>OY998245.1:16960455-22391744 GCA_963922005.1 Cornus suecica
CTCAAAGAAGGATCCTAGCGTCTAACATGCCAAAGAGTTGAACCTTGTAAGGGAATAAATCAACCAAGCAAGGTAGAAAATCAGTGTAATTGAAGAATCCATTAACCAATACCAAATGCCAAGATCCAAGCTAGGGAACAATTTAACTCCTTTCGATCCAGCAATGACACAAGAGCTAAAGGGAAAGGAAATGGACAATTTGTGCACAGAGGACTATGATAAAGAAGCCATGGGAGAGACTTTTCCCTCCTACCCCTGCACCTCACACGTCGCGCGTGAATAAAACCATGCCTGATAAGGGCAAAAGTAACTTCTCAACTGCTCTAGTGAGCAAGTCCAACGCATGGATGGCTTTTTCACTTTCCAGCAACTTAAGGAGCCAGGTTTTGAGGACTCCACCTATGGGTTGCAGTCTTTCCCTGTTACCAATGCTCCAACCACCACCTCCACACACCCTCCTATGCCTTCTTGGGCGACCATAGCTGTTGTACCTAGCCATGCCACCTCCAAGATTAACCTTACCTTCCACGCGCATGAGAGCACTAGTGAATCACCCTTTATGCTTGAGCCACCTCGAGAAATTGCTGAGGAGGGTGCTTCTGATTGGAGATGATGCCTTGTTCAGCCCACTGTCATAAGGCTTTGGGGCACCAAAGGTCTTGAGGAAGTTCTTGCAAATGACAAGGGTTTCTACATTTTCAGATTTTCAAAAGAGGATGCTTGCCCTGGAATCCCTGCAAATGGCCCTTGCATGATAGCAGGCCGACCAATGATTCTGCAAAAGTGGCACAAAAGCATTGTTTCCACTAAAGAGGCATGCAAATTCATACCTCTTTGGGTGAAATATTATTATCTCTTTCCGGAATTTTGGACTGAGAGGGGATTTAGCTTTGTTGCAAGTTGCCTTGGAAAGCCTCTCTTTGCTGATAAGCTTACTAGAACCAAGAAAAGAATTAGTTTTGTCCGGCTCTGTGTTGAAATGGATGCCTCAAAACCCTTCACTGACTTCATTAAACTCAATCTTGGTCAACGGAAAATCATTGATGTAAGGGTGGAATTGCAGTGAAGACCTCAAATTTATGCCTCTTGCCTTTGCTTTGGGCACCTTCACCAAAGTTGCCCTCTTGTTGTTCACTCCTAGGTTAATTAACATGATGCCTCCACTATTAATAGAGAACCTTGCCTCACCCCCCCCCCCCCCCCCCATTTGTTGTTGGCATCCCAACTCCCACACCTTCACCTTGTGCTGCCACTTACTCCCCTTCTAACCTTGTCAGCGCAAGGATGACAGAAAATTGTGATCTGCTGTTTTCCTTTTCAAATCTTTAATTTTAGTTAATTTTTGCTATTTAGGGTAATTTTCTATTTGTCAATTAGGAATTGATTCTGAACCCGATTTGGGCCAGATTTTTGGTAATCTTTTGATTTCTTTCCTTGTTTCGTTTTGGTAAGACTTTTAGGTTTTGCTATTTTTGGTAAAATCCTTGATTTTCAGCTATTTAAACCCGGCTTGTGGGTTGTTTTAAATTAGTTTTGAATATTAAGAATTTTATTAAATTTCAGAGTGTTCTCTGAATTTTGGGTCGAATAATTTCTCCCTTTTCTTTCTTGCAAATTACCTGTTGCGCTAGCCTGCAGAATAATCTCTATTCTGTCCGGCGTCAATTGGTATCAGAGCTCAGCATCTTCCTGAGGCGGTTTATTTTCATCAGTTTTCAATGGCTGGTGGTCGTGGTCGTGGTGGTCGTCGTGGGCAGGTTCCGATTGAGGAAGTCCCGCACCGTGATCGTAACGTTCAGGATGTTATGATTGAGGATTTGCAGAGGCAAGTGGCAGAGTTAACCCAGCGCCTGGCGGCGCAGGAAATCGGTAATCATGATGTGGAAGATTCTGATACCGACAATTCCACCTTCGAAAATCCGTATCCACCGTTATAGCCAATATTTTCGGAAGATTCTGATTCCGAAGATGATTGGTTGAAAACCGATACTTTCGTTGGAGAGCCAGTGTATGACACAGAAGGAGATGATGATGTGTTGTATGGGGACGACCATGAAACTCTGGTCATTCCTAAGAGCCTCCTAACTCCCAAAAGCGATTCCAAAGATGATTGGTTGAGAACCAATGTTTTCCATACAACCTGCACCATGGCCGACAAAGTCTGCAAGATGATTATTGACAGTGGCAGTTGCGAGAACGTAGTATCTAAAAACGTTGTCCGAAAGAAGGGTTCTCCCTCGTCAGTCTCTATGATGTCTCCTTCTGCATTTAATCAGCCGATGTCTCCGTCGTCTAATGGCCAACATCTTCGAGGCATCCATGAGCAAGTGAAACTGGTCATTCACGAGAGTAATGCCAAGTACAAAACTCGAGCGGACAGTCATCATCGTCAGGTACTTTTTGATGTTGGTGATTTTGTTTGGGTTGTACTAACTCGTGATCGTTTCCCTGTTGGCGAGTATAATAAGCTTAAGGAGCAGAATATTGGACCTTGTGAGATATTGCAGAAGATTAATGACAACGCATACAGGTTGTGTCTCCCTAGTCACTTGAAAACATCTGATATCTTTAATGTGAAACACCTGAGTTCTTGTTTTGCGGATTCTGCTGATGTTGCTGTGAACTCGAGGACGAGTTCTTTCCAACCCGGGGTGACTGATGCAGGAGGATCAGTGCAAGGATGACAGAAAATTGTGATCTGCTGTTTTCCTTTTCAAATCTTTATTTTTAGTTAATTTTTGCTATTTAGGGTAATTTTCTATTTGTCAATTAGGAATTGATTCTGAACCCGATTTGGGCCAGATTTTTGGTAATCTTTTGATTTCTTTCCTTGTTTCGTTTTGGTAAGACTTTTAGGTTTTGCTATTTTTGGTAAAATTCTTGATTTTCAGCTATTTAAACCCGGCTTGTGGGTTGTTTTAAATTAGTTTTGAATATTAAGAATTTTATTAAATTTCAGAGTGTTCTCTGAATTTTGGGTCGAATAATTTCTCCCTTTTCTTTCTTGCAAATTACCCGTTGCGCTAGCCTGCAGAATAATCTCTATTCTATCCGGCGTCAGAATGGACTGAAGTTCAAAGCAGAAAACATAAAAACACCTTGAATGCTTCCCCTCCCTTGCCAAGCCTCACAGTTGTTAACACAAACCACCTCCTCTACCACCAACCTCTGACCTCCCTTATGTTTATGATTCTGATGATCACTTTCCCAATGTTACTTGCCATGAGAACACTTCTCCAATCATCCCCACCACATGTTTGGTCATAGTTTCTAACCAATGCCCTGGTGCTGACTTATAAGTGGCCATTTTAGCCTCCTCTAACTACTCTTCTTCTTCTTAACCTTCTTCATCTACCACTTCAAACAAGGTGGCTGGGTTAAGTAAGAAAAAGAAGAAAAATAAAAAGAAAGGGGATGTATGACTCAAACATCATCTCCTAGGTTTCAATAGGCTTCTCTCAAAGACTATGTTCCAATAATAGTGGCAACATGGAACATTAGGGGTCTAAATTCCCCTGAAAATCAGAAGGAAATAAGATTGCTCGTCAAAGAGCACCATGTCAGTATGTTAGCCATTCTTGAAACTAAAGTCCAAGAAGGGAACCTTACCTCTATCCACAATGCCCTCCCTCTTGGCTTTTTCTCCACAGCTACACCCACTCTATAATGGGATGCATCTGGATTTGTTTCAACCCGAACCACATTTCTATCACCAAACATCATGACACTGCCCAAGCTATCCATATCAATGTGGTTGAGAAGGGTATAAATGCTTAGTTTAATGTCACTTTCGTCTATGCTTTTAACACTGCTACCTAAAGGAAAAGTTTATGGACTGAGTTATCCTCTAGAGCCCTTACCTTATCATCCTCTCCTTGGATCATTATGGGTGACTTCAACACCCTTACCCACCCCAATGAATCTTTTAGAGGAAATGCTAAGTGGAATGCTAGCATTCAAGACTTCAGAGAATGTATCCACATGTCAGAGTTCACTGACCTCAAATTCTGAGGGTTTTTCCACACATGGACTAACAAATGTAAGTGTTCCTCCAACATATCAAGGAAGGTGGACAAAACACTTGCTAATGAAAAATGGATCACTTCACTACCTATTTCTAATAGTACTTTCCTTCCATATGGAATATTTGATCACACTCTCATCATCATCAAAACTGACATACCCAACCCCAGAAGGAATGTATCTTTCAAAATTTTCAACTTTCTAGTTAAGCATAAAGATTTCATTCCCATTGTAAAAAATGTATGAAAGCAAAACATTGAGGGCACTGCAATGTACCAGGTGGCAACAAAGCTCAAGATCGTTAAAATAAAGTTGAAACTCCTTAACACGAGGGATTACAGTGACCTTTCTGCTAGGGTCAACACTTGCAAAGAGGCTCTTGACATCTGCCAATTTAAGCTTGACATTATACCTACTGGTGAAGCCCTCAGGGATGAAGAGAAAAATTTGTTTCGTAAGTAAAATGAACTCTCCAAAGTTGAAGAGCTTTTATTCCTCCAGAAATCCAGAACTTCATGGATTAAAGAAGGTGATATGAATACTCATTTCTTCATGAAAACCTTTAGCAAGAAGTGTAATAAAAAAAGGATCAGCTCTCTCAAATTGCTAGAAGGCACAACCACTAAGTCTCTTCCAATCATCAAATAAAAAGTTGTTTTGTACTTCAAGAAGCTCCTGGGTATAAAACCAACCTCTTACCCTGGATTGAATGCTCTTAGGGATGTCTACACAAAATCCATCCCTGTTGACCTCCTTCCCTCCCTAACTGATATCCCTTCCAATGAATGTATTCAAGGCATTTTTTTAATCTCAACAACACCAAATCTCCTGGACCAGATGGATTTAATGCCATTTTCTTCAAAAAAGCTTGGTCAATTGTGGGGCAAGATGTAACCAAAGCCATTCAAGAATTCTTTCTTAATGGCCAATTACTCAAGCAACTCAACTCCACCACCATTAGCCTTGTGCCTTAAAACCAAAACACATCATCCATGGATGATTTCAGACCAATTGCATGTTACAATATCATTTATAAAGTAATATCCAAAATCCTTACTTTGAAACTTCAACTTTTCTTGCCTCATTTCATTGACAAATCCCAAATAGCCTTCATTAAAGATAGGATAATTGGAGATGGTTTCATGCTTGCCCAAGAGCTCATTCATGGGCATTATCTTGCCTCAAACAAGTCAAAATGCACTCTCAAAATTGATCTCCATAAAGTCTTTGATTCTGTCCAATGGGATTTCTTAATTAACACTTTCCATATTCTTAACCTTCCTAGAACCTTCATTATTTGGATCAAGGAATGTGTTTGCAGTCATTCTTTCTCAATTTCCATTAATGGTGAACTTGAAGGGTATTTTAAAGGAACTAGAGGCCTTAGGCAAGGGGACCCCCTCCCCCCTTTCCTTTTTGTGATTGCTATTGATATTCTTACATCATCTCTTCATAAAGCTATTGAAGACAACCCTCATTTAAAATTCCACTGGATACGTTAAAAAAATAAAATCTCCTACATTTGCTTTGCTGATGACCTAATGGTCTTTTGCTATGACAACCCCTCTTCTCTTGCTGTTTTTAATGAAGGGATCCAATGTTTCTCTGGCCTCCCTGGTCTCAAAACAAACAGCCTCAAAAGTTATATTTATTGTCCAATGTCTCTGATAAACACCAAAGCTCTATGCTTACTATGATGGATTTCAGACAAGGATGTTTCCCTGTCACTTACTTAGGCCTTCCTCTGCTGCTTCCAAACTTAAGCCTTGTGAACTCAAAAGCATTACTAAGAGAATCACTAAACGAATCTTCTCCTGGACCTCCAAATCCCTCTCTTATGCAGGAAAACTGCAACTGATTAAAGCCATTCTCATCAGCACTATCCTCAAAAATTTCTTATGGTCTGGTACTAACTTGAGACACTATGGTGTTAAGGTCAGTTGGAAAGCAATTTGTGGAGAAAAAGAGTTTGAAGGTCTAGGCCTCCTTAACGTGGTCACTTTTAATAGAATTTCCATCCTAAAGCACCTATGTCATCTCCTCAGAGAAGAGGGCCACTCCATCTGGTTTGATTGGGCCCATGTCATCCTCATTAAAGACAAGAGCATCTGGTCTTTGAAGCTTTCCTCTCTCAGTTCTGGAAACTGTGGAAAACTCCTAAAACTCCTAAGTCTAGCTAGAAGCTTCATAAAACACCACATTGTTGATAGGTCCAATACTTTTCTCTGGCATAACAACTGGCTTTAGAATAGAGCCCTTACCAAATTCACTGATAGCTAGAGTATTGCTCATTCTAGATGGAATGATACCACCAGAGTTAGCTGCTTCATCAGAAGAAACAGATGGAGAATCCCCCCCCCCCCCCCATCCCTCCTCGATTATACTCATATTGGTTGATTTGACACCCTCCCAACCTTGCACCATGGTCCCAAAGATTGGGTAACATGGACTCTCTCCCCCTCTGGATCATTCAACTTCAAACACACCTTCTATGCTTTGCTCACCCCATCCATCCTTTATACTTGGCACCACCATCTGGTAAACAATTGCATCCCAAGACAATTGAATGATAAAAGAATGCCCTGGGATGCAATTGTTTACCAGATGGTGGTGCCAAGGATAAAAGATGGATGGGGTGAGCAAAACATATAAGGTGTGTTTGAAGTTGAATGATCCAGAGGGGGAAAGAGTCCATGTTACCCAATCCCAAGACAACTAACCTATCCACCGCGTTCCCCCCGTGTGTCCACTGCATGTCCCCCAAATGTCCATCGCGTATCCAATTTTAAAAAATTTCAGGATACATTTTTAACATGTTAGATACGTATTTTTGGCGAATCCAAACGGACACGTGTGTTCGACACGGGTACGGCGACCCTAAACAAAGTGTTCGTGCTTCATAACTTATAAATTACTATATTTATATGTATTTAAACTTAGAAATTACAATTATTAATCTTGTTACTTATAATATAATCCGAAAATAATTTTATTTCTAATCGCACATACTTTTTCTATAGATTCAATATTTACAATTGCATTTCAGAAATTATTTGCACGTGTACAAGAGAATTCTCCGATTCAAAATTTGATTATAGATTCCAAAACTAATTTTGTTAATTATGCAACGAGTATTGTGCCAATTCATGCCCGAAGCGTAGCCTGTGTGAAAATTTTGTCATTAACGGGTGTGTGACTATGAGTGTCCCGTATTAAGGCTTCATTTCCAACTAAAATGGTGGAAGACACGAGATAATGATATGACGGATTTGAATAATGTTAGTTTTTGAAGTGAATATCGGATGAGTATTGTAGTTACAAAATGATATTGATATATTTTAAAAATGTTATGAAACGAAAATTTTAAAATAAATATTAGATGAGTTTTGCAGTTACGAAAACGATATTATCACCTTTCAAAAAGGTTACGAAGAGAATGATACCTAACTGATATATACAACATTGAACATGGATAAGTGATAATATGTAGGGATGGCAACGAGTCGGGTTTGAGACTAGTTTTGATAATACTGTTACCACCCCATTTATAAATTACTAATACCAAATTCACCCCAAACCCACGATGGATTGTAATCAGTATTACCATTACTGCCCCATCGGAATAATCGGGTTCCATCGGGTTACCGTCGGTTTTACTAAATTATTTCTACGAAATTATAAACTTTCTCGTAGTATAAGAAATAATAATGATGTTTGTGACTTGTGAGCCTGGTCCTCCGTCGATCAAAACTAAAACCTAATAGTATAATGGCATATATATATATACATATATATGAATATAAAGTAAATCAAAATCAGAACCAACCCTATTTCATATACAAAGAGAGAATCAGGGAAAGAATATAAAGAAACACGTATATACAAATACATATATACATATGCAAAGAGAGAATTAGGGAAATAACATAAAAAAAACCCATAGACATGGAATAAATGTCAAGATATATAGATACATATACACAGAGGAAATCACACTAGAGAATTTTTTTAGTGGACATTTATTCTTATAAGATGCACTTAGAATAATTATTTTAAAATTTAAACAAATTTATTTATATATTTTATCTTATCTTACACTTTAATTTTTTTATATAAAAAAGTGTGATTATATATTTTTGTGTCTTATTTAGGCATATAGAATTTATCAATATATTTTATCTTAGGCATATATAATTTTTTTAGTTACATTGGGTCTAACTTAATATATGGGAAAAAAAAAAATCATAAACAAGTCGGGTCGGATTTGGGTTACCAACGGATTGTACAAAAAATCTGAACCCGATTCTGGTTTTAATTTTTAATACCAAACCCGTCTCAAATCCGTTTATAAATTTACTAAACCCGTCCCATTCGAATTGGATTGGATCGGACCATTTTATCATCCCTAATTGTATGCCACAAACTGATCATCTAAGGTATTGAATTTAATTTAATCAAGCATCCGAATCTGGTTCCTAGGTCTCAACATTTTGACTAGAGTATAGTATGGATTCAATTCCCTTTTTTTTATTCATTTAATTGTTATTTTGGAGAGCTGAGCTATGTACCTAGTTACTGGAATAGCAACTTATCATAAAAGTATAATGTTAAATTAAATATTCAATTTTAATACATAATATATATTATATTTCTGCTGATTTATCTAATTTATGTGTATGGTTAGAGGATTTTAATTCTTTTCACACTTAGAAATTATTCCCTCACATGGAGAGAATAAAAACTACGCATTCTTTGACTAAAATCAAATTAAATATGTTCTATCCTTCCGGTTATAACTTTAATTGAGATTTAAGATGAAATTATCTTAATAAAAAATGATTCAACACGGTATATTTGTTTAATATTTTTATAATTTAGTATCTTTGGAATAGTAAAATCTAATTCCATTCTTGAACATAAAAGCACCACGTATACACCATCCCATTAATATATATACACATATATATTCATATAGATATATAGACTCTAAAAGATAATCAAAGTAAGGTGATTGGAGCAAATTATCAAGCATGATCGTCAAATCTTCTGAAGATTTGGGAACCAAAAACCCTCACTCGAAATTAAAATACGTGGGTCCCATCTAATCCGCTAATTTATATTTTAAACCTTTCCCAATTCTATAAACAGCAATATTGGAAAATAAAAAATTAAAGTAAAAAATAAAAAGATAGAACTTACATAAAAGGCGACAACGATACCGGCTGAGTAATTGGACGGCAACTTGATTTTTGCGCTGAATAAACCGTAGTAATAATAATCCGACGAAATAAACCCTGACCCTGAAAAAAACATATATATAATTACATATATATATAATTCAACCAATGTATTAAAAAACTCACCATTTTTGTTCTTTTCTTTCTTATGAAAAACTGTACATTTAATATGGATATTCCTATTCATCATATAAAGATATATATGGAGAGGAAGAAATGTGGCTATATTAAATATATATATATATTATTATATATGTGTACATATACACAAACATATATGTACCTGAATGGCGGTTGAGAAGGAGGCTGACTTTCTTGTCATCGGGTGATCGGAGGATATTGAAGTCGCTGAAGAGAGGGGTGTAGCCTTCTGCATATGTAGTGGTTGTCAAATTTTTGAAACCTTGTGATATATTGATGTTGATACACAACAAAATACACAAAAAAAGGAGAGAGCAATGTATTCTAATACTAATACAACTATGATGATGATGTTGAATATCATCCACCTCCATTTGATTTCCTTCTCTCTATTTTTTTTTTCTTTTTTTAATTTAATCTCTTTTATGGTTCAATTTTCTCTCTCCTCCACCACTCTTTTCTATCTAGACAAGCTTTTAAACATGTCCTTCCAATACTCCACTATTAACATGCAATGGAAGGAGGAAGAGAGAACGGTCTTGCAAGCAAAGGAAGAGAGAGAATGGTATCACTGCGGTTTTACCAAAATACCCTTTTATTGTTTGGGATATATGGACTTGCCATTATTGATGTAGTGATGAGAGAGGGACAGAGGGTTGCTTTCTTTTGCATCTTTCGACCCAAAAATAGACTAATGTGTTTGTGTTAATGCATGTGTGAGAATTTTTTTTCAATTTGAGTTTTTTAAAAAGAATGGAATTAATTTGACAACTCAAGATCCATTATAATCTTTTATTGTTGAGTTACTTTAATGTTAAAATTAGGTGAGAAATCCCAGCTCACATACCATCTATAAAATTATCTATCAAAACTCACTCCATTTACACTTTATTGTCCTGCCTATGAATCATTAATTTGTCCATACTCACTTCAGATACCATTTTTTATCTACACTGATAGGATGACATTTTTTTTTAATAGTTTTTTATGAAAAAATATATAGTTAAATAGATTCTTAGCAACTCAGAACACAGTCATCTAATATTAGCAGGACATATTGAAAGATGAATTACCATAAGAACTTGTGAGAAAAATAAATTGCATGAATATTTTTGGGTACAATTTGGAATATAGACACGAGATAAATGCAACTCCATTAGTCAATATAAGCTGTAGGGATATTTACACAAATTTCCTTGAACTATGTCATAATTGCTCGCGATTTCCCTAACGTTTTAATAATATTAGAAATTTCTTTTAATTGCACATCCGTTGTAACATTTAACTCATTTTGTTCAAAGTCAACATCGAAAATTTACTTTATTGGTTAATAAAGACATTATGGACCAAACTCTCTATTTTACCTTTGTTATCCTCACAATTAATTTTGCATTTAAAATTACTAGAATATCCTAACTTATTTTACAAAATTACCTTCATATGTATTCTATATAAACCCATTTAAGTGGTCGTTCGTTTATACCTACTCTCTTTTTCTTTAAAAGTCACTTATTCTCTCTTTCCAAACCTTCTATCATGACTTGGGAAATATAATGAGTGCACATGAAATGACAGTTGCCGGTACATATAATTCCCGCCAATATATTCGAGGGCAATGTAGTAAATTCACCATCCTCTAGAAGATTCTCTAAATATCTCTAAAGATAAGAGGGTATATACGTCATTTCATTATTATTTCTTGTCGGATCAATATTTCAATGATACTAAGGGAGGTTTATGATATTATTAAAATATTAGGGGAACCTCATGCAATTATGCCTTAATTCAGGGCAGGTTTGTGTAATTATCCCTAAACTGTAAAAGAAGAGAACAGTTTAGTAAAATTAATCTCACTTAACGGGTATTTAGGGAAATTCTTTTATTAAATGTTGGGGATTGTATAATTCTTCGGGTATCTTAGGGGTATTTAGGGAAAATTCATTCTTGCTTTAGTAACGGTTAAAAAGGTGGAAAGCTTCTCCGCTTAAGGCCGAAAAACCGCGTCCGTGAGTAACGGCGGATTGTTCAACGCCACGCTGGTGTTAGCATTACCTCTTGTTTTTCTCTCTCTAGAATGCTATGTATATAGTATTACTTATAGATAGATATACATGCATATATTACATTGCATGCTACATTAATACTATAGAGTAGGACTACGTATCTTCTCCTTCAAGTCCTTTCAGATTCATGCGGGCATGCCTTAAAATTTTACACGTCCACAAGCAACTTGGGTTTTGTTTCGAGGGTTGTTTGTATAGGGTTTTACTTGCTTAGGTTCACTAATTGGTCCTAAATCTTTTAGTTACAATTTTATTAGATGTCATACCCAAAGTAGTTGAATTGGGTTTGTAAATTCTTACATAAAATCGTGAATATTCTTTGCAGGTCAGTCTTGGAATCCGAAAATACGAAGAGGTATGTGAGATTTCATGAACATAAAAAGTTATAATTGTAAGAAAAAATTATTAAAATATCACATTAAATATATTAATATTAAAAAAATTAAAAACAATTTTCATTTTGGCGTTATCATGAAAAATTATTATTGTTGTTGTTGTGTGTGAGTGTGAAAGTCGTGAAAGCGTGTAGTCGCGTGAAAAAAAATATTTTTGTTGTGTGAGTGCGGTAATCGCGAAAACCTTAAGTGTATTCGTCAAACGTTGTGTGAGTAGGATAATAATTTTTTAGCCCTGATCAAAATAATGATTTTATTTAGAATAGACATTAGTTTTATTGGGTTTAAAAATTAAGATTGTTCTTTTCTTTTTCTTTTTTCTATTGGAGTCTATAGTAAGAATAAGTGAAATACAAAATTTTGCTTTTTCTTTTTTCTATTGGAGTCTATAGTAAGAATAAGTGAAATACAAAATTTTGCTTTTTCTTTTTTCTATTGGAGTCTATAGTAAGAATAAGTGAAATACAAAATTTTGGGGACCTAAATTGTGAAATTGGATTTGAATTTCGTACGAATTAGGTTGTTAAACAAATTCTTTTTTTTTTTTTTTGTGGATGTATATACACTAAAACAATTTAAAAAAAAAACTATATTAGGCTTTATTTTTAAGGTTATAAAATTATTAACTTTTTTAAAAAAAAATACAAAAAAATAGAAGGAAAAGCTTCGGAGGCCCATGGACCAAAGGTCCTAGGCGACCGCCTAGGTCGCCTATTGTCAGGGCCGGCCCTGTCATAACTGTAAGTTATAATCTTTAATGGCAGACTGTAAAATAGACTTTAGTTTTATTAGGTTTAAAAATTAAGATTGTTCTTTTCTTTTTCTTTTTTCTATTGGAGTCTATAGTAAGAATAAGTGAAATAAAAAATTTTGGGGACCTAAATTATGAAATTGGATTTGAATTTAGTACAAATTAGGCTGTTAAACAAATTCTCTTTTTTGTGGACCTATATATACTAAAACAAAATTTTTTAAAACTATATTAGGCTTTATTTTTAAGGTTATAAAATTATTAACTTTTTAAAAAAAATACAAAAAAAAAGGAAAAGCTTCGGGGGCCCACGGACAAGAGGTCCTAGGCGACCGCCTAGGTCGCCTATTATCAGGGCCAGTCCTGTCATAATTATAAATTATAATCTTTAACGGCCGACCGTAAATTATCATATAAAATTCCAATATTAAAAGTTTCATTACCTTAGTGACGTTGTTATACTTTAGATCTTTTAAATAGATTATCTTTTTATGTCATATATTGACAGACATCTTAGACATGTGACTATAGACATTTTTTTTAATGTGTTTAGTCTAATTTTAAAGAAAAAAAACATATATGTTAAGGTATGTTCTGTCCTCAAAAGTTCAAAGACCGTAAAAAAATAAAAAATTGCCTGTTTGATCACTCCGACTAATTTTACTTAATAGAGAATTATATTGTATTTGATATTTTGATAAATGAATGTGGAACGATACAAGGCGGGGTCACATTGGCGTGTTTAATGTGTGGCTTGAGAAAAGATAAAGGAACGTTCAACTGATCTATTTAATTCACATTGGATGTACCCGCCTGCGTAGCGGAGTTGGTTGGAAGGACGGATTTTCGGTGTTTGAACAAACCGTATCCAGACTTCGAGCATGAGTTCGAATCCCCGCCGTTCCGCAAATGAACGACTAAAATATTATAAGAGCTGTAGTGCTGGCTACTTATAACACCATTTAAAGGAAGAATTCCTTAGGGTTTAAGCACTAGGGAGTTCTTCCTTAGGTTTTAGGCCTTTTTTAATTCACATTGGATTTTGTATGGTTCTATTCAAAGAAAGATCTTACTGTGCACCTGATCTAAGACCCCAGGGTCATTGGGGTCCATGTCCTAGAGGCACAATATACACCCATATTTTTTTTGTTTAGAGAGCATAATTTGTTGCGTCAGTCCAATACGTTATGTATTATCCGGTTGATAATACTTTTAAATGATGATACCGTTATTTAGTATCGATACTCATCCGATGCTAATTTTTATGGCTAATATTATCCGAGTCTCTTACACCAGTACCGTGGTCACAACCAAAACCAATATTGCAACCGCAAACCATGTTAGAGAGGCAATATATTATTCACACCTTATTTGGGCCACAATGTAATTTCTAGTCCAAGCTTTGCTAAGAGGATGACCAACACAAACTGGCCAAGTGAATTTTTTTGAAGTTTATATCATATAACTAATAATCATGACAAAATAACTTGCGGTATCATTTGATGCATATTATTCGGTTTGTAATACTTTCGGAAGTTATCGATATTGCTATGAAACACATGTGCTCATATAATACTCACATTTAGCACCGATATTGCCCGAATTTGTTATAACATTATCACAAATGCGACCAAAATCAATATCACGACTATAAAACACGATCATACAAGAATAACCCATTTAGGCCTCGTTTGGAAAAGGGTGCTTTGTATTTGTTCTTGTTTTTTTTATTGTTCATGGAACAAATTCATGTTTGGCACCCAAATTGGCCAAAACGTTTTTGATGAACAATAGAAAAATAAGAACAAAAATTTGCCAATTTTTTAGGACACCTTTTTGGTGTTTTGGCACTGTTTGTTCTTCCCTTTCCACCACCACCTGTTTACACCTTAAATGAGCCAACACTGATTTTTCAGAATAATTGGCAACATGCCGATTCCAACTGAAGCAAGCCGACATGAACCGAAGTCAGCCGAGATAAAAAGTGGCGACCAAGAAAGCCGAAGTTTCACTTATAGAAGATTTCTAATAAAGTTAGGATTTGTTTTGATTTTTGTTTCTTTAGGAAAAGATATGTTAGGATAAAATCGTATTTATTTAGGATACTTATTTTGATTAAGTTTCAATTTCTTGTTGAACACTTCATTATTTTAGTATAAATAAAACAGAAGACCTCTGTTTTAGAGATCCACGACCAAATACAAATTGTCCCTACTACAATGACAGTTTTTCATTATATTTTATTTTAATTGTTTCTTTTACATTCCATGCAACCTGCACTTTCAATATCAATTTATTTTCCATGCTCTATTTTAATTCCAAGTCTTTTTCAATTCCCAGTATATTTCAATTCCTGCAATTCACTTTTCAATTATTTTCGCGATTTCTTTTGGTTACCCAAAAATCCTCTTTGTTGAGGCAATCATAACCCATGTGAGTTGAGTTCTTTCTCGCACAAATCGCCTAATTCTATTCCATATGTTCAAAAGAGACGAAGATTTGTTCCTTTTGAACCGGTTGAACTCTGTCACCGGTTTTGGCAAGCCCACACCCTACGGATACGAAGAATATTATCGGCCCTATTATTCGGCCGATGATTATTATTTTTCGAAATCCTATGAAAATCAAGAATATTATCGGCCCTGCTATTCGGCTGATGACGAATATTTTTCGGAGCGAACACCACCACCACCACAACCAGCCGCCACCCCGCCGCCGCCACCACCACAGATCTACACACACACACACACACACACACACACACACACACACACACATATACACACACACACACACACACACACACACACACACACATATACACACCCATATATCTCCACCCGCCACCACAACCACCACTAGGGTCGGCCCTGAAATTCTGAAAATAAGTGGAGGTCCTAGGCGAGAATAAAAGTGATACCCTTTATACATAAGGCTTCACGTGCTTAAAAAATATATAAGTAATTTATTTATTTTATAAAAAAGTAAAAATACATTAAATATATTAATATTCAAACAATCTCCATCTTAGTGTTGTCGTGAAAAATTATTATTCTTGGGTGAGTGAGGAAAAAAACCTCCATCTAAGTGTAGTCGGGTGAAAAATTATTGTCGTTGTGCGAGTGCGGCAGTGACAAAAGCCTTAAGTATAAACGTCAAATATTGTGTGAGTGCGATAAGAATAGTCTCTAATAAGAAAAATGATTTGATTTGTATTAGACTTTAGTTTCATTAAGTTAAAACAAATGAGATTGTTTATTAGAGTTTATAAAAAGAACCATAAGCCCAGACTTTCTAGCACACACAATAGTAAGAACTAAAGAATATAAAACAAGAATGAGAAGAGATTTATAACTGAAAACACACTTATATTATTTTCGGAACTCCTCCGTTTACATACACGCATTCAGTCCTTATATAGGCTGAAGAAGAGAAAGCAAAAGACTAAACGACCCCTGGTGGGGTATACAGAACAATAATGAAGGCTGGTGACATCAGCCATGACATAAAAAATGGAAAATACTAAAATACCCTTGCCGACAGTCACAATGGCGGGAAACAAATGTACTGGGACATTTATACCCTTGCAGATTGGCTAAATTAGACAAATCCTTACTACATCACTCATACATCACTCATACACAATTATTACATATTAGACAGAACAACTGACATCAGCGAAGTATGCGGTTTACCAATCACCAGGAGGACTCCAATCGTCTGAGTGTAGGTCCTCTGAATTGTACCCACTGGGAGCTGGCTCAATAGGATATGCATGGAGGTGCACCATATAGATGGGGTGGTCTGGATCTTGAAGATCCCATGAATATTGGGCTTCATGGTCTGCAAGAATCTGGAGAATCTTTTCACGCCAGTCTGAGGGATAAAAATCTGAATTTCGCCAATGTGCAGTATCAGGATAGAACAAAAATGGGGAGATAGACTGTGGTGAAATTCCATTATGCTGACAAATTGGAGTTCTGAACATATCAAAATGGGTAGGCAATTCATAGACTAAGATATTATCATGTCCTGTGAAAAAGGAAACATGAAAATTTCTGCGAATATGGATACCATGATCAGGAGTGGGTGAAAACTGTGTAGAACTCCAAAATACGAACATGGGATTTTGAAATGGAGTACGACGGAGTTGGTTTTGCCAGTAGGAAATATCTCCAAATAGAGTGAGCCAGGAACAAAACTTCATTTGGGCTGGGGAAAGATTATTAAAGAGGCATTGAGCAAGATATCTAAGTAACTGAGATTTATCAAGAATAATGCCGATATGATAAGTATCCACAAGGTACCATAAGAGGAGATAAAGCTCAAGGGAGAAATGGAAATAAACTGAAGGGTTAATCTCGAAATGGGTTAGGAAGGGGTAGACAGGGTGGAAGGGCATGGTTCTGATAGGGCCAGATTCTAACCCATATCGGTGTATATAAAGGAGCTGAAGAGAATGAACCATATCACAGTTTCGGGAAATGAGGGTTTTCTCAAGAAGAAGGATCTGAAGATGGGAAGGAAAATGTAATGGATCCAAACAAGAGATCATGGGGAATGAGATGGAAGTGATCTCTTTCTTCAAACGAGAAAGGAAATCTAGAAGGATGTTGGATTTTCCTAGAATATGTGTGGCATCAAAAGACCATTGGGAGAACCAATTTGCCCATCGGAGAAGTTGGGCTTTGGGAGGATATTTTTGTTTAAATTTTAACATATTCGGGAAACTGCTGAGGTCAGTTTTGATCAGGAAGTGGTGACCGAGAAGATGGAATTCAAATTTCTCAATTCCTATTTTAATGGCTAAGATCTCTTTGTAAGTAGAATGATAGTGAAGTTCAGCTGGAGTAAATGGAACGGGACTTAGGGGGAAATTCTTCTAGGAGAACAACACCCTAATAGAGATCAGAAGCATCGGTCTGAAGAATTCTTTTTCCAGAAGAGGGAATTTGTAAAGGGGGTAAGGTCTGGGAAATGGACTTTAGGTGTTTAATGGCATTGGTACAAGAGGAAGACCAAGAGGGAGATTCTTTTTTGAGAAGGTCAGAGAGGACTTTTCTATAAGGGGCAAGGTCTGAGATGAAATCAGCCATGTAATTTACAATGCCAAGGAATTGTTGGATTTGGGTTTGGGTAAGATGTTCATCTGGAAATTGGAGGAGCTGGGTAGCAATGTGGGGCTGGAGGACATATTGGCCATGTGATATCTTCATACCCAGGAACTCAATTTCGGGTTGTGCAAGGATCATCTTTTTTGCAGAGAGCATTACTCCAAACTTGAGGACCAGTTGATGGAAATCTTGTAGGAGACGGGTGTGAGAGTCAATGTCGGGAGAAAAGATAAGGATATCATCAATGTAAATAAGGGTAGAGGAGAGGATGAGATCAAATATTTTGATCACTGCTTGCTGAAACAAAGAAGGGATTGTTTTAAGACCAAAAGACATTACGGTCCACTGGAAATGGTGATCAGGGATGCAGAAACCAGTTTTGGGTCGCTCTTCAGGGGTGATTCCTAATTGCCAAAATCCGGCTTTGAGGTCGAATTTGGAAAAAACCTTAGCTTTGGGAAGATTAGAAAACATGACCACTCTGCGAGGAAGGGGAAACTTGATGTCCTGAAGGAAATGGTTTAATGGCTGGTAATTGTTGACAAGTCTCAACTTACCACGAACTTGTTCAGCTCATTTGTTAATATAGAACGCTTCACAAGCCCACTGGGAGGTAGTGGGTTCGACAAGGCCTTCGGATTTAAGCTGAGTGAGGTCTTGGACAACAAGGCGGTAATGATCTGGGTTCATTCCATGATGAGTGGCTTTAGTGGGATTCAGGTCTTCATTTTTCTTGAATGGGAGAGAAATGAAGAAGTCAGGGTTCTGCCATAAAAGATGAGTGCATTTGGTGAGAAAATCAGAGTGGGATTCAGCACAAGAGGATTTGGTAATGGCGGTCTGGATAGAGGTGATCTCACTAGTAAGTTGGAACAGGTTATGCTGGGTGGTCCAAGGGAGAAAGAAGTTTTTGTACTTCAGTCCTTTTTGGAGCCAAGAGATATGAGAAAACTTATGTAGGATGTCGAAACCAATGAGAAGATCTTTGTTTGGAAGGTCAAATCCTAACACTCGATGTTTAATTTGAACACCAGGGAACAACTGGATCAAAATTGGTTTGCTCTGGAGAGTGATGGCAAATGTTTCACCATTTACAGCAGTGAATGGGAAGTAACATGACTGCCAGTAAGATCTGGGGAGGATGGCAGGGTTCATGATGGTTGAAGCAGCACCAGTGTCAAAGAAAGCAATAACAGGTATGGGGTGAGAGTATTTTTCTGGGAATACCTTGATTTGGGCCAAAGGTTGGACAAGAAGAGCAAGGGAGATAGAAAACTCAAAAGAAAAAAGGTCTTTAGAGAAATCTTCCTCATCTGAGGTAGAGAAGACTGAGGAGCTATGAAAATCAGAAACATCGAGGGAGAAAGCTATGATAGTGGAATGAGAGGCTTCGTCATCAAGGGAAAAGATGGATTCGATGTCAGCATCATCATCAGCAGGGAGAACAAATGAAAGAGTCTGAATCATGTTGGTTCTGGCAGTTTTGTTGGGACATTGCCGAGCATAGTGGCCTTTCTGTCGACAAATGTAGCAACGATCTGATTTCCAGAGACCACAGATAGGTTTCTTTCTGAAGAAACGCCATTTCTTTTTCTTGGATTTGGGAAAAAAGGAAGACTCGCCATGCTTCCATTTTCGGAAATGTTTCTTCTTTGAACCAGAGGTAGGACAAGTACAAGAGCCAGTACCTTTGCACTTAATGAGGAGATCGGGGCGTTCACAAGCAGTACCGAGCAATTTTCCTTGTTCATGCATGGTCTTGAGAAATTTTTTGTAGTTGCATAATTTTTCAAGGGATTGAAGGACATGGGAATAAATGGAATCAAGAGAAGTATTGGGTAATGTGAAGGTCTTTGTTTGGAGAAGCTTAAGAGTCTCATCACCGAGAGGATCTGGAAGAGACTTAAGAAATGTTTGCTTCAGGTTCACATCATCAATTCCACCAAGGATGTAAAATCGTTGTGACATTCTGAGGAAATGAGCTTCGAGGTCCTTTCTTTTAAAGGAGCAGCATCGCATGCTGAAATATTCTTCTCGGGCTGCATCAAGAATACCTTCAGTGAAGCCAAGGAATTCATTGTGAATTGCATCAACAAAGGCATTGATAGAAGGTGCTTGGACAAGTTGGATTTGCCTGTATTCACCCATACTGACATACCACTGACGGAGGTGTCCAAGGAACTTAGAAACACAACGGGTGAGAGCTGTACGCAATGTAGTATTTGGACTTAATAATTCTGCAGAGCACCGGGCATGGATCTCATAAAACTTATCAAGCCATTTTCTTCGGGGAAGGTCATCAATGGAAAAACCATGACCATTAGGAATTGTGGAGGTAGTAGGTGGAGGAGCTCGAGGATTGAGATCTGGAATGTCTTCTGGGTCCTCAACTTCATCGATTATTGGATCCTCTGGAGGAGGAGGAGGATCGGCCATATAAAGAATTCTTCAGACCGATGCTTCTGATCTCTATTGGGGTGCTGTTCTCCTAGAAGAATTTCCCCCTAAGTCCCGTTCCATTTGTGGTTACAAAAGTGGAGCTTTTATTCCAGCTGAACTTCACTATCATTCCACTTGCAAAGAGATCTTAGCCATTAAAAGAGGAATTGAGAAATTTGAATTCCATCTTCTCGGTCACCACTTCCAGATCGAAACTGACCTCAGGAGTTTCCCGAATATGTTAAAATTTAAACAAAAACATCCTCCCAAAGCCCAACTTCTCCGATGGGCAAATTGGTTCTCCCAATGGTCTTTTGATGCCATACATATTCCAGGAAAATCCAACATCCTTCCAGACTTCCTTTCCCGTTGGAAGAAAGAGATCACTTCCATCTCATTCCCCATGATCTCTTGTTTGGATCCATTACCTTTTCCTTCCCATCTCTAGATCATTCATCTTGAGAAAACACTCATTTCCCGAAACTGTGATATAGTTCATTCTCTTCAGCTCCTTTATATACACCGATATGGGTTAGAATCTGGCCCTATCAGAACCATGCCCTTCCACCCTGTCTACCCCTTCCTAACCCATTTCGAGATTAACCCTTCATTTTATTTCCATTTCTCCCCTGAGCTTTATCTCCTCTTATGGTACCTTGTGGATACTTATCATATCGGCATTATTCTTGATAAATCCCAGTTACTTAGATATCTTGCTCAATGCCTCTTTAATAATCTTTCCCCAACCCAAATGAAGTTTTGTTCCTGGCTCACTTTATTTGGAGATATTTCCTACTGGCAAAACCAACTCCGTCGTACTCCATTTCAAAATTCCATGTTCGTATTTTGGAGTTCTACACAGTTTTCACCCACTTCTGATCATGGTATCCATATTCGCAGAAATTTTCATGTTTCTTTTTTCACAGGACATGATAATATCTTAGTCTATGAATTGCCTACCCATTTTGATATGTTCAGAACTCAAATTTGTCAGCATAATGGAATTTCACCACAGTCTATCTCCCCATTTTTGTTCTATCCTGATACTGCACATTGGCGAAATTCAGATTTTTATCCCTCAGACTGGCGTGAAAAGATTCTCCAGATTCTTGCAGACCATGAAGCCCAATATTCATGGGATCTTCAAGATCCAGACCACCCCATCTATAGGGTGCACCTCCATGCATATCCTATTGAGCCAACTCCCAGTGGGTACAATTCAGAGGACCTACACTCAGACGATTGAAGTCCTCCTGGTGATTGGTAAACCGTATACTTCGCTGATGTCAGCTGTTTTGTCTAATATGTAATAATTGTGTATGAGTGATGTAGTAAGGATTTGTGTAATTTAGCCGATCTGCAAGGGCATAAATGTCCCACTATATTTGTTTCCTGCCATTGTGACTGTCGGCAAGGGTATTTTAGTATTTTTCATTTTTTTATGTCATGGCTGATGTCACCAGCCTTCATTATTGTTCTGTATACCCCACTAGGGGTCGTTTAGTCTTTTGCTTTCTCTTCTTCAGCCTATATAAGGACTGAATGTGTGTATGTAAACGGAGGAGTTCTGAAAATAATATAAGTGTGTTTTCAGTTCTAAATCTCTTCTCATTCTTCTTTTATATTATTTAGTTCTTACTTTCTTTCTCAGTTCTTACTCTTGATCCTGTCCTACTTCGTGTTTGTATATACGCATTTGATTGCCTTATTCACCGGATTTTTATTTTATTTTATTCTATAGTAATAGTAACTAAAGTATAAAATTTTGGGGCCCAAAATTGTTATATTAGATTTCAATTTAGTACGAATTAAGCTCTTAAACAATTTTTTTTATAATAAAATAATTTTTATTTAAAAAAAATGAGGCCCTTGAATTGGAATAAGAAACTATTTATATTTTTATAAAAGTTATAAAACAATTATTTTTTTATATTTTTTTTAAAAATACAATAGAAAAAAAAATTTTGAGGCCCCCGGGCCCGGAGGCCCTAGGTCGCCTACCCTCAAGGCCGGGCCTAACTACCACCACCGGCCGCCACCACCACTGTATACACACACACACACACACACATGTATATATATACACACACGAACACCACCACCACCACCACCACCACCACCACCACCTTCTGAAACCTAACCCCTAATTCAAAACCCCAAATTCGAAACCCTAACCCCCAATTTGAATCCCCCTAACCCCTAATATATATATATATGTATATGTGTGTATATGTGTGTGAAAGAACCAAATACAATTTTTGTCCCAAACACATATTTATTTTTATTTTTTTAGGAAAAAATACACATATAAATACAAAAATAATTTTTGTTCTTTCACACAAAAAAAACAAAGGGTTTCAAACAAGTCCTTAAAGTGAAAAGCTAGTCGAGACTATAAATCATTACTAAAAATGAAAAATTGACTGTATATATATGCTCACCGCTAGCCTTAGGAGTAGGTAGGGATGGCAATGGGGCGGGTATCATATTTCCCATCCCCGAACCCAGTTTAATTTCCCAGCCCCGCCCTCGCCCCATCCTCAATTATTTTTTTTATTTTATCCCTGCCCCGTGCCCCACCCTTCCCCGCGACCCGTATCCATCTTCGCCAACTCCATCTCCATTTCCATTTCCTCATCACTTTATCCATCTTCGCCAACTCCACCAATTGTTTATACATCACATTCTTGTACACGAAACTATGACTAGAATTGTTGGAATTGAGGGAATTGTAAGTCCTGGACAGGCTCGCGACGGTGGAGGGGGGAGGCGGAGCAGTTGTCATGGGAGTTAGAGTCGCAGTCAGCGCAGAGGACGAGATTATCGGTGCAGCATCAGACGGATACCGGTTCGGATCTGCAGTTGTCACAGATCTGAGAGCGGAGGTGCTTGAGAGAGAGAGCATTTGCAGAGTGGACATGTTGGTCGCAGAACAAGCAAAGCCTGGCCGAGTCGGCTCGGCAGTAGAGAACCGCCGTGCGTTCGTTGCAGAAATCGCAGGGGATGAACATGGCCGGTGTTCTAGATTTGGAATTCTTATCCATGTATGTGTATGTGTATGTTTATATATACATGTAATATTATTAATAATTGAAGGAATATACAAGTTATTCGGGGCGGGGTGGGGGTGACCCATACCCGCCCCGTTTATAATCAGGTATTTTTTTTTATTCCCATACCCGCCCCGATTAGTTTAATGGGGCGGGACGAGACGGGATAAACGGGGTGGAGCGGGGCGGGTCCCCGTCGAGGCGGGTTTTTTTGCCATCCCTAGGCTCCATAAAATAAAATATGTGGTATACCACATTTTTTACTTAAAAGTTTAAATCAATTGCATATCAATTAGCCGTACGTTCTAGTAATCGCATCGAATTTATCATAATTTGTATTTTATTGATTTTCTTCTTGACCTGTGATTGCTTTTAGAATTATGGAAATACATAATGGGTTAATTTTTAGAAGCAAAAATAAAATTTAGGAAGGGACTTAAATCTAAGGCATTGAGAAATTAAAGTTTGCCTAATTGGTAGGTATGTCAACTCATTATATTTAAATTATAACCTATAATTTTATGAAAAATGATTAAATTCAAGTGTGCATATTTATTTTACATATTTAGATATATGTCCACACACAAATATAATGGATTGTCGTTCATAATCATGAATTCCTTATCATGTTTAGTTTTGCAAACTTAACTATACTTCATTTTTAAAAGATAAAAAAACTTCATTTTTTTTCTACTTTTATTAGTTTAAGTAAATGCGATTTTAATGAATAAAAAAATACGGAATTTGAATAATTATCAATATAATTAAAGAACTTGTAATTTTTTTTTGTTTGTTTTCAACATTGACATATTTTACGTGTCATTTTAATATATTTTTATAACATGTAGAATCTATCTAATATATAAAGGGACTCACTTTTTAACTATTAGCCTGAAATATCTCAAATTTTAGAAATCTCATAGTTGGCTCTAGTATATCATACACTCGTATATAAAATTGAGCAATATGCGAGCAACTCCAGAGCCCACATGTCTTTATGGAACTGACAAACTATATAACTGAATTTATATTAAGAACTTATGCCCACAACTCTCTAACGTTTAAACACATCTCTGCTTCACTCTAAAGTGATATATATATATATATATATATGTTCGCTCCAAAAATAATCGATCTCTGCACTTGGCAGATTCTTCTTTTTCGTGAGGTGCGGGCGTGCCAGAATCGGTGACGGAGTTCAACGGGTAAAAAAAAAAGATTTTTTCGTCTCTTTTGAACGAAACATAGATCAGACGATTGCACAAGAGCGAACACAACTTGTGCGAATGGATTTTAATTGCCTCAATGACAAGGACTTTCGGTAACCAAGAAAATAAAGAACTTGAATGATGAATTTAAATAACTGGAATTTAAAGGAATTGAAAGTGCAAAGACAAGGAAAGTAAATTGAATAGTAATTGAAATTGCAATGAAGAAAATAATTCAAGAAAAATAAGGTTGCTATAATAGCAGGAAGAATAATTTTTTGTGATGGTTGAGAACCTCTAGAACGGAGGCCTCGTTCTTTATTTATACTAAATAACCGATTTGCATGAAAAATTAAAGAGATAACTAATTCTAAATTAAAATCTATCTAGACAATAGCATAAACCAAACACAACTCCTATCTAACAGTGATCCACACTTCACAAAATACTGCAGTTTTAAACCAAAATGCTTCCTTCACTGATTTGGTCTTCCAATTCCTAGGCCTAAACTTCTCGGCCTAGTTTCAATTCATTAAATGACTTAACTCTCGTGTCATGCACCAGCCCATTATCTTGACCTTGCTCCATGTGCCACGTCATCATCTCTCCCTTATCATGTGTTGGCTCATTTAGGGTATCAACAATATTATTAGTTTAAGGGAAAAATACATATAGGTAGAGTTAGTGATCAAAAATTTCAAATTGATCAACTTTTACATTTTAATTTTTAATTTCATCAACTTAACTAAACTAATTATAAATTGATCAATTTTTTTTTGTTAAAGACTAAAATACCCTCACCAAAACTCTAATCTCTTTCTTCTTCTTCTCTTCCATTCCAAAATCCCCCGACACTCACAGGTACATACATGATACATATATATAATCTATACACATTATAGATATAGATATGTATCTATCTTTCTAAACATCCGCTCAAGATTTTCGGCTAACCACTTGCACCACCAAATCTCCCCCTAACTAAACTCTCCTCTCTCTCTATACAACACTATAGATATATAAATCATCTTAGTTTGAGTTTGAATTTCATATGTATGCTGATGTAGTTGTGAAGTTTGGTTCAAATGTCGGAGATGGAAGAGGACGAAGGGGGTTCGATGAGTGGAGAGACTTGATTTCGAGTCCCAAACTGAAATCAAATATATATGTATAGTTTATATATGTGTGTATACATTATATATATTATAGATTAAAAAAAAATTAAAACCCAATTATTAATCTTTTCAATTTTAAATGAATTGGAGTCCTTTGCTTCTGATTCAAACAACAATGGCAATTTCAACCATTCAATGCCAGCTCGTCAATGTAACCAATGCCGTCGAAACCCATGTGCTCAATTCGATTTATGTCGATACCCAAGTGCCCGATTCGGTTTTTGTGGATGAGAAAGCATTGATGTGTTTGTTAGAAATAATATTAAAATTGATTGTTTATTTTTATTTTGGAGTTACAAAAGTTTTAATTTGTCTCTTAATGTTGTTATTAGTAGTATAGTGAGTGGAAGACATGAGAGTTATTTAATTTATTGGTATGATAGTGGGAGTTACCTATTAAATGCTATGTTAGTGGGTGTTAAATTGCATTTACATGTACGTTACCATTCATGCCTATATAAGCTTATGTACTCTACATGTTTCAATCAAGTGGAATAAAATATTTTCCAAGTCTTCTCAAATCATTTCTCTTCCTAAAATTATAGAGTTGTGAGAGTGTCTCTAGGCCACTATTTCCAATAAAGTGGTATCAGAGCTAGTGTGTGTGTGAGAGAGAAAATGACAAATAATTCAATTCCATTTCAAATGCCTCGGTTCACCAAAGATAACTACGAAAATTGGTGTATCCGAATGAAGGCGATTTCGGGCGCACAAGATGTGTGGGATATTATTGACAAATGTTACAATGAGCCACCAGATGAGGCAACCTTGTCTCAAGCCCAGAAAGATGCCTTCCAAGCCACAAGAAAGAAGGATCAAAAGGCGGTCATGATCATCCACCAATGTCTGGATGATGCAATGCTACAAAGAGTTGCTAGTGCTACCAATGCAAAACAACTATGAGTGATGCTTCAAAACTCCTTCCAAGGAGTTAAAAAAGTGAAGAAGGTTCGCTTCCAAAGTCTACGGGGTGAATTTGAAGCATTGCATACGAAGGAATCTGAATCAATTTTAGATTATTTTTCAAGAGTCCTTAGTATTGTTAATCAACTAAGGAAATATGGAGAAGACGTCATGACGGATACAAGGGTTGTTGAAAAGATCCTCCGGTCGTTGGATTCCAAATTCAATTTCATTGTTGTTGCCATCGAAGAAGCAAATGATTTGAATTCTATGACCATTGATGAACTTATGAGTTCGTTGCAAGCCCATGAAGAGAAAGTTGTGAAATAACAAAAAGCTTTGGAACAGGTGCTCCATACAAAACTTTCTTTGAAGGATGGAGATGGCAAGCATGGAAACCAAAGGGGCCGAGGACGTGGAAATGTACATGGCCGAGGAAGAGGAGAAAAAAGTGGTCATCACACAACCACTAATGAAGAAAAATATTTCGACTCACGATAAAAAAGAGGAGGTCGTGGAAGAGGATGGAATTCAAGGCTATATGGAAGAAAGTATGGTAAGTCTCAAATCCAATGTTACAATTGTCAAAAATATGGTCATTGTGCTTCGGAATACAGAAATATTAATTCTAATGTTGAAGAAAAGGCCAACTTTGTTGAGAAAGAAGTGGAGCCTATTTTGTTGTTAGCATACAAAGGTGAAAAAAGTGAAGAGGATATGTGGTATCTTGACACCGGTGCTAACAATCACATGTGTGGTGACAAAGAGAAATTTGTGGATCTTGGTGAATCGGTTACCGGAAAGGTGACATTTGGAGACTCCTCACAAATTTTGGTAAGAGGGAAAGTTAAAATTTTGATTCAGTTGAAGAATGGGCATCACCAAATTATTTCCAATGTTTATTATGTGCCTAACATGAAAAAATAAGATTTTGAGTTTGGGACAACTCTTGGAAAAAGGCTACAATATTTCAATGAAGGATTGTAGTCTTTGCATAAGAGATCCAATGGAAAATCTTATTGCAAAAGTCCCAATGACAAAGAATCGGATGCTTTTGCTAAATCTTCAAACTGATATGGCTAAATGTTTGAAAGCTTGTTTTAATGACTCAACTTGGATTTGGCACATGAGATTTGGGAACTTGAATTTTGGAGGATTAGAGATGCTGGCTAAGAAGAAAATGGTGAAGGGATTGCCTTCATTAACAATCAAAATCAATTATGTGACGGTTGTCTTGTTGGAAAACAGTCAAGGAGGAGCTTTCCCAAAGAAGCTACCACAAGAGCAACAAAGCCACTACAACTTATTCACTCAGATGTGTGTGGCCCAATTTCTTCATCATCTTTCGGTAAGAATAATTATTTTTTATTATTCATTGATGATTTCAACCAAAAAATATGGGTTTATTTTTTAAAACAAAAATCGGAGGTGTATGGAATTTTTAAAAAATTCAAGGCACTTGTGGAGAAACAAAGTGGCTATGATGTAAAGGCTCTACGATCCGATAGAGGTGGTGAATTCACATCAAATGAATTTAAAAACTTTTGTGAAGAAAATGGAATTCACCATCCTCTAACGGTTCCTAGATCGCTCAAACAAAATGGCATTGCCGAAAGGAAGAACATGAGCATTCTTAATATGGCCCGAATCATGCTAAAAAGTAAGGGAATGCCTAAAGAATTTTGGGCAAAAGCTGTTGATTGTGTGGTGTATTTGTCCAACAGATGTCCGGCTAGGAGTGTGCAAAACAAGACACCACAAGAAGAATGGAGTGGAATAAAGCCAAGTGTCTCTCATTTGCGGGTTTTTGGGAGCATTGCCCATGTACATGTGTCGGATGAAAGGAGGACCAAGGTAGACGACAAAAGCGAGAAGTTGGTGTTCATTGGCTATGATTCAAGTTCCAAATGCTACAAATTGTACAATCCAACCAACGGGAAAATTGTCATTAGCAGAGATGTCGAATTTGAGGAAGATGCCACATGGGATTGGAACACTCCAAATGAAGATTATGATATTTTTTCTTTGGAGGAGGAGCAAGACAATGAAGAAATGGAGCAGCCCATTCATCCCCCATCACCTCCATCATCACCAAGTTCAAGTGGCTCACCACCACCTCGCACAAGGAGTCTTCAGGACGTCTATGATGAAATGGATAAGGTAACAGAAAGAATTAGTAATTTAACATTTTTTTGGCTTTTTGCGGAGTGTGAACCCGTAGGTTTTGAAAAGGCGGTTTAAGAGAAAAAAATAGAGAAATGCTATTGATGAAGAAATTAAATCCATAAAAAAGAATGACGCTTGAGAGCTTGCTATAATTCCAAAAAGGCAAAAGGCAATTGGTGTTAAATGGGTGTATAAAATTAAAAGGAATGCCAATGGTGAAGTTGAAAGATACAAAGCAAGATTGGTGGCGAAGGGATATAATCAAAAGCCCGACATCGACTATGATGAGGTATTTGCACCCGTAACTCGCTTGGAAACTATTAGATTGCTTATTTCTTTGGCAGCCCAAAACAGTTGAAAAATTCATCAAATGGATGTCAAATCGGCATTCTTGAATGAGTTTCTTGAAGAAGAAGTATATGTGGAACAACCCATGGGGTATGTTGTGAAGGGGCAAGAAAATAAAGTCTTAAAGTTGAAAAATGCTTTATATGGTTTGAAGCAAGCACTAAGGGCATGGAACAAAAGGATTGACAAATATTTTCAAGAAAATGATTTTTCCAAGTAACTATATGAACATGCTCTTTACATTAAAATTAGTGACAATGGAGATGTATTTTTTGTGTGCTTGTATGTAGATGATTTGATATTCACAAGTAGCAATCCAAGGATGTTTAAGGATTTCAAGAAAGCTATGACTCAAGAATTTGAGATGACAGATATTGGCAGCATGGCTTACTATCTTGGCATTGAGGTCAAGCAAATGAATGAAGGAATTTTTATTCACCAAGAAGGCTATGCTAAGGATCTTCTAAAAAAATTCAAGATGGAAGATTGCAAGATGGTGAGCACACCCATTGAAGTTGAGATCAAGTTGTCAAGAGATGAGGATGGAGAGATGGTGAATCCAACAATATTTAAAAGTCTTGTTGGAAGTTTGAGATACATAACATGCACAAGGCCATATATTCTTTTTGCAATTGGTCTTGTTAGTCGGTTTATGGAAAAACCTACTACAACCCATTTGAAAGCGGCTAAAAGGATACTTTACTACATCAAAGGTACACTTGATTTTGAGTTGTTCTATTCATTTTCTAATGATTTCAAGCTTATGGGATATTGTGATAGCGATTGGATCTGAGATTTTGATGATAGAAAAAGTACTTCGAGATACGTATTTTTCATGGGAAATACGACTGTCACATGAAATTAAAAGAAACAATCCATTGTCACCCTCTCAACTTGTGAAACGGAATATGTTGCAACCACTTCTTGTGTTTGTCAAGCTATTTGGTTGATGAATTTGTTGAAGAAATTACACATGTCACAAGAAGAGTCAACAAAGATTTTTATAGATAACAAATCAGCCATTGCTTTAGCCAAAAATCCGATTTTTCATGATCGAAGCAAGCATATTGATACCAGATTTCATTTCATTAGAGATTGCATAAACAAGAAGGATGTGGAGCTCAAGTTCATATTGCGGATATTTTTGCCAAGCCCCTCAAGTTTGCAGAATTTCACAAGTTAAGGAGTTTACTTGGAGTGGAGAAAATCAAGAGGGGGGGGGGGGGGGGGGGGGGGGGTTAGAAATAATATTAAACTTGATTGTTTATTTTTATTTTGGAGTTACAAAAGTTTTAATTTGTCGCTTAATGTTGTTATTAGTCGAATAGTGAGTGGAAGACATGGGAGTTATATAATTTATTGGTTTAGTCTTCTCAAGTCATTTCTCTTCCTAAAATTATAGAGTTGTGAGAGTGTCTCGAGGCCACTATTTCCAACAGTGTTCCCAATTGCACAATACAGTCCCTGTGGATGAGCCATTGATGGATTCTTCTCAAGTTAGGCAAGGACTGGACTCCGAATTGGGCTAAGTCTTTTTCTTACCAATGGGGGATTTTGGAATGGAAGAGAAGAAAGAGGAAAGCGATTGGAGTTTTGTTGGGGTTATTTTAGTCTTTAAACAAAAAAGTTGAACAATTTGTAATTAGTTTAACTAAGTTGATGAAATTAGAAATTAGAAATTAAAATGTAAAAGTTGACCAATTTGAAAATTTTTATCACTAACTCTATCTATATGTAGTTTTCCCTTAGTTTAATTTCTCAAAATGCTTAATGGTGAAGTAGTTTTCATGAGTTTTGATGCATGGAAACTAATCCTAGTAATGGCGAAATCAAAGATTTCTGGGAGTGCCTCAGAATAACATATTTCAAATCATGGCAACAAATATTCCATTAGGGCACATCTTCACAAGTTAAAACTCCAAGTGTGTCGGAATGCAAGTTTAATCAGTAAAAGAGTGATTGGTGAAAAAAGTTGGTCTCTAGCTATTCCCTGAATATGTAACAAGAACTAAATATCTAATAATGAGAGAAACATATATATATATATATATACATATACATATGTATATACAAAATATTTCTAGCACATGCATATATATATATATATGTGCAGATCGAAGTGTTATGACCGTTAAACATGAACATTATTATATAATTTTCATAACCAGCTTGAATCGTAATACATCTGAAATCAAAGAGATTATTTCCATAATTATTTTTCATTCAAAATTCTTTAACTATATATAAACGATAAATTTATTACACAAGCTTACAAGCCGCAAATACAAGTCTTGTTGAATACAGGTTCATCACCCGTATCCACTTATTTTCTTTTCCTCATAGTATTACACTCTAGTAACAACACATTGAGGCTAGGGGGAAAAAAATAAAAACATAAAACAAAACTAAATAGGATTGTATATCCTATTTTGCTAATCAACGCAAAGTGTAACCATGCACTCAAGTGTACAAGACGTTCAGTCCTTGTATATCATTAGCTCTCAGATCCCTCTTGACGATTCCATACTCAAAAAATCGGTACATAATTGCATTCGGATCTTCACTGTGCCCTAGCCCTAGCAGATGCCCTATCTCATGCACCGCAACTGATTCCAAATCCACTTGCCTCGTATCCACCGGATTCGTACTCCAATTCTCATCCGCATCATAGTGGAACCACCCTAGCGATGGCGCAAAAGCATGCGCCAATGTGGGACCCCTACCATCGAACGGATATCCACTACCATGATCAGCATGGTGGAATCCACGGTGAAATCCAATAACAATGTCATTCGTGGCCCCCTCAGGAACTTCTCCAAATGTGAATCTACTCACATCTTGCCAGCTCTTAAAAGCTCTAGCGCACACGGATTTCAGGTCTTGCGCGCTCACGCTCACTTGGGCACTTGAGCTGAAACTGTAAGTCAAATGTGTTTTTGACCATCTTGGCATTCCTTCGAAGAACGAGTACTTGACAACCATGTTGAAGACTTTGGGTTGCTTCATTTTCCGATTTGGGCTAGGGCTTGCATTGTTGATAACATCGGGCATGCCACATCGGGGGAGGCTCAGTTGTTGCACTGTTTCGGAATCTAGGGTTCCGTGACGTTTAAGTGATAATATGATTGGTAGGTTCTGACTGCAGACTTTAGAAGACCATCAAATTCATCGTCGTTTGCATGATCGACATGGGTTATTTCTGTAGCACTCTTTGGACCCTGATTAGCACCGTAGTTCAAGTAACCAATTTTTTCGAGGTAGCTTTTGAGCTCGTGGAGGCCTTCGACTGTCTGACCCTTGTGGCATCCTTCCAAGTGTTGGAGGAACTTGAAGCCTCTATGGTAAGGTTTTGTGTGGCTTTTAGATTGAACAATGTTAGGCATTGTGACAAGGAGGAGGAGAAAAGCTCCTAAAATGAGAGAGTGATTAGGGGCCATTGTAAGTTTGTTGTAGCAATAGAATTGTTTGTGTTGGTGTTGGGTATGTTTTGGAGTCTTGGGGACTAGTTATTTATAGGGATGGTAGGGAAGGGCATGCATGTATTGATTTTTTCATACCATATAAATTTTGAATTTAAGTTGGTCTCACAAAATTCAAGTTGACTTGTGGAGTCAATATATTTGTATGATTGTGAAAGAACCGTGTGGAATACTTCTCCAATGAAAAACAAAATAAATTGTAGTAGGGCAACCTAAGTTAATTAGCAAAGAGGACCGGCATACTAAAATGGTCTTTTGAAAAACATTTTATCAGGATATATACGTGAACGCTTATTTTACAATCTTTAATTATTTCCTTTATTTATGTTAGAAAATTCATTGTGTTTCTGAGCTTTTCGAGTAGGAAAATCCTCCTCTTACATCATGAAGTGAAAATATTTAATTTAATTTGGGACACTACCTAGCGACATAGGTCATGTTTTGTATAACTTCTGCTTCTGGTTTTTCATAAAAGAAAAAGAAAAGCATAAGCTGTTTTGAGAAGCTGGTACTCCCTAAATTTTTTAAAACGCTCTTCTAAGGCTCAAAAACTTTTTTAAAAATTTTGTCTTCAAAATAATTTTTTCTTCCAGAAAATTAAAAATAACATTTGAAAAGCAAATCCAAACATGACATTAATGTAGACTATGTGTGTCTTACTTGTACTTGATCTTTGATTTTGCTTGTATAACAATAATGAGATGAGAAAATGAAACTGACCATTAATACATTGATGCTAAAACACGTCAATTGATTTCGTGGAAAAATCAAATGAATGTGAAATTTTCAACACCCGGTGGACGAAACATACAGTTAAGTAATGTAATGCAGCAGTCTTCGTTTGCTCCTCTTTTGTTTTCTCAAATTTTTACTAAAAAATGGTTGATAACAAGTTGTGACCACATTATCATTCATCTAGCCAAAATCTATTTCCAAATAAAATTTGAGAATGTTTCTTTTATCCAAAAAAATAAAAAAATATATTAGCACTTACTATTATTGTTTATATTTGAAATTCAAAACTGGATTTCTATTTTCTTGGAATCGGAAAGAAAATAAAAATAAATAATAAGAAAAGAAAGAAATAGTAAGGTCAACTTTATGATAGAGGGTTCATATTTTGTAGAATGGAATGCCCAACCAGGTCATTGACGAGTCTTATGGAGAGAGAACATTCAAACGTGTGACATAATTGCAATTCGCACTATCTTAGAAGTTTCTTATCCCACATTAAGGAAGAAATTATATGAGGTCGTTCCTACAAAATACTAAAAAAAAAAAAAAATCATTAAAAGACATAAAATATATCAATATGAAAAATAAAGAAAATAAATCGAATTTTCTAATATACATTACTATTAAGAAAATTAAATCTATGTTTTAGTCATTTGAGATAATCCAATAAATTGCCATCTATGTTTTAGTCATTTTCTCCTTGTCCAAAAACATATTTACTTGGATTATAATTTTATTATTTATTTTTTGTTAGGATATAAACTTTTTAAATGTATCATACATAAGTAGCTAAATTAACAATTAGAATCAAAATTAGCTACAAGTATTACTAATATGTATCTAATGAACAAGCAGAATCAACTTATTATTTATGTACACATTATTATACCCAGTACATGGAATTCAACATTACAAAATAAAAAAGGAAAAAATATCTAATGATAAAATAATGAACAAATAAAAGAAAAATCACATAAAAGGAACTAGTTTGCCATATCAGACCCTCAAACATCATTATGCCCTAATGTAAGAGGCCTTGCATTGTTTCCACAAGTTGTTCATATATAAATTCATATATATTAGGCAATTAGGTTATATATATATATATATAATATATTTGTACCATTATATGCATCTACATATCTATATCTATACTACTATTAAAACTATGAAGAAGTTTTGGTATTTCAGTATTGTAAGAACATTTATAGTATTATTTGTGTTTGGCATGTTCTAAACAATAACCATGTTGAGTGAATTGTCATGTTCAGAGTTTTGTGTTTTTGCAATAGAGTTGTTAGTATGTTCATTTCTATCTCGATAAAGAAGTCAAGGAGTGTGTCAAAACAAAGAAAGCTACCGGAAGGCAAAATCATCATTTTCTAAACATCGTCACTTCATCGGAGGGCAAAAATGTCATTTCCAGACATCATGACTTCAACCAAAAGCATCGGGAGTTCGAGATGACCAGTCTAGCTAAAATATGAAAAAACTGCAAAAGATGTAACATACCTATGTTGTCAGAGGCTGAAACTAATAAATTGGCTCTGACCTACGCTGTGGTTTTAAAGTTGTCAGCGAAGCCATCTGAGTACGGAGTGATTCGAGGATTTTAGATCGCGAGTAGAGAAAGGCAAAGCAGGCGTGATTTGTGAGTCTCTCATAGTGTCTAGCGGAGCAAGTGTGCTTCGTAAAGTACGAGTGATTCAAGAGTTTCAGACCGCGAGTAGAGGAAGGCATATCATGAGTGATTGTAAGTCTAAAACTCTCATAGAGTTTGTAATCGTTGATTCATAGTGCATCGGTACCTGAGTGTACCCGTGGTTTTTCCTTGGAACGTTTCTTTGGTTTTTTCACGTATAATTCTTTGTGTCGTCTCTTGCTTTATTTCCTGCACTACATTGATATTTGTTTGATATTGCTTGATAGATCTGTTTTTGGGATTAAATTAAAAATTAGGGTTTGTGACTAATTAAAATTGAATTTCCGCTAAATAATTTTAATTAATCATAAAATCGACAAAAAGACTATTCAACCCCCCCCCCCCCCCCCCCCCCCTAAGGTTGTTTTCACTATCATCTAGGTAATTTCAAGTATTTATAGTGAAAATTTGTTATGTAATTTTTCCATCCAATTTTCACTTCAATTATAATTACAAAATTTAATTGAATTCTATAACTTCAATTCAATTTCTACTTGAATTATTAACACACAATTTAATTCAATTCTATTACTCCAATTCAAGTAAAATCCTACTTGGAATAACCAATACTTATTTATGAATTAATTATGTATTTAAATTATATCACTAATATCTGATTGGATTTTAATTCTATTAAACTACATTGAATATATAAATTAAAAATGAAATTGCGATAGAATACTAAAATTTTAAATTATTTTTTATATTTTATTTCATTATGTTATTATAATTTAATAATAATTAATAATCATAATCCTAATTAGATAAATATATATATATACAAAATTCATCTCTAATTGTATTTAACAATTTTAATCCTAAATGGACTATAATATTGAATCTCATTTACAATGATAATTAATAATCGCTATAGTTAATAACCCTAATCCTAATTATACAATGGAATTTAATTATTATTTAAATAGAATTTCAAATGTTAACTCTATATATAACCCGACGTCTCTTTTTAAACCTTATGATTCTCAGGCCTCTCTTTTAGCCCCTAATTGCAATTTTTTTATAAAATTTTAACGTATTTCAAATTTTATTGTTATAAATTGTTATTACGTTTGTGTACTTATTGATTCATCCCGTAGTATGACTCTTCTATACTTTTTTTATGTTATTACTATTTGTGATCTTATATTTTGTTACTGTGTCGTTATTTTGTATGTTTATACATCCATTCACTTTGAGTGATTTTGAGAAAAAAAGATAATGGAAAGTACTTGGGTCGTTTTGAATTTTTGTTTAATTTTTTTATGTTTTACAATTTACTTTCTTTAATTCTTTTTTTATATTTTAGGTTTATATATTTTTTAATGGGCAAACGACGCTAAACACTCCTATGATTTCAAAAGCTGGTACTTCTCTACTAACCGGGAGTGGATCCTCGCATGCATCTTGGTATCCTCTTGTGAGCACCCTACCAAAAAAAGGAATTATAGGGCCACCTCACTCCGAACTCCCAAAATACCCATGTGATTTTAGAAATGTGCAGAAAGACCCCCTCTCAGTCACCGAAAAAGCATTTGGAGGGGGTTATTTTCACTTTTTACAAAATATAAGGGTGTTTAGAAATCACGAGGGGAGTTTTCTACATTTTTTTGAAACCATAGGAATGTTTAGCGCCATTTTTAATAGGATTCCACGTGCATAACACGTACTCTTTAATTTATTTTTTTTGAAAGGTAAACAATATTATTTGTAAGAAAAAAAAAAGGCAAAAGCCTTACAAGTACCTGAGGCAAACCTCGAGGTAGAAACCAGATAGTAAGGAACCAAAAAACATATAAGGAAAGCTCAGTCATATTAATGGCTTTACAAATAAAAACAAGAAAGGTACAAAGAAAATATACGACTGAGCAGCACCATTCCTTCTCATCACAATTCTTGCAATTTGGCATATGCATCAGAAGATTGATAATCGAAACACCAAACACATCACTGTCTCTAATCAGCACCATCACTAGAAAAACAAGGAGGAATTGCAGCTTCAAAGACATGGACTAGAATTTAACTAGTATATATATATATATGTCAATTTCTTAAAGCAACTTACAAAAATAAGATTAAAATATATTTAATCACCATTAACAAAATATATATATATATATATATATATATATATATATATATATATATAGTATTATCAATGCTCGGGCCATTTATATTATATAATAATAGGATATATTTATATATACATGTTCAAGGCTAGAGAGGACCACACCTAGAAAGATAAGTTGTTAGAGTCGGCCGCTTGGAACCTTGGAGTCGTTGCTCGTTGCTTCAGCCTAGAGTGTCGCAAAGTCGTTCGGAGTTAAAGAGAGGTTTATTTATTTTTATTTTTATTTTTATTTTATTTTTTTGAGAATTGATCCAACCCTAATAATATATTGTGGACTGAGTTTGGCATAATCGAGGTATAAGAGAGTACGCTGACCTATCGGGTTTCATTTTGTTTGGACTTTAGTCTAAGTTCAAATTTTGTTTTTGGCCCAGACTATTTAAAGGAATTTATAAGAGATTGGATTGGCATGTTGTGTTTCATCTTCCTAGAATTTTGAAGCATAGTTGTCAGAATCCTGATTCTAACTGGTAAAATTTTACGATTCTACAATTCTGCAACGATTTTATATAATTTTGTACGATTTTACCATTATTTTATTACGTTAAAATAATGGTTGGACAGTTAAGCCTTCCATATGAAATATCCAAAAGCATAATGAATTAGTCAAATATCATAATATATGATCTAAATTTATGAGAAAATATTTAAAGGCTCAATGTATTAGATAATTTTGAAAATTCTAATATGATTTAGACTTTTAAATTAAATATGTGATATTTAATATTTTTTAAAAGAATTAATATGTTTATCTTATGATTATATTGTCACCCCCCGAATTTCTAAAGACTCCCTAACCGGGACATCCAAGGAATTCGGGGTCGTGATCCATGAAATGAGCGACAAACTAAGAATATCAATACCATAAACCGAATGGAATATTATTAATCACAATAATTCCATACAAAACCAAGCGGAAGCTAAACCAAATGATACACAAGGCACATTAAGGTGTCGAAAGAATACATCTATACAACGATGCACCAATACCGAATACAAGGAAGGGATATGCCAACAGACTGGCTCCTGTGAAAATACAACAGTCCCAATACAGAGGACAAATAAAGGAAAACAAAATGAACAACTCTACGTACAATGTCCCAAATCCAGCAACAACATTCGTGCTACGAGCCATCCTGTAACGAGGAAACAAAATAAATTGTCGTTGCACCCCATGTTGCCCGTAGTCGAAACCTTTCCTGCAAGCTGGCGTTTGGGACATCAGGCGAAAGAACGTCGGGGTGAGCTCATCAAAGCCCCGTAGGAGAAAGGAATCGTAACTGTCACATCCTACAACTGTTCAAGTCGAGTGAAAACCAACATGTGTACATGCATCTATTCTAGGTCAGTCATATGCCCCCATTACACTCACGCCAATACGAGAACCCGGAAACACATCCCCCTAGTCCCCTACCATGCATCAATAAATAGGGCAACTAGCACGTAATGAAGTCATTGCACAACAACATATAATAACGCACATGTATATATATATACGTGCATATATATATAGAAAATATACAATCAATACAAGCCCTATAGTACAAACCACCTCATAAATCACTAAAAATCGTACCCGTCCATCTCACACTGATAATCCACATAACAAGTATCACCAAAACACAGAAGCAACACTCCTATTCATAACACTCCAGGAGGAATAACACTCATACTTCCTAGATCACGAGCATACCGAGCTCCCAAAACCTTAAATCAATATCAACTCATACTACCAATCACCTCACATGTCACTACCCAACATCCATAAACTCAACACAGGGGTAAAACAGTCACTTTAACCTAAGAAAAGTCACAAAAGTTGTTGAACACCAAAAAGAAGTAAACGGGATTGAATAACCTATCACACTGACCACTTGAAGGTCACATGTTCGCCCAAGGGTAAAATTGTCATTTCAAGGAAATAATTGTGTTTTCAAAGGTTACCCCATCTATTTGGCCATAGATTAAACCATAGAAATAAAAATAACCGAATTTAAGGCCCTGACGCGAGAGATATGAATTTTTGAAAACGGTGTTGGACAACGCCGACCCAAAATAGAAAATTAAGATAAAACACGAGTTCGAGCGCCAAAACTGAGGCATTTTGATCTCAAACCAAAAAAATAAATATATATGTGATAAATGAGACTAAGAAGCCCATATCAAGAAATGGAATTGAATTTGAGTAAACGAGCCTAAAAATATAAATTTCTAAAGAAAGACCGTGACATGTAAAAGTTTAAAATATACCGTCATCTTCAAACGAATATAAATCACTCAATAATACGTTAACTTGAGTCATTCAAAAGCCTAAACATAAGTTCAAGATGTTATATTTCTAGCGAAAAAAACTCCGACTCGATACGATAAACGAAAAAGGAGATATCAATTTTTGAAACCTGTCGCGCGTGCAGGAAAACAAGGATGCTACAGTAAATTACTGTTCCAAACCTCCAAAAACACCAACTTTCTGCCGAAACTGAAGTTTCGAAAAATTACCTTTTCGAAAGCTTAAACACAAATTCAAGATGTTATCTTTATAACAAAAAAATTTCAGCTTGATCCGATATACGAAAAAGGAGATATGAATTTTTGAAAACTGTCGCGCGATATGTAAGAATTTGCGAAAAAAATAACCGTTTTGCCTCCGGTCTCCGTTTTAGCATCCTACTGACTTTTTAAGGGTCAAAATATTTTCAAATTACTCAAAATCATTTTCTAAAGCCCAAAGTTTTAGTCGGGTCACGAGATAGGCGAAAACAGATTTTTCACTTAAAAGCCGAAACACCAACAGAAATACCAAAACAAATTTATAGACGCTCAAATAGAACAAATGAATGAAGAACCGAGGTAAAAAGGCAACTCAAAGAGAAGAAAAGTGACCATATGCAAGGGCACGAACTCTAACCCAACAATACCTAGTTCGACATCTAAATCTCTAAACTCCACAACGACTTATTCAAGAATGTCCACAACTTCAATGACATTCCTATCTTTAAGCTCGCAAAAGGAAACCTATTGGCCGTTGCCACAGAACCAACTAATTTCATATCAAGAACCTCTTCCGATTCTTTCAAACCTCAATTTCACATTAGAAACATACTAGCCGTTGCCACGGAATCAACTAATTTCATATCAAGAACCTCTTCCGATTCTTTCAAACCTCAATTTCACATTCGAAACCACATCTCTTAGGTTTCTAACAATATCACATGGCCATCAATACACAATTGACTCAGTTTATTCATAACATTGTCTATCATAACCAAAACATCAAAATCACCATTGATGCCACGTTGCTACACCAACACCAACTTAGACCACAAAACCATCACCCACCTTCTCAAGGCTTCAACTCACCTCAACTCAATAATCCACAACCGACTTTAATTATCACAAGAAAGTCCTTAAACCAACTCATATCACCCCCTAAGGTATATAAGCACATATCAACAAGTATAAGTATTTATCTCACATTATACTTGAAACAAGGCATGCAAATAATATTTTCACATCCTTCAATTTCACTTGAGTATTTTAACAATATGTGAATTATATATCTCAAAATCCACATTAAACATGCTCCTCAACAACTTAGGATAATATCATGATATACATGTCAAATGGAATCACATAAATGTTACGCAAATGCAATGTGACTTAACACCGCTCGTGGTACACACACGACCACACACCCTACTCCAAGGGTCAACGGATTATTCTCTAACACTTCATTTTTATTTCTCATGAATGAAGGTAGATTTATCATACCGTTCTTCGCAAGTGATTTTCCTCTCTTTTCACTTTGAATAAGGAAGACGTTAAACATGACGCGGTCGTTCACATAGGATTTGGACAAGTCCTCCCCCTACCGTCTGGGTTTCTCGGAAGATTAGTTTCGTAGGAATAAGAAGCACCCCCTGGCTAATTGTTACGATGATCCCGAACAAGTCTACTCACGCATAATTATACAAACGGACGTAGACCAACACCAATTGAATTATTAATACAAAAGGTGAACCTATGCACTATGTCCTCAATGACCCATGCATCAAAATAAATATGTATCACATCATATTTATAACCAACATTCTCACAATGTGAACATGAATGTATTTTACTATTCAACATACTTTTAAATTTCATTTAAAGCAATAATCAACAATAATGTTTTTTCATGCACCATCCATGATCCAAAATCATCAAGTTATCCTTTAATACACAAAGATAATATTTTTATTCATTTAACATGCTTATATCTCAATTAAAGCATTTAAATCCCAAGGACACATTCTCATGCACAAGAAATGTTTCAATTCATCTAATTATCCTTTAATTCATGACAAGGAAAACAATTACATTCTTTTAAACATGCTCTTAGTTCAATTCAAGCAAGTTTATCAGAATTCACATCTAAAACATGACATAAATTCCCCACATACCTCAAAGTTACTAACCAAATGAGCTAACCTAATCTCACTCCAAGGCTACATCCCTACCTCCCACATACATATATGTATAATTACACTTACACATATACATAATTATATCCACATACATACACATATATATATATATGCATACAAACATACTTCAATATGAGAATTCTCAAGAATATCCACCCAACTAGCATGCATTATAGTCCTAACAATTTCATTACTAAGTACTACATACACAAGGTTAATCCATATAAACATGCTCAAACCCTAACTTCACATTTCAAGGATACACTTAGCAAATTCATCTAAGTTTAGGAATCCTAGAATTAAATTCCCATACTCACACAATCATAAGATGAGTTAGTTAAAAAAAAATCCCCTACCTCAAGTGAAGAACAAAGCAACACCACAAAGTGAGCTTCATGAAACCGTACCTTCCACCCAACACCAAATTCAAAGAAGCCAATTAGTGGAAAGCTTCACCATGGTCTCATAACAATGAGTATAAACTCATAACAAGATGAAACCAAGAATCAAATGTGGTTCATCAAGAAAACCAAAACTAGGGTTTGAAGTATAAACTCACAAAGACGGTAGAACACTTACCAATCTTTGGCTTAAATCGAAGAGGAGAACACCATGAACAACTTTCATGTTCAAAACAACAACAAACTCCAAGCTTATGGTAATGAAATCCAACCAAAAGTGGAGAATAATCTAAAGAAAATGGAGATAAATAATATGTGAAATGAAGATTAAGTCTTCATGTGGAAGACTTATGGAATTCTCCGTTCACACATCAACTAATCCAATGGTCCAAAACAAAGATGGGTGAAAAGAGAAATGAATCCAAGGGCTAGAAAGAAGTCTTGCAAATGGAAGACTTAAACCACACACAAAACCCATTAATTTGTCAAACAAGACCTTAACATCCAAGGGTTAAGATTAAAGATGGGATAGGATATCTAATGGCCATAAATGAGACACCACATAAAAGAGAAAATGACCAATTTCATCTCAACTTATGGTTAATCACATGAGTGTCATCATGACTCTTAATTACCCTTATATCCCTTATCATCCTCTCTATTTACCACTATGCCATTCATACCCCAACTCTTAGCCAAATCTCTACACTTTCCACTAAGTGCTCAAAATTTGAAAATACCAATTTACCCTTCGGTCATTTCTTTCCCGAAATCTTTTCCAATAATTTTCATTATTCTCGAAATGAAAACACAACAAACAATTCACGTAATTACACCTATTGAAATGCACTCGTTAAATACGTTGAGCAAACAAGCATATAATCACATAAGTGTTACACCGAAACGTCTACAATAAACTAGGGTAACACGTTCGGGAACGCAACACAATTGTCAAAGCTCCAACAAGAAAATGTTGCATGAACCCACATAGTTGCCAACGAACAATAATTCAAGAAGCCGGAAACGAGAGTTCACAAAGTCGTTTCGATAAGTCTGAAACTTAAACGCGAAAAATTTACACATACCAAGATTACACAAAACGTCATGAATAAGTGACGTCACAAAACGTTAACACTTGGAAAAGAATTCCAGAAAAGAGAAAGGAAATGCGGGGCATTACATTTACGATTCCGATTCTACGGATCTCAAAACGATTCTACCTAAACTCCCAATTTTAACAGCCTTACTTTTAAGTACAATTTTTTTTTTTTGAGGTTGTACTACTTAAAAGGGGGCAAATTTTGAGACCCCCCATGGGCCTTACCCGCCTACACCCAGGGTCTGCCTTGATTCTTTGATTATATAACAAAATAACATAATGTATTGACAAAATTATCATTTGATTAAGGTACTTGGGTGAATTTTAATGTTGTCACGGAGTAATAAAAATACCCTTGTAATTAAAGACCGGAGAGAAGGGGCTTGTGCAAAGTGTGAGAGCAGATTATTTGATTTAAGGTGTGGTTGTTTACTCATGATGCTTATGTTTGTCATTTATTATAATATATATATAATTTTGAGGTTCGATGTATGATCCCAATGACCTTCCTCTCACCGGATTCGTTTTGTAAATTCTTGCAGAAAACCTTTAATATTCATTGGCTATATAAAATAAATAAATTATCATTTGATTAAGGTGATTAAGGCGAATTTTAATATTGTTACAGAGTAATAAAAAATACCTTCTAATTAAACACGGAGAGAAGGAGCTTGTGCAAAGTGTGAGACCAACACCAGTTAAAAGAACTATGGGCCCGTTTGGTAGGCGGTTCGGTCTGGTCTTATCTGGTCTGGTCTGGTCTTATCTGGTCCGGTCTGGTCTGGTCTAATCTGGGTGGTGTTCTGAAAGTCTGTTTGGTAAAGTTGTCTGATCTTATGGTCTTATTCAAGTTGTTTGGTCTTATGTTTGGAAAATAATACAAAAAATAAAAAAATAATATATAAAATTCAAAAAATATATTAAGTATGAAAAATATATAAAATTTGAAAAAATATAAAAAAAATTCAAAATAATATAAGAAATTCAAAAATAATATTTTTTTTCAAATTTTATAAATTATTTCGAATTTTTATATTATTTTCAAATTTTTTATATTTTCTCAAATATATATATATCTAATTTTGTATATTATTTTTGAAATTTATATTTTTTTCAAATTTTATACATTATTTCAAAAAATTTATATTATTTTTCAAAACTTATATATTATTTTTTAAATTATATATATATATTTAAAATTTTATATATTAATTTTTATTTTTATATATTTTTTTTCGAATTTAATACATTATTTTAAAAAAATTATATTATTTTTCAAATTTTATATATTATTTTCGAATTTTATACATTATTTTTCATTTTTTCTATTATTTTGGAATTTTTTATTTTCCCAAATTTTAAATATATTTTTTGCATTTTATATATTAATTTTGAATTATATATATATATATATATATTTCAAATTTTTTATATTATTTTTTTAATTTTATATATTATTTTCAAATTATATATATATTTTAATTTTATATATTTTTTCAAATTTTATGGTCTCATGTGTTAAGATAATTGTATATAAGACCACTTGAGACCATCATTTTTGGTTGTCTCAAATTACCCCTTTTGGTCCCAAGTGATCCTTGTTTTTTTGGAACCGTTTTTTTGGAACTGTGTTGCCAAACAGTGTCCGGTTCCAGAAAAGCCATTATAAGATCGGATCGCATGAGACCGGACCGTGAACCAAACAGGGCCTATGTGATTTAAAGTATGGTTGTTAAGTGGAAGAGTATAAATAACAAAATTTAAGTCAGTCACACATGTGATTTAGAATATACTTTAGTTTTATTGGGTTAAAAAATTAACATTGTTCTTTTCTTTTTTGTATTGGAGTCTATAGTAAGAATAAGTGAAATAAAAAAATTTGCGACCTAAATTGTGAAATTGGATTTGAATTTAGTATGAATTAAGTTAATTAAGTTGTTAAACAAATTAATTTTTGTGTGTACCTATATATAGTAAAACAATTTTTTTTAACTATATTAGAAATTATTAACTTTTTTAAAAAGAAAAATACAAGAAAAAAGAAAAAATTTGAGGCTCCACTGACCAGGTCTTAGGCGACTGCCTAGGTCGCCTATGGTCAAGACCGGCCCTATCGTAACTGTAAATTATAATCTTTAACGGCAGACCGTAAATTATTATATAAAATCCCGACATTAAAAGTTTTATTGCCTATAGTGACGTTGTTATACTTTAGATCTTTTAAATAGATTTAACTTTTTATGTCATATATTGACAGACAACTAAGACATGTAACTGTAGACATTTTTTTTTATGTGTGTTTAGTGTAATTTTTTGGCTTGTGAATATGTTTAAAATAGAAAAGAAATAAATAAAAAAAACATATATGTTAAGGGTATGTTATGTATTCAAAAGTTCAAAGACCATAAAATACTTCAAAAATTGCGTGTCTGATCACTCCGACTAATTTTACACTAGTAGAGAATTACTACATTGTTTTGATATTTTGATAAATAAATGTGGAATGATACAAGGCGGGGTCACATTGACGTGTTTAATGTGTGGGTTGAGAGAAGATAAAGAAACGTTCAACTAATGTACTTAATTCACATTGGATGTTTCGTATGGTTCTATTCAAAGAGAGACGAAACTGCACACTTGATCTTGATCTAAGACCCCAGGGTCATTCAGGTCCGTATCCTAGAGGGACAATAGACACCCATATTATCTTGTTTAGAGAGCATGTTTTGCCGTGTCAATCCGTTACATTACGTATGGCTTGATTCGTAACGCTTTTAAAGGATGTTGATACAGTTATTTAGTCTCGATACTCATTTGATACTAATATTTGAGACATATATTATCCGAATTTGTTACACCAGTATTACGATCATGACCAAAACCAATATTGTGACCACGTTAGAGAGCCAAGATATTCACACCATATTTAGGCACAATGTAACTCCTAGTACAAGCTTTGCTAAAAGGATGACCAACACACAAACTGGCCAAGTAAATTTTTTTGAAGTTTAATACTCACATTTAGCACCGATATTGCTCGAATTTATTATAATATTATCGTGAATGCGACCAAAATTAATATCATGACTATAAAACACGATCAGAATAACTCATTTAAAGTGAAAAGCTAGTTGAGACTATAAATATTTGCCCACCGCTAGCTTTAGGCATAGGCAGCACATGCGATAGCCTTCTGCCTCCGTTCCAAGAGCTCAAAAATCAATAGCAACCAGAAAATTAAAAACTAAAATGATCAATAAAAAATGATATAAAACAAAATATGTGGTATACCACATTTTTACTTAAAAGTTTAAATCAATTGCATATCAATTATTGGTACGTGCTAGTAATCACATCGAATTTATCATAATTCGCATTTTATTGATTTTTTTTCTTGACCTGTGATTGCTTTTAGAAGTATGGAAATACATAATGGGTTAATCTGAAATTTTTAGAAGAAAAAAAAAATTAGGAAGGGAGTTAAATCTAAGGCATTGAGAAATTAAAGTTTTGCCTAATTGGTTCTAGAATTCACAATCGGAGAGCTAGGAGAGCTAGGTATGTCAACTGATTATGCAAAAATGTGTTTGAGGGACTACTTTTTTTTCATTTTTTAAATATTGTACTATAAACGATTTTGTTTTTTGATTTATGTCAAAATAAAAAATTAATGGCTTGTTTGGATAATAAAAGATGAGGCTAGTAAACCTTGCTTTCAAACACCAAATATCTCAATTTTGAAGGTATTTTAGGTATAAGGGGTGTAAATTATGTGAGTTTGAAAAAATCAGGGGTAGTGATGATTGTCAAACTTGAGGGGTGTGATTGAAAATAGAGAAAACTTCAAGGGGTGTCAAGATAATTAATTATTTGTCAATTTGATGGTGGAAGGGGACATTGATCAATTTGAAAAAGTTAGGGGGTTATTTGATATGTCAGGGACAATCTGATCATTTGATGAAATCTCAGACAATTTTGTGATAATAGCCCTTTAAATTATAACCTATAATTTTATGAATAATTAAATTCAAAAAACCCTACTAGTGTGCATATTTATTTTACATATTTAGATATATGTCCACACACAAATATAATGGATTGTTGCTCATAATTATGAATTCCGTATCATGTTTAGTTGCAAACTTAACTATAGTTAACTTTAAAAGATAAAAAAACTTCATTTTTTTTTCTACTTTTATTAGTTGGAGTAAATGTGATTTTAATGAATAAAAAATGCAGAATTTGAATAATTGTCAATATAATTGAAGAACTTGTAAATATATATATATATATATATATATATATATTTTCAACATTGATATATTTTATGTGTCATTTTAATTTTTTTTTTATAACATGTAAAATCTATATATCTAATATATAAAGGGCCTCACTTTGAACTATTAGCTTGAAATTTCTTAAATTTTAGAAATCTCGTAGTCGGCTATAGGATAATACGCACATACATAAAATTGAGCTATTGCACATATGTAAGCAACTCCAGAGCCAACTATTAAGAACTTATGCTCACAACTCTTAACTTTTAAACAGAAACATTTTGCTAATCAACGCAAAGTTGAACCATGCACTCAAGTGTACAAGACCTTCAGTCCTTGTATATCATCAGCTCCCAAATCCCTCCTGACGGTTCCAACCGTAACAGATGGGTACATAACTTCATTCTTATCTCCACTGCGCATTAGCCCTAGCAGATGTGAATCTACTCACACCTTGCCACCTCTTAAAAGCACTGGCGCACACGCCTTTCAGGTCTTGCGCGCTCACACTCACTTGGGCGCTTGACTTGAAATTGTAAGTCAAATGTGTTTTTGACCACCTTGGCTTTCCTTCGAAGAACGAGTACTTGGCAACCATGTTGAAGACTTTGGGTTGATTCATTTTCCGATTTGGGCTAGGGTTTGCATTGTTGATAACATCGGGCTAGCCACATCGGGGGAGGCTTAGTTGTTGCACTGTTTCGGAATCTAGGATTCCAGTGACGTTCAATTGGTAATATAATTGGTATGTTCTGACTGCGGACTCCAGAAGGTCATCAAATTCATCGTCGTTTGCATGATTGACATGGGTTATTTTTGTAGCACCCTTTGGACCATGATTAGTACCATAGCTCAAGTAACCAAAATTTTCGAGGTAGCTTTTGAGCTCGTGGAGGCCTTCGACTGTCTGGCCCTTGTGGCATCCCTCCAAGTGTTGGAGGAACTTGAAGCCTCTATGGTGAGGTGTTGCGTGGTTTTCAGATCGAACAATGATAGGCATGGTGACAAGGAGGAGGAGGAGAAAAGCTCCTAAAATGAGAGAGTGATTAGGGGCCATTGTAAGTTTGTTGTAGCAATAGAATAGTTTGTGTTGGTGGTGGGTATGTTTTATATACAGTTAAAGTAATTTAATGCAGTAGTCTTCGTTTCCTCCTCTTTTATTTTCTCAAATATTTACTAAAAATGGTTGATAATTAGACTTGAAACTAACAAGTTGTGACCACAGTATCATTAATCTAACCAAAATCTATTTCCAAATAAAATTTGAGCAGTTATTATTATTTTTTATATTTGAAATTCAAAACCGGGTTGCTATTTTTTTGGAATAGGAAAGAAAATAAAAATAAAAGAAAGAAAGAAAGAAATACTAGTAAGGTCAAATATGGCAGAAGGGTTCATATTTTGTAGAATGGAATGCCCAACCAGGTCATTGACCTGTCTTATGGAGAGGGAACATTCAAAAGTGTGCCATAATTGCAATTTGCCCTACCTTTATTCTACATTATGGAAGACCATACCATGCCGCCCTGAAATTGCTAAAAAAAAATTGGTCTCTTAGGCGAGATTAAATATAAAGTTCTTCCTACAAAATACTAAAAAAATAAATAATAATAATTGATTAAAAGACATAAAATATATAAATATGAAAAACAAAAAAAATAAACCGGATTTTCTAATATACATCACTGTTAAAAAAATTAAATAATTAGACTTTGAACTATATATTGACTTTTGAGATAATTCTAACAAGTTGCAATCTATGTTAAGAAAATCAAACAATTATGTGATTTAAGGTGTGGTTGTTTACTCATAATACTTATGTTTGTCATTTATTATAATTTTGAGGTTTGACTTATGATCCCAATAACCTTCCTCTCACCGTATTCAATTGTAAATTTTTTACATAAAACCTATAATATTCTTCGGCTATATGAAAAAAAATAACATAACGTATTGACAATATTATCATTTGATTATGGTACTTAAGGCGAATTTTAATGTTGTTACGGAATAATAAACCATACCTTCTAATTAAACGCAAAGGGAAGGAGGTTGTGCAAAGTGTGAGAGCGACACCAATTAAAAGAATTATGAGATTTAAAGTGTGGTTGTTACTTAACCTAGGCTCCCTCAACCTAACTTCCATCTATTTACTTAACTAAACGCAAAGGGAAGGAGGTTGTGCAAAGTGTGAGAGCGACACCAATTAAAAGAATTATGTGATTTAAAGTGTGGTTGTTACTTAACCTAGGCTCCCTCAACCTAACTTCCATCTATTTACTTAACTGATCACTGTGAAATTACCTTTTTACCCTTCATTATTTAATTTTTAAAAACCCATATTATGGCAATTGCTAAACGACGAAGTTACCCCTGATTGATTTATACCCATTATACATATATACAATCATGAGGGACAATGTTGTCCATATAAATTAATTAATTAAGGGTATAAAAGTAAATGTACATGATTGAATTGGGACAAATATGACTTTGCAAACAATTTAAGGGCAAAATTGACAATTCACTTACTTTTCTTTGGATGCCATCAACATATTTACTTGGTCAACTTACAGTCAACTAACGGAAGGGGGTCTAAGTGATACAACGGGTCAAAGTTGAGGGAGCCTAGGTGGGAATATTGGAAAGCGAGGGGGTCTACCTAGGATCAGGGCAAAGTTGAGGGGGTATAGGTAGAATTAACCCTAATTTAAATTAGTATTAGGCTTCTCACCCTTCCTGCTACAATTTGACTGGAGTGAGTAAGTAACTCCATACTTCCAACTGATATTAACAATAAATAAGTCTATCACCAGTGTGCTTTATCCGAATTATGGTTCACTGTATTATCCCGGGCTGAAATGTGTCAATATTGTTACGTAAGATTCCGATAAATCACGATGTCACCAATACCGCAACACCTTTTGCATTGAGAAAACCCTCAAACCCCTCAAGCCAACAAGTGTCATTTCAGTGTCCTCAGCGGCCCAGGGACAGAGTCCGGAAACTTGTCTATGGAGCCAATACAATTTTTTATAAATTTATTAGTGAACTTTATATTATTTTAGGTTATTAGAAAAAAAAAATTTTAAAATCGAGTGTGAAAATGCAATTTTTTATATATTTATTGGTAAAATTTATACTTTTTTAAGCTATCAAAGGAATTTTAAAAAAATTGGCAAGGGCCATAAGCAATTTTTATAAACATAATTTTAATATATATAACTTTTTAGGCTAAAAAAAAAAAATTTACAAAATTTGGGCAGGGGTCATGGCCCCCCAGCCCAAAGGGTTGCTCCACCCTTGATCCCACCCATGGTTCGCTATATCGTCTGATGTGTCATGTATCGCTCAGTTCATAACGTTTTTGGAAAGTGTCACTCCTTTGATACTCATTTTAAGATCAATATTATCTGAATTCGTTACATCATTACCATGACCACGACCGAAACCGGTTACACCGTTACCACGACCGAAACTGGTACCACAACCGCGAACCATGATCACACCTAATGTAAATCACAGCAAAGTTCTAGTCAATTTTGCATTTATTTACTTTTAATTTCTTTTTTAGCTCAGATGGGAATATCTGAAGCTCAGCTCCTTTTTGCTACAAGATACAAGTCTACAACTTTGTTCAAGGGCACTTGAAAAGGGAACCACTTATGGAGATTTATAGAGAGAAAAGCTGTAAGGAGGTATTGGTTATTATTGATAGAGAGCAGATGCACTCGTTATAAGAGGTAAGGTTTTTCGCCTAGATGATGAGCAGCAAAGAGAAAGGCCTACGGGATGGAGTAATAGTAAAATTGATTTTTGAAAAAATAAATTTCACAAGAGGCATGCCTCGTAATTGAAAATACGAAAAAAACAGGAAATTCCAAGCAATAAATGAAAAGATGATGATGATGCCGGAATGCTTATAATACGATAAAATAAAAATCTTCTCCAAAGAGATCGAGGAAGGGAGGCACCAGGTGGCAAATAACTCGGTTTTCTGATTCCTGATTCCAAGAGAAACAGAAGCAAATGAAAGTTGCTTTCCTCTGAAAGCAAACATTAAAGTAAATCTCATGTAGGTCTGCGATTATAATCCAACTCAGACAGTGGAACACTCGGCCTCATCGAAAACAAAAAAAAGTAATGTACAAAAAAGTTTCCAACTCATTCGACAAAAGTATCATTCCAAACTCCCACTACTCAGGGTGTCAAAAGCAATTCGCTGTGTGCTCATTTGCTTGTATATGCATCTTCCTCAGAGAAGAATTTATTATGTAGAAGATATACACTACTATGAACATTGATATATTGTTTTTGATCATATTGTCCATGACGAAAAAATGGACGCAATAATTCCGACTTAGAAGGATTTCAACATTTACAAAACTAATAACAACAACGGTTATAATCACACCTCCAAAAAGAAACTCACCTCTAGCTCTTTATGAAGTTGCACTTAGATTCAACATAGCTTTCTGCATCCCACAAAAACGATCCAAATGCAACTGCCTCCAATACCAGCATCGTCAATCCAGCGAATGTAACAGCAACTACTTCATCATTAGAAGCGTCAAGGGACCCATCCTGGGCAATTCTAATATCGGGCCTCCCAAAAAGTGCCTGAGTTTGCTTTTCAATTAAAGAAATAGCTTCCTTGGATCTTATATTTGCATATCTGTGAAGTGTCTCTGCGTCCAGATACATCACGTAAGATCTCAGCCTAGATGCTTTGTCCCCAGAGTCCATTAAGCTCCCTCCGTCTCCATCATCAGGTGATATCTGTATCATTGAATCTAGATCCCAGAGCGGGTTTGCCAGTGCTGCATCATCGAGTCTCATCGTGTTCTTCTTTATATGCTCGGGAAGGGTGTTCATGGATCTCTCAAGTTGAAATCTCTCATCAACTCTTCTCAGGAAATACCCATAGATAATGGAAGCAGCATACAGTTTTCCAAGTTTGATTTTGCTTATCTCGACAATGGTATCTAGGGGTCCCACAACCCGCTCCCCAAGGACATTAGATAAGTGGCTCTGTATCATCGCAAATGCCTCAGGAGAGTGCACAGATTCAAGTCTATGTTCTTGGTTTGGCCAAAAAGCGACCCTGCCAGTAGGATCTGAGGTTGACAATATTTTTGGGATCATAGAAATTCCATTGTCGACAAATTTCTGTACAATCAGGCAGTATATTATCTCCTCCAGAACCTTGCATCTTTCCTTCTCCTTGACCTCAGCTATTCTCCTAAAATTGTATGCAAAATTGAATCGATCAGCCAACAGTTATATCATTTATCAAGGGAAGTATCAAACAGATATAGAAGACCACTTCTTATGATATCCTTTGACTAAACATGCATAATATATTGTTATTTCCACGGAAGAAACAGAATTGATGCGATGGACAAACATATGAACAACTGGTGTAAGCAGTGCACCTACAGACACTGCAGAATGTGATGTCACCGACCCTATTGTTTCCTTTGTTCAGAACTTCAATAAGTGCTCTTCCAACCCATTAAATTAGGAAGTCAAGTAAAAGAATCAGTCAACTCTCACTAAATCCTCCAGTCTCCTTAGCAACAACACCACCCAAGAATGGGTTGTAGCCCGTTTATTTAACAATTATACCAAACAAGTAACCTCATCTACGAATCTTTTCAGTTCAATCAAACATGCAACTTTTACCAAAAGGTTGCCAAGAGTTCAACAATGTCCTACCTACTGATCAGCCATTTACTTGCGTTTATGGCTTTGTCAGTGAAAGCTATTAGATATTGGGTCCAAAACCAGACTTCATTTTTCTAGATAACTCTGCTATTCCTCGTAACAATTCTGTTTAGCTTCTCAATAGATATCTTACTTCTATACACTCATGCTGATCTGTCCACAAGTCCATTGAAAAATGGTCCAAACAGAAGCAACAAGCTGTGCCACAAGTTCTTCATCCATGTAGCAATTTGTATCACTAACCCATGCTAACATCTACAAATAAGTTTAGTGTTAGAATGTAATAGGTACAGTTTCCCCCCTCTTAATAGTAATGACAACAATGCAGGACGAAATAGCTACTGGAAACATTAATGCACAATGAAAACTTCTCTACTAAGAGATGAAGAAACATAACCTTATTCACTAAGCAATATTTTAAACAAGTAATTTCTCTAGACACAACTGATGAGAAATGATGTACTATTTGTTGTCAGGGACTTATTTGTATTAATTTTATTCTACAGCGTACCAATGTGTAATTACTGAAACTTCTTATTATAAATAGAATGTGGCGAGAATGGATGAATTAATTCATTTCATTATTTCTCTCTTTCCATCTCCTGTTTCTCTCTCTCTCTCTCCCCCCTCTATCTCTTCTTCTTTCTTCTCTATAACATTAAGGTTGGTTCTCTCATAAATCTAACATGGTATCAGAGCATGGTGTATAAAGCTGTAGGGTATGGAAGTGAAACCCTATTGCTGTTTTGTATAAACCCTTGAGTGTATGAAGGGTTTGTTGGACACAAGAAGTACAAAAATCTCATATAAGTTTTGGATCGTTGTGTTCGTGGATCCTTAGGGCCTGTTTGATTTCTGGTCTTGTCTGGTCTTTGCCTGTTTTTCAGACCAGACCATATATCAAACAGAATTACAATCAGCACCAAAATCAAATCAGGCCACACAAGACCAACCAAAATCAGCCCAGACCAATCCAGCCAGACCAAACCAATCCAGCCAGACCAAACCAGACCAAACCATTTTATACACACACAGTAATGAAATCTAGCCGCCATTTTTCATAAATTTCCAAAATTTATACACAGTAATAAATTTGAAAAAAAAATATAAATTTCGAAAATAATATATTTATAAATAAAATTCGAAAATAATATATATAAAATTCAAAAACATATATAAATTTTGAAAATATATATAAAATTCGAAAACAATATATAAAATTTGAAAATAATAAATAAAATTAAAATATATATATATATATATAATTTGAAACAAATATATAAATTTTGAAGCAATATATATAAAATTCGAAAACATATATAAAATTCAAAAAATATATAAAATTTGATAATAAATAATAAAATATATTTATAAATTACTTAAACAAACAAATAAATAATATTAAATGATAAATTAATAATATAAATAATAAATTAAATAAAGCATATATAAATAAAATAAAAATAATGAATAATAAACAAAATGAATTCAATAATACATAAAAATAATAATAAATAAATAAATAATAAGCAAAATGAATTAAATAATACAAAAAATAATAATAAAATAATAAATTTTTAATTTGTTATTTATTTCTGTAATATATATATTTTTAATTTATTCATATTTTTTCGAATTTTATATTTTTTTTTTGAATTTTAAATATTTCTTTCAAATTTTATATATTATTTTTTAATTTATACATATTTGAAATTTTGTAATTTTGAATATTCTTTTTGGTATATTTTATTGTAATTTGTATACTTGAGCCGAATAATTATTTGGTTCTTTTCAAATTCTATATTTTATTGAATACAATTTTAAAAAAAAATTGATATATTTTATTGACATTCTATATATATATTTTTGAATGTTATATAATTTATTCGATTTTATATTTGATTTTTCAAAATTGATATCATTATTTGGTATTTTATATTATTTGTAATATTATATATATATATTTATCATTTTATATTATTTTTTCTTTTATATATATAATTATATCGAATTTTATACTTCATAAAATATATAGTTGAATGTTTTTTATATATATAATAGTTTTTATTAGGATATAAATACTATATCCAATATTTTAATCAATCAGTTTTAGACTAGACCACTTATTGGAAGCAGACAGTTTTCCAAACATGGTTTGGTTTTAGTTTTTTCAGACTAGACTAGAAAGACCAGACCATTTATCAAACAGAATTTCAATCAGCACCAAAACAAAACCAGACCACACAAGACCAAACAAAACCAGCCCAGACCAATCCAGCCAGACCAAACCAGACCAGACCACTTTTCAAACAAGCCCTTATTGTTCTCACGCAAATCTGCAATGGTGTTGTTTACTATTTAGGTATGAACTTCTCATTTCATGGTTGTTTGTTGTTATTCTAAATGCATTGTTTGGAGTTTGAATGTGCTAGAGAGGCGGGTCTCTAAAGTGTTGTTGTGTTGCTTCTAAGTTGTGTGCCCAGAAGCTAAATGTGATAGAGAGGTGGTTCTCTACAGTAGTGCAGTAGTGTTGTTACCAATGCCCAGAAGGTGTTTGATAAAATGTCTGAAGTAACTTCAGGAGGAGGTAGTTCTTCCAAAGGTGGTTCTTCCATGATGGGAAATAGTAGTGATTACCATCTGGGGCTTTGTATTACAACTGTGAAGTGGGATGAAACTAACTATATGCAATGGGCTCAATCTGCACGAATGTATATTACAGGGCGTAGGCTGATTTCCCATGTTAATGGAACTGTAACATAACCCCCCCCCCCCCCCCCCCCCCCCCCCGCCCGAGGAAGATCCTAAGTTCAATGATTGGGATGCTAAAAAAGCCTTAGTTATGACGTGGCTATTACAGTCGATGCAACCACAGATTAGCAAAGGGTTCTTGTTTGTGAAATCAGTAAAGGAGTTATGGGATGTTGTTAAAGAGACTTACTCTTCCGTGGGTAATTTTGCAAAGTTATATGAGTTTCAACAAGACATTGCCGAATACAAACAGGAAGAACTCTCTCTCGCCTCCTACTATCATCCTCTCCGTGGCAAGTGGGAAGCGTATGATCATTACCAGGAATACACACCAGTTTGTGCAACTGATATAAAGGCATTTCGGGCCATAGTAGAAAGGAACCGCATCCATGAGTTCTTGGGTGGTCTGCACCCACAATATGAGAATGCTCGGGTGCAAGTTTTGGGGAGATATCCTGCACCTAAGTCTGTTCGGGAGGTGTTTTCATACATTCAAACCGAGGAAAGCAGGAGGAAGGGTATGTACATTAAGACTGATCCAGAAGTGGGGCTTTCTGAAAAGGTTGTTTTTACCGCCCAACAATGGAGCAGAAATGTTCCCTACAAGGGAGGGAAACAAGATGATAAAAGCAACTTGAAGTGTGATCATTGTGGTCGTACCCGTCACACTCGAAAAACTTGCTGGAATCTCCATGGGAAACCTAGTGTGCTTGGGGCAAATACTAAGCAGAGACCTCCTCCATCTCTGAGACCACCTATGGCACATAATGCAGCACATGGGCAGCCTCCTCTCATTAGTAGTCATGTTTATTCGGGACCATCAAGCAATTTGTTTGTGCAAGATACTGATTCTCTTCGACACAACATAGCTAATCTTTAAAATAGGCAAGCTCAACTTGATCCACAAAACACTGTTGTTGCTTCGTCCCCCACCTCTAATTTTGCTCAGAAAGGTACCTATCATTCAGCACGTCATGTTGCCACGTCATCTGGTGCGCTACCTTGGATCATTGATTCAGGAACCACTGATCATATGACTGGTATGGCTTCTGTTTTTTCTTCATATAGCCTTTGTTCGGGTAGGGATAAGATTAGAGTGGTTGATGGTACTTTCTCCTCTATTAAAGGGAAGGGCACAATATCAGCCTCTCCTAATATTACCCTATCATTCGTTCTTCATGCTCCAAAGTTCACCAATAATCTTCTTTCCGTCAGTCACATTACAAGAAACTTGAATTGTAGTGTAACATTTTTTCCCTCTCATTGTGTTTTTCAGGACTTGGACACGAGGAAGATGATTGGAAGTGGACGTGAGGCCAATGGCTTGTACTTGTTGGACGATATACCACTTTCTTATTATGCTGCAAATCACCCTAGTGTTAGGACTAGTAGTGAAAATAAAAATATGTTGATGCGATGGCATAACAGACTAGGGCATGTACCCATTCTTGTTTTGAAGCGTGTGTTTCCTCAGTTTGCTTCTGTTATACCTTTTGAGTTAAATTGTGAACCTTGTGTTCTTACAAAGCAATGTCGTGTTCCCTATCGCATTAGTTTTAATGAAACTATAGCTCATTTGCAACTTGTGCATTCTGATGTGTGGGGTCCTGAACTTATTACCTCATTACTTGGTTTCCGATATTTTGTTGTATTTGTTGATGACTTTACTCGGTATACTTGGCTTTATCTTATGAATGCTAAAAGTGAAGTTCATTCCATTTTTTAAGAATTTTCATAAAATGGTATGTACCCAACTTGATTGTTCTCTAAAAATACTCCGGTCTGATAATGGGAAGGAATTTATGCATGGTGGTCTTGCCTCTTTTTTTGTTGATAATGGGATTGTCCATCAAACCTCATGTGTTGATACCCCGCAACAAAATGGTGTCACTGAACGTAAACACTGTCATATCACCGAGGTGACGGTCTCTTCTCATAGGAATGGGAGTGCCTAAATCTTATTGGGTTGATGTCACCTTAAATGTTGCCTATCTTATTAATCGTATGTATTTTAGGGTCCTAGGTGATAAAACTCATGTATCGGTCTTGTATCATAACTCCCCCTTGTTTATCGTCCCTCCGAAAGTCTTTGGTTGTGTCTGTTATGTTCAAATTCATCATCGGACGAATAAAATGAACCCTAAAGCAGTCCAATGTGTGTTTTTAGGGTACTCCGCCACTCAAAAAGGGTATCGTTGTTATAATCCTATCACTCGTCGTCGTTTTGTTTCAATGGATGTTACATTCTTTGAGTTTGTTCCTTTTTTCTCCGCTGCCCAGGATTCTACAGGAGGAGCCTCGTAGTATAGAGAACCAGTCCTTCACTTAAACAGAATGTCCTCTTCCATTACCCGTTCTTACTCAGGGGGAGTTTATGCCTATGTCTGCTACTACTAATACTAATGATTTGCAACAGGGAAAAGTGTCAATTGTTTATACTAGAAGAGCAAGACAAACCATTGCCTCGCCCCATAACCAAGAAGTCTCTCTTGATCCAGGTATTCCCTCAGTTGATATTGATGTCCCTATCGCCCTTCGTAAAGGTGTTCGTGAATGTACGAAACATCCTATATCTCATTTTGTATCCTATAATGCCTTGTCTCCAACATATCGTGCTTTCACTTCCTCTGTATCGTTTGTCTCTGTTCCTTCTAACGTTTCAGATGCTCTTAATCAAACCCAATGGAAGATAGCTATGATTGAGGAAATGGAGGCTCTAAAAAAAAATAGGACATGGGATATTGTCCCATTGCCTAGAGGGAAGAAACTAGTAGGCTGTAAATGGGTCTATACAATTAAATATCAAGCTGATGGAAAATTTGAGAGGTACAAAGCCAGGTTAGTTGCGAAGGACTTCACTCAGACGTATGGGATTGAATATCATAAGACATTTGCCCCAGTTGCCAAGATGAACTGTATACGAGTCCTTATTTCATTGGCAGCGAATTTGGCTTGGCCTTTACACCAGTTGGATGTGAAGAATGCCTTTCTTCATGGTGATTTGGAAGAAGAAGGGTATATAATGATGCCCCCAGGATTCAAACTTGCTGATGGTCGGGACTTAGTGTGCAAACTAAACAAGGCTTTGTATGGGTTGAAACAATCACCACGTGCTTGGTTTAAGAGGTTTAGCACTGTTGTGAAGAGAGTAGGGTACACACATAGGCATGCGGATCATACTTTGTTCATTAAGAGGTATCGGGACCATACCACTGCCCTTATTGTGTATGTTGATGATATTGTTATTACTGGAGATGACCCAGAAGAGATTCAACATATGAAATCATTCTTGGGAACAGAGTTCGAAGTTAAAGACCTCGGATTATTGAGATACTTTCTTGGAATCAAAGTGTGTAGATCTAAGAAAGGAGTGTTCATTTCTCAGCGGAAGTATGTGTTAGATCTATTAGCTGAAACAGGGAAACTTGGAGCTAGGCCCGCTCAGACTCCTATTGAGCAGAATCATAGGCTCAATGATATGGATGGTGAGATGTTACATGATGTGAGAGTTTTTCAGCACTTGGTTGGGAGATTGATTTACTTGTCTCTCACACGTCCAGATATTGCTTACGTTGTCAGTGTGATTAATCAGTTTATGCATGCCCCACGTACACCTCACCTCGAGGCTGCACATCATGTCCTCCGTTATCTCAAGGGGTCGCCTGGTAAGGGGATATTGTTTGGGCGACATGACCACTTACGCGTTGAAGCATATACTGATGCTGATTGGGCGAGGTCTATAACAGACAGACGATCTACTTCAGGATATTGCACATTTGTGGGAGGTAATCTTGTTTCTTGGAGCAGTTAGAAACAACATGTAGTAGCTAGATCTAGTGCAGAGGCTGAGTTCAGATCCATGGCACATGGAGTTTGCGAGTTATAGTGGCTACGTACTATGTTAGCCGAGTTGGGCTACCCTATTCGTGAGCCGATGAATTTGTATTGTGACAACAAAGTTGCCATTAGTATTACCCACAATCCAATTCAACATGACACGACAAAGCACAATGAAGTTGATCGGCATTTCATTAAGGAAAAACTTCGTCAAGGGCTGATATGTTCTCCGTATGTGAGCACAAATGAACAGGTGGCTGATGGGTTAACTAAGGGTGTGAGCAAAACAATTTTGGAATATATGTTAGTCAAGCTGGACATGATAAATATCTTTGCACCAGCTTGAAGGGGAGTGTTGGCATGGACTTATTTGTATTAGTTTTATTCTACAGGGTACCAATGTGTAATTACTAAAACTTCTTATTATAAATAGAATATGGGGAGAATGGATGAATTAATTCATTTCATTTTTTCTCTCTTTCCATCTCTCTCTCTCTCTCTTTCTCTCTCTTCTTCTTCTTTCTTCTCTACAACATTAAGGTTGGTTCTCTTATAAATCTAACACTATTAGCGCTCCAAGGACACTAAAGGAAATATTAGGAAATAAGCGAAGTATTAGAATATGTTGAATAAACTTTCATCCTCTAGTATAATTAACACTTCTGCCCAAGGACAAATACCAAAGGGAAACTTGAATGCACAACAGAATCTGCTCCATAAAGAATATCAATTGTATGTGAAGTAAAATGAACAACAGTCGGTGTAAATTGACATGATTACCTCTCTGTGCATACCATTGCTGAGAAATGATGTACCACTACAAGTTTAGGTATATTACAATCCAATTGTTCCAAACTCACAAGTTCAAATCCAATCTCAAATCTACAGAGTTGATTAAATATGTCCATGATCACCCAATTCCATAGAAGTAAAATGTTGTGGAGCCGGTGGCCAGATAAAATATGTCTATATACGCAAAATTTGAATATAAATGTGTGGAAAAGTCAAGTATTATATGTGATCAGACCAAGAATGTGTATGCTGAGAATGAACAACTATGTCAATATACAACCCAAGTCGTGGCCAGTTAAAAGTGACTCAAAACAGAATGAATATCGAATAGCAAAGTCGATATTCAAAACTCTAATCAGCAAAGATGAGACGCGGGTGACTGACTTGGACGAAGGATCGCAACAATAAACTGTATAGGGCTGGGTCGCAGATGACCAAAAATGAAAGTCCGCGGATAACAAATAGCAAAGTCGTGGGTAGTTGGGATCAAGGACGGAGCCAGAAAATTATGTCAAGGGGGGCAATATAAAGAATTTTTGATAAATTCTTAGGGGGCAATGGTAGTATTTTACTTATATATTGAAAATTATTTATGAAAAAGCAATAGAATTTTACAACTAAAAAAAAAATTACAGGGGGCAAGTGCCCCCCATAGCTATAACCAAGCTCCGTGCCTGGTTGGGATGGAAGAGCTTTACCGACTTGGACTGGGTTTGATCACTAACAGGTTGAAGATGAGTTCGATCCCCAGCAGAGTCGCCAAATTGTAAATGGGTTCAAGAGAATACAAGCTTGGATGGAAGTGAAGACTCATCTAAACTGCGTAATGGAAAGAGAATGTGGGAGAGGGGGAGAGAGAGAGCTATACTGACCCAAGAAGTAGGGCTTATGTAACACCTTTTTTCCAACCCTTCAAACCGTCACCTTACGGAGGTATTTATAGAGCATCAGGTGCAAGCTCCTTGTGACACTTGTCCCACTTACATGATTAAGACTGAAGCCGCATATACAGAAGAGGGGAGATCATCCGAATTTGGATCTGCGAACTCTCCATAGAGTTCGTCCTCTGTCCCTCAACTTCAGTGAACCTCACTCTCAATCGTACATTCCACAGCCATCCCAAGTTTTCCCCCAAAGGTTTCGTCTGGCACTATGCTCTAAGGGAAAATCTAGGTTGGTTGTGGAATGGAGATTGAAAGTGAGGCTCACTGAAGTCCAGGAACCGATATTCGGATGATCTCCCCTCTTCCGTAGCTGTGGCCTCAATCTTAATGAGGTAAGTGGGCACATGTCACAAGGAGCTTGCACCCAGTGCTCTTTAAATAGACTCATAGGCAGATGGTTTAAAGGGTTCGCAACAAGGCATGACATATGCCTCATTACTCGTTTCAATTTGTTTTTGTACTAACAACTCATCGCTCAACTTAGTGATCATTTTTCACTTCCATCAAGCTTGGATTCTCTTGAACCCATTTACAACATGCACTAAAGCAAAGTATGAGCATACATTTATGCCCAGTGCCTTAATAAAAGAACAGAGCCCTTTATGTTCAAATGATCCGTTTTTCAGTCTAGGCTAACCCCACCTCTTTAGGATGGCCTGAGATAGGCCACTACGTGGATCGTGCTAACTAACTAAATACATGTACACGAGAAATAGGTAGAGAGATCCACAAGTTGAGAACAGTCTAGATGCAATTGGAAAATTTTCCAGTGGCAGAAGGGAACAGTAAAAGAACAAGATAAAGAAAAAAGAAAGAAAAGTAGTAAGTGTACAAGAAATGTCAATAGCCAATCACAACAACAACCTCAGATCAAGTCCTGTAGGTGGCGGATTATTATCATAATTGTTTTTATTATTATCACTATTATTATCCACATCAATATTATCGTCATCCCTATCATTGTTATTGTTATTATTTTTAGCGAAGGAGAAGTCCAAAGTAAAGAGAGATAGGGTGGCAACTCCTTACATGCATCTCCCATTCTCGCAACCACAAGAAGAAAATATGGAACAGTGATTTATTCAACAATGAACTTTCACGATAAATTTGATGATTTTAGTAGACCAAATATCCAAGCGACATGCTTGTCAAATACACAATGCACGAACACGAACATGCAAGATGTTGTGTGACGTGTCTGGTTGGACATGCAGCAATAATGGCTTGTAATAGGAAACTAATGGAAAGCAAGAATTCATGTGGAATACCCCGGGCTAAGGATATAAGGGTCTTTCATTGACCAGCGATCACAAAAATGGTCAAAGTCAGGTGAGACCGAGCTGGTTGAGCAGCAGGGATAAATCCTTGCTCTTTTCTTTAGTATGATAGTGAAATTCATATGGAATTATGTGTCCATGATGATTGCTTCAGGTCAGTAGAAGTCTTCAAGTTGAATATTTTCCCATAAAGAGAACCATTACATCCACTGAACCCAAGGGGCCATACCGCAAAGCTTATTTCCAGGAACCATAACTCCTTAAGGAAATGGAAGGTTCAGAGTTGGAGTCCCTAATGAGGCAAGTTGGTGCATGTTTGATAAGAAAAGAGGGAGTGGGGTTCAGAGGTACAAATTTAGACTACCAGCATGCGACTAAAGATTCAGTCAAGAAGGCAGCTAATTTTTAAATATGTTAAAAATTAGAACTATGACCACTTTAACCCTTAGCACCCTTGCTCACAGTACCATGTTGGGAAATGGACTTGTTTAGGTGTACCGATTGTCCTTTATTTAAGGATTTAGTAAATGAGATGCTTAACGATACAAATAACTGCACATGGAACAATAATTAATAGCATATAACATGCTTGAATCTGTTAATTCAGTAATTTATCAACTTCTTTAAGACTTGGCACTATATGCACCCCATTTTCACATACAACGGCATAGAAATAACTTCAGATTCATTCTTTGAAAACATCCTTTGTTGATTGGCTGATTCCTACTTGGTTTGTTTAGTAAATTATTATCTCTAGCCAATTCAACACCAAACCACCTCCACGGTTGAATTATTAATCTAGAAAGATCAAGCCCGCCACAATATCCAAAGGCTTGTTCGCTTCAACTGAATGACCGAGTTAAAAATTAAAAAGGAGAATGATACAGAGCTAATCACGAGGAGGCAAACCAATATTTATATAAAGATGTATGGGGATGAAAGGACTTACTTGTAGAGGAGGAGATCTTGTGATGACGGTTGAGCCTCTTCTCTCTGGGCATCTCTATCAGTATGAAGGTTCTCAAGCTGCTGATCAATGGCTGCAGGGAGCAGATGTGGGTGGGTTTGCAGTATTTGTTCCAAAAGCTGACCAACAGGGGACTCAAATCCAACAGGAGCAATGGGCACCAAATCTTCACCTGAATTCCCTGATGCCCTCACTGCAAAACCTCTTTCCAGGGACTTGAACGACCTGGTTCCAATCTTCGGAAAGGAGTATGAAGGACAACCCTACATGATAAAAGTGATTGTGAGGAACACATAACTGAGCATTTGAAAGGTTTAATGAGAAAGGTCCAGATACGTCAGTCCCTTATAGGATTTGTAGTAAAGTGGTGTCTGACTCCCAGCAAGAAGCCCCTGTAACGTGATTTTTACATCCAAACAACTACGCGCGTACCAATGTCTGCCCTATGAACTGGCCCCTTTTTCTAGATTTTTCTCCGATTCTCCGTCTGGTTGCCAAGAAATTAAGGAAAAGGAAAGCAAATAAAGTTCATTCACATGTTAAATTTTCCAACTTCGATTTTATTAAGATAACAAATCACGTATCCACTTCTCCCAATACATGCATTAGGTTCAATTAAGTGAAGGTTATATTTGCCGACACTAATAAGGAAAAAACTGCTAAGCAAAAGGTAATTTATTTTCTCTTCTTACAATTTCCCTTAGCAACCATCGACGCATACAAAATATAAGTTGTAATTTGCAGACCATTTTTTGAACATCAACCCCGCATCCATATCACTGAAGGCTGGACATATGTATTTTACTTGCTAAACTCATCAAGCTAATGAAGACTTGAGTACTCATTCAGTTGCATAACTCTAGAATTTTTCGATAATCACCATATGCAACTAGTGTATATCTATATTTGGCTCATAGACAACAAGCTTATTTGATAAGAGCAGTGAATCAGTATCAACCACAATTGACAACCCAAATATCGCCTGCATATTGTTTAGTATCAATCTTCAACACAAACTAATGTACAAAATCCAAAGTAACATGTTAACATGATACCGTTGCTGAATATCATTAGTATATAAGCAACCATCAATAAGGTTTAAATATTAGAAAAAACACTGCTTTCTCATATAGGACAGAAACATTATCATAATTTATATAACTTAATTCTACTTTTCAGCAAACAGATAGCCTAAAACTTTTCCTGTTGCCTAGAGAGTAGAGGAAGAAAAGAAAAAACGCGCAACTACGGAAGCATATGGGCCAGTATCTTTTGAATTTAAGGGGAAAAAACCAAACTAATAACAGCAAGAAGAATTTCCACTCTTGGAGCTCAAAATCAAAACAAAAAAACTTTAGTGGAATATTGAGTTCTTAGTGGTTAGCAACATAAAAAATGAAAAGAACGAAAACACTTGTAAAAGAAACTGTAGACATCAAAACGGTATATCATGTTCTTCCACAAATTTTTAGAGTTGGCTCTTTTCTATTACATCAGTGTATTTGAAGGCATTTTATGGGTCGAAAACGAATTTAAGTGAATAAGAGGTCCTACAAAATATAGCTTCACTTATTTTAGCTATATAACTTTTAAAATCTTTTCTACATCATTTGACTACGTGTTACAAGGACTCCTCCGTGAAATTTTATTTCAAATGCTGGCCTTCTGTTTTCCAGTGCCAAAGCTACAAATTGACTGAGCAAAACAAGAGTTCAAGATTCTTCACTTTTGCAAAAATAATATTTTGAATACTGAATCCGAATATATCATACCCCTTCAATTTAAGTATAAAATGGGTCTTGGTTCACCAAAGAAATTTTAAAACACACACACACACACTAAATAGTAACACAAATCCTGTAATCGACACTCAGTTGGCTATTATCTCGAGTCCCAAACTATTTCCATGTAATAAGGTTCGGGAATTTGAATATCATTTCGTTTCCTACATTTTCTCGGGAACCAAGCAAAGCCTCCGAACCCCAAAAAAATAAATACAGTACATAAACATGCTCATTATATACAAACACACAAATATATATATATATATATATATATACGTGTGTGTGTGTGTGTGTGTGTGTGTTATAGGAAATTGAGAGTAGAGTACAAGCAATTGGCTATTATCTGGCGTCCAAACTACTTCCATGTAATAAGGTTCGGGAATTTAAATATCACTTCGTTTCCTATATTTTCTCGGGAACCAAGCAAAGCCCTCCAAACCCCAAACAAACAAAAACAATACATACGCATGCTCATTTACACACATACACAAATATATATATGTATATATGTATATATGTTATGAGGAGAAGAAAGCTTTACTTACTCCGATGAATTTAGAAGAAAGAAACAACTTGGAACGACAGAATGTGTGGAAATGCCTGAATTGGGGAGACTTGAAGCCGCTCGTGGAGGGACTAACTACCGAAATTTGCATTCTTCTTTGTCAATTCTCAACTCTGGTCTAGGGTTTTCAAAATTTTAGAGAGAGAAAGAGAAAGGAATCTGGTAAAGCAGAGACTTCACTGATTTTGTGATTTTTTGTTATATATATATATATATATATACAAATTGGTTGAGTTGATTTTTTTGAAGAGAAGCTAACGTGTAAAATTCACAAATATATATATATATGGGCAAATTACAACTAAACACCCTCGATATGTAAAATAATAGATAGACCCCTCTTCTTTGGTAAATTACAACTAGACTCCCTCACGGTGATCGGACATGTGTAATTACTTATTTGCCCCCTCCTTTATTTCATTTATAAAATATAAAAACCCTCCTTTATTTCATTTAGAAAATATTAAATATAGTTATATTGTGAATTACAGCCTTACCCTCATATATATATAAGCAAACCCTAGTTTCCTTCTCATTCAAACCTATCTGAGATTGTGAGAGAGATGAAGGGCGGCGGAGAGAGAAACACGAACTGACTCTCAAAACCCTCAAACCCTCATACTTTTAGCTTAACCCTAATCATTTTGAGAGAAACACGACATGAATCTTGATGTGTTTTAAAATATTACTCGCAAGTGCACGAATCAATTGTAGTTTAGGTTATGCAAGAATGAGGTCAAACCCCGGGGAATGCTTTAAAGAGAACTTAATTAAACTCAAATTAATCTAAACTAACCTAGTTTCTCAAAGTTTGTTTGTTGAAGTGATTTTTATACTAAACATGCAATATCAAAATACAAATAATTAAATCGAGAATAATAGGGAGAAAATACTAAGGTATCGGAATCCACCACCACTAATCCATAAACTTCTAATTATTCTTTTATCAATTCCAATTTTAGAGTAGTAATTTAGAAATCAATCTTATTAATTTCTCAAGATTTAACAATAACGCACTAATGAAATATATTTTCAAGAAATAGATTTTCCTTCGCTTTAAAGTGTAAAATTCTAAGCATCATATGTATGCAATTTAATAGATCACATAAGATCAAAGATTTTTACTTATAAACTCATCAAATCCAAGCTTGATTAATTGTAATAAGAATTCTTAACTACTATAAATACATGATATTTATAGTGAAAGGAATTTAAAACAATTAATACTATGAAGCGAAAATCATAAGCATCTAAACCATACACATGGAAATTGATAAAAGACTAAAATAAATTTATTTTATAAATGGTGGTTTCATCATCAACCTTAGTTGATGATTTAGTTACACATGCTTAAAAAGAAAATAACAAAGTAAGAATAATAAAACCCGGAATTGAAGATAAATTATTCTCCTCTTTGGTGTCCTTCTTGCTCTCCTCCTTCTTCTTCTTTTCTTTCTTTCTTTCTTCTTCTTCTTCTTCAAGATGTATCCATATTTATAGAGAAATATTAAAATCAAATTACAACTTGTAAAGATAAATCCAATATTCTTTTCTTTTCTTTTTCATAACTTTTCATCACATTTTGTTCTTTTTCCATGTGCATTTGAATCTTCCAACTTTCATCCATGTGCATTTGATTCATCCAACTTTCATCCATGTGCATTTGAATCTTCTCTCACTTTACACCTATAAATGAAAGACAAAAATGGAGATGTAATTTAATGACATTGAAAATGATTTATTCAACAATTTTATTATAAAAATTAAGTTTTGTGCACTTATCATTATTATACTTCTAAATTAATTAAAATAAATAGTTTTACCTACTAACAAATATACATTTGGGGATAAAATATGTATGTAAAATGGACTTATCAAATACCCCCAAACCTATATTTTGCTAGTCCTCGAGCAAAACAAAAAGAAATAAAATTCTAACTACACCATTTTCGCTGGTTGTCTCGATTACATTTAGCATATGCAATAAGCCTTTGAACCCCTAGGTTTCCCCTAGTGGACGAGTTATAGTCTCGTGAGGGTTTCCAGTGATGATACCCACAAACATCGATTCTCGTGAGGGTTGGATATACTACCCACAACTTCTCAATTTTTTATAATCACGCATTCATACATTCACATACTCATCAACCAAGTCATGATATAATGCACAAGATATTATGGATGCAAATACTCCCATTCACTACCGAACAATAACTAATCTCGAGATTCGTGTCATGAATGGTTCCCACAGAAGTAAAAGATTTCGTTACTTTCTACTCCCAATCCAGACAACCCTCCGTGTTTTTGTGAACATTCTACTATGGTATTTCAATCTTTCTTTTTCTACTTCATTGATCAAATTTTGCCAAAAAAATTATTACTTCCATCATTCCACTTTTCATCCCTTTTTATCTTTCTAAGCTCCGGACTTTTCAGCGAGGATTTTTAATCCCAACCAATTGGGCCCTAACTTCTTTATTGGGATTTATGCTCATTAGTTTTCTCTCCTTTTTACGCGAACAATGATATTGGTGATACCAATGTCCGGTTACTCATATTGAAGAACTACTTTTTGCATTTTTATTTTTCAAAATAAATTTTCAAATTTTTCTCCATTTCAACTATATCAACTCCCCATCTCCCATTTATTGTGGCAAAATTAATTTTTCAACTACATAGTCAAAGATCAATTGTTTTTTCCATAGTGAATGTGTGTTTGTGCTTATAGTTCAAAGTCGTCCTTTTCGGTTTCAATTTTACTAATCTATTCACTCATGTAAAACCATATCACTTCACTTAGCTCGATCTAATCATTACTCTCATGAATGGGAATATCGCATCACATACTACTCACACATCATAAACACAAACTCAATCAACTTGTAATGCAAAACATTCATGCATGAAAACAAATTTTTTTTTTTTTTTCTGAAAAATTTCCATTTTTTGTTTTTCAAAATTAATGAATTACAAAACAACAAATTAGACACCATACCCCCAAACCTAAACTCAACATTGTCCCTAATGTTGGACAAACTCACACTTTGTAAACAAAAAGACAAGAGTGAAAGGTATTACCTGACTCATGATAGGTTGATCTAGTCAAACTTGCTATCAAATTTGCTATCAAACAACAATGAGTTATTAAAATTCAAAACAAAAATTAAAAATAAAGTAAAAAAATCCTAAAATAGATATGTACAACAAGACCACATAGGTCAATCTTGATAAACAGGATCACTCAGAAAGATCTCCTCATTTTCTTGAGAAAATAACTCTAAAAATGGTTTTAAACGCTGACCATTAACTTTGAACACATCACCTTTTTTTGGATTTTCAATCTTAATGGCTCCATATGGATGAAAAATTCGAACAATGAACGGACCAGACCATCGAGATCTCAACTTTCCTGGAAACAAATGCAACCGAGAATTATAAAGCAAGACTTTTTGACCAGGTGTGAAAGTTTTCCAAAGAATACTTTTGTCATGCCTTATTTTCATTTGCTCTTTATAGATTTTTGTACTCTGGTAAGCATCATTTCTAATTTCCTCCAACTCATTCAACTGAAGCTTCCTATGGACTCCTGCTTTGTCAAGGTTAAAGTTGAGTTGTTTAATAGTCCAAAAGGCTCTATGCTCTAACTTAACTGGGAGATGACAAGCTTTACCATACACCATTCGGTAAGGAGACATTCCAATGGGGTTCTTAAATGCAATAAGGTATGCCCACAATGCATCACTAAGTCTCAAGGACCAGTCTTTCCTATTTGGGTTAACTGTTTTCTCCAAAATGTGTTTAATCTCTCTATTGGATAACTCAACTTGACCGCTAGTCTGGGGATGATAAGCGAGTGCAATTTTGTGGGTTACACAATATTTTCTCATTAATGCTTCGAAAACCCTATTGCAAAAATGTTTCCCCCCATCACTAATAATAGCACGGGGTGTACCAAAACGTGAAAAGATATTATCTTTCAAAAACTTGACTACCACCTTGTGATCATTACTTTTACATGCAATTGCCTCAATCCATTTAGACACATAATCAATTGTGACAAGGATGTACAAATTGCCAAATGAATTAGGAAATGGTCCCATGAAATCAATGCCCCAAACATCGAAAACTTCAATAATCAGAATTGGGTTTAAAGGCATCATATTTCGACATGAAATACTCCCTAACTTTTGACATCGCTCACATGCTAAGCAATAAGAATGACAATCTTTAAAGATTGAGGGCCAGGAAAATCCAGATTGCAATATCTTTGCAGCGGTTCTTTTTGAACTAAAATGACCTCCACATGCATGATCGTGACAAAAGGAGATTACACTAGTTTGGTCACAATTGGGGACACATCTTCGAATAATCTGATCAGGACAATACTTGAATAAGTACGGATCATCCCAAAAGAAGTGACGGACCTCAGATAAGAATTTGGATTTATCTTGCTTAGTCCAATGTGAAGGCATTTGACCTGTGACAAGATAGTTCACAATGTCGGCAAACCAAGGTGACTCAGATACAACAAAAAGTTGTTCATCAGGGAAAGACTCAAGAATAGGCATGGAGTCTAAGGATGTCTCAAGAATGAGCCTAGACAAGTGATCAGCTACTACATTTTCAGACCCCTTCTTATCTCGAATTTCTAGATCAAACTCTTATAGCAATAGGATCCATCGAATTAAACGCGGCTTAGCATCTTTTTTAGAAAAGAGATACTTAAGTGCAGCATGATCTGGGAAAATGAGGACTTTAGACCCTAACAGATAGGACCTAAACTTGTCTAATGCAAACACAACTGCTAACAATTCTTTTTCAGTGGTAGAGTAATTCAGTTGTGCCTCATTTAATGTCTTACTTGCATAATAGATCATATGGGGTAGCCTATTCACACGTTGCCCTAACACAACTCCAACTGCATAATCAGATGCATCGCACATAATCTCAAAAGGCGCATCCCAACTCGGTGGCTTCATGATAGGTGTTGTGGTCAACAATGTTTTGAGTTTCTCAAAGGCTTTCAGGCATTTGTCATCAAAGACAAAAGCAACATCTTTAGCAAGTAAATTGCAAAGTGGTCTGGAAATGCTGCTAAAGTTTTTAATGAATCGACGATAAAATCCACCATGACCTAAGAATGACCTAATCTCTTTGACCGTACGTGGTGGTGGAAGATTAAAAATCAGATCAACCTTAGCTTTGTCAACCTCTATACCCTTCTTTGAAATAACATGTCCCAAGACAATTCCCTTTTTCACCATAAAATGGCATTTCTCCCAATTTAAGACTAGATTTTTCTCCTCACAACGTGTAAGCACGAGTTTCAAATGAATGAGACATTCATCAAAGGATGAGCCAAACACTGATAAGTCATCCATAAACACCTCAAGAAAATGTTCTACCATATCAGAAAATATGTTGAGCATACACCGCTGAAAAGTAGCAGATGCATTGCATAATCCAAATGGCATACGTCTATAGGAAAATGTTCCAAAAGGACAAGTGAATGTGGTTTTCTCCTGATCCTCAGGTGCAATAGGAATTTGGTTATATCCAGAATAACCATCTAGGAAACAGTAGTACTCATGACCGGCTAATCTCTCAAGCATCTGATCGATAAAAGGAAGTGGAAAATGATCTTTCCTAGTGACAGAGTTCAACTTCCTATAATCAATGCACACTCGCTATCCAGTAGTCATTCGGGTCGGTACTAACTCATTGGCATCATTTGTGACTACCGTGATACCTGATTTCTTAGGCACGACCTGAACAGAACTTACCCAAGAACTATCGGAAATAGGATATATGATCCCCACATCTAACAACTTCAAGACTTCTGCCCTAACGACCTCTTTCATGTTAGGGTTAAGCCGTCTTTGCATTTCTCGGGAAGTTTTAGCATTTTCCTCAAGATGGATACAATGCATACACAGAGACGGAGATATGCCCTTAATGTCTGCTATAGTCCACCCAATAGCCGATTTATGTTCCCTAAGGACATTTAAGAGTTTTTCCTCATGTTCTTTATTTAACTCAGAAGCAATGATGACAGGAAGACTCTCATTTGGACCTAAGTAGGCATACTTCAGTTCAGAAAGTAAAACTTTCAGATCCAATTTTAGAGGTGACTCAACAAATGAGACATGTTTAGATTCAATTGATGAAAGGGGCTCTACCTTGGTTTTCCAATTCTCAATGTCCATAAAAGGGACAGAATCTAACAAGGTATTCACTTCTTCACAAGCACTAACCAGATCAAAATCACACCCAAAGTGAGTTAGACATGCCTCTAGAGGATCATCAAAACTTGAATGTTCAAAAGTCTCTTGTACTAGACTCTCTATTAGATTCACATCATTCATATCCTCAAATTCTGATGGTTGTCGGCTCACATTAAAAACATTAAGCTCAACAGACATGTTTCCAAATGAAAGTTTTAGAACACCATTCCTACAATTGATTAAAGCATTTGAAGTGACTAGGAATGGTCGACCAAGGATAACAGGAATTTGGCTATTGGGATTAGCCATAGGTTGAGTGTCTAAGACTATGAAGTCTACTGGAAAGAAGAATTTGTCAACCTGAATTAACACATCCTCAATGATACCGCGAGGTTCCTTGGCTGAACGATCTGCCAACTGTAGCACTACCTTTGTGGGTTTCAAATCACCAAGATCGAGTTGCTCATACACAGAGTATGGCAACAGATTTACACTCGCACCCAAATCAAGTAAAGCTTGCTCAATTATCTGGTTACCTATTGTACATGAGATTGTAGGACAACCGGGATCCTTGAATTTAGGTGGTGTGCGGTGCTGGATAATTGAGCTTACTTGCTCTGTAAGGAAGACTTTTTTATACACATTCAATCCACGCTTAACCGTACACACATCTTTCAAAAACTTAGCATAAGAGGGGACTTGTTGAATTGCATCGAGAAATGGAATATTGATTTTGACTTGTTTGAATATTTCCATAATCTCTTTGTAATGATGCCCCTTATTAGGCTTTTGGAGTCTTTGAGGAAATGGTGCAGTAGGAACAAAGTTCCTAACTAAAGGTTCTACTAGAGAATTGCGGACAAGATCGGGAATTTGGACTTTTGGATCAACTTGAGATTCTATTTTGTTTTCCTTTTCTGGTTCATGGTTACCTTTCACAGTTTCCCTTCTTGGAATTTTAACTTGATTATCAACTTGTTTGCCTGACCTTAGGGTTATGATTGACTGGACTTGATCAGTTGGACCAGAGGTCGACTGTTCACTCACATGATATTGATCTTTTGGGTTGGGAATGGGCTGACTAGGAAATTTTCCTTTTTCCCTTTCTCCTACAACAGTGGTTAACTGGCCAATCTGTGTTTCTAATTTAGAAATTGATTGACTAGTTTGTTGCATGAACTGTTGTAAGGTATCTTCCAGTGTTGGTTTCCTTGGTTGTTGGGGGACATATGGATGAGAATTTTGGGACATGGAAGGATATGATGCTGGTGGTTGCCCTTGGGATTGCATATGTTGCATACCCGAGTTGTTCCGAGGCTGATTTTAACTCTATGAGAAATTAGGATGATTTCTCCAATTGGGGTTGTATGTGTCAGAATAGGGACTGCCAAATGGTTTCTTATAGCCGTTTAGTGCATTAGCTTGTTCAGTTATACACTCATGGAATGATGCTATAGAGGGACACGTTTGAGCAGTATGAGATGGACTCTCACAAAGTTGATATGTCTCACTAATAACATGGACTGAAGAACTTTTTCCATTTTTCATCTCTATAGCCTCCACTTTTCTGGTGAGACTAGTTATCCTTGCACTCAAATCAGTTCCCTCATTAATCTCATAGACTCCTCCCTTTTTGGTATCCATAGACATTGGTAAACTTCTTCTCTCAACCCTCCATGAGTATTCCCAATGTTGGGAACTCTCAGCTAACGCATCTAGAAATTTCCAAGCCTCATTCTCATTCTTAGACATGAAATCTACCCCACCTCATGACTCAATTAGTTGACGATTTTGAGCTGATAATCCATCATAAAAGAATTCAACTAAAAGCCATTTTTCAAAACCATGGTGGGGACACTTAAGTAGCAAATCATTGAATGTTTCCCAACACATGTAAAACTGTTCACCTTCTTTTTGAGCAAATTCCATGATATTTCGGCGAAGGGAATTAGTTCTATGTCTAGGGAAGAATTTGGTGAGGAATTTTTTACAAAGTTCATCCCAAGATTTGATTTATTCTGGTTCCAATGAATATAACCAAGACTTGACTTTATCTTTCAAAGAGAACGGGAATAACCTCATCTTAATTGACTCTTCGGGAATATTCTAAAAATTCAAGGTGGAACAAATCTCTAAAAATTTCTTAACATGAAGGTATGGGTCTTCAAAGTTCGAACCTCTAAAAGTCAGCAGTAAATTGATTACTGCTGCCCGTATCTCCAAATGGGCATGCTGTGTAGCAGGCAAGACAATACAAGAAGGATTTGTGATATGTGCGGGAATATAATAATCCTTAAGGGCTTTCACTTCATTATGTTCTCCCTCCATCTTGACTTCAATGATCTTTCCAACACTAGAATTCCTTACACCTTTTCTAAAAGTTCTCTCAATTTCTAGATCTAAAGGTGACAACTTTGATTTTAGAGATCGACAACCTAACATGCACTATGAAGACTCCATGACTCAACAAATACACTACCAAAACAAGTATTTTCTTTATCTGAAATTTAATTCAAGGGTAGTGATTTCTATTTTGTTTTTTTTTTTTAATTTCCTATATGAGAGATTATTAGGACTAATTCCAAAATAATCTTCACCTAGTTAGACAACTCCTACTATTTTTCAGAGAAAACTAGTGGATGACCAGTTAAGGACCATCAAACTAACAACGAAGTAGTTCCCAAGAAAGTGTAGCGAGGCACTAGGCCTGCTTAATGTCGCGTCAGCCACACTCTTAGACAGAACTGTCCTACCGTTTATCAATTTGATAGTGACTCACTGGAGTTACCAAAAGTTTAACAATGTCCAAGAGGATCCTATGAGCTATATGAAAACCTATTGGTCAACGTCTACTTGATATTAAATTAAACTAAATTTAGCCAAGGGTATACAAATGCAAGGAGATTTTTAACCTAATGGGCAAGAAATTGGTGATGAAATCCAATCCTTATCTTGTTAGAGGGTTAATGCCCTTACTAAAAGATTTATGCAAAATGCTAAATTAAAAATGCACATATAAGCAAGTCAACAAAAATAAAAGTAAAAGGGAGTGAGTGTGTGAACTTTTTTATTTATTTATTTATATATAAATAAAGAAAGAAATAAACGAGATAAAATAAAATAAATAACAAAAATAAATTTGAAGAAAGTGTGTACTTAAAGGTTATTTCTAGTGTTATTCTATCCTAAAGGTAGCATGCAAAATTTCACCTATATAAAAACTAGGGTTATTCCCACCGACACCCCCTCAAAAAGACCCTAATCCCACACAAACCCCCTCGATATTGAGTATTCCCACACGGACCCCCTCTGACAGACAACCGTTAGGTTTACTAACGTTTTATTGTGAAATTACTAATTTGCCCTTTGATATATATTTAAAAAAATCAAATAAAAATGAATATATGTAAAGATGATTTTACCCCCAACTATAATGAAAATATATATAAAATTGAAAATAAATATAAAAAATTTGAAAATAAATAAAAAATTCGAAAATAATATATAAAATTTTAATATAATTAATAAAAATATAAGGGGCAAAATATTTTTTGTGTTATGACCTTTGTACCCCTAGACCTTCTCCCAAAATATCCCAAGTCAAAAACCCTAATTCTGAACACCTTCTTCTTTCATATATATATATATATATTAGCATATATCTATATATACGTATATGTATTGAATATATCACATATGGAAGAGGAGGAGAATTTCTCGACGTTCGTGATGAGATCGACGGTGAGGGAAAGGGATGGGGATGTGTGGTCGATTTCGGGGATGATGGTGAGGCGGACTGGTGGCGGTAGAGGAGGTAGGGATGGGTCGACGATGAGTAAGGCGATGGTGAGTATGCAGGCGGTGGGGGATCTAGGGTTTCGGAAGCAGAGAAAGGGTGTTTCGTCTTCGCATGACGAGGAAGGTCGACTTCATTTACAGGCGAGCAAGGTCTTTACGAGCTCGATTCCGGATAGTGTGATGAGGGAAGATCCTTCTACCAAGTACAAATTTCTCCACGAATTGCTTCATCTTGCTTGTGAATTTTGATTGATGGTTTTGTGAAATTGAATGGTTTTGTGTTTGATTGGTGGTTTGTTAAATTGAATGGTTTTAGGTTTGAAAATGAAGTTGAGTTTAGTGGATTGAAGGAAGCAATATTGTTAAGTTTGTGCTGAAGTAGGAAGAGAAGGAGAGACACTGATGATGCGAGAAAGAGAGAGTCAATTAGGGTTTGACTGAAGATGAAAGGGCAGTTTAGTCTCTTTAAAATGATATTTTTGATGATTTAAATGTAATAAAATAATAATTTATATCATTTTTGATGACATAAATTATGTTTGAATGGTATATTCAATTTATTCTATAAGGATATTTAAGTCATTTCATACATTCTAGGGTAATATAGACATTTCACATAAGAGATAGTATCTGACATCAGCAATGTAACGGCCTCTACTAACGGTGTCAACGCGGAGAGGGTCCTTGTGGGACAAAATTCAATTTCAAGGGGGTCCGTGTGGGAATACTCAATATCGAGGGGGTCCGTGTGGGATTATGATCTCTTTGAGGGGGTGTCAGTGGAATTTACCCTAAAAACTATGTTCACCTAATCTAAAAAAAAAAAAAAAACTATTTACTAAAGATAGGGGTACTTACCTGGATTCCGCAGTAATGCTATTGAAGATGACACAAAGAAATCCCGAGATAAGCTTACTCAAGGCGATCTCCAAAGAAAATGAAATACTACCTACAAAATTAAAAAGTATCAATTACTTAATTAAAATAAAACAAATAATAAAACAAACAAAAAAATAAAAATAATAAACAAGCACTAATTCTAAACTTAAGCTAAGAATAAAGAAAATAACTAAAATAAAAAAATAAAAAAAATAAAAGAAATAAAATCTGCTATAGTAGCCGAGTTGCTACAGTAATTTTCAAATTATTATTTATTTATTTATTTTAATTTGTTATCACTAATAATAATAAAAAAAAACAATCTCTAAATTCAAAAGTGAAGAAACACTACCTTACTATAGTACTATCATAATTAGAAAGACAAAATTAAAATTTTTTTTTTTAAACAAAACAATAGCTTGAAAAAAAAAACTATACAGTTTTTTTTTATTTTTGCTACAGTAGCCGAAATGCTACAGTAGTTTTTGAAATTTTTTTTTTTTTTCGATAAATTGTTGTTCGAAAGAGTAGATTGAAGCAAACAGTAGCTTCTAAAATCTGTTTTTATTTTTATTTTATTTTAAACAACTAGTAGAATAATTAAATCAACTTCAATTTAATTAGTTTCTTGTTGCGATTCCCCGGCAACGGCGCCAAAAACTTGGTGTGTTTTAAAATATTACTCGCAAGTGCACGAATCAATTGTAGTTTAGGTTATGCAAAAACGAGGTCGAACCCTAGGGAATGTTTTAAAGAGAACTTAATTAAACTCAAATTAATCTAAAACTAACCTAGTTTCTCAAAGTTTGTTTGTTGAAGTGATTTTTATACTAAACATGCAATATCAAAATACAAATAATTAAAGCGAGAATAATAGGGAGAAAATACTAAGGTATCGGAATCCACCACCACTAATCCATAAACTTATAATTATTCTTTTATCAATTCCAATTTTAGAGTAGTAATTTAGAAATCAATCTTATTAATTTCTCAAGATTTAACAATAACGCACTAATGAAATATATTTTCAAGAAATAGATTTTCCTTCGCTTTAAAGTGTAAAATTCTAAGCATCCTATGTATGCAATTTAATAGATCACATAAGATCAAAGATTTTTACTTATAAACTCATCAAATCCAAGCTTGATTAATTGTAATAAGAATTCTTAACTACTATAAATACATGATATTTATAGTGAAAGGAATTTAAAACAATTAATACTATGAAGCGAAAATCATAAGCATTTAAACCATACACATGGAAATTGATAAAAGACTAAAATGAATTTATTTTATAAATGGTGGTTTCATCATCAACCTTAGTTGATGATTTAGTTACACATGCTTAAAAAGAAAATAACAAAGTAAGAATAATAAAACCCGGAATTGAAGATAAATTATTCTCCTCTTTGGTGTCCTTCTTGCTCTCCTCCTTCTTCTTCTTTTCTTTCTTTCTTTCTTCTTCTTCTTCTTCTTCTTCTTCAAGATGTATCCATATTTATAGAGAAATATTAGAATCAAATTACAACTTGTAAAGATAAATCAAATATTCTTTTTTTTTTTTTCATAACTTTTCATCACATTTTGTTCTTTTTTCATGTGCATTTGAATCTTCCAACTTTCATCCATGTGCATTTGATTCATCCAACTTTCATCCATGTGCATTTGAATCTTCTCTCACTTTACACCTATAAATGAAAGACAAAAATGTAGATGTAATTTAATGACATTCAAAATGATTTATTCAACAATTTTATTATAAAAATTAAGTTTTGTGCACTTATCATTATTATACTTCTAAATTAATTAAAATAAATAGTTTTACCTACTAATAAATATACATTTGTTGATAAAATATGTATGTAAAATGGACTTATTAAATCTCAAGGCGTCAAACCCTAATCGTGTTAAAGTCGTTGCTTTTGGAATTGTTTCAAACCCATATCTACATTCAGGTACGAAAATCCTTTCTCCTTCTAATTCTTATCGTCAGACTTCAAACCCTTATTGATCGGCTCAATAGGTCGACTAAAAATATGCTTAAAAATATAACCTATTGCGACCTCATTTTTCTTATTGTAAGTGTACGAGTCAGTTCATAGTAAAGTATTGCTTAGGATAGGGTTTATCGATCACACAGGGACCAGGCGTTATTTGAACCCTAACATGCTAGTATTCTTGAATTAAGAATGAAAATGGTTTTGGTTTGTGATTGTAGCTATTTTTAACAATAAATTAAACTAAGTAAAACAATTGATAAAATAGTTGGATAAATTCAATTACGAAAGAGACTAGGGCGTATCTAGCGCCACCACTAACTTCGTAATGCAAACATGTTATTCATTTAATTGTGAAAGGAAAAGACATCTCCTACAAATAAGATTAGTGCCACAATAAACGAGTTTTTAATCCCCATCAAAGGTTACATTCAACCGAGCTCGGTCACAATTCATCTTTGGACTAAACATAATTTGGATATGCCATTACCCTACACTACTCATACTTGCATTAAATTAAAACACATATCCATTTTATATTCCCTTAGCATGAACTGTCAAAACTAAAGTTTCATGTTTTAAGCACCGTTATGTAAACGACTAACTACTTAACTTTCGGAGTTCAAGCTCGTAGCAATTAGGTGTAGTAGTGCAAGAATTAGCATAGAATCAACCTAGAATAAATACAATGAAAATTCTTATTTAAACATGAAACACAAATATTTTATCTACATAACCATTGTGTGAGTGTTATTTAGCTTCCCCTTTCACATTAAAATAAATAAACAATAAAATACATTACATGGGCTAGGGTTTTGCTAGAAAACCTTAGTTACCATTTAGTTGCCCATGAGTAGTGGTTATTGCATCCTCAGTGGTGTACTTGACTCCATGGGTATCATGGTGTGCTCTTTCTTCTTCCCTTCCATCGTCACCCTCCTGGTGTATTGTTTTGTTCACACTAATATAGTTGTTGAGAAGAGAGGCGATAGAAAATTCCCCTCAATCTAATTGCAATACTACTATATATATCACTAGAGTCCTCCCTTGAATCACCTTCTTCCACCTCTTTAGATTTACTCTTTAATTGAGTATATACATCATAAATTAGATCCACCCTCTAATTAACTCTTCAAAAACGTCCTTAATTAGTCAACACACCAAACGGGGTCCATAAAGTTGCTAAATTCGTCCATTCCCGAGCATAAATTCATGTTTGACCATGTTGTCTTGTTTCGGTCATAACTGGAGCAATGGATGTTCCTTTTCGGCATTCTTTAGCTCGTTGGAAAGATGACTTCACGAACTTGATTTTAGACTCTTGAATGACTCTGTTTGAAAGTAATATGACCAGGTTATGGTCACCTAAAGTTGGTCATTTTCCACCTCATTTTACCCCGGACTTGGTTCTCGAATGGTCATGAGCTAATACTTCAGTAAATTCACCGGACTTAGCTTTCTTTACACGTATCGAACCTAAAACATGCTTAAATATACAAATTGCATAAAAATACCAAGATAATAAGATATAGAGACTAATAATACCGAATTAATCACCTAAAATGTATAACATTCGGCTCCTATCACTTATCGCATTAAAGCCGTCGTTTTTTAGAGAAACACGACCTTAATCTCAAGGCGTCAAACCATGTTGTTTATTCTTAAAGCATGTGTTTTTTTCTTAAGTATGTTGTTTGTTGTTAGTATTTTGTCCGAAAGCATGTATGTTATTCTAAGTCTTATCATCAGAAACCACAAAACCATGTTAGGGTTCAGAAACTACAAAACCTATTTATTGGGGATTTCCTCTGAATTGTTCAATTAGGGTTCAGTTTAACTTAGAAATTTGGGGATTTGCCATGATTTTACCCTAATTGTGCAATTAAGGTTAAATTTTAAAAAAAAAATTGGGGGTTTTATGTTATTTTACCCCAATTTGGGGTTTTATGTTTCTTGAGATGTATTTTGAATTTTGTTTTTTCATTAATTAAATTTGACAGAAAAATTGACCTATTCTATGATTTGATTCTGCATCATGAAGATACCCAAGTTACTTTGAACATGATTGATCCAGATAGATTTTCCTTCTTAGATCTCATTGATCATGTTAATTCCTAGTTACTAAGCCACTTCCTTCTGACTCAACCTTAACCATGAAAGTATATCATAGCATTCTTGATAGCAGTTTAAGAATCAGAGTAAAACTGATTCTGATATCCTGGATATGTTTTAGTTCAATCAATCAGTTCAATAAATCCACATTTATGTTCCAATTAAGTTCTTAGATGTGCCTCTAAGTCAAGTAAGAGTTGAGGAGTACATGGGGTGTGGGGTTGGTGATGGGATAAGGGTTGATGAAATGGTTAATGAACAAGTTAATTATCTCAATTGATTACTCTTTTCTTTGACGATGGTGGAAGGAAGGTATCCAATGAAACATTTTGACATACTTCCACAAATAATTGTTTACCCGAGAGGAGCTTAATTTACTCTCAACCTCAAGCTAACCCTTTGGAGTTCAGACATACTTCCACAAGGAATTATTTACCCGAGAGGAGCTTAATTTACCAACCCTTTGGAGTTCAAACATACTTCCGCAAGGAATTGTTTATCCGAGAGGAGCTTAATTGACTCCCAACCTCAAGTCAACCCTTTGGAGTATTTTATTTTTATTTTTATTTTTTTCAAAAAAAACATTCACCACGGGAGTCTTAATTGAATCTCATTCTGGTATACCAATTCTTCATAAGTTAATAAAACAACATCACTAAATTTCAGACCATTCCTACAAAAATGTAAGATGGCAGTGCTCGTGAATTGTTTTTCAAGGTTTAACTATGAGGTTCATCAATTAAATAACGATAAGTATAAAAGACTTCTAACTAGATTAAGTGTTTTAGTCTCAAATACACTAATGATTTTCAAATCTCCACCAAATTGATGACAATTCAATACTCAAATATATAGATATACGACACATAATGCATAGGCTCTAAAAATATTTCTTTTTTTTTTTAATATGAAAATATTTTCTCCGGTAACGGCAACTTGATGTGCAGTTTGGAGAAACCTAAATAAATAGATCAGACCAAATCAAATTTAACTTGCAAGTATACGAATTGAATGTAGTAATGGTGTGTGTTCCGAGATCGTTCCCACGAGGATTGGTTAGGACAACTTAGTTCTAAAAATTATTATTTAACTAATTCAACAAAAGATTGATGATTTTAGTAACACTAATATAAATACAATAATATAAAAAGAATACCTAGGTTTTGATTCCACCACTAATCATCACAAATCCGATTTTCAATCGTAAACTCATTAAATATCCAATTAATTTCCACACATCTAAATAATAATTATTATTAACTTCATAAATGGTCTATCCTTGTTAGGGCATAAGTTCAATTCAATAATTTATTATCTTGGTCAGAAATATAAATAAATCATTGAAGGAAAATATAAATCATAACTATCTATCCATGGTTAGGCATAAACAATTATAATTTATTATCTTCTTCTTAAATTGCCAAGTAGATTATATGTTCATGGTCAGACACAAGTAACCTATATGCTAGGAATAAAATACGTTCAATTTTAGTTTCGGTTAAAGCACATAAAATCGAAAGCATTAACATAGATGTAATAATAATAAGAAGAACTCATTAACAAAAATATTCAATAATGTCTACAATTGAAAACCATAAAGTTGCACATGACTAGGGTTTCCTTTCGGCCTTGGCTGAGGGAATTAGCTACATATGAAAAATAAAACAAGAACGACCAAACCCGAAATCATAAGTTGAAGATGTCTTGGATTTCACCATTGATCGTACCAGTCTTCCCCTTCTGTTCCTTGGGCGTCGATGATTTTGTGCATCCACATATGCCCTATTTATAGCGGTCCTCAAGGTTTTCTTCTAGGAAAGTAAATAAGAGAATAAAATATTCTCATATTTCTTTTTCTAATTGGTAATATCTTGCAACCCACTTTTGACTAATTTGGAGAGTGAATTTGGAAGATATTGGTGATATACTATTTTCTTGTCAACCAAGTCTTCTTTTCACAGCCCTTGATTTTACTCCATTATGATCATTCCTTTAAAATCTGTGATTATATTACCAAGTTGATGCTGATTTTCGCATAAAACAGTGGGTCATATTTGAAATATATTTTTTGCCCTCTAAACTTCAGAATTAGGATTTCTATATGAAAGATCAATATTCTTTAAATTGAATCAGCTTTCCAGAAATATCGGGTTCGCACAAATCCAATAAACGAGCTGAAATATATGGCCCAAACACTAATGCCCTATTTGTTTGTTAGTCTTTAGGGGTTTTGTTTTGTTTTTGTTTCAGAAACTAATTTATGTTTGGGTAAGTTAGTTTTAGGTTTTTAAGACAAAACATTTCAAAACCTATTAAACCCAAACCCTTCTTTTTGTAAGTGATGAAAGACCAAAAAAAAGTTGGTTTTTCTTGGTTTAGCCCACCTTTTTTGACTTTTCTTTCTTTTTCTCTCTCTCTCCTATATATATATATATATATATAAATATATATAAAATTAAAAATAATATATATTAATATATATCAATAATTTTATTTTATAATAATAATATAAAATAATATTATTAAATATATATAAAAATAATATATATATATATATATAAATATATAAAATTAAAAAATAATATATATTAATATATAGAATAATATATAAATTTTATTTGATAATAATAATATAAAATAATATATATATATAAATATATATAAAATTAAAAAATAATATATATTAATATATATAGAATAATATATATATTTTATTTTATAATAATATTAATAAAATAATATTATTAAATATATATATAAATAATATATATAAAATTAAAAAAATAATATATTAATATATATAGAATAATATATATTTTTTATTTTATAATAATATTAATAAAATAATATTATTAAATATATATATTAAATATATATAAAAATAGTATATATATAAATATATATAAAATTAAAAAATAATATATATTATCATATATAGAATAATATATATTTTTTATTTTGTAATAATATATATAATAATATTATTAAACATATATATATATTAAATATATATATAAATAATATATAAATTCAAAAATAACATATATAGAATAATATATAAAATTCAAGAATAATATATATATATAATAATATATCAAATTCAAAAATAATATATATTAATAATATATAGAATAATATATATTATTATTTTATAATAATATATATAAAATAATATTATTAAATATATATATAAAATAATATTATTAAAGATATATAAATTAAAAAATAATGTATATATAAATAATATATCGAATAATATATATTTTATAATAATATATATAAATATATATAAAATTAAAAAATAATATATATTAATAATATATAGAATATATTATATATATTTAACAATATATTATAAATATATATATTTAATAATATATAAAGTTATATACATAAAATAATATATAAACTAATATATATATAAAGTTTATGTTTTTTCTCAAACCAGACCAGAAATACCAGACCGCTTACCAAACAGAGTTTTAGATTCAAGACAAGACCAGGCAAAACCAAACCAGACAAAACCAGACAAGACAAGACCAGACAAATCCCTTTCCAAACAGGCCCTAAGTGTCTGTTTAACACATGGTTTTGGTGCCAAAATTATGACAAACCCATGTTTGGTTGGGTGTGGGTTGGTTTAATAGTACCAACCCATGGTGTACCAAATGGGTTATTTTTCACACCATCTAAAGACATGGTTTGGATGGTTTGATGTGTGTTTTGACATGTTTTTGTATGATTTGGTGTGTGTTTTGTATACCAAATAAAAGTTATTAAATAATAGAATATAATTAATAATAAATAAATATAAATTGATTAATAAATATTTAAAAATAATAAATAAAGTAAAACCAAATAAATAATAAATTAATTATAATTGAGTAATAAATATTTTAAAATAATAAATTGGTAAAAAAAACATGCCAAAATATTATTATAAATAAATAAAATGTCAAACCATTTCAAGTTACCTAACATGATTTGGGTTTAGAATTTCAGCCAATACCAACTCTACCAAACATGGTTTGGTTTTTCAGCTTTATTTTTTCTCACACCAAAATCATCTGTACCAAACATGGTTTCAGTTCAAAATAAAATCACACCAAACCCAACCAACCCGAACCAAAACCAAAAACCAACACCACACCGGTTGCCAAACAGGCACTAATATTAAGACGTGGTCAAAGAAGATTTTGGGTTTGTTTAGATGGATTTAACCAGAAATCACCAATAATCTACAAAAACATCAAAACACAAATATAATTAAAATAACTTAAAATAAATGACTAACAAATATATTTCTGGATGTTAATTGTGTATAAATTATGCATTTATCAAATACCCCCAAACTTATATTTTGCTAGTCCTCGAGCAAAACAGAATAAAAAACCTAACTATACCACTTTCGCAGGAACTCTCGATTGCATTTAGCAAATGCAACAAACCTTTAAACCCCTAGGTTACTCCTAGTGGACAAGTTATAGTCTAGTGAGGGTTTCCAGTGATGATACCCACAAACATCCGAAAAACAAGTTTCAAAGCAATATACAACAATAATCACATATGTAACCTTGAATACCAAATTGTCATCAACTTAAGATTTTCGAATCATTAATTTATTTGAGATGTCAAACCCATATTCTCAGTCTAAATTAAATTCAAGTCAAGTCTAGTTCACATATCAAAATTTAGTTGAAGACCCAGATTGTCCATTCTTGGTGTAAAGTAAATCAACTAAACACTAATTTAGAATCGATCAGAAGCTCATGACATAACTCTAAAATCTCAAAAATCACCAGCTTTTCAGAATAAGAACAATTTTACATTGTTATCTCAATTGATTACTCTTTTCTTTGACAATGGTGGAAATAAGGTATCCAATGAAACTTTTTGACATACTTTCACAAGGAATTGTTTACCCGAGAGGAGCTTAATTTACTCCCAACCTCAAGCCAACACTTTGGAGTTCAGACATACTTCCACAAGGAATTGTTTACCCGAGATGAGCTTAATTTACTCCCAACCTCAATCCAACCCTTTGGAGTTCAGACATACTTCCGCAATGAATTGTTTCCCCGAGAGGAGCTTAATTGACTCACAACCTCAAGCCAACCCTTTGGAGTATTTTATTTTTTTTATTATTTTTTTCAAAAAACAAATTTCACCACGGGAGTTTTGATTGAATCTCATTATGGTCTACCGATTCTTCATAAGACAATAAAAATACATCACTAAATTTCAGACATTTCCAAAAAAAATGATAGGAGTCAAATATTAGTCATTTTAACCCCTTAACTCACTATTGTTACGTTCTTTCATTATATTATTTGGTATTTTTATGTTGTTTGCGTGTTAAAGCATCTTTCAGGAGCTTAATGAATAAATGGAGCTAACTTCGGTGAATTAATTGAAAAGTGTGTTCTTTCTATCCAAGAGGAGAGTCAAAGAGGCAATTCGAGAGAAAAATGGCTCCCGGATGGCAAAAACGACATCTTCAGAAGCCATCATCTTCAACAAAAAGTATCATGGGTTCAAGATGAACGTTTTGAGACATTCACAGAGAAAAGTGGTTTTCCATAAAAACCCTACACTTCCAGTACCAAAAAGTGGCTAGAATTGCAAAATCTACGCTTGGACCTACGTTTAAAGCGTAGCCTCCAAGCGTAAGTGCGACAACTTTAAGGCTTTCTGCGTGATTTTTCCTATTTCACCTCGGGCTTAATTGGAAGACATGCGCAAGAATCCAGAGCTCTGTATACATATATATACACTTATATTTAAGGTTTTGATGTGTTTTGAGAGTGAAAAGACTAAAAAGGGTTTCTCTATTCCATTGCCTATATATACAAGACCATACATCAGACGTGATATAATATTATTCTGGTACTGTGATATATGGTTGAGTGGGAGAGTTCATACGTTCATTCAAGAAGTTCATTCATTCAGACTTGTTGCTGTTGAGAGCCATATTCAAACCTAATTAAAGATCCAAAGAAAAAGATTATGGAGAGCGTTTCTACATCAATGATGCAGTCACCTTCTACCATGGCCAACTTACTTGGTATCTAGGGTTTTCTAGCAAAACCCTAGCCAAGTAATGTAGTTCTTTTATTATTTTTTATTGTAAACAATGGGAAACTGTGACCATACTGTGATAATTGTAGTAGTTAAAAGACCGTACTGATTTACAATATAAAATTCTATGTTTGTTCTAAATTCTTATCTTAGATGGAATAAATATATTATTTTACACAATTATGATTATTCAATATGGGTTGGAACTCGGATGCTTAATCATGGTTTTTTACACAATGGTGGTAATGAAACTTGAAACCCTAGGTTGACATAGGTTGTATCTTAGCGATTTAATATAGACATGTTTTAGTTTATTTTCATGCATTAGGAGTAAATTAGAGTAACATAATCAGCATGTACTAGTTAGGTCAGTCCTAAGACGAGTTGTCGCGATCTGGTTGATGGTACTCCTTTTTGGGGTCGTCTTTAGCTATCTCAATACGACCTGATTCACAGTTATGGATCACCCTCTTACAGTTGAAATAGTGATGAACTATATTATGCGGTTAATGGTGGAGTGATGAAAACTCTAGTTTTCTCTCTCATCTGAATCACAACTAATTTACTTGCTTTTTAGATAATTATTAGTTAGAATAGATAATTTAGTCTTTTGACCACCCAAACAAACCATTTTCAGAAAAATATAATTAAGTGTTCTTTAATTGCTAAAGTGAACAATCTTAGTCTCTGTGGGATCGATATCCCTTACTCAACCCTTTTGTTATTTTACAATTGATATGTGCGCTTGCGTAGGGTAAAACCTAAGCCGTCATAAGGGGCCATTTTTAACATATATTTTAAGCACACCCCAACGGACATCAAGTTTTTGGCGCCGTTGCCGGGGACTAAGCATTGTTCAATAGCTTTAGTAATTTATTTGCATTGCATTATTGTAACTATCGCTAAAGTAAGATTTTTGTGTGATTGACAAGTACTCTGAAAAGCGTGAAAGGGATTATCAGAACTTCTAAAGTTGTGTCTAGAACTTTTGTGAGTTTTAGTTACCTAAATTTTTGCATATTAATTATTGCTTTAATATCTGTAATTTAGAAGTAGTTAAGTTAGATTAGATTTTATTTCAGAAAATTTCAAAAATAATAATAATAACATATATATATAGTTGTTTGAGTAGCGTATGACCGATAGACTGACTCGTTCTAATTTAAGCACTACTTTAGTCGAGTACGATCCTGAGATCGAAAAAACTCTCCATCGTTTATGGCGATCTATTGAAGAGCGTCATCATCGACAAGAAGAAGCAATGGGCGACCATAGAGCCGCCCTACCAAGGGCACCAGAGACATCACTGAAGGGATATTATGCACCTGATATGTATGAATCCTATGCAGATTTTCAAGAAGAAGAAGGAGCAAAGCACTTTGAGATCAAGACAAGCATGATCAATATGCTTCCAAAAATTTTATGCTTCCAAAAATTTTAGGCCTTAGGATAGAGGACCCATACCAGCACATAAATGATTTTCTAGAGGTAACCTCTACTGTTAAGTTTGACAATTTGCCCAAAAATGACTTGCAAGTGAGATTATTCCCTTGGTCACTGAAAGAGAGAGCTAAGAGATGGTACATCAAATCAGTAAAAGAAATAAAAATTGATTGGGAAGCCCTTAAAAGAGAATTCATAGAAAAACACTATCCAATAGGAAAAACCACAGAAGCATAAGATGCAATCAAAAGCTTTGGGTAATTGCCTGATGAACATTTTCATGATGCATAGGAAATATATAATGAATTTTTGTACAAATGCCCCCATCATAGGTTTTTTGACCAAGATATTGCTAAAAATTTCTACATGGGACTTGGTGAAACTCATAAGACCTTTGTAGACGCGGCCACACAAGGTCAGTTTACTTTAAAGCCAGCTAAATAAATTTTGGATATATTTGATAATATTAGTGAAAACATAATCCAATACCAATATGAGTTGAGGTCTAGAAGAGGACAACAAGATAGGAGACCCAAAAAATCTTATGTTGTGGATCATGATGATGTGAGAGATACCATAACATTGTTTGGAGAGAGATTGGAAAGAATTGATAAATACATTCATCGAAATCATTCCCCTCCTAGAGAAACATATGAAGTCGAAGCTGAGTATTCCCAAATTGAGTGTCAGGAGATAATGGTTGTTGATGCCAACGCATCATGGAACTATTCCAATGATGCTCCTTTCACCAATTCATACACCTCCAATGCCAGAAATCACCCACTCATGTCTTACAAATCTACCAATGTGAAAAATCCACCACCAAAATTCCAACAATGGTAATCATACAATCAATAGCCAAGGTTCACAGAAAGACAACAGTCATACAACCAATAACCGAGGTATACTGAAAGACAACAATCATATGGTCAATAATCGAGGTTTCAACAAAGTCAGCAATCATTTGACTCCTAGCTGACAATCATGGCTAGAAATTCTTAGTCCAACAACCAACCAAGAATATCTAATAATTCACAAGCCCTTCAGCCATTCAATAACAACTAAGCTTTACAACCTTCTAATAATTCACAAGCTCTACAACCATTCAATAATTCCCAAGAGCTTCAGCTATTCAATAACAATCAGGCTGTGCAACCCTATAATTACCAAGCCCAGTCACCAAAAAGCCAAACTCCTCCACTCGGTTTCCAGACTAGTCGGCTAGAGCAGGTTATAATGGACATTCATAACAAGCTAGGTATTCATACTCAATCTTTAGCATAACTGTACATACAGATGGGGTAAATGGCTAATGAGAGGAATGTGAGAGAGCCAGGAAAACTGCCAAGTCAGCCAATAGTCAACCCTAAGCCATAACAAACATTGGAGCTTGGATCTTTTGTTAATAATCCTATTGAGTCGATTCAAGCAATCACGACTCTAAGAAGTGGGAAGGAATTGGAGAATCAAGTTGAGACATAACATGAAGAAAGGTTGCAGAGAAGAAGGGAAGCAGAACAAGAGAAGAGGAATGAAGCTGAAGAAGAGCAGAGGAAGGAAGCTGCAAGGAAAGAGACTGAAAGAAAGCATAAAAACCAACCATCGGTGGAGGATAATGTTGATGAGATAGTACTTGAAGAGACAGAAAGAACGCATTATGAGGAGGCATCGCCATTTCCTCAATGTCTTAAAGAGCCGGTAAAGTACGAAAAGATGAAAGAATCTGATATGGTAGATACATTCTGATAAATCAAGATCAATTTACCTTTCTTAGATGTAATTGCCCAAATACCACCTTATACTAAGTTCTTCAAGGATTTTACACCCAGAAGCGGAAAAACTGAGGAAAGAATCCAACAAAAATACTCTTGACTAAGCAAGTGAGTTCATTGCTTTTAAGCGATACTCCACCTAAGAGGAAAGATCTCGGTGCTCCTAGAATTCCATTTGTTATTGGTGACCAGGAAATTGGCAGAGCTCTTCTTGATCTAGGTGCAAGTATTAACTTAATTCCTTATTCAGTCTACCAACAACTAGGGTTGGGTGAGCTCAGTCCCACATCGGTTGACTTTATAGTCCTAGATACAGAACATGTCCCTGACATGAAGAAGCACATTCCAATAATATTGGGAAGACCAATCTTAGCTACGGCAAATGCATGCATCATTTGCAGAACTGGAGCCATGGATCTGATATTTGGCAATATGAAGGTCAGGATGAATGTGTTCGAAGGAAGTCACCACTTGCCTGAATTTGGGGAATGTTTTCAGATTAATGAGTGTGATGAACTGGATGATATTATATCATATTTTGCAACTCAAATCTTGGAAGGAAACGAGCCGGAGTCATTTATGACTGAAGAAAGGCCAAATGAGGAAGTTGATGATTGGGAGGCATATTTGAAGCTACAGAATGACGAGCTGGATGCAATGGAGACTGCATTATACACTCAACCATGGTAGGAGCCGGTTAAACCATTTCTAATAGTTTTAAATACTCCACCAATTCCATCACTAACTACTCTTCCTGCCTTGGAACTCAAGGAATTTTCGGAAAAGTTGAAGTATATTTTCTTGGGATCCAATGAGACTCTTCTTGTAATTATATCTTCAAAATTGACAGAGAAACATGAATTGAGTCTAGTCAAGGTTCTGAGTGAGAACAAAGAGGCAATATGATTGAGTGTTGCTGATTTGAAAGGCATAGACCCCTCGATTTGCATGCATCACATACACATTGAGGAGGATGCAAAGCCATCAAGAGAGATGTAGCGGAGGCTGAATCCCAATATGAAATAAGTGGTAAAATTTTTAGATGCGGGTATTATTTATCCTATTTTTGATAGCACATGGGTAAGTCCAACTCAGGTGGTGCCGAAGAAATCGGGCATCAAAATGGTGTCAAAATCAACAGGTGAGCTAATTCCACAACGCACGACCACGGGATGGTGTGTGTGTAGTGATTACAGAAAGGTCAATTTGAATACCAGGAAAGATCATTTTCCATTACCATTCATTGATCAAATCCTGGAGAGATTAGCCGGGTAGAGCTATTATTGCTTTCAGGATGGGTATTCTGGTTACAATCAGGTAGCGATTGACCCTGTTGATCAGGAGAAACCCACATTTACTTGTCTGTATGGCATGTTTGCTTATAGACGGATGTCGTTTAGTTTATGTAATGCGCTAGCAACATTCCAACGGTGTATAATGTCTATATTCTCTGACATGGTAGATAAATTTCTTGAGGTATTCATGGATTATTTTTTAGTTTTGGGGAAACCTTTGAAGACTGTTTGAGACATCTAGAAATGGTACTTAAGAGATGCAAGGAGATAAATTTGTTCCTAAGTTGGGAAAAGATCTATTTCATGGTTCAAGAGGGGATAGTACTGGGACATATTGTATCGAAGCAAGGGATAGAGGTCGATAAAGCAAAAGTGGAGTTAATTTCAAAATTGCCTTCTCTCATATCTCTTAAGCATATACGCTCTTTTCTGGGCCATACTAGGTTTTACCGAAGGTTTATCAAAGATTTTAGCAAAATTGTCCGGCCGCTATGCAACTTATTGGCTAAGGACGCTACTTTTGTTTTTGATGAAAAGTGTCTTTATGCCTTTGAGAAGCTGCATGCTCAACTATCATCAGCCCCAATTATTCGTCTGCCAAACTGGTCTCTACCATTTGAGCACATGTGTGATGCATCTGACTACGCCATAGGAGCTGTGTTGGGTTAGAGAAAAGAAAAGTTGTCATATGCTATTTACTATGCTAGTAGGACTCTGAATAAAGGTTAGATGAACTACACAACAACCGAGAAGGAGTTGATGGCAGTTGTTTTTGCCTTGGATAAATTTTGATCAAATTTATTAGGCACCAAGGTTGTCGTTTACTTGGATCATGCCACTCTGAGGCATTTGCTGACAAAGAAATATTCTAAGCCCTGACTGATTCGGTGGATTCTGTTGTTGCAAGAATTTGACCTAGAAATCAAAGATAAGAAGGGTTCAGAAAATGTTGTTGCGGATCATTTGTCAAGGATTATTGTCGAGTCCACAAAGAAAATTACTCTTCCTATAGATTCTTTCCTGAATGAACATCTGTTCAGTGTGGCTATGGTGGAACAAATATCGTGGTATGCTGACATTGTCAATTATAAAGCCACACGTCGAATTCCAAAAGGATGGTCTAAGAATGAGAAAGACCAATTCTTCAACCAAGTTAAATTTTATATCTGGGATAATCTGCGTTTGTACAAGTATTGCTCTGATCAGATTATCATAAAACGTGTCCCCGAAAATGAGGTGCAAAACATACTTACCTTTTGTCACACGTTGGAGTGTGGAGGGCATTTCAGAGCTCAAAAGACATTCCAGAAGGTGTTGTAGAGTGGATTTTATTGGCCATCCATATTCAAGGATGCAGTCGAATTTTGAAAAGCGTGTCTGCAGTGTCAAAAGCTTGGATCCATATCTCGAAGAGACATGATGCCTTTAACCCTGATTCTGATTGTATAATTATTTAATGTGTGGGGTATTGATTTCATGGGATCGTTTCCAAAAGCAGATAAAGAGTATATACTTGTGGGGTTGATTATGTTTTTTTAAAATGGGTAGAAGCGATAGCCACCAAACATGTTGATCATGACGTGGTGGAAGAATTCATAAAATCGAACATTTTCTCATGATTTGGTATACCGAGAGTTCTGATCAGTGATGGTGGAAGCCATTTTGGCAACCAGTTTCTTTTCGCTCTATGCGAGAAGTACGATGTTGCTCATAGAATTGGTACACCATATCACCCCCAATCACAAGGTTAAATAGAGGTTTCTAATAGGGAGATTAAAAATATTTTGGAGAAAATGATGCGTTCGGATTTGAAGGATTGGCCGCGAAGGCTAAATGATGCACTTTGGGCATACAAAACTACATTTAAGACACCAATTGGTATGTCACCATATCGTATTGCGTATGGTAAAGCATGCCATCTCCCTGTAGAGCTGGAACACCGAGCATATAAAGAAAGTTGGTGTGCAGCGGAAACTTCAACTGCAAGAGCTTGAGGAGTTGAGAAATGATGCATATGAAAATTCTTGGATTTATAAGGCTCAAACAAAAGCATTCCATGATAAGCATATCAAAAAGAAAGTTTTTGAGCCCGACCAAGAGGTTTGGCTGTTTAATTCGAGACTCAAGTTGTTTCCTAGAAAGCTTCAGTCAATATGGGATAGGCCATACAAGATTACGAAATTTTTCCCCTATGGAGCAGTGGAGCTCGATGATCTTGACATTGGAAAGACGTTTATCATGAATGGGCAAATATTGAAGCATTATATAGAGGTTCCACTAGTTGAGTGTGTGGTAGAAATGATCGATTTGACTGAACTACCACTCGAGCTGGATAAGCTTGATCCGGAGTATTGAGAAGCGACAATGTCATACCAATGACGTTAAACATTGGTACTAGGTAGATAAGAGTAGATTTGATGCCTAGTTTATAGATGTAGATGGTAATTTAGTTATTTCAGCATTTAGGATTGAGTCTGTAAAATCGAGTTGCAAGGCCATCATCATTTAAGTATACAACGTACATGGAGCTTAGGAGTCGTTTAGGAAGGATGGATTTGAATGCGGGAAGAATTGATCAAAAGAAGAAAAATTCAGAATTTGGGCCAGGGGGCCAAGCTACGATTCAAGCGTAGCTGCGCAGGCCTGTAATAAACAGGCCTCGACGGTGTTCCCTCTCATTCTCCATTCAAACTCTACTTTCTCTCTCAATTCTCCATCATTCTATGAGAGGTTTGATCCTACTATTTACCCATTCAATTCCTCATCTTTCATTGCCAACGGATCGTCAAATTAGTTAGTGATTCGACCGGATTCGCGTGAAGAACTTGAAAAGTCACCGAAATTCAATTTTTGGAAATCCATCATTTTTCTCGATTCAGTGAGTTTTTTTCCATCATTTTGATTTCATATGACTTATTTAACTATTCTAAACTAGTATTGATGAATGAGCCCAATTAAAATCATGTTTTGATCCATTTTCTAAAAAGTTGAGATTTTCGACTTCGGAATCGGATTAAATATTGAATTTTTGGGATGACGGCTTGTTTAATCGTCATATTGGATATATTTAGATATATTTTGAGTTTGATTCGGTATCCGGTTCGTTATTGCTTACTTTCCAAAAATTTCATATTGTAGGCATAGCACATACCAAGATATCTATGAGGCGAGTGGCTCAGGTTGCCGTTATGGCTGATCCACCATTACGACAGAGGTTGAGGTCATCATCACCTGTACCATCACCTATCCGCCACTAAAGCATACGCGTGAGGAGGCCATAGTATGTCGATTCAGCATCCTCGTTATTTGAGGCAGAGGAGCCGGAGAGCTCGACACAGGGGCGCGACATCTTATTACCACATGGTCGCTTGGTGGTTGAGCCAGTTATTCCACGAGCACCATCACCGCCACTTATGCCGGAGCAACATGTCAAGTAGATGAATGAGGATATAGAGGATGATCATGCTCAGTAGGGGGATGATGATGATGAGAGGGCTGATGAGAGAGTGCCAAAGCCATCAGTAGAGGGTGATCCCGGAGTTTTGACCACATTTTGGTCGGTACCCTGGACAGTATCAGTTGAGCATTTATTAGACCGGGCTCTCCAAAAGGGCTATTAGCAGGAGATGACATATCTGTTGAGGATATTCAAGGATTTACAGCCAGTGCCAGCTTGAACGATTGGTCGATTGAGGGCCCGACATCTTTTGCCTATTCTAGTCCCAGTTACCCCGCACATTTGCGAGGATATGATTCGGAGTTTTGGCTGCACATGTGCCACTTTAGTAGGGGTAAAAGACTACTAATTGTGGTCCGAGGTACAGAGATAGAGATTACCCCCAGACTATTGCTGAGGTGTGGGGTATTCCAGACGAGTGTCCGCCCGATTTGGCTGCTAAGTTCTTGCCTATGCCATGGGCACCTCCGGCTATTTCTGATTGGTTTGTATACTACAGACTGTCAAACAGTAGGCTGATGAGCATCGGAACTGCACGAAGAAGATAGACTATCATCCTATGATATGGTTCTGGGATGTGGTAGTTCAATCTCAGATTCTGCCACACAACCACACTACTATGTGTTATGCGTCATTCCTAGCTCTCCACTACGCATTTGAGTTCGAGAGGTGGATTTTTATTCCACGGATTTTATGGGGAGGCCTATACACGCACTTCGTTCATCTGCGCAAGGTGTCCAAGGTTAAGCTGTGTAGATTTTAGATTTGATTCCCGTGCCTGGTGATAAAGATTATGATGGATGCCGGGATCGAGATAGATACGGATGAGCGCAATAGATATAGGGATGGTACTCCGTACACAAGAGGGATGTGGACTAGTGTCTAGACACGGGTGCATACAGATGATATTATGCGACGTCGACCAGTGTTCAGTGTAGGACGGGCACCAGATGCACAGGCGTAGGCTCAAGATGATGATGCAAGCTAGGATGATATCGGTATTGCTCACGATGATGAGATGCCACAGATGCCAGCTACTGCTGAGGAGGTCATGAAGCCAGAGGCACCTGCGGGTGGTATTGTTACTCTGTCCAAGGCTCAGTTTGACGCTATTATAGCACGGATGCAGGGGTTAGAGAAGAGTTTGGCAGATGAGAGACATGCACGGCAGCAAGGGGCAGTGTATCGACGAAGGGATCATAGGTGGTTATTTCATAAATTTGACTGTATGTGTCAGCATGTGGGTGTGTCGATTCCACCTACACCACCGCCCTCTGATGATGAGTCTTAGCTTAGTTTTAGTTTGGTTTTTATTATATTTTTATTTTTATTTCATATTAGAGATAAATTATCGAGCGGATAGTTTCGTATAGGGATTGATGTGACCACTTCAATGATTATCTTCTAAATGTTTTTGATATTTTCATAGTTTATAAAATTACAGTCTTGATGGTTTAATCAAATTGTTTGATGTATTCCCAGAATTTTACTCTTATTCTACGTTGTGGATAACTTAAATTCTTTCAAAATCTTTTATCGCAATATGTGGATATTTGTGCGTTTAAGTTTGGGGGTGTATCTGCAGTAGTTTAATCTGAGAACTGAGCTTTGGAAAAGAAAAAAAATTTATCAGGCCTAAGCCTACGCTTGAAGCGTAGGGTTCAGTGAGGGTGTTTTGAAATTTTGAAAAAATTTGACCCATTTGCGGGGTGTTTTGGCATGGTTTGTACTTGTACTTGTATTAGGATTTGTTTAAGTTATTTTTAGGATTTTGTGTAGAATTTTTGTACACTTTTTAGAGTAATCCTAATCTAACAAGGAGACGGAATGCAAATATAAGTTGGAGTTGGATTAGTTATTGCTTCCCCTTTCCAAGTTAGCTAAGGGCTTTAAATCATTTTTCTCTTCTAATTCTATTACATCCATCTATAAATACATCCATAGGGTAGACACAATTCACAATTCACAAGTCTTAAGGAGTGAGCATTAGATTAGGTATTCTTTTTTTATTTTTTTTATTTTGAGGAGGGTTAGTATGGATAATGCTAATGAAAATTATTCTGATCCGGAGGAATTCATAGAAGGAACGTAACCCTATGTGGTCATGAAGAGCGCGAATGAAGGAGCTACGAGTTAGAATGGAAGCCAAACCACACCAAAATCATTTTTGCAGTGTTGGTTGCAATTTGAAGAGATATTTCGTCCGGAGAGGATGAATCGAGTATTAGTTGCGCCTAGAAGGAGAATCCTTCTCGAACGAGGATTGAAGAGTTTAGAAAAATCGGCGGGTGAAAAAGTGTATCCAAGCTTGGTTCAAAAATTCTATGAAAATATGATAATTTTGGGACCGGCAGGATTTGAGGTGATAAAGGCTAAAGTGACTCAATAGAGTGCTCCTATTATGATTAGAACAATAAATATTGCTGATGCATGGAATATACCAATCGAAACTCCGGTAAACTTACAAAGAATATTGAAGGAACATCCTATAGTATGACCACATAAGGATGAGGAGATGGTTCGGGAATTGTGTGCAGTATCAGATCCGAGAGATAAGACGTGTGATAATTGGTGGTTGAAGTCGGATCTGCTTTATTTGGTTTGTGTCGTTGCTGCTCAACTTCGGCCCAATAATCGAACTAGTACAAGAGATCACACTATGCTTAGAACTTTGTATGCCCTAACTCATGGGTATGAAGTGTGTGTTCCAACATTGATTATGGTTGAGATGTCATTTGCCCGAGCAATTGTGAGTAGAGAATGGGTGGGGGCCGATAAATTTGAATATTATCTTCCATACCCATTTTTACTATCAAAGATCATTGCTGAGCAATTGGGTGATAGGAAGAAGGAGTTGGATGAGATACGGTGGACAATTATAATGATATATATCCGGAGGAAGATTTAGAGAAGTTGAAAGAGACTGCAGACTGCCAGATATGGTTGAAGAATGTCATGTCAAGTGATGAAGAGGAAGAAACGGATTAAGATTTAGGTTTAGGATTTTTAGGTTATTTTATTTGTAGGGACGGTAGACCTTTAAGGCCACATCTTTGTTTCTTTTATTTTAGGATTGTCGGCCCTTAAGGCCAAATCAAATTTTCTTTTCTTTTATTCTTTTTGAAAAAATCAATAATAAAAAAATCTTTAATTCCTTGAAAACATGTGTGGATTTCTGGATATTTATGATAAAATTTCTTTTCCCTTTCTATGATTAGGTATGTATGCTTTGTTGATTATATCTACAGGTGATCCAATTCAAGTTTGGGAGATGGGATTCATGTGGTAATTTGGAATCCAGAATTGAGCTTCAAGGGTAACTGTTTCTATTCTCCTATTTTATTTTTGACCATGAGGACATGGTCTAATTTAAGTTTGGGGGTGAGGGTATAGTTTTATAAGGAATAAAGATTTTTGGTTCGAAAAAAAAATTTGGAACGGTTCTTTGTTTTCACGCATAAATGTTTTGCATTTTAGTTGATTGAGTTTTTGTATATAATGCATGAATAATATGTAATGTAATATTCTCATTCATGAGAGTAATGATTAGATCAAGTTAGTGAAGTGATGTGGATTTACATAGGTGAGTGAATAAGTGAGATTGAAATTAAGAAAGACAACCTTGACCTATAAGCACAAGCACACATTCACTATAAGAAATAGGTTGATTTTTTACTATGTAGTTGAAAAATAATTTTGTCGTAATAAAAAGGGAGATGTTTTGGTTGAAATGAAGAAAATTGAATTTTTTTTTTTGAGAAAATAAAATGCAAAAATCAGTTCTTTGATATGAGTAATCGGGTCTTGGTATCACCAATATCACTGTTCGCGTTTAAAGGGGAGAAGACTGATGAGCATAAATCCCATGGAAGAAGCTCGGACCCAGTTGGTTGGGATTAAAAATCCTCGCTGGAAAGTTCGGAGACTTAGAAAGACAAAAAAGGATGAAGAGTGGAAAGTTGAAAAGTTACGTTTGGATGAAAAATGGCAAAGTCTGATCAATGGAGTAGGAGAAGAGAAACTGAAATATTATAGTTGAATGTTCATAAAATCATGGAAGGTTGTCTGAATTTTAAGTAGAAAGTAGCGAAATCATTCACTATTAGTGGGAACCATTCATGACACGAAGCTTGATATAATTGTTGTTCAGTAGTGAGTGGGAGTATTTGCATCCATATTGTCTTTTGCATTGTATCATGACTTAATTAAATTTGTGTGTGAATTCATGAATGCGTGACTATAGAGAACTGAGATGTTTGTAGGTATCATCACTAGAAACCTTCACGAGACTTCACTCGTCCACTAGGGGTAACCTAGGGGTTTAAAAGACTTGTTACACGTGCTAAGTGTAATCGTCAACCCTCACGAAAGCAAGGGATTAGGTTAGAGTAGTTAGAGTAAAAAGATCATCACAAGAAAAGTTTCCTGAGTTTATTGCTAAGGGACTAACAATATGTAAGTTTAGGGGTTTGATAGGTGTCAAATATTAGTCATTTTGACCCATTAACTCACTATTGTTACGTTCTTTCATTCTATTATTTGGTATTTTTATGTTGTATGCGTGTTAAAGCATGTTTCAGGAGCTTAATGAAGAAATTGAGCTAACTTCGGTGAATTAACTGAAGAGTGTGTTCTTTCTATCCAAAAGGAGAGTCAAAGAGGTAGTCTAAGACAAAAATGGCTCCCGGAGGACAAAAATGGCATTTTCAGAAGTCGTCATCTTCAACAAAAAGTTTCGTGGGTTCGAGATAGACGTTTTGGCTCATTCATGGAGAAAAGTGATTTTTCATAAAAACCCTATGCTTGTGCCTACTCTTCCAGTACCAAAAAGTGGCTAGAATTGCAAAATCTACGCTTGGACCTATACTTGGACGTACGCTTGAAGCCTAGCCTCCAAGCGTAAGTGCGACAACTTTAAGGCTTTATGTGTGATTTTTCGTATTTCACCCCGGGCTTAATTGGAAGACATGTCCATGACTCCAGACCTCTGTATACATGTATATACACTTATATTTAGGGTTTTGATGTGTTTTGAGAGTGAAAAGCCTAAAAAGGGCCTCTCTATTCCATTGCCTATATATGCAAGACCATACATCAGACGTGATATAATATATATTCTGGTGCTATGATATACGGTTGAGTGGGAGAGTTCAGACGTTTATTGAAGAGGTTCATTCATTTAGACTTGATGCTGTTGAGAGTCATATTCAAACCTAGAGATTCGGATAAGAAGATTATAGAGAACGTTTCTACATCAACGATGCAGTCACCTTCTACCATGGCCAACTAACTTAGTATCTAGGGTTTTCTAGCAAAATCCTAGCCAAGTAATGTAGTTCTTTTATTGTTTTTAACTGTAAATGAGGGGAAACTGTGACCATATTATGATGATTGTAGTAGTTAAAAGATCGTACTGATTTGCAATATAAAATTTTATGTTTGTTCTAAATTCTTGTCTTAGATGGAATAAATATATTATTTTGCACAATTATGATTATCAATATGGGCTGGAACTCAGATGCTTAGTCATAGTTTTCTACACTATGGTGGTAATGAAACTTGAAACCCTAGGTTGACACAGGCTGTGCCTTGACGATTTATTATAGACATGCTTTAGTTTATTTCCATACATTAAGAGTAGATTAGAGTAGCATAATTGACATGTACTAGTTAGGTCAGTCATGAGATGGGTTGTTGCGATCCGGTTGATGGTACTTCTTTCTGCGGTCGTAGCTATCTGTGATACGACCTGATTCACAGTTATGGATCGCCCTCTTACAGTTGAAACAGTGATGAACTATATTATGCAGTTAGTGGTGGAGTGATGAAAATTCTAGTTTTCTTTCTCATCTGAATCACAACCAATTTACTTGCTTTTTAGATAATTATTAGTTAGAATAGATAATTTGGTCCTTCGACCACCCAAACAAACCATTTTCAGAAAAATATAATTAAATGTTTTTGAATTGCTAAAGTGAACAATCTTAATCTTTGTGGGATTGATATCTCTTACTCAAACCATTTGCTATTCTACAATTGATACGTGCGATTGCATAGGGTAAAACCTAAGTTATCATAAGGGGCCATTTTTAATATCACTCTCTCTTTGATATATGATTGTGTATATATAGGTAATGGTATAGAGAGGTCATTTTCAGTCTTTTCACTCTAAAACTCATGCAAACCCTAATTGCTCATAAATATAAGTGTATATACATATATATAGAGGTTTGGAGTCGCAGACACGTCTTCCAATTGAGCCGGGGGTGAAACAGGAAAAATCCACCAAAAACCACCAAAAGTTGTCGCACTTACGCTTCAAGCATAGATTTCCTGCGCTTCAAGCGTAGCAGACCTACGCTTGAAACATAGGTCCCAAGTGTACCTCCAAGCATAGGTCCAAGCGTAGAAATGTTATTTCCTGCCACTTTTTGAAACAGAAAGTGTAGGCAAAAACGTAAGTATTTTGTGGAAAATCACTTTTCTTTATGAATGCACTAAAACGACCGTCTTGAACACACAATACTTTTTGCTGAAGATGACGACTTCTGGAAATGCCGTTTTTGCCCTCCGGGAGCCATTTTTGTCTCGGACTGCCTTTTTGACTCTCCTCTTGGATAGAAAGAACACACTCTTTAGTTAATTCACCGAAGTTAGCTCCATTTCTTCATTAAGCTCCTGAAACATGCTTTAACATGCAAACGCAATAAAAATATCACATAATGGAATGAAAGAACATAACAATAATGAGTTAAGGGGTCAAAATGTCTAATATTTGACACATATCACACCCCCAAACTTACATATTGCTAGTCCCTTAGCAATAAACTCAGATAACTTTTCTTGTGATGATCTTTTTAATCTAACTACTCTAACTATTCTAACTAATCTAACATAATCCCTTGCTTTCGTGACGGTCGACGATTACACTTAGCATGTGTAACAAGCCTTTTAAACCCCTAGGTTATCCCTAGTGGACGAGTGAAGTCTCGTGAATTTTCCAATGATGGTACCTACAAACATCTTAGTTCTCTATAATCACTCAGTCACGAGTTCACACACAAATTCAATTAAGTCATGATATAATGCAAAAGATAGCATGGATGCGCATACTCCCACTCATTACCGAACAATAATTATATCAAGTTTCGTGTCATGAATGATTACCACTAAAGTGAATGATTTTGTTACTTTCTACTCTCAATCTAGACAACCTTCCATGATTTTGTGAACACTCGACTACGATATTTCAATTTCTCTTCTCCTACTTCATTGATCAAACTTTGCCATTTTTAGTAAAAACGTACTATTTCCATCTTTCCACTTTTCATCCATTTTTTTCTTTCTAAGTTTCCGGACTTTCCAGCGAGAATTTTTAGTTCCGACCAACTGGGCCCGAGCCTCTTCCATGGGATTTATGCTCATCAATCTTCTCCCATTTAAACGTGAACAGTGATATTGGTAATACCAATGTCCGGTTACTCAGATCAAATAACTGTTTTTTGCATTTTATTTTCTTAAAATAATTGTTTTTCAATTTACTCCATTTTAACCATAACATCTCCTCTTCTCCCCTTTTATTATGGCAAAATTAATTTTTCAACTACATAATCAAATATCAACTTATTTCCTATAGTGAATGTGTGTTTGTGCTTATAGGTTAAAGTGGTTCTTCTTCATTTCAATTTCACTCATTCACTCACCCATATAAAACCACATCACTTCACTAACTTGATCTAGTCATTACCCTCATGAATAGGAATATCACATCACATACTACTCATGCATCATATACACAAACTTAATTAAACTGTAATGCAAAACATTTATGTGTGAAAACAAAGAACTGGTCCAAAAATATTTAAATTTCAATTTTTTTCTGAAAATTTCATTCCTTATAATTCTATACCCTCACCCCCAAACCTAATTGAGACCATGTCCTCATAGTCAAAAATAATATAGGAGAACAGATACAGTTACCCTTAAAGCTCAATTCTGAATTCCAAAGCAAAGTATGAATCCCCTCCCCTAAACTTGATTTGGATCACCTGTAGATATCATCAACAAAGCACAAATACCCAATCATAGCAAGGGAAAATAAATTTTATCATAAATATCTAGAAATCAACACATGTTTTTCAATAAATTAAAAATTCTCTCTTCTTTTTTTTTTTCTTTTTTTTTCAAATGATTTGTCCTTAAGGGCTTACAATCCTATAAATAAAATAACAATACAAAAAAATAATAAAAATAAAAACAAAGATAAAGACGTGGCCTTAAGGGTCTACTGTCTCTAGGAATTTTAAAAATTACATAAATTAAATGACCTACTATTTTACAAACCTAGGCTATAAATTAACTTTCACAGCCTAAGACCAATGTTTAACGTCGTTGGCACGACAAGACCACTCAAAGGGTTATCCAACACCCTTCCTCTCTGCAACACTTCCCCTACTCATAGGATAAAATGTAGGAGATAACTCTCTCAGTGCTATCACCTATGAACAATTAGTATTATCCATGACATCAAATATAGAACAATAATCACCATATAAAGTACATCTTCTGTCACGTTCTAACTTCACCCCCAAATATAGGTAATGTGTCCAACAGATCCTCCTTCAACACCTTATGTAAGGTTCCCTGCACCAATTCATCATTCTCCATTAAACTGACAAATGCCATAAATTCCGGTCCCGGATCAATCTCCTCATAAATCTTTAGCCGATGACCACGCCTCTTTAACCTCTCACTTTCCAAACATACCTCTCCGTGGGGGTAAACCGATTTAACTTTAAATGGTCCGTCCCTACTTAACCGGATCTTACCTGGAAAAAAATTCAGTTTTGAATTACGCCACCATCCCTTCTGGCCGAGCTCAAGGAACTTAAGTCGAACATGTTTAGCATGATGTACTATTGTCTGAGCTATATAAATTCAAACATCCTCATACGCATAATTATGTATCCCCTCACACTCATTTCTTAATCGTGGATCTTCCCAGGTATACAACTTGTCTACCATGTTTATACTCAGCACTCTCTCATCTGGAAAGGGGTCCTTAAAAAGGGTGTCATCCTTGGTTGGCTCTATGACAGTTCATGGGAAATGCTCAGCTCTAACATTCTTCATACCCTTTTTATCTTTCAATACACCATCCTCCCTATGCAACACCATCTCAGGAAGTGTACTTTCAGACACCAACTTCTGTAGAGGAATAAGTTGAGGTTCAAGCGACTCTCTTGATAATCTCTCTAATGACGATTACAACGCAGCTTCTAATGCCGCAATAACTTCCAAATTTGATTACTGTTGATCCTCCCAATTTTCAAAATTCACCTCCGATCTTTTCATCACTAAGGTCTTCTCTTGATCTTCAGTGCCGTCATACAACCCAATCTTATAAAGTGAGTTGTCGGGCACCAATGTTCCTAGTGACACAAATGGAGATTTAGGCGAATCTCTTGGCTCCTCCCTTGGTTGCTAACCTAAAGCTCTTTCAAATGCATTCGATTTTTCCATCACAGCATCCAGGTCATTTCTTACTTGACTCTGAGGTATTGGTTCTTCACAAGCCTTATTGACTTCTTCTACATTAAAGCACTCAACCGGTGTATTTATTTAATGACCTGTATCAAAAACATTCATCACCACCTTCATATTCCCGAAAGATAGATCCATCGATCATGTCCTGCAATCGATATGCACATTGGTTGTAGCCAAGAACGGTCTTCCTAATAGCACTGGGATATGTTTCTTCAAGTCTTGAGCATGTTATGTATTGAGAATTATGAAATCCACTAGAAAGTAGAACTTTTCCACTTGAATGATGACATTTTCCAAAACTCCCCTTGTTTGTTTAATCGATCTGTCTGCAAATTGGAGCTCCATCGAAGTAGGACTGAGCTCTCCTAACATTAACTGTTGATAAACTGAATATGGTAGTAAGTTAACACTCGCACCCAGATCAAGAAGAGCTCTACCAATTTCCTTGTCACCAATGACACATGGAATAGTGGGAGCACCAGGATCTTTTCTCTTAGGTGGTATGTTACTTAGAAACAATGAAATCACTTGTTTAGTCATCATGATCTTCTTTGGAGTCTTTGCTCTGTTTTTCTGCTTTTGCGTACACAGGTCCTTGAAGAACTTAACATAAGGTGGTATTTGGTCTATAATGTCTAAGAGAGGCAGATTAATCTTGACTTATCGAAATGTCTTCAACATGCCTGACTCTATATCCTCACCATTTTTGGTTGGGTCTCTAAGACGTTGAGAAAATAGTGTTTCCTCCTCATATGGTGCCCTTTCTGGCTCTTCATCTTCCTTCACTTGAGATTTATCTTTCTGGACCTTGTCAGCCTTCTTTCTCCGTTCTTCTTCAGCTTCATTTCTTTGCGCTCGTTTCGCCTCATTTCTTCTCTGCAACCTTTCTTCATGTTCCTCCTCAACTCTACTCTCCACTTCCCTTACACTTCTCAGAGTCATAATGGCTTGGACTATTTCATAATTATGCTCAGAAAATGAACCACGATCCATTACTTGTTGACTCTTTGGATTAACCACTGGTTGCCTAAGCAATCTTTCCTCTTCAAGCCTATTCACCACATTAGCTAGTTATCCCATTTGGGTTTCTATTTGAGCAACGGGTTGGGATTTAGAGTTCATTGATTGAATAACTGCCTGAAAATGATTATTTTGATTTTTTTAACTCCTTCAAGTCATTCATCACCTCTTGATTTTGAGTTGGATTTTGATGTTGGGGATGATTTTGAGGATATTGAAGGTAAACTGGATTTGGATTGAATCCTTGGATTTAGTTTCCTTGAGGTTGAGTTTGGTAATTATATGGTTGGATAACCTGATTAGTATTGAATGGTTGGAGAGCTTGAGAATTATTGGATGGTTGTCTGGGTTGGTAATTTGACTAATGATTTCTAGCCATGATTGTTGGTTGTGAGTCGAATGATTTGTTGACTATGTTGGAACCTTGGATGTGGGTTGTATGATTGTTGTCTCTCAGTGAACCTTGGTTGTTGGTTGGATGACTGCTCTTGTTGGAAATTTGATGGTGGATTTTCAACATTGTTAGATTCGTAAGACATGAGTGGATGATTTCTGGCATTGGAGGTGTATGAATTAGTGAAAAGAGTATTATTGGAATAGTTCCACGATGCATTGGCATCAGCATCCATTATCTCCTGACACTCATTTTGGGAATACTCAGCTTCTACTTCTAACATCTCTCTAAGAGGGGAATGACTTTGCTGAAAAAACTTGTTAATTCTCTCTAACTTCTCTCCCATCAACGCTACTAAATCTCTCACATCATCATTATTCACGCCATAAGATTTCTCATATCTTCTATCTTATCCACCTCTAGGCCTCAACTCAGATTCATACTGAATCATATTCTCACTAATATTATCAAACAAATCTAAGAGTTCTTTTAATGGCCTCAAGATAAACTGACCTTGTGTTGAACCATCAATCAAAGTCTTATGAGTCTCTCCAAGTCCCATGTAAAAATTCTTAGCTATATCATGTTCAGAGAACCTATGGTGGGGACACTTATACAAGATTTCATTATATCTCTCCCAAACATCATGAAACTTCTCACCAGGTAACTCTCTAAAAATTTTGATCGCATCCTGGGCTTCCGAGGTCTTTCCTATGGTATAATGTTTTTCTATGAATTCTCTTTAAAGGGTTTCCTAATCAATTTTAATTGCCTTAGCCAATTTGACGTATCATCTTTTAGCTTTTTCTCTCAACGACTAAGGAAATAGATGCATTCGCAAATCATTCTTAGAGAGATTATCATACCTAATAGTTGAGGAAACCTCTAAGAAATCATTAATATGCTGGTATGGGTCCTCTATCCTAAGGCTAGAAAATTTTGGAAGCATATTGATAACGCTTGACTTGATCTCGAAGTGTTTCGCGCCTTCTTCCTCTGGGAAATCAGTATAGGAATCATATGCATCCGGTGCGTAGTATCCTTTCAAAGATGTGGCTTGTGTCCTTGGTAGATTGGCTCTTTGGTCACCCATCTTCTCGAAATCCAAATTTATTGATTTATTTTTAATCACAAAGTTGCAGTTTTGAGGTCCTAAACGACGTATTTCGGCCTAAAATCAACTGGGCTCATTGTAAAATAGTGAGTTTTATTCAATGGCTCTTTTGCACTCAAAAACCTCACCTCATTTGCAAAAATCGGAATTTCTGACAGTTTCCACGAAAATTGCAGATTTGTTTTTCTTTCCAGAAAATAAAACTAACTACTTCTAAACTCTTCTAACTATTAACAAAAATAAAGCTAAAATTATGTGCAAAATTAAGATAAACTAAAACTCACAAGAGATCCAACGACACAACTTTCACTGCTCCGCCAAATCCCTTTGTGTTTCTCAGAGTACCTCGCAAAAATACAAAAATTTCAACTTTAAATACAATACAATAACGCAATGTAAATAAAATACTAAAGCTAATGAACAATGCTTAGTCCCCGGTAATGGCGCCAAAAACTTGATGTGACGTTAGGTGTATAAAAATATGTGGTTAAAAACAACACCTAGGTTTTACCCTACGCAAGTGCACGTATCAATTATAGAATAACAAATGGCTTGAGTAAGGGATATCGATCACACAGAGACTGTGATTGTTCACTTTACCAATTCAAAAACACTGAATTATATTTCTGAAAATTATTTATTTTGGGAGGTCAAAGACCAAATTATCTATTTTAACTAATATTATCTAGGAAGTAAATTAAATTGGTTGTGATTCAGATGAGAGAGAAAACTAGGATTTTCATCACTCCACAACTAACCGCTTAATATAGTCCTCATTGTATCAATTGTATGTGGGCGATCCATAACTGTGAATCAAGTCGTACCACAAATAGCTAAATATGACCCCAAAAAGGAGTACCATTAACAGGATCGCGACAACCCGTCTCATGACTACCCTAACTAGTACATGCTAATTATATTACTCTAATATACTCCTAATGCATGAAAATAAACTAAAGCATGCTTATATTAAATCGCCAAGGCACGACCTGTGTCAACTTAGGGTTGCAAGTTTCATTACCATCATTGTATAGAAAATCATAATTAAGCATCCGAGTCGGAGGTGAAACAGGAAAAATCCACGAAAAACCACCAAAAGTTGTCGCACTTACGCTTCAAGCATAGGTTCCAAGCATAGGTCCAAGTGTAGAAATATGATTTTCAACCATTTTTTGAAACTGAAAGCGTAGGCAAAAAGCGTAGATATTTTGTGGAAAATCACTTTTCTCCGTGAATGCACCAAAATGGCCGTCTTGAACCCATGATAGTTTTTACTGAAGATGACGGCTTCTGGAAATGCTATTTTTGTCTTTTGGGAGCCATTTTTTTCTTAGACTGCCTTTTTGAATCTCCTCTTGGATAGAAAGAACATACTCTTCAGTTAATTCACTGAAGTTAACTCCATTTCTTCATTAAGCTCCTGAATCATGCCTTAACATGCAAACGCAATAAAAATACCAAATAATGAAATGAAATAACGTAACAATAGTGAGTTAAGGGGTCAAAATGTCTAATATTTAACACATATCAGTGTGATAGTTGTTTCATGATGTGAACATGTATAGGAAGGTGATAAAAAATTATGTTGTCCAAGAGTGGATAAAATTGAAAAGAACAAAAAATGAGAGAAATAGGGTGACTGTTGAATGTGATGTTGTTGGGTGTCCATGGAGGGTCCATACTTCACCCCTGTATGATGGTGTTACCTTCCAAATTAAAACAATTAAAGGACAACATGATTGTATTAGACTGAAAAGAAACAAAGAGGCAGATTCAAACTGGATCAGTAAAAAATTTCATTATAAGTTCAAGAAGACTCCAAACATAACTGTAAATGCCTTGCAAGAAGTTGTTCACTTAAACTTAGGCTTGGAAACAAGTAAAATGCAACTATATAGAGCTAAGAGAAAGGCATTAGATGAAATAGAGGGAAACCATGGTGAGTCTTTTAAGTTTGTGCATTCCTATGTCAATGAAATTAGGAAGTCCAATAGAGGAAGCAAAGCTGAGTATAGGTGTCATTTTCCCAGTCCTACAGGTACCCCACAGTTCTAGAGGATTTTCATTTCCTTTGAAGCTATGATTACTTGTTTTAGGAATGGTTGCAGGCCCTTCATTGGGGTGGATGGATGCTATTTGAAAGGGTATCATGGTGGTGTCTTGGTTGCTACAATTGGACTTGATGCAAACAATAGTTTGTTTTCAATTGCCTTTGGTGTTGTGGAAACTGAATGCAATGAGAGTTGGGGGTGAGTCACATGAAAGGCCTTGGACCTTCATGTCTGACAAACAGAAGGGTTTGGAATGGGCTATAACTGATTTTTTCCTGGGGCTATGCATAGAAAATGTGCAAGGCACATTTAAAGCAATTTTAGAAAGAAACATTTAGGGTTATTGCTGAAAAAATTCTCTTGGAAAGCTGCCAGAGCATACAGAACTACAGACTTTAGGGATGCAATTAATGGACACTATTATACATTTGAACAGAGATAGGCATAGGTATCTAATGAACACTGCACCACCTAAGGCTTGGAACAGGAATGGATTCAACCCAAGAGTCAAGAGTAACCATGTAACAAATAACATGGTAGAGAACTTTAACAATCAGGTAGGACCACTTAGGGAGAAGCCCATTTTGACACTTCTTGAGGGTAATAGACTTGAACTAATGGATATAATACAAAAAGGATATCAAAAGGGGTGTTCATGGATTGGTATGGTCACTCCCAACATAAAGAAGAAATTGAATGAAGCAATGAAGGAAAACAGAAAGTGTAATGTTTCATTTGTTGGTGATGAACAATATGAAGTAATGGAACATGGCAGGAAATATGTTGTGAATCTGGGCATTAAAACTTGTGGGTGCAAGGTGTAGGAGATCTCTGGTTTGCCATGTAAGCATGCAACAACTGCTATATCATATAATAGATTCAACATAGAAAGGTTTTGTGACTTTTGTCATAGTAATCAACATATTTTGTCTTTCTTGTCAACAAATTGTCTTTCTGATTTTCATTTGCAAACACTCACTCCATGCATGGAACAAACAATGTCATCATTGGGGGTAGTAGCAACCAACCAAATCCCACTTCAAATACTGCTAGGGTAAATTTATTGTTGCATATATAATTTGTGTTGATATTACATATATGACTTCTTGCATGTATAACTTGTGTTGATATTTCTGTAGGACAAACTACTTATACAAAGAGGAGGGGGCATTGGGCATGGAGGTACCAGGGGCAAACCAGCTTAGAGACATTAGTGGTTTGGACAGTTTTTGGGCATAACTTTTGGACATAATAGTGGTGGAGTTTTTTGGATAGTTTTTGGGCATGGCTTTTGGACATAATAGTAGTGATGGTTTTTGGATAGACTTTGGTGATGACTTTTAAACAGAATAATGGTGATGATTTTTGGGCAGTTTTTTTGGATAGTTAGAATGGAATAGTGGGTATATGCTAACATGGTATAGTGTTCTTTGTTGCTGATGTTGCATTTTTTGTAAGCCATTATGATGCCAATTTTTTGCAAGTCATTGTAATGACAAACTTATGACCCTATATTTTTCCGTTTTTGTAAGTCATTGTAATGACTTTATCCAAACTTTAGTGTCATGAAATACAATGGAACAATTGCCAAGTTCATTAGTTGAAGGGTTAATTTCACAAACCCCCTTATATTATCCAATTTAATCAACTAACATCCACTGTGTCCACTTTGCCCTCTATACTGTTCAATTTCATCACTATGCCCCATTCCCTAACATTTTGAGTCATAATACCTAAACTACCATCAATAGTATGGGGGGCCTGTTTGGAAACTCGTCTACTCTTATTATTCTAGTATTGTCCTAGATCTAAACTCTGTTTGGTAATGATTTAGTCTGGTTCCAAAATTTATTAAATATATATACACTTAATTCGAAAAAATATTTAAAATTCAAAAAATATATATATAATTCAAAATATATATATAAAATTTGTAAAAAATATATAAAATTTAAAAAAAGATATATAAAATTCGTAAATAATATATAAAATTCAAAATATATATATATATAATTCAAAAAACATATAAAATTTGAAAAAATATTTAAAATTCGGAAAAAAATATAAACAATTAAAATATATATATATATAATTCGTAAAAATATATATAAAATTCATAAAAAAAATATATAAAATTCGAAAACATATATAAATTTGAAATATATATATATAAAATTCATAAAAATTATATAAAATTAAAAATATATATATATAATTAAAAAACATATAAATTTTTGATAATCTTGTATGATTTTCCTACCCCTTTTTTCTTTTGGATAATCTTGTATGAATATACTATTCATATATATATATATTTGAATTTTATAAATTAATTTTGAATTGTATATATTTTTTCAAATTTTATATTATTTTCAAATTTTATATATTTATTTCAAATTATATATATATATATATATATATTTTCAAAATACTGTGTTTGTTTGTGTGTGTGTGTGAGAGAGAGAGAGAGAATATGAAAAGTCAAAAATGGCGGAGAGAGAAAGAGAGAGATAGAGTATGAAAAGTCAAAAATGACGGCACAAAACCTAATCTTGTAAACACGTGCAGGCCAAACATGGTCTGGTCTTCAAACCAAATACCAGACCAGACCAGATCAACCCCTCAACCAAACAAGCCTAGTGAAATCAAGCCTTAAAAAAATATATTTTTCGAAAACAATATATATTTCGGAAAATATATATATTTCGAAAATATATATATATTGGAAAATGATATATATTTCGGAATATATATAATTCGTCAAATTTTTTTTTTTTTGAATTGTTTTAAAAAAATATGAATTTTTATGAAAAAAAAATTTCTGAGAAAAATATATATTATTTTCTAAAATATGAACTTTTTCCGAAAAATATTTTTTTTTGCGAAAAATATATATTATTTTTACCGAAAATAGTATATTTTTTTTCCGAAATATATATTTTTATATTTTGGAAAATAATGTATGTTTTTCCCAAAAAAAAATATTTTTCAGAAAAAAATCATATTTTTTTAAAACAATTCGGAAAATATATATATTTGACGAATTATATATATATATATATATTCTCCGAAATATATATCATTTTCCAATATGTATATATTGTTAGTCACTAATATACCCTAGAGGGGGGGTGAATAGGGTTTAAAAATAATATTCTAACTCTTTTTAATTCTTACTAGCAATTGCTACAAAAACTTTATATTAACTTACAAGGTAAATATGCAATGAATATCCCAATTTAATTTTAGCAATAAATTTACCACAATATAAATTAAGGATGCAAGAACACAAAGTAAGGAGATAGAGATAGAGATATTGACACCGTGATTTTTATGAGGTTCGGTAACTCCTACTCCTCGGCTCAAAGAATCCCCTTCCTTGAGACTTTCCCAATCCTCACACTATGGCTCTTCCTTCAATAGGTGAAATAGCAAAACATTTACAAAAGAGCTAACTAGCTCTTCACACAATCAAGAGAACAATCATCCCTTTATACAATGGGCTTCACTCACCCAAGATCACAAATTTGTGTATGCAATCAATATATCACTCAAGAAACAAAAACACTCAAAACCCTAAAGGGTGCGTTTGAAAAGTAGTGTTTTCGTTTTCGTTTTTTATCTCTTGAGAACAAATTTTTCCTTGTTCTTGTCCTAAGGGTAATCCGGAAACAAAAACATGTTTTGTTGAAAATTTTGTCTAAAAAATTTTCGGGAACAAAACAATATATATATTTTTTGGAGGTTAGGGAATCTTCAACAATTAATTATTTTTTTTGGCTGAGAACAAACAGTGCCGAAAACTAAAAAACACCATTTTGGTGTTCTCAAATTTTGAACAAAGGGTGAGAAAATGTTTTTTTACTGTTCACGAAAACAAAAACCATAAAAGGCTCCCAAACGCGTTTTTGTTCCCGTGAATAGTGGAAAAAACAAGAACAAAAACGAAAACGCCCCTATCCGAACGCATCCTGGTTTTTATGGAAGATAGATCAATATAAGCTCAAGTGTTTTTAGGTGATATTTCAAGAAATCAAGATATATATATTCTCAAAAGATATTTTCAAGAAGAGAATATGCACAAAGCTTGAGTTTAAATCTTCAAAATGATTTGAGTGAAAAACGAGATTTATATTTTTCTTGCTATCAAAAGATTTTTCAGAAAGTGCTTGAGAGAGAATAAGAGATGAATGATTTTTCAGAAAATTTCTCACACAAGAACTTTAGTTTTTCAATCCATATCTCTTTCTTTATATAGTGAATCATTAGGGTTAGGAGAGTGTATCTCACCCTAGACATTTTGGAGAGTAGGATATGAAAAGTAGCAAGCAATACCATTTATTTTTGGGCCAAAATATTGTTTAGAAATACTTTTATTGAAAATCCTGAAGCACCCAGTCGACTGCCTCTATGCTTAGATTTAAAATATTTTCCCCAACGGCTAAGGTCAATCGACTGCTTCAAGAAGGCCAGTTGACTGTCTTGGATAGGCCAGTCGACTACCTCAGGCAATCAAAAATGTTTATAACTCTCTGGTTCATCCAGTCGGCTGGGCCCTAGGCCAGTCGACTGGGTCACAGCCAGTCGGCTGCCATTTCATGACTAGTCGACTAGGTGACTCCAAGAAATTGTTCAAGGTCCGTTTTTGATCCATTTTGAGTTCGTTTGTTTAATTACTTGAGCTTATAAGACCAATCAACGCATAAGATACCTTGTTACAATATTCTCACCCCGACCTATCTACCCCGGGTCTTGAGTCTCCAGCTTTTGTCTTTCTTTGACCTTTTTGTCCTTTTCCGATTTTGCGCTTGAGTTTCCTGTTTGCTTATAGCTTTTTGGTATTGATGATCTTTCCGAATCATTCACCTGTACTTGCTGAAACACTTAGCTCAAAGTTATATTAGTACCAAACACAGTTTTGAATGTTTTGTTAATATCAAAATAAGAGTTATTGTCTGAATTAGAATTTCAAGGCCAACATATATATTTTCCAAAATATATATATTTTGTTCGAGATATATATTGTTTTCGAAATTTTTTTTTTCCAAAATATATATATATTTGAATTTATAATTTTTGCGAAAAATATAATTGATTTACGAAAAATAATTTTTTTAAAGGGTTGATTTCACTAACCCCCCTATACTATTGAGGGTAGTTTAGGTACTTTGACTCAAAATGTGAGGGGGAGGGGGCATAGTGATGAAATTTAATAGTATAGGGGACAAAATAGACACAGTGGGAGTTAGTTGATTAAATTAAATAGTATAGGGGGGTTTTGTGAAATTAACCATTACTTTAATTTCTCTATTATCCACACTTCTGAAAGTTATGTAGTTTTGTTTTCATATATCTAATAACAATTGTTTATTCCTAACACAAAAGGGTAATTATTTTTCAAATAGGAAAACATATATGTGTGTATATGTATGCTTTATAAGATTTTGTTTACTTTAGTTTATATTTGAGAACTCACACACAATTAACTCTATTTTGGCAGACACTCGGTGAGAAATTGACAATCATCCATGTGCAAGCAAAACATGTGAATTGCTCTCATGCAATAGTGTCAATAGATCTGCATTTAGGATGTGTGTGGTACATAGTAAGATTAATATTCAAGTGTATCTGGTCTTTGATTTTTTTATATTTATTTTCTTATATGATATTTCTTTATTTGTTGAATCTAAAAATTATTGACATGACTGTTTCTAATTTAAAATAGATAATGATTTAATTACCATTCTAAAGAAGATCATAAATTTAGATTCATTGACTTTCAACCCAAATAAATCACAGCGATGGTCGATCTCAGATGTGGGTGTGGGTCTCACTAATTCATTTATGAATTCCCCTTGTATAACTTAACTAAATTTGAAGAAAGGGAAAATTATAATTACCATACTTAATATTAATTGACGTAAAGAGCCCATAAAGTAGAAAAAAGATAAATAGTTACTAACTTTAAAATTTAATGATAATTTGGACAATAATAACTAAAATCTAATTAAGGCACTCTAAATCTTAAATTTATGATATCTGAAATCATATTAAGTATCTCTACAAATTAGAATAACATGGATACAAAAGATTATGCACCCAAAACTTTCATTATTTTATTTTATTTTAAAATTGTTGAGATTAAAAACATATGTATAAATGACTAAAAGTAATTATTAGTAAGCTATTATTAAGTTGTTATTATGTTTAAAAGAATTTTATTTTTTGTCAATAGACATTTAAGGATTAAAATATGCGTAAAGGAGGGTTTTAACTAAGAACAAACATAATTTATTTACCTTTTATTATTGTTATTATTATTTATTTGTAGTTTGTGGTTTAGAACGTACCATTTTTTTTCGAGTTCATTCAAAGAAAAAAAAATATCATAATATAAGTGTGGTGGATTAATGAATCATATCTTTTAAGACTCACACAATCTAATAGATTGTGACAATATATTAATTGAATTGGATCGCATGTTGATAATTTGGTCCACTTATAAATTATTTAATAAAAGAAGGGTATTTTGGTAATCAATCATCAAACGATCCTTTTTGATAATTACGTTACAATATTAGTCACCATTCATTTTCTAAGTACTTTATAATCCCTTTATATCAATTAAATTTATATATGATTACTTAATTATAATTTTTCCAAGAAAGAGAAAGAAATTTTTTAAAATGTCCTAGGCCCACTTTTCATACCAGACTAATAAAAACAAATAACCAAACAATTGAATTGAAAAATAAATTAAATTACGTTGTCAGCTCATAACCTTTTAATTAGCGTTTGGGAATTTGATTTTGGTCTTGGTTTTGATTTTGGTCTTGTGATTTTGGTTTTGGTGGTCTTGAGTGGTTTTAGGTAAATCTAAAACCTATATATAATGTTTGGTAAGGAATTGGTCTTGGTATAATTATATATATATACTAATATGTATTAAAAATATATAAATATGAAAAATATATATATAAAATTGGAAAAAAATATTAAAATGAATATATATATATAATTAAAAAATATTTAAAATTCCCGAAAATATTTGACTTTTTTATTTTTTTTATTCCAAAAAATATATATATAATCGAAAAACATATTTTAAAATGTGAAAATTATATATAAAATTCAAATAATATATCTTAAATTCGAAAAAATATATATAATTCAAAAAAAATATAAAATTCTGAATAATTTTATCATATACTGAAAGAATTTAAAAATTTAGAAAAAAAAAAGATATAAAATGGGGAAAAATAATTTTTTTCCGAAAAATAAATTTTATTCCAAATATTATATATAATTTTTTTCAAAATAATTCATATTTTCGGCCATATATATATGTATGTATGTATATATAGAGAGAGAAAAGTCAAAATTGGTAGGCCAAAACCATGGTTTTAGTGGTTGGTTTTAAAAAGCCCAAAAGCAAGTCCAAAACCCACCAACCAAACATGGTTTGTTCTTGAAATCAAAGACCAAAACCAAAACCAAACCCAAAACCACCTCTCCAAACAGACCCTTATTCTTGTAGGCATTTGTAATCTTAAATTAATTAGCTTTCCATTAAAATATTTTAGAAATACCAACGTCAGTCATTTCTCTGCTATATATACTACCCTTTAGAACTCCAATACTTACACTACAAATTAAAAACCAAATTTGTGTTTCTGGCTACCACCCAACCTAGCTATATGGAGAAGGCTTCTTTCAAGATCGTTTTCTTGGTTATCCTCTTGGTCACTGCATCTACATCTAGTTTAGTCTTTCTCTCTCTCTACATATATATATATATATACACATCTATTATGAAGAAAAAATATTGGATTTCTCATAGATATAACTTGGTATACTACGTGAAAATATTTGTAGAATACCAAATATATTATTATATTATGAGTAGTTTTTACGCTATATTCATGAACATTTCTAACAAATGAAAACTGATTGGCAGGAGTTGAAGGAGGATGTACCTCATACACGGACTGCTTATATCTGAAGTGCAAAGCTAGTCTTCCAGATTGTGAGGGAAACAAATGCAGATGCATTCCACACAAAACTGTTCAAGACACGAACCTGCAAGAAGCTAAACATTAGTTGATTTGTAAAATGATATCTGGAGACTAAAGTACCATGGAATAAAAGGTCAATTTAGTAATAAAATGATTGTTCTACAAATTGTACCTTGATTTGTTACTGCAAAATATTATCATGGTCTCACTAGTAACCTAGAATAACTGATAAAATCAAGTCACAGTTATTTCTCTCTATTTATCCATTTATTTCTTTGAGGAAATATTACGAATATATTCTTAAAATGAAGTATAATTACAAATACAACTAGAAATAAATTCTATTTTTTTTAAAAATAACTTAAGTGAAAACTTATTTATAGACTAGACAAGATGACCGCAATACCCTTGTCAAATTTTTGTTTTAACTTGTCCGAATTTCATTTCGTTATACGAAAATTTTATTTCAAATCAAAACATATATTTTATCAAAATTTTGATTCAATATAAAAAAATCAGCTTGTCAAAATTTATTTTCAAGTTATCTTAATTCCATTTCGGCTTGTCAAAATTTGTTTTTAAGTCAAAATAAATTCTTTGTCAAAATTTTGATTCACCATATAAAAATCACCATTCACCATATCAAGTAACGGTTCAACATGTACAAATCACCTTGCCAAAATTTTGTTTTAAGTTGTCCGAATTTCATTTCGCTATGTGAAAATTTCATTTCAAGTCAAAATAAATACTTTGTTAAAATTTTAATTCATCATGTAAAAACCAGCTTGTCATAATTTCTTTTCAAGTTGTTCGAATTTTATTCAGGCTTGTCAAAAGAAATTTTCAAGTCGAAAAAATACTTTGTCAAAATTTTGATGCAACATGTAAAATTTGTTGTCAAAATTTTGTTTCAAGTTGTCCGAATTTCATTTCTTTATGTGAAATATATTTCAAGTCAAAACAAATACTTTGTCAAAATTTTAATTCAATAAGTAAAAATCACCTTGTCAATTTTTTTAAAAGTTATTCAATTTTTATTTCATCATGCGAAAATTTGCTTTCAAGTCAAAACCTATACATTGTTAAAATTTTGATTCAACATGTACAAATTAATTTGTCAAAATTTTATTGGAGGGGTATTTTGGTCATTAAAAAAATTTACTTGTTAATTTTGTAAATAATTATAATGAAAAGAACAATTCTTGGGTTATGTCCCATGAGGACCAAGTTCGTCTTTGTCATGGATGTGGTCCAATAAAATTTGGATACATGGTCAAAATCTTTTTAAAAAAGGTTTTGACACTAATTCTTATTTTTATTGATTTTATGTTCATCTTCCTTTTACAAGAAGATTTAGCCACAGGTCAAAGTAATTTTGAACTCCATCGGTGGGGAGAATGAGTTTGGTCATCATGGGGCAGGACCTAAATATTGTCCTAATGAAAATGTCTTTTTCATAAATAAATTTTTACTTTCAATTTGTTAAAAGCTCTAGTTGTGTTTGTAATTATTTCTCATTTCATCGATGTTGTAGATGCATAAAAATACATAATAATTCAATGCCTCTATTAATGACTTGCACATGCTTATATACACTTTTGATATGGACTTTGGCCCATTTTGAATGTCTATCAGCATCCCCAATTCATGGGATTACACATATCCCCTTCCATTTCTATCTCAATCTATTGACTTAAGGGATTTATTTCTTGCAGCCCACTCTCCTTTTAGAAGATGCAATGGGCTTGGCCCATCGGACCTCATGATGGCCCAGTCCAGTTTACCACTAGATGCTTCCACGGGTCGGGCCTAGTATTCAAGCCCATTTATGCTAAATTGAATTTTACCCACTACAGATGTATTCGTAATTTTTTCTTTATTTAAATCCCATGCCGAACAAGTGAAAGTGTAGGAGTGTTTTGAGGATCTTTTTAGGGTTAAGTACAGAAAACACCTCTGTAGTATAAATACGGTGTGAATAACACTTTATATTTTAAAAATGTGTGTATTGACACTAGTATTTTTGGAAAACGTGCGAACACCCCCTGCAAGTTTCGAAAACATGCGAATATCCCCCTGCAAGTTTTGAGAACGTGCGAATACCCCCCTTTCTTTGACTTTTATACTTTCTTAAATACCCATTTTGCCCTTTCTCTTAAAATTCAAATTCGAAATTTATATATATAAATTTCGAAAACATATATAAATTTTGAAAAAATATATATAAAATTCGGGAAAAATATTAAATTCGAAAAAAATATGTAAAATTTCAAAAATAAAATATAGAATTCGAAAACATATTTAAATTTCAGAAACAAATAAATATTAAATTTTGAAAATAAAATATAGAATTCGAAAACATATATAAATTTTGGAAAAATATATATAAAATTCGGAGAAAATATTAAATTCGAAAAAAATATATTAAATTTCGAAAATAAAATATAGAATTCGAAAACATATATAAATTTTGGAAAATAATATATAAAATTCGGGGAAAATATACTTCTATTTTCTATTGTCTATATATAAAAAATTCAAAAAAACATATAAAATTCGAAACAAATATATAAAATTAAAAATATATATTTAAAATTCAAATAGTTGTGCAAATAGAAGTATAAAAAACACAAGTGACCAAAGTACAATACACCAAAACAAATTTAAATATTTTTTTCCAAAATTTATATATGTTTTCGAATTCTATATTTTATTTTCAAAATTTAATATATTTTTTTCGAATTTAATATTTTCCCCGAATTTTATATACATGTTTCCAAAATTTATATATGTTTTCGAATTCTATATTTTATTTTCGAAATTTAAGATATTTTTTTTCGAATTTAATATTTTTCTGAAATATATAAAATTTTCCAAAATATATATTTTTTCCCAAATTGTTTTTTTTCGAAATATAATACCCCATCCGTCCTTTTTTACTTGTCCATGTTTGAAAAGTCAATGATTTTTTTTATTTTATTTTCTTTCAAAATTTGCCCCCTACATATATAATTAAGGTTTGCTTTTTAGTAGGGTCCATTATATTTTGAATTTAGTGGAGAGGGGTAATTTGAGAAAGTATATGATAATATTTGAGGGAGTATATATTTCGAAATATGTATTTTGTTCCAAAATATATATATTTTTTGAAATATATATATTTATGAAATAAAAATATTTTTTTCCGAAATATATTTATGAAAAAATATATATTTTGGAAAAAATATTTACTTCGGGAAAAATATATATTTCGAAAAATATATATATATTAGAAAGAAAAAAATATTTCAAAAAATAAAAAATATTTATGAGAAATATATTTTTCTCATAAATATTTCTTATGATTTAATCTATAATCTCCCTTATATAATGCTTGGGGATTTTATATAAGGGAGATTGACAATATGTTATTTTCTGTGCCAAAAAGCATTAGGTAGATCATAACATATCTCCTGAATAAGTTTGTTCTCATAATTTTTTATCCGGTCCTTAAGGGTAAGGTTTTTCAATTGGATTTCAGTTCATTTGTGAATTACTTCTTCTTTTAAAGAGTTTAAATATTTTTCGTTAAAATGATTCGTATTTACCACTCATTTTATATTCTCCAAGTCATTTCTGTCAAAGAGTGGGGAAAACATCCTTCTGAAGTCCGAAAATTAGATAATTCCCAAACTTTTACCTATTATGACTATATGAAAGCTTGGTTTAAAATCCTTCTTTTTCAAAGTGATATCTTTAATTATTCTTGGTTTATCAACTTTGATCACAATTTTAAAAGTCATCTCCTTACCTGGTTTGGTAATTAGTGGGAATACTATGGTGCGGATAATGATATCATTCATGAACCACTCTCGAAAGAAGTCATCTATTTTTTATTCAAAATACAAAGTTCCATCTCATGACAACCATTTCCCAGTCCTTTTGCTCTTTGCCAAAAAATATAAAGTCACATGGATCTTCAAATGACAATACAGTGTGGCAGACAAGGATTGTATAGTCAAAAAAAAATTTTTTTACACCAAATGGTGGGATCCTTTTAAAATTGATCGCATCATTCAACAAGTCCAAGAGGAATTCCCAAAGTCAATTCCCCAACCCTTCCAATATAATTCATCCACAAAGGTCCTGGAAAAGGCTCAGTCAAGCTCTTCAGCAGAAGAATCAGTCAATAAGTCATCCTCCAAAAAGTCATCATCCTCAAAGGCAAAGTTAAAAAAGAAAATGAAGAAACTCCTCGCACAAATTGAGGATGCCTCCAGCAGTGATAAAGAAGAAAAATCATCAACAAAGTCAAAATTTCGTCCGTATCAAGATGCCCAAGATCCTTTTAATCTTTCAAAGGATTAAGAAGACAAGAGATATTTTAGTCAGGAACTCACATTCTACCATCTGCACAAGAAGACAAAAGTACACAGTAATCAACAAGTCACTATTTGCTACAGTCATTTTTGGCAAAAAATCACAGTGTCAATCTACTGCCTATATAATGAATCAAATGTAATGAGTTTAGATAGGTTTTAGTTTCCAGTTTTTCTCCTACTTTGTAATCTCTTTTCCCTCTTCAAGTATTACTAAGCCTCCAAACCGAGATGGATTGTCACACATCCACTTGTAAGTTCATATATCTTAGTCAATTATAATTTTGAATTAATTTTTGTAACTGATACAGGAGGATCAGCGCAAGGATGACAGGAAATCGTGATATGCTGTTTTCCTTTTCAAATCTCTATTTTTAGTTAATTTTTACTACTTATGGTAATTTTCTATTTGTCAATTAGGAATTGATTCTGAACCCGATTTGGGCCAGATTTTTAGCAATCTTTTGATTTCTTTCCGTATTTCGTTTTGGTAAGACTTTTAGGGTTTTGCTATTTTTGGTAAAATCCTTGATTTTCAGTTATTTAAACCCGGCTTGTGGGTTGTTTTTATTCATTATTGATTATAAACAATTTTATTGAATTCCAGAGTATTCTATGAAATTTTGGGTCGAATTCTCCTGTTCTTTTCATTGCAAATTACCTATTGCACTAGCTGCAGAATAATCTCTATTCTGTCCGGCGTCAATTGGTATCAGAGCTCAGCATCTTCCTGAGGCGGTATTTTCATCAGTTTTTTATGGCTGGTGGTCGTGGTCATGGTGGTCGTCGTGGGCAGGTTCCGATTGAGGAAGTCCCGCACCGTGATCGTAACGTTTAGGATGTTATCATTGAGGATTTGCAGAGGCAAGTGGCAGAGTTAACCCAGCGCCTCGCGACGCAGGAAATCGGTAATCATGATGTGGAAGATTCTGATACCGACAATTCCACCTTCGAAAATCCGTATTCACAGTTAGGGCCAATATTTTCGGAAGATTCTGATTCCGAAGATGATTGGTTGAAAACCAATATTTTCATTGGAGAGCCAGTGTATGACGAAGAAGGAGATGAGGATGTGTTCAATGCAAGCACGACGACTGAAGTTCAGTGGACGTTTCCATACCAGTGGCCAGATTATGAAGTCAATAACCTCGTTGAAGTTGATCAGATGGAAAACATTTTCTTGAACTCCTTACTGCAGGACGATATAACTGGCATGGAAAATCTTGAGATCCCATTTAGAAATCCTCCTGAATCTCAGCAGAATGTGATCCCAACAGTAGGTCCAAAGAAGGAAGCTGTTTTTATGCCTTGTGGAAATAGTGTAGCAGGTGAGGTTTCAGAATTACCCATGGAGGTCCAGCAGCTGTTTTCGGAATTCTCTGTTTTGATGCCAGAAGACCTTCCTCCTGGACTGCCGCCAGAATTACCCACGGGCCGTTTACATCCTAGGGCAGGTGAGTTGACCCAACATCTTCGAGGCATCCATGAGCAGGTGAAACTGGCCAGTCACGAGAGCAATGCCAAGTACAAAACTCGAGCGGACAATCATCATCGTCAGGTACTTTTTGATGTTGGTGATTTTGTTTGGGTTGTATTAACTCGTGATCGTTTCCCTGTTAGCGAGTATAATAAGTTTAAGGAGCGGAAGATTGAACCCTGTGAGATATTGCATAAGATTAATGACAACGCATACAAGTTGTGTCTCCCTAGTCACTTGAAAACATCCGATGTCTTTAATGTGAAACACCCGAGTCTTTGTTTTGCGGATTCTGCTAATGCTGCTGTGAACTCGAGGACGAGTTCTTTCCAACCCGGGGTAACTGATGCAGGAGGATCAGCGCAAGGATGTCAGGAAATCGTGATTTGCTGTTTTCCTTTTCAAATCTCTATTTTTAGTTAATTTTTACTACTTATGGTAATTTTCTATTTGTCAATTAGGAATTGATTCTGAACCCGATTTGGGCCAGATTTTTAACAATCTTTTGATTTCTTTCCGTATTTCGTTTTAGTAAGACTTTTAGGGTTTTGCTATTTTTGGTAAAATCCTTGATTTTCAGCTATTTAAACCATGCTTGTGGGTTGTTTTTATTCATTATTGATTATAAACAATTTTATTGAATTCCAGAGTATTCTATGAAATTTTGAGTCGAATTCTCCTGTTCTTTTCCTTGCAAATTACCTATTGCACTAGCCTGCAGAATAATCTCTATTCTGTTCGGCGTCAATAACCTACATATTTTCAGTCAATTAAAAGTTTCATATTTTATGAAAGATCTTTAGTGATATGTCCTTGTGAATCATTTTAATGATTACAAACTGTCACCGAATGATCTGTTTCAATTAATCTGTTTATGTTGCAATTGTTTACTTCCTGTTTAATTTTTAGTTTATAATTACTTTGTTTGAACTGTTCCTGCTCATCTTCCCCCTCACACATGCAACATATATACATTCCAAAAAATATTTATTTCAGGAAAAATATATATTTTGGAAAAATAAATATATATTTTAGAAAAATATATATTTCAAAAAATAATAAATATTTATGAGAAATATATTTTTTTCCGAAATATATTTATTTTTCCCGAAATATATATATATTTTTAGAAATCCGAAATATATATATTTTTTCTGAAATATATATATTTTCCCGAATTAATTTTTTTTCAAAATAGATATTTTCTTCCGGAAAAGTTTTTTTTGAAAAACAATATTTCTCATAAATATGTTTTTTTTTCAAAAAATATATATATTTTCCGAAATATATATATTTTTTTCGAAACTACAAGGGTTATATGAAATAAGGTGATTCAGGGGCAGAATAGGAAATTCACAAGCCACATGACCGGAAAATTGGATCTTTTTGGGAATAATGGGGTAATTGTAACATGAATGCAAATTAAAGAGGTGTTTGGAATTATAAGGGGTTTCTTAATTAAATCATAAAACTAGAGGGGGTTTTATGAAAAGTATCCTATAATATAAACTATGACATCAAAGAGAAATTAGTAATTGGATGGCATAAAAAAAAAAAGTTATCGCAGCTTGAAATTTTTTAATGAAATTCAAAACCAATGAGGCAAAATAGAGTAATATACTAAATTAAGAGTATTTTTAAACAAAACATAATCTTATGTACAATGCAATACAGTTTTTTGTTACTAAAAGAACTTTTGTTTGAAGGGCACCCCATTTTGTCCCCCCTTCCGATCAACGAAATTGCACACGGAGAGATCAGAGAACCCCTTTACAAATTACGTAGGTTGAATTTACAAATTACGTAGGTTGAATTTACGACCAATGATCTCTATTTTTCAATACGTTTGTTTTAATTAGGAGCCTTGGGTTTTGGGCTGGAAAATGTGATTTTGTACCGTGAATTTCAGACCAAATCATGTTTGGCGGGTTATGGATTGGGTCAACAATTGCACACCATGGTGTATCATTTGTGAGATTTTAAAAATCATCTCTTGAGGTGGTTTTCGTGTGGTTTGGTCACTGTTCATACAAACCAAAACCCATGTCTAGGCCCATTTTATACATCAGGCCCACCATATAAAGTCAGCACTGGATCAACATATCTGTTAAGTCCAAATAGAAAACAAAGCCCAAAGATATAAACCCATTTCAAGATAAAAGCTATTAAGGAAATGACCGTTTCAAAATACACAATCAAAACTGACATGAGTTTTATTATAGCAGTTTTGCAAAACATTAAACTTGAATTTAATGTAGAGATATTGTTTTTATTATGTCTCAAAACCCATTTATGAGGGTAAGTCCAAGTTCATGTATAAAAGGAATGAAAAAGAAAAGGAAGATCTGAAATTGCTCACATTCTTGCTGATTCTTGAAATACTTATTATTATTTTGCCATTTATCTATTTCTTAGCTTCTGATTAAATTACAAAAGTTGAAATTCCTTCGGCATTTGCGAACGGGTTTACACTTTTTGGCGCCATCTGTGGGGAAATCGATTTCTAGACAAAAGCTATTAGATCAATGGCGGGAGAAACCACCACACAGCTAGGAGATATAGTTGTTATCCTTCAACGTCTAGAGGCCCTTGAAAAAAAAAATGAGGAACTAAGGCAAAGGTTGGATCAGTCTGAACATCCAGAATTGCCTGTAGCAGGACGCCGTAATGGCCCCGGTGTTGAAGAGGAGGACAATCACCATGAAACAAGTTCAGCAGATCGAACAACAGATCATACTCGTACCCAACCAATCGCAGATGAAACGAACATCAATAATCGTGCAGTTCCGCTCGATATGGTGACCCGGCTTCAAAAGATTGTAGACGAACAAGTAAAAGATCTCAGAACACAATCACCCGCTGATCTAGCTATCGAAATGACAGCCAAAATGATTAAATCACCGTTTAGCCCCGAAATACAACAAGCGAAAATGCCAGATAAGTTCCGGATGCCAAAATTCATTATGTTCGATGGGACGCAGGACCCAATTGAGCATCTGTTTCATGTGGAACAAATAATGACTCTCGATATGGCTGATGATGCGCTAATGTGCAAAGCTTTTTCTACAAGCCTAACAGGCCCAACTCTGTTATGGTTTAGGCAGCCCGGCAGTTCGATCGATTCTTTCTAAACGCTGATGGAAAATTTCTGGCCCAGTATTTTGGTAATCGGAAGCAGAAGAGGACCATTTCTAATATGTTCACGATGAGACAAGAGAAATGCGAAACATTGAAGAATTTCCTATCCAGATTCAATTTGGAAATGGGAATGATACCCAGTTGTGATCAACCAGCAGCAGTGAAATCTTTCAAAGTGGCTATCGAACAAGGGACCAACTTTCATAGATCCTTGGTGAAGTCAATACCCCTCAACATGGGTAAGTTGAATTCACGGGCACAGGGATATCTGAGATTGGAAGAAGATGAACAAGAAAGAGGTCATCATTCGGTATTAGTCAGTGTAGAAAGCAAATCAAAGGAAAGGATAATCAAGAAGGCAAATAATGCGAACAACCAACGATCAACTCCATATAGGCAATAGGAGATGAGGCCAATATATGACATACCTAAAACTCCACTCCGAACAACCTTAGTAAAGTTGTACAACGAGAATAAGACAAAAGGTATTTTTCACCCACCATTTCCGCTGAAAATGCCACCGGAGCAGCATGACCATTCGAGGCACTGGACGTTCCACAATGACTTTGGCCATTTAACCAATGAGTGTAGACAATTGAGGAGGCAGGTTGAGACCTTGATAGCCAAAGGAGATTTAAAGGACTACGTGGACAATGGAGTCAAAAATTTTGATCGACCGAAGCCCAATAAAATTGTGGGCGGACAGCCGGTCAAAATTATTGACACAATCCATGGGAAACCAGAGGAGGATGAGGAAAGCCGTTCGGTTCAACGTTCACGAATGCGCAATGCCAACAAGATTCAAAGGATTGGGGAGGTGAATGTAATTCGGAACTACCGAATGCCTACAATATCATTTACCCAGGAGGACTTAAGACGTGTACAGCTACCACATGAAGATCCACTGGTAATTTCGATCATAGTTTCAAATTGTTTAGTTAAAAGGGTGTTAGTTGATCCAGGTAGCAGCACGAACATCCTGACCAAATCGGCTTTCGAGAAGATCAACATCAACACGGAGTTAATCAAACCGACTGCCAGTCCACTGACAGGATTTGATGGAAAGAGGATTTGCCCGATCGGGATCCTAAACTTACCTGTGACAGCCGCAAAGCGAACTTTAACAGAAAATTTCATGTTGGTGGACGTACAACCTTCCTACCCATCTGATCATGGGAAGAGGTTGGATTCATCGAATGCAAGGAGTTCCTTCTAATCTGCATCAGGTGATGCGGTGTGTTGATCCTTCAGGGAAAGGGTTTGTTGATATTCAAGGCGATCAAGTGGTGGCAAAAGAATGTTATGCCATCGTCACCAAAGGTTTGAAGGGTGAAAGTTCCGAACAAAACTTGTAGCAATTATCGAATCTCCGTGATCAGACTGACGATGATGAGAAGACCGAAGAGGACACCATCACAGTAGATCTGATCATCGGGAGCAAGGGAAGGACCACCCGAATTGGAAGAGGACTGAATTATGATGAAAGGAGCAACTTGATTTCTATGCTGAGATCAAATATTGATGTTTTCGCTTGGGAGCACAGCGACATGCCTGGGGTCGACCCAGGAACCATGATGCACACATTAAATGTTTACTCCGACGCTCAACCCGTACGGCAACGACCCATAAGGATCGGAACCGAACGAGGAAAGTTTGTAGCTGAAGAGGTTAGCCGATTGCTAGATGCTAGTTTTATCAGAGAGGTTCATTGTCCCGTTTGGCTGTCCAACGTTGTCATAGTACAAAAGAAGAATGGGAAGTTCCGAATGTGTGTGGACTTCACCAACCTAAATAAAGCTTGTCCGAAGGACAGTTTTCCATTACCAAAGATTGATCGCATGATCGACGCAACTACAGGGTTCGAATGTCTCACCTTCCTGGATGCTTATTCAGGATATAATCAAATCCCAATGAACCCAAAAGATGAAGACAAAATGACGTTAGTCACCGGACGAGGGACCTATTGTTACAAGGTCATGTCGTTCGGTCTAAAAAATGCAGGTGCGACTTATCAGCGACTGATTGATAAGATTTTCAAGACCCAGATTGGAAATACGGTGGAGGCCTACATTGATGACATGGTTGTTAAAAGCCAACACAAGGATGATCACCTGAAGCACTTGGAGGATGTGTTCGCATCCCTGCGATCGCACAAAGTGAAGCTGAACCCGGAAAAATGCACTTTTGGTATGTCTTCCGGACAATTCTTGGGACACATAGTTAACAAAGATGGAATCAAAGCAAGTCCAGCACAAGTTGAGGCATTGATTCAGATGAAGGCACCTGAGTCCCCAAAATAAATCCAGGTACTCACAGGAAGATTAGCAGCTCTGAGCCGGTTCATCTCCAAATTTTTAGATATATGCAAGTCGTTCTTCAATGTCCTGAAGTCTAAGAAAACGATTGCTTGGGGAGAGAAACAACAAGAAACGTTCAATTAGCTGAAACTCTATATGGCGAAACCACCAATCCTGACGGCACCCAAGGATCATGAGTTTTTGATTCTATATTTAGCAGTTTCTCCGAACGCAGTCAGTTCAGCGTTGGTAAGAGATGATGGGAACAGACAGTACCCAATTTACTATGCGAGCAAAACATTGCTTGACGCCGAGAGAAGATATTCGAAGACAGAAAAAATCATCTTGGCATTGGTCCAGGCAAAATGAAAGCTACGACATTACTTCGAGTCTCATCCGATCAGAATCCCAACAACATTTCCGATCAAATCAATTTTGTCAAAGCCCGACTTATCAGATTGAACGATAAAGTGGTCAATAGAACTAAGCATGTTCGATATTACTTATGAGCCACGAACGTCTCTAAAAGGTCAAGTTGTAGCGGATTTCCTCCTTGAGTATGAAGCAACCGAAGATGAGGTCTGTGATGTAAATCCAAAGTGGTTGCCTTATGTAGATGGATCAGTGAATATCCTGGGGGCAGGTGTGGGGATCGAACTAATATCCCCAGAAGGCACCAAGTTGCAGCAATCGATCAAACTGTGCTTTGAAAGTTCAAACAATGAGGTTGAATACGAAGCCGTTTTGGCAGGATTAAGGTTAGCAAAGGAGCTCCAGATCAAAGAATTAATCGTGTTCAGCGACTCTTAGTTAGTCACAGGAAGTTATAATACAAGTGAGGAATGGATGTTGCAGTATAAAAATGTCGTTCAGGAAGAAATGCGAAACTTTCAAGTAGTCGCTTTCAAACAAATTCCAAGGGCGGAAAATCATGGGGCTGATTATGTAGCAAATCAAGCATCTTCAGCTGGAGATAATATGATCAGGATAATTCCCGTGGATGAACTGTTCACTCCATCGATCGGTAAAAAGAAGGAGATATGCGTGATTCCATACGAGCCAAGTTAGATCGATCCAATCCTTGAATATTTATTGATCGGTGTTCTACCTGAGGATCGATGGGAGACAAAGAAAGTAAGAGCAACTTCTACCAAGTATTCAGTGATTGATGGCTTTTTATACCGTCGATCGATGAGTGGGCCCTACCTGCGATGTTTGACACCATCTGAAGCACAAGAGGTACTTAAGCAGTTGCACGATGAGACTTGTGGAAGCCATGTTGAGGGTAGATCATTATCCCATAGAGCAATAACATAAGATTATTTCTAGTCGTACATGATTCGAGACGCGGAGGAATACGCGAGAAGGTGTGACAAATGTCAAAGACATTCGCATATAATCCATCAACCAGCAGAGCTTCTCACAACGATGGCTTCTTCTGTTCCGTTCGCACGATGGGGAATGGATGCGGTCGGACCGTTAACAAGGGTAGCATCAAATCAAAAGCATGTGATTTTGGCCACATATTATTTCACTAAATGGGTGGAAGCGAAGGCTTATGTAAGAATCACTCACACTCAAGTGATTGATTTTATTTTAAATCGTATAATCTACAGGTTTGGAATGCCAAAGTACATAATGATGGACAATGACACAAATCTGGACAATCAATACGTTCGGGCATTGCTAGACGAGTATGGCATCAATCAGAATTTATCATCTGTCAGCTATCCGCAAGCAAATGGACAAGTCGAGATAACAAACAGAACGATTTTTGCCGGGATAAAAAGAAAATTAGAGGGGATCGAAGGAAAGGGACGATGGTTAGACGAATTACCAAGGGTCCTCTAGAGCTACCGAACGACTCCACGCAAGCCGACCAGGATGACTCTATTCGCTATGGCATACAGAGTCGAGGCGATAATCCCAATTGAATTGGAAGTCCCCACAACAAGAACTCATCTATTCGATCCTGAACAGAACGAAGAAATTCTAAAAATTGAAGGTAATCTCATAGATGAAAAGAGGGAAATGACCTCAATAAGGCTGGCAGAATATCAACAAAGGTTGATGAGGAGTTACAACAAGAAAGTGAAACCAAGATCATTTCAAGTAGGCGACCAAGTACTAAGGATGTTGGCCAACAAATCAAACAAACTAGATCCCACATGGGATGGGCCGTACACAGTAACAGAGGTGATCGGCAAAGGTGCCTACAGATTGGCCGATTAAGGTGGAAAACAAATCGAACGAGCTTGGAATGCAATGCACCTGAAAAGGTATTTTCAATAAAATTTATGTTGATTTTAAAATTCGTTTGTACGATAAGGCCCATTTCAAATCAATAAAGATATTATTCATATCTTCCCATATTTCTGTTCAAACTGTTATAAAAAAAATAAAAAAATAAAAAAAATAAAAAAAAATCCCAAGTGAAATAACTTGGCCAAAATACATAAGCCATTTAGGCAAAAGACCATCATGAAGATGGCATCAAGTTCTTACTTTCACAAAGATGTATAAAGATACGCATCAAAAAGGTTGTGTTCAAAAGAACACATCATCATATTCAAAAAATATAAAGCACAACAGTGCCATCCTATTCAAAAAACATTATACACCTTAGTGCCATCTGTTCGGAAAATACCTATGCATCTCAGTGCCATTTTATTCAAAAATATTAAAGCACGTCAGTGCCATTTCAAAACTTGTCCAAAGATGCTCATCATGAAAGCATAAAAAATAAATACTATTTAAACAGACCATAAAATTGTTCAAAATAAAAATCAAGAAGTTGGAGGTAAAGCATCATCAGTATTAGATTGTTGATTCTCTGAAGGAGGTATGGAAGGTCCAGCTGACGCTTTAGTCGTAGCAGCAGGGATTGCAGAGATAGGTTCTGGTCGTTCGGCCGGTATGATCCCATGCAAAATAAATTGATCAAAGTCTTTTTAATCTTGACAAGCCTCGGGATCTTCATACAGGTGAATGACACCGTAAACAACATCATGAGCGGCCAGAGTATCATATGTACAAGCAGATGGATCCAATTACATTTGATCATGACAGAACCTGAATCCATCGTAGAATTTAATATAAAAAATGCTCACATATCTCCGGTGCATTTCCATACCTCCCCTTCGGCAAACTTTTAAACCGGTTTTCAGAACAACATTGGAAGTCTCAAGATTATGGACTTGTTTCTTCAATTCAACATTCCGATCAGATTCTTTCTGATGGAGTTTCTTTAAACTTTCCACCTCGAGCTCCAAGAGCTTCCTCTGTTTCTCAGTCAATGTGGCGCATTTATCAACTCGCAGGTATGCAGCATCTATATTTTTTTCTCTTATACTCTCCTATTTCAACAGCTTTACATAGAGCTAAGACATTAAAGACAGACTGAAAAGAGAAGAAACGTTAGTAAAAAAAAAAAAAATAACTTTGGTACCTCCAAAATAGAAATAGGAGCCCTAGCCAGAAGCTCGTTCTAATCGACATGCTGCTGAAAGAGTTCATCTTTGGGTGGCCACATTCCCCGAGCAAGAGCCATCAGGGAATCAGGGTCGGACATGGCCAGCGAACGGCGATTCAAAGTACTTCCATCATTTTTCTCGAACTTCGGGATCCAATCGCCTTCGGGATCAAATGATGGAGGGAAACAGCAATCTGGAATAGTGTAGCCGCTCACAGACTTGGCATTCTTCACCAGCTTCTCATGCTTCTCGGCATCATTTCTTTTTGCATGCTCCGAAGGGGGACCCAGCAACAACTTTTTCTAAACACCACCGCCATCTTCGGTGTTCGTCCTCTTCAGAAGCCCCTTCGTCTTCTTCGGATCTTCAGTCAGATTAATCAGTTTATTATTCCCTTTGTCAGAAGACAAGCTGATAGGGGGAGGAGATTTTTGTGCTGCAGCACGCTTGGAAGTTGTTACCGAAATTTCCATTATAGTAGCTTCTGGAGCACTGGCAGCAATTAACTTCAAATTTTGAAAAGTCAAAAGAGATTTGCTGGACGGAAGAGTTGCAAAGACTTTCTCGTTCAGATATTCAAGACGTTCGGCTATATACAAAAAACATAGGCATACGATCAAAAAACAGACAAATACGCAGTTCAAATAAAACAGGTGAAAATTTGTAAAGAACAAAAAGTCCACTTGCTAGGATTTTTTAATCCACACTTCAATTTCTTACAAATACCGAAGGTCCTTGGCAGAGGATACGGGCCGGATGCATCCACCCTCCAATTTCCCCCAATTTTCACCATCTTATCTTTCCATTCCTTCTCATAAGAAGGATTCCCATCACAAAGTTTTAAGGTCGAATGGGGGTGTAGATGGTACCGACCAGGGTTTTTTCTGATCTGATCAACTTTATAGCAAAGTAGAAAATCACCCAAACCTAAGTTCAAACCTCGTTTGTAATTCAGAACGAGCATTATAGATAAAACCCTGAAGAAATTAGGGTTTACTTGCAAAGGTGTAAGCCCTAAGGAAAAAAAAATGTAGTGATAGAAGGGATGCAGGGGAAATCTAAGTACAGCCAAGTGATGCGCAGAGAACAAGACTTCACCCGGTTCAACTTCCTCATATGATTTAAAGTTTAAATCAGAAGAATACTCAAAAATCGAAACATCTTGTGGAATATCAAACTCTATTCGACATCTATCAGCTAATGATAATTTACGTAATTGTTTTCGGGAAAGTTTTTGGGGTCTCGATTCAATAAGATCGGGGGCAACCACAGAAGAAGAAACAACAGGGGCGTCATCAATAACCACCTCCAGAGAAGGGGTTCGACTACTGTCACTACTCATGATATTTTGATTTCAGAAAGAAAGATGAAGGACGAAAAGAAAAACTAACCTCAAGAGTTTCTTGCTGGAAATCGTCTTGAAAGAGTAAGAGTCTTCTTTTGTAAATGAGGAAGAAATATTGAAGAAGATGAATGAAGTAAGGAAACAGACGGTTACACATGGCTCTTCGAATTCCCACCCTATTTCAAAAATGTGAAATGGGCTTGGAAATTGGGGGCAAAGTGTAGGCCCATTTTATACATCAGGCCCACCATACAAAGTCAGCACTGGATCAACATATCTGTTAAGCCCAAATAGAAAACAAAGTCCAAAGATATAAGCCCATTTCAGGATAAAAGCTATTAAGGAAATGACTGTTTCAAAATACATAATCAAAACTGACATGGGTTTTCTTATAGCAGTTTTGCAAAACATTAAACTTGAATTTAATGTAGAGATATTGTTTTTATTATGTCTTAAAACCCATTTATGAGGGTAAGTCCAAGTTCATGTATAAAAGGAAGGAAAAAGATCCGAAATTGCTCTCATTCTTGCTGATTCTTGAAATATTTATTATTATCTTGCCATTTATCTATTTCTTAGCTTCTGATTAAATTACAAAAGTTGAAATTCGTTCGGCATTTGCGAACGAGTTTACACCATGGTTTGGTCCAACAACAACAACCCATAACCATCAAATAAAAACCAACCCACAACCCAAAATTCATAATTGGTGTACCATTCTATTCTCAACAAAAATCAACATTGTCATGCTTGTCATTTTATTAAATAAATAAAATAGAATTAAGTAAAATAAAATAAATAATAAACAAAAATATTAATTAATAATAAATAAATAAAAATTGAGTAATAAATATTTAAAAATAATAAATAAAGTAAAACCAAATAAATAATAAATAAAAATATAATGAATAAATAATTAATAATAAACTAATAATAAATGAATAAATATTGAGTAATAAATATTTAAAAATAATAAATTGGTAAAAAATAATTGAAATTTCAAATGGAATAAGATTATAAATTTCAAACTTCATATGTGAACCAATTGAATAATTCTTGCAATATGGTTATATATTTTTATCCAATATTAATATTTTTTGTAAAACAAAATCATCCTTAAATGTATTTTTATTTATATATTTCAATTTTTAGAACATATGTATTTACTAAATGTTATTATAAATAAATAAAAATTCAAACCATTTCAAGTCACCTAACATGTTTTGGTTTCAGAATTTCAGACTGTACCAACTCTACCAAACATGGTTTGGTTTCTTCAGCTTTACTTTTTATAAGACTGAAACCATCAGCACCAAACATGATTTCAGTTCAGAATAAAACCAAACCAAGTCAAACCAAACAAAAACCAAAAACCAAAACTACACCATTTCCTAAACAGACACTTAGGGAAGGTGCCCCGATGCACGATTAGGAATTTTTATGATGTCCGATCAACGATTACTTTGTTTAGGGTATATTCATCAATCCATGATCATTTTTCTACTGACGTCGGATTGACGCACCATTTTTGCCTATGACTAGCTATTTTTCTATGTCATGTATCCCCTAGAATTGATCGTCCGATCACTAATCCCAGGGGTTCGGATTCCCCACATAGTGGATTAGGCCTTTGGAACTCTATTGCGCCCATGTTTTTTAGCCAGCGGGGTACGACTGGCTCCTCCCTCCTGAGCGTGTGAATGAGACTCTCAATGTCACTAGTTGTCGTGCCGAAAAAATAAAGTGAAAGCTCTGTGCGACGAGGTTGAACGGTGTGCTATAAGAATATGGAATAGATATGGCCAAAATAAACAGAGTGGCCACCTAACATTGAATTGTAGTATGCTAAGTCACTGAAGGAAGTTCGGTTAAGAAAATATCTAAAGTTAGATGTATTAGGTCCTATAATAACTCTCAGTGATCGGCATGAATAAAATAAACTGTGTTCAGGAGCTTGATTACGCTTGGAGAAGGTCTTAGGCACCCCAATACGACCGTACTCTGTACGGTCACCTACTTTATCCTACGAAGTTATGAGTGTGTGCAATTTAGCTACTTTAGACATGACTAAGTCAATAGAAGTGAAAAGATCAAAACCTAAGCAACGTGTTGTTATTTTTAAGTGTTTTCATTTTCTTTATGTAATGCATGATAAAAAAAAAAGGAATTAAAATGCTAAGATGCCTGCCATGAGGGGAAATAAAAGATAGAGAACGTTATCCACGTGGTAGAATGTGAATAATGCAATACCCAAACTCGAGGTAAACTTGAGCTCCCTATGTGTCTCTAAGATAGAGAATCAGGTCAAAACGTAGTTCAATGAGGCGGGATGGAAGGAGTGCCACGCTAAGATGGATAGAAAAGATCTGGAATGTGAAAGGTAGTGATACTTCAAGAGGCATGAGCACCCTCTTGAAGTAGTGGACGAATGCGAGTGCCTCCGGAGAGGGCAAAGATAATGAGATGATGACTTACGAATTGCTTCGAAAGTGAAACAACTGCAGGTGCTACAGGGAGGGCCTTAGAAACAACTGTAGGCATCTCAATAGAAAGATCCTAAGAATGAGTGAGTGCCTCGAATGAAGGCTTTGATGAGGAAAGTGAGGACTTATCCGCTTCCTCGGAGTAGAGAAAGTTCTATGAGTACTTTAAAACTCAAATAGTACAACTAAGGCCCTACAAGTGTGTCAGTTAGACCTGTCAATGGATTGGATTTTGATCCGAATCCGATCCGATTAGTCGGATTTGGATTGCAAAAAAAATCCGATAACCCGAATATGATCCGGATCCGATAATCCGATTCCTTAACAAATTGGATTTGGATTAGCCTAATCCGATCCGATAATAATCCGATCCGATAAAATATACATATATATATTTATATATATATGTATATATTTAATATTATACATGTATATAAATGTTAGTTGTTAATTATTTTATTATTTATTAATAATGATTGATCATAAATACAATTATTAAAAGTGTGAATAATTTTAGTGTTTCAGTATTTATTGATTTTTGTATTTTTTAATTAAATATTCGGATCAAATATTCTATAATGAAGAAATTTGAATATGAATTAATAAAGTGAAAATCTGTCGAATTATCGGATTCGGATCGCGGATTGGGAGTTTTTGTCATCCTTATCAATAATCCGATTATGATCCGAATCCGATATTAACCGGATATGGATTGAAAATAAAATCCGATAACCCGATTAGGATCCGAATCCAATAATCCGATTTCTTAACAAATTGGATTTGGATTTAACTGATCCGATCCGAATCCGATCCATTGACAGGTCTAGTGTCAGTACACTAACAACATAACGGGTGTGCTACAAGTGAGTGGTGCACTGGTAGCACAGTGACCGAACCTAGGAAAATCTGTAAGCTACCTACGTATCTTGGGAGGGAATCAGGTCTAACGTAGTTCAAGCGAGTGAGGCTCGAACACTAAACAATTCATCTCCTAGTAGAAGGAAAGATGAGAAAGTAAATGAGGTAGATAATAAAATCTCCCATAGGAGGAAAATAAAGGTTTGGACAAGGAACGATGAATGACACATCAACGAACATTCTTAGAAAATGAGATCTCGAAAGTGTTTTGAAAAAGGGCCCAAAGGGCAACATTGTTTTAGAAACTGTTAGTTTTCTCGGGAGGGTCGGACATACCGAAAACATAGAGCAGTCCTCAAAAACAATGTTTTGTACAGATTCCATTTCACCCATGCTCCATGGAGAAATGGGTTTGATAACTATTCAAAAAGTTTGATTCCCTGAAGGGATTGAAAATATGTTGTGAAAAAAGTTTGAAATTGATCTTCTGAAGAGGGTTTTGTCAATTGCATTGAATAAGAGGAGTATTTTCCAAAACATTTCATAAACACATCAAGTGACGACTAGAAAGTGTACTACATAATGTAATTCCTAAATGGGAAGACAGATTGACCAAGAAATTGTGCCCCCCAAATAATGATTTTTGTATGAATGCAAATAAGCACGAATGAACATCAACTATGCAAATAAATGGAAAGAAATTGGTATGCTCAAGGTTCAAGGTTGTCTCGTGCTACGACTCCTTCTGCTTTAACTCAGTTGTCTACTTATTAGGATTCAACATAGTAAGGAAAGGTTGCTCAGGGTCGTGCTTTCGTGGTCACACAAGCTGAAACTTCAGCATGTCCATATGTGGTTCGAGGTACATTTCTTATTTTCAGTTCTTAGGCTAGGGTGTTGATCGATTCGGGTGCATCGCATTCATCCATGTCTACATAATTTGCATCGGCATTGGGCTTGATGTCGAGTCACTCGATAGGGTACTATGAGTTGACATGCCAGTTGGTATTACCTTGGCTAGGATCTGGCGCTCGTGCAAGATTTGGAAAGTGAGGCTATGTTTGGTGTAACACCCCCAATTTCCATGCATAGGTTGGCCAGGCCCATACACAAAAACTAGGAGCATCTTCAATTGACAAAAATAAGCACAGATGATAAGACATAAAATAGAGATAGGATAATAAGAGTTGATGATAACACTTATACAGGAAAGATCCCACACCAAATACATCCTCGGAATAACTTAAGTTTTCAAATTTATACAACTTGGGAATCCCATAACATGGACCCCTAGACCACACAAACTTACATTAACTACAATAAGACTGAATTCCTACCATGTAGTGGAAGGAAACTGTTGGACTAAGAAGACAGGAGAGACAAATCCTCAACCCTGCGGATGAAATTGCTAAGGACCTGAAATATCAACAAAGGTGGGTCAAACCCACGAGCAAGTACATCTCTACATGATCCTAAACAGAGTACTAAAAACCATCACCTTTCCCAGTGACACCTATCCCAAAAATACTAATAAATATTAATATACCTTACTATACTTTATATTCACTAGAATAACACCATGAAGATATAATTAATTTCATAACTTCTATTTATATTTACTAGGATACCACAGTGAAGATATAAAACAAATATCATAAATTCCTTCCATAAGTCCAATTCCTATCATCTCCATGTCAAACCATAACCATGTATCCGACAACTCAGCCATGCCATGACAACTCATTCATGTCCCGCGGTACTAGTGAGATTGCGTTTATTAGTTAGCCTCCTTATGGTTCCTTTTAAATCTCCCGACCATAGTCGTTTTAATTAAATCTTATGATTTTACAAAATTATTAATTCATTTCTTTTCTTTACTCGGAAACGTATAACAATTTATAACGTTAAGCCTGGGGGATCCAGAGGGGGAAGCGCCCCAGCGCCAAAAAATACAGTATATTTATACGGTCGAATATACATATTTTAGTATAATTCGTGGTGAATCATAATAACATATAAATCAATGAACAAATAAAATAGAGAAAAACAATTACATAACATAAGCAGTGTTTCTCTAATGACAGTGTTTAAATTCATTGTCAACATTGAAACCTAAAATAATTCTATATTCAGATTTCTTTATGTAGTTCAAATCATATGCACCTCAACATAAATCATAATAACAAGACATATACGTATGCTCATAGATCTATACATTTAGACATAAATCCATACACGTCTATCTACACAGAATATAATAAATATCGTATATATTCATGGACATGAACATGATAAAACAGATCTGTACATATAACTACAAATAAAGTTATATACGTATAAACAGAATATATACTATCATATGTAATCATGAATCAAAACATACAATAACCGATTTATACATGAGTGGTTATATATATCACAAATCTATCCATATACACATGATCTATACATATACTCTCGGATCTATACATATATGTATAACAGAATATATATCATCATATATATATGCGTAAATACCAACATATTATAACAGATATATACATATGTTTTCACATAATTACATATCTATACATATATGCTCATATAGCTACTGATCTATACATATAACCATATAGTTACGGATCTATACATAGATGCTCATATAACTTCATATCAATACATATAGCTATGGATATACCCATACATGTTCATATAACTACATATCTACATATATAGCTACGGATTTACACATACATTTTCATATAACTACATATTTACACATATAGCTACAGATCTACACATACATGTTCATATAACTACATATCAATACATATTTGAACATGCTAATACTCAAAAGTATACATATACGAAATTAATGTATAACAGTTTATAGGAGTACCAAACAAAGGTTACGAATTTTAGTACAAAGAGGAAGAGTAGAACATATGTCTTGTCTGATTTGGAGAGCTTACTACACCACGAATTCAGATCCAAACCAAGTACTTTATTTCTCTAGATCTCTCTCTCTCTCTCTATATATATATATGTATACGTATATAGGTGAGTGAATAGGAAAAGGAAGAACAAGGGAGAAGTCTGGAATTCTTCTTAGTTTTGAGAGAGAATAAGCTGAATATTATTATGGTTATATAGGGGAAGATAGGTTATGGTGAATGACCATAATGCCCCTAGATTTGCCATAATAATCATCTTGCCACTTGTCTTAAAGACTGATATACCCTTATCAGATCCCATAATAACAAAACTTACCTAGTAGTTATAAAATAACTATAGTACCTTTACTCAATAATTTAAATACCCACCATACCATCTAAAATAAATAAGACAATAAAATAATTATTTAAATACGGGGTATTACATTTGGTGTTCGACTTTTTCCTACTCAACATGACTACTTTTGATGTCATCTTGGGGATGGACTAGCTTTCCACTTATCGTTCCAACATCGATTGCTATCGGGGCCGAGTAACAGTGTGTACTCTAAAGGACAATTGTTTTTTTATGTAATTATTTGGCCATTTATTTTAAGGGATAGTTACACTTATCTCCCCTCGAGATTTGTTAAATTATACCCGCACCCATTTTATTTTGGGTAATTAGACTTTTTCCCTATAAGTTATCGGCGTTCATATCAGGCTATTGAAGATTTCAAATTACCCTTATACCCACCGATATTATAGTCATTTCACTACTAAAAAAGTGCTGACGTAAGCGTTGACTACCTTTGACCATACCAGAAGTTCGCCAGAAGAGGTTATTTCTTAGAAAATATAAATTGGAAGGGAAGTAATAGTAATTATCCAAATTAAAAGGGTTGTGGACGTAATTTGACAAAGCTCAAGGGGAGGTAACTGTGACTATCCCTTATTTTTAAAAGAAATTTATTTATATTTTTTATTTACATTTTAAATTTTCATTTATATAGAAGGAGTAAAATAAGTTAATTTTTTGCGACTGTATTTTCTCATCTTTCAAAAAAGGGTTATTATCACAAAATCCCCCGAAGTTTCACCAAATGATCAGATTACCCCCTGACCTATCAAATAACCCCCTAATCTTTTCAATTTGATCAATGTCCATTTTCACTATAAAATTGACAATGGGTTAATTACCTTGACACCCCTTGAAATTTGCTCTATCTTCAATCACACCTCTCAAGTTTGACAATCATCATTTATACCCCTGATTTTTTCAAACTCACATCATTTACACCCCTTATACCTAAAATACATTCAAAGTCGAGATATTTGGTGTTTGAAAACAAGGTTTACTAACCTCATCTTTTATTCTCCAAACTAACCAATAATTGTTTTTTTATTTTGGCATAAATCAAAAAATAACTTTGTTTATAGTAAAAAGATTACAAAAAAACAACAAAAATCTAATTAGTAGTCCGAAATATTTTCTACCCTAATTTTTTTTATTTTAAAAAAAATAGTCCTGAAATTTTTTTTCGCATAAATAAAAAAAAGTAGGGTAAAATATTTGTTTTAAAAAAATATTAATAATAATGCCGAAATATTTTTTTTTCGAACAACCAATATGGGTAAAATACAAAAAATAATTATAAAATATTATTATTTTTATATAAAAGTATTTTGGCAAAATAATTTTAGGTATAAAGGGTGTAAATGATGTGAGTTTGAAAAAATTAGGGATATAAATGATGATTGTCAAACTTGAGAGGTGTGATTGAAGATAGAGCAAACTTTAGGGGGTGTCAAGGTATTTAATCATTTGTTAATTTGATGGTGGAGGGGACATTCATCAAATTGAAAAGGTTAGGAGATTATTTGATAGACCAGTGAGCAATTTAAACATTTGATGAAACCTGGAATTTTGTAATAATAACCCTTCAAAATATAATGTAAAGACTTAAGTTTTCATAAGGGCAAGTACGTGGATGAGTGTGTTTCTTGCCAAGATACAAAAGAAAAAGGAAAAAAATAAAAGAAAGAAAATATATTTCTTCACCACATTTGAGATTTCACCACACATGTATAAGCTATACAACAATAATTATCTGGAGAGTAAGACTTTTCCCTTACCACATTTGTGGCACAGTGATAGAATTACATGTGTCCATTTTAAATTCAATGTAGAAAGTTTAAACTTTATTGCACATATTTAAAATTCATAATAGACATTTTTTTTTATCTATATTAACAATAAGGGCTTGTTTGAGTTTTAGTTTAGTTTAGTTTTATCTTGTTTTTACTTTTTTTTTAAAGACTAAATGAATTTTGATTTTTATAATTTAAGATCAAATATTTTTTTTAGATAGACCCCGCATTCCACTACACATCATCTTTTATTTATCTCTTTCTATATATATATATATATATATATATATATATATAATTCATGATGGACCCCGCTGACCACTATTCTTTACTCTCTCTTTCTATATAGGATAATTTCCACTAACAACCCCTGAGGTTTGCATCTATATATATTTTCAAAAACATATAAATTTGAAATATATATATATTTCGAAAATATATATATAAAATTTGAAAAATATATAAATTTGAATATATATATATATATATATTTCAAAAAAAAAATTCAAAAAATATATATTTTCAAAAACAAAATTCAAAAAATTATATAATTTCGAAAAACATATAATCATTTCAAAAAATATGTATATTTTCGAATTTATATATTTTTCAAATTATATATATATATATATATATATATTTCAAATTTTATATATTTTTTGAAATTTATATATGTTTTTCAAAATTATATAATTTTTTGAATTTTTTTTTTGAAATATATATATTCGAATTTATATATATTTCAAATTTTATATATATATATATGAATTATATATATTTCAAATTTTATATATATTTTTAAATTTATATATGTTTTTCGAAATTATATAATGTTTTGAATTTTGTTTTTGAATATATATATATTTTGAATTTTATATATATTTTTTGAAATATATATATTCGAATTTAAATATTTTTCAATTTATATATATATATTCGAATTTTATATATATTTTTTGAAAATATATATTTTTTGATTTTTTTTTTAAATATATATATTCGAATTTATATATATTTCAAATTTTATATATATATTTTCGAATTATATATATTTCAAATTTTATATATATTTTAATTTTTTATATATATTTTTAAATTTATATATGTTTTTCGAAATTATATAATGTTTTGAATTTTGTAATATATATATTTTTTGAAATATATATATTCGAATTTAAATATTTTTCAATTTATATATATATTTTCGAATTTTATATATATTTTTTGAAATTTATATATATTTTTCAAAATTTATATATTTTATTCTAATTTTATATATTTTTTGAAATTTATATATATTTTTCGAAATTTATATATTTTATTCTAATTTTATATATTTTTTTCAAAATTTAAATATTTGTTTTCGAATTTTATACATTTTTTTGAATTTTATATATTTTTTCGAATTTATATATATGTTTTTCAAAATTTTATATATTTGGGGTTGGGGCATAAATGTCATTTCACATTATCTTTAATATTTTCGAATTTTATGAAGGGTATTTTGGTCATTTGGGGTGTCATGGCAAACAAAATCAAACCTCAAGGGGTGTTAGTGCAAATTACCCTTCTATATATATATAATTCATGATGGGCTCCGCTGACCACTATTATTTACTCTCTTTCTCTATATATATATAATTCATGGTGGGCCCTGCTGGCCACTACTCTTTACAAAATCACACAAGACCAAACAAAACCAATATAGCCAGACAAAATCAGACAAGACCATAAATCAAACGGGCCTAATAATGAAAAAGAGAACCTAATCCCAATTATATACGCAAAATATAGTAGACGAATAGCATTCAAACTCTTAAAGCATATTAATCTAAGTACAGTGTACAAGACTTTTCAACTAATCAATCTCATGACATAAATTAAGATATGAGAGAGAATTTAATAATAAATGCCTTATAATCAGATGATATCATCTTTCTTCCTCAAAGGAAAAGTTACTGGATAGACATTAAAAAATTAATCTTCAAACTGCAATTGAATTTGCATTCTCCTCAAATGTTTTATATTTAGGTTGGGAGCTTCAGTTTTTTTTTTTTTTTTCATTTGGCAAGTCATGCAAAAAGGAAAATAATTTTGCTTTCTAAGAGTGATTTTCCGGCTCATTTCATTCACAAACTTTTTTAACGGGGTTTGAAGAGTTGAATCTTGTGTGTGTATGTTTTAAGGTATATTAGAAGAAGAGAAGAGGGAGGAGAGAGAGAAGAGGTGTGTGGTCAAAACCCTACACCCCTCACTCTTATATATTAAGATGAATATAAGTACAAGAATACTCCTATAATAACATCTAACACTCTCCCTCAAGCTTCCGCATTCATATTAAACATGCCCAGCTTGAAGCACAATCACTGAAATAATGCACCATGAGCCAAAACGGCTTTGTAAAAATATCACTTAATTGGTCATCAGAGCAAATATATGGAGCAACAATCTGTTTCGCATCAATAAGTCACGAATAAAATTTAAATAAAAGTTTTGGAGTTTCCATATAAAAATTATAATCAAGAATCCAACTTCAGGTCCTGTGGCAACTGAAACTAAGGTCAATACATTTCGATGGAGGAAGCAAACAAGAACAAAAAAATAAAAAGTAATTTGCAATGACACCCCCTAGGTTTGGGTCAATTCCACCTAGAGGTCGGTCAAACTACTTTTTAACGGAGACACCCCTAAGATTTATAAAAAATAACTTTCGTGCCCTTGCTTATTTTATTTTTCATGTGAAATGTTTATGTTAACCCCACTACATCTCACCCACTACATCAACCACCTTTATCACCACACCTTTATTATTAAAAAAATTACAATGAAAAAAAAAATATACAATATATATAATTTTACTTTAATTACGAAAATTCAAGAACTAAAATATACTAAAAAAATATTTAAAATTAAATTTTACCTCTAAAAGTATTTCATCAATAATAAAATATATAAATTGATAATAATAACATCACCTTATTTAGTTCTTATTTTGATTCTAAATATATTACTACATAATATTTTACCAAAAAAAGGGGTTATAACTAATAACTATTATAAGTATTACCTACCTAATAAATAAATATAATATTTTTAAGAACATAGAGAAAAAAATACTTAAATTTTTATACTATAGCAAATCAACAATTTTAGTGGGATTTGACAATATAATTATCTATTATAAAATATGATTTAATAATAATCATTAATTTTAGTTGGAATGTAAAAAGAGGTTTGTAACATTTAAGTGTAAATATAAAATAAATAAATAGGTATAAGTATTTAAACAAGTAACAAGAGTAAACAATAAAAACAAATCTATAGAAAAACTAAATATGGCTTTGATATTTTAATTAATCTATAGTTTACTGGAATTTAGTAATAATTAATATAATTTGTGGGTAGTTGAAAATAATTTTGTATTAATTGGTGTAAATATAATTTAATTGAATTTAGTTATGTTTCAAAAAAAATATTTAGTTTAAATGTTAGGTAAATAAAAAAATATAATTACTTTAATAATTAAAAATAAAATATTGTATAAAAAAATTACTTAAAACATAAATAACAAGAGTAAATAAAAAAATATTTCTTTGACTTTTATAAGTAGTATATAGTTTAGTGAAATTTAGTACTAATTAATATATTTTTTTGGAAGATTAAAAGAGTGTTGTATTATTGGTGTATAAGTAAATAAATTATTATAATTATTTAAATAAATAAAAGATTTAAAATGTATGGAAAAAATAAAATTTGCTTGTACTTTTTAAATTGTATAGATATAGATAATAAGAGTTTGGTGATATAGGTGGTTGATGTAATGAGTGGAGTTCAGGATTTAGGTAATGGGGTAACTTAGACATTTCACATGCAAATTAACATAACTAAAGGCAATTAAGTCATTTCATGTCTATCAGGGGTGTCATTGCAACACTTTACAAATTTCAAGAGTGTCTCCGTTAAAAACTGATTTGACCGACCTCTAGACGGAATTGATCCAAATTTAGGGGATGTCATTGCAAATTACCCAAAAAATAAAATAACAAACCTGAGGCAACAGCGTTACGGCAATACCACAAATCTGACTTTTGGGACTAATTTTTTTGACTGATTAAAACTAGACACGACCGTTCGAAGTAGCAATTTCCGCCATCCAATGGTCCACATTTAATCTGAGAAGTGATGATCCCCACTCGAAATAGTAGTTCTGGCCATCCAAGCAAAGGTTCAGACAACCAGTTGAGCCCAAAAGTACCCTGGTTCAACCTTCAACAACACAACACATTCCCTACACCTCCTCACTCCTTCCGAAACTCCGACAAACACCAATGAATAACAAGTCCCTATAGATACACATAAATATAAAATGATACAAAGATGAAATATATATTTTTCGAAATATATATGTATTTTTTTCAAACCATATATATTTTTCAAACTTAAGAGGTCTGAACGAAGTTTTTCAAATTTGAAAATATTTGATTTAAAATAAAGCAAATTTTATGGGGTGTAAATAAATTTAATCATAATTATTGTAACAACCGTGTTTTTCTTATTATATATTTATATATATATCAACATTTTAAATTTGAGTAGATGACTAGATAAGTCATCAGACTTTTTAATTTTGAATTTGTGGATAAGTTTGGTTATCTCAACAACTTAACAACTTTTATATTTTATAAATATCGGCAATAAATTTTGTTGAGAAGACGTCTATACCTATTATTCGCGTTTGCAGAAGATAGAAGAGTTGTAGAAGATGTTGTCTGTGATTCGTTGGTGTAGCAAGGAGGTGACTGACGTGTATTGGGTCATACGTATTACCAGTACATTATACGTCTATATATAAGTAGGATTTATGAGTTGTTACAAGAGCATGAAAATATATATTTGTGAACTGTAATTGATTGTAGTACGTTGTTTGTATATGTGTAATCTAGTTTTATATATTTGTGTTGTTGATATAATTTGTATAGTGGCGATTAAATAGTATATGTGATTTCGTTTCGCTATTGAATATAATATGTTATTGTAGGATTGTTATATTCACGTTGTTGAATACAATATGACAGTGTAGGTTATTGACTAACGTTGTATCATTATTACAGTAGGTTATTATTAATATATTGCTAAACAATAATTATTTTATTGTTACATTAGGTTATTGTTAGTACGTTGCTAAATAACAAGTATGTAGGTTATCGTTGATGTAAGTGTAAGTGGTTAACCTATATTATTATCGTATACTTAGTCGTAAAACTGTAGGTTATCGCTGATGTAAGAATACGTAAATAATACTTTGGGATGTTATTATGTTATATCATCGTAAAACAGTTTAAGTATAAGATTAATATTAATATTTCTATTTCATTTATAATCTGTATATTTACATGATTAGTTTATAAATTGAATTAGGAAATACTTTATATTTAAAATAACGTATTCGTAAGCATGGTTGTTGAATGCTAAATACAAGAGTTTATATAGCATAGAAGGATTGTATGAAATAAACCTAAAACTATTTAGAATGTTATAAGGTATTTTGGTATACTATTTTTGGAAGATTTAAGTTAGTTGAAAAGTGTTCGTGAAGACATTGGAATATTACGAACTTATTTATTAAATATGTTTTTGGTTATTTGTGTTCATTTTTATAATGTTCCATTATTGGTTAGTTAAACATGAAAATGTGCATATGAATACATTGTGGCAGTATGACTCTGTGAAATATATTGTTAAGCATGGTCCGGGACCTGCTTTTGAGGTGTGCACTACCTCTCATTATGGCCATTGGGCTTAATGTGCCCTTATGTGGACGTGGTCCGGGACCATCTGAGTGTAGACGTCTACCCATCCACTTGTGTATTAACGATAGTCAGGGACTATTCGTTGCACACCGTATCGTTGAAAGAGGGGAGTCTGGGGCTCAAGTGAGATAAGTTGACGAGGATTGTTATTTATTAAATTATTTGAGTAACCCATGAATTCTAATTGATATTTTGTTTTGTAACGTGATTGAATCCTTTTTATATACGGATATATAAAGTCGGGTTAATTTGCTAAACAATGATTATGTTTAACATTATTTGCTGAGCTTGTGAGCTCACCCCATCATTTTTCAGGTACACGTTGATTAGCTTGTGGTGAGGGCATTTCGTCAGATTTTGCGATCATTATTTCCAAGTTATTTTATTTGAGAGCATTGTAATAAGCTCACTTGTGACTGACTTTTAGTGGGTTGTTTGATGTAATAATGTTACTACTTGGAAACAATTTTTAGTTGTTACTGTTGATATTTTGTTGAATGCAGAAGTGTTGAGTATTGGGTTATGTTATATTTATCATGCCCACGAATTTATATTAATGGAACGTTTTCCTTTTTGTTGTGGATTTTGGGGTGTGACAATTATTTTGATTGAAATGTGAAGGTGAGGGATCAAGGTGAGAAAATTGAAAAATATAGGAGCCAATCCGGATATAAGAGTAGCTAGTTGATTAAATTCAATACTATAGGGGGTTTTCTGAAAATAACCCTTAATTTTTTTATCTTTATTTTCTTATATAATTTCTTTATTTGTTGAATCTAAAAATTATGCCTTTTTTCTATTAAAATAGATAATGATTTTAATTACCATTCAAGATAAGATCATAAATTTAGATTCATTGACTTTTCAAACCAAATAAATCACAGTGATGGTGGATCTCACTAATTCATTTACGAAGTTCCTTTGTATAGCTTAATTAAATTTGAAGAAAAGAAGTTTTTTCAAATGTCTTCGGCCCACTGTTCATACTATACTAATGGAAAAAAAAAAACCAAACAATTGGATTGAAAAAATAAATTAAATTAAATTGCCAACTCATAACCTAATTCTTATTGGTATTTGTAATCTTAAATTAATTAAATTTTCATTAAAGGATTTTAAAATTACCAACAGGAGTCATTTCTCTGCTATATATATTACCCTCTAGAACTCCAATACTTACACTACAAATAAAAAACCATTTATTTCGTATTTCTGGCTACCACCCTACATGGAGAAGGCTTCTTTCAAGATCGTTTTCTTGGTTATCCTCTTGGTCACTGCATGTACATCCAGTTAGTCTCTTTCTCTCTTTCTCTACACATATATTCACTAGGGGTGCTGAATAACTGGAACCGGCGGTTCGGTTCGATTTCATAGGGGTTTGGTTCCGGTTCCAGTTCTAAAATTCCAAGAACAGAAAATTTTGGTTCGGTTCTGGTTCCGGCCCCGCGGAACCGAAACGGAACCGGAATCCGTTATATATATATATATATATATATATATTTTTATTAAGCAAAAAGACTAGCAATAAACCTCTACTAATTTCAGTAACAGTACAAATCCAAGCTACTTTTTTTATTCCACTAATTATATATTTGGTTTTGGATTTGCTTTAATTCAAATACTCTAGTTTATAATTATATTATCTTATAAAATTGAAATTTAAAAAAAAATAAAAAAATAGAAGGAACCGGAACCGAACCGATTCACATCCATTATGAAGAAAAATTATTGGATTTATTATAGATAAATCTGAACAATTCATAAATTAGGTGCGTAATACCCACATGTGATTACGTATGAACATATATTGCAACATTTTTCGTAATAGACTTGGGATACTACGTAAAAATATTTCTAGAATACCAAATATATTCTTCTATTATGAGTAGTTTTTCCCTATATTCATGAACATTACATCAAATTTCTAACAAATGAAAACTGATTGGCAGGAGTTGAAGGAGGATGTACCTCATACGAGGACTGCTATTATCTTAAGTGCAAAAATAGTCTTCCAGATTGTGAGGAAAACGAATGCATATGCACTCCACACAAAACTGTTCAAGACATGAACCTGCAAGAAGCCAAGCATTAGTTGATTTGTAAGATTATATATGGAGACTAAAGTACCATGGAATAAAAGGTCAATTAATTAATAAAATGATTGTTCTACAAATTGCACCTTGATTTGTTACTTCAAAATACTATCATGGTCTTCGCTCGTAACCTAGAATAATTGATAAAATCAACTCACGGTTCTTTCTCTCTATTTATTTGTGCAAGGAAATATTACGAATATATCATTAAAATGAAGTATAATTACAAATACAACTAGAGATAAATCGTATTTACAAAAAAATTGTGTAGGCGGAAACTTATTTACATATTAAAAAAGTTGACCACAATACTCTTGTCAAAATTTGGTTTCAAGTTGTCTTAATTTTATTTTATTATGCGAATATTTTATTTCAAATCTAAATATGTCTTTTATCAAAATTTTGATTCAACATACAAAATCAGTTTCTCAAAATTAATTTTCAAGTTGTTTGAATTCCATTTCGGCTTGTCAAATTTTTCTTTCAAGTCAAAATAAATTATTTGTCCAAATTTTGATTCACCTGGTAAAAATCACTATTCACCATATCTGTCACACCCCGATATTTCAAGAATTTTCGAAACCAAAATCCAAAATATCCGGGAGTGAACTAGAATCCGAAAGAGAACAAAAAAATCAAAGCAATAAACGAGTTCAAAGGTTGGTAGAGCAAAACTTGAAACAATAATCCACCTCAAACGAATGAAAACTTTGAATATTTTCATCTTCAACACTTCAAGCGACTATAGGATCAGTTCAATATCTATAGTCTTCAATGTTAAATGTCAAGAACGCTAGTCAATTAAGAGTCACAAATCAAGCTTCAATAACGAAACAAAAGGGTACAAAAGTTAATTCAAAGTTTGAATCTCTATCTTTCAGAACTCCTTAAATCAATGTACAAGCTTTAAGGATACGTTTGGGAGTTCAAAGAGGCGAATGGAAATATATACCAAGTCCACGCTAAGGGTCTGTTTGGCATAACTTCTGTTTCTGACTTTCCGCGGAAGAAAAAGAGAAGCAAAAGCTGTTTTGATAAGCCGGTACCCCCAGCTTCTTTAAAACGTTTTTCCAATGCCCAGAAGCACTTCTAAAAATCTTACCAAACACTGTTCAAAACAGTTTTTCCTTCCAGAAAGCCAAAAATAACGTTTTAAAATTCAATTCAAACAGGGCCTAAGAGCCTGGCAAAGGAATAAATAATATATATATGGGGAACAATGGCGCAAGCAACCCCTAAATGGAGAGAAATTATTGGATGGACCAGGTTCACCACATCTGGATTAATTGAGACAGACCAGGTTTACCACATCTGGACTAATTGACACATCAACCCTAACACCTTTCCACCACCGTCACCGCCGACAACCAAAAAAATTCCTCATGATCTCTTTTACCCCCAACCACCGCTGCTCCACCCCTCGTCCACCATCACCACTTACAACTTCAAAATCTAATAATTTATATATGTACACATATATTACATCTCCTCTATTTTCAAATCCGTTTATATATATATATATATATATATATATATATATATATATATATATTGTAATTGGTATTGAAATAATCTTGAAATAGCCGACCCGTCCAAGCCGTCGGTTAATTCCTGCCCTTATCCTCAGCCTAAGTCGCTGACTACTTTATCCCAAAAACAAATGTTATGGGTCTGTTTGAAAAGGAGTTGTTTCTGTTCTTGTCTCTTAAAGGAAAAAATAAGAACAATTTTTGTTTTTGTCTTTGTTTTTCTCACCCTAAAAAAAAAAAAAAAAACTTGTTTGGGGCAAAATTGTGTTCTCCCCCAAATCCAAATCCCTAAAATCAAAACCCTAAATCCAAATCCCCAAATCAAATCCCTAAATCAAATCCCCCAAAATTGTGTTATGATATCAAACAGATCATTAAAGCAGGTTTGTGGTGATGATATATATATATATATATATGTATACGCATATATACACATATATAGATACTGTTGGCTTTGAAATTCTATTTCAAGCAATAAATCTTATTTTGATATTAACAAAACATTCAAAACCGTGTTTGGTACTAATATGACTTTGAGCTAAGTGTTTCAGCAAGTAAATGTAAATGATTCGGAAAGATCATTAAAGCAACAAGCGATAAGGAAACTCAAGCGCAAACTCGAAGAAGGACAAAAAGATCAAAGAAAGAACAAAAGCTGGACTCAAGACCTGAGGTAGATAGGTCGGGGTGAGATTATTGTAACAAGGTATCTTATGCGTTGATTGATCTTATAAGCTCAAGTAATAAATCAAATGAACCCAAATGGATAAAAAACGGACCTTGAAAATAATTCTTGGAGTCACCCAGTCGACTGGCCATGAAATGGCAGCCGACTGACTGTGACCCAGTAGACTGGCCAATAAGGACCCAGCCGACTGGATGAACCAGTGAGCAATAAAACGTTTTGACTGCATGAGGCAGTCGACTGACTGTGCCCAGTCGACTGGCAGTTAAGGACCCAGCCGACTGACTGAACTAGAGAGTTGTGAACATTTTTGATTGCCTGAGGCAGTCGACTGGCATGTCCAAGGCAGTCGACTGACTCATGAGGCAGTCGATTGTCTTTCTTGAGGCAGTCGACTGACCCTAGCCGTTGGGAAAAATATTTTAAATCTAAGCATGGAGGCAGTCGACTGGGTGTTTCAGGATTTTAAGGAAAAGTATTTCTAAACAATATTTTTGCCCAAAAAAAAATGATTTTGCTTGCTGATTTTCAGGTCCTACTCTCCATATTGTCTAGGGTGAGATACACTCTCCAAACCCTAGTGTTACACTATATATATAAAGAGATATGGATTGAAATAAAAAGGTTCTTGTGTGAGAAATTTTCAAAATATTGTTCATCTCAAATTTTCTCTCAAGCATCTTCTGAAAATCTTTTGATAGCAAGAAAGATCAAAATCTCGTTTTTCACTCTTATCATTTTGAAGATTTAAACTCAAGCTTTGAGCTTATTCTCTTATTGAAAATATATTGTGAGAATATATATATCTTGAGTTCTTGAAATATCACCTAAAAACACTTGAGCTTATATTGATCTATCTTCCATAAAAACCTTAGGGTTTTGAGTGTTTTTGTTTCTTGAGTGATATATTGATTGCATACACAAATTTGTGATCTTGGGTGAGTGAAGCCCATTGTATCAAGGGAGGATTGTTCTCTTGATTGTGTGAAGAGCTAGTTAGCTCTTTTGTAAATGTTTTGTTATTCCACATATTGAAGGAAGAGCCATAGTGTGAGGATCGGGAAAGTCTCAAGGAAGGGGATTCTTTGAGCCGAGGAATAGGAGTTACCGAACCTCGTAAAAATCACGGTGTCAGTATTTCTATCTTTATCTCATTACTTTATGTTCATGCATGCTTAATTTATATTGTGGTAAATAACTTGTTGAATTTAAGTGAAATTATTCATTACATATTTTACCTTGTAAATTAATATTGAACCTTGTTGCGAGAGTAAGAATAAAAAGAAGTTAGAAATTATTTTTAAATTTTTAAAACCCTATTCACCCCCCCCCCCCCTCTAGGGTATTTTAATGACTTACAATTGGTATCAGAGCCTAATCTCTACTTGTTTTAGACTTAACCGTCTTAGAGAACGATCATGGCCTCAAACATAGTCACTCATGTAGAAGGACAATCTAACAATAGGCCCCCATGGTTTGATGGTTCAAACTATAGCTATTGGAAGACTAGAATGATAGATTTTCTTCAAGCTATTGATTATCAAATTTGGCTAGTTATTGTCGATGGACCTTTTACTATTACCAAAGTGGTTGATGGAAAAACTATTCCCAAATTGCCCAACGAATGGGATAATGATGAGCGTAGACTTATGTCATTTAACGCCAAAGCTAAGGTTAATCTAAATTGTGCCTTAAGTCCAAACGAATTTAACCGTGTATCTACTTGTTCCACGGCCAAAGAAATGTGGGATAAACTTGAAGTTACTTATGAAGTAACTACTCAAGTTAGAGAATCTAAAATTGATATATGTATGCATGAATATGAACTTTTTGCCAGGAAGGAAGATGAAAATATCAATTCTATGATGTCTCGTTTTACTAATATTTTGAATGGACTAAAGCACCTTGGTAGAATTGTTGCTAGATCCGATGCGGCATGCAAAGTCCTTAGAAGTCTTCCGGTCAAATGGGATGCAAAGGTGACGGCTATTAAAGAAGCACACGATCTTAGCACTATGAGTCTTGATGAGATTTTCGGGTCACTCCTTACATGGGAAATTACCTTAAAATCTCGTGAAGAAGACGCCAAGCCTAGAAAAGGTATAGCCTTGCAAGCTTCAACTAAAAGTGAAGCAAATGATAGAATCGAAGAAGAGGTTGATGAAGACATTGCCTTGATCACTCAACAATTCAAGAGATTTCTTCAACGAAAGAAGGCTAAAGGTTGGAGGTTCTCAAAGAGCAACGAACCAAGAGGAGAGACAAGCAAGAAGGAGTCCATTACTTGCTTCAATTTTGGTAAACTGGGACACTATAGAAATGAGTGTTTCAAGCCCAAAAAGGAGAACGAGAAAAAGCCAAACAAAATGGCCATGAATGCAACATGGGATGATTATGACTCTTGTGATTCGGATGAGGAAGAAAATGGTGAGGAAATTTCAAATCTTTGCCTCATGGCAAATGAAGATGAGGTACATTTAAATTTACATGCATTAGATAATTCCATTTTGTCATATGATGAACTTTTATTTTCTCATAATGAATTACAAGATGCATTTGAAAATTTGTATGATGAGTTTGAAAAACTAGCTAAGAAACATAGTTTGCTCAAGAAATCTAAATCTTCATGTAATTCTACTTGTCACACCATAGTTAATGTAAATGCTACAAATGACAAAAGTATGAAGATAGAAGAGGAAAATAGTTTATTGAAAAAGACTATCGATGATCAAATAAACATCTTAGCAAAATTCATAAAAGGAAAAGAAAACTTGAGCATCATGCTAGGAAGACAAAGAAACTCTTTTGACAAATGCGGCTTAGGATATGATGCATTCAACAAAGATGCACTTTTATTGAAGAAAATAAAATCATTAAAGCATACTTTTTCAAAACAATCTTCATTCTCATCTTCTATTGATCACAACCATGTCTCATGCTATTATTGCAAGAAAAGAGGTCATAAAGCAAATGCATGTTTTCTAAGAAAGAAGAAGAAAATTGTCTCAAAAATATTTTGGGTTCCTAAAGGAACCATTGCATCTCTACGTGCAAAAGAAAATTTGGTAACCAAATCATTTTGGGTTCCTAAAGGAACTATTACATCTCTTTCTAACCATAATGGTCCCAAAATAGATTGGGTACCAATAAAAGTCACGTAACATTGTGTTGTAGGTATGCTTGAAGTCCGCCTCAAAAGAAAGATGGTTCCTTTATAGAGGATGTTCAAGGCACATGACGGGAGACAAATCAAAATTCATGTCCCTAAAATCTTATGAAGGAGGAAGTGTTACTTTTGGAGACAACTCACAAGGCAAAATTGTTGGAATTGGATCCATTGGTATATCTCATTCTCTAGCTATAGATAACGTACTTTTAGTTGATGGTTTAAAGCATAACTTGTTTACTATTAGCCAACTTTGTGACAAAGGTTATGATGTTATCTTTAGGTCAAATGCATGCATAGTTGAGAAAGATGGAAAACAATTGTTCAATGCAAAGAGAAACAGAAATTTACATACTATGTTGCTATGTGAATTAAATGAACAAGATGTTAAGTGCTTTGTCACATCGAGTGAAAATATTTGGTTATGACATAGACGCTTAGGACATGCTAGTATGAACCTCATTCAATGTTTGTCTAAAAATGAATTAGTCAAAGGCCTCCCGAAGACTAATTTTTCAAAAGATAAAATATGTAGTGTCAAATAGGTAAGCAAGTGAAATCTTCTTTCAAGAGAAAGAAAGATATCACCACTTATCGACCCTTAGAGTTACTTCATATGGACCTCTTTGGTCCGGAGAGAACGGCTAGCTTAGCCGGGAAACTCTATGTACTTGTTATAGTAGATGACTACTCTAGATTTACTTGGGTTCACTTTCTTGCTCATAAAAATGAAACTCACTCCATTCTTGATAAATTTTATAGAGTCATTCAAAATGAAAAAGATTTGAAAATCAAGAAAATTAGAAGTGATAGGGGTAGATAATTTGACAATCAAGATCTAGAGAAATTATGTGATGAATTTGATGTATCTCATGATCTCTCGGCTCCAATATCTCCTCAACAAAATGGGGTAGTTGAAAGGAAAAATAGATCTTTACAAGAAATGGCTAGGACTATGTTAAATGAACACAACCTTCCCCGAAGTTTTTGGGCTAAAGCGGTAAACACCACTTGTCATGTCATAAATAGAGTTATCATCCGAATGAAATTAGGTAAGACTCCGTATGAGTTGTCGAATGGTCGGAAACCCAATATTGGTTATTTCAAAGTGTTTGGTTGTAAATGTTTCGTTTTAAATGATAACGATAACTTGAGAAAATTTGACTCCAAATCGGATGAAGCAATTTTCTTAGGGTATTCCTTAACTAGTAGAGCCTTTAAAGTCTTTAACAAAATGACTTTAACCATGGTAGAGTCTATCCATGTTGTTTTTGATGAATCACTGCCTCTACCCTCACCTAAAGTTCACCTAGATGATGATGAAGTTGTAGGAATTGATGATAGTTTCAATAATCTCAATATCTCTAACTCATCAAGTAGGCAAATGGATAAGAGCGAAGTTGGAAATCAATCTAATGATGACTTGACTTGCTCCATTCCTAAATCTTGGAGGATTGTGCACAACTATCCTCTTGACCAAGTCATAGGTAACCCTTCACAAGGTGTTAGCACAAGATCTCAACTTAGAGACTTATGCAACCACATGGCTTTTGTGTCTAATATTGAACCCAAGAACTTTCACGAAGCTCAATGTGATGATTCTTGGATCATGGCCATGCAAGAGGAACTAAATCAATTTGAACGCAATCAAGTTTGACATTTAGTCCCTCAACCCACACATCAAACTATGATAGGCACTAAATTGGTTTTTCGAAATAAAAAGGATGAAAATGGAGTGATTATTCAAAATAAAGCAAGATTGGTAGCTCAAGGTTACAATCAAGAGGAGGGCATTAACTATGATGAAACCTTTGCACCCGTAGCTAGATTAGAATCAATTAGAATGCTTCTTGCATTTGCATCATCTAGAAATTTCATTATTTATCAAATGGATGTCAAAAGTGTTTTTCTAAATGGAACTATAGATGAAGAAGTGTTTGTAAAACAACCACCCGGTTTTGAAAATGAACTTTTTCCAAATCATGTTTACAAATTATCTAAAGCCTTATACGGGTTAAAGCAAGCTCCTAGAGCTTGGTATGAACGGCTTAGTGACTTTTTACTTCAAAAAGAGTTTTCTAAAGGCAAAGTTGACAACACTCTCTTTACAAAAACTGTCAAGAATGATTTTTTGATTATCCAAATATATCTTGACGATATTATATTCGGTTCCACAAATACTTCTCTTTGCAAAGATTTCGCATCTAGTATGCAAAACGAATTTGAAATGAGTATGATAGGTGAGTTGAATTTCTTCTTAGGGTTGCAAATCAAGCAAAACTTGGATGGCTTATTTGTTAGCCAATCTAAGTACACTAAATATTTGCTAAAGCGATTTGGCATGGAGGGAGCCAAACATGCTATTATTCCTATGAGTACCTCTATTAAACTCGACAAAGATGAAAATGGAAAATGTGTTGATATTACTCAATATAGAGGCATGATTGGAAGTTTACTTTATTTAACTGCTAGTAGACCGGATATCATGTTTAATGTATGCTTATGTGCTCGTTTTCAATCTTGTCCTAAAGAATCTCACTTGCTAGCCGTAAAATGTATTTTTCGCTATCTTAGTGGGACGATTAACTTAGGACTATGGTATCCAAGTGGCACCACACTTGATCTCACTAGCTATTCGGATGCCGATTTTGCGGGTTGTAGAGTGGATAGGAAAAGTACAAGTGGTACATGTCATTTTCTAGGTCACTCTCTTGTTTCATGGTCAAGTAAAAAGCAAAATTCGGTTGCCCTGTCTACGGCTGAAGCCGAATACGTAGCGGCCGGTAGTTGTTGCGCCCAAACTATTTATATTAAGCAACAATTACTTGATTTTGGACTTGCTTTTAATCTCGTACCTATTAAATGTGATAACACTAGTGCTATTTATATCTTAAAGAATCCTACTCAACATTCTCGCACAAAGCACATAGAGATTAGGCATCATTTTCTAAGGGATCACGTAGCCAAAGGTGACATTGAATTGATTTTTATTGACACTAAAAATCAACTGGCGGATATTTTTACAAAACCCCTCTCGGACGAACCGTTTTCAAAAATTCGTAGGGAATTAGGAATGGCCATGGATTTTGAAGTAATCAGTTAAATTTTCACAAAATCTCGTCCACGATCTCGGCTTTCAAAATTTAAAATATTTTTCGAAAATTTATTTTTGAGGGCCAGTCGACTGCCTTGTATACGGCCAGTCGACTGGATCAACCAGTGAGTTTTTCTAATTTTATTCATCTTCTGCAAGTCGACTGCCTCCTTCGGCCAGTCGACTGGGTCATGAGCCAGTCGACTGCCTCCATATGGCCAGTTGACTGCCTTTGCGTGAACCCAGTTTTTATTTCTTCTTTCTCTCCACGATCTCTCCCATTTCTTCCTTCCTTCAAACCATTTAATCACCTTTAAACCACTTCCCCACTACACCACGATCCTCTCCTCCATTATCACCACTTTTCTCTTCATATATAGTCATATATATCCATCTATATATATACATATCTATACACATCACTTTTTCAGTTTCTCTTTTCTCTCTCATTTTTTTACGATTTCTTTTCATTTTCTTTTCAAAAATGCTTTCAATCATCTTGGTTCTCATATCTTTCATGGCTCCCAACGTCGTGCGCCTCAAGAAACGCGCCCGTAGGGGTGGAAGCTCTTCGGCTGCACCTCATCCACCTTCGTACCCTGTTCATGAGGACACTGATTAAGAACCTGAATCTGGTCCAATGTCTCTCTCTGCCCTTCTTGGTGATGAAAATAGTGTTCGTCATTTTGAAACTACCTTCATTCATCTCAAGTTTGCTCGGAGTCGCATTGTGACTCAACCCTTGTGCGAAGAGATTGGCGCTAATACGTTCAATCTTTTTCAAAATATGGGTTGGGATTTCTTTCTTTCGCTTGATGTTCCGCATTATCTGCGGGCTATCAAAGCCTTCTACACAAATCTGACAAATCCACCTCAACCACGTCTTCTCTCCACCAAGTTTAGTTCCATTGTTGGGGGCAAATCAGTTGAGTTCACCGAAGCAGTAATTAATACTGTTTTTCGGCTACCTCCTGGTGGTATCTCCTACTACTTCCCATCCATTTGGTACTCTTCGAGTGATTTTGATCCTCTCGAAGCAGTTCGGGCCATCTCAGTGAATAAAACCACAACTGCCACTTCTGAGTTTCCTTCTTCCTCGCTTACTCTCGAGGCTCGACTTGTGCACAATATTATCACATATTCCATTTTGCCCAAGTCTGGAAGCCAGAGTCTAGTGTCGATTATGGAAGCTTTTCTTGTCTATTGTGTCATGACCGGTCGTAAGGTCAACCTTGCTTTTATGTTCATTTCCGCTATTCTCGAGTGCCACAAGAAGAAAGGCGCACTCATCTTTCCTACCCATTTATCGTATCTTCTTGGTCAGAATAGTGTGGCACTCAGTGACGAGCCTACGGAGCACAATCTGATTTTTATGGACCGCACGCATCTCAAACAGATGCATATCGGTAAGAATGTCGATGGAGTGTTGGTCTCACTTAGGGTTACTCCTCCTGCGGACCAGGCTGGTCCATTTGTTCCACATCATGATGTTCCTCATCCCGAGGCACCTCGTCCGGAAGCTCCGACTTCTTCTTTTCCGTCTCTTGGTAGCGATTTCGATATTCCAGATTTTGGGTTCAGGGGAAATCCCGAAACTCTTACCCAAATCTTGGAAATTGTAAAGCATAATGAAGAGGCCCAAAAGCGCAATGAGGAAGTCCAGAGGAAGACGGCCGAGGATATGAAGCGTCTTGAGGACAAGATCGACCGCATCGCCACTGCCATGGACGCCTTTCACCGTGACCCTCCGCCTTTTTGATGTCGTCAAAAGGGGGAGAATGTATTAGGGTGTTTGTGTTGGCCATAGGTCTATTTTGTGTAGCATAGGACGTTACCTATATTTTATGTTTGTTGTTTATGCTTCGTTTCATTTCTATGCTTTATCATTTTGTAATGTGTAGTAGTAAAACAATATGTACCGAACTCGCAAATTATGAATTGAAATATGTTGTTTCTATTATCTTTCCATGCATTACGTAAATGAATATCAAATTGCAAAATTTATTTCCTAAGGGGGAGCATGCAAATAAAAATGAAAGATGCACACATTGAGGGGGTGTATCACTTGATACTTCACCATTTATGCGCAAACATGAAATGTTTTGTCAACATCAAAAAGAGGGAGATTGTTAGCTTTAAAATTCTATTTCAAGCAATAAATCTTATTTTGATATTAACAAAACATTCAAAACCGTATTTGGTACTAATATGACTTTGAGCTAAGTGTTTCAGCAAGTACAGGTAAATGATTCAGAAAGATCATTAAAGCAACAAGCGATAAGAAAACTCAAGCGCAAACTCGAAGAAGGACAAAAAGATCAAAGAAAGAACAAAAGCTGGACTCAAGACCTGGGGTAGATAGGTCGGGGTGAGATTATTGTAACAAGGTATCTTATGCGTTGATTGATCTTATAAGCTCAAGTAATAAATCAAACGAACCCAAATGGATCAAAAACGGACCTTGAAAATAATTCTTGGAGTCACCCAGTCGACTGGCCATGAAATGGCAGCCGACTGACTGTGACCCAGTCGACTGGCCAATAAGGACCCAGCCGACTGGATGAACCAGTGAGCTATAAAACGTTTTGACTGCATGAGGCAGTCGACTGGCCTGTCCTAGGCAGTCGACTGACTGTGCCCAGTCGACTGGCAGTTAAGGACCAAGCCGACTGACTGAACCAGAGAGTTGTGAACGTTTTTGATTGCCTGAGGCAGTTGACTGGCATGTCCAAGGCAGTCGACTGGCTTTCTTGAGGCAATCGACTAACTCTAGCCGTTGGGAAAAATATTTTAAATCTAAGCATGGAGGTAGTCGACTGGGTGCCGTCAGGCAGTTGACTGGGTGTTTCAGGATTGTAAGGAAAAGTATTTCTAAACAATATTTTTGCCAAAAAAAAATGATTTTGCTTGCTGATTTTTAGGTCCTACTCTCCATATTGTCTAGGGTGAGATACACTCTCCAAACCCTAGTGTTACACTATATATATAAAGAGATATGGATTGAAATAAAAAGGTTCTTGTGTGAGAAATTTTCAAAATATTGCTCATCTCAAATTTTCTCTCAAGCATCTTCTGAAAAATCTTTTGATAGCAAGAAAGATCAAAATCTCGTTTTTCACTCTTATCATTTTGAAGATTTAAACTCAAGCTTTGAGCTTATTCTCTTATTGAAAATATATTGTGAGAATATATATATCTTGAGTTCTTGAAATATCACCTAAAAACACTTGAGCTTATATTGATATATCTTCCATAAAAACCTTAGGGTTTTGAGTGTTTTTGTTTCTTGAGTGATATATTGATTGCATACACAAATTTGTGATCTTGGGTGAGTGAAGCCCATTGTATCAAGGGAGGATTGTTCTCTTGATTGTGTGAAGAGCTAGTTAGCTCTTTTGTAAAGGTTTTGTTATTCCACCTATTGAAGGAAGAGCCATAGTGTGAGGATCGGGAAAGTCTCAAAGAAGGGGATTCTTTGAGCCGAGGAGTAGGAGTTACCGAACCTCGTAAAAATTACGGTGTCAATATTTCTATCTTTATCTCTTTACTTTATGTTCATGCATGCTTAATTTATATTGTGGTAAATAACTTGTTGAATTTAAGTGAAATTATTCATTACATATTTTACCTTGTAAATTAATATTGAACCTTGTTGCATGTTCTAGTAAGAATAAAAAGAAGTTAGAAATTATTTTTAAATTTTTAAAACCCTATTCACCCCCCCTCTAGGGTATTTTAGTGACTTACAGATACATCCATATATCTATATATATATATATATGCATATAGATATATCGTTATTGATAGGTATAACTTGTACGACACGTGCAGATAAGGATTTGTCAATCGTCTACCTACTACCAGGACTCTACACATCTCAATAAAATACCTACGGGTAGTTATCAGAATCCTATCAGGATACATATGGGTAGTTGTCAAGATATATACGACACGCTACAACTCTATCAGGACCACCGCATTAAAAACCCTATAAATATAGGGTTGGGGAAATCTAAAAAGGTATGCAATAATCACCCAACATTACTCCTGCTATATTTCTCTGAACAGTCCAAGTTCTAACTTGACCGTTGGAGCCTATTTGGCCGGTACCCCACCGGTACCTCTTCCGGTCACTGTTTGTTCTTTTTTCACAAGAACTACATCATTTTCTACCCGGCCATTCTACACATCATCAGTTGGCACCGTCTGTGGGAAGCGACAACTTCTTACTTCCAGAAAGCGTTAGAATGGTCCAACTACGAAGCAAAAGTAAGGTGATCCCTTGCTCCCAACCAACCAAGGAGTACCACCAACCCATACCGGTCTGCCTCCAGTGCATCCTCCCCGACCTGATGGCCAAGAGGATGCACGTGTTTCTCTGGGAGAGCAAGAAGTTGGAGATGATAGGTCATCACACAACTCTGAAAATCCCCAAAATTCAGATCCAGTCAGACAGAACGATCCTACATAACGTGTGGCGGTATTAGAACAACAGGTTCAAGCTCTGGCCCGAGGGATGGACCAAGTGATCCAGCAGAACGCTTTACTTCTTCAACGACTAGCTAGTCCCATTCCTCCCGCCCCGGATCCGATAGGACATAATAATTTGGAAGAGGGGGCAGAGCATAACCACAACCAAGATCAACGGAGGGCAGTGATCCGAAGCACCCGACAAGGCAGGACACCCGATGATCTTACAGAAGTCGTGGGTGTGGATTAACAGATCCAAGATTTGAAAGCACAGATGGAAGATATGGCACAGACAATGAAGGGAAAAAGCCTCGCTATTGTGGATGAACTCCTACAGAAGACTAATTCCCCTTTTGATGCTTTGGTGATGAGTGTTCCCCTACCTAACAAGTTCAAGATGCCACAGTTGGAGAACTTTGATGGGTCCAAGTACCCTTTTGACCACCTGGAGACTTTTAAGGCACTCATGCATCTACAGGTTGTCCCAGATGCTATCATGTGTCGGGCTTTTCCCATCACCCTAAAGGGATCAGCCCGGGTCTGGTTCAATAAGCTGAGGCCCGGTTTTATTCGTGACTTCGACGAGTTAAATAGGAAATTTATCAGGCACTTTATTGTCGGGTGGAGACATAGGAAGCCCGCCACCTACTTGCTAAACGTCAAACAGGATAAAGGAGAGTCGCTTCGAGATTATATAAGCCGTTCAATAATGAGATGTTCCAGGTTGATGAGGTTAATGATAACGTAGCAGTGACAACCTTCATGGGAGGACTACAGTCTTCTAGGTTTCTTTTTTCCTTATCAAAAGAACCGCCCGAGACGATGGCATAACTACTTGTTAAAGCCCAAAAACATATGAATGCGGAGGATGCCATGAATGCCCGAAAAGGAAAAGGGACTGAAGAAAAAAAGGTGGAGAAAAAGAGACCAGCAATAACTACCAGGGACGAGAGAGAAGCTAAAGGCCGAAGAACCCAACCGACTGTTGACAGGTCATCTCGACCTGTAAAGAGTCAAGATAAGTTCACTAGCTTCACTCCATTGAACAAGCCGATAGGTGAGATCCTTTTTCAAATACAAGATGATCATTCATTATCCTGGCTACCCAGGCTGAAGTCGGATCCATCAAAAAGGGCATGAGATAGATTTTGTCACTTTCACCGCGACCATGGGCATACGATGGATGAATGCATCGACCTCAAAAATCAGATTGAGAGCCTGATCCAGAGAGAGTGTTTGAGCCGGTTCACGACCAATGGCGATAAAGGAAAAGGCCGACAGGATGCTCCCCGAAGAAGTCACAAACCAGATAAACAGCCGGTCCGGGAGATTAATGTGATTTCTGGAGGGTTTGCTGGAGGTAGGGAAACAAGCTCATCCCGAAAAGCTCATGCGAGAAGGGCTAGAAATATGATGGAGGTTCAAGGGGTAGATATCTCTAATCCACCTTCCAAATCACTACGATTAGAAAGGCAGGTCATTACCTTCACTGACGATGATGCACGGGGAATACAACATCCCCATGATGACCCACTGGTGATTACCATGGCAGTGGCCAATTTTACTATCCGATGAGTGCTGATTGACAATGGAAGTTCTGCGGATATTCTATTCTCTGAAGCTTTCAACAAGATGGGTATAGGAATAGATCAGTTAAAGCCATCAAAATCGCCTCTAGTCGGTTTCTCTGGAGAGAAGGTTTCTCCACTAGAGATAATGACCCTTCCTCTCACTGTAGGGGTGGCTCCAAGACAGCTTACCATCATGGTAGATTTTTTTTGTAGTGGATTGCCCTTCCACCTACAATATCATCCTTGGAAGAGCAACTCTCATTGAAAGCAGTAACTTCAACTTACCACCTGCTAATGAAGTTCCCAACTAATCATGGTATAGGATAGGTAAGAGGAGACCAAGCTATGGCACGGGAATGCTATGCTGCCGCTCTAAGAGATAGAAGGTCACGGGAATCACTTACCATCGAAGGTCTTGAATCAGTCTCAAGTCAAAATACTCCCTGACCAGAGCCAGTAGAGGACCTCATAGAGGTAAGCCTGGAAGAGGGCGGGAGCTGAAAAATAGTAAGCATCGGGTCTCTGCTCCCCGATAATGTTAAAGATCAACTTATTCGATTCTTAAAACAAAATCAAGACATGTTTGCCTGGACACATGAAGATATGCTGGGCATTGATCATCAAGTTATGCAACATCGCCTAAATGTGGATTCTACTGCCAATCCTGTAAAGCAGAAGAAAAGAACATTTGCTCCAGAGAGGAATGCAGCTATAATGTCAGACGTTGACAAGCTTCTAAAGGCCAAATTCATTCGAGAGGTCCAATACCCCGACTGGTTATCGAATGTGGTCCTAGTAAAGAAGGCAAATGGAAAATGGAGGCTTTGTATCGACTTTACAAATTTGAACAAAGCCTGTCCAAAGGATAGTTTTTCGTTACTAAGAATTGACATGCTAGTAGAAGCTACTTTAGGGAATGAACTACTTAGCTTTATGGATGCATATTCGGGTTACAATCAGATCCCCATGTACCCTCTTGACTGTGAGAAAACATCTTTCATCACCGACCGAGGCATTTACTACTATAAAGTCATGCCCTTCGGGTTAAAGAACGCTAGAGCTACCTACCAGAGATTGGTCAACAACATGTTCAAAGATCAAATTGGAAGGAACATGGAGGTCTATGTAGATGACATGTTAGTTAAGAGTGTCAAAAAGGAGAATCATCTGGCGAACCTCGAAGAAGTTTTGGGGGTATTTCGAAAACACCAAATGCGCCTTAACCCAACCAAGTGCGTTTTCGGTGTATCATTAGGAAAGTTCTTGGGGTTCATGGTTAGTAGAAGAGGCATTAAGGCCAATCCAGAAAAGATTCGGGCCATCCTGGACATGAAGTCTCCCCAGTCAACCAAAGATGTGCAGCGGTTGATGGAAAAGGTGGCTGCCCTCAACAAGCTAATTTCTCGAGCTACTGACAGATGTCTTCCCTTCTTCAAGGTGCTTAAAAGGGCATTTGAGTGGACCCCTGAGTGCGAACAAGCATTTGTGGATTTGAAAAATTATCTCGCTTCTCCACCCCTGTTAGCCCGGCCAGTACCAGGGGAACAACTTCTACTTTACTTAGCTGCCTCGTTAACCGCAGTAAGTTCTGCCCTGATGAGAGATGATGGGTCTACTCAGAGACCAATCTACTACACAAGTCGAGCCCTACGAGGAGCGGAAGAAAGGTATCCAGTAATGGATAAATTGGCATTCGCCCTGGTTATTTCTGCTAGGAGATTAAGGCCATACTTTCAGGCTCATACGATAACAGTCATTACTGATCAACCACTCAGGCAGGTGTTCCACAAGCCGAAAACATCCGGTCGCCTGATGAAATGGTCGATTGAGTTGGGAGAGTTCGACATCCGCTACAAGCCCAGAGCAACGATTAAGGGATAGGCACTTGCAGATTTCGTAGCGGAGTTCACGTATCCTCTAAAAGAAGCCCCTGAAGTTGTTGAAGAAATACTCATTCCTGAGGCAGAAGGACCAATAGACCCGGAAGTGTTCTAGACATTATATGTGGATGGTTCATCCAACTCGCAGGCGTGCGGGGCAGGTTTGCTCTTAATCACTCCTGAGGGAGAAAGATTCCCTTACGCCCTCCGGTTCAAGTTTAAAGCTACCAATAACGAAGCAAAATATGAAGCTTTGATAGCAGGACTCCGAATAGCGCAAACCTTGCAGACACCCTACCTGAAGGTCAACACCGACTCCCGACTGATTGCAGGCTAGGTTAATGGGGAATATGAGACGAAAGGAGAAAAAATGAAGGCTTACCTACTGAAGGTAAAGGAATTGATCGGTCAATTCAGAAAATGCGTAATATGCCTAATACCAAGAGAAGAGAATGGTCATGCAGATGCCCTTGCCCTTTTAGCTATAACTATTGAGCCAGAGGATGATATATTTCCCTTGGAACATTTACATCAACCAAGTATTCACCAGGAGGAGACTACAATGATTATGTAAGTGGAACAAGGTATGGAATGGGCACAACCTATCATCAAGTATATCCAGGATGGGGAATTACCAGAAGATCGAATGGAAGCCCTAAAGATAAGGCTTCGTGCCACCAGATATGTTCTCAACAACGGAGTTCTTTATAAGAGGAGTCTTTCTCTTCCATACTTGCGTTGTGTCTCTACTACGGAAGAAAACTACATCCTCAAAGAGATTCATGAGGGTTTATGTGGAACCATGCAGGGGCAGATCTCTACCCCATAAGGCTATAAGACAAGGGTACTACTGGTCGATAATACAAAATGACGCATTACAGTACGTGAAGAAATGTGACAAGTGCCAGTGATTTGCTAATGTCCCCAGACTTCCAGCGGAGGAATTAACACTCATGACTGGGGCCATGGCCTTTCGCTCAGTGGGGAATCGACTTGGTTGGCCCATTGCTTCAGGGTAAGGGTCAAACCAAATTTACAATAGTACCGATTGACTACTTCACTAAATGGCTGGAAGCACAACCACTAGCCCGAATCATTGCCAAGAATGTCAAAGACTTCACTTGGAAGTCAATCATTTGTAGATTCGGCGTCCCCCGAGTCATAGTGTCTGACAATGGAAAACAATTTGAAGGAAGTGTATTCCGAGAGTTTTGTTCTGGTCTGGGAATAAAAAACCATTACTCTTCTCCTGGACACCCGCAGGCTAACGGGCAGGCAGAGGTTGCCAACAGAACGATTCTTGGGATGATCAAAAAGCATTTAGAGAAGGCCAAGGGGTTATGACCTGAACAGCTGCCCGCTATACTGTGGGCTTACAGAACTACGGCCAAAACACCCACGGGTGAGACCCCTTTTCTCCTTGCTTTCGGTAGTGAGGCTATGACCCAGTTGAAATCGGGTTAGAAAGTTATAGGACAAGTCACTATGATTAATAACATAATAAAAAGGAATTGGCAATCAGCCTAGATCTGATTGAGGAAAAGAGGAAGCAAGCCCAAATGAGGGTTTCTGTCTACCAACAGGCAATGTTACTATATTATAATGCGCGGGTAAAATAAAGAAGATTTCAGCCAGGAGACCTTGTCCTACGGGAAGTCACCCCACTCACCAGCAACCGTGAAATTACGAAAATGGGAAAACTGGCTCCCAACTGGGAAGGCCCCTACCGGGTAACCCACACATACCGGCAGGGGGCATACTGGCTAGAGACCCTCCAGGGAAAGCAACTACCTCATCCTTGGAATGCGCAGCACTTGAGGAAGTATCACCAGTAAAAGTGGAAAGCTAGCATCAGGGTCAGTTTAGGCTACCCTCTATTTTATTTTCTTTAACATCATTTTGAGTAGTTTCGTTTACTTAGATTTAGTTTGCAATAAGTCATCGATTATTCTACAGTAGACGTTATTTAATTTACATTAATTTTTAGAGTTGTTATCCCGCCAATTTACATTAATTGTTAGCGCGGTTATCCCGCCAATTATCAATAAAGAGAATTCTCTTTCTACAATTCTTGAGCACCTACTATGTTATCATAAACATATTATTCCACCCAAAAAATGGGTCCCCTAACAGAAAGGGGGGCTGAGTGAAGCTCGGGGTTATAATCTTATTATTGAAATGATATGGCTGAGTGAAGCCCAAATCCTATAAATAAAAGAGAGTAAAATTACTACTCATCTTCTCACAAAAACTGCCTTAATATGAAAGGTCAAGTTTTTCCTACAAAAATCAAGGACCAAGGTCCATAAACATCGTTTCATTCATAAACTTTCAAAGTACATCAAATGAAAATGAAAGAAAATGAAACATCACAGCGATACTACAAGATTTCAACATAGAAAAAGAAAAATAAATGACTACTGCCTAAGACGTCCACTAGGACTGAATCCTGTGAAATCCTGTGCTGGATAAAAAGCAGTCGCCTGTTCGCAGAGATCCTCAAAACCACTGAGGTAATATACCAGTTGTTGCTCCTGGAGCTCAGGAGAGTGTCTGAATTCCTCAACTGCAGCAATCCTTGCTTCGCCCAACTGTTGGGCCAAAAGAGAGGCATGTTCCTCTTCTGCCCTCTTGAGGTCAGACTCATAAGTCCCCTTTAGCTTATTGATCTCTTCCAGTCGAGCAGTCTCAAGTTGTTGGTGTTAACGCTCATAGTGGCCCCGAAGCTCATTGACCTCCGATTGATGATTGACAGCCATCTGATCTCTCTCAGACTCGACTCGATGCATCTATGGGCTATGTACCGGCCTCGGGTCAAATTCTGCAAAAAGAAAAATGGGTCAACATATAAAATATAAAAAGTGGACCATGAATAATGTAGATACACTAGCCTGTCCTGCATCAAGGAGAGATCTCCGATAAACCTCTATAATGGAGTCATTCTTATTCTCTAACGACCGAATGTCCTCATCCATCAAAATGCACATGAGCTTTTCAGTCACTACCTGCACACTTGACATCACGGTATCACCCAATGAAGACTTGAACTCAGGGGCGGACATCCCGAAAATGGACCCAGGCCGCGGAGATTGGCTGAAAGTAGGCGGTCCAGAGAACTGGTTGAACCCAGTCTGAATGACAGGCCCCCTGCTCCTAATATTTGAATCAAGATCCAAGGTCCTAACTGGACCAAAGGATGCTCTCGCCATCATCTAGTGAGAAGGAGAAGAACCTTGGCCAGGCGGGGAGGAGGAGAAGTGGGGAATCGGTGGTGACAAACCTGTCTTGTGCTTTTTGTTTAAAATGTTATCAAGCACATCGTGGGGAAACCACTGAGATCCCCCTGTGTACATAATAAAATATTGGTATTGGAGATAAAGCGAATAAGCAACACTAGAAATAAAAATAGAAAATGATGATACATGCGCTGGAACTGGTGGAAGGTGCCTGACTCCCGCCAACTGTCAAGGGTGAGTCAAGATCTCCAGTCGCTCGACTCACGCCAACTATCAAGGATGAACTAACAACTCCAGGAGTAGAAAGTGCCTGACTCCCACCAGAAATTGGGGGAGTACTGGAGAATGCCCGACTGACGGTCGTCGGAGGAGCGGGGGAGGTCGGACCAGAGTCAACAGTTACCCTACATCCTCCAGATGCCGGAGAATGGAGCTCTGGATGTGATGGCGAAGCTGACGAACTCGCACTCGGAGAGTCAGGGAAAGGAGGTACGGGTGGAATATTAGGGCTTCCACGAAGGCCAAGACAATATCCCAACAAAGCGCTTGAATAAAAAAAAGACTCTTCCTTATGTCGGGCCAAGAAAACTTTTGCCCTCTTCAGTGTCTCCTTCATATGCTTTTTCTCTTCCGGTGAAAGAATGGATAGCTTCTTTTTCGCTACAAAAGAGAAAAAAAGATGTGTTAAAAAAAAAAAATTACCCGCTTCAGTAAGATCACCCGCTTCCTTTGGAACGGACGGACCATTGTCCTCGTCTTCAACCGCGTCCAAGAACTCCAATCCGTTGCCTTTAGCGTGAAAGAAACGACTCCACCAAAGCTTTGGATTGTCACCAGTCTCCTGTGGGAAGCCCTTTACTGCATTTAAAAAATTGGCCCAGGCACCATTGCGCTGGATGTAATAGCAAGAGAGAAACTTTTGAAAAAACATGGATCCATTCCCGCACAGGCACCATAGAAGAGGAGCCCCTAGAATAGCCTTCCAGGCATTTGGATAGAGCTGGGAAGGGAGGAGACCAAAATGGTCCAAGATTTCTCTCGACAGTCGAGGAAGCGGAAGGCGCAGCCCAACATCAAAATATGAGGTGTAGAGAAACATCCCATGTGGAAGGGAGTGGTGCGCCCTTTGATTAAGACCCGGACAATTTAGCTGAACCTCATACGAAAATACAAATTCCTTCTTCAATTTATCAAGCATGGTCGGATGGACAGTGAAAATTACATCCTCTACATTTTTTGGTGCCATAGAATATTTTTATAAAAAATATTTGGGCAAATAAAGAATAGACCAAGAAAGAGAAAAAAATTAGAAGTGGGGTAGTAAAATGGAGATATTGGAATTTATAAAGCAAAAATTTACACAACCGTTGCTTGAATCCGTTGCAACCCATTTTAAATTTCAAAATGAGCTTTGGTCACGTACGGACATGTGCCTGGCAAAGGAGGGCAATCAGGCGCATGCCCGACCATAAGCGAGCGTGTTTTACACGCCCGTTGCTTGAATTTGTATCCGTTACAGCCCATTTTAAATTTCAAAATGGGCTTTGGACACGTACCTGGCAAGGGAGGAAAATCAGGCGCATGCCCGACCACAAGCGAGCGTGTGTTACACACCAGCCTCCCAACGTCCTTCCTCACACGACACATGTACATATATATATAATGAGTGTTTGACATAAGGTGCCTACAATTATTGACTTTTCTATACCTATTTCATATATATATATATATATATAATATTCGTATAAAGAAGCTTCACAATCAGAGAATCAAAAAACACTTCAGAGAATGGGAATGGAAATTAATTAGTTTTCCTACCCACAAAATTTTACATAATTATTTAGGAACCCTTAGTTAAAGGTTTTCGTAATTAGTAAAATGACCCCTTCAATTTTTTGAAAGATATTTTTGAAGGGTTTACATTTTACTATAAATATATATATGTATAAGCAAATCATGACAGAAAAATATTTCGTTCCCTAAACTCGGCAAACGAATTAGGGAACGGGGGGCAACTGATAGATATAACTTGTATGGCACGTGCAGCTAATGATTTGTCAACCGGCTACCTACTACCAGGACTCTACACATCTCAATAAAATACCTACGGGGAGTTATCAGAATCCTATCAGGATACATATGGGTAGTTGTCAAGATATATACGACACGCTACAACTCTAAAAAGGTACGCAATAATCACCCAACATTACTCCTGCTATATTTCTCTGAACGGTCCAAGTTCTAACTTGACCGTTGGAGCCTATTTGGTCGGTACCCCACTGGTACCTCTTCCGGTCACTGTTTGTTATTTTTTGACAAGAACGACATTGTTTTCTACCCGACCATTCTAAGCATCATCAGATATACATGTGTATATACGCGCAGGTGATGAAGTGACTGACGTGTCGGACTTCCACCATCTCTCCACGGCCGTCGTTGGCGATTTCAAAGGCTCGTCGCCACCTCTCCGAGATGCATAGGCGAAGTTTGGGTTGGGATTTTGGGGAGCAAATTCAAAATTAGGGCTCGAAATCGATGGGTGGTGGTTTGGGGTTTGATGATGGTTTGATAGTGGTTTGATGGAGGAATGGGAGAGACGAAGCAGGTTTGATAAGAAATGGGTTCTTTGATTATCATCCAGCTACAGTGCAGAGAAGAAAGAACATCAATTTGGACGAAAATTTTCTCCTTGTTTTTTTAGTGTGCTATGATAACATGTGGGCCCAAAATATTGCCAAACAGCTTCTTACTTTCATTTTAGGGATAAAAAACAAAAATGAAAGCAAAAACACTCTATCCAAATGCATCCTATATATATTATGTATATATACAAATCTTCTCCAGTTTTTATTTTGATCGATTCTTCCACAACGTTGGATCTATTCCATGGTTCGCAAAAACGGTTTCGGTTAGTGTAACGGTTTCGGTATCGGTGTAACGGAACCGGATCAGTATCGGGGTTACGTAACGGTTTCGGTTATCGCAAGCTTGAATTTTTTAAAAACTCGCACATGGTGGTAAAAATGTACTGATATGGTATTTTTGACAACATAACTAAACTTTGATGATTTTTTGATAATTTTAAGTAAATTTTATATATTTTTTAAAGATATTTAGAGAATGACTTTTATTATAGTATTAGTGAATGAAATACCAACTTTATCCATGGTCCTATCATAGTGATGTGATGATTTATAATATGTATGTTTTATTACTTTAATGCTTGAAGATTAAATTGATCAAATAAAATATTTTGACTTTTCAAAATAGATACTTATTTTGGGATAACTAAAAGAAGGAAAGTGAACATTTATTTTGGGACGGAACGGAGAAAGTATATAATATGAACGAGAAAATGACATGGATGATGCATCTGTATCTATACATTATGTTAACTTTTGACACTTAAATATTTGCTGGTGTGATGGTATAATGTTAACTATATAATAATATGTATTGAAAATATATATACAGTATATAGGAATATTATATTGATTTTCAACTTTTGCCATTTATTACTGGTCAGATACTCAACTTGTCCTTGCCCCAAAAAGAAGATATAACTACTCCATTTTAAGCTAACATCCCCAACTTTTGGCTTTTATTTTTTCTTTTCTTTTTTTTTTTTTTTCCGGAACCGGTTCAACCAAAACCGGTTCCGTTACGAACCGGCCGGTTCACCGATATATCGGCCGGTTCGGCGCGAACCGGCCGGTTCGGATGTGAACCGGCCTGCCCCCCGATATATCGGGCTGAACCGGTTTCGGTTAAGCCCAATACCGTTACGAACCGGCCGGTTCGGCGAACCATGATCTATTCATACGTAGATATATATATATATATATTTGTTCTTTGGATCCATCGCGCTTATGCCCTTCTATTGTTTGGGCATCTAAAAATTTCTCTCTAGCATCATTAACCCCAACGCCTTCCCCTAGGCCCTTGGCTTTTAGAGACCGGATCATGTTCGTTTTGACTTGGTCTCAAAAATTGGACCCAAACCAAATGAGACCAAATTTAACCAAATGGAGTATTTTTGGACTTAGCTTTTTGTTAGGTCAAATTGGTCTAGTAACCAAAATCACAATTTTGACACATCAACCACCCAACAAACAAAACAAAATGAATTAAATAATAAATTAATGAATAAATAATAAATTAATAAAATATATTTATAAATTAATAAAATAAATAAATAATTAATTAAATAAATAAAATATATTTATGAATAAAATTAAAATAAATGAATAAATAATAATATAAATAAAATATATTTATAAATGAATAAAAAATAAACAAAATAATAAATAATAAATAAAATGAATTAAATAATACATAAAAAATAATAATCAATAATATAATTAATAAAATATATTTATAAATTAATAAAAATAAGGGATAACTTCATTTACACCCCCTGAGGTTTGTCTTATCTTCACTTGGACCCCCTCAGGTTTGCATATCTTCATTTACACCCCCTATTTTTCAATATTCTCATCACTTAGACCCCCTAAACGATGACATCAGCCTGATTTTTTTTAAAAATCCCTAAACTACCCTCAATGTCTTATCCTTATTCTGTTTGGAAACAAGGATAGTGTTTTTATCAATTAGACCCCCTCCCATCATTTAATAATTTAATTTGTATTAAAATTTCAAAATATATATAAAATTTGAAAAAATATATAAGTCGCCGACCGACCCCCTCCCACCGCCTCCCCGTCGGCGCCGCCCCCTCCCACCACCGCTTCCCCGTCAGCGCCGCCCCATCCCGCCGCTCCCGATGGGTCTATATATATATATATATGTATAGATCTATATATGTGTGTGTATAGATCTATATATATGTGTGTGTATATATATATATATATGTGTGTGTGTGCGTGTGTGTGTGTGTGTGTGTGTCTGAGAGTGAGAGATAGAGAGAGAGAGAATAAATATTGAATAGATATTGGGGTGTTTGGTTTGAGGGTTAGATTGATTCTAAGGAGGTGTTTGGTTTAGGGTTTAAATTGATTTAGGGATTAAATTGATTTAAGGGGTGTTTGGTATAAGGGTATTTTAGACATTTCACCCCATGAGGGGGTGTAAATGAAGATATGCAAACCTGAGGGGGTCAAAATAATGATAGGACAAACCTCAGGGGGTGTAAATGGAATTATCCCTAAAAATAAATGAATAAATTAAATAAAATATATTTATAAATTAATAAAAATAAATGAATACAAAATAAACAAAATAATGAATGATAAATAAAATGAATTAAATAATACATAAAAAGAATAATAATAAATAATAATATAAATAATAAATTAATAAAATATATTTATAAATAAAAATAAAAATAAATTAATAAATAATAAATAATAAATTAAATTAAATATATTTATAAATGGTCTGGTTCCATTTTACTCAGACCGAGATCATCAGACCAGACCGCTTACCAAACAGACTTTCAATTCAGGGACCAGATCGGACTGGTTACCAGACAGGGCCCTAGGGTTTTATTCTGTAACTCAAATGTAGTTTTTCGGGGTGACCAATGTTGTGGTGAGGTGGTTATGGGGCTGATGTGGCAATTTTAATTAATGATGTGTCAAAATTTTATTGGTTCGGTCCACCATATAAGCAAAATGACTTGGTGGACCTAGTCCATGTGATGTCCCACATCGTCCGGGTAGAGGTCTGGGGATGTGCTTATATGTGTAGTGTTGTCTCCAATTAGTATGAAACCTTTTGGGAGGAGCCCAAGAGCAAAACCGTGTGGGCTGGGCCTAGAACAGACAATATCATACCAAGTGTTGGAGCAGGGTGTTACAATTGGTATCAGAGCAAGAGCCCGGCCAAAATTAAGTGTGGGAGCATGCACATCACCCGTGGGTCGCAAACGAGGACGCTGGGTCCCAAGGGGGGTGATTGTGATATCCCACATCGTTCGGGTAGAGGTCTGGGGATATGTTTATATGTGCAGTGTTGTCTCCAATTGGTATGAGGCCTTTTGGAAGGAGCCCAAGAGCAAAACCGTGCGGGCTAGGCCCAGAGCGGACAATATCATACCAAGTGTTGGAGTGGGGTGTTACAATTGAATTCCCGAGTTGTACCCTTTGAGGATTTTTTATTTCTGAATTTGTTTATTCATGAGAATTAAACTTTTGAGACTCTGTTATTTCTTAAATATGACTTTTGCTTCCGTGCTTATTTATTATTGAGTGTTGATGCGCCTTAGTTTTCGGTATAGGCCTGGCCAACCTATACATGAAAATTATGGGGTATCACAATTGGTATCAGAGCCAGAGCTCGGTCGGAATTAAGTGTGGGAGCATGCACATCACCCGTGGGTCGCCAGCGAGGACGCTGGGTCCTAAGACGGGGTGATTGTGATGTCCCACATCGCCTAGGTAGAGGTCTGGGGATGTTCTTATATGTATAGTGTTGTTTCCAATTGGTATGAGGCCTTTTGGGAGGAGCCCAAGAGCAAAATCGTGCGGGATGGGTCCAAAGCGAACAATATCATACCTAGTGTTGGAGCGGGGTGTTACAGTCCACCCAATAATTTCTCCTAAATGGGAGCACCTGCACCCTTGTGTTTGCTCAGGCCTGCGCCAAACAAGGCGTAGGTTGCTGCAAGGGTGGTTTTTTGTGGTGATTTTCGGGATTTGAAACATGCTATTTTGATCCAAAGCAAGTTCATACATCAAATGTATTGAATATATATGTAGTAGGTTGAGATTTCATGGCAAAAACTTGAAGAGAAATGGGAGGAAATGTACACAAAAAATGACCGAGAAAAGAATTTCAATAAGAGTAAAATTTCAATTGTGAAGTCCTTTGAGGCGAGCCGAGATCCATGCATTTTCCATTACTAAAATAAATAATATCCGAGCCTCCGAGCTCCTAAATACATAAAATATCAAGTCCTAAGTCAATAATTCACCCTTATAACTAGGGTTGTTCAAAATCGGTTTCGGTTCCAGCCAGAACCGGAAGCGAACCTGTTTTTTCGGTTCCTGAAAAATCAAAACCAGAACCGGAACCATAAGTGTAAGGAACTGTTGGTTCGGTTCCGGTTCCTTTTATCCTTTTTTATTTAAAATAAAAACAATAATCATAAATTATAGTATTTGAAACTTTCTAGCATTACTGTAATAAGCAAATAGAGTACAGATTAATTAGAAACTTTCTTTATCATTTGTAGTGAGCAAATTGGATGATGGGTCGAGTAGAGCAAAATAAGGAACTCATGAAAAAAAAAGAAGTAAAACAATTAATGATGATTGTAATAAAATAAAATAAAAAATTAAAGCCAAAATAATGATTTTAGTTGGTTTGTAGATGCTTTTGAAAATGCCTAATTGACAGTCTTGGAGTGAGTAGCTTGGAATGTGATATTCTACTACAATAATTTATCTAAACTGGTTGCTTATCTATAGTTTTATCAAATAAACTAATATATATATATATATATATATAACTCTGGGAATGTATTTGTGATATGTTAAGCTAACAACCGGTTCACCTTCAGGAATCAAGGCTTCAACCATTAGAAAAGAAAAAAAAAAACGGTTCCGGTGGTTAAGAACAGAAACCGAACCGAAATTTTCAGTTATTGAAAAATAGGAACCAAAACCGGAATCGAACTCCTATGGAATCGAACCGAACCGCCAATTCCGATTCGGTTCCTGAACAACCCTACTTATAACGAGATTTAGAAACATTGTACAATATTGAAACTAGAATTTCCAATATAGCAAAATATAAGAGAAATCCCAGAAGCTTTACAAAGTTTGGACTTACGCGCTAAGGTGCTTACAAAACAAATCATTTTCCCACGCCATAGCGCTACACAAACGCAAATACAAAATATAAGTCCGGATAACATTTTAGCCCAAATTAATACAAGTTACAAAAAACATATAATTTCTCAAAAACATCAAAAGACATGAAATAATAAAAGTGGATCCTATAACATCTTGCCCGCCACCAAAAAAATGCAAAAAAGCACGGTCTTCTGAGTGGTATTACTCTCAAACCCGTGTACATGCTGTATCGTACCTATCGATACACATAAATATAAAATGATACAAAGATTTGGTAATAGAAATATATAATTTCATTGAAAACGAAACATAATTAGGTTTTCATGATTTTCCCTCCCCGAACAACATACATTTGCATGCAACAACATTATGATATTATAAAAGTCAATGCCCCAACATATACACATAATGAAAGAGTTTAAGTTCGGGGCTCATTGAAATTTGAGGCTTTAAGCGAAAAATATATATAGTAGATCCCTTTTATATATATAACATTATTTTTAATAAACTTTATTTAAAATACGATACCGTAAGTATACTATACATCCCCGGATTCATGTATACTATATCGTAAGTCTGTCCAAATTGCACGCTCACTATTGCACTCATGCCAAGTCCGATCCGAATCCCCAAGTACAAATACAATTCCTCAATAATCATGAAAAACAACAAACCATTTAAAGTGCAATTTATAAATGAATGAAATGTCATGATCGAATGTACAACTCATATGCAACTTGCATTAAATACGTATAGTTTTTCTGTTTAAATACGTGTATAGTTGTATGGTTTATACTTATATGGTGCAACTCATACGTGGTGTAATATTTTTATTCTTACCACTGTTGTGACACAATGATTGAACTAAATTTAAATTCAATAGAAAAAAAAATATAAATAAGACGTCAATGAATATTTTATGTACGATATGGTGATAGAAAATAGAATCATAATCGTAGTCAAGGATGCAAATATAGTAGAAACCTTGATTAACTTAATTAATGGAATGTCGTTTATATTGAATGATTCTTTCCATTATATTAGTTTGTCTCTAATATGCACTTATTAACTTTAGTGTAGTATTTTTTTAAATGTGTTATGTCAAGTATTTATTCATTACAGATAAAGCTTATTTGTTTTCAACTAAGAACCATATTTGTACATATACGACATGGTGATAGAAAAGAGAATCCTAATCGTAGTCGAGGATGCAAATATAGTAGAAAAACGTTAATCTTGACTTTTAAAATAATTAATGGAATGTCGTTTATATTGAATGATTAATTTACCATTTATTAGTTTGTCTCTAATTTGCACTTCTTAACATTATTGTATTATTTTTTAAAATGTGTTATGTAAAGTATTTGTTCATTAGAAATAAAGCTTATTTGTTTTCAACTAATTAAGAAGCATATTTGTATATATACACACACTTTCTACGTAAAAATGTGTTTTGTAGTAATTATTTGGCCACTTAATTATTTTTATGGATAATTACAATTACCTTCCCTCAAAATTTGTCAATTCATACCTGCACCCCTTCTATTTTGAATAATTATACTTTCCTCCCTATAAGTTATCAACGTTCATCTTAGGCCACCAGAGATATGAAATTAACCTTATACACCCATTGGTATTATAGTCATTTTACTATTAAAAAAATTCTGACGTAAGAGTTGACTGCCTTTCACCATGTCAAAAGTTAGCCAGAAGGGGGTATTTGTTACAAAATATAAATTGGAGGGGAAGGGATAGTAATTATTCAAACTAGAAGGGGTACGGGCATAATTTGATGAATCTCAAGGGGAGCTAACTGTAATTATTTCTTATTTTAAAAGAGGTTTATTTATACTTTTTATTCTCATCATATATCTTCATGTATATAGAAGGAGTAAAATAAGTTATTTTCTAGCAAGTATATTTTCTCATCTTTCAAAACATAATGTCAAGGCTTAAGTTTTCATGAGAGCAGCTGAGTGGATGAGTGTATTATTGCCAAGAATAAAAAACGGAAAAAATGAAGAAAGAAAAGATATTTCTTGACCACATTGGACTTTTCACCTATAAACTACACAACAAGAATTATCTGGATAGTAACATTTTTCCTTTACCACATGTGGCACTATGATATAATTAAACATGTCCATAAAAAAATTAACTTTAATGCACATATTATAGGCATGTTTTATTTTGTAGATCATTTGGCAATGGAAAAGAGAATCTAATCACAATTATGTAGGCAAAATATAGTAGACAAGTATCATAAAAGTATTTAATTGAAGGTCATCCGTATAAAGAACAACTTTATCTTACATTTTGTTTTGTTTTTTTGCTAACCGTGATGTTCGGGCCAACTTACGCAACCCTCACATGAATCGGGTAAAGCTCGGACTATGTCCGCGGTCGTGATCCTAACGAATTGTTTGCACCTAGTAGGAATCAAACATGAGAACTCATGCTTCTGAGACACCAAGTCCCAAATATTTTTCAATTAGGTCAACGCGCTTGGGTTAACTTTATCTTACATTTGTTTCTCTCTTATCTACATTTATTAAAATCAATGTAATATTTTTTTTAATACATATATTACATAAAAGTTAATAGTTAAATTTAATATGGGATTCTGTCTGTATTTTAATTTTTAATTTTTAATTGCTAATATGAGTTTTATTTATTTGCTTCATTTAAAAATTATAAGATTTCTTATTTTCTATTTTAAAAGATAGATAATAAATTAATTACTATCCTAGATGCAGATCATAATCTTATATTGATAGAGTACTCATTCAAGTCATGCAAGCTTTAGCCATATTAAATAACTTAAATTTAATATTTATTGGCAGATAATTTTTATGCCAAACCATAAACTAACTTTTCAACCCAAACAAATCACCATCGTCATTAGTGGATCTCACATGTGGGTCTCACTAATTCATTTATAAAGTTACTTGTATAGCTTAAATAAATTTATTTTTATTTGCCAATATGAGTTTTATTTATTTGTTTCCTTTAAAAATTATTAGATTTCTTATTTTCTATTTTAAAAGACAAATAATAAATTAATTATTATCGTAGATGCAGATCATGATCTTACATTGATCGAGCTTAAGCCATATTAAAGAACTTAAACTGACATTTATTGGCAGATAATTTTTATGCCAAACCATAAACCAACTTTTCAACCCGAATAAATCACAGTCATCGGTGGATCGCACCTGTGGGTCTCATTAATTCATTTATGAAGTCACTGGTATAGCTTAAATAAATTTGAAAACAAAAAAAAAAAAAAAAAAAAGAGTCTAATTTCAACCCACTTTTCATACTATAGTAATAGAAAAATAACCTAATAATTGCATTGTGAAAAAAAATTAAAATTAACTTGACAGCTCATAACCTTAATTTATTTTTGAAGGCATTTGTCATCTTAAAACAATTAGTTTTTAAATAGATAATTTTAGACATGCCAACATCAGTCATATCTTCTACTACATATACTGCAACTTAGGGTTAATAGCAAAAAAAATCCCTCAACTATACCCTCTCTCTAACTAAACTCCCTGGTGTGCAATTTACCACCCTGAACTATGCTTTTTGTGCAGAAAACCCCCTTGGACTATAGTTTTTCCTGCACAGTTATAACACCGTTAAGTAAAATTGCACTGGGATCCCCTGAAGTTCTTGTTAATTTCGCTCGCGCCCTGAAATTTTATTTTCTTTGCAATGACACGCAGAAAAGTTACACAATGGAAATTGGGGTAAAATTTCGGATCCCTTCTCATTAATCAAAGTCATTTATTTATACAAATTGTGATCCACGGGTCAAGCCCATATACCCAGGTTTATCAATTCCTTAAATCAAGGGATTTGATAAACCCTAACTTTTTTTGGACTCTTCATACTATAATTGGATTACTTCTTGCCTTGTGGACCACACTTTAGCTTCTAGAATTTTCCATGGGCCCACTGTTGATTTCGGCCTACTTGTTTTCAGCTCATCAGCCTTCCGGCCCATCGGTCTTTGGCCCATCCGTCGTCAGCCCATCAGTCCAGTGGCCCATCTATAATTGGGCCATCAGTCCGGTAGCCCATCTATAATTGGGCCAAATATTTCAACCATTACACAGGCCCCTGAGGTTATGGGCTTGATATTCTTTCTAAAGCCCATGACCTAATAAATGTAAATACCTATGTATATATATACTAATTGCTTTTATGGGAAATGAAGATAATGAGTTGGCATGTCATCATTGCCTATTTAATGATATGCCAAAACGTGCGGCCACTACTCCCTCAAATCTTGCACCATGACGGCTTTGGCGTGTCTTTCGGTCTTCGTGCAGCCTTTTTGGCTTCCTCTTCTCCTTCTATAAAAACCCCATCTTTCTTCACTTCACATCACATTTCATATTTTGCTATTCTCTGTTCTCGCTTTTTGCTTTCTTTAGCTCTCCATTGCTGGGATTTGTTCCTTTGCCATTGCCGTCATTCATTCCGTCGTTCATCTCAGAAATCATAGAAACCTGCTGCTACTCAGAGCTTCTGTAACTCTTCTTTCACTAACTAAGTAAGTCAATCGGTTTTCTTCCTTTCTTCTTTCTTTAATTTATCACATTTACCTCCCTCTATCTCTTCTACATTTCTTAACATTATGTCCGATAGTGACGATACCCGGTCGGTAGAGGAAGTTGTTTTACCTACTTCCTCAGGCACCGATTCCACTGGCAGTGAGTCTCCCCAGCCTGTTCCTAGAGGAACCAGAAAAACTACTCTTAAAAGTACTGACCTTCCGGGTTCCTCAACGACCGGTCCTGCGAAAACCAAGCCTTCTGAACCATTTGTAGTGGCCCCACTTAAGAGGACCCGACCTGAAGTGGACGTCAAACACCTTCGGGCTGAGACCCACGTTCCCCAGGACGTTGACGTGTCCCCCTATCCTGGCTACCTAGACTTTACGGAGAGCCAGGGCCTAGCCCCCGGTAGCATTCTGCTATCGGCATCTCATCTTAGGGTTCTGAGGTTTCCTCTTCATCCCTTTTTTCACTATGTGTTCTTCATGCTTGGGTTGCATCCCCTTCAATTGAACCCGAACAGCATTAGGATCATATCCATGCTACTGTTGTACAATAGGGATATGGATCTGAACCTAGGCCTAGCCGACCTCCTCCTTTGTTATTTTTTCCAAAATGCCAGAGCGAGTAGAGGTAGATACAACCTTTTCCCCTTTCACGACCGTAGCATCTGTACCGATACTGAAAAATCGGATAAGGGATGGAAAGAACGAATGGTCGTAGTGAGCGGCAATTGGTCGTACCCTTTTTCTCGTATTTTCCCGATCCCCAACAAATTCGGTCCCATTCGCCTGTCTGTCTACCGCCCACTTCATAAGGCTTCTTGCCTCTGTGAACATTGTGACCTTCACCGGGGAGACTATGCCTTCAAATTTCTAGGTTATGAGGACAAGGATCTTCCCCTTACCTTTATAAAACAGCGGATAGGCCTCTTGAGAACCCATGTTTGGGGCAAGACCCGATCGGCTACTGACCTGCTGACCATGGAAAATATTGAATCGATCTCTAACTTGGGCGCTGGTGTTGATAGGATGGACTTGCCCGACAAACCTATGTCCGCCAGAATCCCTCAAGTTCCCGAAGGTATTACGCTTGTTGATGCTGTGCCATTGTCAACAACACCGCCTTCGTCTTTGGTGCCTCCACCTGCTCAAAGCCCGGTAGCGCCAGCAGTGCCGACCCCATCGGTTCCTCCTCCGCCTCCTGCAAATGCTCCAACTGTGAGGACCCGATCCAATGCAACTAAAAGGGCTAGGACACAAGCCGAAAATGCTTCTTCTTCAAGCAAGGCTCCAGCAGCCCCTGAATCATCCCAAGCTCTGACTCCTTGGGAGCCTAAGTTTCTGCTGCCAGACGGAACTCTAGTCTGTGCTGATCAAATCACCCTCAACCATCCGGAGGCTCTTCGGGCTATGGCCAAAGGGGTCTGGACACCAGCTGACAGGGTGGCTCAGTCAAAGATCACCAGAACTGATCTGGCTAAGAAGACTTCGATAATGGCTATGGAGGTAAAAGATTTTGTTCATCCTTTCGTGTTCTTTATTTCATTTGCTGATCATTATCTGTGTAATAATCCGACCTTTATTGTGCAGCTTCTCTACGGCATTCAGGCATACAACAGCCTCCTTGAGACTGATGTTAAGGAGATGGCCGGTATGAAGGCCCAAATAAAGCAGAATGAAATCCATCGGGTCTCTCTGGTCAAGGAGACGGATGGACTCCGCCAGACTGTTTCTGAACAGAAGACTCTTCTGGAAACTGGTGAGGCTGAAAAGCAAGCCCTGATTGCCGAAAAGGTGGTTTTGGCTGCCGAGCTGGAAAAAGCGAAAGAGGCTGTCCGGAGGATGGCAGCTGAAAAAGCTGAGTCTGATAGACTCTTGGCAGAATCAGAAAGGCTTCTGTCCTTTGAGCGGGAAAAGGTAGAAGTATGTCGTCTGGGAGGGCTCGACATGTTCAAAAGATACAGCGTCATCTGCGACATCCGAGCGGTCAGGGCCTGGCGGCGAAGGCATGAAATGGAGCACATCCCTCTGGAATCCCGGGAATTCAAGACCGCAGAGGAATTTGATGCTCATATGGGAATACCTTTTCCTTATGATAACCCTCCTACCTCTGAGAACGAAAAGCGCTTCGCCGCTATCCTGAAAGGGGAAGAATACCATCCCCCCGAACAGTAGCTTAGGGCAATTTTTTGTTTCCCCCAATGGGCTAATTTTCTTGTAACTTTTATTTTTAATGAATCAAGAACCTTTATTTCTTTTTCCAGCAACTATTCGTCTTTTGTGTGAGTTTTTATGAGACAATTGAGCCTTCAGACATATATGGCCCCTGAGGCTACAAATTTACTTTGATTTCACACATCCAGGAAATTTTAATGAATCACAAAGCCTTCGGGCAAAGGGCCCCTGAGGCTTGATTTTATCCTCTTGGTTAGTTCAAATCAGGTGTGAACCCGAACACTTAGGAAATTTTAGTAAATTGTGAAGCCTTCGGGCATTTGGCCCCTGAGGCTTAATTTTATCCTCTGGTTAGTTCAAATCAGGTTTGAACTCAAACACTTAGGAAAATTTCAATGAACATAAAGCCTTCGGACATTTGGCCCCTAAGGCTTGATTTTATCCTCTGGTTAGTTCAAATCAGTTTTGAACTCAAACACTTAGGAAAATTTTAGTAAATTGTGAATCCTTCGGGCATTTGGCCCCTGAGGCTTAATTTTATCCTCTGGTTAGTTCAAATCAGGTTTGAACTCAAACACTTAGGAAAATTTCAATGAACATAAAGCCTTCGGGCATTTGGCCCCTAAGGCTTGATTTTATCCTCTGGTTAGTTCAAATCAGGTTTGAACTCAAACACTTAGGAAAATTTCAATGAACATAAAGCCTTCGGGCATTTGGCCCCTAAGGCTTGATTTTATCCTCTGGTTAGTTCAAATCAGGTTTGAACTCAAACACTTAGGAAAATTTCAATGAACATAAAGCCTTCGGGCATTCGGCCCCTGAGGCTCGATTTTATCATGAAACCTTGTATAAAAGTAAACTCTATCTTTATTGAGATGAATTCGAAAATCATGAAGCAGAGGTGCCTATATCGGGCACAGATGCTTCGTAACAATGGTGTCAAAGTAAGACACAGTCTTATTTATCAATAAGAAAAATAACTATCTAAGGATAATACCTCTTTAACCGATAAGCATTTTGGGAGTTGGATTCGAGGCGGCCTGTTTCGTTCTTCCAAACCCGATAGGCCCCGCGACCGATCACCTCAACCACTGTGTAAGGTCCTTCCCATGTCTCCCGTAATTTGCCTATAATCCCAATCTTCCTTCTGAGCACCATGTCGCCTACTTGGAATTCTCTCCTTTTGACTTTCTGATTGAATCGTGCTCTTACTTGCTGCTGATAGGCAGCTAGTCTTATCCCAGCAGCTTCCCTTCTTTCCTCTAGGAGATCCAGATCATGGGCTAAATGCTGATTGTTCGGTCCTTCTTCCCATGCTTGACTCCTTAGAGTAGGTACCCTTAGCTCGGTCGGGATAACTGCTTCAGCCCCATAAGCCATGGCGAAAGGGGTTTCCCCGGTTGGCTGTCTTGGAGTGGTCCGATAAGACCACAATACCTCAGGCAATTTCTCTAGCCATGCTCCTTTTGCGTCTTCAAGTTTTTTCCTCAATGTGTCAAAAATTGTTCTATTCGTCCTTTCGGCTTGCCCATTTCCTTGCGGGTAGCCGACGGAAGAAGTGTTCTGATTGATCCCATGCTTTGCTAAGAATGCTTGAACCTTTCTGTTGTCCAGGTTGGTGCCATTATCCATCATTATGGTTAGGGGTAGGCCGAACCTACAGATGATGTGGCTCCAGATGAATTTTATGACATGGCTGCCTGTTATGGTGGGATATGCTTCCGCTTCCACCCATTTGGTAAAATAATCGGTAGCCAGGAAAACATGCGTTGTACATCGTATTGCCTGAGGAAGGGGCCCCACTATGTCCATCCCCCATCGGGCAAAAGGGTGAGGGACAATAGTTGGGTTTAAGAACTCGGGCGGTGGATGAATGGCATCTCCATGAAACTGGCATTTTTTGCAATGTCTGACATAAATTTCAGCATCTCTTGCCAGGTAGGGCCAGAAGTACCCCTGGGTGAGGACTTTATGAGCTAGGGACCTTCCTCCAGAGTGATTGCCACAAGCTCCAGCATGAATCTCCTCCATGACTGCCGATGCCTCTGATGGGGTGAGACATCTCAAATATGGTCCGGAAAAAGACTTCCGATATAGTTGGCCGTTGTACAGGGCATATCTGGCTGCTTTCATTCTAATCTTCCGGGCTTCTGATTTTGACTCAGGCAATGTGCCAAATCTCAGATAATCTACTACCGGATCCATCCAACTTGGTTCCCACGGGATAACCATTACTTCTTCGGGGGGTTCCAAGCTAGATCGGACGACAAAATCTATCGGTACAGTGCGAGTCATAGTTTCTCCTGCTGCGGAGGCTTGGTTAGCCAGATGATCTGCTACAGAGTTATCTCCTCTGGGAATCTGTTCAAAGTTTATTTGCTGGAACTCTTCAGCCTCCTTTAGAACCAGAGTCTTGTATGCTTCCATTTTCGGCTCTCGGGTTTCGTACTCCCCATTTAACTGTCGTACGACTAGCTGGGAATCACTTCGTACTACTGCCTTTTGGACTTGAAGGCTTCGGGCCAACCGAATTCCTGCAAGGAGGGCCTCATATTCTGCCTCGTTGTTAGAGGCTGGAAATTCCAATCTAACGGATTATTGGATTTTAGTATCATCCGGTGTTACGAGTACTATCCCGATCCCTGCTCCGTTGACGTTGGACGATCCGTCTACGAATATGACCCATAGTCCAAGCTCACCTTCCTCTGTGGAGTCATTAGTTTCTGTTTCTAATAGGAAGTCGGCTACTGCCTGTCCTTTGATGGCCGTTCGGGGGACGTAGGTTATGTCAAAAATCCCTAGTTCAATTGCCCATTTTGAGATTCTCCCAGATAACTCAGGCTTCGCCATTATGGATCTTATCGGTGTTACAGTTGGAACTATGATCGGGTGCGCTTCGAAATAATGACGGAGACGCCGCTTAGCATTGATCAGTGATAGTACCAGTTTCTCCTGCTTTGAATAACGGGTCTCTGCCTCAGCAAGGGATTTGCTGGTGTAGAAAACCGGTGTCTGGTACCCTTTGCCCTCCTTGACCAGAGCGGCGCTGGTAGATGTTACTGAAACGGCCAGATATAGGTGCAACGGCTCATCGGCTTCAGGGGTTGCCAGGATCGGGGGCTTCGTCATGTAACTTTTGAGTTTGTGCAGTGCCTCCGCTTGCTCGGGCCCCCAGACTTCTCCTCGTGCCGCTCTTATTGCTTGAAAGAACGGCCTACACCGATCGGTTAGCCGAGAGATGAAACGACTGAGGGCCGCTATTCTTCCGGTTAGTACCTGGATTTCTTTCCGGGACTTAGGCTCAGCAGTCTCTATGAGAGCTTTGACTTGTGCAGGGCTAGCCTGTATTCCCGTCCGGTCAACTATGTGCCCCAAAAACTGACCTGAGGATACTCCGAAAGAACATTTGGCCGGATTGAGCTTCATATTATGCTTCCGGAGGGTGCTGAATACCTGCTGCAGATCGGCTAGATGGTCTCCTTTCTCCTTGCTTTTTACCACCGTGTCATCGATGTAGGCTTCGATGGTGGATCCCATCATCCCTTGGAACACCCTTCTGACCAACCTCTGATAGGTAGCACCTGCATTCTTTAGTCCGAAAGGCATAACTGTATAACAAAATGTACCTGACTCAGTGATGAAGGCAGTCTTTTCCTGGTCCTCCGGAGCCATTCGGATCTGGTTATAGCCATAGTATGCATCCAGAAAGCTCAAGCGTTCGAATCCTGCGGTGGCATCCACCATCTGGTCGATCTTTGGTAAAGGGAAACAGTCTTTTGGGCACGCTTTGTTCAGATCAGTGAAGTCGATACATACCCTCCACTTGCCGTTCTTCTTTTGGACCACCACCACATTTGCCAACCAGGAAGGATACTGGACCTCTTTTATGAATCCTGTTTGCAGCAGTCGATCAACTTCTTCGGCTATGATCTGGTTTCGATGGGCACCCATTCGTCTTTGTTTCTGTCTAACGGGCTTTGCACTAGGATCCACATTGAGAGAATGCAGGGCAACTGATGGATCAATACCGGTCATGTCCATATGGCTCCACGCAAATATGTCAGTATTGGATCGGAGAAGGGATTCTATTTCCTCTTTTTCCTGTGGATTGAGGCCTGAACCAATATAGGTAAACCTCTCAGGGCGATCGTGACAAATTTGAACTTCCAGTAGTGGTTCAACTGCTACTGGTGATCCCGAACCGCCCTCCTGTAATTGCTATTTGGGATCAAGTATTGTCTTGGACTGTGACTTTTGTTCCGGTTCCGTTCTCCTTTTTAAGCTTTTCATAGTGATGGCGTAACATTCCTTTGCTGCTACCTGATCGCCCCTGATATCGACTACGTCAATTCCGTTCGGATCAATGCACCGCATGACCTGATGCATGGTAGAAGGGACTCCGTGCATACGATGGATCCATTCCCTTCCCATGAGGAGATTATAGGAAGGCTTGACATCCACCACCACGAAAGTCTCTCGGAGTGTGCGTCTTGCTGCCGTTACTGGTAGCTGGATTTCCCCTACTGGTTCTACTCTCTTTCCATCGAATCCTGCTATCGGGCTTCTGGATGGGACTATCTCCTGGGGATTGATTTCCAATTTCTCAAAGGCCCATTTGGTGATAATGTTGGCACTGCTTCCTGGATCGACCAGTACCCTCTTGATCAGCCAGTTGGAGACCATGAGGGAGATAACTAGGGGGTCGTCATGAGGTGTCTGAATATCCTGCATATCCGCAGAGGTGAAAATAATTCGGGCATCCTCTTTCGGGCTTCGAAACTTGGTGACTTCTCCAACCCTTCATAACTTCTGAGCTTGCCGCATCTGTGATCTACGAGCTTCTTCCGCTTCCGACCGACTGGGCCCTCCATGGACCATGTGAATGACTCGTACGGGTTGTCCCATCGCTCCCTTGGTAGGGGCATGCGTCGCTTGATCTGATCGGGCTCCTTCCTTGGCAACATACTCTGTTAATTCTCCCTTTGCAATCATGGCTTCCACCTGTCTTCTGAGGCTCCTGCACTCATAAGCGTGATGCCCGTACTCGCCATGGAAGGCGCAGTGCCTCGACATATCCCTTTGGTCCATTGGCTGCCTGATGAGAGGTGGCGACCGGTAGATTCCTTTGCCCTTTGTTTCCTGGTACAGTTTTGCCAAGGTCACTTTCAGGGGGGTGACCTTCTCCTCAAACCTTGGTCGTTTTTCTGGGGCTGGGGAAGGAGCAGGAGGTGCGTTCGGTCTCTTCCGGTCTGACGCCCGATCCTTTACCCTGGAATGTTCGGACGCTCTGGCCTCTACTGTTGTAAAGGCAGTCCTTCTTTGTCGTATGGCCAATTCCTCTTCTATTCGGAGGTGCCCTTGTGCCCTAGAGTTGAGCTCTCCAATATCGGCTGGCGGCCTCTTGACCAGGGACTGATGAAACTTCGTTCCAGGGATTAGGGCCATTCTGAAGGCTTCGACGGCTGAATGCTGATCGCAATTGTCAATTGAAGACATCTCCACATTGAACCGTGAGACAAAACTTTTCAGGGATTCGCCTTTCTCTTGGATCATGGTGAACAGACTGGAGATAGTTTTCTTCTGCCTTTTATTGCCAAAGTATTGGGCAATAAATAACTCGCAGAGTCTGAGCCAGCTACCGATCGATCGGGGCGGTTGCTTTCTGAACCACAGGAGGGCTGCTTCGGTCAGGCTGGTGGGGAAAACTTTGCAGAGTAAGGCTTCGTTTTCATTGTACACATTCATCTTGGTATGAACGTGGTAGATGTGCTCTGTTGGATCTTTTGTACCATCGAATAAGGTGAACTTCGGTAATCTGAACCTCTCCGGATAAGGCACGCTGGTGATCGAGGTGGTGAATGGTGTCTGAACGGCGTCTATGGATGCCTCAGATGCCAGATCGATTGGGGTCTGTACCTTCAGGTCCCTAAGCACATCCCGCTGGAATCTGGACATGATTTCCTCCAGTTTTTTCATGGTCAGGACCTCCTCCGGATTATGCGCCCCAAGAACCTGTAGGGATGACTCTGCCTGCTCCTCACGATCGTTATGGGCTCTAGCGTGTAGGTCATCCATGTGTGTCTGGCGGCCTACAGACCGTTCGTGTTGTCCGGACTGCTCGTCGTCATGGATCTCCTGTGGATTCTGTAGTTGAGCCAATTTTGCCGCCAATTCAGCGTTCTGCCTTTCTAACTCGGCAGTCCTCTCCTTTAGGGCTCGTCTGATCGGATCTTCTGGTTGCTGGCCTCCGTTTGGAGGTAAATCGGTATGCTGTGAACGTGTGATCGCCATTGTTGGTACGAATCTTAGCTTTTTTGCAGAGGGTGAGAAACTTTATTGAAAAAGGATTTCAATAATAGGTTTTCCCACAGACGGCGCCAATTGTGTAAATGCAGAAAAGTTACACAATAGAAATTGGGGTAAAATTTCGGATCCCTTCTCATTAATCAAAGTCATCTATTTATACAAATTGTGATCCACGGGTCAAGCCCATATACCCAGGTTTATCAATTCCTTAAATCAAGGGATTTGATAAACCCTAACCTTTTTTGGACTCTTCATACTATAATTGGATTACTTCTTGCCTTGTGGACCACACTTTAGCTTCTAGAATTTTCCATGGGCCCACTGTTGATTTCGGCCTACTTGTTTTCAGCTCATCAGCCTTCCAGCCCATCGGTCTTTGGCACATCCGTCGTCAGCCCATCAGTCCAGTGGCCCATCTATAATTGGGCCATCAGTCCGGTAGCCCATCTATAATTGGGCCAAATATTTCAACCATTACAGACACCCCCTTGAAGGGGTGAAATGACCGGAATGCCCTTGTTTTGTCTCCCCTATTTCATTAAATAAATATCTAGGTGGTGAAATTACCTCCATGCCCCAAGATTAGAACTTTATAATATTTGGGGATATTTCCAAATATTTTTTTCAAAATAAAAGTTAAAGAAAAGAGGTTGGAAATATTTCAAAACTTTTAAATAATAATAATAACTAATTAATATGCATTACTTGAAGTGTAACTCTAATGAATATTTCAAAAGATATAGATTAAGGAGTTATAAATATTTTCATATTTTTAAAAAAATAATAATTAATTAATATATTAATTAAAATGTAACTCTAATGGATATTTCATAAAATATGGAGTAAAGATATAAGACAAATATATTTCGGCAAGCAACAAGTGTTAACCCTTTAAAATAAGACTGTAAAGAACTTGTAACCCCTGGATTCATTTAAAATTGAATGGTCTAGTTTTTCGAATATTTATCAAGATGGAAATTGCAGGTTGATCATTTATTTCTTAATTTTCATTCAAATTTTTATTTTTGAATGGGTTTTTTTCTTGTAAGTATTATTATTATTAGTTACATAGTTGTCTTTCATCAAGCAACAAGCCACAATCATTATAGAGAATCTCATATGGCCAAATTTTGTTCAAAATATTTTCCTTAAATGAAGTTGGAGCCTTACTAGAAGCAGTGTGTGACATAGAAATTCAAGTGAGTGGCAAAATTGTTACCTTAAAGTTTCAATGTTTATATGCGGTCGTAAAAAATTAGTTCTTAGAAAGTGAGTAATTATTAGGTTGAAGATTTGGAATAGGAAGTCACAAAATTTGTTATTAACGATTAATACTTGTTGCTTGTCGAAATATATTTGTCTTATATCTTTATTCCATATTTTATGAAATATCCATTAGAGTTACATTTTAATTAATATATTAATTAATTATTTTTTTAAAAAAATATGAAAATATTTATAACTCCTTAATCTATATCTTTTGAAATATTCATTAGAGTTACAGTTCAAGTAATGCATATTAATTAGTTATTATTATTATTTAAAAGTTTTGAAATATTTCCAACCTCTTTTCTTTAACTTTTATTTTGAAAAAATTATTTGGAAATATCCCCAAATATTATAAAGTTCTAATCTTGGGGCATGGAGTTAATTTCACCACCTAGATATTTATTTCATGAAATAGGGGAGACAAAACAAGGGCATTCCGGTCATTTCACCCCTTCAAGGGGGTGTCATTGCAAAGAAAATAAAATTTCAAGGCGCGAGCGAAATTAATAGGAACTTCAGGGGATTCCAGTGCAATTTTACTTAACGGTGTTATAACTGTGCAGAAAAAACTATAGTTCAGGGGGGTAAAGTAAGAGAGAGGGTATAGTTCAGGGGGGTGTTTTGCTATTAACCCTGCAACTTATAACCTTTGTGTTTTGTTATTCCTGGCTACCACCCATCCTAACCACATGGAGAAGGCTGCTTTCAAGATCGTTTTCTTAGTCATCCTCTTGGTCACTGCATTTGATTAGTTTTTATTTTTCTCTCGCTCTCTCTATGTATATATATATATATATATACACAGACACATACATTCGCTTATATACACACAAACATACTCTCATCCAGGGGGGCCATGCCCCTGCCCAAATATTTTCAAAAACAAATTGTAGCCTAATTTTTTTCATATACTATAGATATAGTTATAAAAATTGCATATGGCCCCTGCCCATTTTTTATAAAATTCCTTAGATAGCCTAGAAAAATATAAATTTTATCAATAAATTTTTAAAAATTTGCATTTCCCTCCCCCAAGTTTTATAAAAATTTCCTTTGATAACCCAAAAAATATATGAAAATTATTAATAAAGTTATAGAAAATTGCATTGACCTCCCCTAGGCCAATTTCCTGGCTCTGCCCCTGCTCTCATCTACTCCCTCCGTCTCAATTTAAGTGTCCACATTCACTATTCAACTCATTCCAAAATAATAAAAGTCAATGGCACTTTATTTGGTCAATTTATCAATTTACCCTTCAATCATTCAAATTATAAAATATCTAAACTACAAACATCACATCACTTGGTAGGACCAAGGGTAAAACTGGTTTTTCATTCATTATCACACCAATAAAAATTATCATCTCAAAAAATTAGATTTCCCAAAATGAACACTTAAATTGGGACGGGGGAGTATTATTTATGAACAATACACCGATGTACTAACTAATGAAAAATGGTTGGCGGGAGTTGAAGGAGAACCACTTCTAAAATGTAACAAAGATGCCGACTGCCTTCTCAAGGCAGGAACTTGCAAAAAGCCAGGCAATAGTCAATATATAAGATGACATGTGGGATTGTTTTTTAATAAAGGTCAACGGTCAACCTATGATGAAATCAGTCATGTAATAAACTAATGGTTCTATAAATTGCACCTTGATTTTGTTACTGCGAAATTTAATCATGGCCTTCTCTTTATTTAGATTGGGTGATAAAATTAAGTTTTTTTTTTTCATTATTTATACTTATATTTCATGCCTAACAGGTGAGAGTGTTTTCAAAATCCTTAAAATTAAAAGGATTGATTTAGAACATGTTAATCTATACAGTTTGCAAATACAGATCTTATCACCCGAAAACATCCATCTTATTATAAGACTATTCAACTAATCAATCTCATGATATAAACTAAGATATCAAAAAGAATTTAGTAACCTGACAGCCATAAAAAGATTAATTTGCAATCTTGTCCCCAGAGATTCTCTCTCTGAATATCTCCAGAGCAAAAATAGTGGTTGAACTTGTAAATTGTATACGAATCTCAAAACTATACAACTGTAATTATAACTTATTAGTGTGATAGAGGCTTCTTAAACCATTAGATCTTTCTTGGAAAAAAACTGGAGAGAGATTGAAAACCTTAAAAGGTTGGCTGATACATCGAAAATATTATACAAATACAATTTGCGACTGAAAAGCCTCAGAATTAACGAATTTGAGCTACACACTATGTAATTAAGGATTTCCTGTTACTATCTAGTTAGATTAAGCCATTTTAGATATCATTCCGCAGCATGTCAGCTAAAAGACTATATTAGCCAGTCTGCGCGAACTCTGTTTCCCCATCTGCCAAGTGCCATTACCGCTCATTTTGGTCATTTTTTGCCAGACCTATCATCTTCTTTCTTAGTTGCTTCCCCTACTCTCTCCTGCAGCAAACAACAAATTCATTGACGACGACGACAACAATAATAATAATAATAACAATAATACTAATAATCATAATCATAACCATAATCATAATCATAATAAATTCACCTTAAGAGACTCATTCTGGGCCAGAAGTTGCTCGTACTCACTCCTGAAGCGACTCACTTCTGATCTAAGAGCGGCATTTTCTTCCCTTAGAACATCGGCACGCTGTGCCAGTTCATCGCATTCTGCCTGATACCCAACCATGCATAAAAATGCAATGAAATCATAAACCACACAAGTGAGGTAGTCGGATCAAAAAGAAAATGCAAAAACACTTCTTTACCTGCTTTCTCAACCTGGATCTGCGAGCAGATTCTCTGTTGGACAGTTTCCTTTTCTGTCTTTTAAGCTCTCTTTCATCCTGAACTCACGAGAGATGAGGTATTAAATGATGTATATATAATACCAATGAAGAATCAGACTATTCAAGCATTCCTAAAAACAAATAATGCCACTCCATAAATCTGATGCCAAATCATCACAAAAATCAAGTCAAACTTGCGGAAAGAGAGCAAGAGTGAGAAGGTAGGTTGTCCTTGATTGGTAGCAGGACAGCACACAATCATTGTGATTGAATCAAGTGGATAGGATACAAATTATTTTTACCAAGTTGATCTACAGTTCAAAATCTGCAAATCAGGAAACTCAACTAAAAGTTTTTTTATACCAATGTTTACATAAAAACTGAAACTCAGAGTTGAAGTTAAAGCACAAACTTTCGAAGTTGGTCAATACTTGTAAATTTCAATGTAGACAGAAAAGAAAAAAATATCATGGTCCGTTACTCAAGTGGTCACCCAGATAACAATCAAGGTGTCATATGATACATATCAAGCATGGTATGTTTTGAAGCAAAATATTTAAACTCCACCACTTCTCATTAGCCAACAATTATACTTTTCCAAGGATCCCGAACATTGTTTGACTCGGCTCGTGTAGACTCATCACAGTAAACAAATTTAGGCTCATGTATTCATGAAAATATGCTCATGAAAACGACCAACATAAAGGCTCTTGTAGGCTTATATGAGTTCATGAATGAGTTCAAATAAAGCCAGAATGGCTTTTGTTATTAAATGAAAATAGTTCAGATTTTTAGCTCGTCACAGTCTAAGATGAACCTAAGCTAAAACCAACAAACGAACATGCTGGAGCACGGCTAGGGTCGGCTCAGCTTGATTCATTTCCAGCAGCGGTCTTGCTTTACTTGGAGAAAAAAATATCATATTCAATGTGTTTCCTGAAATACATTCTTGGCTCCCTCCCTGGTGATCAACAAACCAAATCTAATTTCTCAAGACCGGATAAGAAGATAAGAAAGAAAGACTACAACCCGTGGTCATTAATGACTTGTATTCAAGCACAGAATGATTCAATGACAACTATACTACAACAAGTACTAATTTTCATTCAAAAAGCATGGACTGGAAAGGCACAAATATAAAAATGAAAAGGAAAAAACCTGCAGCCAAAGTTGTGATTGGCCGCTCTCTCTTGATCCAGCATTGACCTTTCCATGAAGAGTGGATGCAGTTGGAGCCCCCCAGTAATCCATACCAATATTTAAGTTAGTGGTGGGGTTAAAGTCACCTCCTGGAGTGCCAGAAGCTGAAATTGGCATGACACCCATTGTGTGGTTCACCATTGTATGAGACATGTTTGGACCTCCGTTATGAGAACCATGCATACCACTGCCATTCTGAGATGCTTCAGCTGTTATAAATACATCATAATACTTCTCATAAAAATCATGGAATTCAAGCAAAAAGTGACTGCATATGGCACAGAATAATTTTGCAACCTAACCTTCTGATGAATCTTGCTGGCATCCTGACTTCGTTTGTGAGTCCTGCACAAAAATCAACAAAACAATACCGTATAATCACCCGGAAAGGAATAAAAAGCAGCATGAGAATGTGATGAATGAGACTTGGATAATTTTAGGCCAAACTAAAGGTTGATTAGTGGAGACAAGAAAGCTTTTATAGGTGATGGCTTGAAATTCCATCCTGTATGGATGGGAAGCTTTAGAGTTAGTTAAGCCAATAGAATATCAAGCTGCACAAATGAAATACCGACATTGTCTACCATGCTATGCAGTACATGGGACAGACACCCACATTGAAATGAACAAAGTTATGAAGATTTGTCTCCAGTATAAGAGATATTCATACAATGTACTCAAAACTGCATGTTGATCAAAGCAAATAAGGAGAAGAACTGGAAGTCTTCATCACCCAGACATGGTTATCTATGGAGGATGGAGCATGACAATTATTGGATGGAACCATACTGACCCCGTATCAGAGAAACTCATTCAAAGCTCTTGGAATCGAGTTATTAAACATCAAATGAGTCCAAAATCTAAGATTATTTTCCACATCATTTGCAAGGCCTAAAAAGGTTCCGTGTATAACAGACACTTTTTGACAAATCGATTAAACTCTTTCAAAGCTCCTGCAATGGGGTTGACAGACAATAAATAAATCCGCAATCTAAAATTATAATCGATATCATTTGCAAGGACAAAAAAGGTTGTGTGTAGCAGACAATTTCAGACACATAATAAGTATAATTGTACAAATTAAAATTTTCAATTTTATATTGGTAACCGTTCAACATATTGATTTGATCCAAATTCTAAATAATAAAATTTGACTCCTTGAACCCATTAGCTAAGTTCGACATGATCTTAGATTCGTCAACCCCAAGCATGTGGTTTTTACGGTTTAAAATTGTCTTCGAGCAAGGGCCCATTAGAAGCTTATGAAATAACTTCTGCTAATGCAGAAGAACTTAAAATGAACACTCGTCATCGTGTGCCTAAAGCATGCAGCCTCCAAGCCACTCCCAATGCTCGATACCAAACACCAAATAGCGACTGACAATCAGGTTAGGCATCCTGCAATGTCTAGAAAAACTGAGCTCAAAGATCCAACAGAGAGCCACATAAAGTTTACAACATATATCACCGACTAAGCCAAGCTAGTATTTTTATAAGCATCATAAATTTTTTAAATCAGCAACTCAGTACTTTGCAATCAAAACATGTGGGCTTAGTCTGAGATGCTTGCCTGTTCTAACAAGACTCATCTCACTTTTCAGTTGGATGCTGGTACTCATACCCTAATTCCATCCATTAATACTGATATTAAACTAACACTTCTGTTTTACTGTAAAGCATACACCCCTCTTCTTTTTTCCCCTTCCATGTTTGATCACAATATTAGTGGTTAAACATTTCACAAAGTACATAGCTTACATCCTTACTTCAACAGTCCGAAAATGATATACGAATTTAGTTCCAGAATTCAAACTCACCCATTGTGGACTCGAACAAGGCGCATTTTAAATATTTGATGATTTTGTTTCGGTACTTATGCTAAACATTTTATGATTATCTGGACATATAGTTTATTGACAATGCCATGAAAAATTGAAATATAAGTTATCAGTAAATTTTCTGGGTGAAAATTTCAAAAAAAAAAAATTCTGGGAAAATATATCTTGTGGACAAAATATATCCTTTGGCCAAAAATATATTTTTCGGCCAAAGGCCAACAACTTGGTTGTTCTCTGGCTGAAAATATTTTCCATTATAAAACCCTGGAAAATGAGAATAACCCTATTTTTGGTGTAGGAATACCATATGAAAATAAGCATTTTATACTAAAACAAAAGGAATTATACTTTCATTTTTCTTATGTTCCTCCTGATAGAACCAGGGACGGATCTAAGGTTGGACCAGTGGGGCTGTTGGCCCCCACTGAAATTCTTTTTCTTTGCAATCTTTTAGGTATAAAATCTATATTTATGAATAGCCCCTACAAAAATTACACAATGCACCCACTGAAATCATTAAAAAAAGGAAGGGAAGGAGGGAGCGGGAAGAGATCAACACCGTTACACCGGGCCAACCATGTTACACAAGCGTATTAAAAAAAATTTAAATTACTGAAAATTAGTCCACAAAATACCTGCAGAACTGATATTCATGTAACAAAGACCCTCCATCAATAAATGAAAAGCTTACAACATGGATTCTCATAAAATATAACATAATCCCATTAAAGAAAGAAAAGGGGAAAAGAAGAAAACAAAAAGAACGTATGAAAACTATGGCATATAAATTGCAGAACAGTAACTGCAGAACTTAACGGCTCCCTAATTCATAAAATTGCATAATAGTTAGTTGCATAAAATACCTTCCCAAATTATTTTTTAAAAAAAGGAATATAAATGTAAAATTTTAAAAACAAATGCATGTAGTACCAACATTTTGAGAATTTGCATCACTTCCTTCACTTGAACCTTCACTTGCACTCTCGGCACTGCAAATTACACCATAAGCTAATTCAAGTGATTAATAGTGAAAACAAATCAACAAAGTCACTAGACTACGACACGCTATGCCCCATATAAGCCATAGGGGCTTCTCAAGCCCAAGACGACAATGAATGTATCAGTAAATAGATGCACTACTTCAAACATGTTTATACAATGAAGACATGATTTTGACTGACTTCACTAGAATAACATGGAGATCACGTTGAAAATGATAGAGGTGATAATCCTAAATACCCCAAGTGGTGAGGACTTCTAAGACCATAACTGATACTGGTTCTACCAATGAGGGGTTTTGGGAGGTTAGACTAATAACGAAATTGACTTTTGTGTATTCAAGCTGAACCATTTGAAGCTCCATTTTTTCTCATTGTACCTAATGATGGTCCCTAATGCTTAATCATGGCCATGCAATTCAATCAATAGACGGTTGCAACACACCTTTTGGAATAGACTCCGTTAGCTCCTGAAGTTTTACCAGGTTCACCACCTTTGCCTGTAATCATATTCAAACTGCCCAAACTTCCCTTAGATCTTTTGATAGGCAATTTTTCCTTCCCCTCAGATAACTTGCCATCTGTTTCCATGCTTCCAGAGGCACCAATCTACATGCAAATCTAGATTTTATACTCCAAAATAATATACATGGCCCCAATACATGTTTATTCAATAGCAAACTGTATTACAATGTGGTGTATGTACACAGATAACTCACAGAAACCTCAGCAATGCCATTAGGAGAAGGCATGGCAAAAGGACTGAATGGATAAGATCCCTGTTGAGTTTGGAATATTCAATATTAGCACAACCTAGAAAAAAGTAAACACTGTCCTAGAAGCAGAACTAGAACATGATCAACTGAAAAATACCGGAGGCATAGATGGATGAGGGTACATCCCACCAGGAGGATACATTGCAACATATGGATGTGGTGGTGCACCATAGGGTGGCATAAGATGCTGCATATATGAATTTGAAAATTATAATAGTAACAAGAAAACAAACATAAGTTGAAATCACAGAAGTAGCATAAGTGTATAAATTAAGATTATGCACTTGAGCCGAAACAATCTAAAAAAAGAATGGCTAAAAGATTTACAGCAAATTAGGATCATCTCTCACATATATACTGATCCCCACACTTTGGAAAGAAGATTAATTATTTGAAAGAACCCTAAGATGGCTGCCCCTCCCTTTCTCTCTCGCTTTCCTTCTTCTTTACCACCAGTCTTTCTACTCTCATCTATTTATCTAACTTTTGTATTTCTCGTCTCCTTTTATTTTCTTCCTCATGTCTCCTATTACTACTTGATGTTCCTCTCATTCTCCTACACCTTCAGGGATTTGTTGGTTTGTAATTCTGAAACCTGAAAATGGAATAACTTTCAAAAGATCTGCTTGGTTCAGTTTTTATAAAAATTGTATTCAGAAAACTCGATTATAAAAAGACAACCTTCCAGAGACCTATAGTTCTCTTAAAAAAGTTCTCTATTTCCCGAAAACATTTTTTAGAATTTCAAACCAAACGGTCCCAGTCCCTTAACACTTGTTTACCACTTATATATGAACAAATTCAGCACTTATTTAGTTAAGTGTTTGATAAAAAATTTAAACATCACTTTAAACATTTTTTTTTTGAGAAGTAAACATCACTTAAAACATTAAGTGCCGCTTAAAATGAGATAAAATTTTAAATGACAGGGTCACCACTTAAAAGTCTAAAGACTGAAAATTTCCAGAAGTATCAGAAAATTAGAATTTTTTCAAACACCACTTAAAATCTTCAGGACTTAAAATTCAGATCTTAAAATTTTCAGTACTTAATTTTCAGTTTTATCAAACAGCACCCAAATGTACTGCATTTGTTAAATTCTCATTGGTACATTGGAACTTCACTCTAATTACACTGAGATATCTCCTTAATACTACATTTTATAGACATACTAACCTTTGTTTATAGTCTCATTCTCAAAATATTTTTCTTTACCTTCCCCAACAGTTGGAAAATATTTCATTGAGCTACCGAACCGTTTACATATTATACCAATTTTAGGTTAAACGCCTCCAAAAACATTCTGGACAATTATACTTGAGTGTTCTGCTTGGTAGTTCCCTATTTTCTAGTTTTTTGGCCAGTTTGTGGCTTGATTTTGTTTCTTGTAAAGTCCGCCTCCGAACATTTTCTAGACGGATATACTTTCTGGTTGGCAGTTCCTTATTCTAGTAATTTTTAGAGCATAACAAGGTTAATTGACCGTTGGTTCTGGATCCTATTCACATGAAATCCTTCAGCCGTTCAGGAACCACTTTATGAAACTAGGGGGTTACATAAAATGAGAATTCAATATGGCTCACGACATCCCATGTTCATAAATAGGTATATATATATGTGTGTGTGTGTGTGTGTGTGTGTGTGCATATATTACATTAATAATAGTTAGATAAGCACCAGCACAGGTCATGACCAATCACAAGTTGCATAGGTAATCCCTTTTCAATGGTTGATTGCAGGCCTATGACACACATAAAGTAAAAACTGAAGGGTGAAAGCAAATGGTGGAAACGCGTGGCTACAAAAATACCAAGGCCCACGAGTAAACGAACCACCTCAATATCATCTAGTTTTGCTCACAAAAATAACCAAAGTCCAGATTAAATTCCTTGGCTCAGTTTCCTATGTCACCAAACTTCTATACACCAAGCTTGGAAATTAAGACTAACCAAATTGTTGCAGTTGGCATATGGTGGAGTAGTAGCATAATTTTCGACCACTTAAATTGGTTTCAGAAAAAGAATTAAGTTTCACTTCAGAAACGAGAGTTTTGGACTTCGACAAAGGCTTTAACAGGCTACTTGAGCACAGTGAGGCCTTTTCAACTCTCAACCAATCCAAGGATAGTTCAAAACAGATGTGAAGTGCTAAAGACATTGCCATATTTGAAAGAATTTAATATGTGAAGCAGATCAATTACTTGAAAGTCTTGAGACTCCCAAACAACACAACATTCTCATCAACCTAACTAGAGAAGTAGAATCGCTAAGGTATGCTCTCAATCAAGAAAACAAACTTCTCAAACATCATATGCTGTTATAAGTCGTACTAATACTACTCAAAAAATAAAACTAATGCAACATGTATACCTGGACCCCCCACATGTAAGGATGAGCTTGAGGACTGGATGCTAAGAACCCATGTGGAGGTAGTGGAGAATATGCCTGTCATAAAAAAAAATCCATGCCAGTATATAAATATCAGAAAATAATTTTGGAACTGAATCAAACTGACCAAAACGAAGATTTGAACTGTCAAACCTGAAAACCTGTCCAATCTGGATTAACTGTCCCAGTGCTTGCAGATGAAGAGAGCTCCTGAACAACACAACAAGTAGCAAAATACATATGAATACTTACAGATACAATATGGTTATACATGACAGGAACTGAGAGAAATTCAAAAAACATGAATATACCTGTGGAGTAGGTGTCTTTGCCTCCTTAGCCTCTTTCGCAGGTTTATCCATCTCACTGCCACCCATGATTCAATCACACCACCCTCTCACAATTTCCTCAAACCATACTGCAATATATAAACCATCTTAATTTATTCACCTTAGAACAAATCATAAGCATATTGTCTATACTATTGGACTCGTCTCAGAGAAATAGAATTCCGTCAACTTACTTGGGGGTATTACAGTTGGGCGTTGGTTTACAGGAATGTTTTCTTGCTATTTCTATATCAACCCGTATTAATTTTACTCATCTTATCTTCAATCTCTTTCGCACTGGTGCACACTCCTCTACCCTCAACTTGTCCAACTTGACTATTTGAGTACCACCACTATCATATCCCATCGATCACTCAGCCAGGTAACAAAATTATTAGCTATTTGGGATCTCCTGATTCTGTGTCTTAGTTGTATTCCTAGTTTTACTTCTCTCCAAACCTCTAACTTGGCATTTATCACAGATTATGTTTCCTCAAACAAGAGAGTATCTTCAAGGAAAAATTTAAATAAATAAATGCTGATTTTCCTGCAGTCATATTTAATATATAGATAATCCGGTATCTATTGTGTTTCTAATATTATCTAAAAATAAATAAATAGCTCGTATACCCTACAATAGCAGAGTAACAAAATGCATAGAGTCATATAATATATAGAGTGGTGTTGAACTGGTACATCTATCAAATCATAGAATTTTTCAACTAGAAACAGAAAATTCTTAAACCAACTAAAAACTCTTTCCTTTAACAAAATTAAAATAACTAAAACACCAAAAAGTAAAATAATTTCTACAATTAAGAGTTCACACACATATATATATAGTTATAACCAATCAACAAGAGAAATTTTGTCAACATGGATAGCTAAAAATTAGACTGTTACCAAATACCAATTTTGGATTTATTACACATAGCCCAAATAAATAACTTTTGAACTGCTTCAAAGCCTATTTTACATTAGAATTCATCAGAAGTATCAACTACCTATTTATTCTCTAATTATTATCAACATCAGATCCAATTACCAAAATTGTATATGAATTTTAAGTATTTTAAATACATATATATATATATATATATATATATATATTCCTACAGAAATTATTAAATATCTATACATATAGGCACGCATATACATATAAATGAATAACTTTACACTGGTCCTCTCAATCAAAACAGTGAAAATACAGATACGTGTGTGTGTGTATATATATATCTGTATATATACATATATATTTTCAGAGCACAGATAAAAATTGGAAGATCGAAACCCTTAAAAGTGGAGAAAGAGAGTGGGAGGGAAGTGAGTAAAGCTTTGGAGTTGTGATGGGTCGAATTACCGCGAAATACGAGACGAAGTCGTTGAAGTGGAATCGAGATCTCAACTAGTGAGTCGACTCAGCGGGTACTATGAAACTGGTACTGAGACGATGAGGGACAACTATAGAGCCCAGATCAGTGTGCGTGAAACCTATAGATAGAACCCAACCCAATTGATTCGACTGTTTAGAGAGAGAAACAAATTTTAGAGAGAGAGAGAGAAGAGAGCAGTAACTACTAAAAGTTACTAACTAGTAAGTGACTGTTTCGTTGGTTTTTTTGTTTTGAATCGGTTTGGATCGGTTGGATTTGATGTGGTTTTATTCTGAACTGGAATTATGTTTGGTGCATATGATTTTGGTATGAGAAAAAGTAAAGCTGAAAAATCAAATCATGTTTGATAAAATAAAGTTGGTATGAACTAAAATTCTGAAACTAAACCATATTTGATAACTTGTAATGGTTTGACATTTTAGTCATTTATAATAATATTTTGTAAATATATATGTTTTAAAAAATAAAATATATAAATAAATGACTTTTATACTCATTCCTATTTTATTAAATTTTAATACTAAATCTTAATTATACCCCTCAAATTAGTCCAAATCCCACATACACCCTCCAAATATTTCGAAATATATATATAATTCAACAAATATATAAATTTTGAATATATATATATATAATTCGAAAAATATATAGTATTAAATTTTGAAAAAACATATATAATTCGAAAAATAATATATAAAAATTTAAAAATATATGAAATTCAAAAATATATAAATTCGAATATATATATATAATTCAAAAATATATATATAATTTGAAAAAATATATAAAATTTGAAAAATATATAAATTTCAAATATATATAATTCAAAAACAATATATTAAACTTCGAAAATATATATATAATTCGAAAAATTATATAAAATGCAAAAAGGATATAAAATTCAAAAAAATATAAATTTTAAATATATATATATATATATATAATTCGAAATATATATAAAATTAGAAAAAATATATAAAATCCGAAAAAATATATATTTTTTGAAATATTTATAACATTTGTTTTGAAAAAAATATAAATTTCAAATATATATATAATTCGAAAAATATATATAAAATTCAAAAATTTATATTGTTTATATATTGTTTTCAAATTTTATATATTCTTTTCGAATTTTATATATTTGTTTCAAAATTTATATATATATTTTCTAATTTTATATTATTTTCGAATTTTATATATTGTTTTGGAATTTTATGTATTTGTTTCGGAAGTTATATATATATTTTCTAATTTTATATATTATTTTCAAAATTTAAACATTGTTTTCGAAATTTATATTTTTTTTCGAATTTTATAAAAAAAAAATTCAAATTTAAACATGGCTTATAATTCCAAAAAAAATTGTTTCTTCAAAATAGTACACTAAGGATTGGTTTGGGCTTTAAAATGGTACACCAAGATCATTTTGGTTTGAGCAAATAGTAACTACATCATGTAAATCATGTATTGAGATGGTGTGAAAAAAGACCCATTTGGTACACCATGAAGCAACATTTTAGAACCAAAACCAACCAACCAAACATATATTATGTTACATTTTCCACCCCAAAACTATAAATTTGGACTCAAACCCATGTGTCAAACAGGCACTAAGTAACAAAATAGGGCAAAATGAAAAGGAAAAAAAATAAAGAAAAAAATTGTTATGTCCCAATTTGTAACCAACTTTCCTACTAAATTTTGGGCATTAAACTTTCTAAATTAGCATATTTTGTGAAAAATATATATCAATATCTCCAAAGATTTTTTTTTTCTTTTGGAAATAATCATATGAACTATAAAATAGGGTTAAATGTAATAAATCCCATGAACTATGTTCAGATTTGCAAATAATCACTGAATTGTAAATTGTGTAACAAACTCCCTAAACTATTATAGTGGTCTAGGTTTGGGAGATGGTGTATGATTAATGGTCTAGGTTTGGTTGATAGTTGAACCATGTGGTCTTGGTTTGGTTTGATTTTATTCTGAATTGGAATCACGTCTAAGAAAAATGAAAGCTGAAGAAAACAATCATGTTTGGTAGAGTTGGTAAATCCACAAATATTGGATCAAAATAAAATTTATTTAATATTTAAATATTTATTAATTATTTTTATTCAAATTTATATAATATTTTTAAATAATAAATAAAATTTTAAATTAATTTAAATATTATTAATTATTTATTCATTTCATGTTTGTTTATCATTTACTTTGTTTTATTTTATTTTAAAAAAATTATTTATTACTCATTTTTTATTTAATTATTATTTATTTATTTACTTTATTATTTTATTTATTTATTATTTATTGCAAACCATGAGTTGTGTTTGTGGTTCCAAATTGTGATTTTGATCTTGTATTGAATAGTGTGCAAACCATACGAGGCCAACCTTTTTCTTTCTCTCATTTTGGGAAAAAATGAGACCAAATGGTTTGGTCTCATCAACCCAAACAAAGCTTCCCAAACAATCGATGGTCCGGTACTTTTTATCCAAAACTTGAACCCATACCACATTTTTGGAACCAAGACCGGATACCAAACAAACCCTTAGGCCCTGTTTCGTAGTTGGTTATGGTTCCACCTGGTCTGGTCTGGTCTTGGTTTTCAGGGACCAAACCATATTTGTTTAGACTAGTTTCAAATTTTGGAACCAAGCCAAATTAAACCAAATGTGGTGTTTTTGGAACCAATTTTTTTGGTGGTTCCACAAAGTCTGGTTTGTTCTTAATAACCAAAATTAGATTTTTGAGACCAACGATTAAGACCACCGAAAACCAAATTTGAATCAAAATAATAATAATATACAAAATAAATTAAATAATACATAAAAAAATTTAAATAATATATAATAATAATAAATGAATAAATAATAAATTAATAAAATATATTTATAAATAATTAAAAATTAATAAATAATCAATTAAATAAAAATATTTAAAATAAAATAAAAATAATGAATAATAAACAAAATGAATTAAATAATAATAATAATAATAATAAATGAATGTAATAATAAATTAATAAATAATAAATTAATAAAATATATTTCGAAATAATTAAAAATGAATAAATGATAATAAATTAATAATATAAATAATAAATTAAATTAAAATATTTAATAATAAAATAAAAATAATGAATAATAAACAAAATGAATTAAATAATACATAATAATAATATAAATGAATATAATAATAAATTAATATAATAATTAATAAATTAATAAAATATATTTATAAATAATTAAAAATTAATAATATAAATAAGAAATTAAATAAGAACATATTTAAAAATAAAATAAAAATAATGAATAATAAAAAAGGAATTAAATAATAAATAATAATAATAAAATTGAATAAATTAATAAATTAATAAAATATATTTATAAATAATTTAAAATGAATAAATAATATAATATTATAAATAAATAATGAAATAATAATAAATGAAATGAATTAAATAATGAAATAATAGTAAATTAAATAAATTAAATAATTAAATAATAATAAATAAATGGATAACATATATTTATAAATTAATATATATAAATAAATAATAAATTAATTAAATATATTTATAAATGAATAAATAATAAATAAATAATAAATAATAAAATAAATAATACATAAAAATAATAACTGAATATTATAATAAATAATAAATTATTTTATTTTTTTAAAGCGAAAATATCAGACCAGATCGCTTTACCAAATATGGTATGGTTCAATGTTTGTGAGACCGTGACAATCAGACCAGACCGTTTACCAAACAGACTTTTAAATTCAGGATCTAGACATGACCAGACCAAAATAGACCGAACCAGACCACACCACACCAAACCGCCTACCAAACATAATCTATTGCAAAATGTCCCATTTTCTTATAAATATTTCATAGATGACCTAAATGCCCTATTTTAATGAATGTTACTTAATATATATTTTTTATTAACTTAGATTATGAAAATTTTGATAGTAGTTTATATTCTTCATTCAAAGTTGCATAAAAGACATAATTTTTGAAATTTTATTTTTTGAATAATTTGTTAGGTGTTGAAGTAAGAATTAAATAAAATTTTAAAATGCTTAGTTAATTAATTAAAACTATATATATATAACATGAGGGAATCAAAAGGTGGTTATTGTATAAGTAATTTGTGATTTATTTATAAATATATTTCTATGAAAGGAAGTTTTCATTTTGCATAAAAAAATTAACCACTCTAATGAGTTTTATTACAACTTATAACTCTATTATTTTTTAGCATTTGAGAATATATTTACTATAATACACTTAAAGTTAATGGTATAATTAATATTCTAATTAAGAGGAATAATATTGATATAATTTTTAAAAAATAGCAAATATAATTGAGGGAATTTGTTTTAGTTAAGGGGAGTTAGTCACAAAATATTCAATACAAAGTCAATGATATATTCTTCATTAAATTTGCACACTCAAGCATAAGTTCTGAAATTGATTAATTATATAATGCTTTCAAGCTGTTAAAATCGAATTTAAGTGAAATATTTAAAATGCTAAAGTGATTACCTAAATACTTTTGTATACATAACATAAGAAAGAAGGTATTTATTATTTAAATAAGAAGGTTTAGAATGTTATAAAAAGACTTTTAGTAGTCAAAGTATTAATAGACTTTTAGTTCAAGTGAAAGAACAATAGTGATTTTCAGACATTAGTAATATATTTTTCTACAAATGAGGCTAATGTACCCAAATAATTTCGTTTTCGTTGAATTAATTGGTTTCCACTACAAATCTACCCCAAAAAACAAGTCTTGACTTGACCGCAAAACATGTGTACCACAAGCCCTCTCACTCTTTCCTCTTGCCTTCCTTTGATGACCATCCTCAAGAACTACAACTTTCATAGCACAATCACCTTTATTATTGTTTATGCCTCAGAGCGATCAATACACCAATGGAAAATTCTGCTTCTACTCTTGAAATAACAATTCTTATAATTGGTGTCATCTTTTATATTCTTCTATGGACATCAAACATTTGTGCTGTTTCTTATTGCACCAAAAGGCACAGAGTGAAGCCCCATACACCTGATGAGTCTTCATTACCAAATCACTTCACCCAAGTCTCTTATGCGCAACTTCTCCGAGCCACCGACAAGTTTTCCCTGGAAAAACTAGTCGGCGAGGGGCGATACGGCCTTATCTATAAAGGGTTTTTGAGTACTAATGTTGAAGTTGCTGTTAAGGTACTCAAGCTTCAATGCCAAGGTGCAACGAAGAGTTTTGTGGCGGAATGTGAAGCGTTGAGAAACATTCGCCACAGGAATTTAGTCAAGATAATCACATGTTGCTCGGGTTTCGATCACAAAGGCAATGATTTCAAGGCTTTGGTCTTCGAGTTCATGCCTAATGGGAGCTTGGAGAGGTGGTTGCATTCAAATTTACCCGGGCAGCTCAACGATAGGAGTTTGAATTTGATGCAGAGGCTAAACATCGCGATCGATGTGGCGTCTGCATTGAATTATCTGCATAATCAATGCAGACCACCGATCGTTCATTGTGATCTGAAGCCGGGTAATATTCTTCTTGGCAATGAGCTTTGTGCCCGAGTAGGTGATTTTGGACTAGCTAGGTTTCTTTTACCCGCCACAACAAAGTTCAATCATATGCAATCCAATTCATCAATTGGAATAAGAGGAACAATTGGGTATGTTGCGCCAGGTATGGTACTTTCATTTGTATTCAGACGAAAATAAAGTAATTATCATAAAATATAATAATCATGTCCAACGGTCATTGTGATCGTACTTTCATTTATATTCAGACGTAAATAAAGTAATTATCATAAAATATAATAATCATGTCCAATGGTCATTGTGATCGATCTGATACGGATGTACTTTCAACTCTAAACTTTTTACTCAAAAGATCCGATAACAACAACCAAGCCCTCAAAAGACCGGATAACAACAACCAAGCATTTTTCAATTACTTAAGGTCCGATATGAATTTCGTAGTAAAAAGCCGATTTAAATCTAAAATTATTGTGTGTGGCTACTAGCAATGTTTGAACATATTAAACAAAATTCAAATATATAGTACAATGTCTGACAAGAAAAAAAAAATTTCCTGTAAAGGTGTCTAACTAGGATTGAACCACCTAAAATTTCAACTGTGCTAAAATGGTTTTGCATTTTTAATTTAGTGTTACATTGACGCAAAATGCAGAATATGGTATGGGCGGGGAGGCTACAGCACAAGGCGATGTGTATAGCTATGGAATCCTCTTACTAGAGATGTTTACGCAGAAAAGGCCAACCCATAGTATGTTCATGGATCACTTGAGCCTTCATAACTATGTGAAACTCGCTCTCCCGGATCGAGTCATGGAGATTGTCGATCCGGTTCTGAGTTTTGAAGCAGAATTTGAGTCGAATAGAGCCGAACACAGCAGGGAAAACAACCATGGAAGAGCAGAGAAGTGCTTGGGAATGATCCTTCGGATTGGAGTCGTATGCTCAGCTCAATTGCCAAGAGAAAGGAAGAATATGGAAGATGTTATGTTGCAACTGCGTGTGATTAAAAATTATTTCTTGAATTCGGTGACATAGAGTTGATCATGGTTCGCCGTATCGTTTGACAAGTTACGTATTCTTTGGTTTGTAATATTTTTGAAAGGTATCAATACCATTACGTAATAGCCATACTCATCGGATATGGTATTGTCCAAGTCTAGTACGTGCATCGTTATCATGACCATAACCGAGTCTATTACGTGCATCGTTATCATGATAATAACCGAAATCGATATCGCGGTGGACCATGGAGTCGATATAGAGAATGACATTAAAACATGTTTCATAAATAGTTTTATGAGGTTATACAGAACCATATGAAGGACCATAGATATAGAATTGTGCTCATCCTACCATGTAAAGGCTGGAAATACAGTATACAAAGTTCCATTTGAGACCCCAAGTGATTATATATGTAATATTAATTTTTATCACGAATATTTATCTTTCTTAATTTTTTATTTATTTTAAAAGGTAAGATTTATTATTTTTTTGGGGGTGTTAACCCCTAAATTATGCCCAAGCCTTTAGGCCACATGATTATGATTTGAATGATGGTTTGTAAAATTAATCCATGATCTAATTTTCAAACCATGTCCATGAAGGTTCGGGTTAAGAGACTACTGAAAGAAAATATTTCGGGTCACAACAATTGAAAACGAATCCATGACCGATATTACACTAATGGTCATAATTGGCCTAACCATTTTTAGTCTTAAGCCAAAAAAGTGATTTTCAGCTACTATTGGCTTTTAAAATGATTTTCAATCACTCCCTTTGTCATTTTCAGCCTAAGGCTAAAAGTTTTTCTGTCACTTTTCTCTCAACCATTTTTCTCTCGCCGAATTCCCTCTCGACGAATTTCCTCTCGACGAATTCTCTCTCGACGAATTTCCTCTCGATTAAATTTTCAATCTTTCACTTTCATTATCATTCACGACCTAAGACCGAGTCTCTCAGTCACTATACCTAAAAGTGACTTTCAATCACTTTTCTTATCACTTTAGGCTTAAAAGGACTCTCGATCAAGGAAATTAGCCTATAAGTTAGTTTCTTGACGAATTTAGTCATGGAAATATTTTCATCTATGGCCAAGGTCACGAGAACCGCTTATAGAGATTGAGACTACAAAGCCTAACAAATCAGGTCTAGAAGATTGGAGAGAGCTTAGATTGGAAACTATGACCTGATCGAGATGAAAGTTCAACATTCTAAAATCACAAATGGAAGTTTTTCAATTACCCATCAGAGTGCGTCAGTGATCAGAAGATTCCTTGGTCAAAGTCAGACAAGAGATGAAAGAGAGCTGAAAGTAATAATGGTCAAAGTGGGCAAGCCTGAAAGGGCCATGGTCTCTAACTAGAATTTTCATGCCAGATATGATTCCATCACATGTGGTTGAAAGTATATCCAACTAATCCAAGTAACAGCTCAGCAAGTGGTTGGGAAGTTACTTTCAACATGAAAGCAATTAATGTCTAGAAGGGCAAGCTGAAAGGGACATCATCAGATCAAGACCCTCTATAAATACCCCTTCAAGTCCTATAAGCAAGAGGTCAACGACCATTCAAAGTCTTACTCTTTATCATTTAGCTTCTTTATCAGTCATATCTTAGTTTATCACTTAGCTTTTATTGCATTCCTAGTCTAACTCTTGAATTCCTTAGCTTAACATTTACTTTGTCTTCAGCACTTAGATCTTTAGTGTTTCATTTTCAGTCAAAATTTGTGTTTGTACTTCCTTTATCATTGTAATCAGTTCCTTGTTCAATGAAGAAGAGTTTTCAAGTTCAGGTATATTGATTGTTTTCTCTTAACTTCTTTTCAATCACTGCCTTTATAAATTTGAAGTCCTAACTTAGACAATACAGAACCTTAAGGAGATGGTCATTCCAACTCTTCAACTTTCGCCTGAACCAATCTTGGTCGGTCACCCGACCCGATAGGAATAGTTTGGTAAGAAATATCTGAGTCCACATTAGGATTCTGGCACGCCCGCATTTAAAGTCGACCAACTATTGGTTAACGACATCGACCACTTTGTGAGTCGAACATTTTGGCACGCCCGGTGGGACAAGTGTCATATTTGTGAATGGTCATTAAGACTCAATCACAGTCTCAAAATTCGGCTGAACAAGCCGAGTTTCCAAGGGACGATCAAGAAGAAAACCAATCCGCTCCCATCATGCAAGACTCCGGGTTTGAGCATGAAGAGGGGCATCAAGCAAGCCACCAAATAGTGGCTGAGAGTGTCAGCAACATGGTCTCACATTTTGAAAGTAGAGTTGAATCTTACCAACGCCAAGTTATTTAGGAGTTCAACAAAAGTATGGAGCCACTAGCAGCTTCATCCCATACAAAAGTATAGAGGCGATTAATACTTTAGTAACTCGTATGGATAGGCAGGTTGTCGGTCAACCGCCTAGGGTCGAGAATCAAAACGATAGGTTAGGAAAGTAACTTCCTTCTCAACAAGTCATCCAACCAGAAAGAGGTGTTCCATCACCTCCTATCCTTAATGGTCATCGACCAATAGCTCTCATTTAGCCTCCACCGGTTCACCATGTAAAACCGGGAATGGTAGGCCAACAACAACCACGATAAAGGAATAATGAACTACCTAATGGTCGTCCTCCTAATCCTCAACCTCAAGTGGTGCCACCTCAAACTGTTAACCCCGGGAGTCAAGAGGGATACATCCCTTGGCCAAATGCACCCTTTTAAAAATAAGCCCCACCAATGGTTCTGACTCGGGAGCAATTAGCTGAGGTTATACAAGAGCAATATGGACCAACATTGAGAAGAGTAACTCGACCAACGTTTAGGAACCCATTTCCTAATTGGATAGATTGAATGGATCTATCACAAAACTATCGAGTACCAAATTTCGTAACATTCTCAAGGGAAAGAAATCAGTCTACCCTTGAACATGTTAGTCGATTCACCATACAATATGGGGCACTTAGTAATAATGAGATGTGTAAGATGAAATTATTCTCCAACACACTCACTGAGACTGCCTTCAAGTGGAATCTACCACCAAATTCCATACATACTTGGCAACAAATGCAAGAAGTTTTCCATAACCAATTCTATAGAGATGAGCCAGAAGTCACTATGGCTGATTTATCTAGGATTCACCAATTGCCAGTTGAGGATGTTGAAACATTCTTGGCTAGGTTCAAGAAGGCATAAAACCGGTGCTAAATCAGTTTACCTGAGAAAGAATTTGTAAACTTAGCCCTTAGCAGTCTAGATTTCGAGCTACGAAATAAGTTCAAATGGACCGAGTTTGGCGATTTATTCCAATTGGCTAAGAGAGTCACAAAGTATGAAAAAATCTTGACTGAGGAAAATGAGAGGAAAAATTCTTCTCGAGGGACCTTCTATAAGGACCCTAACTATGAAATCCATATGGTTGACATTGTATATAAAGACTTAGAGGTTGATGTTATAGAGATTATTTCAAAAAAGCCATATGTGTGTAAATCCTTAGCTAAACCTGCTGAAACACTAAGTGGTGTTCAACCATCAACATCATCTGCCAAAAGAAATACCTTTGAGGCTGACAAGCAATATGTTTTCGATATAACTAAGGCTGAGAAAATTTTTGACCATCTATTGACTGATAAAATTATCAAAGTCACCGGGGGGCAAAAAATTGCCTCAGTTGAGGAAATCAAAGGTCGGGGAATATTGCAAGTATCATAACTCCTGAAATCATGTAACTAATAATTGTGTTGTTTTTCACGATCTGATTCAGGGATAGATCGAGAAAAAAGCATGGAAATTCCCCGAGAAGAAGAAAGAAGTGATGGGAGTTGATAGTGATCTTTTTCCAGCCTTGGTCAGTAACAACATGGTTGAAGTCTCGATGGTCACTAGACCATAGAAGAAGATTAACTTGGAAGATACCTCGGCTAGCAGAAAAAATAAGACCGAGGGAAAGAAGCCAATGACTGTCGAAACTCCAGTGCCTAATGATGAGTTAGCAAAAGAGTTAAGAGAGGCCCAAATGGCGCTGATCAAGCAGGGGTTGTGCCCAAAGTGCAAGGCGGAGGCGCGGAGAAGTCAAGAGCCACTTCGTGGAGACACTCGAAGGTATGGCCGCAGCTCCCACCATGGAAATATGCCAAGGTCACCCTTGCCTAGAATGGCTATAACTAATCGACTAACATGGCCTGACAGAAGGCCGAATGTAGATGAATATCCCAAGAGAAGACGGGAAATTAATTATAATCATGCAAGCAGCTCAACTCATGCAGCTTGAAGACCTAAAGAGCCAAAAATACCCGAGACTCGTCATGTTGAGACCTCGACCAAGCATCCACACAAGAGGCCAAGAATGGTCAGACTGCCGGTCACTGAGGAAGGTCGATGCTCGAGAGTACGCCACCCTAAATTTCTTAGAACCGAGAGTCCACCACCTTTCATGTCTCGCACACAAAAGAAAAGATGGCAGCGGATGAAAACCGAGTTACGTAAAATGGAAGAAAGATACTCGGTGCCCTAGTCCGGAAAAATAACTTTACTTAGAAGGGAATCAACGAATCATGAACCAAAGAGAAACTTGGAAAAAATATCGAAGGGAGGAAGTTCAGTTGAGAAAAGAGTCACTGAAGAAAAATGTGGATCTTCTTCTATGAAAGAAGTTGATGATGAAGCAATTTTTGGTGACGATGAGTTCGACATGGATAGGGAAGAACATGGGTCGAAAGGAATCATATTTAGTCCTTTCGAAGAAAACGTGAATTGCAACATGGTTTTAACCTTGCCTTTCATTTTCGAGGCTAAAGAAGACCAACCCTCTGTCATGGAAGGAGATGTCGAGATAATTAACAGTGAATGCCAAGAAGTTCTTGAAATCATAGAGAACCCATCAGAGTTAATCATTTCGAATCAGAGGCAAAAGGTTGTCGTGATAAGAGCAAGGCCGAATCTTGAAGATTTGGTGACAAGTAGGAATGTTCAAGCAGCTAAGGTGATCTTTGAGAAGCCTCCTGCAGGAATGTCACAACACTTGAAACCACTTTACATTAGGGTGTTTTTGGAAGGAATGCCGATCTCTAGAATGTTTGTCGATAATGGCTCTGCAGTCAACATTCTTCCAATGAATACCATGAGACTCTTGCATAAGATAGAAGATGACTTGATCTCTACCGATTTAATGGTTAGTAATTTTACTGGGGGCAAGACAAGAACAAAAGGAGTGGTTACTTTAGAGATGATGGTGGGAAAATGAAAGACCATGACGGCTTTTTTCGTAGTCGATGCCGGGTCTGCGTACAATATATTAATTGGGCGAGATTGGTTACACCCACACTTTTGTGTTCCTTCCACCATCCATCAAATCATGATCTTTTGGGATGGGGATGAAATACAAGTATTGTGGGGATATAATAAACTGTTTGAAGCTCGGGTCCATATGGCTGATGTTATTCTATATAAGGAAGAAATGGGGCTAGTGAGACTCATTGGTTATGACAAGTATGGTAAACCCAAGAAAGCAATAATGCGTAAGAACCTTACTGAAGGTGATATGTCTGAATTGCTCATTGAACTATCAATGCCAAATGTTATTCATGAACCAAGGCTGATAGTAAAGATCGATGATCAAGAGGTTGTTAGTAGATCAAGACCAATTGAACAAGGAGAAAATGTTATCCTATAAGGCTAGAATAAAACGGTTGAGAGCATATCTTGCCGAGAAAATAGCTAAGTTAGAATACCTAAAAGCTGAAATAACAATGGAAAATGATCTTTGGTGATGTTTCGGCCAACATGGCTGAAATTATAGAAAAAGATGAACCTGTTGATGATGATCAAGTTAGAAGAATTGGATGTAGTCTCGGCTAAGTTAGAATACCTAAAGGTTGATGTTCAAGATCCTTTGCAATAAATTAATTTGGGATCAGAAGAAGATTATTGACCAACCTACATCAGTGAACTGTTAGAACCTGATTTTAAGGCTGAGTTGATCTCGATGCTTAAAGAGTATAAGGATTACTTTGCATGGAATTACATCGAGATGCCAGGGTTATCAAGACAACTAGTCGAGCATCGACTGCCGATAAGAGAAAATTTCAAGCCTTTCAAGCAACCGTCTAGACGCATGTCAACTTAAGTAACTTTGAAGCTGAAAGAATAAATTGAGAGACTGCTCAAGGCGAGATTTATCCGAACTATAAGATATTGTGAATGGTTATCTAACATTGTTCCCGTAGTCAAGAGGAATGGAAAGATAAGGGTATGCGTAGATTTTCGAAATCTCAATTTAGCTACCCCTAAGGATGAGTATCTGATGCCAATGGCCAATCAAATTATTGATGCAGCTGCCAAGAATGAGATTCTATCATTCATGGATGGACACTCAGGTTATAATCAAATATTCATAGCTGAAGATGATGTTTCAAAGACGACATTTAGGTGTCCGGGTGCTTAGGTACCTTTAAGTGGGTTGTGATGCCTTTCAGATTGAAAAATGTTGGTGTCACTTATCAGCGAGCTATGAATGCAATTTTTCATGACATAATTGGAAAATTTATGGAAGTATACATTGATGATGAAGTAGTAAAATTGTCAACCAAGGCTAAACATTTAGCCGACCTGAGGAAATCTTTCGAAAGGATAAAGTCACATGGCCTGAAAATGAATCCACTTAAATGTGCTTTTAGAATGATTGCTGGAAATTTTTTGGGGTTCTTGGTGCACTAAAGGGGGATAGATATTGACAAGAATAAAGTTAGGGCAATTGTCGATGCTCAACCTTCGTGGAGTAAGAAGCAGTTACAGAGGCTGATAGGTCAGATTAATTTTTTAAGAAGATTCATCTCAAACTGTGCCGGAAAGATTCATGCATTTTCTCCTTTATTGAAGCTCAAGTCAGAAGAGGTCTTCATATGGGACAATCATCACCAACATGATTTTGAAGCAATCAAGATGTATCTTTCTAAGCCTCATGTTCTAATGCCACCAAGAAGGAAACGACCATTGAAGTTGTATACCTCAGCTGCCGATGAGTCAATCGGAAGTCTTTTAGCCCAGGATAATGAAGTAGGAAAAGAACAGGCAGTGTATTATCTTAGTCATATCTTGACACCGGTTGAGCGTCGATATACACCAATCAAAAAAATGTGTCTTGCTTTGTATTTGACAGCTTTTAAGTTGAGAATATATATGCTCCCTATTTTAGTTTACGTGATTTGTGTAACTGGTCTGATTAAATACATGCTTTCTCGTCCAATAATCTCCGGACAAATTGGCAAGTGGTCACTGGCACTCATGGAATTCAGTTTTAGGTACACACCCCATAAGGTCGTTAGAGGCCAAACTCTTGTTGATTTCTTGGACGACAATCCATGTCTGGACGTTGCTCCAGAAATCCATAATGCAGAAGAATTATGTGTTATTGAACTAACACCATGGACTTTAATCTTTGATGGGTCAAGCATAAGTGATGTCGGAGGGGCTGGAACTGTAATAATTTCACCAAGTGGAAGAAAAACTACATATTCCTTTTTCTTGGACTTTAAATGTTCAAACAACCAAGCAGAATATGAAGCATTGATAAATACTCCTTGAAATGGGGGCAATGACCGTTAAAATTATAGACGGCTCTAGTCTAGTAATTAGACAATTGTCTGTAAACTTTAGGTGTCAAAGTTGGAATCTCAAACCTTTTCATTCCATAGCTATGCAATTATTACAAGATTTTGATGATGTAAGGGTAGAACATGTCTATAAGTCACATAATAAAGAAACTATCGACTTGGCTCAAGTGGCATTATGCGTTCAAGTGCCAGAAGGAATAGTTGAAAACCTAATCAATATAAAGAAAAGATTATTACCATCAATCGAAATTAGGGAAGGTTTGTCGGCTGAAGTCTTCGTAACTGAAATAGAAAAAGAAATAGAAGAGGATGACTAGAGATCACCAATCATTCAGTGCCTTTAAAATCCACACATGAAGACTGACAAAAAGTTGAGAATTCAGGCATTTAGGTTTATTTTGCTAGATAAAGAGCTTTTCAAAAAAAGTATCAAAGATGACCTACTCTTAAGGTGTATCAGTAGGAAAGAGACTATGAAGGTAATGGTCAAAGTTCATGAAGGGATATGTGGTGCTCACTAGGCCGGGATTAAAATGAAGTGGTTGATCAAGCGATATACCTACTATTGGCCTAATATGCTTAAAGATTACATCTCATATGCTAAAGGGTGTCAAGTCTGCCAAAAGCATGGACCAATTCATAGAGTCCCCGCAGTCAAAATGCACCCAATTATCAAAGCATGGCAATTTTGGGGATGGGTTATGGATTTGACCGGGAAGGTTTATCCACATTTTTCTAAGCAACATTATTTTATCATTATTGTCATTGACTATTTCACTAAATGGGTCGAGGCAATACCAATGAAGTTAGTACACCAAACAGACGTGATATGTTTCATCAAACAACATATTATCCATAGATTTGGAATTCCAGAGTCAATCACAACAGATCAAGGCTCCGCGTTTGTGGGTAAAAAAGTTCAAGCATTCGCATCTGAATATGGGATTAAACTTCTAAACTCAACTCCAATCTATCCTCAGGGGAATGGGCAAGCTGAATCATCCAATAAGACTTTAAAAGGCATCATTAAAAAAATGGTCGAGGAAAACCCAAAGGTATGGCCTGAACTTCTTTCTAAAGCACTTTGGGCATATAAAACCTCTCAACGGTCAAGTACGAGTGTAACCCCTTTCATGTTAACTTATGGCTACGATGCGGTTTTGCCCATGGAAGTCACTGTGTGATCTATGAGATTTGCTTTGCAAAATAAATTGACCCCTGAAGAGTACAATGATTTTATGTTGATAGAGTTGGAGGAGCTCGATGAAGTGAGGTTAAGGGTTCTCGATCACATCCAAGTTCAAAAGAAACGAGTCACAAGAGCATGCAATAAACGTGTCAGGCCAAGGCATTTGGAGAAGGAGACTTGGTTTGGAAAACTATTATCCCAATCGGTGTGAATGACCAAAAATATGGGAAATGGTCACCAAATTGGGAAGGTCCATTCATGGTACATAAAGTCTTGAAAGGGGGTGCCTACCACTTAAAATATTTGGATGGTGAAATTCATCCTCGACCAATTAATGGTCGATACTTGAAATTCTATTATTCTACAATGTGGGAAACAATAGAAACAAAGATAAAAAATAATTAAAAGATAATGTTGCAGGGGCATACATTTTATTCATAATGAGTCAAATACAACAAGAAAGGAAAGTGTCGCGGGGGCATACATTTGATTCATCATTGATCTAGTTCAACAAAAAAAAAAATTCCTCCACAATTTGCCTAGAATGTCAATTCTGCAGGTAACCAAAGTTACCCTTGAGCTCATCCCACTCTTTCTGGAAATTGGCAACATGTTTGTCCTATTTAGCCTTCTTGGCCTTCAACTGAGGAAGGTCTGCCAAGATGGAAGACTTTCTTTGATTGACCTTTTTGTTCTTCTGGACAATCTCCTTCATAGTGGCATTGAGTTATTTTTTAGAGAGGGTGGCCAGCTAGTTCTTCCTGAAGATGGAGTATCTCTTTCTCAATCTCAACTATTCTCTCATGTGTCTTGGTATGGGCCGATTATGTAGAACGATATTGAGAGACATTGTTTTTTATCTGAGTAACTAGTGATTGTTGCTCCTCTAATGTCTTAGTGATGCGGATCGAAAGTTCATGAGCTTTCTTCGCGGCAGTCTGAAACTTTGAAACAAGGGCTGAAAAGTGAGCTTTAACTGACTGAAGTTGCTTAACTTGCTCCTGAGTCAGATCGTGATTCTCCACCAACACTGACAAGGCATTTGATATGTCAGTAGCCAAATTTGGTACTTCGAAAAGTCCATGAATGCAACTGTAGCCAAAAGTTTCTTGGCTCCCTCGATGGAAGAGGACAGGGATGATGCCTTTGGCTCCGAAAACGAATTTCCCATTGGATAGTCGGAATACATCCCGGCTTTAACTTGGGCAAAATAGGCATCAAAATCTTCAATTGTGTCATAATATTGAGATATTTCTTGCCTTAGAGCACTTGAGCCTTCCTAATATAAAAAATGAGTTAGTGAAGTCATTCAAGACTACATTGTGGAAATAAACTTTAGATAGTGAAATTTATCACTCCAATTGATGGGGGATAGGTCAAGGTGCCAAAATTGTTATCGGCAGTGGTTATATGTGTTGATTGGGTGCTAGAAGTTCTTGGATAATTAATTAAAGCGCCCTGCAAGAAATGACGGTTAGAATGTCCAACAAAATGGTAGTGCAATAAATATGAAGTTCAAAATATCCTTGAGTTTACCATAGCTTAATCATAGGGGCTACTGGCAAGCAAAATGGGGTTAGGAGCCGACTCGAACTCCTGAGTCATGATCGGCTGGGTCTCGTCAACACCTGGAGAATAGTACTCAACAATCATATTGTCTTCTTTGGTATGAATCTCACTTCTTCTCGATGACTTGTTGGAATAGGAAGATCCCTGCCCGTAAGAATAGTTGTAATCGGCCGACTATGATAATGTACGCTTGCATGGTTATATATTTACCTCACGGCTAGCGAAGCGCCTGGTATTGGCTGAATGGGCTAGAAACAATAATGGGTCAACCTCATCTTTGTTTCCCTCATTTTCTTCATTGACTAGTGACAAGGGACTGACAACGTTCCTAGGAGAGGAAATTGTTTTCTTTCCTTTTTTTGTTTTTGTTACCTGGAATTGGATCAAGAATTGATATAAGATAGATGATTGGTATATTCAACAATGAAAACGTGATTGATCAAGACCTTCAGTCTTTTAGTATGTTTCTCATTCTTCTCTGCCGATGCTCTAGCCTCATGGTCAGATATGCCTAAAGGATCATGAGCAGTAATAGCTGCACAATGCAAAGTTTAAGTCACTGATAGCAAAAGCGAAATATAAGACCTGACAAATAAATAATCTGCATATAAGGAATTTTACCTTCCTTTGATGGCTTTGATTTTTTCTTTTTTGGTGGAAAATCTCGATTGGCTGTATTATCTTCCTTGGATGACTTATTTTTAGTCGGTGGATTTCGGAGCTTGGGAATGAAATAGGTGACTTTTTCAACCACTACTTTTGCATCCGCGACCATAATTTTCTCAATATGGTTTTTCCACCACTGATCCAAGAATGAAGAAGTGTCAGGATTTTCTATAACTACTTGAATGGAAAAGAGCTTACAAAGACCAACATAGCGGCTGGCAACCTTTCGCACCATTTTATCTGTAACAAATATCTCCCGATTAAGAAATGAAACATTGAGGGATCGAAAAGGTAGGAGTGGAACAAGTTGAGTCATACCACACTGCCTGGCAAATTGTAAAGGGTTGTAATACTCCACCACACATTTCCCACTTCCAATATTGGAACACCCAAAATGAAGATCTCTAGCAATCAAGTAGCTAGCCCACACCTTATCATGAGTATTTTGGAAATCTAGGGCAGAGCCGGGGGCATAGGCGATCCAATAAGGTTATTGCGGTCGAGGCACGAATGGCAAGAAAATATGAGGAGCTCGATCGGTAGGAGATCATATAAGAAGGAAGACATGAATTTGAAAGACTTTTTGTTTAGTATCATAGAAACATACTAAAAATCCAGGATAGGGACATCAACTGAGTCATCAACGTCATCTTGGAGTTCTGGAAAATAGGCATTTGTCTAAAGTTGTAGAAGCCAGAAATGGCCTAAACAGGTTTTGAAGTTGGAGTTTATATACTCGCTGATACCACGGTAAAGATAAGAAAGAACAAAGGGAACAATGACAAGTTTGTCACCGGCATGAAGGCCATATGCAATACGAGTGAATTCTTTGGTCACAGTGATTGAAGAGACGCAGAACAAGAACCTATTCAGCCAATATATGAGAAAGGATATATGTTCTTCAGCAGAAACCACAGCCCCATTGCCTTTGCTGGCTTTGATGAAAGGCTCGTGAGCAGTAATACACCCGGAAGAGTCAGGCTTGGTCAGGTAGTCATAAGTTGGTATTGAAACTACAAGACAAGAATTCACCTCTTCACCGTGTGGTCTTAGCCCAGTAAGGAAGCATACATCATACATGGTTGGGCTCATCATTCCGTACCAAAAATGAAATGAATTGGTGGAACTAGACCAAAAGAAAAGCAACGAGAGAAGGGCCTCTTTATCCATGTGGATTCGTTTTTTTCGCAAGAATGATAGCAATGTGAATGCCGACTGATTTCCATAACTTTCTATACTGAGGCTCGACACGGTTCACCCACTCAACCCAATTTTGCTGAGCAATGGGCCAATTCTTGAAAACTGAAGTGAAATCAATAGTAGGAAACTCCCGTTGGAATGGTAGACTTTCTTCGACTAAAGGAGTGTACTCGGAAAGTTAGAATCGAAAACACTTGTAAATACGTTATCACTTGGGATAATTTTCGTGTCTAGATATTGTGATAAAAGGCCCATAATAATTTTGGAATGATTGGGTGTCGGTGTATTTGTTTGTGTTGATGCACTGACAACAGAAGAAAGATTAGCTTTCTTCATAATATGGGGTTTTTAGAATACAAGTCTGCAATATGGGTTGAAACGAAACTGAGGGAGTTTTAGAATACAAGTATGAGATATGGGTTGAAACGAAGTTGATAGAGTTTTTTTTTACGAGTATCATATATGTGCCTGATGGTGATATTGCACAATGAAAAGGAAGCCATATTCATAGGGAAAAATGAGGTGACTTGTCTATTGTGTCACAAAGGATGAAAAAGAATAGATTCACCTGTTTTGTCATGTGAAGCCCATCTTTTCAAAACCTATCAATCTGATTCGTTCCTATTCTCTCTGCACAAACACATGAAATGTGTTGAATTATCATGCCAAATAGATCAATGTTTGGCATATTTCAAAAGATATATTTATGTGTATATGTACATATATATATAGCCATATTGCAAATATATGCATATATCTGCAATTTTCTCCCTTTCAACAAACCCACAAACCCAACGACGATGATCTTGATTGCATGATGCATGAGTTCGATCGTTTGTTTCGTGCCATCAAGCTCGAATTGTTCTTCTTCCCGTTGAATCCGCCGCCGACGCTTTCGAGTTTGGTGTCGAATGATGCGAAGTCAGATCGAGAGCAACTCATAGACGCTCTGAATTGCATTCCCATGCTGCCGTCAAGGGTAACACTGTCGTTGCTGATCAGATTTCGGTACCTGTTGTTACAATTTCGCCTCTGGTTCATAAGGATCAGGGCGAAACAGATCCAGAATTTGCAAATTCATGTGGTGATTCTAAACTCAAACTCCACTATTCTGAAATCCATTGGCAAAATAGAATTCATATTTCAATGTTAAGATTCATAATTTTTTCTCCAAAAATTACGAACCCACTTTGACGATTTTGAGCTTTGTCGATTCAGTTTTTTCTTTCCGACATGTTAAATCTTTCAAACCCATTTGGAACCCAATTCTGCGAAATCCCCTCTAGAAACATAGCCATGTCCTTGGGATTATAGCGGATTGGTTCGTTGAGGGTTCGAGCTAAGAAAAATATGCCATTATCAAAGGATGATCGGAGATGGATGAGGAGTTCACTACGGTTCATGGTGGCATTTTTTGGGGCTACTGGGTGATTGTCAACCAAGCCCAAAGAAGGAGATTGTTTTGTCGTTTGCATGAGAGGTGTTCGATGGAATGCCAGAATGAAGGAGTCGTCTGCGATGCAAAGGCGGTTGCAGAGGTTGAGCTGTAACATATCAAAAGCCATCGCATCACTGAAGAACACATTGAATCTTAACTCGGTCGGCGACTCGGTGATACCAACCAGTTATTGTGATTCAAAAGGTGTCTGATGATGAAGTTCAGGGGTCCTTGATTATTGGGGCCGGCAATGGCGGGTTTACTTGATAATGCTTCAATTTGTTGCAAGAAGATACATATTTTTTGAGAATAAAGGGTTTACATTGGGTGTTGTTTTGTTTCTGGTTCAATTTGGGCAAGAAAAATGGTTCGTAACTCGGTTCGAAAGTGCTTTGAAGAAGCCGAAAGCTACTGCAAAGCCGAAGAATGATGAACTTTGTTGATGTGCTATGGAAAATGATGATTTATCAGTTATAAATCTGCATTCCAAAAGTGGATTTCCAATAACCTACCTGCCGTGGTCCCTAATCTTGTTCAGATGATGTTGATTTTCTTACTATAATGCTTTGCCTAGATCCGAGCAAAAGAATTACAACCAGGAGTGCTCTCGAACATGAGCATGAATACTTCAAGGATATTCACTTCATTTACAGTAGCAAACAAAAATTACAAGACATCTTCGAAAGTTGTTTTTAGTGGCTTTTCTAGTCTCCTGCACTTCACTTGTGGCTTTTGTTGTTATTCTGAAATTTTCTTTTATGAAAACCATGTTTACTGAACGCCAAAATTGTCATGGAAAATTTCAGTGAATTTTCAAAATTTTAACAAGTCACTGAAATTTCAATATTTTGGTAAATTTATCAAACTCTGTCAAGAGTAAATTTCATTGAGAGAGTCACATGGATGGTTTAGGTGCAAGTTAATTGGATAGAAATTGCCAAACGAGGAGTTGAATGAAATAATACTACTCTACAAAAATTCGGCATGAGCCCATTTCTGTAGAGTTGGGGGCAGTTGTTAGCGCATAAATTATGCTCAAGCCTTTAGGCCACATGATTATAATTTGAATGATGGTTTGTAAAATTAATCCATGATTTAATTTTCAAACCATGTCCACGAAGGTTAGGGCCCGTTTGGGAACTTGGTTTTGGTCTTGGTCTTGTGATTTTGGTCTTGGTGGTCTTGGGTGGTTTTAAGTAAATCTAAAACCATATTTGGTAAGGAGTTGGTCTTGGTCTTTGTATAATTATATATATATATACTAATATGTATTAAAAATATATAAATATGAAAATATATATCTAAAATTGGAAAAAAATATTAAAATGAATATATATATATAATTCAAAAATATTTAAAATTCCCGAAAATAATTGACATTTCTATTTTTTTATTCCAAAAAATATATATATAATCGAAAAAAATATTTTAAAATGTCAAAATTATATATAAAATTCAAATAATGTATATTAAATTCGAAAAAATATATATAATTCAAAACAAATATAAAATTCTGAAAAATTATATTATATACTGAAATTTTTTAAAAATTTAGAAAAAAATGATATAAAATGGGGAAAATATACAGATTCGGAAGAAATATATAAAATTCAAAAATCATATAAAACAATAATAATATTTTCTAAAAAACTATTTCCAGAAAATTATAAAAATTTCTCACTTTCCAGAAAATATAAAAAAGTACGAAATATTTATAATTTTTTCCAAAAATTTTGCCTCCAACTTAATTTTCCGAAAATATTGTTTTTCATAATATATTTTTTGAAAAAATATATATTTTAAGAAAATTATATTTTGAAAAAAATATTTTCAGAAAATTATATAATTTTCGCACTTTTTTTTATTTTTTGAAAATTGCGAAATATTTATATTTTATTATAATTCAAAAATATATATATAATTCAAAAAATATATATATAATTAAAAAATATATAAAATTTTGAAAAATTATATTAAAATATGATTTTTTTCCAAAAAATATTTTTTTCAAAATATAAAATTTGAAAAATACTTTTCCGAAAATTAATTATGTCCCAAAATATAAACATTTTTCCGAAAAATACTTTTTTTGCGAAAAATATATATTATGTTCCAAAATATGATATTTTGCGGAAAATATATATTATGTTTCAAAATATGATTTTTTTTCAAATATTATATATTATTTTTTTAAAAATAATTCATATTTTCGGCCATATATATATATAGAGAGAGAAAAAAAAAGTCAAAATTGGTAGGCCAAAACCAAGGTTTTAATGATTGGTTTTAAAAAGCCCAAAACCAAATCCAAAACCAATTTCCCAAACATGGTTTGGTCTTCAAATCCAAAACCAAGTCTAAAACCAACTTCCCAAACAAGCCCTTAGGGTTAAGAAACCACTGAAAGAAAATATTTCGGGTCACAACAATTGAAAACGAATTCATGACCGATATTACACTAAGGGTCACAATTGGCCTAACCATTTTTAGTCTTAGGCCAAAAAAGTGATTTTCAGCCATTATTGGCTTTTAAAATGATTTTCAATCACTCCCTTTGTCATTTTCAGCATAAGGCTGAAAGTATTTCAGTCACTTTTTTTTCAACCATTTTCCTCTCGATGAGTTCTCTCTCACCGAATTCCCTCTCGACGAGTTCTCTCTCGACGAATTCCTTCTCGATAAAATTACTCTCGATTGAATTTTCAATCTTTCACTTTCATTATCATTCACGACCTAAGACCGAGTCTCTCAGTCACTATGCCTAAAAGTGACTTTCGATCACTTTTCTTATCACTCTAAGCCTAAAAGAACTCTCAACTAAGGAAATTAGCCTATAAGTTAGTTTCTTGATGAATTTAGTCATGGAAATATTTTCATCAATGGCCAATGTCACGAGAACCGCTTGTAGAGATCGAGACTAGAAAGCCCAACAAATCAGGTCTGGAAGATTGGAGAGAGCTTAAATTGGAAACTATGACCTGATCGAGATGAAAGTTCAACATTCCAAAACCACAAATGGAAGTTTTTCAACTACACATCAGAGTGCGTTAGTGACCAGAAGATTCATTGGTTAAAGTCAGACAAGAGATGAAAGAAAGCTAAAAGTAGTAATGGTCAAAGTGTGCAAGAGTGAAAGGGTCATGGTCTCTTACTAGAATTGTCATGCCAGATATGATTCCATCACATGTGGTTGAGAGTATATCCAACTAATCCAAGTAATAGGTTAGCAAGTGGTTGGGAAGTTACTTTCAACATGCAAGCAATTAATATCTAGAATGACGAGTTGAAAGGGACATCATCAGATCAAGACCCTCTATAAATATCCCTTCAAATCCCACAAGCAAGAGGTCCCCGACTATTCAAAGCTTTACTCTTTATCAGTCATAGCTTAGTTTATCACTTAGCTTTTATTGCATTCCTAGTTTAGCTCTTAAATTCCTTAGCTTAACATTTACTTTGTCCTCGACACTTAGATCTTTAGTGTTTCATTTTCAGTCAAAATTTGTGTTTGTACTTCCTTTATCATTGTAATTAGTTCTTTGTTCAATGAAGAAGAGTTTTCAAGTTCAAGTATATTGATTGTTTTCTCCTAACTTCCTTTCAATCAGTGCCTTTATATATTTGAAGTCCTAACTTAGGCAATACAGAACCTTAAGGTGGGGTCATTCCTATTCTCCAACTTTCGCCTGAACCAATCTTGGTCGGTCACCCGACCCGATAAGAATAGTTTGGTAAGAAATCTCTAAATCCACATTAGGACTCTAGCCCGCCCGCATTTAAGGTTGACCAACTATTGATTAACTACCTCGACCACTTTATGAGCCGAACAGGGATCCAACATAGGCACACCGGCTTAAGGAATTGGACTTTGAACCACTATGCCACAAGTGATGCCCAAATAACACTATCAACTCCATGGTCCCTCGTCGCCATTAAATGTAAAAACACGGTAGAAATTAAACATTTTTTATACTTTGACTCATTGAAAAGTTGGAATTACTAAGTTTTGGAAAGCAAGGACAATAATTTAATATCTTCAAAATATTAAAAAAAGACTTAAATTATTGATACAAATGAATGATGTTCTTAAGGAATATATTTAAATAACTTTCATAAACCCCTGTGGTTTCCTTGTCATGTGCTTGCATGTGACTTGTGAATTTTCTATTCTACCCCCGAACCACTTAGACTTTTTAATATCCATTATGTCCTTTAGGACTTGTTTGATCTCATACATATATACAGACTTTAAGTGAATTATAAACAAATATTTATATATATATATATGACGGACTTAATTTTTTTATATTTTACCCTAAAATTTAGAAATTGAACTATAAATGAAAAAATATATTTTGGATTTAAATTATTTTATATTTTACCCAAAACATATATTTTTTAATATATTTTTTTTAAACCAATACATAAAATATTATTTTCGGGAAAAAAATATATATATATTTCAGAAAAACATAAATATATAATTTTAAAATATATATAAATATTTCGGGACAAATATATATTTTGTAAATGTATATATATATATTAAAAATTATATATATTTCATAAAGAATATATATATTTCAGAAAAAATATATATTTTGAAATATATATTATATTTCAAAAATTTATATATTTCGGAAAAATATATATTCCTTAGAAAAATATATATATATATTTGAAATATAATATATATTTCAAAATGTATATTTTTTCCGAAATATATGTTTTCTTCCAAAATATATATTTTATCAAATATATTTAAATTTTTTTGAAATATATATATATATATATATATTTTCCGAAATATATATATATTTTTCCCAAAATAAATATATATATTTTATGTATATATATTTTTTATTAAATCATAAAACTACAGGGGTTTTTATGAAAATTATTTTTGAAATATATCTAGTTAAGTTGATGGGCATTTAATTATTTTTTAATTTTCCGGTACCGGTAAATTAAATCTTTTCGAAAGGGGATAATTGTAACCAAACCTGCAAATCAAGGAATTTTTTTGAACTATATGAGATTTTTTTATTAAATCATAAAACTACTGAGGATTTTATGAAAATTACACTAAATAGATTTGTCTATCTTGGACTGAACTCATTTAAGTTGGTTATCTTTTTATCTTTGAGATATGGCCTAGAATTTTAGAAAAAAGAATTAAAATTCGCCAAAAGTGCAAGGCTATCACTTTGTTCCACTATTGAACTAGTAATTTGTTTTTCGAGCAAATTAGTCCTTTAACTATTAAATCATTGCAATATGTCCCTTGAGCATCCCAAAGTCACTTTTTTCCGGACTCTAGTGGTGTGAATTACTTAAATACCCTTAATTCTTAATTCACTAAAATTTGAACAAAAACAAATTAGTTAAACAACCCTAATACCCTCCATTTTTTCATTCATTGATTTATTTTGTATTAGCAAATACTTGACTATCGGTTGGCCATGTCATAGAAACTCCTAAAATATCCATTTTTATTACCACCTAGAAACTTTAGTTTATTATATTACTAATATTATTGTTTTTGTATGTATTTATATCTTATAAGTTCTCCTAGTATATAAATTGAGTTTAATTTAAATGGAGGAGTCTTGTGAGTAGGGATGACAAAATACCCGTACCAGCATGGAACCCCACCACCCCGATTTTAGTAGGTTAAATAAAGAGAGCATGTATGGGAGGGAGAGAAAATTTTTAGCCGAGTTTAAGGGTGAGTATGGAGGACCTCCGCCTTGCCCCGATTATCCTTCCCGCCTAGTTAGTAACTTACTAAAATATCCTTATATAGTTTTTATATTACAAATATAACCTTATATATACACATGCATTGGAAACCCTAAAATCACTCTCATAGTCCCATTATCACACTGCAGCGCAGTTCGCCCATCGATATCGGACTCTCATGAGAAAAAGAGAAAGAAATAGGGTAGAGCTGGTCACCCGTCGCTCGCTCGCTCCCTCATCCTCCCTCTCTTAATGTCCACCAGGGTTTCAACACCCATATTGTTAGGTGTTGTTATGAGTATAATTAATTTTATAGGTTTACCTTTTGTGGAAGAGAGTAAAAAATGAGGGGATAAAATTTTACCTTGGTTCAGGGATGGAGGAGGCGACCCGCCCTATTGTCATCCATCCGTACTTGTGAGATGTGGGTTGTCAAATTCAGGTGCCTATAAAAATGGAATATTATCAGTAAACCCCCCTATAATTTTATTTTTGATCAACTAATTCCCCTCCAGCTCAGAAAATCCCCTATGGTTAGTAAAATGTATCAACTTGCCCCCTCCCTATAATTATGGACCAAAATACCCCTGGAGTTTAATTAAATTAAAATATATATATATAATTCAATATATATACATAATTCGTAAAAAATATATAAAAATTAAAAAACATATAAAATTTGAAAAAATATATAAAATTCGTAAAAATATATATAAAATTCGTAAAAAATATATAAAGTTCGTAAAAATAAATACATATAAAATTCGAAAAATATTTAAAATTCAAAATATATATATATAAAATTTGAAAAAACATATAAAATTCTTAAAAAATATATAAAATTCGTAAATATATATATATATATATATAAAATTCAAAAAAACCATATTACCAATCAAATAAAATATCTCGAAAACATAAATATCATTTTTATTTTAATTAGGAATAAAATCATATAACTTTATTATTAAATCACATGAATGGGTAGATTATGTTGAACCCTCCATATTAAAAAAAGGGTTAGTTCAATCTGCACTTTGTTTATTACATGGAAATAAAAAAAAGGAATTGACTTCTAAAAAAGCACTTTTAACACCATAAATTATTTTAAAACTATGACTATACTCTATTGTGACATCTAAATGTTTTTGAAAAAAAAATCAAATATAGTGGAAGAACACTTTCTTGGATTGTATTATGATTTTCTCAAAAATCAAATATTATGATTTTCCTATCCCATTTTTTTTGGATAATCTTGTTTGAACATATTATTGTAGTGTGCCAAAAGATTATATATATATATATATATTTGAATTTTATATATTTTTTACAAATTTTATTTGTTTTTTTGAATTTTATATGTTTTTTTTTTAATTTTATATATTTGTTTTAAATTTTATATGGTTATTTTATTTTATATATATATTTTTACGAATTTTATATATTTATATCAAATTTTATATGTTTTTTTAAAATTTATATGTTTTTTACGAATTATATATATGTTTTTTACGAATTATATATATATTTTATGAATTTTATATGTTTTATTTTATTTTATATATTTTTTACGATTTTTTTTTTATGTTTTTTTCGGATTTTATATTTTTGTTTACGAATTTTATATTTTTTCGAATTATATATATATTTTTTATGAATTTTATATGTTTGTTTTTAATTTTATATGTTTTTTTACGAATTTTATATATTTTTTATGAATTATATATATATTCAAAATTTATATGATTTTTGTAATTTTTATATATTTTTTTACGAATTATGTATATATAATTTTTGAATTTAATTAAACTTCAGAGGTATTTTTGTCCAAAATTATAAGGAGGGGGACAAATTCATACATTTTGCTAATCATAGGAAATTTTCTGAACTGAAGGGGGGTTAGTTGATAAAAAATAAAATTATAGGGGGTTTACTAATAATATCTCTATAAAAATACGTAACCATTAGTTTTTTTTTTTTTTTTTTAGAAAAAAGATTGTTATGAAAAAGATTATGAATTCTCTATCTCATTATTAGATATTAGTATCTCCTTTATTTTCCTCTTATCTCATTAATAATCAAAATAAAAGTTTCTATTTTCTCTTATAAGAGATGATGTGGCCAATTTTATTTTTGTCCGCCTAATTTCTATATGTATAATTATTTTGTAATGAAATTGTAAGTGAAAGTAGAACAAATAGAGAACAGTGGTAAAACATAAGTCGAGATAATCCCCTGAAATTTTTTTTTTTTAAAAAATTACTTTAAACTTTTAAAATAATTTTTACTTTGCAATTTTATAAATTACGGGAAATATATATTTTTCCTTCTTAGATCTTTTATTGATATCATAACGTACTAAGGATTGTATATATATACTTACCCAAAAAAAAAAGGATTATATATATATACATATATATTGTATATCTTATTGGATCATTACTGTGTTAGAAATTTAGAATAGAATAATTCATTTATTCGTTGGAATACCAAAAAAGCCCTCACCTCTGTCCTCCTTCGCATTAGATTGGCCCTTGTTTCCTTTCATTCTCCTCACAGAATCACAGATCCACACACAAACACAAACACAAACACAAACACACACACACACAGACTGTGTATATACGCAACCCACGAACGCGTATAAATTATCTCTCTCTCAATCTCACACACACACACACACACGAACACATATATGTGTGTAATTACACACAAACTACAGACGCTGCAAATCAGAAACAATCAGCGATGGGCTATGAAAACGATCCGTAAGTTTCTCTCTCTAGGGTTTCCTATTATCTCTCTCTCTCTCTATAAAAGTAGGGTTAGGGTTTCTGAAATTCGATCGATTCCTTGTTCTCCAGGTACCGCGACGAAGACGGAGAGCCATTGATGGACCTCGACGAAGACTTGCAATCGGATCCGGAGCCCCAAATAGCCGACCCCAACCTTCTCGAGGACGACGACGACGAAGACGGCGACGCTTGGCGGCGGCGAGAGAGGTCGCCGACGCCGGTGTACAACGAGTCTGATTCCAAATCGAGGCCTCGCAAACGCCTCATCAAGAAGAGCGCCACCGCGGAGAGCACTCCCGATTTTGGTATCGCCGATGATGACGATGCGGCGGCGATTGGTGGGGGTGATTCCGACGAGGGCCCGTGGTCGTCGGAGGGCGGGAAGAGGAAGGGAGTGTCGCAGGATGGGTTTGGGAAGAAGAAGGAGAAGAAGATGAAGCTTGACAAGGCTGGATCGAAATTGAAGTTGAAGAGGAGTTCTGGGTATTCTGGAGGGCGATCCAAGGATCACGAAGGTGATCTGGAGGTGAAGGAGATGTGGGACACCATTGCTGGAGGCGATTCTGAGGTTATTTCTAAGTCTATTTACATGTTCTTTGAAGTATATAGATAATACAGGCGTGTATATATATATATGTATGAATCGAATTGGGTTATGTTGATTCAGTATTTTAGCAAACTTGAATTTTAGCTCATGAAGCTAATTATGGACTAATTATGTGTTTAGATGTGGGTAGTAAATTTGGTACAGTCATAGTTATTAAAGGCTCAAGGCGCACTTAGGCGCTAGAGGTCCTTTGGAGCTTAGGCGCAAGGCGAGGAGCATGCCTGAGTAGTGAAGTGAGTCACACAATGGGAAATACAATAAAAAAATAAAATTATTACTAAAGTATTGAGACTCCATAAATAAGGCGCAAATATTGTCAAAGGCGCTCTTGCTCACACTCTTGCGCCTCAACACGCCTTTAACAACACTGGGTACAGTAATACTAGCTTTTGTGCACATGAGATTTGCAGGGTTGGAATGGGTTTAGTTTGATCACATTCGGAGTTATGTAATCTGTAATGACTGATAGGTTCATACGGATCCCTTTGCTCTAGTTGTAGGAATTGTGGAAGCATATAAGTTTTTGGGTTTTGTGATTCCCCTTCAGTGAATCCTAGAAGAAAATATTGTGGGTTACTAATACTAAGGTGAAAAGTTGTTTATTTTTATTATTCTCAGAATTGAGTGGCAATATGTTTCTGGTTGCAGTTGTCTATGAGATGTATGATATATATTTGGATTTCTCCTTCTATGTGAAAAGGGGAAGTGAATGGTTCAAATCACAATTAGGCAATGGATATGTATTTTTCCTACATATTCTAAAGAGAAAGGATATGTAGTTTTCCTACTTATACTAAAGAGAAAGGATATGTATTTTTCCTACTTATTCAAAAGAGAAAGGGAAACAAAGGAAGTTGTACTTGGACTTGCTGTTTTGTCCTAGTCTACAAAGTTGAGATAGGGGGAGAAAAGAAGAAAGTTGATGGATTTTTTTGTTTTACCTTAGTCTACAAAGTCGGGAAAAACTACATACATCAATTGTTGTGCTTTTCTCTCTCTCTCCCTCTCTCTCTCTCTATATATATATATGTATATATATATTTAGTAATTCTAGCTAATGAGATGCGAGCATGAACTCTTTTCTTTTACCACAGTCTTCAAAGTCGGGAAAGCTAAATCAATCAGTTGTGCTTTATTTTACGTCTCTTTATGTTGAGTTATTCCCAACAAGATGTGATTTCAATTAGTTATTAACAACTTATTGGTCTTTTTGCTTAAAATGGTTTAGGACGATCAAGATGGTGTTAGGAATGTTGAGGATGATAACTTCATAGATGACACTGGTGTGGATCCTGCTGACCGTTATGGAAGTGATCGTGAACCGCGTTCTCCTAGTGATGCTCCTCAGGTTAGGATTCCAATTCTTTTCTAAACACATGCTTAATATCAATGGCCTATTGCAACTAGAGTGATACCCTTTGTGCTACTTTTGACTTTATATAGTTTATTGAGCCCTTTTGATATCATAGTATGGTATATAAAGCCTACGAGGACTTCAATGTTTGTCTCAACTTATTTTATTTCTCTTTACTTTTTTGGCAGGCTGAAGAGGATGAGGAAATCACAGAGCTCTTCAAGTCGGGCAAGAAAAAGAAGAAAAGTGAAAGAAGTGCTGCAGAAATTGCATTGCTAGTCGAAAATGTCATGGCTGAGCTTGAAGTCGTGGCAGAAGAAGATGCTGAACTGAATAGGCAGTCAAAACCTGCTATAAATAAACTGAAAAAGCTGCCTCTCCTCACAGAAGTCCTCTCAAAGTAAGATGATGGTCTATCAATACTTTGATTTCCATTTTTATTGCATGAATTCTTATCATCTTTCCAAATCTCAATTGTTTTTGATACAGAAAACAGCTTCAGCAGGAATTCTTGGATCATGGAGTATTAAATCTTCTGAAGAGTTGGCTTGAACCCCTTCCAGATGGAAGCTTACCTAATATTAACATCCGTGCCGCAATATTGAAGATTTTAACTGATGTAAGAACAGGGTTTTCCACCCTCTTATCGGTTGACCTGTTATTACTTGCGGGTTTTCGAATATGTAGAATATAATAATTGTTTTTCATCTTGCAGTTTCCCATTGATTTAGAGCAGTATGATAGAAAGCTTTTACTGAAGAAGAGTGGTCTTGGGAAGGTTAGATTACAGCCCTAGACAGTATAGTAGATGAGTTAATAATTTATGCACTTTGGTTGTAGATGGACAATTGACTTGATTCCTATTATTTGATCAGGTGATCATGTTTTTGTCAAAGTCGGATGAAGAGACCACATCCAACAGGAAGCTCGCCAAGGATTTGGTTGATAAATGGGTAATTTGGCTTTTTTTGTTGGGACAACTATTTACTTACTTTCTAGGAAATTTTGTGGCATATTCTGTCGGCTGGTATTGTATGAAACTGTGTCGTGCTTAGCTATATATATATCTTCTCAATTGTCTGTTGACTATGTGTGTGTATTAGTATATTGAATATGTCTATATTTATTCAAGATTTACTTATGGGAAAAAAATGATGGCGAGTTGTAGGTTATAGGTAGAGTATGTACTTAGCAATATATATCTCTTCACAATTGTCTGTTGCCCATGTGTGTTTGTTAGAGTATAAAGATGCTTGAATATGTCTATGTTTATTCGAGATTTACTTATGTGGAACAAATGATGGCTATTTGTAGGTTATAGATAGAGTATTTTTCACTTTTAGTGGGCAAACGAGGGAGAGATTAGATCTGTACCTTGATTTGTTGGTTTATTCAAGTTCTGTCCTGGAAAATAAGTTGTAAAAAATATTCGTGGACTTGTAGTGACATCTTTTTATCATTTTGCAGAGTCGACCAATATTCAATAAGAGCACACGGTATGAAGATATTAGGAATTTTGATAATGAGAGGGCACCTTATCGGAGGCCTGCTGTGAAGAAGTATATCCGATCTTTGTTATTTTCTTCTAAAATACTGTTTTTGTTCCAGGTTTTTTGTTGTTTCTCTTTGGAGTCTTAGCTTACAAGTGAAATGTTTTGTTATATCCCCAACAGGCAAATGAACAAAGCAGGAATGCAATCCAGAGAATCTGATCTTGATTTGGCTGAATACTCACAGTAATATGTCATAACAGATTATACCTGTTGTTTTTTCATAGTCAGAATCCATTCTAATTATTAAACATGTGTTCTACTCCATGTCCACATGTTTTGAAGCTTTAGTTTTCTGATGGCAATGCAGGGGATCAAAATCTGGTCAGTCATCTTCCAGGCAACATGCATCACGGCCTGAGGCAATGCCACTGGATTTTGTGGTGCGTCCACAATCTAAGATTGATCCAGATGAAATTAGAGCCCGAGCCAAACAAAATGTTCAAGATCAGCGTCGCGTGAAGGTTGGTTCTTATTTCACCCTTTAGACTTCAATTGTAGAAATGAATAAGGCTAGTGGTTGAGTTCCTGGCTAACAGTAGTTGCCATGGATATGAATTATAATTTCCTTTTGACCCTGTTAATACTTTTCACCTATGAATCTTGTGAGTAGAATATAATATAACGCTTCAATCTGAAAAATAATTACTCTAGCGTGAAATATAGTTTTAAGAGTCGGAATTCTTCTTCTCTCTTTTCGGGTTGTCGTATGCTAAGTTTTTCATGGGAAGAAATGTTCACAGTTAAAACATATAAAAGATTTGCCCATATCAGTAAATAATTTTGAATTAAATTTGAGGCATCAATAAAGTAGTATTTTGATGGAAAAAGTTCACAGCGTTGGGGAAGAAAGCAGGATGGTTGCTTAATCATGTGATTGCATAAGGCATATCAATTCTCTTTGTTTTTGGGTTATAATTTATGACCCAGAAGAAGTTGGTTGCAAGTATGGCTAACATTGTTGGTTATTTAACTCCGAGAAATGAATTATTTATGGCAACTAGAATTCTTACCTAATTAAGCTTTAATACCCTACTCTTTGGAATCGACTGCAGGGCTCCTTTAACTGTTGAAGCAGTTTGTTGTATTGTGTGTAAATTCAAGGTAGCACGCTATGATTATGAGAGGACCATAAGTAAAAAATAATAATATTCTAAATTGTTTACAAAAAAATTCATGTTATTATATCATGCTTGTTGAGATTAGTGCAACCAAGCTACGTCCCGGGTATAGTACCCTTTCTCTGTATATATTATTTATAATATATTTGTTAGTTTTAGTTTTCCCTTTCTGCACTTGTTGTAAACACTATTTTAATCTCATGTTACTTGACAGATGAACAAGAAGTTGCAGCAACTGAAAGCACCCAAGAAGAAACAACTCCAAGCCACAAGACTCAGTGTTGAGGGGCGTGGGATGGTCAAGTATTTGTAATTTTAGTTCCCCTCAACTCTTTAATAAAAAAATTTTAAGTTAAAATTTTATTGTAGAAAAGTTACAACTTGCATTGACAACAAAACATGCCAGAGAGATAAAATATATATGTGCCCTAATTTAATTTTTGAGGCATCACTGCAGGAAACATGTATTTCGGATTTGCTTATGTTCATGTGCCAGAGAGAAAATATATATGTGCCCTAATAAGCTACTGATGAAATTGCTTTCCAGTTCTATGATTTTCCTCATTAAACTGCTCTTGGATGTGTGTTACAAGAAGGTCTATCCAACACGACAAGTTGAAGAATTTAAATCTTCCAGAATTTAATTTCATTGCTTCTCTGGGGTTCCGGAGAAGCAATGCTGATATTTGTTTGATATGGTAAGTAAGTGCATGGAGTAACGAAGTAGCTCAACCAACGGGAGAGGAAGCAAAGCTCAAAGGTCATTACGCAAGGCATGAACGATGATGAGAAGATGTTTAAGAGGAACCCTGGACGCGAAGAGTGGATGATGATGCCTTAAAGGCGATGTGTGTCTTTAGGAAACGAGGTGTAGTTGTGGAGATGTTAAAATGCATTTGAAAAACATGTCCGTTGAGAGAGGACTTTGTCACGAGAGATTGATTTTAAAAGTACCTCAATGCTCCTATAACGACTATGTTCATCCAAAAGGCTCAAAAATGAGTTTTCGAAATTTATAAAATAAAATAAAAACTCTATTTGAACAACTATAGAGACAATTTCAAACGATTTTTTCACAACTTCTAATAACTACAACCAAACCACTTAAAGTATTTGATTTTTCAATTGCCTGAGCACAAAAAATTGTGAAACTAATATTGGTTACGGTCTTGTATAAATAGGCCCCGAAATGTTTCATTCAGAAAAAAAAAAAAATTTAATAATTAATCTGAATTACCACATAATTGACCAATCAACGTGCAAGACTAACAGAAGTTGATAAGGTAGCTTAAATGGCCATACATCATTTTATAAGGTCTTGTTTGCCATAATTTATGCTTCTAGCTTTCTGCATAAAAAAAAAGAGAAATATAAAGTGTTTTGAGAAGCTGGGGGTACCGGCTTATTTAAAACGCTCTTCCAAGCCTCAAAAGTTCTTCTAAATTTTTTGTCAAATACCGTTTAAAACAGTTTTTCCTTCCAGGAAGCCAAAAACAACGTTTGAAAAGCCAATCCAAACAAAGCCTAACATACATTGAGAGAAATAACATTGTAACTTTGTAAAGCATGCTTTTTTACTATGGTTTGTTCACTTGAATCGAATTAATACTAAGTACTTTCTGCTATCCATTAGGCTTCTCTCTTCAGCAACTTGTGTGTTTTGTTCTATGTGCATGGAGGATAGATACCACCTCTTTTTTGGTTGCAGCTTTACTCATAGATTTTGGCAGATGATACTTCAAATGGGTCTTTAGAATTGGCATGGGAATAACTGAGATTCTCTTATGAACTGGTCTATTATTCATCTCAAAGGAAAATCTCATAAAGTTTTGCTTCACAAGTTAGCTTTTGCTGCCTTAGTTTATGAATTTTGGAGAGAAAGAAATAATAGAATCTTTAATGATGAATATGGCTCCGCTGAAGAGGTCTATCATAGGATCATTCAAAGTGTGAGGTTGAAGCTCTTTCCCCTTCAGAATTTCCATCCAAATTCTATTAATTATGATCTCATTTCGAAATGGAATTTCCCTACACATTTTCTCCTTCATAGTTACATTTTGGTTCACGGTCCTGGCTTTGTTTGGCCTTTGCATTATGCTTTTAGATTGGCTCTCTTTTTTTTTTGGTGGATCTTTGGATTCCACATATGCATTTTGTTACTAGGGGTATGCCCCTAAGTATTTTGTAGCCTTTGGGCTTTTTCTTTTTATATACATTTTTCTTGCCATTCAAAAAAAAAAAAAAAAAAAAAAAGAAAATCAAATATTTACATCTCTGCCACTAGATTGAGCTCCTGATTCTAAAAAGAATTTACAGTATAACACCAGAAGAAAAAAAATGTAAATTGAACAAGAAAATAAGTAATTTAAACCAAATAAAGAAAAACCCACTCTTTCAATCACAAACTTCGTCTATATGGTGAACTATAAAAAAAATTCTGGGTTTAAGAACCACACTTGTTCTTTCTGCCAATATTTTTGGCGCAAAAATTTCAGATACCATTAACTAATTACAAGGTTTAGTTTCTACGATTTCGAAAACAGAAAAAGAGCAGAGATGTTGCCTAGAGCAGCAAATTTACTTACTTCATGGGCTAGCTGCATGCAGTAACATCCAATTCAAGGCCCTTGCTTCTCATCTCATTCTGCATTTTCAAAGCAAGATCAATATGATTGCTTTTGCGAAACCCATCTATCAAACTGGTATAAGTTGCGACGTTGGGGGAAATCCCATTCTTGCACATATCTCCGTATACAGCCAACGCGGAGTTGATGCAACTTCCCTCGACAAAACCATCTATAATGCTATTGTAAGTCTTACAGATGGGAATATAACCCTTCTTTACAAATTTCTTTAGCACGTCGCTTGTCTCTCAGATGCACGGCCAGCTTTGCACAAACCATTGAGAATTGTATTGTAGGTGAAGTCATCGGGGGCAATTCCTGAGCCTACTATGTGTCTTTTGGTGACTGTTCGCTGGTGCATCTTTATGAGTTTTTGGTTCAGGTGGATGCTGAAGGCAATTATGGGTGACAATGATGCGAGTCTTGTTTTTCCTAGTCTAATCTGGTTAGGTTTAAATGATTGGTTTATTACTAAGATTTTGAGTTTGTTTTGCTTATTTGAATGGTGGACCTACGGGTATCACCTCCTGGAGTATGCCTCATGATATTTGTGTAAAATTTTTTAGTTTTTTTTTTTTAATCATTCTTATCATTCAAAAAAAAAAAAAAATGTTCAGGGATCGTTGGATATCACCTATTGCAAAATACCCATCAATTATAAAACTATATGTGTCTGCATCAGCTTCGAAGCCCCTTTCCAGCATCTCAGACAATAAACTTGATGCCAAGTCCATGTGTTTATTTATGCAATGCTCACATATCAGTATATTATATGAAACCAAACTTGGTATAACTCCCTTATTCACCATCTTATCCCATACATTACCATTTGAGTCATATTTGGGCCTATACTAATACAAAGGTGAAAAAAAAAATTGGGGCCTTTTATATGCATTTAAAATCCTTGTATTAGTTTTAAGTTCTCTTTAGTTTTGTTTGTTTTAATTTAATTATTGAAAGAATGGGCTGAATTTTATTAGTTTAACATATGAATTGACATTGGATTGGGTAAAAAGCCTTTTATGTTTGGGCGTATACTAACATATATATATATATATATATATATATATATATATTTTATTTTGGGCCTAATACTAATATAACAAAAAAAAAATTTTGAGGCCCCTGAGGCCCTAGGCGGCCGCCTAGGCCCTGGTTGTTTGGAGTAAGTCCATCCTCAACAATCTTACTGAAAAAGTCCAAAGCACTGCCCAAATTTCCTTGGTCACAATATCCCCTTATCAAGCTTGTGGCAACCGCCACATTCATTGGTATCCCACTCCTCACCATTTCATCCTTTAGCCTCAAAGCCTCATCTAATTTCTCTTCCTTCAAACAAGCGTCGCATCATAAAATTTACTGTATCAGAATCATAGTCGATTCCTCTCAAAACTACATGAGAGTATGTATCTTGTGCTTGTTTAATCATATCATTCCTAACCAGTACATTCAATAGTCGATTCATACATGCAACACTTGGGACTTATATCACACTCTATAATTCTATAAAAACAATCAACAGCATGCGCATAACGTTTGCTTTCAACATAACTATCCAACAAAGGGTAAAGTGCATAAAACCCCCCTGAACTATGGTCAGTTTTGCACAAAACCCCCTTGAACTATGATATGTGCAGTTAACCCCCTAAGCTATCACATTTAGTTGCAAATTGCCCCAATTTCTTCATTTTTTTATATAAATGACCATCATGCCCTTTCTTATTGTATTATACTTATCTATTTTTCTTGTTAACATATATTATTAAAAAAAATTATACAAATTTGATAGCATATTCTGCATAAAAGTTTGTATAGATTTTCACAAATTTTAAAATAATTGAATAATTAATGATTTTAGATTATTTAAATAAAATTAAGTAAGATTTTTAAAATGATTTAGTAATTACTCAACAATATTTATATATATAATACAAAAGAAATAATTTTTTATCTAAGTAATTTATAAATTTTGTATGAATGTATATCTTAGGAAAATAAGTTTTTTATTTTTATTTTTTATCTTAGCATCTAAAAATTTTAAGCTTAAGGTAGTAAGTTTTATACATTAAATTAAACTAAATTTAATAACAAGTTTGAGAATATATTTCATGCAAATACAATAAAGGTGCATAGTCTAATTAACATTTTTAGTGGTAATATTAAAAGAATAAATAGGTTTATTAAGAAGGGTAGGATAGTCTTTTGCAAGGAGATTGGGACAATTTGTAACAAAATGATAATTCAGGGGGTGATTTGAAATTCATGAGGATAGTTGCAAAACTAGAATAGTTTAGGGGGGTTTATTGCACTTTACTCTCCAACAAATAATTAAAAAGGCGCGAGTTTGGTTCAAAATCGAACCTTTTCGAGCAATCAACCAAGTTATGAATAAGGAAAGTACCACTAGGACCCGAATCACACGAGACGAATAGATTCAGCGAATCCCGAGCAACCTGATGGTGATTACACGACCCGTTCAAAATGTGGAGCAAAACACAGAAGGAATCGGGCTGTTCCATGGCCCACTTGAAGTGCCTCAAAGCCGAATCAGGGTCGTTCTTGTGGCTCGAAAGCAAATCTACGACATGGGTTTGTGTGAGAACACTGTTTTTGAGTAATGGGTTTCCCGGGAAATTTAGATTCTGAAATGGGTTTCGCGGGAAAATCAGTGTTGGGGTTGGGATTGTGGGGAAATGATGATGATGATTGTGGGTTGTTGAGTGTGTGTGAAACCACAGGTTTTGGGATTTGGCGGGAAGCTGAACAGGGACATTTGGTAAGTGTGCGACAACGAATCAGAAATGAAGGGATTGTTGAGGAGGCGAGTCGAGTTCTCATGCTTGGTTTCTGCAGAAAAAGAGAGAAACTGCAAAATCCTATAAACTGAAACTCCAAAACCCTAGAAAATGTAACCCCCTTATAATAATATTTGTCCCTTGATTTTAGGGAATATGGAAATAAAAATTATTATCTATTCTTTTTTTAGAAAACCCAATTGCCAGGGTGTCTAAATCAAATTAGACCATTTCGTAAAATTATTATCAATAAAATTTTATTATTCATATATAATTATATCCTTTATAATTTAAGAAATTTTTATTTGCTGAGGTGATAAGATATGGGATGAAACGAATATAATATATATTGTTTTAGGAATGAGATAGAAGGGAGAGTGATTATTTGTGCGAGGTTGGACACAATTCATGAACCTGAATGGTGCTTAAATGAAAGTAGAATAGGTTGAAAATATTTAAGATAAGACTTATTATTTTATCTTTTATTTTCTCATTGAGGCCAAACCTAATAAACATGTGCTCATTTAATTTTATTCCAGCAAAAAATTGCTAGCCAAGGAAAATGGTCTTTTTCAAAACAAAAATTTGCATTTACATAGGTCGCTGTATTGGCTTCTGAAATTATTCCCTTGCTAGAGACCAGACAATCAAGCAAAAATCTTCAAACAAAATCCAAAATATTTGTTACAGCACTAACCAAATGGAATTTGAAAAATAAAATATAGTTTAAGTTCCATGATCATCCCCTAATTAGAAATTCAAACTGTGGATCACACACATATTATGTTTGTGCAGTTTCTGTCCAATAAAATTCAATTATGGATAACTAAATTACCCGCCAAGTTTCCATGGAGTGGACAATGTTAGTACAAGATTCTTGTTAATTTTCTGCCAAGGCTGTCAGAATCAGGAGTTTAGATAGAATCGTAAGATTTTACCAGTTATAATAAGGATTCTGACAATTATGTTTTCAACAATATTTTTCCCTCTGGGAAAAAAGGGAAAAAGTTAGACCAACGATCGACAAATATAACTCCAAAAACTTCAACATTCCCATCAGTGAAAATATAATTCGAGATTCAAAATTTTAAGAAATTTATTCCTTGCAAGAAGCAAATTCAAAATTAAGACGAAGAATGACAAATATGATAATAAGGGCTTCTGTTTATCACAAGGGCTCTTGTTCGTAAAATTTGTGAAAAATGTGGACTAATCCGTCGCCTGTGGCCCACAAGTATAAAGTACTTCCTATTCCTATGTCCCAATTTATAAGTCTCTTTTGGGGAATTCAACTTTTTAAAATATTATATTGGTAATGAATGAAATATCAACTTTACCCTTGTTCCCATCATAGTGATGTGATGGGTTATTGTATAGATGATTTATAATTTTAATGCATGAAGGGTAAATTAGTAAAGTTGTATGATAAAGTGCTTTAACTTTTCAAATGGAACACTTATTTTGGAACGGAGAAAATAGTAAAAATGAACACTTATTTTGGGACTGAGGAAGTATAAATTATTTTGCATTTCATTAAGCTCATTTCATATCATATGATATCCATCAGTACAACATATTTAATATGCAGAAACTTTTCAAGGTTTCTCAAATATAATCGATCAAGGTCAAATTTTCACTAATCAATCAAAATGACAGATAAAAAAGCTAATGGTTGAATCATCGTCTATCAGACAAAAGGTACAACAATGTGCTTTGTAATTCAAATGATTAGGTAAATTCATCAACTTCCTGTGATAGGGTTTTGCAGCCTTGGGTCAACAAATACATGAAGAAGAACCTATTTGAAAGACTGTAACACTATACAGAAAATTTCACGCCTTCATCGTCAGCCGAAGTTCCCTTGAAGATTGCAAGCTTCCCCTTGTGTTCTAGCAGCTTCAGAGCTCGCATTAGAACTGATCGGTCCATCCCATGAAGCTCTGAAATAAAAGAACGTCTTTAGAATGTATACACCATGTGTGTTGCAGGAAAACCTATGATTTGCTCCATATATGTAATCTATGCTGCAAGAATAATACTAATTTCTTTCTACTCGGCAATAAAATGAGTAACACTAGAAAATGCATAGAAAAAAATAAATAAAATGACGGTGCCTGTTACTTTAGCTGGAAAAGCCAAGTGATTAATCAATCAGACGCTTGGATGAAACCTGCTGTTCCTAGGTAAGCTACTTTTGGGGGCTTTATGGAAGAAAAAATGTTAAGGCACATTGTGTGACCTACCTTTGCATCTAGTCCGCTAGAACGTATTCAGTACCCCTGGGGTATATGCCATGTGGTACTCCAGACCAATTTGTGGAGTACGTGTGCAGGACGCGTTGACTTCACCACCCACGCGTGTACTTACGGAACCAAGACAGCCTATCTTACTAATAATAATAAAGGGTTAAGGGCCTCCAACGCCTATAAATAGCAGCTTCTTTCAGTCTCTATTTGATAAAGAAAAGAAAGGGCCGAACTTAGAAGTCGGCAAGAAAGAGCTTTGAAAAAAATAACATAGTACTATGTGGCCTCTTTAGTTTTGGTAGTGGATTTATGATGTCATAAAAAAAATGAACGTCCAACCCACCCCACCAATAAAAAAAATAATAATAAAGACGGAAAGAAAAAATGAGAAAAAGGTAAATAATATAGTAAAATAAAAATTTGCATGGAGGAGTATAAACCTGATATGCAACCATAAAGTAGCAAAGATTTACCACAACAGAAATTACAAAATTTTGCGTCATTCTGTTCAATATCTAATAAACAGTGCAGATCACAGCAGATAGTGCAAGTCTAAAACCTTTCGGTAAGAGGTGTCTTAAACAATTAGGCAAAACTACATACGAAAACACGAGCAATTATACATGCCATGTAATGTTTCCAATTTCTATTGGCACTTCGTCATACCATCCTCAAACATTCAATTATCTTCAGAAATCAGAACTGAAACAAGAAAATTAATTAGGCATACAGCATAATTTACGGAGACTAGTTAAACAAAAACACAGAATAACAAAAGCCAAAAATAAAAAAAGCTCTAACACAATTCTTAGCTTGAAAATGCTTGTGTTTCTTATATTTGTCCTAGAGAGGTGACAATTTTTTAGGCAAGCTCCAGAGCAGACATGTTGAAAAGAGAATAATCTTGATATTTGACTCAAACTACCATCTCCTAAGCAGATTAAGCTAGCAAAACAGCACCAAATCTGATCTCTAAATCTTTTCAATATAGTACAAAGTTGACCTCTCTCATTAAAATGAAAAGAGGTAAAGTATCATTTTCGTTAGTAATAATTAGTTCAATATTTTGGAAGTCTTTTGAAACTTTTTAATCCATCAAAACCTCAGAAGACATTCTTTACAACCATAAAAGTAAAATAAAGCTCAGCAGGCAATTACTTCCACTGGACTGCTCTATGAAGGGCTTCCCTGATTCCCGGCTCTGCTCTCTCAAAAATAAACTAAAATTAAAACAAAAAAAAAGGGGAGTTGGATATAAGTCGTTCCTGATATAAAAGACCATTCAGTTAATTGCCTACGATCAAGCTAACTATCAGTCTACCTGATGTCAGACAAGCTTGTTTCATAGGGATTTCTTTCAAATCATCCCATAAAATATTTCTATGAAGAAAGCGAATGAAAATTTGGACAGAACCCCAGATTTTTTATTGCAGAATGTACGGATTGAACCCCCATTCCCCAAAATAAACTCTCCTTCATATTATACATTAGTTTAAAAACACTAAAACAGGCATCGATTGCTACAGAGTTTTCCCAGGATGCAAGGTATACCGAATCTTCTAATGCAGCTAAAGTTTACCTGTTCCTCGGGATTCAGGCCCTGAACGTATTTCCTCAACTGTCATCACACTGTCCTCCAATCCATTTTCTTTTACCTAAAGCATGGGAAATAATCTTCAAAAAAAGGTAGCACTCAGGGCAGAATCCTATCGAGATTACGTTTCCACTTACAAAGCTTAAAATCAAGTCAGCCCAGTCTTGAATCCGATGCCAGAGGAGAAGACATTTTCTATGACCTTTATCCATCCATTCTGCACGACCTGTTTAATAAAACTTTGTTTCAAGAATCAAGCAACACAAAATTTATTGTATGAACATAGCGAATGAAATAACAATGAATGATTGAGTTTGAAAGATGAAACAAACCATCGGAAACTAAGGCTGCAAGGAATACCGCCCTAGCCTCGTGACTGAGAGACCCTGCACTATCATAAACCATATGTGACTAAGCTGCCTCAAGTAAAATGCACAAAAAAATACCACGGGGTGAACTTGAAACACCTTGCTAGTACATTGACTGGTGCAAAAGCATTAGATAGTTCATTTTATGTTCATATGAAAGACACATTTGATTTTCTCAAATGATACGAAAGACATCCATATACGTGTGCATTATATCCATTTGTATACCAAACACTATTGCTCCAACAGCCATTGGCAATTAGCTAGTTAAGATTATCAAATCTGGTAGAGAAGGGCCTTTCTACAAGCATCAGCATTCTGAAATTCAATGTTGGAGCAACATATCTTTGTGCTAATCCAGTTTTTATAAATAAAGAGCCTTTTGTTTTCCTATTTACTAGGAAAGATCAATGTTAGCACGAGAGAGAAAATAAAGTAATATAAGTCGCTTATGCTCACTTTGTGATTCCAGTGGAATCGCCAATTTATCGTGCCCGGCCTTTTAACCTGTTTGTAAGAACTTGTGTATTTATGTGAGAGTATCACAACAACTAAATTGATTAGTGCTTTGACAGGGCAGCCACCTAACAAGAAGATTAAAAAGTGTTATGTCACCTACGACCCTTTTGTACCAAAAATGTACAATTATCCTTTGCTGCGGTAGGAACTGCTTTATTCTAGTAATGGGAATTCATGATCCGCGAACTCAGAGGTTGCTAGACACTCAACAAGAGAATCAACCACCAATTCTACACTGACCCATTGCCAAATCAATAGTCAATATGTGCGTTCTTGATGACTCAGATAGTCATGAAGACGTTGATCCTTCAATACTCATTTGAGAGCCAGGTCAAGTTGTATGAATTGGAATCCCCTTCATTGATTCTCTCACTGGAGGTTGTCCATTGTGGGCCCCAGCAGATGAAATATACATGACTTATGGCACTCTTGTTATTAAATGAAATACATGAGGCTAAATTTGTCCTTGCAAAAACTGACGTGGCATAATCCAAGCCCTTAAATGCGAACTTGATGGCCTCCAGTGAGAGAATCAATGGAGGGAATTCGGATTCCAACTTGTATATGTTCTCACTCCAATCAAAGCTTCGTCTGCAGTAATAATGGTAAATAAAGATCCAGGAAAAAAAACAAATGCTATAAGAATTGTAGCCATGAAGTCTCCTCAGTCAAGTCTGCAACAATATGCATAATGAATGATATGTGGGAAGGAAGAGTTGGGGATGAAAGATATGAAGGAAGGAGCAACCTTCTTTATTTGAAACACAAAGAAAGTGTGGAAGGGAAGCGAGGATGGAGGATTCATCCTTTTAGGCTATTATATGTAATGTAGATTTTACATTATTACCCTTTTTAATTATTCGGGATAATTTATGTTTTCCGAATTAGGTTATATAAGGAGATTATACTAACAAATAAAATCGCCCATTCCCTTCCTTCTAACTACGTAAACAAAGCTTTCATCACCTCGTCCATCATTTCACATACGATAAAAAGTGAGAATGACACCTTCGCTTCTCTAAGGATGCCTCATCCATCCATCCCTCTCTACCATTACTTGCCATCCCTAGTACCAAACAAAGCATGGAAGATAAAAAGGAAAAATGAAGCAATAAGGAATTTGAGAAAATAAAATGTTTATTGGAAGATGATTTTTGCTTCGTAAAAATACACAAGACAAGATACAGTGCAAAAAGAGTCATGGATTCATAATAAGCTTGAAATCCATTTTATTATATCTTTTCAGACTCGAACTTCAAACAGGAAAAAGGCTCAACATGAGGACCTTAATCTATATTTTTAATGTAACCTAATGCACAGTGATAATGTGGTCTGAGTTTTGTTAAACTGGACACAAAACATTGGCTTTGTGTGGGTTTTGCCCACCAAGCCATGGTAATCCGGTAAACATGTCAACAGTGCGGGTATGGGCCTGCTGCAGTTTATGGGGGTTTCCATTCAAAGCTTATAACACTTCTCCTTACAGCCATAAGCACAGCGCAGACGTTAACTCATCCCGCTCAACAGCATTCCCACCATCCCCGCCCAAAACCATTTCTTAAACAGAGTGAATGTAAATACTTAAAAATATTAAATTAAAAATCCACCATGCTAATAATTCCTTCTCTCTTATCCGGATAAGAGCAAGATTTAGATCCTTAATTGGAAATTATAGATTTAATATTATTATAAGACATCAGAATAATACACAAAGGTTCTAAATCAAGAATAGCACAAATGGATATCCAGTGTTGAACAGAATAACTTACGGTTTCCTTAATATATGTGTAAGATATTAATGAATAAAATATTACAACAGCAAAACCATTATTTAATAACTAACCAGGAGGGTCGAAGAGGTGAAACCTTCCCCATCCTTGCCCCTCATCCATGCAAGTTTCCAATTCTAACTCCCATTTCCGATCAAAATCATTTGACCACCCAACATAACCATTCTATGCTGGCCACGACGGGGTGTTTTGCTATCCCTAAGTCTAGGGATAGCACTCTTACGGAGGAAAAAAGAAAATTTGACCTATTGTGTTCTCTTGCGGGTAGTGGATTGGATTCTAGAATTCTGTTGTAGCCCAGTTTATAAGGACATATAAGGTTTGGGGTGTGTCACAAGACAAGGTTAAAAACCACCATAAATTTTGTTCCATCTTCACCATGGACATAAGCTTACAATGAAAACGTAAATCTTTGTATTCTGTGTAGGTATCTACTTTTCTGGTTGATTCTTTATTTTTTCCTTCATTAACGGTGTTTACCGTAACATAAGCAACATAATTAACTAAACCATTGCAATGGCATCCATCAGGCAACAAGAGGTCCCATTTACAAGAGAATTCATCTAACACATACCCAAGGTAGTCAATGAGCCCACATGATTTTAGCATTTCTTACATCCATGGTATTGGAGGGCCCTAGCACCAAAAGGCATAAAGTAAATGACTAAGTATCACCCAGAATAGTGTGATACAGAAGATAACTTGTAAAAGAGGGACCAAAAAGTAACTGTAAGCAGATGTTCGAACATTTCGATATTGCATGTAATATGTCTAATTCGAATAGTATACACAGAAACGGAATAATAAATCCAAGCATTATCATCCATTTATCATCAAAATTTTCTTTTGACTAGTAGCCATTCAACCAACTTAAATATTACAAAATGGGAGAGAATTGTTGTAATAGTAGCTTTGCTATATTTCAATGTATCTTCCTGCATATTACTTTCTTCATGGAATAATGATAAACCGTTAATATTGCTTTTAAAGTATCCTATAAGTACGTCTTCACATTGTTCTACGGTAGTGTTAGTATATGCGTGACTAAAAATAGTGTTATAGTATACCATATGTCTTTATATTGCTGTCCTGTTGTGTTGTAATATGTCACGCCTTGCTAAAAAGAATGTTACAGTATATATTATCATCATCCGTGAATATATCATTTGATATTAGAGATAACAAGTTTGGGATAATACTGTTCACCTTATTCATTTTCAGCACTAAACTTCTGAAAAACCTTGCATAAAACAATATCAGGCGATATCATAGTTATTAAAGGCGTGAGGCGCCCCAAGATGCTAGAGGTCTTCTAGAGCCTAGGCGCCAGGCCCCGAGTGAATCGAGGCGCTCAATAATAAATTATTTTCATAATTAAATCGATAAAATCATACTCAACAAAATATTACTATATGTATATGTATCCTTTATTCAAGAGCAAAATATTACTAAGTGAAGGAAAAATAGGGAAATATATTTTGGTTTACTGAGGTAGAGACTCCAAAATGGAGCATAAGAAAAAAAAAGAGTGGGAAAAAAATATACGTATATACTATATATATATAGTTTTTGGTTTACTGTTTAATAGACAAAGAAAAAAAAAACTGAGAGGAGAGAGAAGATAGACTCCAAAATAGAGCATAAGAGAAAGAAAAAAAAATAGAAGTGGGAAAAAAGAGGAGTATATATATAGTTTTTGGTTTACTGTTTAATAGACAAGAAAAAAAACAAGAGGAGAGAGAAGAGAGACTCCAAAATAAAGCATAAGAAAAAAAAAGAACCTAGAGGGGAGAGAGAGAAGAGAGACTCCAAAATAAAGCATAAGAAAAAAAAAGAACCTAGAGGGGAGAGAGAGAAGAGAGAAGAAGAAGCGGAGGCGATATTTTCTTTTCCTTTTCTGATTTTGCTTGCCTTAATTTAAGAGTTTCAACTCCCAACAACTCTCCAATAAACCCAACCACAACCCCAATATATATTATATACCATATATATATAATAGGTCAAACTAGTCAACTATTAAAAAAAATAAAAAAAATAAGAAAAGGAAGTCAGGAGCGCCTAGCGCCCCATGTGAGGCAAGTGCCTAGTTGGCACCTTTTGAAGCCACCAACGCCCAGCTCAAGGCGAGGCGCTGAGCTGGCACTGAGGAGAGCGCCTGGGCGCGCCTTTCACAACTATGGGCTATATCTTGATATCAGTGTAGCATTATTCTGTTTACATTTTTCTATCTAGTATTTGGACTAAAAGGGTTGTTCGGACCAGGTATAGTTATGGACACTTCAAAACAGAGCTGTGACTTATGACAAGCAGAAGATGCTAAGAAAGGAAGAAAGAAGGGCCAACACCAGGGCAGAAATATCATGTCCTCCATGAAGTTGCTTTAGACAAACAGATAACTCAGGAAAGCAAAATCTTCAACTAAATAAACCTTGTTTCGACATTCTATCCTTTCTTGGCGAACACACAGCTACCTCAGTATTCACACTTTGGCCACTCAATTGCATATGAGCAAAAAGATGCTACAGACTAAAGTAAGCAATTAGGGGTAAGTACAGAAAAAACACCTGTAGTATATCAATTGTGCAAATAACATCCACTTGTATTTGTTTGTGTTGGGGCAGCGGCTGAATCACCGAGATCCAATGAAAACATGTCCTCCATGAAGTTGCACTAGACAAACCAGATAACTCAGGAAAGCAAAATCCTCAACTAAATAAACCTTGTTTCGACATTCTATCCTTTCTTGGTGAACACACAGCTACCTCAGTATTCACACTTTGCCCACTCAATTGCATATGAGCAAAAAGATGCTACAGACTAAAGTCAGCAATTAGGGGTAAGTGCAGAAAAAACCCCTGTGGTATATCATTTGTGCAAATAACATCCACTTGTATTTGTTTGTGTTGGTGCAGCGGAAGCACCGAATCACCGAGATCCAATGAAAGCCAACAAAACAATCCCACACAAACACAAGATTTACATGGTTCACCCAAAATCGGGTTACGTCCATAGATGAGAATGAGATTTCACTCTGATCCGTAGAGAAATACGACGCTAGAGTACCATCACCATCACTCCACGAGCCTAACTCCTAGCTATTAGTAACATCCGGTATTTTCCTACTCTATTGAACGTAAATCAATCTCTATCTATCATCTCCCTCATGAGGCTACATCTCTATCAATCTCATAAGTCTCAACCTAAAACCTGGGTATCTATTTATAAAGTTTAAACCCCATTCTTTGTTGGACAAGGATTACACCTCCTTGAAGAATAAGACTTCTCTCTAACAAGCAATTGCCTTACATAATACAATTCCAAAATAGAATCCTCTAATTAGATTAGGAATTCAAGGCACAATTTCCAACAGATTGTGTATATAAAATCCCCATGAGATTTTAAAATGTTGCAACTTAATCCATATCGGCAGCATTCATGCCACATGTCCTCGTAAAGTTGTCATGTGTTGGTCACATGAATTCTTTAAACCCTGAAACCCCATTATACCCTATATACATTTCCAAAATACCCTTATCCTCTTCCTACTGTCCAATGCCTATTCTCTAACCCCATCCACCTAATCCCCTGTAATCCTCAAAACAATAATCACTACATATATACACAACTATATATACATACACGCACAAACACATGGTGATTTAGAAGAAGAAAGGGATAAGGAGTTACTTGGATGCCGTCCTCGGAGAGATGAGTTTGAGGCCGCCGTCACATACTAATAAAAACAATCAACAAAAAGTACATATATATATAGGTATATATATGCATAGTGCACACACACGGACAAACACACAGTGAATTGGAAGAAAGGGAAAAGGGGTAACTCCGATGCCGTGGCCGTCGTTAGAGACTTGGTAGGCTATTCCTGGGTGTCTGGGGTCTCCAAGTTTTATGTTGGCTTCGAAGTTGCGCACTTTGAAGTCAAAGCTCATTTACTGGAATAAGGAGGTGTTTGGTAATTTGGAGTGGAGGAGGAATAGGTTACTTTCTGAGATTGAGGACATTGACAGAGCTGAGTTGAGTGGGGGGAGGATGAGTTGTTGCGCTTGAGGAGAAAGCAGTGTCTGACCGATATTGAGGTGATTGCGACCTAGGAGGAGATATCATGGAGGCAAAAATCTTGGGCTCTTTGGCTGAAAGATGGAGATCGGAACACTAAGTTTTTTCACCGATCAACAAATGCTTGCAGGAGGATTAATCATATTAGTAACATCTTTATTGAGGGTTTGATGTTATCCTCGGAAGAGGAGTTGCGTCAGGGGATTCCTGCCTTTTATCGACATCTTTTTTGTGAGAGGGAGAGGTGGTGACCTCAGCTGTATGGTCTGCACATTGACTCTATTTATGTGGAGAATCGGGACTTGCTGGAGACTCCATTCTCAGAGGAAGAGGTAGTGAGGGCTTTGAAACAGTGTAATGTTGATAGTGTTCCGAGTCCGGATGGGTTTACTTCGAGGTTCCTACTTAAGTGTTGGACTATTGTTCGGAAGGATGTGATGGGAACTTTTCAGGCTTTCTACGAGGAGGGTGCCTTTGTGAAATCCCTTAATACTTCTTTCATTTCCTTAATTCCCAAAAATGGGGATATGAAAGACATTAAGAACTTCCGTCCGATTAGCGTCGTAGGTTGTGTGTACAAGCTAATTGCAAAGGTGTTAGCCTCTCGTCTGAGTAGTGTCCTTGATGGTGTGATTTCCGACTCTCAGAATGCTTTTGTTGGTGGTCGACAGATTCTTGACTCGACTCTTATCGCTAACGTGATTGTGGATGCTAGGTTGTTGAGCGGGGTTCCGGGTGTGATGGTGAAACTCAATGTGGAAAAGGCTTATGATCATGTTCATTGGGGTTTCTTGCTGTATATGTTGGAGCGTATGGGCTTTGGGGCGAAGTGGAGACAGTGGATTAGTTTCTATATTTCGTTAGTACGGTTCTCAGTGATGGTGAACGATTCTCCTTCCTGGTTTTTTGGGAGTTCTCGTGGTTTGAGCCAGGGGGATCCGCTTTCTCCGTTCCTTTTCCTGGTTGTGATGGAGGGGTTCAGTAGGATGATGTCGAGGGCTTCTGAGTCTGGTCTTGTTCATGGTTTTCGGAATGGAGAGGCTTCGTCTCAGTATGTGGATTTTTCTCACCAGCTTTTTGCCGATGATGCTCTTGTTTTTTGCAATGCGGATAAGGCCCAAATGAGGTATCTTTAGTGTATTTTGACGTGTTTTCAGGTTATTTCTGATTTGAAGGTGAATACTCATAAGAGTTCGATGATTCCTGTTGGTGAGGTGGGTAATATCAATGCTTTGGTTGCGGTTCTGGGAAGTATGGTTGGTCAGATGTCGTCTGAGTATTTGGGTATACCGTTGGGATCCTCTGGGGCGCAACAACAGTGTTGGGACTCCGTGGTTGAGTGGGTGGATAGGAGGCTTGCCGGATGGAAGCAGTAGTATCTTTCTAAAGGTGGGAGGCTTACTCTGATAAAGAGTACCTTTTCCAACCTTCCGACTTGCCTTATTTCCCTTTATCGTATTCCGTGTTCTGTGGCCAAGAGGATTGAGAGGATTCAGCGTCAGTTTTTATGGGGGGTTAGCAGGGAGAATTCTTCTCTTCACCTTGTGAGGTGGGAAGCTATTTGTCGCCCCTTACGGGATGGTGGCTTGGGCATTCGCAGGTTGATCCCTTTCAACAAGGTGTTGTTAGGGAAATGGTTGTGACGCTTTGGAAAGGAGAGGAACCGGTTATGGAGGAGAGTGATATGTGGTCGCTACGGGGAGATCTTTGGCGGGTGGTGTTCCAGACCGGTGGACATTTGTGGAGGTTTGAGTGTGTGGAAGGACATCCGGCGGGGTTGGGATCCTTTCGATTCTTTTGTCAGATTCAGGGTGGGGGATGGACACATTGTGTGCTTTTGGTCTGATCATTGGTGTGGGGAGGGTTCCCTTGCCTCCTTATTCCCTTTACTCTATAAGATTGCTCGTGATCGCCACATCTCAGTTGCAGACTGTTATCACCTTGATACTGGGAGGATTGTTTGGGATGTTCTGTTTACGTGTCCTTTTCAGGACTGGGAGCTGGAGGAGGTCTTAGGGCTTCTTGAGTTGTTGTATTCTTTGACGGGTATTGGTGTTGGTTTGGATTCCTTGGATTGGACCCCGTGTCCTCTCAAGGGATTTACAATCTCTTCTTTTGTAGATGCTTGGTTCCTCGGGGCGACCTGGTGTTCCCTTGGAAGGTGGTCTGCGTACCAAGGCCCCTTTCAAGGTTGCTTTTTTCACGTGGTCAGTGGTGTGGGGCCGTATCCTCACGATGGATATGTTGAGGCGGAGGGGTATTATCGTGGTCAATCGATGCTTTCTATGTAAGAATGATGGCGAGTCCATTGATCACCTCTTATTGCAGGATGTTTTTATTTCTCATTTATTTTGTTGGGTGGAGAGTCACAATTGTAAATCTATAGATGAAAAGATATAATGTTTGGGCTCTCTTGGCCCGTAGTGGCTTCTTGTATGTATGTTGGGACGCACTCCCCGTTTGAGTGTTTTTTATACTACTTCTTACTTATAAAAAAAAAGATCAATTGAGGAGATAAGTGTAACATGGATAAAAAAAATTTCTTTTATTCCACATATCATAGTTATTAAAGGCTCAAAGCGCACTAAGGCGCTAGAGGTCCTCTAGAGCCTAGGGGCAAGGCGTGTGCCTGAGTGGAGTGAGACACACAATGGAAAATACAATGAAAAAATAAAGTTATTAGTAACGCATTCATACTCCATAATAAAGGTGCAAATGTTGTCAAAGGCGCCCTTGCCCACACTTGAGGCGCAGCCTGGAGCCTAGGTGCACCTTTAACAGCACTGCCACATATAATGTATCAATTGAGCAGCTGTATCATCCCAAGGCTGGGTGGAGTGGAAGTGTGAGAGAATAGGAATAGGAAGGAGTCAAATGATGGTGAAGGAAGGATCTCAACAATGCAGTCTTGAATTCCAGATTTGACAGGGTACTACACACCGGAGAACAAGGCGAACAACTGTTCCTTGATTTTGCCCATTTATTCTCCTATGCCAGTGAAGAGTGATCAGACTGGGTTGTTTTGGGCCTGAATTGGGGTGAAGTTGAGGTGGGTATGTTAATGAGTGGTGCGGAGGTTGACGATTGGTGTCGTGGGGGAATGCATTTTAGGATGGGGAGAAAGAGATGAGAAAGGAAGAGACTGAAAATAGGGGGCTAACTTGAGGGATTTTAGTCTTTTTACATTAGTTATTTTTTATTTTTTAATAATATAACCGTGGGTAATTTAGTAAATTTGCATCTCCGGAGACCAGCAAATGGGAATAAGGGGGACATCCGCGCATAATTTTGACTGTAAGGGTGATATAAGAATAACAGGGGTGCGCACGCCACCCCATCAATAATTCTTGCCTAAACGGTACAAAGTAATAAACCAGTTGGCAACTACTATTCCTTGCATCAATAGCAAGTTCATCAACACCAGTTGGACAAATGAAACCAGATGTGCCAAAGAAACTACAAAACTAATAATCTGATGATTGACATATACAAGATCAACCTTTAGGATAAGTGAGCCAAACCCCAGGCACTATGGTACATAAGATTTTCCTACCTTTATTAGATTAAAACGAGTAAATATAATTGCATCACGGTTCATCTGTTTAGGGGAAATCATTTGACAGATAAAGAAAGAAGAAAGAGGGCAAAAAGAAAGAAAGAAGGACAGGGGTCTGGACTATGGATAATGTTCTTTTATCATATATCAAGGATCATCTAGTTAAATCTAATATTGCAGTTAAAACACCATCCTGAAGGGCCTGTTTATTGAGGACATAAACAAATCTATAAACTAAAAAAAGTACAACAAATTAAAGGAGCAAATTAATACTTTGCTTCCAAGTGTCAATTACACCTCCAAAACAGCAGGTACTACAATTCTAGAGCTATTATTGTTGCAAAATTCTCTTCTTTGAACCATAGTGCTAACTCCAAAAAATAAAAGTGCTGCATGCAAGCGTAATAACGACTACAATGCCCTGGAGTCATACATTTTTACTGCTTATAAAACCAAACATAAGACCTTTTCAGCATTCTGGATAACTTGCGGCATAAAATTTATCTATAAGGATTAAATATCAAATTTGCACCTCCTCTAACTGCTTAAGCTTTTAGAGTAGTTGGGTTGTTAACATGATATCAGAGCAAAAAATCATGTGTTCAAACCTCACCATCACCAAGTTGAAAAAGTAGTTTCCCGTGTTGGACCAAAAAGTAGGCCACAAGTGAGGGTGTGTGTTGAAAGGATTAAATATTAAAGTTGCACCCTCTCTAAGAGCTTAAGCTTTTAGAGTAGTTGGGTGGTTAACAAGTATCATATACACATGATGTTTGGCCAAAACAAAGGCATCTAAGGAAAGAGATATGAACAAATATTCAAAGAAAAGAAGTTCATTTGCTTACTTTCAATCGCAGAATTTGTGAACAGAGGAAAGTCTTCTTCCAGTCCAACAATGAATATATTTTGGGTTCTACAGTAATCAAGTATAAGCTCCTTCCAAAGTTGAACCTGTTTCTCACGAGTGTCCCTCACCGGCTGCAAACTGGAGGGAAGGAAAAAGAAATAAAGAAAAAAATACATGCATGTACCACTGAATCTCAAATATACAAATAGAAAGAACGGAACTTCTGAACTTGAAAATATATATAATCTCAATATTAATGTGTTCACTACCTAATAATAATGAAACACATGCCAAGTGACAGCCCAAGGTGAAAAATATATTTATGGAAAATCCTAAACCCTCGAAACCCATCTGCGAGAGGGGATTGGAATGGATATACTACAGCATCACGATTCTAAATTCTTCACATTCTAAATCCAAGAATGCCAGATGCAAATTTCAGAAAAAACTAAAAGAGAGAAAGAGAGGCATGGCTACACTACGTATATTGTATATTCGTATGTCTCTTGACTATGGATGCATCTGTACACAAAAGAGGGCACTTAGAAAGCTTAACTCGGATTTGACCTCTAGAGATACATATGTTAATGAACCCAGTTATAGTACAAAGTTCAGAATTATGAGAACACTCTCAGGTCCAGTAGAAATTGTACAATGTACAACAAACATAGAAATCAACTGCATTAGAGCAACCTAGGTTGACTGTCAACCACCTATTTTGAAGTTAACTTTCTGCTCATGAGTTTTTCATTTGCATTAGCTAGTGTAGCATCGGTTGAAACAACAATGACAAAGTTAAAAATCCACTTCAATCCCTGGATCTCTGGTGGGCCTTGCTTCAATTTTGTGTTCCCTTCTTCAATCTTTTAAATGTGCGCCCCAACCCCTCAATGGTAGTATGGTACGGAGTCAAATGCTAGAAAATTTAGATCTAATAGAACTTATTTCGGACAAGTCATCTGATTATCATAATTAACCGAGCTATGACAAGATAAGCCTAAACCAGCCTCAAATTCACATCTTGGACATAGGAGTCCAAACGAATGCAGGTTCCTGAAGGATTTTGTGTAAACATCTACACTTCAAAACCAAATTGGATTTGGAGGTAATTGAATGAAATATTATACTATCAAAGGACTTGGAAGTTAAAGGTTCATCATCTGTGCTCAAACCTCATCACTATAATTACTTTATACCACATATTAGACCAAAAAGAAGGCCAGTGTGAGGGGGCATGTTCAAGGATTCAAATATTAAACTTACTCGTCTATAATTGCTTAAGCTTTTAGAGTAGATGTTTGTTGACGTATAGCATTTTCGAATCCCATGAAAATTGTTTGATCCCATCGGCCTTTGAAATTACTAAAGCCATAAGGGGAAAACTTACACCAACTCCATCCCTCTTCAGATTAACTGAGATGGGATTTCATTTTCAAAAACACCACTTTCTTTCCCTTCTTCAGAACTTATTTCCAGGGAGGCTTTAAATTGGAGCACAATGCAAGTCTCCCACTCTAACACATAGCAAGTGCCTAACATAAACCAACCTGGCAAGAATGAGCCATTAAAAACTCGATCAAATCTTACTTCATAAAATAAATGTTTTATATGTCCTCCTATTCAATATTTGACAAGGCACTTGGATAAATATCTCACCCAGCACAAGTACTCGAGTCCATGTAGCATAACTTAAATATATACTTACAACACCATGGTACACCTACAATCAGCAATTAAAATAATGATCAATTAAAATTCATAGGGAGCAGGCGATTACGTGAAATATGGCGGATAATTGAAGAACTGGGGCAGTTTGAAATCACCCAATTTCTGCATCTTTTTAATGCTTTCTCCTGTATAATCAATCTACACTTTCATATCTGTAATCTACACACAAAAGGGGGAAAAATGAATGCGTAACCTCAAATAAAATGCAAAACTAATTCCAATCCTATCTCCTTAGATAAAAACAAAATTATGATATTCTTGATCTGAAATTCCCGTTTTTTTTAAAAACTAGTTTTAAAGCATACCAAGTTACATCACAATGTAAAACCATATATTGCAATTCTGATCCTAACGTTCACAGCGATCCAAGCTATTCAGAATGAGTTTTGCCGAATGCAATTAAAATAGAGGACCATAATTAGAATAATTACAGAATTGGGTGAGTTAAGCACATTTCGTCTCACATATAACGCCACAGAAATTATATAAAGAAGAAAAGAAAAAAATCGATCGAATGAACAATCTGAAAATTAATAAGAAGGAAATTTTACGTAATTGATCGATGGGACTAACTATCTTAATACTGAAAACTATTTAATTTCTCAAGTGTGCACATCTGTGTGTCTCTTCATGCATACATTATAGATACATACATACACTTATATATATATAGCTTTAGGAGTAACGGCGTTTGTGTATAGATCCGGCCGTTTCTGGGCGACTGATGAAGAGTGGGAATGAAAAGCGAAGGTATATTGTAGATCACACCTCAAAAACTCAGAGTGAACTGCGGTGGAGAATGACAACAAAAAGTGGAGTAGCTTGCGGCGGCGGAGATGACGATGGCGATGGAGGATTTCGTCACTGACAGTGGAGGGAAATGGCGGTTAGGGCAAATCGACAAAGCTCTAGAATTGGGGAAAAACGATCAGATTGACCTGAGTCACCTGAACTATCAAATAATCCCTAATCTTTCAATTTGATGAATGTGATAATGTCCTCCTCCACAGGCAAATTGACAAAGGTTAATTACCTTGATATCTGCTGAAAGTTTATTTTATCTTCAACCACATTCTTCAAGTTTAATAATTATTATTTATACTCTTAATTTTTTCAAAATTACATTATTTACACCCTTTATACCTAAAATATCCTCAAAATTAAGATATTTGATGTTTAAAAACAAGGTTTCTAGCCTCATCTTTTATTATCCAAACAAGTCATTAATTTTCTATTTTGATATAAATCAAAAATAAATTCGTTTATAATACAACATCTGTCCCACAAAGGTTGTTCAATTTAAACTTTTCAATATTTTATGAATTGGGGGTGTAGTGTGTACAATATCCATTTTTGCCTTCACAATAAAGTATTATGATGGGGTCCGGTCTCTGTTTGAAATTAGTGGAAGAAAGGTAGTTGAGTAAATTGAAAATTATATTGTATTTGAAATCGAAACTGAAAAAATATTTTGAAACAAATAAGTTATAATAGTGGATAACTAATATGGGACGGAGTGCGTAAAATATTTAAAAAATGAAAAAAAATAGTCCCTCAAACACATTTTAGCATAAATAAAAAAAAAAGTAGGGTAAAGTAGTCCCAAAAATATTTAGACACCTTTATTATTTTCAGCAGATCAAAGACATGGCTTAACCATTTTGTTCATCCAAAGTATGGATATAGGAATCATCAATTCTTTGAAATTATTTTATGTTTGTTCCTTTATTTTGTTTTTACATTTAAGCTATTCTTAGGATTCTCAACTAATATAACATCTTCAGTTATTTTTAAGCTTATATCATATTGAAGATGTCAATTTTGTATCCAATTGACTTATCGTAAAAATTAAATCTCCTTTATCACCTGAATTATTGGAAATCAAACAATTAAATCCATAATTCATACATTAACTTTTTTAAAATGTGCACAAGTAATTAATAATGGACGAAACAATGTCACCGTATAATGATCACATAAGAATAGGTACAGTATTTGACAATTACATTATAAAGAAAATCTTGAGTCTGCCTTATAAACATAATCAAAAATTGGAAACAGTTCTAAAATACTTTCTAAATCCATATTATGAATGACAAGAGCAAATCATTGGCAGGGTATATTTGCCAGTAATCGCCACTCACCAAAAGAATCAATTGTACCAAAGAATTACCAAATAATCAAATATTAAAAATCTTAAATATCGAAATTTCAAATACAATACTATATCAACAGACGTATTGAAAAAAAAAAAAGGAACAAAAATGCATTTATTTAACTCCGATTTATACATATATTCAAGCGTACTCAAATCTCTAAACACTTATAGGTAAAACAAGATAAAAATTCTAGATCAGAGTTAATAAATAAATAAAAACACGATTTCTATCTTGATTGTATCAAGCTTCTATATAGAATAGAACTAAAATTGAAATTGCCGATTAAAATTGAACACATGTAGATTTAAGCTTGGAAGAACACATGTAATCACAAGTCTGAGCATTAACGAACAAATTCACACATAAAATAAATTCAACAATCGAATTGAAGATACACGTGAGATGCAAAAGACAGACTCAATAAATCTTCTTTGATCTGTGAGATGCAAAAGACATTCAATAGATCTTCTTTGATCACCGGTATATTGCCAAACTTTTAGAGAGAGAGTTACCTTTCATTTTACTTTCATATGTTTTGGCAGTAATTAGCCTATCCCCAATTTTGTTTTTATTTTTTAACATGTATCTCGTATGCTGACTGACAAAATATTTGGTTACTAAAATTATGTTTTAAAGTAATTTTATAAATAGTTGTTATAAATTTGCTGCCATTTCTTACTTTCAGTGGCACATATATAATGAAATGTCACACGAGCTCAAAAATGGGAGTCGCCGTCATGCCATTGTCCTGGTCGGCCATGGAATGCAAAATGGTGTAAGATACTATATCATTAAAAATTCGTGGGGGGACAAGCTGGGGCAGACTCGCTACGGAAGAGTCGCCCGACATTTAATATTGGATAGAACTTTTCCTGTAAGATAGAATAGCTTTTTCCTACATGTATATCTATCTATAAAGTTGGTTAGTGGTTCTTAAATAATGTTCTATTTTTATTTTGTTAATAGATTAGCATAGTTTCATATCAACAAGGACATATTTGAATATGGGAAACACTTGGAAGTGCATGACAAAAGGGTATTCAAAGTAATTCAAATTGTTAAAATATATTAATATTCAATCATTGTCTATTGAATTTATTCAATTGTGACACATTTAGGGTTGTTTAATGCTCTAGAATGGTTATAACTCTTCAATTTTTTTAGGGCTTTTAAATTCTTTAGTTACATTCTCTCCCTATTAATTAATATATACATCTATATATATACATATCTTTTGTTCTCTTACGAGAATAACTATCTACGCTAATCATTCAGTAAAATTTAAGTTTATCTTTCACTAAAGTTTGATTACTGTTTTTGAGTTGGACATTGAATTTGGGACTTTGATTATTGAACCCAAGTATCTATTAATTAATATATACATATCTTTTATGTTTTGATATATGAGCTCTAGACATTTGTTTGTTCGATTACTGTTTAAGTAATTATGCTGAAACATATTATCATGGCAAAAGGTCCACACAATTATAAGGAAAGAAAGGGCATACAGGAGAAGTGTGGTTACTACAAAAACCATTCCACTACTAAAATTATGTAACGGGCATTTCATTATTTAAGGAATGCTTTTAAAACATCAAATTATTAAATAACCCTTACACATTTTAAATAAACAAATCACCATCTCTTCCTCCACCACAACTACCTTCCTCTTCCTCCACCACCACCACCACCTTCTTTACCTTCCACCACCACCACCACACCTTATTTACCTTCTACTATCACCACCATCTTCATTGATTTCTACACCACCTTCCGCCACGACCATCTCCATTTACCTTCACCATTATTTACATTTCTAATATATTTTACCAACACACCACCATCACCAGACCACCATTATTGTTTTCCACCATCATCACCAGCACCCCCTCCTCCACCATCACCACCTTCCTCCACTACCACATCATCACTTTCCACCATCATTGCTACCTTATACCACCACCACCATCTTCATTGTTTTCTATCACCATCTCCATTATTTCCACTTCCAATATCTTCTACCAGCACACCACCATCACCTGACCACTACCATTGTTTTCCACCATCATCACCACCACCCCCTCCTCCACCATCACCACTTTCCTCCACTACCACATCACCACATTCCACCATCATCGCTACCACCACCATCATCACTTTTTACTACCACCACATTCATTATCCATCACCACTATTCTCATTATATATTATTATTTTTTAATAAAAATAATATCATATAATTAGAATAATATATTTGTTACTAAAAGGGGTAATTTTGAAAACATTTCATTTTAAGTTCAATCCATTATTAACATGGTTCCTTTTGCAACCAAACAATAGAATGAGAATGGTCATTCCATTCAATTTCATTCTCATTCTCATTCCATTCCTGCATTCATTTAATTTCATTCCTCCGTACCAAACGTAGTTGTAGTGTTAACATGATTCCAATTTCTTCTTACTAAAAATCTTAATGAAGTCGGTTTCCATTTTTTGTTTCCCTCAAAACATGATACATATATGGTCTCCAAATGGGAATGGGTGGAATAGGCAAAAAAAAAAGTAAGTTTTTGAGACAACTTTTTTTTGTTTCAATAATAGGCATCCATAGTTCATCTATCATCAAGGGGTTACTACTAAATATATATATATATATACATGTGTGTGTGTGTGTGATTTAGCAAAATGAAAAAAATACAAGTAAATTTTAATACATTAACAAATGCTATGTATTGCAACAGAATAAATATTGCTACCATAGCTTATGTCACTGCAAAACATATTTGTTATCCAAAATCTCTCTTATCAGATTCCTCATATGATTTAGTGACTCATGGTACAAAAGAATAGATTTAACTTGTATCTTTGTACACTAGTTGTTTGGATGATGGATTGTTAAACACTTTTATTATTTTCAGCAGATGAAAGACATGGCTTAACCATTTTGTTCATCCAAAGTATGGATATAGGAATCATCAATTATTTGAAATTGTTTTATGTTTGTTCCTTTCTTTTGTTTTTACATTTCAGCAGTTCTTAGGATCCTTAACTAGAATAACATCTTCAGCTATTTTTAAGCTTATATCATATTGAAGATGTCAATTTTGTATCCAATTAACTTCTCATAAAATTTAAATCTCCCTTATCACCTGAATCATTGGAAATCAAAAAATCAAATCCATAATTCAAACACTAACTTTTTTAAAAATGTGCGCAGGTAATTAATAATGGACGAAACAATGTCACCATATAATGGTCACATAAGAATAGGTACAGTATTTGACAATTACACTATATAGGAAATCTTGAGTTTTCCTCATAAACATAAACAAAAATTAGAAATAGTTCCAAAATATTTCTAAATCCATATTATGAATGACAAGAACAAATCATTGGCAGGGTATATTTTCCAGTAATCACCACACTAAAAGAATCAATTGTACCAAAGGATTACCAAATAATTAAATATTAAAACCCAACATATAGAAATTTCAAATACAATACCATATCAATAGACATATTGAAAAACAAAAGGAACAAAAATGCATTTATTTAATTCCGATCTATACATATATTCAAGCATACTCAAATCTCTAAACACTTGTAGGTAAAACAAGATAAAAATTCTATATCAGAGTTAATAAATAAAAAAACACGATTTCTATCTTGATCGTATCAAGCTTCTATATAGAATAGAACCAAAATTGAAATAGCTGATTAAAATTGAACACATGCAGATTTGAGCTTGGAAGAACACATGCAATCAAAATTCTGAGACTCTGAGCATTAACGAACAAATTCACACATAAATTAAATTCAACAATCGAATTGAAGATACATGTGAGATACAAAAGAGAGATTCAATAAATCTTCTTTGATCACCGGTATATCGCCAAATTTTTAGAGAGAATTACCTTTCATTTTACTTTAATATGTTTTGACAGCCATTAATTTATCCCCAAATTTTTTTAAACAGTTTTCCCATGCTGACTCACAAAAGTTTTGGTTCCTAAAATTCTCTTTTAAAACAATTTTATAAACAGTTGTTATAAATCTGCTGCCAATTCTTATTTTCAGGAAGCGATCTATCAAGGACCTAACCCTGAACCGTATTTAGCCTTGCCGCCCGAGGACCAGTCACCGCAACATTTTATATTGATAGAGGGTTGAAGAGTGAAAAAGTGTGTGAGTTACTACACCATAATAACACACATGGGGCCTAGGATGGAGATTTAGTGGCTATGCAAGTGTTGGGAAAAACATGGTGTTTGATGTTTTTATTTCGGTAAGATAGAATAGCTCATTCCTACATGTGTTTATAAATGTCTGTATATACATATATAATCTATCTATAATCTATAATCTATCATTATTCTAAAAGTGTGAGTCATTACATTTTCTTACCAAATTGTTAAAATATATTAATATTCAATTATTATTTATTGAATTTATTCAATTGTGACACATTTAGGGTTGTTTAATTCTAGAATAGTTATAACTCTTCAAATTTACAAGGGCTGTTAAATTCTATAGAGTTACAATCTCTCCTTAGCAATTAATATATGCATATATATATATATATATATATATATACATATCTGTTGGATTGTGTCAGCACTAGATTGCATTAGTGCCCTCAATATGCTCAAAGGGGGGCGACCAATAATCATGTCAAAACAACAGATGTTAGATTGTATGCACTCATTTCATGGGTACCCTCGACGAGCTGATGTGTATAATACCTACTATGATTCTCCTGCTGTCGTATACGAGTATGTTGGGAATAATGGAGTCAGCTGGGAGATGGTATATCCATTTCGTTGGTATAGATACCCGTGCAGGCGTCACCTAAATGTGATTAATTCAAATTTATGTGGGTAGTTGAGTAACTTTTTATAATTAGAAATGTAGTAGAATTTATATATTTTTTCATGTTTTTTCTTTTAGCCTGATGTAGTTGTTAAAATGCTTGGCCCCAGTTGGTTGAACCAATATAACGAAGTTGAAGTGATTTGCACTCTCCACAACCAACCACTCACAGCGGGCATTCTCACGACTACCCAGTTAATGAATTATCAAGGGGTTAATACTAAATATACATATGATTTAGTAAAATAATAATAAAGAATACACAAGTAAATTTTAATATTACAATAAATGTTATGTACTGCAAGAGAATAAATACTACTACAATAGTTTTTGCCACTGCAAATGATGTTTGCTAGCCAAAAGACAAATTCAATAGATCTTCTTTGATCTGTGAGATGCAAAAGACATTCAATAGATCTTCTTTGATCACCGGTATATTGCCAAATTTTTAGAGAGAGCTACCTTCCATTTTACTTTCCATATGTTTTGGCAGTAATTAGCCTATCCCCAATTTTGTTTATATTTTTTCTTTTTTAACAGGTATCCCGTATGATGACTGACAAAATATTTGGTTACTAAAATTATGTTTTAAAGTAATTTTATAAACAGTTGTTATAAATCTGCTGCCATTTCCTACTTTCAATGGCACATATATAATGAAATGTCACACGAGCTCGAAAATGGGAGTCGTCGTCATGCCATTGTCCTGGTCGGCCATGGAATGCAAAATGGAGTAAGATACTACATCATTAAAAATTCGTGGGGGACAAGCTGGGGCAGACTCGGCTACGGAAGAGTGGTTCGATATTTAATATTGGATATAACTTTTCCTGTAAGAAAGAATAGCTCCTTCCTACATGTATATCTATTTATAAAGTTGGTTAGTGGTTCTTAAATAATGTTCTATTTTTCTTTTGTTAATAGGTTGGCATAGTTCCATATCGATAAGGACATATTTGAATATGGGGAGCACTTGGAAGTGCATGGAAAAAGGGTATCCAAAGTAATCCAAATTGTTAAAATATATTAATATTCAATGATTGTCTATTGAATTTATTCAATTGTGACACATTTAGGACTATTTAATGCTCTAGAATGGTTATAATTTTTCAATTTTTTTAGGGCTTTTAAATTTTTTAGAGTTACATTATCTCCCTAGTAATTAATATATACATCTATATATATATATACATATCTTTTGTTCTCATACGAGAAGAAATATCTACTTTAATCATTCAATAAAATTTAGGTTTCTCTTTCACTAAAGTTCGATTACAGTTTTTGAGCTGGACACTGAATTTGGGACTTTGATTATTGAACCCGAGTATCGATCTGATTATTTAAAACCATTTATGTAACTTCACTTGAAGCAGAAATTCACTAAATAGCAAGCATTAACATGTATATAATCCACACGTCTCTGTAATATACAAGAACTTGATGATTGAGAGAGAGAGAGAAGATATTGTATCTCTTCATATATTACCAATGCATATAAATCTCAAGTTGCTGACATAAATCTCTCAGGAGTTTGATATGTACATCAGGGTAGGTATAATGCAAGTAAGTCATACAAAAGTAGGCAGTATAACCAGTTGATTGGGGACCAACATATCTCTTGGTCCGAGATCAACAACAAGGGGTGCAAAAAGTTTTCACCAGATAAGAGCATTTGGACAAGATATATCATTGGACATATATACCTCCTTCAAAATTTCCTGATTTTTCTACTTGTTGGCAATGACTTCTTTTATCTAGTGATATACTTAATTTATGTGTGTCTTCTTCTTCTATTTCCTAGAGAAACTTGTTGAAACAAAATATCAATCGCAAATAATAAAACAGTAAAGAATCAAGAATACACAATATTTATCGTGGTTCTGTCAATTTGACCTACGTCCACCAGAGCAATCTTTATATTTCAGTTTTCAATGAATTAGGGTTACAATGATGTATATATAAACTTAATTCATATGTACTAGTAAAATACCAAAATCGCCTTTTACTGTACCCCCCGAACCCTCCAACAAGTTAATAGATGCCCCTTTGGACCCTGGACCTGTTCATTCCTAGATTATGAGCCATAACTCAACAATCTCCTCCTTGGCGAATATCCTGCCACCATGAAGATCTCTTGCATTACCTCGAAATCACTTTGTTGGGGTCTCCTTTTCTTTAACATAAAGAAACATTTACCAAGTCTAAGCAATGCTTGAACTTGTCTACAGTCAACAATTTTGTCAACATATTTGTTGCATTTTCTGTAGTGTGTATCTTCTGTAAAAGAATATCACCTGTAGACACCAACTCTCGTATCTTGTGAAACCTCATATCTATATGCTTGGTTCTCGCATGATATACCTGGTGCTTTTCCAAATAAATGGCACTCTAGCTATCACAATGCAACTGAACTCCACCTTGATCAATACCAAGTTCCCTAACCAAACCTTTCAACCACAAAGCTTCCTTTATAGCCTCAGTAACTGCCATGTACTATGCTTCTGTTATAGACAATGCGACTACGGACTAAAATGTAGACTTCCAACATATCGGTCCTCCTGCTAATGTGAACACATACCCTGTGGAAGATCTCCTATCATCAAGATCACCTGTATAGTTTGCATCCACATACCCCACAATTGACATAGTACTTTACTGCTTTACAAACATAATCCCATAGTCTGTAGTACCCTTCAGATACTTGAAGATCCACGTCACTACCTTCCAATGTTCTTTCCCTGGATTGGTCATATATTTGCTAACTGTGTTGACTGCTTGTGCTAGATTCGGCTTAGTGCATACCATTGTATACATCAAATATCCCACAACATTAGCATAAGGTACTTTGGTCATCTCTTCAGTTTCTGCTTCTGTTTGTGGGCATTGGGTTGCAGACAATCTGAAGTGGTTGGCCAATGGTGTACTCACCTCTTTAGCGTCACTCATACTGAACATCTCTAATACCTTTTTGATGTAACTCTTCTAAGAAACCCATAGTTTTCCAGCCTCTCTGTCCCTATGAATTTCCATGCCAAGAATCTTCTTGGCTGCCCCCAAGTCTTTCATCTGGAACTTTTTACTCAACAAGGATTTTAGGCTACTAATCTCATTCATATGCTTAGAAGCAATAAACATATCATCAACATATAACATAAAAAAAATATATGTACCATTATTTAAAATTCTGAAATAAACACAACAATTATACTCACAACGAGTGTAGCCAGTAAGAATTAAACTTCTTGTACCACTGTTTGGGAGACTACTTCAACCCATAAAGCGACTTCTTTAGTCTACAAACAAGATGTTCTGATTCAAGTTCCTTGAACCCCTCCGGCTATTCCATGAAGATGTGTTCCTCCAAATCACCATGAAGGAAAACTGTCTTCACATCAAGTTGCTTTAACTCCATGTCATCATTTGCTACCAATGCCAAAACTGATCTAATAGAAATGTGTTCACAACTGAAGAGAACATTTCATTATAATCAATGCCTTCGCTTCTGTGAGTACCCCTTTGCTACAAGACGAGTTTTGTACCTTTGTCCCTCTTTTTCAGATATCGACCCCTTTTTTTCTTGAACGCCACTTGCACCCAATAACCCTTTGATATTGAAGTATTCACCATTGTTGCGAATCTGACCTTGGCTCTAATACCAATTATTGAAACAAAGGATCAATCACAAACAATAAAACAGTAAATAATCAAGAACACACAAGATTTATCGTGGTTTAGTCAATTTGACCTACGTCCACCAAAGTAGTCTTTGTATTTCATTTTTCAATGAATTAGGGTTATAATGATGTATATATAAACCTAATTCATATATACTGGTAAAATACCAAAATCACCCTTTACCACCACGGGCCTTCGGCCAGGCCCCTTTGGACCCTGGGCATGTTCATTCCTGGATTATGAGTCATAACCCAACAAAACTCTCATACTTCTTTTGCACTTCCCCCTTTCCTCATCATTATCCTCATTTAGAGGTTTAGAGGAAAGATCAAGAAAGACTAGATCATTTTCTCCTCTCTATTTGAATCACTTTGTCTGCCATCTCTCTAATCCATGCCCTACCTGAGAAAGTGTGCACTTGTAGTTCATATCTTAGTTCATGTGTAGTACTTAAATACGCAATAGTGTTTCTTGTGATAAAACAAAAATTAATTTTTTGAAAAGAGTTATGTGGGAGTTGTGGTCTTTCTATCTACTTGTTGTTAGTTGAGTGGCATGCAATAAAATTTTATCAAGAGAGAGTATGGAAAGGCTTCAAAATGGATGAATCACCAAGAGTTCTGGTTGGCTTTACATTTATGGACGTTATACAGAACTATAGTCTAAGAATGCAACACCCAATTTCTTCAAAACTACTATAAGCAGACCTAAAATTCAAAGGGCTTTTTCGACTTTTATTTTTTTGAGACATTGATTAACAAGTAATTCCATAGAATTTTAACAAGTGCTTAAATCCATGACTTCCCGAGGGAAAACGCTGCCTTATCCCCTTTTTGGGCATCCAAAATACAGTACATCTAACATATAAAGATTTCTCCAGTAGAACCCTAAATTCATTGCTCAAATTATTTAAAACACCTGAAAGTGCAAATTTGCTTCAATTCAGTTTGTCATTGTACATGCAAACTTCTAGTCCTCTATAAAGTAGGACAACAAAAAATATATGAATAACAAAATGTGAAAAATTAAAGAACTATAAAATGTAGAACTGGGAAAATGTAAATGCACATATGGACCATAAAAAATAAGCGGCTCTTTTTTTTCTTTTCTTTTTTTTATATATGATAGGGGGAGCAGATGCAAGCTTTAGCTGAGCAGAGACACCTACCCTACCACATGAGTAGCTTACAAAAGTCATGACCTCCAAACAAATATGCATGAATCGTAACCATTTCGCATTTCGGAAATTACATACTTTACTTGCTATGGTACAAATTAGCCATTTCGAAACATTCAATAATTTAGAACTCTTCTACCTTTAAGAAGATGTTTTCATGGAGAATTCTTAATCCTCGTTGTTCCGTCAAAACCACAACCACCACCAGCGTAACTGGGGTTGTCGTTTTATGGCGCCACCGTCACCACCTCCCTAGACCCCCTGTGCTCCAGGAAATTATTCCACCACCACCACCAGCTGAAGGCATGACGGATACCGTTCAGGCCCAGTGGGGCCATGACCTCTTTTTTTTTAATATTTTTTAACCTAAAATTTTAGATATTTAATATTTAGTCCTTATTAATTTTTTTTTTTTATCTTAAGTATTATAAAATTTAAATTTATTTACAAATAAGCCCCACTAAAAATTTGTTTTAAATTTCACTAAAATAAATATATGTCATTTATACCCAAATTTTTAAAAAAAAAAATTTAGCCTTACTGACATGGATCCCTAGATCCGTCACTGGTCATTGGTGGGTAATGAGGGTTTTCCGGGGCGAAGCAAGCTGATTCTGAAGACTTGCTCCGTCAATTGGAAAAGGGTTGATGATAGTCAGAGAAAAGGGGCATACTGGGTGTAGATCTCGGAGGGGAAGGAGCTTCATGATGATACTGCTATCAATGGTAATGCCTTTCAGAAGGCTCCGGCAGAGCTGGTTGGCCAATCCCTTTTCCCGCCACAGAACGCGGCTGATAAAATTGTGGTTGCTGCTGATGTTGATGAGGGTATATCTCTACTCCTAATGTAGTTATCTTTAATTCTCTGTTCAAGGTAGCTTTGATTGGTCTAATGATGCATAGCTCTTCTGTTTTTTTGGAGGTCATCCATGGATGAGCCTTTCTAGCTCTAATCTATTGAAACCTTATGGAGCTGAGATTAATCTGATAGGAAGGGGAAAAAAAAAAGTTGTATAAGAAATTATGAAGTTAAAATGGGAAAAATGAAAAAGGTATGGTGAATTTGGAGTTGGGTGTACTGTTAAATATGATAACCATAACCATAAACAACTAACAATTATTTTTTAGTACAACAAAATAAGGTTGCAGAAATGGGCATTGCCCCTTGCTCTGTGGACATCCTTGTAAATAGGGGCATGGTAAACTCTGCGTCATTGTCTTAAATGTATAGTCGTTGATTTGTAGATATACAATCTATATAAAAAAAAAAACAAGAGTAAACAAAAAAAAAAAAAAAATTATATATATATATATAATTCAATTTAAGAAATAAGAGACATGTATATAATAAAAATAAATCAATTAAAGTGATACATTTGCTATTATAATAGTATAAATATAGGTAGACAATATTGCCCTTAATGAATAAAAAAATCAATTAAAGTGATACATTTGCTTTTATCTCCAATCACATTAGATCCAATCATGCCACAAAGGTCGTCCCTCATCATAAAATATATGCCAAATGTGGTTCAAGCATGCCACTCTATAGTGATGAATTTTGAGGTCTCGGGGAAGTGTTGAGTTGAGTAAATTAAATTGGATTTCAAGGTACCTCCGAATTTGACAAAACAAGAAAATGAATGAAGTTTGCAGCTGAAGCTGAATTCTTGAAAAAGAGCTTCTCTTTTTTCTCTTCTACATTGATGTCTCAAATATGCCATTAAATTGTGGTCATTGGCAAGAAATAAAAAATAAAAATTCCCCCGAAATTGCGAATATGCTCCCACTAAATTATTTCACCTGTAGTTGATGCGTTCACCATCCTATTAATCAAATGTTGATCCGAAAGTTCATTTTCATCTGATCTGCAACTTCATTTCATCTTCTATAAACTAGCATTCCATGTCACTAAACTAGAAATGTTTGCTTATGATTCATTACGTAAAATATGTTAAAATTAGGGTTAATTTCATTTACACATAAATTTAGTTTTTCATCAATTAAATCAGAGGTTTGAAAATATACTTTTTCTGACACATTTCATTTACACCTCCTAATATCACTTTCAAGTAAAATCAACCATGATATCACTAATTTTTTTAATTTAATACCTATACTACCCCCTCAATATACTGTTTGAAAACAAGTACTCAAATCATCTTAAAATAAGGTTTAGTAATTATAAATTATTTTTCATAAATTAAAATAAGGGTGTGCAAGAAAATTTATATTTACTCAAATAAAATTTAAGAATTTTTAAATTAAGGAAAAAATAAAATATATTTTTTAAAACAATAATTATTTTAAATATATATATATGATTTTTTTTCCAAAAATTAGATACGTAATATGAACAAGGGTGGATTTTACAAGTAATTATGATGAGACGTAAAAAAAAATTTTAATAAATTCAAAATTGTGGATTTTACTAGGAATTTTTTATTTTTTATTTTAAAAATATTAAGATACTCAAACAACCCACATGTGGAGGAAATGTGATATCATTAGACAACAAAGCCTTTGTATTTTACTAGTAATTATGAGTAGACAAACAAATATTTTAATAAACTAATTAAAATTTTCTTCCGTCTTATATATGATGTTGTAGTGTCTCCAAGGAGTGTGTTTGTAGTTTGTACATAAATTAATGGGTTAATTCCACCTAAACCCCCTCAACTTTGCCCTAATCCCAAGTTGACACCTAGCTTTTCAATATTCTCACCTAGATCCCCTCAACTTTGATATGTTTATCACTTAGACCCCCTCCCTTAGTGTACCATGAGTTGACTAAAGGAATAAGGATATATTTGATTAATAAATTAACTCACTTTTAATACTAAAAGTTAAAATATTATTTGAGAAAAAAGGTAGTAAACAAAAAGTTCATAGAAAAATAAATGATTTACACACAAAGAAAATATACATAAGGACACTTTATTACACTATTAATCTCATGAAATAAATTGTTTAGTTACTGAAAAAATACATAGACAAAAAATAAAAGAAAAAATATATGTAACAGACGTAAATGCAAGACATAAAATATTACTTAATGTAACCCTTTTAAAAATATATGCATATATTTACAAATTATAAAAAATATATAAATAAAATCAAAATATTTGCACTTATGTCATATCTCTACAGAAGGTCATTGACAAATTCTAGTGGATAGTATAATTAGTATAGAGTTCAAAATTATAATGACATTTATCATTTCATTTATCCTTTCATTTATCTACCAATAATTAACACTTAAAATAAAAAAAGTGAAAAACAGTAAAAATGTATAGAAAATATAAAATCCCATCGTGTATATATATATATATATATATATATATATGTATGAATATACGAAAATAAATGAAAAGAAGTAAGAAAAAAATACTTTTAGTTCTCCACTTGGATCCTTTTAATGAAATAAAAAAGTTTGTATTTATATTTAAAAATTATTTAAAAAATGTATAGCAATAATCAAAATATTTGCACTTATGTAAATAAGTAAACTATGTGTCTATAACATATCATCCGTGACTTGTCATATTCTAATTGAAATTAATATAAAATTTAACATTTTCCAAATTCATCATGAATATTTATCTAATTAAGAGTTTAAATAATAACAATAGTGAAAAGGTATTGAAAAATAAAAACCTTTCACACTTTACAAAAATAAAATGGATTAGACTCTTAATAGTGATATAAAAAATATGTATAACAACACTTTTACTCCACTACTAATATAACGCATACATTTTCTTTGATTATTGGAAAATATTAAAATAAAGTTACATGAAAATGATGATATAAGTCCTGTATGACAAAGTCATATTTCTGTTTGTTTACTATATGGTGAAAAAATTTATGCATTCCGGTCAATTTAATTCAATTGTGAGCCAATGAATATTAAATTTAGAATCCTTATATCAACGATGAACTTCCTCAAATCCCTAGTAGCATATATATATATATATATATAATCAGCATTTGAGTTAGCAACTGCTTTATACCCGTTGGTAACAATTGTTACATTCTATCAATAATGAACATGCATATGTATTTAATGATATTGAAAATTGTGGTGAGCTTTTTGGCTTCTTACGGTAACACCTTTGATTAGAAGTTAAAATTAGTACTGAATGATATAATAAAATGTAACAAAACATTCTAAAATGTGGGGTGCTTTTTGGCTTCATAACGTTTTTAACACACTTATTAATCGGAAATAAAAAAAATAAGAATAACGGCACAACTTACTAATTAGTATTTTAGGCATTATTTAACATTTTTGTGTATATATGGAGCAATTCATACAAAAAAATTATTTTGAATGAGTTTTATGAATTAAAATTTTTATATTTAAAAAATTATTAACCACTTACTTGTAAAAAAAAAAAAAAAGAAGAAGAGAGAGAGAGAGACTGTAAGAAAAATTCTACGTAATTGAGTGTTTGTATTTTGCTTCCATCAATTAAACGATTGTCCTTAGGATTCAAATAAGACTCCAAATATATTTTTGTTCATAATTCCAACGAATTATTTTAAAAAAATCGTTATTGTTTTTCAATTAACCATGGTTTCTAGTTAAATTTCACCAATATATATATCCACACATATATATTGATACTTTCTGTCTTTTGAAATGCCTTTAAAGTTATATTACAATAATTATTTATTTTAATTTAAATCTATTTTTTTCAAAAATAAAATAAAATGTATAGAAACAGGATATTTCAAATTCAAGTTGACAAAGATTATTAATAGTAGTTGTAAATGTTAAATGTTATGTAATTATGTCTTTATTCTGTGTTTGCTGAAATACTAATTGGAATTACACTTTATAATAATGCATATATTAATTAAATGGCAAAAGAGCATAAAATCTCCCTACGCTATCTAAGATTTGCAAAATACTCCCCTATGTTTTCTTTTGCCTCATTTCACTATCCTCATTTTTCTAAAACAATCAAACTATCCCCTTTACACCACTATATGCCCAAATTACCCCAAATGTTTCATTTTATCATTATCATTTGTATTAAAATTAAAACAAAATATATAAAATTCAAAAATATATATATTAAATTTTGAATTTTTTTTTATAAAATTCGAAAATAATATATAAATTTTGAAAAAAACATATAAAATTCGAAACAAATATATAAAATTCATAAAAATATATATAAAATAATAAAAATGTATAAAATTAAAAAATATATATATTAAATTTTGAAAAAATTATAAAATTCAAAAAAGCATATAAAATTCGTAAAAATATATATATATATATATATATATATATATAATTGGAAAAATATATATAAAATTCGGCGAACAAATTTTTGGAAATTTATATTTTTTTTCCGAATTTTATATATATATATTTGAAATTTATATATATATTTAAAATTTTATATATATTTTTGGGATTTTATATTTTTTTTTCGAATTTGTTTTCGAATTTTATATATTTTTTGAAATTTAATATATATATTTTAATTTTATATGTCATTAGGGGTGCTTTGTGATCTTAATAGGACAATCAAAATGGATTATTTTATTAGATATGCAGATTCACTCAATATCATTGGGGGAACTATAAATCATGAGTCACTAGATAAGAGAGAAAATTAATATTAAAACATGATTTTTATGGGTTTGTTCTTCACATTTTTCGTCTCTTCAAAGTAGAATCAACATGCCAACCTAGCTATATCATTTTTAGGTACAACATGCAGCAATACAATTTCTTATATTTTTAGATACATCATTTTTATTTCAAATTTTATATTTATTTCGAATTTTATAAAAAAAAATCAAAATTTAATATATATTTTTTCAAAATTTATAAATTGTTTCTGAAATTTAATATATATATATTTACAAATTTTATAATTTTTTTCAAAAAAATTTCGAATTTTATATATTTGTTTCGAATTTTATATGTTTTTTCAAATTTTATATATTATTTTCGAATTTTATAAAAAAAAATTGAAATTTAATATATATATTTTGTTTAAATTTTAATACAAATGATAATGATAAAATGAAACCTTGAAGGTAATTTGGGCATATAGTGGTGTAAATGGGGTAATTTGCTTGTTTTAGAAAGCTGAGTCTAGTGAAATAGGACAAAAAAAACAAGCATATGGAGGTATTTTGCATCCCTTAAAAAGCATAGGGGGGTTTTATGCTCTTTTGCCTAATTAAATATATATATATATATTTTAAAAATATATAGAAATATTCTCAAGCCCAGTATAGATATAGATATAGATACAGCTATAAATACAAATATAGATATAAGAGAGAAGGAGTGTTAAACAAAATAATATAAAATAGGTAACTAGTGTGTAGAGATTAGAAACCCTAATTCTAATATAAACACATGTGAACTAGGGATGACAATTTAATCCGACCCGGTTGGGTTCTGATCCGAATGGGGTGAGTTTGGTAAGCTCTTAAACGGGTTTGATATTAAAATTCAAAAACCCAAAGAACCCGCCCCGACCCGTTTAAGTTTTTTTTTTTATATATTTAAAAAAATAAAAATTAAATATATTAAAAGCATTTCATGAAAATAAATGTTCACTAAAAGCGTTGTAGTGATATTTTTTCTTAATAATCAAATGAAGTAACAAAATAATTTTATTATTGAATTTCAATTACTGATAATTAATTTTCTTTTTCTTCAGGGCCCTGGGGATTAGTCGAGGTGCACGTAAAGCTAACCCGAATCACCCCGGTTATAAAAAAAAAATTACTGATAATGAATTTTTTTATATTTTTTAACCCTTCTCAAGAAAAAGTATATACTCAAACATATTCAATCAATTAAATATTTTAATTGTGTAAATTTCAATTACCATTTGATCAATTAAGAAACAATACATACCTAGACATATTCAATCAATTAACTGTGTACATAACTATTGAACTTTAATAACTTATAATCAATTATTTATAAAATTCTACTTTATATATTTTTAACCATTAATTTTTATTTAAGAACGTTAAATAACATTAGGAGCAACCATAGTTGAAATCAATGGCATCGACCCATATAACAAAATATATTAGAAAAATTATAGTAATGGACATCAACATATAAATGTATAGAAATTTTTTTAAAAAATTACTAAGGTATTAACTTGATATGTTAATTAATAAAATTATAATTTAATAAAATCGATGGAAATCCGATGGAACCCGTTTATACTAACGGGATGATAATGATATTACCGATTATAACCCGTCGCGAGTTTGACATTAATAATTTTTAAATAGAATGGTATTGATATTAACAAAACCCGTCCCAAACTCGACTAGTTGCCATCCATAATGTGAACCTATCTAAATGAATCCAAACCCTAATATATTCTAACAATAGTTGAACAATGCAAAATGAGATTATTCATTGAGAATATACCGAGATTTTAAAGATGGGCAAAAGTCCTAGGCAAAGTCAAATGTGAGGTTTTTCTTTTTTCTTTTTAGGGTCGATGGATTAGTGAAATATAACATTCAAGTGCCTGAAGTTTAATGGCATTCTCGCATTTCAAGGAGAGAGGTTTAGAATTCAAACCTCTATTTATTACTTTTTTTCTATTTATTTGCAGGTCATGAGTAATTTTCAATGTGAAAAAGTCCATAATATTATTTAATTTTATTAATACATTACATTATCTTTTGTATAAGTGGAAAAAGAAATATACATCTTTATAAAATTCGTCAATGAATCTGCTGAAAAAAAAGAAGTTATGGGGTCTGAACGAGTAAATTCACTAAATCCATATAAGGTTAAAGTAACAAATATAAAATAGTACATTCTTATATAATTTGTTCAGATTTAATATTAAAGTAATAAATATGTTATTATATAACTACATTTATCCTTAAAAAATGCAGTGACTTTTGTGCTTCGTTTGGATTAATTCGAGAAAAGAAAAATTATAATATTAGTTATGGGAGAAAAGATAATATTGATTAAAATTTACATATGAATAAATTATAAAGAAAAATAAATTAAATGATAGCATTCATGTTTGAATAAGGTTGATGTCAGAAAAGAAAAGAAAAGAAAGGATAATTTACAAGGACCTTCCTATTGTTTGAAAATTATCAGCTACCTCCCCTATGGTTTGCAACTGTTTGCACATACCTTCCCTATCGTTAAATTGCCTAACGGAAGTGAAGTGACAGTACGAAAATGCCCCCAAACATATGTTTTTATATTTCAAACTTAATATTTTTTTATATGTTACTATAATTGGTAGTTCGAAAACAAATATTTTGACATTAAATTTTTATTTTGGCATAAATAGAAAAATAATCGTTATATAAAAAATATTTTAAAAACAAAAAAAAAAATCTAATTGGTAGGTCGAAATATTTTTTCTATATTTTGGACTTAAATGTTTTTACATTTTATTATAATTGGTAGTTAAAAATATATATATATATATATATATATATATATATATATATTTATCTATATAACTAGATAATAATGTTAAAAGTGAGAAAATAATACACCTTAATTGGTAGTTCGAATTTTTTTATTTATTTCAACTTTAAAATTTTATTTCGGCATAAATAAAAAAAAGAATCCGTTTATAGTAATATATATATATATATAAAATCGTTTTCAATTTTTTTTATATAACGATTATTTTTCTATTTATGCCAAAATAAAAAACTAGTGCCGAAATATTTATTTTCGAACTACCAATTATAGTAAAATATATAAAAAATTAAGTTTGAAATATAAAAACATATATTTGAGGGTATTTTCATACTTTCACTTCACTTTTGTTAGGCAATTTAACGGTAGAGGAGGTATGTGCAAACAGTTGCAAACCACAGGAAAGGTAGGTGACAATTTTCAAATAGTAAAGGAGGTCATTGGTTTATTGGCAAACCTTAGGTGTATTCCCTGTAAATTAAGAAACCGTTTTAACCCCTTTACTATTTTATTCTAATTTTTTTTTTTTAATGAACCCGAGACCTCTCCCAATTTTAGGGAGGAATGGAAATACCATTAGACCACAAGGTCATTGGTTTTATTATTTTTATTAAAATATTTAATTAGAACTCAAATGTCTTTTAACATCTATTTAAAAAAACAAATTAGGGTTATTTTTTATATTATAAAAATGTCACTTAAGTTGCTACTTCTTCTCTCGACATCTTCTCATTTTGGAAAGGGTAACAAATAATTATCACTCCAAATCTTTATTTATTTTTCTCTCATTAACAAACCAAATAAAAATTTCACTATCATTTCTTTCTTATCCTATCCGTCCAATTGTCTCCATCCAAACAAAGTCTTAGATATTCAAAGAACTTCTACTTAATAAAAGAAGTTGAGAGAGATTTTATTGGCAGTTGTAGAAGTTATTCCATTTCAAATATGTCCTAATAATAAATCTCCAATAATAAAAACTGAACTTCATGAAGTGCAACAAAATCCCTTTATTGTTGTTTTTTTCTTACTTTAATTTATTTTCTTCAGCACTAACAGTAGATGAAAATATTAGATTGTCATTAGGGTCACTGCAGTGATATTAGAATAAAGTAAAACGTAGAAGCAAAAATCATTGTCCTTTAACAAGGCTTCAACCCTAATCATCTTCATTGTGCTTCAAGAGAGACTAGAACCCTACAAACTTGGGAACAAAACTCATTGTGGTTCAAGACAGACATTGAACCCTAAAACTCGATATTTTCACATATATTAAATTTAAAAAAGAAAAGAAAAAAAGTGTTAAATATTATCTCAATGCAACTATGCTCACGTCAACACTAATATAGGAAACTCATATGAATATAATTGAATTATTACAGAAATTATGTTTACAAAAATGTAGCTGAAAAACACCCCAAAGTGTAAGGCAAAAAATCTGTATTCCACAGCAAACCATTTCTAAGGAAATTAGAGACAATTACAGATGGATGCATTGAATTTCAAACAAATAATGACATCCAGCTAAACCAACAACATTAGCCTGAGGACAAGAGATAACTAAATAAATTGTTGCTCACTGAAAGAAATTGTAAAAATAATAAAAAAATCTATTTGAGACTAAACTCTGTATACATGTGACAGTTGCAGAAAAGCTATTCGAAGAGTCTTAGGAGGTTGGACTTTTTCACGGCATGGGTACAGGAATACATCACATTCATGCATAAGATGGAGCTAGACATTCATCAACCATATCTACCAGGTTAGGGTTTTCCAATGCTGCAGCTACCCGTTCCTTATCGTTCAACTGCTTATTTACTGCAAGCGAAAAAAATAAAACCACAAGCAAAATAATTAAAATGAGAAGTTTGGGGTTTATTAACTGAAGATCATGATATGCCAACCTCATTTCCCTTCTCCGCGTGCGTATAAATGTATATAAATATATCAATAAAAAGTTCAAACAAAATAAAACCAAAGAAAATGAATAGTGTGCATCTCACGTCATTAGCAATCATGGGGTAACTTGTGACATAAAATGATCATGTTACTTTTGTAAAATAACCTCGCTCCAAGAAGGGTCAAAGAAATAATTTTTTTCTAAACAGTTTTTTACTAGTAAAATTTGATCAACAGGTCTGACAGCTTGAGTTAATATTAGGAGCATATGATTATCCACTAGGATTGATGATATTCAATTTAAATAAAGGAGATGTGCAGAATACACACGCGTGCGCGCACAGAGAGAGAGAGAGAGAGACCTGCTGCTTCAGTTGCATGAGTCCCAGGTGCTACCATAATATCCACCTATAAAGCAAAATAAAGAAAAGCATGGGATTAAACATAGCACTTGCAGAGGTGAAGACAGAACTAGCACTAAGGGCTATATAATATATCTTTTCAATCGCAAAATGTACTAGAACCAACATATAACAAAACCATGATAATGTAAAACTATAATGTGATATTCACATATCCAGTGGCAGTTATCTACCATGGTACCACCAGATGGATGGGGTGATTAACAACATATCGTCAGGAGGTGAAGACAATATTTTACCCAGTCGTTGAAGACCTGGCTTTCCCAATTACATTAATGAAGTAGCATTCAAAAAGGTTGTCAAACATGATCGGAACCCCATAACCTTGGCGGAATCATTTGATTATAAATACAATAATAGTGAAGAACTAGCTTATGGGTCTGACTAGAGGCTTTTAAATATCTAGCAAGCCAAAAATGTCCCACTCAAGTTGTCAAACATGACTAGAAATATCTGATTTCCTATTTTGACCAGTGAGAGTGTACCAAAAAGGGAAACAAAGTATGTTTTCCATTTAAGCTGACTGGAGCATGTAAAGTCTATGAAACAAGGATCCAAAGCCTATTCACATTCACAATTTCTATTCAACCTGTGGATTTCATAGGGACAAGTTCCTCTTAGAGTGTAGCTGTATATCAACCCATAAGGGGTATTCTCAGCAAGCACGTCTTTTAATCTCCAAACATAGTAAGCCAACATAATAAGTCTTTTGACTGTTAAGTAGAACACTGGTCTAATGATCTAATGATCTTTCAAAATTGTCAAGACTTCAAAAGGTCTATCAAGAAAACACCTCCAAGTTGATCCCATTTCAACAGATGCTCATTTACAAATCGTATAACATTCTTCCGAATATTTAAGGGCAAAATCTATAAGTTTTCCATTGCCCATCCTGGCTAGTAATGATTTATATGCAGCACTATTCTTGAATTTCTCCAGTGTTTCCTACACACTGTTGTGGTAGCTGAGTTTGTGTGACCTTGTTTCTTCACACTTGTCCTACCTCAAGTTCAATATCAAATATCTACTAGCTAAATTGAGGGCAAGTTTGATTTGAAAGTTCTAAGTTGCAAAAGGAAAAGAAGAATTATGGGAGGAAATGAAAAGTTTGTAGCTCTAATTTACTGTTACCTCAGCTGAAAATTCAGCGCAATAAAAAAATAACAAGAATAATAAATCAGTTGATTCAAAGGGCAAACGAAACAAAACATTTGGAAATTATAGAGAATTTTGGGCAGAACTTATAAATCAAAACAATAGTGTCGCTGTAAGTACTAAAATCCATATGGACAAAGGAATCCTGAGCAGTTATAACACATTAAAAAGCTTTGAGTTGTGACATAACCAGTGTTTAAACTGTTTCTTGGTAAGGTAGTCATAAACAAAATATGTTTAAGCACCGATTGCGACTTTCACAGAAAAGTTTCAACTTTGGTTCTTAAGAACCTGCACAATTACTCTTTCAGTCTTTCCCAGCCAAGATGAGGCGTTGGCTGAATGATATATTTGGTTTTGGGATGATTTACTCCATGTTGGATGGCAGATATGTTATTATATCAACTGCTTAGTTTGTTCTTTCTTTCTTTTATTAAAAACATATATACCAGTGCTCATGTGATTTATGACATGAACAGCTTTTCATACTCGCTCCATTTAGGCTAAGCCACAAAGGGAAGAAACTAATAAGAAGTTTCCATGTGCTCTATAATTAAGATGGGGTTAGAACATCATCTATTTCAATAGCATCAAGGAACATGAAACATTGACTTGTGTGAGATAAATGAGCAAGACCTTAATCTCTAATCAAGTATGAGAGGAAATTCCAATAATGAAACTTCTTATAATCCTGAATTGAAGGTTATATAGTATTCCTTGATTGTCATGTATTCCTGTGTATCCGGTAACTCCTTATTTTCACATGCAGGCATATAGAACATCAACAGCTAAAACTACATTAAAAACTGCGTGAATTTCCAATATTCAAGGGAGTCTCATCTAAATATTTGGAATAGTATATAGATAATGTCATGAGTGCAGGGCCTTACACAATGGTAAGGTTGCTCCATAGTAACCCAGACGTCATCCATTCAAAACTGGAAATAGCCTCTCCCAGTACATCTCCCTCAGGCTCCTGCCATTGCAGGAGCCTTGTGGTCTGGCTAACCTTTTTATAGATAATCTTATCGACAAATCGAACCATAATGTACTCGAAGTCATACCTTATAACGGGAAGGTAGACTGCGCATAAGTTTCACACGCAAGCAAAGGCCAATCACTGTTGCCATACTGCAATGTTCAACTGTTGGAGTAAATGTCACCCTGAAACCAAGAATCATTTTTCATTTAAATTACTGATAATGAAACCAGAACAAATGAATAACGTAAAGAACGTAGAAGAAATCCTTTTTACCTTACACAGCTATTCTTGTCATCTACCTCAACTGCATCTTCTGTTATAACCTTCAGCTCTTCTAAAGAATAAGGATGCTCTGGATCTTTTATGTCTCTTATATGATTTAAGAAAAGGCTAAGGAAAACATAGAATTCACCCAACAGGGCCAACACTCAATAGCACTGTATGATTTGTTCTAAAACTGTATAGTTCCTATCGATGATTATGAGAAGTATATTTTCAAAGAACAAAAACAGAATAAAAAAAGTTGAAGAAGATATAATAAGGATAATATGATGCCACAATGACAACCACCAAATTCTAGCTCAAGTTCCACGTAGAATGTTGAGGGTTCAACTATTATTAGGACAGTTGTGGGTGTGTGTATATACTACCAAACAAGGAAAGAAAATGGTTACACATACTTCAACAATGATTGCGTCATGATCTAATAACCTTACAACCCAAGGTGGAGTTGAATTAATAAAAGGGATTGATATACTGGCCTTCAGTTAGAAATCTAAGACTTCGCCAAGGTGATTGGTGATCTGACTATCTAAAACCATTTCTGTAACTTCACTTGAAGCACAAATTCACTAAATAGCAAGCATTAGCATGTCTATAATCCATATGTCTCTGTAATATACAAGAACTTGATCATTGAGAGAGAGAGAAGAGATTGCATCTCTTCACATATTACCTATGCATATAACTCTCAAGTCGCTGACATAAAACCCTCAGGAGTTTGATACGTGCATCAGGGTAGGTATAAAGCCAGTAAGTCATACAAAAGCAGCCAGTATAGCCAGTTGATTGGGAACCAACATATCTCTTGGTCTGAGATCACCAAGGGGTGCAAAAAATTTCCACCATGTGGACCAGATATATCATTGAACTTATATACCTCCTTCAGAATTTACTCTCCTGATTTTTATACTTGTTGGCAGTGACTTCTTTTATCTAGTGATATACTTAATTTATGTATGTCATGTTGGGCCCTCGACTCGAACCAAACACACACAAACACTCAGAGACAATGATTTATACGTGGTTCCCCAATAGGGTACGTCCACGGAGGGGAAGCTCACTTATATTCAAGAGGAAAAACCGGAAATTCCTCAACCCTCTCTCTTACAGATATGAGCTTACCATTTATCACCTATACACACCCATATATATAGGGCTGGAAATGGAGAAGAGAAAACCAAAATGATAACTACTATCTCAGTGGAAGAGATTGTTATCAATTTGTTCACTCATGAAACAACTTTTCTTGACAAGTTGGTTCATGCATGGAGAGTTGGCAATGGAAGCTTCTTCAATTGGATGAATGAGTCACATACTCCACAAATCTCCACCTTGACGAAAAGAATCAACTGCTTTATGCTACCCCCTAATGCGCCCTTGGGCGCTCTAAGCTCGAGAGATATTGTTTATGCCGGGAGCACCTTCCTTCTTGGCATAAACCTATTTGCAGCCAATAGTTTTCTTTCCTTTTGGAAGTTGGACTAACTTCCAAGTTTGATTTTGGTGAAATGACTTCATCTCGTCATTCACTGCATCCTTCCACTTCGTACTATTAGTACTCTGCACTGTTTCTGTGTACGGGACATCATCGTTTGTCGCTGGAAGTGCATAAGCTACCTTGTCGATGTATCTGGCTGGTTTCCGAATCTCTCTTCTAGTCAGTCTGATTACTGACTGATTACTAGTACTGAAGATCTCTTATGGTCAGTCTGGTTACTAATTGATTACCGGTACTGGAGATGGGACCTCCACCTCAACCTCAAATGCTGACTGATTACCAGTACTGGATATGGGACCTCCACCTCAACCTCAGTTGCTGACTGATTACCGGTACTGGAGATGGGACCTCCACCTCAATCTCAGTTGCTGACTAATTACCGGTACTGGAGATGGGACCTTTCTCAACCTCAGCTGCTGGCTGATTACCGGTACTGGAGATGGTACTTCACCTCAACCTCAACTTCTGATTGATTACCAGTACTGGAGATGGGACCTCTACCTCAAATGAGCTGCTGACTGATTACCAGTACTGGAGATGGAACTCTCTCCACCTCAGCTGAGTCCTGCTACTGACAAATTAACGGTACTGGAAGAAGCTTCCATTGCTAGCTCCTATGCCAGCTCTCCATGCATGAACCAACTTGTTAAGAAAAGTTGCTTCATGAGTGAACAAATTGATAACAATCTCTTCCACTAACATAGTAGTTATCATTTTGGTTTTCTCTTCTCCATTTCGAGCCCTATATATATGGGTGTGTATAGGTGGTAAATGATAAGCTCATATCTGTAAGAGAGAGCATTGAGAGGGTTGAGGAATTTTTGATTTTTTCTCCTGAATATAAGTGAGCTTCCCCTTCGTGGACGTACCCAATTGGGGAACCACGTATAAATCATTGTCTCTGAGTGTTTGTGTGTGTTTGGTTTGAGTCGAGGGCCCAACATGTCTTCTTCTTCTTTTTTGTTTTTTTTTTTTTATAAATAAGTATTTTATAAACGAAATGCATTCAAAAGAGGAATACATCCCATATACAATGACCCCTATGGGCCAAGAGAACCCAGAAACTCAATTTTCTCGTCAATAGATCTCCAATTTCGACCTTCCACCCAACTAAACAAACAAGAAATAAAAACATATTTTATTACCCTCGCAGGGAACTCAACATCCTTAAAGCAACGTCTATTGTGTTTCAGCCATATAATCCACCATAGGCAAAGAGAAGCCACCCTCCAAAAAAGCCGTGCATGCGAGCCAATCGACACACTCCTCCAAGAAGCCAAAACATCTCAAACCGAGGCAAGCATCACCTACTGAACTCCGAACAAACAGAATAGAAAATACCAACAGTCATAGACAAACGGACAGTGCAAAAGGAGGTAATCTATAGATTCCCCATCATGTTTACACAAAAGACACCGATTGACCAAAAACATGCCACGCAGTCGCAACCTATCCAAAGTGAGAATCCGACCTCACGCAGCCGACCATGTGAAAAAAACAACCTTAGGAGGGGCTTTCGAATGCCAAACCGCCTTCAAAGGAAAAGGCTCGTCCGTCCTAGGCGAGAGACAACCGAAAAAAGAAGAGACTGAAAAAAGTCGTGAAGGAGTCGATCTCCAAATCAATGAGTCCAATCCACCATTGATGGTCAGTGAATATAAAAGCTCCAATAAAACAGAGACCTCCTCCAACTCCAAATCTTGAAAGTGTCGCACAAAATTGACATCCCACACTAACATCCCGGTATCAAGATGATAACTGTCAGCTACTGAAGCATGACGATCTCGAACGATCCTATAAAGCTGAGGGAAAGAAGACTCAAGGGAGCCCTCACCACACCACCAATCCGACCATAAGCGAACACAACGGCCATCCCCAACCCTAAAGCTGATAAAAGGAGCGAAAGAATCCCATCCCTGTCGGATATCCTTCCATACCCCCACACCACGCCGATCTCTGACCTCTAACCTCATCAGAACACCAACCGTCTCTAGCCTTACCATGGCGACAGGCTACCACCCTCCTCCACAGTCGGTTATTTTCCGTCCCGAAGCGCCACAACCATTTTCCCAACAGAGCCTTGTTAAAAGGCAACACACAACGAATACCCAAACCTCCGTCCTGAACAGGGCGACAAACTGCCTCCCACCAAACCAAAGGGATAGAATAACCCTCCCTACAACCACCCCATAAAAACTGTCGCTGAATCATCTCAATCCGCTGTGCCACACCGCTGGGAAACCGAGAAAGTGACAGTGCATACGTAGGAAGATTAGATAGCGTGCTCTTAACTAAAATGAGTCTCCCACCCTTGGAAAGATACTGCCGCTTCCAACCTGCAAGACGCCTCTCCACCCAATCCACCACCGAATCCCAACAAGCCTGTCTCTGCCCAGAAGATACCAAGGGTAAACCCAAATATGCCGTAGGAAGCTGATAGGCCCTGCACCCAAGAGAGAAACTCTCATACTTCTTTTGCACTTCCCCCTTTCCTCATCATTATCCTCATTTAAAGGTTTAGAGGAAACATCAAGAAAGACTACATCATTTTCTCCTCTATTTGAATCACTTTGACTGCCATCTCTCTAATCCATGTCCTAACTGAGAAAGTGTGCACTTGTAGTTCATATCTTAAGTAGTTCATGTGTACTACTTAAATACGCAATAGTGTATCTTGTGATAAAACAAATATTAATTTTTCGAAAAGAGTTCTGTGGGAGTTGTGGTCTTTCTATCTGCTTGTTGTTGTTAGTTGAGTGGCATGCAATATGATTTCAGCCCCTAATTAACAATGAATGTTTATTGGGACTGAGGGTTATTTTATCAAGAGAGAGTATGACAAGGCTTCAAAATGGATGAATCACCAAGAGTTCTGGTTGGCTTTACATTTATGGATGTTATACAGAACTGTAGTCTAAGAATGCAACACCCAATTTCTTTAAAGTACTATAAGCAGACCTAAAATTCGAAGGGCTTTTTTGACTTTTATTTTTTTGAGACATTGATTAACAAGTAATTCCATAGAATTTTGACATGTGCTTAAATCCTTGATTTCTCTTGGGAACATGTGTCTTATCCCCTTTTTGTGCATTCAAGATACAGTATATCTAATGTTGAAGTATATAAATACTTAAATTACACCATCTCTAACAACTTAAGCTTTTGGAGTAGTTGATAGTTAACATGGTATCAGAACAGGAAGTCCAATATTCGAATCTCAACGTCACCCAATTAAAAAATATTGTTTCACGTGTTGGACCAAAAAGTAGGTCACACGTGAGGGGGCGTGTTGAAGTATATAAATACTTAAGTTACACCCTCTCTAACAACTTAAGCTTTTGGAATAGTTGGTAGTTAACACTTAACATACAAAGATTTCTTCAGTAGAACCCTAAATTCATTGCTCAAATTGTTTAAAACACCTGAAGTGCAAAGTTGCTTCAATTCAATTTGTCATTGTACATGCAAACTTCTAGTCCTCTATAAAGCATGACAACAACAAAAATATAAATAACAATATATAAAATCTAAAGAACTATAAAATGTAGAACTGGGTAAATGTAATGTACATATGGACTACAAAAAATAAGCGGCTCAAAGGATATCAAAAATTTCTAGATTATCGATGGGTTCGACAGCATACTCTTCCACCTCAACTTGAGGGGTACGAGCACAACGTTCCTTCTTTTCATACACAACAGGATTGGCATTGATTAACCCAGAAACCATTTTGACCGGTCCAATTGAGATTGTCAAGTAAGCCTGCTGCATGTTGAGGGAGTGTTACATCAATGGTTAAAATTTGCAAATTATATTAGAAGAAGAAGGAAAAAGAACAAAAGAGTAAAACTGGTATAAATGTACATAGTTATGTAGAAAACTGTAATTCTATAACAGTTCAAACTAACTGAGAGGGGAGGGGGAGAGAGAGAGAGAGAGAGTAAAAAACTTGTGTTGGCATAGCTTTTTTCAATATACATTAACATCTCTTTTTTTTTTTTTACTTCCTCTATATAATAGGGGGAGCAGATGCAAGCTTTTTCTTTCAATAGCCGGCCAAATGACTACGGGATCATCGGTCTACTCTACCTCAATTCAGAAAAAATCAAACCGAGTCGCGACTATGAGTTTCCAGGTTGGATTTTTTAGATCAAATAGGACTAGTTGGGTAGATAGAGGTGGTGAAATCTAACGAGCAATGAAAGCCATTAACGGCAGTTTCCCAGCTTTTTATAACAATACCAGTAATCCCATAGATAAGTTATCTAAGGAGATAGGATCAGTAAGAATTCATGATAATTAATGGTTGCATATGCAGAAATATCTTGAAAGCAAATATGTTCTCTACAAGTATGTAGATTTGAGCCCATATATGGGGAAATTCAAAATGAATCTTTTGCTTCCTTTAAAGTTCATCCAATCATATTTCAATTCTGCAGCCTGAATCGAGAATTAGTACCCTAACAAAATTAAAAGTTGCATAATTTATAATATGGAAATGCAAGGCCAGTAGAATTGATGTAGAAACATTTTAAACACATGGAGGTGTATATATGGTAGCCGAAACAGCAGATTCTGCTGCTACATTAAACTATCTCGCCTCTTATACAGGAGCAGCTTTTGCTGAATATTTTATGTATTGTAATGATTGAAGTGTGTCATTTATAATGATCCTCCAAACAAGCGCAGGCGTAGCGAATGTCGCTTCTATCATGAAGACTGCCTGGTCGCAATACTAAGTGTGTGTGTGTGAGAGAGAGAGAGAGTAGGAAGTAGGAATGTTGGTGGAATAAAAAAAGAGCAAACCCAGTGTCCTACATATGGAAATCAGAGGTCAAGGGGATATTCCCTTGAGTTGTACCAATGGGAATTTGACTGGGCGAAAATTTAAACAAAAACCATTTCAATTGGCCTATTTCTTGCGTGTACAAATTGAAGTAAGTTGAGAAATGAAAATGGAAGAATGAATGCTTCTCAGAGGAAAGCTCTCAGGAATCTGAGCAGAGTTAAATGTATGCGGTTTTACCTCAAAAGTAGGGAAGACAGTTTCCTGGTTTCAAAAAAGGCTTAACACACACACACACACATAAAAAATGAAAAAAAATGATGGTGATAATGATTATGGAAGGGGATTTGCTGGTTTTATTCCACGGAATTCTACGACTTCCTTCAACTTTGCCCACTATCATAAAAAAAATCTTAAAACCATTTTCAACATTTACGAGCATGGTTTCAATCCACAGGCAAAATCAACCAATATTTGCCTATTATACAAGATTACAAGCATTTAACCAAAATACACACCCCATACATATGCCTATACTTGCACCCAATTTCCCAAAACTAATCATAGACACGTGAATACAAACTTTCTTGGACACCCAGAAAGTAGGAACTAAATTCCACAAACCAAACAGACAAAACTTCATAATAGAAGTGCATAATAATCATCTGCTCTCTAAGATGGAACTCTTATAAGCAAAAAAATGTGTTCAATGTCATAGTTGAAATGTTGATCATCCTATAATGTATTATATGCATAACTGTAATGTACTAAGCAAAAAAATAAATTAATAAATTAAATGTGCAACCTCTCAGATAGAATGTAAAATCAATCTCAATAAAATCACCGTAAAAACAAAAAACTGAAATTCCTGATTTCTTTAAACTAGTTTCGACGCATAATTTACAGACTCTAAACTCAAACTCATCTAAGTTCAAGTCAAAGTGTAAAACCTTAAATTGAAATCTGATGGGTTTTGCAAATACAATAGAAGGGGAAATCGACCAGTGTTTATCGGCAAATTTTTAGAGTATTCTAACTACAATAGAAAAATGGGTGAATTAAGCAAATAATGACTCGCATATATAACGCCATTGAAATTAGGTGAAAAAAAAACCGAATACACCCTCCCTAAACCAATAAGAAGGTAATTCTACATGAATTGATCAACTATTCTATTACTAAATATTATGTGATTTCTCATACGTATATGCCTATACATACATATATGTATATATATATATATATATATCATTGTTCGTCACCTCAAAAACTCAGAGTGAACTGTGGTGGAAAAATTGGAGTAGCTTGCGGCGGCGGAGGAGTAGATGACTTCGTCCACAGTGGAGGAAATGGCGGTTAGGGCAAATCTGCAAAGATATAGAATTGGGGGAAAAGGGTAAACGGTCAAGCAACATATCCACATAGTAATCATAATAAAATAAAGGGTTATTTACACGGACCTCCCCTGAGGTTTACCAATAATCTACGGACCTCCCCTGTTGTTTCATAATTATCACATAACTCCTTGTGATTTGCAAATGTTTGCATAGACCTCCCTCAGTGCTAACTGACCGTTAAATAATCTAACTGAAGTGATAAAATTACATATTTGTCGTTAGGTTTTGAAGTGAGATTACCAAACTACCCCTAGTACAATGACTTTTACTTCTCTTCACTTTATTTTTGGAGGGAAAACATATGAACTCACTTACTTCATAAAACTAGGGTTTTCACTCTTTTTTTTTTCTCCACAATAAATTTTAGAGAGAGAGGCAAAGATCAATAGGGTTTCCCGAAAACTCCTAAAACCCTAGGGAGCATTTAGCGAACCAAAAGATCTCATCGACAAGTTTGATTCGCAAGTAAAGATCCTTTAATTTTCTTATTTAGATCTTCCATATATGGTGTTTTTAGGTCTTTTTTTTTTTTTGAATGGTAAAAAACACACACACCCACATGAGCTCCATTTTGCTCGAACCCCTAACATCTCATTTGAGGAGGAAATGCGAGAACCTATAGCTAAAAAGAAATCTTCTTCCCTCTTCGATCCAAGTAAAAAACCCTAGAATCCACCTTTATTTGTTGAAATGAAGCTTTAATTTACACCAATATAAGAGAACCCACAATAGACCTCCTTCTTCTCTAGCCTTGTAGCACCGTTTCTTCCTCAATTTCTTGACCCAAAAACTGCAAAAAAACCTTTGCTTGCAACGACTATATTTAGGAAGGTAAGGAATGAGGGGCAAGTTAGTAATTACACATTATTATATAAGGATAGTAAAGTTATAAGGGTATTTTAGGGATATAAAGTGATTTTTTTGGCAAGCTAGTAATAAGGGAGGTTTGTGCTAACGGTTGCAAACCACAAGGGAAGTAGATAACAATTTTGAAACAATAAGGATGTTTGTGGATTATTGGTAAACCTCAGGAGAGGTCTGTGTAAATAATCCTAAAATAAATTCAAATATTATATTGTATTTTTTTTTATCCGATTAAATTTAAATTTAGTTTTTTGTTTTAATTTGGTGTTTTATTTTCACATATAAGATAGGTATGATTAATCTTCAATTATTTCACTTACATGTAGTTATTAAATTCGTAAAAGGAATAATTATTAAGTATTTTCACTCATAAAGATATTTAAGGTGAGTGATATTTAATATTAACTACAATTGATTAAAAGTGTACCTTTTGGTGAATTATGTTATAAAATTATGTAAATGTAATAATTCATTTAGCGTGACTTGATTATGTAATAACAGTGTTCCTTACTGCAATCAGGACTACGAATTTTAATGGAATAATATCGAATGTGAATTCTAAATTTCATTAATGAGAGATAATAGAGAACTTTGTCAAGTGAAGCCGTAGAGAATTAGAATTCAAGCTAGTCGACTCCAATGTGAAGCCACTAATTAAACTTAGTAGTAGAATACAAAGAAAAAACATAACTAAATAAAACAAAAACAAAATGAACTAAACAAGAAGAAAATAAAAATATATAAAAACTAGAATAAGAATTAAAGTTTTTAGTAAGAAATACAAATGTTGAAAAAATATAAAGAAAATGAAATAAAAGATAACAAAATAATTTAGGAGGAAATTTTTTCTGAAAAGGTACTTTCAAACTATCACTACAAGTAAATAAATGTATCAAAGAAAAACTAACAAAAACATAGTAATTTCAATGTGAACAATTTATATATGTAAAGCGTTCAATATTTATTAATTTTATATCTCCTACTCATTTGCAGGCAAAAGTAATGTCCTTCTATTACAATAATATATTACACTATATTTGTATAAGGGGAGGACAAAATATAAATTTATAAAATTTCCTTAATGAATCCACGAAAAAAAATATTATAATTTTTCCTAGAATGAAATTATTTCTATTTCAATACAATATATTTTTATTGGTCACATTTACACGCATGGTAGGTATGAAAGAATGTGAAAGGATCTAAGAATTGATAAATTGGTATATGCTTGTTACATAACTACATTTAATCCTTCCAAAAATGCAGTGACTCATAATTATACTTAATGGAAATTTACTTCAAATATGCACATATATATATAAATTTTCATGTATATATTTCAACATATATAAATAGTAATTCGGTTACTTTTTGAAGAGCCGAACTTTACAGAAGCGTAGGATCCAATCACCGTTTGTGTCACGACCTTTCTACCTCGTCCGATAGAGCGGCTATTAGAGTCATCTATATATTTTTCACAATCCAAAACCTTGGTTGATGGCTACCAAAGAGATCAATTTGGGAGAGAGAGGACTAAATGGAGAGAGTTTTGTTCTTCGGATTTTTCCTTCACTCCCTTTCTTCAACAACCGAAATGTTGAATATATGGCATAAGATGAAATCATTGCTTTGTAGATGTTCACCTTTAAGTTTAGTAGACATCCCATGTGGATGCTCACCTTTAGGATTAGTGGACATCCCACTACAATAATGGACAACCCATTATGTACATCCACTACAATAATGGACAACCCACTATACACAATAATTGGGCATAAAACCAATAATGTTTTATTTTATATTAATCCAATATCTACCACTCGGATACATAAGGAGAGTTTGTGAATTCTCCATCTCTCATCTCTACATACAGAAAATGGATTATATGACTGGACGAGAAAGAATAGTGTAGGAATACTATATTAAGCTACCATCAACTAACATAGTACATCACTACCAACAAGTAATCTCATCTATACCCTAAACTATTTCGTTACACCTAATTCATCATCCATTATCCTTCTTGAGACTTATCTTGATGCAATGATTGAATCCCTTAATCAATAATTGTACTCAAGATTATGTCAGGAAACAAATTCCGACATTGTCACCCGGGCTATGAGTCATAATACGATAGTGTATCACAAAATTATTTTCCCCAACCACTCACGTTAATCAAATTGGGTTTAACTGTTTTCCTAGATATGCCCCGCCGAACCGCATCAATCATAGTCCTTTAGGTACACACTAAAGTAACAACATTAAGTCCTCGTATCATAACGTAGTTCTAGGTCATAAGGGTATAAGCAGAACCAATACAACATGGTCCTTTAGAACTCACACAGTGATGAAGCAATGATACATTCAATCACTTTATATCGGCAGTCGAATCGATAGCACATACAGTATGTTTTGTATGTTATGACGGAGCTCCCACTCAATTAGGCATGCCAAGTTCATATACGTCATACGAATCTTAGTCTAGTCGTTTTCTCAGCGCCTAACCCGATTACTTCAACACAATCACTATCTAAGCGCATGTTTGAAGTCTCATATTCGGCCATTGTCAGGCAACATGAAAAATGTGGTATTATTTCATGTTGATTCTCATTAGAATCTCATCTTGACCTTTGTCAAAATGACAAATGAAGAGTTCTCTGTACACAACTAAGAATTCTATGTCTCATCTTGCTCGCTATCAAAGCGCCAAGGCAATTTCTCGTGTGAGAGAGACAATCGATGCATGTTGACATTCATAAGAAATGTATCATAATATGCATAAATTCATATTTAAACGAAATGTCATTTTGTGTCCATTACATCACATCTTGAGTAAACCCATACTCCTTACATGAGATATGAAAACATCTCTAGGGATAGGTTTAGTCATTGGGTTAGCCACCATATTGGTTGTGGATATATGTTTTAGGACCACCTCCTTTTGCGCAATCATATCTCGAATGTAGTGGTAACGAATACCTATATGTTTGGTTTTTCCATGATAATTGGAATCTTTTGCACAAGCCAAAGCTGTCATATTATCACAAAGAATGACCGTAACATCCTTTTTGTATGACGCTAAGTCAAAATATCACAAAAAATTCTATAACCAAACTGCCTCTTGCACTGCAGCTGAGCAAGCTATATACTCAGACTCCATTGTTGACAGAGCTACACATGATTGTTTCTTGCTACTCTAAGTAACAATTCCTCCACAAAGAAGGAATGCATATCCCGAAGTGGATTTGCGATCATCTCTATCACCAGCCCAGTCTACATCACTGTAACCTTTCAATCTCATGTCTCCACCTTTGTAGGATAACATTAGATTTTTAGTGCCTTGTAGATACCGAAAAATTATTTTTATTGCTTTCCAATTAACAAGTCCAGGGTTACTCTGGAACCTACTGATCAATCCCACTACAAAGCAAATGTATGGTCGAGTACACAAAATAGCATACATCAGACTACCAATTTCACTTGCATAACGTACTTTGGACATCTCATTCTTTTCTTCATCTGTTTTAGGGCATTGACCTAGATGTAAGTCACATCCTCTTTCTATAGGAGTGTCTATGGGCTTGGAGTGATGCATCCAAAACCGTTCAAGAATTTTATTTATATAAGTCTTTTGAGACAAACATAGAAATTTCTTTGAACGATCTCTCAGGATCTTCACCCCTAGAATAATACTAGCTAAACCCATGTCCTTCATCTCAAAAGTTGAGGGCAACCACTCTTTAGTGGCTATTGTTCTCAGCTATCAAAATGTCGTCAACATATAATGTAAGGATAAGAATATTATCCTTGGATCGTTTCACATACACACAATGATCTTCCTCTATCTTCTCAAACTTATGAGATAACATGGTATAATTAAACCTTTTGTTCCACTCTCTAGATGATTGCTTGAGACCATAAATAGAATGTTTAAGATGACACACTTTGTCCTCTTGTCCTTTGACTACAAAACCCTCTAGTTGAGTCATATAAATCTCTTCATCTAGTTCTCCATTGAGAAATGCAGTTTTAATATCCATTTGGAAAATTTCTAAATCCATACGCGTGACTAGTGCTAGAACAAGGCGAATTGATGCAAATCTCACCACTGGGGAGAATGTCTCATCATAATTTATACCTTCCTTTTGGGTATATCCTTTCGCAACAAGACGCGCCTTATATCTATCAATTGAGCCATCCGCTTTTCGCTTTAGCTTTAAAACCCATTTTGTTCCAATGGCTTTACGTCCATCAGAAAGATCAACTAACTCCCATACATGATTTTTTTTCATTGAACTCATCTCATCCTCGATAGCATTAATCCATTCCTGATATGCAGGTGAAAAGAGAGCTTTTTTAAAAGAATTTGGCTCATCTTATTTCAGTGGAGTGCATAAGAGAAAAACATCTATCATCCATTCATTATGAGCATGTGAATAAAGCATTTCACTAAAAGAAGTAGACTCATCTTCTCCAATGGAGTACATACGAGTGTATCCTTTTCAATCGCAAATCGACGACGAGGAACTACTCTACGTTCACTCCTACGAACTTGAGTCTCTAGAAAATCCATTTGGTGACTCCCCCCCCCCCCTCCCCACACACACTGGATTGAAGATTACTATCCTCTTTGGTGATCGGATGAGAAATTAATTCCCCACCCTCGCTAAAAGGATAAAAGTGATCTTCAGAGTCTACCATCTCAAAGAGTTCAAAGTTCAATTTTGCCTCACCTATGCTTGGGAACTGATCCTCAATGAATATGACATCGCACAACTCAATTGTAGTCATCCCTTTATGAGGTTGTTCACCATACATCACATAGCCTTTAGAGCTTTCTGAATATCTTATAAAAACATTCTTATATGTTTTTAGACCAATTTTCCCATACTTATGAGATGTATTGTGAACATGTCCTGTTGAATCCCATGGACGCGTATGTCTTAATTCTGACTTCCGATGATGCCAAAGTTCATAAGGGATATTAGGAACTGACTTATAAGGCACACGGTTAAGAATGTAGGCAACAATCAATAAGGCATCCCCCCAAAAGCTGATAGGGAGATTGGTTTGCGCCATCATTGATCTAATCATGTCTAACAATGTTTGATTCATACGCTCTGCAACTCTATTTTGTTGCGGCGTATTAGGAATTGTTAATTGCCTGCGTATTCCTTTTTCTTCACATAATTCCTTGAACTGGTCTAATAGATACTCGTGTCCACGGTCAGTGTGAAGAACCTTTATTCTCCACTCTATCTAATTCTCAACCTCAACATGAAAGCGTTTGAAGCACCCAAGTGCCTCAGATCGGTGAGAAAGTAGATAGACATAACCATAATGCGTACAATCATCTATAAAAATGAGAAAATAAGAGGCGCCATTGTGTGCCTTCATATTTATTGATCCGCAAATATCTGAGTAGATTAATTATAGAGGGAAAGTAGCTCATATAGCCTTATCGAAAGGCTTGCGACTACTTTTTCTTACTAAACAAGGCTCACATTGGGGCAAGTTAAGCATATTTAGAAACCCCAATAGGCCTTCTTTAACTAATTTGGCAAGCCTTTCCTTCCCAATGTGACCAAGTCTTGCATGCCATAGTTCAGAATCATGATTAACATCTTTACATGTCAAATATTCAGATGAAGAAATCTTATCACCCAAATCTAGTTGATATAGATTGTTTATGAGATAACCTTGTATGTAAGCAACACCATCCAAGAACATATCCAATTGTTTATCACTTATTTGGAAACAAAAACCAAGTTTAACAAGTGCTGGAATTGAGACTAAATTATATCGGGCAGTAGGTGCATAAAGCACATCATGCAATAATAATGTACGTCCTGAGCATAGTCTGAATTGATGTGTACCAACTACAAGAACCACCTCACTAGTACCATTTCCCATGAAAAATGCTTTGACTACATATTAGTATCCGATGGTAATCCACAAAACCAACTCGCTCTTGCATCACATGTTTGGATTAATATAAATATAACATTATTGGTTTTATGCCCCATTATTGTGTATAGTGGGTTGTCCATTATTGTAGTGGATGTACATAATGGGTTGTCCATTATTGTAGTGGGATGTCCACTAATCCTAAAGGTGAGCATCCACATGGGATGTCTACTAATCCTAAAGGTGAGCATCCACAAAGCAATGATTCCATCTTACTCCATATATTCAATATTTCGGTTGTTGAAGAAAGGGAGTGAAGGAAAAATCCGAAGAACAAAACTCTCTCCATTTAGTTCTCTCTCTCTCCCCCAAATTGATCTCTTTAGTAGCCATCAACCAAGGTCTTGGATTGTGGAAAATATATAGACGACTCTTGTAGTTGCTCTATCGGACAAGGTAGAAAGGTCGTGACACAAACGGTGGTTGGATCATACGCTTCCGCAAAGTTCGGCTCTTCAAGATGTAACCGAATTACTATTTATATATGTTGAAATATATACATGAAAATATATATATATGTGTGTATTATAAGGAGACTCATTCTAAAAGTATATATTTTACAATATTACATGAAGACATGTTTTAAAAAGGAAATATATAAAATATATTAAAAAAAATTATATATATATAAGGCATCCAAAATTTTGGGGCCTTCCTATCGGGCGGGGCCTTAGGCAACCGCCTAAATTGTCTTACTATCGAGACGACCCTGTTTCCATGCATATATAATTTGTATTTTTTGAACATATGGTTTAAAAGATATGAATTTTTGAAATTCTTTAAAGAAAAGACTATGTTCAAAAAATTGTTACTGTAATTACAGTTAGCTCCCCGAACATTTATGTAATTACAAATTGACTCTTGAATGTTACTCTAATTAGAGTTAGATCCCCGAATATTTATGGAATTATAGTGTGACCCCTGTAGTTCACTGGAATTACAATTTAGTTCACTAGAATTATAGTTTGGCCCCTAGTTTACAAAAATTACAATTACATCCCCTGAATTTTTTTGCAAATTATTAAATTAATTATATGATTCAATTTATTGTTTTGGAAAATTTTATTGAGTTATATGCATGTTGAAAGTAAGGGTATGCTACAAGTTGCGCATCAAATGTATGATTTTCATTATTAAATATTGGTTTGACAATGATTATTGATTCATTTTCAATGTGAAACTCAATCCCTACTCCCATTTGGGTGAGTATGAAAATCCCAACAATCAGAAAATTATATTTCATTATTTATGATAATTATGGATGGATGTGATAAAGATTGACGGGATTATTAAATTGATATTCTAGTACATGTGTTTAAGTTGTAGTGTTATAACAAGATTTCATTTTAGATATATGGGATATGGTGCGACATCCTCAATTTATTCATAGTAGAATTATGTACTAGGTTTATTTAGGATGTAATTTGATTCAAGTGATGTATCTTATTATTGAAGCCTTGTAAGGGAATGTAATTGTGCGCCATACTCATATATTTAGAATTGTCTTGGCACGGAAGTACTATAATGGCAATTGGGCTCCAATGGGAGTTCATATGGATGAATGATTATTTATTGTGTAGACGAATAATTATTTATCATGTGGTTGAATTAAATATGTTTTAATTCAAAATTATGTGGTTGAATTAAATATTTTTTAATTATTTGAGAATATTTTTTTGTTTAACATAATTGGGAGATGATTATGAGCATAGCGAAATTTTTGATTTCATTATGCCAAAATAGAATAATATTTTCAATTGAATTTTTAGAAGTCAAATAAAAAGGAAATGTATGTTAAATGTCACTTTGCGCATCTTGAATGTAGATGGCCTCAAAGAACGTAATTGTTGATCTTACTAGAGGAGAAAAACTAGGTGGTACCAACTATGACATGTGGCATAGGAAATTTCAATACTTGCTTAATGAACAAGATATCTTAAAAACATTAACCAATGAAATGACCCAACCTGAGGAAGGCACTACGGCCCAACACCGTCGGGACATAGAATCCTATCAAAATTGGGTGAAAAAGGATTGATGTGTGCGCTTTACTATGTTAAACAACATGCATAATGATCTTATAGGGGAATTTGAGAATTTCCCTACAACCTCAAAGATGTGGAATAAATTGAAAATTATTTTTGGTGGTATTACCGCTACAAGGTTACGTGCCTTAACCCTTAAGTTTGAAAGTTATAAAATGGATTCCAAGCACATGATGGTTGAACACCTAAGGGTGATGTCAACAATGATCAGGGATCTAAAGTCTGTTGGAAATGATCTTACGGATGAACAACAAATTCTAGCTGTTATCCATTCCTTGCCTGATTCTTGGAACCAAATGAAGCAAATTTTAACTCACAATGAAAATATCAAAACTTTTTATGATATTTCACGTCATTTGGAACTAGAAGCGGGGCGCCAATGGGCAATTCACACAACTACACTTGTCGCCCAGAGTGGCAATGATATAACACGTGTGCCTAATCATAAAAGACAAGGAAATAGTCAGAAAAGGCAATGAGGAACTAGTGACTTGGCACCAAATGCTGGCATAGGTACTAGCAGTGTCAACAAACGAAAAAGGGGTAAACGTGGTGTAAAGAAAAACAAATCTAAGCTGAAGTGCTTCAATTGTTTGAAGCTGGGACACTTCACCAGTGAGTGCACTGAGCCAAAGAGGGTATTTACTAAACCAAACTCTCTATTTACTTTGGTATTCTCACATGTACATGTTGCTCATTCATCTCCTGTGTGGATATTAAATACATGAGCGACTAAACATGTGACTCAAGAGCGAGTTGGTTTTGTGGATTACCATTGGATACCAATAAGTAGTCAAAGCATTTTCATGGGAAATGGTACTAGTGAGGCGGTTCTTGGAGTTGGTACATATCAGCTCAAACTACGCTTATGACGTACGCTATTATTGCATGATGTGCTTTATGCACCTACTGTCCGATATAACTTAGTCTCAATTCCAGCACTTGTTGAACTTGGTTTTTCTTTCCAAATAAGTGATAAACAATTGGATATGTTCTTGGATGGTGTTGCTTATGGACAAGGTTATCTCATAAATAATCTATATCAACTAGATTTGGGCGATAAGATTTCTTCATTTGAATATTTGACATGTAAAGATGTTAATCATGATTCTGAACTATGACACGCAAGACTTGGTCACATTGGGAAGGAAAGGCTTACCAGATTAGTTAAAGAAGGTCTATTGGGGTCTCTAACTATAGTTAACTTGCCCCAATGCGAGCCTTGTTTGGCAGGAAAAAGTAGTCGCAAGCCTTTTGGTAAGGCTACACGAGCTACTTTCCCTCTATAATTAATCCACTCAGATATTTGCAGACCAATAAATGTGAAGGCACACAATGGTGCCTCTTATTTTCTCACTTTTATAGATGACTGTACGCGTTATGGTTTTGTCTGTCTATTTTCTCACTGATCTAAGGCACTTGGGTGCTTCAAACGCTTTCATGCTGAGGTTGAGAATCAGATAGAGCGAAGAATAAAGGTTCTTCGCACTGACCATGGACGCGAGTATTTATCAGACCAATTCAAGGAACTATGTGAAGGAAAGGGGATACACATGCAATTAACAATTCCTAATATGCCGTAACAAAATGGAGTTGTAGAGCGTAGGAATTGAACATTGTTAGACATGGTTAGATCAATGATGGCGCAAGCTAATCTCCTTATCAGTTTTTAGGGGGATGCCTTATTGACTGTTGCCTACATTCTTAACCGTGTGCCTTTTAAGTCAGTTCCTAAAACCCCTTATGAACTTCAGCATCATCGGAAGCCAGAATTAGGACATATGCATCCATGGGGTTCAGCAGGATATGTTCACAATACATCTCATAAGTATGAGAAAATTGATCCAAAAGCATATAAGAATGTTTTTATACGATATTCTGAAAGCTCTAAAGGCTATGTGATGTATGGTGAACAACCTAATAAAGGAATGACTACAATTGAGTCGCGTGATGTCACATTCATTGAGGATCAGTTGCCAAGCATAGGTGAGACAAAATCGAACTTTGAACTCTTTGAGATGGAAAAATCCGAAGAACAAAACTCTCTCCATTTAGTTCTATCTCTCTCCCAAATTGATCTCTTTGGTAGCCATCAACCAAGGTCTTGGATTGTGGAAAATATATAGACGACTCTAATAGCCGCTCTATCAGACGAGGTAGAAAATTTGTGACACAAACAGTGGTTGGATCCTATGCTTCCGCAAAGTTTGGCTCTTCAAAAGGTAACTAAATTACTATTTATATATGTTGAAATATATATATGGAAATTTATATATGTGTGTGCATATTTGTAGTAAATTTCCATCAAGCAAATTTATATATATGTGTGCATATTTGAAGTTTTGATATTTTCATTGTGAGTTAAAATTTGCTTCATTTGGTTCCAAGAATCAGGCAAGGAGCGGATAACAACAAGAATTTGCGGTTCATCCGTAAGATCATTTCCAATAGACTTTAGATCCCTGATCATTGTTGACATCACCCTTAGGTGTTCAGCCATTATGTGCTTGGAATCCATTTTATAACCTTCAAACTTAAGGTTTAAGGCACGTAGCCTTGTAGCGGTAGTGCCACCAAAAACAATTTTCAATTTATTCTACATCTTTGAGGTTGTAGGGAAATTCTCAAATTCCCCTATAAGGTCATTATGCATCCTGCTTAGCATAGTAAAGCGCGCACATCGATCCTTTTTCACCCATTTTTGATAGGATTCTATGTCCCTACGGTGTTGGGCCGTAGTGCCCTCCTCAGGTGGGGTCATTTCATTGGTTAATGTTTCTAAGACATCTTGTTCATTAAGCAAGTATTGAATTTTCCTATGCCACATGTCATAGTTGGTACCATTTAGCTTTTCTCCTCTAGTAAGATCAACAATTACGTTCTTTGAGGCCATCTACATTCAAGATGCGCAAAGTGACATTTAACATACATTTCCTTTTTATTTGGCTTCCAAAAATTCAATTGAAAATATTATTCTATTTTGACATAATGAGATCAAAAATTTCGCTATGCTCATAATCATCTCCCAATTATGCTAAACAAAAAAATATTCTCAATTAATTTTGAATTAAAACATATTTAATTATACCAAATAATTTTGAATTAAAACATATTTAATTCAACCACATGATAAATAATTATTCATCAACACAATAAATAATCATTCATCCACATGAACTCCCATTGGAGCCCAATTGACATTATAGTACTTCCGTTCCAAGAAAATTCTAGATATATGAGTATAATGCGCAATGACATCCCCTTACAAGACTTCAATAATAAGATACATCACTTGAATCAAATTACATCCCAAACAAGCCTAGTACATAATTCTACTATGAATAAATTGAGGATGCCGCACCATAATGAAATATAATTTTTTGATTGTTGGGATTTTCATACTCACCCAAATGGGAGTAGAGATTGAGTTTCACATTGAAAATGAATCAATAATCATTATCAAACCAATATTTAATAATGAAAATCATACATTTGATGCGCGACTTGCAGCATACCCTCACTTTCAACATGCATATAACTCAATAAAATTTTCCAAAACAATAAATTGAATCATATAATCAATTTAATAATTTGCAGAAAATTTCAGGGGATGCAACTGTAATTTCAGTAAACTACAGGGGCCAAACTGTAATTCTAGTGAACTAAATTGTAATTCCAGTTAACTATAGGGGTCACACTGTAATTACATAAATGTTCAGAGAGCTAACTGTAATTACAGTAACTAATTACAGTAACATTCGGACGTCAATTTGTAATTACAGGAACGTTCGGGAACTAACTGTAATTACAGTAACAATTTTTTGAAAATAATCTTTCCTTTAAAGAATTTCAAAAATTCATATCTTTTAAACCGTATGTTCAAAAAATACAAATTATATATGCACGGAAAGCTCTTGAAACAAGGATTTCAGCAATATAATTTTCATGTTCTAAATCGCAACTAGTAGAGAGAAACAAACAAAACAAGTTTCTTTTCTAGAAAACTTATTATATTTTCTATAAATTCAAAACTAGGCAATTTTGCATAAAATGTTTTTTACAGGACCCTCCCAATATAGATGGAATATAACATACTTGAAAAATCAGAATATCTAGACTTCAATTCTTCAATATTTGAATTTTTCAAGTCATAAGCATACTTTCACTTAATAAATTGCATAAACTTATTTTAAGCATGCTATAAATAAATCTAGAGGTTTATGTAGCGAACAACAAACATTATGGCTATGATACCACTGATGAAAATTTATTTCAAATATGCACACATATATATAAATTTCCATGTATATATTTCAACATATAAATATTAATTCGGTTACCTCTTGAAGAACCGAACTTTGCGAAAACGTAGGATCCAACCACCGTTTGTGTCACAACCTTTCTACCTCGTCCGATAGAGCGGTTACAAGAGTCGTCTATATATTTTTCATAATTTAAGACCTTGGTTGATGACTACCAAAGAAATTAATTTGGGAGAGAGAGAGAACTAAATGGAGAGTTTTGTTCTTCGGATTTTTCCTTCACTCCCTTTCTTCAACAACCGAAATGTTGAATATATGGAATAATATGGAATCATTGCTTTGTGAATGCTCACCTTTAAAATTAGTAGACATTCCATGTGAATGCTCACCTTTAGGATTAATGGATATCCCACTACAATAATGTACAACCCATTACGTACATCCATTACAATAATGGACAACCCACCATACACAATAATGGGGGCATAGAACCAATAATGTTTTATTTTATATTAATCCAATAATACTTATATCACTTAGCTTTTTATAAAAAGATTTGTGAGAAATTTATTATCAGTTGAAAATTTTCTTCCATTTCAAACATGTCCTAATAATAGATCTCCAAAAATAAGAAGTAACTTAGTGAAGTGCAACAAACTTGAAACTATCATTTTTACTCGAATAAAATGTAAATAACATCTGAAGTGTCACATACCATCACAATACAACTATGCTTAAACCCAAGTCTTCTTTAGGTATTCAATATCTTAGGTATATGACACGACTCCCAATAAACCCAGTTAGTTGCATGGATCACGCTATTTTGCACCTCATTCAGACTGTGTGTAGGGATGCATATTGTTCGATTTTGGTTTTTTAAAAATAAAAATTATAATCAGATCGTTAATAAAAGAAATCGAATCGGTTCGGTTTCGATTTTTATAGAAAAAATTATATCAATAACAATTTCTATATATATATATATATTTAAGGAAATAAATTTTTCTGTTAAAATTTATAAATGACATTTTCAATAATATTTTCTAGATATTTTAAAATTTATAAATGAAAATTTCATACTGTTATTATCTTTTTTATAAAACCAAGAGTTTTGATAAGAATAGATTAACAAGTTTATTTTCATCTCTATTTATTCATCTATCTCTAATCATTATTCTTGTAGTTGTATCTATCTAATTTGTAAAATGTGGGTCAAACTATGCACAATCTTCACTTCTGAAAGGTCTTTGTATATGTTGAAAATTTACTCATTTTTCCTTTTACATTTAATTTTGGTTTTAGTTCTTGCTACATCAATCTATTTTATGGAGTTAGTAAAATTTGGAAAAAGGTAAATTAACTTCTTTGTATTAGGTTTATTTTTCATACCAAATTATAATCATACCCTCTCAAAGCCTCACAAGTTGTCTGATATAATGATATAGATAATACATGTGGCGACTTATGTGGGCGGGTGTAAATGACACTCGCAGACTACCACACTGGCGAAATGCTACATGCTATATGTGAGTTTCATACCCTTCTATGACACGACGCTTTTTAAAACCGTGATGGCTAAAAACCCACCAAAAATTCATAGTTAAGCGTGCTTGACCTGGAGTAGTACCAGGATGGGTGACCCCCAGGGAAGTCTTTGGTACGGGTGAGCCAATAACGACCAATATTATGCCAGGATAAGTGTAACGGGTGGATGCTTCGTGGTTCGACCCAAAAACATAAATCAATGGGTTAGGCTAACATTCACTTATTTAAACCTCATTCACTTTCCCCTCTTTATCCGATGTGGGACACCTCTAACATTCTCCCCCATCCGACCCGCGCAAACCACCCAGCCTACTCCCGGACTCTAGCCTGGGGTGAGAGACTCCAAGCGGGTGTTTGGCGTGGCACCGGATGAAAGACTGGATCTGGCTCTGATACCAACTGTAACGGGTTGATGTTTTGCGGTTTGACCCAAAAACTTAAGTCAATGGGTTAGGCTAACATTGACTCATTTAAACCTCATTCATTTTTCCCTCTTTATCTGATGTGGGACACCTCTAACAATAGGGAGATGACTATTACAATACATATATAATATATTATAAAACCGGTTCGATTTTTACCGAAAATTTCAGTTTTTGAATTTTGAAAACTGTAACATAACCGAATCGCCGATTTTGATTTTTTTCGTTTTTCAATTTTATGTGCAGCCCTAACTGTGTGGGTACCGATCCTGTACGGATCCCATGGGCCCCACTACCAAGGTGGGGAAATTTGAAACATAAATGCATGATAGAGAACCCCAATGGTGGGATCCATGTAGGATCCCAATAATCATACCCACATTTTCACACAATCTGAACTATTGGATAAGGTGGATCCCGCACTTGACCCTCTAACTTGAAGGCCCTAGGATCCCTCATTCAATAACTACTCGCGGGAAGTACCATGTGCCATATATTCCTTGGGCAATAACTAATTTTTCCTAAGTTGACCCGGTAAGCAAACTAAGTTGTATGGGCTACACGAAAAGGAAAATCATATGAAAACAATTGAAATATTACAAACTGATGAAGCGTAGAAAGATCGGGTAGAAAAACGATGTCGTTTCTGTCAAAAAGAACAAATAGTGACCGAAAGAGGTACCGGCCAAATAGGCTCCGACGGTCAAGTTAGAACTTGGATCGTTCAGAAAAATATAGCAGGAGTAATTGTGGATGATTATTGCGTACCTCTTTAGGTTGTCCCAACCCTATATTTATAGGATCTTTAATGTGATGGTCCTGATAGAGTTGTAGCGTGTCGTATATATCTTGACAGCTACCCATATGTATCCTGATAGGATTCTGATAACTATCCGTAGGTATTCTGTTGAGATGTGTAGAGTCCTGGTAGCAGGTAGCCGGTTGACAAATCATTATCTGCACGTGTCGTACAAATTATACCTATTAGTTGCCCCTTGTTCCCGAATTCGCTTGCCGAGTTTAGGGAACAAAATCTTTTTCTGTCGTAATTTACTTATACATATATATATTTACAGTAAAATATAATCCCTTCAATATATGGCCCAAATACTAAGACGTGATCTAAACAGATTCTGGGTTTGTTTAGATGGATTTAACCCATTTGTACCAGAAATCACCAATAACCTATAAAAATATAAAAACACAAATATTAATTAAAATAAATGACTAAAAAATATATTTTTGGAGGTTAATCGTGTATGAATTATGCACATATCAAATTTCTTTCAAAAATTTAAGGGATCATTTTACTAATTACGAAAAATCTTTAACTAAGGGTTCCTAAATAATTATGTAGAACTTTGTGGGTAGGAAAGTTAATTATCTTTTTAAACTTCCCAGATTCTTTTAAACTTTCACGTGTGTATATATATATATATATATATGACAATGAGTATATATATATATGTGAAAAGGAATCTGTAAGACTTTTCAACTATCAAACAATTTAAAGCAGAAAAGTAGGAAAGTTATATGCACTAACTTGTACTCCTACAGGCGTGAGCGTCACGCCAATCCGCAACTCTAGCCTGTACTCTGCAGGCGTGTAGTGCACGCCTGTCACGCCAGTCCGCCAGCCCTGCAGCTATAGTCTGTACTCTGCTGGCGTGTAGTGCACGCCCGTCACGCCAGTCCGCCAACCCTGCAGGCGTGAAATGCACGCTAGTCTCTCTAGCTAATCTATATCCGCATTTTCAAAAATTAAGCTACAACGGTCATATTACCATATTTCTTCTATAAATTTCACCACTTTGGAGTTTTTTTCCTTGCAATTTACCAGCTTGTTACTTTCTTTTGTATCTTGCCTCTCCCTCATTTTTTGGTCTAAAATTTTATTTGCCCAAATATTTTTATAAAAATATTCTATGGCATCTAAAAACGTAGATGACGTAATTTCCACTGTCCATCCGACTATGCTTGATAAGTTGAATAAGGAATTTGTATTTATATATGAGGTTGAGCTAAATTGTCTGGGTCTAAATCAAAGGGCGCATCACTCCCTTCTACATGGGATGTTTCTCTACACCTCATATTTTGATGTTGGGTTGCGCCTTCCGCTTCCCCGACTGTCGAGAGAGATTTTGGTCCATTTTGGTCTCATCCCTTCCCAACTTTATCCGAACGCCTGGAAGGCTATTCTAGGCTCCTCTTCTAGGGTGCCTGTGTGGGAATAGATCCATGTCTCTTCAAGAGTTTCTCTCTTGCTATTACATTCAGGGCAATGGTACTTGGGCCAATTTCTTAACTGCAGTAAAGGGCTTCCCACAGGAGACTGGTGACAATCCAAAATTTTGGTGGAGTCGTTTCTTTCACGCTAAAGGCAACGGATTGGAGTTCCTGGACGCGGTCGAAGGCGAGGACAATGGTCCGTTAGTTCCAAAGGAAACGGGTGATCTTACGGAAGCGGGTAAATTTTTTTTTATATATATTTTTTTTACACACCTTCTTTTCTCTTCTGTAGCGAAAAAGAAACCACCCATTATTTCACTAGAAGAGAAAAAAACATATGAAGGAGAGACTGAAGAGGGCAAAAGTTTTCTTGGCCCGTCATAAGGAAGAGTCTTTTTTTGACTCAAGTGCTTTGTCAGGATATTGTCTTGGCCTTCGTGGAAACCATAATATCCCACCCGTACCTCCTTTCCCTAACTCTCCGAGTGGGAGTTCGTCAGCTTCGCCATCAAATCCGGAGCTCCATTCTCCGGTTTCTGGAGGATGTCGGGTAACCGTTGACTCTGGTCAGACCTCCCCCGCTCCTCGATGACCGATAATCGGGCACTCTCCAGTCCTCCCCCAATTTCTGGTGGGAGTCAGGCACTTTCTACTCCTGGAGATCCTAGTTCATCCCTGATAGTTGGCGGGAGTCGAGCGTCTTCCACACCTGGATATCTTGGCATATCCCCGACAGTTGGCGTGAGTCGAGTGACTGGAGATCTTGACTCACCCCCAACAGTTGGCAGGAGTCGGACACCTTTCACCAGTCCCAGTGCAGGTATCATCATTAAATTTTTTTTTCCTTAGTATTACTTATTTGTTTTGTCTCAAATACAATATTTTATTGTGTACATAGGAGGATCTCAGTGGTTTCCCCAGGATGTGCTTGATAACTTTTTAAACAAAAAGCGTAAGACAGGTTTGTCGCCACCTATTCCCTGCTTCTCCTCCTCCCTGCCTGGCCAATGTTCTCCCTCTCACCAGATGACGGCGAGAGCATCCTCTGGTCCCGTTAGGACCTTGGATCTTGATGCAAATACTATGAGAAAGGGGCATGCCGTTTAGACTGGGTTCAGCCAGTTCTTTGGACCACCTACTTTCGGCCAGTCTTCGCGACCTGGGTCCATTTTTGGGATGTCCGCCCCTGAGTCCAAGTCTTCATCGGGTGATACCGTGATGTCAAGCGTGCAAGTAGTGACTGAAAAGCCCATGGGTGCTTTGATGGATGAGGACTTTCGGTCATTGGAGAATGAGAATGACTATTGTAGAGACTTATCGGAGATCTCTCCTTGATGCATGATGGGTTAGTATATCTGCATTATTTATGGTCTGCCTTTTATATATTATATGTTGAGCCATCATTCTTTTTGCAGAATTTGACCCGAGGCAGGTACATAGCCCATAGATGCATGCGAGCCGAGTTTGAGAGAGATATGATGGTTGCTAATCATCAAGCGGAGATCAACGAGCTTCAGGGCCACTATGAGCATCAACACTAGCAGTTTGAGACCGCCCGACTGGAGGAGATCAACAGGCTAAAGGGGGCTTATGAGTCCGACCTCAAGAGGGCAGAAGAGGAACATGCCTCTCTTTTAGCCCAAAAGTTGGGCGAAGCAAGGATCGATGCAGTTGAGGAATTCAGAAACACTCCTGAGCTTCAGGAGCAACAACTAGTTTATTACCTTGGTGGTTTTGAGGATTTCCGTGAACAGGCGACTGCCTTTTATCTAGCACAGGATTTCACAGGATTCAACCCTAGTGGACGTCGTAGGCAGTAGTTGTTTCTTTTTCTATGTTGAAATCTTGTAGTGTCGTTGTGATGTTTCATTTTCTTTCATTTTCATCTGATGTACTTTGAAAGTTTATGAATGAAATAATGTTAATGGACCTTGATCCCTAATTTATGTAGGAAAAACTTGACCTTTCATATTAAGGCAATTTTTGTGAGAAGATGAGTAATAATCTTACTCTCTTTTATTTGTAGGATTTGGGCTTCACTCAGCCATATCCTTTCAATAATAAGAAAATAACCCCGAGCTTCACTCAGCCCCCCCTTTCTGCCAGGGGCCCCATTTTTTGGGTGAAAAAAAATTGATAACATAGTAGGTGCTCAAGAATTGTAGAAAAAGAATTCTCTTTATTGATAATTGGCGGGATAACCGCTCTAACAATTAATGTAAAATAAGTTCTACTGCAGAATGCTCAATGACTTATTGCAAACTAAATCTAAGTAAAGGAAACTACTCAAAATGATGCTAAAGAAAAGAAAATAGAGGGTAGCCTAAACTGACCCTGATGCTACCTTTCCATTTTTACTGGTGATACTTCCTCAAGTGTTGTGCATTCCAAGGACGGGGTAGTTGCTTTCCCTGGAGGGTCTCTAGCCAGTATGCCCCCTACCGGTATGTGCGGGTTACCCTGTAGGGGCCCTCCCAATTGGGAGCCAGTTTTTCCATTTTCACAATTTCACGGTTACTGGTGAGTGGGGTGACTTCCCGTAGGACAAGGTCTCCTGGCTGAAACCTTCTCTGTTTTACCCGCGCATTATAATATCTTGACATTGCCTGTTGGTAGACAGAAACCCTCATCTGGGCTTGCTCCCTCTTTTCCTCAATTAAATCTAAGCTGACTGCCAATTCCTTTTCATTATGTTCTGAATCATAGTGACTTATCCTGTAACTTTCCAACCCGATTTCAACTAGGGTCACAGCCTCACTACCGAAAGCAAGGAGAAAAGGGGTCTCACCCGTGGGTGTTTTGGCTGTAGTCCTGTAAGCCCACAGTCTAACGGGTAGCTGTTCAGGCCATAACCCCTTGGCCTTCTCCAGACGCTTTTTGATCATCCCAAGAATTGTTCTGTTGGCAACCTCTGCCTGCCCATTAGCGTGCGGATGTCCAGGAGAAGAGTAGTGGTTTTTTATTCCCAGACTCGAACAAAACTCTCGGAATACACTTCCTTTAAACTGTTTTCCATTGTCAGACACTATGACCCAAGGGACGCCGAATCTGCAAATGACCGACTTTCAGGTGAAGTCTTTAACATTCTTGGCAGTGATTCAGGCTAGCGGTTGTGCTTCCACCCATTTAGTGAAGTAGTCAATCGCTACTATCGCAAATTTAGTTTGACCCTTACCCCGAAGCAATGGGCCAACCAAGTCGATTCCCCATTAAGCGAAAGGCCATGGCCCAGTCATGGGTGTTAATTCCTCCGCTGGAAGTCTGGGGACATTAGCAAATCGTTGGCACTTGTCACATTTCTTCACGTACTTTAATGCGTCATTTTGTATTGTCGGCCAGTAGTACCCTTGCCTTATAGCCTTATGGGCTAGAGATATGCCCCTTGCATGGTTTCCACATAAACCCTCATGAATCTCTTTGAGGATGTAGTTTGCCTCCGTAGTAGAGACACAACGCAAGTATGGAAGAGAAAGACTCCTCTTATAAAGAACTCCGTTGATGAGAGCATATCTGGTAGCATGAAGCCTTATCTTTCGGGCTTCCATTCGGTCTTCTAGTAATTCCCCATCCTGGATATACTTTATGATAGGTTGTGCCCATTCCATACCTTATTCCACTTGCATGATCATTGTAGTCTCCTCCTGGTGAATACTTGGTTGATGTAAATGTTCCAAGGGAAATATATCATCCTTTGGCTCAATAGCTGTAGCTAACCGAGCAAGGGCATCTGCATGACCATTCTCTTCTCTTGGTATTGGGCAGATTACGCATTTTTTGAATTGACCGATCAATTCCTTTACCTTCAGTAGGTAAGCCTTCATTTTTTCTCCTTTCGCTTCATACTCCCCATTGACCTGGCCTGCAACCAGTCGGGAGTCGGTGTTGACCTTCAGGTAGGGTGCCTGCAAGGTATGCGTTATTCGGAGTCCTGCTATTAAAGCTTCATATTCTGCTTCGTTATTGGTAGCCTTAAACTTGAACCGGAGGGCGTAAGGGAATCTTTCTCCCCCAGGAGTGATTAAAAGCAAACCTGCCCCGCTCGCCTGCGAGTTGGATGAACCATCCACATATAATGTCCAGAGCACCTCCGGGTCTATTGGTCCTTCTGCCTCAGGAATGAGTATTTCTTCAGCAACTTCAGGGGCTTCTTTTAGAGGATAGGTGAACTCGGCCACAAAATCTGCAAGTGCCTGTCCCTTAATCGCTGCTCTGGGCTTGTAGCGGATGTCAAACTCTCCCAACTCAATCGACCATTTCACTAGGCGATCGGATGTTTCCGGCTTGTGGAGCACCTACCTGAGTAGTTGATCAGTAAGGACTGTTATCGTATGAGACTGAAAGTATGGCCTTAATCTCCTAGCATAAATAACGAGGGCGAATGTCAACTTCTCCATTACTGGATACCTTTCTTCTGCTCCCCGTAGGGCTCGACTTGTGTAGTAGATTGGCCTCTGAATAGACCCATCGTCTCTCATCAGGGCAGAACTAATTGCCGTTAAGGAGAGCTAAGTAAAGTAGAAGTTGTTCCCCTGGTACTGGTCGGGCCAACAGGGGTGGAGAAGCGAGATAATTCTTCAAATCCACAAATGCCTGTTCGCACTCAGGGGTCCACTCAAAGGCCTTTTTAAGCACCTTGAAGAAAGGAAGACATCTGTTAGTAGCTCGAGAAATTAGCCTGTTGAGGGCAACCACTTTTCCCGTCAACCGCTGCACATCTTTGGTTGACTGGGGAGACCTCATGTCCAAGATGGCCCGAATCTTTTCCGGATTAGCTTCAATGCCTCTTTTACTGACCATGAACCCCAAGAATTTTCTTGATGATACACCGAAAACACACTTGGTTGGGTTAAGGCGCATTTGGTGTTTTCGAAGCACCTCAAAAACTTCTTCGAGGTCCGCTAGGTGATTCTCTTTTTTGACACTCTTAACTAACATGTCGTCTACGTAGACCTCCATGTTCCTTCCAATTTGATCTTTGAACATGTTGTTGACCAACCTCTGGTAGGTAGCTCCAGCGTTCTTTAACCCGAAGGGCATGACTTTATAATAGTAAATGCCTCGATCGCTGATGAAAGATGTTTTCTCACAGTCAAGAGGGTGCATGGGGATCTGATTGTAACCCGAATATGCATCCATAAAGCTAAATAGTTCATTCCCTGAAGTAGCCTCTACCAGCATGTCAATTCTTGGTAACGGAAAACTATCCTTTGGACAGGCTTTGTTCAAATCTGTAAAGTCGACACAGAGCCTCCATTTTCCATTCGCCTTCTTTACTAGGACCACATTCAATAACCAGTCGGGGTAGTGGACCTCTCGAATGAAATTCGCCTTTAGAAGCTTGTCAACCTCCGACATTATGGCTACATTCCTTTCTGGGGCAAATGTTCTTTTCTTCTGCTTTACAGGCTTGGCAGTAGAATCCACATTTAAGCGATGTTGCATAACTTAAGGATCAATGCCCGACATATCTTCATGTGTTAAGGCAAACATGTCTTGATTTTGTTTTAAGAATCAAATAAGTTGATCCTTAACATCATCGGGGAGCAGAGACCCGATACTTACTGTTTTTCGGTTCCCGCCCTCTTCCAGGCTTACCTCTATGAGGTCCTCTACTGGCTCTGGTATTTTGATTTGAGACTGATTCGAGATCTTCGATAGTAAGTGATTCCCGCGACCTTCTATCTTTTAGAGCGGCTGCATAGCATTCCCGTGCCGTAGCTTGGTATCCTCTTACCTCTCCTAGACCATGATCAGTTGGGAACTTCATTAGCAAGTGGTAAGTTGAAGTTACTGCTTTCAATGCATTAAGAGTTGTTCTTCCGAGGATGATATTGTAAGTGGAAGGGAAATCCACTACAAAAAAATCTACCATGATGGTAAGCTGTCTTGGAGCAACCCCTACAGTGAGAGGAAGAGTCACTATCCCCAGTGGAGAAACCTTCTCTCCAGAAAAATCGACTAGAGGCGATTTGGATGGCTTTAATTGATCCCTTCCTATACCCATCTTGTTGAAAGCTTCAGAGAATAGCAAATCTGCAGAACTTCCATTGTCGATCATCACCCGCCGGATAGTAAAATTGGCCACTGCCACGGTAATCACCAATGGGTCATCATGGGGATGTTGTACTCCCTGTGCATCATCGTCGGTGAAAGTAATGGCCTGCCCTTCTCGTCGTGGTGATTTGGAAGGTGGAGTAGAGGTATCCACCCCTTGAACCTCCATCATATTTCTAGCCCTTCTCGCATGAGCTTTTCGGGATGAGCTTGTTTCCCCACCTCCAGCAAACCCTCCAGAAATCACATTGATCACCCGAACCGGTTGTTTATCTGGTGTGCACTTCTTCGGGAATCATCCTGTCAGCCTTTTCCTTTATCGCCATTGGTCGTGAACCGGCTCAAACGCCCTTTCTGGATCAGGCTCTCAATCTGATTTTTTAGGTCGATGCATTCATCTGTCGTATGTCCATGGTCGCGATGAAAGCGATAAAATCTATCGCGTGCCCTTTTTGATGGATCCGACTTCAGTCTGGGTGGCCAGGATAATGAATGATCATCTTGTATCTGAAAAAGGATCTCACCTATCAGTTTGTTCAACGGAGTGAAACTAGTGAACTTATCCTGACTTTTTGCAGGTCGAGATGACCTGTCCACAATTGGTTGGGTTCTCCGGCCTTTAGCTTCTCTCTCGTCCCTGGTAGTTATTGTTGGTCTCTTTTTCTCCACCTTCTTTTCTTCAGTCCCTTTTCCTTTTCAGGCATTCATGGCATCCTCCGCATTCATATGCTTCTGGGCTTTAACAAGTAGTTCTGTCATCGTCTCGGGTGGTTGTTTTGATAAGGAAAAAAGAAACCTAGAAGACTGTAATCCTCCCATGAAGGCTGTCACTACTACGTTATCATTAACCTCATCAACCTGGAGCATCTCATTATTGAACCGGCTTATATAATCTCGAAGCGACTCTCCTTTATCCTGTTTGACGTTTAACAAGTAGGTGGCGGGCTTCCTATGTCTCCGCCCGACAATAAAGTGCCCGATAAATTTTCTGCTTAACTCTTAGAAGTCACGAATAGATCCGGGCCTCAACTTATTGAATCAGACTCGGGCTGACCCCTTTAGGGTGATGGGAAAAGCCCGACACATGATAGCATCTAGGACAGCCTGTAGATGCATGAGTGCCTTAAAGGTCTCCAAGTGGTCAAGAGGGTCATTGGACCCGTCAAAGTTCTCTAACCGTGGCATTTTGAACTTGTTAGGTAGAGGAACACTCATCACCAAAGCATCAAAGGGGGAATTAGTCTTCTGTAGGAGTTCATCCACAATAGCGGGGCTTTTTCCCTTCATTGTCTGTGCCATACCTTCCATCTGTGCTTTCAGATCTTGGATCTGTTGATCCACACCCATGACTTCTGTAAGATCATCGGGTGTCCTGCCTCGTCGGGTGCTCCTAATCACCGTCCTCCGATCCTAGTTGTGGCTATGCTCTGCCCCCTCTTCCAAATTATTATGTCATGTCGCATCTGGAGCGGGAGGAATGGGATAAGCCAGTCGTTGAAGAAGCAAAGCATTCTGCTGGGTCTGCTGGATCAGTTGGTCCATCCCTTGGGCCAGAGTTTGAACCTGTTGTTCTAATACTGCCATACGTTCTGTATGATCGTTTTGTCTGACTAGGTCTAAATTTTGGGGACTTTCGGAGTTGTGTGATGACCTCTGTCATCACCAACTTCTTGATCTCCCAGAGAAACACGTGCCTCTTCTTAGCCATCAGGTTAGGGAAGATGCACTGGAGGTAGACCAGTATGGGTTAGTGGTACTCCTTGGTTGGTTGGGAGCAAGGAATCATTGGGTTGAAGGGGAAGATCTCTGGGTTGTCTAGAGGCATCACCCACCTTACTTTTGCTTCGTAGTTGGACCATTCTAACGTTTTCTGGAAGTAAGAAGCTATCGTTTCCCACAGACGGCGCCAACTGATGAAGCGTAGAAAGATCGGGTAGAAAAACGATGTCGTTCATGTCAAAAAGAACAAACAGTGACCGGAAGATGTACCGGTGGGGTACCGACCAAATAGGCTCCGACGGTCAAGTTAGAACTTGGATCGTTCAGAAAAATATAGCAGGAGTAATGGTGGGTGATTATTGCGTACCTCTTTAGGTTGTCCCAATCCTATATTTATAGAATCTTTAATGCGGTGGTCCTGATAGAGTTGTAGTGTGTCGTATATATCTTGACAGCTACCCATATGTATCCTGATAGGATTATGATAACTATCCGTAGGTATTCTGTTGAGATGTGTAGAGTCCTGGTAGCAGGTAGTCGGTTGACAAATCCTTATCTGCACGTGTCGTACAAATTATACCTATCACAAACAATTTTGTATACAAAAATGTAGCTGAAAAGCAACCTCAAAGTGTAACTGCGTAAGGCAACAAATCTGTATTTCACTGCTCTTTGTGGTAGTTTTGGGGAGTGATCTATCAGTCGGAGAGGAGAGGTTCCACAACAAACCATTTATAAAGAAATTAAATACGTACAAAATTACAAATGGCTGCATTATATTTCAAATTATTACAAACGTTGAATTTCAAACAAAATATAATGAACATGCAGCTAAACCAACAACATTAACCTAGAGTAAAAAGAGGAAACAAGAGAAAACAGACTAAAATAACTTTTTTGAGACTAAACTGTGGATAATGTGACCGTAGCAGAAGTTTTTTTCGCAGCAGGAGTACAGGAATACATCTCGTACATGCATAAGACGGAGCTAAACATTCATCAACCATATCTACGAGGTTAGGGGTTTCCGATGCTACAAATACCCGTTCCTTCATTTTCCCTTCTCCCTGCATATAAATAGAAAGATAACGAGAGGTGAAACAAAATAAAACCAAAGAAAAGGCATATTGAGCATCTCATATGTCGTTAGCAATCATCAAAAGATCATGTTTACTTGTGTAAAAGCACCTCACTCCAACTAGGCCTTTCTTTTTTATTTCTTCGTTATTAACTCGATTTAGAGTAAACTGTCAAACAAATGAATTTTCCCAAACAGTTGTATACTAGCAAAACTGATCCAACATGCTTACAACTCGAGTTACTATTAGAAACAAAGAGGACATTACCATAGTTAAAAATGATTATCCACTAGGATCTATGATATTCAATTTACTAATCAAATTCATTTATCTTACTATCAAGAAGATGCGTATAATAAACACACACAGACAGAGACCTGCTGCTTCAGTTGCATGAGTCCCGGGCGCTACCTAAATATCCACCTATTGCAAAGGTGAAGACAGAACTAGCACGTTTCAATTGCAAAATGTATTAGAACCACAACATAACAATTCCGTGATAACTTAAAGCTATACCCTGAAGCCAATATTTTACCCAAAGTTGTATAAGACATAGCTTTCCCAATTACATTGCTGGAGTAGCATTCAAAAGAATTGTCAAACTTGATCGGAATCACATAACCTTGGGGGAATCATTTGATTTTAAATACAATTATAGTGAGCGAACTAGCTTCGAGGCTTTCAAATATCTAGAAAGCCAAAAATGTCCCACTTAAGTTGTCAAGCATAACTAGAAAGATCTGATTTCCTATTTTGACCAGTGAGAGTCAACCGAAAAATGGAAACAAAGTATGTTTTCCATCTAGGCTGAATGTAGCATGTTAAGTCTATGAAACAAGGATCCAAAGCCTATTCACATTCACAATTTCTTCTCAACCTGTGAATTTCATGTGCACGAGTTCCTCTTCGAGTGTAGCTGTATATCACCCCATTAGCGTATTCTCAGCAAGCACATTTTTTTCCCTCCAAACATAGTAAGCCAGTAGAGCAAGTCTTCTGACTAACAACCAGTACTAGGGATGGCAACATGTCAGGTTTGGGACGGGTTTGGCTAAATCCATTACCATCCCATTTAAAAATTACTAATACCAAATTCATCCCAAACCTACGATGGATTTTAATCAGTAATACCATTACCACCTCGTCGGAATAAACGGGTTCGTCGGGTTACCATCGGTTCTACTTAATTATGAACATAAATTTTAAAATGAAACACGATGATGACAAAGAAATACCCACTAAAGCACTAACCCAATTTTTTTTACTTAATAACGAAATAGAAAGTTCAAAGCAATTAGCTAAGGTGTAATATGTTAACTTGTGAATGAACACAATTTTGATATATAATTCATCTTTGCAACACTAGCATCCAGTAGCAATACATCTCTTGACCTTTTAAAGTGAGTGACTAATCTTGTAATATTGGTCATCATGCAATTTGTATTATATATTGTGTTAATATAAATTACAAAATTAAAATAGTTAATTGGTTGATTATATTTGAGTATGTATTTTTTTCTTCTGAGAAGGGTTAAAATAAAATTAGAATTCTTTATCAGCAATTGAAGTTCAATAGTTAAATTATTTTGTTGCTTTCATTATTAAGAAAATATATTCGTACAATATTTTTTGGTGGACATTTAATTTATGAAATGTTTTAAAAATAATTATTTAAAAACTTAAAGAAATTTATTAATGTATTTCATATTATCTCACACTTTAAATTTATTTATAAAAAGCTTGATTATTTTAAAAAGATATATTAAAAAATTAAAATAAAATAAAATTTTAAATTTTAACATAAACGGGTTTGGGTCGGGTTTTACACAAAACCCAAACCCGCTTCGGGTTTTGATTTTGAATACCAAACCCGCCTCAAACCCATTTAAAAGCTTACTAAAGCGGGGCGGAACCCGACCTGGTTGAGTTAAATTGCCATCCTCTCTTGAGGCAATCCCTGAATGAAATGAGCTCTCTCGGGCAGCTGACGGCTGTTTTCATTCACAGCTTTCCTCCAGCTTGCTCATTCTGAGCATACGCCTGGTCGGTGAATTGTAAGAATGGACTACCACCCCCCGATCTCTTAATAATACTCTTTTCTAAAGATTCAAACCTCAATTATAAGGAGAGGTTGTTTACTGAGAGATCTCTGTTCGAAGCCTGAAGATCAAATCTTCCATTGACCCCCCTAACATGTTTACTGGACCTGGGAGTACCCTAAAAAAAAGGATCCTTAAGAGAAATAAAATAACCTATAGAAGTAGGACTATTAAAAAGCCATGTTGAATATCTGACACACTAGATTGATTTATTGAAAAAGATTCCGGCATGTCAATAGCTAGGTATTTAAAATAATGAATAAGCACCATGATGCAAATTCTGAGTCTAAACTCAGTAAAGTAGCCACTGCAAGAAAAATAATGCCAAAGGATAGGTCTATTTCTTATTCACAAAGCGCAGTTTGCATAGGCAGGACCAATGTGTTACAACAACAGGTAGAGCAGACAACGACCTGGATGATATAACAAAACACTCTTGTTAACAATCCATCTACTAGAAAAGTTTAAGCTGCTACAGAGGATGTAACTTAATAATTTGAATCCTTCAACATGCCCCCTCACGGGGGGCTTCTTTTTGGTCCTACACATTTCAATTTTAGTTATCACGGTGATGGTGAGGTCAAACACTAGACCTTTGACTATAATACCATGTTAATAACACATATACTCTAAAAACTTAAGCTCCTAGAGAGGGTAACTTAATTATTTAAATCCTTCAACATCTCTAAAGCTGAAATCTCCTGTCAACCCCTGACTGCAGCAAGAAATTCAAATAAAGCCAACCAAAGCCCCACATGGTAGAATCGAACCACTTATTTCAGCATAGAACATCTCTGATTCATGGACACTAAATTGCTCTATTAAGAACTCATCCTGGGCCTGAGAATTTCTTACTTCAAACCTTTAGTATTCCAAAGGACTTTCACTCACTAACAAGTTGTTTTCTAGAGTAGTTATTGTCTCCTCTTCGACGGCAAGATATCTCTAACTTATCCATGATTAAGGTAGACTACCACTGCCCCTAGTCAATGTGAAAGGAAAAGCAAACTCGAAATAGGCTGCATAGTCGGTAACCATCTTCTCTTGCATTGCCAGGTGACTACAGACTTTTGGTCAGTGATTTTTCTCTCCATGTTTGATGGTCATTGGGTGTTACTGGATTTGCCTTGAGAGGCTTGGAGAGGTTGAATCGGGCTGCGCTCCCCCTTTGAGCGCTTTTTTTATATAAAATTTCTTACTTATAAAATAAAAAGGGGGTGGACAGTCCAGAGATCCTTGGAGACCTGCACCGCTTGCTTATGGTGGGGGGTTCTAGAGGGAGAGAAAAATGAGATCCTTCTTAGGGGAGGAAATTCCTATTTGGGCACTTAAAATTTCAATCTTGAGTCTTAAACCATGTTATTTATTTTGGACTGAGGGCGTTATTGTAAATCCATGGAAAAAATAGTCGAGTTAGTGGATAGATTTTGTCTAGACTGGCCTACACCATAGAGATATTGTCCGCTTTTCACACTCTCCTCTCGCTACTCGCGGGTTCCTCAAAACGTGTTTACACCGTTAAGAGGTGTCCACGTGCTCAAGTGTCATTGGACCATACCCCAGAGGAAGCAGGATGTCACAATCATCCCCTCAAATACGCTAAACTCATAGTAAAATAAGACAAAGTCGTATGAAATAAAAATCAAAAATATCCACCACTACCACCCAATGTTCAAATAGCCGACTCCGAACAAAGGGGACGTTAATTTTGATTGGTCAATAACCAATACATTATCCATGTGAATGGAACAGTTGTATCATGGTTTCTGTCATAAGGGATTTCTCAAATGGAATCATTAGATGGTTGGAGTAAGTTTTAGACAACTTAAGAATTTCTGCGCTTTGATGTTTGTGCATGCGAAAGAAATAGGGGGAAAGGAATAAAGTATGGGCTATATGTACCAGGAGAAATTGCAATATGATGCCGAATGGTAAGGAATTGGCTTTGAAACTACAAAGAGGAAAGGGGATATTCCAGAGTCACCTAAGTTTGTCGCTATTGTGATTGCATTTTTACCATAAAAGTACCTGTGAACGCAAATAGTGCATGAATATATTCTTCTATGTTTAAGATATCTGTTGTTCCTAAAGATAATTCGAGTACAAATGTAAAATTATATACAGCTAGTATACTCGGAACATCATAATTTTCATAGACTAGTGGAATGTATATGGTCTTATTTTATGCGAAGATAACAGTGAGCATCAATAGAAGGGGTAGTACACATGCCACATAAAGTGTAAACCACATTGCATTGGCAAATTCGCTTCCCTTAGAAAATATGAGCTGCGATGGGTCAAACAATGAAGGATCTCAGCCATCATTTTCAATTTACCATTTAAATGTCAGCATATAAACTCTATGTTAACAACCAACTACTCTAAAAGCTTAAATTGTTAGAGAGGGTGTAACTTAAGTATTTATATCCTTCAACACGTGAAACAATAATTTTCAACAAAGGGTGGCGGTGAGGTTTGAACATGTTAAGAACCAACTACTCTAAAAGCTTAAGTTGTTAGAAAGGGTGTAACTTAAGTATTTTTATCCTTCAACACTCTACAACTTACCCTGTAAACCAGAGGTGATTATGTATAAACAGAATTCAACCAATCACTGTTTCACTTTAACAAAAGCTCACTGTTTCAAATGTGTCAAGACTTCAGAAGTTCTATCAAGAAAACATCCCCAAGTTGATCCCATTTCAACAGTTGCTCATTCACAAATCGTATAACCTTCTTCCAAATATTTAAGGGCAAAATCTATAAGCTTTCCATAGCCCATCCTCGCTAATACGAGTAATAATTTATATGCAGCACTAACCTTGAGTTTCTCCAGTGTTGCCCTACACTGTTGTGGTAGCTGAGCTAGTACGACCTTGTTTCTTCACACATGTCCTACGGCAACTTCAATATCAGATATGTACTGGCTAAATTGAGGTGAAATTTGGAAATTCCAAGTTGCAAAAGGAAAAAGAGAATTAGGGGAGGAACTGGAAAGTTTGTAACTCTAATATACCGTAACCTCAACTGAAAATTCAGCTCAATGATTACAAAAACTATGCAACAAATTATTGAATTCAAAGGGAAAACTAAACAACATTTTGGAAATTTTAGAGAATTGTGGTTAGAACTTAAAAAACCGAAACAATAGCGGGTAAGTAATAAAATCCATATGGACAAAGGTATCCTGAACAATTATAACACATGGAGAAGCTTTGTGTTGTGACATAACCAGTGTTACAACTGTTTATTGATAAGGTAATCATAAAGAAAATATGTTTGAGCACCAATTGTGACTTTAACAGAAAAGATATAAGTTTGGGTCTTAAGAACCTACACAAATACTCTTTTCCAGCCAAGATAAGGCGTTGGCTGAACGGTATCTTGGATTTTGGAGTAATTCTTTTCATATTGGATGAGACATGTTATTCTACCAACTGCTTAGTTTGTTCTTTCTTTCTTTTCTTATACCCATATATACCAGTATTCATGTGATTATGACATGAACAACTTTTCATACTCACTCCATCTAGGCTAAGCCGCAAAAGGAAGAAACTAATAAGAAGTTTGCTTGGTCCTCTTTAATATTAATGGGAAAAGGGAATCTGGGGTGAGAGCATCATCTATTTCAACAGCATCAAGGAATATGAAACATTTGACTTGTGTGGACTGTGGGCAAGGCCTTGATCTCTAATCAAGTATTGAGAGGAAATTCCAATTATGAAACTTCCTAAAATCCTGAATTGAATGTTATATAGTATTCCTTGATTATCATGTATTCCTATATATCCACTAACTCCTTATTCTCACATGTGCGCGACATAGAAAATCAACAGCTAGAACGACATTAAGAATTGCATGAACTTCCAGTATTCAAGTGGAGTCTCGTCTGTATATCGAAATAGTATATAGATAATGTCATGAGTACAGGGCCTTATACAACGGTAAGGTTGCTCCACTGTAACCCAGAGGTCAGCAATTCAAAACAGGAAACAGCCTTTCTGCGTGCATCTAACCTCCCTCAGGCTCCAGCCATGGCAGGAGCTTTGTGGTCTCGCTAACCTTTATATAAACGATCTCATCAACCAAACTAATCATGATGTACTAAGAGTCATACCTTGTAACCGGAAGGCGGAAGGTAGACTGCGCATCATAATTTTCACACGCAAGCAAAGGCCAATCACTGTTGCCATACTGCAATGTTCAACTGTCGGAGTAAATGTCACCCTGAAACCAACAATCATTTTTCATTTAAGTGGCTGATAATGAAACCCAGAACAACATGAATAATGTAAAGAATGTAGAAGAAATCAATTTTACCTTACACAGCTATTTTTGTCATCTAGCTCAACTGCATCTTCTGTTATAACCTTCAGCTCTTCTAAAGAATAAGGATGCTCTGGATGTTTTATGTCTCTTATATGATTTAAGAACTGGCTAAGGAAAACATAGAGTTCACCCAACACTCAATAGCACCTTATGATTTGTTCTAAAACTGTATAGTTACTATCGAATGATTATAAGAAGTATAGTTTCAAAGAACAAAAAGAAACTAAAAAAACTTGCAAAAATTATATCAAGGATAATGTGATGCCACAATGATAACCACCTAATTCTAGCTCAAGTCCGACATAGAATGTTGAGGGTTCAACTATTATTAGGACAGTAGTGGATGTGTGTTTGGGTTGGGTGTGGGTATATATCACCTACCAAGGAAAGAAATGGTTACACATACTTCAACCATGATTGCGCCACGATCTAACAAGCTTACAACCCAATGTGGATTTGAATTAATAAAAAGGACTAATAAACCGGCCTTCAGTTAAAAATCTAAGACTTTGCCAAGGTGATTGATCATCTGACAATCTAAAACCATTTGTTCTTAAAGTGAAGCACAAATTCATTAAATACCAAGCACAAACATATCTATAGTTTATATGTCTCTGTGATATACCAGAACTTGACTTTTGAGAGAGAGAAAGAGATTGCATCTTTTCACACATTAGCTATCTATAAAACTCTCAAGTCGCTGACATACATCCTTCAGGAGTTTGGTATGTGCATCACGTATAATGCCTGTAAGTCATACAAAAGCAACCACTATAGTCAGTTGAATGGGGACCAACATATAGAACACAATATCTATTGTTCCAAGATCGACAACAAGGGGTGCACAAATTTTCCAGCAGGCAAGAGCATGTGGACCAAATATATCATTAAACTTATATGCCTCCTTCAGAATTGTACTTTCTTCACATGTTTATACTTGTTGGCAGTGATTCTTTTATCTAGTGATATACTTCATTTATCTATATCTTCTTCTTCTTCTATTTCCTAGAGAAACTCTCATGCTTCTTTTGTGCGTCCCCCTTTCCTCATCCTTAACCTCATTTAGAGGTTTAGAGGGAAGACGAAGAAAGATAAGATCATTTTCTCCTCAATTTGAATCACTTTGTCCACCATACTAAAGATCAAGATTTCCATGTCCTAACTGAAAAAGTGTGCGGTTGTAGTTCATATCTTGTATAGTCCATGAGTAATTAAACACGCAATGGTGTATCTTGTGATAAAACGAAAATTAATGTTTCAACAAGAGTTCTGTGGGAGTTGTGGTCTTTCTATCTGCTTCTTGTTGTTAGTTGAAATGGCATGCAATAAAATTTCAGCCCCTAATTTAACAAGAGGTCCTGTTGGCTATACTTTTATGGATATTATACAAAATTAAATCTGAGAATGCAACACCCCATTTCTTCAAAAAAAATACTTTAAGCAGCCCTAAAATCTTAGGGCTCGTTTGGGAAGGGGGTGTTTTTGTTCTTGTGTTTTGAGGACAAGAATAAGAACATTTTTTGTCCTTGTCTTTGTTTTCTTCACCTAAAAACATAAAACAAATTCTTGTTTGGAATTGACTGTTTTTATTCTCGCTCTCACACACACAAACACGTTTCTGCAAATTGGGTCTTCAACGCCACATCTCCCATCTCCTCTCTCCCTCTCGACAAGGTCTTCAACGCCACACGCCTTGTCTCTCGCTCTAGCTTCATCGCCATGGAGTCTGCAAATTGGGTGTGTGTTTGTCGCCAAGGTCTTCAACACCACACACATTTTTGCAAATTGGGTGGTTAGGGTTTGGGTGTGGGGGTTGGTCGTGGAGGTGGTGGTGGAAGGTTGAAGATGGAGTTAGGGTTTGGAGGTTGAAGAGGCGATTTTGGGGGTTTTGGTATTATTAATTTTTTATTTTTTATTTTAAATTCCAAACTAAGAACAAGAAAACACCAATTTGGTGTTCTCATGTTTTTGAACTGTTCATCCAAAATCTTTCCAAACTGAGAACAAGGTGAATAGTAAATAGGTCTGTCAAACGTGTTATGTTCTCATGAACAGTGCCAAAAAACAATAATAAGAACGAAAACATGCCTATCCAAACACACCCAGGGTTTTTTTTATTACTTTTTTTTTTTATATGTTCTGAAATCCTTGATGTCTTGAGGGACTGCGATTCCTTATTCCCATTATGTGCGTCCAAGATACAGTGCATCTATTTAACATGCAAAGGTTGATTCAGCAGGACCCTAACTCCATTGCTAATTGTTTGAAACACCTAAACTGTAAAGTTGCCTCAATTCAGTTTCTCATTGTACATGCCAACTTCTAGTCCTCTATAAAGCAGGATAACAAAAAATAAAAAAGAACTACTACTATAAAATATAGAACTGGGAAAATGATCACAAAAATAAATAAAATTTTCTAGACTATCGATGGGTTCGACAGCATACTCTTCCACATCACCTTGAGGGGTATGAGCACGGCGTTCCTTCTTTTCATACACAACAGGATTGGCATTGATTAACCCATAAACCATTTTGACTAGTCCAATGACATTGTCATGTCAGCCTGCTGCGTGTCAAAGGGAATGCTACATCAATGGTTAACAACCTGCAAATTATATTTAGAAGAAGGGGAAGAAAAAGAGTAAAACTGGTACAGATGTAAAAAAAACTCAGCATAGAAAACTGCAATTCTATAACACTTTAAAACTACCTTCAAGAGAAAGAAATAAAAAAGTTGTTTTGGCATAGCTTTTTCAATATACAAGTTATTTCAGGAGATAGGATCGGTAAGAAGTCATGAAAACTGACGATTGCATATGCTAAAAGATCTTCAAAACAAATATGTTATATGTTACAAGTATGTAAATTTGAGTGCATATATGGGAATTTCCAAATTAATTTTTTTGCTTCCTTTTAAGGTCATCCAATTATATTTGAATTCTGCAGCCTGAATCGAATTTCAGTACCTTAATCAAATTAAAAGTTACATAATTTATAGTAAATTTAACAAGGAAATCAGATGAATTAAAGGAAACTCACATGCCTAAATTGACAAATGGACTGATCTGATCATAGCATGATCACTCCAGCCCAAAAATCATCAGATAATAAGGAAATGCAAAGCCAGGACCCAGGAGAAGTGATGTAGAAACATTTGAAACAATGGTGTGTATATATGGTAGCCGAAGCAGCAGATTCTGCTGCTACATTAAATTATCTCGCCTCTTATACAGGAGTAGCTTTTGCTGAATAATTTATGTATCGTTAATGATTAAAGTGTGACATTTATAAGGATCCTCCAAACATGCGCAAGGGAGGCCGAATTTGCTTCTATGGAAATCAGAGGTCAAGTGGCTATTCCCTTGACTTGTTCTGATGAGAATTTGACTGGGCGAGAAATTCAACAAAATCCATTTAAATTGGCCTATATCTAGCATGTACCAATTGAAGTAAGCTGAGAAATGAAAATGGAAGAATGAATGCTTCTCAGAGGAAAGATCTCAGGAATCTGAGTAGAGTCAAATGTATGCGGTCTTACATCTACAGTAGGAAAGCCAGTTTCCTGGTTTCAAAAAAGGCTTAACGCGCAAACACACGTAAAATGAAAAAAAAATGATGGTGATGATGATTATTGAAGGGAATTCACTGATTTTATTCCACAGAATACTACGACTCTCTTCAACATTGCCCACTATTATAAAAAATCTTAAAACCATTTCCAACATTTATGAGCATGGTTTCAATCCACCTGCAAAATCACCCAATATTTGGTTTCAATCCACCTGCAAAATCAACCAATGTTTGCCTATTATACAAGATTACAAGCATTTAACCACAATACACACCCATTGATGTAGAACACAATATAAGAAAGCTCTGATACCAATTGATGCAGAACCAATAGAAAGAAATAGAAGAGAGATAGAGACGAAACATAAGAGAGAGATATAGAAGAAATATAAGAGAGAGATAGAGAAGAGATGGACTTTGGGGTGAGAAGAGCAAGAACAAGAAGAAGAGAGAAAAAGAACTCATAAAGAGACAATATAATCAATATTCCAAAAACACTAATGACGTCTATTACATCAAAGCGCAACTCAAACCCTAAATAAACCAAAATAATTAAATTACTAAAATCAAAAGTACTAAAATAACCCTAAAGTAATAAAATAACTCTAATATCTAAAATATCCTAAGTCATCTCTCTTTCCCACATCTCCAATAATAAACATGGGTCATGTGGGCTTCAAGATCGCGAGCCCTGCCCAATTCTCCATCACCCATACAGCTGCCTATGCATACACCCAATTTCCCAAAACTAATCAAGGACACGTGAATATGAACTTTCTTGGACACCCAGAAATTAGGAACTAAATGTCACGAACCAAACAGACAAACTTCATAATTCCCATGAAAAAAGCTCATTGGTTCATCAAAAATGTAAATTTGTCGAAAACAAAGAAAGAACCCAGAGCATGAACTAAAAGTGCATAATAATTATTGACTCTCAAATATGGAACTCTTATAAGCAAAAAATGGGTTCAATGTCATAGTTGTAGTGATGATCATTCTAGTTGAAACTATATGCATAACTGTAATTTATCAATTCATGTCTATGTAAATACTAAAAGACGGCAGATTCAAAAAATTTAGTATATTTTCATTTAATTACATATGGAGCTAAAGGTTCATTTACAGTGTATTCTCTCTCATTCCTCTATAACATCTCTCTCTATGAATCCACAAAATGATTTCGAGTTACAGTCAGTTGCATGAGAACATCCCCTATACCCTTCCTTTCTCTTGGCAATTGAGCTGAACATACGACTCCAATTCGAAGGATCATTCCCAAGCACTTCTCTATTCTTCCCCTGTTGCCTCTGCTAGTCTGTCCTGCCCTGTTTGATTCGTATTCAGCTTCCAATATGAGTAGGGGGTCTACAATCTCCATCACTCTATCCGGGAGAGCAAGCTTCACATAGTTATGGAGACTAAAGTTATCCATAAACATACTTTCAGTAGGCCTTTTCTGCGTAAACATCTCTAGTAACAGAATCCCATAGCTATACACATCACCTTGCGTCGTAGCCTCCCCACCCATACCATATTCTGCAATTTGCAAAAATTTACCATTGCTCAAAATGCAATACCATTGTAGGGTGATTGGAAAATTGCTGGTTTGATTCTCTAATTCGATACCAGACGTACTCTTAATTTCTACTTTAATACTATATCATACTTTTAATCTACTATCAACTATTAGGTTCAAAAACTTCTCAGAAATGAAATGCCACAATTTCAAATTTAGTCATCTCTAAGTACCAAGTCGAGGTTGAGAAAAATGTAGACAAGTTTTACAAAACTACCATGCTAGAATAATTTCAATATGGATGAAACTAAATAAATTCCCTATAGCGAAATTACGGGATTAGCGAAATGAATCCTATGCTACATTTTCCTATATTCTCATAGGTTTCATGTTCATGTTGGTTATGACAAAGTTTTACGCGAACTGCTAAGCTACCCCACACAAAGCGGACAGACAAAAGGATATGAAACTAAGAGACATATAAATGATAGTACAATACCTGGGGCGACATACCCAATTGTTCCTCTCACCCCAATCGATGAATTGGAATGCCTATCGTCGAATTTAAACCGTGCTAGCCCAAAATCACCTACCTGGGCGCAGAGCTCGTTGCCAAGAAGAATATTACTCGGCTTTAAATCACAATGAATGATTGCTGGTATGCAATGATTGTGAAGATAATTCAAGGCAGACGCCACATCGATGGCAATGTTCAGCCTCTGGATTAAATTCAAATTCCTCGAGTTGACCTGCGAAGTCGTACTCGGATGCAACCATTTCTCCAAACTCCCATTCGCCATGAACTCAAACACCAACGCCTTGAACTCGTTGCCTTTGAGATCAAGGCCCGAGCAAGCAGTGACGATCTTGACAAGGTTCCGGTGGCGAATGTTCCTCAACGCCTCACATTCCGCCACGAAACACTTGCTTGCTCCGCGGCGTTGGAGTTTGAGTACCTTAACAGCCACAACTCTAGAATACAGAATCCCTTGATAGACGGCACCATAACGTCCCTCGCCCACCAATTTGGCGGGAGAGAACTGATCAGTAGCTTGGAGAAGCTCTACATAAGAGAGAGTGATATAGCGATCTCCTAATGAATACTCCAAATGGGGCTTCGATTGGGCACTACGTTTTGTGCAATAAACAATAACATAAACATTTGCTATCCATAAAAGAACAAAAAGGGTGATACCAATTACAAGAATTAGTATTCTAAGAACATAGGAAGACATTTTCCCACATGTATGATGATGATGATGACGATGATGAGTTTGAGGTATAGACAATGGTTCAGAGATTGTGGTGTGAATGTATGTAGTACTCAAGATTGGTCATCCTATGGAAGGCGAGAGGAAAGAGAGACATAACTTGGGGATAAACATCAATTTGACTGAAGCATGAAGGTGGGTGAAAACTTAACAAAAAGGATACATATTTCTGCATATATATATATATATACATACATACATACATACATATATAAATATTATACCCACACATATAAAGGGAGAGATGACTTGGGGATAAATAATTGTTGACTGAACTATGAAGGTGGGTGGAAACTGCAAATTTAACAAAAATGATATATGTTTGAGTGTGTATATATATAGATATATATTGTATATGAATCAATGGGTCCACTCATGACGCGTTTTGGGTCACTTATATTTTCTGGGTAGTTTCGTATCGACATTTTCAGATGAGGCCCACAAGCCTAAATTCATAAATTAAATTATCTGATGATATCATGAACAAGGAACAATCCAACAGATAGAACATCAGATACTATATAGAAACGCAAGGTCAGGAAAATTGATTTCAGAAAGATTTGAAAGACATGGAGAAAAGAAAAGTGAATACAACTTTTTTTCAATTTTCCCAAATCAGGAAGTAAAATTCCACCAAAACAAACAGAGGATTTCAGGGAATTCCCATGAATAAGCGCATTATTCCAACATAAATGTGAATTTTCTAAAGAAGAAGAAACAATCTAGAGTTATGAATTTACCTCCGATCTGAAGCAAATAAAATATCTTTTGAGTTTAGTGTGTGTATCTTAAAGTGAGAGAGAGAAGAGAGAGAGAGAGTCAGAACAGAGGAGTGATGGCCAAAAAAGGGAGGGTAATTTAGTCAAAAACCTTAAGGGTTACTTTGGAATACCTTGTTTTTTGTTTTTGTTTTTATTTTTGAGTGAGAAAAAAAATTATTTTGGTTTTGATTTTTGCCATAAAAATAAAAAATTAAAAAACTTGTTTGGATAATTTTTTTCCCTAATTCTCTTCCCATCCTCTCTCTTTTTCTTCTCTCACCCCGATCCAAACTATGGTGGTGGTGGTTAGCTTCGATTGGAGTGTGAGTTGCAAAGGTGGTGGTGGTGGTGGTTGGCTTCGATTGGGGGGTGTGAGTTGTAAAGGTGGTGGTGTTTGGCTTCGATTGGGGGTATTGAGTTGCAGAAGTGGTGGTGGTTGGCTTCGATTGGAGGTGTTGGTGTTGGTGTTGGTGGTTGGCTTCGATTAGGGGTGTCGAGTTGCAAAGGTGGTGGTGGTTGAGGCGTCGATTGGTGGTGGAGGGGTCGAGTGGTGGTGGTGGTGGTGGAGGCGTCGATTGGTGGTGGATAAGGGGTTGATTAGTGGTGGAGGGGTTGATGCAGATCTGCAATCCATTTTTCTTTTTTTTTAAAAAAAAAAAATCCAAGCTGAAAACAAAAGAACACCATTTCGGTATTCCCATGTTCTCAGCACTATGCAAGGAAATTATTTTCATTTTGAGAACATAATGAATAGTGTTTGAGCTTCCCAAATAGATTTTGTTCTATGAACAGTGCCAAAAGAACAAAAACAATAATAAAAACATGTTATCCAAACAGACCTTAAATGTTCCTTTTGACATTACAAGATTAATTTTTAGATGACGAAAAATTGCCATCTAATATAATGGTTAACTCCTTATATTTATCTTTTAGAATAATTAGAATTTTTCTTTCTGGAGATATATTAAATTACTCCTGCACCCCCTCTTATTTGGATATTTATAATTTGATCCTTCAAATTAATCTAGCATTCATACTAGATGACCGGAGATATAAAATTACTTATATACCCATACGTATTATTCATTTAAAAATTAAGAAAAAAGAAAAAGAATTGAGTCATTTGAGGGTATTATATATTTTTTATTATGAAAAAGTGATGATGTAAGCGTTAACCGACTTCGACCATACCAGAAGTTTACCGAAAAAGGGTATTTATTACAATTTATAAACTAAAGGGGGTAGAATTGTAAATATTCAAAAGAGAGGAAGTGCGAGTGTAATTTAACATATCTTAAAAGGATGAAACTATAATTATCTCTTATCTTTTTCTTTTCTTATTTTTTTTTACCAATCTACCCATCAAGAAATTAGGTATTTTATCAAATTTATCTCCTTAAACAATATTTTCCTACAAAATTTTATATTTCCAAAGAATAATACTCAAATCCTACTTTAAAGAATAAACTTTGTCCTCTAAAATAAAGTGGTTCCATAACATACTGTTATCAAAATATATGTATAATATTATTTATATCTATATTTATGTATATATATGATGCTGAGAAATCTGGAGAGAGAGTGATATAGAAAGAGAGAGCAAATTCATTATTTCCTTCTATATTTTCACCCTATAATGTAATACATTCGAAGCCTTATTTATAGGCTAATGAGATAGGGAGTAGTGGGAGACAAATGAGACAAGGATTAGGTGAGGTAAGAGTAAGTGGGCATGGACACCAAAGACCTTGTAACCTAATGGTATCACATTTCCTCCCCAAATGGGAGGCTAGGGATTCGAGCCTCATAGGGCTCATGTGGGGGGGGTGTGCGTTTCTTACCAATAAAAAAAAAATGGGCATGAACCCCACCCTTTTGACTTTACAACATTCCCCCTTGAGGTCCAATGCACTAAGAAACATGTCTTATTAAAACTTTGTTAGAAACTCCTAAAAAACATCTGGTCGAAAGAAAAAATACAAAATTCTTGTGTAGTTGCAAAACAATATTGCATAAACCTGCCTCATTAAAACCTTTGTCTGGAAAACCCAGTGGGAAAAACCATGACGAAGGAAAAATAGTACAGTCATTTGGTGTAGCTAAAAATGTTGTATCATATCTGCTTCATTAAAAACCTTGCCAGAAAAATCTAGTGGGAAAAACCTGGTCGAAGGAAAAAGAGTACAATATGCGGATACCTTTTCCAAATACTTTCTCCCCCTCATTAGTAGAAATCTGAGTAGTTGATATGATAGCTTCTTGAGATGACGCATTTGAATAATGTGTATTGTCTGCTTTAATATTGAAGCTCAAGACCCAGATCTTAGGATAACTTCCGAACAGAGCTTTGATATATCTGATTATAAATGTTGCATGATATATCCATGTTATAAACATTCTCAGTTTGCTTCATGAATGAATTGAATAAATGGCAGTGATAGATCTCCATGCAATAATGATGTTGTCATACACATATTCTGACTTTCTTGATGTGTCTATGCACAGAGAAATATAATTATCCTCATGATCCTCCTGTAATTTATAGTCGTTGAGGTGACTGTGTCACATATAAATAGAATAATCATCATATAATGAATAGTCGTTAAAGCAACTTTGTACAACGATTGTTGTAATTATATTGAACACATGACACATGGTTTTGAACGAGTTGTTTCAGGCAACTTAATCCTCTTGAAATATAAATATCACTATTAAGTGATCCATGTAAATATATCATAACCACGTCCATTAAATACATGTCCAGATTTACTGCAACTGCAAAACTTGTTAAGAAATAAATATGATTTCACACAAAACTTTTTATCGATAAATACCCTAGAATATATTTGTTGTGGTTTATGCATGCTTGGTAATAACTTCCAAGTTATAGTCTCCGAATTATAAAGCTCTGTCGAGCTCAGTATAATATTCCTTGAATTGTAACCACCAGCTAAAATAGCGATCTTCGTCTATGACTTCTATATGATACAACATTTACTTCTAGGAATAATATTGATCTGGTCAGACGAGATAAATGTCATGTCTCCATCTACGACTTCTATACGATACAACATTTACTTCGAGGAATAATGCTTATTTGGTCGGACAAGATATATGATTTTTCAACAATATTTCCGTCTACGACTTCTATACGATACAACATTTACTTTCAGGAATAATGTTGATCCAGTTGGACGAGATATATGATTTTATTTCACTTTCTTTCTGTCAGTAAAGACATCAATTCATCGTACTTCCTGTATATATTGGTTAGTACGACCATCGAAATAAAATAATTGATGTATAAAAATTGATCTCACCATACTTTTATCATTTCTCCCCCTGATAATGATAAAATTTGCTTTACGATGACCTGCAATTTTAGGCTTTGAATAAATCACCTGTCAGGGGTTAGTGATGAATAACATATAGTTTTGAATTTAAAATTTCTTCATTTTAAATTCTTCCTTTGGGAATGCCTTATATTCGGTGTTATAAACCTGCAAGATATATAACAAAAATAACATATAGCTATATTATATATATATATATATCTGAGAGATATATATTGAAAGAGATCAGAAAGAGTGCAAATCAGTGTTTCTCTACTTCCTTCTTTCAGATGAATCCCTTTGATAGTTCTGAAAATTTGTTTCCTCTCCCAGATAACAATAATGAATTATCATCTCCCTTGGCGATCCCCATGGATGATCTCAATGAGATTTTTGTCACAGATGACTACTCGTGGCTAGAAGGTCCTTGGACAACCTCCGTTTTCAATTATGCCCCTAGTAATCCTTTATAAATATCTCACTCTTTTACTTCATCTTTATCGACCATCCTCTTTATTAATGACATAAAATTTTCTTTCTTATTGTAGATCCAACTCTTCTTCCTGTAGATCCAAAATTTGTTTATCCTCTACCACAAATGGATCAACATCAGCCTTCGCATGAGTCATCTTCTGAGGATAATACGTCCATCATCCATCGCAAGATGCGAGGGGTATAATAAGTGTCAAATATTAGTCATTTTGACCCCTTAACTCACTATTGTTACGTTCTTTCATTCCATTATTTGGTATTTTTATACTGTTTGCGTGTTAAAGCATATTTCAGGAGCTTAATGAAAAAATGGAGCTAACTTCGGTGAATTTAACTAAAGAGTGTGTTCTTTCTATCCAAGAGAAGAGTCAAAGGAGCAGTGCAAGACAAAAATGTCTCCCGGAGGGTAAAAATGGCATTTCTAGAAGCCATCATCTTCAACAAAAAGTATTGTGGGTTCAAGACGGTCGTTTTGGTGTATTCACGGAGAAAAGTAATTTTCCATAAAATACCTACGCTTTTGCCTACGCTTCCAGTTTCAAAAAGTGGCTAGAAATCACATTTCTACGCTTGGAGGTATGCTTGGGACCTACGCTTAAAGCGTAGGCCTGGTAAGCTTGAAGCGTAAGCCAGCTATGCTTCAAGAGTAAGTGCGGCAAAGAATTGTGGTTTTTCGATGGTTTTTGCTTGTTTCACCCCCGGTTCGATTGGAAGACGTGTTTGTGACTCCAAACCTCTATATACATGTATATAGACTTATATATATGAGGAGTTAGGGTTTACATAAAGTGGAGAGTGAAAAGATTAAAAAGGGCCTATCTATACCATTGCCTATATATACATGATTGTATATTAAAAAAGGAGAGTTTGGACGTGAGTTTTTGGAGAGGTTGTCCACGTTCATTCAAGGAGGTTCATTCATTCAGATTTGCTGTTGTTGAGAGCCATATTCAAACCTAGAGATCCAGATAAGAAGACTATGGAGAGCGTTTCTACATCAACGATGTAGTCAATTTCTACTATGGCCAACTAACTCGGTATCTAGTGTTTTCTAGCAAAACCCTAGCCAAGTAATGTAGTTCTTTAATTGTCTTTAATTGTAACGAGGGGAAACTGTTGACCATATTGTGATGATTGTAGTAGTTAAGAGACCGTACTAATTTGCAATATAAAATTATACGTTTGTTCTAAATTATTATCTTAGATGGAATGAATGTATAAATTTTCACAATTATGATTATTCACTATGGACTAGAACTCGGATGCTTAATCATGGTTTTATACACAATGGTGGTAATAAAACTTGAAACCCCAGGTTGACACAGGTCGTGCCTTGGCGATTTAATATAGACATGGTTTAGTTTATTTTCATGCATTAGGAGTAGATTAGAGTAGGATAATTAGCATGTACTAGTTATGTCAGTCTTGAGACGGGTTGTCGCAATCCGGTTGATGGTACTCCTTTTTGGGGTCGTATTTAGCTATTTGCGGTACGACCTGATTCACAGTTATGGATCTCCCTCTTACAATTGATACAGTGAGGAACTATATTATGTGGTTAGTGGTGGAGTGATGAAAACCCTAGTTTTCTCTCTCATCTGAATTACAACCAATTTACTTTGCTTTCTAGATAATTTTAGTTCAAATAGATAATTTTGTCTTTGACCACCCAAACAAACCATTCTTCAGAAAATATAATTCAGTGTTTTTAAATTGCTAAAGTGAACAATCTCAGTCTCTATGGGATCGATATCCCTTACTCAAGTCGTTTTGCTATTCTATAATTGATATGTGCGCTTGTGTAGGGTAAAACCTAGAGTCGTTAAGGTGTTATTTTTAACCACATATTTTTATACACTCGGCGGACATCTGGGTATCACACGTATAAGGGTAATTAGATCCCCTCCAGCTCGGACAGATAATCCTCCTCCAAAGGGAGTTATCACACGTAGAAGGGGATTTAGATCCCTTTCAGCTTGGATAAATAATTCTCCTTTAAAGAAGAATATGAATGCTGTGATTTCTCCCAGCACCTCTGCCCCCTTGCCACTCTCTAAACGACAAGCCAATACTGCAGGTGCCCAAACCAGCATGGATCCTATAGACTTGGATCCTGAAAGGTACACACCCATAAGTGCTCTGATGGTTCTTAGTGCCACTCATGCTGAAAATGTGCCTAGCTCTTCCTTAGGTCCTTTTATCAGATTCGAGACATTTCCAGTTCCTGCTTCAAATGTGCCTAGCTCTTCTTTGATCAGAGCCCCATTTCCAGTATATGCTAGGCGTACTGCTCACATGAATCCTCTTAGGGATTTAATAAAGTGGGGTCACTTATAATGCCACCTATGGAGTGTAAATACCCTGAACCATATCCAGCAACGATATCTAGAGACATTTACTGGTTTCAAAGCTGGGTTACCTCATTTTCTTCAGGCTTTTGCCCTTGATCATCTGGCTGGCTATGTTGAAAGAACAAGCTCATTTTGCTTGGCTGATACTATGCCCGATGAACTCGAGCTTGCATATGCGATTCTTACTGAGGCAGAATTCCTCGGTATCAACCTTGATTGGATTGCACAGCGGGTCCAGTATATCGAGGAAGCAGCGCGGGATGGTGCTACCCTAGCAGGGGAGCAAGTTAGAGGCAAAGTCCAGAAGACTGATTTAAGAAGCCATCTGATTCGAGACTCATGCCCAGGAGCTTCATGTATGATCAGCTCGTGAGAGTTACACGACTAATTATCTTGATGAGAAGATGAGTGCTTTAAGGTCCGCTCGACGTCTATCTCCTTCTGATCCCTTCATAGCTCACCTTGTAGGATAATGGTAATATAATTTTTTATTCTTTAAAAATAGCTTTTCTTGACCATTTTCATTTATAACACATTCATATATATATATATATATTTAAGTATATATATGACACAAAGAACCTAGTGGCTTAATGGTAAAGCAATCCAAATTTGCCGTAGTTAAATATGGTTGGATTCCCCATAAGCTACGGTTCAAATCCTTTTGTAACCATATTTTTATTTTAAAAAAATGAAATAGATAATAAAAATGGCTAAATATATAGCACATTAAGCACAAACGTTAGTAACACAATAAATAATCATTTTGAAAGATAATGAGAATTGTTTTTCCCACACATCTTTCTTATAGTGCATAAATCACAAATGCAAGTAATATAACTGCAATTGGTAGATTTACCCACCAATATAACATAAAGTAAATTGGTAGATTTACCCACCAATATAACATAAAGTAGATTGGTAGATTTACCCACCAATGTAATATAAAGTAAATTGATAGATGTACCCACTAATGTAACATAACATAAATGTTAGTGACATATTAAAGTGGTATATTGGTAATTATATCCACCAACATAACATAAATTAAAGTGATAGATTTAACCACCAATATAACATAAAATAAATGTTAGTATTGTCAATAATAGAAAAATAAATGTTAGTGACATAAATTAAATGTCAGTGATAGAAATATAAATCAATAAAATATTATAATATAGAGATGTCCTTGTCCTTTTGTGTCCTTGGGTTATAAGATATATACAGAGTCTTATGTCCTTGGAGATAATGTCCTCAGTCCTTTTGTCCTTGAAAATTAATGTCCTTGGTCCTTAAGTCTTGTCCTTTAGATACTGTCAAGGAAATAATTTTTCTTCTCCATATATTTTAACTTTATATGATTGATTAAATTAAATCCAGAGATGGTACAACCAATCATATGGAACAAATATAGGTGGTAGAACCAACCATTACAGATGAACAATTTAAAGATTATAAAGTTCAATGATACAAATGCAATTTTAGTAAAGTTCAAGGGTCAAAATAGAACTTTGTAAAATTCAGGGGTTAAATGATAATTTTAGCAAAGTGATATAATCCCATAAATGGTTTATGCACACAGACTCGCATATATATATATATATATATATATATATATATATATATATATATGTACTTCCACCTACACGGGGAATGGTGGCGTGGCAGCGACGATCAGAGACATCATCCACTTTTTTTACTTTAAAATATTACGAGCTCAGATAGGCAGAGACTCGTGTTGATAACGTGTTATAAAAATATATGTATAATAGTATTTATATCTATGTATATATATGATGTTGAGATAAATCTTGAGAGAGAGTGACATAGAAAGAGAGAGCAAATTCATTATTTCCTTCTACATTTTCACCCTCCAATGCAATACATTTGAAGCCTTATTTATAGGCTAATGAGATAAGGAGTAGTGGGAGATAAATGAGAGAGGGATTGGGAGATAAATGAGAGAGGGATTAGGTGAGGCAAGAGTAAGTGGGCATAGACCCCACCCTTTTCACTTTACAATACATACTAATATATATTTAAAAATTATATAATATAATGATAGGTGTCAAATGTTAACCATTTTAGGTGAGCTTAATGAAGAAAACGAGCTAACTTTGGTGAATTAACTAGAGAAGTGCTTGTGTCTATTCAAAGATGAGAGCTAAAGTAGTGTTTTCAAGAGAAAAGTGTATCCCAGAGGACGAAAACATTTTTTTTCGGACCCACAATTTCAAGAATCATAACAAGGGAGTCGAAGGTGTTCAAACGGAGCAATTATCAAGAAAAATGGTTTCCAAGGATATTGTTACGCTCAACCTATGCGCCCAGTAGCTAAAAGTGGCTAGAAAGTGTCAATTCTACTCTCGGCGCATAGCTCCCTACGCGCGGCGCGTAGCTACAATGTTAAAAATTTGAGTCAATTCCGTATAACCATATCACGGTCAATACAGGTCCAAATGGGGTGATTCTTGAGCTTAAACTCAAGAGCTTGAAGTTAGATTTCCAACAAAAAATAATACGCCTCAATCCAAGTTGTGTAACTCAAGTTATGATCAAAAGAGGGAGACGTGTCTCCTAAAAATTTCAGATTCGGGCAGAAATCCTAGTTTGACCCGAATTGATCCGAATTGACCCAGATGACTTTATATTCAACTCCAACACCTATAAGTATGTGTATATGACATATTATACATCATATTGAAGAGTTTTGCTTAGTTCGGTGGGAAATTATGAAAAAGGGTAACCTTAGGGTTTCCCTCAGCTTTTGTCTATAAATACCAAGGCTTGCTACAAATTTTAGAGAGCTTCTTTTACACATAATCTTAGAATACTTTCTGGAGATTCATTTATCATTCCAAGGAGGAGCAATTCAAGACCTAGAGATCTGTAGAATAAAATTATGAAGGTCGTTTCTACATCAACGATGCAGTCTCTCTCAGCCATGATATAGGGTTTTCTAGCAGTATCCTAGCCAAGTAATATAGTTCTTTTAATTTGTTTTCAATTGTAACGAGGGGAAACTATGACCATACTATGATGATTGATTGTAGATGTGTGACCATTTTTGTTCTTGACACAAGATTATATATTTATTTTTAATTTTTATCTTAGATTTAATGAATATATCTTCTTACACAATCATGTTATATTAAATATAGTATAATTTTCTACAACAATTGTGCTTAATACTTGAAACCCTAGGTTTACACTGGCCATGCCTCGACAAGGTGATATAGACATGCATTAGTTTAATTTCATGCTGTAGGAGTAGATTAGAGTAAAGTAATTTGCATGTACTAGTCACACTCTGTCCGGAGATGGGTTATAGCGAATCCGATGGAGAATACCCTTTTTGTGGTTGTATTCGACTATTTACGGTACGACCTGATTCACAGTTATGGATCGCCCACTTGCAATTAAGTAAGTTGAAAACTATGTTATGCGGTTAGTGGTGGAGCTATGGAAACCTTAGTTTCTCATTCTCTTGATCATAATCATAATTTATTTTCTGCTTTTAGTTAATTTTGTTATAAATCTCAAAACAATTCAAAACTCTTTTTAAAACATAATTCAATTTTTTTAAATTGCTGAAGTGAATAATCCAAGTCTCCGTGGGTTAGACATTCCCTTTCACAAGCCAATTCTATACTATAATTTGACTCGTATGCTTGCGATAAGTGAAACCTAAGCTGTCGTAAGGGGCTATTTTTAATTATTATTTTTAGTACATCTCGACAGACATCAATTTTTTGGCGCTATTGTCGGGAACTTGGCATTATTCTTAGCTTTAGTAGTTTAATTTTATTGAGTTATTGTAGTGTACTTAAAGTTGGAAATTTTGTGTGTTTGACAGGAACTCTGAAAAACATCGAGGGATTTAACGGAGCAATGAAAGTTGCGTTGTTGGACTTTCTGTGAGTTTTAGTTTAACTTAATTTCATGCATAATTTTAGCTTTATTTTTGTTCATAGTTAGATTAGTTTAGTTTAGAAGTAGTTAGTTTTATTTTCTGAAAAGAAAAAAAAAATCTATAGTTTTGGGATAAACTGTCAGAAAGTTTGATTTTAGCAAAAGATGAGAGGTTTTTGAGTGGAAAAGGGCCAATAAAGAAAACTCACTAAAAGTGAGCCGAATTGTTTTTAGGCCGAAACACGTCGTTTATGACCTCAAAACCATGATTTTGTGAATATTAGAAAAAAGAAGAAGTTTTCGCCTTGTGCATGAGCGATCGACGGTCCCTTTTCCATCCCAACACCGAAGTTGGATTTCGAGACGATGGCCAACCGGAATGCCGAGATGTGAAAGGCACCAACTATGTCATTGAAGGGGTACTATGTGCCTACTGCTCATGAATCGTATGCTGAATTTTCAGAAGAAGATGGAGTCAAACACTATAAGATCAAATCTAGTGTCATTAATATATTGCCTAAGTTCTTTGGACTTAGGAATGAGGACCCATACCAACATATTAATGATTTCTTGGAGACTGCCTCAACAAGAATTGAGAATCTGAGCCCTAATGCGTTGCGTGTGCGACTATTTCCCTTTTCCTTGAGAGAAAAAGCTAAAAGATGGTATGTCACTTTAGAAAGGGATATAAAAATCAATTGGGAAACCTTAAAAGAGGAATTCTTATAAAAATACTTTCCAATAGGTAGAACCCATGAAGCACAAGAAGTGATTACCCATTTCAGAGAATTGCCTGGTGAGCAATTCCATTATGCTTGGGATAAATTCAATGAAATTCTGCGGAAGTGTCCCCATCACAAGTTCGTTGAGCAAGATATTGTGCATAATTTCTATCTTGGACTTGGTGTCGATCATAAAAATTTGATTGATGCAACATTGGGAGGATAGTTTACATGAGGCAAACAGAAGAACTCTTGGAGCTATTTAACAACGTGAGTGATAATTCGATCCAATATGAATCTGAGATGCGTGCTAGAGATGGATACGAAAGAAGATCTGACAAAGTGTTTCCATAGATATAAATAATGATGATGTTAGAGAACAAGTAGCTGCACTAGGAGAAAAGTTTAACAAATTCATAAACCTAAGTCAGTCAGCCCCAAGAGAAGTCTTAGCAATAGGACCTGATCCTTCCTAATATGGATATCAGGGTAATGGGATAGTTATCACCGATGCAAATGCAGCTTGGACCAACCCGAACAATAATCATTTTCCCAATTCATACAATTCGGGTTAGCATAATCACCCACATATGTCCTATCATTCTCAGAACACTGAAAATCCTCAATCAAGTTTTAGTAGAAGCCAACAACCATCATTCAAAACTCAAAATTTTTAGTCTAATAATACCCAATCAGTTTGACCCTTCAACCAAAGTCAACCCCAGTTTCAAAGTCAAAATCCACCATCCAGACCACTTGGTTTTGAAGACGAGATGATGAGCGCCTTCAGAGAGTTTAAAAATCATTCTTATAGTCTTCAGGCGTCCATCCAATTGTTGAACTCTCATTCCCAATCCATTGCTAAGGTAGAAACCCAAATAGGGCAACTAGCTAATGCGGTGAATAGGGTTGAAGAAAGAAGATTACCTAGTCAACCAGTGGCTAATCCAAAGAGTAAACAAGTCATGGAGCATGGTTTATTTGCTGAACATAATTATGAGACAGTCCAAGACATTATAACTCTGAGAAATGGAAATGAGGTGGAGAATAGGGTTGAGAAGTAGTATAAGGAGAGGACAAACAAATGAAAGGAGGTTGAAGAGGTTCAAAGAGAAGAACCCTAAGAGAAGGAAGAAGACCAAACATTACCAGAAGAGCCGGATATGGCAAACTATGAGAAAGCATCACCTTACCCTCAACGTCTTTGAGAGTCGACTCCATATGGCAAGCATAAGGAGAATGACATGTTGGAAACATTTCGACAAGTCAAGATCAATATACCTCTCTTAGACATTATCGCCCAAATTCCACCCTATAATAAATTTTTAAAGGACCTATGTACGCATAAAAGGAAAAGTAGAACTACAGTCCCGAAGAAGATTTTGTTAACTGAACAAAATCTTGTGTTCCCAGGAAAAGTGAGTTTGATCTTAGTAAGTGATACTCTACCTAATAGGAAAGATCCCGATGTTCCCATTATTTCTTGTGTCATTGGTGACCAAAAGATTGGTAGAGCTCTTCTTGATCTTGGTGCGAGTGTTAAATTATTACCTTACTCAGTCTATCAACAGCTAGGGTTGGGAGAGTTTAATTCTACCTCGATGGTACTTTAATTGGCGGACAGATCAACTAAACAACCGAGAGGAATTCTAGAGGATGTCATTGTTCAAGTGGGTACGTTCTACTATCCTGTAGACTTTGTGGTGTTAGACATGGAACCTGACCACAGATCAAAGAGACATATCCCTGTTATCTTAGGAAGACCGTTTTTTGCTATGGCAAATATGTGCATTAATTACAGAACAGGGGCTATGGATCTATCTTTTGGGAACCTGAAAATGAGGATGAATGTCTTTGATATCAACCATCAACTACCTGAACCAGCCGAGTGTTTTAAGATAGATGAGATGGTTGAAGAATTTATATCTCAGAATAGTATAAGAGATAATTTTGAGGTTGTTATGAAAAGGTCAGAGGAATAATTTGAAAACTAGGAGGATCGACAATGATCTAATTTGGAAGTTATAACTACGTTAGAAACTGCTTTGTACTCGCAGCTAGAGAGAGTATCAAGAGAGTTGCCTGAACCTCCACCCATTCTTAAGATTGTGTTGTACGGTTTAATGGAGTATCAAGACGATGGCGTACTGAAAGAGAAAAATGGTGAGAAGACTGCTAGAGCTGATCATTTACCACAAACTGTCATAGAGTCTACCAAGGATGGCACCCTTTTTAAGGATCCATTTCCAGATGAACGAGTGTTGAGTATAAACATGGTAGATAAGTTGTACGTCTAGGAAGATCCGTGATTAAGGACCGGGTGTGAGGGTATACAAAATTATGCGTATAAGGATGTTCGAATTTACACAGCTTGGCCGAAAGTGCGTCATACTAAGCATGTTCGACTTAAGTTCTTTAAGTTTAGCCAGAAGGGATGGCGGTGTAATTCGAGACTGAAATTGTTTCCAGGTAAAATTTGATTAAGATGAGACAGACCATTTAGAGTTAAATCAGTTTACCCCCACGGAGAGGTAGGTTTCGGAAATGAGAGGTTATAGAGGCTTGGTCAGCGACTGAAGATTTATGAGGAGATTGATCCAAGACCGGAATTTATGGCATCTACTAGTTTGGTGAATCAAGTGTATGATACGGGGTAGGAGGAAGTGGCCACGTCATGCCAAAGACGTTAAACATTGGTCCTAGGCTATGAAAGTTAGTTTCTAGCCTCAGTTTGTAGAATAGTATGTCATTTAATTTCTTAAATTTTCAATTTTGTAGGATTATAGGCCCTTAAGGCCAAATCATTGTTTATTTCATTTAAACAAAAAGAAAAAGAAAAATCTCATTCCTTATGCTATACTGAGTAATGATTTCTGGAAAGCGATGATTATATTTTTTCTTCCCTTACCATGATATTGGGTATTTGTTCTTTGTTGAATATTTCTACAGGTGGCTCAAATCAAGTTTGGGGGGAAGGACAAGCATAAAGAGTGGAAATTCCGGAATCACGCTTCAAGGGTAATTATATTCTTTCTCATGACTATGATCGTGAACCATGGGGACATGGTTTAATTTAAGTTTAGGGGAAGGTATAATTAGTATAAGGAATGATTGAAAAAAAATAGAAAATTTTGAAATTTTTGGAGAAATTCTTTGTTTTCACACATGAGTGTTTTGCATTACAAGTTGATTAAGTTTGTGTTTATAGTGTATGAGTAGTATGTGATGCTATATTCCCGCTCATGAGAGTGATGATTAAATTGAGTTAGTGAAGTGATGTGGTTTTACATGGGTTAATGAATTAGTGAAATTGAAACTAAGAAGGATGATCTTGACCTATAAGCATATGCACATATTCATTATGGGAAAAATAGTTGATTTTTGACTATTTAGTTGAAAAGTTAGTTTTGCCACAATAAAAGGGGAGAATGGGAGATGAAATGGAGAAAATTTGAAAATTTATTTTGAAAAAGAAAATGCGAAAAGTAGTCTTTCGATCCGAGTAACCGGGCCTCCTACCACAAAATAGCAGAGTGATCATGTCAAAAGGGGAGAAAACTAATGAGCATAAATCCCATGGAAGAAGCTCTGGCCGAGTTGGTCGGGATTAAAAATCCTCGCTAGAAAGTCCAGAGCTTAGCAAGACAAAAAATGGATAAAGTTTAATTATGGAAATAATGAGTTTTTATGAAAAATGGAAAAATTTGATTAATGAAGTAGAAGAAGAGAGATTGACATACCATAGTAGAATATTCACAAAAACACGGAAGGTTTTCCGGATTGGGAATAGAGATAAACGAAGTCATTTACCATAGTGGGATTATTCACAACATTAATTAGACATAGTCGTTGTTCAGTAGTGAGTGTGAGTATTTGCATCTATATTATTTTATACATTGTATCATGGCTTGATTAATGAGTGTGTGAATGCATGACTTCGTGAAAATAAAAAATAGAGAAGTTGTGGATAGTATTGCTAACCCTCACGAGACTTAACTCGTCCACTCGGTGTTGCCGAGGGGTTTAAAAGGCTTGTCACACGTGCTAAGTGTAATCGTCAACTCTCATGAAAACAATGGATTATTGTAGAGTAGTATAGGGTAGCTAGAATAAAAACAATCATCACAAGTGAAGGTTGAAAGTTTTCCTGAGTTCATTGCTAAGGGACTAGCAATATGTAAGTTTGGGGGTGTGATATGTTCCAAATGTTAACCATTTTAGGCCCCTATCTTGCTATGGTTATGTCTCTATATTCCATTATTTGGCATTTCTATGTCATTTGTGTGTCTAAGCGTGTTTCAGGAGTTTAATGAAGAAAACGAGTAAACTTTGGTGAATTAACTAGAGAAGTGCTTGTGTCTATTCAAATAGAAGAGCTAAAGAGGTGTTTTCAAGAGAAAAGTGTCTCCCATAGGGCAAAAACGTCATTTTTTGTAGCCGCAACTTCAAGAATTATAACAAGGGAGTTGAAGGGGTTCAAACGAAGCAATTATCAAGAAAAATGGTTTCCAAGGATTTTGCTATGCTTAACCTACGTGCCTAGTAGTTAAAAGTGGCTAGAAAGTGTCATTTCTACGCTCGGCGCGTAGCTCCCTACGCGCGGCACGTAGCTATAGTGTTAAAATTTGAGTCAACTTCATACGATTATATCTCAGTTAATACATGTCCAAATGGGGTGATTCTTGAGTCTAAACTCAAAATCTTGAAGTCAACGTTCCAAAAACAAATAGTATGCCTCAATACAAGTTTTGTAGCTCTAGTTATGATCAAAAGAGAGAGAGACGTGTCTACTTAAAATTTCATATTTAGACAGAAATCCTAGTTTGACCCAAATTGATCCGAATTGACCCGGATGACTTTGTATTCAACTCCAACACCTATAAGCATGTGTATATGACATATTATACATAATATTGAAGGGTTTTGCTCATTTCGGTGTGAAATTACGAAAAATGGTAACCTTAGGGTTTCCCTCGGTTTTTGTCTATAAATACCAAGGTTTGCTACAGATTTTAGAGAGCTTTTTTTACACATAATTTTTAGAATACTTTATGGAGATTCATTTATCATTCCAAAGAGGAGCAATTCATGACCTAGAGATCCAGAGAAGAAGATCATGGAGGTCATTTCTACATCAACGATGCAATCTCTCTCAACCATGATCAACTAACTTGGTATCTAGGGTTTTCTACTAAAACCCTAGCCAAGTAATGTAGTTTCTAATTTGTTTTCAATTGTAATGAGGGGAAATTGTGATCATACTGTGATGATTGATTGTAGATGTGTGACCATTTTTATTCTTGACACAAGATTATATATTTATTCTTAATTCTTGTCTTAGATTGAATGAATATATCTTCTTACACAATCATGTTATATTAAACATAGTATGATCTCTGACAACAATGGTTCTTAATACTTGAAACCATAGGTTTACACAGGTCATTTCTCGGTGAGGTGATATAGACATGTGTTAGTTTAATTTATGTTGTAGAAGTAAATTAGAGTAAACTAATTTTCATGTACTAGTCACACTCTGTCCGGAGATGGGTTGTAGCAAATCCGGTGGAGAGTACCCTTTTTGGGATTGTATTCGACTTTTTGTGGTATGACCTGATTCACAGTTTTGGATCGCCCTCTTGGAATTGAGCAAGTTGAAAACTATGTTATGCAGTTAGTGGTGAAGTGATGAAAACCCTAGTTTCTCATTCTCTTGATCACAATCACAATTTATTTTCTATTTTTAGTTAATTTAGTTATAAATCTCAAAAAAAATTAAAACTCTTTTTCAAACATAATTCAATATTTTTAAATTGTTGAAGTGAATAATTCAAGTCTCTGTAGGTTCGACATTCCCTTTTACAAGCCAATTCTATACTATAATTTGAATCGTGCGCTTGCGATAGGTAAAACTTAAGATGTTGTTAAGGGTTATTTTTAATCATTATTTTTAGCAATAACTCAACTGACATCATATAATAATATTTAGGTTCTACTTACTTATGACAAAATTTATCATCTCCCAAGTGATTGTGGCTCTTTTAAGAGCCTGTTGAGGTGTATGGGAAGAGAAAATGTTTCAAAACTTATTAGCTCTAGTTGATTTGGAGCTTGAATTGTCCTTCTATGTCCTAGATACGGATGTTTAATCATCAATTGTATATAGAATATAGGTTCTAACCGTTGGTAGAATAAGGCTCAATTATTGGCATATAAATAAAGAAGTGTATTAAATCAATATAAATGATCTTCATTAAAATTAAAGTTATTGAATTCATATGTCATATATAACATATATTGAAAACCTAGATATATAAATATATTAATATGAGCGAGAACATAAGAATGATTATTCTCTTACGGGTTTTTACTGAAACTTTTTGTCATAAATATTTATATATATATATATATATATATATATATTGATACCATCTAATTTTTATCCTTCGAGACTTGGGATGTGTTTGATTACAACTTGTATCTTGAAAATGAAATGCCCTAAAAGTTTTGAACTTTTCTTACAACTGTTAAGGGGTAAAAAAGAAAGAATTTGTAAAAATACTGAAAACAAGCACAGATACTATGGAATACATGTAAAAGAATCAAATATATTCATATCATCAGCTTCACCTCTCACCATATCTTGTGTTGTTACTGAACATTGCCTTACTCTGCAAAATAATAAGGATGTCAACACGACAAATACTCACTTTCATACACTACCCATTAGCAAAACACTATAAGATTTTTGACCTCTTCCAGCACTTTTTTACAGGCATTTTTTAAAAGTGTCGGGAAAAGGCCTTTTTACCGGCACTTTTGTAAAAAATGCCGGTAATTTGTGGCATTATTTTGAAAAGCGCCGGAAGAGGTGACCGAAATATCATATAGCGGCGCTTTTTTCAAAAGTGTCGGTAATTTGTACCAAACTAAACACAGTGGCGCTTTTTGAAAAAGTGTCGGAAAAGGCCTTTTTGCCGGCACTTTTGTAAAAAATGCCGGTAATTTCTAGCATTCTTTGAAAAGCGCCAGAAAAGGTGGCCCAAATTTCACATAGCGGCGCTTTTTTTAATAGTGCCGGTAATTTGTACCAAATTAAACACTGACACTTTTTGAAAAAGTGCCGGGAAGTTACCCTGGCTCGAACCCAGACATAATAACTAAGAGGCTTGAATCCTAACTAGTTAGAGAAATAAAGACTTCAGTTACAACTTTTTATATATAATACCTATATACTGTGAAAAAAAACACTTGTAAACCGGAACACAACGGCAATTTCTGAAAAGCGCCGGTGAATAATGATACAAATTCAAAAAAATTAAATTCATTACATGGACTTAAATGTGGAACCTTGAGGCCTGAACTAAGCATCCTAACCAACTAAACTACAAAGCATTTTGGTTATTCATGTTCATTAAAATTATAAAATTTCATTACTATTTTTGTAAACACCAAATGAATCATGATAAAATTCAAAAATCATATTAATAAGCCAGGGACTTGATCCTGGGACCTTTGAGAGAAGGGAGGGTATCATCACCAACTGCACTAACTTAATCTCGTCTCACTTTGATGTTTATTAACATTATATATTATATTATATCCTATTTTAGAAGTCCAAAAGACCCAATTATCATCTCTCTCTCCTCTCCCTAACATTACTTTTTCTAACTTTTGGGTTCTGTCTCATTTTGTCCTCTTCTCAAAATCCATAGCATCCAATTAATTATATATCTATAGAAGTAGAGGTAGATAGAGGGAGTGGGAGAGAGAAATTGAGGGTTTGATCGATTTTGTTGTTATTGGAGGGAAGGTTTTGAAGACGAATGAGCTCCTATCACCTTCCATCATCAATTAGAATTCCAGCCATGCCATCGGCGGAATTGTGCTTATAGGGAATAGTTATCCCACATCGCTTAATAAGTAAGGAAACTTTGAGTATAATATGGATAGAGGGAGAAGGTACTTCGAATTGCAGTTTGGGAATAAGCAAATTAACATAGCTTTGGTGGTTCTTCACAATTGGATTGGGTGTTTCCTTCACAGTTGGTGATGGAAGGAGCAACGCATGGTACTGAATTGAACAAAAGGAGAGACATCAACATCGCACATGTGGGTGGGTGGCTCTGAATAGAGCAACGCACGACCCAACTTTTTAAAAAAAAATTCCCAGAAAAATGTATTATTAGCGGCGCTTTTTGAGAAGTGCCAGAACCTTTAGTAGCTTTTATACAAAAATGTTGGAAGTTATCGTCACTGAACAGAAACCTCCGGAAATGTCTTACCGGTGGTGGCTTTGTCGGCGGAAAATTTAACCGCCAGTGACATTTTTTCCGGCATTTTTTTGAGTCTTCACCAGCACAAAAAAGTTCCTGCAATAGAGATAATTCTTGTAGTGAAATATTAGTCCAAAACAAATGTCAACTCGAACTTACCCATTTATCAACCAAATACTGGTCAAGTTTCCTGTTGGACCTCGTCTCCTCATCAGATTTAGATAAGAACATACACCAAACTGCTAAAAGTATTAACTAATACGACATTGTTTATTGATAGGTTAGACTCTAACCTTGGTACAATTATAGTCATACTATACAATCATACATTTTTGTTTTTTTGGATAGTCATACTACATGTTAGGTGTCGAATATGATGTATTCTAGGTCCCTAACTTGACATTATTAGTTTATTTATTCTATTACTTTAGTACTTCATGTTTATCATTATATTGGTGTTTTTATACGGTTTTCGTGTTTTAAGACGTTTCAGGCCATGTCATGTAAAATGAGTTAAATTCGGTGAAATAATTGGATTTGTGATTCAAGATCGTTCGAGAGAAATAAGTCAAGAATGGAAAAAGAGTGAAGAAGAATAAAGTCAAGAAGAGAAACGGAGCAAAGAAAATGAAATACAAGAGTACAAGATGAAGAACTACCGAGTACTCGGTAGTATAAAAGTGAGAAAATTCCAGAGACATACGTGCGTTCTCGCACAATTGAGCGACCACCGAGTACTCGGTGGAATTTTCACCAAGTACTCGGTAAGACTAAATACGGTCAGTACACATCAACAACTTGTATATGCACCTGTGAGACCATTTCGACCAGACTTAGCATGGAATGATCTCTACGATATTTTGGATGCAATATTGACCATATGTGATGAGAGTTTATACCATTCTTCAAGGAATATAACAATACACATTCCTGACTTAACCGTGAAACAATCAGATTACCAAACAAAGACGCATTTTTTCTATAAAAGAGAGGGGACTCCCCTACAATTGGGTGTGTTGAAATTGTGTTATATTGGAGTCTTGAAGGATTGCCGTTAGGGATTTGTGCAAGAATATCAACCATGAAGGGCGTGTCTACATCAACAATGCAAACAGCCACTACCGTGAACAACTAAACCGGTATCTAGGATTTTTAACAAAACCCTAGCCAAGTAATATAGACTCTTTCTCATTTTTATTGTATAAGGGGAAACTGAATGACACATGTGATGATTGTATAAATTAGTTATTACGTTTGATTTTATATAAGATTCTACGTTTATTCTATGTCTTGTCTTAGCTTGAATGAATATTCTATCTTACTCAATCATGATTATTCAATATGGGCTAGAACTCGGATGATTAACTCATGATTTTCTACACAATGGTGGTTATTAACATGCAATTTGGATTTAGACAAACCATGCTCAAGAAAAGATAATGAATGACATGCTTTTAATTTATGTTAGTAGGAGTATTTTAGAGTAGATGCATTTACTGGTTATACTTGTTCAAAAATAGATTGTACCAATGATGGATTAATTGTTCCTTTTTTGGGATTAGGGTTTTACCAATGTTTGCGACCCTATATTTGATTCACGTATAATGGACCGCCCTTTACAATTGAATGAATTAGAGAATATATTATGTGGTTAGTGGTGGAGTTAGAAATACCCTAAATCTTTATCTCCACTGTTTTCAAACACCAAAACTAAAAATCTATCTTAACTTTTATGTTATTTTATTTCTTGTCAAATTAATTATAGAAAACCAAATAAACAAATTATCTTTCATAATTTAGTTACAATAGTTATAAAGAAGTTGTGAATTCAATAGTCTCCGTGGACACGATATACCATATCTCATCTATACTATACTATAATTGATTCGTGCACTTGCGATAGGGAAAACTAGGTTAAATTTAAGGGCTTATTTGCACACATTATTATTATTATTATTTATTACCCAAGCCTAGTAGGCCGAAACCAATCGAGGTTTGGCCGACCAATCAAGTTTTTGGCGCCGTTGTCGGGGACTAACGATTTTCTATACTTTTAAATAATTATTATAACTAGATTATTTATTTGCTTTATTTTTATTTTTTTATTTTTAAAAGTTGAATTGTGTGTTTTGACGAGGTACAACGAAATAAGCGGAAGGACAACCAGAGGAGCAGGTGGCCACTATTTTGCTGGACCGTTTGTGAGTTTTAAGTGTATTTAGCATTATTGCACAATTCTACTTTGCTTTTATTGGGTAATTTATATTTATTTTCTTTTTACTTGTATTTATTCATATTAAAACAAAAAATAAAAAAAATGTATAACGCCTGCACCAATTCGACCAATATTCCATATTATAATACATATAATACGGTTTGTTAGACGATCCCAGTTTTTCATATCACCAACCATATATGGGAAGTCAATATCAAAGCTTAAATCAAGATGCACGATATTTTGATCAATCATCGAGCTCTCAATTATATGATCAAGGATTAGGTTTTTCACAATATAATCAAGAGTATTACCCTCAACCATCTAATAAATTTCAATTTGAGGAATCAAATCAATATTTTCCCCAAGAGCCATCGAGTTTTGAAGATAAGGTTTTAGCGGTCCTAGGAAATATTGAAGCAACAACTCGTGAGTGTAAGGAGATTACACACACAGTAGAAAATTCGTACTTACAACTAGATAATCAAGAATGTTATTCATATGATTTAAATCAACCTCAGTATGAAGATTTTATTCCGGATCTAATTCCAAGTTCACCTCCCCAGTCAAACAAACTTAAAGATAGTGTTTTGACTGCCCTTAACACGTTAGAAGCCGAATCACAATTACTCCATTCTCATTCGCAATCCCTTTATAAGTTAGAAATCCTAGTAGGGAAACTAACTAGTGCTTTAAATAGAAAAGAAGAGGAACGGCCACGTCAAGCGGTAGTTGATACAATAGACCGAAGTATAGTTGAGCTAGGGTCCCTTAGTGATGAAGAGGAAACTAGTCCATTCTATATAACTTATGAGGACGAGGAGGATGATTATAATCAAATAGAGGAACAATTCGAGGTAAATAATGAAACCTTACAAGAAGAGTCGGTACAAGTAGAGGTTAGAAATGATGAATTGCCTGAAGTAAATGAAGACTTCACAAATATTGATTGGGATAAACAAATACAATCTAACATTGATGACATCCCAGCAATAGAAAGAGCACTATATGGAGATTCATGGAAAAAACCACTAGAATCGCTACCAATCACCTTGAATATACCATTAAGTTCTGCACAAATAGATTTATCAACATCAGAATCTGAAGAACCTAAAAAGTCAATCGAGACATCATGTGAATTCAAATAATCAATTTCCCCATGTCTCGAGGAACAAGTTCACGATAATAAAAGAGAGGAATATTATTTAATTGAGGGGATTGATGAGGTGATGGAAGACACATTACCTCATGCGTTGATGAAAATTTTGTTGGACACAAGGATTAAGCATGATATTAATATAGAGTTTGTTAAAGGAGGTAAGTTATATGACGATTATTATTTGCTTGATGTCTTTCTCATTGCTAAATATTCATAATGGACACCGATTAATGGCTTACTTTCCAAACTTATACCAAAATTTGGAGGATGCGTAGCAAAGAGAAAAGGTGTTGGATAACACAGTTAGACGCGACCTTGCCAAAAACGGTAAAGATTGGCGTCGGTAATCTAGAATTGTATATTAATTAGATTTTTTGTTCTTTTTGCATGTGTTATGATTTCTTTAATTTTGAGGGATATTTTTAGGATTAGTTTAATAATTTTTGAGGATTAGGCACCGACTAAGAGAGTTCATGTCCTATTATACGGGTATGTAATAATAGGATTTTAATTATCTTACTTTTTGTTTAATTAATCTTAGTTAATTTTAGTTAATTTATGTTTTTATTAAGTTTAGGTGAGGTATAACAATAGGAGTAAGTATTGGAGAGAATGAATGGATTAGAAATTTAAAAAGAGTTTAAAAGAAAATTTTCAACAACTATGAACTACTGAGTACTCGGTAGTATGTTCACCGAGTACTCAGTGATTTAAATATCAAGTTGAATCGGGCAACTCGGTTGTTCTTATTAGGCCTACTCTCATCTCTTCATAAATCACTCAAAACTCTTATTATTTCTCAAATAACCTACACCCTAACCCCCGTATACTCTCATCACTCTTGATTCAACAAGAATCGCACCTCCAATCGAGCTATGAACGCATATATCTTTCTATATATATACATACACATACATATATATGCACTTTTGTTTTCCTCTCCAAATCCACTATTTTTGTTTGTTTCGATCCAACTCACCCACATATTCATCATCCTTGACATAATCCGACCAAAACCCACCTATTATTTCACTCAATTCGTATAAGCTTATATACACCTTCGTTTCTTCCTAAATCTTCAATTTTTGATCGTTTTTCCTCAAATCAAGCTTCACACATTCATTCTTGCCCTAATCCGACCAAAACCCACCATTTATTCCACTCCAATCTGAGCTAAAATCTCTATTTTATCTCCCATTTTTGAACTTATACATACACATACATATACACGCCTATACACACCTCTAAACCATTAGGAATCACCCAAATGGCACCTAAGAAGAAGAGTATGACTATGGAGAGCAGAGACTCGTCGGTGGAAGTGGCGGAAATGCGTGCACAAGTGGCCCAACGGGAGGCCGAGGCACGACAAAGGGCGAGGGAGGTTGGGTTACACAAGGATTTTCTTCTCGAGCGTACCTTCAACTACGCTGATTTTTTACACAGACGAAAGTCCATAATAAGTGTGAAGCGGTTAGAGAAGCGGAGGTTGACACCTTTGTTGACACCGGTATCGCCCGTGTACTACCCGGAGATGGTTCGTGAGTTTTACCGTAACCTAGTTTATGATGTGGTGACCGGATTGTCGACGAGGGTGAGGGATCGGATTTTCATGATTGATACCGCCCTCATAGCAGTGTTGTAGGGCATTTCGGATGAGTGTCCGGAGGATTTACTGGATGAGTTTTCATCTCCTCCAGAGCCGTTCCCCGATGTTTAGACTATCATGGAGCGGATGTGCTAGGGGCGCTACGGGGACCCGAAGAGCGCGATATGTGTAGGGAAGATGTACTTTCCCCAGAGATTGTGGTTTATCGATATCGTGCTTCATGACTAGATTCATGCCCGCGGCCACAAAACGGAGATAAAGGGTATGCTTTTGGAGGCTATGTATTGCTTCCATGCCCGTCACTAGGTCTCGATTCCGCGCATTATAGTTCACATTATGTGGACCATGAGGCAGGACCTCTCCGACCTGCCAGCGGTGAAGATGAAGAAATGGTTATTTCCATTTCCTTCTCTGATCACCGGCATTTTACGACATCTCGATATTCAACCAGCTGAGGGGGAAGAGGAACGTGTCATTGATTCGCCGATGGCATATAGCGTCTTTAGTCATTCTTACGACAAGATGAGTCGAGGTCTTGAGGGGGCGATTGCTGGAGACGATGAGGGGGGCGATTCTGAGGCTGAGGAGGGTGCAACAAATGGAGGTGATGATGATGACAAGGCTACTGATGAGGAGATGCCTTAGGCACCTAGGCAGAGGGAGACAGTGACTCTGTCTAGGGAGTAGTATGCTGATATGGTGGCCCATCAGGAGCAAATTCTTTATAGGTAGGTTGAGATCCAAGCAGAGATGGCTCGTGGATTTCAGGCGATCTTAGAGCGATTAGGCGCCAACTCCACTTCTCATCCACCACCACCACCGTTCGAGTCTTAGGATTTTGAGAGTAACTGATTATGAGTCAGCATAGATTTATGTTCTAGATATTGCCTTAGACCGGGCCATGAATCGTGATTTTGTACCTTTTGCTTTAGTTCTTTTTATTTGCAATTTTGTACTTAAATCCCTAAAAAAATAGTAGAAAATTAATGAAAATTGATGTTTTGGTATTTATTGAACAAATTATTTTGATTTTATCTATTTTTCAATTATAAGGACATAATGATATAAGTTTGGGGGAAGGGTACGATTTTTTTTTAAATAAAAAAAAAATATATATATATATATATATATATTTATAAAATTCTAACTTATATAAATATATACTCCTATTTTAATTAATTTTATATAATTATTTATATATTTATATATATATTTATTTTATTTCATTTCAAATATTTTATGTATGATTATATACTGATTTCTTATATATATATTTATTAAAGAAAAAAGTAGTTTTTTAAAAAAAAATTGGTACAGGGACTATCGAGTACTCGGTAGTTTCCCCCACCGAGTACTCGATGGATTCTGGAAAAATTATATTTTTTAAATTTTTGAAAATTAATATTTATAATTATGTATTTTGATTTTTTATTTAAAATTAGGACTTTGACTGTAATACAATATATAGTTTTAGTTGCTTATAATAAAGAAAAGAGAATTTTATGAAAAATTCCATAGATATGAAATCCTTTTCAACTATGGAAAATTTTGCATTAAATCTCATTACCATTTCAAAACTTTCCATTCTAAATGATTTTTATTCCAGATTTCTGCAATAAATTGAATCATTCTAACTTGTACACTTTGCCAAACAAGGCATTAGCATCCAAAGGCTAAGATTAAAGGTGGAAGAAGACTTGAGATCAATGGCTAAGAATGAAACAACACTATAAAGTGGGAAAAAATAATTTCATTTCAACTTAGGATTAATTACAAAAGTGTCATCATAACTCTAAATTACCATTTTGACCCATGTCTTCTTCTCTATTTACCACCATGCCACTCATACACCAAGACTTAGTTATTTCTCTACAATTTTCACTAACTCTTCCAAATATGAAAATATCAATTTGCCATTTATTTCCCGAATTCATTTTTAACACTTTTCATTATTCTCAAAATGAAAATACAACATACAGCTTACAAATTTAATCTCAAATAAATCATGTAAGTATTGTGACGTCAAGTGTGTAAAAATATGTGGTTAAAAATGACACATTAACGACACTAGGTTTTACCCTACGCAAGCGCACGTATGGATTGTAAAATAGCAATGGCTTGAGTAAGGGATATCGATCCCATAAAGACTGAGATTATTCACTTTAGCAATTCAAACACAATGAGTTATATTTTCTGAAAATTGATTTGTTTGGGTGGTCAAAGATAAAATTATCTATTTTAACTAAAATTATCTAGAAAGCAAAGTAAATTGGTTGTGATTCAGATGAGAGAGAAAACTAGGATTTTCATCGCTATACCACTAATAGTATAATATAGTTCATCACTATATCAACTGTAAGAGGGCGATCCATAACTGTGAATTAGGTCGTACCGCAAATAGCTAAATACGACACCAAAAAAGAGTACCATCAACCGGATTGCGACAACCCATCTCATGACTGACCTAACCAGTGCATGTCAATTATATTACTCTAATCTACTCCTAATGCATGAAAATAAACTAACGCATGTCTATATTAAATTGACAAGGCATGGCCTGTGTCAACCTAGGGTTTCAAGTTTCATTACCACCATTGTATAGAAAACCATAATTAAGTATCCGAGTTCCTGCTCATATTGAATAATCATAGTTGTGTAAAATAATACATTCATTCCATCTAAAACAAGAATTTAGAACAAACATAGAATTTTATATTACAAATTAGTACGGTCTCTTAACTATTACAATCATCATAGTATGGTCAACAGTTTCCCCTCATTACAGTTGAAAACAATGAAAGAATTATATTACTTGCTAGAGTTTTGCTAGAAAACCCTAGATACCGAGTTAGTTGGTCATGATGAAATGTGTCTACATCACTGATGTAGAAACAATCTCCATGGTCTTCTTCTTCGGATCTCTAGGTTTATATATGGCTCTCAATAGCAGCAAGTCTGAATATGAACGTGAGAACTAATGAACCCACCAAAATCAACGACCCCCGACCCCTCTCTTTCATATATGATCGTGTATATATAGGCAATGGTGTAGAAATGTCATTTTCAGTATTTTCACACTAAATTTTCATGTAAATCCTAAAATCTGATATATATATATATATATATATATATATATATATATGTGTGTATATACATGTATACTGAGGTCTAAAGTCACAGGCACGTCTTTGAATCGAACCGGGGGTAGAACAGGCAAAAACCATAAAAAATATAAACAAGTTACCGCATATACGCTTCAATCGTACCTAGACTACGCTTCAAACATAGGTGCAACGTACCTTCAAGCGTAAAAATATGATTTCCAGCCACTTTTTGAAACTGAAAGCGTAGGCACAAGCGAAGGTGTTTTTATTCGAAACCACTTTTCTCCGTGAATGCACCAGAACGACTGCCTTGAACCCACGATACTTTTTGCTGAAGATGTTGGCTTCTGAAAATGCCATTTTTGTCTTCCGGAAGCCATTTTCATCTTGAACTGCCTCTTTGACTCTCCTCTTAGATAAAAAGAACATTCACTTTAGTTAATTCACCGAAGTTAGGTCCATTTCTTTGTTAAGCTCCTGAAACATGCTTTAACACACAAACAACATAAAAATACCAAATAATGGAATGAAAGGTCATAACAATAGTAAGATAGGGGCTTAAAATGGATACTTTTGAGCACCTATCACACTCCCAAACTTATATATTACTAGTCCTTTAGCAATGAACTCAGGGAAATATTTTTGTGATGATTTTTAATCTATCTACTCTAGCTAACCTAACCTAATTCTTTCTTTTCGTGAGGGTCGACGATTACACTTAGCACGTGTAACAAGCCTTTTAAACCTCTAGGTTACCCCTAGTGGACGAGTGAAGTGTTGTGAAGGTTTCTAGTGATGATACCTACAAACATCTTAGTTCTTTATAATCACACATTCATGAGTCCACACACAATTAAATTAAGTCATGATTTAATGTAAAAGACAACATAGATGCAAATACTCCCACTCATTATCGAACAATAATTATATCAAGCTTTGTGTCATGAATGGTTCCCACTAAAGTGAATGATTTTGCTACTTTCTACTCTCAATCAAGACAACCTTTCGTGATCATGTGAACAATCAACTATGATATTTCAATTTCTCTTCTCCTACTTCATTGATCAAATCTTGCCATTTTTTTATAAAAAATATATCTTTCCATCTTTCCAATATTATCCCTTTTTGTCATTCTAAGTCTCCAGACTTTCCAGCGGGGATTTTTACTCCCGACCAACTGGGCTCGAGCTTCTTCCATGGGATTTGTGTTCATCAGTCTTCTCCCCTTTAAACGCGAGCAGTGATATTGGTGATACCAAGGCCCGATTACTTAGATTGAAGAACTAATTTTTGCATTTTATTTTTTAAAAAAAAAAATTCAATTTTCTCCATTTCAACCATACATTTCCCCTTTTATTGTGGCAAAATTATTTTTCCAACTACATAGTCAAAGATCAACTTATTTCTCATAGTGAATATGTCTTTGTGCTTATAGGTCAAAGTCATCCTTTTTTATTTCAATATCACTCATTCACTTACCCATGTAAAACCACATCACTCTACTAACTTGATCTAATAATTACTCTCATGAATGGGAATATCACATCACAAACATGAACTCAATCAAATTGTAATGCAAATCAATCATGCATGAAAATAAAGAATTGCTCTAAAAAAAATTTAAATTTCAAAATTTTCCGAATGTAATCCTATACCCTCACCCCCAAACTTAAATGAGACCATGTCCTCATGGTAAAAAAGAATACATGGGAATGGATATAGTTACCCTTGAAGTTCACTTCTGGATTCCAAAGAAAAACATGAATCCCCTCCCCCAAACTTGATTTGGATCACCTGTAAATATATGCAACAAAGCACCAATACCCACAATCATAGCAAGGGAAAAAGAAATTTCACAAATATCCAAAAATTCACACAAAATTTTCAAGGAATTAAAAATTCTCTTTTTATTATTTTTTTTCAAATGATTTGACCTTAAGGGCTTACAATCCTATAAAAATAAAAGAAATTTTTTTAAAATAAATAAATAAATTAAAACAAAGACAAAGAGGTGGCCTTAAGGGTATACTGTCTCTAAAAATTAAAATTGCAAAGACTTGTCCTTAAAGGACTACAGTCTCTAAGAATTAAAATTACATAAATTAAATGATATCCTATTCTAGAAACCTAGGCTAGAAACTAACTTTCACAACCTAGGACCAATGTTTAACATCGTTGGCATGAAAACTCCTCAAAGGGCTATCCAACACCCTTCCTTTGTGCAACACTTCCCCTAATCATAAGACAAAATATAGGAGGTGACTCTCTCAGTGCTCTCACCTAGGGATAATTAGTACTCTCCATGACATAAAATATATAATAATAATCACCATATAAAGTACCTCCTATGTCACGTTCTAACTGCACCCCATGCAAGGTCAATGTGGCCAACAGATCCTCCTTCAATACCTTATGTAATGTTCCCTTCACCAATTCATCACTTTCCATTAAACTGACAAATGCCATAAATTCCGGTCATGGATTAATCTCCTCATAATATCTCAGTCTCTACCCATATATCTCGAACCTTTTATCAAATCCTACTTCTTCGCGGGGGTAAACTGATCTAACTCTGTGTGGTCCATCCCATCTTTGTCAGAATTTACCTAGAAACATTTTTAGTTTTGGATTATATTGCCGTTTCCGGCCAAGCTCAAGGAACTTAAGATGAACATGCTTATCATGATGTACTCTTGTTCGAGCTATGTATCTTCGAGCATCCTTATATTCATAACTTGGTATCCCTTCACATTTATCTCTCAATCACGGATCTTCCAAGGTATATAGCTTTTCTACCATGTGTATACCTAACACTGGTTCATCTAGAAAGGTGTCCTTAAGAGGGGGGGTCATCCTTAGTAGGTTCTTTAAAAGTTCGTGACAATTGATCATCTCTAACAACCTCCACATCTTGCTTATTTATCACTAAGCTCTTCTATTGACCTTCAGTGCCGTCATACAACCCAATCTTATAAAGTGAGTTGTCGGGCACCAATGTCGTTGGTGACACAAATGGAGATTCAGGCGAATCTCTTGGCTCCTCCTACGTGTCAAACTTTACATTCTACCTTTCAATCATAACATCCAAGTCATTCCTTGGTCGACTCCTCTGAGGTACCACTTCCTCAACCATCTTATCAATATTAAAACACTTGGCTGGTTCCGGTAATTGATGGTTGATATCAAATACATTCATCCTCATCTCTAGATTCTCAAAAGATATATCCATAACCCCTATTTTGTAATCAACGCATGCATTTGCCGTAGCCAAAAATGGTCTTCCTAAGATAACATGGATATGTCTCCTTAATATGTGGTCAGGTTCCGTGTCTAACACCACAAAGTCCACAGGATAGTAGAACTTACCCACTTGAACAATTACATCCTCAAGAATTCCTCTCAGTTGTTTAGTTGATCTGTCTGCCAATTGAAGTACCACTGATGTAGGATTGAGCTATCCCAACCTTATCTACAGATATACTGAGTAAGGTAATAAATTAACACTCGCACCGAGGTCAAGAAGAGCTCTACCAATCTTTTAGTCACCAATGATACAAGAGATAATCGGAGCACCGGGATCTTTCCTCTTAGGTGGAGTATTACTCAGTAAAATTGAACTTACTTGTTCAGTCAACAAAATCTTCTTCTGGACCTTAGTTCTACTTTTACGCTTTTGGGTACAGAGGTCCTTCAAAAACTTAGCATAGGATGGTATTTGGTCCATAATGTCTAAGAGAGGCAGATTAATCTAGACTTGTCGGAATGTCTCCAACATGTCTGACTCTTTATTCTTACCATTTTTGGTCGGCTCTCTAAGACGTTGAGGGAATGGTGCTTCTTCCTCATATGGTGCCTTTTTTGGCTCTTCATCTTCCTCCACTTGAGGTTGATCTGTCTGAACTTTCTCAGCCTTTTTTTTATGAGCTTTTTATTTTGCCTTTCTTTGAACTTCTTTAGCTTTTTGTTTCTTCAGCTTCTCCTCATGCTGTTCCTCAACCTTACTATCCCCTTCTCTTCCACTTCTCAGAATTGTGACTGCTTGGTATGTCTCATGGTAAGTCTTAACAAAGGATTCAAGCTCCAGTGCTTGTTGCTGCTTTGGGTTAGCCACTGGCTGACTAGGCAATATTCTCTCTATCCTATCCACAATATTCGCTAGTTGTACCATTTGGGTTCCCATTTGAGCCATGAATTGGGAATGAGAGTTCACTGTTTGGATGGTCGCCTGATAATTATTAGATTGATTTTTTAACTCCCTCAGGGTACTCATAACCTCTTCTTCAAAGCCAAGTGGTATTGGTGGTGGATTTTGAATTGAATTTTGATGTTGGAGATGGTAAGCTTGATTTGAATTAAATCCTTGGGTTTGGTTTCCTTTAGGCTGAGTTTGATAATTATATGATTGGATAACCTGATTATTATTGAATGGTTGGAGAGCCTGAGAATTAGTGGATGACTGTCTGGGTTGGTAATTTGACTGAGAGTTTCGAGCCATGATTGTTGGTGGGGATTGATATGATTGTTGACTTTGTTGAAACCTTGGTTGTGAATTATATGATTGTTGTCTCTTAGTGAACCTTGGTCATGAGTTTTATGACTGTTGTCTGTCTATGAACATCGATAGTTGATTGGATTATTGTCCTTGTTAGAACCTTGATGGTGGATTATCCATATTTGTGGATTTATAAGAAATGAATGGATGATTTTTGGCATTGGAGGTGTATGAATTGGCGAAATGAGCATTATTTGAATAGTTCCATGATGCATTGGCGTTAACAACCATTATCTCATGATACTCATTTTGAGAATACTCAGCTTCTACCTCAAACGTCTCTCTCGGAGGAGAATGACTTCGTTGCATAAACTTTTCAATTCTCTATAATTTCTCTCCAAATAATGCCATGGTATCTCTCACATCATCATGCTCTTCAACATAAGATTTCTCAGAACTCCTATCTTGTTGTCCACCTCTAGACCTTAACTCAGATTGATATTGAATTGTGTTTTCACTGATATTATCAAATATCTCCAAAAGTTCTTTAGCTGGCTTCAAGATAAACTGACCATGTGTTGCTGCATCTATCAAAGTCTTATGCGCATCTCCAAGACCCATGTAGAAATTTTTAGCAATATCCTGTTCAGAAAACCTAAGTGGGGACACTTATACAAAATTTCATTATAGCTCTCCCAAGCATCATGAAAATATTCACCAGGTAACTGCCTAAAGCTTTTGATTGCATCTTGTGCTTCTGAGGTCTTTCCTATGGGATAATATTTTTCAATGAATTCTTTCTTAAGGGTTTCCCAATCAATTTTAATTTTTTTCACTAATTTGATGTACCATATTTTAGCTCTCACTTTCAATGACCAAGGGAATAATCTCACTCGCAAGTCATTTTTGGACAGATTGTCATACCTAACAGTAGAGGCTACCTTTAGGAAATCATTGATGTGCTGGTATGGGTCCTCTATTCTAAGACCTGAAAATTTTTGGAAGCATATTAATAACGTTTGTCTTGATCTCGAAGTGTTTCGCTCCTTTTTCCTTCAGAAAATCAGCATAAAAGTAATATGCATCGGGCGCGTAGTAGACTTTCAGTGATGTCTCTGGTGCCCTTGGCGGCACTGACGTTATTCAATAGCTCAACGTAAAACGACGGAGATCCTTTACGATCTCAGGATCGTACTTGACTAATGCAGTGGAAAAATTAGAATGGGTCGATCTATCGGTCATATGATACTCAAATGACTATATTTTTTTTTTATTTTTAAATTTTTTTTTTATATAAAATAAAAACAAAAACTAAATTCACTACTTCTAACATACTTTAACTATTAACAGAAAATAAAACTAGATATAATATGCAAAAATTAAGGCAACACTAAACTCACAAAAGTTCTAGACGCAACTTTAGAAGCTCCACTTTTCCCTTCTATGTTCTTTAAAGTACCTATCAATCACACAAAAAATCTAACTTTAGCTACAACTACAATAACGCAATGCAAATAAATTACTAAAGCTATTTGAACAATGCTCAGTCCCCGGCAACGGCGCCAAAAACTTGATGTGATGTCAGGTGTGTAAAAATATGTGATTAAAAATGACACCTTAACGACGCTAGGTTTTACCCAACACAAGCGCATGTATCGATTGTAAAATAGCAATGGCTTGAGTAAGGGATATCGATCCCACAGAGACTGAGATTGTTCACTTTAGCAATTCAAACACAATGAGTTATATTTTTTGAAAATTAGTTTGTTTGGGTGGTCAAAGACAAAATTATCTATTTTAACTAAAATTATCTAGAAAGTAAAGTAAATTAGTTGTGATTCAGATGAGAGAAAAAACTAGGGTTTTCATCATTCTACCACTAACCGCATAATATAGTTCATCATTGTATCAACTATAAGAGGGCGATCCATAACTGTGAATCAGGTCGTACCACAAATAGCTAAATACAACCCTAAAAAGGAGTACCATCAACCGGATTGCGGGAACCCATCTCATAACTGACCTAACTAGTGCATGCCAATTATATTACTCTAATCTACTCCTAATGCATTAAAATAAACTAAAGCATGTCTATATTAAATCATCAAGGCATGGCATGTGTCAACCTAGGGTTTCAAGTTTCATTACCACCATTGTGTAGAAAACCATAATTAAGCATCCGAGTTCCTACACATATTGAATAATCATAGTTGTGTAAAATAATACATTCATTCCATCTAAGATAAGAATTTAGAACAAATATAGAATTTTATATTGCAAATTAGTACGGTCTCTTAACTATTACAATCATCATAGTATTGTCAATAGTTTCCCCTCGTTACAATTGAAAACAATGAAAGAACTACATTACTTGGCTAGAGTTTTGCTAGAAAACCCTAGATACCGAGTTAGTTGGACATGATGAAAGGTGTCTGCATCGCTGATGTAGAAACAATCTCCATGGTCTTCTTCTTCGGATCTATAGGTTTGAATATGGCTCTCAATAGCAGCAAGTCTGAATATGAACGTGAGAACTAATGAACCCACCAAAATCAATGACCCCCGACCCCTCCCTCTGATATATGATCCTGTATATATATAGGCAATAGTGTAAAGAGGACATTTTCAGTATTTTCACACTAAACCTCATGGAAATCCTAAAATCTGATATATATATATATGTGTGTGTATATACATGTATATAGAGGTATGGAGTCACAGACACGTCTTTGAATCGAACCGAGGGTAGAACAGGCAAAAACCATAAAAACCCTCAACAATTTGCGACAGATACGCTTCAAGCGTACCTAGACTACGCTTCAAGCGTAAAAATGTGATTTTCAGCCACTTTTTGAAATTGAAAGCGTTGGCACAAGCATAGGTGTTTTCTTCAAACCACTTTTATTCGTGAATGCACCTAAACGATCGCCTTGAACCCATGATACTTTTTGTTGAAGATGACGGCTTCTAAAAATGCCATTTTCGCCCTCCAGAAGCCATTTTCGTCTTGGACTGCCTCTTTGACTCTCAACTTGGATAGAAAGAACATTCACTTTGGTTAATTTACCGAAGTTAGCTCCATTTCTTCTGAAACATACTTTAACACACAAAAAGCATAAAAATACCAAATAATGGAATGAAAGGTCGTAACAACAGTAAGATATGGGCTTAAAATGGATACTTTTGAGCACCTATCAGTAAGTCATGCTAAGCACATAAACATATTAAGCACATAATCACATAAGTACTTAATTTTTAATAAAAATTTTTTAATTAGGACGTAAAAATACCGGACACTACATAAGTTGTCTAAAGAAAACGTCTGACGAGCCTTTGAAGCAGTTGGTCCATGTTCACTCACGTTTGAGCCTTTGAACTTAGGACCCAAGAAACTGCTCTCTTTGACCTCAAGCCAACAGACTGGATATCTACATAGTCGACCGTATAAGGCATCAAATGGTGTCATATTGTAGGCCCATTTTAGCACTTGACCCATCAGCAATAGGCAAAACCCAATTCAAGTTAAGCCCAACGAGTAAGCAATAGGCCCACCAGCAATCAAAACCCGTTGAAAGAAAGCCCAAATCAAATTAAATCAAGTAGGAGTTACAAAATCGCTCAATAAAGAATCCCATAAATCAAATGAGGGAGGAGTTGAAGGAAGAAATCAAGCTTATAATTATTACCATAATTCACCCACTAATTCAGATCCTGAATTATAGCTTCCAATTAATGTATAAATAGACACCTAAATGACCAAGGATAGACAATTGATTTCCATTTTATTTCTCTGGTTATTTCTAAGAATCTTTCGCCAAGACTCAGTCCCAAAATTTTGTTCTTTGTTATTTGTTTATCCAAACTTTGGTAAGTTAATAGATTCAAGTATTTCTTTGTACGAAAGAGGTTGAATTTGTTCAATTATTACGAACGGGCTCACACTTTTTAGCACCGTTTGTGGGAACGAAAGTTCCAAAATGGTAACTACATGATCAATGGGAGCTGTTGATGGAAAACAATCTACGATGCCGTAAGGAGCCGCAGATGGAGCCGCAGACACCATACCTTTAAGAAAGAGAACCAGGAGTTGAAGAACATGTTAAGTCAAGCTGAACGATGAGTTCCACCCGTCGATGGTCATTAGAACAATCCGGATGATGAAGGAGAAAATAGTCAGCAATAGCAGAGTTCAGTCAATTTCTCCCAAACCCATCGGAGGGTAGAGAAGATGGAATAGAATGTACGAGCTTTGGCCCAGGCCGTACCAATCGATATGGTAGCAAGGCTTCAGAAAATCGTAGATGAGCAATTAAAGGATCTTAGAACACAATCCCCAACTGATCTGACAGTTGAAATGACCGCGAGAATGATCAAATCTCCACTCAGCATCAAAATTCAGTAAGCAAATAAGCCAGACAAATTTCGAATGCCAGCTTTCAGCATGTTTGATGGAACACAGGATCACATTGAGCATCTTTTTCATGTAAAGCAAATGATGACGTTGGATATGGCTGATGATGCACTGATGTGCAAAGCCTTCTCAACAAGCTTAACTGGACTAGCCTTACTATGGTTCCGATAATTGCCAGCCGGATCGATCGATCGATTATTTCCAAACATTGATGCAGCGTTTTCTCGCTCAGTACATTGGAAATCAAAGGCAGAAGAGGACCATATTCAACTTATTCATGATGAGGAAAGCGAAATATGAAAGTTTAAAGAGCCTTTTTTTCACAATTTAATTTGAAGATGAATATGAGTCTGGGTTGCGATCAGTCATCGATAGTGGAAGCTTTCAAGGTGGCTATAGAACAAGGAACCAACATCCATAGATCCTTAGTGAATTCAATGCCTCTCAACATGGGACAGCTGAACTCGCGGGCACAGGGATACCTCAGGTTGGAAGAAGATGATTTAGTTAGGGGTCATCGGTCAGCCTTGTTGAATGTAGAAGGGAATCAAAATATCGGATTACTCACAACACCAGAAAGTCGATGAATCAAGTAGGTCGCGAACGCCGCCGCTCGACAACAAGAGAAAAGGCCGAGGATCGAGGAGCCAGAAACTCCACTCAGAACGACTCTCACAAAGTTGTACCAGGAAAACATGTCGAAAGGGATCTTCTGAGATCCATTACCTGTGAGGGTGGCACCATATTAGAAAGATATCTCTAAGCATTGTGCATTTCACAATGACTTCAGTCACCTGACTAATGAATGCAGAAATCTACGGAAACAATTGGAGGCAATGATAGCCAGGGGTGAACTAAGATAGTACGTGGATAGGGGGTCCCAAACTTAGGATCGTCCTAAAACCAATAAAGTCACTGATGGACAGCCAGTGAAATTCATAGACATTATTCATAGAAAGCCTGAAGATGATAAAGAGAGTCGATTACTGCAACGATCCAGGATGAAGAATGCAAACAAGATCAGAAGGGTGGGCGAGGTGAATGCGATCCTTAACATAAATATTACAACCATTTCTTTCACCCATAAGGATCTGAAGAGAGTACAAATACGCCACGAGGATCCACTGGTAATTTCTATCATTATCTCTAATTATTTGATAAAGCAAGTTCTTGTTGATCCAAGAAGTAACACGAACGTCCTGACCAAATCAGCTTTTGAGAAGATCGACATTAGCACATAATTGATCAGGTCAACCGCAAATCCTTTAGCAGGGTTCGATGGGAAAAAGGTTTGCCCGATCGGAGTATTGACTTTTCCAGTCACAGCCACGAAGCGCACCCTGACCGAGAACTTTATATTGGTAGATGTATAACCTTCCTATAACTTGATTCTGGGAAGGGGTCAGATCCATCGAATGCAGGGAGTACCCTTAACATTGCATCAGCTGATGAGGTGTGTTGATCCATCAGGAAGAGGTTTTGTTGACATCTTAAGTGATCAGGTGGTGGCGAAAGAGTGTTACGCCATCGTTTTAAAAAACTTGAAGGCAGCGAAGGATGAACTACCTTTATAACAATTACCAAAAGCCATCGAACAGCTCGACAATGCGAAAAAGTCAAAGAAAAGACTACAATAGTGAAGCTGATTGATAGAAGAAAGGGAAAAATGACCAAGATCGGGATCAACCTCAACCCAGACGAAATGAATGATTTAATCACTTTACTTAAGGCAAACTCTAATATATTTTCCTGGGAGGATAATGACATGCCAGGAATTGATCCTCATGTAATCAAGCATAGCCTGAGTATCAATCCTGGGGTAGAACCAGTACGGTAACAGCCACGGAGGATTGGAACAGAACGTGGAAGGTTTGTGTCAGAGGAAGTTGAACGGTTGTTGGCGGCAGGATTCATTAGAGAAGTCCACTATCCAGAATGGATGTACAATGTAGTCGTAGTACAGAAAAAGAATGGAAAGTTCAGAATGTGTGTGAACTTTATAAATTTAAACAAAGCCTGCCTAAATGATAGCTTTCCGCTCCCAAAGATAGATCAGGTGATTGACGCTACCACTGGCTTCGATAGACTCACTTTCCTCGATGCCTATTTGGGGTACAACCAGATACCGATGAATCCAAAAGATGAAGATAAAACATCCTTCATAACCGAGAAAGGAACATTTTATTACAAAGTGATGTCGTTCGGCCTAAAAAATGCTGCAGCCACGTACCAGCGCCTGGTCAACAAGGTGTTCAAAGATCAGATTGGAGATACAGTCGAGGCATACATTAACGATATGGTGGTCAAAATTAAGCATAGAAACGACCCTTTGAGACATTTAGAGAAGGTATTTTCATCTCTGCGTTCGCACATAATGAAGTTAAACCCGGAGAAGTGCACTTTTAGCATTGATTTCGGATAATTTTTAGGGCACATCGACAACAAAGAATGGATCAAAGCAATCCTAGTTCAAGTATGTGCATTGATACAGATGAAAGCTCCAAGGAGTCTGAAGGAGATTCAAATTCTGACATGACGAATTGCGACATTGAGGAGGTTCATATCAAAATTGTTAGATAGATGTAAGCCACTATTTGATGCTTTAAGATCTAAACGAATGATGTGTTATGGGGAGAAGCAGCAAGAATCATTCGATCAACTCAAACTTTACATGGCAAATCCGCCATCCTAGCAGCCCTTAGGGAACATGAAGTTCTAAGTCTATACTTGGCGATATAGCCGAACGTTATCAGTTCGATGCGGAGAGAAGATACTAAAAAACTAATAAGATAATACTAGCTCTTGTTCAAGCCAAGCGAAAGTTACGGCATTACTTCGAGTCCCATTCGATCGTAGTACCAATAATTTTTCCGGTGAAAGCCATCTTAGCCAAGCCAGATTTTTCTGGGAGAACAATGAAGTGGGCGATCGAATTAAGTACCTTCGAACTTAGTTATGAACCCAGAACCTCAGTAAAAGGACAGGCGGTAGCGGACTTCTTACTCGAGTTTGAGGCCAAAGAAGAAGAAGCTAAATGAGACGATCCGGGTTGGAAGCTATTTGTGAATGGATCAATGTATAGTCTGGGAGCAGGATTGGGGATTGAATTATCTCTCTCGAAGGAACCAAGTTGCAACAATGCATTAGGTTGATCTTCCCAAGCTCAAATAACGAAGCTGAATATGAAGCAATGTTAGCAGGACTCAGGTTGACGAAAGAGCTTCAAATCCAAAAATTAATCGTATTCACTGATTCGCAATTAATTATCAAGAAAATTAAAGGGAGTTATAACATGAAAGGTGAAAATATGTACGAGTATAAGAAGGCGATAGAGAAAGAGATGCCACACTTTCATCTTATATCTTTTGTTCAAATTCCAAGATAAGATAATGAAGCAACAGATCGGATAGCAAATCAAGCTTCGATGACAGGGGATGACATGACCAGGGTGGTCCCTGATGACGAGCTAAACGAGCCCTCGATTGAGAAGGATGAAGAAATTCTCGTAATTCCATACGAGTCGAGCTTGATCGATCCCATTCTAACCTATTTACAGTCAGGAACCCTTTCTGAAGACCGAAGAGAGGCCAAGAAAATAAGAGCAACTTCCACCAAGTACTCAGTGATTGATGGAACTTTATACTGAATATCATTCACCGGACCTTACATGAGGTGTTTGACCCCGACAGAGGCAAGAGAGGTCCTCTAACAACTTCATGAAGGAACATGTGAGGGACATATCGGGGGCAGATCGTTATCACATAGAGCCCTAACACAGGGCTATTTTTTGTCGTATATGATTCGAGATACAGAGTAGTATTCAAGAAGATACAACAAATGTCAAAAACATGCGAACATAATACATCAGCCAATAGAAATCTTAACCGCAATGGCAACATTGGTATTGTTTGCTCAGTGGGGGATGGATTCAGTAGGACCACTAACTCAAACACTCTCAAATCAGAAGCACTTGTTGTTGGCTACTGACTATTTCACCAAGTGGGTAGAAACAAATGTGTATGTAAGGATAACGCATGTCCAGGTGATCAACTTCATCCTAAACCACATAATTTATATATTTGGAGTGCCAAAGTACATTATGATGGACAATGGAACTAATCCGGATAACCAGCATGTCAGAAAAGTGATAGATGAGTAGGGCATCAATCAAAATCTATCATCGGTCAGTTATTCATAGGTGAACGGATAAGCTGAGATAACGAATCGAACGATTTTTTCCAAGATAAAAATAAAATTGGAAGGAATTCAAGAAAAGGGATTATAGTTGGATGAACTACCAAGGGTATTTTGGAGCTACTGAACGACACCAAGGAAGCCAACGGGCCAAACACCCTTCGTTATGGCGTACGGTGTAGAAGTAGTTATCCCAATCAAATTAGACGTCCCGACCACCAGAACATAATGCTTCGACCCGGATCAGAATGAGGTTGTACTTGGGATCGAATGCAGCTTAATTGATGAAAAAGGATAAATGGATTCGATTAGATTGGCGACATACCAACAGAGATTAATAAAGAGCTACAACAGAAGGGTGAAGCCAAGATCCTTCCAAGTTGGAGACCAAGTACTCAGAGTATTGGCAAAAAGATCAAACAAATTGGATCCAACTTGGGACAGGCCTTACACAATCACTGAGGTGATTGGAAAATGGGCTTATAGGTTGGCAGATCGGCATGGAAATACGATCGATCGAGCGAGCTTGGAACACAATTCACCTCAAGAGATATTTTCAGTAGGTAAGACTACTCTTAATAAATTCAATAAAGTTCAGTTTCTTTACTTAGTCAAAATTTTAATGAGTTCAATTCCCTTACGTACTTAGATTTTAAAATTACATAGCTCTTTTGGCAAATGTTTCTTTTAAAAAATAAAAATAAAAAGATGATAAGGATCAATAAAAAAGACACTCTAAAATGAGTGCAACAAAAGCCCAGGAAGATAAACCTGGCCATACAGAAATTACGAGATCCCAAGATCATGTAAATTTGTTAACTTAACTTGGCATAATTATGTTCAAGAAACAGCATATCCAGTGCATGAGTTACAAAATTCAAAAGACCACCAAGAGATGGCAAAGTCATTGATCATGTTCAAGAGGTTATACAACCTCATGTGCATCATCATTATTCAAAATGTGCATTTCATGTGCATCACACTTGTTCAAGATTGCACTTCACGTACACAAATGCTCATAACCTGAGCAACAAAGAGTTATAAAAATATCTTACAAACCAAATAAAATTTTCAAATTGTTCAAAATTCCCAAAGTTAAGAATAAGTAGGATCAGAAAGAGGAGCTCCACTCTCAGCATTGAATTTTTGCTCGAACGCATCAACAATTTCCGTACGCGGGCGATCAGGATTTGAAGGTGTTTCAGCTGAGATGTTCTGATCAACAGACACGACAGAGATACTATTAGGACTTGCAATTGGAACGAAGCCATGTAGCAGAAATCCATACAAGGATGCGCAACGCCGCACACTGCATCATGTGTATCCGGATCGCTATACTGACGCTCAGAAGGGTCAAGAATAAGTTTGTTATGATAGAACCTGAAGCCATCACAAAACTTCAAATCGAACATGCTCACATAACGGTGATGCATGTCCAATCCGCCTCTCTGGCAGACACCCAAAACAGCCTTCTACAAAGCATTGGTGATCTCCAAATCTAGAACCTTCTTTTCCAGTTCGGCAATCCGATCAGCATTCATTCTGTGGAACTTCCTCATACTATCAAGTTTAGTTTCCAAAACCTTTTTCTCCTTCACAGCAGTTTTGGCACAAGCCTCAGCCCTCAAATAAGCATCATCCGTATTTTTTCTCTTGTACTCCCCAGCCTTAGTGGCTTTGCAGAGAGCTAGGGTATCAAAAACAGACTGAAAGGAAGGAAAAAGGTCGGTAAATATCAAAACAAACCCTTCTATTTACCAAAAATAAGTTTTAGTTACCTCTATAATGAAGACTGGAGCTCTGGCCAAAAGTTCCCCTTAATCGACATGCTGTTGGAATATTCCATCCTAGGGGGGGCACATTCCACGAGCTAAAGCAAGTAGAGAATCAAGGTCAGACATGGCCATCGATCGTCGAGTTAAAGGAGTGCCATTAGCTTTAACGAACTGAGGAGTCCACGTCTCCTCAAAATTAGGAGAAAAAAAACACTCAGGAATTGCGTAGCCACTCACCGATCTCATTCCTTTCAATAATTTCTCATCACCATCGTCGATCTTCGAAAGGGGCCCCAGTTTAAGCTTCTTTTGGGGAGGGGAATCATTACTAGCATTTGTCCTCAATAATAGTCATTCGACTGCTTTAAGATTTTATGTCAGATCGATCACCTTGTTCTTACCTTTCTCGGAAGTTTCAGAAAGTTGAGCAGCAGCCTTTTTTACCAAAATAACTCTCTTTGATGCAGGTGGTGGGATCTATGACGGAGTCTTTCTTAGAACTAACAACTATCAAGTTCAAGTTGTCAGAGGTTAATAGAGTCTTGCTTGAAGGGAGATTAGAAAAAAATTTCTTTTTCAAATAGTCCAAATGATCAACTGCAAAGGATAAAAACGAACAATCAGAACCAACTTGACTTAAAAAAAAGAGCACTTGACAGGGTTAGTGAATCCACACTTTAATTTTTTACAAATGCCAAATGATCTGGGAAGAGGGTATGGGCTAGACGCATCCACACACCAATTTCCCCCAATTTTTACCATCTTGTCCTTTCTTTCCTTCTTAGACAAAGGGTTCTCATCACAAAGCTTGAGAGAAGAACGAGGATGAAGGAGGTACCGACCGGGATTTTCTCTGATCTGATCAATTTTATAGCAGAGCAAAAAATTGACTAATCCAAGATTCAAATTTTGTTTGTGGTTCAGAACAAGCATTACCTAAAGAAATTAGGGTTTAATTGCAAGGGAGCAAGCCCTGGATTGAACAATACGAAATGATAGAAAGGATGGAGAGGAAACCTAAGGATAGCTAAATGATTTGCGGGAAAAAAGGGCTTCACCTACCCCAACACTTTCATACATTCTGAAATTCAAGTCTCCTGGGTATTCAGTAATTAAAACATCATTAGGAATTTCAAATTCAATTTTACACTTCTCCGCTAAGGGAAGTTTGAGCAATCTCCTACGGGAAATTCGCTTTAATTTAGGCTTCCTAAAACTGACAACATCACGAGAAGTTGAAACGACTGGTTCTTTAATCACAACAGTTTCAGGAGAAGGGGTACGGCTAATATCTTCACTCATATTTGCAGACAACAGAAGTGAAGGAAAATAGAAATGAAAAACGGGACTAACCTTAACAATCAACGCCCAAAATCTTCAAGCTCAAATGACAGAAAAATTCGCCACTGTGGTTGATAGCTTTCAAGGAAGATAAAGTGAAATAAAAGCTTTGAGAAATGGAATGGCAGTTAGAAGACGCTTCAAATTCCCACTTTATTTCAAAAAATGAAATAAATTTGGGAATTGGGGGCAAAGTATAAGCCCATTTTAGCACATGGCCCATCAGCAATAGGCAAAGCCCAATTCAAGTTAGGCCCAACGAGCAAGCAACAGACCCACCAGTAATCAAAGCCCGTTGAAATAAAGCCCAAATCAAATTAAATCAATAAGGAGTTACAAAATCGCTCAATAAAGAATCACATAAATCAACTGAGGGAGGAGTTGAAGGAGGAAATCAAGCTCCTAATTATTACCATAATTTGCCCACTAATTCAAATCCTGAATTGTAGCTTCCAATTCATGTATAAATAGACACCTAGATGATCAAGGAAAGACAATTGATTTCCATTCTATTTCTATGGTTATTTCTAAGAATCTTTCGCCATGACTCAGTCCCAAAATCTTGTTCTTTGTTATTTATTTATTCAAACTTTGATAAGTTAATAGATTTAAGTATTTTTTTGTACGAAAGTGGTTGAATTTGTTCGATTATTACGAACGGGTTCACACTTACCAATAGTCTTTTAATAATTATTGTTATTGACAAACTTTAAAAGTGACAAATAGAATTCCCAATTGCCCTTGAAATCAAGGACACAAGCCCGAAACATATCCTCCAAAATCCGGGTAACTCTCAGTCTGACCATCAGTCTGTGGGTGATAAACTGTATTAAGATGCAACTTTGTACCCAATGTTTGCTGAAAGCTCACCCAAAATCCTGATACAAAGTTCAAACCTCTATCCGATAGAGTAGCTAAATTTTTTGGAACTTATTAAGTTTGGCCGACCGAAATTAGATTCGGTCGCTAAACCAACAGTTTTGACCGTCCTCCGCACGGTTCAGACGATCAGTTGAGCCCAGATGTGCCCTAGATTAACCTCCAACACCCCAAGACTGGACTAAAACCTCTCATTACGTTCGAGGAAACCAATAAATATTGGCAAGCGCTATATATCCAAAGATATATAACCAATAAATATTGGCAAGCGCTATATATCCAAAGATATATAACCAATAAATATTGGCAAGCGCTATATATCCAAAGATATATATATATATATATATATATATATATATATATATATAAATATATATATTGAACCGTTTGTGTTTGAACCAATAACAACATGGTTTCATGTTTTAAGTTTTTTTTATCTCATTTTGATATTTGTTTGTCTCTCATATCAAGGTACCCAATGTCGTACATTATTGTAAACCCCCATAAGTGGAGAAAATAAAAATTATGGTTATTGAAAATTGTTATTCTAAATTAATTAACTTATAAATTTAGTGCATATTCTTCTTTCCTATTAGTATTAAACTTTCATAAGACGTATGGAGCTAAAATCACATATTTTCTTTACTATTAAAGTGGTTGTTAATCAAGACAAAAAATGGGAAACAATGCACACAACTTAACTTTTGAAGCTTTATGAGGTCTAAAAATAAATATCATCGATGCAATAGAATGATAAAATCAACTCTATTTTTGTCTGTTAAATATACAAATTCAATAGTTCTTAAAAAAATATTCTTACATAAATTTGTTTGTATTAACATACAATTAAAAACATGTTCACACTTATTTTAGGATGGTCCATCTATGTTCATAATAGGGTCAAGGGTCTCATAACTATCACAAAGTACAAACACACATTAGCTCTTGTGTATATTCACACTAAGTAACACAATTATTATTATCTCTTCATTCATTACTCCATTTTTTTTTTGTCAGCAAAGATTGAATATACTTGTTTCTAACAAAAAATAAATTTTAATTATCCTATCTAATTATAGAATATGCAAGTTTTAAAAAGAATTTTGTTGAAAAATTTAATAGAGTACATTTGTTAACCTCATTCATCCTGTGTTTGTAGTCTTGGCTTAATGAACATGATAACACACAAACACATCTAATTATTTACTTTTAAAAAAGAGATACTATAACAATTCTAAAATAACAAAAACAGGTTTGATTAAATAAATATATATGATGTTATTAACATATATATTTAAACAAATGAAAAAGATAGAAAATATACCTCTTAAATATTTTCGATAGTGCTCATTTCACCAAGTAAGAAACATACCATTTGATAAATGAAATTATATAAATAAGTAAGTAGATTAAGTTAAAAGAAATCCAAACAAAGATATTAGTTTCCTCTTGGTACCAGTTTTGAAGATTGACTGTTGATTAAGAATGTCCATCACCACAAAAAAAACAACAGGCCACAAGATATATCTGAAGAATTGTTACGGGAATTGAAAGAGTATGGGAAAACAAGATAAATATGAGACTAACAAATGAAAATTTTGGTTAAATTGTTCATTAAAATTTTCATTTGTGTTCAATTCTGTATGACTTTGATTGAATGATAGTTTGGTTAAATTGTTCTGGATTTTTGTCATAAAGATATTTTTATGAAGTAACTTTTTTATTAGTACACCCTGACTAGTCACGCATTATGTATTAGTATTATATATACACTTCTTGAAATATGAAAACCACGTTTAACATTCACAGAAGTTCAACATTGATTTTTATATTGTTGAGGGCTAAATGATCGAGTTTTATATACATGTGTCATATTGCGATTATACAGTGCGATAGGTAATGTTAATTGTAAAATTGTTTAATTAGATTAAACACATAGATTATAGGAAACTAGTGACTTCAGTTGACAATTTTTGGTATCCATTATGATTAATAATTGACTGTTAAACTAGAGAGAATTATTTTAGTTGACTTGACGAAAATTGTGTATAAACTAAGGTCAAAGCTTGATACTAAATCTAGTGGGTTAGATATATAAATACACTTTACGTAAATATGTTTGATGTGTTGCAGGATGAATATACCTTGTTTCTCACGCTCACATGTAACAAGTAGCGAGTCACTCTTCATAAATTTCATTGTCAATGTGAAATACTTACACAAATCAAAATGCGGGAGAGATAAAAAAGATGCAGGATCGTTTGTCTGCTTGGCTAGTCAAGCATGGGCTAATTCATAGATCTTTGGGCTTTGATTACCAAGGAATAGAGACTTTACAAATAAAGCTCGAGGATTGGCATTCCTTTGCTGTCATTTTATATGTATATGATTACAATTATCTACGCTCCCAATGTGCCTATGATGTAGCACCAGGCGAGGCATTTTCTCTATCCGTTCTTATCCTGAAAAAGCAGGGTCACCTTACATCCTTGAACCGATAACCATCTTTCGGCTAACCTATCCTCCTCCGTCCCTAAGACAGCTAGTAGTCAACCAAGGAAAATTAATTCTCTTTCTGGATGGCAATTTGTTTTAAAATTCTTTGATTTGGTTTGATAATTGTTTCTGGAATTTTTTTTACTTAAACTTGGGATTTCTTAATCATATTTGCTGGTAAATCCTTTCTATAAGACCCACAAAAGTTTAATTCAAAATGCGAGGAACGCAGTGTTGGTATTATGTAGAGGATTCGCCACCAGATTAAACTTAGATCTTTTGGGGATTCTTTCTTCTTCTTGCTTTCTTTTCTTTTTATTTAGTTATTATCGGAAATTTTCATTTTTGTTCATGTATTTTGTGATGATACTAGGTTGCCATAAATTTTCTAGTGTACCTTTTTCACTAAACTTATTTTGTTGTTTTTCCTTTCAGTTTGGTTCACTAGAATAGTATTAAGCCTTTTTGTTTTAGTGTTGTAATAGATATAATGAGTTGGTTATTGTGTATGGATCTCAAAAAAGTGATAATGAAGGAATATTTTATATGACATGATTAATTGGCTCTAAAACTATAGAATTTGAATAGAGAAGCTAAGATGATGAGATTTAGTCTCTTCAGTCATAGCAACAGTCCACTTAGCAGATTCATTACCTGTAGCATCTTCTTGATATGTGGAAGGTTTTTGATCTTCAATGTTTTCTGCTACAAACAAAATATATGTAACTAAATCTGTATATGCATACCTTTGAGGTGCTCTGATTTTTCTTCAATATCTCCTTGTAGCAATATTGTACTGTTGCTTTACTGGTGCATCATCCTATTGCACCTCTTCAACATTAGGTCTAGCTCCACCTGCTGCTTGACACCTGAGATTTGTTTGCATCAAATGACTTCTTTTTGTTGGAAATAGTTTGGGAAAAACAGTAATTAAACCCAACTTTGAGCTTAAATAATTATGGGACCCGAACTCCGATTTTAACGGGACCAAGCACTAATGTGTTCTTCTTGGTGAGGAGATCAAGTTGGTATAATTACATGTTCTAAACTATTCATTATTGAATGAGAAATTATCTTTCAAAGTGACCCACTTGAACTTGGGTAAGAATGTTTGTCCCACATTGGAAATAAAGTGAAGTGTAAAGGTTTTTATATATGGTTGCATTGAATGAGTGACTTGAATAACTAGAGGCATGGGAGGAGAGCTAGACCATGCATGAATCATGCTAAGCTTTAGCCTAACCACACACGCGCGCCGCCCGATCGGGGCCGTGGTTGCGGTGGGCGGTCGGTTCTACCCATTTTATTTTTATTTTTTGCCAAAATTGCAAATATCTCTTCTGAAGAGATACGTATACAGTTTTGTATGCAACCATTGTATATACAGTTTATACACCTATTGGATTGGATACCTATACAGTTGAGATACCTCTCCATTCTCTATATGTATAGGCTATTGCAGTTTATTCAATACACGCTTTTATTCTCATTCTGCCATAAACATACTCTATCTACATTCGCATATATACATATATATATACATAGGTTTGGTTTGAGTTTGAGTACAAACACAGAACTTGAGTTCGCCGGTCTTCATCATTGCAGTGCTGCAACAGTGAAGGCGAAATCCGTTCTATCTTGGGAGACATTTGTTCAGAATCCTTGAGCACCGTAGAGGGAGCAATTTTGCCTTAAGGAAACTGTGGTATCACACAGGGCTCGGATTATTTCTATTATTCTGCGCTTATTGTAATTTTGGGTCAGTTTCCTTTAATTATTGCAATATAGATATATTTGTATGCATGATATATTTATATATATATACATATAACAGAAGCATGTTTCATTAACAATCTTAAGGCAAAAAAAAAAATTTGTTTCATGTTCTGTTATCTATATATATATTTCCGTATTTCGTGCATATCTATATTATTTATACATGTTTACAGTTGCATGTTACAAATTGTAGTTTATATTCTGTAGGCTATATATATATTCTGGAATATATATATATACTTTAATTGTATTCTGGTATATATATATATATATATATATATATATATATATATATATATATTCTGATAATTGTACTATTTTGTTATATTTGTATATATATATATATATAGTTCGTATACAGTACGTACTTTATACATATATTCTGTACACATATTTTCGTACATATATATCTATATTTGCGTACATACATATATTATTTCTTGCATACAACATATTGTTTGACAGTGTTTGTATGTATGCCCGTACGTTTCTTTCTGTAAATTGTGTTTCAGTGTACCACTGTTTTCATTATTTCCATGTATATCTGTTATATATACATTCTGTCAGTATAAAAATACATTCTGTATTTCTATTATGATATTTAATTTCGGTTAGTATATATTTACACATTCTGGTAGTATATAGTGATATATATATACCACATTATTCTGTTATATATTTATATTCTGATTTTTGATATATATATATACTTATATACTGTTTTAGTATTCTGATTTATATAGTTTATGGTAATTCTGTTCTATATATATTTAGATTCTGATATATATAATCATACATTATTCTGTTAATATATATATATATATATATATATATATATATTATGTGTATATAATTTTATATTATATTCTGAAAATAATTTATATATATATAGTTAATTATATTAACTGTTAATATAATTATATATGTATATGTTTTGAATCAAGTCCAGTATATATTGGTTGTCTATATATTTTTGAAAAAAAATTTCGGAATTTTATATATATATATATACATCATGTTTGTTGTATTACAGTGTAATTTTTGTGTTATTATATTATTGTGCGGGAAACAGTACATAAAGCAGATTTCTGTTTGTGTAACAGAAATGCCTATTGGTAATCCAACCACAATCTCTGTCCCACATGGGGAGAAGCCTGAAAAATTCAATGGCTCTGATTTTAAGCGTTGGCAACAAAAGATGTTGTTTTATCTCACTACTTTGAATCTGGCCAAGTTTTTAATGGAAGCAATTCCATCAGTGGCCGAGGGTGAAACTGATAAAGATAAACTGGCTGCAGTGGATGCATGGAAGCATTCTGATTTCTTGTGCAGGAACTATATCCTAAATGGATTAGATAACACACTGTATAATGTATATAGTGGTGTGAAAACTGCAAAGGAATTATGGGAATCATTGGATAAAAAGTATAAAACTGAGGATGCTGGCACGAAGAAATTCACTGTCGGCAAATTCTTAGATTTTAAAATGTTAGATTCCAAAACTGTACTCAGCCAAGTGCAACAGATTCAAGTGCTTCTTCATGACATTAATGCAGAAGTTATGTCTCTTAGTGAGTCATTCCAAGTGGCGGCTATAGTTGAAAAACTACCACCACTTTGGAAAGATTTTAAGAACTACCTGAAGCATAAACGTAAGGAGATGACTCTTGAAGAGTTGATAGTTCGCCTGAGGATTGAAGAGGACAATCGTAAGTCTGAAAAGAAAAGTAGTGCATGGCATCCTATGGAGTCAAAAACAAATATTGTGGAGGAAGGATCATCTTCAAAGACTAAAAAGAGAAAGTTCAGTGATGAAGGTCCAAGTAAAGGATCTAAGAAGTTCAAAGGCAAGTGCTTCAATTGTGGAAAGCTGGGACATCTCTCTAAAGACTGTCGAAAGCCAAGGAACTTTAGGAACACTAGACCCCAAGCGAATATGACTGAGGCAGATCGACTTGCAAATGATGTAGGCAATATGAATCTTGCTGTTGTGGTTTCAGAGTGCAATTTGGTGGGCAATAACAAAGAATGGTGGGTGGACACTGGTGCTACTCATCACATCTGTGCCAATAGGTGGATGTTCATTGCTTATCAACCTATGAAAAATGGAGAACAACTCTTTATGGTTAATGCTTCATCTTCTAAGGTAGAAGGTAGTGGAAAAGTGATCCTGAAAATGACTTCTGGAAAAGAGGTGACTCTGAATAATGTGCTACATGTGCCGGATATTTGCAAGAACCTGGTGTCTGGATCTCTGCTAAGCAAAAATGGCTTTAAATTAGTCTTTGTATCTGATAAGTTTGTACTTACAAAGAATGAGATGTATGTAGGAAAAGGATATCTCAGTGATGGACTGTTTAAGCTCAATGTAATGATTGTTGTACCCACAGCTAATAAGATTAATAACACAGTTTCTTCTGCTTATATGCTTGAGTCTTTTGATATTTGGCATGCTAGATTAGGTCATGTTAATTATGATACTTTACGTAGATTAATTTATTTAAATGATTTGCCTAAGTATAAAATTGACCCAAATCATAAATGTGAGACTTGTGTAGAATCTAAATTAACAAGGAAATCCTTTTAAAAAGTTGAAAGATGTAGTGAGCCTCTAGAACTAGTGCATACTGATATATGTGATCTAAAGTTCTTGGAAACTAGAGGAGGAAAAAAGTATTTTATTACTTTTATAGATGATTGCACTCGATATTGCTATGTTTATTTGCTAAGAAGCAAGGATGAGACTATTGATATTTTCAAACAATATAAAACTGAAGTTGAGAATCAACTTAGCAGAAAAATCAAAGCTATAAGAAGTGATAGGGGTGGTGAGTATGAATTTCCTTTTGAGGAGTTCTGTAAAGAACATGGAATTATTCATCAAACTACAGCTCCCTACTCACCTCAATCGAATGGTGTAGCTGAAAGGAAAAACCGAACTTTAAAAGAAATGATGAATGTTTTTATGTTAAGGTCGGGAGTACCACAAAATTTGTGGGGGGAAGCTATACTTTCTGCTAATTACATTCTTAATAAATTGTCTCAAAAGAAAACTTTTAAAACCCCATATGAGTTATGGAAAGGCTATAAGCCTTCCTATAAATACTTAAAAGTGTGGGGGTGCTTAGCAAATATGGCAATTCCTAAACCTAAAAAGGTGAAAATAGGACCTAAAATCGTGGATTGTGTATTCATTGGTTATGCCCACAATAGTAGTGCATATTGATTTCTTGTTAATAAATCTGAGATTTCTGATGTACATGTCAATACGATAATTGAATCAAGGAATGCTACGTTCTTTGAAAATGTATTTCCATATAAAAGGACATTAGATTCAAGCTCACAGAAAATGTCATTTGGTGATATGACTCAAGATAGTCAGGAACCTATAGACGAAGAATCTATAGAACCTAGACGAAGCAAAAGAGCAAGATTCACTAAGTCTTTTGGGCCAGATTTTGTTATAAATCTGATAAAGAATGAACCTCAAACTTATAAGGAGGCTATGTCTTCACCTGAAGCAGTTTATTGGAAAGAAGCTATGAATAGTGAAATTGAGTCCATTATGCAAAATCATACATGGGAACTGGTAGATCTTCCACCAGGTAATAAACCATTGGGATGTAAGTGGATCTTCAAGAAGAAGATGAAGGCTGATGGATCAATTGACAAGTATAAGGCAAGACTTGTAGCTAAAGGCTATAAGCAAAAGGAAGGGTTGGATTATTTTGACACTTATTCACCAGTTACTAGAATAACGTCCATTCGCATGCTAATTGCTATAGCAGCGTTAAATGGTTTAGAAATACATCAAATGGATGTAAAAATAACATTTCTAAATGGTGAATTAGATGAAGAAATATACATGGAACAATCCGAGGGGTTCATTTTTCCTGGCCAAGAGAGAAAAGTGTGTAGACTTGTAAAGTCGTTGTATGGACTAAAGCAAGCGCCAAAATAATGGCATGAGAAATTTGACAATGTTATGATGTCAAATGGGTTCAAAATAAATGAATGTGACAAGTGTGTTTATGTCAAATGGGTTCATAATACATATGTCATTTTATGTCTATATGTAGATGACATGTTTATTATAGGCAGTAATAATGATGTAATTAATTCTACTAAGCAAATGCTAAAGAGTAGATTTGACATGAAATATCTTGGCATAGCTGATGTTATTTTAGGAATTAAAATTTCTAGAACATCAGAAGAACTTGTATTATCTCAATCTCACTATATAGAGAAAATATGTGACAAGTTTAAGAAGTATGGGATAAGTCCAACATGAACACCTATGGATGTAAATGTTAAACTTTCTACGAACAAAGATGAAGGTATTTCACAATTGGAATATGCTCGGATCATAGGAAGTTTAATGTATGTTATGAAATGTACTCGACCTGACATAGCATACTATGTGAGTAAGCTAAGTCGATACACAAGTAACCCAGGTAAATGTCACTGGAATGCAATACTAAGAGTTTTGGGATACTTGAAGTATACTCAAAATTATGGTTTGCATTATACTAGATATCCAGCAGTACTTGAAGGATATAGTGATGTTAATTGGATTTCTGATTCCAATGATTCAAAATCCACTAGTGGATATATTTTTACTCTTGGAAGTGCAGCTGTGTCATGGAAGTCCTCAAAGCAAACATGTATTGCTCGGTCCACAATGGAATCTGAATTCATTGTATTGTACAAAGTTGGAGAAGAAGCAGAATGGCTTCGTAATTTTTTAGAGGACATTCCAAACTGGCAGAAACCAGTGCCGGCTATTTGTATACATTGTGATAGTCAATCTACGATTGGAAGGGCTCAAAATCACATGTATAATGGTAAGTCTAGACATATCCGTCGTAGACATAATACCGTAAAACAATTGCTCTCAAATGGTATAATATCCATTGACTATGTAAAGTCTAAGGATAATATAGCGGATCCGTTAACTAAAGGTTTGACAAGAGAGCAAGTTGAAAGATCATCGAGGGGAATGGGCTTGAAGCCTCAGGGTTAAAAGACACCATAATGGCAACCCAACCTAGTTGACTGGAGATCCCAATATATAGGTTCAAAGGGACAACCGAATTGTGCGTGACTTAGTTAAAAACACTGTGGAGATTAAAACAAAACTCCTTCCCATTCCTATGATGAGACAGTGCATATTTTAGGGTAAGCTATGCTTTTAATGATATCTATGACTTGGACAAATCCAAGTGAGGAAGAACTCCTAATAGAATCACCTATGTGAGTAGAAAGGGCCGCTTCTAGGAGAATATTTGAAGGCGAAATTCTCTGACAAATACTCATGAAACCAAGTGGTGTCCAAGGCCAAAATGGACACAAACGTGAGAACCAACTATGTTCGAAGGGGAACTGTGTGAAGTCTATTGTCTTGGTTTACACAAACAGCTGACAGTTCAAGGCATCACGTCCACTGATTAGCCAGTAAATCCGATAGTCTTTCACAAGGGAAAGTTCAAGGTTCTAAGGCTACTTATCCTGATACAGTAACCTTTCATTGTACTCGAACTAGTGTCTGCATATTCATCTGCATTTTGAACTGCTAAGGGCCTGTTTGGTAACGCTCCCGCTTCCTGCTTTTGCTCCTGCTTCTATTACTGTTCACAGAGCAGGGTTGTTTGGTTGGTTGCTCCCGCTTCCAAAATCTGGAAGCAAGCTGGAGCAAAACCTCAAATTTGGAAGCAAGGCTCACCTTGCTTCCACTTGCTCCCATCACTATTTTTAGTGGGCTCATTATAAGTTTCTCCCAAATTCTCCCAATTGCTCCCAAATTCTTTGCAACATGTTAGGTTTGCTTCAAGGTGTATAAAATTTCAAAAAAAAATTAATTCCGAAAATATATATAAAATTTCAAAAAAATATTTTTAATTTCGAAAAATATATAAAATTTGAAAAAAATATATAAACTTTTAAAAAATATATAAAATTCGAAAAAAAATATAAAATTCGAAAAAAGTATATAAATTTTGAAACATATATATAAATTTTGAAAATTATAGAAAATTCAAACAATATATATAAAATTCAAAAAATATATAAAATTCAAAATATATATATTTCAAAAAATAAATTTCGAAAAAAAAAATATAAATTTCGAAAATATATAAAATTAGAAATAAATATATAAAATTCCAAAAAAATATTTTAAATTTTGAAAAATATATAAAATTCGAAATGTATATATAATTTTTTTTAAAATATATAAAATTCGAAAAAAGTATATAAATTTTGAAATATATATATAAATTTTGAAAATTATATAAAATTCAAAATATATATATATAATTTTTTGAATTATATATATATATTTCAAATTTTACATATTTGTTTCATATTTTAATTTTTTTCGGAATTTAACATATTGTTTTTGAATTTTACATATATATATTTTTTGAATTTTATATATTTGTTTTGAATTTTAAATTTTTTTCAAAATTTAATATATTGTTTTTTGAATTTTATATATATTAATTATCTCTTAAAATAAATTATTTTTTTTAAAGGTAAAATTATAATTTTGCAATAGGGATGGGGTAAATTGCACCCAATTAGGATAGTTGAGGGATTTTTTTTGCCCATTTTGTAGTTGAGGGGGGTTTTGTGCTCATGGGGCAATAGTTGAGGAGGGTTTTATGCACTTTACCCAAAATAAAATATTATAATCAAAGGTTTTGTGCAATACAATATTATAATTTAGAATTTATCTACAAAAAATTTTATAGTTTACAAAAAATAAAAAAATTATTTACAATATCCAAATGAGAGGCCTTGTGCAATACAATTTTTATTTTTTTTAATTGTAGAACTTATTAATTTCTTATATTCAATCTAAAATCCAAAAAAAAAAAACAGAATCTCAAATCATTTGAATTCACCAAACATGTTTTGCTTTCACATTTTAGGAAATCAACAGTTCCACCAAACATGCTCTGCATGCTTCAGCTTTCATTTTTCTCATATCAGAATCATCAACACCAAACATGTTTCCGCTTCAGAAAAAACTTGATTCGCTACGCTTCAGCTTCCAAACCCGTTTGGAAGCAGGAGCGGGAGCGTTTCCAAACAGGCCCTAATTTCCATTCATGTGGGGGATTGTTGGAAATAGTTTGGGAAAAACAGTAATTAAACCCAACTTTGAGTTAAATAATTATAGGACCCGAACTCCGATTTTAACGGGACCAAGCACTAATGTGTTCTCCTTGGTGAGGAGATCAAGTTGGTATAATTACATGTTCTAAACTATTCATTATTGAATGAGAAATTATCTCTCAAAGTGACCCACTTGAAATTGGGTAAGAATGTTTGTCCCACATTGGAAATAAAGTGAAGTGTAAAGGTGTTTATATATGGTTGCATTGAATGAGTGACTTGAATAACTAGAGGCATGGGAGGAGAGCTAGACCATGCATGAACCATACAAGCCTTAGCCTAACCACACGCGTGCGCCGCCCGCCCGCCTGGTCCGGGCCGTGGTCGTGACGCGGTGCGGGTGGGTGGGTGGTCGGTTCTACCCATTTTATTTTTATTTTTTGCCAAAACTGCAAATATCTCTTCTGAAGAGATACATATACAGTTTTGTATGCAACCAGTATATATACAGTTTATACACCTATTGGATTGGATACCTATACAGTTGAGATACCTCTCTATTCTCTATATGTATAGGCTATTGCAGTTTATTCAATACACGTTTTTATTCTCATTCTGCCAGAAACATGCTCTCTCTACATTCGCATGTACACATATACATAGGTCTGGTTTGAGTTTAAGTACAAACACAGAACTTGAGTTCGTCGGTCTTCACCATTGCAGTGCTGTAACAGTGAAGGCGAAATCCGTTCTATCTTGAGAGGCATTTGTTCAGAATCCTTGAGCACCGTAGAGGGAGCAATTTTACCTTAAGGAAACTATGGTATCACACAGGACTCGGATTATTTCTGTTCTTCTGCGCTTATTGTAATTTCGGGTCAGTTTCCTTTAATTATTGCAATATAGATATATTTGTATGCATGATATATTTATATATATATACATATAACAGAAGCATGTTTGATTAACACTTTTTTGGGTGTAGTAAAACAGACTCATCAAAAGTAACACCTTTGCTGATGATAAACTTGGGTAACTTAGGATTAGGATACCATAACAGGTATGCCTGCACCTCGGATGCATATCCAAGAAAAACACATTTCTTGTCTCTAGGCTCAATATTTCCTTCATTAACATGAGCAGAAGCAGGACATCCCAAAATTCTTAAATTAGAGTAATCAACAGGATTACCATACCATACCTCTTTTGGCATTTTGCACTCAATAGAAGTCAATGGTGACATGTTCACCAAATAGCAAGCAATATTGACTACATCAGTCCAAAATCCTTTTGACAAACCAACATTGAAAATCATACAATGTGCCATTTACAAAAGAGTCATGTTCACGCATTTTCCTACACCATTTTGTTGTGCAGTCATCCTCACTGTACGATGCCCGACAATACATTGATTTTTGAAAAATTCATCAAATTCTCCTGAACAAAACTCCAAACCGCTATCGGTTCTGAGACACTTGATCTTCTTTTCTGTTTGCTTCTTAATCATCATTTTCCATTGCTTAAATTTATGTAACACTTCACTTTTGTGCTTGAAGATATATATCAACACTTTCCTTCAACATTCATCCATGAAAGTCAGCATATACCGAGAACCACCAAAAGAGAGAACCTTAGCGGGACCCCAAATATCAGAATGAATATAATCTAGAGTGCCCCTAGTTATGTGAACAACTATACTGAACTTAAGTTTTTTCTGCATGCCAAAAACATTATTTTCAGAAAATTCAATTATAAAAATGCTAGATTTCAGAAACTCATTTTTATTGCTCTCAAAAAATAATTTTCAATTTTCTGAATTATTAAGAATAGTTTTCAGATATATTAACCAAGAAAACTCTAATATTTTGTAAGGGCTACTTTTGTAAAGGAATTTAATTCATTAGCGTAGGCTTAATGACTAAGGTAACCACGTTGGTCCCAAACGGAAGATCATGGTTCTAACCATCCAATCTAATTCTTCCCTCCTCTTACACACTTAGGTAAACAAACAACAATAATTTTGATGAATAATTAGAACAAGAATTTGTAAATATTTTATAATAAATAAATAAAATAAAACTGTATCAATGACATGGTATATTAGAATGGAAAGAGTGAATGGTGATGGTAGTTAGGCCCTATTTGTTTACTGGTTATGGTCCCATTTTTCTGATCTTGTCATGATTTTTTGAGACCAGATCATGTTTATTTTGCATTGGTCTCAAAAAATATAACTAAACCAAGTTTGACCAAATTGAACCAAAATGACATTTTTTAGAACCACAATTTTTGGTGGTTCTATTTGGTCTGACTACAAAATCTATCCAAAATTTAACCAAAATGTCCTCCAATAATTGAACCACATCTAACCAATATATAAACCAAAACACAAAAATAAATAAATAAAATAATGAATAATAAATAAAATGAATTAAATAATACATAAAAATAAAAATAAAAATAATAATGAATAAATAATAATATAAATAATAAATTAATAAAATATATTTATAAATTAATAAAAATAAATGAATAAATAAAAATAAAAATCAAATAAAATATATTTATGAATAAATTAATAATATAAATAATAAATTAATAAAAATAAATGAATAAATAAAATAAAATATATTTATGAATAAAATAATAACATAAATGATAAATTAAATAAAATATATATAAAATTTATATAAATAAATGAATAATAAAATATATTTATAATAAATATATATAACAATAAATAATGATATAAATAATCAATTAATAAAATAAATTTATAAATTAATTAAAAAATAAATAAATAATAATAAATGATAAATTAATAATATAAATAATAAATAAAATAAAAATAATGAATAATAAACAAAATGAATTAAATAATACATATATAAATAAATAATAAATAATCAGAAAATTGAATTAAATAATACAAAAATAATAATAATAAATGAATAAATATAATAATAAATAATAAATAAATGAATAAATAATAATATAAATAATAAATATTTATAAATTAATTAAAATAAATGAATAAATGATAATATAAATAGTAAATTAAATGAATTATATTTATAAAAATATAATAATAAACAAAATGAATTAAATAATACATAATAATAATTAATGAATTAAATAATAAATGAAATAAAATTAATTAAACAATACATAAAAATAATAAATAAATAAATAATTATAATAATAAATAATAATATAAATAATAAATTAATAAATAGTAATAAATAATAATAAAATGAATTAAATAATATATAGAAGTAATAATAAATAAATAAATAAATAATAAGAAAAATGAATTAAATAATACATAAAAATAATAATAAATAAATAAATAATAAGCAAAATGAATTAAATAATACATAAATATAATAATAAATGAATAAATAATAATATAAATAATAAATGAAAAAAATATATTTATAAATTAATTAAAATAATTGAATAAATAATAAAATAAATAATAAATTAAATGAATTATATTTATAAAAAAATGGATAATAAACAAAATGAATTAAATAATACATAATAATAATTAATAAATTAAATGAATTAAATAATAAACAAACTAAATGAAATAAAATAAATTAAATAATACATAAAAGTAATAATAATAAATAAATACAATAATAAATAATAATATAAATAATAAATTAATAAAATATATTTGTAAATAAATAAAAATAAATGAATAAATAATATATAAAAATAATAATAAATATATATTATAATAAATAATAAATAAATAGTAAATAGTAAATGATAAATAATAATAAATAATAATATTTTTTAAAAGCCAAAATATCAAAGTGCATTATTTGCATGTTATGGACAATTGAAGTTATTATGTAATATTAGTTTGTGACTTGTGAAATTTGTGTGATCGTAATTTTTGTATAATAAAAAATGTGACTTGTATAAAACCTATTTGTTGTTATATTTGATAATTGGAGTGCAATAATCATATTCTAAGAAATTTTTACAAAATCAATATAACATTATTATGTAAGAAATATATAATAAAAATCAATTAAAAAGACTTTAACAAATGTTTACAAATTAAATGTGTGGGTTTTAAGTTTATTACATCATATAAAGTATATTTAATATTTTCACAGTTTACTAGAAATTTAATATTAGACCAGTTTGCCAAACATAATATGGTTCAAAGAAGTTTGGAATGGACAGTTTGCCAAACATAGTCTGGTTCCAGTTTTCTCAGACCAAGACCATCAGACCATACCGCTTACCAAACAGAATTTCAAAACATCACCTGAACCAGAGCAGACCGAACCAGATCAGACCAGAGATAACCGGACCAGATCGATTACCAAACGGGGCTTAGAGATCACCTTGGGTCAAAGGCTTGGACTTCAACAAAACACACCACTTTTAAGCTCTCGTGGTTGGTGAGTCAAATGGGCCCCACTTCACTCTATTTTCAACTCTACAAGTTTAGACGTCAAAACCGAAATTCACTGCCTCGTCGTCTTCGCTCCGTTCCAACTCACCGATTCAACGAATCGCCGTCACTCACCGCCGGTAAACACCTCTCTCTCTATATATATGTATATATTTACGTATGTACATATGTATCGTTGTCTAATTTTTATTAAGTGAGATTCAAATGCATTGATTAGTTACGAGAGATCACTCTAATTGTCGATGTTAGATTCAGTATAATCTGGTCGTTGTATACAACTGTTTGGTAGCTGAGAAAATTGGGGGGAAACTGAAAGAAAGTGGAAATTTTGATTTGTTTGTGGCTTTTCTCACCGAAGGTTCAGTGTTTTTTTCTCCTTTTCTTTTTCTGAATTGCGGTTTCTTCTTGTTTTCCAACACTTCCTCAGCTACCAAACATTAGGTTTAGTGTTTCTTTTCCATCACACTGAATGTAGTGAATTTGATTGCAGGTTGTATTAGTTGAATCTCAGTTTCAGGTTTGAATTCAAAGAGAAATGGCTGTGTAAGTATTTTTTTTTTTGTAATATATATGTATGTCTTAATATGCATCTGATGATCTGATCTGAATCATTGTTATTTGTTATTGATTTTTTTCTGTTAAAAATGATAATTTTGATTTATATTTGATCTTCTTGATGGTTGAGCAGAGTTGCTTCTGCTCCTGGGAAGGTTTTGATGACTGGGGGTTACCTTATTATGGAGAGGCCTAATGCGGGGATTGTACTCAGTACAAATGCTCGATTCTTCGCAATTGTGAAGCCGCTTTACGAAGATATGAAACCCGACAGCTGGGCATGGGTGTGTGTGATCCTCAGCAATTTTGTGCTTTTTTGTTTTTCATTATTAAAATTAACCATGTTTGCTGAGTCCTGTTATCTCACAATTGTCTTAATTTTTTAATAAATGTAGCCTATTATTATGTTGTTGGAATACACTGGGGCTAGTGCTAGCAATAGGTCTCAAAATATGTTAATTAGTACATTGATGCTTCTTTTCATAAAATGCTGAACACTAAGGTGCTTTATGATTAGTCATGAATTTGGTAATATGCTTTTGCATATATTTCTCACATTTTATGCTGATATGACAAATTCAAATACTTCTGATGCTGTAAAGCTGGTGGGTGTGGATGCAACTAAAGTTGAGTTCACTCTTTTTGTAGTTGAGATTTTCCCTTTTTCTTCTGCAATGGGAAATACTAATCTAGTATTTTTTAAAAAGAAAAACAAGTAAGATTGTTTTATTTTATTTTTATTTTTTTTGTTTGAGATCTTTATAATAATGCCAAAATTGCTTTGTAGATTTTAAAATTTAGTAAGGTTTTACTAAATTTTAAGTTGTGCTTTGGATAAATTATCAGTTGTACTTGGTTATTGTATCAGTTCTACTTAGTTGGATACATCAGAAAGTGAATATTCAATGCTGGAAATCTCTTCATGTTTTCTGTTCCAATTTTCGTGTCGCTGTTCATAGTTTTTTTCCGACTTCTTACTTGATTTATCCAGTGCTGTTCTGCACTTGCCTATCAATTGTTTCCTTAGTTTTATTCAGGAATATATCTTGTGAAAATTTCCCACACGAAGTGTTATTTTTTCCTAATCGATTTTCAAGGAATATTTATTTGTTTGTTTATTTATTTATTGCTCAATAGAAAATGTTATTGCTGTGCTGAATATTTGCGAGTTCTTATGGTTATCTCCCTCACATTTCAGACATGGACGGATGTGAAATTAACTTCTCCTCAGATGTCAAGAGAAACTTTGTACAAAATGTCATTTAAAGATTTAACACTTCAAAGTGCCTCTGCAAGGTAAGTTTTCATTTGTACCACTGTACTGGAAATAAATAACTCTCTCATCTATATATGCCTAAAGAAATTATTTCGGCTTTTATTTATGGCTGAATGTATGCGACTGTGCATGTATGTACTGCAGTAAACATGGTACGCAGTAACGTGAAATGTCTCTAGCATTAATATAAAATACAAATCGAAAACACATGGTCTGACAAATCACTAATGTTACACTAATTGTTATTGTTTGAAATATTTCAGTGATTCAAGGAACCCTTTTGTAGAATATGCAGTGCAATATGCTGTTGCAGCAGCTGATGCAACATTCGACAAGAATAAGAAGGATGCTTTACACAAACTACTTTTGCAAGGTAATGATTGATGCTTCTTATGTTTCTTTTCCTGCCAAAGCTAAAGGAATGTGGAAGTGTAATGTCTGAACTTATTTAGTCATGCAGGTCTTGATATTACAATATTGGGGTGCAATGACTTTTATTCGTATCGGAATCAGGTATTCTACATTTTCCATTGTACTTTCTGCTCCTTGATCTTCCCCCCCCCCCCCCCCCCCCCCCCATCCCTCCCCCATTTCCTAGTCCTTTATTATACCTGCAGTTTATCTTTCTGAGAAGTTTTAGCTTCAAAAATATATCCTAGATTTGTATTCTTAGGATCGGTAAGAACTGTAATTTTACTGTTCTTGGGATTCAGTTGTCTACTGTTTGGCAACAATTACAGTTGGCCAAAATTGGTTGAAGTAAATTGCAAAAGATATTTATGTAGGAACATATATCAGAAGTCTGAAACTTTCATACATATGTCAAGCGTTTCACTGTTAGATTTTTCTAGGCTTTAATGACATCTTTACATATCCTAGATAATCATGGAGTGTCATAAGGATCATCACCCATTGTGTCCTGGTTAATTGAGCATGCTGGGAGGGTGGAGTGGATAGAGACTTAACCTTTGCATTGCCTGCATAAAGTGGCTGCTCACAGGATTTGAACCTGTGTTCTCGTGCTTATCAGCCTGAGCATTATACTTGTCCACCAAGCATTGGTCCTTTCTATGTTTTCTTTTGTGTGGGTAGGCTAATGGTACTAGAATATGAAATCAGAGGGGAAAAAAACTATGTAAGAAAAGGATGAATAATAAACTGACAAGAATGGTTTCCGAATACATGCAAAGAAACATTTTATTATTGTCTTGGTATATTGGTGCAAATATCCGTTCTTTACATGTGCATGTGCAAGGGTGGGCTTGTGTACAAGCCTGCTGTGTGCCCCTTATGAAGAAGTGGTGTTACCAATTAAAGCAGCTTTAAAAGAGAAGAACATATAAATATGCATAAGAATCAAAGGAAGCTGCAGGGTAATTGGCGGGGGATGGATTTGATGATGCTGGCCCTGGCCCGGGGACTCAGCAATTACCAAACAAGTGGCATAAATAGGAATAGCTTCCTGTATAAAGACCATGAGACAATTCTAATAATGTCATTACATATGCAGCGTCCAGAATTTTAGACTTTCAGACACAAGTCTTGACAACAACATGATTGTTCTTTAATAAACCGCGACTCTATTATTCTTCCCCACATGATGCTGAAATTATTCGGATTCTTTCTGTCTTTTCTCTGGTACTTCTTAAGCTTTACCATGGTAATACTATGTTTTTTTTTTTAATTCTTTGTTCTTGTTTATTTTTTTCTCTCTGGGAATTCGTAACTCAGCTCTATATATGCTTGCTTTGCCTTTTTAGAAGTTATCAGGCAAGAATATAATCGAACTGGTGGATATTGCATGGTGACCTTAAATTAAATATACCAGCCTTTGGTTTTTGGGCTGGTACCCATGTCTCTGAATTATTATTATTTTTTATTTTTATTTTTTAAAGTTTAACATTGTTAGGAAGAATGCATGTAATTACAACATGTTTAAGATGACATATGTATGAAAATATACTTTTCCATTCTTTGTGAATGATCACATGTCAGGTGAATATTCTTAATAGGATTGCCTTTTCGTTTGTGATTACCATGTTTCTGGAAGCTTTTTTTTTTAAGAATGTGTTTCCTCTGACTACTCATTGTTTTGAGATGATAATAAATGAAGATATAATTTCTCGTAACTCTTCTTTTAATCATTTTTTTATTGTGTGTGTGTGTGTTTGTGGGTGTGCATGCAGATTGAAGCACGTAAACTCCCTTTGACACCAGAAGCATTGGCTTCCCTTCCACCTTTCACTTCTATTACCTTCAATGCAGAAGAATCAAATGGAGAATGCAAACCTGAAGTTGCAAAAACTGGGTTGGGATCATCTGCAGCTATGACAACTGCAGTTGTTGCTGCTTTGCTTCATTATCTTGGAGTTGTTGATCTTTCATCCTTGACAAAAGAACAAAACCAAGAGAAGGATAGTGTGGATCTCGATGTTGTGCACATGATAGCTCAGACTTCTCACTGTATTGCACAAGGTAAAGTTGGAAGTGGGTTTGATGTCAGTTCTGCAGTTTATGGCAGTCAGCGATATGTCCGGTTTTCACCAGAAGTAATTTCTTCTGCACAGGTTTTCCTCTCTCTCTCTTTCCCTCCCCGCACATACTCAGATACTGAAATAAAGTAATCAAACTCCATGTACAAATTTGGTTCCAACTAGATTCTATTTGAGTACAAGAACACATGGTCTGCATGCAAAGGTTCGGTTTCCAAAGTCTGATGGTAAAGGCCATTACGCACTATTACTCCCACTACATGGTGTTGGAATGGAAACATAGTTATAAAAGGCTCAAGGCGCACAAAGGCGCTAGAGGTCCTCTGGAGCCTAGGCGCAAGGCGCGTGCCCGAGTGATGTGAGGCGCATAATGAAAAATACAATGAGAAAAATAAAATTATTACTAAAGCATTCATATTTTATAATTAAGGTGCAAATGTTTTCAAAGGTGCTCTTGCCCACACTTGAGGCGCAAGTCTTGTGCCTCAATGAGCCTTGGCGCACGCCTTTAACAACACTGAATGGAAATATTGGATGTAGACCTAAACTTAGCATGACATTGCGGAGAGAGTTTTGTCATACTGAAGCACACATACCCATGCTTTCAGCTTGAGCTTTTACCACTGGACAAAGCAGCGGTCCTTATCCAATTATGTAGTCAACAATTAATGATTTTTATATTTTCTTTCTTTCTTTTTTTCCTTTTTTTTTTTTCTTTTTTTTGTTGTATCCATTAGACACCATGTTCCTTCATTTCCATAAGGTGCTAGGCCTTTTTATCTTTTGTTGACCAATTCGCACAGGGTGGATATAGGCAGACACCAATTGACATTCTAGAGTTGAACATCTGATTGAAATTTGTGCATACGATTAGTGCATTTTGGTGGTGCTGTTGTTCAGTACTTAATAGAACTGACATAGTTCAAGTAGTATCACTGCTTATCACAAGTTCAGGCTTTGTAAAGTGATAAGGGAAAGGTTTGTATGAAAGTGAGTGCTCCAATTTGAGTCACACTCCCTAGAATCTGATTTGGAAGTAACTTTGCAATTATATAGTGATGCACCATGGGGTCCAGATCTGGCCTGTATTCTTAATAATGAATAGATAACTAGCTAAGCTTATGTATTTCTTACTCTTCTTTTTTCCCGGATGATTATTTATTTTCTAGTGGAATAGAGGCTAGCAAATTATTTCTTTTTGGTGGGTGTTATTCATTTTTATTAGAGATATTTGGGACTTTGTCAATTCTGCTGACCTTTTCTTTTTTTTGGGGGGGGGGAGGAATGTATAAGGTCATTGGTCTTGGCAGAAGTTTCACAGGATGTCTCTGTTTAAATGAAATCTATCATTCACCAACCCTCTTCCCTAGAGGTGATTATCCACTGGTTGGTTTGACAAATCCAAGTTGCTGGGAGAGGGGAGGAGGAAATTGGGACATTGAGTCCATACATGATATTGTAACTTAAAGTGGTTACCATAGACTTGAATTTGCATATAAACATTTGGTAGCCCGAGCTTTACATTTCCTGGCACTGTGCTGCCGCTCTAATCCCCTCCCCTTACCTCTCAATAACATCAAATAATGTAAAACTATAATAACTAGCAAACTCATCTAGGTTGGTAAAGCAATTACGGTTTCAAGCCCTCCATCATAAAAAATTAATGCAACGTCATGCACAGATCAGATAAAGGAATTGGTAGAATGCCTGTCTATGGTAAATCTTCACATTACTGGAGAGGAATGATCACCGGAAGAATTGTCGTTGATCATAGGGGAATACAACATTAAAGCTATATTTATGTGTTCGTAAATTTTCACTAGAATTTTTTTAATATAACAAATTTTCTATTATGGAGTTGCAGAATGCAATTAGAGGCTTGCCATTAGAAGTGGTTATAGCTGATGTCCTAAAAGGCAAGTGGGACCATGAGAGGACTAAGTTTTCCTTGCCTCCACTGATGACCCTTGTAAGTATATTTACGTGTCTACATTATCTTTCTATTTGCATGTGTATATTTTTTCAAATGCTTCTTTGCATGCGTAAATGTATTTTATTATACAAGAAATCGCAAAATGATGACACGCGGCTTTCGCTCTCGAGTCCAGTTTGTTAGCATTTTTTTGTTTTGTTTTTGAAAGGTCCAGTTTGTTAACATTAGCCACCCAAAAACCTTACCTACCAGAAAGGCCTCTTTCTGTCATTTTATTCAACCTTACGTCCTTCCAGGCTTCCACTAGAAAACAATTGTCACTTCTATTCCAATTTAACATTGGGTTGGACTCTTTTGCAGTTATTGTGGATATAATTCTCGAAACTATATCTCTGCTCTTCGATCTTAAAATTCTTATTTTGTTCACAAACGATCATGTTCATGTTGCTGTTGTCGTCACTGGCCCTTGTATTACTTATATTAATTATACTTCCTTCCCACTCATTCGTTACAAAAATATATTTACCTGCCTAGTGAAACAGATTTATTCACGTGATTTACCGCTAATTGTTGTTATTAGTCAACTAGCCATATGTGGCTTCTTTTAGGGTCAGCTCTGAGTGGGACCTACCAAAGGTTTGGGTACCCCTTCTTGGGTCATCGTTTGGACCTCTTAGGCTGAGGCACACACAACCAAGAATTACTGGTCTCTCTTTCTATGGGGTTTCCCATGGGATGGGCAGTTGGTATATGGATATACTACAAGTTCACTGGTCTTAGGCAGGGCCTTGCCTTGGCTCTGGGTCTGGCAAAATTAATTTAACCAACATAAAAAAAACATTTATTTTAGAACCAGCATCCTTAATCCACAACTTCTCTCTCTCTCTCTCTCGTGAATGTGCCCCTTATGACCGGAGCCATGTTTCATTTTTTGGTGCTTTTGGTGATTGTGATCCATTTTGCAGTTACTAGGAGAACCAGGAAGTGGAGGATCATCAACACCGTCGATGGTAGGTGCTATCAAGAAGTGGCAAAAATCTGATCCTCAACAATCCCTAGACACATGGAGAAAATTGTCAGATGCAAATTCAGCACTTGAAGCACATTTCAATATGTTAACCAAATTGGCTGAAGCAAATTGGGATACATATGAATATGTCATCAAACAATGCAGTATGCATAGGTCAGAAAAGGTAATTTCAAGGACATTTGGTATATAATTTGTGATGACTCATTTTATTTACTTGAAAATCAGATTGTGTTATTACAATAGTCATTATTTTCAGACTGGACTAGAAATATTCCTTTATTGTTATTGGAGTTTTTGCTATGTGAATAAGGGATCCAAGTGTAACAATCCCTACTAGCAATTAGATATTTTCTTACCGTTGATGATAAAAACATTTTGGTAATTCTCTTATTAGGCTTAGAACGTATTTGGTCATGGATTTTTTATTTTTTATATAATTCTAGCCGAGTCGTTCTAGTCGTTTTGGCATTTCTATTTGCTGTAATCTTTTAAAAGAGTTAGTTTGTTTTTCTTAGATTATTACATTGTATAGGAATTACATTAGCGAGTCATACAATGAAATTGCAGGACAGGGTAAGAGAACAAAGATTAAGGAAAGAATGTATGACTCTGAAAATCAATTTGGATCGGTGCCAGAGAGATCCATTATAGAGGTCATTTACTTGTTAAGGCAATTAGTAGAGGATTGTAGAAGTAAGCAAAAAGATCTAAACTGGTTTTTATAGACTTGCTGAAGGCATATTATAGGATTTCAGAAGACATGATTTGATGGGCCTTAAGGAGTAAACATACTGTAAAGACTTATAGAACTTATTCAAGCTTTGTAAGAGGATTCTAAGACTATAGTTTGTACAATTTGTGGGAGACGAATAATTCTTTTTTAAGAGTAGGATATTATCACGGTCATATTTATTTACTGTAGTAGGGAATAAAAAACAATAGACCTGCAAGAGGACCTTCCATGGTGCATGTTATTTGTGGATGACATAGCGCTAGTAGATAGCTCTAAGGAAGCTTGTGGAACAGCTTTAGACTCAAAAGGCATAAAAATTAGTATAACTAAAACCGACTGCATGAAATGTAAATTTAGTAGCATGACAGTAAAGTGAAGGAGTGTTAGTGGGTTTTATGTTATAAACGAATGTCAATTACCAAGTAAATCAAAAGGGAAAGTGTATAGATCAGTCATTAGATTGGCTATTATAGGATCCAGATTGTTGGGCAGTAAATAGGGAACGCGAAAAACTTATTCATGTGGTGGAAATGCGAATGTGAAAAGTGGGTGTCCGCCATCCGGGAAATCTAGGAAAGATGAGATTAATAATCACAGAATTACCTTTCAAAAAAAAGGATAAATAGATAATCACAGAATTAGGAAAAACACTAGGAGTTAGAATTGGGTATAGGTTTTAGGTAGCGAATGAGGGCTTTGAAGTGATATTCTTTTGTCCAGGTGCCAACAAGTGGTGTTAATGTTATAAATAGAAAGAGAAGTGAGTAGAGATTAGAGAATCAAGGAAACAGTTGCAATCTCTTCAAAAACCAAGTACAGCTCCAATTCTATTAATAATCATTAATACCCAAAAAATTATGATACAAGCCCTTTATTTTCTTGAAAATTCTAATAAAAAGAACTAAAACATAGCTTTTTAAATCAAACTGATGTCTACTCTCAATTAGAGTATGAATAAAAGAAGTTCTTAATTAAAAAGTCGCAAACTTGTTCCCAGCTTTAGTAACATGAACTGGAACCTATGATACTAATTTTCAGAATAACTCACAATAGAGCCTCCACAGGGTAGCCAGAGTTTTTGGGTATCCGAAGGGATTAATCTCGCCTTTAAAGGGGTGAGGACACCCTCTGATATCCCAAAGGAGGAAACAAAAATACCACATATCTTGTCCACTTTGCTGGTACTCATCGGCTAACTTAGAGTTGACTGCTTTTCAGCAAAGGGGAATCAATGTTGTATCTTAATTGCTTGGATAAATATTGCACATCTTGGAAGACTTGATTAAAAATAGACTATTATCTAAATTTCATATTTTTACATCTATAAGACGTATTTTTTGGCAATAATTACGTATTGTCGCTTCCATCATGATGCATATCCATGTATATGCCAGTAGTATGTGACGAAACTCAAGTGGCATAACCTCATATAACTGTCTCTTAATCTTTCTAATGGTTAATCTGAAGTACACAAGTTATCTACCCTTAACAACAGAGTATGGCTTTTGGTGTGGTTCATCATTCAATCCTGAATTCTTCACAGCTGTCTCCGAGGGGCTACTACAACGGTTTCTATTACCGACTAACATCCTTCTTCTCCTTAAGCAACTCGGTCTAAATTTTTCCTCCTCTTTGATTAAGCTCATTATTCTTCTTGAGAACTTCCTTGCTTGTTGCAGAAGAGGTCAAATATATCCATCAAAAAATATTCTCATCTAAATCATCAAAATCAGGTATTGTTAAGCATTGAGCAGAGAAGCTTCCGGGAAACAAACGAGGATTTTAGAGGCTGTTTTAATGGTTCAAATTTTGACTTGGACTAACATGACAACAAACTGAGATTGGAAAATTTAGAAATCATAGTTCAGGGCTATATTTGATTGCTAATGTTTTTCAACCTTGGGTACTAGTTCTGCACAAGGCACACCACCTGGATAGTTTGTAACATTTTGAATTTGCTAACTGGTACAACTCGGGTCACTATCAAGTTTGCAAAAATATGTGTAGTTCATTTCTTTTTACTTCAACTTCCTTTCTAGAGAAGCTTCCGGGAAACAAACGAGGATTTAGAGGCTGTTTTAATGGTTCAAATTTTGACTTGGACTAACATGACAACAAACTGAGATTGGAAAATTTAGAAATCATAGTTCCGGGCTATATTTGATTGCTAATGTTTTTCAACCTTGGGTACTAGTTCTGCACAAGGCACACCACCTGGATAGTTTGTAACATTTTGAATTTGCTAACTGGTACAACTCGGGTCACTATCAAGTTTGCAAAAATATGTGTAGTTCATTTCTTTTTACTTCAACTTCCTTTCTACCTGATGAAACTTTTGTCAATTTTTTGTTTGAGATGATCTCTCAACTCCCTTGTTTCCATGAATAGTGGATGGAAGCCAATGAACAGAGCCAAACAGGAGTTGTTAAAGCATTGTCAGGAGCAAGAGAAGCTATGCTTCGGATCAGGTGTCACATGCGCCAGATGGGGGAGGCTGCAGGTGTCCCAGTATGTTCTCTTATCTTTGGTTGGATGCCTTTCTCTATTATTTCTATCTACACACACGTTTGCGCACCCTCATGCACTTTTTAGGATGCTGTAACCGATCTAAATTCTGCATAGGTTTGTGTTGAATATATCCATTAAAGAAAAACGAACTTAACTTGTCTAGAAAAGGTGTCATTTCAACTAGTGCTGTCAACAGTTTGGACCAAAATCCATTTCCGACCTGATTATCAAATTTATGTAGGTTTTTTATCCAAATCCAAAAATGATTTAGGAAATCTCATTGTAATCGAATCAGAAGTAAAATTTATGTATATTCCATCATTTTAAGATCCTTAAACAATCAATTTTGAAAATCCCATGTTATATATTCTGCAAATAATTAACTATTTCCATGGTACCATAACAAATTTATTTTTGTGTCAAACCCTAATTTTTAGTATTTGTCCTCGCAAAATAAAACTTAAGATATGTTATTGAATTCAACGGTAAATTTATGTATTATCTGTCAAATATATGGATTTGTAGTCCCTTCATTTAAAACATTGGCTTTCAAATTATTGATCTTGTGCTGTTAATTGTCTTGCTTCCTACCGTGTCCTAGAAGATACGTTTCTTTTGCTTGTCCTAGGCTACCAGTAGTAATTTAAACTATCTCAAATACAAACTCTTTTCCGGACTTTCTTACTAAGAAAGCATTGGTAATTAAGAGGAGATTGATACTTCTATTTTGGCATATGAACAAAATTTGAAGATTTTCCTTTATTTTGTGTGTTGGGGGGGTGAAGTTTTGAAGGGGACATATGTTTAGTTGTTAACGAAAAGAATTGAACCATAAATCTTTCTATCCCTTTTATATGCATGCCAGCCTCTTTCTACTATACTACATATAATGTTAGCATCATTTTGGACCACTTATTTTAGTCGAAAATGTAATCATTGTTTATTTTTTCCAAGTTTATGAACTAATAAAAGGATGGGTAATTTGTATACATTCACACACACACACACATACATATATATATATATATATATATATAGAGAGAGAGAGAGAGAGAGAGAGAGAACTGGTATGCAATGAGCAAACTACAGAGTGCTCCTGATGTAGAACACAATAAAGAAATAGAAGAGATAGAACTTGGGGTGAGAAGAGAAAGAACAAGAAGAAGAAAAGAAAGAAGAGGAGAATCTATATAATCATTATTCTCCAATAACTGTCTTACAATATGGCAATCTATATAAAGGGAAGACAAAAATCTATAATAGGAATATTAAATCCTAACAAATATGGAAAACAAATAATAGAAAGTTCTAGAATCCAGTTTAAATTCAAACTCAAATCTAAATAAAATCCTAATTGATATGGAAAGCAAATTAATTATCATTCTAAAAATTAAAATTAAAATAGTATCCCTATGTCATCTCTTTCCCACGTCTCCAATAGTAAAGGTGAGCCATGTGGGCTTCAAGCTCACGGGCCTTGCCCGGTCCTTCATCTGTTCCATTCAGGCCCATTGGAATTTCTAAAAGTTTGAATGACTGTTGATACCTTTGACAGCTTTATAAATCTCTAAGCCCAATATTTCTGAAGTAGATTTCAACATTCAAAAGAAAACCTTAGAAAATACAAAGACCCTTATATGGCAATGTAGGTATTTGTCTTATCCAGTATAACAGAATAGATAAGATTTTCTTGAACTTTCTACCAGTAACTAAATGTCTACTTTTTATCATTATGGTTGGTCTCAATATGTGTTATGTTCCTCCAGTTACTGTGTTACTGTCTTCAAATGACAAATCTCTGATGGAAGGGAAATATGAAGTCTTTTACTTCCTTTTATGTTATATTTGTTTTACCATCTCTATACACGTTTGCAGATCGAACCTGAATCTCAAACTCGACTCTTGGATGCCACTATGAATATGGAGGGTGTCTTGTTGGCTGGAGTTCCCGGTGCAGGTGGCTTCGATGCAATTTTCGCTATCACCTTGGGGGATTCAAGTAGCAATGTGAGCAAAGCATGGAGTTCACAGAATGTTCTGGCCTTGCTAGTGAGAGAAGATCCTCGCGGTGTTTCTCTAGAGAATGGTGATCCACGAGCTAAAGAAATTACGTCAGCTGTTGCTTCAGTTCAGATCCAATAAGCATGTAGTCTTAATTTATCTGGACAACAGAAGTTACGGTCTTAATATCAGGTAACAAATGTTATTTGTTTTCAATTAAAAAAGTTGAAGTTTGGAGGACCTGTTTCATTGGTGAAGGTAAATAAGACCTTTGCTAGGCAATAAAGGTCAAAGTTCATCCATGTTGTATTTTCCTAGAACATTGTAAAATGCAAACTTGTTCATCCCACTATTAGTTGTAATCAAATCCCAAAACTCCAATAATTTGTTCCTTGGAACTTATGTTGTGTTTGGTACGCTTGAATGGAATGGAATGAAGGTGGAAATGGTATGAGAATGAGAATGGAATGGAATGGTCATTCTTATTCTTTTGTTTGGTTAGAGCATTACTAAATAGAAAATGAAATATATATATATATATATTTTTTCAATTTAGTTGGGGAATGGAATGCATATTCCATAAGCTTACTAATTAAATGAATTTTTCATTCCATGAGAATGGTTATTCCCACTTTAAAATACATACCAAACAAATTTCATTCCTGCGTAACAAACGCAACATTAGAGTTACCCTCAAAGAGTTAACCATTGTGTTGGTTTGTTAAATGAGTGTGAGTTTTTGCATTACCTTGGTCTTTCTTTCACATATGAAAGTAACGGAAATTTGGGCAGTTGCAGTATGGCTTGTAATATATTCATGTTGTTTGGTGGTGTCTTAGGAAGCATTAGATTCTACTACCGAGCAAATAATTTGTTAGGGCTACGACTCGGAATACGCGTCTGGGACTTGAATGATCTGGGAGTTGTTTTTGTACGGGTTTCGTGAATTAATCGAGACTTCTTAGTATATACTCCTGTTATAAAAAATGAAAGGATGTTCGTGAATTATTCGAGACTTCTGACTATATACTCCTGTTATCAAAAATACTTCAAGATAATTAATATAAGAGAATAAAAGGTACCAAAAAGAATTCATATGGTTAGCATAAGAGTAATCATTTCTGGAGAGGTATTAAAATATTATAACATGTGCTTTCCATCTAAATTCTTTTATGTGTTAGTAACTAACGAGGTAGAATTTAATTACAAAATACTTTTTTTTATTTTCGGAAATGTGCATCTAATTAAGACTTCAATTTTTTGTGGTAAAAAAGTGAAATCACACTCACTCCAATGTCTTTTGAAAAAATGTCTGATTAACAACATAACTATTCGAATAATCAAAGAATACATTCATCAAGCAACTCAAGAGAGGGAACATCATTTACCAAAGTAGATGCCCATTAAGATATGGAGTGGAGGCTTTGTGATTTTAGGATTGTGTATGAAGTAGAAGAAAGAGAGGAATAATAGTAGTATTTATACAGAGAGAGTAATGATTTCTTGTTCACCATTGATAAAGAAACTCATACACCAAATATATAAATGGTACATGTGATTAGGGTGAACAAAGTGATTAGCATAAAAAAAATTAACAAAGTAATTAGGGAGCAAGAGATCATTACTATACATATGTATCTCTTATATGTACATATATAGCTTGAATGCATATGTAAAAGATATCTGGAGAAGAGGAAAATATTCTACATCATTATGATATTAGATTCAAGAAAAGTGAAAAAAAAAAAAATTAAATAAAAAAACTTGAAGTCACAATAAAACATTACACAAAAAACAACCTATGTAGGGGCATTTTTGTCTTCAATTTCTGGGACAACACTAAAACAACTAACATTACCATGCCACAAAAAACCTAACTTATATAGGGACATTTTTTTCTTCAATTTCTAGGACAACCCTAACATCAAAGATTCAAATATTCTTCTTTCTTCTTCTTTTTGCTTTTAAATTTCCATGAACTTTTTATTCTAGTTTGTGGAGTGGGTTAGAAACTCAGAACCTAAAAGGTCCAATACTTCAGAAAGTGAAGTTAGCTACCAAAACCAACAAGACATGACACTGCCCAATTCACAAACAGCACCAATCAAACATGAAAACCCTAGTCACACACAATTGGCTTCATTTATTGCTTTTTTTCTACAATCACTCACTGTGCCCTATAGTTGTCACTAATCATATATGGTCCTCCACAACTCCATTTATTGACCTTACATTGAAAGGACTCATTGGAGAAGAGATAGTGTATTGTCAGTGCACCTAATAAAGCTACTCTCATACATTTTGTTCAGAAGAAAACCAATAGAATCATGCCACGTGGCATTAATGTATACTTACCGAGTTTACAATGTACTGTTGTGCATGGGATGATTGCTCCTGAAGAACAGTTACTTTCTTTAGTTTGATTCTTACTAAGCACTAGTAATCTATTTCAATTGTCAACTATGAACTTTCCAAAAGTCTTCTAGTTAAAGAGTTTGTAATCCTACTCACACACCAAGAGCGTGTGAAACACTTCAATGATTTGAAAAGTTCATTACAATAGCATTCTCAAAAAAAATTATAGCAATTATATTTAGCAAAAAATATTCATATTGACTTCAATAACTGAAGGAGGTGCACAATATGTGTGAATTTTATTATTTTACAATTGAAGCAAAATTATTTTGTATTATTTGATAATTATGACTTGGGAATATTTATTTGTATTCTATATTTCTTTAATTGATTTGGAATATTACATGATGAGAATATTCCTGATACCCAATATTTCTTTATGCCTTTTCTAACCCTCACAACTATGTCAAAATTAAGAGTTGAGCAATTTGTAAATATTGTATACAAACTATTAATCTTATTAAAGAACGAATTTGTTATTCAACAACATATCATTTGCCCCTCATCTTATTCAATGTTGTATTTTTTTAACAATTAAATTGAGAATTTAACATATTCAAATTTATAATTAAATTTGTTAATTTTACATTTCAAAAGTAAAACCATTGAATTCAAGTGAGGGAGGGATGTGATTAATGTTAATATATTTCGAAGAATAGTTCGAATTATTCACAATATTCTCTAAAAAAAATTTGGGGGAATTGAATTAATACTGATTGTATATGATAATCTAGCACTAAAGTGTCGTGAGAGTAGTATCTACTGAAATTATTTTGTTTTATTTTAAGCCATTCTTATTAAAAATTTAACTGACGTGACTAGTATAACTCTGTATATATATATATAATACGCATTTTTAGACATTACGAACTCATTCTTGTCTTATGCCTCCAAATTCTACCCCCCAATCAATAAAATAACAACAGGACAATGACTCGTAAATATTTTGCAACAATTATTAGCTTGGTAATTAATATAGAATATTGGACAATGTGTTGGTATATCCATTTGGAATGGGGAAACACCACTTAATTTAGATAAAAAAAAAAACTCATAGAATATATATATATACATTGCCATTATTGACTAGTTATTGGTAGGAAATATTGTAGTACAACATATTTGTATATTCAGTTTGAAAGGGAGAGGTGATGTCACTTCATTAGATCGATAAGCCATAGAATGTTTTTGTTTTTCCTAAAAGTTTAGCTCAAAGTACCAAAATTTCTTATAAAACAACAATAATAGTCGTATGTTATTAGTAATTTCATGAATGAAACCACGGTACCCCTTCGCGTGATTGTCGATCGCACATAACTAGAGCCGGCCCTGGGGCAGGGGACCTAGGCAACCTTTATTAGCAATTTCATGAGTGAAACCGCGGTACCCCTTCGCGTGATTGTTTGTTGCACATAATTAGGGTCGGCCTTGGGGCAGGGGACCTAGGTTTCGCGTGATTGTTGGTCGTACATAACTAGGGCCAGCCCTGGGACAGGGGACCTAGGTGGTTGCCTAGGACCCCCAGTTCGGGTGGGGTTTCAAAATTTTGAATAATATGACTAATAAGGATCTAAAATAAATAAAAATTCAAATTTTTAATCCAAAAAAAAGTTAAGCTCAATCTGATTTATTAGAAATTACACAAACTGGATTTATCAAATCTAAATGAAATCTAAGCCCAATGAGACTAATTAAAAATTACAAAGATTCATAATTTTATCAATCCAAATAAAAATTTAAGTCAAATATGTCCCATTAAAAATTACACAACATATAACATGACACTAGTGGGTTAATTAAGTTTTATTTTTTATTACTTTAATAAGTTATCCAACCCGAAAAAATAACACTCTTTCTCCATAATTCTTTACCTTATTTTTATTTATGAATGTCCCATTATATTTCTTCTTCAATGTCCAAATATAATTATTTTAACATGATTCATATTTAATTATTAGTTAAATATATATATATATATATATATATATATAAATTCATAAAATAACTAGAAGTTAGAAAAAAACTAAATGAAAAGGTGACATGTGAAATAATAATGGTGGAAACAATGTTTTTCAGTTAAAAAAAAATCCAATCACGCTTATTTTGATATGAAATTGAATTTTAGTTTTTGCGAATAAGAATATTATATTTTTGTAGATTATGTAAACGGAATTGTACTCTTTATAAAATACCTAAACTAGATTTAAATTTTGTGTTTTCATTACTAGTATATTTTGTAGCATTTTCATAAGAAATTGTACTTTAATATTTTCTTAATCATGTAAAACATTATGTATAAAGGGCCTTATAGGGCCTCAAATTTTTTTTAAGATCTCAGGGTCGGCCCTACATATAACAGATGTTTTAAAAATGAATATATCATAAATATTGATGGTATAAAATAATAGTGGTATCTTCTAAAAATATTAGGGTTAATTACAGCTATACTCTCTCGAGATATGTCAAATAACAGGTAGATCCCTATCATTTGGTAAATTATAATTAGACCCCATCAAGCTGATCGACATATATTTTCAGTGACTGATAATGTAAAATTACATATTTACCCATGCCTGTATTTCATTTAAAATATTTAAAAATTATTATTTTATCAATTACTTATTTACAAAGGTAACTTTGGTCCTATTATAAACTTTAAATGAGAGTATTTTGGTCTTTTCACATGTTTTTTGCATCTACTCGAGGGTATTTAAGATATTTCACATCTAAAAAAGTATTGACATCAATATTGACCGAGTTTGACCACGCCGGTAGAGGATATTTGTTACAATTTACAAATTTAAGGGGATTTGACTGTAATTTATCAAATGATAGAGGATTTACCTATTATTTAACATATTTCGAAGGGATCTAGCTATAATTAACCATTTTCATATAAGGAGAAATTATGAGTTGAACTCTTATAAATGAGTTTCATTTTTATAAATAAATTGAAAGATTTTAGTAAATAATTTAATAAAACCAATGTAATGGTCAAATAAGAGCTCATCAATCTTGTCATGACTCATGACGAGCGCTTTCTTAACAACATTATTGATAATTCAATTATGACCTGAGGAGGCTTTCTTAGAAACATTATTGATAATTCAAGTTTCAATACTGTCTTTTTTGAAATTTTTGCCATGCTTAAGATTTTAATTAGTTAAATAAAGTGATTTCATCTATCTTCCAAGATATAATATATATATATATATATATATATATTACATCCTATATTATTTATTGGTGTTCACACAGGTTAAGAGCTTGTTTGGAGGCTACTTTGCTTCCTTTTTCTTACTTTCTACTCTGCTGCTATTCACAATCCTAGATTACAAACCGTGTATGGTGCCTCTGCTTTTACTTCTACTTCCTCACCACCAATGCATGCTTCCAAATCAAGCCCCAATTCCGAATCATCTTCAGAGGTGATTTCTCATGCTTCCAACACTGTTCACAACACAATTACTCCAACCAAGACCGCCTACTTTGGTCTCTTGCTTTGATCATTAATAATAAATAAATAAAATTAATTAATTAATAATAAATAAATAACTAATAAATAATAAATAATTAAGTAAATTTGAAAAAATGAACTAATTCAAATATTTATTTATTATTTAAAATAATAATTAAATATTAATAAAAATAATTAAATGAATATTTCAATATTAAATAAATTTTATTTTGATCCAAATCACCAATTTCACCAAACATGATATGCTTTCATCAGTTTTCTTTTTTATTTCCAAATCAAAACCATCATCACCAAACATGACCACAATATTTTGCTATGTTTCGTTTTTCTTTTGTTTCGGATCACGAATCACCTCCCAAACAAGCACTAAGGCTATGTTTAGTACAGATGAATGAAATGAAATGCAAGTGGGAATGGAATGGAATAACCATTTTCATTCTATTGTTTGGTTGTAAATATGAAACTATTTAGGAATAGAATGAACTTAAAAGAATTTTTTTCAAAAATACTTCTCTTAGTGATAAATATATAATTTTAATCAAATAATATTACTTCGTAAATTTTTTACAAAAAATGGTGAAAGGTAATATAAATAGTAGTGGCGAACAATGGAAGTGGTCGTGGTGGCGGCGGCGGCGGCGGCGGAAGGTGATGGTGGCGGGAGTGGTTTGTTTACTTGAAATGTGAAATGGTTGTTTTAGTCTTTTTATGTTTTAAGATCATTCCTTAAGGAATGGAATGACTATTCCATAGGTTTACTAATGGAATAATTTTTCATTCCAATGAATGATTTTTATTTATTGGGAATGACCATTCTCATTTAACAAGACATACCAAATAAAGGAATGGAATGGATACAATCCTACATACCAAACATAACATAAGTTTCATTTAGTGGATAAATTTCAAAAGAACCAGTTTGAGCAGTTCTGTAAAATTAAAATAAAGCCATTGTTGATGGAATCACTAAATTTAAATCACACAATAACAGTTAGATTAGGTTCATTTTGATTACACTTTGCCTTAATAAAATCTTAGTTGAACCCCGTTTTTGTGACTTTAATATTTTTGTGTGAAAAAACTATACAAAGGTAGAGATAGGAGTCTTTAATTATAAAGTGGTTTATTTTAAAAGTTTTTTTTCAGTTTGATTCAATTAAGAAAAATATTTCCAATTGCATTACAATTGATTTCTAAGGCCCAAAATACCCTCCATGCTTTTTTTTAGAATACCAAAATAAACTTCATAACAATAATTCTTTCTTTTGCTTCGTTAAATAAACTTCATAAAAATAATCTCCGGAGCCCTGAAGTTAACAATCAGGTAAACTTCCTTGTAATTGCGTTCAAGTAAAAATGTTATAAATTGAATAACACTCCCGTAATGGTGGTAAAATCTGAGACCAAGCGTACAAATATATATATGTATTTGCAAGCACGGATCCCCAACTAATTTTTTTTTTTCATTATAGGCTTAATTTTTGTTAAAATTTATACAAAACTCACTATTAAAATTATGAAATGCTCCCACTGAAATTACAAAAAAAATCTTTATGCCTTCCTGAAATTACAAAAAGTATTCTTATGCCCCACTTGCATATTTTTCTAGATCTGTCACTGTGTATTTTTTATTTTCTCGATTAGATTTCGAGTATTTTTGTAATAATTAAATTTGTGATGTAGGTGTTTCTTCGGGGTCCTCTTATACCATAAGAGAACATAGTATAAAAGAACAATGAGAAAGAAACATTATTATTGTGATTTGGAATTCAAATTAGTTGTTAATTTGAACCTAATTTGTGATAGGTGTTATCCTACTTCAATACAAAAACACGTGTATATGATAGAAACATGCGAATAGAGCATAATGTAAATATATATACTGAATTAAATAGCAAAACTCACAGTACGAAAGCAATTCTGGAATAAACTGAAATTAAAAGGTTTAGTCCGAGCCCTGTGATCCACAGTTTTCTTAAGACAATTTTGCTCTTTCCCCGATGCTTAAGGTGTGTGAGCAATTGTCTCTCAAGATAGAACGGATTTTTCGCCTTTGTTGAAGCAACACTACAATCGACAAAGGCCAACGAACTCAAGTTCATGCCTTATACTCAAACACACTATATTAATATGTATATGTATATAGGTATATGCGAGAGATAGAAAGAAGACGATATGAATATATGTGCTTGTGTATATATTCAAATACAATGAAAAACTTATCCGTGTAATATTAATATAAAACCAAACGTTGTCCAAACTACCAAGCAGTGTTTGGAAACGTCTTCCAAACTGTTGGCACTGTTTGGTTCCAACTGTCTAATAGACACTGGTTCAAATAGTCACAACCCGTGGATCAAAGACCCGACCCGAATCCGTTTTTCCATTCAATTATTTCCAACAATCCCCCACGGGAATGGAATTTAGCTTTTCAAAATGCAAATGAGTATGCAAACATTAGTTCGAGTATAAATGAAAAGTAACTGTATCAGGATAAATAGCCTAGTGACCTTGAATTTTCCCTTGTGAAAGACTATTGGATTTACTAGCTAATTAGTGGACATGATGCCTTAAACTGTTTGCTATTTGTGTAAACCAAGATAATAGAATTCACACAGTTCCCTTTCGGATACAGTTGGTTCTCACGTTTGTGCTCATTTTGGCCTTGAACACCATTTGGTTTCATGAGTATTTGTTAGAGAATTCACTCTTCCATAATTCCCCTAAGAAACGGCCACTTCTACTCACATAGGTGATTCTATTAGAAATATCTATATATCTTCACTTGAATATGTCCAAGTCATAGAAATCATTAAAAGCGTAACTTACCCTAAAAATATGCACTGTCTTATCATATGAATGGGAAGGAGTTAATAATCTCCACCGTGCTTTTACTAAGTCACACACAATTCGGTTGTCCCTTTAAACCTAGATCTTGGGATCTCCAGTCAACTAGGTTGGTTTGCCATTATGGTGTCTTTTAACCCAGAGACTTCAAGCCTATTCTCTTCGATGATCTTTCCATTTGTTCTCTCGTTAAAGCTTTTAGTTAGCAGATTCGCAATATTATCCTTTGACCTCACATAGTCAATGGATATTATACCATTTGAGAGCAATTGTTTCACGGTATGATGTCTACGACAAATATGTGTAGACTTACCATTATACATTTGATTTTGAGCTCCATATAATATTACAAGCGAAATGCAAAGAATAATATGGCATCAGTTGTGATCCTTGCCCTTTTTGCTACGTCTAAGTTCATTTTCTATAGACCATTCGTCTATATTAACTTCCTATCATTAGTTGTAGTATCAACAGACCTCTTTTTTTAGATTGATTCTGATGTCATATTATATGAAAATATATTCTCAAAGAATGAAGCATTCCTTGATTCAATAATTGTATTAACATGCACATCAAGAATCTCCGATTCATCATTAACAAGAAATTGATATGCACCACTGTTATTATCATAACCAATGAATACAAAGTTAATGGTTTTTGGTCATATCTTTACCTTTTTAGGTTTAGGAACTTCCACTTTTGCTAAGCACCCCCACACTTTTAAGTATTTATAAGAAGACTTATGACATTTTCATAATTCATACGGGTTTTATTGGTTTCCTTATGAGGCACTTTGTTAAGAATGTAATTAGCAGAAAGTATAGTTTCCCCCCACAAGTTTTGTGGTACTCCTGAAATTAGCATCATTGCTATAACTTTTTAAAGCTTTTATCTTCCTGCTAAGTTGACTCTTAACTTCGTTTTGATTATGTTTAAAACATAATTGCCTCATCTTTGCTTCTTAGCAAATATACATAACATTATCTTGTGCAATCATTTATAAAAGTAATAAAATATTTTTACTTCCTTTAGTTTGCAAAAACTTTAAATCACAAATATCATTGTGAATTAATTCTAGAGTTCAGTACATCTATCAACTCTTTGAAAGGATGTTCTTGTTAACTTTGATTCCACACAAATCTCATATTTATTATTAGAATCAATGCTATATTTAGGCAATTCATCAATGTTAATTAATCTACGTATAGTATAATTAACATGTATTAATCTAGCATGCCATATATCAAAAGATTCAAATATATAAGTAGAAGAAACTGTGGTTGCATTAATCTTATTAACTTTGGGTACAACAGTTAGCACATTGAGCTTAAAAAGCCCATCACTCAAATAACCCTTTCCTACATACATCTCACTCTTAGTGAGTACAAATTTATCAAATATAAAAACTAATTTAAACTCATTCTTGCTCAGTAGAGATCCAGACACTAAGTTCTTGCGAATATCAGGCACATGAAACACATCATTCAGAGTCACTTCCTTTCCATATGTCATCTTTAGAACCACCTTTCCACATCCTTCAACCTTAGAAGAAGAAGATTTTCCCATATAGAGTTGTTCTCCATTTTCCATAGGTTTATAAGTGGTGAACATCCACTTATTAACACAAATGTGACAAGTAGCACCAGTGTCCACCCACACTCTTTGTTATTTCCAACCAAATTACATTCGAAAACAACAGAAGAAAGGTTTATATTCGCTTGAGCATTAAGTTTCTTGAAGTTCCTTGGCATTCGATAACCCTTGGACCAATGTCCTGACTTTCCACAATTGGAGCACTTGCCATTCAACTTCTTAGATCCTTGACTTGGACTTTCTCCACTAAACTTTTTTAGTTTTTGATCTATCCTTCACAATATTGGCCTTTAATTCCATGGGATCCTTGAAGTCTAAACCATTAAAATTTTCAGGCTTCTCCCCATAAGGCACAGTAACAATAATAGGATTACTAGTAGTCATTTCTGTTACAAAAACAAAAGTTCAACTTTTTCAAAATACAAAATTCTGATTTTTTCCCAAAGTAATAAAAAGTACTATATTGCAACTATATAACAATGATTTAATAAAGTGATTAACATACTTGCTCCGGATTTATGATGGAATTCTACCATATTTAAAGCAATCGCGAAACCACTCGGTTATGAATTTCCTTATCACCATAAACCACTTATATATCAAATTATATAAACATATATATAAAATTATATTAACAGTTTATATAAAATAATATATAACCAAAATAAATATATATATACTATTTTCATATTATAATATATATATACATAAAACAGAATACATTATAGAATATATATAATATTATATACACAAATTAAAACAAAGTTTCTAACTATCAAACCATATTTTAACATGTAATGTATTTACAAATGTGACAAATGAAATTCGTAACTGTGCAATAATTAATTGTGCAATAAATAATTATGCAATATATATCCGGAAGAAATTGTATAAGTCAATTTTGTTATGCACGAATCAATATTGATTCAGACCAAAACACATGCCGATGTACACCACTCAGAAACATAGAATACAAAGTCAAAAGAATGACAGTGTTATATTCGAACTCCAATTCTTATATATATAGCAAATCAATTCTAATATATATATATAACAAAAGCAATTATGAATAACAGACTTACAAATCAAATATAAATACGCGAAACAATGAGATATCTTCCTATTGCAATTTTGTATATACATATACATATACATATATATAACATGCAACTATAAATATGCATAGATAACATAACAGAATAACAGAGTAACTCACGCATGTATCAATCTTATCTAGTACGTATATATAAACAAACATGAAATAGATATATATGAAATATGTTGCTTCAGATTATATATATCGGCAAATTAATATTTTGCATCAAATTGGTTTTCGAACCAATTAATATATATATATTCGCCAACATATTATATATATATATATATATATATATATATAGTCAGTAATACATAAGTAAACACTTAAACTCACATATTATACTCTTAACGTACATAGAATAAACACTTAAACGTATATTCCACATAAAAATATATATACCAGAATATATATAAACCATGGTTCGCCGAACGGGCCGGTTCGTAATGGTATTGGGCTGAACCGAAACCGGTTCAGCCCGATATATCGGGGGGGAGGCCGGTTCACATCCGAACCGGTCGGTGGTGAATCGGCCGATATTCCATGAATCGGTTCATGATGAAAAAAAAAAAATTGAATTGGAAAACAATGGGTTGGTAACTTGGTAGACATGTGTAGCTTGTATGAGAAAGCAAAGTAGCTCTGTGACCAAGTGCAATGACACGTATAACTTTGCATAATTGTGCATGCATGTGAAAGTAAGCTTTGTGACCAAGTGCAATGACAAGAATTGGTAATTTGGTAGACACTAGGCTGTAGCTTAATAATGTTCGAATATTTACTGTGCATGCATGTGAAAATTGGAGTGTGGCAGACATGAAATGATACCATAATACTTTATATAAGTAAATAAATTTATATATATGTATTGATCATTTACAAAGGCAGCTAACTTATTTGTATCTTGCATTCTTGCTCAAAGTTTTTGAGTGTGTTCAGAAGTGTGAAAGAAGAAGCTGAGAACGGTAGGGAACAACAAGCATAGAAAAAGAAAACCATTTCTCTACAAGTTAGTATTTTTTATACTTTTAAGTGTATCGATATTATTTTTGTTACTTATCAATTCAATGATTCATTTTTTAAATTTTTTTGTATTACTTTTTTACATAAAAAAAAATTGATTACAATGTATAAGATTAATGTATCAATTATCATGTAATTTATATATTTATATGTCTAATATGCTATTGTCATTTAGTTTATGTAATGATTTGTATAAGATTAGGATATTAATAAAATATCAAAAGATTTAATCACGTATATGCTAGCAATGATTAAATCAAAATATAAGTAAAATAGAAAGGTATAAAATTAATGCTACACATTCCATAACAAAATAAATTAAATTAAAAAAGGCAAAAGAGCAAAGTAGCTTGTGTGAAGTGGGAATCTAAGCCTAGCGTGTGTAGGGTGGCAATTTGGATGCCAAATCCATGAATAAAACAGGAAGATTAAAATTAAATCATGAAATTATGAACCTTATCCAAAAAGGTCAATAATAAGCCAAAGAAAAAAATGATAAATTAAGGACATTTGAAAAGAAATAAAATAAGTTATCCATTGGATTTTTTTTGGGACGTGATAGGAAAATATTCGTGGTCGGTGATTTATTATTAGTTGGACAATCTATAGAAGCTGTACGCAATGACGCATGTGACATCCACAATATATGTGTATGTAACTGTGGGATATTATCAAATTCAACTGTGAACGAATTATTGCTACAATATGTAATCATACTCCTTTCGAAAATAATGTAACCATACATTGTCCATTTTATTTGCTTACCATCCTGTGGTACCATCTTGAAACGTTTAAACTTATTTGATTCGTAAATTTTTTGAAATGGTATCACCACCTTCACGAATATTATTTAAATTCATTACACTGTGGCATGTATAAGTAAATTCATGTATAAGTTGTAAATTATCACCACCTTCATGAATACATAAAATATTTTTTATGTATTATTTATTTAATGAATTAAATAAAGATGCAAATTTATGTATAAGTTGTAACCTTTTATTATTGCTATTTCTATTACAAAATAGAATAATGTCAGAAGCTGGAGAAAATCAAAGTGGAAATGTCATACCTTCCAGCAGGCGTGGTGAGAAAGTAAATACCGATATTGGGTGGAGTTTTGGTGCCGCAGTAGACGGACAGAGACATAAAATAAAATGTCATCTATGTAGTAAAATTATCAATGGTGGGATTACACGTTTCAAAGAACATTTAGCTGATAAAAATGGAAATGTGGTAGGATGTCCAAAAGTGAGCCAAGATGTGAGAGAATCAATGATGCAAATTTTAATGAAGGTAAAAGAAAAGAAAAAAGATAAAGAAAAAAGGGAAGAAGAAGTTCGATCACAATTAGTGGAGGAGCTGAGGGAGTATGATAGTTCTATCCATGCGTCTACATTCGCAATAGCACGACCCCCTATGAAACGGTTTGAAGGAAGGGAATAAAGGTTTGTCGAATTCACTGGGGACTTTGAATCCGGCTGAGCCGGGAAGCCTCCAATTCTCGCTTACCAAGATCATTATTTCCTTCCACCCCTTTGTTAAACTTCTCAGTGCCATCATAAATCTTTATCCCACTTAGAGGAAAAAGATTGTACCGACCCCTACAGTCCTTCTGGTCCTATATCTTGTAACAGAACATGAGCTCAGCCAAACCAAGATCAAGACCCATCTCCCGATTAATTATCAGGAGCATAGCCACGATCCTGAAGAAGTTAGGCCCCACTTTAAGTGGAGCCAGACCCAAGGTAAATAGGGTATAAAGAAAGAAAAGGTGGATCGGGAATCTAAGAACTTGAAGGTGGAAGGCTGACAGCAAGATCTGATGATCCATAACTCCCTCCCCTTTCCTGAAGTCGTACTTTTTAGGATAATTCTTAATGATCACCCCATCGGGTATCCTGTACTTAACCCTCAGTCTTTTCAGTATCGTTTCTACCCTATGTGCAGGAGGGAGGGGATCGACGTAAAATTGATCTCCTGATCTCCCTGCAACCGGATCCCGACCCGCCGTAACATTTTAGTTAACCTCAGGAGGACTGGATCCGACCGTCCTAACCACCTCTACCGATGGAGAGCTAAGGGAAACATCTGGATCCACAAAAGAGGGGAGACGATCGCTACCCGACCGAGTGTCGTCACTATCAGACATATTGACAGAAAGGTAGGAAAGCTGAAAGAGAGAACTTATTCTAGGATGAATCCCGATGAGATTTCGTGAGTTTTCCTGGAAGGATGAACGGATTCTGGCAATAATAAGTCAAGAACTCAAGTTGCAGAGAGTTTTTTAGAGCTATTGGCTTGGAAATGCAATGAGTGTTTAGCAAATGGGCCTGGGTATTTATAGAGGTCACCAAAGCCCTCGAAAAACCGTGCGCACGTGAAACGAAACGTCACGCCGCCTCCTCAGCCCCCTTCTCGCTAATCGAGGCCACCCGAGCCATGAGTTTCAAATAGTCAGATGATGATAGAGCCATTATATTAAATGGCCTGCCACGTCACCCCGAGAGGGGTAATGTATCTGGCTTTCCACCCTACCTTCTTGCTAATGGGCCTGACAGCCCGAAAGCCCACCACCAAGAAGAGGGCTTGTGTAGGTGTGGAAATCTCCTGGCCCACTGAAGCCCATCAAACATTGGACTCATCAGGCTGATGGCCCAATAAGGTTATCAAAAGCCCGAAGACTAGGCCCATTTCAACATACATTTCTTAAAAAACATAAATAATGATGCAATAATGAAGTAAGCAAAGTTGTGTTGCCTTAATGGGCTAAAAGCCCAAAAAGGAAATGTATATAAAGAAAAAACCAAAACTGAATAAGGCATTGAATTCTTGTGTTGTGCATTTATTGACATTTACAATACCTCATGATTTTGAATACATATTCATAGGGGTGTTCAAAATCGGTTCGGTTTTGCCCGGAACTGAAACCGAAACCAGAATCAAACACGTTCGGTTCCTTCTATTTTAAAAACAATAATAATAAAAACATCAAATATAAAAAAATAACCAAAAGTATTGTAGTCTGATGGCATCTCATTTCCTCTCTAAAGGGGAGGTTAGGGGTTTGAGCCCCATGGAGCTCATGTATGGGCGGGTGTGTTTTTTACTATTCAAAAAATATATATATAATTATAAATTAAATTAAAGAGAGTATTTCAAAATTTCAATTATTACAAACTCAAAGTTAATTAACACATATCAAATTAGAATTTATAATTTTAAATATAATATATATATATATATAAAAGTAAGAATATAACACTAATAAAATATATATATATATGTTAAATCGGTTCGATTCTGGTTCCGTTCGGTTCTAAAGGGGTAAGAATCGAAACCGAATTTAAAATTTTAATTCTTTAATTTTTGAAACTAGAATAGGAACCTAATACTCCGGTTCGGATTTGGTTCCGTCCGGTTCGATTGTGCTCTTGAACACCCATCCTCCGCATTCATTCCTTTTGGAGTTGCGGATCCAAATATCGAAGCATGGTGGGTCCAAAACGGTTCTAAATTTGATTTACAATTCAAACATCAATTATAATACTGTCGGCGCGTGAACTGCTCACCGCCATCGTTTACACAAAGGGGCGTGGAGACTCCCACTCTCAGTGGGTCCCACCTGACTTAATCTGTCTTCCTCATAAAGCACTTACACAAATTACAGTACTAACCGTGCACACACGTGGACCCCACTTCCCCCTCCCTCCCTCCTCTTCTCTACTCTCTCTCTCTCTATCTCCCTATATAAAATACATGATATACATTTATATATAATGTATACATATATGTATATATACCCATTTTCTCTTTCTTGAATGGCATAGTATAGTATATATTCCTAGAAAACTTTCATCTTTTCAGACCTTCCAAAGCTTTAAAGCAAGAGCTCCTCACATTCAACCTCACCTTGTCCCTTTCTCAGGTACTCTCTAACTTTCACTCTCTCCTTTATCTAAAGTCTCTAATTTTACTCCAAAGTTAATTTTTCAGATTCTTCATGTACACACATATAATATATATATACATATGTATATGTATGTTTTGTCAGGTGTTGAAATTGTTATTCAATCTAGGTCATTTTTTTTTTTTTTTGGGATTTGTTTATTTTTTGTTTGACTGTGAAATTTTCAACACTCTCCTACTTTCAAAATTGGCGATTTCTGCCGTTGAATGAGTTGAACTGTGATTTGTTTAAGTTATCAGTTTCGTGAATAAATACATGTGTTTTTGGCTGTGTTTTTCAGAACCCACATGGTTGGACTGTTGAATTTGGGGGTTTTGATCTTTGATTAGTGTTGTTCTCAATTATTTCAGATTTGAAGGCTTTTGAAGAGAACCCATTTGAATTGAGACTTTGAATGCCCGTGCCCTAGAAGTTGTGTTTTTTTTTTTGGGATTATTTTATGTGGGTGTTTTTGGTTTTGTTGCAGTAGTTTCACTATCCTTTGACTTGGTGTTTAGTGGTTTCAAAGGTGTTTAGAATTTAACAAGTAATCTATGAGTAAATTGGATGTTAAGAAAAGAGTGTGTTGAAAAGAGGGGTCTCTAGAATTTGTTTGTTGAGGTTGTATTGAGAGTTAAATTTTGATACTAAAATGGGGGGAATGGAGAAAAAGGGGGAGGATTGGAGGGAGGTGGTGAGGAAGATGCTCCCTCCGGGGGCTCCCCTACCCGAAGATGGGGCTAACCTTGATTATTCATTAGCATTAGAGTATGAGGGTCCACCAGTTTCATATGAGGTACCTAGAGTTGAGCCCCTTGCTGTTAATGCAGCTGTGATTCCTATTGCATCTAGAGTAGAATCAGTTTCGGAATCACGAAGTTCGGTCTCCCGAGAAGTTCCCCCTGCGATCGAACAAATCCCTTTGCCGGTATCTTGCATTGCTGGTGTCACCAGTCCTGGTCAAAGTCCGAGGATATCGGCAAGTTCCGAGTCTGTTGTGTCTGTGTTGCAGAACCCTGAATTTTCTTCTGCTTCCCCTTCGGCATCACCCGGTTCCGTCCATAATCCTCCGAATAATGCTCCTAGACAAGCGGGTAATGAAGTGAAGAGAGCCCCAGTTGTGACTTTCAATACTGTTGATAGATCTGAAAGCAAGGAGGTTGATATGGAGAAATCAGTTTTCCCTGAATATGTTGGGGTTTCAAAGGAAAAGAAGAAGAGAAAGAAGAGAAGAGTTTGTTATAGATGTGGAAAAGGGAAGTGGGATACTAAGGAGTCATGCTTGGTATGTGATGCAAAGTACTGCAGCAATTGCGTGCTTAGGGCAATGGGATCCATGCCGGAAGGGCGTAAATGTGTTACTTGCATTGGTGAACCAATTGATGAATCAAAACGGCTCAAACTGGGTAAACATTCAAGGGTATTATCTCGGTTGCTCAGTCCTTTGGAAGTCAAGCAGATAATGAAAGCAGAGAGAGAATGCTCTGCCAATCAGCTTCGTCCCGAGCAGTTGATTGTGAATGGATTTCCGTTGAAGCCTGAAGAGATGTCTGAATTGCTTGGGTGCCCTTTACCCCCGCGGAAGCTGAAGCCTGGTTGTTACTGGTATGACAAAGAATCTGGTTTTTGGGGAAAGGTAAATGGAATTTTAGTTTGATATGCATGGGCTTTATTTCAACTATGCTTTGTTACATCCTCTCTCCCTTTCCTCTCTCTTTATTTCTTTTTTCTTTTTTTTTGTTTTACTTGTTCAAAGTATCTTCCTGAATATCCAGTAATGATGATATCAATTTGCTGACATGGCAGGAGGGTGAAAAACCAGATAGAATCATAAGCTCAAATTTAAATTTTACTGGGAAGCTTAGTCCTCATGCAAGCAATGGGAATACTGAAGTTTACATTAATGGGCGGGAAATTACAAAACTTGAACTGAGAGTGCTAAAGGTCAGCCTTTGAACTTTTCCAAAAATTAAAGTGTATGTTACTGTTTCTAGAAGATGCCATCTTTTAAATGCTAGTTGGGTAGTCAGTAAACAATACTTATTTAGGTATGAAAAACGTACTTGACTTTCACCACTCACACTACACAGGCATTTGTACGATGTATGTTGTGTCAGACATTCATGGATCACTTTGTTCCGACTCTTATGAGGTTACCGAGGCATGCATCTTGTGTCTATGTTGGGTGCTATCCTGAGGTTCCTCACTTTCAGGGTTCCTTAAACATGATACACCTGTTTCTTGCATGTGTTTATGTTCCCATAATTGTTTCTCCTTGGAAATGAACAAATCAAAAGATCCACATGTTAGAAGCTTATATTTCCTTTGATATTTCCATCTATATTGCCTGCTTTAGATGTGTACTCCATGTGGAAATCATTATAACCAAGGACATAATGTTTCAGCTGGCAAAGGTGCAGTGTCCTCGTGACACTCATTTTTGGGTGTACGATGATGGTCGTTATGAGGAGGAAGGTCAGAATAATATAAGGGGAAAGATTTGGGATAAGGTATGTAATGGACGATATCTGGACAAATATAATATTAGAGACTACATGCGAATCTCGAGATCATTTGTTAACATTTAGGATTTCTTCTTTGTTAGACAGGCATCAACGCGGTTCGTCTGCACCTTGTTCTCTTTGCCTGTGCCCCACAGTCAAGCTCATGGACAGAAGGACGAGGCTAGCAATTATACTACTGTTCCAAATTATCTAGAGCAGAAAAAAGTCCAGAAACTTCTTCTACTGGGACTTCAAGGCTCTGGAACCAGCACTATATTCAAGCAGGTACCACCATTTTATTTATATTTTAAATGTGCTATGGCTTTCCAATAGATATTATTCAATTTTTATTGTGTTGGATCAAATTTTGAGATTCCGTATATTCCTTAGTCTTAGGAGTGAGGGGTACCATTACTGGTTATCCCAGTGAAGTATTTATACCTATTTTGTTGTTAGAAACTTGCAGATCACTTAAGGGAAGTGAAAGTGTTTTCTCTTTGTCAAGGCATAGGCTAGTGTCGTTATACTCCAGCATTGGCGGTATTCCTTTGCATGGACGTTTAATTATTTCGAAATATTGATGCAATTCGAAGTTGGTAATTCAGAAGTGAAGAACATTCCTTAAAAAGGAAGCATGAAAGGTCCTTCTATCGAAGTATATTATGTTCTTCAATCAGAATACAGTTGGAAACCAAGAGGCAAGGACTCCATTCTCCTTGAGCGTATGTAGAATTGCCCAAAACCTCTTAGAGAGTTGATGCTCCCCTTGTTGCTAACACATTTGTTGACTTGCCAGTAGAACATTACAACAAAAACAAGATTCAAGCATCTTTAAGAAGCATTTGTTGACTTGCCAGTAGAACCTTATCTAGAAGGGCACATTCTCTATTCCAACGTTAACTAGTGGATGATTAGCATGTAACCATATAGTTCCCGGATATTAAAAAGTCATGAGCAGCAGGAGAACATTACAGCAAGAAAACAAATATATAAGTTCTACAATGGTTGAAGAAGGCATAGCTTAGGCAATTATGTTGTTATTTCCCTCTCCTATGTGATTGTATTGATTTTTATATAAAAAAATAATCTCAACAATCTTGTATCTTTTACAAGTGACAACTAGATTTCACAACGTGGCAAGGAATGGACAAACTAAAAACATGAAAGATCATAGCAACCTGATTTAAGAATAATACTTGAATTCTGGGTGAGTGATACTGAGCATGGTTTAGCGCACCTTTCTTGGATATCACTAGAAATGCTATTGATTATAATGGACATAGATTTTGGAAATATTACGTGTTGTGTTTCTGTGTATGGATAAATTTTTAAATCTGCCATACTTGCAGAATTACACACTTCTTTGAGAAATAATATTCTACAATGAGAAAATGATGAAAAATAATTAAAGCTAAAATATCACATAGTAGCGCAAGCCTAGAACCCTAACAACCTTGATCATCCTTCCATTATTTTCAGGGTGTAGACAACAGATAAAACTTCTCAATTTAATCTATGGATGACATTACTCAGTCATGAGGGTGTAGTCTTACTATAAACTTACGTCTGAGCTAACTGAAGAACTTTCAGACCTTAATGTGAATATAAGTAAAACTGGTATTGCTTAAAATAATATATCACAACATAAGATGCAAATACAAATAAGATGTTCCAAGCTTAAATCTTGTTACGACCCTTGAGCCCAAATTATTCTGTTGTCTGTAGGAGTGACATAAGAGTGGATAAAGCTATGTTTACTACATTGCTCTACTCTGTGTGGCACTTCTCTTTTAACTACCATCTACTCCAAAAACTATATGATTAGAGATGAAGTAACTTTAACATATAAAAATTCTTTCAATGCGCGGGAGACATGAGGTATATTCAGCTGATTCCTTTCCAATGAAAACTAGACACTCGTCCCGTATTCTCATGTGCATATAACTCACTTTCGATTGGTGTGTGGCCTTCTTTTTATCCCATAGGTTTTAATTTTAATTATCAAGGTGATGGTGAGGTTTTAAGACAAGACTATGCCTACTCTGATACGATGTTAATTACCATCTACTCTAAAAGCTTAAGCTCTTGGTGTAAATGATAGTTAACATGGTATCAACGCACGTTTTATCATATCCTACAGTCCTGTTCAATACTCGTCTCATATTTGTAGAAAAACGCATTTTGGATCTTGATAACTTCGTATTTAATTTCAAATTGTACACGATGAGGTAAAATATTCGTATACCAACTTGAGAAGGGGAGTTTGAGATATAGGAGTAATTAAGTCCTGTAATTACTACTCAACAGAACATCCATAGCACTACCTATTAGATGTGATCATTGCAAACTACGTTGAAGAGAGTATACTAAAAGACTATCCGTTTTGGGCTTTATGTGCCATAAATGTAAGTCCCAACAGGCAAGCCACGTATATCCTTCTCATGTCTATTCTAACTTTCTCTCTTTAATCTTTTTATTCTCCAACATTCTACTATGCATGGGCTAGCATTGCTTGTTTGCTATTAAAAATATTCCCTCTTAGTTGCACCATTGCAAAAGTAAGGTTCATAGTGTGCCTTCACACCATTATGGGGTGAATTGGTTGGAAATGACTGCTAATATAAGGGCTTCAGGTAACATAGCCATCAATATAGCATGGGTCATAATCATCAGGCCTTTGGAGAAATGGTTACTACTTTAATGAAATTTTAGATCTCCCTCCCTCCCTCACATCTAGTAGGTAGTGATATGAATATTCTGTTAAGTAGTAATTTTTTTTTTAGATAAGTAAGTAATTGTATAAAGACACTCAAACGGGGAGTGCATCCCATGAAACAAACAAGCACTAACGGCCAAGAGAACCCACAAAATTTATCTTTTCCTTTATAGATTTATAAAATCTACCCTCCACCCAATAAAATAAATTGAAAATAAAAATATCTTTGATTCCATTAATTGCAGACTCATTCCCCTCAAAGCACCGTTTGTTTCGCTCCAACCATAAGCACCACCAAAGACAAAAAGGAGCCACCCTCCAAGAGGAACACAAATGAGTATCAATAGGACAAAAACTCCAAGTATCAAGCACCTGACAAGCCGACTCCGGCATGACCCACGAGATACCAAAAAAGCCAAGAAGCATACACCAATAATCATACGCAACCGGGCAATGTACCAATAGATGATCCGGCGACTCACTATCGACCTTACACAAGAAGCATCGATTGACAATAATAAAGTTACGTCGCCGCAAATTATTACAGGACTTAATCACTCCTATATTTCAAACTCCCCTTATCAAGTTAGTATACAAATATTTTAATTCATTGCGTACAACTTGACATTAAATACGAAGTTGTCAAGATCCAAAATACGTTTTTCTACAAATATGAGACGAGAATTGAGGAGGACTGTAGGATATGATAAACGTGCGCTGATACCATGTTCACTATCATTTACTCCAAGAGCTTAAGCTTTTAGAGTAGATGGTAATTAACATCGTATCAGAGTAGGCATAGTCTTGTCTTCAAACCTCACCATCACCTTGATAATTAAAACATGTGGGATAAAAAGAAGGCCACACACCAGTCGAAAGTGAGTTATATGCACATGGGGATACGAGACGTGTGTCTAGTTCTCATTGGAAAGGAATCAGCTGAATATACCTCCCGTCTCCCATGCATTAGAAAGAATTTTTATATGTTAAAGTTACTCCATCTCTAATAATTTAAATTTTTGGAGTAGATGGTAGTTAAAGAGAAGTGTGACACAGAGTAGAGCAATGTAGTAAACATAGCTTTATCCACTCTTCTGACAACATAATAATTTGGGCTCAAGGGTCGTTACAAGATTCAAGCTTGGAACATCTTATTTGTATTTGCATCTTATGCTGTGATATATTATTTTAAGCAATACCAGTTCTACTTATATTCACATTAAGGTTTGAAAGTTCTTCAGTTAGCTTGGACGTAAGTTTATAGTAAGACTATACCCTCATGACTGAGTACTGTCATCCATAGACTAAATTGAGAAGTTTTATCTGTTGTCTACACCTTGAAAATAATGGAAGGATGCTCAAGGTGGTTGGGGTTGCTTGTGCTACTATGTAATATTTTAGCTTCAATTATTTTTCATCATTTTCTCATCGTAGAATATTATTTCTCCAAGAAGTGTGTAATTCTGCAAGTACGACAGATTTAGAGATTTATCCATACACAGAAACACAACACGTAATATTTCCAAAATTTATGTCCATTATAATCAATAGCAGTTCTAGTGATATTCAAGAAAGGTGCGCTAAACCATACTTAGTATCACTCACCCAGAATTCAAGTATTATTCTTTAATCAGGTTGCTGTGATCTTTCATGTTTTTAGTTTGTCAATTCCTGCCACGTTGTGAAATCTGGTTGTCACTTGTAAAAGATACAAGATAGTTGAGATTATTTTTAAAAAAAAACTTTTTTTTTTTTTTTTTATATAAAAATCAATACAATCACAATGGAGAGGGAAATAACAATATAATTGCCTAAGCTACGCCTTCTTCAACCATTGTAGAAATGTTTGTTTTTCTTGCTGTAATGTTCTCCTGCTGCTCATGATTTTTTAATATCCGGGTACTATTTGGTTACATGCTAATCATCCACTAGTTAAAGTTGGAGTAGAGAATGTGCCCTTCTAGATAAGGTTCTACTGGCAAGTCAACAAATGCTTTTGAAAGATGCTTGAAACATTATGGTGTGGTTTTCTTTTATGATGATGTGTCCCCTTAGCTCGCTAGCCTTCTTTCCTTGACCACAAGACCTTTAGAATACTTCTAACCAGTAACATGATGGGGTTACAAAGTTGCCTCTGACATTGCTCCAACCTACAGGGAATGGCGGCATCAGCGTCTCTGGAGCACGAGTTAGAGTATTGAAATATGCTGGCTCGATTGCCAATCTTTTGGTATAATGTCCACAATTCCTCGTCATCAAATTGTGGTATTCTGAAAATAAAGAAGAGAAATCATAAAACAGCCTTTCGGGGAGAAATAAGGGTGGCAGTTCTTGTTTCTGTGTCGCTCATGCCGTGTTATGACATGGATCGTTTTATATGACAAACAGCTATAGGTTTAATATTCGTATAGAGGACTCTTGACGCAAACATGATGCAATTCTAAACACTAACATGACAAACTTTTTGTTAAATGGGTCATTTTAACCAAAATGACATACTTATTCGACATGTTCAGTTAAACAACTGTAGTTGTGTTATAATAAGCAGATTGATGGGTCAAACAAGAATTAGATACATTTAGTTAGCATTTCAATTCAGGTCAACAAGATGATGACTCGAACACAATTAAGCCAACAATCCCACACTCACGTATTCTTGTTGTGCTTATCTTGTTAGCGTGTTGTTTCGAGTATGGTACCTCCTAGTAAAATACGACCCATGATTGATATAAAGTAAATTGGCAATACAATTTTGTTTGCTTCTCCTGCGATTATGAGAAGAATGATTGTAGTTAGAGAATCTGTTTTTGAAAACTCCTCATCCTAGACGGTGGAGGTGTATGAATGATGAGGTAATTTGTATGGTTCTTCATCCAATGACAAGCTAGTAAGCTGTGCAGATCCATTGATAATTATCTTGGCAGTTTGCTTTATGTTGTTGTACATATAAGCTTCAGTAGATGTGATTTGCTACTGCAAACTCTGCGAACCAAGAACAAATGAAGAATCACAGCAGAAAAGTAAACACCGACTCCCAAAGAACAAATGATTTTATATATCTGCAGCCCCAAATTTTTTGAGTCTGAAACAAAATTCAAGCCACAACATCACAAATTATGGAGTAACTCCGTTTCTCATATCTTTATAAGACTACCTATAATTGTGGTCGGCAGTCGCGGTATCAGTTGCTATCGCGGTCGTGGTAACTGTGCAACAGAGTTGGACAATATCGGTTGTAAAAATGAGTATCGACCTTACCGAACGGAATCAGCACCTTCCAAAAGTGTTATGATTCCGGCAACAGTATCGAATGCCACGGCAAACCATGCCTATAATGCACTGTTCTGGTATTTTGTTTGACCATTTCGTTTAACTTTCTCTGTTGTTGTGGAGTATCTGTGATGTGTATGATATGTTTAAATAGTTGGCTGATGTTTGGTTTTTGGCATGTGATAAAATTTTTGGAGGGATGTCTGATTTATAATGTTCATTTTCTCCCTCTCATTTTTTTTCTTTATTATGCATCACCAAACAGGCCAAATTTCTGTATGGGAACAAGTTCACTGTAGAAGAATTGCAGGACATTAAGCTAATGATCCAAAGCAACATGTACAAATATTTGAGCATTTTGCTTGATGGACGGGAGCGCTTTGAGGAGGAAGCCTTGTCAAAGATGAAAGTGTTGGGTTCCATTGACCAGATTGCTGAAGCAGGTATATTGATGAAGTTGCAAGCATTTTTTGTTTTTCCTTTTTCCTTTTTGTTTTTGTTTTCCCTGGTGAAAAAGAAGTCTTCAATCTCTTGATGCCATAGTAAAGCAGATGCCTAGTCTGCACTGCTCGGTCTCATTCCTAATGAAGATCTTCTCCGTAGTTGAAGAGAAATAAAGATTTTAGTTTGTTGCGAGTCTCTTTGTGGTGCATTGCCAATTGTTTCTAGTGTCTTTTTTGTAGCATCCTATATAATGGTATGGTCAACCCTCAATGAAACAGTTGCTATTATAAATACTTTATTGAGCATATTTCATCTAGGCTTCATTAGTTTATTCTTTCAGAGCTAATTAGAAATGCAACCTTTAATTTGCAGCAAAAAAGATTTGATATGAAAGCAATTTTAATTGTTTTATTTCCATAAGCAAAAGACAATAGAAACAATGTGCTGCACAAGTCCAGGCACTGCCAAGGTTCAAATAATTGAGCTAAATTGTTTGGCAGGTGGAGAGGTTGATCCCGATGAGTCTCCTCAATGCATCTATTCCATCAACCCGAGGTTAAAGCATTTTTCTGACTGGCTGCTAGACATTATAGCCACTGGAGATCTGGATGCATTCTTCCCTGCTGCGACTCGTGAGTATGCTCCTCTAGTCGAAGAGGTGTGGAAGGATCCTGCTATACAGGAAACGTATAGGAGAAAGGATGAGCTTCACTTCCTTCCAGATGTTGCAGAGTACTTCTTAAGCCGGGTATTTCATTTACTTAGTTCATTGGTTATGTTTCCTAATTTTGCTTACCTGGTGCGATTAAAAAGTCTTACTTGCACCATACTTTGTCACTCTTTTTTTAGTGTCTCTGTATTTATGTATATATATATACTCTTCCATATGTGGTAACTGGATTCTGAGTGTTACCTCTGTAGAATTTCTTATCCCTTTTGGTTTATGTTATGCCTTGTGGTATTACTATAGAACAATTAGACTGAACAACTGAAAATTACCTCTCTGTTATACTTGCTTCATTTGTATCGTCAATAGCAGTCTCTTTGCTCAATTTTTGAGCTAAATGTTTCAGAAAAAGTGTTTTTGTCCCTCTAGTGTTATGATTATTGGATTTAGTTGATCTATCCTCTTCAGACCCAATGCTGATCCTAGAATTCATATATTTATTCCAAACTACAAAGAAAATGTTGTACTTGGTCTTGATTAAAGATTTCTAAAGGTTTTTGAGATTGTGCTAGCGTGAATGTGATGGATGGTACTGAGTTCTCTAGGCCAAGATAAATGATAAAGAATACGAAGGACTGGTCTGTGTCTAGTTTTGCATATTTTTCTTAAAAGTTATGTATCCTCTCAAATCGCAAATTCATTTCAACAAAGACTTTGCCAACCTCCAGGTAGGTTATATGGATCATGTTTCATCCCCGCATCTTGCTATAATATTTCAATCTCTGTTAATTTTTTCCCCTCATTACCCCATTACCATCAATATTGATCATATCATTCAGCCTTAGCAGGGCAATCATTATCAATGATCTACGCAACACATAATGGAACATTCTAATCAATGTTTTCTCATTTTATCTTCAAATGATGCCTACTTCAATTTATCCGGTCTTACGATGCATCTATTTCAGTCTATGCATTTCGACGTTGTTCATTTCATTAATATGTTCTTTCTTAGCGGCTCAACATTTTATCCCTTTTAAGTATGGCGCTTAATGGCTGCACCTTCTATAATAAACTAATCATGCTTTAATCCTATGATTGACATCATCTCCATACATTTTACCACTGGTTCATTGAAAATTAAGGTAAAATGTTCAAGTTTAAGCTAATCCTTGAAGTAGTATAGTAACTGGAGATCCTCTCAATTCCCACCTGGTTGAATTCTAACTTGTGTATACATCTAGAGTGTAGTTATTCCTCCATTCATCAGATGTGCTTGACCCACTCTCTACGATATGATGTATTAAGGTTTTCAGTAAACGGAATTTCTCAAACATCAAATCATAGTCTTTTTATGCACCATTGGAAGAAAACTTGTGTATACATCTAGAGTGTAGTTATTCCCACCTGGTTGAATTCTAACTTGTGTATACATCTAGAGTGTAGTTATTCCTCCATTCATCAGATGTGCTTGACCCACTCTCTACGATATGATGTATTAAGGTTTTCAGTAAACGGAATTTCTCAAACATCAAATCATAGTCTTTTTATGCACCATTGGAAGAAAACTTGTAAGATTTGGAGAGGTTGTTATGTTGGCACTCAGGCTCGTGGTTTTGGAGGGCAGCTCCTCTGTGTCTTTGGTGGTGCCTATGGATGGAGCTCAATCGCCGTTGCTTTGACAGGGTTGAGTCTCCTATCTGCACTATCTAGGACACGTTTTTTTCTTTATTTGGGGTTCTGGGCATTTATTGTAAATTTATTGAAGTGAAATTGGACTTTTTGGTTCCCTTGGCCCGTCGGGCTTTTCTTTTGTATATGGGATGCGCTCCCCATTTGAGTGCTTTGCTTTTTTTATATAATTTTCTATCAAAACAAAGCATAAAAGCAACATACAACAGGTTAACGCACAAACATGGTCAAAGCAACGGTGAATATAAGTAGTTTTTGACATTGCACACCTTGACCCAAAATATACCAATACAGAATCTTTTCCCCTAATCTAATAACTGTATCTAGGGGTGATCAAAACCGGTTCGGTTCCGGTTCCGGTTCCGACCGAACCGGTTTTTTCGGTTCCTTAAAAAACTGGAACCGAACTGATACCGATTGGTTCGGTTCCGGTTCCTTCTATTTTAAAAAAATAATAATAAAAACACCAAATATCAAAAAATAATATAATTATAAACTAAATTAAAGAGAATATTTCAAAATTTCAATTATTACAAACCCAAAGTTAATTAACACACTTCAAATTATAACTTATAATTTGAAATATAATATATATATATATATATAAAGGTAATAATATAACACTAATAAAAAAAATATATATATATATATAAAAACCGGTTCGGTTCCAAAGGAGTAAGAACCGGAACCGAACCGAAAATTTCCATTTTTAATTTTTGGAACCGGAACCGAACACCCCAGTTCCGGTTCGGTTCGGTTTCGGATGGTTTCAGTTTGGTTCCGGTTCCGGTTTGGTTCTTGAACACCACTAACTGTATCAAATTTAAAGTCGATTTTCACGAGTCTCGGTCTTATGCATTGAGTTATAATTCGTTTACCATAAAGCTTGCTAATTTGTACTTTTTACTTACTTCCACAAGTGTATCAATACAACACATGAAAGCTATATGTTGGTATGCCAACCTCACCCGGTAGAACAATACACACACCCAAACGCAGGTAAACCAACTAAATTTCTCCGACTTGTCAACACCTAGGAAGCATTGGCACATCTTAAAAGGTAAGTGTCCGTTTCTGACATTGACACACTTTGTCGAGACACCAAAGAATGTCTTTAAATATATATGAATTTTAGGACATGTGACGTACATGTGTACACTGCTGACACGTGTCTGATTAAAATAACATTTAATTTACTGTCTGGAAGATGGCTTAAAATTTCTCCGACTTGTCAACACCCATGGACTGTGTTTAAAGGGTGTGTTGGCTGGAAGAAACAAAAATGGAAAAGTGGGGAAAAATGGAGTTTATAGGCCTCAGGTGCCGTACTGCTGCTGTGGTGCCTTGTACTGTTAAGGCTTAATATCAGTTGATACAGTGCCATATCAGCTGAGTCTAGTTTAAAACAGAGTTGCACAGCTATTGGAGTGAGGCTTGGTCTTGACTCTGACCGAATCCATTGCTCTTGTGAAGGGAAGCCATTTTGCAAATGAAGCTGGAGGTGAGGTTGGTATGTACCTCAAGCTTCCTGGCATTTTGTGATGCCGGACTAACACTGGTATATAACCTCTTCAATTGAGTGTTATCTGAACTACATCCATTCTTCGTACTATGTCTATCAACATGGGTTGTTTTGTGAATTCGTTAAAAGATGTTAAGTGGTTCCTTTTATTATTCGTTCAATTTCTGGTTCCGGATTGGGCTATGAACAAGTAAAAGCCCATAACTGATAGTGGATGGATACTCAATTTTGCCTTCTCTTTTCAGGCCGTTGAGGTTTCGAGCAATGAATATGAACCTTCGGAACGGGACATACTCTTTGCAGAAGGGGTCACCCAGGGGAACGGTTTGGCTTTCATGGAGTTCTCCTTAGATGATCGGAGCCCTATGTCTGAAACCTACACAGAGAATCTGGAAGTTCCACCTCCTCTGACCAGGTAATTGTTCTTCTCTATACCATGGAGTCTTATTTGATAACTGTTAAAGGGGAACTGCTGATATCTAGAACCGTTCATCCCAAAAATATTTTTTATTCTGCTGCCACATAGGCCCGGAACTCTTCATTTCAGCTACAAACTTGTTGGTATGAGTCATGTCTCTGGGTTTTGGATAGTGCAGGTCCATTTGTATTGTGAATTGATTAAATTGAATAAATGGTGTTCTACAAACAGCCACCATCTGTAAAGTTGGTGCAAATATAAAGTTTCAATGTGTTTACCTTACATTTCCTGAACTGACATAGAGTAAAGGTTTACTGAAATTGTCTAAAGAGAAGATTACCTAAATCCTACATCCCTGGTAAAGATGAGTAAATATGGAGAATGGGGTAACAGATAATTCTGTTCCTATATAATTGCATAGTAGTTTACATAAGCTTAGGATTCCTTTGATGAAAAAATTGCTAAAAAATGCCTTCCATTTAATCTCTACCATATGGAATCACAAATGATTTGAACAGAGATAGGAACATAAATATGGGAAAATGAGATTGAGGTAAGGAGACCAGGAATTTACTTTTAGCAACCCCCTCCTCTTATTCCAGTCATTGTAATTTCATAAAAGTCACGTGCCCTTTGATAATACGTATTATGCTCCGTCAGTTATTTTCAATTGACCTGTCAATTGTTTCTCATCTTTTTTTGTGTATATTTTTTCCCCCCAGATACCAACTTATTAGAGTAAATGCCAAGGGGATGAACGAGGGTTGCAAGTGGGTGGAAATGTTTGAAGACGTGCGTGTAGTAGTTTTCTGTGTCGCCCTCAGCGACTACGATCAGATGTGGGTTTCCCCGGAGAGTAGTGGTAGCGGAGTCCTACTTCAAAACAAGATGATGCAAACCAAAGAGCTATTTGAAACTATGATCGGACATCCTTGCTTCAAGAATACACCTTTTGTGTTGATTTTAAACAAGTATGATATCTTTGAGGAGAAGGTCAATCGGGTACCACTAAGTTGTTGCGAGTGGTTCTCTGATTTCAGTCCAGTGCGACCCCATCACAACAACCAGTCATTGGCTCACCAAGCTTACTACTATGTCGCAATTAAGTTCAAAGACCTCTATTTTTCCCTCACTGGTCGAAAAATTTTTGTATCCCAAGCTAAAGCAAGGGACAGACTGAACATTGACGAGGCATTCAAGTACATAAGGGAGGTTCTGAAGTGGGATGAAGAGAAGGAAGAAAACTACTATGGCGGACAAGAGGATTCGTTTTACAGTACAGACGTGAGCTCCTCACCGTTCATCAGGCAAGAGTGAAGCAATCATCGAATTTAGAATATTTACTATGTAGATAAGAAGGAAGGTGATTATTCAAATAAGGTTACTTTATTTCTTCTTTTCAATGCCATCGGAGGTGGTGCCACAAGTTGAATCTGTCTTTTCTTATTTCTTTGGGAGTATTTAACTGTACCATTCAAGTGTATATTACAGTTCTGTTAGATGTGTTGATGGATGCGAAAGGTTTGGATGTGTTTTATTTCTTCTGCATCTCCATGTTTTGTTGTATGGGGAGCTTACCTCAGTCGAAAGAGCGGGAAAACATATATGTTCGGCTATTATGCTCTTATTTGGTGGAGTTCTGTGCTGAATAAGAAGCATGGATTGTTATTTTGTTTTACCGGATTCTTTGGTGAAGATGGGTTACTTTTTAGATTTGTAGACAGCAGACACAGAACTTGCTCTTTCACACATGCTATGAGATATCAAGATGGCCTGTTTTCGGGCGCTTAAAAACCATCTGTTTTTTGGCGCTGCATCTGCATCCGACGCAGCATCTTCATCCAACATGGGATGCCGTAGCAACGCTCTCATTGCAGTTGGACTACACTTTTTAGTTGGAGTCATGACTAGATCAGGAGTGGCTTTAATGCCGATATTAACTGTAACCGTAAAGAATTGAGTGCTTGCTTTCGATAAAAAAATGTAAACAAAATCTTAAATTATTGGGTAGTGTTGCATATCCACTTAATTGTAACATTCGCTATTCATTTACATTCCATGTGAGATGATTCCTTCGAACACATCATTATACGAGCATACGGATGTAATAGAGATCCAAAAAGACAGCCTACGGTCGGAGTGTCAATAGGCTCTTGCCAACAAATACAAACCAAAATGTATCCCATATTCCCATTGTTATCAGTATTACTCCGTCCCCATTTAAGTGTACATTTTTCTTCTTTATTATTCCGTTCCAATTTAAGTGTCCATTTTTCCTTTTTTTGCCGTCCAAAATAAGATACTCCCTCTGTCCTAAATTAGTTGTCCACTTTACATACTTGTCTCAAATTAGTTGTCCAGTTTTGAATTCTAATACAATATTATCATATATTTTTTCAAATTATCCTTTTTTATTAACTTTAAAAAGCAATGGATTTCACTAAAAACTATAATTATACTACATTATCGAATGTCAAAATAGGAAACACAATATCAAAAAAATTGTTGAAAACTCAAATGTGGACAACTAATTTGGGACGGAGGGAGTATCATATTTTCAAATGTACTTTATTTTATCAATTTACTAATTTAACCTTCAAGCATTAACATTATATAATACCTAATTATAAATCATCACATCATTAGGGTGAGATCACTAGAGTGAGATCATGGGTAAAGTATTTCATTCACTCACACTACAATTGAAGTTATCTTCTTACAAAAGTTGGATTCCCCAAAAATGACACATAATTTGGGACCGAAGGATTATATTATGGGAACACTTGCAATAATGTTAGATATAAACATACAACTGGAGGAGGCAGGGCATGAGACAAGTCACTTCACACACAGGACCAACCCTCCAACATGGTTCAACAGAACAGACCATGATGCGCATATAAACATGGTAGATGCTATCACACAAAATCTTACTCAAATCGATCGAATTGGCGGTCTTGTCCATGTCTATTAATTCAATGGTAGGAATGTAGGATAGTACCACTAAAGCATATGTTGTTTCATAGACCGGAACCGTTAAGAGTTAAGGCCTTGTTTGGTAGATGGTTATGATTTCACTTGGTCTAGTCTGGTCTTGATTTTCAGGGACCAAATCATGTTTACTTAAACTGATCTCAAAATTTGGAACCAGACCAAATTGAACCAAATGTTGTATTTTTGAAACCAATTTTTTTGGTGGTTCCACATGGTCTGGTTTGATCTTGGTAACCAAAATAAGATTTTTGAGACCAACGATTAAGACTACAAAAAACTAAAATTGAATAAAAATAATAATATACAAAATAAATTAAATAATACATAAAAAATAATAAAAAAATGAATTATATAATAATAATAAATTAAATAAAAAAATTAAAAATAAAATAAAAATAATAAATAAATTAAATTAAATAATACATAATAATAATAAATAAATAAATAATAAATTAATAAAATATATTTATAAATAATTAAAAACGAATAAATAGTAATAATAAATTAATAATATAAATAAGAAATTAAATAAAACATATTTAAAAATAAAATAAAAATAATGAATAATAAAAAAATGAATTAAATAATACATAATAATAAAAATTAATAAATAAATATAATAAATATATGAATAAATAATAAATTAATAAAATATATTTATAAATAATTTAAAATGAATAAATAATAATAATAAATTAATAATATAATAATATAAATAAATAATGAAATAATAATAAATTAAATAATAGTAAATTAAATGAATTAAATAATACATGAATAGAATATATTTATAAATAAAATAATAATAAATAATAAATAAAATAAAATAAATAATACATAAAAATAATAAATAAATATTATAATAAATAATAAATATATATATATTTTTTAAAGCGAAAAGTTCAGATTGCTTTACCAAATATGATCTGATTCAATATTTGTGAGACCGTGACCATCAAACCAAACCACTTATCAAACTTTTAAGTTCAGGATCTAGATTACCACCTCACCTACCAAACATGGCCTAAATGTTATATAAAGAAGGTAAATAGAAAGCAAAACAGTGAAACATGTCTGCTTGTAAGGCGGGTAAAACAAAACGAATCCAGTACATAGTTTCATCAACATTCTTAAATAAAAGAACAGTCATTTTGCTAATCCACGTACGCTGTCTATTCGGATGCCACCCTAAGAAAGCCGGTTAAAAAGCTGAAGTAAAGAAGAGGCTTCCCCTTTCGGAAAAAAAATCATACATGTGGGATTAGAAAAGTACGATTTGAAGCGTACAAACTTTGCCCAAGCAACTCTGCTCTTCTTTAAATAAATCTTTGCCGCACCTAGCTGTTCTCTCTGGGCAATAAGAGATTGTTACAGAGAAAAAGAAGGAAGTCAAGGAACAAAGATCACGATGCAACTAGATCGGGTGTTTCTGCTTCAACAGATAACAAAGCAGTGTGTACTTTGTCCATCCAATTGTCCAGGCGGTCACGCAAAGATTTGACTTGGGGAATCCCCAGAACTCTGGGCTGCACCCATGAAACATGAACTGTTCCCTCAACTTGATCAATTATCCCCTCGATAAGATGGACCTGCAGATAAAGAAAAAAAATACAATTTTAAGTATGGACTGAAAAGGCTTTCCTTTGATCTTAGAAAGTCAAGCAAATAACATATAAAAAATATATTACAATGTAACAAACTGAAAAGCACAAGGCTAAGAGAAAGCTAAAAGTGATCATGTGTTTTGGTTTAAACAAAAGAACAAAAGTAAGAGAGGGGAGGAGGTGTAATAAGAGGAAGAAGACGTAGAGAGGAGCAAGTCTATAGCAAGAGATAGAAGTGGGATCGATAAACCAACACCGGCATGCAACATATGTCAACATCCTAACAGCATTCGCAAAAGAAATTTCATGCTACTACCGATCAAGCATTTAACCTCAAGTAGCTGCTAAAAAATTATCATGAGGCCTCAGTCAACCCAGAGTTGTAGTAGCCACCCTTACAGGACTAAATATGCTTTCTCACATTCTCAGTGGTCAACCATCAGAATTGAACTCTTCAGGTACCAGTTAAACTTAGTGTTATCTGGCAACCTTGCGAAGAAAAAGAAACAGATAATTTAATACCGTCTGTCAGAGTTTTCAGCATACCTCGCTCTGAAGTTCTCGGTACCTATCACTTTTGCCAGGAACCCTATTCCCACCCGTCTCCAAGCCTTCAACTTTCCTCCACTAATTACAATCCTAAATCTAATTTTCCTTTGCCATTATCCCACCATAAAATCAATTAAACGAGACACTATTCCACATTTCCTGAAGTTGACAAAAATCAGTTTCTTTTTCAAGCAAATTTTGTTTCTACTACAGTCTGTGTTGCAATCTTTTTTCTTGAGGCAAAGCTTGCCTTATTTACTCTATATGCCTTCTAGCTTTAAACTGAGTATCTGTTCCCCTACTTTTTCTGCTAGAATTGGAAACCCGGCATTTTACATATCCATACAAAGTAGTTCGAATTGTTTGTTGACATGGACAAAGTCGGGGAAACCTGTGCAATTAGTTCAATATTGAAGCTTCGCCATAAATAGTTCTGAGTTGAATCTCTTTAGTGCTTTGAGCTAAAACTAAGTCAATTAAATAGCAGTCCTCACTTGCAACATTCCACAGTAAGTTCCACAACGTGACCAAGTAAACACATTAGATGCAACAAATATGAAATGGTAACTCAAAAATTTAGCACGCTGGCATTTAGTTTCAATGCCCAAGAAAGTTCCATGAAACAATTCTTTAACACATGTATTTCTATAGCCATGAATCAGTAAATTCAGTAGTCAAATTTCATGAACATGGGTACTTACTGAAAGGCTCTTCATGAGAAGATATTCCACGTCCTCTACAGTAAGTTTTGTGCGCTCCGCAATAGCACTTAACGGTATAGTTCTATCTTCTGATGCTCGACTGGAAGAAAACATATGTTTACTAAAGTCAGTAACAAACTGGAATGCTAATAATTGATTTTTACATGAAATTAAAAGTTCACTCCATTAACATACCTGAAGATGATTTCCATCAAGCAGAGAATATTAATCTTTTCGAGAAGCTTTTTCTCATTCTCCAGTAAGGCTGGCTGAGCACTCAGAGCATTTCCATGCACACGACATAATTCTTGATAACGAACTAGATCGCCAGAGTTGAATGCTTCAAGAATGTAGTATAGCCATTCAACCTTTGTGCCCAGAAGACTCTTTACCTGTATAATTTGAAACATATCATAATCCCACCATAAAATATGTCTTATGCAAAATATCAAGTTCATTCTTCTTCTTCTTTCCTATTCTCTTCTCTCTTTCTTTCCAGTTTTAGCATTATGCTAAACAAAATAGTGTACGAACATCTCAAGGCAACTAATAATTGATTCCAAGTGTCTGCATATTATATCACAAGCTTTGGGGACACACATATTCAAAGTTTATGCTCAACACAACCAAGTCCTCAGATAATTCTGCAGATATTTCATTTTGCATTTCAACACCTCCAAACTGAGACTATTGGTAGAGGCTGTAAGCAATACATAATTGCTTCCAAGTGTCTGAATATCTTATAAGCTTCATGGCAAAAGCATCCAAAGTCTTATGCTCAGCTAAACCAAGTCCTAATCTCATTTTGAATTTCATAACATCAAAATGATACCGTTGAATCATGACCATCATAATCTCTTTTACTGCATCAACCCCATGTACTTTTTGGTATCAACAACAGAATTAGAGTAACTCTCAAAGCGTAAAGGAAGGAAACACATTGACCTTTTCAAAAAAGAATAAAATATCATACAGCTATAAAGTTATCCCACTAGTTTTCTTTCAATCTATTTATAAATGTATTCAATATCATTCCCTTTCTTCTTTCAACTCAACGATAAATGTAGTCAACATTATTATTTTTTTCTTTCTTTAAGAAGTGCAGAAATGTGCCGTAGTAATTAAGGATGTTCCCCTATATGATGCACTATGGAAATAATCACATATGGTAACCTACGGGTTCATGACAAGAACTACAAAAATAAAATACAAGTCATATGCCTCGTCACGTTGTTGGTTAACATAATGACCAAACAGTAATTCCAATCTGAACTTGATGCAAGGGCCTCAGAAATACCGTACTATCTATCCTGCTGAATGGAGCTTCAATGACAGGGCTCTGTTAGTCACAGAAAGTCCAGCCAGTAAAGCTCCACGTGTCCATTAGTGAACAAACCACATAGACATTCGAAAATAAATAGTTCATAGTAGATAGAACCCTTGAATTAGAAACTCCAGATCTCCTTTTTTCCAACATTCAGTTGCAAGGAAAAAACATATCCAGATACTACCAAACAAGCAGAAAACATCAATATTCCCATCATGCCGAGTTAACTTAAAATTAATTTTCCAGGCATATCCTTTAAGTTTCATAAAGAACCGTGGAATCCTCTCTGTCATTCTACAATTGCAGATAATGAAGGAAATCTGTTTATGAGCCGCTACTTACCACAAAACTGATATTGCCTAAATAATATAATCTTCTCGGTGAACCTAAAGAGAGAAAGAATGCCCTAAAGAATAATCCTTAACATAGGGCAAAATTATCACCGTAACAAACATGGAGCATCTATAAAAAATAAAAAATAAAAAAAACTCGACAACACTGGTGTATTTACCAACAGAAACATCTGTTGCCATTTAATAAGCAATACAATTTATCTAAAAAACTGCAGTTCGAAATTTTGTTCTCCTTTTCATTGTTATAATTGTCAGAGACCAATAATAAAAATATAATGAAAATCGCATTGAAATATAGCAGGCATCAAGTTTTGTTAATCAGGGGTGCTGAGAGACACGAACTGTGTGTGCAACTACGACTTGATTATTTCAACTGTATTTTTGTTTTAATTATTCTTAATGCCACGCCCATAAATAATTAATCTAAACAATAAGAAGTAGAAAAGAGTTTGATCGGATAACTTGAACTTTTTTATTTTAATTATTTTCATAATGTAATGATGTAGCACACTGTGAAAATCTCGTCACCTTTGACAATTAAAATTGTTTTGAACCGGAAAGGGTCTAAACCCTTCCATTTACAATTAGAACTTTGAAAACATGGTATTTTATGTACAATGAGTTCACCATGATCTTAAATATATATAACCATGTAACTCCATCCCAAACATCTTGACTAAATGTGATTTAGCTACACGTTGATTTGAGCATCCACAGCCCATGATAAGACAGCATTGCCATGTCAACTAGAATAACACCTAGTTGGCATGGGTTGGACTTCAAACTGACCCCACACCGTATCACTGACTACCTATCATAAGGAGAAAAAGTTCAAACAAATGGAGTGCACCCATAAAGAAAAGATCTTGCAATCAAGTGCTTTTTTGAGGAACCTTTGCATGTAATGAGTGTGAACAAATACATAAATTTCCATGAGAAGTAGTAAGCAAGAGATATAGCTGAAAAACTGCCAACATCATGTCAAAATAATCCAAGTTCAAATACAGGAGAGAAATCAGAATTTCAATTAACTTACAATTGGATGTGCAAGCAATTCCCCAAAATTGTAAATGTTTTCTCCGAGCAACGCAGAGAGTGATAAATCAAATGCCAGATCCTAAAATATGATTAAGGAAAGTATCACTAAGCAATTTTAAAAAAATGAAAGCTGAACAAGTCATGGAGAAATCTATTAACAAAACATCGGAATAACTGAACATTAATAAAATAACTTCCAAATTACAACAATTCATTTAAACCTGCAAAATGCATAAACATGACTAAACTACAAGAAACTGTAGATACAGAAATAGATGATATCTTAACATGCGAGTTAAACCCTTCCATTTATACTGCTAAGAAAACAAAAACCATTTATAACGACAAATTTTTATATTCCCCTAATTTGACACGCCAAAATAATCTAACCAAGTGTCACCACACAGAATCATAATAAAGCACCTCAAATCTTTTCAAAATTGTAAATGAAACATAATAGATAACTGCTTACCAGCTTAAATGAGTCTGATAGAGATTCTACTGATGTGTATGCCAAATAAAGAAGAGCACCTTTGTAGAATTCAGCAAATTCCTGGCGAGATTTATGATATTGAGATGACACCCAATAGTAATTTGCATATACAGATGGATCAATATCAGTCATGCTGTCAAGTGTGCTCTTCCCGTCTTCAAGAAGTTTCTTGCTCTCTTTTTGGTTCCCTTTATCAAGCTCAAAGATAGCTATTTGCATTTTAATATAAAGTATTGGCTCCTCTATGCGCATCTCTTTAGTAGCTCGAAGCTTTTCAATCACCCCTTCAAGATAACTAATGGCAGCTTCTTTATCAGCATACTGTCGTGAAACTATGACGGCAAAATGTGCAAGCTTCAGAAGATTGATCTTAGTCTCAAAGTCGGTGATGAAATTTTGATACAACTGTATGAGAGCATCACCAGCCTGAATATTATAAAACAATATTATTATTAACAAAAAAAAGTGTTAGAAGTTTTAAAAGCAAAATAAACAAAAAAAAGTGTTTGTAACTGGCATTCAGGCAAACACAAACATATTTAGAAAAGAAGATGGCATCTATAAGTTGTACATCACATGAAAAAATTTCCACATCCAATATGCTGGGCAAATGAAGTAGAAAACACACTTATCAATAGCTAGGGGGTGACTGATACTACCCTCGTGAGTTCTTCCATATAGGACTAATTATATTATTCTACTTGACCGATTGTCATAACTTCACTCCTAATAATCCAATCAAGATTGTGAGCACGATTTACCACACTAATAGCTCGTTATTCTACCACAAAAATCAAATAAAGAACACGAGTAGGTTTTATATCACACAGCAACAATTGTTTCCTTACTGTCGTAAATCATTTAGTTCTCCCTCTTTTCTGTATTGTTGCTTTTATTTTAGCACGTCTTTCGGCGTATGAGTGGCTAAATGATGAATGACTGTACTCCTATACCTGCTTTTTTAGGAGTGCCCCAAAAAGGAATTCGCAATATCTGGTTTAATGTCATTTTTGTAGAATACAACCACCAATTTTACCCGAGTAGGTATTATATCTCACGGCAACAATTTTTTTCTTATCATCGTAAATCATTTACTTCTCCCTCTTTTCTGTATTGTTGCTTTTATTTTAGCACAACTTTCGGTGTATGAGTGGTTAAATTAGAGCCACCAATTTTACCCACCAAATTTGCCACCAGAACTAAAGTATGAACCAAAACAAGCATCAAAGGAAATTACTGTATAAGCATTCCACCATTACCAACAAAAATTTGCACCAGAACTAAGATAGGAACCACCAATGGTAACATCAATAATTGGTGAAGATGATAGCTCTTTATCCATTAAAGGTGAAAACGGAAAGGAAATTTTATTTTATTTTTATAAGAAAAAAAATATAAAAACAAACGGGGAGCCCGTTCCATATACAATGACAAGACTAAAGCCCTACGGCCCGAGAGAGCCAAGAAAATCTAGTTTTTCCTCTATATGGATGTACAAAATATACCCCTAACCCAATAGAATAAATAGGAAATAAACATGTCTTTGACAGGGCTTAGAAAAATGTGACTTGCTGCACACACCATATATTCTTCAATACAACTATACAATCAACTATAACTAAATATAGTGGACTGAAAAAGGACTGAAAATAAGAACATATGTAACTTTAGTAAAGAAGAAACATTTGATATAATCGCCCTCTCCTCCACGAGGGAGGGAGGGAGTATCCCAAAAATAATTTTTTTTAAAAAGTAAGGGTAAATTACACCTGCACCCCCTGTAATTTTGCTAATTACAATTTCACTGGAGAAGGGAAATGACATTTCCATCTATTTTAAAGCAATTTTAATTAGAAAATATATGTTTTGTGTTATTACCTATTTACCCTTTAACCCAAAAACAAACCCTAACCTTCTTCCTCTTCCCCTCTCCTTCTCTCTCTCTCTCTATATCTATATATATATATATATATATATAAATACATATACACCCATACCTCTGTTTGTCATTGTTTTGGTAACCCACTTCAGCTTACTAGAAAACAAGCCCATTTTCATTAGATTACATGAGATTCCAAGAAAACCCATCAATCCCTTTTATTTGTATCACTTTCTCTCTCTACATTGTGTTGCAATTTGAGGTTAGAGAGAGAGAGTGAAACAGAGATCTAAAGTTTAATGGAAAACAAATTAGGTTTTCACTTCAAAATAATTGGAACCGAATCTAGTATTCATAATCAGTAATAAAATAGAAAAAAATCACCTAATAAAATAGAAGAGAAAAACGACATTATTTTTCTTTTATATATAGTTCATTTGATAAAGTAAAAACCATATATCTAAAAAAGAAATTTGAACATATGAAAAATATTTCTTATTATGTTTCTCTTTATCTCCCCTACCCTATATATATATATATATATATATATATATTTTATTTTGGGGCATTGCACTGTATTGCATAATTGGGAAGCAGGATAGGTGAAGATAAATCTGGAAAAGAACTGTCGCTCTTCACTACTACAAAATAAGAAAGCTCATCTATGGGAGGTTTTATATATGTGTGGATATATATATTCATGTATATCATGAGAGAGAGAGTAGATGCATGCATATGAGTTTATATACATATACAAAGGATAGTTTGGTCCACATAAATTATTAAAGGAAGGGTAGGTTCGTCATTTCAGAGTGGGCAATTCTGTTCTTACACGCATTTAGGGGTAATTTAGTCATTTCACATCTCAAAATTGGATTCACTATGTTTAACCTCGCCAGAGGTTGAACTGAGGGGGTTAAAGTGAAACAAATAAGGAGTGAAAATGTAATTAGTGAAACAAGAGAGGGTGCGGATGTAATTTACATTAACAGGGGGTGACCAATAGAGATTGGAACAATTCCTCAAACTAGGCTTATGAACTTGAGAAATGTAGCACAAAAGAGGCACAAAGAAAGTAGTGAATTACGAAAATGAAGTTTCTTTTGATCATTTTACTTTGCAGTAACTATAGAGTTGTTAAAGGCGCGCACTAGGTTCCAGGCTCCTTGAGGCGCAGACTTGCGTCTCAAGTGTGGGCAAGAACGTCTTTGGCAATATTTGCGCCTCTATTATAGAGTATGAATGCTTTAGTAATAATATTATTTGTTTAGTGTATTCTCCATTGTGAGCCTCACTTCACTGAGGCACGCGCCTCACCTAGCGCTTCGTGCCTAGGCTCTAAAGGACCACCTCTACCGCTTTAGTGCGCCTTGAGCCTTTAATAACTATGAGTAACTATATTTGATAATTTTCCAGCAACTCGCAGGTTAAAAGGCCTCTTGATATAAACAACCTATTCAACTAGACATATTACAAATTTCACAATGGAAAAAATTTGGCACTCAGATTTTGGTCAAGGATAATGTGCAAGAACCATGTGAAGATAATGTATACATACTATCTGTTTTTTTCTCTCTTCTAAGTACTATCGTGAATCTCATGTCATATTATCATAATTTAGAAATTGCCCCTTTCCTTTTAGGTGTATAAACCACCACCAAGAACCACTGCCGTTGAATCCTGTCATATCCAGACAATATTTTGATTTAATACATTCAGCTCATTTATCTTTTCGATAAGTGCATCTTCGCTGTGTGACACTATACCATTTTTACATCGTCCAGAGGATGTTTGACACATGAAATAGAATACGCTAAAAAATTGGCTGAAACAAAAGCGTTCTCCCAGTAATCCAATGAGGGGAGAGGAAGAAAATTTAAGAGTCTGTATCACACTAAACCCTTGATATTGGGTAAAACAACATTCTTCATCTTCAAGGATAATACATGTTTCTTGTGATCAATGCAAGACAAGGGGTCTTACCTACATCCACAAACATAGTTGGATCCCCAAAGATGTTATAACCATTAATTTGGACACTTCCCCACTGTTTCCCATATATCATCATACATAGAATATGGAAACATAGATATAGCTGTATACGCACCACAGCAGCTTTGTGATTCTCTACTAGTACTTGAAACACATCAATAGTATCTCAGTTCACCCCTGAGATTTGGATTAAAAAAAAAAAGGGTTCCCTTTTCTTTGTCTAGCATCTTTCAATTTTGCTTTTCCCTCCTTTCTATCTACAGAATTCCACAAATAGAAATCCATATCCTAAAATAGGTAATAGAAATTTTCCTCAATTGGATGAAAGTTTCCACCTTTGGCCGTATAAAAGCCCAATTCGTCAACTTTGGCTTCAATTTTCCACCAGTTTTAGGAACACCGACCGAAAAAAGAAAAACCTTAATTTTTCAAAACCATCCCTAACCTCGCTGACGAGATTTCCAAACCCTAATATCAGTCAAAAAAACAAAACACATCGTCTCCACCCACATCAATCAAACAAAAGCCCTAACATTTGACAAATTCAAACACATCCATATCGGCAAAAAAAAACTAGCAATATATATACTTAAATATATATATATGCATAGGTTTGGAAATTGTGAGTGAAAAATAAATGAAGAGACTGGCCTGAAAAACAGCGAGAGCGACGAACTGTTCGAGCTTGAGAGTGAGCTGGTGCCATAGCTTCTTTTGGTAGAGATCTTCTAAGGAGTTATACCAATCGGAGAGCTCAGGATGGGCATTGCGCAGAGAGTCTAGGTATTGCAAAGCGGCCATGGGAGACTCGGACGATGGACACGAAGCTAGAGAGAGAGTTTTAGAGACGTCTTTGTGTGGGTCTGAGTTATATATATATATATATGATACTATATAAACATCATATATATTTTTAAAATAATTACAAGCTTCTCTCTCCTATTGGACTGGAAAGTTAGAAAATCTTGAATCTGGGGTTTTACTGTAATTCCAATGATGATAATTGCCATTTTAAGAAAAGGATAATTTATGGGTGAATAAGATTAAAAAAAATAAGGAACAACTTTAGATAGATGAAGTAAGTAAGACTTCGTTTGAATTAACAACAGAGAAAAGAAAAAGGTCAAATATTAAAAACAATAACTTTTGGAGCCAATATTACTAATATGACAACTTTTAACAAGTATTTACAGAAAAAAGTCAATGCATAAAAATAATTTATATTTTATAATTATAATAAGATAATTACATATTTGACAAGTTAGTATGCATGCAATACTAAGGGCCCGTTTGGGAACTTGGTTTTGGTTTTGGTTTTGGTTTTGGTTTTGGTCTTAGTTTTGGTCTTGGGTGGTTTTAGGGAAATCTAAAACCAATATATAGTGTTTGGTAAGGAGTTGGTTTTGGTCTTGGTCTTGATATAATTATATATATATACTAATATGTATTAAAAATATATAAATATGAAAAATATATATATAAAAAATTGGAAAAACAGTAATTTTCGGGAAAAAAATATTTTTCCGAAAAATATAAAAAATAATTTTTTGGAAAATAATTAATTTTCGGAAAAAAAAAATAATTAATTTCAAAATAATTCAATTGCTTCCTCTTCCACATTTTACTGATTTTTCCATAAAGACCCACAACAAGAGATACTATATTTACAAATATATAGCATTTTTACTTTTCCAATGTAGCCCGCCAAAAATAAAGAAAAAAAAATCAACAAATTCAAATCACATGTAAAATTATGCACCATCGAATCCATGAACGCAATGAAGAACATGCAAACCCTAGTTAAAGGACTAACAACCTGACTACCAAATTAACTATTGAATATGACCATGGTGAGGTATTTTGTCTGGGGGAACAAAAAAAAAAGACAGTAAAATTACGTAATAGATGTTTAAACTTATTCTTTATTATAATATTAGAGGGTAAATAAATAAAATACCTTCAAAAAGTAGGCAAATCTATCAATTGGGGGTCCTTGCAAAAAATTGACAAAGTTTTCATCTGCTTGTATATAGACCAAACCTGAGAGGAGATCATTGTTCTTTACCCTTTGGGCCCGTTTGGGAACTTGGTTTTGGTCTTGGTTTTGATTTTGGTTTTAGTTTTGATCTTGGGTGGTTTTAGGTAAATCTAAAACCAATATATAATATTTGGTAAGGAGTTGGTTTTGGTTTTGGTTTTGGTATAATTATATATATATATACTAATATGTATTAAAAATATATAAATATGAAAAATATATATATAAAAAATTGGAAAAAAAGTAATTTTCGGGAAAAAAATATTTTTCCGAAAAATATAAAAAATAATTTTTTGGAAAATAATTAATTTTCGGAAAAAAAAATAATTATTTTTTTCCGAAAATATGATTTTTTTTCCAAAAATTAATTTTTTCGAAAAAATATGATTTTTTTCCAAAAATTTATTTTTTTCCGAAAAAATAAATTTTTCCGAAAAAATAAATTTTTCCGAAAAAATAAATATTTTTCGGAAAATAATTATTTTCGAAAAAATAATTTTTCTCGAAAAAATATTTTTTTTCCCAAAAATATGATTTTTTGACGAAAAAATAAATTTTTCCGAAAAAATAAATATTTTCAGGAAAATAAATATTTTCAGGAAAATAATTATTTTCGAAAAAATAATTTTTTTCCGAAAATTAATTTTTTTTTGGAAAATATGATTTTTTTCCAAAAATTATTATTTTTCCGAAAAAAATTATTATTTTCCAAAAAATAAATATTTTCGAAAAAATAATTTTTTGGAGAAAATTAATTTTTGTCCGAAAATATGATTTTTTCCCGAAAATTAATTTTTTTCCGAAATTTATTTTTTTCCCAAAAAGATAATTATTTTCGAAAAAATAATTTTTTCCCGGAAATTAATTTTTTTCCGAAAAATATTTTTTTCGAAAAATATAAAAAAAAATTCATAATAATTCATATTTTCGGCCATATATATATATATATATATAGAGAGAGAGAGAAGTCAAAAATGGTGGGCCAAAACCAGGTTTTAGTGGTTGGTTTTAGGGTGTCCAAAACCGGCCAACCAAACATGGTCTTGGTCTTGAAATCAAAGACCAAAACCAAAACCGGGTTGCCAAACGGAGCCTTTATTATTTTTTAATATAAAACCCCTTTGTGTTGAAGTGTTAAAACACAAGCCAATGAACTAAATATATCTATAAACATTGTATACTTTACATATTGCACGAAATTTTTTTTTAAAAAAACTTGAATACATTATTTCTTTACAATGAATTTATTTTATTTTATCGAGAAAATAATATGACAAAATATTATATATATACACATATATATGCACGTATTGATACATGAGAATGATTAAGAAGTTTTGAATCAAAAAGTTTTCAAAAGGTTGCCCAAAAAATTCATGCATGTATTTTTCTGATCCTACTCATTTCAACGGATATTTTCCTCCCAATAGCAAACCTAGAAATAGAAACTAAGGCCATATTTGGTAGGCGGTTTGGTCTAGTCTGGTTCGGTCTGGTATGATCTGGCTTGTCTAGATCCTGAATTTAAAAGTCTGTTTGGTAAGCGGTCTGGTCTTGCTATTTATTTTTTATTTATTATAATATTTATTTATGTATTATTTATTTATTTTATTTATTATTTCTTCACTTTATAGTATATTTTATTAATTTATTACTTATTCATTTATATATTAATTTCTAAATATATTCTATTATTATTTCATTATTTAATTCATTTTTTATTTATAAATTATTTACGATTATATTTTATTAATTTATTATTTAGTCCATTTTTTATTATTATTATATTTATTTATTATTATTGTATTCATTTATTATTATTATGTATTATTTAATTCTATTTTTTTATTATTATTTATTTTTAAATATGTTTTATTTAATTTATTGTTTATATTATTAATTATTCATTTTTAATTATTTATAAATATATTTTATTATTTATTTATTATTATATTCATTTTTTATTATTATTAGGTATTATTTAATTCATTTTGGTTATTATTTATTATTTATATTTTATTTTAAAAATATGTTTTATTTAATTTTTTTATTATTATTATTTATTCATTTTTAATTATTTATATATATATTTTATTAATAAGACCAGACCGGACCATGTTGAACCATAAAAAACTCTAGTTCCAAAAACACTCCCTTTGGTTCAATTTGGCCTCATTTGGTCTGGTTCCAAATTTTGAGACCAAGTTCAAACAAACATGGTCTGGTCCCTGAAAATAAAAACGAGACCAAATAAGACAGCCTACCAAACAGGGCCTAAGGGAAGGAAAACAAAAATTTTAAGGGATAGACTTTGGTAGATGAAATCTATTCTATAACTTAAGCTATCATTACCATTACAATTACAAGTATAAATAAGATACTAACAATTAAAGAGTGAAAAAGTTAACTATATACAGACTGAAGAGGCATATTATTCTACAACCCAAGTTGTTATGATGGATCCCAAGATATATATTTTACGGGTTCACAGCCTGTAAATAGAGATACAGATTCATGTACCGTCCACAATTTTCAGAAAGGAAAGTGACCCGAAAAAAATCGTAGCAAAATTAATTAAATATGTGAAGTAGAAAGAAAAAACAAAATCCACCGACTAATATGAGCATTACAGGTATGGAATCCACAAATCCGTTCGTTACAATAGATTGACGCATTCCTATATGCATAGAATACATAAGTCCGCTGGAAACAACCGGTCCTTACGTAATTATATGTATAAATATATACTTACACAAATATACATATTTGCATGCTTATATAAAAATAAAAAATGTCAAACCGAGTAAAACATCTCTACAAACACTAGGAGAGAGATATAGAATTGACCTTAGTAGACGGCTTCGGAGGAGAGAGAGGGTCTATAAAGCCAGGGAGAGTGAGAGGCGAGAGAGTCTTCGATCATGTTTGATATCACTTATGTTTTTGGCTTTACCAATGAGAAAAAGAGAAGTATAAATAATTTTGAGAAGCTGTTACCCTAACTTATTTAAAACGTTCTTCCAAGGCTCAGAAGTTCTTCTAAAATTTGTCAAACACCGTTCAAAATGATTTTTTCCTCCAAGAAACTAAAAGTAGTGTTTGAAGAATCAATCCAAACATTCATAAGGTTATGTAGTGGTTAGGGTTTATGTAGAGCTGTTGGATGCACATATCCAATGATTGCAAGGTCACACTTGTAGAAATTACAATGCATTTTTGGATTTAACAACAAAAGCATTTGTTGTGTGTGTGTGTGTGGGTGAGAGAGAGTGTGTGTGAGAAATAATAATTATTGGTCGGGAAAGGATACTTATTTGTAATTCATAATCATATAAAAAACCATCTATGAAAATTATTTACAAAAAGTTATTGCATAATTCATGAAACTATTATTATTTTAAATCATGTAATTAGAGTCCATATATATATATTTATTATTTACGTGATTGGATGTAGGGTGCACACAGTCCGATTTGGTACAGTTCTAGATAAATTTAGAACCAAATTGTTCACAACGGTTTAATCAGAACCAGAACCGAAACCGTTAGTGAAGGAACCAAAAGCCAAACCAAACCTTAAAAGACCAGTTCGGTTCAATGTCGAATGACGGTTCCTTTCAAAATGTATATCACATATATGAATATCAATTATAAAAAAAAAATCTTGCCAATTTTAAAACCAAGAGCAAAAAAATTCTTAATACAAATTTTACAGAACCACATTTGATTTCCAAAACAGAATTTTATCATATTATTTCAATATCAAAACAATAAGCACTATCAATTTCAGAAATAAATACATTTAAACAAGTAATGACCCCCTTTCAAACACAATAAACATTCTCACAAACTAATAGATCTGGCAAAAAATAAGGCACGATACGAATATTGTATGAATTAAAAGGGTTTGAGTTAAATGGGTTCAATTTATAAAATGGTCGACCTAAACACGACATGATAATATCCGTGTCATGTTTAGGCCAAATCCAAGTAACCTAACCCGGTTATATTTGTATTTATTTATTTCATCTTCTCAAACTGGTCATGGGTTGAAGGCCTAATGGCCTACCGGTACCAGACTCTTACTCCCAAATAAGAGGAGGTTAAGGTTGTGTGTGTGAGTAAACGTTTATTTTTTTTTTAAAAAAAGGTTTGTAATTAGATGCCAAGTTTAATTAATTTTTTAGATAAGTACGTTAAATAGTTTGTACATTTTTTAACACAATATAACTCAATTATTAAACGAGTTATATGGGTCGTGATGTACCTGTTTAAATAATAGGTTATGTTATTGTTTAACATATTTAACACGTATATTAACGTGTCGTGTTCATATTGAGTCATTTAATATAATATTTGTGTCCCAACCAGAAACAAACACGACCTACAAACTCGAATTACTACCCATACAAACTAGTTATGCACCAAAACACAATGAACTTAGGGATATTAAGCATTGTGGTGTTAAATTGATATATTAATATTTATGTATACAAAATATTTATAATCAGTTCGAACCGAATTGTAACTATTATGCTTGTTGGGAGCGGTGACCAAACCGAACCAATTTAAAATTAAAACCAAGGCACCAATTGAGTTCAGATTGGTTCTACAATTTTTTTGTGCACCTTTAATAGGATGCTCTATATTCTAGTATATTAAGACTCAAAAATTTTGTCACATGTGATTGACCAAGACTTTTTTTAATCATTTAAAAGATAATGTGAGAAGGAAGATTTTTTTTTTTAATGGTTTGAGACTATTTAGTATAAGTGAATCACAATCTTAGAAATAATTGAGAAAGTTGAATAAAGTGGACATATTCTAGTTTTTGGGTTAAATTCATTTATACTCTTCGGGTATGTCAATTCAATTAGACTCTACAGATTTGCGTATCTTCAGTTAGATCCCTCAGTATTTGTTTGCTAACTTTTGTCAACTTTGAAGTGAAATGTCTAAACTATTCTGCTAATGTTTGCTGAACAAAATTATTCAAATTGAATTAAGCGTTGATAATATAAGCTTGAAACCAAACACTCCTTAAACTTGAATCCAAACATTACTTGAATTGTTATTTCTCATAAAAGAAAACCCTTCTTCACATTTTCAATACATTCTCACCATTAGCCCTAAACTCACCAAAATCTCACTTCATCACCTGTTTAAATTATACAAAAATAATTGCTTTGAGAGCTCCTGACCATGGTATTCTCAGTGGGTTTGCAGTCATGAAGGTGAAGGCCATGAGTTATTGACATTGGTGAAAGTGATATTAGAGGGGTGAACGTGATAAATTAAAGTAATAGAAAAGGGCGCCAAAAAGCCAAACCTCGTAGTAACAATTTTTATATTGATGTGATTAGCCCACATCATCTCACAATTTTTTAAAAGGAGTAATATTTAGGGAAAATGGCATATAACACCCCTGAAGTTTATATTTTGGGCAATTTGACTCCCTGTTTGAAAATTTGTGCTCAAAACACCCCTATAGTTTCTACATTGTGGGATCAGACCCCTTTGACAAGTATTAAACTGCCTATTTTTCCCTTTTGGTATACCAAAAATCCCCCTGAGGGATGATAGTGAACAAAAATAATAGTTTAGGGGTGTTTTGTGCCCAATAGAGTTAAATTATTAATTGCTGCCAGAAAAATAAAAAAAATCTTCAGCTAAAATGGTCCAAAACAATCTGTATTAACATTCACATCACTCTTTATATTAATGTTCTATCTATGAAATTTTATCCGGTATATCTTCTATTAACATATATGCATTGGAGTAATGAAATCTATTTGTATTGAAATGCCTTACGGTCAGTCATATCAATTTGGTTGTTCGAAAAAAAATAATTAAAAATAACTCACAAACAATATAAAGTCCAGCTTAGGCCTACGACTCTTTTACCCAAATATGACAATTTTGTTCTTCTATAAATCCGACCCAAAAAATTATGTGAACATTCAAAATAAAAATACAGAATTTTACTTGCGTGATATCTTTAATATTCTTCAAATAATATTAATATATATATATATTTTGAAAAAACTGAAACAATCACACATGAGCTCACATTATTGATCCTAGATACACAGACATTTTTTTCTAATTGTCCATGAATGATACACAGACATTTTTTTCTAATAAGCAAAAATTACATCGATCTCCATTGATGTTGTGGCAATGTAGATTGACCTCTCCCTTCCTCGCCAAATTACACTAACCTCCCTTGGTGTGGCCGTGTTCGAGAAAGATGATGAAAGAGACGCAACCTCGCGTACAGGACTTCATCTCTGCTGGTGGTGGATGTACTTGAAGTGCTGTGGAGATGTATTGTGAAGTGAGGGAAACAGAGAGAAAGATAGAGTTATTATTGGGAGGAACTTAGGAAGCCTTAGGCTTGGTAGGTGGTCTTCTCTGCTCTGGTCTGGTTTGATTTGGTGTGGTGTGGTCCGGTCTGGTTTGGTCTGGCTTGTCTAGATCTTGAACTTAAAAGTCTGTTTGGTAAATGATCTGGTCTGATAGTCACAGTCTCACAAATATTGAACCAGATCATATTTGGTAAAACGATCTGGTCTGATCTTTTCGCTTTAAAAAAATAAAATTATTTATTATTTTTATGTATTATTTACTTTATTATTTATTATTATTTCATTTATAGATATATTTTATTATTTATTTATTATTATATATTATTTAATTCATTTATTATTATTATTATTATTATTTTTATGTATTATTTAATTTATTATATATATATATATATTATTCAATTTTGATTTTTGGTGGTCTTAATCGTTGGTCTCAAAAATCTTATTTTGGTTATCAAGACCAGACTAAACCATGCGGAACCACCAAAAAAATTGATTCCAAAAATACCACATTTGGTTCAATTTGGTCTAGTTCCAAATTTTGAGACCAATCCAAATAAAACATGGTCTGGTCCCTGAAATTGAAGACCAGACCAGACTAGGTGGAACCATAACCACCTATCAAACAAGGCCTTAGTTGTATAATAACAATGCAATTTATTCTTATTATTTTGAAGGGATAATATATCAGTTGGACTCAGCTGTTCAATTGAGGGACCATTTCAGAGCACCCATTGAGGGCCTGTTTAGCATGCATTTTGTTTTTGATGTTTTATTTTTAGCCGAAACAAATTGACATTTTTATTGCGGTACTTTTAGTTAAAACTGGAACTATGTTTGGTAACTAATGTTGAATTTGTTTCAAATTTGGCCCAAACATATTTTAATATATTTTATCTACAGTGTTGAAACAAGCTGCACAAAAATACCAAAAATATCAAATTAGCGTTTTCATTTTTTTGTAAAACATTTCAACTATTTACATTATTGTACAAAATAAAACAGATTGCGCCAAACATGCTTCAGTAAAAAAAATGAATTGTTTTACGACCAAAAACAAAAGCACCAAGAACAAGACGCATGCCAAATGGGGCCTATGCCAAAGAATAGTGTCAATCTTGTGCCTTGCTATACTTCAACACATACTTGACTTGATATAAGAAATTCCTTTAAGATCCTACACTAAAATAGGTAGCCTTCACGGAAAAAATCGTCTCAAGTGTGCCTCTCACTGGATCCAGGACAGTGAGGGCCGACAAATTAAAAAGTGAAAAGTTATTTCACTCATCATTACCACTTTCTATCATATTGTGCCACGTGTCCTATTAGGCCATAAATAATGAGTTATTATGTGAATAAAGATGCATATTCATAAAGTGAATTCAACATTATTATATTATTCGATAATTGATATAATAATTTTAATAATATACATGTTACAACTTACAAGTCTTTTGTAATAATATAGGCAGAAAACCCAATATATACTATAATTTACACAAAATTCCTATAATTTCAGGATTTAATCACAAAATTGCATGCCCTTCACTAAATTCGATATTTCAGATTTTAATCAAATATTCCCCTCGTCCCAATAAAAGCCAATTTTTATGTCAAAATAACTTAAATACCTATGACATAAAAATTATACTTAATGAATAATTTGCACTAAAACACCTTGAGTTTCAAATTTTAATCAAATAATCCATCGGATAAATACATAATTAATAATATTTTTTTTATTTCATAATTAATACTAGTATTTTTTATCCCAGATGAGTTTGTGGTAGAATTAGTATTGAGGTTGTTTATGTAATTTTTTTTTATGAAGACATGAATGTAAAAATGAAGCATTGGTAGTAACAAATGAAAGTCGTGATTTGGAGTATAATAATAATTGATTTTGATAGAAAGTGATTTGCGTTCTATATATAAATGTATGTATATGTGATTAAATCCTGTAATATCAAGGAATTTAGTGAAGGGCATGCAATTTTGTTATTAAATCCTGAAATTATAGGAGTTTTGTGTAAATTATACTATATATATATATATCTATATATAAATGTATGTATATGTGATTAAATCCTGAAATATCAAGGAATTTAGTGAAGGGCATACAATTTTGTGATTAAATCCTGAAATTATAGGAGTTTTGTGTAAATTATAGTATATATTGTGTTTGATATATTGGGTTTTATGCCTATATTATTACAAAAGACTTGTAAGTTGTAACATGTATTATTATTTTAATATTATTAAAATTATTATATCATTGACCGAATAATATAATAATGTTGAATTCACTTTATGAATATGCATCTTTATTCACATAATAACTCATTATTTATGGCCTAATAGGACACGTGGCACAATATGATAAAAAGTGGTAGTGATGAGTGAAATAACTTTTTATTTTTTAATCTGTGGGCCTTCACTGTCCTGGATCCAGTGAGAGGCACACTTCTGACGATTTTTTCCAAATATCAAAGCCTTGTTTGAACAAGTTTCATATGTGCTTAAGATAATCAACTTTATTTGCCAATTCAAGATCTTGAAAATCAAGTCTACAAAACTAGATTGAGAAGCATATTGTGTTCCAAGCAACTTTGTCACCGGTGTTCAGAATGCTCCAGAATCTGATTGACTTGACCAATAATCTGTTTTGGCAATATAGAACACTGAGACCAGAGTGAAAGAATAGCAACTAGGGTAGATTTGATAAAAAAAAAAATCTTTTCCTGCATATCATTAGTGTTTAGCTGTCCAACAATCAACTCTACCAACAATCTACTTAGGTTGTGATCCTTGCCTCACAGGTAAGGATTACGTTCCATGTTACATGGGTTCCTCTATGTTGAAATTTAAGCAAAAACATCCTCCTAAAGCCCAGCTCTTAAGGTGGGCAAATTGGTTCTCTCAATGGTCCTTTGATGCTCTTCACATTCCTGGAAAGACTAATGTTCTCCCAGATTTCCTGTCTCGTTTGAAAAAGGAAATTAATCCAATCTGCTTTCCCATGATCTCCTGTTTTGAGCCCTTAGCATTCCCTTTTCATCTCCAGATCCTCCTCCTTGAACAGACCCTCATTGCAAGAAGTTGCCACATGGTCAATTCTCTCCAATATCTTTATGTTCATCGATATGGTCTCGAGTCTGGCCCAATCCGAACCATGCCTTTTCACCCAATTTATCCTTTCCTAACCCATTTTGTTCGGCTCTTTTGTTCACATAGAAAGCTTCACAGGCCCACTGGGAGGTAGTGGGTTCAACAAGTCCTTCTGATTGGACTTGGTATCAGAGCCATGCCTACTTGACTTTCAGCTTTTCTGGGTGATTCTCTTATACAGACTGCATTAGTTCTTCCTTAAGATATATATATATCATTTTCTCTTCAATTGTTCTCAAAAACTGGTTTTGCTAAGAAATTTATTTCTTGAAGTACTATATTCTATTTCTTTGTGAAATTTTGGTTTTACGGTTTCTTATTACTCTTTTTTACTTAGTTTATTCTGGATCACAGTCCCAGAGCGCTTGTTGGCTAAGGGCCTTTTTGCTCGGGTTACCTTCCTTGGTAGACTCGGTATTTTAAAGTATTTAATTAACCAAAAACCTGAAGAGTGTTACGAGGCAAGACACAGGTCCACTGGTGATCGTAGTCTCTCTAGACCACTTCTTGATAAGAATTCTTGTGAAAATTTTATTTATCTATTTTCTGGATTTTCGAAATGCATGTCTGATTAATTGATGAACCCAGATCTCCCTTATCATGTCTATGTCTAGATCTTCAAGTTCTGGCTCAAGCTCTCGTTCATTTAGATCTAACTCTTCCAGATCTCTTCTTCCCTCTTCTTCTTCTAAAGTTGAATATCTCTATGAGCATGAATATTTGGATGAATCCAGTAAAGTTCCTGTTATAGATCTCCCTCTGGTTAACCCATATACTGCCTTTGTCAAACCTCGATCCGCTGTAAACAAAGTTACTAAACTTTTTCATACACCCAGACCAAGCTCGGTCTTAGAGTATGTTCAAGCTTCTCGATTTGACCAATGTTTTGTCCCGGCCACAGATACTGAACAAATGTTCCCCATGGAACTCCCGTCTGAGCTTCCCACCCAATGGCAACAGAAAGGTTTTATGCACCTCCATTTTGGAGCTGTACGTATTGCTCTCTCCTTTCATGGTCGCAAATGACTCCCTGTCACTTCTCGGATCGCCCTTCTTGATACTCGTTTCCAGCAGTATCAGCATGCCTATATCGCAACCGTTCAGACAACTTTGAATGCAGGAACGGTGGTCTTCACCTTTTTTCCTAATTTCAATATGCCTCTGAAAGATCCACATCTCCTTAATGCTCTCCAGATCCAAGTTCAAATCCATGGTGCTTCTGCAGTACCAACCACATATGCGGCCACTCTATACTACCAAATGGCATACCGATTGCAAAATCATGCCATGGACATGTGCCTCCCTTCCAATGCATCCCAAGATGCCCTCCTCCTCGATATCAACACCCAGCACCAAGCCACATGTACCCATATTCCTAAACAGTTGACCAAAACTGAGTTATACCAGCTTTTGCCCAACTCGTGGGTTACCTCTTATGAAAAGATTCACCAGTAGCCCCAACCTGTTCATTCTAGTAATCCGACCTGCATCACCAAAACTGATGGAACTGTTTCCATCACTTTTCCCAAGCCTGGTGTTCCCTCTACATCCCTGCCACTTTTCTCTTCAAAGCTCCCCGAAATAAATATGCTCAGTCCTTCAGGCCAGATCCCCATCAGCAAATTCCAACCTTCTGGTGATCCCATTTATTACTTTTCAGATCCACTCTCTGGCCACAAGTATTTTGATGCCTGTGATTGTGGTGACTGTCTCCGTGATCTTGATGATGATGATGAGGAACCCACAAAACAGAAAAGGAAATCCTCCCAGTATCGGCTCCAAAAGCGATATGAGGATGGTGATCCTACAGTTGGCCTCCTTGGTGAACCGTCTGGCAAATTCGACTACTTTGTCAAATATGGCAAACCTAAGAAGTCCCAACCAAGGCCTTCTCCTCCAATTTGCAAGCCACATATTACTTGTACTCCCCGACAAACTCCTCCTCCGGATTTGCCTCAACCTGTCCCGTGCTACATGTTCTCTCCCTCTTCTTCCTGGTCTGAGGTTGATTTTCCTCCTCTTTCTTACCATGATGACCAATAACATACTACCCATCAGCATAAGGTTCTGGATTCTCATATTATCAGTTCTGACGGATCCTCTACTTCTATTGTTGCTGCTGTAAGTGTCAAATTTCACTCACATCAAAAAAAGATATTTTATTTAGGCTCCAATGGCCGTATTTATACCCTTAATCTCATACAAGTTTTTCCTATTTTATTGGATCATGCTCCTTATTACATGGAGTCATGATCCACTTGATAAATAACTCCCCACTACTTCTTGATAGTGGGTTGTTATTACCCATTTTCTAAGGAATGATGGGCCCATTACACTACTTGGACATTTGATTGTGGGCTAATTACTTACTCACTTGTACATGGGCTTAACATATTTTGGGCCTAATAAAATGGACCTGAGCCTATAATTTTCACTATTTACAGCTGCTGAAGCCGCCATCAATTGGCAGTCAGCCAATGCTCTGGCCCAGAACAAAATCCTTCATCGAATAGCCATCTCCCAACAGTCCCTTGAGAGTACTGTCAATAGAAAGCTCACTTCTCTTGAGCTTTTAATCCATGATCTGCAGCAGAAGATCCAAGGCCTCCATACTGAACTACTTCAGATGGCCTACACAAACCAAGCTTTCACTTCAGCTTTTGTTGCTAAAGATGCTAAGATGAAAAACCTCAAGCACCAGTTGCATTCTTTACAGACTCAACAACTCCACCAACCGCGGCAGTCCCCAGATTTGTTTCCTGCTTCTTTTCCATCTCCCTTTTACCCCTATTATATTCCCCAGAATATATCTCAGCCCCTTTTTATGGCTCCTACTAGCCACCATAGTCTCTTTGGCCCAACTACTCCCATAGCCTCTGTCCCTGCTTCTAAGCCACCACCTTCACCACCTGTTATCACTGCAACCCGCTCATCCTCTGCCTCCCCTTCTTATTTCGCTGGACCCATTTCTGGCAGCAAGCCTGCTCCAAATCCAAAAGGAAAATCTGAAGCTCCTCAACAGCTTATGATTGATCCCCCTGCATTTTCCCCCAGAAATCCTATCAGTAATCTGTTATTCAAACTTGCTGATCCTGATCATGCCATTACTCCTGAAGATTTATCTGATTCTGATAGCCAAGTCCCTTATCCAGTCCTCTATATGGCTGATCCTCCTCCTCCTCAAGAAGATCCAATAATAGATGAAGTTGAGGATCCCGACATTCCCGATCTAAATCCCAGAGCTCCTCCACCTGCTGCCCCCACTGCTCCTAATGGTCATGGTTTCTCCATTGATGACCTTCCCCGAAGCAAGTGGCTTGACAAGTTTTATGAGATCCATGCCTGGTGCTCTGCCGAATTGCTAAATCCTAATACTACCTTGCACATAGCCCTCACTAGATGTGTTTCTAAATTTCTTGGCCGACTAAGATAGTGGTATGTTAGTATGGGAGAATACCGCCAACTCCAACTTCTCCAAGCACCCTCCATAAATGCCTTTGTAGATGCCATTCACAATGAATTCCTTGGCTCCACTGAAGGTATTCTCGAGGCAGCCCGTGAAGAATATTTTAGTATGCGTTGCTGCTCATTCAAACGAAAGGACCTAGAATCTCATTTCCTCAAAATGTCCCAAAGGTTTTATATCCTTGGGGGTATTGATGATGTGAATCTGAAGCAAACATTTCTCAAATCCCTTCCTGATCCTCTTGGCGATGAAACCCTTAAACTTCTCCAAACAAAGAATTTCACATTGCCAAATACTTCTCTTGGATCCATCTACTCCCATGTCCTTCAATCCCTTGAGAAGCTCTGTAACTACCAAAAATTCCTCAAGACCATGCATGAACAAGGCAAGTTACTCGGTACTGCTTGTGATAGACCAGATCTCCTCATTAAGTGCAAAGGTTCTGGTTCATGTACCTGTCCTACCTCTGGTTCCAAGAAGAAACATTTCAGAAAATGGAAGTCTGGCAAGTCTTACTTTTCCCAAATCTAAGAAAAAGAAATGGCGTTTCTTCCGAAAGAAAACTGTTCGTGGTCTCCGCAAATCTGATCGTTGTTACATCTGCAGAAAAAGGGTCACTATGCCAGACAGTGCCCCAACAAAACTGCTAGAACTAACATGATTCAGACATTAGCCTCAGTTCTTCCTCCTGATGACAATGCTGACATTGAATCTGTTTTCTCCCTCGATGATGAAGCATCTCCATCCACTATTATGGTTTTCTCCCTTGATGCATCTGATTCAGATGACTCTTCAGTCTTCTCTACCTCTGATGATGAGGAATTTTCAAAAGACCTTTTCTCTTTTGAACTGTCCATCTCATCCGCTCTTCTTGCCCAACCTTTGGCCCAAATCAAGGTTTTTCCAGAAAAGTACTCACACCCCATCTCTGTCATTGCTTTCTTTGACACCGGAACTGCTTCCACCATCATGAACCCTGCCATCCTTCCCAGATCCTACTGGCAGACCTGTTATTTCCCATTCACTGCTGCAAATGGGGAAACATTTGCCATCACTCTTCAGACCAAACCTATCCTAATCCAATTGTTCCCTGGAGTGCAGATAAAACATCGAGTGTTAGGCTCCGAACTTCCAAACAAAGATCTTCTAATAGGATTTGATATCCTTCAGAAGCTCTCGCAAGTCTCATGGCTCCCCAAAGGACTGAAGTACAAGAATTTCTTTTTACCTTGGACTGTCCAACCCAACCTTTTCCAGCTTGATGACAGTATCACCTCTCTCCAGACAGCCATCCTCAAAACCTCTTGTGCTGAATCCCATTATGATTTTCTCACCAAATGTACCCATCCTTTATGGAAGAACCCTGCTTTCTTCATTTCTCTCCCCTTCAAAAGAAATGAAGACTTGAACCCCAATAAAGCTACTCACCATGGGATGAATCCCGACCATTACCAACTTGCTATCCAAGAGTTAAACCAGCTCCAATCAGAAGGACTTGTTGAACCCACTACCTCCCAGTGGGCATGTGAAGCTTTCTATGTGAACAAAAGAGCCGAACAAGTTCGTGGTAATTTGAGGCTTGTCATCAATTACCAACCATTAAACCATTTCCTCCAGGATATAAAGTTTCCCCTGCCTAGACGAGCTGTTATGTTTTCCAATCTCCCGAATGCCAAGATCTTTTCAAAATTCGATCTCAAAGCTGGCTTTTGGCAGTTGGGTATCCATCCCGATGATCGTCCTAAGACTGGCTTTTGTATCCCAGATCACCACTACCAATGGACTGTCATGCCGTTTGGTCTCAAAACCGCTCCCTCCCTCTTTCAGCAAGCTATGATCAACATTTTTCATCCTATCCTTCCATCTACCCTTATCTATATCGATGATATCCTCCTATTTTCTCCAGATGTTGAATCCCATACCGCCCTTCTCCAAGAATTCCACCAACTTGTCCTAAAGTATGGAGTGATGCTCTCTGCAAAGAAAATGATTCTAGCACAACCGGAAATTGAGTTTTTAGGAATGAAGATCTCCCATGGCCAATATGTTCTCCAACCCCACATAGCTACCCAGCTTCTCCAATTTCCTGATGAACACCTCACCCGAACCCAAATCCAGCAATTCCTTGGAATTGTAAACTATATGGCTGAGTTCATCTCCAACCTGGCTCCTTATCGAAAGTTTCTCTCAGACCTTCTTAAGAAAGCTCCTCCCCTTTGGTCTCCCTCTTGCACAGAAGCCATCAAGCATCTTAAGTCCATCTCCCAAACACTTCCCCCATTGCAAATCCCTTCCAATGGAAAGAGAATTCTGCAGACTGATGCCTCCGACCTCTATTGGGGCGCAGTTCTCCTTGAAGAAACTCCCCACCAGTCCCGATCTATTTGTGGCTACAAAAGTGGTGCTTTCACTCCTGCTGAACTTCACTACCACTCTACCTACAAGGAAATCCTAGCCATCAAAAGAGGAATTAAGAAATTTGAATTCCATCTCCTTGGTCACCATTTCAGGATCGAAACTGACCTCAGTAGTTTTCCAAACATGTTGAAAATTTAAGCAAAAGCATCCTCCTAAAGCCCAGCTCTTAAGGTGGGCAAATTGGTTATCTCAATGGTCCTTTGATGCTCTTTACATTCCTGGAAAGACTAATGTTCTCCCAGATTTCCTGTCTCGTTTGAAAAAGGAAATTAATCCAATCTGCTTTCCCATGATCTCCTATTTTGAGCCCTTACCATTCCCTTTTCATCTCCAGATCCTCCTCCTTGAACAGACCCTCATTGCAAGAAGTTGCCACATGGTCAATTCTCTCTAATATCTTTATGTTCATCGATATGGTCTCGAGTCTGGCCCAATCCGAACCATGCCTTTTCACCCAATTTATCCTTTCCTAACCCATTTTGAGATTAATCCCTCCTTTTACTTCCATTTTTCTCGAGAACTTTACCTCCTCCTATGGTATCTAGTAGATATTTATCATATTGGGATCATCCTTGATAAATCTCAATTGTTACAATATCTAGCTCAGTGTCTCTTTAATAACCTCTCCTCTGACCAAATGAAATTATGTTCCTGGTTAACTCTGTTCGGAGACATTTCTTTTTGGCAGAACCAACTCCGTCGCACCCATTTCCAAAATCCCATGTTCGTTTTCTGGAGTTCAAAGCAGTTCCTACCTACCCCTGATAATGGTTTTCATATTTAGAAGCATTTTCATACTTCCTTTTTTACAGGTCATGAAAATATTCTGGTTTATGAATTGGTTACTCACTTTGACATGTTCCGAACTCAAATCTGCCATCATAATGGAATTTCCCCAAGAACTATATCTTCCTTCCTTTTTCATCCAGATACTGCAAACTGGCGGACTTCTGATTTCTTTCCCTCAGACTGGCGTGCAAAAATGCTCCAAATCTTGGCTGATCATGAAGCCCAATATTCCTGGGATCTCCTAGATCCAGATCATCCTATCTACCGAGTGCACCTTCATGCCTATCCTATTGACACAGCCCCCAGTGGTTACAATTCAGAAGACATGTACTCAGACGATTGGAGTCCTCCTGGCTCATGGTAGCCCATTGATGTCAGCTATTCTATTGTTTATATACTATTTGTGTGTGTATGACACATGAGTGATGTCATACTGTTTATTTGTAATATTGCCAGACAGCAAGGGCATTCTTGTCTTTCCACTTTCATTTTCTGCCATTCTGACTGTCGGCAAGGGTATTATAGTATTTTCAGCCTGTGATGTCATGGCTGACGTTTTCGCTCTTTCATTATTGTATGTTGTCCCCACAAAGGCTCTTTATGTCTTTTGTGTTTTCTTCTTCTGCCTATATAAGGCATGTTTGTATGATATGGAAGGGCAGAGTCTGATTTTCGAAATGCATGTCTGATTAATTGATGAACCCAGATCTCCCTTATCATGTCTATGTCTAGATCTTCAAGTTCTGGCTCAAGCTCTCGTTCATTTACATATGCGGCCACTCTACACTACCAAATAGCTTTCTATTGACAATACTCTCAAGGGACTGTTGGGAGATGGCTATTCGATGAAGGATTTTGTTCTGGGCCAGAGCATTGGCTGACTGCCAATTGATGGCGGCTTCAGCAGCAACAATAGAAGTAGAGGATCCGTCAGAACTGATAATAGGAGAATCTAGAACCTTATGTATCGTGTTCGACAATTTCGGTAGGGCACAGGGGCGGAGCTAGGATTTCGAAGTAGGGGGGCGAACTATCAAATTTTTTATTTAAGTAATATATATATTTAAATAAAAAATATTAAAAAATTAATTATATGATATTATAAATTTGTTAACTAGCTAAACGTTGATCAATTTCTTTTTTTATTTTAATAAAAATGCACTTGGCCTCTATCTAATCATTACCAAAAATAAAATTTTAAAATCTACCATCAAATTTGAGTTCAAAGGTTTTTTTAAATAATAAAAATCATCATCTATTGAATTTTAACTAAAAGTCTAAAAAGTTTCATTTCCAATGCTAATACCCAAACAATCTCCAAGACAAACTTGTCTTCCCTCTTGGAACAAATTGTGTTTTGACAAGTTGTAAAAAATATCATCTCGAAATTCCATGTGCCAATTTGATTAGCTCATCTACCAGTCTCAAGTTCATCAATAGCTATCAAATGGACAATTTTACTAACTTGAACAACTATGTTAAACATCTTGAACATAATTTCATGATAGAATCACCAATGATGTGGATGAAAATATGACCCAAGGTGTGTCTAAAATTAGAAAGAATTTTGTTTTTTTAAAAAAGAAACAAGATAAAAAGTACCGACTTTTTTAGTAAATAAAATTGAAGTAATGTTAAAATTGGAATTTAATTCATTAACGGGACTTGAATAGAAATAAATTAATAGCAAGAACCTTACCATATTTTGATTTGTGATATAATTTTTATTTTTTTTGCTAGTTACTAAAATTCATATTTTAATTTAAATTTTCTTACTTTAACTATTATTGGGCTATTAACTTTATTAGGCCTTATAAATATATTTTGGAGAGGCCAACTACATCTAAAACCATTCTTTTCCTTTGAATACATATATAGTAATAGAAAAAATCAAAAAATTTGGAGGGGCCATGCCTAAATTTATATTCCACTGACTCCATTTTGAAATGTTACTTCGAACACTATATTTTACAAAATTATCACTGCATTTTTAGGAATAACACAAAAAAATAACTATGATAAATATTTAGCTAGGAGTTATTTTATTTGATATTTGACATGTTAGAGTATGACTCATTTTCTTGCGTGGAAAGTAAACTTGGGTAGCATATATCTCTATTTGACTAGTATATTGTTATATTTGGTGACTCATTTCTTAATGGGGAATATAACTTAGCCACCAAGCAATTTTTAATTAGGTAGGAGATCAATTCTTAATTGGATTGATTGACTTTTCCTCCACTCCAGCCTTCTCCTATAAATATAGGTGCAACCTATTGTATTATGTGTACCAGACAGAGAGCCAAAATAGGCCGGTACTGGTGTGAGTGAAGCACAGGCGGTGCGCAGAGAATACACAGAGATAAAGAGAAAAAGAGATACAGAGTGATATTTCTTGGTGTGAGTGAAACACCGGTGAGGGTGAGCGATACACGTGTGAGTAAGACACTGTGTGAGTTGTTGATCTGCTGATCATCTTATTTTAATCATCTCATTGATCGATAGTAAAATGGTATTTTCCGTAGACGTAGGCTGATTTGGACGAACCACGTATATATCTTTGTGTCAACTGTGTTGGTGTGTGATTTTGATTTGTAGGTATGCACGACTTCGAACGGAGGGTTTGGATTCCCTAATAAGTGGTTCTTGGGCGGGTGTAAAAACCCTAACATAACACGCTCGACACGTGAATATATACCCCATGTCTGACACACGTATCTGAATCCATGTAAGTAAGATGCCATGGAAATCCACATTCTACTTCAATGAACAAAATAACTTGGGAACTTGCGAACTGTCCACGTATAAATAATTAACTCCCAATGCAGTAAATTATCTCAAATCAATTCTCATAGTACACCTAGGCATCGGAGATAACCACTAACAAACTCATTTGCAAGAAAAATATCATGTTGTAGGTAGACATATTTTTAACTGATGATAAATTATGATACCACGATTACAACCATAAATCAAATAGAAACTCAAAATTTAGATTGTTTCTGCTTCTTTAACCAACTAAAGAATGCATCACATGAATGATTGAAAACAAGTTAGGATAAGCTTTCTATTCATATCTTCGACATCTAAGAATCACCTTTGTTTTATAGGAGTTGTCGCATGGGTTAATTTGTTCACCAATTTTTTTAGAGCAAATAAAAAAAAAATTGAAATCATTTTGGAACCTGATAGAAGCTTGGTATTAGAATAACTTGTTTTGCCGGCAACCTAACAAGAGTGTTTAAATAATAAGGATATCATTGTACTTTTAAGAATAAAACAGAACAATATATATTAATGGAAATTTAGCCGAATCCATGTATCATTTTGTTTGATACTTGACAGGTGAATATATCCACATTTCTAACTCACGTATTTGAGTCCATGTAACATAGATCACAACTAAAATTGATGTTCTTTTTTTTTTTACCCAATTTTGTCCAGCCCTGTGACACACTGTCCCACACGGCTGATGCTAATGAAGCCATTGACCCCGAACTCCAAGTTTGGGTTAAGTGCGTGACGTTATCCATGACACTGAAGATATTCAATATCGTGTGTCATCTCTTACTTTATTGACTATTCCGCAATTAATTTTTAATTTGTCATTAAATTCATAAAAAATATATTCACCCCCTCTAGGCTTATTCTGCCGTCTCCTAGACAATTTCAGTCTACTCTAAATTGAATATCTCATGTAAATATGTAATGCTGATACCACGTCATCAAGATAACATTATATCACAAATCAGGGACGACCCTGAAATCCAGAAAATATTTAGAGGCCCCATATACCTAAGACTTCACACGCTTAAATATTATAAATGTAATAAAAAAAATATTAAAAATGTACATTAAATATATAAATGTTGAAAAATTAAAAACAACCTCCATCTTATTTGAAAAATTATTGTAGTGTGAGTGTGGCAGTCACAAGATCCCTAACTGCAGTAGTGTAAAAAATTATTGTTGTTATACAAGTGCGGCAGTCTCCAGAGCTCCAAGTGTACTTTCTAAACATTGTGCGAGCTAGAGCGACAAGAATCTTCCAGTCATAATCAGAATAATGGTTTGATTTTGATTATACATTAGTTTCGTTGGGTTGAAATGTTTCGAAAAATATGTTTTTTTTAGTCTATAGTAATAATAAGTGTAATATAGAATTTTAGGCCCCTAAATTGTGAAATTATATTATGATTTAATACGAATTGGACTGTTAAACAAATTATTATGTTTTGGACCTATAAGAAAACAATTATTTGTTAAAAATATTGGGACCCTATATTGTGTAATCATATTAGTCTTTGTTTTGAATTGGGCGGAGAAACTAATTATTCTTTTAAGGCTTATATAATTATTAAAAAAAATTCAAAAAATACAAAAAAAAAAATGAAATTTGGGGCCCTTGGGGCTGGAGGCCTTAGGCAACCGCCTGGGTCGCCTTGCCCCAGGGCCGGCCCTGTCACAAACCAATAGATTTACTCCTTTTTTACATGAGCAATAAGAAATAACACATCATCATTATAACATATATGGAAACTGAAGACATGTAATATGTATGATACGACACAAATATAAGAACACTGTAAATTTCATAAAAATAGAACCCGACAAGTTATGGACACATCTATGAATTAAATATTTACATATTACATTCCATAATTTCTTTAATGCATTACTTAACCAATGGGAACCAAAAGAAACTTACAAAAAAAATATATATATATATTGGAAGAAAATTTCCAATACATTCAACTTTTTTCATTCTTTATACAAAAATCAAAAAGTTCAATTACCAAAAACCCTAAAGCATAGAAATTTATATTTCCATCTTTCTCAAGTAAGTGATAGGTGCCGGAGAGATGGAGAAAAAGATGTCGGAGATGAGAAGAGAAAGACGTCGGAGAGAGATAAAGAGAAAGTTGTCAGACAAATAGATTTCACTTATTAGGTTTTTAATTCAATTATTCAACATTATATTAAATACACCTTTTTTTTTAACTTTAAGGTGTAACATACCGTGTCCCAAAAATGTTTCTACTTAAAAAAAATTAAAAATAACAAATTTGTAGGACACGCCAAAGAAGTGTTAGACACATGTCCGACCGACCACTCGACATGCGTGTCTGTGTCAGATATGTATCTGACATCGATAGGGTGAGCCTACTCGAAGTTCCCGTGCTTCCCATATACAGACAGACCAAAAAAAACAACTGAGCCTATTTTATAAAGGGCTATTAACATAAAACCCCTCCTAGTTTTAGTTTTTTAACAAATACCCCACAATGTGTCATATTGTCTCATTCACTTTAAAATCTTTCACAGACCCCCATTCAGTATAAAAATAACGTAGTTTTAGGGCCAAAAAACTGAAATCATAAGAGGTTTTATATTTAAAAAAGATGAAACCATATGGGGTTTTATGTTAAAACACTATCGTTTTAGAGTAAAAAAAGGGGCTTGGTGAAAACAATTAAAGTGGAGGGGGCAATATGGCACCTCAGGGAAGGTATTTGTTAAAAAACTGAAATCATATGGGATTTTATGTTAATAGACCTTTTATAAATAAGTTTTAGCATTAGAGGAGAAGAATAAGAATAAATAATGGTAAATATATTAAAAAAGAACAAATTATATTCAGCTTATTGGAATAGAAGAAGTGTTGGATCTAACAAATGGACTAAAATTTGGATAAAATAAAACAAGTAGTTCCAATTTTGAGGATTTTGTTTATTCAAATCTTCAAAATAATACGATTATAAAACACCAAATATGACACCTTCGAGAACCCCACGAAACTACCAATAGAGAGTGTGAAAACTAAAATAAAAAGCTTTCAGATATTTACAGAATTCAATGAAAAGTAGTACTCCTTCCGTCCCAATTTAAGTATCCACATTCACTATTTAACTCATTCCAAAATAAAAAAAGTCAATGCCACTTTATTTGGTCAATTTATCAATTTACCCTTTAATCATTCAAATTATAAAATATCTAAACTACAAACATCACATCACTTGGTGGGACCAAGGGTAAAATTGGTTTTTCATTAACTATCACACCAATAAAAGTCATCATCTCAAAAAGTTAGATTCCCTAAAATAAACACTTAAATTGGGAGGGAGGGAGTACATGAATTGATTGGCATCTAGTATAGTTCATGGTGTATAATAGACTTTTCATGTGTGAGGGCTCCACTAGCATTTGCTACTAGGCCATTGTCTTTTTCTCACTTGCATACAATTATACAAATTCTAAACTACTTTAAGGTGGTGAAGGCATTGGCATTGGTCTTTTCTACCAATCTTCAGGACATGTTTCCACTTATCTACACCGAGTAGGTTGAACGCTGAGATTGAATATCGTGCTCTAACTGGCACAACTTGTGAGCTAAATTGGTTGAGAAGCCTTTTAAAAGGCACCATAGTTTTAGATACCATATATATATATATAAATTTAAGATAATTATTTTCTTTTTAAATAAAAATTCAACCAATATCAAATTTAGTTTTTAAAAGGATTTAATAAATTTCAGTAGGAAAACTGAATTGGAAGAATTTCTGATATCTCTTTAGAGTACTACAAGAAAGTATTTATAAACTTTACAAGAGTTTATCACTAACTAATTTTCATATTTAAAATGAATCTAACTATCTCTAAGTTTGTTCCATTATCTAAGGGAACAACTAACCAAACAAATCATATTTAATATTCAAACTCAACTATCTAAGTTTTGAATTTTAAACTAAGTTTGAATTTAAAAAGTATAGATAGTTGATATATCTTGATACTCCCCCTCAACATGGAACATGAATGTCAAGAATGTCCATCTTGCGGATTAGTCATGAGAGAACATATTTTCCAAGTGGATTGGTGAACATATCAACAATTTGAGAAGATGAAGCGATGTAGCGAGAAGATAATAAAATTGGTGAATTGTACAGACATATCTGCTGAGAGTCAATGACGAGGTTGGCGAAAAAGTCATTGATGTGGTAACCAATTGGTTGATGATTCATGGCTATATCAAAACAAGCACTAGATTTGATCTTCGGATTAACTTGTGTTGGGCTACATATTAGAGATCACAATGAAGAGATGAAGCGAAGATGGTGATAGTGATCCTTATGGAAGGGCTGAAACTTTGCGTATAAGTAGCCAGAAAGCGGAGTGATGGATCAACCGTGATTGATTTTTCGCGGATGTAGAGTTTGCTAATAAAGCAGAGAGGTTGAACGAATTTTGGTAGCGAAAGATAAATACCACCGAGAATAAATACATGCACATAGACCACAAAAATGAAGAAGTTTTCCATTAATGGAGGTGAAGTAAGATGCCACGAAAATGCACATTCTACTCTAATGAACAAAACAACTTGGGAACTTGGAAAGTGTCTACATATCAATAATTAACTCGCAATGCAGTAAATTATCTCGAATCAATTCTCATAGTACACCTAGACACCGGAGATAACCACTAAGAAACTCATTTGCAAGCAAGGTGGTGTCATAAATGCTTTCTATTACTAGTGAATTCTGTGACAATAATGAGGTGTTTGCCAAGGGTTACGTTAGAGATCATCCAAACATGTCAAACTCGGGTTGATGATCTAATGACCAGATAATGAGCCATTGCACAATAGCAATTTTGTGGGCACATCGTGATGGAAGACGGAATGAAAATTGAACTTTCAATTTTGTGGGCATACCCCTTCCGATGGCTAAACATATGGCAAATTAATCAAATGTTAAGATTTCTTCAAAATATCAAACTGGTTGACATATTTTTAGCTAATGATAAATTATGATTACAACCATAAATCAAATAGAAACTCAAATTTTAGATTGTTTATGCTCCTTTAACCAACTAAAGAATGCATTACATGAATTAGGCAAAAGTGCATAATATTCCCCGTGCTTTGGTTCAGTTGGAAAATACCTCCCTTGGTTATGTTTTACACAAAAATATTGATCATTTTGCCCAATTGTCTTGTAATAATCTATTTTTAGTATTTTGTTTACATTTTTTCTCTTTTTCAATAATATAATTAATAATTCAAAACTTCACACACATATATTTATGTATAGGTGTGTTCAAAACCGGTTCGGTTTCTTAAAAATTGGAACCAGAACCAAAATTTTGGTTCTGATTCGTACTATTTTTTTTTTTTTTAAAAGAAGTTAAAAATACCAAATACCAAAAGATAATATAATTTTATATATGTTAATTACCCACCAAATTGAACACAATTTCTTTCCTATTTGACCGGAAACATAACATTCATCAAGCAATAAAAAGCATTCTCATTCTCACTTGACCCTTTATAGCTTGAATCATATTTGTTATTTTAAGATATTGGAATTCTGAAATTTCCAATACTGTTTAACATTTGTAAGATGATTTCGTCTTTACAAGGGTCACGTTATCCTGGCTCTCTCTCTATATAAAAAACTCTACAAATATTAGATGCTAAAAACGTTATGCATCGTGATTAACAGTTTCATATAAGACTTGAATATATATATATATATATATACTAGTTAAAGAATACATGCATACGACGTGAATCCTGTTAAACAAACATATAAATCTACACCATTAAAAAACTAAACTAAGTAAATTGCACAACATAAAAAAATTAATCAAAAATTCAAAACAACTCAAATACCTTATACTATCTCTTTTTTCACCCTTACTCCGTGTGAAGATGGATATATAAACCTACAAAATAACGACACAGTAATAAAATGTAAGATCACAATAACAAAAGAAAAAGTATAAAAAGTCATACTATAGGATGAATCAATAAGTACACAAAAGCAATAATAAATTATAATATAATTTAAAATATAATAAAAGAATGCAATAACAAATTATAATAACAAAATTTAAACTGTGTTAATATATAATACAAGAATTGCAATTGGGGGTTGAGAGAGAGGCATGAGAATCGTAGGGTTTAAAGAGAGACACGTCGGGTTATATAGCTCAATAACTCCTTGAATCCTAGTTAAATAACAATCAAATTCCCTTTCAAGATTCCAAGTAGCTCGATTACTCCTTGATCGGCCATGACATTTGTTATTCCTTATACAATTAGGATTATATTTATTATTTACAATGATTATTAATTATAATTAGGGTTATTAACAAACAACCTTCCATGGTTTCAAATTCTTGACAAACACCCCCTTGAGGTGTCAAATAACCCCCTGTACTTTTCTCACCTTACACACAGCTCCCACTCCGTTAGTATTCCGTTAACAAACACACATCTACTGTTAAAAATTGATATTTTATGCCCAAAATACCCTTAAATTGATATTTTATGCCCAAAATACTCCTAAAATAAATTGGTAACTAAATTAAGATTTTTTAGTAAATTACAAATTATTATTTTTTTAATAAATTAAGTTTTTTGAGTAAATTACAAATTATTTTTTTGTTTTTTGTTTATGTTTACTTATTTATTTAAATTCGAATTTGAAAAAAATATATTACTCCCTTCGTCTCAAATTATAAGGCCCTTTTGGGGAATTCAACTTTTTAAGATGATGACTTTTATTGTAGTGTTAACAAATAAAATACCAACTTTACTCGTGGTCTCACTATAATGATGTGATCGTTTATAAAGTATATATTTTATAACTTTAATGTTTGAAGGTTAAACTGGTAAATTGACCAAATTAAGTGATTTGATTTTTTAAAGTGGACACTTATTTTGGGACGGAGAAAATACAAATTATAAGGACAAAATCCTTTAAAAATTTCTATGCATCTATTCTCTTAAAAAAATAAAAAAACATTATTTAAAGTGTATTATTATCAATAATATTTTTTTTTTTATAATTTGTACTTCATCCGTCCCAAAATAAGTGTCTACTTTGAAAAGTCAAAGCATTTTATTTGGTCAATTTACCAGTTTATCCTTCAAGCATTAAAGAAAAATCTATTTTTGGTCATAAAATATATATTTTTTAACGGCATGGGGTGTTTGTTAACGGAATACTAACGGAGTGGGGGCTGTGTGTATGGTGGAAAAAGTGCAGGGGGTTATTTGACACCTCAGGGAGGTGTTTGTCAAGAATTTGAAACCATAGGGGGTTGTTTGTTAATATCCCTTATAATTATAGATGTATTCTACTCTATTTAGGATTAGGATTGTTAAATACAATTGTAGATGAGATTCTTTATATTATTTTTTTCCAATTAGGATCAGTATTAGGATTATTCATTAAGTTAAATTATAGTAAGAGAATGAAATAAAATATAAAAATAATTTAAACTTTTAGTATTCTATCACAATTCGATTTTTGATTTATATAGTCAATATAATTTAATACAATTATATTTTAGTGATAGAATTCAAATACATAATTCATACATAAAAAAGGGTTGGTTCTTCCAAATAGGATTCTACTTGAATTCGTGTTATAGAATTCAATTAACATTTTGTAGTTATAATTCAAGTAAAAATTGGATTGAAGTTATAGAATTCAACTAATTTTTATAATTATAATTCAAGTATAAATTGGATTGAAAAACTACATATGAAATTTTGACTATAGATACTAAAACACCAAAACTTCTTTACACTTCTAATAGTAGTATATGGCAATGCTCCATTAAAATTAAGTTCATGGCTTGAATTAGAGCCCTATCATTTTCTTTACTACCATCTGAGATGGATTGATTTTTTTTTTCCTCACATTTTAATTATCAATGAAGCTTCGCAAAGGAGAAAAAGGAAAAAAGAATCAGCTACGTTTAGTGATTTCTATCTTACAAAGTGAGATCAACAAAAAAATGATGTCACAAATTCACCATACACAAAATATTAAATTAAAAAAATAAAAGTACAAGTCAAATTATCTTAAGGCCAACCTTAGTTATACTTATTCCTTAAATACTTAATGCTTTTGTTTTGGGATAGCACATTGAGCTATTCATATGTGTAAGCCATAATATATTAAGAAGAATGATTTATTGCACTTGACATTAAGATATTTATGAAAAAAAACAAAACACTTATGAAAAGTAGTAGCATGACAACCAATTATAATCTTTTATCTCCACCACCCATTCTTAGATGTCCTTTTAGTCCCTATAATATGTGACATGGCTGCTTTTTTTTTTTTTTTTTTTTTTTTCTTTTTTTTTTATTTAATGACACATGCAAGGAAATTACCCACCAAAATTGAACAAATTTCTTTCTTATTTGACCGGCAACCTAACATTCATCTAGAAACAAAAAAACATTCTCATTCTCTCTTGACCCAAGCATATTTGTTATTTCAAGTTGTTGCAATGTTGAAATTTGTAATACTATTTAACATTTGTAAATTGATTTTGTCCTTCCGAGGGTCATATTCTCCTGGCTCTATTAAAAAAACTCTATAAATATTAGATGCTCAAAAACGTTACACATCGTGATTAACAATTTCATGCAAGATTTGAATATATATATATAGCAATGCACCATTAAAATTTTGTTCATGGCTTGAATTAGAGCCCTATCAATTTTGTTTACTATGATTTGACATGACTTGATTTGTTTTTATCACATTTTAATTATCAATGAGGGTTCTCAAAGGAGGGAAAAAGAAAAAATCACATTCTTTTAGTGAATCCTATCTTACAAAGTGAAATGAACAAAAAATGATGTCAGAAAACATAAAAGATTATATTAAAAAATAAAATAAAAGTACTAGTCAAATTTTCTTAAGGTCAATCTCATGTTACACTTTTTTTCCTATTTCTTATTATATCCTGATAAATAATAATTCACATTTAAACTTAATGCTTTGATCTGTGGACTAGCACATTGAGGTATTCACATGTGTAAGCCATAATACATTAAGAAGAGTGATTCATTGCACTAGACATAAAGATATTCATCAAATTCATGAAAAAAAATAAAACATTTCTGAAAAGTAATTGCATGATCGCAATTATTCACTGGAGAATCAATTATAATCTTTTTTCTCCATCACTCATATTATTAGATGTCATTTTAGTCCCTAAATATGTGGTTGCTCTGCTTTTAATTTTTTTGTCGTGTCTATTTCTTCCTTTGGAATATATATTCCAATACCGTTAGACCTGTCAATGGATCGGATTCGGATCGGATCAGTTAAATCCAAATCCAATTTATTAAGAAATCGGATTATCGGATTCGGATCCTAATTGGGCTATCGGATTTTATTTTCAATCCATATCCGGTTAATATAGGATTCGGATCATAATCGGATTATTGACAGGTCTATTGATAAGGATGACAAAAACTCCCGATCCGCGATCCGAATCTGATAATTCGACGGATTTTCACTTAGTTAATTTATATTCGAATTTCTTCATTATAGAATATTTGATTCGAATATCTAATTAAAAAAATACAAAAATACAAAAATCAATAAATACTGAAACACTAAATTATTCACACTTTTAATAATTGTATTTATGATCAATCATTATTAATAAATAATAAAATAATTAATAACTAACATTTATATACATGTACAGTATTAAATATATACACATAAAAATATCAAATATATATTTATATATATATAAATATATTTTATATCGGATCGGATGACATAAATCCAAATCCAATTTGTTAAGAAATCGGATTATCGGATTCGGATCCTAATCGGGTTATCAGATTTTATTTTCAATCTATATCCGGCTAATTGGATCAAATTCGAATCAAAATCAGATCCATTGACTGGTCTAAAATACCGTGCACCTATAAGGGCCATATATTGAAATATCTTGTGTAGAGGTTGGTGAAATAGCTCATGGTGTAAATGGAGTCTTGAATTATCAAAATTTCAGACCCCACCCTACTTCGTAGAATAGTCTTCCATGCATGTGTGAGGGCTCTACTACTAGAAAAGGTGAGCACTGAGCAGAGCCAAATTTGTGAACACACCTCAGGCATTCGTCAACCCAAAGGCTTCCCTCAGCAGAATAGGTTATAGACATTACTAACAATTTCATGCAACATTTGAATATATATATATAGCAATGCTCCATTAAAATTTCGTTCATGGCTTGAATTAGAGCCCTATCAATTTTGTTTACTATGATTTGACATGACTTGATTTGTTTTTATTACATTTTAATTATCAATGAAGTTTCTCAAAAGGAGGAAAAAGGAAAAATCACCTACTTTTAGTGAATTCTATCTTTACAAAGTGAAATGAACAAAAAATGGTGTCAAAATACACAAAAGATTATATTAAAAAATAAAATAAAATAAAAGTACTAGTCAATATCGTGTTACACTTTTTCTCCTATTTCCTATTATATTCTGATAAATAATAATTCACATTTAAACTTAATGCTTTGGTATGGGGACCAGCACATTGAGGTATTCACATGCGTAGGCCATAATACATTAAGAAGAGTGATTCATTGCAGTAGACATAAAGATATTCATCAAATTCATGAAAAAAATAAAACACTTCTGAAAAGTAATTGCATGAACGCAATTATTCACTGGATAATCAATTATAATCTTTTTTTCTCCATCAATCATATTATTAGATGTCATTTTAGTCCCTATATATGTGGTTGCTCTGCTTTTAATTTTTTTGTCGTGTCTATTTCTTCCTTTGGAATATATATTCCAATACCGTGCACCTATAAGGGCCATATATTGAAATATCTTGTGTAGAGGTTGGTGAAATAGCTCATGGTGTAAATGGAGTCTTCAATTATCAAAATTTCAGACCCCACCCTACTTTGTAGAATAGTCTTCCATGCATGTGTGAGGGCTCTACTACTAGAAAAGGTGAGCACTGAGCAGAGCCAAATTTGTGAACACACCTCAGGCATTCCTCAACCCAAAGGCTTCCCTCAGCAGAATAGCTTATAGACATTACTAACAATTTCATGCAACATTTGAATATATATATATAGCAATGCTCCATTAAAATTTCGTTCATTTCTTCTCAATAACCTCACCATCTTCATCCAACAAGAGTCCTCACTCTTAGGAGGAGTAAGGGAAGAAGCTGAGTGGATCAGAGATGAATTGCAGCGCATGAAGGCTTCTCTGAGACGAGCTGATGCAATTGAAGCAATTGACCCCGAGCTCCAAGTGTGGGTTAAGCAAGTGCGTGACATTGCCCACGACACTGAAGATGTTCTTGATGAATTCATGCTCCGCATCGCACGTTATCACGGCCATGGATTCTACGGTTATCTTCGGAAGATTTCTGGTAAGATTAAGAACTTGAGAGCACGCCATCGAATTGCTGCTGAGATACGCAGAATCAAGTCTAGAGTGATTCAAATTGCTGATGGACATCAGAGATACAGTAACAAATTTCTCCTCTCAGAGCAAGGGTCGAGCTCCAACACTGTCCACAACACATGGGAGGATCGTCGAAATGATGCACTTCTACTGGATGAAGCAGAGCTTGTGGGCATTCAAAGGCCTAAGAATCAGCTGAGGAATGGGTAAAACCACCCTAGTAAAGAAAGTTTACGATGATATCAAGGTGAAGAATCATTTTCAAGGCCATGCCTGGGTCGCTGTTTCGCAATCCTTTGATCTGTGTGAGCTTCTCAAAGACTTGATTCAACAGCTCTTCGATGAAGTCAGACAACCATATCATCAAAGAATGGAAGCCATGAACAGCAATAGTCTCAAGGCACAGCTCAGAAATTTCCTCGAACAAAGAAGGTACCTTGTTGTTCTTGACGATGTGTGGTCTGTAGATGATTGGGAAAAATTAAAAGGTGCCTTTCCCACCAACAATTGTGGCAGTCGAATACTGCTCACAACACGCATTGCTAGTGTGGCTTCCACCTCTTGTGGAGAATCCCGTGGTCACTTCTATGCTATGGAACCATTGTCTCCAGAAGATTCTCGGATTCTATTTTATTCAAAGGCATTCCCAAAAAGCAACTTCCTTCCATATTTCAAACAACTCTCAGAAAGGGCGTTGGACATATGCGAGGGGCTGCCACTTGCAATTGTGGCAATTGGAGGTGTTTTGGCTACCAAAGACAAGAAGGAATGGGAAATGATTCTGCGCAGCCTTAGTGTGGAGTTAGAAGGCAGAGACAAACTCCAGAGTATGTATAAAATACTCTCTCTCAGTTACAATGATCTGCCTTTTTATCTAAAGATCTGTTTCTTGTACTTGAGTGTATTTCCGGAAGATTATCAGATTGATAGGATGAGACTGATTCGGCTTTGGAGTGCGGAAGGATTTGTGGAAGCAAGAGAAGGAATGACAATAGAAGAAGTTCTTAATAGAAGCTTGGTCCAAGTGGCAGAGTTACGGTTTGATGGAAGGCTTAGAACTTGCCGCATCCATGACCTTTTCCGTGATATTATAACTTCAAAGACGAGAGAACAAAGCATTGCAGCGATTGTCACTGAAGCAGACAACACAAGCAGCTGGCCTGAAAAGGTTCGCCGCCTGTCAATCCACTATAAGTTGATGAAGTTGCAGCAAACAAACGATTTTTCTCGACTTCGTACACTACTGTCATTGGAAAAACAATCTATCTACCAAACCATGTTTGGTAGAGTTGGAATGGGCTAAAAATCAAACCATGTTTGGTAACTTGTAATGGTTTGAAATTTTATTTATTTATAATAATATTTTGTAAATATATATGTTTTAAAACATAAAATATATAAATAAATTACTTTTATACTCATTCTTATTTTATTAAATTTTAACAGTAAATCCCAATTACACCCCTAAAATTAGCCCATATCCCACTTACACCCCCACAAATATTTCGAAATATATATATATATATAATTCAAAAAATATATAAATTTCAAATATATATATATAATTCAAAAAATATATAGTATTAAATTTTGAAAAAACATATATAATTCGAAAAATAATATATAAAATTTAAAAATATATATGAAATTCAAAAAAATATAAATTCGAACATATATATATATATATAATAATTCAAAAATATATATAAAATTCGAAAAAAATATAAATTTTGAGAAAATATATATTTTCAAATATATATAAAATTCAAAAAATATATATAAATTTCAAATATATATAATTCAAAAACAATATATTAAATTTCAAATATATATATAATTCGAATATATATATAAAATTCAAAAGATATATAAAATTCAAAAAATATATATTTAAAATTAGAAATAATATATAAAATCCGAAAAAAATATATATTTTGAAATATTTATATCATTTGTTTTGAAAAAATATAAATTTCAAATATATATATAATTCAAAAAAAATATATAAAATTCAAAAAATTTATATTGTTTATATATTGTTTTCAAATTTTATATATTCTTTTCGAATTTTATATATTTGTTTCAAAATTTATATATATTTTTCTAATTTTGTATTTTTTTTTGAATTTTATATATTGTTTTGGAATTTTATGTATTTGTTTTGAAAGTTATATATATATTTTCTAATTTTATATATTATTTTCAAAATTAAAACATTGTTTTCAAGATTTATATTTTTTTTCGAATTTTATAAAAAAAATTCTAGTTTAAACATGGCTTATAATTCCAAAAAATTTTGTTTCTTCAAAATGGTACACCAATGATTGGTTTGGGCTTTAAAATGGTACACGAAGATGGTTTTGGTTTGAGCAAATAGTAACCACACCTTGTAAACCATGTATTGAGATGGTGTGAAAAAATACCCATTTGGTACACCATAGAGCAATATTTTGGAACCAAAACCAACCAACCAAACATAGATTGGGTTACATTTTCCACTCCAAAACCAAAAATTTAGACCCAAAACCATGTGACAAACAAACACTAAGAAACTCATTTGCAAGCAAGGTGGTGTTATAAATGCTTTCTATTACTAGTGAATTATGTGACAATAATGAAGTGTTTGCCAAGGGTTACGTTAGAGATCATCCAAACGTGTTGAACTCGGGTTGATGATCTAATGGCTAGATAATGAGCCATTGCACAATAGCAATTTTGTGGGCACATCGTGATGGAAGACGGAATGAAAATTGAACTTTCAATTTTGTGGGCATACCATTTCCGATGGCTAAACATATGGCAAATTAATCAAATGTTAAGATTTCCTCAAAATATCATGCTTGGTAGACATAATTTTAGCTGATGATAAATTATGATTACAACCATAAATCAAATAGAAACTCAAATTTTAGATTGTTTATGCTCCTTTAATCAACTAAAGAATGCATTACATGAATTAGGCAAAAGTGCATAATATTCCCCGTGCTTTGGTTCAGTTGGAAAATACCTCCCTTGGTTATGTTTTACACAAAAATATTGATCATTTTGCCCAATTGTCTTGTAATAATCTATTTTTAGTATTTTGTTTACATTTTTTCTCTTTTTCAATAATATAATTAATAATTCAAAACTTCACACACATATATTTATGTATAGGTGTGTTCAAAACCGGTTCGGTTCCTTAAAAATTCGAACCGGAACCAAAATTTTGGTTCCAATTCGTACTATTATTATTTTTTTTTAAAAAGTTAAAAATACCAAATACCAAAAGATAATATAATTTTATATATGTTAATTACCCACCAAATTGAACACAATTTCTTTCCTATTTGACCGACAACCTAACATTCATCAAGCAATAAAAAGCATTCTCATTCTCACTTTACCCTTTACAGCTTGAACCATATTTGTTATTTTAAGATATTGGAATTCTGAAATTTCTAATACTGTTTAACATTTGTAAGATGATTTCGTCCTTACGAGGGTCACGTTATCCTGGCTCTATATATATAAAAAAAAAACTCTACAAATATTAGATGCTAAAAAACGTTATGCATCGTGATTAACAGTTTTATAAGATTTGAATATATATATACTAGTTAAAGAGTACATGCATACAACGTGGAATCCTGTTAAACAAATATATAAATCTACACTATTAAAAAACTAAACGAAGTAAATTACACAACATAAAAAAATTAATCAAAAATTCAAAACAACTCAAATACCTTATACTATCTCTTTCTTCACACTCACTCCGTGTGAAGATGGATATATAAACCTACAAAATAACTACACAATAATAAAATGTAAGATCACAATAACAACAACAAAAGAAAAAGTATAAAAAGTCATACTATGGGATGAATCAATAAGTACACAAAAGCAATAACAAATTATAAGATAATTTAAAATACGTTAAAATATAATAAAAGAATGCAATAACAAATTATAATAACAAAATTTAAATTGTATTAATATATAATACAAGAATTGTAATTGGGGGTTGAGAGAGAGACATGAGAATAGTAGGGTTTAAAGAGAGACACGTCGGGTTATATAGCTCAATAACTCCTTGAATCCTAGTTAAATAACAATCAAATTCCCTTTCAAGATTCCAAGTTGCTCGATTACTCCTTGATCGGCCATGACATTTGTTATTCCTTATACAATTAGGATTTGAATTATTATTTACAATGATTATTAATTATAATTAGGGCTATTAACAAACAACCCCCAATGATTTCAAATTTTTGACAAACACCCCCCTGAGGTGTTAAATAATCCCCTACACTTTTCTCACCTTACACAGCCCCCACTCCGTTGATATTCCGTTAACAAACACCCTTCTGCCGTTAAAAATTTATATTTTATGCCCAAAAATAGATTTTTTTGTTTCGGGACCAGCACATTGAGCAATTCACATGTGTAGGCCATAATACATTAAGAAAAGTGATTTATTGCACTTGGCATTAAGATATTTATGAAAAAAACCAAAACACTTATGAAAAGTAATAGCATGATTGCAATTATTTACATGACAACCAATTATAATCTTTTATCTCCACCACCCATTCTTAGATGTCCTTTTAGTCCCTATCTTGTAAATTAGAGCTAATATGTGACATGGCTTGTTTTATTTTTATTTTTTTATGACACATGCAAGAATCCAGGAAATTACCCACCAAAATTGAACAAATTTCTTTCCTATTTGACCGGCAACCTAACATTCATCTAGAAACAAAAAGCATTCTCATTCTCTCTTGACCCAAGCATATTTGTTATTTCAAGTTGTTGGAATCTGAAATTTGTAATACTATTTAACATTTGTAAATTGATTTTGTTCTTCCGAGGGTCATATTATCCTGGCTCTATTAAAAAAAACACTATAAATATTAGATGCTCAAAAACGTTACACATCATGATTAACAATTTCATGCAAGATTTGAGTATATATATATATATATATATATAGCAATGCTCCATTAAAATTTCGTTCATGGCTTGAATTAGAGCCCTATCAATTTTGTTTACTATGATTTGACATGACTTGATTTGTTTTTATCATATTTTAATTATCAACGAAGGTTCTCAAAGGAATAAAGGAAAAAGAAAAAATCACCAACTTATAGTGAATTCTATCCTACAAAGTGAAATTAACAAAAAATGGTGTTACAATCCACAAAAGATTATATTAAAAAATAAAATAAAATAAAAGTACTAGTCATAGTTTCTTAAGGTCAATCTCGTGTTACACTTTTTTTCCTATTTCCTATTATATCCTAATAAATAATAATTCACATGTAAAATTAATGCTTTGGTTTGGGACCAACACAATAATTTATTCACATGTGTAGGCCATAATATATTAAGAAGAGTGATTCATTGCACTTGGCATAAAAATATTCATGAATAAAAACAAAACACTTCTCAATAATAGTTGCGCAATTATTCACAGGACAATCAATTATAATATTTTTTTCTCCATCACTCATATTATTAGATGTCATTTTAGTCCTATCTATGTGGTTGCTCTGCTTTTAATATTTTTGTCGTGTCTATTTCTTCCTTTGGAATATATATTCCAATACCGTGCACCTATAAGGGCCATATATTGAAATATCTTGTGTAGAGGTTGGTGAAATGTATAGCTCATGGTGTAAATGGAGTCTTGAATTATCAAAATTTCAGACCCCACCCTACTCTGTAGAATAGTCTTCCATGCATGTGCGAGGGCTCTACTACTTAAAAAGGTAAGCACTGAGCAGAGCCAAATTTGTGAACACACCTCAGGCATTCCTCAACCCAAAGGCTTCCCTCAGCAGAATAACCTCACCATCTTAATGGCTGAGATTGCTGTATCATTTCTTCTCAATAACCTCACCATCTTCATCCAACAAGAGTCCTCACTCTTAGGAGGAGTAAGGGAAGAAGCTGAGTGGATCAGAGATGAATTGCAGCGCATGAAGGCTTCTCTGAGACGAGCTGATGCAATTGAAGCAATTGACCCCGAGCTCCAAGTGTGGGTTAAGCAAGTGCGTGACATTGCCCGCGACACTGAAGATGTTCTTGATGAATTCATGCTCCGCATCGTACGTTATCACGGCCATGGTTTCTATGGTTATCTTCGCAAGATTTCTTTTACTATTAAGAACTTGATAGCACGCGATCGAATTGCTTCGGAGATAAGCAGAATCAAGTCTAGAGTGACTCAAATTGCTGATGGACATCAGAGATACACGAACAAATTTGCGGCCTTAGAGCGAGGGCAAAGCTCCAACACTGTCCACAACACATGGGAGGATCGTCGAAATGATGCACTTCTACTGGATGAAGCAGAGCTTGTGGGCATTCAGAGGCCTAAGAATCATCTGATTGGTTGGCTCTTGGAGAACACTCCGGGACTCAAAGTTGTTTCGGTGGCGGGCATGGGAGGGATGGGTAAAACCACCCTAGTAAAGAAAGTTTACGATGAAATGGAGGTGAAGAATGCGTTTCAAAGCCATGCCTGGATCGCTGTTTCGGAATCCTTCGATCTACGTGAGCTTCTCAGAAACTTGATCCAACAGCTCTTTGACGAAGTCAAGCAACCGTATCCTGAAAGGATGGAAGGCATGGACATCAGTGTTCTGAAGGCAACACTCAAGCGGTTCCTCCAACAAAGAAGGTACGTTGTTGTTCTTGATGACGTGTGGACTGTAAATGCATGGGAGGCCTTAAAATATGCATTGCCCGACAACAACTGTGGCAGTCGAATACTGCTCACAACACGCATTACTAGTGTGGCTTCCACCTCTTGCGGTGAATCCCATGGTGACATGTATGCTATGAAAGCATTGTCTCCAGAAGAGTCTCGAATTCTGTTTTGTTCGAAGACATTCCCAAAGACCAACTGCCCTCCACATTTAGAAGAACTCTCGGAAAGGATCTTGGAAAAATGTGAGGGGCTGCCACTTGCAATTGTGGCAATTGGAGGTGTTTTGGCTACCAAAGACAAGAGCAGAGTGAATGAATGGGAAATGATTCTGCGCAGCCTTAGTGTGGAGTTAGAAGGCAGAGACAAACTCCAGAGTATGTATAAAATACTCTCTCTCAGTTACAATGATCTGCCTTATTATCTAAAGATCTGTTTCTTGTACTTGAGTGTATTTCCGGAAGATTATCAGATTGATAGGATGAGACTGATTCGGCTTTGGAGTGCGGAAGGATTTGTGGAAGCAAGAGAAGGAATGACAATAGAAGAAGTTGCTGAAAGCTACCTTACTGAGCTTCTTAATAGAAGCTTGGTCCAAGTGGCAGAGTTACGGTTTGATGGAAGGCTTAAAACTTGCCGCATCCATGACCTTTTCCGTGATATTATAACTTCAAAGACTAGAGAACAAAGCATTGCAGCGATTGTCACTGAAGCAAATAACACAAGCAGTTGGCCTGAAAAGGTTCGCCGCCTGTCAATCCACTATAAGTTGGTGAAGTTGCAGCAAACAAATGATTTTTCTCGACTTCGTTCACTACTGATGTTCAGCGTGACAGAGCCTTTATCCAAATCATCAATGCCTATTTTATTTGATGGTGGTGTGAGGCTGTTGAAGGTTTTGGACCTGAGCGGGGCTTCGTTGGAGACATTTCCAAATGCAGTTGTGAAACTAATTCACCTCAGGTATTTAAGCTTGAGGGAAACAAAGATCACAACTGTACCCAAGTCCATCGGAAAGCTTGTGAACCTTGAAAAGTTGGATCTTAAACAGACCTACGTAACTGAGTTGCCTGTTCAAATCCTAAAGCTGCAAAGACTTCGTCATCTCCTGGTGTACCGCTACACTATTGGAGAAGATTGTCTACATTTCCTCGGTGTACAAGGATTTAAAGCAATAGCGGGATTAAAAGGTTTGACTTCCTTGCAGAAACTTTGTTCTATAGAAGTGGACCAAGAGGATAGTAGAATTGTAGTTGAAGAGCTAGGGAGTCTGACCCAATTAAGGAGATTAGGAATTGTGAAGTTGAGAAGACAAGATGGGAAGGCTTTGTGCTCCTCTCTTGAAAAGCTGAGCAACCTTTGCTCGTTGGAAATAGGTTCAGCAGAAGAGAATGAGATAATTGATATTGAATCTTTGTCTTCACCTCCTCGATCACTTCAACGGCTCTGTTTGAAGGGACGATTAGAGAAGTTGCCACATTGGATACCTTCTCTTCATGGCCTGACACGACTACATCTGCGTTGGAGTAAGTTAATGGATGAACCGCTAGAATCCCTTCAATCTCTGCCCAATCTCTTAGACCTTGAACTTCTTGAGGCTTATGAAGGGAAGGAATTGTGTTTCAAGGCTGGAATGTTTCACAAGTTAGAGAAATTGGTGCTTGAAAGCTTAAAAGGAATGAGGAGTGTTACTGTGGAGGAAGGCTCAATGCCACTTCTTGAAACACTACAGATTGGTAGATGTGAATTAATGGAGGTGGTCTCAGGCATTGAACATCTAACCAACCTCAAATACCTTGTACTTAGTGATATGCCTGAGAAACTGATAATGGCACTGGATCCTTGCAAACAATTTGAGGATTACTGGAAAACAGAGCACTTCCCTCGTATTTTTGTTGCAGCCGTAAAAGATGGTAAATTAAGGGGATATTTTCTGAATTGAGAATGTGAAATTGACAAGGTTCGGATTATGTTCCGTTTTTTCTGTGTTTATGATTAATTAGCATTTGTATAGGTGTTGTATGTTGCTAAGTCAATAACACTTAATTGCTATTTGCTCTCTCTTGTATTATTTCCTTCGTCATCTCAATCTTCTAGTCTTTACATATTCTACATATTCTTCCTTTCTGTATGGCATTTTGGCAAGTTTAAATACAACATTTCTCTTTTTTAATAACTGTATTCATTGGATTTCAATAGCTTGCGAAACGAATTATGAAATATATCCTCATGCTTAGAAACAAATTAAATATTTTTAATACAAATCTCTCACAGATAAAAACCAATATTGTTTTACCCGTGGATATTTACTATATATTTTGGCAAGTTTATAAATATAAAATTATTAACAATTCACTTGAGTATAATGTAGTAAAGATACCTTTCAAAAAAAAATAAAAATGTAGTAAAGATACTAAAATCTTACAAGTTCAGAGTGAGAGAGAGATGTTTGAGGTAGTCCATGTGTTATGTATATATTGTGTTTATATCAATTAAAGCAAACTGTGTTTTCAGCTCTACTATAAAACTAATGTGTCATAACTCAGTAAATCACACTAAGAAATATAAAGAATTAAGTCACATATCTTCATTCAATCTACCACCATAGATGTGAACCTGCTTTTATAAAGGATTGTGGCATAGAAAATGCCATCTATACATTACAAGCCTTTTCAAAAAAAAAAAAAAACTGTACATTAATTACAAGCATTCTTAATATTTATTTGTCATGGCACAAGCGTCATTAGTTCTCAAACAAAGAAAAAAAAAAAGTAAACCTATCTATACATTAGTTCCCAGACAAAGAAAAAAAAAGATAAAAAAGTATACCTCTCTCTCTCTATATATATAATAGTATTAGTGACTTTATAGTTCATTGTTCATTATCAGCAACACTATCATCTAACATTTTGTTTAACTTGATCGATTGTAATCTCTGTAGCTAAAGCGAGAGCAGTTGATATAAACGATATACCAGAGTCCAATTGGTTAAGTTTGTTGCAAGATTTTCATCTAATGTACACACATACCAAAACAAATAAAACAAAAAAGAGTAAATTCAGTTTTTAATTGCAAATTTGTCAATGGATCGGTTCAACCCCGATCAGATCCGAATTCAATTCAATGAGCTAATCCGATAATTCATTTTTACTTAGTCGGTCCAAATCAGATTTTCTTGATTAGTGGGCATGTCTACTTAAAATGTATTAATAATAATAATACTAATAATAATATTAATAATAATAATTTTATTATTTTTAGAGAGAGTTCATGCTCCTTTTTACTAATATTGTCTGTTAAAAGACTTAATGATCCTTGTACAGAAAAGAAATACTCCCTCTTTCCCAAATTATAGGTTTACTTTGGGGAATCTAACTTTTTAAGAGGATGACTTTTATTGTAGTGTTAGTGAATGAAATACCAACTTTATCCATGATCGTACTATAGTGATGTGATGGTTTATAGTGTATATGTTTTACAACTTTAATGGTTGAAGGTTAAATTGGTAAATTGATCAAATAAAGTGCTTTGACTTTTTAAAAGTGGACATTTATTTTGGGACAAGGTAAAGAGGAAAAATGGACCTATAATTTGGGACAGAGAGAGTAATATGATTCATTTTAATATTCAGAATTTTAGAATTATGCCAGATACTTTATGAACATTTTAAAAAAAAATGTTACTCGACCTCATATAGTGTAATGTGCATTTGTGTATGGTCAATTGGACCTAAAGGTCGAATGGACAATAAGAAAGAGACCACCCAACTGAAACAAGTTAGTAGGCCCATAGAAACAAATCAGCCCAGTAAACCTAAAACTGAAGTTTCTAAATATATAACCATTGAACTCTAGTAAATCCAAGTGTTTCCTCTGTAATTCTCTGATCTCAAACCTCATCTTCAACACCCAATTCCAGAATCAATTGAAACCTTCTTCATATTTTCAATTCTCTGAAAAAAGGTAGGTTTAGATTCAGAAGATGAAGATGAAGATGACAATAAAAGCACCAACCTTTGATCTCAAAACCCTCATCCTTAATTCACTGCCTTACACCCAAATTTACAAATAAGGGGTTTGTTTAGATTTGGAAGATGGAGATGAGAGTGGATTCTGGCCGATTTGAGTGGTTTTATTGCTTTGTTGTGATTTCTCGTGCTCTGATATGATCTTACCTTGTAAGTATGAACCTTATTTAGAACTTTTTGTTCATTCTTCGATTTATAGTTTGTATTTTCGTAGCTCAGTGGATTTGAAGATTAGCCGACGATTTGTCCTTGGATTTGGCTTATTTTGGTATGTTAGTCCCTCTTTATATATTTCCTAATATTTTAAAATTAATTTTCTTTGTATTTAATTTTTATTTGTTATTGAGTATTTTTAGGATTTTTACACCCGTCCAAGAACACTGTTAGAAGCCGTGTGTACCTGCAAATCAGAAAAAGCACACAAACACACACCAAACAATGGACACAAAGATTTATAGTGGTTCGGCCAAAATAAGCATACATCCACTGAGAGCACCGTTTCACTATAATCAAAGAGAGGATTACAAGGGGATGATCCGCATATCATACACACGCACACACACAGTGTATGCTCACGCCTGTGTCACCGGAATAATATAAGCTTATATTATTCCTAACTCTCACCAAGAAGAATACTAATATGTATCTCTTCTATTCTTTCTCTCTATTTGTGCACACAATATAATAGGAGAGATCCTATAAATATAGGGAAGAATATAGAGGTGGTTTTGCCTTTTAGTCTACGTGGGACAACTTTCAATACAAAGTAGTCACCCTTTATATATAACAATCTCCCACTTGACGACTTTGCCACCATCAATCAACTCCATCAATGATCAGTGCAGTACGGTGCCCTCATTTCCGTCTTCAAGCTTGAAGACCCACTGAAGTTGCGCATAACTTTAGTTTTTCTGTTGTCACCACTTTGGTCAACATGTCGTCCGGATTCTTACTTCCTTGAATCTTCTCAAGAGTCAAAACTTCATCATCTAATAAAGATCCGATGAAGTGATAACGAAGATTTATATGCTTCGTCCTCGAATGAAATGCTGAATTCTTCGCCAGATGTATGGCACTTTGACTGTCACTGTGCAAAACACTTTTCTCTTGCTCAAATCCCAACTCTGTCAACAATCCCTATAACCAAATCATTTATTTGCTAGCCTCTATCACGAGTACATACTTAGCCTCTGTAGTAGATAACACTACGATCTTCTGTAATTGCAAAATCCAACTAACTGTTGTAGTACCTACTGTAAAGACATAACCAGTAGTGCTTCTTCTACAGTCTATCTCACCTGCAAAATCTGAATATACATAGCCATGTAAATTCACTTCACCTTTTCCAAAACAAAGACATCTTTCTGTAGTACTTAGTAGATATCGCAATATCCACTTCACTGTTTCCCAGTGAGTCTTCCCTGGATTGGACATGAACCTGCTGACTGCTCCCACTGTATATGTTATATTTGGTCTTGTACAAACCATTGCATACATCAAGCTATCAATGGCTGAATCATATGGAACATTGGCATATTGTTCCTCTCTGCTTCTGACTTGGGAGACTGCTCTTTGGATAATCGGAAGTGACTAGCCAAATGTGTGCTAACCAGCTTAACATCACTCATGTTGAACCTCTTTAGAACCCGTTTAACGTAGTCAGCCTAATACAATTGAAAAGTACCCTTCTGCTTGTCTCTGTTGATTCTCATACCAAGAATCTGCTTTGTTGCGCCTAAGTCTTTCATCTCAAACTCATTTGCCAACTGCTTCTTCAACTTGCTGATTTTCGTAAAATCAGACCCAGCTACTAACATGTCGTCAACATAAAGTAGGAGGATGATGTAACTCGTGTCAAACCTCTTGAAATAACAACAATGGTCAGCGTTGCACTTGTTGTAAACATGTCTCTGCATAAATCCATCGAACTTCTTATACCACTATCTTGGAGCTTGTTTCAAACCATACAAGCTCTTTTCCAACTTACACACAAGTTTCTCTTTACCTTTCACTGAGAAACCTTCCGGCTGCTGCATATAAATTTCCTCCTTTAGGTCACCATGGAGGAAAGCAGTTTTGACATCTAACTATTCTAGGTGCAAACCCTCTGCTGCAACAATGCTAAGAACTAAACCAATGATATTCAGTTTCACAATCAGAGAAAATATGTCGGTGTAGTTGATTCCCGCTCTCTGCTGAAAGCCTTTTACTTTAAGTCTTGCCTTGTACCTCTTAGAACCATCATGTTCTTCTTTGACCCTATAGACCCATTTGTTATGGAGAGCTTTCTTTCCCACCGACAGCTTGGTTAGCTTCCATGTCTTGTTGGAGATAAGAGACTTCATCTCATCTTCCATCACAAGCTTCCACTGGCTCGCATCTGCTGCACTGCATGTTTCATCATAGTATTCTAGTTCACCTCCATCTGTGAGCAACAAGTAATTCATGTATCTCCTGTTCGGCACATGCTGCCGTGAAGTCCTCTTAGGTATAAGAGTAGGAGTCTGAGATTGCGGTGTATTATCCTATTGAGTAGTGCCATCTGTAATATGTTCTTCTGACTTAGTACTTCCACTGTCTTGAACATCATCTAACTCAACACACACAGGATCACTCTGTACTGTAGGCTCTGAGGTAGTTGTGTGCCTATCCTCGTACATCACATTTTCATTGAACACTACATCTCTGCTTCGGATCACCTTTCGGTTCTGATCATCCCACATGCGATAACCATACTCATCACCACCATAACCAATGAAAGTACATTTATGTGAATTGGGATCAAGCTTATCCCTCACATTATCAATAACATGTACATATGCAACATAACAAAAAACTTTTAACTGTGAAAGTGTTACCTCTTTACCGCTCCATACCTCTTCTGGTATTCTGTGCTCTAATGGTACTGATAGACCTCAGTTGATTAAGTATGCTGCTGTACTGACTGCTTCTGCCCAGAATTATTTTGGCAACCCTGCTTGAATGCGCATGCTTCTGGCTCTCTCAGTCAATGTCTGGTTCATACGTTTTGCTACGCCATTCTACTATGCTGTATATGGAACAGTTTTCTCTAATTTGATATCGTTCTCATAGCAAAAGGTTTTGAACCCAGTGTCCTGATATTCTCCACCATTGTCAAATCTTAATCTCTTTATCTTCAAACTCGTCTCATTCTCTATCATTGCCTTCCATTTATTGAACACATCGTACACCTCAGATTTATGTTTCAAGAAGTAAACCCATACCTTCCTGGAATGGTCATCGATGAAGGTGACGAAATAGGACTTTCTGCCAATATATGAGACATTTGTTGGCCCCAGACATTAGTGTGAACTAGCTCAAGCTTTTCCTTTCTGAGATCTCTGCCGCTTTTCTGAAAACTAACCCTCTTCTGCTTACTGAATACGCAATCCTCATAGAAGTCGATATCAATCAAATTTAGGCCTGGTAATTTTCCCTTTGCGAGTATAACCTTGAGCCCCTTTTCACTCATTTGACCTAGCCTCTGGTGCCACAAATTGTGATCCTCCTTACTTTCCGCAACTGCTATCAACGTGCTAGCCTTGGTGGTAGTGTACAGCGTACCACTCTTCTTTCCTCGTGAGATGTTCATTGACCTTCCCATTATCAGACATTTTCAGATTCACCAATCTAGTGATGACATGTACCATATTTGCACAAGGCGACTGTTTGTACATGCTCGAAAGAGCATCCATGAGAGACATTGTAGTCTTCTCATTCTTGATATTGAAAACAACGGACTTTGACAATGTCAGTCTGATCGTACCAAGAGCCTTTCGATATAGGATTGTCCAATACTATTCTTTCATTGATTCTGGCCTCTTCCCTTCCAATGGTAAATACAAATTTTTCTAGAATAACACATCCTTAATTTGCATATTCCAGTAGGCAAAGTTTGACCCATCAAACTTGTCGATCATCGCAGCCTTTTCTTCTCCCATAGTTAGGTTGATGTGTTTGGTGTCGAATTGGCTTCAGGAATTACTCCAACCTAGAGCTCTGATACCACTTGTTAGGATTTTTATACCCGCCCAAGAACAAAAACAAAACTAGGGTTTCAACCCTCTTCTGAAAATCGAGAATCTGCAAATCAAAAAATGCACACACAAACACACACAACAATAATCGACACAAAGATTTATAATGGTTCGGCCAAAATAAGCCTACGTCCACTGAGAGCACCATTTCACTATAATCAAAGAGAGGATTACAAGGGGGTGATTCGCAAATCACACACACGCACACACACATTGTATACTCACGCATGTATCATCGGAATAATATAAGTCTATATTTTTTGTAACTCTCTCAAAAAGAATCTCAATCTAGGGTTCTTCTGACCTCTCTCAATCTTGTGTTTCTGTATTTTTCTTACACACATATACAATAAGAATAACCCATGTATATATATGGGAGATGTAAACTTGATGGAAAAGTCATTAAGAATCACATCTCAATCAGAATCGGAGTCATAAAGTCTTCCCTTAATTAATTCCCGCATTTGGGTCACCGAGTACTCGGTGGAGTTTCACCGAGTACTCGGTGGATACGCAAGTCCGCGTAAATGCGCGCAAGTGCGCAAAACCCTCTGCCACTTTTTCACCACTTTGCGCAAGTGCGCCCGAGTTTGCACCTTACCGAGTACTCGATAAAGAACCCACCGAGTACTCGGTGGTTCTTCAAACAACAACTTGCTTCAGAATTCAAAATTTCTCCAAATTCTCTTCTCAACCTCAAAGAAAGGAGTCATTAACTAACGAATAACACTTCCTATCTTTATAAATAACAGAACCTTATTTACTTCTTCTTTTTTAACTATAATAATTTGATTTCATTTGTAGCTTGAAAAACTAATTACAAAGTTTACCCTCATGCCTGAGAAACAAATAAATGGTTTTATTGTGCAATTATCGCGCAGATAACCAAATGTTAGTTTAAAGTGGAGCCCAAAAAAGAAATCTAAAGAGCATTACAAGATTCTGAGTTTTAATTGTTTTAATTTTTATTTTTTTTACTTATGTTGTATTTATAAACTTGTTTTATTTTCTAGCATTGTAACTATACTCTTAACCTAAGGTTCAGGAGGAAACCCTATGAATAAAATAATTTTCTGAATTTATCTTATACAATTCTCTTGATTATGGTGTTCATGTTTATAATTCTTACTTGCTTTCACCATTAATATCATGTATTCTTGGTAGTCAAATCTTATATCGAATTAATCGCTGCTTGATTTTACAGCCCTTGATTCTAAATTACAACAATTTATGTTTTTCAAAGAATTCAATCATATTTTCATGCAAGCACCATTACACAATCATCACATTCATGGTCACAGAAGATGAACATGATTTTGGCAAAACATTTATCAAACCTTCCTAAGACAAGATACGAATCAACATCAATATTTATTAAAATCTAATTAAGTTCAATCATGCATTGCATGATTCTCTTAACTTTGTAAAGATCATCATACAAGTACTATAAATCATGCATTGCATGGTCCTTTGCATGTCCAGTTCAGCTTTTAGTCCAACTGTATGCTGTGCAACCCTCCAATCAGGCCCGTTTGATTCAACCTCCATCATCCGACATCTAAGAAAATGAAGTCACGCCGGAACATACGATCATGACAATGCCCCAGAATTAAATCAAAATCCTTGCATTTGATCTGAAATTCACTAAAACAGACAAATAATTAGTTGATGTTCAAAAGATTATATGATCCCAAATGGCCGTTGCTGAATGATTAAATATCAAAGTTACACTCTCTATGAGAGTTTAAGTTTTTAGAGTAGTTGATAATTTACTCTTGTTTAATGGTGGATTGCTGTTTAGTTACTCTTGTTTAAATATCAAAGTTACTCTTGTTTATTGTTTGTGGCTAGTTAAGTTTATTGTTTAGGAATTTTTCCTCATGGTATGGTCTGTTCCCTCCTCCTAAATCAACTGACCATTTATATTGGACTTTCCTCAAACCTGGTGTCAGTACATTTGTTTATATATAAACAGTAGGAGATTTGATGTTGCGGAGGCAAAAAGAATGTAGTGGGAACATTTATTGTTATATTGAAAAATCAATCTTCCCATTATTATGAATTTTTTGTTACCCCACATTTGGTAGCCAAAATGGAGTCATCTTCAACTTTTTCACAAATACAAAAAATAAATCGGTTAATTTCATTTACACCCCCTAAAGTATGTTTTTATTTCAAATGTGGGGTTAATTTCATTTACACCCCCTAAAGTATGTTTTTATTTCAAATGTGGGGTTAATTTCATTTACACCCCCACATTTGAGAATTTTCATTTACATCCCCTGAGATTTGAAAGTGTCATCATTTACACCCCCTGAAGCATGACATCAGCCTGACATTTTATTTTAATACCTAAACTACCCTTCATGTTATCCAGATTGTGTTTGGAAATAAGGATTGAGTTTTTTTTTTTTTTTATCAATTTGACCCCCTCATTTTATAATTTACCCAAATATTCTTTATTTTTATTTTTATCAAATAATATATATAAAAACTAATAAAAATATATTACAATAATACAAGAAATCTAAAAAATAAAAAATAAAAATTAGTAAGTATATATATATAATGATGGTGGTGGTGTGTTTTTATATATGTTGTATGTATGTATATATATATATATATAATGATGGTGGTGGTGGTGGTTTAATCAGGTGGCAGCGGCTGCGGGCTGTGGTGGCGCGGGGGTAGGGGTGGGTGGTGGGGGTGGGGGTGGTGGTGGTGAGTGGGTGTATTTATATATATGTGTGTGTGTGTGTGCGCGTGTAGGGGAGGGGGGGTTTGGTGGTGGCTATGGGTGGGTGGGTATATGGTTTGGGGTTGGGGCTGGGGGTGTTTGGATATAGGGTTTAGTGTTTGAAAATAGGATTTACACTATTTTAGAATTAAATTAATTTAAGAGGTGTTTGGATCAAGGACATTTTAGACATTTCATACCATGAGAGGGTGTGATTGAAGATTCTCAAACCTGGAGAGTCTGATTGAAATAAGAGCATACCTGAGGGGGTGTAAATGAAATTAACCAAAAATAAAATAACCCAAAACTTCGTCCATTAAGGTTAGTTATTTTTTCGTTTGAAAATTTTTAAATTTCAGTTGTAAGAGTATTTTTACTATAAAAAAGAAATAGCTCTTTTAACCGATACTGAGGTGATTTGATTAAATTTTTAAGTGCATGGGACAATTTGATTCTACTGGAGCTCTATAATCAACTTTGGCTGTTAATTTATCAGGTTTAGCATCAGCTTTTTTTGTGGTTTTATCCTCTACCTGGTATTGTGATCCTTAAACTGTACAATATTCGATGACCATGTATATAGGACTCATCTTCAATCTTGTGCTGGTCGTTGGTATACTCATCTTGAATCTCTTGACCATTTCACAAACATCGTTTTGTGAAAATGATTTCAGAAGTTGCAAGTTAATAAGGACAAAAATATAAATGCTACATATTTGTTAAGTCGCATGACAAGGTCTGATCATAAGTTCTCTGTATTGAGTTGCTTCTTATCATGTCATGTAGAACTTTTAAAATCAAATAATATTTCTTAAGAATACAAAAAATAAAATTTTCAATCATTAGCACTCAAAAGCTGAAGACATCAGATTTAAGGGAAATTCTACATGTATTTGCTGATCTGATACATTGTGCTCGTAAATTCTGGTCATTCCATATTCAGATATTTTGGGGTTCATGTTTTCATCAACTAATATATGTTACTAGCTTTCAGACCTCTATGTATTGTCCTCAATCTTGAATACTTGTGAAGGTAAAGTAGCCCTTGATCAATTCCTAACGTTGAGGTGTCTTTCCCATGCTAATCGTTCTTTCTTACTCGTATCCGTCTTAAATTTTTCAATTTTTTGGGCAGATCCTCAATACTTCCGAAGTTAAATTAGTCCTTGAGCGATTCCTTCATAGCCGTCTTACAATCTGGTGCAAAATCTTGTCAGATAGATTTTCCAAATTTTTTGGCACATATAAGAAATTTATTAACATTCACTTAAGAATAATGCAATAGAGAAACATAAGAAATACCTCATAAAATTCAGAGGCAGTGATTGAGTGTGTGTCTGTGTGTATGAGAGAGAGAGAGAAGATCACACTAAGAATTAGTTGATAAGCAAAGATTAAATCATCCCAAATGGCCACACCATTAGATGAGACATACTATTTAAAGAAGAATTTTTTTAAAGTAAAACCAGAAATCATGATTTAATCTACCACCTTAGATGGAAACCTGAATTTTATAAAGGAATATATATATATGCCATAGAAAATCCCATCAACCAATGGACATTAATATAGGCATTCTTAATATTTATTTTTCATGGCACAATTGTCACGAGTTCTCAAACAAAGAGAATTTCTTAGCGATCCTCCTTCTAGCTAGAAACCATATTCGCTTACCTTTGATTCAAAAATAAATGACAACCTTGATTCCATTAACAACTTTAGATATAACTACAGAAACCATAAACAACAATTTTAGATATCCATATACATAAATCCTAGCAAGAGGTCTAAGTGAAAACACTCTAACTTGAGTAGATTTAAGTGAAATGTCAACAATTACACGAACATATCGGCGAAAATCAAGTCTATAAACTTAGTTGGGAGGTGTACTGTGTTAAAAGAAACTTTGGCACCAGTGTTCTTCAGTTCATGCCAAGAAGAATCCTCTGGAATCAGATTCACCCGATCAATAATTAATCTATTTGGCAAAAACAAAGACTGAGACCACAAAAACTTAACTAGGGATTGCTCTTCTGTGTGATTCCTGAATTTTAACGAAGAAAATCAATAGAAACTACAAAAAGAAGAGAATGTGTTTAGAAAAGAAGCACATTACCAACAAAGATGACGAGAGAAAGTGATAACTTACTACATCTCCGATGATACTTCTTCAATGAGGAAGAGCCGGCAATAGCAATTTTGATAATGGCAGTCATAACTTCCACAGCGAAAACAAAGAGCAGTGACGAGATAGGGTTCACCTTGACTTGTACCTCTCCAACCTGAGGAAAAAACGAAGCTCCTTTCAATTCATGGAGATGAAGTTAGATGCTATGGAGATGCACATTCTAGTACCATGAATAAAACAACTTGGGAACTTGTAAAGTGTCGAAGTGTCAATAATGAGCTCCCAGTGAAATGAATTAAAAAGATTGTTAAGATCAACTTTCCTAGCACACCTACGTTGTGGAGATTGAGTGTGATAACAACTAAGAAGCTCATTAATTTCTGATAGTGAAGACGTAATGAAAATCGATTTTCTATGAATTATAAAATAAAAAACTTGCCCTTCTTGTGGCCAAACTATATCGGAAATCAAACAGCAGGATGTCCTTAAAAGGTGTTCATACAAATTTTCAGTTTAGAGTAAGCACTCTATACACAGCTTGGACATCTAAGAAGTAATCACCTTTAAATGTACTTGTCACAGGGGTTAAATTGTAAACGATTTTTTAATTCAACAGACAGAATAAAATTTGAAATCATTTTGTGATGTGAGTCCCGACAAAAGCATGCAGATAGCATTTTAGGTCGTAGCATAAGTTCACATGACGCTGAGAAGAAAAATGTTATGGGTCCGGACCTGTCTCGCATATGTCCGGACCCATAACACCGATGATTTCACATAGGTTACAAGTCTACCATAGCCTATCTAAAAGAGTAGAAACTGGATTACTTGACTGCCCTCAAATTGCTTTATTAAAACCTAAGGCCATGTTTGGTAGGCGGTCTTTCTGGTCTGGTCTGATCCGGTCAGGTCTGGTCTAATCTGATCTAGAAAAGTCTGTTTGGTAAGCGGTCTGGTCTTACTATTTATTTATTATTTATTATAATATTTATTTATGTATTATTTATTTATTATTTCTTCACTTTATAATATATTTTATTATTTATATTATTAAATTATTATTTATTAATTTATAAATATATTCTATTTATTTATTATTATTTCATTATTTAATTCATTTAATTTATAAATTATTTATTCATTTTTAATTATTTAAAAATATATTTTATTAATTTAATATTAATTTATTATTATTATACTCATTTTTTTTTATTATTATGAAGTATTTATTCATTATTATATTTAATTATTATTTATTATTATATTTATTTATTATTATATCTATTTATTATTATTTATTATATTTATTTATTATTATTATTTATTTCATTTTTATTTATTTATTATTTTTATTATATTTTTAAATATGTTTGATGTAATTTATTATTTATTTTATTAATTTATTATTATTATATTTATTTATTATTATTGTATTCATTTTTTATTATTATTATGTTTTATTTAATTTATTATTTATATTATTAATTATTCATTTTTAATTATTTATAAATATATTTTATTATTTATTCATTTATTTATTATTATTATATTCATTTTTTTTATTATTATTAGGTATTATTTATTTCATTTTTTTATTTTTTATTTATATTTTATTTTAAAAATATGTTTTATTTAATTTATTATTATTATTATTAATATATTATTATTTATTTATTTTTAATTATTTATAAATATATTTTATTAATAAGACCAGACCGGACCACCAGGAACCACCTTTTTTTTTTATTTGAAATGAGACTATTTTGGTCTGATTTGATCTTACTTGGTCTAACCAAAAATTTGGGATCAATGCTACCAAACACGGTCTGATCCCATAAAACGCAAGACCAGACCAAACCACCTGGACCAGACCACCTCCCAAACAGGCCTAAATGCCAATTTCAAATGCCACCTTTAGACCTACAAAATTAAAGTGTCAATGATTTCATCGACCATGACACGAGATTCAAAGTAAAACTTTTTGTCAACCATCTATCACTTTTCACTCGCGGGTCATTAAATGATTGGTGTTGGACGATGGTTGGACTTTGATCGCTACTACAAGTCATATTTATCTCAACTATATAATATTGGGTTTTCAATTTGTAGTTAGAGTAACATATTATGCCGGCCAAATTAGTAATGTATTATATAGGGATGTGTTTGATAAAATTTATTTACCAATGTTAAATATAGTAGAGAGGAACAAAAGGTATTCAACTTGTTGGAATAAAACAAGTGTGAAGCTAACAAATAGACTCAAATTTGGATAAAATAATTTAGATCCATTTTTTGGATCTATATTGGTTATTGACATTTTTGTCTTTTCTAAATCTTTCTTCAATAATATAATTGTTAAACACCAAATGACACATTCAAGAGCCCACTAAACCACCAAAATTGAACAGGTTCCTTTAGTATTTGAATAAATTTAAATTACTCTGCGGGCAACCTAACGAGAGTGTTTAAATAATAAGGACAAGTAAAGTTTTACCTACCATTAATGAAACAAGGTACCTGTCAATGGATTGGATTTTGATTCGAATCCGATCCGATTAGCCGGATATGGATTGAAAATAAAATCCGATTAGGATCCGAATCCGATAATCCTATTTCTTAACAAATTGGATTTGGATTTATGCTAATCCGATCCGATTAATTTTATATATACACATATATATTATGTTATTAATATGTAAATATTAAATAGTATACTTAATTATGTTTCAATTTTTTTTTTCGCTTTTTCATTTTTATGTTTTTAAAGTCATGTATTATAAGCATTGATTGTAAAATATATAATTTAGTGTTTAATATTCTTAAAACATAACATAAAAAAAAAAAATTAATAGTTTTTTGTATTTTTTTTACTTAATCGGATCGGATATCCGAAAATAAAAAAAATCAGATTTGGATCAATTAAGTGAAAATCCATCGGATTATCGGATCGGATATAAGCTTATCGGATTCGGATAGAATCAGGACAGATTCGATCTGAATCCGACCCGTTTACAGGTCTATTTAGGATACGCCATGGTGTAAACGGAATTTTTAATTATAAAAAGTTAAACCCCAGCCTCCTTTGTAGAATATATTACTTGCTGCTAGAAAGCTAAAGCATACATCAGACAAACACTCAACATAGAAGCTTCCCTAAGAATAGCTTATTATAGAGAAAATATCAATAACTTTTATTCTTTCTCATCTAATCCGAAGTGATATGTAGGTTCATGAGTTAGGTTAGATTGATCGATGCTTTTGAATATCTTTTGCATACTCATAAATGTTGGGGTAATGTTAAAAGAAAAAAGAATAATATATATATATATATATATATATATATATTTATATGATTGTCTCTTTAAGCCCCCTAGAGCAATGATCCTTTTTGCTGAGTAACTAGGTCTCAGTGCCTCAAGAAGTATTGAGTATTCGCGTAAAAAGGCGGAAGTAATTTTCTCAAAATTTTCAACCCGAGTAATTGGGTCTCTTGCCACAAAGTAGTGAGTGTTCGCATAAAAAAGGAAGAAAGAAAAGAAAAAATATTTGAAGGGGTGCAAAAGAAAAAATTTGAGACAAAAAGAAAATAAATTATGTTCCCCTTAATTAGTAATAAGGTGTCCGAGCTAAAGATTTGACTTCTAACTTAGGTTATGGACTGAAGTATCATCACGGTTAATGAGGAGATTATTAGAATTAATACGTATTGCTTTCATCTTAGTTGTTTGCTTGCGCTTGAATATTTTTTCATATATACAATTGCTATGTAAGCGTGCATTGTGGCTGCTTCTGTCTATAAAGTATGTGTGCTGATTTTCTTCACTACTATATTATAATAACTAAGTTAAATCTGCGAATATGATGTGTTAATGATTAACTCATTGTCTATACCGCTCTGCTCACATGTTTCTAAAAACAAAATATATATATTTCTTAGTTTGAGCATTTTGCATTCATACATTAGTATTATATTCATGCATCACCTATGAAGCACGAACACGACACGAGATGACACGGACACGGCAAATTCCAAACAATTAGGACACGACACGACCCCGACACGTTTATAAAAAATTATATTTTTTTATATATATACATATTATATTACACAAATACTTTATTTATCATTTAAATAATAAGAATCAACAACCGATAATCTCACATAGGTTACGAGTCTACCATAGTCTATCTATCTGAAAGAGTCGAAACTTGATTACTTGACTGTCCTCAAATTGCTTTATTAAAACCTAAATTTCAATTTCAAATGCCATCTTCTACACCCCCTACAAAATTAAAGCGTCAATAATTTCATCGTCGGTGACACGAGATCTAAAATAATTTTTTATGTCAACCATCAATCACTTTTCACTAGCGGGTCATTAGATGATTGGTCTCGGACGATGATCTGGACTTTGATCACTACAAGTCTTATTTATCTCAACTATATAACTTTGGGTTTTATATTTCTTGCTAGAGTAACATATTATGCCGCCCAAATTAGTGATGTATTATAGTGGTCTAAATGGAATATCTCATGCAAATAAGATAGGCCTTTGTGGTATATACACACACCAACCAAAAAATCCAACCGAGGGGCATTAGAGGAGAAGAATATAAGAGGAAATAATGTTAAAATATAAGAGAGAGGAACAGAAGGTATTCAACTTGTTGGAATAAAAAAATGTGTCAAGCTAAGAAATTTGGATAAAATAAAACAAGTAGTTCCATTTTTTGGATCTATATTGGTAATTGACTTTTTTTATCTTTTCTAAATGTTTCTTCAATAATATGATTGCTAAACAACAAATGACACATTCAAGAACCCTACGAAACTGAACAGATTCCTTTAGTATTTGAATAAATTACTTTGCCATCAACCTATAAGGACAACTATAGTTTACCTACTAGATGCCGGACATAATAGAGATTATTCTGTAAGCTAATGCAATAGGTATTTTGCAAGGGAAAAACAGGAGAATTTCGATCCAAAAATTCAGAGAACACTGGAATTTTATATAATTGTTTATAATCAAGAATGAATAAAAACAACCCATAAGCCGGGTATAAATAGCTGAAAATCGAACCCTAATGAGATTTTTGCCAAAAATAGCAAAACCCTAAAAGTCCTACCAAAAAAAAATACGGAAAAAAATAAAAAGAATGCCAAAAATCTGGCCCAAATCGGGTTCAGAATCACCTCCTAATTGGCAAATAAAATATTACCATAAATAGCAAAAATTAACTAAAATTAAAGATTTAAAAAGGAAAACAGTGGATTTGGGGCTCGAAACGATGTGCACCGAGTGTGGCTTGGTGGCCACGATGTCCGCGCCGAGATTAGCTTTCCGAATTGGGGTCACGGGTGCAAATCTAACACTCGTAGCTCCAGTTATGGCAAAAAAACCGACGCATGCACGGAAACTGCCCCAAATTAGGCTAGATCACGATTTCTTGCCATCCTTGCGCTGATCCTCCCTCTCCAGGTAATCCAGCGCCATCAATGAGCAATCTGACAGCTCGGCATCGTCTGACTCGGATCCCCCTGCATCAGTCACCCCGGGTTGGAAAGAACTCGCCCTCGAGTTCATGGCAGTATCAGCAGAATCCGCAAAGCAAGGAGTTAGGTGTTTCACATTAAAAACATCAGAAGTCTTCAAGTGACTAGGGAGACGCAACCTGTATGCATTGTCATTAATCTTCTGCAATATCTCACAGGGTCCAATCTTCCGCTCCTTAAGCTTATTATACTCGCCAACAGGGAAACAATCACGAGTTAATACAGCCCAAACAAAATCACCAACATAAAAAAGTACCTGACGACGATGACTGTCCGCTCGAGCTTTGTACTTGTCATTGCTCTCGTGAATGGCCAGTTTCACCTGCTCATGGATGTCTCGAAGATGTTGGGCCAACTCATCTGCCCTAGGATGCAAACGGCCCACACGTGGAATGGGCGCTAAGTCCAGTACTCACAGATGGATTCTGACCATAGACGATCTCAAAAGGACTCATTCCTGTGGTTCTGCTTGTTGACCTGTTGTAGGCAAATTCTGCTTGGGTTTAGTGCCTGCTAAACACCTCAACAGATTGCCTAGACTCCGATTCACCACTTCGGTCTGACCATTCGTCTAGGGGTGATAAGCGCTGCTGAAATTCAGCTTCGAGCCCAGCTTTCCCCATAAGCTCCTCCAGAAATTACTGATGAACTTGGTGTCTCGATCTGAAGTGATGGATCTAGGAATACCATGGAGATGCACAATCTCCCTGAAGTAAAGATGGGCTATTTGGGCAACATCCATGGTTTTCCTGCAAGGTACAAAGTGGGCCATTTTGGAAAACCTGTCAACCACAACTAAAATAGAATCACAGGCCCGTTGGGTACGTTGTAAGCCCAACACGAAGTCCATGCTGACATCGAACCAAGGAGCTTCAGGAACCGGCAAGGGGGTGTAAAGGCCTGCATTGGTGAGGACACCCTTAGACCTTTGGCATACATAACAACGTTCCACAAAGTGAGCCACGTCACTGGTCAATTTGGGCCAATAATAATCAGAAGCAATAAGGGCCAATGTCTTGTCTCGCCCGAAGTGACCCTCATTAAGGGCATCTGCAACACGGTTCAGGTTCCCTGATAGGTGCCTCAGGGAAAAAGTGAACTCTTGTAAGTACGCCACCCATTTGGCATGTCGTCTGCTCAGCTTGTGTTGACCATTGATGTACTTCAGGGCCTCATGATCAGTAAGAAGGATGAATTCCTTATGCACAAGGTAGTGACGCCAATGACTAAGGGACTGAACGATGGTGTAGAACTCCAGGTCGTAGGTGGAGTAATTCTTCTTGGATCCCGACAGTTTCTCACTGAAAAAAGCTATGGGTCGCCCTTCCTGACTTAGAACACCACCAATGCCAGCTCCAGATGCATCACAATTCAGCTCAAACACTTTGTCAAAATCAGGGAGTGCCAACACCGGTGCCTCTGTCATCTTCTGCTTGACCAGTTGAAAGCTGGCTTCTGCCTCTTTAGACCAGTGGAAATCACGTCCCTTGAGGCACTCTGTGATAGGAGCAATCAAGGTGCTGAAATTCCTGATGAAGCGGCGGTAGAAAGATGCCAACCCATGGAAACTCCTGACATCATGCAAGGTTTTTGGCTGGGGCCACTCCAAGACTGCATCTATCTTCGACTGATCTGCATGAACACCATCAGTAGACACAACAAAACCCAGAAAAGTTACAGCAGTAGTGAAGAAAGAACACTTCTTCTGATTAACAAACAGGCGCTCTTTACTGAGCGTGTCAAAAACTGTACGGAGGTGATCAAAGTGTGAGGCCCATGTAGGGCTATAAATAAGGATATCGTCGAAGTAGACTACTACGAATTTCCCCATGAAAGGCCATAAAACCTGATGCATAAATCTCATGAATGTGCTGGGCGCATTGGACAGTCCAAATGGCATGACCATCCACTCATACAACCCATGCTGCGTCTTAAACGCCGTCTTCCACTCGTCTCCAGGCCTTATTCGGATTTGGTGGTATCCGCTCTTAAGGTCAATTTTGGAGAAGACCTTAGAACCGGACAGTTAATCTAGCATGTCATCCAGGCGGGGAATGGGAAACCTGTACTTCACCGTAATTCTGTTGATGGCTCTGTTGTCTACACACATGCACCAGGAACCATATTTCTTTGGCACCAGCAAGACAAGAACGACACATGGGCTCATACTCTCACGGATGTAGCCCATCTCCAGCAACTCTACTACCTGTCGCTGTAACTCTTTAGCCTCCTTTGGGCTGAGGCGGTATGCTGGTCTATTGGGCAAACTCGAGCCCGGAATTAGGTCGATCTGATGCGGAATATCTCTCATAGGCGGCAGTCCAGGAGGAAGGTCTTCTGGCATCAAATCAGAGAATTCCGAAAGCAACTGTTGGACCTCCGTGGGTAATTCTGGAACCTCACCTATTGTACTATTTCCACAAGGCAGAAAAGCATAAACTACATGTTCACGCTCAACTTCAACCAAAAACCTGGACATAGAAAGCAAATTGTTACTATTGATAATCGGGGTAGGATTGGGTCCTTCCCGACGAGGTGCCAACACAATCTTTTTCCCTTTGATGCTAAGGGAATATGTATTCTTCCGTCCGTCATGTACCACACTTCGATCATATTGCCAAGGTCTGCCTAACAGTATATGACACGTATCCATGGACACTACATCACACCAAGCATTATCGAAATATTTCTTGCCAACAGAAAAAGACACTAAGCATCGTCTATCTACTGTTACCTCACTGCCTTTATTCAGCCAGGACAGTTTGTACGGCTTGGGGTGACGATCTGTCTTCAATTGCAATTTCTGGACAGCGTCTTCAGAGACTACGTTCTCGCAACTGCCACTGTCAATAATCATCTTGCAGACTTTATCGGCCATAGTGCAGGTCGTGTGGAAAATATTGGTTCTCAACCAGTCATCTTCGGAATCGCCTTTGGGAGTCAGTAGGCTCTTACGAATGACCAGAGTTTCATGGCCGTCTCCATACAACACATCCTCATCTCTTTCTTCGTCATACACTGGCTCTCCAACCTCCTCAGTCTCATCTTCCATGCCTTCCTCAAGCAGTAGATTTTTGCTCGTCTGACTGGCAGGCTTCCTGCAATGGGTTGCTATATGCCCCTGTTCACCACATCAAAAAGACTTAATAGAAGGGTTAGGATTACCCTTTGGTGGCTGCTGGGGAGGACGGGATTCTTGAGGGCGAGATGGCCTACTGCTTTGGTTGTTTCTGATGACGGGTCGTCTATTCTGTTGTTTCTCTACAGCAAGGGCACGCTGGTAGGCTTCAGAAACTGTCCACAGCGAGTGAAGGCTGAGGGCATCCTGGAGAGGTTGTCGTAAACCCCCTAAATATCGGGCTACCATCTGTTCTTCTGTCTCAGTTAGATAATTCCAAGCGATCAACTGATAGAACTCCTCTGTATAATCTTCCACGGATCTCATCCCTTGTCTCAACGAATGAAGTCGCTGAAACAGGGTTTGAGTATAGCCAAAGGGAATGAAGTGACTATTTATCTTCTTCTTCATCTTCTCCCAATCAGTGATCTTGGCCTTGCCCTGCCTGTTTCTTGAACGTTTCAACTGCTCCCACCACACAGATGCTCTACCCTTGAGTTTGAAGGCCACCAATTTCACTTTGACACGATACGGGACCTCTTTATAATCAAAAATTCGTTCTACTTCATTCAACCAATCAATAAAGCAATCGGCTTGTAACGTATAAGAAAACTCGGGCAGGTCTACTTTGAAGCAGAGATCTTTATGACGGTACTGATTATGATACGGATTTTCGAAGGTGGAATTGTCGGTATCAGAATCTTCCACATCATGATTACCGATTTCCTGCGCCGCCAGGCGCTGGGTTAACTCTGCCACTTGTCTCTGCAAATCCTCAATCATAACATCCTGAACGTTACGATCACGGTACGGGACTTCCTCAATCGGAACCTGCCCACGACGACCACCACGACCACGACCACGATTATTAGCCATCGAAAACTGATGGAAATACCGCCTCAGGAATATGCTGAGCTCTGATACCAATTGATGCCGGACAAAATAGAGATTATTCTGTAGGCTAATGCAATAGGTATTTTGCAAGGGAAAAACAGGAGAATTTCGACCCAAAAATTCAGAGAACAATCTGGAATTTTATATAATTGTTTATAATCAAGAATGAATAAAAACAACCCACAAGCCGGGTATAAATAGCTGAAAATCGAACCCTAATGGGATTTTTGCCAAAAATAGCAAAACCCTAAAAGTCCTACCAAAACAAAATACGGAAAAAAATAAAAAGCTTGCCAAAAATCTGGCCCAAATCGGGTTCAGAATCACCTCCTAATTGGCAAATAAAATATTACCATAAATAGCAAAAATTAACTAAAATTAAAGATTTAAAAAGGAAAACAACGGATTTGGGGCTCGAAATGATGTGCACCGAGCATGGCTTAGTGGCCACGACGTCCGCGCCGAGCTTAGCTTTCCGAATTGGGGTCACGGGCGCAAATCCGACACTCGTAGCTCCAGTTATGGCCAAAAAAACCGACACATGCATGAAAACTGCCCCAAATTAGGCTAGATCACGATTTCTTGCCATCCTTGCAGCTGATCCTCCCTCTCTAGGTAATCCAGCGCCATCAATGAGCAATCTGACAGCTCGGCATCGTCTGACTCGGATCCCCCTGCATCACTACCATTAATCAAACGGAGCATTCTGTAAAATGTAGTGGTTGCATACATTGGCATTTAGGATACGCCATGGTGTAAATGGAATTTTGAATTATAAATAGTTAAACCCCAGCCTCCTTTGTTGAATAAACTTCCATGTGTGAGGCTCCGCAAATATGTTTTTTTTTTTTTTTTTTTTGATAACCGTGATGTCCGGGCCAGCTTACGCACACCTCGACTAATTCACGGGACCCGTACAAGGCGTCCCCCCCACACGAATCGGGTAAGGCTCGGACTATGTCCGCGGTCGTGGCCCTAACGAATTGTTTGCACCTAATAGGAATCGAACATGAGACCTCATGCTTCTTGAAGCACCAAATCCCAAGTCTTTTCCAACTAGGCCAACCCGCTCGGGTTTCCGCAAATATGTTATTTGCTACTGTAAAGCCAAAGCATATACCAAACAAAATTGACCAGACAACCATTCATATTGATAGCTATCCAGTTTTTTCATATACGAAGGCTAAACATACCCATAGCCTACTGCTCAGTGCAGAGTAAGGATTCAGTCTTTTCAAATGCAATAATGGACTCTAATGAGCAGCATAATAATAATAATAATAAATATCTGATACATGGTGCAATATTGTGGTTTTTACATATATATATATTGATATGACGAAGAGGACCGACTCTTCGATTTCACGAAAGGTCTCGAACTTGCACCAAAAAGTCCAGAATTTTGGAGCGGCACAAGCATCTAGCTAGCTTGCTAAGTGAATGTAATAACCGGCTTTTCTTTTACTGTGCGTATATATATCTATAGTTATATATATTAGAAATTTGAATTTAAAATAGATGGATAAAAAGATAGTTATCAAATTTTAAATTATAATTTTAAAATTTAAAGAGATTGACTTATCTCTTCACCATAACAAAATGTATTACTTATAATACAAATATCGGTTATCTTAAGGAGGAGATACGTACACTATATGTGCAGAGGGAAGGTGAGTTACTAAGTGAGTGTTGATGTAGATTCATTAGTAGCAACAAAGAGGAGGTGATTGACGATTTTCTTGTTGGGTTTCATTCATCTAATGCATTACCAGACAAGTTAACCTTGCCTTATACATTTGTATATAACTAGGATTCATAGGTCTATGCATGTGTACAATCTTAAATTTCTTTTGTTATGATTGATGAAATTAACTACATGGAATTGTTAACAATATAATCTTCATATTAAGGTATATCAGATCGTTATTGATTTTATTCGTACCCTATGTGAACAATAGGTTAGATGTGAACGTCGGTGTGTCATTGGTTTGTCATATTTAATAAATTGTTATCGATTGCTTACATATGAGTAGATATTAGGTGAGATTACTAATTAGTGTTAAATTAATGAATATTAGAGATAAAATTGTTGGTTGTACTCTTTGTGAACAATAGGTTATAGGAGAAGATTAGTATATGGTGTTGTTAACACGATAACAATAAATATTAACGTGTTATTTATACCCTTGTGAACAATATGTTATAGGAAAACATTAGTATATTAACTATCTGTACTATGTGAATAGTAGTTTATACATTTTTACGCTATCTAAATTACGTATTAGTTGATATTAGGTCATACGTGCATATTGGTGGTTACTGTATATTCTGTATGTGAATAATCTATAATATATATTAGGTCATACGTGCATATTGGTGGTTACTGTATATTATGTATGTGACTAATGTATAATATATATTAGAACACTTTATGATTGTTTCTTAGTTAAATTTAGCCGCTTAATGAATGCTAATGGTATGTGTATATTTATAGGGTGAAAATTAATAAACCAATATTGTTTAGAATGATTTAAAGTAATCTTATATTACACTTTTAGAATATTTATCTTATTGGAAAGTAAATGTGAAAATTGTAAAGTATTCTAAACTTGTTTTGGTAAAACTCTTTCAATATATATATAATTTATTCAATTACTTGTTACTGTGAGATGAAACAGTGTATGCTATTGGAGTTTGTGACAGTGCGATATTAATGTCTGGTGTCAGTCTGAGACTAACTTTGAAGTAGGTTGTTAGGCATGGTCCGGGACCTGCCTTTGACGAGTGCACTACATTTTGTTATGGCCATTGGGCTTAATGTGCCCTTATTATGTGGACGTGGTTCGGGACCATCTAGGTTTTTTAGACATCTTCCCAGCCACTTGTGTGTTATCGATAGTCAGGGACTATTCGTTGTGTTAGTCACTAATTTACCCTAGAAGGGGGGGGGGGGGGGGGGGGTGAATAGGGTTTAAAATAATAATCTAACTCTTTTTAATTCTTACTAGCAATTTCTACAAAAACTTTATATTGACTTATAAGGTAAATATGCAATGAATAACCTAATTCAATTTTAACAATCAATTTACCACAATATAAACTTAGCATGCAAGAACACAAAGTAAAGAGATAAAGATAGAGATATTGACACCGTGATTTTTACGAGGTTCGGTAACTCTTACTCCTCGGCTCAAAAAATCCCCTTCCTTGATACTTTCCCAATCCTCACACTATGGCTCTTCCTTCAATAGGTGGCATAGAAAAACCTTTACAAAAGAGCTAACTAGTTCTTCACACAATCAAGAGAACAATCCTCCCTTGATACAATGGGCTTCACTCACCCAAGATCACAAATTTGTGTATGCAATCAATATATCACTCAAGAAACAAAAAACATTCAAAACCCTAAGGTTTTTATGGAAGATAGATCAATATAAGCTCAAGTGTTTTTAGGTGATATTTCAAGAACTCAAAATATATATATTCTCAAAGGATATTTTCAAGAAGAGAATAAGCACAAAGCTTGAGTTTAAATCTTTAAAATAATTTGAGTGAAAAACGAAATTTATATCTTTCTTGCTATCAAAAGATTTTCCAGAAAGTGCTTGAGAGAAAATAAGAGATGAATGATTTTTAGAAAATTTCTTACACAAGAACCTTAGGTTTTCAATCCATATCTCTTTCTTTATATAGTGCATCACTAAGGTTAGGAGAGTGTATCTCACCCTAGACATTTTGGAGAGTAGGATCTGAAAAGTAGCTAGCAAAACCATTTGTTTTTGGGCCAAAATATTGTTTAGAAATACTTTTCCTGAAAATCTTGAAGCACCCAGTCGACTGCATGCCGGCACCCAGTCGACTGCCTCCATGCTTAGATTTAAAATATTTCCCCCAACGGCTATGGTCAAATGACTGCCTCATGAGCCAGTCGACTGTTTCAGGCAATCATAAAAATGTTTAGTTCTCTGGTTTATCAAGTCGGCTGGGCCCTAAGCCAGTCGACTGGGTCACCATCCAGTCGGCTGCCATTTCATGGCCAGTCGACTGGGTGACTCCAAGGAATATTTTCAAGGTCCGTTTTTGATCTGTTTTGAGTTCGTTTGTTTAATTACTTGAGCTTATAAGATCAATCAACGTATAAGATACCTAGTTACAATATTCTCACCCTGACCTATCTACCCCAGGTCTTGAGTCCAGTTTTTGTTCTTTCTTTGACCTTTTTGTCCTTCTCCGAGTTTATGCTTGAGTTTCCTTATCGTTTGTCGCTTTTTGGTATTAATGATCTTTCCGAATCATTTACCTGTACTTGCTGAAACACTTAGCTCAAAGTCATATTAGTACCAAACATGGTTTTGAATGTTTTGTTAATATAAAAAATAAGAGTTATTGTTTAAAATAGAATTTCAAGGCCAACACGTTGCACACCGGAGGGGAGCCTGGGGCTCAAGTGTGATTAGTTGATTAGGAGTGTTACCATTAATTTAGTAATTAAATCGTGAAATTTAAATTGTATATATGTTTTATGACGGGCGTGAATTCTCTTTATATATGAATATATAAAGTCGGGTTAATTTGCTGAACGATGATTATGTTTAGCATTTTTGCTGAGCTTGTGAGTTCACCCCTTTAATATTTTAGGTACTCGTTGATTAGCTTGTGTTGATGACACATGGTAGTCGTCGGAGTTTCCAGAGCTATGTTTTTGTTTCCTAGTTTTGAGAGCATTGTAATAAGCTCACATCATCATTGAATGTTAGTGAGTAGTGGTGATGTAATAATATTTTTATTACAATTTTAATTGTTAATACAGACATTGTATTAATGTTATGTTTATTGGGGGTTGGCGCAACTGCTTTGTAGATCATGCCTAACAATTTTTGAATAATGAAAATTATTTATTTTGTTGCGAAATTGGGGTGTGATAGTGAAGCTCAATCTCTATTCATTAGTTTCGTGCTGTTGTATTAGTTTGTAGAGACAAAAGAGTCTGAGCTCTCACTCATTGATCAGTTTGCCTCCACTCAAGCAGTGAGTGTTCGCATAAAAATGGGAGAAACAAAAGAAAAAATATTTGAAGGGGTGCAAAAGAAAATAAATTGTGTTCCCTTAATTAGCAATAAGGTCCGAGCTAGGATTTGACTTTTAACTTAAGTTTTGGACTGAAGTATCATCACGGTTAGTGAGGAGATTATTAGAATTTTTACATATTGCTTTCATCTTAGTTGTTTGCTTGCACCTGAATATTTTTTTCATATATACAACTGATATGTAAAGTTTGCCTTGTGACTGCTTATGTCCGGGGATGAAGATTCTGAGGATAATGAAGATCGTGGGGACTCGTATGAAGATGCATACAATAAAATTTATGAAAAGTCCACACATCTTAGAAAATTCTTCTCAAAATATATAGTTAAATTTATTGTGTTGATAAGGAAAGACAGTCCTTAAGAGAAAATTTAGCAAATATTACCCTTTCCCTAAATCAGCTTTGAACAAAAAGAGCTCAATGGTCTGAAGAATTGATTAAGTCTGAAAAAGATAGAAAGCATGCTTTGAAAAGTGTAGATAATCTCAATAAAGAATTAACCATTCTAAGATCGGAAGTGATTGAGAAATCTACGAAAATTGAGGATTTGGAAAAGAAATTGAAGGATGCTAACTCAACTATCTCTAAATGATCTAGTGGAACTCTTAAGCTTGATCATATGTTAAGTGTAGGAAAATTTGCAGGAAATACAAAGGGGTTGGGATTTAATGGAACAACGAGTAATTCAAACGTCATTTCCAAAACTACCTTTGTTAAGGCGTCTCAATTAACATCTAGTTCTTCTCAAGGTAATTCTAATAGAAATCATAATGTTCAATCTTATGTCAGAAAACCGGTTGAGAATAAGTCTCCATTTACCTCTAAGTATCATAAGAGTTCTAATAATGGTTTTTAAAGGTTTGTTCCTATATGTCATTACTGTGGAATGAAAGGTCATTGTAACACCCCATATTATTTTTTGATTTAATTTCGGTTGTGACGTCACTTGTTCATGATATCATTGTTATTCTTGGTATCTCACGTATAAATTTTTCGCGTTTATGTCTTGATATGACAGGATGATGCGACCATTGACTTGTTGACTACTTCGTGGATTGTCGTTGGCAATTACGAGAATTGACGATGAGTTTAATGTGCTTGATTTGATTTATGTGTTGTGTTTGTATGTACATGTTTTGGTTGTTTGGTGTGCTTGTTTCTTCGTGTTTTTAAGTGCTCCTATGTGTTGATGTGGCTGTACTTGATTATTATTTTGGATTCTTTTCGTGCCATAGTTATTTGTAGTTATTCGATGGGTTTTGTACGTACCCGATGTTCTGGTGGTTGAGTTTCACACCCCGGACTATTTATTTCAGTTTATTTTATTTATTCGACGTTGCGATTTGAATCGGAGTTGTTAAGGATGCGTTTGGTTCATGGGCTTTATTGTTATGGGCTATGTGGTTTAGTTTCAACGATTGCGTTTAGTGCTTTGACTGGGCTATGACCAGTGATTTTAGGAGTTTCGGTGAGTTCAGACTTTATTCGGGGTTTCGGCGATTGGTTTCGTAACCCGGAGTATTTATTCGGGCTTATATTATTTGGTTGGCATCCCGTGGACTTACGGGTTCACGTGTTATTATTTGGAAGCTCCCGATATATTTTGGGATTATTGGGTATCCCGTTTATTTTTTAAGTTCGCGTGATATTAATTGCGGGTCGATCGGGTATTTATTTCAGATTATATATATATGGGTTTCATACCCCAGATTATTTATTTTAGTTATATTATTTATTGGGCGTCCCGTTTATATTTATGGGCTCGTGTGATTTTAATTGGGGGTTCTTGATACATTTTCGGGATTTATTATACATATTATTAATTGAGAGAATATATATATATATATATATGTGGGTATTTATATATATATAAATTAATGGAAAATATATATAGGTCTTTGTATTGTTGGAGATTATTCCCGAAGCTTCTCCATTTTTCTCTAACTCCCTCACGCACAGACCATCACTCACCATTATCTTCTCTTCTACTGGTTTGGTTAGAAAGAGAGAGAGAGAGAGAGAAGCTCTTGAGGAGAGGGAGCCGCACACAGAGGCGACGGCTTAGCGGAGGAGTAGCGCGTAGGGGCTACACGACTTGGTGAACCAACGATGGCTGGAGTAGCGAGCAGGAGGGTCGGCAACAGTGGCCGACGGTGGCAAGACTGGTGGTTCGCTGGCTAAGAAGCAGCGATGCCGAATCTATTCGTGAGAAAGTTTAACGATGGTTGAGGGTCGTCGATCTGGAGCAAGGTTCGCCAGAGTTCAGAGGCGGCCATGGCTGAGTCAGGTGGTGGTCTCAAGCTACAGGCGACAGCTGGTGGTGGCGCAGGTGCAGCTGGGTTCACACAGCAATAGTTCGCGCAATAGGGACTATTTCGGCCGGAACTTTGACCGGCGATTTGGTCGGCTTCCCGATGTCGGTTTAGGCTGAAATTTTGAGAAAAGCTTCGTATCGACGCTAGGTACGACATACTAAAATTTTGTAGTTTTCCGTTGGTGGCTCCGACACTATTCACTGTCGGACAAATCGGGACTATTTGTAAGTGCATTAATAGGTGGGAATTTACATATATATATTTTTATATATATGCATATCTGACACTCACTAATAGTACGTAGAAAATGTTAATATATCTCCGTTGTATGTTTATGGGTAGATAAAAATGTTTAATTAAAATTCCTACTGATAGACGAAAATTTAGGAATTTTATAAAATTTATAAAATACCCATAAATGGATTAAATGATGTCGGAGTTGGAAATTGCTTTAGAGAAATTAAATAAATTATTTCTCGGGTTTAAAATAATTATAAACCTATTTAGATTAAATTGAGATAGGCAGTTTAGTACCCCCTTGAGCTCGAAAGAGGTTTATAGGAAGTGTATGTAGACGTAGATCCGGGTAATAAATTTTCCCCGTGTTATTTATATTTTATTGAGATTAAAATATAAGTTAGGGGATTCACGTAGAACTTAGACACGGTTTCAGTTCCCTTTTTAGTTTATTTTTCTCGTAAAATATAATGAAGTTATATTGTGAATTAAATTTTCCCTGAGGTGGAATAGTTTGAAAACAATTGCTGAAAAATTAAATGAAAAGCTTGTGGACTTATAAGAATTTATGAGTATCGGGAAATTGAGAACTCGGATGATCTTGAGATAAATTGAAGTGATTTACTGTTATAATTAAATTATAAAGCATGCTTTTAAAAATGAAAATATTTATATATTGTGGATTGGTTGTATGAGACGGATTGTGGGACATATATTTGTCAATTGATAAATGTTATATTTCGATTATTGACTCACTGTTGAGGCATGATGTACATATTTCATACACCATGAGCATTGATATTGCATTGGGTGTGGTTTCATGTCTCATTCATAACATATTGCATTGAGTCTTTCGGGTCGTCGCAACAACTGGCCAGGCGATGTATCGCTACCGGTGGACTAGTAATCCGAGAACAGGGAGGCGTGGGAGGATGTGATTCGAACACGGTATGTTTTTCAAGAGTTGATATAATCCTCGTGGTTGTGTTACTTTGGCGACATTATACCCGGTTGTCCCATGCTAGATAGGGTGTTGTTGGCATTGTCATTGCATAATTTTCACATTGAGCATTCATTCTTTTATATGATCATATATGGATCTTTTATATTGTTGAAAATTGTTGTTATTAAACTGATGATATTTCTAAATTTATTATAAATGATGAAAATTAACTCAATGTGAATAAAAGTTAGAGATTTTAAGATTTGAAAGAAAGAAAATGTAAAAATGTTAAAACCTGGATTAGTGAAGCCACGATGGGCATGTGTTCCAGGTGGTTACGTGAGCATAAGTGGAAATAGGATTTGGGGTGAAATTGCTCCCTTTGAGTTGAGCTCTAGTTGAGTTGGTTAGTGATGTACTGAGACTTCATTGAGTTAAGTGTGGATAAATGAAAAGAGGTTTTAGTAATTAACTGCCCCTCCCCAGAGTTGGGTGTCTAGTTGCGTTGATTAACGCTTTACATAGACTTAGTTGAGTTTGTAATGTTCGGCCAAGTAGGCCCTTGAGCATTGGTCTGTGAATGAGGTTATGGAGTGGTCGGTATACTACTTTAGTTGATATACATAATAATGGTTGATTTGAGGTCTAACCAGGTATGATAGGTTAACATTCTTCTCTTCCTCGGGACTAGAGTTGTTTTAACTCTACATATTATTCAACACCACATCCGTAGTTAAAGGTTGGATTATCTTGTGTCTTAAGGATCCATTGAATGAAAATTGAGGTACCCATAATGGTTTGAGTTGTCATACTCCTGAGTGGACGTTTAATAGAAATTCTGAGACAGACTGGCAATGTTTGAGGATGGTATTGATCCTTTGTTTGTGGTATAGTGATCTTGAGATCTTAGAGTATTATGGAGATCTTATGGTGATACTGGAGGTATAGAATTGATTTCCTTTTAGTGCATACACGAGGCACACTTTGTTTTTTTTTATATAGTTTCCTTGTCTTAGTCTCGGGTAAGAGACATGATACTGGTTTATGCACACGTAGTGCGAGTCGTAGTACCTTGGGTGGGTTCGAAGGCATTTAAACTAAACAGATTTGACAGGGTCTTAACTTTTTCTTAAAAACTGGTTGAATCCTTCGGGGTTCAACATTTTTCTTTAAAAAACCCGAGGACCTCGGCATCTGTCTGGGACTAAATAACTTCGGTACCCCTTTCTTGTGCCTTAGTAGTCAGTATGAATTGGAGATTTACCTGAGATTGCCGAATCTTATCTAATGGCAGAGTTCTTTTACTTAGGTTACTTTCGAGGAATAGATGGTAGTAGTGTGAACCTACCATATGACCACTAGTTGATTTTATAAATTCTCCTTACTATAGGGGATTTGAGAGAAAAGATCATTTAAGTGAACGGATGATTTCACTAGTTATTGTGAATAAGAGGACAAGTTTGAGGTTAGAATTATGAGAGTGAGACTCTCTAGGAATGATTTGATAGTGATGCTAGTTATGGGCGATGATCGAGTTGGGGGCATGGTTATGATGATTCTTTTTCGATAGTCCTAGTGAGTGACCTATTTACCTCTTAGGAACCTTGAGTAGCGTGCTAGGTGCACGGTATGGTAGATACTTAGTCTGGTTGTATCTCTAGATGAGAATGGAGTTCGGATTGGTTGTCTATAAGTCTAGGTGACAGGCTTAGTTCTTTACATGACGTTATATATATATATATACGTATACATGTGTTGTTTATATTTTGTTGATCTGTAGTTATTATGATATCCGTAGTGTACTTGAGGTTAGTGATGAGATTATTTTAGGGTCTCTGTTTGGCGTGGGTGCCACATGAGACAACTGACCGACCAAGGATAGATGCATGCACATGGGATGGTTAGCGTTTTCTAGACGGCTATGAGTGTGATGTTTTGATATTATGGTGAGCGCGTGGTTTTGCTCACCCCTACAACAGGTTGCAAGTTTGCAGGTGGATGCAGCACGACATGCTCGGTGGCGACGATACGGGTGATTTGGGATGGTAGTTTTATTCCTCCTTCCGTAGTCATACTTGTGTATTATTTTATTCTCTTGGGAGCCAGGCTGTTGGCAGATTCCCTTGTGTTGTATCTTCAGTCCATGTATTTATTATTTTGGATTGCCATTGTATCTATTCGGCACTACTATTGAATTTTATGTATTCTTATTTGAGCTTGGTGGCTCAGTCGGTATTTGTTGTTTTGGGGTGCTTTTATACTTTTTCAGCATCGCCATGTGCCTTTCTTTATAATTTCATTTGAACATTTGGGGCTCTATTGATTTTAGAGGGGTTGTGTAGAGGTATTGGTGTTCTTTTTCACTACCTTGGCCCTAGTAGGTTTCTAGAATGTTGGGCTTCATGCCATTGATTCAATTTCTATTGCTATGGACAGGTTCTTTTCTTGTGTTGATTTTGGGCTGTCCGGATGTTCCATTTACAAACAGAACTCTGCCAAATTTTCGTTAGAATTCTTTACTGAGTTTCTATCACTCAGGTGACATGGAATACTTCATTTTCACTCATATTCCATGTATTTCGATGTTATTGTTAATCTTAGTTGTCGTTCTCTGTGACGTCATACATCGGGATTCGTTGATTCTCTAGATTGGAGTCTCAGGAATAACGGGGCGTGACAGTCATATTCGACCCATGTGCTTCAAATTAAGAAGAAGAAATTCAAAATCGAGGATGAATCAAATAACTAAAAATGAACCCAATGTTTATGATCAAATTCGGGTGTTGAGTGAAGATGTGAAGAATTTGTCTAAACTAGCAATTATAACACTGAATATTAGATATGTATGGGTTAATAAAGGTGAGCTATATTGTTTTGCTGTCAATACTGCCCTTAGAGCACATGATTCTAGTTTATGGTGTTTTGATAGTGGATGCTCTAAACACATGACTGGAAATAAGTAATTGTTTGGTTATTTCAATAGCAATAATGTTGGAACTGCTACTTTTGGTAATGGTAAAAATTCTAAAGTTTTAGGAAAGGGCACCATTGTTGCTTCTGGTTTACCTAGACTAGAAAATGTTTATTATGTTAAGGGCCTAAAAGCTAATTTGCTTAACATTAGCTAGATATGCGATAATAACCATAATGTCAATTTCACTTCTGATAAATGTTCTATTATTGATTATTTTGGAAATTGTGTTATGGAAGGTCTACGTGCATTTGATAATTGTTATTGCTTTATCCCTAAACTTTGTTATGAGAAAGGTCTAAAGTTTATATTCACTTGATAGACATCTCTGCAAAACCAGTAGATTTTCAAAAGCATATGAGTCTTAGAAAATCTAGTGCATGTTCTCATTCGTATAGATGTTTTCATATGTATCATTATAGGAATATCTTACATTATTTTTTTATCCTAGAATTGATACATTACCATGTATTTTTTAATACATTTTTATTTTGTTTATTATTATGCATGCATCATGTTTTGCTACTATTAGGAGTATTCATGCATGCATCATTATGACAAAAATGATAAAAATGATAAAATAAAAAATCTTAACATGTTGAGCTTGGATAAGGGTACAATGGATTGTCATATTTCACTCTATTATCATGTTTATTTATCTTATTATGCATATGGGAATTGGATGTGTTAGTCTGACCTGAGGAAATGAGTTGTTCACTTGGCATGTTTAAGTATTATTTTTAAAACTCATTAACTTTGGATGTTTGTCTTACTTCGGAGATGACTGTAATACTTGCTGAAACTTTTATTCTTTCTCATCTAATCTGAAGTGATATGTATGTTCATGAGTTAGGTTAGATTGATCGATGCTTTTGAATATCTTTTGCATACTCATGAATGTTGGGGTAATGTTAAAAAAAAAGAATAAAAAGAATATATATATATTAATATGATTGTATCTTTAAGCCCCCTAGAGCAATGATCCTTTTTGTTGAGTAACTAGGTCTCAGTGCCTCAAGAAGCATTGAGTATTCGCGTAAAAAGGCGGAAGTAATTATCTCAAAATTTTCAACTCGAGTAACTGGGTCTCTTGCCACAAAGGAGTGAGTGTTCGCGTAAAAAAGGAAGAAAGAAAAGAAAAAATATTTGAAGGGGTGCAAAAGAAAAAATTCGAGATAAAAAATAAATAAATTGTGTTCCTTTTAATTAGCAATAAGGTGGTCGAGCTAAAGATTTGACTTCTAACTTAGGTTATGGATTGAAGTATCATCACGGTTAGTGAGGAGATTATTAGAATTAATACGTATTTCTTTCATCTTAGTTGTTTCCTTGTACTTGAATATTTTTTCATATATACAACTACTATGTAAGCGTGCCTTGTGACTGCTTCTGTGTATAAGGTATGTGTGCTGATTTTCTTCACTACTATATTATAATAGCTAAGTTAAATCTGCGAATATGATGTGTTAATGATTAACTTATTCTCTCTACCGCTCTGCTAACATGTTTCTAAAAACAAAAACATATATTTTTCTTAGTTTGAGCATTTTGCATCATACATTAGTATTATATTCATGCATCACCTATGAAGCACGAACACGAACACGAGACACGGACACGACACGAGATGACACAGACACGGCAAATTCCAAACAATTAGGACACGACACAGCCCCGACACATCAATAAAAAATTATAATTTTTTTTATATATACATATTATATTACACAAATACTTCATTTATCACTTAAACAATGAGAATCAAATAAACTTATAAACAAAAATAAACAATTGAATTAAATGAAATGTCTGACATGTTCAAAAAATTTCATTCTACTACTATGCAAGGAATCAAATGTATCTTCCCCAACATCCATCTTCTTCTCTCGTTATATTGTGAAAATTTTCTTTATTGAAGACAAAGATTAGAAGGTATAAATACCAAATATTCGGCTCTTTGTGATGTTATCTTGTTCCTCTTTAAATAGTGGATAAATGAATATGTGTTATAATTTTTCTCACAAGATGAGGAGGAACAAATATATTCAAGTATCTTCAAATTTAAATATTGAATTAGAACTGTTAAAACTTCATTAGTGATCCATTAAATTATCGGATCCATAAGAACTCTATCTTTCATTGAATCAACCGATCCACTGCGTGTCCGACATGCGGACACGCGCGTGTCATTCAAGTTTCCACTAAGTGTCCAATTTTAAAAAACGTCTGGACACGTTTTTTGTGTGTTGGACACGTATTTTGGCGTGGCCGCGTGTCTGACACAGACACGTGTGTTCGACAAGGGTACAATGACCCTAGATGAAGTGTCCGTGCTTCATAGTGCATCACAGAGACTTTTGTTACCCGAGAATCTGGATATATTCTTTAGAGATCTAATTTTATTATAAGCTTTGCCTAGAATCTCTAGTCTTCCCGTATATTTCTCCTTTAACTCTCTTGAATATTTTTATTATTGTTTAATTTCTTGTCATTTCAGTGACAAAAAGGGGAAAAAGTATTTAGTAAGGGGAGTGATTATTTTGGTATGGGGAGAAGTTTTTAATTGAGGGGGAGAATTATTTGTGTAAGAACATTTTTGTGTATTGTTTATTTATGGCATGTTCTAGACAATAACCATATTGAGTGTTAGATAGGTTAGTTTGGTTTCAATAACATCGATAAGCTTTGTAAAAGGCAAAATCAAGCGTTGAAGTAATGAAGAATACAAGTGAAGCACGAAAGTGATCATATTGAGGTAAAATGTCTCATGGAGGGCAAAAATGATATTTTCTTAAGCTGTCACTTCAAGCAAAAAGTATCATGGGTTCAAGAGGGTCATTTTGGCGCAGTTGTGAAGAAAAGTGGTTTTGACAAAAATACCTACGCTTAGGCCTACGCATTCAGTTTCAAAAAGTGACTGGAAAACACATTTTTACGTTTGGAGGTACGCTTGAAGCGTAGCTGCGGCAAGTTTTTTCCAGATTTTGCCTACGATGTCCAAATTGTTCGGGGGTTGGTTTTATGATGTGACCATGACTTATATACATCAAAATGCATTCTATATACAATATATTCACCATAATATAGGGTTTGGATGTGAAATTATGAGAAATGGCAAACTTAGGGTTTGGATCACCATTGTCTATAAATACCCAAGTCTATAACAAGAGAAGATATGCCTTTAAGAATTCTCTGCAAGTTTTCTACAGCCTCATCTTCTTCTTCTACAGAGATATACATATAGTGAGAGAATATCATTGAGTGATTAGAGATACACAAGTTCTCTCTTATTTTTGGACGTCTTCAATCGTGCTTCTACATCGACAATTTCTATGCACAATTGAATGGTATAGTAGCTACAAAATTCACACGCCATCTTTAGCAACGAGGTTGCGTTGATCCATTTCGAGAAGCGAAGCTGTCTAAGTGCGAAGATCGAAGCAGGAAGCTTCGTGGTGTTTTGATCTGTTGAGAAGCAAAGCCGTCAGAGTACGAATATCGGAGCGAGAGCTTCATGGAGCACGAGTGAATTTAGACTTTCTGACGTTGAGTGAAGAACAACAAATTGCAGCGGTTGTAAGTTCTATTTTCATAGAGTCTATACAAATTCTCTTATTCATAGTGCATCGATACCTGAGTGTATCCGTATTTTTTACTTAGAGTCTTTCTAAAGTTTTTCACGTAAAAATCTCTATGTCTTTTCATGATTTAATTTTCTGCACTTATATTCATAATTGCTTGATTGATATATTTTGAGAATTGAATTGAGAATTAAGGTTTGTGACTAATTAAAGTTGAATTTCTGCTAAATAATTTTAATTGATCATAAAATCGACAAAAAACCTATTCACCCCCTCTAGGCTGTTTTCACTATCGTCGAGGTAATTTTAATTAGTATCAGAGCAGGGTTGCCCTGATTTAGGTTAACTACCTAGGGTTTGATTCTGATCTTTGACGATGCAGATGCCTCGTGAAGGAGGTTCCATATATAGATCCCCTTTGTTTAATGGCTCGAATTACACATATTGGAAAGCGAGAATGAGAGCATTTCTAAAATCTTTAGATGAGAGGGCGTGGAATGTTGTAGAAGTAGGATACTCACCTCCCACATTGAAAGACGATGCGACTAATGAAGTGAAAGTAAAACCATCACGCGAGTGGACTGCTACCGAGATGAATAGAGCGAATTGGAACTCGAAGGCGTTGAATGGGTTATACAATGCTGTTACTCCAAGTGAGTTCAGGAGGATTGCTACGTCCGTAATTTCCAAGGAAGCTTGGGACATTCTCCAAGTTACTCATGAAGGAACTTCGAAGGTTAAACAATCGAAACTTCAAATTCTGAATTCTCGATTTAACAGCAAAATATGGAAGAGGATAAAGTCTACGCAAAATTTGAGGCTAGGTTAACTGATATTGTAATGGGTTATCATAACTTAGGTGAGCCTATTCATGAGACTACTATAGTAAAGAAAATCCTTAGGTCTCTTCCTGAATGTTTTCAATCTAAGGTCACTGTCATCTCAGAGGTCATGAGTCTTAAAGAAATTAAGATTGAAGAATTGGCTTGAAATTTAAAATCTTATGAGATGGAGATGTTAAAAAATCCCTCTAAGAAGGCTAGTGGCACAAAAGAGAAGAGCATAGCTTTCAAAACCACTAGGGAGGATCATGTTGAACCTGATGATAAAAGTGAGTTGAGTCTAAATGATATAGATATGTTTTCTAAGAAGTTGAACAAATTTGTTAGGGCTAAACAGAATGGCCAAGGACAAAAGTTTGGGGATAAGTTGGGTGAGTCTAGAAGTTGAAATAAAACTCAAACTAGGAAGGAAAACTCTGATCCTAAAAAGAAGAAACCCAAATATTTTGAATGTCAGGGATATGGTCACATAGCTATAGAGTGTGCAAACACTTTGAAGAAATCCAAAGGATTAGCTGTTAGTTGGGATGATGACTCTGACAATGGATCAACAAGTGATGCGACAGAATTAGAAGTAGGTGATGATTCTGAGAATTTTACTGTGTTTGCTGCACAGAGCAAGGAGGTTAGAGAAGTTGTTACAAGTTGGGCAATGGTTAAAGAAGAAGGTTCTAAGAGTGATGAAGATTGTGATGAAACTCTTCAAGAGTCTTATAATAAATTACCTGATAAGACTACACAACTTCACAAGAATCACATGAAACTGTTGACTAAAAGTCTTAACATGGACAAAGAATTGCATTATTTAAAAGACAAATTAGCCAATAATTCTCAAACTCTAAATCTTCTACAGACCTAAAAGGTCAAGTTGATTGAGGATTTGAATAAGTCTGAACTTGAAAAGACTGAAGCTTTGAAGTTTGTAGATGGTCTAAATAAGGATTTGGTTGAGAAATCTACTAAGATTGAAAATTTGGAAAAAAAGCTGAGAGATGCTAACTCAACTATTCAGAAGTGGTTAAGTGAAACTCTTAAACTTAATCATATGTTGAGTGTAGGAAAGTCTGTAGGAAATACAAAGGGACTAGATTTTATTGGAGCATAGCAAAATTTGAATGTTGTTGTAAAAACCATCTTTGTGAAAGCCACTCATGTAGCATCTAGTTTTTCTCATGGAAATTAAAATTGGAATCCTAGGGCTTAATCCTATGTCAAAATACCTGTTGGAAACAAGCCCTTCCTTACCACTAGATATCATAGGAGGTTGACTGATAGAGTTCAGAGGTTTGTTCCTGTATGTCATCACTGTGGTGTCAGAGGTCACATTTGACCGAGGGGTTTCAAGCTGCGAGGGAAGGTGTTGAAGTCAGTGAAGGAACAAACAGATCAATATGGAGATCATGTTCAAGATCAAATTCGAATGTTGAATGAAGAAATGAAGAATTTGTCAAGATTGGCGAATGGAGCTCTGAAAATGAAGAAGGCATGGATTCGCAAAGGTAAGCTACACTGTTTTATAGTTCATACTACTCTTAGAGCAAGGAAATCTACTTCTTGGTATCTGGATAGTGGATGTTCGAGGCATATGACTGGAGATAAGTCATTTTTTGGATTTCTCGAGGAGTGTCATGGTGGGATAGTAATGTTTGGTGACGGAAAGAAGTCAAATGTTAAAGGAAAATGTACGGTTGTGATTCCTGATATACCTAAACTAGAAGATGTTCTTTATGTAGAAGGTCTTAAAGCAAATTTGTTGAGCATATGTCAGATATGTGATAACAATCATAAGGTCACTTTTTCACCTTATAAGTGTTCGATCATTGACTCTTCTGGGAATTACGTGATGGAAGGTATGCGTTTAACTGAAAATTGCTATTGCATTGTTCCTAGTTCTAAATTATTATGCAATAGAGTTAAACTTAATGAAGTTGAAATTTTGCATCAGCGGATGGGACATGTTAATTTTTGTGAATTAATAAAAATTAGTAAGAGTGAAATTGTTAACGGAGTCCCTAAGTTTGGTTATGCAAAAGGGATTGTGTGTGGATTGTGTCAGAAAGGTAAACAAGTCAAATGTCAACACAAAAAGATAAATGTCATTGGTACTTCTAAACCTTTAGAGTTGTTGCATATTTATTTAATGGGTCCAACTAGGACCATGAGCAAAGTAAGAAAAAAGTATATTTTTGTCATGGTGGATGATTACTCAAGGTTTGCATGGGTTGGATTTCTAAGTGAAAAGTCTGAAGCTTTTGGAAGTAAGGAGTGATCATGGAAGGGAGTTTAAAAATTCAAAAATTGAAGTATTTTGTGAAGAAAGAGGAATAAAACATGAATTTTTAGCATCTAAAACTCCTTAACAAAATGGAGTAGTTGAGAGGAATAATAAGGTTATCCAAGAAATGACCAATGTTATGCTACAGGTTATGAATGTTCCTAGATATTTTTAGGCCGAGGCGGTGATCACAACGTGTTACACCTCAAACAGAGTTTATCTTAGGCCTGACACCTTAAAAACTCCTTATGAACTGTGGAATGACAAGAAACCCAATGTGAAATATTTCAAGGTGTTTGGAGCAAATGTTATATTCTTAGAGATTGTGAATCTATTGGGAAGTTTGAGTCCAAGAGTGATGAAGGAATATTTTTGGGTTATTCATTGACTAGTCGAGCATATAGGGTGTTTAACCATAGAACTCAAACTATGATGGAATCTGCGAATGTAGTGGTTGATGACTCATGTGTTGATGAGTCTCCAATTGCTGCTGAGGAAAAAGATAATGAGCCGTTCTTTATATTGGATAATGATTCTTCTGAGGTTGAGAAAGAGGACAATGTGGTTAATGATGATACTTCAAGTCTTGCAGAATCACATGATCAAATTGGTGATATTCAGCCTACACCTTCTAAAGAATCATTTGTAAGGGTAAAGTTGTATCATCCTTTGGATAATGTTATAGGATCAATTGATCAGATGATGGTGACAAGGAGAAAGGATAGGAATGAGGTTTCGTATGCCTTCTATACATCTTCCTTGGAACCTAATAATGTCAAAAAAGCTCTTCAAGATAGTGAGTGGATAAATGCTATGCAAGAAGAACTTCCGCAGTTTGTTAAGAATGATGTGTGGTATCTTGTGCATAAACCGAAAGAGATAAACGTGATTGGTACCAAGTGGATTTTCAAGAATAAAAAGGATGAAAATGGTACAGTTATTAGGAATAAGGCTAGGCTTGTTGCTCAAGGATATACTCAAGTGGAGGGTATTGATTTTGATGAGACTTTCGCTCCGGTTGATAGGCTTGAATCTATTTGGATTTTGTTTGCTATTGCTTGTCATCTTGGATTCAAGTTGTATCATATGGATGTGAAGAGTGCAATTTTGAATGGTGTTCTTCATGAGGAAGTATATGTGGAGCAACCCAAAGGATTTGAAGATCCTCATTATCCGGGTCATGTTTACAGACTGAAAAAGGCTTTATATGGGCTAAAGCAAGCTCCTAGAGCTTGGCATGAAAGGTTGACTGATTACTTGTTGGGAACAGGTTTTGCTCGAGGGGGAGTGGACAAAACACTATTTATTCAAAAAATTGAGAGTGATACAGTTGTTGCTCAAATCTATGTTGATGATATTGTGTTTGGTTCCATTTCTGATCAGCTTGCTCATTATTTTGGAGATCAAATGAAACATGAATTTGAGATGAGCATGATTGGTGAATTGAACTTCTTTCTAGGGCTTCAGTTTAGACAATTGAGTGATGGGATTTTCGTTTCTCAAACTTGTTATACCTTGGAATTAGTAAAGAAGTTTGGTTTGGAAAAGGTTAAGGATGTTCGCACTCCTATAAGTACTAGTGTCAAGCTTAGTATAAATACTAAAGGCAAAAATGTTGACCCTACACTTTATAGGAGTATGATTTGGAGTTTGTTGTATTTAACTGCCAGTCGACCAGACATAGCTTTTAGTGTTGGTTTGTGTGCATGTTACCAGGCAAGTCTTAAGGAGCCTCATATCACTGCTGTGAAGAGGATTATCAAGTATGTTAAAGGGACAGTGAATTACGGACTGTGGTATCCATCAAGTACTAATACTAATATCGCATCCTTTTCTGATGCTGATTGGGTCGGTAATGTTGATGATAGAAAAAGTACTAGTGGTGGGTGTTTTTATGTTGGAAATTGCTTAGTTTCTTGCCATAGCAAGAAGAAAAATTGTGTTTCCCTTTCCACTGCTGAGGTTGAGTATATAATAGTTGGTTGTTGTTGTACTCAGGTTTTGTGGATGTGTCAGATGTTGGAGGATTTTGGTTTTTCTCAATCCACAATGATTGTAATCTGTGATAACACGATTGCAATAAATATTTCTAAAAATCCTGTTCAACACTCTAGGACAAAGAATATAGATATTCGACATCATTTCATTCGTGATCTTGTTGAAGATGGTATAGTGTCTCTACAGTTCATATCCACAAATTCTCAGTTGGAAGATATCTTTACAAACCAGTAGATTTTCAAAAGCATGTTAGTCTTAGAAAATCTATTGGTATACTTTCTTTAGAATAAATATCTTCTTATCTATCATTCTAGGAACACATTGCATTTTTTTTTATTTTTTCTAGAATTGATAGGTAATCATGCATTTGTATTACTTTTATTCATGCATGCATTTTATTTTGAAATAAATGTCAATAAAATTTTTGAGACCGTTGAGCTTGGCTAGAGTACAAAAGTTGTCATATTTTACTCTATTTTCACATTTACTTGTCTCATTATGAATATGTGAAGTAGAGGTATCCGTCTGACCTAAGCTTTTTGGATGATCACTTGTCTTGATTATTTTATGTTACAAAACTTTAATATTAGGTGCTAGTTACTTCGGTGATGATTATAATGCCTGCTGAATCTGTTAATTTTTTATTTATTTAACCTAAAGTGGTATGAAGGTTCATGAGCTATGCTAGATTGGTCTATGCATGAAATGTTTTTTTACATGTGTATGAATGTTGTGATGATGTTAAAAAAAATGAGATGTTTAAAATATAAAAATGAAAAAATTAGTTCTTCAATCTGAGTAATTGTGCCTCTTGCCTCAGTAAACATTAAGTGTTCGCGTAAAAAGGGGAGAAGACTAATGAGCATAAATCCCATGGAAGAAGCTCGGGCCCAGTTGGTCGGGACTAAAAATCCTCGTTGGAAAGTCCGGAGCTTAGAAAGACAAAAAGGGATATAGTGAAAAAGTTGAAAAGATGAAAATAAGGAAATTGTGTGACAAAGAGAAAGTATTTTTTTATTTTTGCCTTCTAATTTGGATCTTGGATTGAATTATCATCACGGTTGGTAGGGAGATTATCAGCTTTAGTATGTATTGTTTTTATCTTACGTTAGTGCTTTCACATGAGAATTTTCATATATATATATATTTGCAAAAACTTGACTTGTGCATTCTTGAGTCTATAAGGTATGTGTGTTGATTTTCTTCTATACCGTGTGTATAATGGTAGAGTTAAATTTGAGAATATGATGTCTTAATGATTGGTTTTGTGTCTCTACTACCTTGCTCACAAATTTCTAAAAACAAAAGTATTTTTTTTATTCATGACATTTTGTATTCATGCATTAGTCGTAGGGTCATGCATATCAGAACAAGCACTAGATTTGATCTTCGGATTAACTTGTGTTGAGCTACATATTCGAGATCACAATGAAGAGATAAAGCGAAGATGGTGATAGTGATCCTTATGGACGGGCTGAAACTTTGCGTATAAGTAGCCAGAAAGTGGAGTGATGGATCAACTGTGATTGATTTTTCGCGGACGTAGAGTTTGCTAATAAAGCAGAGAGGTTGAACGAATTTTGGTACCGAAAGATAAATACCACCGAGAATAAATACACGCACATAGACCACAAAAATGAAGAAGTTTTCCATTAATGGAGGTGAAGTAAGATGCCACAAAAATGCACATTCTACTCTGATGAACAAAACAACTTGGGAACTTGGAAAGTGTCTACGTATCAATAATTAACTCACAATGCAGTAAATTATCTCGAATCAATTCTCATAGTACACCTAGGCACCGGAGATAACCACTAAGTGCCTGTTTGGCAACCAGTGCTGTGTTGGTTTTTGGTTTTGGGTTGGGTTGGTTGGTTTGATGTGATTTTATTCTGAACTGAAACCATGTTTGATGCAGATGTTTTTGATGTGAGAAAAAGTAAAACTGAAAAACCAAACCATGTTTGATAGAGTTGGTATAGGCTGAAAACCAAACCATGTTTGGTAACTTGTAATGATTTGACATTTTATTTATTTATAATAATATTTTGTAAATATATATGTTTTAAAAAATAAAATATATAAATAAATGACTTTTATACTCATTCTTATTTTATTAAATTTTAATAAATCCCAAAATATACCCCTCAAATTAGCCCATATCCCACTTACACCCCCTCAAATATTTCGAAATATATATATATATATATAATTCAAAAAATATATAGTATTAAATTTTGAAAAAACATATATAATTCAAAAAATAATATATAAAATTTAAAAAATATATAAAATTCAAAAAAATATAAATTCGAATATATATATAATTAAAAAATATATATAAATTTCGAAAAAATATATATTTTCAAATATATAAATTTCAAATATATAAATTTCAAATATATCTAATTCAAAAACAATATATTAAATTTCAAATATATATATATAACTCAAATATATATATAAAATTCAAAAACATATAAATTTAAAAAATATATATAAAAGTAGAAAAAATATATAAAATCCGAAAAAAATAGCAATTTTGTGGGCACATCGTGATGGAAGATGGAATGAAAATTGAACTTTCAATTTTGTGGGCATACCCTTTCCGATGGCTAAACATATGGAAAATTAATCAAATGTTAAGATTTCCTCAAAATATTATGCTGGTAGACATAATTTTAGTTGATGATAAATTATGATTACAACAATAAATCAAATAGAAACTCAAATTTTAGATTGTTTATGCTCATTTAACCATCTAAAGAATGCATCACATGAATTAGGCAAAAGTGCATAATATCCCCCGTGCTTTGGTTCAGTTGCAAAATACCCACCTTTGGTTATGTTTTACACAAAAATATTGACCATTTTGCCCACTTGTCTTGTAATAACCTATTTTTAGTATTTTTTTTACATTTTCTCTTTTTCAATAATATAATTAATAATTCAAAACTTCACACACATATATTTATGTATAGGTGTGTTCAAAACCGGTTCGGTTCCTTAAAAATTGGAACCGGAACCGCAACCAAAATTTTGGTTATGATTCGTACTATTATTATTTTTTTTAAAAAAAGTTAAAAATACCAAATACCAAAAGATAATATAATTTTATATATGTTAATTACCCAACAAATTGAACACAATTTCTTTCCTATTTGACCGGCAACCTAATATTCATCAAGCAATAAAAAGCATTCTCATTCTCACTTGACCCTTCACAGCTTGAATCATATTTGTTATTTTAAGATATTGGAATTCTAAAATTTCTAATACTGTTTAACATTTGTAAGATGATTTCGTCCTTACAAGGGTCACGTTATCCTGGTTCTATAAAAAAAAAATTATACAAATATTAGATGCTAAAAAATGTTATGCATCGTGATTAACAGTTTCATATAAGATTTGAATATATATATATATATATATACTAGTTAAAGAGTACATGCATACGATGTGGAATCCTGTTAAACAAATATATAAATCTACACCATTAAAAAACTAAACGAAGTAAATTGCACAACATAAAAAAATTAATCAAAAATTGAAAACAACCCAAATAACTTATACTATCTCTTTCTTCACACTCACTCCGTGTGAAGATGAATATATAAACCTACAAAATAACAACACAGTAATAAAATGTAAGATCACAATAACAACAACAAAAGAAAAAAATATAAAAAGTCATACTATGAGATGAATCAATGGTGGTGTTTACTAACAGGAAATATTTCCTGTTTTCTGTTTTTACTTCCTGAAATGAAGAAGTAAAAGTAAACTCTTGTTTACCAATTTATTTTTACTTTTTCCCTTCAGGAAACGTTTCCTCTAATTGTAAAGAAAAGAGGAAACAAGAAAAATGGTACTTCCTCTTTTTGTTTCCTCTCGTCTTCAAAATGACCAAATTTTAAAGTTGTAAAATTGGGACCTTCTTGTCTTTTGCACTAATAAATTTAAATATTATATATAAATAAGAAATAATAATAAATAAATTAAATATTTTTATAAATTAAAAAATATTTAATAAATAAAAAAATATTTAATAAATAAAATAAAAGTAAATGAATAAATAATAATAAACAAAATAAACAATAATAAAATAGATTAAATAATACATAATAATAATAATAATAAATAAATAATAATTATGATAAATAAAAAAGAAAAATAATAAGAAATACAAATAATAAATAAATTAAATATTTTTATAAATTAAATAAAAATATAATAAATAATAAATTAAACAAAATATATTTATAAATTAAATAAAAATAATGAATTAATAATAATAAAAATAATAAATTAAATAATAAATAATAAATTAAATAATATACAAAATTAATAATAAATAAATAAAAGTTATGATAAATAATAAATTTAAATAAAAAATAATAAGAAATACAAATAATAAATAAATTAAATATTTTTATAAATTAAATAAAAATATAATAAATAATAAATTAAAAAATATATATTTATACATTAAATAAAAATAATGAATTAATAATAATAAAAATAATGAATTAATAATAATAAAAATAATAAATTAAATATATTTATAAATTAAATAAAAATAATTAAATAATAAATTAAATAATATACAAAATTAATAATAAATAAATAAAACTTATGATAAATAATAAATATAAATAAAAAATAAAAAGAAATACATATAATAAATAAATAAAAAGTAAGAACAAAAATTTTTTAGTAAACATAATTTCTGTTTTTTATTTTTGTTTCTGAAAAAAATCAAAATTTAGTAAACAAGATTTTACTTTCTGTTTTTCTTAAGGAATTAAAAATATAATTCTACTTCTTCAGGAAACGGAAACATAAAATATTTCCTGTTAGTAAACATGCCCAATAAGAACACAAAAGCAATAACAAATTATAATATAATTTAAAATACGTTAAAATATAATAAAAGAATGCAATAACAAATTATAATAACAAAATTTAAATTGTATTAATATATAATACAAGAATTGCAATTGGGGGTTGAGAGAGAGGCGTGAGAATTGTAGTGTTTAAAGAGAGACACGTCGAGTTATATAGCTGAATAACTCCTTGAATCCTAGTTTAATAACAATCAAATTCCCTTTCAAGATTCCAACTTGCTCGATTACTCCTTGATCGGCCATGACATTTGTTATTCCTTATACAATTAGGATTAGAATTATTAATTATAATTAGAGATATTAACAAATAAAAAATGTTCTTGATGAATTCATGCTCCGCATGACACGTTATCATGTCCATGGTTTCTATGGTTATCTTCGCAAGATTTATTTTACGATTAAGAACTTGATAGCACGCGATCGAATTGCTTTGGAGATAAGAATAATCAAGTCTAGAGTGACTCGAATTGCTGGTGGACATCAGAGATTTGTTGTTCTTGATGACGTGTGGACTGTAAATGCATGGGAGGCCTTGAAATATGCATTGCCCGATAACAACTATGGCAGTCGAATACTGCTCATAACACGCATTGCTAGTGTGGCTTCCACCTCTTGCGGTGACATGTATGCTATGAAAGCATTGTCTCCAGAAGAGTCTCGAAATTTGTTTTGTTCGAAGACATTCCAAAACACCAACTGCCCTCCACATTTAGAAGAACTCTGAGTTGACACTACTTTTGAGCTGATATAGTGAAGAACAAGGAGCTATGATGGAGCAAAAATTTGGAATTCAAGACCGAATCTGAGTTGGAAGTGTATAAGAAAATGGGCCAAGAAATGAAGTGTCACGCCCCGTTATTCCTGAGACTCCAATATGGAGAATCAGCGAATCCCGAGGTATGACGTCATCGAAAACAACAACCAAGATTAGCAATGACATCAAAATACATGGAATATGAATGAAAATAAAGTATTCCATGTCACCTGAGTGAAAGAAACTCAGTAAAGAATTCTAACAAAAATCCGGCAGAATTCCGTTTGTAAAAGGAACGTCCGGACAACCCAAATTCAACACAACAAAACAACCTACCCATAATAACAAGAATAAAAGCAATGGCACGCAACCCAACATTCCAGAAACCTACTAGGGCCGAGGTAATGGAAAAGAACACCAATACCTCTCCAAAACCCTTCTAAAATCAATAGAGTCCCAAATGCTCAAATGAAATTATAAAGAAAATCATATGGCGATGCCGTAAAGGTATAAAGGTACCCCAAAACAACAAATACCGACTGAGCCACCAAGCTCAATTAAGAATACATAAAATTAAATGGTAGTGCCGAACGAATACAATGGCACCCCAAAATAATAAATACACAGAACGAAGATACAACACAAGGGGATCTGCCAACAACCTGGCTCCCAAGAGAATCAAAGAATAATAAATATGATTACGGAAGGAGTAATAAATCTACCTTCCCAAATCCCCCGTATCATCGCCGCCGAGCATGCCGTGCTGCATCCACCTGCAAACCTGTAACCTGTTATAGAGGTGAGCAAAACCACGCACTCACCATAATATCAAAACATCACACTCATAGCCGTCTAGAAAACACTAACCATCCCGTGTGCATGCATCTATCCTAGGTCGGTCGGTCGTCTCATGCGGCGCCCACACCAAACAGAGACCCCAAAATAACCTCACCAACACTACGGATATCATAGGAACTACAGATCAACAAGAAGGAAATATAAACACGTGTGTACGTATATATATATATATATATATATATATATATATATATATATATATATATATATAAAGCACCTGGTGTATAAAGGCACCCAGTCAAATACACACCCTCGTCTAAAGATACAACCAGGACTAACTATCTATTATACCGTGCACCGAGCACGCTACTCAAGATTCCTAGGAGGTAAGATCACTCACTAGGACTACTAGAAGAGAAAAACCATAATCATGTCCACAATTAATTCATAATTCTTACACATCACCTCTATCAAATCGTACCTGGAGAGTCTCACTCTCACAATTTCTATCCTCAATACAGTCCTTTTTGTTTACAATATTTCGTGAACTAGTCCATTCACCCCAAAGAAATACCGAAGGAAATATATTATCACCACACTGGATTCGGTAACCAACCGAACTATCTCTAACTCACACTGCCTATCGAGGCACTAAAAAGGGTATAAATCAACAAGGTGACCTCTAACTCATACCGCCTATTGAGGCACAAGAAAGGGTTATTGGAGTCATTTAGTCCCAAATAGATGCCATGGCCCTCGGGGTTTTAAAGAAAAATGTTGAACCCCGAAGGATTCAACCAGTTTTTAAGGAAAAAGTTAAGGCCTGGTCAAATCATATTTGGTTCCAATGCCTCCTAACCCAACCAAACACTACGAATCCCATTATGTGCGCTTAACTTAATCTCACTTCTCTTACCTGAGAAGATCCACAGACAAACACGAATGATCATATTTCTTACCTTAAGGAATGAAACCTTAGAAACACATGTTCGGGTTAAAACCCAAGAAACAATAACATGGGGAAAGGAACTACTAGAGTTCAACCGAATATCACCTCAAGTCACATTCAAACTTAATTCGAAACAGGTTCTAAGACCTTTGACTTAATATAGGAACTTATAAACAAATCCTCAAAGGTTACCAAACCAACACCGGGATTCAAGTGTTCCTCGGAACAACTAGGAGGAATCTAAAACAATCTAACTCTAAAAACATATCTAGATCTCAGAACTGACCTCGAGTCTCAAGAATGGGACAAACCATGTCCAGAGTTCACCAACTTTACTAGAACGTGTAGGAAAGGAGATTTTCAAGGCACACGGCTAAAAGCCATTTACTACTCGAAACACTTTTAAAGTGGAAGGGTGAGCGACAAGCTAAAAATATACAAGCTAAGAGAAACAAGGTCAAACTAATGAGTCTTACCCGACCTTTAACCTGAACAACTCTTCCCACTACCGAAGTGGTCTAATAATCATCCAGCGATAACACTAATCACCAATCACAAAGGCCTATTGTGGCCAAAGGCACAACCACAACCAAGTCTCAATATACGACTAGCCAACTCAACTCAACTCCAACTCAAGGGGGAAACAATTAATTATCAAAACCTCTTTTCATCTATATCCATGTAACCACCTGGAACACATGCCAACCATGACTCTACTAATCCAGGTTCTAATATTGTTACATTTCCTTTCTTTTAAATTTTAAAATCTTTAACTTTCATTCACATTGAGTTAATCTCCATCATTTCAAATGAATATACAATTACCATCAGTTAAAATATCAATTACAAATACCGCGCCCTAGCGCCCAAGAGAATAATACAAATCTCTTATTAAAATTTCAGATATAACTAGCTCAACATCAATAAGCAATAATGACAGATAAGCACATGTCAATATGAATGTTAATGAAATGTCAATGCAATGACAATGCAACTCCAATGCAACCCTAGCCACTAAAGGGTGAAACAAATATCCAGGAATCCCAAACCGTTCACTGCTGGGGCAACAAACCCACAACAGGAAGGGTGGGCGTTGCCAAATAAAATGCGGATACCACGACCGCGCGGAAACCGGCAAGTGAGGCCCAAGCCCTCACCCCAAAATGTCTAGAGAATTGGGAGTTACTAGCTCCCTGGGTGCTAGACCACCCCCTGGCCAGTTGTTGCGACATTCCAAACGATCCAGACATGCACATGATACAACTGAGGCATGCAACGTGCACCGAAACAATATATATATATATAATATGGTGCTATATGAATGCAAAATGCCTCCATATGAATTTAATATGCTCAACAACATGGCATAACAGCCAAGCAATCTCATACAAAGCGTGTTTCACAATTTAAATTACAAAATAAGTAAATTCCATTTCTCACAGAAATTTCCAGATTCTCGATTACCCAATCTTTAAAGATTTTATATGCCAGCACGCTTTTAATTTAATTTCCAATAATTGTTTTCAAATTAATCCACCTCAGGAAAAATTAGACAATTAAATTCACAATTTAATTTCTTTATAATTTACGAGAAAATCAACACGGTAACTAAAATTAAGTCTATAACGTCACTCATTCTCGTGAATTCCCTAACATAATTTTTTTTAATTTAAATAAAATATCAACAGGGGAAAATTTATTAATCGGATTTACTTCTATAAACCTATTTCGAGCTCAAGGGGGTACTAAACCGCCTATATCGATTTAATTTAAATAGGTTTATAATTATTCTAAATTCTCTGAGAAATAACTTATTCAAGTTCTCAAGGGAATTAATTTATTTAATTTCTCCAAAGGATTTTCCAACTCCAACATCCTTTAATCTATTTATGGGTATTTAATAAATTTTATAAAATTCCTAAATTTCCGTCTATCACTAGGAATTTAATTAAATATTTTCATTTACCCATAAACATACAACGGGGATTAATTAACATTTTCTACGCACTATTAGTAAGTGTTAGATATGCATATATATAAAAAACTATATATGTAAAATTCCCACCTAATTTACTCGCTTACAAACAGTCCCGTCGTGGACAGTACCGGCCTTGAATAGTGCTCGCCGCCCAAAGTCGTCCGAAAAATATTCTGAATATGTCGAAATGACCGCCTTACCGTCCTATTCAATATAGTTGAAACTCGTTAGCAATCAATAATTAAATTCGAACAAATCTAAAAAAAAAATCGAAACTGAAATTCATACTGAAAATATGAAATTCCTGGCAAACCGCTCAATGGTTTTGCACCAAATTCGGATATAACGTACACAGTACCGAGGCCGAGCTATCCTCCTAAAATCAGCCCAAACCAAGCCCGACTCGCTACTGAGTCAACCCGACTCAGTCCGATGGAACACAGTTTTGTTCGTCAACACACACGGCTGAACACCAAGTCCGGCGACCCACGCCACCATGAACCATCAACCCTTCATCACCGACAACCACCGCAGCTTCCATCTCAAACGAGCTCCACCAGTAAACCCTCATTAGTCCCTAATCGAATCGCACTGCTACAGTCACGGCCACCAAGAACCGACTCAACTCCTCTGCACCCAGACGCCACTCCTAGTCGTCACCTGGGTCGCCGCTCCTCACCGGCAACAGCCAGCACCACCTGGTCGCAAGTTCAGCTACGACCCAGCCATCTGTCTCCGATTCTCTCTCTTTTCGACAACCCCTTTATCTCCCTCTCTCATCAAGAGCTTCTCCCTCTCTCTCTCTCTCAATCTGATCCATGGTGAAGACAAGAGAATGGTAGGTCTGTGATGAAGGAGAGAGATGGAGAAAGAACGAGAAGGTTCGGGTAATTATCTCTCAACCACACACATATATATCTATATAATTATATATATATAAATACCCATATATATGTATATTCCCAATTAATAATATATACATACGAACAATAAATCCCAAAAATATATCGGGAACCCCGAAATAATATAACACTTGCCCGAAAAATAAACGGAATGCCCAAATAAATAATATAACTGAAATAAATAATCTAGGGTATGAAACCCATATATATATAATTATAATTAAATTCGTATAAATAAAATAAGTCCCGTAAAATATACCGGGGACACTCAAATAATAATACGAGCTTAAACAAGTACTCCGGGTACGAAACTCTTCCACCAATTAAATCACCGAAAGCCACATTGGACTTCGAATAACTAATACAATCCGAAATGAATAACCCGGTTATATAATCGGGTATGAATATTTATATGAACCAAATTAAATCACTAATCGCCTAGCGGTTTATACTACGCGCTCCCCGTAAACTCTACAGATAGCTAAGAAATAATACCAGTCAAAATAAACACTCCGGGTACGAGACTCAACTACCCGGTCATCGGAGTCGTCACTAACCCAATCGAATCAAAACCATAAGTGTCGAACTAACCAAACGTGTCGTCAAGTCGAAGAATTAAATGCTACAGGTTTAAATAAAATCACCCTAACACTTATCACGTACGTATAAACATGAAAAACGAGCATAGCAATACAAATACACATAAGCACGTAAGTCAAGCAACTAAGGCACCTAATGCCACATCAATACACAGGGCATCAACACACAGAATACGTATATACAAACATAAATAAAACGAGTGAAAGGACTATCAATACTTCTAAGCAAGTTAGCTAAACAAGGCACGTACTAACCCCATAACTAGGAGAAACAAAAACGTCAAACCCCCTAAAGCACTAACTACCGAACTCAAATCACTGAGTCGAAGCCCTAAACGTCAGACGTCGAAACAAATCCATTTAGTCGATAACACTAGCTGTCAATCGTCACAACTCAATCACGTAGTCGATAACAAGAACACACGTAAACGTTTCACCAAGTCCGAAACTACTAAACGTTACTGTCAAATCACATAATCATCATCGATACTCCACAAATTCGTTAAGGTGATGATCGCCAAGTCGCGCAATCGAATCCAAGCGTAAATGCGAAAAATTTACTCGTAAAATACACATAGTAAGCATGACGTCGTGAACAAGTGACATCATCACCGAAAATAAATCGGGAATAATTCAGAAAAAAAGGAAAATGAAACGGGGTGTTACATGAAGGAAAGCTTGGGCCAGGTGGTGTTTAGTTGGGCCGGAGATGTGGTTTTTTTTAGAGATGGTTTTGAATTGAAGAAAGAAGCAGCCTAGGATTGAAATGGGCTTGTTGATCAAGTTTGGCTGATCAAGACAATGAAATTATGAGGAGCTAGGAGACTACTATTTGAATTGTATTATAAGTCTATGATAATGTTTTGATAATATTAGAATTGGGAAGTAGTTATCTTTTATTTATTTATTTCTAGTTGATCTTTAGGATAGTTTCAGGTTATAAATAATGTACGTAGACTTCTGTTACAAAGGTCCTGCACCAAATACAGAATTTATCCTTTTGCTTCAATAGCATCGTCTATTTTACTTTCTTGCAAAAATTATTTTATCACTCCATTTAAATTATTGTCTTGCAAATTTCATTATTTTATTCCAGTTTATCATAGTTAATTTCTTGGTTACCAAAGTCCTCTTAATTGAGGTAGAAGAATCCTTACACATGAGTTTTGTTCTCTCTTGTATATTTCACCTGATTTGCAAATCTGTTCAAAAAGAGACGATAAGTTATTCGTCTTGAACCGTTTGAGCCACGTCACCGGTTCTAGTACGCCCACGATTTATGTAAAATATATTTGGCTTCAAACTTCGGCCTGTTTATTTTTAGTGTGAACATTTTTGGCACTCTCGGTGGGACACCATTAGGTGATTGAGAAATTTGATAGTACTTATGCCGCCGAGAATAAGAAGTTCCCGAAATGATGATTTGAGTTTGGTGAATCCTGATGGAATTGAACAACAGGACGACGAGTTTATCGACAATGAGGAAGAGGAGGAGATTGAAGTTGCCAACCCATCATTTGGTAAGAAATAAATGGATCTAACCCAATATGTCCGTAGGATGGATATTTTGGAGGTAGAGTTGGCCTAGGCAAAGGAACAAGAGGCTCATAATCAAGAGTAGAACGTTCAAAGTCAGGTTCAAATTCACGAACTGATGGCCAGATTATGGGTTGTGGAAAAGGAGCTAGCCGAAGGATAACATGCTACCTCAGTTCCCTGTTTGCCCATTAATACTAGCGCATCAACATCAGTATCACAACAGGGTATTATGAGGAATTTAGAATTTGGTAAAGTGCTTGCGTTCAGTGGTGTGCCACCATTGGTTGGTAATATTGTTCCACAGAGAGATGGTTTAAACTTGGGGGGCAGCAATAACGGAAGGCCTCATTATGTAGGCCACACCGATGGGATAAGAATAAATTCGGCACCGGTATATCCAACCATTGGAGGTACACCATTGCCGACCAAAAATACCCCTGTGTAGGATGATCTCCGAGGTACGATAAACCAGGGGTAAATAATTGATTTAATACAACAGGAGATGGGACAAGGTTATCACCATAAGCAACGATTGGTTTATAGGAAGCCATACCCGGAGAAGATTGATTCAGTTGAGTTCCCAAGGAATTTTAAATTTCCAGAATTTGTGACTTTCAGTGGAGAAGGTATACAGTCTACTATTGAACATATTGGTCTGTTTACGGTGCAATGTGGCGAGGCAAGTAGTAACCCTTCTCTTAAATTGTGTTTGTTTCCTAATTCTTTAACCGGACCGGCATTTTCGTGGTATATAAAATTACCACCAAATTCAATATTCACATGGGAGCAAATGGAAGAGCAATTTCATGCCCAATTTTACCGTACTGAAGTCGAGGTGACCTTAGCCGATATCTCGCGGCTTTATCAATTACCAAGAGAGTCGGTGGAGACGTTTGTAGCACATTTTTGAAAGCCTCGGATGCGATGTATAGTGGCTTTACCAGAGACCGAATATGTGCGTTTGGCATTAAATGGTTTAGATTTGGAGTTGAGGAAAAGGTTTGAGGGTATGGAATTTCGGGATTTGTTCGAATTAGCCGATCGAGCCACTCGATATGAATCCTTGTTGAAGGAGGAAAAATAGAGCAAGATGTCTTCTAAAGGGACTTATTTTAGAGACCTAAACTATGAAGTATTCGCAATAGAACCGGATTATGAGGAGTTAGAAGTGGATGTGGCAGAGATAGTCTTTAAAAAGTCTTATACATGTGAAGCTCTCACAAAGCCTAAGCCAACTACGAATTCTCAAAAGACTCCTTCAATAATGGGAAAGAGAGGAGTAACAGAGACATGCAAGAGTTATAGTTTTGAAATAACTAAAGCAGAACATATATTTGATCACTTGGTTGCGGATAAGCAAGTTACCTTTCCCAAAGGGCATAAAATTCCTACCACCAATGAAATTAAAGGAAAGAATATTGTAAGTATCACAGCTCTTGGAATCATTTTACTAACAATTGCATTGTGTTCCGTAACATTTTACAGAAAGCAATCGATGACGGGACGCTGAAATTTCCAGATCAGAAAAAGCAACTGGAAGTGATGTGTATTGATGGCAATCCATTTATGAAGATCATGAATTCTAACATGATTACGTTGGTTGACAAGAATGAACAACCCCCACATGGCGCAATTGACTCATTGCGTGCCGAATTGGAAAGTTTGAAGCGACAACTCAGAGAGACACAAGAACAAATTCAGAAACAAGAGGAGTGCCCAAAGCGGAAAAAATCATCGAGGCAAGTCTTTGCAAAGAAAGAAGCCATGATGCCCGAGTTGTCAGTTCAGGAGCAATTCAGAGAAAGGAGATTTCCGGTTCGGGAACGGTTTGAAAGAAACCCAGCTCATGAATTTGTTGGAGAAAGACAGATCTCGGCGCATGATTGGATTGGAGAAGGGCGAGTTCCGGGCTTATATGTAGAGAGTAGAAGACCGGAAGATACATTTATAGAGCAAAGAGTAATGTTCGGCCAATTGGGCCAAGCTCAGTTTAAAAGAGCTCCTCCTCAGCGAGCTCAAATATGGGTTGAAAGTAGGAGATTAAATGAACGACACATTTGGATGGTTTGACCGCCTTTGGTGCAAGTTGACAAGTGGACTAGAGTGTTTCAGCCAAAATTTCCAGCCCCGTCTATCCAAAGGGAGGTTACTGGGGTGCTAGAAACAAAAACCCAGAAGTGTAGGAGGTAAAGAAAAGAAACTGAAGCCCGTCGTCGAAATTTACGAATTCCTGAGAAAACAATCAGAGAAGTAACACCCGAGGTAGATGTTTCTCTTGGGAAAGAAATGCACGAAAAGTCAGATGACGAAAGTAGTGATTCGGATAAAGAGCCCTGGTACGCGAAAAAATACAGGATAAGATTTGAGAGTTTTCCGGATACGGCGATTTGTAATATGGTTTGTGTTCTCCCTAAAGAGTTTTAAGCCTCGAACGAACACCTGGAAGAGGAAAAGGCGGTCGTTAATGAGAATGACTTGGGGAATAATTAGGTGATTGAAGTTTTAGATAGTGTAAAAAAATAACATCTGAGAATGGACTTGGGGTGGCCAAGTTAGTTTCTGAAGCAAGTAGAGATATTGAAAAAAGTATAAAAGAGCCCAAAAGGGTTTCGGCGACGTTGGAAGAAGTTGCCGAGACTCAAGTGGTTATTGAGAAACCAGTTTTTGTTGAGATAGAAGAAGGCACCAAAACTAACCTTCAAAATTTTGGGCCAGAAAAAGAAAGTAAAATTGGAGGTGCTGAAGTAAATTTCAATTAAAAAGAAGCGGCAAAGGTTATTTTTGAGAAACCACCATTATCAATGACACAATAATTACGACCCCTATATGTGAAAGTATGGGTTGATGGGCAACCTATCGACCGGGTATTGGTTGATAATGGTTTGGTACTTAATGTGGTACCAGCAACAACATTAAAAACACTTGGAAAGAATATGGAAGATGTGATACCAACAGATGTGGCAGTGAGCGGTTTTAATGGTGGTTCTTCGGCAACAAAAAGGATATTGCCTCTCGAAATAGCCATTGGAGGTAAGACGACTTTTACAGCTTTTTCATTATTGAAACCACAGCATCATATAGGTTGTTATTGAGGCGAGATTTGATTCACACGAACATGTGTATACCATCATCTTTACACAAAATGCTATACTTTTGGAATGGAGATGAAGTAAAAATAGTCGAGGCTGATAATAAACCATTTTTAGAAAAGGTTTATGCGGCTGAGGCAATCTTGTACGAGGAAACGTTTGTGCCTGTCCGTTTTGAAGGAATAGATAAAAATGGTAGGCCTTTAAAGGCAACCATGAGGAAATTTTTTAAAGAATTGGAATTAAAGGAGTTGGTTTCAAAATCAATTAGGCCGACCATTACTGTGTCTGGCCCTCTTGCAATAAATGAAGTATCCGATGAATGGTGAACAGAAAGAAATTGCCAAGCAGCAGGCTTGCCGAGCCGCTTTCGTACGGTTAAAGGTATATTTAGCAGAAAAGAGGTTGGCCTATGAACAATTGATAAATGGTATTGCTTCGGCATGTTCGACTGAGGTAGAAGATATAAAAGAAGGTATGGATACTATTCAACTTGAAAATCTGGAGGCGGCACCAGCAAAAATGGATGATTTAAAGGCGGAGGTTGAGATTGAGAGGTTGTTAAAAGCAGGATCTATATGAACGGCGTGATACATTGATTGGTTATCTAATATCGTACCGGTAATCAAGAAGAATGGAAAGTTACGGGTTTGTGTTGATTTTCACAATCTAAACATTACAACACCAAAGGACGAGTACCCCATGCCCGTGGCTGATCAACTAATATATACGGTTGTGAAACATAAAATAATGTCATTCATGGATGGTCATTTGGGGTACAATCAAATTTATATCGCAAAGGAGGATATATCAAAAACGGCTTTTCGGTATCCAGGTGCGGTTGGAACTTTCGAATGGGTGGCGATGCCTTTCGGGTTAAAGAACGCCGATGCTACCTATCAACAGGCGAAAAATTTAATTTTTCATGACATGATAGGCCAGTTGATGGAAGTGTATATAGATGATGTGGTGGTTATGTCAGAAACTCAATAGCAACATTTGAAGTAGTTGGAGAAGGCTTTTGACAGAATGTTTTTTCACAAGCTAAAATGAACCCAATAAAGTGTGCTTTCAGGGTCGCGGCCGGTAATTTCCTTGGATTTTTGGTACATCAAAGAGGAATTGAGATAGACCAGAATAAGGCAAGAGCTATTATGGCGGCTAAAGCGCCTAGAAGCAAGAAGGAATTACAGAGGTTTTTTGGTCAAGTTGGTTATTTGAGACATTTTATTGCTAATTTGTCCGAAAAAACTAGAATTTTTTCACCGCTTTTGAAATTAAAATCTGGAGAAGAGTTTAAATGGAAGGAAAAACATCAGATTGCTTTTGAGATGTTGCAACATTATTTGACTCAACCACCAGTTCTAATGCTGCCGTGGAAGAAGATACCTTTAAAGCTTTATCTATCGGTGGCAGAAGAATCGATTGGAAATTTATTAGCTCAGAATAATGAATCCGCACATGAACAAACAATTTATTATTTGAGTCGAGCTTTGACATTTGTAGAATGCTGCTACACCTCAATTGAGAAGTTGTGTTTATTTTTGTACCATTCTGCTATGAAGCTAAGGGTTTATATGCTACCGATAGAGGTATTCATAATTTGCCAAACTAATTTAATTAAATTCATGTTATCTAAACCACTAATTACTGGGTGAATTGGTAAGTGGGCCTTGGCGCTTATGGAGTTTAATTTTATTTACCAACCTCAAAAATCGGTAAAGGGACGAGTGTTAGCTGACTTTTTGGCCGACCACCCGTCGGCGGATTGTGATGCTTTTGTTCATGACAAGTTGGAATTAAATACTATCTTTGTGCAGCCTTCGGTTTTAGAATTTGATGAGTCAAGTACAAAGAATGGGGCTAGAGCTGGAGTGGTGGTTCGGACTCCTGTAGGCTGAGCTACTACTTTTTCTTTTTTCCTTGATTTCCCATGCACAAATATTCAAGTTGAGTATGAAGTTTTAATTATTGGGTTGGAAATTTTATTGGAACTCAATGTTAAGGATGTACATGTCATGGGTGATTCGAACCTTGTGTTGAGTCAAATGGCTGATGATTTTCAATGTTTAAGTTGGCAACTTAGGCCTTTTCATTCCATGGCTTCCCAGCTTTTGTAGCAGTTCAACACCGTCAAGTTAGAACACCGACCAAGAATGATGAATAAAAAGGTGAACGATTTGGCACAGATTTCTTCGGGGATAAGAGTGCCTAACGGGTTAATGGAAGAGTATGTAGTAATCAGGAGAAGAGGCCTTCCTGCAGCTAAAGAAAGAAATACATGGATGGATGAATCGATTGCAGTAGATGTTATAGAGGTGGTTGAAGATGATTGGCACTATCCTCTTTTTTGTATTCTTAAAAATCCTAATGGATTGGTGGAAAAGAATTTGAAACGAAAGGCATTGGGGTATGTGATTTTAGGTAATGAATTATACAAAAGGGGAGTAGAAGATGCTATTGCTGTGTATTAGTAAGGATGAAGCTCTTCGGGTGATGGCCGAGGTGCATGAGGGGACTTGTGGAGCACATCAAGTCGGCATAAAGATGAGGTGGTTAATTCGGCGATATGGATACCATTGGAAAGGGATTTGGAAATATTGCATGGAATACGCTAGGGGGTGCGAGGCTTGTCAGGAACATGGGCCGATCCAATGGGTTCCGGCTATTGAGTTACAAGTGATTGTAAAACCATGGCCATTCAGAGGATGGGCGATGGATACAATTGGAAAAATTCTTCCACCTTCGTCAAAGATGCATCATTGGATTTTAGTGGCTACTGATTATTTTACAAAGTGGGTTGAAGCCGTGGTGTATAAATCTATAAATCAAGATAAGGTCTTAAATTTTATTAAGCAACATATTTTCCATCGGTTCGGGTTGCCGGAAATAATAGTAGCCGATAATGGATCAGGTTTTAGAGGGGAAAAAGTGATGGAATATTGCAATAATGTGAGAGTGAAAATGATGGCTCCGACGCCGTATTATGCACAAGGGAATGGTCAAGTCGAGGCTTCAAATAAAGTCATTATTGAGATCGTAGAAAAAATGATTGAAGAGAATCCAAGGCAGGGGCATGATAAACTTTCAGAAGCATTATGGGCGTACCGAAATTCAAGGCGGACAAGCACAGGAACAACTTCGTTTCGTTTAGTGTTTGGCATGATGCCGTTTTTCCGGTAGAGATGAATGTACGATCCGCTCAATTAGTGTTTCAACATGGTTTATCTCTAGCCAATTATTCTGAAGCAATGCTCGCCGAGTTAGAAAATGTGGATGAAGAGAGGTTGCAGGCACTGGATCACTTGATGGCACATAAGAAGAGGGTTGCTCGGGCTTTTAATAAACGGGTTGGTTCAAAAGTTTTTTTCGGAAGGAGAACTAGTGTGGAAAATGGCTCTGCCATTGGGGAAAATTAACCGAGAAATGGGAAAATGGTCGCCGAATTGGGAAGGCCCATTTGAAGTCCATGAAGTGTTGAAAGGTGGTGCATATAAACTAAGTGATATTACTGGGAAAGAGCATCCGAGGCCGATAAATAGGAAATTTTTGAAGTCCTATCAACCGTCATTGCATGAGAAGTGGAAATCGGCCTCTGAACAAGAAACCGAAAAATAAAAAATTTCAGAAGGGTGTTATTTCTTTATTTTTTTACTTTTATATATTTTGCTTGTCTTAGGGATGGATTAGGGAAGATTTCTTCAAAATAATCAGTAGCAGTAGTTGTAGATAGGAATAGACTTTGATTTGTTTTTTTCTAATAAAACATCATAAGATAGATTGCAGTTCAAAATAAGTGTTTTCTCCAAAATAAATAAAAGAAGGTGGTTCCTAGATTGTTTTCATACATCATTGATACAGTACTGACATTTTAGATGTTGTATTGAAAATCGCTTTTGAGCTTGGTCCACAGGGTTTGAAGTCGATCAAGTTCAGCAGCGGCTTTGACTTTTGTCGGCTCAAAAGTCTAGAGAGATAGATTGGTGACTTGAAGTTGAGAAGCTGTGACAGTACCTTTGTTTTGCAGCTTGGTGACTTTGTTAGTATAAAGTTTCTTTTCAACTTGAGTATCAAGGAGAGCTTGAAGGAGACGGGTTTCTTTTTCTTCAAAAACAATCAATTTGGGCTCGATTGTTTCATATTCAGCTCAAACTAGAGAGACCTCTCGGATGTTTAAACTTTTTTGCTCATAGAGTTGGTCAGTATCATGAATGACTTTGGTGCACAAGGGGATTGAACTGGCCATTTCAATAAGGCTGGAGCGAATGGTAGGAATTAATGCCGTCAACCCCGGTCCAACATCAGAGCAGCTTTGGAGGTCTGCAAAAAGCTTTAATAGATCATCAAGGATATTTGGAAAATTGAGGAGGTCGGTACCAAAAATTTCCGTGATGCGTGGTTTGAGAGTAGCGAAGCACAAACCCGAGCTTGAACTCGAAGTTGCAGTAGCACCTGAAATGGGGACAAAACTACCGTGGCCCAGATTATCGAAAAAGCTCCTGAAATCCGAGATTGGAGTAGGGGTAGGTGAAGGTGAAGTCTAAAAAGGAAACAAGTTATCAATTCGGCTGAATTAGTTAGCCTTCTAAAAAGGTTAAATATTAAAAGATTTTTCGTTCAGATTTAGACGAAAGATGAAATCACGCAGTTTCGACCGTCAAAGTAATGAAGGCCGAAATTATAGTGTGTGAAGTATAAATGGCCGAAGTTTGTTGAAAAGAAAAGTAAGTTACCAATTGCAATGCCGGGGTTGTGGAGGAGCTTGGATTTGACAAGCTTGTTGTTGTGGTAAGATTAATCGACAATTTAGAGGATGAGGCAGTGGCGTCCTTCTAAGTGAAAAAATTGAGAATCATGAGTTAGTTGGACAAATTTTTGTGGAAGTAAAAGTCTGAGTAGTAGAAATTACCGGAAGGATGTGAGTCTCAGTAATCGCGACCAATTTAGAAGGAGAATGAACTTCTGTTCGAAGGTCGCTCGAAGTGATGGAAAAATCTTCAACAGGGTCAAGCGTGGGCATTAGATCAAAGCTGACTCTTGATGGGGATATTTGAAAAAAATCATTTTTTGCTTCAACGACGAACATATCAGAATACTGAAGAGAAGGGTCAGAAGATGATGTTCAATTCACCGAGGCCTGAAAAGGAAAATATTTGTGTAAGAGCAATAGATGAGGAAATGAGAATGCTTAATAATAAATTTACCTCATGAGTTTGAGCTATTTTTGAGGAGCTTCTAAGCGTCTGAGAGATTGTGGGAGTGGCATCCCGGGGCCGTTTGCGTTTCGGCTTTGGAGTTCCAGAATTTTCCTTTTTGGCTAAAATAAATGTCAAACTGTGAAATGTAAGTTTTGAAGCATATAAATAAATGAAGCAAGACTGGAGGGGTTTTATTTTTATACCTTGGGAGATATGATGGGCAAAGATTTCGAACGTTCATGAGACGAGTCGTCAAAAAGATTATCGACATCATTAAGGTCAATGATTTCTGAAGAAGCATTAGTTTAAAAATTGGCCAAGAGGCAGGTAGAGCGATGACGAGTAGTAGAAAGAATCATGGTGGTGGAACGATGGCGAGTAGTGGTAGGAACCACAGGTGAGGAGACTGTCAAAATCGGCAAATCAATACTGGGTACCTGCCAAGAGATGTTAGTCATGAATTAAAATTTTAATGGTTGAAGAAAATCAACACAAGAATGAATTTACCAGAGATTGGTGACTCCGGGCAATGTATGCTTCCCACCAAGAAATGAAGTGAGAGGATGAAGACGGGAATGATTGCCAGAACCGGGAGAATTGTGCCTTGGCTTCTTGGAAAAGACGTGTAACCTCCAATACTTGCTCTTTTAAGTCAAAGATCACGTGCTTATCAAAGTGTTTGTTGAAGGTAAAAGAAGGTGGAATTGCCACCAGTTGTACAAAACTAAATTGCCAAGCCCATTGACTCGGGTTGTAATGCTCAACACCGGAACGACGATGTTTGGAGTCAATTTTGGCTAAACCAAAGTGAAGATCACGGGCAATAAAGCAGCAGGCCCATCAATCCCAAAAGGCATCGTGCTCTTGCGGGGAAGAGGAAATAGTGGGCATTTTAAACCATTCAGGGCATTGGTCAGAGTTTAAAAATGGCATCCATTGGGCCAAGGTACATTTTTGACATTTAGAGTAAAAGAAAGAAAAACAGTCTTGGGGTGAATGATTTTTGGGATGAATAGTGGCATATGCAAAATAAATCAAAGGAAAGTTGGGATTATGTTCAATTAGTGGGATTAGTTCGGGGAAATAAATTTGTAGCCACATTTGAAACAACCATATTAGACCCCCGAAGCTTGTAAATGATGAGAAAATAAGATCATTAAGGCCGCGATAAGTGTAAGCAAGAACAAAAGGAGCAAGAGCCATCTTGCGGCCTTATGATAACGCGGTATCTAAAGGGATTAAGTTTTTTGTTACCTGAATGGCGGGAACGCACAACAGGCATCACGTCAGCCGTAAGAGGAGGAAGGCAACGTGTTCGGACTCATCTACGGCCCCATTTTTCTTTTGCGAATCGATGAAGCTGAAATAGGTCACCCCCGCGAATTTGGCACCAACAGTTTTGTCGAAGCAAAACAAAGAAGAGGATTCAGAGTCAAGGATAAGATAGTTGATTTCTTCACCAGAAGTAGGAAGACCTGTGAGAAATCAGATGTCGCGAAGAGTTGGAGAAATCATCCCGCACTCTAGATGGAGAGAATTCGTTGTGGGTGACCACATCATCATTGCTGAACCAATTAGGTTTTTGTCTGGTTCAGAAGAGATGGTGAGCTTGCTCAACTGGATGGCGTAAAAAATTTCTTGAGCAGACCACTGGTTCTAAAAATAGGAGTTAATCAGTCAACCCATTCTTGCCATATTTTCCAGGGCTGTTGCCAATTTCGCAAGTTAAAGCTAGGAGTGTTTTGAATAGTGGAAGAGTAAATTAGTTTGAGAAATGGGAGTTGTTTCTCATCCATTGGGTAAAAATGATTCAATTCGGTCGGGAAAGAACTCGTAAAAATCGGCCCTATACCGGTAGCACCATTAAGAGGTACAAAGGTCGTAAAGAGTGTATTGTCAAGATGGGATAGGGAAATTCGAACGAGGGCATTGTGAGAGTCAACCTCTGGTTCAGGATTTTCGTAGAATTGAACGATTTTAGGAGCCATGGGAGAATAGATGAGTTAGGGTTTCAATTGTTTGAAAGAGGTAACGAAATTGGGGATAGGTTTTGTGATTTGAAGAGATTGAAGTTATGTGTTCATATATATAAATATATATGTATATATGAGCGTATATATATATGAATTTGGGTTTTGATAATGAAATTGAAAGTATTGAAGTGGGTTTGAGAAGAGGAGTTTTGGGTTTCGTTGGAGATGAAGGAGTATATAATGATGTATATATATATTCGTATGTATATGTATGTATATATATGCGAATATATGTATATGTTAAGTGATGGATGTTGGGAATTGATAATAGAGTAGTGGGAGTTGTAGTGATGAATGAGCGCTAAAAACGAGGGGGAAGTGGAGAGTCTCAAAGTCAAGCTTTGTTTGGTTTTTCAGTGGTTGAAGAAAATAACTGTATTGGCATCAATTCAAGCGCGAAAATAATTCCAACTACCATAATTCGATAATATGTTTTTAAAATTAGGGGGCAAATGTTGACACCACTTTTGAGCCGATATAGTGAACAACAAGGAGCTATGACGGAGCTGAAATTTGGAATTCAAGACCGAATATGAGTTGGAAGTGTATAAGAAAATGAGCCAAGAAATGAAGGAAAGCTTGGGCCAGGTGGTGTTTAGTTGGGCCAAAGATGTGGTTTTTTTTAAAGATGGTTTCAAACTGAAGAAAGAAGCAACCTAGGTTTGAAATAGGCTTGTTGATCAAGTTTGGCCGATCAAGACAATGAAATTATGAGGAGCTAGGAGACAACTGTTTGAATAGTATTATAAGTCTATGATAATGTTTTGATAAGATTAGAATTAGGAAGTAGATATCTTTTATTTATTTATTTCTAGTTTATCTTTAGGATAGTTTCAGTTTATAAATAATGTACGTAGACCTCTATCACAGAGGTCCTGCACCAAATACAAAATTTATCTTTTTGCTTCAATAGCATCGTCTATTTTACCTTCTTGCAAAAATTATTTTATCAGTCCATTTAAATTCTTGTCTTGCAAATTTCATTATTTTATTCCAGTTTATCATAGTTGATTTTTTGGTTACCGAAAGTCCTCTTAATTGAGGTAGAAGAATCCTTACACACGAGTTTTGTTCTCTCTCGTGTATTTCGCCTTATTTGCAAATCTGTTCAAAAAGAGACGATAAGTTGTTCGTCTTGAACCGTTTGAGCCACATCACCTGTTCTGGCACGCCCACAATTTATGTAAAATATATTCGGCTTCAAACTTCGGCCGGTTTATTTTTAGTGCGAACAATGCCTGAGAAACTAATAATGGCACTGGATCCTCGCAAACAAGGTGCGGATTACTGGAAATCAGACCACATTCCTCGTGTTTGGGTTGTGGCCTTGAAAGATGGTAAATGGGGAGGATATTTTATCTGAATTGAGAACGGAATCACCTTCGCAGTTTTTTCATTTTATTTGTTTTATTGTTATTTTCTTTTCTTTTTTTGTTATTTTGCCTGCTTTGTAGGATATCTGACCATAGGGTGATTACCTTGGCCATATTAAATAAGGGGAAAAAAATGTCATCCCCAGTGATTTTGTGTTACCATTTAATATATACTTCTACTGTGTTTGTGTGTGGAGATTTTTAGCGGACAAAAATAGCAAAGTGAGGTTTTTATGTTTAATTAGCGAAGGAAAAGGTGAAAATGAAACGCAGTGATTCTTTATATAGATGTTGTTTGTTGCCAAGTTAAATTTGTTTAGACTCAATTACACTTTGCTATTTGCTCTCTCTTAAATTATTTCCCTCGTCATCTCAATCTTCTAATATTTGCATCTTATCAATTTCTGTATAACAGTTTGACATGTTTATAAATACGAGAAACATTTATCTTTTCTAATTGTATTGAAATCGTTTTTTTTTTTTTAAAAAACATTTAGAGTTTGCAAAACAAATTATGAAGTTTATCCTCATGCTCACAAAACAAGTAAAACGTTTTATTTACAATTATCTCACATGTGAAGTTTATCTCTCAAAAGAGTTTATCCTCTTGGTGAGTGGCTGCATAGTACATATTTTATCTCTCAAAAGAAAAATCAAATTATCTATTTCTACTATAATACATTTCTATAACAAAAGAAAATTTTAAAAACAACAACATTTGGAATCTATATTACGAAAACGACAACTTTTAAAAAATAATTTAAAGAAAAGGCCAATGAATAAAAATGAAAAAATACTACTTTAGTCTATAATATCATTTATTTAATGCATGATCTTAGTGTAAAATTTTTATTTTACTGTGTAAAATTTTTTGATGCAGGATGTGAAACTTTTTTATTTGGAGTGTAAAAGTTTTATTTTACTTGGTAAAACTTTTATTTCATCCTATAAAACGTAATTATTCCTATTCATTGACCTTTTCTTTATATCATTTTTTTGAAAGTTGACATTTTGTTTTTTGAAAATTTAGGACATAATTATAGATATTACATAACATAGTTATCGGACCACCTAAATTCATATCCGATTTGTTAATGAAATCAGATTGTCGTATTCGGATCATATTCGAATTATCGAATTTTTTCATTAATCCATATCTGATTAAATGGATCGGATTCAGATTAAAATTCGATTGATTGACTTGTCTATTTCTAACGCATGCATCATGTTTGACTTATACGGTTTTATTCCAATTTTCTCATGAATTTTCAATAACTTCTATCTCACTCAATTTCAAAACCTTGACTTTTAAATTTTCTAGAAACTTTTCGTAATTTATAGTAATAGATTTTGTGAAAAAAATAAATTAAATGGATCTAAAAATTATCAGTAATTCTGTTATAATGGTATGTAAAATTTTGTATAATGATTTTCAGAACTCACCTGATTCATTCATTGGAGAGAATTTTTTGTGCTATAATTTTCTACTTGGGGGCTGTTTGGTAGGTGATGCCGCTTTCGTGGTATGAAAAAAAGGAAAGCTGAAGTACAACTTGTGTTGCATTGTGAGTTGAACTGAAAGCATGTTTGATACTGATGCTTTCACTGTAACCTCCGGGTTTTTTTCTCCGAGTTTTTTTTGGGGTTATTTATTTCCGTTTTATTTTGGCAGGTGGCGTCATTGTAGTTGTTATTATTTTAAGTGGGTCTACGTGTGCCGTGGGGCTGCGGGTATTATTTTCAGGTCGGTTGGACCGTTCCGGTGATTTTTCGTTTTCGGGCTTTAGGTAAGCCCGGGGTGTTCCCGGCGGGTCTTGTGTTCGGATTTTGTACCCGAAATTATTTATTTTATTTTATTTTAATTGTCTGGCGTTCCGTTGATTTTTCAGGTTCGTGTTATTGCGTTTAGGAATTATTTCAATGTTTCGATGGGGCCAGGGACTTTTTGGTGGGATCCGTTGGGTGGAAAATTATTTTCCAGGACTATTTAATTATTTTATAATGTTTTGGTCATTTTCCGTGCTTGCGGCATCGCGTTTTGGGGTCGTTTTAACTAAACAGTGAAAATTGAGGTCTTATTGTGATTTGAGTAAAGTGGCGAGTCACATTTGTAATTTAGGAATTATATATATATTAAGTTGTTCAATTGACCAGTGACCACCGAGTCACATTTTGTCAGTTGCTTCCCGATCATCTTTACTACCGCACCTACCTTGCAGAGATTGAGTGTGATAACAACTAAGAAGCTCATTAATTTCTGATGGTAAAAACATAATGAAAATGGAATTATCGATTTCCTATGAATTAAAAAATTGCCCTCCTGGTGGCCAAACTATGTTGGAAATCATACAGCAGAATGTCCTTTAAAAGTGTTCATGCAAAATTTCATGCAGTAGCTAGTAAAATTTTTAGCTGATGAGGAATTATGATAGCGTGATTACAAAAGTGAATTCCATGCACATGAATCAATAGAAATTCAATTTTTAAATTTTTTCTGCACATTTAACCAAGTAAAGAATGTCCCACAAATTATAGGGATCAGGTTAGGGTGAGCACTCTATACACAGCTTGGACATCTAAGAATTACCTTTAAACGATGTAGTTGTCACACGGGTTAAATTGTTCAACATTTTTTTAATACAGAAGACAAAATAAAAATTGAAATAATTTTGTGACATGAGTCCTGCCGGAAGCATGCAGATAGCATTTTAGGTCGTAGCATAAGTTTACATGACGCTAAGATAAAAGAATGTTGTTTTTATTGAATTCACTTTTCCGTCTTCACTTACCTAATTTTGTCAAGCCTAGTGATTCCCCTGTCTCACACAATTATGGACCCATAACACCGATGATCTCACATAGGTTACGAGTCTACCATAGCATATCTATCGGAAAGAGTCGAAACTTGATTACTTGACTGTCCTCAATTGCTTTATTAAGACCTAAATTTCAATTTCAAATGCCACCTTCTAGACCCCTACAAAATTAAAGTGTCAATAATTTCATCGTCGGTGACACGAGATCCAAAGTAATTTTTTTTGTCAACCATCAATCACTTTTCACTAGCGGGTCATTAGATGATTGGTCTCGCACGATGGTCTGGACTTTGATCACTACAAGTCTTATTTATCTCAACTATATAACTTTGGGTTTTCAATTTCTTGCTAGAGTAACATATTACGCCGCCCAAATTAGTGATGTATTATAGTGGTCTAAATGGAATATCTCATGCAAATAAGATAGGCCTTTGTGGTATATACACACGCCAACCAAAAAATCCAACCGAGGGGCATTAGAGGAGAAGAATATAAGAGAAAATAATGTTAAAATATAGTAGAGAGGAACAGAAGGTATTCAACTTGTTGGAATAAAAAAATGTGTCAAGCTAAGAAATTTGGATAAAATAAAACAAGTAGTTCCATTTTTTGGATCTATATTGGTAATTGACTTTTTTATCTTTTCTAAATGTTTCTTCAATAATATGATGGCTAAACAACAAATGACACATTCAAGAACCCTACCAAACTGAACAACTATAGTTTACCTACCATTAATCAAACGGAGCATTCTGTAAAATGTAGTGGTTGCATACATTGGCATTTAGGATACGCCATGGTGTAAATGGAATTTTGAATTATAAATAGTTAAACCCCAGCCTCCTTTGTTGAATAAACTTCCATGTGTGAGGCTCCGCAAATATGTTATTTGCTACTGTAAAGCCAAAGCATATACCAAACAAAATTGACCAGACAACCATTCATATTGATAGCTATCCAGTTTTTTCATATACGAAGGCTAAACATACCCATAGCCTACTGCTCAGTGCAGAGTAAGGATTCAGGCATTTCAAATGCTATAATGGACTCCAATGAGCAGCATAATAATAATAATAAAAAATATCTGATACTTGGTGCAATATTGTGGTTTTTACATATATATATATATATATATATTGATATGACGAAGAGGACCGACTCTTCGATTTCACGGAAGGTCTCGAACTTGCACCAAAATGTCCAGAATTTAGGAGCGGCACAGGCATCTAGCTAGCTTGCTAAGTGAAGCTCAATCTCTATTCATTAGTTCCGGGCTGTTGTATTAGTTTGTAGAGACAAAAGAGTTTGAGCTCTCACTCATTGATCAGTTTGCCTCCACTCAAGCAATGAGTGTTCGCGTAAAAATGGGAGAAACAAAAGAAAAAATATTAGAAGGGGTGCAAAAGAAAAAATTCGAGACAAAAAGAAAATAAATTGTGTTCCCTTAATTAGCAATAAGGCCCGAGCTAGGATTTGACTTTTAACTTAGGTTTTGGACTGAAGTATCATCACGGTTAGTGAGGAGATTATTAGAATTTGTATGTATTGCTTTCATCTTAGTTGTTTGCTTGCACCTGAATATTTTTTTCATATATACAACTGTTATGTAAAGTTTGTCTTGTGATTGCTTATGTCTAGGGATGAAGATTCTGAGGATAATGAAGATCGTGGGGACTCGTATGAAGATGCATACAATAAACTTTATGAAAAGTCCACACATCTTAGCAAAGTCTTCTCAAAATATATTGTTAAATTTATAGTGTTGACAAGGAAAGATAGTCGTTAAGAGAAAATTTAGCCAATATTACCCTTTCCCTAAATCAGCTTCGGACACAAAGGGCTCGATGGTCTGAAGAATTGATTAAGTCTGAAAAAAGATAGAAAGCAGGCTTTGAAGAGTGTAGATAATCGCAATAAAGAATTAACCACTCTAAGATTGGAAGTGATTGAGAAATCTACGAAAATTGAGGATTTGGAAAAGAAATTGAAGGATGCTAACTCAACTATCTCTAAATGATCTAGTGGAACTCTTAAACTTGATCATATGTTGAGTGTAGGAAAATTTGCAGGAAATATAAAGGGGTTGGGATTTAATGGAACAACGAGTAATTCAAACGTCATTTCCAAAACTACCTTTGTTAGGGCGTCTCAATTAGCATCTAGTTCTTCTCAAGGTAATTCTGATAAAAATCCTAATGTTCAATCTTATGTCAAAAAATCGGTTGAGAATAAGCCTCCATTGACCTCTAAGTATCATAAGAGTTCTAATAATGGTTTTTAAAGTTTTTTTCCAATATGACATCACTGTGGAATGAAAGGTCATATTCGACCCATGTGCTTCAAATTAAGAGGAAAAATTCGAAATCGAGGACAAATCAAATAACTAAAAAAGAACCCAATGTTCATGATCAAATTCGGGTGTTGAGTGAAGATGTTAAAAATTTGTCTAAACTAACAATTAGAACACTGAAAATTAGATATGTATGGATTAATAAAGGTGAGTTATATTGTTTTGCTGTCAATACTGCCCTTAGAGCACGTGATTCTAGTTCATGGTGTTTTGATAGTGGATACTCTAAGCACATAATTGAAAATAAGTCATTGTTTGGTTATTTCAAGAGCAGTAATGTTAGAACTGCTACTTTTGGTAATGGTAAAAATTCTAAAGTTTTAGGAAAGGGCACCATTGTTGCTTTTGGTATACCTAGACTAGAAGATGTTTATTATGGTAAGGGCCTAAAAGCTAATTTTCTTAACATTAGCTAGATATGCGATAATAACCATAATGTCAATTTCACTTATGATAAATGTTCTATTATTGATTCTTTTGGAAATTGTGTTATGGAAGGTCTATGTACATCTGATAATTATTTTTGCTTTTTGCCTAAACTTTGTTCTGAGAAAGGTCTAAAGTTTATATCCATAGATTCTCAGTTGACAGACATATCTGCAAAACCATTAGATTTTCAAAAGCATATGAGTCTTAGAAAATCTAGTGCATGTTCTCATTTTTATAGTTGTTTTCATATGTATCATTCTAGGAATATCTTACATTATTTTTTTTATCCTAGAATTGATACATTACCATGCATTTTTTTAATACATTTTTATTTTGTTTATTATTATGCATGCATCATGTTTTGCTACTATTTGGAGTATTCATGCATGCATCATTATGACAAAAATGATGAAAATGATAAAATGAAAAATCTTAGCATGTTGAGCTTGGCTAAGGGTACAAAGGATTGTCATATTTCACTCTATTATCATGTTTATTTATCTTATTATGCATATGGGAATTGGAGGTGTTAGTCTGACCCGAGGATATGAGTTGTTCACTTGACATGTTTAAGTATTATTTTTAAAACTCATTAACTTTGGGTGTTTGTTTTACTTCAGAGATGACTGTAGTACTTGTTGAAACTTTTATTCTTTCTCATCTATTCCAAAGTGATATGTAGGTTCACGAGTTGGGTTAGATTGATCAATGCTTTTGAATATCTTTTGCATACTCATGAATGTTGGGGTAATGTTAAAAAAAAAAGAATAATATATATATATTTATATGATTGTCTCTTTAAGCCCCCTAGAGCAATGATCCTTTTTGTTGAGTAACTGGGTCTCAGTGCCTCAAGAAGCATTGAGTATTCGCGTAAAAAGGCGGAAGTAATTATCTCAAAATTTTTAACCCGAGTAACTGGGTCTCTTACCACAAAGTAGTGAATGTTCGTGTATTAAAGGAAGAAAGAAAGAAAAAATATTTGAAGGGGTGTAAAAGAAAAAATTCGAGGTAAAAAGAAAATAAATTGTGTTCCCCTTAAATAGCAATAAGGTGTCCGAGCTAAAGATGTAACACCCCGTGTTATTTTCCTTTTTTCTGAAATTATTTAAATTTTAATTTCAGTAATGACGTCACTTGTTCATGACGTATTATTTATTCTTGGTATTTGATACCTGTAAATTTTTCGCGTTTAGTTTTAAAGTCGACTGGATGACTTAATGGTTTCTCTTTGACGAGTTCGTGAATTATTGTTATCGATTACGCGGTTTCGATTCGACGTTTAATGATTAGTGTTTCGATTGAATGACGACGTGTTTTAATTGAACCGAGCGTTTAGTGTCCCGACGTTTAGGTTTCTACCCCGATATATTTTATTGGGCGTCCTGTTATTATTTCGGGCTTACGAGATTATGTTCAGACGTTCCCGATAATTATTGGAGTTTACTGTATATATATATATATATATATAATGAAGTGGGGTCATTTCGCAATTAAGGAGAATTAGAGGGTTCATTGTGTAATTATAGTATATACATATATATGTATATACAGTCGTATCTACATCTTCTCCACGACTACATTTCTGCTCATTCTTCATTGACGATCGAAGCTGCTCCTTGCCTTCTTCTCCTCCACCTCCATGGTCGCCGACAAGAGAGTCGGCTGAGGGAGTGGTCGCCATAGCAGGCGGCGATACGCAGAGTCGTCGGCTGGTCGGGAGCAGAGACGGCTGGAGCTGGAGCAGCGACGGTCGAGCTGGGTCAGCGAGCTTGCGGTGGTCGTCGGTTGGGCTGAATGGCGGCGCAGGGTCGGCGAGGAGCTGCGGCTGGTGGCTCAGTCGTGCAGGGGCGGAGCAGTCCGCACGGCAGGGGTTGTTCGGCCAGGCTTCGTCCATTTTTCGGCGACCTTCCGGTGATCGGTTTGAGCCAATTTTTGGTGAGTAGCTCCGTATATACATGGTATTCGTCATATATTAATTTCATGAATTTAGGATGAATTGTTTTCCCGGAAATCGCATTTATAGGTTATAGATTTCGTTTGGGTTATTTTAGATTTAGCCAAATTAATTAACCTATTGCTAATGGGCTTCGTATATATCGTATAGGTTGTCAAGGCGGACGTTTCGATATATTCGAAATAAATTTTGGACGACTTTAGTCGGCGGGCTCCATAATCGGGCGCCGACACTGTTCACGGTGGGCCCGAAATGGCTGTTCTGTAAGCGTATTTCAGGTGGAAAATTAAATTTCTCACTCCGCATTATTGAAGTAGTTTAGGGGTGTAAAACCCTTATTTAATTTAATATAGATATTTTAAATTGTTAATTTAAATATCTATAATTCGTTTAGAATCGGAATTGGACTTAGGAATTAATTTAAGAAAATTTATTAAATTATTTCCTACGAGATTAAATATATTCCTAATTGAATTGAATAGGAATAGACGACTTAGAAATTCCCTCAAGAATTAAATGAGCTAGAAGATTTTGTAAACGTTGGACGTGAGAGACTTAGACGCTATTCTAGGTCCCCTTTTATTACGTGGATTATCTGTTTAAATTATTTTAAAAATGTATGTTAATTGAAATTGAAAATATTTTCTTAGGAATTAGAGAAAATATATTTTGAGAACATGAAATGTATATGAAACTGTTTTCATATGATTTAATTGTTTTATTGTATTTTAAAGCATGAAAAGAGATTTTGAGACTTATATTACCATGTGGGTATTTTTATAAATATGATGCATTACATATTTATGATTGAGATATGATTTGATTGTACACCATGTCGTGTTAGCATATGGGTGTTGGTGCATGTAGTGCACAGTTTCACCATTGGCAGAAAGAGTTCATTTGGTGTGGTCTACTTCTTTTGTGCGTGGGGCACGAGTAGACGTTTGTGTCAGATCATCACAACAACTGGCCAGGAGGTATCATGCCTACGGAACTAAAAAGCCGGCAAATGTGAGTTAGGAGTCCAGGTAGAGGCTCATGTTCTTGACTTTATGGTAGTCATGGTGTACTGAGTTACAAGCTGGGCTCTCATACAACCGCCTTCCCTGTTGAAGTGATAGAGAGAAAAATCACTTGGGAAGGGTCGGTGTGGTAACTCTACACTATGATGAGTGGACAGAGTTTGTATCCGTTACCCTTGGGAAGGGTGTGTTGTGTGTGAGTATCACGGGGAGTGTTGAGTCACATTACACTGCCTATTATTGATGTGATCTCGTTTGACATATATATGTGCTATATTACATGTGATGTTGGAACATGTTATTTATGAATGTTGTAAATTAAATTCATATTTTATAAATGCTCAGTTGAAAATGAATAATGTGAAACAAGACTTTAAATGAGAAAATCATTATAGTATAAATGAAACATATAATCTTTATACTTGTGTTATATGCTTTTATGCCCTTGAGGGAGGTTAAGTGCATTGACGTAGTAATCTCTGTGAGTAGTTGAGGCTAGTGGTGGATTGTGGAGTTGATTTTGATTTGTGGCCTTAGAGAGGACTGTTAATTGTTTTGTGGTTGTAGTTAGTTGTGTGATATCTTTAGAGATTTGAGGTCAGTGATTGACTCAGTATCAATTGTGATTGAGGCCTTAGATAAGGCGGTTGATTTGATTGTGGTCTTAAAGGATGTGGTAGTATAGACCTTTAAGTGTTTTTCATTCTTTTGAGGAATGGGTAGAGGTTATGATTGAAGTGATTTCATTAAGTACTTAGGGTATTGTAGCGTGGTTTCTAGTGCTTAGTTCATTCCCCTAAGCATTTCCTGTACAGTGTTGGTATACTAGTACATGTCCTTGACTTACATGTCATTCCTTGAGTTGTCGGTCACGGTGTGGTGCCGAACTTCTTCCTCATGGTGTCATTTGATTTGGTGGAGTTGGAACGGATGGTTGTCTTCCGTGAGTCCAACGTGTTGTTCTTCCTTTACTGTCCTCTCGGACATTATAGGAATCCATAGAGTTGTGTTTTCTCTTAATTGGCTGTCATTTCGAAAACGGTGTTTTCTAAGTTTTGAAAATAAACTCTTTGTATTTAAAAGGAAAAACCCGTTTTCGTCTACCCCCGTGGAAACGAAAAGTTTTAACACTTTATAAAACGATCTTAGGATCTTCTTTGGAAAGATTTTTAACTCTAAAAGCCGGTGATGGAAATTGACGGAGACCGGGGGCAAGACGGTCATTTTTACTATGTGGTTCTTAAAAGTAAAACCATTTTATTATTTTCTTGGGATTTTGAGATTTCGAGACTTCTTTCTCAATATCTCATCTTGTGGAGTTTTGAAAGGTGTTCCATTGTTTCACCTTTGTTTCCTATCATGCTTAAGTCTCAGATTGAGGCTTGTTGTGGTTCAGTGCACACATATAGTGTTGCCTTTCCCTTTTCTGGGTTGTTGGTATCACCACCTAGGTGATATGAGTTTTTCTTACGTTAGGGGCATGGATACCAAAAGGATTGGTTCGAATTTGAAAACATTTTTCTTAAAAACTATTGAATCTCTGGGATTCATCTTTTTATTACTTCCACTCTCGGCCATTCGTTTTTGGTTTCCTTGTTCCCTCTTGGTGTTCTTTCCTTGTTCACTTGTGGTGTTTTAACCTTGACATTGTTGTCTCGGTTATCTGTTGGTTAGCATTGGTATTTTTTTTCCTTTTATTGGGTTCTTGACTCTTACGGGGTTTTTCTTATCCTTAGTGAGAGTGTTGGTGATTTATTGATATTGTTGGAGATAGCAATTGAGGTGTTTATGTGGAGATATGATCGAGGTGATCTAGCCCTTGAGAGGTAGACTTTCTCTAGGACTAGGATGAGGTTTATTGTATATATATATATTGCACATATATATATATATATATTGAGGATGGTTGTGTTAGTACGCAAGGACGTGGGTGTTTTCCTTCCTGTGTTATCGAGGTGTAGGATTTGAGTATTCCTTGGTACTAGTGGTGGATTTGATTCCTGTAGATGTTAGAGGTGAGTGTGATCTCCTCTGTTGGATCTTCTGATTTGAGTTGTGAGTAATTGATGATTTGTTAGGTTTGATTCGGGTGTAATGTACTTAGTGTGCGTTGGTGAGAGTAGTGTAGACTACTGATGTTGGTACTTGGAGTATGAGCCTTAGTTGTACCTTGTAGACTCAGGTTGTGTACTTATATATGTATACTTATGTATATGCGTATATATATATATATATATTCCCGATATGTATACTTACGTACGGTAGTGTATGAGCGTTTGCCTTGTGTTTTGCGTGGATGGGATTAGTTGGGCTATATATATATTTCTAGATAGTTTAGCATTACCTAAACTATTAGAGGATGTGGTAGTTAGAGTATCCTTTCCCACTGAGCTTATTTGCTCACAGGGGTATTTCACTTGCCCCCTGGTATTCACACGCCAGGTTGCAGGAATTATACGGCTATGGGCAGGATGCAGTGCAACGGCAGTTCTCTTTTGTTTCCTTGTTACAGGTTTGGAATTGCGTTGGGTGATGCGGTTACGGTTGCAGCGCGACTGGGTTTGGGGACGGTAGTACGCTTCTGTCAACTTCTTTGCCCATGTTTTGTGGGATTATCATGTATTTCTTTTGGGAGCCAGTCTGTTGGCATATCCCTGTTGATGTATCTCTTATTTCCTGTATTTATTCTTTCAGGAGGGTATTGTATTTATTCTGCACAGTTAGGTGCATTTCTGTATTCTTATTCGAGCATTTGTGGCTCTGTTGATGATAGAGGGTTTGGAGGGGTTTTGGTTTATTTCCACTACCTCGGCCCTAGTAGGATTGATGAATGTGGGGCTTGGAAGCCATTATTATTATCGAACTGTTATTGGCAGGTTCTTTGTGTTGTCTTGGTTGTCCGGATGTTCCATTTACAAACGGAACTCTGCCGGATTTTTGTAAGATTCCGCTGCTTTGTTTATTATTCATTTGGGTATTAAATATACCATTTCTATCATTAACCCATATGTTTTCTTGGTTAATGATTTCTTAGTTGGTCATTCATGTTAAGGATCATATCCTGGATTCCTTGGATATCCCAGTTCGGGAGTCTTAGGGATTTAGGAGCGTGTCTGTTGGTATCTGAGGATACTTTTGTATCTTTAGTATTCGTGTTGGCATGGAGTATATTCTTATTGTTATTCCATGTACTTCTTTGTTATTGTTGACTCTAGTAGTCGCTTGGTTTGCGTCACCCTTTAGGGGCGTGACAGCATGGTATCTGGGCATTCATTGCAACCCTTTACGGGTGTTTGATGACTGAATGTCTTTTGGTTCTCGTTTCTTTTTACTTCCGCAATCACTCCTTTAACTCTTAGGCTCAGGTTTCGGAGTCCTAGGAATTCGGGGCGTGACAAAATATTTGACTTCTAACTTAGGTTATGGACTGAAGTATCATCACGGTTAGTAAGGAAATTATTAGAATTAATACGTATTGCTTTCATCTTAGTTGTTTGCTTGCACTTGAATATTTTTTCATATATACAACTGCTATGTAAGCGTGCCTTGTGACTGCTTCTGTCTATAAGGTATGTGTGCTTATTTTCTTCACTACTATATTATAATAGCTAAGTTAAATCTGCGAATATGATGTGTTAATGATTAACTCATTATCTTTACCGCTCTGCTCACATGTTTCTAAAAATAAAAATATATAGTTTTCTTAGTTTGAGCATTTTTCATTCATACATTAGTATTATATTCATGCATCATCTATGAGGCACGAACACGGACATGGGATACAGACACGTACACGACATGAGATGACACGGATATGGCGACACAGCAAATTCCAAACAATTAGGACATGACACGACCCCGACACGTCTATAAAAAATTATAATTTTTTATATATATACATATTATATTACACAAATACTTCATTTATCACTTAAACAATGAGAATCAATAAACTTTTTAAAAAAATAAACAATTGAGTTAAATGAAATGTCTGACATGTTTAAAATTCTTCATTCTACTACTATGTAAGGAATCAAATGTATATTCCCCAACATTCGTCATCTTCTCTCGTTATATTGTGAAAATTTTCTTTATTGAAGACAAATATTGGACGGTATAAATACTAAATATTCGGTTCTTTGTGATGTTATCTTGTTTTTCTTGAAATAGTGGATAAATGAATATGTGTTATAGTTTTTCTCACAAGATGAGGATGAACAAAGATATTCAAGTATCTTTAAAGTTAAAGATTGAATTAGAAGTGTTGAAACTCCATAAGTGATCCATTAAATTATCGGCTCCATAAGACCTCTATCTTTCATTGAATCAACTGACCCACCGCGTGTCCGACACACGGACATGCGCGTGTCATTCGAGTGTCCACTAAGTGTCCAATTTTTAAAAGACTCAGGACACGTTTTTGGTGTGTCCGACACGTATTTTGGGCGTGTCCGCCCGTCCGACACAGACACGTGTGTCCAACACGGGTACGGTGACTCTAGACAAAGTGTCCATGCTTCATAGTGCATCATAGAGACTTTTGTTACCCGAGAATCTGGATATATTCTTTAGAGATCTAATTTTGTTATAAGCTTTGCTTAGATTCTCTAGTCTTCCCGTATATTTCTGCTTTAACTCTCTTGATTATTTTTATTGTTATTTAATTTCTTGTCATTTCAGTAACAAAAAGGGGGAGAAGTATTTAGTAAGTGGAGTGATTATTTTGGTATGGGGAGAAGTATTTAATTGAGGGGGAGAATTATTTGTGTAAGAACATTTTTGTGTATTGTTTATTTATGGCATGTTCTAGAGAATAACCATATTGAGTGTTAGATAGGTTAGTTTGGTTTCAATAACATCGATAAGCTTTGTAAAAGGAAAAATCAAGCATTGAAGTAATGGAGAATACAAGTGAAGCACGAAAGTGAGCACATTGAGGTAAAATGTCTCTTAGAAGGCAAAAATGACATTTTCTTAAGCTGTCACTTCAAGCAAAAAGTATCGTGGGTTCAAGAGGGTCATTTTGGCGCAGTTGTGAAGAAAAGTGGTTTTGACAAAAATACCTACGCTTAAGCCTACGCTTTCAGTTTCAAAAAGTGACTGGAAAACACATTTTTACGTTTGGAGGTACGCTTGAAGCGTAGCTGCGGCAAGTTTTTTCCAGATTTTGCCTACGACGTCCAAATTGTTCGGGGGTTGGTTTTATGATGTGACCACGACTTATATATATCAAAATACGTTCTATATACAATATATTCACCATAATATAGGGTTTGGATGTGAAATTATGAGAAATGACAAACTTAGGGTTTGGATCATCATTGTCTATAAATACCTAAGTCTACAACAAGAGAAAACACGTCTTTAAGAATTCTCTGCAAGTTTTCTGCAGCTTCATCTTCTTCTTCTACAGAGATATACATATGGTGAGAGAATATCATTGAGTGATTAGAGATACACAAGTTCTCTCTTGTTTTTGGACGTCTTCAATCATGATTCTACATCGACGATTTCTATGCACGATTGAATGGTATAGTTGCTGAAAAATTCACACACCATCTATAGCAACGAGGTTGCGTTGATCCGTTTCGGGAATCGAAGTTGTCTGAGTGCGGATATCGAAGCAAGAAGTTTCGTGGTGTTTTGATCTGTTGAGAAACAAAGCCGTCGGAGTACGGATATCGGAGTGAGTGCTTCGTGGAGCGTGAGTGAATCTAGACTTTCAGACATTGAGTGAACAACAACAAATTACAACGGTTATAAGTTCTATTTTGATAGAGTCTATACAAATTCTCTAATTCATAGTGCATCGATACCCGAGTGTATTCGTGGTTTTTACTTAGAGTCTTTCTAAGATTTTCCACGTAAAAATCTCTGTCTTCTCATGATTTAATTTTCTGCACTTATATTCATATTTGCTTGATTGATCTATTTTGAGAATTGAATTGAGAATTAAGGTTTGTGACTGATTAAAATTGAATTTCTGCTAAATCATTTTAATTGATCATAAAATCGAAAAAAATCCTATTCACCCCCCTCTAGGCTGTTTTCATTATCGTTGAGGTAATTTCAATTGGTATTAGAGTGTGGTTGCCCTGATTTAGGTTAACTACTTAGGGTTTGATTCTGATTTTAGACGATGAAGATGCCTCGTGAAGGAGGTTCCATATCTAGATCCTCTTTGTTTGATGGCTCGAATTACACATATTGGAAAGCGAGAATGAGAGCGTTTCTAAACTCTTTAGATGAGAGGGCGTGGAATGCTGTAGAAGTAGGATACTCACCTCCCACTGTGAAAGATGATGCGACTAATGAAGTGAAAGTAAAATCGTCAAGTGAGTGGACTGCTGCCGAGATGAATAGAGCAAATTGGAACTCGAAGGCGTTGAATGCGTTATACAATGCTGTTACTCCAAGCGAGTTCAGGAGGATTGCTACGTGCGTAATTTCAAAGGAAGCTTGAGACATTCTCTAAGTTACTCATGAAGGAACTTCGAAGGTTAAACAATCTAAACTTCAAATTCTGAATTCTCACTTTGAGTAGCAAAAGATGAGGAGGATGAAGTCTACGCCAACTTTGAGCCTAGGTTAACTGATATTGTAATGGGTTGTCATAACCTAGGTGAGCCTATTCATGAGACTACTATAGTAAAGAAAATCCTTAGGTCTATTCCTGAATGTTTTCGATCTAAGGTCATTGTCATCTCAGAGGTCATGAGTCTTAAAGAAATTAAGGTTGAAGAATTGGCTTGAAATTTAAAATCTTATGAGTTGGAGATGTTAAAAAATCCCCCTAAGAAGGCTAATGGCACAAAAGAGAAGAACATAGCTTTCAAAACCACTAGGGAGGATCATGTTGAACCAGATGATAAAAGTGAGTTGAGTCTAAATGATATAGCCATGTTTGCTAAGAAGTTGAACAAATTTGTTAGGGCTAAACAAAATGGCCAAGGGCAAAAATTTGGGGATAAGTTGGGTGAGTTTAAAAGTTGAAATAAAACTCAAACAAGGAAGGAAAAGTCTGATCCTAAAAAGAAGAAACCCAAATGTTTTGAATGTCAATGATATAGTCATATAGCTGCAGAGTGTGCAAACACTTTGAAGAAATCCAAAGGATTAGCTGTTAGTTGGGATGAGGACTCTGACAATGGATCAACTAGTGATGCGACAGAATTAGAAGTAGGTGATGATTCTGAGAATTTTACTGGGTTTACTACACAGAGCAAGGAGGTTAGAGAAGTTGTTACAAGTTGGGTAATGTTTGAAGAAGAAGGTTCTGAGAGTGATGAAGATTGTGATGAAACGCTTCAAGAGTCTTATAATAAATTACTTGATAAGACCATACAAATTCATAAGAATCACATGAAACTGTTGACTAAAAGTCTTAACATGGACAAAGAATTGCATTATTTAAAAAATGAATTAGCCAATAGTTCTCAAACTCTAAATATTCTACAGACCCAAAAGGTCAAGTTGATTAAGGATTTGAATAAGTCTGAACTTGAAAAGAGTGACGCTTTGAAGTTAGTAGATGGTCTAAATAAGGATTTGGTTGAGAAATCTACTAAGATTGAAAATTTGGAAAAAGAGCTGAGAGATGCTAACTCAACTATTCAGAAGTGGTCAAGTGAAACTCTTAAACTTAATCATATGTTGAGTGTAGGAAAGTCTGCAGGAAATACAAAGGGACAAGGTTTTGTTGGAGTATAGCAAAATTCGAATGTTGCTGCAAAAACCACCTTTGTGAAAGCAACTCATGTAGCATCTAGTTTTTCTCATGGAAATTCAAATTGGAATCCTAGGGCTCAATCCTATGTCAAAAGACCTATTGGAAACAAGCCCTTCCTTACCACTAGATATCATAAGAGGTTGACTGATAAAGTTCAGAGGTTTGTTCTTGTATGTCACCACTGTTGTGTTAGATGTCACATTCGACCGAGGTGTTTCAAGCTATGAGGGAAGGTGTTGAAGTCAGTGAAAGAATAAAAGGATCAACATGGAGATCATGTTCAAGATCAAATTCAAATGTTGAATGAAGAAATGAAGAATTTGTCAAGATTGGCGAATGGAGCTCCGAAGATGAAAAAGGCATGAATTTGCAAAGGTAAGCTACACTGTTTTATAATTCATACTGCTCTTGGAGAAAACAAATCTACTTGGTATTTGGATAGTTGATGTTCGAGGCATATGACTGGAGATAAGTCATTTTTTGGATTTCTCGAGGAGTGTCATGTTGGGATAGTAACGATTGGTGATGGAAAGAAGTCAAATGTTAAAGGAAAAGGTACGGTTGTGATTCCTGATCTACTTAAACTAGAAGATGTTCTTTATGTAAAAGGTCTTAAAACAAATTTGTTGAGCATAAGTCAGATATGTGATAACAATCATAAGGTCACTTTTTCACCAGATAAGTGTTCGATCATTGACTCTTCTGGGAATTGCGTGATGCAAGGTATGCGTTTAACTGATAATTGCTATTGCATTGTTCCTAGTTCTGAATTATTATGCAATAGAGTTAAACTTGATGAAGTTGAAATTTGGCATTAGCGGATGTGACATGTTAATTTTTGTGAATTAACAAAAATTACTAAGAGTGAAATTATTAACGGAGTCCCTAAGCTTGGTTATGTAAAAGGGATTGTGTATGGATCATGTCAGAAGGGTAAACAAGTCAGATGTCAACACAAAAAGACAAATGTCATTGGTACTTCTAAACCTTTAGAGTTGTTGCATATTGATTTAATGGGTCCCACTAGGACCATAAGCAACGGAAGAAAAATATATATTTTTGTCATGGTGGATGACTACTCAAGGTTTGCATGGGTTGGATTTCTAAGTGAAAAGTCTGAAGCTTGTGGAAGTTTTAAGAGGATTTGTATAAAAATTCAGACTGAGAAGAATTGTTCCATTTCTAGAGTAAGGAGTGATCATGGAAGGGAGTTTGAAAATTTAGAAATTAAAGTATTTTGTGAAGAGAGAGGAATAAAACATGAATTTTTAAAACCTAAAACTCCTTAACAAAATGTAGTAGTTGAGAGGAAGAATAAGGTTATTCAAGAAATGGCCAATGTTATGCTACAGGGTAAGAATGTTCCTAGGTATTTTTGGGCCGAGGCGGTGAACACAACTTGTTACACCTCAAACAGAGTTTATCTTAGGCCTGGCACCTTAAAAACTTCTTATGAACTATGGAATGACAAGAAACCCAATGTGAAATATTTCAAGGTGTTTGGAGCAAAATGTTATATTCTTAGAGATCGTGAATCTATTGGGAAGTTTGAGTCCAAGAGTGATGAAGGAATATTTTTGGGTTATTCATTGACTAGTCGAGCATATAGGGTGTTTAACCTTAGAACTCAAACTATGATGGAATCTGCGAATGTAGTGGTTGATGAATCATGTGTTGATGAGTCTCCAATGTCTGCTGAGGAGAAAGATAGTGAGTCGTTCTTTATATTGGAGAATGATTCTTCTGAGGTTGAGAAAGAGGACAATGTGGTTAATGATGATACTTCAAGTCTTGTAGAATCACATGATCAAATTGGTGATATTCAGCCTACACTTTCTAAAGAACCATCTGTAAGGTAAAGTTGTACCATCATTTGGATAATGTTATATGATCTATTGATCAGATGATGGTGACATGGAGAAATGATAGGAATGAGGTTTCGTATGCATGTTATACATCTTTCTTGGAACCTAAGAATGTCAAAGAAACTCTTCAAGATAATGAGTGGATAAATGCTATGCAAGAAGAACTTCAGCAGTTTGTAAAGAATGATGTGTGGTATCTTGTGCATAGACCGAAAGAGATCAACGTGATTGGTAGCAAGTGGATTTTTAAGAATAAAAAGGATGGAAATGGTACAGTTGTTAGGAATAAGGCTAGGTTTGTTGCTCAAGGATATATTCAAATGGATGGTATTGATTTTGATGAGACTTTTGCTCCGGTTTCTAGGCTTGAATCTATTCAGATTTTGTTTGTTATTGTTTGTCATCTTGGATTCAAGTTATATCAAATGGATATGAAGAGTGCATTTTTGAATGGTGTTCTCTTCATGAGGAAGTATATGTGGAGCAACCCAAAGGATTTGAAGATCCTCATTATCCGGGTCATGTTTACAGGCTGAAAAAGGCTTTATATAGGTTGAAGCAAGCTCCTATAGCTTGGCATGAAAGGTAGACTGATTACCTGTTGGGAACAGGTTTTGCTCAAGGGGGAGTGGATAAAACACTGTTTATTCAGAAAATTGAGAGTGATACAGTTGTTGCTCAAATCTATGTTGATGATATTGTGTTTGGTTCCATTTCTGATCAGTTTGCTCATTATTTTGGAGACCAAATGAAACATGAATTTGAGATGAGCATGATTGGTGAATTGAACTTCTTTTTAGGACTTCAGTTTAGACAATTGAGTGATGGGATTTTTGTTTCTCAAACTCGTTATACCTTAGAATTAGTAAAGAAGTTTGGTTTGGAAAAGGCTAAGGATGTTCGCACTCCTATAAGTACCATTGTCAAGCTTCGTATAGATACTAAAGGCAAATATGTTGACCCTACACTTTATAGGAGTATGATTGGGAGTTTGTTGTATTTGACTGCTAGTCGACCAGATATAGCTTTTAGAGTTGGTTAGTGTGAACGTTACCAGACAAGTCTTAAGGAGTCTCATATCACTACTGTGAAAAGGATTATCAAGTATGTTAAAGGGACTATGAATTATGGACTATGGTATCCATCAAGTACTAATACTGATATCGCATCCTTTTCTGATGCTGATTGGGTCGGTAATGTTGATGATAGAAAAAGTATCAGTGGATGGTGTTTTTATGTTGGAAATTGCTTAGGTTCTTACCATAGAAAGAAGCAAAATTGTGTTTCCCTTTCTACTGCTGAGACTGAGTATATAGTAGTTGGTTGTTGTTGTACTCAGGTTTTATGGATGCGTCAGATATTGCAGGATTATGGTTTTTCTCAAGGCATGATGACCGTGTTCTGTGATAACACGAGTGCAATAAATATTTCTAAAAATTCTATTCAACACTCTAGGACAAAACATATAGATATTTGACATCATTTCATTCGTGATCTTGTTGAGGATAGTATAGTGTCTCTAGAGTTCATATCTATAGATTATCAGTTGGAAGATATCTTTACAAACCAGTAGATTTTCAAAAACATGTTAGTCTTAGAAAATCTATTAGTATCCTTTCTTTAGAATAAATATCTTCTTATCTATCATTCTAGGAACACATTTCATTTTTTTTCTTTTTCCTAGAATTAATAGGTAATCATGCATTTGTATTATTTTTATTTATGCATGCATTTTATTTTGAAATAAATGTCAATAAAATTTTTGAGACATTTGAGCTTGACTAGAGTACACAAGTTGTCATATTTTACTCTATTTTCACATTTACTTGTCTCATTATGCATATGTGAAGTAGATGTATCAGTCTGACCTAAGAATTTTGGATGATCACTTATCTTGATTATGTTATGTTACAAAACTTTAATATTAGGTGCTAGTTGCTTCGTTGATGATTATAATACTTGCTGAATATGTTAATTTTTTTTTATTTAACATAAAGTGGTATGAATGTTCATGAGCTATGCTAGATTGGTCTATGTATGAAATGTTTTTTGCATGTGTATGAATGTTGTGGTGATATTAAAAAAAATGAGATGTTTAAAATATAAAAATGCAAAAAGTAGTTATTCAATCTGAGTAACTGTGTCCCTTGCCTCAGTAAACATTGAGTGTTCGCGTAAAAAGGGGAGAAGACTAATGAGCATAAATCCCATGGAAGAAGCTCGAGCCTAGTTGGTCGGGACTAAAAATCCTTGCTGGAAAGTCCGGAGCTTAGAAAGACAAAAAGGGATATGGTGAAAAAGTTGAAAAGATAAAAATGAGGAAATTGTGTTACAAAGAGAAAGTATTTTTTTTTTTAATTTTTGCCTTCTTGTTTGGATCTTGGATTGAATTATCATCACAGTTGGTAGGGAGATTATTAGCTTTAGTATGTATTGTTTTTATCTTACCTTAGTGTTTGCACATGAAAATTTTCATATATATATATTTGTAAAACTTGACTTGTGCATTATTGAGTCTATAAGGTATGTGTGTTGATTTTCTTCTATACCGTGTGTATAATGGTAAAGTTAAATATGAGAATATGATGTCTTGATGATTGGTTTTCTGTCTCTACTGCCTTGCTCACAAATTTCTAAAAACAAAAGTATTTTTTTATTCATGACATTTTGCATTCATGTATTAGTAGTAGGGTCATGCATATCAGAACAAGAACTAGATTTGATCTTCGGATTAACTTGTGTTGAGCTACATATTAGAGATCACAATGAAGAGATGAAGCGAAGATGGTGATAGTGATCCTTATGGACAGGCTAAAACTCTGCGTATAAGTAGCCAGAAAGTGGAGTGATGGATCAACTGTGATTGATTTTTCGCGGACGTAGAGTTTGCTAATAAAGTAGAGAGGTTGAACGAATTTTGGTAGCGAAAGATAAATACCACCGAGAATAAATACACGCACATAGACCACAAAAATGAAGAAGTTTTCCATTAATGGAGGTGAAGTAAGATGCCATGAAAATGCACATTCTACTCCGATGAACAAAACAACTTGGGAACTTGGAAAGTGTCTACATATCAATAATTAACTCACAATGCAGTAAAGTTTCTCAAATCAATTCTCATAGTACACCTAGGCACTAGAGATAACCACTAAGTGCTTGTTTAGCAACCGGTGCTGTGTTGGTTTTTGGTTTTGGGTTGGGTTGGTTTGGTTGGGTTTGGTGTGGTTTTATTCTGAACTGAAACCATGTTTGATGCAGATGGTTTTTGTGTGAGAAAAAGTAAAGATGAAAAACCAAACCATGTTTGGTAGAGTTGGTATGGGCTGAAAACCAAACCATGTTTGGTAACTTGTAATGGTTTGACATTTTATTTATTTATAATAATATTTTGTAAATATATATGTTTTAAAAAATAAAATATATAAATAAATTACTTTTATACTCATTCTTATTTTATTAAATTTTAATAGTAAATCCCAATTACACCCCTTAAATTAGGCCATACCTGTAACGTCCGGTATTTTTACGAGTTAATTTAAAAATTTTATTTAAACAATTATGTGCTTAAATGCTTAATGTGTTTAATTGTTTTAGCATTCCTTACATGTTGTACGTGTTATAAAAATTGTATGTAGCATGTTGTATTTTCATTTTTAAATTAATGAAAATTATTGAGAACGATTTCGGGAAAGAAATGACCGAGGGGTAAAGGAGTAATTTCACATTTGGAACAATTAGTGGAAAATGTAGAAATTAGGGCAAAAATGGCATTTTAGTAATTAGGGAGGATGACAAGTGGTAAAAGGGTATTTAAGAGTCTTGATGGCACTCTTGTAATTAACCCCAACTTTGGATGAATTTGGTCATTTCCACCTTTCATGTGTTGTCTCATTCCTAGCCCTTGATCTCATTCTCCCATCTTTGTTTTAGACCCTTGGATCATAAGGCCTTGTTTGGTTGGCACTTAAATGGAATAATCCATTATTCTTGGTCTTCCACTTGACAAGACTTTTTCTCAACCATTGGATGGTTTGTTAATTCCCATCTTTATTCTAAGCCCTTGGATGATAAGGCCTTGTTTGGCAAAATAATGAGTTTTGTGATTTGTGTAATAAGTCTTCCACTTGGCAAGACTTATTCCTAACCCTTGGATTCATTCTTTTCTTTCCTAGCTTCATTTTGGACCATTGGATTTGAGTAGGGTTAGTGGAGAATCTCTACACTTATGAGTTTCTCTCATTTGCAAGACTTCTCTCATACACCACAAATATCTCTCTATCTCTCACACGGTTCTTTCTCTCTTGCTCTCCCTCATTTCACTCCTTCTTCTTCTTCTTGTCAAATTCTCTCTTCCTTAGGATGAGAATTTGAATAAGGTTTGTGCATGAAAGTGGATGTTGGTGCCCCAAGCTTTCTTTTGAGCCAAATCTTGGTAAGTAAATTCTACTCCTTTGGAATTTCTAGTTTCAAACCCTAGCTTCTATTATTGGATTCTTGTCTTCAATTTTTGATTTATGGAGTTGTCTACTTATAACTCTTGCTTGAAACTCCATTGAAGCTTAGCTATCGGTTGGGTAGAGCTTAGTGTTGGCTTTGGAGGAGGTTGGGTGGATTTGAATCACTCTTGGTGGCATTACTTGTTCTTGCTTGCTCTTGCTTGGAATTGAGGTAGGGGAAAACGATTGTCTTTGTCTTAGTAAGAGGGTGTGTGCGTCTAAGTGTATATATGCCGTATATATATATACGAGTTGGTTTTGGTAACTTAGACCATGATTTAGGCCCTTGATAATATGATTATGTGATATAAATTCATATTGTTGTTAATTGATTATAAATGTGATAAGAATTAATGTTGTGGTTTATTTATCATAATTGTAATATTATGAGCATGTGAAAAGTTTGCCTATAGAGAAAAGCATATATTATGATGGAGTACGGTTGATGAAAAAAAAATCGTATGTGCATATTGAGTACGTCATGTAATGTCAAATTTATGGTGTTGGAATATGCGGGTGGTTTAGTGATGTGTTGGTAGTCGGGTTCGGATCAAAGCAACAACTGGCCAGGAGGTATCACGCCTACGGAACTAAAAAGCCGGCAAATGTGAATTTGGAGTCCGGGTAGAGGCTCATGTTCTTGACTCCAATGTAGTCATGGCGTACGGAGTTACAAGTTGGGCTCTCGTACAACCGCCTTCCCTGTTAAAGTGATAGAGAGAAAAATCACTTGGGAAGGGTCGGTGCGGTATTCTACAATTACTTGTTGAGCTTGTATCCTCGAAAGTAATTGGACAGAGTATGTATCCGTTAACCTGAGTTGGGCGCCGTGTGTCTCGTGGGGTGTGTCGGGTCATGGTGCATTTAAATTATCATATATATATATATATGTGTGATTATGATGTTATTATGAAAGCATGCTATAATTGTAGAGAACTGTGTTGTGAGCATGTTGGGGAAACTTAATTGTGGGGTTCGAAGGGGTTTCGGATTGGCGTGAGAGCCATGTGGGACAAAAGACTGACCTAAGAGTAGCTGCATGTACCATGGGTGGGTTGTACTACTCGGACTACCGAGATCGAGGCAATGACGCTTCCTCTACTGGGCTAGTGAGCTCACCCCATGCCTTATATGTTTTTCAGGTGATGACCCCGTCGGGAGAATTCCGTAGTCTCTCCGTGGACGTGTGGATGTATGTCCGCCCTTTTGTGCGTGGGAGGCGGACCACACTTTATTTTGTTGGGAATTAGGTCGATAAATATATTCCTTTTTCCCTTGTAAACCAAACTTGTTGAAATATATTATTTTGATCCGGCTAGCATGTTAGCCGAGGTGGTATAGTCCATGTTTATCCCTTGGAGCGCTATGCGCGGGGATTGTATTCTTTTGGTGCACTTCGGTGCCGGATTGTGTAATTTGAACAACTATAACATGTTTCGCCTTAGAGCGTTTAAATGTCACTCTTGAATATTTTACTTGGAGTTATGAATGTGAATTGGATGATTTGCCATGAAATGTGAGTATTAGGTGTTTGGCCGAAAACTGCGTTTTTCTAGGTTTTCAAACTAACACTTTTTAATTCGAATGGAAAAACCCGTTTTCGCCTACCCCCGTAGCCCCGGTAAATTTCCTTGCTTTTAGAAACGGATTTAATTAAATTCGTTTTCTTAGATATTTTAAAATTTAGAAACCGGCGGTAGTTAAAACGGATACCGGGGGCAAGACGGAAGATTTTATGAAAACTTACAAAAATCATTTTTTGCTAAGTTTACGTTTTTCGCGTTTCCCGAGGTCTCGGAACTATTTTTGGGTTCCGCCAAGGAAAAACTCACTTTTCCAATATTTATGATTTTTCGGGACCGACGGCTCGAAAAACAAAGCCATATCGCAAAATCTCGCATTTTTGCATTTTTAAACTTTAAGCAAATGCAGATTTGGGCAGAGGCTAAGCTATCCCATACTTAGAAAATTTTTCAGATTTTCAACTTTGCCAAAAAAAATCTCAATTTTTTGGCTTTGGACATGCCAGGCGCAGCAGGCCGCGCATGGCTGCTGTGCGCGCGCGCGCGCGGTGCGCTGCAGCGCGCAGGGCTGCACGCGGCATGGCATGCCATGGCCTGCTGCAGCGGCATGAAATGTCCGATGTTCAAAAAATCGTATTTTCCTCCTCGCATCTCGGAATGGACCCCCGTTTGTTTCTATGGGTTGTCCTACGTCCAAATTATCGGGATAAAATTTGAAAGGACCATTTTAACCCTGAAGTGACTGTTTTACCCTTAGTGAAAGAGGGGTACTTCAACTTTAGTTTTAAGTCGGTGTTGTCTGACGCCACTTTTGAAAATTCATCTCCTTCCTCGTGGCTTCAAATTAGGTCCCGTTTGTTCGTATTCCTAGTTTTAGGTACAAATTTTGTATTTGTAGTTGGAAATTATTATTTTACCCCTGATTTGACCATTTTACCCTTGGGTGAACATGGTGGGTCAGAATGTTTCGATCAAGGTACCGAGTGTTTCAGTTTGCCTCATTTTCGATCCCGTGTGATCTTTTTGACATCTTTGAGATGTTTTATGTCTATTTTACCCTTGTATGGGTATTTTATGACTGAAATGGATTTTATTTCATTTTTATTTATTCCGCATTCACTCCCTTAGCTCTTAGGCTTGGGTTTTGGAGTCCTAGGAAATTAGGGGCGTGACAATACCCCACTTACACCCCCTCAAATATTTTGAAATATATAATATAATTCAAAAAATTTATAATTTCAAATATATATATAATTCAAAAAATATATAGTATTAAATTTTGAAAAAGCATATATAATTCAAAAAATAATATATAAAATTTAAAAAATATATGAAATTCAAAAAAATATAAATTTGAATATATATATAATTCAAAAAATTTATATAAAATTCGAGAAAAATATAAATTTTGAAAAAATATATATTTTCAAATATATATAAAATTCAAAAAAATATATAAATTTCAAATATATATAATTCAAAAACAATATATTAAATTTCAAAGATATATATAATTCGAATAGATATATAAAATTCAAAAGATATATAAAATTCAAAAAAAGATATATTTAAAAAATATATGTATAAAATTAGAAAAAATATATAAATCCGAAAAAAAATATATATTTTGAAATATTTATAACATTTGTTTTGAAAAAATATAAATTTCAAATATATATATAATTCGAAAAAAGTATATAAAATTCAAAAAATTTATATTGTTTATATATTGTTTTTCAAATTTTATATATTTTTTTCGAATTTTATATATTTGTTTAAAAATTTATATATATATTTTCTAATTTTGTATTTGTTTTTTAATTTTATATATTGTTTTGGAATTTTATGTATTTGTTTCGAATGTTATATATATATTTTATAATTTTATATATTATTTTCAAATTTTAAACATTTTTTTTGAAATTTATATTTTTTTTCAAATTTTATAAAAAAAAATTCGAGTTTAAACATGGCTTATAATTCCAAAAAATTTTGTTTCTTCAAAATGGTATACCAAGGATTGGTTTGGGCTTTAAAATTGTACACCAAGATGGTTTTGGTTTGAGCAAATAGTAACCACACAATTAAACCATGTATTGAGATGGTGTGAAAAAAGACCCATTTGGTACACCATAGAGCAACATTTTGGAACCAAAACCAACCAACCAACCAAACATAGATTGTGTTGCATTTTCCACTCCGAAATAAAAAATTTAGACCCAAACCCATGTGCCAAACAAGCACTAAGAAACCTAACATTCATCAAGCAATAAAAAGCATTCTCATTCTCACTTGACCTTTACAGCTTGAATCATATTTGTTATTTTAAGATATTGGAATTCTGAAATTTCTAATACTGTCTAACATTTGTAAGATGATTTCGTCCTTACGAGGGTCACGTTATCCTGGCTCTATAAAAAAAAAACTCTACAAATATTAGATGCTAAAAAACGTTATGCATCGTGATGAACAGTTTCATAAGATTTGAATATATATATAATAGTTAAAGAGTACATGCATACCACGTGGAATCCTGTTAAACAAATATATAAATCTACACCATTAAAAAACTAAACGAAGTAAATTGCACAACATAAAAAAATTAATCAAAAATTCAAAACAACTCAAATGCCTTATACTATTTCTTTCTTCACAATCAATCCATGTGAAGATGGATATATAAACCTACAAAATAATGACACAGTAATAAAATGTAAGATCACAATAACAACAACAAAAGAAAAAGTATAAAAAGTCATACTATAGGATGAATCAATAAGTACACAAAAGTAATAACAAATTATAATATAATTTAAAATACATTAAAATATAATAAAAGAATGCAGTAATAAATTATAATAACAAAATTTAAATTGTATTAATATATAATACAAGAATTGTAATTGGGGGTTGAGAGAGAGGCGTGAGAATTATAGGGTTTAAAGAGACACGTCGGGTTATATAGCTCAATAATTCCTTGAATCCTTGTTAAATAACAATCAAATTCCTTTTCAAGATTCCAAGTTGCTCGATTACTCCTTGATCGGCCATGACATTTGTTATTCCTTATACAATTAGGATTATAATTATTATTTACAATGATTATTAATTATAATTAGGGCTATTAACAAATAACCCCCTATGGTTTTAAATTTTTGACAAACACCCCCATGAGGTGTTAAATAACCCCCTATACTTTTCTCACCTTATATACAACTTTTACTCCGCTAGTATTCCATTAACAAATACTCATCTGCCGTTAAAAATTTATATTTTATGCCCAAAAATAGATTTTTTTTTTTTTGTTTCGGGACCAGCACATTGAGCTATTCACATGTGTAGCCCATAATACATTAAGAAGAGTGATTTATTGCACCTGGCATTAAGATATTTATGAAAAAAAATAGAACACTTATGAAAAGTAGTAGCATGATTACAATTATTTACATGACAACCAATTATAATCTTTTATCTCCGCCATTCTTTGATGTCCTTTTAGTCCCTATCTTGTAAGTTAGAGCTAATATGTGACATGGCTTGTTTATTTTTTGTTTTGTTATGACACATGCAAGAACCCCAGGAAATTACCCACCAAAATTGAACAAATTTCTTTCCTATTTGACCGGCAACCTAACATTCATCTAGAAACAAAAAACATTCTCATTCTCTCTTGACCCAAGCATATTTGTTATTTCAAGTTATTGGATTGCTGAAATTTGTAATACTATTTAACATTTGTAAATTGATTTTGTCCTTCCGAGGGTCATATTATCCTGGCTCTATTAAAAAAATTCTATAAATATTAGATGCTCAAAAACGTTACACATTGTGATTAACAATTTCATGCAAGATTTGAGTATATATATATATATATATATATAAATGCTCCATTAAAATTTCGTTCATGGCTTGAATTAGAGCCCTATCAATTTTGTTTACTATGATATGACATGACTTGATTTGTTTTTATTACATTTTAATTATCAATGAAGGTTCTCAAAGGAGAAAAAGGAAAAATAAAAAATCACCTACTTTTAATGAATTCTATCTTATAAAGTTAAATGAACAAAAGATGGTGTTAAAATACACAAAAGATTATATTAAAAAATAAAATAAAATAAAAGTATTAGTCAAATTTTCTTAAAGTCAATTTCGTATTACACTTTTTTTCCTATTTCCTATTATATCCTGATAAATAATAATTTACATCTAAATTTAATACTTTGGTTTAGGGATCAATATATTAATTTATTTACATGTGTAGGCCATAATATATTAAGAAGAATGATTCATTGCACTTGGCATAAAGATATTCATGAATAAAAACAAAACATTTATGAAAAATAATTGCATGATCGCAATTATTCACGGAACAATCAATTATAATATTTTTTCTCCATCACTCATATTATTAGATGTCATTTTAGTCCCGGTTGCTCTGCTTTTAATATTTTTGTCGTGTCTATTTCTTCCTTTGGAATATATATTCCAATACCGTGCACCTATAAGGGCCATATATTGAAATATCTTGTGTAGAGGTAGGTGAAATGTATAGCTCATGGTGTAAATGGAATCTTGAATTATCAAAATTTCAGACCCCACCCTACTTTGTAGAATAGTCTCCCATGCATGTGTGAGGGCTCTACTACTAGAAAAGGTGAGCACTGAGCAGAGCCAAATTAGTGAACACACCTCAGGCATTCCTCAACCCAAAGGCTTCCCTCAGCAGAATAGCTTATAGACATTAATGGCTGAGAGTGCTGTATCCTTTCTGCTCAGTAACCTCACCATCTTCATCCAACAAGAGTCCACACTTTTGGGAGGAGTAAGGGAAGAAGCTGAGTTCATCAGAGATGAATTGCAGCTGATGAAGGCTTTTCTGAGACAAGCTGAGGCAAATGAAGCCATTGACCCTGAGCTCCATGCGTGGGTTAAGCAAGTGCGTGACGTTGCCCTTGACACTGAAGATGTTCTTGATGAATTCATGCTCCGCATCGCACGTTATCACGGCCATGGTTTCTATGGTTATCTTCGCAAGATTTCTTTTACGATTAAGAACTTGATAGCACGCGATCGAATTGCTTCAGAGATAAGAATAATCAAGTCTAGAGTGACTCGAATTGCTGGTGGACATCAGAGATTTGCGGCCTTAGAGCATGGGCAAAGCTCCAACACTGTCCACAACACATGGGAGGATCGTCGAAATGATGCACTTCTACTGGATGAGGCAGAGCTTGTGGGCATTCAGAGGCCTAAGAGTCAGCTGATTGGTTGGCTCTTGGAGAACACTCCGGGACTCAAAGTTGTTTCGGTGGCAGGCATGGGAGGGATAGGTAAAACCACCCTAGTAAAGAAAGTTTACGATGAAATGGAGGTGAAGAATGCGTTTCAAAGCCATGCCTGGATCGCTGTTTCGCAATCCTTTGATCTGCGTGAGCTTCTCAGAAACTTGATCCAACAGCTCTTTGACGAAGTCAATCAACCGTATCCTGAAAGGATGGAAGGCATGGGCATCAGTATTCTGAAGGCAACACTCAAGCGGTTCCTCCAACAAAGAAGGTACGTTGTTGTTCTTGATGACGTGTGGACTGTAAATGCATGGGAGGCCTTAAAATATGCATTGCCCGACAACAACTGTGGCAGTCGAATATTGCTCACAACACGCATTGCTAGTGTGGCTTCCACCTCTTGTGGTGAATCCCATGGTGACATGTATGCTATGAAACCATTGTTTCCAGAAGAGTCTCGAATTCTGTTTTGTTCGAAGACATTCCCAAAGACCAACTGCCCTCCTCCACATTTAGAAGAACTCTCGGAAAGGATCTTGGAAAAATGTGAGGGGCTGCCACTTGCAATTGTGGCAATTGGAGGTGTTTTGGCTACCAAAGACAAGAGCAGAGTGAATGAATGGGAAATGATTCTGCGCAGCCTTAGTGTGGAGTTAGAAGGCAGAGACAAACTCCAGAGTATGTATAAAATACTCTCTCTCAGTTACAATTATCTGCCTTTTTATCTAAAGATCTGTTTCTTGTACTTGAGTGTATTTCCGGAAGATTATCAGATTAACAGGATGAGACTGATTCGGCTTTGGAGTGCGGAAGGATTTGTGGAAGCAAGAGAAGGAATGACAATAGAAGAAGTTGCTGAAAGCTACCTTTCCGAGCTTGTTAATAGAAGCTTGGTCCAAGTGGCAGAGTTATATACAGATGGAAGGCTTAAAACTTGCCGCATCCATGACCTTTTCCGTGATATTATAACTTCAAAGACGAGAGAACAAAGCATTGCAGCAATTGTCACTGAAGCAGATAACACAAGCAGCTGGCCTGAAAAGGTTCGCCGCCTGTCAATCCACTATAAGTTGATGAAGTTGCAGCAAACAAATGATTTTTCTCGACTTCGTTCACTACTGATGTTCAGCGTGACAGAGCCTTTATCCAAATCATCAATGCCTATTTTATTTGATGGTGGTGTGAGGTTGTTGAAGGTTTTGGACATGAGCGGGGCTTCGTTAGAGACATTTCCGAATGCAGTTGTGAAACTAATTCACCTCAGGTTTTTAAGCTTAAGGCATACAAATATCAGAACTGTTCCCAAGTCCATCGGAAAGCTTGTGAACCTTGAAACGTTGGATCTTAAACAGACCTACGTAACCGAGTTGCCTGTTCAAATCGTAAAGCTGCAAAGACTTCGTCATCTCTTGGTGTATCGCTGCGCAACTGAAGCTTATCTACCTTTCCACAGCGTGCAAGGTTTTAAACTAGCGAGACTAAAAGGTATGACTTCCTTACAGAAAATTAGTTATATAGAAGTGAACCACGAAGATAGTAGAATTGTAGTTGAAGAGCTAGGGAGGCTGACTCATCTGAGGGGACTAGGGATTACGAAGTTGAGAAGACAAGATGGGATGGCTTTGTGCTCCTCCCTAGAAAAGATGCGCAACCTTTGCTCGTTGAGTATTGGTTCATTAGAAGAGAATGAGATGATTGATATTCAATCTTTGTCTTCACCTCCTCGGTTTCTTCAACGGCTCCGTTTGTTGGGACGTTTAGAGAAGTTGCCACATTGGATATCTTCTCTTCATAGCCTGACACGACTAATTCTGCTTTGGAGCAAGCTATTGGATGATCTCCTAGATTCCCTTCAATTTCTGCCCAATCTCTTAGAGCTACATCTTCGCGAGGCTTATGAAGGGAAGGAATTGTGTTTCAAGGCTGGAATGTTTCAGAAAATAAAGTTTTTGAAGCTTATAAGCTTAAAAGGATTGAGGAGTGTTATTGTGGAGGAAGGCTCAATGCCACTTCTTGAATTCGCAGAGATTACTGACTGTGAATTGGAGGTACTCCCGGGCATTGAACATCTAACTAATCTCAAATTCCTTGAACTCAGGGATATGCCTGAGAAATTGATTATGGCACTGGATCCTCACAAACAAGGCGGGGTTAACCGGAAAATACATCACATTCCTCGTGTTTGTGTTTTGGACTTAAAAGATGGTAAATGGGAAGAAAATTTTCTCTGAATTGAGAACAGTATGAGAGTGAGACAGAGTGAAACTCGGTATTACAATCACCTTTGCTGTTCTCTATTATTATTATTATTATTATTTTATTTTTGTTGTGTTTTTTGGTCTGCTTTATATAATATCTGACCATGACCAGGGCGTGTACCATATTACCTTGGTTACATTAAATAAGGGGAATAAAAAATGTAGTTTGTGTTAGCAATATATGTTTTTTTCTGCTGTGTGGGGTCCATACATTAACTGATATATACATTTTGTGTGGAGAATTTTAGGGAACAATACTGATTATATTTAATTGGCAAAGAAAGAGGTGAAAGGTGGTTACTTCTTTAGTTCTTTGTATCGATGTCGTATGTTGCCAAGTCATTTTTGTCCACGCTCAATAAAACTTCTCTTTTACATTATTTCCTTCATCCTCTCAATCTTCTATTTTTTACATATTCTCACTTTCCCTATGACATTTTGACAAGTTTATAATCACGAGATTTTTCTTTTATAATAATTGTATTGATTGTGTAAGAACACGTTTGAGTATTGTTTATTTATGGCATGTTCTAGACAAAAATCATGTTGAGTATTGGATAGGTCATTTTGGTTTCAACGACATTTACAAGCTTCGACAAATGCGAAATCAAGCATTAAAGTAGTGAAGAATACAATTGAAGTGCATAAGTGAGCGTATTGAGTAAAAATGTCTCCCGGCGGAGAGCAAAAACAGCATTTTCCAAAGCCGTCAATTCAAGCAAAAAGTCTCGAGGAGTCAAGAGGGTCATTTTAGCACAGTTGCGGAGAAAAGTGATTTTCATGAAGAAGCCTACGCCTACAGGAGCAAAAAGTGGTCAGAAAGTGAAAATCTACGCTCAGGGTATACTTAGTGTTTTACCACAGCTACACCCAAGAGTTACGCCTAAGGCGTATGTGCCTGGCGAGGGAAAAATTTGCAAATTTCATGAATTGTCGAATTTGACCCCGACTTGAAGTTTGATGATGTGGCTACGACTTATTGACCTATATACACGTTTGTATATCAATATAAGTCAGTCTTACTCCTAATTGGAAGAGTTTTACATAGAGAAAGAATACTAATCAAAGTGGGGAACAAGTTATCTCAAAACTAGGGTTTTCTACTCTATAAATAGGAGAAACCTCTACAGAATTGGGTGGTGGTTTTTGAGAGATCTCTGCAGTTTTTATATTGTGCATATTTTTCTACAAAGATAGAGATAGAGAGATAAAATCATTGAGTGAAGATATTCTTGTTCTCTCTTAATTAGGATTTGTTCAATTGTGCTTCTACATCAAAGATCTCTATACACAATTGAATGACCTAGTTGCTGAAAAATCAACACACCACCTTGTGCAACATGGTTGCTTAGATCCGTTTGAGAAACGGAGCCTCTGTGTACGGAGATCGGAGCAGGAAGCTTCATGGTTATTTGATCTGTTGAGAAATAGAGTTGTCAGTGTACGGAGCGAAGTGAGAGCTTCGTGGAGCGCAAGTGAATCTAGACTTTCAGATGTCGAGTGAAGAACAACAGATTACATCGGTTGTAAGTACTGTTTTCATAGAGTTTGTACGAATTCTCTGTTCCATTGTGCATCGATGCCCAAGCGTATCCATGGTTTTTACTTGGAGTCTTTCCATAGTTTTTCACATAAAAACATCGTGTGTCTCTATTGCTTTATTTTCTGCACTTAGATTATTCTTTGCATGATTTATCTTGATAGAGAATTGGATTAAAATTGACTTTTCTGCATTTATTATTAATTTGTCAATAAATTCACAAAAAGCTTATTCACCCCCCTCTAGGCTATTTTCATTGATCGTCTAGGTAATTTCAATTGGTATCAAAGTGTGGTTGCCCCATTCTAGGTTAACTACCTATGGTTAAATTCTGAACTTAGATGATGGAGGTACCTCGTAAAGGAGGTTCCATATCTAGGTCCCCGTTGTTTGATGACTTGAATTACACTTGTTGGAAAGCGAGAATGAGAGCATTTTTGAAATCCCTAGATGAGAGAGCTTGGTTTGCCGTAGAAGTAGGATACTCACCTCCCATTGTGAAAGATGTTGTTACTAACGAATCTAGGATAAAACCTTCAAGTGAGTGGACTACTGCTGAGACAAATAGTGCTAGTTGGAATTCAAAAGCTTTGAATGCATTGTATAATGTTGTGACCGCGAGTGAGTTTAAGACAATTGCCACATGTGAAATTGCCAAAAAAACGTGGGATATTCTTCAAGTAACTCATGAAGGAACTACTAAGGTTAAACAATTAAAACTCCAAATTCTAAATTCTAAATTTGAACAGCTTAAGATGGAGGCGGATGAAGTTTTTGGTGACTTTGAGACTAGGTTAACTGACATAGTAACAAGTTGTCATAATCTAGGAGAGCCTATTTTTGAGACTATCATAGTGAAGAAAACTCTAAGGTCTCTACCTGAACGTTTTCGATCTAAGCTTACTGTTATATCTGAAATCATAAGTTTCAAAGAAATTAAACTTGAAGAATTGGCAGGGAATCAAAAATCTTATGAGATTGAGATGTGTGCTTAATCCTCAAAGAAGTCTAATGGAATAAAGGAGAAAAACATAACTTTTAAAACCACTAAGGAGGGTCCTAGTGAGTCAGATAAAGAGGGTGAGAGTAAACCAAGTCAGTTTGACATGATCATGAAGCAGTTTCATAAGTTTTTAAAATCTTCTTGTGGTCAAGAAACGATTAAAGGACATAATTTTGGAGATAAATCACATGATTCTAAACATAGAAAAGTCCAAAATAGGAATGACAAGTTTGTTTCTAAAAAGAAGAAACCTCAATATTTTGAGTGTCAAAGGTTCGGTCACATAGTTGCTGAGTCTGATAATAAGTCGAAAAAGAAAAAAGGTTTAGCTGTTACTTGGAGTGATGGATCAGCTAGTGATTCAACGGATTCGGAGCTAGGAGATGAGTTTGATGATGTGCGTTAGGTGTGTACAAAATATGTGGTTAAAAACAATACCTTAACAATGCTAGGTTTTACCCTACTCAAGTGCACGTATCTCTTGTAGAATAGCAACAACTTGAGTAAGGGATATCGATCCCACAGAGACTAAGATTGTTCACTTTAATAATTCAAAACAATGAGTTATATGTTTGAAAAGCTGTTTGTTTTGGTGGTCGAAGACCAAATTATCTAAATTATTGTACAAAGCAAATTAAATTAGTTTGTGATTCAAGAGAGAGAAAAAAAACTAGGATTTTCATCGCTTCACCACTAACCGCATAATATAGTTCTATCAATGTAACAATTTCATGAAGGCGATCCATAAACTGTGAATCAAGTCATACCATAAATATCTAAATACAACCCCAAAAAGGATTACCATCAACCAGATTGCAACAACCTATCTCATGACTGACCTGACTAGTGCATGCCAATTAAATTACTCTAATCTACTCCAATTTACTCCTAAAGCATGAAAATAAACTAAAGTATGTCTATATCAAATCTTCAGGGCATGGCCTATGTCAACCTAGGGTTTCAAGTTTTATTACCACCATTGCGTAGAAAACCATAAATTAAGCATCCGAGTTCCAGCCCATAGTGGATAATCATGATTGGGTAAAATAATATATTCATTCCATCTAAGACAAGAATTTAGAACAAATATAGAATTTTGTATCAAGAATAAAAATGATCTCTTATCTACTACAATCATCGTAGTATGGTTAATAGTTTCCCCTATTTATAAATGAAAATAATAAAAAAAACTACATTACTTGGCTAGAGTTTTGCTAAAAAAGCCTAGATACCAAGTTAGTTGGCCATGGTAGAAGGTGATTGCATCGTTGATGTAGAAACGCTCTCCATGGTTTTTTTCTCCGAATCTCTAGGTCTGAATATGGCCTCCCTTTTGTAAAGATATATAACTTCAGAGGCTGCTCTGAAATTGAATGTGTAGAGTCTCAACACCAACCCCTAATACTGATATAAAGCCTTGTATTTATATGCAAAGGTGGAGTTTGCTCTTTTTGGTCATTTCACCATAAATCCACCCAAACCCTACTCTCTGATGTACATAATGTGTATTGCACGCATATTGAGGTATATGAGTCGTTGACGCATCATAGAATTAAAACGGGGACAAATTAGAAAAAATAGTAAAAAATCACAAAAACTTTCCGCACCTATGCCTTAGGCGTAGGTCAGGTGTAGGGTCAGGCATACCCTCAGGCGTAGGCTTAAGCGTAGATCTTCACTTTCTAGCCACTTTTTGCTTTCGTAGGCGTAGGTCAGGCGTAGTATTTTCATGGAAATCATTTTTCTCCACAACTGCGCCAAAATGATCATCTTGATCCCACAAGACTTTTTGGTTTAGATGACGGTTTTTAAAAATGCCTTTCTTGCCCTCTGGGAGCCATTTTTGTCTCAAAATGCCTCTTTGACTCTCCTCTTGGATAGAAACGAATATGTACTTGGTTAATTCACCAAAGTTAGCTCTATTTATTTGTTAAGCTCCTGAAACACGCTTTAACACACAAACGGCATAAAAATACCAAATAATTGAATGAAATGACGTAACTATAGTGAGTTAAGGGGTCAAAATATCTAATATTTGACACCTATTACACCCCCAAACTGACATATTGCTAGTCCCTTAGCAATGAACTCAGAGAAACTTTCCTGTGATGATTTTTAATATAAATAATCTAACCTAATTCCTTGCTTTTGTGAGGGTCGACGATTACACTTAGCATGTGTAACAAGCCTTTTAAACCCCTAGGTTACTCCTAGTGGACGAGTGAAGTCTCGTGAGGTTTTCCAGTGATGGCACCCACAAACATCTCAGTTCTCTGTAATCACGCATTTATGAGTTCACACATAAGTTAATTAAGTCATGATACAATGCAAAAGATAATACGAATGCAAATACTCCCACTTACTACCGAACAATAACTATCTCGAGCTTTGTGTCATGAATAATCCCTACTATGGTGAATGACTTCGTTACTCTCTACTCCCAATCCAAACAACCCTCTGTGTTTTTGTGCACATTCTACCATGGTATTTCAATCTCTCTTCTTCCTACTTTGTTGATCAAATTTTGCCATTTTTCATAAAAACTTATCTATCCAACATTCCACTAATATTCCTTTTTGTCTTTCTAAGTTCCGGACTTTCCAGTGAAGATGTATAGTCCCAACCAACTGGGTTCGAGCTTTTTCCATGGGATTTATGCTCATTAGTCTTCTCCTCTTTAAACGCGAACAATGATATTGGTGATACCAAGACCCGGTTAATCAGATCAAAGAAATACTTTTTGCATGTTATTTTTCAAAATATTTTTTTCAATTTTCTCCATTTCATCCATATCAACTCCCCATCTCCCCTTTTATTGTGTCAAAACAAAATTTTCAACTACGTAGTTAAAGATCAACTTATTTCCCTTAATGAATGGGTGCTTATATAATTATGATAAATATTTAGCTAGGAGTTATTTTATTTGATATTTCACACATTCGACACGTGAATATATACCCATGTCTGACATACGTATCTGAATCCATGTAACATAGACCACGGAAATGAAGAAGTTTTCCCTTAATGGAGGTGAAGTAAGATGCCACTGAGATACACATTCTACTCCGATGAACAAAACAACTTGGGAATTTGTAAAGTGTTGACGTATCAATAATTAACTCGCAATGCAGTAAATTATCTCGAATCAATTCTCATAGTACGCCTAGGCACTAAAGATGACCTCAAAAAAACTCATTTCCAAGCAAAATATCATGCTGTAGGTAAACATATTTTTAGCTGATGATAAATTATGATACCATGATTACAACTATAAATCAAATAGAAACTCAAATTTTAGATTGTTTTTGTTAGGTTTTTACACCCCCCTTAAGAACGAAAAACAAACTAGGGTTTCAACCCTTTTCTGAAAACCGTGAATCTGCAAATTAGAAAATGTACACGCAAACACACAACAAGTAATCGACACAAAGATATATAGTGGTTCAGCCAAAATAAACATACATCTACTCAGAGCACTGTTTCACTATAATCAAAGAGAGGGTTACAAGGGGATGATCCGTAGATCATACACACGCACACACACTGTGTATACTCATACCTGTATCACCAAAACAATATAAGCATATATTATTCCTAACTCTCACCAAGAATAATATTAATATGTATTTCTTCTTGTTTTCTTTCTCTATTTGTGCACCCATACAATAGGAATACCCCCATGTATTTATAGGAGAGGTAAATCTAATGGACAAGTCAATAGGAATCAAATCCCAATTAGAATTGGAGTCTTTAAAGCCTTCCATAAAAAATCCCGCAACTGGGTCATCGAGTACTCGGTAAGGATTTTACCGAGTACTCGGTAAACTCGCAATAGCCGTGCAATGGAGTGATAATGCACGAGGTCCTCTGGAGAAAAACCACTTTTTTATTTATCGAGTAGTAAGTAAAGAACCCACCAAGTACTTGGTGGTTCTGCAACTACAATTCTCTACCTTTGTCTTCTTTTGCTCCAATTCTCTCCTCGATCCTGAGGAAAGGAGTCGCCAACTAATAATATCCCACTTGACGACTTTCCACCCAATCAATCAACTCAATCAATGATCAGTGCTTCTAATGATGATCTCATTTATGTATTCAAGCTTGAAGACCCATTGAAGTTGCGCATAACTTCAGTTTCTCTGTTGTTACCACTTTGGTCAACATGTCGGCCGAATTCTCGCTTCTTTGAATCTTCTCAAGTGTCAACACTTCATCCTCTAATAGAGATCTGATAAAGTGATAACGAAGATCTATATGCTTCGTACTCGAATCAAATGATGAATTCTTCGCCATATATATAACACTCTAACTGTCACTGTGCAGAAAACTTTTCTCTTGCTCAAATCCCAACTCTGCCAACAAACCTTGTAACCAAATCATTTCTTTTCTATCCTCTGTCATAGCTACATACTCAGCCTCTATAGTAGATAACGGTAAGATCTTTTGTAACTATAAAACCCAACTGACTTCTGTAGTATCTACTATAAAGATATAACCAGCAGTGTTTCTTTTGCGGTCTATCTCACCAGTAAAATATGATTTTACATAGCTATGTAAATTCACTTCACCTTTTCCAAAACAAAGGCATCTGTCTATGGTACCTCGTAGATATTGCAATATCCACTTTACTGTTTCCCAGTGAGTCTTCCCCGGATTGGACATGGATCTGCTAAATGCTCCCACTGCATATGTAATATCTGGTCTCGTACAAACCATCGCATACATCAAGTTACTAATGGCTGAAGTGTATGGAACACTAGCTATGTTGTTCCTCTCTATTTCTGACTTGGGAGACTGTTATTTGGATAATCGAAAGTGACTAGCCAAAGGTGTGCTAATCGGCTTAGCATCACTCATGTTGAACCTCTTCAGAACCCGTTCAACGTAGTCAGCCTGAGACAACTGCAAAATACCCTTCTGCTTATCTCTGTTGATTCTTATACTAAGAATCTGCTTCGTTGCACCTAAGTCATTCATCTCGAACTCATTTTCCAACTGCTTCTTCAATTTACTGATTTCTGCAAAATTTGACCTAACTACTAACATGTCATCAACATAAAGTAGGAGGATGATGTAACTCGTGTCAAACCTCTTAAAATAGCAACAATGGTTAGCGTTGCACTTGTAATAAGCATGTCTCTACATAAATCCATCGAATGTTTTGTACCACTGCCTCGGTGCTTGTTTAGAACCATACAAGTTCTTCTCCAACTTACACATAAGTTTTTATTTTTGTCTCTCTAAGAAACCTTCCGGTTGTTGCATAGAAATCTCCTCCTTTAGGCCACCATGGAGGAAAACAGTTTTGACATCTAATTGCTCTAGGTGCAAACCCTCTACTACAACAATGCTAAGAATTGAACGAATGGTATTCAGCTTCACAACCGGAGAAAAAATGTTGGTGTAGTCGATTCCCGCTTTCTGCTGAAAGCCTTTTACAACGAGTCTTGCCTTGTACCTCTTAGAACCATCATTTCCTCTTTGACCCTGTAGACCCATTTGTTATGGAGAGCTTTCTTTCCCACTGAAAGCTCGATTAACTTCCATTTTTTGTTAGAGATAAGTGACTTCATCTCATCTTCCATTCCAAGCTCCCACTGGCTCGCATCTATTGCACTGTATGCTTCATCATAGTATTTTGGTTCACCTCCATCTGTGAGTAACAAGTAATTCATATATCTCTTATTCGGCATATGCGGCCGTGAAGACCTCCTAGGTATATGAATAGGAGTCAGAGACTATGGTGTATCTTCCTGTTGAGTAGTGTCATCTGCAATCTATTCTTCTGACAAAGTACTCTCACTGTCTTGAACATCATCTAACTCAACACACATAGGATCACTCTGTGCTATAAGCTCTAAGGTAATTGTGTGCCTATCCTTGTACATCACTTTTTCATTAATCATTACATCTCTACTTCGGATCACCTTTCGATTCTGATCATCCCACACGTGGTAACCATACTCATCACCGCCATAGCTAATGAAAGTACACTTCTGTGACTTGGGATCAAGCTTATCCCTTATATTATAATTAACATGTACATATGCAACACAACCAAAAACTTTTAAATGTGAAAATGTTACCTCTTTACCACTCTATACCTCTTCTGGTATTATGTGCTCCAATGGTACTAATGGACCTCGGTTGATAAGATACATTGTTGTACTGACTGCTTCTACCCATAATTGTTTCGGCAACCGTGCTTGAATACGCATGTTTCTGGCTCTCTCAATCAATGTCTGATTCATATGTTCTGCTACATCATTCTGTTATGGTGTACATGGAACAATCTTCTCTAATTTGATACCATTCTCATAGCAAAATTTTTTGAACCCGGTGTCCTGATATTCTTCTTCATTGTCGGATCTTAATCCTTTTATCTTCAAACCTGTCTCATTCTCTATCATAACCTTCCATTTCTTGAACACATCATACACCTCAGATTTATGTATCAAGAAGTAAACCCATACCTTTCTAGAATGGTCATCAATGAAGGTGATGAAATAGGACTTTCCGCCAATAGATGAGACATTTCCTAGCCCCAAGATATCAGTGTGAACTAACTCAAGTTTCTTCCTTTTGAGATCTTTTCCATTTTTCTGAAAACTCTCTCTTTTGCTTACCGAATACGCAATCCTCACAGGAGTCGATATCAATCGATTTTAGGCTTGGTAGTTTTCCCTTTGTGTAATAACCCTAATTTATGTATTTAATTAATTTGGTAATTATGATGTGTGTATGTGTACAAGTTATATTTTGATGTGTAATGTGGTAATAATGATGTGTAATTTAGTAATTTTGGTATGTGATTTAATAATTGTGATGTGTGTAAATGGATGTATAAATGTATATATATATATATATATATGTTGGGGTGTTACGTGTATATATATATATATATATGTTGGTGTGTATGTGTCGGTGTGTAGGTTAATATGAAGGGTTTTGTTATATAAAAGAAAAATGGGGGAAATAAGGGATTATGATGAGAAAGAAATGAAGGTTGAAAATGATGTGTAATGATGAGGAAAGTTGGGGAAAGTTGGAGACAAAAGTGAAAGGGAGAGGGGCCACATGTTTTGAAAGTAAAATAAAACAAGTATTAGAATTATTAAGGGGAGGTTTTGCAATTCATACAATGGCATTTTTCTCTCTAAGTTTTGAGAGAGAATGGAGAGAATAGAGAGAGTTCTTGGAGAAAGGATGTTTGATTTTTGTTTGGATTTTGGGCTTGAAGATAGAAAATCAAAGCCGGATAATTTAAGACAAGTTACAACTCTATTCTACCCCTTTGGATTTATAAATCTAAGATGTTAGCCACATATTGACACCTAGAAGGGGGGATGAATAGGGTCAATGACAAACTTTGATATTTTTTCGGTTTGATAAAGATAGGCATCATATGACTCTAATCAAACACTTAGTCATTTAGATGATTTCGTAAGTGGCCATACCATTTCATAGTTTGAATCATGACCTAGTGATTTATGCACCATTAATTAAAGTAAAATGAGAAATAGTTCAAGCACCCAAGTAAGAATTTCAACTAACATTGTATAAGCACTTTTCTCATACATATAGACATAATGCAAAGTGTTATTTGTCATGATAAATATCTTGTAGAGTTTATGAAATTAATCAAACATTGAGTATAAGCACAAACTCTCAAATAGAATGTGATGTTGAATTTGCATTGTGTCAAACACTTGGGGTGCATATGAACATTTTATGTTATGGTGTGTTGAAGATAAATTCTATCAAACACATAATGTGCAACTAGATTATAGCAATCTAATGAGTAAGTAAAGAATTTATAATCTAAGCTATAATCAAGTTCACATTGCAATTTACTTCAACCAAGCATTTTCCCAATCTTCTTATGAATATTTACGCACACAAAATTTCTAAGCATAATCAATAAAGCTCAAGATTGAAATGAAATTGCTTGTAAAGTAAGGAGTAGAAAATGCAAACCAAGACACCGAGATTTTACATGGTTCAACAAAAGCTTTGGTCTATGTCCATGCCTTGAGAAAACCTCTCAAGGATTCCATTATCGTGTTTTTTGTGTGGGTGAAAAACAAACCCTTACATGCTCCTTCTTCCGGGTGAAGAGCTAACCTTGCTCACTCTTGTGGGTGGAGAGCCAACCTTCCATCACTCTTTTTTTCAGGTGAAGAGCCGAACTTTGCTCATTCTTGCGGGTGGAGAGCCAACCTATTCCTCTCTTTTTAAGGTTGAGAGAAACCTTTACAAAGTTTCAACAATCCATTCCCATGTCAAGACAACTTCTTGGAATTTTCTCTCTCAAATGATTAAGAATTGAATTTGAGTGTACAACAATATCTCTTAATAGATAGGTATAGAAATTCAAAGCTCACTTCTTCACATACTTAGAGTTATGAATGAAATACTCAATTGAAAAACTCAACTCAAGTATGAAGAATGAATCACAAGAGGATGATATGAATGATGCTCATGTGGTGATTCATGTAGGAGTTTTCTACCCAAAAATGATTTCAAAATTAAAGCACAAATGATAGATTTTTCATACTCCTATCTCCCTCTTCTCTAATACATTTTTGGCTCATATATGGCATATATATAGTGTGGAAACAATATAGCCATTTGAGAGTTGTGGGGGATGTTTAGGTAATTTTTGGAAGTTCAAAATTAGCCGTTAGAGTTCAAGATCCAAAGCCGGAAGCCGGCTTCCCATTTTGAGTAGTCGGTTGCCCAATAGAGACTCAGACTTGGTTTCTTTTGTCTTAAAGAAGTCATCTTCCCAAACACCAAGAGTCAACTTCCCAAACTCCAAAAGTCGATTTCCCAAAAACCAAGAGTCGGCTTCCCAAAGAAGGACTCAAACTTAGTTTCTTTTGTCCTCAAGAAGTCAACTTCCCAAACACCAAGAGTCGACTTCCGAGCCATGAGAAGTCGGCTGCCGTTTGATGGGCAATCGGCTGCCAGTAGATGGGCAGTCTGCTCCCGGAGAGAAAATAATTTTTAGCTTAATATTTTCAGCTTCGACCCAGTTTCAACGCAGTTTACGCTTTTGGTCATAACTAGAGTTCAGTAACTTAGATGGAGGCGTTGTTTAACTTTTTTGAAAGAGGACTTGAAGATCTTGATTTTAGACTTTTAAATCTCTCCATTTAACCCATTTTGGAGTCTGGTATTCTTATTTGAATGTGAGCTTCATTCTGAAGTTCTAACCCACTTGATGGTTTTACGTGAAATCTTTTGGGATTTTTCCGAAATGACTTAGACACACTCCTAGGATGTCTTAGAGACTTATTAAGGTCCTTGACATGCCTAAAGTCAATATTGAGATCATAAAATGATTTTTTCAATTTAAACAAATTCTCAATATTAGACAAAAGTTTTTCATTATTTAACAATTTTGTTCAAACCTTTAATATGCATCTAGAATCCATTTCATGTGATGTGAGTTAAGTTGATGTTTCTAGGACAACATCTTTGTTGAGTTCTTCCATAGCATATGAAAGCTTGAACTAACTCAACTTTAGCAAAGACTAAATGATGTTCATAGTCTAATGCTAATGATGCAAGAACTCATGAATGATATATATGGTCCTATATGCTATATGGTTAAGAGTTGAGCTTTCAAGTAAGTTAATTCAAAAATAACTTTATATTAAATCTAGCACTCACCCAAGCCTACTTTACCCATTTCTTTTATCTTCATTTTCTTTAAGCTTTGGATTGATGTCTCCATCCTTGTCTTCAATGTCTTTTGAGCAATAAGCACCTTTGTTTGATCTTCTCATGGATTCACTAGCTCTTTTGAATTTATCTTGAATCAACAACCTATTAAACACAACTCAAGTAGACATTAAATTCACCACATTTAGTGGTTTGTTATCATCAAAATATCATATATACCCATGGTGAAAAACCTTGGGTCAACACAAGACATTTTTGAAATAATATGTATAAATAGATATATTATTTATATTTAGTTAATTTTCTATAAAAATAATTATAGAAGTGTTATTATGTATATAAATGCATATATATATGGATAGATGAATGTTAAATGATTATTATCATATATTTTATATTATCATTAAATTGTATTTTAATTATAAAATACCTTTATGATCATGGAAATATCATCAAATACTAGTTAGGAAGCTTTAATAATATTTAAAAATATTTATATATGCTTCTTGAATTTTTTAGGAAATTTTAAGGCATTTTTCGGAAACTATAAGTGGAATCTAGTGTGGATAGCGGTATATTACTAGAGTGCACTCACATTCTTAACCATCAGATTATGCAAAGTTGTAATCATAACCCTTGATTTAATTATATATGTATGCTGAAAGCTAATGTGGGTGATAGGTGCTCAATATTGGTCGTTTTTCGTCCCTATCTTGCATTTGTTATGTCTTTACATTCCATTACTTGATATTTTTATCTCGTTTGTGTGTGTAAGCATGTTTCAGGAGCTTAATGAAGAAACATAGCTAATCTCGGTAAATTAACGGAGTTCGTGTTCATTTCTATCTCGAGAAAGGAATCAAGAGGTGCGCCAGAGCAAAGAAGAGCTATCGGAGGATAAAATGGTCATTTCACGACATCATTATCTCACCGGAAGGGCAAAAATGTCCTTTTCAGACATTATTACTTCACTGAAAAGCATCGAGAGTCAAAGGCGACCAGTTTAGCTCAAATACAAAAAGATGGGGTTTTACATCCGAAAGTGCATAATACCTACGTCACCAGAGAAAAAAATGGGCAAATTAGACCCAACCTAGGATGTGGTTTTAAACCCTACGCTCTAGACCTACGACCAAAAGTAGGTTAGAAGCGTAGCCCTATGCTCTAGACCTATGCCTAAGAGTAGGTCCCATATGATGATCACGCGATCCCTCGACATGCTGAAGTTGTTTCGGAGTTGTTTCAGAATTTTCCAGTTTTGTCCTTACTTCGATATTTCAAGTGATCGGTGATTCCAGACCAATACGTACAAGCTTATACACATATTTACATTTGATTTTATGAGAATAATAATGTATTATGAATTATAGAAAAGGACAACCATTAGGGTTTCCCTCATTTGTCTATAAATATAAGAGGATTAGGGTTTAGAAAGAGGGCTTAGAGGATTGTCTTTAGTTCTGTTTTGGAGATACACGTTCATTCATAGAATTGTCTTCCATTGAAGTGAACCATCATTAAAGACCTAGAGATACAGAGAAGAAGACCATGGAGAACGTTTCTACATCAGAAATGCAGACTCCCTTAGCTATAATCAACTAATTCGGTATCTAGGGTTTTCTCGTAAAACCCTAGCCAAGTAATGTAGTTTTGATTTTGTTTTCAATTGTAGAGAGGGGAAGCTGTGAATATACTGTGATGATTATGTTAGATGAGAGACCATTTTTATTCGTGATACAAGTTTATATATTTGAATTGATTATTGTCTTAGACTTTTCGAATATATTTATCTTACACAATCATAATTATTCACTATGGGCTGGAACTCGGATGCTTAATTTGTGATTTTTTACACAATGGTGGTCATAAAACTCAAAACCCTAGGTTAACAGAGGACATGCCTTGACCAAATGATATAGACATGCCTTAGTTTATTTTCATGCTTTAATTTACTCCTTTAATTTACTTTTCTGTTAGGAGTCGGCATGCACTAATCAGTTTAGTCTTGAGATGAGTTGTCGCGATCCGGTTGAGAGTAATCCTTTTTGGGGTCAAGCTGCTGGCGCGGTGTAACCTGATTCATAGTCAATGGATCGCCCTCAGGTAATTGAAATTAGAATTTGAACTATGTTATGTGGTTAGTGGTGGAGTGAGGAAACCCTAGTTTTCTCTCCCTCTGAATCACAAACCAATTTACTTTGCTATTTAGTTTAATTTAAGTAATATTAGATAATTTACAAAAATCAAATCTTTTTGGAAAAACTATAATTTAGTGTTTTTTAAATTATTAAAGTGAACAATCCTCGTCTCTGTGGGATTGATATTCCCCTACTGAAGCAAAACTATACACAATTGATCTGTGCACTTACAAAAGGGGTAAAACCTAAAGTGCTGTTAAGGTGTTGTTTTTAACTATATATTTTGCACACACCTGACACCCATCTAGTTTTTGGCACCGTTGCCGAGGACGCGGCATTGTTCAATAACTTTAGTAGTTTATTTACATTGCGTTATTATAGATTAATGCTAAAGTTGAAATTTTTATGTGATTTTCCGGTACAATTGAAGAGCGTGAAAGGAAAAGACAAAGCTGTTGAAGTTGCGTCTAGACCCTTTATGAGTTTCAATTTTGCTTGGTTTTTGCATTTAATTTTCAGCTTTGCTTTTTGTTCATAGTTTAGAAGCAGTTTAGTTAATTTGCTTTAATGATTTGAAAAAAAAATGAAAAAAGAAAAAGAAAATTTTGAAACAAATATAAATAAATAATTTCTTTTTATTATATGCCCGATAGACCGATGCGTTCAAATTCAAATTCTGCATTAGTAGTATACGACCCAAAGATCGAAAGAACGCTAAGATGTTTATGAAAATTTATTGAAGAGCGTCGTCAGACAGAAGAGGTCGAGATGGGTGATGAGATAGTCAATCCACGGAGAGGACCAGACACCTCATTGAAGGGATTCTACGCACCAAACGCGTATGAATCGTATGCTGAATTTCCATAAGCGGAAGGTGCAAAGCTTTTCGAGATGAAGATGAGTGTGATCAACATGTTCCAAAAGTTCTCTGGTCTCAGGATAGAAGATCCGTACCAGCATGTCAATGAATTCTTAGAGGTTGCATTAACTGTTAGGTATGATGGTTGAACTAAAAATGATCTAAGAGTGGGTCTATTCCCATGGTCTTTAAAAGATAAAGAAAAAATATGGTACATTAAATTGACTCAAGGAACTAAACATGACTAGGAAACACTTAAGCAAGAATTCTTAGAGAAACATTTTCCCATAGGAAAGACTTCTGAAGCCCAAGATGCGATTAAGTGATTCAGGCAATTGCTAGGAGAGCAATTTCATGATGCGTGGGAGAGGTACAATGAGATTTTGTATAAATTTCCCCACCATAGGTTCTCTGATCAAGATGTTGGTAGAAAGTTTTACATGGGTCTAGATGAAAAGCATAAAAATATGATAGATGCCTCTACATAAGGTTAGTTTACCTTAAAACCCGCAAAAGAGCTATTAGAGATGTTTGATAACACAGTGAAAATACCCTTCAGTATGAATATGATCAGAGGTCTAAAGGTGAACTGGATAGGCGGTCAGAAAAAGTATTTGAGGTCAATCATGATATGAAAAATCTAGTGGCACTGATAGAGGAGAGGTTAGAGCAATTCGAAAAAAAATTTACCCAAAGAAGTCATTCCCCTAAAAGAGAAGTTTTTGAGGTTGAACCAGATTATTCTTAAAATAAGTTTGAGGACGTAATAGTCGCTAATGTCAATGCAGCATGAAATTACTCCATTAATGCCCCGTTCTCCAACTCATATTCTCCAAATAATAGAAATCATCCATTCTTGTCCTATAAGTCCATAAATGTGGAGAATCCTTTAGAAAAAGTTCAACAAGGATAGTGGTCCAATTCTCAATCCAATTTTCAACCAAGGCAGTAATTTACCTCACAGTCAAGTTTCCTACAGAGTCAGTAGTCATTAGAATCTCAGCCAAGAATAATGACTCGAAATTCCCAATCAAATTACCAACCCAGATAGCCATCTAATAATTCTATGGCTCTTGAGCCATTTAATAACAACCAGGCTATCCAACCATTCCAATATCAACTCCAGCCTCAAAGAAACCAATCTCCACCACCCGGTTTTCAAAATAATAAGGTAAAACAGACCTTGGTAGACCTCTAAAATCAAATGGGGGTATATACTCAAGCACTGGCCCAAATCACCATGCAGTTAGGATAAATGGAAAATCAGAAGAACACTAGAGAGCAAGGTCAGTTGCCCAGTCAGCCTATCGCTAACCCAAAGATCCAATAAGTGCAAGAGCTTGGATCGTTTACCAATGCTAATCGTGAGTCTATTCAAGAAATAACGACTTTGAGAAGTGGAAGGGTAGTGGAAAGTAGAGTAGAGGAAGAACATGAGGAGAAAATGCATAGAAGAAAAGAAGCTGAGCAAGCTCAAAGAAAGGAAGTGGAAGAAACACAATAGAAAGAGGTTGAGAACGGAGTGGCTGAAGGTCAGAAAGATAAATTACCAGTAAATAAGAGTATGGACGAGACATTGTTTGAAGAGCCAGTTAGGGTGAACTACAAGGAGGCACTGCCATTTCCTCAACGTCTTAGCGAATTGACTAAGTATGGGAAGATGAAAGAATCTGATATGTTGGATACATTCTGACAAGTCAAGATTAATCTACCGCTCTTAGATGTAATTGCCCAAATCCCACCTTATGCTAAATTTTTTAAGGATCTCTGTACACAGAAGAGGAAAAGCAGAACAAAGAATCCAAAGAAAATACTTTTGACCGAGCAAGTGAGTTTACTGTTGTTAAGCTATCCACCAAAGAGGAAAGATCCTGGTGCTCCCACTATTTCTTGTGTTATTGGTGACCAAGAAATTCGTAGAGCCCTTCTTAATCTAAGTGTGAGTATTAACTTGCTTTCTTATTCAGTCTATAAACAACTAGGGTTAGGAGAGCTCAGTCCCACAGAGGTTGTATTGCAGTTTACCGATCGATCTGTTAAGCAGGCGAAAGGAATTTTGGAAGACGTCATAGTTCAAGTGGGCAAGTTTTACTTTCCAGTTGATTTTGTAATCTTAGAAATAGAACTTGTCCTAGAATAAAACAAACACATCCCAGTAATCTTAGGCAGACCATTTCTAGCCATAGCAAATGCGTGTATAAATTGCCAAACCGGAGCCATGGATTTGACAATTGGGAACATGAAAGTCAGGATGAATGTGTTTAAGGGAAACCATCAATTACCTGAGTCAATGGATTGTTTCCAGATAGATGAGTGTAATGAGCTAGATGATATTATATGTGATTTTGCAACTCAAATTCTGGAGAAAGACGAGATTGAAAAATTTCTGGCAAATGAAGTGCCAAATGAAGAAATCAATGATTGGGATGCATATGTAGAAAGGCATAACAAGGAATTGGATTAAATTAAGATTGCGTTATACACACAACCTTGGAAGCAAGAGCCAGTGGAACCACTCCGAATAGTTTCAGGTATTCCCCCAGTTCCATCACTTACAACTCCGTCTGTTTTAGAACTTAAGGAGTTGCCAGAAAAGTTGAAGTATGTTTTCTTGGGATCCGATGAAACTCTTCCTGTAATTATTTCATCAAAGTTGACAACAGAGTAGGAATTGAGTCTAATTAAGGTTTTGACCAAGAATAAAGAAGCAATTGGGTGGATTGTGGTTGATTTAAAAGGGATTGATCCATTAATTTGCATGCATCAGATTTATTTGGAAGATGAGGCGAAACCGTTAAGGGAGGTGTAGTGAAGGTTGAATCCGAACATTATGAAGGTAGTAAGAAAGGAAGTAGTGAAGTTGTTGGATGCGGGAATCATTTACCCGATCTCTGATAGTAAGTGGGTAAGCCCAACTCAAGTGGTCCCAAAGAAGTTGGGAATCACAGTGGTACCCAATGAAAATGGTGAGCTAATTCCTCAATGTACGACCACGGGGTGGCGTGTGTGTATCGACTACAGAAAGCTCAACTCTAATACCAGGAAGGATCATTTTCCATTACCATTCATCGATCAAATCTTGGAAAGACTAGCCGGACAAAGCTACTACTGTTTTTTGGATGGTTATTCTGGCTATAATCAAGTGGCAATTGATCCTGTGGATCAGGAGAAAACCATTTTCACTTGTCCATATGGCACATTCGCGTACAGACGGATGCCTTTTGGGTTATGTAATGCGCTAATAACTTTCCAGAGGTGTATGATGTCTATCTTCTTTGATATGGTAAAAAAGTTTCTGGAAGTGTTCATGGATGACTTCTTAGTCTTTGGGGCAACCTTTGAAGACTGTTTAAGGCATTTAACACTAGTACTTGAAAGGTTTAAATAAACCAATTTAATTCTTAGTTGGGAGAAGAGCCATTTTATGGCTCAAGAGGGAATAGTACTTGGCAACATTATATCTAAGTAGGGGATTGAGGTTGATAAAGAAAAAGTCGAGCTGATTTCTAAATTACCTCCTCCTACATCTATGAAACAGATACGCTATTTTCTAGGCCATGCTGTGTTTTATAGAAGGTTTATCAAAGATTTTAGCAAAATCGCCCAGCCATTAGGCAATTTACTGGCTAAAGATGTAGTCTTTGTCTTTGACAAATAATGTCTTCATGCCTTTGAGGAATTGCGTACTAAACTCTCATCTGCCCTAATTATTTATCCACCGGACTGGTCTCTACCGTTCAAGCTGATGTGTGATGCTTCAGATTATGCAATCGGAGCTGTGTTAGGGCAGGAAAAAAATAAGTTGCCATATGTGATTTACTATGCTAGTAGAACTCTGAACGAAGTTCACATGAATTACACAACTACCGAGAAGGAGTTGTTGGCAATGGTATCCGCCTTGGACAAATTCAGGTCGTATTTGTTAGGAACCAAGGTGGTCGTATACTCAGATCATGCCACGCTGAGGCATTTAATAACCAAGAAAGACTCCAAGCCCAGGCTGATTTAATGGATTCTATTGTTACAAGAATTCAATTTGGAGATCAAAGATAAGAAGGGTAAAAAGAATGTTGTAGCTGATCATTTGTCAAGAATTTTTGTTGAGTCCACAAAGGATGACACTCCTCTTAAGGATGAGTTCCCGGATGAACATCTGTTCAGTATGGCCGTTATGGAACAAATACCGTGTTATGCCGATATTGTCAACTATAAAGCCATAGGTAGAATTCCTAATGGATGGTCTAAGCATGAGAATGATCGTTTCTTTAGCCAAATAAAATTTTATATCTAGGACAATCCGCGACTGTACAAATATTACCTGGATTAGATAATTCGTAAATGTGTTCCAGAAAGTGAAGTCCAAGGCATACTGACATTCTGTCATACGCTAGAATGTCTAGGGCGTTTTGGTGCTCAGAAAGCAGCTCACAAAGTTTTTCAGAGCAGTTTTTATTGGCCTTCCATATTCAAGGAAGCATTTGAGTTTTTCAAATCTTGTCTAAGATGTCAAAAGTTGGGATCAATATCTCGACGGGACATGATGCCACTAAATCCTATTTTGGTGGTTGAGTTGTTTGACGTCTGGGGCATTTACATTTTTGAGACCGTTTCCAAAAGCCGGCGATAAGCAGTACATATTAGTGGGAGTTGATTACATTTCTAAATGGGTAGAGGTTGTTGTCACGTCGCATGAGAATCATATTATGGTTGAGGAATTTGTTAAATCCAATATCGTTTCTAGATTTGGTATGCCAAGAGTGTTGATTAGTGATAGCGGTAACCACTTCGACAACCAGTTTCTTCTGTCCTTGTGCAAGAAGTATGGTGTCACTCATAGAATTGGAATGCCATATCACCCACAGACGAGTGGTTAAATGGAGGTTTTGAACAGGGAGATCAAGAACATTATTGAAAAGATAGTGGATCTTGATTTGAAGAATTGGCCTAGAAGGCTAAATGATGCATTATGGGCATACAGGACCGCTTACAAGACACCAATTGGGATGTCACCATACAGATTGGTTTATTGTAAGGCGTGCATCTCCCCGTGGAACTCGAGCATTGAGCATATTGGTCTATCAGAAGATTGAATTTTGATATCAAAAGATCGGGTGCTCAGAGGAAACTCCAACTCGCAGAGCTTGAGGAGTAGAGGAACAACGCATATGAGAATTCTAGAATATATAAAGCCCGAACCAAAGAATTCCATGATAGACATATCAGAAAGAAGAGCTTTGAGGATGGCCAGAAAGTATGGTTGTTCAATTTAAGACTCAAATTGTTTATCAGTAAGCTCCAGTCAAGATGGGATGGGTTGTACAAAATTACTAAGGTTTACCCCCATGGAGTAGTGGAACTTGATGACCCTGACAACAAAAACCGATTTGTAGTGAATGGTCAGCGTTTAAAGCATTATATAGAAGTTGTGCCGACATAGAGTGTCATTGAAACAGTGGATTTAACAAAACCGGCATCAGAGCTGAGTGATTTTAATCCTAAATACAGAGAGGCGACAACGTTGAGCCAACGACGTTAAACATTGGTACTAAGTGATAAAGATTAGCTTTTGATCTTAGTTTGTAGTTGTAAAATAATAGTTTAATTCGGTTTTTTTTTTGAAACTTTTAAGATCGAGTCTGAAATAATCTTCATCAATTGGAGGGGTATTTTGGTCCACGAAGCTCCGAATTTTGACAAGTTAAGGTCACTCATGTCAATAGGTGTGTATAGGAGAGGTTCAAGTGTTCGAGAATTGAGAATGAGCAACAAAATGGCCAAATCAGAAAATCAACTTTTGTTACCTACGCCTAAGCATAGGTCACGGGGACTATATAAAATAGTCCCGCGACTTTTCATTTTCAAATTGTCTTTTCTCCCTCACATCTCCACCAAATCAAAGCCAAATATTGATATTTCCGACATTGCACTATGCTTTTAAGTTTGGTCACTGGTACTCTATTCCACTCGCTCTTTGGCAGACTTTATTCTAGCATTATATTCACTGCATCAGGAGAACAAGGTCGGGACTACCAAGTTTCAGATGATTCTTCCCTGCCTTATGATGAAGTTGATATTTGATCAGGGATTACAGATAGATGCCGAGGATATGTTTGCCCCATTAGTTACGTATGGCAAGGGAGCGTGGAACAAGGGGTGGCTCAAGAAGGGTCTAGAGACATTTGCTCGCCAGCGCAGGTTCGGAAGAGTTTTACTGCCGAGAGCATAGGAGGATGATGTGGAGATGCTGTAGGTTGCAGATGAGATACCTGAGATGAAGGTGCCACAGGTTAAGGAGGTTGTTATAGGCAATGATGTGCCACAGGCCTCGGCTGGGGGTTCTGTTATGATGACTCAGACTTGGTATGACCAGTTGATTGGCCATATTGAGGGATTAGAACGATCATTAGCAGAAGAGAGACAGGTCCGACGACGTGAGCATCGTGAGTTGATGGATATTTCGATGAGACATATGGGAGTGACCATTCTATCACCATAGCCACCTCCGGATGATGCTTAGTAGTTGTAGTTTAGTTTTGATTATTATTTTTTTTTTTAGGATTTTTTTATTTTAGTTATTCACAATAGAGATTAATCATAGAGCGGAGAGTCATGTTCGATCTTTTGTGACCGCTTTAATGATCATCTTTAACTATTTGTGATATGTTTTTATTTTTATATAAAATGATAGTTTTGACTGCTTTTACTGATATGAGTGTCTTACTATGTTTATTACGTTGAGTATGTGTGATTTTATTTTTGCACTATGAGGACATGTGTGCATTTGAGTTTGGGGGTACGTTAGTTATTAGGAAGCGTGTCATGACTTGATTAAAAATAATAATAAATAAAAAAATTTCCTTACCCTACGCCTAAGCGTAAGGTAGTTCGTGGTTAGGCCAGAAATTTTGAAAAAATAAACCCCTTTTGGGATGCGTTGGCCTATATTTTACTTAGACTTGTATTTAGATTTGCATAAGTTATTTTTAAGAATTTCTGTAAAAATTTTATAGAATTTTTAGAGTAATCCTAATCTGACAAGGAAACTGCAAATAAAAGTTGTATCAGTTATTGTTTCTCCTTTCCTAGTCAATCTCCTTTCCTAGTCAATTAGGGGTTTCTAATCTTTTTCCTTTTCTAATTATACTCCATTCATCTATAAATACATCCATAAGGGAGACAAAATTCATAATTCACAATTCTTAAGGAGTGAGCATTAGATTGAATATTCTTCTTCTATTCTTCTTTTATTCTTTTTTATTTTGAGGAGGGTTAGTATGGATAATGCTAATGGAGATTATTCTGACCCAGAAGAGTTCATAGAGGAGATGGAACCATATGTGGTTATAAAGATCACGAATAACGGAGCTACGAGTCTGAAGGGAAGCCGAACTATACCAAAATCGTTTTTGCAGTGTCAGTTGCAATTTGAGGAAATATTTCATCCAGAGAGGATGAATCGAGTTTTAGTTACACCCGAATGAAAAATCCTTAGGGAACGAGGATTAAAGAGTCTAGAAAAATCGGCTGTATCCGGGCTTGGTCTGAAAATTCTATGAAAATATGATAGTTTTGGGACCACATGGATTTGAGATGATAAGGGCTAAAGTGACTCAGTGGAGTGCTCCTGTTATGATTGGAAGAAGAAGTATTACCGATGCATGAAATATACTAATCGGTACTCCGACAAACTTACATGGAATTTTGAAAGAGCATCCGGTAGTATGGCCACATAAAGATGAAGATTTGGTAAAGGATTGTGTGCGGTTTCAGATTTGGGGGATAAAACGTGTGAAAATTGGTTGTTGAAGTCGGATCTACTGTATTTGGATTGTGTTGTTGCGACTCAACTTCGGCTTAATAATCAAACAAGTGCAAGAGATCACACTATGCTTCAAAATTTGTATGCCCTAACTCATGGGTATGAAGTGTGTGTTCCAACCTTAATTATGGCTGAGATGTCATATGCTCGAGCAATTGTGAGTCGAGAATGGGGGGGGCTGATAAATGTGACTATTATCTTTCATACTCGTTTTTACTATAAAAAATCATTGCTGAGCAGTTAGGTGATAAAATGAAGGAATTGGAGGAGATAGAGTGGACATTCATGAAAATATATCCGGAGGAAGATTTAGAGAAGTTGAAAGAGACTGCAGATTGCTGAATATGGTTGAAGAATGCCGTGTCGAGTGATAAAGAAGATGAGGCGGATTAGGAATTAGGGTTAGGATTTTTAGGTTATTCTATTTGTAGAGACGGTAGACCCTTAAGGCCACGTATTTAGTTTTTTTATTGTTATTTTTATTATTTTAGGATTGTAGGCCCTTAAGGCCAAATTAGTTTTTCTTTATATTATTGTCATCAATTTGAATTAAAAAAAATGTGTCTTTGTTCCTTAACAACATGTGTCGATGTCTGGATGTTTATGCTGTAATTTATTTTCCATTGCTATGATTGGGTGTGTGTGTTTTGTTAATGATATCTTCAGGTGATCCAATTCAAGTTTGGGGGAGAGGATTTGTGTTTTGCTTTGAAATCCAGAATTGAGCTTCAAGGGTAACTATATCTATTCTCTTATTTTATTTTTGACCATGGGGACATGGTCTGATTTAAGTTTGGGGGTAAGGGTATAGTATTGCAAAGAATAAAGATTTTTGAGAAAAATAAAAAATAAATTTTTTTTGAAACAATTCTTTGATTTTATGCATGAGTGTTTCGCGTTATGAGTTGATTGAGTTTATGTTTATAATGTATAAGTAGTATGTGATGTGATGTTCCCGCTCATGAGAATAATGCTTAAATCAAGTTAGTAAAGTGATATAGTTTACATGAGTGAGTGAAATTAAAATTAAGAAAGACGACTTTGACCTATAAACACAAGCACATATTCACTATGAGAAATAAGTTGATTTTTGACTATGTAGTTGAAAAATAATTTTGTTGCAGTAAAAGGGGATAAGGGGAGTTGTTTTGGTTGAAATAGAGAAAATTGAAAATTAAAATTTGAAAATAAAATGCAAAAAGCCGTTCTTTGATCTGAGTAACCTGAATTTGGTATCACCAATATCATTGTTCACGTTTAAAGGGGAGAAAATTGATGAGCCTAAATCCGATGGAAGAAGCTCGGGCCCAGTTGGTTGGGACTGAAAAGCCTCGCTGGAAAGTCCGGAGCTTAGAAAGACAAAAAGGGATGAAAAGTGGAAAGTTGAAAAGTTATGTTTTAATGAAAAATGACAAAATTTGATCAATGAAGTAGGAGAAAAGAAACTGAATTATTGTAGTTGAATGTTCACAAAATCACTGAAGGTTGTCTGGATTTTGAGTAAAAAGTAACAAAATCATTCACTTAAGTGGGGACCATTCATAACACGAAGCTTGATATAATTATTGTTTGGTAGTAAGTGGGAATATTTGCATTCATATTATCTTGTGTGTTGTATCATAGCTTATTTGACTTGTGTGTGTGAACTCATGAATGCATAATTACAAAAGAATTAAGATGTTTGTAGGTACCATCATTGGAAACCTTCACGAGACTTCACTCATCCACTAGGGGTAACCTAGGGGTTTAAAAGGATTGTTACACGTGTTAAGTGTAATCGTTGACCCTCACGAAAGCAAGGGATTAGGTTAAAATAGATTAGGTTAGATAGAATAAGAATCATCACAGTCAGTTTTCTCTGAGTTTATTGCTAAGGGACTAGTAATATATAAGTTTGGGGGTGTGATAGGTGCTCAATATTGGTCATTTTTCGCCCCTATCTTGCGTTTGTTATGTATTTACATTCCATTACTTGGTATTTTTATCTCGTTTGTGTGTGTAAGCATGTTTCAGGAGCTTAATGAAGAAACATAGCTAATCTCGGTAAATTAACTGAGTTAGTGTTCGTTTCTATCTAGAAAAAGGAATTAAAAGGTGCGCGAGAGCAAAAAAGAGCTATCGGAGGGCAAAATGGTCATTTAACGACATCATTATCTCACCGGAAGGGCAAAATTATCAATTTCAGACATTATTACTTCACCGAAAAGCATCGGGAGTCAAAGGCGACTAGTTTAGCTCAAATACAAAAGACGGATTTTTACATCAAAATTACAAAATACCTATGTCACCAGATAGAAAAATGGGCAAATTGGACCCAACCTACGCTCCTAAGCTACGCTGTAGTTTTGGACCCTACGCTGTAGACCTACGCCTAAGCCTAGGTTAGGAGTGTAGGTCCCATATGATGGTCACGTGATCCCTCGACGTGCTGAAGTTATTTCGGAGTTGTTTCAGAATTTTCCAGTTTTGTCCCTACTTCGATATTTTAAGTGATCGGTGATTCTAGACCTATACGTACAAGCTTATACACATATTTACTTATGATTTTATGAGAATATTAATGTATTATGAAATTATAGAAAAGGGTAACCATTAGGGTTTCCCTCACTTGTTTATAAATATGAGAGGATTATAGTCTATAAAGGGGGCTTGAAGAATTATTTTTAGTTCTGTTTTGGAGATACACGTTCATTCATAGAGTTCTCTTCCATTGAAGTGAACCATCATTAAAGACCTAGAGATCTGGAGAAGAAGGCCATGGAGAGCGTTTCTACATTAGAAATGCATACTCCCTCAGTCATGATCAACTAATTCGGTATCTTGGATTTTCTCACAAATCCCTAGCCCAGTAATGTAGTTGTGATTTTGCTTTCAATTGTAGAGAAGGGAAGCTGTGACTATACTATAATGATTGTGTTAGATGAGATACCATTTTTATTCATGGTACAAGTTGATATATTTGAATTGATTTTTGTCTTAGACTTTTCGAATATATTTATCTTACACAATCATAATTATTCACTATGGGCTGGAACTCGGATGCTTAATTTGTGATTTTCTACACAGTGGTGGTCATAAAACTGAAACACTAGGTTGACACAAGCCATGCCCTAACCAACTGATATAGACATTCCTTAGTTTATTTTTATGTTTTAATTTACTGCTTTAATTTACTTTTCTATTAGTAGTCGGCATGCACTTATCAGTTTAGTCTTGAGATATGTTGTCGCGATCCAGTTGAGAATAATCCTTTTTGGGGTCAAGCTGCTGGCGCGGTGCAACCTGATTCATAGTCAATGGATCGCCCTTAGGCAATTGAAATTAGAATTTGAACTATGTTATGCAGTTAGTGGTGGAGTGAGGAAACCCTAGTTTTCTTTCTCTTTAAATCACAAACCAATTTACTTTGCTATTTAGTTTAATTTATGTAATATTAGATAATTTACAAAAATCAACTCTTTTTGGAAAAACTATAATTCAGTGTTTTTTAAATTATTAAAGTGAACAATCCTCGTCTCTATGAGATCGATATTCCCCTACTCAAGCAAAACTATACACAATTGATCTGTTTGTTTGTAGAAGGGTAAAACCTAAAGTGTCGTTAATGGGTTGTTTTTAACCACATATTTTGCACACACCTGACGCCCACCAGTGGGTTGCTTTATATTACTATGGTACACTCATTTTACTAACCATAGGATTTGGTGAACCTTTAATCCTTAACCTTGAAATAGAATATAGTTATTGGGTATATTCTGGTGTAGGTGTGCTCACATTAAGCATAAACTTGACCAATCAGAATCATCCACCTATATGAGAAATGATCCGGTGTAAATGTGCACACCGTAGGCATGTGAACTTCACTGAAATTATATTAAAATCCTTAAATATTGCTATAACTACGGATCTACCCCTGAACGTTACTATAATTACAGTTTAATCGGTTTGACCCATTACATTTATACTAATTACAATATGAATCCTATACTTTATGGAAATTACAGATTGGTCCCCGAATGTTGCTGAAGTTACATTGGTATCCCCGTACTGCAGTATAATTACAGTTTGAGCCCCATATCTTTAGTAAAAAGATATTTTGGATCCCTAAACTTTAAATAAATATTATTGTGATTTCGGATCCTATTATATATTAACCAATTATAAAATATGTGAAGGTTATAATGATGTTAAATATATTCATTAGAATGGTTTATCAATAATTATATTATGGAAGTTGGTATTTGTTGATTATTGTATATAATTGTTTAATATGTTGTTATAAATCATTATTTATGATTGTGTACATATGTGAAACATGGGGTACGTAGTGATGTATGAGATGTTTACTTTTATTATGCTAATAAGCATATATGTATGAAGTGAGGTATGTAATACTCAGTTATTATATGTTCAGTGATGCATATGATGCATTTTTAAATCATAATATTTAATTTAAATAATTATGGAATGAGGATTCCTAAGGAACCACAAGGAGGCTGACTAATAAACGCAGTCTCATGAGTACCACGGGACATGATTGAGTTGTCACGGCATGGTTGAATTATCGGGTACGTGGTTAAAATAGAATTGATAAATTGATAAATCTTATTATTTAATTAAATAATTTTGGGTGAGGTTTTTAAATGAACTACAGGGAGGCTGACTATTAACGCAGTCTTCTGAGTATCATGGGACATGATTGAGTTGTCATAACATGATTGAATTGTCGGGTACGTGGTTAAAATATGGTTTGGAAGAGTTGTCTATTATTATAAAGAAATTATAATGAATATTAATATATTCATTTATATGTTATTGATGATGCATATGATGCCTTGGTTATTTATTTTAAAGGTATAATTATATATCTTTTATTCGATTATGGGATACATATTATAAAATATGTAATGCATTGGTTATGTATTTTAAAAATGTATAATTATATTTCTTTTATTTGATTATGTGATACATATTATAAAATATGATATGTATAGGAGACATTGGTAATTTATTCTAAAAATGTATATTTATATATCTCTTATTTGATTATGAAAAGAAAAATGAATGTTCTAAAGGTTTTATGGAAAGTGAAAGATAAATTTTATTACATAGGGTCTATCTATCCATGTTCTTTCGTTCAGAGATGTTGGCTTTATCGATCCTCTGTTGGGTTGTAGTAGTAGCGGACTTGCTCGTGGGTTTAACTCAACTTGTTATTGATATTTTAGGTCTGGGATAGTTTCAGCCACTGGGTTAAGGATTTAAGTCATCTCGTTTTGTTCGTGATTGTCTACTCCATTCCTTCTTTCAGTTTACAGTGTATATTAGTTATACAACTGTTGTAATTTAGGCACGGTTATTAAAAATGTAATTTTTATTTAGGGGTCCTTCTTTAACAAGATTTCTAGGTTGTATCTTAAAGTCTTTTGTAAGATTTCACGTTAATGTTGCTTCCGCTATGATTTATTTTTATTTCACAAATTTCTATTGTATTCTGTGTTTTTGTATATCAATTACATGATGCTTCTCCATGTTCGTGTGTGAGCCTGGCCAACTCCCGTGCGGAAATTGGGGGGTATCACACTTTGCAAGCATAACCATGAGCCCCCTTTTCACTCATGTGACCTAGCCTCTGGTGCCACAAATTGTGATCCTCCTTGTTTTCTGCAACTGTTATCAACGTGCTAGCTTTTGTGGTAGTGTACAGTGTACCAATTTTCTTTCATCATGCTATAGTCATAGCCCCTCTGGAAACTTTCCACTTTCCTTCACTCGCCAACTGGCCTATTGAGATCAGGTTATTCCTCAAGTCTGGAATGTATTTTATATCCCTCAGCTTCCGTATCAATCCATTGAGTTTGATATGTACTTTACTCTTACCAACAACACTGCAGGGTTGATCATCACCTAGATAAACCTTACCAAGGTTTCTAGGGGCATAGCTCTTAAAGAGCTCTCAACTTGAGGTGACATGGAATGATGCTCCAGAGTCCAAGACCCAAAACTCTACTTTGCTCTCCAAAGAGCATATCAACGTATCATCAGCTTCTTCTAAGACAATATTTGCCTCAGTCTTGTTCTCCACTTCCTTCTGCGGGGATCTGCACTGGCTCTTGAAGTGACCAGTTTTTCCATAATTCCAACATTCGATCTCTTTGGAATTTCTGGGACCTCGAGATTGTGATCTTCCGTATCTCGACTTAGAACGGACATGCCTTTGGTTTCCGCCTTTCTTTCTATTCGAACTTCTGCCTCTGTCGTCGATATTCAATGTTGAGCCACTATTAGAAGAGTCTAACGTCTGTCTTCTGATCTTTTCTGTGAGTATCATACTCACTACAGAATCATACTGTAATGGTTTTACCCCTGAACAGTTACTGATTGCAGCCTTTGTGGTGCTCCAACTCTCTAGAAATTGGCTTATAAGAAAAGTCACTTTCATTTTGCTAGTGATTGACATATCAACTGATTCCAACTGCTCAACAATTTCATTAAGAGCACTGAGATGTTCATTAACCTTCCCATTCTTAGACATCTTCAGATTGACCAATCTAGTGATGAGATGTACCATATTTGCTCTAGATGGTTGTTCATACATGCTAGAAAGAGCATACATGAGAGACTTTGTTGTCTTCTCATTCTTGATGTTGAAAGCAATGGACTTTGACAACGTCAGTCTAATCATACCGAGAGCCTTTCGATCTAGGATTGTCCACTTCTCTTATTTCATCGATTCTGGCTTCTTCCTTTCTAATGGTAAGAATAAATTTTTCTGGAATAACACATCCTCAATTTGCATATTCCAATAGGCAAATTTTGTGCCATCAACCTTGTCGATCATCGCAACCTTCTCTTCTCCCATAGTTCGATTGATGTGTTCGGTGTCGAATCGGCTTCAGGAATTGCTCCAACCTAGAGCTGTGGTACCATTTGTTAGGGTTTCTATACCCGCCCAAGAACGAAAAACAAAACTAGGGTTTCAACCCTCTTTTGGAAACCATGAATCTACAAATCAGAAAATGCTCACGCAAACATAAAACAAGTAATCGACACAAAGATATATAGTGGTTTGGCCAAAATAAGCCTACGTCCATTGAGAGCACCGTTTCACTATAATCAAAGAGAGGATTACAAGGGGATGATTCGTAGATCATACACATGCACTCACACTATGTATACTCACGCCTGTATCATCGGAACAATATAACCATATATTATTCCTAACTCTCACCAAGAAGAATTTCAATCTGTATTTCTTCTTATTTTATCTCTATTTGTGCACCCCATACAATAGGAATACCCTTTTGTATTTATAGGGGAGGTAAATCTAATGGACAAGTCAATAGGAATCAAATCCCAATTAGAATTGGAGTCTTTAAAGCCTTCTATAAAAAAATCCCGCAATCGGGTCACCGAGTACTCGGTAAACTCGCAATAGCCGCGCAATGGCGCGAGAACGTGCGGGGTCCTCTGGAGAAAAACCATTTTTCTGTCTACCGAGTACTCGGTAAAGAACCCACCAAGTACTCGGTGGTTCTGCAACTACAATTTTCCACCTTTGTCTTCTTTTTCTCCAATTCTCTCCTAGATCCTGAGGAAAGGAATCACCAACTAATAGTTTATGCTCCTTTAACCAACTAAAGAATCCATGGCATGAATTATTGAAAACAGGTTAGGATATGATTTCTATTCATATCTTGGACATCTAAGAATCACCTTTGTTTTATTGGAGTTGTCACATGGGTTAAATTGTTCACCAATTTTTTTAGAGAAAATAAAAAAAAATGAAATCATTTTGGAACCTGACAGAAGCTTCGTATTAGAATAACTTATTTTGTCGGCAACCTAACAAGAGTGTTTAAATAATAAGGATATCACTGTACTTTTAAGAATAAAACAGAACGGTATATATTAATAAAAATTTCGCCAAATTTATGTATCTTTTTGATACTTGACACGTTCGACACGTGAATATATCTACGTTTCTGACTCGTGTGTTTGAGTCCATGTAACATAGATCACAACTAAAAATGATGTTCTTTTTTTATCTAATTTTGTTCATCCCTATGACACACTGTCCTACATGGCTGATGCTAATGAAGCCATTGACCCCGAACTCCATGTTTAGGTTAAGCAAGTGCATGACGTATCCCACGACACTGAAGATATTCAATATCATGTGTCACCTCTTCCTTTATTTTCTGCACTTATATTAATCTTTGAATGATTATGAATTGGCTTGTTAACGAATTAATTTTTAATTTGACATTAAATCCATAAAAAACCTATCCCCCCACCCCCACCTCTAGGCTTATTCCATCGTCTCCTAGGCATTTTCAGTCTACTCTAAATTGAATATCTCATGTAAATATGCAATGTTGATACCACGTCATCAAGATGACGTTATATCACAAACCAATAGATTTACTCCTTTTTTACATGTGCAATAAGAAATAACACATTAACATTATAACAGATATGGAAACTAAACAAATAAATAAAATAGGCCTTCTGATATATACATACCTATGAAGCAGGGACACATACATGGAATATGTATGATACGACACAAATATAACAACATTGTAAATTTCATAAAAATAGAACCCGAAAAGGTATGGACACATCTACGAATTAAATATTTACATATTACATTCCATAATTACTTCAATGCACTACTTAACCAATGCAAACCAAAAGAAACTTACAAAAAAAAATTTATTGGAAGATAATTTACAATACATCCAACATTCTTCATTCCTTATACAAAAATCAAAAGTTCAATTACCAAAAAACCTAAACCATAGAAATTTATATTTTCATCTTTCTCAAGTAAGTGATAAGTGCTGGAGAGATAGAGAAAAAGACACCGGAGATGAGAAGAGAAAGACGGCGGAGAGATGAAGAGAAATTTGTCGGACAAACAGATTTCACTTATTAGGTTTTTAATTCAATTATTCAACATTATATTAAGTACCCTTTTTTTTACTTTAAGGTGTAACACAGAGTGTCCCAAAAGTGATTCAACTTAAAAAAAATTAAAAATAACAAATTTGTTGGACACGCGAAAGAAGTGTCAGACACATGTCCGACCGACCACTCGACATGCGTGTTCGTGTCAGATATGCATAATGCATCCAACATCGATAGGGTGAGCCTACACGAAGTGCCTGTGCTTCCCATATACACCAACAAACCAAAAAAAGCAACTGGGCCTATTTTATAAAGGGTTATTAACATAAAACCCCTCCTAGTTTTAGTTTTTTTAACAAATTACCCCATGAGGTGTCATATTGCCCCCTTCACTTTAAAATCTTTCATAGGCCCCCATTCAATTTCAAAAGGACGTAGTTTTAGGGCAACAAAACTAAAATCATAGGGGGTTTTATATCTAAAAAAGTTTAAATCATATGGGGTTTTATGTTAAAATACTATCATTTTAGAGTAAAAAAAAAGGGGCTTGGTGAAAGCAATTAAAGTGGAGGGGGCAATATGACACTATTTGCTAAAAACCTGAAATCATAGGGGATTTTATGTTAATAGCCCTTTATAAATAAGTTTTAGCATTATTAGAGAAGAAGAAGAGTAAATTGATAACTACCTAAAAGTGCACGCTTATTATATCTATTTTATATATTTTGAGCACTTTATGGAATTGAATATGTTCGATTTATACATTATTGATTTTATATGCAAACTAATGCTTGAATTTGAATATTTGTTCTAGAATGGGCACCCGAAGCAGTTAAATTGGACGTGTGAGCAATGTGAGCGGTGTGTATGGCCATTCAAACAACTCCAAAGTCATATATTAGAAGTGGGACTTGTTTTGAAGAGCTCATTGACACGATCGCAGCAGTATAAAGAACACATCAATTTGAGCTTGGGATTAAAAGTTGTGTTTCTTGTTATTTTACATATTTTTTAGACTTTATGTAGAATAAATCAAAAAGAAATTTAAAAGCAAAGAAAAGAAAAAAGGAGGGAAATGAAAGTTTCCTAACCAAGTTCTCCACCGTGAGACTATATTGGTTGGTGGGACCAGAAAAAGAAAAATAGGGAGCTTACTCCTTAAGCTTTCAACTAGGAGAAAAAGAAAATAAAAATAAAAGAAATAGCAAAAAAGGGAGGCAGCAAAAAGAAGAAAAGGAGAGTCAGCACTTGGAATTAGGGCAACGGTTTAGAGAAAAAAAAGGGGGGCGACTGTTCACTACTGACCCAAGGGATAAAGGAGAAGAAGCTGCTTGCATTTTCAGATGGAGAAGCTTTCTAAACTCTACCTTTCTTGTTTAATTTTCATGGAAGGCTAAAACCCTAGCTAAGGCTAGGGGTGAAACTTACTTTAACTATGTGATTTGCTTATTTTGTTCAATTTTGGATTTAAATGAATGATTTTCGTTTTGGATTGTTCCTACTTAATTTAAGATTTTTCTCCTTTACAAAATTGATGGGTGTTTGAGATCATTCATGGGTTCAGTCATTCTTTTCCCATTGTTAGCTAAAATCATCCATGCTTTTGGGATTGAGAAATATTAATAGATTGTTAACTAATCTAGAGAAATTATTCTTGATAGTTTGTTGTCGTTGGTACAGATTATTAAGCTTGGATTATTTTCATACGAATTTAAAAGAGATTCAATGTTTGTGAACATCCATGGTGTGAATTAATCTCGTGTGTTGCTAAGAAATAAATACTTTCAAAGCTTTCCTAGCTTCACCTTGAGTGAGTTAACAGACTAAAAGATCTAAATTAGTTAATCACATGTGTTTATTGTAGGTGGAACCCTGAAACCCTAGTATTTCTTTATTTTTGAAATTTACTCTAAATTGCAAACTGATATTTTTATTACAAGTAGTGAATTCTGCGAACTTGACACCGTTCTCTGTGGATTTGACACTTGATACTTCGAGTTATACTACTACGCGACACCTGTACTTGGGTTGATTTTAAACCTGGAATGATTCAACTCTTACCTACTTTTCATGGGATGGAATCTGAAAATCCTTGTGTGCATGTTCAAGAATTTGAGGAAGCGATAGACACTTTCTATAATCAACCAAATGCTTTAGAATTTATAAAACTGAAATTTTTTCCATTATCTTTGAAAGATAAAGCTAAAAGTTGGTTATATTCATTGAGGGATAGGTCTACAGGTTCATGGGTTGAGATGAATGAGGCATTTTTTAACAAGTATTTTCCAAATCATAAAACAATTGCCTTGAAAAAGAAAATTCAGAATTTCTCCCAAACTGAAAATGTGTCATGATATCAAACTTGGGAGAGATTTAAAGAATTATTAAGCACGTGCCCACACCGTGGTTTTAAAAGTTGGCGGGTAGCTAGCCATCTCTATGAGGGACTTCTCCCTCGTCAATTTGTTGAGACTATGTGCAATGGAACTTTCATGGAAAAAGATCCTGATGAGGCTTTGGAGTTTCTTGAGGAAATTTCCCAGAAAGCTCATTAGTGGACTGCTCCTTGTCCATTCGAGAGCATTGGGCACTCTAAATCTTATGTTAATAAAGGAATATATCAATTAAAAGGAGATGATGATTTGAATGTGAAATACGAGGCTTTGGTTAGAGAATTAACCTATTTAAAAATGGAGAAATCTAATGTTCATGAGTGTAACACTCCGTGTTATATTTCTTTTTTCCTGAAATTGTTTATGATTTAATTTCAGTTATGACGTCACTTATTCTTGACGCATTGTTTATTCTTGGTATTTCGCGTGTAAATTTTTTGCTTTTAGCTTTAAAGTCGACTGGACGACATTACGGTTTGTTTTTTACGACTACGCGAATTCTTGTTATCGACTACGCAGTATTGTTTCGACATTTAATGTTTAGTACTTCGACTAGGCGACCACACATTTTATTTGATCGAGCTTATTAGGTGTTCCGACGTTTGGGTTCCTACACCAGTATATTTAATTGGGATTGTTTATTGGGCGTCCCATTATTATTTTGGGTTTGCGAGATTACGTTTGGGTGTTCCCGGTATTTATTGGGATATATTGTATATATATATATATTTAATTGTAATTATATATAAATGTATACACATGTATATATCAGTGTAGAGGAGACGTTGACCTAGGGCATCACTTCTCCTCTTCTTTTCTACTAGCCACAATCACACCAGCTCATTCTTTACTCTTCTTCATCACTCGTTGCCGATCATGGAGAGAGAGAGAAAAGGAGGAGCTGCGTGAGGGAGAGATGAGAGCCACGCGCAAAGGTGCAACTTGGTGGAGGTCGCCAGCGTAGCGGTGATGGCCAGAGGGTACTGGGACGGTATCACGATGGTGGCGCAATGTCGCAACAACGACGTGACGGGATGGGTCGCGCAAGTTAGGCGCGACCTGATGAGGGCTTGTTGTGGAGGCGACCTGAGGTTTTAGCGGCTTGGCTGATGTTCGACGAGCAGAGACGACAATGACGGCGATGTGCAGAGGCTGGGTTACGATGACGGCGGCGTATGCAGGTGGTGGCGCCGCTGCGCAGAGGGCGAGCAGAAATAATGCTGTGATGGTTCGTGCGATAGAGGGTGTTCGACCGTACTTCGGCCGGTGATTTAGTCGGCTTCCCATTGTCGGTTTCGGCTGATTTTTGGTGAGTAGCTTTGTCTTGACTTAGTGTTAATCATACTTAAATTTTGTAATTTTTTGTTGAGCGGTTTATCGGAAAATCGCATTTATAGGTTATAATTTGCATTTGGGTTATTTTAGATTTACCAAAATTGATTAACCTATTGCTAATAGGCTTCGTATATATCGTATAGGTTGTCGAGGCAGACATTTTGATATATTCGAATTATTATTCTGGTGACTTTGGTCGGCGGGCTCCATATTCGGGCACCGGTACTGTTCACGGTGGGCCATTTTGGGCTGTTTTGTAAGCGTAAATTTAGATTGAAAATTTTATTCTCACTTCCGTATCATTGATGTGGTTTGGGTGTGCAAACCAGTATTTATTTTAAATTAGATATATTAAATTGTGAATTTAAATATCTAAAAATTTGGGTTAGAATCGAAGTATGACTTAGGAATTAATTTGAGAAATTAATTAAATTATTTCCTACGAGAATAAATAAATTCCTATTTGAATTGAATAAGAATAGGTGGATTAGTAGAATTTTGTAAAAGTTAGACGTGGATTTAGAATGCTATATTAGTTTCCTATTAATTTTCCCTCACGTGAAAACTTAGACTTTATACTAGGTTCCCCTTACGATATGTGGATTAATTGCTTTAAATTGTTTTAAAGGCATGTTAAGAGAAATTAGAATATTTTCCTAGAAAATTAAAAGAAAATATATTGTTTGAAATATGAATTGGACATGAACTTGTTTTCTCACGATTTAAATGCCTTTATTATATTTTAAAAACATGTTAAAGGGATTTATGAGATTCATGTTGGTATTTTCATGTGGATATTTTCATAAATATGATGCATTACATATTTATGTTGAGACATGATTTTTATTATGTACACCATGTAGTGTGAATACATGGGTGTTGGTGCATGTAGTGCACGGGTTCACCTTTTGCAGAGAAAATTCAATTGGTGTGGTCTACTTCCGTTTGCGTGTGGTGTGTGAGTAGACTTGTGTTTGGATCGTCTTAACAACTGGCCAGGGGGTGCTTCTCGCTTCCTGCAGAACTAATCTTTTGAAAAACTGAGACGATAAGGGGATGACTCATCGTCCAAAGCCTATGTGTGCGACTGGGTCGTGGTGACGTCTTCTTGATTAAAAGTGTAAGTGTCAAAAGCACTTGGGAAGGATGGTACGATGACTATACATTCCTTAGTGAGCCTGCAGCCTCAGGGGAATTGTGGAGAATGATCCATTCACCCTTGGGAAGGGTGTGTTTTTGTGTGCGTATCATAGGTGGTGTGTGAGTCACATTATATTGTATAACATTTTTGTGATATTACTACCTGTGGATATGGGAGCATGTTTATTATGAATATTGCAAAATAAATTCAAATTTTATAAATGCTCAACTGAAAATGAATAATGTGTAAACATGAATTAAATGCAGTAATTAGAAAAGTATAACGAATTATATTATTGTACTTGTAATTATATATTTTTGTACCCTTGGGGGAGGTTAAGTATATCGGCATAGTGATCTCTGTGGTTAGTTGAAGTTAGTGATGGATTGTTGAGTTGATTTTGAGTTAATGCCTTAGAGAAGGAGGGGTAATAGTTTTGTGATCGTGGTTAGTTGTGTAACCTCTTTGGAGATTTAAGGTCAGGGATTGATTTTAGTATCAATTAAGATTTGAGGCCTTGGAGAAGGTGGGTGATGAGATTGTGAACTTAGTGGATGTTGTTGTATAGACCTTTAGGTGTCTTTCACCTTTTGAGGAGTGGGTTATCAACTGTATTTGAGATTTGGATTGGGTTAGAAGAGGTTATGGTTGTTGTGATTTTATTAAGTGCTTGGGGTACTGTAGTGTTGTTTCTTATGCTTAGTTCATTTTCCTAAGCATTCCTTGTACGGAGTTTTGGAGTGAAATCCGTCCCACTTAGATAGAAAAGGTGTTTGGAGAGAAAGAAAATGGTCATTAAGGAAGGTGTGGACTATACTTTATAGTATTGTTACCCATAAGAGTCTTAGAATTGTGAAGGAATGATGCACAAACACCGATTCAACTTATAGGACGATTCGAATGAAAACCGTACCACTTAGATAGAAAATGGAGTTTGGAGAGAAAGAAAAGGGCCAGTTAGGAAGGTGTGGACTATGCTTTATAGTATTGTTGCCCATACGAGTCTTATATTTGTGAAGAACTGATGCACAAATACCGATTCAACTTATAGGACGAATCGAGTGAAAGCCATCCCACTTAGAAAGAAAAGGAGTTTGGAGAGAAAGAAAAGGGCCTGTTAGGAATGTGTGGGCTATACTTTATAGTATTGTTGCCCATAAGAGTTTTATAATGGTAAAGGAATGATGAACAAACACCGATTCAACTTATAGGAGGATTTGAGTGAAATCCTTACCACTTAGATAGAAAAGGAGTTTGGAGAGAAAGAAAATGGCCAGTAAGGAAGGTGTGGAATATAATTTATAGAATTTTTTCCCATAATAGTCTTAGAATGGTGAAGGAATGAAGCACAAACACCGATTCAACTTATTGGGCGATTCGAGTAAAATCCGTCCCACTTAGATAGAAAAGGAATTTGAGAGAAAGAAAAGGGCCAGTTAGGAATGTTTGGACTATGCTTTGTAGTATTATTGCCCATAAGAGTCTTAGAATGGTGAAGGAATGATGCACAAACAACGATTCAACTTATAGTACGATTCGAGTGAAATCCGTTCCACTTAGATAGAAAATGAGTTTGGAGAGAAAGAAAAGGGTCAGTTAGGAATGTGTGGATTATACTTTATAGTATTGTTACCCATAAGAGTCTTATAATGGCGGAGGAATGATGCACAAACACCGATTCAACTTATAAGACGATTCGAGTGAAATCCGTCCCACTTAGAAAGAAAAAGAGGTTGGAGAAAAAGAAAAGGGCCAGTTAGGAAGGTGTGGACTATGCTTTATAGTATTGTTGCCCATATGAGTCTTATATTTGTGAAGGAATGATACAGAAATACCGATTCAACTTATAGGACGATTCGAGTGAAATACGTCCCACTTAGATAGAAAAAGAGTTTGGAGAGAAAGAAAAGGGTCTGTTAGGAAGGTGTGGACTATGCTTTATAGTATTCTTGCGCATAAGAGTCTTATAATGGTGAAGGAATGATGCACAAACATCGATTCAACTTATAGGGCGATTTGAGTGAAATCCGTCCCACTTAGATAGAAAAGGTGTTTGGAGAGAAAGAAAATGGTCATTAAGGAAGGTGTGGACTATACTTTATAGTTTTCTTACCCATAAGAGTCTTAGAATTGTGAAGAAATGATGCACAAACACCGATTCAACTTATAGGACGATTCGAGTGAAAACCGTTCCACTTAGATAGAAAATGGAGTTTGGAGAGAAAGAAAAGGGCCAGTTAGGAAGGTTTGGACTATTCTTTATAGTATTGTTGCCCATACGAGTCTTATATTTGTGAAGAAATCATGCACAAATACCGATTCAACTTATAGGACGAATCGAGTGAAAGCCATCCCACTTAGATAGAAAAGGAGTTTGGAGAGAAAGAAAAGGGTCTGTTAGGAATGTGTGGGCTATACTTTATAGTATTGTTGCCCATAAGAGTTTTATAATGGTGAAGGAATGATGAACAAACACCGATTCAACTTATAGGAGGATTTGAGTGAAATCCGTACCACTTAGATAGAAAAGGAGTTTGGAGAGAAAGAAAATGGCCAGTAAGGAAGGTGTGGAATATAATTTATAGTATTGTTTCCCATAATAGTCTTAGAATGGTGAAGGAATGATGCACAAACACCGATTCAACTTATTGGGCGATTCGAGTGAAATCCGTCCCACTTAGATAGAAAAGGAATTTGAGAGAAAGAAAAGGGCCAGTTAGGAATGTGTGGACTATGCTTTGTAGTATTATTGCCCATAAGAGTCTTAGAATGGTGAAGGAATGATGCACAAACAACGATTCAATTTATAGTACGATTCGAGTGAAATCCGTTCCACTTAGACAGAAAATGAGTTTGGAGAGAAAGAAAAGGGTCAGTTAGGAATGTGTGGATTATACTTTATAGTATTGTTACCCATAAGAGTCTTATAATGGTGAAGGAATGATGCACAAATATCGATTCAACTTATAGGGCGATTTGAGTGAAATCCGTCCCACTTAGATAGAAAAGGTGTTTGGAGAGAAAGAAAATGGTCATTAAGGAAGGTGTGGACTATACTTTATAGTATTGTTACCCATAAGAGTCTTAGAATTGTGAAGGAATGATGCACAAACACCGATTCAACTTATAGGACGATTCGAGTGAAAACCGTTCCACTTAGATAGAAAATGGAATTTGGAGAGAAAGAAAAGGGCCAGTTAGGAAGGTGTGGACTATTCTTTATAGTACTGTTGTCCATACGAGTCTTATATTTGTGAAGAAATGATGCACAAATACCGATTCAACTTATAGGACGAATCGAGTGAAAACCATCCCACTTAGATAGAAAAGGAGTTTGGAGAGAAAGAAAAGGGTCTGTTAGGAATGTGTGGGCTATACTTTATAGTATTGTTGCCCATAAGAGTTTTATAGTGGTGAAGGAATGATGAACAAACACCGATTAAACTTATAGGACGATTCGAGTGAAAACCGTACCACTTAGATAGAAAATGGAGTATGGAGAGAAAGAAAAAAGACAGTTAGGAAGGTGTGGACTATGCTTTATAGTATTGTTGCACATACGAGTCTTATATTTGTGAAGAAATGATCCACAAATACCGATTCGACTTATAGGACGAATCGAGTGAAAGCCATCCCACTTAGATAGAAAAGGAATTTGAGAGAAAGAAAAGGTCCAGTTAGGAATGTGTGGACTATGCTTTGTAGTATTATTGCCCATAAGAGTCTTAGAATGGTGAAGGAATGATGCACAAACAACGATTCAACTTATAGTACGATTCGAGTGAAATCCGTTCCACTTAGATAGAAAATGAGTTTGGAGAGAAAGAAAAGGGTCAGTTAGGAATGTGTGGATTATACTTTATAGTATTGTTACCCATAAGAGTCTTATAATGGCGGAGGAATGATGCACAAACACCGATTCAACTTATAAGACGATTCGAGTGAAATCCGTCCCACTTAGAAAGAAAAAGAGGTTGGAGAAAAAGAAAAGGGCCAGTTAGGAAGGTGTGGACTATGCTTTATAGTATTGTTGCCCATATGAGTCTTATATTTGTGAAGGAATGATACAGAAATACCGATTCAACTTATAGGACGATTCGAGTGAAATACGTCCCACTTTGATAGAAAAAGAGTTTGGAGAGAAAGAAAAGGGTCTGTTAGGAATGTGTGGGCTATACTTTATAGTATTGTTGCCCATAAGAGTTTTATACTGGTGAAGGAATGATGAACAAACACCGATTCAACTTATAGGAGGATTTGAGTGAAATCCGTACCACTTAGATAGAAAAGGAGTTTGGAGAGAAAGAAAATGGCCAGTAAGGAAGGTGTGGAATATAATTATAGTATTGTTTCCCATAATAGTCTTAGAATGGTGAATGAATGATGCACAAACACCGATTCAACTTATTGGGCGATTCGAGTGAAATCCGTCCCACTTAGATAGAAAAGGAATTTGAGAGAAAGAAAAGGGCCAGTTAGGAATGTGTAGACTATGCTTTGTAGTATTATTGCCCATAAGAGTCTTAGAATGGTGAAGGAATGATGCACAAACAACGATTCAACTTATAGTACGATTCGAGTGAAATCCGTTCCACTTAGACAGAAAATGAGTTTGGAGAGAAAGAAAAGGGTCAATTAGGAATGTGTGGATTATACTTTATAGTATTGTTACCCATAAGAGTCTTATAATGGCGGAGGAATGATGCACAAACACCGATTCAACTTATAAGACGATTCGAGTGAAATCCGTCCCACTTAGAAAGAAAAAGAGGTTGGAGAAAAAGAAAAGGGCCAGTTAGGAAGGTGTGGACTATGCTTTATAGTATTGTTGCCCATATGAGTCTTATATTTGTGAAGGAATGATACAGAAATACCGATTCAACTTATAGGACGATTCGAGTGAAATACGTCCCACTTAGATAGAAAAAGAGTTTGGAGAGAAAGAAAAGGGTCTGTTAGGAAGGTGTGGACTATGCTTTATAGTATTCTTGCGCATAAGAGTCTTATAATGGTGAAGGAATGATGCACAAACATCGATTCAACTTATAGGGCGATTTGAGTGAAATCCGTCCCACTTAGATAGAAAAGGTGTTTGGAGAGAAAGAAAATGGTCATTAAGGAATGTGTGGACTATACTTTATAGTATTGTTACCCATAAGAGTCTTAGAATTGTGAAGGAATAATGCACAAACACCTATTCAACTTCTAGGACGATTCGAGTGAAAACCGTTCCACTTAGATAGAAAATGGAGTTTGGAGAGAAAGAAAAGGGCCAGTTAGAAAGGTGTGGACTATGCTTTACAGTATTGTTGCCCATACGAGTCTTATATTTGTGAAGAAATGATGCACAAATACCGATTCGACTTATAGGACGAATCGAGTGAAAGCCATCCCACTTAGATAGAAAATGAGTTTGGAGAGAAAGAAAAGGGTCTGTTCGGAATGTGTGGGCTATGCTTTATAGTTTTGTTGCCCATATGAGTCTTATACTTGTGAAGGAATGATACAGAAATACCGATTCAACTTATAGGACGATTCGAGTGAAATACGTCCCACTTAGATAGAAAAAGAGTTTGGAGAGAAAGAAAAGGGTCTGTTAGGAAGGTGTAGACTATGCTTTATAGTATTCTTGCGCATAAGAGTCTTATAATGGTGAAGGAATGATGCACAAACATCGATTCAACTTATAGGGCGATTTGAGTGAAATCCATCCCACTTAGATAGAAAAGATGTTTGGAGAGAAAGAAAATGGTCATTAAGGAAGGTGTGGACTATACTTTATAGTATTGTTACCCATAAGAGTCTTAGAATTGTGAAGGAATGATGCACAAACACCGATTCAACTTATAGGACGATTCGAGTGAAAACCGTTCCACTTAGATAGAAAATGGAGTTTGAAGAGAAAGAAAAGGGCCAGTTAAGAAGGTGTGGACTATGCTTTATAGTATTGTTGCCCATACGAGTCTTATATTTGTGAAGAAATGATGCACAAATACCGATTAAACTTATAGGACGAATCGAGTGAAAGCCATCCCACTTAGAAAGAAAAGGAGTTTGGAGGGAAAGAAAAGGGTCTGCTAGGAATGTGTGGGCTATACTTTATAGTATTGTTGCCCATAAGAGTTTTATAATGGTGAAGGAATGATGAACAAACACCGATTCAACTTATAGGACGATTCGAGTGAAAACCGTACCTCTTAGATAGAAAATGGAGTTTGGAGAGAAAGAAAAGGGACAGTTAGGAAGGTGTGGACTATGCTTTGTAGTATTATTGCCCATAAGAGTCTTAGAATGGTGAATGAATGATGCACAAACAACGATTCAACTTATAGTACGATTCGAGTGAAATCCGTTCCACTTAGATAGAAAATGGAGTTTGGAGAGAAAGAAAAGGGCCAGTTAGGAAGGTGTGGACTATGGTTTATAGTATTGTTGCCCATACGAGTCTTACATTTGTGAAGAAATGATGCACAAATACCGATTCAACTTATAGGACGAATCGAGTGAAAGCCATCCCACTTAGATAGAAAAGGAGTTTGGAGAGAAAGAAAGAAAAGGGTCTGCTAGGAATGTGTGGGCTATACTTTATAGTATTGTTGCCCATAAGAGTTTTATAATGGTGAAGGAATGATGAACAAACACCGATTCAACTTATAGGACTATTCGAGTGAAAACCGTACCTCTTAGATAGAAAATGGAGTTTGGAGAGAAAGAAAAGGGACAGTTAGGAAGGTGTGGACTATGCTTTATAGTATTGTTGCCCATAAGAGTCTTATATTTGTGAAGAAATGATGCTCAAATACCGATTCGACTTATAGGACGAATCGAGTGAAAACCATCCCACTTAGATAGAAAAGGAGTTTCGAGAGAAAGAAAAGGGTCTGTTAGGAATGTGTGGGCTATACTTTATAGTATTGTTGCCCATAAGAGTTTTATAATGGTGAAGGAATGATGCACAAACAACGATTCAACTTATAGTACGATTCGAGTGAAATCCGTTCCACTTAGATAGAAAATGAGTTTGGAGAGAAAGAAAAGGGTCAGTTAGGAATGTGTGGATTATACTTTATAGTATTGTTACCCATAAGAGTCTTATAATGGCGGAGGAGTGATGCACAAACACCGATTCAACTTATAAGACGATTCGAGTGAAATCCGTCCCACTTAGAAAGAAAAAGAGGTTGGAGAAAAAGAAAAGGGCCAGTTAGGAAGGTGTGGACTATGCTTTATAGTATTGTTGCCCATATGAGTCTTATATTTGTGAAGGAATGATACAGAAATACCGATTCAACTTATAGGACGATTCGAGTGAAATACGTCCCACTTAGATTGAAAAAGAGTTTGGAGAGAAAGAAAAGGGTCTGTTAGGAAGGTGTGGACTATGCTTTATAGTATTCTTGCGCATAAGAGTCTTATAATGGTGAAGGAATGATGCACAAACATCGATTCAACTTATAGGGCGATCTGAGTGAAATCCGTCCCACTTAGATAGAAAAGGTGTTTGGAGAGAAAGAAAATGGTCATTAAGGAAGGTGTGGACTATACTTTATAGTATTGTTACCCATAAGAGTCTTAGAATTGTGAAGGAATAATGCACAAACACCGATTCAACTTATAGGACGATTCGAGTGAAAACCGTTCCACTTAGAGAGAAAATGGAGTTTGGAGAGAAAGAAAAGGGCCAGTTAGGAAGGTGTGGACTATGCTTTATAGTATTGTTGCCCATACGAGTCTTATATTTGTGAAGAAATGATGCACAAATACCGATTCGACTTATAGGACGAATCGAGTGAAAGCCATCCCACTTAGATAGAAAATGAGTTTGGAGAGAAAGAAAAGGGTCTGTTCGGAATGTGTGGGCTATACTTTATAGTATTGTTGCCCATAAGAGTTTTATAATGGTGAAGGAATGATGAACAAACACCGATTCAACTTATAGGAGGATTTGAGTGAAATCCGTACCTCTTAGACAGAAAAGGAGTTTGGAGAGAAAGAAAATGGCCAGTAAGGAAGGTGTGGAATATAATTTATAGTATTGTTTCCCATAATAGTCTTAGAATGGTGAAGGAATGATGCACAAACACCGATTCAACTTATTGGGCGATTCGAGTGAAATCCGTCCCACTTAGATAGAAAAGGAATTTGAGAGAAAGAAAAGGGCCAGTTAGGAATGTGTGGACTATGCTTTGTAGTATTATTCCCCATAAGAGTCTTAGAATGGTGAAGGAATGATGCACAAACAACGATTCAACTTATTGTACGATTCGAGTGAAATTCGTTCAACTTAGATAGAAAATGAGTTTGGAGAGAAAGAAAAGGGTCAGTTAGGAATGTGTGGATTATACTTTATAGTATTGTTACCCATAAGAGTCTTATAATGGCGGAGGAATGATGCACAAACACCGATTCAACTTATAAGACGATTCGAGTGAAATCCGTCCCACTTAGAAAGAAAAAGAGGTTGGAGAAAAAGAAAAGGGCCAGTTAGGAAGGTGTGGACTATGCTTTATAGTATTGTTACCCATATGAGTCTTATATTTGTGAAGGAATGATACAGAAATACCGATTCAACTTATAGGACGATTCGAGTGAAATACGTCCCAGTTAGATAGAAAAAGAGTTTGGAGAGAAAGAAAAGGGTCTGTTAGGAAGGTGTGGACTATGCTTTATAGTATTCTTGCGCATAAGAGTCTTATAATGGTGAAGGAATGATGCACAAACATCGATTCAACTTATAGGGCGATTTGAGTGAAATCCGTCCCACTTAGATAGAAAAGGTGTTTGGAGAGAAAGAAAATGGTCATTAAGGAAGGTGTGGACTATACTTTATAGTATTGTTACCCATAAGAGTCTTAGAATTGTGAAGGAATGATGCACAAACACCGATTCAACTTATAGGACGATTCCAGTGAAAACCGTTCCACTTAGATAGAAAATGGATTTTGGAGAGAAAGAAAAGGGCCAGTTAGGAAGGTGTGGACTATGCTTTATAGTATTGTTGCCCATACGAGTCTTATATTTGTGAAGAAATCATGCACAAATACCGATTCGACTTATAGGACGAATCGAGTGAAAGCCATCCCACTTAGATAGAAAAGGAGTTTGGAGAGAAAGAAAAGGGTCTGTTAGGAATGTGTGGGCTATACTTTATAGTATTGTTGCCCATAAGAGTTTTATAATGGTGAAGGAATGATGAACAAACACCGATTTAACTTATAGGAGGATTTGAGTGAAATCCGTACCACTTAGATAGAAAAGGAGTTTGGAGAGAAAGAAAATGGCCAGTAAGGAAGGTGTGGAATATAATTTATAGTATTGTTTCCAATAATAGTCTTAGAATGGTGAAGGAATGATGCACAAACACCGATTCAACTTATTGGCCGATTCGAGTGAAATCCGTCCCACTTAGATAGAAAAGGAATTTGAGAGAAAGAAAAGGGCCAGTTAGGAATGTGTGGACTATGCTTTGTAGTATTATTGCCCATAAGAGTCTTAGAATGGTGAAGGAATGATGCACAAACAACGATTCAACTTATAGTACGATTCGAGTGAAATCCGTTCCACTTAGATAGAAAATGAGTTTGGAAAGAAAGAAAAGGGTCAGTTTGGAATGTGTGGATTATACTTTATAGTATTGTTACCCATAAGAGTCTTATAACGGCGGAGGAATGATGCACAAACACCGATTCAACTTATAAGACGATTCGAGTGAAATCCGTCCCACTTAGAAAGAAAAAGAGGTTGGAGAAAAAGAAAAGGGCCAGTTAGGAAGGTGTGGACTATGCTTTATAGTATTGTTGGCCATATGAGTCTTATATTTGTGAAGGAATGATACAGAAATACCGATTCAACTTATAGGACGATTCGAGTGAAATACGTCCCACTTAGATAGAAAAAGATTTTGGAGAGAAAGAAAAGGGTCTGTTAGGAAGGTGTGGACTATTCTTTATAATATTCTTGCGCATAAGAGTCTTATAATGGTGAAGGAATGATGCACAAACATCGATTCAACTTATAGGGCGATTTGTGTGAAATCCGTCCCACTTAGATAGAAAAGGTGTTTGGAGAGAAAGAAAATGGTCATTAAGGAAGGTGTGGACTATACTTTATAGTATTGTTACCCCTAAGAGTCTTAGAATTGTGAAGGAATGATGCACAAACACCGATTCAACTTATAGGACGATTCGAGTGAAAACCGTTCCACTTAGATAGAAATGGAGTTTGGAGAGAAAGAAAAGGGCCAGTTAGGAAGGTGTGGACTATGCTTTATAGTATTGTTGCCCATACGAGTCTTATATTTGTGAAGAAATGACGCACAAATAACGATTCAACTTATAGGACGAATCGAGTGAAAGCCATCCCACTTAGATAGAAAAGGAGTTTGGAGAGAAAGAAAAGGGTCTGCTAGGAATGTGTGGGCTATACTTTATAGTATTGTTGCCCATAAGAGTATTATAATGGTGAAGGAATGATGAACAAACACAGATTCAACTTATAGGACAACTCGAGTGAAAACCGTTCCACTTAGATAGAAAATGGAGTTTAGAGAGAAAGAAAAGGGCCAGTGAGGAAGGTGTGGACTATGCTTTATAGTATTGTTGCCCATACGAGTCTTATATTTGTGAAGAAATGATGCACAAATACCGATTCGACTTATAGGACGAATCGAGTGAAAGCCATTCCACTTAGATAGAAAAGGAGTTTCGAGAGAAAGAAAAGGGTATGTTAGGAATGTGTGGGCTATACTTTATAGTATTGTTGCCCATAAGAGTTTTATAATGGTAAATGAATGATGCACAAATAACGATTCAACTTATAGTCCGATTCGAGTGAAATCCATTCCACTTAGACAGAAAATGAGTTTGGAGAGAAAGAAAAGGGTCAGTTAGGAATGTGTGGATTATACTTTATAGTATTGTTACCCATAAGAGTCTTATAATGGCGAAGGAATGATGCACAAACACCGATTCAACTTATAAGACGATTCGAGTGAAATCCGTCCCACTTAGAAAGAAAAAGAGGTTGGAGAAAAAGAAAAGGGCCAGTTAGGAAGGTGTGGACTATGCTTTATAGTATTCTTGCGCATAAGAGTCTTATAATGGTGAAGGAATGATGCACAAACATCGATTCAACTTATAGGGCGATTTGAGTGAAATCCGTCCCACTTAGATAGAAAAGGTGTTTGGAGAGAAAGAAAATGGTAATTAAGGAAGGTGTGGACTATACTTTATAGTATTGTTACCCATAAGAGTCTTAGAATTGTGAAGGAATGATGCACAAACACCGATTCAACTTATAGGACGATTCGAGTGAAAACCGTTCCACTTAGAGAGAAAATGGAGTTTTGAGAGAAAGAAAAGGGTCAGTTAGGAATGTGTGGATTATAATTTATAGTATTGTTACCCATAAGAGTCTTTTAATGGCGGAGGAATGATGCACAAACACCGATTCAACTTATAAGACGATTCGAGTGAAATCCGTACCACTTAGATAGAAAAAGAGTTTGGAGAGAAAGAAAAGGGTCTGTTAGGAAGGTGTGGACTATGGTTTATAGTATTCTTGCGCATAAGAGTCTTATAATGGTGAAGGAATGATGCAGAAACATCGATTCAACTTATAGAGCCATTTGAGTGAAATCCGTCCCACTTAGATAGAAAAGGTGTTTGGAGAAAAAGAAAAGGGTCTTTTAGGAAGGTGTGGACTATGCGTTATAGTATTCTTGCGCATAAGAATCTTATAATGGTTAAGGAATGATGCACAAACATCGATTCAACTTATAGGGCGATTTGAGTGAAATTCGTCCCACTTAGATAGAAAAGGTGTTTGGAGAGAAAGAAAATGGTCATTAAACTTATAACACGATTCGAGTGAAAACCGTTCCACTTAGATAGAAAATGGAGTTTGGAGAGAAACAAAAGGGCCAGTTAGGAAGGTGTGGACTATGCTTTATAGTATTGTTGCCCATACGAGTCTTATATTTGTGAAGAAATGATACACAAATACCGATTCGACTTATAGGACGAATCGAGTGAAAGCCATCAAACTTAGATAGAAAAGGAGTTTGGAGAGAAAGAAAAGGGTCTGTTAGGAATGTGTGGGCTATACTTTATAGTATTGTTGCCCATAAGAGTTTTATAATGGTGAAGGAATGATGAACAAACACCGATTCAACTTATAGGAGGATTTGAGTGAAATCCGTACCACTTAGATAGAAAAGGAGTTTGGAGAGAAAGAAAATGGCTAGTAAGGAAGGTGTGGAATATAATTTATAGTATTGTTTCCCATAATAGTCTTAGAATGGTGAAGGAATGATGCACAAACACTGATTCAACTTATTGGGCGATTCGAGTGAAATCCGTCCCACTTATATAGAAAAGGAATTTGAGAGAAAGAAAAGGGCCAGTTTGGAATGTTTGGACTATGCTTTGTAGTATTAGTGCCCATAAGAGTCTTAGAATGGTGAAGGAATGAAGCACAAACAACGATTCAACTTATAGTACGATTCGAGTGAAATCCGTTCCACTTTGATAGAAAATGAGTTTGGAGAGAAAGAAAAGGGTCAGTTAGGAATGTGTGGATTATACTTTATAGTATTGTTACCCATAAGAGTCTTATAATGGCGGAGGAATGATGCACAAACACCGATTCAACTTATAAGACGATTCGAGTGAAATCCGTCCCACTTAGATAGAAAAAGAGTTTGGAGAGAAAGAAAAGGGTCTGTTAGGAAGGTGTGGACTATGCTTGTTAGTATTCTTGCGCATAAGAGTCTTATAATGGTGAAGGAATGATGCACAAACTTCGATTCAACTTATTGGGCGATTTGAGTGAAATCCGTCCCACTTAGATAGAAAAGGTGTTTGGAGAGAAAGAAAATGGTCATTAAGGAATGTGTGGACTATACTTTATAGTATTGTTACCCATAAGAGTCTTAGAATTGTGAAGGAATAATGCACAAACACCTATTCAACTTATAGGACGATTCGAGTGAAAACCGTTCCACTTTGAGAGAAAATGGAGTTTGGAGAGAAAGAAAAGGACCAGTTAGGAAGGTGTGGACTATGCTTTATAATATTGTTGCCCATACGAGTCTTATATTTGTGAAGAAATGATGCACAAACATCGATTCAACTTATAGGGCGATTTGAGTGAAAACCGTCCCACTTAGACAGAAAAGGTGTTTGGAGAGAAAGAAAATGGTCATTAAGGAAGGTGTGGACTATACATTATAGTATTGTTACCCATAAGAGTCTTAGAATTGTGAAGGAATGATGCACAAACACCGATTCAACTTATAGGACGATTCGAGTGAAAACTGTTCCACTTAGAGAGAAAATGGAGTTTGGAGAGAAAGAAAAGGGCCAGTTAGGAAGGTGTGGACTATGCTTTATAGTATTGTTGCCCGTACGAGTCTTATATTTGTGAAGAAATGATGCACAAATACCGATTCGACTTATAGGAGGAATCGAGTGAAATCCATCCCACTTAGATAGAAAATGAGTTTGGAGAGAAAGAAAAGGGTCTGTTCGGAATGTGTGGGCTATAGTTTATAGTATTGTTGCCCATAAGAGTTTTATAATGGTGAAGGAATGATGAACAAACACCGATTCAACTTATAGGACGATTCGAGTGAAAACCGTTCCACTTAGATAGAAAATGGTGTTTGGAGAGAAAGAAAAGGGCCAGTTTGAAAGGTGTGGAATATAATTTATAGTATTGTTTCCCATAATAGTCTTAGAATGGTGAAGGAATGATGCACAAACACCGATTCAACTTATTGGGCGATTCGAGTGAAATCCGTCCCACTTAGATAGAAAAGGAATTTGAGAGAAAGAAAAGGGCCAATTAGGAATGTGTGGACTATGCTTTGTAGTATTATTGCCCATAAGAGTCTTAGAATGGTGAAGGAATGATGCACAAACAACGATTCAACTTATAGTACGATTCGAGTGAAATCCGATCCACTTAGATAGAAAATGAGTTTGGAGAGAAAGAAAAGGGTCGGTTAGGAATGTGTGGATTATACTTTATAGTATTGTTACCCATAAGAGTCTTATAATGGCGGAGGAATGATGCACAAACACCGATTCAACTTATTAGACGATTCGAGTGAAATCCGTCCCACTTAGATAGAAAAAGAGTTTGGAGAGAAAGAAAAGGGCCTGTTAGGAAGGTGTGGACTATGCTTTATAGTATTGTTGCCCATATGAGTCTTATATTTGTGAAGGAATGATACAGAAATACCGATTCAACTTATAGGACGATTCGAGTGAAATACGTCCCACTTAGATAGAAAAAGAGTTTGGAGAGAAAGAAAAGGGTCTGTTAGGAAGGTGTGGACTATGCTTTATAGTATTCTTGCGCATAAGAGTCTTATAATGGTGAAGGAATGATGCACAAACATCGATTCAACTTATAGGGCGATTTGAGTGAAATCCGTCCCACTTAGATAGAAAAGGTGTTTGGAGAGAAAGAAAATGGTCATTAAGGAAGGTGTGGACTATACTTTATAGTATTGTTACCCATAAGAGTCTTAGAATTGTGAAGGAATGATGCACAAACACCGATTCAACTTATAGGACGATTCGAGTGAAAACCGTTCCACTTAGAGAGAAAATGGAGTTTTGAGAGAAAGAAAAGGGTCAGTTAGGAATGTGTGGATTATGCTTTATAGTATTGTTACCCATAAGAGTCTTATAATGGCGGAGGAATGATGCACAAACACCGATTCAACTTATAAGACGATTCGAGTGAAATCCGTCCCACTTAGATAGAAAAAGAGTTTGGAGAGAAAGAAAAGGGTCTGTTAGGAAGGTGTGGACTATGCTTTATAGTATTCTTGCACGTAAGAGTCTTATAATGGGGAAGGAATGATGCAGAAACATCGATTCAACTTATAGGGCGATTTGAGTGAAATCCGTCCCACTTAGATAGAAAAGGTGTTTGGAGAAAAAGAAAAGGGTCTTTTAGGAATGTGTGGACTATGTTTTATAGTATTCTTGCGCATAAGAGTCTTATAATGGTGAAGGAATGATGCACAAACATCGATTCAACTTATAGGGCGATTTGAGTGAAATTCGTCCCACTTAGATAGAAAATGTGTTTGGAGAGAAAGAAAATGGTCATTAAGGAAGGTGTGGACTATACTTTATAGTATTGTTACCCATAAGAGTCTTAGACTTGTGAAGAAATGATGGACAAACATCGATTCAACTTATAGGGCGATTTGAGTGAAAACCGTCCCACTTAGATAGAAAAGGTGTTTGGAGAGAAAGAAAATGGTCATGAAGGAAGGTGTGGACTATACTTTATAGTATTGTTACCCATAAGAGTCTTATAATGGCGGAGGAATGATGCACAAACACCGATTCAACTTATAAGACGATTCGAGTGAAATCCGTCCCACTTAGATAGAAAAAGAGTTTGGAGAGAAAGAAAAGGGTCTGTTAGGAAGGTGTGGACTATGCTTTATAGTATTGTTGCCCATACGAGTCTTATATTTGTGAAGAAATGATGCACAAACATCGATTCAACTTATAGGGCGATTTGAGTGAAAACCGTCCCACTTAGATAGAAAAGGTGTTTGGAGAGAAAGAAAATGGTCATTAAGGAAGGTGTGGACTATACTTTATAATATTGTTACCCATAAGAGTCTTACAATGGCGGAGGAATGATGCACAAACACCGATTCAACTTATAAGACGATTCGAGTGAAATCCGTCCCACTTAGATAGAAAAAGAGTTTGGAGAGAAAGAAAAGGGTCTGTTAGGAAGGTGTGGACTATGCTTTATAGTATTCTTGCACATAAGAGTCTTATAATGGTGAAGGAATGATGCAGAAACATCGATTCAACTTATAGGGCGATTTGACTGAAATCCGTCCCACTTAGATAGAAAAGGTGTTTGGAGAAAATGAAAATGGTCATTAAGGAAGGTGTGGACTATACTTTATAGTATTGTTACCCATAAGAGTCTTAGAATTGTGAAGGAATGATGCACAAACACCGATTCAACTTATAGGACGATTCGAGTGAAAACCGTTCCACTTAGATAGAAAATGGAGATTGGAGAGAAAGAAAAGGGCCAGTTAGGAAGGTGTGGACTATGCTTTATAGTATTGTTGCCCATACGAGTCTTATATTTGTGAAGAAATGATGCACAAATACCGATTCGACTTATAGGACGAATCGAGTGAAAGCCATCCCACTTAGATAGAAAATGAGTTTGGAGAGAAAGAAAAGGGTCTGTTCGGAATGTGTGGGCTATATTTTATAGTATTGTTGCCCATAAGAGTTTTATAATGGTGAAGGAATGATGAACAAACACCGATTCAACTTATAGGAGGATTTGAGTGAAATCCGTACCACTTAGATAGAAAAGGAGTTTGGAGAGAAAGAAAATGGCCAGTAAGGAAGGTGTGGAATATAATTTATAGTATTGTTTCCCATAATAGTCTTAGAATGGTGAAGGAATGATGCACAAACACCGATTCAACTTATTGGGCGATTCGAGTGAAATCCGTCCCACTTAGATAGAAAAGGAATTTGAGAGAAAGAAAAGGGCCAGTTTGGAATGTGTGGACTATGCTTTGTAGTATTAGTTCCCATAAGAGTCTTAGAATGGTGAAGGAATGATGCACAAACAACGATTCAACTTATAGTACGATTCGAGTGAAATCCGTTCCAATTAGATAGAAAATGAGTTTGGAGAGAAAGAAAAGGGTCAGTTAGGAATGTGTGGAATATACTTTATAGTATTGTTATCCATAAGAGTCTTATAATGGCGGAGGAATGATGCACAAACACCGATTCAACTTATAAGACGATTCGAGTGAAATCCGTCCCACTTAGATAGAAAAAGAGTTTGGAGAGAAAGAAAAGGGCCTGTTAGGAAGGTGTGGACTATGCTTTATAGTATTCTTGCGCATAAGAGTCTTATGATGGTGAAGGAATGATGCACAAACTTCGATTCAACTTATAGGGCGATTTGAGTGAAATCCGTCCCACTTAGATAAAAAAGGTGTTTGGAGAGAAAGAAAATGGTCATTAAGGAATGTGTGGACTATACTTTATAGTATTGTTACCCATAAGAGTCTTAGAATTGTGAAGGAATAATGCACAAACACCGATTCAACTTATAGGACGATTCGAGTGAAAACCGTTCCACTTAGAGAGAAAATGGAGTTTGGAGAGAAAGAAAAGGGCCAGTTAGGAAGGTGTGGACTATGCTTTATAGTATTGTTGCCCATACGAGTCTTATATTTGTGAAGAAATGATGCACAAACATCGATTCAACTTATAGGGCGATTTGGGTGAAAATCGTCCCACTTAGATAGAAAAGGTGTTTGGAGAGAAAGAAAATGGTCATTAAGGAAGGTGTGGACTATACTTTATAGTATTGTTACCCATAAGAGTCTTAGAATTGTGAAGGAATGATGCACAAACACCGATTCAACTTATAGGACGATCCGAGTGAAAACCGTTCCACTTAGAGAGAAAATGGAGTTTGGAGAGAAAGAAAAGGGCCAGTTAGGAAGGTGTGGACTATGTTTATAGTATTGTTGCCCGTACGAGTCTTATATTTGTGAAGAAATGATGCACAAATACCGATTCGACTTATCGGACGAATCGAGTGAAAGCCATCCCACTTAGATAGAAAATAAGTTTGGAGAGAAAAAAAGGGTCTGTTCGGAATGTGTGGGCTATATTTTATAGTATTGTTGCCCATAAGAGTTTTATAATGGTGAAGGAATGATGAACAAACACCGATTCAACTTATAGGAGGATTTGAGTGAAATCCGTACCACTTAGATAGAAAAGGAGTTTGGAGAGAAAGAAAATGGCCAGTAAGGAAGGTGTGGAATATAATTTATAGTATTGTTTCCCATAATAGTCTTAGAATGGTGAAGGAATGATGCACAAACACCGATTCAACTTATTGGGCGATTCAAGTGAAATCCGTCCAACTTAGATAGAAAAGGAATTTGAGAGAAAGAAAAGGGCCAGTTTGGAATGTGTGGACTATGCTTTGTAGTATTAGTGCCCATAAGAGTCTTAGAATGGTGAAGGAATGATGCACAAACAACGATTCAACTTATAGTACGATTCGAGTGAAATCCGTTCCAATTAGATAGAAAATGAGTTTGGAGAGAAAGAAAAGGGTCAGTTAGGAATGTGTGGATTATACTTTATAGTATTGTTATCCATAAGAGTCTTATAATGGCGGAGGAATGATGCACAAACACCGATTCAACTTATAAGACGATTCGAGTGAAATCCGTCCCACTTAGATAGAAAAAGAGTTTGGAGAGAAAGAAAAGGGCCTGTTAGGAAGGTGTGGACTATGCTTTATAGTATTCTTGCGCATAAGAGTCTTATGATGGTGAAGGAATGATGCACAAACTTCGATTCAACTTATAGGGCGATTTGAGTGAAATCCGTCCCACTTAGATAAAAAAGGTGTTTGGAGAGAAAGAAAATGGTCATTAAGGAATGTGTGGACTATACTTTATAGTATTGTTACCCATAAGAGTCTTAGAATTGTGAAGGAATAATGCACAAACACCGATTCAACTTATAGGACGATTCGAGTGAAAACCGTTCCACTTAGAGAGAAAATGGAGTTTGGAAAGAAAGAAAAGGGCCAGTTAGGAAGGTGTGGACTATGCTTTATAGTATTGTTGCCCATACGAGTCTTATATTTGTGAAGAAATGATGCACAAACATCGATTCAACTTATAGGGCGATTTGGGTGAAAACCGTCCCACTTAGATAGAAAAGGTGTTTGGAGAGAAAGAAAATGGTCATTAAGGAATGTGTGGGCTATATTTTATAGTATTGTTGCCTATAAGAGTTTTATAATGGTGAAGGAATGATGAACAAACACCGATTCAACTTATAGGAGGATTTGAGTGAAATCCGTACCACTTAGATAGAAAAGGAGTTTGGAGAGAAAGAAAATGGCCAGTAAGGAAGGTGTGGAATATAATTTATAGTATTGTTTCCCATAATAGTCTTAGAATGGTGAAGGAATGATGCACAAACACCGATTCAACTTATTGGGCGATTCAAGTGAAATCCGTCCAACTTAGATAGAAAAGGAATTTGAGAGAAAGAAAAGGGCCAGTTTGGAATGTGTGGACTATGCTTTGTAGTATTAGTGCCCATAAGAGTCTTAGAATGGTGAAGGAATGATGCACAAACAACGATTCAACTTATAGTACGATTCGAGTGAAATCCGTTCCAATTAGATAGAAAATGAGTTTGGAGAGAAAGAAAAGGGTCAGTTAGGAATGTGTGGATTATACTTTATAGTATTGTTATCCATAAGAGTCTTATAATGGCGGAGGAATGATGCACAAACACCGATTCAACTTATAAGACGATTCGAGTGAAATCCGTCCCACTTAGATAGAAAAAGAGTTTGGAGAGAAAGAAAAGGGCCTGTTAGGAAGGTGTGGACTATGCTTTATAGTATTCTTGTGCATAAGAGTCTTATGATGGTGAAGGAATGATGAACAAACTTCGATTCAACTTATAGGGCGATTTGAGTGAAATCCGTCCCACTTAGATAAAAAAGGTGTTTGGAGAGAAAGAAAATGGTCATTAAGGAATGTGTGGACTATACTTTATAGTATTGTTACCCATAAGAGTCTTAGAATTGTGAAGGAATAATGCACAAACACCGATTCAACTTATAGGACGATTCGAGTGAAAACCGTTCCACTTAGAGAGAAAATGGAGTTTGGAGAGAAAGAAAAGGGCCAGTTAGGAAGGTGTGGACTATGCTTTATAGTATTGTTGCCCATACGAGTCTTATATTTGTGAAGAAATGATGCACAAACATCGATTCAACTTATAGGGCGATTTGGGTGAAAACCGTCCCACTTAGATAGAAAAGGTGTTTGGAGAGAAAGAAAATGGTCATTAAGGAAGGTGTGGACTATACTTTATAGTATTGTTACCCATAAGAGTCTTAGAATTGTGAAGGAATGATGCACAAACACCGATTCAACTTATAGGACGATTCGAGTGAAAACCGTTCCACTTAGAGAGAAAATGGAGTTTGGAGAGAAAGAAAAGGGTCAGTTAGGAAGGTGTGGACTATGCTTTATAGTATTGTTGCCCGTACGAGTCTTATATTTGTGAAGAAATGATGCACAAATACCGATTCGACTTATCGGACGAATCGAGTGAAAGCCATCCCACTTAGATAGAAAATGAGTTTGGAGAGAAAGAAAAGGGTCTGTTCGGAATGTGTGGGCTATATTTTATAGTATTGTTACCCATAATAGTTTAATAATGGTGAAGGAATGATGAACAAACACCGATTCAACTTATAGGAGGATTTGAGTGAAATCCGTACCACTTAGATAGAAAAGGAGTTTGGAGAGAAAGAAAATGGCCAGTAAGGAAGGTGTGGAATATAATTTATAGTATTGTTTCCCATAATAGTCTTAGAATGGTGAAGGAATGATGCACAAACACCGATTCAACTTATTGGGCGATTCAAGTGAAATCCGTCCAACTTAGATAGAAAAGGAATTTGAGAGAAAGAAAAGGGCCAGTTTGGAATGTGTGGACTATGCTTTGTAGTATTAGTGCCCATAAGAGTCTTAGAATGGTGAAGGAATGATGCACAAACAACGATTCAACTTATAGTACGATTCGAGTGAAATCCGTTCCACTTAGATAGAAAAAGAGTTTGGAGAGAAAGAAAAGGGTCAGTTAGGAATGTGTGGATTATACTTTATAGTATTGTTACCCATAAGAGTCTTATAATGGCGGAGGAATGATGCACAAACACCGATTCAACTTATAAGACGATTCGAGTGAAATCCGTCCCACTTAGATAGAAAAAGAGTTTGGAGAGAAAGAAAAGGGCCTGTTAGGAAGGTGTGGACTATGCTTTATAGTATTCTTGCGCATAAGAGTCTTATAATGGTGAAGAAATGATGCACAAACTTCGATTCAACTTATAGGGCTATTTGAGTGAAATCCGTCCCACTTAGATAGAAAAGGTGTTTGGAGAGAAAGAAAATGGTCATTAAGGAATGTGTGGACTATACTTTATAGTATTGTTACCTATAACAGTCTTAGAATTGTGAAGGAATAATGCACAAACACCGATTCAACTTATAGGACGATTCGAGTGAAAACCGTTCCACTTAGAGAGAAAATGGAGTTTGGAGAGAAAGAAAAGGGCCAGTTAGGAAGGTGTGGACTATGCTTTATAGTATTGTTGCCCATACGAGTCTTATATTTGTGAAGAAATGATGCACAAACATCGATTCAACTTATAGGGCGATTTGAGTGAAAACCGTCCCACTTAGATAGAAAAGGTGTTTGGAGAGAAATAAAATGGTCATTAAGGAAGGTGTGGACTATACTTTATAGTATTGTTACCCATAAGAGTGTTAGAATTGTTAAGGAAGGTGTGGACTATGCTTTATAGTATTGTTGCCCATACGAGTCTTATATTTGTGAAGAAATGATGCACAAACATCGATTCAACTTATAGGGCGATTTGAGTGAAAACCGTCCCACTTAGATAGAAAAGGTGTTTGGAGAGAAAGAAAATGGTCATTAAGGAAGGTGTGGACTATACTTTATAGTATTGTTACCCATAAGAGTCTTATAATGGCGGAGGAATGATGCACAAACACCGATTCAACTTATAAGACGATTCGAGTGAAATCCGTCCCACTTAGATAGAAAAAGAGTTTGGAGAGAAAGAAAAGGGCCTGTTAGGAAGGTGTGGACTATGCTTTATAGTATTCTTGTGCATAAGAGTCTTATGATGGTGAAGGAATGATGAACAAACTTCGATTCAACTTATAGGGCGATTTGAGTGAAATCCGTCCCACTTAGATAAAAAAGGTGTTTGGAGAGAAAGAAAATGGTCATTAAGGAATGTGTGGACTATACTTTATAGTATTGTTACCCATAAGAGTCTTAGAATTGTGAAGGAATAATGCACAAACACCGATTCAACTTATAGGACGATTCGAGTGAAAACCGTTCCACTTAGAGAGAAAATGGAGTTTGGAGAGAAAGAAAAGGGCCAGTTAGGAAGGTGTGGACTATGCTTTATAGTATTGTTGCCCATACGAGTCTTATATTTGTGAAGAAATGATGCACAAACATCGATTCAACTTATAGGGCGATTTGGGTGAAAACCGTCCCACTTAGATAGAAAAGGTGTTTGGAGAGAAAGAAAATGGTCATTAAGGAAGGTGTGGACTATACTTTATAGTATTGTTACCCATAAGAGTCTTAGAATTGTGAAGGAATGATGCACAAACACCGATTCAACTTATAGGACGATTCGAGTGAAAACCGTTCCACTTAGAGAGAAAATGGAGTTTGGAGAGAAAGAAAAGGGTCAGTTAGGAAGGTGTGGACTATGCTTTATAGTATTGTTGCCCGTACGAGTCTTATATTTGTGAAGAAATGATGCACAAATACCGATTCGACTTATCGGACGAATCGAGTGAAAGCCATCCCACTTAGATAGAAAATGAGTTTGGAGAGAAAGAAAAGGGTCTGTTCGGAATGTGTGGGCTATATTTTATAGTATTGTTACCCATAATAGTTTAATAATGGTGAAGGAATGATGAACAAACACCGATTCAACTTATAGGAGGATTTGAGTGAAATCCGTACCACTTAGATAGAAAAGGAGTTTGGAGAGAAAGAAAATGGCCAGTAAGGAAGGTGTGGAATATAATTTATAGTATTGTTTCCCATAATAGTCTTAGAATGGTGAAGGAATGATGCACAAACACCGATTCAACTTATTGGGCGATTCAAGTGAAATCCGTCCAACTTAGATAGAAAAGGAATTTGAGAGAAAGAAAAGGGCCAGTTTGGAATGTGTGGACTATGCTTTGTAGTATTAGTGCCCATAAGAGTCTTAGAATGGTGAAGGAATGATGCACAAACAACGATTCAACTTATAGTACGATTCGAGTGAAATCCGTTCCACTTAGATAGAAAAAGAGTTTGGAGAGAAAGAAAAGGGTCAGTTAGGAATGTGTGGATTATACTTTATAGTATTGTTACCCATAAGAGTCTTATAATGGCGGAGGAATGATGCACAAACACCGATTCAACTTATAAGACGATTCGAGTGAAATCCGTCCCACTTAGATAGAAAAAGAGTTTGGAGAGAAAGAAAAGGGCCTGTTAGGAAGGTGTGGACTATGCTTTATAGTATTCTTGCGCATAAGAGTCTTATAATGGTGAAGAAATGATGCACAAACTTCGATTCAACTTATAGGGCTATTTGAGTGAAATCCGTCCCACTTAGATAGAAAAGGTGTTTGGAGAGAAAGAAAATGGTCATTAAGGAATGTGTGGACTATACTTTATAGTATTGTTACCTATAACAGTCTTAGAATTGTGAAGGAATAATGCACAAACACCGATTCAACTTATAGGACGATTCGAGTGAAAACCGTTCCACTTAGAGAGAAAATGGAGTTTGGAGAGAAAGAAAAGGGCCAGTTAGGAAGGTGTGGACTATGCTTTATAGTATTGTTGCCCATACGAGTCTTATATTTGTGAAGAAATGATGCACAAACATCGATTCAACTTATAGGGCGATTTGAGTGAAAACCGTCCCACTTAGATAGAAAAGGTGTTTGGAGAGAAATAAAATGGTCATTAAGGAAGGTGTGGACTATACTTTATAGTATTGTTACCCATAAGAGTGTTAGAATTGTTAAGGAAGGTGTGGACTATGCTTTATAGTATTGTTGCCCATACGAGTCTTATATTTGTGAAGAAATGATGCACAAACATCGATTCAACTTATAGGGCGATTTGAGTGAAAACCGTCCCACTTAGATAGAAAAGGTGTTTGGAGAGAAAGAAAATGGTCATTAAGGAAGGTGTGGACTATACTTTATAGTATTGTTACCCATAAGAGTCTTAGAATTGTGAAGGAATGATGCACAAACACCGATTCAACTTATAGGACGATTCGAGTGAAAACCGTTCCACTTAGAGAGAAAATGGAGTTTGGAGAGAAAGAAAAGGGCCAGTTAGGAAGGTGTGGACTATGCTTTATAGTATTGTTGCCCGTACGAGTCTTATATTTGTGAAGAAATGATGCACAAATACCGATTCGACTTATCGGACGAATCGAGTGAAAGCCATCCCACTTAGATAGAAAATGAGTTTGGAGAGAAAGAAAAGGGTCTGTTCGGAATGTGTGGGCTATATTTTATAGTATTGTTGCCCATAAGAGTTTTATAATGGTGAAGGAATGATGAACAAACACCGATTCAACTTATAGGAGGATTTGAGTGAAATCCGTACCACTTAGATAGAAAAGGAGTTTGGAGAGAAAGAAAATGGCCAGTAAGGAAGGTGTGGAATATAATTTATAGTATTGTTTCCCATAATAGTCTTAGAATGGTGAAGGAATGATGCACAAACACCGATTCTACTTATTGGGCGATTCAAGTGAAATCCGTCCAACTTAGATAGAAAAGGAATTTGAGAGAAAGAAAAGGGCCAGTTTGGAATGTGTGGACTATGCTTTGTAGTATTAGTGCCCATAAGAGTCTCAGAATGGTGAAGGAATGATGCACAAACAACGATTCAACTTATAGTACGATTCGAGTGAAATCCGTTCCACTTAGATAGAAAATGAGTTTGGAGAGAAAGAAAAGGGTCAGTTAGGAATGTGTGGATTATACTTTATAGTATTGTTACCCATAAGAGTCTTATAATGGCGGAGGAATGATGCACAAACACCGATTCAACTTATAAGACGATTCGAGTGAAATCCGTCCCACTTAGATAGAAAAAGAGTTTGGAGAGAAAGAAAAGGGCCTGTTAGGAAGGTGTGGACTATGCTTTATAGTATTCTTGCGCATAAGAGTCTTATAATGGTGAAGGTATGATGCTAAAACTTCGATTCAACTTATAGGGCTATTTGAGTGAAATCCGTCCCACTTAGATAGAAAAGGTGTTTGGAGAGAAAGAAAATGGTCATTAAGGAATGTGTGGACTATACTTTATAGTATTGTTACCTATAAGAGTCTTAGAATTGTGAAGGAATAATGCACAAACACCGATTCAACTTATAGGACGATTCGAGTGAAAACCGTTCCACTTAGAGAGAAAATGGAGTTTGGAGAGAAAGAAAAGGGCCAGTTAGGAAGGTGTGGACTATGCTTTATAGTATTGTTGCCCATACGAGTCTTATATTTGTGAAGAAATGATGCACAAACATCGATTCAACTTATAGGGCGATTTGAGTGAAAACCGTCCCACTTAGATAGAAAAGGTGTTTGGAGAGAAATAAAATGGTCATTAAGGAAGGTGTGGACTATACTTTATAGTATTGTTACCCATAAGAGTCTTAGAATTGTTAAGGAATGATGCACAAACACCGATTCAACTTATAGGACGATTCGAATGAAAACCGTTCCACTTAGAGAGAAAATGGAGTTTGGAGAGAAAGAAAAGGGCCAGTTAGGAAGGTGTGGACTATGCTTTATAGTATTGTTGCCCATACGAGTCTTATATTTGTGAAGAAATGATGCACAAACATCGATTCAACTTATAGGGCGATTTGAGTGAAAACCGTCCCACTTAGATAGAAAAGGTGTTTGGAGAGAAAGAAAATGGTCATTAAGGAAGGTGTGGACTATACTTTATAGTATTGTTACCCATAAGAGTCTTAGAATTGTGAAGGAATGATGCACAAACACCGATTCAACTTTTAGGACGATTCGAGTGAAAACCGTTCCACTTAGAGAGAAAATGGAGTTTGGAGAGAAAGAAAAGGGCCAGTTAGGAAGGTGTGGACTATGCTTTATAGTATTGTTGCCCGTACGAGTCTTATATTTGCGAAGAAATGATGCGCAAATACCGATTCGACTTATCGGACGAATCAAGTGAAAGCCATCCCACTTAGATAGAAAATGAGTTTGGAGAGAAAGAAAAGGGTCTGTTCGGAATGTGTGGGCTATATTTTATAGTATTGTTGCCCATAAGAGTTTTATAATGGTGAAGGAATGATGAACAAACACCGATTCAACTTATAGGAGGATTTGAGTGAAATCCGTACCACTTAGATAGAAAAGGAGTTTAGAGAGAAAGAAAATGGCCAGTAAGGAAGGTGTGGAATATAATTTATAGTATTGTTTCCCATAATAGTCTTAGAATGGTGAAGGAATGATGCACAAACACCGATTCAACTTATAGGACGATTCGAGTGAAAACCGTTCCACTAAGAGAGAAAATGGAGTTTGGAGAGAAAGAAAAGGGCCAGTTAGAAAGGTGTGGACTATGCTTTATAGTATTGTTGCCCATACGAGTCTTATATTTGTGAAGAAATGATGCACAAATATTGATTCAACTTATAGGGCGATTTGAGTGAAAACCGTCCCACTTAGATAGAAAAGGTGTTTGGAGAGAAAGAAAATGGTCATTAAGGAAGGTGTGGACTATACTTTATAGTATTGTTACCCATAAGAGTCTTAGAATTGTGAAGGAATGATGCACAAACACCGATTCAACTTATAGGACGATTCGAGTGAAAACCGTTCCACTTAGAGAGAAAATGGAGTTTGGAGAGAAAGAAAAGGGCCAGTTAGGAAGGTGTGGACTATGCTTTATAGTATTGTTGCCCATACGAGTCTTATATTTGTGAAGAAATGATGCACAAATACCGATTCGACTAATAGGACGAATCGAGTGAAAGCCATCCCACTTAGATAGAAAATGAGTTTGGAGAGAAAGAAAAGGGTCTGTTCGGAATGTGTGGGCTATATTTTATAGTATTGTTGCCCATAAGAGTTTTATAATGGTGAAGGAATGATGAACAAACACCGATTCAACTTATAGGAGGATTTGAGTGAAATCCGTACCACTTAGATAGAAAAGGAGTTTGGAGAGAAAGAAAATGTCCAGTAAGGAAGGTGTGGAATATAATTTATAGTATTGTTTCCCATAATAGTCTTAGAATGGTGAAGGAATGATGCACAAACACCGATTCAACTTATTGAGCGATTCGAGTGAAATCCGTCCCACTTAGATAGAAAAGGAATTTGAGAGAAAGAAAAGGGCCAGTTTGGAATGTGTGGACTATGCTTTGTAGTATTAGTTCCCATAAGAGTCTTAGAATGGTGAAGGAATGATGCACAAACAACGATTCAACTTATAGTACGATTCGAGTGAAATCCGTTCCACTTAGATAGAAAAAGAGTTTGGAGAGAAAGAAAAGGGTCAGTTAGGAATGTGTGGATTATACTTTATAGTATTGTTACCCATAAGAGTCTTATAATGGCGGAGGAATGATGCACAAACACCGATTCAACTTATAAGACGATTCGAGTGAAATCCGTCCCACTTAGATAGAAAAAGAGTTTGGAGAGAAAGAAAAGGGCCTGTTAGGAAGGTGTGGACTATGCTTTATAGTATTCTTGCGCATAAGAGTCTTATAATGGTGAAGGTATGATGCTAAAACTTCGATTCAACTTATAGGGCTATTTGAGTGAAATCCGTCCCACTTAGATAGAAAAGGTGTTTGGAGAGAAAGAAAATGGTCATTAAGGAATGTGTGGACTATACTTTATAGTATTGTTACCTATAAGAGTCTTAGAATTGTGAAGGAATAATGCACAAACACCGATTCAACTTATAGGACGATTCGAGTGAAAACCGTTCCACTTAGAGAGAAAATGGAGTTTGGAGAGAAAGAAAAGGGCCAGTTAGGAAGGTGTGGACTATGCTTTATAGTATTGTTGCCCATACGAGTCTTATATTTGTGAAGAAATGATGCACAAACATCGATTCAACTTATAGGGCGATTTGAGTGAAAACCGTCCCACTTAGATAGAAAAGGTGTTTGGAGAGAAATAAAATGGTCATTAAGGAAGGTGTGGACTATACTTTATAGTATTGTTACCCATAAGAGTCTTAGAATTGTTAAGGAATGATGCACAAACACCGATTCAACTTATAGGACGATTCGAATGAAAACCGTTCCACTTAGAGAGAAAATGGAGTTTGGAGAGAAAGAAAAGGGCCAGTTAGGAAGGTGTGGACTATGCTTTATAGTATTGTTGCCCATACGAGTCTTATATTTGTGAAGAAATGATGCACAAACATCGATTCAACTTATAGGGCGATTTGAGTGAAAACCGTCCCACTTAGATAGAAAAGGTGTTTGGAGAGAAAGAAAATGGTCATTAAGGAAGGTGTGGACTATACTTTATAGTATTGTTACCCATAAGAGTCTTAGAATTGTGAAGGAATGATGCACAAACACCGATTCAACTTATAGGACGATTCGAGTGAAAACCGTTCCACTTAGAGAGAAAATGGAGTTTGGAGAGAAAGAAAAGGGCCAGTTAGGAAGGTGTGGACTATGCTTTATAGTATTGTTGCCCGTACGAGTCTTATATTTGCGAAGAAATGATGCGCAAATACCGATTCGACTTATCGGACGAATCAAGTGAAAGCCATCCCACTTAGATAGAAAATGAGTTTGGAGAGAAAGAAAAGGGTCTGTTCGGAATGTGTGGGCTATATTTTATAGTATTGTTGCCCATAAGAGTTTTATAATGGTGAAGGAATGATGAACAAACACCGATTCAACTTATAGGAGGATTTGAGTGAAATCCGTACCACTTAGATAGAAAAGGAGTTTAGAGAGAAAGAAAATGGCCAGTAAGGAAGGTGTGGAATATAATTTATAGTATTGTTTCCCATAATAGTCTTAGAATGGTGAAGGAATGATGCACAAACACCGATTCAACTTATAGGACGATTCGAGTGAAAACCGTTCCACTAAGAGAGAAAATGGAGTTTGGAGAGAAAGAAAAGGGCCAGTTAGAAAGGTGTGGACTATGCTTTATAGTATTGTTGCCCATACGAGTCTTATATTTGTGAAGAAATGATGCACAAATATTGATTCAACTTATAGGGCGATTTGAGTGAAAACCGTCCCACTTAGATAGAAAAGGTGTTTGGAGAGAAAGAAAATGGTCATTAAGGAAGGTGTGGACTATACTTTATAGTATTGTTACCCATAAGAGTCTTAGAATTGTGAAGGAATGATGCACAAACACCGATTTAACTTATAGGACGATTCGAGTGAAAACCGTTCCACTTAGAGAAAAAATGGAGTTTGGAGAGAAAGAAAAGGGCCAGTTAGGAAGGTGTGGACTATGCTTTATAGTATTGTTGCCCATACGAGTCTTATATTTGTGAAGAAATGATGCACAAATACCGATTCGACTAATAGGACGAATCGAGTGAAAGCCATCCCACTTAGATAGAAAATGAGTTTGGAGAGAAAGAAAAGGGTCTGTTCGGAATGTGTGGGCTATATTTTATAGTATTGTTGCCCATAAGAGTTTTATAATGATGAAGGAATGATGAACAAACACCGATTCAACTTATAGGAGGATTTGAGTGAAATCCGTACCACTTAGATAGAAAAGGAGTTTGGAGAGAAAGAAAATGTCCAGTAAGGAAGGTGTGGAATATAATTTATAGTATTGTTTCCCATAATAGTCTTAGAATGGTGAAGGAATGATGCACAAACACCGATTCAACTTATTGAGCGATTCGAGTGAAATCCGTCCCACTTAGATAGAAAAGGAATTTGAGAGAAAGAAAAGGGCCAGTTTGGAATGTGTGGACTATGCTTTGTAGTATTAGTTCCCATAAGAGTCTTAGAATGGTGAAGGAATGATGCACAAACAACGATTCAACTTATAGTACGATTCGAGTGAAATCCGTTCCACTTAGATAGAAAAAGAGTTTGGAGAGAAAGAAAAGGGTCAGTTAGGAATGTGTGGATTATACTTTATAGTATTGTTACCCATAAGAGTCTTATAATGGCGGAGGAATGATGCACAAACACCGATTCAACTTATAAGACGATTCGAGTGAAATCCGTCCCACTTAGATAGAAAAAGAGTTTGGAGAGAAAGAAAAGGGCCTGTTAGGAAGGTGTGGACTATGCTTTATAGTATTCTTGCGCATAAGAGTCTTATAATGGTGAAGGAATGATGCACAAACTTCGATTCAACTTATAGGGCTATTTGAGTGAAATCCGTCCCACTTAGATAGAAAAGGTGTTTGGAGAGAAAGAAAATGGTCATTAAGGAATGTGTGAACTATACTTTATAGTATTGTTACCTATAACAGTCTTAGAATTGTGAAGGAATAATGCACAAACACCGATTCAACTTATAGGACGATTCGAGTGAAAACCGTTCCACTTAGAGAGAAAATGGAGTTTGGAGAGAAAGAAAAGGGCCAGTTAGGAAGGTGTGGACTATGCTTTATAGTATTGTTGCCCATACGAGTCTTATATTTGTGAAGAAATGATGCACAAACATCGATTCAACTTATAGGGCGATTTGAGTGAAAACCGTCCCACTTAGATAGAAAAGGTGTTTGGAGAGAAATAAAATGGTCATTAAGGAAGGTGTGGACTATACTTTATAGTATTGTTACCCATAAGAGTGTTAGAATTGTTAAGGAAGGTGTGGACTATGCTTTATAGTATTGTTGCCCATACGAGTCTTATATTTGTGAAGAAATGATGCACAAACATCGATTCAACTTATAGGGCGATTTGAGTGAAAACCGTCCCACTTAGATAGAAAAGGTGTTTGGAGAGAAAGAAAATGGTCATTAAGGAAGGTGTGGACTATACTTTATAGTATTGTTACCCATAAGAGTCTTAGAATTGTGAAGGAATGATGCACAAACACCGATTCAACTTATAGGACGATTCGAGTGAAAACCGTTCCACTTAGAGAGAAAATGGAGTTTGGAGAGAAAGAAAAGGGCCAGTTAGGAAGGTGTGGACTATGCTTTATAGTATTGTTGCCCGTACGAGTCTTATATTTGTGAAGAAATGATGCACAAATACCGATTCGACTTATCGGACGAATCGAGTGAAAGCCATCCCACTTAGATAGAAAATGAGTTTGGAGAGAAAGAAAAGGGTCTGTTCGGAATGTGTGGGCTATATTTTATAGTATTGTTGCCCATAAGAGTTTTATAATGGTGAAGGAATGATGAACAAACACCGATTCAACTTATAGGAGGATTTGAGTGAAATCCGTACCACTTAGATAGAAAAGGAGTTTGGAGAGAAAGAAAATGGCCAGTAAGGAAGGTGTGGAATATAATTTATAGTATTGTTTCCCATAATAGTCTTAGAATGGTGAAGGAATGATGCACAAACACCGATTCTACTTATTGGGCGATTCAAGTGAAATCCGTCCAACTTAGATAGAAAAGGAATTTGAGAGAAAGAAAAGGGCCAGTTTGGAATGTGTGGACTATGCTTTGTAGTATTAGTGCCCATAAGAGTCTTAGAATGGTGAAGGAATGTTGCACAAACAACGATTCAACTTATAGTACGATTCGAGTGAAATCCGTTCCAATTAGATAGAAAATGAGTTTGGAGAGAAAGAAAAGGGTCAGTTAGGAATGTGTGGATTATACTTTATAGTATTGTTATCCATAAGAGTCTTATAATGGCGGAGGAATGATGCACAAACACCGATTCAACTTATAAGACGATTCGAGTGAAATCCGTCCCACTTAGATAGAAAAAGAGTTTGGAGAGAAAGAAAAGGGCCTGTTAGGAAGGTGTGGACTATGCTTTATAGTATTCTTGCGCATAAGAGTCTTATGATGGTGAAGGAATGATGCACAAACTTCGATTCAACTTATAGGGCGATTTGAGTGAAATCCGTCCCACTTAGATAAAAAAGGTGTTTGGAGAGAAAGAAAATGGTCATTAAGGAATGTGTGGACTATACTTTATAGTATTGTTACCCATAAGAGTCTTAGAATTGTGAAGGAATAATGCACAAACACCGATTCAACTTATAGGACGATTCGAGTGAAAACCGTTCCACTTAGAGAGAAAATGGAGTTTGGAGAGAAAGAAAAGGGCCAGTTAGGAAGGTGTGGACTATGCTTTATAGTATTGTTGCCCATACGAGTCTTATATTTGTGAAGAAATGATGCACAAACATCGATTCAACTTATAGGGCGATTTGGGTGAAAACCGTCCCACTTAGATAGAAAAGGTGTTTGGAGAGAAAGAAAATGGTCATTAAGGAAGGTGTGGACTATACTTTATAGTATTGTTACCCATAAGAGTCTTAGAATTGTGAAGGAATGATGCACAAACACCGATTCAACTTATAGGACGATTCGAGTGAAAACCGTTCCACTTAGAGAGAAAATGGAGTTTGGAGAGAAAGAAAAGGGCCAGTTAGGAAGGTGTGGACTATGCTTTATAGTATTGTTGCCCGTACGAGTCTTATATTTGTGAAGAAATGATGCACAAATACCGATTCGACTTATCGGACGAATCGAGTGAAAGCCATCCCACTTAGATAGAAAATGAGTTTGGAGAGAAAGAAAAGGGTCTGTTCGGAATGTGTGGGCTATATTTTATAGTATTGTTACCCATAATAGTTTTATAATGGTGAAGGAATGATGAACAAACACCGATTCAACTTATAGGAGGATTTGAGTGAAATCCGTACCACTTAGATAGAAAAGGAGTTTGGAGAGAAAGAAAATGGCCAGTAAGGAAGGTGTGGAATATAATTTATAGTATTGTTTCCCATAATAGTCTTAGAATGGTGAAGGAATGATGCACAAACACCGATTCAACTTATTGGGCGATTCAAGTGAAATCCGTCCAACTTAGATAGAAAAGGAATTTGAGAGAAAGAAAAGGGCCAGTTTGGAATGTGTGGACTATGCTTTGTAGTATTAGTGCCCATACGAGTCTTAGAATGGTGAAGGAATGATGCACAAACAACGATTCAACTTATAGTACGATTCGAGTGAAATCCGTTCCACTTAGATAGAAAAAGAGTTTGGAGAGAAAGAAAAGGGTCAGTTAGGAATGTGTGGATTATACTTTATAGTATTGTTACCCATAAGAGTCTTATAATGGCGGAGGAATGATGCACAAACACCGATTCAACTTATAAGACGATTCGAGTGAAATCCGTCCCACTTAGATAGAAAAAGAGTTTGGAGAGAAAGAAAAGGGCCTGTTAGGAAGGTGTGGACTATGCTTTATAGTATTCTTGCGCATAAGAGTCTTATAATGGTGAAGGAATGATGCACAAACTTCGATTCAACTTATAGGGCTATTTGAGTGAAATCCGTCCCACTTAGATAGAAAAGGTATTTGGAGAGAAAGAAAATGGTCATTAAGGAATGTGTGGACTATACTTTATAGTATTGTTACCTATAAGAGTCTTAGAATTGTGAAGGAATAATGCACAAACACCGATTCAACTTATAGGACGATTCGAGTGAAAACCGTTCCACTTAGAGAGAAAATGGAGTTTGGAGAGAAAGAAAAGGGCCAGTTAGGAAGGTGTGGACTATGCTTTATAGTATTGTTGCCCATACGAGTCTTATATTTGTGAAGAAATGATGCACAAACATCGATTCAACTTATAGGGCGATTTGAGTGAAAACCGTCCCACTTAGATAGAAAAGGTGTTTGGAGAGAAATAAAATGGTCATTAAGGAAGGTGTGGACTATACTTTATAGTATTGTTACCCATAAGAGTGTTAGAATTGTTAAGGAAGGTGTGGACTATGCTTTATAGTATTGTTGCCCATACGAGTCTTATATTTGTGAAGAAATGATGCACAAACATCGATTCAACTTATAGGGCGATTTGAGTGAAAACCGTCCCACTTAGATAGAAAAGGTGTTTGGAGAGAAAGAAAATGGTCATTAAGGAAGGTGTGGACTATACTTTATAGTATTGTTACCCATAAGAGTCTTAGAATTGTGAAGGAATGATGCACAAACACCGATTCAACTTATAGGACGATTCGAGTGAAAACCGTTCCACTTAGAGAGAAAATGGAGTTTGGAGAGAAAGAAAAGGGCCAGTTAGGAAGGTGTGGACTATGCTTTATAGTATTGTTGCCCGTACGAGTCTTATATTTGTGAAGAAATGATGCACAAATACCGATTCGACTTATCGGACGAATCGAGTGAAAGCCATCCCACTTAGATAGAAAATGAGTTTGGAGAGAAAGAAAAGGGTCTGTTCGGAATGTGTGGGCTATATTTTATAGTATTGTTGCCCATAAGAGTTTTATAATGGTGAAGGAATGATGAACAAACACCGATTCAACTTATAGGAGGATTTGAGTGAAATCCGTACCACTTAGATAGAAAAGGAGTTTGGAGAGAAAGAAAATGGCCAGTAAGGAAGGTGTGGAATATAATTTATAGTATTGTTTCCCATAATAGTCTTAGAATGGTGAAGGAATGATGCACAAACACCGATTCTACTTATTGGGCGATTCAAGTGAAATCCGTCCAACTTAGATAGAAAAGGAATTTGAGAGAAAGAAAAGGGCCAGTTTGGAATGTGTGGACTATGCTTTGTAGTATTAGTGCCCATAAGAGTCTTAGAATGGTGAAGGAATGATGCACAAACAACGATTCAACTTATAGTACGATTCGAGTGAAATCCGTTCCACTTAGATAGAAAATGAGTTTGGAGAGAAAGAAAAGGGTCAGTTAGGAATGTGTGGATTATACTTTATAGTATTGTTACCCATAAGAGTCTTATAATGGCGGAGGAATGATGCACAAACACCGATTCAACTTATAAGACGATTCGAGTGAAATCCGTCCCACTTAGATAGAAAACGAGTTTGGAGAGAAAGAAAAGGGCCTGTTAGGAAGGTGTGGACTATGCTTTATAGTATTCTTGCGCATAAGAGTCTTATAATGGTGAAGGTATGATGCTAAAACTTCGATTCAACTTATAGGGCTATTTGAGTGAAATCCGTCCCACTTAGATAGAAAAGGTGTTTGGAGAGAAAGAAAATGGTCATTAAGGAATGTGTGGACTATACTTTATAGTATTGTTACCTATAAGAGTCTTAGAATTGTGAAGGAATAATGCACAAACACCGATTCAACTTATAGGACGATTCGAGTGAAAACCGTTCCACTTAGAGAGAAAATGGAGTTTGGAGAGAAAGAAAAGGGCCAGTTAGGAAGGTGTGGACTATGCTTTATAGTATTGTTGCCCATACGAGTCTTATATTTGTGAAGAAATGATGCACAAACATCGATTCAACTTATAGGGCGATTTGAGTGAAAACCGTCCCACTTAGATAGAAAAGGTGTTTGGAGAGAAATAAAATGGTCATTAAGGAAGGTGTGGACTATACTTTATAGTATTGTTACCCATAAGAGTCTTAGAATTGTTAAGGAATGATGCACAAACACCGATTCAACTTATAGGACGATTCGAATGAAAACCGTTCCACTTAGAGAGAAAATGGAGTTTGGAGAGAAAGAAAAGGGCCAGTTAGGAAGGTGTGGACTATGCTTTATAGTATTGTTGCCCATACGAGTCTTATATTTGTGAAGAAATGATGCACAAACATCGATTCAACTTATAGGGCGATTTGAGTGAAAACCGTCCCACTTAGATAGAAAAGGTGTTTGGAGAGAAAGAAAATGGTCATTAAGGAAGGTGTGGACTATACTTTATAGTATTGTTACCCATAAGAGTCTTAGAATTGTGAAGGAATGATGCACAAACACCGATTCAACTTATAGGACGATTCGAGTGAAAACCGTTCCACTTAGAGAGAAAATGGAGTTTGGAGAGAAAGAAAAGGGCCAGTTAGGAAGGTGTGGACTATGCTTTATAGTATTGTTGCCCGTACGAGTCTTATATTTGCGAAGAAATGATGCGCAAATACCGATTCGACTTATCGGACGAATCAAGTGAAAGCCATCCCACTTAGATAGAAAATGAGTTTGGAGAGAAAGAAAAGGGTCTGTTCGGAATGTGTGGGCTATATTTTATAGTATTGTTGCCCATAAGAGTTTTATAATGGTGAAGGAATGATGAACAAACACCGATTCAACTTATAGGAGGATTTGAGTGAAATCCGTACCACTTAGATAGAAAAGGAGTTTAGAGAGAAAGAAAATGGCCAGTAAGGAAGGTGTGGAATATAATTTATAGTATTGTTTCCCATAATAGTCTTAGAATGGTGAAGGAATGATGCACAAACACCGATTCAACTTATAGGACGATTCGAGTGAAAACCGTTCCACTAAGAGAGAAAATGGAGTTTGGAGAGAAAGAAAAGGGCCAGTTAGAAAGGTGTGGACTATGCTTTATAGTATTGTTGCCCATACGAGTCTTATATTTGTGAAGAAATGATGCACAAATATTGATTCAACTTATAGGGCGATTTGAGTGAAAACCGTCCCACTTAGATAGAAAAGGTGTTTGGAGAGAAAGAAAATGGTCATTAAGGAAGGTGTGGACTATACTTTATAGTATTGTTACCCATAAGAGTCTTAGAATTGTGAAGGAATGATGCACAAACACCGATTCAACTTATAGGACGATTCGAGTGAAAACCGTTCCACTTAGAGAGAAAATGGAGTTTGGAGAGAAAGAAAAGGGCCAGTTAGGAAGGTGTGGACTATGCTTTATAGTATTGTTGCCCATACGAGTCTTATATTTGTGAAGAAATGATGCACAAATACCGATTCGACTAATAGGACGAATCGAGTGAAAGCCATCCCACTTAGATAGAAAATGAGTTTGGAGAGAAAGAAAAGGGTCTGTTCGGAATGTGTGGGCTATATTTTATAGTATTGTTGCCCATAAGAGTTTTATAATGGTGAAGGAATGATGAACAAACACCGATTCAACTTATAGGAGGATTTGAGTGAAATCCGTACCACTTAGATAGAAAAGGAGTTTGGAGAGAAAGAAAATGTCCAGTAAGGAAGGTGTGGAATAAAATTTATAGTATTGTTTCCCATAATAGTCTTAGAATGGTGAAGGAATGATGCACAAACACCGATTCAACTTATTGAGCGATTCGAGTGAAATCCGTCCCACTTAGATAGAAAAGGAATTTGAGAGAAAGAAAAGGGCCAGTTTGGAATGTGTGGACTATGCTTTGTAGTATTAGTTCCCATAAGAGTCTTAGAATGGTGAAGGAATGATGCACAAACAACGATTCAACTTATAGTACGATTCGAGTGAAATCCGTCCCACTTAGATAGAAAATGTGTTTGGAGAGAAAGAAAAGGGTCAGTTAGGAATGTGTGGATTATACTTTATAGTATTGTTAACCATAAGAGTCTTATAATGGCGGAGGAATGATGCACAAACACTGATTCAACTTATAAGACGATTAGAGTGAAATCCGTCCCACTTAGATAGAAAAAGAGTTTGGAGAGAAAGAAAAGGGCCTGTTAGGAAGGTGTGGACTATGCTTTATAGTATTCTTGCGCATAAGAGCCTTATAATGGTAAAGGAATGATGCACAAACTTCGATTCAACTTATCGGGCGATTTGAGTGCAATCCGTCCAACTTAGATAGAAAAGGTGTTTGGAGAGAAAGAAAATGATCATTAAGGAATGTGTGGACTATACTTTATAGTATTGTTACCCATAAGAGTCTTAGAATTGTGAAGGAATAATGCACAAACACCGATTCAACTTATAGGACGATTCGAGTGAAAACCGTTCCACTTAAAGAGAAAATGGAGTTTGGAGAGAAAGAAAAGGGCCAGTTAGAAAGGTGTGGACTATGCTTTATAGTATTGTTGCCCATACGAGTCTTATATTTGTGAAGAAATGATGCACAAATATCGATTCAACTTATTGGGCGATTTGAGTGAAAACCGTCCCACTTAGATAGAAAAGGTGTTTGGAGAGAAAGAAAATGGTCATTAAGGAAGGTGTGGACTATACTTTATAGTATTGTTACCCATAAGAGTCATAGAATTGTAGAGGAATGATGCACAAACACCGATTCAACTTATAGGACGATTCGAGTGAAAACCGTTCCACTTAGAGAGAAAATGGAGTTTGGAGAGAAAGAAAAGGGCCTGTTAGGAAGGTGTGGACTATGCTTTATAGTATTGTTGCCCATACGAGTCTTATATTTGTGAAGTAATGATGCACAAATACCGATTCGACTTATAGGACGAATCGAGTGAAAGCCATCCCACTTAGATAGAAAATGAGTTTGGAGAGAAAGAAAAGGGTCTGTTCGGAATGTGTGGGCTATATTTTATAGTATTGTTGCCCATAAGAGTTTTATAATGGTGAAGGAATGATGAACAAGCACCGATTCAACTTATAGGAGGATTTGAGTGAAATCCGTACCACTTAGATAGAAAAGGAGTTTGGAGAGAACGAAAATGGCCAGTAAGGAAGGTGTGGAATATAATTTATAGTATTGTTTCCCATAATAGTCTTAGAATGGTGAAGGAATGATGCACAAACACCGATTCAACTTATTGGGCGATTCGAGTGAAATCCGTCCCACTTAGATAGAAAAGGAATTTGAGAGAAAGAAAAGGGCCAGTTCGGAATGTGTGGACTATGCTTTGTAGTATTATTGCCCATAAGAGTCTTAGAATGGTGAAGGAATGATGCACAAACAACGATTCTACTTATAGTACGATTCGAGTGAAATCCGTTCCACTTAGATAGAAAATGAGTTTGGAGAGAAAGAAAAGGGTCGGTAAGGAATGTGTGGATTATACTTTATAGTATTGTTACCCATAAGAGTCTTATAATGGCGGAGGAATGATGCACAAACACCGATTCAACTTATTAGATGATTCGAGTGAAATCCGTCCCACTTAGAAAGAAAAAGAGGTTGGAGAAAAGGAAAAGGGCCAGTTAGGAAGGTGTGGACTATGCTTTATAGTATTGTTGCCCATATGAGTCCTATATTTGTGAAGGAATGATACAGAAATACCGATTCAACTTATAGGACGATTCGAGTGAAATACGTCCCACTTAGATAGAAATGGAGTCTGGAAAGAAAGAAAGGGGTCTGTTAGGAAGGTGTGGACTAAGCTTTATAGTATTCTTGCGCATAAGAGTCTTATAATGGTGAAGGAATGATGCACAAACATCGATTCAACTTATAGGGTGATTTGAGTGAAATCCGTCTCACTTAGATAGAAAAGGTGTTTGGAGAGAATGAAAATGGTCATTAAGGAAGGTGTGGACTATACTTTATAGTATTGTTACCCATAAGAGTCTTAGAATTATGAAGGAATGATGCACAAACACCGATTCAACTTATAGGACGATTCGAGTGAAAACCGTTCCACTTAGATAGAAAATGGAGTTTGGAGAGAAAGAAAAGGGCCAGTTAGGAAGGTGTGGACTATGCTTTATAGTATTGTTGCCCATACGAGTCTTATATTTGTGAAGAAATGATGCACAAATACCGATTCGACTTATTGGACGAATCGAGTGAAACCCATCCAACTTAGATAGAAAAGGAGTTTGGAGAGAAAGAAAAGGGTCTGTTAGGAATGTGTGGGCTATACTTTATAGTATTGTTGCCCATAAGAGTTTTATAACGGTGAAGGAAAGATGAACAAACACCGATTCAACTTATAGGAGGATTTGAGTGAAATCCGTACCACTTAGATAGAAAAGGAGTTTGGAGAGAAAGAAAATGGCCAGCAAGGAAGGTGTGGAATATAATTTATAGTATTGTTTCCCATAATAGTCTTAGAATGGTGAAGAAATGATGCACAAATACCGATTCGACTTATTGGACGAATCGAGTGAAAGCCATCCCACTTAGATAGAAAATGAGTTTGGAGAGAAAGCAAAGGGTCTGTTCGGAATGTGTGGGCTATATTTTATAGTATTGTTGCCCATAAGAGTTTTATAATGGTGAAGGAATGATGAACAAACACCGATTCAACTTATAGGAGGATTTTAGTGAAATCCGTACCACTTAGATAGAAAAGGAGATTGGAGAGAAAGAAAATGGCCAGTAAGGAAGGTGTGGAATATAATTTATAGTATTGTTTCCCATAATAGTCTTAGAATGGTGAAGGAATGATGCACAAACACCGATTCAACTTATTGGGCGATTCGAGTGAAATCCGTCCCAATTAGATAGAAAATGAATTTGAGAGAAAGAAAAGGGTCAGTTTGGAATGTGTGAACTATGCTTTGTAGTATTATTGCCCATAAGAGTCTTAGAATGGTGAAGGAATGATGCACAAACAACGATTCAACTTATAGTACGATTCGAGTGAAATCCGTTCCACTTAGATAGAAAATGAGTTTGGAGAGAAAGAAAAGGGACAGTTAGGAATGTGTGGATTATACTTTATAGTATTGTTACCCATAAGAGTCTTATAATAGCGGAGGAATGATGCACAACCAACGATTCAACTTATAGTACGATTCGAGTGAAATCCGTTCCACTTAGATTGAAAATGAGTTTGGAGAGAAAGAAAAGGGTCAGTTAGGAATGTGTGGATTATACTTTATTGTATTGTTACCCATAAGAGTTTTATAATGGTGAAGGAATGATGAACAAACACCGATTCAACTTATAGGACGATTCGAGTGAAAACCGTTCCACTTAGATAGAAAATGGAGTTTGGAGAGAAAGAAAAGGGCCAGTTAGGAAGGTGTGGACTATGCTTTTTTATTATTGTTGCCCATACAAGTCTTATATTTGTGAAGAAATGATGCACAAATACCGATTCGACTTATAGGACGAATCGAGTGAAAGCCATCCCACTTAGATAGAAAATGAGTTTGGAGAGAAAGCAAAGGGTCTGTTCGGAATGTGTGGGCTATATTTTATAGTATTGTTGCCCATAAGAGTTTTATAATGGTGATGGAATGATGAACAAACACCGATTCAACTTATAGGAGGATTTTAGTGAAATCCGTACCACTTAGATAGAAAAGGAGATTGGAGAGAAAGAAAATGGCCAGTAAGGAAGGTGTGGAATATAATTTATAGTATTGTTTCCCATAATAGTCTTAGAATGGTGAAGGAATGATGAACAAACACCGATTCAACTTATTGGGCGATTCGAGTGAAATCCGTCCCACTTAGATAGAAAATGAATTTGAGAGAAAGAAAAGGGCCAGTTTGGAATGTGTGAACTATGCTTTGTAGTATTATTGCCCATAAGAGTCTTAGAATGGTGAAGGAATGATGCACAAACAACGATTCAACTTATAATACGATTCGAGTGAAATCCGTTCCACTTAGATAGAAAATGAGTTTGAAGAGAAAGAAAAGGGTCAGTTAGGAATGTGTGGATTATACTTTATAGTATTGTTACCCATAAGAGTCTTATAATAGCGGAGGAATGATGCACAACCAACGATTCAACTTATAGTACGATTCGAGTGAAATCCGTTCCACTTAGATTGAAAATGAGTTTGGAGAGAAAGAAAAGTGTCAGTTAGGAATGTGTGGATTATACTTTATAGTATTGTTACCTATAAGAGTTTTATAATGGTGAAGGAATGATGAACAAACACCGATTCAACTTATAGGACGATTCGAGTGAAAACCGTTCCACTTAGATAGAAAATGGAGTTTGGAGAGAAAGAAAAGGGCCAGTTAGGAAGGTGTGGACTATGCTTTTTTATTATTGTTGCCCATACAAGTCTTATATTTGTGAAGAAATGATGCACAAATACCGATTCGACTTATAGGACGAATCGAGTGAAAGCCATCCCACTTAGATAGAAAAGGAGTTTGAAGAGAAAGAAAAGGGTCTGTTAGGAATGTGTGGGCTATTCTTTATAATATTGTTGCCCATAAGAGTTTTATAATGGTGAAGGAATGATGAACAAACACCGATTCAACTTCTAGGAGGATTAGAGTGAAATCCGTACCACTTAGATAGAAAAGGAGTTTGGAGAGAAAGAAAATGGCCAGTAAGGAAGGTGTGGAATATAATTTATAGTATTGTTTCTCATAATAGTCTTAGAATGGTGAAGGAATGATGCACAAACACCGATTCAACTTATTGGGCGATTCGAGTGAAATCCGTCCCACTTAGATAGAAAAGGAATTTGAGAGAAAGAAAAGGGCCAGTTAGGAATGTGTGGACTATGCTTTGTAGTATTGTTGCCCATACGAGTCTTATATTTGTGAAGAAATGATGCACAAATAACGATTCAACTTATAGGACGAATCGAGTGAAAGCCATCCCACTTAGATAGAAAAGGAGTTTGGAGAGAAAGAAAAGGGTCTGCTAGGAATGTGTGGGCTATACTTTATAGTATTGTTGCCCATAAGAGTTTTATAACGGTGAAGGAAAGATGAACAAACACCGATTCAACTTATAGGAGGATTTGAGTGAAATCCGTACCACTTAGATAGAAAAGGAGTTTGGAGAGAAAGAAAATGGCCAGCAAGGAAGGTGTGGAATATAATTTATAGTATTGTTTCCCATAATAGTCTTAGAATGGTGAAGAAATGATGCACAAATACCGATTCGACTTATTGGACGAATCGAGTGAAAGCCATCCCACTTAGATAGAAAATGAGTTTGGAGAGAAAGCAAAGGGTCTGTTCGGAATGTGTGGGCTATATTTTATAGTATTGTTGCCCATAAGAGTTTTATAAGGGTGAAGGAATGATGAACAAACACTGATTCAACTTATAGGAGGATTTTAGTGAAATCCGTACCACTTAGATAGAAAAGGAGATTGGAGAGAAAGAAAATGGCCAGTAAGGAAGGTGTGGAATATAATTTATAGTATTGTTTCCCATAATAGTCTTAGAATGGTGAAGGAATGATGCACAAACACCGATTCAACTTATTGGGCGATTCGAGTGAAATCCGTCCCACTTAGATAGAAAATGAATTTGAGAGAAAGAAAAGGGTCAGTTTGGAATGTGTGAACTATGCTTTGTAGTATTATTGCCCATAAGAGTCTTAGAATGGTGAAGGAATGATGCACAAACAACGATTCAACTTATAGTACGATTCGAGTGAAATCCGTTCCACTTAGATAGAAAATGAGTTTGGAGAGAAAGAAAAGGGTCAGTTAGGAATGTAGGGATTATACTTTATAGTATTGTTACCCATAAGAGTCTTATAATAGCGGAGGAATGATGCACAACCAACGATTCAACTTATAGTACGATTCGAGTGAAATCCGTTCCACTTAGATTGAAAATGAGTTTGGAGAGAAAGAAAAGGGTCAGTTAGGAATGTGTGGATTATACTTTATAGTATTGTTACCCATAAGAGTTTTATAATGGTGAAGGAATGATGAACAAACACCGATTCAACTTATAGGACGATTCGAGTGAAAACCGTTCCACTTAGATAGAAAATGGAGTTTGGAGAGAAAGAAAAGGGCCAGTTAGGAAGGTGTGGACTATGCTTTTTTATTATTGTTGCCCATACAAGTCTTATATTTGTGAAGAAATGATGCACAAATACCGATTCGACTTATAGGACGAATCGAGTGAAAGCCATCCCACTTAGATAGAAAAGGAGTTTGAAGAGAAAGAAAAGGGTCTGTTAGGAATGTGTGGGCTATTCTTTATAATATTGTTGCCCATAAGAGTTTTATAATGGTGAAGGAATGATGAACAAACACCGATTCAACTTCTAGGAGGATTAGAGTGAAATCCGTACCACTTAGATAGAAAAGGAGTTTGGAGAGAAAGAAAATGGCCAGTAAGGAAGGTGTGGAATATAATTTATAGTATTGTTTCCCATAATAGTCTTAGAATGGTGAAGGAATGATGCACAAACACCGATTCAACTTATTGGGCGATTCGAGTGAAATCCGTCCCACTTAGATAGAAAAGGAATTTGAGAGAAAGAAAAGGGCCAGTTAGGAATGTGTGGACTATGCTTTGTAGTATTGTTGCCCATACGAGTCTTATATTTGTGAAGAAATGATGCACAAATAACGATTCAACTTATAGGACGAATCGAGTGAAAGCCATCCCACTTAGATAGAAAAGGAGTTTGGAGAGAAAGAAAAGGGTCTGCTAGGAATGTGTGGGCTATACTTTATAGTATTGTTGCCCATAAGAGTTTTATAACGGTGAAGGAAAGATGAACAAACACCGATTCAACTTATAGGAGGATTTGAGTGAAATCCGTACCACTTAGATAGAAAAGGAGTTTGGAGAGAAAGAAAATGGCCAGCAAGGAAGGTGTGGAATATAATTTATAGTATTGTTTCCCATAATAGTCTTAGAATGGTGAAGAAATGATGCACAAATACCGATTCGACTTATTGGACGAATCGAGTGAAAGCCATCCCACTTAGATAGAAAATGAGTTTGGAGAGAAAGCAAAGGGTCTGTTCGGAATGTGTGGGCTATATTTTATAGTATTGTTGCCCATAAGAGTTTTATAAGGGTGAAGGAATGATGAACAAACACTGATTCAACTTATAGGAGGATTTTAGTGAAATCCGTACCACTTAGATAGAAAAGGAGATTGGAGAGAAAGAAAATGGCCAGTAAGGAAGGTGTGGAATATAATTTATAGTATTGTTTCCCATAATAGTCTTAGAATGGTGAAGGAATGATGCACAAACACCGATTCAACTTATTGGGCGATTCGAGTGAAATCCGTCCCACTTAGATAGAAAATGAATTTGAGAGAAAGAAAAGGGTCAGTTTGGAATGTGTGAACTATGCTTTGTAGTATTATTGCCCATAAGAGTCTTAGAATGGTGAAGGAATGATGCACAAACAACGATTCAACTTATAGTACGATTCGAGTGAAATCCGTTCCACTTAGATAGAAAATGAGTTTGGAGAGAAAGAAAAGGGTCAGTTAGGAATGTAGGGATTATACTTTATAGTATTGTTACCCATAAGAGTCTTATAATAGCGGAGGAATGATGCACAACCAACGATTCAACTTATAGTACGATTCGAGTGAAATCCGTTCCACTTAGATTGAAAATGAGTTTGGAGAGAAAGAAAAGGGTCAGTTAGGAATGTGTGGATTATACTTTATAGTATTGTTACCCATAAGAGTTTTATAATGGTGAAGGAATGATGAACAAACACCGATTCAACTTATAGGACGATTCGAGTGAAAACCGTTCCACTTAGATAGAAAATGGAGTTTGGAGAGAAAGAAAAGGGCCAGTTAGGAAGGTGTGGACTATGCTTTTTTATTATTGTTGCCCATACAAGTCTTATATTTGTGAAGAAATGATGCACAAATACCGATTCGACTTATAGGACGAATCGAGTGAAAGCCATCCCACTTAGATAGAAAAGGAGTTTGAAGAGAAAGAAAAGGGTCTGTTAGGAATGTGTGGGCTATTCTTTATAATATTGTTGCCCATAAGAGTTTTATAATGGTGAAGGAATGATGAACAAACACCGATTCAACTTCTAGGAGGATTAGAGTGAAATCCGTACCACTTAGATAGAAAAGGAGTTTGGAGAGAAAGAAAATGGCCAGTAAGGAAGGTGTGGAATATAATTTATAGTATTGTTTCCCATAATAGTCTTAGAATGGTGAAGGAATGATGCACAAACACCGATTCAACTTATTGGGCGATTCGAGTGAAATCCGTCCCACTTAGATAGAAAAGGAATTTGAGAGAAAGAAAAGGGCCAGTTAGGAATGTGTGGACTATGCTTTGTAGTATTGTTGCCCATACGAGTCTTATATTTGTGAAGAAATGATGCACAAATAACGATTCAACTTATAGGACGAATCGAGTGAAAGCCATCCCACTTAGATAGAAAAGGAGTTTGGAGAGAAAGAAAAGGGTCTGCTAGGAATGTGTGGGCTATACTTTATAGTATTGTTGCCCATAAGAGTTTTATAACGGTGAAGGAAAGATGAACAAACACCGATTCAACTTATAGGAGGATTTGAGTGAAATCCGTACCACTTAGATAGAAAAGGAGTTTGGAGAGAAAGAAAATGGCCAGCAAGGAAGGTGTGGAATATAATTTATAGTATTGTTTCCCATAATAGTCTTAGAATGGTGAAGAAATGATGCACAAATACCGATTCGACTTATTGGACGAATCGAGTGAAAGCCATCCCACTTAGATAGAAAATGAGTTTGGAGAGAAAGCAAAGGGTCTGTTCGGAATGTGTGGGCTATATTTTATAGTATTGTTGCCCATAAGAGTTTTATAAGGGTGAAGGAATGATGAACAAACACTGATTCAACTTATAGGAGGATTTTAGTGAAATCCGTACCACTTAGATAGAAAAGGAGATTGGAGAGAAAGAAAATGGCCAGTAAGGAAGGTGTGGAATATAATTTATAGTATTGTTTCCCATAATAGTCTTAGAATGGTGAAGGAATGATGCACAAACACCGATTCAACTTATTGGGCGATTCGAGTGAAATCCGTCCCACTTAGATAGAAAATGAATTTGAGAGAAAGAAAAGGGTCAGTTTGGAATGTGTGAACTATGCTTTGTAGTATTATTGCCCATAAGAGTCTTAGAATGGTGAAGGAATGATGCACAAACAACGATTCAACTTATAGTACGATTCGAGTGAAATCCGTTCCACTTAGATAGAAAATGAGTTTGGAGAGAAAGAAAAGGGTCAGTTAGGAATGTAGGGATTATACTTTATAGTATTGTTACCCATAAGAGTCTTATAATAGCGGAGGAATGATGCACAACCAACGATTCAACTTATAGTACGATTCGAGTGAAATCCGTTCCACTTAGATTGAAAATGAGTTTGGAGAGAAAGAAAAGGGTCAGTTAGGAATGTGTGGATTATACTTTATAGTATTGTTACCCATAAGAGTTTTATAATGGTGAAGGAATGATGAACAAACACCGATTCAACTTATAGGACGATTCGAGTGAAAACCGTTCCACTTAGATAGAAAATGGAGTTTGGAGAGAAAGAAAAGGGCCAGTTAGGAAGGTGTGGACTATGCTTTTTTATTATTGTTGCCCATACAAGTCTTATATTTGTGAAGAAATGATGCACAGATACCGATTCGACTTATAGGACGAATCGAGTGAAAGCCATCCCACTTAGATAGAAAATGAGTTTGGAGAGAAAGCAAAGGGTCTGTTCGGAATGTGTGGGCTATATTTTATAGTATTGTTGCCCATAAGAGTTTTATAATGGTGAAGGAATGATGAACAAACACCGATTCAACTTATAGGAGGATTTTAGTGAAATCCGTACCACTTAGATAGAAAAGGAGATTGGAGAGAAAGAAAATGGCCAGTAAGGAAGGTGTGGAATATAATTTATAGTATTGTTTCCCATAATAGTCTTAGAATGGTGAAGGAATGATGCACAAACACCGATTCAACTTATTGGGCGATTCGAGTGAAATCCGTCCCACTTAGATAGAAAATGAATTTGAGAGAAAGAAAAGGGCCAGTTTGGAATGTGTGAACTATGCTTTGTAGTATTATTGCCCATAAGAGTCTTAGAATGGTGAAGGAATGATGCACAAACAACGATTCAACTTATAATACGATTCGAGTGAAATCCGTTCCACTTAGATAGAAAATGAGTTTGGAGAGAAAGAAAAGGGTCAGTTAGGAATGTGTGGATTATACTTTATAGTATTGTTACCCATAAGAGTCTTATAATAGCGGAGGAATGATGCACAACCAACGATTCAACTTATAGTACGATTCGAGTGAAATCCGTTCCACTTAGATTGAAAATGAGTTTGGAGAGAAAGAAAAGTGTCAGTTAGGAATGTGTGGATTATACTTTATAGTATTGTTACCCATAAGAGTTTTATAATGGTGAAGGAATGATGAACAAACACCGATTCAACTTATAGGACGATTCGAGTGAAAACCGTTCCACTTAGATAGAAAATGGAGTTTGGAGAGAAAGAAAAGGGCCAGTTAGGAAGGTGTGGACTATGTTTTTTTATTATTGTTGCCCATACAAGTCTTATATTTGTGAAGAAATGATGCACAAATACCGATTCGACTTATAGGACGAATCGAGTGAAAGCCATCCCACTTAGATAGAAAAGGAGTTTGAAGAGAAAGAAAAGGGTCTGTTAGGAATGTGTGGGCTATTCTTTATAATATTGTTGCCCATAAGAGTTTTATAATGGTGAAGGAATGATGAACAAACACCGATTCAACTTCTAGGAGGATTAGAGTGAAATCCGTACCACTTAGATAGAAAAGGAGTTTGGAGAGAAAGAAAATGGCCAGTAAGGAAGGTGTGGAATATAATTTATAGTATTGTTTCCCATAATAGTCTTAGAATGGTGAAGGAATGATGCACAAACACCGATTCAACTTATTGGGCGATTCGAGTGAAATCCGTCCCACTTAGATAGAAAAGGAATTTGAGAGAAAGAAAAGGGCCAGTTAGGAATGTGTGGACTATGCTTTGTAGTATTGTTGCCCATACGAGTCTTATATTTGTGAAGAAATGATGCACAAATAACGATTCAACTTATAGGACGAATCGAGTGAAAGCCATCCCACTTAGATAGAAAAGGAGTTTGGAGAGAAAGAAAAGGGTCTGCTAGGAATGTGTGGGCTATACTTTATAGTATTGTTGCCCATAAGAGTTTTATAACGGTGAAGGAAAGATGAACAAACACCGATTCAACTTATAGGAGGATTTGAGTGAAATCCGTACCACTTAGATAGAAAAGGAGTTTGGAGAGAAAGAAAATGGCCAGCAAGGAAGGTGTGGAATATAATTTATAGTATTGTTTCCCATAATAGTCTTAGAATGGTGAAGAAATGATGCACAAATACCGATTCGACTTATTGGACGAATCGAGTGAAAGCCATCCCACTTAGATAGAAAATGAGTTTGGAGAGAAAGCAAAGGGTCTGTTCGGAATGTGTGGGCTATATTTTATAGTATTGTTGCCCATAAGAGTTTTATAAGGGTGAAGGAATGATGAACAAACACTGATTCAACTTATAGGAGGATTTTAGTGAAATCCGTACCACTTAGATAGAAAAGGAGATTGGAGAGAAAGAAAATGGCCAGTAAGGAAGGTGTGGAATATAATTTATAGTATTGTTTCCCATAATAGTCTTAGAATGGTGAAGGAATGATGCACAAACACCGATTCAACTTATTGGGCGATTCGAGTGAAATCCGTCCCACTTAGATAGAAAATGAATTTGAGAGAAAGAAAAGGGTCAGTTTGGAATGTGTGAACTATGCTTTGTAGTATTATTGCCCATAAGAGTCTTAGAATGGTGAAGGAATGATGCACAAACAACGATTCAACTTATAGTACGATTCGAGTGAAATCCGTTCCACTTAGATAGAAAATGAGTTTGGAGAGAAAGAAAAGGGTCAGTTAGGAATGTAGGGATTATACTTTATAGTATTGTTACCCATAAGAGTCTTATAATAGCGGAGGAATGATGCACAACCAACGATTCAACTTATAGTACGATTCGAGTGAAATCCGTTCCACTTAGATTGAAAATGAGTTTGGAGAGAAAGAAAAGGGTCAGTTAGGAATGTGTGGATTATACTTTATAGTATTGTTACCCATAAGAGTTTTATAATGGTGAAGGAATGATGAACAAACACCGATTCAACTTATAGGACGATTCGAGTGAAAACCGTTCCACTTAGATAGAAAATGGAGTTTGGAGAGAAAGAAAAGGGCCAGTTAGGAAGGTGTGGACTATGCTTTTTTATTATTGTTGCCCATACAAGTCTTATATTTGTGAAGAAATGATGCACAGATACCGATTCGACTTATAGGACGAATCGAGTGAAAGCCATCCCACTTAGATAGAAAATGAGTTTGGAGAGAAAGCAAAGGGTCTGTTCGGAATGTGTGGGCTATATTTTATAGTATTGTTGCCCATAAGAGTTTTATAATGGTGAAGGAATGATGAACAAACACCGATTCAACTTATAGGAGGATTTTAGTGAAATCCGTACCACTTAGATAGAAAAGGAGATTGGAGAGAAAGAAAATGGCCAGTAAGGAAGGTGTGGAATATAATTTATAGTATTGTTTCCCATAATAGTCTTAGAATGGTGAAGGAATGATGCACAAACACCGATTCAACTTATTGGGCGATTCGAGTGAAATCCGTCCCACTTAGATAGAAAATGAATTTGAGAGAAAGAAAAGGGCCAGTTTGGAATGTGTGAACTATGCTTTGTAGTATTATTGCCCATAAGAGTCTTAGAATGGTGAAGGAATGATGCACAAACAACGATTCAACTTATAATACGATTCGAGTGAAATCCGTTCCACTTAGATAGAAAATGAGTTTGGAGAGAAAGAAAAGGGTCAGTTAGGAATGTGTGGATTATACTTTATAGTATTGTTACCCATAAGAGTCTTATAATAGCGGAGGAATGATGCACAACCAACGATTCAACTTATAGTACGATTCGAGTGAAATCCGTTCCACTTAGATTGAAAATGAGTTTGGAGAGAAAGAAAAGTGTCAGTTAGGAATGTGTGGATTATACTTTATAGTATTGTTACCCATAAGAGTTTTATAATGGTGAAGGAATGATGAACAAACACCGATTCAACTTATAGGACGATTCGAGTGAAAACCGTTCCACTTAGATAGAAAATGGAGTTTGGAGAGAAAGAAAAGGGCCAGTTAGGAAGGTGTGGACTATGTTTTTTTATTATTGTTGCCCATACAAGTCTTATATTTGTGAAGAAATGATGCACAAATACCGATTCGACTTATAGGACGAATCGAGTGAAAGCCATCCCACTTAGATAGAAAAGGAGTTTGAAGAGAAAGAAAAGGGTCTGTTAGGAATGTGTGGGCTATTCTTTATAATATTGTTGCCCATAAGAGTTTTATAATGGTGAAGGAATGATGAACAAACACCGATTCAACTTCTAGGAGGATTAGAGTGAAATCCGTACCACTTAGATAGAAAAGGAGTTTGGAGAGAAAGAAAATGGCCAGTAAGGAAGGTGTGGAATATAATTTATAGTATTGTTTCCCATAATAGTCTTAGAATGGTGAAGGAATGATGCACAAACACCGATTCGACTTATTGGGCGATTCGAGTGAAATCCGTCCCACTTAGATAGAAAAGGAATTTGAGAGAAAGAAAAGGGCCAGTTAGGAATGTGTGGACTATGCTTTGTAGTATTGTTGCCCATACGAGTCTTATATTTGTGAAGAAATGATGCACAAATACCGATTCAACTTATAGGACGAATCGAGTGAAAGCCATCCCACTTAGATAGAAAAGGAGTTTGGAGAGAAAGAAAAGGGTCTGCTAGGAATGTGTGGGCTATACTTTATAGTATTGTTGCCCATAAGAGTTTTATAGTGGTGTAGGAATGATGAACAAACACCGATTCAACTTATAGGACGATTCGAGTGAAAACCGTTCCACTTAGATAGAAAATGGCGTTTGGAGAGAAAGAAAAGGGCCAGTTAGGAAGGTGTGGACTATGCTTTTTTATTATTGTTGCCCATACAAGTCTTATATTTGTGAAGAAATGATGCACAAATACCTATTCGACTTATAGGACGAATCGAGTGAAAGCCATCCCACTTAGATAGAAAAGGAGTTTGGAGAGAAAGAAAAGGGTCTGTTAGGAATGTGTGGGCTATTCTTTATAGTATTGTTGCCCATAAGAGTTTTACAATGGTGAAGGAATGATGAACAAACACCGATTCAACTTATAGGAGGATTTGAGTGAAATCCGTACCACTTAGATAGAAAAGGAGTTTGGAGAGAAAGAAAATGGCCAGTAAGGAAGGTGTGGAATATAATTTATAGTATTGTTTCCCATAATAGTCTTAGAATGGTGAAGGAATGATGCACAAACACCGATTCAACTTATTGGGCGATTCGAGTGAAATCCGTCCCACTTAGATAGAAAAGGAATTTGAGAGAAAGAAAAGGGCCAGTTAGGAATGTGTGGACTATGCTTTGTAGTATTGTTGCCCATACGAGTCTTATATTTGTGAAGAAATGATGCACAAATACCGATTCAACTTATAGGACGAATCGAGTGAAAGCCATCCCACTTAGATAGAAAAGAAGTTTGGAGAGAAAGAAAAGGGTCTGCTAGGAATGTGTGGGCTATACTTTATAGTATTGTTGCCCATAAGAGTTTTATAATGGTGAAGGAATGATGAACAAACCCCGATTCAACTTATAGGACGATTCGAGTGAAAACCGTTCCACTTAGATAGAAAATGGAGTTTGGAGAGAAAGAAAAGGGCCAGTTAGGAAGGTGTGGACTATGCTTTTTTATTATTGTTGCCCATACAAGTCTTATATTTGTGAAGAAAAGATGCACAAATACCGATTCGACTTATAGGACGAATCGAGTGAAACCCATCCCACTTAGATAGAAAAGGAGTTTGGAGAGAAAGAAAAGGGTCTGTTAGGAATGTGTGGGCTATACTCTATAGTATTGTTGCCCATAAGAGTTTTATAATGGTGAAGGAATGATGAACAAACACCGATTCAACTTATAGGAGGATTTGAGTGAAATCCGTACCACTTAGATAGAAAAGGAGTTTGGAGAGAAAGAAAATGGCCAGTAAGGAAGGTGTGGAATATAATTTATAGTATTGTTTCCCATAATAGTCTTAGAATTGTGAAGGAATGATGCACAAACACCGATTCAACTTATTGGGCGATTCGAGTGAAATCCGTCCCACTTAGATAGAAAAGGAATTTGAGAGAAAGAAAAGGGCCAGTTAGGAATGTGTGGACTATGATTTGTAGTATTGTTGCCCATACGAGTCTTATATTTATGAAGAAATGATGCACAAATACCGATTCAACTTATAGGACGAATTGAGTGAAAGCCGTCCCACTTAGATAGAAAAGGAGTTTGGAGAGAAAGAAAAGGGTCTGCTAGGAATGTGTGGGCTATACTTTATAGTATTGTTGCCCATAAGAGTTTTATATTGGTGAAGGAATGATGAACAAACACCGATTCAACTTATAGGACGATTCGATTGAAAACCGTTCCACTTAGATAGAAAATGGAGTTTGGAGAGAAAGAAAAGGGCCAGTTAGGAAGGTGTGGACTATGCTTTTTTATTATTGTTGCCCATACAAGTCTTATATTTGTGAAGAAATGATGCACAAATACCGATTCGACTTATAGGACGAATCGAGTGAAAGTCATCCCACTTAGATAGAAAAGGAGTTTGGAGAGAAAGAAAAGGGTCTGTTAGGAATGTGTGGGCTATACTCTATAGTATTGTTGCCCATAAGAGTTTTATAATGGTGAAGGAATGATGAACAAACACCGATTCAACTTATAGGAGGATTTGAGTGAAATCCGTACCACTTAGATAGAAAAGGAGTTTGGAGAGAATGAAAATGGCCAGTAAGGAAGGTGTGGAATATAATTTATAGTATTGTTTCCCATAATAGTCTTAGAATTGTGAAGGAATGATGCACAAACACCGATTCAACTTATTGGGCGATTCGAGTGAAATCCGTCCCACTTAGATAGAAAAGGAATTTGAGAGAAAGAAAAGGGCCAGTTAGGAATGTGTGGACTATGATTTGTAGTATTGTTGCCCATACGAGTCTTATATTTGTGAAGAAATGATGCACAAATACCGATTCAACTTATAGGACGAATCGAGTTAAAGCCGACCCACTTAGATAGAAAAGGAGTTTGGAGAGAAAGAAAAGGGTCTGCTAGGAATGTGTGGGCTATACTTTATAGTATTGTTGCCCATAAGAGTTTTATATTGGTGAAGGAATGATGAACAAACACCGATTCAACTTATAGGACGATTCGAGTGAAAACCGTTCCACTTAGATAGAAAATGGAGTTTGGAGAGAAAGAAAAGGGCCAGTTAGGAAGGTGTGGACTATGCTTTTTTATTATTGTTGCCCATACAAGTCTTATATTTGTGAAGAAATGATGCACAAATACCGATTCGACTTATAGGACGAATCGAGTGAAAGCCATCCCACTTAGATAGAAAAGGAGTTTGGAGAGAAAGAAAAGGTCTGTTAGGAATGTGTGGGCTATACTCTATAGTATTGTTGCCCATAAGAGTTTTATAATGGTGAAGGAATGATGAACAAACACCGATTCAACTTATAGGAGGATTTGAGTGAAATCCGTACCACTTAGATAGAAAAGGAGTTTGGAGAGAAAGAAAATGGCCAGTAAGGAAGGTGTGGAATATAATTTATAGTATTGTTTCCCATAATAGTCTTAGAATTGTGAAGGAATGATGCACAAACACCGATTCAACTTATTGGGCGATTCGAGTGAAATCCGTCCCACTTAGATAGAAAAGGAATTTGAGAGAAAGAAAAGGGCCAGTTAGGAATGTGTGGACTATGATTTGTAGTATTGTTGCCCATACGAGTCTTATATTTGTGAAGAAATGATGCACAAATACCGATTCAACTTATAGGACGAATCGAGTGAAAGCCGTCCCACTTAGATAGAAAAGGAGTTTGGAGAGAAAGAAAAGGGTCTGCTAGGAATGTGTGGGCTATACTTTATAGTATTGTTGCCCATAAGAGTTTTATATTGGTGAAGGAATGATGAACAAACACCGATTCAACTTATAGGACGATTCGAGTGAAAACCGTTCCACTTAGATAGAAAATGGAGTTTGGAGAGAAAGAAAAGGGCCAGTTAGGAAGGTGTGGACTATGCTTTTTTATTATTGTTGCCCATACAAGTCTTATATTTGTGAAGAAATGATGCACAAATACCGATTCGACTTATAGGACGAATCGAGTGAAAGCCATCCCACTTAGATAGAAAAGGAGTTTGGAGAGAAAGAAAAGGGTCTGTTTGGAATGTGTGGGCAATACTTTATAGTATTGTTGCCCATAAGAGTTTTATAGTGGTGAAGGAATGATGAACATATACCGATTCAACTTATAGGAGGATTTGAGTGAAAACCGTACCACTTAGATAGAAAATGAGTTTGGAGAGAAAGAAAATGGCCAGTAAGGAAGGTGTGGAATAAAATTTATAGTATTGTTTCCCATAATAGTCTTAGAATGGTGAAGGAATGATGCACAAACACCGATTCAACTTATTAGGCGATTCGAGTGAAATCGGTCCCACTTAGAAAGAAAAGGAATTTGAGAGAAAGAAAAGGGCCAGTTTGGAATGTGTGGACTATTCTTTGTAGTATTATTTCCCATAAGAGTCTTAAAATGGTGAAGGAATGATGCACAAACAACGATTCAACTTATAGTACGATTCGAGTGAAATCCGTTCCACTTAGATAGAAAATGAGTTTGGAGAGAAAGAAAAGGGTCAGTTAGGAATGTGTGGATTATACTTTATAGTATTGTTACCCATAAGAGTCTTATAATGGCGGAGGAATGATGCACAAACACCGATTCAACTTATAAGACGATTCGAGTGAAATCCGTCGCACTTAGAAAGAAAAAGAGGTTGGAGAAAAAGAAAAGGGCCAGTTAGGAAGGTGTGGACTATGCTTTTTTATTATTGTTGCCCATACAAGTCTTATATTTGTGAAGAAATGATGCACAAATACCGATTCGACTTATAGGACGAATCGAGTGAAACCCATCCCACTTAGATAGAAAAGGAGTTTGGAGAGAAAGAAAAGGGTCTGTTAGGAATGTGTGGGCTATACTCTATAGTATTGTTGCCCATAAGAGTTTTATAATGGTGAAGGAATGATGAACAAACACCGATTCAACTTATAGGAGGATTTGAGTGAAATCCGTTCCACTTAGATAGAAAAGGAGTTTGGAGAGAAAGAAAATGGCCAGTAAGGAAGGTGTGGAATATAATTTATAGTATTGTTTCCCATAATAGTCTTAGAATGGTGAAGGAATGATGCACAAACACCGATTCAACTTATTGGGCGATTCGAGTGAAATCCGTCCCACTTAGATAGAAAAGGAATTTGAGAGAAAGAAAAGGGCCAGTTAGGAATGTGTGGACTATGATTTGTAGTATTGTTGCCCATACGAGTCTTATATTTGTGAAGAAATGATGCACAAATACCGATTCAACTTATAGGACGAATCGAGTGAAAGCCGTCCCACTTAGATAGAAAAGGAGTTTGGAGAGAAAGAAAAGGGTCTGCTAGGAATGTGTGGGCTATATTTTATAGTATTGTTGCCCATAAGAGTTTTATAATGGTGAAGGAATGATGAACAAACACCGATTCAACTTATAGGAGGATTTTAGTGAAATCCGTACCACTTAGATAGAAAAGGAGTTTGGAGAGAAAGAAAATGGCCAGTAAGGAAGGTGTGGAATATAATTTATAGTATTGTTTACCATAATAGTCTTTGAATGGTGAAGGAATGATGCACAAACACCGATTCAACTTATTGGGCGATTCGAGTGAAATCCGTCCCACTTAGATAGAAAAGGAATTTGAGAGAAAGAAAAGGGCCAGTTAGGAATGTGTGGACTATGCTTTGTAGTATTATTACCCATAAGAGTCTTAGAATGGTGAAGGAATGATGCACAAACAACAATTCAACTTATAGTACGATTCGAGTGAAATCCGTTCCACTTAGATAGAAAATGAGTTTGGAGAGAAAGAAAAGGGTCAGTTAGGAATGTGTGGATTATACTTTATAGTATTGTTACCCATAAGAGTCTTATAATGGCGGAGGAATGATGCACAAACACCGATTCAACTTATAAGACGATTCGAGTGAAATCCGTCCCACTTAGAAAGAAAAAGATGTTGGAGAAAAAGAAAAGGGCCAGTTAGGAAGGTTTGGACTATGCTTTATAGTATTGTTGGCCATATGAGTCTTATATTTGTGAAGGAATGATACAGAAATACCGATTCAACTTATAGGACGATTCGAGTGAAATACGTCCCACTTAGATAGAAAAAGAGTTTGGAGAGAAAGAAAAGGGTCTGTTAGGAAGGTGTGGACTATGCTTTATAGTATTCTTGCGCATAAGAGTCTTATAATGGTGAAGGAATGATGCCCAAACATCGATTCAACTTATAGGGCGATTTGAGTGAAATCCGTCCCACTTAGATAGAAAAGGTGTTTGGAGAGAAAGAAAATGGTCATTAAGGAAGGTGTGGACTATACTTTATAGTATTGTTACCCATAAGAGTCTTAGAATTGTGAAGGAATGAAGCACAAACACCGATTCAACTTATAGGACGATTCGAGTGAAAACCGTTCCACTTAGATAGAAAATGGAGTTTGGAGAGAAAGAAAAGGGCCAGTTAGGATGGTTTGGACTATTCTTTATAGTATTGTTGCCCAAACGAGTCTTATATTTGTGAAGAAATGATGCACAAATACCGATTCGACTTATAGGACGAATCGAGTGAAAGCCATCCCACTTAGATAGAAAAGGAGTTTGGAGAGAAAGAAAAGGGTCTGTTAGGAATGTGTGGGCTATATTTTATAGTATTGTTGCCCATAAGAGTTTTATAATGGTGAAGGAATGATGAACAAACACCGATTCAACTTATAGGAGGATTTTAGTGAAATCCGTACCACTTAGATAGAAAAGGAGTTTGGAGAGAAAGAAAATGGCCAGTAAGGAAGGTGTGGAATATAATTTATAGTATTGTTTACCATAATAGTCTTTGAATGGTGAAGGAATGATGCACAAACACCGATTCAACTTATTGGGCGATTCGAGTGAAATCCGTCCCACTTAGATAGAAAAGGAATTTGAGAGAAAGAAAAGGGCCAGTTAGGAATGTGTGGACTATGCTTTGTAGTATTATTACCCATAAGAGTCTTAGAATGGTGAAGGAATGATGCACAAACAACGATTCAACTTATAGTACGATTCGAGTGAAATCCGTTCCACTTAGATAGAAAATGAGTTTGGAGAGAAAGAAAAGGGTCAGTTAGGAATGTGTGGATTATACTTTATAGTATTGTTACCCATAAGAGTCTTATAATGGCGGAGGAATGATGCACAAACACCGATTCAACTTATAAGACGATTCGAGTGAAATCCGTCGCACTTAGAAAGAAAAAGAGGTTGGAGAAAAAGAAAAGGGCCAGTTAGGAAGGTGTGGACTATGCTTTTTTATTATTGTTGCCCATACAAGTCTTATATTTGTGAAGAAATGATGCACAAATACCGATTCGACTTATAGGACGAATCGAGTGAAACCCATCCCACTTAGATAGAAAAGGAGTTTGGAGAGAAAGAAAAGGGTCTGTTAGGAATGTGTGGGCTATACTCTATAGTATTGTTGCCCATAAGAGTTTTATAATGGTGAAGGAATGATGAACAAACACCGATTCAACTTATAGGAGGATTTGAGTGAAATCCGTACCACTTAGATAGAAAAGGAGTTTGGAGAGAAAGAAAATGGCCAGTAAGGAAGGTGTGGAATATAATTTATAGTATTGTTTCCCATAATAGTATTAGAATTGTGAAGGAATGATGCACAAACACCGATTCAACTTATTGGGCGATTCGAGTGAAATCCGTCCCACTTAGATAGAAAAGGAATTTGAGAGAAAGAAAAGGGCCAGTTAGGAATGTGTGGACTATGATTTGTAGTATTGTTGCCCATACGAGTCTTATATTTGTGAAGAAATGATGCACAAATACCGATTCAACTTATAAGACGAATCGAGTGAAAGCCGTCCCACTTAGATAGAAAAGGAGTTTGGAGAGAAAGAAAAGGGTCTGCTAGGAATGTGTGGGCTATACTTTATAGTATTGTTGCCCATAAGAGTTTTATATTGGTGAAGGAATGATGAACAAACACCGATTCAACTTATAGGAGGATTTGAGTGAAATCCGTACCACTTAGATAGAAAAGGAGTTTGGAGAGAAAGAAAATGGCCAGTAAGGAAGGTGTGGAATATAATTTATAGTATTGTTTCCCATAATAGTCTTAGAATTGTGAAGGAATGATGCACAAACACCGATTCAACTTATTGGGCGATTCGAGTGAAATCCGTGCCACTTAGATAGAAAAGGAATTTGAGAGAAAGAAAAGGACCAGTTAGGAATGTGTGGACTATGATTTGTAGTATTGTTGCCCATACGAGTCTTATATTTGTGAAGAAATGATGCACAAATACCGATTCAACTTATAGGACGAATCGAGTGAAAGCCGTCCCACTTAGATAGAAAAGGAGTTTGGAGAGAAAGAAAAGGGTCTGCTAGGAATGTGTGGGCTATACTTTATAGTATTGTTGCCCATAAGAGTTTTATATTGGTGAAGGAATGATGAACAAACACCGATTCAACTTATAGGACGATTCGAGTGAAAACCGTTCCACTTAGATAGAAAATGGAGTTTGGAGAGAAAGAAAAAGGCCAGTTAGGAAGGTGTGGACTATGCTTTTTTATTATTGTTGCCCATACTAGTCTTATATTTGTGAAGAAATGATGCACAAATACCGATTCGACTTATAGGACGAATCGAGTGAAAGCCATCCCACTTAGATAGAAAAGGAGTTTGGAGAGAAAGAAAAGGGTCTGTTTGGAATGTGTGGGCTATACTTTATAGTATTGTTGCCCATAAGAGTTTTATAATGGTGAAGGAATGATGAACATATACCGATTCAACTTATAGGAGGATTTGAGTGAAAACCGTACCACTTAGATAGAAAATGAGTTTGGAGAGAAAGATAATGGCCAGTAAGGAAGGTGTGGAATAAAATTTATAGTATTGTTTCCCATAATAGTCTTAGAATGGTGAAGGAATGATGCACAAACACCGATTCAACTTATTAGGCGATTCGAGTGAAATCGGTCCCACTTAGATAGAAAAGGAATTTGAGAGAAAGAAAAGGGCCAGTTTGGAATGTGTGGACTATTCTTTGTAGTATTATTGCCCATAAGAGTCTTAGAATGGTGAAGGAATGATGCACAAACAACGATTCAACTTATAGTACGATTCGAGTGAAATCCGTTCCACTTAGATAGAAAATGAGTTTGGAGAGAAAGAAAAGGGTCAGTTAGGAATGTGTGGATTATACTTTATAGTATTGTTACCCATAAGAGTCTTATAATGGCGGAGGAATGATGCACAAACACCGATTCAACTTATAAGACGATTCGAGTGAAATCCGTCCCACTTAGAAAGAAAAAGATGTTGGAGAAAAAGAAAAGGGCCAGTTAGGAAGGTTTGGACTATGCTTTATAGTATTGTTGGCCATATGAGTCTTATATTTGTGAAGGAATGATACAGAAATACCGATTCAACTTATAGGACGATTCGAGTGAAATACGTCCCACTTAGATAGAAAAAGAGTTTGGAGAGAAAGAAAAGGGTCTGTTAGGAAGGTGTGGACTATGCTTTATAGTATTCTTGCGCATAAGAGTCTTATAATGGTGAAGGAATGATGCCCAAACATCGATTCAACTTATAGGGCGATTTGAGTGAAATCCGTCCCACTTAGATAGAAAAGGTGTTTGGAGAGAAAGAAAATGGTCATTAAGGAAGGTGTGGACTATACTTTATAGTATTGTTACCCATAAGAGTCTTAGAATTGTGAAGGAATGAAGCACAAACACCGATTCAACTTATAGGACGATTCGAGTGAAAACCGTTCCACTTAGATAGAAAATGGAGTTTGGAGAGAAAGAAAAGGGCCAGTTAGGATGGTTTGGACTATTCTTTATAGTATTGTTGCCCAAACGAGTCTTATATTTGTGAAGAAATGATGCACAAATACCGATTCGACTTATAGGACGAATCGAGTGAAAGCCATCCCACTTAGATAGAAAAGGAGTTTGGAGAGAAAGAAAAGGGTCTGTTAGGAATGTGTGGGCTATATTTTATAGTATTGTTGCCCATAAGAGTTTTATAATGGTGAAGGAATGATGAACAAACACCGATTCAACTTATAGGAGGATTTTAGTGAAATCCGTACCACTTAGATAGAAAAGGAGTTTGGAGAGAAAGAAAATGGCCAGTAAGGAAGGTGTGGAATATAATTTATAGTATTGTTTACCATAATAGTCTTTGAATGGTGAAGGAATGATGCACAAACACCGATTCAACTTATTGGGCGATTCGAGTGAAATCCGTCCCACTTAGATAGAAAAGGAATTTGAGAGAAAGAAAAGGGCCAGTTAGGAATGTGTGGACTATGCTTTGTAGTATTATTACCCATAAGAGTCTTAGAATGGTGAAGGAATGATGCACAAATACCGATTCAACTTATAGGACGAATCGAGTGAAAGCCGTCCCACTTAGATAGAAAAGGAGTTTGGAGAGAAAGAAAAGGGTCTGCTAGGAATGTGTGGGCTATACTTTATAGTATTGTTGCCCATAAGAGTTTTATATTGGTGAAGGAATGATGAACAAACACCGATTCAACTTATAGGACGATTCGAGTGAAAACCGTTCCACTTAGATAGAAAATGGAGTTTGGAGAGAAAGAAAAAGGCCAGTTAGGAAGGAGTGGACTATGCTTTTTTATTATTGTTGCCCATACAAGTCTTATATTTGTGAAGAAATGATGCACAAATACCGATTCGACTTATAGGACGAATCGAGTGAAAGCCATCCCACTTAGATAGAAAAGGAGTTTGGAGAGAAAGAAAAGGGTCTGTTTGGAACGTGTGGGCTATACTTTATAGTATTGTTGCCCATAAGAGTTTTATAATGGTGAAGGAATGATGAACATATACCGATTCAACTTATAGGAGGATTTGAGTGAAAACCGTACCACTTAGATAGAAAATGAGTTTGGAGAGAAAGATAATGGCCAGTAAGGAAGGTGTGGAATAAAATTTATAGTATTGTTTCCCATAATAGTCTTAGAATGGTGAAGGAATGATGCACAAACACCGATTCAACTTATTAGGCGATTCGAGTGAAATCGGTCCCACTTAGATAGAAAAGGAATTTGAGAGAAAGAAAAGGGCCAGTTTGGAATGTGTGGACTATTCTTTGTAGTATTATTGCCCATAAGAGTCTTAGAATGGTGAAGGAATGATGCACAAACAACGATTCAACTTATAGTACGATTCGAGTGAAATCCGTTCCACTTAGATAGAAAATGAGTTTGGAGAGAAAGAAAAGGGTCAGTTAGGAATGTGTGGATTATACTTTATAGTATTGTTACCCATAAGAGTCTTATAATGGCGGAGGAATGATGCACAAACACCGATTCAACTTATAAGACGATTCGAGTGAAATCCGTCCCACTTAGAAAGAAAAAGATGTTGGAGAAAAAGAAAAGGGCCAGTTAGGAAGGTTTGGACTATGCTTTATAGTATTGTTGGCCATATGAGTCTTATATTTGTGAAGGAATGATACAGAAATACCGATTCAACTTATAGGACGATTCGAGTGAAATACGTCCCACTTAGATAGAAAAAGAGTTTGGAGAGAAAGAAAAGGGTCTGTTAGGAAGGTGTGGACTATGCTTTATAGTATTCTTGCGCATAAGAGTCTTATAATGGTGAAGGAATGATGCCCAAACATCGATTCAACTTATAGGGCGATTTGAGTGAAATCCGTCCCACTTAGATAGAAAAGGTGTTTGGAGAGAAAGAAAATGGTCATTAAGGAAGGTGTGGACTATACTTTATAGTATTGTTACCCATAAGAGTCTTAGAATTGTGAAGGAATGAAGCACAAACACCGATTCAACTTATAGGACGATTCGAGTGAAAACCGTTCCACTTAGATAGAAAATGGAGTTTGGAGAGAAAGAAAAGGGCCAGTTAGGATGGTTTGGACTATTCTTTATAGTATTGTTGCCCAAACGAGTCTTATATTTGTGAAGAAATGATGCACAAATACCGATTCGACTTATAGGACGAATCGAGTGAAAGCCATCCCACTTAGATAGAAAAGGAGTTTGGAGAGAAAGAAAAGGGTCTGTTAGGAATGTGTGGGCTATATTTTATAGTATTGTTGCCCATAAGAGTTTTATAGTGGTGAAGGAATGATGAACAAACACCGATTCAACTTATAGGAGGATTTTAGTGAAATCCGTACCACTTAGATAGAAAAGGAGTTTGGAGAGAAAGAAAATGGCCAGTAAGGAAGGTGTGGAATATAATTTATAGTATTGTTTACCATAATAGTCTTTGAATGGTGAAGGAATGATGCACAAACACCGATTCAACTTATTGGGCGATTCGAGTGAAATCCGTCCCACTTAGATAGAAAAGGAATTTGAGAGAAAGAAAAGGGCCAGTTAGGAATGTGTGGACTATGCTTTGTAGTATTATTACCCATAAGAGTCTTAGAATGGTGAAGGAATGATGCACAAATACCGATTCAACTTATAGGACGAATCGAGTGAAAGCCGTCCCACTTAGATAGAAAAGGAGTTTGGAGAGAAAGAAAAGGGTCTGCTAGGAATGTGTGGGCTATACTTTATAGTATTGTTGCCCATAAGAGTTTTATATTGGTGAAGGAATGATGAACAAACACCGATTCAACTTATAGGACGATTCGAGTGAAAACCGTTCCACTTAGATAGAAAATGGAGTTTGGAGAGAAAGAAAAAGGCCAGTTAGGAAGGAGTGGACTATGCTTTTTTATTATTGTTGCCCATACAAGTCTTATATTTGTGAAGAAATGATGCACAAATACCGATTCGACTTATAGGACGAATCGAGTGAAAGCCATCCCACTTAGATAGAAAAGGAGTTTGGAGAAAAAGAAAAGGGTCTGTTTGGACGTGTGGGCTATACTTTATAGTATTGTTGCCCATAAGAGTTTTATAATGGTGAAGGAATGATGAACATATACCGATTCAACTTATAGGAGGATTTGAGTGAAAACCGTACCACTTAGATAGAAAATGAGTTTGGAGAGAAAGAAAATGGCCAGTAAGGAAGGTGTGGAATAAAATTTATAGTATTGTTTCCCATAATAGTCTTAGAATGGTGAAGGAATGATGCACAAACACCGATTCAACTTATTAGGCGATTCGAGTGAAATCGGTCCCACTTAGATAGAAAAGGAATTTGAGAGAAAGAAAAGGGCCAGTTTGGAATGTGTGGACTATTCTTTGTAGTATTATTGCCCATAAGAGTCTTAGAATGGTGAAGGAATGATGCACAAACAACAATTCAACTTATAGTACGATTCGAGTGAAATCCGTTCCACTTAGATAGAAAATGAGTTTGGAGAGAAAGAAAAGGGTCAGTTAGGAATGTGTGGATTATACTTTATAGTATTGTTACCCATAAGAGTCTTATAATGGCGGAGGAATGATGCACAAACACCGATTCAACTTATAAGACGATTCGAGTGAAATCCGTCCCACTTAGAAAGAAAAAGATGTTGGAGAAAAAGAAAAGGGCCAGTTAGGAAGGTTTGGACTATGCTTTATAGTATTGTTGGCCATATGAGTCTTATATTTGTGAAGGAATGATACAGAAATACCGATTCAACTTATAGGACGATTCGAGTGAAATACGTCCCACTTAGATAGAAAAAGAGTTTGGAGAGAAAGAAAAGGGTCTGTTAGGAAGGTGTGGACTATGCTTTATAGTATTCTTGCGCATAAGAGTCTTATAATGGTGAAGGAATGATGCCCAAACATCGATTCAACTTATAGGGCGATTTGAGTGAAATCCGTCCCACTTAGATAGAAAAGGTGTTTGGAGAGAAAGAAAATGGTCATTAAGGAAGGTGTGGACTATACTTTATAGTATTGTTACCCATAAGAGTCTTAGAATTGTGAAGGAATGAAGCACAAACACCGATTCAACTTATAGGACGATTCGAGTGAAAACCGTTCCACTTAGATAGAAAATGGAGTTTGGAGAGAAAGAAAAGGGCCAGTTAGGATGGTTTGGACTATTCTTTATAGTATTGTTGCCCAAACGAGTCTTATATTTGTGAAGAAATGATGCACAAATACCGATTCGACTTATAGGACGAATCGAGTGAAAGCCATCCCACTTAGATAGAAAAGGAGTTTGGAGAGAAAGAAAAGGGTCTGTTAGGAATGTGTGGGCTATATTTTATAGTATTGTTGCCCATAAGAGTTTTATAATGGTGAAGGAATGATGAACAAACACCGATTCAACTTATAGGAGGATTTTAGTGAAATCCGTACCACTTAGATAGAAAAGGAGTTTGGAGAGAAAGAAAATGGCCAGTAAGGAAGGTGTGGAATATAATTTATAGTATTGTTTACCATAATAGTCTTTGAATGGTGAAGGAATGATGCACAAACACCGATTCAACTTATTGGGCGATTCGAGTGAAATCCGTCCCACTTAGATAGAAAAGGAATTTGAGAGAAAGAAAAGGGCCAGTTAGGAATGTGTGGACTATGCTTTGTAGTATTATTACCCATAAGAGTCTTAGAATGGTGAAGGAATGATGCACAAATACCGATTCAACTTATAGGACGAATCGAGTGAAAGCCGTCCCACTTAGATAGAAAAGGAGTTTGGAGAGAAAGAAAAGGGTCTGCTAGGAATGTGTGGGCTATACTTTATAGTATTGTTGCCCATAAGAGTTTTATATTGGTGAAGGAATGATGAACAAACACCGATTCAACTTATAGGACGATTCGAGTGAAAACCGTTCCACTTAGATAGAAAATGGAGTTTGGAGAGAAAGAAAAAGGCCAGTTAGGAAGGAGTGGACTATGCTTTTTTATTATTGTTGCCCATACAAGTCTTATATTTGTGAAGAAATGATGCACAAATACCGATTCGACTTATAGGACGAATCGAGTGAAAGCCATCCCACTTAGATAGAAAAGGAGTTTGGAGAGAAAGAAAAGGGTCTGTTTGGAACGTGTGGGCTATACTTTATAGTATTGTTGCCCATAAGAGTTTTATAATGGTGAAGGAATGATGAACATATACCGATTCAACTTATAGGAGGATTTGAGTGAAAACCGTACCACTTAGATAGAAAATGAGTTTGGAGAGAAAGAAAATGGCCAGTAAGGAAGGTGTGGAATATAATTTATAGTATTGTTTCCCATAATAGTCTTAGAATGGTGAAGGAATGATGCACAAACACCGATTCAACTTATTAGGCGATTCGAGTGAAATCGGTCCCACTTAGATAGAAAAGGAATTTGAGAGAAAGAAAAGGACCAGTTAGGAATGTGTGGACTATGATTTGTAGTATTGTTGCCCATACGAGTCTTATATTTGTGAAGAAATGATGCACAAATACCGATTCAACTTATAGGACGAATCGAGTGAAAGCCGTCCCACTTAGATAGAAAAGGAGTTTGGAGAGAAAGAAAAGGGTCTGCTAGGAATGTGTGGGCTATACTTTATAGTATTGTTGCCCATAAGAGTTTTATATTGGTGAAGGAATGATGAACAAACACCGATTCAACTTATAGGACGATTCGAGTGAAAACCGTTCCACTTAGATAGAAAATGGAGTTTGGAGAGAAAGAAAAAGGCCAGTTAGGAAGGTGTGGACTATGCTTTTTTATTATTGTTGCCCATACTAGTCTTATATTTGTGAAGAAATGATGCACAAATACCGATTCGACTTATAGGACGAATCGAGTGAAAGCCATCCCACTTAGATAGAAAAGGAGTTTGGAGAGAAAGAAAAGGGTCTGTTTGGAACGTGTGGGCTATACTTTATAGTATTGTTGCCCATAAGAGTTTTATAATGGTGAAGGAATGATGAACATATACCGATTCAACTTATAGGAGGATTTGAGTGAAAACCGTACCACTTAGATAGAAAATGAGTTTGGAGAGAAAGATAATGGCCAGTAAGGAAGGTGTGGAATAAAATTTATAGTATTGTTTCCCATAATAGTCTTAGAATGGTGAAGGAATGATGCACAAACACCGATTCAACTTATTAGGCGATTCGAGTGAAATCGGTCCCACTTAGATAGAAAAGGAATTTGAGAGAAAGAAAAGGGCCAGTTTGGAATGTGTGGACTATTCTTTGTAGTATTATTGCCCATAAGAGTCTTAGAATGGTGAAGGAATGATGCACAAACAACGATTCAACTTATAGTACGATTCGAGTGAAATCCGTTCCACTTAGATAGAAAATGAGTTTGGAGAGAAAGAAAAGGGTCAGTTAGGAATGTGTGGATTATACTTTATAGTATTGTTACCCATAAGAGTCTTATAATGGCGGAGGAATGATGCACAAACACCGATTCAACTTATAAGACGATTCGAGTGAAATCCGTCCCACTTAGAAAGAAAAAGATGTTGGAGAAAAAGAAAAGGGCCAGTTAGGAAGGTTTGGACTATGCTTTATAGTATTGTTGGCCATATGAGTCTTATATTTGTGAAGGAATGATACAGAAATACCGATTCAACTTATAGGACGATTCGAGTGAAATACGTCCCACTTAGATAGAAAAAGAGTTTGGAGAGAAAGAAAAGGGTCTGTTAGGAAGGTGTGGACTATGCTTTATAGTATTGTTGCCCATACGAGTCTTATAATGGTGAAGGAATGATGCCCAAACATCGATTCAACTTATAGGGCGATTTGAGTGAAATCCGTCCCACTTAGATAGAAAAGGTGTTTGGAGAGAAAGAAAATGGTCATTAAGGAAGGTGTGGACTATACTTTATAGTATTGTTACCCATAAGAGTCTTAGAATTGTGAAGGAATGAAGCACAAACACCGATTCAACTTATAGGACGATTCGAGTGAAAACCGTTCCACTTAGATAGAAAATGGAGTTTGGAGAGAAAGAAAAGGGCCAGTTAGGATGGTTTGGACTATTCTTTATAGTATTGTTGCCCAAACGAGTCTTATATTTGTGAAGAAATGATGCACAAATACCGATTCGACTTATAGGACGAATCGAGTGAAAGCCATCCCACTTAGATAGAAAAGGAGTTTGGAGAGAAAGAAAAGGGTCTGTTAGGAATGTGTGGGCTATATTTTATAGTATTGTTGCCCATAAGAGTTTTATAATGGTGAAGGAATGATGAACAAACACCGATTCAACTTATAGGAGGATTTTAGTGAAATCCGTACCACTTAGATAGAAAAGGAGTTTGGAGAGAAAGAAAATGGCCAGTAAGGAAGGTGTGGAATATAATTTATAGTATTGTTTACCATAATAGTCTTTGAATGGTGAAGGAATGATGCACAAACACCGATTCAACTTATTGGGCGATTCGAGTGAAATCCGTCCCACTTAGATAGAAAAGGAATTTGAGAGAAAGAAAAGGGCCAGTTAGGAATGTGTGGACTATGCTTTGTAGTATTATTACCCATAAGAGTCTTAGAATGGTGAAGGAATGATGCACAAATACCGATTCAACTTATAGGACGAATCGAGTGAAAGCCGTCCCACTTAGATAGAAAAGGAGTTTGGAGAGAAAGAAAAGGGTCTGCTAGGAATGTGTGGGCTATACTTTATAGTATTGTTGCCCATAAGAGTTTTATATTGGTGAAGGAATGATGAACAAACACCGATTCAACTTATAGGACGATTCGAGTGAAAACCGTTCCACTTAGATAGAAAATGGAGTTTGGAGAGAAAGAAAAAGGCCAGTTAGGAAGGAGTGGACTATGCTTTTTTATTATTGTTGCCCATACAAGTCTTATATTTGTGAAGAAATGATGCACAAATACCGATTCGACTTATAGGACGAATCGAGTGAAAACCATCCCACTTAGATAGAAAAGGAGTTTGGAGAGAAAGAAAAGGGTCTGTTTGGAACGTGTGGGCTATACTTTATAGTATTGTTGCCCATAAGAGTTTTATAATGGTGAAGGAATGATGAACATATACCGATTCAACTTATAGGAGGATTTGAGTGAAAACCGTACCACTTAGATAGAAAATGAGTTTGGAGAGAAAGAAAATGGCCAGTAAGGAAGGTGTGGAATAAAATTTATAGTATTGTTTCCCATAATAGTCTTAGAATGGTGAAGGAATGATGCACAAACACCGATTCAACTTATTAGGCGATTCGAGTGAAATCGGTCCCACTTAGATAGAAAAGGAATTTGAGAGAAAGAAAAGGGCCAGTTTGGAATGTGTGGACTATTCTTTGTAGTATTATTGCCCATAAGAGTCTTAGAATGGTGAAGGAATGATGCACAAACAACAATTCAACTTATAGTACGATTCGAGTGAAATCCGTTCCACTTAGATAGAAAATGAGTTTGGAGAGAAAGAAAAGGGTCAGTTAGGAATGTGTGGATTATACTTTATAGTATTGTTACCCATAAGAGTCTTATAATGGCGGAGGAATGATGCACAAACACCGATTCAACTTATAAGACGATTCGAGTGAAATCCGTCCCACTTAGAAAGAAAAAGATGTTGGAGAAAAAGAAAAGGGCCAGTTAGGAACGTTTGGACTATGCTTTATAGTATTGTTGGTCATATGAGTCTTATATTTGTGAAGGAATGATACAGAAATACCGATTCAACTTATAGGACGATTCGAGTGAAATACGTCCCACTTAGATAGAAAAAGAGTTTGGAGAGAAAGAAAAGGGTCTGTTAGGAAGGTGTGGACTATGCTTTATAGTATTCTTGCGCATAAGAGTCTTATAATGGTGAAGGAATGATGCCCAAACATCGATTCAACTTATAGGGCGATTTGAGTGAAATCCGTCCCACTTAGATAGAAAAGGTGTTTGGAGAGAAAGAAAATGGTCATTAAGGAAGGTGTGGACTATACTTTATAGTATTGTTACCCATAAGAGTCTTAGAATTGTGAAGGAATGAAGCACAAACACCGATTCAACTTATAGGACGATTCGAGTGAAAACCGTTCCACTTAGATAGAAAATGGAGTTTGGAGAGAAAGAAAAGGGCCAGTTAGGATGGTTTGGACTATTCTTTATAGTATTGTTGCCCAAACGAGTCTTATATTTGTGAAGAAATGATGCACAAATACCGATTCGACTTATAGGACGAATCGAGTGAAAGCCATCCCACTTAGATAGAAAAGGAGTTTGGAGAGAAAGAAAAGGGTCTGTTAGGAATGTGTGGGCTATATTTTATAGTATTGTTGCCCATAAGAGTTTTATAATGGTGAAGGAATGATGAACAAACACCGATTCAACTTATAGGAGGATTTTAGTGAAATCCGTACCACTTAGATAGAAAAGGAGTTTGGAGAGAAAGAAAATGGCCAGTAAGGAAGGTGTGGAATATAATTTATAGTATTGTTTCCCATAATAGTCTTTGAATGGTGAAGGAATGATGCACAAACACCGATTCAACTTATTGGGCGATTCGAGTGAAATCCGTCCCACTTAGATAGAAAAGGAATTTGAGAGAAAGAAAAGGGCCAGTTAGGAATGTGTGGACTATGCTTTGTAGTATTATTACCCATAAGAGTCTTAGAATGGTGAAGGAATGATGCACAAACAACGATTCAACTTATAGTACGATTCGAGTGAAATCCGTTCCACTTAGATAGAAAATGAGTTTGGAGAGAAAGAAAAGGGTCAGTTAGGAATGTGTCGATTATACTTTATAGTATTGTTACCCATAAGAGTCTTATAATGGCGGAGGAATGATGCACAAACACCGATTCAACTTATAAGACGATTCGAGTGAAATCCGTCCCACTTAGAAAGAAAAATAGGTTGGAGAAAAAGAAAAGGGCCAGTTAGGAAGGTGTGGGCTATACTTTATAGTATTGTTGCCCATAAGAGTTTTATAATGGTGAAGGAATGATGAACAAACACCGATTCAACTTATAGGAGGATTTGAGTGAAATCCGTACCACTTAGATAGAAAAGGAGTTTGGAGAGAAAGAAAATGGCCAGTAAGGAAAGTGTGGAATATAAATTATAGTATTGTTTCCCATAATAGTCTTAGAATGGTGAAGGAATGATGCACAAACACCGATTCAACTTATTGGGCGATTCGAGTGAAATCCGTCCCACTTAGATAGAAAAGGAATTTGAGAGAAAGAAAAGGGCCAGTTAGGAATGTGTGGACTATGCTTTGTAGTATTATTGCCCATAATAGTCTTGGAATGGTGAAGGGATGATGCACAAACAACGATTCAACTTATAGTACGATTCGAGTGAAATCCGTTCCACTTAGATAGAAAATGAGTTTGGAGAGAAAGAAAAGGGTCAGTTAGGAATGTGTCGATGATACTTTATAGTATTGTTACCCATAAGAGTCTTATAATGGCGGAGGAATGATGCACAAACACCGATTCAACTTATAAGACGATTCGAGTGAAATCCGTCCCACTTAGAAAGAAAAATAGGTTGGAGAAAAAGAAAAGGGCCAGTTAGGAAGGTGTGGACTATGCTTTATAGTATTGTTGGCCATATGAGTCTTATATTTGTGATGGAATGATACAGAAATACCGATTCAACTTATAGGACGATTCGAGTGAAATACGTCCCACTTAGATAGAAAAAGAGTTTGGATAGAAAGAAAAGGGTCTGTTAGGAAGGTGTGGACTATGCTTTATAGTATTCTTGCGCATAAGAGTCTTATAATGGTGAAGAATGATGCACAAACATCAATTCAACTTATAGGGCGATTTGAGTGAAATCCGTCCCACTTAGATAGATAAGGTGTTGGGAGAGAAAGAAAATGGTCATTAAGGAAGGAGTGGACTATACTTTATAGTATTGTTACCCATAAGAGTCTTAGAATTGTGAAGGAATGATGCACAAACACCGATTCAACTTATAGGACGATTCGAGTGAAAACCGTTCCACTTAGATAGAAAATGGAGTTTGGAGAGAAAGAAAAGGGCCAGTTAGGAAGGTGTGGACTATGTTTTTTTATTATTGTTTCCCATACAAGTCTTATATTTGTGAAGAAATGATGCACAAATACCGATTCGACTTATAGGACGAATCGAGTGAAACCCATCCCACTTAGATAGAAAAGGAGTTTGGAGAGAAAGAAAAGGGTCTGTTAGGAATGTGTGGGCTATACTTTATAGTATTGTTGCCCATAAGAGTTTTATAATGGTGAAGGAATGATGAACAAACACCGATTCAACTTATAGGAGGATTTGAGTGAAATCCGTACCACTTAGATTGAAAAAGAGTTTGGAAAGAAAGAAACTGGCCAGTAAGGAAGGTGTGGAATATAATTTATAGTATTGTTCCCCATAATAGTCTTAGAAGGGTGAAGGAATGATGCACAAACACCGATTCAACTTATTGGGCGATTCGAGTGAAATCCGTCCCACTTAGATAGAAAAGGAATTTGAGAGAAAGAAAAGGGCCAGTTAGGAATGTGTGGACTATGCTTTGTAGTATTGTTGCCCATTCGAGTCTTATATTTGTGAAGAAATGATGCACAAATACCGATTCAACTTATAGGACGAATCGAGTGAAAGCCATCCCACTTAGATAGAAAAGGAGTTTGGAGAGAAAGAAAAGAGTCTGTTAGGAATGTGTGGGCTATACTTTATAGTATTGTTGCCCATAAGAGTTTTATACTGGTGAAGGAATGATGAACAAACACCGATTCAACTTATAGGAGGATTTGAGTGAAATCCGTACCACTTAGATTGAAAAGGAGTTTGGAAAGAAAGAAAATGGCCAGTAAGGAAGGTGTGGAATATAATTTATAGTATTGTTTCCCTTAATAGTCTTAGAATGGTGAAGGAATGATGCACAAACACCGATTCAACTTATTGGGCGATTCGAGTGAAATCCGTCCCACTTAGATAGAAAAGGAATTTGAGAGAAAGAAAAGGGCCAGTTAGGAATGTGTGGACTATGCTTTGTAGTATTGTTGCCCATACGAGTCTTATATTTGTGAAGAAATGATGCACAAATACCGATTCAACTTATAGGACGAATCGAGTGAAAGCCATCCCACTTAGATAGAAAAGGAGTTTGGAGAGAAAGAAAAGGGTCTGCTAGGAATGTGTGGGCTATACTTTATAGTATTGTTGCCCATAAGAGTTTTATAATGGTGAAGGAATGATGAACAAACACCGATTCAACTTATAGGACGATTCGAGTGAAAACCGTTCCACTTAGATAGAAAATCGAGTTTGGAGAGAAAGAAAAGGGCCAGTTAGGAAGGTGTGGACTATGCTTTTTTATTATTGTTGCCCATACAAGTCTTATATTTGTGAAGAAATGATGCACAAATACCGATTCGACTTATAGGTCGAATCGAGTGAAACCCATCCCACTTAGATAGAAAAGGAGTTTCGAGGGAAAGAAAAGGGCCAGTTAGGAAGGTGTGGACTATGCTTTTTTATTATTGTTGCCCATACAAGTCTTATATTTGTGACGAAATGATGCACATATACCGATTCGACTTATAGGACGAATCGAGTGAAAGCCATCCCACTTAGATAGAAAAGGAGTTTGGAGAGAAAGAAAAGGGTCTGTTAGGAATGTGTGGGCTATACTTTATAGTATTGTTGCCCATAAGAGTTTTATAATGGTGAAGGAATGATGAACAAACACCGATTCAACTTATAGGAGGATTTTAGTGAAATCCGTACCACTTAGATAGAAAAGGAGTTTGGAGAGAAAGAAAATGGCCAGTCAGGAAGGTGTGGAATATAATTTATAGTATTGTTTCCCATAATAGTCTTAGAATGGTGAAGGAATGATGCACAAACACCGATTCAACTTATTGGGCGATTCGAGTGAAATCCGACCCACTTAGATAGAAAAGGAATTTGAGAGAAAGAAAAGGGCCAGTTAGGAATGTGTGGACTATGCTTTGTAGTATTATTGCCCATAATAGTCTTAGAATGGTGAAGGAATGATGCACAAACAACGATTCAACTTATAGTACGATTCGAGGGAAATCCGTTCCACTTAGATAGAAAATGAGTTTGGAGAGAAAGAAAAGGGTCAGTTAGGAATGTGTGGATTATACTTTATAGTATTGTTACCCATAAAAGTCTTATAATGGCGGAGGAATGATGCACAAACACCGATTCAACTTATAAGACGATTCGAGTGAAATCCGTCCCACTTAGAAAGAAAAAGAGGTTGGAGAAAAAGAAAAGGGCCAGTTAGGAAGGTGTGGACTATGCTTTATAGTATTGTTGGCCATATGAGTCCTATATTTGTGAAGGAATGATACAGAAATACCGATTCAACTTATAGGACGATTCGAGAGAAATACGTCCCACTTTGATAGAAAAAGAGTTTGGATAGAAAGAAAAGGGTCTGTTAGGATGGTGTGGACTATGCTTTATAGTATTCTTGCGCATAAGAGTCTTATAATGGTATCGGAATGATGCACAAACATCAATTCAACTTATAGGGCGATTTGAGTGAAATCCGTCCCACTTTGATAGAAAATGTGTTTGGAGAGAAAGAAAATGGTCATTAAGGAAGGTGTGGACTATACTTTATAGTATTGTTACCCATAAGAGTCTTAGAATTGTGAAGGAATGATGCACAAACACCGATTCAACTTATAGGACGATTCGAGTGAAAACCGTTCCACTTAGATAGAAAATGGAGTTTGGAGAGAAAGAAAAGGGCCAGTTAGGAAGGTGTGGACTATGCTTTATAGTATTGTTGCCCATACGAGTCTTATATTTGTGAAGAAATGATGCACAAATACCGATTCAACTTATAGGACGAATCGAGTGAAAGCCATCCCACTTAGATAGAAAAGGAGTTTGGAGAGAAAGAAAAGGGTCTGTTAGGAATGTGTGGGCTATACTTTATAGTATTGTTGCCCATAAGAGTTTTATAATGGTGAAGGAATGATGAACAAACACCGATTCAACTTATAGGAGGATTTGAGTGAAATCCGTACCACTTAGATAGAAAAGGAGTTTGGAGAGAAAGAAAATGGCCAGTAGGGAAGGTGTGGAATATAATTTATAGTATTGTTTCCCATAATAGTCTTAGAATGGTGAAGGAATGATGCACAAACACCGATTCAACTTATTGGGCGATTCGAGTGAAATCCGTCCCACTTAGATAGAAAAGGAATTTGAGAGAAAGAAAAGGGCCAGTTAGGAATGTGTGGACTATGCTTTGTAGTATTGTTGCCCATACGAGTCTTATATTTGTGAAGAAATGATGCACAAATACCGATTCAACTTATAGGACGAATCGAGTGAAAGCCATCCCACTTAGATAGAAAAGGAGTTTGGAGAGAAAGAAAAGGGTCTGCTAGGAATGTGTGGGCTATACTTTATAGTATTGTTGCCCATAAGAGTTTTATAATGGTGAAGGAATGATGAAAAAACACCGATTCAACTTATAGGACGATTCGAGTAAAAACCGTTCCACTTAGATAGAAAATGGAGTTTGGAGAGAAAGAAAAGGGCCAGTTAGGAAGGTGTGGACTATGCTTTTTTATTATTGTTGCCCATACAAGTCTTATATTTGTGAAGAAATGATGCACAAATACCGATTCGACTTATAGGACGAATCGAGTGAAAGCCATCCGACTTAGATAGAAAAGGAGTTTGGAGAGAAAGAAAAGGGTCTGTTAGGAATGTGTGGGCTATACTTTATAGTATTGTTGCCCATAAGAGTTTTATAATGGTGAAGGAATGATGAACAAACACCGATTCAACTTATAGGAGGATTTGAGTGAAATCCGTACCACTTAGATAGAAAAGGAGTTTGGAGAGAAAGAAAATTGCCAGTAAGGAAGGTGTGGAATATAATTTATAGTATTGTTTCCCATAATAGTCTTAGAATGGTGAAGGAATGATGCACAAACACCGATTCAAATTATTGGGCGATTCGAGTGAAATCCGTCCCACTTAGATAGAAAAGGAATTTGAGAGAAAGAAAAGGGCCAGTTAGGAATGTGTGGACTATGCTTTGTAGTATTGTTGGCCATACGAGTCTTATATTTGTGAAGAAATGATGCACAAATACCGATTCAACTTATAGGACGAATCGAGTGAAAGCCATCCCACTTAGATAGAAAAGGAGTTTGGAGAGAAAGAAAAGGGTCTGCTAGGAATGTGTGGGCTATACTTTATAGTATTGTTGCCCATAAGAGTTTTATAATGGTGAAGGAATGATGAACAAACACCGATTCAACTTATAGGAGGATTTGAGTGAAATCCGTACCACTTAGATAGAAAAGGAGTTTGGAGAGAAAGAAAATGGCCAGTAAGGAAGGCGTGGAATATAATTTATAGTATTGTTTCCCATAATAGTCTTAGAATGGTGAAGGAATGATGCACAAACACCGATTCAACTTATTGGGCGATTCGAGTGAAATCCGTCCCACTTAGATAGAAAAGGAATTTGAGAGAAAGAAAAGGGCCAGTTTGGAATGTGTGGACTATTCTTTGTAGTATTATTGCCCATAAGAGTCTTAGAATGGTGAAGGAATGATGCACAAACAACGATTCAACTTATAGTACGATTCGAGTGAAATCCGTTCCACTTAGATAGAAAATGAGTTTGGAGAGAAAGAAAAGGGTCAGTTAGGAATGTGTGGATTATACTTTGTAGTATTGTTACCCATAAGAGTCTTATAATGGCGGAGGAATGATGCACAAACACCGATTCAACTTATAAGACGATTCGAGTGAAATCCGTCCCACTTAGAAAGAAAAAGAGGTTGGAGAAAAGGAAAAGGGCCAGTTAGGAAGGTGTGGACTATGCTTTATAGTATTGTTGGCCATATGAGTCTTATATTTGTGAAGGAATGATACAGAAATACCGATTCAACTTATAGGACGATTCGAGTGAAATACGTCCCACTTTGATAGAAAAAGAGTTTGGAGAGAAAGAAAAGGGTCCGTTAGGAAGGTGTGGACTATGCTTTATAGTATTCTTGCGCATAAGAGTCTTATAATGGTGAAGGAATGATGCACAAACATCGATTCAACTTATAGGGCGATTTGAGTGAAATCCGTCCCACTTAGATAGAAAAGGTATTTGGAGAGAAAGAAAATGGTCATTAAGGAAGGTGTGGACTATACTTTATAGTATTGTTACCCATAAGAGTCTTAGAATTGTGAAGGAATGATGCACAAACACCGATTCAACTTATAGGACGATTCGAGTGAAAACCGTTCCACTTAGATAGAAAATGGAGTTTGGAGAGAAAGAAAAGGGCCAGTTAGGAAGGTGTGGACTATGCTTTATAGTATTGTTGCCCATACGAGTCTTATATTTGTGAAGAAATGATGCACAAATACCGATTCAACTTATAGGACGAATCGAGTGAAAGCCATCCCACTTAGATAGAAAAGGAGTTTGGAGAGAAAGAAAAGGGTCTGTTAGGAATGTGTGGGCTATACTTTATAGTATTGTTGCCCATAAGAGTTTTATAGTGGTGAAGGAATGATGAACAAACACCGATTCAACTTATTGGAGGATTCGAGTGAAAACCGTTCCACTTAGATTGAAAATGGAGTTTGGAGAGAAAGAAAAGGGCCAGTTAGGAAGGTGTGGACTATGCTTTTTTATTATTGTTGCCCATACAAGTCTTATATTTGTGAAGAAATGATGCACAAATACCGATTCGACTTATAGGACGAATCGAGTGAAAGCCATCCCACTTAGATAGAAAAGGAGTTTGGAGAGAAAGAAAAGGGTCTGTTAGGAATGTGTGGGCTATACTTTATAGTATTGTTGCCCATAAGAGTTTTATAATGGTGAAGGAATGATGAACAAACACCGATTCAACTTATAGGAGGATTTGAGTGAAATCCGTACCACTTATATAGAAAAGGAGTTTGGAGAGAAAGAAAATTGTCAGTAAGGAAGGTGTGGAATATAATTTATAGTATTGTTTCCCATAATAGTCTTAGAATGGTGAAGGAATGATGCACAAACACCGATTCAACTTATTGGGCGATTCGAGTGAAATCCGTCCCACTTAGATAGAAAAGGAATTTGAGAGAAAGAAAAGGGCCAGTTAAGAATGTGTGGACTATGCTTTGTAGTATTGTTGCCCATACGAGTCTTATATTTGTGAAGAAATGATGCACAAATACCGATTCAACTTATAGGACGAATCGAGTGAAAGCCATCCCACTTAGATAGAAAAGGAGTTTGGAGAGAAAGAAAAGGGTCTGCTAGGAATGTGTGGGCTATACTTTATAGTATTGTTGCCCATAAGAGTTTTACAATGGTGAAGGAATGATGAACAAACACCGATTCAACTTATAGGACGATTCGAGTGAAAACCGTTCCACTTAGATAGAAAATGGAGTTTGGAGAGAAAGAAAAGGGCCAGTTAGGAAGGTGTGGACTATGCTTTTTTATTATTGTTGCCCATACAAGTCTTATATTTGTGAAGAAATGATGCACAAATACCGATTCGACTTATAGTACGAATCGAGTGAAAGCCATCCCACTTAGATAGAAAAGGGTCTGTTAGGAATGTGTGGGCAATACTTTATAGTATTGTTGCCCATAAGAGTTTTATAATGGGGAAGGAATGATGAACATATACCGATTCAACTTATAGGAGGATTTGAGTGAAAACAGTACCACTTAGATAGAAAAAGAGTTTGGAGAGAAAGAAAATGGCCAGTAAGGAAGGCGTGGAATATAATTTATAGTATTGTTTCCCATAATAGTCTTAGAATGGTGAAGGAATGATGCACAAACACCGATTCAACTTATTGGGCGATTCGAGTGAAATCCGTCCCACTTAGATAGAAAAGGAATTTGAGAGAAAGAAAAGGGCCAGTTTGGAATGTGTGGACTATTCTTTGTAGTATTATTGCCCATAAGAGTCTTAGAATGGTGAAGGAATGATGCACAAACAACGATTCAACTTATAGTACGATTCGAGTGAAATCCGTTCCACTTAGATAGAAAATGAGTTTGGAGAGAAAGAAAAGGGTCAGTTAGGAATGTGTGGATTATACTTTGTAGTATTGTTACCCATAAGAGTCTTATAATGGCGGAGGAATGATGCACAAACACCGATTCAACTTATAAGACGATTCGAGTGAAATCCGTCCCACTTAGAAAGAAAAAGAGGTTGGAGAAAAGGAAAAGGGCCAGTTAGGAAGGTATGGACTATGCTTTATAGTATTGTTGGCCATATGAGTCTTATATTTGTGAAGGAATGATACAGAAATACCGATTCAACTTATAGGACGATTCGAGTGAAATACGTCCCACTTTGATAGAAAAAGAGTTTGGAGAGAAAGAAAAGGGTCTGTTAGGAAGGTGTGGACTATGCTTTATAGTATTCTTGCGCATAAGAGTCTTATAATGGTGAAGGAATGATGCACAAACATCGATTCAACTTATAGGGCGATTTGAGTGAAATCCGTCCCACTTAGATAGAAAAGGTGTTTGGAGAGAAAGAAAATGGTCATTAAGGAAGGTGTGGACTATACTTTATAGTATTGTTACCCATAAGAGTCTTAGAATTGTGAAGGAATGATGCACAAACACCGATTCAACTTATAGGACGATTCGAGTGAAAACCGTTCCACTTAGATAGAAAATGGAGTTTGGAGAGAAAGAAAAGGGCCAGTTAGGATGGTTTGGACTATTCTTTATAGTATTGTTGCCCAAACGAGTCTTATATTTGAGAAGAAATGATGCACAAATACCGATTCGACTTATAGGACGAATCTAGCGAAAACCATCCCACTTAGATAGAAAAGGAGTTTGGAGAGAAAGAAAAGGGTCTGTTAGGAATGTGTGGGCTATACTTTATAGTATTGTTGCCCATAAGAGTTTTATAATGGTGAAGGAAAGATGAACAAACACCGATTCAATTTATAGGAGGATTTGAGTGAAATCCGTACCACTTAGATAGAAAAGGAGTTTGGAGAGAAAGAAAATGGCCAGTAAGGAAGGTGTGGAATATAATTTATAGTATTGTTTCCCATAATAGTCTTAGAATGGTGAAGGAATGATGCACAAACACCGATTCAACTTATTGGCGATTCGAGTGAAATCCGTCCCACTTAGATAGAAAAGGAATTTGAGAGAAAGAAAAGGGCCAGTTAGGAATGTGTGGACTATACTTTGTAGTATTGTTGCCCATACGAGTCTTATATTTGTGAAGAAATGATGCACAAATACCGATTCAACTTATAGGACGAATCGAGTAAAAGCCATCCCACTTAGATAGAAAAGGAGTTTGGAGAGAAAGAAAATGGTCTGCTAGGAATGTGTGGGCAATACTTTATAGTATTGATGCCCATAAGAGTTGTATAATGGTGAAGGAATGATGAACAAACACCGATTCAACTTATAGGACGATTCGAGTGAAAACCGTTCCACTTAGATAGAAAATGGAGTTTGGAGAGAAAGAAAAGGGCCAGTTAGGAAGGTGTGGACTATGCTTTTTTATTATTGTTGCCCATACAAGTCTTATATTTGTGAAGAAATGATGCACAAATACCGATTCGACTTATAGGACGAATCGAGTGAAAGCCATCCCACTTAGATAGAAAAGGAGTTTGGAGAGAAAGAAAAGGGTCTGTTAGGAATGTGTGGGCTATACTTTATAGTATTGTTGCCCATAAGAGTTTTATAATGGTGAAGGAATGATGAACATATACCGATTCAACTTATCGGAGGATTTGAGTGAAAACCGTACCACTTAGATAGAAAAGGAGTTTGGAGAGAAAGAAAATGGCCAGTAAGGAAGGCGTGGAATATAATTTATAGTATTGTTTCCCATAATAGTCTTAGAATGGTGAAGGAATGATGCACAAACACCGATTCAACTTATTGGGCGATTCGAGTGAAATCCGTCCCACTTAGATAGAAAAGGAATTTGAGAGAAAGAAAAGGGCCAGTTTGGAATGTGTGGACTATTCTTTGTAGTATTATTGCCCATAAGAGTCTTAGAATGGTGAAGGAATGATGCACAAACAACGATTCAACTAATAGTACGATTCGAGTGAAATCCGTTCCACTTAGATAGAAAATGGAGTTTGGAGAGAAAGAAAAGGGCCAGTTAGGATGGTTTGGACTATTCTTTATAGTATTGTTGCCCAAACGAGTCTTATATTTGTGAAGAAATGATGCACAAATACCGATTCGACTTATAGGACGAATCGAGCGAAAACCATCCCACTTAGATAGAAAAGGAGTTTGGAGAGAAAGAAAAGGGTCTGTTAGGAATGTGTGGGCTATACTTTATAGTATTGTTGCCCATAAGAGTTTTATAATGGTGAAGGAATGATGAACAAACACCGATTCAACTTATAGGAGGATTTGAGTGAAATCCGTACCACTTAGATAGAAAAGGAGTTTGGAGAGAAAGAAAATGGCCAGTAAGGAAGGTGTGGAATATAATTTATAGTATTGTTTCCCATAATAGTCTTAGAATGGTGAAGGAATGATGCACAAACACCGATTCAACTTATTGGGCGATTCGAGTGAAATCCGTCCCACTTAGATAGAAAAGGAATTTGAGAGAAAGAAAAGGGCCAGTTAGGAATGTGTGAACTATGTTTTATAGTATTATTGCCCATAAGAGTCTTAGAATGGTGAAGGAATGATGCACAAACAACGATTCAACTTATAGTACGATTCGAGTGAAATCCGTTCCACTTAGATAGAAAATGAGTTTGGAGAAAAAGAAGAGGGTCAGTTAGGAATGTGTGGATTATACTTTATAGTATTGTTACCCATAAGAGTCTTATAATGGCGGAGGAATTATGCACAAACACCGATTCAACTTATAAGACGATTCGAGTGAAATCCGTCCCACTTAGAAAGAAAAAGAGGTTGGAGAAAAGGAAAAGGGCCGGTTAGGAAGGTGTGGACTATAATTTATAGTATTGTTGGCCATATGAGTCTTATATTTGTGAAGGAATGATACAGAAATACCGATTCAACTTATAGGACGTTTCGAGTGAAATACGTCCCACTTTGATAGAAAAAGAGTTTGGAGAGAAAGAAAAGGGTCTGTTAGGAAGGTGTGGACTATGCTTTATAGTATTCTTGCGCATAAGAGTCTTATAATGGTGAAGGAATGATGCACAAACATCGATTCAACTTATAGGGCGATTTGAGTGAAATCCGTCCCACTTAGATAGAAAAGGTGTTTGGAGAGAAAGAAAATGGTCATTAAGGAAGGTGTGGACTATACTTTATAGTATTGTTACCCATAAGAGTCTTAGAATTGTGAAGGAATGATGCACAAACACCGATTCAACTTATAGGACGATTCGAGTGAAAACCGTTCCACTTAGATAGAAAATGGAGTTTGGAGAGAAAGAAAAGGGCCAGTTAGGATGGTTTGGACTATTCTTTATAGTATTGTTGCCCAAACGAGTCTTATATTTGTGAAGAAATGATGCACAAATACCGATTCGACTTATAGGACGAATCGAGCGAAAACCATCCCACTTAGATAGAAAAGGAGTTTGGAGAGAAAGAAAAGGGTCTGTTAGGAATGTGTGGGCTATACTTTATAGTATTGTTGCCCATAAGAGTTTTATAATGGTGAAGGAATGATGAACAAACACCGATTCAACTTATAGGAGGATTTGAGTGAAATCCGTACCACTTAGATAGAAAAGGAGTTTGGAGAGAAAGAAAAGGGTCTGTTAGGAATGTGTGGGCTATACTTTATAGTATTGTTGCCCATAAGAGTTTTATAATGGTGAAGGAAAGATGAACAAACACCGATTCAATTTATAGGAGGATTTGAGTGAAATCCGTACCACTTAGATAGAAAAGGAGTTTGGAGAGAAAGAAAATGGCCAGTAAGGAAGGTGTGGAATATAATTTATAGTATTGTTTCCCATAATAGTCTTAGAATGGTGAAGGAATGATGCACAAACACCGATTCAACTTATTGGCGATTCGAGTGAAATCCGTCCCACTTAGATAGAAAAGGAATTTGAGAGAAAGAAAAGGGCCAGTTAGGAATGTGTGGACTATACTTTGTAGTATTGTTGCCCATACGAGTCTTATATTTGTGAAGAAATGATGCACAAATACCGATTCAACTTATAGGACGAATCGAGTAAAAGCCATCCCACTTAGATAGAAAAGGAGTTTGGAGAGAAAGAAAATGGTCTGCTAGGAATGTGTGGGCAATACTTTATAGTATTGATGCCCATAAGAGTTGTATAATGGTGAAGGAATGATGAACAAACACCGATTCAACTTATAGGACGATTCGAGTGAAAACCGTTCCACTTAGATAGAAAATGGAGTTTGGAGAGAAAGAAAAGGGCCAGTTAGGAAGGTGTGGACTATGCTTTTTTATTATTGTTGCCCATACAAGTCTTATATTTGTGAAGAAATGATGCACAAATACCGATTCGACTTATAGGACGAATCGAGTGAAAGCCATCCCACTTAGATAGAAAAGGAGTTTGGAGAGAAAGAAAAGGGTCTGTTAGGAATGTGTGGGCTATACTTTATAGTATTGTTGCCCATAAGAGTTTTATAATGGTGAAGGAATGATGAACATATACCGATTCAACTTATCGGAGGATTTGAGTGAAAACCGTACCACTTAGATAGAAAAGGAGTTTGGAGAGAAAGAAAATGGCCAGTAAGGAAGGCGTGGAATATAATTTATAGTATTGTTTCCCATAATAGTCTTAGAATGGTGAAGGAATGATGCACAAACACCGATTCAACTTATTGGGCGATTCGAGTGAAATCCGTCCCACTTAGATAGAAAAGGAATTTGAGAGAAAGAAAAGGGCCAGTTTGGAATGTGTGGACTATTCTTTGTAGTATTATTGCCCATAAGAGTCTTAGAATGGTGAAGGAATGATGCACAAACAACGATTCAACTAATAGTACGATTCGAGTGAAATCCGTTCCACTTAGATAGAAAATGGAGTTTGGAGAGAAAGAAAAGGGCCAGTTAGGATGGTTTGGACTATTCTTTATAGTATTGTTGCCCAAACGAGTCTTATATTTGTGAAGAAATGATGCACAAATACCGATTCGACTTATAGGACGAATCGAGCGAAAACCATCCCACTTAGATAGAAAAGGAGTTTGGAGAGAAAGAAAAGGGTCTGTTAGGAATGTGTGGGCTATACTTTATAGTATTGTTGCCCATAAGAGTTTTATAATGGTGAAGGAATGATGAACAAACACCGATTCAACTTATAGGAGGATTTGAGTGAAATCCGTACCACTTAGATAGAAAAGGAGTTTGGAGAGAAAGAAAATGGCCAGTAAGGAAGGTGTGGAATATAATTTATAGTATTGTTTCCCATAATAGTCTTAGAATGGTGAAGGAATGATGCACAAACACCGATTCAACTTATTGGGCGATTCGAGTGAAATCCGTCCCACTTAGATAGAAAAGGAATTTGAGAGAAAGAAAAGGGCCAGTTAGGAATGTGTGAACTATGTTTTATAGTATTATTGCCCATAAGAGTCTTAGAATGGTGAAGGAATGATGCACAAACAACGATTCAACTTATAGTACGATTCGAGTGAAATCCGTTCCACTTAGATAGAAAATGAGTTTGGAGAAAAAGAAGAGGGTCAGTTAGGAATGTGTGGATTATACTTTATAGTATTGTTACCCATAAGAGTCTTATAATGGCGGAGGAATTATGCACAAACACCGATTCAACTTATAAGACGATTCGAGTGAAATCCGTCCCACTTAGAAAGAAAAAGAGGTTGGAGAAAAGGAAAAGGGCCGGTTAGGAAGGTGTGGACTATAATTTATAGTATTGTTGGCCATATGAGTCTTATATTTGTGAAGGAATGATACAGAAATACCGATTCAACTTATAGGACGTTTCGAGTGAAATACGTCCCACTTTGATAGAAAAAGAGTTTGGAGAGAAAGAAAAGGGTCTGTTAGGAAGGTGTGGACTATGCTTTATAGTATTCTTGCGCATAAGAGTCTTATAATGGTGAAGGAATGATGCACAAACATCGATTCAACTTATAGGGCGATTTGAGTGAAATCCGTCCCACTTAGATAGAAAAGGTGTTTGGAGAGAAAGAAAATGGTCATTAAGGAAGGTGTGGACTATACTTTATAGTATTGTTACCCATAAGAGTCTTAGAATTGTGAAGGAATGATGCACAAACACCGATTCAACTTATAGGACGATTCGAGTGAAAACCGTTCCACTTAGATAGAAAATGGAGTTTGGAGAGAAAGAAAAGGGCCAGTTAGGATGGTTTGGACTATTCTTTATAGTATTGTTGCCCAAACGAGTCTTATATTTGTGAAGAAATGATGCACAAATACCGATTCGACTTATAGGACGAATCGAGCGAAAACCATCCCACTTAGATAGAAAAGGAGTTTGGAGAGAAAGAAAAGGGTCTGTTAGGAATGTGTGGGCTATACTTTATAGTATTGTTGCCCATAAGAGTTTTATAATGGTGAAGGAATGATGAACAAACACCGATTCAACTTATAGGAGGATTTGAGTGAAATCCGTACCACTTAGATAGAAAAGGAGTTTGGAGAGAAAGAAAATGGCCAGTAAGGAAGGTGTGGAATATAATTTATAGTATTGTTTCCCATAATAGTCTTAGAATGGTGAAGGAATGATGCACAAACACCGATTCTACTTATTGGGCGATTCGAGTGAAATCCGTCCCACTTAGATAGAAAAGGAATTTGAGAGAAAGAAAAGGGCCAGTTAGGAATGTGTGAACTATGCTTTATAGTATTATTGCCCATAAGAGTCTTAGAATGGTGAAGGAATGATGCACAAACAACGATTCAACTTATAGTACGATTCGAGTGAAATCCGTTCCACTTAGATAGAAAATGAGTTTGGAGAAAAAGAAAAGGGTCAGTTAGGAATGTGTGGATTATACTTTATAGTATTGTCACCCATAAGAGTCTTATAATGGCGGAGGAATTATGCACAAACACCGATTCAACTTATTAGACGATTCGAGTGAAATCCGTCCCACTTAGAAAGAAAAAGAGGTTGGAGAAAAAGAAAAGGGCCAGTTAGGAAGGTGTGGACTATGCTTTATAGTATTGTTGGCCATATGAGTCTTATATTTGTGAAGGAATGATACAGAAATACCGATTCAACTTATAGGACGATTCGAGAGAAATATGTCTCACTTAGATAGAAAAAGAGTTTGGATAGAAAGAAAAGGGTCTGTTAGGAAGGTGTGGACTATGCTTTATAGTATTCTTGCGCATAAGAGTCTTATAATGGTGAAGGAATGATGCACAAACATCGATTCAACTTATAGAGCGATTTGAGTGAAATCCGTCCCACTTAGATAGAAAAGGTGTTTGGAGAGAAAGAAAATGGTCATTAAGGAAGGTGTGGACTATACTTTATAGTATTGTTCCCATAAGAATCTTAGAATTGTGAAGGAATGATGCACAAACACCGATTCAACTTATAAGACGATTCGAGTGAAAACCGTTCCACTTAGATAGAAAATGGAGTTTGGAGAGAAAGAAAAGGGCCAGTTTGGAAGGTGTGGACTATGCTTTATAGTATTGTTGCCCATACGAGTCTTATATTTGTGAAGAAATGATGCACAAATACCGATTCAACTTATAGGACGAATTGAGTGAAAGCCATCCCACTTATATAGAAAATGAGTTTGGAGAGAAAGAAAAGGGACTGTTAGGAATGTGTGGGCTATACTTTATAGTATTGTTGCCCATAAGAGTTTTATAATGGTGAAGGAATGATGAACAAACACCGATTCAACTTATAGGAGGATTTGAGTGAAATCCGTACCACTTAGATAGAAAAGGAGTTTGGAGAGAAAGAAAATGGCCAGTAAGGAAGGTGTGGAATATAATTTATAGTATTGTTTCCCATAATAGTCTTAGAATGGTGAAGGAATGATGCACAAACACCGATTCAACTTATTGGGCGATTCGAGTGAAATCTGTCCCACTTAGATAGAAAAGGAATTTGAGAGAAAGAAAAGGGCCAGTTAGGAATGTGTGGACTATTCTTTGTAGTATTATTGCCCATAATAGTCTTAGAATGGTGAAGGAATGATGCACAAACAACGATTCTACTTATAGTACGATTCGAGTGAAATCCGTTCCACTTAGATAGAAAATGAGTTTGGAGCGAAAGAAAAGGGTCAGTTAGGAATGTGTGGATTATACTTTATAGTATTGTTACCCATAAGAGTCTTATAATGGCGGAGGAATGATGCACAAACACCGATTCAACTTATTAGACGATTCGAGTGAAATCCGTCCCACTTAGAAAGAAAAAGAGGTTGGAGAAAAAGAAATGGGCAAGTTAGGAAGGTGTGGACTATGCTTTATAGTATTGTTGCCCATATGTGTCTTTTATATGTGAAGGAATGATACAGAAATACCGATTCAACTTATAGGACGATTCGAGTGAAATACGTCCCACTTAGATAGAAAAAGAGTTTGGAGAGAAAGAAAAGGGTCTGTTAGGAAGGTGTGGACTATGCTTTATAGTATTCTTGCGCATAAGAGTCTTATAATGGTGAAGGAATGATGCACAAACATCGATTCAACTTATAGGGCGATTTGAGTGAAATCCGTCCCACTTAGATAGAAAAGGTGTTTGGAGAGAAAGAAAATGGTCATTAAGGAAGGTGTGGACTATACTTTATAGTATTGTTACCCATAAGAGTCTTAGAATTGTGAAGGAATGATGCACAAACACCGATTCAATTATTGGACGATTCGAGTGAAAACCGTTCCACTTAGATAGAAAATGGAGTTTGGAGAGAAAGAAAAGGGCCAGTTAGGAAGGTGTGGACTATGTTTTATAGTATTGTTGCCCATACGAGTCTTATATTTGTGAATAAATGATGCACAAATACCGATTCAACTTATAGGACGAATCGAGTGAAAGCCATCCCACTTAGATAGAAAAGGAGTTTGGAGAGAAAGAAAAGGGTCTGCTAGGAATGTGTGGGCTATACTTTATAGTATTGTTGCCCATAAGAGTTTTATAATGGTGAAGGAATGATGAACAAACACCGATTCTACTTATAGGACGATTCGAGTGAAAACCGTTCCACTTAGATAGAAAATGGAGTTTGGAGAGAAAGAAAAGGGCCAGTTAGGAAGGTGTGGACTATGCTTTTTTATTATTGTTGCCCATACAAGTCTTATATTTGTGAAGAAATGATGCACAAATACCGATTCGACTTATAGGACGAATCGAGTGAAAGTCATCCCACTTAGATAGAAAAGGAGTTTGGAGAGAAAGAAAAGGGTCTGTTAGGAATGTGTGGGTTATACTTTATAGTATTGTTGCCCATAAGAGTTTTATAATAGTGAAGGAATGATGAACAAACACCGATTCAACTTATAGGAGGATTTGAGTGAAATCCGTACCACTTAGATAGAAAAGGAGTTTGGAGAGAAAGAAAATGGCCAGTAAGGAAGGTGTGGAATATAATTTATAGTATTGTTTCCCATAATAGTCTTAGAATGGTGAAGGAATGATGCACAAACACCGATTCAACTTATTGGGCGATTCGAGTGAAATCCGTCCCACTTAGATAGAAAAGGAATTTGAGAGAAAGAAAAGGGCCAGGTAGGAATCTGTGGACTATGCTTTGTAGTATTATTGCCCATAAGAGTCTTAGAATGGTGAAGGAATGATGCACAAACAACGATTCAACTTATAGTACGATTCGAGTGAAATCCGTTCCACTTAGATAGAAAATGAGTTTGGAGAGAAAGAAAAGGGTCAGTTAGGAATGTGTGGATTATACTTTATAGTATTGTTACCCATAAGAGCCTTATAATGGCGGAGGAATGATGCACAAACACCGATTCAACTTATAAGACGATTCCGCTTCAACACTAAGAATTCAGCATCAAAGATCCTCGACTCAAATTTTTCGGGAACCCACCCAAACTTTCTATCCCTCCCTTTCTTTTAAATTTTTTCTCTTTCTTTATTTTATAGTTTTTCAATAATAATAAAAAATAAAAAAATGAAAAAGCAATATATATATAGATAGCATGTAACGTCCGATATTTTTTTGGGTTAATTTAAAATTTTTATTTGAACAATTATGTGCTTATGTGCTTAATGTGTTTAATTGTTTTAGCATGCCTTACATGTTGTACGTGTTATAAAAATTGTACGTAGCATGTTGTATTTTCATTTTTAAATTAATGAAAATTATTGAGAACGATTTCGGGAAAGAAATGACCGAGGGGTAAAGGAGTAATTTCACATTTGGAACAATTTGTGGAAAATGTAGAAATTAGGGCAAAAATGGCATTTTAGTAATTAGGGAGGATGACAAGGGGTAAAAGGGTATTTAAGAGTCTTGATGGAACTTTTGTAATTAACCCCAACTTTGGATGAATTTGGTCATTTCCACCTTTCATGTGTTGTCTCATTCCTGGCCCTTGATCTCATTCTCCCATCTTTGTTTTAGACCCTTGGATCATAAGGCCTTGTTTGGTTGGCACTTAAATGAAATAATCCATTATTGTTGGTCATCCACTTGGCAAGACTTTTTCTCAACCATTGGATGGTTATTTGATTTCCATCTTTTTTCTAAGCCCTTGGATGATAAGGCCTTGTTTGGAAAAATAATGAGTTTTGTGATTTGTGTAATAAGTCTTCCACTTGGCAAGACTTATTCCTAGCCCTTGGATTCATTCTTTTCTTTCCTAGCTTCATTTTGGACCCTTGGATTTGAGTAGGGTTAGTGGAGAATCTCTACACTTGTGAGTTTCTCTCATTTGCAAGACTTCTCTCATACACCACAAATATCTCTCTATCTCTCACACGGTTCTTTCTCTCTTGCTCTCCCTCATTTCACTCCTTCTTCTTCTTCTTGTCAAATTCTCTCTTCCTTAGGATGAGAATTTGAATAAGGTTTGTGCATGAAATTGGATGTTGGTGCTCCAAGCTTTCTTTTGAGCCAAATCTTGGTAAGTAAATTCTACTCCTTTGGAATTTCTAGTTTCAAACCCTAGCTTCTATTATTGGATTCTTGTCTTCAATTTTTGGTTTATGGAGTTGTCTACTTATAACTCTTGCTTGAAACTCCATTGAAGCTTAGCTATCGGTTGGGTAGAGCTTAGTGTTGGCTTTGGAGGAGGTTGGGTGGATTCGAATCACTCTTGGTGGCATTACTTGTTCTTGCTTGCTCTTGCTTGGAATTGAGGTAGGGGAAAATGACTTGTCTTTGTCTTTGTAAGAGGGTGTGTGCGTCTAAGAGTATATATGTCGTATATATATATATATACGAGTTCGTTTTGGGCAACTTAGATTATGATTTAGGCCCTTGATAATATGATTATGTGATATAAATTCATATTGTTATTTGTTGATCATAAATGTGATATGAATTAATGTTGTGGTATATTGATCATAAATGTAATATTATGAGCATGTGGATAGTTTTGACATGATATATTGCCTAAAGAGAAAAAGCATATATTATGATGAAGTATGGTTGATAAAAAATCATACGTGCATATTGAGTAGGTCATGTAGTGTCAAATACATGGTGTCGGAATATGTGGGTGGTGTAGTGATATGTTGGTAGTCGGGTTCGGATCAAAGCAACAACTGGCCAGGAGGTATCATTCCTACGGAACTAAAAAGCCGGCAAATGTGAATTTGGAGTCCGGGTAGAGGCTCATGTTCTTGACTCCAGTGTAGTCATGGCGTACGGAGTTACAAGTTGGGCTCTCGTACAACCGTTTTCCCTGTTAAAGTGATAGAGAGAAAAATCACTTGGGAAGGGTCGGTGCGGTATTCTACAATTACTTGTTGAGCTTGTATCCTCGAAAGTAATTGCACAGAGTATGTATCCGTTAACCTGAGTTGGGCGCCGTGTGTCTCGTGGGGTGTGTTGGGTCATGGTGCATTTAGATATATATATATATATATATATATATATATATATGTGTGTGTGTGTGTGATTATGATGTTATTATGAAAGCATGCTATAATTGTAGAGAATTGTGTTGTGAGCATGTTGGGGAAACTTAATTGTGGGGTTCGAAGGGGTTCCGGATTGGCGTGAGAGCCATGTGGGACAAAAGACTGACCTAAGAGTAGCTTCATGTACCATGGGTGGGTTGTACTACTCGGACTACCGAGATCGAGGCAATGACGTTTCCTCTACTAGGCTAGTGAGCTCACCCCACGCCTTATATGTTTTTCAGGTGATGACCCCGTCGGGAGAATTCCGTAGTCTCTCCGTGGACGTGTGGATGTATGTCCGCCCTTTTGTGCGTGGGAGGCGGACCACACTTTATTTTGTTGGGAATTAGGTCGATAAATATATTCCTTTTTCCCTTGTAAACCAAACTTGTTGAAATAAATTATTTTGATCCGGCTAGCATGTTAGCCGAGGTGGTATAGTCCATGTTTATCCCTTGGAGCGCTATGCGCGGGGATTGTATTCTTTTGGTGCACTTCGGTGCCGGATTGTGTAATTTGAACAACTATAACATGTTTCGCCTTAGAGCGTTTAAATGTCACTCTTGAATATTTTACTTGGAGTTATGAATGTGAATTGGATGATTTTCCATGAAATGTGAGGATTAGGTGTTTAGCCGAAAACGGCGTTTTTCTAGATTTTCAAAATAACCCTTTTCGAATTGAATAGAAAAACCCGTTTTCGCCTACCCCCGTAACCCAGGTAAAATTTCCTTGTTTTTAGAAATGGATTTAATTAAATTCATTATCTTAGAGATTTCAAACTTTAGAAACCGGCGGTAGTTAAAAACGGAGACCGGGGGCAAGACGGAAGATTTTATGAAAACTTACAAAAATCATTTTTTTTGCTAAGTTTACATTTTTTACGTTTCCCGAGGTCTCGGAAACTATTTTTGGGTTCCGCCAAGGAAAAACTCACTTTTCCAATATTTATGATTTTTCGGGACCGATGGCGCGAAAAACAAAGTCATATCGCAAAATCTCGCATTTTTGCATATTCAAACTTTAATGAAAGTGCAGATTTGGGCAGTGGCTCAACCCTTCTATATTTAGAAAAATTTCAGTTTTCAGATTTTCCAAAAAAATCTCATTTTTTTTTTTGGTTTTGGACATGCCAGCCGCAGCAGGCCGCGCATGGCGCGCGGTGCGCTGCAGCGCGCAGGGCTGCACGCGGCATGGCTTGCCATGGCCTGCTGTAGCGGCATGAAATGTCCGATGTTCAAAAAATTGTATTTTCCTCCTCGCATCTCGGAATGGATCCCCGTTTGTTTCTATGGGTTTTCCTATGTCCAAATTTTCTAGATAAAGTTTGAAATGATCAGTTTGGCCCTGAAATGAATATTTTACCCTTGGTGAAAGAGGGGTACCTCAACTTTAGTTTTAGGTCGGTGTTGTCTGACGCCACTTTATCTTCTTCCTTGTGGCTTCAAATTAAGTCCCGTTTGTTCGTATTGCTAGTTTTAGGTACAAATTTTGTAGTTGTAGTTGGAAATTATTATTTTACCCCTGATTTGACCATTTTACCCTTGGGAGAACATGGTGGGTCAGAATGATTCGATCAAGGTACCGAGTGTTTCGGTTTGCCTCCTTTTCGATCCCGTGTGATCTTTTTGACATCTTTGAGATGTTTTATGTCTATTTTACCCTTATATGGGTATTTTATGACTGAAATGGATTTTATTTCATTTTTATTTCTTCCGCATTCACTCCCTTAGCTCTTAGGCTTGGGTTTTGGAGTCCTAGGAAATTTAGGGGCGTGACATAGCAGGTACTGTGGAAAGTTAACTTTGTTGAATTGGAACGTCACTTTCTCAAATTGCTTTTCATTCTTTTGTCTTATGTGATTGTTTTGATCATTTTTTTTATTATTTTATTATTTTTCTTTCAAATTAGGAAACTGCCCTGAAAGAAAGTTTGGTAATTAATATCGTTAGTTTTGATTGTGTGAGATTCAGTGTACAGTTCATATTTTGTAAGTGTCGGACCATCATTTTGTGCAAAAATAAATAAAAATAAAAAAATCACTTGTGAATACAGTGTTGTACTGCAGTTTAATTCGCATTGGGATTGCATTTAAGTGACTTTCATAAAAATAAAAAATAAATAATAATAATTTCTTTTCATGTTACAGATTTTGTGGTAGCTTTAAATATAGGTTAGGGTTTGCGGTAGCTTTTAATATAGGTTAAGGTTTGAAATTTTCTTTGCCATTCATTTTTGTGGGGCCCTTTCAACACTAAGAATTCGGCATCAAAGATCCTCGACTCAAATTTTTCGGGAACCCACCCAAACTTTATGTCCCTCCCTTTCTTTTAAATTTTTTTTCTCTCTTTATTTTATAGTTTTGCAATAATTAAAAAAAAAATTAAAAAAAATAAAATGATAAAACAATATATATATAGGTATCAAGTACTATGGAAAGTTAACTTTGTTGAATTGGAACGTCACTTTCTCAAATTGATTTTCATTCTTTTGTCTTATGTGATTGTTTTGACCGTTTTATTTTTTTTATTATTTTTCTTTCAAATTATGAAACTGCCCTGCAAGAAAGTTTGGTAATTAATATCGTGAGTTTTGATTGCGTGAGATTTAGTGCATAGTTCATATTTTGTAACTGCCGAACCATCATTTTGTGCAAAAAATAAAAAAAATAAAAAAATCATCTGTGAACACAGTGTTGTACTGCAGTTTAATTCTCATTGAGATTGCATTTAAGTGACTTTCATAAAAAAAATAATAATAATAATAATAATTATAATAATAATTCTTTTCATGTTACAGTTTTTGTGGTAGCTTTAAATATAGGTTAAGGTTTGAAATTTTCTTTGCCATTCATTTTCGTGGGCCCCTTTCAACACTAAGAATTCGGCATCAAAGATCCTCGACTCAAATCTTTCGGGAACCCACCCAAACTTTCTATCCCTCCCTTTCTTTTAAATTTTTTCTCGCCGTTTATTTTATAGTTTTGCAATAATTAAAAAAAATTGAAAAAGCAATATATATATAGGTAGTAGGTACTGTGGAAAGTTAACTTTGTGGAATTCGAACGTCACTTTCTCAAATTTCTTTTCATTCTTTTGTCTTATGTGATTGTTTTGATCGTTTTATTTATTTTTATTATTTTATTATTTTTCTTTCAAATTATGAAACTGTCCTGCAAGAAAGTTTGGTAATTAATATCGTGAGTTTTGATTGCGTGAGATTCAGTGCACAGTTCATATTTTGTAACTGTCGGACCATCATTTTGTGCAAAAAAAATAAATAATCATTTGTGAACACAGTGTTGTACTGCAGTTTAATTCGCATTGGGATTGCATTTAAGTGACTTTCATAAATAAAAAAATAAAAAATAAAATTCTTTTCATGTTACAGTTTTTGTGGTAGGTTTAAATATAGGTTAGGCTTTGCGGTAGCTTTTAATATAGGTTAAGGTTTGAAATTTTCTTTGCCATTCATTTTCGTGGGCCCCTTTCTTTAAAAAAAAAAAAAAAGTCACAGTCGTAGCATCACTTTTGCACACTTTTCTTAAACTTTCATTTTTGTGGGCCCATTTAACATAAAAACAAAATTAAAAAAATCCCAGCAGCCTCACTTTTGCATTGTGTGTCACATTTTCTTTCCTTTTCTTTGCAAATTACTTTTGCTTCCCTACTCATTTTCAAAATAATCAAACCCACCCATAAAATTTATAAAAAAAAAAAAAAAAAAAAGTAGATTAGTTTAATTATTATTATTATTATTTTATTCATTCAATTTTATTTTAATTTTTTTTTTATTTACTTACTTGTTTATTTCTGTTTTTTATTTTGCAGGAGATACCGTACCGGGTCATCATCCAGGTTCCATATTTCTAAACCCTTGTTATTATTATTATTTTCTTCCCTTAGATTAGGTGAAAATTTTGCATGCGACCTCTAGGGTAGAATAACATTAGACGTTACCCTAGGCTCCCGTTCTTTATATTTAGCTTATTTTCATATAAATCTATATATTAAAAAAAATAATAATAAATTGTTTGTATATTTCTTTCTTATTTTATTTTATTATTGTCTTGCGTGTGCATATTTTAATTAGCATTTTGCATAAGATACTTAAGGACAAAATTCCCACAAGATACGGTCGGGATTTCATCACCCGTCTCCGTGGCCCACAAATCACAAAAATTCCTTACATTTGTTAAACCATGAGCCGGATTTGATTAAAATTCATTAGAAATCAGTCAATTTAGGGTTACGAGCTCATAGGCCCTCTAGGAAGGAAGCGGTTGGAAGTCACTCCAGTGAGTCATTATCAAATTGATAAATGGTAGGAAATTCTGTCTAGGAGTGTGGTTGACGCGCCATTAAGCAGGTCACATGCCTCACCACACTTTCCTGGGAACTACTCCGTTGTTAGTTTGATGATCCTTAACTGGTAATCTATTAACTTAATCTGGAATAGAGTAGGAGCTGCCTAATTAGGAGAGAATTAATTTGGACATCATTCTATTAATTCTCTACAATATTAGATTTAAAAAATCACCACCTTTGAATTTAAGCTCAAGATAACTAAGCCAAAATTTTTGTGTGATTTGTCCATCATCTAGCCCTTTTAGGTTTCTTTTTGTTTATGCCCCAGTGGTTGCGAGTTAACAAGCGTCTAGTTAGGCTTCCTAGTGATCTGTCGCTCATTGATTTAGAAGAAAAATCAATTCCTTTGTTACATCTGTCAACCATCAATAATTCATCAATGGCTGCATCAAGAACTCTTAATGACTATTTTGCCCCAATCACAGCCAACCCACCCAATTGCATAGTTCTACTTGAGAATGATGCACCCCAGTTTGAAATTCGACCCGCCACCATCAATATGTTGCCAAAATTCCATGGACTCGAAAGTGAACAACCCTATATCCATTTAGGGAAGTTTTTGACAATATGCAACACATTCAAAAATCAAAATTTGAATGAAGAGGGTGTCAAACTGCGACTTTTTCTCCTATCCTTAGAAGATAAAGCTACTTCATGGCTAAACTCCATTCCACCCAACTCCATTCCATCATGGGATGAACTTGCAAGAAAATTCATGAGTAAGTTTTATCCCATGCAAAAGACCGAATCAATGAGAGATGCCATTAGTACTTTTAGAGGGAAAATTGAGGAACAATTCCACCAAACTTGGGACCGATTTCATGACTTGCTACTCAAATGCCCACATCATGGCTTTGATAAAGCACAGTTAGTCCATTTCTTCTATAATGGACTTTCACCTATGAACCGAACCATGATTGAGTCAATGCACCAAGGAAAGTTCAAGGCCCAAACCCTTGACCAAGCCTATCTATTTTTGGAGGAACTAGCTAAAAATACCCAAAATTGGAATTGGAACGAAAGTGAGAATGATTTTTCTAGGCATGATAAAATGAATAGAAAACCTAGTTTTTATGAGATCAAACCTGAAAATGAGTTAAAGTCTGTGATGCAAAGTCTTGCTGATGGAGTGAAAGACTTAAGCAAAAAGTTTAATGGATTTGCCCTAATATCTACCCCTGCACAATGCAATGTTTGTTCTGGTTTATCTCATCCCATAGAAGAATGTCCGGTCTATTATACATCTGAACCTTCGGATGCCCAAGTTTGTGCTTTCAATACCTTTAGGAGACCATTGCCTAATACATTTAGCCAAAGTTACCATCCTGATACTAGAAACCACCCTAATTTTTCATGGAGACAAAATTTACCTCCACAAAACTTAGGTGGTCCTTCCGGTTTTCAAGGTAACTCCAATAAGCCACCTCCACCTCAAGGACAACTAATTCCTCATAATCAATTCCCCAGGAATAACCAGTTCAATCCAAGCCAAGATTTAGCAGTTGATCCTATGAATAACTATGTTGCTCATGTCCCACCGGTCCATAATACTTCCAATTATGAGGACACTTTGAAAATGCTTGCCCTTAATCTTGATCAATCCAATAAGCATTCCAATCAGAGATTCCAAAAGTTAGAAAATAACTTTGATCTCATGACTCAAAATCAACTGCAATTTCAGCAGTCTCTCCAAAATCAATTGAGTCAACTCACTGCAGCACTGTCTGAAAGACAAAGGGGTACATTACCGAGCCAACCCGAAATCAATCCAAAAGGAAAAGGAGTTAATCACATAGGAACCACTTCTAATTCTGACCACTCAAATGACCGTGTAAATTATATCACTACCTTGAGGTCAGGAAATAAAATTGATAATCAGGTTAAGCCACCCATCAATCATGACAATGAACACTCCAAATCTCTTCTACCCAATTCCCCAAAATCCAAAAAGGATCAAGGTCCTAAGCTTGATGAGGTCATTCCTAAGACGGTTGTTCCACGTGCACCCTTTCCCTCTAGACTAGTCAACAATAAGAAGGATTCTCAATACAGTGAAATCTTAGAGATTTTTCAAAATCTCCAGATTAACATTCCATTTCTCACTGCTATTAAGCAAATTCCTTCTTATGCAAAATTCATCAAAGACTTAGTCAAGAGGAAACCAATATTCCTAAGGAAGCCTTCATGGCCCCAACATTGTTCCTCCTTCCTACAAAACCAAGTTGTGATTAAACACAAAGACCTTGGTAGTCCTACTATCACTTGTAGGATAGGAGAAAATTTTGAAGGTTAGGCTTTATTGGATCTTGGTGCCAGTGTCAATGTGCTACCGTATTCAGTCTACTTGGATTTGGGATTGACTGATTTGAAGAAAACGGATGTTAGAATTCAGTTAGTTGACCGATCCATAAAAATTCCGAGGGGTATCATTGAGGATGTGATAGTCAAAGTTAATGATTTTTATTACCCCGTAGACTTCATTTTTCTAGACACTCAGCCAACTCAAGGGAAACAAATTCCCATCATTTTAGGTCGACCATTTTTAGCAACAGCCAATGTATTGATCAATTGTAGAAATGGTAGCATGACATTGACCTTTGGGAACATGAAAGTGGAAGTCAATGTGTTTAATTTGATGAAACAACCCATTGAATCAGAGTCTGTTGAAGATGTTTGTCTCCTTGATTCATTGACCACCCACACCTTTAACCACTCTTATCCTGAGGATCCACTACAGCAGTGTTTAGCCCATTTTGGTGATAGTTTTGATGAGGCTAATTATATTAGCCAAATCAATGATTTTCTAAACTCTGCCCCACCCTTTGAAGCACCCAAGTATAAATCCAAATTTGAATCATTATCCTTGCCAGTTAACACTGAAAATGCAAAGAAACCACCAAATATTGAATTAAAGCATTTACCTGAGACATTAAAATATTCGTATCTTGGTGAATCCAAGACTTTTTCAGTGGTAATATCTTCTGAGTTAACTGAGCAACAAGAATCCCAATTACTTGAGGTTCTTAAGACAAATAGGGAAGTCATAGCATGGTCCATTGATGATATCAAAGGCATTAGTCCTCTAGTGATGCAACATCGCATTCACTTAGAAGATGATGCGAAAACCTATAGGCAACCTCAAACGAGACTTAATCCCAATATGAAGGAAGTTGTTCGCGGAGAAGTTATCAAACTTCTTGATGCTGATATCATCTACCTGATTTCTGATAGTCAGTGGGTGAGCCCAATCCAGGTCGTTCCAATAAAGTCTGGCATCACTGTTGTGTCAAATGCCCACAATGAGCTAGTTCTTACTCGCATTCAAACTGGAAAGCGAGTTTGCATACACTACAAAAAACTGAATAGTGTGACTAGAAAGGACCATTTCCCACTCCCCTTCATCGACCAAATGTAAGAGAGATTAGCTGGTCAGGCCTTCTATTGCTTTTTAGATGGCTATTCTGGTTACAATCAAATCCCTGTCCACCCAGATGACCAAGACAAGACAACTTTCACTTGTCCATTCGGTACATTCGTTTATCGTCGTATGTCATTCGGCTTGTGTAATGCCCCAGCTACATTTCAGTGGTGTATGATGAGTATATTTAGTGACATGGTTGAAAAGTTTATAGAAATCTTCATGGATGACTTCTCTGTCTTTGGATCAACATTTGAGCAATGTCTGGACCATCTTTCTCTCGTACTTCAACGTTGTCGTGACACTAACTTGGTACTTAACTGGGAAAAGTGTCATTTCATGGTTACAAAGGGAATTGTCCTAGGTCATAATATCTCTAGTGTAGGAATTGAGGTCGACAAAGCTAAAATTGATCTAATCTCTAATCTACCTATCCCTAAATCTGTTCGAGATATTAGAGCATTCCTAGGTCATGCCGGTTTCTACAGGCGCTTCATCAAAGATTTCAGTAAGATAACTAGACCTTTGACCCATCTTATAGCTAAAGATACCCAATTTGAGTTTACTGATGCCTGTAAGTCCGCCTTTGAGCACTTAAAGTCAACACTCACTACCGCACCTCTCATTCGCTCACCTAATTGGACCTTGCCTTTTGAAATTATGTGTGATGCGTTTGATTATACAGTAGGTGCTGTTTTAGGCCAAAAAGTGGATAGAGCACAACATGTCATATACTATGCTAGCAAAACCTTAAATGATGCCCAAATCAACTACTCAACCACTGAGAAAGAGTTACTAGCAGTCGTGTTCTCCTTTGAGAAGTTTAGATCTTATTTGATTGGATCTAAGGTCATCATCTATACAGATCATGCAGCATTAAAATATCTTTTGTCCAAATCTGATGCAAAACCTAGGTTGATACGCTGGATCTTACTTCTTCAAGAGTTTGACCTTGAGATTCGAGATAAGAAAGGTTTTGAGAATGTAGTCGCTGATCATTTGTCTCGTCTTGTCATTGAATCCACTAGTGACTCCATTCCAATCTCTGATTATTTTCCTGATGAGAAATTATTTGAGATATCTCATGCACCATGGTATGCCGATATCGTCAATTATATTGTGACTGGTCAAATTCCTTCTAACTGGTCCAAGAAAGAGAAAGATAAATTTTTGGCCAAGGCTAAGGAATATTTTTGGGATGACCCCTACTTGTTTAAATATTGTCCAGATTAAATCATTCGTAGGTGTGTTCCTGAGGTAGACCAAGAGTATGTCATTTCCTTCTGTCATGACCAGGCCTGTGGTGGCCATTTCAGTTCCAAACGAACTGCTGCAAAAATCTTGCAGTCAGGATTCTATTAGCCAACCATTTTCAAAGACACCCACACATACTGTCTAGCTTGTCATAGATGTCAATTTCTAGGTAAGATTACCAAAATAAATGAATGGCCTCAACAATCAATTCTCGTCGTTGAAATCTTTGATGTCGGGGGTATTGATTTTATGGGACCATTTCCATCCTCGTTTGGCAATCTCTACATCCTTCTAGCAGTTGATTATGTGTCCAAATAGGTAGAAGCTTTAGCCACCAAAACCGCTGACCATAGAGTTGTGGTGCAATTTTTCAAAGACCAGGTTTTGCCTCGATTTGGAACACTTCGAGCCATAATCAGTGACAATGGTTCACATTTTTGCAACAAAGTCTTTGGAAACATGTTGTCCAAATATGGAATCACCCACAAAGTGGCCCTATCATATCATCATCAAACCAATGGTCAAACTGAGGTATCCAATAGGGAGATTAAACAGATTTTAGAGAAAACTGTTAACCCAACAAGGAAGGCTTGGAGTCTTCGGGATGCATTATGGGCATACCGAACTGCTTACAAGACCCCTATAGGAATGTCTCCATATCGATTGGTCTATGGCAAAGCCTGTCACTTGCCTGTTGAACTCGAACACCGTGCTTATTGGGCTATCAAGGCCATGAACTTTGACTATGATAAAGCCGGTAAATGTAGGACCCTTAAACTTGATGAGTTAGAAGAATTTAGAAATGATGCCTATGAGAGTTCAAGAATTTATAAAGCTAAGACTAAAATGGAACATGACAAACACATTCTCAGAAAGGAGTTTTTCATAGGACAAAAGGTTCTTTTGTATAACTCTCGTCTTCAATTGTTTCCTGGGAAGTTAAAGTCACGTTGGTCAAGCCCGTACTATGTCCATCACATTTCTAGTCATGGTGCCATTGAGTTACAAGACCCTAATACTGGACAGTTGTTTAAAGTCAATGCTCATCGCCTCAAGCCTTTCCTAGAACTTGAAGCTTTTGAAACTGAGAACATTCTCCTCATTGATCCGATTTATTCGAACTGATCCATTTAGGGGTAGTACCTCCATTGAGTCTGGCTGACGACGTTAAACTTAGCGCTCTTGGGAGGCAACTCAGTCTGTTGTGTAAACATTTTCTACAAAATTTCTTTCTCACTCTATTTAAGTATATTTAGATTTTTTTTGGGGGTAAAGTCTGTCATAATATTTCCAATCACTTGACTTTTCTTTTGCCAAGAATCTTTGCAGGGACTATACTCCATAACCTCCACCTCAATTGCGGTAATTTGTTCCAATTTGTCTCTTAGATGTATTTTTAAACACTAGGGACAGTGTTATTTTTGTTTGGGGGTGGATATCTATTTAATCAAAATAGAGTTTCAAAAAAAATAAATAAATAAAAAATTGAAATTTTTTGGAGAAGTTTTTTGTTTTTATGCATGAGTGTTTTGCATTATAAGTTGATTAAGTTTGTGTTTATAATGTATCAGTAGTATGTGATGCGATATTCCTGCTCATGAGAGTAATGATTAGATTGAGTTAGTGAAATGATGTGGATTTACATAGGTAAATGAATTAGTGAAATTGAAAACGAAAAGGACAACTTTGACCTATAAGCACATACACACATTCACTATGGGAAAAATAGTTGATATTTGACTATGTAGTTGAAAAATTAGTTTTGCCGCTATAAAAGTGGAGATAGAATGGAGAAATTTTAAAAATTTATTTTGAAAGAAATGCAAAAAGTAGTTCTTCGATCTGAGTAACCGGGTCTTGGTATCACCAATATCATTGCTAGCGTAAAAAAAGGAAAAAACTAATGAACATAAATCCTATGGAAGAAGCTCGGGCCCAGTTGGTCGGGACTAAAAATCCTCGCTGGAAAGTCCGCAGCTTAGAAAAATAAAAAAGGGATAGAAGTGGAATGATGGAAAGAATGCATTTTTACGAAAAATGGCAAAGTTTGATCAATGAAATAGAAGAAGAGAGATTGACATACCATAGTAGAATGTTCACAAAAATACGGAAGGTTGTCTAGATTGGGAGTAGAGAGTAACGAAGTTATTTACTTTAGTGGGGATTGTTCATATCATTAACTTGAGATAGTATTGTTCAGTAGTGAGTGGGAGTATTTGCATTCATATTATGTTATATATTGTATCATGGCTTAATTAATGAGTGTGTGAATGCATGAATGCGTGAAAATGAAGACTGAAGAAGTTTGTGGGTATCTTCACTGTAAACCCTCACGAGGCTATTGCTCGTCCACTAGGGTAACCTAGGGGTTTAAGGTCTTATTGCATATGGTAAATGCAATCGAATGCAGTTTGCGAAAGTGGCACATCATTAGTTAAACTTCAATAATGTAGCCTTTTTATGAACTTATCTATTTTTTTCCTTATTTGCTAGAGGCCTAGCAAAAGCTTGTTTGGGGGTAATTTGATAAGTGCACAAAATAGAGTAATTTACCTAGCATAATGTCCTAATATGTATATATTTTTATTTCATGCAAGGGTTGATTTGCAAAAGAAAAGAAAAAGAAAGCAAAAAGGATGAAAATGAATAAAAAGAAAGAATTGGAGGGGGAGAATGTAATAAATGCATATATATATGTGTGTGTGTGTGTCTGTGTAAGTGTGTAGGTTTGAAAATGTATGTTAAATTAAAGAAAGAAAGAGATAAAGTGACGTGAGAGAAATGGTTGAGAAGTTAGGTAGAATTCAATGCATCATTAAATGCATAGATCTGTATTTTGCCTATATATAGTGGCCATGTAGGGGGAGAAGAGAGAGTTGAGGAGTGAGAGTTTAAAGTAATTTTGTATCATTTTCATATTTTTTGTAACTTTTTCTCTATCAATGGAATTTTATTCTATTACCTTGTTTTATTTTTCTATCAACATGTTAGCTTAAAACTCTTCTCAAGGGGGTGATGAAGCCACCATGGGTAAGATATAAATAATTTTTATTTTATTTCGTATTGTTTAATTCTCGTCCCGAGAGTATTCATTTTATCAATCTCAATGAACAAAAATCTTACAATAGAGGTTGGACACTAAAAAATAGAAGGAGGATTTTCCGTGATTACCAATTAATGGAAATACGGGGAATACCTACTACTATTTACATTTTATTTAAACCAAAACATTAGAAGGAGGATTCTTCATAATTACCAATTAATGGAAATACGGGGAATGCCTACTAATATCTATGTTTATGTTTAATAGGTTAGAGGAGAATTTGCAATAGAAATACATAATATTATTTGTATAGACCCGGGTGGTGAATTCTTTTCCCTTGAGATTTTTTCCACCATTTGATAATTTTATCTAGTTATTTTAGTTTACTATTAAAAAATTCAAGAGTTGTTTTAAGTAATTTCTTTTTATCTCGAAAAGTAAAGTTTTGGATCATTGTCTCAAAACAAGTTCCAAGTTGAGAGTGGTTCGACCCTACTTATTGCTATACTATTTTAAGTAAAGTATTAGTAGGTATAAATTCTTGTTGATCAGGGTGTGGTGAGACAACGACACAATATCATTAAATCTCAACCTACCACCAGTATCTGATTATGGGACTATGGCGAGTACTCATGTTAAGAAACAGGATAACTACCGCACCTATGCCTTTCTGATGAGGCTTCGACCAAAATTTGAGCAACTTCGGGTTTAGATTTTGAACACGACTCCCTTTCCATCCTTGAGGGATGCCTACTCGATTATTGATAAAGAGGAACGTAGGCGTTCCATTTCGGTCCCTCATGCTCTTGTTGCTCCCAATAATGGTTTAACTGATGTGATGGCATGTGCTGCATCTGGGTCTTCTGGATCAAGGTCTAGAACTGCCTCGGGGAATAAAATTTGCCAACATTATGGAAATTCCGGGCACTTGAAAAAGACTTGTTGGAAGCTTCATCCAGAGTTGAGGACATAGTATAGAAAAAAATTCAATCATTCTTCCTCTTGGTTTGCTGGAGTTGCTGAAGTTTCTGATTCACCAGATTTAGCCACTCAAGTGAACACATTGCAGGCTCACCTATCTACACTGATGTCCCGAATACCTATCATTTCAACTAGTGTTCATGCCTCTATATCCTCCTCAGGTACTCCCACAGCCCTCCATGTTCGCTCTAGGTCTCCTTCGTGGATCATAGACTCTAGCGTGAATGATCACATGACTGATGAGTTAGCTTTATTTTCCTCACCCTTGACTTCTACACATCGCAGTGTCTAGTTTGCTAACGGCTCCTCCACTGCAATTAGTAGTGAAGGGGACATTATTCTTAATCCAGATATTACTTTATCTTCTATTTTTCATGTCCCGAAATTAGCATTCAATCTTATTTCTATTAGCCATCTTGCCAAATCCCTTGAATGTGTTGTTATTTTTCTCTCTGATTGTTGTTTTCTTCAGGACCGACATTCGAGGAGGATTTTTGGCAGGGGATATGAGCGGGACGGGCTGTACTACTTCGAGCATCCTCCTTCTTCAGAAACCTCTGCTCTGGAGGCCATTGCTACTACTACCACTACTGTTTCGATTTTCCAGTTTCTATTTCTATTAAGGATTTACATTTGTGGCATGATCGTTTAGGGCATATTAATTTCCAATATTTATGCACTTTATTTCATGTTTTATCTTCTGCATGTCGATAATTTTAATTCCAATGTATTACTTGTGAATTGTCTAAACATTGTAGAAAACCCTATATTTCTCGAATGCATCATTCTTCAACTATATTTGATTTGATTCATTCTGATGTTTGGGGTCCTTCTCCTGTTACTGCCTCCTCTGGTCATAGATATTATGTCACTTTCATTGATGATTTTTCCAACTGTTCTTGGGTGTATTTACTAAAGAAAAAGTCTAATGTTTTCTCTATACTCAAACAATTTCTTGTTATGATTAAGACCCAATTTTCTACCACTATTAAACAAATTCGCACTCATAATGGGGGGAATATATCAATGATAGTGTTGTCTCACATTTGTCTAGCCTAGGGATTCTCCAACAACTGACTGCCTTCTACACCTCAGAACAAAATGGGTTGGCTGAGTGTAAAAATCATCATATCATAGAAATTACTCGATCCCTTCTTCTAGGCATGAATGTTCCTCATAGTTTTTGGGATATGGTGGTTCTTACTGCTATTTTTTTAATAAATCGTGTCCCTAGTAAAGTTCTGGGAAGGAAAACTCCATTTCACATTCTTCATCCTGATAAACCTTTGTTTTCCATCCCTTTGAAGGTCTTTAGATGTACTTGTTTCACTCAAAATAGGAGTCCTTCCCGTACTAAACTTGAAAACAAAGCTCTCAGGTGTACTTTCATGGGATATGCTTCTTAATCCAAAGGGTACTGTTGTTATAATCATCTCTCTAGATGAATGATAATCTCTTTTGATGTTACTTTTTGGAAAGATACTCCCTTCTTTCCCAAAGGTAGTGACTCCACTCCTATGGATCTTATACCATGCTCTATTCCTATGGTTGAAGGATATGCTGACAAGTTTACTCCTACTGATTTGCCACATGTTGTTGGTAGCCTTGTTTTACAGTAGAACCGTCGCCTCAGACCTCCCATGCCAGATCCTCCTCCAAATGAAGGTACTTCCTTTATTCCTCCTTCTCCCTGGTATCCTACTTGGGATCGTCTTATTCTATCATGCAGTACTAAACATCCTATTGAGAATCATATTTCGTATAGTGCTTTGTCTTCAACTTTTTAGGGATTCCTTGGCAAAATTGATTATGTTCCCGTACTGAAGATAGTTAGAGAAGCCTTATTGTGTCCAAAATGGACCAAGACAATGCAGGAAGAAATGAATGCTTTGGAGGAAAATGGTACCTGGGAGTTAGTTCCTCTACCCGAGGGGGAGAAACTAGTTGGATGCAGGTGGGTCTATATCGTCAAATTCAATGCCGATGGATATGTTAGTCGTTATAAAGCCAGGCTGGTAGCCAAAGGATTTACTCAAGTGTCTAGGAAAGATTTCTCAGCTACTTTTGCTCTTGTTGCAAAACTTACCACCATTTGGCTCCTTGTTTCTCTAGCAGCTTCTCATTCTTGGCCCTTGCATTAAATGGATGTCTAGAATGTTTTCCTTAATGTAGAAATTGGATGTGGTGATCTATATGGATCCTCCATCGGGTTTTCGGGTTGAGGGGGAGTATTCAAGGATGACATGCAAATTGAAGAAATCACTATATGGGCTCAAACAATCTCCTAGAGCTTGGTTCGCTCGATTTAGTAAAGTTGTTATTTCCCTTAGTTTTCAGAGGTGTCATAATGATCATACATGTTTTCTCCAACGTAATGTTAAAGGGGAGTGTGTGATCTTGTCTGTTTATGTTGATGACATTATTCTGACCGGAGATAATGATTGTGGGATTGATCAAGTCAAAAAGGATCCGAGGTCTGGTTTTATATCAAAGATTTGGGACAGCTGAAAAATTTTCTGGGTATTGAGGTTACTAAGTCTAAAAGAGGAATCTCTCTATCTCAGAGAAAGTATATATGTTTTGGATTTGCTAGGTGATTTAGGGATGACAGGATGCAAACCAGCCTCTACTCCCATGGACCCAAACATAAAGTTGTTTGTAGAATCTGGGGACCCGTTGCCTGATCCTTTCATGTATCAGAGACTTGTTGAGAGATTGATCTATCTTACGAACACTAGGTCCGATATTGCATTTGCGGTAAGTCTTGTGAGTCAGTTTATGCACACTCCTAGGACTACTCATATGGATGTTGCTTATCATATTTTGAGGTATCTAAAGTCATGTCCGGGTCTAGGACTATTCTTTGACTCAACCAACACCCCAGAGGTCTCTTGTTTCACTGATGCGGACTATGCAAGGTCCAAGACTGATTGAAGGTTTACTTCAGGTATTTGCACCTTCTATGAGAATCATCTTTTGTCTTGGAAAAACAATAAGCAATCTGTTATGTCTAAATCATCAGTAGAAGCAGAGTACAGGGCTATGACTCAAGGGACATGTGAAGTTATGTAGCTTCAGTCCATTCTTAGATAGCTTGGTTTTCAAACTTCTTCCCCTTTAACCTTATATTGTGATAACAAATCGGCTATTCAGTTATCTTCAGAATCAATCCTTCATGAAAGGACTAAACATATAGAGGTTGATATTCATTTCATCAGGGAAAAAGTTAGAGCCAAGACTATTGCTCCAGTTTTTGTTCGTTCAGCAGATCAAGCATGTGGGACCATCTCTTCTCAAGCCTTCTATTTGCAAGCTGGGAATGAGCGACATCTTTGATCCAGCTTGAAGGGGAGTGTTGAAGCACACAATTATTTCTCTCTTTAGTTTATTTTAGTAATAAGCATATTCTAGTAATATTATAGGAATATTCTAGGGTACTTTGGTAACTTTGGTACATTTGTATTATTATATAAACTATTTGTGTTATCATTGTAAATACACAATAAAAAATTTCTTCTCTTAAAATTAATTTATACTCTCTCCATTCCAAATTATAAGTCCCTTCCGAGGAATCCAACTTTTTAAGATAATAATTTTTATTATAGTGTTACTGCATGAAATACCAACTTTACCCATGATCGTACTATAATGATGTGATGATTTATAGTGTATATGTTTTATAACTTTAATGCTTGAAGGTTAAATTAATAATTGACAAAATAAAATGTTTTGACTTTTCAAAATGAACACTTGTTTTGGGACATTTAAAAGAGAAAAAAATTGACACTTATTTTGGAACGAAGGGAGTATCATACAGGAACAAAGAAGAGAGGAGTTATTAGAAGATCTTATATGACATTATTTTTTGCTTAATTTTTTAGCAATTCTATGTTATTCAATGTCATGCCTTGGATTGACATCTAGCAACATATGGATCAAACATACATTTATTGCTTTTCTCAAATATTTCTTCAAATAATATGATTGTTAAGCACCAAATATGACACATTCAAAGAACCCCGCTAAACATCCAAAATCGCATCAATCATGTTCTTGACCAGTTCTTGATCGATTCAGCGCTGAGACTGAATACCTGGTATACCTCGCACAACTTGTGAGCAAAATCGGTTGATCAATTCTTGATCGAAGTCGTGTGATTGCTTACGCTTCAATTTCGTGAAGGGCCTCCAACCTGCACAAAAATTATTGCAAAAAAAAAATCAGTAAGAAATATAAAATCTTGAAATAACTAACATAACACATTCAACAACCCCATGAATCCACCAAAACTGAACAATTACTTTCGTATTCACCAATCAATAGAGGGTATCGAAACTAAAATCCACGGGATCTTTTTTGCACTCAATTAAAAGTAGTAGTTGATTTTTGCACTCAATTAAAAGTAGTAGTTGAATTATAAAAGGTTAATAGGCCTCCACTACTATGATATTGCTACTAGAAAAGCTAAAGCATATACCAAACAAACAAACATAAAGGTTTGTTTTTCATCACGTCTAATTTGTAAACACACCTCAGGCATTCCTCAACCCAAAGGCTTCCCTCAGAATAGCTTATAGACATTAATGGCTGAGAGTGCAGTAGCCTTTCTGCTCAATAACCTCACCAGCTTCATCCAACAAGAGTCCTCACTCTTGGGAGGAGTAAGGCAAGAGGCTGAGTTCATCAGAGATGAATTGCAGCGCATGAGGGCTTTCCTCGGACTAGCTGATGCTAATGAATCCATTGATTGATGAATTCATGCTCCGCATCGCACGTTATCACGGGCATGGATTCTATGGTTTTCTTCGGAAGATTTCCGGTAAGATTAAGAATTTGAGAACACGCCATCGAATTGCTTCTGAGATACGCAGAACCAAGTCTAAAGTGATTCAAATTGCTGATGGACATCAGAGATACGGCAACAAATTTACCGTCTCAGAGCAAGGCTGAAGCTCCAACACTGTCCCCAACACATGGGAGGATCGTCGAAACGACGCTCTTCTCCTAGATGAAGCAGAGCTTGTGGGCATTCAAAGTACTAAGAATCAGCTGATTGGTTGGCTCTTGGAGGACACTCCAGGACTCAAAAAGTTGTTTCGGTGGCGGGAATGGGAGGGATGGGTAAAACCACCCTAGTAAAGAAAGTTTACGATGATATCGAGGTGAAGAATCAGTTTCAATGCCATGCCTGGATTGCTGTTTCCCAATCCTTTGATCTAGGTGAGCTTCTCAAAGACTTGATCAAACATCTCTTTGATGAAGTCAAGCAACCATATCCTCAAAGAATGGAAGCCATGAACATCAATAATCTGAAGGCACAGGTCAAGGATTTCCTCCGACAAAAAAAGTACATGGTTGTTCTTGACGATGTGTGGACTGTAGATGCATGGGATGCCTTGAAATATGCATTGCCGGACAACAATTGTGGCAGTCGAATACTCCTCACGACACGTATTGCTAGTGTGGCTTCCACCTCTTGCAGAGAATCTCATGGTGAGATGTATGATATGAAGGCATTGTCTCCAGAAGAGTCTCGAATTCTGTTTTGTTCCAAGACATTCCGAAAGAGAAACTGCCCTCCACATTTAGAAAAACTGTCAGAAAGGATCTTGGAAAAATGTGAGGGGCTGCCACTTGCAATCGTGGCAATTGGGGGTGTTTTGGCTACCTTTCCACAGTGTACATGGTTTTAAACCAATAGGAGGACTAAAAGGTTTGACTTCCTTACAGAAACTTTGTTTTATAGAAGTGAACCACGACGATAATAGAATCGTCTTGGAAGAGCTAGGGAGGCTGACTCAATTAAGGAGATTAGGGGTTACAAAGTTGAGAAGACAAGATGGGATGGCTTTTGTGCTCCTCTCTTGAAAAGCTGAGCAACCTTTGCTCGTTGGATATAAGTTCAGTAGAAGAGAATGAGATAATTGATATTCAATCTTTGTCTTCACCTCCTCGGTTTCTTCAACGGCTCAGGTTGAGGGGGCGTTTAGAGAAGTTGCCACATTGGATACCTTCTCTTCATGGACTGACACGACTATCTCTGCTTTGGAACAAGTTAAAGGATGATCCACTAGAATCCCTTCAATCTCTGCCCAATCTCTTAGAGCTACGACTTCAGGAGGCTTATGAAGGGAAGGAATTGTGTTTCAAGGCTGGAATGTTTCACAAGATAAAGAAATTGATGCTTATCAGCTTAAAAGGATTGAGGTGCGTTACTGTGGAGGAAGGCTCAATGCCACTTCTTGAATCACTATATATTAGGAAATGTGAATTGGAGGTACTCACAGGCATTGAACTTCTAACCAACCTCAAATCCCTTGAACTCTATGATATGCCTGAGAAACTGATTATGGCACTCGATCATCACAAACAAGGTGCGGATTACTGGAAAATACAGCACATTCCTAGTGTTTGGGTCTTCGCCCTAAAAGATGGTCAATGGGAAGGAAATTTTCTAAAGTGAGAGAGAGAGAGAGTGAAATTACCGAGTTGGTATCACAATCACCTTTGCTGGTTTTTTTTTTTTGTTTTTTTTGTTTTTGCCTGCTTTATACACATTCGGTTATGGCGTGTATCATATTACCTTCGGCAGATCCAGTAGTTTCTGCCATGGCTTTATCTGTTTCTATTTTTTTGCCTGCTTTATATATAATTCTTGTGTGTGTGGTCCATGCATAAATCAATGTATACATTTTCAGTATGGAGGTGATGTATGTACAAATAATTAAAGTGTTCATGTTTAATTGGCATTTCGCAAAGGAAAAGGTGAAAGGCGGTGACTTCTTTGTATAGATGTTGTAGATTGCCAAGTCAACTTTGTTTAGGCTCAATAACACTTGCTATTTCCTTTCTCTTATATTATTTCCTTCATTATCTCAATCTTCCAATATTTACATATTTTCATTTTCTGTATAACAGTTTAACATATTGATTGGATTTTCTACAATTTATAGCTTAAAAATCTAATTATGAAGTTTATCCTTACGCTTGAGAATCAAGTAAAAGATTTTATGGTACAACTATGTCACCAAATTTTTTTACGGGTGTCTTGATGAGTGGATATTTACTACATATTTTCTCTCTAAATAATATATTAGTTAGTATTTTATTATAATTGAGCAAGAAATCTTACGCAGAAAACCGTAAAATTCATTCCAACGATAAAATGTGACAATGAGGATGAATATCAAGAACATCTTCAGTGTCATTGGCATTCTCGAGCAATTCCATTGTATTAGCTACTCTCGATAATGCCCTCAGCATCTTCCTGTGGGAATTATGACTCAAGATGATGCATGGAATGATGCAAGTGAAGAAGATGATACATGAGATGACATGCAAGAAGCTTCTTCAAGAGTGATCAAGTTGGCCATAACCTATGACTCACATGAAGTGGTCATTTTGAGTTTCTCTACCTCAAGGTTCTATATATAAGGACACATACATGTTGTATATTGTCACGGAAACAAGGAAATATGTAGAGCTCAATTTCTGTATGGGCAGAGTGAGGGTTGGGAGAATTCTCCCCGGAATATATTGAGCTACTTCCGTGGACGTACCCATTTTTGGGGAACCACGTATATATCTGTGTCTCTATTTGTTTGTGTGTGTTTGGTTTGAGTAGATTCAAGTAATTGAGCACAACAATTGGTATCAGAGCTAGTTTGGTTCAAAACAGAGTCGTTCCTTTCGACCCTATTTCGAACCATTCTAGTCACTAACACACAAAACAAAACACACTAGGAGTCCACCCATCAAGAGAGGAATCGTTTTTCGTTGAAAAAAGGTCCACACATCGCCGCAAGCGCGGCCTGAAGCTCGGCGCGTGACGCAGTCTCGGCATCACACGCCTCACTCGTCTTCAACCTCCAGCGCGCATGAGGCCCACGCGCTGCCACATCAGCAGCGACGTGGCCCAGTAGGAGTTTGACACATGTCACCAATTGGGGACTGAATCGTGTCTCCAATAGAGGACTGCCACGTGGCACTACCGGGAGTGGCCACATGGCACCATTGAGTGATTGCCACGTGGCACAGCCAGGGGCTGCCACATGGCACCAATCAACGACTGCCACGTGGCACCAGTGAGATGCTGACAAGTGGCATGGCCAGGGGATGCCACGTGGACCAACTAGAGACTGTCACGTGGCACGGCCAGGGGCTGACACGTGGACCAACCAGAAACTGCCACATCATCAGTTTTAAAGAAATTTACAATTTTGCCTTTCATCACTGTTTTGGCCATTCCGAGCCCGTTTTAAGTCCAATCTGAGCAAACGAAAAGTCATTTCTAGCTAATTCGACCGTTTTGGATCCAACCGTGAGCTCTATTTTTCCAAATGAGAAAATGAAAATTGGAAAAATCGAGTTTTGATTTCTATTGCTCCTGTTTGATCAGTGCATTCATCAATTTATGGTTCCGGTGTTTTATACGACTGAAGCAATGGAGACCGAGCAATCCGAAGAACGAAAAGCAGAGATTGAAAGCTGGTTTGATTAGTATAGCTCTTGTTTGGTGAGGTACCGTCATCAATTTATTGTTCATGTGTTTCATACGGTTGAAACAAGGAGATTGATCAATCTATTCATAGAATCAGTGTTGTCAAATGTCAGGACGAGTAGTTCTAAGAGGAGAATCATGATGTCACATGCAAAGTTGAGGTGGAGAAATAGTACGGCACAATAACTTTGGCATGTGACAATTCGAATGTTCCAGATCTACTGCTTCGAGAAAGTCGAGGATAAGCCTTGGATACCAAGCGTCAAGACTTCTCGAATGAAGATTGGAAATTCATAAATCGTCAAAGCTTGCGGTACAATCAGACAATACTCAAGTTCGGCACAAGAGCTCAGGGGAGGTGGAGGATCAATGGTCCCATCTCCAGGGCAGGAAATCAGTCAGCAGCTAAGGTATCATCAGTAAAGACTAGTACAGTCTAGTGCTTTACTGAGGTGGAGATTTGCTCAGACAGTTGAAGATTTGCTCAGACATACCAGCTCCAAGAAGCCTAATACGACCTAGCCTTCAATCAGCTCTACAATATGAATTGTATGAGAGAGCGGTATCCAGAAGAGCAGATTCAACAAGCAGTTTAAGAAGGGATTGTTCAGAGAGGTCTCCAGTAAGAGATCTCTAGTACCGGTAACAAGTCAGAAGCTGAAGGGAGGTGGAAGATGTTCTATCTCCAGTACCGGGAAACGAGTACCGGGAAATCAGTCAATAGCTGAGGGGAGTGAAGAGAAATACCATCTCCAGTACCGGTAGCAAATGCTATCTCCAGTACCGGTAGCGGGAGCCAGTCAGCTGCTAAAGGGGAGGTGAAGAGAAATGTCGTATCCAGTACCAGTAACCATTCTAACATTTGATCATCCTGAAGGTGGAAATGATAATCAGGAAGAATCAACAGCTAGAGAGCTCAGTTGGAGGAGAGGTCTCCAGTAAGAGATCTCCAGTACCAGTAATTCAGTCAATAGCAAGGCAGCTCAATTGAAGGAGATGTCTCCAGTTAGGGATCTCCAACACCAATGATCCAGTCAAACAGCACAGCAGTTGAGGGAGAGATCTCCAATTAGACATCTCCAGTACCGGGAAATGAGTCAGCAGCTGAGGTTGAGATGAAGAAGTATTCCATCTCAAGTACCGGGAATACAGTACCGGGAAATGTGTCAGTAGCAACTCAGGGGAGGTAAAGAAGGTTCCATCTCCAGTACCGGGAAAAGAGTATCGGGAAATCAGTCAGCAGCTGAGGTAGGTGAAGAGGAGTTCCATCTCAAGCATCGGTAGTCCAGTCACCAGCGGAAGGGAGGTGAAGAAGTGTTCCATCTCCAGTACCGAGAAACCAGTATCGGGAAATCTGTCAGCAGCTTAGGTTGAGGTGGATAGAGTTCCATCTCCAGTATTGGTAATCAGTCAGTAACAGACTGACCAGAAAAGATCTCCAGTTAGAGAACTCAATTGAGGTGGAGGATCCATGGTCCCATCTCTAATACCGTGTGACCAGTGAGTAATCAGACTGACCAAAAGAGGTCTCCAGTAAGAGATCTCCAGCATCGGTGACTCAGCATCAAGATGACTCAGTTGAGGTGGATGACCCATCTCCAGAACCGGTGATCAATCAGTAGCCAGAAGCTATTGACACCAACAGATCCAAAAAAGAGACAAGGTAGCTTATACCCTTCCAGCGACATACGATGATGTCAAGTACACGAACAAAGAAGCAGTACTCTGTACTGATGGTACGAAGTGGAAGGATGCAGTGAATGACAAGATGAAGTCATTTCACCAGAATCAGACTTGGAAGCTAGTCCAACTTTCCAAAGGGAATGAAGGCTACCGGATCCAAATGAGTTTATGCCAAGGTGCTTCCGGCATAAACAATATCTCTCGGGGAATCAGAGCGCATAAAGGCGCATTGGGTTAACATCAATCAGTTGACTCAGTCGGTGGACTCAGTCATTGGACTCTTTCGTCATGGTGGAGATTTGTGGGAATTATGACTCAAGATGATGCATGCAATGATGCAAGTGAAGAAGATGATGCATGGGATGACATGCAAGAAGCTTCTTCAAGAGTGATCAAGTTGGCCACAACCTATGACTCACATGAAGTGATCATTTTGAATTTCTCCACCTCAAGGCTCTATATATAAGGACATATGCATGTTGTGTATTGTCAGGGAAGCAAGGAAATATATAGAACTCAATTTCTGTATGGGCAGAGTGAGGATTGAGAGAATTCTCCCCGGAATATATTGAGCTACCTCCGTGGACGTACCCGTTTTTGGGGAACCATGTATATATATGTGTCTCTATTTGTTTGTGTGTGTTTGGTTTGAGTAAATTCAAGTAATTGGGCACAACACTTCCCGTATTCCTGCCAATAGTTTTTCCCTCTTCTTTAAGGAAGGGTGTTAGCTTGTTCAGCAAAAAGGTCACTGTAATCTCAGCCATGCTCTCTGCCCTTTTTCTCTCAAACTTATATTTTTAGAGAATTTGATTATTTTATTGACTCGATTATTTTGAATATTTTATTTATATTTTTGCTTTTTGAAAGGAAAATCTTAGGTTGACAAAATGTTATATTTTAAAAGGCATCTCTAATTTGATTGTCACGTATGAAATTATGAACCTTTGTCCTTTCTCTATTCGACGTAAAACAAACACAAAACAAAAATAGAACAACAAATCAAATAAGAACAGGAAACAACACATTCATGAACAGATTTATAATACAGAACAAAACTTATATAGACTTTAAGCTTGCATTCATTCCTCCTTTGACGCGGAAAGTTATAGCTGTTTGGAAAAATATTTGGAAGTTTAACGAGGAATGAAGAAAATGTAAACAAGGAAGTGGGTAACCAATAAAGAAAGAAAAGATGAATTCGAGAAGTGAAAAGAAATACAGCATAATTGTCTATGAACTCTAATTGCAGCATCAACTTTCGGGTTGTACAATTCCATCACTACAATGGTTCAATCTATTGATAATATCGGAATAAAGAAGGAAGGTATAATGTAAAGCATAATTTAGCTTGCTTGATTCACGAAAATGGCTATATATTCATTTAAACTAGAATTAATTGGAATATGAAGCTTCTTCCTTTAGCATTCTTTGAATGAGCCACGATATAATTATTCAATGTAAATTTCTTTCAAAGTAACTAGAATCTTTAAATGATAACTACTTATTGCACCAACATGTACGTATGCAAGTCCTTTTCCATCGTTAAATTGGGTTTATTAATGGGTCAAAATGGTTTTTCATGGGTGTGTGTAGATAAATTGCTTATTACCTTCTATCTCAGGGTTAGCGTGGAAATTTCTTATAGTTGAAAGCAATATTCTTTTGGCATCTTGTGCATTTAGCCCAAAAAAACCTTAACAAAAATAGGTCATACATAGAGATATCTAAACTAAATTTCCATATACTTAAGAAGAGGATTACACAGAAAATTCAAGCTAAATAGAAGAGAGGATCATACTTGATGGGCTAATTCAGCATAATTGCCTATAAACCAAATAGCAGCATTAACTTTTGGAGCGTACACTACCCACAATGGTAAAATGACGCTTACAGAAGAGAGGTATAATGCGGAACTTTGGTTAGCTTATTTGCTTCATGAAATCAGCTAACTGTAGACAAACTAAACTATCTGAATTTAACTTCTTGGTTAGATTGAATTACAGGGGCTAATAAAGTTTCTGTCTTTCTCGAAGTTCTTCTATTCTTTACAAACTAATTAAGTGGAATATAGTTAACAATTAGAATTCATCGGAAATTGTTCAGAACTAGTCGTCCAACTCACTCCGACTAAGAAGAGCAACTAAGTTTTGAATATTTTGTCTTGAATTTCTAGATTTTGGATTTATCATCCTTACGTATAAAGTCCCCCGCATGGATGAAATACAAAAGAGTATTTCTCAAATCCAAGCTCTTCAAATTTGAGAATGATTATCAAATGGTAGACGTTTAGGGTCCGTTTGGATTAAATGATTTAGAAAGATTTGGGAAGAAAAGAAAAGAAAGGACAGGGTAAAGTGTGTTAGGTTTGACACTAGGGAGAGAAGAGAAATGATTTGGAAGGATAGCTTATCTCTCCAAATCCCTTGGATGCTATCCTTCCAAAAGGGGAAAGATTTGGAGAGAAAGGATAGCAACTTAAGTATTATTTTTATAATATTAAAAATACTCTCTATAATTAAAAGAATAATTTTATTAATTAAATTATATAATAGTAACTTGGTTATTATTCTTTCTTTTCTTTTCTCTCATCTAGCTTATCCAAACAAGAATGATATAATTTCTTTTTTTTTTTCCCTTCATAATCTATTCAAACATGAATTTAAAATATTCCTCTCATTTCTTTTCTTTTCTTTTCTCTCATAACTAATGCTAACATAAAACTTACTTCATCCAACTGATGTCCATCTATTCAAGTACTGATTTAGCAGACATTTTAACATTAAATTCATTGGCTACAACCCTGTCCTCGTGTCATATTGCAAAGCTGAATAATCCCATGTCATGAAGCTAAAAATCACACGTCAAGAACTGCACCTATAACTGACCTACCTTTCTTCATTATAGTTTTGTCATATTGCAAAGCTGAATGATCCCATGTCATGAAGCTAAAAATCACACGTCAAGAACTGCTCCTATAACTGATCTACCTTTCTTCATTATAGTTTTTTTTTATAGTGTATTGAAAAACTCTGCTACTATATAGGTCGGAAATTTAAAATGTATAAAATAAAACCAAAAAATAAATTGATTTCGCATTATATCACAAAATTGGGATAAGGGTATTTTGCAATTAACCCAATAAGCCTAAAACAATGTGGGTCATATATATATAGAGACAAATAGACAAGATTTGCATACAGTTTAAATTGCTTACTACGTTCTATATCAGGGTTAGCGTGCAAATTTCTTATAGTTGGAAGCGATATTTGTTTTGGCATTTTGTGCATTTAACTAAAAAACCTAAACAAAAGTAGGTCATCCATAGAGACATCTAAACTGAATTTCCATATACTTAAGAAGAGGATTACGCAGAAAATCAAGCTAAAACAGATTAGAGGATCATACTTGTTGAGCTAGCTCCAGCATAATTGCCTATAAATCCAATAGCTGCATTAACTTTTCCACCGTACACAACCCACAATGGTAAAATGAAGCGTACATAGGAATGGCAATGGGGCGGGTCGGGGCGGGGATCCCCAACCCCATCCCCGAACTCGGGACAATTTTGTACCCCCGAACCCGCCCCGCCCCCAATAAAAAAATTTATTTTTTGCCCCACCCCGCCCCGCCCCGTGCCCCGGTAAAAACCTAATTTTTATTTTTTGTTTTTATCTTTTATTTTACCTTTTTATATAAGAAAAATTATATCTTAAACATATATATATTTAATATATATAACCGGGGCGGGTTCGGGGAGGGGGTACCCCCAAACTCGACGGGGATTTTTTTTTGCCCCATCCCCGCCCCCATTGATGTAATCGGATCCCCATACGGGACGGGGCGGTTCCCCATCGGGGTGGGTATTATTGCCATCCCTAAGCGTACAAACGAAATGTATAATACATAACTTAAGTTAGCTTATTTGCTTCATGAAATCAGCTGTTTATGCTTTCAAACTGGAATTTATTTCAAGGAGTTGCTTTTCTGAGAGAACTTTTCTACAAAAACTGACTTGTAGACGAACCGAACTCTCTGAATTTAACATCTTGGTTAGATTGAATTCCATGGGGGGAATAAAGTTTCTGTCTTTCTCAAAGTTCTTCTATTCTTTAGAAACTAATTAAGTGGAATATAGTTAGCAATTAGGATTCATTGGAAATTGTTCAGAACTAGTCGGCCTACTCACTCCAACTACGAAGGGCAACTAAGTTTTGAATATTTTGTCTTGAATTTCTGGATTTTGGAAGTATCATCCTTATCTATATAGTCCCCCGCATGGATGAAACACGAAAGATTATTTCTCAAATTCAAGCTCTTCAAATTTGAGAATGATTATCAAAATGGTAGTAGACCTTTAGTAGTAAGGCTCACATGAAATTCACTCCATCCAAATGATGTCCGTCTATTCAAGTACTCATTTAACATACATTTCAACTTTAGAACCATTGACTACAACCCCGTGTCATATTGCAAAAGCTGAATTCTCCCATGTCATGAAGCTAAAAATCATATGTCAAGAAATACACCTATAACTGACCTACCTTTCTTGATTTTAGATTTTTATGGTGCATGGAAAAACTCTGCTACTATATAGGTCAACAATTTGAAATAAAAAATGCGGGTATATAGAGACATATAGACCTAATTTGCATACAGTTAAACAAAAAATGCAGGTCACAGAATAAATTGATTTTGTATTATATCACAAAATTGGGATAAGGGTATTTTACAATTAACCCAATATGCCTAAAAAATGCAGGTTATGTGGAGACATATAAACCAAATTTGCATACAATTAACAGGAGGGTTGTAATAAAAATACAATTAAGCTAAATACAAGAGAGGGTCATACTAGTTAGGCTAGCACCATTGTAGGTGGGTGTGGATACGCATACACTCCCTGTGATACAATTTTGAATCTCCGAAGTCCAGAGTGTTGCCTGATGATAGAAAAAGAAAAGGCAATTAATACCCACAAATTATATGATTGTAAATGTCATTATACAACAATTTATATATAGGCAATATCAATGACACCAACTGACCCAGTTGAGGCAATTCCATTGAGCAGCAAAAAAAATTCCAGATTATTGAAGCACTTCAAGAGTGCTCTCTCCCATTACTCTCCTCTCTCCTCTCCCCTCTCCCCTCAACAGTACAATTTATCCTTTATTCGGAACCGAACTGACGCAACAAGAGTATTCCCATTGCTTGAATTATTCGTCACCAGCTATTATTTTATTTCTAGGGTAAAAGTCATTAAACCCTGAACTATTTTCTCCCTCTCAACAAATCCCCTCAATTATGTGATGACCCCTCAAACTATGAAATTGTTATAATCAAGGACATTCCATTATAACACCGTTCGTTAAATTAGGATAATTTGTACTCAGATTCCCTAAGATTTTGGTCAATTGCACTCACCACATTAGATTTCATTTTCCTTACAATGACACCCCCTGAAGGAGTGAAGACCCCATGAAATGACTATTGTGCCCTTACTTTAGTGTAAAAGACATGTTGGCTAAATTAATGAACCAAACAACCCTTGTGTCTTAAGCTCAATTTCAAAAACTTTTCAAGTACTTTGGATATAATGATTTTTGAAATATTATCACCTTTCTTTAAATTATTTTTTAAAAATTGTCATTTTTGTAATATAGGCCCCAAAAGTTATCGTTTTTTCATTTTTCCCTAAAACTCATACTATGACCTTTTACATTAAAAAATAATAATACACTTTATTTATGATTACATATAATTTAATTGATTTTGTAAATAAATAATATACAACTCTTATAATTTAAACAAGTAGTAATGCATTTTAATTATAGCTTTTGTTGTATTGTAAGAGGTGATAAATGTATAAAAATGTTACAAATGGTTTATAATTTATTATTCTTTGTGTAAAATTAATTTAAGCCCTTACACTATAAAATAATAAAACAAATTACTTATTGTAATTTTTATATTTTTATAAAAATATGACAAATGGTTTATTATTTATTAATTTTTTTGTAAAGTTAATTTAAGCTCTTACACTTTAAATAATGACAAACTTTAGTTATTATAATTTTTTATATTGTAAAAGGTGATAATGAATTGAAATATTAGGCAGTCCTTATATTTTTATTAGTAGTATATAGATAGATAGATAAATATATACATTAGAGTTACATTTCAATTAATTAATATATAATTAATTGAAATGTAACTCTAATGTATATATTTATCTATCTATCTATCTATTAAAAAAATATGAAAATATTTATAACCCCTTATCTTATATCTTTACTCTATATCTTTTGAAATATTCATTAGAGTTACGCTTCAAGTAATGCATATTAATTAATTATTATTATTTTTAAAAGTATTGAAATATTTCCAACCTTTTTTCTTTTACTATATATCGTTTTGACATATTCCTTAGAGTTGCACTTCAACTAATACATATTAATTCATTAAATTTTATTTTGAAAAAAATGTTTGAAAATATTCTCAACCCCTTACATTTTAAAATAGTTGTTAAAGATATATATACATTATAGAGTTTTCATCTTGGGGCATGGAGGTAATTTCACCAACTAGATATTTGTCTCATAAAATAAGGGAGACAACATAAGGGCATTTTGGTCATTTCTCCCCTTCAGGGTGTGTCATTGCAAAGAAAATGAAATCTCAGAGGGCGAGTGCAATTGATAAAAATCTCAGGGGATCTGAGTGCAAATTACCCTAATTTTAACTAACGATTTTATGACGAGAGGGAGTGAATTGTAAAATTTGGAATAGTTTAGGGAGTTTAGAGTCTAAAACATAGTTCAGGGAGGTTTGTTGAGAGAGAGAAATAGTTCAAGGGGGTTTAATGCACTTTACCCTTATTTCCATTTATTACTTTATGTGAAAGCCCTAATTACATGGTCCTCTTACGGTGGTTTAATTGATGTTTCTTTTGTCGTTGTTTCACCAAACTCCGGTCAACAAAATTTATAATACCTACAAATACTTTACTTAAAATAGTATAGCAATAAGTAGGGTCGAACCACTCTCAACTTAGAAATCGGTTTGAGACTAGGATCCAAAACTATATTTTTCGAGATAAAAATAAATTACTTAAAACAATTCTTGAATTTTTGAATAGTAAACTAATATAACTAGATAATTATCAAATGATGGAAGAAATCTCAAGGGAAGATAATCCACCACCCGGGTCTATATAAATAATATTATATATTTCTATTGCAAATTATCCTCCAACCTATTAAACATAAACATAGATATTGGTAGGCATTCCCCGTATTTTCATTAATTGGTAATCACAGAAAATCCTCCCTCTAATGTTTTGGTTTAAAAATAAATAAATATAAATAGTGGTAGGCATTCCCCGTATTTCCATTGATTGGTAATCACGGAGAATCCTTCCTCTATTTTCAACCTCTATTGTAGGTTTTGTCACTTGAAAGAATTAATTCGGGAAGAGAATTAAACAATAAGAAATAAAATAAAATTATGTATATCTTACCCAAGGTGGCTTCATCACTCCCTTGAGAAGATGTATAAGCTAACATAATGATATAGGAATAAAACATGATGATAGAATAAATTTTCATTAACTAAGAAAAAGATTACAACAAAATAAAAACTTGATACAAGACTAAATTCTCTCTACAATTTCTCACTCTCTACCATCTCCCCTTTACAATTTCCAACTACTCTCCTATTTATAGAGAAAATTGGAATATAATGACATCTTGTAAAGTGAAGTTAGATCTACTTTTATTTTCTTTTTCTTTGAATATTGATGTTTTCCAAGTCATTTTCTTCTTTCTTCATGTGCATTATATTCTTCATCTTTCATCCATGTGCATTCCTTTCTTCACTTTAATATATTTTCTTCATCTTTTCCAATTCAAACCTATAAGAAATAAAAAGATATATATAAGAACATTTATGCAATAAAATGGTGAATTAAAGATTTATTTTTGACATTTAAAATAGTGATTTTGTGAACTTATCAAATTACCCCCAAACAAGCTCTTGCTAGTCCTCTAGCAAATAAGGACAAAATAGATTAGTTCGCAAAATTAGACTTTTATTAATTTTAACTAAAGATGTGCCACTTTCGCAGGCTGCTTTCGATTGCATTTACCATATGCAATAAGGCCTTAAACCCCTAGATTACCCTAGTGGACGAGCAATAGCCTCGTGAGGGTTGGATATATTACCCACAACTTCTTCATTCTTCATTTTCATGCATTCATGCATTCACATATTCATTAATCAAGCCATGATACAATATATAAGATAATATGAATACAAATACTACCACTCACTACCGAACAATAACTATCTCAAGCTAATGATATGAATGATCCTCACTGAAGTAAATAATTTCGTTACTTTCTACTCCCAATCTAGACAACCTTCCGTGTTTTTGTGAACATTCTACTATGGTATGTCAATCTCTCTTCTTCTACTTCATTGATCAAACTTTGCCATATTTTTCGTAAAAACTCATTATTTCCATCATTTCACTTCCATCCCTTTTTGTATTTATAAGCTCCGGACTTTCCAGCGAGGACTTTTAGTCCCGACCAACTGGGCCCGAACTTCTTCCATGGGATTTATGCTCATTAGTTTTCTCCCCTTTTTACGCGAACAATGATATTGATGATACCAAGGTCCGGTTACTCAGATCGAAGAACTACTTTTTGCATTTCTTTGAAAATAATTTTTTTAAAATTTTCTCCATTATATCTCCCCTTCTCCCCTTTTATAGCGGCAAAGCTAATTTTTCAACTCCATAGTCAAAGATCAACTGTTTTTCCCATAGTGAATGTGTGCATGTGCTTATAGGTCAAAGCTGTCCTTTTCGGTTTCAATTTCACTAATTTATTTACCAATGTAAAATCACATCATTTCACTAACTCAATCTAATCATTACTCTCATGAGCGGGACTATCGCATCACATACTACGGATATATCATAAACATAAACTTAATCAACTTATAATGCAAAACACTCATGCATAAAAACAAAAAACTTTTCCAAACGAAATCAATTTTTCAAATTTTTTTTTTTTTTTTTTTAATAATGAAATTCTATTTTGATTAAATAGATATCCACCCCCAAACAAATATAACACTGTCCCTAGTGTTTAAAAATACATCTAAGAGACAAATTGGAACAAATTACCGCAATTGAGGTGGTGTTTTTGGAGTATAGTCCCTGCAAAGATTCTTGGCAAAAGAAAAGTCAAGTGATTGAAAATATTATGACAGACTTTACCCCCAAACAAAATCTAAACATATTCAAATAGAGTGAAAAAAATAAAATAATAAAATTGATAAAAAAATTTACACAACTGACTGGGCTGCCTTCCAGTAGCGCTAAGTTTAACGTCTTCAGCCAGACTCAATAGATGTGCTACCCCTAAATAGATCAGTCCGAATAAATCGGATCAATGAGGAAAATTTCCTCATTTTCAGAAGTTTCAAGTTCTAGGAAAGGCTTTAGACGATGAGCATTAACTTTAAACAACTGTCCATTCTTAGGGTCTTGTAACTCAATGGCACCATGACTAGAAATGTGATGAACATAGTACGGGCCTGACCAACGTGACCTTAACTTCCCAGGAAACAATTGAAGACGGGAGTTATACAAAAGAACCTTTTGTCCTATGAAAAACTCCTTTTTGAGAATGTGTTTGTCATGTTCCAACTTAGTCTTGGCTTTATAAATTCTTGAACTCTCATAGGCATCATTTCTGATTTCTTCTAACTCATCAAGTTGAAGGGTCCTACGTTGACCGGCTTTATCATAGTCAAAGTTCATGGCCTTGATGGCCCAATAAGCACGGTGTTCGAGTTCAACATGCAAGTGACAGGCTTTGCCATAGACCAATCGATATGGGGACATTCCTATAGGGGTCTTATAAGCAATACGGTATGCCCATAAAGCATCCTGGAGACGAAGACTCCAATCCTTCCTTGTGGGGTTAACTGTTTTCTCTAAGATTTGTTTAATCTCCATATTAGATACCTCAGCTTGACCATTGGTTTGAGGGTGATATGATAGGGCCACTTTGTGATTGATTCCATATTTGGACAACAGGTTTTCAAAGACTTTGTTGCAAAAATGTGAACCATTGTCACTAATTATGGCTCGAGGTGTTCCAAACCGAGGCAAAACCTGGTCTTTGAAAAAATGCACCACAACTCTATGGTCAGCTGTTTTGGTGGCTAAAGCTTCTACCCATTTTGACACATAATCAACTGCTAAAAGGATGTAGAGATTGCCAAACGAGGATGGAAATGGTCCCATGAAATCAATACCCCATACGTCAAAGATTTCAACGACGAGAATTGATTGTTGAGGCCATTCGTTTCTTTTGGTAATCTTACCTAGCAATTGGCATCTATGACAAGCTAGACAGTATGTGTGGGTGTTTTTGAAAATGGTTGGCCAATAGAATCCTGATTGCAAGATTTTTGCAGCTGTTCGTTTGGAACTGAAATGGCCACCACATGCCCGGTCATGACAGAAGGAAATGACAGACTTTTGATCTACCTCGGGAACACACCTACGAATGATCTGATCTGGACAATATTTAAACAAGTAGGGGTCATCCCAGAAATATTCCTTAGCCTTGGCCAAAAATTTATCTTTCTCTTGTTTGGACCAGTTGGAAGGAATTTGACTAGTCACAATATAATTGACAATATCTGCATACCATGGTGCATGAGATATTTCAAATAATTGTTCATCAGGAAAATAATCAGAAATGGGAATGGAGTCACTAGTGGATTCAATAACAAGACGGGACAAATGATCAACGACTACATTCTCTGAACCTTTCTTATCTCGAATCTCAAGGTCAAATTCTTGAAGGAGTAAGATCCAGCGTATCAACCTAGGTTTTGCATCAGATTTGGACAAAAGATGTCTTAACGCTGCATGATCTGTATATATGATGACCTTAGATCCAACCAAATAAGATCTAAACTTCTCAAAGGAGAACACGACTGCTAGCAACTCTTTCTCAGTGGTTGAGTAGTTGATTTGGGCATCATTTAAGGTTTTGCTAGCATAGTATATGACATGTCGTGCTTTATCCACTTTTTGGCCTAAAACAGCACCTACTGCATAATCAGACGCATCACACATAATTTCAAAAGGCAAGTTCCAATCAGGTGAGCGAATGATAGGTGCAGTAGTGAGTGCTGACTTTAAGTACTCAAAGGCGGACTTACAGGCATCAGTAAACTCAAATTGTGCATCTTTAGCTAGAAGATGGGTCAAAGGTCTAGCTATCTTACTGAAATCTTTGATGAAACGCCTGTAGAAACCGGCATGACCTAGGAATGCTCTAATATCTCGAACAGATTTGGGGATAGGTAGATTGGAGATTAGATCAATTTTTGCTTTGTCTACCTCAATTCCTGCACTGGAGATATTATGACCTAGGACAATTCCCTTTTGGACCATAAAATGACACTTTTCCCAGTTAAGTACCAAGTTATTGTCACGACAACGTTGAAGTACGAGAGAAAGATGGTCTAGACATTGCTTAAATGATGACCCAAAGACAGAGAAGTCATCCATGAAGATTTCTAGAAACTTTTCAACCATGTCACTAAATATACTCATCATACATCGCTGAAATGTAGCTGGTGCATTACACAAGCCGAATGGCATGCGACGATAGGCGAATGTACCGAATAGACAAGTGAAAGTAGTTTTGTCTTGGTCATCAGGGTGGACAGGAATTTGATTGTAACCAGAATAACCATCTAAAAAGCAATAGAAGGCCTGACCAGCTAATCTTTCTAACATTTGGTCGATGAAGGGAAGTGGAAAATGGTCTTTTCTAGTCACGCTATTCAGATTCCTGTAGTCTATGCAAACTCGCCATCCAGTTTGAATGCGAGTAGGAACAAGCTCATTATGGGCATTGGACACAACAGTGATGCCAGACTTTTTAGGAACTACCTGGATTGGACTCACCCATTGACTATCAGAAATTGGGTAGATGATATCAGCGTCAAGAAGTTTGATAACTTCTCCACGGACAACTTCTTTCATATTGGGGTTAAGTCTCCTTTGAGGTTGTCTACAGGTTTTCGCATTATCGTCTAAGTGAATGCGATGTTGCACCACTAGAGGATTAATGCCCTTGATATCATCAATGGACCATGCTATGGCTTCCCTATTTGTCTTAAGAACCTCAATTAATTGGGACTCTTGTTGCTCAGTTAACTCAGAAGATATTACCACTGGAAAAGTCTCAGATTCACCAAGATACGAATATTTTAAAGTCTCGGGTAAAGGCTTTAATTCAATATTAGGTGGTTTCTTTGCATTTTCAGATTCAGTGTTAACTGGCAAGGACAATGATTCAAACTTGGATTTATACTTGGGTGCTTCAAAGGGTGGGGCAGAATCTAGCAAATCATTTACTTGGCTAATGTTATTAGCTTCGTCCAAATTATCATCAAAATGGGCTAGACAATGCTGGAGTGGATCCTCAGGATATGAGTGGTTAAAGGTGTGGTGGGTCAATGAATCAATGAGACAAACATCTTCAACAGACTCTGATTCAATGGGTTGTTTCATCAAATTGAACACATTGACTTCCACTTTCATGTTCCCAAAGGTTAAGGTCATGCTACCATTTCTACAATTGATCAATGCATTGGCTGTGGCTAAAAATGGTCGACCTAAAATGATTGGAATTTGTTTACCATGGGTTGGTTAAGTGTCTAACACAATGAAGTCTACGGGGTAATAAAAATCATTAACTTTTACTATCACATCCTCAATGATACCCCTTGGAATTTTTATGGATTGGTCAGCTAACTGAATTCTAACATCAGTTTTCTTCAAATCAGTCAATCCCAAATCCAAGTAGACTGAATACGGTAACACATTGACACTGGCACCAAGGTCCAATAAAGCTTGACCTTCAAAATTTTCTCCTATCCTATAAGCGATAGTTGGACTACCAGGGTCTTTGTGTTTAACCACAGCTTGATTTAATAGGAAGGAGGAACAATGTTGGGCTATGAAGGCTTCCTTAGGGATATTGGTTTTCCTCTTAACTAAGTCTTTAATGAATTTTGCATAAGAAGGAATTTGCTTAATAGCAGTGAGAAATGGAATGTTAATCTGGAGATTTTGAAAAATCTCTAAGATTTCACTGTATTGAGAATCCTTCTTATTGTTGACTAGTCTAGAGGGAAAAGGTGCACGTGGAATAAACGGCTTTGGAATGACCTCATCAAGCTTAGGACCTTGGTCCTTTTTGGATTTTTGGGAATTGGGTGGAAGAGATTTGGATGGTTCAATTTCATCACTGATGGGTGGCTCAACCTTATTATCAATTTTGTTTCCTGACCTGAGGTTAATGATGGAATTTACATTGGCATTTGATTGGTCAGAAGTGGAAGGAGTCCCTACAAGATTAACTCCTTGTCTTTTTGGATTGATTTCGGGTTGGCTAGGCAATGTACCCCTTTGTCTTTCAGACAGAGCTGCAGTGAGTTGACTCAACTGATTTTGGAGAGACTGCTGAAATTGCAGTTGATTTTGAGTCAAGAGATCAAAGTTATTTTCTAACTTTTGAAATCTCTGATTGGAATGCTTATTGGATTGATCAAGATTAAGGGCAAGCATTTTCAAAGTGTCCTCATAATTGGAAGTATTATTGACCGGTGGGACAGGAGCAACATAGTTGTTCATGGGATCAACTGCTAAATCTCGGCTTGGATTGAACTGGTTATTCCTAGGGAATTGATTTTGAGGAATTATTGGTCCTTGAGTTTGAGGTTGCCTATTGGAGTTACCTTGAAAACCAGACTGACCACTTAAGTTTTGTGGGGGTAAATTTTGCCTCCATGAAAAATTAGGGTGGTTTCTAGTATCAGGATGGTAACTTTGGCTAAATGTATTAGGCAATGGTCTCCTAAAGGTATTGAAAGCACAAACTTGCGCATCCGAAGGTTCAGATGTACAAGAGACCGGACATTCCTCTGTTGGATGGGATAAACCAGAACAAACATTGCATTGTGCAGGGGTAGATATTAGGGCAAATGCATCAAACTTTTTGCCTAAGTCTTTCACTCCCTCAGCAAGACTTTTCATCACAGACTTTAACTCATTTTCAGGTTTGATGTCATAAAAACCAGATGTTCTATTCATTTGATCATTCATAGAAAATTCATTATCATTTTGGTTCCAATTCCAATTTTGGGCATTTTCAGCTAGTTCCTCCAAAAATATATATGCTTGGTCAGGGGTTTGGGCATTGAACTTTCCTTGGTGCATTGACTCAATCATGGTTCGGTTCATAGGTGAAAGTCCCTTATAGAAGAAATGAACTAGTTGTGCTTTATCAAAGCCATGGTGTGGGCATTTGAGTAGCAAGTCATGAAATCGGTCCCAAGTTTGATGGAATTGTTCCTCAATTTTCCCTCTAAAAGTACTAATGGCATCTCTCATTGATTCGGTCTTTTGCATGGGATAAAACTTACTCATGAATTTCCTTGCAAGTTCATCCCATGATCGAATGGAGTCGGGTGGAATGGAGTTTAGCCATGATGCAGCTCTATCTTCTAAGGACAGTGGGAAAAGACGCAGTTTGACACCCTCTTCATTCAAATTTTGATTTTTGAATGTGTTGCATATTGTTAAAAACTTCCCTAAATGGATATAGGGTTGTTCGCTTTCAAGTCCATGAAATTTTGGCAACATATTGATTGTGGCGGGTCTAATCTCAAACTGGGGTGCATCATTCTCAGGTAGAACAATGCAATTGGGTGGGTTGGCTGTGATTGGGGCAAAGTAGTCATTAAGAGTTCTCGGTGCAGCCATTGATGAATTATTGGTGGTTGACAGATTTAACAAGGTAGTTGATTTTTCTTCTAAATCAAAGAGTGAGAGATCACTAGGAAACCTAACTAAACGCTTGTTAACTCGTAATCACTGGGGCATAAACAAAAAGAAACCTAAAAAGGCTAGATGATGGGCAAATCACACAAAATTTTTGGCTTTGTTATCTTGAGCTTAAATTCAAGGGTGGTGAATTTTTAAATCTAATATTGTAGAGAATTAATAGGATGGTGTCCAAATTAATTCTCTCCTAATTAGACAGCTCCTACTCTATTCCAGATTAAGTTGATAGATTACCAATTAAGGATCATCAAACTAACAACGGAGTAGTTCCCAGGAAAGTGTGGCGAGGCACGTGGCCTGCTTAATGGCGCGTCAACCACACTCCTAGACAGAATTTCCTACCGTTTATCAATTTGATAATGACTCACTGGAGTGACTACCAACCGCTTCCTTCTTAGAGGGCCTATGAGCTCGTAACCCTAAATTGGATTATTGCTAATGAATTTTAAAATTAGGCTCATGGTTTAACAAATGCAAGGATTTTTGTGATTTGTGGGCCACGGAAACGGGTGATGTAATCCCGACCGTATCTTGTGGGAATTTTGCCCTTAAGTATCTTATGCAAAATGCTAATTAAAATATGCACACACAAGAGAAAAAGAAATAAAAAAATAAAAAACGGGAGCTTAGGGGAATTTCTAATGTTATTCTATCCTAAAATTCGCATGCAAAATTTGTGTCTAGAAAAACTAAAACAAAAAATAAATAAAATAGAAATAAACTAAATACAAAGGATGGGAACTTAGGGTAATTTCTAATGTTATTCTATCCTAGAATTTGCATGCAAAATTTTCACCTAATCTAAGAAAAAAAATAACAAGGGTTTAGAGATATGGAACCTGGCTGACGAACCGGTACGGTTCTCCTGCAAAAGAAAACAACAAAAATAAACAAGTAAATACAAAGAAGATAATAAGAATAATAAATATATATATATATATATATATATATATATATAATGTGAAATATCTGCTAATTAGAGTCAAGGAATCAAAAGGCAACAAAAGTTATTAAATGGTTAGACTAATATCAGTTAAACAGAAACTTCGGAAGCTACTGTGTCCTTTGCTAATTTGTTTTTTTTTTTTTTTTTTTTTTTTTTTTTTTGTGAAAATTTCTTCAAGAACCTACTGCTACTGCTGTTACACAATGAGCAGATTACAAAGTGGATTTTGTTTTTTTTTTTTTTGAAAAAAAATGAAACCTTACACTGCTGGATTCTGCTGCAGTATGGTTTTTTTTTTTTTTTTTTGTTTTTGTTTTTGTTTTTTTTTTTTTTTTTTTGAAAAAAAAATGAAACCTTACACTGCTGGATTCTGCTGCAGTATGGTTTTTTTTTTTTTTTTTTTTTGACAAAAAATATGAAACCTTACACTGCTGGATTCTGCTGCAGTATGGTTTTTTTTTTTTTGAAAATTTCTACAAGAACCTACTGCTACTGTTGTTACACAGTGAGCAGATTACAAAGTGGATTTTGTTTTTTTTTTTTTTGAAAAAAAAATGAAACCTTACACTGCTGGATTCTGCTGCAGTATGGTTTTTTTTTTTTTTTTTTTTTTCGAAAATTAACAAAAATCACACAATATAGAAAAATTAAAATAAAGGGAGGGATAGAAAGTTCGGGTGGGTTCCCGAAAACTTGTAGTCTCGAATCTTTGACTCCGAATTCAATGTTGAAGCGGCAACGACGCCATTTGACGGTGGTTTAATTGATGTTTCTTTTGTCGTTGTTTCACCAAACTCCGGTCAACAAAATTTATAATACCTACAAATACTTTACTTAAAATAGTATAGCAATAAGTAGGGTCGAACCACTCTCAACTTAGAAATCGGTTTGAGATTAGGATCCAAAACTATATTTTTCGAGATAAAAATAAATTACTTAAAACAATTCTTGAATTTTTGAATAGTAAACTAATATAACTAGATAATTATCAAATGATGGAAGAAATCTCAAGGGAAGAGAATCCACCACCCGGGTCTATATAAATAATATTATATATTTCTATTGCAAATTATCCTCCAACCTATTAAACATAAACATAGATATTGGTAGGCATTCCCCGTATTTCCATTAATTGGTAATCACAGAAAATCCTCCCTCTAATGTTTTGGTTTAAAAATAAATAAATATAAATAGTGGTAGGCATTCCCCGTATTTCCATTGATTGGTAATCACGGAGAATCCTTCCTCTATTTTCAACCTCTATTGTAGGTTTTGTCACTTGAAAGAATTAATTCGGGAAGAGAATTAAACAATAAGAAATAAAATAAAATTATGTATATCTTACCCAAGGTGGCTTCATCACTCCCTTGAGAAGATGTTTAAGCTAACATAATGATATAGGAATAAAACATGATGATAGAATAAATTTTCATTAACTAAGAAAAAGATTACAACAAAATAAAAACTTGATACAAGACTGAATTCTCTCTACAATTTCTCACTCTCTACCATCTCCCCTTTACAATTTCCAACTACTCTCCTATTTATAGAGAAAATTGGAATATAATGACATCTTGTAAAGTGAAGTTAGATCTACTTTTATTTTTTTTTTCTTTGAATATTGATGCTTTCCAAGTCATTTTCTTCTTTCTTCATGTGCATTATATTCTTCATCTTTCATCCATGTGCATTCCTTTCTTCACTTTAATATATTTTCTTCATCTTTTCCAATTCAAACCTATAAGAAATAAAAAGATATATATAAGAACATTTATGCAATAAAATGGTGAATTAAAGATTTATTTTTGACATTTAAAATAGTGATTTTGTGAACTTATCATCCTCCCATCAGGTTTGCCAAAACAAAATATCACCTAACTTCCGCCCTGTCTGTTTTTTTTTTGTTTTTGTTTGATGTTTTTTATTTTTTGTTTGTTATTATAGTTGTTTTTCAAATAAAAACATGTTCGACTCTCGCGTTTTGTTTTGAATAGTAAAAAGCGTTTGTGATTTTTTTTATCCCTTTTTGCAAACAAAAAAATTGTTTTTCTTGTTTTTTACTATTCACTCATATCACTGCCGCCGCCTCTGACCACCAGCACCATTTCTCTTTGCCTCGAAACACCACCACCACCATAACTTCCATTTGCCCCGAAACACCACATATACATATGTATATATTTACAACAAAACACATCAATATCAAACATGCTTCTATTTTAGACTCCAACACTCCACAAACACAAACATGTATTTGTATTTTTCTAAATTCCACAACAACAAACACAAACAAAAACCAAACAAGGCATTCCTTGTGGTTTTCAACCGTTTGCACATACCTCCCGGAGTAATAAGTTGCCGTTAAATTGCTGATGTCATGCAAAATAATTAGATAGAATCCCTAAAGTACCCTTTTAAGGGTTAAATGACTTTAATATTCTTGTAAACTAATGCGTATTGACTATTTTACCCCTCATCACTTTTCTTCTAAATATAGCCGTTGTAGAGCTCATATTTGTTCAGTTTTTAGCTTTGCCACTGTCCTTGCAATTAGGACTTACTTCCGATTTTCATCTCAACAAATTGAGGAAGAAACTATGCTGCAAGGTCAGAGAAGAACGATTTATGTTTTGGGTTCTCTTCTTTGGGTGTAATTTCAACAAATCAAGGTGGGTAGTTGGGTTTCCGATGTCTAGTCGAAGCTTAGGGAAGAAGGCTTTGTGTTCTGCTCAATGTCTTCAAACACAAGATCTGATATATGTTGGGTGAGCTTCGGTACAAGGAATTGTTTTGTAACTGCAAAGGGAGAAAAAAAAAAGTAATTATCAGGGTTACAAGTTCAGATTGCCATAATAATAAGGAGAGATTTTACAATGTTTGTGCACTTAGGCAATGTGATTTCTGGGAATGGTGCAATCCAAGTAATCAAGGTGAATTATATGACATGTTGATGAGTCACATTGGTGAGTTGAAGTCTGAAATTCTTGAGCTGAAGGCAAAAGTTGAATTGCTTCACAACGAAAAAGGAATGATGACTCTGTTTCCAAATGTAATTGTTGTGGTTGTGTTTGTTTTTGTAGTATTTGTAGTAGGTGGTTTGATGTCCTAAGTTCACCTGAATTTGTCACTATTTGTAACTCTCTATGTCTAATGAAATCTATGTTTGGATATTGAGTTCCGAGTTTATCCTTTCATAGCAGTGACAACATGTTCCATACACAAAAAATCAACATTGACAGCCACTTGTCAATCCCGAAAAATGAACATGTTCTACAAACTTAAACTTAAAAGAGTGCACAAGGAATGACCAACATATTCTACAAACATAGTGCAAAATGCATGACCAAAACTCCCATTGTTTTGTTAAGAATACATAAAAATTCACACTGATCAAATCGTTTCTCCTGCTGGTGCATTGTAATCTCCTTCACTTGCACAGCCTCTTCCATTGCTTCCCCCTATGCCTCTCACTGGTCTATACTTGTTTCTCCCGCCAACTAGTTGAGTAGAGCTCCCTGTTGCATCAGTGACTATGGAAACTGGTTGACTAGAGCTCCTTGGTGCATCACCACTGTTTCAAGAAACTGGTTGAGTTTGGCGCCAAAAGTCTGACTATGCTGCATCATCACTGACTCTGGAAACTAGTTCAGTAGAGCTCCTTGGAATGTCTTTGGGAAGATAATGTGATGCTACTGTTATGACATAACTTGCAAGATCAATAAAACTAATTTGTTCAAAAATAATAATAAATTGTACAATATCTATTGCTAATTTGTTCATTCAGACGAAACCTTAAAATATTAAAATTATTGGCAAAAGTGCAAAAAAAATAATAAATTGTACAATATCTATTACTGATTTGTTCATCCAGACGATACCTTAAAATATTAAAACGATCATATTTACCCTCAACAATCATCAGGTACTATAGGACCTACTTGGTATCCATCTCTGAAAATTATTTTCAAGAATTTTGAAAACAAAAAACTGTTTTATGATAATAAGAAAAGAGAGTTCTCTGAAAACGGATATTTTTATAATTGAGTTTATCGAGAACAGTTTGCTCAAAACTCAATCAAGTAGAATTTTTACACATTTTCTGAAAATTGTTTTAAGAATTGCATATCAAGCAGGCCTTAGTGTCACATAAATTCCCATTTCCAAAAATACACACACTAGCCCCAGTTGGATCTGTTATACCTGTGCAAGGCGTCCAAAAATCCATTTGGCTATCACCCACTTCATTTTATTTACTCTTCCATTGTTTTTGCTCTTTCCAAACATGCAAGCATATGCATATATTTTAATTTGAATATTTCTTGAGTGATTTATTTATTTTCTTTACATTTATATATTGTCGTATATGTTAATCAATGTCTGTTGACAAATAGAATAATCAAATAATTTGATTTAAACGAATTTGGTTGTAGAACCAACTTCGGATATTATTTTTTCTCCCTCCAAACATGAATAAGTACGTGATATATCACTATATATATAAGTTTTTTCAAAAATATAAACTCTTAATTAATGATTGAATCTAATTTGGATACGCCTTTTAATTAGCAAACTATATATGTAGAAAGAGGGGAGTGAGTAAAACGTAAATTCGTAGTTTTGGAACATGGACTGAATTATTTCATAATCCATAAACTTAAGTAAATACATGCATCCAATGTAAAGTGAGTAACTAATATTGTTACATTGTATTTCATTTATTATTTTTGTATATTAAAATTACTTATTGTTTCATTATTATATTAGGGTTTGGGTCAATCTAGATAGAGTCCACCAATGTTTATATGAGAATTAAGCTTTCTAATCACACCCTAGTTACTAAATTTATCTTAACTTATTCTTTCCTACATATAAATGTTATATATTCTATTATAAATATACACTAAATCAATACAATTCTTATATTCTCTTTTCATTTCTCTCTCATATTTTTATACTAACATGGCATTAGAGCTTTTTATTAGAAGGGGCGTTGTGGAATCTAGCATTTCTTGCCTTCTGGGCTAGACGTGTAAACTTCAAAGTAAATGCTATGTGGTTGTAAAACGAACATCTCCACTTTTGGAGTTTATGGGGTGATGGGTGTTAGCAACCATCTATTCCAAAAGTTTAAGGAGTTAAATATGGTAAAATTTAAAGAATAAAGTGCATTAAACCCCTTAAATTTTACTCTCTCTTCCAAGAAACCCTCCAAATTTTGAAAATGACAAAAAAAATCCCCCAAACTATATGAAAAATTGCAAATAACCCCTCAAAAGTATTCTTATGCAATAAAGCCCCCTAAACTATCACAAAAATAAATATAAAGGCCTATTGTCTTCAATTATTTCGTAAATGATTATAATGTCATTTCTTATTAAATTAACTTAATACACTTTTGTTATTAACAAAAATTATGAAATAATTGATGCAAATTTGATGGCACAATTTGCATTCAAATTTGGTAAATTAACACATGGTTTTTATAATTAATTAAAAAAATTAATACTTTTTATAGTAATAAATTTGAGTATAAAGTTTAAAAAGAGTAAGTAATTTTACAAGACTATTTATATACATAACATGAGAAAAATGATTTTGTTATTAAAGTAATTTGTAAATTCATTATGAATATATATTGTATCAAAAGAAAAGAAAAGAGAATATAAGAATTGTATTGATTCAGTGTATATTTACAATAGAACATATAACATTTTTCACATATGAAATTAACTTGATTAACGTAAAATTGATAATGGTTACTCAAACAAATAAATGTATAGCTACCCTACATCGAATGTATTTTGGTGATATACAGTTGAACTTCATTATGTACAAGTGTGTGTATATATATGCATTTGTTTTTACTCGTATACCATACTCGCGTTTCAATTTAATAAGTGTTCTTCTAGAGAAGTATTTTTACTAAATATATTTTAGGGTACGTAAGTGCAAGAAAATCCCTCCTAAACTATTTTTTCAACTTATATCCAGTCGTTAAAGTATCAGTTGCTTGCTATCAGCTCCAAACTCCGTATATACACATTTATATTATAGTTCTGGTCTTGAATTACAATTTCTTATGAGTTTGTTTTCATATTATATTAATATTTTATTATAAACTTAGGTTTCTTTATAAAACTCCATTCTTCTCATATAAATAGAATATCATATAATCTCTACATTACAAAACACGATCTCCATAATATTGTGTATCTTTCTCTTTGTTCCACTACAAGATTTTTGATCTTTTCCGGCACTTTTTTTATGGCATTTTAAAAAGTGCCGGAAAAGGCAGTTTTTACCGGCACTATTGTAAAAAACACCGGTAATTTCTGGCAAAGAAAATTACACATAGCGGCACTTTTAATAGAAGCGCCGCTAATTTGTACCCAAATTACACATGATGGCACTTTTAAAAAATGCCCTTGTAAAAAAGTGTCGGTACCCAAATTGCGCACAACGGCACTTTTAAGAAAGCGCCGCTAACTGTTTTTAAAATAATAAAAAAAGGTACCAAAGAGTGGGTGGGTGATTCGAACCCTAGAGAGTGGTTCGGATTTTGAGGTTGATGGTACTGAGTGTTGTCTAAATGATAATTTGAGGCTGGCTTTGAATGGTTCCGTGGGTGTGACTAAGACTACAACGGTGGGTGCGATGGGGGTGAAGCTACCAATGCAGAGGGGTGTGAATGAGTTAGTAAAGGAATGTTTTGGTTTGTCTGATGGTTCGTCTTTTGGGGGCTTGGATAAGGGCAGTGTCTAGGGACTGAATTTTGGTCTTTCCATTGGTGTTGAAGAGGTTGATGGTGGTTGTAAGGCTAAGGCTTTGGTCATGAATGAGAAGTCTACTGTTGTGGATGATTGTTGGAAATTGAATATGAATTGTAATGAGGGGGCTGGTTAGAGAGGTGATGAAGTGATTTTGGGTAACATGTAGGTGTTGGAAAATGTTTTGCCCGTGGCAGTCTATCGTTCAGAGTTTATTTTGGATAGTTGGGCTATAGAGAACGTTGTGAAGGTTGCTAATATATTGGGGGTTAAGTATGGGATCCATCAAGCAAAAAGGGAAGATTTGATTGTGGCATTAGTTGAGGACACAGAGGAGGAGACTAGTGGTACGGAAGGGGCTATGGTGGTTCATCGATCATCTCCTTATTGGAAGGGTGAAAGGGAATTGCGTCACTTGGTTTGCACGGTTAACTATGATGGTGGGTGCAGTGGTTCGCGGGGGAGTGAAGGGGGAAGGAGTGGGGGGCGAAGGAGGGAGGTGGTTCGCTAGCTTTGTGTTCTTATGTTACGAATTTTATCTTGGAATATCCGGGGTCTTAATTGTCCGGATAAAAGGAAGATTGTTTGGTTGGCTCTAGGAAAGTGGAATGCTCATGTGGTTTGTTTACAAGAGACAAATATGGATGTTATGAATGATCGAGTGGTTAGAAGTTTGTGGGGCAATCGGTTTGTGGAGTGGTCCTTTTTGGCTTCAAGTGGTGCTTCAGATGAAGTGTTAGTGTTATGGGATAAGAGGTGGATCTCGTTATGGAGCACACACACGGGTCATCATTTTTCTATCTCTTGTTCATTTTCTATGGTTGAGGATAGTTTTTGCTAGGTGTTCCCAGGAGTGTATGGGCCTGGTGATGATAAAGGGAGGGCAATGATATGGGAGGAACTTCGGTAGGTGAGGGTAGTGTGGCATATACCTTGGTGTGTGGGTGGTGATTTCAATGCTGTTCAGACGCCGTCGGAGAGATCTTCAGGGGGACGGTGGACTAGAGCTATGATGGATTTCTTCGATTTCATTAATAGGTAGTCGTTGCATGATCTTCCTCTTAGTGGTGCGTCCTTTACTTGGTCCGGTGGCAGGGAGTTTCTGACTTATTCTCGTATTAATTAGTTTTTGGTATCTGGTGATTGGGAGGAGCATTTCCTGGGATCGCCACTCGTTTTACTTCTGATCATGTCCTTATTTTTATGGATTGCGGGGGCATTGTTTTAGGGAAGTCTCCTTTCAAGTTCGAGAATATGTGGTTTAGGGCTAAGGACTTTCAACAGAGAATGCAGGAGTGGTGGGCTTGCCCTATTAGACCAGGTGTTCCGAGTTTCGTGTTGGCTTCAAAATTGCGTATTTTGAAGTAATCTATTATCACTTGGAATAGGGAGGTTTTTGGCAATCTTGTGTGGTGTAGGAATGTGCTATTGGCAGAGATTGACGACATTGATAGAGCTGATTTGAATGGGGGTTTGGATGAGGCTTCGAGGATGAGGCGGGCGCAATGTATGTCTAATATTGATGAGATTGCTATTCAGGAGGAGATCTTGTAGAGACAGAAGTCCCGGACTATTTGGTTGAAAGAAGGTGATCGAAATACCAAATTATTTCATCATTCGACGAATGCTCGTAGGAGGAAGAACTTTAATGGGAGCTTGATTGTGGAGGGTTCTTTTATTTTCTCTGAGGAGGAGATTCGATTGGGGATTCCTTTGTACTATCAGAGATTGTTTACTGAGAGTGAGAGATGGAGGCTGAATTTGGATGGTCTTGAGTTTGATACCATTGATGAGGGGGATCGGGATAGATTGGAGCTTCCGTTCTCTGAGGAGGAGGTGTTGAGGGCGCTGAAGCATTGCAATGGTGAAAAAGCCCCTGGTCCAGATGGGTTTTTTATGTGATTTCTTCCAAAGTGTTGGCCTACTATTCAGGAGGAAGTGATGGCTACTTTCAGTGCTTTTTATGAGGAGGGCTGCTTTGTGAAATCTCTTAATGCTATTTTTATTTCTCACTTCCCAAAGAAGGGAGAGGTGAAAGATATTAAGGATTTCAAACCCATCAGTCTTATCGAACGTGTGTATAAGTTGATTGCAAAGGCCTTTTCCTTTAGGACACGTGATGTTTTGGATGGGGTTATTTTGGAATCGGGCGTCAAATTATGGATTCAGCTATTATTGTTAGTGAGGTTGTGGAGGCTAGGATTCAGTGTGGTATTCGGGGAATGTTGGTGAAATTGGATATGGAAAAGACATATGATCATGTGCATTGGGGTTTTCTTATTTATATGTTGGAGAGATTGCGTTTTGGGGAGCAGTGGCACAGAAGGATTTAGTTCTGTATATCCTTAGTCCATTTTTTGGTGATTGTGAACGGGTCCCCTTCGGGCATTTTTGGGAGTTCTCGTGGTTTGAGCTAGGGTGATCCTCTTTTTTCGTTCATTTTCCTTGTGGTGATGGAGGCTTTAATCGGATGATGTCTAGAGCCATGGGGGTGGGTCTCCTTCATGGATTCAGGGTTTTAGTTTGTGGATATCTCACACCTGCTTTTTGCTGATGATACTCTTGTGTTTTGTGATGCGGATGTGGCTCAGTTGTAGTATCTTCGGTGTATTCTGATTTATTTTCAGGCTATGTCTAGGTTGAAGATTAATACAAGTAAGAGTTCTCTATTTCTGGTGGGTGAGGTGGGTAATGTGCCGGCTTTGGCTTCGGTTCTTGGTTACAGGGCGGGTCAGCTCCTTTCGGTGTATCTGGGTTTGCCTTTGGGGTCAAAGACAAGCTTGTTAGGATGCGGTGGTTGATCGTATTGAGAGATGTCTAGTGGGTTAGAAGCGATAGTATCTTTCCAAGGGTGGGAGCCTTACCTTGGTTAAGAGCACGCTATCCAATCTTCCTACTTATGTGTTATCTCTTTATCAGATTCTTCGAGGAGTGGCGCAGCGGATTCAGAGGATTTAGAGGTAGTTCTTGTGGGTTGGCGGTGGAGAGAATCACTTTTTCCCTTTGGTGTAGTGGGAGGTTGTTTGTCATCCCTTTCATGAGGGAGGTTTGGGTATCCACTGTCTTTTGCCTTTTAACCAGGCTCTTATGCCCAAATGGTTATGACATTTCGGGGCTAAGAGACATCGCCTGTGGAGGAGAGTTATTGTCTGTCATTATCGGGAGGTTAGAGGTGGTTGGTGTTCTGAGGAGGTTCAGGGTTGTCGAGATGTGGGGGTTTGGAAGGATATCTGGCAGGGATGGGACTCTTTTGCTCATTTTATCAGTTTCAGGGCGGACATTGGCTTTTCTGTTGGCTTTTGGACGGATTGGCGGTGCGGATATGGATCTCTTGCTTCTTCGTTCCCTTAGTTGTTTAGGATTGCTCGGGATCGTCATACTTCAGTAGCAAACTGTTATCACCTTGATACTGGGAAGCTGATGTGGGATGTCAGATTCGTGAGGCACTTTCAGGATTGGGAGTTGGAGGAGGTTTTGGATTTGTTAGAGCTCTTGTATTCCTTGACTGTTGGTGGTGGTTCGAATTCTTTGTGTTGGAGGGCGGCTTCTTCTCGGGGTTTTTCGGTCTTTTCTTTTTTTGGATGTCTTACGCCTAGGGTGGAAGAGTATTTTCCTTAGAAGGCGGTCTGACGTACAAAGGCCCCTCTGAAGGTTACTTTTTTCACATGGTCGGCGGCTTGGGGTCGTATACTTACTTTGGACAACTTGAGACAACGGGGCATGTGTTTAGTCAATCGGTGTTTTTTATGCAAGAAGGATGGGGAATCTATTGATCACATTTTTTTGCATTGTCCATTTGTTTATGATTATTTGTGCCTTCTCTTTCATCTTTTCGGCGTGCAATGGGTGATGCCGGTCTCGGTTCATGAAGTTTTGCTGTCATGGAAGAGTGTGCCAATTAGTTCCCACGCTCGGCCTTTTTGGAGGGAAGCCCCTTTTTGCCTTTGGTGGAGCATTTGGTTGGAACGCAATCAACATTGTTTTGAGGGTGTGGAGTCCCCTTAGGGGTGGTTAAAGATTCTTTTATTTCTAGTTTGTTTTGTTGGGTGGAGAGGCGTAATTGTAATTCTATTCATGAGAAGATAGAGTTTGTGGGTTCTCTTGGCCCTTAAGGGTCTTTTGTATATGGGATGCATTTCTCGTTTGGGTGCTTTTTTATTTATATTATTCTTACTTATCAAAAAAATATATATCTTGTTAACTAGTCTATTTTGTATCTTCCTACATTCTCTCAACAATTATATAAGTTGATTGTTAATTTCTTCAGTTAGCTGATCATGTAATTTCATTAATATTCTTGTTCAAGCTTTACTATCCCATGGTGCTGACTTCTATTAAACACTGTTTGACTATATTGTTCAACTCTTTGAATGTTTGAAGAGTTTATTATTACTTCTGTTTTTTTGTTTCAAGAAAAATGGTGGAATTTGAAGTGGAGTGTGTGCTTTCTGATGCAATATTTGGTCTATCTATTCTTAAGTGGAATGTGGACATTTGAATGTTTATTCTTAAATTCAAGAAGAATACTAGATTATAAACTGCATTTTGATTGATGTTTTTTTTTTAAACTTTGTTTTGTGTGTGTGAACTTGCAAAGATATGGATGAGGACTATGATATTCTTCATCATATGATACTGATAGTTAAGATGAGGAGCCTGGCAAGGAGCGTGGCGGGGAGCCCGACGAGGAGCTATCAAAGAAGAAACGAGGTTTTCTCGTTCACTAAAACCCAAGAAAAGGACTAAGAAGATTATAGTGAGGTTATTGAATATGCATAAATTTTAGCATATTTTTAAAAGTTGAATTTGTGTATGTTAGCATACAAGTAATATTAATGTTTCTCCATATGTTTTATGGCTATGCTAATGAAGTTATGCTTATTTTTTTTGGCTTGTATTGTAGTTTAAATGAAAAAAGGCGGCCCAATGGGCCCGAGTCTACTGAGTATGCCAATTACTTGGGCACAATTGTGAAAAATGGGATGAGAGCTCCATTATGTTTCAATGATTGGAGATACTTCCCTTGGATATTGAAACGCGACTTGTGGCATGAAGTTACGGTAAATGTTAACTATGTTCCTCATTTAGCTATATAGCACTATCAATTACCAATTTATGTTTTTCATTGATTTGTTTTGTGGGTTTCAATTTGTGGTTTTGTTTATATGTAGGGTTTTATGATTGTTTCAAATTTTAGTGTTTTTGAGTGTCCTTTTCTACATGATAAATGTTTGATAAATGCCTATAAGGAAGTTAAGTGGGTGTTTAGTGGCTTTGATGCATTTTTTTGGAAAGGGGTAATGGGTGGTTAATGGTGTACTAATTGAAATTTTCTAGCATTGATCTTGAGCTCAAGCCAACATGGACTATCTTGCTTTTGTTGGTATACTATGAGTACCTTGATTCACTCTCTAGGTGCAATAGGATTGAATATAGTGAAATAGTTTTTCTTTGTTTAACTTGGCTCTTTCTTGTGTACTGATAACTAGCCTGCCTTGATTTGATGCTACCATATATGGTTCTGCTTTTCTATTATACCAGTTTAGAGTTTCATGACCCTGGTGAGATATGACATATGTGCCCAGTCAGTTTTCATTTATTTGCTTGCTAGGGTTTTCTAAGATGAATAACAACTTGGAATTCAAATTCAATTGCAACTTAGAAACCTCTTCTTTTGGGTTATTTTATTTTTGTTTATTTATTTATTTTCTAGATTTTGGTGGATGGATTTGGTGGGTGGTGTAGGGAGAACTGAGAAGATGGATGGAAACAGTATGAAGTATAAAGGCACTAGTTAAGCCAACTGTGTAAATCTTGTAAATCTGAACTGTTAGAATGTGTGAAGATTCTTATGGGAAAACATAGCAGATTTCTGATCCAATTTAGTCAAGGACAAAGCTGCTTATACTGTAGTGTAGCTGTAAATTATAGTTGCAGATTTTGACTATAGTGTAGGTATAGATCTTTGACTTTTGTGTATATATTTGTCCTTATCTAAAGCCTAGAGTATTGTTGTAATGTCTTATATTTATATATACTTCTACAATTAGTAAATGAGGTAAGATAAGCAATAGAATTTTGCTCTTCTTCATCAATACAATTCTGAAGTAATAGAATTATGCATTCTCTTTCAATAATTCTGGAGTACTTTATCAATATATTTTGCATTCTTCTTCATAGTATTATCAGAGCTTTAGGCTCTTCTTGGGAATCAAATTCTGATAATCAGTCTTTATTGCGGTTTTTGCCTTCTGCCTTCATAGCCAAACTTTTTGTGTTTGTGTACGATAATCAGCCTTTATTGCTGTGTTTTTTGTGCCTTCTTTACCACGCTTTTTATTGGAAGAATGTTGCTGATCTCTCACTCCAATGGTGGTGGTTTTGGAGAACTCAAGAAGGAAGACATTGACAAACTCAGAATATTTCTCAACTCCCTTGATAAATCCTCTAGTATGTGTTCATTGGCTCAATCAAGTAAGTACCCTACCTCTTATACTCTTAATGCCTCGGGTTCACAATTTTCCAGCTCTTGGGTTATAGACTCGGGAGCTACCGATCACATGACACACAATCCAACCAGATTTACAATTTATAACCCTTGCCGTGGAAACAAAAAAAATTATAATGGCGATGGCTCACCCGTGACTGTTGCTGGCCAAGGAACAGTAAATCTTACCCCTTCCTTTCATCTAAAAAATGTGTTACATGTTCCAAAATTGTCTACTAATCTGATCTCCATTCACTAAATCATCAAAGACTTAAAACTGCAAAGTAATTTCTTTCCTACACATTGTATCTTTCAGGATCGGGTTTCGGGGAGGATAATTGGACTTGCTAAGGAAAGGACGGACTCTACTACTTTGAGGACATGAGTGAAAATGTGGACAAGGACAACAGGTTATATTTTTCTTACCTATCTGAAAACTTGTCTCCCGATAAAGCTGAAATTTGGCTACACCATTTTTGACTTGAACATCCACCTTTTAGCTTGCTTAAAACCATGTTTCGTTCTCTTTTTTAGGAATGTTAATGTTATCGGTCTTCATTGTGATACTTGTGAACTTGCTAAACACCATCGTGTTTCATTCCCATTAAGTAACTCAAGGTCTTCCAAACCTTTTTTGTTGATACATACCGATATTTGGGGACCATCGAAAATTCTTAATATTTCAGGAGCAAGGTGGTTTGTCTTTCATTGACGATTGTACTAAAACAATTTGGTTATTTCTTATGAAGAAAAAATCCGAAGTGAGTAATATTTTCCAATTTTTCTTCAAAATGATAAGTACTCAATTTGGGGTATCCATTAAAAGGGTTCAGTCAAACAATGCTAGATATTATTTTAATCGCATTCTTTCTCGTTTCTTTCAAAAGGAAAGAGTTATTCATGAGTCCTCTTATGTTGATACACCCCAACAAAATGGCGTTGCTGAACGGAAAAATGGGCATTTACTCAATGTTACACGGGCTTTGTTATTTCAAAATAATGTTCCAAAATATTTTTGGGGAAAGGTAGTTTTGACAGCGGCGTATCTAATAAAGAGAATGCCATCAAGAATTTTAGGATACCAAAGTCCCAAAAGTGTACTTTCTAAATTTTTTCGGAACTTCAATAGTTCTTGTAAACTATCTCCTAAAATTTTTGGATGTGTTTCATTTATGCATATTCACAATCATAATAGGGGTAAACTTGATCCAAGGGCTTTAAAATGTGTATTTGTGGGATACTCAACTACTAAAAAGAGCTACAAGTGTTACCATCCAGCCACTAGAAATTTTTTCATTTCTATGAATGTAACATTTGTAGAAAATGAATTGTTCTTTCAAAATTAGAATCCTTATCTTCAAGGGGAGAGAGTTCCTAGGGAAGATAACGAACTTGATATTCCTGAAACACTACCTGAGCTCGACATTAGGCCCGAATCTGCCCCTGACATTTAGTTGAAAAAAGGATAACCTGCTGGTCTGAATTCTTTTAAACCACTTCAGGTCTATTCAAGAAGGAGAGAACCTGATTCTAAGCCTAAAACAATCTAAGAATCCAAACCAGAAACTGAACCAGGTACTGCCTCTTTTCCTTCTCATTTCTTTGTGGATAATGAGCATGATTTTCACAATTTTCCAAATTTTCCAGATTTAAATTTGTCTATTGTTGTTAGAAAAGGAACCAGACAATGAACTCAACACCCAATTTCTCACTTTGTATCGTTTCATAGATTATCCTCACAACACAAGGCCTTCACTACTTCCCTAAATTTCATTGACATTCCTCAAACGTTGCAAAAAGCACTTAGGGATAAGAACTGGGTACATGCTATGAGAGAGGAAATGAATGCACTAAAGAAAAATAAAACATGGGAAATTGTCAGTTTGCCTAAAGGAAATAAACCAATAGGTTGTAAGTGGGTATTTACCTTAAAATACAAGGCTGATGGATCTCTAGAGAGATATAAAGATAGGCTTATTGCAAAAAGATATACTCAAACCTATGGAATAGATTATCAAGAAACATTTGCCCCTGTTGCTAAAATTAACACAATGCGTGTCATATTATCATTGGCTGCCAACTTTGATTGGTGTTTGTAGCAATTTGATGTTAAGAATGCTTTCTTACATGGGGATTTGGAAGAGTAGGTGTACATGGAACCTCCACCTAGCTTTAATAACAATTTTGGTAGTAATAAAGTCTGCAGGTTGAGGAGATCATTGTATGGTTTGAAACAGTCTCCTAGAGCATGGTTTGGGAGATTCGTGAAGGCTATGCTAGCAATGGGATATAAACAGAGCCAAGGGGATCACACTCTCTTTATAAAGCACTCGATCACAGGGAAGCTCACAATCCTACTTATTTATGTATATGATATTATTGTAACAGGGGATGACTCAACCGAGAGGGAGAGACACACAGAAAAAATCTAGCAAAAGAATTTGAGATCAAGGAACTTGGGAAATTGAAGTATTTCTTGAGGATTGAAGTAGCAAGTTCTAAAGAAGACATCTTTGTTTCTTAACAAAAATACGTGTTAGATCTCCTCAAAGAAACTAGGAAACTCGGTTGCAAGGCAATAAGCACACCTATTGAACCAAACCTCAGGTTGGGTAAAGAAGATGATGATAGTGCGGTTGATAGAGGAAGCTATTAGAGACTAGTTGGGAGACTGTTTTACTTATCCCATACTAGGCCAAATATAGCTTATGCCATGAGCATGGTTAGTCAATTCATGTATGATCCTAAGGAAAAAAATTTGCAGGCTGTTTATAGGATTCTCCACTATCTTAAGGGTACACCAGGAAGAGGGATCTTATTCAAGAAGAATGGTGGACTTAATCTTAAAGCTTATACGGATGCGGACTATGCTGGTTCTATAATCGATAGAAGGTCCACATCGGACTATTGTACCTTTCTTGGAAGTAATCTAGTGACATGGAGAAGTAAGAAGCAGGCTATAGTTGCAAGATCAAGTGTGGATGCTGAATTTAAAGCTATGGCACATGGAATGTGTGAACTCCTATGGATAAAAATAATTTTGGATGATCTTAAAATCAAGTGGCAAGGACCTATGAAACTTTATTTTGACAACAAATCTGCCATCAACATTGCACACAATCCAGTACAACATGACCGTACCAAACACATTGAGATAGATAGGCACTTTATTAAAGAAAAAATGGATAGTGGATTGATTTGTACTCCTTACATATCATCAAAAGATCAGTTAGCAGATGTTCTCACCAAAGGGCTGCCTACGTCAAACTTTCAAGACATCATAAGCAAGTTGGGAATGAAAAATATCTATTCACCAGCTTGAGGGGAAGTGTTGGAATATGTGAAGATTCTTGTGGGAAAACATAGCAGATTTCTTATCCAATTTAGTCAAGGACAAGGCTGCCTATACTGCAATGTAGCTGTAAATTATAGCTGCAGATCAGCTGCAGATTTTGACTATAGTGTAGGTATAGATCTTTGACTTTTGTGTATATATTTGTCCTTATCTAAAGCCTAGAGTATTGTTGTAATATCTTGTATATATAGACTTCTACAATCTGTAAATGAGGTAAGATAAACAATAGAATTTTGCTCTTCTTCATCAATACAATTATGAAATAATAGAATTCTGCATTCTCCTTCAATAATTCTACAGTACTTTATCAATAGATTTTGCATTCTTATTCATGAACTATTAGTGTGATATGGATTAACACTAGTCATTATTACAAGTGCTAATGCAATCTATATATATTTTTGCTCACAGAAATGACACCACAGGTTCTATTAGGTGGTGTTTTATTGTCAATTGTTACCAATTAACATCATTCTCGTCTTTATTTGGCTCAATCCTGTTCTATGCAGACTATATATATATATACATACACACATTGAATATGAGCATTACTTCAAAGATACATATTATAAATTATGGTTATGAGTTTAATAGACAATTTTAGGAAGATTATAAACATCTATTAACTAGTTGTGTTCTCATCCTCTTTAAATAGTCTGATACTGTTTTTGAAGCATGCATCTATTTTTCTCCTTTATTTTCGCGCCATCTTACCTTCAATATTGTCATTTTTCCACAACATTTGTAGGAGAAGTATGAGGTTGAAGATAGGGCGAAAAAGTGGACATTTGCTTCGCTTGGGAAAAAATGGAGGGATTTCAAATCTGAGCTAAAGAAAGATAATTATGAGATTTGGGGAACTGATGAGGAGAGATTATCCCACCAACCACAACGCGTTAGTAAGGAGGACTGGGAGTATCTCGTAAAAAATTTTAGTTCCAAGGAAGGAGTTGTAAGAAACTCATTTTTTATTTCTTGCATTACCTTTCAATTCCATTAATGTCATATGCAACTAGTTATTAAATATCGAGTATTGTTTTAATATTAGAGCCGATGATGCAGGAGGATTAGCGCAAGGATGGCAGGAAATCGTGATCTGCTGTTTTCCTTTTCAAATCACTATTTTTAGTTAATTTTTATTACTTATGGTAATTTTCTATTTGTCAATTAGGAATTGATTCTGAACCCGATTTGGGCAATATTTTTGGCAATCTTTTGATTTCTTTCCGTATTTCGTTTTGGTAAGACTTTTAGGGTTTTGCTATTTTTGGTAAAATCCTTAATTTTCAGCTATTTAAACCCGGCTTGTGGGTTGTTTTAAATTCATTTCTTGATTATAAACAATTTTATTGAATTCCAGAGTGTTCTCTGAAATTTTGGGTCGAATTCTCCTGTTCTTTTCCTTGCAAATTACCTATTGCACTAGCCTGCAGAATAATCTCTATTATGTCCGGCGTCAATTGGTATCAGAGCCCAGCATCTTCTTGAGGCGATATTTCCATCAGTTTTCGATGGCTAATAATCGTGGTCGTGGTCGTGGTGGTCGTCGTAGGCAGGTTCCGATTGAGGAAGTCCCGCACCGTGATCGTAACGTTTAGGATGTTATGATTGAGGATTTGCAGAGGCAAGTGGCAGAGTTAACCCAGCGCCTGGCGGCACAGGAAATCGGTAATCATGATGTGGAAGATTCTGATACCGACAATTCCACTTTCGAAAATCCGTATCACAATCAGTACCATCATGGAGATCTCGGCTTCAATGTAGACCTGCCCGAGTTTTCTGGTACGTTACAAGCCGATTGTTTTATTGATTGGTTGAATGAAGTAGAACAAATTTTCGATTATAAAGAGGTCCCGGATCGTGTCAAAGTGAAATTGGTGGCCATCAAACTCAAGGGTAGAGCATCTGCGTGGTGGGAGCAGTTGAAACGTTCAAGAAACAGGCAGGGCAAGGCCAAGATCACTGATTGGGAGAAGATGAAGAAGAAGATAAAGAGCCACTTCCTTCCCTTTGGCTATACTCAAACCCTGTTTCAGCGTCTTCATTCGTTGAGGCAAGGGATGAGATCTGTGGAAGATTATACGGAGGAGTTCTATCAGTTGATCGCTCGGAATGATCTAACTGAGATAGAAGAATAGATGGTAGCCCGATATTTAGGGGGTTTACGACAACCTCTACAGGATGCCCTCAGCCTTCACTCGCTGTGGACAGTTTCTGAAGCCTACCAGCGTGCCCTTGCTGTAGAGAAACAGCAGAATAGACGACCCGTCATCAGAAACGACCAAAGCAGTAGGCCATCTCGCCCTCAAGAATCCCGTCCTCCCCAGCAGCCACCAAAGGGTAATCCTAACCCTTCTATTAAGTGTTTTCGATGTGGTGAACAGGGACATATAGCAACACATTGCAGGAAGCCTGCCAGTCAGACGGGCAAAAATCTACTGCTTGAGGAAGGCATGGAAGATGAGACTAAGGAGGTTGGAGAGCCAGTGTATGACGAAGAAGGAGATGAGGATGTGTTCAATGCAAGCACGGCGACTGAAGTTCAGTGGACGCTTCCATACCAGTGGCCGGATTATGAAGTCAATAACGTCGTTGAAGTTGATCAGATGGAAGACATTTTATTGAACTCCTTACTGGAGGACGATATAACTGGCATGGAAAATCTTGAGATCCCATTTAGCAATCCTCTTAAATCTCAGCAGAATGTGATCCCAGCAGCAGGTCCAAAGAAGGAAGCTGTTTTTATGCCTTGTGGAAATAATGCAGCAGGTGAGGTTTCAGAATTACCCATGGAGGTCCAGCAGCTGTTTTCGGAATTCTCTTTTTGATGCCAGAAGACCTTCCTCCTGGACTGCCGCCAGAATTACCCACGGGCCGTTTACATCCTAGGGCAAGTGAGTTGGCCCAACATCTTCGAGGCATCCATGAGCAGGTGAAACTGGCCAGTCACAAGAGCAATGCCAAGTACAAAACTAGAGCGGACAGTCATCATCGTCGGGTACTTTTTGATGTTGGTGATTTTGTTTGGGTTGTATTAACTCGTGATCGTTTCCCTGTTGGCGAGTATAATAAGCTTAAGGAGCGGAAGATTGGACCCTGTGAGATATTGCAGAAGATTAATGACAACGCATACAGGTTGTGTCTCCCTAGTCACTTGAAAACATCTGATGTCTTTAATGTGAAACACCCGAGTCCTTGTTTTGCGGATTCTGCTGATGCTGCCGTGAACTCGAGGACGAGTTCTTTCCAACCCGGGGTGACTGATGCAGGAGGATCAGCGCAAGGATGGCAGAAAATCGTGATCTGCTGTTTTCCTTTTCAAATCTCTATTTTTAGTTAATTTTTATTACTTAAGGTAATTTTCTATTTGTCAATTAGTAATTGATTCTGAACCCGATTTGGGCAAGATTTTTGGCAATCTTTTGATTTCTTTCCGTATTTCGTTTTGGTAAGACTTTTATGGTTTTGCTATTTTTGGTAAAATCCTTGATTTTCAGCTATTTAAACCCGGCTTGTGGGTTGTTTTAAATTCATTTCTTGATTATAAACAATTTTATTGAATTCCAGAGTGTTCTTTGAAATTTTGGGTCGAATTCTCCTGTTCTTTTCCTTGCAAATTACCTATTGCACTAGCCTGCAGAATAATCTCTATTATGTCCGGCGTCAGCCGAAGTGAGCGAAATAAAAGAAGTCGCTCTCAACAAAAGATGCCGCATACTACCGGGACAATGAGTTTTGCCCGAAAGACTAAATTGGTATGTATCTTCCCTCTTTTCTGTGGTTTTGTTTGTTTTGGAAGTCTGTTTGTGTAGAAGTCATGTGTGCCACTTTCATGAAGCTGGAGGTTGGATTGTCCATGGATATGTAATATACAATGTTTCTAAGTTTTGTTCTAAATGCTTTTCTTGGTAAAAACTGTTGTTTTTACAAGCTTTTCATGTGTTATAAATGCCTCTTTTTTTTTTTACTATTTGTTGTTTTTACCAAGCTGCAATTATGCTGAAAAGGGCACAATGGGAAAGGTGTGAATTTTCTGGTTTATTTCAATTGATAAAAAATTTCCACCACATATTACAGCTGGTGGCTTTTGAAACCTGAGAGATTTTATCCTATTTGTATCTAATTAATTTTTTGCATCCAAGGGTTCTATGTCCTTGAATCACGGTATCAATAATTGTTGCAGTACCGTATATATAACACATTCAAACAATATCAATGTTAAATGCGACTCTAGGACATCACAATCACATGTTACGAATCAAGTCATACTATGTCGGATAAGGGCTAAACGACCATTTGGTGCATGATTTAGTGTTTTACTGGTGGTATCTGTCATTATTTGGTGACGCACTCTACAATTTGTCATAAAAACATCAATGCATTGTCTCTACATCTTGCTCTGGGCCGTTTGGGAATTATTATTTTTGTTTTTGTTTTGAGAACCAAAAAACAAGAATAATTTTTGCTCTTGTTCTTATTTTTTCACCTAAAAGAACAAGAGCAAAAAACATGTTTGGGGCAAAAAAATACACATATTTTCACACAATTTTTCTTATCTACCACAATTCTTTTTTTTTGAAAAATCCCAAAAAGAACAAAAAAACAAGTTTTTGTTGTTCCTTTGTTTTTTTTACTATTCACGAAAACAGTTTCTAAATTGAGAACAGAACAAACAGTAAAAAAAGTTGACAAACATGTTCTGTTCTCCTAAACAGTGCCAAAAAATAAAAAAAGAGTACAAAAACATGATTTCCAAACGGGGCCTCTGTAATTTATCCTCGGATGATTTTAATGGCTTATGTTCTAATTAATTTGACTTTGAACTGCAAGTAAGTTCCATGGATTTAAATGACTCTGACCCTTCTCAGAATTTGACCTTTATACATGATTTTCTCCTAATGTCTTTGAGACCTATATGAATGTTATGAGGACTTCAAGCTAACTTTGGTTCTGGTTTCTAACCTAGATTCATTTCATCCTTTGAAAGTTACTGCAACTGTTAGCTGGATGTTAGTTTGTGGTTGTTTGTATTTGAGTTGATGTTCTTCTGTCTATTACTTGCACTTATTTTATTTTCATGTATGTTAACGATGAATTATTTTCATGTTAGATTAAGCAGAAAACTGGCAAAGCTCCTTCACGTGCTGAGCTGTTCATTGAAACCCGCAAACGGAAAGATGGAGCTCCTAGTGATGATGCAACTGCTGAAATGATGGTGAGCTTACATGAATCTTAACATATCTTTGAAACAAACATGATCTCTCTCTCCTTGTCCTTGCCTTTCTTTTCTTCCCCACACCAATTTTATTGTGAACATGGTCTGGGAGCCTCCGCTTGAACTCTCCAAAACTCAAGCAGATTGTCCATCTTCTTCAAGAGGCCCCCCTGATGATTTGTATGCTCAAGTGATGGGAGAAGAGCGAGGGGGGCGCGTTAGGATGTACGGTTTGGGGGTTACACAAACCGACATTTTTGGGCCAACTCCTACAAAAGTTGAACTTATGAGAAAGAATAAGGAACTTGAGGCAGAACTGAAAGATGTTAAACAGACCGTGATGAGTCAGAGTGAACAACTAGTGGTAATGCAACAACAAATTGGCATAACTTTTTCAGCAAAGGTCCATTGGATAGGTAATTTCACTAGTCATCTAAAATGGTGAGCTCTTGTTATTTAGGATCAGAAATTGGAAATCTAAACATACAAAGCAACCCATTACATGAAATTGCATGTCTTAGGTCATAGGATCAGAAATTGGAAATCTGAACTTACATGTCTTAGGTGATACGTAGGGAGGACAGAGGTTAGCTTGATCACTGATGGAGTAGTGTCAATCTCAACCAAGTAAAACCAATGTTGTCTGAAGCGCATGAGAATTTGTAAGTTTGTAATTTTTGAAGGACTGGGATGAGAAACTGTTTTAATCAATGCCTATCCAATTCCTAAATATATATTTTACTTGTTGGTTAATTTTTTTAAATGACTAATGTCTAATTTGTATTCCATTATAGGTTGTGGACTCTTGCAGTGCACCCAATAGCTTTCGCCAAACCTGTTCTACTCATGAGAATTCTGAAGGCAATTCATCTAGGGTACGAATCATGTTTTACCACCAAAATTCAAAATTCAGATGTTTCAATAACCATTTAAATTTAGTCTTTACTTGGTTTAACTTGTTCAAATTAATGACAATTGGGGTCATTTTATATATCTATTATTAAATGTAGGCTCCATCAAAAAGGGAAACGGAGGGAAAAGAAAAGGAAAAGAAGGATAGAGGAGTGATGTGGTTTTGGACGTTCCGATACTTTGAGGTAAGCAACCCTTTTGGCTCTCTGATACATAGGTTATATATATTGGATGTGTGTGTGTATATATATATATGCATGTATGTATGTTCATATGAATTGCCCCCTGGAGGGCAATGTGTGTATAATTAATTGCATTGCATGGCTCCACTTTTTTGATATATTGGTCACGTAAATAACACAGATTTATGAGGTGCAGCGTAAAACATACTTTTCTAGTATCCACCTAGAGCTATATATGTGTGTGTGTGTTCTGCAGATAACACATGATGGAATTGCTGAAACATTGAATTGTAGTATAAAATCTACTCTTTTTGGACTGAAATTGAAGACCATAAAGTTCAAATTTTATAGTATATTTCCTCATTTTCCAACTAAAGGCATGCATTTAAGCACAACATAGAATTTAGATAGAATCAGAGAAGTTGGTTGCAGATTTTTAATTATGTGTCTTTTGATTCAACCCAATAAAAGACCAAGAAGAGCATAACAGAATTTGAAACGATTATGGAATAGTTCAAATTACATAATATGTATAAGTTATTGAACCCTCTATTTTATTTTATTGTTAGTTTCAATTTAGATGATACATAGTTTTTTTTTTTTTTTTCGAAAACAAGAAAATGCAATTAAATGGTTGTTTTCATTTTTTCAGTTTATTGGGATTCGAACAAGTTTACCATTGCCATCAAGGGCAGAGATTTTGGCAACTGTTAGTCTATGTTGTTGTTGAAGACTATACAAATTATTGGCTCCATAGATTGCTTCATTGTAAATGGGGTTTTGAGAAAATACACCGAGTACACCATGAATGCACAGCTCCAATTGGATTTGCAGCACCCTATGCCCATTGGGCCGAGTTCCTAATACTTGGTTTTTGTTCATTTCTTGGTCCATTGATGGGTCCCTGGTCATATGGTTACAGTGGTGCAATACTATAGTGAAGCATTAGTTGGTGTTTTCCTTTTTGCTTGTAATGAACTTGTTTGTGCGTCATCCGTTTTTGTAGAGAATTAATGGATTATGTGTATAATTTTGGAGATGCATGTAATTTGTTTTTTTTTTTTTTGCAAGTATTTTCCTGTTTCTTAAACATTTATCAGTAATTATGAGAATTTTCAGAATTTTAATTTTTTTTTTTTAAAAATCTGCTTTTACCGCCGGAAAATTACTGATGTTTCGCCGGCGGTTTTTGACTAAGTGCCGATAAATGCCAATTGCCGGAGGTTTTAGCTACTGGAAATGAACTGTGCTGGCCTTTTTACTGGTGTTTAAAAAGTGCTACTGAGAGTGGCATTTTTTGAAAAAGTGCCGGCATTCATCGACGTTTGATGATAACCGCTGGGAAAAATTTACCGGCGGTGGCTTTCTCGGCGAAAATTTTTAACACATGATGTTTTTACAGGTGGCTTTTTGAATTTTTTAAGTCCTGGTAATATTAAGAAATCTTGTAGTGCCAAGCACTGTAATCTCTACGGCCCCTGTTTGGTAGGCTGTCTCATTTGATATGGTCTTTGTTTTTAGGGACTAGACCATATTTGTTTGGCATTGGTCTCAAAATTTGGAACCAAACCAAATGAGACTAAATTGAACCAAAGGGGGGTTTTTGGAACTAGATTTTTTTATGGTTCAACCTGGTCCGGTCTGGTCTTATTAATAAAATATATTTATAAATAATTAAAAATGAATAAATAATAAAAAATTAAAAAATTAAATAAAACATATTTTAAAAATAAAATATAAATAATAAATAATAAACAAAATGAATTAAATAATACCTAATAATAATAAAAAATGAATATAATAATAATAAATAAATAATTAAATATATTTATAAATAATTAATAATATAAATAATAAATTAAATAAAACATATTTAAAAATAAATAATAAACAAATAGAATTAAATAATACATAATAATAATAATAATAATAATAATAATAAATGAATACAATAATAAATAATAAATATAATAATAATAAATGGACTAAATAATAAATTAATAAAATATAATCGTAAATAATTAAAAATGAATAAATAATAATAATAAATTAATAAAATAAATAATAAATTACATAAAACATATTTAAAAATATAATAAATAAATAAATAATAAACAAAATAATATAAATAATAATAAATAAATATAATAATAAATAAATACTTCATAATAATAACAAAAAATGAGTATAATAATGATAAATTAATATTAAATTAATAAAATATATTTTTAAATAATTAAAAATGAATAAATAATTTATAAATAAAATGAATTAAATAATGAAATAAAAATAAATAAATAGAATATATTTAGCAATTAATATATAAATGAATAAATAATAATTTAATAATATAAACAATAAATTAATCAAATATATTATAAAGTGAAGAAATAATAAATAAAATAAATAAATTATACATAAATAAATATTATAATAAATAATAAATAAATAGTAAGACCAGACTACTTACCAAACAGATTTTTAAATTCAGGATCTAAACAAGCCAGACCAGACCATATCAGATCGAATCAAATTACACCAGATCAAATAAGACCGTTTACCAAACATGGCCTATATTGGTTCAACTAAGTGGTCTGAAAACATGTTGTTACAAAACAACAAAGTACTCTATTGTGTTCCATGTTTTTAACCCTTACTTGTGCACATTAATAATGTGTTGTAGTTGTCCCACATCGGTTGTGAAAGGGGTTGATGGTCAGTATATAAGTGTGAGGGAAAACCTTACCCTTTGAGCTAGCTTTGTGGTGAGAGATGCCCAAGACCATCCAACACTAGTATCAGAGCCTAGGTTACCTACAAGTCTCGGCCCAAATTCCGGGAGAAACGGGTTGTCGCTGCTCCGACCCAAGGCCAGATGTGCCGAGATTCCGGGAGAAACGGGTTGTCGCTGCTCCGACCCAAGGCCAGATGTGTGAGGGGGAGATTGTTCTACATCGGTTGTGGAAGAGGCTGATAGTCAGTATATAAGCTAATGAAAATGATTATTTATTTGGTTGTAAATATAAATCAAGTATGAAGCATATTAGGAATTAAATGAACTTGAAACATAAATTTTAAAAATAATACCCCTCTAAATGATAAATATATAATTTTATCAAATAATATTACTTATAAATTTTAATCTAATAATATTATTTATGAAATTCTTACAAAAACAACGGTGAAAGGCATGAAAAATAATAATGACAGACAGTGGAGGTGGAAGGGCGGCGACAAGGATGGTTTATTTATTGAAAATGTAAAAAAATTATGGAGGAGAAATTATAAATTGATCAACTTTTAAATTTTAATTTATAATTTAATCATATTAACTAAACTAATTACAAACTTTTTCATGCAAAGTCTAGAATATCCTCACCACTACCACAATGTTGCCACTACTCATAATTCTGGAACAACTTTGAAAGAACAATCTGGAATAAAGATTGTACTTAAGTTGGAGAATCTGAACCCATTGCTGCCACTTTTGACACCATAACCTCAACCCAGCCTCTCATCGCCAACCAAACCATCGTCTCCTCCGGCGAGCGATTTGAAATGGGCTTTTTCTCACCTGGAACATACCATTTCTTGGTATGTGGGTATATGGTACAAGACCATATCCGACATAAATCGAGACAACTCTCTCACAGATTCATTCGGGTCGTTTGCTATCGTCGATGGCAATCTGATCCTCACCCATCAATCCGATGAAAAACCCATTTGGCCATCGAATCAAACCTCCACTCTACTCCCTTTCCTGTGTCTCGTGATCTTTATATCGTCACCCCCAAATTTCATTGTAGAAAAAGCTATAATCTGATTAAAAATAATAAATTAAAATGGGGCCCTAAATGACTATAATCTGAACAATTAACATTGCAAACATATATATATATAATCTCCACATGTCTATAAATATACATTTTTCGAAAAAAAAAATTCTTTATCTGTAAAAAGTGGAGAGATATATATACATATACACAAAGTTGTATGTACAAGAAAAATGGAAAAGAATACAAATTTACAGAGACAGTTGCAGTAGATGATTATCAGATAAATCCAATGAACTACACATAATAGCAAGAAAAAATCTAAACACCAAATGTAGTATCCCGAAACAAAGAAACCCAAATAAATCCAATGAAAAACAAACTTTTTGATTTTTCGATCCGAGAAGTTGAGTTTATTAATCTGGAATTGTGTGTTGAGTCGGTTGATGATTGTTGTTGTTGTGAGGTAGTTTTTGTGTGGTGTTGTTTTTTATGTTTTGGGTTTAGGTATTCCATAATGGAATTGGGTATGAGAAAAACATTGCGGTAGTGGAGAGGGTATTTTAAATTTTGTATAAAAATTTGATTAATTTGTAATTAGTTTAGTTAATGTAATTAAATTAAAATTTAAAATTTAAAAATTGATCAATTTCTAATTTATCCTCCTTAACTCTAAGGGTCTGTTTGGTAGCAGTGTTTTTGTGTCTGTTTATGTGTTTTGTGTTTATAAACTTGTTTGGTTAGTGTTTTTGGGATATGTGTGTTAAAAAACACTTTTTCACTTAAGGCAAATTTTAGGCATATTCCAATAAACATGAATTTGGTGTTTATTGGGGTGTTTCTCACTTACACTTTCTTCACTTTATAATATATTTTATTATTAAATTATTATTTATTAATTTATATATTAATTTATAAATATATTCTATTCTATTTATTTATTATTATTTCATTATTTAATTCATTTAATTTATAAATTATTTATTCATTTTTAATTATTTAAAAATATATTTTATTAATTTATTATTATTATACTCATTTTTTATTATTATTATGAAGTATTTATTTGTTATTATATTTAATTATTATTTTTTATTATATTTATTTTTTATTTTTTATTATATTTATTATATTTATTTGTTATTATTATTTATTTCATTTTTTTTATTATTTATTATTTTTATTATATGTTTAAATATGTTTTATGTAATTTATTATTTATTTATTATTATTATTTATTATTATATTTATTTATTATTGTATTCATTTATTATTATTATTTTATTTTATTTATTATTTATATTATTATTTATTAATTTATATATTAATTTATAAATATATTATATTTATTTATTTATTATTATTTCATTATTTAATTCATTTTATTTATAAATTATTTATTCATTTTTAATTATTTAAAAATATATTTTATTAATTTAATATTAATTTATTATTATTATACTCATTTTTTATTATTATTATGAAGTATTTATTTGTTATTATATTTACTTATTATTTATTATTATATTTATTTATTATTATTTATTTCATTTTGTTTATTATTTATTATTTTTATTATATTTTTAAATATGTTTTATGTAATTTATTATTTATTTTATTAATTTATTATTTAGTCCATTTTTTATTATTATATTTATTTATTATTATTGTATTCATTTTTTATTATTATTATTATATTATATTTTATTTATTATTTATATTATTAATTTTTAATTATTGATTTTTAATTTTTCAATTTCAACCCAAAAAACATCCCTACCAAACATACTTATATTTTTGGATGAATAAACAAAAAAACAAAAAACATATATTTTTTTATTTCAACACAAACACAAACATAGCTCTACCAAACAGGCCCTAACTTTTTCAATTTTCATTATAGGAGAATTATCATTTCATATATTATACCAAACAAAAACATGGATCCAATAAATACCTTATTCTATTTTATTCTTTTGCACCAAACATGACATAAAGGTACACGCATACAAGATACGTATACACACAATCTTAGACTTTTCACGAGTAGTGTCCAAAGTCTCGTTTAGATTACATTGGGTCCAAATATCCTCCACTCCACACCCTCCTCCTCTCATCTTTTATTATCCACCCTATTGTTGCCACGTGGCATTACAAATATCCAAACTCCAACAAATAACCACCAAGCTTCTCCATATGCCTAGGTTGATCACAAACACCCACATCTCATCAACAATTCCATCTTTCAACAAAATAAAAATAAATAAAACTATGGGGAAAAAAAAATTTCATTAAAAAGAGAAAAGTTTAAAATGACAATTATACCCTCCCACATATAATAAAAGCCAAACATGTCCTCCCATTTCAACCTTAAAATCACCTTCAAATTTGTCCAAACTTGGAGGGTGTCACATAAACCCATAAACAGTGACACGTCATCCTCCCCTCATCAAATCAAACACTTTCCTATCCTTCAAAACTGCCTTCCCTTTAACCATAACCACTTCTTTCATAAAAAAAAAATTACAAAAAAAAAAAAAAAAAAGTTTTTCTTAGAAAATATTCCAAAGAAAAAGAATCCCATTTCATGTCACCTCCTAAAACCAACTAAAATCCTCAAATTCTCTCAAAAAAAATGGCAGGTGTTTGCACAGTCTACACAATCCAATCTCTCAACTCCACCACACCATCAAAAACCCACTTGGGATTCAACCAAAAACAAGTAGTTTTCTACAAGAAAAGCACTATTACTACCAAGAGAAGTAGTCCCTATGTGGTGACATGCTCAGCTGATGCAAACACAGTGGTGATAGGTTTGGCAGCAGACTCAGGGTGTGGGAAGAGCACCTTCATGAGGAGGCTGACCAGTGTGTTTGGTGGTGCAGCTGAGCCACCCAAAGGTGGCAACCCAGACTCCAACACACTCATAAGTGACACCACCACTGTGATTTGTTTGGATGACTATCACTCACTTGATAGGACAGGGAGGAAAGTGAATGGTGTCACTGCTCTGGACCCTAGAGCCAACAACTTTGATCTCATGTATGAACAAGTTAAGGCTCTCAAGGATGGGATTGCTGTGGACAAGCCTATCTATAACCATGTCACTGGTCTCTTGGACCCTCCTGAGCTCACCAAGCCTCCAAAGATTTTGGTTATTGAAGGGTTGCATCCAATGTAAGTTTTTCTGTATTTGTCACTCTTCAATTTTAATTTAATATGACATTTGAGTCATGAAACTTGAGATTGAATTGTTGAAAAGCGAAAATCATTTACTATATTTGTGATAGTATATTGAAAGTATAGATTGTGTATCAAACCTCTATATCTCTCTCTCTGAATTACATATGATTTTTTATGTACTATTTATTTTGTTTATTGTACTAATTTTTCTAGGTTTATTTGTTCATTATAACCCTATACTTCCACATATATCTATATTTTTAATCCCCTTGAAATAAAATGAATGTGAGGTCATGTTGCTAAATAAATTTACTGTTTATTAATTTTGATGGAGAGAGATTAATTATTAGGCTAATGTTATCTAAAATGTATGATGGAGAATTTTGAGTACTCCTTGCCAATTTCTTGTTGGGCCTTTATGTAGTGTAGCTACTAGCTACAAGCTAGTGCCACTTTTTCTTGTTGGGCCTTATGTCATGCTTTGGGCCCAAATTTGTCTAATAAATTAAAACTGGGATATTATCACAGAACTGCATGTATTATTAAAATATATCATATAATCGCCTCAACTAACAAAACTAAAAAAAAAAATCTGTGTTTTTTTAAATGTTGTCATATTAGTTCTGACGTTAGATGGCCACCAAGTTTACTGTCAAAAAAACTATAGGAGACAATTAGGTCATTTCTAGTGACATCAACGGCTCCCTTACAAATTGAAGAAATTGTGATACATTTTTGTAGTACAGTAGTGTTTGATACTCGTTCCATCCCAAAATAAGTGTTTATTTTTCTTCTTTTATCTGTCCCAAAATAAATGTCAATTTTTCAAAGTCAAAGCACTTTAGTTCCAACATTAAAGTTATAAAATATATATATTATAAACCATCTATGGTGGGATCATGGATAAAGTTGACATTTTATTCACTAATACTACAATAAATGTCTATCATCTTAAAAAGTTAGATTTCCCAAAAAAAATGGATTCCCCAAAAGAGACTTATAATTTGGGATGGAGGGAGTATATTATAAAGAGTTTTATGCTATTTTTAATAGTGTAGGGAGTTTTGTGATAATAATTCATTTAAAATTGATACTAGTTTCTTTCTCTAGCTCTCTCTCTCTAATCTAACCAGGATTCCTCCTAATTATAATCATATAGGATCCAGATAATAAGTCATAGTAGATAATCTTGGTTTTTCCTCCAAATTAACACATTTGGAATTATTCACCGAAAATAAAAACACATTTGGAACTCATAACAAAAACTACATAAATCTTGGTTTTTCCTTCTCTCTTTTTTTCCTTGTATGTCCAAGCAAATGATGAATTTCAGTGCAAGACTTTTCAAATTTCCGTTTCCCCCTCAAATATAATACCTTACAAATATATTTATTCTTTATATCAGCCCTCTTTGATATTTGGTGTATGGGCAATTAACCGGCATATCCTAAGCTCAATTAATCAAATTAAATTTGCCAAATGCAGGTATGATCAACGTGTAAGGGACCTCTTGGACTTCAGTATCTACTTGGACATCAGCAATGAAGTCAAATTTGCCTGGAAAATTCAGGTAATCCATTTTCTACCATGTTCTGCAACTATGGAAAATTATGGCTTTTATTTTTCTTGAATTTAATCATGTTCCAAAAAAAATTGCAGAGGGACATGGCAGAGAGAGGACACAGTCTTGAGAGCATCAAAGCCAGCATTGAAGCCCGAAAACCAGATTTTGATGCCTATATTGGTAAATTTTCTTTAGCCATAGCTAAAACCACTTATGGCCATTATGTGTGTCCTATACTTTATTTGCTGATGAACATGAATAATATTACTAATATAAGGGCTATCCTCGTACTTGTACGGTACATGAATTCTTCAAAGGTACTGAATTATTCATGTCAGACACATATTGCTGGGACATGAGTAGAGGATGTGTTCGTAATATTCAATCATGTAATTAAGTAATATTCTTACTTTAAAATGAGTCAAAAACATATTTTGAATAGTAGATTAGGCAACAGTTTTACATTACTCTAGCAAATAAAATAAAATAATTAAATAAAGAAAATATTTAGTTTTATCTGTATGTTGAGTTTTTAAATATTTGCACGTCCGACGCATGGGTATCTAGTGCGTAAGTCCATGTAATATAGGTCTGATATACAAAACTCCCGCCATTACAGATTTATAGGTTTTGAAGAGGTTCAGATATATGCAAACTTAATTTGAACACGTAACCTCTAGCTCATAACGGCGCAGCGTTGCTAGTTATTTAACCGCAATTACGACACATGTACTGTTGCTTGTTCACAGTACTTATACTATTCATTTTCATATCCTTTTTCTTGCTGCAGATCCACAGAAGCAATATGCGGATGCAGTTATTGAAGTGTTGCCGACCCAACTGATCCCGGGTGACAACGAGGGGAAGGTACTGAGAGTGAAGCTGATCATGAAAGAAGGAGTGAAGTTCTTCAACCCAGTTTACCTGTTTGATGAAGGTTCCACCATCTCCTGGATACCTTGTGGGAGGAAGCTCACTTGCTCTTACCCTGGCATCAAATTCTCCTATGGTCCTGACACTTACTTTGGTCATGAGGTATATCTCTATAGTGATAAATATATATATATATATATATATATATATATATATATATGTCTATAGTGATAAGATAATAACAATTTGTGGCAGACTGAATTTGTCTGTTATTATAGTACAAAAATTGATTTTTTTTTATTCTAGCAGATCTAAGATATAATAACAGTTTTTACTGTCACTATAATCCAAAAAACTTTTAATGTCGAAATTTTAAGTGGCAATTTACAATCTGTCACTAAAGGTTATTGCAGCAGTTTTTACCCTTTCAGTGGCAGTTGTGACTGCCATTAAAGTGGTAAAAAAAAAAATCAACTAAAAACTTCATTTCCCTCTCACTTGCTTTGCAACATCATGAAATAAGCTCGAGTACATTTTGCAAGTGAATTTCTATATTATGATCATTGAGCTCCAATGCCATTCTCTCTCTGTTATCTCAGGTGTCTGTGCTAGAGATGGATGGACAATTCGATAGATTAGACGAGCTGATCTACGTCGAAAGCCATCTGAGCAACCTCTCCACTAAGTTCTACGGCGAAGTCACCCAGCAAATGTTGAAGCACTCTGACTTTCCAGGCAGCAGCAATGGTACCGGCTTCTTCCAGACCATAGTTGGATTGAAGATCAGAGACCTCTATGAGCAACTTATTGCCAGCAAGACCACAGCTCCAGTGAAGGCAACAGCCTAAAAAAGTGCCTGAAAATATTATTCTGAGGACATATTATATAAAATTGTCCTTTCCCATCAGCCTTTTCCAGATATTTTCCTTAGAATTTACTTTTTCCCTCCCACTTTCTTGTTGAGTTGAGTGTTAGGCTATTATTCCTTGTGAGAAGGAGAAACACTCCATATGTATGTAAGTATTTTCAGTTGCAACTCTGAAGAGACTTGTGATGTGTAGCATATAGAATCAAAAGAAGAAAAGAAAATTCAGTTCAGAAGATAGTGTTTTTTCCTTTTCCTTCCCTATTTGACTTGTTTTCATCCTATTTATCGAACATTCGTAGAGTCTGATAAGTGGTTCAGATTCGGGAGAATGAACTCTTGGCAAAGCAAAGAACTTAGTTTCGCATAGATTCCCCATTTGCACCAGAAGCAGTTTTTAACAAATGAATTAACTGAGTCAGAACTTTGCAAAGATAAATAAAGAGTATTATAAAAAATAAAAATAAAAACAGATGCTAAAAACTTTCTGATTGAGAATAGTTTCCGGTAAAGCAAGGAAGAAAGAACGCTCTTCTGCAAACATAGAACTGTCAGCATTGAATATATATACAGTTTGAGCCATACCCGAGTAGTACTGGCACAGTACCGCTATCCTTCTGCAAACATAGAACTGTCAACATTGACATAACGGAAAGTTGATTATGGAACTGAAAGTTGTAATTCAACATGTGACGATGGTTCAAGAAGATAACTATTGCTTAGCCTAAGATACAACATTATTCTGTATTTCTGGAAAATGATTCAGGAAGTTGTGCGCATGAAGTTCAAAGAAATTGCCAAGAGTATGAAATTCAAGTATGAACAATCATCCTAAACCATACTCAGGGTCATGGTTTAAGAAAAGAGAGTTCACGATTTTGGAAGAAGTTAAAGAACCCCAGTTGAATATTCAAGCTTCCTGGAGAGGTTTCAATCGAACTACAATGAAGCTAGCTTGAAGAGAGCTTTCTATCTATGGATTAAGCCATTATCAAGGAGCGAATTTGTTCAGAACACAGTTGACTGCTTCTAAGGCCTTCAATTTATCACAAAAAACTTATTTTGTTCCTTAATCAGGATCCTGGGAGTGTTGAAGCCGGCCTACTTCAGTAAATCTGCTTCTCTCTGCAGATAAAGGAACTGGTGGGAAAGCCCTGTATATCCGATGTGGGACACCTCTAACATTCTTCCCCATCTGAACCCGCGTAACGCCCTTTTTGCAGTCGGACCACCCTGCCCTACCCGATCTTGAACCCAAAAGTTTAAGCTGATAGGTGACTCTGATACCAACTGTAATGGGATTAAGGACTGGATCTGACTCTGATACCAACTATAACGGGTGGATGATTCACGGTTCGATCCAAAAACTTAAGTTGATAGGTGAAGCTAACATCCACCGATTATAAACCCATTCACTTTCTCATCCGTATCCGATGTGTTGTCAACTCTAACGCCCGGACACCCCACTTATCAAAAGATATATATGTATGTATTAATATTTGTGAATCCTAATTAGCTAGCAGGGCAGGGTATCAAAACTGACATCAAGGTCCAACTTTACTCATGCTGCCTTTGAACATTACTTCCATGCATACCACATATTTCATTCGGGTCGCTAGGGTACTAGTTTTCGTCCAGAGCATGATGTTTGATTGCAGCGTTCTAGGAATCAACAGTGATTATATGAAAGATTGAAAGTCCTCAAAACCAACTTCACAGCATGAAAAGCATTTAAACAAAAATAAATAAATAAATAAAAGTTTGGTTTCAGAACCATTTCCTTTTCTGTATTCAACTTCCCGGGGGTTATTATTTATGCTGCAGTTGATAAATAAATTCCAGGGGATGGCATGAAAAGGGTATGATATAATTGAACTAGCCATCAGGATTGAACTGAACTGAAGTAGATCCAATTGACAATCTACTCGATTTAACAGATCAGACTAGGTATTATGCATGGCAAGATATGATATACATTGTGTAACACCCCGCTGGGCTGTGCACCCTCCCACAATTAATTTTGGCCGGACCCATACGGTTTTGCTCTTAGCTCCTTAACACTGCACATATAAGTACGTCACCAGAGTAGGGTGATGTGGGACTTCACACACTCTAGAGCAACCAATGTAAAGTTCAGGTGGGAATAGCATAATTAATGCCATTGTCAAAGTTTATAAACTGGGTTAAGTAAAACTTTAGCAAATCCAAATCATGTCCTCAACTATTAAAAGATTCAGCAATCTGTAAAATGGGAAAAACCTGAGAAAACAAGAAACCAGAGAAACCAACCAGAAATGAAACAAATTCAATCAAACATTTTATTCACATTTTATTACATGGACTGGGATCAGCTTGGTTAATAAGCATATTTCCATATTGCTGTAAATCTATTTTGACATAAATAGATTTCGGTTGTAAAAAAGTCGACCCCTATTAGAAACATCTACTTGAGATTCTTTTCTTTTTCTTTTTTATTTTGTTAATTAAGATTCTAAATTGATGTTTATACAAAAATAATAATCATTTAGTTTTACTCGTTCACATATTAGTTGTTTACTTTGTCAACTATTCTAAAACACTTGTCCAGTCCAACTAATCTTTTTCATTTCATAAAGGTAAAAATAAAAATTTCATTAATATCATTGAAATAAAATAATCTCTTAAAAATTTCAACCAATTTAGAACCAGAACAACGATTAGCGGGGCTTCAAACCACCAGGCCACAGAAGGGCGCGCATTTAATATAACTTTAGTCACATTGAATCTAATAATTAATTGAGATAATGTCACACATCTTATCCTATACTCCAGCATGTCAGTATAGTGCATATATTAGGAAAAAAATACTAAAAATAAATAATTTATTTGTTTGCTCATAATTTATCGAGCAAAATAGGAAGTCTAAAATAAATAGATATTCTTCTCCATCAGAATTTAAACAGCGTTAAACAAAAAAAATACAAGGGGCTATTATCAAGAAATCCCACTATGATTTCAAAATTGTTCAAAAAAATCATGTAGTTTGAAAAAAAATCCTATGGTTTCACATTTGATCAACTTGTCCCATTCCATCCAATTTAAGACAAAAACTAACCTTGAAACCAGAGGAGAATTTACTGATTTTTTTTAAAAAAAGTTTAGAAAACAAAAAAAACTTAATTATTTCGAAAATATTTTATATTTTACCCTAATTGGTAGTTCAAAAATAAAATATTTCGGCATTAAATTTTTATTTTGGCATAAATTAAATTTTTATTTCATTTGTAGTAAAATATATTAAAAAAATTAAAAACAAAAAAAAAATCTAATTGGTAGTGAGAAATATTATTTTATATTTTGGACTTAATTTTTTTATATTTTACTCTAATTGGTAATTCGGAAAAAAAAAATCGGCATTAATTTTTTATTTTAGCATAAAAAAAAAAAAAAATCGCATATCGTAAAACTATTTCACCATTTTTGTTTTTTAATGTCCTTGATTGCCGCTTGGCCCCATGATCGTGGAGCCCCTCCATTTGACACTACGCTCAATTTTGATTGGTGTGGATTGCTTGCCAACCTATGGTGGGTTGGGACCTCACTAACCCGGAGGGAGTCTGGTGCACACCATTTATGGTTTATGGAAGTCGGATGATGATTGACCAATCCGAACTAGACCCTAGTCCTAGGCAACCAATCACTTTAATGCCCCGCTAGATCATAAGCCCACGCTACCGGGCTCGGCAATCACAACAAACAACTTAGTTTATTATTAATCTATGTTTTATACAACATTTAGTCGATGTGGGATCACCAAGACCCAAAAAATAGAGTCCCAATCCATTCTTCATCTTCTATTTTCCTCTGTACCCACGGTGTCACACCGTTGATTACTCAAAGTGGCCAACCACACAAATTCAGACAAATATTTTAATCACGAATATGGAAAAGATAAATATATATATATATAATGAAGAACTGGGGTGCATTTTATTACAGTGAACTGGGATCAGCTTGGTAAATAAGCATATTCTATAAGAGTAGGATAGACCCTCACAACGGCAATTTCTACTAATTAAGATTATATTTGCATGGGAGTTTTGGTCTTTCACTACAATTAATATAGTAATCTCTACCCTCCCTATGAAGCACGGATACTTCTACAAGATCAATGTATCTATCAGATACGTGTCAGACACTAATACTCCTTAAATTTTACCTATACGATATTTCTAAGATTCTTCGATCATGTATCCTATAATTTTCAGATACTTTGATCATGTATCAAATACTTCTCAAATACCAACATTAAAATATAATTATTTCAGCTATATTATAATAGTATAATAGTTCAAATAAAAGAATGTAAATATCCTCTTCTTTTGAGATTGGACATATCCCGTGTCCGTATCGTATATGCCCATCGTATCCATAGCAATGCTACGGAGTGCCCTCCATTAAGCATGAAGAATGTGACACCCATATCTGAAGGTTTCTAATACTGGGACAAAGTCTACATATTGCACAAACGAAAGGAACTTTATATAATGAAATGAATGGATGCATTGCTTCAGAAATATGCTGGTTCTACTTATGTACACTATACAGATAGAACCCGTATGTTAACCTATAAAAGGCTTCTTCCTCTCTCCATAATAGGCAAAAATAAATTTGTAGGAAAACTTAATTTCTGATAAAAATAAATGGAGAATAGCTGCCAATCACAACATGTAGCAATTGAATTGCTGGTTATTTCACCCAACAATAGCAAGCAAGCTTTGTCTGACTGCTGGAACTGAGCAAAACAGAGAACCAAATATACCGGTGAGAGCATAGGCAATGGCACAAAATGGGAGAGCCTCGGGTTCTTTAGCTGACAATGCTGCTGTTCCCAATCCATGAGCACTGAAACAAGGAAAGAAGAGATGTTAAAGCTCGCTGCGTGGCAGAAATTTTTTATTGCTTCTTCCTCTCAAATTGCTCATTGTTGTTTCCCCTCGAAATTAGTATCCAGTTTGATGATATTCTCACAAATTTAATGAACGACATAATTACAACAAACACGAATAAAATAACAAATCACCTGGCCTCCATCGTGAAACAGCAGAAGGCAAAAACAAAAAGGAAGGGGTTGGGAGGTACTGATGTAAAAAACGTTTGTGTGTACTACTTGTATAAACAACAACGGTAGATTCAGCAGTTGAATCTTCTAGAGCGTTCGCTACTTAATGTATTTGATGATGAAATTTTAATAGAAAAGCAGCACTGAGGTGAATATTATATTGGAAGGCAAAGATCTATTGGAGGTACATTGATAATGAAATTAAAAAAATAAAAGTCAGCAATAAGTAGTTTTTTTAGTCAACCACAGTATTGCAAAAAGACGGTATCCTAAGCCTCTCAAAAATCTAACCCATCCTGGTATTGCTCTGTCATCTACTCTTGAATACTGCATGCATGATTTTGCAGAGCAGCAGAGTTGCCCAACTGTGTGGATCACTAACTACTCTCTACATCAACCAATTGCACATCTTGTTTTCCGCCTTTCTTTCATAGTGATTGATAGCAACCAGTTTGCTCCACACAAAATAACTCTCATTCTCCAAGAGAAGAACAAATCCAATCGAAAGCCTCAATTATCTTATGGTGAATTATTGTTGTTAGTTGTTTCCCAAAATCAATCCTTGAATAGTCCCCAAGAATAGCATTAATATACACTATTTTTTCCTGATACTCTTACACTCAAATAATACGTGTGAAGGATGGGTGCTGGAGTTTGATACATATTGCTGGTCCCATAATCTAGTTGCTTAAACTTTCAGAGCAATTGGTAATCTATAATGCTACCAGAGCTTTACTTTAAAGTTGTGGAATAAAGCCTTCACATATGCATTTCTTCCCCAGTTTGGTGTGTAATTTTTTGCTTCGTTGGTTTGGTTTGTTTGCCTCATCACGATGGGTTTGCAAATAAGGAAGGATGTTGGAACATAACATGCATTGTAAAAATCACTCAACGTATAATACCTTAAGATTTTAAGGCAATTTAATACACTCCCAATGCTTTACTTCAGAGGTCATGGATTCAATCTTTCATATATGCATTTCTGCAGGTGGGTATCTAACTTTCCACTCTGTAGGTTTGGTTTGTCCCCAAGTTCAAGATGGGTTTGCAAATGCGGGAGGGTTTTGGAACTTCATATGTGTTGTTGAAAGCTTTTCAAAAAATCTTGTTAAACATGAGAACTTCTATCTGGAACATTTGAAATTCAAATCTCTATAGATGCATTTGTGCTTTGGTTTTGGTGAGCAACTTTGCACTTCATTTTGTTTGGTCTGTTTGCCTTGCGATTTGTAATATTGCTTGTGATAAAGGATGACAGAGATCGATTCACATTGTTGAGCCCATATAGCAAATGGATTAAGCTTTTGGACAATTGATAGGCTAACAGTCACGGTTTTTAGGTAGTACCTAGGGAATATTGCAATAGCAAACCTCAATTTTATCTCCAATTTAAGAGATGACATGACAAATATGAAATATGATTTCCACAACATTGTGGACCAAGTGGCTTTAAAAGTAGTTGCCGCAATACTGGAGTCGGTAGGTTCCTATTCCTTCCTCTATGTCCCCTAATTATCTTGCATACCATTTTTATTTTTATTTTTTGTGACAGATTAGACACTTAGCCAGGGTCCTCTTGAGATCAACAACAAATCCATTTTGGAGTTCAATGGGCCCTGACTAAGAAAGGAACATAAATCAAGGGTGACAGTGGAGAATGAAAATTACGTGGATTGATGAATGAACACTACCAAGGGCCAGGGAGGAAAGGATGAACACTCTAATTGCTAATAGGCAACTTAGATTCCAAAAGAAGTCGGAAGCTTCAAAAGAGCTTGGAGTTCAATCAAAAACCAACCAGAGACTAGTATGGAGGAATATCCGTGAAAGATGTTGTAGGCTGCAAAATTTTCTTCAATGAAATTTTGAGGAAGAAAGAATTGAAAAGAAAGAGAAGTTGCGAGATCAAATTAAATTGTGGAAAGAGGAATGTCTATCAATAAACAACTATTTTAAAAGCTACAGATAATACTACTATTTTAATAGATTCTAATACTACTACGTCATGAATAATGTTGTAAAAACATTTATAGTATTGTTTATGTTTGACATGTTCTAGACAATAACCATGTTGAGTGAATTGTTTATGTTTGATGTTCTAGACAATCAAAAACCAACCAGAGCCTAGTATGGAGGAATATCCATGAAAGATGTTGTAGGCTGCAAAAATTTCTTCAGTGAAATTTTGAGGAAGAAAGAATTGAAAAGAAAGAGAAGTTGTGAGATCAAATTAAATTGCGAAAAGAGGAATGTCTGTCAATAAACAACTATTTTAAAAGCTACAGATAATACTACTACTTTAATAGATTCTAATACTACTTCGTCATGAATAATGTTGTAAGAACATTTATAGTATTGTTTATGTTTGTGGCATGTTCTAGACAATAACATGTTGAGTGAATTGTAAGGTCGGATAGGTTTAGAAAAATTAAAGTGGTCGAGCAAAGGCATGGATAAGCATCGTCAAATTCAAATCAAGCTTAAAGTAAGTAAAGAATACAAGAAACATGAAGAGGAAACAAGTTTGAGCGAAAAATACATTCCGGAGGGCATAAACTACATTTTTCAGAGCCGAAACTTCGGGAAATATACCAACGAAGTCGAGGGGGTTCTAACAGAGCAATAATTAGAAAAGGTGGTTTCCAATGATTTTGCTACGCTTGACCTACGCTTACAGTAGCTAAAAGTGGCTAGAAAGTGATAAAACTACGTTTGGGATTTTAGCCTACGAGTGACCTACACTTAAGCGTAGGCCAAGCGTAGGAAGCTGAGTATTTTTGTTACAACATCATGTCCTGATCCGTTTCAAATTCTATCAACTTGGGTTACAATCCAACATATCCTAGGACGTGTATAAAAGATATTTACACCAATATTGGTCAGATTTACTCCCAATTACAAGAGGATTAAATAAGAGAGGAATCCTAGTCCAAAAAGGATATAAGTTTACTCAAAATAGGATTCCTCTCTTTATAAATAGGAGGAGTCTCTACAGATTTGGGGGTAGCTTTTGTAAGATCTTTGCAATACTTTTATAAATCAGATTCGTCTGCAGAGAGAGAGAAAAGGAGATACCTTGATTATTTTATATCAAGGGTTTCTCTAGTTTTTGGTGATTATTCAATTATGTTTCTACACTGAAGATCTTTATGCATAATTGGATGATTTGTTGCTGATAAATCATCCCACCACCTATTGCAACGTGATTGCATTGATCCGTTGAGAAACGGAACCGTCTGAGTGCGGAGATCAGAGTAAAGAGGCTTTGTGGTTATTTGATCCATTGAGAAGCGGAGCCGTCAGAGTACGGAGCGGAGCGAGAGCTTCATGGAGCGCGAGTGATTCAAGATTGTCAGACGTCGAGTGGAGAAAGGCAGATCAGAAGTGATTCGTAAGTCTAAACTTCATAGAGTCTGTGTACTTCTTGATTCACAGTGCATCGATACCTGAGCGTATCCGTGGTTTTTTACTTTGAGCGTTTTCCAAGGTTTTCCACGTAAAAATATCGTGTGTCTCTATCGTTTTATTTTCTGCACTTAGATTAATCTTTGCATGATTAATCTTGTTAGAGAATTGGATTAAAATTGACTTTTCCGCAATTATTTTTTAATTTGTCAATAAATCCATAAAAAACCTATTCACCCCCCCTCTAGGCTATTTTCCTTAGTCGTCTGGATAATTTCAATTGGTATCAGAGTGTGGTTGCCCCATTTTACGTTAACGACCTAGGGTTAGATTCTGAACTTAGGTGATGGATTTTCCTCGTGAAGGAGGGTCCATATCTAGGTCCCCTTTGTTTAATGGGTCGAATTACACCTATTGAAAAGCTAGAATGAGAGCGTTCTTGAAATCTCTAGATGAGGCTAATACCTCCCACTGTGATGGATGAGACTTCGAATAAATCAAAACCAAAACCATCGAGTGAGTGGACTCTTGCTGAAACAAACAGTGCTAGTTGGAATTCAAAAGCTTTGTGTGCACTATTCAATGTTGTGACCACGAGTGAGTTTAGGAGAATTGCCATGTGCGAAATTACCAAAGAAGCTTGGGATATTCTCCAAGTAATTCATAAAGGGACTTCAAAAGTTAAACAGTCGAAACTCCGAATCTTAAATTCACAATTTGAACGGCTTAAGATGGAAGAGGATGAAGTATATGTTGACTTTGAGGGTAGACTAACTGATATTGTAACAAGTTGTCACAATCTAGGTGAGCCCATTCCCGAGACTACCACAGTGAAGAAAATTCTTAGGTCTCTACTTGAACATTTTCGATCTAAGGTTATTGTCATATCGGAGGCCATGAGTCTTAAAAAGATTAAACTTGAAAAATTGGCAGGGAACCTAAAATCTTATGAGATGGAAATGTGTGTTCAATCCTCGAAGAAGTCAGTGGCACAAAAGAGAAAAGCATAGCTTTTAAAACCACTAAGGAGGATTCTAGTGAGTCTGATTAAGAGGGTGAGATTAGACCAAGACAGATTGACATGATTATGAAGCAGTTTCATAAGTTTTTAAAATCTTCTTATGGTCAAGAAGTGATTAAAGGACCAACGCACCTTTAGTGCAATGGTATAACCTCACCCCCTAATTGGGGAGGTGAGGGGTTCGAGCCTTCTAGGAGGCATTGTGGGTGTTGTGGTGTGTGAGTTTCTTAACATTCAAAAAAAAATGATTAAAGGACACAAATTTGGGGATAAATCATATGATTCAAAAAATAGAAAAGTTCAAAATCGGAATAACAAGTTTGACCCTAAAAGGAAAAAACCTTAATGTTTTGAGTGTCAAGGGTTTAGTCACATTACTGCGGGGTGCGCTAATAAGTCAAAAGGGACAAAAGGTCTAGCTGTCACTTGGGATGATGGATCTGATAATGGATCAGCTAGTGATGCGACAGACTCGGAGGTAGGTGATGAGTCTGAGAACTTCACCGTGTTTGCTGCACAAAGTAAGGAGGTTAATGAAGTTGCTACAAGTTGGGCAATGTCTAGGGATGAAGATTCTGAAGATAATGAAAATCGTGGGAACTCGTATGAAGATTCATACAATAAACTTTATGAAAAGTCCACACATCTTAGCAAATAAAAGAGAATGAAATATAGAAAAATATGATTGTCTCTTTAAAACCCCCTTAGAGCAATGGTCCGTCTGTTGAGTAACCGGGTCTCAATACCTCAGCAAGCATTGATTATTCGCGTAAAAAGGCGGACGTGACTATCTCAAATTTTTCAACCCAAGTAACCGGGCCTCTTGCCACAAAGCAGTGAGTGTTCACGTAAAAAAAGAAGAAACAAAAGATATATGAAGGGGTGTAAAAAAAAATTTCGAGACAAAAAGAAAATAAATTATTTCCCCCTTAATTAGCAATAAGGTCCGAGTTAAAGATTTGACTTTTAGTTTAGTTTTTGGACTGTGTTATCATCACAGTTAGTGAGGAGATTATCAGAATTAGTGTCTATTGTTTTCATCTTATCTGAGTGCTTGCACATGAGTATTTTCATATATATATGAATACTATGCAAAACTTGACTTGTGCATTTTTAAGTCTACAAGGTATGTGTGCTGATTTTCTTCCCTATAAGGTACGTGTGTTAATTTTCTTCACTACCGTGTGTATAATGGCTAAGTTAGATCTGAGAATATGATGTGTTAATGATTAGCTCGCTGTCTCTACTGCCTTGCTCACATATTTCTAAAGACAAAAATATTTTTGTTTCACATTTATTCATGACATTCTACATTCTTGCATTTAGTAATAGGGTCATGCATTGTAAAGATATTTGTTACTCGAGAATCTGGATATAATCTTATAGAGTACTTTATCTTAGTATTTAGTGCTTGGGTTAGATTCTCTAGAGTTTACTCTGTTATCTTTTCCCTATGTTTACATTTTGACGTATGGCTGCAACTTGGGCGGGCTAGCCCAGCCCAACCCGGACCCAACCCATAAAATCAGCAATTCGGTCGGGTTGGGCTGAGGGTTTTAAAAGTTGGGTTGGGTTCGGGCCCAGCCCAAGTTTATTGCGGGCGGGTCGGGCTGAATCCAAATCTAACCTCTATTATATGATCAAGTGTGTAGCCTCTCTCTCTTCAAGCGTATAGTCTCTCTCTCTTCAGTTGGAAACCCTCACGCTTGTAGCCTCTCTTTCTCTATCTCTCCAGTTGCAAACCGTCGCCTCTCTCTACTTCCCTTCTCTCTCTACATCTTATGTGTGTGTTATTATTTCATATATATAGATATATACATATATGTGTGTGTAGAAGAGAAAAGGAATTTTGATATTATTCAGACATAGAGAAAAACAAATCTTTATTCAGATCTGTGTTTTCTATTGTATAGGAAAACATATCTAAAATTTATATGTATATATACATATATACATATATATGAAACAGATCTGAAATTTATATGTATATGTATATGAAACAAATCACTCTTCAGATCAAGAGTATAATATGAAGGAGATTTTTTTTTTCTTTTATAATTACTTTTATCATCTTCAATTGCAAAAAAGAAAATTGAAATTTTTTTTTTGGGTTTTCCTTCCATTCTTTAAATCAGAATGATATATCATATAGTTTTCTCTTAAATTTTTTATTTTTTATTTAAAAAAAAAAAAAACTAACTAACCCGGGTAACCCGACCGGGTCGGGTTTGATTCAACCTGATTTAGAGTCAGGCGGGTTGGGCCGGGTTACATCCAACCCCGGGTTAACCTCGGGTTCGGGTTGGGCCGGCCCAAGTTACACCCCTATTTTGACGCTTTCATATCTTTGGTTGTCATTTTAGTGACAAAAAGGGAGAGAAGTATTAAGTAAGGGGGAGAGATTGTTTGATTAAGAAAGAGAAGTATTGAGTAAGGGGGAGTATATGTAGAAGGAGTTTTGGATACTATGATGATCATTATGCTTTAATTGTTGTTGTGTTAATCTTATGATCATTATATTAATTTATATTTGTTTTCCACACTTGTTTTTCATGGTATTGTTCAACGTTATGGTTGCAGGATTGGAAGTCGTCATGAGGGCAAACTGATATTCTATGTCTATGTTTGTGGGTGTGCCTTCATAGGTATAGATATTATGTTGTTATTCGTGAGGATATCTTTGTAAAACATGACTTTGTCTCAGAAATGCCAAGGGGGAGATTGTAAGAACATTTATAGTATTGTTTATGTTTGACATGTTCTAGACAATAACCATATTGAGTAAATTGTAAGGTCGGATAGGTCTAGAAAAATTAAAGTGGTCGAGCAAAGGCATGGATAAGCGTCGTCAAATTCAAATCAAGCTTAAAGTAAGTAAAGAATACAAGAGAAATGAAAAGGAAACAAGTTTGAGCGAAAAATGTATTCCGGAGGGCATAAATGATATTTTTCAAAGCCGAAACTTCGGGAAACATACCAACGAAGTCGAGGGGGTTCTAACGGAGCAATAATTGGAAAACGTGATTTCCAATGATTTTGCTACGCTTATCCATGTGGTAAAACTACACTTGAGCTACATTTGGGATTTTAGCCTACGAGTGACCTACGCTTAAGCGTAGCAACCCCTACGCTTAAGCGTAGGGGCCAAGCGTAGGAAACTGCGTATTTTTGTTGCAACATCATGTCCTGATCCGTTTCAAATTCTAACAACTTGGGTTACATATAACACCCCGCTCCAACACTTGGTATGATATTGTCCGCTCTGGGCCCAGCCAGCACGGTTTTGCTCTTAGGCTCCTCCCAAAAGGCCTCATACCAATTAGAGACAACACTGCACATATAAGCACATCCCCAGACCTCTACCCGGGCGATGTGGGACATCACAATCACCCCCCTTGGGACCAAGCGTCCTCGCTGGCAACCCACGGGTGATGTGAATGCTCCCACACTTAATTCCGGCCGGGCTCTGGCTCTGATACCAATTGTAACACCCCGCTCCAACAATTGGTACGATATTGTCCACTCTGGGCCCAGCCCGCACGGTTTTGCTCTTGGGCACCTCCCAAAAGGCCTTATACCAATTGGAGACAACACTGCACATACAAGCACATCCCCAGACCTCTACCCGGGCGATGTGGGACATCACAATCACCCCCCCTAAGGACCCAGCGTCCTCGTTGGTGACCCACGGGTGATGTGAATGGGCCCAGAGTGGACAATATCATACCAAGTGTTGGAGCGGGGTGTTACAATTGGTATCAAAGCCAAAGCCCTGCCGGAATTAAGTGTGGGAGCATGCACATCACCCGTGGGTCGCCAGCGAGGACGCTGGGTCCCAAGGGGGGGTGATTGTGATGTCTCACATCGCCCGAGTAGAGGTCTGGGGATGTGCTTATATGTGCAGTGTTGTCTCCAATTGGTATGAGGCCTTTTGGGAGGAGCTCAAGAGCAAAACCGTGCGGGCTAGTCCCAAAGCGGACAATATCATACCAAGTGTTGAAGCGGGGTGTTATATTACACTCCAACATATCCTAGGACGTGTATAAAGGATATTTATACCAATATTGGTCAGATTTACTCCCAATTACAAGAGGATTAAATAAGGGAGGAATCCTAGTCTAAAAAGGATACAAGTTTACTCAAAATAGGATTCCTCTCTATAAATAGGAGGAGTCTCTACAGATTTGGGGGTGACTTTTATGAGATCTCTGCAATACTTTAATAGATCAGATTCGTCTGTAGAGAGAGAGAAAAAGAGATAGCTTGATTATTCTATATCAAGGGTTTCTCTAGTTTTTTGTGATTATTCAATTGTGTTTCTACACTGAAGATCTTTATGCATAACATCACACCACCTATTGCAATGTGATTGCATTGATCCGTTGAGAAACGGAGCCGTTTGAGTGCGGAGATCGGAGCAAGAGGTTTCGTGGTTATTTGATCCGTTGAGAAGCGGTGCCGTCAGAGTACGGAGCAAAACAAGAGCTTCGTGGAGCATGAGTGATTCAAGACTGTCAAACGTCGAGTGGAGAAAGGCAGATCAATAGTGATTTGTAAGTCTAAAACTTCATAGAGTCTATGTACTTCTTGATTTATAGTACATCGATACCCGAGCGAATCCGTGATTTTTTACTTGGAGCATTTTTCAAGGTGTTTCACGTAAAAATATCGTGTGTCTCTATCGTTTTATTTTCTGCACTTAGATTAATCTTTGCATGATTTATCTTGTTAGATAATTGGATTAAAATTGACTTTTCCGCAATTATTTTTAAATTTGTCAATAAATCCATAAAAAACCTATTCGCCCCCCTTTAGGCTATTTTCCTTAGTCGTCTAGGTAATTTCAAATGTCCCATTGATGTAGCTACAGATAATACTATTCTTCAAAATTAAAATTCGGGGCTGAAGACTCAGTTGAGACACAGGTGCTTATTGTTTCCCACTTACACTTGATATATATAGACATATGCGCGTGCGGGGCGTTGAGGGGAAATCGTCTTTTGGGTTTTCTTGTATAGAAAGAAGTACGAGTATTCCATGTTCACTTGGTACTTCGTAATGTTGATATACAAATGGGAATAGTGAGGCCTAGCAGTATTTAGATGTAAGAGAGAGGATACTAGAGACTGTATCCAAGAAAGAAAGTTGGGTTCTTAGGTTTCAGACAATGGGATTTGAGGATAGACACCTGAATCTTTCTTAAATGTTGCTACAATAATAATCATTTGATGCATTTATTGGGAATTACCCTAACCATCCATCGTGCTTTATATAGTTGAAACAGTCATTTAGTTTTACCTAGATGCAGTTGCAATTCCTCGAGCAATGGGATCACGGAAGTGAAGTTTGTCAAGCATTGCTTGCACAAAATTTGCTCCAACCAAACCAGTTAGTACCACAACAGCGGCTGTGAGGGATGAATTGGCACCTAAAATGATTTTCAAAATAAAGGAATTCCATTAGTTGTAAAAACAAGAGCTATAGAAGCATTTATGCACCAGTATGCATCTAAACGTTTCATCAATCTATCATCGTCATAAAAAAAAATGGACTTATGTCTACTTTCTGTAAAAGATGAATCACAGATCATGTGACATATATCTTCAAGATTATAATAAATTACTGACCTTCAAACATAGACACAATGCTGAGGGCTAGCGCCACAGTTATACATCTGGGTAGAATTGAGACAGTCAAGGTTGGTTCTAATCCAACAAGACGTCCTATGAGAGCAGTTGAATACAACGAGAATAAGGTCGCAACAATAACAGAGGTGAAAATCTCCACTGCGTGCCTCTTAACAAGCTGCAATTGAAGGTGTGAAGCAACTATATAACTTGATCAAAAAAATAACATATAGGGATAACAACAAACTTCACCAAACTCCCAGAACAGCACATGCACCCCCCACCCAGTCCAAACAAAATCGAAGATTTAGAATTTGTAGTAATGGTAGTAGTATTTCAACAGTGGAAATAGTGGTGATAAAAGATGGCCAAATGGCCCATAAGGAGCTCATAGATATTCCAAGAACAGTCGGAACAATGCGGGGAAGTAAGGTAAACATTGGGCCAAATCAGGTCGACCTGGAACAATCTGAGAAATTCTTAATCTATTTCACTAAATGAAAGGTCTATCACCATCTACTCTCTGCTTATTTTTACTAATTGAATAAGAAAAATAGAAATGGATCAAAACCAAAACTTACTAGAGAAGAGGATCTCCTTGTTGGGACACATCAAATGAAAAACCAGAACTAGGTGATATTCATAAACGAAGCGTAAAACCTCCTCAAGGTGTTTTGAGAGACTAAGGCTAGTTTAGAATAGCCACAATGGATAATATTTTGTCATGAATGCTTATTTTGTATAATGAATAGGTACCTTCCGCTGTTTGAACATTGAGAAGGCAAAAGAGAGAATAACAGATCCCAAAAATCCCATAAGGATGTCACCGGCTCCAGGATTAGATGAGACCTTTGTAAGGTAATATCCTGTGTAAGAGTAAGTTAACAGAGTATTTTCTCTGTAAGGGTGAGTTAACAGAGTTTCCAGATAAAAGTTTGGTTCTAAAGACTATCTAAAGGCAATCAGAATTTGGAATTACAATGTGAATATGTTTTAGTGCATAGGTAGAAAGCATGGCATGGATGCACAAAATCGGTTCAACAATAAGAGCACAATATCACGTTTTTCATCATCCTGACTCATTAATACAGAAGAAAAACCCCAAACAATGTTTATGATAAAATGTCGTAAGATCAAACCTGGTACTGAAAATAGTGAATCTCATACACATGTAAGGTGCATCAATTCAACTTTTAAAACATAATCTTAGATAGTTCTCAAATATTAGTCTGCTAAAGTAAGTGTAATATAAGAACTCTGGAAAATATGTGTTTAGGATCACAAAATGTTGTGGCTTAGAAGAAGTTATTGGCAAAAAAATATTAAAGTGTAAATATTAATTAAAAATACATAAACAAATCTTATGGAGACTACATTTGGCTACCAGAGAACAGTGGAAAATATGGAAATATTTGAAAACCTACAAGTATCTGAGCCTAAAACAATTGTCACAAATTCCACATTTTTTTTTATTTCCTTCTGATTTTTGGTCGAAACACAAATAAATTTAAGAAATGCTGTAATCAAAAGCCGCTGCAATGTACCTAGAATGGGATTAATTCCAGATTTGGACAGGTATCCAAAAGCCAGTGCTGCCAAATCTGCAGACAACGTACAGCAAATAATGGGATGGAAAACCTTCTTCAAATCAGAGGGCAACCTAAAGGCAAAGGCAGTAAAAAGAGGGACCATAAATAAAAATAATAAACTGTCGAGAGTATCAGCCATTTTTCACTTTTTAAACCACGGAGAACAAAACCTACCCAGTACCAACAATATAGCCTAAGACAGTAGAGGCAAGTAGGAAAGGAAGGCATGTCCTAGCACTTGTTCCAAGTACTGTGGGGTACAAATACGCTGCACCAAATGATACAAGAAAAATCGCACTCCAAGTCCACACTTCTAAACTAGAAAATGGGGAAGGTTTTGCCATAGGCTCAGCAGCCATCATTTCTGTTTTTACCATTTTTCTTACAGCTATAGCTGTATAACCAGCAACTGAAAGTGAAGCCAGCCAGCCTCCAACTGAAGAAAATCAAGAAACAGTGACATGTTATTACATATAGAAACAGCTTACAGAGATAGCTTACAATACTCGGAAGGAATTGACACCAGGTTTACACATGGAAATGCTTAAATACACACACACACACATATATATATACCATTTTTTGGGAATTTTATTAGAGAGAGGGGGAAAAAAAAATGATTGCACATATTACTGAAATGTAAGTGAGGCCATACCCTGGCATTTCGAAACTGGAATTGGAAAACACTATTTCTGGTAGGAAGAAAACAATAAGTCGAAAGAAGACATTAGGATAAAGCACTTAAATCACACGCCCATAATAGACAATGAAATGTTTTATAAAATTAATTGGCTGAAATTCCAATAAAAAAACATCTTACAAACAGATTGAAATTACGCATTTAATATTTTTTATATAATTGAATAGCTGCAAGGTCAGATACCTAAAATGAAACAGATTTTGACTCCTGAAGCTGCAGGGATATCTTTAACCGCAAGGGGCAAAACTACCAATGACGGTACATAGAACAAAGGAAGCCACCTCTGAATAAAAAGAAGTGCAGGCTCAAAGAAGTTCATCAAGCTCGTCGCCACAGCCGGGACAGTAGAATCAAGAATCAGCAGAATGGAGAATATACAGAACATCCCAAAGAGAGCACTTGGAAATTTAATAGCAGCAGCAACAAATGCCCTTTTCAGGAATTTATCAATTGCCAGTATAATTCCAAGTGAAACAATCAAATGCAATATACCCAACACCTACAAGAAAACACAATAAAATTCATCAAACCAAACAATTCAAACAACAATAAAACTCAGCAAAAAATTGCACTTAACAATTCAATGGCAGCAGAAAAAAAAAAAAAAAAACCTTTTTTCAAACATTTATGTATTGCCTGCATAATTCCAAGTGAAACAAAAGTATAGTACAATAAAACCCATCACAACAAACAATTCAAACTACAACAAAACCCATCAAACCAATCAATTCAAACCAAAACGAAATCCATCAAAAACAACACTTTCAGAATTTAATGGCCGCAGCAACAAAGAACACTTTTAAACACTACATATTGCCTGTATAATTGCAACTGAAACAATCAAATAGAAACAATAAACTAAAACCCATTAAAACAAACAATTCAAATTTCAAACTACAATAAAAACCCCTATCAGAAAAAGCACTTAGCAACAAAGACCCTTTTCCAAAATTTATTTATAGCGAGTAAAATTCCAATGTAAACAATCAAAAGCAATACATCAAGCACCTAAGGGACAACGCAATAAACCCATAAAAACAAACAATTCCAACAACAATTCAAGAGCAAACACAAGAGTAAACGATTTAAACCCACACTTTGAAGCCCCATGGAGGCTGAATTGCCTTCGGAGCCCATCGATTTTGCCGAAATGCTTCGAGTAGAGCGAATTTTCTGAGGACCCACTTGAAGAAACTGGGAATGAGGGCCAAGAACAGTAATGGGTGTTGAAGGTTCGAGGAAATTGCGTTGACTATGTACAATTTGGACGTTTCTGACACCAATTGTTGGTGGTTTTAGAGGTACTCTTTTGGAGCTTTTCTGTGAGTTTTGAAAAGTGTTGAGGGAGTTCCTGAATGGTGGTGTTTGGCGGGAGAGAAAGTTGATTTTGCGGGAAAAGCAGAGATTGCTGCCATTGGAAGAGTGGAGGAGAGAGAGTGGTTTGGAGAGAGGAGACATTTTGAATTTTATGGGTGTGTGAAAGTCGTATGGACATAAATGGCCGTTGGAAACAAAGAAGATGACTCACACAGTGTGTATGTGATGGAAATTTTTCCGGCAATTTAAAAGGCTACAATTATACCGTTGGGTCCCTGAGTTCTTCTCAATTACTGTATGGGTAAAAGTGCACAAAACACCCCTGATGTTTCGATTTTGTGCAAATAACACCCCTCCGTGTTTCTAAACACCCCTGAAGTATCAAATATGTGCGAGTTGACCCCCTCTGATCACTTTTACGGCCAAAAATAGGTCATGTGCGAAAAACGTGATTGAATTTTACTTAAATGCCTAAAATACCCATGATCAGTTACGAAAATACCCTCTTATATGAAATTTGTATAAACTTTACATCCTCCACTCCACAAACCCTAAATCCCTCTTTCATTCCTTTCATAGGGCACCATTTTTGTTCTCTCTCAACCTCTATCTATCACTTACGAATCTGGTATGCTATATATCCCTCTCCCTATCTCTCTCTCTACAAAATTGGTAAGACATTAAGCCTTCTCCATTCCTCTTTCGATTTGGTTTTTTTTTTTAAAAAAAAAAAATTTCTGGAAAACCCTCTCTTTCTCACTCTCTCTCTCTACAAAAAAATAGAACTAAAGAATATAGTCAGCAAAATAAAGAAGAAGTGGGTGATAATGGATGGGCAGATAGGAAATGGGGAGAATTACAAAGTGTAGTCACACTTGGTAGGTTGAAAAGTAGAAGCAAAAGAAGAAGAAGCCAAAGGAAGCTTCAAATCACATTTAATCTTGGGCTTGAATTTGGGGGTTTTGAAGATACCAAGAACCTAACCCTCAGATACAACTTGACATCAATATTGAAAATCAATTTTGAATTTGGGGGTTTTGTGTGTTCCTTTGAAATGGAAATTCTTCTTGTCTATAGTAATGTTAAGGAGAGAGAAGAGTTCGATGATGAAGGAGGTGATCGAATTGCAGCAGCAGCGTCGTGAGACAGTTCAGCATATGGAGGTAGTGAATGAGAGGCTCCAAGCAGCAGAGCATAAGGAAAGAGAAGAGTTCTCAAAACGACGTCGTTTTTAGGCAAGGGTCATTTATGGTATTTCGTATATATCAATATTTTCTTTAAATTTCAAAAATATAAATATAAGGGTATTTATGTAATTTAACACCTCAAGCACCGGAACTCAGCTTGAGGGGGTCAACTTGCACAGATTTGATACTTCAAGGGTGTTTAGAGACACGGAGGGGTGTTATTTGCACAAAATCAAAACATCAGGGGTGTTTTGTGCACTTTACCCATTATTGTATTTATCATTAGAAAGAAGTTTAAATTATTAATTTATTATAATCAGTCTTAAAATTTAGGGTAATTTGCAGTGAGACCCCCTGAATTTTAGGTCAATTGCACGTAAAAATTGGTCAACGGATTTTCAGTCCAACAGCCCCCTGAACTTTTAGTTTTCTTGCAGTGACACCCCTGGAGGGGTAAAAAGTCCAAAAAACCCTTGACTTATCTCACTTATTACATGAAACAAATATTTAGGTACTGAAATTACCTCCATGCCCAAAGATGAAAACCTTATTATATGTATATACTAGTAAAATGTACGTGCGATGCACGTGCTAAAAATTTAAGTTATAATTTTGATTGACATTCTTAATTAAAAATAGATTAATAATTTATATTTTTTATAAGAAAAATAAATATTTTATTTTTTAATGCTAAATAACGAGTTAAATTAATAAGAATAGATGAAAATAATATAAAGTAGTCAATTATTTTTCATTGTTAATATAAAAATCATATCAAATTAGATGAGATACTGCTAATATAGGATTCATAGAGAATTAGTGAAATTAAATTTCTTATAAAAAACAAAATAAAAAAGTAGACTAAAACACTAATTCAAAAATCTTATTAAATAAATTACATATTTAAGCCCTATATAAAAATTTATTAACAAATTGAAATCTAAATATTAAGACACTCTACACTGGAATTTAAAAACCAAAAACAAAAATATACTAAAAAATATACAAAAATAAAATGTAACCATAACATACATACCAAAAAGAGAGGATAAACTCAAAATACATGTATTAAATAAATTATTTTATAGACAAAATGAATGTAAAATTTATTCAAATAATAATTTATTAAAATCATATAAAATAATCATTGAAAGTTAAATAAACACACTCCGAGTTACAACAATTTTTTTCTAGATCCATCGTCTTCAATTTAATATATGTGATATTGGAATTGATTAAAAATCTAAATGATTAGGAAACTATGAAAATTTTATACACCTCACTGTGACTTTATTTTATCTTAAAACTTAAGCTATATTGATAAAATAATATAGAATATCTTAATTGACATAAGAGTTTAGTTGAATAAAATATTACAAATTATTTAGGTCAACTACAATTATGAGGTAGAATTTAAGTATAATTATCTTTGAAATTAAAATAAAATTTAAAAATGAAGAATAATTATATAAAACTTGTAGCACTTTAATATTAGTATAAATTTTAAGCTTTCTACTCTAATTAAGTCTTTAGTTTAGTTTAGATAATTAATGAAAATCATTTGGGTAAGAAGAGGGTGGTTTGGTCATCTAATTTAACCAACAACATTTTACAATAAATGAAAGGTAGAAGAGTAATTTCAAGTCCCAAAAACCCTCCAGGGGGTGTCACTGCAAGAAAACTGAAAATTCAGGGGGTTGTTGGACCGAAATTGCATTGACCAATTTCTAAATGCAATTGACCTAAAATTCAAGGGTCTCACTGCAAATTACCCTAAAATTCAAATGTTAGGACTATAAATGGTACAAAAGTTATTTTAAAAAAAACATACCAAACATAACCATAACAGAGCTCAATTTCTTTTAGTTTGAGACTATACTTATTTTTATAAATGTTAGGACAAATTGTATTAAGTAAGTTTTAAATAAGACAAAACGTTATTTAACACAATTTAAAGTATAATTAAATTTAATATACTTGCTAACTCAACTGCTTGCTTCTACTAATGTAGGGCTAAGTAGTTCCTTTTCCTCTTTTATAACCAATTCGCATTATCTTTCATAAGTAAAGTAGGCGAACCTATAAGTCCTTAGTAACGTTGACAAAGAAGAACATTTGCTTCTACTGATGTAGGGCTAAGTAGCTTTCCTTTTTTCATAACCCATTCTCATTATCTTTCATAAGTAAAGTAGGAGAACCTATAAGTCCTTAGTAACGTTGACAAGGAAGAACAGCGGGTTAAAAGACAGCGAATCTTTTTATTTATATCTTTCTATTATTATATATAATATAAATAGAAAGATATTTTATACTCTATTATTTTATATTCTATTATAGACCACCTTGACAAACTACCCTTCCTCTTGATATGAGGTGCGAAGAGAAAGATCTTTTTTTTTATGACTTCCACTTATCGATCTTGGCCCAGAAAAGTGACTGATCAAGGCCCTATTGATGAATGAAAGTGAAATAAAGGGTTTATGAGCCCTAGCCTTGACCTCTGTAGAGTAGATCGTTCAACACCTGCGGCACAAACCCATTTTTGACCTATTGGTTCTAGTTTCATAGGCGACATAATGGCCGCCCCCTAATTACTAGACCAACCTGCTATAATAATTCCATAAACACCTAGCGAAGATACGGCAAACAAATGAAGTAGCCTTATGTTCGGATCTGACAATACCATACCATAATCAAAAGGTACAACGGCCCGAGCAACCAGACTTAACATAAATGTAGCCACTGGAGCCATTCTAAAAAGGGAGAAATTAGCACTACTTGGTGAAATAGGTTCTTTTAGAATCAATTTCAAACCATCTGCTAGAGGTTGTAACAATCCAAACGATCCCACTACATCAGGACCCTTTCGATGTTGCACAAAAGCCATTACTTTACGTTCAGCTAGCACTAAAAAGGCTACTCCTAGTAGAAGTGGTAGAATTATTCCAAGTATTTTAGCTCGAATAGCTATGTACATTTTCTATTTTCTATTCACTCATGATCTGGCCTGGTCGACCCAATCATGATATTGAAGGATGAGACCTTTTCTCAAAAAATTCCGGATCCCGAGAAGAGTTGAAGATGGTGCAACATTGAATCTTCTTGTATTACTTCGAATGGAATCTTAGCCCACCTCACTTGTTTTCTTTACTGCATAAGGGCATAAGCGAAGTCAAAGGATTTCCTTCTAACTAGTGGCTGAGAGTAAGCAAGCTACCTTCATTCAATAAATTTGTGGTTGAGTCAATAACATGCTCTGGGTCGGGAATCTTTGTTCTTCTCTTTTGCATTTCCGCTGCCTGCATTCTTCTTCGTGTCCGTCTGTATCGCAAAGTTGGTCGACGTCAGCTGTAATGGTTGAAAATAGGGGAGCAACCAAGACCCCCTAATAAAGCTTTGTTTGATAAAGCAAACGATTCGTTCCGACAACTTTAGACCAGATTAACCTCTTTGAATTATCCGATCTTACAAGATCGATCGGGTGGGCTGGTTGGGAAGGGGTGATTAGCGGAGGAAAGAATCGTTGAGAGATAGATTCTACTATTTGGTCCAGACGAATTGGTGGCTGTGAAGCATGCTTCGTAGGAGATTGACCCTTCTCCGAGTCAGTCCAGTCAGAAAGGGGAGGGCCTGCTGTCTAGACTGCATTTTGGGAGTTCGAACATCATCCCATTTTAACCAAAAATACAACATTGTCAAAGATATCTAACATTTCTTCCTTATGAGTGGAAATTCAATCCCATTCTGTATTTTTTGCACAACAAGCAGCCATCCGGTAATATATAAAAAAAAAAAAAATTTATTAAACTCGATGCATTTCTTCCGACCTTTTTTGAAAAGCGCATAGTTTCTCCTCCAAAAAAGACCTCTATAGTCGGGGAACGCATGAGATATTTACCTAAACCAGTAGGTCCTTGAGCAGATCCCATGTTAGCCCCAAGAGGTCGGTCTCTAACTGGAAAAGTAAATGCTTGAGCTTGAGCGAGAAGGGCCTTCTCGCTTATTGACTCAAAACGTTAACTTTCACGAACGAACCTATAGGACAAAAGGAACTTAACTAATGACACCTGACAAAGAGCAAACAACTTATCACTTGAGTCCTAATACTGAAAGACATAACTTCAGGAGTTTCCCTGAAAGAATAGCAAGGTGTCGAAAGTAGGGAGGGAGGGAGCTCTTACTACAGATCTCCCCTTCCTTATAGCAGGAGGTTTCAAACATCTTCTCTTTTATTCAAATCCAGTTGGAGAGATGAACTCATTTATTGACTGGAGTTCCGGGCTTGTCGAGGTGGGTGGGCATAGTTGAATAGAGCATTTACCGAAAAAGATGGGAGGAGGAATGGATCCCTTACTTTCTCCTGCATAAAAAAAACAACATGATGTGGAACAAAGACGAAGGTATGCAGAGAGCCAAAGAGAAGATGTCTACCATCTGGACTCGTCTGAACGTCTTAGAAAATCAGAAGAAGGTGATTACTAAGATGAAAATAAGGAAAAGGATTCGTTAAATTAACTAGCAGAAGAGCGTCGTCAAGCACAAATTAATGTGTTTAAGTCATTTTTGTGGTGAATGTGAACATTTCATATCTTTTTTTACACAGTATTTGTGATAGGATGCGAACAGTATTTTGAATGTGGTGACATGTGAATAACTTATGCATTTGAGCCTGCAAAGGCGCCGTCTTCATCTGACGAAGCTCTCAAGTCTCTTTCTGCCTCATTTCTCGCTTGAGCCTAGCATTTTTCTTCATCATGCACACTAGCAAAGAACTTGGAATAACTCAAAGATGTTCATGTCAGAGTCGAGATTCATTTAAGGATGTCACCAGCAGGGACATCCAATCCTAACCTTGGTTCAGTTTCCACACGACTGACATCACCTTCAATAACATGTATCTCAAATTAGTCTAAGTCATATAAAGGTAACTGAGTTCATTCTAAATCTCTATATGAAGATGAAAAATATAACTATTGACTCATACCACCTAACACTTCATCAGGAACATTTGTGATTGACGAAGGAATTGTATTATCTTCTAAGGAGGGTTCTACTTCGTCAAATTCAGCAACAGGAGCCCCATAGGGTTGAGCAAAACCAGAGGCATCAGAAGCATTGGAAGTTTCATTCCTGACAATCTCATGTTGATCCGTCAATCTTGGAAAGCCAACTGGAGTTTGACCCTCAGTTGTATTCCGAGCTATCTCCCTTTCTTTTTTCTTCAACATTTACACCCCTTATTTGAGTAAGGCTGGAAAGTCTCTTCCAACATAACATAAAAAAACCTTCCACCCTTTCTATCTCTATCTTTCTGTCATGTTCTTCTTCTTCGCTTGAGGACTAGCAACGGCAGTAGTGGCTTTCCTTTTTCCTTTATCCACACTTAGACCGAAGACAAATCTTAAGGGAACTCTATCCATTTGATCTAAGTCCTGATTTTATTCCGGATTACCCTTTTCTGGATTTTATCCAGGTTCAAGCAATCTTTCTGGTGCCGAAACTGCCTGACCACCTCAACGAAAAAGATGCATCAATCCATTTGGCCTTACCTTATGACCTTGGCCAACTTTCTTCATCCCTCTTTTATCCCCTCATAAAATCAACTCACATATTGTCATTCTGAGGAAGAGCCCCTCCGTTTTGAGGGCTATGGGGGTCTTTTTCCTTTTCTTATTGGAAATCCTCTGTAAGCCTTTTTCTATACCCTTTGTTCTCAGGCGCGAAGCCCAATAGCTGACGACTACTTCATCATCCGAAAACGTTCTCCTCGTCTATCACTCAACCTTTTTTTTCTTGCTTTTCTTCCAAGATCTGTTGCAAACGAACTGATCTGTCTTTCTGGCTTTTGGCCTACTCAATTGTGGCGGGAAGTCAAAAACTCCTTGAATAGGAATGGCCACGTTCTCTCTCTCAAGGATATCAATGTACTCCTTCCAAGCGTCAACTAGATCTCCGCATGGCAAATCCCGCCCTGATCATAGCCCTGCGGACGAGCTAGTCTATGGTGGCTATATCTCTCTAAGAAGGCAAGGCTTTCCTTAAAACTGAAAAAATCAAGAGTTTTTTCAATAGTTAAGAAAATGTCCAAATGCTCTACCATATTGGTATGAGCGTTAAACTAGTCAATACTTCCATGAGCATAACTATAAATCCTTGGATTTATTCATCCTAGCATGGGACACAATACGAACGAAAGACGAATTGACTTATGTCTTTAGCCTATATCGCTCCTAGCCTTTCTAGCCTACCTCTAAAGTTCTCCGCTGTCACCTAGGCCCGAGACATGCCTCCTATCATGCTTTCCTCCCTACCCCCCTACTTAAGAATTCAAAGGTGACTTATCTCCTAACTAGCTTGCTACCCGGGAAGCTCCTCTGCTCTGACCTCCTTGCACTCAACTGCTTTGGCATAGGGGCCAGGGGTTATAGGGGGTCCTGGGGCCTTCCAAGTTTTTAGAGGAAAACCACGTGGAATTTTTGCGATATTTTGAAAATGTTTCAAAGTGGCGAAAACTCTTGCTAAATTCCTGCAGCGAAACCTCGAAAGACTTTTCACTTGTCTTCTGCGAGTCTGAGACCTTACTTTTGCGACTACTCGAGTTTTGCAAGTCCTTATCTCGACAAAATATCCTTAAAGTCCCCCCTATCTCAAAGTTTATTCGAAAATAGAAATAATCCACCCATAGCCCAATAATGGATTAAGTTATATAGTGCCACCCAGGTTTGGAACCCACTTTTTAAATTGTGTTAAATAACGTTTTGTCTTATTTAAAACTTACTTATACAATTTATCCTAACATTTATAAAAATAAGTATAGTCTCAAACTAAAAGAAATTGAGTTATGTTATGGTTATGTTTGGTATGTTTTTTTTAAATAACTTTTTGTACAATTTATAGTCCTAACATTTAAATAACTTTTTGTCTTCTTTAAAGCTTACTTATACAATTTATCCTAACATTTATAAAAATAAGTATAGTAGAAAAATGTTTTTTAAAATAGTTTTTATTTTTTGAAAATTGAAAATAAAAAAAATGTACAACAAATTTTTGTTTGATTGAGTTTTTCGAAAAAACCAGTTATGAAAATGCGTATTTTCATACAACTCTCTTTCTTTTCTCAAAACCTTTTTCTGTTCTCCAAAATTTCTATTGAAATAATCATCTTGTTATTAGAACTTTAGGACTTGTTTGATTTTTAGTTTGGTTTAGGTTTGTCTTGTTTTTGTTTTTTTTTAAAGATCAAATGTACTTTGGTTTTACATTTTAAGACCAAATGTTTTTTCTAGGTGGGTCCCGCATTCCACTACACATCATCTTTTCTCTTTCTCTCTTTCTTTCTATATAGGATAATTTGCACTAACACCCCCTGAGGTTTGCATCTATATATATTTTCAAAACATATGTTTTAGAAATATATATATATTTCGAAAATATATATATAAAATTTGAAAAATATATAAATTCGAATATATATTTATTTCAAAAAAAAAATTCAAAATATATATATTTTCAAAAACAAAATTCAAAAAATTATATAATTTCGAAAAACATATAATCATTTCAAAAAATATGTATATTTTCGAATTTATATATTTTTCAAATTATATATATATATACTCGAATTATATATATATCTCAAATTTTATATATTTTTTGAAATTTATATATGTTTTTTAAAATTATATAATTTTTTGAATTTTGTTTTAGAAAATATATATATTTTGATTTTTTTTTTGAAATATATATATTCGAATTTATATATATTTCAAATTTTATATATATATTTTCGAATTATATATATTTCAAATTATATATATATTTTTTAATTTTTTGAAATATATTTTTAAATTTATATATGTTTTTCGAAATTATATAATGTTTTGAATTTTGTTTTTGAATATATATATTTTTTGAAATATATATATTCGAATTTAAATATTTTTCAATTTATATATATATTTTCGAATTTTATATATATTTTTTGAAATTTATATATATTTTTCAAAATTTATATATTTTATTCTAATTTTATATATTTTTTGAAATTTATATATATTTTTCGAAATTTATATATTTTATTCTAATTTTATATATTTTTTCAAAATTTAAATATTTGTTTTCGAATTTTATACATTTTTTTGAATTTTATATATTTTTTCGAATTTATATATATGTTTTTCAAAATTTTATATATTTGGGGTTGGGGCATAAAGGTCATTTTACATTATCCTTAATATTTTCGAATTTTATGAAGGGTATTTTGGTCATTTGGGGTGTCATGGCAAGCAAAACCAAACCTCAGGGGGTGTTAGTGCAAATTACCCTTCTATATATATATATATAATTCATGGTGGGCCCCGCTGGCCACTACTCTTTACAAAACCACACAAAACCAAACAAAACCAATATAGCAAGACAAAACCAAACAAAACCAGACCAGACCAGAAATCAAACGGGCCCTTAATGTATATAATAATATTATTATCCTAAGTTTAAACTATGTTGAATATATGTGGACGCTAGATTTGGCCGACACGTGGACAATAGACTAAAAGTTGATTGCCACGTAGTTCAGAATCTTCAGATGACATGGCCATGGACCAGTGACACAACTCCATATGATCTCGGGAATAGCCCAAGGCCCAAAGGCTAAAGAGGCCCCACATCTATCCAAGACTCAATCAACGCAATCAAGCCCCCGAAGACCAAATGACTTAGCCCAGCGGGCTCACGCCAAAGGCCCACATGCCAATTCCATTATTCAAAATTCAAATTAATCTATCTGACCCATGTAGATTTTGTACTTCAAGAATAAACTGTTTCTATCCTCCAAACTAAAGTTATTTCTTACTTAAAATGGAATGTTTTTTCTTTTTTGTTGCCTTTAGTTATTATGTTAAACTTCTTCTCATTTTTTAAACATTCGTTGCCACAAAGACATTCGTCATGCAGGTAGAAATTTGATGCAATCAATATGGCAAGACGATGTGATCATTTTGGCCCATTTATACAGGGGAGAGATGAGATTGGAGAAGATCATTTTCTGAATATTAAAGCTCGCAAAATAAGACACGACACGATAACACAATATAAATACGATATGAATTAAAATTATTAGGGTTGAAGTTGTATAAGGGTCGATCGAACACAATACGAGAATATAAGGGTCGACTCAAACACAACACGAGTAATCCGAACATGGCACATTTGATACGATTATATTTTTATTTTTATTTTTTTACTTCTCTAATTGGTCATGAGTTGAAATATATCAATAAACTATTACTGGATCGTGTCAATTCAATTTAATTTTGCTAATAATAGGTTAAATAGTTCATTGTTGAATTGTGTCAAATTTAATTTAATATATTATAATAAATAGACTAAATGAATTACATAGATCGACACTGATAACCTATGGGTTGAGCTAGGATTGAGCATATTTGACACGTATATTAATCAGGTCTTTTTTGACCCGACACGAAGATGATTCACGAATTGCCAACCTTACCGAATATAATATATATATATATGACATATATATATATGACTATACGAAAATATTATTTTACTCACCGGTGAATAAGTATTACAATCGCAATGACCCTTGAATGTAAATATCGTGAAAAAAAACAGGGCATGCTATGATTTGACCCATATATATATATATATATATGACTATACGAAAATATTATTTGACTCACCGGTGAATAAGTATTACAATCGCAATGACCCTTGAATGTAAATATCGTAAGAAAAAAGGGCATGCTATGATTTGACCCAACTTCACCTCAACTTCTTGCCTTTTTTCCGGAAAAAAAAAAACTCTTGGCAATAACTTCTCATATTTGTCCATATGTGGTCAAAATGTTGATAAATACACCATTTACCACTAACAAGAAGTTGCATGTCACCAACTAGAAACCATAACCCCCTAAAAGTACATAAAAAATAATAATAAAATAAAAGAAAGACTAAAAACAACTTTATCCCTAGAAACAAACAACAAAATGCTTTGACTATATTCTTCAGCTTTCAGTTTTTAAAACTTCTTTCTTCTGAAATATCACATTCTGTAAAATTAATCAACACAATTTTCCTTTATAACTTTCTCTGATGGCTACTTCTGAGATGAGCATATTTTGAAAGAGGCCTTATATTTTAGAAGTCAATAAGTTTGGGAGCTTCCATCGGAGAATCTTTCCGGTAGCAGACCTTGGTATGGAGTGTGTGAACACCACCTTCCTCACCTTCTTGTATGGTGCAACCTACCAAAGTGAAAATAAAACCATGAGTACAGAAAACATCTAACTCAAAGTTTCGTAGAATGGGTTCGGATCGACAAGATGATATAAGCATGAAAAAGGGTTGGAGGTCTTAAAGCTCAAAAGATGTAACCTGCTTAGCTACATAGTCCATCACAGCTGCTTGGGAAAGCACACATCCATGCCTCTTCACTACAAATGCCACTGGAATCTCACCTGCTTTTTCATCCTTCGCTCTGCACATTAGAAACACAGAATGAAAATGGAAAATCATCGATACGTGGACGTTATGTAATTCTTCTGAAAACTAGCCTTTTAATTTATTTTTTTCCAAAAACAGTTTTCTGAGTACAATACCTTACTTGTATTGTACTCACAGAGAACTCGTCTTTTATTGTTTTCTGAAAACAGTTTCTTTGAGAACTGTTTCCAAAGACACAAAACTGTGTATGTTCGCATTTTAGTTGCCTCGAGTACAAGTTTTAGTCTGGGAACAGCACTGCATGGTTGTGATAAGCACTTGCACTTCCAAAATTTGGTAGCAATAAGTTTTCTTTGTGTAGCTATTATCACTTTTAACAATCTACTGCAATTTCATGACAAGTCATCTTAATCAGTACTCTATTGTCTTATTTTGATAGATTTACTCGTAAATGATGTCTACACGCCTTCAGAAGCAATACAACTCAACTCAACAAATTCAACAAAAGAAGAACGCAATTGAAGAAAGCGTCAAAGCCATATATGTGGTTTTGCTTCACGAGTCATTTTCTCAAGTTTGCTCCATATAAACTCAGATAGGTTGACCAATTAATTCTATTGGGAAAATTCAAAATTTTGAGCATTTAATATTCACATCGCATTTATGTGCTCAAGTGCATAAAATTTTCACACTTACGGTATAACAGCAGCATCTATTATATCTGGATGTGATACCAATACAGCTTCTAAATCAGCAGGAGCAATCTGCAAAAGTTACATGCTATGTATCAGACTGTATCTATCTGAAGTAACTTCATGGTAACTCTATTTAAATTGTTTTGAAGAAAGCACGTTTGCATTTCAGTCTTTCACATTTGTCTAATTAAATATTATTGTTAAAAAAGAAATCCTCACACTAACCCCATTCAATCAGAGACATAATTATTTTGGTATTGTGCCAAATGAAGTTCATTGTCGCAAACATGCCATTTACAATGATGAATAGTTAAATAAGGTGAAGAATCATAGATGACATGGATCATAATGGAATATATACCTGAAAGCCTTTGTACTTGATGATCTCTTTCAAGCGATCGAGTATATATAAGTAACCTCCTTGATCAAAATAAACAATGTCTCCAGTACGTAGCCAACCATCTTTATCAATTGTCAACATAGTTGCCTCCGTATTATTCAAATAACCTTGCAGGGCAAGGGAAGCTCATCAAATTTCAAGTTTCAACGAGGAGGTAATAGGATGTAAATGTCAAAAGGGAAAAAAGAAAATGCATCATGGCTCTGTATCGAAACTCCACCTTCCCCCCTCTCCCAACCCCAAGGTGAAATCTTTCATGTTAGCTTAGATATGGAAAACAAACACTATTACAACCATTGTGCAACTAGTAAGACACTCAACTCAATTAATGACAGTGTTAAGACCTAATCTTGAGTTCAGCTGTATTCCTATAAATTGAATTTAAATCCATATATTTCAAATTCATTAAACGGAGGCTAAGTTCATTCACTAAAATTCCGCTGCGTGAATGAGAAAACAATTTAACACCCTTACTTCCAATTGCAAGGCCAACATGTATATGAAAGGACTAGGTTTGACTACAATATACTCTGACAAACAGAGAAAATAAAGTTTAAGCAATAATCTCAAACTCAAAGAACCAAAATTATAAGACTGGAAAATACAAAGAGCAATCACGAGACTGGAAAATATGGTAAATACCCTTCATAATAGCAGGCCCTCGTAACCAAAGCTCACCACTGCATCCAGGAGGCAAGGAAGATCCACTACTAAAATCTACCACTTTAGCTTGCATATTTGGAGCCAGAAGTCCAACTGAAGTATAATTGTGAAACTCTGAGGTATTGAAGCTACGGGTCGCTACAGCCGTTGACTCAGTCATGCCATAACCCTGTGCACAAACAAATACAACAAAAACATGTGTCAGACTATAAAACAAACATAAAAATGTTCACGTTCAAAAAGAAGTAAACTGGAGTTATCAACCTTGCTTGTTTTACCATGAAATAGATCATGTTTGTCATGTTTCAATTTTTCCAAGCAAATATAGGATAAGTAGGTAAATAATAGAATATTTAAGATACATGTTTAAGGCATGCCTGAGTCCGAAACAAATCCTGTGCTTATTAAGGCAGAAGCAGAGTCCCTCATTCTGCACCTTGAAATGCCTCTTCAGGCATATATGTAGTGGCATAGAGCCCTCAAGTGTGGTTTCAAGTACACTCTAGACATAAGAGAAGTGCACCGTATTTGGTATTCAATCATAACATTCAGATTTTCTTCAGACGAACATTGATGGATAATACCACATGCATATTATTGCCTTATGTGTAAACATGTTATTTAATCATAATGGAGCCCCCTGATTATGTGCATGTGATTTTACTGGGATTGAACACATATAGTGGTTCAATACGAGTATCAATAAAAATATGTATCAGTAAAACTATAAAATACGATTCTAGATACTGAACATTTCCAAAAGTATATGATTTTGATGAAGCATTTGCAACCAGAAAGGAAATATTTTCATGCAACAAAATCACTTTGTTATTTATTTGGCACGTCATTTTAGAGAAGTTTTACTTGCTTGTGTTACATAATTGACCTATTCCAACGTTAAACTTCTTTAAAACACATTTAAATCCCCGATGTGCCTTCACTCTAGCCCCTCGTTTTTCTTATTTGACGTGTGCTCGTAGAACACCTTGCGTCTTTACTAACTTCCGTTAGACGTTTCTATGTTATGGATTTTTGCTTAGGTAAACAAATACGAGGATTTAAGATTGTATTTGTATTCATGTATTAAATTTGAGGGTAATGACATTCTGCATCAAAGTGAGTTCATATGCATGCTAAAAGAATGATAGTATTTCATTTTAACCAGTTAGACCATGAAAGGAAAGGGCTTCTAAAATAAATGGATAAAATGATTTATAATCACTATAGATAAAGTTTAGAATTGACAATGCAGAATTTTCTACCAAGTCATATCAATTCAGCTTGTTACCTGAATGAAATCAACATGCGGTAGCGTTTGTATGAAATCATCAATGCATTTCCGGCTCAAAGGAGCTGCCCCGCAAGAAACCTGCTTCAAACTCCTCAAACTACTTCCGGTGACTCCCTTTGCTGTAGTTGTCAATGCCCTCAACAACGGTGGGACGACAGGGAAGTGAGTGACTTTATATCTCTCAACTGCTATCACCATTTCATTGGCATCAAACTTCCTCATCACAACAATGGTGGAACCCAATGACAATAATCCCATCACAAAAAGTGAAAGACCATATATATGGAACATAGGTAGAACCGCCAAATAAGCATTTTCTGAACCTAAGTCCTCATATTGAGAAGCTTCAAACCGCACAAACAGCTCAATCATGGCTATAAAATTCCCATGTGTCAACACAACACCTTTGCTAGCCCCGGTAGTACCCGAAGAGTACATTATGGCTGCAGTGTCTTGCTGGCTAATTACTGGTTTCATAACCAAATTGGGATCACTAGAAATGAGCTTATGAAAATCAGAAAATTGGGTTTTTCTCAGATTGTCATTCTCATTTTCTGGTACCCCTATTACAGGCACACCCAAACTCTTCAATTCATCAACCTTGTCCAACACTGTAAATGCCATAGCTAAATTGCTATCAAGCGTTTGTTTTTTTACCTCAATGAAACTACTTAATGGATTCATGGTAGTTACAATAGCACCCAAATACAAAACACCCAAGAAAACAACAGGGAAGTAAATTGAATTGGGCAAAAGAACCAAGACCACATCACCTTGTGAAACACCCATTTGGTGGAGGCCACAAGCCATGGATTGGACCATTGGGTGGAGCTCTGAGTAGGAGATTGAAGACCCAGATGAGGAATCAATGAGAGCTGAGACCCCATTGTGTTTGTGTGAGAAGATGAAGGAAACAACATCAACAAATGGGTCTGAAGGGAGGTTAACAGGGGAGTGTTTGCTCTGGTATATTCCAGTTTCTTGAGAGTACCAATCAGGGAGAGTATTTAGGTGTTGGGTCTGAACTTGGGCACATTGGTCTTCTGATATGTGGCAATTCATATGGTTTGTATTCATGAATGTTGCCATTAGTTCTGTTGTGGAGAAATGAATCTTGGAATGTCTGCCTGTTGTTTGTACAGGTATGGAGTAATATATACACGTATATATATGGTATCTGATATTATCAAAGTGTGAAGGGTGTTGATAATTTCTATATATTTAAATATATATTAATTGCTCTTAATAAAGTCATTAAATATCTATACATTAAGTGGGAAGGGTTTTAATAATTTTTAGGATAAAGTGCACAAAACCCCCTCAACTATCGCCTAGGAGCACAAAATCCCCCTCAACTACAAAAAACCCCTTAACTATCAATTGGGTGCAATGTACCCCCTCAATTCATAAATGACACATTTACCTCTAAATTAAATTTTGAAAAAGTATATAAAATTCAAAAAAAAATATTAATTCCGAATATATATATAATTAGAAACAAATATATAAAATTCGAAAAAAATATTTTAAATTTTGAAAAAATATATAAAATTCGAAACAATATATAAATTTTGAAAAAATATATATAAAATTCGAAAAAAATATATAAATTTTGAAAGACAAATAAAATTCGAAAAAATATATATATTTCGAAAAATAAAATTTGAAAAAATATATATATTGGTAGAATGTCATATTTTTTCTAATGAAGTAAATCAAACTACTTACCACCAATATCAATTAGTGGTCTTCTTTTATATATATATTTTCAAAATATATATATTTGTTTCAAAAATTATATTTTTTTGAATTTTATATATTATTTTTGAAATTTATATACTGTTTTTGGATTTTATATATTTTTTTTGAATTTTATATATTGTTTTCGAAATTTATATATATATTTTCAAATTTTATATATATTGTTCGAATTTAATATTTTTTTTGAAATTTAATATATTATTTTCGAATTTTCTATATATATTTTCAAATTTTATATATTTGTTTCGAATCGAAATTTAATATATTGTTTTTGAATTATATATATATATATATATATTTAAAATTTTATATATATTAATTAACCCTTAAAATAATTTATTTTATTTTTGTAAGGGTAAAATTGTAATTTTGCAATGGGGATGGGTAAATTGCACCCAATTGGAATAGTTGAGGGGTTGAGGGGGGTTTTATGCACTTTACCCTAATTTTTATATATACTTAATTATAATTATAATAAAAATAAAATTATTTAAATTATTTTAGTAAAGTCATTAAATATTTATACATTAAATGGGAAGGGTTCTGATTATTTTTATATATTTATTTATAATATTAAAACCCTAATATTAATAAAAATACAACTATTAATTGATTTTAACAGAGTCATTAAATATTTACATATCCTTTAATTCTTTTGACTAATAATTAATTTGGAATATATATATCCACAAAACTAAGAAAAAGTTTTATTGTTTTTATTTATTGTTCAGTTTTTATAATAAAAATACATAATGTGCAATAAATGATTGAATTTTTTGAATTAAGTGGTGTTCATAGACGAGTCACGAGAGTGGTATGTGATTCGTAAAGAACGTTTCATATAAAAATTCCGTGTAATGCTCATGAGAATTCTAGAAATTTAATTCCAAATAAAGAACTAATCATTTCATGAAAAACGTTTTGAGTGGTACCAATTGTGTTTTAGAATGCATAATAATTGTCAACAAGAACACTATTTCTGGCCCAAATTACATGCTAGAACAAAAATAAGAAACATATATATCCCAATATTTTCTGGATATATATGTGACAATTAATTTGGAATATATATATATATATATATCCACAAAACTAAGAGAAAGTTATATTGTTTTTATTTATTGTTCAGTTTTTATAATAAAAATACATAATGTGCAATAAATGATTGAATTTTTTGAAAAAAATTGTTTCAAGTGTTAAAGGGAAAAATTTTTTTGCATTAAAAGTGGTTTTCAGATTATTTCTATAGATGTATTCATATTTTTAATAAAAGAATAAAATCATTAATTGATTTTAATAGGGTCATTAAATATCTATACATCCTTTTATTCGTTTGATTAATAATTATTACAAAATTTATCTCTCTCTCTCTATATATATATATAACTTATAAAACTAAGAGGAATTTGATTGCTTTTATTTATTTTTAAGCTTTTATAATAAAAAAACATTATAAGTGTAATAAGTGATTGACTTTTTTTGAAAAAATAAATGTATTTTACGTGTTAAAAGTTGTTGTTAGATTTTGATTATTTCTACATATTTATTCATATTTTTAATTAAAAAAAATACAATCATTAATTGATTTCAATAGAGTCATTAAATATCTATAGATCATTTTGTTCATTTGACTAATAATTATTTTAAAATTCATATATATCTATATATATATATATTATTTGTAAAACTAAGAGGAAAGTTGATTGGTTTGAATTGCAATTAAATTCCGCTCAATCTAGTAAGTGTTGAAAAGAGGATTGCTCACTTCTTTCTCTCATTCAAAACCGTGCATGAAATATACTTATCTATAGATACTTTTATTCATTTGACTAGTGATTATTTTAATTTTTTTATATAATTATATATACACTTATATCCTACTTATAAAACTAAGAGGGGATTTGATTGCTTTTATTATTTTTTAGTTCTAATAATATAAAAATTATAAGTGTAATTATTATTTTTCTCTTTTAAAAAATGTATTTTAGTGTTAATTAAATAACAAATATTGCATTAAAAGTTTGTTTTTTATCAAGGGACGTAAAGTTGTTATATGTGTAGGAATAGCAATGGGGCGGTCGGCCCATTCTCTTCCCCATTTAATTTTGTTATCCCTATACCCGCCCCAATCTAGATTATTAAACGGGCGTGGGATAAGGCTAGGCGGGGTGATGCGGTTTTTCACCATTAAAAAAAAAATCTTATACTAATGTGTAATTTCTTAATTGAAATTTCCAATTTTTTATTATTGTACTAGTATCAAAGAAAAATATGTAATTTTTAACATAATTGATATGAGATTAAGACAAGAAAAGTGAAAGGATAAGGAGACTAGAATTTGGTATTGGTGAAATATATATATATAAAAAAAAAGAGTTATTTTATATAAAAGATATATATTAATAATATATAATAATTTTAGAGGTATATTAATAAAAGAATTAGTATAATCAGGGCGGGGTGGGGTGAACCCTCCCCATTCCCGCCCCAATAAGCAACTGTGGTTTTTTCCCCACTCCCATACCGGTTTCCTTTTATTTAATCGGATTTCCAAATTCGCTTAAATCGGGGGTCCCCGCAAGGATGGGATTTTTCGTCATCCCTATATATACATGTTCTCGTGTTATTTACCCAAAAAAAAAAAACATATATGTGTTGTTGTGTATAGTATAGCTTAATTATTATTTTATATTTTAAAATATGATTTTTTGCTATGTATGTGTATGTATACACAATATATTTAGCACCAGCGGACAGTATCAACTTCACAATAATGTCTTTCCTTCTTGTGTTTTAAACGCTTTGCCGATAGGAAAAACAATGTTCGGCTTCGTTGTACATCTTTCTGGAAGTTGTGCGTATATATGGATGAATGGCGCAAAATACCCTTTTAATTTCAGAAATGTGCAAAAAATTCACTTATTGATTTTTAAACACCGCTACATTTTGTAAAAAGTGCAAATAGCCCTCCTCCAAGCTTTTTTCCGGTGACTGAGAGGGAGATTTTCTGCACATTTATGAAATTATAAGGTTGTTTTGCGTCCGTCACGTAATTGAATTCTGGTAAAAACAGTCAACAGAATAGTGTTATTAGGGGTCAAAGTGCATACTTTTGGAATAGTAGTGTGGCTTATTTGCACAAAATGAACTAGATGAGATTTTTTGCATATTTTAAAAATTATAGAAGTGTTTTGCGTCATGTACCGATATATATATATATATATATAACAATGATACGGAAACTGATTGTGACATCAACAAATGTTATGAAAATCAAGTAAAAGAAAGTAAAATCTCAATAATATAATCAATATAAATTAGGGTTTACTTAAAAAAAAAACCCATATGTTATTCAATTTAATCAATTAACTCCCACTGTATTCTCTTTGCCCCCTATACTATCCACTTGCATCACTATGTCCCCTCCTCATCACATTTTGAGTCAAAATGTCTAAACTATCTTCCTTTAATAATATAAGGGGGTTTAGTGAAATCAACACTTAAAAAAATTATTTTTCAAAAATAAATTATATATTTCGGAAAATATGATTTTTTCCGAAAAATAAATTTTTTGCAAAAAATATATATATTATGTTCCAAAATATGATTTTTTTACGAAAAATATTTTTTTTGTGAAAAATATATATTATGTTCCAAAATATGATTTTTTTTCGAAAAATAATTTTTTAGCGAAAAATATATATTATGCTCCAAAATATGATTTTTTTTCCGAAAAATATTTTTTTTGCGAAAAAGTATATATCATGTTCCAAAATATGATTTTTTTTTCCGAAAAATAAGTTTTTTGCGAATAAATATATATTATGTTCCAAAATATGAATTTTTTCCGAAAAATAATTTTTTAGCGAAAAATATATATTATGTTCCAAAATATGATTTTTTTTGTGAAAATTATTTTTTTTGCGAAAAAGTATATATTATGTTCCAAAATATGAATTTTTTCCGAAAGATAATTTTTTTTGCGAAAAAGTATATATTATGTTCCAAAATATGAATATTTTCTGAAAAATAATTTTTTAGCGAAAAATATATATTATGCTCCAAAATATGATTTTTTTTCCGAAAAATAATTTTTTGCGAAAAAGTATATATTATGTTCCAAAATATGAATTTTTTCCGAAAAATTATTTTTTTGCGAAAAATATATATTATGTTTCAAAATATGATTTTTTTACGAAAAATATTTTTTTTCAAAAAATATAAATTATGTTCCAAAATATGATTTTTTTTTCTGAAAAAATACTTTTTTTGTGAAAAAGTATATATTATGTTCCAAAATATGATTGTTTTTCCGAAAAATATATATTATGTTCCAAAATATGATTTTTTTACGAAAAATAATTTTTTTGAAAAATATATATTATGTTCCAAAATATGATGTTTTTCTGAAAAATATTTTTTTTGCGAAAAGGTATTTATTATGTTCCAAAATATGAATTCTTTTCCGAAAAATATATATTATTATGTTCCAAAATATGATTTTTTTTCCGAAAAATAATTTTTTTGCAAAAAATATATATTATATTTTCCGAAATAATTTATATTTTGGAAAAATAATATACTTCCTCCGAAAAATATTTTTTTTGCGAAAAATATATATATATATATTTTAATTTATAATTTTTGCGAAAAATATAATTAATTTTTGAAAAATAATTTTTTTAAATGGTTAATTTCACTAAACTTCTTATACTATTAAGGGTAGCTTAGGCATTTTGACTTAAAATATGAGGTGATGGGGCATAATAATGAAATTGATTAGTATAAAAGGCAAAATAAACACAATAAAAATTAATTAATTAAACTAAATCGTATGGGGGTTTTCTTGAAATTAATCCTATAAATTAAGCGTCTGTCTTGTTCAATATGTCACAATAGTATATATTCTAATAAAACAATCTGTGGGTCTGAAATGTGCCAGTTCATATGGTTTGTATTTATCAATGTTGGCATTAGTTAGTTGGGGGGGGGGGGGGGGGGGGGGGATCCGGAATGTCTTGCTTGCTGTTTCTACAGATATTCAGTAAGATATAAACAGGTCAAAACGTGCGTGCTAAGTCAATATAATTTAAATAAATTAATCTTAATGTTTAGCTATGAAGCACTAGCACTTACACGAGACACAACACGGCGTCACGGTAAATTTCAAAAAATAGGATATGTCACGCTTCCGACACGTCTAACAAAAAAAACATAATTTTTTTTTATATATACACATTATATTGCCAAAATACTTTATTTATCAATTAAATAATAAGAATCAATAAACTTATAAACAAAAATGTTAAATGAAATGTCTTACATGTTCAAAATTCTTCATTCCATTACCATACATCTGACATCTTAGTTTCTCTCTCGTTATATTGTAAAAAAAAATTTGATCGAATACAAAGATTGAAATGTACAAATACCAAATCTTCAGCTATTTGTGGTGATATTTTGCTCCTCTTTATATAGTGGAAAAGTGAATAGGTGATGCATTTCCTCTCACAAGATGAGGATGAACAAATATGTTCAATTATCTTCAAAGTCAAATATTGGATTAAAGATGTTCAAGTTCTATAAGTGATCCATCAAATTAGTTCCATAAAGTCTTCTATCTTTCATGGAATTAACCGACCCACCGCGTGTCCGACACGCGGATACGCGAGTGTCCTCCGTGTGTCACTGAGTGTCCAATTTTAAAAATTTCAGAACACGCCATTTGGCGTCTCGGACACATATTTTTGGTGTATCCGCGTGTCCGACACGGACACGTGTATCCGACATGAGTATGACGACCCTACACGAAAGTGTCTGTGCTTCATAAATGTTTAGTGGCCGTTTTAGGAGATATTTACTTGACTGCAAATTTCCAATGAAGTGGAAGGGTTAATTTATTTTATAAAGAAAACAAAAAATTAATAATATAATTGAAAGAATGATAAATTTAATAAAAAAAAAGATAAAATGGTCTTTTAAAATAAGAGTGAGGCTAATTGTAACAAATTGATAGTTCATAAAATTTATTTGTAATTCAAAAGAGTTTGTTGCAAAAATACAATAAAAAAATAAAAGCATGAACCAAACCAGTCCTAAAAAGGAGGTTTGCAACATTGAACAAATAATGACTTTCTAGTCTCTCTTTGGCATTACGTAATTCATTAAGAATTTATTCCTGAGCAAAAAAAGAAAATAAGAGAAGAATTTATGGCTCTAATATCATGATAGAATGAAATAAGATGAAATAGTGAAAGAGCAACTAGTATTCTTCCGTATTGAAGAGTATGTAAATATAATTATTCATATAAAATTTTCTTCCGTATTGAAGAGCAAGTAAATATAATTAAAAAAACTCATATAAAATAAAAGAATGGAGAACAAGTCAATGCTAGATCATCACCCTAATATGCATCAATTGAAATGAATTTTATTTTAGATGGATCCTAACACTACTGTCCACACAAACAGTGCTGTTCAGCCTCGGTCGGCGAAGTAAATGATAAAATTATATTAAATATTTGTACATGACTATCAACTTTTCAAAAGATATTCAAAATTGTTCATGGATTGTTGTGTTGACTTGGACAGTGGGTTGACCCTTTGAAGAAGTGTTGATGTTTGAGAAACCAAAAGGTATACCGCATAAATTTTAGGGTTATTTGTGGTGACATTCCCTAAAGTTTGGATTAATTCTACTCAGTGGCTGATCAAAGTACTATTTTAAAACAATACCTTCTAGGTTTGCAAAGTGTTGCAATGACTTGATGACATGAAATGACTTAAGTGCCATTGATTATGTGAATTTAATTACAAAATATCTAAGTTACCCCTAGGTATTAAATATTCCTAAATTTAATTAAACTATATTTACACCAATTAATATATAAAAAATATATATTAATTATTACTAAATCCCACTAAATTATATAATACTCAAAACATCAAAGCCATATTTATTTATTTTTTTATTTACTCTTGTTACTTATTTAAATAATTAGACATATTTATTTATATTGTTAAATCTTACTAATAATTTTGATTGACTACTGTATAGATATATATATATATATATATTTTTGCTTTTATACATTCATAAAAAATTATATATATGTTATTAGTTAAACATTTCGTTTACTTAGTGAAATATTTATATAGTACTATATTTAGAATTAAATAATGTTATTTTTTTATTATCAATTTATATATTTTATTATTGATGAAATGTTTTTGGTTGTAAAATTTACTTTTAAATAGGTTTTTCAGTATATTTTAGATGTTTTTGAAATTTTGTATTTAAAATAAAATTTTATATATTGTATCTTATTTATTTATTGTAGATTTTTTAATAATAAGGATGGGGTGATAAGGGTGGTTAGTGTAATAGATGAAGTGTAGGGTTTAGACATGTGATAACGTAGACATTTTGCATGAAAAATAAAATAATTAAGGGTACTAAAGTCATTTTATGCCTTCAGAGAATGTCATTGCAATACTTTACAAACCTCTAAGAGTGTCTCTGTTAAAAAATAATTGATCAACATCTATTTGCAATTGACTCAAACCTTATGGGGTGTCATTGCAAATTATCCTAACATCTAGGATAATTTGCAATGACACCCCCGAGGTATTGGTCAATTGCAGATAGATGTTGGTCAATGCACTATTTTGCATTACACCCCTTGAGGTTTGTAAAGTATTGCAATGACACCCCTTGGAAGCAAAAAATACTTTAGTGTCCTTGATTAATTTAATTTTCATGTGAAATCTGTAAGTTATCCCCATACCTAAACCCTACACTTCACTCATTACACCAAACGTTCTTATCATCACACTCTTATTATTAAAAAATCTACAAAAAATAAATAAGATATACAATATATAATTTTATTTTAAACATAAAAATTCAAAAACATTTTGAAATATATATTTAAAGGTAAATTCTACCACTAAAAAAATTTCATCAATAATAATACTAAGAAAATTTCATTATTTAATTACTGCTCTTGAATTTTATTATATTACTATATGAATATTTCTCAAAAAAAATTAAAGTGTAATATCTAAAATCATTATAGGTATTACATATTTAATAAAATATATATAAATTTTTATGTACGAATAGAAATTTTTTTATAAATATTTTATACTATTTCCAATCAATAATTTTGATAATATAATGATAGGATTTCTTAGATATATAATACCTATAATGGAATATCTTATTTAGATATGTAATACCAAAGAAAATTTCATTCCATTATGAAATTTGATAATATAATGGTAGAATTTCTTAGATGTGTAATAGCTACAATGGGTAATGTGAAATATATTTTAAATAAGATATTCCATTATATTACCAATTTTCATTTAAATTATTGACTGACAATAGTATAAAAATATATATATATTTTTTCTATTCGTACATAAAAAACTATATATATTTTATTATATATGTAATACCTATAATGGTTATTAGATATAACCCTTTAATGTTTTTTGAAAAATATTCATATAGTAATATAATAAAAATCAAGAGCAGTTATTAAATAATGAAGTTTTTTTAGTATTATTATTGATGAAATTTTTTTAGTGGTATAATTTACATTTACATATATATTTCAAAATGTTTTTGAATTTTTATGTTTAAAATAAAATTATATATATTGTATATTTTAGTAGTATTTATTTATTGTAGATTTTTTAATAATAAGAGTGTGATGATAAGGGTGATTGGTATAATAGGTAAAGTGTAGGGTTTAGGCATGTGAGTAATTTAGAAATTTCACATAAAAATTAAATTAATCAAGGGTACTAAAGTTATTTTATGCCTCTAAGGGGTGTCATTGTAATACTTTACAAACCTCAAGAGGTATCAACGCAAAATAATGCATTGATCAATATCTATCTGCAATTGACCAATATTTTAGAGGGTGTCAATGCAAATTACCCTAAAATCTAAGATAAACATATAATGATATAAAAAATTAAAAAATACCATCTTAAAAGTTAAAAGCACGCTTATAAAAGTATATATAAATGCTGTTATAACACGCAATGCTTTTCATTTTAGTGGATACAAAACGTGATTCACACTCGCCGTGTAGGAGTTGAGAGTTGGGACCACTGGATTTTTGTTGCCAGTTGGTGGGTAACAAGTCATATTTATTAGGGTTATTATCATAAAACTTTCGGAGGTTTGTAAATTTAATCAAATAATTCTTAAGTTCAAAAGTTTTCTCAATTTTTTATTCGTATTAATTACTCCCCCACCCTCATATTTCAGTTAAATTAATTATGATTAATTCATCTATACCCTATAAAATTTATTTTATCTTCAATCAAATATCTTCAAGTTTGAAAAACTACATTAAAATCCCTTAAATTTGAAAAAATTATATATTTTGAATATATATATTTAGAAAAAAATAAATGTATTTCGGAAATATATATATTTTATCCAAAATATATATTATAAAAAATAGTAAAATAACTCTAGCATTTACTTTTTAGGATTGATTTAATAACTCGGTGAAAGCACATCCTATCATGAGATGAGAAATATTTGTAAAAATAATAAAATAAATATTTAAAATAAAAAAGCAAATATATATATAAATTAAATTAATTGACCATAATCTTGTTGAAGAACAAATTTGAAATTTTGTAAGAAGTTTAAAACAATTTTTTTCGCAAAATAAGAATTTAAATCGACATAATATAAAACCTTTATTTATTTATTTATTTTCTTGAATTTAACATGGTGGTGAATGCATTAGAATAATAAAAATTTCTAATAAAACTTTAATAAATTTTGTTTGTGTTTTCTCTTTTCATATAGAGAAATAGTTTCACACTTTAATTATGATTTTTGTTAATAGTGATTAGTGTATAGAGCTATCATTAATGGTTGATTATAATTTTATCATTATAAGAATTTTTTTTTTTTATATTTAACATGTTGATGAATTCATCAAAATATTAGAAAGCTAATATATTTTGTTGTATTTAACATGATAATGAATGCTTAAGAATATCATTTTTTTCAAAATATATATATTTTTCCGAAATATATATATATTTCAAATTTAAGGGGCCTGAATGTAATTTTCAAACTTGAAGAGGTTTAATTAAAAATTAAAAAAAAATTATGGGGTGTAAATAAAATTAATCCTAACTATATTAAGTCAAACGTGAGGGTGAGGGGGTAATTAATACGAATTGAAAAATTGAGGGGGTTCTTTGAACCTAGGGTTGTCTGATTAAATTTGCAAACTTCAGGGGATTTTCCCCACATATTTTTAAAACTCATCATATACACTGGGCATGCTTAGTTTGTATTTCTAAAACAATTTTCTGTTTTCTGAAATTTAAAAATTAAAAATTGTACAAAAAATCTACTTGGTTCAGTTTTATGAAAACTATTTTCAGAAAATTCAATTACAATAATATTTGTTTTCAGATAACTCATTTTTATTGTTTTCAAAAAACTATTTTCTATTCTCAAAATTCTCAAAAACAGTTTTCCGAGATACAAATCAAACATACCCTCTTTCCCTATTAACAAATCTCCTATAGTTTTCAATTTACTTGATTACCTCCTTGAAGCATATTAGAATGATCATTTAATTATTTTATTCTCAAACTACCATTGATGTTATATATATATATATATATATATATATATCCGTTTTATACTATTATAAAAGTGTGAAGTCCCTTATTTATTTATATATATATTTTTATTAAATTAATTATTACTTAACATTTAAAAACTAAATAATTGTAATCTAAAAGTAATTTTATATAATCGTTTGAGGCATAACCATCATATTAAGAATTCATTTATATTTATAATTATATATTAAATATATTCAATGTATAAATTATAAATGAATTATATATTTAATATATAATTATAAATATAAATGAATTCTTAATATGATGGTTATGCCTCAAACTTTTAATCGTTCTATTTTAGTATACGGTTTTTTTAAAATAATATTACTCTGCCGCGGGCAATCATAGGTTCAAGTAAACTGAAACTAAAAATCAAAGTAATTTTTATACAATGACGACAGGTCCTATATGGCTATATAAGATGCAACACATATAGTACTCAAGACAGCATCATTAACACTAGGAGCAAATAACCTTAGCAGTCAGAGATTTTCGGTCGCCCGCGGTGAGATACGAGATAAAATAACATCAATGAAATTACCTAGACTACAGTTAAAACAGCCAAGAGGGAGTGAATAAGTTTTTGTTAATTTATTAAAAAATTAATATTAATTACGAAAAAATCAATTTTAATATAATTATCTATCAAGATAAATCATGCAAAAATTAATATAAGTGCAGAATATAAAACAATAGAGACACGATATTTTTACGTGGAAAACATTGGAAAGACTCCAAGTAAAAATCACGGATACGCTCGGGTATCGATGCACTATGAATCAAGCAATACACATACTCCATGAAGTTTTAGATATACAAATCCCTCCTGATCTGCCTTTCTCCACTCAATGTCTGACGACCTTGAATCACTCGCGTTCCACGAAGTTCTCGCTCTGCTCCGTACTCTGACAGCTCCGCTACTCAACGGATCAATGAACCACGAAGCCTCCTACTTCGATCTCCTCACTCAAACGACTCCGTTTCTCAACGGATCAGTGCAACCACGTTGCAATCGGTGGTGTGTAGATTTTTCAGAATCTAGGTCATTCGATTGTGCATGAGATCATCGATGTAGAAGTACAATAGAATAAACCTTAAACAAGAGAGAACTAGAAGATATAGAATCATTCAATATTTTTCTCTCTCTATCTCAATCTCTATAGAAAAATATGAATTTGTAGAAAACTTGCAGAGATCTTTCAATGGCTCAAAAGCTGTCTCACATGTGAAAAATACCATGGTATTTATAGACAATGCTGTGGAGAAACCCTAAACTTCCTCTTTTTCGTAATTTCACACCAAACTAAGTCAAACTCTATATTCTGATGAATATAATGTATATGACACGTATCTCAATGTTAAAAGTCCCAGCCGCCTCAAAGGAAAACAAATTGGGGGCAAAACAGAAATTTCCAAAACGGGCAAAATTAGGGGCTTGGAGCGTAGCTGCTCTGATTTCTCCTCTATTTTCTTTCTGTCACAAGTGTTAAAATGCACTTTCCAGCCACTTTTTGACTGTCAAAAGTGTAGCTCATGCGTAGAAAAACTCTCGGAACCAACTTTTCTCAAGACTAACGCCGTTTGAACCTCCTTGATTTGCTTGTTAAGATTCTTGAAGTTGCAATTTGAAAAAATGACGTTTATGCCCTTTAGGAGACACTTTTTACTCAAACTTGCTTCCACTTCAATTCTCTTGAATCCTTTACTTCTTTAAGCTTGATTTGAATATGTCAAAGTTCGTCAATGCCTATTAATCATTCTCGACTCCACAAGTCACTCAACACAATAATTTACTCAACATGATTATTGTCTATAACATGTCAAATACAAATAATACTATAAATGTTCTTACAATCAATAATAATATGATTGAAATATAAATTGTGAAAAAAGAGGTTAAGAAAAATATTAAAGCACTACTGGGTTTATAAGAAATTGTGACATTTCTGAAAATCCCAAAGTTAACCGATTAATCGAAGTTGTTAAAAATGTTCTAAAGCACATTCATTATTGATATTAGCAACATTTTACAAAAGGCAACATTGTTTGTACCAAAGGCAGTAATTTTAGTATTAGAAGAATTTCAATTTCATGAAATAGTGTTCTTTAAGTCCCAAGGACACTCACGAGGACTCATATGTTCAAGTTAAGTCAAAAGAACAATCAAAGTAACATAATTTATAAATTTATAGTAACTGAATAGTTAATAAACAGTTTTACAATTATGTATTATATGTGCACCCCTAAATGTAATACAAATGGATGTTATGAATGGTTTTTGTAAGAATATTTATTGTAATTGTTTATGTATGACATGTTCTAGACAATAATCATGTTAAGTGTTAGATAGGTCGTGTTGGTTTCAACAACATCTACAAGCTTCAACAAAGGCGGAATCAACCATTGAAGTAGTGAAGAATACAAGTGAAGTGTAAAAATGAGTGTATTGATAAAAATATTTCCCGGAGAGCAGAAACGGTATTTTCCAAAGCTGTCAATTCAAGCAAAAAGTCTCGGGGAGTCAAGAGGGTCGTTTTGGCGCAGTTGCGGAGAAAAATAGTTTTAACAAAAATATCTACGCTTTCAAAATCAAAAACTGGTTGGAAAGTGGAGTTTTACGCATGAAGGTATGCTTGGACCTACGCTTCAAGCGTAGATGCGGCAGAGGTTTGTAAAGTCTAGGTGCGGCATTATAACTGCGTGGTTGGTTGTTACGTATACTATTATGACTTGAGCTACACTCCTATATATCCTAGGACGTGTATAAAGGGTATATACACAAAAGTTGACTAGATTCATTCCCAATTATAAGAGGATTAAATAAGGGAGGAATCTTAGTTCAGAAAGGAAACAGTGATTTCAACAAGATTTTCAGTCAAATTCGGGAGCTCATATCTCAATTTAAAAAGGCTCAAATGAGGTTATTATTGAGCCTATCATCAATATCTTGAAGTCAGCTTTCCAACGATATATTACACACCTTCATCCAATTTGTGTAGCTCCAGATATGATCAAAAGAGTGAGAGATATCCTGCAGAAAAAAGCTGAAAATTTCAGAATCGGACTGAAATCCTATTTTGACTTGGATTGATCCGTGTTGATTTGATGACCTTGAGTTCGACCTAAACACCTATAAGCACGTGTATATTATACATGATATTGAAGGGTTTGGCTCAGTTGAGTGTGAAATTACCAAAGAATGCAAACTTAGGGTTTCTCTTCTACATTACTTATAAATACCAAGGTCTACAATAGTGGAGGCCACAGTTTTTGAGAGATCTCTACAATATTCAATCATTCATATTCTTCTACATAGATATACATAGAGAGAAAAGATTGACTAATCATATATATTCAAGTTCTCTTTTGTAATTGGGATTTTCCAATTGTGCTTCTACACCGAAGATTTTATGCACAATTGGATGATCTAGTTGCTGAAAAATCATTACACCGTCTATTGTAACGAGGTTGTTTTGATCCGTTGAAGAACCGAGCCGTCTAAGTACGGAGATCGGAGCGAAAAGCTTCGTGATTATTTGATCTGTTGAGAAACAGATTCATCAGAGAACGGATCGGAGCGAGGGCTTCGTGGAGCACGAGTAAATCTAGACTTTCAAACGTCGAGAGAAGAACGACAGATTATATCGGTTGTAAGTACTGTTTTCATAGAGTCTGTACAAATTCTCTGATTCATAGTGTATCGATACATGAGCGTATCCGTGATTTTTACTTGGAGTATTTCCAAGGTTTTTCACGTAAAAATATCATATATCTCTATTGCATTTTTTTATGCACTTGGATTATTCTTTGCATGATTTATCTTGATAAATAATTGGATTAAAATTGACTTTTCCGCAATTATTATTAATTTGTCAATAAATAAATAAAAACCTATTCACCCCTATTCTAGGCTTATTTCATTGATCGTCTAGGTAATTTCAATTGATATCAGAGCGTGATTGCCCCGATATAGGTTAACCACCTAGGGTTAGATCTTGTACTTAGACAATGGAATTTCTTCGTGAACGAGGTTTCATTGATAGGTCCCCTGTTGTTGATAGGTTAAATAATAAGGGTGGTGATGATTGTGATGATTCGCTTCAAGCTAAGTACAATAAATTGCATGATAAGTACACTTATCTTAGCGAAGTTTTCTGAAAATCTATTAGTAGATTTAAAAGTGTTGACAAGGAAAAAAAATCCTTAAGAGAAGAATTAACCAGCATTACTCATGATTTTAATCAACACATGACTGATAAGTCTGAATGGATTGAAAGTTTGAGAAAGTCTGAAAAAGAAAGGATGGAGGTTTTAATGAGTGTAGAAGATCTCAATAAGGAACTAACATCCGTAAGATCTGATTTGATTGAGAAATCTGTGAAGAGTGGAGATTTGGAGAAGAATTTGGAAGATGTTAACTAAACTATTCATAGATGGTCTAGTGGAACTAATAAGTTTGATCATATATTGAGTGTAGATAAATCTGTGGGAAATATTAAAGGTTTGGGGTTTGAAGGAACACCAAGAAATCATAATGTCATTCATAAAATTATTTTTGTTAAGGGATCTCATGTAGAATCGAGTTCTTCTCAAGGTAAGTCTAATAAGAATTTTAATACTCAATCTTATGTCAGAAAACCTGTTGAAAGAAGGATTCTTTTTATCTCTAAGGGTTTGAATAATGGTTTTCAAAAGTTTATTTCGATATGCCATCATTGTGGAGTGAAATGTCACATTCGACATTTGTGTTCAAAGTTAAAAGGAAAGACTTTGAAATCTAAGAGGAAATCGAGAACTTAGAAAAGACCCAATGTTGAAGATCAAATTAGAGTTTTGAGTAAAGAGATAAATAATTTATTTAACCATGCAAGTAAAACACCTAAGATTAGACAATCATGGGTTAGAAAAGGTGAGCTACATTATTGTGATGCTCATACATGGGTTAGAAAAAGTGAGCTACATTTTTGTAAGGCTCATACTGAACTTAGAACATGTGACTTTAGGCACGTGAAAGATGATAAGTCAGTGGTTGATAATCTCAATGATAGTGATGGTAAGAATGGTTCTTTTAATGAAAAGAAAAATTCTAAAGGTTTAGGAAATGACACCATTGTTGCTTCTAGTCTACCTAAACTAAAACATGTTGATTGTGATAAGAGCCAAAAGGCTAATTTGCTTTGCATTAGTCAGATATGTAATGATTATCAATATGTCAATTTCTGTCGTGATAAATGCATTATTAATAACTCTTTTGGAAATTGTCTTATGGAAGGTGTATGTACATCTGATAATCGATATCACATATTTCCTAAATTTTGTACTGAGAAAGGTCTTGAGGATATATCCACAGATTCTCAGTCAACTGACATCTCTACAAAACCATTAGATTTTCAAAAGCATATGCATATTAGAAAATCTAGTGGCATAATATCATTAGGATATATGTCTTAATATGTATCATTCTAGGAATATCTTGCATTATCTTTTATCCTAGAATTGATATATTATCATGCATTTTTTTTTTATTTGCATGTTTATTTTATTTTTTTTATTATTATGCATGCATCATGTTTTACTACTATTAGGATTATTCATGCATGTATCATGATGACAAAAATTGCCAATTTTTTTTTAAAAAAATTCTTAGCATGTTGAGCTTGGCTAAGGGTACAAATGGTTGTCATATTTTACTATATTCTCATATTTTCTTTTCTTATTATACTTATAAGAATTGGAGTTGTTAGTCTGACCTGATGTTATGAGTTATTCCCTTGACTTGTGTAAGTATTATTTTTGGAACTCATCAATTTTGGGTGTTTGTTTTACTTCGGAGATGACTGTATTACTTGTTGAAACTTTTAATCTTTCTCATCTAATCTGAAGTGATATGTAAGTTCACAAGCTATGCTAGATTGATCTATGCTTTTAAATACCTTTTGCATGCTTATGAATGTTATGGTAATGTTGAAAAAAAGGAAAGAATGAGATGTTTAAAATATAGAAATGCAAAAAGTAGTTCTTCGATCTAAGTAACCAGGACTCTTGCCTCAGTAAACATTGAGTGTTTGCGTAAAAAGGGGAGAAGACTAATGAGCATAAATCCCATGGAAGAAGCTCGGGCCCAGTTGGTCGGGACTAAAAATCCTCGTTGGAAAGTCCGGAGCTTAGAAAGACAAGAAGGGATATGGTGAAAGAGTTAAAAAGATGAAAAGAATAAATAATAGGGTATTATTTTTTTTAACAAGCAATAAAGGTTCGAGTTTAAGATTTGACTTCTAGCTTAGGTTTTGGACTAAAGTATCATCACGATTAGTAAGGAAATTGTTAGAATTAACATGTATCATTTTCATCTTAATTGTTTGCTTGCACCTTAATATTTTTCATATATGTAAATGCTAAGTAAAACTTGACTTGTGATTGCTTGTATCTAAAAGGTATACGTGCTAATTTTATTCACTATCATGTGCATAATAGCTAAGTCAAATATGCGATTATGATGTGTTAATGATTAACTCATTGTCTCTACTGCCCTGCTCACATGGTTCTAAGAACAAAAAGATTTTTGATTGTTTTGCATTTTGTATTCATGCATTAGTATTAAGTTCATACATTATAGAGATTATGTTACTCGAGAATCTAGATATATTCTTAGAGAGTACTTTATTTTAGTATTTAATGTTTGACTTATATTCTCTAGTGTCTCCTCTATGATTCTTTCCTTATGTTTTCCTCTTGAGACTTTCTCTTGTTTCTCTTGTTTGCTTTGATTATTTTTATTATTCTTTGTCATTTCACTGACAAAAAGGGGAAGAATTATTGAGTAAGGGAGAGTAAGGATTTAATGGGGGAGAAGGAGTGTGTGTTTTATGATCATTATGCTTACATGGATATTGTGTTTTCCTTATGATCATTTTATATCTGTTTTCCACACTTGCGTTTAATGGTTTGTTTAGTGTTGTGGTTACAGGATTGATAGACCATCATGAAAGTATGGTGACAGTTTATATCTATGTTTGTCGGTGTGTGTTCATAGGTATATATGTTATGTTGTTATTTGTGAGGCTATATTGTAAAATATGGTTTTGTCTCAGAAATGCCAAGGGGGAGATTGTAAGAACATTTATTGTAATTGTTTATGTATGACATGTTCTAGACAATAACCATGTGAAGTGTTAGATAGGTTGTGTTGGTTTTAACGACATATACAAGCTTCGACAAAGGTGGAATCAACCATTGAAGTAGTGAAGAATACAAGTGAAGTGTAAAAATGAGTGTATTGATAAAAATGTCTCTCGTTGGGTAAAAGTGACATTTCCCAAAGCCGTCAATTCAAGCAAAAATTCTCGGGGAGTCAAAAGGGTCATTTTGGCGCAGTTGCGGAGAAAAGTGATTTTAACAAAAATACCTACACTTAAGCCTACACTTTTAGAATCAAAAAGTGGAGTTTTACGCTTGAAGGTACGCTTGGACCTACGCTTCAAGCGTAGCTGCGACAGAGTTTTGTGAAGTCTAGGTGCGACATTATGACTGCGTGGCTGGTTGTTACGTATCCTATTATGACTTGGGCTACACTCCTATATATCCTAAGACGTGTATAAAAGGTATATACACAAAAGTTGATTAGATTCATTCCCAATTATATGAGAATTAAATAAGGGAGGAATCCTAGTTCAGAAAGGAAACAGTGATTTCAACAAGATTTTCAGTCAAATTTGGGAGCTCATATCTTGATCAAAAAAGGTCCAAATGAGGTTATTCTTGATCCTATCATCAATATCTTGAAGTCCGTTTTCCAACGATATATTACATGCCTTCATCCAATATGTGTAGCTTCAGATATGATCAAAATAGTGAGAGGTGTCTTATAGGAAAAAGCTGAAAATTTCAGAATCGGACTGAAATCCTATAGATTGATCCGTGCTGACCCGGATGACTTTGAGTTCGAACTAAACACCTATAAGCACGTGTATATCATATATTATACATGATATTGAAGGGTTTGAATCAGTTGAGTGTGAAATTACCAAAGAGGGTGAACTTAGGGTTTCTCCTCTACATTGCCTATAAATACCAAGGTTTACAATAGAGGAGGTCACAGTTTTTGAGAGATCTCTACAGTATTCTATCATTCATATTCTTCTACAGAGATATACACATAGAGAGAAAAGATTGAGTGATCATATATATTCAAGTTCTCTCTTATTATTGGGATTTTCCAATTGTGCTTCTATACCGAAGATCTTATGCACAATTGAATGATCTAGTTGCTGAAAAATCATCACACCGTCTATTCCAACGAGGTTGTCTTGATCCATTGAAGAACGGAGCCGTCTGAGTGCGGAGATCGGAGCGAGAAACTTCGTGGTTATTTGATCTGTTGAGAAACAGAGCCGTCAGAGTACGGATCGGAGCGAGAGCTTCGTGGAGCGCGAGTGAATCTAGACTTTCAGACGTCGAGTGAAGAGCAACAGATTACATCAGTTGTAAGTACTATTTTCATAGAGTCTGTACAAATTCTTTGATTCATAATGTATCGATACCCGAGCGTATCCGTGGTTTTTACTTGGAGTCTTTCCAAGGTTTTTCACGTAAAAATATCCTGTGTCTCTATTACTTTATTTTCTACCCTTGGATTATTCTTTGCATGATTTATCTTGATAAATAATTGAATTAAAATTAATTTTTCCGTAATTATTATTAATTTGTTAATAAATCCACAAAAAGCCTATTCACCCCCTCTAGGCTTATTTCATTGATCGTCTAGGTAATTTCAGTTTTCCTATCACAGTGGACAATCAAACAGACAAATATGGAGACAATTTTCAAGGAAACCTCAAACTATTTTTACTAACATTAGTGAAAGATATTTTACAATTCAATCAGGAAAGACATTGTTAGAGAGTGTTTAGTTTAATATACTACCTCTGTCCGGAATTACTTGTCCACTTTTGCACCTTTATTTGTCCCAAATTACTTGTCCAATTTCGAATTCCAATGCAATTTAATCACCCACTTTCCCCAATTACCCTTATTCCACTAACTTCAAACAAATACCGGACCCCACCATAATACTATATTATTAAGGGCAAAATTGGAAATTATACACTAGTCAACCTCAATCCATAAAATGCTAAAAAGTTCAAATTGGACAAGTAATTCCGGACGGAGGGAGTAACTAAAACAAAGGTTAGGGGGCTTCAAGAAAGCAGAAGCAAACTCAATATCAACTAAACAAAGACTCACTGACTTCAGTAATGATAGCCATTAGGGTCATTTAAAGTATCAAAATAATATATGTATTTTTTTACATAGTTGATATGAGATTAAGAAAAAAGGAGTGAAGACGTAAAGAAATTAGAATTTGGTAAAAAAATAAAAATAATTAAATTAGAAGATTAAAGTTTACTTGTTGATATGTATTTATATAGGTATATAAGTGTAATATGTATAGTTAATAAGAGTAAATATGTAATTTACTATATAAAAGGGGCGAGGCAACATAATCGGGACGAGGCGACTCTCCCACATACCCGCCTCGGAACCCCGCCGGGTTTTTTCTCCTTCCCCCATACCCGCCCCCATTTATTTAATCAAGTTCTCAAACCCGCTTAAATCGGGTTGAGGCAGCGCGGTTCCCTACCGGGGTGGAAATTTTTGCCATCCCTATACATAACATATTGATATCATCTCAAAAACATTACAAATAAGATGATACGTAACATATTAAAAATAAGGTGAACCAGGATTGAACATCAAAGTTCAGGAATACCCAATCTAATAAATAACAATTGGGGGAATGACACAAAACCCCCCTATAGTTTAAAAAATATGCAGAAAATTTTCATCAAGTTCATTTTGTGTAAATAAGCCCCTCTACTATTTCAAAAGTGTGCAGATTGACCCCCTATGACAAGATTTTGTTCACTTTTTGACTTTCACATGCCATCATTTATTCCCAAATACCAAAAATACCCTTATTTCCTTAATAAAATATCCTTCTTGCATATATAAATTAAAATTAAGTTAATAATAAGTAATTATATATATATATATATATGTATATATATTATTTTAATAGTTAGAGACTTTGTTGTATTTGTTAAAAAACATAAATTACTTACAGAAATAAAATATGATTTTAAAAGTAGCAAAATAAATGAATGGACTATGTCTGAATATATAGTTTCTAGTTTTTAGTTCACTTTTTAAATTTAACAAAAATATTATTTCAGACATTATTTTATTTTATTTTTGTTTTGTTTATAGTTCACTTTTAAAATTTAACAAAAAAAAAATTATTTAAAAAATTATCCAAAATTTTAATGTCCGAAATATGTCCGATTTTTTTTTCATTTATAATTTAATTTTTTTAAGTATAATTGTTTAAAGAAGTTTGACAAGATTAACAAGTAACTTGCCGCTTTTATCACAAACGAATTTGATCGAATTATTCAAATGATGTGATTCATATTTTTATTATTTTACTTAAAATTTTCTTATGTAATAATAATTATAACCTATCTACACAGTAATAAAAAATAAAAATAAAAGGTACAGTGGTACAAGCAAGGGCGGAGCTAGGAAAGTTATATAGGGGGCCTATGTAATTTTTTATAAGTTTATTAGTAACATTTATATTTTTCTAAGTTACCAAAGAATTTTTTAAAAACTTTTGAGGGAGGCAATGCAAATTTTTTTTATAAATTTATTGGTAAAATTATATTTTTTAGGCTAGCAAAATATTTTTAAAAACATTTCGAGGGGACATATGCAATTTTTATAGACATATTTATAATATATATTTTTTGGGGCTAAAAAACATTTCTTCATTTGCATAAGATTTTTTGTTTGAAGTGGAAAATTGCCCTATGGTTTGAAAAATGTGCATAAAACTCACCCTCATGGTTTCTAACCCCCCTACACTTTAAAATTAGTGCAAATAGTCCCCCTCCAAGCTCTTTTAGATGTCAAATTACCATCTTACTCTCAAACGACATTTCAATCTTGTACCTAAGGGGCAGAGCTAGTCTATCCCTAAATTTAACTTAGGGTAAATTACTCTAACCTCCCCTGAGGTTTTGCAATTACTCTCAAATTACAGTTTGTGTAAATTTACTCTGACCACCCCTATAAAATTAATATAACACTAATATTTTTATGCAATTACTAAAATACCCCTAACTTAAGTGCTTTAAATTGAAGTAATTTACTCTGACATAAAATTACGTTAAAGTTTTGTTAGCTTTGGTTTGGATAACCTAACTATCAAATGAAGTTAACTTTATTAAATTAAGAAAGAACATATATATTAAAACCTAAAAGTACCCTTGAGAGTGGCAAAAATATTAAAATAGCATCACCAACTGGCTTGGGAAGTGATAATGATGTTTTGGGTAGTGTCAAATAAGGGGTATTTTAAATGGTAGGAGGACATTTGACATGCAAATCATAAATTGTTTCAGTCTAAAACACTTAAGTTAGCGGTACTTTAGTAAATGTACAAAAATATTAGTGTAATATTAACTTTACATGGGAAGTCAGAGTAAATTTACACAAATTTTAATTTGAGAGTAATTATGCAAAATTTCAGGGGAGGTCAGAGTAATTTACCCTTAAACTTAATATTATTATACAAGTATCAAAGTAATACATGTAATTTTTAACATAGTTGAGATGAGATGAGATTAAAACGAGAAGAAGTAAGGAAATTAAGATTTGATATGGGATGAAAATTAAAAATAAATAAATTAGGAGACTAATGTTTACTTGTGGGTATATATTTATATAGGTATATAAGTGTAATATATATATATATTAATAAGGATGACTATGTAATTTACTATGTAAGCAAGGCGTGGCGACCCTCCCCCATAGGGCCATGCCAGCCACGGAAACCCCCCGGGTTATTTTTTCTTCCCCCATACTCATTCCCATTTATTTAATCGAATCCCCAAATTCACTTAAATCGGAATGGGGCGGGGCGGGACGGTTCCTCAACCGGACCGGAATTTTTGCCCATCCCTAATTCACCCCATAACAATTACATTCGTTGTTTCTAATTTGTAATTATATTTGCTAGAAAATACGTACGTATTCAAATGTATATTAATGCATTTACACACGCAAACAGATATGAAATTTTATGTCTGTAGATTCTGTACACAGATGATTCCTGCACTAGGCATGTGAAAACAATGTGATTACAAATATAAAATTACATGTTGATTGTACATTTAAGATTCAAGTTTATATCTGTTGATTAATAATCTTTGTTGTCTATTTCTAATTATTCCTTAAAAAATTGAAAATTATTTTACAAAAAACAAGAAAATTGAAGAAAACAAGAAAATCGGCCTTTTAAACTGCCAGACTTGTACCATTTGGCTCTATATTATTATAAAAGTATAAGACTTCAGTAATATTATTAAAATGACGTGATTATGTGGCTCTACCATCTAGCTTCAAATAATAGGCAAACCAAGAGACATGATTTAAAATGACGGTAATATTTTCTTTCTTTTTTAGTCTGACTTCAGCGAGAATTCCATACCTTTAATTAAAAATAAAAAAATAAAAAAAAATATTTTAATTAAGATGCATTATTATTTAAGTGTAAGTATAAATAATAGACATTCCAAATAGCATGATCAAAGCAATACGTCATCGCATAAAATATACAAGTTAGAATTTTTTTGTATATATATATATTGTTAATTCTTTAAAAGCTGTCATAACTTACATGATTTTTAATTTGTTGTTAAAATTTTGTTTTGGCATCATTGTATTTCGATTTTGGGATTTTAAATTTATTCTTGTTTTTGAAGTTGACTTTGGATGTATTAAAGTTGAGTTGGCATACATAATTGTTTAAACGATGCTAAATACAGATGTTTTTATGTGAAGTTAGTTTAGACGTTGACAAAAGACTGTTCTTTTAATTTGTCACGAGTTTCAGTTAATTTTTTTAATCAACCTTTGAGCCATTTCAAAATCCTCCCTTTAATCAACCTTTGAGCCATTTCAAAATCCTCCCTTCCCATTAACAGTTGACTAAAATGAAATTGTTTCCATTAAAATGACATTACTTTGGATGTATTGAAGTTGAGTTTGGCATACATAATTGTTTAAACGATGCTAAATACATATGCTTTCATCTGAAGTTAGTTTAGACGTTGACAAAAAACTGTTCTTTTCATTTGTCACAAGTTTCAGTTAATTTTTTTAATCAGCCTTTGAGCCATTTCAAGATCCTCCCTTCCCATTAACAGTTGACTAAAATGAAATTATTTCCATTTCCAAATCAAAAAAAGTTGCACACTCAAAAGAAATAGTATATATATATTCTAATTATTCCTTAAAAAATTGAAAAGTATTTTACAAAAAACAAGAAAATTGAAGAAACACAAGAAAATCGGCCTTTTAAACTGCTAGACTTCTACCATTTGGCTCTATATTATTATAAAAGTATAAGACTTCAGTAATATTATTAAAATGATATGATTAAAATGACGTGATTATGTGGCTCTACCATCTAGCTTCAAATAATAGGCAAACCAAGAGACATGATTTAAAATGACGGTAATATTTTCTTTCTTTTAGTGTGACTTCAGTGAGAAATCCATACCTTTAATTAAAAGTGAAAAATAAAAATAAAAATATTTTAATTAAGATGCATTATTATTTAAGTGTAAGTACAAATAATAAACATTCCAAAGAACATGATCAAAGAAATACGTCATCGTACAAAATATACAAGTTAGAATTTTTTTGTATATATATATATTGTTAATTCTTTAAAAGCTGTCATAACTTCATGATTTTTAATTTGTTGTTAAAATTTTGTTTTGGCATCATTGTATTTCGGTTTTGGGATTTTAAATTTATTCTTGTTTTTAAAGTTGACTTTGGATGTATTGAAGTTGAGTTGGCATACATAATTGTTTAAACGATGCTAAATACATATGTTTTCATGTGAAGTTAGTTTAGACGTCAGTTTCAGTTAATTTCTTTAATCAACCTTTGATTCATTTCAAAATCCTCCCTTCCCATCAACAGTTGATTAAAATGAAATTATTTCCATATAAAAAAAAGTTGCACACTCAAAAGAAATAGTATATATATATTTTCTTTCTTTTAGTGTGACTTCAGTGAGAATTCCATACCTTTAATTAAAAATGAAAAAATAAAATAAAAATATTTTAATTAAGATGCATTATTATTTAAGTGTAAGTACAAATAATAGACATTCCAAAGAGCATGATCAAAGAAATACGTCATCGCACAAAATATACAAGTTAGAATTTTTTTGTATATATATATATGTTGTTAATTCTTTAAAAGCTGTCATAACTTCATGATTTTTAATTTGTTGTTAAAATTTTGTTTTGGCATCATTGTATTTCGATTTTGGGATTTTAAATTTATTCTTGTTTTTGAAGTTGACTTTGGATGTATTGAAGTTGAATTGGCATACATAATTGTTTAAACGATGCTAAATACAGATGCTTTCATGTGAAGTTAGTTTAGACGTTGATAAAAGACTGTTCTTTTAATTTGTCACGAGTTTCAGTTAATTTCTTTAATCAGCCTTTGAGCCATTTCAAAATCCTCCCTTCCCATTAACAGTTGACTAAACTGAAATTATTTCCATATCAAAAAAAGTTGCACACTCAAAAGAAATAGTATATATATTTGTTTGAGGAGACTGGGCTTGTCGTTGGAGGACGGCGAGTCTAGGGTGCGGGTGGCGCGAAAGCAGTAAGACAAGCAAAGGGTTTGTTTGAGCTTGGTTTTGAGTGAGGGAGAGGTGGTGTGATCATCGTCCATGGGGGGAGTGAGGAGAGAGAAAGTGAGAGAAAACAAATATATATTTTTTTGCCCCCAAACATGTTTTTTATTCTTATTTTTTGGGTGAGAAAATAAAAACAAAAAAAAAGAATTATTCTTGTTTTTGATTCCCAAAAAAAAAAAAACACATTCCCAAACGGACCCTCAACAATGATTGTAACAACAAATAATTTAAAAACACAGCGTTTTAACTCAATACGACATAGTTTGGATAACTTAAGAATTTGCAGTTACCAAACGATATCGTTAAGGGAAGTCAAAATTAAATGCTTACTCAACTTGTATATTCCCTCCGTCCCATATTAGTTCTCCACTTTCTCAACTTATTCCAAAATAATTTTTTCATTTTTGAATCCCAATACAATATAATCCTATACTTTTCCAACTTAATCCTCTCCACTAACTTCAAAAAGCAATGAGTCCTACTAAAAACTACAACTATACTATATTATCAAAGGGCAAAACTGAAAATACAAAATAACCAAAAAAGATTTTGAAAGTCAGAGCAAATACATTCCTGCCTATTCATTTTTCTAGCTAAAACACATCACTTCAGCTATGGTATATCCATTTTTTCAGCCCAAATACATTCCCGCCTATTCATTTTTCCAGCTAAAACACATCACTTCAGCTATGGTATATCCATTTTTCTAGCTCAAATACATTCCCGCCTATTCATTTTTCCAGCTAAAACACATCACTTCAGCTATGGTCTTTATGCTTTCTCTTGTTCGCTTTCTTGGCCTCTCTTTTGGTCCGCTGGATTGCACCGTTTTGGAATTGTATTGAAATTGTAATTTTACTATTGTAATTTCAAATATATTGTTTGGATAAGTCTTAGAATTTAAATATAATTGGATTTCATTCCCAAATCTAATTTGAATGTGAATTTTAATCCTAAACCCAATTTAAAAATTAAATATCATAAATCTTGTATTAAATTAGACAATATAGATAGATTTAAGTATCTAAATATATGTATGAAACTATGAATATATATATATGTATATATGCATTTGTATATATATTTATATATATAGGAGTGTGTGTATATATATGTATATATAATAGGTCTTTGTAAATATATATGTATGTTTGTAGTTGTAAAAATTTAGTTGTTAGAGAGAGAATATTTATTGGATTGAAGATTTGGAGAATATTTGGAATTGGAAATCACAACTTTTCATGTGGAATTCAAAGTATGAAATTGGTGGATTTGGAATTGAAATGCAATTCCAATTCTAAAATATTTTATTGCATCCGAACAATGGATTTGGAATTGGGAGCTCCAAATCCAAATCTAAAGCTCCAATTCGGCGTTGCCGAACGGACCGTAAGGTTGCGCGGATTTGGGATTCCATTAATGCAATTCCAAATACATTGTTCAGCTAACTCTTGTAATTCAAGTGTAATTGGATTTCAATCATAAACCCAATTTAAATGTGAATTTCAATTCAAACCCAGTTTTGATGTGAATTTCAATCCTAAACTCAATTTGAATGTAAAATATCAAAATCTTGAATTAAATTAGACAATATAAATAGATCTAAGTATGTAAATATATATATATATGCATGTGTATGTAAATATGCGTGCATGCATGTGTATTCATATTTGTATAAATATATATATATATATATATATATGCATGTGTATGTAAATATGTGTGTATGCATGTGTATTCATATTTGTATAAATATATATGAATACCTATATATAGATGTGTGTATATATATTTTTATATGTAGGCATGTGTGTATATATGTTTGTATATATATAGGTCTTTGTGAATATATATATACATATATGTGGTTGTGAAAAATTAGTTGTTAGAGAGATAATATTTGAATATTTGGAATTGAAAATCACAACTTCTCATGTGAAATTCAAGTTATAGAATTGGTGAATTTGCATTCCAATTCCAATATATTTTGTGGCATCCGAACAATAAATTTTGAATTGGAGTTTCTAATTCCAAATCCAATGCTCCAATTCGGGATTGCCGAACGGACCTAAATGCGGTTACAAGTGTATGAGTATAAGCCATATTATGTTGGCATTCTATACTAAAGGCAACATTAATTATTAACTACCAAATTCAACATTTATATATATATATATATATATATATATATATTTCAAGAATTCCAACTAAGGAATATATTATTTTTCCAACTCGCAAGGACACCCGTAGGCAATCATATGTTCAAGCACTACCGGGTTTATAAGGAATTGTGACATTTCTTAAACCCCAAAGTTAACCAATTTTAATGAAACTAGTATAGTTTATAGTAACTGATTAGTTAATCAACAGTTTTTAGAACCAGAACAAAACTATATTAGAACAGGCACAAAACCGTACTGTTTGGTTCTGTCCGGGTTATGAATTATATGTGCACCTATAAATGTAATAGAAAGGGATGTTAGGAATGGTTTTCCCATGATAGTAGACAATCAAACAGACAAATATGGAGACAATTTTCAAGGAAAGCTCAAACTATTTTCTCTAACATTGATGGACAATAATTTACAATTCAACCAGGAAAGACCTTGTTAGAGTGTGTTCAGTCTAATAGAACTAAAACAAAGGTTAGGGGGCTTCAAGAAAGCAGAAGCAAACTCAATATCAACTAAACAAAGACTCACTGACTTCAGTAATGATAGCCATTAGGGGGTGATTCATAATTGTAATGATAGGCATTCTGATGATCTGACTCGACTTCATAACGATACACGTTGTGGGATTGTTCCACTTCGTACTGATATGCATCATGGGATTGTTCCATTTCGTAGTGATACACATTGTGGGGAGGAGGCTCTTCTTCGAAATGGTGGGCGTAATGAGGTGGGGAGGGGGAAGAGGGATCACTTGCTGAGGGACTGGGGATGTGAGTTTGGTTCTTATCGACACGGACCTCAACTAGCTCAACTTCTTCGAATGAGTGGAATATCGGGTGCAAGTATGCATCAGCTAAGTAAGATTTCAAGTTGAGACCGGGTTCAGAAGCGCTCTCCTGTGTGTCCTTTTCCATGGCTTCCTGCACACAGCAATAACAGGAAAGACACTTCAATCAGTAATTTGATTACAAAAAAGTAAGCACATTGTAAAGTATCAGCGACGCAAAAGTAGACAAATCACTTTTGTCCAAGTTCTGTCAGTGGTTTTAAGAACAACTCCGACTGAAAAAGACCTTCTACCAATTATATTATTACAGTTACAATCAAACACCAAAATATCTCGGTCTAACATGGCCACTGGGGCTTTAATTCTGAGCCCCATGTGTGGAGCAAGGTCATGAAGAACATCTTCCGCGAATGCCTAGGTTACACAGTTGTCATGAAAAGAATTCCAGTCATCTTGATGCTTATAGAAACAATATCATATGCCATATTTCAATCCCTTGGTAATACACAGTAGGCTAATGTGTTTTGTCATCCAAATGACTTGCTAAGCATAAATAGGCAAAATTGGAAACTAAGAAATTTATTTGAAGATCAACTTCAAGCACACCCAAATATTAAACACGTGTCATTAGACATCAATTCTACCCAAAGAAGTTCATATTAGAAAACCCTAATTCCTCAGAAACCCTGTAGTCCCGATTTCCTATGAAGATAGACAACAGACACGTCTTCTTGAAACTATCATCCCAATAATACTGAAGCTACTCAATGAATTAGCTAAGAAGTGTGCAAGGGAGGATTTGCCTGCTTACTGGCTAGCTTGTGCACTCGAAGATCAAATCGTTTCAATCTCATTGGGAAATATATGAAACATGTGTCTTCAGATATAGACACTGTCCAGAACTCAACTGTTAGTGATCAGACATTCTCAAACACAAGCACGAGTCGCAGAATATGACAATGCCATTACCAAAATTCATTTGAAGCCTTTACTCAGCATGTGTCCGTATCAAATATGGTGAATGCAAAAAAAGATTTCTCCAATCTTTTCGATAAATCCTTCAATTAGTAATCTAGGTAACAAGAATAGAAGAGTATCAAATTTAATCATCAGACGAAAGTGAATCTTGCGTCACGGACACAAAACAGATACTGTAGTCCACTGTTGATACTAGTGTGGGTATGGTCTGCAGATCAACATAGTCCAGACTTGTGTCTTACTAACACGAGCATGATAATGTGGAATCTGATATCAATATGTGCACATAGGGTAACTCCTGGTATTTACAACATATTTATTTCTGCATCTATATCCACATAAACATGAACTAACTTAGCATGAAAATTTAGAGAAAAGTTTACTTCAGACTAATTGTTATATGTTGAAATTTAGATGGATGCAACTAACCTCAAGGGGGAACTTTCTGAATGCAGGTTCAAAGCGGTTTTTGCAGTACTTGTGGAAAGATAGTGTCAATATGGGTAAGATAACTAGCAAAGGAGTGGAATTTGCAGCCTTTTTCGTGCTGAGAAGACCCATCAAAAGAAATTGAGATATCAACAAGCTTGCTATTATGCGGCTGTGAACATGTGGCCAGAATGCAGCGGCACTCTCATATTGTTGATTGTACACATTAATAATCTGTATGACCAAGCAGAACAGAAAATCTCAATGTGAAAGTACGCAGACAAAACTCACCATGGTATACAATTATAAATGATATAATTAACTGATATCAATTATAAAGGATGTAATTAACTGACATCAATTATACTATTACAAATAATTACTAAAATTTGTAGTGAAATGTAGCTTTTGCTTTTTTAATATTTGGAAGATCCTCAAATAACATCATCCTAAATAAAGTCGTTTCTGAACCGTTCTCCAAAATAGGTTGTTATTTCCTGCATTCTACTAGTATTCCGGGTCTCCTGATAACATCACCAAGTTTCAAAAACCCCAAAAAAGGTAAGAGTTTTGTCATTGTCAACCGAACCATTCTCTAATATTAATACATCAAACAGACATTTCCATAAGTTCCTGTTTAAGTTTGAATCTAATTAACAGCACTAAGCCTTCTAATACAGACAAACTAAATTAAGTGAGAAAACTAACCTGGTGACGGTAGACAAAATATGCGAAGGCAAAGAAGACTAGTATGAAAGGAAGAAGGATCGGTGTAACCACGGCATACACAATACCCAGCAAGAAATACAGTTGAAGACTTGGAAGAGTCTCTGGAAAATCCACACTGTGAGGGTCCATTGCCTTCTCTCTGTCCCTCTCAGTTTTCACCAAGAATATGTTCTTAAGGTGGAAGATGACCAAAGGCTTCAAACGTAGAATCTCACTAGCAACAGCAGCCCACCCATCAACCATTATATACGTAATAAAGAAAGTAGCCTTCATTGGTATTGAAACTCCAATAGTCCTAGGAATGCTGCAATAAAGAAAAACAAAGATAAGGATAGGTAAAAAAATAATACTGCTAAATAAATAAATACTACTAAAGTTATCAGCTCCACTTTCTCAGGGAAGCGCAGTTTGTGTTCGACATTTGCACTACACTGCTTTATTTTGGACAATTGTTTGACAATAATAACCATTTGCATCCTCATCTCTGCTTAGGAAAAACACCAGTTTTTTTGCCATAAAAAATTAACATTGTAGAAGTCTCCTCCAATCCTGAGAGATGTTTCCTGTGATAGACCTCCTTATTCTTGAACTAAATTTACCCAAAAATTGCACCACCAACACTCAAAAGATTCTCTCATAGCAATTTGGTGGAATTATTAACTCCTTTTCTGATTTTGAACCACGTTTCTCCAGCAGCCAAAACCCCGCAACACTCGTTGAGCAATTTTGAGTCATTACACCCATCAAATGCTGCATATTATTCATACAAATTCCAATTGTATAACACTTTATGAAGGTACCTGATATATGTAGTGAAAATGTAACACTGACGCAATACATCATGGAATATAGCAACCTATAGAAAAAGCCATTGTTCGTTTGCTGATTTATTTCAAGACTGGGAGTCATTAATAATTAGTTGTTAATTGAATACATTACACAATCCTACCAAAGGCGCAAATAGGTCTAATGCCCTTGAGGAATATAACATCAACAATACTGGATCAAATTCCTAGGCACAATAAAATTACAAGTAAAACTTATGGTGTATATGAAGAAGTAAGCCTATGATATCACAATAATAATAAAAAGAAGCCCAGTATCTAATATAGGACACTGGTTGCATCTCACTAGAGTAAAAAGACTGAAACTAAACCTTGCATAATGAATACTGTCAGACTTGCTTTGGCTTTTCTGATGACAAGAATGCCATGTTACCACAATGTTCTGTCAAACTCGTGCCAATCACTATATTCAGGCTGTAATATCAGGGGTTCACAGTGAATGACATATCATGGAATGAAGGATGTTATTTAACATTTGACCAAATTACTCATGCAACCACTATATTTAAAATTTTCACTTGAAATTCCATTGGTCAATGTGTAGAAAGTTTTGAGTAGTCCTCCAATTGATTGCTCCTTAGGATCTCTCAGTTTTCTGAACTTTTACATACATGTTATATATAATAATATCCAACATACTATTGCATGTTGACAGAAGATTATTGTGGTAGGAGGAAAGTTTGACCCGGGAGTTGTACAGGTGGAGCATGCCATGGTTCGGGGGTAGTAGGTAAGGCCCCAAACTCACTATTTGGGTTGGAGCTAAGTGACACGACTCGACGAACTTAAATGGGCCGTACGAGTATCCTAGGGTAATCCTTGGGCCTTTCGGATGTTCTAATTCGACGGGAGCCTGGCGACACGACCTAGCGAACTCTACAACCACCATACATGTATCTCAGGGTGATCCTTGGGCCAACCGAATAACTTATCTCAGTGGGAGCACAACTCAACAAACCGAACAACAGACACGGAGGGTGACCTCATACTTAGCTCGCAACATCCGATGTTGTGAGCGTTTTCTGGGGTTTCTACCACCATTATGCACAATCTTTTGCATCCACACATTGCGGGGATAATTGGGGAGTGATCTGCTGCATGACGATCCAGTTGTAATCACGGTCACTGCATAGCCATCATGCATGGACACCACGACATGTCTTCACATCATGAAGAGACTTGATGGAGCATGTGGCTTGGAGGCAAGGGGTGCGGCTTCATTATGCTAGGAGCATACGGACAAATATTTTCCCAAAATGGAATATTCTTTGTTAGTTGTTAGCATGATCCACAACATGTGCGGTGGACATGTGGAGCTATGGGAGAGGCTGGAGTGAGCTGAGTGTATTATAAAATGAGAGGTACTTTACTAAAAATAGTAAGAGTGAGGTAAGGGAAAGGGGACTTTTTCAGATTTGGAGAGAGAGTAGCAAACTGACTTGGAGTATAAAGGAAGAAAAGAGAGAGAAATAAAGAGTGAAGCTCTTTCATGGCTTCCTACCTGGTCTCCTCATCATCTGCTTGCGTTTGGTCCGATATTTAATGTTTGGTTCGCAATAGCTGATTTCGAGGCGGGTCGGCCTGCGCTATCTCTGGCAGCTCTCTATCGGCGTTCGGGTCCAGCGTACTTTAACAACAGTATTTTACCAATTTGAAACTTTCACTCCGACGTTTCACACCCAATTGAGGAAATAAAGAGAAAAAAGAAAAGAAATTTAGAGGTTGATGAACATGAACAAATGCTCAATAGACCAAAGACCTAATGCCCAAGCGGTACCTGCCCTTACTCCCAAATGGGAGGTCAAGGATTCGAGCCTCAGTGGAGGCAGTGTGTGTGAGTTTTTTACCTTTCAAAAAAAAAAAGGATGCTTACTAGAACCAGCTAAGAGACTTCTTTAAGAAAACCTTACTAGAGGTAACAGAGTAAGCACGAACAAACTTTCGAATTTAGCATGAACCTTGACTAAATACGTCTGATATTATGATCAAGCCATACGAGCCACAAGAGATGTAAAAGGTTACAAAGGGTGTCAGGGAAGGATCATTAGCACTTCAAATGCTCAATTATCAGTATAATAGCACACTTTGTTTCTAATGCATCCCAGATTTAACTAACACTTCGATACATAACTCAAAGTTACAAAATTGAACACTTCGATAACCAATTTCAAGTAACATTGTAATATGCAACAACTAATCTTATTGCAAATCATATCATACGTCGGCCAAAATAACTTCAAAACATGAGTGACACCCAAATATAAATATATATATATATATATATATATAACAGAGATATCGAAATTCCGCAATCAGTACTTCAGGATACATATGTGAACTTACTTATTTGAGTTCCGTGTATGAACTTGAAGCAAGTTCTTAATCTGATTTTGCTGAGGGATTAAAATTAGGTAAATAAAACAAATGAGTTCATTCCTGACAATCTGGTTGTGCATGAGAGGAGAATACTTGGTTCTCTAATCTAGTTTTGAACAAGTCCAGGATACTCTTGAATAGTGGCTCTTAGCATTCATTTTTGTATCACCAACTAGCTCAAAAATAAATGCAGTGAATATTCTGGAACAAATGTATGTGGTAAGCTTTGTTTTCTGAATGCGTGGTTTATGAAACTTATCACTTATAACATAATTTATTAAACCTTTTAGACCCCCAGAATGGAGCCTTATAAGTTGTACCAAGACCAGAATGTAAAAGTAAGCTGACAGATGATTTATTGAAGTTGAGTGAAGAACAAAGAAAACAAAAGCTTGCACCTTTAATCATGTCTAGTAGGGATGAAACAAATTTCATCTCTCTGTTTACTACTCGAAATATGATATTTATCATATCCAGAAAGAATATAAATGCAGGAATTTTAATTCTCTTATAAACAGCCTGCCCATCAGTAGAGTCGACTTAACGCATCATTAAACAAAAATAAGTCATATAATGTTTAGCCTGCATCCACTTGAGGCTTGAGCAAAAACTTTGCAGAAGTTAATTTGCAAATCAGCTAAGAAATCAGTTGGCATTAAGATGAAGGTGAATTATGTATGTTAATATAGCTAATATAGCGTTCAATGTCAAAACTTCAGACATTTGTGCCACTAGAGGAGGAAAATTAAGAATAAAAAAAGATAGCATATAAACCATAAGAAACTGCCAAAAATACATAAAACAATAAGAGCTCATGGTATAATTGTTTAAACATGAAAATGTTAAACAATTCTTTCAGAGGGTATGGAAAATTACTCAGTAGGTGATTGATGAAGGAAAGAATGAAGTTGCTGGAAAGCTGTTCCCGTGACTATGCTCCCCAAGAATACATTCACCAACATAAAGTAATAGTACTTGGCTGCTGACCTCCGTTCTAGTACAGATAATGCTACATGCCCCTCAATTTTTGACATAATCATCAAAACTGTAGGAAGAATGTACAGGAATATTTTGAGAGCTAGACCAGGAAGGAAACCCTGTAGGAATGACTTGATGAATTTTCTGCATGACAACGCCACAGAATATGTGAAAATGAACATACATTAGAATAAATGGAAAAACTATCATAAAAAATCAAGACATGTAAAGAAGACGTGAAATAGAGATGACTTATTTTAGCACAAATTCATCCAATTATTTCATCTTCTTGAAGGATATAGGTGGATACTCTACCAATATGCCAGAGATGTAATCTTAAAACCATTATAATACTCATCGAAGGTAGAAGCATTTTGACACAAGGATAAGAATGTAACATGAACACAAAGATCAATAAAACAACATACAAACAGGTGAATCAATGCAAAAAGAAGAAACTCTAATCCATGCGTAAATCCTCAATAATTTTAATTGTATAAAAATAAACCAGAAAAGTTATATGAAATGAAATACAAATCAAGGATTTTCTGACAATTAAAAAGAGCAAATTTATTCAGAACTCTATACTGCTGGGTTAGAGATAAAGTCTAACTCCAGCAATTTTTTGGGGGGCTGCCATATATGTTACAAAAGAGTCACAAACAGATCCACTCGTGCAGGTCAAATAATTTTGTTCAAATTGAATGAATTGGACAGATCACATGGTACTTTGTCCCATATACTCCTCAAGGATTCACTAGTGGTTTAGTGGGAGGGAAAATATGAAAATCATATCCCTGGATCATCCAGTGAATAGGAAAATAGGTTAAAGATGACCTTCCTAGTATTGGGGTTTACCAAAAAAGCTTCTGAACTTTTTGTGATCACACTATTGCAAATGGCAAAGCATGTCAGCAGATTTTCATTTATCTGAAACATATTCAAGAAACAGGAACTTCGATCCCACTAAGATGTACAATGGCAAGAAAAAGAAAATCCATGACCAGCATATGTGCAGGGAATATGTTGATGGTTTGTTGATCATAAAAATGGAAAAGAGGTTCAATGTGACTTTTTACCAAATTTACTCTTAACCTGTTCTCAAAACAAGCAAGTCGTGATTGAATCTCGACAACTCCATGTTAGTAGGTTGTGTGTTAATAATCATATACATATCAAATTTATACTGCCTTGATCAGGTTAAATTTCTTAGAACTGCCTGTTAACAAATATTAGATTTAGTGCTTCCATATGTGGGGTGTGATTCTCCAGTGAGTTTACAGCACTTTCTTCCCATTCACCAATGAACTATTGTATGCAACCGCGCAGTCTCTATTAACACATGTAACATAGTTTCACTATTGAATGTGTATGGTTTAAGACAATGAAATTAATAATCAAACTTCCTGAATAAAGGTGGAACTCAAATAGAAATATTATGTTATTAAGTCGCTGCTAATCTACAAACATTCTCTCATGCATTCATCACCATAAAATGCTCGAATTCTATTTCAATTGCAGTTCACTTTATCAATTTTGACTTTTGTTTTACTTCTGACATATGCAACTCCATAAAATGAATAACTATCCGGTGTTCGACCCAACACACGCATGAGTTGCTGTGCACCATGGAATAGCAGGTGTCACTAATTATATATGTAATGTCCGAAAGCTGAGCAGTACTGAATGACAATGTGGCACCTAATTAATGCATAGATCAAAATGCATTTATAATTCATTTATGCCAAACAGTAAGTAGAAAAAATTACGACAAAAATAAGAAATTGAAATTGAGGAAGTTCACTTACATTTCAATCACCGGCCTAAGGAAAGGAGCAACTCTTTGGAGTCCATCCAGATTTGCAAGTGATTGCACAAAAGCAATGGGTATCATGTAAAAGAACACCAAAGCAAACACTGATAATGATATCACGAGTTTTCGGATGCTTAGAGATACAAAGGGTATAGCCAGATTCTTCCAGTATACGTCACGGGGTTCAGGGGCCCAATTTGTTAACCAGAGTGTGGGATTCCTGCTTTGCTGTGTCTGGGCACAGACAGCCGCCCCCCAACGTGAATTAAATGATACAAAAGCAGCCGGCATAATAGATTTTGGGTCCTTAAGAATTCTCTGGCGCTCCGTTGCTAACTTGAAAGCAATACATGATCAAGACTAGATTTATTACAACTTGACACGGGGGAAACCCAAGACTACATTTGTGCCAAAATTTTTTACACCAATAGCAAACGTTGTTTAAAGGAGACTTAACAAGTAAGAATATGAAAATAATTGAAGAGGAACAAATAAAAAACAAATTTTTGGAGTGAAAATAGATTTTAGATGACGTAGCTCCCACAACTTACTTTTTTATCAAACTCCTTGATCTGTTGTTTATAGAAGTCGATAGCATCAACCTTTTGACCCCAAAGCCCAAGGAATCCTTTCTGAACAATAAAAATATTAACATTTTAGCAGAAAATTCCAAATAACTGTGAATGATATGCTCTTCAGCATCTTAAATGGATTTTAAAATCATGTCCCCGTGTGTGTCCCAAACATGTCTTGCCTTTTTGGTTGGCCTTTTGTCTGGATGCCTCTCAGACTTAAGTTGGTTATAATCCAACCAATTTTGGAGCCTCTCTCTTTTCCTCACAAGCTTGGCAAATTTGTTGGCATTGTAGACAGCCTGAATAAATATTAAAACGTTAGCATGCCTCTATGACAAACTAAAATAAAGCCCAGCAAGGTAAGTACAATCACAAAGACTGTATCACATTTTCACAAAACAATTACAACGAAAATATGCCAGTTCACCTAAGGTTAAGATTAAATAGGACATATCATAAAAAAAACAATTAGGGACAAGTCCAAAAGACGATTCAGCAGAAGCACCTTATTACCTGGTGGCAAAGATAGTGATCTGGGTGATTTTTTTTAAAGAAGTTGTCCACACTATCTGAAATTGAGCGATCAGAAGCATGTGGCACGTTCCTAACTAATACCTGCAATTTATGCATGTAAAAGATTATGGCACACAAGAATTTGAAAATCCTGTCAAAGTCGAACAAATAACACCAATAAAATGGTCGTTAGTTACATATTCCAGGGCAAGGGGGTAAAACATTGTTAGTTACATATTCCAGGCTAAGGGGGGAACTTTGGCACAGTTTAACTCTTAACTGAATAAATAATATAACAATTCAAAGGGTGAAGTTCAGCAACCCCCTTTGAATTACAATATTTTGTTTGATAAACCCTTAAGATCATTGATTCTCACATCAGCCAAGAATTACGGTTTGAGAAAACTGAAAATTAAGTACTGAAAATTTTAATAACTGACTAAATACTGAAGGTTTTAAGTGGTGCTTAAAAAAATTATATTATTCGATCCATGTACATTTTCAGTCAGACTTCAAGGATAAGTGATGACCCAATCACTTAAAATTTTACCTCATTTTGAGTGACACTTAATGTTTTCAGTGACGTTCAAATTGCTTATCAAAAGCACTTAATCAAATAATTGCTAAATCTTTTCAAATTCAAGTGCTGAATGGAGTTATCAAACAGCACTGTCTCTTTCATAATTTGACTTCACGAGCCATAGACTAAGCCTTACAAACTACTCCAGCATCTCTGTTTTAGCTTTCGTGAAAAAAAAAAAAAAAGTTAACAAAAGATAAAGAAAATGATCATAAGTGGCCATATAGATCCTTTCAGAACCTATATCGTACTCGCAAAAATTATTATAAAAACTGAATCAACCACAAGCTGCCTTCAGGACTTGAGCCATACCCAGTTTATTTTCTAGGAGTTAAACTCAATTAGCACGTTACATATTTTATCAGCATCAAATCTACCGAACATTTCCTAATCTTAAGTGAATTTAGGAGATCTTAATCTGCATGTTTCCTTCTTCGATAGAGAAACTTTATGCAACAAGTTCCAAGTGTTGGATGAAGTGGAGGTTATGGAACTTTAGCTTTGTGCTAGGTCATCTGAAAAAGAGAAACAAAAGCAGTTTCAATTTATAAAATTTCAATATATAGGAGTCTAGGACGATGAGTATATGGGATGCGCTCCCCATATGAGCCTTTTTTTTATACATACTTACTTATCAAAAAAAAAGAAAAAGGAGTCTAGGACGATGATGAGGGTCTTTCTTACTATTGTGGGTCCTGTTGGGGATGATACACTACTAGCGATGAATAGATTTTCTAATTATAGCTCTGTGAAACCGACTCCCCATGTGTTCCCTGTTATCCCCTGAGCCTTCCAATACCTTTTTTGTATTTCTAATCCTTTTGTGTACTCTTTCTACTTCTTTTCTGTGTAACAAACTACCTTCTCTTTAAAAGAAGAAAAAGGAAACTAAAACACTACCAGTAAAATAGACAACAATTAGCCATTGCAAACATTGACAGGATGAAACATCATAAGCCTCCACGTGAATCTTCACGGCACAGAATGAGATAAAATTTAGTTTCTGTTTTCTCAATAATAAACATTCAAGAAACTTCCTTTCGGATTTTTGAACAATTTAAGTTCAACTCACAGTGAATTGTTCTGCACGTCTGTGTTGTGAGGCTAAGAATTTTAACCTCATCGATGCTACTCTATCATATTCCTTGTAGAGCATGTAGCATGTCCAAAATGTGAACAAGTATTCCAATGATATGTGGATAAAAAACCTGAAGTCAAACATAACAGTTACTTTTCTGAAGGCAGGATTGTAATGTTTACATTACTATACACAAGGCAAAATACAGAATACAGGATAACAAAGGTCATCACAAGTTTATAAATAGGTCATGACTGCAGATATCTTTACACAGCTGGTTCTAGACGTGGAGAAGGAAAAGAAGTCCATTAGATAGCTGGCATCCAGCATAAACCCTTCCTTAAGACCCTTCTGAAGACGAATCATGGAAACTCCAAATAAATGCTTGGTTGTTTTCATTGAATTATAAATTGTATCAGTATTCATTAGTTCTGGACATTGGGAAAAATAACTGACTTTAGCACCTGGATGCAATGGTCCCGATATCTTTGGGACAGAATGGGTAAGGAGGTTAGTCCAAAACAGTAGCCTAAATTAGGGGCTTAAAATATAAGACCATTGATAGGTAGAGAGATGGAGCTAGTAGATACCACTGTATTGAAGGTTAATACATTGTGCCTACAGGAGAGAAAGTTATGGAAATTGAAATTTGTGATATAAACTTTATTACAACTGAAGAGAGAATATTTTATGGAAATTAACACTAAAGTTATAAAATAAAATAAAAATTAAAAATTAAAAGGAAAGGAAGAAAGAAAGAAAGAAAACATCAGTGCTATTGGAAAGGGGGATAGACCACCCATGCCAAGTGGGCCTCTCTCCTCCAAATGAGAGACTGGTTTCAAGTCCACATTGGGCTAACAGTAGGGTGTGTGTGTGTGTGTGTTCAGCTACCAAAAAGAAAAGGAGGCAGCTAGGAAATTTTGAATTAATAAGTATGACAAACCAACGTATTAAAGCACAATTTGGGGAATGGATAGATCAATATTTAAGGGACACTCTTAGAAGAGATATTATTTATTTTAGACTCTAAACAAAAGATGAGAAACATGGTAGACGGCATGGCATGGTGGATGGTAAAAAACTCAAATTTGGAGATACAAATGACAATTGGAAGGCTATTATAGAATTCACCGTAGTAAATACTACAGTAAATATCGAATACTAATATTTTCTTTGATAAAAGTATTAATTCAATTTTATACAAATATTGACAGTTTAACCTTAAGAATTGGATAGTGATATAGGTTGATAGTCCAAGAAGCTCCTGAAGCTTCTCGAAATGGAAAGCCTTATTAATAGACTGAGATGCAAAAGGTAGTCTTTTGTGTCACGGACTTCTCAGGATGTGAGAGTCCCCTCTGTACTTCTAGGTTTCTGTCTAGCTTTGGAGCTTATTTAACCGATAACGTGACCAAAACAGCTTATATTTTTTCTTATATGTATGACACAAATCACTAACCAAATAAAAGGCAATAATTCTAACTATATAATGAAGGACAATCGAAAAGAAAGTGGAAATTTGGAACCTAAAAAATGATGTTTATTTAATGGAAAAAAAAAAGAGTAGAACTATTCAATAATACACCTTAAAGGCTATAAAACTTGGACAAAAAATACAAGATCAAACATGCCAGTTTGGTTTGTTTTTATGATGAAATGATTTCGTTCCGGTTCAAGAGATTTAAGGACTACTGATAATAATTCGATCCCATTTAGTGGTCGATAACGTTTTGTATTGTTAGTTATAGTGTGTGGGTGTCTTTGGGCATGACCCATATGGGTCAGACCCATATAATTTTGGGTACCCATCTATGTGTTGTCCTAATATTTATATATATATAGGACTGCTAACCAGAAAGTTAGTAAGTCAATATTACACTAATTTCAACATGGTATCAGAACCTGATACCGAAGTTTGAGAAACTCTGTTCTCACAAAACCCTAACCCTAATCACCATCCTTCTTCCTTAACCCTTTTTTTTTTGTGAAGGCAAATTCCGCTACGCAGTGCCCCGATCGGGGAGCTCGCGGGGTCCAGGGGCAGTGCCCCGAGAATTTTTTTTCTGATACTTGGTCTGTTTTCGTAATTCCGATCATGAAACCCTAATTTTGTAATGGGTCCTTGACTGAAAAGTTGTACTTTTAGATATAGGGGTGCGGTTCCCCCTTGTTTATGTGATTAGGGGTGTGGTTCCTCCTTGTTAGTTTTTTTTTTTTTTCTATTTCGATTCGCATGGTCATCTTTGGATTTTTTTATTTAAGATTTTATTATGGCGGATTTGTCGTCTTCCGGCGGTAGGGCTATTGAGAACAACAACAAGCCCATTATTTCTGAGATTGTTTCTGCCTCTACCAAGCTTACAAATCAATGTTTGGATGGATCTAATTTCCAACATTGGAGAAATATTATTCTTTTTGCTATTCGTGGTATGGATAAGGAAGATCATCTTACTGTTGAATTCCTGAACAAGCAATCTGACCCTGCAGGTTATAAGATTTGGTTACGTGATGATGCAGGGTTATATAACCAACTTATCAATTCAATGGAGCCAAAGGTAGCTACGTTGGTTACCCACTGTGATTCAGTTAAAGAGTTGTGAGAGTATCTACAAATTCTATATTCTGGCCAAGATGATATGAACAGATTATATGATGTATGTCAGTCCCTATTCCGCCCTGAGTAAATGGAAAGTATCAGTGATTATTTCGTTTCGTTCAAGAAAACATATGAAGAATTTAATATGTTGATGTCTATTATGTCAGATATTCATCAGATGCAGAAACAGAGAGAGCAGTTGGTTATTCTTGCGTTCCTAAGTGGTTTAAAACCTGAATATGAATCGGCTCGGTCTCAAATTCTAGCGAGTCGCGAAACTTCACTTACAGAGGCATATTCTAGGGCTCAACGCTCTACTCGACAATCTTCAGGATTCAATAATAATGGTGAAAGGACTGCCCTAATAGGTCAATCCGGAGGCACTGCTAGGGGAAAACGAGGGGGCCGTGGGGGTCGAGGAGGACGCGGACCAAATGGTCAAGTTGTTTGTTTTCACTGTGGTGGCATTAGTCATATGCATGACAGATGCTGGAAGTTACATGATAAACCACCTAATGTTCGGTCCGCAAATATGATATCCAAGACTGATCATCAGTTTACCCAGGATACTACTATTGATGATGGTCGTGTGACTTTATTCGCTGAAGAGTACTCTCGCTTGTTAACTAATCAAGCCTCTATATCTGCCACTGTTGCTCAGACGGGTCCATCTACTGTTTGTCTTTCAGCTTCTCCTCGGGCACGGATTATTGATTCTGGAGCTTCAGACCATATGACTGGCACCACAGGTATATTGAGTGCATATTCTCCTACATCATCTCTTCCCGATGTTCGGGTGGCTGACGGATCATATATTGTTGTTCGAGGGATTGGGAAAGTATCTCCTACACCTAGTTTACAATTGTCATCCGTTTTATATTTGCCTGATCTTCCTTTTAATCTGATTTTTGTCAGTGCACTAACCAAATGACTTAATTGTTGTGTAATTTTCTATAGTGAATATTGTGAATTTCAGGATCGTTCGACGAAGAGGATGATTGGTAGGGGTCGTCGCACTTCAGGAAGACTCTACGTGCTAGATGAGGAACCAATATCCATGGCGTGTTCTGGTGTGTCATCCACTCCTTTCGACCTTCACTGTCGCCTTGGTCATCCTGCTCTCCCCAGTTTCAAGCGTCTATATCCAGTTTTTCAGTCTTTACCAGAGTTGTTTTGTGAGTCGTGTCATTTCGCGAAACATCATCGCGTGTCATATGCGTCTAGGATAAATAAACGAGCATGTGCTCCATTTGATCTAGTTCATTCTGATGTTTGGGGTCCATGTCCAGTTCAGTCTAAGTCTGGGTTCCGTTATTTTGTTACATTTGTGGATGATTATTCCCGTGCTACTTGGTTCTATCTAATAAAACAACATTCTGAGATTTTTTTCTGTCTTTTGTGCTTTTTACAATGAAATTCGTAATAAGTTTTATGTGTCTATTCACACGTTGCGTGGTGACAACGCATGTGAATATTTTTTTCTCCCTTTACATCATTCATGACCCAAGAGGGTATCATTCACCAGTCTTTATGTCCAGATACCCCCCAACAAAATGGAGTTGTTGAGCGTAAAAATCGATATATTATGGAAGTTGCTCGGGCACTTATGTTTTCATATGAGAGTCCCAAAAATATTCTGGAGCGACGCAATATTGATTGCAACATATTTGATCAATTGGATGCCATCGTCTGTTCTTAAGGGGGAGATTCCACATAAAGTATTATTTCCTAACTAGTCTATTCATTTTCTCCCATTACGCATTTTTGGATGCACCTACTATATTCGGGATATTCGACCTCAGCTGACTAAACTTGATCCCAAGTCCTTATGGTGCATATTTCTGGGATACTCACGTACTCAGAAGAGCTATCGGTGTTTCTCTCCTGAGTTGGGGCGGTACCTAGTGTCATCAAATGTAGGTTTTCATGAATCTTCTTCCTTCTCGTCACATCTTTCGTCCACGGATCCACCTCCCACATCGCCAGTTGATGAGCTTTTGGTCTATGACTTGATTCGTGTCACATTTGTCCCCTCAATTCGCTCAGTTCAGCCTATGTGTCCTCCCCTTCAGACATATGTCCGTAGACCACGTCAGGTGTTTGGTTCTACTCCCGTATCTGATCCTGAGCCGCCCCCTGCTGTATCAAACTCTTTGTCCTCTGATCCTCTAGTGCCAGTTCAGACATCTGACGATGATTTGCCCATTGCTCTTCGGAAGGGTAAGCGCAGTTGTGTTAGTTATCCTATCTCTGTGACCCTCTCCTATGCAGGTGTTTCTTCATCATTCCAAGCTTTCATATCAACTCTGGACTCTATTTTTGTGCCTTGAAATCTATCTGAGGCTCTCTCTTCTGCAAATTGGCGAGCAGCGATGCAGGATGAAATGTTCGCCCTAGAGGCCAATCATACTTGGGGCTTGGTGCCCCTCCCACCGGGTAAAAGACCTATTGGTTGTAAATGGGTATATGTTGTTAAAATGAATCCAGATGGTTCTGTAGCTAGACTCAAGGCTCGCCTAGTGGCAAAAGGCTATGCTCAGACTTATGGGGTGGATCATACTAATACTTTTTCTCCTGTGGCTAAATTTGCATTTGTACGCCTCATTATTTCTCTTGCAGCTACGTCTGGTTGGCCGTTCCATCAGTTAGATGTTAAGAATGCGTTCCTGCATGGTGATCTCCAAGAGGAAGTTTATTTGGAGCAACCACCTGGTTTTGTTGCTCAGGGGGAGTCTGGTCTTGTTTACCGCCTGAAGCAGTCTCTATATGGTTTGAAACAATCCCCATGCGCATGGTTTGGGCACTTTAGTGATGTTATTTTAGAGTTTTGTCTTAAGCGGGCAGCCAAAGATCACTCAGTCTTTTATTTCCAGTCGGATGCAGGTAGCATTTTACTTGTTGTTTATGTTGATGACATTGTGATCACTAGCAGCGATGGTGCAAGTATTTCTTCACTAAAAGCATTTCTGCAGACTCGGTTTCAGACAAAGGATCTTGGTTGTCTTTGTTATTTCTTGGGAGTTGAGGTGGCCTGTAGCAAACGGGGAATATTTCTCTCTCTAAGAAAATATGTTCTAGATCTGTTACGTGACACGGGGATGATGAGTGCTAAACCATGTGATACTCCTATGGCTCATGGAGTTAAATTATCTGAAGAAGATGGAGATGTGTTCTTTGATCCTGAGCGTTATAGACGTTTGGTTGGGAAGCTTAATTATCTTACAGTAACCCGTCCTGATATTGCCTTTCCTGTAAGTGTTGTCAGTCAGTTTATGGCAGCGCCTCGTGTTCCGCATTGGGATGCAGTGATTCATATTCTACGATATATTAAAGGTACTCCAGGTCGAGGATTATTGTATAATAACTATGGCCATATGCGGATTGAAGGGTTTTCGGATGCTAATTGGGCAGGATCCCCGTGTGACAGGAAATCTACTACAGGTTACTGTGTGTTCATTGGTGGTAATTTGATTTCCTGAAAGAGCAAGAAACATAATGTAATGGCTCGCTCCAGTGCTGAATCAGAGTATCGTGCATTGGTTCACTTAACTAGTGAGGTGATATATTTGCAACAACTTCTCGATGAGCTTAGTTACAAGTCCTCAAAACCGTCCCAGTTGTGGTGTGATAATTAAGCAGCTATACATATTGCCTCTAATCCTGTTTTTCATGAAAGAACAAAGCATATTGAAGTGGATTGTCATTTTTTGCGGGATAAGCTACAAGGTGGACAGATCTCTTTGAAGCATGTGAAGATCAGTGATCAGCTAGCAAATGTGTTTACTAAATCTCTTATGGGCAATCGGGTTTCTTATATATGTAACAAGTTAGGCATGATTAATATCTATGTTCCAGCTTGAGGGGAAGTGTTAGTTATAGTGTGTGGGTGTCTTTGGGTTGACCCAATATGGGTCAGGCCCATATGATTTTATGTACCCATCTATGTGTTGCCCTAATATTTATATATATATATATATATATATATATAGGACTGCTAACCAGAAAGTTAGTAAGTCAATATTACACTAATTTCAACATGTATAAACTATGTGATAATACGTAGGTTTGTTTTCAAGTAGTAGAGAATGTAATTATGGTTTAAGAACATTCATAGGATAATCATATTTTTTGGATTTTGGATTTTTGATTAAAAAGTATATATATATATATATAAAAGTACAAAACCGTGGAATGAAACCACACCAAACCATGAATGATCCAGATATATTCAATTGTACTAGTGTTTACTGTTCGGTAAGTAGGGTCCTAATACCGATTGGCACCGTTTAGTTCTGGTTCATCTCAGATCAAACCGTGTACAGCCTACCAAAAAGTGTTGGGTACCAACACAAACATGGTTCCTTCCGGATGCTTCTTACACTACAAAAACTGACATGGAATTAGGATAATGAAAGCAATATGATCCAGTAATAGATGACCACTCGAATTAAAATCAAGCCAAAAGAGGTTCTTGGAGAATTACAAGGAAAATTGAACAAATTAATAGCCTTTAACGAGAAAAAACATAGAAAAACAACATTAAAATCAGTCATATATGCTGTAGCGCTTCTTTTACCTTTGAGGCAGTAATGCACAAATACGTTTAAGTAAATGTATCCCCATCATAATAGAAAATAATCTTACCTAACAGATTTTGGACCAACATTTGATATGGAAAGCTTATCGATATTGCTGACAACCAAGTCTTTTTTCAGAAAAAATAATGTTCCGCCCGATGCATTAACTGGAATAAGAACCAAGAGTGCCACAACAGCAATTGGTCCAAATATTTTTAAGCTGTCGAAAAAAAACAAGAAGTATTAAGGGCTACAATAACAATTCTACAAATCAAAAGCTTCAAAATGTTTCAGTGAGAAAATCAAATCTTCACCCCAGAAGAGAACATGATTCCACGTTATTTATAATAAGTGAATTGTTTCATATAACTAAAGCCTTGAAAATTTCAGATGCAGGAACACATAAACGAATACACACCCAGAGAGGGAGACTAATGGTAATACAAGCAGAATTTCATCATGGGCGAATATCCGATTTTGTAAATTTGAACAGTGATAGTACAGGAGATAAAAAGGAAGAGAGAAAGTAGGATTAGAGTAACGAAGGGAAGCCTCAACATATGATACAATTTGAAATCTGAAGGGCAATAAAATGTGCTAGAAAAATATTGCTGTTTCTGAAAATGTGTGAAATAAATTAAAATTTTATGAATTATTTGGGTATATTATCAAGAATCCCAGTATTCAAGTAATAATCAATTGCTAATCATGTGCAACAAACATCCACAAAATATATGAAGTATAGTTTATGTAGTGCTCATCTCATAAATCAAAAGAGCTATCACAGACATGAAAACAGTATCCTAAAATTAGTTATAAGTTGGGGATTCAATAAAATGTTTTCTGAACAACCATAGGCTGTAGCCTAGTTGTATCTCCCTTACTATCAAGTCCTGCCAGGGACAAAAAGGTCCAAGACTGTGTTGTCTTGTTATTATTTTCTAAATTGTGCTCTATATAGAGGCAAATCTTCCACTAAATTTTCGACAATATTGTGCCTTCTCAGTCACTGCCTTGATCATTTTCTTGAAGACCTTTCTTTTGTCTTTGGTACCTTCAGCATGAATAATATCAGTCCTTGCACCAATGATTACAGACTTCCTCTCCAAATTAATCATTAGTGTCTCATCCATATGACAAAATTTGGATTCCCTAAGCGGATATACTAGTTTCATTCGTAGATTGAGGTGAAACATGGGTATATTCTACCATGGTCTTAACTAATTTCGGGATTCGCGTCAAATTTGAAGAAGATAGGTAATTCCAGTGAAGAGATGGGCGATGTGATAATCTGGCAGGAAGCTTCCAAGGATGTGGTTTCTAACATAGGTTACTGTGATTCAAGTGAAGTCATGGGGAAAGAAGAGGCATTACTATCGGAAGGTAATCAATTTGATCGTCATTTCTGGCATTGTGAGTTAATTTAAGAATCCCAGATCAGCAAATATGAGGCTTGAGAAACTTCTGGAGGAATTTACACAGGCTTGAGAATCCTCAGGAGGGGAATTCTTATTTGCTGCACTAGAGGTGGCCTAATGAATGTACAAATTCGAAGACCTCAAAGAAATTAAAATCAAATTTCTAATTTTTTTATCGCATTATACAAACTGAGATGAAGGTATAACCGAAATGAATGTATAATATCCAATGTCTTAGTTTCGTCCAAGATTCCAGACACTTGAAATAGAAAATTAATTTCAAGAAATTATGAAGGAGGAGAAGAAATTACATAAATTTCAAAAAATTAAACAAATTGTGAAGGGGATCGAACAACACCCAACAGAGAAGGGGAGGGGAAGACAGCAATATATACTCAAAATAGCAATTTGATACCTATCCAGTCCAAAGCACTACAGTTTTTGCAACCAAAAGAAATGTTAATGTTATGTTTTGCTTCATTCCAAAAAAGTAGGATGATAACAAGAAGAAAATATTTTGATTATGAATTGAATAAGGAAATAGATGCACCATAAGCTTAGATCACAACAATGAAAAGCATTAAAAAGAAGAAGAAAATAAAAAATAAACTAAGAAGAATAGGAAAAGGAATCAAAGAGGAGAAATATAGAGGCTAGGAACTCAATATTACAGTCCAAATTCCCATTTTTTTTCCTTCTTTGATTGGAGAAGTCCAAAATCGTTGGCACAAACAATGAAACCACAATTAAACAAACTTTTATCTTAAACTAGGAAGAGGAATTCACAAATAGTTAGTCCAGAGACAAAACTTTTGCACATTTAACAAAACCCACTTAAACAATAAACTTTGCAGGTAAAAAGTAGAAAGTTTTCGCCAGACATGTACGAAACTGATAGAGAGAAAAAGCATGAGAGACAGATGATGGAGAAATCAGAACAGAAGAATTAGCATATTCCAACTCTAAATAAAAAATACAACAGCCAAAATTAACTAAAAAATAGTAAAGGCAAAAGGACAAAATTAAACAACGTAAACAAGTAGTAAAACGACAAGTTCTATCTGTGTCCATCCAAAGATTGGTATTTATTTTTTCCTGATTAACAAAGGATATCAAAGAAAGGGAGTAAAACAAATGGACCTCCCTACTATGGATAACAGTGGAGGAAAACGCAAGTTTCAGCATTTGAGTACAAGATCCAAGAATATTCAGCAGAATACAAATCAATTGATTAGTCCTAAAACTCCAGTTTGCTCAACAAACAAACATCTACAACCATAGGACTCTCAAAAAAAAAAAAAATGAACTGCAAAGGCAGGATGCAAAATCTTTATAACAAGCAATAAATGCACTTAATCTGTCATTCTGAACTCCTAAATGCAAACTGCACCATATGGGTCCAACCATGAAATATGAGAAACTATAAATGAAAACTGAACAGACAAAATAATAACTTCACAAAAACATCAGAATTGAATTCATCCAAACCCAGTTCCCAAATTTTCTGAACAAACAAACAACACCCAAAACCTTCAACTACGAGAAAGAAGAGGAAAAAACTTCACTACCCACAAAGTAACTATTTAGACCTAGTATAATGCAGAATTCATCTTCAGGAATCAATTGGCCACATCCCAGAATATTTACCACAAACAAACAGCATCCCACAACAATAAACACTGACTTGAAAGAAGAGGAAATTTTCCATTTTTAAAGTTAAAAAAATATCAAAAAAATTTTAAAAGTTCGAAAAAAAAAAAGAAGAGGAAATTGACTATTCCGGAATGTAACATTCTAGTGTAACGCCATTGAAGTTCACAAATTTTCAAAAAAATTATAAAACATTTAAAGACAAATTAGAAATCAATATTTCTGTACCCGGAATGTAAAAACAGCATAACCCACAATTAAAGTTCACAAATTTCACAAAAACAAGCAATACCCACAGCCACAAAACAATCAGAACTGAACTAAAAAAGCAAAAATTGAGTACCCAAGAATGTAGATTCTGAGAAAAACAGCAGAATCAAGGCCAGCATGGTTGATAATCTCCTTCTCACTCATCTTCATAGCCTGAGGCATCCAGTTGAGGAAGGTAAAGTAAGTCTTAATGTTGAGATTGACAAACTTGGCCACAAAGTTCCCAGAGTGCCTAGGACTAGTCCTCCCACCACTGATGTACCACTTGGTGAAGTAGACCCTGTCATTAATGGGTTGAATCCTGAGAAAAGCAAAGGCCAACAAGAAGGCAAAGGCACCGATTATGTTGATCAATGCAGAGACCCCAATATCTGCAAGAGTCGCCATGAGAGAACAGAGCAGAGAAACAGAGAAAGAGAGAGAAAATAAATGGAGAAAAAGGTATGGAAAGTGGGAGATAAATGGGAAAGGTGGAGTAACAAAGGAGGGAAAGGAAAGAATATTTGTGGACTTTTTCTCTTGGGAAAGTGGGAATGCAATTACTATGGCTGCTTTATATATCATAATATGTCTATATATATGTGTGTATATATATTCTGTAATGGAGGATATGATTGTTGTGGTTTGTTAATGGGTTTGATCTGTTATTGGGTGATGTGAGTTTTTTTTGTTTATTAGTGGAAGTGGGGGCTGTGGGGGGTGTTTGGGAGGAAGTGATGCTTTGTGTGAGTGTGTGTTTTTTGTACCCTGGTGAAAGTTGCGTGCAATCTTGACCATCGCTGTATTAATTGGCGTGAAAGTAGGGATATTGAGTCGATTTTATTTCTTTATTCTCTTTCTCTTTTCTTTTTTTGGGTAAAGTTTTATTTTCTTTTCTTTTCGTTGGAGATGCCCATGTAGTCAACTTTTCCTATTTTGATCGTATGAGCAAAATTAATAACAAATAATATTTGACAATAATATAAAGATATATATTTTGTTACATGTATTATAAATTTACGAGTAATTGAGATATTAATTGCAAAAACTGAATATCATCAATAACTTTTATATTATAGAAGTAAATATCACATAAAAATAGAAATTAAGTAGAGAGCACGTAAATTACCATGTCATCTTAAATAAAAATCATGGAGACATTAATCATGAAAAATGGGTAACATCAATAACTTTTATATAATATAAGTAAATATCACATGAGAATATAAGAAGTGAAAAATTAAATAGAGAATGTAAACAATGGTAACAACCACATCATCTTAAATAAAAATCATGATTTTTAGTGTGAAATATACATCATTATTGTGAAATAAAATATCAGAAAGTTAGAGGGTTATGAAATGTAATTTTTCCTTCTAAATATTCTTTCATTGCTAACAAACTTTTAAGGGTTTAATAAAATAAAAAAAATTGGGTTTTTGTTTTTGTGTGAGTGTGTGTGTTTTCGTAGAAAATTGCATCACACTACCTCAGCTTGGTTAGTACCCATTGCCCTTTGATAGTACAACTGTCATTATATTAAGTTCTTTGAAACACGTCTAGTATTTATTTGGTAATATGAAAAATTAATAGAATGTTATTCTATTTAATAATAACAACTTTATTAAAATCAAGTGTTGAACTTTATAAAGCATAAAGAGGACAATATTACCGAAAAAAATCAGTTACCTTAATGTATTGCCTTTACTCAATGAAGATTTTTAAGTCTTAACTTATTCAAAGGTTTTATTGTACTAAAATTGAAACTTTTAAAAACGCTTTTAGTGGTTACTAGCATTGGAGTATTGAAAAGTAATCCATACATAACCTTAAATGAAAATATCAAAAATAGAACCGAAACATAAAGACAAATATAAAGGTTCAAAATTTTTGCTAAAAATAGAAACAAAAAAATATTATTAAATTTACCAAAGGCCTAATGATCAAGAGGTACCGAACTCTAATTCTCAAATGGAAGATTCATGATTCAAGTCTTGGTGGAGGTAGGGTGTGGGAGTAATGTTTAACTTTAAAAAAGAAAAGTGAAAATTTGAAGAAAAATGTCTATTCAGACCCATTTAAAATTTCTTTAGTAAAGAAGTGCAAAAAAATAAAAATAAAATGTATTTGTAGTAAGTTTCATTTGTAATATAATGTTATTATTTTTCCCTTCTAACAAGATAAAGGATAATAGTTGTGTACCAGTAGTAGCATAATTTGTTGTAACCATATGGAGGCCTTATGAACCACTATGCTTTTGGTATATATTATTTTAGTTCAAAAAAATCTAAAATTTCAAGACTGAAATAAAAGTAGCATGAACTTGTTGAAAAAAGTTTTTAACATAAAAGAGTACTTAATATTGAAAATTCTTCCAAACAAGACCTAATTTGTTTTATTCTTCAATTTGAATTAGATTTATGTCAATACTGAATATCATATAGGCTAGTACTTTTTATATCATTGAAGTTATAATTTTGTCATATGTCAATTGAGAACTGTAGTACCATGTTATAACAAGTCCATAGTTTCGATATCTTTTAAGCGACTCGGAGACTAACTTTCTTGCCTTGACATGAATACATTATTTTTTCATCAACCGCAAAAAAAGTTGACACAAATTAAATTACCTAGACATTGTGAAAATAGCCTAGAGTGGGTGAATGTGCTTTTTGTCGATTTTATGATCAATTAAAATTATTTAGCTGAAATTCAATTTTAATTAGTCACAAACCCTAATTCTCAATTCAGTTCTCAAAAACACATCAATCAAGTAAATATGAATATAAGTACAAAAACTAAAGCAAGAAACCACACAGAGAATTATACGTGAAAAAATCAAGGAAACGTTCCAAGGAAAAAAACCACGAGTACACTCAGGTACCGATGCACTATGAATCAACAAGTACAGACTCTATGAGACTTTTAGACTTACAATCACTCCTGATATGCATTCCTCTACTCACGGTCTGAAACCCTTGAATCACTCATACTTCACGAAGCACGCTTGCTCTGCCAGACACTATGAGAGACTCACAAATCACGCCTGATTTTCCTTTCTCTACTCGCGGTCTGAAATCCTCAAATCGCTCCGTACTCGGACGGATCAAATACAACGAAGTTGCAATGGACGGTGTGATGATTTTCCAGCAATCACTCATCCAATCATGCATAAAAAACTTAGGTGTGGAAGCACGATTGGAGAACCTCAGCACAAGAGAGAACACCAATGTGTATGATCACTCCATAATCACCTCTTTGTGTGTATCACTCTGTAGAAGAATATGAACAATAGAATATTGCAGAGCTCTCACCAAAAACCCTCTTGAAAAATCGCCATAAAAAATCGTAGTCTCTTCTCTTGTAGAACCTTGGTATTTATAGACCAAGTCATAGAAAACCCTAACATTGCCCTCTTATGTAATTTCGCAATACCTTGATAAATCCTCTAAAATCTTATGTAAATATGTGTATACGTCAATACATAGAGGTTTGAAGTCGTCGATCACTTAAAAACTTGAAGTAGAGACCAAACTGGAAAAATCCGAAAGCACCCTGAAACAAATCATACGTAACAAGTAATCACGTGACCAAGCATTGGGACCTACGCTTGGGCGTAGGTCTAGGGCATAGGGTCCCTTCCCAACTTTAAAACCATATCGTAGGTTAGAGACAATTTGTCCTGTTTCAGCCTCTGACAACGTAGGTATGTTGCATCTTTCGCAATTTTTTCATATTTAAGTTAGACTGGTCATCTCGAACTCCTGATGTTTTTGGTTGAAGTCATGATGTCTGGAAATGACATTTTTGCCCTCCGGTGAAGTGACGATGTCTGGAAAATATGATTTTGCCCTCCGGTAACCTTCTTTGCTCTGACACACTCCTTGACTTCTTTCTCGAGATAGAAACGAACATACTAACAAATCGATTGCAAATATGTAAAACTCTCAACATGATTCACTCAACATGGTTATTGTCTAGAACATGTCAAACACAAATAATACTATAAATGTTCTTACAATCTCCCCCTTAGCATTTCTGAGATAAAACTATGTTTTTACAATATAGCCTCACGAATAACAACATAACATCTATACCTATGAACACAAACCGACAAACATAGATATAAATGATCACCTTGCTTTCATGATTGTTTACCAATCCTGTAACCACAATACTGAACAAACCATTAAACGCAAGTGTGGGAAAAAGACATAAAATGATCATAAGAAAATCATAACAACAATGCACACATAATGAACATCATTCTCCCCCTGAAAATAAACTCTCCCTTGCTAAATACTTATCCCTCTGAATCAATCAAACAATCTTAACCAACCAATATCTCCCCCCTCACTTAATACTTTTTCATATTTTTGTCACTGAAATATCAAGCAAAGAGAGTATATGTTATAACAACAATGTAGAGAGATAAAAGGGAGTACTCAATGAAAAACACCAAGATATAGAACTCTTATCAGATCATATTCAAATTCTCAAGGTGACAGAAATCTCTACTATGCATGACCCTACTACTAATGCATGAATGCAAAATGTCATGAATAAAAATAAAACAAAATATTTTTGTTTTTAGATATCTATGAGCAAGGCAGTAGAGACACAAAGTCAATGATTAACACATCATATTCTCATATTTAACTCGACCATTATATACACAGTATAGAAGAAAATCAGCACACATACCTTGTAAACTCAAGTTTTACATATATATATATATATATATATATATATATATATATAAATGAAAATTCTCACGTGCAAGCACTAAGGTAAGAAGAAAACAATACATACTAAAGCTGATAATCTCCCCACCAACTGTGATGATAATTCAATCCAAACTAGAAAGACAAAAACTAAAATATACTTTCTCTTTGTCACACAATTTCATTTTTCTCATCTTTTCAACTTTTTCACCATATCCCTTTTTGTCTTTCTAAGCTCCAGACTTTTCAGCGAGGATTTTTAGTCCCGACTAACTGAGCCCGAGCTTCTTCCATGGAATTTATGTTCATTATTCTTCTCCCCTTTTTACGCGAACACTTAATGTTTACTAAGGCAAGATGCCCGGTTACTCAGATTGAAGAACTATTTTTTGCATTTTTAATATTTTAAACATATCATTTTTTTCCAACATCTCCACAATATTCATATACATGCAAAAAAATATTTCATACATAGACCAATCTAGCATAGCTCATGAACCTCCATATCACTTCGGGTTAAATAAAAAAACAAATTAACAGATTCAGCAAGCATTATAATCATCACTGAACCAACTAGCACATAAGATTAAAGTTTTATAACATAAAATAATCATGACAAGTGATCATCCAAAAATCTTAGGTCAATCTGATACATCTACTTTACATATGTATAATAAGACAAATAAATGTGAAAATATAATAAAATATAACAACTTTTGTACTTTAGCTAAGCTCAACAGTCTCAGAAAAATTTATTTTATGATTTTCTAAAATAAAATGCATGTATGAACAAATATAATACAAATGCATGATTACCTATCAATTCTAGGAAAATAATGTAATGTGTTCCTAGAATGATAGATAAGAAGATATTTATTCTAAAGAAAGCATACCAATATATTTCCTAAGACTAACATGCTTTTGAAAATCTAATGGTTTTATAAAGATATCTGATAACTGAGAATCTGTGGATATGAACTCTAGAGACAATATACCATCTCCAACAAGATCACGAATGAAATGATGTCGAAAATCTATATGTGTTTGTCCTAGAGTGTTGAACAGGATTTTTAGAAATATTTATTGCACTAGTGTTATCACAGAACACAATCATTGTACCTTGAGAAAAACCATAATCATGCAACATCTGATGCATCCACAAAACCTGAGTACAACAACTACCAACTACTATATACTCAGCCTCATCAGTGGAAAGAGAAACATAATTTTTCTTCTTGCTATACCAAGCAATTTCCAACATAAAAACATCCTCCACTGGTACTTTTTCTATCATCAACATTACCGGCCCAATCAACATCAGAGAAAGATGCGATATCAGTATTAGTACCCGATGGATACCACAATCCATAATTCACTGTCCCTTTAACATACTTGATAATCCTTTTCATAACAGTAATACGAGACTCCTTATGACTTGTCTGGTAACATCCACACAAACCAACACTAAAAGCTATATCAGGTCAACTGACAGTCAAATACAACAAACTCTCAATCATACTCCTATAAAGTGTAGGATTGACATCTTTGCCTTTAGTATCCAAGCTAAGCTTAACACTTGTACTCATAGGAGTGCAAACATCCTTAGCCTTTTCCAAACCAAACTTCTTCACTAATTCCAAGGCATAACGAGTTTGAGAAACAAAAATCTCATCACTTAATTGCCTAACTTGAAGCCCTAAAATGAAGTTCAATTCACCAATCATGTTCATCTCAAATGTATGTTTCATTTAATCTCCAAAATAATGAATAAACTTATCAGAAGTGGATCCAAACACAATATCATCAACATAGATTTGAGCAACAACTGTATCACTCTCAATTTTATGAATAAACATTGTTTTGTCCACTCCCCCTCGAGTAAAACATGTTCCCAACAAGTAAACAGTCAACTTTTCATGCCAAGCTCCAAGAGCTTGCTTTAGCCCGTACAAAGCCTTTTCAACCTGTAAACATGATCTAGACAATAAGGATCTTTAAATCCTTTGGGCTGATCCACATATACTTCCTCATGAAGAACACCATTCAAAAATGCACTATTCACATCCATTTGATACAACTTGAATCCAAGATGACAAGCGATAGCAAACAAAATCCGAATAGATTCAAGCCTAGCCACTGGAGCAAACGTCTCATCAAAGTCTATACCTTCCAACTGAGTATAACCTTGAGCAACAAGCCTAGCCTTATTCCTAACTACCGTACCAATCACATTTATCTCTTTCAGTCTAGGCATAATATATCATACATCATTTTTAACAAACTACTGAAGTTCTTTTTGTATAACATTTATCCACTCACTATCTTAAAGAGCTTCTTTAACATTTTTGGATTACATAGAATATGTATAACATACATACGAAATCTCATTCCTAGCCTTTCTCCGTGTCACCATCATCTGATCAACAGAACCTATAACATTATCCAAAGGATGGTACAACTTTACCCTTGCAGATGGTTTCTTAGACGATGTAGGTTGAACATTACCAATTGAATCATGTGATTTTGCAGAACTTGAAGTATCGTCACTAACCACATTGTCCTCTTTTTCAACCTCAGAAGAATCATTATCCAATATAAAGAATGGCTCACTATCTTCCTCTTCAGCAGACGTTGGGGACTCATCAATACAGAGTCATCAACCACTACATTGAAATATTCCATCATCGTTTGAGTTCTAAGGTTAAAAACCCTATATGCTCAACTAGTCAATGAATAACCCAAAAATATTCTTTCATCACTTTTAGACTCGAACTTCCCAATAGATTCATGATCTCTAAGAATATAACATTTGGCTCCAAAAACTTTGAAATACTTTACATTAGGTTTCTTGTCATTCCACTATTCATAAGGAGTTTTTAAGGTGCCAAACCTAAAATAAACTTTGTTCAAGGTGTAACACGTTGTGTTTACCGCTTCGGCCCAAAAATACCTAGGAACATTTATATGTTGTAAGATAACATTAGCCATTTCCTGAATAACCCTATTCTTCCTCTCAACTACTCCATTTTGTTGAGGAGTTTTAGGTGCTGAAAATTCATGTTTTATTGTTTTTTCTTCACAAAGCACTTCAATTTCTGAATTTTCAAACTCTCTTCCATGATCACTCCTTACTCTAGAAATGGAACAATTCTTCTCAGTCTGAATATTTAAACAAATTCTCTAAAAAAATTCAGGAACTTCAGACTTTTCACTTAGAAATCCAACTCATGCAAATCTCGAATAATTATCCACCATGACAAAAATATACTTTTTTCCTCCTTTGCTCATGGTCCTAGTGGGACCCATTAAATCAATATACAACAACTCTAAAGGTCTAGAAGTACCAATGACATTTGTCTTTTTGTGCTAACATCTGACTTGTTTACCTTTCTAACATGATCCACACACAACTCATTTTGCATAACCAAGCTTAGGGACTCCCTTAACAATTTCATTCTTAGTAATTTTTGTTAATTCACGAAAATTAACATGTCCCATCCGTTGATGCCAGATTTTAACTTTCTCAAGTTTAACTCTATTGCATAACAATTCAGAATTAGGAACAATGCAATAGCAATTATCAGTTGAACGCATACCTTCCATTACGCAATTCCCAGAATAGTCAATGATCGAACACTTATCAGGAGAAAAAGTGACATTATGATTATTATCACATATCTAACTTATGCTCAACAAATTTGCTTTAAGACCCTCTACATAAAGTACATCTTCGAGTTTAGGTAGACCGGAAACCACAATGGTACATTTGCCTAGAACCTTCGACTTCTCTCTCCATCACCAAAATTGACTATCCCACCATGACACTCTCCGAAAAATCCAAACAATGACTTATCTTCAGTCATATGCCTCGAACATCCACTATCCAAATACCAAGATGTAGACTTACGTGCTCTAAGTGCAGTATGAACTACAAAACAATGTAACTCACTTTTTCTCACCCAAGCCTTCTTTATCTTCGAAGCTCCTTTTGCCAATCTTGACAAATTTTTCATTTTTTCATTCAACATACTAATTTGATCTTGAACACAATCTCCATGTTGAACTATTTGTTCATTCACCGATTTTAGAGTCTTCCCTCTAAACTTCGAACACCTTGGTCAGATATGACCACTAACACCACAGTGATGACAAATAGGAACAAACCTCCGGACTCCATCAGTTGACTTCCTATGATATCTAGGGGTAAGAAAAGACTTGTTTTCAACAGATCTTTTGACATAGGATTGAGCCCTAGGATTCCAATTTGAATTTCCTTTTGAAGAACTTGATGCTACTTGGGAGGCTTTTACAAAGGTGGTTTTTGCAGCAATATTCGAATTTTGCAATACTCCAACAAAACCTAGTCCCTTTGTATTTCCTGCGGACTTTCCTACACTCAACATATGATTAAGTTTAAGAGTCCCACTAGACCACTTCTGAATAGTTGAGTTAGCATCATTCAGCTCTTTTTTCAAAATTTCAATCTTAGTAAATTTCTCAACCAATTCCTTATTAAGACCATCTACTAACTTCAAAGCCTCAGTTTTTTCAAGTTCAGACTTATTCAAAACTTCAATTAACTTGGCCTTTTGGGTCTGTAGAAGATTCAAAGTTTGAGAATTATTGGCTAATTTGTCTTTTAAATAATGCAATTTCTTGTCCATGTTAAGACTTTTAGTCAACAGTTTCATGTGATTCTTGTGAAGTTGTGTGGTCTTATCAAGTAATTTATTATAAGACTCTTGAAGCGTTTCATCACAATCTTCATCACTCTCAGAACCTTCCTCTTCAGACATCGCCAAACTTGAAGCAACTTCGTTAACCTCCTTGCTCTGTACAGGAAACACAGTGAAATTCTCAGAATCATCACCTACTTCTGATTCTGTCATATCACTAGCTGATCCATTATCAGAGTCATCATCCCAACTGACAGCTAATCCTTTGGATTTCTTCAGAGTGTTTGCACACTCTGCAGCTATATGACCATATCTTTGACATTCAAAATATTTGGGTTTGTTCTTTTTAGGATCAAACTTTTCCTTCCTAATTTGAGTCTTATTTCTATTTCTAGACTCACCCAACTTATCCTCAATTTTTTGTCACTGGCCATTATGTTTAACGCTAATAAATTTGTTCAACCTCTTAGCAAACATGGCAATATCATTCAGACTCAACTCACTTTCTTCATCAAGTTCAACGTGATCATCCCTAGTGGTTTTGAAAGCTATGCTCTTTTCTTTTGTGTCACTCGCCTTCTTAGGAGTATTTTTAAACATCTCCATCTCATAAGATTTTAAATTTCCAGCCAATTCTTCAACCTTAATTTATTTAAGACTCATAACCTCAGAGATGACAATGACCTTAGATCGAAAATGTTTAGGAAGAGACCTAAGGATTTTATTTACTATGGTAGTCTCATGAATAGGCTCACCTAGGTTATGACAACCTGTTACAATATCAGTTAACCTAGCCTCAAAGTCTGCGAATACTTCATCCTCCTCTATCTTCAGCTATTCAAATTGAGAATTCAAAATTTGAAGCTTTGATTGTTTCACCTTCGACGTTCCTTCATGAGTGACTTGGAGAATGTCTCAAGCTTCCTTGACAATTATGCATGTAGCAATCCTCTTGAACTCACTCAGAGTTACAACATTGTATAACGCATTCAACGCCTTCGAGTTCCAATTCGTGTTATTCGTCTCAGCAGCAGTCCACTCGCTTGACGGTTTTGGTGTTGATTCATTGGTCGTGTCGTCTTTCACAGTAGGTGGTGAATATCCTACTTCAACAGCATTCTACGATCTCTCATCTAAAGATTTTAAAAACGTTCTCATTCTCGCTTTCCAATATGTATAATTTGAGCCATCAAACAAAGAGGACCTAGATATGGAACCTCCTTCACGAGGCATCTCCATCGTCTAAGTACAGAATCTAACCCTAGGTAAATAACCTATAAAGGGGCAGCCACGCTCTAATACCAATTGAAATTACCTAGACAATAGTGAAAACAGCCTTGGGGGTGAATAGGCTTTTGGTAGATTTTATGATCAATTAAAATTATTTAGCTGAAATTCAATTTTAATTAGTCACAAACCCTAATTCTTAATTTAGTCATCAAAAACAGATCAATCAAGTAAATATGAATATAAGTGCAGAAAATAAAGTAAGAAACGACACAGAGAATTATACGTGGAAAAACCAAGGACAAGTTTCAAGGAAAAAAACTACGGGTACACTCAGGTACTGATGCACTATGAATCAATAATTACAGACTCTATGAGAGGTTTAGACTTACAATCACTCCCGATATGCCTTCCTCTACTCGCGGTCTAAAGCCCTTGAATCACTCGTACTTCACGAAGCACGCTTGCTTCGCCAGACACTATGAGAGACTCACAAATCATGCCTGATTTGCCTTTCTCTACTCTCGGTCTGAAATCTTCAAATCGCTCCGTACTCGGACGGATCAAATACAACGAGGTTGCAATGGACGGTGTGATGATTTTTCAACAATCACTCATCCAATCGTGCATAAAGAACTTAGGTGTAGAAGCACGATTGGAGAACCTCAACACAAGAGAGAACACCAATGTGTATAATCACTCCATAATCACCTCTTTGTGTGTATCACTCTGTAGAAGAATATGAACAATAGAATATTGTAGAGCTCTCACCAAAAATCCTCTTGAAAAATTGTCGTAAAAAATCGTAGTCTCTTCTCTTGTAGAACCTTGGTATTTATAGACCAAGTTATAGAAAACTCTAACCTTGCCCTCTTATGTAATTTCACAATACCTTGATAAATCCTCTAAAATTTGATGTAAATATGTGTATACGTCAATACATAGAGGTCTGAAGTCGTCGATCACTTAAAAACTCGAAGTAGGGATCAAACTGGAAAAATTCGAAAGCATCCCGAAACAAATCATGTGTAACAAGTAATCACGTGACCAAGCATTGGGACCTACGCTTGGGCGTAGGGTCCCCTCCCAGCTCTAAAACCACAGCGTGGGTCAGAGCCAATTTGTCCTGTTTCAGCCTCTGACAACATAGGTATGATGCATCTTTTGTAGTTTTTTCATATTTGAGTTAGACTGGTCATCTCGAACTCTCGATATTTTTGGTTGAAGTCATGATGTCTGAAAATGACATTTTTACCCTTCAGTGATGTGATGATGTCTGAAAAAGTCAATTTTGCCCTCCGGTAGCCTTCTTTGCTTTGACACACTCCTTGACTTCTTTCTTTAGATAGAAAACGAATATACTAACAAATCGATTGCAAATATACAAAACTCTCAACATGACAATTTACTCAATATAGTTATTGTCTAGAACATGTCAAACACAAATAATACTATAAATATTATTACATCAAAGAATTACATTTATTTATTTTATTGAATTGCTTATCTTATATTTTATAATGTAATAAGGAGGTGGGCATGAAATGGCACTACAAGAAATCGGACTTTTAGCGACGGTCCTTTAGAGACATTCTCAAGAACTGTCGCTAAAAGTCCATTTTTAGTCACGGAAATTTTAAACTGTCGCTAATACACATATTTTTAGCCACGGACTTTTAAACCGTCGCTAAAGGTACAAAACTGTCGCTAAAAGTCATATTTTTAGTCACGAAAATTTTAAACTGTCGCTAATACACATAATTTTAGTCACGATTTTTCAAACCGTCGCTAAAGCTTAAAAACCGTTACTAAAGGTCATTTTTTTTAGTCACGGAAATTTTTAACTGTCGCTAATACCCAAATTTTTAGTCACGGACTTTCAAACCGTCACTAAAGGTACAAAACTGTCACTAAAGATCATATTTTTTAGTGACGGAAATGTCAAACTGTCACTAATACTCATATTTTTAGTCACGGACTTTAAAATTGTCGGTAAATGTACAAACCGTCTCTAAAAGTCATATTTGTTAGTCACGGAAATGTCGAACTGTCGCTAACACTAATATTTTTTAGTCACGGATTTTTAAACCGTCACTAAAGGCACAGAACCGTCAGTAAAATCCATATTTTTAGCCACGAAAAATTGGCGCCAAAAGACTCTAATCTTAGTCACATTATTTTCTAATCTTAGTCATATTCTTTAGGCACAGACAGTTTTATTTTTTTGATTGATTATGAGAAATGAAAATTACTAGAACAATAAAAAATAAAATTTTAATCAACAATTTATACAAATATTTTAGAAGTAGTTGCTCCATATACGAAACAAGAACCTAGGCATATAAAGAAAATTATATGATCAGTATGTGTGTGACTAAAAATGTTGTATATGTTGTGTATAAAGTATTAATTATACGCTTTCATGAAATTGAATTATGAATTTGCACAAATGAACTCAAGGTCATGAAATTTAATTGAGGTTTTACTCAATTAAAGTCAATTTCATGAAATTGTAGAGTGAATTTACTCAATTAAACTCAATTTCATTATATTGTATTAGGTATTTACTAAATTGAAGTCAATTTCACTCAATTGAATCAATTGATTTAGATTTTATTAAACTGAATTATGAAATTACTAAATTGAAGTCGATTTCACTCAATTGAATTGAAGATTTACATAAATGAACTCAAGTTCATGAAATTTAGTTGAGGTTTTACTTAATTGAAGTCAATTTCATAAAATTGTAGTATGAATTTACTAAATTGAACTCAAATTCATTGAATTGAAGTTAATTTCACTCAATTGAATTTAATTTTATAAACTTGAATTGGGGATTTACTCAAATGAAGTCAATTTCATGAAATTGAAGTATGGAATTACTAAATTGAACTCAACTCAATTGAATTTAATTTTATAAACTTGAATTGGGGATATACTCAAATGAAGTCAATTTCATGAAATTGAAGTGTGGAATTATTAAATTGAACTCAAATTCATTAAATTGAAGTTAATTTCACTCAATTGAAGTCAATATCATGAAATTGAATGATATTTTAGATTTTAATCAAATACCCCTTTCAGTCAATTTTTATGTCAAAATGACTTAAATTTTTCTCAAATAAATTATAGTTTCACCCCTTTTTTTTGGATAATATTATAATTATTATCTTACTTTTTAAATTTTGATTTTTTTATTAAAATAATAAAAACAAAATTAGGTAAAACTAAACTGGTGGTTTACTTAATTGAACTCAAATTCACTGAATTGAATTAAGGTTTACTTAATTGAATTATGAGAGCTCATATACAAATTTAATATTAATAGCAAATGATAGTTTTTTGCTACGAAATTTCATTTTCGTAGTAAACTTCCTTGTAGTTGGTACAATAATAATTTTGCCTACGAAAATTGATTTTCATAGTAAATTTTTTTGAATTTCAAAATTCAAAATAGACATTATTGAAATTTGCCCAAACACGCTAAAATAAAACAACTCACACACAAACCCTCTCTAACCCTAGATCTATTTGCCGCTCCATCACCGTGTCTGACCCCCCCCCCCGGTCAATCTCGAGTTCAAAGAGTTTGGGTTGTTCCAAATTGTGTACGAGGCGGCGATTTCGAGGAGTTGGAGCTCTCTAACCTCATATCGGTTGAGAGGTCGGCGTCTATGTCGTCTTCCCCGTCGTTGCAGAGGTCGACGGCGGCGAGCAAGGTTAAGAAGGCCTTGGGGTTGAAGAGACGTGTCATCGCAAGAACACCGCTTGGATGGAGTTTCACAACAAAACTGACTCTGAATTTGGTGGAGGGACTCTTTATCTCAAGGTTTTGAACTTGCCCATTTTTATTTTTTCAATTTTTTTGGGTTCTAGTGTTTGATGCTTCTTGGTACTTTGAAATTTAGAGTATTGGGTATGTGGGTTTTGTTCAATTTTGCTTCATAGTATTAGTAATGGGGGTCTATTAACTTGCTTTCTTTGGTTGTAATTTGGTTTCTGTTGAACTTTTTTTGGTATGTTGGACACATGAGAGTGAAATTCTGTTGGACGAAACTGCATAATTTCTTTCTTTGAGGGTTTCATTTTATAGATTATTTGAATTATTGTTTAAAAATTATCTAATTTGGGATTTGTATTGGCTTACTAAAAATTTTAGTTGACAAATTCGTATCATTTGGAGAGTTCAATGAGTTGGGGTTTTTGGGCAAAAAGTGAAGATTAAGACTACACTTATCGTCAAGCTCAATGAGTTGGGTTTAAAATGCACTGTTTTTTTTTTTTCTCTTTTCTTTGTTGAATAACCCCCCATTAATGCTGCACCATATATGCATGAGAATCCATGTGACCTGATCTGTTTGCCATATTCCCACAAGTGTACATGCCTTTTGTTTCAATTGCTTTCCACGTGCTCGTTTTTTTTAACCTATGCATCTCTGAAACTCATATATACATGATTGCAATTGGGTAGACATTGTACCATCTCATCATGTAATTTAAATTTCTTCCATGCCATCTGTGAAGCTGACTACATATATACAGTTATATTGATTATTACATATTTGTGCCAACTAGCAGTATCCAACTTACTGCAATTTTCTGGACTTCACATATTAATCTACTAAGTGCTCTAAGTTGGAGAAACAGGATATAAATAGTTATCCTATATAGTTTTTTATTTATGCATTGACTATATATTATTATCCATGTTCAAGTTCTTATCAATATATTATAATAAGTTAATTGTTAGGATACAAATAGGAGAACTCAGATTTTATTAATTCTGTTAATGTGAACTGGTGAAGGGACATTCTGTCTATGGAAAGACCAGGAAACTGCTCTGGATTAATTTCAAGTGTGTTGTCTCTACTCTCTCTTATTAGTTATCGTGAGGGTCTCTAAATTGTGCAAATGGGATGAAGGCCTCTACTCTTGTCTTATTTGAGAAAATGTTCATTAATGGTTAGAATAGCAGCTCATGGGTATCCAGAACTTTGATTCAATCATTCAATGACAACTTAGTAAATAGTGGTTCATATTTAGTCATTTTATTACTTCAGTGGAATTTAGCCATTTTAATGATTCAATGACAACTTTGTTTGCATCATATTTAGAACTTTTATGGTTTTGCTTGGAGTGCTATGGCCAGTCACTAATTTAAAGAAGTGTCCCGAGTTTGTTATACTCTAGATATATGCCATTGATTTTTTTATGGTTAAGGACTTTGATCCGTGCTATTACATCTATAATAATTTTCGGTTTCAACTCTCCTACTAAATAATGTTGCATATATATAAAATTCAGTTATTCATATCCAGAATGCTTTAATGTTATCTTTGAAAGTATGGATTCTTCTTACCAATAGTTATTTTTTTTATAAAATGCTTTTTAAGAAATTTATATGAAGGGCATGTGTTGGGTGGACTAGAAATTAATATAATTCTTAGCACTTACAAAAAATATTATTTTTGGTATTTAATTCACTAGATTCAAATATGTTTCTTGAAACTTTGATGCCCCTAATAAGTTTTAATTTGTATTTCAAGGAGAATGATGAAGCCTTTGCATGTTCCTCTCTATTCCAAGGATTCCAAGGATTGATACCCAATCGTAAAAAATCCGTTGTGATAGAGTTGATTTTTTGCAATCTTTAAAATGTTGAAGATTGTTTTTGGTTCTATTTTTCCTTTTGTAATTTTTTTTGTTCTAATTTAGATGTTGGTACAAGCATTCTATTGTTGAATAAAGTTAACATATATTCAAAGTTTTTGAATGTTTTTTTTGTATTTACTTTCAATTTTTGAGCACTTTTATTTCTGTATGTGAATGTGAAAATTAATGTAAATTAGCAATTAAGAAATAAAAATGTCGAATTATTGAAAATAAAAAATAATAAAGAAGTACAACACTAACAAAATAGTCTAATACCAGAAAAAAAGGACAAAATAAAAAGAAGAAAAATGGGTTAGGGACAGTAAAACCGTTCCTAAAACGTGATTTTTGGCGACAGTTTGAAAACGTCGCTAATAATAAGTACTATTCGCGACAGTCTAGACCGTCGCTAATAGTAAGGACTATTCGCGACGGTCTAAACCGTCACTAATACTATTACTATTAGCGACGGTCTAGACCGTCGCGAATAATACTTATTACTAGCGACAGTCTAGACCGTCGCCAATAGTAGTAGTATTAGCGACGGTCTAGACTGTCGCTAATAACCTCACTTTTAGCGACGGTATAAAATAACCGTCGCTAAAAACCTTTTGCGACGCAATTTTTAGTGACGGTCTTTGATGAGCATTAGACACGGTTTTTGAACTTTTAGCGACAGTTTGGACTGTCGCTAAAAGCCAGATTTCTTGTAGTGGGTTTTGCACTCTCGAGGTGTGTGAGAGTGTTAGTGAGTGAGTGTGTGTTTTCTAACTCCTTATTTAATGCTTAATTATCCTTTTTATTATTGTTTATCTAAACCTAGCAGTCAGCATTGAAAAATATTATATATATATATATATATATATATATATATATATAGTTCAAACAGTCGAGAAGAATTCTAGGACAAGTAAAAGGTGACGTGTTCATATTCTGTTTTAGACTTTTGTGTTCTAATGGTTGTTCATTTCAAGCATTTCGCAAAAGGTTACAGCCCGTTTGGATCCATCCTTTTTGTTTTTATTTTTATTTTGAGAATCAAAAAATAAGAATAATTCTTATTCTATTCTCCTAAACAGTGTCAAAAAATAAAAAATAAAACAAAAATAGGATATCCAATCAAACCTTACTTACTTATGTCCCATTCTATTATTATTTAAATTTTCCACAAATTTTGTCATCCATATGAGTCTTGGTTCTATATAGTGACAAAATTAACAATTTTTTTATATTTATTTATTTATTATTAATTCTTTCAGTGGGGTTGCAATTTTCAATGATCAAGCCTTTTTAATGTGAAAACTTATTTTAATTCTAGGTACGTTAAGTGGCACAGTAAAGTATTTCATTAAAAAGTGAAGATTGAGGAAGGAATATATTATGAGAATCGTTTAAAATGTTAGGGTGCGTTTGGAAACTAATGTTTTCGTTTTTGTTTTTTATTTCTTAAGAATAAAAAAAAAAATCTTATTTTTGTCTTAAGGGTAATCCGGAAATAAAAACAAGTTTGGTTGGAAATTTTGTCAAAAAATTTTTAGGAATAAAAAAATTTGGAGGTTAGGGTTCGAATGTTGAAGATGGAGGTTAGAGTTTGGAGGTTGAAGGTTGAAGATGGTGGTTTGGGAATCTGCAACAATTAATTTTTTTTTTTTCTGAAAACAAACAGTGACGAAAACAAAAAAACACCATTTTGGTGTTCTCAAATTTTGAACTAAGGGTGAGAAAACGTTTTTTTACTGTTCACGAAAACAAAAATCATCAAAGGCTTCCAAACGCGTTTTTGTTCCCGTAAACAATTGAAAAAACAAGAACAAAAACAAAAACACCCCTATCCAAACGCACCCTTATATTTTAAAATTCTATTTTGAATTTTCAAAAGTTGAGATATTCGATACGCTAGAAGTAATTTTTGTTTTTGTTTTTCAGCAAAAATAATACCAATAGTGATAATAATTAAATAAAGTATTCTGATTCCTTAAACTATTTTTAAAAATTTACAAAATTAATTTTAATCATTCACTTTTTCAACACTTGGTTCCATTCCATCTTTCTAAAGTATAGAGAAGCTTCAAGATAGAATTTACGAATTTCTTGGTTTATTTTATGAAACAAAATTCTCAAAAACTTACCAAAACATTAAACTCTTTTAATAATAAATTTTCAAAACCTAAATTAAAATTTCATTCCATTTTAATCCTTCCAATAGTATACTTTTGCTATACTTACAAAATTAAACCAAACATTCGTTTAATACTTTTGCTATACTTTACGTTGAAGAAAAAAAAGAGAAATAAAAGTTGTTTTAAGAATCTGGTATTCCCAACTTTATAAAAAAATTATTCCAATGTCAGAAAACTCTTCTAAAATTTTTATCAAACACCGTTCAAAATAAAAAAAATTTCCAAAAAATCAAAAATAACATTTCAAAAACCAATCCAAGTGGAACCCATGATTTTATTTATTTATTTATTTCAATATTTTTGGAATTACTTGTCAGATAGGGTAGACAGAATTTGAAAAGGAAAGAACATGACAAAAGACCATGTGATACATGGAAATTCAGTTAAAATACATTAAAAAAAAGGAAAACATTGGGTGGTCCCAGCCTTAATATCACCATGCCCCTATCATTGTCACAATTTGTCCACCTCTAAAACTTAAGCATCAAACACGGTTGTAACTAGTTAATGTTCCCTATATCATCATGGATCCTCATCTATATTCTCTCCGTGACATACTCTCAAATTATGATTTGCACCATAATCATCTCAATATAATGATATATACATATATACATATACATATGTATATATATATACATATATAGACACGTATAAATAATTTCAAAGTAGGGTTCCCTTTCGGTCTAATTGATACCTTTATCTACTTTAGACAACAAGAAATGAGTACATAATTTGATAATTAATCAACAAATGACAAGTAGCTATTTTGTCATTTTTATTAATAATGACCAGTTAATTATTTTATATATGTGGTACAAAGACATCATTTTCTCCTTTAAATAAATAGTAAATCTATAAATAGCCTTATTCATTAGTCATTACAGTCTCTCAACTAAACCGATTAAACTGGAGACTGGCTTACAAATGGGGAGAGGAACAGTAAATATTTGAAGGGTTGCCTTAAATTATAACAAATTAAATAACTTCAAATTGATCAACTTTCAACTTTTAATTTTTAATTTGATCACATTAACTAAACTAATTATAAATTAATTAATTTTTTTTTATTTAAAGTCTAAAATGCCTTTAACAAAACTCCAATCAACAGATTTTTTGTACATGAATGTACGGATCATCTTCTTCTTCTCCTTTCAGACCATCCAAGAAAATTAGACAGCTAAACAAAAAACATCAATTTCGACTCCTAGAACAGGTAATTTCATTTCTTTATGTTTGGTTTCCAATAAATTGTATGAAAATAGAAAACCCAATAAAAAAAAGGGGCCCTAAAAAAATACGCTTTATACCTTAACAGCCTAATTTGAAGTAGCTTGGTGTTGTTGGGTAGCCTGAATTTTGTGTGGGTAAATATTTTCTGTTTAGTTTTCTTAGCAACCAAACAGAGAATTTGGCCCAATTAGCTGGAAAAAAATATATATGGGTTCGTTTGGAAACTAGTGTTTTCGTTTTTGTTTTTTTTTCCTCGAGAACAAAAAACTTTCTTGTTCTTGTCCTAGGGGTAATCCGGAAACAAAAACATGTTTGGTTGGAAATTTTGTCTAAAAAATTTTCGGGAACAGAAAATAAAAAACATGTTTGACAGACCTTGTTTTTTCAAAATATCTGGGAACAGAAACAGGAAAACATGTTTGGCAGCGTCTGTTTTCCCTGGATTTCTGAGAACAGAAACAGAAAAACATGTTTGGCAGAGTTGAATTGTTTTTTAAAAATTTCTACTGAAATTTTGGCTTTAATATGTTTTTTTAAATATATTTTTTGTTCAGTGATAAGTTTAATGTCATTAATTTGATATTATGTCTATTTAAATGAGATTTAATTCCATTAGACCAATCCACTTAATTTATACAAGTATTCAACTTTTAATGAATTAAGTAAATGAATAATCAAATGGATATGAAGACATTAATTAGCAAAATGGCAATTGAAAGACACTTCTTTACCAAATATCTTCTATGACAAGTTGGTATTGTTCATCATGAATACTTCTGAAAATGAAAATTTTTTGGCAACACCTCCCCATAAAAATGACAAGTCCAAATTTATTTTTTTCACCTTATAGCAAGAATTATCACAAGACATACTAAAAAATAATTATCACAAGACATCCAATATCACAAGACATATCCAAGACATTGTCCTCCAACATATCCCATTATGGAGATGAAAATTCAATAATTTTTTACAATCATTTAGTATATACCCATATCTGAATATATTATTACATGGCCGAATATATTGTATCCATTCAACCAACTGACGCAAGTGTGAATCCATTCAACCTGCAGCATCACAAACGGGAACAGATGGCGCCGACATAACTGAGCAGGGCTATACTAGTAAGTTAGCTGATCCATTCGACATTGGCGGTGGGCTTGTGAATCCCAATAGAGCACTAAATCCAGGGCTGATATACAATATCAGCACACAAGACTACATTCAGTTCCTTTGCTCCATTGGCTACAGCGCCGTATCTATCGTCAGATTAACAAGGACAACAACCAACTGCATAAAAAACAACCACTTCAGGTTGAACCTTAACTTGCCTTCTATCACCATTCCCAACCTTAAAACTGTGATACATGTGAGAGATTCCTATGAAGGTCTATGTGATGATACATGTGAGAGATTCCTATGAAGGTGTATGGACATATATAGATATGTATATATAAGTATATATGAGAGGATCACAGACACAAATATATATTTCATGACTAATATTGATTTGAAACTGTGAACATGCTCAGAAAGCTACATATCGTAGAACGCTACATTTGGCAATGGTCTCTTAAATTCCTTCTCAATCATCTCTTCTACATAACTCATATTACTTAACATTCATCCTTCGGAGTGTGTCTTCTCAATTATTCACTCCCTTGCACGATCATTTGATGATAAATAAAAGTAGCTAATTAGCAAAAACTTACCAACTTGGTTCATCCTTATATAGTTCCTCAATACATTGTACTTCGCGAGAAATAAAAAAAAAAAAACATTGTACTTCGATGTTATCGACTGACTATGCAAAAGCACAAAGCAAACCACAATATAACATTATTCCCTCAAATCAGCATGATGTTCCTAGAACTATTTAATTTTCTTAGTGAAGCTTAATTTTTTAGGATATCAATTTTATCTCCCTGTTTTTAAATAATTCATGAGTTTGTGCTAAGGACCCCATTTCTCAACAGCCATGCTGGAATATCAATTGCAAAACACAATAGCTGAGTCTGAATTGGAGTTAACCCCTTGCATTGTTTTCAAATTTGATACTTTCAATCAAAGCTTTATATGGTTTAGAAAATTAAATTTCAATCCTAAAACACCAATTTCATGATTTTCAATGTAAGAATTATGTGTAGATGACCAATTGAAAACAAATCAATCAATAAAAACCATTAATCATATAAATAAATAAAAAAAGTCAGAGACTCACATCGATGAAATCATTGAGAAAGCAAGAGGGCATGGTCTTGGGCGGCTTAAAGAAAGTCAACCTCATCAACTCCCTCATCTTCTCCGGTGTCCGCGACAGCAAAATCTCAATGGCCTCCTCCACACTCCCCACCTTGAACAACCCCTCCATATCCCTATCCTCCAAACAAACACCCGCGCAACCTATCACCGCCCGCAACGGAAACAAAATAAGAGTTGGGTATGAAACAAACTCTGGAGAAGTTCAAAATTTTGACTTGGCAAGGGGAGTGGGATTACACAGACACATACATATACACACACATACGCAGCTATAGATACAAGATACGCAAAGAAACGAACCTGATTTGAGCTTGAGGAGGAAGTGCGATTCCCAAATCGAAGCTAGTGTTGTCCCGAAATGGCCCAAATCGAAGCCCTAGAGCTGTCGCGAGCTTGAGAGATGTGTGGACCTGGATTGCCGGCAGCAGAACTAGGAGGACCATTAACGACCTTGAAGGGGCGTTTGAGTACAGAAGGGAGGGGCAGAGAGTGATTCAGATGACTGTTCTGTTTCGCTGTACACCGACACCATGCGGCCAAGGGCGGTGGAGTTCGCGGCGGCGATGTCGCTGTTAGCCACCAACGGAGAGGCCATGAATTTTTGAGAGAGAGAGAAACCAATGACGGAGACGCCTGGAAATCGATGGGTTCGTGGAAAGAGAGGTGACGAGAGACGAGAGAAGAGAGAAAAAGAGTTTTGGAGAGGAGTTTCCTATTTTTGGGAAATGATTCTCAGGACACGTTTTTGCTTTCTACCAACTATAGTGCAGAGAACTTAAAAGAACATCATTTTGATGTTCTCATTTTGGACTCAAATGAGAGTCATGTTTTTTTTACTGTGCATGAAAATGGAATTCGGTTTTCACTTACCAAACACGTTTTTGCTCTCAGTTGGGGAACAAAAAAATAAAAACAAGAGCAAAAACTATCTATCCGTTTGGAAACCAGTGTTTTTGTTTTTGTTTTTTTTTTTCTCGAAAACAAAAAACTTTCTTATTCTTGTTCTAAGGGTAATCCGGAAACAAAAACATGTTTGGTTGAAAATTTTATCTAAAAAATTTTCGGGAACAAAAAACAAAAAAACACGTTTGGCAGATCTTATTTTTTCCGAATATCTGAGAATAGAAATAGGAAAACATGTTTGGCAGCGTCTATGTTCCCTGGATTTCTGAGAACAGAAACAGAAAAATATGTTTGGCAAAGTTGAATTGTTTTTAAAAGATTTGACTGAAATTTTGGCTTTAATATATTTTTTAGATGTTTTTTTTGTTCAATGATAAGTTTAATATCATTAATTTGGTATTATGTCTATTTAAATGAGATTTAATTCCATTAATCCACTTAATTTAGACAAGTATTCAACTTTTAATGAATAAAGTAAATGAATAATCAAATGAATATGAAGACATTAATTAGCATAATATCTTTAAATGCAAAAAAAAGGAAAAAAGGAAAATGTTGCTTGTGTATCTAACAAAACGATCTTTTTATCACACCAATTTCACATCTAGTCTTACCCCAACATTCATATGTGAAGTGAACCCAACATTCAAATGGTATGTAATAAATATGCTCATTAATCTTAAGTAGAACAATATAATTGCAAATAATATGCCTAAGAAAAACACGGAAATCAAATCAACTAAGAGAAGGGAATTGTAAAGAACAACAACAACCAGAAACTTAAATAAAGAATAGAATTGAGTTTTTCATGAAAACTTTCTAAATTTTGCGGTCATGTCTCTAAAGCAAATTTCTCATTCAATCAAAAGTTTAAATACAACTAATATAGATTCTAATAATACAAGGGAAAAAACATAAACACAAGAAGACTGACTATAGGCTCAAGAACCCACAACTGTTAAACTTTCTTATTCAGAGCTGAAAACTACAGAGATATTTAGGCCATTTGCAAATACTAATACTCATAATTAATCAAACCCTCATCTCTCTCCATTTTTTATGAGAACATGACACCTTTCTTCTTTGCAAAATCATCCCCATAATCATCATCGTCGTCCCCATATTCATCTTCCTAGTCTACGTGCTCACCTTTCTCTAGATTGAAATCTTCCCCATCAACCTGCTCATAATCAGAGTCCCCATCCTTCTGATCATAGCCTTCAACGCTCTGATATTCCATTGTTTCATCGACTACCATACCATTTTCTATCTCAAGCTGGCTCACGGTACGTTGTGGCGATAACTTACCGTCAGGTGATTTTCTTTTTCCTCTAGGGATTGAACCATCTTCTTCGGAACCACCATTGTCAACTGTTGCAAACTTGGATTCTTCATCACTGGAGGTGATCCTGATTCAATACTAAGAACATAACAAACAACAAATATATAGATTCAACAAAAATGCAAAAAAAAAAACTAGGTATTTCAGTTCTATTAAGCAGAAGCTCTAAATTTTCTGCAGATAAAAGTAAATAATTTTCTATGAAATGAGGAGGGAAAAAAGTACAAATTTAGAATCCTAGGTGACCACTATGGCCATAGTACTTATAACATGTTACTCCCTTAAATGATGATTCAATGACTGAGATTCAAAGGCTAGCATTAAAGAAAGAACACTAAAGAATGAAGTTTAAATGGTTATATCACAAAAAGGTTTTAAAGAGCAAGTGTTCTGTGACTTAAAGGCATGGCCAATGTTAATTGAACTCCATAACCATCTTAATCTTCAGCAGCAGTGTAGATCCAGAAATATAATATGTGGGACCAATTTCGGATTATATTATCGCAAAAATATTCTTCAAACTGAAAGCTATCCAGGAAAATGGTATAAGCTATTCATGAACAAGTCTACCACTTAGAAGACTTGCAATTACATCAATCTGCACAGTATAAAATATATCATTTAATGAGCTAAAAATTTGTAGCAGGATTTGGAGCGTGAAGATATGATTTACTAGGTTAAAAATTCAAAGATTAAACTGAATTTTTTTTCCTACTTTCTCTAGAATAAGGAATTACTGAGCTTATAAACAAATGGTAAATGAGTTCTAAAAAAGCTAAAATGCTCACCAGGTAAATGAGACACCCAATTCCGGATTCATCCGATTGCCAGAGAACAAGGGAAGATTCGAAGACCTCAATAGAAAAAACAGCACCGGAGATGGCGCCTACAACAGCTCCTTTAATGAAGCCACTCTCTGTCTCTTGGCCTATCAAAGCCCCAGTCAAGGACCCTAATAAAGTACCCACTGCAGAAAACAAGGCCAATTCTATCATTAACTTCAACCAGAAGAGAAAAAAAAATGAACAATTCCATGGAAATGCAGCTACTTCATGAATTTTAAGTTCTAAGAATGAAAAATATCTACCAACAAATAACAATAACAACCCCCAAATTGTTAATATGTAGCTACTTCATGAATTTCCAAGGATATATCTCTCTTAATAAATGTGTACTTGTAATAACAAAATGTAATAACCACCCCCAATTTATTCATATGCAACTATATCATAATTTCCAATTCTAAGAATCAAAATAATACCTCCCTTGATAAATGTTATATATTGGCATATATATATATATATATATATATATATATATATATATAATATGACTACTTTGTTATATTAACTTGTCCCACATCGGAAGATTGGGAAACCCACCTCTATATCCTCACCTATAAATATAGGGCTTCTCCTATTGAATTGTGTACACAGAAATAGAGAGAAGGAGTTAGGAATAATATACGTTTATATTATTCCGTTGATACAGGCGTGAGTATACACAGTGTGTTTGCGTGTGTGATCTGCGAATCACCCCATTGTAATCCTCTCAGTGATTTTTAGTGAAACGGTGCTCTCCGTGGACGTAGGCTTATTTGGCTGAACCACGTATATATTCTTGTGTCGATTGTTTGGTGTGTTTTGTGTGCGTTTTCTGATTTGCAGGTATGCACGGCTTTGTACATAGAGTGTGTGAACCCTAACAAGTGGTATCAGAGCCCCAGGCTGGAGCAAATCACGAAGCCCGACGATCTGGTCCAGATCTGATTTTTTCGAGTGCCGTAAATCAGAAACCGACCACACTAGGAGCTTTGGCTCGACGAGACGAAGCCATCAGTGTCAAGCACATCGACGGAAAGTTCCTCATGCCCACCCACGAGCCGCCTGAAGTTCCGGCCAGTTCTTTTGGCTCCGTCGAGCAGCAGTTTCGGTTCGGCGTAATTTTCCGGAGCATCGTTTATCGGAATGAGGCTTATAATATATCTGCGGAAAGATAATTCGAAGCCCGAGGTTTTGGCGCAATAATCAGCCCAATCCGAGTGGGGACGCGCCCGTACGCACCCCGAGAAGGTACTGACTTCGTGATTAAATTTATGTCTTTTGGGCGAATTTGTTTTGGCCTGTTTGGAGTCATTTTTGACCCGTTTTGGACGCGGTCAGAGGCGTTCTTAAGATTTTGAACCGCCCCCAACGCAACCGTATACTCGGTTTTACGTAATTAGACTCCAAATATATCTAATAGGCTCAGTGGGAGCTATGGGAGAAGAAAATGCAGTAATAATCGACAAGTTTGATGTTACAAACTTTACCTATTAGAAGATGCAAATTGATGATGTGTTATTCCAGAAAAATTTGTATTTACCGCTAGAAGGGACGAAGCCAGATTCGATGAAAGAAGAGCAGTGGAATATCCTAGATCGAAAGGCTCTTGGCACAATCAGATTGATGTTGGCAAAATCTGTTGCCTTCAATATCAGGAAAGAGAAGACTGCAAAGTCTCTCATGGAAGCTCTTTCAAAGATGTACGAACAGCCGTCTGGAGCAAATACATTACATCTTATCAGCAGATTGACGAATTTGAAGATGTCTGAGAATGGGAATGTTGGTGAACATCTCAGTAAGTTTAATGACATTTATGAGCTGTTGGAATCAATTGAAGTAGTGTTTCAAGACAAGGTGAAATCAGCTTTTCTCCTTAATCAATTACCAGAGAGCTGGAACGCCACAGTGGCTGCAATCAGTAATTCTTCAGGGATAGAACCGCTGAAGTATGATACCATTGTGAGTATGGTACTCACAGAAGAGATCAGAAGACAGTCGTCAGACTCTTCAAGCAGTGACACGATATTGAATGTCAACACCAGAGGCAGAGGTTCGAACAGACAGAAAGGCGGAAACCAAAGGCGTGGCCGTTCCAAGTCGAGACAGGGAATATCATAGTCTCGAGGTCCTAGAAATTCCGAAGCAATCGAATGTTGGAATTGCGGCAAGACTAGTCATTAAAGGAACCAGTGTAGATCCTCGCAGAAGGTAACGGATGACAAGACAGAGGCAAATATTGTCTTAGAAGAAGCAGATGATGCACTGATATGCTCTTTGGAGAGCAAAGTAGAGTCTTAGGTTTTGGACTCTGGAGCATCATTCCATGCCACCTCAAGTCGAGAGCTCTTTAAGAGCAATGCACCTGGAAACCTCGACAAGGTTTATCTAGGTGACGATCAACCCTGCAGTGTTGTTGGCAAGGGTGAAGTACATATCAGACTCAACGGATTGATATGGAAGTTGAGGGATGTCAGACACATTCCAGACTTGAGGAAGAACCTGATCCCAGTAGGCCAATTGGTGAGTGAAGGTTATATGACCACTTTCGGTGAAGATAAGTGGAAAGTTTCCAAGGGGGCTATGACTATAGCACGAGGAAAGAAAACAGGTACGCTGTACACTACCACCAAGGCTAGCACATTTATAGCAATTGCAGAAAGCAAGAAGGATCATAATTTGTGGCACCAGAGGCTAGGTCACATGAGTGAAAAGGGACTCAAGGTTATGCTCGCAAAGGGAAAGCTACCAGGTCTAAATTCGATTGATATCGACTTCTGTGAGGATTGCGTATTCGGTAAGTAGAAGAGGATTAGTTTTCAGAAAAGCAACATATAACTCAGAAAGGAGAAGCTTGAACTAGTTCACACTGATGTTTGGGGGCCAGCAAATGTCTCATCTATTGGCGGAAATTCCTATTTCGTCACCTTCATCGATGACCATTCCAGAAAGGTATGAGTTTATTTCTTGAAACATAAATCTGAAGTGTACGGTGTGTTCAAGAGTTGGAAGGCTATGATAGAGAATGAGACGGGTTTGAAGATCAAGATATTACGATCCGATAATGGTGGAGAGTGTCAGAACATCGGGTTTAAGAGATTTTGCTATGAGAACGGTATCAGATTAGAGAGAACTGTTCCACGTACACCACAATAGAATGGCGTAGCAGAACGGATGAACCGGACATTGACTGAGAGAGCCAGAAGCATGTGCATTCAGGCAGGGTTGCCGAAACAGTTCTCGGTAGAAGCAGTCAGTATAGCAGCGTACTTAATCAATCGTGGTCCATCAGTACCATTGGAGCACAGAATACCAGAAGAGGTCTGGAGCGGTAGAGAGGTAACACTTTTACATTTAAAAGTTTTTGGTTGTGTTGCATATGTACATGTTAGTGACACTATGAGGGGTAAGCTTGATCCCAAGTCACAAAAGTGTATTTTCATTGGCTATGGCGGTGATGAGTATGGTTACCGCATGTGGGATGATTAGAACCGAAAACTGATCCGAGGTAGAGATGTAGTGTTCAATGAAAAGGTTATGTACAAGGACAGACACACAACAACCTCAGAGTGATCCTGTGTGTGTTGAGTTAGATGATGTTCAAGACAGTGAGAGTACTCAGTTAGACGAACATATTGCAGATGGAAATACTCAACAGGTTGATACACAGCAGTCTCCGACTCCTATTCCTGTACCTAGGAGGTCTTCACGGCAGGATGTGCCAAATCGGAGATACATGAATAATTTGTTGCTCACAGATGGAGGTGAACCAGAGTATTTTGATGAAGCATGCAGTGCAGCAAAGATGAGATGAAGTCCCTTATTTCCAAGAAGACATGGAAGCTAACCGAGCTGCAGGTAGGAAAGAAAGCTCTCCATAATAAATGGGTCTACAGAGTCAAAGAAGAACATGATGGTTCTAAGAGGTACAAGGCGAGACTTGTAGTAAAAGGCTTTCAACAGAAAATAGGAATCGACTACACCGATGTATTTTCTCCGGTTATGAAACTGACTACCATTCGTTCAGTTCTTAGCATTGTTGCATCAGAGGGTTTGCACCGAGAGCAGTTAGATGTCAAGACTGCTTTCCTCCATGGTGATCTAATGGAGGAGATTTATATGCAGCAACCGGAAGGTTTCTTAGAGAAAGGGAAAGAGAAACTTGTGTGTAAAGTTGGAAAAGAACCTGTATGGTTTGAAACAAGCTCCAAGACAGTGGTACAAGAAATTCGATGGATTTATGCAGAGACATGGTTATATCAAGTGCAACGCTGACCATTGTTACTACTTCAAGAGGTTTGATATGAGTTACATTATCCTCCTACTTTATGTTGATGTCATGTTAGTAGCTGGATCTGATTTTGTGGAAATCAATAAATTAAAGAAGCAGTTGGCAAAAGAGTTCGAGATGAAGGACTTAGGCATAGCGAAGCAGATTCTTGGTATGAAAATCATCAAAGACAAGCATAAGGGAATTTTGCAGTTGTCTCAGGCTGACTACGTTGAACGGGTTTTGAAGCGATTCAACATGAGTGATGCTAAGTTAGTTAGCACACCTTTGGCTAGTCATTTTCGATTATCCAAAAAGCAGTCTCCCAAGTCAGAAGCAGAGAGGAACAACATGGCCAGTATTCCATACGCTTCAGCTATTGGTAGCTTGATGTATGCAATGCTTTGTACAAGACCAGATATTGCATATGCAGTCAGCAGGTTCATGTCCAATCCAGGAAAGACTCACTCGGAAGCAGTGAAGTGGATATTACGATATCTACGAGGTGCCACAAATAGATGCCTTTATTTTGGAAAAGGTGAAGTGAATTTACATGGCTATCTAGATTCAGATTTTGCTGGTGAGATAGATCACAGAAGAAGCACTACTGGTTATGTCTTTACAGTATGTACTACACCAGTCAGTTGGATTTCGCAGATACAGAGGATTGTAGCGTTATCTACTACAGAGGCTGAGTATGTAGATGTGACAGAGGCTAGCAAAGAGATGATTTGGTTACAGGGTTTGTTGGTAAAGTTGGGATTCGAGCAAGGGAAGAGTGTTTTGCATAGTGATAGTCAGAGTGCTATACATCTGGTGAAAAAATCAGCATTTCATTCGAGAACCAAGCATATAGATCTTCGTTATCACTTTATCAGATCTCTATTAGAGGATGAAGTATTAACACTTAAGAAGATTCAAGGAAGCGAGAATCCGGCCGACATGTTGACCAAAGTGGTGACAACAGAGAAACTGAAGTTGTGCGCAACTTCAGTTGGTCTTCAAGCTTGAAGACAGAAATGAGGGCACCGAGCACTGATCATTGATGGAGTTGATTGATGAAGGCAAAGTCGTCAAGTGGGAGATTGTTATATATTGGCATATATATATATAATATGACTACTTTGTTATATTAACTTGTCCTACATCAGAAGATTGGGAAACCCACCTCTATATCCTCACCTATAAATATAGGGCTTCTCCTATTGAATTGTGTACACATAAATAGAGAGAGATAGTTAGGAATAATATACGTTTATATTATTCCGGTGATACAGGCGTGAGTATACACAGTGTGTTTGCGTGTGTGATCTGCGAATCACCCCATTGTAATCCTCTCAGTGATTTTTAGTGAAACGGTGCTCTCCGTGGACGTAGGCTTATTTGGCTGAACCACGTATATATTCTTGTGTCGATTGTTTGGTGTGTTTTGTGTGCTTTTTCTGATTTGCAGGTGTGCACGACTTCGTACATAGGGTGTGCGAACCCTAACAATAAATATATACTTGTAACAATAAAATGACAATTACAACATCAATTTTGTTCATATGCAGCTACTTTATGAATATCAAATTATAAGGATCTACAAAATTGTGTATCCTCATAATAAATGTGTATTTGTAGCAACAAAATGCCAATAACCAACCCCAAATTTGGTCATATGCAGATATTTCAAATTTAATAGTATCTAAATATTAAAAAAAAAATCTCCCCAGATAAATGCATGCTTGTAACAAGAAAATGACAACATCCCCCAATTTGTTCATATGCAGCTACATCATGAACTTTAAATTCCAAAAATATATATATATAAAATAAATATATCCCCTCATAAATGTGTACTTGTAACAACAAACTGCCAATATGCACTACAAAATTTGTTTCATAAGCAGCTGCTCCAGAATTTAAAATCTAAGGATAAAAAAAGATCTCCCCAGATAAATGCATGCTTGTAACAACAAAATGACAATAACAACCCCAAGTTGCTCATATGCACAACTCTCTCTCACACCCCAATCCACTAAAACTCAAATTTACCCAATCCTCATATACTCAACCTCAATCAAAATTTTTTTTTTTTACTTCCCAAAACTCTGGATATAATGTCCCAAATTGGGCAACAATATGTATTACAGAGCCCAAACACAAATAAATGAGTCAAATGAAAAAAAAAAAAAAAAACCCAAACTCCAATTTTTGCAAACCCATGTCAGAAACATAGCCTAGATCAATAATCAAGAAAACCCAACAATTAAATGACAAAAAAAGCATCAAATTGAAGCAGAAACTGAAGGAATTAGACAAAGAAAATGGTAACAATACATACCCAATGCAAAGAAGAAGGTGAAGATTGTAGAGACTACGTTCCCAATAATCGCAAAAACAGCAAAACTGAAGGTGAGGATGTATGAAATGTATGCTTAGTCGTTAAGAGAAGGTGAAAAGAAGGCACATAAACCAACTCGCATTTATAGCTCTCTATTGAATTGAATAGTGATAGAAAATCCCTAATGTTTCAACAAGAAAACCTTAAATTCTAACCCAAAATTAAAACTACACAAATGAGCTTTGAAGAATAGATTTATCACATAGCTATACATATATATACATATACATATATATTTTCACCTAAATTCGAAATCCAGCACAGTAAAGAGAGGAAATCTAGAAATCGAAGAGAGAGATAGAACCTTGAATGCTTGTCGACGTTGTCGTAGAGCGAAGGAGAGTCTGGATAGTGAGAGTTCCTCTACTTGTACGGGCAGACGAGTGGAATCGCTCCTTTGTGGAGCGTAGACGAGTGGAATGGACTTCGATTTGTGGAGAGAGACGACGAGTGGAATCGAGCTAGGGTTTGTGGAGAGGCGATGAGCTTCCTGGAAATCGATGGGTTCGTGGAGAGAGAGGCGACGAGAGAAGAGTTTTTGAGAGGAGTTTTTTATTTTTGGGAAATGATTTTCAGAACACGGGTTTTGCTTTGTACCAGCTACAGTGCAAAAAACTCAAAGAAAATCATTTTGATGTTCTCAATATTGGGCGTTTTTGACTCCGTGTTTTTTTATTGTGCTAGGAGATGGTGTGGGTCCAAAAATCAACCAAACACGTTTTTGTTCTGGTTTTGGGGACAAAAAGCAAAAACAAGAACAAAAAATACCTATCCAAACACACCCTAGATTTTTCAAATAAAATGTTCTTCAAGAATTTTAATTTTTTTTTAAAAATTTGTCACATATTTCAAAACAATTTTTCCTCTATAAAGTAAAAAATAACTTTCGAAAAGTCAATTCAAATAGAGTTTTAGGTCAATGATATAATTCTATATATAACAAATAGTGGCATTCGATAATCAATTTTAATTATGATAACAGAAGATAAAATAGAAAACAAATTAATAGAAGAGCATTTGAAGACACAATTTTAATACCATTTCTTGAATATAGATTTTCAATTACAACTACAAAAGAAGAAAGAACTATTATGTGAAACAATCATCACGAGATTGTTTCCTAAATCGTGGAAAGGCAATAGTTACATTGGGTGGAGTGGGCATTTTTTTAAAAAAATTAAATCTATAATTTTGACCTTTATTTTAGGGTAATTTGCATTGACATCCCCTGAGGTTTGACTTAATTGCAGCCAGATGACAGTCAACGCACAAGTTTGCAGAGACACTCCTTGAGCTTTCAAAAGTCTTGCAATGACACCCCTTTGGCCCATGAAAAGTCAGATTTGCCCTTGTTTAATTTCAATAAACTTCCTTCTACTATTAAATTTAATCAACTTATCCCTCTTATATCCGGATTGTCCTCTATACTTTCCAATTTAATCAACTAACCCCTCCTATATCCGGATTGCCCCCTATATTTTTCAATTTCAATCACATTACCCCACACCCTCAAACAATATATATATATAATTCAAAATATATATATAATTCAAAAAAAATATATATATATATAATTCAAAAATATATATCAAATTTCAAAAAAACAATATAAAATTCGAAAAAATATATATAATTTAAAACATTTATATAAAATTATATATATATATATATATATATTTCGAAAATAATATATAAAATCCGAAAAATAATATATAAAATTCAAAAAAAGTATATAAAATTTGAAAACAAATATAAATTTCAAATATATATAATATTCAAAAATAAATATTTATATATACATATATAATTCGGAAGAAATATATAAATTCAAAAACATATAAATTTAGAAATAATATACAAAATTCAAAAAAATATATATTTCGAAAAACAAATTTAGAATAAATAAATAAATTTTGAAGAAAAATATATATATTGGTAAAATATCATATCTTTTGTAATGAAGTGAATCAAACTACTTACACCAACAATAATTAGTGGTCTTTTTATATATATATTTTCAAAATATATATATTTTTGAATTATATATATATATTTCGGAATTTATATGATGTTTTCGAAAGTTATATGATAATTTCAAATTTTATAAAAAAACAAAATCAAAATTTATATATTTGTTTCAAATTTTATATATGTTTTGAATTTTATATATTTTTTTCAAATTTTATATATTCTTTTCAAAATATATATATTTATAATTTTATATAATTGTTTTGAATTATATATATATATATATATATATATTGTTTGAGGGTGGGGAGTAATGTGATTGAAATTGAAAAGTAAAGGGGGCAATCCGGATAAGTAGTTTGATTCTCTTCATTAGAAAAGATATGATATTTTACCAATATATATATTTTTATTCTAAATTTATTTATTTATTTATTCTAATTTTATTTTTTGAAATATATATTTTTTGAAATTTATATATATTTTTTTGAATTTTATATATTATTTCTAAATTTATATGTTTTTTAATTTATATATTTCTTCCGAATTATATATGTATATATATATATATTTATTTTTGAATTTTATATATATTCGAAATTTATAATTGTTTCGACTTTTATATATATATTTCGAATTTCATATACTTTTTTCGAATTTTATATATTATTTTCGAATTTTATATATTATTTTCGAAATATATATTTATAATTTTATATAATTGTTTTAAATTATATATATTTATATATTTTTGAATTTTATATTTGTTTTTGAAATTTGATACATATTTTTTGAATTTTATATATATATTGTTTGAGGGTGTGAGATAATGTGATTGAAATTGAAAAGTATAGAGGACAATTCGGATATAGGAGGGGTTAGTTGATTAAATTAGAAAACATATAAGATAATCCGGATATAAGAGGGGTTAGTTGATTAAATTCAATAGTAGATGAGACTTTTCATGATCCAAAAAAATATTATTACAAGACTTTTGAAAGCTCATGAATGTCTCTGTAAAACTTTCATTGACCGTGATTTAATTACAATTAAGCGGTCAATGCAAATTACCTTTATTTTAATTCCACTTAATTTTGGTAGAACCGTCTCTACATAGTTACCTGCTTTAACATTTAGGACTTCAAAGTCAACAATTCTTCTAGCTAAATAAATTACCGGATAATTTTAGAATTTCGAACGACTCACGCAATGTCACTCGAACAACAATATCAAAAGTTTTGTCAACATCAATTATTTTTTTCTCACATGATTGGCCATGAACAACGTCCCAACAATACCTAATAAACTACATATAGGTAGAGTTAGAGAGAATAAATTATAAATTTATTAATTTTTAATTTTTAATTTGATCACATTAACTAAATTAATTACAAATTAATTAATTTTTTTATGTAAAATCTAAAATATCCTCAACAAAATTTCAATCTCTTTCCTCTTCTTCTTTTCCTCTCCAAATCAGAATTATTTGTCTTTTTTACTTCGACAATTCTGACTTATATTAGGAATTACTACTCTAGAAAGCAATCAACAAAGAATCCATATATATATATATATATATATAATTACTAGCTCTGTGAGGAGAAATCTCCAAATTGAGCTTCTGCTTTTTGTTTGCACGATTGACAAGTCCTAAAAAATATAATTTGAGCAAATAAGAGCTAACAGAAAAGTAGCCTGGAGTCAAACATGGGGTGTAGGGAAGCTATCAAAAACACTAACTTCTATTTTTCTTTTTCTTTTAGGTGAAAGCACTAGCATCTTTGCCAAATAGGGCCTATTAAATAATAATGCATTAGTGATCCTTCACATGGTTAGAACTGGAAATTCCAAGGATGATACCCACTACCCAGTTGCTAATTCTTATACATTACTGGTGGTTGATGGGTTCAGGTGTCAAACCGAAGCCAAAAAGTAGATTCGGCCCATTATGCAGATTGAAGCCCACATAGCTTTATGATAATATTTTACCCCACCTTACAAAAGGGGCAAAAAAAATTTACCCCATGCCTATTACAAAATTATAATTTTACCCTTACAAAAATAAAATAAATTATTTTAAGGGTTAATTAATATATATAAAATTTTAAAAAATATATAAAATTCAAAAAATAATATATTAAATTTTGAAAAAAACAAAATATATAAAATTCAAAACAAATATATATAAAATTCAAAAACAATATATTAAATTTTGATTTTTTTTAAAATTCAAAACAAATATATAAAATTCAAAAAATATATAGAAAATTCAAAAAAAAAATATTAAATTTCGAATGAAAAATGTAAAATTCGAATATATATATAAAATTCGAAAAAAATATATAAAATCCAAAAATAATATATAAAATTCAAAACCATTATATAAAATTCAAAGATATAAAAGTTTTGAAACAAATATATATATATATATATATATATATATATATATATATATATATATTGGAAAAATATATATAAAAGAAGACCACTAATTGATGTTGGTGGTAAGTAGTTTGATTTACTTCATTAGAGAAGATATGACATTCTACCAATATATATATTTTCAAATTTTATGTTTTGAAATATATATATATATTTTGAAATTTATATATATATTTTCAAATTTTATATATTTGTTTCGAATTTTATCTATGTTTTTCAAAGTTTATATATATTTTTTCGAATTTTATATATATATTTCAAAATTTATATACTTTTTTCGAAATTTATATATATATTTCGAAATTTATATATGTTTTTCAAAATTTATCTATTTTTTTAGAATTTTATATATTTTTCGAATTTTATATATATGTTTCGAATTATATATATATTTTCAGAATTAATATATATTTTTTGAATTTTATATACTGTTCAAAATTTAATTCAGGGGTAAATATGTCATTTACGAATTGAGGGGGTACATTCACCCAATTGATAGTTGAAGGGGTTTTTTGTAGTTGGGGTTTTGTTTTTGCTCCTAGGCGATAATTGAGGGGGGTTTTGTGAACTTTACCCTATTTTATAGGGTTAGGTTCGAGAACCAGTATCTAATATGCATATAGTGCGTATAAACACACACATGAGGTTCTTTGACGCCATATTATAAAAAAATATATGCAATTTTGTCCCTATTGTGACATAAATTGTCTGAAATGCTCTTATAATAAGTTATTTTTTTAAACAAATTTAAAATAAGATTACAAAACAAAACAGAAAATATGTTTACAAAAATTTATTTAAAAAAATAATCAACAAAATAATAATTATTTTTTCCAAAAATAGTAAAATTATTTTGAAAAACAAATAAGACAATTTTTTTAAAAACTTTTTCTTTATATTTATATAACATTTTGATTAAAAAAATTAATCTAGTTTATTTTAAAAATATATATATATATATAATAAAATTACAAAAAAAAATAAAAAACTGAAAATATGTTTACAAGAAATATATTTAATAAAATTATCAAAAAAAAAGTACAATTTTATTTTTAAAAATATTATAAAAAATCGAGAAAAAAGTATATTTTTAATTTTTTTTAAATCATTATATTTATATATTATTATTATTATTTTATTTTATTTATTATATTTTTATTATAAATTATTTATTATTAATTTAATATTTATTAGGTTAGAAAGAGTATTTTAGGAATTTCATATCATTTTGGGGGTAAATTGCACATTTTTGTAACATAGTGAATTTATACACACATTTTGTAACTATTTAGGATTTTTCGCACCTAGTATCAAACTACGTCGCAAATAACCCTATTTTATATTTGTAAGTCACATACAAGTCGCAAATAACCCTATTTTATATTTGTAAGTCACATACAAGACTCATTGTATTAGATGTCCAAAACTATTACACACATTTAAACTCATTTCTAATAGATCTCAGTCATAAGAATGAACTTCTAACGTCATATATAATAGAGGGAAAAATAAATATTTCTTTGGGTTCAAATACATGTAAAAAGAATTGCGAAACAAACTACTGGTCATTTGAGCTTTTTATGAAAGGTAATTTATTTAACAAATTTATTGAAAACCTATTACTTGAGCATACATTTTAGCATTATGTATACATTATACACACATACAAAACAAGACAGATATCAAGTTCAAGAACTCAATACACTGGACTTGATTTGGGTAGTACATTAAGGACACATTTCTGACCTCATGAAAACAGAATTTTGAATTTTTCTTTCCCCCGAAAGTAGTCCACTAAATCGTAAATTTCCCTCCTACCAATAAGCAAAATTCAGTAAGAAAAAAAAAATGCAAATAAAAAAATAGCACTTTCTCAACACAATAGGACCTGATGCTTTCCATTCACCATTTCGAAAATGCATCATTAATATGGCAAGCACAAAAATAATTAGTAGCTATCGAATAAACATTGTACTAACGGACATTAGTTGAATGGTAGGATCTCCTCAAGGAGAGGTTGAGAGTTCGGGCCGAGCTAGGGTTGAGAGTTCAAGCCTTGCTACGAGCAATATAATGAGCGTGTGCTTTGTACTTCAACTTCGAAAAATTGTAATGATAAATAAAATGTAACACATATAAAACAAACAAACAACTAAAATTTCACAGTAGCTGCTCTGGGACAGTCACATAGCAAAATTTCACACTTTCCACTTGTACACCATATATATATACACATATCTTGCAAATATGTATGAGCCAAAACCTCTAACATGGCAACTCTCTCCAGAGAGTGTAGGAATTCCACACTACATTTTAGGTTACCATAATGTATCCATCCCAGTACCTGTCTTTCAATCTATTTAGACTACATTCCATCAAGTAGAGCATTCTACACAAAGAACTCAGTCTCAAAGAATAACAAAATCTGCATATTTAACAGTGGAAAAACCATTCTTGGATGTAGCCTAAAATTTATTTATTTATTTTTCCTCACCAAACTGCTAAGAGGGATTTGCAAAATTTTCTTACTTCTTCCAACACCTTGCTTCCTCATCAGCAATACCACTTGGAAGCAACATCCGAAAAACCAAAAAATGATTGCTAATCGAAGCTCATGAAGGATTATGATCTAATTTTTTGTTTATGAACATCATAAAATAGCTCCTTCTTAATACCCCGCAATCTCCATCACAATTTGGACAAAAAGACTAAATTGAATATCTCCATGTCTCGATAAATCCCAACACACCACACTTCTCAGGAGAGAGAATTTTTTTTCCCATTAGCAACTACAACAATTTTGGAGTATAGCAACTACAACAATTTCGATAAATCCCAACTACAACATGTTAAAGAAACATATGGCTGGCAAAAACTGAGCCATATGTTTCTTTAACATGTTGCAAGATGTCCTTCTAAGGCATGACATTGAATAAGATGGAATTGTTAAAAAGTTAAAGCAAAAAATAATATTCATAGTAGGTCTGCTAATAACTCTTCTCTGTTCGTATATTATATAAACCATGGCTTACAATTACAACTACAACAGAAATCATGGATTCACACATATCTAAAGCAAAAGAATAATAATTTTGGAGTATAGGAGTGCACCATTGTTTCTCCTGAAAGGGAGTTTTAATAAGATAAAACTATCGGCTGAAAATGATTAAGAAAGGCTAAGCCGAGTGAGGTTTGAACACGAGACCTTTGGCTTTGATACTATGTTAACTACCAATTGCTTTAAAAGCTTAAGCTGTTAGAGATGATGTAACTTAAACATTATATCCTTCAACATATGCAATAGTTGAAGGCCAAATTGAGACGTCGCGACAGTTGCAACATATCAAATGTGTAGAAGCTAAGTAAATTGAGGATCAATTTTAGTCAACCAAATGAGTATCATGGAAGCAACAGTGCATCAAGCTGATGAGTGAGTGATTTTCGGTTGAGAACTATGAACATCATACTACTAGGGCTCTGTAATGTGCCTTGAGTAAATGGATTTTCAAGAAAAGAACACAACCCTCAGATTGTCCTTATTTAGGCTGTGAAGCTGCTATAAGAATTATCTGAAGCAGCTAAACTAGCTTGTTGCCTAATTAGAGCAAGAGTGACTATCCTACCAATTAAATCATACCTGCAGAAGGTATGCTAAAGCTCAGGTTTGACACTGGTTATGACGCTCCTTCAATGTACAACAGAAAAATCCGGAACAAATCACAAAATCTTATTTTAGAATGCAATATAGTTTCACATTGCTTGTTGCAAATTATTAAAGAAGAGACTCAGAGTGCCTTAAAACTCCCAAAAAAAAAATATAAATCTGAAAGGCTTTAGCACCTTGAGAAGGCTAAGAGAGGACAGCTATAACAAGAACAACACTCAATTTCATGTTTGAATAGAAGGAGGAAAACACTGACCAGGGCATACCCTAGGGACAAAGTCCAACACTCCTAAAAGGCTTTAGAGAGAAAAGCCATATAATGAACCAAATTCCATAAAATAAACTTACCTAGCTACAAAAGAAGATCAGAAACAATGTTAATTGAAACTACAATCCATTAACACAACAAGAATAAACTACCAATTAGGCCATGGACCTCAAAGATAAAGCCACATATAATATCATAAATAATGTTAACTAAACTGCAATCCACCATTAAAACAAGAGTAAACTACCAATAAGTCCATGACCAACAAGTGTAAGGACAGAAAAACACAAGTTAAATGGGAGAATGAAGTGGAACATCCACATCGTATATAATATATGTCATATAATTTGACAAACTAATGATTTGTATATATATATACAAAGGTAATAAGCCAGACATACAAGAAGAAGGGGAAAAAAAGCAGCAGTAAGGTTTTGTTGTTCCTATTCAAAGCACCAAAGCAAAATGAGGTTCTATGGGCAAAATGGTTTGGCCTCCAAGACAAGCATATCACAAAAACCACTCTAAAGAGACACTGGAATGATCTTTTGAATAGTAGACTATAGCATCATATCTCTCCACTCCCCAATAGCTTTCAGAGCATGAGATGTTAGGCTGCGGTTGTGATCCTTGGACCTCTTCCATTGTTCTTTTCTTCTTGCGAAAGGATTCTCTATCAAGTTCTTGTCTGTTGATTAGCTCCTCTATTCTTACATGGTTTAATTAGAAAATCATTTGAACCCTGGGATGATGCTACAGATGTGGTGTTTCTTGTTTGACTTAGGAAAACATTGCTTCCTTGTTCTTCAACAACCACAGTAACACTATCTAAAGATGAAACAAGGGGATGTCCTAAGAGCATGTTGGCAGACCATCATGACTTGGGATCATCCACCAAACACTTCCCCAAGAAATCTTTTGCCTCTTTTGAAAGCCAACTAGGAATCTCCGGCAGTTCCTTCCCCCAACCAATGCAATAAAGAAAAGCACAAGGGTCGGTATGGGGCTCACAATTCCACGGCTTTTTTCTTGTGATCATCTCTAAGACAGTGCACCCAAGTGCCCAAATATCCGAAAGAGGATGGTACTCTTGATGATGAACAAATTCAGGTGCCATATACATGGCTGTGCCTCTCAACTTAGAACTCTTTTTCCTTGCAGTCATAATGGCAAGCCCCAAAAAATATCCTTCCTCAGTTGCTACAAGTAGTATGTGTAGAGAATGTGACTCAAAGAGTCACTTGCAGAAGAAGCTTCTGCCAGCTTTCTCTACTCCATCTGTCCTCATGCATGCACCATCCACAAAGGTCAAGGAAGGAGTCTTGAGTGAACAAGATGATAACCATCTCTCTGACACATTGCAAGAAGAAAACATTTTGGTTTTCTCCTCTAAACAACATATATATATGGGTATGTATAGATGGTTTAGATTATGGGCATGGGCACAAAGTTGTGAGAGAGATGAGTGAGGGTTGAGAGAATTCTCCTCGGAATATATTAAGCAACCTTCGTGGACGTACCCATTTTTGGGGAACCACGGATATATCTATGTCTATGTGTTTGTGTGTGTTTTGTTTGAGATGATTCATAGTTGTAGGGCACAACAATTGGTATCAGAGCCGATTTGGTTTAAAACAGAATCGTTCCTTTCGAACAATTTTAGTCACCAACACATAAAATAAAACACACTGGGAGTCGACCCATCTCTAGAGGAAGAGTTTTTCGTTGAAAATAAGGCCAACCACTGCCGCACGCGCCCTCATACGCGGCCAAAAAAGAGGCGCGTGAGATGTCTCGGTGTCACGCACCTCAATTGTCTTCAACCTCCAGTGTGCGTGAGGCCCACGCGCTGCCACGTTAGCAGCGACGTGGCCCACAAGGAGTTTGAAACATGGCCCACTCAGATAGCGCCACGTGTCTCCAATCGAGGATTGACACGTGTTTCCCAATCAAAAGGTGACACGTGTCACTAGTTAGGGATGGCCACGTGGCACTACCAGGATTGGCCACATGGCACTAATGAGCAACTGCCACATGGCACCATCAATAACTGCCACGTGGCACGGCCAGGGGTTACCATATGGACCAACCAGGGAACGCCACGTGTCACGGCCATGGGCTGGCACGTGGACCAACCAGTTGTTGACACTTGGCACACCTAGGGGCTGCCACATGGACCAACCAGAGACTACCACATCATCAGTTTAGGGTAAAATTACAGACTTGCCCTCCGTCACTATTTTGGACGTTTCGAGCCCATTTTTAGTCCAATTTGAGCAAACAAAATGTCGTTTCTAGCTAATTCAATCGTGAGCTTTGTTTTTCCATATGAGAAAAGGAAAATTGGAAAAACTAAGTTTTTTTTTTTTATTTCTATTACTCCTGTTTGATGAGTGCATTCATCAATTTATGGTTCCGGTGTTTCATATGATTGAAGCAACGGAGATTGAGCAATCTGAAGTATGAAAAGTAGAGTTTGAAAACTGGTTGATTTGTATTTCTCTTGTCTGGTGAGGTACCGTCATCAATTTTTTGTTCCTGTGTTTCATTCGGTTGAAACAAGGAGACTGAGCAATCTATTCAGAGAATCAATGTTGTCAAATGTTAGGACGAGTGGTTCTAAAAGGAGAATCATGATGTCAAATGCAAAGTTGAGGTGGAGAAATAGTACGGCACAATAACTTTGGCATGTGGCAATGCGAAAGTTCCAGATCTACAATTTTGAGAAAGTGGAGGATAAGGCTTGGATACCAAGTGCCAGGACTTCTCGGATGAAGGAGAAAGTGAAGGATAAGCCATGGAGACCAAACGCCTAGACTTCTCGGATGAAGATTGGAAATTCGTAAATCGTCAAGCTTGCAGTAAAATCAGACAAATACTCAAGTTCGGTACAAGAGCTCAGGGGAGTTGGAGGATCAATGGTCTCATCTCTAGGGCAGGAAATCAATCAGCAGTTTAGGTATCATTAGTAAAGACTAGTACAACCTAGTGCTTTATTGAGGTGGAGATTTGTTCAGACATACTAGCTCCAGGAAGCCTAGTACAGCCTAGCCTTCAATCATCTCTACAATATGAATTGTATAAGAGAATGGTATCCAGAAGAGCAGATTCAATAATCAGTTCAAAAAGAGACTATTCAGACGAGGTCTTCAATAAAAGATCTCCAGTACCTGTAGTCCAGTCAGCAGCCCAAACGGAGGTGAATAGAAATGCCTTCTCCAGTACCGGTAGCAGTAGTCCAGTCATCACTGAAGGGAGGTGAAGAGAAGTTCATCTCTAGTATCGATAACTAGACAACTGCTAAGGGGAGGTGGATAAAGTTCCATCTCCAGCACCGGTAGTCCAGTTAACACCTAAGGGAGATGAAGAAAAGTTCCATCTCCAGTACCGGTAGTCCAGTCAGCAGCTGAAGGGAGGTGAAGAGAGAAGTTCCATCTCTAGTACCGGGAAATACAGTACCAGTAACCATTCTAGCAGTTGATCATCCTGAAGGTGGAAATGATAATGAGGAAGAGTCAACAGCTAGAGTGAGCAGTTGAGGGAGAGGTCTCTAGTGAGAGATCTCTAGTACCGGTAATCCAGTCATCAATAGAGGTGAAAAAAAAGTGCCATCTCTAGTACCGGTAATCCAGTCAGTAACTCGGGAAAGGTGAGGAATGTTCCATCTTCAGTACTGGGAAATGAGTACCGGGAAATCTGTCAGCAAGCTCAGGTTGGGGTGGATAGAGTTCCATCTTCAGTATCAGTAATCAGTCAGTAACAGACTGACCAGAAGAGATCTCTAGTAAGAGAACTCAGTTGAGGTAGAGGATCCATGGTCCCATCTCTAGTACTATATGACCAATGAGTAATTAGACTGACCAAAAGAGGTCTCCAGTAAGAGATCTCCAGTATTGGTGACTCAACAACAAGATGACTCAGTTGAGGTAGAAGATCCATCTCCAGAACGGTGATTAGTCAGTAGCCAGAAGCTATTGACACTAGCAGATCCAGAAGAGAGACAAGGTAACTTATACCTTTCCAACGACATACGATGATGTCACATACACGGACAAAGAGGCAGTACAGAGTACTGATGGTACGAAGTGGAAGGATGCAATGAATGACGAGATGAAGTCATTTCACCAGAATCAGAATTGGGAGTTAGTTCTACTTCTAAAGGTTAGTTACAGATGGGTTTATGCCAAGGTGTTTCCGAAATAAACAATATCTCTCAAGATCAGAGTGCCTAAGGGCGCATTGGGGTGGCATCAATCAGTGGAATATTTTCGTCACGGTGGAGATTTGTAGAGAATGTGACTCAAAGAGTCACTTGTAGAAGAAGTTTCTGCCAGCTCTCTCTACTTCACCCATCCTCATGCATGCACCATCCATAAAGGTCAAGGAAGGAGGCTTGAAGTGAGCAAGATGATAACCATATTTCTGACACATTGCAAGAAGAAAACATTTTGGTTTTCTCCTTTAAACAACCTATATATATGGGTATGTATAGATGGTTTAGATTATGGGCATGGACACAAAGCTGTGAGAGAGATGAGTGAGGGTTGAGAGAATTCTCCCCAGAATATATTGAGCTACCTCCATGGATGTACCCATTTTATATCTGTGTCTCTATATCTTTGTGTGTGTTTGGTTTGAGATGATTTAGAGTCGTAGGGCACAACAGTATGTTTTGGGGCTTTACATCACAATGAATATAACCCAGTTTGTGAATATGATTTAGACCCATAAGCATACTCTTTGTGTGTCTTCTAACATTATACTTAGATAATCCTCTACCGCCAAAACTCCGAATATGATTAGCCAAACTACTGCCAGATGCATAGTCCAATATGATGTTGTAGAGTTCAACACCATTCTTAACGGAAATTTTATCCCCAAAATACTGAATAAGGTAGGGACATCCATTAAGTTACTAAATTTTTTTTGTTTCTTTTCGAAGAGATTGTGACCGAGAGACCTCTGCAGATTTCAAAGCAATAAGAAATGGAAGAGTACTGAAAAAAACATGTTTAGAGCTATATGCCTCACCTAAAGATACTACGCCAAATCCTCCACTACCTAGTTTTTTCCCCCTTTTCCACCATATGGTTCCACTTTCCATCTTTGTGTTTGTAGTTAGGTAGTGTTACCTACCGATTCTTATTAGTTCCTTCCGTTTATTGTTGTCTCTGCTGGGGATGGAACTCCATCTCTCATCCCCGGCGGCGGCATTCAATTATAATATTATTGGTGGTGTTTATATTTTACCACTATTTGTGCAACCTACCTCTTATTCTGGCCATGCGACCATTCGCGCAACCTACCTATCCATTATTTTGGCCACGCTACCACTCGAGCAACCTATCTCTGATTTTGCTGCCATCTCCGATCACCCTTTCCGGTGATCAAGTTACGGCTACCATCACTAATTAGTTTCATTTTCAGTTTCAAGTTGGACACGCTAAAATCTCCATGTACCAACTCGAGGGGGGCTGTTGAAGAATATTACTAAGGAATGATTAAAGCCTAAAATCATTCCTTAATTTGATTGATTGATAACATAATTAGTGGAATATGATTTGTAATTCATTTCTAATATATAATTATTTTATTTTAACTTGTTTACCACTCATTCTTCCTATATATAGGTGGTGGGTCTGTTATAATATATAGAATTGATCAATAAATAATTTTCATATATTTTAACATAGTATTAGAGCCTACCGATTTTTGGTAGTTCCTTCCGTTTATCGTCGTCTCTGCTGGGGATGGAACTCCATCTCACATCACCGGCGACGGCATTCAATTATAGTATTATTGGTGGTGTTTATATTTTACCATCGTTCGTGCAACCTACCTCTTATTTTCGCCGCACGGCCATTCGCGCAACCTACCACATATTTTGGTCATGCGACCATTCACGCAACCTATCTCTTATTCTGGCTGGACGACCATTCATGCAACTTATCTTTGATCTTGCGGTTGTCCTCAACTTATGGCTGCCATATCTTTACAAAGGCTCTTCCAAAGCATGCCATGGATTCTATTTGTAGCAAGTTGGGAGTTGTTGACAGATACTCTCCAGCTTGAGGGGGAGTGTTGAAAGACAACTTCTAGTCAACTTTCCTTAATTAAGTGATTGTATCTTTGTAGTCACTATTCCTTAATCAAGGGATTTGATATCCCTTGATTAGAGACAGAATCTGGGTTGTCCTCATATTGTTTCCTTGAAAGCACTATAAATATGTCTTGTAATCACTCTTTAAAAAATAGGAAAATACTCTCTTATTCTCTCTACAATATAAGCTTCTATATTTTTAACCGTTAGTATTGGTAAAATCAGAATACGCAAACAAGTAACTGGAATTGGTATTGTAGTAAATAGATTAATGAGTTTGAACTAAGTAGTAGCAAATTCTAGAATATGAATAGGAATTGTAGTCTAGTAGGAGATTATAATCTGAACAACTTAATAGGAAAAACTTTCCTATTTTGTTTCCTAATTTGTTTCCAATTTTGTTTTTCCTTGATGTCTAAGTAATATCTTAGTGGTCATATTATATATATAGGGTTATTTGCTCTCAGACCCTCTGAACTTTCGATCAATTCCACTCAGAAAGTGGTCAACACAAATGTGGTCCAACCGCCCCCTGAACTTCCAATTTTCTTGTAATGACACCCCTGGATGGGTTTTTTGGACTTAAAATTACTCTTGTGCCCTTGCTTCATTGTAAAAGACACATTCCTTGTTTTTGGTTATTTTATATGACCAAAGTGCCTTTGTCTGCTGTAAGAAATTGCCGCCACTGAACAGTTCAATTGAACAGTACCTATGACATTACAACCGGCTAATTCATTGATAAACAATAAAAAATGAACAGTAAAATTTTTTAGCAGACAAATCATCATATAAAATCATAAGATCAGAGGACCTATATAATTTAGTATGATTAAAGAAGCACAAACTATCATCACGATTCACGAATAGTACCAATAAACATCCCAACGACTAAAGTGATTAAAGAAGCTTGCATCAATAGTAGTAACATATTCCAACGGCTAAAAAATAATGCAGTATTGCACAATGCTGATAATTATATTACAACACTCACCAATTAACACACAAAATATAGTAAATTGCAACAAATCAAAAAATTCCATTCTAAGGTAAAACCCTCTCACTATGATGTAATATTTTTTTTTTTACAAAATATAGTTAACGACTGCAACTAATTTATGCAGATTTCAATGGATAAACATGGTTTGCAAATCATGTTTTTACTATTGTTGCTGCCACTCCTCTTATTCTTGGTCATTTGTCTTTCCTTCCCATTTTTGTCTTCCTTTATAGAGGTGATATTGATGAAGTCCTTGCAAATGAATAAGATAGAGGTTAGGGTACTTTTGGGTTTAGGGAAATTGAGGGATTAAGTTAATTTGGGGTTTAGGAAAAAATTTGTAATTTTTGGTAATTTTGGATTTAGGTTTAATTGAGCAATTTAATAAGTTGTTTTGCCTAAATTAACAAGTTAATCATATGATATTAGGTTAATTTAGAATTTAGGTTTCAGTGGGTTTTGGGGTTTATGGTTTCATTCACCAATTAAAGTAAATTAATAACTTCATTAATCCCTAATATTAACAAATGAAATTTGGCAAAAAAAATAGTAAATAGTAATACCACAAGAAATTTTTTATTGAAAACTCTAAAACCGGAAAGGAATTTGGGAATTCTTATGGTATGGAATCATTACTCAAAATAGAATAATGATCCAAAGGTATCTTTTAATCATAATCTAAAAAATCTAGGCCTATCAATCAGTTGATTTTTTCTAATTCATAGATTTAATCTGATAGAAAATAAATAAAATAAAAACACGGGGAACATGAATAGAATTGTTTTTAACAGTTTTTTACAAGAAATAAAAAAAAAAATATTTTTATGCCTAACCCCCAAGAAAGATGTTTCTTTGCAGATTTTTTTTTATATATTTTTATAGTTAGAATTGATTGGTCGTACCTATCCACTAATCTAATAGGATTAACTCCTTCCGTTTTGGGGTTATAATTATTATGTAGGAGAGATGGTCAGTGATTCAAGGCGTAGCATTGGAACTACTTCCGTACCTTCACCTAATTCGTCGATGTTCTTGACCACAATGTATAAACCTGGTGAATAACAATTACACACCAAATTTATATAAACTCTAAATTCAATTTTAGAAACACCTAAATTTGATCAACTGATAGAACATGTAGTCAAATATTCAACCTTATTCATACACATACACTAAAAATTTATAAACCCCCAAATTTCACAAACAAATACATGCAATTAAATATTCAAGCCTAATAAACCCTAAGGATAAACATCAACACAATAGTTTTAGAAATGTTTACAAATCATTACCATATACATGCAAATACTGTTATATATAAAGGGTGACTACTTTGTATTGAAAGTTGTCCCACATCAACTAAAAGGCAAAACCACCTTTATATCATTCCCTATAAATATAAGGCATCTCCTATTATATTGTGTGCATAAATAGAGAGAGAATAGAAGAGATATAGGCTAGTATTCTTCTTGGTGAGAGTTAGGAGCTTATATTATTCCGGTGATACAGACGTGAGTATACACTGTGTGTGTGCATGTGTATGATCTGCAGATCATCCCCTTGTAATCCTCTATTTGATTATAGTGAAATGGTGATCTTAGTGGACGTAGGCGTATTTTGGCCGAACCACTATAAATCTTTGTGTCCATTGTTTGGTGTGTGTTTCTGTGCATTTTTTGATTTGCAGGTACACACGGCTTCTAACAGTGTTATTGGGTGGGTTTAAAAATCCCCAACAAGTGGTATTAGAGCTCCAGGTTGGAGAAAGTCCCGAAGCTGTATGTTTTGGTCCAGATTCGTAGGATCAAAATGCCCAAAATTAGAAACAAACCATACTAGGAGATTATCCTCGACGAGATGAACCGAACCGTGTCAACCGCGGAGCCACCAGAGCCTCCACGCATCGCCGCAAGTTCCAGACAGATTTTTTGGGCTCCACGCGCAACAATTTTGTTTCGGGGCTATTTCGCGGAGTATCGTTGATCCATATAAGACATATAATATATCAATGGAAATCTCTTTCGAAGATGAACGTTTCGGCATAAAAATCAGCCCCATCAAAGCTTGCACGTGCTCTCATGCGTGGTTGGAAGATTTTGCTAGATTTTTCACTTTTCGGCGACCGAAAAATTCAGTCCAGTGATGCGCTGCCGGAGAAGACGCTGATGTCAGCAGTGACCTTAGTGCCACATCAGCATTGACTTTGACCGTTTACCGCCACATCAGCAATATCGCCATGTCAGCACCAAGTTTGGCTTTTAGTGCTGAATTTGTTTTGGTCCGTTTGAAGTTGTTTTTGAACTGTTTTCGATACAGTCAGAGGCGTTCTTAAGGCTTTGGACCGTTCCAGACGCAATTATGCAGTCGATTTTGTGTAATTTGACTTTGAACACCTCAAATAGGCTCAGTTGGAGCTATGGGAGAAGACGATTGTTCGTACAAGTTTGATGGTACAAACTTTACCTATTGGAATGTGCAAGTTGATGATGTGTTATTCTAGAAATTTTTTTTCTTGCCAATAGAAGGGAAGAAGCCAGAATCGATGAAAGACGAGGGTTGGACAAACCTAGATCGAAAGGCTTTCGATACAATTAGACTGACGTTGTCAAAGTTTGTTGCCTTCAACATCAAGAATGAGAAGACAATAAAGTCTCTCATGGATAGTCTTTAAAAAATGTACTAACAGCCGTTTAGAGCGAATGCGGTACATCTCATCACTCGATTAACAAATCTAAAAATGTCCGAGAATGGGAAGGTCAGTGAACACATTAGTGTTCTTAGTGAAATTGTTGAGTAGTTGGAATTAGTTGAGATGTCAATCACTAGCAAAATGAGAGCGACTTTCCTTATAAGCCAATTGCTAGAGAGTTGGAGTGCCACAAAAGTTGTAATCAGTAATTGTTCAGGGGTAGAACCGTTACAGTATGATTCCATAGTGAGTATGATACTCACAGAAGAGATCAGAAGACAGAGTAAGTCAGGCTCTTCTAACAGTGGCTGCGCATTGAATGTCGACACCAGAGGTAGAGGTTTGAGTAGGAAGAAAGGCGGAAACCAAAGGTGTGGTTGTTCCAAGTCGAGACAGGGAAGACCACATGGAAGATCATAGTCTCGAGGTCTTAGAAATTCTAAAAAGATTAAGTGTTGGAATTACGGCAAAACTGGTCACCTCAAGAACCAATGCAGATCCCCGCAGAAGGTAGCGGGGAAAAGACTGAGACAAACATTGTCTTAGAAGAAGCTAATGATGCGTTGATATGCTCTTTTGAGAGTAAAATAGATTTTTGGGTTTTGAACTCTGGAGCATCATTCCATACCACCTCAAGTCCAGAGCTCTTCGAGAGCTATACACCTGGAAACCTTGGCAAAGTTTATCTAGGTGATGATCAGCCCTGCAGTGTAGTTGGCAAATGTGAAATACATATCAGACTGAACAGATCGATATGGAAGTTTAAGGATGTCAGACACATTCCAGACTTGAGGAAGAACCTGATCTCAGTAGGCTAGTTGGCAAGTAAAGGTTATGTGACCACTTTTAGTGAAAGAGAGTGAAAAGTTTCTAGAGGGGCTATCACTATAGCTCGAGGAAAAAAGAGCGGTACGCTATACACTACCACCAAAACTAACATGTTGATAGTAGTTGTAGAAAGAAAGGAGGATCACAATTTGTTACACCAGAGGCTAGGTCACATGAGTGAAAAGTTATGTGTATTCGGTTAGGAGAAACTTGATATCGACTTCTGTGAGGATTTTGTATTCGATAAGCAGAAGAGAGTTAGTTTTCCGAAAAGCAATAGAGATCTTAGAAAGGAAAAACTTGAGCTAGTTCACATTGATGTCTGGGGGCCAACAAATGTCTCATTTATTGGTGGAAAGTCCTATTTCGTCACCTTCATCGATGACCATTCCAGGAAGGTATAGGTTTACTTCTTGAAACATAAATCTGAGGTGTACGATATGTTCAAAAAATGGAAGGCTATGATAGAGAATGAGACAAGTTTGAAGATAAAGAGGTTAAGATTCGATAATGGTGGAGAATATCAGGACACCGGGTTTAAAAACTTTTGCTATGAGAACGGTATCAGATTGGAGAAGACTGTTCCACGTACACCACAACAGAATGACATAACAGAACATATGAACCAGATAGGATTGCTGAAACAGTTCTGGGTAGAAGCATCCGCATTCAGGCAGGATTGCCGAAACAGTTCTGGACAGAAGCAGTCAGTACAATAACGTATCTAATCAACTAAGATCCATTAGTACCATTGGAGCACAGAATACTAGAAGAGGTATGGAGTGATAAAAAGGTAACACTATCACATTTAAAAGTTTCTAGTTATGTTGCATATGTACATGTTAGTGATAATGTGAGGGATAAGCTTGATCCGAAGTCACAAAAATGTATTTTCATTGGCTACGGTGGTGATGAGTATGGCTACCGCATGTGGGATGATCAAAACCGAAAGGTGATCCGAAGCAGAGATGTAGTGTTCAATGAAAAAGTGATGCATAATGATAGGCACACAACTACCTCAGAGCCTACAGCACAGAGTGATCATGTGTGTGTTGAGTTAGATGATGTTCAAGACAGTGAGAGTACTAAGTCAGAAGAACTGATTGAAGATGGAATTACTCAACAGGATGATACACCGCAGCCTCTGACTCCTATTCCTGTACCTAAGAGGACTTCATGGCTGTATGTGCTGAACAGGAGATACATGAATTACTTGTTGCTCACAGATGAAGGTGACCAGAATATTATGATGAAGCATGCAGTTCAGCAGATGCGAGCCAGTGGGAGCTTGCGATGGAAGATAAGATGAAGTCTCTTATCTCCAACAAGATATGGAAGCTAACCAAACTGCCAGTGGAAAAGAAAGCTCTCCATAACAAATGGGTCTACAGGGTCGAAAAAGAACATGATGGTTTCAAGAGGTACGAGGCGAGACTCATAGTAAAAGGCTTTCAGCACAAAGTGGGAATCGACTACACCGACATATTTTCTCTGGTTATGAAACTGAATACCATTCGTTCAGTTCTTGGCATTGTTGCAGCAGAGGGTTTGCACCTAGAGCTGTTAGATGTCAAAATTACTTTCCTCCATGGTGACCTAAAGGAGGAAATTTATATGCAACAGCCGGAAGGTTTCTCATTGAAAGGTAAAAAGAAACTTGTGTGTAAGTTGGAAAATAGATTGTATAGTTTGAAACAAGCTCCAAGACAGTGGTACAAGAAGTTTGATAGATTTATGTAAAGACATGGTTACAACAAGTGCAACGTTGACCATTGTTGCTACTTCAAGAGGTTTGACACGAGTTACATCATCCTCTTACTTTATGTTGACGACATGTTAGTAGCTGGGTCTGATTTTGCGGAAATCAGCAAGTTGAAGAAGCAGTTGACAAATGAGCTCGAGAGGAAGGACTTAGGCGCAACGAAGTAGATTCTTGGTATGAGAATCAACATAAACAAGTAGAAGGGTACTTTGCAGTTATCTCAGGCTGACTACGTTGAATAGGTTCTGAAGAGGTTCAACATGAGTGATGCTAAACCGGTTAGCACATCTTTGGTTAGTCACTTCCGATTATCCAAAGAACAGTTTCCCAAGTCAGAAGCAGAGAAGAACAATATGGCCAATGTTCCATACGCTTCAGCCATTGATAGCTTGATGTATGCGATGGTTTGTATAAGACCAGATATAACATATATGGTGGGAGCAGTCAGCAGGTTCATGTCCAATCTAGGGAAGACTCACTGGGAAATAGTGAAGTTGATATTGCGATATCTATGAGATACCACAGACAGATGTCTTTGTTTTAAAAAAGGTGAAATGAATTTACATGACTATGTAGATTCATATTTTGCAGGTGAGATAGACCGCAGAAGAAACACTACTGATTATGTCTTTATAGTAGGTACTATAGCAATCAGTTGGATTTCGCAGTTACAGAAGATCGTAACATTATCTACTACAGAGGCTAAGTATGTAGCCGTGACATAGGCTAGCATAAAAATGATTTGGTTACAGGGATTTGAGCAAGAGAAGAGTATTTTGCACAGTGATAATCAAAGTGCCATACATCTGGCGAAGAATTCAACATTTCATTCGAAGACGAAGCATATAGATCTTCGTTATCACTTTATCAGATCTTTATTAGAGGATGAAGTTTTGACTCTTGAGAAGATTCAAGGAAGCAAGAATCCGGCCGACATCTTGACCAAAGTGGTTACAACAGAGAAACTGAAGTTGTGCGTAACTTCAGTGGGTCTTCAAGCTTGAAGACATAAATGAGGGCACCGTATTGTATTGATCATTGATGAAGTTGATTGATGGTGGCAAAGTCGTCAAGTGGGAGATTGTTATATATAAAGGGTGACTACTTTGTACTGAAAGTTGTCCCACATTGACTAAAATGTAAAACCACATCTATATTCTTCCCTATAAATATAGGGCATCTTCTATTATATTTTGTGCACAAATAGAAATAGAGAGTAAAAGAGATACATGCTAGTATTGTTCTTGGTGAGAGTATACACTGTGTGTGTGCGTGTGTATGATTTGAAGATCATCCCCTTGTAATCCTCTCTTTGATTATAGTAACGGTGTTGTAATCCTTTCTTTGATTATAGTAACGGTGTTCTTAGTGGACGTAGGCTTATTTTGGCCAAACCACTGTAAATCTTTGTGTCCATTGTTTGGTATGTGTTTGTGTGCATTTTCTGATTTGCAGGTATATATGGCTTATAACAGTGTTTTTAGGCGAGTGTAAAAATCATAACAAATACTCAATAACATATAAAAATTAAATATAAAGAAAATTAATTTTAAAATATTAGGAAATATAGAGAGAGGGACTAACATACCAAAATAAGCCAAATCCAAGGACAAATCGTCGGCTAATCTTCAAATCCACTGAGCTACGAAAATACAAACTATAAATCAAAGAATGAACAAAAAGTTCTAAATAAGGTTCATACTTACAAGGTAAGATTAGATCAGAGCACGAGAAATCACAACGAAGCAATAAAACCACTCAAATCGACCAGAATCCACTCTCATTTCCATATTATAAATCCAAACAAACCCTTTATTTGTGAATTTGGGTGTAAGGTAGTGAATGAAGGATGAGGGTTTTGAGATCAAAGGTTGGTGCTTCCACTTTTAAAAAAAAAAAAAAGTTGGTGCTTTCATTGTCATCTTCATCTTCTGAATCTAAACCTACCCTTTTTCAGAGAATTGAAAATATGAAGAAGGTTTCAATTGATTCTTGAATTGGGTGTTGAAGATGAGGTTTGAGATCAGAGAATTACAGAGGAAACACTTGGATTTATTAGAGTTCAATGGTTATATATTTAGGAACTTCAGTTTTGGGCTTACTGGGCTGATTTGTTTCTTGGGGCCTACTAACTTGTTTCAGTTGGGTGGTCTCTTTCTTGTTGTCCATTCGGCCCTTAGGTCCAATTGACCATACACAAATGCACATTACACTATATGAGGTCAAGAAATTTTTTTTTTTAAATGTTCATAAAGTATCTGGCATAATTCTAAAATTCTGAATATTAAAATGAATCATATTATTTCTTTTCTGTAGAAGGATCATTAAGGCCCTGTTTGATTCGCGGTCCGGTCCCATGTGGTCCAGTCTTATAATGGTTTTTTTGGGACCGAATACTGTTTGACAACACGGTTCCAAAAAAACAAGGACCACTTGGAACCAAAATGGGTAATTTGAGATAATAAAAAATGATGGTCTCAAGTGGTCTTATATACAATTGTCTTAACACATGGGACCATAAAATTTGAAAAATATATATAAAATTAAAAAATATATATAATTTGAAAATAATATATAAAATTAAAAATATAATATAATTTTTTTGAAATAATGTATAAAATTTGAAATATATATATAAAATTCAAAATTAATATATAAAATGCAAAAAATATATTTAAAATTTGGGAAAATAAAAAAATTCCAAAATAATAGAAAATATAAAAAATAATGTATAAAATTCGAAAATAATATATAAAATTTGAAAAATAATATAATTTTTTTAAAATAATTTATTAAATTCGAAAAAAATATATAAAAATCAAAATTAATATATAAAATTTTAAATATATATATATATATATATATATATATATATACAAAATTAGATATATATATATATATATATATATATATATATATATATTTGAGAAAATATAAAACATTTGAAAATAATATAAAAAATCAAAAATAATTTATAAAATTCAAAAAATAATATAAAAATTCGAAATAATTTATAAAATTTGAAAAATATATTATTTTTGAATTTATTATATTATTTTAAAATTTTATGTATTTTTCATACTTAATATATTTTTTGAATTTTATATATTATTTTTTTATTTTTTGTATTATTTTCCAGACATAAGACCAAACAGCTTGAATAAGATTATAAGACCAGATAGCTTTATCAAACAGATTTTCAGAACACCATCTAGATAAGACCAGACCAGACCGGACTAGATAACACCAGACCGGACCGCCTACCAAACGGGCCCTAAGTCTTTTACCAGACAATATTAGTAAAAAGGACCATGAACTCTCTCTAAAAATAATAAAATTATTATTATTATTATTACATTTTAAGTAGACATGCCCACTAGTCAAGAAAATATGATTTGGACCGACTAAGTAAAAATGAATTATCGGATTAGTTTATTGAATTCGGATCTGATCGGGGTTGAACCGATCCCTGATAAATTTGCAATTAAAAACTGAATTTACTCTTTTTTTTTTTGGTATGTGTGTACATTAGATGAAAATCTTGCAACAAACTTAACCAATTGGACTTTGGTAAATCGTATATATCAAATGCTATCGCTTTAGCTACAGAGATTACAATCGATCAAGTTGAACAAAATGTTAGATGATAGTGTTGTTGATAATGAACAATGAACTATAAAGTCACTAATGCTATTATATATATAGAGAGAGGTATACGTTTTTTTTTTCTCTGTCTGGGAACTAATGTATATGCAAATGGTAATTAAACATAAACACAGAAAAAACGGAACATAATCCGAACCTTGTCAATTTCACATTCTCAATTCAGATAATTTCCGTCCCATTTACCATCTTTGAAGAACGAAACCCAAACACGAGGGATGTGCTCTGTTTTCCAGTAATCCGCACCTTGTTTGCGAGGATCCAGTGCCATTATCAGTTTCTCAGGCATATTAAAGAGGCCAAGGGATTTGAGGTTGGTTAGATGTTCAATGCCTGAGACCACCTCCATTAATTCACAATCAACAATTTTTAGATCTTCAAGAAGTGGCATTGAGCCTTCCTCCACAGTAACGCACCTCAATCCTTTTAAGCTGACAAGCGTCAATTTCTTTATCTTGTGAAACATTCCAGCCTTGAAACACATTTCCTTCCCTTCATGTGCCTCGTTAAGTAGAAGCTCTAAGAGATTGGGCAGAGATTGAAGGGAATCTAGTGGATCATCCTTTAACTTGCTCCAACCAAGATATAGTCGTGTCAGGCCATGAAGAGAAGGTATCCAATGTGGCAACTTCTCTAAACGTCCCCACAAATAGAGCCGTTGAAGAAACCGAGGAGGTGAAGACAAAGATTCAATATCAATTATCTCATTCTCTTCTACTGAACCTATAGACAACGAGCAAAGGTTGCTCAGCTTTTCAAGAGAGGAGCACAAAGCCTTCCCATCTTGTCTTCTCAACTTTGCAATCCCTAATCTCCTTAATTGGGTCAGACTCCCTAGCTCTTCAACTACAATTCTACTATCCTCTTGGTCCACTTCTATACAACAAAGTTTCTGCAAGGAAGTCATACCTTTTAGTCCCCCTATTGCTTTAAAACCATGTACAAAGTGGATAGGGAAATCACCATGTTTTGCGTGGTGGCGGTACACCAAGAGATGACGAAGTCTTTGCAGCTTTACGATTTGAACAGGCAACTCGGTTACGCAGGTCTGCTTAAGATCCAACGTTTCAAGGTTCACAAGCTTTCCTATAGACTTGGGAACAATTGTGATCTTTGTATGCCTCAAGCTTAAATACCTGAGGTGAATTAGTCTGACAATTTCATTTGGAAATGTCTCTAAAGAAGCCCCGCTTAGGTCCAAAACCCTCAACAACCCCACTCCACCATTGAATAAAATAGGCATTGATGTTTTGGATAAAGGCACTGCCACGCTGAACAATAACAGTGAACGAAGTCGAGAAAAATCATTTGTTTGCTGAAAGTTCACCAAGTTATAGTGGATTGACAGGCGGCGAACTTTTTCTGGCCAGCTTGTGTTGTTTTCTCCATTAAGAACCGCTGCAATGCTTTGTTCTCTTGTCTTTGCTGTAATAATGTCTCTGAAAAGGTCGTGGATGCGGCAACTTCTAAGCCTCCCATCTATATTAAACTCTGCCACTTGGACCAAGCTTCTATTAACAAGCTCATTAAGGTAGCTTTCACCAACTTCTTCTATTGTCATCATTCCTTCTCTCGCTTCCAAAAATCCTTCCGCACTCCAAAGCCGAATCAATCTCATCCGCTCGATCTGATAATCTTCCGGAAATACACTCAAGTACAAGAAACAGATCTTTAGATAATAAGGCAGATCATTGTAACTGAGAGAGAGTATTTTTTTCATACTCTCCAGTTTGTCTCTGCCTTCTAATTCCACACTAAGGCTGCGCAGCACCATTTCCCATTCATCCATTCTGCTCTTGTTAGCCAAAACACCACCAATTGCCACAATTGCAAGGGGCAGGCCCTCACATTTGTCCAACACCCTCTGTGAGAGTTCTTCGAAATGTGGAGGGCAGTAGGTGTTTTGGAATGTCTTGGAACAAAACAGAATCCGAGAATCTTCTGGAGACAATTGTTCCATAGCATAGAAGTCACCATGGGATTCTCTACAAGAGGTGGAAGCCACACTAGCAATGCGTGTTGTGAGCAGTATTCGACTGCCACAATCGTTGGTGGGAAATGCACCTTTTAAGTCGTTCCATGCATCTACAGACCACACATCGTCAAGAACAATCACGTACCTTCTTTGTTCGAGGAAATTTCTGAGCTGTGCCTTGAGACTATTGCTGTTCATGGCTTCCATTCTTTGATGATATGGTTGTCTGACTTCATCAAAGAGCTGTTGAATCAAGTCTTTGAGAAGCTCACACAGATCAAAGGATTGCGAAACAGCGACCCAGGCATGGCCTTTAAAATGATTCTTCACGGCTATATCATCGTAAACTTTCTTTACTAGGGTGGTTTTACCCATTCCTCCCATTCCGGACACCGAAAAAACTTTGAGTCCTGGAGTGTCCTCCAAGAGCCAACCAATCAGCTGATTCTTAGGCCTTTGAATGCCCACAACCTCTATTTCACCCAGTAGATGTGCGTCATTTCGTCGATTCTCCCATGTGTTGTGGACAGTGTTGGAGCTCGACCCTTGCTCTGAGAGGAGAAATTTGTTACTGTATCTCAGATGTCCATCAGCAATTTGAATCACTGTAGACTTGATTATTCGTATCTCCAAACCAATTCGATGGCGTGCTCTCAAGGTCTTAATCTTACCTGAAATCTTCCGAACATAACCGTAGAATCCATGCCCGTGATAACGTGCAATGCGAATCATGAATTCATCAAGAACATCTTCAGTGTTGTGGGCAACATCACGCACTTGCTTAACCCACACTTGGAGGCCGGGGTCAGTGGCTTCATTTGCATCTGCTACTCTGAGGAAAGCCCTCATGCGCTGCAATTCATCTCTGATGTATTGAGCTTCTTCCCTTACTCCTCCCAAGAGTGTGGACTCTTGTTGGATGAAGATGGTGAGGTTATTTAGCAGAAAGGATACAGCACTCTCAGCCATTAATGTGTATAAGCTATTCTGAGGGTTGAGGAATGCCTGAGGTGTGTTCACAAATTTGGCTCTGCTCAGTGCTCACCTTTTCTAGTAGTAGAGCCCTCGCACATGCATGGAAGACTATTCTACAAAGTAGGTGGGGTCTGAAATTTTGATAATTCAAGACTCCATTTTACACCATGAGCTATACATTTCACCAACCTCTACACAAGATATTTCAATATATGGCCCTTATAGGTGCACGGTATTGGAATATATATTCCAAAGGAAGAAATACACACGACAAAAAAATTAAAAGAAGAGCAACCACATAGATAGGGACTAAAAAGACATCTAAGAATATGAGTGATGGAGAAAAAAGATTATAATTGATTGTACTGTGAATAATTGCGATCATGCAATTATTTTTCAGAAGTGTTTTATTTTTTTTCATGAATATCTTCATGCCAAGTGCAATGAATCACTCTTCTTAATGTATTATGGCCTACACATGCGAATAAATCAATGTGTTGGTCCCCAAACCAAAACATTAAGTTTAGATGTGAATTATTATATATCAGGATATAATAGGAAATAGGAAAAAAAGTGTAACACAATATTGACCTTTTATTTTATTTTATTTTTTAATATAATATTTTGTGTATTGTGACTCCATTTTTTGTTCATTTCACTTTGTAAGATAGAATTCACTCAAAGTAGGTGATTTTTCTTTTTCCTTTTTTCCTTTTTCTCCTTTGAGAACCTTCATTGATAATTAAAATGTGATAAAAAAAAATCAAGTCATGTCAAATCATAGTAAAAAAAATTGATAGGGCTCTAATTCAAGCCATGAACGAAATTTTAATGGAGCATTACTATATATATATATATATATTTTGTTTCAAATCTTGCATGAAATTGTTAATTATGATGGGTAACGTTTTTGAGCATCTAATATTTGTAGAGTTCTTGTAATAGAGCCAGGATAATATGACGGACAAAATCAACTTACAAATGTTAAATATTAGGGTAAATTACACTTTTATCTCTCTAGATAGGATTTATTACAACTTGACCCCCTAGATTGGATAATTACACTTTCACCCTCTTTAGTTTGGTTTTTTGTAACAGTTTCTCCCCTCTCTCATTATTCCGGCAAGGTCAAGCCGCTCAAAGATGAAATGATCAATTTTTTTGATGAGAAATGACTATGTTACCCCTAACACAATGAATTCATGTCCGTGATAACGTATAACGTGCGATGCGAAGCATGAATTCATCAAGAACATCTTCAGTGTTGTGGGCAACATCACGCACTTGCTTAACCCACACTTGGAGGCTTGGAGCCCGGGGTAAGTGGCTTCATTTGCATCGGCTACTCTGAGGAAAGGATACAACACTCTCAGCCATTAATGTATATAAGCTATTATTCTGAGGGAAGCCTTTGGGTTGAGGAATGCCTGAGGTGTGTTCACAAATTTGGCTCTGCTCAGTGCTCACCTTTTCTAGTAGTAGAGCCCTCACACATGCATGAATGACTATTCTACAAAGTAGGGTGGGGTTTGAAATTTTGATAATTCAAGACTCCATTTACACCATGAGCTATACATTTCACCAACCTCTACACAAGAAAAATAAATTCCAAACTAATTCATGCATTTCCAATGCTGACTTTCTCTTACTAGGCCCTGTTTGTATCAAATTTTCAAACTGTCGATTTTGGCCTTTTCAATTGGAAACCTGTTTTAAATTGTATTTGACTAGTTTTCTGAATGGAATAGCACCTATTACTCCATATATATTACAAAGGTTAAAAAAGACATGAAAAATAAATTAAAAGTAGAGCAACGACATAATAGCTCTAACTTGCAAGATAAGGACTAAAATGAAATCTAAGAATATGAGTGATGGAGATAAAATATTATAATTGGTTGTCCTCTAAATAATTGCGATGATGCAACTTACACCATGAGCTATACATTTCACCTAACTCTACAAAAGATATTTCTATCTATGGCCCCTATTGGTGGAATATAGTCAACAAATGACTAATTCTTGCATTTCCGAAGGGATTTTACGTTAATAGCCCTATTAAGTTTTGATAAAAAAAAACTTTCCAAATGAAAACAAGTTGTTAGATTAATATGTGTGCCGAGGCAAATCTTGGCTACCTTAAACCACAAAGTCGCAACAAAGAAGAAGAATTGTAAACTTAGAATTACAAAAAAATTATCAAGAAAGATGAAAAGTATGATAAAGTAGTATGAGAGAGGAGAGATAAAAAAAATAAAAATAAATTAACAAGTAAAATATAATTAGAGATCCAAGGAGATAATATTTAATTAGGGATAGAATCCTTGGACAAACTAATTAGTTTCGGTATTAATTAGACTTGTATTTAAAAAGGAAACAATTACAATAGAAGAAAAATAATTGTCTTAAATATATCTATAAGACATCTAAAATTAAGCTCACAAGTTGTGCTGAGTTATATAGCATGGTATTCCGTCGCGACTAAATATGCTCAGTCTAGATCAGTGGTAACATCAAACAGGTCCGGAAGATGGGTAGAAAAGGAGGAAAAATATTGAGGGTCCCACAGGATGAAAAACTTAAAAATTATCACTGGAATATAAAAGAGATTTCATAGCAATACAAATATATATATTTATACACATATACATAACTGTTTTTTGTATAAATATGTCATTTGAAAGGATTGAAGCCGAAAGAAAGCCCCAAATTCAAATCCTCTTTCAAAAATTTGAATCTTCTTCCCAAAATTTCAAAAATCCCTCCAAAATTTTACTCCAACAATTGAAAATCGAAAATATAAGAGAGACGAGTATTTTTCTTGTTAATGGGTGTGGATTTTATTTTGGGCTAATTTCTTACCATTCCTTCTCTGCTCTTCTTGTTGTCAATTACTTTGATAGATTCCTCCTTAGCTTCCAATTTCACATAGATTATCCATGGTTGCCCCAACTCTTTGTTGTGGCTTGTCTCTCCTTTGCCGCCAAAGTAGAGGAGACCCATGCTCCCCTGCTAGTACCTCCAAGTATGTGTGTTTTTGTGTGTGTGATTGATTTATTTTGCTTTATATTTGATTCTTACGAGTGGCTTTGTTTTTTGTTGGGTTTTAATAAAATTTGTGTCTTTGATCCTATATATTTGATTTCGGTTTGTATTGTGGGTTATGTGTTTGAAGCAGGTATGACTAATTGAAGCTATGAAAGAACGCAAAGTTCTTCTATCTCTATATCTAGCCATGAAGAATTTATTTCGTGGTATTTTAATTAATTCGGATGATTATATATATATATATGTGTGTGTGTGTGTTTATGTGTTTAATTTTGTTGCAGCAAAAGAGATGATATTCCAAATTTAGGATTTCAAATTGTCTGGAGCCCTAACAACCGATTGGAGGAATTACAAACCAATCCAATCAAGAATCTAAGGTAAAATCTTAGAAGTCCAAGTTTGTTTCATTTTTTCCTTTTTGTTTTATTTTTTTATACAACATTGTTTCTCCTTATATATTTCTTGTTTCTTTTGTTGCTTTTTTTCTTTATTTTTCCTACAATACTTAATTAAGTATGCGAAAAATTTTATACAGTGATTTGAACTTCAAGTGCATTCTGAAATAGTTGCTGGATAACTTATACAAGCTTTTAGCAAGATAGAGAAGTATAAAACTCCTCTAGCCACTTCTATAATCTAGACAGTAGACAGCGATAGTTATTTGCTCACAAAACAACTGATGTATGTGCATATATTGTACTAATTACTCAAGCTTATTTTGAACTGATCAGTGTTTGATGCCACTTACTGCATGGATTCTTGGAAAGATTGACTGGACTATGATTTGTGGAAGCCCTTTGACAAAAAATTCTGGTAAACTAAAAAAATGAAGAATAAGTTATTGATTTTGTATGTGGTCCTTAAATTTGAATATGGTAGTTAGATACTTTTTGTTAGCTTAAATTTCTAGGGTCCTTGAGAAGGTTATTGAATGAACATAAGTTGTCTATTTATATTATAAAATGTGCATTACATATTTATATAGAGAATTGGATCTTGTAAATACTCTAAATTCCCTTTGAGTTGTCTATTTGTATTATAAAATAATGAGATGACCAGTCGAGTGAATCTGGATAAAATATTGCACTGGAATATGTTTAGCTACGTTGGTTGGAAAATCTACAATGAATTTAATGGTGAGTAAGAATAAATATATAAATTCCAATTTTAGTATGGGATTGACAGTGTTGTTTGTTTGATTTTACAAGGCTATTAACGTTAGTGATTTAATTATTTATGAGTAGAAGAGAAAGGTGGTATGATAAATAAAAATACCCACGACCCTATGGCATAGGGAGCAGCTCTCTGATAGTACCCAAGTGAAATTGATGGAGATATTTGCTTGTTTATTGTAAAACAAAAAGTAAAGTTTATATATGACTACCCTTATACTTAGTAATTGACCAACAAAGATTACTACAACTCCTGCCTACCCTTTCTTGCCTTATATTTATAGAGAAATTAGATCTCTTTATTCTACTAGATTGGGCATTAGCTTTTTAACTCATAAACTTGTTTATTGTTTTGGAGCTTTTTGTAGACACATAAATTTGGTGATGATTTAATAACCGTTGGATCGGTCGACTTAAGTCAATAAGTTTCGGTCAAATTCATTGACAATTACGGGTCCCACAAATGGACACGTGTCAAATTCTCAGAGGTTGGAGTTATATGCTTTTAATTCAAAATTAAAATTTGGATTTATTCCCATAAATAATAAATAAATAAATAAATATTATTTTATGGGATTTTAAGCATAATTGGTGGGTGCTTTCTAAAATTAAGACCCCACCTTTGAGAGGAGAAAAACAAGAGAATGAGAAGAAGACTGCAACAAAGCTCTGCCGACTCCAACTCAACAAAACCTCTGAAATTCTTGAAGACGAAGAACAACAAACACGCCACACTGTGCCGTTCTTCTTCAAAGACCTTCAGCAAATCAAGATCTCTTCAATCCCGAAGAACACAAGCAACAATTAAGTAACGATTCAAGATCAAGCTTTCAAAGCCCTTGCACCGGAGTTTTGGGAGATTTAATCAGAGGAAGACTCTTATTTATTTAAGAATCGACCACAGAGAATTGTACCACTTTATTTTATAATTTATTATCAATAAAATTAATTGTTTGCTCTTATTTTGTTTCCTAGAATTTCGGATACAAAATTTGTGTTTACAAATTTATGGCACGCCCGGTGGGACCTCTCTGCCTCTCATATTCATCTCCTTAACCATTCATCAAATCTCTACCTTTCTAGCATCAATGGCTCCCAAGAATGCTCAGCTTAAACAAGGGTCAAAGAATGGTGGCAAGAACGCCGTCACTTCCACAACTCGCAAAGCCCCAACCACAATTGCTGTCAAGAATGTTGATGCTTCATCAACTGATAGTAGCACCTCCACAGGCGCAGTAACCCGTCAGAAGGCAAAGGCACTCGCTTCATTGGCACAAAGTGAGAAAAGAAGGGTGGTCGACCCAACACCACCTAAGAGCACAAAAAGACAACCATTCATCACTCTTGAGTCTCTGAGAACAGGGAAGATCAATACGATGAAGTCTCAAGAAGTTTTCCTTGTTTTTGAATAATGTTCTCCCAAAAGTAGAGCGTCGCACTCCATTTCTGATTGCAACTCAAGCACCGGATCACAATCAGGATCTACTCCAGGGACTCCAAAAGGTTTGGGTCCAGAGTACTCAGACTACCAAAGTCATTCACAGACAACCAATATGCAAGTCATGATGACTGATACAACATCAATAAAAGAACAAATGGCTACTATGAGTCGAGACATCGAAAAGCTCGCCAAAACCGTTGAAGAGAAAGATCTGCAAATCGCAACACTCATGAACAGGCTTGAGGCCCAAAAGTCAGACGAGTCAAGTCAAGGACCTACTCACCCTCCTGGTTTTACACTGCAAGTGGCCATGAAAGACAAGGATCAACATATAGCCACGTCTGAGCAGGGGGCAAACCAAACCTATTTCGCTCATTCAGTGGGCTCTCTATCTGTCCAACAACTGCAAGACATGATCTCCAATACAATCAGATCACAATACGGTGGAGTAAACCGGAGCACTCTCATGTATTCAAAACCATACACTAAACGAATTGATGATATGAGGATGCCGATGGGATACCAACCGCCTAAGTTACAACAATTTGACGGGAAGGGCAATCCCAAGCAACACATTGCCCATTTTGTGGAGACTTGTAATAATGCAGGGACGGGGGGCGACTTTTTGGTGAAACAATTTGTTCGTTCTCTAAAGGGAAATGCCTTTGATTGGTATACCGACTTGGAAGCTGAATCAATTGACAGTTGGGACCAAATGGAGCGAGAGTTCCTGAATCGCTTCTATAGCACCCGACGTACGGTAAGCATGATAGAACTTACCAACACTAGGCAATGGAAAGAGGAACCGGTCATGGACTATATTAATTGGTGGAGGACACTAAGCTTGATTTGCAAAGATTGACTCTCAGAAACCTCTGTCGTTGAGATGTGCATGCAAGGTATGCATTGGGGACTTCTCTATATCCTTCAAGGCATCAAACCCCGGACTTTTGAGGAATTGGCCACACGGGCACATGACATGGAGATTAGCATCAATGCTCATGGTGGCAAGGATGTCTCTGTCTTAGAACAAAGAAATGATAAAAAAGATGGAAAGAAAGAGGAAAGACAAACAAAGAAAAACCATAAAGAAACCATGGCCATCACTACAGTGCCATTGAAAATTACCATGAAAGATAAGAATAAGGAAGTTAGCAAGCAAACTAAAACTCAAGATAATGAAAGGACTCGTCCAACACTCAAAGAGTTAGAGAACAAGACATACCCATTCCCAGACTCTGATGTGGCCGGCATACTAGAATTCTTACTTGAGAAAAAAGTAATCGACCTGCCAGAATGTAAACGCCCCGCAGAGATGGGATGAGTAAAGGACCCTAAGTATTGCATTTATCATCGCATCGTTAGCCATCCAATTGAAAGATGTTTTATATTCAAAGAATTGGTTATGAATTTGGCAAAGCAAGGCAAGATCCTTTTGGATGGGGAGGAAATAGCTAAAGCGAATCATGCTACCATTGCCTCTGTTTTAGCTAGCCCAACCAAAACAAAATCTGATGTGCAAAGTTTTCATGGAAAACAACCAGAGAGCCTGAAGACCATCCAATTTAGTTCATTAAATCCAGTTATCATTCCTCTGCCGAATGCAATTTTGTCTGAACAAGTAGAGGAAGGATGAACTCTTGTAACAAGAAGAAGATCTTGTAAACAAAGAACTATTACTGCACCACATACCAGCCCAAACTGGGGGCAGAAAAAGGAAAAAATTCAGCAAGGCCCACAGAAGAAGCAAAAAGCCATGACGGAACGTAAAACAGTTGAGCTCTCAAATAAAGATACTCACCGAGGTGTTACTTTGGGAGAATTATTTCCTATTGGATATCTTACTGATGATCAAAGTCTAACCGTTTACACGGTATCGGCCACTGAAGTTGATGAGAAAGATGAACAAGAAACATTCGAAGTAGATAGTCAAGATTTTGACAAAGCATAAAATCGCACCGTTAAAGGTACAGAAGAGAAAACCCCTAAAATGATGTGTGCCTTGTGTTGTGCATCGATTCTTTTCACCGACGAAGATCTCCAACTTGGGTCAAAACCTCACAATCGACCGTTATTTGTCTCTGGGTACATTCGGGAGCAAAAGGTCACTCGTATTCTTATTGATGGGGACTCCGTAGTGAACATCATGCCAAAATCCACAATGAGAAACCTTGGCATTACAATCGACGAGTTGGCTCGAAGCCGGCTAGTCATTCAAGGATTTAATCAAGGAGGACAACGAGCAATTGGCATGATAAGAGTTCACCTCACCATTGGTGAATTGAACGCTGAGAATTTGTTCCATGTCATCGATGAAGAGACCTTTTACAATTTACTGTTAGGTCGACCTTGGGTCCATGGAAATGGTGTAGTCCCTTCTACATTGCACCAATGCTTTAAGTTCTTCAATAATGGTACAAAAACTATGTTTGGAGACGAAAAACCATTTTCTGAGGTAGAGTCTCACTTTGCGGATGCCAAGTTTTACTTTAATGCTGACGCGCCAGCTGAAATTCTCCCGTCTAACAGTTTCTTCACAAGAAAAGTAGATGAGGAAAAAGGAAAAAAAGTTGAGTTGCCCCCTGCGGAAAACATTGCACACAATGACAAGAAAGTCATACCTGCAACACATAAGTCTGAACTGTCCTATGAAATTCCTAAAGGTAAGGTTGTCTTCAAGTATGTTCCAAAATCCAAGAGAAGTGAAGGACAATCACCCTTTGTTAAGCTGTCAGAAGCAACAAAAATGAAGACAAAACTCATTCCTGCCTCGACAAGTGAGGATACACAAGTTCTCAAAGATAACCTAATGATTCCTCTTGTAAAGGTTGAGAAGTCTTCAATTGTTAAACCACCACTAACAAGTTTTGTCTTTGGCACGCAAGACACGATAAAGCAGAAGGCACTTCCACATCAAAGAACAAGAGAGGGTTTTGACCCTAAGGCATACAAGCTTCTGGCTAACGCAGGGTATGACTTCTCAAATCCATCAAAACTTGGGCTACTTCATCCCGATGTCACCGGCGAAAAGATTCATGGCCTCAGTGAGACTCAAATGAAGTTGCGACAAGAAGGGCATGCGATCAATGCACCCAAGACTGGTTTGGGGTTCAAGCCTAGTGAACCAATTCGAATCCCTACAAAAATAAGACAAAGAAGAGAAAACACACAATATATTAGTGTGTTAGAGGCTGAAGAAATCGAAGAGCAATACCCTGTTCAACGAACATCGGTGTTTGATCGGATCAAAGCTCATCCGCATCGTGTTTCTGTGTTCCAAAGGCTAAGCACAACAAATAGAACTGACAAACTACCTCATGAGAATCACACTTCCCCGGCTTCTGCATTCAATAAACATGTCCATGTTGATAGTAGAGAAGCCATGAATCCTCAGTCCCGAAAATTGGTATTCTCTAGACTTGGAAGCAACAATATCACACCTAGAGAAGAGTGCGAGAAAGTAGGATGGATGAGTCACGAGCTTAAGCCTGAAAAGGATAACGACGTGAAAAGCTTAATTCCATCCCGTATGAAACGCAAAGTAGAAGTGGAAGTCAGTGTTGATGAAATTTTGAAGGCCAAGAGACGAACCATCATCTTCACAGAGTCTCTTGCATAAGAAAATCCAGAAGATGATGAAGAGAAAAATGCTCATGTCACATCTTACCATATTACAATCGAGGAAGATAAAATGGATGAAGAGTCTCAAGATGATGAACCCAAGGAAGCGCCTCCAACACTTGAAGACGGGGGGCAAACAACTATTGATCAACTTAAAGAAATTAACTTGGGATCGATTGAAGAACCTAGACCGGCGTTCGTTAGCGAATTCATGAGTCCTGTGGAAGAAAAAGAGTATACAGACCTACTAGCTAAATACAAGGACATTTTTGCTTGGACTTACAAAGAAATGCCGGGACTCGATCCAAAAGTCGCAGTCCATAACCTGGCAATAAGACATGGGACACGTCCAATTAAGCAATCTCAGCACTTTTTCAGGCTTGACCTTATCCCAAAGATTAAAGATGAAGTCAATAAACTCATTGAGGCGGGCTTCGTCGGGAAGTAAAATATCCAACATGGATTTCTAGTATAGTCCCTGTAAAGAAGAAGAATGGGAAAATTCGAGTTTGTGTCGACTTTCGTGATTTGAATGCTGCATGTCCGAAAGACGATTTTCCTCTACCTGTGGCAGAACTTACAGTGGATGCAACAACAGGGCACGAGGCTCTGTCATTCATGGATTGCTTTTCTGGCTCCAATAAAATAAGAATGTCTCCAAAAGATGAGGAGTTGACCGCTTTTCGCACGTCGAAGGGGATCTACTGTTACAAAGTGATGCCTTTTGGACTTAAGAATGCCGGCGCAACTTATCAGCGTGCCATGCAAAAGATTTTCGATGATATGTTGTACAAAGTCGTAGAATGCTATGTTGATGACTTGGTTGTAAAAACCAAGAAAAGAAATGACCATCTCCAAGATCTTCGCAATGTTTTTGATCGACTGAGGAAGTTTCAACTCAAGATTAACCCTCTAAAATGTGCATTCGGTGTCTCCTCTGGAAAATTTCTTGGGTATATTGTCCGACATCGCGACATTGAAGTCGATCCTTCTAAAATCGAGGCCATCCAAAAAATGCCACCACCCAAAAATTTACGCGAATTGCGAAGTCTTCAAGGGCGACTAGCTTTCATTCGTCGGTTCATCTCTAACTTGGCTGGTAGGTGTCAACCATTTAGTCGACTCACGAAGAAAAATGTTCCATTTGTATGGGACCAAGCTTTGTTAGAATGCTTTGGATGACATGAAGCAATATTTGCTCAATCCACTGGTGTTAGGTGCTCCCGTGCCTGGAAAGCCACTCATTATGTACATTGCTGCTGAAGACGAATCGTTAGGCGCTCTTCTAGCACAAAATAATGAGGAGAATAAGGAAAATGGTCTTTATTACTTAAGTCGTAGGCTGAACACTACATAAATTAAATATCCTTCAATTGAGAAAACATGTCTTGCGCTAGTTTTCACGTCTCAAAAATTGAGACACTATTTCTTGGCTCACACAGTGCATGTGGTTGCAAAGGCGGACCCCCTAAAGTATGTCATGTCAAGGCCTGTTCTGTCAGGACGACTTGCAAGACGGGCGATCTTATTCAATGAGTTTGAAATTGTATACATTCCACGAAAGGCAGTCAAAGGACAAGCACTTGCTGACTTTCTAGCCGATCATCCGATACCAGCTGACTGGGAGATTTCTGATGATTTTCCCGATGAAGAAGTATTTATGGTTGACATCCTTTCCCTATGGATGATGTTTTTTGATGGTGCGGCACATTCTGAAGGAGCCGGAGTGGGTGTCATTTTCATCTCCCCACAAAGGCAAATTTTACCATATGCATTTGTTTTTCCTGAGAAATGTTCAAACAATGTCGCTGAATATTAGGCTCTGATAATTGGCCTTGAAATGGCACATGAGATGAAAATTTCAAACATTGAAGTTTACGGTGATTCCATGCTGGTGATCAACCAACTTCTCAAGGAATATGAGGTCAAGAAAGAAGACTTGATTCCGTATTCTCAATATACTTCTAATCTGCTAGCTAGGTTTGAAAGTGTTATGTTGGAACATGTCCCAAGAGAAGAAAATCGTTTAGCAGATGCCTTAGCCAACTTGGCCACAACCATGGCATTAGGAGAAGACGAATCATTCACTGTGTCAGTTTGCCAAAGCTGGGTACTGCCACAATTACTTGAAGCTCAAATGGACGAAACAAATGCAATCTCCGTCACGATTGCTGAGACCGATGATTGGAGACGACCCATAATTGATTATTTGGAACATGGGAAGCTACCTGAGGATCCTCGACACAAAACTGAGATACGTCGTAGGGCATCTCGATTTATCTTTTACAAAGATACATTATTTCGAAGATCTTATGAGGGATTGTTCCTTCGTTGTCATGGAGAAGATGAAGCAACCCATGCAATGGAAGAAGCACATTCTGGAGTTTATGGGGCTCATCAGTCAGGTCCTAAGCTGCACTTTCGAGTGAAAAGAATGGGATACTATTGGCCAACCATGGTTAAGGATTGCATGGATTATGCCAAAAGGTGTCAAGCTTGTCAATTTCATGCCAACTTCATGCACCAACCGCCTGAACCATTACACCCTACAATTTCATCATGGCCATTCGATGCATGGGGTCTAGATGTAGTGGGACCTTTCATAAAGTCTTCTAAAGGCCACTTTTACATTCTCGCAGCAACTGACTACTTTTCAAAGTGGGCAGAGGCAATACCTGCCAAAGCAGTAAAAAAGGAAACCATCGTTGATTTTATTAAGACCAACATCATCTTTCGATACGGGGTTCCTCATCACATCATCACTGACAATGGGTTGTGTTTTGATAATCATTTGATGACTAATTTATGTGAAAAATTTGAATTCAAACAATATAAGTCTTCAATGTATAACCCACCCGCAAACGGACAAACAAAAGCCTTCAACAAGACTCTGTGCAATTTACTAAAGAAGGTGGTCTCAAAATCAAAAAAGGATTGGCATGAACGAGTTGAGGAGGCTCTGTGGGCATATCGAACAACATTTCGTACTCCTACTCAGTCAACACCGTACTCTCTTGTTTATGGTGTGGAAGCGGTCCTTCCACTAGAGCAACAAATCCCTTCATTGGGGATCGCCTTGCAAGAGGGTTTGACAAACGAGGAGAATGTTCGACTGCGTCTTCAAGAGTTGGAGGCGTTAGATGAAAGAAGGCTTGAAGCTCAACAACGGCTAGAGTGTTATCAAGCTCGGCTCTCAAGTGCTTTTAACAAAAAGGTTCATCCTCGATCTTTTCAAGTTGGCGATTTGGTACTGGCCGTGCGAAGACCCATTGTCATGAGTCGTCGAATGGGAAACAAGTTCACCTCAAAATGGGATGGGCCCTATGTGGTGCAAGAAGTTTACACCTATGGTGCCTACAAGATTGTTGATGAAGACGGAGTTAGAGTTGGACCCATCAATGCTAAGTTTTTGAAGCGATATTATCCCTAAACAAAGATTGTACACTCCTAATCGCACGAGTTTAAACTGCATGATGCTCCTAGCTCACATGAGTTAAAACTGTGAATGCCACTTGCATTAAAAAACAAAATCATTGAACTACGCGATTGGCTTGATCCCTGTTAAGGGTACGTAGGCAACTTGGAGGTTTGTTCCGAGTTCAGTCATCATCATAAATATATATATATATATATATATATATTCATTCATACTGAAATAAAATCAAATGGCTCTTTTATTACCAAAGTAAACAATTTGCTCCAAGAAAGAATAATGAATGATAAATGAAAACAATGGTCAAGGCTAGAGTGAGAAATCTAAAATGATAGACGACAATGATAAGCTAAACTAAAGCGGCAAATCTGAAAGCTCTTCGCGTTCCCTTTGCAATCTGTCTTCGAGAGTCTTCATTATTTGAACTTCTTGAGCAGTAAGAATTTGAGCTTCCTCAATCACCTTGCGGTCTTCCTTGAGCTTGATAATCTTTTCTCTCATGAGACAACTTAGCATCAACCTCTAACAAAGAAGTCTTGATCTGCTTGATCTCTTCTTGTGCAATTTGCAGTTCCCTCGCTAACTTGGCCTCTGTATCTTTGATTTCATGCAAGTTGGCTCGAAGTGAGTCCGCATACTTAATAATGTCACCTTCCAAAACAGTGGCACCAGCAAGTTGTGAGTCAACAGAAGCCAATTGTTGTGACTGTGCGGTTGATGGAACCTTGCAAGCAAAAGAAGATTTGGTGTCAACATATGTAGCAACACTATGCATATATGTATCAATCCTTTTCTTCAAACCACAAAATCCCCTGGAAACTGTGAAAGTGCCTTGAAAAGTGGTGGGAGCTTGTGGACTATCGAAGACAGTTCATGGACTTCTGTGTTAAACACCATTGTTCTTATGGTGTCAGCTAGCGCTAAAGTAGCCTTGCGTTGTGCATCGAGAACCATGTTCCCCACATTGAAAACAGACACCTCGGGGGCAATTGCTGGCGGAAGAAGTGGAATGGCATTACAAGGTCCATCCCTTATAAGTACATTCAAAGTAGACATAGGAGGTACTTCATTTTGTGCCATTGATTCCAAATTCTGCTTATTGACATCTTGCAAGATCTGAGTAGCTTCATCCCCTATCTCGTCAGCTAAGGTCATCATATCAGGGCCAAAAATGGAACCTTCACTGACCGCTGGAAGATCATCAAGTTCCAACAAACCTCCAAGAAAGCCCTCATTTTCATTTATCTACAAATAAATAAATAAAGAAAATGAGGATGCATTGTGTACACAAAATATATATATACAAATATATATATATATATATATATATATATGAATAAGTAAAAGTAAATAACCTGCATGGGTTGTGAAATGCTTGGTACTCCTTGAAAAAATTCATTTAAACCTTGAGAAATGTTTTCTTGCCTTGGAGTAACAACATGGTTTTGCTTATCACCAATATGCTTCCAATTGCGATCACAATCATTGGTACCGAGTTCCCCGTCCGAATCATCTGTTACTGGAGAACGTTGGCGCTTGCGAATGAGTGGCGGAACATAGTCAGCTAATGCAATATGGCTCCCAGAACTCTCGGCAACGCCATGACCACTAGGTGGAATGGCTAGCAATGGATTAGAGGGGATGCTCAACTTGTTTCTCCTGAGAATGATTTTCCTACCTTTAGGTACAGAAGGACAATCATTTTGTGGCACAATAGGTTTTGTGACTGTAGAAGGGTCGACATAGACTTTTGACCACCATTCGGCATAAGCTTGTGTCACGGAGAACTTATTAAAATTGGAACTTGAAGGAAGTTGTACCTTACTCCCGGTCTTGAAACTTGTCACAAGCCTCCACATTTTTGAGATCTCTTCCAAACCACCAGTGCGAATATCATCTTTCAATTTACCAGGAACATCCTGATGATAAAAGAATTGTCTACAAAATCTGTGCGGACTATATGGCTCGACAATGATAAAATCATTTTGGCGCAATGTCAAGTAACCTGATCGGAGGCCAAAAAAGTACTCATGAGTGGAAATGGATAGTCGACCATCATCTTTTAGCACTTTCCGCATCGAAGATATCCGGGAATGGTAAGGAAGTGGAACACTTTTACATGATCGAAACATGTTTTGAGCTACGACTTCATCAACATGTTGGGCATGCCCAATACTCGCATATAAAATCATTCGAGGAAGAGATTGGGTTTCCAAAGCAGGAGAGTGGGTTCTGAAATAGTCAGCTATCCATCCATACACATAATGTGCAGGAAATATAGCACTAGAACTCCCTGGGTCAGGTGAGGAAACAATGTCATTCAAACCTCTGTAGATACTTGCCAAAACAGGGACAGAGATACAAAATCTGATGCCATCTGCGATCATGCTTGCAACCTTGAATACACCAGGTCGAATGACGCCATCAGGATTCGATGGTAGGATATATTTGCATAACCAACATGCTAAAAAGGCGGCCAAATAAGTTTTCTTCTTCATTTCTTGTGCCACTCCAAGACTAGTAAACATCTCGTCTACTTGGCGAGACCAATCTCGCACAAGAGGGATCGTGCCGGAAGGGTGAATGAGACTTTGGTTGTGATTTCGTTTTGGGTTTCTTTGCACCTTTTTCGAAGCATCCCGATATCGCCTGACATCTCTAAACCAAAAAGCCACCCAATCAACGATTCCCACCATTTGCTCTTTCTTCTGCTTCTTACGAAGACGATGGAAGGCCAAAAAGAGATATCCACAAGTAAGGGGAAGAAAAGAATTCCCTTCTCGATCGAGCTCTGATAATTCCCTAGTAGAGGGAATGACTTCCTCATATTGCTTGTCGCTGAAAGGAAGACCTCCTATGATGCGTAAATCATGAAGGGAAATAGAAACCTCACCCGCAGCACAATGGAGGGAGTTAGTGGAAGGGCACCATAACTCGAGGAAAGCTCGGAGAATGTTCTCATGCTGAGAGTATGAAAATAGTGAAGCATATATTGCATCATATAAATTCTTCTCTTTCAGAAACTGTTCTTGGCGGCCTAAGATGTCTTCTGCCCACTCCCAATATCCTTCAGTGTATGGAAAGACGGAAAAAATCTGTAGAGGAGTCTTCCATATAAATTCTCTAGCAGTCACTTTATGCCCCAAAAGTGAAAATGGAGCGGTCTCGGCCTCAATCTCATGCAAAGCAGATCGTAGCGTCAAAGCACGAGCAACTAAGCCTTTATCATTCTTCTGGTTGTACCCGAGGTTTGTGAGCCCACAAGTAATCTCGTGCGACCAATCTGACAAGTAAGGATATGGCGAAGAATCGAAGCGAGACACATGTAAAGCAAAACGACCCATAAGGGGTATCCCAACCTCCAAAGTAGTGCCTCTCTCGGCAGAGTCATTATGTCGCTCCAAAATGGTGATTGTCTGTGATTTCAAACACTTGAAGACCACCATGATCGTATGCCTGAAAAAAAAAAAAAAAAAGTTAGTACTGGATGTGGGAAACAATTCTTCTTGGATTTGATTTCAATAATTTAGTCCAGAATATTGTGACCCCGAAGGGACTGATAAAACATTATTGACCCCGAAGGGACAGATAAATATTGTGACCCCGAAGGGATTGATAAATCATTGGGACCCCGAAGGGACTGATAAAACATTATGACCCCGAAGGGACCGATAAATATTGTGACCCCGAAGGGACTGATAAAATATTGTGACCCCGAAGGGACAGATAAACATTGTGACCCCGAAGGGACTGATAAACATTGTGACCCCGAAAGGACTGATAAACATTGTGACCCCGAAGGGACTGATAAATATTGTGACCCCGAAGGGACTGATAAATATTGTGACACCAAAGGGACTGATAAAATATTGTGACCCGAAGGGACTGATAAAATATTGTGACCCCGAAAGGACTTATGAATATTGTGACCCCGAAGGGAGTGATAAAATATTATGATCCCGAAGGGATTGAAAAATATTGTGACCCCGAAGGGACTGATAAAACATTGTGACCCCGAAGTGACTGATAAAACATTGGGACCCCAAAGGGCCAAATAATTTGTTCTAAGGAGCGCATTATTCTAAAGGCATGGTGACTTGGAAAAAAAAAAAAACAAAACAAAAAATCTTACTGTTGTAGAAAGTTGGTAGTTTGCAAATGTCCTCCTTAATCTTTACAAAAGATGAAGGGATAACCGAAAAAAAAAAATTTGATTAGTTATCCGATTAAAAATAAATAAATAAATAAATAATAATAATAATAATAAAAAAAAAAATCTGTCACAGAACCCAAACCCAATCTCCACAACTTTTTGTCTTATTAAACACAAAAAAAATACACTCCACCACAAACGGTCATCTTCTTCATTCAATCCCCACCAACATCTTCAATCCGCACCAGCAAACGCCGCTCCACTTCGTCGGCGACCGTCTTTCTCCGCCGCGAACCAGAGCCATCTACCGCCGCTTCTCACAATCGCGTCCGACGACCCTGCTTTCTCCTCTACGACAGCACTGCTATGTTCTTGCGACCGACCACCTCTGCTCCACCGCAGAACCAACATCAGCCCAGTCCGGCGGCAGCGGCGCCGTCACAGCAGCAGCAGTGGGTAGCGATGCAGTAGTCAGCGGTGATGGTAATGTACCCGCAGATGATTCCGCCAACCGCGGCAGCCGCAAAAAGGCAAAGGGACGCACGGGTGTTGTGGGACGAAGAACCAGGGAAATCGCCGCGTATTATCCATTGATTCTGACGAGAGTCAGAGCCCAAGACGGTTCAGAAGAAAATTGGGCCTTCGAGTTTGAAAACGACTCTTGGTTCAGTGTTATTTTTCGGTTCCCCGCTACCTTGGTGTGGAACATAGGTTCTGCGGCTATTGTTCCGTCTTAATCGAGTTTGAGAATTTGAAGAATCAAATTATTAATCTGATACGGAATAGTTGGGCACATTCGGACGAATCAATCGGAGGAAGATCAGTTAATCCTCTATGGGTTCAGGTTCTGATTTGGGTCATTCTTGATTTAGATACACTGGCAATTACTTTTCTGATTACAAAATTCATGTTAATTACTTAATATATGGGAATATGTAATCACAGTGATGAATTCAGTTTGGTCAGAAAAGAAAATAGTAATAAAGAAGTGGCTTGGTGATTGAAAGGAACAAGAGTAAATCACATGCAAAGATTGAAAGCAAAATTACATACTTGAATTACAGATTTATTATGATGACATGTAAAGGCATGTGGTCATCAAGTTAAAACAGAGACATACCGATCGTGAGCCGCGGCTGGCTTTAGATTTGGAGGCTCAGTGGCTTGAGGATTACCAAAGATACAACACAATGAAAACTCACAGTGGTGGCTTGCCGCTTGGTTTGGCTTGTTTGTGAATGCAATTTTGAATATAGTAAGGTTGGATGGTGATGAATATATAGAGGGATTACCGTACTCATATGGTAATAAATCATTCCCTATTCATATTGGAAGATAACTTGGGGCCAAAGTGATTTTATTTGTGCATGAAGTCTAAGGAAGGTGTGACAATATATATATATATATATATATATAAAATAAAATAAAATTTTGATCCAATTTTTATGTCAATTTGACATAATCAAAAGTTGGTGACATACTACCTTTTATGTCAATTTGACGAAATCCAAAGTTGCTGACAAAAAAAAAAAAATCCTTCAAAACTTGTCTACTCCTGCAAGACAAGCATGCACGAAGCCAAGCTCTGAAGCGGGGGCAATTTGTAGACACATAAATTTGGTGATGATTTAATCATCGTTGGATCGGTCGACTTAAGTCAATAAGTCTCGGTCAAATTCATTGACAATTACGGGTCCCACAAATGGACACGTGTCAAATTCTCAGAGGTTGGAGTTATATGTTTTTAATTCAAAATTAAAATTTGGATTTATTCCAATAAATAATAAATAAATAAATATATATTATTTTATGGGATTTTAAGCATAATTGGTGGGTGCTTTCTAAAATTAAGACCCCACCTTTAGCCTATAAATACAAGGTCACCCAACACATTTGAGAGGAGAAAAACAAGAGCAGGAGAAGAAGACTGCAACAAAGCTCTGCCGACTTCAACTCAACAAAACCTCTGAAATTCTTGAAGACGAAGAACAACAAGCACGCCACACTGTGCCGTTCTTCTTCAAAGACCTTCAGCAAATCAAGATCTCTTCAATCCCGAAGAACACAAACAACAATTAAGTAACGGTTCAAGATGAAGCTTTCAAAGCCCTTGCACCGGAGTTTTAGGAGATTTAATCAGAGGAAGACTTATTTATTTAAGAATCGACACAGAGAATTGTACCACTTTATTTTATAATTTATTATCAATAAAATTAATTGTTTGCTCTTATTTTATTTCCTAGAATTTCGGATACAAAATTTGTGTTTACACTTTTCATGGTGTACTTTGCTAATGCTTTTCAACTTCCTAAAAATGATTAAGCAGGTGCTCAGGATTCTTCAAGTACAATTGACTCTAGTTTTGGGTTTTAATTTTCTATGTTAACATTGAAGCATTACTTAGTACATTAATTAAATTTTATTTATTACATTGCATTATTTATTGGACTAATGTAATTGTCTATTTTCATTACTTAGCCAAAGTGATTGAATTGTCAATTACCAATTTTATTGAATTGCTAAACGGATTGGATTGTCAATTACCACTTAATTGAATATTGCCATTACTCGGTTGATGAATGAAATTGTTAATAGATAAGTTGAATTGGACTGAATGAAGTTTAATTTGTTTTTTCCGCAATACTGAAGGTGAAAAGAATGTAGAAGTATGCAGAAACTCTTCATGCGTTAAAAGATGAAAAATTCAATGCCAAACAACAATGAAAATAAAACCCAACAACAGCATAAAAAATTGATGCACTCAAACGGTTTATTACATTCACCAATTCAACACCTACAAGCAAGGCATTCTTCTTCCGGGCACTCGCCTTTGTAAACACAACAGCATCAAACATTCTCAAGGCGGTCAAACTCTGCGTACTGCATTTTTCTTCTGTAATTTTGTTTTGTTGTATTTTAGATGCTGCCACAAGTACTTTATTATTTTTATATATGAAGCCTTTGCAAACACATCAACATTAGACATTCTCAAGGCGGTCAAACTCTAGGGACTGCATTTTTTCTTTTGTAATTTTCTTTTGTTGTATTTTAGATGTTGCCACAAGTACTTTATTATTTTTATATATGAAACAATTCATTTTATTTCAAGAGAAGTGTCCTTGAATTATTTTCATAATTGATAGTAATATGTATTTATGTGGTTATTGAATTTTTTTATATAATTAAGCCATTTTTAAATTTGTTATAAATTTGAGAAATAATATAAATTAGTAAATGAAGAAGATTTGATCAATTACTGAAAAAATACAATTAAACAGCGTAATACCTGGAAAACGTAAAAACAAAATGGTTTTAGCAATAGTTTTTATTGTTTTAGGCACGGTTTCGTATTGTCGCTAATAATACCCTACTTTTTAGCGACGGTGAAAGTGTCACTAATACCTCGGTTTTTAGCGATGGTATTCTAAATACCGTCCCTAATAAGCATTTGCGACGCTAATTTTTGTGATAGTCCGGTGAGTGTTTTAGCGACAGTTTAAGGGCTTTTAGCAACATATTGGACAATCACAAAAGACCCGATTTCTTGTAGTGAGGGCACATATTTGTTGGAGAATTATGCTAGAAATGGAAATTAAGTTGTGTAAATTTGAAAAACTCATCATGAAATCTTGATATGACATATATTACTATGTGGTTGATATCTATTACAATGAAGATAGCCCATATATCGCTATTAATAGGGTAATACTTTTTTATTACAAAAAAATCCAAAACTGTGATGGTGCTTATCTAATATAGTTAGGGATTAGAATACTGACTTAATTTGTTAGATGTAAATTTTAAAAACATCATCATGATGGTGCTCATCTCATATCTAATATAGTTGGGGATTAAAATACCGACTTAATTTATTGGAGATTTATGGTAGAGGTAAAAATTAAGTTGTGTAAATTTGAAAAATAAACATGATGTGGTCTTGATCTGACAAATATTACTATGGTAGCTGATATATATTACAAAGAAGATTGTCCATATATCAATACTTTTTAATTACAAGAAAATCCAAAACTGTGATGATGCTCATATGATATAGTTGGGGATTAAAATACGGACTTAATTTGGTGGATGTAAATTTGAAAAAATCATCATGGAGCTTTAAACTGACAGATATTACTATGGTGACTGATATCTATTATAAATAAAATTGAACATATATCGCTATTACTAGATATAACCTTTTAATGTTTTTTGAGAAATATTTATATAGTATAATAAAAATCAAGAGCATTAATGAAATAATAAAATTTTATTAGTATTATTATTAATGAATTTTTTTAGTGGTACAATTTATCTTTAAATATACTATGATTAAAAAGTTAATTTTAACTTTTTTTTTTATAATAATGTAATAGAATCTTAGTACCCTAGTTACGATCCCTAACGATCCTAACAACCTTGCTATGAATGAATATTTTTCTCACATCCTTATTTTACCAATATCTATCTACTTATAAATGTACAAGAAAGGTGTAGCCCTAAACCCAATTTAAAAGAACAGCGACTCACCCTAATCTGTAGACGTGTATTCTTAAATTGTCCTATTTAATTTGAACATAGAGTCACACACCCTAATATGTAGAGGTGTATTCTTAAAGGTACCTATTTAATTTGAGCATAGAGTGACATACTTATATATATTCCTACCCCCTAAAATATAAAACCCTAAATGAGGATTGCCCATATATGATGGGCTATCAAAGAAAATGTTTTTGATTGATTGTAGTGTAATCAATGATATCTTCATTTTTACATATCTTAGTTGTCTTATTGTTTAGACATTCACATTCATGTATTAAAGATACAAAATGTAATACATGAAAAGCCTATTACTGTAACAGTTGAGTAGGACTGATAGATATTACTATGGTAGCTGATATGTATTATTGATTTTAGAGTCATAGATATTACTATGTTAGTTGTTTTATTGTTTAGATATTACTACGTTAGTTGTTTCGTGATATTAGTAACATTGAGTTTCAGGACAATTGGGGCCGAGTTTGGTATGTGTTTTGGCATTTCCCTGTAGTGGTGAGTATTTTGTTCAGAAAGAGCTTACTAAAATGTTATGTTGTTTATTTTCCCTTTTGTTTTTAGATACGTGGGCATTCAACAGGTAGTTTTTGGTGGTCGATGAATGGGTGATTGGGAAGAAGGGATGACAAGCTCTGAGTATGGATACAAATACTTCAACATATGAAGCCTTAATCAAGCCTTTCCAAGAGAAGGAAATTGACAAGCCCTCACTCAACTGAAATCTTATTCCGGATTGTAACTCGACAAAGCCTTTTTCCAACTCGGTGACGAAGATCAAACATTACTAATAATTAGTATCAATGAGTTGTATACATATCAGCTACCTTAGTAATATCAATCAGTCATACTCAACTGTTACAACAATATGCTTTTCATGTATTACATTTTGTATCTTTAATATATGAATGTGAATGTCTAAACAATAAAACAACTACCAAAGTAATATCTATGACTCTAAAATCAATCAAATCAAGTGTAAATGTCTAAACAATAAAACAACTAAGATATGTAAAAATGAAGATACATAATATAGGGGCAATCCTATCTCTAATACATATAAGCTACCGTAGTAATATCTACTAGTCATACTAAACTATTACAGTAATAGACTTTTCATGTATTACATTTTGTATCTTTAATACATGAATGTGTCTCCAAGTGTAATTGCTTAAACAATAAAACAACTACCAAAGTAATATCTATGACTCAAAAATAAATCAAATCAAGTATAAATCTCAAAACAATAAAACAACTAAGATATGTAAAAATGAATATACATAATATCTGGGCAATCCTATCTGTAATACATATCAGCTACTTTAGTAATATCAATCAGTCTTACTCAACTGTTACAGTAATAGGCTTTTTATGTATTACATTTTGTATTTTTAATATATGAATGTGAATGTCTAAACAATAAAATAACTACTATAGTAATATCTATGACTCTAAAATCAATCAAATCAAGTGTAAATGTCTAAACAATAAAACAACTAAGATATGTAAAAATGAATATACATAATATAGGGGCAATCCTATCTCTAATACATATCAGCTACCGTAATAATATCTATCAGTCGTACTCAACTATTGCAGTAATAGGCTTTTCATGTACTCCCTATGTCCCAAATTATAAGTCCCTTTTGGGGAATCCAACATTTTAAGATGATGACTTTTATTGGTGTGATAATGAAAGAAAAATTAAATTTACCCTTGGTCCAACCAAGTGATGTGATGTTTGTAGTTTAGATATTTTATAATTTGAATGGTTGAGGGGTAATTTGGTAAATTGACCAAATAAAGTGGCATTGACTTTACTTATTTTGGAATGGAATGAATAGTGAATGTGGACACTTAAATTAGGACGGAGGGAGTATTACATTTTGTATCTTTAATACATGAATGTGTCTCCAAGTGTAATTGATTAAAGAATAAAACAATTACCAAAGTAATATATATGACTCTAAAATCAATCGAATCAAGTATAAATGTCTACACAATAAAACAACTAAGATATATAAAAATAAATATACATAATATATAGGTAATCTTTTCTGTAATACATATTAGTTATCTTAGTAATATCTATTAGTCCTACTCAACTGTTGCAGTAATAGACTTTTCATGTATTACATTTTGTATTGTTAATACATGAATGTGTGCCCAAGTGTAAATGACTAAACAATAAAACAACTAACATAGTAATATCTATGACTCTAAAATCAATATTACATATTAGCTATCGTAGTAATATCTATCAGTCCTACTCAACTGTTACAGTAATAGGTTTTTCATGTATTACATTTTGTATCTTTAATACATGAATATGAATGTCTAAACAATAAAATAACTAAGATAAGTAAAAATTAAGATATCATTGATTACACTACAATCAATCAAAAACATTTTCTTTGATAACCCGTCATATATGGGCAATCCTCATTTAGGGTTTAGGGTTTTATATTTTAGGGGGTAGGAATATATATAAGTATGTCACTCTCTGCTCAAATTAAATAGGTACCTTTAAGAATACACCTCTACATATTAGGGTGTGTGACTCTATGTTCAAATTAAATAGGATGATTTAAGAATACACGTCTACAGATTATGGTGACTCTCTTCTTTTAAATTGGGTTTAGGGCTACACCTCTCTTGTACATTTATAAGTAGATAGATAGATAGATATTGGTAAAAGAAGGATGTGAGAAAAATATTCATTCATAGCAAGGTTGTTAGGATCATTAGGGATCATAACTAGGGTACTAGATTCTACTACATTGTTATAAAAAAAGTTGAAATTAACTTTTTAATCATAGTATATTTAAAGATAAATTGTACCACTAAAAAAATTCATTAATAACAATACTAAGAAAATTTTATTATTTAATTAATGCTTTTGATTTTTATTATACTACTATATAAATATATCTCAAAAAACATTAAAAGGTTATATCCAATAATCATGATCGTATTTAACAAAAATATATATCATTTTTTATGTTCGAATAGAAAAGCCTTTATATGTTTTACAATATTGCCAATCAATAATTTAAATGGAAATTAGTAATATAATGAAAATTAGACTTTTTAGTTATAAGAGTGTGATGAAAAGGGTGGTTGGCATAGGGGTAACTTAGAGATTTCACATGAAAATTAAATTAATCAACGGTACTAAATTCATTTTATGCTTCCAAGGGGTGTCATTGCAATATTTTACAAACCTCAAGGGGTGTCGATACAAAATAGTTCATTGACCAACATCTACCTGCAATTGACTAATACTTCATGGGGTGTCAATTCAAATTACCCAATAATTTAATAAGAATGCATAATAATAATATAATTATACTCTAAGTAAGTAATTAATATTGTTGACCCAATGTTTTCCACCATGGGTAAACATGACATTTTGATGATAACAAACCATTGAATGTGGTGAATTTAATGTCTACTTGAGTTATGCTTAATAGGTTATTGATTCAAGATAAACTCAAGAGAGCTAGTGGATCTACGAGAAGATCAAGCAAAGGTGCTTAGAGCTCAAAAGACATTGGAGAGAAGGATGGAGATATCAACCCAAAGCTTAAAGAAATTGAAGATCAAAGAAATGGGTAAAATAGTCTTGGGTGAGTGCTAGATTAAATGTAAAGTTATTTTTTAAATAACTTATTTGAAAGCTCAACTCTTGACCATATAGCATATAGGATCATGCATATCATTCATGAGTCCTTGCATCATTAGCACTAGACTATGAACATCATTTAGTCTTTGCTAAAGTTGAGTTAGTTCAAGCTTTCATAAGTTATGGAAGAACTCAACAAAGATGTTGTTCTAGAACCATTAACTTAACTTATATCACTTAAATGGATTCTAGATGCATATTAAAGCTTTGAACAAAATTGTTAAACCATGAAAAACTTTTGTCTAATATTGAGAATTTGTTTAAATTGGAAAAATATTTTATGATCTCAATATTGAATTTAGGCATGTCAATGAACTTAAGTCTCTAATACATCCTAGGAGTGTGTCTAAGTCATTTCGGAAATATCCCAAAAAATTTCACGAAAAACCAACAAGTGGGTTAGAAGTTCAAAATGAAGCGTTACATTCAAATGAGCATATTAGACTCAAAAATGGGTTAAATGGAGAATTTCTAAAGACTAAAATAAATAACTTGAAGTCTTATTTCCAAAAAGATAAAGAACACCTCTATCCGAGTTACGGAACTCCAGTTATGACCAAAAGAGTGAACTGCGTTGAAACTGGGCTGAACAACCCAGTCGACTGGGCCAAGAAGGCCAGTCAACTGGCTGAGTCAGAGAGTTAAAAATAAATTTCGGAATGAATTTTTGAAGACCCAGCCAACTGCCCCAAAACACCCAGTCGACTGCCCCATCCGGAATTTGAATTCTAACGGCTAGTTTCGGATCCAAAGTGTTCCAAAACTTCCCAAAACACCTCCAAACGGCTATATTGTGTTCCTATGCTATATATATGCCTTATATGAGCCAAAAATGGTTAGGAGAAGTGAGGGATATGAGTATGAAAGAAATCTACCATTTGTGCTTCATTTTTGAATTTGTATTTGGGTAGGAAACGCTTATATAGGAATCACACCATTGTGCATCATATTTTATCTTGTGATTCATTCTTCCACACATTAAGTTGAGATTTTCAAATTGAGTATTTCATTTATGACCCTAAGTATGTGAGGAAGTGAGCTTTGAATTTCTATATCCATCTATTGAGAGATATGTTGTAAATACTCAAAATTCAATTCCTATTCTTTGTAAGTGAAAGACCAAGAAGTTGTCTTGGCTTGGGATGAGCTTATTGAAGATTGTATGGGTTTGCTATTCACCCGGAAAGAAGGAAGCATGTATGGGTTTTCTCATTCACCCGGAAAGAAGGAGATATGAGGGATTGCTTTTTACCCCCGTAAGAAAAGCACGATAGTGGAATCCTTGGGAGTTTATCTCAAGGCATGGATGTAGACCAAAGATTTGGTTGAACCATGTAAAACTCTCAGTGTCTATGATGTGCATTTTCTCTAACCCTTATTTCTTTACTTTAAAAACAATTGTCATTTATAATCTTGAGCTTTATATATCAATGCTATGGAATTGTTTGTGTTCATGTATTAATGAAATGGTTAGGAAAATGCATAGTTGAAGTGGATTGGATTGTGAACATGAAAGGATTATAGCTTAGACTACAATCTCATTTTATTTAGATATAATCTATATGCACACCAAGTGTTTGACTAAATGCATATTCAATATGAGATTCTAATTGAGAGTTTATGTATGAATTCAATGTTTGATAAATTGTCATAAACTCTACAAGACATTCCTCATGACTAATAATACTTTGCATTATGTCTTTATAAATGAGGAAAGTGTTATTACATGCTTAGTTGAATTACATACTTGGATGCATGAATTATTTCATATTCTACTTGAATCCATTATGCATATAATTGGTAATGAAATTCACTGTTCATGATTCAAATTATGAATTGAGGTAGACACTTAAGAAATCATCTTATTCACTAGGTGTTTGACAAGAGCCAAATAAAATGTAATTTTGATAAATTTAAGTCAAACCAAAAAAGTCTCAAAGTTTGTAATTGACCCTATTCACCCGCCCAGTGTCAATATGTGACCAACAAGTGGTATCAATGCCTCGACTCTATTCTTGCCTTAACCGGCTTAGAGTTGATCCATGACAAACTTTGAAAGAGTTTCCCTTACTTAAGGTTATTTAACCTTTTATTCTCCTATGATGTTTACAAGTTAATTATATGCATTTAAAGGATAAAGGAGAATGTTCTTATAAGGGGAAGTGTTTATAGATGATCTATAGTGCCCAATGACCATTGAATATGCACATGTCATAATAGGAGAATTTTGATGATGATATGCAATGATTGAGACATCTATGTGAAATGTGGTAATTTATACATTGTATCGACTTGATACTTGTATTCATATATTCATTGATATATAAATGTGCTTTATGAATGTATTCATTGATTAATGAATACTCATTGTTCATGCATCACATTCTTTTGATTATCTTAAAATTGCATGAGAAGAGTGACACATTGGATTAGAAAGAAATTATTTTGAAAATGTAACTCTTATGTAAAACAACCTTTCATTAAGCTTTCAAAAATAATTTTGAAATGAAAGGAAATGAATCTTCCTATGTGCTAAAATTTTACAATTTTTGAAAAAGGGCATATAATATCTATTCTCAACAATCAAATGAAGTTTTCAATGGAACTGAGTGCTTGCTTATGCTAATAATATATCACACCTTGAACTTTAATTTCATTTCGTTGTAGCTTGTTATGTATAATAAATAAAGTATTTTTTTTTATTTATAATTCAAATGAAATATCTTTAAAGATATACGTTTCACATGAATTATCTTTAAGATAAGAATTACAATTGAGTAAAAGTGATAGAATTTAGGAGTCTTATTTATTTAAAATTTCATGATAATTACAATATAGATAATAGAGATATGTTTTAGGAGTTTAAGTTATATAAATCTTTTGTTACAATTTAAGAGATGATACAGATATGTTTTAGGAGTCCGAAAGATATGTTTTAATCTACTGATATAATTAGGTCTTTAGTTTTAGCATTAATTAAAATTAAATATGTAAAAGTAGATTATAATTATAATTAGGTCACGATTAAAAAATAAATTTAAAATACAAAAATATGGGCTGAAACTCTTCACAATAGAGTATAATTATAATTAGGTCACAATTAAAAAATAATTTAAAATACAAAATAGGGCTGAAACTATTCACACTTTTAATATTAGTATAGATTAGTTTATAACTAACTAAACTTAAATTTAAATGTAACATACAAATATAGATTTCATTTGTTATTATGTTGGTGATAAATAAAAAATCAATGATATCAAGGAAAAAAACAAAATTATATAAGCTGCATGGTATAAAAAAATATACAAAACATTGCTGGTAAACCGTGCTGATAAATAACACGAATAAACTTGGGAAAAATAAATTTGGATTAAATAAACACGAATAAATGATAACAACCTTCCTTACCGCCCATTAATTTTTGAAATGATAACAACCTAAATTTCATCTATATTTCTTTTTTCTTTTATACCATATATTTTTCGTTAGTGTAATTAAATACATTATACGGTAATAATTGAATCATTTTATACCAAATGGTCTTATACATAGTTATTATTGGTGAATGGTATTAATATTATTATATTAAAGGATAGATAAAGAATTATATAGTAATTAAACTTGTTTTAAGCCTAAAATATTAAAAAATGACTATATAAATAATTTTCGATAATTATTCAAGTATTATAAACTTGTTATTATGAGAAAGTTTGAAATGAAAGGGAAGGAGTTTGAAATGGGAAAGAGAAAATTTGAAATGAAAGGTTGTTGTAGATTCGGAGAGGGAATATGAAAGGGGGAAGAGTTTTGGCTAAGTGAACAGTTTCTCATTAAATTAAAGGGTAATTTGCAGCCACACCCCCTGAACTTTGGGTTTATTGTAGCCAGATGCAAGGTTTTGCTTTTTCGGTCCCATAGCCCCCTGAACTTTCAATTTCGTTGCAATGACACCCCCTAGGCTGGTGAAATGACTATAATGCCCCTTTAATTGTTTCATTTATTACATTAGGGTAATATATAAAGTGTGAAATTACCCATATGCCCAAACACTTTACCCCTCTAAAATTACTAATTACACTTCCACCCCTTATTACAAAATATATATATTACGAAAATTACAATTTAATTTTTTTTCTTTATAATATAATTTGTATATATAATTACGAAAATTAAAATTACGAAAATATATATATATAATTTATAAAAAATATATAAAATTTGAAAAAACATATAAAATTTGAAAAAATATATAAAATTTGAAACAATATATAAAATAAAAAATATATATAAAATTCGAAACAAATATATAAAATTCGTAAACAATATATAAAATTCGAAAAACATATAAAATTCTAAAAAATATATAAAATTTGAAACAAATATATAAAATTTGTAAACAATATATAAAATTTGAAAAAAATATAAAATTCTAAAATATATATAAAATTCAAATATATATATATATATAAAGTGTGACTGAAGTTTAAGTGGATAAGTCTCGGAGTCATTAGCCAAGGTAACGGATCCTTTCCAGCTCTTTGCAGAGCTATTTCAATGGCCACGATGACGACACATACCCCACGATGGTGACCGAAATTGGAATCGAATCGATACTTTATTAAAATATTTTAATCAAAATTAAATATATTAATATTTGGATCAAAATTAACGGTTCGGTTCCGGTTCTCATTTTTAAAGGACCGAAAGTAAATTTTTATTTGGATCAAAATTAACGGTTCGGTTCCGATACTTTCGGTTCTTTAAAAATGAGAATCAGAACCGAATCGTTAATTTTGATTTAAATATTAATATATTCACGATGCGGTTCGCTTTTGATTCCGACCGAAACCGGAATCGAACCGATACTTTCGGTTCTTTAAAAATGAGAATCGGAACCGAACCATTAATTTTGATCCAAATATTAATATATTTAATTTTCATTAAAATATTTTAATAAAATATCGGTTCGATTCCGATTTCGGTCACCATCGTGGGGCATGTGTCGCCATCGTGGCCATTAAAATAGCTCTGCAGAGAGCTGGAGAGGATCCGTTATCTTGGCTAATGACTCTGAGGCTTGTCTACTTAAACTTCAGTCACACTTTATATATATATATATATATATATATTTGAATTTTATATATTTTTTAGAATTTTATATGTTTTTCGAATTTTATATATTGTTTACGAATTTTATATATTTGTTTCGAATTTTATATATATATATTTTAAATTCGGAAAAAATATATAAATTCGAAATGAGTTAATTTGCAAATTCAAACATGCATATGTTTGAAGATGCTACATTACAGGAAGGTGTTCAGATGTTTGTTGTGCAGATGGGTTCTATGAAGTCTATGAAATCTTAAGCACTTCTTTTTCTAATAGATCTGATGGGTTCTGCTAGCTATTATGCAGTTTTTTGCTTGGAAGATTGAACTATCAAAATTTTAAATTATATATATATTTTTCTAAATTTTATATGTTTTGCGAAATTTATATATATATTTTCGAATATATATATTTTAATTATATATATATATTTCGAATTATATATATATTTTTCAAAATTTATTTATGTTTTTCGAAATTTATACATATTTTTAATTTTTATATATTTTTCAAAATTTATATATATTTTCCAAATTTTATATATTTTTTTGAATTTTATATATTTTTTCAAATTATATATATTTTAAATTTTTAAATTTTTTTTCGAATTTTAGGGTGTGAAATTATAATTTACCCATTGGGGTGGGGGGCAATGTGAAATTCAATAATTTAAGGGCTGAAAATGTAATATGAATTTGAGGGGTATTTAGGGTACTTTACCGCATTGACCGTATTGACTTTGGATGGAGAGGTGAAAGTGATAGAAAAAGCTAATCTTGAGGGAGATAACTGATACATTTGAAAATTAAGGGGTACCACGTGCAATATGATCAAACCTCAATGGAGGTAAGTGATATTTTCCCTATATTATATATATATATATATATATATATATATATATATATAATATAAAATAAATAAATATATAATTAGAAAGAGGGAAGGAATAATATTTGCTGTAATTTTTCTATCTCAAAAATTATATAGGACCTACCTCATCAATTCCCAAAATTAAAAAGCCACTGTGTAGCTACCGTTGCCCTTGGATCTCAACTAGTACTTAAGCCAGTGAGAGACAAAATGGAGATGATTTGGCTCCGTAGAAAAGATTGGGGCCTGGACAGGGAGCACCTTGAGGTACTTTTGCTTTCTATCAACAAATAACATATTAGTTGGTTATATTGGAAGGTTGGTACCATGGAGTACCATTTCTTGGTACTTTTGAGGGAGCACCTTGAGGTACTTTTGCATCTATATTGGAAGGTTGGAGATAGGATTGTGGTCTCTCCTATCATGGAGATGGCTCTGGCAGGAAGTGAACGTTGGAAGAGCTGTTTAGTTGGTTACTTTCTTAACAAAAAATTGCCTTTTAATGTTGTCAACTCAATCACAACTAAGTTTTGGAGTAACGTTGGTCTTAAGACTGTTTATGGCATTGAAAAGGGGTTTTATTTTTTCCAATTTAATTCTGAGGATGAGTGTGAGTCTGTGCTTGAAACTGGGCCTTGGCATTTTGTAAACCATTTCTTGGTTCTGCAAAAATGGCGTATGGGTCTCACTTTACATAAGGAAGAAATCAAGACTATACCTATTTGGGTCAAGTTTTTTGGTGTGCCTAAGGAGTATTGGAGTGCGGAATGTTTAAGTGTTGTGGCTAGTGCTTTAGGCACTCCTTTGTGTGTTGATTCCCCGACGGATAAAGGAGAGAGGTTGGGTTTTGCAAGAGTGTGTGTTCAAGTTTCTTCAGCGAAGGTCCTTTCAAAAGACTTTGATATGGCTTTGCCGTCAGGGGGAATAGCTACCATTTCTGTCGAGTATCAATGGTTTCCAGCGAGGTGTGAAACTTGTAAGGTGTTTGGCCATTGGTCTAGGACTTGCCCCAAAGCTGCCATTACTCAAATTGTTACTCAGACTAAGCCTAAGAATGCTGCCCCTTCTACTGAATGGCGTATTATTGGTCCTAAAGGTAAGAAGGTTTTGAATAATCCTCAAGCTACTCAGAATGGGGTTGATACTACTCCTGAGGTTGTGCCCTCTTCTTTACTAGAGGTTAATATTCCAGTAGCTGATGTTTTTAATGCCTTGATTGATAATGTGGTTGAGGTTGAGAAGGATGATGTGGCTAATATTGTCAGTGATGGTTTAGACCATGTTATGCCTTCGATTGATGTTACTAATGCTAATCAGATTACAAATAAAGAGGTTATTATGGGGGTAGAGACTACTCCTGCTGAATCTTCTGTTGATAAGGATCATGTGGGTGTTCAGGTTGCTTCAGAAATTATACAGGCTGGTATTTTGGTTCAGGCTCAGAATCCATTAATGGGGAATGATGATGTTACTGATATAGCTCAAGATTCTGACGTTTTACATGAGTTTATTCCAGCTTTTGACCAGCAGGTTGCTAAAAATGTGGATACTATGGCTCAGAAGGCAAAGGGTGATACTAAATCCTCTAAGCCTGAAAAGCCTAGTAATACTTGTATTGAGAGTCAGGACCCTTCCAGGGAACATGGTACTGATATTGTTGTTACTTCTAAAAATGTAGAGATAACAGGCCGTAAGGGTGTTAAGGGTGGTGATAAGGCTATTTCTTCTAAGGCCAGTGTTGGTCTTCGAACAAGGAAGAAGGGGAATTGATTTAGTTCAGTTGCATATTTCCATATTTTTTAATGATTTTTGGTATTTGTAACATAAGGGGTTTGAATTCCCCATCTAAGCAAGCTGAAGTGAAAAGGGTGGTTCACAGTAAATCTCTGCCTCTTTTTTGTCTTGTTGAAACAAAGGTTCAAAAAGGTCATGCTCCTAGGATTCTTCAATCCATGTTTCCAGGTTGGGTTTTTCTTCATAATTATGTTCATGCTAATAATGGTCAGATTTGGGTTTGTTGGGATGCTTTCATTATTACTGTTTCTTCGCTGCTGCATTCCAATCAGTTAGTTTTCTGCTCCATTAAAAGCCTAGATGGGAAGGTAGACTGTTTTGGAGGTTTTGTGTATGGGTTGAATGATAGTATGGGGATGAGGCCTCTCTGGAGGGATATGATTCAATTATCTCAGTCCTATGCCCAATTTCCCATTTTCTTTGCTGGTGATTTTAATGCCTTAAGGTTTCCCCATGAGAGGTTTGGGGGGGTCTAATCAGTGGGATTATAGTATGAAAGAGTTTGGAGAATGTCTTAACGATGCCTCTCTTGTTGATTTGAGATTTTCCGGAGTTAGATACACCTGGACAAATCATATTTTTTTCTGAAAGCTTGACAGAGTGGTTGTGAATGAAGCTTGGAATCATTAATTCTCTCTTTCAGAAGTTGTTTTTGAACTTGGGGGAATTTCTAACCATGCTCTCATTATCTTGAAGTTGTCTACTCCTTTTATCAATCATGGGGTCCCCTTTAGATTCAACAACCATCTTCTCCATCACCCAAATTTCATGAATGTTGTTCAATCTGTTTGGAACTATAGGGTTCCAGGTTCTTTAATGTTTCAACTCACTCAAAAATTAAGATTGTTGAAGACTGAGTTAAAAAGGTTGAATAAGGAGTCTTATAATGATCTGTCTCTCCAAACTGAAAATGCCAGAACTACTCTGCATGATTTGCAGTGTAAAATGGATATCGATCCAAGTAACTCCGTGTTGAAGGCTGAAGAGATGGAGGCCCTTGCTAATTTTATGCATTTGGCGGCGGCTGAGGAAACTTATTTCAAGCAACTTTCTCGAGTGAAATGGTTACAGTTAGGTGACAAAAATACTTCATATTTTCACAAAGTGGCCAATTATAGGAAGAGAAATAATAGCATTCTGTCCATTACTACTGCTGCTGGTGTTAGACTTGAAGACCCGGTGTTAGTTAAAAATGAGATTGTGGGTTTTTATTCTAATCTTTTGCAAGGAAGGCCGCATCAGAATTTGCCTGATCTTAATCATTTTGTGAGGTCCCCTCTCAACATGGATCAAATTTCTTCCCTCTCTAGGCCTGTGACTGATGAGGAGATTCAATCCACTATGTTCTCTATAAAAAATGATAAAGCTCCAGGATGTGATGGATATAATGCAAATTTTTACAAGCACGCTTGGCCTATCATCGGAAAAGATGTCCTCAAGGCAATTCATGCTTTTTTCCATTCAGGTAAGCTCTTGAAAGAGGTAAATGCCACTATTATTACTCTAGTGCCAAAGGTCGATAATCCCACTTATGTTTCTGATTTTAGACCCATCTCTTTGTGCAATACTCTTTACAAGTGCATTACAAAGATCATTGCAAATAGAGTAAAGGTATGTTTGGGTTCTTGTATTGGAGAGAATCAAGGGGCTTTTGTGCCTGGCAGGAGTGTATCTGATAATATTCTTTTGGCTCAAGAGCTATTAAGGAATTACCATAATCATGAGGATGGTGCTAGGATTTCTGTGAAAGTTGATTTGACAAAAGCTTTCGACACATTATCCTGGAAATTTTTGGAAGCTTCTCTTAAAGCTTTTCACTTTCCAGAGCATTTGATAAAACTCATTATGATTTGTATCTCTACTCCTAGATTTTCAGTGAATGTTAACGACTCTTTTCATGGTTTTTTCTCAAGCTCTAGGGGTATTAGGCAAGGGGACCCCCTATCCCCTTACCTTTTTGTACTTGCTATGGAAATCTTGTCAGGTATTTTGAGATCTAAGGCTGCCTCCCCTTCTTTCTCTTACCATTGGAAATGTGAAGCTTTGCAAATCACAAGCTTATTATTTGCCGATGACATTCTTTTATTCTCTAACGGTGATCTTCAATCTGTGAATTGTATCATGACAGCCTTGGAGCAGTTTAGTTCATATTCTCGTCTATTTCCTAACCATGCCAAGAGTATTATTTTTCACTCTGGGGTTCAAGAAGATGAGTTGCATGCTATCATTCATAGGCTTGGTTTTCAGCAAGGGATCCTTCCTGTGAGATACTTGGGCCTCCCGCTTCTTTCCACAAAGCTGATTAAGGATGATTGTGATTGTCTTCTTGCTAGAATTACTTCTCGTATCAACTCTTGGTCGGTAAAATTTCTATCTTTTGCAGGCAGGCTGCAATTGGTGAAGGCAGTGCTCTTTTCAACTCAAGTCTATTGGGCTTCTTCTTTCATGCTTCCTAAGTCTATTTTGCATAATCTTACTGCCTTGCTTCGGAAATTTCTCTTGACATGATCTAAGATGTGCAATGGGGGATGTAAAGTGGCTTGGAGGAATGTTTGTGCTCCTAAAAATGAAGGGGGTTTGGGTGTGATGGATTTAGCTGAATGGAACATGGCTGCAATGTCTAAACACTTCTCTATGGGCTATGAAGGGGGTTTGGGTGTGATGGTTTACAGCAGACTTCTCTATGGGCTATGTGGATTCATCAGCACCATATTAAAAATAAGAATTTATGGTCTCTTCCAATCCCTAGACAATGTTCTTGGACATGGAAGAAAATTCTTCAAATCAGGCCTTTGATTCAGCCGTTCGTCAAGCATGTTATTGGAAATGGTAGAAATACCTCCTTATGGTATGATTCTTGGCATCCCATTGGTCCTCTAACTACTATTTTCTCACAAGCGATGATTTTGTCTTCTGGTTTGGGGGTTAATGCAACAGTGAGCAGATTTATCAGTACTTCTAGATGGCACTTTCCTGTTTTGAATTCCCCAGATTGGTTGGCTTTTAAGAATTCTTTTCCTTCTTCTTTCCTTCCTAACCAGTCGGTGTCTGATAAGGTTTTATGGATTCCAACTAAAGGATCTTTCACAATTCATTCTGCTTCGGAGGAACTCAAGCAAAGATTCTCTCCTGTGGAATGGCATGATGTTGTTTGGTTCAAGTATCATATTCCCAAGCATGTTTTCTTACTGTGGATGGTCAATTTGAACAAAATCAATACCATGTCTTTCCTCATGTATATTGGTTATGTTCAACATGCTAGCTGTGTGTTCTGCAATATTAGAATTGAGGATAGAGACCACTTATTTTTTCAATGCAGCTTCACTAAGAGACTTTGGCTTCAGCTGGTGCACAAAGGGCTTCTTCCTTGGCCGGATGATGATTGGGAAGCTCTTATTCAATGGATAATTCTTAATCTGAAAGGGAGATCTTTGGTTTCAACTCTCAACAAATTGGTTTTTGCTGCCACAGTTTATGAAGTGTGGATTGAAAGAAATCGAAGGATTTTTTCTAGGGAGTTTTTAACTCTTGAGGACATTTCCAAGAGGATTATCCATAGCGTAAGACACTCCCTCTTCCCTCTTCACAATTTTTCTTCATCTCCTGGTAACTGTGATTTGCTTCTGGCATGGGATTTGCCTGATTTTCTTCTGTCAGGAGGTTAGTTTTTTGTTGCTATTTGTGCATGGGTTTTATGAATCTACTTCTGTTCAAGTTTGCGGCTGGCTTTCTGAAGCTATTCTGGTTCCCTCCTCCTCATGGAATGGAACTCTCTATGTGTCTTTTGGTGACTGTTCGTTGGTGCATCTTTATGAGTTTTTGGTTCAGGTGGATGCTGAAGGCAATTATGAGTGACAATGATATGAGTCTTGTTTTTCCTAGTTTAATCTGGTTAGGTTTAAATGATTAGCCTATTACTAAGATTTTGAGTTTGTTTTGCTTCTTTGAATGGTGGACTTACGGGTATCACCTCCTGGTGTATGCCCCATGGTATATGTGTAAAACTTTTTAGCTTTCTTTTTTAATCATCCTTATCATTAAAAAAAAAACATATTAGTGGAGCCCTCACACATGGAAAATATATTCTACAAAGTTTTAACTTTTCATAATTCAAAGATTCCATTTACACCATGAACTGTACTAGATCTAGATGCTAATCAATTCTCCTACTCTATCTATTTTTAGTTGTTGATTTTGCATAATTTAATTGTTCAAAATTAGTTATCCAATTTTGAATTCTAATACAATATTATCATATACTTTTTCAAATTATTACTCTTCATTAACTTCAAAAAGTAATGGTCTCCACTAAAAATCACAACTATACTACATTATCAAGGGCAAAATAATAAAAAAATAATATCAAAAAATTGTTGACTTTTCAAACATGGTCAACTAAAAATGGATGGAGAAGGGAGTACCACTTTTTATTGAATGCTGAAAATATCGAAAAACTTTTTGTTTTAGTTTACACACTCTCCGTTGTTTGATGAATTGGCTTGTTCAATTTTGGTGGTTTCCTGAGTTCTTGAATGTGTCATATTTGGTGTTTAACCATCATATTATTTTGAAGATTTGAATAAAAAAAGTATCCAAAAATTGTGGTGTTTTATTTTATCCCCCACACTTTATCTATTCCAACAAGCTGAATACAGTTTTTTTTTTTTTTTAATATATTTACCATAATTTCCTATTATTCTTCTCCTCTAATGCCAGAGGCATATTTACCAAGTAGACTCAATTGCATCGCGTAGGTTCATCCTACCCATATCGGAGACATATCATGTTAGATGGTCGGACAGGTGCTGACACTTCTCTCGCGTGCCTGTAATTTTATTTTTATTTTTTATAAAGTCGGACATGTTTAGGACGGTACACTTTGAAAAAAAAATGGTTCTTAAATGAAATTTTAAATAATCGAATAAAAAACCTAATAAGTGAAATATGTTTGTCCTAACCCAACATTCAAAATTGCGCGGCTATCCAGTACACTAGGGAGCACATTCGGCAACTTTCTCTATCTCTCTGGCATCTTTCTCTTCCCATCTTCAGCCTTTTTTTTTTTGTTATTCGCTTTCCTTCCTATCAGTTACTTATGAAAAATGAAAATATAAATTTGGATGTTTGTAGCTCTAACTTACAAGATAGGGACTAAAATGACATTTAAGAATATCTGTGATGGAGCGAAAAAATTATAATTGATTGTCTATAAATAATTGTGATCATGTGACTACTTGTTTTGTTGTTTTCATAAATATCTTCATGCCAAATGCAATGAATCACTCTTCTTAATATATTATTATGATCTACACATGTGAATAACTCAGTGTGTTAGTCCTCAAATCAAAGCATTAAGTTTAGATGCGAATTATTTATCGGGATAAAATAAAAAATAGGAAAAAGAGTATAACACGAGGTTGACCTTAAAGAAAATTTGACTAGTACTTTTATTTTTTTTAGTATAATCTTTTGTGTATTGTGATACCATTTTTTGTTCATTTTATTTTGTAAGATAGAATTCACTAAAAGTAGGTGATTTTTTCTTTTTCTTTTTCTTTTTTCCTTTTTCTCCTTTGAGAACCTTCATTGATAATTAAAATGTGATAAAAGAAAAATCAAATCATGTCAAATCGTAGTAAACAAAATTGTTTGGGCTCTAATTCAAGCCATGAACGAAATTTTAAGGGAGCATTGATATATATATATTGTTTCAAAACTTGTCACGCCCCAAATTTCCTAAGACTTCCGAACCGGGACATCCAAGGAATCTGGGTCGTGATCCATAAAATGAGCGACGAATTAAGATACTAAACAACCATAAACCGAATTGAATATTATTAGCAATAAAAATTCCATACACAACAAAGCGGAAGCTAAACCAAATCATACACAGGGCACGTCTAAGTGCCGAAAGAATACATCTCTACAATGATGTAACAATACTAAATATAAGGAAGGGATAAGCCAACAGACTGGCTCCCAAGAAATACAACATCTATGGTCCTAATATAGGGAACAAGTAAATGAATCAAAATGACCAATTCTATATATTTAACGTCCCAAATCCCGCAACAGCATCAATGCCACGAGCTATCTTGCACTCCACGTTGTCCATAACTGAAACATTTCCTGCACACTGGTGGTGTAAACTACCAGGCATACCACTGCCGGGGTGAGCTCATTGAGCCCCGTAGGAGAAAGAAATCATAATCGTCACATCCTACGACCGTTCAAATCGAATAAAAACCAACCCGTGTACATGCATCTACCCTAGGTCAGTCAAATGTCCCACATGGCAATCACGCCAAGATGAGACCCCGGAATACATCCCACTAGTCCCCTACCATGCATCCACAAATAGGCAAAATGACTCGTACCCGTCAGTCCCACACTGACGATCAACACAACACTATCACCTCCACACTATCACCAAATCATGGGAGTAACCCTCCTATTCATAACACTCTAGAAATGATAAAACTTACAGTTCATAGGTCACAGGCATATCGAACTCTCAAACCTCAAATCGTTATCGAATCATACTATCAATCACTTCACTTGTCACTAATGACATCCATAAACCCAACACAGGGGTAAAACATTCATATAAACCTAAGGTAAGTCACAAAGGTTGCCCAACAACAAAAGGAAGTGAAATGGATTGAATAACCCATCACACCGACCACTCAAAGGTCACATGTTCGCCAAAGGGTAAAATGGTCATTTCAAGGGCAAAGATGTACTTTCAAAGGTTACCCCACCTATTTGGACATAGGTTGAACCATAGAAACAAACAAGATCAAATTCAAATCCCTGACGCAAGAGATATGAATTTTTGAAAACGGTATCGGATAACGCCGATAAAAATGGAAAGCTGAAGTACCCCTCTTTCTCCAAGGGTAAAACAGTCATTTTGAATTTAAATAAATTATTTTAAATTTTATCTACAAATTTTGTGCCTATCACAAGCCATAGGAACAAAAGGGACCTCAATCCGAGTTACGAGGTGAAAGAAATGAATTTTCGAAAATCAAGAAAAATCCACCCAAAGCTAACCCAGTCGACTGGCTAGTTTACCCAGTCGGCTGTCTGATGACCCAGTCGACTGGCTCAATGACCCAGTCGACTGGCTGAACCCGAGAGCTCCAAAATCCTTACAGGAAAAAGCTTAGTTGACCCAGTAGACGGCCTAGATTAGAAAACCTCAAAAATAACTTCCAAACAGCTTCAAAGCCTTAGGAATTATAAGACAAAAGTCCTCAACTCATTTAGGAAATTTAGAAATGAGAAACTATCATTTAATCTCGGTTTAGTTTTATCAAAAATACTTTCTTGAAAATCCGTAAAACTAACCGTCTTGCCCCCGGTATCCGTTTTGGACACCACCGACTTTCAAAAGTCAAAATCCTTTATTTCTTGATTTTAAAACCATTTCAAAACTCAAAGTTTTTGTCGGCATCACGGGGGTAGGATAAAATGGGTTTTTCACTCAAAGATCGAATAGACTAAAACACAAGGCTTACGAAAAATCCGTTTTCGGGAACAACCGAAACCAACGGAAAAACCAAGTGATTTTAGAGACGCTCAAATGAGACAAATGAATGAAGAACCGAAGTTCGAAAACAACTTGAAGAAAAGGGCAAGTGACTATACACAAGGCACTAACTCTAACTCAACCACACTTCGCTCCACATTCAAATTCACAACCCTATTACGACTTAACCGGGAATGACTACAACTCCGACGACATTCCATTCCTTAAGATCGCTAAAGGGAATCTAGTGGCCGTTGCCACGGAACCAACTAGTTTCAAATCAAGAACCCCTTCCGATTCTTTCAAACCTCAATTTCATATTCGAAACCACATCAGCTAGGTTTCTAATAAGATCATAAGGTCATTATACACCATCAACCAAGATCACAACCTATACCGACTTTACTTATCACAAGAAAGCCCTTAAACCAACTCATATCAACCCCCCCCCCCCCCCTCTTAGGGTATTAAAGCACATAGCAACAAGTATAATTATTGATCTCGCATTATACTTTAAAAAGGCATGAGATTTACATTTTCACATCCTTCAATTTCACTTGAGCATTTTAATAACAAATGAATTATATAAAAAAATATTCATATCAAACATGCTCTTCAATCATATGGAATAACATCACTTATACATGTCAATATGAAATCACATATACATGTCAACTGAGATCACATAAGTGTTATGCAGTACAATGTGACTCAACACCCCCACGATACGAACACAAAAACACACCCTTCCCAAGGGTAACGGATACATACTCTGTCCACTTACTTTTGAGGATACAAGCTCATCAAGTAATGTAGAGTTACCACACCGACTCTTCCCAAGTGATTTTTCTCTCTATCACCTCAATAAGGAAGACGGTTGCACGAGAGTCCAACTTGTGACTCCGTACGCCATGACTACAAAAGTCAAGAAAATGAGCCTCTACCTGGACTCCTAACTCACATTTGCTGGCTTTTTAGTTCTGTAGGTGTGATACCTCCTGGCTAGTTGTTGTGATGATCTGACACAAAGATACTCATACTTGATTACACAACCTACATATATCAACATCGTGATTTGACACTACACGACATTCTCAATAGGTATCCCGGACCTCAACATAAATATGTAATGCATCATATTTATGAACATATCCACATGCTACCACATGAATCTCATAATCTCTTTCACATGCCTTTAAAACAATAAAGCATTAGACCACGACAAGAAATTATATCACATAATCATGCTTGCAATTCATCAACTTATACTTCAATTCACAAGGAAAACCATTCCATTCTTTTAAACATGTTTTTAGTTCAATTTAGCAAGTTTTCACATATCACATCTCAACATGACATGAAGTCCAAAAATACCTCCAAGGTACTAACCAAATGAACTAGCCTAATCTCATTCTAAGGCTACCTTCCTAACACCCATATACTCATATGCATAACTACACTTACACATATACATAGCTATACCCACATACATACACATATATATAGGCATACAAGCACACTTGCATATAAGAAATCTCAAGAACAACCACATAGCTAGCATGCTTCATAACCCTATTCAATACCATCAAAAATACTCTATACACAAAGGTTAAGTCACATAACATGCTATAACCCTAACTTCATATTTCCAAGGATATACTTAGCAATTTCATTTTAATGCTAGGAATCCTAGAATAAAATTTACCCTACAACACAATCACAAGATGGCTGGTTAGGAAGTTTTCCCCATACCTCTTGAAGAGCAAACCACCATAACCACCAAGCAAACCCCATGAAACCCTAGTTCTTCCCCAACCGAAATCCAAGGAGTAAACCGTTGGAAAGCTTCACCATGACCTCCCAACCATGAATCAAGCTCCAACACAAGAAGAGAGCAAGAAACATTTAGTGGTTTTAACAAGAAACTCTAACTAGGTTTGAAATGGAAACACACAAGGGAGGAAGAACACTTACCCATCTTTAGCTTAAACCAAAGAGAATGACACCATGAACATCTTTTATGTTGATGGCCACACCAAACTCCCAACTTAGGGTGATGAATTCCACCCATAAGTGGAGAAGAACAAAGAGGAAGAAAATGAGAGAAAATGGAGAGGAAGAGATGAAGTCTTGCAAAGTGGAAGACTTGCAATATGTAGAGATTTCCCACTCACACCACTCACCATCCAAGGGTCCATAATAAAGATGGGGAAAAAGGAATTGAATCCAAGGGCTAGGAATAAGTCTTGCCAAGTGGAAGACTTATTACACCATTCACAAAACCCACTAATTTGCCAAACAAGGCCTTATCATCCAAGGGCTTAGAATGAAGATGGGAAAGAATTAATCATCCAATGGTTGACAAAAAGTCTTGCCAAGTGGAAGACCAACAATAATGGATTATTCCATTTAAGTGCCAACCAAACAAGGCCTTATGATCTAAGGGTCTAAAACAAAGATGGGAGAATGAGATCAAGGGCTAGGAATGAGACAATACATGAAAAGTGGAAATGACCAAATTCTTCCAAGGTTGGGGTTAATTACAAGAGTGTCATCAAGCCTCTTAATTACCCTTCTAGCCCTTTTCATCCTCTCTAATTAGCACTATGTCATCCATACACCAACACTTAGCCAAATCTCTACATTTTTCACTAAGTGCTCCAAATATGAAATTACTCATATACCCCTAGGTCATTTCTTTTCCGAAATCGTTTCTAACTATTCTCATGACCTACAACACGAAAATATAACAAGAAATTCACATAAGTGTTACAACGAACGTCTACACTAAATTAGGTTAGAACTTTCGAGAACGCAACACGATTGCCGAAGCTCCAACGAGAAAACATTGCACGAACCCTCGTAGTCGTTGGCGACACTCAAATCCACAAAACCGGAAACGAAATACCACGAAGTCGTCCCACTAAGTCCAAAACTTAAACGCGAAAAATTTACTCGTACCAAAAATACACAAGACGTCATGAATAAGTGACGTCATAAAACGTCAACACTTGGAAAAGAATTCCAGAAAAGTGAAAGAAAAACGCGGGCGTTACAGAACTTGGATGAACATCTAATATTTGTAGACTTCTTTTAATAGAGTCAGTATAATATGACCCTCGGAAGGACAAAGTCAACTTATAAATGTTAAATAGTATTAGAAATTTCAGAATTCCAACTATTTGAAATAACAGATATGCTTGGGTCAAGAGAGAATAAGAATGCTTTTTGTTTCTTGATAATGTTAGGTTGCGGTCAAATAGCAAAGAAATTTGTCCAATTTTGGTGGGTAATTCTCTGGGGTTCTTTCATGTGTCATGTTCGGTATTTAATTATCATACTAGTTTTCTTTATTTTTATTCTGGTGAAAGATGTAATTATTGACGAGATGTGGGTGTTTGTGATAAACCTAGGCATATGGAGAAGTTTGGTGGTTATTTGTTGCAATTTGGATATTTATAATGCCACGTGGCAACAATAAAGTGGATGATTGAAGACGGGGGAGGAGATTTGGACCCAATGTAATCTAAATGGAACTTTGGACACTACTTGTGCAAAGTCAGACTCTGTATATGTATGTTGTATGTGTATAATTACAGAGATAGTGAGTTCACTAATTTAAAGACCATACCCTTACAACAATGGGCACAATCAAGGGACAAGAACATAGAACACAATAGATAATATTGTGGGGATGGTCCTGTGTAATTTTAGGACTACATGATATTCTTTTTATACAATAGAAATGGGGTGTCATAAAGAAACCTAAGTTTATAAACAAAATTTTAATATAATAAGAAAACAAAGGTATAGGGAACCTAAGTTTATAAGAAAATTTTAGTGCAATAAGAAATCGAAGGTAGAAGGAAATTGTAATATAAGAAAAAAATATACTATAGAATGTGTATATACTGAATTTAGAGCTGATAATAAGAAATTAAAAGTTCCAAGGAGGTTATTTGTATTTGAGGGGATTAGCTGTAATAGATCAAAAGTTTTGGAGTGGTTTTTTTGCACTTTATCCTAAGGGTCTGTTTGGTTGCACGGATTTGGAATTGTATTAGAATTAGAATGTCATGACATTTCAATTCCACAAATGCAATTCCAAATACATTGTTTGGATATGTCTTGGAATTCAAGTGTAATTGAATTTCAATTTCAAAACCAATTTGAATGTAAAGATCATAAATTTAAAATTGAATTAAACAATATAGATAAATATATATATATAGGTATAAGTATGTGTGTGTATACGTATGAATATATATATATATATATATATATATATGTGTGTGTGTGTGTATATGCATTTGTATGTGTGTGTGTATATATATATGTGGATGTGTATATATATGTGAGTTTATATGTATGTGAAATTACATAGACGATCAATGAAAATAACCTAGAGGGGGGTGAATAGGATTTTTATGGATTTATTAACAAATTAAAATTAAATGCGGAAAAGTTAATTTTAATCCAATTTTCTAATAAGATAAATCATGCAAAGATTAATCTAAGTGCAGAAAATAAAGTAATAGAGACACACGATATTTTTACGTGAAAAACCTTGGAAAGACTCCAAGTAAAAACTACGGATACGCTCGGGTATCGATGCATTGTGAATCAAGCAATACACAGACTCTATGAAACTTTAGACTTACAAATCACTCCGAATATGTCTTTCTCCACTCGACGTCTGACGAACTGGAATCACTCGCGCTCAACGAAGTTCTCACTCTGCTCCGTACTCTGACGGCTCCGCTTCTCAACAGATCAATGAACGACGAAGCCTCCTACTTCGATCTCCGTACTCAGACGACTCTGTTTCTCAAACGGATCTAAGCAACCACGTTGCAATATGTGGTGTGTTGATTTTTCAGCAACTAGGTCATTCAATTGTGTATAGAGATCGTCGATGTAGAAACACAATTGAATAAACCCTAATCAAGAGAGAACATGAAGATCTTCACTCAATGATTTTCTCTCTATCTTTATCTCTGCAGAATAATATAAACTATAGAATAATTGCAGAAATCTCTCACCCAAAATCTCTCCTAAAATTTGTAGAGACTCCTCATATTTATAGAGAGAACTGAGGGAAACCCTAACTTTACTATTTTTCATAATTTCACATCAAACTGAGCAAAACCCTTTGATCTGGTCTTCAATATGTATATATGATAGGTGCTCAAAAATATCCATTTTAAGCCCCTATCTTATTGTTGTTACGTTCTTTCATTCCATTATTTGGTATTTTTATGTTGTTTGCGTGTTAAAACATATTTCAAGAGCTTAATGAATAAATTGAGCTAACTTCGGAGAATTAACTGAAGAGTGTGTTCTATCTATCCAAGAGGAGAGTCAAAGAGGCAGTCCAAGACAAAAATGGCACCCGGAGGGCAACAACGGCATTTTCAGAAGCCGTCATCTTCAGCAAAAAGTATCGTGAGTTCAAGACGGTCGTTTTGGTGCATTCACGGAAAAAAGTGGTTTTTCGTAAAATACCTACGCTTTCAGTTTCAAAAAGTGGCTGGAAATCACATTTCTACGCTTGGATCTATGCTTGGAGGTACGCTTGGGACCTATGCTTGAAGCATAGGCCATGTACGCTTCAAGCGTAAGTGAGACAAGGATTTAAGGTTTTTCGATGGATTTTCCTATTTTACCCCTAGTTCAATTGGAAGACGTGTCTGCGACTCTAGACCTTTATATATATGTATATAAACTTATAAATATTAGAAGTTAGGGTTTGCATGAAGTTGAGAGTGAAAAGACTGAAAAAGACATCTCTATACCATTGCCTATATATACACGATTGTATATCAGAAGAAGAAGATGTTGTTGAGGTTGGTGTTTTTGGTGGGACGTTCATTCAGAGAGGTTCATTCATTCAGACTTGCTATTGTTGAGAGCCATATTCAAACCTAGAGATCCGGAGAAGAAGACCATGAAGAGTGTTTCTACATCAACGATGCAGTCATCTTCTACCATGGCTAGCTAACTCGGTATCTAGAGTTTTATAGCAAAACCCTAGCCAAGTAATATAGTTCTTTCATTGTTTTTAATTGTAACGAGGAGAAACTGTTGACCATACTATGATGATTGTAGTAGTTAAGAGACTGTACTGATTTGCAATATAAAATTATATGTTTGTTCTAAATTCTTGTCTTAGATGAAATGAATATATTATTTTGCACAATTATGATTATTCACTATGGGCTAGAACTCGGATGCTTAATCATGGTTTTCTACACAATGGTGGTAATGAAACTTGAAACCCTAAGTTGACACAGGTCGTGCCTTGGCGATTTAATATAGACATGTTTTAGTTTATTTTCATGCATTAGGAGCATATTAGAGTAATATAATTGGCATGTATTAGTTAGATCAGTTATGAGACGGGTTGTCGTAATCTGGTTGATGGTACTCCTTTTTGGGGTCGTATTTAGCTATTTGCGGTATGACCTGATTCACAGTTATGGATCACCTTCGTACAATTGATACATTGATGAACTATATTATGCGGTTAGGAGTGATGAAAACCCTAGTTTTCTCTCTCATCTGTGTCACAACCAATTTAGTTTATTTTCTAGATAATTGTTAGTTAAAATAAATAATTTGGTCTTTGACCACCCAAACAAACCATTTTTCAGAAAATATAATTCAATATTTTTGAAGTATTAAAGTTAACTATCTCAGTCTCTGTGGGATCAATATCCCTTACTCCAGCCATTTGTTATTCTACAATTGATATGTGCGCTTGCGTAGGGTAAAACATAGAGTCGTTAAGGTGTTGTTTTTAACTACATATTTTTATACACATGACGTCGCATCAAGTTATTGGTGTCGTTGCTCGGGACTAAGCATTGTTCAATAGCTTTATTAGGTTATTTGCATTGTGTTATCGTAGTTGTAGCTAAAAATAATTTTTATGTGATTGACAGGTACTCTGAAAAGCAGAAAAGGAAAAAGCAGAGCTTTTAAAGTTGCGTTTGGACCTTTTGTAAGTTTTAGTTACCTAGATTTTCGCATATTAATTCTTACTTTATTTTCTGTAATTTAGAAGTAGTTAATTTAGATTAGATTTTATTTCATAAAATTTTCAAAAAAGAAAAAAAATAGTTGTTTGAGTAGCGTATAACCGATAAATCGACTCGTTCTAATTTTAGCACTGCATTAGTCGAGTACGATCCTGAGATAAAAAAGACTCACCGTCGTTTATGTCAATCTATTGAAGAGCGTCATCGTCAGCAAGAAGAAGCGATGGCTGACCAAAGAGCCAACCAACAAAGGGCACCAGAGACGTCACTGAAGGATATTATGCGCCCGATGTATACGACTCCTATACTAATTTTCCGGAGGAAGAAGGAGCGAAGCACTTCGAGATCAAGACAATCATGATTAATATGCTTTCAAAATTTTCAGGTCTTAGAATAGAGGACCCACACCAACACATCAATGATTTCCTAGAGGTAGCCTCTACTGTTAGGTATGACAATTTGCCCAAAAATGACTTACGAGATATTGCTAAAAGATGGTACGTCAAATTAGCAAAAGAAATTAAAATTGATTGGGAAGCCCTTAAGAGAGAATTCATAAAAAAACATTATCCTATAGGAAAAACCTTAGAAGCACAAGATGCAATTAAAAGCTTTAGGCAGTTACTTGGAGAACATTTTTATGATGCTTGGGAGAGATATAATGAAATTTTTTATAAGTGTCCCCACCATAGGTTTTCTGAACAAGATATTGCTAAAAATTTCTACATGGAACTTGGAGAGGCGCATAAGACTTTGAAAGATGCGGCAACACAATGTTAGTTTATCTTGAAGTCAGCTAAAGAACATTTAGAGATATTTGATAATGTCAGTGAAAACACAATTCAATATCAATCTGAGTTGAGGTTTAGACGTGGACAACATGATAGGAGATCCAAGAAATCTTATATTGTAGAGCATGATGATGTGAGAGATACCATGACATTGTTTGGCGAGAAATTAGAAAGAATTGAAAAGTTTATGCAGCAAAGTCATTCCCCTTCTAGAGAGATGTTTAAAGTCGAAGCTAAGTATTCCCAAAATGAATGTCAGGAGATAATGGTCGTTGATGCCAACGCATCGTGGAACTATTCCAATAATGCTCCTTTCACTAATTCATAACCCCCAATGCCAGAAATCACCCACTCTTGTCTTACAAATCTACTAATGTAGAGAATCCACCACCAAAGTTCCAACAAGGGCAATCATCCAATCAACAACCAAGATTCACAGATAGACAATAGTCATATAACCCACAACCAAGGTTCACAGAGAGACAACAATCATATAACCAACAGTCAAGGTTCCAACAGAGTTAACAATCATTCGACTCACCACCAACAATCATGGCTAGAAATTCTCAGTCTAATTACCAACCCAGAACATCCAATAATTCCCAAGCTCTCCAATCATTCTATAATTCCCATGATCTTCAGTCATTCAAGAATAATCAAGTTGTGCAGCCATTTAATTACCAAACCCAACCTCAAAGAAGCCAAACTCCTCCACCCGGTTTCTAGACTAATAGGTTAATTCAAGTTATACTGGATATTCATAACAAGCTAGGTATTCATACCCAATCATTGGAACAACTACATATATAGATGGGCCAAATGGCTAATGAGAGGAATGTAAGAGACATAGAAGATTGCCTAGTCAGCCGGTCACTAACCCAAGGCCACAATAAGCACTGGAGCTCGGTTCATTTGTCAATGAACCTAATGAAAAAGTTCAAGCAATCATGACTCTAAGAAGTGGTAGGGAAGTGGAGAGTAGAGTTGAGGCAGAACATGAAGAGAGGTTGTAGAGAAGAAATGAGGAAGAACAAGCACAGAGAAAGGAAGCTGAAGAAGAGCAGAGGAAGGAGGTTGCAAGGAAAGAGGCTGAAAGAGTCCATAAGGATCAACCATCAATAGAAGACAATGTCGATCAGACATTACTTGAAGAGCTAGACAGGGAAAGTTACGAGGAGTCAGCACCATTTCCTCAGCGTCTTAGAGAGCCGGCAAAGTACAAAAAATTGAAAGAATCTAATATGTTGGAAACATTCCAACAAATTAAGATTAATTTACCTTTCTTAGATGTAATCGCCCAGATACTACCTTAGGCTAAGTTTTTCAAGGATCTTTGCACCTAGAAGCGAAAGAGCAAAATGAAGAATCCAACAAAAACACTATTGACTGAGCAAGTGAGTTCATTGCTTTTAAGCGATACTCCACCTAAGAGGAAAGATCTCGGTGCTCCCACTATTCCGTGTGTCATTGGTGACCAGGAAATTGGTAGAGCTCTTCTTGATCTAGGTGCGAGTATTAACTTGATTCCTTATTCAGTCTATCAACAGCTAGGGTTGGGTGAGCTCAGTCCTACTGAGGTCGTACTTCAATTTGATGATCGATCAATCAAGCAAGCAAGAGGATTTCTTGAAGATGTCATTGTTCAAGTGGGTAAGTTTTATTTTCCGGTTGATTTCGTAGTCCTAGATACAGAACCTATCCCTGACTCGAAGAAGCACATTCCAGTGATACTGGGAAGACCATTCTTAGCTACGGCAAATGCATGCATCAATTGCAGAACCGGAGCCATGTATATGACCTTTGGAAATATGAAGGTCATGATGAATGTGTTCGAAGGAAGCCACTAATTGTCTGAATCTGGGGAATGTTTCCAGATGAATGAGTGCGATGAACTGGATGACATCATAGCAGATTTTTCAACTCAAATCCTGGAGAAAAATGAGCTAGAGTCATTTATGACTAGAGAATGGCTAGATGAGGAAGTTTCTGATTAGGAGACATACTAGAATTTGCAAAATGAAGAGCTAGATGCGATGAAGACCGCATTATATACTCAACCATGGGGGGAGCCGGTTGAACCGCTTTCGATAATTTCAAATATTCCACCAATTCCCTCCTTAACTACTTCTCCTACATTGGAACTCAATGAACTGCCTGAAAAACTAAAATATTTTTTCGTAGGACCCGATGAGACTCTTCCTATGATTATATCTTCAAAATTGACATAAAAACAGGAATCGAGTTTAGTCGAGGTTATGAGTAAGAACAAAGAGGCAATAGAATGGAGCATTGCTGATTTAAAAGGCATAGACCCCTCGATTTGCATGCATCTCATACATCTTGAGGAAGATGCAAAGCCATCATGAGAAATGCAGCGAAGGATGAATCCAAATATGAAAGAGGTGGTGATGAAAGAAGTGGTAAAATTACTAGATGGGGGTATCATTTACCTCATCTATGATAGCACATGGGTAAGTCCAACTCAGGTGGTGCTGGAGAAGACGGGCATCACAGTGGTGTCAAACTCAAAAGGTGAGCTAATTGCACAACGCATGACCACAGGGTGGCGTGTGTGTATTAATTACAGAAAGCTCAATCTTAACACCAGGAATGATCATTTTTCGTTACCATTCATTGATCAAATCCTGGAGAGGTTAGCGGGGCAGAGTTATTACTGCTTTCTGGATGGGTATTCCGGCTATAATCAGGTGGCGATTGATCCTGATAATCAAGAGAAAACCTCTTTTACTTGTCTATATGGCACGTTTACTTATAGATGGATGTCGTTTGGTTTGTTGCCAGCAACATTCCAACGGTGTATGATGTCTATCTTCTTTGACATGGTAGAGAAATTTCTTGAAGTGTTCATGGATGACTTCTCAGTTTTTGGGGAAACCTTTGAAGATTGTTTAAAACATCTAAAACTAGTACTTAAGAGATGCAAGGAGACGAATCTGATCCTAAGTTGGGAAAATAGCCATTTTATGGTTCAAGAGGGGACAGTACTGGACCATATTGTATCTAAGAAAGGGACAGAGGTAGATAAAGCAAAAGTTGAATTAATTTCAAAACTGCCTCCTCCCACACTTGTTAAGCAGATACACTTTTTTCTAGGCCACGCTTGGTTTTATTGAAGGTTTATTAAAGATTTCAGCAAAATTGCCAGACTGTTAGGCAACTTATTGGCTAAGGACGTAACTTTTGTCTTTGACGAAGAGTGCCTTCAAGTCTTTGAGGAGCTGCATACTCAACTTTCATCAGCCCCTATTATTCGTCCGCCATATTTGTCTCTACCATTTGAGCTCATGTGTGACGCTTCTGACTATGCCATAGGAGTTGTGTTGGGTCAGAGAAAAGATAAGTTGCCGTATGCCATTTACTATGCCAATAGGACTCTGAATGAAGCTCAGATGAACTACATAACTACCGAGGAGTTGCTGGCAGTTGCCTTCGCTAAGGATAAATTCCGATCATATCTATTGGGCACAAAGGTTGTTGTTTACTCGGATCATTCCGCTCTAAGGCATTTGCTGACGAAGAAAGACTCTAAGCCCCGACTGATTTGGTGGATTCTATTGCTACAAGAATTCGACCTGAAAATCAAAGATAAAAAGGGTTTAGAGAATGTTCTTGTGGATCATTTGTCAAGGATCATTGTCGAATCCACAAAGGAAATTACTCATCTTAAGGATTATTTCCCAGATGAACATATGTTCAATGTGGCTGTAGTGGAACAAACATTGTGGTATGCTGACATTGTCAATTATAAAGCCACAGGTCGAATCCCAAAAGGATGGTCTAAGAATGAAAAAGACCGATTCTTCAGCTAAGTCAAATTCTATATGTGGGATAATCCACGTTTGTACAAGTATTGCTCTAATCAGATTATCAGAAAATGCGTCCCCGAGAGTGAGGTATAAAGCATACTGACATTTTGTCACACGTTGGAGTGTGGAGGGCATTTTGGAGCTCAGAAGACAACCCACAAGGTGCTGTAAAGTGGATTTTATTGGCCTTCCATATTCAAGGATGGTTTCAAGTTTTGTAAGGCATGTTTGCAGTGTCAAAATCTTGGATCCATATCTCGACGAGACATGATGGCTTTAACCCCAATTATGATCGTAGAATTATCTGATGTGTGGGGTATTGATTTCATGGGACCATTTCCAAAAGTAGATAAGAAAGAGTATATACTTGTGGGGGTTGATTATGTTTCGAAGTGGGTAGAAGCGATAGCCACCAAATGTGTTGACCATGATGTGGTGAAAGATTTGTAAAGCCGAACATTTTTTCACGATTTGGTATGCTAAGAGTTTTGATCAGTGATGGTGGAAGCCATTTTGACAACCACTTTCTTCTTGCTCTGTGTGAGAAGTACAGTGTCACTCATAGAATTGGTACACCATATCACCCCCAATCATAAGGTCAAGTGGAGGTTTCTAATAGGGAGATTAAAAATATGTTGGAGAAAACAGTGCGTCCAGATTTGAAGGATTGGCCGCGAAGGCTAAATGATGCACTTTAGGCCTACAGGACTGCGTTTAAAACACTAATTGGTATATCACCATATCGTCTTATGTATGGTAAAGCATGTCATCTCCCTGTAGAGCTGGAACACCTAGCATATTGGGCTATTCGAAGACTAAATTTTGATATAAAGAAAGTCGGTGTGCAGCGGAAACTCCAACTTCAAGAGCTTGAGGAGTTGAGAAATAATGCGTATGAAAAATCTCAGATTTATAAGGCTCGAAAAAAAGTGTTTCATGATAAACAGATTAGAAAGAAAGTTTTTGAGCCCAGCCAAAAGGTCTAATTGTTTAATTCGAGACTCAAGTTATTTCCTGGTAAGCTCCAATCGAGATGGGATGGGCCATACAAGATTACAAAGGTTTTCCCCCATGGAGCCGTGGAGCTCGATGATCCTAACAATGGAAAGAAGTTTGTTGTGAATGGGCAGAGATTGAAGCATTACATAGAAGTGCAACCAGTTGAGTGTGTGGTATAAACGATCCATCTAACTGAACCACCACCCGAGCTAGATAAGTTTGATCCAGAGTATTCAGAAGCAACAACGTTGTACCAACGACGTTAAATATTGGTACTAGGTGAAGAATAGTAGCTTCTGAGCCTAGTTTGTACTTGTAGACGGTAATTTAGTCATTTTGGTATTTAAAATCGAGTCGCGATGCCATCATCATTTGAGTAGGAAGTGTAAATTCAGCCTAGAAAGCATTGAGAGTGTAAATTCCATGGTGTCTATTTCGAACATTCAGTAACAAGCAAGACATCAAGCACATAGTAATCGTCATATACTTTCTCTCATTTGTCATGCTCAATATTCATCCCAATTTTAATATTTATGTCCAACGATTCTTCTATCACCGAATAAGGCAATGGGTCATTCATCACCTCATCAATCCCTTCAATTCCATAGTATTCATCCCCTCCTTGTTTATCTTCAAAATACATCTCATTGATACATTGAGTAAATATTGCTTTAGGTTCATATGGTGTCTCTTTTGATTTTTGTGCTAAAGGAATGGTTTGTACACACTCGTTATATGCAATGTCACTCTCAGTTTCAAAACTTTTCTCTATTTCACTGTACCCATCCTCCTAATCTTCAAAATTATCTACCACTTGATTTAGCAAATCCTCTATTCTCATTACAGAATCAACTAATTTCTCTCCTTGAATTCCTAACATAATCAAAGCTTGAGCATTGGAGTTCAATTGATTATCAATCTCTCTTAAGGTGCTCATCAGTTTATCTACCTTACCAGTTGATCTAGGTATCAGATTTTGATTTTGGAACTGGAGTAAATTTTGGTTGGAAGGTTGATATGCTTGGAATGATTGGGTATTATTGGACTAAAAATCCTGAGTACTGAATTGTTGAGGATTTTCAGTGTTTGGAAAGTATGAATTGTCTCTGTTGTATGTGATCTCGTCACAATTTCGAGGGGTCTCGATTTTGCTCAAAGATGCTATGAATTTTTCTTCAGAAGACAATGACTCTGGACAGATGGTTGTTCTTACTCTGATATCACTCAATTTTGCTAAGAAGTGCTCTGCAAAAGACAATGACTCCGGACGCGAGTATGCCCTTGACTCTTTAAATTGGAATTAATTAGATGGTTGAGGATAATAATTTTTACTATACGGTCGATATCGTGATTCGTGATCAAAATATTATGGATCCTCATTAAAGCTTTGATATGAATTTCCTATACCTGATTGTTGGTATTGAAAATTAGGATGATTTCTCCAATCCGGGTTGTAAGAATTATTATATGGAACATTCGTCAAATTGTTATAACCATTATACATTATTATTATTTTTTCACAATCACAAAATCGTGGTATTGAGGTCCTAAACGACGTGTTTCGGCCTAAAATCAACTGGGTTCACTATGAAAAGTGAGTTTTGTTCAATGACCCTTTCCCACTCAAAAACCTTCCCTCTTTTGCGAAAATCGGACTTTCTAACAGTTTACACGAAAACTGTAGATTTTTTTCTTTTTTTCTTTTCTTTTTATAAAAACTATGGACAGAAAATAAAGCTAAAATTATGCGTAAAATTAAGATGCACTAAAACTCACAAATAGTCCAACAATGCAATTGTCACTACTTCGCCGATTCCCTTCGCGCTTTTCAGTGTACCTTACAAAAATACACAATCCAACTTTAGATACAATACAAACAATTCAAGTATACTAAATTACTAAAATTTAGAATATCAGTTAGTCCCCTGCAACGGTGCCAAAAACTTGATGTTCGTCGGGGTGTGCTAAAAATATGTGTTAAGAACGCACCCTTAAGACGGTTTAGGTTTTGCCTATCGCAAGTGCACAAGTCAATTATAGTACAGAAACGACTTGTGAAATGTTATCAATTCCACGAAGAGTAAATCGTATTATGAATTCTCGTAAAAAAATAGTCTTAAATTGTTATAAAAATATGATTTATTGGTTTTGAGATTGATTAGCTAATTAACTAATAAAACAAATAAAGATAGATTAAGACAAGAACAATATAGAGAAAAACTAGGGTTTCCATACTCCACCACTAACCACATAATATAATTATGTATTTTCTCAATTATAAGAGAGTGATCCATAACTGTGAATCAGGTCGCACCGCAATAATACGTCCCAAAAAATGATACTGTCAATCGGATTCACTACAACCCATCTTCGGACAGAGTATGACTAGTACATGCAAACTACTTTACTCTAATCTACTCCTACAACATGAAATTAAACTATTGTATGTCTATATCATCTCGTCAAGGCATGGCCTGTGTAAGCCTAGGGTTTCAAGTGTTAAACATCATTGATGTAGAAAATCACATTTTGTTTATGATAACATGATTGTGTAAAAAGATATATTCATTCAATCTAAGACAAGAATTAAGAATAAATATATAATCTTGTGTCAAGAATAAAAATTGTCACACATCTACAATCAATCATCACATTACAATTGAAAATAAATAAAAGAACTACATTACTTGGCTAGGGTTTTGCTAGAAAGCCTCAGATACTGAATTAGTTGCTCATGGTAGAAGGAGACTGCATCGTTGATGTAGAAACGCCCTCCATGGTCATCCTCTCTGGATCTCTAGGTCTTGAATGGATTCTTCTCTTCAAAATATATATAACTCCAGAGGCTGCTCTGAAATTTCAACGTACGAAGAAGTTCCCCCATCAGAATGGAGACCCCTCTCTTTTATAGAAAAATAGGCATCTTTGTATGGTAATCTGATTATTTCACGGTTTAAGTCAGGAATGTGTATCGTGATATTCTTGAAGAATGGTATAAAATATAATCATATATGGTCAATATTCCATCCAAAATAGCCTAGAGATCATTCAATGCTGAGTCTGGTCTAAACGGGTACCACAGGTGCATATATAAGTTGCTGATATGTACTGACCGTATTTGGTCTTACCGAGTACTCGGTAAGGATTCCACTGAGTACTTGGTGGTCGCGTAATGGCTCGAGAACGTGTGTATGTCTCTGGAATGTTTTTCACTTTTCTACTACCGAGTACTCGGTGAAGACTCTATCGAGTAGTCGGTAGTTTTTCACCTTATATTCTTGTATTTCATTTTCTTTGCTCCGTTTCTCTTCTTGGCTTATTTCTTCTTCACTCATTTTGCATCATTGACTTCTTTTTGGTACTTCATACGTCTTTTATCCATGGTTTCGGCTCTCGAACGATCTTGAATGACAAATCTAGTTATTTCACCAAATTTAACTCGTTTTACATCACATGGCCTGAAATGTCTCAAAACACAAATATTGTATAAAAGAACCAATATAATGATATATATATACTTTACAATGTATAATTAAGAGTCTTAAATGTATGATATTTGGCTTCTATCATACATGATAACGTATCAATTTTAGGATAAAAGATAATGCAAGATATTCCTAGAATGATACATATGAAGACATCTATTATAATGAGAATAGACCACTAGATTTTCTAAGATGCACATACTTTTGAAAATATAATGGTTTTGTAGAGATGTCTGTCGACTGAGAATTTGTGGATATATACTCAAGACCTTTCTCAGAATTATAGTCAAGTGCTCTACATTCAATATGAGCAACCAAATAGTGTAGCTCACCTTTCCTAACCCATGCATGTCTAATTTTCGGAGTTCTATTTACCAGCCTAGACAAACTCTTTACCTCTTCACTCAACACCCAAATTTGATCTTCAACATTGAGTCTTTTTTAGTTCTCTGATTCTTTCATATTTCAAAGTTCTTTCTCTTAACTTTGAACACAAGGGTCGAATGTGACCTTTCACTCCACAATGATGACATGCTGTAATAAACCTTTGAAAATTATTGTTTGAACCCATAATAACTTTAGAGGTTGTTTCTAACATAAGATTGAACTTTAAATTTCTTATCAGAATTACCTTGAGAAGAACTATATGCTACTTGGGAGCCCCTTACAAAGGTTGTTTTGGAAACAATGTTTGAATAACTTGTTGTTCCTTTGAACCCCAACCCCTTTGTATTTTTTGCAGATTTTCCCATACTCAACATATGATTAAGCTTAAGAGTTCCACTAGACCATTTATGGATAGTTGACTTATCATCCTTCAATTCCTTTTCCAAACCCTTAATCCTTATAGATTTCTAACTCAATTCCAATCTTAGAGTGCTTAATTCCTTATTAAGATCATCTACACTCTTCAACGCTTTATTCATTTCTTGTTCAGACTTAATCAGTTTCTCAAACAATTGAGTTTTTTGGGTTTACATGAGATTTAAAGTTTGAGTATTATTGGTTAATTCATCTCTTAAAGACTATCTTTCCTTGTCAACACTTTTAAATTGAACCATAAATTTCGAGTAGATTTTGCTAAGATGTGTGGAATTTTCATAAAGTTTGTTGTATGCATCTTCATTCAAGTCCCCACAATCTTCATTATCCTCAGAATCTTCATCCTCAGACATAGCCCAACTTGCAGCAATTTCATTGACCTCCTTACTTTGTACAGCAAACACGGTGAAATTCTCAGACTCATCACCTACCTTTGAGTCTGTCGCATCACTGTCTGATCCATTATCAAATTCATCATCCGAAATGACAGCTAGACCTTTTGTCCTTTTCGACTTATTAATGCACTCAGCAGCTATGTGACCAAACCCTTGACATTCAAAACATTGGGGTTTCTTCTTTTTAGGGTAAACCTTATCATTCCAATTTTGGACTTTTTTTTCTCTTAAATCATATGATTTATCTCCAAATTTTTGTCATTTAATCAATTCTTGACCATAAGAAGATTTTAAAAACTTATGAAACTACTTCATGATCATATCAAACTGTCTTCGTCTACTCTCACCTTCCTCATCATTACTAGGATCCTCCTTAGTAGTTTTAAAAGTTACGCTTTCTCTTTTGTGCCGTTAGACTTCTTAGAGGATTGAGCGCACATCTCCATCTCATATGATTTTAGATTCCCTACTAATTCTTCAAATTTAATCTCTTTGAAACTCATGATTTCAGATATGATAGTAACCTTAGACCGAAAACGTTCAGTTAGAGACCTAAGAATTTTCTTCACTATGGTAGTCTCGGGAATAGGCTCTCCTAGATTGTGACAACTAGTTACTATGTCAGTTAATCTAACCTCAAAATCACCAAAAACTTTATCATCCTCCATCCTAAGTTGTTCAAATTGTGAATTTATAAATTGGAGTTTTGAATATTTAACTTTTGAAGTCCCTTCATGAGTTACTTGTAGAATATCCCAAACTTCTTTGACAATTTCAAATGTGGAAAGTCTCTTAAACTCACTCGCAGTCACAGCGTTGTATAAAGCATTTAAAGATTTGGAATTCCAACTAGCATTGTGTGTCTCAACTAGAGTCCACTCACTCGATGGTTTTGCTTTTGATACATTAGTTGTATCATCTTTCATAGTGGGAGGTGAGTATCCTACCTCTACGGCATGTCAAGCTCTCTCATCTAACGATTTCAAAAACGCTCTCATCCTCGCTTTCCAATAGGTGTAGTTCAAGCCATTAAACAACGGGGACCTAGATACAGACCCACCTTCAAGAGGTAAATCCATCGCCTAAGTTCAGAATCTAACCCTAGGTATTAACCTAAAACGGGGCAACCACGCTTTGATACCAATTGAAATTACCTAGGCGAATAAGCAAAATAGCCTAAAGGAGGGGTGAATCAGCTTTTTATGGATTTATTGACAAATTAAAATTAATTAGGAAAAAGTCAATTTTAATCCAAGTCTCAAACAAGATAAATCATGCAAAGATTAATCTAAGTGTAGAAAATAAAGCAATAGAGACACACGATATTTTAACGTGGAAAACCTTGGAAAGACTCCAAGTCAAAATCACGGATACGCTCAGGTATCGATGCATTATGAATCAAGCAGTACACAAACTCTATGAAGCTTTAGACTTACAAATCACTTCTGATCTGCCATTCTCCATACAACGTCTGGTGAACTTGAATCACTCGTGCTCCACGAAGCTCTCGCTTTGCTCCGTACTCTGACGACTCCGCTTCTCAACGGATCAATGAACCATGAAGCCTCCTGCTCCGATCTTCGCACTCAGACGACTTCGTTTCTCAAACAGATCTAAGCAACCACGTTGCAACATGTGGTGTGCTAATTTTTCAACAAATAGGTCATTCAATTATGCATAGAGATCCTCGATGTAGAAACACAATTGAATAAACCCTAATCAAGAGAGAACAAGAAGATCGTCACTCAATGATTTTCTCTCTCTATGTCTATCTTTGCAGAAGAATATAAACTGTAGAATAATTGCAGAAATCTCTCACCCAAAAGCTCTCCTAAAATCTGTAGAGACTCCTCCTATTTATAGAGAGAACTGAGGGAAACCCTAAATTTACCATTTTTGGTAATTTCACATCAAACTGAGCAAAACCTTTTAATCTGGTCTTCAATATGTATATATCACGTATATCGACGTGTAAAGTCACAACCGCCACAAAGGAAAACAAATCGGGGTCATTTTTGTCATTTTCCAGAACATCACACGCCAGACCCCTACGCCTGGGGCGTAGGGCAAAATTGTTTGCGTTAAGCCCAGACATCAAAATGACACTTTCTAGCCACTTTTTGTTACTGGAGGCGTAGGTCAGGCGTAACAAAACTCTTGGAACCAACTTTTCTCGAGACTAGTACCATTCGAACCCCCTCGACTCCCTTGTAATGATTCTTGAAGTTGTGGCTCGAAAAAATGATATTTCCACCCTCCAGAATGCAATTTTCGTTCAACCTTGCTTCTTCCTCAATTCTCTTGTATTCTTAATTTCTTTAGGCTTAATTTGAATTTGACGAAGCTTGTCAATGTCTATTAAACCTACCCGACTCCACAATTCACTCAATATAATTATTATCTAGAATATGTCAAACACAAATAATACTATAAATATTCTTACACTATCGTTTGTTGGAGCAACAATTATCGATTTTGAGTTAATTAATTAAGATAACAGAGTGAGTTATCTAGAGACTAGTAAAGCACAGATGATGAGTTATCACTGCAAAACATCATTCTTACGAACCATGAAAAATCGATTTAAAGTTCAAGAAATATCATGTTCGAGTCAACATAATGATGTGATTATTTTTGGACGATTCCAACTCCTAATGCAAATTTCAAATAGCAAAAAAATTATGAAGAGCCCACACATGCATAGAACAACTTTTCTAATATGACAAAAGAAGTTCCAAGGTCCTTTATGTAACAATGTTATTTACCTTATTTTACATTGATGCATGTATTTACTTAAATTTATCCATTATGAACTAATTCAGTCCGTGTTCCAAAACTCTGTGGATTTACGTTTTATTCATTCTCCTCTTTCTACATATATGTGGGGTCAGAGACATTCCTGAAATTCCGAAAATAAATTGATCTTATAGGGAGAGCAAATATAAGATCCTTTATACGCATGATTTCACGCACTTAAAAAAATATATTAAATAAATTAATACAACCTCCATTTTGGTGTTGTCGTAAAAGTTTGTTAATGTTGGGTGAGTGTGTAAAGAATTGTTAATGTTGGGTAAGTGCGGTAATGGCTAGAATCTTAAGTGTAGTCGCGTGAAAAATTATTATTGTTGTGCTAGGGCGACAGTCACGAAAATCCTATGAGTAAATGTTATGCGAATGTGATAACAATCTTCTAACCCAAATCAGAATAATAATTTGATTTGGATTAAACTTTAGTTCATTAAATTGAAAATTTGAGATTATTAAATTTTATAATAATAGTAACTAAACTATAAAATTTTGGGGCCATAAATTGTGAAATTGGATTTGCATTTAGTACGAATTAGATTGTTAAACAATATTGTTTTTCTACCTATAGTAAAACAATTTTTATTTTTAAAAAATGAGGACCTAAATTATGTAATTATATTAGACTTTGTTTAGAATTGGGTTGAAAAATTAATTAAATGTTAATAAGCTATAGAAACACTATTTAAAAAAAAAAATACAATACAACAAAATATATATATATATTTGGGGCCCCGCACCCAAGGCCCTAGGTCCCATGCCTCAGGGTTGGCCCTGTGTGGGGGTGGGGGTGCTTTGGTTATAAGCATCGGTGATAAATAATTATGCACAGTTAATTGTAGTTTGCTAATTAAAAGCGGATCCAAATCGGGTTCAATCATTATTTAAGAGTTTAAATTTCTGGAAAAATCATGATGATCATATCTATAGACATATATCACATACTTATTCTTGTTTGGAGAGAGAAAAAACTAATGTCGGATGTCCATTCTACAATCAAATTCGTTTCAATCAAAATATTTGATTGTTCTATTTGCCAACAAACATTGATTAATAAGACTACCTATAGATGCACGTTAAATACATAAATCACTCGAGAAATATTCAAATTAAATTATATGCATACTTGTTTGGGAAGAGCAAAAACAATGCCACAATATAAGAGAGTAAATAAAATAAAGTGGGTGATAGCTAAATGGATTTTTGGACCCCTTTAACAGGTATAGCAATTCCAACTCCGGGGTAGTGTGTGTGTTTTTTGGAAATGGGGATTTATGTTACAACTTAGTATGCATATTTTCTGGAAATAATTTTTAGTTTTCTGAAAATCAGAACATTATATAAAAATTCTGTTTGGTTGGATTTTTTGAAAATTATTATCGAAAAACTCAATCATAAAAATGTCATGGAAAAGAGCTAAAAAATAATCCCAAGGGGGCAATAATTAATTTTTGGTAAATTTATAAGGGAAAATTTTGATATTTTCCATATATATTAATATTTTTTTTCAAAAAAAGTTAATAGAATTTTTAATAAAAAATAAAATCTTATGGGTGAAGTGCCCCCCATTGGTTGTATGTGTCTCTTGTTATATTAGGGTGACTCCTTTGTTAAAAGGATTGAAAGTTGTCCCACATCGACTAAAAGACAAAACCACCTCTATATCATTCCTTATAAAATAGAGACTCTCCTATTGTATTCTTTGTACCAGACAGAGAGCCAGAATAGGCTTATGCCATAGTGAAGGCCAGAATAAGCTGGTACCGGTGTGAGTGAAACACCTTGTGCACAAATATAGAGAGGGAATAGAAGAGATACATGCTAATATTCTTCTTGGTGAGAGTTAGGAATAATATAAACCAGTAATACAGGTGTGAGTAAACATTGTATGTGTGTGTGTTTGATCTACTGATCAACCCCTTGTAATCCTCTATTTGATTATAGTGAAATGGTGCTCTCAGTGGACGTAGACTTATTTTGGCTGAACCACTATAAATATTTGTGTCCATTGTTTGGTGTGTGTTTTATGTGCGTTTTCTGATTTGCAAATACACACGGCTTCTAACAGTGTTCTTGGGCGGGTGTAAAACCTCCAACAAGTGGTATTAGAGCTTCAGGTTGAAGCAAAGAAGAAGCCCGTACGTTCTGATCCACATTCGAAGATCAGAGTTGCTCGAAATCATAAACCAACCATACCAGGAGCTTCGCCTCAACGAGATGAAGCCAGAAGTGTCAAGCGCATCGCCGAAGATAGCTGCACGTGCCGCCGTAAGTTCCGGCCAAATTTTTTGACTTCCACGCACAGCAGTTTCGTTTCGAGGCTATTTCGCAGAGCATCGTTGATCTAAACAAGGCATATAATATATCAACAGAAAGCTCTTGCGAAGACTAACGTTTCAGCGCAAAAATCAGCCCCATCAAAGCTCACACGCACCTCCACACGCGGTTGGATATTTCTGCTGGAAATTCGTCGGAAAAGTTACCGGAAAACTAGTCCGGTGACCGGAAATTTATAGAAGACACTGACGTTAGCAGGTGACGTCAGCTGCCACATCAGCGCCATGTCAGCACCAGTTTTGTCTTTTAGTGTTGAAATTTGTTTTTGCCCATTTGGAGTCATTTTTGACGCGCTGAGAGACATTCTTTAAGGTTTTGGACCGCTTCGGACGCAATCGTGCGATCGGTTTTGCGTGATTTAACTCCGAACACCTCGAATATGCTCAGTGGGAGCTTTGGGAGAAGAAAAGACAAGAATGATCAGTGATGATCATGTGACCACTTTCAGTGAAGATAAGTGGAAGATTTTCAGATGGGCTATGACTATAGCACGAGGAAAGAAAGAAGGTACGCTTTACATAACCACCAATTTTAGTACAGTGATTGGAGTTGCAGAAGGCAAGGAGGATCACAACTTGTGGCACCAGAGGCTAGGTCTAAGTGAAAAGGAGCTCGCAGTTATGCTCTCGAAGGGAAAACTACTAGTGAAATTGATTGACATCGACTTTTGCTAGTGTAAACAGAAAAGGGTTAGTTTCAAGAGCAATAATAGAAGTCTCGCAGTGGAGAAGCTTGAGCTAGTTCACAAGGGTGTCTAGGGGCCAGCAACTGTCTCATCTCTTGACGGAAAGTCTTACTTCGTGACTTTCATTGATGACCATTCCAAAAGGATATGGGTTTATTTCTTGAAGCATAAATCTGATGTGTACGATGTGTTCAAGAAATGGAAAGGCAGAGTAGAGAAGAAGATAGGGTTGAAGGTAAAGAAACTGAGATCCGATTTTGGTGGAGAAAATGAAGACTCCAGGTTCAAGAACTTTTGTTATGAGAATAATATCAGATTAGAGAAGACTGTTCCAAGTACACTGCAACAGAATGACATAACAAAATGTATGAACCGGAAAGTGACTGAGATAGCCAGAAGCATGCATATTCAGGCAGGGTTGCCATAACAGTTCTGAGTATAAGCAGTCAGTACAACAATGTATCTTATGAATCATGGTCCATCAGTACCATTGGAGCAAATAATACCAGAAGAGGTATGGAGCGGTAAAGCATAGAGTGATCCTGTATATGTTGAGATAGAAGATGTTCCAGACAGTGAGAGACCTTTATCAAAAGAACAGGTTGCAGATGGCACTACTCAACGGGGTGATACACCGCAGACTCCGACTCCTAATTGTGTGTTTAGGAGGACTTCACAGTAGCATGCGCCAAAATAGAGATACCTGAATTATTTGTTGCTTACAGATAAAGATGAACCGGAATGTGATGATGAAGCATGCAGTGCAACAGATACGAGCCAGTGGGAGCTTGCGATGGAAGGTGAGATGAATTTCCTCATATCCATCAAGACATGGTAGTTAACCGAGCTGCTAGTAGGGAAGAAAGCTCTCCATTATTCGGTTGTGAAACTGAATACCATTCATTCAAGCATTGTTGAAGCAGAAAGTTTGCATCTGGAGCTGTTAGATGGCAAATATGTTTTCCTTCAAGGTGACCTAGAGAAGGAGTTTTATATCCAGCAACCAGAAAGTTTCTCAGTGAAAGGGAAAAAGAAGATAGACGCGACAAAGTTTGCAAGACGAAGTCAGAGGCGACAGTGGTTGCAAGACAGAGTGGCCAGACGCAATAGAGGTCACAGGTTCTGTAGAAGGCTAGATATTGCTCATGCAGTGGGAGCTATCAGCATGGTCGTGTTGACCAAAGTGATGAAAACAGATGAACTGAAGTTGTGCGCAACTTCAGTGGGTCTTCAAGCTTGAAGACCGGAATGAGGGCACCGTGTACTGATCATTGATGGAGTTGATTGATGGAGGCAAAGTTGTCAAGTGGGAGATTGTTATATTAGGGTGATTCCTTTGTTAAAAGGATTGAAAGTTGTCTCACATTGACTAAAATACAAAATTACCTCTATATCATTCTCTATAAATATAGGGACTCTCCTATTGTATTCTTTGTATCAGACAGAGAGCTAAAATTGGCTTATGCCATAGTGAAGGCCAGAATAAGCCGTTACCGGTGTGAGTGAAACACCCTTTGCACAAATATAGAAAGAGAATAGAAGAGATAGATGCTAGTATTCTTCTTGGTGAGAGTTAGGAATAATATAAGCTGGTGATACAGGTGTGAGTATACACTGTGTGTGTGTGTGTGCATGTGTTTGATCTGCTGATCAATCCCTTGTAATCCTTTATTTGATTATAGTGAAACGATGTTCTCAATGGACGTAAACTTATTTTGGTCGAACCATTATAAATCTTTGTGTTCATTGTTTGGTGTTTGTTTTGTGTGCGTTTCTGATTTGCAGGTACACACGACTTCTAACAATGTTCTTGGGCGAGTGTAAAAATCCTAAAAGCTCTCTGCCTGATTTTCAAATAACTTTCTTGTTATCAGAAAATAATTTTTTATTTTCGGAATTATCGAGAATAAGATGGATACCAAGTAGGTACTATGGTACCGGGTGATTGTTAAGGGGTAAACATGATAGGTTTGGATGAACAAATTAGTAATAGATACTATATAGTTTATTATTATTTTTTTGCACTTTTGCCAATAAATTTTCACAAACATTACTAGTTTCTGTGATACAATTAAGTGAAAGAAAAAACCCAAAAAAATAAGAAGAAAAAAACAAATGAGGGGGACCTATTTAGAGAGCGCTTATGTTAATAATTTAGCGCTACAATTTGGGCGGGCTAGCCCAGCCCAACTCGAGCCCAGCATGTAAAATCTGAAATTCGGGCTCATCGGGCTGAGCCCGTCCCATCTCGGGTTGGGCGGTTCGGGTTGAACCCGAATTAGACATCCTCATCTATATTGTTATGAAAAGTGAAAACCCTCACTCCAATTACCCCATCTTCTCCGCACCTCCTTGCCGCCGCCTCCTCCTCTTGCCACAATGACACCTTGCCGCTGCCAATCACCGTCGCCGCACCTCCTTGAGCCCTGTTTGTCCCTCCTCTATCTCTCTATCGTCTCTCGTTTTTTGATTTTTTTCTTCAAAATATATTTATACGCACCCATATATATATATATATTTATACGTTGGGAGTTTTGAAGAAATAAGAGAGATCTACCTCTCTTTCTAGAAGGAAAATTTGAGCCAAGCTTTATCTCTCTACTACTACCTCTGTTACAAATATATATATATATATATATATATATATGGTTTACTATGGACAGAGGATGCGACAAATCAAGGCTTGGGCAACTTGAGGTGGATCACTGTTCTTAGCATTTCTCTCTCAACTACTACCTCTGTTACAGTAGCATTTGGCAGTTCAATTATTTTGGTTGGTGGAGTTACTAAAGTACCCTTGATTTTAAATTCATATTTTATTGGTATGGGATAATGGGAGTGAATAAATTATTGGGAGAATAATAATATAGATAACATTCTTTTGGCACAATAATAATATGTATATAATTTGACCAATAATTCCCTGAAGTTCTAAAATTTTATGAAGTTGCGAAGTTCAATGAAGGAAGATATTTTCAACATATTGCTCTCTAAATTCCATTTTTTTGTTTTCCTTCTATTGTTTAATACTTCACCTTTTCTGTAAATTTGTTAAAAAAAAAAAACAAAACCATACAACCCGGTTGGGTCAGGTTTGGTTCAACCCGATTTGAAGTTGGGCGGGTTGGGCTGGGTTGCAGCCAGCTCCGGGTTGAGCTCGGGTATGGGTTGGCCGGTCCAAGTTGCACTCCTATAATAATTGGTAATTCAAGCAATGAGAATACTCTTGTTGCGCCAGTTCGGTACCGAATAAAGAATAGATTGTACTGTTGAGGGAAGACGAGAGAGGAAGTAATGGGATAGTTCACTCTGGAAGTGCTGGAAGACTGAGGAAATTTTTTGGTGTTCAATGGAATTACCTCAACTGGGTCAGTCGGTGTCAATGATATTGCCTATAAATTGTTGTATACTGACATTTACAATCATATAATTTATGGGTATTAATTGCCTTTTCTTTTTCTATCATCAGGCAACACTATGGACTTTGGAGATTCAAAATTGTGTCACAGGGAGTTTATGTCAGTATGTGTATCCACATTCCACACCCACCTACAATGGAGCTAGCCTAACAAGTATGATCCTCTCTTCTATTATCAGATCAATCATCACAAGTGACAGCTAGACCTATTGTCCTTTTCGACTTATTAACGCACTCAGCAACTATGTGACCAAACCCTTGATATTCAAAACATTGATGTTTCTTCTTTTTAGGATAAACCTTGTCATTCCGATTTTGGACGTTTTTTTTCTTAAATCATATGGTTTATCTCCAAATTTTTATCATTTAATCAATTCTTGACCATAAGAAGATTTTAAAAACTGATAAAACTGCTTCAAAATCATATCAAACTGTCTTCGTCTAATCTCACCTTCCTCATCAGACTCACTAGGATCCTCCTTAGTGGTTTTAAAAGTTATGTTTTTCTCCTTTGTGTTGTTAGACTTTTTAGAGGATTGAGTGCACACCTCCATCTCATATGATTTTAGATTTCCTGTCAATTCTTCAATTTTAATCTATTTGAAACTCATAATTTTAGATATGACAGTAACCTTAGACCGAAAACATTCAGGTAGAGATCTAAGAATTTTCTTCACTATGGTAGTCTCGGGAATAGGCTCTCCTAGATTGTGAAAACTAGTTACTATGTCAGTTAATCTAGCCTGAAAGTCACCAAAAACTTCATCATCCTCCATCCTAAGTTGTTCAAATTGTGAATTTATAAATTGGAGTTTTGACTATTTAACATTTGAAGTCCCTTCATGAGTTACTTGGAGAATATCTCAAACTTCTTTGACAATTTCAAATGTGGCAATTCTCTTAAATTCACTCACAGTCACAGCGTTGTATAAAGCATTTAAAGATTTGGAATTCTAACTAGCACTGTGTGTCTCAGCAAGAGTCCACTCACTCGATGGTTTTGCATTTGATACATTAGTTGTATCATCTTTTATAGTGGGAGGTGAGTATCATACCTCTATGGCAAGCCAAGCTCTCTCATCTAACGATTTCAAAAACGCTCTCATCCTCGCTTTCCAATAAGTGTAGTTTGAGCCATCAAACAACGGGGACCTAGATACAGACCCACCTTCACGAGGTAAATCCATCACCTAAGTTCAAAATCTAACCCTAGGTATTAACCTAAAATGGGGCAACCAAGCTCTGATACCAATTGAAATTACCTAGGCAACTAAGCAAAATAGCATAGAGGAGGGTTGAATAAACTTTTTATGGATTTATTGACAAATTAAAATTAATTGCGGAAAAGTCAATTTTAATCCAATTCTCAAAAAAGATAAATCATGCAAAGATTAATCTAAGTACAGAAAATAAAGCAATAGAGACACACGATATTTTAACTTGAAAAACCTTGGAACGACTCTAAGTCAAAACCATGGATACACTCAAGTATCGATGCATTATGAATCAAGTAATACACAAACTCTATGAAGCTTTAGACTTACAAATCACTTCTGATCTGTCTTTCTCCACTCGACGTCTGGTGAACTTGAATCACTCACGCTCCATGAAGCTCTCGTTTTGCTCCGTACTCTGACGACTCCGCTTCTCAACGGATCAATGAACCACGAAGCCTCCTGCTCTAATCTTCGCACTCAGACGACTTCGTTTCTCAAACAGATCTAGGCAACCACGTTGCAACATGTGGTGTGCTAATTTTTCAACAACTAGGTCATTCAATTATGCATAGAGATCGTCGATGTAGAAACACAATTGAATAAACCCTAATCAAGAGAGAACAAGAAGATCTTCACTCAATGATTTTCTCTCTCTATTTCTATCTCTACAGAAGAATATAAACTGTAGAATAATTGCAGAAATCTCTCACCCAAAAGCTTTCCTAAAATCTGTAGAGACTCCTCCTATTTATAGAGAGAATTGAGGGAAACCCTAAGTTTACCATTTTCGTAATTTCACATCAAACTGAGCAAAACTTTTTGATCCGGTCTTCAATATGTATATATCACGTATATTGAGGTGTAAAGTCGCAACCATCACAAAGGAAAACAAATCAGGGTCATTTTTGTCATTTTCCAGAACATCACACGCCAGACCCTTACGCCTGGGGCGTAGGGCAAAATTGTATGTGTTAAGCCCAAACGTCAAAATGACACTTTCTAGTCACTTTTTGTTGCTGGAGGCGTAGGTCAGGCATAACAAAACTCTTGGAACCAACTTTTCTCGAGACTAGTACCATTTGACCCCCCTCGACTCCCTTGTAATGATTTTTGAAGTGATGGCTCGAAAAAATAACATTCCACCCTCCAGAATGCAATTTTCACTCAACCTTGCTTCTTTTTCAATTTTCTTGTATTCTTAATTTCTTTAGGCTTGATATGAATTTGACGAAACTTGTCAATGCCTATTAAACCTACCCAACTCCACAATTCACTCAACATGATTATTGCCTAGAACATGCCAAACACAAATAATACTATAAATGTTCTTACACTATCATTTGTTGGAGCAACAATTATCGATTTTGAGTTAATTAATTAAGATAACAGAGTTAGTTATCTAGAGACTAGTAAAGCACAGATGATGAGTTATCACTGCAAAACATCATGCTTACGAACCACGAAAATTCGATTTAAAGTTCAAGAAATATCATGTTCGAGTCAACATAATGACGTGATTATTTTTGGACGATTCCAACTCCTAATGCAAATTTAATATAGCAAAAACATTATGAAAAGCCCACACATGCATAGAACAACTTTTCTAATATGACAAAAGAAGTTCCAAAGTCCTTTATGTAACAATGTTATTTACCTTATTTTACATTGATGCATGTATTTACTTAAATTTATCCATTATGAACTAATTCAGTCCGTGTTCCAAAACTCTGTGGATTTACGTTTTATTCATTCTCCTCTTTCTACATATATGTGGGGTCAGAAACAGTCCTGAAATCCCGAAAATAAGTTGATCCTTTAGGGGAGAGCAAATGTGTGACCCTCTATACGCATGGTTTCATGCACTTAAAAAATTATATTAAATAAATTAATACAACCTCCATTTTGGTGTTGTCGTAAAAGTTTGTTAATGTTGGGCGATTGTGTAAAGAAATATTAATGTTGGGTGAGTGCGGTAGTGGCTAGAGTCTTAAGTGTAGTCGCGTGAAAAATTATTATTGTTGTGCTAGTGCGACAGTCACGAAAACCCTATGTGTAAATGTTGTGCGAGTGCGATAACAATCTTCTAGCCCAAATCAGAATAATGATTTCATTTGGATTAGACTTTAGTTCATTAAGTTGAAAAATTGAGATTATTAAATTTTATAATAATAGTAACTAAACTATAAAATTTTGGGACCATAAATTGTGAAATTGGATTTGCATTTAGTATGAATTAGACTGTTAAACAATATTATATTTCTACCTATAATAAAACAAAATTTATTTTTAAAAAATGAGAACCTAAATTATGTAATTATATTAGACTTTGTTTAGAATTGGGTTGAAAAATTAATTAAATGTTAATAAGCTATAGAAACACTATTGTTTTTTATATAAAAAAATACAATATAACAAAATACATATATATATTTGGCGCCCCGCACCCGAGGCCCTAGGTCCCATGCCTCAGGGTTGGCCCGGGATGGGGGTGGGGGTGCTTTGGTTATAAGCATCGGTGATAAATAATTATGCACAGTTAATTGTAGTTTGCTAATTAAAAGCGGATCCAAATCAGGTTCAATCATTATTTAAGAGTTTAAATTTCTGGAAAAATCATGATGATTATATCTATAGATATATATCACATACTTATTCTTGTTGAGAGAGAAAAAAATAATGTCGGATGTCCATTCTACAATCAAATTCGTTTCAATCAAAATATTTGATTGTTCTATTTGCCAACAAACATTGATTAATAAGACAACCTATAGATGCACGTTAAATACATAAATCACTCGAGAAATATTCAAATTAAATTATATGCATACATGTTTGGGAAGAGCAAAAACAATGGCACAATATAAGAGAGTAAATAAAATGAAGTGGGCGATAGCTAAATGGATTTTTGGACCCCTTTAACAGGTATAGCAATTCCAACTCCGGGGTAGTGTGTGTATTTTTTGGAAAGGGGGATTTATGTCACAACTTAGTATGCATTTTCTGAAAACAGTTTTTAGTTTTCTGAAAATCAGAACATTATATAAAAATTCTGTTTGGTTGGATTTTTTGAAAATTATTATCGAAAAACTTAATCATAAAAATGTCATGGAAAAGAGCTAAAAAATAATCCCAAGGGGGCAATAATTAATTTTTGGTAAATTTATAAGGGGAAATTTTGATATTTTCCATATATATTAGTATTTTTTTTCAAAAAAAGTTATTAGAATTTTTAATAAAAAATAAAATCTTATGGGGTGAAGTGCCCCCCATTGCTTATATGTGGCTCCTGTATTATTAGGCTGACTCTTTTGTTAAAAGGATTGAAAGTTGTCCCACATCGAATAAAGGATAAAACCACATCTATATCATTTCCTATAAAATAGGGACTCTCCTATTGTATTCTTTGTACCAGGCAGAGAGCCAGAATAGGCTTATGCCATAGTGAATGCCAGAATAAGCCGGTACTGATGTGATTGAAACACCTTGTGCACAAATATAGAGAGATAATAGGAGAGATACATGCTAGTATTCTTCCTGGTGAGAGTTAGAAATAATATAAGCCAATAATACAGGTGTAAGTATACACTGTGTGTGTGTGTGTGTGTTTGATTAGCCAATCAACCCCTTTTAATCCTCTATTTGATTATAGTGAAACGGTGCTCTTAGTGGACGTAGACTTATTTTGGCTGAACCACAATAAATATTTGTGTCCATTGTTTGGTGAGTGTTTTGTGTGCGTTTTTTGATTTGCAAATACACACGGATTCTAAAAGTGTTCTTGAGCGGGTGTAAAACCTCCAACAAGTGGTATCAGAGCTTCAGGTTGACGCAAAGAAGAAGCCCGTACGTTCTGGTCAAGATTCGAAGATTAGAGTTGCTCGAAATCATAAATCAACCATACTAGGAACTTCGCCTCAATGAGACGAAGCCAGAAGTGTCAAGCGCATCGCCGGAGACAGTTACACGTGCCCTTATGTGCCGCCGTAAGTTCCGGCTAAATTTTTTGACTTCCACGCACAACAGTTTCGTTTCGGGGCTATTTCGCGGAGCATCGTTGATCTAAACAAGGCGTATAATATATCAATAGAAAGCTCTTGCGAAGACTAACGTTTTAGCGCAAAAATCAACCCCATTGAAGCTCGCATGCACCTCCATGCACGGTTGGATATTTTTTATGGGAATTTATCAGAAAAGTTACCAGAAAACCAGTCCGGTGACCGGAAATTTGTATAAGACACTAACGTCAACTGCCACACCAGCGCCACGTCAGCAGCAGTGCCACGTGAACACCAGTTTTGTCTTTTAGTGCTGAAATTTGTTTTGGCCCATTTGGAGTCTTTTTTTCCTCATTTTTTACGCGGTCAGAGGCGTTCTTTAAGATTTTGGATCGCTCCAGACGCAACTGTGCGATCGATTTTGCGTGATTTGACTCCAAACACCTTGAATATGCTTAGTGGGAGCTTTGGGAAAAGAAAAGACAAGAATGATCAGTGACGATCATGTGACCACTTTCAGTGAAGATAAGTGGAAGATTTTCAGAGGGGCTATGACTATAGCACGAGGAAATAAATAAGGTACGCTTTACACAACCATCAATTTTAGCACAGTGATTGTAGTTGCAAAAGGCATGGAGGATCACAACTTGTGGCACCAGAGGCTAGGTCATATAAGTGAAAAGGAGCTCGCGGTTATGCTCTCAAAGGGAAAACTACCAGTGAAATCGATTGACATCGACTTCTGCGAGTGTAAGCAGAAAAGGGTTAGTTTCAAGAGCAACAATAGAAGTCTCGCAGTGGAGAAGCTTGAGCTAGTTCACATGGGTGTCTAGGGGCCAACAACTGTCTCACCTCTTGGCGGAAAGTCTTACTTCGTGACTTTCATTGATGACCATTCCAAAAGAATATGGGTTTATTTTTTGAAGCATAAATCTGATGTGTACGATGTGTTCAAGAAATGGAAAGGCAGAGTAGTGAAGGAGACAGGATTGAAGGTAAAGAAATTGAGATCCGGTTTTGGTGAAAAAAACGAAGACTCCGGGTTTAAGAACTTTTGCTATGAGAACAATATCAGATTGGAGAAGACTGTTCCAAGTACACTACAACAGATTGACATAACATAATGTATGAACCGGAAAGTGACTGAGATAGCCAGAAGCATGCATATTCAGGCAGGGTTGCCAGAATAGTTCTGGGTAGAAGCAGTCAGTACAACGGTGTATCTTATGAATCATGGTCCATCAGTACCATTGGAACAAAGAATACCAGAAGAGGTATGGAGCGGTAAAGCATAGAGTGATCATGTGTATGTTGAGATAGAAGATGTTCTAGACAGTGAGAGACTTCAGTCAGAAGAACAGGTTGCAGATGACATTACTCAACAGGGTGATACACCACAGACTCCGACTCCTAATTTTGTGTTTAGGAGGACTTCACGGTAGCATGTGCCAAAATAGAGATACCTGAATTATTTGTTGCTTACAGATAAAGATGAACCGGAATGTGATGATGAAGCATGCAGTGCAACAGATACGAGCCAGTGGGAGCTTGCGATGGAAGGTGAGATGAATTTCCTCATATCCATCAAGACATGGAAGCTAACCGAGCTGCCGGTAGGGAAGAAAGCTCTCCATTCTTCGGTTGTGAAACTGAATACCATTCATTCAAGCATTGTTGAAGTAGAAGGGTTGCATCTGGAGCTGTTAGATGGCAAATCTGCTTTCCTTCAAGGTGACCTAGAGAAGGAGTTTTATATGCAACAACCAGAAAGTTTCTCAGTGAAAGGGAAAATGAAGACAGACGCGACAAAGTTTGCAAGGCGAAGTCATAGGTGACAGTGGTTGCAAGACAGAGTGGCCAGACGCAATAAAGGTTGCATGTTCTGTAGAAGTCTAGATGTTGCTCATGCAGTGGGAGCTATCATCATGGTCGTGTTGACCAAAGTGATGAAAGTAGATGAACTGAAGTTGTGCGCAACTTCAGTGGGTCTTCAAGCTTGAAGACCGGAATGAGGGCACCGTGCACTAATCATTGATGGAGTTGATTGATGGAGGCAAAGTCATCAAGTAGGAGATTGTTATATTAGGGTGATTCCTTTGTTAAAATGATTAAAAGTTGTCTTACATCGACTAAAAGACAAAACCACTTATATATCATTCCCTATAAATATAGGGACTCTCCTATTGTATTCTTTGTACCAGGCAGAGAGCCAGAATAGACTTATGCCATAGTGAAGGCCAGAATAAGCCGGTACCGGTGTCAGTGACACACCTTGTGCACAAATATAGAGAGAGAATAGAAGAGATACATGCTAGTATTCTTCTTGGTGATAGTTAGGAATAATATAAGCCGATGATACAGGTGTGAGTATACACTATGCGTGTGCGTGTGTTTGATCTGCTGATCAACTCCTTGGAATCCTCTCTTTGATTATAATGAAACAATGCTTTCAGTGGACGTAGACTTATTTTGGCCGAACCACTATAAATCTTTGTGTTCATTGTTTGGTGTTTGTTTTGTGTGCGCTTTCTGATTTGCAGGTACACACGGCTTCTACCAGTGTTCTTGGATGAGTGTAAAAACCCTAACAGCTCCGTGCCTGATTTTCAAAAAACTCTCTTATTATCAGAAAATAGTTTTTAATTTTTGGAATTATCGAGAATAAGATGGATACCATGTAGGTACTATGGTACCGGGTGATTGTTGAGGGGTAAACATGATAGGTCTGGATGAACAAATTAGTAATAGATACTGTATAGTTTATTATTATTTTTTTGCACTTTTGCCAATAATTTTTCACAAACATTACTAGTTTCTGTGATACAATTAAGTGAAAGAAAAAACCCAAAAAAAAAAAGAAAAAAAACAAATGAGGGCACCTATTTAGAGAGCGCTTATGTTAATAATCGGCAATTCAAGCAATGAGAATACTCTTGTTGCGCCAGTTCGGTACCGAATAACGAATAGATTGTACTGTTGAGGGAAGACGAGAGAGGAAGTAATGGGATAGTTCACTCTGGAATTGCTGGAAGACTGAGGAAATTTTTTGGTGTTCAATGGAATTGCCTCAACTGGGTCAGTCGGTGTCAATGATATTGCCTATAAATTGTTGTATACTGACATTTACAATCATATAATTTGTGGGTATTAATTGCCTTTTCTTTTTCTATCATCAGGCAACACTGTGGACTTTGGAGATTCAAAATTGTGTCACAGGGAGTTTATGTCAGTATGTGTATCCACATTCCACACCCACCTACAATGGAGCTAGCCTAACAAGTATGATCCTCTCTTCTATTTAGCTTAATTGTCTTTTTATTACAACCCTCTTGTTAATTGTATGCAAATTTGGATTATATGTCTCCATATATGACCTGCCTTTTTTAGACATATTGGGTTAATTGTGAAATCCCAAATTTCTGATATAATGCAAAATCCATTTATTATGCGACCTCATTTTTATTTTTTTTTAAGTATATGCAAATTTGGTATATATATATGTCTCTATATATGAGGCTATGAGCCGCTTTTTTTTAGACTTATTGGGTTAATTGTAAAATACCCTTATCCCAAATTTGTGATATAATGCAATTGTTTTGATTTGATTTTATATATTTTAAATTTTGGACCTATATAGTTGCAGAGTTTTTCCATGCACCATAATAAACTATAATGAAGAAAGGTGGTCAGTTATAGGTGCAGTTCTTGACATATGTGTGAGTCTGTGACTATCTTACCATTAAAAAAAAAAGAAGTTATATATATATATATATATATATATATATTTGTTGGTATTTTAAAAGGTGAAAATGTGTAGAAACATTCCAAAAGACTCATAATTTTATAAGTAATGTAAATGTATATACTATTGGCTTTGAAATTCCATTTCAAGCAATAAATCTTATTTTGATATTAACAAAACATTCAAAACCGTGTTTGGTACTAATATGGACTTGAGCTAAGTGTTTCAGCAAGTACAGGTAAATGTTTCGGGAAGATCGCTAAAGCAACAAGCGATAAGGAAACTCAAGCGCAAACTCGAAGAAGGACAAAAAGATCAAAGAAAGAACAAAAGCTGGACTCAAGACCTGGGGTAGATAGGTCGGGGTGAGAATATTGTAACAAGGTATCTTATGCGTTGATTGATCTTATAAGCTCAAGTAATTAATCAAACGAACTCAAACGGATCAAAAAAAACGGACCTTGAAAACAATTTTTGGAGTCACCCAGTCGACTGGCCTGTCCAAGGCAGTCGACTGACTGTGACCCAGTCGACTGGCCCTTAAGGACCCAGCCGACTGGATGAACCAGTGAGTTATAAAACATTCTAACTGCATGAGGCAGTCGACTGGCCTGTCCAAGGCAGTCGACTGACTGTGACCAGTTGACTGGCAGTTAAAGACCCAGCCGACTGACTGGACCAGAGAGTTTCAAACATTTTTGATTGCCTGAGGCAGTCGACTGGCCTGTCCAAGGCAGTCGACTGACTCATGAGGCAGTCGACTGCCCTTCTTGAGGCAGTCGACTGACCCTAGCCGTTGGGAAAAATATTTTAAATCTAAGCATGGAGGCAGTCGACTGGGTGCCGGTAGGCAGTCGACTGGGTGCTTCAGGATTTTAAGGAAAAGTATTTCTAAACAATATTTTTGCCCAAAAAGAAATGTTTTTGCTTGCAGATTTTCAGGTCCTACTCTCCATATTGTCTAGGGTGAGACACACTCTCCAAACCCTAGTGTTCACTATATAAAGAAAGAGATATGGATTAACAATGATAAGGTTCTTGTGTGAGAAATTTTCCAAATATTGTTCATCTCTAATTTTCTCTCAAGCATCTTCTGAAAAATCTTTTGATAGCAAAATCTCGTTTTTCACTCTTATCATTTCGAAGATTTAAACTCAAGCCTTGAGCCTATTCTCTTATTGAAAATATATTGTGAGAATATATATATATCTTGAGTTCTTGAAATATCACCTAAAAACACTTGAGCTTATCTTGATCTATCATCCATAAAAACCTTAGGGTTTTGAGTGTTTTTGTTTCTTGAGTGATATATTGATTACATACACAAATTTGTGATCTTGGGTGAGTGAAGCCCATTGTATCAAGGGAGGATTGTTCTCTTGATTGTGTGAAGAGCTAGTTAGCTCTTTTGTAAAGGTTTTGCTATTCCACCTATTGAAGGAAGAGCCATAGTGTGAGGATTGAGAAAGTCTCAAGGAAGGGGATTCTTTGAGCCGAGGAGTAGGAGTTACCGAACCTCGTAAAAATCACGGTGTCAATATCTCTATCTCTATCTCTTTACTTTATGTTCATGCATGCTTAATTTATATTGTGGTAAATAGCTTGTTGAATTTAAGTGAAATCATTCATTGCATATTTATCTTGTAAATTAATATTGAACATTGTTGCATGTTTTAGTAAGAATAAAAAGGAGTTAGAAATTATTTTTAAAACCCTATTCACCCCCCCTCTAGGGTATTTTAGTGACTAACATATACATATATATATATATATATATATGTATATATTGATAGATTTGTAATATTTATACAACAATATTAAACTCTTGTATTACCATTAACAATCAGCAAGATAAAATTTATAAAGCATTAATAATGAAACAATATTATGCATTTATTTTCAAAATAACACTATTTTTAATTAAAAAAAATTAAAAAATGTATAGAAATATTCCAAGCCTCTTGGACTTTTATAATAGTATAGATAGATTAGATATAAATACAGATATATCTTGAAAAAAATACATAAAACTAGCTTATAAGCGATCATTTAAGTACGTTACTATTTAAAACAAGGAAGTCACTTTTTTTTTGAAACATTTTTTGAACTGAAATTGTTTCAAGATAGTGGGATGATGACTAACTTTATATAAGTAATTTATATCTAGCATTAACAGGAACCATATCAAATATCCGATGGTTGTCTCTTATGCCTTGTTTGGATCGGCTTTTCGGAAACTGTTTTTGATTTTCTGAAGGAAAAAATTATTTTGAACAGTGTTTGGCAAAATATTTAAAAAAACTTCTAGTCAGTGGAAGAGCAGCGTTTAAAAGAAGTTAGAGGGTACCAACTTTTCAAAACAGTTTCTACTTCTCTTTTTTTTTTTTATGTATAAAGCCAGAAGGAAAAGCAAGAAACCTTAGAATCCATTTATGTATAAAGCAAGAAGCAAGAGCACGAGGCTTTAAAAGTGGTTGGTGTAGTTCTATAATGTGGAGGATCACAATCATATCTTCCCAAGCTCACCCTTTCTCATCATGATTGTTCCGCACTCCTAATTTAAAGTAAATCATATGTGGATAAATATGGATTCCATATACACGATTCTTTAGTTAAAAGAGTCATATAGTAAATGGGGACCTCTTTTGGTACTTATTACCACTGCAACTATTACCAGGGTAAAATCTGCTGGCCATCTTCAGCTAGGAACACAATCTCCATCATCCACACTAATTCATTGATATTTCCATCTAACATTTCTTACAAAAAAATAAAGAAACAAATCTTAAACAAAGTAAAAGTTACTCGACAAAATAATAAAAATTCAGCCTTCGGCCTCGGACTCACTCAGAATAAAAAAAAACCCTAACAAACAAACAAATAAACAAAACATCGAAGTATAATATAGTTGTTTTAGGACACTTCCCTTATTCCCCCAACTGTGAAGAGGAAACATATAATGGTAGATACAAGGATGTTTCAAAGAGAGAAATATTTCACAAATTAAATGTGGTAAATAGAAAACACCAAAACATTGTAAGCCAATTGTAGTTATAAAATAAGGAGGGAAATATGCACCAACCACTGCGTTCGATAGTGGATTTCAGATAATTTTAGAATGGGCAAAGGGCAAAAAATACTCCAATAGTTTCGAAAATGCTTAAATAACCCCTAAAATTTAATTTTGGTTCAAAGAAGGGCTTGACGTCAGCCCTCCGTTAACTTCCGAGGTAATTGAATTAAATACCCTTTAATATGTTATATAAAACTTTAATAAAAAAATATAGTATTGTAAAATGACTATATTGTCCATATGAGGAGACGGAGGAATATATAGCAATATATGTGTATAAAAATCTTTTTTTTTTTAAAGGTAAGGATGAATTTGTATTAATAAGAGAAAAGGCTAAAAGCCTTACAAGGAGCTAAGGGCAATCCTCATAAAAGAAAAGAAATGTGAAAATCATAGCTCCACCAAAGAAAATAAAGCAAACAACCAAACTATCTTTTGATAAAAATAATAAATAGTAAGTTTAGTTTTGTAATTTTATACTTCGAATGTCTAACTTTCTAAAGGGAGGAACTTTTTATTTCGATTCAGACATTATAAAAAGCACTACAAAAGATGCTACAGGCCATATGTTCCTTTTATACAAGGTTATTGATTTTGTATATCTATTGGAAACCAATTACTTGACCATATATATTACCACCATAATGTAAATATGTGCAAGATCATGTACCAAAGAAGACAATAACAGCTACCACTGGGTCAAGAACTCAAAACACTCAAGTTCATTGAGATTTATAGTAGGACATTTACTGAGGCCCTTTGCTTCGTCAGCAATTATTCCACTCGAAGCAACTTCTGAGAAAACCAATAGAATGCTAAACGAGAAGGATTATAATCTTTGTTTGTTGTAATTACGTTTAAGAAAGGGAACAACTTTTGTTTAAGAGCATCATAAAATGGCTACTTCTTGATCACCTGCAATCTCCATCCAATTTTAATAAAAGGGTTAAATTAAATGCCTTCATGTCTCTAAATCCCAACCCACCACACTTCTTAGAAGAGACCATTTTATAACCCCTTAACAACCACTGACCAAAACTGAGCCTTATGTTTCCCATCCGGATCTGATGTGAGACAAGACCCCTAACACATAGGCTTTAGGCATCTGGCTTCTAAAGTCACATCTGCAATAAACCTGTAAAACAATAATAATAAATTGATTTCTTCTTCGAATATAAACATAAGGAACACACTCACCAGGGCAGACCCCGGGGACAGTCCAACAGAAGTCAAAGGCTTAGATACGAGAGACATACCAATTACTAGACTCCATACAAAACAAAGTTAACTTGCAACAAACAAGGACAGAAACAAAGTTATCTAGCAACAAACAAGACCAGAAACAATGTTAAGGGTGCGTTCACTAACGGAAAGATTTTTTGTATTTTTGTTTCCACCTACCAAAAAGCAGAAATATAAACAATATTAATGTTTAATAAATTATTTATGTTTCAAAATAATGAGAAATGTTTCACATAAAAAAATTGTTTGACTTGTTTCTATACTGTAGCAAGAGAAACGGTTTTGCCAACTATTGCCTTTATTGCTTTTACTTTTTCCATTTATTTCATCTCAACAACTTTAGTCAAATTTCTTCTCACTTTTAATGCTCGAAATTTCTGACTTTTTAAAGGATTATATATCTATATCTTCAATTGATATTGTACCACATTAAAACACCATATAGCTTCAATTGGTAGAATATAACATGGATCTGCGCAAATTACGCCATTAATTTAAGTAAATAAAGGGGTCTCTCTTGTATAATTTGTATTTGGTCATTGTTGTTGTTATGAAGATTTTAATTGTTTCAATTGTTTAAAGATTTAGTCCGTGTATACTGCAAATATACAGAGAAGGTTGATCTACTTTTAATTGCAAATTACGCCATTGATCTGCTTTTAATTGCAAATTACTCCATAGAGCTTTTAATTGTTCCAAGATTTAGAAAATTCTATGAAAATTGATTCAGGCAACACCACCTTTATTAATTCTGCCATACTTGGAAAGTAATTCCAAAATATCTACATCATCCTGTATACTGAAAATGTTATTCTTCCTTGTTTGTTTAGTTTAATTAAATTATTTTAATAAATTGAGAGATAAACACAAGTGCTTCAAAAAATTATAAGAGAAACAAAAATTATATAAAAAAAAAATACAAAAAAAGAATATGAGAAACAAATGTGTTACTAAACATTATTATTTGTTTATGTTCCAACAATTGTGAGAACAATTGGAATTAACATATGACATTTCTATTTTTTTATTTCTCTCAAGTAGGATGTTTTTTTGTTTCTATTCCTTAAAAAAAACAGAAACATTAGTGAACGCAGCCTAACTAGCAACAACCATGAACACAAACAAAGTTAACTAGAACTACAACCCATTATCACAAAAAGAATAAACTACCAATACGACAATGGACATCAAGGGTAGTGCCACAGAATAGTTGAGGATAAAGCAGAATGCAGTCATAAATTAATTAACAGCCTAAACTGCAAAAATATAAGCAGATCAATTATCCTTGTGGAAGTTGATATAGACATTTATGAATTTTAGTTTGTACCTTATTTTCATCTCAGTTTGGAAACAAAAAAAAAAAACCACTGAAGTACTTTCAGGTGTTTCCCTTCGGAAAATCGTCAAGAAAGCCCATGGAGATTGTAGGTCTATTTGCAGGCTTGCAGTTAATTGGGATGAGTGGACATTTTTATTGTAGAGGGGCCTATAAGTGAGATGCTCAAGTTCTTAATCTCTTAGCGGTGGATATTCTAAAGGCATAATCTACTAAGGTTTCTGATTCAGTTCTCAGGAAGGTTTGATTTTTCATTTGGTAAAATTAACAAAAGAGGTTGACTGTTAAAAAAGAGTTGAAGGCCAGATGGAGACATTGCGACAGATGCAAAATGTCTAGTGGGTAGAAGCTAAGTCAAATAAAATTCGATTTCGACACTGCTTATTATGCTCCTTCAATGTACAACAAACTTGGTCATCACAGGAAAAATACGTTAGATGCAAACCCCAGCTCCACCAGGTGAATAGCGTCCAGAAAAGAAACCAGATATAGAAACATAACAAAATCTAACATCAGAAATTCATTTTCCTTAACAAATACAGTTACTATCAATACCCAAGTGACATTCACTTGGATGGCCCTTTTTCTGAAACTCCCACCCAAATACCACCAAAATACCCAAATCTCTCAAATACCACCCAAGCAGCTAGAGTGAACACTAGTATTCCAACTGGTAGATCTTTTTTCCTCCATGAGGTGACAGATGCAATTATTATAAATATAAATAATTGTATTTATAAAACCTCTTGTTCCTTATAAGCTTAAAACAGATTGTATTATACCAACAACCATCACTAGAAACAAGATAAGTCCTATATATATGGTCCTAAAATTAATTCAATAAACCTTAATGACAATGCTAGAAATTAACTTCATTGTTGAAGAGAGGAATAAGGAATACACTCACCATGGACATACCCTGGGGACAAAATTCCTACACACATAGAAGGCTTAGAGAGGAAAGGCATACAAAGTACTAGACTCCATACAAAAAAAGTTAACAGGGAACGAAGAAGACCAGAAACAAAGTTAACTACAACTATAAACCACCATTAGAAAAAGAATTAACTACCGATAAGACAATGGACATAAGATGATACGAATTAATGCCACAGAAAAGCTGCATAACACAGAATGCAGTATTAAGTTAACAGCCTAAATTGCAAAAATAAAAGCAGATCAAAATCCTTTTTTCTAGTTGGTATGGAATTTCAATAATTTAAGTTTGTATCTTGTTTTCATCTCAGTTTGTCAAACAAGCAAACAAACCTTTGGAGTACTTTGAGACGTTTCCATTAGTAGAATCGGCAAAAGAGGCCACTGGAGAAGCCACTGGGGCAGTTGCTATGATTGAAAAGTTTGATTCTAAAGGTGCCCATAAGTGAGAAACTAAAGTTTGGTATACTTCGTAAGAGGTAGCGTATTATATACCTGTTGAAGGCCAGATCGAGATGTTGCAAGTGATGCAACATGTCAAGTGTGTGAGCATGAGAAAGATTCCTGTGGCTCGACTAGTGTAGAAGTTTAGCCGATTAAGGTTCTTAGGCAACCGAATGGAGTATCATGGAAGCAGCAATGCATCAAGTTGTTGGTGATGTGGTTTCCTGTGGGCTCTATGAGCAAGAGTGACTATCCTGCCGATTAAAATCATACTGCAGAATGGATATTAAAGCTTAAGTTCGACACTACATAATAAGAGCAACTGGGCATTTAATTTCCCTTAAGACAGACAATCCTTCTAAAGAGAAACTGGAGTAACATCTTTGTATTGATATATATACTATTATGGTTGTTATAAAAAGGATTGTACAATTCTGGTTTCCCATGGTTAGATCCTTGGGTAGGAGGATTCGAGACAAACCTAATTAGAAATGTGAAAGTGACTGCTTTGAGGCTTGAACTCGCGCACCAATAGCACCGTGCTCAAGTATTTTACAAGCAACAACCGTCTTCTGCATCCAAATAAATAAAAGCCATCTACAATTAATTTTTAAATCTTTTGTTCAAAAGTCTTAAACTGAATATGTTATAAGAAATGTGGTATGAAGGACTTAGTTGTAATTAATTTATGTGGCATGCATAGGAACAAGCTCAAAACTCCAATGGTATTCTCCACAAAATCCAAATCATCAAAACTTAAAGTATTGTGAAGATTACATTCATTCTTCCCAAGTTCAGCCATGTTCATCATGATTTCCAGCACTCTAATTTAAAGAAAATCGTATAGGTCATCTTCAGTTAGCTACATGATCTCTATAAATGATTCCATCTAACATTTATTACAGAAAAATTCTATCTAACAGAACAAATTACCAAGTAAAAGGTACTGGACAATAGATTAGAAATTAGCGGTCTCCCTAAGAGTCTCATTCATGACGAAAAGAAATACATTGAAATACAATATAGTTGAATTAGGACACTTACTTGTAACCTGAGTGTGAAGAGGAAATTGTAATAGTAAATACAAGGTGTAAGAACATTTATTTATGTAATAACATTATTCTAAAACAAAATCATGTTGAGAGTTGATTGTTTTAGATTGAGTTGTTAAGTGTTAAATGTGTGTATAAAGTGGTGAAGATACAAATGATATAGAGTGAAACAATGACTGGAAGCGGCAGTGCAAAGAAGCAAAGATTTCAGAGAAATATTATTTTTTGTTCCACCGAGTACTCAGTAAAGTGGCGCCTTTGCGTACAGTGGCATGGATAACAGTGAGTTTTGCGCTTTACGTTGGTGTGAACTTGGCGTGTTCACCGAGTACTCGGTAAGTGACTACGCAGATTTATTTCTGGAAGGTATTAATTGATATGCAATCAACTTCTAACCACTTTGGGACATGATTAGAAGTTATTATTGGTATATTGAACTATCATTGGGATATTTATCTATATTTGGAACACTTAATGGTGGAAATACGAATCCTGAAAGGAAAAGGATTCTTACCATTAATTGATCAACTTTTCTCTATTTATTGGAATTAAACCTAAGAGAAGGGTGTGGCTTTTGTGAGATCTCTGCAATTCTTCTACAGTTCATACACTTCTGCAGAGAGATATAGAGAGGGAAAATTATTGAGTGATCATATATATTCTAGTTCTCTCTTGGTATTAGGATTTTTCAATTGTGCTTCTACACCAAAGATCTTTATGCACAATTGGATGATCCATTACTGAAAAAATCATCACACCACCTTTTGCAACTCGGTTGCATTAATCCGTTGAGAAGCGGAGCTGTCAGAGTACGGAGATCGAAGCAGGAGGCTTCGTGGTTCTTTGATCCGTTGAGAAGCGGAGTCGTCAGAGTACGGAGATCGAAGCGAGAGCTTCGTGGAGCACGAGTGATTAAAGACCGTCAGGTGTCGAGTGGAGAAAGACGGATCAGGAGTGATTTGTAAGTCTAAAACCTCATAGAGTCTATTTACTTCTTGATTCATAGTGCATTGATACCCGAGCGTATCCGTGGTTTTTTACTTGGAATCTTTCCAAGGTTTTTCCACGTAAAAATATTGGTGTCATCTCTGCTTTATTTCCTACACCTATATTTATTATTGTGTGGTTTGCATTATTTGATAATTGAATTAAAATTGATTATTCCACAATTAATATTTTAATTTGTCAATTAATTCATAAAAAGCCTATTCACCCTCCTTCTAAGTTTAGTTCACCATCTTCTAAGTAATTTTAATTGGTATCAGAGCAAGGTTTGCCCTGATTTAGGTTAACGACCTAGGGTTAGATTTTGAGCTTAGAAGATAGATTTACCTCGTGAAGGAGGTTCCGTTACTAGGTCCCCTTTATTTGATGGCTCTAATTATACGTACTGGAAAGTTATGATGAAAACGTTCTTGAAAGCTTTAGATGAGAGAGCTTGGCTTGCCGTAGAGGTAGGATATTCACCTCCCACTGTGATGGATGAGATTACGAATAAATCTAAATTAAAACCGTCTAACGAGTAGACTCCTGCTGAGATTAATAGTGCAAATTGGAACTCCAAATCTTTGAATGCTTTATTCACTGTTGTGACCGCAAGTGAGTTTATGAGAATTACCACATGCTGCTAAAGAAGCTTGGGATATTCTCCAAGTTATTCATGAAGGAACTTCAAGAGTTAAACAATCAAAGCTCCAACTGTTAAACTCACAATTTGAATAGCTTAAGATGGAAGAGGATGAAGTCTATGCTGATTTTGAGGCTAGATTAACTGACATAGTAACAGACTATCAAAATCTAAGAGAGCCCATTCCTGAGAGTACCATAGTGAAAAAGATTCTCAGGTCTCTACCTGAACGGTTTCGGTCTAAAGTTATTGTCATCTCAGAAGTAATGAGTTTTAAAGAGATTAAACTTGAATAATTGGTTGGGAATCTTAAATCCTATGAGATGGAGATGTTTAATAATCCCCCCCTAAGAAGTTTAGTAGTGTAAAAGAGAAAAGAATAGCGTTTAAAACCAGAAATAAAAGAAATACACTTCTATATGTGTGTATATGTATATATATATATGTGTGTGCCTCTGGATGTGGTTTTCTCTTCTTCAAATTCAAATTTCTCCCAACTTTGAAATAAATTGATGGTGTGATTTGTGAAGAACGGAAACGAAAATTCAACCGATGTGTGTGTATATCTCATACAGTAAATCAGTTTTGCTTTATTATACTATTGGTGAAGATCTTTTTCTTTCCAAAGATGTTTCCTTCTGTAAACAGTAATCTAATATGTAAAGATTCTAGAGAGATAAATTAAAATTATTATTTGATTTGGATTTTTATTTCAACCTTTTGATTTCATTCATTTTGATTTTATCCAATTTTAGGTTTAGAAAATTTGTAACTTTCTCTCTCTATACCTGCATATACACATAAGTGAAGATGATATATATATATAAATAAGTGAGAGGAAGAAAGTGAGAGAAGGGATTTTAACCCTAATTATTGGTAAGAGGAAGGTGAGTTTGGGGGATCTTAGAGATGAAATCAAAATTAAACCTTTTGATTTCATCCAATTTTAGGTTTAGAAAATTTGTTATTTTCTCTCTCTATATTTGCATATATATACATATGTGAAGATGATGATGATAGAGAGAGAGAAGAAGATAGAGGAAGAAAGAGATGGGGAAATGGGTTTAAGGTTAGTAGGGGTAAGGGGCATTGCCAAAAGGGTATTTTCGGGTATTCACAATTATTTTCAGTCATGTGCAGCTCACATGATCATTTCACCGGAAAATATGGCCGGTCGATGACCTACGAGGGGCAAGTTACAACATTGTTTAAACTGAGTGGATTTATACACACATTTAAAAAGTTTTGGGGGGTTTTCGCACTAAGTGCCCCACAATTGGGGGTAAAACGCTCGCGGCCCAAAACTAATTCAAGTAAAATTAAAGTAAATAAAGACATACATATGTAAAAAGATGGTACATTTTCTTCTTCTTCTATTTTTTTTGAGAAGGGTACCAGACTGGTATTGTTGTTTTCTCTATGGGGCTTGATTCAAAATCTAAAAGATGGGTCTCGAGTAAAAATGTCGAAGCTTTGGTTTTTATTTGACAGAGAGGATTGTGTAGATCAATAGGCTGGGGTTTGTACGAAATAGGTCTTAGGTTTCATATATATATATATATATATATATATATATAGTCTGTGTCAGACAACATAGTTCTTAGAATCCAGATTCTATAGGATTTTATGATTTTACAAGATTCTATTACGTTAAAATAATAGTTGGATCATTAATCACCACATATGAAATGTTCAAAAATTTAATAATTTAGTCCAATATCCCAATATATGGCCTAATTTTATGAAATACCCAAAAACTTAATAATTTAGTCCAATATTCCAATCTATTGCCTAAATTTATGAGAAAATATTTAAAGGCCCAATGTATTAGAAAATTTTGAAAATTCTAAAATGATTTAGACTTTTATTTTTAAAAAAAAGTTAATACGTTTACGACTCTGACCCTACGAACCCCAAAACGATTTTACGATTCCCGATTCAGCCTTGCTAAACAGTGGTTTGGAGATGTTGAGGCCCAACAAAACATTTCCGGTCCAGTTGGCGAATGGCCCAAGCCCATTTTTCTTCTAGGAAAAAGCCCAAAAATAAATAGTAGAGTGGCCGCTTGGTGGCGTTTGGGAAGGGAGAAAATGGGGAAGAAAATGAAGCAGCCCGGCAAAGGCAAAGAGAAACCCGAGAGAAAAATCGCCAAAGTAGAGAAAAACGAGCTCGCAGAGACACCAAAAAAAACCTCCCCCAAAGACGATAAATGTGTATGGATTTTTTTATAAATTCATACACATTTATCAGAATGACTATTGGATGTGATCGAATTAAATAAAATCATTATCATTCAAAACTCTCTATATGTATTTATGGATATATTAGTATGTACTTATGTTGGATAAGAACTTATAGAGTGATGGAATTGGGGTTGATGTAGACATATTTATAGGTGATCTATTCCGGTATGATGTGGATAAAACAAGAATGGAAATTGATTTTGAGGCCAAATAGTCCTCCGCTTTGTTGTCATTGTTACCGTAGGACGATGCTAAAGCCTGGCTAACGGACCGGGTGTCATCACTATCTGACATATTTCAAGAAAGGTAGAAGACTAGAAGAAGAAGAGGGGAATGACAGAAGATGAGTTGTGACAAACTTACACGAAATAAGAATATCCGGTGAAGCCTTTGAGTTTTCCGGTGAAGGAAATGCAGATTCCGGCGAAGACTTGAGAAAGTTTTTGAGAGAGGAAATTTGAGAGGTTTGTGAAAACTCGCAAGTGTAAAGGGAAAAATGAAGGGAGTTGTGATTTTATAGAAAGCTCAGGGGAGGGCAAAGGTCAGGCACGAAGTTCAGAGGATATGCGCCGTCATTCTAGCCCCATGAACGAAAAACGAGGAAATATGAGCCACTAATTCAAAATTCAAATGATTACACTCCCACATAACCTCATAAATGGGAGTGCCACCTCATCCGCCTCTTGGAGCAAGACTTTTCATTCGATTGAATCGATTCACTGGCTTTAGCTAAAAAGCCTATAAATCTCAAGGGCCTATGTACGGGGCTGAAAAATATTCAGCCTAGCAAGGTATATGGGCCTATAAAGTGTATGAGGCCCAGTTAAGAAGATAGAATATCCAGTTAGAAATTAAAATAAAATTTTGAAACAGATTCAGAATTGGGATTGTTTTAGGGTCCGTAAAATCGAAATCGTAGAATTGTGAATTCTACCTAAACGTATTAATTTTTTAAAAAATATTAAATATTTAATTTAAAAGTCTAAATCATATTAGAATTTTCAAAAAAAATTAATAGGTTCTTTAAGTATTTTCTCATAAATTTAGGTCATATATTGGGATATTGGACAAAATCAATAAGATTTTGGGCATTTCTTATGGAGAGCTTGACCGTCCAATCATCATTTTAACGTAGTAGAATCGTGTTAAAATCGTATAAAATCATAAGATTTTACCGGTTAGAATCGGAATTTTGACGAGTATAATTTTATACCAACAACCATCACTAGAAACAAGATAAGTCCTATATATATGATCCTAAAATTAATTTAATAAATCTTAATGACAATGACAGAAATTAACTTCATTGTTGAATAGAACAATAAGGAATACACTCACCATGGCATACCCTGGAAACAGAATTCCTACACACATAAAAGGCTTTGAGAGGAAAGGCATACCAAGTACTAGACTCCATACAAAAAAACAGTTAACAAGGAAGAAAGAAGACCAGAAACAAAGTTAACTACAACTATAACCCACCATTAGAAAAGAATTAACTACCGATAAGACAAAGGACGTAAGATTATAAGAAATAATGCCACAGAAAAGCTGCGAATAACACGGAATGCAGTATTAAGGTAACAGCCTAAATTGCAAAAATATAAGCAGATCAAAATCCTTTTTTCTAGTTGGTATGGAATTCAAGAATTTAAGTTTGTATCTTATTTTCATCTCAGTTTGTCAAACAAACAAGCCTTATGGAGTACTTTGAGACGTTTCCATTAGTAGAATCGGCAAAAGAGGCCATTGGAGAAGCCACTGGGGCAGCTGCAAACTGGGATGATTGAAAAGTTTGATTCTAAAGGTGCCTATAAGTGAGAAACTAAAGCTTGGTGTACTTCGACTGCTAAGGTTTGATTTTTCATTTGGTAAAGTCATCATAAGAGGTAGCCTATTATACACCTGTTGAAGGCCAGATCGAGATGTTGCAGCTGATGCAACATGTCAAGTGTGTGAGCATGAGAAGCTTAGCCGATTAAGCAGACATAAGCAGACGAAACAAACCTCCTTAAATTAGCAACAAAAATTGATTTCTAGCACTACAACAGATGTATTACACACACAATAGTCTTAGAGAGGCATGCCTTATCCGGAACCAAAGACTCCAAAAAAAAGAAGTTAGCTGGCAATAAAAAAAAGTCTCAGAAACAAAATATTACAATTAAAAGCATTAGGAATTAGCACCAAACCACAACACAGCCACAGAAACTAAATCCAGTCATAGCACAAACAATGTTAACTAAACTACCACCACCATCGGAACACGGGTAAAATTCCATTAAGGCTGTGAACCTCGTGTATAAAGCCAGAGAAAGCAGAAAATTAAAAAAGAATACAGTGAAATATTAACAGCATAAACTGCATCATATATATCTTTTAAGGTAATGATTATATAAGTGGAAAAAAATATGCACGGGCAACAACCCTCAGACTTAAAAAGAAAGGAAGCAAAAAAAAGAGTAAGGATTTGTTGGCCCTATACCAAAGCAAAAATAAGGCTGGTATGAGCAAAATGTTTCAGCCTTCAAGACAAGCATTTCACAAAAACCATTCTAAAGAGAAACTGGAGTAACAACTTCGTATTGATATATATACTATTATTGTTGTTATATCATGTTAGATCCTTGGGTAGGAGGAGTCGAGACAAACCTAATTAGAAATGTGAAAGCGACTGCTTTGAGGCTTGAACTCGCGCACCAATAGCACCGTGCTCAAGTATTTTACAAGCAACGACCGTCTTCTGCATCCAAATAAATAAATGCCATCTGCAATTAATCTTTTAATCTCAAAACTGCAGTGGTAGTCTCCTCAAAATTCAAACAACAAAACTTAAAGTAATGTAGAGGATTACAATAAATCTTCCCAATCTCAGCCGTGCTCATCATTATTGTCCTGACAAAAAGAAATACATCGAAGTACAATATAGTTGAACCTTGTAACCTGAGTGTGAAAGGGAAAGTGTGATGGCAAAAACAAGGAAATTTGAAGTGCCACAAAGAACCCCATGCGAAAGCTGTCAAAAAACATATTTCACAAATTAAATGTGTTAAACAGCAAAACACGAATGCCATCAAGCCAAAGATAAGAAAGAACAAGGAGGCAAATATGCACTGTAGATTCTTGGTAATTTTGAACATTAAATTTTTTGCTATATGCCCTCAAATTTGTTTTGAAATTTCTGCTCCATCTCCATTTCCAAAGAAATTCCTCCTCAATTTCCATCCCCCAAGAAATTTTAGCCAAAAGGCCTAGGTTAAACTCCTTAGCATCTGCGAAACCCAACCAACCCTTTGACTTCTGATTTCGCACGCATTGTCCCATGTAACCCATTTGATATTACCACCCTTGGCAGGTCTTGTGAAACAATTTAATTCCTTAGCAATAACACATCCTTAACAGATCTACCGACTCTGGGGCATCCTATGGCAACAACATTCTTGAAAATTACCATGTACAAAGCACCCAGGACAAGAAACCAGATTCAAACAAAGGAAAAGCTAGCATAAGAAGAGCAACTGGGCATTTCATTCCCTTAAACATATAACCACAATTAATACTATGAAGACCGCAAATCCTAGTCCAAACAATAGTAGCTCTACAAACCATCCTAGAATACACATGCAAAACATATCAAACACCATGATCCAGAAAAAGGAAAAGATGCCATTGTAAACAGAAATAAGTTAGAAGCAACAAACTCCTGAAATCAAACCACGAAAATTGATTTTTAGAATGCTACACATCACAACAGAACAGACACCAACTCCCCAAAGACTCCAGAAAAAACTCTGCAAGGCCTACCATACATGTAAGTCTTTGAGAGGAACGCCATATCAGAGACTCCGGAAAAACAAAACTTGCGCTTGTCAGTAATAGACAATCTCAGTAAAATAAGGTAAAAGAATTAGGAATTTAGCCTCAATCTGCAACACTGCCACACACACGAAAACTTGTGCTATAGCTAGTCAATTCCATGAAATCCAAATTGATATATTCCACAGAAACCGTCCAAGCAGCATGAGTAACAAATAGTATTCCCACTGAGATTTTTTGGCCTCCACAATATAAAATCTCCAAGTGATTAGATACAAATATAAAACCACTTTTACCCATAAACCTCAACTCACACTATACAGACAATCATCAACAGATTCAAGATAAAATCCTATATGAATTGTTATTGGATTTAGGAGGAAAACATACATGAAAGGCTTAAAGAAGAAAGCCATATTATGAACCAAATTCCTGAAGAAAAAAAAGAGTTAACTAGCCACAAACAAGATCAGAAACAACGAAAACTAAACTACAATTCACCATCAAAACATGAGTAAATTACCAAGAAGGGCATGAACATGAAGTATAAAGCCAAAGAAAGCTAAAGTTAAACCAGAATGCAATGAAATTCCAACAGCCTAAACTGTAGCATACAATATTCATTCATATGTGAATAAGGAAATGATTTTCATATTTGGGAATATACATACAAACACAACAATAAGGGCTTGTTGTTCCTATACAAAAAACCTAAAGCGAAAAAGGAGGCTGGTAATGAGCAAAATGTTCTGGCATTTCACAGAAACCACTCTAAAGACAAACTGGAATAATGATCTTTCGAGTTATATACTGCAGCAGCATATCCCTCCACTCCCCAGTAGCTTTCGTAACATGCTATGTTAGACTGCTGCTGTGCTCCTCGGACCTCTTCCATTGTTCTTATCTTCTTGCAAAAGGATTCTCCATCATGTTCTCTGTCAATCAGCCCCCACCCTCTCTTCTTAAGTGGTCGAATTCGAAGATCATTTGAACCCTGAGATGATAACACAGATGTGGTGTTTATTGCTTCACTTGGGAGAGCTTTGCTTTGTTTTTCTTCAGCAACCACAGTAGCACTGTCTATAGATGACAAGAAGGGATGGCCTAAGAGCATGTCGGCAGACCACCGTTTCTTGGGATCATCCACCAAACACCTGCCCAAGAAATCCTTTGCATCTTTTGACAGCCAACTAGGAATCTCCGGCAGTTCCTTCCCCCAACCAATGCGATAAAGAAGAGCACAAGGCTCGGTGTGGGGCTCACAATTCCAGGGCAGTTTCCCAGTAATCATCTCTAAGACGGTGCAACCAAGTGCCCAAATATCCGAAGAAGGCTGGTACTCTCCATAACGAACAGATTCCGGGGCCATATACATTGCGGTCCCCCTCAATTTGGGACTTATTTTCTTTGCTGCCTTCATGGCAAGTCCCAAATCTGCAAGTTTTGCAGTTTCTTCAGAATGTCCCTCATCAGTAGCTACGAGGAGGATATTATGGGGCTTTATGTCACAGTGAACATAACCTTGATTGTGGATGTGAGTGAGACCCATAAGAACAGCCTTGGTGTGCCTTCTAACATGATATTTGGGCAATCCAAAACCCCTAATACGATCCGCCAAACTACCGCCTGATGCGTATTCCAACAAGACGTTGAAGAGTTCAACACCATTCTCGGTGGAAGTTTCATTCCCGAAACACCGAAGGAGGTAGGGACAGCCTTGAAGTTGCTGAAGAAGCTTCGATTCCTTGCGAAGAGAGCGAGACAGAGAGAGCTCCGCAGATTTCACAGCCATGAGTAATGGAGTAGTATTGAAAGAAGCATATTCAGAGTCATAGACCTCTGCTAAAGACACTATGCCAAAACCTCCACTACCCAACTTTCTGCCTCTCTTCCACCATAGGATGTCGCTTTCCATCTCTTCCACCATATTCAGTTTGTAGTATTGATTATTGCGTTGATTTTGGGTAAGAAAATTGTGAATAGTAGAAATCAGTGTGCTCTGGTGTTTATGGAAGAAAATGGAATTGTAATTGTAATTGTAATTGTTGTAGGAGATTATAATGAGAATAATCTGCCGACATATATATATCATAATATATCATAATAGGAAAGTCTGGACTTTCCTATTTAGTTTCGCTTGGTTCCCAAGAAATTACTAAACTGAATGGCAGTATCTAATTCTTTGATTTTTTTACCGTTAGGAAACGGTCATAATTTGTTTCCAAAATTGGACTATATATATATATATATAAGATATAGTTTAGTAATGCAGTTTCATCTTATTGGTTTAACTATTAACATTATATACAAGTTCTGATTCATTAAAAAATTAATTAATATGTATGATGGTATGAATCACAAAGGCCACACACACAGATATATATATATATATATATATATATGTATCTATGAAGTAGAAAAAACATAGTATGGGGAGACTTGAGAGGTAGTGACCTGTTAGAATACGGGAGCTGCATTATTAGAGCAGAGATGTTGTTGAAGCCGTGCCTTAACTCTGTATTGGGTGTTTTCACTCTCTTCTTCATATTCAAAATCCAAACAAACCCTTTATTCCTGAAGCAATAAGATGAAAAGGGTTTCAATCGATTGTTTGATTTTGGTGTTGATGATGAGGTTTTGGGATCTGATTAGGTGATTACAACAGAGGAAGCTCTTCGATCGAAGCTATTTCTCTTCTGATCTGTTTCCCTGCAACGGCTATATTTTTCAAATGTTTAATCTAGGGCTTGCTGGGCTATTTGGTTTTTTGGGCCAACATTAGGGATTTTGGGCCCACCTAATACAGATCCAACACACTTCTTTTTTTTTTGGGTAATTTACACTAACACCCCCTGAGGTTTCAGTCAATTCCACTTTCCGGTTGACTTTCGAAATTTTTGCACTAACACCCCCTGAGCTGTGGTTCCTTTTGCAATGACACCCCCTGGGCCAACAAAATGACCAAAATACCCTTGATAAAATTCGAAAATATTATATGAAATGTGAAATGACCTTAATGCCCCAACCCCAAATATATACAATTTCGAAAAACATATATATAAATTCAAAAATATATATAAAATTCGAAAACAAATATTTAAATTTTGAAAAATATATATAAAATTAGAAAAATATATATATAAATTTCTAAAAACATATATCAATTTCAAAAAATATATATATAATTAAAAAAATATATAAAATTTGAAATATATATATAATTCGAAAATATATATAAATTTTGAAAAATATTTTAATTCAAATATATATATATATATATATATATATATATATATATATATTTCAAAAATATATATAAAATTCAAAAAATATATATTTTCAAAAACAAAATTCAAAAAATTATATAATTTCGAAAAACACATATAAATTTCAAAAAATATATATAAAATTCAAAAAAATATAAAAAATTTGAAATATATATATAATTTGGAAATATATATATATAATTCGAATATCTATATAAAATTTGAAATATATATAAATTCGAAAATATATATATATTTCAAAAAATATATATATATTTCAAAATATATATTTTTTCAAAAACAAAATTCAAAAAATTATATAATTTTAGAAAAATATATATATATTGGTAAAATGTCATATCTTTCTAATGAAGTGAATCAAACTACTTACCACCAACATCAATTAGTGGCCTTCTTTTATATATATATTTCCAAAATATATATATTTTTTGAATTTTTACCCAACAACTCGGTTTGTCATAGATGAATTGTCCACGAATTTTTTAAGATTACCCATTTTATATATATAAATTCGAAATATATATAAAATTATAAAAAAACATACAAAAAATATATATAAAATTCAAAATATATATATAAAATTTGAAACAAATATATATAAATTTTGAATTGTTTTTCTAAAATTTGGATAAATTATATAAATTTCAAAAACATCATATAAATTTCAGAAACAATATATATATTTTGGAAAAATATATATAAAAGTAGACCACTAATTGATGTTGGTGGTAAGTAGTTTGATTCACTTCATTAAAAAATATATGTCATTTTATCAATATATATATATATATATTTTTCTAAAATTATATAATTTTTTGAATTTTGTTTTTGAAAATATATATATTTTGAAATTTATATATATTTTTTGAAATATATATATTTTTTCGAATTTATATATATTTCAAAATTTATATATATATATTCGAATTTTATATATATATATTTTCGAATTATATATATATATATTTCAAATTTTATATATTTTTTTGAATTTTATATATATTTTTTGAAATTTATATATGTTTTTCGAAATTATATAATTTTTTGAATTTTTTTATGAATATATATATTTTTTGAATTATATATATATTTTTCAATTATATATATATTTCAAATTGTTTATATTTTTTTGAATTTTATATATATTTTTTGAAATTTATATATATTTTTCGAAATTATATAATTTTTTGAATTTTGTTTTTGAAAATATATATTTTTTGAATTTTATATTTTTTTTTGAAATATATATATATTCGAATTAAAATATTTTTCAAAATTTATATATATATTCGAATTATATATATATTTCAAATTTTATATATTTTTTTGAATTTTATATATTTGTTTTGAAATTTATATATGTTTTTCGAAATTTATATTTTGTTTCTCTAATTTTATATATTTTTTTCAAAATTTAAATATTTTTTTTCGAATTTTATATATATGTTTTTCGATATTGTATATATTTGGGGTTGGGGCATAAAGGTCATTTCACATTTCATATAATATTTTCGAATTTTATCAAGGGTATTTTGGTCATTTTATTGGTTCAGGGGGTGTCATTGCAAAAGGAACAACAGCTCAGGGGTGTTAGTGCAAAAATTTCGAAAGTCAACCTTAAAGTGAAATTGACTAAAACCTCAGGGGGTAAAACCTCAGAGGGTGTTAGTGCAAATTATCCTTTTTTTTTTTTTTTGCTTCACTCTTGTTTACTAATATTTAACCAAACAAGTTTGAAAAGCATATATTAAAATAAAAATAATAATATACCATTTAATATCAATCTCTTGCTATTTGTTTTTTTCCTTTGTGCTAATATTCAACCGAACAAGTTTGAAAAACATACATTTACAGCAAAAAAATCTAACATTTCTAATTCTTTACTAATTTAATACTCTCTTCTAGACCAAAATAATAGTATGTGTTTGACTGTCTTACGTTTTTAAGGTTAAGTACAGAAAACACTCCTGTAGTATAAATATGATGCAAATAACATTCTGTATTTTAAAAATGTGTGTATTGACATTAGCACTTTTGTAAACGTGCGAACACCCCCTGCAAGTTTCGAAAACGTGCGAATACCCCCTTCTTTGACTTTTATACTCTCTTAAATACCCATTTTACCCTTTCTCTTAAAATTTAAATTCAAAATTTATATTTATAAATTTTGAAAACATATATAAATTTTGAAAAATATATATAAAATTCGGGAAAAATATTAAATTCCAAAAAAATATATTAAATTCCAAAAATAAAATATAGAATTCGAAAACATATATAAATTTTGGAAAAAAATATATAAAATTCGGGGAAAATATTAATTTCGAAAAAAATATATTAAATTTTGAAAATAAAATATAGAATTCGAAAACATATATAAAATTTGGAAAAATATATATAAAATTCGGGAAAATATTAAATTTGAAAAAAATATATATTAAATTTCGAAAATAAAATATAGAATTCGAAAATATATATAAATTTTGGAAAAAAATATAAAATTCGGGGTAAATATACTTCAAGTTTCTATTTTCTATACATATAAAATTTGAAATATATATATAATTCGTAAAAAAATAATTAAATTTTAAAAAATACATAAAAATTTTGAAAACTAAATATTAAATTTTGAAAAATATATATATAAAATTTGAAAAAACATATAAAATTTGAAACAAATATATAAAATTTTAAAAAATATATAAAATTCAAATAGTTGTGCAAATAGAAGTATAAAAAACACAGGTGACCAAAGTACAATACACCAAAACAAAATTTAAAGTCAAATAAAGTAGAAAATAGAAGTATATTTTCCCCGAATTTTTTTTTTCCGAATTTTATATATGTTTTACAATTCTATATTTTATTTTCGAAATTTAATATATTTATTTTGAATTTAATATTTTCCCCGAATTTAATCTATTTCTTTCCGAATTTTATATATGTTTTCGAATTCTATATTTTATTTTTTAAATTTAATATATTTTTTCGAATTTAATATTTTCCCGAATTTTATATATATATTTCAAAATTTATATATGTTTTCGAAATTTATAAATATTTTTTGAATTTATATATGTTTTTTCCAATTTTATATAATTTTTTGAATTTTATATTTTTCTTTTCAAAATTTATATTTTTTCGAATTTTATATTTTTTTTGAAATTTAATATATATATTTTTTAATTATATATATATTGTTTCTAATTTTATATTTTTTTCGTATTTTATATATATATTTTTATAATTTTATATATTTTTTTGAAATTTATATATGTTTTCGAATTTTATATATTTTTTCGAATTTTATATATGTTTTTGAATTTTATATATTTTTTTTGAATTTTATATATTTGTTTCTAATTTTATTTATTTTTTTCGAATTTTATATGTTTTTTTAGAAATTTATATATTTTTCAAAAAATATATTTTTTTTCCATTCTTTTAAAATTTTTATACTAAGGGCATATATGTTATTTTACACAAAATTGGGTCAATTCGCACATATTTGAAAGGTTTGGGGTCAATTCGAACCATAGGGAGTTATACGCACTATATTTATACTATAGGGGTGTTAAAGGCTCGCGACCCTACTTTTTAAGGGGATTGAATTATGATATTTTTTATGTATTGACAATATATTAATTTACATTTTTATCCCCATATTTTTTTATTTAGGGAGGTCCATTATCGAGCAATGTAACAATCGTAAGTTAAAAAGTTAATAATTATATTGCATTAATGTTCATAATTGGATAATTATTTGGAATAGTTAAATTAAAAAACTAAAATTTAATATGAGACCGAAGAAGTACTATTCAATTACTAGCATATTTTTTAGTTTCTTGTGTACTACTGTTAGCCCCTTGAAGACTTGGGGTGGGGGCTTTGCCTTTGTAACATGGGCAAAGACACTAAGACAGCACCCGTGCAATGGGGGTTGAGAATGACACTTGGAGTGGCATTGGAAGAAGAAGTCAGAAAATAATCTAAGTGTTGGAGAAAAGTCAAGAAACACCCTTATGGCAAATGGCATGAATCTACAAAAGGAGGTTATTGGAAATTATTAATAAATCCATTATTCCTCCTCATATATGGTTGATATATGTTCTGGCTAGAGTGACTTTTGTGTATTTTGCATATATAGGGGGGGGGGGGGGGGTAAGTGAGCTTGACAAAAGTTGGCAGCCAACAACCAAGCAAGACATTGGCAAGCCTTGGCTAGGGTATGTATAGGGAGGCATATGGACATGCGTGGGCATGGTTTGACAACACTTGCCTTAATGGCATGGGTCTGTGATGGTGGTGCGGTGTTGATGACAATGTGGGCTGTTGTGTGTGCGTTTGGCTTGGCTAACCTTGCGTGTCTTGCCCACTATTGTGCTAACTTGTCCTTGGGCAAGGATTGCCTTGACTTGGCATGTACTGGAGTGCATGCAATGTGTGTGGCTTGGCAAGCCATACACATATCAAGCCTTGGCAATGCTAACTTGTCTTTGATAAGGCCATGACACCACAGATGGCTGACTTCGGAATGCAAGGCGTGGAACAATGCACGACTTGGCATTGCATGGCATGGCGCAATGCATGTCATGGCATAGACGTGGCTTAGAGTATGCCCAGATTGGTGATACTTGTGCATGGCAAGATGGAGGCAATAATGCAGACAAGCTGAGCAAAGACCAAGGCATATGTTTACATAGCTTGGTGGTGTGCTGGAGTACACATGGCATGTGACATTCAGACAAGGAATCACATGTGGCACAACATATCCAAAGATATAGGACAGTTGGGCAGTTTGATGACATGGCTTGTAGTTGTAACCTCTTGATGTATGTGGCACAAGGCTGGCTATGTCAGCACACCTATGGGAGGGGTTATCTCCCAAATCCTAGGAGGGAAGTTGTATAAACAGTTTTGTGAAGTTAGTCTATATAAGCCCTAATGGAGATTCTGTAGAGGGGGAGAAAAACAAAGTTGTCTTGTACTCCATTACAGAGATATGTGTTCATTTGTACTATTTGATAATATAGTGAAAGGTTGGAGGTGTGAACCTCTGTAAACTCTGTGTGTCCTTACATTGTTTGTATGTTATTCATATTCTGTGCATATTTGGTTAAGTGTTGAGAGGATTGGTTGACTTGGTATGCAACCAAGGCCATCATAGGGCGAAATTTGTAGTGCAAAAATTGGACCTTGTGACAACTACCATGTAACTGAAAAAGTTTGAAAAGATACATTTTTACTAAAAAGGGGGAAAAAATAAATAAATAAAATTTTAATTTAATATCTACCATTTTTTCATTTTGAACATTGTTTCCCTCTTAATTTTATACCAAAGAGCTTTTATCAAAAGAAATAAAGTGTTATTGACATGTAATATAGCAACTTGTGGGATTATGTGAATCAGGTGAACCCAAACACACCCCGTTTGATAATCATGTTAAAGACCCTTGATACAAACACGACAAGTTTATTAACTATTCCCCCGTCTCAATTTAAGTGTCCACATTCACTATTCAATCCATTCTAAAATAAGTAAAGTCAATGTCACTTTATTTGGTCAATTTATCAATTTACCCTTTAATCATTCAAGTTATAAAATATCTAAACTACAAATATCACATTACTTAGTGGGATCAAGGATAAAATTGGTTTTTCATTCACTATCACACCAATGAAAGTCATCATCTCAAAAAGTTAGATTCCCCAAAATGGACTTATAATTTAGAACAGAGGGAGTATATAACATGATACGGCTCGTGTAATCTATTTAATAAACTAATTATATTAAAAGGTGTTCAACTTAAATAGATCATTCAACTTGGTTATTAAAATAATTAATATCACAAATAACTAAATATATAAAAATGGTAGAATAGATTACAAGAATGTCAAATATAATATTTACTTTGAAGAATTATATAATAATACTTTTTCAAAAAAATAATAATATAATAATAGGGTTAAACCATAATATTAATTAATCTGACACGATTATAACTCAATTCTTTAAATAGGTATAATCGTGTTAAGTATGTTGAGCTCTAAAACACATCACATTTGACTAAGTACGTTGACACGATTAAGGTTAACTAAAATATGTTAACTCAATATCATCTTCAAGTCTGATGGGAGGTATAGAATTTTGTCACCTCTTTTTAAAAAGGTAGGGGTGGTAAGCGGGCGAGTTTGAATTGGGTTATTAACGGGTGGCTTCACTTATTTGGGAGGCCTCTGTATGGTGGATAATGTGTTCCTTTGTGTAAAACATTTAAAGTGAACAAACTCAGGCCCTGTTTGGTAGGTGGTTCGGTTCCAGCTGATTTGGTCTCGTCTTGTGTTTTATGGGATTAGACCATGTTTGGTAGCATTGGTCCCAAATTTTTGGTTAGACCAAATAAGACCAAAATGACCTCATTTCAGACAAAAAAAAAGGTGGTTCCTGGTGGTCCGGTCTGGTCTTATTAATAAAATATATTTATAAATAATTAAAAATGAATAAATAATAATAAAAAATTAATAATAATAATAAATTAAATAAAACATATTTTAAAAATAAAATATAAATAATAAATAAAATAAATGAAATAAATAATACCTAATAATAATAATAATAAATGAATATAATAATAATAAATAAATTAATAAATAATAAAATATATTTATAAATAATTAAAAATGAATAATTAATAATATAAATAATAAATTAAATAAAACATAATAATAATAAAAAATGAATACAATAATAATAAATAAATATAATAATAAAAAATGGACTAAATAAAAAATTAATAAAATAAATAATAAATTACATAAAACATATTTAAAAATATAATAAAAATAATAAATAATAAACAAAAGGAAATAAATAATAATAATAAATAATAAATAGATTTAATAATAAATAAATATAATAATAAATAATAAGTAAATATAATAATGAATAAATACTTCATAATAATAATAAAAAATGAGTATAATAATAATAAATTAATATTAAATTAATAAAATATATTTTTAAATAATTAAAAATGAATAAATAATTTATAAATAAAATGAATTAAATAATAAAATAATAATAAATAAATAGAATATATTTATAAATTAATATATAAATTAATAAATAATAATATAAATAATAATTTAATAATATAAATAATAAAATATATTATAAAGTGAAGAAATAATAAAGAAATAAAGAAATCATACATAAATAAATATTATAATAAATAATAAATAAATAGTAAGACCAGACCGCTTATCAAACAGATTTTTGCAGATCAGATTAGACCAGACCGGACCGAAACGGACCAGACCAGACCAAACTAGACCAGAAAGACCGCCTCCCAAACATGACCTCATTCAACTACCTTGCTCATCATATATCACAAAATGAACACAAGGACAAGGCACAAGTTTTCAATATACAACAATAATCACTTTTAACTCAAATCAAAGATATCTTGATAAATGATATTGATACCACTAAAAAGCAATCACACCATGATATAAATAAATAAATATATATTGTATATATATATATATATTATATATAAAAAAATATGATGGAAACCCTTCTCAAAACATATACAAACTGAAATTGGTGCTTCCTTTCACATTTCAAATTGAATACAAAGTGTGAGTGTGTGGGAGGTTAAGGGTTCGAGTCCTATGAGACTCATGTGGGTGTGGGGTGTGGGGTGTGAGGTGTGTGATTATTTACGTACCAAAAAAAAAATTAAATACAAAAACTAATACTCTCTCCGTCCTAAAATAAGTGTTCATATTTTTTCTTCTAATCATCCCAAAATAAGTATCCACTTTAAAAAGTTAAATCACTTTATTTGATCTATTTACCGATTTAACCTTCAAATATTAAAATTATAAATTATATATACTATAAATTATCATATTATTGTAATAAGATCATGAATAAAATTGATATTTCATTCATTAATAATAAAAGTCATTATTTAAAAAAATTAAATTCCCCAAACCAAACGGGAGTTATAATTTTGAAATGGAGGGAGTATCAGTTTTATGTGGTCAAAAGAGAAATATGTTACTTGTACTGAATTAATTTTCTTCATTTATTTCTTTACTTATTTATTTTTTCACTTCTCTTTTTCCAAATTTATCCCAATGTATACCTATAATAATACTTCAATTTTTCGAGTGACAAGAAACTCAATATTTCAGCCTTGAAGAGAGAGACGTTAACAAGCTCAAAAAACTCAAATGTCCTATTGTTCCAAAATTTCAATACAATTGGTTTTTTATATCCATAATTTCCAAATGATAACAGTCCCATCTCTAAATCCAAAACCCATATTCAATTCTCAATTCCTATAGCTATGTAGAATATCCAAATTTTATTCACAGTTTGTTGTTCTATCTTGTTATGAGAAGTTTTGGAACTTCTCTTACTTTAAATCTGAAACAATCTCTGCTATTTTCCCATAAATCTTCATGCTTTCAATCATTGTTGAAGCATAAAAAGCAACTATGCACCTCAAAGTCCTATTTTTCTTCCATAGTGGGCAAAGACAATGCTTCACTTGTCACTGCACTTGCTTTCTCTGCAAACTCCAACTCTGTTATTCTTGGAACCCAAATTCATGGCCATATAGTTAAGTTGGGCTTTTCAAATGACACATTCTCACTGAATAATTTGATTAAAATGTACTCACAATGCGGGGTTTTGGGGGATGGGGTTCGAGTGTTTGACGAAATGCCTGAAAGAAACCTTGTTTCTTGGACTCTGATTATGTCGGGCGCTATTCGGAATGGGGATTATAGAATGGCTCTGGGAGTATATCTTGACATGACAAGAAGTGGGTTGATGCCGAATGAGTTTGCAATTGGTAGTGTGATGAAGGTGTGTACTAGTATGGGTGCTGACGAATTGGGTCGGTGCGTGCACGCTTTTTGTTTGAAAGTTGGAATGGAAAAAAACCCATTTGTGGCTAGTTCAGTTCTGCACATGTATGCGAATTGCGGGATGATTGAAGCGGCCGAGCAGGTGTTTGAGTGTGTAGACACTTTGGACGCTGGTTGTTGGAATGCTATGATTGGTGGGTTTGTTCAATGTGGTCGTGCGTATGACGCTTTGCAGACTGCTTCTTTGATGCATTGTAAAGGGATGATTATGGATAAATTCACCTTCATTAATGCTCTCAAGGGTTGCTCAGCTGTTGGTGATATAGATTTTGGGAGACAGGTTCATGGATTGATTGTTCAGAGCAATGTACAACTGAGTATTTCAGTGATCAATTCTCTAATGGATATGTATTTCAAAAATGGTGAAAAGTACCTTGCTTTGAAACTTTTCAGTAAAATGCAAGATAAAGATGTTGTCTCATGGAATACCGTGTTTGCGGGCTATTCTGATGTCGTCGATGCTAGAGAAGCCACAAGCTTGTTCAATAAATTTATGTGCACATACTTGAAGCCTAATCATGTTACGTTCTCCATCTTGTTTAGACTATGTGGAGAGGTCCCTAAACTTGATCTAGGGCTTCAATTTTTTTCTCTTGCTTTTCGTTTTGGATTTCATGGTGAAGCACATGTTGCGAGTTCACAAATTAGTATGTTCTCTAGATGCGGGGCAATGGAAATGGCACGTGCAGTGTTTGACAATATACCTTTCAAAAGTATTAACAATTGGAATGAGATGATTTCGGGGTATAATTTGAGTTCTGACTTAGAAGCCCTTAAGCTTTTCTATATCTTGTGGAAGTTTGGAGTGGACTTAAATGAGTACACCTTCTCTAGTGCCTTAGAAGCTTGTTCTAAGACTGGAAAAGTAGAGATGGGTAGGCAAATACATGGTGCTGTAGTTAAATCTGGGTTTACCTCCCATGGATATGTGTTGGGGTCCTTAATTAAAGGTTATGTCAGATTTGGACTATTAAGTGAATCTCGCGAGTTCTTTGATGGGCTTGAGAATATAGATATGGTGTCTTGGGCTGTTATGATTTCTACCATGGTGCATGAAGGCTTTATCTTTGAAGCTATGGAAATTCTAAATTGTCTAAAAGAAGGTGGTGAGCAACCTGATGAGTTTATCCTGGCCAGCATTTTTAATGGTTGTGCAAGTATTGCATCTCATTATCAAACTAAATCTGTCCATTCACTAGCTATCAAAATAGGACTTGACACAAATGTATTTGTTGCTAGTGCAATTATAGATGCTTATGGAAAGTGTGGTAACATTGAAAGTGCTAGGATGGCGTTTGACCAGTCATCCAGATTTCAGGACGCAGTTCTTTTTAATACTATGATCATGGCTTATGTCCATCATGGTCTTGTTATAGAAGCTATGGAAATGTTTGAGAGAATGAAGTCGGCTAATCTACAGCCAAATGAAGCCACATTTGTGTCGGTTTTATTGGCTTGTGGTCATATGGGCGTTGTTGACCAAGGCTGGGATTTTTTGAAATCTATTACAGGAGACTATGGAATGGAACCTTCACCTGATACTTATGGTTGCTTAGTTGATTTGTTGTCGAGAAATGGATATCTCCAAGAAGCAATTTGTGTAATTGAGGCAATGCCTTTTCCACCTTGGCCAGCTATTTGGAGATCCTTGCTTAATGGTTGTAGGATACATGGGAATAGGGTGTTGGGAGAGAAGGCTGCTGATGAGTTAATCCAACTGGTACCGGACAATGATGCAGCTTATGTATTGTTGTCAAACCTTTATTCTGAAGATGGCAATTGGGACGATGCTGCAAAGGTGAGGAAAGGTATGATAGCAAAAGGAGTCCGAAAAGAATCAGGTTGCAGTTGGGTTGAGATTCAGTAAAAGGTTCATATACCTTTTTACTTGAAAGCTTTCCACTGACTATGTTTCGGGAGTGCTGATAGAATACTGATGATGCTAATTTCCTTTTAGTATTATTTTCCATCAATAGAAATCAATGGTTGCTGCAGTGGAAGGTTCTAGTGTGAACATATGAAATGAAGGTATCTTTATACTTTTGATGTGTTTACGTTATCGGTTCAAGCTCTCTCTCCCTTTATCTAAGTTTGACCATTGCTTTTCTCTAGGACTTTCTCCTGTTGCCAAGTAGGGAGTAATCATGCATATTTTTCTTATCTTATCCAATGTTCAGGAAATACATAAACTGGAAATGTTCTCTGGAAGCTCCATAATGTTGTGCTGCTGCTCAAGGATTCAGGTATCAGTCAGAACAATGTATAAAGTCTTCAAATTATGGGAGCTTGAGTTACTTTTTCAATGCCTCTTCTCCACTCGCATTTATCTGATGTTATATGCAATATACTGCATTGATTAAACTAAAGATGGATCAGGTAACTGACCATGTGTTAGTCAAATGATAAATTTAACCAATCCGACACACTATGAAACACTGTTCAATAGTTGGATCTGTGTAAGACACAAAAAGTATCACCCTCTCAAGGTTGTAGGATAGATCACTAGGTATTAAGTTAGTGATCACTGGTTTCTTTTGTTTCCGTGTTTCATGAATGATATTGGCAGTTGGATGTTGAAGTTGGTTTCCAGTTTTTCGTTCTTTTCTTCTTCTTTTTTCACTGCCATCCAGGTCTTCAAATTTGAGGCATGACAATGATAATTGGGATTTTGAGAACCAGTCATTTCATTTGTTGAGGACTAGTCATTTCATTTTGTGTGGCTGGCTGCTACTAACTTGTCACATTTGTTTTTTAGGGGCTAGTGTTCCAGATGATGCAACAATTAGAAAACACAACAACAGAATTTATGCTCTGTCAAATCAAAATTTCAAAATTCTAGAAGATCATGCTGCAATAATGGATGTACCTGGGTCTTTGGAGTAGTTCGGCTATTGAGGTTTGGTCATATTATCTAAACATCTATTTGTCAAAATTTTATGATTAATCACATTCATTTACCTACTTCTCCATTCTAGATACAACATATGTATGATTATTTCTACTGAAAATGATATCATCTTAAGATTGTAACACCCCGCTCCAATACATGGTATGATATTGTCCGCTTTGGGCCCAACCCTCACGGTTTTGCTCTTGGGCTCCTTCCCAAAAGGCCTCATACCAATTGGAGACAACACTGCACATATAAGCACATCACCAGACCTATACCCGGGCGATGTGGGACATCACAATCACCCCCTCTTGGGACCCAGCGTCCTCACTGGTGTTACCCAAGGGCTTGTGCATGCTCCCACACTTAATTTCGGCTAGGCTCTGGCTCTAATACCAATTGTAACACCCTGCTCCAACATTGGTACGATATTGTCCGCTTTGGGCCAGCCCGCACAGTTTTGCTCTTGGGCTCCTTCCCAAAAGGTCTCATACCAATTGGAGACAACACTGCATATATAAGTACATCACCAGACCTATACCTGGGCGATGTGGGACATCACAAAGATAATTAGTGTTCTAGTTTAGATCCTCTTTGATTCGCTAATTTGGTTGTTTTATGATGGCAACACAAGTTTCTCTTCTATTATTGCTCCACTTTTATACCAATTTCATGGTCGGAACAGATATAAGATGCTTGGGATGGCAGAAATGGTACCTTTTAGATCCTTCATGACAAAAATAGTGATTACTAGACTTCTACTTAAGGATCTTTGACAACAACGCATCTCATTATCAACTGAGTAGATATTGTCCAATTTTAATCCATTTAAATTTTGATGATTTTTTTTTTGAATATCTACTCAAACCGGACATTCCAATTTCCAATTTTCAAATTTGTTTTTTTGATCAATAAGAAGAATATATACAAGGCACTCAAACGAGGAATGCATCCCATTACAAACACCCCTAGGGGCCAAGGGAACCCAAGAAAACTAACTTCTCCTCAACGGATTTACAATTCCGACCCCTAACCCAACAAAAAAAATTACAAATAAAAGCATCTTTGATTTCCCCAACAGAGGACTCAATGCCCTCAAAACAACGTCTGTTGTGCTCAAGCCAAAGATATTACCATAAACAAAGAGGGGCCACTCTCCAATAAGCAAGGGCTTGAGCCCTAATACGCACACCCCTCCAAGCATCCAACACATTACGCACCGACGCCGGCATCACCCAGGAGACCCTAAATAAACCAAGGATAAGGCACCAACAATCAATTGTCACTGGGCAGTGTAACAGGAGGTGATCAACCGATTTGCCATCCTCCTTGCATAAACAACACCGGTTGACGACAAAAACGCCCCTCAATCGCAACCTATACAAAGTAAGAATAAGCCCCCAAGCCGCTGACCAAGCAAAAAACGTAACCTTGAGAGGGGCCTTAGAACACCAGACCGCCTTCCAAGGAAAAACCTCCTCCACCCCAGGCAAAAGACACCTAAAAAAAGAAGTCATTGAGAAGCCCCGCGCGGGGGTGGGAGACCAAATCAGAGAATCCTGCCCAAAGCCGATCATCTGCCTATAAAGCAATTCCAGTAACCCAAAAACCTCCCATAACTCCCAGTCCTGAAAAGAACGCACGAACAACACATCCCACACAAGCCTACCGGTATCGAGGTCATAACAATCAGCTACAGTAGCATGACGGGCCCGAGCAATCCTAAACAACAAAGGAAACATAGAAGCCAAGGAACTCACCCCACACCACCAATCCGTCCAAAAGCAAACCAAACAGCCATCACCCACCCTAAAACGGGCAAAGGAAACAAAAGGATCCCATCCTTGCCGGATATCTTTCCATACTCCCACACCTCTGCGAATCTGAACCAGACCAGAGCACCAACCACCCCTGACCTCCCTATAACGACAAGCGATAACCTTCCTCCACAAACGATTTCGCTCCGACCCGAATCTCCATAGCCACTTCCCTAACAACACCTGAATACCCAAACCCCCCTCCTGAACAGGCCGACAAACCACCTCCCACCGAACCAGAGGAAGTGAAGGACTCTCCCTATACCTACCCCATAAAAACTGCCTCTGAATCCTCTGAATCCGCATAGCCACACTACGAGGGATCCGATAAAGAGATAAGACATATGTGGGAAGATTGGAAATCGTACTCTTTACCAAAGTGAGTCTCCCACTCTTTACCAGCCAACCTCCTCGCAACACGCTCCACCACCGAGTCCCAACAGGTCACATCCTGTCTAAAAGACCCCAACGGAAGACCCAGATACTCTGTAGGCAGCGAACCAACCCGACATCCAAGAGCAGAAGCCAAAGCAGTAACATTGCCCACCTCACCCACAGGAATCAAAGAACTCTTGCACGTGTTTATTCTCAGACCCGACACGGCCTGAAAACACGTCAAGAGACACCGAAGATACCGTAACTGAGCCACATCCGAATCACAAAAGATCAAAGTGTCATTCGCAAAGAGCAAATGCGAAACATCCACAGATTGAGTTGCCGCCTCCCCCACTCGAAAACCTCGAAGGAAACCTAGCTCGGTCGCACGAGACATCATCCGATTAAAGGCCTCCGTCACCACAAGATACAACAACGGGGAAAGGGGATCACCCTATCGCAACCTTCGAGAGCTCTCAAAAAAACCAGAAGGAGCGCCATTTATCAGAACAGAGAACCGAACCGAAGATATATAGAACTCAATCCACTTGCGCCACTTCTCCCCAAAGCCCAGCCTCTCCAACATATACAATAAGAACCCTCAATGAACATGATCATATGTTTTCTCCACATCCAACTTAACCATCACCCCCGGCTTGCCACTCAGAAGTCTGGCATCCACAACCTCATTAGCAATAATGACAGAATCCAAAATCTGGTGCCCACCCACAAAAGCATTTTGGGAATCTGAAATAACCCCATCCAACACTCCACTAAGCCGAAGCGAAAACACCTTCGCAATAAGCTTATACACACACCCCAACAAACTAATGGGACGAAAGTCCTTAATGTCTTTCACCTCCCTTTTTTTTGGGAAAAGGGAAATGAATGAAGCATTAAGAGACCTCACAAAGCCACCCTCCGCATGAAAATCCCGAAAAGTGCCCATCACCTCCTCACGAACCGTGGGCTAACACTCCAAGAGAAAGCGCGTAGAGAAGCCATTGGGGCCAGGAGCCTTATCCCCATCACAAAGCTTCAAAGCCCGAAGAACCTCCTCATCAGTAAAAGGAACATCCAAACCATTACTGCTACCCTCAACAATAGAATTAAAAGCAATCCCATCTAAGCTCGGGCGCTAACTCTCAGTCTCAATAAACAACCGCTAGTAGAAGGCAGGAATTTCAGAGCGAAGCTCAGCCTTTGAAGAAAACAAAGACCCCTCAATAGTTAAGCTTTCTATGAAATTAGAACGCCTTCAAGCGTTCGCCATACGATGAAAGAACTTCGTATTCCGATCCCCATCCTTAAGCCAAATACCATGACATTTCTGCCTCCACGAGATCTCTTCCCGGATGGCAATCTCCTCTAAATCCGACAAACACTGCACTCTGTGCTGACATAAAACCGCATCCAGATTAGAACTCAACTCCACTCTATCAATCTCTTCCATCTCTGCTAACAACACATTTCTCCTCCACGTCAGATTGCCAAAAACCTCCTTATTCCATCTAATAAGATCAAACTTCAAAGAACGCAACTTCGAAGCCAATCTGAAACTCGAAGTACCCGGCCGAACAACACAATCCCACCATCCCGCAACACGGGTCTGAAAATCCTCAGGTCTAAGCCACATGTTCTCAAAACAGAAAGGAGACCTCCCAGTAACCACTCCCCCACAATTCAACAATAGAGGAACATGATCCGATATAAACCGTGAAGCAACAGACTGAACAACATCCGGAAACCGCTCCTCCCAATCGCCAGAAACCAAAAACCGATCAATACGGGAATAAGTCGAAGTTGCCCTGCAACTAGACCAAGTGAAAATAGCCCCAACCAATGGAAGATCATGCAAAGCCTGCTTGTCAATAAAAGCCGAAAACATCCTCATCACACTAGTCCATCGACCACCGGAAGATCGCTCCACAGGAGACCTAACCACATTGAAATCACCTCCCACACACCAAGGAAGAGGCCAAGCCTCCTTAACCTCACCAAGCTCCTCCCACATCATCGCTCTCTCCCCATCCTCCACCGGGCCATAAACGACTGAAAAAACCCAACAAAAGCCATCCTCCACCATCGAAAAAGAGCATGATATCGAAAAATGACCCTTGCAAGAACATCGCAAAGAAATACACCGCGAGTCCCACATCACGATCACACCCCCAGACGCACCACTCGAATCCAAACAAACCCACTCCACAAAACAGTTCCCCACAAGACTCCTAACCACCCTATCATTCATACCTTCCATCTTTGTCTCTTGAAGGCAAACAATATGGGCATTCCACTTGCCTAGAGCCATCTTGACAATCTTCCTTTTGTCCGGGCAATTGAGACCCCGAACATTCCATGAAATAATTCTTAACTTCATTTGGAAACACTCGAAGTCCCCACATCTCTCCTTCTCCCCCACCATAAACCCTTTCATAATTCACAGTGCAAACCAAATTACGCCTCCCCCCCCCCCCCCCCCCCCCCCCCCCCCCCCCCCCCCCCCCACAGTGCAAACCAAATTACGCAACTCTCTTTCACTTTTCCATACTGGAGGCGGTTTATGAACCACCAACGCCTTCTCATTACAAATAACATTCTCCTCCTTCTCTTCCACTATCGCCAATAATAAAGCCTCCCCTTGATCTTTACAATCCCCGAAAGAGACCCCCAATTTAACAGCCACATCAACCACATTATCTTTTATCCAATTTTGAGAAAGAAAATTAGAACAATCAATAGCCACTGGCCTAGCATCCTCTAGTACCTCTAAGCAGCTCACCCCCTCCACCCCATCAACCAAAGCCCCTTCCTTCATCACCACACACAGCAAGACTCAAAGCAAGGCCCAAAAATTCTATCAAGACAAACAGGCGACACTGCAAGGCCCTTCAATCTATCACCCTCCGAACCATAACCCCCTGTTGAAACAGAACCACCATCAGAATCCGTACCTGAGCCCGACAAGTCCTTTGACGGCGTGAGAAAGGTATCGAAACCCACAACAGCCTCCTCGCCACCAGCAACATCCAATTTTGAGATGCATTCTTAAGCCTATAAATGCCTTATATGTTAGTTTTTGCTGGAACTGCCTTTGTGCACGAATTAGATGTCTTCCACCATTCTTAAGGATGAACAATAAATAAAATCCCTTTTAACATCTATTTGTCCAAGTTTTATGACTAAATGAAACCTAATAGACTAGAGAATATGAATAGACTGAAGCATATTTACCGCAAAAACATTTGCCTCATAATTGATACCTTGTCTCAGTAGATTCTTTTGCAGTAAGCCAAAGATTCCTTGCACTTATGTCTGCTCCTCCTCTTGTAGAATTATTTGAACAGTGTTGTTTTCCCTTTTAGGTGGCTTTACAAGTTTCTAGACTTTATAAATACATGTTGACTCTATCTTGGCCTCGAGGAATGTTTGGTCAATCTTTTAAGTTACATCGTTCATTGAAACATTGGAGAAGAATATAAACCTTTTTATTTGGATGGTAAGGAAGTGAATAATATAGGACAGATATACTATTAGAAAAACTAAACGAGAGACAGAGTTGCAGAAGTTTGGAGGCAGCGAGTGTCATTTATGAATAATAATACCGCATAAGATGAAGTAGTTTCAAATATACCAAGTGTTTATGTAACAGATGAACCTATACAGAAGTCTGCTACCTCTGCAAGCTCGCAGTCATGGTACTCTATTTAAAACTGCAAATTTCAAGTCATCTTTCTGCTACCTAGACAATATCAGTGGGTCCCCCAAACATGAGCTGAATAACCGTGGAAACCTGCGACCCATAACACCGTCAATGCACAAGATGTCTTCCCAAAATCTGACATGACTCCAACTCCAGAACCTTAAGCAAATTCATTTAGAGAAGTCATCCCAGCCTTCCTGGATGAGCTTCCAAACAACCACCGTGAGGGAGAACACACCTACCTAGAAAATAATCCCCGGATCCGTGGTGGACATGATTCATGTTTTGAGAGGGAGGGTGTATACTTGATAGCCGAGCAAAGGAGCATGGAAGGTCAATCCCTTTGTTTATGGTGGGGTTTGTGGCGCAAGAGAAATAAGAGATCCTAGAGGATACTCATATTTGGTCTCTCAAATACACTATTTTGATTCTTTGCTTTTTTGGTTAATGGTTAAACTGTAATCTGTGGTGGATTTAATAGATTTTCTTAATAGCTTGAAATTATAGTTGGCCGCTTTTGCCTTTTTTGTGTATTCTCTTGGGAGCACTCCCCTCTTGAGCGCCTTTTGATGAAATCTTACTTATAAAGTATAAAAATAAAAATACAAAGTAATATACATATATAAGAATCATATGAAGAAGACTTTTCTGGGGAAATTAGATGAAGCAACACAATCTGCACTAATCATGAAAGTATAGTCATGTAAGGTGATTTCAATAGATATGTAGGAACTAGGAGAATATCAAAACAAGATCGAGTATAAAGAAGATGGAGAGAAAAAGGTGGAAGAAAGAGAGCGGGAGAGAGAGATTTGAGGGGAGAGAGAATAAGTTGATTCATATTCAGCAATTCACTATATCCTGTTTATATTTATAAGTTTCAGAAATTACATAAGCACCCCATGTTATATAGGTATAAGAAATAAGCCCCTTGCAACAAAAACACTTCGTTGTCGATGGCTATAATAACAAGTGAGAGATGGATATAGTAAAATATACATGGACTTTGCTTTAGAACTATAACCTTGAGCAGGCAAAAGCACTTACAGCCGAAACACTTGCGAAGATTCAGTTGCTGACCACCTCAGACTTTTGTTGATCCAGTTAGGACCTTTAAGCCCAGTTGTGGATGAAGACTCTTTGCATGAATCTGCCAAATTCCAGCTATTGATCTGTCATATAATAACCTTCCGGTTTGTAAGATTTTACTAGTAGAATATGATAACGACGGTAGTTAATCAACATTATGATTTGCCATCAGAAGTTTATGCAATCAGTCCAATCTCACAGTTCTACACAGGTAATCTGTATGAGCCTAACTCTGTGAAAGATGAATTTATGAGTGATAATACTTTCACAAAGATGATAGCAATTAAATTTAATTCATCTCGCTTCATCATTGCTTAGAGACCCTGTTCCAAGTCCTTTAAATACACTTAATTAGAAGTAATATAAGTTGGCATAGGTAGGTTAGAGTTCGTTTTGGAAGTCGAAAGTCTTCAAGTTATTGGAACTTTTGAGGAGCAGCATGCATTTTTTTCTTTTTGTTGAATATTGGTGCAGGATTGTAGGTACCAGCGCAGATCTCTCTGGACTCTGGTTTTGCTAAAAATCATTTGGACACTGGTGCAAGGTTCTAGGGTATCAGTCCACAAATTTCTCTAATCCAACAAGCAATTTGAACAGTGTGTACAGAAGCGAAATGGAGTATATATGTTCACTACTGAGTGATTTGAAAATACTTACAGAAATCAAATTCTAGCGAAAAACGAAGGCCACGATTATCTTTGATCTTATTGATTCATGTTCAAAACCTAATTCGAGGATGATAAAATATATCCATTAGCTAACCCAGAATTTATTGCAAGTCTCCATTAGCGAACCCAGCCTTTATGGTCTCAATCTTCAAGAAATCACAAATTTCAACTGCCTGTCTTTGCTTTGTATCTATATGCAGATCTTGGCAAGTGACTGGAAACTTCTTTGTTAGAATTTTTCTGGATATAGGAATCCTAAGCATTTTGATCAATCGAGGACTACTGGATTTATGTAAACCGATCAACATGTTTCTTGATTGATGAAGCCATTCAAAGAGTCAGTTTCTTCTTTACATAAGACACTGCAACCCTGTTCCTAGTATGTACCATGAGATACTTTGAGAGATTTACGGTATATTTTGAGTGCATTTATATATTCTTCTTTCAGCATTCATCAATTGCAGTAGTCTGGTATGTATCTTTTTAGACATCATAGCTTTATGGAGCTCATTTGAAGTGTTTAACCACTTAATTTTGATTAGATGTGATGAATTATTGTTGTAGCAAATGTTACCAATCAATCAAATGAGAACAGTTCAAGTATATATTCAAATATCACTATTTGGTGGGAAAATAATATTAATTTTTTTTGTTCTGAACTAAACCAATATTAATGGTCCTGCTATTTGACCAGCACCAAATTGTTGGCCTATGTACCCATACCAAGCCACACCATTCAAAATGGTTCATCTGGTTTCAATTTATACACGCATACCCTACGAAAAGTCCATTTGGAAGGGGCTGCCTTGATTTTGATACAGTGGCATTGATTGTTTTAGTAGATTGAAAGTATGCATGCTTGTTGGTGATTGAAGGGTGTTGAGTTGAAGTGAATAGATATTGATTCGTTGGTTTTTCTTGTTTATTTATCAAATGAAAATTGTTGTCAATTTGGTATTTTGTAGGCACGTCCCAATTCTTTTGTAGTTCAATGACTTGCAAAAGGCGAAGAATGATGTAGTTATGCAGATGAGAGACTGACCACGTCATGGCGGACCTACAAGGTGAGCAATGTAGGGATGGAGTCATGGTGAAGGGAGGTCATGCAGATGAAGAGACAAATTATGTGGTTGCAGATCTACAAGCTGTGCAACCTAGGTAAGGTTCACACAGTTTAAATTCGATCAGTTTTCAAAAAAAAAGGGGGGGAACTGATCCCGGTCTCATAGTTCCAACAATATTAGGACTAAATCGAAGATACAATTTTGGTCCATAATGGCATTTAACCCATTGCATCTTTTATTGAACAATTACAAATTGTTTGGGGCGTTTTCTTTTTATACAACCAACCTGTCAAATACATATTATTTTACTGTAAGTTGTCAAATACGAGATTATTTTTAATAAAAAAAAATCCTCAAATTAGTTTTTGAAAGAAGTGTTTTTTGCAATATCGATCCCAAAAGTTATCGTTTTTAAAATTTTCCCTTAATTTTGAAGTACCATCAAAATGGATTGCATTGAAGGTGCTTGGTTTATGATAACAGATTGATTGCAGATCTTGGATAATTTGCAGTTTTGGAGCGCCAAATCGGTGATTGAACTGAGCAGACGGTTCAATTATTTTTCGGATCGGATTTGAGCCTCTTTAGCCCTGCCCTGCATGTAGGGTGAGTGTGACATTGTGTGCTCTTTCTTATTTGATTCTTCAGTTCTTATTGCTCACCATTGTTGTACAAAATGAACCATGATTTTGTGATATTTTCTGGATGGAGCGACTGTAAAAACAAATAGAGATGAACAAGATGGAAATTCAATAAATTCCAGTACAATTCAATAAATTCTGAAATTGATATGCATTTCATTTTTGCTTTATTATTGTTTTGTTTTTTTTTTGTTTTTTCCCAATTCCATATTAGGAAGTCACTCCACGAATTGCTTGTGTTGACAAAGAACCCAGACTTGGTAGTCAAGAATTTGCTGTTAAGGTCACTAGATATTTGTACACTTCTTTTCTTATGGAAATTAATGAACATTATAAATTTAGAATTTAATCGGTGATTAATCATTCTGTCACTCATTGACTTTATATTTTGTCAATAACATTTGATGTGAGGAAAAAAAAAATTGTCACATTCCCAATGAATATGATCGGGTCAGAAATATTATTTGTCAATAACATTTAATGTGAAGAATATAGTTGCCAAATGAAAAATAAGAAATAAATGAAGTATTTCTTTCTTTTCCCTACTTTAGGGGCTGCCCTGGGGATCATAATTCTAAAACTACCTTGTCCTTAATACAGTAATGCTTCCAAATATATATATATATTTGTAGTTTGAACATTAAAACTTTCGCTATTTTTTTGTAGTATCATGAAACATGAGTGATTGCTTTCGCATTATATAGTAATGAGAAATAAAGTTAGAAGAACCATCGAGTAAAAAATTAAATAATTTCTCATATTTATCCTTTTTAAAAAAAAGAAAGAAAAGGAAAACTACTCTATTCAAAACTGCTTCACTCCATTGGGGAAATCCCAGAACAAGTACATAGTCCCAATCACTCCACCATTACATTATCAATATAGCGGGTAAAATTATCACATCCAACACCAATGGCCATTTGGTATGGCTCAAAAATCAAATCACCAATATCTTACCACCTACACATCCAGTTTGTGATCCGCATAACCTGAATCGACAAAAAACTAAATTATCCTTCCATACAAGCCAAAAATAATGGTCGTGTCCGTTCCCTCTATAGTCTATCTTATATTATATATATTTGATTTAATGAGGGAAAAAAATCAAGCTGGCCAAATCGAAGAAATTCTAAATTCTCTTCCTACATTACATCTGCAAGAAAGTATCCGTGTGCCAGCCGGAAAAAAATGGGAAGACTAAGAAGAAGAAAAAACAATTCCCAACGATAAATTAATAATGCACAGTAAAAAATATATACTTAACAAGTTCAGCTCCAAAGTCTTCTATGTTGTACTTCTCATGGGTAACAAACAGGGTTACCCGAAATAGCCGAAAACTATCTCAAATCTGCGCCAACTGCCTCATAGATAGACTTGAAACCATCTCTCTCTAAGCATTTAGCCAGCTCAGCCTAGAAGTGAATAGGAAAATAAAATCATGTCATTCAAAAGGTAAGAAGGAAAAATGTGGTAATCCATCAACACGAACAATATACACAACATAGCAACGCTTAAAGTACAATTCTTTTGGTCAAGTGAAACAATCACAGGAATGAAGAAAAAGTGAGCAAAGACGCCACCGGCAGCAGAAATAGACTAATTCCCCCAATTCAAACCCAGACAGAGTCGGTATTAAAGGAATGAATGGAAACTCGACTTCCATGTACAGAATTCCCATCGCTCCTCTACTTGCCTCTTCTAGTTCACCCTTCTATTCCCATTTCAAGAAGAGCTTCACTTGCTTCAAATCTCAACCCTGGTTATACTAAAAATTAAATCACAACTTAATTTTAATAACATGATAACTCTACTGATTTGATTTGGGGATAATGAGTCGTTATGGTGCAGGGAAAAGGAGGGGTTGAGTCAGGATTTCAATGAAAACTAGATTTTGGGGTCAAGGAAATTGGACCAAGCTTCACCTAAGCATGCTACCGAACGAGTCTTAAATCAATTAAATAGCTATGGCTACATAAATGAATGGATCCGATCATTGCAAGCTAAGAAGCACAGACACTTTTACAAAGGTACCATGTCCGTTGAACACCAATAATTCATGGACATTCTCGAACTTCACTCATAAAATATAACAAACAAATTAAAATTGACATCTGACACTTCTGGCCCGGTGCACAGTTCAAAAATAGTGCTTATTACTTCGAACAACAGACACATTAATAAACACTAGACCAACACATCTCACACTCTTCGTGTTTAGTAAAGCAGCGAAATGATAGTCCTAAAACAACATTATCAACTTAAGACAACTTGTTCAACCTCCTTTTCTTTACAAAAATATTATTTAAACAGACATCAAGGTATATAATGAACAAAAACACAATGACAAGATAGTAGAACAATATCATATATAATCTAATAATCTGAGTAATGCTCTGAAGAGAAACCCCTCATGACAAGGGGCATGAACTCTCCTCTAACTATCGGATTCAGTTTTTTTTTTAGAGACTTTTAATAAAGAGAACTACATGTTTTTCAATTCAGTGCTTAATGCTCTTAGGGACTTCAGGCCCATTAGTCTGATTGGGTGCATTTACAAGCTGATTGCTAAGGTGTTGGCGTCTCGTCTGAGGGGTGTTCTTGATGGTGTTATCTCGGCTTCTCAGAATGCTTTTGTGGGTGGGTGGGTGGGAGCGGAATTCCGGGGGTCTTGGTGAAGCTTGATGTGGAGAAAGCCTATGACCATGTCAGTTGGGGATTCTTGATCTATATGTTGGAGCGCCTAGGCTTTGGTGTGAAATGGCGGAGGTGGATTAAGTTTTGAATCTCTTCGGCCAGCTTCTCGGTTTTGGTGAACGGTTCTCCGTCAGGTTTCTTTGGGAGCTCGTGTGGTCTGAGGCAAGGGGATCCCCTTTCCCCTTTCCCTTTCTTGATCGTGATGGAGGCTTTTAGTCGGATGATGTCTCGAGTTTCGGATATTGCTCTCATTCGTGGTTTCATAGTGGGGGATGAGGCATCTCAGTTTGTGGATGTTTCTCATTTGTAGTTCGCTGATGACGCCCTTGTGTTTTGTGATGCGGAGGAGGACCAATTGAGATATCTCAGGTGCATTCTGATTTGTTTTGAGGCCGTTTCGAGTTTAAAGGTGAACACATGAAGAGTTCTTTGATTTCGGTCGGGGAGGTTGGGAATATTTCTGCTTTGGCAGATGTGTTTGGTTGTGGGATCAGTCTCCTCCCCTCTATTTATCTGGGAATGCCTTGGGCTCGGCAGTGCAGCGTCAGCCTTTCAAGGACTTGATGGTTGAGCGTGTGGCGAGGCGGTTGGCGGGTTGGAAGCGTCAGTATCTTTCCAAGGGAATGAGGCTTACCTTGGTAAAGAGCACGTTGTCCAACCTCCCTACTTACCTCCTTTCCCTTTTTTAGATCCTTTACAGTGTTGCTCACAAGATTGAGAGGCTTCAGAGGCAGTTTCTGTGGGGTGGGAATTGTGAGCACTCTTCTCCTCATCTTGTTAGGTGGGAGTCGGTTTGCCGACCTCTGTAGGTGGGGGGGTTGGTATTCGTCGTTTGGTACCTTTCAATAAAGCTTTGTTGGGGAAGTGACTTTGGCGTTTTGGGATTGAGAGGGACCGGCTTTGGAGACGGGTGATCTTATGTCGATATGGGGAGGGCCTGAGAGGTTGGTGCTCGCGTCCCGTTCGGATCCGCAAAGGTATGGGGGTGTGGAAAGATATTCGCCGTGGATGGAATGCTTTCGCAACCCACACTCGTTTCTCTATTGGTTCAGGTGGCTCAGTTTGCTTTTGGACTGACTGTTGGTGCGGTGACACTACCTTGGCCTCCTCTTTCCCCATGCTTTATTGCATTGTTCGCTTCCGTCATGCCTGCCTTGCCGACTATTATCGACTTGATAACGGTAGGATCGTCTGGGATGTTCAGTTTGTGAGACATTTTCAGGATTGGGAGCTTGAAGAGGTTTTTGGGTTTCTGGAGGTCTTTTATAGTTTGCCTCCTCTGGGTGACGGGCTGGACCGGTTGGTGTGGGGTCCTTCCTCCCTCGAGTACTTCACGGTCTCTTCTTTCTTCAGGGTTTCTGCTCTCCAGCCATGTTTGTCTTTCCCTTGGAAGGCGGTGTGGCGCTCCGAGGGCCCCCTTAAAGCTGTTTTTTTCACTTGGTCGACCGCTTGGGGTAAGATTCTCACTCTAGACAATCTGCAGCGTCGCAATTTTGCTATGGTCAACCAATGTTTCATGTGTAAAAATGATGCGGAGTCAATTGATCATCTCCTCCTTCATTGTCCGGTGGCGTATGATTGTTGGTATTTAGTGCTTAGCTTATTTGGCTTGTCCTGAGGTATGCCAGTGTCGGTCCAAGAGCTTCTTGACGGTTGGTGGGAGTGTTTTGCGGGGCTTCAAGCGCGATATGTTTGGAGGATGGTTCCTCTTTGCCTTTGGTGGGCCATCTGGCTTGAACGTAACAAGAGGTGTTTTGAGGGGGTGGAGACCTCATTTGAATTCTTTAAAGATTCTTTTATCTCTTTGTTGTTCTTTTGGGTGGAGGGTAGATTTTGTACATCGATAGAGGAAAAGTTGGCTTTTTTGGGTATGCTCCGGTTGTAGGGCTTCATTCTTGTATTTCGGGACGCACTCCCCCTTGAGTGTCTTTTATACTATTTTTACTTACCTATCAAAAAAAATATATTCTTTGGGACTTCAGTACAGAAATTTCACAAGTTAATTAATCTTCTAGAGTGTCTACATACTTGATAGATATAAAATGACACCTATATTTGGATTAGCCGTGCTCACACCGTGTCCTACTGTTTCAGAATTTTTGGTGTTTATATTATTATATATCCCCTCACGGAAAAATGTTGGATATGGCGTTGACAGTAAATCGTGCATGGCAACCAGAATCTGTCAAAATCTAAAACTGGAGCTTATTTTCTTGTAAAACTAATTTCACTTATATTTGACAAAACAGAATTACATACAACCTTTTTTCCATCACCACAAGAGGCAACATCAAGTACAAATTTCAGACATGCCTATCCAATAAATTTCATACGCAAACGTTAGAAGGCATATTTTCAACGATTCTGAAAGGTATTGCCATGGAAAACTTAGGGTCTTCTTGGTTCAGTTTTCTATAGATATTTCTTTTATAGTTTCTCTTACTAGAGTTTTTTTTTTTTTTTTTCCGTTTCTGAGTTCTTGAGAACAGTTTTCTTAGTAACGAACAAAGCAGACCCTAAAGTAGCGGCCTTATTTGCCCAAAGTAGCTCTTCTCCTTCTCAAAACTGTATGCACTTACTATTGCACGCACTCGCATGTGCACACACTAAGATCTTCCAAGTGTTTCTTCAATCTTAAAAATTCAGGCATTCATCAGAACAGTACCACGACCGCACTGTTCCTTCAAGATTAAAATGCATAGGAATTTGCACTGCAAAAGCATAATACAAACACATAGCTTGCAAACAAAATAGCATACATAAATTACCTTTATCTGAGGTATCAAAGCAGGACCCCCATAGGCAAATGCTGTATAAAGCTGAATAAGGGTTGCTCCAGCTCGTATCTTTTTGTATGCATCCTCACCACTAAACAGAATCCATATTCAACACAAGAATTAAATACCGGTGGTTAGTCTAACTAGCACTTAAGAATGTATGATGACAGTGAAAATGATGACGACGATGCAAAGCTGAAGTTTACCTGCTCACACCCCCGCAGCCAATCAAAGGAACTTTACCCTGATTACAACAGAGTAAACGAATTAAGGCTTTGGTTGCATGCAAAAAAACAAAAAGGAAGATTTGAGAAAACATTGCATGTCTAGACAATAAACAAGAAATGCAAACATTTCCAGGATAACGACATCCCCACATTGAATATAATTAGGAGTTTAACACTGGATATACAGTATGTGTAGCACATAAAAGAAAAGGTAGATTAACAAGAAGAGAATTAAAACATTCCCATTTCTTCCTTGCTCGTCTGTACATTCACAGACCCAGTTGGAGAGTTTCTATCTTCTGTTATGTATACTTCTTCATATGCAAGCTTCTTTTGTAATAAATAACAATGAAGGAGAAATTTGGATCGTCAGAAAACTCCAAAGGTTTTTCCATATCGTAAAGAAAATAAATAAATTCTACCACCACTGTTGTACATAATTAAAAAACATTCAATTATATCCAACAGGGTTTTGCCAAGGGCAATAAAGTAAAAGTGCATTAGAAGTTTTCTGTGTATGATTCTTACTGTCAGGGAAGTTCAGAGCCTTTTTTTTCTTTCCAAAGTATATATTGATGGTGATAACCCCAATAAAGGAAGATTTTGTTCTACATTATCTCAAAACACCCTTTAACGGTGCTCTGCATTCTTATGCTGAAAGACCTTAACTTTTGGCTCAAGTGTTTTAATTCAACCATTAAAAAACTTTCAATATATATTTTTATTTTCTCTAAACAGAACAAAAAAATAAATAAAAAATATCATTGATGCTTTGCGAAACAGGTAGAGGAAAAAAAAATCTAAACTGACTACTACCAAGCTTCAGTTGCTGCTCCTAAGGAAGAAACAGTATGCATACATGACACAATGAAATGAATATTATGTAAAAGGCACTATAATCAACATACCTTTGTTAGAACATACATATCATTTAAGATAGTGGTGGACAAATTAAAGAGAGGCTTCCCACTTAAGCCACCAGATTCTGCAGCCACTGGATATTTATTTACTGGATCTGGTCTTGAAATGGTTGTATTTGAAATGATCTACACGAACCAAGAAATAAAAAATCAACAATAAACTCTATGAAAATGCAATTTTTTTCCCCAGCAAAAGTTAGAAGCAAGAGTAAGGTAAAAAAGAACATTACAATTCAAGTCCAGCAACATTATAAATACCTCATCTAAAATGCATACGAGATGTAATGAAATTGTATACTCTGAAGGAAAAAAATCAGGCCTATGATCTGGTTTTTTGGGCTCTAAGCATATTAAATTTAGAGTTGGGGCATGCAGGTTAGTGTTTGGGAGGACCTTTAAAATATCATAAACTAATAATTTCAAATTTTTTTACTTTACCTGTTATCTGGAATCATGACAACTCTACTAGATTTAGAGTCGGGATAAGTTCTCAAAACAAATAACATCACGATTTGATCCCAGAAACTAACCTTCCTATCATCCCCCATTCTAAATCTTATATGCTTTGAGAATTCATCCCGACTCTAAATCTAGTAGAGTTGTTACATGATTCCAGATAACAGGATAAAGGTAAGATTTTGAAATTATTAGTTTCTGATATTTAAAAGTTCTATTTTTCATACTAGGTTATTAACTATCAAACATTGTAAATGACATTTTGTATCTTACGACTTGATTTGTTACGAAGTTGCTAAATAGGGAGATAAGGATTTGGCATCACTTGGTAATTCATCAACCTATGGAGAGTCTGTCTTTCACTGCAGTTCATTTACCTGCAAAAATGTTTTAGAATGTTGTGTTCTTCCATATTGCGAATGAGATGTGCTTGCAGATTGTCGATAGAAAATAGCAGTAGTATTCCACAAGGAAAATAGTTGTTTCCTACCCATTAGAAGGAACTTCGTTCTTCAAATGACGTGGCCCAATGAAATTTTGACGTGTTGTTTAAAATTTATAATATTAATAAATAGTAAATGAATTTATCAAGCAACCTTTCTACACCACAACTCATGGCAGGACCTTAAGTTCACCCATCCCCTCACCACGCAACAATAATACGTGATGATATCCCCGGACCCATAGATTCATTGTTGATAATGGATCCAAGATTCACTTTAAAAGGATCCTCAAGGGATAGAGCATACTTTCTCGAACTATGTTTCTCATCTCTAAAAAAATCAATACTTCATCAGGCCCCAATTTGAAATTTACTTGTCCAGAGTTTCTGCCCTCTTGGTACTTCCATTTCATGAAGAACCATAATTTCCGTTATGGTAAGGATCCACTGCCCTTTATCTTCTTGAATAAGTATTTAAAGTCTTCTAATCAACCAAATTCCAGTAATTCCTCTTTCTGTCTAGATCCTGTTCTTGTTTCTGACCAATCACGTACTTCATGCTTGCAACCCATGACCATTATCCCCTAAGAAGCCTATGCCATCTTTTGGCATGATGGTCAAGCAAGAGTTTAACATATGCTTTATCCAAGAAGCGAGACTTGAAAGGAGAATTTCATGTTTTCTTCAAAGAGTATACCAAGATTTCCTGTCACCTTTTTATCCATTTCCTAATTTTTAGCGCTCTTTATTTTTGCCTTAGCAAACAATAGTTAGGTGACAATAAGACACCTTAAGGATCTTTTGGGAAAAGAGGTCCACATCTTGAACTTTTTAGTAGAAAATCCGATTTGTTGCTTCTTGCAAGGCTTCAATCTATGTGTCTCTAGCCACTTTTGAGTGATTAGGCTGTCTCACTACCCATGACAGCCAAATGTTGCTTCCCCTCCTGGGTGCCTCTGCCAAGAGTGAGACTGAGAGTGACTTCAATGGTTCTTCTCTAAATTAACATGGAGCAATTAGGAACTAGAGGTGGCTGTAGGATGACACCAGAAATAGAACTTTATTAAAGATTGTCATTGAGCCCAAGATGAGAGTCCTTTCCTAAGCCCTTAGAAATGCTTTTGCTATTGATCTTTCTTATAGTTAAAAACTACAATGAACAGGTTTTGTATCCATTTGTTGATCCTTGTCCAACGATAGGCTACATTGAGTTTAATATCTTCCCTTCTTTATTCTTTGGAGGAGTCCTCATCCCCCATGCATTTTGTTTCTTTTACTTTTATAAGGTTCTTTGATTTTTTGAAAAAATTATTGAAAAGACATAAACAATGAGGTCCAAAACACTCTAGCCTATGTGGTTACATACATCGTACCTTCAAAAAAGTTGAAACCTGAATACTGGAAGTATGCTATTCAAAGTAGGATAGTTCGTTCTAGAACTTGTACAGTCCAAAAGCCATAGACATAAAGAGATGGTGATTATTGCAACATGCAAACAAACAGGAAATATACTATATATATTTAGTGCCAGAAATACACTAATGACATAACAAAACAAAAAAAAAAAAAAGAGGAAAAAGGAATATGGCCGGTCCTTAATGTAGACAAAAAGAAAATATCATCTTGTTGTATTTGTGTAAGCCATAAATGTAATTAGTGAATATTACTCATAGTAAGCATAAAAAACTGCCACTTCTTCAACCAGGAAAAATCCCTGAACCACACCCTCTGGGGTTGTTTAATCAAGCTAACAGCTGGCCGAAAAATAAACATGTTCTGCAAAACAGTTGTGCTCATCCCTGTCTAACGCGGACTATCATAAACAGGCAGTATTTTTTTCTTTAAAAATTTGGCAGTACAACCAACACAATAATGCTTCATTACGAGAAGTACGTGCTAAATGTTTGTTTTACTCTAGGCCTTGATGCCAACATTCTAAAGTCTTGGCTTGGCAACAGTCAGATTGCTAACTAGTCTCACTTCTCCCAGCATCGGAATAAGCAAAAACATAAGATAATAAATAAGCAAATCATAAATTTTTCATAAGATTAAGCAAATTTCAAAATACAGTAAACAAGTCAACAGATAATCAGTTTTATCAGCACGTCATCCTCGAGGTGCTAAAATTAGAATAAATGCAAAAGGCATTTCTTTTGTCTCAAGGGTTAACGGTGGACAAAATCTCAACATGTGAAATCTCCTACATGCTTAAGAAAAAGAATAAAAAATAAAAACAAAGATACCTTGTTGTAGGATAGAAGCAGAATAATAAATCATTAAACCACAAGTTACATTTTTTCAAATATACGGATTCTTTAAATTCGAAAATTAAATATCTAATGGCCCAAGAAAAAATGTTTTTTTGTAGTTAACAGGTTACATTCTTTCAAATATAAGGATTCCGTAAGATTCAAATTCATAATCTAAATGGACTTTTCTAGATTGCTCCACATAGGTTTTACAATTTCTATGCAAGAATGTTCAATTTTCATAAGATCTACTTGACTGTTGTCCAAAACGTAACACAAAGAATACATCAAAGAATTTTGAGGTAATCATGATCCTAAGACCTATAATTTAACCAAGATAAGTGAGAACCTATAGAGTCGGCCTCTGCAAGTAATGATTAATAAGAAAAGGGTATCAAATTAAATAAGCCAAGCATTTTAGTATTAGAAGCTAAAGAGACTAAAAGTGAAATTTACAAATGGGAAATATATACCAGTCCGTCCAAGCGAAGAGCGAGAGCAACCTACAAGAATAGTTGAGGAACCATAAGACCACACGATGATGGGAAGTGCGACTAGAATATTATTATACAAGCATGTGCATACATACTGCTGCAATATCTTCAAGGTCCTGTTTAGACAAGTCCGGAGCAATTTTCACAAGCAAGGGAGGGGGGCCCTCCTCTCCCCATTGCATTTCATCACGAGCAGCTTGAACCTTGATGGCAAAAAATAAGTTAGTAACATATCCTATACAGGTCAAATGGTCAGGTAAATTGAGCAAAAAGTAATTTCAGGTGTAGATATTCAAACCTTCTTAACCAGATCTTTTAACTGTTTTCTTCCCTGGAGCTGGCGCAGTCCAGGGGTATTTGGTGATGAAACGTTGATGACCTGTAAGGAGCAACAATGTTTATTTTAAGATAAGAGCAAGTAGTATTTAAACTTAAGGATACTAGAGAACACATAATCTCTAAGACATGTATAAACTAATTTCCAAGTTCTACTTAAAAAACTCAACAACTACCTAATGCTGGTACATAAGAATTTGGGGAGGGGAGAACAAGGTACAAACGTGACCTTGGTCACTATTTGCACAAAGTAGCTGCTCTCAGTCTCAAATCCACCGTTCTCATGTAACAAACACAAAGTTTTACCATTGCACCATGCGATTATGTCTTATATATAACAAAATAAAAGTACCTAAGAAATCATGTATAGAAAGTACAAGACTGTAATGCCCAAGAAAGTAATTTCTTCCAATCAAAGGTGCTTTAAGTGATGATGAGTTTCTTGTCTTGCTACTAGAAATGTAAGTTCTCCTACAGCAATCAAAAAGATGCATATGCCACCTAGAGTGACTGTATATCTAACAACTTATAAGGGAGCAGATGTATAAAGATCATCTGTCTCTGACATAAAAAAACGAACAGCCTATCATACAATTATACAGATATCAACAGGACAATAACAAAATGAAATACATAAAGGACAAAAATAACTCAAAGCAGCCCAAAAAATATAACTACCAAGTAATCAGCATACTGCGACAATGTATGAACTCCTTGTACATAATCTGCAGCAGCATCTTCACTGGTCTTATTCTTCCCAAGGTTAACCCCAAGAATTCCAGGACCAGCTTTGCCTCCATGTTTGACTTCGTCATTGGAAGAGGATGAAGTGCTTGAAGTTTCATCCAACTTCCTCTTACCATGCTGCGCACCCAACCGCTTTGCAACAGCAACAATTCCTTCACTGTTGAAGCCGCACCTATTAATTATAGCACTGCCCCCAAAACCAATTAGTTGGCATCTTAAAAATCTAAAACAGGACTTTCGCTAGTCCAAACAGCTGGAAGTAGGAAATAAATTCGAAAGGAGAGAATAGCATCAGATCAACCCATGCAATCTAAGTACTAGACAGCTTACTGCAATGGCAAATAAGACATAGTCATTCTTACCCTTCCTCCCTCAATCTAAAGATCCGAGGCTTTGGATTTCCCTCCTGTGGAACAGGAGTAACTGAGCCAACCTCCACAAAGCCAAACCCTAATCCAAGCAACCCTTCAACAGCCTCGGCATTTTTGTCAAAACCAGCAGCAAGACCAATAGGATTGGAGAACCTCCTTCCCCAAACTTCAAGTTCTAGAATGGATGGATCGGGTCTCTTCTCTTTAGGAACCCACCCACGAGCTGCGGCTGAAACAGCCAAACGATGAGCAACCTCTGCATCTAGAAGGGCAAATAATGGATTGACAAGTTTTGTCGCTGAGAAAAGCCAGCCACTGCAAAAAAAAATAATAATAATTAATAGATAAATAAATAAAATTAATAAAAAATAAAAAATTAAGAATGACATGCATTATAAGTTATTCACCAAGGCTTGCAGTACATAATAATTAAGGTCTTAGAAACCAATACCAAATCACAACTTACTGATTTCTTCATCAAGTGCAAATGTGTGAGGTTGATAATATTCAACATAAAAGCAAAAGTAATTTCATCCCCCACTATTTGAGAACACCTACATAACCACTCCAAATGATTATCTATGTTCCTTTACTGTATCTACTCTTACTAATTTGATCTTCCATATTACCTTAACAATACTCCCAGTGGAAGGAAACAGATATTAATCACTTTGAAAGACCAAACCATTTTGGTCTTCACAACTTCCATCTTCCTCACAAATGTTGCTCTTCTAATTTTATCACTACTTATTTTACCACACATCTATGTCAGTTTAATGAAATGATACTTCATGAATATTGCCCTTCTATCCACGCACACATAAATAGTAAGATAGTTTTACACTCTCAATAGGCATTTGTTCTCAACTTCTCAAAGAAATTTTAGTTTCAGCATTTTCACCAAGATCCTTTTGATCTTATTCTTGATATGTCTTATGTCACAAGACAAGCCCCAGACCAAGGATACGATCAGGAACCATGACATCAAGGTAAACATGCCACACAGAAAGAACACAACGATTTGTGTGGTTTGGCTTAAAACTATTTCCATGGTGAAGATTTAGCAAAAGTTCCTTTTTTTATGACAGGGTGTCTGGGGGCTTTCACCAGACTAATCCACGGATTTGTGCAAAGCGACCCCCCACACAAATTGGGTAAGGATTGAACTATGTTTGCAGTCGTGACCCAACGAATTGCTTGCACCCAATAGGAATCAAACATGAGACTTGATGCTTCTTGAGGCACCAAGTCCCAATTCTTTTGCAACTAGACCAACCCCTTTAGGTTGAAGATCTACCAAAAGATTTCACCATGGAAAAATTCGGATTTTACAAGTTACAGCCTCCAAACCATGCTCAACGAAAAGTTTGCTAACAAAAACAAGTTAACCCTGATTCAACAAAGATCATGGGCGAAAATTCAGTTGAACAAGTGGACTTCTATTTCAATAACCTATCTATGTCACTGTTTTAGTGTTTTGTTCACACTTCTCTGACTGTGGAACAGAGGCATATACCACCAATGAATACAGGTTAACAGGAACTTTTAATTTTCACATATATATATATATATATATATATATATACGTATACATATCATCTTTATATATCCACATGAGAAGTACCAGAAAGTTGCTTCATCCACAGTACTGGCATAAGCTCCTCCACCTATAAGTAGGCCTATGGTTGCTCCTGTCAATAACCTGCCCTACAGTTCAAGACAATCAGATGCATTAGAATCAGAGAAGTGTTTGTGGAATTTCAAAGAAATCTGTAGAAGTCTATATATAAGCATGCTGAAGAGAAAATTTAACAGTCAACAAAAAGTGACATTTGAAAGAATTGTAACACAAACTACGAAAATAATTGATACAAACGCCTTAAACATAAGAAGAAACACACTTTCTACAAGTTACAAAATTTAGGAGAAAGTAGAGGTGGCAACCCAATTCTTTGCAGGAAAATAAACCCAAAAACAAAGTATTCATTTAACTAATGCCCAAATGTTCAAGTTGGTTCTGTTCATCCTCAAAACTTGCGAACACATAGACACAAATCAATCCATGCCCAAAAATCAACTGAGTACCTCTGCATCTCCTACACTGACCATAACCAATTGAAAAACCATAATTACTTTCCCACATTTTCCTCAGCAGAACATAAAAGTGAGGGCGCGCGCATTTGATCAAACATCACGTACACATAAAACCCAGGTACATAAATAAATAAATAGACACACACACACATATATATATATATAGAGCGAGAGAGAAGGAGAGAGAGAGAAACTACTATACGCATATAATAAAAAAAACCATGTTCATACAAAACCCAGAGAGAACTATGCGCATATAATCAAACTGTTTGAAATGTACAAAAACTCCCCATTCAAATTACACAACGCCCCCATTGAAATTATAAACAAAATACCATTTCGCCCCCACTCACACACTTTTCTGGGTCCGTGTTTAATTCAAACACCATGTTCATACAAAACCCAGATACATAGATTTATGTATATACACAATATATATAAATAGAGAGAGAGTACTTTTTTAGAGGAGTGAGGAAGCTTTGAGGCAGTGGAAGAAGAAAAAGAATGTCTTGAAGCTGCAACTCCAAAAGCGCTTCCTGGTTTAAGCTTCCCAAAGGAACACTCTTTCATCAATTTCATCCCAAACCTTGCCATCATTCTTATTCAATTGCACAACCTATTTCAAACAGTATCGTCAAAACAACACATACATATACATATATATGTATATAGATGTGTGTGTTAGTGTGTGAAGAAAGAAAGAAAAGGTTGAAAGTGATGAGCGATTGCAAGGGTTTGGGTGGTTTTATTGGAGGAGAGGACGAGAGGGGTTTTAGCGGAAGTGGGGGCTTGTTGTATGGGCTCCTACTCACCCTCTTTGGTTCGGGTCATGATCCGTTTTCCAACCAGGTTTGGTTTGCTTTATGTTTTAAAATTTACAGTATTTATTATTTATTTTTAAAAAAATATTTATTATTATTTTATTTTTTTGTTATTTTTTGTCAAATTATTATGAGTTGAATTAAAAACAGTAACGTATTACTGTACAAGTACGAGGAAAGTCTGATTAAAAGAAAAATAATTACAAAAAAATCTTTTTAAAGACCAAAATAAAAAATTTAGGATAAATATCACTGACACCCCCTCAAAGATATCATAATCCCACACAGACCCCCTCGATATTCACTATTCCCACTCGAACCCCCTCAAAATTGAATTTTGTCCCACAAAGACCCCCTCTGTCTCCATGCCGTTAAACTGTGCCGTTAACCACCTTGTGAATTGTCTATTTTGCCCTCAAAATGATATAAAATGACCTTCATATCATTCTTCTTCAATTTGGGCATCTCAAAACCCTAACCCTAATTTATATACATAGAGAGATTGGAAGTGGAAAATTGGGGGAGAGATTGAAGATGGGGATTGTATATATTGCATACCCATATATACATATATATATGCTGCTATATATACCCATATACCCGTATATATATATATAGCTGCTATATATATACCCGTATACATATATATACCCTTATATACATATATATACCCGTATATATATATATGTGTGTGTGTATATATGTATATATATGTGTGCGACTGTGCGTGTGTGTGTGGGGTGTGTGTGTGTGTGTGTGTGTGTGTGTGTGAGAGAGAGAGAGAGAAAAAAAAATTAAATGTTTTTTTAATTTTATATTTATTTTCGAATTTAGTATTTTTTTTAAAATTTAATATATATATATTTTGAATTTTATATTTATTTTCAAATTTTATAATTTTTTATGTTTTTTTGAATTTTATAATTATTTTCGAAATTTAATATATATTTTAAATTTTTTATGTTTTTTGTGATTTTTATATTTATTTTCGAAATTTAATATGTTTTTTTGAAAAAAAAATAATTTCGAAATTTATATATATTTTTAATATTATATTTATTTTCGAATTTATAATATTTTTCAAATTTTAAAATATATTTTTTCGAATTTTATATACATTTTGAAAATTTAATACAATTTTTTTTGAATCTATATATTTTTCCCCTTCTTATATATTTTTTTCTAAATTTTTATATATTTTCAGATTTTAATATAATTTTTCAAAATTTTATATTTTTTTTGAATTTTATATTTTTTTTGCATTTTCAGATTTTATATAATTTTTTTGAATTTTAAATATTTCTTTCAAATTTTATATATTATTTTTGAATTTATATATTTTTTCTAATATATATATTTTCGTAATATATATATATTTTGGGCATATGGGTAATTTCATATTTTTTATATTACCCTAATGTAATAAGTGAAACCTTAGGGGGTGCTACTACAATTTACTCTTTTTAAAAATATATTTCGAAGGGCAAATTAGTAATTTCACAATAAAACGTCAATAAACCTAACAGTCGTCTGTCAGAGGGGGTCCGTATGGAAATACTCAATATCGAGGGGGTTCGTGTGAAATTAGGATATCTTTGAGGGGATGTCGGTGGAAATAACCCAAAAATTTAAGTACGTGCCAAACACAAAAATTATTAACGAATAAATATTTATATAAAAATAATTTACATTCAAAGAATCTCAATGTTTGTCCGACTCAATTTTATTTAATAATTTTTTAAGCCTATATTTCAAATACGACAACTTTTAAATAGTATTTCAAAAAAAATTAATTATTAAAAATAACTACAAAAAAATTATACAATTTTAGTCCACTTGTCACCCATTTTCATTCTTTAACTAAACCATTGAAAGTTGAATGGGGTTTTTAGTCTTTTACATACACTAATTTGTTAAATTGATATTTATTTTAATTGAAGTTTTCAAAAATGAAATTATTTTTGTTAATTGATTGTGTCACGAAATATTTTTTGAAAGTTGTCGTTTTTGTAATACCGGTGCCAATAAATTATCTATTTCAAATTATATATATATATAGTGGTTAAAATAAAAGAGAGAACTGACCAAAATAGTATAGAGAAAAGAAAAGAGATATTTGTATATTTGGTATAGAACTAAAATGTTATATTACGTACTACACCATGTAACTATTTGAGGACTTTTGTGTAGTGTAATCACTTATCCGCCTTTAAGCTACAATATATAAAGATAGGTTAGTAATATAGTGCACTACGTTTTGTACTATTTCATATGCTCTAAGATTGTATTAGAGCCACAATTGTAGAACCTTTTTTTCTTCTTTTTATTCTCTTTTGGGCCAACACATGTCCTGGTATTTTTTTTAAGTATAACCGTTTCCAACAATATAATTACCAAAAAGAAAAGAGTTTAAAGTGAATTTATTTACAAAATAGGTAAATAATTATTTACGAATTTGACAAAAAAAAAGATAATGACATAAATACCCTTTTATGCACTGCATTCTTGTTATCATATATTACCCTTTATATTAATTTTACCAACTTGCTCTTTTTGTTTAGTTTAGTTTTTTAAAAAAAATACTACGTTTATTTTGAAAATAAATTTTTGCTTTAGCTCTTTCTGGTAAAACTTTTTTGTCTCTTTACTGCAACATAAACTCTTTCCGTCTGCAATTTCGATTTTACTGAAACATCATATGCATCTTCCTTTTCTCTTTCCCCCTCATAGAATAACCTTTTGGAAAAATTTTCCAAAAGGTTATTCTATCTTAATTTTAAAATTTTGCTTTTTTATTCCGAAACCATAGCTTGCATGCGTCAATCTCCTCCATTTTAGATCGATGAGGTACAAACACTTTGTTTAGGGGTGTCGATAGGTACAAATACTTTGTTTAGGGGTGTCGTACCTGTATCGAACATTTGGACACGCACCTGTATCAAACACTCGGACGCACCTGTATCGAACACTCTGACACATTTAGTACCTGTGTCGAATACTTGGACACGTTTTTAGCACACGGGAAACACATAGATCATCCAAAACGATGGCTCAAAAAGAGATCACTCGCTCCCTTTGTGTTGGTATATTAGACGAGGAACGCTCTCTAGTGTTACCATTAGGATTATTTTTCTTTTTACTTTTTAATTTTCATGTCTTTATCCGAAGTTCCAAGTTCAACTATAAGGCAAAAAGGCAAGCTAATTCAAATAGTTGCTACTGAAACGAAAATGAGCATATATTATATACTTTGAAGAAATCCCAGAAATGTTGCGAAGAAAGGCGAGACGAATTGCTTTTGGATGCAAAATGCCATGCAAATTATATTTATATATCACCACATTGCTTATGCTGTAGGAAGACAAAAAATAATAGATGGGCAATTTCAATCTAATAATAAGATACAACTTTACATAGATACAAAAGTTTGCATCTCTGTAATGCAAGTCTGCATTGGCCAATTCAAACATTAGAGAAGTGATACAACTCACATAGATACAAAACCAATAAAAGTCAGTTCTTATCAGCATGAATTTAGCATAATTAGGGTAGGGAACCACTTCAAAATTCTTGCACTGCATTAGTTGAATTAATACACCCTGCCAGTCATATATAATAATAATATATATATATATATATAAAAAACAATTAACACCACAAAAAATAAAAGGCCTAGAGATTGTTATCTTCTATACAACAACAGGAATTTACATATTACAAGTGCCATGACAAACGCATTTTGAAAACTCTCTGGTATGAAAAAAGGACATAAAACTACATCCTAACTGAGGCTTCAACCCTGCACCCCTGTTCTTCGGAAGGAAGTGACCGAAGATATACCGCGTTGAACTTATAAACAGAAAGTTATAAACCCACCATGCAGATTTTGTATGACTTCACATGCTACTCCCTGAAAATAGAAAAACAACAAAACAATCAGAAATCTGTTTAACACAAGCCAAAGAAAAAGTATATATTATGCCAACATTACATGGTAGTATAGAAAATTGAAGACAACTATACCACTATTGCGGATTTCTATATCTATAAACTGCACAACAGTTTTAGTTTTTAGCAAGAGTTATACAACCACTTCTTGGTAAGTATAGGAGCAGCTGTGAAGTAACAGTAATGACCATGGCACCCTAACAGTTTGGGTTAATAAATACATGACTGAGAGTTGGGTAAATTACACTCACACCCCTTGAGGTTTGTTCTAATTATATGCAGTGGTTGCGAATGGCCTTCACTACACTGACCTCCATTATTGACATTAGTCAGCATATAGTGCCAAAACAAATATAAGAAATTTCATAATTACCCCTCATTTTACAAGCATTTTTTATAAAAGAAAATCCTTACAATTGAAATGACTAAAACGCTCATCTTTCTTCAAACTCTCCACTGCCGTTGCCGCCAAACTTCTCTCTCTCTCCACCTCCACCAACCACTCCCACCACTACCACCATCAAGTGGCCATTTGATTTCTTCTTCACATGTTACAAGACTAGATGGTCCCAAGTGGGCAATTATAGCATAGTGGCCCTCTCATGGTTAAGGTTTCGTCGGGGTTGTGTACCCCAATCACCTGCAGGGATGACTCCGCATGATCTTCCTGGTTGTGAATGGATAACGTCGGGTGGTCGTGCTTCTCCGTCGGGTGGTCGTGCTTCTCCGTCTGGTGGCCTATTGATAGGTCTGGATGGTTCGATGAATCACCGTGTTGACCCGCCTGAGAGTTTTGTTGTCTCGTAGGAGGGATCGACGTCGTGGGTGGCACCAAAGCTAGTTTCGCCACTAGTTCAGCATTCTGTCTTTCTAACTCGGCATTTCTTTCTTCTAGGGCTCGTCGGATTGGATCTTCGGTTTGAGAGGTGTTGCCCCCTGTCGAGGGCAAGTCGGATTGGTGTGATCAGGTAATAACCGCCAAAACAAATATAAGAAATTTCATACTAACCCCTCATTTTACAAGCACTTTTTTATAAAGGAAAATCCTTACAATCAAAATGACTAAAACGCCCATCTTTCTTCAAACTCTCCACTACATTGCCGCCAAACCTCTCTCTCTCCACCTCCACCAACCACTGCCACCACTACCACCATCAAGTGGCCATTTGATTTCTTCTTCACATGTTACAAGAGTAGATTGTCCCAAGTGGGCAATTATAGCATAGTGGCAGTTGATACTCTGGCGAAACAGGTGTGATCTCTTATATAGAAAGGGAATGACTTCACCACTTCAAATCATCTGATCGGAATATTGGCGTTGCTTGGACAAGAGGATCATCGATTTGCCATGGAGAGCCAAGAGAGGAAATGGTGAGGGGCAGTTGGTGGTGATAGATCAGTAGAGAAAACCCTAAAATTTAAAAGAGTATAAGGGAATTCAAGGAATTGAAATTATAAATAAGGGGATATATATGATTTAATAATAACAGCTCGGTTTACTAACAATAACTGTCCGCGCCTCAACCCGATTTGGGTTAAATCTCCTAAAACCATACCCGCGACACTATCATCATCATCATCATCCTTGCTTTTGTACCATATAAATGGGGCTAGCCACAGGCCCACAACAATTCTCTTTTTCGTTCTTTCCTATTATAAACCATGTTCCTTACTATATATAACACTTTTAACCCTTCATCTCCTAACTAGAGCTTCTCTGGTCTATTTTGTATATGACCATACCACCTAAGCCGACTCTCTGTAATTCTAGCATTAATAAGAGCTACTCTTAACTTACCCCATATGTCCATTACTAATCTTACCTTTTCTAATTATCCCCACTATCAATTGTAGCATCTTCATATCCGCTACATGAATGCATTCTTCTTATTTCTCTTCCAATGCCCAACACTCTACTCCAGATTACTTAGCTGGCCTCATAACTGACATACAGAATTTTCCTTTCCAATTTATTTGAGATTCGTTTGTCACATGAGATGCAACTAGTTTGCCTCCATTTTCTCCACCTTGCTCCAATCCCTACTTATTTCTCTATACTTATCTAATAATAATAATACTATTGAGTGCAAATGCTAATGTAAGTGTCCGTGGCAATATTCGTATTCATCACTCAATTGAATCATATGTTCACATGAAGGGAACAACGTTTTTATACACGAGCAAAAAAGGTCACCGCAGAATATCACAAGTATTAAACAGAAATACATGTCCGTATTTGTGTAGATATTAAACATTGAGTATGAAGACTTTCTCCATTTAGAGTCTCATTTGATGAGATTACACAATACACATGGTTCTCCTCTATTGGTTTTCCAATATTAGGATAGGTTTGGGTTGCCAGCAATGATCAGTGGTGAATTTAAGCTATTTAAATGGCAGCCATGACCATTCTCATTCAATTCCAATTTAGAAGGGGGGAAAATTGAAGAAAAAGAAGAATGGAGAAAGGAGAGGGAGAATGCTACTCAATTCTTGCAAAAGGAAATCAATTGATGAGAGGGTGGGTAGTAGTGGTCAGGGAGAGAGAAGAAAATGAGAGAGCTATACAGTCTTCCTAGAGAGAGATATAGATAGAAAGGAAAAGAAAAGAATTTAAGGCAACCACGAGTCCTTTGTTTTGACCCTATTAAGAGGAGAAAACTGTAATATTCAAAAATTGAAAGCCAAGTCTTTTTCAACAACTGAAGAGAAAATTAACATTAAAAAAAAAATCCATTTGACACTCTTAACGGGTAGATAACAGAAGGGGTCTACAGTGCATTTTGATTTGCTTTCAAGCTGTATCTGGTTTGAAGGTGAACACCGGAAAGAGTTCTATGATTCCAGTGGGGGAGGTGGGAAGGATTTCTGATTTAGCAGCAGTGCTGGGATGTGGGGTGAGTCAGTTCCCTTCGGTGTATCTAGGTATGCCTCTGGGTATGTCAGCGCAAAGACAACATTGTTGGGACTCTGTGGTGGAGCGGGTGGAGAGGCATTTGACTGGTTGGAAGCGTCAGTATCTTTCCAAAGGGGGAGACTTCCTTTGGTCAAGAGTACGCTTTCCAATCTTCCAACATATGTTCTATCTCTTTTTCAAATTCCTTGTAGTGTGGCCCAGAGGATTGAGAGGCTCCAGAGACGGTTTTTGTGGGGTGGTTGCGGGTCTGCTCTTCCTTTTGTTAGTTGGGAGGCTATTTATCGCCCCCTTCATGAGGGGGCTTGGGTATTAGGAGATTAATGCCTTTCACCAAAGCCCTTCTGGGCAAGTGGTTGTGGCGGTTTGGGATGGAGAGGAACCGTCTTTGGAGGAGGGTGCTTTTTTGCCGTTATGGTGAGGAAAGGGGTGGTTGGTGCTCCAGACCAGTGAGGACTCGTAGGGGCATGGGTGCTTGGAAAGACATTAGGACAGGATTGGACTCTTTCGCCACTCATATTCGTTTTAGTGTTGGAGTGGGGCTTTCTGTCTATTCTGGTCAAATCTTTGGTGTGGCGAGGCCACTTTGGCTTCTTTCCCTCAACTCTATCGTATTGCTCGTGATCGGCATGCCTGTGTAGCAGACTATTATCAGCTTGATACCGATAGGCTTGTCTGGGATGTTTGGTTCGTGAGACAGTTTCAGGAGTGGGAGCTAAAGGAGGTCTCCGGGCTGCTGGAGCTGCTCTATAGTCATCCTTTTTCTGGTACTGGGTCGGATTTACGTTGTGGGGTCCGTCATCTCACAGGAGGTTCACTGCTTCATCTTTTTTCTGGTGTCTTTCAGATCGGGCTTGTCAGGTCTTCCCTTGGAAGGCAGTTGGCGATCTAGGGCCCCTCCCAAGGTTGCTTTTTTTGTGTGGTCGGCGGTGTGGGATGGAACCTTACACTGGATAATCTCCGACGTCGGAATTTCGTCATAATAGTTAACTAATGCTTCATGTGTAAAAGCGATGGTGAATATACTGATCATCTCCTTTTGCATTGTCCGGTGGCTTATGATTGTTGGTGTTTACTTTTTGGCCTTTTTGGTGTTCAGTGGATTATGCAGGTCCCGGGTCGTGGCATATTGGAGGCTTGGCAAGATTGTTTTGTGGAGTCTCATGCTCGCACTTTTTGGAGGGATGATCCCATTTGTCTTTGGTGGATTATCTGGCTTGAGCGCAACAGGCGCTACTTTGAGGGGACCAAGTCCCCGCTTGGCACCATCAAGGACTCTTTCATTTCTGTTCTTTTTTATTGGGTGGATGGTAGATATTGTAAATCTATAAAGGAAAATATTGACCTTTTGGGTTCTCTCGGTCCTTTGGGACCCGCTTCTTGTACTTGGGGACGCACTCCCCTTTTGAGTGCTTTCTATTTTATTTCTGACTTATCAAAAAAAAGATAACAGAAGGGGTCTAAGTGAAACACTATATCATATTTCAGTCAGGGGAATCTAATCTACACTGGGTATGTAATGGTATACACTATGCATGTTGAATTAATAAATCTTAGCGAGTCCCTTTATCTATTTTTTTTTTTGTGTCAAAGTTAAAACTAATACGGATAATGTACCATAATTAATATTTAGTTTACTGGGATCAACTACTAATTAACTAATTAGTACATTTATGTTGTACTATAATATGTCTATATCTAGTTAAGCATACTATAAAGTATGTATGTGTGTGCGTATTTATATTCTTCCTAGTACATTAAGAAAAAAGAAATAAATAATTAAGTTTACATAAATACAACTAGGAGGAAATTCCTTTGGGGTGATACGAGAGAGGAGCTTAAGTATCATCCAGTACGCTAGATAAAGATGTGCAGACCTAGTCCGTTGGACGACTTGGATTAGGAGGTTTATCCTTTCAATAGGGCTCTCCTATCGAAGAGGTGGTGGATATTTAGAGGCGAGTGTTATTGATGGTAGAGGAGATCATTGTGTCGGTATGGGGAGGAGAGAGATTGTTGCTCCTCCGGTGCAATTTGATCAGCCAGGGCCAACGTCTTTGGAAATGTATTCGGATGGGTTGGGAAGAATGTTCAAAATGCATCGGTTTCTGAGCATACGACCACAGGGGAGTTTGCTTTTTGAAGGATTTTGGGGTGGTGATTCTCCATTGGCTAGTCATTTTCCCCGACCTTTCAGAAGTCTGGTTTATAGGGTTTGATAGCGGGAGGATTACTTGGCAATTTCCGAGACATTTTCAATACTGGAACTGGATGAAGTTTCCCGTGTCCTGAATCTCTTGTCTAAACCGGAGCTTGGAGCTTGATGGTAACTATCCTGATTGTATTATGTGGGTGCCCATTCTACGGGGGATATTTGAGGTCCATTCCTTATTGCATCGCCGGTTTGGCTTCTTAAGGTCTGATTTTCCTTTAAACACAGTTTGGCATCAGAAGGCGCCTAAAGTAGCCTTTTTTTCAATCAGACTGCAACTTGGGGCAAGATCTTGATGCTGAATAACCCGAAGAGGAGGATACAGGTTACTGTCAATTGGCATTACATGCGTAAGAGGAATGGGGAGTCGGTGGATCAACTCCTCTTTACATTGCCCCATGGCTCACGAGTGTTGAAGTCTTATTTTTTATTCGTTTGGAGCCCAATAGGTTATGCCTCGGTCTTCAAGGGGCTTCATTGATGCTTGGAGATGTTTTCTGGGAGACGACAACCATGATTTTTCGAGGGTTATGCATTGGGTTGGGTGTTTGGAAGGAACAGAATAAAGATCGTTCCATGGGGAGGAATCTTCCAATCTGAGCTCTACAAATTATTAGTATCTTTTTAGTTGGGTGATGAAGAGAAATTGTAACTATATAGAGGAGATCGTTGTTCCTTCTTGGTTCCTTGGGTCCATACGCCTATATCTCTAGCTTCAGCCTTTGTGTAGTCTTTGGGAAGCGTTCTCACTTTGAACACTTTGAACGCCTATATTCGCAGGGTCATCTCTGGATTTTTTTTTTATTTAAGATTTTATTATGGCGGATTTGTCGTCTTTCGGCGGTGGGGCTGTTGAGAACAAGCCCGTTATTTCTGAGATCGTTTCTGTCTCTACCAAGCTTACAGATCAACGTTTGGATGTATCTAATTTCCAGCATTGGAGAAAGATTATTCTTTTTGTTATTCGTGGTATGGATAAAGAAGATCATCTTACTATTGAATTCCTGAATCCTCAATCTGACCCTGCAGGTTATAAGATTTGATTACATGATGATTCACGATTATATAACCAACTTATCAATTTTATGGAGCCAAATGTACCCACGTTGGTTACCCACTGTGATTCAATTAAAGAGTTGTGGGAGTATCTACAGATTCTATCTTCTGGCCGAGATGATATGAATAGATTATATAATGTATGTCAGTCCATATTCCGCCCTGAGCAAAAGGAAAGTATCAGTGATTATTTTGCTTCGTTCAATAAAACATATGAAGAATTTAATATGTTTATGTCTATTACGTCAGATATTCATCAGATGCAGAAACGGAGAGCAGTTGGTTATTCTTGCATTCCTGAGTGGTTTAAAACCTAAATATGAATCGGCTCGGTCTCAGATTCTAGCAAGTCGCAAAACTTCACTTACAGAGGCATATTCTAGGGCTCAACGCTCTACTCGACAATCTTCAGGATTCAGTGATAATGGTGATAGGACTGCCCTACCAGGTCAATCTGGAGGCAGTGCTATGGGAAGACGAGGAGGCCGTAGGGGTCGAGGAGGACGCAAACCAGATGGTCGAGTTACTTGTTTTCACTGTGGTGGCATTGGTCACATGCGTGATAGATTCTGGAAGTTACATGGTAAACTACCTAATGTTCGGTCCGCAAATATGATATCCGGGACTGATCAGTTTACCCAGGATACTACTGTTGATAATGGTCGTGTGACTTTATCCGCTGAGGAGTACTCTCTTGTTATATAATCAGACCTCTATATCTGCTAATTTTGCTCAAACGGGTCCATCTACTACTTGCCTTTCAGCTTCTCCTCGGGCATAGATTATTGATTTTGGATCTTCAGATCATATGACTGGCACCATAGGTATATTGAGTGCATATTCTCCTACATCATCTATTTCCGATGTTCGGGAGGCTGACGGATCATATATTGTTGTTCAAGGGATTGGGAAAGCATCTCCTACACCTAGTTTACAATTGTCATCCGTTTTATATTTGCCCGATCTTCCTTTTAATCTGATTTTTGTCAGTGCACTAACTAGAGGACTTAATTGTTGTGTAATTTTCTATGGTGAATATTGTGAATTTCAGGATCGTTCGACGAAAAGGACAATTGGTAGGGGTCGTCGCACTTCAAGAGGACTCTACGTGCTAGATGAGGAACCAATATCCATGGCGTGTCCCGGTGTGTCATCCACTCCTTTCGAGCTTCATTGTCGCCTTGGTCATCCTACTCTCCCCAGTTTCAAGTGTCTATATCCAGCTTTTCAGTCTTTACCAGAGTTGTTTTGTGAGTCGTGTCAGTTCGCGAAACATCATCGCATGTCATATGTGTCTAGGATAAATAAACTAGCATGTGCTCCATTTGATCTAGTTCATTATGATGTTTGGGGTTTATGTCCAGTTTAGTTTAAGTTTGGGTTCCGTTATTTTGTTACATTTGTGGATGATTATTCTCGTGTTACTTGGTTATATCTAATAAAACAACGTTCTGAGATATTTTCTGTCTTTTGTGTTTTTTACAATTAAATTCGTAATTAGTTTTCTGTGTCTATTCGCACGTTGCGTAATGACAACGCACGTGAATATTTTTCTTCTCCATTTGCATCATTCATGACCCAAGAGGGTAGTAGTCACCAGTTTTCATGTCCAGATACCCCCCAACAAAATGGAGTTGCTGAGCGTAAAAATCGACATATTATGAAAGTTGCTCGGGCACTTATGTTTCATACGAGAGTCCCTAAAATATTCTGGAGCGATGCAGTATTGACTGTAACATATTTGATCAATCGGATGTCATCGTCTGTTCTTAAGGGGGAGATTCCACATAAAGTATTATTTCCTAATCAGCCTATTCATTCTCTCCCATTACGCATTTTTGGATGAACCTGCTATATTCAGAACATTCGACCTCAAGTGACTAAACTTGATCCCAAATCCTTACGGTGCATATTTTTTAGATACTCACGTACTCAGAAGGGCTATCGGTGTTTCTCTCCTGAGTTGGGACGGTACCTAGTGTCATCAAATGTAATTTTTCATGAGTCTTCTTCCTTCTCATCACATCTTTCGTCCGCAGATACACCTCCCACACTGCCAGTTGATGAGTTTTTGGTCTATGACTTGATTCGTGTCACATCTGTCCCCTCAGTTCCCTCAGTTCAGCCTGTGTCCTCCCCTCCAGACATATGTCCGTGGACCACATCAGGTGTTTGGTTCTACTCCCATAGTTGATCCTAAGCCGCCCCCTGCTGCATCGGACTCTTCGTCCTCTGATCCCCTAGTGTCAATTCAGACTTCTGATGATGATTTGCCCATTGTTCTTCGGAAGGGTAAGCGCAGTTGTGTTAGTTATCATGTATCTACGACCCTCTCCTATGCAGGTGTTTCTTCATCATTACAGACTTTCATATCAGCTCTAGACTCTATTTTTGTGCCTCGAAATCTATCTGAGGCTCTCTCTTCTGCAGATTGGAGAGCAGCGATGCAGGATGAAATGTATGCCCTAGAGGCCAATCATACTTGGGACTTGGTGCCTCTCCCGCCGAGCAAAAGACCTATTGGTTGTAAATGAGTCTATATTGTGAAAATGAATCCAGATGGTTCTGTAGCTAGACTCAAGGCTCGCTTAGTGGCAAAAGGCTATGCTCAGACTTATGGGGTGGATTATACTGATACCTTTTCTCATGTGGCTAAATTTGCATCTGTACGTCTCATTATTTCTCTTGCAGCTATGTCGGGTTGGCCGCTCCATCAGTTAGATGTTAAGAATGCGTTCCTGCATGGTGATCTCCAAGAGGAAGTTTATTTGGAGCAACCACTTGGTTTTGTTGCTCAAGGGTTTGTCGCTTGAAGAAGTCTCTATATGGTTTAAAACAATCCCCGCGCGCATGGTTTGGGCGCTTTAGTGATGTTATTTTAGAGCTTGGTCTTAAGCAGGCAACCAAAGATCACTCGGTCTTTTATCGTCAGTCGGATGCAGGTAGCATTTAACTTGTTGTTTATGTTGATGACATTGTGATCACTGGTAGCGATGGTGCAGGTATTTCTTTACTAAAAGCATTTCTGCAGACTCAGTTTCAGACAAAGGATCTTGGTTGTCTTCGTTATTTCTTGGGAGTTGAGGATACCCATAGCAAACGTGAAATATTTCTCTCTCAAAGAAAATATGTTCTAGATATGTTACGCGACACGGGGATGATGAGTGCTAAACCATGTGACACTCCTATGGCTCCTGGAGTTAAATTATCTGGAGAAGATGGAGATGTTTTCTCTGATCTTAAACGTTATAGACGTTTGGTTGGGAAGCTTAATTATCTTGCAGTAATCCGCCCTGATATTGCATTTCCTGTAAGTGTAGTCAGTCAGTTTATGGCAGCGCCTCGTGTTCCGCATTGGGATGCAATGATTCATATTCTACAATATATTAAAGGTACTCCAGGTCGAGGATTATTGTATAATAAACATGGCCATATGCGGATAGAAGGGTTTTCAGATGCTGATTGGGCAGGATCCCCGTGTGACAGGAAATCTACTACATGTTACTATATGTTCGTAGGTGGTAATTTGATTTCCTGGAAGAGTAAGAAACAGAATGTAGTGGCTCACTCTAGTGTTGAATCAGAGTATCGTGCATTGGCTCACTTAACTAGTGAGATGATATATTTGCAACAACTTCTCAATAAGCTTGGTTACAAGTCCTCAGAACCGCCCCAGTTGTGGTGTGATAATCAAGCAGCTATACATATTGCCTCTAATCCTGTTTTTCATGAAAGAACAAAGCATATTGAAGTGGATTGTCATTTTGTGCGGGATAAACTACAAGGTAAAGTGCCAAGAAAAAAAAAAAAACTGCTATATAAAAAATGTTCAAGAACCACCCCTGTTATTTACTTTTAATTCATGTAATTTGAAATTTTGTAACAAATTGCCCCATACCGATAAATAATCTGTCAGCCATAAATTTGGCTAAAAGAATTAATGAAAACCCCCAAAGTACCATTTACGGATTAATACATAAATAAAGACACGTATCTGAAGGCCATATATATATATATATATATCGGCAGTCTTCACCCAGCCAAAACCACCATAGCCACCCCACCCCTTCTCTTTATACCCCCACCATCATCTCCTCTCCATCCATCACGCTGCATCCTTAACATGAATCTAACTCACTCCACTGCATGCAAAACAAACTTTACTCTGGGCTTGACATATGGGGCAAGGACAAGTTAAGGACTGAGTTGTATGGGACAACTCAACTCAATCTCTTCTCCATGCTCATCCTCTTGATTCTCAAACTCCACTAACTCGTCTTTCACTAAAACACCATCATAATCACAAATTTTTTAGATTTATAGCGGAAGAGAATGCTACCAGTAGGAGAATTAACCTTTTTTTTTCAGCTTCCCCAATAGTTCATTGAACATTGGTGAAATCAGTCCAATTGGTAGTTTACTGTGACAGAACAGTAAGATTATAGGTGTTGCAAGTTTGGTTCGGCTGTTTATTGTTTGATCCGTGCACGTTCTAGTCCATGCGTGTTTATTTTGGTAGAAATTTTCGTTGCAGAGTCATTTTCTTAATATTTCCAAGAATTGACCACAATTTAGTCTTTTATATATAAAAAGTGTCATTTCTTTTTGTCATATCCCACCGTACCCGTATCCTATTTTTTTTTAGATTTTTCGTATCCCCGTATCCGTATCGTATCTGCACCCCGTATCCGTATTAGTGCTACATAGCCTCAAACACATGTTCTCAACGGCAAAAGGCACCATCTGTGATATATATATATATATATATATATAATAAGGGTGTCCCAGGATAGTGTCATGCTGGAGAAGACTATCAACTTACTTGCATAAAAATCAAACCTGGAGATGGAAAAGGGCTACAACATCTGATCACATTAAACTTTAATATACCTTAAAATAAAAATAAAATAAAAATCACTTTTCTTGATTCCATGATTTCCATCTAACTTGAAAAGAATAAAATACCCAATTTCCTACACAACAAATTCATATGGATGAAATATTCGGAGTGCTTATTGCCCCGAATATAAACCAATAATTAAGGAACAGAGACAAAGGCATACCATCTAATAAGAGAGCCAAACAAGAAATGCTGCATGATAGGGACCTTTTCCAACACCTCCACCTTATACATCTTCAACAACCCACTATTCACCTTGTTCCAATTCGGCACGCCGCTGATATCATCCAACAGCGGCGAGTGCTCAGCAAACGGCCCCTTCTTCACCTTCTTCACGAAGGCAATGCACGAAAGATAAAGATACTCATTCGAGTAGCTCTCGAGCACATCCTCATTGTGAATTGACTTGGGTTTTATGTACTTGTGGCCAATCAACTGCGACGACCCGAAAATGAACGGCATAAAATGATAATCATCAAGCCCCCAAACACCATGTGACCCTGCAGGCTCAAGACAATACACCAACTGCAACTTCCTCATTAATTCAAGGTACCTAACAAAAACCCTAGACACCACAGCTTGGTAATCCTCTTCTCTGATAACCCCTAACCTAGCTAAACAATACAACCAAGCAGCAAAATTGGTTTCATGACCAGTACCATAATCGATCCGGCTAGGGTTTCCGAAGCTGTCGGAGAAGTAAGGGACGAGCTCGAGGGCGGCGGATCGGAGCTCCTCGGGGAGGAACCGGAGCATGAAGGATTCGGCACTGTCCACCACATGACTGTGGAAAGTCCTGAATGACAAATTGCCGTAGCGGGAGGATTGGGGAAGCGGAGGGATGTCGTCGACGGAGTGATTTAGGGTTTCGATGACGGAGAGGATGGAAGTGATGGTGGGGGATTGGTGGGAGGGGTCGGAGAGCTTGTGGGCTTGGATGGAGTGGGAGAGGGCAGCGACGAAGCCGAGGAAGTTGGCAGCGGAGGGGGAGGCATGGAAGCGGCGGAGGTCGTCGGGGGCGTGGATTTGTTTGGCGGGGATTTGGAAGTGGTAGGGGGGAAAGAGGGTGGGGACTTTTTGGGGTCGGGGGATTGGGGCGAGGATGATGGTGTTGAGGGGTGGGGGTGGGTTAATGGCGGGAACGCGGATGGGGCGGTGGGTGGGGGGAGGAGACAGGTGGGGGTGTGTTGGTGGTGGTGGCGGGAAGGCGGTGGAGGTGGCGGAAAGGTGTTCGGGTTGTCGTGGCGGAGGTTGGTGGTCTGGGGGAGGAGAGGTTTGAGGGGGGTTCATTTGGAAAATGGTGGAGATAATCAGTGATTGTTTTGGTGTTAAAAGAGTGGGAGAATCAGTGATTGTTTTGGTGTTAAAAGAGTGGGAGAATTGTTGAATTGTTGCAAGTGCAGTGATACCAAGTTGGAAGAGAAAGTTGTGAGAATGCTTTTATTTTGATCATATTTAGTAAAATATTATAATAATAATAACAATAATGATAATAATAACAATAATAATTTTGTGTAAAAAAACATTAATGAAGTTCTGTTAGTAATAGCATTAAATCATTTACATGTAAATAATTTTGAATGCGATCCTCCTAATCTAAAGCATATTTTCGAATTAATAAGAATCTTGTGTAAAAAAATTTAATTCAAATTTTGATCATTAATGAAGTTCTTTTAGTAATAGCATTAAATCATAGGTCATTAATAAATAACCCCCTATGATTTCAGATTCTTGACAAATACTCCCTGAGGTGTCAAATAATCCCCTACACTTTTTTCCATTAACAAATAATCCCCACTCTGTTAACAAATACCCCCGCCGTTAAAAATAGAGATTTTATGCCCAAAATATCCCTAAATTGATATTTTATACCCAAAATACCCCTAAAATAAATTGGTAACTAAATTAAGATTTTTTTAGTAAATTACAAATTATTATTTTTTTAACTAAATTAAGATTTTTGAGTAAATTATAAATTTTTTTTTTGTTTAAGTTTAATTATTTATTTAAATTCAAATATGAAAAAATATATTATTCCTCTCGTCTCAAATTATAAGTCCTTCTTGGGGAATTCAATTTTTTAAGAGGATGACTTTTGAAACGGAGGAAGTAATATATTTTTTCATATTTGAATTTAAATAAATAAGTAAACTTAAACAAACAAAAAAATTTGTAATTTACTCAAAAATCTTAATTTAGTTAAAAGAATAATAATTTGTAATTTACTAAAAATCTTAATTTAGTTACCAATTTATTTTAGGGATATTTTGGGCATAAAATATCAATTTAGGGGTATTTTGGGCATAAAATATCTATTTGTAATGGCAGGGGGTATTTGTTAACGGAGTAGAGACTGTTTGTTAACGGAGAAAAATGCAGGGGTTATTTGACACCTCAGGGGGTGTTTGTCAAGAATCTGAAACCATGTCAATAATTTTGAATAACATGTTTTCGTCCTCTAATTCGGTTAGTGTATGTTATAAGGGTGTATATGATATGATTATTTTCCTAAAAATGATATATAAAATCTCTTTAAACACATTTGTGAGTATTTTTTAATTTTTAAAAATAATTTATTGTTAATAGACATGAGTTTATTTTCTATTTCAAACATAGAAATCAAGATCATTATTTAATTTTCAAAAAAAGTAACATTAACCAAGTAAAGAAATGTCAAGCTCTTGGGAATCAACCGAAAAGGAAGGATGGTAATTTTGTGTAACTTATAAATATAATAAAGTTATAATGAATTCATAAGGTCAGAGTAAATACATCTAATTTCATTTGCGCGTCCTAGAAAAAGTAACTTCGAATTGAGTATACATTGGATTATATATCACAGAAGACTTCCATTGTCATTTTTCAAATCATTTTGTAGCCGAAGAAACTTTATTTTTAACACAATATTGTAAAAGTTGTCAAAGTAAAAAAAATGTGAAACAATCAATGTTAAACATGATAAGTATTACTTATTCGACACAGAAAATTTCACAGAAAGATAAGAGTTATCAATCAATTACAGAGTGGACTCCTATCAAGGCTCTACCTACATGCTACAATCCTAATGATAAATCCTACGAATTACGACCTTATCAAGATAACTAAAAGGAGTTGCAATCCTATTAATATCACCGCATTAAAGTCCCTATAAATATAGGGTCGTGGTCAACCTAAAATGGTACGCCACAATTACCCACTCCATTAGTGATACTCTATTTCCTTTCCCCGAGATTCTAAGTACTAACTTGACCGTCGGAGCAACCTTGGCCGGTACCACTCTCGGTTACAGTTTATTTTTTTTTACAGGGACAACACCATTTTTCAGCCCAACCATTCTACACATCAATAGTTAGCGCCGTCTATGGGAAATGATTGTTTCTTACTTCCAAATAGAATGGTCCATCTACGAAGCAAGAGTAAGGTTAGTGAGACATCTGGATAACCCAAAGATCATTTTCTTCCACCCAGTGACCCACTACTCCCAACCACCCAAAGAGGACTACCGTCCTCCCAGACTGGGCTACCTCCGATATATTCTCCACGACATGATGGCCAAGAGGAGGAGCGTATTTCTCTGGAAGAGCATGATGTTGGAAATGATCAGTCACCACATAACTCTGAAAACCTTCCAGATTCAGACCCAACCAGACAAGGTGTTGCTATGGAACGTGTGGTGATATTAAAGCAACAAGTCTAGGATTTGAATCAAGGGATGAACAAGTTGATCCACCAAAACGCGACGATCTTGCAACGCTTGGCAGCTCCCATTCCCCCTCCCCCAGATCAATCTAGGCAACACAATCCTGATGAGGGGGCAGAGCATAGCCATATCCAGGACCAACGGAGGATAGTGGTTCAGAGCACACGACAAGACAAGACTCACCCGGATCCCGACGATCTTATAAAAGCCATGGGTGTAGATCAACAGATCCAAGATCTCAAGGCAAAGATAGAAGATATAGCACAGGCTATAAAAGGCAAAAGCCCTGCCATCGTGGATGAACTCCTACAGAAGACTAACTCCCCTTTCGATACATTGGTGATGAGCATCCCTCTACCCAAAAAATTTAAGATGCCTTAGTTGGAGATCCTTGACGGAGCCAAATAACCCCTTGACCATCTGGAGACTTTCAAGGCACTCATGCACCTGTAAGTTGTCCTAGATGTCATCATGTGTCGAGATTTTCTCATCTCCCTAAAAGGGGTCAGCCTGAGTCTGGTTCAACAAGTTAAAGCTCGGTTCCATTCATGATTTTCACGAGTTAAGCAAGAAGTTTATCAGGCACTTCATCGTCGAACAGAGACATAGGAAGCCCGTCACCCACCTGCTAAATGTCAAGCAAGACAAGGGAAAGTCCTTATGAGATTATATAAGCCGATTCAATGCAGAGATGCTCCAGGTCGACGGGGTCAATGACAACGTAGCTGTAACGACCTTTATGGCAGGTTTGCAGTCTTCTCGGTTTCTATTTTCGCTATTAAATGAACCACCGGAAACAATGGCAGAACTGTTGTTTCCGTTAGTTGATCGTCTGTGTTTATTGGATATATAAACATGTAGGCTATAATGTTGTAGCTATTTTGGTTGTAATGTTGTAACTCTTGAGTCCTGGCAACCTAAATTAATTACCAGCCGCCTAACACTAAAACTTTGTTTTTTCAGTTTACTTTTGGGTAAAACAAAAGGAAGAACTAACACTAAAACTGCAACTAGGTTTGCTTTTACATTTACTCCAAAGGCTCCAGTTTCTCTCTAATTCAATGCCTAATATCAGCAAACATATATCTGCATTTGAGCACATAAATGTAAAGGATGTTGTGAATGCCCGAAAAGGAAGAGGAGGCGAAGATAAGAAATGAGAGAAGAAGAGGCCAACAAGAACCACTAAGGAGGATAGATAAGTTAAGGGTCGAAGAACCCAACATACCCATGTAAATAGGTTATCTCGGCCTTTGAAGAGACAAGATAGATTCACCAACGTCACTCTGTTAAACAAACTAATAAGCGAGATCCTTCTCCAGATCCAGGACAACCACTCCTTAGTTTGGCCAGCTAGGTTGAAGTCAAATCCATCAAAAAAGGCACGTAATAGGTATTGTCGCTTTCACCGGGACCATGGACATACAACGGATGATGCATCGACATTAAAAACTAAATCGGGAGCTTGATCCGGAGAAGGAATTTGAGTCGGTTCACGACTAATGGCAATAAAGGAAAAGGTCGGTAGGATGTTCCCCGCAATAGTCCCACACCAGAAAAACAGTCGATTCAGGAGATTAGGGTGATTTCCGAAGGGTTCGCTGGAGGCGGTGAGACAAGCTCATCTCGAAGGGCTCGTGTGAGAAGAGCCAAAATTACGATGGAGGTGCAAGGGGTAGACACCTCTACCCCACCACTCAAGTCCCCCCGACTAGATGGACAAGTCATTACTTTCTCCGACGATGATGCGCATGGAGTTCAACACCCCTATGATGATCCGTTTGTGGTTACTGTGGCAGTGGCCAATTTTACCATACGACGGGTTCTAATTCACAATGGGAGCTTTGCAGATTTGTAATTATCTTAAACTTTTGACAAGATGGGTATAGGAAAAGAGAGGCTGAAGGCACCCAAATCACCTCTGGTTGGCTTCTCCGGAGAAAAGGTGTTCCTACTGGGAATAATGACCCTTCCTTTAACTATCGGGGTCGTGCCAAGACAAAACACGGTCATGGTAGATTTTTTTGTAGTGGATTGCCCTTCCACCTACAAGTCATCCTCGGAAGAGCTACTCTCAATACTCTGAAAGCAGTGACCTTATAACGCCCCAAAATCTATAGGACCTCCCGTACTGGAGTCTAGGATCACTAGAGCGCCACCTGACAAAACTAACAAATATCGGGCAGAGTTCTATCTGTACGGGAACCCTTCGGTGGATAAAGTCCACTCCAAACACACCCTGTATATACATACATGACACTAACTTCATACTCCTCCTGTCCACAATGATAACAAGGGACCGGGATTGACGACACAGTAACACCGCCACCCCTTTAAGCCCCACAGCAAGTCTACAGTTCAAATATACATGATAATACCCAATACAAATGAAATGCGTGCTAACCTGGCAATAAATATAAACCATTACACCCGTAGGTGCCAAAAGAATAATACATTAATCCAAAATAGTAAGGTAAACACAAACTAGCCCTAAACATGACTTGAACAACAAAATGTAAGGATACGCAGCTCCCCGCACGAATCTAACCCCCCGTAAGGATATAGCGCTACTAAGCCTACCAATATCCCCTTGAAGAGGACACACCCTACGACTGCGACCCTGCCGGCTACAACGGATGAAAATTACGATAACGCTCAGCCTCATTAGGCAAAACGACAAGAAGGTAGGATAGTCAGACCACACATGTCCTAACCGTTGACACTGGTTACACAATACCACATCACGGAAAAAGGTCATCAAATAAAAGGAATTCCCTGGAGATATGACCCTGGAAACCACAACGGCTGTAGACCATCAGCCTCCTACCCCAATCAGTCAACCATTGCCAGCACCCCATCACATCATGCCCACGCCACTCATAAAGGTAGCACCAAACTGTCACCGGACGACAACACCTAGCCATGACATGCCCAAGTTGTCCACAATAGTAACACTTAGACTCCTCTCAAGGAAGATCCTCTTAGTCACGTGTCATACGCTGATCCTACACATCCTCAATGGCCAAGAGAGTCTTGATCATCTATCTAATGTCGACTCTCGAACCCCGAGTATCCTGTCCACCCTTCAATAGGGAAACTAGTATAGATGCCACACCCTCTAAAGGAAAACGTTAGACATAACAACGACCTAAGACGTAGCTAGACACCAACGTCCCATCGGTCTACGCTATAACGTCTAACACCCAACATGCAAAACTACGGAAGTCAAACACGAAACTCTGACAAAAAGAAATGGCCCTAACTTGGTACTAGCTCTAATGGAACCAAAACACTAACATGGCGCGCCAAGTAGAAAAAATCCCTAACAGAGAAACACGAAAGACTAGAGATGGTCAGAAAATCCTAAGCCGAGAACCAACATAATCGTCAAAACATTTAATTTCTGGTTACTTTGTCACCCTTAATTGGAGCTATTAGTGCAACCTTCGCACCCTCTGTGACAAACCCACCACTATGGTGTACCCAATCTAACTACAACAAGGAGAAAATTCAGACAACGGTCATGACTCAAAACATCTAACACGTAAGACAACAACACTCCGGTCCACTAAGGGGAAATAAAAAACCAAGCCAACTCACACCAGAGATCTAACGCATAACGTATGAAACAGTGGAAGTCCAAACACCAAACATGAGATCAACCCTAACCCGTCGTACCAAGGTTAAAGAACATTGCTCTAATACCATGTTGTAACGCCCCAAAATTCACAGGACCTCCCGTACTGGAGTATAGGATCACTGGAGCGCCACTTGGCAAAATTAACAAAAATCAGGCAGAGTTCCTTCTGTACGGGAACCCTCCAGTGGATAAGGTACACTCCAAACATACCCTGTATATACATACATGACACTAACTCCATACACCTCCTGTCCACAATGATAACAAGGGACCAGGATCGACGGCACAGTAATATCGCCACCCCTCCAAGCCCCACAACAAGTCTACAGTTTAAATATACATGATAATACCCAACACAAATGAAATCCGTGCCAACCTGGCAATAGATACAAACCACTACACCCGTAGGTGCCAAAATAATAATACATTAATCCAAAAGAGCAAGGCAAACGCAAACTAGCCCTAAACATGACCTGAACAACAAAATGTAAAAATAGGTCCCAACATGCCCACAACATCACCACAACTACATCTGACCCTGTCCGATCACATACCCTGAAAATAATAAACACAATGGGAAATGAGCTCACAATGCTCAGCAGAGAAAAGCCCTCTGTCTCCGCCCTAACTAGCGAGACTAACTGGATCCCATCCTGGAACAAAGATAAAATATACATCTTATCTCGATCTACGTACCCATGAGATCCACAACTGGACACACTGAATACCCATCAGTCCAGCTATAACAACAGTAAGAGAATCGTAGAGCAAGGTATATATATACAAACATCTCAACTAGTTGATATCATGAAATGATGTGAGAATGTGATGTATGTCCATGTCTACCTACATTTCCATAACTAGTCTCTGGCGTAGCTCTCTCTGTTACCCTATGGTCATCCTGTATGACCAACTACCATGTAGTCATCTTATACGTGACTCATCTAGGATGTCCGTAACCTAGAGTTCTAGGAACAAGTGGGCCTTCTGTACCCTAAAATCGTAAACATAATGTGAAAACCAAATCATAGGCGTTATTCCCTTTGTTACCCTGCAGTCACACTCTGTACGACAAACACATGTACGGTGACTCATCTAGGATGGCCCAACTCCGAAGTCCTAGGAACAGGCGGGGTGGCCTAACTCCGAAGCCCCTACACCAAGATAGTCGTAACTCGACGTCCGGTGTTCAATGCAATCATGCTCTCTCTTCTCCCACATACTACATGCTTATGAGATAAATATGACTTGTAATAATAATATCATTCGATTGCTAGCACTCTAGGCATACAAACATGATTTTCTAATCAATTTAATTTAATACACACAGTTTGCTCGATGAAATTACATAGGCATGTACATATCATCATATCGTCAGTTCTCAATAATACCAACTTATTATTTAATTCCCTTTTAAATAATATAATCAATTAAATACATACGCAACATGTTATAATAAAATCATATAAGCACGAAACACATCAACACTCAATAATTCTCATTTAATTAATTCATTCATTTATTTAAATTAATTTTATTTATTTATTTATTTTCATTCCTTTCAATTTAAACATGTTAAACACAAATTTAATGCCATCACAACTTTCGAACATCTCAACGATAATTTCACACACCCCATAGTGCGTAAACTCATAAATAAACAACGATTTCCCTACCTCTAGAAGCGTGCACAAAAACAGTAACGAACCAACACCGGTTCCTGAAACCGAAATCCTAAAAAAAATAGCTTTTTGCACCGTTAATCCAATTGGATCCCACGATGCGCCAAAATGATCGCCACGATGCCTAGAACAACATACTAAAATACGATTAAAATCTTTACATGTTAAGGCACACAAATCGACACAAAATGAAAAATCAACTCACCTCTTGAAAACACGATCTATGTCAAACCGTTCAACGAAATCGTCCTAATTTCGGATATGACGTACATGCCACTAAGGCCTAGCTTTCCTCTGAAGGACACGCAAAACGGAACAACGATTGCTGACGAAATGGCATCGCAACTTTGACTGAACTCGGCTACCAAGGGGTTGCTGCCACGCAGCCACCTCCTCTTCCATCTGCGCCCTCTTCAGTCATGCCTTCTCCAGCCGCGTCGCCTCCAGCCGCCACCGCCCTCATAGCCAGGGACCTCACTCTGACCAAAACCCTTTATATCTACCCTTTATTTTCTTGCTCGAATAGCCTTCTTCTCTCTTCCCTCTCTCTCTCTCTCTCATCTCTGTGAGACATGAACCAAAGGAGAAGAAGAAGAAATAAGGCGCAGGGCCTAGGAAAGAAGAAGAAGAACCGTACGCACGTGTGTGTGTTGTATATATATTATATTATATATATATATACATGAGTTAAAAGGATGATTAAATATAACAAAGTTTCTTTATTTACAATTTCTTTTAGATAAGAAAATTAATAATAAAAAAAATAAAATTCCCGGTCATTACAGACCTCAACTTATCACATGTTGAGGGAAGGTGGCTACCCTCAACAAGCTAATTTCTCGAGCCACTGATAGATGTCTACCCTTCTTCAAGGTGTTCAAAAATTCTTTCGAATGGACCCTTGAGTGTGAGCAAGCATTCATAGATTTAAAGAATTATCTCTCCTCTTCTCCTTCATTGTCTCGAGCAGTACCGAGAGAACGAATTCTACTTTACTTGGCCATCTCCCTAACAATAGTAAGCTCCACCTTGATGAGAAAAGTAGGAGGAGTTTAAGGACCAATCTATTACACCAGTCGAGCGTTACAGGGAACATAAGAAATGTACCCAACAATGAAGTAGTTGCCATTAGCCCTGGTTATTTCAACTAGAAGATTGAGACCATAGTTCCAGACCCACACGATAGTAATACTCATTGATCAACCACTCAGGCAGGTACTCCACAAACCAGAAATATCAGACCGGTTGGTGAAGTGGTCGATTGAGTTGAGGGAGTTCGACATCCACTGCAAACCCAAAGCTACAATTAAGGGTCAGACACTTGGAGATTTTGTGGCAGAATTCACTTATCCTTTACAGGAGGCTCCCGAAGTTACCGATGAACCAGGCATCACTGAGGTGGGAAAACTAATGGACCCTGGAATACTTTGGACATTGTTCGCTGACGGTTCCTCCAACTCCCAAACAAGTGGAGCCAGGTTGTTATTAATCACACCGGAGGGAGAAAGATTCCCTTATGCCCTCCGATTCAAGTTCAAGGCAAAATATGAAGCCCTAATAGCAGTATCCGAATAACGCAAGATCAGAGTTACTTGTTCGACGCATAAAAGGCTAAGAGTACTCAACCGAGTACGGAGTGGACTCCTATCAGGGCTCTACCTACATGTTACAATCCTAATCAGGATAACTCCTACGGATTACGACCTTATCAAGATAGTTACAAGGAGTTGCAATCCTATTAACACCACCACATTAAAGTCCTATAAATATAGGGTTGGGGTCAACCTAAAAAGGTACGCCACAATTACCCACTGCATTATTGCTACTTTATTTATTTTCTCCGAGGTTCCAAGTACTAACTTGACCGTCGGAGCCACCTTGGCCGGTACCACACCGGTACTACTCCCGGTTACAGTTTGTTCTTTTTGACAGGGACAACACAGTTTTCAGCCCGACCATTCTACGCATCAACAAAACACAATATTATAATTTATCCAAATCTCAGGAGACGAGTGTTTTTTTCATTTTAAAATATAAATCTATGTATTTAAGATGGTATAGATTATCTACAACATAACACATATATAGTGTATAACCCTCTCAGGAAATATTCGTTGTTGGTAGACCTGTCAATGGATCGGATTAGTTAAATCCAAATCCAATTATTTAAGATATCGGATTCGGATCCTAATCGGGTTATCGAATTTTATTTTCAATCCATATCCAGTTAATATCGGATTCGGATCGGATTCGGATCATAATTGAATTATTGACAAGTTTATTGATAAGGATGACAAAAACTCCCGATTCGCAATCCGAATTCGATAATTCGACGAATTTTCACTTAGTTAATTCATATTTGAATTTCTTCATTATAGAATATCTTATCCGAATATCTATTAAAAAAATACAAAAATCAATAAATACTGAAACACTAAAATTATTCACACTTTTAATAATTATATTTATGATCAATCATTATTAATAAATAATAAAATAATTAACAACTAACATTTATATACATGTACAATATTAAATATATACACATAAAAATATCAAATATATATTTATATATATATAATAATATTTTATATCGGATTGGATTATTATCGGATCGGATTTACATAAATCCAAATCCAATTTGTTAAGAAATCGAATTATCGGATTCGGATCTTAATCGGATTATCGGATTTTATTTTCAATCCATATCCGGCTAATCGGATCGAATTCAGATCAAAATCCGATCCATTGACAGGTTTAGTTGTTGGTGGATGGGTGGAGTTCATATATTGCAGTAAGTGGACTAAAAGTATTCTAACATTTGAATAGTACTGATATTTGAATGAGGATAAGTCATGGAACATGCTTAAGACAATGTAGATGTCCCCTTGATGATTAAGACTAGGTTGAATAACGACCAATATATATATATATATATATATATGATGTGAGACTTAGTGTATATGCATCATGATCACAGAAAACTGAGCTTCAAAAAGATATCAAATTAACTCTGACATTCAATGTTGAACCTTCACCATTCACCAACCTCCTCTACTACCCCATGTCTTCATGCTTGATTTTGTCTTTGACATTGTCAATCTTCATGTCCTGAAATGAAAGCTATTGTTTGACATGGAATGCTTTATGTCAAATCCTCTGTATCAACGCTTGGAATGACATGAATCTGTATCACGTATGTTCGTGATTCCTAAAGCTGTGATGTATTATTTCGAGAAATTATGAAAGAATTTATGTGGGGCTCCAAGGACTCTTAGAAGCTCCATTTTTTGAGATGGATGGCTACTTGCAAACTCATCTACAAAAATTGCACAGATGAGGAATCTTTGTTGTTCAATTCATAGTGGAACAGATTGCTATATATTGTAAGAATGGTATTTTTAATTCTGAAAGTGCATGGGTAAAAGAAGAATATATATATATATATACACATACATATATTGCAGAGTTTGTTTTCCTTCTATGAGCTGATATGTCGTCTCTTGGAGTGGCTCCAGCCCAAGGGCATCCATCACTTGCTGTGCAGTGCACGCCACAGAATATAATTGTGGAGAATTTGAGGAAGAGGGCTGCATATTACTTCAATATTCCATGATTGTTGGACAGCCTGTGATGATCCTAATCACATGTTTGCTTCATGTCCACTTGCAGAGTGGGACTCAATTTTTAGATCCCCTAGGTTAAAATTTGCAGCATTGTCCTATCATTATTTTTGGTAAGCGTATCAAGAAAATATTGTATTTTTAAGTGATGATGTGGATGTTTCTTAACCATCAGATCTTGCTCCGAAGAAGACTCAGAGATATAATACAAAAGAGGTCCCTTTTGACACTTACTTATCTGGTGCAATCGTTAGGCGCGGGAAAGTAACATTTTAGTCAAAATAACTTAATAGAAGAAGGGTAGTCATTTACTTCTCCGTTGGTCAAAGAGGGTAAAAATGTTATTTTCCACACCAAAAGGAAACAATTGAATCTTTAAACCATTTCTGGTGATTGTATCAGCAAATTCCATTGGTGGCTGTAGCAAGGTCCGGGACAAGGTCACATTCAGAAGAAGCTGCAAAAGCTTTAACTGATTACAGAAACGATCCAAATACTAACACTGCATATACACTTTCAAAAGGCTCCACAGATCAAAGTACAACGATATTGCGAATACACTAACCCATTTATTTTGGGGAAAGGGAAATCTTGAATTGCCGATTTGTAGTCAGTGCTTCAGCGGCATAAGGTTTTCAAATCCCTTAGGATGTACTAAATCTTACAAAACCTATGGAGTCGAAGCCATTTGGTTTACCTTTGCTTGTAAGATCGCTCCAACTTCATCTGCGATGCTTTTCTTCTTTGATGCAACCTGCATTTCAGATCCTACTGTTAGCGAAGGAATAGGAAAAAACAGGTAAAGATTACAAAAGTAAGCATGCACTTTATAAATCTTCCAATATGAAAGTCGATTACTGGTTTTGACTTCAAATGATATGGAAGAAAATTTGACTGTCTTGGTCTCTTATTATATTAGAGTATAAGATTAATTTCGTTTTGTTCCTTAATTGTACGTTTCCACCTAAAATCATTAATCCCAAAATAACTTTCTCACAATAAGAAAAAATCAATCGACAACGGAAGGCCTTTTGGACAGACTTGGAGGCAAGCTCCTCATCTCCCAGTAGGAAAGACAGCTTATGAGCGAAGCTCATTCAGTCACTTAGAGAGCACGTATTTACACATCTCTGTCATTTACTTGTAGAGGCTTATTACTGCCTGGAATTACCCCCTTTCAAGATGGAACATACTCCTACCAGTATGTTTTTAACAATTCTGGACTTATAATCAACATGTATATATCTTGTAAATATACATTCACCCATAATTCAAAGTAATAATGAAAGACCTAAACTAGAGAGGACTGGTTATTGCAGTAATATATATGTAGTTTTCTTTTCACATCCAAAATTTCCTTGCGGCAAGATTAAGAGCGATGATTGACTTGAGCCATATAATAAGGAACTTCCTTCAACAAGTGAGGTGGCTCTATGAACAATTGACATGTGTTCTACTATTTCAAAAATATTTCAATAATTATGATTTTATAAAATTTCAAAAATCAAGCAAATCCACGATTATGAAAAGATTTTGAAATTAAAGAAAAAAATTTTAAATTTTAGGGCACGTGTAAATTCTTTAAAGGGACACATCAAGTGTTGAGGGAAGTTCTTTCTTACACGACCTGAGAAGTTAAACTGATATTCTAGTCTCTAATCGGAATTCAATTACTCCTGTGCTAAAATAGAAAGAATGCTGAAAGCAAACCTCAAGAAAAACCAAGAACAAAACTTTCACCATCACATTGAAAACAAATGGGCTTCAGAAAGAGATTTTCAATGCTATAAAGGTGCTGCAGTTTCAGATTGAACTTGAAATTGGCCAAGTTACAAAAATGCATCAATAAGAGAAAAAAAATATGGTTCCATAAATTATTAACCATCTGAACTAAATAGGATTCATATCATAAACGAGAGAAGATAACTAACAAACCAAGGAAATTTGATGAACGACAATATGAGATGTCAGAGAACCAAAGGGAAACCGATACAATGCCACTAGCAAGACTATACTTCTGCCCATCCTCCCCCCGGCGAACACACACACAAAAGGAGGAAAAATCCAAAAAGAAAAAACAGAGCCAATTGCACTAAATCGCCCTGGACTTAAAAGTTTTTGCATTAAACCATGTCGCGTAAAGAAGCTGGTAGGGTTCTGATGGAAGTGAATATAGAATGGAAATAGGAGATCCTGAGATTAGATGTTTATCATTTAAAGTAGGATGCTCTGGCATATTCAGGAAGAGAAAACAACAAAAGATATTCACAGGTTGCTGCTACATTCGTCTTCGTTGGATCGGTTACTATTTCCAGCCGTAGGGACGAATGTGGTGGGTTCTTGAAAGCAGAGGCTGATCTGTGTACAGATGCCGAGAAGGTGGCAATATATGGGTTGAATACCAGGTTGTATACAGGGGAAGTAAACTGTGCGACAGAGTGGCTCAGGTGGAGGAAAAGTCGCTGGAGCATGCGTTGACATTAACATCTCTTGTTGATAGAGATGAGAGTACGTTGATACGGAAGGATGACTAAATAACGCAGAGCTGGTGAAAAATCTAGTTTCAGAGGAGAGGATAGATGGGAGATAAGGGACCAAGTGTAAATCAAGAGGATAGGAGAGCACATGGCCAAACAATCTCCAATCACTCGAATAAATGGGAACAATTGGCCATATACGTGACGGAGGAGATTGAAGACTTTAGGGGGTGGGTCATTTCAGCTGGCAAGGACGAATTTAAAATAGGATGGGAATGGACTGTAAGTTGAACAGGGGAAATGGGCTCACTCAAGTTGACCCAAGGCAGAAAAGGCATGAAAAGGAAGCATTTAGAAAGGTCACAAACACTTGGGCATGTTGATAAGATGTTGGACAAGCTCTCATATTCAGCTAACAGAATCATCAAAGAGAAATTGCACTATTCATAGAAGCCCCAACCAATGCAAAAATTCAGGGATGCACTAAAGAGGTAAAGAGTCAGACGGTTGCGCCTCTGGCAAGAAAGGCAGGACAGCATGAGGCCAGGTTAGCCAATGGCCAGTTCAGGGAATGATGGGAGAGTTACAGAAAAGCAAAATGGGGCAGATCAGCATTAGGCCAAACCACAAGATTAAAGAAGGGGTAACCTCTGTGTTGGGTAGGGTATCCAATTGAAGACAAGGAAGGATTCGGTTAATTGTCTTTTGTAGGTTGGAGGGTTCGAGGAAGTCAACAAAAGAAGTAATTCTTTCGGTTGGAGAGGAATCTGCTGAAGATGAGAGCTGTGGGCTTCATCCGAGACAAACGAATATTCCATTTTTCAGCTTGTTGGAAGGAGATGGTTATAGTGATGACAGACATATCGGAGTGATGCGAGAAGGGGAGGACAGTACTGGGTTCCATTGGTGGCCTTACGGCCTAATAGATGTTAATGTCATACCTGGAGGACATGGCTGAGAATTGGGTGAAGAAGAACATTGAGGATGTGAGTAAACATTGGGGCTTACACAGGAAGGCGATATAGAGCAGATGCAAGAATTATTCCATTCTGTTGAAAATGGTGAAAAGGGAAAAAAAAAAAATATATATATATATATATATATATATATATATCAGCTTGGAGAGGAAAAGGGACTTCAAAACTTCATCTCATATGTGAATGAATATGGTAGGAGGTAAATTTACCATGGTCGATTCACCATCTTTCGCAATCAGTTTGGGTACAGCACCTGTTGCTCTAGTATTTGTCTACCCTTCCCAAGTGTGATTTCTATGTTACGTATGACTATACCTAAGCGCATAACTAATTGCCCACCCTTTCCAACAGTTGTTAATGTTTAGAATTATGTTATGTTCAATGTGGGGAATTCTATAGGAAAGAGCCTCTGGTCAGAGGCGGTTTTCTCAATTCATTCATTCATATCAACTGCTTCATTTTCCGATTGAGGGTGTTTATTTACTACCTGATAGCAAACAGATCCCCACCTTATCCCTCTTGGACAGATCCATAATTTTAGGATATTGGGAAAAGCTTCAAGATGTGGCTTTGCTTGACCAATTTCAGATCAATATGCTTGTGCTTCAGGGCTAGTCGTGGTTAAGGAGAGGACCCAGATCTGCGAATACGAGGCTTCGACCATAGGACTTTAAGCAGGTGGTTAGAAATTAACAATGTCATAAACATATTAAATTTGTGCCAGCATGACCCTCCAAACAAATTAAATTCTTGTTATTTTTATTAAGTTTTCCAAAGTTTGTCAGGAGATGGGAGGAACTAATAATCTGATGTGTGTTTCTGTATATATACTAGCAAAAAGGTCACGTGCAATGCCCGTGAGGAGATATCATAATTAGAAATATAAAATAATAGTCAGAATGTTATACATAAAATTTTATAAAGAATTTTAAGAGGTATCAAATTCTAATGGATAATAGAAAATAATATAGAACTTAATAATGTCCAAAATTTTAATGACGCTTATTATAATTCTATATATTAATAATTAAGAGTTAAAATTATAATGATAAAAAAGTAGTGATACTTTTTTATATAAGTAAGATGTATATAAAAGACACTCAAAAGGGGAGTGCATCCCTTATAACGAAAAAGGTCATCCTAAGTAGAGCTGGCAATTTCTGACACGACTTGACACGATAATATTTATTGTTATATTTATTTGTTGATTTTTTTTGTTCTCTAATTGATCATGGATTGAAATATATTAATAAACTATTATTGAATCGTGTCAAATTCAAATTCAATTTCATTTTATTTTTTATCTTTCGTGTTGGATTGTGTCATATTTAAAATGTTTGATTTCCGTGTCAACTAGTATCAGATTGCCCTGTTGACACGTGGGTTGACCTGTTGACTCGAATTGCCAGCTCTAATCCTAAGGCCCTAGTGAACCCAAAAAAACTAACAGTATACATATACATATATAGATATATATGAGAGAGTGCCCATATTACCACAAATGTAGGTTATTATGACAGGTCAACAGTAAGCTCATATTTCTTTTCAAACCATGTTTATGGAGACATTTCATGGTTCAATTCCTTTGCTGGTAACATAGTTCTGTTAAACTTCTTAGGGAAGTCTAGCCATACAAATGGTATTATAAAGAATTACATCAGTGTCAAAGATTGTAATAGAACGCAAGTTCCCAATGATAATGACAATATATTGATTATAATTCGACAAAGTCGGTTTGTTCAAAATAAAGATTATTTGGATTTCGAGATCATCTATACCAAATACCAGAAAAAAAAAATGACAGCATACCAAGTGGGATTATAAGAAAAAGTTCTTGGGAAAAGGGACTCTTGTTGCTTTTATTTGTTGTAGGATCAATAATACCAATGAACCGGAAAGTAGATGATGATCTAATAAGCAGAATGAGAAGAAGAGTTGGCTAAAGTGAAAGAAACTAGTTCTATCCTTCTTTTCATTCTCTTTTTCTTTTTTACTAGTTATATCCTTCTTATAAGAGAATATCAAAAGATTTTAGGCACCATTCAAGAGGACAATTATTATTAGCCAGAATGTTGGGCGTTGAATAAGAATAAAGCATTCTTGTTGGAACGAGGATGAAGAGACGGGTGATAGTAGTAAGAATAGTTGTTACTAATAAACTGCATATTAGAGTAAGATTTGGAGTGACACCCACTAGTGATAACTGCCTAAACATCACCAATATATATATATATATATATAAAGTAGATTCAAGTTGAAACATCTGTTAAACTAAAAGATAAGAGGCAAATAGAAAGACTGAAGCGAACATGAGACGAATTAATAAAAATTCGATACATAGAATACAGATCTTAATAAAGAAAAAGACCAAAAATAAAAATTTATGTGGCAAACACAATTGGAAGATGACCAAGACAAGGATGGTGTGAGGATGATGATGGTGTGCTGAAGATCACGTCCTCGCAACGAAGATAAAACCCTCATCCATAGATACTCGAGCCCATATTATTACACTATGTATCTCTTAAGCCTTTTTATCTTTGTCCTTGCTTCCTTAATCTTCAAAATCCTAACTGTCAAGAAAAACTTCACCCCCCCCCCCCCCCCCCCCCCCCCCCCCCTTTAAAAAAATGAAAAAAAAAAATTTCTTATTAAACATCTTAAACAACTCGTGCACTTCTATTCAAGTTTCAACCACTTCACTACAAGGCCATAATCAACCTCGTTCAGCTTACCAAAACCGAAGTGTCTACATTATCTTTCACTTTGTTAAACAAGATTGCATTCTACCTCCAAATGTTTAGTTTCCTGCTCACAATAAAAAAAGTATGAACCTTGAATATAAGAAGATATGTTGGAAACATACCTCAACAAGTTGGTCATAATTAGATTTCAGCAAGTTGATTTTACGCTCACAATAATCTTTTCCTTCCGCCATTGTTTTCTGATAATACAGTAAGTTACAAAAATAAATTCGAATAGCGAATCTGATGAGGAAAAAACAGTAAAAATGAATTACAAATATCAGAATGTGAGAAAACAAGTAAGAACAAGATCATCTCATTATACACCATGAAGTCTAGGCATAATTAAACTTATAGAAAGATACAGTGTCTGATGGAATGTGAAATAGTTAGTATTTGCTGACCATTCATTAATACATAAAATTAACAAGGAAAACGTATAGAAAGGACACTTGAATCACCATTCAGTGCCAGAAAAGTCAACAGACAATAAGACAACAGCTACAATGTTTATTACTTCTTTTTTTTGATAAGTTAGAAGAGTATATATATAAAAGCGCTAAGTGGTATCATGAGGATGGGATTCTTTTATTTTTTTTAAGGCTCCTTTGCCCTAAATTCTAAATCTGATTGAAGGAAATTATAGATAAAAAAATATAAAAAAATAGTTAGGTCTCTATTCCAAAATTTTCAATTTTAATTACATTAGCCCAGTGGATTCCAGTAAGGAAAAAAAAAGAACCTGAATGTCCTTATAACCTATTCCGTGCATATAATTATACCCAAGATACAAGGTGGAACCCCGCATATCAAACCAGAAGCATCAAAAGATAAACATCCTTGACTTCGAAGCACACTATTTATTAGTAGGACAACAGTGTAATGAGAAACTTCAAAAGACACTGCGTCCTTTTCCCAAAGGGGAAAGACTAAGCCAGGGATATCTTCCGAGCAAGTAAGCAAAATGTATCCCAATGTTATTTTGGGACATTCTCCAATTGATTAGTTTATCCAAGAGACCAATTAACACAACAATCATTGAGCCTTCACAATTTAGTCCCCCACGCCGTGCATATAACAGACAGAACCTTTCTTTTCCTTCTATTATCACTCCTCTGGTTTTAGGGACAGCTCTACGAAAATATTTATATGTATAAAAATCTATTTATTTACTTTTCAATGGTTGAGAAGAAAAGTAAGCTCTTACATAGTAAAGAAGATGGACCACGTCAAGTTTAGTTTCGCAATCAAATGACCAAGATTCTAGATGGGATTTACAGTTCTTTCATTTTAACTTCTGTTCCATCTCACATAATCGCAAAGGTAAAAAATACCTGCATGAGTTCAATCGGTACAAAACATGTCAACCAAGGTTCATGGGATATTCCTATCCTGCCATTTACTGTCCTACAAAGAATTGAACGTTAACCTATGTTACATAAACTCTTCAAAGGAGGTGAAGTATCCGTGTGCGACAAATGTTATCTGAACGTAGGTATGAGATATGTGTCCGACACTATTAACAGGTAACCTAAATTTACACCATAGTGATTCCATTTTGTTATATTATTACTTCAAATGAGTGAAATGTCTATTTTCTACATTATATTCATAAAAACATTATGTACTTCAAGAATAATAGTAATAATAAATAACACAAATATTTAGCCGTGTCCGTGTGTCCTATTTGATCATCTGACACCTGGGACCTGGACACAAACAAGTATTCCTGAGACACAGTTCATAAGAGATTCTGAAACTATTAAGGATCATAAAGTTTTTTAATCAGATGGCTTAGGATCAAGGTTTTGCTAGTTCCAGATCTTGTGTTTCATTTTATTAAAAGATCAAAATGCTAAATGATCAAACAATCAAATCGTACTCATCACACTGTGTGATATTCATGTAGTGCAGAAATTTATGCGGTGTAACAACCCATATGCGATGACAGTTGGTTTAAAATAGGGGTACCGAGTCACCTTAGAATACATGACTTCATCAAAAAATATACATGCTTTCAAGGTTAGTGGATTGTCAATTCAATCCAAACCCAATTGCTCGTCAATACATCAACACTAGTTGATCCAATTAGTAAGAATAACAAACGCCACAATATCAATGGGAAACCAAACCAGGAAAACAAAGATGAATCTAGTCCAAAGTCCAAATGCTAATTAATCTACCATGCAAGAGGGATGTATAGTTGCACACTGTTGCTCAAGAACCACCGAACACATGTCCGACTGATGACAAGACCTTTTTTTCCGCAACAAGTAAATTATAGGGAAGCATTGACACGGAGAATGCATCTCAGAAGCTACACAAGAGCCACAAAAGACTTTAAGGGCCCAAGGAGCCTAAAACAACTCGTCTCTTCTATAGATATCGATGTATAATATCCACCCATTAGAATAAAATGAGATTTTGATGTCCCATCAAACCTATAACAATACCAAACATAACCCACTAAACATCAAACAAGAGACTTCAACAATCATAAGTGTTAACTAACAACTGTTCTAAAAGCTTAAGTTGTTAGAGAATGTGTAACCATAATATTTAATCCTTCAACACGCCCCCTCACGTGTGACCTACTTTTTGGTTCAACACGTGAAACAACTTTTTTAGTTGGGTGACGGTGAGGTTCGAATACAAGACTACCTACTTTGATACCATGTTAACTATCAACTGCTCTAAAAGCTTAAGCTGTTAGAGATGATATAACCTTAATATTTAATCCTGCAACAATAAGCAATACGACAATGCAAGAGAAGATGGTTGGTTGACTGTCTATTTCTTGGCACATGTACGTGATGTATCTCTTCTTTTTCTCAGATTTTCTAAAGTCAAATCCAACCTCAAACCACTGTCCAATAAATAAGACACCTTAAGTGGACCTTTAGAGCACGACACCGCTTCCCGAGGAAAGCCATGCACTAGGTTATACAAAAGGCAGCCAAACAAAGAAGACACCTTGAACCTCCTTTAGAGAAGAAGGCACCACCACAAAGGGAATTTGAAGCACCACCGTTAAACACCTATTTGCAAAGAATTGCTAAAAGACTTGACACATCCTCTACTCCAGTCCTAAAAATGTCTCACAAATTGCATGTTCCAAGATAATCTTCCACTATCAAGTGTCAGCAGCCAAAGGGTGCCTACCAGCACCAGTTTTAAAAAGTCTGGAAAAGGACAATCGCCACACAGGATGTGCTCCCAGAAGAAAATGATCCCAACATCCCAAACTCTGAATCTAATATGCTTGGAACATTCATCCAACCCTTCTAAATAAATTTTCGACCATAACACCTCCTTGACTGTTGCTCTGTGGTTCGGGAGGTGATGGGTAATTTTTGGGATTTCCACCGCGAGGGTCGTTTCATGAGGTCTCTTAATGCTACTTTCATTTCCTTTATCCCAAAGAAGGGAGATGCGAAGGACATTAAAGATCTTAGGTCCATTCGCTTGATTGGGTGCATTTATAAGTTGATTGCAAAGGCGTTGGCTTTTCGGTTGCGTGGTGTTCTCGACGGGGTTATTTCGGATTCTCAGAATGCTTTTGTGGTAGAGTATCAGATTCTTGACTCGACTCTTGTTACGAGTGACGTTGTTGAGGTCATGTTGCATAGTGGGATCCCAGGGGTCCTTGTGAAACTTGATGTGGAGAAAGCTTGTGATCACGTCAATTAGAGTTTCTTGCTTTATATGTTGGAGCGTTCAGCCTTCCGGGAGAGGTGGCAGCAATGGGATTGAGTTCTGTATTTTTTCGGCCAGTTTCTTGGTTATGGTGAACGGCTCTCCTTTAGGGTTTTTTGGGAGTTCACTTGGGCCTGAGACAGGGAGACCTGTTATCACCGTTCCTCTTCTTAGTTGTGATGGAAGCCTTCAGTCAGATGATGACCCAGGCCTCAGAGGGTGCTCTTTTACGCAGATTTAGAGTGAGGGATGAAGAGTCTCAGTTTGTGGATGTCTCTCACTTGTTTTTCGCTGATAACACTTTTGTGTTTTACGATGCGGAGGAGGAGCAGTTGAGGCACCTCAGTTGCATTTTGATTTGTTTCAGGCCTGAAGGTGAATATTGGGAAGAGCTCCTTAATCCCTGTGGGGGAGGTTAGGAATATCTCTTCCTTAGCGGCAGTGCTTGGCAGTGGCGTTAGTCATTTCCCTTATGTTTATCTAGGTATGCCTTTGGGTTCTATGGCACAACACCAACCTTGTTGGGATGTGGTGGTTGAGTGGGTGGCGAGGCGATTGGCTGGGTGGAAACATCAATATCTTCCAAAGGAGGGAGGCTCACTTTAATGAAGTGCACGTTGTCTAATCTTCCTACTTATATTATGTCCCTTTATCAAATTCCTTGCAGTGTGGCTCACAAGATTGAGAGGTTCCAGAGGCAGTTTTTGTGTGGTGGTGATAGTGAGCGCTCTTCCCTTGTCCGGTGGGAGATGGTTTATCACCCTTTACAGGAGGGGGGTCTAGGCCTTCGAAGACTGGTGCCTTCCAACAAAACTCTGTTGGGGGAGTGGCTCTGGAGATTCGGGATTAAGAGGGACCGGCTTTGGAAGAAGGTGATCATATGCCGTTACGGGGAGGATCATAGAGGTTTGTGTTCGCGCCCTGTACGGATTCACAAAGGCATAGGGGGGAAGGATATTCGCCGCAATTGGGATGCTTTTGCTACTCATGTTCATTTTAGCATTGGTGCAGGTAACTCGGTCAGTTTTTTGTCCGACCTCTAGTGTGGCGATTCCACCTTAGCTTCTTCTTTCCCTATGCTTTTTCGCATTGCTCGCGACTGTCATACCTGCGTTGTTGGAAGTGCACTTTTTTGCATACACTCGGAATGAATATTATTAAGGCTCTAAGGCCGTATTTATACAAGAGTTTCATGGGCTTTTTAGCCCATGAGGATCTTTACAATTAATTTCCTCAATCTCCTAAATTGAAGGGATTATATACTTATCCTTTTTTGAATGTCAATCATCTCATTCTCATTTGGGACTTTGACTTAAGTCTCAAGAACTTCTAGAATGACCTTCTTAGTGGGTCGGGCTTTTAAATTTGGGTTTTATCTTTAATGGTTTAGGCACTATTTATTGGGCCTACATCTTGATGAGCCTGAATTTATTGGCCTTTACACTAGCCCTTTCGGGTCTAACCTATTGTTTAATGGGTCTGACCCGAATACTATTAGATATAATTGATATGATATATATGATGTTAGGTGTATACCTGGCAGGGTGACGTCATAGTAATGATGGTTATGCTTGCGTGTGGGATATAAATTTCAAAAAGACAGTTGGCCTCCCTCGTTCCCTGCATTTGTCCCCCTTTGGGAGTTGCAACGCCTCCGGCTGCATTGATGGCATCGGTTAGGTTTGTCTTCATACCTCTATAAAATCCTCATTTGCATATGTTTTCATTTCTTCTTACATTCTCAAATATTTTTCTTGCTCTTTGCTTGCACTATTACGTTTTCTTCTTCAATTTCTGAGTGGTTGTTCACCTGATCTCTACTCAGGTGACCTATTTCTTCAAAACCTATTTTTGTGTAAATGTTTTCAAAACCATCTTTCTTTTTATATCATCAGACCCAAGTGCCACCACGTCTGGCAACGATCTTATTCCTCAAGAGTATGGTAAGGAGGAACGCATGGAGAGTCCCCCTTCTGTTGATCTTCCTGAGAATGACCCCAATCCTTTTTCTCCCATCCTCCTATTCAATCTGATGTCGCTGGTAGTTCTGCTGGCGTGGTAGCCCCTGCAGGGCCTGAACGCTTCAAGCCTGACTGTATCCCTGTTAGTCTTAGAAAAACCCTCAATGTTAAGTCTCTGAAGAGAGAAGTTGGAGCACCAGAAGGGGTGAAATTTGAGGCTTATGATCCTGAACTTAACTTTACTCTAAGGAAAGGAGTTGGTCTTAATGACCTCCTCCTCTCCTACCTACAAAATCCAAGATAGTTAGATTTCCTCTTCACCCTTTTTTTCATTTCGTTTTGTTTACATTGGGTCTGGCTCCTCTTCAAGTCAACCAAAATTTCTTTCGTACAATTTCCATGCTTCTTCTGGCCAATCGTAATCACGGGCTTCACCTCGGTCTGGATGATCTCTTGTTCTGTTACAAGATTCAGGGCTTGAATTACTATGATGGGAGATACATCTTCTACCCTTTTAAGGGCAGAAGTGTCTGCACCGGTAGTGTAAAGGCCAAAAAATTCAGGCCTAGTAAAGAGTGCCTAAACCATTAAAACTAAAGCCCAATTTTAAAAGTCCGGCCCACTAAGAAGACCATTCTAGAAGTTCTTGGGGCTCGAGTCAAAATCCCAAATGAGAATGGAATAATTGACATTAAAAAAGGGATGAGTATATAATCTCTTCAATTTAGGAGATTGAGGAAATCAATTGTAAAGATCCTCATGGGCCAAAAAGCCCATGAAACTATAAGGCCTTAGAGCCTTAATAATATTCATTCTGAGTATATGCAAAAAAGTGCACTTACAGTTGCTGATTGTTATCAGCTTGATAACGGTAGGATCGTTTGGGATGTTCAGTTTGTGCGGCATTTTCAAGATTGGGAGCTGGAGGAGGTCTCCGGCTCTCTATAGCCTGTCTGTTCCGGGTGGCAGGTCGGATCGGTTGGTGCGGGGACCCTCTCCTCTTACAGGCTTTTCTGTGTCTTCTTTCTTGAGGGCTTCTTCTCCCCGGCCTTGTTTGTCCTTCCCTTGGAAGGTGTTTTGGTGCCCTCTTTAAAGTCGCCTTTTTTACTTAGTCAGCGACGTGGAGGAAAATCCTCACTTTTGATAATCTCCAACGTCGCAATTTTGTTGTGGTCTACAAGAATGATGTTGAATCCGTTGACCATCTCCTCCTTCATTGCCCAGTGGCTTATGACTGTTGTTGCTTGGTGTTTGGGTTGTTTGGCATTTCATGGGTGATGCAGGCCTCGGTTCGTGATATTCTTGATCCTTGGTGGGATTGTTTTGCGGGGCTTCAAGCTCGATCTTTTTGGAGAGTTGTGCCCCTTTCCCTTTAGCAGGTCATTTGGCTTGAACTTAACAAGCGGTGTTTTGAGGGGGTTGAGTCCTTGGTAGGCTTTTTTAAGGATTCTTTTATTTCTCTTTTGTTTTATTAGGTGGAGGGTAGACATTGTACATCTATAGAGGAAAAGCTTGTTTGTTGGGTTCGCTCGGTGATTAGGGCGACCTTTTTTATTTTCTGAGACCCACACCCCTCGTGAGTGCCTTTTATAATACTCACTTATCAAAAAAAAAACACCTCCCTTGATACTGATCACCCGGGAAATTCACCTCTGGTCTTCTCCCTAAAATGCGAGGAGATGACTTTCCTCTAAAGCATCTGACACTTGACACCAGATCTCCATAACCATTTCCCTAGAAGAGCCTTGTTGAAAGGCACCAACCTCCTTATCACCAAACCACCCGACTGAATCGATTTACGTACCTTCTCCAAACCAATGTGACGATATTTGCACTACTCCCCAAAATCTCCCCAAAGAAAGTTCATCTCGAGTATTTCAATCATACTAACTACTGAACAGGGAAGTTGCATGAAAGACGAAATACATGGAAAAAAAGACATATACCCGATGAAAGACCAAAATACGATATGGGCAAGAAGATGACACCATAACCAAGCACGACAGCAAGAGGACATAGGTCACAGGACTAACCACACTCTTACCGAATCACAACACATATCAAGTAAAGCCGTTAGGGAACCTCAGCATCACATTAGACAAGAGTATCATCTGCAATTGGAAGGCCAGAGATCTCCATCTTGAGTGACACCCCTAGCCGTTTTGAATCCTCTAACAAAACCCAACTCTACGGCCCTCTCCATTAATATGATGAGAGCCACTAAAGCAACGGGAAAAAAAAAAAGAGAGAGATATGTGGATAGAGGATCGCCCTTCCTAAGGCCAAAGGAATGGTTGAAAAAACCGATCAAGGACCCATTCACAAGAAATGAGAATTTTAAATAATAGAAACATGCCTCAATCCACATCCTCCACTCTTTCCTAAAGCCCACCTTTTCTAACAAGAAGCTCCAACTTACACGGTAATAAGGTAATAAGCTTTCTACACATCAAGCTTATATAAAACACCTGGAACACCACTAGCAATGCTAATTATATTCTCAAATTCCAAAATTACTCTACCTGAGACCCCTCTTGATTCTGAAGCGAGGATTTTAACTATTAAGTTTGAAAATGCATCCCACTAAAATAATAGATCTTAAGTACTTAACATCAGAGGCTTTTTGAATTACAGACTATAAAAGAAGCATTCATGGATTTCTCAAATCGCTCCAAAGCATGGAATGTAGTCATCACCTCTCCCCTTTCCACATCCCAACTCTCCAGAAGCAGAAGCAAAATCTCACAAGTGAATCCATTTAAGCCTTGGGCTTTGGCCCCTTAAAAAATTTTAGTGTTGTAAACACTTGTCTTCTTAGAACAAATCTACAACCCATCTCTCTCGACACTTGAAATGCGTCAAAGTGCAACCGTCCTAGCTCAAGTCTCCAACTACAAGTCTACTTGATTTGTCTCTGATAGGAGGAAGACATACCCCTCTGCACCTCCTTCTATCTAAATTACAATGTCTCATCCACAAGACTACTACCAATGTGATTACCTTCCTCTGAGCATTGTCAAGTCTATGAAAGAACTTCTTTAGGTTGCACCCATCCTTAAGCCATAATGCATGTTGAAAATTGTGTCTTAAATTCCTATTCTAATTAGGATTCTATTTTAGAATTGTAGCTTATGAGGTGATTTCTTGCAAGACATGTCTTGGACTTTAAGAAATGCAACTCTTATCCACTAAGTAATTGAGATTAGAACTCTATAAATAGGACTATGGGTTATAAGTTGAGATTTATAAGATTTGAGAGAGATGTAGTCTTCGGAGGGAGTTGATGTGTGAAGGTATTTTATGGGTTGACAGCGAGGAGAGTGGATCGAAAAGTGGTACATGGTAAAAAGCCACGTAAACGGTGTCAGTGTTGTAATATCTTTGCGAATCATAGTGAAATAGGAGTTAATAATGGAACTAGGCAGATTTCGGGTGAACCATCTAAATGTTGTGGTTGTTTCAAGTTTTTATCCGATCTTTCTATCCGTGCACTTTTGTTGCCCCCAACAAATTCGTATCAGAGTTGGTGAAGGAGATCCAAAGGGTACATAAGGAGTTTCAACATCTGATGCAATGCATTTTAGTTGCATGTGGAGTTAATTGTTCATTTTAGTCAGGATGATAAACAATTGTGATAAGTTACATGCCATGGAGCTCAGGTAGTCAGGGGGGAGCCTTGGAGGATCGAGTAGTGTGAAAAATGATGGTTTCTAAGGGACGGTGCAGACTTGGACTGCGAAGTCTTATTTCTCTGACTCGGTCCAACTCTGCTATCTTCGAGAAAACCATGTTCTTCCTCCATTCCACATTCCCGAAGGCCACCTTATTACATCTTTCGGTTTCATACTTCAAAGCCCATAATTTCCAGGCAAAAGAAAATTAAACTCCCAAAGACCCTAAACATCCTTCCACAAGGTCTGCACCTGCTCTTATTCACACATTTTCAAATCGGAAAGAGCATTGCGCATTCTCAATACCCCACAAGCAAAAACCAAAGAAATATGATTTGAGGTGAGTAGGCCGTTTAAACAGCATTTAGAAATTTATCCTCTCGTGCCACGGAAAGGACCCAATTGAACGAGAAATAGTCGAAGAATCCCGGCTATTTGTCCAAGTGAATGTCGCTTCCTTGAGAGGAAGATCATACAAGTAAAGGCCCATCAATCAACTCTGGGAATAGCTCTATGGCCAGCATCCATCTACCAATCATCGACCTCTCCGAAGAGGATTTCATAACATTAAAGTTCCCACATCGCAGAAGAGATCACTGCTCCTTCAGGAAGCGTAACTATAGAGAACATGTCTCTTCCCATCCTCCACGAAACCATAAACCCCAAAAAGCGACCACCGGAATCCAGCCTCCTCTATAACAAAAGAATAATAAATAGATAATATCGGTCCACAAATAAACCTTCGACACCCATATCCTATAGCAAGCCAAGAATACCCCCAAAAGAACCCATCCGACATAGCCTCCAATTGTGTTTCCTAAAGATGCACCACATCAGCACCTTACTTCCTTATCAAAAAAATGGGCACCTCACTTCCTCACCACCGATGATGCAAACTTTACAAGATGTAAGTGTTGGTTATGACACCACCACATTCAGCACAAGGCAAGACATAGGAGTTGACTCCTCGAGAATCTTGGGAATGGAGGAGGAGATTGGAATGGAGGATAAAATATCAGATCGAGCCTAATGGTTGTATCGATGAGCAAGTACTTCACCCTTATCCAGAGTCCACCAAATGCAATCGGAGAAACCTATGGTTGTCATGATGAGGTTTATGAGTAGGCTATCAGAGAAGGTCAGTCACATTTAATGCAAAAGCATGGTACACCAAACACAAGTTTAACGCATTAAATGCGGTAACCCCAACTGTAACATTTGACGACCTTGAGCTATGAACTGATTGTCAAAGGGAAACCAATTTCCCAAATTGCCTTCCAAGGGAGAAACTGATGGTCCTACTGGTCTAGAGCTTTTATTAGTACTATAAAAGATGTTTTTATCTCTTCTCTTTTTTATTGGGTCTGGGGTAGATAGTGTACATCTATAGATGAAAATATTGAGCTTTCTGGTTCCCTTGGCCCTTAGGCCTCTTTATTTTCTTGTAGAGGGATGCGTTCCCCTTTCAAAACCAACCCCTTCTCAACGTCCTTTTATAGCACTTTGCAACACCTCAGTTGTCGTGCTAATATGATGGTTAATGTATAGTTCATAGCTCGAGGTCGCCAAATGTGACAGCTTGGGTCACCGCATTTAATGCGTCATACTTGCATTTAATGCATCGTACTTTTGCATTTAATGTGATTGACCTCCTTTAATAACCTACTCATAGACCTCATAATGACAACATTGGGTTTTTTTAGTGCATTTGGTAGTCTCTGAAAAAAAGGGTAAGTACTTGCTTATCGTAATCCTTAATTAGATCATTAGGCTCGATATGGCATTTCATCCTCCTAGATTCCCAAGTTCCTCGAGGAAGCAACTACATACTAAAATCATGGGACTCCCGTCCCCTTCCTCCTCTCTCTACCCTTCTCACAACTCCACTCCCTCACCACCCGATTCCTCCCATCATAATTAAGGGTGGACACCATATTACGCATTTCCCTCTCTCCTTTAAGAAGGAATCATCTCGTCTTCTTCTTACAATTGTGTCAATAAATATAGCAACATCCTTCTGCCAAAGGATGCCCAAGATGATGTGCATTATTTGTATTATCATATAAGGAGACTTTGTAAAGGTCCAACATCAATCCTTTCGAACATGCCCCCCATAAGGCCTGATCTCAAGTAAAGGGTGCAAGCAGACCAGGCCAGAATTTTATCTCATCTTTCCTGCTCCCATTCCTAATAATCGATCCAACAATCATCCGGGAAGCCTAATAACTTACTCTATGGTCTAAGCGAACACGACTATCTTTATAATGATGAGGTTGCATTTAATGTTCCGCACAGTTCTTCGACTATTTTGACTATAATATTTTTCTTTTCTTTGTCAGATTGTTCTCTTAGATATTTTGTATTTCGTTAGTTATAAATAAAACTTAACTATGAAATACTCTTGAATATTAAATACGAAATATTCAAAGAGTATTTCATAGTTAAAGTTTTCTTTGTTAAAGAAACTTTTTTTATGAAAACAATTACATATACGTGTAACTCATATAGGCAGAGTCGAATTGAGATAACATATGGACCAGATCCATCTTCTTCCCCATGATTTTTTCTCCTCTCTATCTTTCTCTATTCTCCCTCATCTATTCTCTTCTCAATCTCAAATTTGTTCCTATCAGCCCTCCTCAAATTTCTTATCAGTCTGCTAGGAGCAAACTCCACTACAGTTCATATATTCTTGTTATAACTACCTTCAACTGACCACCATATCTCAGCTGTGTACCTCACAATATTGTCACTCAGACGCCCACTTAAATCCACCACCCAATAAACCTCACAATCTTCCACTAACAAACCTAGTATTACTTTTCAAAAAAACAAACCTAGTATTACTTTTGTTAACTATCAGCTTTAAGCCATCCTTGGTATTTATCTTCAAAACCCATTGGAAACTCCAAGCAGTGAAAGCTCTAACCTCATTCCATTAATAACTGAACATCTTGTGTTGGTCCTACCTGACTTGGCAAAGGAGGAAGAGCTATATATTTTCGTATATATAGTAGAAATGAGGAAACTTTTGAAAGATATGAATATACTACAAAGGATGTTAAAGCATAATGAGAAGTTAAAGATGGATTATTCGATCTTTATTCTAAAAGAGGTACAAAAAGGATGAGTTAATGAGTATACATAAGCTGTTAAGACTAGAATTCCTTCCTAAGCAGTCCTTACAAATTTTACCAATTTATGAATCTCGTTTTATAAGGCAAGTTTTTTTTTTTTTAATACGGAGATCATTTTGTTAGAGATTTTGCATAAAATTTAAAAATATAAGTTTGTGTTCATGGAGTGATCTCTTTTCTCAATTGAGATAACACCAACTGATTAAAGTATGTAGGAACATGAAAAGATTAAACAAGAAGGAAAACCCTGTACCCTAACATGAAAAAATTCAGTAAAGGGGGAAGGAAAGCTAGGGATCCTACATACTAAACAAGTTCTTGTCTCCAACTGTAAACCCTCCTCATCAGCCTCCTTTTTGGAACATAGGCTTTACTGCTTGTTAAAAACTGCTCTTTTCCCTCATAACGCAAGGAAAAAAAATCCAGTCCATTTAGTCTCTCACTAGACTTTGGTCCAGTGAGTATCCAACGGATCAGATTTGATCTGATTGTCATCGGCCCCCACCGATCAGACTTTTGTAGAGCCTAATCATGATCAGATCAAATCTGATCCGTTGGATCCTCAATGGACCAAATCCAGTGAGAGACTAACATGACCAAAGTTGGATTCATAAAGCAAAACCCTTACCAGTATATTTTCCTTAACACCCATTTGGCTTTGATGTCGTAAATTCCTATCAGACATGTAAAAACATAAACCCGAACTAGAAGAAACTATCTATTGTTTAATGTTTGGGGAACAAGATTATTAAAAGGTAAAAAAATAAGAAAACAAAAAAATAAATAATGAAAGGATTTCTGACACATTGCAACAAGCATTTAGACATAAAGTGTTACTCAAAATAAGAATAAATAAATTAACCATCCCTTTAACCTCCTACAGAAATTTTCATCAAAAACCAAACTGCATTGAAAGAGAAACATAGTGTAATTGCTATTTGACTACGGCCTGGTGCCAATTTTCACTAGCACAAACAATTTGTCAGGCCACCAATGCAGACCTAAATCGATTCTCTTTGCACCAATCCCGTGAATTTGTCCCGCAAATCCACCCAATCAGAAAAAAATAAAAAAATAAAAAATAGAAACAACACAGAAACATGAGAAGCTACCAACTGACCTCAATGAAATACCCAGTGCCCACATCGACGAGGACCTTGTCGGCGTCGTCGAGCTTACCGGGCGCATACAACGACGCGGTAAGGGGCACCAGCATTTTCTTCCCTGAAACCAACAACAAAACCACAACTGAAATTGAAATTCGATACATATGGATGGAGAGTAGATGCGAAAAGAGAGAAAAGGGGGTGAAACCTCGGGGACGGAGGGAGAGATCTTGGAGAGCGTTGGAAGCGTGCTCGAGACGAACGGTGGCGGTTCGGATGTTGTTGAGGCTGTCCTGGAGGAGATTGACTTCCAGATCGGCCTGCTCTTTCACCGCTTTAAGCTGTTCCACGCTCATCTTCTCCACCTCCGGTGCCCTACCCGCCATTGCAATTGCTCTAAAACCCTAATATTTCTCTCTCTAAATTCCTAATCTCTCTCTTTCTCTAAAACCCTGATCTCTGTGTGAGTTTGATTGGAGTTTGCTATAGAAGAACAATTGGGACTTTGGGAGTACTATTGCTATAGAAGATCTAAAACCCCGATCTAGGTTTGGCTCATATATTTCGTTTATATATGTATATAGAATATTGACAACGAAATTCGAGAATAATGCAATTGTTTTATTTTTGGGCTATTAACAAACCACATGTGATTTCAAATTCTTGACGACACCCTTGAGGTTGAGGTATCAAATAACCTATGCAGTTTTCTCACTATACATACAGTGTCCCTTTGTTACTATTCCATTAAGAAACACCCTGCTTTTGAAAATAAATATTTTATGCCTAAAATATCGATATTTTATATCTAAAATATTTCTAAAATAAATTGATAACTAAATTAAAAATTTTTAGTAAATTACAAATTTATTTTTTTTAACTAAATTTAGATTTTTGAGTAAATTACAAATTATTTTTTTATTTTCTTTTTAAGTTTACTTATTTATTTAAATTCAAATCTGAAAAAATATATTATTCCCCCGTCTCAAATTATAAGTCCCTTTTAGTATATTCAATTTTTTAAGAGGATAACTTTTTATTATAGTATTAGTGAATAAAATACCAACTTTACCCATGATTCACTATAGTAATGTGATCGTTTATAAAATATATGTTTTATAACTTTAATGCTTGAATGTTAAACTAGTAAATTGATCAAATAAAATGTTTTGACTTTTCAAAATGGACATTTATTTTGAGACGGAGTGAATACAAATTATATATAAGAAAAAAATTATTGATAATAATACAATTTAAATAATGTTTTTTTATTTTTTTTAAAGAGAATAGATGCATATAAATTTTAAAAGGGTTTTGCCCTTATAATTTGTATTTTCTCCGTTCCAAAATAAATGTTCACTTTTCTTCTTTAGTCATCCTAAAATAAATGTTCACTTTGAAAAGTCAAATCACTTAATTTGGTCAATTTACCAATTTAAACTTCAAGCATTAAAGTTATAAAATATATACTTTATAAACGATCACATCATTATAGTGAGACCACGAGTAAAATTGGTATTTTATTCACTAACACTACAATAAAATTCATCATCTTAAGAAGTTGAATTCCCCAAAACGAACTTATAATTTGAGACGGAGGGAGTAATATATATTTTTTAAAATTTAAATTTAAATAAATAAGTAAACTTAAACAAAAAAAAAATTTAATTTACTCAAAAATCTTAATTTAGTTAAAAAATAATAATTTATAATTTACTAAAAAATCTTAATTTAATTATTAATTTATTTTAAGAGTATTTTGGGCATAAAATATCAATTTCTTACGACGGAGGAGTTTGTTAATGGGGATTGTGTGTAAGGTGAAAAAAGTACAGGGAATTATTTGACACATCTGAAGGAATAATTTAAAACCATAAGGAGTTGTTAATAGCCCTTTATTTTTTCCTCTTGGTGTACTATTGATTTGGGAACATGAATACATTTGACTCTCATCAGTCCGAATATTTTATGTTTTTCTTTTTGAAAAAAAAAATACAGAATATATATTAAGGTGGTGTTTCATAAACTTAGGGCCTGTTTGGTTGGGGTGTTTTTGTGTTTGTTTATGTGTTTTGTGTTTATAAACTTGTTTGGTTAGTATTTTTTTGGATATGTGTGTTTAAAAACACTTTTTCACTTTAGGCAAATTTTAGGCATATGAGAATAAACATGAATTTGGTGTTTATTGGGGTGTTTATCACTTACACTTTATTCATTTTATAATATATTTTATTATTTATATTATTAAATTATTATTTATTAATTTATATATTAATTTATAAATATATTCTATTCTATTTATTTATTATTATTTTATTATTTAATTCATTTAATTTATAAATTATTTATTCATTTTTAATTATTTAAAAATATTTTTTATTAATTTAATATTAATTTATTATTATTATACTCATTTTTTATTATTATTATGAAGTATTTATTTGTTATTATATTTACTTATTATTTATTATTATATTTATTTATTATTTTTTATTATCTTTATTTTTTATTATTATTTATTATATATTTAAATATGTTTTATGTAATTTATTATTTATTTTATTAATTTATTATTATTATTTATTATTTAGTCCATTTTTTATTATTATATTTATTTATTATTATTGTATTCATTTATTATTATTATTATATTATATTATATTTATTATTTATATTATTAAATTAGTATTTATTAATTTATATATTAATTTATAAATATATTTTATTTATTTATTTATTATTATTTCATTATTTAATTCATTTTATTTATAAATTATTTATTCATTTTTAATTATTTAAAAATATATTTTATTAATTTAATATTAATTTATTATTATTATACTCATTTTTTATTATTATTATGAAGTATTTATTTGTTATTATATTTACCTATTATTTATTATTATATTTATTTATTATTTATTATTATTATTTATTTCATTTTGTTTATTATTTGTTATTTTTATTATATTTTTAAATATGTTTTATGTAATTTATTATTTATTTGATTAATTTATTATTATTATTTATTATTTAGTCCATTTTTTATTATTATATTTATTTATTATTATTGTATTCATTTTTTATTATTATTTTATTTTATTTTATTTATTATTTATATTATTAATTTTTAATTATTGATTTTTAATTTTTCAATTTCAACCCAAAAAACATCCCTACCAAACAGATTTCTGTTTTTGGATGAATAAACAAAAAAATAAAAAACGTGTTTTTTGTTTATTTCAACACAAACACAACTCTAACAAACAGGCCCTTAGAATTTTTAAATTGAATTGTAAGTATTAAAATTTTACGTAATTAAACGCACTTAATTAAAGGGTTATTATCACAAAATCATGTGAGATATCATCAAATCATCATATCCTTGTCTATCAAAAAAATCCCTTTGTAATTTGATCAATGTTCCCCTCCATCATTAAAATTGGTAAATGATTAATTTAATTTGTACTCTTCAAGTTTGACAATTTTTATTTATACCCTTTATTTTTTCAAACTCACATCATTTACACTCTTTATATATATAGACATGTCAATGAATCGAATTTTGATTTGAATCAGATCCGATTAATCGGATATGGATTTAAAATAAAATTCAACAATCCGATTAGGATCCGAATCCGATATTCCGATTTCTTAACAAATTTGATTTGGATTTATGATAATCTGATCCGAATCATATATATATATATATATATATATATATATATCAATATATATTTAATATTTTTATGTGTATATATTTAGTACTATAACTATATATAAAATTAATTGTTAATTATTTTGTTATTTATTAATAATGATTGATCAACTATATTGCTATTTATTAATATATAAATATTGACTAGCAAGTGTCGTATACTTAGTATATATAATTATGTTATTAGTTGTATATGGTAGTTAATATCTCTAATTATGTTCTAAAATTTTATTTGTTATTTGACTTTCATATTTGTCATGGACATGTATTATAAGTATAAATACATTATTTTATTTTTAGTGTCATAAAATTATAATAAAAAATATTCATTAATTTTATTTTTAAAATTTTCATAATAGGATTGAGTTATCGGATCGGAGATCCAAATATCAAAGATTCGGATATGAATTAAGGAATCAAAAATTCTTCGAATTATCAGATCGGATCATGCTTATCGGATTCGGATTCGGATTAGGACAGATCCAATTAGAATCCAATCCGTTTACAGATCTATATATATATATTAGGAATTAAGGTGGTGTTTCATAAACTTAGAATTTTTAAACTGAATTTTAAGTATTAAAAAATTACGTAATTAAACACACTTAAAAGTGAAAGGTTTTATTGAAATTTTTAAATTTTTGAAAGGTTTTAGACAAATAATCAAATGTGAGACCCTTTATACATAAGGTTTCAACTGCTTTAAAATATATAAAAGTGATAAATTTGTATTAAATATGTTGATGTTTAAAACAAAAATTATATATAAAAAAAAAAAGGGTCTTGGTGCTTGATAAATATGACGATCGTGTCTACGGTCTACCTAAAAGAAAATATATTAAAAATCTAGTGTAAACTGTGATCAATTTGATATCACTATTATATCACTTAGTTGGTATGTAATTAATTCGAAAATAATAATAAAAAAATTGTTTACTTCTTTTATTGTACATCACTTGTTTTTTACAAGTTTTAATTCCTTTTCAACTCTTTATGATTTTTTTTTCCAGAATTAAATTATAAATTTTCTTTAATTTATTAAGTAATTTATTTGTTCAGGCCAAAAGGCCCAAAAATTTATATTGTACATATACTACTATAACTATTTTGTTTTTCTTTACTCAATAGTACTATGGGCGGAAAAAAACAAATAGTTTAGGCCTAATTCAATTCACTAATTTATTTGTTTATAGCTCAAGGAGCCAAAATTTTATATTGTACATATTAGTATATTACTGCTATAGTCCCAAATAAAGAAACTCGTTTCCATATTAATATATGTAATATGTTTTTTAATGAAAAAATATTAGCTATAAAGAGCTTCATATTTGACCTCGCTAGGGCTCTATAGATTTTAAGAATCTTAGGGCGGCCCTGTTATAAACCCAAGTACTAATTAGTCAACCTTTCAAAAAAAGTATTACTTCTGTTCCATATTAGTTGTCCACTATTGCAACTTTACTTGTTCCAAAATAATTGTCTAGTTCGAATTCTAATGCAATTTAACCTTCCATTTTTCTCAACTACCCTACTTCTACTAACTTTAAACAAATACCGAACCCCACCATAATACTATATCATTAAGGGCAAAATTGAAAATTACACACTAGTCAACCTAAATCAATAAAATATTAAAAAGTCAAAATTTGACAACTATTGTGAGACGGGGGGAGTACCAATTAGCCCAACCATATTGTTTCATCCTTTATGCTATATTTGATTGGAGGGAGGATGAGATGCAATTTTTGTATTTTGTTGGAAGGAAGCTAATGAGGGACGATGCATTCCTTCATTTTTCACATTTTTCAAATTCGTTCAAATTTGGACGAAAGAGAAAGTAGGTAACTAGCTCAAAATACCTAAAATGACAATTTTAGTCCCTCTAACAATTTGTGTGTAAATTATATTATATATAATAAAGGTGTACTTGTAAAATTAATATAAAAATTATGCTCTCGTTACTTCCAACCAAACAGGAAAAATGCGAATACATTCATTCTTTCCATCATCCTTTCTATTCAACCAAACAAAAATTAAAAAAGACACAATCTCTTCCATATAGAATGCTCCATCCTTCCTCCTCTCCCTTCCAAACAAAGCATTAACCAAAAATCTGGATGAACTACATCAAGCTCTCCTTTGATCAGCCACACTTGGACTCCTGTAATTAGACCTGTCAATGGATCGGATTCGGATCGGATCAGTTAAATCCAAATCCAATTTGTTAAGAAATCGGATTATCGGATTATCGGATTCGGATCCTAATCGGGTTATCGTATTTTATTTTCAATCCATATCCGGTTAATATCGGATTCGGATCGGATTCAGATCATAATCGGATTATTGACAGGTCTATTGATAAGGATGACAAAAACTCTCGATCCGCGATCCGAATCCGATGATTCGACGGATATTCACTTAATTAATTCATATTCAAATTTCTTCATTATAGAATATCTGATTCGAATATCTAATTAAAAAAATTCAAAAATAAAAAAATCAATAAATACTGAAACACTAAATTATTCACGCTTTTAATAATTGTATTTATGATCAATCATTATTAATAAATAATAAAATAATTAATAACTAACATTTATATACATGTACAGTATTAAATATATACACATAAAAATATCAAATATATATTTATATATATATAAATATATTTTATATCGAATCGGGTTATTATCGGATCGGATGACATAAATCCAAATCCAATTTGTTAAGAAATCGGATTATCGGATTCGGATCCTAATCGGATTATCGGATTTTATTTTCAATCCATATCCGGCTAATCGGATCGGATTCAGATAAAATTTTTAATCCATTGACAGGTCTACATGTAATTATGTCGAATTGGGCCCGACCCAATTAACTTCGGCCCAATTTTAACCCAGTTCGGCTGCCCAATTTTAACGTGGTGGCCAATTTTATTTAAATTTTTTTTTTCACTGCTGGCCAATTTAGGGTGCCAGCAGTTTTAATTGAAATTAAATTAAGAATATCAAAATTACTCTACCATAGACGGAATAGAACTTCAATTCAGCTTCTTTATTTTCCAGTCTTTTATGTCCTGAATTTCTTACCTTAATTCTCCTAAGTCAGGGCCATCATTTAATGCCCTACGTTTAAAATATTAATTACAGTGAAAACCAAATTAAGGCATATCTTTCTTGAAAACAAATGAACAAAAAAAAAATGAAGACCATTGACACTTGCTTTTGTTTATAAAAAACAAAAAAAAATTACTTTACAATATCTGACTTTTTACTTGCATCTTTCCAAAATAAGTATTATTTTTGTAAAAAACAAATAAGATAGGGGAATTTTAATTTTCTTAAATGGTTCTTTGGGCTTGAAAAAAATATCTTATTTCTTCAATTTTTATTTTATTTTTTGGTGTTTTCAAATGTGAATAGAGAATAAGGGTCTGCTTGATTTGTATTTCTGAGAAATTTTTTTAATTTTCTGAAAACCAAAAATCAAAAAATTGTAATAAAGTTTGTTTGGTTAAGTTTTCTGAAAATTTAATTACAAAAATGTTTGTTTTCAGAGAACTCGTTTTTATTGTTCTCAGAAAACTGTTATCTGTTTTAAGAATTCTCAAGAACAATTTTCAGAAATACAAACAAAAAAGCATATCCTAAGATTTTAAAACTCCTGGAATTTATTTTTTAAATTGGAGAGAGTTCATTTTCCGGTTGAAATACAGCTCAAAGTGTTTGAATGAAATGGATTTGTTGTAGTAATTTAAGATTGCTTTAGAAGAGATTTTCGGTGGTTAAGGGCACATAAGAAGCATGTGTCACCTAAGTTCACCAACTCAGCTCTTATTGGACCATGATGGTCACAATCCAACAAATACTCATTGTGGATCTAAATACTATAATTGGCCTCTTCATGATCAAATTCATTGTGAAGGTGGATTCACTTAACTGAAATGAAAACGCCATTACCTTTTTTTATTTTTATTTTTTCCTTGATTTTTTCCCCATAAAGCACTTATACTTGAAAACAATCAACATTAATTACACAATACGAATAAAAGTGTCCTCAAATTTAAATAGTTTATTTTTTTTAGTAGACACGACATACACAAGGCAAAATTACATGTTGAACAGTTTCAAAATGTGGGGGGATTTATTTTGCAATTAAATTTCTATATATAAAAAAACCTAATGCAATTTAACAAAAGATCAATTCTTAGATTTAAATTAGTACTCTCATTTATGACTAAGGAAATAAAATGAATAACTTTTTTTAAATGTACGATAAAAAAAAATTGTTGTTAATTTTTTTAAATATCTATGCCAATCGTGTCTTTTTTAGCGTTACTTTTTTAATTGTGGTAAAAAGTCTAATGTGTCAAATGAAATAACCTATAAAGCATGGACACAGATACGACACGACATGGATATAGCGACACGACAAATTCTAAAAAATTAGGCCCCAACACGTCTATAATTTTTTTTTTTTATATATATACATATTATATTACACAAATACTTTATTTATCACTTAAACAAAGAGAATCAAATAAACTTATAAACAAATAAGTTAAATGAAATGTCAAACATGTTCAAAATTATTCATTTTGCTACTATCTAAAGAATCAAATGCATCTTCTCCAACATCCGTCATCTTAGTAATACTAAATCTTCGGCTCTTTGTGATGTTATCTTGTTCTTCTTTAAATGGTGAATAAATGAATATGTGCTCTAATTCCTCTCACAAGATGAGGCGGAACAAAGATATTTAAGTATCTTCAAAGTCAAAGATTGAATTAGAGGTGTTGAAGTTTCATAAGTGATCAATTAAATTATCGGCTTCATAAGACCTCTATCTTTCATTAAATCAATTGACCCACCATGTGTCCGACGCGCGGACACGTACGTGTTCTCCGAGTGTCCACTAAGTGTCTAATTTTTAAAAAAGTCAGGATAGATTTTTGGTATATCGAACACATATTTTTGGCGTGTCCGTGCGCCGGATACGGACACGTGTGTTCAACACGGGTACGACGACCATATACGAAGTGTCCGTGCTTCATAGGATATAACCTTTCAAGAGGTAGTAGAAATGGAGTTGAGCAATTTTGTACTTTCACGAGATAGGGGACAAAAGCACGGACGCCATTAATTTTTTTATTTATATTTTAGGCCTAAAAAATCCTAAAATCACAAGAGAACACCCAATAAAATTATAATATACCCCCACCGAACTTACAAAAAAAATTATTATTCTAGAAAAATTCCCCTTCCCTCCACCTCTTTTTTATTTATTTATATTTTAGGCCTAAAAAATCCTAAAATCACAAGAGAACACCCAATAAAATTATAATATACCCCCACCGAACTTACAAAAAAAATTATTATTTGTAAATGCAGAAAAGTTACACAATAGAAATTGGGGTAAAATTTCAGATCCCTTCTCATTAATCAAAGTCATCTATTTATACAAATTACGATAAATGGGTCAAGCCCATGTACCCAGGTTTATCAATCCCTTAAATCAAGGGATTTGATCAACCCTAACCTTTTTTGGACTCTTTCTACTATAATTGGATTACTCCTTGCCTTGTGGACCACACTTTAGTTTCTAGAATTTTCCATGGGCCCATTGCTGTTTTCGGCCTGCTTGTTTTCAACCCATCCACCTTCCTGCCCATCGGTCTTTGGCCCGTCCGTCATCGGCCCATCAGTCCAGTGGCCCATCTGTCGTCGGCCCATCAGTCTAGTGGCCCATCTGTCGTCGGCCCATCAGTCCAGTGGCCCATCTATAATTGGGCCAAATATTTTAACCATTACACAGGCCCCTGAGGTTATGGGCTTTGGCATTCTTTCCAAAACCCATGACCTAATAAATGTAACTACCTATGTATATATATACTAATTGCTTTTATGGGAAATGAAGATAATGAGTTGGCATGTCATCATTGCCTATTTAATGACATGCCAAAACGTGCGGCCACTACTCCCTCAAATCTTGCACCATGACGGCTGTGGCGTGTCTTTCGGTCTTCGTGCAGCCTTTTTGGCTTCCTCTTCTCCTTCTATAAAAACCCCATCTTTCATCACTTCACATCACAGTTCATATTTTGCTATTCTCTGTTCTCGCTTTTTGCTTTCTTTAGCTCTCCATTGCTGGGATTTGTTCCTTTGCCATTGCCGTCATTCATTCCGTCGTTCATCTCAGAAATCATAGAAACCTGCTGCTACTCAGAGCTTCTGTAACTCTTCTTTCACTAACTAAGTAAGTCGATCGGTTTTCTTCCTTTCTTCTTTCTTTAATTTATCACCTTTACCTCCCTCTGTCTCTTCTACATTTCTTAACATTATGTCCGATAGTGACGATACCCGGTCGGTAGAGGAAGTAGTTTTACCTACTTCCTCAGGCACCGATTCCACTGGCAGTGAGTCTCCCCAGCCTGTTCCTAGAGGAACCAGAAAAACTACTCTTAAAAGTACTGACCTTCCGGGTTCCTCAACGACCGGTCCTGCGAAAACCAAGCCTTCTGAACCATTTGTAGTGGCCCCACTTAAGAGGACCCGACCTGAAGTGGACGTCAAACACCTTCGGGCTGAGACCCACGTTCCCCAAGACGTTGACGTGTCCCCCTATCCTGGCTACCTAGACTTTACCCAGAGCCAGGGCCTAGCCCCCGGTAGCATTCTGCTATCGGCATCTCATCTTAGGGTTCTGAGGTTTCCTCTTCATCCCTTTTTTCACTATGTGTTCTTCATGCTTGGGTTGCATCCCCTTCAATTGAACCCGAACAACATTAGGATCATATCCATGCTACTGTTGTACAATAGGGATATGGATCTGAACCTAGGCCTAGCCGACCTCCTCCTTTGTTATTTTTTCCAAAATGCCAGAGCGAGTAGAGGTAGATACAACATTTTCCCCTTTCACGGCCGCAGCATCTGTACCGATACTGAAAAATCGGATAAGGGATGGAAAGAACGAATGGTCGTAGTGAGCGGCAATTGGTCGTACCCTTTTTCTCGTATTTTCCCGATCCCCAACAAATTCGGTCCCATTCGCCTGCCTGTCTACCGCCCACTTCATAAGGCTTCTTGCCTCTGTGAACATTGTGACCTTCACCGGGGAGACTATGCCTTCAAATTTCTAGGTTATGAGGACAAAGATCTTCCCCTTACCTTTATAAAACAGCGGATAGGCCTCTTGAGAACCCATGTTTGGGGCAAGACTCGATCGGCTACTGACCTGCTGACCATGGAAAATATTGAATCGATCTCTAACTTGGGCGCTGGTGTTGACAGGATGGACTTGCCCGACAAACCTATGTCCGCCAGAATCCCTCAAGTTCCCGAAGGTATTACGCTTGTTGATGTTGTGCCATTGTCAACAGCACCGCTTTCGTCTTCGGTGCTTCCACCTGCTCAAAGCCCGGTAGCGCCAGCAGTGTCGACCCCATCGGTTCCTCCTCCGCCTCCTGCAAATGCTCCAGCTGTGAGGACCCGATCCAATGCAACTAAAAGGGCTAGGACACAAGCCAAAAATGCTTCTTCTTCAAGCAAGGCTCCAGCAGCCCCTGAATCATCCCAAGCTCTGACTCCTTGGGAGCCTAAGTTTCTGCTGCCAGACGGAACTCCAGTCTGTGCTGATCAAATCACCCTCAACCATCCGGAGGCTCTTCGGGCTATGGCCAAAGGGGTCTGGACACCAGCTGACAGGGTGGCTCAGTCAAAGATCACTAGAACTGATCTGGCTAAGAAGACTTCGATAATGGCTATGGAGGTAAAAGATTTTGTTCATCCTTTCGTGTTCTTTATTTCATTTGCTGATCATTATCTGTGTAATAATCCGACCTTCATTGTGCAGCTTCTCTACGGCATTCAGGCATACAACAGCCTCCTTGAGACTGATGTCAAGGAGATGGCCGGTATGAAGGCCCAAATAAAGCAGAATGAAATCCATCGGGTCTCTCTGGTCAAGGAGACGGATGGACTCCGCCAGACTGTTTCTGAACAGAAGACTCTTCTAGAAACTGGTGAGGCGGAAAAGCAAGCCCTGATTGCCGAAAAGGTGGTTTTGGCTGCCGAGCTGGAAAAAGCGAAAGAGGCTGTCCGGAGGATGGCAGCTGAAAAAACTGAGTCTGATAGACTCTTGGCAGAATCAGAAAGGCTTCTGTCCTTTGAGCGGGAAAAGGTAGAAGTATGTTGTCTGGGAGGGCTCGATATGTTCAAAAGATACAGCGTCATCTGCGACATCCGAGCGGTCAGGGCCTGGCGGCGGAGGCATGAAATGGAGCACATCCCTCTGGAATCCCGGGAATTCAAGACCGCAGAGGAATTTGATGCTCATATGGGAATACCTTTTCCTTATGATAACCCTCCTACCTTTGAGAACGAAAAGCGCTTCGCCGCTATCCTGAAAGGGGAAGAATACCATCCCCCCGAATAGTAGCTTAGGGCAATTTTTTGTTTCCCCCAATGGGCTAATTTTCTTGTAACCTTTATTTTTAATGAATCAAGAACCTTTATTTCTTTTTCCAGCAACTATTCGTCTTTTGTGTGAGTTTTTATGAGACAATTGAGCCTTCAGACATATATGGCCCCTGAGGCTACAAATTTACTTTGATTTCACACATCCAGGAAATTTTAATGAATCACAAAGCCTTCGGGCAAAGGGCCCCTGAGGCTTGATTTTATCCTCTTGGTTGGTTCAAATCAGGTGTGAACCCGAACACTTAGGAAATTTTAGTAAATTGTGAAGCCTTCGGGCATTTGGCCCCCGAGGCTTAATTTTATCCTCTGGTTAGTTCAAATCAGGTTTGAACTCAAACACTTAGGACAATTTCAATGAACATAAAGCCTTCGGGCATTTGGCCCCTAAGGCTTGATTTTATCCTCTGGTTAGTTCAAATCAGTTTTGAACTCAAACACTTAGGAAAATTTTAGTAAATTGTGAAGCCTTCGGGCATTTGGCCCCTGAGGCTTAATTTTATCCTCTGGTTAGTTCAAATCAGGTTTGAACTCAAACACTTAGGAAAATTTCAATGAACATAAAGCCTTCGGGCATTTGGCCCCTAAGGCTTGATTTTATCCTCTGGTTAGTTCAAATCAGTTTTGAACTCAAACACTTAGGAAAATTTTAGTAAATTGTGAAGCCTTCGGGCATTTGGCCCCTGAGGCTTAATTTTATCCTCTGGTTAGTTCAAATCAGGTTTGAACTCAAACACTTAGGAAAATTTCAATGAACATAAAGCCTTCGGGCATTTGGCCCCTGAGGCTCGATTTTATCATGAAACCTTGTATAAAAGTAAACTCTATCTTTATTGAGATGAATTAAAAAATCATGAAGCAGAGGTGCCTATATCGGGCACAGATGCTTCGTAACAATGGTGTCAAAGTAAGACACAGTCTTATTTATCAATAAGAAAAATAACTATCTAAGGATAATACCTCTTTAACCGATAAGCATTTTGGGAGTTGGATTCAAGGCGGCCTGTTTCGTTCTTCCGAACCCGATAGGCCCCGCGACCGATAACCTCAACCACTGTGTAAGGTCCTTCCCATGTCTCCCGTAATTTGCCTATAATCCCAATCTTCCTTCTGAGCACCATGTCGCCTACTTGGAATTCTCTCCTTTTGACTTTCTGATTGAATCGTGCTCTTACTTGCTGCTGATAGGCAGCGAGTCTTATCCCAGCAGCTTCCCTTCTTTCCTCTAGGAGATCCAGATCATGGGCTAAATGCTGATTGTTCGGTCCTTCTTCCCATGCTTGACTCCTTAGAGTAGGTACCCTTAGCTCGGTCGGGATAACTGCTTCAGCCCCATAAGCCATGGCGAAAGGGGTTTCCCCGGTTGGCTGTCTTGGAGTAGTCCGATAAGACCACAATACCTCAGGCAATTTCTCTAGCCATGCTCCTTTTGCGTCTTCAAGTTTTTTCCTCAATGTGTCAAAAATTGTTCTATTCGTCCTTTCGGCTTGCCCATTTCCTTGCGGGTAGCCGACGGAAGAAGTGTTCTGATTGATCCCATGCTTTGCTAAGAATGCTTGAACCCTTCTGTTGTTCAGGTTGGTGCCATTATTCATCATTATGGTTCGGGGTAGGCCGAACCTACAGATGATGTGGCTCCAGATGAATTTTATGACATGGCTGCCTGTTATGGTGGGATATGCTTCCGCTTCCACCCATTTGGTAAAATAATCGGTAGCCAGGAGAACATGCGTTGTACATCGTATTGCCTGAGGAAGGGGCCCCACTATGTCCATCCCCCATCGGGCAAAAGGGTGAGGGACAATAGTTGGGTTTAAGAACTCGGGCGGTGGATGAATGGCATCTCCATGAAACTGGCATTTTTTGCAATGTCTGACATAAATTTCAGCATCTCTTGCCAGGTAGGGCCAGAAGTACCCCTGGGTGAGGACTTTATGAGCTAGGGACCTTCCTCTAGAGTGATTGCCACAAGCTCCAGCATGAATCTCCTCCATGACTGCCGATGCTTCTGATGGGGTGAGACATCTCAAATATGGTCCGGAAAAAGACTTCCGATATAGTTGGCCGTTGTACAGGGCATATCTGGCTGCTTTCATTCTAATCTTCCGGGCTTCTGATTTTGACTCAGGCAATGTGCCAAATCTCAGATAATCTACTACCGAATCCATCCAACTTGGTTCCTACGGGATAACCATTACTTCTTCGGGGGGTTCCAAGCTAGATCGGACGACAAAATCTATCGGTACAGTGCGAGTCATAGTTTCTCCTGCTGCGGAGGCTTGGTTAGCCAGATGATCTGCTACAGAGTTATCTCCTCTGGGAATCTGTTCAAAGTTTATTTGCTGGAACTCTTCAGCCTCCTTTAGAACCAAAGTCTTGTATGCCTCCATTTTCGGCTCTCGGGTTTCGTACTCCCCATTTAACTGTCGTACGACTAGCTGGGAATCACTTCGTACTACTGCCTTTTGGACTTGAAGGCTTCGGGCCAACCGAATTCCTGCAAGGAGGGCCTCATATTCTGCTTCGTTGTTAGAGGCTGGAAATTCCAATCTAACAGATTGTTGGATTTTAGTATCATCCGGTGTTACGAGTACTATCCCGATCCCTGCTCCGTTGACGTTGGACGATCCGTCTACGAATATGACCCATAGTCCAAGCTCACCTTCCTTTGTGGAGTCATTAGTTTCTGTTTCTAACAGGAAGTCAGCTACTGCCTGTCCTTTGATGGCCGTTCGGGGGACGTAGGTTATGTCAAAAATCCCTAGTTCAATTGCCCATTTTGAGATTCTCCCAGATAACTCAGGCTTCGCCATTATGGATCTTATCGGTGTTACAGTTGGAACTATGATCGGGTGCGCTTCGAAATAATGACGGAGACGCCGCTTAGCATTGATCAGTGATAGTACCAGTTTCTCCTGCTTTGAATAACGGGTCTCTGCCTCAGCAAGGGATTTGCTGGTGTAGAAAACCGGTGTCTGGTACCCTTTGCCCTCCTTGACCAGAGCGGCGCTGGTAGATGTTACTGAAACGGCCAGATATAGGTGCAACGGCTCATCGGCTTCAGGGGTTGCCAGGATCGGGGGCTTCGTCATGTAACTTTTGAGTTTGTGCAGTGCCTCCGTTTGCTCGGGCCCCCAGACTTCTCCTCGTGCCGCTCTTATTGCTTGAAAGAACGGCCTACACCGATCGGTTAACCGGGAGATGAAACGACTGAGGGCCGCTATTCTTCCGGTTAGTACCTGGATTTCTTTCCGGGACTTAGGCTCAGCAGTCTCTATGAGAGCTTTGACTTGTGCAGGGCTAGCCTGTATTCCCGTCCGGTCAACTATGTGCCCCAAAAACTGGCCTGAGGATACTCCGAAAGAACATTTGGCCGGATTGAGCTTCATATTATGCTTCCGGAGGGTGCTGAATACCTGCTGCAGATCGGCTAGATGGTCTCCTTTCTCCTTGCTTTTTACCACCGTGTCATCGATGTAGGCTTCGATGGTGGATCCCATCATCCTTTGGAACACCCTTCTGACCAACCTCTGATAGGTAGCACCTGCATTCTTTAGTCCGAAAGGCATAACTGTATAACAAAATGTACCTGACTCAGTGATGAAGGCAGTCTTTTCCTGGTCCTCCGGAGCCATTCGGATCTGGTTATAGCCAGAGTATGCATCCAGAAAGCTCAAGCGTTCGAATCCTGCGGTGGCATCCACCATCTGGTCGATCTTTGGTAAAGGGAAACAGTCTTTTGGGCACGCTTTGTTCAGATCAGTGAAGTCGATACATACCCTCCACTTGCCGTTCTTCTTTTGGACCACCACCACATTTGCCAACCAGGAAGGATACTGGACCTCTTTTATGAATCCTGCTTGCAGCAGTCGATCAACTTCTTCGGCTATGATCTGGTTTCGATGGGCACCCATTCGTCTTTGTTTCTGTCTAACGAGCTTTGCACTGGGATCCACATTGAGAGAATGCAGGGCAACTGATGGATCAATACCGGTCATGTCCATATGGCTCCACGCAAATATGTCAGCATTGGATCGGAGAAGGGATTCTATTTCCTCTTTTTCCTGTGGATTGAGGCCTGAACCAATATAGGTAAACCTCTCAGGGCGATCGTGACAAATTTGAACTTCCAGTAGTGGTTCAACTGCTACTGGTGATCCCGAACCGCCCTCCTGTAATTGCTATTTGGGATCAAGTATTGTCTTGGACTGTGACTTTTGTTCCGGTTCCGTTCTCCTTTTTAAGCTTTTCATAGTGACGGCGTAACACTCCTTTGCTGCTACCTGATCGCCCCTGATATCGACTACGTCGATTCCGTTCGGATCAATGCACCGCATGACCTGATGCATGGTAGAAGGGACTCCGTGCATACGATGGATCCATCCCCTTCCCATGAGGAGATTATAGGAAGGTTTGACATCCACCACCACGAAAGTCTCTCGGAGTGTGCGCCTTGCTGCCGTTACTGGTAGTTGGATTTCCCCTACTGGTTCTACTCTCTTTCCATCGAATCCTGCTATTGGGCTTCTGGATGGGACTATCTCCTGGGGATTGATTTCCAATTTCTCAAAGGCCCATTTGGTGATAATGTTGGCACTGCTTCCTGGATCGACCAGTACCCTCTTGATCAGGCAGTTGGAGACCATGAGGGAGATAACTAGGGGATCGTCATGATGTGTCTGAATATCCTGCATATCCGCAGCGGTGAAAATAATTCGGGCATCCTCTTTCGGGCTTCGAAACTTGGTGACTTCTCCAACCCTTCGTAACTTCTGAGCTTGCCGCATCTGTGATCTATGAGCTTCTTCCGCTTCTGACCGACTGGGCCCTCCATGGACCATGTGAATGACTCGTACGGGTTGTCCCATAGCTCCCTTGGTAGGGGCATGCGTCGCTTGATCTGATCGGGCTCCCTCCTTGGCAACATACTCCGTTAATTCTCCCTTTGCAATCATGGCTTCCACCTGTCTTCTGAGGCTCCTGCATTCATTAGCGTGATGCCCGTACTCGCCATGGAAGGCGCAGTGCCTCGACATATCCCTTTGGTCCATTGGCTGCCTGATGGGAGGTGGCGACCGGTAGATTCCTTTGCCCTTTGTTTCCTGGTACAGTTTTGCCAAGGTCACTTTCAAGGGGGTGACCTTCTCCTCAAACCTTGGTCGTTTTTCTGGGGCTGGGGAAGGAGCAGGAGGTGCGTTCGGTCTCTTCCGGTCTGACGCCCGATCCTTTATCCTGGAATGTTCGGACGCTCTGGCCTCTACTGTTGTAAAGACAGTCCTTCTTTGTCGTATGGCCAATTCCTCTTCTATTCGGAGGTGCCCTTGTGCCCTAGAGTTGAGCTCTCCAATATCGGCTGGCGGCCTCTTGACCAGGGACTGATGAAACTTCGTTCCAGGGATTAGGGCCATTCTGAAGGCTTCGACGGCTGAATGCTGATCGCAATTGTCTATTGAAGACATCTCCACATTGAACCGTGAGACAAAACTTTTCAGGGATTCGCCTTTCTCTTGGATCATGGTGAACAGACTGGAGATAGTTTTCTTCTGCCTTTTATTGCCAAAGTATTGGGCAATAAATAACTCGCAGAGTCTGAGCCAGCTACCGATCGATCGGGGCGGTTGCTTTCTGAACCACAGGAGGGCTGCTTCGGTCAGGCTGGTGGGGAAAACTTTGCAGAGTAAGGCCTCGTTTTCATTGTACACATTCATCTTGGTATGAACGTGGTAGATGTGCTCTGTTGGATCTTTTGTACCATCGAATAAGGTGAACTTCGGTAATCTGAACCTCTCCGGATACGGCACGCTGGTGATCGATGTGGTGAATGGTGTCTGAACGGCGTCTATGGATGCCTCAGATGCCAGATCGATTGGGGTCTGTACCTTCAGGTCCCTAAGCACATCCCGCTGGAATCTGGACATGATTTCCTCCAGTTTTTTCATGGTCAGGACCTCCTCCGGATTATGCGCCCCAAGAACCTGTAGGGATGACTCTGCCTGCTCCTCACGATCGTTATGGGCTCTAGCGTGTAGGTCATCCATGTGTGTCTGGCGGCCTACAGACCGTTCGTGCTGTCCGGACTGCTCGTCGTCATGGATCTCCTGTGGATTCTGTAGTTGAGCCAATTTTGCCGCCAATTCAGCGTTCTGCCTTTCTAACTCGGCAGTCCTCTCCTCTAGGGCTCGTCTGATCGGATCTTCTGGTTGCTGGCCTCCGTTTGGAGGTAAATCGGTATGTTGTGAATGTGTGATCGCCATTGTTGGTACGAATCTTAGCTTTTTTGCAGAGGGTGAGAAACTTTATTGAAAAAGGATTTCAATAATAGGGTTTCCCACAGACGGCGCCAGTTGTGTAAATGCAGAAAAGTTACACAATAGAAATTGGGGTAAAATTTCAGATCCCTTCTCATTAATCAAAGTCATCTATTTATACAAATTACGATAAATGGGTCAAGCCCATGTACCAAGGTTTATCAATCCCTTAAATCAAGGGATTTGATCAACCCTAACCTTTTTTGGACTCTTTCTACTATAATTGGATTACTCCTTGCCTTGTGGACCACACTTTAGTTTCTAGAATTTTCCATGGGCCCATTGCTGTTTTCGGCCTGCTTGTTTTCAACCCATCCACCTTCCGGCCCATCGGTCTTTGGCCCGTCCGTCATCGGCCCATCAGTCCAGTGACCCATCTGTCGTCGGCCCATCAGTCCAGTGGCCCATCTGTCGTCGGCCCATCAGTCCAGTGGCCCATCTATAATTGGGCCAAATATTTTAACCATTACATTATTCTAGAAAAATTCCCCTTCCCTCCACCTCTTTTTTTAGATCCGTCATTGGACAGGGGCGAGGTAAGTTCATCCTTGAGCCTTTATTTGTTTGCGGAAATAATGATTTGGTTCATTATTTATTAATTTTTATAATCTAAAAACACTTTAAAATTCATCACATAATACATTCAACTCTTCATTTCACATATATTGAATAATTACCTAAAATAAAAACTTTAAAATAAGTGGTGTCAATAAATTGAACATGGAATGGATGAAATGGGGCGAGTGAGTAGCCATAAATTGGTGGGTACTCCAAGTGAGTGGACCCAAGTCCCAGGCTGTAGAGGACCACACACAACACACTACTGTGTGTTACTAATATTTCTACTAATTTTAAAGTGCCAGAGGAAAAAGTAGGGTCTCTCTGACAACTTCCTCTTAAATTCCTCTCCATTTGGAAAGGGAAAGGGAAAGGGAAAGGGAAAGGGAATGGAAAAGAGCGCGTGGACTCACTCTCTTTCATCACTAGTCCCATCTCTGAAGAGTAGGACGTGGACCCCACCACCCATGTGCTCTTCTCTTCCTGTCTCCACACTTCCCCCTCAATCATTAGACTCCTGTTTCCCTCATTTTCTCTCTCCCCAAACAGCTCATCTCTATCAACAGACACACTCACACTTTCCAGTTTTTGATTGATCATATTTGATACTCTACTACTACTCTCTATCATTTATATTACTTTGTATATACAGATTATATATACTACTGGTCTATATCTATAGAGATAACACCCATGTCGAATTCTGACGGTAACGGCGTTGGTAACGGCGCGCTTATGGACCCACAGAGACAGCAGTCGACGGGTAACGGTAACGGCGCGTTGACGGTGAAGAAACCTCCGGCGAAGGACCGCCACAGCAAGGTCGACGGAAGAGGGCGGCGCATCCGTATGCCGATCATCTGCGCCGCTAGGGTTTTTCAGCTCACCCGCGAATTGGGTCACAAATCAGACGGCCAGACTATCGAATGGTTGCTCCGCCAGGCGGAGCCGTCTATTATCGCCGCCACCGGCACCGGGACGACTCCGGCGAGCTTCTCCACCGTGTCGGTGTCCGTGCGCAACTCGTCGAACTCCATCTCCGCTGCTCTCGACCACCACAAGTCGTCGTCGGCGACGGCGCAGACGCTGCTCTCTCACCCCACGCCGTTCATCCTCGGGAAGAGGCTCCGCTCCGACGACGACGACGGCATGGACGGCGGCGCCAAGGACAACGCCGCTGTGGCCGCGGCGGCGGCGTCGGTAGTGGGTCCCGGTGGCGGTTTCTGGGCGCTGCCAGCTAGGCCGGACTTCGGCCAGGTGTGGAGCTTCGCGGCGGCGCCACCGGAGATGGTGGTGCCGAGTCCAGCCATGGCGTCGCAGTCGATTACGGGGAGATTTCTTCAGCAGCAACCGATGGGGGAGGCCTCGGCAGCTAGGGTTGGAAATTACCTTCCGATAGCTCAGGGCCACCTGAATTTGCTGGCGTCATTGTCCGGAGCGCCGGCGGCGAACTCAGGCCGGAGAGACGACGATCCTCGTTGAACCCCGAATTCTAATGGTGTTGATAGTATCTATGTCTATTATATTTTTGTTGTGTGTGGAAATGAGGAATTGGTAGTATAATTGAAAATTAGGGTTAGGGTTTTAGTTTCAAGCGAGCATTTCGGGGGAAGAAACAAAGAATTAGGGTTTGTCAAATTGATGCATAATTATTATTAGGGTTTTAGGGTTTTCACTGTTTCGTGTCATTTAGGGTTTTAGTGTCCCCAATTTGGGTTCTTGATTTGATTAGAGAGAGTGAAGAATGACATTGCTGAGACAAACTCCGCCATGGAATTTAGAATATGGTTGTTCTCGATTCGCGGTGAATTCGAGAATGAAGTACCCATATTGATTGAAAAACCAGGGTTTGGTTTGAGGCATTGATTAGATATACTTGGAATGTTACTTCCGAATTCGGTTTGCAGATGTAAAATTCTGTGTTGGTAAGAATTGAATGAATTCTATGGACTTCATTACTTGGGAAACATCCCCATTTCTCTAATTGGGTGTTTGGCACACTGATTGAAGAAGTTTTGGAATCTATGGTGTGAAATGCTTGGTTAAAGCTTATACTGATATATATATATTGAAAATTGGCTTCCCTTCAATTCTATCAATTCAATTGGAATTTGGCAGAGTTTGGTGGTGGTGGGTGGTGGTTGTTTGTGGTGGTGGTGGTGGATTTTGGATCCTCTGTTGTGGATTGCAATTGCGATGGTGCTGCATTGCTTGCTCACTCAACTCTTTTCGCCTTCCGTGTTCTCGAATGATCTCAAATGGGACTGGTGTGTGGAGGGAAAAGCTTTGGCTCTTCTCTGTAAGATCTATCTGTTTCTAGTAGTATTATCATTATTAGTCATTGCTTAGATTTATGAGTGTGAAAATAATGTGTTCTCTTGTATGTTTAAATGGATTGTTTTCGGGATGTGCAAGGTGGTGTGAAATAAGAATCCCATTTGTTTTCCCTCCTTTTGTGACAAATTTGTGTGACATTGCTTCATGTAAATATGACCTTATTCTACTTGGAATTGAATTTGATCTTCTTTCATGCTGTTCATTTTTCCTTTGGAATATTTGTGGACAACTAATTCAAACTAGTTGAGTGTTTCTATTCTTGTATGCATTTTGTATATTTGATCAATGGTGCAATAGTACTTGGCTTCAAATTTTGTTGAAGAAGCATATAGTTGAAACTTGGTACTCTTGAACTGTATTAAGAACTTGTGAGATCATTGCTTTTGCAACTAATTTTGGTTCTTTTTGGCTGTGTGATGATGTCTTGTTCTAGTAATAGTTTGGGAAACTAATGATATGGACTATGTGGTTTGATTGAGAGCAAAGGATGATGATAATGATGATGATGATGATTATTATTATTGTATGTTTCTGTTCTTCATATTTTTTAAGGTGAAGTGTTAATTTTGTTGACCCTCTTAACGATATTGCTTTGAATAAATTTGAATTTTGGACAGGAAATACATGTGTGTCTATATGGATTTAAATTAAGGTGTGGATAAGAGTCTAATGGGGCAAATTATAGAATAAGCTGTATTTAGATGGTGAGTGATTTATGAGAGAGGTTATCTCAAATGTTGTGATTTATAAATTATGGATGGTTTTTGAGCAAAAATATGTAAATGATAATTGCCCCCCGCCCCCCCCCCCCCCTCACTTTGGTACTTAGACAGTGGTGTTACATTCTTTACCTGCCTGTTAAGTATTTGTCCCAAAGCCAAAGTTTGTCATTTAGATTTAGAACCCTTATTTGGAGAATTTGCTGGCTTTTCTAATGCAGACATGAAGTCTAGTGAGAATGTGATCGACCAGATTGCATCGGTTAGTAGCCGAGTTCTACTATGTGGGTCCGTTAAAATCTAGATGAAATCCGGTTCATCGAATTTCACTTTCACTAGCCGAGTTCTACTATGTGGGTCCGTTAAAATCTAGATGAAATCCGGTTCATCGAATTTCACTTTCACTGTAATGAGAGACTAAGGGTATGTTTGATAACACTTACTAGTATGTTTCATAAAAAAACTTTGAACATCACTTAAGATATTAAGTACAATTTAAAATGAGATAAAATTTTAAGTGACATGGTCATCACTTAACAGTAAAGTGAAAGTTTGAAGACTAAAAATTTATAAAAATATTAAAAAATATATTTATTTTAAATACCGTACTTAAATTCAGATCTTATATTTTCATTTTTAATTTATTGAACAACACCTAATGAATCAAAGTATCATTTGTGGCTAATGTAGCAAAAAAATTTATTTGGCAGACCAGAGAGTAATTGATTGTATAGGAAAAATTAATGGATACTCGGACATATTATTGTGGTATTATATATAGTATATTTGCATGGTGCATGGTGTATATCCATTTCGCGGTTTAGGTATACAAGTCGTATTATACATTCGCATGTGTTATATATCTTTTTCGTAATTTGTCAGAAGTATCACGTAACATATATTGTGGATAGTTATCATATGTTATATATCCATCAAAAACATTACGTAACATGTGTTAGGGGTGTGTAAAAATGTGATAAATTCAAAAAACTAAACATACCTAAACCCAAATCGAATGGGATTCCAAAGACACCGAAACCGTTATTTTACGGATTGGTTTCGGTTTCGATTTTAATTCGTATCAAACCGGTTTGAACCAATCCAATCCGGTTTTATATATATATATGTATATATATATATATTTTTTTTTTGTATATATATATTTTTTGTATATTCATATATGATATATCACCAAAGCTAATATAGTGTACACAAATTATTAATGCCATTAAAATCTCTCTTTTTCTAAAAATATCCAAATATATAAAAAAAATTGACCTCAAAAGCCACACACTTGTGCAAAACTATATCCCAAACATTTGTCTTTCACTTCTTGCCTCACATTTCTTGGTGTTCCTGTTTCCAGTTCTCCAACAATTTTGATCTCCGCTATGATTGTAATTAGAAATTGCTATTAGGGTTTCCACACCCTCTGTTTGAAGTCGTGTGTACCTGCAAATCAGAAAATGCACACAAACACACACCAAACAATCGACACAAATATTTATACATGGTTTGCCCAAATCAATCTACGTCCACGGAGAGCACCGTTTCATTATCGATCAAAGAGAGGATTACAAGGGGATGATCCGTATATCATACACACGCACACACATAATGTATACTCACACCTGTATCACTAGAATAATATAAGCTTATATTATTCATGACTCTCACCGGCATTTCACTCACACCAAGAAATACTACTCTGTATCTCTTAGGTTGCGTTTGGTAACGGTTTGGTGCGGTGTTAGTTTTTGGTTTTGGTTTGGGTTGGGTTGGATTTGGTTTGGTGTGGTTTTATTTTGGTTCCAAACCATGTTTGGTGCAGATGGTTTTGGTGTGAGAAAAACTGATGCTGAAAAACCAAACCATGTTTGGTAGAGTTGGTATGGGTTAAAATATATTAATATTAATATTAAAATTAAAATATATTAATATACTAATATATTAATATTAAAATTTATAATATTAAAATATATTAATATATTTTTATTATATTAATATATTAATATTAATATTAATATATTTTAATTTTAATATTAAAATATTAATATTAAAATTTATAATAATATTATTTTAATATTAATATATATATATATTAATATTAAAATTTATAATATTAAAATATATTAATATATTTTTATTATATTAATATATTAATATTAATATTGATATATAATATTAATATTTATATTAATATTAATATTAAAATTTATAAATTTTAATATTAAAATATTAATATTAAAAATTATAATAATATTATTTTAATATTAATATTAATATAAATTTTAATATTAATATATAAATATATATATATATATATATATTAATATTAAAATTTATAATATTAAAATATAAATATTATATTCGGTGCTACAGTGATTCGGGTTGCTACAGTGGAGTGCTACAGTGGTTTGCTACAGTACCCGCACCATCCAAAACCATCAAAAAGATGGTTCCAAAATCCTTCACAAATTTGGCACCATGGTTTGCTACAGTAACGGTACCATTTTTTGGCACCATTTTACCAAACATGGTTTGGTACCATTTTTTGGCACCAAAACCATATTTTTTTGCACCAAACCTGTTTACAAAACAGGCCCTTATTCTTTCTCTCTCTTTGTGCACCTAATACAATAGGTCAGACCCTGTATTTATAGAAGAGTATAGTGTAGAGAAGAAGTCAATTAGTTTTCCTAAACCAATTCTAATTAGGAGTCTACTGATTGATCTCCTAACATAACTGTGATTGCTTGGTGGCTAAGCTTAACTTTCCCTGCAAGGAAATGAGTCACCTAATATAAAAATATCCCACTTGACGACTTTCCATCCAACAATTAACTCCATCAGTGATCAGTGCATTACGATGCCCTCATTTTTGTCTTCAAGCTTGAAGACCCACTGAAGTTGAGCACAACTTCAGTTCATCTGTTATCTCCACTTTGGTCAACATGACCATGCTGATAACTCTCATTGCATGAGCAATATCTAGCCTTCTACAGAACCCGTGACCTCTATTGCGTCTGGTCACTCAGTCTTGCAACCACTGTCATCTCTGACTCTGCCTTGCAAACTTTGTTATGTCTGTCTTATTTTTCCCTTTCACTGATAAACTTTCCGGTTGCTGCATATAAAACTCCTCCTCCAGGTCACCTTGGAGGAGATAAAATTTGCCATCTAACAGCTCTAGATGCAAACCCTCTGCTTCAGCAATGCTTGAATGAATGGTATTTAGTTTCACAACCAAAAAATGGAGAGCTTTCTTCCCTACCGGCAGCTCGGTTAACTTCCATATCTTGATGGGGATAAGGGATCTCATCTTACATCGCAAACTCCCACTGGCTCACATCTGTTGCACTGCATGCTTCATCATCACATTCTGGTTCATTTCCATATGTGAGCAATAAATAATCCAGGTATCTTTGATTCGACATATACGATAGTGAAGCCCTCCTAAACACATAATTAGGAGTCGGAGTCTGCGGTGTATCATCCTATTGAGTATTGCTGTTTGCAATATGTTCTTCTGACTGAGGACTTTCACTGTTTAGAACATCTTCTATCTCAACATACACAGGATCACTCTGTGCTTTATCGCTCCATACCTCTTATGGTATTCTATGCTCCAATGGTACTAATGGACCACGATTCATAAGATACGTTGTTGTACTGACTGCTTCTACCCAGAACTGTTCTGGCAACCCTGCCTGAATGCACATGCTTCTGGCTATCTCAATCACTTTTCGGTTCATACATTCTGTTACGCCATTGCTGTAGTGTACTTGGAACATTCTTCTCTAATTTGATACTATTCTCATAGTAAAAGTTTTTAAACCCGGTGTCCTGATACTCTCCACCATTGTCGGATCTTAATCTCTTTATCTTCAAACCCATCTCATTTTCTACCATAGCCTTCCATTTCTTTAACACATCGTATACCTCAGATTTATGTTTTAAGAAGTAAACACATAACTTCCTAGAATGGTCGTCAATGAAGGTGACGAAATAGGAGTTTTCGCTATGAGATGAGACATTTGCTGGCCCCCAGACATCAGTGTGAACTAGCTCAAGCTTTTCCTTCCTGAGAATTCTTCTGTTGCTCTGGAAAATAACCCTATTTTGCTTACTGAATATGCAATCCTCACAGAAGTCGATGTCAACCGATTTCAAGCCTGGTAGTTTTCCTTTTTAGAGCATAACCTTGAGTCCCTTTTCACTCATGTGACCTAGCCTTGGTGCCACAAGTTGTGATCCTCCTTGACTTCTGCAATTGCAATCACTATGCCAAAATTGGTGGTTGTGTAGAGTGTACCTTCTTTCTTTCCTCGTGCTATAGTCATAGCCCCCTGGAAACTTTCCACTTCTCTTCACTGAAAGTGGTCACATAACCTTCACTCGCTAACTAGCCTACTGAGATCAGATTCTTCCTCAAGTCTGGAATGTGTCTCACATCCTTTAGCTTCCATATCGATTCACTGAGTCTGATATGCACTTCACATTTGCCTACTACACTGCAAGGCTTATCGTCACCTAGATGAACCTCGCAAAGGTTACCAGATGCATAGCTCTCAAAGAGCTCTTGACTTGAGGTGGTATGAAATGATGCTCCAGAGTCCAAGACCCAAAACTCTGTCTTACTCTCTAAAGAGCATATCAATGCATCATCTCATTTTTTAGAGATAATTTTCACTTCAGTCTTGTCATCCACTACACTCTATGGGGATCTGCACTGGTATCTACAATGACCAAGTTTGCCACAATTCCTACAGTCAATGGAATTTCGAGACTCTTGTCTCGACTTGGAACGACCATGTCCAAAACTTCCACATTTTCTTCTACTCGAACCTCTGCCTCTACTGTCAATATTCAATGCTGAGCCACTGTTGGAAGAGTCTGACATATGTCTTCTGATCTCTTCTGTGAGTACCATACTCACTATGGAATCATACTGTAACTATTCTATCCCTGAAGAGCTACTGATCGCATCCACTGTGACGCTCCAAATCTCTGGCAATTGGCTTAAAACTAAAGCCGTTTTCATTTTGCCAGTGATTGACATATCAACTGATTCCAACTACCCAACAATGTCATTAAAAATATTAAGATGTTCACTGACCTTTCCATTTTCGGACATCTTCAGATTGACCAATCTTTTGATAAGATGTACCTAATTTGCTGCAAACGGCTGTTCGTACATGTTCGAAAGAGCATCCATGAAAGACCTTGTTATCTTATCATTTTTTATGTTGAATACAACGGACTTTGACAACGTCAGTCTGATCGTACAAAGCCTTTCGATCCAGGATTGTCCAATCCTCTTCTTTCATCAATTCTGGCTTCTGCCCTTCCAATGATAAATAAAAATTCTTCTGGTATAACACGTCCTCAATTTGCATCTTTCAAAAGGCAAAGTTTGTATCGTTAAACCTCTCGATCATTGCTATTTTTATTCTCCCATAACTCTCACTGAGCCTTTTCGAGGTGTTTAGAGTAAAATCATGTAAAACCGATCACACGGTTGCATCTGTAGCGGTCCAAAACCTTAAGAACGCCTCTGATCGTGTAAAAAACGGGTTAAAAATGACTCCAAACGGGCCAAAACAAATTTTAGCACTAAAGGACAAAATAATGTTGACGTGGCAAGGGTGCTGACGTGGCACTGATGAAATGGCCGAGTACTCGGTAAACACTTCGTCGAGTACTCGGTAATGTATCTTCGAGTACTCGATAACTTCTTGTTCGAGTACTCGGTGAAGACTTCACTCATCTTCTTCGGTGAGCGCGTGGCCGGATTGGTTTTGCTGGCAGAAACTTACGGCGGTGCGTGGGACCTCTGATGGTGATGTGCTTTACAGTCCCGACTTCGTCTTGACGAGATGAAGCTCCTGATATGGTTGGTTTCTGATTTTGTGCAAGTTGAACCTTCGCATCTGGACCAGAACGTACAGCTTTAGGAATTGCTCTGTCACGCCCCAAATTTCCTAACTCCTCAACGAAGCCTAAGAAGTCCGAGGGTGACGTAAACCATACACTAAACACTAGATTAACCATTGCGGAAGACGAAATGTGGGTCTAAATGAACCCTTCAACCTAACAAGTCCCATGCCCATAGGCCATTAAACCATGTCCCTAGCCTAGTAGGAGAAGTAGTGTAACATAGGGAAGATAAGGGAAATAAGTTAAAAAGAGTACACAAAACAGTTCCACTGAGTACTCGGTGGTAAGAAGTATCGAGTACTCGGTGACACTTTCACCGAGTTGTACATCGAGTACTCGGTAGCCATTTTATGCCCAAAATCCTCTGGTGGTTCTTACGCACTTCACCGAGTACTCGGTGACCCCCAGGTTAAAAGGTCACTTTAGAGGCCTCGAAATATTTTGTAAATTCTCCGTCTTGACCCCGGTCTCCGTTTATGATTCTTGGGTTTTCAAAACTAAATTTCACACCGAGATATATTCAAAAACCCTTTCTAAAATATGAGTTTTAATTCAAATTACGGAGTAGGCAAAAACGGGGTTTTCCTTAGAAATTTGAAAGGGTTTCTTCATGAAACGTGAAAAACTCCGTTTTTCGAAAAATTTCCAATTTACCACCACAATCTCATGCAAATTCTAAAATGGAAAAAACATAAGAATTTCATAAATTTAATCATTTAACATGTCCAAATTAAAACATAACATTGTTTTCATCAATTCAACATAATTTTACATAACGACATCGAAATGCCCAAAATAATATAGTTCCCGTGCCTAGCGCTCAAAGGAACATACATAAAGGTAAACTACTTGGCCAACATGCTAGCCATCAAAAGAATAAGTTTAGTGTATACGACACTTAGCAAAATAAACACATGTGTAAGTTATCAGGTATGCTCTACAAAATAGGTAATGCGCCTCCATATGCACAAAAAAGGATCGTAATCACCACCGTATCTCTACTAGGAGACTACGGACCTCCCGAAAAGGGATCACCACCTAAAAAATATATAAGTTATGGGGTGAGCTCACTAGCCCAATAGAAAAAGCGTCATTGCCTCAATCTCGATAATTCGAGTGGTACAACCCACCCAAGGTACATGTTACTAATCACAGTTCGGTCTCTTGTCCCACATGTCTCTCACACCAATCCGGGACCCCATCGAACCCAATAAGCAATTCCCCAACATGCTCACATCATAATCATTCAAAGACATAGCATGCATCATCATCAATATCACAATTCCATATATATATATATATTAATTTAATGTAATGTGACTCCACACAACTCACGGTACACATGCATAACCACACCCTAACTCAAAGGGTCAACGGGATCATTCTCTAACACTTCCCCTTTTTCTCATGAAGGAATGTAGATTTATCGTACCGATTCTCCCCAAGTGATTTTGACACTTTCACTTTTAAAAAGGAAGACCGTTAACACGACGCGGTCATGACATAGGATTTAGACAAGTCCTCCCCCTATCGTTTGCATTTCTTGGAAGATTAGTTCCGTGAGAGCAAGAAGCACCCCCTGACCAGTTGTTACGACGATCCAAACATAAGACAACTCTTACGTAGTTTAAGCAAACCGTAGAAACCAACACCTATGTTTTGACACTACATGGTGTACTCAAAATGCATCAAGGTTCTCAATCGTAACCATATGCCATCACAATACATGCTTATTTCTTTAGGCAATATATTGTACTCAAATTATCACAATGCTTACAATTTCACATTTATAAGCAATAAACCACCACAAGCATTTATATCACAAACTCATGTTTTCAAGGGTCTAATTCATCGTCTAAGTTGTCAATACTCAACTCTTAGATATATATATATATATATACGACATACATACACATAGACGCACACACCCTCGTACAAAGACAAACACAATTCATTTTTTCCCTACCTTAATTCCAAGCAAGCTTATTCAAGAATGCCCAAAAGAGGTCTAACTCAAGCTACCACTCCAAGTGTTCAATATAATAGCTTCCAACTAGCAACACACCACATGAACAACAAGATTTATTATGGTATTTCAATAAACCGAAATTTATACACAAGTGACTCCAACCATAAGAGTCAATTCAAATCCTAATGATTTATATTTTAGGGTTTCATGGAGAAATGAACTCTTAAGAGTACAAGATAGGAAACTCACCACTAGCTCTTCACAAGATGCAATTCAAGATTTACCCACTTGGTAGATGAAAGCCAAATCAACCTTCCATAAAGATGAATAGAATGAGGGCAAAATCAATGCCAACTCAAGAATTCAAAAACATGAAAACTAGGGTTCTTGCAACACCTAAAGCGAATTAGAAGACTTACCAAAGTGGTTCAAGAACACCACCAAGAACTATCCCCAACTAGCAAGAAGAGGAAGAGAGAGCAAGAGTTTGTGAGATGATTGAAGTCTTGCAAAGTGAACTAACCCTAAGGGTTGTAGAGATTCTCCACTCACCATTCTCACCATCCAAGGGTGGAGAATAATGCAATAAAAATGAATAGATGATCTAAGGGTAGACATGAAGTCTTGCCAAATGAAAGACCAAGAATAATGGATTCTTGCATTTGAGTGCCAACCAAACAAAGCCCTATGATCCAAGGGTTGAGAACAAAGATGGGAGAAGAAGATCAATGGCTAGAATTTAGACAACACCCCAAAAGTGTAAAATGACAAATATCTTCCCAACTTAGGATTATTTACAAGAGTGCCATCACGACTCTTAAATACCCTTTTACATCTTGTCATCCTCTTTAATTACCAACATGCCACTCATGCCCCAACACTTAGCCAATTCTCCACACTTTCCACTAAGTGCTCAAAATGTGAAATTACTCATTTACCTTTCGGTCATTTATTTCTCAAAACCGTTTTCAATAATTTTCATTATTCTCAAAATGAAAATACAACACGCAACTTACAAATTTAATATCACATAAAACATGTAAGTCATGCTAAACACATAATCACATAAACACTTAATTGTTTAAATAATTTTTTTAATTAGCACAGAAAAATACCAGACGCTACATGCTCCAACCTGGGGCCTCTGATACCACTGGTTAGGGTTTTCACACTCTCTGTTTGAAGTCGTGTGTACCTGCAAATCAGAAAACGCACACAAAACACATCAAACAATCGACACAAAGATTTATATGTGGTTCGACCAAATCAGCCTACGTCCACGGAGAGTACCGTTTTACTATCAATCAAAGAGAGGATTACAAGGGATGATCTGCAAATCATATATATACATACACACACACACAATGTATACTCATGCCTGTATCACCGAAATAATTTATGACTCTCACAGGTGTTTCACTCACACCAAGAAATACCACTCTGTATCTCTTATTCTTTCTCTCTCTTTGTGCACCTAATACAATAGGTCAGACCCTGTATTTATAAGAGAGTATGAAATAGAGAAGAAGTCAATTAGTTTTCCTAAACCAATTCCAATTAGGAGTCTATTGATTAATCTCCTACCATAACTATGATTGCTTGGTGGATAAGTTTAACTTTCCCTGCAAGGAAAGGAATCACCTAATATAACAATTGCAACACGGAAAACTTATTTAATAGAGTAATGCTAGTTTAACTTTGCTTTAATGATTAACGGGATAATATTACAATGTATTTGTGAATGTAGTACTATGAAAGCTAATATTGTTTCATGAATCATGAATTAAGTATATCAGATTTTTTAGTTATGCACAATTTAGAAATTAAAAATATGAAGATATGGAACTAGTATCCACTACTTTTACTTTCACTGTACTTGTTTATGTGAGAGATCCAATGGACCATATCTGATCATTTAATCGATCGAGTTCCACACTTTAATTCAACAAAATCCCGATTAGCCAAATGGCCAGACCTGGTGCCTTGGATCTCTCAGTATAATAAATCAAGTAAAAGAGAAATAAAATAATATTCTTTCACGTCACTGGAATCGCACAACTAATCTGGTTCATTGCGTTTCAGTTTTGCCTGAATTCGCTATATAAACAATCTGAATTAGTTCAAAAAATTATGAAATCACTAATAGTGTTTTGGTTAAAAAAAATGCTCAATCCGAACCGTGCATACCCTTGACGTATATCGAGCTATGTGACACAGTGCGGGTAATACCCACTGTACATTTGATGCCACTCACCTACAGGGACGGAGCCAGGAAATATAGTTAGGAGGGGCCATATACATTTTTTTGTAAATTTATTCATAAAACGTATATTTTTTTAGGATAATAATATGAATTTTTGAAAAATTTTGGGAGGCATATGCAATTTTTATGAATTTATTCATAAAATATAAAGTATTTTGAGGTAGTAATGGATTTTTTTTAAAATTTTGGGCGGGCCATATGCAATTTTTACGAACTTATTTGTAAAATATATAACTTTTTTGGGATAGTAAAACAAATTTTCGAAAATTCTCCGCCCCTGATCACATATATCATATATACAGCCAGTAGTATTTATAGAAAATTATGGTGTTGCATGGAGACATATCCATTTAAAGTCTTCTAGAAGCTCACCAAATTTATAATTTTGAAATAAAAGGTGATTAGTATATTTTGATTAAATTAAAGCCCAATTTGGTTTTACATAATTGGTTGATATAGTTAGTTTGTCGTAGCAATTGCGCATAACACGTGAAAAGGTTTCAAAAAGTAGCTATCGCAGCGGGAGGAGAACAGCTAAGGCTTCTTCAACACGGAAACATTAGGGAATAAATAAATAAATTCCATAACTCACTTGAAGATTTAATTAAAAATAAAGAAGGAATTAGTCGAATTGATACGAGCTCTAAACCACCCCCTCCAAAGGAATTTCAAAAGTTAAAACAAAGGTTTTTTGGGTGTTTGATTGTGTTAATTATATAAAAGAGTAGTATATATTATTAATTCAATATGTTTTTCAAATTTGTATATAATACTCCATCAATCCAAATTTATAAGTCCTTTTTGGGGAATACAACTTTTTAAATATTGTATTAGTAATGAATGAAATACCAACTTTATCCTTGGTCCCACCATAGTAATATGATGATTTATTATGTAAATGATTTATAATTTCAATGCATGAAGTATAAATTAGTAAAGTGGTATGATAAAGTGTTTTGACTTTTCAAATGAGACACTTATTTTGAGAAGGAGAAAAGAGTAAAAGTGAACACTTATTTTGGGACGGAAGAGAATAAAATTTTCAAAACATGTGCTTCACATGTGCCTGATAGTAATTGATTGTCAATTTTTAGTGTTTGAATGTCTTAAATATGTAAAAAAAGTATGAAAAAATTCTTATTAAGTCTTATTTTTTTGCACCAAATGATAAATGAAATTCTAAAATATATATTTTTTGGACCAACAAGTCTACTTTTGAGATTTCTATGGTTTGTGATTACTGAGTTGTGCTTTAGTCCTCTTTTTATTCTGTCATAGTTTTTTGACAAAGTTCCAAAATTTGTTGTTTGTGCTAAATATAATAATATCATCTTCACATTGGCCTGTATACTTATTAGATATGAAAAAATATAGAAATTTCAAGACTCTTTTTCTATTTATAATTTTGATTGAAATAGACAAAAAATATAAAAGTTTCCACAAAATGGTTGGGGACAGTTCAAGTCCTGCCTATGGTAATCCTTCGAACCAATCACTGGTATCTGACTTGATCATACAACTCGCATGTGTAACGATAATCGGAAGTAAAAAACATGCTAATTTCCATGTTCGAAGGACACATATTGTCATTTTGCTGCTTACATATGGCAAAAGAAAATATTATTCCTGGGTTAATGCATCAGTACATAATACGTTGCGTTATCTCAATTTCGAAAAAGTTTCTACTTAGTTCTATAATTGATCAGATACGGTGATTCATATGTATGATTCTTTGAAAAAACTTGCAAAATAATTTTTCAAAAAGTTAAATTTTATTTCTTTTGTTTAAAAACTACTTTTTTTTTTTTATTATAAAAAACAGTGCTGTTATCATGGGCGGATTCAGTTCATGCCCACTGAAACTTTTTTTTTTTCCATAGTTTTTATCTTAAAATTTTAGATATTTAGTATTTAACCCCTACTGAATTTTTTGTTTTACCTTAAGTACCATAGAATTTAGATTTCTTTACAAATAAGTCCTCACTGAAAATTTGTTTTAAACTCCACTGAAATAAATATATGCCATTTATACCCAAAAATCCAATTTTTTTTTTTTAACCCCCACTGACACGGATCCCTATATCCGCCACTGGCTGTTATGTTGTGATTTTTAGATGAGGAATGACTAAAAGATCCTAACTTTGAATCCATTAACGGGATGCTGTTATTTTGTTATTGGAGGCACTTCTGCATGAGTCTTAACCTTTTGTTTTTGGTCATTTTGACAGAAAAAACCAGCAGAGTTCGTTCAATATGCTTGGTTCGATGCTCGTTGCTGTGGTATTCTTGCGCATAAATGATTCGTCATCTGTTTTAGCCTATGTGACAACATAGCGATCTGTGGTGTACAGGAAAGATTTGCAGGGATGTATGCTTCATGGGCTTATGCACTTGCAAAGGTATAATTTGAGAGTTTTTGTTTAGTAATATACTTAATTTTGGTCAAATTTTGATCACTAATTAACCTCACAAAGAATTGAAAATCACAAAGGTTTTCTGGTACTTCTATGCCATGTTATGCACATTGCTCTACTTCACTTATCTTGGAATGCTGCTTGGTGCAATGACACCGAGCTTTCCGATAGCTGCAATTCTGCAGTCAACATTTTATACAATGTTCAACTTGTTTGCGGGATTTCTGATTCCTCAACCGGTAATTCACTAATGATCTTCCCTGGATTAAGCTCAAGTCTACTAAGATTTCGGATAATTAGCAGTGATATAGCTGAAGTATATGGTGGTTTGGTTAGTACGGGTTGGTAGGAGGATTGCACTAGGTATGAACTTAACCTCGGACTTTATTTGTACCAATGTACCATGAAAAAACCCTATGGTAGAACAAGTGAGAACGAAAAAGTCACTTGTCAACCTTGAAAAATTCTTTTTCAAAAAATATTCTACCTTTGTGACTTCTATATATCCTAGTGTGAAGAATTTGAAATTGTAAAACTTTCCTTAGATTGCAGGATGCTACACCCATGTTCCTACTAGACTGTAAAACCATTTGTGTCGACTTATGAGTGTTAACAAAAATATTTATTGTGTTAAAACAAGTTGCTAGTCAATTGGATTGACGTGACACGATTAATTCAAAGGGGCTAATCGGGTTGAGTTCTAAAACACATACACGACTCATTTAACTTAACAGATTACATCCGTTGATACAATTTTGATACAATTATGACACGAACACGATAAGTGATTTGGATAAACTAACCCCACTAACTTTGTGTCGTGTTTGAGTCATGTTAGTTAGTCGTGTTGAATTTTGCCATGCCTACAAAAGACTTAACACACATTTATTTTTTTGTTTTTTTCACTTGCAGCAAATTCCTAGTGGTGGGTTTGGTTGTATTATCTATGCCCTACATCTTGGTCACTAAATGGTCTGCTTACTTCCCAATATGGAGATATGCACAAGGAGATATTGGTGTTTGGAGAAACCAAAAGTGTAAAAGCATTTCTAAGGGTCTGTTTGTTTAGTGGTTTTGTTTTGGTTTTTCAGGTTTTATAGGTTTTATATTTTTTAAGACCAGACCAAACTACTTATCAAACAGAGTTTCAGATCAGGGACCAGACCAGATCAGATAGACCAAACCGCTTTCCAAACATGCCCTAAGAGATTACTTTGGATTTCACCATGATAGATTACCTGTAGTTGCTGTTGTTCTCATTGTATACCCATGGGCGGAGCCATGTACAAGCTAGGGGGGCCAAGGCCCCTCCCAAACCTTTTAGAAAATTTACTTAATAGCCCACAATAGTGTATATATTATGAATACGATCCTAAAAATTACATATGTCCCATTCTTAAAATTACAAAATTTCTTCAAAAGCCCATAAAAAATATATATATTTTATACATGAAATCATATAAAATTGCACATGCCCCTCCTAAAATTTTAAAAAATTGCTTCAAGAGCCCATAAAAATATATAGTTTATAAATAAATTCATACAATATTGCATATGGCCCCTCCCAAAACTTTTTCCTTGCTCCTACCCCATATAATTCTTGCTTCTCTGTTTGCATACTGTATGGGTCTGTCTGGGAAGGGAGAAAACTGTTTTGTTTTTTTTACTGTTCACCTATTTCAAAAATAAAAACACGTTTGGCAAACGCGTTTACTGTTAAATTTTTTTTTTCCCAAGAAAACTATTTTATGTGAATAGTGGATAAAAGTGGTGAAAACACCAAATACAACTTTTAATTATTTTTTGAGTTTTTTCACTATTTAGGGTACCATCTCCGCCACCGCCCCCATCGTCGCTGCCACCAACTACCACCACCCGCCGCCACCGGTCGCCATCGCCGGCCCCCACCACCTCTGGTTGCCGCCGGGCGCCGCCGCCGCCTCTCACCCACCACCACCGCCGCCGGTCACCGCTAGCCACCACCGCCGTCCACTAATACCATTTCATTTTTCAATACAAATTTTGATCCAAACATTTTTTTGTTTTTAGTTTTTTGCTAAAAAAAACAAAGACAAATACAAAAATAATTTTTATATTTGAAAACAGAAAATAAATATAAAAAATAGGCTTTCCAAATTATAGGAAAGCTTAACTTCCAGAAGAAATGAATGTTATCAAATTATTTGTTTGTAATATAGTGACTTTATTCATTGCACTGATTTACAACTTTACATGATCAAATATTTTTACCTTCGCCAGGATTTTGACTCTAATTTTGGTGTAACTGAACAAACTGAGTCCACCATCATCTTTCACATTGTGTTTGCACATTGTTTTTTTTTTTTTTGGGAAAATTACACAAACTACCCCTAATTATGACCTAATTGTAGAGAGTACTCCTAACGTTTGAATAATATCAGTTACTACCCCTTAGAACAACTCCAGTCAGATTTGTGCGTGAATTTACTTAAAAGCCCTTGTTTTATATTATATTTTAGGGTTAATTTCAAGAAACCCCCTATACTATCCAGTTTTATCAACTAACTCCCACGGTGTCCACTTTGCCCCAAAAATTATAAATTCAAAAATATATAGTATTTTGGAAAATCATATTTTGGAAAATATATATTATAAATTCAAAAATTATTTTAAAAAAAAATTCATATTTTGGAATATAGTATATATTTTTCGCAAAAAAATATTTTTTAGAAAATATCATATTTTGGAACATAATAGTATATATTTTTCGCAAATTTTTTTTTTTCGGAAAAGATCATATTTTGGAAAATAATATATATTTTTCGCGAAAAAATTCATATTTTGGAACATAATAAGTACTTTTTTGCAAAAAAATCATATTTTGGAATACAATATATATTTTTCGCAAAAAAAGTATTTTTCGGAAAAAAATTCATATTTTGGAACATAACAAGTATTTTTTTGCAAAAAAAATCATATTTTGGAACATAAAATATATTTTTCGGAAAAAAATCATATTTTGGAACATAATATATATTTTTCGGAAAAAAATCATATTTTGGAACATAATATATACTTTTTCGCAAAAAAATTATTTTTCGAAAAAAATATTCATATTTTGGAACATAATAAGTATTTTTTTTGCAAAAAAAATCATATTTTGGAACATAATATATACTTTTTCGCAAAAAAATTATTTTTCAATTTTTTTTTCATATTTTGGAACATTATATATAAATTCAAAAAAATTAGGGTATTTAAGTAATTTTGTATGCAAAATTGGAACATGCAATGATATGAGGGCAAAAATGGAAGTTCACTACAAAAACAACATTTATTGACCAATACACAAAGTTTCCAGCGTTGACTTTGAACATAAGGAGCTAAGTGTTACAACGGAGGTGGTTTTAAGGGTAGTTTATGATATTATTGAAACGTAAGAAATACCGCGTGCAATTATGTCATAGTTCAGGGATAGTTTGTGTAATTTTTCCTTTTGTTTTTAATTTATTTGTGTGTGTGTGTCTCTCCTGTACTTATTATTTCAGATAGTATCATTAATCCCCAAGTCACTCAAATTGAATGACCAAATTTTTATTTTATTTTTAGAAACTGGATAATATTTTGTAGTTTACAATACTACACTAATTAATTCTCAACAAAATAAAATGAGAAAGAAATCCAGGGAGAAAAATGATAGAAAACTCCATTAGATAATAATAAGATTTGAATAGTGTCATTTTTTGCAAAGTAAAAAAAAGCTGTTTTTTTGTGTTTGGTCACTGGTTCACTAAAAAAAAGGTGTTTTTCCATTTTCTACTTTTATAAATTACACAATAAAAACATCAGTACCAAACGATCTTCCAGTTTAGACTCACAACAAAAGCATGTACATTTGCTTTGTAAAATCCACAACACGAAAGCAAAAACACAAACCAAACGGGCTTAATAATTACCAAAAAATGCTGTTTTTTGTATAGTGTATTGGTCAATAAATGCTGTTTTTCCTCTGTGGCCGTATAGTGTTCGTTGTGTGGCCGTCGCGTGTCCTATATGTGTTCGATTTAAACCATAAAATAAAATCTAGACACGCTAGAGAAGTGTCGGAGACGCATATCGGTGTCGGATACGTAGTCGACACAGGTTATGGGCCTATGGCGACCTTATGGGAAATGTCCGTGCTTACTAGAGTACGATTAAAGTCATATATTTTCGAAAATTGAATAAAGAAATGATGCGAGTTTTCATATTTTGGGAATTCAATAAATGAGAGACAATTTTCATATAATGTTTTGGCTCAAGAACTTTTGTGAGGGTATGACAAAGAGTTCATGCACTATAAAAGCTTATCTACAGGGATTGTAGAATGTATGCCGAGAGTTCATTCTTGACCTCTTTGATTTGTTAACATTTCCTCCCACTTTCATTTCTTGGATCACTAGTTGTATCTCTTCCCCTGTTTTCGCTATTGCTATCAATGGTGAATTTCGTAAACTTTTTAGGAGTGTTAAAGGGTTGCGACAAGTGGACCCAATATCCCCTTACCTCTCTGTGATTGCGATACAAATTGACCTACTCCGCCACCAATTTTTGTTGCTACTGTAGATGTAAAACTTTGAGCATATCTCACCTTGCTTTTGTTGATGGTGTTCTTATGCTATGTAATGGTGATCTTAACTCTGTTACAACCGTTAAGAATGTATTCGATATGTTTTCAAACCTCTCTGGCCTAACCCCTAACCCTCTTATGAGTCAAATTTATTTCAGCGGGGTACCTACCCGTGTCATGACTTCTATTTAACTTTCCTTTTGAGTAATTTGCCTTTCAGTTACGGAGGAATGCTCCTCATCAAATAGCACTTGACTGCAGTTGACTACCGAATTCTCATTGATAATATGCTTAGGAAAATTAACTCTTCTACATCGAACTCACTCTCATTTGTTTAGTTTTGGACTAACCTCCTCATTGATAATTACAGTCATTCACTTCCTAACTGCAGAATATCTTTCAAACAAGATAATGAAATACTAATAATGATTTATTTCAGATATCGTTTAGCAGAGCCAAAAAAATATTTACATAACTTTTTTTCATTTTTATTCCGGGGAAAATCATATTTCAGAAAATCGTAATAAAACAACAATTTGAAAACGAATCGGACATGAATTATTTTTTTAATTAGAAAAGATGCTCGAATTGTAATATTGCTCATATTCATAAAATTTATAGGGTGCAATAATTACTTCTAAAATTATCAAAATTGGACAAGCTTGCGTTTTCCCATAGAGTAGTTTATTCAGCAACAATTAGGTCAAAGATCTGAAATATTTAGGATGCATAGTTATATACATTATATATATATATATATATATATGGTAAGAGAGAGAAAGAGACTACCTCAGATCCTCAAAAATATATCACACTGCAAGCATCAATATGTCATACATAGCACACTTCAGGCGGACAAATACGAGGCTTTCACCTAACATCAGAAAACCCCATAGAGCTCACAGAAACTTATTGATCATCTCCAGAACTGACTGATCTGATCCACTGTTATTTGATAAATCCAATAAAAGGGTCATAGTACATGCATCGGTAGAGAACCCCCTCTCAACCATTTCTTGAAGAAGTTGAATTGCCCTTAATGTCTCATTGTTTCGAAGAAATCCCTGCACAATTATATTATAGGTGAAACCATCGGATGAGCAACCACTCTCTTCCATTTTCTTTAGCAACAAGTTTGCTTCACTTCACAACCCTTTCTTACAAAGTCCATTGATCATAATATTATATGTGCGAACATTAGGTTGCAACAGCCTTTTGGAAGAAACACCACAAAACAGCTCCCTTGCAACTTCAATGTTTCCAGCTCTGCACAATATTAGCATGCTTCAGCAAGACGTTGGTGTTTACACAATCCGTCAATCAGAGTAGAGTATGTGATAAAATCAAGAGTGTTGAGCCACTAGAGGTTCTCCTGCATGGCAGAAACCACTTATAAGAGTGTTGTAAGTGATGGTATCAGGAACCAATCCAATCTGAGACATCTTGCAGAACCGTGTTAGTGCCTCGGCCATTATATACACTTTTGCATCCATGTCGTTGAACAACTCTATAGCCAGACTCATTCTATCCTCATTGCAGAGTCCCCTTATCAAAGTGGTTAGCATTAGACACTCCACTTCATAACCAAGCTTCAAAGTTTTCCCCAGAACAGAGAAAACGGTAACAATTTATCAACATGCCTAGACTATAATTGTCAGGCTTAGCTAATCCTGAGGACTCCAGGTGATTAGGTAAAGAAATAGCATTGGTGTAATGCTTCATTCTGACAATGGACCCTATCAATTGATTTTTCATTCGAATTTTATTAAATTTGCTTGTATGACTATATAAGGGAAAGACTTATATATGTGCATGAGTCTCCTTATGTATATTACATAATGGGCACTCATTTGGTAAGAGAACCATGGGCTTTCTATCTAAAGTTAGCAAAAGTACCTTCACCCCTCTTCCTCTGCCAGTGCCACTAATACTTTTGCCCTAACTACCTTCTTGAAGTGTATTAGTGTGTGAACTTGGTTAAGTTTCAAGTTTTTGATAATTTTTTAATATATTATAGTAGATTGAGTTATGGTGTGAATTTCTAGCTAGAGAGGGGAAAGTACAGAAGAAGACTGCAGGGAGAGAACTGAGAGGGGGCTGAGAGAGAGATGCATAAGACCAGAGATGAAGAGAGAGAAAGATATAATGTAGTTTCAGTATTTTTATTTTGGTAATCTGCCTTTCAAGTACTTAGGAATGCCCCTCATGACATCCTACTTGACTACAGTTGACTACCAAATTCTCATGGATTATATGTCTAGGGAAATCAACTCTTGTACATCGAAGGCACATGTTTTTGACTAACCTCCTCATTTTTCTGTCACGGTGTCTTCCTATTAACAAAATCCAAAAGAAATTTCTATGGAGTTGTGTTGTCATTAATAAGGCTAGAATTGAAGTGACATTTGATTAAGTTTGAAACCCTAAAAAGGCGGGAGGCCTTGGTACCTCTTTGGAACAAGGCAGCTACTGTTAGACATCTATGGACCATTTGTTGAAAGGCAATTGTACCTCGTTGGAAGGAATGGACTATTACATATCTCCCAATCCAAGTCCTGGAAAAGCAATACTTCATAAAATTAAGGGCATATGAGACCTCATAATTCCCAATACATGCTTTTGGTTTTGGAGAAAGCTCACGCAGAACAGAGACAGTGCTCTACAATTCATCTATCACAAGTGAACAATGAACTTCTACAATGATTTTTGCTGAAAACTGGTTACTTTGTAAGGCCGTTGCCTAGTATTAGGGCAAAAAACATTTAATGACTGACCATATACATTCATAGGATCAACAAAAAGGCGGAAAACCACAGTCATCCACTTCCTAACTGCAGAATATCTTTCAAACAAGATAATCAAATGCAAATCCTAATTATTTTATATATTGTTTAGCAGAGCAAAAAAAATTTCACATAATGTTTTTCATTTTTATTCTGAAAAAAATCATATTTCAAAAAATCACAATGAAAACCAGAATTCGAGAACGAATTGAAGTTCATGAAATTTTATATTTTTAACTACAAAAGATGCTTGAATAATAATATTGCTCGTATTCTAAAAATTTATGGGGTTTAATAATTATTTATAAATTAACACAATTGGCAAAGCTTGTTTTATTGGTAACAGGTCGGCACGAAGTGATTCATCATGCTCAAACATGAGCCGATCTCCCAAGCAATTGCCTAGGTCAAACAGCTGAATACCTAGGATGCATGATATATATATATATATATATTGAGAGAGAGAGAGAGAGAGAGAGAGAGAGAGAGTACCTCAGATCCTCAACAAAATGATCACACTGCAAGCATCAATATGTCATACATAGAACACACTTCAAGGCATACAAATACGAAGCTTTCGCCTAACATCAGACTAACCCATAGAGATCACAGAAACTTATTGAGCATCTCCAAAACCGACTGATCCGATCCACTATTATTTGATAAATCCAATAAAAGGGTCATAGTACATGCATCGGTAGAGAATCCATTCTCAACCATTTCTTGAAGAAGTTGCATTGCCCTTAACGTCTCATTGTTTCGAAGTAATCCCTGCACAATTATATTATAGGTGAAATCATTGGATGCACAACCACTCTCTTCCATTTTCTTTCGCAACAAGTTTGCTTCACGTAACAACCCTTTCTTACAAAGTCCATTGATCATAACATTATATGTACGAACATTAGGTTGCAATCTTTTGGAAGAAAGACCACAAAACAGCTCCCTTGCAGCTTCAATGTTTTCAGCTTTGCACATACCATCAATGAGGGTGTTGTAAACCACAATATTAGCTTGCAATCCCCTTTCTTCCATGTCTCCAAACAAGGCCATTGCCTCAGCAAGACGTTGGTGTTTACACAATCCATCTATCAAGCTAGAGTATGTCATAAGATTAGGATGTAGACCTCGGGATTCCATCTCATATAGAAGTTGTTGCGCCACTAGAGGTTCTCCTGCATGGGAAAATCCACTTATAAGAGTGTTGTAAGTGACGGTATCAGGAACCAATCCAATCTGAGACATCTTGCGGAACAGTCTTAGTGCCTCGGCCATTATTTTGTTCTTACAATATCCATTAATCAATATGCTATAGCTATTAACATCAGGGTGACAACCCCTAGCAACCATCAAATCAAGCATCTTGTTTGCCTCATGAAATTTACTCTGTAAACAATATCCATCCAGTAGTGAATTGTAAGTGACTATATCAGGCTTCTCGCCTCTTTGAATCATCACTTCAACTATTTCTACAGCTTCCGCAACCCTCCCTTCCTTACCAAGTGCATCCACCAATATATTGAAGGTTACTACATCTGGTTTGATATTTCGTTTCACCATCTCATTGAACAACCTTGTAGCCTCTTTCCACCGGTTTAAATTGCACAGTCCAAGGATTAAGGAGTTATAAGTGAAAACATCTGGAAAAATGCCTTTACAACTCATTCCCGAAAACAAGTCAAAAGCCTCAGACATCAGTCCATCCTTAGAGAGACTGTCAATGATCATGTTATAAATTAAGACATTTGTTTCCCAATTTCTCTCTTCCATCTTCCTAACCAAGTAAATCGCTGCGGTGGTGTTCGCCGTTCTGCACAGCCCATTTATAATTGTTCCACAAGTAATTATATCCGGGGGAATCCCTTTGGCATCCATGTCGTTGAACAACTCTATAGCCTGACTCATTCTATCCTCACTGCAGAGTCCCCTTATCAAAGTGTTGAGCTTTGGGCAGTCCACTTCATAACCAAGCTTCAAAGTTTTCCCCAGAACAGAGAAACCGAAATCTACCCGATTCAGATGACAGTAACAATTCATCAATATGCCTAGACTATAAGTGTCAGGCTTAGCTAATCCTGAGGACTCCAGATGATTAAGTAAAGAAATAGCAACGGTGTAATGCTTCATTCTGACAATGGACCCTATCAATTGATTGAAGTGGACAACTGAAGGAGGAGGTCGCGTTTGAGACATTTTATCAAACAGTTGGAGTGCATCATCAAGATTAGTGAAATCAAACCCACACTGTTTTCTCACAGTCTTGACAAACCTGGTTTGAATACTCATACTGTAATGGGTTTGGTCTTTACCAATTTCTGAAAAGAAGCCTTCAAACTGACGTTTGCAATTGAGAAAATCAGACAACGCGTCAGAGAAATCACCCCATCAATTTTCTTCTCTCCCTTTCTCTCACTCACCCAAATCCCCTCCATTTCACCTCTCACTGGCTTAAGTGCCATTTAGCATCCAACGGCCAGATTTTCTCAACACGGCTGGCAAGATTTTGGAATTAATGATGTGGGTCCCAATAAACTTTTTGAGAGAGGAAAGTTACTGAAAACTACTGTTCCTTAACTGTCTCTTTTCATATATATATACAGAAATATACATATATGTGTTAAGAATCAATGCAAATTTTTGGCACTATTCACCTAACCGAAAATTTCAAAGCTTTCTTTTCCATCTCCGAATCAAACTACAGTGAAACCTTGAATCCATCACTATTCATTTACTTATTCTCTTTTATATATTATATTTAAAAGCATGTGTTTTGTAAATTTTAATTTAGACTAAACTTATAAATTAAATTAAATAATTTTATCATAATAATTCTCACTATAAAAAATAAAAATAATACAAAAATTAAATTTAATCATAATACAAATACAAAAAAGAGAGGAAAAACTCAAAATATAAATATTAAATACTTCCACCTTAATAAAAATCACTATATATAATTTGTTCACTATACATAATTTGTTAGCAAACACAACTTTAATGAAACACCTTTGAAACATAAATAATGGGATACAAATTATGAGTTATTTATTGAAACTAAAAGTGAAAAATAAAATATTATAAATATTTATGGAATATACAAAAAAATAAAAAATATATAATGACAAAAAAGTTAAGAAAAATAATTAAAATTGAAATACAAACAATTATAAATTCAATAGTACATAAATGATGAGGTATTTATTAAAACTAATAATACATGAAAAAGTATGAAAGGAAAAATGTAAAGTGATGTACAGTTGATTAAATAAACAATAACTATATAAATTCATTCCAACTATAAGAAACTTGAATAAATATATAATAACTAAAAGAGAATATAATAATCCAATAAATATTATGAGGTACTTGAAAAAATATACATCAACTTTTAGAATAAAAATTACAGGAATTATTATACATTCATTAAAATAAAAAAAATTATATTAAAGGTTGAAAAGCATAAATAATAAGTTGATGTATATATTGGCTTAATGATTAACAAACATTCAAATTATGATCTATTCATTTAAACTAAAACATAAAGGAATTAATTTATTGAAACTCTAAAAGAATTAAAAACAAAAATTCTTAATGCGGTAAAGGTTAGGCAATGTATATTGATTAAATAAATAATATTGCAAATATATATATAAATAATATAAAAATATAACATGGTATTTAAAACGTGTTCTTGAAAAATGTGAACCTACAAACCTTCACACGGACAAGACACTCTTATGCCTATTGAGTACCCCGGGATAAATACACGTGGTACCCCAAGCCAATAAGGAAAAGAGATCTCATGTTCGATTTTTACTAGGTGCAAACAATTTGTTAGGGCCACGACCGCAGACATAGTCCGAGTCTTACCTGCGTCGTGTGTGTGTGTGTGTGTGGGGGGGGGGGGGTCACCTTGCATGGGTCCCGTGGATTAGTCAAGGTGCGCGTAAGCTGTCCCGGACATCACCGTTATCAAAAAAGAAAAAGGAAAAGAGGTGTAATACACGCATGGATTCTATCACTTGCACATATAAATCACCATTTTTCCTGATTGGTTTGGGATACCAAGTCAGACTTATCCCCGTGGTATCCAATAATTTTTCCCTATCTAGATCCCTCAGGTTATATTAGCTATATTTAATATTTTACAATTATAAACTTAGAAAAATATGATGTGAAGATCTTTGACATATTTCTCTCTAAAATGCTAGATCAACGGATAAATTCTTCAAAAATACTACACTCTTTATAATTAAGTATAGACATATCTCAATTCTATTTTTCCCCCCTTCTAAGTGCTTAAGACTTCTGAATAAAGAAAGAAATAGGTATAAAACATTAAGAAATAGAGTTTAATTATAACTATATTATAATTTAAGGGTAATTTGCAGTGACACCCCTGAGGTTTGGGTCAATTTCACTTAGTGGTCGGTCAACGTTTTTTAATAGATTCACTCCCTGAGGTTTGTAAAGTGTTGCAATAACACCCCTTAGAGATATGAAATGACTTAAATGCCCTTAATTATATTAATTTGCAAGTAAAATGTCTAAGTTACCCCCATTCCCTAACTCCACTTTACCCACTACACCCACCTTTTTACTCTTATTATTTATATTAAAATAATTTTTATTTATTTATACAAATTTTCATTTTTATTTATTGAATAAATATAATTATCCATTTATTTAACATTTAATACACACGAATTGTATTAAATATTATTAAATTCAATTAAAATATATTTACGACAATTAATACAAAAAGATTCAACTTTCCACAAAATATATTAATTATTATTATATCCCACTAAGCAATATATTATATCCCACTTTTTTGTGGTTAATATTGTTACTTATTTAAATTATTATATATTTTTATTTATTTTATATTTATAATTAAATGTCACAAACTTCTTTTGACATTCCCACTAAAATTTAATAATAAATATAATTATATTGTAAAGTTTCACTATAGTTATTGATTGGCTATAGTATTTAAATTATTAACAAGATTAACCACAAAAAAAAAATTATAAAAAATTTACACTTGGGCACACATTCATGCATTAAAGATACAAAATGTAATACATGAAACGCCTATTACTGTAGCAGTTGAGTATGACTGATAGATATTACTACGGTAGCTGATATGTATTACAGATAGGATTGCCCATATATTATGTATCTTCATTTTTACATATCTTAGTTGTTTTTATTGTTTAGACATTTATACTTAATTTGATTGATTTTAGAGTCATAGATATTACTATGGTAGTTGTTTTATTGTTTAGACATTTACACTTGGGCACACATTCATGTGTTAAAAATACAAAATGTAATACGTGAAAAACCTATTACTGTAGCAGTTGAGTATGACTGATAAATATTACTACGGTAGCTGATATGTATTACAGATAGGATTGCCCATATATTATGTATCTTCATTTTTACATATCTTAGTTGTTTTTATTGTTTAGACATTTATACTTAATTTGATTGATTTTAGAGTCATAGATATTACTATGGTAGTTGTTTTATTGTTTAGACATTTACACTTGGGCACACATTCATGTGTTAAAAATACAAAATGTAATACGTGAAAAGCCTATTACTGTAGCAGTTGAGTATGACTGATAAATATTACTACGGTAGCTGATATGTATTACAGATAGGATTGCCCATATATTATGTATCTTCATTTTTACATATCTTAGTTGTTTTTATTGTTTAGACATTTATACTTAATTTGATTGATTTTAGAGTCATAGATATTACTATGGTAGTTGTTTTATTGTTTAGACATTTACACTTGCGCACACATTCATGTATTAAAAATACAAAATGTAATACGTGAAAAGCCTATTACTGTAGCAGTTGAGTATGACTGATAAATATTACTACGGTAGCTGATATGTATTACAGATAGGATTGCCCATATATTATGTATCTTCATTTTTACATATCTTAGTTGTTTTTATTGTTTAGACATTTATACTTAATTTGATTGATTTTAGAGTCATAGATATTACTATGGTAGTTGTTTTATTGTTTAGACATTTACACTTGGGCACACATTCATGTGTTAAAAATACAAAATGTAATACGTGAAAAGCCTATTACTGTAGCAGTTGAGTATGACTGATAGATATTACTACGGTAGCTGATATGTATTACAGATAGGATTGCCCATATATTATGTATCTTCATTTTTACATATCTTAGTTGTTTTTATTGTTTAGACATTTATACTTAATTTGATTGATTTTAGAGTCATAGATATTACTATGGTAGTTGTTTTATTGTTTAGACATTTAAACTTGGGCACACATTCATGTATTAAAAATACAAAATGTAATACGTGAAAAGCCTATTACTGTAGCAGTTGAGTATGACTGATAGATATTACTACGGTAGCTGATATGTATTACAGATAGGATTGCCCATATATTATGTATCTTCATTTTTACATATCTTAGTTGTTTTTATTGTTTAGACATTTATACTTAATTTGATTGATTTTAGAGTCATAGATATTACTATGGTAGTTGTTTTATTGTTTAGACATTTAAACTTGGGCACACATTCATGTATTAAAAATACAAAATGTAATACGTGAAAAGCCTATTACTGTAGCAGTTGAGTATGACTGATAGATATTACTACGGTAGCTGATATGTATTACAGATAGGATTGCCCATATATTATGTATCTTCATTTTTACATATCTTAGTTGTTTTTATTGTTTAGACATTTATACTTAATTTGATTGATTTTAGAGTCATAGATATTACTATGGTAGTTGTTTTATTGTTTAGACATTTACACTTGGGCACACATTCATGTATTAAAGATACAAAATGTAATACGTGAAAAGCCTATTACTGTAGCAGTTGAGTATGACTGATAGATATTACTACGATAGCTGATATGTATTACAGATAGGATTGCCCATATATTATGTATCTTCATTTTTACATATCTTAGTTGTTTTTATTGTTTAGACATTTATACTTAATTTGATTGATTTTAGAGTCATAGATATTACTATGGTAGTTGTTTTATTGTTTAGACATTTAAACTTGGGCACACATTCATGTATTAAAAATACAAAATGTAATACGTGAAAAGCCTATTACTGTAGCAGTTGAGTATGACTGATAGATATTACTACGTTAGCTGATATGTATTACAGATAGGATTGCCCATATATTATGTATCTTCATTTTTACATATCTTAGTTGTTTTTATTGTTTAGACATTTATACTTAATTTGATTGATTTTAGAGTCATAGATATTACTATGGTAGTTGTTTTATTGTTTAGACATTTAAACTTGGGCACACATTCATGTATTAAAAATACAAAATGTAATACGTGAAAAGCCTATTACTGTAGCAGTTGAGTATGACTGATAGATATTACTACGGTAGCTGATATGTATTACAGATAGGATTGCCCATATATTATGTATCTTCATTTTTACATATCTTAGTTGTTTTTATTGTTTAGACATTTATACTTAATTTGATTGATTTTAGAGTCATAGATATTACTATGGTAGTTGTTTTATTGTTTAGACATTTACACTTGGGCACACATTCATGTATTAAAGATACAAAATGTAATACGTGAAAAGCCTATTACTGTAGCAGTTGAGTATGACTGATAGATATTACTACGATAGCTGATATGTATTACAGATAGGATTGCCCATATATTATGTATCTTCATTTTTACATATCTTAGTTGTTTTTATTGTTTAGACATTTATACTTAATTTGATTGATTTTAGAGTCATAGATATTACTATGGTAGTTGTTTTATTGTTTAGACATTTACACTTGGGCACACATTCATGTATTAAAAATACAAAATGTAATACGTGAAAAGCCTATTACTGTAGCAGTTGAGTATGACTGATAGATATTACTATGGTAGCTGATATGTATTACAGATAGGATTGCCCATATATTATGTTTCTTCATTGTACTTTTTAGCCAAAATCAGAAAGTTGATATATCCATGTGCAATGTCTAAAAAACATGCTACATCATTCCTTCCAAACTCACTCAGAAAAGTTGATGTGTCTCATACTCTTCTAGGACATTGAAAAAGAACTGCTTACAAGAATTTAAAGTTTATTCGAATAACCAGAACCAAAGAAAACTAATTAATTTACCGATTACACAATAAGATTAAGAGGCTTGACTGATAAATCTGACTATATACAACTCATTGATACTAATTATTAGTTATGTCTGATCTTCGTCACTGAGTTGGAAAAAGGCTTTGTCGAGTTACAATCCAAAATAAGATTCCAGGTGAGTGAGGGCTTGTCAATTTCTTTCTCTTGGAAAGGCTTGGTTGAGGTTTCATATGTTGAAGTATTTGTATCCATATTCAGGGCTTGTCATCCATTCTTCCCAATCACCCATGTGTCGACCACCAAAAACTACCTGTTGAATGCCCACATATCTAACAACAAAAGGGAAAATAAACAACATAACATTTTAATAAGCTATTTCTGAACAAAATACTCACCACCATAGGGGAATGCCAAAACACATACCAAACAACGTTACTAATATCATGAAATGATGATGGCATCACTTTAAAACCCTTATTTGCATCATATAGAGGATCGTACTTCATTGAACAATTCGCCAACTGCAAAGCACAAAATATTAGCTTTCTCGACACTGTGATAGTATCACACTATTATAACTAGAACGAGAACCGTGAACTACAATGCATAAAGAGAGAATGATATTTCCATTTCTAAATATTTCATCAACCAGGAAGAATGCCATAATCAAACAGAAAGGTAATATATGACCATATAAATGGAATGGTATCCGGATTTTTTGTGTTATTGGATATAGACTAACGACTCACCACAGTCTGTCTTCATGTTAATCATTTAGATAGATCTTTTTTTAAACAAATACATTTTAGTTTCAAATTTAATTATATTGGGAATCTATAGTACCAGTCCACCAACTGGTGAATTCACAACATATCAAAAGGGCAAAGAATAAAATTCAACGTTCTTTAAATTATCAGAAGATATTGAAATCTTATATAGGAAAGATGGAGAACAGAAGAAACGACAAAATATCAGTCTCCTATTCATTTCTACCAATTTTCTTGGCAACCAAACAAAGCATTTGGAGATATGCAAAGGCAATTACTTTCGAAATTTATTATTGTACTCATTAGTAGTTTCACGAAGATTATTTCATTGACTCTCAAATTGGTGAATACATATCCATATAATCTTGAGCACTAACATATAAATCCAAGTCTAATCCTAATATACCAATGAACTCAATTGTCTTATCTATAAATATCCATAAAATCCTAATATATACCATACCAAGCTCACAAAACTATACTCATAAATCCCTGAAATATGCTCCATAATACAAAAAAAGTTCGAATAAACAATAGATAAAAATGTAACAAACATACCCAATTCTAGTACATGATCCAAAATCACAATATCACCAATCAAAGATCAAACAAAACCCATGATCCTAACAATCTAACACATTTAAAAAAAAAAAAAAAAAGGAAAACAATTCCCTGAATAGATCACCACACATAAACTCTCCATTCAAAAATTAGAATCTAAAAATAAAGAAAGATCAATACCCACAAAAAACTTAACCAATTAATCTCACAAGTATAAACAAAACCCGAATGATATATATATATATATGTGTATATATATATATATGTATATATTATATGTGTGCATATATGACAAGTACCTGAGGAAGTCTCGACCCTTCGTTTGAACCCTCCTTTCCCAATTCCTCATTAGCTCAGGGTTCCAAATGCTATCACCAAGAACGGCCCGGAGCTTTACCGATTCTTGATAAATTCGAGCTGTGATGATAGTGTTGGTGGTCGTTGATGGTCGACATCATCCTCTTTGAAAATTTCCCTCAATCTGAATCTGAAAAATCAAATAGTGGTTGTTTAGTTAATAAAAATCATCTTATTTATATGATTTCAAATCTATGTACTGTACCAAAAATTTTGGAGGGATTTTTGAAAATTTTGGGATGAAGATTCAGAGATTTCAAAAAAAAAAAAAGGAAAACAATTCCCTGAATAGATCACCACTCATAAACTCTCCATTCAAAAATCAGAATCTAAAAATAAATAAAAATCAATACCCACCAAAAACTTAACCAATTAATCTTACAAGTAGAAACAAAACCCGAATGATATATATATATATACATATATATATAATTCCCTAAATAGATCACCACTCATAAACTCTCCATTCAAAAATCAGAATCTAAAATTAAAGAAAAATCAATACCCACCAAAAACTTAACCAATTAATCTCACAAGTAGAAACAAAACCCGAATGATATATATATATATATATGTATATATTATATGTATGCATATATGGCAAGTACCTGAGGAAGTCTTGACCTTTCGTTCGAACCCTCCTTTCCCGATTCCTCATTAGCTCAGGGTTCCAAATGCTATCACCAAGAACGGCCCGGAGCTCCACCGATTCTTGATAAATTCGAGCTGTGATGATAGTGTTGGTGGTCGTTGATGGTCGACATCATCCTCTTTGAAAATTTCCCTCAATTTGAATTTGAAAAATCAAATAGTGGTTGTTTGGTTAATAAAGAGCATCTTATTTATATGATTTCGAATCTATGTACTGTACCAAAATTTTTGGAGGGATTTTTGAAAATTTTGAGATGAAGATTCAGAGATTTCAAAATTGTTTTGAACTTGGGACTTTCGGCTTTACCAGATTGTCCGAAGGATATATATATGTATAAATATACATGTATATATCATGTATAAATATATTCTCTAAAATATATATGCAAAATATCAAAATTGTCCTTGTGGTAACTTTCAGAATTTTACCTGTGGGGCCCTCAAAATGACACTTAAGCCAGTGAGAGGGGAAAATGAGAGGATTATTTTCCCTCTCACACAGGCAATAAAGGTAGATTTAATTTTTAGCTTTTTATTGACTTTCAAAAAAAATGAATGAAGTTAGCATTATTAATTTATTATTGCCATCTAAGTTGTCGAAAAAGGACAATACCAAAGAGAGGATTGGATCCATACTTCATACAATAAACATTTTATTACAAAAACATTACCTTAAACGTATGATTACAAAAACATTACCTTACAAACGGGTGGTTTGTAATTTATGATTAATTTCATTTACACCCTAAAGTTTGTCTATAAGTCAATCTAAACCCCTAAGTTTGCATAATTTCATTTAGATTTCTTATTTTTTAAAAAGTAATTCATTTACACTCCTTTACTACTTTTGAGCGTTGACTTTGAATGAAATGACTTTAATGCTCTTTGTCATATTTTTCGAAGTATAAGATTGTCCATAATAGGGATAACTGGGATATCTTTCCCCATACCCAAACAAACTTAGATATATTTAGTTTAAGTTTGAATTTGAAATGTAGTTAGATGTTAGTGATTTCTCTTGTAAAGTTCTTATATATAGTCTTTTGTATACACTAAATATATAATCAAAAATTTCTCCAAATTCATCTTCCTACCAAGATTTATCATGGTATCAGAGCTCTCTTTTTTCACAACTCTGAATTAGTATTTTCTCTCAATTTTTTTGGATTCATCAATCCATTCACAATGGTTGATCCCACAGATAGTTAAATTTAAGAACTTCAAGGATCAGAAGATCCTTTCTTTGTTCTTCAATGTTGTCTGGTGACAACTATAGTACGTGGTTACAATCTATTTCAAGAGCACTTCGAGCCAAAAATAAGATTGGGTTCGTAGATGGCCCGATCAAAACCCCTAGCAATCTCAATGAAAAATCCAAGTGGTCTAGATGTGATGATCTTGTTGTCTCATAGATTTTCAATTCAGTTACACCGGAGATTCACAGGAGTATTTTTTATGCAGATTCCGCTCGTGATATTTGGAAGGACCTAGGAGATCGATTCTAGCAGATAAATGCACCAAAAATCTACCAACTCAAACAATCCATTTCCTCACTTAAGCAAGACAACACTACGGTATCTGTCTAATTCACTTTGCTTAAATCATTATGGGATGAATTGAACTCGTTATCCACTATTTATGTTTGCACTTGCAGTCATGGATCTGCCGTGGCAACTCGGCTTCAAGAAGACCGTGCAATGGAATTTTTGCAAGGTCTTCATGATCATTTTTCAGCCATTTGTAGTCAAATTTTACTAATGGATCATTTTCCAAGTGTTACCAAAATCTATTCTCTTGCTAGGCAAGAAGAAAAGCAGCATGAAATTCATGCATTGTCCAATCCTATTCAAGAAGTTACGGCCTTGAATACTCGATTCAGTGATAATAGGAGTAACTTTAGGGCTTCAGACGGAAAGGCATCGCAACATAGTTTTCAGCCACAAAACAATGGGAAATTCCACAACCACAACAACAACAACAATTCACAAAAAGGACAGATTCAGCGTGCGGGTAGACAACGACCATTTTGTGATCATTGCAACTGTGTAGGACATCATCGGGGTACTTGTTATAAGTTTCATGGATATCCAAACAAAAATGTTCAAGCAAATGCCATTTTAGCCGACACATTTCCTTCCTTGCCCATTGCTCCTACTTTTTTGACCGAACAACATCATCAAATTTTAAGTATGCTCGAGTCAGGTAGTCCTACACCACAAACAAATTTGACAGGTATATCTCTTTCGTGCCCATATAAGTCCCTATGGATCATTGATTTAGGTGTTACTAACCATGGCAGTTCGTCATTACATCTTTTTTCTACTTACATTATTTGTTTCGAGCATTCCACTCTTAAGCTTCCTGATGGAACTGATAATTTAATTACTCATATTGGTAGTGTCATTCTCTCACCCTCATTGCGTCTCGATAATGTCCTCATTGTTCCCACTTTTCATTATAATCTTATTTCCATTAGTGAATTAGTCAAGTCTCAATCCACCTCTATCACATTCACTAATGATTCCTGTGTTTTTTAGGACCGGTTGTCGAAGGAGAAAATTGGATCGAGACGCCTATATGAGGGACTCTATTACCTTGAATTAACATTTGTTTTTTCAGTTCAAAATTCCAGCACCAATAATCTATAGCATTGTCGCTTAAGACATGCCTCTATCAATCGTTTGCAAATGCTAGCTAAGAAATTTCCTTTTATTAGTTGTTCAAATAATACATCTTGCACTATATGTCCACAAGCTAAACAAACACATTTATGTTTTCCAACTAGCTCAATAAAAACTAGTAGACCATTTCAAATGATTCACTCTGATATTTGGGGTCCATTTTTTGTACCCTCCAATTCCAATGCTAGATTTTTCTTAACTATAGTTGTGCCACATGGATTTATTTGATGAATATTAAATCTGAAACTGAAATAATTTTAAAATCTTTTTTTGCCATGGTTCGTACTCACTTTCGTTCAAAAATCAATGTGCTCATTTCTGGAGTAGGTGATACGGATGAAAATTTTGAATGATATTCAATTCTTTGATCTGACAATGGAACCAAATTTTTATCACATACAATGCAACACTTTTTCTCCACCCATGACGTCATTCACCAACGCAGTTGTAACACCCCGCTCCAACACTTAGTATAATATTGTCCGCTCTGGGCCCAGCCCGCACGGTTTTGCTCTTGGGCTCCTCCCAAAAGGCCTCATACCAATTGGAGACAACACTGCACATATAAGCACATCCCCAGACCTCTACCCGGGCGATGTGGGACATCACAACAGTTGTGTCACTACACCACAACAAAATGGTCTGGTAGAGAGAAAACATCGTCACATACTCAATGTTGCATGTGCCATCCGTTTTCAGGCTAATCTTCCATTATCCTTTTGGGGTGAGTGTGTTTTAACTTCAGCGTATCTCATTAACAAACTTCTCACTCATTTGTTAGGTGGCAAGTCACACTATGAGATTTTTTTAAAACATATCACCAACTTATACCAACCTTCGTATTTTTGGTTATTTATGTTTTGGCCGTAACACCAACATCTCAAATAAATTTGATCAAAGAGGTAAATCGGGTATCTTTGTTGGGTATCCCCATGCTAAAAAAGGTTATCGCATTTTCGATATTAGTTCAATTTTTTTTTACACATCTCGGGATGTTATTTTTTATGAGACTACTTTTCCTTATTGATATATTTCAACATTTTCATCAGACTCGCGTGTTTATCCACTACCTCTCATTGACAATGACACTTTTAATTATTCACCAACTCCAAATGTTTCAGATTTAAGTCATTCAACTATTGATTCCAATTTAAGCATTTCATCCACCCCACAATCTAATATTGCCATTCACCCTCCTCTAGTTCCACCATTACAAGTATATCATCGTCGACGTCCTTCCACACAAGCCATAATTTTACCCGCTGAAAATCCAGCACCACCACCCATAGTTCCTAACTCATCTCGGCCTTCTAAAGAAAGACGCCCGCCGACCTTTCTCAAAGATTTCCATTGCCCCACTCTCCCTCATTCGGCTAATCTCATTCAATCGGACTCAAGGTAACTTTAAGTTCTACTCCATATCCAATTGCTTTGTATATTTCTGACACTAATTTCTCTATGTCCCACAAAGTTTTTTTTTTTATCTAAAGTGTCTTCTACAGTTGAACCAAAATCCTTCTCTCAAGCTATCAAAATTCCACAATGGCAAAATGCAATACGTTCTAAAATTGAGGCATCAGAAAAGAATCGTACATGGACTTTTGTTCCTTTACTTGCCAATCACAAGTCTATCGAATATAAATGGGTTTTCAAGGTCAAGTATCATTCTGACCATTCTATTGAACGCTACAAGGCCCGTTTAGTTGCTAAATGATACACTCAAATTGAGGGGTAAAATTATCATGATACTTTTACTCCTGTGGCTAAATTAGTCATTGTTCGTTTGTTTCTCTCTATTGCTGCTACAAAAGATTGGTCCATTCATCAACTAGATGTTCATAATCATTTTCTACAAGGAGATCTAGACGAGAAAATTTACATGACTTTACCTCCAGGCTTTGTTAAACAAGGGGGAGCAAAAAATATGTTGTCTGAATAAATCTTTGTATGGGCTCAAGCAAGCTTCTCGGCAATGGTTCGCAAATGTTTTTACAACATTGATTACATCGGGGTTCACTCAATCTAAATCTAACTATTCTTTATTTACTCAAATTAATGGTTCTAATTCCACTATTGTGCTTGTTTATGTTGACGATATTATTGTCACAGGAAATAATCCATATCTTATTCAAAAATTGAATCAATTTTTAGAGCAAAAGTTCTACATCAAAGACTTGGGGCGGTTAAAATATTTTCTTGGAATCGAAGTAACACAATCACGAAGAGGCATTTTTCTTTCCCAACACAAATAAATTACTGATATTTTATCCGATACCAGTACTACAGGTGGTCAAGTTTCCGAGTTCCCTATGGAACAACATCTTAATCTTGCTAAAGATGTTGGCACATTATTATCAGATCCTACACTTTACCGTCGTCTTGTCGGTCGTCTTCTTTATCTTACTATTACACGACTCGATATTACATATCTTGTTAATCAACTTAGTCAATTTACGTAGTGCCCACGTACTACACATATGGATGTTGCCATCACGTCCTCCGTTATCTTAAAGGCATATTACTATCCGTTTCTAGCTTTCTCCACATCACCAGTTTTTACGACTCTGATTGGGGTGGTTGCTCCACCACTCGTCGCTCGACAAGTGGTTATTGCACTTTTCTTGGTTTCATCCCTATCTCCTGGAAGACAAAGAAACAACCAACTATATCTAAATCTTCTACTGAGGCTGAATACAGATCAATGGCAATACTTGCATACGAGCTTCAATGGTTAACATTTTTTCTTGCTAATTTGGGCATCTCCCACACATCTCCCATGACAATGTTTTGCGATAATCAAACAGCTCTTTACATCTCTTAGAATCCAGTGTTTCACGAGCGAACAAAACACATTGAAATCATCTGTCATTTTGTCCGAGAAAAGATTCAAAGCAAATTACTGTCTCCTCGCTTTCTTCTTCTCAAATTGCCGATTTGTTCACCAAGCCCCTTGGAAATTATGTTTTCTTAAGATTAATCCGCAAGATGGGCATCCTCGACATTCATATTCCGTCTTGAGGGGGAGTATAAAGATATCAACTATATTATATTTTAAATTCAAACTTGAGATAGTTGTGATAGTTTGTTACATCTTTTAATCTTAAATCTAATTAGAATTAGTTAGTTGCTCCCTTAGATAATGGAACAAACTTAGATATATTTAGTTTAAGTTTGAATTTGAAATGTAGTTAGTTGTTAGTGATTTCTCTTGTAAAGTTCTTATATATAGTCTTCTGTATACACTAAATATATAATCATAAATTTCTCCAAATTCATCTTCCTACTGAAATTTATCAGGAACGATTTGAAGGATTGAAACAATGGATGGATCTACTTGAAGTAAACAGAAGAGGATTGAAACAACAGATTGATCTACTTGAAGTAAACAAGGAACAATTTGAATATTTAGGTTTATGTTTCGTTGATATGAAAGTTCAAAAAACATAATAGATTTTGCTTCAATGAAAAAAAGTAATATTTACCATGAAAACACAATAGAGGTTGCTTGAATCTAAAGAGTAAAATACATAATATAAAAATCATAAAAATAAATATTAAAACACTAAAATTTGTCACATTTTTTTTTATAGTTGTATGATAAATATAGATACCACATGAATTTATCTGACCTTTGCTATGGACACTCACATTGGCTAGTTTTGTTTACCATGTATTGAGAGAGAGAAACAACTGAATTTTCAAAGAGAAAATGTCTCCTCCATTGAAGGTTTGAGGTGAAATTGTGAATAGGGCGGCTGTGATCAATGCGTTGTAACTTGTAATTCATATTATCAAGATTCTCACCCCTGACTCATCATTTCAACCATATCTTCTACTTCAGAATCCTCACCTTCCTTACAAATTCCATAGACTTCATCCACCAAAAAAGTGAAGCTTTTTAAATTTGGTTCAAATCTTCGTTTCGCCATTTCCTTCAACAACCTTTTAACCTCTTCCAACTGATTTTCATTGCATAGGCAAAGGATCAAGGATTTATAAGTGACAAAATTCTCTGAAATGCCTTTCCGGGTCATTTTCGAAAACAAGCCAAACCTCGGCTACCATTCTGTCCTTGCAAGAACTATCAATGGTCATGGAATAAACGAAAACATTTGTCATCCCACTTCAAAAGGTAGTGTGCATTGTTTTCCGGGAATGGTTATTGGGCTTCAGTACCATGACAATCTAGCCATAAATTCTAGTGACCGCCCAGCGGCCCAGGATAGATGGTACTCAATGCTTGACTTCAAACAATTTCTTTAAAAAGCGTATATATAGTCTCAAGGTGAAAACTGTTTCAAACATAGAGAGACCGGTTTTATTATTGATCTTGTGCAAATGATCAAGAATGTTTTTGAATGAAAATGAGATGGCGGGTATGATGCTTAGTGCATATAATGCTGGGATTACAAATGTTGTGTTCTTGCTTACCGGGGCAATAATGGTGCCTGTGGGGACTAGAGTGGGCATCAAATGCCTACTTTGGTGAACCAACAAAATATATGGGTGTTCAGTGTAGAGCCTAATCCTCCACCACAAGCTAACCAAGTCAGCCTTTACCTTTTAGACTCAAGCTAGCTGTTCAAATCAAGGATTTATTTCTATGTTTATTTGTAACTATATTTGGTTAGAATTTATATGATTGATTTAGATTTATTCTGTTAATTGATTCTATAGATTGAAAACCTATATATAAATATAGTGCAAAGTTCAATGGAAAATTATATTTGAACCAAATCCTTATACTGTTGTTATATGGTATCAGAGCCTTCAAATCTCCAACGAGAAACTTGATCCTCTCATCTATGGCAGACCAATCATCCACTACCACAACTCCCACTATTATGATTGCCTCGGTTTCTCTCAACTTAAACACGACCTTGATCGCCATTACCCATGTTCAACTTCCACTCAAACTTACGCCTTTAAACTACCTGACATGGCGTGCATAATTTGATTCTCTCCTAATCGGCTATGACTTGCTTGGTTACATAGATGGTTTAAATCCATGTCCACCCAGAAACACAACGGCAACTAATTTTTGGAAGCGACAAGATCAACTTTTACTACATGCAATCCGCATCTCAGTCTCTAACTTGATTGCAACTCTCATTGGATCCACCAAATCCTCCAAAGAAATATGAGACAAACTCAAAGGTCTCTATGCGAACCGCTCTCGAAGGTAAGGGCTGGCTTGGTTAGCTTGTGGTGGAGGCACTTTTGATCATTTTACTAAATATGTGTGGCTTTATCCTCTTAAACGGAAATCGGATGTTTACATTCTTTTTCCAACATTCAAAGTTATGGTTGAAAATTATTTCAAAACTTTCATTGTCTCAATTTATTTCGACGGTGGGGGAGAGTATCAAAAATTAAAAACACTTTTCTCTACTCATGGCATCACTCACTTAACTACCCCACCTCACACGCCTCAACATAATGGCACTGCCGAATGTCGGCATCACCACATTATTGAAACTAGCCTCATCCTTATTCACCATTCTTCTTTACCCATTTCCTTTTGGTCCCATGCCTTTCAAGCTGCAACTTACCTAATCAATCGCCTTCCCACACCTATCCTTGGCAACAAATCACCCTTTGCGGCTCTCTTTGGTAACTCACCAAATTATCTTAAGTTGCGTGTATTCAGTTGTCTATGTTATCCTTGGTTACGCCCTTACTCTCGCCATAAACTTGACTATCGCTTTCGCCTATGTGTGTTCCTTAGATACTCTCTCACTCAAAGTGCCTATAAATGTTTTAATCTATCCACCCAACGTGTTTTTATTGCGCGTCATGTCATTTTTGATGAGTCTGTGTTTCCTTTTAACTCATCTCACTTGTCTCATACTCCCACAAAAACTCCTCCATCCCACGCTTGGTTTCCTCTTCATCTTGTCGCGTCCGACCTGATTCTCCATGTGCCAGCTTTGCATGATTTGCCCATACCTTCTAGAAAACCTACACATGTTGATTGCTTGCCCTGATACTCCACATCAGTCATTCTTCTTGCCGTTGAGTCATCTTCTACTTGTGTAGCCCCCTCACCTCTCGCACCATCACAAGATGTCACCAACTAGCCACGCCTATAACAGTCCACCTCAAGCAGTCCTTCCCATGATATGCCACCACAACAAACTCCACAGTCACCCCCTCTAGTCGTGCCTAATCCCGCTCCAACCCCTATCAACCACCATGCTCTCGAGCATGTCCTACTGTCCTCCTTGACCGAACCAATTACTACTCAAACTCGTACTCACCCCATGGCCACTCGAGCTCAACACAATATTGTTAAACCTAATCCCAAATATTTAAATGTTACCACCAAACACAACCTTCCAAAGACACTTGAGCCAACTTGTGTTACCCAGGCCCTTCGTGATCCCAAATGGCGTCATGCCATGTCGGAAGAGTTTAATGCTTTGCTTCGTAATGGCACATGGGATCTTGTACCCTCTGCACCATCCCAAAATCTAATTGGTTGTAAATGGGTGTTTCGCATCAAACGTAATCCAAATGACACCATTGATCGCTACAAAGCTCGTTTAGTCGCCAAAGGTTTCCACCAATGACCCTGTTAACAACCAACTACTCTAAAAGCTTAAGCTATTAGAGAGGGTGTAACTTAAATATTTATATATCCTTCAACACGTCCCCTCATGTGTGACCTTCAAGTCCAACATATGGAACAACAATTTTTAACAAATGATGGTGGTGATGTTTGAACACGAGACCTTTGGCTCTGATACCATGTTAACTACCAACTACTCCAAAAGCTTAAGTTGTTAGAGAGTGTGTAACTTAAATATTTTATATCCTTTAATAGACCCGGCATTGATTACACTGATACTTTCAGTCATGTTGTGAAATCCACCACTATTCGGCTTGTCCTCAATATCTCTCTTCAACACAATTGGCCCATACGCCAACTTGATACCAGTAATGCATTTTTACATGGCTCTATTTTCAAGGAGGTTTATATGTCTCAGCCATCAGGGTTCACTAATCCAATGCTTCCCTCTTATGTCTGTAAGCTTCAACGAGCTCTTTATGGCCTTAAGCAGGCACCACGTGCTTGGTACCAAGAGCATAGTTCTTTTTTTCTCTCTTATGGGTTCATGAATTCGAAATCAGACCCCTCACTATTCATTTATAATTGTCATGATCACATTATCTATTTTCTTGTTCATGAATGTCGGTTCCTCCATGCTCTCTTGCAATGATTCTCTATCAAGGATTTGGGATCCCTACACTATTTTCTTGGGGTTGAGGTTATTCACACTACTCATGGATTGTTTCTCTCTCAACACAAATACATTCGCAATCTTCTTGTTCGGACTCATGTAGATGGTGCCAAAGACGTTAACATACCACTTCCCACCACGAGTTCTCTTATACTCCGGGATGGTTCTTCTCTCGCCAATGCAACCGAGTATCGCAATATCATTGGTGCCTTATAATATCTGACTTTCACACGTCCAGACATCTCGTTTGTTGTGAATAAACTCTCTCAATTCATGCACAATCCTACTGATACACATTGGATCGCAGCCAAGCACTTATTTCGTTATCTCAAAGGTACTATATTTCATGGTTTATTTCTTCGGCGGAATATGCCTTCTTCTCTCCATGCCTATTCTGATGCTGACTGGGCTGGAAATCTTGATGATCGCACATCCATTACAGCCTACATTGTGTATTTTGGAGGTAATGTCATATCGTGGAGCTCCCATAAACAATGCTCAATTGCTCGTTCCTCAACTGAAGTCAAGTATCGTGTAATTGCCTCCACCACTATTGAACTTTCTTGGATTCAATCCCTACTTCATAAACTCTGTATCAAACTTTCTCAACCACTAGTAATCTACTGTGACAATGTGGGGGCAAATTATGTGTGCGCCAATCATGTTTTTCACTCTCGTATGAAACACATTGCCATTAATTTTCATTTGTCCGTGACAAAGTCTCTTAAGGATTGCTTCTTGTCACTCATGTTGCAATAGCTAATCAACTCGCAGAGGCACTCACCAAGCTCCTCTCATGACAATGACTCTCTATCTTACGGTCCAAAATTGGTGTCTCCAATGGGAGCATCATCTTGTAGGGGTGTGTAGAGCCTAAGCCTCCACCACAAGCTAACCAAGTCAGCTCTTACCTTTCAGACTCCAACTAACTGTTCAAATCAAAGTTTTGCCTCAAATCAAGGATTTATTTCTATGTTTATTTGTAACTATATTTGGTTAGAATTTATATGATTGATTTAGATTTATTCTGTTAATTGATTCTGTAGATTGAAAACTTGTATATAAATAGAGTGCAAAGTTCAATGGAAAATTATGTTTGAATCAAATCCTTATATTGTTGTTATATTCAGTACTTGGAGTACAAGATTGAACTAGAGGAGAGCTCGCTTGTCCATACCCATGGCAAAGATCACCATATGTATATTGTAGTTACTAGGCTGAGTTACTTGTGAAGAACGTTCATGCTAGCTCTTCAATTTTCAATTCAAGTATAAGGAATATTCAGAATTCACTTGGCATGCTTCATAAAAAAAGCATACACTTCATAGGCTGTGATTTACTTATTTATTGTTATGATTTTTCGGTTTTGACCAATCTAATAAAACTATAAACTAAGGCTAAAAACAAAAATGAATTTAATGAGAAGAACGGTGGGAAATGAAACAAGGATCAGAAGGTGGGCTAAAAGGGAAAAATATTGAGATAAATTTAATTTAAAATGAAAATTATTCCAGTCACGCCAAGATGATTGGATCCCTTAGAGAGATATTATGTTCTATAACAAGATAATGGTTTAAACATCCATGTTAGATGTTATCACAAGGGGTCAATTTTCTAGGCAAATCACCATGGTTTTTTAGAGAATTTTCATGTTACTAAAAGATATTACAAACTCCACAAAATATAGCACCCTGTTTTTTAAAGAATTTTCAAGTTACTAAGAGATTCTACAAACTCCACAAAATATGAACCCATTGTTATGCCCAAACCAATTCCAAAAAAACACACACACACACACACAATAGACACCAATATTTATAGTGGTTTGGTCCAATAGGTACCTACGTCCACATTGAGAGCTTTTCACTATCGGTTGAAGAAAACCATGGCGGGGAGGAGGATACAATATTGTTCAACTCTACCTCACACTCTTACAACTCACAAATACTCTCACAGAAACTCTCTGGTTTCTTACACTTCTCTCTTGAGTGTTTTACTCTACATTTCACTTCACACACACTGGCCATATATATATAGGCAAATGAAGTAAAAACCAAACAAACAACAACTTGCTCATGCATGTGGATAGCAGTCTGAAATTTCACGCGTGATCAGAGAGGCGCAACTTTTCTTGAATTCATGGAAGCCATGCGTGATGTTGATTGTTGTAGCGTGCGTAAAGAGTTACAACAGTTGATGGTGATGGGTTGTTTGCATATGATAGTGGTTTGCATGAAGTAGAACAGTTGTATGGCGGCTGTTTACATGCACATATGATATGGAATAAAACTTACAATTTTCCCCCTTCCATATCAATAGGAGGAGAACGCCTTCTACCGTGCTTCAGTTGATATCCATCCTGGCTATGTCTCTGCATAACTCTAACTTCTCTCGAGTAACCACTTTTGTTAACATGTCAGCATGATTCTTGTCTATATGGATCTTCACAATCTTCAATAATTGTTGCTCCATAACTTCGAGTATCCAGTGATAGTGAATGTTGATATGTTTCGTACGGGAATGGTACATTGAATTCTTGCTCAAGTCCAGAGCACTTTGACTGTCACAATGCACTTTGTATTCTGTATGAATAGCACCCAGTTCTTGGAGAAATCTTTTTACCCATAACATTTCCTTTCCAGCTTCCGCTACAACAATGTATTCTACTTCCGTTGTAGATAAGGCGACACATTTCTGCAATTTGGACTGCCATGATATAACTCCCCCTGGAAAAGTAAATAAAAATCCTGATGTAGATTTCTTGCTATTAATGTCACCTGCCATATCTGAATTTGTATAGCCTTCCAAGACTGGTTCTGCTCCCCTATAGCACAAAAACGTTTCGATGTACTCTTCAGGTACCTAAGAATCCACTTGACTGCTTCCCAATGGTCTTTTCCTAGATTTGAGATAAATTTGCTCACAACGCCTACAGCGTGAGCTATATCCGGTCTAGTGTAAACCATTGCATACATCAAGCTTCCAACAACTGAAGAGTAAGGGATTGATTCCATCTTTTTTTTTTCTTTCATCGAAGAGGGACACAATCACTTGCTTAGGTTGAAGTGATTAGCCAGCAGAGTACTGACTGGCTTGGCATTTCCCATATTGAACTTTGCAATCACCCGTTCAACGTACTTCTCTTGTGACAACCATAATTTCTTGGCTTTCTTGTCACGAACAATCTTCATGCCTAATATCTATTGGGCTGGGTCTAGGTCCTTCATATCAAAGGACTTGGACAGTTCTTGCTTCAGCTTGCGGATCATACTAGCATCCTGTCCAACTATCAACATGTTGTCAACATACAACAATAGAATAACAAAGTTACCATCCGGCAATTTATGAATGTAGACGCATTGATCTGCAGCAGTTCTCTTGTAACCATGACTCACCATGAATGAGTCGAACTTTATATACCATTGCCTCGGTGCTTGCTTGAGGCCATAAAGACTCTTCTTCAGTTTACAGACCATATGTTCATTCCCTGTAACTTTAAAACCTTCTGGTTGGTCCATGTAAATTTCCTCCTGTAGATCTCCATGAAGGAATGTTGTCTTGATGTCCATCTGTTCAAGCTCTAGGTTCAGACTAGCTGTCAACCCGAGTATCACTCGAATTGAGGTCATTTTCACCACTGGTGAGAATATCTTATCAAAGTCGATGTCTTTCTTCTGTTGGAACCTTTTGACAACCAATCGGGCTTTGTGCTTTATCGATTTTCCGTTGGCATCTTTCTTCAGCTTGAACACCCATTTATTTTTAATGCTTTCTTGCCTTTGGGAAGTCTCACCAAATCATAAGTCTAGTTCTTCTGCAAGGAACTCATCTCTTCTTACATAGCTTGCACCCATTTACCTGTGTCTGTATGGGTCTTTACTTCCTGAAAATATTCTGGCTCTCCCTCATCAGTAAGCAGAATATAGTCTGACTCTGGATATCTCCTCGACGGAATAAGAGGTCGGCCTCTTTCAGATCTTCTTATCCGAGGCTCTTCAATTGGAGGAGCAACTTCTGGTTCTGTAGCTTTTGGTGGAGGGGTTTGTGGCTCCCCCTGCTCGACACCCTTAAGTTTTTCTTCCTCCTCTGCTTCTGGAATTTCATCATCTAGGATCAACTGTACTAGTGCAGGATCTGGGATGATGTCTGTAACACTGGAACTAGAATTATCGGGCTCTGTGGTCTTTTCAGTATCTTTGTATATCTGGTTCTCTTGGAACACAACATCCCTATTTTTTATGACCTTCTTTGATTTTAGATTCCATAGTCTGTATCCGAATTCTTCGTCTCCATAGCCGATGAAGATGCATGGAGTTGATTTCAGATCTAGCTTATATCGTTGCTCCTTGGATACATGAGTAAATGCCTTAAACCCAAATACTCTCAGGTGAGAATATGAGGGATCTCTTCCAGTCTATACCTTTTCTGGAACTTTGAACTGTAGTAGTACTGATGGTGATCGGTTGATCAGGTAGACGACGGCTCTGACTGCTTCACCCCAGAATGGCTTTGACAACTTAGCCATACTGATCATACTTCTAACTCTGTCCAAAATGGTCCGGTTCATTCTTTCGGCTACACCATTATGTTGTGGGGTACGTGGGACCGTCTTCTCATGTCGGATACCGCGTTCAAAGCAGTATGCTCGAGACTCATTGGAAGTGTACTCGCCTCCATTGTCTGATCAGAGACACTTTAGCTTCTTTCCGATTTCCCGCTCTACCATGGCGTGGAATGCTTTGAAGTAGTCGAGTACCTGGTCCTTTGTTTCAAAAAATATACCCACACCTTTCGTGAAACATCATCAATGAATGTGAGAAAATATTTATTGCCGCCTAAAGACTCCACTTCTAAAGGACCACAAACATCAGTATGTATCAAACTCAGTAACTCTGATCTTTTCCTGGTAGTTGAGTTGAAAGAGACTCTATGTTGCTTTCCAAATAAACAGTGATCACAAGGGTTTAATAGAATACCTTTCGATATTGTGATTAATTTCTTCCTTGCCAGTGTAAACAACCCTTTCTCCCCTATGTGTCCGAGTCTTTTGTGCCACAAATTTGGTGAATTCTCATCTTCAACTGCATTGAGACTGTCAGAAATTACTTTCACATGGGTTGTGTATAATGTCCCATGTACCTGTCCTCGGGCAACAACCATGGCTCCTTTTATCAGCTTCCAGGTGCCATTGCTGAAGTGGTTGTCGTAGCCTTCTCGATCTAAGGTTGTCCCGGAAATGAGATTGAGACGAAGGTCGAGCACATGTCTGACATCTTTTAATACCATACTGCAACCAATACCGGTCCTGATCTGGACATCGCCGATTCCCACGATCTTCGAGAAACTTGTATTTCCCATTCTGACTATACCAAAGTCTCCTGCTTTATACGAGGTAAATAAATCACTGTGGGGAGTGGCGTGGTAAGATGTTGCTGTGTCAATCACCCACTCGGCTTCATTGCTTCCTGCGTGAAGGCATACCTCTTCATCGACTGAGCATACAGTGATATCTCTTGCAATAGTGACCATGGAGTCGCCATCTTCCTTTTGTGGCTGGTGGCTGCTTTGACCTTGCTCCCTTTGTAGTTTGCGGCAATTCTTCTTTAAATTTCCTGCGATACCACAATGATAACAAACTTATTTACCCTTTTGTGGATTTTTGTCATTGTTGGGTCTGCTGCGGGTTTGGTACCTTCATCTGCTTCTGCCTCTACTTCTACCTCTACCATAGCCGTAAGATTTTCCTTGACCTTCTGTGACAAAGGCATGTGATTGGTTCATGCCGATCTCCTTCCTTCGGGCTTCCTCGCTGAATATGGCATCTTTTACTATCGCCATAGTGAGTTTGTCGTTCGGTGCTGAGTTACCGAGGGAAACCACCAATGTCTCCCAATTTGGAGGTAAGGAGCTGAGTAGAAGTAGGGCCTGAGTTTCATCGCCAAGATTTAACTCTACAGCTGCAAACTGGTTCACCAGGTTCTGAAACTCGCTGGTGTGCTCGGCTACAGAGGTTCCGCTCTTCAGCTTCAAATTGACTAGTCGCATCATCAGAAACGCTTTGTTTCGAGCAGTCTTGGCCTGGTACATATCCTCGAGCTTCTTCCAGAGTTCGTAGGCGTTGGTCTCTTGTGCAACATGGTGGAATACACTGTGGTCTATCCACTGTCTAATTTGGCCAATAGTCTTTCTGTGCATCTTGGTCCAATCTTTCTCCGCGATTAACGTGGGTTTTGCGCCTTCGTTTTCCAACGAACTCTCCAAGTCCTTGCAATTAAGGAGATCCTCCATCCTGGGTCTCCATATGGCATAATTCGATGCCGACAATTTAATAATGGCTCCGGATCCTGAATCTTCCATCGAATCGGATCAACTTTAAGCTCTCCCTGGCTTGTTTGATATGTTTAGAGTGGACTTACGCAAAACGGAGTGTACTGTTGAATCCAGAATGGTCGAAAACCTTAAGATCGCCTCTAACTGAGCTCAAATCCGACTTAGGATGAGTCCGGAACAGTCAAAATAACGGCAAGGGGAAAAACTACAATTTCAGCAATGTACTGGTGACATGGCAGTAGCAGGGAGTGACATGTGGCAGTGTGTCAGCGTGACACATGGCAGGATGACCTAGCCAAAGTGTACGTGACACATGGTAGGACATGTGGCACAACAGAGAGATGACACGTGTCAGGATGACATCAGTAGTGACGTGGCGCGCGTGGGCCTCACGCGCAATGGAGGTTGAAGGAGCGTGGGGCACGTGGCGCCTTGAGTTCTGACGCGCGGTGTGTCCGGTGGTATTTACGGCGGTTCTCGACGGGAAATGGTTCCTTGTTTGATGGGTCGTCCAAAAATATGATTTGTGTGGTATTTTGATGTATATACTGGTTCGAAATAGAGGTTCAAAAACGACTCTGTGTTAGCTCTAATGGCTCTGATATCACTTTGTTATGCCCACCCTGCAAAAACGATGGTCAGTCTTACTTCTCCAATAGTCTAACTCTAAATGAGAGCGCGTCTAACACTAGGTTGTAAGGGTGATTCATGGTGTTAAGTGAGACAAAAATTTACAACCCTAAGGAGTAGGTACACCCTCAAGCTCTTTTTGTTTTCGATAACAGGGGTGTCCGGGGCTTTTGCCCTGACTAATCAAAAACTCGGACTATGCTTGTAGTCGTGGCCCCAACGAATTGTTTGTACCCCGGTAGGAATCGAATATGAGACATAATGCTTCCTGAGGCACTATGTCCCAAACCTTTTCCAACTAGGTCAACCATCAACCATCAAATACATAGATCATGAAATCACTCCCACTTTGCCATCTCAACCCCGCACTTCACTCTGCCTCCTTTTTACTTTGTTATCCTAAAAAGTAAAGAGAGATTGGCTGAAAAAACAAAGGCTTCAGGAAAGCCATGCAAAAATCATGTTTTAGATAACAGTTTCCCAATTCTAATTCCAAAACATCAATTTCATGCTATATAACACATACCCTCAGATTTATTGTTTCGACCAGTCTCAAAGATGAAACAAAAAGATATGGAAAAAGAACTCCATAAAACTATTTTCAAATTATATCACATGGATGAGTATTCAGATGTAGAGCCACTAGAATTATTTATCACCTACAGTGAAGCAATTGCTACGAGTACATAGCATAATGTATTATAAGACATTTGCATTCGATCAAGTTTCACATAATTTATTTTCTCACGTTTAAGCATCCGGAAATTGAATAAAGATTACACAGGTGAGGAGGAAAGAGAAAGTTTTCAATTGGTACAGATTCATAATTAAAGGTCAATATTCTAGAACTAACTTAATTTTTTTACTTATATTTGAGCATTCTAGAGCAGGGATGGGCATCAGCAAACACCAACACCTATGTTGTAATCCATTTCCAACCAGTGTTGTTAAAGGCGTGCGCCTAAACTCCAAGCTCTTTGAGGCGCGAGACTTGCGCCTCAAGTGTGCACAGGCACGCCCCATGAGAACATTATCGCTTTTATTATGTAATTAGACAGCTTTAGTAATATTTGTACTTTTCATATTGTATTTTTCATTGTGTGTCTCACTTCACTCAGGCACGCGCCGAAGCTCTAGAGGACCTCTAGCGCCTTAGTGCACCTTGAGCCTTTTAATGACACTGATTTCCAGCATTGTAGGAGGCAGCCACGGAGCCACTTGAAGGGGATAGGGGGCAGTTGCCCCCTTTGAAATTTTAATTTCTTGAATATTTTTAATATAAATATAAATTATCTTAAGGGATTTATAGCAAAAAAATGAGATTCGACCCCATTAAAGTTTCTAAAATTTTTGTTTATTGCTCCTCAATTTCAAAGATTAGATAAAATTATTATGCTAAGAAATAAAAATACCTGAAAATTATATATAATATATAAATTAATTTAATAGAACACTAATTTCCTTCTTATGGTCTATCTAACCTACAACTAACATCCCAAAGTCCATTTAACCAAACCCACGATAACTTCTAATTAAATTAAAACACAATCCACAAAACTACAACTAACATCTCAAAGCTCATTTAACTCATCACACAATAACTTTTAATTTAATTAAAACACAACACACAACTCACTTGTCTAATTGAATCCTAATTTCTTTGACACAAATAGTACTTTAGATCTCTCTCTCACTGTAAGCTCTTTCTCGGCAACAGGGGCGGAGCCACTCTTTGGCTAGGGGGCCATGGCCCCTTTCCAATTTTTTTCAATTGTTTTTTTAGCCTAAAAAATTATATATATTAGAGATATTTTTATAAAAATTGCATATGACCCCTCCAAGTTTTAAAAAGAATTTCTTTGGTAGCTTAAACAAATATAAATTTTACCAATAAATTTATAAAAAATTGCATTGCCACCTCCAAAATTTTAAAAATAATTCTTTGCCAACTCAAAAAAAAATATAAAATTTACCAGTAAACTTATAAAAAATCATATTGTCACCCCCTAGATAATTTTTCTGGCTCCGCCCTGCTTGGCGATAAATTTTCTTCTAAAGATTGCCCCTAATAAAAAAAAATTCTGCCTCCGTCCTGGTAGGAGGTACAGATGTATCAATTCATTTATTCTTCATACCACCATCTAAGCAAATCGCACCAACAAGAGTTTTGACACATAATACAGGTTTCTTGTCACGTGCTTCCCTGTATCATTAAGTTCGTCCTCTGAGGGGGATTGTGCCAAACATATCCATCATTACCACGTCTATTTGACAACTTTCAATTTAGGATAATCATATAAAGAAAAGAAAAAAAAATGATTTTCAAAAGTATATGTAAAGAGAAATATCAACTAAATTGATCAACACAAGTGCACTTCTTAGAGATGGAAAAAGTACGTTAGTGTAATGTAACATCTGGGTTAAGTAAGAAGGGTAATTCATTTAAGACAATTTAGACAAATGTAACCGAGTTCGTGGATTTTATTTTATTATTTCTTGTCTTCTTTTATTTTTTATTTATTTTGTAAGAAAAAAATATAAATAAAACTGGGGCAAAATAGAGTGTCTAAATGAATCATTTAACTGTTGTCAAAATCAAAAGCAACTTTTTATAGACATTTTTTCCTAATTAACTTCGAAACCTTTTAGACCACAAAATAAATGAATAAGGAAATAAATAAACTTATATCGCATAACTTATATAATTAAATTCCACTTATATAACAGATCAACAAGTTTTTTATACTTTTATTTATTTGAATCTTTCTTTATATATTTATGTGTTTCTTCAATTTGATTTATTATTTTTTGTTTCATTAAAATTCAATTTTTTGAAATAAATAAATAAATTAGAACACCACAATTTGTCAACGTAGAAAACATTATAACTATCATAACATTTTTATGAAAGAAAGAGTTTTAGCCCAATAAAATTTTGTATTAGTAGAGAAATTGAGAGACCAATGCTGGACTTTAATGAAGAATTAGCACAAATAGATGAATGAAGTTAGGGACATAATAGATATGTAACTCAATTTAAAAATATATATAATGTTTTTTTTTGAAAACATTATATATATTTTTATAATGAAAGGAGTTTCAAACATATTGAATTGTAATAATGGAATTTCAAAGTTCATAATTTATTATAACAACTATTATATTTTTGTAAAATAATGAGTACTGACAATAATAGAATTGTAACACAAGTCATTTAAAATTAATACCGTATTATTGTAAAAATATATAAATTAATGGAAAAAGCGAAACAGATTAAAATCTAAATTAACGCAGATCTAGTGAAATTATAAATACCATTAAAAAACTTTGTCTGATTTTCTGAATTGATGATATTGCAAACGTCAATTTAAGGGATTCTCTTCATTCACAAATTGGGAAAGACTAAACACATCACACTATTGAGTATTCAAACCAGGTTCGTCAAGTCTGTGAAAAGACAATGTGGATTTCATTTCACCAACCTTGATGATGCACTCCAACTGTTTGATGAAATGTCTCAAAGGCGATCTCCTCCTCCAATTTCTCATTTCACTCAATTGATAGGTTCAATTGTGAGAATGAGACATTACACCACTGCTATTTCCTTACTTAATCACCTGGAGTCCTCAGGAATAACTAAGCCTGACAATTATAGTCTAGCCATGTTGATAAATTGTTACTGCCATTTAAAGCGGGTCGATTTCGGTTTCTCTGTTCTGGGGAAAACTTTGAAACTTGGTTATGAAGTGGACTGTCCAATGCTCACCACTTTGATAAGGGGACTCAGCAATGAGGATAGAATGAGTCAGGCTACAGAGTTGTTCAAGGACATGGATGCGAAAGGGTTTCCACAGGATATAATTTCTTGTGGAACCATTATAAATGGGCTTTGCAGAACGGGGAACACCAACGCAGCAATTGGCTTGGTTATGAAGATGGAAGGGAGAAATTGGGAAACAAATGTCTTAATTTATAACATGATCATTGACAGTCTCTCTAAGGATGGTCTAATAGCTGAGGGTCTTGCCTTATTTTCCGAAATGAGCGGTAAAGGCATTTTGCCGGATGTTATCACTTACAGCTCCTTGATCCTTGGACTATGCAATTTAAACCGGTGGAAAGAGGCTGCAAGGTTGTTTAATGAGATGGTGAAACGAAACACCAAACCGAGTGCAATAACCTTCAATATATTGGTGGATGCACTTTGTAAGGATGGGAGGATTACGGAAGCCGTAAAAATAGTTGAAGTGATGATTCGAAGAGGCGAGAAGCCTGATATAGTCACTTACAATTCACTACTGGATGGATATTGTTTACAGAGTAAATTTCATGAGGCAAACAAGATACTTGATTTGATGGTTGCTAGGGGTTGTCCTATAAATTTCATCTAGTAGGTGGTCCTTATAAACAAGGTGAATCTCATTTCCCAGGTAATAATCTCCCAAAAAACCAAGGAAAATACTTGATGCCGAAAATCATTATATCTCAAGTCCAAACAATTTATTGGATCCATGATCGAGGACATAATTCGAGTTATATCTGATCCGTGTGGGAGTGGTCAGTTTGCAAAAATACCATTGATTAGTCGGGAAGAAGCCTTGAACTCTCTGGTTTTTCTACGAAGAGATAAATATATATATATGGGATTGCTGAGATCAATATGATAACTACTTGACTGTACACGGGTAACATTCATTCTTGCACAGGATATATGCTTATCAGTCTATGTTTGTGAAAAATTTATGTAATGAAGCAACAGCCTTCAACATAAAAATTCTGATCCACTGAAGCATATTGTAAAATACATACTCATGCAATTGAAAATTAAACCCAAACTGATTCAACACTCACTTGGAAGAACATTGAAGAAATGGTAGACCTCTTCTTCATCAATGACTCCAACCTCTGTTGCACAAACGGAGCAGCATACCGGCCTGAATGTTTCCCCACCAGCGGAACCTACTTCGCTCTCATCAGACTGTCTCCCTCTTTTGCCCCTTTTTCGGTTTAAACTTCCTTGCTGCGACACTAGGCCACTCTCGATCTTGCAGTTGACAACGAAAATCGCCCTATACTGAGTAACGTATTTTTCGTGCCTACAAGACCCATGTGATGAACAATCAACAACATACAAACCAAATGATATTATCAATAAGAAATGCAGCTGTCAACTCAGAAACAGCAGTACCCAGGACTCATCCATCTGTTCCCGAATCGAACAGAACATAAAAGGCTTACAGAAACAAAACAAAAAAAAAAAAAGTCAAAGTAATTGTGTTGCTATCAATGTCATAACACTGCAAGGTACATGAAAGTTTTGTATATACACTTCTATTACTTTCGACAAAAAGTACATGAAGCTAGGGATGGAATAAGTTAATCTTAGTGGATACCAGTGCAAAACCAAACTGACAATGATCCCAAAAAACCTGACCAAATATGTAACTATATTAGTTCTAGTGCCACTAAATATATATTTATATTTTTATTCAAAAAGGTTAAGTCGTAAGAATTCCAGAAGACGCTCCTATTATGTTTCTTTAGCCTTATGAGGGTGACGCCTACAGAATTGAAGGTAACATCAAATTTCCAAAATAATATTATTCTTCTATCCTCTTTGACTAGTTTTCTCCCGTTAACCAACAGTCCCCAAAGAGCCCGCATTTGTTTGCACAAGTTCACAGTACCAAGTCCTAAAGAAACCTACTTCAGGGTTCTTTGAAATGCACATTTAAGACTCTGAATTAAATGAATAATTAGTTAACTTCTGTTCATGTTTTGTTGATTTGGACACAAACTAATTTGGAAATACCAATTACCTTCCAGGAATATATACCAGTGAAGAAACAATTTAGCATCCAGATCTTGCAATCTAGCTTAACTTTGCATCCGTGAGTCGGACAATAATAATGGAGCCAGGTTACCGTTGCACTACAACCCACCCTGACCTTCTTTCTCTAGTACTGAGGTTTCATGAAACATCTCCTCTATATCTAACATACTAAAAATGTACCAACCGATCCAATACCTTTGGCACTCTAGGCAAAGGGTGGTGAAGCAAGCTGGGCAGCTAAGCACAGCATCAGAGTAAGGACCTTTTCGTTTCCTTTGAACCCACAATTCATCTTTTTCATCAAGATCTGGATCATAAAATTCTGGTTTCACGGAATAGTCTATCTCATCATCATCCGAAACTGAAGAATACATCAAACAACAGCCTGATAAGCATTTTACATTCATCTACAAACCAGAAAATAACATGCAGTTATCAAAGTTGCAATTTGTCCGGACAATATGTAATCTTAACAAATTTACTTGCTGTTTCTCCTAGGAATTAACTAATCAACAACCACCACCACGACCAAACATATATTCATATAAAACATATATACAAAAAAGTAAAAATAAATTGGAGTTAGGGACAAAATAAAGCCTTGGATTTACTTGAAAATTTCCTCACTATATAAACCCACCATGGGTGCTCACACTCAAGATTAAACTGGAGTTTCCCGAAACAGATATGTGTGGGAAAGCAAAAGAAAGAAACAGCCAACAATAATCTAACACTGATCGACGTTCCAAAATCAAGTTGTCATACATATATGACATTAATTCCCACTGTAAGATGTCGAGTCAGACATAACTGAAAGAAGATACGGAACATCAATGTCTCTATCTCAGGACTTTGTTATCATCTAATTCAATCAACTAAGGTGTTTTTGAAAGAAGAGTCAGTAAGTAGCCAGTACAACAGCAGCTACAGACATGTCACTTCCCCTATTTAAGTTAAATGCTAAAAAGAAAAACAAAAAAACAAGGATATAATTGACGCGGCCCTAAGGTTATGAAATAGTTGTGCGAACAGGTGTGAAAATCATGAAAACTACCATTGAATTAATTATGCAAAGATGGCCGCGACAATCAAGAGAACAAAGTAATCAAATACAGAACACCTATACAAGCAACATGATGAAATTTGTCCCAAAAGATGGATTTCCATGGATAAGCACATGATCACACCATAATTGCTGAGTTATACTGTTCCATTTTACATCACTGTAGGGATTTAGTACATATGTGGCCTGATTCAATCTAGCCCAGTTATTCTGAATATACTAGGTTCCAGTTTCGATTATAATAGACTGGACCTCTTTGGTACCCATCTTGGTCAGGAACTCAGTTAAGTGGAATGAACCCGCGAAATATTTCCTCAATTTAGTACTATGTTTATTTGCTTCCACTACTAATCATATGGAATGCAACGATGTAAGCCAGCATAAGCATGATTTTATTGGAATGAAATCCCAGGTACTGTCTACTGGTTTCAGCTTGTCTCACCATACAATAGTTCTACAGAAGAGTTATATATTCACAAAAACACGTGGTTGTTTTGCAGACAAAATATAACTGTAATTTTAAATATAGTCACCCAAAAATTAATCTTAATGAATTTCATTATAGTTGGCAATGAAAAATCACATTAAATACTCCAAACTAAGTTAGTACTCTATACAAAATATAATAATAATAAATAAATAAATATAAACTCCTCTCATAAAGTTATGCCTTCTTTCTGAAAACTAAACTATGCCAAGCTATTTACCATTTCTATCTTGTAGTTTAATTGTGTAATAGAGCTTAGCCCGATCCACAAGGCTCTTGCCACCAAGGGGTCTCAAAACCCAAATAAGCATTAGAGGGTGGTGGGGTCCCAAATCCGAAACCCGAATAAGCATTGGATGTATGCAGCCTTACCCCCACATTTAAAGAGGCTGTAAACTGTTTCAAATCTGTCCCCTCTAAGTCACAACGGAGCAACCTCCATTGCATCAAAGCTCGCCCTCTAAGTTTACCACAGCTATATATACACAGACAACAGTTGCTCCTTCACAGATATCTGTGTGACCAAGATTCCAAAGTTATTGTATGCCCAAGTCCTACAAATTCAAATTGGCTCCAACCAAGTTCGGAAATCGGCCGGATTCATGTTAGGCAACTCTTAAAAGAAAAAAAAGGACCCACCCTTAGTATCATATATGCACTATATAAAGAATAAAAATGCCTAGTAAAAGAATAAAAGAAATTACAGAAGAAATATTTAAATTAGAAAATGGAGAATGCTTATATGTAAGTTCAGAGACATTCTTCAAGCAATCTAAGAGAACAAACCATACCTAGACGAATTAAACTTTGAATAGAAGAAATTCTGGCATTCACTAAAAAGAGTACATCACCTCGATCATATAACAAATTGAGTTAAAATTTCGAGTAGTTTTTTTACAGATTGCTCATGTCGTTTGCTTTGGTTCAACCATGGCTACCTTCTCTGTCGTAGCGTAGACTGAATGGCTGTTCTAATAACCCAGATATAGCTGTTGCAAGGGAGTTGGTTGTTATTATTTGGGTTAATTTCACAAAGCCCTCTTATATTATCAAATTTAATCAACTAACCCCCACTATGTTCACTTTGCCCCCTATACTACTCAATTTCATCACTATGCCCCCTCCTCATATTTTGAGTCAAAATACCTAAACTACCCTCAATAGTATAGGGGGTTAGTGAAATCAACCCTTTAAAAAAATTATTATTCGAAAATCAATTATATTTTTCATAAAAACTATAAATTTCAAATATATATATTTAGGAAAAAAATATTTTTCGAAAATAATATATATTTCGGAATATATATATTGGAAAATGATATATATTTTGGAATATATATATAATTCGTCAAAAATATATATTTTCCGAATTGTTTTCAAAAAATATGAATTTTTTCCGAAAAATAATTTTTTTGCGAAAAACATATATTATGTTTCAAAATATGAATTTTTTCTGAAAAATATTTTTTTGTGAAAAATATATATTATTTTCCAAAATATGAATTTTTTCCAAAAAATAATTTTTTTGCAAAAAATATATATTATTTTCCAAAATATAAAAAATATATATTTCAGAAAAAATAATATGTATTTTTCGGAAAAAATTCATATTTTGGAAAATAATATATATTTTTCTGAAAAAATCATATTTTGGAAGATAATAAATTTTTTTCGCAAAAAAATTATTTTTTAAAAAAAAATCATATTTTTTTAAAACAAATCGGAAAATATATATTTTTGACAAATTATATATATATTCCGAAATATATATCATTTTCCAATATATATATATTTCCCAAAATATATATTTTTTCCGAAATATATATTGTTTTCGAAAAATATTTTTTTCCCAAAATATATATATATATATTTGAAATTTATAGTTTTTATTAAAAATATAATTGATTTTTGAAAAATATTTTTTTTAAAGGATTGATTTCTCTAAACTCCCTGTACTATTGAGGGTAGTTTAGGTATTTTGACTCAAAATGTGAGGGGAGGAGGCATAGTGATGAAATTAAATAGTATAGGGGGCAAAGTGGACACATTGAGGGTTAGTTGATTAAATTGAATAGTATAGGGTGTTTTATGAAATTAACCCTTATTATTTATTTAAAATGGGGTGCTTTTGTATTTTTAGAAACTTATTAATATATATACAAAGTATAGTGGAAGGATGGAGATAATTCAATTCATTTTTTCGCTCTTTTCCCAAATCTCTCTTTATCTCTTCGTGTTTTCTCTTCTTTTTCTTTCCATCTTTATTCTTGTTTGTTTTTCTATTAATTATAATATGGTATCAGAGCATGGTATCTAAACCCTAGGGTATGTGGTTGAAACCCTAGGGCAAGTTTGTGGAAACCCCAGTTGGTGAAGGTTTTTGAAGTGAACCCTAAATGGGGGTTGTTTCCATTAAAAAAAATATTTGGAGATTCGCGTGCGCGATTTGTGTTTTTTGGTCTTCGCATTGCTCGATTGTTGGTGTTTTTGGTCTACGCGAGGTTCCCCTCTGCAACAGGCTCCTTTTTCTTTGTCGTTTCAGATTTTGGTACGTTACCAGACTGTTTTTTAAGATTTCTTTGGTGATCGTGTGATCGCTTTCTTGTATACACCTCAGAAGATAGTTTCCATTGTGGTTGTGGTTTCTCTTATAGAGATGTGGTTTTCTATACGTTTGTTGTTTGTTGTTCTGTTTCTGAGGAGTGTGCCCAAAAACTATTTGATACAATGTCTAACTCAGATGTAACTTCCTCTCGTATGACTCCGGTGGTTGTGTTTGTTATGTTCACATTCATCATTGCAAGGACAAAATGGATTCTAAGGCAATTCGGTGTGTTTTCTTAGTTACTCTGCCACTCAGAAAGGGTATAGGTGCTATCACCCTGCTACTCGTCGTCAATTTGTCTCCATAGATGTTACATTTTTTTAGTCTATTCTTTTTTTTCCACCGTTGAGGATGGGGGAAGCTCCTACTCATGTAGAGAATTCCTCATCTACTTAGTGGGAATGTCCCCTGCCATTGCCCGTTCCTATTCAGGGGGAGATTCTAACTGAGAGGCCTGTTTCTACTAACTCTATTGATTTGCAGCAAGTGAAACAACTGATTATTTATTCTTGGAGGGCAAAACAAGTCATTGACTCACCCCGGGACCAAGAAGTCTCCCTCAATCTAGGTAATTCTTCAATACATGTTCATGATTCTTCTCCCAATAGCACATTTGTTGATATTGATGGCCCCATTGCTCATCGTATGGGTGTTCGTAGTTGTACAAAACATCTTATATCTCAGTTTATGTCTTATGATGCCTTATCCATAGTTATTAAAGACGCAAGGCGCACAAAGGTGCTAAAGGTCCTCTGGAGCCTAGGTGCAAGGCACTAAGCAAGGCGTGTGCTTAAGTGAAGTGAGGCACACAATGAAAAATGTAATAATAAAATAAAATTTTACTAAAATATTTATACTCTATAAAAATGTGTAAATGTTGTCAAAGGCGCTTTTGCCCACACTTGAGGCGCAAATAATTTACGCCTAGAGCCTAGACGCGCCTTTAACAACACTGGCCTTATCTCCATCATATCGTATTTTTACTTCGCTATCTCTTTTGTTTATGTTCCTTCTAGTGTTTCAAATGCACTCAGTCAGCCACCATGGAAGGAAGCCATGCTTGAGGAAATGAAGGCTCTTGAGAAAAATGGTACATGGGATATTGTTTTCTTACCTAAGGGTAAGAAACCAGTAGGGTGCAAATGGATCTACACAGTGAAGTATAATACAGATGGAACGATTGATATATATAAATCCCGGTTAATTGCAAAGGGCTTCACTCAGACTTATGGAATTGATTATGAAGAAACTTTTGCTCCAGTTGCCAAGATGAATTCTATACGTGTTCTTCTTTCTTTGGCCACTAATTTGTCTTGGCATTTACATCAGTTGGATGTGAAGAATGTTTTCCTTCATGGTGACTTGGAAGAAGAGGTGTATATGACTATGCCACTGGGGTTTACACTTGGCAATGGTGAGAACTTAATGTGCAAGTTGAGTAAAGTCTTGTATAGATTAAAGCAGACACCGCGTGCTTGGTTTGAAAGATTCAGTACTGCTGCGAAAAGAGTGGGGTACACACAGAGTCAGGCAGATTATACACTCTTCATCAAGAGGCACAAAAACTGCACCACTGCCCTTATCGTATATGTGGATGACATTGTTATCACGGGTGATGATCCAAAAGAGATTCATCGAACGAAATCATTTTCAAGGACGGAGTTTGAGGTTAAGGACCTCGGATTATTGAAATACTTTCTTGGCATCAAGGTGTGTAGATCCAAGAAAGGGGTGTTCATTTCGTATCGGAAGTACGTGTTAGATTTGTTGGCTAAAACTGGTAGGCTTGGAGCAAAACCTGTTGATGCTCCCATGGAGCAAAACCATAAGCTTGATGATGTGGATGGTAACCCATTAGATGATGTGGGGAGTTTTCAACAATTGGTTGGGAGATTGATTTACTTACTTCTTACATGCCCAGATATTGCCTAAGCGGTTAGTGTGATTAGTCAATTTATGCATGTTGCTCGCACACCTCATCTTCAGGCTGCTCATCGTGTTCTCCATTACCTCAAGGGCTCCTTAGGTAAGGAAAAACTTTGTTTGGTTGTCATGGTCACTTGCGTATTAAGGCCTATACTGATTGGGTAGGTTCTTTGATAGATCGACGATCTATTTCAGGATATTGTACATTTGTTGGGGGTAATCTTGTTTCATGGTGAAGCAAGAAACAGTCTGTAGTAGCTAAATCTAGCGCAAAGGCTGAGTTCAGATCCATGGCACATAGAGTTTGTGAGTTGTTATGGCTACGGACAACGTTGGAAGAGTTGGGTTATCCTGTTTGCGAGCCAATGAATTTGTATTGTGACAACAAGGCTGTTATTAGCATTACTCACAATCTGTTCAACATGACCGGATAAAGCACATTGAAATTGATCGTCACTTTATCAAGGAGAATCTTCGTCTTAAGTTAATTTGTACTCCATATATTAATACACAAGATCAGGTGGCTAATATTTTAACCAAGGATATGAGCAAAGCTTGCTTACAAAATATGTTAGCCAAATTGGGCATGATAGATATCTTTGTCCCAACTTGAGGCGGAGTGTTGCAAGGGAGTTATTTGTTATTATTTATTTAAAGTGTGGTGCTTTTGTATTTTTAGAAACTTATTAATATATATACAAAGTATAGTGGAAGGATGGTGATGATTCAATTCATTCTTTTACTCTTTTCCCAAATCTCTCTCTCTCTCTTCCTCTTTTCTCTTCTTTTCCTCTCCATCTTTATTCGTGTTTGTTTTTCTGTTAATTACAACAATAGCTGCTTTCTCTTTCAAGTTCTTCCATCTAGCTTCTAAAACTAGTCACCCATACCCATATCTGTCACTTTTCCTTGACTGCAAATAAACCCTAAAGTTGGTTTTGTTTAGTAAATCAATTTTGCTCATTACTTCATTTTCCAGCTTCCTACCCATTTTGGCCATCTCTTGCAGTTGTTAAATGTCCCCAAAGTCCATGTGACCAAAGACGGTAGCAAAAAGCAGATCCCACTACCCATGGTCCTGCATAGAAGCATGATTTTTTTTACTCTCCCACAAATATTGTCTTCAGTAACTGTGGCATGAAGGTTGTGGTTTTACAACATCGTTATTCATATGCATCCCCTCCAAAGCAACCAACCAATGAGTACCCTTCTAGTTTTCCTACTAAGATCTTCTATTTTTTGTTACAAGATTCTCTAGCACTGGTCAACCAAAATATAAATCTCCCTTTGCAGTTCCACTCAATCTTCATCAAGACCACTTCCGTTCCTGTTACACCGATTGACCAACACCTTCAAAGCCAAGGTTTGCAGATATGGTGCAAAATACAGCTCCATACTTCCTCTATCATTCGATGAGTCAGTATCCCCAAATACTTTAAAACCTACTTACCAAAAAAAATTCTTTAAAACCTGCTGAAAACCTAAAAAACTCCTCTTCAACTTTTTTCGCTACTCTTTATTAGAAAAAGAATTTTAATAAACACATTTCGCTTCCAATTGAAACATCATCATCCTTATAAGGAGGAACTCAATTATGAGCGACTTGAAGTCATTCCATGCTTATAAACAGATTAGAAACTTGCAATCTAAAGCATAAAGTATTACAGTTTATAATGAAGAGGTTACCTTGGGTTCAAAGGTTTGCCAAGCAATGGAGGGGGGTATTGCTCTTTACCCAACCCATTAATATTTCATACGCTACAAAGTTGATTCATCATCTTCCCTTCGAACCGAGATATTATTGTCTTCAATTTCTCTATTATTGAATACCACATGTCATACACCAAGTGAAGACAAGGTCCATTAGTATTGGTCATCCTAAGCACATCATAAATAGGCATCATGCAAGTCCTTTATCAAATTCTTCGCACCAAAATTTAGCAAGTATTTTTCCCGCATAAATGCAACCATTCATCATTTGAAAACCACTCTTGATTTGCTTAAACCTTTGAAGCATCACAATGTTTGAAGTGCACTTTCAACAATGGAGAGCATCCTCAAATTTACATAATCATTAAGATTGCTAACTTCATAGAATGATTCTTCTTGAAATATTTAACCATAGCACAGTCCCCCGAAATAATTGTTATCCAATGCAACTCATTATAACCAAGTTCACTGGCTTCACTATCCTTCCGTGCACAATCATTTTTTAAAGCAAGATTAGCTGTGTGCACCATACAAGGGATCTAAAACATTTGTGGATATTGAGCCTAAACAAGCAAGCCACTCCTGCACACGAGAGCAGCATATGTATTCACTTGAACCACATTTTGAGGTCCAACCTCAACAATAGATTCCTTGAGCAGATCAGCAATTAAATATTTGTCCTTAAATTCACCCTTACAATTGACCGCCTTTAAGAATATTGAACCACTTTCAGAAACTGCCATGCAAAGAGCTGAAGCGTATACTTGCACCTTTTTCCCTCCATGAATGTCTAATTGGCTCTAAAAATTGCTCTATATTTGCTCTACTTTTACAATAGTGTAGTTCTCAACATGTCATAATCATGGGGAATATAAATACGAATCATATCATTATTCGTGCAAGTGTAGGACCATGCATAGTGTGGATTTCTCGTAGGTTGAATGACAAACTAAGTTAAAAACATCCTTGTTATCTCACAATGTAACTCCCCCTAGCACCAAGAGTAAAAACTTTCTCTAAAGGGGAACCACCTTTCCTCTTCTTTAACTCCAAAGCTCCATGGTGGCCATATATTGACAGTTCAAAACACATGCTAATACTTGCACCTGCGGTTGAAGAGGAACCAATTTTCCTTGGGGTTGCACTTGAAGACAAAGAAACTAGCTTTCGCATAATCATTTTCTTCATTTCTGCTAAATGTTTTTTTGCCAACAAGTGCAACTTCCAAGTCAAAATGATTCCTCTTCAACTGGAGGTGCAACTTGACCGTCAGTGTATGTACACCATTGAGTTTTGAAGTCGAGGAAGAGGAAATGTCATTCCAGTATTTTAAAAGAAAACAAAAAATAAATAAAAAATAAGAAGAAATAAGGCTTTAAATCTGGAGCTCAATGGGAGTTGCATAGTGAGATAGCAGGGATGCTTTACTCAAGTGGTTTGCCATTTAACCTTGCGAGAAATCCACACTAGCACGCTTCTACACTTGCGCGGTTGATAATATGATTCCTAGTTATATTCCCCCTGACTATAACTTGTTGAGAACTACACTTCTTTAAAAGGCAAGAGCAAATATAGAGCAAATGTAAGAGTCAATACAAAATTCATTGAGGAAAAATGGTGCAAGTATGGTTAGTGATGAGTGGACCGATTCACAAAGAAGGTTAATTGTAAATTGTATGGCAGCTTCTGAAAGTGGTCCAAAGTTCTTAAAAGCGGCCAATTGTGAGGATGAATTTAAGGACAAACCTTTAATTGCTCATGGAAAGCATTGTGGAGATTGGACCTCAACACAGGGTTCAAATGATTAGTAATAATGCTCTTGTGTGTAGGAGTGTGGGATTGCTTGTTGAGGCTCCATATCCGCAAATGTTTTGGACCCCTTTGTGGTTCACACACTTAATCTTGCATAAAAAAATATATGTGCCCCAAACGATAGTGAGCCAACGAAATTGTTTATAATGAGTTGCATTGTGATCGTTCAGGGGATTGTGTTATGATTAAAAACTTCATTATGACTCATTCTATGATGTTAACAATCTTTAATGAGTAAATGAGATTTAGGATTCTCCCAGTCGTTGAAACGCATTTTGCTACATACATTGTGGCGCTTAAAAGGTTTAAACGCATCAAGAGTGGTCTCCAAAAGATGGTAATTAGTGACAAGTGGTAATCGTATAGAGAGGATGATGTTAGAAGAGTGGCATTTGTGAGGGAAAAATACTTGATGAACTTTGGTGGGAAGAATTTGATAAAATACTTCCTTTCACAAAGCCTACTTTTAACATGCTTATGAGGGTAGGTATATATGCACCTTGTATTTCCTTGGTCTAGGACATGTCGAATCCAATAACACGAAGTGAAGACCATAAGATATAGGTTTTGAAAGTAAGAGGGAATATGAGGAACCAACTTTGTGGCGGTTAAAATATTAATGGAGATGAGGGGAGAAAGCAATACACCACTCCTACTTGGCAGACTCTTTGAACCTGAGATAACCTCTTCATTCTAAACTTGAAAGCTATAGCCTTTAGACTGTAGATTTCTAATTTGCTTACATGTAAATAAAGTATTTCCCTCAATTCATTTGTAGGTATCACATCACAGAATGGCTTCAAGGGTTGATAATTGAGTTCCACCTCATATAGATTATAAGGGTTTGATTGAAAGAGAAGTGATTTCAAAAATACTTTTCTACTAAAGAAAGAAAATGAACTAAAGAGAAGTTTGCTAGGATATCAGCAAGTTTTAAAGAATTTGGGGATTCATAGAGGAAGTATGGACCGGCATATTGGTGGGTTTTGTATGGCTCTTTTACACCATATCTGCAAGCCTTGGCTTTGGAGGTGTTGAGAGGACATTGTTCCTCTTCATGATGTGGGAGGAATTGGAGCACTCACTCCTTTATCAACTCTTTGAAGAGTAACAAGAAAAAGCCATAAAGAGCTGAAGATTTAATGTATGTAAACTCAAATCTTCGCCTTTTATACCTCATATTACAATGAAGGCAACAATAAATTTGGGATGTTTGAGGGGATACATTGACTCGGGGATACTTGAGGTTGCCAATCTTTTCCTTGTTGTACAAGATTTGGAAGGTAGCATTAACGATGAGGGAGATGAAAAAGATATCTCTTTAAGATTGATTGAAGGGGATGTTGCTTGTGGGGTTTTAACTGTTTTTGTGATGAAAATAGGATTTTTTTTCAAATTCTGTTGCCAATCTACATTTTTTGTCTTGCAATGGAACACATGCCCCAGATTGCGAGGCTACAGTTTGTAATGGCATTTGCATGTGAACCATATTTTTGTGAGTTTGGGTAAATAAAGCTACGAACATATCATTTATTTCAAAAAAAAAAATGACCAATGATTCAATGGTTAAAACTCTTAATCATTTTTGGTGTTTAAATGAAATCTACAGTTCCATTCGTATGCTTTTTTATTTACGAACATTGGAATTATTAGATTCAGATTTCTAATATTACAGAATCTTGATAAAAGTAATATGCATTTTTTTATATAACTAAACTTTTTCTTCCTTTTTTGTTTTTGTCATATTCCGCCATATCATGTGTTTTTTAGATATATCGTATCCCCGTGTCCGTATTGTATTGTATTGTCTCGTATCTTTACCCCTTATCTGTATCAGTTCTGCAGAAGATCCACGGGTAATCTTTCATGTGTACCCCGAAAGTTTGCAACTAAAGAGTTGAATGAGAATGACCATTCCATTCGACCAACAGTTTCATTCCTTTCCCGCTTAAATTCAATCCTCCATAGCCAACATATCCTTAATGTACACAGGCTAATAATAGCTTACTTCTTATTCACCTTCTTTTCCTTTTCTTTGGTATGCATGTCCACCTTTCCTTACAATTTTCTTATTTAATTATTTCTCTTTTTTTATTATACTTAATATTACTCTATTACTCACAAGATGTATGATTTCTCTCGACTTGTAATCACTAAAAGTAAACCAAATAATTTATACCACGAAACCCAACAGTTACTAATTAAACCCATAAAAATTATGTGGCTATAATGTCTATCGTATAAAACATAAAAAATACAAAAATAAAAGAAAAAATAATTCATTTACAATTGAAAATAAGACAGGTGAAATATATAGAAATGTAAACTTGTTACTTCACATCATCTCCATTCTAATTGACGCAAATATACTTCAAGTTTTCTAGAAATAAGTAATGGGATTCGAATTAAGAATTCAAAAAGAGAAGCTACCGATTCTTTTCATCTTAATTGAGATATAAACGTGCATACATACATATACATATACATATATATATATATATATAATCATGAAATATAATAAAAATAACAAGGGAATCGATGTTACTTGTTTGTTGGGAATCAGCCGGAGATGCGGCTCTCTCTTTTTCACCCTCCTCTGCTTTCATCCCTCTGTTTCAGGTTTTGTCTCTCTCTTTCTTTCTGTGAGCAGAGTAGATTAGGGCAAAATACTCTGTTCTGTACTTCTGTGAGCATAGCAGAGTATATGGGGTTAATTTCATTTACACCCCTGAACTATTTTTAAAATGTATTTTGACCCCTCCCCCAAATCTGCATAATTGCATTAAGACCCCTTAATTAGGCAAACTTTCATCATTTGGACCCCCTTATGTACTTTTAGCACATTTTCAGACTGACGGTGTGTGAAATGCCTAAACTACCCTTGGCCCTATCTGTACTTTAATATATCAATTTGACCCCTCAATTTAGGGGGATGTAAATGAAATTAATTAAAAAAATTTGTTTACATATTTAACTAACACAAGTATTTACTTAATTATTTACATTTTTCAAAAAAATACTAAATTACACACATAAATAGCAATCTTTGGTCCAAAAATAAATTTAATTTTACTGTTTATATAAATGAAAATATTTAATTTGTCCATTGTAATATTCAAACATACAAATTTCTATTTTAATAAGGAAATAAAATATTAAAACACTTTATTCATATAGAATTAATAATAAATTTATATTTGTTAATACATTATTCAATTCAATTAATCTAATTTTCTCTCTCCACCACCACCACCACCTCCAAAAAATAAAAAGAAATATATTATATTTTAAATCGAAATAAAAAATAAAAAAATTATTAAATTACACACATAAATAAAAAATTTTGGTCCAAAATAAATCTAATTTTACTATTTATATAAATGAAATATTTAATTTATCCATTATAATATTCAAACATACAAATTTCTATTTTAATATGAAAATAAAATATAAAAACACTTTATTCATATAAAATTAATAACAAATTTATATTTTAATACATTATTCAATTCAATTAATCTAATTTTCTCTCTCCACCATCTCCAAAAAATAAAAAAATATATTATATTTTAAATCAAAATAAATATATATATATATTTGCATTTTTCAAAAAAAATATTAAATTATACACACAAATAGCAATTTTTGATCCAAAATAAATTTAATTTTACTATTTATGTAAATGAAATATTTAATTTGTCCATTGTATTATTCAAACATATAAATTTCTATTTTAATATGGAAAAAAAAATATAAAAGCACTTTATTCATATAAAATTAATAATAAACTTAGATTTTTTTAATACATTATTCAGTTCAATTAATATATTGTTTTCTCACCACCACCACTCGATCTGTTTGATTACCTTTTTTATTGCACATATATATATATGTGTATATGTGTGTGTTTATGGAGAAGGGGGGGGCAGTCATGCTGCGTGTCTATGTGTATATGTGTGTATGTGTGTGTGCGTGTGTGTATATGTATGTGCATGTGTGTGTCTCTCTATGTTAGGAGGTAGGAGGTGCGGGCAATGGAGAGGTGGTGGAGGTAGAGGCGCTCCAACTGGTGGTGGTGGTGGTGGTAGGTGTCTGAAAATTAGGGTTAAGGTTAGGGTTTGGTTTGGTTTGGAAGAGGGGGTTGAAGGAGATGGGTTAGGTGTTTGGGTATAGGGATAGTGTGTGTTAATTTGGGTAGGGTTTAAGATATCCCATTTATCCCTATTGAGGATAGTTTTATAATAGAAAATATGGGTGTTTGGCAAAAGGTAATATAGTCTTTTCCTTCTAAATCAACATCTAAAAGTGGTCAGGGGTTCAAATGATGAAAGTTTACCTAATTAAGGAGTTTAAATGCAATTATGCATAATTAGGGGATCAAAATGCATTTTAAACATAGTTTAGGATATAAATAAAATTAACCCATATATATATATATGGATAAATGGCGTAAAACATCCCTATAGTTTAAAAATAATGCATATAACCCTTTCATGATTTCTAAACCCCTTACACTTCGTGCATATAACAATTAGTGTAAATATCCTCCTCTAAGCCCTTTTCCTATGCTTAAGATGACAAATTATCAGCTTACCTTTAGGGCCTATTTGGTAGAGTTGTGTTTCTGTTTGTGTTTGTGCTGAAATAAAAAAAAAACAAGTTTTTTGTTTTTTTATTTATTCATCCAAAAACATAAGTATGTTTGGTAAGAATATTTTTTGGGTTGAAATTGAAAAATTAAAAATCAATAATTAAAAATTAATAATATAAATAATAAATAAAACATAATATAATAATAATAAAAAATGAATACAATAATAATAAATAAATATAATAATAAAAAAATGGACTAAATAATAATAAATTAATAAAATAAATAATAAATTACATAAAACATATTTAAAAATATAATAAAAATAATAAATAATAAAAAAATGAAATAAATAATAATAAAAAATAATAAATAAATATAATAATAAATAATAAGTAAATATAATAACAAATAAATACTTCATAATAATAATAAAAAATGAGTATAATAATAATAAATTAATATTAAATTAATAAAATATATTTTTAAATAATTAAAAATGAATAAATAATTTATAAATAAAATGAATTAAATAATGAAATAATAATAAATAAATAAATATAATATATTTATAAATTAATAAATAATAATTTAATAATATAAATAATAAATATAATATAATAATAATAATAAATGAATACAATAATAATAAATAAATATAATAATAAAAAATGGACTAAATAATAAATAATAATAATAAATTAATAAAATAAATAATAAATTACATAAAACATATTTAAACATATAATAAAAATAATAAATAATAAACAAAATAAAATAAATAAATATAATAATAAATAATAAGAAAATATAATAACAAATAAATACTTTATAATAATAATAAAAATGTGTATAATAATAATAAATTAATAAAATATATTTTTAAATAATTAAAAATGAATAAATAATTTATAAATAAAATGAATTAAATAATGAAATAATAATAAATAAATAAATAGAATATATTTATAAATTAATATATAAATTAGTAAATAATAATTTAATAATAAAAATAATAAAATAATAAAATATATTATAAAGTGAAGAAAGTGTAAGTGAGAAACACCCCAATAAACACCAAATTCATATTTATTGGAATATGCCTAAAATTTGCCTAAGTGAAAAAATATTTTTTAACACACATATCTCAAAAACACTAATCAAACAAGTTTATAAACACAAAACACATAAACAGACACAAAAACACTGCTACCAAACATACCCTTATTATTTACTTTTTACCTTTTTAAAAAAAAAATATTGAAATCATCCTTTGTATGCACCTTTGTAATGAACGAACCCATTTTATTTTGACACTTCTCTCTCTCTCTCTACAAGTCGGTCACCTAGGATTTTCTATTGGAGCTTCAAGCAACATGTAACCATCTCAAATCACCATCTCTCTGCAAGTCGGTCACCTAGGGTTTTCTATGAAGAGAGAGAGAGAAAGAAATTGAAAAAGATCCTATATATGCATATACATATGTAGAAATTGATTACATTTCTATATATACATATGTACATATATACATATCTCAAATCACCATCTCTCTACAAGTCCGTCATCTAGGATTTTTAGCAATTAATGCAAATCCTATATATACATATACCTATATAGAAATTAAAGAAGATCATATATATACATATACCTATATAGAAATTAAAGAAGATCATATATATACATATACATACATGTACATATACAAGTCGGTCACCTAGGGTTTTCTATGGAGAGAGAGAAAGCAATTGAATCAGCTATGAAGAGAAAGAGAGGGAGAAATATATTGAAGAGGATGTAGATTCTATACATACATAAACATATATTCATATATTTATGAATATTTAGAAGAAGGGTATTCGGGTAAGGGAGAAAGGGCTTTTTCGACATTTAGAGAAAGCAATAGCATGTGAATGTCACGTGCAAGAATTCTTGTCAAGATTTCTAATGGAATAGTGATTTAGGGGGTTAAAGTGCACATTTTTTAAAATTTACTGGTGCTTATATACACATTTTGAAGTTGAGGGAAATTTTCTCCACATTTTTCAAATTATAGGGAGATTTTGCGCCATTCACTCATATATCTATATTACTATTAAAAGTGTCAAAAATTTCAGTGTTTCAGTATTTAACTTAAAATTTTAGAGGTCAATTTATTTGAATTATTATCCTAACTCCAAATTCAAGTAAAATTCCATTTGGAGTAATTAAATTCATGAGTATCTATTCGACTAGATAGTTATATATTTTAATAAAATATAAATAATTAAATATCATTACAAGTTATAACACCATGAGTATCTATCTGATTAGGTAGTTCTATATTATAATAAAATACAAAATATTAAACTCATGACTGTCATTTATGTATGAATTATATACTACGGTAGAATAAGGAGTACTAAAAATTTATATCCCTAAAATTTAATTTAAAAGTTATATTAAATATATAAATTAAACATCTAATTATGATAGAATACTAGGATTTTGAATTATTTTTAATCTTATAGTACAATTATGATTATAAATTATAATTAAATAATTCATCTATTTATGATAATTCTGTTGTTATTATGTGCATAATACATGTATATATATATATGCACATACTCAATGCTCCTGTTTTAAACTCAAGTATAATTGTAAAATTATATTATCTAATTCCTTTTTTTTATTGGTATATTATCTTGTTCTTAACCTTCATTATCTTTACCTCATTTGTTTAAAATTGTGAATATATCTTTTAATATTGAATTTTCAGACATATGTATGTCACAATTACTCATTAGCATATATATATATATATCTTTTTACTAGTATATATATATGTATTGATAAGTTCTCCCGTCCCCAAATTTTGTCCAAATAATGCCAATATATTTATGTTAACAAAATAATATAGAAAATGATGTGAAAAGAAAACTACACATCAAGTTGTATAGATATTACTTGTAGGTAAGAATATATATATATATATATATATATATATATATATATATATATATATATATAAGTGAATCAATTACTCTGATTTTTCCTAAATTTTGATTTAATTACTCGCAAATTACATAATCAAATTTTATTTAGTCAACTATCTATAAGACACGGTAACAACTATACTGTAATACATGTGCATGTGACCATATATTATATCACTTACATAAAGACAATACATAACACACAAGGTGGAAGTTAAAGTGGTTATAGGAAGTTACATTTGTGACGTGTGAGAAGTTAGAAGTTAGAAGTGGTTTTTATAATCATTATTCGGATTCACATTTAAGCCGGCTTTGTTTAATGGAAGCATTAACGAATATTTTTCTTATTTTGTTTTTGCAGAGGTCCCATGCCTAGCAAGAAAAGTAACATGTGTTGCCTACATCGCTTGCACGCTTAAAGTCTTGCATAGGCGTGTACTGGCAATGTTCTTGTTATTTGTGCATGTTACATATTCAATTCGTTTGAAAGAGTGGAGTTTTACGGATAATCTTATCACATGACAGTAGGTATGCGATCCAATTTATTTTGATTACATCGTCATTATTTTTTTAACATTTGGTATGAGAGCAAACTTATTGGCCATATTATCGTTTGTTATTGAGATGAACATAGTCATATTATTTAATTTTCTCCACTATCTCGTAATGGTTATTATTTGGTCTCCTATGCATACTTGAGATGCACTTCTAAATATAAATAATTATTTAAAATGAAGTTTTTCATGATCAGAATGTGGTAGACATGCTTTTGTTGCTTAAAAAAATCACATGATGTTGATGTTGATGTTGAAGCATAATAAGTTTGATGAATGTTGAATATATAACTACTATTTAAAATAGTATACGTCAATGATTTTTTCTTTGAAAGCGCGAGTTATATTTTAATTTAAAATTAATTACTGAAGCAATTGTGATATTGGAAAAAAATAATTAGAGATATTAAATAGAGTAGTATCTAGTACTTGTGTCACTACAATTTTGACACTACAGGATATCGTTTCAAATGGTATATTTAGTATTTCTGTGACTACAATTTCAACACACTGTAGTATATGGTTTCCACTAATGTTAAATGGATATAGTTTTTACTAACGTTGGTTTTGCTAACGTAATTTTTCATGTGATTACAGTGTTGAGATATAGATTTTTTCTCTTTTGCAATTAATTTTTATTTGGGTTGTAATCTAAAGTTTCTTTAGTTTATTCTGTTGTAATTTTTGTTCTGTCATATTTAAATTTTTATGTTTGTTGCTTTTCTTTCGAGCCTGCAATCTTTAATAGTTTGAGTTATGTTTTTTCTTTTAGTTGGCGCTGGTAATATGTAAAATTTAGTTACTGCTTATTTATTTTGGATGCATGTGAATATGTTATTATTATTGTTAAAAATTTTATGATGATGTGGTAATTATGTCGCTTATGGTGATAAGGAAATTCATAACCGAGCAGTTTCGTGACTGCTTTAAATATGGTATAATTCCATCATAAACCCGAAACCAAGTGAAAGTATGATGATAAAGTACTTCAGACCTGAGCAGTTTCTCAAGTGCTTTAAAGAATGAGAGAATTTCATCATAAATTCATAAGGAATGGCTTCATGAAGGCGAAACTTAATTACCAAATAAAGTGAATGGTATGTTTTGATATGCTTTCTATGTTGATTTTAATGCATGTAACTAAAGAGTAGCTACAACATATTTGGTTAATATAGTTTATGATATAAAATAAAGTTCATATTTATATCACACTAAAGAATATGCCTTAAAAGGATATGTGATTGATTTATAAAATGAATTATTCTGCCCTACAGGGAAATAATTTCATTTTATAAATCAGTTGGGTTAAAAATGAAGGAGAAATTAAACTGGTAAAATATACAAATGGCCACATGATTGTATTTTTATCAGTTTAATGACCATATAGTAAATTGTTAAAATATACAAATGCCTACGGGATGGTTATAATGACACATCATTTTAAAATGATATGTGGCATGCAAGTAGAATAATATGTGGCATGTTTCTTTTTTGCAGCAACTTTATCTACTTTGGTTGATAATGGTTCATCTCGTATCTCATTTTTAAGTGGTGATAATTATTCAGATTGGAAGAAGAAAATCCTTCTAACATTAGGGTGCATGGATATTGATTTGACGCTCCGTGAGGATGAACCACCCATCCTTACGGAATCAAGTACGAGAAGTGAGAAAACATATTATGAGAAGTGGGACCGATCAAATTGCCTAAGTTTGTGTCTCATAAAATGTCATGTTGAGAACAACATTAGGAGTTTAATTCTTGAATGCAATAAGGTGAAAGAATATATGGTTGCTATTGAGCAACAATATGCGTATTCTGAAAAAGCTTTAGTCGGCACCCTTGTTCCAATACAACGATGACTTCCAAATTAGATCGCTGTTGATCCTCCCAATTTTCAAACTTTTCCTCCAACCTTTTTATCACAACCTCCAAATCATCTCTTACACTACTCTGAGGTACCACTTCTTCAACCATCTCATCAACATTAAAACATTCAGCTGGTTTAGGTAATTGATGGTTGATATCAAATGCATTCATCCTCATCTTTAGATTCCCAAAAGATAGATCCATAGCCCATGTTCTGCAATTAACACACGCATTTGGTAGCCAAAAACGGTCTTCCTAAGATAACAGGGATGTGTCTCCTTAATATGTGGTCAGGTTCCATGTCTAGTACCACAAAGTCTACATGATAGTAGAACTTGCCCACTTTAACAATGACATCCTCCAGAATTCCTCTCGGCTGTTTAGTTGATCTGTCCGCCAATTGAAGCACCACTGAGGTAGGATTGTGTTATCCCAACCCTAGCTGTTGATAGACTAAGTAAGGTAATAAATTAACACTCGCACCGAGGTCAAGAAGAGCTCTACCAATCTTTTGGTCACCAATGACACAAGAAATAATGGGAACACCGGGATCTTTCCTTTTAGGTGGAGTATCATTCAGTAAGATCGAGCTCACTTGTTCAGTCAACAAAATATTATTTGGGACCTTAGTTCTGCTTTTACGCTTTTGGGTATAGAGGTCCTTCAAAAACTTAGCGTAGGGTGTAATTTATGTTATGATGTCTAGAAGAGGCAAATTGATCTTGACTTCTCGGAACGTCTCTAGCATGTCCATCTCCTTATGCTTTCCATATCTAGCTAGTTCTCTAAGACGTTGAGGAAATGGCGCTGCTTCCTCATAACTTGCCATTTCTAGCTCTTCTGGTAATGTCTGATCGATCTCTTCCTCCTCTTGGGATTGATCTCTTTGAACCTCTTCAGTTGCCTTTCGCCTGTTCGTCCTCTCCTTAAATTGTTGCTCAACCCTATTCTCCACCTCCTTTCCACTTCTCAGAGTTGTAATGACTTAGACCGTCTCATAATTATGTTCAGCAAATGAACTATGCTCCATTACTTGTTTACTCTTTGGATTAACCACTAATTGACTAGGTAATCTTCCTTCTTCAATCCTATTCACCGCATTAGCTAGTTTCCCTATTTAAGTTTCTACCCCAGCAATGGATTGGGAATGAGAGTTCATCAATTAGATGGCTGCTTGAAAATGATTAGATTGATTTTGTAACCCCTTCAAGGCGCTCATTATCTCATCTTCAAAGCCAGGTGGTCTAGAGGATGGATTTTGACTTTGACACTGGGGTGGACTTTGGTTGAAAGGTCGGACTGATTGGGTATAATTAGATTGAAAATTCTGAGTATTGAATGATGGTTGTTGACTTCTATTGAAACTTGATTGATGATTTTCAGTGTTCTGAGAATGATAGGACATATGTGGGTGATTATGCCAACCCGAATTATATGAATTGGAAAAATGATTATTGTTCGGGTTAGTCTAGGCTGCATTTGCATCAGTGGCAACTATCCTATTGCCCTGATATCCATATTGGGAAGGGTCAAGTCCGTTTTCTAAAACATTTCTAGGAGCTAACTGAATCAGATTAATGAATTTATCAAAATTTTCTGACAATACTCCTACTTGTTCTCTGTTATCATCATCCTTTCTATCTATGACAAACACTTCGTCAGATCTTCATTCGAATCTATCTCTAGCTCGCATCTCTGATTCATATTGAATCGAATTGTCACTCACGTTGTCAAACAGCTCCAAGAGTTCTTTTGCTGGCCTCAGTGTAAACTGACCTCCCACTACTGCATCTATCAAATTTTTGTGAGTCTCACCTAATCCAAGATAGAAGTTATGCACTATATACTGCTCAACAATTTTGTGATGAGGGCACTTTCGCAAAATTTCATTAAATTTATCCCAAGCATCATGAAATTCCTCACCAGACAATTCTTTGAAGTGGGTAATTGCCTCCTGTGCTTCATGGGTTCTACCTATTAGAAAATATTTTTCTAAGAATTCAGCTCTTAAGGTTTCCCAATTGATTTTTGTATTCCTTTCTAAAGTGACATACCATCTTTTAGCTTTCTTTCTTAAGAAAAAGAGAAATAATCGCACACGCAACACATTAGGGCTTAGATTCTCAATTCTCACGGTCGAGGACATTTCTAAGAAATCATTAATATGTTGATATGGGTCTTCATTCCTAAGTTCAAAGAACTTAGGCAACATATTGATGACACTAGATTTGATCTCATAGTGCTTAGCTTCTTTTGAAAATTCAACATATGTTTCATGAGCAGTAGACGCATAATATCCCTTCAAGGACGTGGTTGGTGCCTTTCGCATATCCGCATTACGGTCGACCATCTTCTTGAAATCCAACTTCAGTGTTAGGATTGAAAGGGGAATGCTGATCACTCATGTACGAGGCGAAAAACTTTTTTTTTTTCTTTCGAACAATCACAAAATTGTGGTTTTGAGGTCCAAAACGGCGTGTTTTGGCCCAAAATCAACTGGTTACATCACCAATATTTTTCTTTTGGCAGTAAGTATGCGATCTAGTTTCTTTTGATTACATCACCATTATTTTCCAAACACTATCCTGAAGTTAAATTTGATTTAATTAATCGCAAATTACATAATAAAATTTTATTTGGTCAACTATCTTAAAGTTAAATTTGATTTAATTACTCGCACATTAAACAATTAAATTTTATTTGATCAACTAAATTCGAAGTTTCAATGATTTATCAGTTATCTCCTTGGTGTTACCCACGATTAGTTCATTAACTACAATTGAAATAATAAATTGCATTCACTAAATGTGCGGTGTATTATATATAGAACAATGTTTGCCTTTTGCCATATAAGCATATACTTCATACTTACTATGGATTTGACCCAATTAACTATTGACATGTGTCCAAATTTATAAAATAATAATGGGTAAATTACACTTTCACCCCCTGTTGATTGGACAAATGCCAACTTCCTCCCTATAGTTTGGACAATTACACTTTTACCCCCTCCTAGTCTTTTCCGGCAACTGAAAACATGAATTTACCTAAATACCCATTATATTATATATCAATATTTATTAAAAAATTTATGATATTTGTAATTACAGTTTTGACCTTTACTAACCCTAACCTAACCCACTCCAAACTCTAGTCAACCTAACTCTAACCTAATCTAACTCTAACCCACTTCATCACTTACAACACCACACAATAGAGAGAGAGAGAGAGAGACTCATGTTCGTATGAGTCTTGAACCCTACCCGATCTCTGTTTCCTCTCAATTTGACGACCAAATCTTCACCATCATCCTGAAGCCTCACCTGGTCTCTGTTTCGTCTCCATTTCACGGTCATCATCATCGTGAATTTAGTTCCAAGGCTTGATCTACAAAAAAGGTTCATTTTTTTGTTAAATCCAAAGCTTTTATTTAGATATATGTATGAAAAACATGGTTATTGTTTACGTTCGAAGCTGTATGAGTATTTAGACTTTAAAAGCATGCTTTTTTCTGTTGGATCTAAAGCTTTCCAGTAGTTAAATCTTGGGTTCATGTGTTTTTCTGTTTCATTGGTGTTTTTTTTTTGTTCTGATGATTAAAGCATGAGTTATTTTTAAAAAAATTACAATGATGCTTTAAAATCATGCGTATCTCTGTTTGATTATGGTTTTAATTGCTTCTGATGATGAAATCATTATTTTCTGTTGCATTGTAATTTTCTGTTTTGATGTTATTTTTATATTCCTTCCAAGTGTATGTTTTCATGTTATTTTTATGCTATTTTTACAGACATAAATGGATGTTTACCATGCGAATTGTGATACATTTTAGTAATAAGAAAAACATGGTTATTGTTTACATTCGAAGCTGTATGAGTATTTAGACTTTAAAATCATGTGTTTTTCTGTTTCATTGGTGTTTTTTTTGTTCTGATGATAAAAGCATGAGTTATTTTTAAAAAATTTACAATGATGCTTTAAAATCATGCGTATCTTTGTTTGATTATGGTTTTAATTGCTTCTGATGATGAAATCATTATTTTCTGTTGCATTGTAATTTTCTGTTTTGATGTTATTTTTATGTTCCTTCCAAGTGTATGTTTTCATGTTATTTTTATGCTATTTTTACAGACATAAATGGATGTTTACCATGAGAATTGTGATACATTTTAGTAATAAGAAAAACATGGTTATCGTTTACATTCGAAGCTGTATGAGTATTTAGACTTTAAAAGCATGTGTTTTTCTGTTTCATTGGTGTTTTTTTTGTTCTGATGATAAAAACATGAGTTATTTTTAAAAATTTTACAATGATGCTTTAAAATCATGCGTATCTCTGTTTGATTATGGTTTTAATTGCTTCTGATGATGAAATCATTATTTTCTGTTGTATTGTAATTTTCTGTTTTGATGTTATTTTTATGTTCCTTCCAAGTGTATGTTTTCATGTTATTTTTATACTTTTTTTACAGACATAAATGGATGTTTACCATGATATTATCATATATTTTAGTAATATGGAGAGTACAGCGAAATGTGTTGACCCAGACAGGTACTCTTTCATAGATTTGACACATGATGTTAATGAACATGCATTAGCTCACATACCTGGAGATGTAGGGTTAGTGATGAACATCTCTCATGGGGTGCCTAAAAGTGCTCATTTTTTGGACACTGCGTGATTTTGTGGACAGATTGGAGCTTTTTGTGTATGTTTTGGGAGCACATTGCAGCAGTCATTTTTTGGGAGAACACTGCAGTGGTCATTTTTTGGACAGGTTGTGACTTTTGTGAAGAGCTTAAATTCTTTTTGTAAATGCAATGAAGTGAAATATCATAGGGTATATGGTAACACTAGGGGTATAACAATGGTATATGCTAACACTAGTATTTTTTTGGGGCAGTGTTAGAACTGATGACAATTTGTAATGAAGTTTGATGGTTTTTATTTGCCTATTCTTGGGATGTAATGCTAATTGACTATGTTGTACTGATTTTCTGAAACTTACTTGTATGACATTATTCAATGGAATGGACAAATTCATTTCCAATTTGTTGTATTGTAAACATGTTTGCTATTTGTCATTTAATTGCTTATATTCAATGGTTAGAGTGAAAATTGCAATGCTTTGATGCAAATTTATTCTGAATCAATATGACTGTTATGGTTTCTGAAACAATATGTACAGGTTCAATACAATGGTTTGATGGAAATTGAGTGTGTTCAATGGAATGAGCAAATGTCTTAAATACATTACCATTACGAAATTGAGTGTGTTCAATGGAATGAACAAATGTCTGAAACAATATGTACAATATGTACAGGTTCATTTTTTTTTTCATAACAAAATGAATCTTACATTGGCATTAACAAAATGAATCTTACATTACCATTAAGAAACTCAAGCTTACATGTCTTGAATACAACATAGGCTTACATAGGTTTCTTACATATAAAATACTACATTGAAGCTTACATACAAAATGAGTGCAAAAAGTGAAGCTTACATAGGCTTCTTAACCTTCCATTCTAAACAAAGTTTGAGGACAATACAACTAAATGACCACATTTGAGATGGTGCAGGACATTCAAAGCACCTCAAACTAAAGTCATCATCACGAAACTTACAAATCCAACAAACCATAGGACACTCAAAGCCAGATTCAAAATCACCAACATCTTCACAACTGAATTGTTTCTATGGAGTTCATTCACACTTGCAGCAAGCTCTACATGAGCACATTTGAGATCCATAACATCTTGATCCAATTTCTTCAGTTTCTCCATTACTGCATCATCAAATTCTAGTTGGGCAATCTTGGTTGAGTTCATAATTGAGATAGGTTTGAACCAATCCCAAAATCCACATACACTACACTCATTTGGGCACACAAGATATAATTTTCCCCTGTTCTTTTCATTTTTTGTAACTCTAATTGCAGCCTTAAGCTTACAATAACAAAACCTACTCTTGTACCTACAATTTATCATTTCATTCATGTGAGTGTTGGAAGAACTAACCTGTATAAACAGAAAGCAATCAATTCAGCAAAAATAAGTAAAACCCCTAAATTACTCAAAATGAATCTCCATTTACATTTGACAACTCTAAATTCCTATAAGCAGTATAATGTACTAACAAATATTCTTCAATTTACGGATTTCAAACTCAATTTCATAAAAATTACGTAAAATCCCTAAATTAAGCATTTTAATTTCAATTTACATTTGACAACCCTAAATTCTAATACGCACTACAATGCAGTAACAAATAAACTTCAATTTACGGATTTCAAACTCAATTTCTCCAAAATTAAGTAAAATCCCTAAATTAAGCATTTGAATCTCAATTTACATTTGAAAACCGTAAATTCTTATAAGCAATACAATGTAGTAACAAATATACATGGTTTTACACTTCAATTCACAGATTTTAAACTCAATTTCAGCCTAAACAAGTAAAATCCCTAAATTAAACCATATATTAAACCCATCCAAACTCAATTTCAAAATCCTAAAATCTGTAGGAAAGATATGACTTACTGATCTGGAAGACATGATGCAGCTTGTTGATGAGCTTCACCTGCAACAATGGAGGACGCTAAGCTTGGAAATGGAGGAGGATGAAGGAGGACGACTATGGAGGAGAAGAAACTGGTTTGCATATATGGGTATGTGTATAGGTATATATTAATACAAGGGCAATTTTGTCCACAAAATTAAGGGCTAAAATAGTATTTTCAGTAGCTAGAGGGTAGTGTAGTCATTTCACCCATCAAATTAGCTTTGATCGGCGTTGACTACGCCTGAAGGCCGATTGAGGGGGGAAAGTGTTACGAAAAACTAAACTATAGGGGGTAAAAGTGTAATTGTCCAAACTAGAGGGGGGAATTTGGAATTTGTCCAATCAACAGGGGATGAAAGTGTAATTTACCCAATAATAATTAAAAGATATAAGATTTGGATCCCTATTTTATTGAGGTTACCACGTTTTAAAAATCCATCTTCATCTTCGGTGCTTCATAGACTATCATATCTCTCTCTCTCTCTTTATATATATATATATGCAGGCATCTAAGTATATATATGTATATAGGCATTAGAAATCTCTATCAGTATACATCTAAATATACATATGAATATTTATATATACACACACTACATCATCTTCATGTCCCCATAAATCAAACAGCAAATCTTCACATTCTACATACTGCTTATAGCGCATCCCGCCCCATCTTCATAAAATTCCATCTACATCATCAGAAATTATGAATTCATTTGATCCAACATATATACTAGAAAGAAGGATTGAGAAGCAGAATGTAGAGAGAGTGTTGTTAAAGCCATGGAGACCCATTTTATAGTTACTTAAATAATTTTAATTTGAGTTTTAATTCTGAGACATGTGGCATTTTTTGGTTGGGCCACATCAGTTGTAAATAGAAAGTAATTGCCCTTATATATATACAAATAATGTCATAAATCATAAGTAACAAATGTGTTTACAACTCATATAAAAAGAATTCGTTAAATTAAACTCAACCATTTCCCACTTGCCTTCATAACCTTTGGAAGAGAACCATGAGACTATAGTGGGATTTTGAATATGCAAATTTTATTAATTGAGAAAAAAAGGTACACAAGAGAAGAGGGGGACAAAGGCCTTACCTCTTCCCAAACCTAAACATGCCCAAATAGTGAAATAGAGAAACCTTAAAAACCAACAAAAAAATTGAAGAAGGATCAAAGGATCCTACTAAACTGGAATATAAGCAAAATTACCCTAATGGTCCCTCTTTGAAATATCAGCACCCTCCAAGCATGATAAGAAAGTACTAAATGACTTAATTTGCAACAATTAAAACCTCACTCTAAGGCATATAGAGGCTCCCTTGCCTTGCATGTCCTACACTTGGAACTCTTCAGACAACTTTGCCTGCAGAGAGCTGCACATTGCCCTCATTATCTTCTGGGATGAATTTTGCCCAGTACCAATGTGCCCTCCAAAGCTCATTCATTTCTTCGATCGGAACGTTTTTCGTTTCGGGAAGGAAGAAGTAAATGAAGAGGGTCATTATGAAGACGAATGCGCCGAAGAAGAAGAAGAGACCGAACTTCATGTGGCAGAGCATGGAGAGGAAGCATTGAGCTATGATGAAGGTGAACAACATGTTGACGGAGACGTTGATGGATTGTCCCGCTGATCGGATCTCCAGAGGGAAGATCTCACTGGGCACCAACCATCCCAATGGACCCCAAGACCATGCAAATGCTGCTACATATGCACAGATCAAGAATAGCACGAAATCGGCCAAGCCTTTCGATAGGCTTCCTACGCCTGAGGTTCCGAATGCCTTTCCAAGGATGATTCCTATAAGCACCTGCCATTCCATGAAGCACACATATATGTCAACAATGCGATATGTATACATATACAACACCGTGCTATGGAGTCTATGGTACACAAACAGTCATCAGTTTTCTTTTGTATATATATATATATATTTTTAGAGAAGAACATTCATCAGTTTTTGTGGAGCTACAAAAGTGTGCATCAAGAACTTGGACGTCTCTCTAGGGCAGCTAATATGAAAAATGTCTCAATACTGACAAAACTTTTCGGGGCAGGCTAAACTTATCGGTCACCATGGTGTAAAAGTTGGAATTTTCATGTAGGAGATTAAGATGTTAGTTTAAAAAATGATAATAGTTTATCCTTCACTATTGTATAGAATTTGATTTTCCATCTAGGAATCAAGATGCTAGTGTAAAAAAAAAATTTAATTAATTAATTTCGGGGCTTGAGGCTACAATTTGTAGTCCGCCAGTAAAGATTATAACTGCGGTTATTACTCTTTTTAGTGGTAGTTGTGATCAACACTAAAGCCCTTGTTTCTCGTAGTGAATCCAGTGAACAAGTGATGCATGTTTGGAATTCACACAATTATGTTGCTGGTAGGAGCACTCAATCACGTGTGAATTAAAATTGGAATCTGAAAAAATTTAGTTCAAACAAACATGCAAAAATCTGTGTTTAGTTTGTCTATGCAAAATTTTCATGATCTCTTACCTGGCAAATAAGCATCTGTGTGCCACCTTCGAGGAACAACAGTCTTCTCCCGAATTTGTCGACCGTGAAGATAGACACACCGGTGCTAACGACGTTGACCAACCCGGTGATGACTGCAGACATGAGCGATGCATCATCACCGAAGCCTATGGTCTTGAAGAGGACGGGGCAATAGAACATGATCACGTTGATCCCGGTGAGTTGTTGGAAAAATGGTATGAGGCAAGTGATGGTGAATTGCGGTCTATATTTGGGCCTAAGGATGTTCCTCCACGGGTGCTCCACCAGCGCTGCAGTCTCACTCGCTTCGATGAGGTCTTGGAACTCCTCATTGACATTGGTGGTACCTCGGATTTTTTGGAGCATCGCTCTAGCCTTTTCTCGCTCACCCCTCTCGATGAGGGAGTTGGGAGTGTCCGGTAGGAAGATGGCGCCAACGGTCATGATTATAGCTGGAACAGCTGCAAGGCCTAGAGAAACTCTCCAACCATTTCCACCCTTCATTTTGGCAGTCCCATAGTTCACTAAGTTTGCTATCACAATGCCAATTGTGATGGCCATTTGGAACCCAATGTTGAGTGCACCTCTTATTCTGGCTGGTGCCATTTCTGATAGATAAAGGGGAATAGACTGCCAAACAATTATCAGATTCACCATCTTAGAGTTAGCAAAAAATCTTTAAAAAAAAGACAAAAAAAACAACATGTAAACCAAGTGATGAGTAGACTTTTTATAGAACCAATTTGGATAAATAAGATTCTTGCTATCCTTTTAGCTTTTACTGATATGGATTGTCGAGAATTTGTACAAAAAATTGGCCCATTTGATAAAAATAAAAATATATATTTTTTTAAAACTATTCTCAACAGACAGATGAATTGATGGAACCAAAATTTTGAAATGCCCAAAAGTTTTTTTTAAAAAAAATTCCAGTGGAAAGAGATTTCCCTAACGAAAAGGCTTTTAGCGCTGCCCAATATCCCTTCTTTTTTCACATATTTTTTGGGAATATCCGTTGTCTCAATAAGTATTCATCTATCATTTTTCAGTTGCTCTAAATGTACTATTGTTTCCGTAACATTGCTAATTTAGTGTTCAAAATTTTGATCTTATATAAACAACTTAATATAAACCATCACCTCATCATCATGGACCCACTAGGAATAAATTTGACTATTCATGATGCCAAGACTATAAGTATTACTTAAATTGAGATGAAATGAATAATGATTTTTACCTGGTTAGCGAATCCAACACCGACACCTAACAATATACGACCAATAATAAGCATTTCGACATTAGTGGCTGCAGCATTGAGGATTGCGCCCACAAGAAACACTAGCCCTCCCGATAACATAGAGATTTTCCGGCCAAAAGACTTGGTCACTACTGAAGCAGCGAAGGAAGCCACCAGTGCGGCGAGATAGAGGGAAGAGGTGAACAGTTGTAGCATCTGGCTATCGAATTTGCAGTATTGATTTTGATCCGCAGTCGCGCTCTTCGACTTCCTATACACTGATGGGAAGAACTTGGACAAGAATTCATCCATGGATGTCACACCCCCTGCACAATTTTAGAATATGTATTTTTTTGCCATCAATAAATTAGAATATTTATTGCAAAAAATGGAAATTGGTTAACTTGTTATCAAAAAAAATTTAATTTTTTTCTGTCCAAACTCTTAAAGTTAAAAGCTAGACGTTAAGTCACAGACTTGCTGAGTGGCGAGATTTGAACCCCCTATAATATATTTGAATGAGAAAAATTAAGATGAGGGACAACCTGAGATTCCAATGTCATAACCGAAGATGAGACCCCCAGTGGCGGCAATGACACATGTCACCAGTACGAAGGTGGTGACGTGGCCTTCGTACTGCTTAACAGCACCTTGAGAAACCATACCTCCTCCTGCCATCTTTGCAGCAGAACAACTATACTGGCCTTTTCTGGATAAAATGAGACAATGCTAGTCTCTCACAAAAACAAGAATAAAACTCCAAAAATTTAAACACAAATACCCTCTAGTTCTTAATTTATTTTTCTTTCGAGGGGCTTATTCTTTTTTATTTATTTTATATTATCTTCGTACCGAAATTATTCTGAATTTTCTGTTTTTCCACTTTTTTCTTCACAACCCATTCTCTCCCTTTATATAAGTCTTGTGGAACTTATGAAGCCTAGAATGGCGGGAGTTAAATCATCTGAACTAGTGGTAAGCGCAGTGTACAACAATGCAATTCTCTCTCTGTTTGCTGAAACTTTCTTGTGCCATTTTTAGTGTTTGAATGCTTGAATTTGGGGGTGTCTTTTGACCCTTTTTATCGGACAGCTTAAATTTAGTAGTTGGACTTGACTTGAAACCTAGGTCATGCGACCCATATAATTTTATTTTTATTTTTTTCTCAAATTAATGTGTAAAACTATAAGACTTTCTTTTTTCTTGAATAAGATGGATTTAATTTTAAATATAAATAAACATAAGAATAGAGCACAAATAAAATTTTACAACAGAGGTATCCCTCTGGATGGAACACAGCAACAAAACCAAGCCTAATAGGTAATAGGTAGACCTCTAAACGAATCGGATTTGGATCGAATATTTTCTGATCCGAATCCGATAATCATAATCCGTTCCGATCCGATCCGATAATCCGACGGATTTCTGCTTCCTTTATACGAATCCGATTTATTTGATATTCGGATCTCCGATCCAATAACCACATCCGATTATGAAATTTTTTAAAAATAAAATAAATAAAGAATATTTATTTTTTATTATTATTTTATGAACACTAAAAATAAAATTATGTATTTATACTTGTAATGTATGTCTATTTGTAATATGAAAGTAATTAGACATACTAACTACCATATACAACTAATAACATAATTATATATATATATATATATATATTAAGTATACAACATTTATCTATTAATAAATAGTAATATAGTTGATCAATCATTATTAATAAGTAACAAAATAATTAACAATCAATATTTATATATACGTATAATACTAAATATATACATATAAAAATATTAAATATATATTGATATATATATATGTATTATATGATTCGGATCGGATTAGTATAAATCCAAATTCAATTTATTAAAAAATCGAATTATCAAATTTTATTTTAAATCCATATTCGATTAATCGAATTGAATACGGATCAAAATCCGATCCATCTAACAAGTCTACTAATAGGCAACCAATCCACTAGGCAAACAATAAAATATTGGCAACAGAAAGTAACCAGCCCCCACCTCACAACACACAAATATATATATATATATATATATAATGAAAAAAATAAAAAAATAAAAAAGATTGATCTGAATTAGTTTTCATGCAGTCTGAAATTCCTCAGTCCAAGTCTGATGGATATATATAGCTCAAAAATACTATTACTGCAAAATTGCTGCAAGCATTGCAGGGCTCTTTGAAGGTGAACCACCATGTCTCTATTGCTATGTATCACTACCTGGTCCCAACATAATAAAGAACAAGAAATTCCCGAACTCTCATAATAACCATAAAAACAAAAAAATAATGTGAAGAGTGAAATCTAAATAGTCTTATCATTAGAAATAATAGAAGCAATGCAAGAGTAAATTTCCATTTCCATAAAATTTTCAATTCTTCTACTTCCATTTCACAACCATTCTTGTACATGGGTTTCGTAATGGAGTTGGAATTATCGAATAAATGAAAATCATAAATTATTTCATTTATGTTACAAGATCTATAAATATCTAATAACAATTATAATAATTGAATTTTTTTTTATTACTAATTACAATCAAATAAAAGATTTCATAACCTCTAATAACAATTATAAATAATAATCAAATTTTGTGTGATTAGCATTACAATTAGTAGTGGAGTTATCTAAAATCAATACATTAATACATATGATTTTACTGAGAAGAAAAAATTAAGAATTTAAAATATTTATACAGTTTTTGGACTTTCTGTGTTACAAAAAATAAAAATAAAAATAAGTTACTATCGCAAAAAAACTATAGCCTTTCCGTTGGAAAAAAAATGACTAGTTTTCATTGATACATACGGTACAAAAATAACCATTAAGATGGTATATTGAAAAAGTTAGTAACAAATTTCTACTGAAAACAATTAGTCTAATGAAAAAACATTTTTATTTAATTTTTGTTCTTTGATTTTTGATGAGTTAATTCAACACACTCCCCAAATTAATCCTCAAACTTCCATTTAGAAGAAATTACATATCTTTGTTAACTTACAAACCTTTGGGCAATGAAATCAAGTCTTATTGAATTGTTTCATGGCTAATGAAAACAATTAAACTAAGAAAAACTTACCACAAAGTTTGCACCAGTGGCAGGGGAGGAGAAAATTCTTTAAATTGTAATTTCTTGTGCTGAGTCAAAATAAGTCACCTCATCATCAAAGGGGGAAACAGAAAATCAGTTTCAAAAAGATCAAAACATTTGGTACAGGGTTGAGAAAGTGAAATGGATTGGTCCTAAATTCATATGGGAAAAGAAAAGTACCTTAATTTAAATAAATTTGGTTGTTGTACAAGAGTTGAAGGAAACAAAGAAAATGCAACTCACAAGAAAATTAAATTAAATTATAAATACCATAAAATAAATAACAAGCTTTAAGCATAAATTGCACGTGTTTTAATCGCCATGAACTAATATATGTAGCTTTACAGTATTTTATCTCTAAGTAAAAATAATTCTCCAACAACATTGCCGAGGTAGACCATTTTTTTTTTTAACACGTATTTCCTTTTCATTGCCCTCAAGCAAAAATAAATTTCTTTCTGGGGTAACCTAAGCTACTAGGTCTATAGTCTATACTAGGGTTGGCAATCGGGTGAGTAGGAGACGGGTTCACCTATACCATTTTCGTCCGGTTTAATTTTTTAAAATACCATACCTTTTATGAATTTGTCAAGAATTATTTTTTCATAAATCATACATGCCCCAATAATACTTCATTATACCCGTGTCGGCCCCCGCCCCACTAATTCTTAATTGTCATTTTCATTATTGACAAAAGAATTTACCAAATTCGCCCATACAAAATAAAAAGCGTTTCCAAATCCTTAAATAAATGGGCAGAATGGGGCAGAGCTCCGGCGGGACATTACAAATTGTCATCCCTAATCTATACATAAGGGGAAAAAAGAAAAGAAGATGGAAATTGTTGATTTTTTGTAAGTCGTGTATTAAATTAAGGTTCAATTTCTCTTTGAAAATCGGTCTGGTCTGATCTGAAACTCTGTTTGATTCCAAATTTTATTGAATATATATATATACACACACATATATTCACGTATATATATATATATATATATATATATATATATATATTCATTCGATGGTCACTTTTAACATCCATATTGTCTGAGACCGTTACACTAACTATGGTTGTATAGCTCCGCAGTCCCGTAATTATATTATGTTTTATACCATAACTGAATGCACTCAGTCTTTCAAATCCTCAGCTTAAGATCATTTTCCTCTTTCATTTTTTTGAAGTATGAATTTAATTTATTTAAATGAGATGGAAATTCTTTTTCTTTCCTTCCTGCAACAACCATGAAAATTTATTAATTTTTGGTATCCATCATTTTGTAATTATGAGAAAATATTCTTCATCAAAACAGATTCAATTTGTTCCAAGACAACTGGAATTGCTCTGAAACATAGTTCTTTTCTACTACACAAAATGAAACAACACATAAAAATCAAAAAATTTATTAACATGTGATCTTTCCAAGCCTTTTTAAATCAAAACTATATACAAATTGACAAAAAACCAAGTGAGGGCAGTATGAACAGTTTACCAGGTACCATTGTAATCTTTCTCCTTGTTTGGCGCAAAGGAAAATAAGATCTCTGGAAGAAACATTCCTTTTGTTCTTTTCTCTAAAATTTCCTTCATATTTTTTCCTTTTTCCTTCTCTGTTCATATTTTGGACTTTGACTTGATGTCAAAATAAGTTAGGGCTTTGCAAAGAGCCCTTCAAATTGTTGGCTTTGATGGCAATGGATATTGGTGTGCCTTAAATGGCACATTGCTATTTTTGTTGACCCCAGTTTGGGGTTCAAACATTTAAAATTGAGATGTTCTAAAATTTGGAGGGTAATTAAGAGTTGACCCTTATTTTAGAATTTCTGACTTGGCAACAACTGTTATAGCAACATAGATATTTAAAGGCTAACCATTGGCAATTATGGCCGTTATTTCACAAAATACACCCCTTACAAGTCATGAACTAAGAGCATATGCAGTGGGGGATATTTTTTTTTTGCTATCAATTGTTCTAAACCAACCTGCAAAGGTCATGTTCTTATCTCATTGGAACCAAACTGTGCCAAATGAGAACATTTTTTTTTTTTTTGCTATCAATTGTTCTAAACCAACCCGCAAAGGTCAGGTTCTTATCTCACTGGAACCAAACTGTGCCAAATGAGAACATTTTAGTGATCCACCTGAATTCCACTTACATTGCACAATCACGTGATAACTGGATGCACAATTTTGTTATCTCACGTTGCACAATACCAGATTGTCAATGCCAGGGCGGCTCAATGAGATTTAAGACCTTAGGTGGAAAGTATAATAGGGCATTTTTTTATACAAAATACTATTTTTTAATAACACTTATTTATTTAAAAATTATTCTTTTTATTTTTTAAAATGCAAAATTACTATTAAAAAAGTAATAAACTAAAAACTAATTTCAAGTAAAGGACAATAGGACATAATTTAGCTGTACATTCAAGCCTCACAGGTTGCGGTCAAAAGAGTCGGATAGAGTAAGATTGAAGACTGTATTGAATATTAATTGCAATAAAGAAGAAGAATTGTAGCCTTAAAATGATAGAGTATTTTTTACTAGAAAGATGAAAAGTACCATGAAGTAATATGATATAGGAGAGAGAAATTTATCAAAAGCAAGAAAGTAAAATATAACTAAAAAAATAATATTAAATCAATGACAGAATACTTTTAGAAAAATAATTTTTTGTATTGGTTGAACTTTTACACAAAAAGGAAAGAATTATAATATATTAGGAAAAAGTAATTACATATAAACCTTTTATTGGTTGGGGCATTAGGCGATTGCCTAATGGTTGAGCTGGCCTTGACCAATGCACATTCTTCTTAGTTTATCACATTGCACAAAACTATATTTCATTGATCCAATTCCACCGTTCAAAACACGACTCTTCTCTTTATCAGAATTGTCATGTCTCCTTTGTGCGTCACTGTCCCTTTACTCTATTTATTGTCTTTTATTTCTACCTTATGTACCGTAAAAATTAAGGCCCTCTTCGATAATACATTTCTATTTCATTTCAGATTTGTGTTCCATTTTCAATAAAATAAATCACAATTACAAAGTTGTTTGCTAATTACGTTTTTATTTTTAATAGATTCTGAAAAGTCAAAACTTAGCTGCAAATTTTTGTCATCTCCTTAATTTTTTGAAAGTTGTAGGTGCAAAAATTTGCAAACTACCTCTCCGGAACACTCGAATAAGAAATAATGAAAGAAAGAAAAGAAAAATAACCGAGAAAACAGACGGTAGAGAAAACAAAGAGGAGAATGGAGAAGAAGTCATTGTATAGATTTGTCTCTCTATTTTGTATATCTATTTTTTGGGGCCTTTAGCCTTATTTATTTATACTCCATGGTCTCAAATTAATAGTCCTAGTTAGACTTTTTGAGTTTTTAAGAGAGTAGATTTTATTGTATTGATATTAAGTAGTTTTTTATTTTTACCTTTTTGCAACTAAAAAAATAAATAAAAGTTAGTATGGTTAAAATTTGTTTAAATGTATTAGAAGAAGAGTGATTGGAGAAAGTAAAAAGTTATATTTTATTGAGATTTAGAATTGAACAAGTAATTTGTGACAGGTAAAGTGAAAAAAGTGAACTATTAATATGGGACGGATGAAATACATTTTAAGAATAACTTAATTTGGAATTACAAGAAAGATCCCTAAGGGTCCGTTTGGCTACACCGTTTTGGGCTTTGGATTTGGGATTGTATTCTAATTCCAAATATTCCATTGTTCGTTTGCTCAAAAATGATTTGGATAATACAATTCCAAATCCACCAATTTCACAATTTGAATTCCACAAGAGAAGTTGTGATTTCCAACTCAAAATCTTCTCCAAGTCTTCAACCCAATAAATTCTCTCTCTCTAACAACTAACTTTTCACAACTACAAACTTATATATATATTCACAAAGACCTATATATATTCATATGTCTATATATATATATATATATAAACATATATATATATACACGTGTATATATATGTACACATAAATGTATATATATAAAATTATGAATACACATGCATACACACTGAAATTACCTAGGGGACTAAGGAAAACAGCCTGGGGGGGGGGGGGGGGGGGGGGGGGGGGGTGAAAAGGCTTTTTATAGATTTATTGATAAATTAAAATTTAATTGCAGAAAAGTCCATTTTAATCTAATTATCTATTAAGATAAATAATGCAAAGATTAATCTAAGTGCAGAAAATAAAGCAAGATATAACACACTATATTTTTACATGGAAAACCTTAGAAAAGTTTCAAGTAAAAGCCACAGATACGCTCGGGTATCGATGCACTATGAATCAAGAAGTACACAGACTCTATGAAGTTCAAAACTTACAAATCACTCCTGATCTGCCTTTCTCCACTCGACGTCTGACAGTCCTGAATCACTTGCGTTCCACAAAGCTCTCGCCCTGCTCCGTACTCTAACGGCTCGGCTTCTTAATGGATTAGTTTACCACGAAGCTTCTAGCTCCGATCTTCGCACTCAGATGGCTCTGATTATCAAACAGATCAATGCAACCAAGTTGCACAAGGTGGTGTGATGATTTTTCAACAACGGATCATCCAATAGTGCATAAATATCTTCGGTGTAGAAGCACAGTTGGATAATTACTAAAAACTAGAGAAACCCTTGATATAGAATAATCAAACGATCTCTTTTTTTCTCTCTGCAAATGGATCTGATCTATCAAAGTATCGCAAAGATCTGATAAAAGCCACACCAAAATCTGTAGAGATTCCTCTTATTCATAGAGAGAGGAATCCTATATTGAGTAACTTATATCCATTTTGGACTAAGATTCCTCCCTTATTTAATCCTCTTGTAATTGGGAGTGAATCTAGCCAACTTTGGTGTAAATATCATTTATATACGTGCTAGGATATATTGGAGTATAACCCAAGTTGATAGAAGTTGAAATGGATTAGGACTTGGCTTTACCAAAAACACTCTACACATGACCCCTACGCTAAAGCGTAAGGGTTGCTACGCTTGAGCGTAGTAGGGCAAATTTCTTATGCGTAGCTCAAACGTAGTTTTGATGATTCTAGCCACTTTTAGCTACTATATGTGTAACTCAAGCGCAGGGAAATTCATGGAAATCACTTTTTCTAATCATTGTTCTGTTAGAACTCTCTCGACTCCATTAGTATGTTTCTCGAAGATTCGGCTCTGAAAAATATCATTTTTGCCCTCCAGTAGACATTTTTTGCTCAAACTTGTTTCTTCTTCATTTCTCTAAACTTGATTTGAATTTGACGAAACTTATCCATGCCTTTGCTTGACCACTTTAATTTTTCTAAATCTACTCGACCTCACAAGTCACTCAACATGGTTATTGTCGAGAACATACCAACAATGAACAATCCCACAAATGTTCTTACACACACAAACTTACACATATTTACATATTCATATACATACATACATACATGTATATTACATGCACATACTATTGGAGTGTTACTCCTTTTCCTGCAAGGAAAGATAAACTTAGCCACCAAGCAGTCCTTATTTGAGTGGGAGATTGACTTGAAAACTCTTGATTCTAATTGGTTTGGGAAACCAATTGTCTTATTCACCAATTAACCTCTCTCATAAATACAGGGTCTAACCTATTGTATTAAGTGCACAAAAATAGAGAGAAGAAGAGATATAAAATGGTATTTTTCGGTGTAAGTGAAACACCGATGAGGGTGAGCGATACACGTGTGAGTGAAACACTGTGTGAGTTGTTGATCTGCTGATCATCATATTGTAATCCTCTCATTGATAGTGATTATTGGTGCTCTCCGTGGACGTAGGATGATTTGGCCGAACCACGTATATATCTCTGTGTCGGTGTGTGTGTGTGTGATTTTGATTGCAATTGTTTATGTGTTTTTTGGTTCGATCTTAGGCGGGTATAAAAACCCAAACAACTGGTATCAGAGTAATCAAGGTTGAACTAGATCCGTATCATAGTCTTCGGTTAAAGGAAATCGACATCAGAGTCTTCGAATTTGAAGTAAAACCAAAAATCACCAATCTGTCAAGTTTCGGAATCCAAACTTGCTTGAAATCAAAATTTGAACACACCATCAGATTCAGATGAAGCCGGGACCGTGAACCGTGTCAAAAACGGAGTTTGGACACACCCAAAATTGTCATCCGAAGTTTCGCCGTAAAAATCCTGAGTTGCTACAATAACGGGTTACTATAGTACCGAGATGCTACAATGACATCAACTTTTGTCTTTTAGTGCTGATTTGTTTTTTGGCCAATTTGGAGTCATTTTTTACTCATTTTTTACACGGTCAGAACCGTTCTTAAGGTTTTAGACAACTCCGGACGCAATCGTGCTATCGGTTTTGTGTTATTTGACTCCGGACACCTCGAAAAGGCTTAGTGGGAGCTATGGGAAAGGAAAAGGCAGCAGTGATCGACAAGTTTGACGGTACAAACTTTATTTTTTGGAAGATGCAATTTGAGGACATATTATATCAGAAGAATTTGTATTTACCATTGGAAGGACAAAAGCTAGAATCGATGAAAGAAGATGATTGAAAAATCCTAGAACGAAAGGCTCTTGGTAGGATCAAACTAACATTGTCAAAGTCCGTTGCATTCAGCATCAGGAATGAAGAAACAGTGAAGTCTCTCATGGATACCCTTTCAAACATGTACGAACAGTCGTTTGCAGTAAACTAGGTACATCTCATCAAAAGATTGGTCAATCTGAAGATGTTAGAGGATGGAAAGGTTTGTGAACACCTTAATATTCTCAATGAACTTATTGGGAAGTGAGAATCTGTTGATATGTCCATCATTGGCGCGATGAAAGCGAATTTTGTTCTAAGCCAACTACCAGAGAGTTAGAGCAGCACAGTGGCCGCGATCAATAGCTCTTCAGGGAATGAAAAGTTATAGTATGATTCCGTGGTCAGTATGGTACTAACGGAAGAGATCAAAATACAGACATCGGATTCTTCTAACAGTGGCACAACATTGAATATTGATAGTAGAGATAGAGCTTCGAGTAGAAGGAAAGGCAGAATTTATGGACGTGACCGTTCCAAGTCGAGACAAGAGTCTCGAAATTCCATTAAGTGTTGGAATTATGGCAAAACTGGTCATTAAGAGACCAGTGCAGATTCCCGCAAAGTGTAGCAGAGAACAAGACTGAGGCAAATATTGTCTCTGAAGAAGGAGATGATGCATTGATATGCTATTTGGAGAGCAAGACAGAGTTTTGGGTCTTGGATTCTGGAGCATCATTTCATGCCACCTCAAGTCGAGAGCTCTTTGAGAGCTATGTACCTGGTAACCTTAGTGAGGTTCATCTAGGTGATGATAAGCCTTGCATTGTCGTAGGCAAATATGAAGTACATATAAGATTCAGTGGATCAATATGGAAACTAAGGAATGTAAGACACATTCCAGACCAGGGGAAGAACCTAATCTCAGTAGGCCAGTTGGTGAATGAAGGTTGTGTGACCACTTTCAGTGAAGATAAGTGGAAAGTTTCCACAAATCTGCTTTCCTCCAAGGTGACCTAGAGAAAGAGTTTTATATTCAGCAACCGGAAAGTCTCTCAGTAAAAAGGAAAAAGAAAACAGATGCGACAAAGTTTGCAAGGCGACAGTGGTTACAAGACAGAGTGGCCAGATGCAATAGAGGTCGCATGTTCTGTACAAGACTTGATATTGCTCATGTAGTGGGAGCTATCAGCATGGTCATGTTAACCAAAGTGGTGACAACAGAGGAACTAAAGTTGTGCTCAACTTCAGTGGGTCTTTAGGCTTGAAGACAGAAATGAGGGTACCCTAATGCACTGATCTTTGATGGAGTTGATTGTTGGATGAAAAGTCATCAAGTGGGAGATTTTTTGAGTATGATTCTTTTCCTACAAGGAAAGATAAAATTAGTCACCAAGCAGTCCTTATTTGAGTGGGAGATTGACTTGGAGGCTATTGATTCTAATTGGTTTGGGAAATCAATTGTCTTATTCACCAATTAACCTCTTCTATAAATATAGGTGTTTAACCTATTGTATTAAGTGCACAAAAATAGAGAAAAGAAGAGATACAAAATGGTATTTCTCGGTGTGAGTAAAACACCGATGAGGGTGAGGGATACATGTGTGAGTGAAACACTATGTGAGTTGTTGATCTGCTGATTATCATATTATAATCCTCTCATTGATAGTGATTATTGGTGCTCTCCGTGGATGTAGGCTGATTTGACCGAACCATATATATATCTCTGTGTCGGTGTGTGTGTGCGATTTTCATTGCAATCGTTTATGAAATTACCTAGATGATCAATGAAAATAGCTTAGAGGGGGGTGAATAGGCTTTTTAAGGATTTATTGACAAATTAAAATTGATTGCGGAAAAATCAATTTTAATCCAATTCTCTAACAAGATAAATCATGCAAAGATTAATCTAAGTGTAGAAAATAAAGCGATACAGACACACGATATTTTTACATGGAAAACCTTGGAAAGACTCCAAGTAAAAACCATGGATATGCTCGGGTATCGATGCACTATGAATCAAGAGATATACAAACTCTATGAAGCTTTAGACTTATAAATCCCTCCAGATCCGCCTTTCTCCACTTGACGTCTGTCAACTTTGAATCACTTGTGCTCTACAAAGATCTCACTCCGCTCCGTACTCAGACGAATCTGTTTCTTAAACAGATCAAAGCAACCACATTACAATCAACGATGTGTAGATTTTTCAGAATCTAGGTCATTCAATTGTGCATAAGATCATCGATGTAGAAACATAATTGAACCAACCCTAAACAAGAGAGAACTAGAAGATATATAATCACTCAATGATTTTTTTCTCTCTCTATCTCTGTAGAAGAATATGAATCTATAGAAAATTTGCAGAGATTTCTCAAAGACTTTAAGGCTCCAAGGCTGCCTCACATGTGTTGAAGACCTTGGTATTTATAGATAATCCTGAGGAGAAACCCTAGGTTTACCCTTTATCGTAATTTCACATCAAACTGAGAAAAACCCTTTGATCCAATATTCAATATGTATATATCATGTATATCAATGTTCAGAGTCGCAACCGCATCAAGAGAAATCAAATCGGGATCAAAATCGGAATTTCACAACATAATTATGCAGCCCTAACTACGCGTGGCCCGTAGATGCCCTACGTGCGGCGCGTAGGATTCCTCCTGGTGGCATGTAGACCTCTTTTGGTGGTCCGTAGATGGTCTGTCAAAATAATATTTTCTAGCCACTTTTAGCTACTAGGTCCATAGATGGTGCGTAACATTTTTCATGGAAACTACTTTTCTTGGGAATAGCACCGTTTGAACCCCCTCGACTCCATTGGAATATTTTTTGAAGTTTTAGCTACGAAAAATGGTATTTAAGCCCTCCGGAATGCATTTTTTGCTCAAACTTGCTCATTCTTCATTTCTCTTGTATTTTCCACATCCTTTAAGCTTGATTTGAATTTGATGAAGCTTGTTGCTGCTTTTGCATGACCACTTCACTTTTCCTAAACCTACCCGACTTCATAATTCATTCAACATGGTTATTGTCTAGAACATGCCATTAATAAACAATACTAACAAATGTTCTTACAGTTTGTGTGTGTTTTTCGGTTCGGTCTTGGGCGGGTATAAAAACCCTAACACTTACATACATATACACATGTATATATATATATTCATAGTTTCATACCTATATTTACATATTTAAATCCATCTATATTGTCTAATTTAATTCAAGATTTATGATATTTTAAATTCAAATTGGGTTTAGGATTGAAATTCAAATTCAAATTGAATTTGGATTGAAATTCACATTCAAATTGAGTTTGATATTGAAATTTAATTACACTTGAATTCCAAGACTTATCCGAATAATGTATTTGGAATTGCATTGGTGGAATTGCAATTTCATGGAATTAAAACTCCAATGCAATTCCAAAACGGCGCAATCGAACGGACCCTAAAAGTTTTTCTATGATTGTTACCATTTTAATTTGGCCATAATTATGACTACAAAAAAAGATCCCTGAGGCCATGTTTGGTAGGCGGTCTTTCTGGTCCGGTCCGGTATGGTTTGGTCCGGTCCGGTCTAATCTGATCTGGAAAAATTTGTTTGGTAAGCGGTCTGGTCTTACTATTTATTTATTATTTATTTATGTATTATTTATTTATTTATTTATTATTTCTTCACTTTATAATATATTTTATTATTTATATTATTAAATTATTATTTATATTATTATTTATTAATTTATAAATAAATTCTATTTATTTATTATTATTTAATTATTTAATTAATTTAATTTATAAATTATTTATTCATTTTTAATTATTTAAAAATATATTTTATTAATTTAATATTATTTTATTATTATTATACTCATTTTTTATTATTATTATGAAGTATTTATTCATTATTATATATACTTATTATTTATTATTATTATTTATTTAATTTTGTTTATTATTTATTTTGTTTATTATATTTTTAAATATGTTTTATGTAATTTATTATTTATTTTATTAATTTATTATTATTATTTATTATTATTGTATTCATTTTTTTATTATTATTATGTTTTATTTAATTTATTATTTATATTATTAATTATTCATTTTTAATTATTTATAAATATATTTTACTATTTATTCATTTATTTATTATTGTATTTATTTATTATTGTTATATTCATTTTTTATTATTATTAGGTATTATTTATTTCATTTTTTTATTTATGATTTATATATTATTTTTAAAATATGTTTTATTTAATTTATTATTATTATTTATTCATTTTTAATTATTTATAAATATATTTTATTAATTAGACCAGACCAGACCACCAGGAACCATCTTTTTTCTGGTCTGAAATAAGGTCATTTTGGTATGATTTGGTCTTACTTGGTCTAACCAAAAATTTGGGACCAATGTTACCAAAGATGGTCTAATCCCATAAAACACAAAACCAGACCAGACCACCTGGGACCAGACCACCAACCAAACAGGGTCTGACAGTTCTTCTATAATTTGGTCATTTAATCACACTATTTTCCAAAAAGGTAATTTTGCCCCATACTATGCTCCCAATTTCTTCTAATTTGTTAATCACGATAATGGGATGGAACTAATTATGCAAACATTGTTCTGTTTATTAGGGCCTTTACCTACATGAATTTCACCATGACCGATAGACTTGCTTGTTGCCTGATAACGGAAGACCACTAAAAGAGCATGACCAGACACCGGGAAAAGATTATACAATCTGACCTCATTCCGAATTTTATTCAGATTATAACAAAATAAAAGATGGGTGATGTCCGTCGGGTGTGGTTAAAAATATGTATTAAGAATGCACCCTTATGACGACCTAGGTTTTACCTATTCGCAAGCGCACAAATCAATTGTAATATAAAAATGGTTTGAGAACGGAAATTTCGAACCCACAGAAACTTGTTTATTCACTTCAGCAGTTCAAAACTATTGAATTATGTTTTTGAAAAAGTATTTGGATTCGATTTTTGAAAATTAAACTAAAATTAACTAAGAAAACAATAAAAATGATAGTTGTGATCAAGAGATAGAGAACACTAGGGTTTTCATCACTCCAACACTAATCGCATAATATAATCCAGCCTACGCTTCAAGCGTACCCTCTAAGCATAGGTCCAAGCGTAGTTTTGTGTTTTATAACCACTTTTTGGAACTGGAAGCGTAGACACAAGCGTAGGAAATTTATAGAAAACTAGTTTTCTTCGTGGATGCACCAAAACGTCCATCTTGAACCCATGATACTTTTTGTTGAAGATGACGGCTTTTGGAAATACCAGTTTTGCCCTCTGGGAGTCATTTTTGGCTCGGACTACCTCTTTGACTATTCTCTTGGATAGAAAGAACACACTTTTTAGTTAATTCATCGAAGTTAGTTCTATTTCTTCATTAAGCTCCTGAAACATGCTTTAACACGCAAAGAACATAAAAATACCAAATAATGGAATGAAAGAACATAACAATAGTGAGTTAAGGGGTCAAAATGTCTAATATTTGACACCTATCACACCCCCAAACTTACATATTGCTAGTCCCTTAGCAATAAACTCAGGAACCTTTTTCTTGTGATGATCTTTTACTCTAACTACTCTAACTTAATCCTTGCTTTCGTGAGGGTCAACGATTATACTTAACACGTTTAACAAGCCTTTTAAACCCCTAGGTTACCTCTAGTGGACGAGTGAAGTCTCGTGAAGGTTTCTAGTAATGGTACCTACAAATATCTCAGTTCTTTATAATCACGCAGTCATGAGTTCACACAAAAATTCAATTAAGTCATGATATAATGCAAAAGATAGCATGGATGCAAATACGAACAATAATTAGATCAAGCTTTATGTCATGAATGGTTCCCACTAAAGTGAATGATTTCGCTACTCTCTACTTAAAATCCAGACAACCTTCTGTGATTTTGTGAACACTTAACTATGATATTTCAGTTTCTCTTCTCTTACTTCATTGATCAAACTTTTCCATTTTTCATAAAAATATACTATTTTCATCTTTCCACTTTTCATCCCTTTTTGTCTTTCTAAGTCTTTGAACTTTCCAGCGAGGATTTTTAGTCCCAACTAACTGGGCCCGAGCTTCTTTCATAGGATTTATGCTCATCATTCTTCTCCCCTTTAAATGTGAACAATGATATTGGTGATACCAATGCCCGGTTACTCAGATAAAAGAACTACTTTTTGTATTTTATTTTCTCAAAATAATTTTTTCAATTTTCTCCATTTCAACCATAACATCTCCCCTTCTCCCTTTTATTGTGGCAAAATTATTTTTTAACTACATAGTTAAAGATCAAGCTATTTCTCATAGTGAATATGTGCTTGTGCTTATAGGTCAAAGTTGTTTTTCTTGATCTCAATTTCACTCACTCACTCACCCATGTAAAACCACATTACTTCACTAACTTGATCTAATCATTACTCTCATGAATGGGAATATCACATCACATACTAATCATTCATCATATACATAAACTCAATCAAATTGTAATACAACACATTCATGCGTGAAAATAAAGAACTGCTCCAAAATTATAATTTTTTTTAAAAAATTCAAAAACATTTCCAAAAATTTTCATTCCTTGTAATACTGTACCCTCACCCCCAAACTTAAATCAGATCATGTCCTCATTGTGAAACATAAAATAGGAGAACAAATACAGTTACCCTTGAAACTCAATCCCGGATTCCAAACCAAAGCATGAATCTCCTCCCCCAAACTTGACTTGGATCACCTGTAGATATCATCAACACATCACAAATACCCAATAATAACAAGAGAAAATAAATTTCATCATACACATCCAGAAATCAACACATGTTTTCGAGGAATTAAAGATTTTTTTTTTCATCTTTTTAAAATTTTTTATTCAATAAAGAAAGACGTGGCCTTAAAGGTCTACCACCCCTACAAATAAAACAAAACAAAAACCCTAAATCTAGATCTAAACCTAAGCCCTAATCTTCCTCCTCTTCATCACTTGACACAACGCTTTTCAACCATATCCGGTAGTCTGCAGTTTTTTTTAACTTTTGCAAATCTTCCTCCGGATGAATTTTCATAAACGTCCACCGCGTCACATCCATCTCCTTAATCCTATCACCCAGCTGCTCAGCAATGATCTTGGATAACAAAAACGGGAATGGAAGATAATACTCAAATTTATCCGCACCCGCCCACCGTCGACTCATAATCGCTCGAGCAATCAAAATCTTGTCCATGATTAATGTTGGAATACACACTTTATACCCATGAGTTAGGGCATACAAAGTTCTAAGCATAACGTGATCCCTTACACTAGTTCGATTATTGGGCCGAAGTTGAGCCAAAATGACACAATCCAAATAGAGCAGATCGACCTTTAACCACCAATTATCACACATCTTATCATTTAGATCTGATATTGCACACAATTCCCGAACCATCTCCTCACCCGCATGTGGCCATACTTAAGGATGTTCCTTCAATATTCCTTGTAAATTTGTCGGAGTACCGATCGGTACATTCCACGCTTCAACAATCGTTCTTCTCCCAACCATAATAGTATCACTCTACTGAGATACCTTAGCCAATATCACCTCAAATCCAGCCGGACCCATAATTTCCATATTTTTATAGAATTTTTGGACCAAGCCTGGATACACCTTCTCTCTCGCCAGGCGTTCCAAACTGCGCAATCCTCTTTCTCGAAGGATTTCCCTCCCGGGTGCAACTAAAATTCGGTCCATCTTACCCGGACGAAACACTTCCTCATATTGCAATATGCACTACATAAACAACTTTGGTGTGGTTCGGCTTCCTTTTTGACTTGTGGCTCCTCCATTCAAACTCTTCGCATCCAAATACGGTTCAGTAGCTTCCATGAATTCCTCTGGATCAGAATACTCTTCAATAGCATTATCCATACTACCGACCCCAGGATAGAAAGAATAGAAGAAGAATAGTAGAAGACTTTCTTGCTTTAATGCTCAACTCTTGAGAATTGGGAATTGTGAATTGTGTTTACTCTATGGGTGTATTTATAAATGGATGATGTAAATTCAAAGAGGAAAAATATTTAAAACCCTTGGCTGAGTAGGAAAGTGGAAGGAATGACTAATCCAACTCCAACTTATATTTTCATTCCACTTCCTTATCGGACTAGGATTACTCTAAAAATTCTACAAAAAATCCTAAAAATACGTTAAACAAATCCTAATACAAGTACATATAAAAACCATGCCAAAATACCCCGTAAACGGGTCAAATTTAGAAATTTTCAAAATTTACCTCGTAGTACCTTACGCTTTAAGCGTAGGCTTAGCCCAGCCAATTTGTTTTTCCAAAGAACAATTTCCTGATCAATCAAACACATAGACACCCCCAAACTTAAACGCATAAATGTTCGCATAGTACAAAATAAAATTATGAAAGAATTTAAATTATCAACATATGTAAAATATGCATAAAAATCCGGGGATATTGCAAACACAATTGGATTGAACAGAAAAACTGTAATTTTATAAACTATGAAAATATTAAAAACATTCAGAAGATAATCGTGCAAGCGGTCACATCAAGCCCTATATGAAACTATCCGCTCGACAATTTATCTCTAATGTATAAAAAATGAAACAAAAACTTAACTAAAACTAAGTTAAGCCTCATCATTAGAGGTCGGTGGTGTAGGTAGAATCTTCATACCCACATGCTGACACATACAATCAAATCAATGAAATAACCGCCTTTGATCCCTTCGTCTGACCTGTCTCTCCTCTGCCAATGTCCACTTTATCCCCTGCATTTGTGCTATAAGAGCATCAAACTATACCCAGGATAGAGTAACTGTATCACCCACAGGTGCCTCTGGCATCATTACCTCCTTAGCAACAGCTGGCATATGTGGCATCTCAGCCTCGTGAGCAGCCTCAACCTCCTGCATAATACCCGCATCATCCTGAGCCTGAGATTGTGCATCTGGTGCTAGTAATACGCCAAACACTGGCTGGCATCACATAATATCATATGCGTGCAGCCGGGTCCAGACACCAGTCCACATCCCTCTGGCATATGGAGTGCCCTCTCTATATCTATTGCGCTCACTCCCATCCATCTTGATCTTGGCATCCATCATAATCTTCATCACCAAGCACGAGAATCGAATCTGAAATCCACGCTGGCTCATCTTGGTCTCCTTGCGCTGAAGAATGTAATACCTGTACATGCCCTCCCACGAAATCTGTGGAATAGAAATCTACCTCTCGAACTCAAATGCGTAGTAGAGGGCCGGAAATGGTGCATAACATATGGTCGTGTGGCTGTGTGGTATAATCTGAGATCGAACTATCACATCCCAGAACCATAGCATAGGATTAGCCTTCTTCGTGCAATTTTGATGATCATCGGCCCACTTCCCAACAATCTAAAGTGTAACTAACTCAAAAATAGATGGGCGTACCTCGGGCATAGGCGAGAAATCAACAACTAGCTTGGGCGGACATTCGTCTAGAATACCCCATGCCTTAGAAATAGTTTGGGCAGTAATCTCAATCTCTGTGCCTCGGACCACTGTTCGTAGTCTCATCCCCCTGCTGAAGTGGCGCATGTGCAGCCACAACTCCCAGATCATATCCTCGCAAATGTGCGGGGTAGCTGGAGCTAGAATAGGCAATAGACGTTGAGCCCTCAATCTACCGATCGTCTAGGCTGGCACTGGCTGTATATCCTCAAATATCCTCTTCAGGTATGTCCGCTCCTGCTGATAGCCCTTCTGGATCACCCGGTCTAATAAGCCCTCAACGGTGGTTGTCAGGGGCATAGTAAAAAATGTAGTCACCTTTTATTGGTAGCTCTAACACCCCCTCATCAACTCTATCATCATCATCGCCCTCACCAGCGTTATCCTCCTCTATCTCCACAGCCTGCTCCTCAGGCACAGGTGGCGGTGATGGTGCCCGTGGAACAACTGGCTCAACTACTAGGCGACCATGTGGTAATAGAATGTCGCACCCCTGTGTAGAGCTCTCTAGCACCTCTACCTCAAAAGATGATGAAGACGAATATGCTGAATCGACATACTACGGCCTCCTGGCGTGCATTCTATAACGGTGAATGGGGGACGGTGGTGGAGATGACAATCTAGACCTCTGTCGCACCGGTGGATCGGCCGCAACGGGGCCTGAGCCACTTGCCTCACCGACAACTTGGTCTATGCCATGCCTACAATAGGAAATTTTCAAAAAGTAAGCGATACTAGACCGAACACCGAATCAAACTCAAACTATATCTAAATATATCCAATACGATGATTAAACAAACCGTCTTCCCAAAAATTCGATATTCAATCCGATTGCGAAGTAAAAAAACTCAACTTTTAGAAAATGGATCAAAACGTGATTTTAATCGGGCTCGTTCGTCAATAGTAGTTTAGAATAGTTAAATAAGTCATATGAAATCAAAATAATGGAACAAAACTCACTAAATCAAAAGAAATGATAATTTTCCAAAAATTGAGTTTCAGAGACTTTTCGAGTTCTTCACACGAATCCGGACAAATCACCAACTAATCTGACAATCTGCTGGCAAGGATTAATGAGGAATTGGATGACTAATCGATAGAATCAAACCTCTCAAAGAATGGTGGAGAATTGAGGGAGAGAAATGATTTTGAATGGAATGGGGGAAAACCGCTGACGGGTCCTATTGATTACATGCCCGCAACTACGCTTTTTGATCTACACTTAAAGCGTAGGTCACTGGCCCCAAAAATTAATTTTTCTCTTTTCTTCGTCTTCTCGTCTCGTCTTCAACTCCACACACCTTTAATGCTTCCTAGGCTCCTTTTACATTCTTTACTCACATGATGACGACCTCGCGACTCAATTTTACAGACTCTATCTCAAATACCAAAATAACTAAATTATCGTTTACAGATACAAACTAGGCTAAAAAACTACTCTTATTTACCTAGTACCAATGTTTAACACCATTGGCTTGACGTGACTGTAACTTAATAATCTGGATCAAATTAGTCCAACTTAGGCGGTGGTTCAATTAGATCTATTGTTTCCACCACACACTCAGCTAGTTGAACCTCAATATAATGCTTCAATCTCTGACCATTCACTATAAACCTCTTTCTTGTATCGGGATCATCAAGCTCTATTGCTCCATGGGGATAAACCTTTGTGATTTGATATGGCCCGTCCCATCTAGATTGGAGCTTGCCAGGAAACAACTTCAACCTCAAATTAAACAGCCACACCTTTTGGCCAACCTCAAAGACCTTTTTTCGGTAATGTTTATCATGAAATGCTTTTGTCCGAACTTTATAAATTCGAGCATTCTCGTAAGCATTATTTCTCAACTCCTCAAGCTCTTGAAGTTGAAGTTTCCGCTGAGCACCAGACTTTTTTATGTCGAAATTTAGCCTTCGAACTGCCCAATACGCTTGGTGCTCTAGCTCCATAGGGAGATGACACGCTTTACCATATACCAAACGATACGGTGACATTCCAATTGGTGTCTTATGTGTAGTCTTATATGGCTATAGTGCATCGTCCAATCTTTTTGGTCAGTCCTTCAAATCTGGGTGCACTATTTTCTCCAAAATATTCTTGATCTCCCTATTTGAAACTTCCACTTGCCCTTGTGTCTGGAGGGATAAGTTGTACCAATTCTATGATTAATGTCGTACTTTCCATATAACCTATCCAGAAACTGGTTATCGAAGTGCTTTCCGCCGTCACTAATGATCACACGTGGTACACCAAATCTTGCAAAAATATTTGATTTTACAAATTCCTCTATTATCTCATGATCAACATGCAAAGTGGCTATATGCTTCCACCCATTTTGAGACGTGGTCCACCCCCACCAGTATATTCTCCTTATGATTAGCTTTCAGAAAGGGTCTCATGAAATCTATCCCCCATACATCAAATAATTCTATAATCAGAATTAGGGTGAGAGGCATCATGTCGCGTTGAGATATAGATCCCAACTTCTGGCATCGCAAACACACCTTACAATACTCAACAACATCCCTAAATATGGTAGGCCAGTAAAATCCACTATGCAACACCTTGTGGGCTGTCTTTTGAGCTCCAAAATGCCCTCCACATTCAAGCGTGTGGCAAAAACTTTAATTTGCTAGGTACCTCACTCTTAGGGACACATTTTCTAATAATCTGATCAGAGCAATACTTGAACAAACGTAGATTATCCCATATATAGAATTTGACTTGGCTGAACAATTGGTCTTTCTCATTCTTAGACCATCCTTTCAGAATCTGACCCGTGGCTTTATAATTGATAATATTTGCACACTACGGTATCTGTTCCACAACAGTTATATGGAACAGATGTTCATCTGGGAATGAATCCTTAAGAGGAGTATATTCCTTTGTAGAGTCAACAATGATCCTCGATAGATGATCAAGAACTATATTCTCTGAACCCTTTTTGTCTTTAATCTCCAAATCGAATCCTTGCAGCAATAGAATCCATCAAATCAGTCTGGGTTTTGAGTCCTTCTTGGTCAGCAAGTGCCCTAACGCGGCATGATCCGAATATACCACTACCTTGGTTCCTAAGAGATATGATCAAAACTTATCCAAGGCAAATACCACCGCTAGCAGCTCCTTATCTGTTGTTGTATAATTTATTTGTGCATCATTCAGAGTTTGACTGGCATAGTAAACAACGTATGATAGTTTGTCTTTCCTTTGACCCAACACTACTCCAATAGCATAATCGGAAGCATCGCACATTAACTCAAACGGCAGAGACCAGTCTGGAGGACGAATAATAGGGGATGTGGAGAGTCGATTTCGCAACTCCTCGAAAGCATGCAGACATTTTTCATTAAAGATAAATGTCGTATCTTTCGTTAACAAGTTACACAATGGCCTTGCAATTTTACTAAAATCCTTGATAAACCGCCGGTAAAATCCAGCTTGTCCTAGAAAAGATCTTATTTGCTTGATAGACGTGGAATGAGGTAATTTTGAAATCAGTTCAAATTTTGCCTTATCAACCTCAATCATTTGTGCTGATATGATATTGCCAAGTACAATCCCCTCCTAATCCATAAAATGGCTCTTCTCCCAACTCAAAATTAAGTTCGTCTCTCTGTATCTTTTGAGTACCAATGCTAGATGTTTCAGACAATCCTTGAAGGTTGCTCCGAAGACCAATAAATCATCCATAAATACTTTCAAAATTTTTTCCACCATGTCAGAGAAAATAGACATCATACACCTTTGGAATGTTGTTGGCGCATTACATAAACCAAAAGGCATCCATCTATATGCAAATGTTCCGTACAGACAGGTAAAAGTAGTTTTCTCCTAGTCAATAGGATCAATCACCACTTGATTATAGCCGGAGTATCCATCCAAAAAGCAGTAATAACTCTGCCCGACTAATCTCTCCAGGATTTGATCAATAAATGGTAAATGAAAATGATCCTTCCTGGTATGAGAGTTGAGCTATCTGTAGTCAATGTACACACGCCACCCTGTGGTCGTGCATTGAGTAACTAGCTCACCCTTTGAATTTGGTAAAACTGTGACACTGGACTTTTTCAGTACCACTTGTGTTGGGCTGACCCATGTGCTATTTGAGATCGGGTAGATGATACCCGCATCTAACAACTTTACCACCTTTTTCATTACCACCTCCTTTATATTCGGGTTCAATCTTCTTTGCATTTCTAGAGATAGTTTTGCATCATCCTCTAGATGTATATGATGCATGTAAATTGAAGGATCTATACCTTTCAAATCACCAACGCTTCACCATATAGCCTCCTTGTTCTGCCTTAGGACTTTTATTAGACTCAATTCCTATTTTTCTGTTAGCTTTGACGATATGATCACAAGAAGAGTCTTATCCAGTCTTAGAAAGACATATTTTAGCTTGTCAGGTAACTCCTTGAGTTCCAAGATTGGTGGAGATATTAGAGATGGAGTTGGTGGTTTGCTCGAAATTGTAGGAAACGGCTCAATTAGTGCCTTCCATGGCTCGCCATATAACGCGGTCTCCAATGCAGCAATGCGTACATAATTCACACTCATCTGTGCTTCTTAATCCTCAGGTTCATCTTCCAACCTAACTCCAGTGATAAGTGATTCAATTTCATCATTCTCCAAGATACTTGACATGAATTTCTCCACAATTTCTTCAATCTCATCCACTTCATCAATTCTGAAACATTCCACCGATTCGGGAAGTTGATGATTTGTATCAAACATGTTCATCCACACCTTCATATTGCCAAAATAGATCTCCATCGCTCCTGTCCGACAGTTAATACACGCATTGGTAGTGGCCAAAAATGGTCGTCCGAGAATAACAGGGATATGCTTCTTTGAATCGGATACAGGCTCTGTGTCAAGAATTATAAAGTCCACTGGAAAGAAAAACTTATCCACTTGAATAATAACATCTTCCAGGATTCCTCTCACTTACTTAATTGATCTATCCGCAAGTTGAAACACTATTGATGTGGGACTGAGCTCACCCAAGCCTAGCTGCTGATAAACTGAGTATGGAAGTAAGTTTACACTCGCGCCCAGATCAAGAAGAGCTCGACCAATTTCCTGGTCACCTATGACACATGGAATAGTGGGAGCACCGAGATATTTTCTCTTAGGCGGTGTATCACTTATTAGCATCGAACTTACTTGCTTAGTTAACAGAATCTTCTTTGGGACCTTCGCTCTGCTTTGACACTTTTGGTACAGAGGTCCTTCAGAAACTCCGCATAGGCTGGGATTTGGCCGATTATATCTAAGAGAGGCAAATTAATTTTGACTCGTCAAAATGTTTCTAACTTGTCAGATTGTTTATGCTTACCAAATATGGTTGGCTCTCTCAGACATTGAGGAAATGGCGCAGTTTCCTCATAACTAGCCCTATCTGGCTCATCCGGCACTGTTTGATCGATATCTTTTTCAACCATTTGAGGTTGTTCTCTCTGTAATTTATTAGCCTCCTTTCGCTTACTTATCCTTTCCTCATGCTCTTGTTCAACTCTATTCTCCACCTCTTTCCCGCTTCTCAAAATCGTAATAGATTGGATCAATTCATGTGAAGTCTGCGCAAATGATCCGAGCTCCATTATCGGTTTTGTCTTCAGGTTCACCACCGGCTGACTGGACAATCTTCGTTCTTCTCTCTTATTCAGCGAGTTTGCCACCTGTCCCATTTGAGCTTCCAGCTTTGATATTGATTGAGCATGAACATCGAGCTGGTTCTGAATGGTTTGCTTTGTATTCTGAATAGCTTGCAAGGTCTTATCCAGATTCAAAAAATCATAGGCCGGGTGCTGTGGTGGTCGAGTTTGACACCTTTGAGGTTGAGGTTAGTAGTCAAAAGATCGAGTGGGCTGAGAATTGGGCTGAAAAGTCCGAGTCATTACTTGTGGTTGAGAATTAAATGGTTGCTGACTCGGTTGAAAATTAGGTTGTGGATTTTCAACATGATGGGATCTATATGAAAGATGGGGATGGTTTTTGCGAATTCGAATGATAAGTATTGGAAAAAGGAAAATTATTCAAATTAGACCATGTTGCATTAACGTCCGCAATCACTACTTCATTACCTTGACACTCATTCTGTGAAAACTCTGGCCCTATTGCTAACACCTCTCTCTGAGTCGACTGTGTAAGGTTGATGAACTTATCTAACTTCTCTCCTAGCACGGCTATCGACTCTCTGACATCATTATGATTATTGCTCATATCAATGACAAATGCTTTATCAGATCTTATTGCATATCTATCTCTTGCACTCACCTCAGATTCGTATCGAATTGAATTATCGCTTACACTATCAAACAATTCCAACAGCTTCTTGGCTCTTTGATCCTTTCCTATTTCGTGTCTGTATATTGGTATCAGAGCCATGCCTACTTAACTTTCAACTTTCCTGGGTGATTCTCTTAAACAGACTGCATTAGTTCTTCCTTAAGATATATATATATATATATATATATATATCATTTTCTCTTCAATTGTTCTCAAAAACTGGTTTTGCTAAGAATTTTATTTCTTGATGTACTATCTAAATAAAATTATGGTTTTTATGGTTTCTTATTACTCTTTTATACTTAGTTTATTCTGGATCACAGTCCCAGAGCGCTTGTTGGCTAAGGGCCTTTTTGCTCGGGTTACCTTCTTGATAGACTCGGTATTTTAAGTATTTAATTAACCAAAAACCTGAAGAGTGTTACGAGGCAAGACACAGGTCCACTGGTGATCGTAGTCTCTCTAGACCACTTCTTGATAAGAATTCTTGTGAAAATTATATTTATCTATTTTCTGGATTTTCGAAATGCATGTTTGATTAATTGATGAACCCAGGTCTCCCTTATCATGTCTATGTCTAGATCATCAAGTTCTGGCTCAAGCTCTCGTTCATTTAGATCTAACTCTTCCAGATCTCTTCTTCCCTCTTCTTCTTCTAAAGTCGAATATCTCTATGAGTATGAATATTTAGATGAATCCAGTAAAGTTCCTGTCACAGATCTCCCCCTGGTTAACCCATATACTGCCTTTGTCAAACCTAGATCTGCTGTAAACAAAGTTACTAAGCTTTTTCATACACCCAGACCAAGCTCAGTCTTAGAGTATGTTCAAGCTTCCAGATTTGACCAGTGTTTTGTCCCGGCCACAGATACTGAACAAATGTTTCCCATGGAACTCTCGTCTGAACTTCCCACTCAATGGCAACAAAAAGGTTTCACGTACCTCCATTTTGGAGCTGTCCGAATTGCTCTATCCTTTCATGGTCGCAAAGGACTCCCTGTCACTTCTCGGATCGCCCTTCTTGATACTCGCTTCCAGCAGTATCAACATGCCTGCATCGCAACTGTTCAGACAACTTTGAATGCCGGAATGGTGGTCTTCACCTTTTTTCCTAATTTCAATATGCCTCTGAAAGATCCCCATCTCCTAAATGCTCTCCAGATCCTGGTTCAGATCCATGGTGCTTCTGCAGTACCAACCACATATGCAGCCACTCTACACTACCAAATGGCATACCGATTACAAAATCATGCCATGGACATGTGCCTCCCTTCTAATGCATCCCAAGATGCCCTTCTCCTTGATATCAACACCCAGCACCAAGCCACATGTACCCATATTCCTAAAAAGTTAACCAAAACTGAGTTATACCAGCTTTTGCCTAACTTGTGGGTTACCTCTTATGAAAAGATTCATCAGCAGCCCCAACCTGTTCATTCTAGTAATCCAACCTGCATCACCAAAACTGATGGCACTATTTCCATCACTTTTCCCAAACCCGGTGTTCCTTCTACATCCCTGCCCCTTTTCTCTTCAAAGCTTCCCGAGATAAATATGCTCAGTCTTTCAGACCAGATCCCCATCAGTAAATTCCAACCTTATGGTGATCCCATTTATTACTTTTCAGATCCACTCTCTGGCCACAAATACTTTGATGCCTGTGATTGTGCTGATTGTCTCTATGATCTTGATTATGATGAGGAACCTATGAAAGAGAAAAGGAAATCCTCCCAGTATCGGCTCCAAAAGCGATATGAGGATGGTGATCCTACAGTTGGCCTCCTTGGTGAACCCTCTGGCAAATTCGACTACTTTGTCGAATATGGTAAATCTAAGAAGTCCCAACCACGGCCTTCTCCTTCAAATTGCAAGCCACATATTACCTGTGCTCCACGACAAACAACCCCTCCGGATCTACCTCAACCCGTACCTTGCTACATGTTTTCCCCCTCTTCCTCCTGGTCTGAGGTTGATTTTCCCCCACTATCTTATCATGATGACCATGAGCATACCACTCACCAGCACAAGATCCCTGATACTACAGAAGTCCATGCCGATGGATCTTCCACCACTGTTGTTGCTGCTGAAGCTGCCATCAATTGGCAGTCAGCCAATGCTCTGGTCCAGAACACTATCCTTCAGCGGATAGCCCTCTCCCAGCAGTCCCTTGAGAGTACTGTAAATAGAAAACTCACTTCTCTTGAGCTTTTAATCCATGATCTGCAGCAGAAGATCCAAGGCCTCCATACTGAACTTCTTCAGATGGCCTACACAAACCAAGCCTTCACTTCGGCTTTTGTTGCAAAAGATGCTGAGATGAAAAACCTCAAGCACCAGTTACATTCTTTACAGACTCAGCAACTAAATCAACCAAGGCAGTCCCCAGATTTGTTTCCTGCCTCTTTTCCCTCTCCCTTTTACCCCTCTTATATTCCCCAGAATATATCTCAGCCCCTTTTTATGGCTCCTACTGGCCACCATAGTCTCTTTGGTCCAACCACTCCCATAGCCTCTGTCCCTACTCCCAAACCACCACCTTCACCACCTGTTATTACTGCAACCCGCTCATCCTCTGCCTCTCCTTCTTTTTTCGCTGGCCCTATCTCTGGCAGCAAGACTGTTCCAGCTCCAAAAGGAAAATCTGAAGCTTCTCACCAGCTTATGATTGATCCCCCTGCACCTTCCTCCAGAAATCCTATCAGTAATTTTCTATTCACACTTGCTGATCCTGATCATGACATTACTCCTGGAGATTTGTTTGATTCTGACAGCCAAGTCCCTTATCCAGTCCTCTATATGGCTGATCCTCCCCCCCCCCCCAAAATGATCCAATAATAGATGAAGTTGATGAAGTTAAGAATCCCGACATACCCGATCTCAATCCCAGAGCTCCTCCACCTGCTGCCCACACTGCTCCTTATGGTCATGGTTTCTCCATTGATGACCTTCCCCGAAACAAGTGGCTTGACAAGTTTTATGAGATCCATGCCTGGTGTTCTGCCGAATTGCTAAATCCTAATACTACCTTGCACATAGCCCTCACTAGATGTGTTTCTAAATTTATTGGCCGACTCCGACAGTGGTATGTTAGTATGGGAGAATACCGACAACTCCAACTTGTCCAAGCACCCTCCATTAATGCCTTTGTAGATGCCAGTCACAATGAATTCCTTGGCTCCACTGAAGGTATTCTCGAAGCAGCCCGGGAATAATATTTCAGTATGCGTTGCTGCTCATTCAAAAGAAGGGACCTAGAATCTCATTTCCTCAAAATGTCCCAAAGGTTTTATATCCTTGGAGGAATTGATGATGTGAACCTGAAGCAAACATTTCTCAAATCCCTTCCCGATCCTCTCGGAGATGAAACCCTCAAACTTCTCAAAACAAAGAATTTCACCTTACCAAATACTTCTCTTGGATCCATCTACTCCCATGTCCTTCAATCCCTTGAGAAACTCTGTAACTACCAAAAATTCCTCAAGACCATGCATGAACAAGGCAAGTTACTCGGTACTGCTTGTGACAGACCAGATCTCCTCATTAAGTGCAAAGGTTCTGGTTCATGTACCTGTCCTACCTCTGCTTCCAAGAAGAAACATTTCAGAAAATGGAAGTCTGGCAAATCTTCCTCTTTTCCCAAATCGAAGAAAAAGAAATGGCGTTTCTTCCGAAAGAAAACTGTTCGTGGTCTCCGCAAATCTGATCGTTGTTACATTTGTAGAAAAAAGGGTCACTATGCCAGACAGTGCCCCAACAAAGCTGCTCGAACAAACATGGTTCAGACATTAGCCTCAGTTCTTCCTCCTGATGACAATGTTGATATTGAATCTGTTTTCTCCCTTGATGATGAAGCATCTCAATCCACTATTATGGCTTTTTCCCTTGATGCCTCTTATTCAGACGACTCTTCAGTCTTCTCTACCTCTGATGATGAGGATTTTTCAAAAGATCTTTTCTCTTTTGAACTGTCCATCTCATCCGCTATGCTTGCCCAACCTTTGGCCCAAATCAAGGTTTTTCCAGAAAAATACTCACACCCCATCTCTGTCATTGCTTTCTTTGACACTGGAGCTGCTTCCACCATCATGAACCCTGCCATCCTTCCCAGATCCTACTGGCAGACCTGTTATTACCCATTCACTGCTGCAAATGGAGAAACATTTGCCATCACTCTTCAGAGCAAACCTATCCTAATCCAATTGTTCCCTGGAGTCCAGATAAAACATCGAGTGTTAGGCTCCGAACTTCCAAACAAAGATCTTCTAATAGGATTTGATATCCTTCAGAAGCTCTCACAGGTCTCCTGGCTCCCCAAAGGACTGAAGTACAAGAATTTATTTTTACCTTGGACGGTCCAACCCAACCTTTTCCAGCTTGATGACAGTATCACCTCTCTCCAGACAACCATCATCAAAACTTCTTGTGCTGAATCCCATTCTGATTTCCTCACCAAATATACCCATCCTTTGTGGAAGAACCCTGCTTTCTTCATTTCTCTCCCCTTCAAAAGGAATGAAGACCTAAACCCCACTAAAGCTACTCACCATGGGATGAATCCCGACCATTACCAACTTGCTATCCAAGAGTTAAACCAACTCCAATCCGAAGGACTTGTTGAACCCACTACCTCCCAGTGGGCCTGTGAAGCTTTCTATGTGAACAAAAGAGCCGAACAAGTTCGTGGAAAATTGAGGCTTGTCATCAATTACCAACCATGAAACCATTTCCTCCAGGATATAAAGTTTCCCCTACCCAGAAGAGCTGTTATGTTTTCCAATCTCCCGAATGCCAAAATCTTTTCAAAGTTTGATCTCAAAGCTGGTTTTTGGCAGTTGGGTATCCATCCCGATGACCGTCCTAAGACTGGGTTTTGCATCCCAGATCACCACTACCAATGGACTGTCATGCCTTTTGGTCTCAAAACCGCTCTCTCCCTCTTTCAGCAAGCTATGATCAACGTCTTTCATCCAATCCTTCCATCTACCCTTATCTATATCGATGATATCCTCCTATTCTCTCCAGATGTTGAATCCCATACCACCCTTCTCCGAGAATTCCACCAACTTGTCCTAAAGTATGGAGTGATGCTTTCTGAAAAGAAAATGATCCTAGCACAACCAGAAATTGAGTTTTTAGGAATGAAGATCTCCCATGGCCAATATATTCTCCAACCCCACATAGCTACCCAGCTTCTCCAATTTCCTGATGAACACCTCACCCGAACCCAAATCCAGCAATTCCTTGGAATTGTAAACTATATGGCTGAGTTCATCTCCAACCTAGCTCCTTATCGAAAGTCTCTCTCAGACCTTTTTAAGAAGACTCCTCCCCCTTGGTCCCCCTCTTGCACAGAAGCCATCAAGCATCTCAAAACCATCTCTCAAACACTTCCCCCATTGCAGATCCCTTCCAATGGAAAGAGAATTCTGCAGACTGATGCCTCCGACCTCTATTGGGGCGCAGTTCTCCTTGAAGAAACTCCCCACCAGTCCCGATCTATTTGTGGCTACAAAAGTGGTGCTTTCACTCCTGCTGAACTTCACTACCACTCTACCTACAAGGAAATCCTTGCCATCAAAAGAGGAATTGAGAAATTTGAATTCCATCTCCTTGGTCACCATTTCAGGATCGAAACTGATCTCAGTAGTTTTCCAAACATGTTGAAATTTAAGCAAAAGCATCCTCCTAAAGCCCAGCTCTTAAGGTGGGCAAATTGGTTCTCCCAATGGTCCTTTGATGCTTTCCACATTCCAGGCAAGACTAATGTTCTCCCAGATTTCCTGTCTCGTTTGAGAAAGGAGATCAACCCAATATGTTTTCCCATGATCTCCTGTTTTGAGCCCTTACCATTCCCTTTTCATCTCCAGACCCTTCTCCTTGAACAGACCCTCATTACAAGAAGTTGTCACATGGTTAATTCTCTCAAATTTCTTTATGTCCATAGATATGGTCTCGAGTCTGGCCCAATCCGAACCATGCCTTTTCACCCAATTTATCCTTTTCTAACCCATTTTGAGCTTAATCCCTCCTTTTACTTCCATTTTTCTAGGGAACTTTACCTCCTCCTATGGTATCTAGTAGATATTTATCATATTGGGATCATCCTTGATAAATCTCAATTGTTACAATATCTAGCTCAGTGTCTCTTTAATAACCTCTCCTCTGACCAAATGAAATTCTGTTCCTGGTTAACCTTGTTTGGAGACATTTCCTTTTGGCATAACCAGCACCATCACACCCCTTTCCAAAATCCCATGTTTGTTTTCTGGAGTTCAAAGCAGTTCCTACCCACCCCTGATAATGGTTTCCATATTCAGAAGCACTTTCATACTTCCTTTTTTACAGGTCATGAAAATATCCTGGTCTATGAATTGGTTACTCACTTTGATATGTTCAGAACCCAAATCTGCCATCATAATGGAATTTCCCCAAGGACTATCTCTCCCTTCCTTTTCCATCCAGATACTGCAAACTGGCGGACTTCTGATTTCTTTCCCCCAGACTGGCGTACAAAAATGCTCCAAATCTTGGCTGACCATGAAGCTCAATATTCCTGGGATCTCCTAGATCCAGATCATCCTATCTACCGAGTGCACCTTCATGCATATCCTATTGACACAGCCCCCAGTGGTTACAATTCAGAAGACATGCACTCAGACGATTGGAGTCCTCCTGGCCCATGGTAGCTCAATGATGTTAGCTATCCTATTGTTTATGTACTATTTGTATATGTATGACACATGAATGATGTCAAAATGTTTATCTGTAATTCTGCCAGTCAGCAAGGGCATTCTTGTCCTTCCACTTTCAGATTCTGCCATTCCGACTGTCGGCAAGGGTATTTTAGTATTTTCAGCCTGTGATGTCATGGCTGACGTTTTTTCTTTTTCATTATTGCTTGTTGTCCCCACAAAGGCTCTTTATGTCTTTTGTGTTTTCTCCTTCTACCTATATAAGGCATGCTTGTATGATATGTAAGGGAAGAGTCCCATAAATAAAAACTTGTGTGTTTTTCAGTTCTATCTTGTTCTTACATTTTTGTTCTTAATTTCAGTTCTTAGTTCGTAATTTAGTTCTTTGATCCTTTCCTACTTCGTGTCTGTATATGGTCTGAACGCAAATTGTCCTGCTGTAGCTGCATCGATGAGATTCTTTTGCTCGGACCCAAGTCCAAGATAGAAGTTACGTATAAGGTCTTGGTCCACAAACTTATGGTGGGGAAACTTTCTTAGAATCTCATTAAATCTGTCTCATGCATCATGGAACTGCTCATCATACAACTGTTTGAAATGAGTGATAGCTTCTTGTGCCTCATGAGTTCTTCCTACTGGAAAATATTTCTCTAGAAATTCTGCTTTCAGGGTTTCCCAATGGATTTTCACATTGTTAGGCAAGGGAATGTACTAGTGTTTGGCTTTCTCTCTTAATGAAAAAGGGAATAGTCGCACAAGCTATCCACTGGCACTAAGGTTCTCAATTCTAATCGTAGAGGCCATTTCTAAGAAATTGTTAATATGTTGGTATGGATCCTCTTTCTTAGGCCCGAAGTACTTTGGAAGCATGTTGAGAACACTAGATTTGATCTTATAGTATTTCACGCCATCCTCTTTTGGAAATTCGTCAAACATCTCTTGAGTAGCTGAAGGAGCAAAGTACCCCTTTAGGGATGTGGCTGGCGGTCTCCTTACATTAGCATCTTGATCGGCCATCTCTTCTTGCTCCAACTGTTGACGACGGTTCAACTCCCTAGCTCTACCATTTCGATGAAACGTACGTTCAATTTCGGGGTCAAAGGGAACTATCACAATATTAGGGTCAAAATGAGAAGTCCTATCGGTCATGCACTAAACAATGAATTTTTTTTTTCTCAATTTATAAAATTTTTTACTATTCCTAAATTTCTCTACTTATTAACAACCAGCAAAGTTAAACATCAAGTGCAGAATCTAGTTATACTAAAACTCACAAAAGGTCCGTCGACACAACTTAAGCTGCTCCGCTTTCTCCCTTTATGCTTTTCAGAATATCTGTAAAAAACACAAGAATTCTAACTTTAGATACACTACAATAATTCAATGCAAATAACCTACTAAAGCTTTGAATAATGCCAAGTCCCCGACAACAGTGCCAAAAACTTGATGTCGGTCGGGTGTAGTTAAAAATATGTATTAAGAATGCACCCTTATGACGGCCTAGGCTTTACCTATTCGCAAGCGCACAAATAAATTGTAATATAAAAATGGCTTGAGAACGGGAATTTCGAACCTACAGAGAGTTGTTTATTCACTTCAGCAGTTCAAAACTATTGAATTATGTTTTTGAAAAAGTATTTGGATTTGATTTTTGAGAATTAAACTAAAATTAACTAAGAAAATAATAAAAATGATAGTTGTGATCAAGAGATAGAGAACACTAGGGTTTTCATCACTCCACCACTAACCACATAATATAATCCTTAATTTGCACAATTGTAGGAAGGCGATCTATTACTGTGAATCAGGTCATACCGCAAATAGTCGAATACAACCCCCAAAAGGATACCGTCAACCGAATTTGCTACAACCCATCTCCGGACAGAGTATGACTAGTTCATGCATCTAATTTAAACTAATCCTACTAACAAAAATTAAAAAGCATGATATATCATCTCACCGAGGCATGACCTGTGTAAACCTAGGATTTTGAGTGTTAAGAACCATTGTGTAGAAAATCTTATATTAAGCATCCGAGTTCGAGCCCATAGTGAATAATCATGATTGAATAGAAAAATTATATTTATTCCATATAAGAAAAGAATTTATAACAAATATAAAATTCTATATAAAAATCTAAACGAACACTCATCTACTACAATCATCACAGAATAGTCACAGTTTCCCCTCTATTACAATTGAAAACAAATATAAGGACTACATTACTTGGTTAGGGTTTTGCTAGAAAACCCTAGATACCGGTTTAGTTGGCCATGGAAGATGGTGACTGCATCATGGATGTAGAGACGCACTCCATGTTCTTTTTCTCCGCTTATCTATATCTGAGTATGACTCTTCTTCTCCACAACAACAAGTCTGAATGAACGTATGAAAACTTAATGACGCAATAGCTAACCCCGTAATTCTGATGTATGGTCGTGTATATATAGGCAATGGAGGCCCTTTTCAGTTTTTTCACTCTAAAACTCATGTAAACCCTAACTTCCCATTTATATAAGTGTATATACATGTATACAGAGGTCTGGAGTCATAGGGCACGTCTTCCAATTAAGTCGGGTGAAACAGGAAAAATCCACACAAAACCATCAATAGTTATCGCACTTACGCTTGGAGCCTACGCTTCAGGCGTACCAGGCCTACGTTTCAAGTGTAGGTCCAAGCGTAGTTTTGTGTTTACTAACCCCTTTTTGGAACTTTAAGCATAGGCACAAGCGTAGGAAATTTATGGAAAATTACTTTTCTCTATGAATGCACCAAAATGTCCATTTTGAACCCACGATACTTTTTGCTGAAGATTATGGCATCTGTAAATGCCATTTTTGCCCTCCGGGAGTCATTTTTGTCTTGAAATGTCTCTTTGACTCTCTTCTTGGATGGAAAGAACACACTCTTCAATTAATTCACCGAAGTTAGCTCTATTTCTTCATTAAGCTCTTAAAACATGCTTTAACACGCAAATAACATAAAAATACCAAATAATGAAATGAAAGAACATAACATAGTGAGTTAAGGGGTCAAAATGTTTAATATTTGACACCTATTATACCCCCAAACTTACATATTGCTAGTCCTTTAGCAATAAACTCATGAAACTTTTTCTTGTGATGATCTTTTACTCTAACTAATCTAACTACTCTAACATAATCCCTTGCTTTCGTGAGGGTCGACGATTACACTTAGCACGTGTAACAAGCCTTTTAAACCCCTAGGTTACCCCTAGTGGACGAGTGAAGTCTCGTGAAGGTTTCCAATAATAGTACCAATAAGCATCTCAGTTCTCTATAATCACGTAGTCATGAGTTCACACACAAATTCAATTAAGTTATGATATAATGCAAAAGACAACATGGATACAAATACTCCCACTCACTACGGAACAACAATTATATCAAGCTTTGTGTCATAAATGGTTCCCACTAAAGTAAATGATTTCGTTACTCTCTACTTAAAATCTAGACAACCTTCCGTGATTTTGTGAACACTCAGCTACGATATTTCAGTTTCTCTTCTCTTACTACATTGATCAAACTTTGTCATTTTTCATAAAAACATACTATTTTCATCTTTCCACTTTTCATCTCTTTTTGTCTTTCTAAGTCTCCGGATTTTCCAGCGAGGATTTTTAGTCCCAATAAACTGGGCCCGAGCTTCTTCCATGGGATTTATGTTCATCAGTATTCTCCCCTTTAAACGTGAACAATAATATTGGTGATACCAAGACCCGGTTACTCAGATCAAAGCACTATTTTTTGCATTTTATTTTCTCAAAATAATTTTTTCAATTTTCTCCATTTCAACCATAACATCTCCCCTTCTCCCCTTTTATTGTGGTAAAATTATTTTTCAACTATATAGTAAAAGATCAACCTATTTCCCATACTGAATGTGTGATTGTGCTTATAGGTCAAAGTTGTTTTTCTTGATCTCAATTTCACTCACTCACTCACCCATGTAAAACTACATCACTTCACTAACTTGATCTAATCATTACTCTCATGAATGAGAATATCACATCACATACTACTCATTTTATCATCCCCAACCTCTTTCGTCGTTGAGTAATCTAGATAAAAGGGATACTCTTCAGTAGTAACTCCTTGGGGATATTAGACTTCTTTATTAATGCCATTTTCTTAATTGATTGCTTAGCTGAATTCCCATTGATGACGCGTAGTCAAGTGAGACACCCACAGGGATATAAACTATCTCACTTGACTGCGCGTCATCAGTGGGAACTTAACTCACCGATTTTTCACTTTCAACGGTATCCATACTCGAATCTAAGATGAAATAGAGAAAATGCACTAACCAAATAGAATGTAAAAGGTAAAAGAAAGAAGGAGATGACTGATAGGTGCCTAATACTATCCATTCTAGGCCCCTAACTCGCTATTGTTACATTTTATCATTCCGTTACTTGGTGTTTTTATGCGATTTGCATGTCTAAGCATGTTTCAGGAGCTTAATGAAGAAAATGAGCTAACTTTGGAGATTAACAAAGGATGTGCTTGTGTCTAACCGCAAAAGAGAAAAAAAGGAGTTTTGAAGCAAAAAGTGTTTCCCGGAGGGCAAAAATGATATTTTTCGGAGCCAAAACTTCGGGAAACATACTAACGGAGTGAATGGGGTTCAAAAGGAAGAAGAATTGAAAAACATGATTTTCATGATTTTTCCTACGGATATCTATGCAGACAACAAATAAAAAGTGGCTGAAATCATCATTTCTATGCACGAGCTACGCACATAGCTGAAGAGCTACGCACAAGGCCTATGCATAAGTGTATGTCAAGCTATGCTTAAGCGTAGGAAACCCTATGCTCAAGCCTAGGGTCATGGGTAGGTAGCAACTGATAGGTGCTCAATATTGGTCATTTTTCGCCCCTATCTTGCGTTTGTTATGTTTTTACATTTCATTACTTAGTATTTTTATCTCGTTTGTGTGTGTAAACATGTTTCAGGAGTTTAATGAAGAAACATAGCTAATCTCGGTGAATTTACTGAGTTCGTGTTCATTTCTATCTTGAGAAAGGAATTAAGAGGTGCACCAAAGCGAAGAAGAGCTACCAGTGGACAAAATGGTTATTTCCCGACATCATTATTGCACCGAAGGCAAAAATGTCATTTTCAGACATTATTACTTCATCGAAAAATATCTGGAGTCAAAGGCGACCAATCTAGCTCAAATATGAAAACACGAGTTTTTACAGCAAAAATGCATTATACCCTACGTCGTCAGAGAGAAAAAGGGGCAAATTGGACCCAGGCTACGCTCTTAAGCTACGCTGTGGTTTTGGACCCTACGCCTTAGACCTATGCCCAAGTGTAGGTCAGGAGCGTAGCGCTATGCCCTATACCTATGCCCAAACGTAGGTCAGGAGTGTAGGTCCCACCTTGTGGTGACGTGATCCCTCGACATGCTGAAGTTGTTTCAGAGTTGTTTAAGAATTTTCCAGTTTTGTCCCTACTTCGATATTTCAAGTGATCGGTGATTCCAGACCTATACATACAGGCTTATACACATATTTACATATGATTTTAGGAGATTATTCATGTATTATGAAATTACGGAAAAGGACAACCATTAGGGTTTCCCTCACTTGTCTATAAATACTATAGGGTTAGGTTTAGTTTGGGAGTTCTGTTTTTAGTTGTAGTTTTGATATAGTTTTTGGAGGTTGGTTCATGCACGTTCATTCATAGAGTTCTTCTATTGAAGAGAACTACCATTGAAGATCTAGAGATTCGGAGAAGAAGGCCATGAAGAGCGTTTCTACACCAACAATGCAGATTCTCTCAGCCATGATCAACTAATTCGGTATCTAGGGTATTTTCACAAAACCCTAGCCAAGTAATATAGTTCTGATTTTATATTCAATTGTAGAGAGAGGAAACTGTGACTATATTATGATGATTGTTGATGTGAAATTTAGAGTAACCCAAAAGATAGATTAACCCAAATCAAATTTTACTCGCAAGTATACGAATCATAGTAGTAAAGAGTACAAGTATTGCGAGGTCATTCCCACGAGGATTGATTAGACAAATTACATCTAAAAATTACTATCTAACTAATTCAACCAAATATTGATGATTTTGATAAAAGAATAATTGTAAAAGAGATGAAAGAACAATGATAAAGAAAATACCAAGGCTTTGATTCCACCACTAATCAATACAATTCCAATTTTCAATTGAAGTTATTAAATAGCCAAATAATCTTCACACATCCAATAAAAAATAATTATAATCAAACATATGGATGGCCTATCCGGGTTAGGGCATAGGTTCAATTAAATATTTATTATCTTGATCATGAATAATAAACAAATAATTGAAAGAATAACATAAATCACAACTAACTATCCATGGTCATGCATAAATAATTATGATTTACTTTCTTCTTCTTAAATCGCCAAATAAGATTACATGTTCATGGTCAGACACAAGTAACCTATATGCTAAAGTTCCAATAAATTCAATTAAAGTCTTGGTTAAAGCACATAAAATTGAAAGTATAGGAAAACATTAAAATAATTAGAAGAAGAATTTAAATGAAAGATTCAACTACTTATTTCAATTGAAATAATAGAATTGTAAATGAAAAGAGTTTCCTCTCAGCCCTGGCCGAGAGAATTAGTTACACATGAAGAAAAAATAATAAAACAACAACCAAACCGAAATTGAAGATGGAAGAACGTCTTTGCTTTCTCTGTGAATTGCACCAGTCTTCTTTTCTATTCCTTTGGCTCTTGATGATCCTTTGTGCATCCACATATGCCCTATTTATAGGGGTCCTCAAGGTTTCATCTAGAAAAGTAATTAAGAGAATACAATATTCCCATATTTCTTTTCCTAATTGGTGATATCTTGGAGCCCAAGTTTGACCAATTTGGAGAGTAAATTTGGAAGATATTGGTGAAATACTCTTTTCTTGTTAATCAAGTCCTTTTTCCACAGCCCTTGATTTCACTCCATTCTGACCGTTCCTTCAAAATCTGTGATTATATTACCAAACTGATGCTGATTTTCGCACAAAATAGTATGTCAGATTTAAAATGTCTTTTTCGCCCTCTAAACTTCAGAATTAGGGTTTCTATGTGAAATACCAATATTCTTTAAATTGAATAATCTTTCTAGGAACACTGAGCTCACACAAATCTGAACAACGGGCTGAAATATATGACCCAAATACTAAGACGTGGTCTAAACAGATTTTGGGCTTGTTTAGATGGATTTAACCCATTTGTACCAGAAATCAACAATAACCTATAAAAATATAAAAACACAAATATTAATTAAAATAATTTAAAATAAATGACTAAAAAATATATTTTTGGAGGTTAATCGTGTATGAATTATGCACTTATCAAATACCCCCAAACTTATATTTTGCTAGTCCTCGAGTAAAACAAAAATAAAAAAAATAAAAAAAAAACCTAACTATACCACTTTCGCAGGAACTCTCGATTGCATTTAGCATTTGCAATAAGCCTTTGAACCCCTAGGTTACCCCTAGTGGACGAGTTATAGTCTCGTGAGGGTTTCCAGTGATGATACTCACAAACATCCGAAAAATAAGTTTCAAAGCAATATACAATCACATATGTAACCTTGAATAGTAAATTGTCATCAACTTGAGATTTTCGAATCATTAATTTATTTGAGATGTCAAACCCATATTCTCCGTCTAAATTAAATTTAAGCTAAGTCTAATTCACTTATCAAAATTTAGTTGAAGACCCAAATTGTCCATCCTTGTTGTAAAGTGCAACAACTAAACACTAATTCAGAATTGGTCAAAACCTTATGACATAACTCCAAAATCTCAAAAATCATCGGGTTTCCAGAATAAGAACAATTTTACATTGGTAACTCAAGTGATTATTTTTTTTTCTTTGACATACTTCCACAAGGAATTGTTTACCCAAGAGGAACTTAATTTACTCCCAACCTCAAGCCAACCCTTTGGATTTTTTTTTTCTCCACAAGGAATTGTTTACCCAAGAGGAGCTTAATTTACTCCCAACCTCAAGCCAACCCTTTGGATTTTTTTTTTCATCACAAGAGTCCTGATTGAATCTCATCCTGGTCTACCCAATTTTTTTCTAAGATAATAGAACGATATCACTAAATTTCAGTGCTCGTGAAATATGTTTCAAGGTTTAACTACGAGGGTCATCAACTAAATAATGATAAGTATAAAAGACTAAGGACTATCATTCAGTCTGACTAGATTAAGTATTTTAGTCTCAAATATACTAATGATTTTCAAATCTCAACCAAACTGATGACAATTCAATACTCAAAGATATAGAAATACTGAACATATTGCATAGGATTTGAAACCCCTTTTTTTTTTTTTTTTTTTAAATATGAAAATATATACATATATCTATAAAAAAATTCCCTTTACCCCCAAACTTAGATCAAATATTGTCCGCAATAGTTAAAAATGAAAGTCACAAGGGCAAGTTTGAGAATTACCTTGGATGACGTATTATCCAACTTCGAGCAAGAACAAGGAGAAAAATAATAATAATAAAAAAATGGATCAGAAGGAATTACAAGTATGCCACCCCTAAACTTGGATTATAAACATCCACAAAAATCTTGTTTTTTTTTATTTTTTTAAACTCAACAATTTTGATAAATGGGGTCCTCTAGACGAATATACTCCACATCTCTATCTACCAACCCATCTAAGTATGGTTTCAACCTCTGCCCATTCACTTTGAAAATACTACCATCCTTAGGGTTTTGAATCTCGACTGCCCCATGAGAAAAAAACATTTGTCACAGTGAATGGACCAGTCCATCTAGAACGCAACTTCCTTGGAAAGAGACGTAATCTAGAGTTGAATAACAAAACTTTTTGGTTGGGCTCGAAGGACTTCCTAAGAATACATTTGTCATGAAACATTTTAGTCTGCTCTTTATAAATCTTGGCATTCTCATATGCATCCTTACGAATCTCTTCTAACTCATTGAGTTGGAGTTTACGATGTGACCCAGCCTTACCCATATCAAAGTTAAAGGTTTTTATAGCCCAATAAGCACGATGTTCTAATTCTACAGGCAAGTGACATGCTTTTCCAAAGACAAGTCGATAAGGGGACATTCCAATCGGGGTTTTAAATGCAGTCTGATAAGCCCAAAGAGCGTCGTTTAACCATTGCGACCAGTCCTTACGATCTGGTCGAACCGTTATTTCGAAAATAGTTTTGATCTCCCGATTGGAAATTTCCACTTGTCCACTTGTCTGTGGGTGATAAGAAGTGCTAACTTTATGAGTGATGAGGTAATTGTTCATGATAGTTTCAAATGGTTTATTGCAAAAATGTTTACCACCATCACTTATAATTGCACGAGGCGACCCAAAATGAGAAAATATGTTATCTTTTAAGAATTGAATCACGATCCTATGATCATTTTTCCTACAAGGTATAGCCTCCACCCACTTGGACACATAGTCAACAGCTACAAGTATGTATAGGTAACCAAATGAGGGAGGAAATGGACCCATAAAATCAATACCCCAAACATCAAAAATTTCAACGATAAGGATGTTAGTGAGGGGCATCATGTTCCTACAAGAAATACTACCCATACGTTGGCCCCAATCACAAGTGAAGCAAAATGCATGTGTATCACGAAAGAGTGTTGGCCAATAGAATCCACATTGTAAAATCTTTGCAGCTGTTTTCTTAGAACCAAAATGACCACCACATGCATGGTCATGACAAAAGGAGATAATACTATGAAACTCATTTTCAGGAACACATCTCCTAATGATTTGATCGGGGCAGATCTTGAACAAATAAGGATCATCCCAGAAAAAATGTTTAACCTCAGCAAGGAACCTAGATCTATCATGTTTTGTCCAGTGTTCAGGGAGTTGGCCAGTAACAAGATAATTGACAATGTCAGCATACCAAGGTAACTGGGAGACAGCTAAAAGTTGTTCATCAGGAAAAGATTCATTCAAGGGTGATAAATCCTTAGTGCATTCAGAGACAATCCTAGACAAGTGATCAGCTACGACATTCTCAGAACCTTTCTTATCACGAACCTCAATATCAAACTCTTGTAATAGTAAGACCCAACGGATCAAATGAGGTTTAACATCTTTCTTTGAGAAAAGGTATCTCAAAGCAGCATGGTCAGAGAACACAATAACCTTGGACCCTAAGAGGTATGATCTAAACTTATCTACAGCAAATACAATGGCCAGTAGCTCTTTTTCTGTGGTGGAGTAATTGAGTTGGGCATCATTCAGAGTCCTACTAGCATAATAGATGACATGGGGCATATTATCTACTCGTTGCCCTAAGACAGCTCCAACAACATAGTCAGATGCATCACACATAAGCTCGAAAGGTAGAGACCAATTGGGGGGTTGTATGATGGGAGCAGAAGTCAATAAGAGTTTAAGCTTTTCAAATGCTTGTGAACATTCATCATTAAAGACAAAAGTGGCTTCCTTAGCAAGTAGGTTGCATAAGGGACGGGAGATTTTGCTAAAGTCTTTAATGAATCTCCTATAAAATCCAGCATGACCAAGGAAAGATCGAATTTCCTTCACTGTTCGTGGTCGAGGAAGGTGTGAAATCAGATCAATTTTAGCCTTATCGACTTCTATTCCCCTATGAGAAATGAAGTGCCTAAGTACAATGCCTTGTTGTACCATAAAATGAAACTTCTCCCAATTTAACACGAGATTTGTTTCTTGACATCTTTCCAACACAAGGGATATGTGGTGTAAACACTCATCGAAAGAAGACCCAAATATTGAGAAATCATCCATGAATACCTCAAGAAAACGCTCAACCATATCAGAAAAGATGCTCAACATACACCGCTGAAAGGTAGCAGGTGCATTGCATAGCCCAAAAGGCATGCGTCTATAAGCATAGGTACCGAAGGGACAGGTAAATGTGGTTTTTTCTTGATCTTCAGGAGCAATAGGAATCTGGTTGTAACCAGAATAACCATCCAAAAAGCAATAATGGCCATGTCCGGCTAGTCTTTCAAACATTTGATCTATGATAGGGAGAGGAAAATGGTACTTCCTTGTGACTAGATTCAGTTTATGATAATCAATGCACACACGCCACCCAGTTGTCATTCTCGTAGATATTAACTCGTCATTAGTATTTTTAACAACCGTAATCCCAGACTTTTTAGGCACTACTTGGACAGGACTAACCCAAGTACTATCAGAAATAGGATAGATGATTCCTGCATCTAACAATTTGAGCACTTCGGCTCGGACAACTTCTCTCATGTTAGGGTTAAGCCTACGTTGCATTTCACGAGTTGCCTTTGAGTTTTCCTCAAGATGAATACGATGCATACACCTAGTGGGGCTTATACCCTTGATATCTGCTATTGTCCACCCTAAAGCTGTTTTATGTTCTCTGAGAACATTAAGCAACTTTTGCTCTTGTGCACTATCAAGATTAGAGGCAATAATGACAGGTAACTTATTAGAAGGACCTAAGAATGCATACTTGAGATGCTCGGGCAAAGGTTTAAGATCAAGTTCGGGTGACTCTTCAATAGATGGGACAAGTTTAGACTTGGATGGTAAAAGAGGTTCTACCATGGCTTTCCATTTAGTTGTGTCCATAACAGGGGTAGAATCAAGCAATGAATTGACTTCAGCGATGGATCTATCTATGTCAAAATCTAAGCCAAAATGGGCTAGACAAGTCTCGAGGGGGTCATGAGAAGATAATTGTGGAAATGAGTCATGAACAAGGCTTTCAATCATATTAATCTCAAAAGTATCCTCTAAATCTGGAGGTTGTTTTTCCACATTAAACACATTGAGTTTAACATTCATGTTGCCAAAAGATAGTTGCATAACCCCATTTCTACAATTTATGACAACATTGGATGTGGCTAAAAATGGGCGACCTAAGATGACCGGAATGTGGTTACTAGGATTTTGGACAGGTTGGGTATCTAAGACGACAAAGTCCACTGGAAAAATAAAATTGTCAACATTGATTAGAACATCTTCAATAACACCACGAGGAATTTTCATAGATCTATCAGCCAATTGCAGTGTTATAGGGGTCGATTTTAACTCACCAATACCTAATTGCACATACACAGAATATGGCAATAGATTCACACTAGACCCTAAGTCGAGTAATGCCTTCTCAATCATATGATCACCAATGACACAAGAAATGGTAGGGCATCCAGGATCTTTAAACTTAGGTTGGGTGTTGTGACGGATGATTGAGCTTACTTGCTATGTGAGGAAGACTTTCTTGTGCACATTTAAATTTCGTTTCTGAGTGCAAAGATCTTTCAAAAAATTGGCATAGGCGGGAACTTGATCGACAAGAGTGAGTACGGGAATGTTTACTTGGACTCACCTAAACAAGTCCATCATTTCACTATAATTCGTCCCTTTCTTGACTGGGGTCAAACGTTGAGGAAAAGGTGCCTTGGGTATATAAACTTCCATAGGATTGGACTCAGAAGAGGTGGATGATTTTTGACACTCTGGTGAAGCATCATTTTCTTTGAATTGCTTGTTGTTCCCTTCTTCTACATCACACTCTTTGGACACAACTTTTGGTTCATGCCTAGGTATTTCTACCTTGTTATCAATTTGTTTGCCACTTCTAAGGGTAGTGATGGACTTCACTTCCTCGTATTGTTCATGCTTAGAACTAGAGCTCACCTCATGTTGACCCTTTGGATTAGTTATGGGTTGACTAGGAAACCTTCCCTTCTCTCTCTCAGTTAAGGTAGAGGCAATTTGACCCATTTGAACTTCCAATTTAGCAATGGATTGAGAATTAGAATGCAAGCTTTGTTGGGTATCTTTTTGGAATTGAAGTGAACTTTGCATGAAAAGATGGAGAGTGTCCTCAATGGATGACTTCCTAGTTTGTGTAGGATATGGTGACAACTGTTGAGTTGATGACTGACCGGAAGCTTGAGGATAAGAATGAGTGTTGGAATTCCCATATGGAACTCCTTGATTTGACCCTTTGGACCATGATAAATTTGGATGTTTAGCCCAACCAGAATTATAAGTCTGTGAATAAGGATCATTGTCTGGTCTCCTAAAAGCATTCAAGGCATGGGCTTGCTCAGATGCATGTTTAGAAAATGTCATATTAGATGGACAAGACATTGTGAGGTGGGTTGGGCTTGAACAAATGGAACACACCTCAGATTTAGGTGTCAATGGGGGTCCACTAGCTAACATCAAATCATCGAATTTTCGAGCCAAGGACTCAATTTTTGCATTAAGGTCTACAGTACTTCCTATCTCATATATGCCACCCTTTTGTTGAAGATGAGTATTCCTTTCCACCCTAGTTGAATAATCCCATTGTTGGGAATTTTCACACAAAATTTCAAAGAAGTCCCAAGCTTCGATGTCACTTTTATCCATAAATGTTCCTCCACTAGTGGCATCAACCATGCGACGGTTTTAGGGTGTTAAACCATCGTAGAAATATTGAACTAGTCGCCACTTCTCATATCCATGGTGGGGACACTTAAGAAGTAAATCTTTCCATCTCTCCCAACATTCATAAAATTGTTCAACCTCTTTTTGTGTAAAATTTGAAATTTCTCTCCGAAGGGAATTGGTTTTATGAACAGGGAAGAACTTGTTCAAGAATTTTTTTGACAAAACATCCCAAGTAGAGATAGATCCTGATTCTAAAGAATTCAACCATGCCTTCGCCTTATCTTTTAAAGAAAATGGAAAGAGACGTAGACAAATGGACTCATCAGAGAAGTTTTGGAACTTGAATGTGGAACAAATGTCTAGAAAGTCCTTGACATGAAAATATGGATCCTCACTGTTTAGACCATGAAATGTGGGTAGAAGTTGGATGACACTTGGTTTAAGCTCAAAGTGTGTGGCCGTTGTGGCTGGCAACACTATACATGAAGGTGCTACATTGGACAGGGGCAGAGTATTCCCTAAGTGTTTTAGGCGCAACCTCTTCTCCCATCTCAACCAAAGGTTTATCCAATTTATTTTTACCTTTAGATCTTTTCCTAAATGTTCTTTCAATTTCTGGATCAAATGATACTAATTTTGGATTTTGAGATCGACAACCTTGCATATACTAGACACACTCTAGAAAGTTAACAAGGATATACCAAGCAACCAAACAAGCCAAACAAGTATTTTTTTATTATTATTTATTTTATTTTATTTTATTTTATTTTTATTTTTTTTTTCTAATTTTCTTTGTGAGAATTAATTCAAGGGCAATGTTAATGTTTATTTTCTAATCTTGTAGAGAATTATCAAGAATAGCCACAATAATTCTCTCCTAATTAGAGCTCCTACTCTCTTCCAAAGTAAATCAAAGGATGACCAGTTAAGGCCTGCCAACAAAACAACCAGGTGGATTCCCAGGTAGGTCGAGAGGCACTAGGCCTGCTTAATGACGGGACGTCCACACAACCTTAAGCAACAGAGTTGCCGTTTGACAGAACCTTTCTAGACATTGTTAAGTTGGAAGGTGCTCACTGGAGTTACCAAAGATTATCTTTTTCCAAGAGGGTCCTATGAGCTATATGAAAATCCTAGGGCCAACGTCTACTTGATTTTAGATTAAAAAAATTTAGGCTTGGGTTTGACAAATGCAAGGAGATTTTTAACCTAGGTGGGCAAGGAATTGGTGATGAAATCCAATCCTTATCTTGTTAGGGGTTAGTGCCCTTACTAAAATTTTATGCAAAATGCTAAATTAAAATGCACAAATAATTGAAAGAATAACATAAATCACAACTAACTATCCATGGTCATGCATAAATAATTATGATTTACTTTCTTCTTCTTAAATCGCCAAATAAGATTACATGTTCATGGTCAGACACAAGTAACCTATATGCTAAAGTTCCAATAAATTCAATTAAAGTCTTGGTTAAAGCACATAAAATTGAAAGTATAGGAAAACATTAAAATAATAAGAAGAAGAATTTAAATGAACGATTCAACTACTTATTTCAATTGAAATAATAGAATTGTAAATGAAAAGGGTTTCCTCTCAGCCCTGGCCGAGAGAATTAGTTACACATGAAGAAAAAAAATAATAAAACAACAACCAAACCGAAATTGAAGATGGAAGAACGCCTTTGCTTTCTCCGTGGATTGCACCAGTCTTCTCTTATTTTCCTTGGCTCTTGATGATCCTTTGTGCATCCACATATGCCCTATTTATAGGGGTCCTCAAGGTTTCATATAGGAAAGTAATTAAGATAATACAATATTCTCATATTTCTTTTCCTAATTGGTGATATCTTGCAGCCCAAGTTTGACCAATTTGGAGAGTAAATTTGGAAGATATTGGTGAGATACTCTTTTCTTGTTAATCAAGTCCTCTTCCCACAGCCCTTGATTTCACTCCATTCTGATCGTTCCTTCAAAATCTGTGATTATATTACCAAGCTGATGCTGATTTTCGCACAAAATAGTATGTCAGATTTAAAATGTCTTTTTCGCCCTCTAAACTTCAGAATTAGGGTTTCTATGTGAAATACCAATATTCTTTAAATTGAATCAGCTTTCTAGGAACACTGGGTTCACACAAATCCGAATAACGGGATGAAATATATGACCCAAATACTAAGACGTGGTCTAAACAGATTTTGGGCTTGTTTAGATGGATTTAACCCATTTGTACCAGAAATCACCAATAACCTATAAAAATATAAAAACACAAATATTAATTAAAGTAATTTAAAATAAATGACTAAAAAATATATTTTTGGAGGTTAATCGTGTATGAATTATGCACTTATCAATTGTGTTAGATGAGAGACCGTTTTTATTTGTGATACAAGTTTACATATTTGAATTGATTCTTGTCTTAGACTTTTCGAATATATTTATCTTACACAATCACAATTATTCACTATGGGCTGGAACTCGGATGCTTGATCTGTGATTTTCTACACAATGGTGGTCATAAAACTTGAAACCCTAGGTTGACATAGGCCATGCCCTGACAAACTGATATAGACATGCCTTAGTTTATTTTCATGCTTTAATTTACTTTTCTATTAGTAGTGGCATGCACTAATCAGTTTAGTCTTGAGATGGGTTATCGTGATCCGGTTGAGAGTAATCCTTTTTGGGGTCAAACTGTTGGCACGGTGCGACCTGATTCACAGTCAATGGATCGCCTTCATATAATTGAAATATAATTTGGACTATATTATACGGTTAGTGTTGGAGTGAGGAAACCCTAGTTTTCTCTCCCTCTGAATCACAACCATTATTTATTATTGTTTTCTGTTTTATTTTCATTAATATTAGATAATTCACAAAATCAAACTATTTTTTGAAAACTATATTTCAGTGTTTTTAGACTATTAAAGTGAATAATCATCGTCTATGTGAGATCGATATTCCCCTACTTAAGAAAAACTACATACAATTGATATGTACGGTTACAGAAGGGTAAAACCTAAAGTGTCGTTAATGTGTCATTTTTAACCATATATTTTGCACACACCTGACACCCACCAATTTTTTGGCGCCGCAGCCGGGGACTTTGCATTGTTTAATAGCTTTAGTAGTTTATTTGCATTATGTTATTGTAGATTAAAGCTAAAGTTAAATTTTTGTGTGATTTTCAGGTATAGTTGAAGAGCGTGAAAGGAAAAGACAAAGCTGCTGAAGTTGCGTCTGAACCCTTTGTGAGTTTCAATTTTGCTTTGTTTTTGCATTTAATTTTTAGCTTTGCTTTTTGTTCATAGTTTATATTAATTTAGAAGTAGTTTAGTTAATTTGCTTTATTTCAAAAAACAAAAATTTGAAAAAAGAAAAGTTTTTAGTTTATGTTCGATAGATTGACTCATTCAAATTCAAATTCTGCGTTAATTGTATACGACCCGGAGATTGAAAGAACTCTAAGGCATTTACGAAAATCTATTGAAGAGCGTCGTCAGACAAAAGAAGTCAAGATGGCTGACGAAAGAGTCAATCCACGGAGAGGACTGGATACCTCATTGAAAGGATTCTATGCACCGGACGCGTATGAATCGTATGCTGAATTTCTAGAAGAGAAAGGTGCAAAACATTTCAAGATCAAGGCGAGTGTGATCAACATGCTCCCAAAATTTTCTGGTCTCAGGATAGAAGATCCGTACTATCATGTCTATGAATTCTTAGGGGTAACATCAACCATTAGGTATGATGGTTTAACAAAAAATGATTTAAGAGTGCGTCTGTTCCCATGGTCTTTAAAAGATAAAGCAAAAAGATGGTACATTAAATTGACTCAAACAACTAAACTTGACTGAGAAACACTTAAGTAAGAATTCTTAGAAAAACATTTTCCCATAGGAAAGACTTCAAAAGCCTAAGATGCGATTAAGCGATTCAGATAGTTCCCAGGAGAGCAATTTCATGATGCGTGGGAAATGTACAATGAAATTTTGTATAAATGTCCCCACCATAGGTTTTTAAACTGATATTTTGTAAAACCTGACCACTGGTGGGTGTGTGATGATCTCTCTGGCGCTTTGGGCCCATGAAGGGGATTCAACACTTAGTTTTTGAAACTGATATTTTGTAAAACCTGACCACTGGTGGGTCTGTGATGATCTCTCGGGCACTTTGGGCCCATGGAGAGTATTCAACACTTAGGTTTTGAAGCTGATATTAGTAAAACCCGACCACTGGTGGGTCTTTGATGATCTCTCGGGCACTTTGGGCCCATGGAGAGGATTCAACACTTAGGTTTTTAGATAATCATGGAGATAATTTCGACCCTTGCGAAGATGATCGGGAAGAATGGAACTTTAATTGCAATCATTTGGGCTCTAGTGGCCTTTCTTTTCAGTAGTGGAAACAAAGTATTTCTACGTGTAATACTTCTTAAGTCGGGATGCATTCTGTGTATTGGGCTCCCTTCTATTATTAGAGTTCCTGAGTAGTCTGTAGGCCACGCGCCCTACCACTTCAGTGACGGTGTAGGGTCCTTCCCATGGCTCTTGGAGTTTACCCACGTGTCCGATCTTTCATCTAAGGACCATGTCCACGACTTGGAATCCCCTTCTTTTTACTCTCTTATTGAAGTGATTCCTGACCCGTTGTTGGTAAGCTGCCAGTCTTATCCCCACAATTTCTCTCTTCTCTTCCAGCAGGTAGAGCTCGAGAGCCAAGCGTTGGTTATTTGTTTTCTCGTTCCAAGCCAGTGGTCTCAATGTCGGGATGACATACTCCGTCGAGACTCGAGATTATGGCCTCCACCCCATATGCCATAGCGAAAGGTGTTTCACCGGTTGGTTGTCGGGGACTGGTTCTATACAACCACAATACCTCTGGTAATTTGTCCAACCATGCTTTTTTGGCCTTCTCAAGTTTCTTTGCCAGGGTGTTGAAGATGGAACGATTGGTTCTTTCTGCTTGTCCGTTGGCTTGCGGGTATCCTACCAAGGAGGTGTTTTGATTGATTCCATGCTTGGTCAGAAATGACCTGACCGGTTCACAGTCTAAATTTGTGTCATTGTCCATCATGATGGTCTGAGGCACTCCAAACCTGTAGATGATGTGATTCCATATGAACTTGACTACGTGGCTGCCCTTTATAGAAGGATAGGCCTTGGCCTCAACCCATTTGGTGAAATAGTCGGTGGCTAGGAGTACTCAGGCAAAAGGAAGGTTAGGAGCATAGCCCTATGCCCTATACCTACGCCCAAGCGTAGGTCCCACCTTATGGTCACGTGATCCCTTAACATGCTGAAGTTGTTTCGGAGTTGTATCAGAATTTTCCAATTTTGTTCCTACTTTGATATTTCAAGTGATCGATGATTTCAAACCTATACATACAGGCTTATACACATATTTACATATGATTTTAGGATATTATTCATGTATTATGAAATTACGGAAAAAGGGCAACCATTAGGGTTTCCCTCACTTGTCTTTAAATACCGAGGGTTAGATTTAGTTTGGAAGTTCTATTTTTAGTTCTAGTTTTAATAGGTTTTTGGAGGCTGGTTCATGCACGTTCATTCATAGAGTTCTTCTATTGAAGAGAACTACCATTGAATACCTAGAGATCTGGAAAAGAAGGCCATGAAGAACGTTTCTACACCAATAATACATATTCTCTCAACCATGATCAACTAATTCGGTATCTAGGGTTTTCTCGCAAAACCCTTGCCAAGTAATATAGTTCTGATTTTATATTCAATTGTAGAGAGGGGAAACCGTGACTATACAGTGATGATTGTGTTAGAGGAGAGACAGTTTTTATTCGTGATACAAGTTTATACATTTGAATTGATTCTTGTCTTAGACTTTTCGAATATATTTATCTTACACAATCACAATTATTCATTATGGGCTGGAACTCGAAACCCTAGGTTGACACAGGTCATGCCCTGACAAATTGATATAGACATGCCTTAGTTTATTTTCATGCTTTAATTTACTTTTCTATTAGTAGTGGCATGCACTAATCAGTTTAGTCTTGAGATGGGTTGTCGTGATCCAGTTGAGAGTAATCCTTTTTGGGGTCAAACTGCTGGCGCAGTGCGACCTGATTCACAGTCAATGGGTCACCCTCATACAATTGAAATAGAATTTGGACTATATTATGCGGTTAGTGGCGGAGTGAGGAAACCCTAGTTTTCTCTCCCTCTAAATCACAACCATTATTTATCATTGCTTTCTGTTTTATTTTCATTAATATTAGATAATTCACAAAATCAAACTATTTTTGGAAAACTATAATTCAGTGTTTTTAGACTATTAAAGTGAATAATCATCGTCTATGTGGGATCGATATTCCCCTACTCAAGCAAAATTATATACAATTGATCTGTGCGCTTGCAGAAGGGTAAAACCTAAAGTGTCATTAAGGTGTCGTTTTTAACCACATATTTTGCACACACCTGACACCCACCAGCAGCTGGGATTTGACATAATTTGAGTCCCGATCTGATTCAACTTCTTTTGAATTATCTCCGACTCCAACACCTCTAATCATGTGTATAGTGTATATTTAGATTATATTAAAGGGTTTTGGCTCAGAATTTAGGAGAAACATGGAGGGTGTTTCTACATCAACGATGCAGTCTCCGACCACCATGAGCAACTAAACCTGTATCTAGGGTTTTCTAGCAAAACCCTAGCCAAGAAATGTAGTTTATTATTTGTTTCAATTGTAACGAGGGGAAACTGAAGACCACAACTGTGATGATTGAGTAGATGAGTGATCATAGTTATTTAATATAAGGGGTTTTATATTTATTCTACTATTGTCTTAGACTAAATGAAAGCATTATCTCAATCAATCATGTTTATCTGGTGTTGTCTAGCATATCATGATTTTCTACACAATGGTGTTTAACACCTGAAGCCCTAGGTTTACACAGGTCATGCCTCGGTGAGTTGATATAAGCATGTTTTAGTTTAATTTCATGTTGTGGGAGTAGATTAGAGTAAATTAGATGGCATGCACTATTCATACTCTATCCGAAAATGTCTTGTAGCGAATCCGGTTGACGGTATCTATTTTGGGATATATTTGACTATTTGCGATATAATCTGATTCACGGGTGGTGAATCGCCCTCTTGCAATTGATCAAATATATAGCTATATTATGCAGTTAGTGGTGGAGTATGAAAATCCTAATTTTTATTTCTACTGTTCTTATCTTAATCTATCTTTACTTGATTTATTAGTTAATTAATTAACAAATTAGAAACAACAAATCATACTTTCATAGCAGTTCAAGAGTATTATTTTATGAGAATTTTAAATACGACTTAGTCCCTTGGGTTTGATAACCATTCTCAAGTAGAACTATACTATAATACGATTCGTGCACTTGCGATATGTAAAACTAGGTCATTGCAATGGTCTATTTTTAATCATTATTTTTAACCATAGTTTGACCGCATCAAGTTTTTGGTGCCGTTGCCGGGGACTAACGAATATTCTGAATTTTAGTAATTTAGTATACTTGAATTATCTATTTTTATTGTATTATCTAAAGTTGGATTGTGTGTTTTTGCGAGGTACACTGAAAAACACGAAAGGAGCTAATGAAGTAGTGAAGATTGCATTGTTGGACCACTTGTGAGTTCTAGTGTAGCTTAATTTTACGCATAATTTTAGCTTTATTTTTTGTCAATAGTCAGAGTAGTTTAGAAGTAGTTAGTTTATATTAAAAAAATATATAAAAATTACAATTTTCGTGTAAACTGTCAGAAAGTTTATTTTTAGCAAAATAGGCTAGTTTTTTTTAGTGGAAACGGGCCAATGAACAAAAATCGCTATAAAGCGAGCCCAGATTATTTTATGCCAAAAAGCGTCGTTTAAAGCCTTAAACCCACGATTTTATAACCGTTAGGAAGCTTGATGAAGATTTGGTGATTTTTTCTAGGAGACATGACTGATTATAAAGTAGAACCACTAACACTTAGAGATTACTACGCTCCATCAAGTTACACTTCCCCATTTGAGATTGAATTACCAGGTGTTATGGTAGATCATTTTGAGATCAACATGGACATAATTTGTTGGTTACCAAAATTTCATGGATACAATAATGATAACCTGTATCAACATTTCGAATTGTTTCTAGAATTTTGTTCAACCACTAAAACAATAGGATTGATGAAGGAAGGACTTCGTCTACGCCTTTTTTCCATATCTTTGAAAGGTAAGGAAAAGACGTGGTTTTTTACTTTAAAGCCATAAGTCAGAACGAGTTGGGAGGCAATTCAATGAGAGTTTGTGCATAGATTCTTCACATTATAGAAAACTTTTGAGATGCGGGATGCTATACTCATTTTTTCACATATTGTGGGAGAGCAATTCCATGAAACGTGGGAACGATATAATGATATTTTCAGGAAGTGTCCGCACCATAAAATCTCAAAACCTGAATTGGTGCGAAGTTTTTATTATGGGCTTAATGAGTCTTGTTGACAATTGGTAGATATAGTATGTGGAGGAACATTTTATCTTAAACCGGTAGATGAACTTTGGAAGTTGTTTGAAGAATTAAGTGAGAATTCCCAACATAATTTCTCTCTCTCTTCACCTAAGGAAGTTTATCCCGTATATTCCGATTACTCATATTCTGTCGATAGCCGAAACTTTGGGAAACGTACGAACAAGGTTAAGGGGGTTCAAACAGAAGAAGAATTGAAAAAAATGATTTTCATGATTTTTTCTATGCATATCTACGCAGACAGCAAGCAAAAAGTGGCTGGAATCATCACTTATACGCACATGGCTGGAGAGCTACGCACAAGGCCTACACTCAAGCGTAGGCAACAACTGGGATTTTACAGAATTTGAGTCTCGATCCGATTCAACTTCTTTTGACTTATCTCCGACTTAAACACCTTTAAGCACGTGTATAATGTATATTTAAATCAGATTAAAGGGCTTGGGCTCAGAATTTAGGATAAACATATCAAAGAGGAATCATACTCCAAACGGGACAAGTCTAATACAAATACCAAGGTCTGGACCAGAACTAAGAAACCTCTAAATACATAATTTTCAGAGCACTATCTATGGAGATTTACATCTTTTGAAGAAGAGATCCATTCAAAACCTAGAGATCTGGAGCAGACGATCATGGAAGGCGTTTCTACATCTATGACGTAGTCTCCCACCACCATGAGCAACGAAACTGGTATCTAGGGTTTTCTAGCAAAACCATAGCCAAGTAATGTAGTTTATTTATTTGTTTCAATTGTAATGAGGGGAAACTTAAGACCACCCTTGTGATGATTATGTGGATGAGTGACCATAGTTATTTAATAAAAGGGGTTTTATATTTATTCTACTATTGTCTTAGACTAAATGAATACATTATCTTAATCAATCATGTTTATCTGGTGTTCTCTAGCATATCATGATTTTCTACACAATAGTGCTTAACACCCGAAACCCTAGGTTTACATAGGTCATGCCTCAATGAGGTGATATAGACATGATTTAGTTTAATTTCATATTGTGGGAGTATATTAGAGTAAAATATATGGCATGCACTAATCACACTTTATCCGTAGATGAGTTGTAGCGAATCCGGTTGACGGTATCTGTTTTGGGATATATTTGACTATTTGCGGTATAATTTGATTCATGTGTGATGGATCTCTCTTTTACAATTGATCAAATAGATAGCTATATTATGAGGTTAGTGGTGGAGTATGAACACCCTAGTTTTTATTTCTACTGTTCTTGTCTTAATCTATCTTTACTTGCTTTATTAGTTAATTAGTTAACAAATCAGAAACAACAAAGCATACTTTCATAGCAATTAAAGAGTATTACTTTACGAGAGTTCGGAATACGACTTAGTCTCTTGGGTTTAATAACTTTCTCAAGCAGAACTATACTACAATATGATACATGGACTTGCGATAGATAAAACTAGGTCATTACAACAGTCTGTTTTTAATCACTATTTTTAATCCTAGTTTGACCGCATCAATGACTGCTTGAATAGCCTAGAATGACAAAGATAAGCAAGCAGAAGTCAGCTAATGCAATAAATATCAAATTCAAGATAGATCTTAGAGGAAACTCCTCGGGTTTCAAGGCACTTTAATGATAGAATACCCCCACCACTTCTAGCATTTATAACTCCCCCCAAATTCAAAATATTTGAGAGAAAGTTATGGACAAGTGCAATCTAGGAATGTGAGTAAGTTTGAAATCCTAAAATATAGTAGGATCTAGAAAGGAAGGAAATCAAGATTTCTTGAAATCGCAGAATGAGAGCTCTTGCAGATTTGTTAGAGATTTGTTAATTAAGACCTCCATGAAGGAGTAGATTTGTTAATTAAGACTTCTTGGAACCTTGTCATTGTTTCACATTTGGGTGTTGTTCGAATGAGCTGACTGGTCGTTTTGACTTGGTATAATTTTTTATCTTCAAAAGTTTTATTTGGAGCTTTCACTTTGAGATTTATTCCACAAACGCGACTACAGTAACCTTATCAACTTAAAATTTAAGCAACGGAGCTCAACTCCTTTGTACCTAACGCCTCTCCTCTCTACCGTGTCTCCTTCAATAATCTTTACATACCCTTGAATAACCTTTATTTTTCTTCAGTTTCTAACCTAAGTTTCTAACACAATAAATACATCCTCCTGAAGAAAAATAGTTATCTCTCATTCTCAACCTCTCACCTATATTGTATTCTCCACAATATATGTTATACAATTTTGTCACAAAAATCTCATTAAGTTTCTTTTCACCAATTGAACGTAATTTTTTTACGCATGCGTTCATTTTTTGTAAAGAATGAAAACGTTTTAATCCTCTATCTCACCAAATTTGGATTTTATATAAACATATTTGCGCATATTTTGTTTAACTTTTCTTCATTTTTTTTGAAGACATACTATTGCTTGTTCAGTCATATGGTGATTGAAGAATTTTTACCCAATGCTTACAATTTCATGTACTTACACGTAATTATTGTATCTATTGTCTATTATTTGTAGGATTTGTTTTGGGCCGGTTTGTTGTTTATACTTGGAGCTTTAATATTTTTTTGTTATGTTAGGGTCTGTTTGGAAAGCGGTATGGTATTGTCTGGTTTGGGCTGGTCGATAATCTAAAACTCTATTTGGTAAACGGTTTGGTCTGATTCTAAAATTTATTGAATATATATACACATATATATACACACACACACACACACATATATACGCATATATATTGAAAATAGATAAAAAAAACCTAGGGCAACAAATCTCATTCGCAACTCCAACCCAATTGGCGATTACTCATAATCATCATCAATCAGTGATCAAGAAAAACATGGAGGAAACGCCCGAGGATAAACAATCGTCAATTTCAAGAACTTACAATAGAGTAACAACCCCTAGAAAAAACCCCCAAAAGAGTTCCTAATCAAGGGGGTTATGGCGCCTACAGAGCTTGCTAAAGATGGCGATGGTGATTAGCCTGCACAGGTAGCATCACAAGGGCGGAAGAGGATGGAGTAGATGGGAAATTGAAGAATTTCTTCCCATGGGATGCCTCTTGGAATGAACTGGGCAAATTCCAATCTTTCGCCATGGTATATTTTACTCTCTCTCTCTCTCAAGAACTAACAGAGGGGATCGCTGGGGTGGTGTGGTGGGTTGCGATTGGGGGTTATGGCTAGTGGTGGTGGTAGGCGATTGGGGCTGGTGGTGGTGGTGTCGGGTGGTGGTGATAGTGTGGTGTAAGTAAAGACAAGACCAACAAAAACCAACATTTTATTGGTTTTGGAAAAGGGGATTTTTGGGGTTTTTGGTCTTGGTGGTCTTGTCTTGCATTTTTTAGACCAACCTTACTAAACATGGTCTGGTGTCAAGAATGCAAGACAAGACCAGACCACCAACCAAATAGGGCCTTAGTGTCACGCGAGGGTTTTTTCATCGTGCCTAGTAATCGGCACACGAGCATTCCCCTTTGGAGGGAGGAATGAATCGCTAACAATTTTTTGTACTTACAATTCTTTATGACATTTTGTTTGTATAATATGGTTATTATTATTTTATTTTAGTTTTAACTATGATTGTTTCACACTTGCATTGCATGCGGCTTTTTATGCTAGTGTAATTAATGATTCATAAATAATGTTTAAACTTCTTTATTTATTAAAATTATTTACTCCATATGTCCCATATTAATTTTTCACTTTCTCAATTTTACTTGTCCCAAAGTACTATACAGTATAATGGTATACTTTCCAAATTATCCATCTTCATTAATTTCAAAAAGCAATGACTCAACTAAACACTACAACTATATACTATATTATCAAAGGGTAAAATTAAAAAATATTGAAAAGTCAGACTTGGACAACTAATTTGGGACAGAGGGAGTATCTTTTTTTCTTATTAAATAGATTTTTTTTTTAAAGGTGCCTTTTGTAAACAATATTTTCTAGATCTGTCCATATGCATGCTCACATCATAACATGCTTATTTTATTCATCACACAAATACATGTCATTCCCTTGCTTGCACGGTAACACGTGTTAGCAGTAATGACTCATTTCCTCGAGGATCGAGAAGAGAATTGGAGCAAAAGAAGTCAAAAGCAAAAATGTGTTGGAAGAACCACCAAGTACTCGGTGGAGATCTCACCGAGTACTCGGAAGTGCGCAAGTTCGCATTTGAAGAAATTCGACCAGGGTCTTGTGCGAAAGTTTGCACCATTACGCAGCCTTTGCGCATCCAGCGAGTACTCTGTAGGAGTGTCACCGAGTACTCAGTAGCTCAGTAGCTCAGTTTCGGGAATTAAGTTTTGACCTAAATTGTCTCCTATTCTAATTGGTATGGGACACCGATTGACTTGTCATCCACTCCAGCCTATCCTATAAATACAGGGGCCGACCCTATTGTATTGTGTGTATTAAGAGAGAGAAAGAAAAATAGATACATATTGAGATTCTTCTTCTTGGTGTGAGTGAAACACCGGTGAGAGTTAAGAATAATATATGCTTATATTATTTTTGGTGATACATGCGTGAGTGTACACTGTGTGTGTGCGTATGTATGATCTGCGAATCATCCCCTTGTAATTCTCTCATTGATTATAGTGAAACGATGCTCTCCGTGGGCGTAAGATGATTTGGCTGAATCACGTATATATCTTTGTGTCGATTGTGTTAGTGTGTGTTTGTATGCGTTGTCTGATTTACAGGTGTGTACGGTTTTCGAACGGAGGGTTTGAATTCCCTTAAAGTGTTATTGGACGGGTGTAAAAACGTTAACAACATGCTATGTTACTATCGCTGCATCCATGCATCATGCATACATTATTGCCTAATGCAGGTTCAAAGGAGCACACTAGGGATAAATGTCTTTAGAATACCATTAGAGGCAATCTATAACACCTTCATCCACTTTTCTGCTATACATATATGTCACCTACTTGCCTGCTTTTACATGCATTCTGTTTATATTTTATCAATTATACAAAGCATATTGGCCTCTATTTTACTCTACACATTTCAATTTATGTTGCACTACATACCCAGGAGCGAGTAGTGGCTCTCAGACCTGTGATCCACAGTGTGTTTGTCCGAAACTAGTGTATGCGAGAGAAGTTTTTAGACGAGACAATTCTCATCTAGTTTTGTCTCGTTTAAAAAATCATATCTACTCTATTTAAGTGTAAGACCTTAGATGTCCATATACAAGCACCGGCTCGACCTAGTGATGGGTGCTTTATCACATATTTATTCTCATGTCAATTCCTCTAAACTAGAGCATTTTTCACCCACATGTTTAACCCCCCTTAAACAATTGTGAGCTCCAAACATATATCAAAACCTAGACCTTTACACAAAGTCCTAGGTAGAAGACGAAGAATAATACATCTATGTTAATCATGACAGACGTTGATTTACGGAACTTAATAAGTAAAATTGTAGCCCACTATACTACCAATGATCACCGAGTTTCTATCACGGTAATCCTACTACTATACTTTAATTTAATCACGGTAATCGTACTATTATACTTTAATTTAATCAGTATCACGAAATGAAATAGTACCATGTGACTTGCACCATACCAATTATTTAAATATACTAGAGGCACCTATCATTCCACCTATCATTCCCACCCCTTAAATAACATTGAATTTGAATTAGTTAGCAAATACAAACATAAATATATGCAAACACCGACCTAGAGATTGGGCAAAATTGTTATAATTCTAAATTCTGTGGAATCTTATTGTATTTTTGCAAAATTTCAGTAGGGGCTGTAATAGCCAAAATTATATGGCCCAATAAAGGTGGACCATAAGCAAGGACCGATGGGTTTGGCCCATAGTAGTTTCTAGAAAATGAGTGACCTATAAGTTAGGGATTAGTCTCATACATGGGAAGATAGAGCCCAAGAAAGAAAGGATTTTATCAAATCTCATGATTTAAGGGATTAATAAAAATTGTGTATAAATATGTGGCCATGTTATGAATAAAGGCATTGGATTCAACCCAAATCGTTGTGTAATTTTTTTACATTTACACAATTGGCGTCGTCTATGGGAAGCGCTCTTGAAACTTTTTGAAGCTTCCCACTATCTCTTAAGCTTTGGCCGACGTCATCTATGGTGGTTATTACCCGATCACAACAGTCCGAACTACCTTCGAACGGAGGCCAACCTTCTCAAGCCGAAGATTCGATCAGGCGGGCCCTGGAGGATAGGACCACCGAGTTGGAGAGACAGAATGCCAAGTTGGTGATAAAAATAACTCTACTGCAAAACCCTCGAGAAGCCCAAAATGACGACTAGTCCAACCGGCAGGAGCGATCCGCGGGCCATCAATCGAAAGGGGACAACCACCCCACAAAGTCCAACAACGATCGGGAGGATCACGCAGAGTCCTCCCTATAGGTGCTCAGGGTGCACAATCCCGAGGAAACCCTAACCATGAAAAAGTTGGAGGAGATTATGATCAGATTCCAAAGAGAAGTGCTCCAATGATCTGGCATCTGAGGCATCCATCGATGCAGTGCAGACACCATTTACACTGGTGATTACCAGCGTGCCCTACCCAGAGAGGTTCAGGCTATCAAAGTTTACCCTGTTCGACAACATGAAAGATCCGACGGAACACATCTACCATGTCTATACAAAGATGAATGTCTACAATGAAAATGAAGCCTTACTCTGCAAAGTCTTCCCCACCAGCCTGACTGAAGTAGGTTTGCTATGGTTCAGGAAGCAACCACCCCGATCCATTAGAAGCTGACTCAGACTGTGTGAGCTATTTATCGCCCAGTACTTTGGCAATAAAAGATTAAAGAAGACTATCTCCAGTCTATTTACCATGATCCAGGAAAAAGATGAATCCATGAAAAGCTTTGTCTCGCGATGTCCTCGATCGACAATTACGATCAACACTCAGTCGTCGAGGCCTTCAGGATGACCTTGATTCCTGGAACCAAGTTCCACCAATCTTCGGTCAAGAGGCCACCAGCAAACATCGGAGAACTCGACTCCAGGGCACAAGGGCATCTCCGGATAGAAGAAGAACTGGCCATACACCAAAGAAGGGCAGCCTTTGCAAGAGTAGAGGCAAGGGCATCTAAACCAAAAGTTAAAGATCGGGCGCCAGATCGGAAGTGGCCAAACGCTCTTCCTGTACCCTCCCAAGACCTAGAGAAATGCCAGAGGTTCGAAGACAAGATCACTCCACTGAAGGTTAGCCTGGCCAAATTGTATCAAGAAACTAAGGGTAAAGGGATCTTCTGATCACCACCCCTATCAGGCAGCCTATGGAACTAAGAGACATGTCGAGGCACTGTGCCTTCCACGACGAATATGAGCACCATGCCAACAAGTGTAGAAGCCTCAGGAGGCAAGTAGAGGCCATGATAACAAATGGAGAATTGGTCGAATACGTTGCCAAGGAGGGCACCCAATCAGATTAAACCTCACATACACTGGCCAAGGGGATAGTGGGTCAGCCCGTAAGAGTCATTCACATGGTTCACGGAGGGCCTAGCCGGTCAGAAGTAGAGGAAACCCGTAGATCCCAGATGCGCCAAGCCCAGAGACTGCAAAGGTTGGGGAGATCAGCGAGTTTCTAAGCCCGAATGAGGATGTTCGGATAACTTTCTCTTCTGCAGATTTGCGGAACATTCAATCACCACATGACGATCCCTTGGTGGTCTCCCTCATGGTTTCAAACTGCTTGATCAAGAGAGTAATGATCGACCCGAGGAGCAGCGCCAACATAATCACTAAGTAGGCCTTTGAGAAGCTGAAGATTGATGCTCAAGAGATAGTCCCTTCCAGCAACCCAATAGCAGGATTCGATGGCAGAAGAGTGGAACCAATGTGAGAGATCCAACTGCCAGTAACAGTAGTAAGACGCACGCTGAGAGAGACTTTTGTGGTGGTAGATGTCAAACCCTCGTACAATCTCCTCATGGGCAGGGGTTGGATCCATCGGATGCATGGAGTTCCTTCCACCCTACATCAAGTCATGCGATGCGTCGACCCAAACAGAATTGATATGATTGACATAAGGGGAGATCAAGTGGTGGCAAAAGAATGCTACGATGTCACCCTGAAAGGCCTGAGGAAAAGGACATAACCGGATCAAGCTTCGAAAGCCAAGGCAGTACCCAATAATCAATAGCAATTACAGGATGGGGATGCGGGGTCATCTATAGCAGCTGAACCTTTGCTGGAAGTTCAGATTTACCCCGATCACCCCGAAAGGATGACTTACATTGGTTCTGGTCTTAGTATACAAGAAAAGAAAGAATATGAGGCCCTTTTGTGCTCTAATGCTGACGTATTTGTCTAACGGGTTTAACGTCGGGGTCCATGTTGAGGGAATGCTGGGGCCACATGGACATACCCGACAACGATCTAGCATTCCCTCAACATGGACCCCGACGTTAAACCCGTTAGACAATAGCAAAGACGCATGGGCCCCACCGAAACCAGATCATAGCTAAAGAGGTGGATCGACTTCTCCAAGACGGATTCATTAAAGAAGTGCAGTACCCCTCCTGGTTGGCAAACATAGTAGTGGTCCAGAAGAAGAACAAAAAATGGAAGATGTGCATGGACTTCACTGATCTGAACAAAGCATGCCCAAAGGACTGTTTCCCACTGCCAAAGATTGATCAGATGGTGGATGCCACCGTAAGATTTGAACGCCTGAGCTTCCTTGACGCGTACTCCAGCTATAATCAGATACGCATGAACCCTAATGATGAGAAGAAGACAACATTCATCACTGAGTCAGGTACATATTGTTATACAGTTATGCCTTTCGGATTAAAGAATGTAGGTGCAACCTTTCAGAGGTTGGTTAGGAATGTTTTATAGGGCATGATGAGATCTACCATAGAAGCCTACATTGATGACACGGTGGTCAAAAGCAAGGCGAAGATGGACCATTTGACTGATCTGCAGCAGGTGTTTGACACCCTTAGGAATTACAAAATGAAGCTCAACCCATCCAAATGTTCATTCGGAGTATCCTTGGGCCAGTTATTGGGACACATAGTTGATTAGACAGGAATACAGGCGAGCCCAGTGCAAGTTAGAGCCCTTGTGGAGATGGAAGAGCCAAAATCCTGAAAGGAAATCCAAGTACTAACCGGAAGAGTGATAGCCCTCAGCCGTTTCATTTCTCACCTAACTAATCAGTGTCGCCCCTTTTCCATTCCATAAAGGCAGCAAAGGGAGAGATTTGGGGGTCGGAGCAATCAGAAGCTCTGAAGAAGCTTAAGAGCTACATGACAAAACCTCCCATACTGGCAACCCCGGAAGCAGACGAACAATTGCACTTATACCTAGCCATATCTGCAACATCCATCAGTGCCGCTCTAGTCAATGAGGGCAAGGGGTGCCAGATGTTGGTCTTCTACACTAGCAAAGCCTTTGCCGATGTTGAAACCCGCTACTCTAAGCATGAAAAGCTGGTACTATCGCTGATCAATGAAAAATGATGTCTTCGGCATTACTTTGAAGCACATCTGATCGTGGTACCAATTACGACTCCGATCAGATCCATAATGGCGAAGCCCGAATTGTTAAGGAGAGTATCCAAATGGGTGATAGAGTTGGGAATCTATGATATAACCTATATCCCCCGAACCGCCATCAAAGGATAAGCGGTAGCTAACTTTTTATTAGAAATTGAACCCGCAGACTCTTCGGAAGAAAGTGAACCAGGCTTGTGGGTAATATTCATGGACGAATCGTCCAATATCAACAGAGCGGGATCGGTATAGAGCTCGTGACACCTGATGGCATTAAAATTCAGTAGTCCGTCTGTTTGGAGTTCCCCCTATCCAATTATGAAGCTGAATATGACTTTTGAGCAGATTCCAAGGGGTCATAATGTAAATGTCGATCGATTGGTCAATCAAGCCTTCGCAACAGGGGAAAACCTGACACGAGTAGTGCTGATCGACTTTATCAACAGATCAAGCCTAGACCCACCGAAAGAAGTGATGATCATTTCATGGGAGCAAAATTGGATGGACCTTATAGTAGATTATTTGAGAATGGGTGCCTTGCTAGAATAAAAGCTAGAAGCTCGAAAGATAAGGATGAAAGTTGCAAAATATGCACTCCACAATGGTAATATTTATCAAAAATCTTTCTCCAGACCATACTTAAGGTGTCTTACACCCTCTGAAGCCTCTACGGTTATGGAAGAAATACATATCGGATCATGTGGTAATCATTCCTGGGGAAGATCATTAGCCCATAAAGTCCTCACCTAGGGGTACTTTTGGCCTTACCTCTCAAGAGATACTGAGGTATATGCCCGATGGTGTAAAAAGTGTCAGTTTCACAGAGATGCCATATATCCACCTTCGGAGTTGTTGAATCCAATGATTGTTCCTCACCCATTTTCCCGATGGGGTATGGACATCGTAGGTCCACTCCCATAAGGCATCCGATCTACTACACATGTTCTCCTGGCTACGGATCATTTCACCAAGTGGGTGGAAGCCGAGGAGTACCCGACCATTAAAAGCAACCATGTTATCAAGTTCATCTGGAGTCACATAATTTGTAGGTTCGGTCTACCCCGAATGATAATGATGGATAACGACAGCAACCTAGACAACAAGAAAGTTCGAACATTCCTAGTAGAGCATGGGATCAATCAGAACACTTCTTCTGTTGGTTACCTGCAAGGTAATGGACAAGCAGAGAGAATAAACCGAACGATCTTTAATACTCTCAGGAAAAAACTAGAAGCAGAAAAAGAAGCTTGGCTGAAGAAACTTCCCGAGGTCTTGTGGTCTTATTGGACCACCCCAAGGCAACCGATAGGAGAACCCCATTTGCCATGGCCTATGGGGCTGAAGTCGTTATTCCGATCGAATTGAAGGTGCCAATGCTAAAAAGTCAGGCCTAGGAAGAGGGCCCAAACAATCAGCACCTAGCCCACGATTTGGACCTATTGGAAGAAAGAGGGGGAAGTCATGGGAATAAGGTTGGCTGTCTACCAACAACAAGTCAGGGCCCGATTTAATTAGAATGTCAAAAGAAGAGAGTTCCAAGTAGGCGATATGGTGCTTAGAAGAAAGATTGGAATTATTGGCAAGTTACAAGAGACATGGGAAGGACCTTATACAATAATTGAGGTCATCGGTCGTGGTGCCTATCGGGTACAGAAGAACAAGATAAGCCGCATCAAGCCCAACTCTCAAAATGCTTATCGTCTGAAGAGGTATTATCTTTAGATAGTTTTTCATTAAATAGTAATATGAGTATTTGTGTCCTGCATATAACACTTCTGCTAATTATAATAAAGCATTTGTGCCCGATGTTTGGCACCTCTGCTACATGTTTTTCAAGTTTTGAATAAAATATCATATTCTTTATATATGTGTTTATGATCTGACCTTGCGAAGAATACCACTTTTCCTAAGTGTTGAGTTCAAACCTGATTTGAACTAACCAGAGGACATCAACGAGTCTTAGGGGCCAAATGCTCGAAGACTCCATATTGAAATGAAAATTTTCCCAAGTGTTAAAGTTCAAATTTGATTTAAACTAACCAGAGGACATCGGCGAGTCTCAGGGGGGCAGATGCCCGAAGACTCCATATTGAAATGAAAATTTTCCTAAGTGTTAAGTTCAAAAGTGTTTATTTCAGGCCAATCAATAGCTAACCGAAGTAACAAGAACGGAAAGCCATAAAAAATTGGGAAATTTCTTTCATTAATATAAATAAAAGATACAAAAATAACCAATTTATATCCCAGAATTCAGAAAAACCCTAAGTCCTATTTATTGGGAAATTTCTTTCATCAAGGGCAATACAGGGTGATGTTCAGAAAAACCCTAAGTCCTATTTACCCCGGAATTCAGGGCAATACATGTTTTTTTCCTTCAAAAAGGTGGCAAACCTCTTTTTATTCTCAGAGGCCAGTGGGTCCTGATAAGGAAGAGGCACCCCTATGAAAGCATTAAACTCCTTAGCAGTCTTGAACTCCCGATCTGCTAGGGGAATGTGTTCTATCTCGTGTCTCTACCGCCATGCCCGGGCCGATCAAACATCACAGATAGTGAAGTACCGTTGGTGCATGTCCAACCCACCCAAGCGGCACATCTTTACCTTAGATCGCTCAAGAGCCAAAAGATTATCTGACTCTGCCTTATCTGCAGCAATATTTTGGTAGGATGTCTTTGCCTCTACCAATTTAGCAGCCAAAGCCCTCTTTTCAGCTTCTCCGGTCTCTAGAAGATTTTTTTACTCAGAGACACTCTGACGAAGACCATTCGCCTCCCTATCCAAAGTGATACGATGCTCATTATTCTACTGTAGCTGAACCTGCATCTTGGCCATTTCCCGAACATCGGCCTCCAGGACATGATTGTAGGACTGAATCACATAAAAGAGCTACACAAATAGAAAAAGGGTACATGTTAGTACAAAATGAAGTAAAAATAGACAGAGGAATAAGCAAAGTATAAAAAAGATCAAAGTGAATACCTCCATGGCCATCGTGGAACCTTTCTGAAACAACTTAGTCTTGGTGATTTTCGTCTAAGCAGCCTTATCAGCAGGGGTCCAGACTCCTCTGGCCATAGCCCGAAGGGCATCTGGCTGACAGATAGTAAGATGGTCAGCACAGATAAGGGAGCCATTCGAAAGGAAAAACTTTAGCTCCTAGGGAATTACGGTGCGTGAGTGTCTTGAGCCTGGGGAGGGTTACTCGTTGAGGCATCGACAGTCTGGGTTCTGGGCCTTTTACTGGCCACTCCACCACCCGTACCAGATCGTGGCCTGGTTGTTGAAGCATTTGCAAGAGGAGGCTGAGGAGGATCTGAAGGACTTTGTGCAGTCAGACGTACCAGAGGTGCCAGGGGCACTGTCGAGAGTGGTATGGCATCAACCGGGTTAGATCCTTTGGGGACATGAGTGCGTCTGACAGAGAGGGGCCTGAGTGGAAAATCCATTATGTCAACAGCAGCGCCCAAATTAGAAATCATCTCTAGATTGGCTTTAGTCAGAAGCTTACTAGCAATTTTGACATTGCTCCAGATCTTGGCCTTCAGAAGGGCGAAACATTCTTTCACAAGAGATGGGAGAATCTCACTGTCCTCATAGCCAAGAAACCTATATGCATAATCTCCCCAGTGTAAATCATAAAATTCATAGAAACATGTGGCCTTGTGAAGGGGACGGAAGATGGGAATTCGAATAGGTCTGAAGACTCTGGGGATCGGGTATGTTAGAGAGAATGGGTAGAGATAGTTGCCACTGACAACTATCATTCTCTCCTTCTAGCCCTTATCGAATTTTTCCTTATCGGAACAAATGCTCCGACCTTGAAAGGGAAAAAAGGTTATACCTACCTTTGTTTCCTCTGACATTTTGGAAAAAATAGCAAAGAAGTAGTTCAACTAAGCCTAAATTAAGGTCTAGGTCTCTATTGTACAGAAGAAGCATGACGAGGATCCTAAAACTGTTCGGGTTAAGCTAGAGAGGGTACAACCCCAGCATGAACAGGACATAAGTGAAGAAGGGGTGAATAGTGAATCTTAATACTTTGAAGTGAACCGTCGATAGAAGGATACTACCTGGTTCAAGTCCCTCACTTTTGGTAAAGTCTAAATGATGTGGGTAAGGGGCTAGAAACACGTCACCGGGCACGTTAGCGTCGGCCCGAAGACGCTTAATGTCTACTTTAGGTCGGGAATTTCCTTGAAGAGGGGCAATTATGAAGGGTTTGGTAGGATCCGCAGACTCCTCATCGTCAGAGGAGCCCCCTTTGTCAGATAGTTTTGGGTTTACTGATGAGTTTGGGAGGTCGGTATAAAGAGGAATGTTTCTAGGTGGGGAAGTCTCTGGGTGAACAGAAGAGGGACTATTTATATTTAGGGTCTCCGGGTTAGTACCAGAAGACAAGATAGCCTCATCTACAGACCTAGTGTCATCACTCTCAGACATATTTCCTACAGAAAGGTAGAAGAGACAGATGGGGGTAGGGGTGAAAATGAAGATAAGAGTGATATCCAACTTACACAAGATCAGAGGAGTGAGATGAGTAGAACTCCAGTAAGGATTGAAGATTGCTCCGGTGGAAATCTCTAAAAAGTCGTCGGTTTAAAAGTTCAGGAATCAGAGTTGAGAGACAACTTCAAGGAGGAGAGTTACAAAGTATGAGAGAGAAATGATGAATAGTACCCATTTTATAGAAGGCCAGAGTGAGTTCAGGAGTCACGCGCAAAAGACGAGGGAAGAACGCTGCCACTCTAGTTGTCGTGTGCGAAGATCAAGGAAGCGTGGGTCTTTCATTTTGAATTTGAGATGATTACCCACCTACCTTAGCATTAAACCACTAGCCACGTCGTCACCATCCTTTCCAATAAAGACATTGTGTATATGCATGTGTTTCTATATATATATTCGATCATGGGCCATGGATTGGCCCATGAGCCCATAACTTCAGGGACATGTGTAATAGTAAAAATTATATGGCCCAATAAAGGTGGGCCATAAGCAAAGACCGATGGGCTTGACCCATATTAGTTTCTAGAAAATGAGTGACCAACAAGTTAGGGATTAGTCTCATACATGGGAAGATAGAGCCTAAGAAAGAAAGGAGTTTATCAAATTCCATGATTTAAGGGATTGATAAATTGGGTAAATGAGCCTGACCCATCTACAAAATTATGTATAAATATGTGGCCAAGTTATGAATAAAGGCATTGGATTCAACCCAAATCGTTATGTAATATTTCTGCATTTACAGGGGCAAAATCACAATTATTCATAATTTAAGGGTAATAAACAAAAAAAACCCACTCGCCACTACACAGGTCCGTGTCCAAATATATGTTTACTATTCAACCATATTTTTTTGTCATACCCTTCACTCACATACACTAAGTTACTCTTATCTCTGAGATTATTCTTCAACTTATCTGTCTAAAAAATTTATACATATCTTGTTCTCTAATTTTCTTAAATTTCTCCATCTAAAATTTGGGTTTGAAATTTTCTTTTTTCTCTGTCTAAGAATTTATCATTTCTGTTTTCCTTAAATTGTCTTCAGTTTCCCTCTAGGAATTGTGGTAGAGTGTCCTTTGACCCTTAACATCTTATATTACATACTTGTCCATGTTCTTACATTGGTATAAACATGATCTTGAGTCTATAATCCTTGTTTAGTCCTTTTATTGATTTTTCTAAAATAGTTTGGACGGAAACACTCAATGTAATAATTAGTATAATTAAATCATTAATGTTTGGTTATCATAAAAAGTACCGAATTTATCTTTGTAGGTCCATTATTTTATTATTATTTTTTAATAATTGTGTCGAAAGTATCAAAAATTTTTGGGCTTGGGTCACTCAAATTACAAATCGGGCCTAAATTGGGGTGGGCCATTATGGATTTAAGTGTAAATCGAGTTGGGTTGGGTTCAACCTAAACCCAACCCGGAACCCGAATTTTAAAATAGAAAAACAGTCGTCCAAATTTAATGTAACGGCTAGTATGAAATCATTGAAACTTAAGATTGAAACCCTAAAACTATTGCCATCTTAAAAAGATAACCCATGCTTTTCTCTCTCACAGTTGGTATGTTCTCTCTCCACCGCCACCACTCACCGCCCTCCACCACCGCCGATTCCCGCCCTCCACTGCTGTAGGTGCAGAAAAATTACACAATAATAATTGGGGTAAAAATTTAGATCCTCTTTTCATTCATTAAAACCATGTATTTATACACAATGTTGGTAAATGGGTCAAGCCCATTTACCCAAGTTTATCAATCCCTTAAATCAGGGGATTTGATAAACTCTACCCTTTTTTGGACTCTTCATTCCATAACTGGACTGCTCCTTAACTTGTGGATCACTTACTTTATAGAATTTTCCAAAGGCCCATTATTTCTTTAGCCCACTTATCTTCGGCCCATCTGTCTCTGGCCCATCAGTCTCTGGCCTATCCTGGTTGGGCCATGTATTATTTTGACTATTACACAGGCCCCTGAGGTTATGGGCTTTTGTAATTTTCTTTTTTAAAGCCCATGACCGAAAACACCACTATACATATATATACATACGTGCACTTTATGGGAAATAAGGGTTTGGTGAGCTGTCAATCATTGATGAACATTTATGGGCATTTTTGAAATGAATAGCCATTACCTCCTTAATCTCAGCACTATGACGGCTCATCATGGGTCGTGCGACCTTCGGACTCCGTGCAGTCTTTTGGCCTCCTTCTCCCCTTCTATAAAAACCCTTTCTTCTCCACTTCAATCCCTTATTCTACATTTACAATTTTCAGCTTAAACCTCTCTCTGTTCTTTAAACTTCATCTCAGAAACTTTATTTATTCCTCGTCTCTGCGATCCCTTCCGTCAGTCAATACAGATCTCCTAGTAGCACAGAAGAAGCTTTCCTGTCGCCTTTATCTGAGTAAGTCAGACGGTCTTTTTCTTTTTCTTTATTCTTCACCTCTGCCCCCTTTCTATCTCTTCTACCTTTCTTAGTACCATATCTGATAGTGACAACACCCGATCGGTAGAGAAATTCGGTCTGTCTTCTACCACTGGCACCGATCCCACCAGTAGTGACGGTCCTCAGTCCAATCGCCAAGGAACCTCAAAAACAACTCCCCAAAACACTGACCTTTAGGGTTCATCAACAAACGAACATGTGAAACCCAAACCTGCTGAGCCGTTTGTTGTGACCCCACTTAAAAGTGTCCGACCTGAAGTAGACGTTGAACATCTCCGGGCAGAAACCCAAGTACCTAGGGATGTTGACATATCCCCTTACCCAAGCTACCTAGATTTTACGAAGAGTCAGGGACTAGCACCCGGGTAGCATTCTGCTATCGGCATATCACCTTAGGGTTTTAAGGTTCCCCCTTCATCCTTTCTTTCATTATGTGTTATTCATGCTAGGCTTGCATCCCCTTCAACTGAACCCGAACAACCATAGGATTATATCCATGCTCCTGTTGTACAATAGGGACCTGGATCTCAACTAAGGTTTAGTTGATCTGCTCCTTTCTTACTTCTTCCAGAATGCCAGAGCGAGTAAGGGTAGGTACAATCCTTTTCCCTTCCAAGGCCGGATCATATGTACTGACACCGAAAAGTCTGATAAAGGATGGAAGGAAAGAATGGTATTTGTGAGTGGCAACTGGTCTTACCCCTTTTCGCGTATCTTCCCGATCCCAAATACTTTCGGTGCCATCCGTCTTCCCATCTACCGCCCCCTTCATAAAGTTTCTTGCCTTTGCGAACATTATGACCTTCATCGGGGGGATTATGCCTACAAATTTTTGGGTTACGAGGATAGGGAAATTCCCCTTACCTTCATAAAACAACGTATAGGCCTCTTGAGAACCCATGTCTGGGGCAAAGCCCGATCTGCTACTGACCTGCTGACTTTGGAAAATCTGGAGTCAATCTGTAAGTTGGGCGCTGCTGTTGACAGGATGGACTTGCTAGACAAACCCCTTTCTGCCAGATGCCCTCAGTTTCCTAAAAGACTCACCCTGGTTGATGTTGTACCCCTCTCGACAGGACCGTCGGCGGCTTCGGTACCTCCTCCTGCTCAGAGCCCGGTGGCGCCATCAGCACAGACTCCGGTAACACAGACTCCGATAGCTCCACCCCAGCCTCCTCCAGTAAATCCTTTAGTTATCAGGACCCGATCCAGTGGATTGGCTGCTAAGAGGGCCAGAACTCAAGCTGATAATGTTTCAACAAGTAATGCCCCCCAAGCTCAGGAGGCGTCCCATACTTCAATTCCCTGGGAACCAAAGTTCCTTCTACCGGATGGGACTCCGGTCTGTGCCGACCATATTACCCTTACCCAGTCAGACGCTCTTCGGGCTATGGCGAAAGGGATCTGGACACCAGCTGATAGGGCCGCTCAGACAAAAATCTCCAGGACTGATCTGGCAAAGAAGACTTCCATAATGGTTATGGAGGTACATACTTGTTCTTTGTTTTTGGAACTTTGTTTATTGATTATTGCCACATCACGTACTGACATGTATTTTTTCTTGTAGCTTCTCTATGGGGTTCAGGCTTACAACAACATCTTGGAGTCTGATGTTAAGGAAATGGTCGGTATGAATGCCCAAATTAAGCAAAATAACGCCCACCGGACTACTCTAGTCAAAGAGGCAGATGGCCTTCACCAGACCGTTTCAGAGCAGAAGATCCTTTTGGAGACTGGCGAGGCAGAGAATAGGGCTCTGATGGCTGAAAAACTGGCCCTGGCTACTGAGCTGGAAGAGGCGAGGGCAACTATCAAAAAGATGGTTGCTGAAAAGGCAGAATCAGAGAAGCTCCTGGCAGAATCAGAGAACCTCTTGGCTCTTGAGTGGGCTAAAGTAGAGGTGTGCCGCCTTGGAGGTCTTGATATGTACAACCGGTACTGCTTTATCTGTGATCTCCGATCGGCTAGAGCTTGGCGACAGAGCCACGATATGGAGCACGTTCCTCTGGAAGCTCGGGAGTTTAAGATCGCGGAGGAATTTGATGCTCACATGGGAGTGCCTATGCCCTACAAAAACTCTTCTGCCTTTGAAAATGAGAAAAAGTTCGCTGCCATCCTAAAGGGGGAGGAATATCATCCTCCCGATCAGTAGTTTAGGTAAACTTTATATGTACTTACTCCTCTTAGAAGGGTAATTTTGTAACTCTCTCTCTTTTATTGATGAACAAGAATTTTTCCCTCACTTTAGTGCTTACTTTTTTCTTGTTCTGTCTTTAGTGTTTGAACTTTAATCATTTATGAAAACAATTGAGCCTTCGGGCGTCTGGCCCCTGGGGCTTGTTGTTATCCTCTGGTTAGTTCTAATCAGTTTTGAACTAAAACACTTAGGAAAATCTTAATAAATAATTGAGCCTTCGGGCATTTGGCCCCTGAGGCTTGTTCTTGTCCTCTGGCTAGTTCAAATCAGGCTTGAACTCAAACACTTAGGAAAACTTTAATAAATAATTGAGCCTTCGGGCATTTGGCCCCTGAGGCTTTTTTTTATCCTCTAGTTAATTCAAATCAGGTTTGAACTCAAACACTTAGGAAAAATTTAATAAATAATTGAGCCTTCGGCCATTTGGCCCGTGAGGCTTGTTTTTATCTTCTGGTTAGTTCAAAATCAGGTTTGAACTCAAACACTTAGGAAAACTTTAATAAATAATTGACCCTTCGGGCATTTGGGCCCTGAGGCTTGTTTTTATCCTCTGGTTAGTTCAAATTAGGTTTGAACTCAAACACCTAGGAAAACTTTAACATTGAATATGGAACACTTGTATAAAAACAGAATGTATCTTTATTGAAAGGAGAATCATGAAGCAGAGGTGCGGGACATCGGACACAAATGCTTTATTATAATCGAAAAAGGTGTCGTACGTAAGGCACAACCGTATTTTACTTTTAACAAAAAAATAAACTTATCTAAGGATAATACCTCTTCAACCGATAAGCATTCTGAGAATTGGACTCGATGCGGCCTGTCTCGTTCTTCTGAACCCGATAAGCTCCACGCCTAATGACCTCAATTACGGTGTATGGTCCTTCCCATATCTCTTGTAATTTGCCCACAATTCCAATCTTTCTTTTAAGTACCATATCGCCAACCTGGAATTCTCTCCTTTTGACTTTCTGATTGAACCGTACCCTGATTTGTTGCTGATAGACAGCCAGTCTTATCCCGGCAGCTTCCCTTCTTTCTTCTATGAGGTCTAGATCATGCGCTAGATGCTGATTGTTCGAACCTTCTTCCCATGTTTGACTCCTTAAAGTAGGTACCCTCAATTCAGTCGAGATAACGGCCTCGGCCCCATAAGCCATAGTGAAAGGTATCTCTCCCGTCGGCTGCTTTGGAGTAGTCAGATAGGACCATAACACCTCGGGCAGTTTCTCCAACCATGCCCCTTTTGCTTTTTCAATTTTTTTCCTCAGTGTATCAAAGATGGTTATGTTTGTCCTTTCGGCTTGCCCATTTCCTTGCAGATAGCCGACATAAGAAGTGTTCTGATTGATCCCATGCTTTGCCAGGAATGCTTGGACCCTCCTGTTATCAAGATTGGTGCCATTATCCATCATTATAGTTCGGGGTAAACCAAAGCTATAGATGATATGGCTTCAGATGAACTTTATAACATGGCTGCTTGTTATGGTGGGATATGCCTCGACCTCCACCTATTTAGTAAAATAATCTGTATCCAAAAGAACATGAGTGGTTGATCGTATAGCCTGCGGAAGAGACCCATAATATCCATACCCCATCGGGCAAAGGGGTGAGGGATAATTGTGGGGTTCAATAATTCCGGCGGTGGGTGAATGGCATCTCCATGAAATTGACACCTTTTTCAGTGTCGGGTGTAGACTTCAGTGTCCCTTACCAGATAGGGCCAGAAGTATCCCCGGGAGAGAACTTTATGAGCTAAGGACCTTCATTCGGATTGATTACCGCAGGCTCCTGCATGAATCTCCTCCATGACTGCCGAAGCTTCGGAGGGTGTAAGACATCTCAAATATGGCCCGGAGAAAGACTTGCGGTATAGTTGGCCGTTGTAGAAAGCATATCTGGTTGCCTTCATTCTTATCTTCTGGGCTTCTGATTTTGACTCAGGCAATGCACCAGTTCTTAAATAATTTGCTATAGGATCCATCCAACTCGGCTCCCATGGAATGACCATTATTTCTTCAAGGGGATCCAAGCTGGATCGGGAGATGAAGTCTATCGGTATAGTGCGAGTCATGCTTCCTCATGTCGCGGAGGCCTGGTTAGCCAGATCTGCTACGGAATTATCTCATCTCGGAATCTGTTTGAAGGTTATCTGCTGGAACCCTTCAGCTTCTTTTAGAATCAAATTCTTGTACGCCTCCATTTTTGGCTCTCGGGTTTCATACTCCCCATTTAACTAGCGTACGACCAACTGGGAGTCACTTCAAATCTCAGCTTTCTATACTTGAACGCTTCGGGCCAACCGAATTCCTGAAAGAAGGGCTTCATATTCGGCTTCGTTGTTGGAGGCAAGAAACTCTAATCTAACGGACTGTTGGATTTTAGTACCATTTGGTGTTACGAGCTCAACGTTGATCCCTGCTCCATTGATATTTAATGATCCGTCCACGAACACGACCCATAATCCAGTCTCACATTCTTCTACGGAGTCTGTAGTTTCTGTTTCCAACAGGAAGTCAGCTATTGCATGTCCTTTGATGGCCGTTCGGGGGACGTAGGTTATGTCGAAGACTCCGAGCTCTATTGCCCATCTGGACACCCTTCTTGACAACTCAGGTTTCGCCATTATAGATCTGATCGGGGTGACAGTTGGCACTATGATTGGATGTGTTTCAAAATAATACCGAAGACGTCGCTTTGCATTGATCAATGATAGTACCAGCTTCTCCTGCTTCGAATAACGGGTTTCTGCATCAGCAAGGGCTTTGCTGGTGTAGAAGACCGGTCTCTGATATCCCTTGCCCTCTTTGACCAGAGCGGCGCTGGTTGATGTTGTTGATATGGCCAGATACAGGTGCAGTGGCTCATCGGTATCTGGGGTTGCCAATATCGGAGGCTTTGCCATGTAACTTTTGAGTTTTTTCAGGGCTTCCGCTTGTTCTGGCCCCCAAACTTCTCATTTTTCCGCCTTTATTGCTTGAAAGAACGGCTTACACCGATCGATTAATCGAGAGATGAAACGACTGAGGGCCGCTATCCTCTCGGTTAGCACCTGGATCTCCTTCCGGGTCTTTGGCTCTGATGACTCTATGAGGGCTCTGATTTGCGCCGAGCTAGCTTGTATTCCCGTCCGATCAACTATGTGCCCCAAAAACTGGCCCGAGGACACTCCGAAAGAACATTTGGACGGGTTGAGCTTCATATTGTACTTCCTGAGGGTGTCGAACACTTGCTACAGATCGGTCAGGTGGTCTCTTTTCACCTTGCTTTTGACCACCGTGTCATCTTTGTAGGCCTCTATGGTAGATCCCAGTATGCCCTGGAATATCTTTATGACCAACCTTTGATAGGTAGCACCTGCATTCTTTAGTCCGAAAGGCATAACTGCGTAACAAAATGTACCTGACTCAGTGATGAAGGCAATCTTTTCCTCGTCCTCTGGGTTCATTCGTATCTGGTTATACCCAGAGTATGCATCCAGAAAACTCAGGCATTCGAAACCTGCGGTGGCATCTACCATCTAATCGATCTTTGGTAAAGGGAAATAGTCTTTCGGGCAAGCTTTATTCAAATCAGTGAAGTTTACACATACCCTCCATTTGCCGTTTTTCTTCTGGACCACCACAACGTTCGCCAACCAAGAAGGATACTGGACCTCCTTTATGAATCCTGCATGAAGAAGTCGATTAACCTCTTCAGCTATGATCTGGTTTCGATGGGCCCCCATTCGCCTTTGTTTTTGTCTAACGGACCTTGCGTTGGGATCCACATTAAGAGAATGTTGGGCCACCGATGGATCGATGCCGGTCATGTCCTCATGGCTCCATGCAAATATATCAGCATTGGATCGGAGAAAGGACTCCATTTCCTCTTTTTCTTGTGGACTGAGGCCCAAACCAATATAAGTAAACCTTTCGGGTCAATCGGGGCAAATTTGACCTTCCGGTAGAGGTTCAGCTGTTATTGGTGACCCCGAACAGCCCTCTAGTAATTTCTATTGATCATCGGGTACCGCCTTGGGTCGTACCTCTGGCATTGGTTCTATCTTTTTCTTCAAGCCCTTCATGGTGACTGTAATGACCAGGTTAATTTAAATAATTTTTTTTTCTTCGGTTAATATGTATATTTTTTATCTTGTGCATTACGTGGCATTGCATGTGTTTTCGTGCATTAAGGATTTCATGATTTGAATTTTTGGGTTCATTCCTATGTTTTGTAAAATTTTCATTTTTGTCGTTGATCGGGTAGTTTCGATATTTTAATTAAATGTGGGGGTTACTTTTGAGTTTGATAAAGATGAGGGTAACTTTTGCAATATATTCATTATATGTAAATGTGTGACCGAATTCCACATGTTTATTTTTATTTTTATCTTCAACTTTCCAAAAGCATATTCCTCCATCATTTAAAGGTGCAATCATACATCTATTATATTGACACCACTTTATGACATTATTGATGAAAGTTTTCAGCCATTATATTGATGTGTTGAGGTTAGCTTTTCCATATTCTCAACAATCAAGCAAAACCATTTTTTTCATCATTCTCTATTTTTCTCCTATCTTCTTCTCTCTACATTTTGGGCATCTTAGAGTGGGGATTCAATTTTGTGCTCAACTATGAAGTTGTTCTACGTGTTCCGATCTTCGGTTTAATACCAATTACGGTATGTGATCTATATTATTTAATTTGATTTGATTTTTCAAAAATTCCAGATTGCTAGTTTACATGTTTAGTGAAAATAAAGGCTTTAGATCTCTAATTTATAATATATGTACGGATCAAAATTAGTTTATGAAATTTTACAGATCATATATAGGTATGTGATTATATGTTCCTGAAAATTTCAGAATTTAAAGATAAGTAGAGAGTTAATTAAAAATCTAGGAAAAAACATGTTATTCGGATATTGTTGTTGCTGCAGACCGTTTTTTTTTACTCGGTTTGAGAAATTTATAGACCATGTTAAATTATTTATAAATTTTTGAAACTTTTACAGTATGCTTTTGTATATGTCTATTATCATCTCTCAAAATTTTCGATCATTTAGATAAATATTAAAATTTCTAAAAATCACGGAAGTACGCTGTCCAGTGATATTTTACTGCTTGCTGATCCGATTTCGGTTTCGGTTTAGCCAATTGTTTCATATGGTTTAGTATTCTTATAAATCTTGAAACTTTTATTATAACATTTGGTATATGTCTAGGAAATATGTACTGAAGATCAAGAATTTGAAGTTAATTTATACTGGTAATAAAAATTGTTGAGTAGTAACTGTTCAGTTTTAACCGTAGTTTATAACCGGAACTTTTGTTACCGATTTGAGCTATCTATAATCCTAATTTTGTACTTATAATTTTATCACCTGATCTTGAGTATATAAGATGTAAATCTGGAGATTTCGGTAGTCATATAATTCATGGATAGGTTTGTAAAAATCTTGGAGTAAAGGGTGTTCAGTTTTCGGAACTGTTAGGAAAGTTGTCTTTTATAATTATTTTGGACCACTGTCCTTTGATTAAAGCTTATGAAAATTTTACAGTAGACCTATGTAGAAATTTGGAGTGTATCCTGTAAATTTCATATTTTTATCAAACCTGTAGATTTTTATAAAAATCATAGATTACCTGCTGTCCGTTTTACGGTAGTATTCGAAACCGAACTTTTCGATTCTTAATTAAGTAGCTAAATTTTGTCTATTAATTCCGAATATTTTTGAGTAGATATTTATATATATCAGAATGTTTATTGAAAAATATTATTATAAAAATAATTATGGTTATGTATATAAAAATTATTCAATATGTGTTAATTGGTTTCGGGCATAACAGGGTACAAATGAAGGCGTGAAGGGAGAACCGTCCATTTATTCATTCTCTACACAACCATATTGTTTTGATTGTTGGTATTTTACTGGATATTTTATCAAGTTGAGGTAGGGATTTATTGGGGTATCGTGTGAGTTTAAGAATCTTCATTTATGCATTTTAATGTTTATATATAGATTCATCATCTTATTGTGCTATGTTTGACATGAGTTGTGAAATTGCATTAATGTGTTTAAATGCATTGATTCATGCCACGATAGAATTTTATTAGGTGGATCATGGAGTGCGGATATATTTATTACTTATGTGCGCATGTGAATGACATTTATGAATTGTGAATTGTGAATGGTGGATTGGTTGTTGATTTTGGGAAATGGTCGTGTGGTGTGAGCAATGGGGGGACGAAGGAGCTCCCGGGGTGCAAGTCCTCGAATTATCGCGCGATTGGTTGACGTCACCGTAGGGTTAGTAGCCCTAAGACGACTAGGCAGATGAACAGGTAGTTCATGTCCTAGGGTTTGTTTCACGACATAATTTTCCCATTTGATGATTTTGAATTTGATGTTATTTCGGTTGTGATAGTTGGATTTGAGTTCATATTGAGAGTATTGGTTTTAATTTCGTGATTATAGAACTTTTAAATTATCTTGATGGTATTATTTAAATTATTCTACATGAGTTTATATTGTGATTCCTTATGCATTTATATCTTGACATTGGACTAGGGTAGAGACTTGACCCTATACGTATTCATTAATTTACATACTTGCGGAATCTTACGCTTCATGATTTTTCTCTACTGGGCCGTTTGTGCTCACCCCTTAACATTTTTCAGGAAAAGAACCATTGGTGGATGATGCGTGAGCTATTGGAAATTTGTGGAATTTGAACCTATAATAATTACATCTTTATGTAATAATGGAGATTGCGTGCTTATTATGATTTGTATTGTTTTTGGCTTTGGACTACTGTGTTCGTGTTGTAATTTGATTTGATTTCGGAATTTGTATGTGATTTTATTATTTCTATTTCGCTTCCGCGCTAGTGAATTATAAACAATGTCGGTTGACCAGTTTGACCATTTGGTATTTTTATGAATTTTAATTAAATTTAAGTCATTATCCGGATTTTCGGATTCGGGGCGTGACAACGTGGTATCAGAGCTTTAGGTCGTTTTACCTTTGGGACGACGGGATAAGGCCTAGTTATGTGAACGTTGGTTTTATTATTGCCTTTGAGTGGAATGTATTGATATGAAGTTACAAGAGTATAAAACTGGTTATTTATCACTTAAATGTATCTAATCACTATATCTTGTGACATAGAATCATGCCTCCGAGAAGAGCGCCAGTGGATCCCCAGGGAGGTGATCAGATCGCTCGTGATATGGCCAGTGCGTTTCAGCGGATTGCACGAGAGGCTATTCAGGGTGCACAAGACCTGAATGTGGGGAACGGAACAATGCGAATTTTGAAAGAGTTTAAAAAGCTAGCACCGCAGGACTTTATCGGAGGACCTGATCCATTCATAGCAGAGCATTGGTTGGAGCGAATGGAAAGGGATTTCAGAGTTGCAGGGATTCAGGATGGCATTCTTCGTGTTTCTCTTGCTTCATACCATCTGACAGAGGATGCGGGTATGTGGTGGAAGAATGTGGGGCTCACTCATGACACCGATACTATGGACTGGGATACGTTCAAGACCTTGTTCTTAGACGAGTATTTTCCAGTGACTAAGAGGGATGCTCTAAAGGTCGAGTTCATTCACTTGATTCAGGGAAGTATGTCAGTGGGTGAATATGCTAATAAATTCACTTCATTATCAAGGTTTGGTAGGGAGATGGTGACTCTTGAAGAGGACCGAGCAAAGAAATTTGTAAGGGGTTTGAGGTTTGAGCTACGGGCCAAGATAGCAGTATTAGAAGTTCCCACTTATGCTATTGCTTTACGCAAGGCATTGGTAGTTGAAGAAGAGTTTAAGGACTTTCAGAGGATTAGAGATTCAAAGAACCATGCTAGGGATACGACTTCCTTCTCTGGAGATTACCAAAGGAAGAAACACAAGGGCAGATCTTCTTTTTCTCAGGGTTCACAGTCAGTTCATTCTGCTCCAACGATTATTATGCCGACTGGGTCAGTCAAGGACCGAGTGACTTGTTTCGAGTGCCATCAGCAGGGACACTACCGGAGTGAGTGCCCTTAGAGACAGTCAAGGGGTCCGATCACTTGTTTCCAGTGTGGTCAGCTAGGACACACAAAGAGGGACTGTCCGCAGTTAGGATGGGGTTCACAGAGCAGTGCTGGGTCACAACAGAGGACAGGACAAGCACAGCCAGTTCAGTCAGGATTCGGGGCTCCACAGCCAGTTCAGCCTGCACATTCTGGACAGGGATCTCGGTATTCAAAGGGAGGTAACCCTGGTATGATGAGCCAGCAGCAGTCAGGGCAAGGCAGTGCACAGTCGGGACAGAGGACTCAGGGTCGTGTGTTCGCGATCACTCCACCCGATGCCTCAGCAGGTCCAGCAGTTGTTCGAGGTATTTTTCTTGTTTCTAGTTCTTGGGCTCGAGTTCTTGTTGATTCTGGTGCTTCCCATTCTTTTATCTTTAGTTCTTTTGCATCTGCATTGGGGTTAGAGGTTGAGTTTCTTGATAGAGCCTTGTGTGTTGATACACCAACTGGTGATGAGTTGATCTTAGCCAGAGTTTGCCGAGATTGTAAGATCACGATTGCAGGCAGAGTTTTGGTGTTTGATTTTATCCTTTTAGAGATGAGCAGCTTTGATGTGATCTTGGGGATGGAATGGCTTTCAGCTTTCCGAGCCAACATCGATTGCTTTCGGGGAAGGGTTTCCGTCTGTACTCCTGATGGTGATTGTTTTTGTTTCGTGGGGGATCGGAGCCATTTTCTCACTTCTTCTCTTCATAGTTTGGGCAGTCGAGGAGGAGATAGTTCTTTCCTAGCTAATCTTCTGGCCTATGAAGACGAGGAGCATGGTTCTTATGGTGACTTTCCGAGGGTGGTCTGTGAGTTCACAGATGTTTTTCCAGAAGATTTGACCGAGTTGCCCCCGAAACGAGAAGTGGAGTTCAGCATTGACGTCATTCCCGGTACCAATGCAATTTCCATGGCACCGTACCGTATGGCACCGGCCGAGTTGGAAGAGCTGAAAAATCAATTGGAGGATATAAGGATGAAAGGTTTTATACGTCCTAGTGCATCGCCTTGGGGAGCTCCTGTTCTTTTTGCGAAAAAGAAAGATGGATCTCTCAGGCTTTGTATTGATTATAGGAAGCTGAATCAAGTTACGATCAAGAACAAGTATCCGTTGCCGAGGATAGACGACTTGTTTGATCAACTTAAAGGATCCAAATGCTTTTCAAAGATAGACTTGAGATCAGGTTACTACCAATTGAGGGTGAAGGATGAGGATATCTCGAAGACAGCTTTTCGCACTCGGTACGATCATTTTGAGTTCCTTGTTATGCCATTTGGTTTGACAAATGCACCGGCAGCATTCATGGATCTAATGAACCGGGTATTCAGTGCTTACTTGGACAAGTTTGTGGTGGTCTTTGTGGATGACATTTTAGTCTATTCATCGTCCGAGAAGGAGCACGAGGAGCATCTAAGGATTGTTTTACAAATCCTTAGGGATAACCAGTTGTATGCAAAGTATGAGAAGTGCGAGTTTTGGCTACCTAAGGTACAGTTCCTTGGGCATGTTGTCTCTGCGGAAGGAATCTCGGTAGATCCTTCTAAAGTTGAGGCTGTGATGAGTTGGAATCAACCACGTAATGTGTTTGAGATTAGGAGCTTTTTGGGATTGGCTGGCTATTACCAGAGATTCGTGAAGGATTTTTCGAGGTTAGCACAACCGATGACACGTCTCACTCGGAAGGGGGTGAAGTTCGTGTGGAATGAAGCTTGTGAGTTTGCCTTTAAAGAATTGAAGCACAGGTTGACATCAGCACCGATCTTAGTGATTCCAGAGAGGGGACTGGGCTATGTGATTTATTGCGATGCTTCTATAGAGGGCTTGGGGTGTGTCTTAATGCAGACAGAGAGGGTAGTTGCCTATGGGTCTCGACAGCTAAAGACTCATGAAAAGAACTATCCCACTCATGACTTAGAGCTAGCAGCAGTGATCTTTGCACTGAAGAGTTGGAGACATTACTTGTACGGGGAGAAGTTTGAAATTTTCTCTGATCATAAAAGTTTAAAGTATCTTTTTTCGCAAAAGAACTTGAACATGAGACAGAGAATGTGGGTTGAGTACATGGGGGACTATGATTTCGAGTTATAGTACCATCCTGGAAAGGCCAATGTTGTGGCTGATGCTTTGAGTCGGAAGTCACGGGGGTCAATTTCTAGCATTATCATTCGCGAATGGCAGATGATGAAGGATATCGCAGAGTTGGGGTTGATTTTCAGTGATGACAATGAGTCAGCTACCTTATTTAGCCTGACAATCCAACCCACTCTTATTGACGAGGTGATTGAGTCACAGAGAGGGGTAAACGACATGGATTCCATTCGTACTCGAATTTCAGCTGGTGAGACCGTGGATGATTGGACCTTGCACTCTGATGGGGGTCTAAGGTTCAAATGGAAGATGGTGGTGCCAAAAGCAAGCAAGGAGAAGGTGATGAAGGATTTTCACTGTTCGAGGTTTGTAGTACATCCCGGTGGTACTAAGATGTATCATAACTTGAGACGCCAGTTTTGGTGGAGGGGCATGAAGCGTGATGTTGCTCAGTTTGTTGCCAGATGTCTTACTTGTCAGCAAGTAAAGGCTGAACATCAGAAGCCTGCAGGTCTGTTGCAACCATTGCCAGTGGCAGAGTGGAAGTGGGAACACATCACTATGGATTTCGTAACAGGATTACCAATGACGCATAAGGGGCATGATGCAGTATGGGTTATTGTTGACAGGTTGACCAAGACAGCTCATTTTCTGGCCATACGAGAGATAGATGGCGCAGAGGCACTCAGTAGGGTGTATATTGACCAGATTGTCAGATTACACGGTGTTCCAGTTTCTATCGTGTCGGACAGGGATCCGAGGTTTACTTCACGATTTTGGCAGGGTTTCCAGTCAGCTCTTGATTCAGAGTTGAGGTTTAGCACGGCGTTTCATCCTCAGACTGACGGTCAATCTGAAAGGACTATTCAGATATTAAAGGATATGCTACGGGCTTGCATTCTGGATTTTCAGGGTAATTGGGATGGTCATCTACCATTGGTTGAGTTTGCGTACAACAATAGTTACCAGGCCAGTATTGAGATGGCACCATTCGAGGCGTTGTATGGCAGGCCATGTAGATCTCCTGTTTGTTGGACTGAGGTTGGCGAGAAATCTATTTTGGGTCGTGACTTGAGGCGATCAGAGATTATTCATGAAACAACAGAGAAGATCAAGATGATTCGACAACGATTAATCACAGCTCAGAGCCGACAGAAAAACTATGCTGATCGGAGGAGGAGACCATTATCCTTTGATGTGGGGGACCATGTGTTTCTAAAGGTTTCTCCGCGAAAGGGATTGATGAGATTTCGGCGAGGTGGCAAGTTATCGCCACGGTTTATCGGACCTTTCGATATTTTGGATCGTGTTGGTGAGGTGGCTTATCGTTTGGCTTTACCACCAGAGTTGTCCAGAGTTCACAATGTTTTTCATGTATCTATGTTGAGGAAGTATGAGCCAGATCAGTCACATGTTTTGGATTGGGTCGATGTGGAGGTTGATGAGGATGTCACATATGAGGACCGACCAGTTCAGATTTTAGACTCTAGAGATCAGGTTCTACGTGGAAAGGTGATTCCTCTAGTTAAAGTGTTGTGGCATCATCATGGCATGGAGGAGGCTACATGGGAGCGTGAGGACGAGGTCCGTGCCAACTATCCTGATCTTTTTGCCACTTAAGGTACGTCACGATTTCGGGGACGAAATCTTTTTAAGGAGGGGAGGTTGTAATGACCAGGTTAATTTACATAATTTCTTTTTCTTCGGTTAATATGTATATTTTTTATCTTGTGCATTACGTGGCATTGCATGTGTTTTCGTGCATTAAGGATTTCATGATTTGAATTTTTGGGTTCATTCCTATGTTTTGTAAAATTTTCATTTTTGTCGTTGATCGGGTAGTTTCGATATTTTAATTAAATGTGGGGGTTACTTTTGAGTTTGATAAAGATGAGGGTAACTTTTGCAATATATTCATTATATGTAAATGTGTGACCGAATTCCACATGTTTATTTTTATTTTTATCTTCAACTTTCCAAAAGCATATTCCTCCATCATTTAAAGGTGCAATCATACATCTATTATATTGACACCACTTTATGACATTATTGATGAAAGTTTTCAGCCATTATATTGATGTGTTGAGGTTAGCTTTTGCATATTCTCAACAATCAAGCAAAACCATTTTTTTCATCATTCTCTATTTTTCTCCTATCTTCTTCTCTCTACATTTTGGGCATCTTAGAGTGGGGATTCAATTTTGTGCTCAACTAGGAAGTTGTTCTACGTGTTCCGATCTTCGGTTTAATACCAATTACGGTATGTGATCTATATTATTTAATTTGATTTGATTTTTCAAAAATTCCAGATTGCTAGTTTACATGTTTAGTGAAAATCAAGGCTTTAGATCTCTAATTTATAATATATGTACGGATCAAAATTAGTTTATGAAATTTTACAGATCATATATAGGTATGTGATTATATGTTCCTGAAAATTTCAGAATTTATAGATAAGTAGAGAGTTAATTAAAAATCTAGGAAAAAACATGTTATTCGGATATTGTTGTTGCTGCAGACCGTTTTTTTTACTCGGTTTGAGAAATTTATAGACCATGTTAAATTATTTATAAATTTTTGAAACTCTTACAGTATGCTTTTGTATATGTCTATTATCATCTCTCAAAATTTTCGATCATTTAGATAAATATTAAATTTTCTAAAAATCACGGAAGTACGCTGTCCAGTGATATTTTACTGCTTGCTGATCCGATTTCGGTTTTGGTTTAGCCAATTGTTTCATATGGTTTCGTATTCTTATAAATCTTGAAACTTTTATTATAACATTTTGTATATGTCTAGGACATATGTACTAAAGATCAAGAATTTTAAGTTAATTTATACTGGTAATAAAAATTGTTGAGTAGTAACTATTCAGTTTTAACCGTAGTTTAAAACCGGAACTTGTGTTACCGATTTGAGCTATCTATAATCCTAATTTTGTACTTATAATTTTATCACCTAATCTTGAGTATATAAGATGTAAATCTGGAGATTTCGGTAGTCATATAATTCATGGATAGGTTTGTAAAAATCTTGGAGTAAAGGGTGTTCAGTTTTTGGAACTGTTAGGAAAGTTGTCTTTTATAATTATTTTGGACAACTGTCCTTTGATTAAAGCTTATGAAAATTTTACAGTAGACCTACGTAGAAATTTGGAGTGTATCCTGTAAATTTCATATTTTTATCAAACCTGTAGATTTTTATAAAAATCATAGATTACCTGCTGTCCGTTTTACGGTAGTATTCGAAACCGAACTTTTCGATTCTTAATTAAGTAGCTAAATTTTGTCTATTAATTCCGAATATTTTTGAGTAGATATTTATATATATCAGAATGTTTATTGAAAAATATTATTATAAAAATAATTATGGTTATGTATATAAAAATTATTCAATATGTGTTAATTGGTTTCGGGCATAACAGGGTACAAATGAAGGCGTGAAGGGAGAACCGTCCATTTATTCATTCTCTACACAACCATATTGTTTTGATTGTTGGTATTTTACTGGATATTTTATCAAGTTGAGGTAGGGATTTATTGGGGTATCGTGTGAGTTTAAGAATCTTCATTTATGCATTTTAATGTTTATATATAGATTCATCATCTTATTGTGCTATGTTTGACATGAGTTGTGAAATTGCATTAATGTGTTTAAATGCATTGATTCATGCCACGATAGAATTTTATTAGGTGGATCATGGAGTGCGGATATATTTATTACTTATGTGCGCATGTGAATGACATTTATGAATTGTGAATTGTGAATGGTGGATTGGTTGTTGATTTTGGGAAATGGTCGTGTGGTGTGAGCAATGGGGGGACGAAGGAGCTCCCGGGGTGCAAGTCCTCGAATTATCGCGCGATTGGTTGACGTCACCGTAGGGTTAGTAGCCCTAAGACGACTAGGCAGATGAACAGGTAGTTCATGTCCTAGGGTTTGTTTCACGACATAATTTTCCCATTTGATGATTTTGAATTTGATGTTATTTCGGTTGTGATAGTTGGATTTGAGTTCATATTGAGAGTATTGGTTTTAATTTCGTGATTATAGAACTTTTAAATTATCTTGATGGTATTATTTAAATTATTCTACATGAGTTTATATTGTGATTCCTTATGCATTTATATCTTGACATTGGACTAGGGTAGAGACTTGACCCTATACGTATTCATTAATTTACATACTTGCGGAATCTTACGCTTCATGATTTTTCTCTACTGGGCCGTTTGTGCTCACCCCTTAACATTTTTCAGGAAAAGAACCATTGGTGGATGATGCGTGAGCTATTGGAAATTTGTGGAATTTGAACCTATAATAATTACATCTTTATGTAATAATGGAGATTGCGTGCTTATTATGATTTGTATTGTTTTTGGCTTTGGACTACTGTGTTCGTGTTGTAATTTGATTTGATTTCGGAATTTGTATGTGATTTTATTATTTCTATTTCGCTTCCGCGCTAGTGAATTATAAACAATGTCGGTTGACCAGTTTGACCATTTGGTATTTTTATGAATTTTAATTAAATTTAAGTCATTATCCGGATTTTCGGATTCGGGGCGTGACAGTGACTGCATAGCATTCCTTGGCTGCCACCTGGTCCCCCTTTATGTCAATCACATCAACTCCGTTTGGGTCAATGCATCGCATCACCTGATGCATTGTTGAGGGAACCCCATGCATCGGATGGATCCATCCCCTGCCCATGAGGAGATTGTATGAGGGTTTGACGTCTACCACCACAAAAGTTTCTCTGAGCGTGCGCCTCGCCGTTGTTACTGGTAGTTGGATCTCCCCCACTGGTTCCACCCTTTTGCCATCAAATCCTGTTATCGGGCTTCTGGAAGGGACTATTTCCTGAGGATTGATCTCTAGCTTCTCGAAGGCCCACTTGGTGATAATGTTGGCGCTACTTCCTGGGTGCACCATCACTCTCTTGATCAAGCAGTTTGAGACCATGAGAAAGATAACTAAGGGATCGTTATGTAGAGATTGAATGCCTCGCATATCTGTGGAGGAGAAAGTTATACGGGCGTCTTCTTTCGGACTTCGGAACTCGCTGACTTCCCCAACCCTTCGCAGCTTCTGGGCTTGTCGCATCTGAGATCTGCGGGCTTCTTCCAATTCTGACCGGCTTGGTCCTCCGTGAACCATGTGAATGATTCGTACGGGCTATCCCATTGCCCTTTTGACAGGCGCATGGGGTGCCTAGTCTGATCGGGCTCCCTCCTTAGCCATGTACTCGGTCAATTCTCCTTTCGCAATCATGGCCTCCACTTGTCGCCTAAGGCTTCGGCACTCATTGGCATGATGACCGTATTCGCCATGGAAAACGCAATGCCTCGACATATCTCTGTGGTCCATTGGTTGCCTGATGGGTGGGGGCGACCAGAAAATTCCTTTTGCTTTAGTCTCCTCATACAATTTTGCCAGCGTTACTTTTAGTGGGGTAACCTTATCCTCAAACTTTTGGCATTTTTCTGGTATTAGGGATGGAGCAGGAGGAACACCCGGCCACTTCCGATCGGAGATCCGATCCTTAATCTTTGATTCGGATACTCTTGCCTCCACACTTGCAAAGACGGTCCTCCTCTGTCGTATGGCCAATTTCTCTTCTATTAGGAGGTGCCCTTGTGCCCTGGAATTGAGCTCGCCAATGTCTGTTGGTGGCCTCTTGACCAGGGACTGATGGAACTTGGTTCCAGGGATCAGGGCCATTCTGAAGGCTTCGACAGCTGAATGCTGATCGTAGTTGTCAATTGAAGACATCTCCACATTGAATCGTGAGACGAAACTCTTCAGGGATTCGCCTTTCTCCATGATCATGGTGAACAAACTGGAGATAGTCTTCCTCTGCCTTTTGTTGCTGAAGTACTGAGTAATAAATAACTCGCAGAGTCTGAGCCAACTTCCAATCGATCGGGGCGGTTGCTTTCTGAACCACAGGAGGGCTGCTTCGGTCAAGCTAGTGGGGAAAACCTTGCAGAGTAAGGCCTCGTTTTCGTTGTAAACATTCATCTTGGTATGAACGTGGTAGATGTGTTCTGTTGGATCTTTTGTACCATCGAACAGGGTGAACTTTAGTAATTTGAACCTCTCCGGATAGGGCACACTGGTGATCGAGACGGTGAACGGTGTCTGGACGACGTCGATTGATGCCTAAGATGCCAGATAGGGGTCTGTACCTTTAGATCCTTGAGCCCTTCCCGTTGGAATCTGGACATGATTTCCTCCAGTTTTCTCATGGTTAGGACCTCCTCGGGGTTATGTACCCCGAGAACCTGTAGAGATGACTCCGCGTGCTCTTCTCGATCATTGTGGGATCTAATGGGGAGGTTGTCCTTGTTTGTCTGGCGGCCTATAAACCGTTCATGCTGGCCGGATTGCTCGTTATCATGGACCTCCTGTGGGTTCTGCAGTTGAGCCAATTTTGCCACCAGTTCAGCATTCTGTCTCTCCAATTCGGCAGTCCTCTCCTCTAGGGCTCATCTGATCGGATCTTCAGGTTGCTGGCCTCCGTTTAGAGGTAATTCGGTCTGTTGTGAACGTATGATCACCGCCATTGATGGTATGAATCTTAGTTTTTTTATAGAGAGTGAGAAGCTTATTGAAATCTTTTTCAATAATAGTCAATTTCCCACAGACGGCGCTAATTGTGTAGATGCAGAAAAATTACACAATAATAATTGGGGTAAAAATTTAGATCCTCTTTTCATTCATCAAAGCCATGTATTTATACACAATGTTGGTAAATGGGTCAAGCCCATTTACCTAAGTTTATCAATCCCTTAAATTAGGGGATTTGATAAACTCTACCTTTTTTTGGACTCTTCATTCCATAACTGGATTGTTCTTTAACTTGTGTATCACTTACTTTATATAATTTTCCAAAGGCCCATTATTTCTTTAACCCACTTATATTCGGCCCATCCGTCTCTGGCCCATCCTGGTTGGGTCATGTATTATTTTGACTATTACAACTGCCTTCGTCGCCGATCGTCTCTCTCCCCGTTTGTGTGTGTTTGTGTGAATGTTTAAATCTAATATATCTAATATGTGTAGATCTTATATATATATATATATATATATATATATGTGTGTGTGTGTGTGTGTGTGTGTGTTTGTGTTATGTATTTTTTTTTTTAAATCCTTGCCTTAGAATTTGCTGTATGTAGATCTTATGATTTTTTTGTTTGATTTTATCATCTATATACATAATACATGTACAATATATACATATATACACAACAAGATTCTTTATTTTTCAAATTAATCTTTTATTTTTTTTATAACCTTATAACTTGTTTTTATTTTTTTAAAACAAAATTTTCTTCTAATCCATCATATTCCAGTATTCCTAATTTTTTTTTTTTAAAATTGTAAACCCGAAAACCTGACCCAACCCAATTTTTTTCTTTTAATCCATCATGTTGGGTTTGGACCAACCCGATTTGGAATTCAGATTGGGTCGGGCGGGATTTACTTGAATCCGGATTGGTGTTGGGTTCGGGTTGGGCCGGGTCCGCCCAACATGCACCCCTACCTTCACCATCCATCTGTTTCAAATCTCATATTTTTAAAAAAAATAAAAATTCAATACATATTTCTTCCATACAAAACTTAATCGGAATGAATCTATTGAATTATGTCATGGTCACGTGTTAAATTGGCAAGATGGGGGAAAACATATTTTAAGGTATATTATATATGAATCTATCAAAAAATAAAGGTGGAGCTGACCATGGAAGATGACAGGAAAGAAAATAGAAAATTATATAAAAATTGGATATATATATATATATATATATATATATGTATGAAATTCAAAACTAGACCCTCGTAAAAAAAATATATTCAAAACTACACATAAAAGAGCAAAAACTAAATGAATACATGAGTCACACAAATTCAAAGCTATTAACAAATCTGACCTGGCACAAAACGCAAAACGTCACTTTCGCCTCATTCGGTATATCATTGTTTCTAAATCTAACCCCATTTTATTTTTGTTATAAATTTCTTTTGGCACAAGGGACAGAAACCGAAAGAGTAACGCATTGGAGATAGATTTTGATTTAAAAAAACCCATTTATACATGACACATATATATACACATATATATTTACGTGTATATATATATATATATGTTGATTTTCTGTATCACCACATTCTCTCTCTTCAATAATCACTTCGGTCGGCGTCTCATATATTCATACATCAACCCCAACCCCAACCCTCCTCTGCCACTGCTTCGATTCATCCAATTCTCGTAATTCATCGATCGAATGGAGGATTCGAATTCGAAAGCTGTTTGTGACGGATCGAATGACACCACCACCACCACCACCACCGGCGACGATGAAAACCCTATCAACATGGTTAATGTTGAAGAAGGAATCGACGACGCTGTCAACAACCAGTCTCGTCAGCCTTCAAGAACACCGTTCACCAATCTCAGTCAGGTCGACGCTGATCTCGCGCTCGCCAGAACGTTACAAGAACAGGTTTTTCTCATTATTCAATATACATATATATATAGATATAGTTATGTGTGTATTTGTATGTATTTGTGTGTGTGTTTTTGTTTTCACATTCTCTTTAGGTCTGTTTCTGATGAAAACCTAGTTTTAATGGCCTTGTGATACTGCTTTTTTCCGGGGTTTTGATTGAGAGGGCACTTTAATTGGTGAATTCAAGTTTGAACTCTATTTTCGGATGTTTGGTTGTTCAGAAAGTGTATATAGGGCAAGAAATGTTAATTTTGAGCCTCTATTGAAGCTATAATGTGTTTTTTGTTTTTTTCAATAATAAACCAACGCCACTAAATGCCTATAGTTCTGTGTGCGTTGTTGTATGATTGCATTAATTTCTGAATTAGGGAAAAAGAGATGTTTGGTTGCTCAGAACTCAGAAAGTATGGGAGGACAAAACATGAATTTTGAGCCTATATTGAAGCTAGAACGTCATCCCCCTTTTTTGATTTTTAGAAAAACAAAGCAACTGAAAACCTATAACGTCGTGTGTGTGTGTGTGTTTGTATGAGTGAATTAGTTTCTGAATTAGGGAAAAGAAGAGAAGTTTGGTTTCTCAGAAAGTGTACAAAAAAAGGGAAGAAACCTAAATTTTATGCCTCTATTGAGCTAGAATGTCATCCCTTTTTTTCTGTTTTTCTTCAAAAGCAGTGCCGCCAAAATTTGTGTGTGTGTGTGTGTTTGCATGAGTGCATTAATTTCTGAATCAGGAAAAGAGAGATGTTAGGTTGTCCTAGAAAGTGTAGAAAAGGAAAGAAACCTAAATTTTGAGCCTCTATTGAAGGTAGAATGTGTTTCCTTTTTATCTAGAAAACCAACACACCTAAACTCCTGTCCGTGCGTGTTTGTGTGAATGCATTAATTTCTGAATTATGTTTTCATACTCTGTAGGCCACTTTCTGTTTTCGAAAGTTGACCAGTTCCCATAGGCTATTAAGACAGTTCCCTTCTGGTTTGATTGCTAGGACTCTGTCATTGTTGAGTTATAAGGTTGAACTCTATTTTCGGGTGTTTGGTTGCTCAGAAAGTATAGAAGAGAAAGCTGGTTGGCTTTTAATATAAGTGTAGAAAAGCAAAGAAACCCTAATATTAGGAGTTTAGGACTCTTATTGGAAAAACTAGAATGTCTTTCTTTAGTTTGTAGAAACCTAACATCGACTAAATGCCGCTGATTCTTTGTGTCTCTATTAATTGTATAATTAGGGTTTCTTGTTCTCTCTCTTGGTCTGTGTTTTAGTGGCAACCCGGTTTCCGTATACGTCTTAACATAATTCTTTTCTTGGTTTGATTTCTTGGTTAGTGTAATTGTTGAGAGATGTAAGTTATTAGCCTCTATTGTGAAAATATCTTACCTTCTGCACTTGTTTCTCCACTGCTGTACTTTATTTTGTGTGAAATCTTACTGGCTGTATCGTAGTTGTTTCTATACTTGTTTGGGATAATGGGTGTTTATTTGTTGTGTAGGAAAGGGCATATATGATGCTGAGAATGAATGGTGATGATTATGGGGGATGGGATGTTGGAAGCTATGGACATGAGGACGATGATGATTTTGATGATCCAAGTGAAGAGGAATATGATGTTACTGATGCGGATGATGATGAGGATGCCTTCGATGTGCATGCTCATGCTGAAGCTGGAGAGCTTGACAACTCTGGTGTTGAGTTAGATCCGGCTGATTTTCCGAGTGATGAGGCCTTTGCGAGAGCCCTACAAGATGCTGAAGAACGAGAAATGGCTGCTAGATTGTTGTCCCTGGCTGGGATCAATGAGTGTGAGTGTCTTAATTGAACTTGGTTTTTAAAATCTTTGGCTTCCGAATGCACTCTGGTCATATTTTTATTTTTTATTTATTTGTTTTTCTCTGTTCATATTTTTTTTTTATCTATTTTAAATTTTTTAAGTTATCTGACCAATTGTTTTGCTAATACCATTAGTGGTTGCCGAGGAAGGTGATGATGCAGAGAACCATGGTAGCAACTCTCAGGTATCGATTTGTACTCTATAGATGATAGCTGTCTTAATATATTGGATATATGTTGGCATAAACGGGTAATAGTTTTATCTTGGAATCTTATTCATGTATTTGTCATTTTGGGTACTACTCTTTTATTCTGTCATTAAACATTTAGTTTATGGAAAGAATACTGCATACATGTCAATAGCTTGATTTATAAAAGCTGAATCATACAAATTCCCATATCTTACTCACAGGCCTTCAAATGGAAAAGGGCATTATATTCACCAGAATTTATCCCCATAAAATGTATACGTATATAGGAGTTCCGTTTGTGTGCTTGTACATGTTTATAGCATTCTGAGTTCACAATTATCAGAACTCCGTACGACTTTGAGAGGTGATTTAGCTTTGTAGTAAAAAGATTTCAAAGGTGTATGTTTGTACCTAGCCTGTCCCTTGTGTCACCTTGAACAGGTGGTATTGGTACTAATAATGAACTTTGAGCGGAGGTAATTTTGGTGGTTGGGCAATGACTCGATGAGGACATGCTCGTATAGTGACCCTTTTTGTCCAAAAAAAGGGGTATCCCATAGACTGACCCACTGTTCAACTCTGTGCTGTTTATTTATTTGTTTGATATACAAAAAAGTTTGGCTTGATCTGTTGACTTTCTTATTATAGTTACTAGTTTGCTTCTTTGCATGTGTGTGTGTGTTTATGTTTTTTTTTTCTTATGATTACTTTAATTATATAGGTTTTAGTTGTGAAACTTACTTACAATCTACAAATTTTTCATCAAGCTAAATGAATATTTTATGATTTTTGTTTTTTGGATTTCATATCCTTAGTTTGTAAATTGTAGAATTTTCTGTGAGAGACTTTATAAGTCGTTCAGCTTCATTGGGAATGGCAAATAAAGTTTCATCATTTGGTTCATCGTCTTCTTTCTTTCAATTTGATTAGTATCAGGGTGCGGTCATACTTTTGCAGGGAAAACTGGATTGGATCTGGTAAGAATGGGGTTTGAGGAGTTAGTTGGGATCAGTTATTGAAGGGGTGAATTTTCAGGCACTTCGTTTGCTTATATCTAAGTTAAATAGATCATTTTTGGGGTAGATATAATGACCTCTATGAGCTTTTGGCTGTATTCTACAAATTAATAGGAGGCTTAATAACTATGCAGCTCTCACTTCGTGGTTTGGGAGAGGGCATCATTATTAACTTTCCTTGGGACAGGTTGGAGTACAAAAGGTCAAAATAGAAAAATTACTTTACCAAATTAAAAAAACATGTGTTGACCTGCACTGTCCAACCATCAGCCTTCATGTCTCTAATTGTACGAAACTTTACGGGGGACATTATAATAATTCTGTATTTCACATGCCTGCATGATTGTACCTATGCTAGGCAGAGGCATAAGAAAAAAAAATACACTCTAGAGGTTTTTCCTTCCGAGTTTAGGAATTACTTATATATGCCAAATTCGGTATTTTCTTTTGGCCGTATTTAGTAATCTGGCTTTCCTTGTCTTTAGGGGTTACCCAATTTGAGTAGTTTCTTTATTTTATTAAGCTACAATGGTTTGTCTAGACGTTACGAATATCCCTGGGCAAATGCTATGATGTAAAATAGGGTTATATTTACTCTCTACTCTTGCTCTTCCCATTCCCTTCGGTTACCTTGTTTTCTCTCTATTCTTGCTCTTCTTCCTCATCAATCTGCTCTCATCTCATTGTCTACATCCCCTTCATTGGGCTTATCATCCCCTTTATCTAGCTTCATCTCATCCTCCTTGTTTTCATTACCTTCTCGGTTCCAATTTTTGTAGGACAATATACCAAATATTTTTGGAAAAAGAAATTACCAGAAATAGCAAGAAAAAAGGGGATGAGAGACTTTTTTTTTGGACAATACTTGGGTCCTTCCCGGGGAGGATGAAGTTGGTCCTCCCCTCTTACTTGGCCCAATAGACATATGGTACAAATAATTAAAGAAGATAAATGGGTATTATTTATCATTTTATGGGTTTTAACCCGGAGCTGAAATGATATTTTTCCCTTATTCACTCTAATCTCTTACAAATCTTAATTTTAAACCGTATTCTTAGTTTACCCAATTCATTCATAAAAGCATGTACTAATATGTTGCTATCAAAATTAGAAGGGGATTTAACCAGGATCTACATAAAAGATTTCACCTCCAGTATCTTAGTAATTGCAAAGACCGATAGAAGTATAGGATCATATGAAGGCCTGGCCCAAAAGGTTATCTTTATCATTCAGATTTAAATTTGCGTTGTTGCCAACTTGCCACAAAAACACCAATTCAGTTCCAATGATAGAATATATTCTCAGACGGTATATTAGCACCATAAAAACAAATACGACAAAAAAAATACACGGATAGAAAAATATATATTGAGGTGTTTGTGTTTGGTGGGGGTGAGGGATTTGGATGTCTAATTTTAAGAACTATCCACAATGAATGAATTGGGTAAACCAAGGACTAGTGTTTAGAATTAAGATTTGTAAGAGATTAAAGTGAATAAGGGAAAAACCATTTCCAATCCGGGTTAAAAACCGATATGGGTGATACCCATCTATGTTCTTTAATTATGTTTGCCATGTGTCTTAAATGTATTAGGCCAAGTAAGAGGGGAGGACCAACTTCATCCTCCCCGGGAAGGAGCCCGTAATAAAACTAAGACTTCTTGGAACGTTGTCATTGCTCCCCGGGGAGGAGCCCGTAGTAAAACTAAGAATAAAAAAAGAATAAAACCAAAGAAGGAAATAGAATAAAAGAAGATCCAATTATGGAAATAAAAGAAAAATAAAATATTTTTAGGAGAGAGATTTAACCATATTATAATTTTGGAAGTTAAATAAATTGAAGGAAGAAGAAGAGCATATAGGGAAACAAAGAAAAATTAGAAAAATTTTAGGAGGATGAAATTTTAGGGGGGGGGGGGGGGATTTTCAATCTATTATAGACGAAAAAAACATTAAAGATATATATATATATAGCCCGTAGTAAAACTAAGAATAAAAAAAGAATAAAACCAAAGAAGGAAATAGAATAAAAGAAGATCCAATTATGGAAATAAAAGAAGAATAAAATATTTTTAGGAGAGAGATTTAACCATATTATAATTTTGGAAGTTAAATAAATTGAAGGAAGAAGAAGAGCATATAGGGAAACAAAGAAAAATTTTAGGAGGATGAAATTTTAGGGGGGGGGGGGGGGGGGGATTTTCAATCTATTATAGACGAAAAAAACATTAAAGATATATATATATATATATATTTTTTTTTAAAAATCCATTATACAGGTATAAGGGATAATGAGCCAATCCGGGGGTGGGGGCAAATGCCCCACCTAGGCCTTAATTGGCTCCGCCCTCTTCACTGCCAACTATTGTCTTAGAAAACCCATCACCTAAATTAATCAAACGTTTGCAATCACTAATTTCATCAACCAAATTGCACTATATTTTTCTGAATGTGAACTATAGTTGATCCTCCATTAACTGCTCTTCATGATCAACTTATCCATGCTGACCGACAACCAAATATATACCATTCCTGTTACTCATACTGACAGAAACTGTAATTATCCTCGTCTTTTATATTACTCACTTTGTGATCTCGCTACAGTAAACGAGGGAGCGTTGGAAGATAAATGATCCAAAACTCTAGGAAGAGAAAGAAGAGCCGAACAAGGATCATTGCTCTGTAATTTTGAATTAGTTTAGACCTATTTATCATCTTCATAATTTCGAATTCTTTCAATCTATATATATATCTATACATTATTGAAAGTAAGAAATTTATTCAGAAGATGTTCAATAAGGGGAACACATCCTTAAAAGCTACATGCGAATCTAGCTTCAAAGAAGATTCTAACAACAAAAAAGCTATATATATATACATGTAAGTAAATATCTTTTAAAATGATTTACTTCAATCTGACTGGATAAGGAAGAAAAGAATCTTGAATATATAAATATACATATATATTTCTAAAAGTAAAAGATTTTCCCAATTTAAATGGATAAGGAAGAAAAGATGACCTCCTCTACCTATTATTTTCTGATTCCAAAAGCTCCATTTATTAACATTCAGTTAATTTGACTTTTGTATTCCTTGTCTCGATGTCTCTTATATTCAAGCAAATGATGCTCAACATGAAACCAATTATATTAGTTATGTGGGCTTGAGGTTTATGTAAGAAGCATCAGAATTCATGACAGAGAGAAGCTATGAAAGAGGATTGTAAGAACATTTATAGTATTATTTGTGTTTGGTATGTTCTAGACAATAACCATGTTGAGTGAATTGTCATGTTGAGAGTTGTGTATTTGCAATAGAGTTATTAGTATGTTCGTTTTTATCTCGAGAAAGAAGTCAAGGAGGGTGTCAAAGCAAAGAAAGCTACCGGAGGGTAAAATCGTCATTTCCAGACATCGTCACTTCACCGGAGGGCAAAAATGTCATTTCCAGACATTATGACTTCATCCAAAAGTATCGGGAGTTCGAGATGACCAGTCTAGCTTAAATATGAAAAAAATTGCAAAAGATGCAACATACCTACATTGTCAGAGGCAAAAAGAGGCAGAATGACTAACTTACGCTTTGGTTTTTGGAGCTGGGAATGGACCCTACGCTCTAGACCTACGCCCAAGCATAGGTCCCAAGCGTAGGTTCCAATGCTTGGTCACGTGATCACTTGTTATGCAGGATTTGTTTCGGGGTGTTTTCGGATTTTTCCAGTTTTGTCCCTACTTTGAGTTTTTAAGTGATCGACGACTTCAGACCTCTATGTATTGACGTATACACATATTTATATAAGATTTTAGAGGATTTATCAAGGTATTGTGAAATTACATAAGAGGGTAAGGTTAGTGTTTTCTATGACTTGGTGTATAAATACCAAGATTCTATAAGAGAAGAGACAACGGTTTTTGACGACGATTTTTCAAGAGGGTTTTTGGCGAGAGCTCTGCAATATTCCATCGTTCATATTCTTCTACAGAGTGATTAACACACAGAGGTGATTATGGAGCGATCATACATATTGGTATTATCTCTTGTATTGAGTTTCTCCAATCGTGCTTCTACATCGAAGTTCTATATACACGATTGGATGAGTGATTGCTGAAAAATCATCACACCGTCCATTGCAACAAGATTGCATTGATCCGTTCGAGTACGGAGCAATTCGAGGATTTCAGACCGCGAGTAGAGAAAGGAAAATCAGGCGTGATTTGTGAGTCTTTCATACTGTCTGGCGGAGCAAGCGTGCTTCATGAAGTACGAGTGATTTAAGGGTTTCAGACTGCGAGTAGAGGAAGACATATCATGAGTGATTGTAAGTCTAAAACTCTCATAGAGTAATTGTTGATTCGTAGTGCATCGGTTCCTGAGTGAACCCGTGGTTTTTTCCTCGGAACGTTTTCTTGGTTTTTCCACGTATAATTCTCTGTGTTGTTTCTTGCCTTATTTTCTGTACTATATTGATTTTTGCTTTATATTGCTCATAGATCTGTTTTTGGAATTAAATTGAAAATTAGGCTTTGTGACTAATTAAAATTGAATTTCCGCTAAATAATTTTAATTGTTCATAAAATCGACAAAAAACCTATTCCCCCCCCTCCTCTAGGCTGTTTTCACTATCGTCTATGTAATTTCAAGGATGTTATGCTAATGATATTGGGCGGGTTGTGTTATCCACATCCCAACATTTATTGCCCAGGGCGGCCCAAAACCAAAAGCCATCACACTCATGGCAACCTTAACAATTATTTCCATCACTACTTTCCACCATTAATATTGGCAATCTTCATCACAATTAAACTTTTTCAAGAAATAGAAATTTTCCTGGGCACGTGAACGAATAAATTTTCATTAGCTGAGCAACTCATTTGTGGCTGAGTGAACAAAATTTCCATTGAACAAGTGCCAAAAATGTTGTTAAATAATGAACTTGTGTAACAGAAATCTAACCACTACAAGGATTTACTGAGGTCTCTTTTGAATGAAACAGTCTTTACTGCCAATCCTACAAGGAGCTTTGGTTCTGTTGAATGAATATTAATTAAGTTGTTGTGTGTGTCTGTTGCTTAAATTGCCTGCTTTTAAGGGTGAATATTTTACGAGTGTCTATAAAGTTCCTCCAATGTTGTCGTCATATTCCTATAACTGGTTCTATACTCCTGTTTCATCATACTTCGTGTCATGCTTAATTTTACCAACCTGTTATTTCCACAATAATTATTACCGTCTGTCCTCGTAAGACAATTGCTGTTAATCTATGCACAACTTTGGATGACATGTTTCCAAAGTGAGAGCACTGGTAAGTGTTGCTTCACCTCCAACTTAAACGACTCGACTGTGTGAGCAAACTTTGTATGCAAGTTAATTTTCATTTAGATGCTTCATCCTTCCACCTTCACTAATACTCCCTCTGTCCCATATTAATAGTCCACTTTCTCAACTTTAGCAATCCCAAAATACTTGTCCAGTTTCGAATCCGAATACAATATAACTTCACTTTCCTTAACTACCCTTCTTCTACTACCTTTAAACAAGCATTGGACCCCACTAAAATTTGTCTTTTCTTTATTGCAAAAGGGTATAAATGGGAAGTTACTTAATATCAATACAATTAAATATTCTCTCTTAAAATGTCAAAAGTTCAACTAGGGCTATAAATTTGGGACAGAGGGAGTAACATTTTACCCTCACCAATATGCCATTTGTAAACACCACGTTGGTTGACCTACATTGCCACAGAAACACCACCGCCAACCACCACCACCAATGCCTTTTCCCAACTTTTTTTGGGGTCGGTTACATGAATTTTCTGTTTCCATTCGGCCCTATCTAAAGTCATGGCCCAAGTCAAGCAAAATGTTATCATATCCCGGATAAATATGTGCATCTAAAAAATATATAATTTTGTGCTCAATCGTGAAGTTACTTTTACACACCTGAGTATATGACTAACATCTAGAAAAATGAAAACTGCAATAGCCAAATGATAATGCACTAAATCAGTCTGCCATAAGCTTTATGTTTGTGAATGCAATCCCCAGATTAGGGTGAGAATTGCTACATTCATTAGAAACTGCACCAAAGAAAAACTAGCTATTTAGGTTGGAACCAAACACACTCTCTTGATATGGTTATAGGAGTTCGTTTTAGCTTCGTGGTTCGACACGAAAGATTAAGCTAAATTTATTTGTTTAGACAATCAGCCAATTTTTTTTTTTTCTTTCTTTTGCTTGCGATGAGACCCCATTTTTTGTTTAATGTGTGTTTACAAATCTGGTGTCTTATTTGAGATGAGTATCCTACCATTTCCAATTTTGGATATATGTATATACGCACATGTGAAATCCAAGTTACTTCCCAGTCGTGTCGAACCTGTATCCGGATGTAGCCATGATGGATATGCATCCAATGTGGGCACAACGACCCTAGGGGAGTACACGCTTTTAGTCCTGGGCCAGTCACGCTATACGCGGGGACATTCAGGTTGAAGTTTAATGTGTTACTTTATGCATTTTGGAAGAGTCCATGTAGCACATGACTATTTTCACCACTAAAAGCCTTAATCATTCGTCAATAATTCTCCACTATGAAGAAAGTCCTGGGCGCACTTTCCCGCAAATACCTGCATCACCTTTCTGCTCTGCGAGTCTAATGGCTCAGAGACAGTCCAGGCATGGCCAGTACTAATGGTTTATGTTCCCTGTGTACCACTACAATGGAATTCCGCAATCACCTCTTCTTCAACAAATGCTGAACTGTTATAGAGAATATCTGATTGAGATGATTATTTGGGGAGAATGATACCCTAAAGGGTAGGTCAATTTTTGTACATTCTTTTAATTAGGCCTACTGTAGGCTCTTGTGATGTCTCTGAATAATGCAGTCTTTTATTCACAGCAAATGGCAGATCATTTCTCCAAAATTTGCTCTCTCTCTCTCTCTCTCTCTCTCCAAAAATTTCTGGTTTCCATATGCATTTTGCTCTTTCTGTTCCCCTGATTAGTATTTAGAAGGGCTCTTGAGTTACGTTTCTCTTGTGTTTGGGTCTTTTCAGGATACGTGGGAGGAGCTTGATCCAGATGAACTGTCATACGAGGTGAGTTGGCAAATGGACTAGTGCTTTCGGTTACATCTTCATTCTGCCTGATCTCATGGAGTTTGGTTTAATATATTAGGAATTGGTTGCATTGGGTGAAGTAGTTGGAACTGAAACCAGAGGGCTATCTGCTGAGTCAATTGCATCTTTGCCTTCAATGAAGTACAAGATGCAAATCATTCTGGATGGAAGCAGTGATTCGTAAGCTTATTATTATTAGACTTTGCTTAATAGATTAGGCTCATGCTTACTAACATATTGTTCTCATGCCTTAGGTGTGTGATTTGCCGGTTGGACTATGAGGATGGCGACACTTTGACTTTGCTTTCTTGCAAACATTCCTACCACTCCGAATGCATTGTCAATTGGTTACAGATAAACAAGGTACGTTTTTTGTTCTATATATTGGTTTTATTTCTTGCAGCTATAGATTTTTAGATTTTTAGGATACATTTATAGCTTCTTAAGAGTCTTTACGTAGTACCATTTCAATTTAGCAGTCCTAGCTTATTGTAATACTTGGTTATCGTATGTCAAAAACTTTACCATTTGGCAGTGTCACATATAATATTACATGGAGTATTATTTTTTCCAAAACCATCTATTCACTTCTGCCTTGTTGATTATATCTTTGTTCTAGGACTCTTGGCTCTTTTAGCTTTTATATTTTCTTTATTCAGTTGATTAATTTATCTGTGAAGATTTGGGCTGAAGGTTTCTTATGCACTTGTGTGGTTTTATTGTCGTATGGAGACAATTACATCCGTGTTCTTGTCTTGGTTGTTTCACCTTCTGCCCTCAGTTATATCATGAATATAAATGTTAGGTTGTATCAAGTTTTTGCGCACTTTTGGAGTCATTCTAACAGCTATAAATAACACCTTCCCCCCCTTCTCTCTTCCAGATTGACGGGGTGTGTGTGTTTAATTTTTAAGGCAATAGGTTCTTAAATGGAAAAATAAGACCATTCAGCTGTAATTTGTAGGGCATGGCCCCATTGTAGGCCAGAAATGTGTGGCGTGAATGTTTGTCAAAATCCATAAGTTAGACATAATGTTTCTAAGAAAACTCGTTGTACTAAGAAAAGGACAAAAATCAGATGTCTCCCCAGAGTGCTCTAGATCATTATAGTGCTCAGCTTGGTGGTAATGCTGGAGCAATAGTAGAAGAAGAGGAAGATAAGAGTTGAAGTATCCTAATTGAACATTAAATTTTTCCTTGATGGGGACCTCGGCTTGTGTGGTACTAGAATTATGTGTATCGGCTGTGTTTGTGTCTTTTCCTTAACTTAAAATGAGTCGAGACTTGGTTCAGAAACTTAGATAGGTCACTTGTTTTCGCATCTAAATATGTAGCTGCGTTATTACTACTCTAATCTGTCAAACATATATTTGAGATGCGGTAAAGGGGAGTCACTCTATTGTCAATGAGAATATGTACCCATAGTCATGCTGACTGTGGTGAGGCCCTAAGCTTAACTATAGATCTATAGATTCCACGTAACACAAGAGTAGAAGATGAGAATGTGAGCGATGCTCTGAATCAACACTTTATAATGTTCTGTTCTCCTCTCACGCCGGAGTGCACCTCGAGTCTCTGAAAACACTAACACACACATGTATATGAATCTATATTGCAAATCTTGCTATAATTTTCCTTAACAAACTGATAGTTATGGGGCTTCTGTAACACGGTGATAGTTCAAGGAGTTTGTTGCATTTTGCCAGTTTTCTACCTTTATAGGAGGGCAATGAAGCAATTTTACCATGGCATATACCGCCGACTTTTGAGTGGGTGCAATTTGAAAATGTTTGAGACATCAACTATTTTTTTTAATTCTTATTCTTCTATTATTATTAGTTTTTTAAAAGGGATTTTTAGCTTTTCAGTCTAAAGGATTTGGGGTGAGATTAGTGGGAATTGGGATAATGGTATTATAAGCCTTTTCTTTTGGGTTTTCCCACTTTCACCCCATGAGGTTTGCCCTAATTCCACTTTCACCCCCTCGAATTTCAAATATCCGAGTTACATCCCTTGTATTGGTGAAATTACCTCATTGTCCTTGAATATTATAAATATTTTTTTTTATAAAAAGTACGCGAAATTACCTCCTTGCCCCTGAATATTATATATTTAAAAAAAACTTGTTTTGTGAGGGCAAATTAGGTATTTTACATAGTGATTTGAGGATAAGGGGGTCTAAGTGAAACAAAAACCAAATCTAAGGGGGTGTTACTGGGATTTTTGAAATTCGAGTGGGTGAAAGTGGGATTAGGGCAAACCTCAGGGAGTGAGAATAACCCTTTTCTGTTTTGTTAAACTGTGACAGGGGGAATCGAAATATAAGGTTGGGAATACAAGTACATGTTGTCATTCATTGATTCGTATGCAAACTCATACATTAGAACACTATTATACAGTTATATGTATGGTCTAATAAATCTTTGAATTGTTATTTTCCTATAGGTCTGTCCTGTTTGCAATGCTGAGGTCTCTACATCTGAGAACAGCTAATGGAGAGACTATGGATGGATGGTTCTTTGCTTTGAGTTGAATATACTCTGTATAAGTTGGGCAGACATCAAAGTTCACAACTCTTGGTTTTAAATATTGTGCTCCCCTGGTGGTTAAAGGACTATAATATCTGCCCATTCATTGTACTAGCTGAATGTATTAGCCACCTATATCTTTAGAGGCTATGTAATGACAGAATAGGATCTGATCTTGTGAAATGTTATGGTAGTTTTTTTCTTCTAATTCCCCATTTTCTGATGATTTCAGCAGTTTATTCATCTCTTACTCAAAATTATGATCTTGTTATTGAGTGCCCTGCCTTCATCAATGATAGGTACCTCATTGGAACCCTAGTTTTTATTTTGCTTATGTTAGGGTTTAAATGATAGAATCCAACAGTAGATCATGTGTTCTTAAATTTAGTGGAACTATGGATGCTGAGCCACTGATTAATCATGGGGAAAAATTCCACCCTAGTCCTACTTTTTATGCACCAAAGACATTTAAGTCTTACAAAAAGTTTACTAACCAAAGACAAATAAGTCTTACAAAAAGTTTACTAGAACAAATACGTCTTAATTTTTATTTATATTTCCAAACGAGTTTCAATTTAAAATTTTGTACACTCTTTTCCCCATATTGCCCTTTAATAAACTCTTTTTCCCATATTGCTCTTTAATAATAATGCAAATACATTATTGTTAAAATAATAAATGTAAATTAGAGTTTGACTCTATCGAAATATGACATTACATCAGTATCTCTTGTTCTTTGGTAAATTATAGTTTGACCCCCTCTAATTTGTATCCATCCGGCAACAATAATATGTAGAGAGGGAATAAAAAATGAGAGGGGTAAGAAAAGACATGAAAAATATGACAATTTTGGTAGAAAAGAAAATCGAATTCGACATGGGCACTGAATGTAGAAGGAACAGCCTCCACCGAATTGTTAAACAAAATTGAGAAAGTGAATCATTAAACTAGAAATTTTGAGTAGTTTGAGCAATGAGTTGAGACTGGATAATTATATTCATGTATTTTTGCAGCCTCACATGCTTCCACGTATACTAATTTTACTTTAACAGTTGCAATTAGGTAGAGGTTAAAGTGTATTTATCTATTCCGATAGAGAATTTCTCGGTCATCATTAGAAAACTTTTTGCTTGAAAATGGGGTTACAATTACACATGTGATAAATGATTTTCGCTCTGCTGTTTTGCTCTTTCAAAACACTTGTACTTAGAAAGATCGCATATGTGATACCCCTAATTTTCGTGCATAGGTTGGTCAGGCCTATACCGAAAACTAGGGTGCATCAACACCCGATAATAAATGAACACATAAGCAAAAGGCATATTTAAGAAATAACAGAGTCTAAAAAGTTTAATTCTCATGAATAAATAAATTCAGAAATCAAAACTCCCAAAGGGTACAACTCGGGAATCCATATCTATGGACCCCTAAACCTTAAAGAAAACAAGTGTCTAAAAAAATATAACTCAATTGGGTCCCTACACTGAATTGAAGTCAAAATGGATGAACTTGTGAATGAATGATAAGCGACCTCAACCATGTGGCTGAAATTGCCGAGAACCTGAAACAACAAAGGTGGGTCAGACCCACGAGCAGAGTAGACTCTACATGATCCCAAACAGAGTACCAATAATCCCATCATCTACCCACTATAAAATAAGAGTAATATTATAATTCCTATAACTCCAAGTACCACACCTAAATATATAACCTCTATAAAATAGGCATAACAAATAAGGTACAATCATAATTAAATAACAAGTCGATAAATAAACAAATAAAGCGCAACCAAAATCAAATCACAAGTCAATAGGTAAAGCAAATAAGTCCAACCATAATTAAGTCATAAATCAATTGACAAAAAAAAATATATATATATATAAGTGCAACATTAATTAAGTCACAAAACAATAGGCAAACCAACGAGTGTGATACAATAACTAAACCACAAGTACATAGGCAATTAACCCATGCCGAACCATAACCACGTACCCGAACTCCATGTCATGGTACAGATGAGACTGCGTTAATAGTCAGCCCATCGTGATTTCCTCCATTCCAAAATAAAATAATAATAATAATACCAATATCCAACAAATAAACACTATCAATACCGCGTGTGAGAGAATTTAATAACTCTTTCACATTATATATCAGTTTACCATAACAAATTTTCATTATTTAACCATTGAAATTGAACAGATCATACCCCTTACAATATACACGCGACCTCATTTTTATTCAATTTTTGCAACCAATTTGTTCACTTAAACCAACCTACTCGCATTGCCTTTAATACCTACTAATAACACCCATTATAAGAACAGTTAAGAGTTTTGACATCTCCATTTCCATTTTATATTATATTTAACATAAGGGAAAAACAACACTATTATTTTAATTTATTAATGTCATTATATAACTTTGTATATATATATATATATATATATATATTTTATTCTTTTGCAACTTAACAAGTATAGAGAATATACATATATATCATAATATACATCAGTCTTTCTATATATATATATATATATACACACACCCATATAAGCACATTATATTAAAATTAAATGTAAAGAAAAACCACAGGTAAACGATCACTAGTCCAATGCCACAGTCAACAAAATTTAGGTACTAGCATATATATTGTTATATGTGCTCTAATGAACTTAATTTTATTTAATAACAATCCTTAACAATAGTAGTTCCATTACATGTGCCCAAAGTGTTTGTGAACGGAACCCACCAGCCCTTATATATATTATACGTAGCGCAACACAATATATATATATATATATATATATACCAACACAGACCTAGACAATTATACATAGACTCTAATCAAAATCAGAAGGTAAGCATATGAACACGCTAACAAAAAAAAGATTTAAATATATATATAGAGAGAGGATATGATTATGGGTACAAAGGAGAAGAGAAGAACATTCTACTTGCTTGATCGTTGGACTAAATCACGCAAGAACTGTAGGCTGCTCGATGCTCTCTCTCCTCTCTCTTCTACGCGACTGCGATTCTGTTATCTCCCTCGACTAGTCTGACAGAAACGTATCCCTAACTTAGGGTTTATTTTAGTTATATAAATATATATAATATATATTTATTTATTTAATCCTTCCGATGGGCCCAAAAACATAATATAGCCCATTAGCTAATAAGCCCAAATAATTAACTCAAAAATATACTATAGTCTATTTAATTAACTTATAATTAATTAATTAAATTAAATTTACCCAATCAATATAAATAATAAAAATACGGGGTATTACAGCATATATACAAGGTAATACTCCCTCCATGTTCTATCCATCTCAAAGTTAGTGTTAGAATTAAAAAGTCAATACACTTTATTTGATCAATTTACCAATTTATCTTTAAATATTTAAATTGTAAAATATTTAAACTATAAACATCACATCACTTGGATCAATGGTAAAATTAATTTTTCATTTACTATCCCAATAATAAGGCATCATCTTAAAAAGTTGAATTCCCCAAAAAAAAATTATAATTTGGGAGAGAGGGAGGAATTATTATTGTGTCATTTTGTCATATAATTAATTCTACATGGAAAAAAAGAATATTCTTTTCAAAGAAATATAATCTTAAATAACTTGTAAATTACATAAATAATATACAATTTGTTGCAAAATGTGTTTTTCTATATTAAAATAGATCATAAAATTTAATAAAGAAAGGGCACTGTTGTCATTTAAGAAAAATAATTAAGAGAATGTGACATTTTGCAACATTATGTAAATGTTTAGGGTTTTGTTGCATAATTTATAGTTCAATGGGCTTATTTACAAATTTTATCATAGTTCAGTGGTGTTTATTGTATTTTTTCCGAATAAATTCATGATTGATTGAAGAAGAAGAAACAAAAAAAGAAACATATATAGAGTAATAAAGGGTGCGTTCACTAACGTGGAACATTTTTCGTTTCTGTTTTTCGAAGGAACAGAAACAAAATAACGTTCTTCTTACGAGAAACATAAAAACAGAAATGACGTTTGTTAATTCCAATTGTTCTCATAATTTTTGGAACAAAAACAAATAATTATGTTTATTAAATGCATTTGTTTCACATATATTTTTGGTAATTTTTTTTATAATTTTTATTTTAGCATTTACTTGAGTAAAATAAATTAGATTAAATAAACTATTAAACTCAACTATCAGAAGTTAAAGTTACAATCTATAAAATTCGAAATATATATATATAAAAGAAGATCATTAATTGATGTTAGTGATAAGTAGTTTGATTCACTTTCTTAGAAAAGATGTGACATTTTACCGATATATATTCTTTTTTTTTTATTTATAAATTTATATATTTTTACAAATTTTGTTTTTCGAAATAATTTTTTTTTTTAAATTTAAATTTTTTGTTTTCAAATTATATATATATTTTGAATTTTATATATGTTTTTTTCGAATTATATATATTTTCGAAGTTTATATTTTTTCGAACTTTATATATATATATTTGAATTATATATATTTTTTTCCAAAAATATATATATTGTTTTCGAAATTTATACATTGTTTTCGAAATTTATATATATTTCTAATTTTTATATTGTTTTCCAAATTTTTATATTTTTTTCTAATTTTATATATTATTTTCGAATTTTATATATTATTTTCGTAATTTATATATATTATTTTTGAATTTTATATATTGTTTTCGTAATTTATATATATATATATATATTTGAATTTTATATATATTTCAAAATTTAATATATTATTTTTGAATTATATATATTTTTTTGAATTTGAGGGGTTGTAATTGAGATTTATCCAAAAAACAACATTTCACATTATTGAAACAGAAACATGTGGAACATCTTTTTTATGTTTCTCATTTTTAAGAGAAATATGGGAAACATTTTACATTATTGAGAAATATATATAATTTATTAAACATATTTTTTATTTTTATTTATATTTTTTTGATAGGTGAGAACGTGAATCGCGTTAGTGAACGCACCCAAAGGTGACAAAGTTACATTCGAGGAAAACAGAAAACTGATTACAAGAGGAGAAAAATTACATCAAATAGGACCTGCGTACCTCACATATATATATATATATATATATATATATTTATTTAAGAGCATATCCTTTTATTTATATTATTTAAAATTGCAACATAAGACTCGAAACATACAAACCCTCCATAACAGGAACCTTCATGAGGTGCTTGAGAATTACTCAGGTTTGAAGAGAAAGACCGTCATGAATCCGGTAATTTCCTTGAAAACAACAGTAGAGAAAACTACTGGAAGGGCGATCGTAGTGAGGGGTCTGCTGGAGACGGTAAGGCGGTATAATGTATCACAGGGCCGGCCCTGAGAGTGCCAAAAAATTTTGGGGCCCTAGGTGAAATTGAAGGCGAAATGTTTTTTGGGCCCTTCATTTCACGCTATGCAAATTTCTCATGCAAAATTTTTTTTGAACCACTTCACTTCACGCAATGCAATTTTTTTTTTTTTAAATATAAGTATTTTATAGATTCAACTTTCTAACGAATGGCAAAAACACTACATAATTATTTGGTGTTTCTTTTGTATAGATTTCACATATTAAAACATAGAAATATGAAGGGTATGAAATGAATGATTAGTACAAGATACTTTTGAAATAAAAATTGAATTTAAACTTATTTGTAAATGCTTGTCAAAAATAGGATTAATGTGTCCTGGTAAAAAAAAATTAGAGAGCAAAAATACTACTCTAAAAGAACTTTCCCTATTGTAAGTGTAATATTGGGTTTAGTTCTAATTTATATTGGATTAACTTAAAAAATCATATTTGGGTCTATACTAATACAAAAGGAAAAAAAGTTAGGCTTGTGCTCTTTTTTCAGTATTAATAAACTTATCAGAAAAAAACTTAAAAAGTGATAATTGTGAAAAAAAATACATTAAATATACTAATATTTAAAAATTTGAAAATAGCCTCCATCTTGGTGTTGTCATGAAAAGTTGTTGTTGTACATGTGAGTGCGACAGTCACGAAAGCTCAATTATAGCCGCGTGAAAAATTATTGTCGTTGAGCAAATGCGACAGTCGCGAGTGTAGTCGTTAAACGTTGTGCGGATGCAACAATAATTTTCTAGCCCTAATTAAAATAATGGTTTGATTTAAATTAGACTTTAGTTTGAAAAAATAGAGATTTTGTTTTTGAGTATATAGTAATAGTAAGTGAAATATAAAATTTTGGGGGCCCTACCTAGTAAAATTGGTTTTGAATTTATTACAAATTGGGCTGTTAAATAAAATTTAAAAAAATATTGAGGTTGAGGCCCTAAATTGTGTAATTATATTAGACTTCAGTTGAATTGAAAAATGAATTAATTTTCTTAAGGGCAATAAAAATATTAAACTTTTTTAAATTAAAAATACCAGAAATTTTATTTTTTAGGCCTCTTAAACCGGAGGCCCTAGGCGACCGCCTTGATCGCCTATAGTCAAAGCCGGCCCTGATGTACCACCCATAGGCGTGGTGGTATCTTGTTTGGTCCCCCTTAGCACACGCTCAAACATCACATAGTTCTGCTTACTAGCGAACTGTGCCACCTTTATCACTTCTGGGTCGTTGGGGTCCACATCGGTTGGGAAGTCTCCCACAACCGCCACCTTCCCGCCACCTTCTACCACCACCACCACCTTCTCATCATCCCCCATTTCAAGGCACACCTTCTCTTCACTTCCCATTCTTGACATTCTCTCTTCACCTCTATATATATAACTTTTTTACTCCTCTATAAATGGATTTTGATATTGTCTTGTATACAAATGGAAGTAGAGTTTCATGTATTTATAGTCATGCAACACATTACATTGGTTAGGTGTAAACATATAATTAATTCATTAGGAATATATATATATATATATATATATATATGAACTGTGATTGTTATGAATCAAACAATTCTCTAATAATTTTGCTTTGTTCCCGCCCCTAGTAGCATCTGAAAGAATTCAAGAAATTAACAGGAAAGGATTTTAATAACTGAACAATTTGGCAATGGTGACATTATTTGTTGTTTTAGTTCTTTCTTCTTTCATTCGACATAGTCTTTCATGAGTTAGGTCTTTGTTAAATATATAAACTCCAACAACCGGCCAACACTCAACAGCTAATGAAAACATGGAAGAATGTTTAAATGTTTTCTTTGTTACAAGAATATTCAACGAATGTTCTTATAATTTAAATAGCGGTACTTATAGTTAGCAGTACTAAATATATTTATATTTAAGTAGTTCCCACTAGGATTAGCATGTGAAAGAATGGAAAAACAATATAGGGAGCATAAATATATAACAATTGAGCAACTTGGTCAGTGACTCTTAATATATTGTGTTTAATTATTTTCTTCTTCTTCTCCTTCTTCTTCTTCCATTCAAGAAGCATTGACTTCCAAATAACAACTGCATTTGTGACTTCTTCTTCTTCTTCTTCTTCTTCTTCTTCTTCTTCTTCTTCCATTCAAGAAGCATTGACTTCCAAATAACAACTGCATTTGTGACAAGGGGATAAGAATCTACTCCATTATCACTCAAAAGTCAAAACCTTTTATATTCATCGTGTTTTATTAACTTGTAGGAACATTTATTTGTAATGGCATATTTCTTATCAAAAATCATGTTGAGTGTTCTGAGTATTGGATTGAGTTAATCAGAAATTGATCGGAAGCGGTATTGCAAAGAAATAAACAGAAGTTGAAGTTTCTGAAATTGCCGAGTATTCAACGAGTAGTACTCGAGATTTTGAGTTACCGAGTACTCGAAGATTTGCGTCTTGGCACGAATGATAGCATAAAAACAATTGGTTTGAAGCGCCATGGTGCGCTATGCTGCGCTATCAAGACATTTACCGAGTACTCGAGATTGGAGTGTTGAGTACTCGAAGTTCATTTACCGAGTACTCGAAGTTGCCGACTTCAGTTTTTGAAGGCGGCTTATTCTGATGCCATAATGACTCTTATTAACTTAAGGACATAGTTACGAGTTATTATTGATATATTGGACTATCATTGGTATATTAGTCTATATTTGGAAGACTTAATGGTGGAAATATGAATCCTGAAAGGAAAAAGATTCTTAGCATTAATTGAAGACTCTTCTCTATTTATATGAGTTAAACCAAAGAGAAGATGTGGCTTTTGGCGAGATCTCTGCGATTTTTCTTAGATCAGATCCGTTTGTAGAGAAAGAGTAAAAGAGATTGTTTGATCATCTTATATCAAGGTTTTCTTTGTTTTGTGAAGGTTATTCAATTGTGCTTCAACACTGAAGATCTTTACACAATTGAATGATCTAGTTATTGAAAGATCATCACACCACCTTGTGCAACTCAGTTGCATAGATCCGTTGAGAAGCAGAGCCGTCAGAGTACAGAGCGGAGCGAAGGCTTCGTGTAGCGCGAGTGATTCAAGGCTTTCAGACGTCGAGTGATAAACGAAAAATCAGGAGTGATTGTAAGTCCTAACTTCATAGAGTTTGTGTACTTCTTGATTCATAGTGCATCGATACTGGAGGGTATCCGTGGTTTTTACTTGGATCGTTTCCAAGGTTTTCCACATAAAAATATTGGTGTCGTCTCTACTTTATTTTCTACACTTATAATTATTATTGCATGGCTTGGATTATTAAAGAATCGAATTAAAATTGACTATTCTGCAACTAATATTTTAATTTATCAATTAATTCATAAAAAGGCTATTCATCAATCCTCTAGGCTTAGTTCACCGTCTTCTAGTTAATTTTAATTGGTATTAGAGCAATGTATTCCCTGATTTAGGTTAACGACCTAGGGTTAGATCTTGAACTTAGAAGATGGACGTACCTCGAGAAGGAGGTTCAGTGACTAGGTCCCCTTTATTTGATAGCTCGAATTATACCTATTGGAAAGCTCGGAAGAGAGCGTTCTTGAAAGCTTTATATGAGAGAGTATGACTTGCCATAGAGGTAGGATACTCATGTCCCACTGTGACGGATGAAACTAAGAATAAATCTAAATTAAAACCATTTAACGAGTGGACCCCTGTTGAGACTAACAGTGCGAATTGGAACTCCAAACCTTTGAATGCTTTATTCACTGCCGTGACCGCAAGTGAGTTTATGAGAATTATCACGTGCAAAATTTCCAAAAAAGCTTGGGATATTCTCCAAGTTACTTTTGAGGGAACTTCAGAAGTTAAAAAATCGAAACTTCCAATTTTAAACTCACAATTTGAACAGCTTTAGATGGTAGATGATGAAGTCTATCCTGACTTTGAGGCTAGTGACGTGTCTAGAAATGTGTTCCACGTTACAATACCCAAGTATAGGTAGTCAAGTTATAATATAGTCTTCGGTGAGTCCAAGTGTCGAACCTCAGGGAGAGTCGGAAAGATGTATGAAAAATGAATTTTATTTTTGTCCTTGAATTGATTTGATTGATTGATTTTGGTTGTGTTCTTGAATTAAATTAAATACTAAGGCATTGGGAATTCCATTACAATGTCGAAACCAAGTGTACCACATATCCAAATAAGTAATAAAAATTAACCAATACAATCATCATATGTTAATTATATTTGCATGGCAAGAAAGGGGTCGCTTGGTAGGATAATCCATACTAACAACGCAACTCTCCAAATCATGCCTATAAGCAATAAATAATTAACATACTAAATGAATTATATAAGTTAACTAATAGAATCATTATATATTCATTATAAATGCTATGGCAAGAAAGTGGTCGCTAATGAAGCAACTCTACAAATCATGCCTATATTAGCAATAATAATAAACATACTAATGATCTAGTAAATCCCATTAAATAAGTAGTATTATTAATTGTATATGAATCATAAGAATTGTGAACTATAAAGATGTAATTACATTCAAAGTATTCATTATACCTATGTAAGATCATAAGAAATCAAGAACACCACATAAAGTGGGTTGAGCATTACTTATATCATTGTATGGCATAATGAATCTTAGATGTAATTACCTAAGTGTATTCATTGATTTAAAGAACTCAATATACATGGCATAAAGAGGCAAAGAATCATTGAATAAAAATTATTAGATTCATATATTATCAATAATACTAACCTTGAAGCATTAAATACTTGGATATGCAAACACTTGGTTCTTCATTTTAAATTCATTCCCTAGCCTTAGCTAGAGAATTACTCTTCCATTACAAATATATAAATCACTATGTTTCTCTTCACTCCTATTCTTTTCCTTACAAATGAAAGACTACCTCTATTTATAGGGAAAATATGGAATCAAATGACAACTAGAAAAGAGAAATTGGATTTCTTTTTGTTTGAATATTCATTACTTTCCACCCCATTGTCTTCTTTTTACATGTGCCTTTGTTTCTTCCATGTGCCTTTGTTTCTTGACATGGATCAGATTTACTCTTGTAAAATCATAATCCAATGAATGTGGTAAATCTTCAAGAAGATGTAAAATTCGCATCACCCTTTGGTAAACCCGAACCCGCATTGAATTCTGCACAATTCTGCAGTTTTGAACCTGACTTGCAACTGCCATAACGTCTTCATTTCAAATCGAAATAAGGTCATTCTTGTGCTCAAATTGAAGGTCTCTGAATTACCTTTCCAATGGTACCAATGCAATTTCCAGAATCAAAACACAGAATTATTTATAGTCATTTAACTAAAGGGTGGTCAGGATGAATATATTTCATGCATAGTTGATGACCCAATTTGCATGGAATTGATTGAATTCTTCATGAAGACCTAGAAAATAAGATAAACACAAAAATATCATAAAACTTGAATAAAAGATATCACTATAGAACTAAAAGATGTAAATTAAGGGGTTTAAATATATAATATTTGACACTTATCAACACCCCCAAACTTACATATTACTAGTCCCTAGTAATACCAACATAAATTAAAAAGAGTAAAATTAAAATTGATAAGTCTTTTAAACCCCTAGGCATCCCTAGTAGGACGAGTGAAGTCTCGTGAGGGTTTAACAGAAATGATACCCACAAACAACCTTTTTTTATTTTTATTATTATTATTTTTTATTCTTCATTCTTGTATGCTCATGAAATCAAATACACAGTAATCATGTAATGCTATGATGTCGTAAGAATAGAATGCATACAAATTATCCCCACTCACTCATAAATAACAGTTTTCATGAATTAAATTTAAAAGAATGGTCCCCACAGTGGTGAAATAAACTTGCTAATTTCTACATCCGATCCACATAGTTTCCCGTGTTTTTGTGAACATTCTCTATAGTAGACTAATCTCCTTTGTTCTAATTCATTGATCAAGTTTTGCCATGACACAACTTCAAAATCACTTTTGCATTTTTATCCCTTTTTGTCTTTCTAAGTCTCCGGACTTTCCAGCGAGGATTTTTTTAATCCCAACCAACTGGGCTCGAGCTTCTTCCATGGGTTATGCTCATTAGTTTTCTCCCCTTTTTACGCGAACAATGATATTGGTGATACCAAGGGCCGGTTACTCAGATCGAAGAACTACTTTTTGCATTTTTATTTGTTTTTTCCAGATTTTTCCCCTTATCATTGAAACAAAACTATTTTTTCAACTACATAGTCAAAGATCAATTAATCGTCCCATAGAGAATATGTGCAAGTGCTTATAGGTCAAAACTATCTTTCTCGGTTTCAATTTCACTCATCTATTCACGCATGTGGACCACATCTTAAAAATCAATTTAATCAAACTATTACGTACTCATGAGTGGGGTAATTGTATACAACTATCTTCCTAGTCATAACATGTTCACAAATTAACTTATACTTGACCTCAATCATATATTTCGAATGAAGAACTTAATAAAATTTTCAATTTTGTTTATTTTTTTTTTATTTTTTAACACATCACAAATTGAAAAAAATTGAAAACAAAATAAAAACTAAATACAATCACCCAAAATAATAATACAAAATAAAAACAAAATATAATCACCTTACCCCCAAACTTGAAATGGACATTGTCCTCAATGTATAAAGAGATTGTAAGGTTGAAATCTTACCTATTCTGTGATGAGAAAAGAGGAAACAAATCTGCAAAACAAAACAATATATATACACACACTCTAAAGAACAACCAATGTTTTTACACATAGGTTGGGTCTTCTAAAGACATGGATTCTTTTAGAGTTGGAATTTCAAAGAATGACTTCAATCGTTGTCCATTAACTTTAAAAACAAAACCATTACTTGGATCCTCCACATCCACGGTGCCATATGGATACACATGTTTGATTAAAAATGGACCTTTCCATTTTGATTTTAGTTTTCCGGGAAAAAGATGTAAACGAGAATCATATACAAGAACTTTTTGCCCAATTTGAAAATCTTTTCTCAAAATCTTTTTCTCATGAAATGCTTTCGCCCTTTCCTTATATATCTTGGCATTGTCATATGCATCCCTCCTTAATTCCTCCAGTTCGTCGAGTTGCAATTTTCGATTTTCACCTGCCTTAACAAAATCAAAGTTCATTATTTTAGCTGCCCAAAAAGATTTATGTTCTAATTCTACAGGCAAATGACAACTCTTACCATAAACTAGCCGATAGGGAGACATTCCAAGATTGGTTTTAAAAGCAGTACGGTAAGCCCAAAGTGCATCATTTAAACGTAATGACCAATCTTTACGATTTGGATTTACCGTTTTTTCTAAAATTTGTTTTATCTCCCTATTAGCCAATTCGGCTTGCCCATTTGTTTGAGGATGGTAGGCGGTCGAAACTTTGTGTGTAACACCATATTTTTGCATGAGTTTCTCAATTGTACGATTGCAAAAGTGCAACCCTCTATCACTAATGATTGCTTTAGGAATGCCAAACCTTGTAAGGATATTTTCTTCTAAGAATTTCACGACAGTTTTGTGAGTATTATCCTTGCAAGCTTTAGCTTCCACCCATTTTGAAACATAATCAACTGCAAGTAAAATATACAAATGACCAGATGAGGATGGGAATGGTCCCATGAAATCGATGCCCCAACAGTCAAATATCTCAAGGATTAAGATTGGGTTCAATGGCATCATGTTTCGTCTCGTAATTCCCCCTAGCATTTGACATCTTGGGCAGGCTTTGCAAAAGTTGTGGGTGTCTCTGAAAATGGAAGGCCAATAAAGTCCGCATTGAAGAATTTTTGCGGTTGTTTTCTTTGAAGAAAAATGACCTCCACAAGCCTCATTATGACAGAAAGACATCACACTTTCAATTTCTTCATCTGGGATGCATCGTCGAATGATTTGATCGGCGCCATACTTGTAAAGGTATGGTTCGTCCCAGTAGAACCTTTTAGCTTCTTGGACAAATCGCCTCCGATCTTGAGCACACCATGCTATTGGCATTTTACCTGAAACAAGATAATTCACAATATCAGCATACCAAGGTACAGATGAAATAGAAAATAAATTCTCATCTGGAAATGAATCTTTAATAGGACAGGGTTCTAAAGATTCATTAAAAGTAAGGCGGGACAAATGGTGTGCCACCACATTTTCTACTCCCTTTTTGTCTTTGATGTGGATGTTGAATTCTTGAAGTAGAAGGATCCATCTCAACAGTCTGTGCTTAGAATCTTTCTTTGTAAGAAGATACTTAAGTACAGCATGATCGGTGAAAACAACAATTGGGGAACCAATTAGGTATGACCTGAATTTGTCAAGTGCAAATACTATAGCAAGAAGCTCTTTTTCTGTGGTGGTGTAGTTCATTTGAGCATCATTGAGCGTTCTACTTGCATAATATATAACACATGGTTTCTTTTCCTTTCTTTGGCCAAGTACCACCCCCACAGCATAGTCACTAGCATCACACATTAGCTCAAATGGTAGGCTCCAATCCGGTGATTGCATAATGGGTGTAGTAGTGAGCATTTCTTTGAGTTTGACAAAGGCTTTATCACATTTTTCATTCCACTCAAATGGTGTATCTTTGGCTAGAAGGTTGCATAAGGGTTTTGCAATAAAACTAAAATCCTTAATAAACCTCCTATAGAAACCAGCATGCCCAAGAAATGATCGGATGTCTTTTACCGTTTTTGGAATTGGCAATTTGGTAATGACATCAATTTTGGCTTTGTCTACCTCAATTCCTTCTGATGATATAATATGACCCAACACAATTCCACGTGTCACCATGAAGTGATATTTCTCCCAATTGAGTACTAAATTCTTCTCCACGCACCTGCACAAGACTTTCTCAAGATTTGTAAGACATTTATCAAATGAGGATCCATAAACAGTAAAATCATCCATAAAAATTTCAAGATCACGTTCCACCATGTCACTAAAAATGCTAAGCATACACCTTTGAAAAGTGGCTGGTGCATTGCACAAACCAAAGGGCATTCTTCTATATGCAAATGTTCCAAAAGGACATGTGAAAGTGGTCTTTTCTTGATCCTCTAAATCAATTTCAATTTGATTATACCCCGAGTAGCCATCTAAGAAACAGTAAAAACTATGACCTGCTACCCTTTCAAGCATTTGATCTAGGAATGGCAAGGGAAAATGATCTTTCCGGGTCATAGAATTTAGTTTCCTATAGTCAATGCACATTCGCCACCCTGAAGTGACTCTTTGGGGTATAAGTTCATTATGCTCATTTCTTACTACAGTTAATCCAGATTTCTTGGGTACTACTTGTGTAGGACTTACCCATTTACTATCTGAGATTGGGTAGATGATTTTTGCATCAAGTAATTTTAAAACTTCATTTCTTACAACCTCTTGCAAATGTGCATTTAATCTTCTTTGAGGTTGCCTTGTTGCTTTAGCCTCTTCCTCGAGATAAATTTTGTGTGTACAAACCAAAGGGCTTATACCTTGGAGGTCGGCTAAAGTCCACCCAATTGCCTTTTTATATTTTTCAAGAATTTTAATCAATCTTACCTCTTGCTTACCATCGAGTTTGGATGAAATTACCACGGGGTAAGTATTGTTGCTTCCCAAAAAGGCATACTTCAAGTCACTCGGTAATGGCTTGAGTTCCAAGTTTTGCTCTTCTCTTGTGATGACAATATCTTCATGTACCATGTGTATCCCCATTGCAATCTTCTGTCCCTGTGGATCATCAAGTAATGAGTCAATGTTGTGTAAATAAGTATTAGATTCATTTAAACATTTTTTTAATGGATCTAATACAAAAGACTTTTCAAAATATTCTTCCACAACTGTTTCAATGAAGTTAACCCCCTCGACTTCTTCCTCATTATACTCCTTATGTTGATTACTTAAGGAGAAAACATTAAGTTCAAGAGTCATATTCCCAAAAGTTAATTTCACAATTCCATTTTTGCAATTGATGACAGCATTTGAGGTTGCAAGAAATGGTCTTCCCAAAATCACTGGAATTTGACTCGAGGGGTTGGACACTGGTTGGGTGTCGAGCACAATGAAATCCACAGGAAAATAAAATTTATCCACCTGAACAAGAACATCTTCCACAACTCCTCTAGGGACTTTCACTGAACGGTCAGCTAGTTGTAATGTCACATTAGTTGCCTTAAGTTCCCCCAAACCCAATTGTTCATATACCGAAAATGGAAGTAAGTTTACACTTGCTCCAAGATCAAGCAACGCTCTTTTTATATGACAATTCCCAATGATACAAGAGATTGTGGGACAACCAGGATCTTTGAATTTTAAAGGTCTCTTGTTTTGTAAAATGGAACTTACTTGTTCAGTCATAAAAGCCTTTTTTCTTACATTCATCTTCCTCTTCGTTGTGCACATGTCTTTTAAAAATTTCGCATAAGAAGGGATTTGTTTGATAGCATCAAGCAATGGAATGTTGACTTTTACTTGCTTAAAGACTTCAAGAATTTCAGCATTGGAACTTGCCGACAAAGATTGATTTAATCTTTGTGGGAATGGAACAGTGACACTATTTTTGATTTTTTCAATTTCCTCATTTTCTTGCTCATTCTCGCTTTTTTTCTCAGCTTCCTTTGAAGATTCCAATTCCTCAGGCTTTTGGGTCTTTGAAATAGTTTTATCAACCACCTTTCCACTTCTTAAGATAGTGATTGACTTGGCATGTTCCATGTTGACTTGGGAAGGTTCTCCACTTTGGACCATAAATTGGCCTTGTGGATTAGGAAGAGGTTGGGCAGGAAATTTACCTTTTTCTTGAGGTGAAAGCATGGGGGTTAATTTTGATATGTGAGACCTTATATCATCAATGGCTCGGTCAGTCTTTTGCATGTGTTGCATGAATTGGTTGGTACACTGCACAATTTGGTCAAACTTTTGATCATTTTTTTGAATGAATTGTGCAAGAATATCTTCCAAATCTCTTTTGGGAGGTGGAACATAAGGAGCTTGTGGCCTTGGTTGGGGTTGACTTTGTTGAAAATTAGAATTACTCCAACTAAAGTTGGGGTGATTCCGCCATTCTCTATTGTAAGTCTCAGAGTAAGGAGAATTCTGTGGTTTTTTGAAAGTATTGAAAGCATTGACTTCGACCGGAGCATTAAGGACTTCCTTAAATGCAGGGATTGTCGGACATTCATTTGTCAAATGTCCAAGTTCATCACAAATTCCACACACTACTTCTCCTATTGCATTAACCCCATTCACATTTTTGGACTCTAAGGCTTCCAATTTCTTAGTTAAATGCATTACTCTTGCTCCTAAATCATCATCACTTTTTAAATGATAAATTCCACCCCTTCCCGGAAGTTTAGTTCTTTCATCAAGATGACAAGTGTCCCAAGTTTGGGCACTTTCGGCTATTTGGTCAAAAAACAAAAAGGCTTCCTCGGGATCTTTGTTTAAAAAGTCTCCATTACACATGGTTTCGACAAATTGGCGCATATGAGCCGGTAGAGATTCATAAAAGAAACTCACTATACTCCAATTCTCATACCCATGATGTGGACAAGCATTTAAAAGTTCTTTGAAACGCTCCCAACATTCATAAAAAGTTTCATTATTTTTGGGAGAAAATTTTGAAATTTGTCGTCTCAAAGCATTGGTTCTATGAACCGGAAAAAACTTTTTCAAAAATTCCGCTTGTAAGTCTTGCCATGATCTAATGGAGCGAGGCCTTTGTGCATTTAACCAAATTTTGCCTTTGTCTATTAAAGAAAAGGGAAACAATTTAAGCCTTACAACTTCTTCAGTAGTCCCCCGATCTCGGAAAGTAGAACATACCTCTTCGAATTCTTTGAGATGAAGATAAGGGTTTTCAGATTCCATACCATGAAAGCTAGGTAATAATTGAATCATACCTGGCTTGAAAGAAAAAGTATTGGCATGAAGAGGAAGAATAATACATGATGGTGCAGTGCTTCGCGGTGGTTGGAGATAATCCCTCATAGTTCGGACATGAGGACCGGGAGGAACTTCCACTCCTCTTGGGATTTGATGTTCTTCATTATCTCCATGCACACTTTGATCGTCCTCCATTGAACACGATGATCCTGAATACAAAGGATTACAAAAAGATGTACCCACTACAAGATTTCTTTCAACACGTCCTACAGAATTTCGTGTCCAAACAATCATAAACAAAATGAAAATAAAATAAAATAAAATAAAATAAAATAAATTTATTACAAAACTCAAATTTCTTCTTTCGCCGTCTCCCCGGCAACGGCGCCAAAAACTTGACGTGTCTAGAAATGTGTTCCACGTTACAATACCCAAGTATAGGTAGTCAAGTTATAATATAGTCTTGGTGAGTCCAAGTGTCGAACCTCAGGGAGAGTCGGAAAGATGTATGAAAAATGAATTTTATTTTTGTCCTTGAATTGATTTGATTGATTGATTTTGGTTGTTTTCTTGAATTAAATTAAATACTAAGGCATTGAGAATTCCTTTACAATGTCGAAACCAAGTGTACCACATATCCAAATAAGTAATAAAAATTAACCAATACAATCATCATATGTTAATTATATTTGCATGGCAAGAAAGGGGTCGCTTGGTAGGATAATCCATACTAACAACGCAACTCTCCAAATCATGCCTATAAGCAATAAATAATTAACATACTAAATGAATTATATAAGTTAACTAATAGAATCATTATATATTCATTATAAATGCTATGGCAAGAAAGTGGTCGCTAATGAAGCAACTCTACAAATCATGCCTATATTAGCAATAATAATAAACATACTAATGATCTAGTAAATCCCATTAAATAAGTAGTATTATTAATTGTATATGAATCATAAGAATTGTGAACTATAAAGATGTAATTACATTCAAAGTATTCATTATACCTATGTAAGATCATAAGAAATCAAGAACACCACATAAAGTGGGTTGAGCATTACTTATATCATTGTATGGCATAATGAATCTTAGATGTAATTACCTAAGTGTATTCATTGATTCAAAGAACTCAATATACATGGCATAAAGAGGCAAAGAATCATTGAATACAAATTATTAGATTCATATATTATCAATAATACTAACCTTGAAGCATTAAATACTTGGATATGCAAACACTTGGTTCTTCATTTTAAATTCATTCCCTAGCCTTAGCTAGAGAATTACTCTTCCATTACAAATGTATAAATCACTATGTTTCTCTTCACTCCTATTCTTTTCCTTACAAATGAAAGACTACCTCTATTTATAGGGAAAATATGGAATCAAATGACAACTAGAAAAGAGAAATTGGATTTCTTTTTGTTTGAATATTCATTACTTTCCACCCCATTGTCTTCTTTTTACATGTGCCTTTGTTTCTTCCATGTGCCTTTGTTTCTTGACATGGATCAGATTTACTCTTGTAAAATCATAATCCAATGAATGTGCTAAATCTTCAAGAAGATGTAAAATTCGCATCACCCTTTGGTAAACCCGAACCCGCATTGAATTCTGCACAATTCTGCAGTTTTGAACCTGACTTGCAACTGCCATAACGTCTTCATTTCAAATCGAAATAAGGTCATTCTTGTGCTCAAATTGAAGGTCTATGAATTACCTTTCCAATGGTACCAATGCCATTTCCAGAATCAAAACACAGAATTATTTATAGGCATTTAACTAAAGGGTGGTCAGGATGAATATATTTCATGCATAGTTGATGACCCAATTTGCATGGAATTGATTGAATTCTTCATGAAGACCTAGAAAATAAGATAAACACAAAAATATCATAAAACTTGAATAAAAGATATCACTATAAAACTAAAAGATGTAAATTAAGGGGTTTAAATATATAATATTTGACACTTATCAGCTAGACTAACTGACAAGTAACAGGCTATCACAATCTAGGAGATCCCATTCCTAAGACCACCATAGTGAAAAAGATTCATATGTCTCTACCTGAACGTTTCGTTCTAAGGTTACTGTCATCTCGGAAATAATGAGTTTTAAAGAAATTAAACTTGAAGAATTGGCTGAGAACCTAAAATCTTATGAGATGGAAATGTGTACTCAATCATCTAAAAAGTCTAGTAGCACAAAAGAGAAAAAACATAACTTTTAAAAGCACTAAGGAGGATCCTATTGAGTCCGATGAGGAGGATGATAGTAGTTCAAGACAGGTTGACATGCCAATGAAACAACTTTTTAAGTTTTTCTTATGGTCCAAAAGTGATTAAAAAATAAAAATTTGGAGATAAATCATATGATTTTAAAAATAAAAATAAAGTCCAAAATCAGAATGACAAGGTTGACCCTAAAAAGAAGAAACTTCAATGTTTTGAGTGACAAGAGTTTGGTCACATAGCTGCAGAGTGTGCTAATAAGTTAAAAAGGAGAAAAGGTTTAGCTGTCACTTGGGATGATGAATCAGATGATGGAATAACTAGTGATTATGCCGAGTCTGATTCGGTTGATGGGTATAAAGATTTTACTGCGTTTGCAACACAAAGCAAGGAGATTGAATAAGTTGCTACAAGATGAGAAATGTCTGGGGATGAAGATTCTGAAGATAATAAAGATCGTGGGGACTCGTATGAAGATGCATACAATAAACTTTATGAAAAGTCCACTCATCGTAACAAAGTCTTGTCAAAATATATAGTTAAATTTAATAATGTTGATAAGGAAAGACAGTCCTTAAGAGAAGATTTAGTCAATACTACCTTTTCCCTAAATCAACTTCAGACACAAATAGCTCAATGGTTTGAAGAATTGATTAAGTCTGAAAAAGAAAAGAAGCAGACTTTAAAGAGTGTAGATGATCTCAATAAGGAATTAGCCACTCTAAGATTTGAAATAATTGAGAAATCTATGAGAATTGAGGTTTTGGAAAAGGAATTGAAAGATGCTAACTCAACTATTCATAAATGGTCTAATGGAAGCCTTAAGCTTGATCATATGTTGAGTGTAAGTAATTCAAATATTGCCCCCAAAATGATTTTTGTTAAAGCTTCTCAAGTAACATATAGTTCCTCTCAACACTACAACAAATAAGGCATTTTGTGACCAAATAAAATTTGTTGCACAGTGGTCACTGTTTCCCGCATCGCAAATGGTATTTTCTGACCAAAATACAGTTTGGTCGCAAATAAGTAAGTATCTGCGACCAAATTTATTGCGACAAAAAATTAGCATTTAAGACTCTATTTTGATCGCAAAAACCTGGGTCATTTGCAACAATATATTTTGGTCACAAATATCTTGTTTATTTGCAACCAAAATGCTTTGGTCGCCAATACATTATTAACATTTGCAACTATATATTTTGGTCGCAAATATCTGGTTCATTTGCGATAATATATTTTAATCGCAAATATCCTGCTTATTTGCAACCAAATGCTTTGGTCACTAATATATTACCCCTTTTGTGACTATTTCTTTGGTCGCAAATAAATAGGCTTTCTTGACTAGATTTTTTGGTTGCAAATATATCCTATGTATTTACTACCATATTTTTGACTTTGTTTTGTTGCAAATACATATTTTAGGTGTGAAAAATCATTTTTTTCAACCATAACATTTAGTTGCCAATAAAAAAATTATTTTCTTTTATCATTAATTTGCTTTTAATGTTTTTTTTATTTGGACGCAACTGGAAAAAATGGTCAAACAAGTAATTTATAGAAATTAAAATGGCTAAATTAGTCGATATTTCAAATTTAATAGAATAATAATTGAATACAATTAACACTTATAGTAAAATCTAAACAACTAATTGAAATAATTGTTTCAAATAAAATACATTCATGAAAAATTCTGTACATATACAAATAAATTTCCAATTACAAAAAATAAAATAAAATAAACAAAACAAAACAATATATTAATCACATCCATTCATTGCTCGAAAGCTTCAGGTGCGTCTCTTATAGAATTTTCAAACTCCAAATCAATAACCATGCTTCTTCTAGCATTTTCAAATTCCAACTCAATAACCATGCTTTTCTCCTGGCATAGCTTCAAGAGTGTATCTTCTAGCATTTTCGAACTCCAACTCTAGAATCATATTTTTCTTTACACCTGCTCAAGTATTTTAAAATTAGAGTATGTTAATGAACTACTGATTCTAACACTAGAGACTGTTTGCACACCAAAGCAGCTTAAAAAACTAGGTACTAAAATGTTCAACTGGAAAATGCATTCTAGCTATTAAACCACTGAAAATAAATTTACAATCAACCACAAACTCATTCTCCAAATTAATAACACGAAGTACCAAAACAACCAAATGATACTTATCATAAAAATCAAACCAAACATGCTAGCATTCTTCCTAAATAATATAAAAAATTTATCCACAAAAAAGTTAGTGGCTAAATTTTTTAAAAAATAATTATAAAATGTAACACCCTGTGTTATTTTCCCTTTTTCCTAAAGTTAGTGGCTAAATTCGGTTGTGACGTCACTTGTTCATGACGTCGTGGTTATTCTTGGTGTTTCACGTGTAAAATTTTCGCGTTTACGTTTGGAGTTGACTAGGCAACTGGACAATTGTCTCCTTGATGACTTCGTGAAGTTTCTTTGGCGATTACGCAACTTGACGTGACGTTAGTATTTCGGACTTAGTTAAACTTTTACGGGAATTCTTGTTATCGACTAAGTGAATTCGTTTTGATGCTTGCGTTTGGTGTTTCGACTGGATGGCGACACATTTCGTATATTTGACATTTTTGAGTTATCTTGCAATCGGATTGTTACGTGGTTTAGTTGTGATATTAGCACTTAGCATCTTGTTAGGCTTAAGATGCGCTATGTGACGTCCGGAGTATTTATTTTCTTTTGTATTTGGATTACTACGTGTTTTATTTAGCAGATGTGCTTAGGAGTATTTGTAGTCTCTTTGCTCATTTTCTCTATGTTTGTATGTACGTGCTTTGTTTGTTTGGTGTTCTTTGTTCTTCGTGTTTCTACGTGCCCCTATGTGTTGATGTGGCTTTATGTGCCTTAGTTGTTTGACTTGTGTGTTGAGGTGTATTTGCACTCCCTTGTTCATTTCTTCGTGTTTATACGTACATGACGCGTAGTCTTCAACCTATTTGTAGGACTATTAGAGTTTCCTTGTTTTAGGAGCTTCGATGGATTCTGTATGTATTCGGTGTTCCTGTGTATGGGTTTTTACCCTGAGCTAGTTATATTAGTTATATTAATTATTGGGCATCCCGTTTATATTTTCGGGCTCGTGTGATTTTTTTTGGGGGTTCCCAATACATTTTTGGGATATATTATACATATTTATATTTATATATTTAATTGGACATATATAATTGTTTCTTTTAAAATATATATATATGGTATATAGATATATGTATATGTAAAGGTGTGGGGTCGGCTAGAGAGAGAAAGAAGAGCCGACCATTATCTTCATTCTCCTTCTTTTTCACAAATGATGACCACTCATTCTCCATCATCATCTTGCTGAGAGAGAGAGAGAGATGGGTTGTCGAAGAGAGAGATAACCGGAGTTGGATGGCTGGGTCGCAACTAAAATCGCAACCTGGTGGTGCTGGGTGTCACCGGTGAGGAGTGGTGGTCCAGGTGACGGTTCGTAGCGGTGACTGGGTGTAGAGGAGCTGAGCTAAAGTTGGGTACTGATCGCGGTTGGAGAGAGACGCGATTCGATGAGGGTTTCGACTTGGGTTGGAGGCCGCCGGCTCCGGCGAAGGTTGGGCTAGGAGGTATTGGTTACAGTACAGCGGAGGCGTGTCAGTGGTGGTGCGACAACAAGTGGTTCAACTGCGTGAACAGTGGTGAGTTTGGCCGAACTTCGCTGCTCCAGATCGGATGGTCTGAAATTCGGATGGTAGCTAGCCCTCGATGTCATACACGATATACCCGAATTTGTTACAAAACCGTAAAACAATTTGCCGAAAAATATGATTTTTAGGTATTATTTTCCATTTAGTATTTTTCGGATTTGTTCCATTTCGTTAAGCTATTACTAACAAGTTTTGATTATATTGAATATGATAGCAATGTGGTCGTTTCAATCCGAGCAGAAAGATTTTCGAACGACTTTGGTCGACGGGCCCCATTTTCAGGCGTTGATACTATTCACAACGAGCCCGTTTCGTAAGGGTAAATTTAGGTGGGATATTTTTTTAAAATATACCTAACTCTTACACTCGTGGCGTAGGGAGCCGTAGAGTTTGTTATTATTTATTTATCAAACATGTTTTAACTGTTTAGGAAATTATAATTTTCCTGATGTTGTGTATTTACATGTGTGATCTCATGCTTAGTGTTTCTAGTTATAGAAGTGATTTAGAAGCTCTATAAACTCGATAATCAATGCCTCTAGGTGGGCTAGAAAAGAAGCGAATGACAGTAATTCACTCGAGAAAATAAATAAATTAAAACCTACTTAAATTGAATTGAAAATAGGTGGCTTAGCGCCCCTTGGAATTTAAAGTGGGTTATTGAAATTATTAAAAGAATACATTGAACTTAGACATTATTTTAGGTCCCTTTCTTGCGAACCTTATTAAATGATGAGTTGTGAAAGATTTACATATGTAATTACGATGAATTAATATGGGACTTGAAATATAAACGTGAATTAGTTCCTTTTTATTTGTTTTTCCCATAAATTATAAAGAATTGCGAATTGGATGTCCCCGAGATGAACTTGTTGTAAATTATTATTAAAATTTAATTATAAGCATGCGGATACGTAAAATTTACAAGAATTGGGTAATTAAGAACTTGGGTAACTTCGAGATGGAATTGTTGTGGTTTACTACTTTAATTTAATTATAAAGAATGCTTTAAATGAAAATAGTTATATTGTGAACTTGTTGTGTAAAAAGGATTATAAGACAAACATAGGTCATTTAAAAATGTTGTACATTGATATTGGCTCATTGTTGAGGCATGATATACATATTGTATACACCATGAGCATTTTTGCATTGGGTGTGGTTTCATATCTCATTCATTTACCTTTGGTGTGAGTGAGTCTTTCGGGTCGTCGCAACAACTAGACAGGCGGTGTCTCTCACTACCAGCGGACTAGTACTTCGGGAATTAGGGAGGTGTGTGAGGACGTGATCCGAACACGGTATGTATTTCACGAGTCAATAAATTCCTCATGGTTGTGTTACTTTGGTGACATCATACCCTGTTGCCCTTGTAGACAGGTTGCATTGGAGTTTCATTTGCATTGTCACGAACATCGACATGCATAGTATGATATTTGCACATGCATGTGGTTATTTTGAGTATTTTGAATATAAATATGAAACTGGTGTTATTAATGAAAAATGGTGATTAATGTAACTTTCATTAATTGAAAATGTATCCTTTACTGATAATTTGAGTTGATTTTACCCTTTACTTGAGTTGCTTAAAAATTTTAACGCGAGGGTAAATTCTCGGGTTGGTATTTGTTTGCTATCTATGAAATTGTGAGGTGTTAGGGTAAACGGGTTCTCTTGGGATAGGAGAGTGGCCTAGGGACGTAGTTTTGATCGTGAGTTCTAAGTTGTTTGGAGGGATAGTTGTGACTCTTTGATGGACTTAGACATATATGTAGCAATAGCCGAGTAGGCCACTTGTGTATTGGTCGGTGTATGAAATTGTGAAGTGGTCGGTATACCACTGTAGTTGATATAGGAGAATGGTTGATTGTAAGGTCTAACCAGGTATAATAGGTTAGTACCTTCCCTTTCCTCTAGACTAGTGTTATTTTTAGCTACGTATCTACGTATCTTGTTCTGCACCCCATCTGTGGTTAAACTTTGGATTATCTTATGCTTTAAGGATCTGTTGAAAATAAATTGAGGTAACCTCTAACACCCCGTTTTATTTTCCCAATTTCCTGGAATTATTTTTCTATTTAATTTCGGTTGTGACATCACTTATTCATAACATCATGGTTATTCTTGGTATCTCACGTGTAAATTTTTCGCGTTTACGTCTGCACTCGACTGGACGACGTTGCAATTTCTCCTCGATGACTTCGTGGAATTCTGTGGCTATTACATGACTTGGTGTGATGGTAGTGTTTCAGACTTGGCGAAACGCTGACGTGAGTTCTCGATTCGAAAGCACGACTTTGCGATTTTCTCTTTGGTGACTTCGAGGGGTTTCTTTCGTGATTATGTTACTTGAACTGATGTTTTGTGTTTCAGACGTGGCTAGAGGTTTACGTGGGCTTTAGTGCCGATTACGTGGATTTGTTTAGACGCTTGACGTTTGGTGTTTCGACTGGGTGGCGACATGCTTAGTATGTCCGACGTTTAAGGCTCCGGCGCTATTGTTCGAGTTCGGCATTTAGTGCGTTAGAGATTCGACGTTTTGTTTTCCCCTTGTAATGGGATCAGTATGTGTTTCATGTGATTGACATGCCTTGTTTAGCTGGCGTGCTTAGGAGTATTTATATTCTCCTTTCTCGTTTTCTGTGTTTATATTTACGCGATATAGTTGGGACGTTATCACTTAGCATCTTGTGAGGCTTAGGATGTGCTAGGTGACGTGAGGAGTTATAGTTTTCTTTCGTATTTGGTTTAGTACGTGCCTTGTCTGACCGACGGACTTAGTGTTTGTATGTACGTGTTTTGTTTGTTTGATGTGCTTATTTCTTCGTCTTTCTAAATGCTCTTATGTGTTGATGTGGCTGTACTTGATTATTGTTTTGAGTTCTTTTCGTGCCCTAGTTATTAGTAGTATTCGATGGGTCTTGTACGTGCCCTGTGTTCCGATAGTTGGATTTTGTACCTCGAATTATTTATCCTCGCTGGTATTATTTATTGGGCGACTCATAGAGTTTTCGGGTACGCGTGTCATCGTTTAGGGATTTTCTTATAATTTTCCCTTTATTCTTATTTATTATTAATTGAGGCTAAATGATTTCTTTTCGTTTTTCGCACTTGAGGCGGCGGGTTCTGAGTTGTCATTAGTAGGGATTTTTTATTATTAATTTAGCGGACCGAGAATTTGGATTAATGGACTGAGACCAATCTTTTGGCGGAGTCGAGTCCAGAATTGTTCTGTGTTCCGACGGTTATGTTTTGTACTCGGAGTGTTTATTTGATTTATATTATTTATTAGCTATTCGTACAGTATACGGGCTTGCGTGATATTAATTGCGGGTCGATCGGTTATTTATTTTAGATTATATATTTATGAGTTTCATACCCAGATTATTTATTTCAATTATATTATTTATGGGCATCCCGTTTATATTTACGGGCGCGTGTGATATTATTTGGAGGCTCCCGATATTTATTGGGATTTATTGTATATATATATATATATTTAATTAAAATTATCTATATATTGTTTTGGGATTATTTTGTAATTTGAGATAGTATGAGGGTCACTTTCACAATATAGGGATATATGTATAGAAGATGTCACATTTATTTAATTTGGTCACACTTAATGTTACATGGATTTATTGAATTGAAGTGTACAACATTTCCCTAATTGAATTAAGAAGGTTAATTTAGATATATGTATATACATATGTATGTATCTGTGTAGCCGAGAGAGGGAAACTCTCGACCTAGCTTCCTCTTCTCCTTCCTCTTCACGCGACCTCCATCTTCTCCTCCTTATCCTCCATGGCTGACGGTCGTTGAGAGAGAGAGAGAGGAGTCGGGTTGAGGAAAACGTCTCGCGTAGAGGCGTGACTGGCTGTTGGTGGTTCGCCGCAGCAGCAGTGACAGCTGGGGCAGGGTCGGTGCGATGACTTGCCGAAGCGGTGGCGACTCAGGCATGACGGCGTGGGTTGAATCGCAGGGGCGATGCCAGTGGTGGTGCGACAACAGTCGCGATTGAGAAAGAGAACTGGGGTTGCGAATTGAACAATCTGGAGCAGGTTCGCCGAAGTGCAGAGGCGGCCATGGCTGAGCTTGATGGTGGTGGTCGCGCGGCGACGTGGTGGTGACGGCAGCGCAGTTCACGCCTGTGATGGTGCGCCAGTACCGAGTTCCACCAGATCGAGTTGGGTCGACTCAGTGCCGATTCGGGCTTTGTTTGGCGTGAAACTTTGAGGATAGCTTGCTTCCGATGTCATACATGATATATCCGAATTTGGTGCGAAACCGTTGAGCGGTTCGTCGGGAATTTCATATTATAGTTACGATTTTTCGGTTTGGTTTTCGTTAGATTTGTTCAAAATTTCGGACAACTTTGGCGGCGAGCACTGTTCATAGCTGACACTGTTCACGGCGGGACAATTCGGGGCTGTTTTGTAAGCTTTAAAAATAGGTGGGAATTTACATATATATATTTATATATATATATGCATATCTGACACTTACTAATAGTGCGTAGAAAATGTTAATATATCTCTGTTGTATTTTATGGGTAAATAAAAACATTTAATTAAATTCCTAGTGATAGACGAAATCTAGGGATTTTATAAAATTTATAGAATACCCATTGTTGGATTAAATGATGATGGAGTTGGAAATTCCTTTGGAGAAGTTAGATAAATTATTTCTCGGAAAATTTACAATAATTATAAACCTATTTAAATTAAATCGATTTAGGTGGTTTAGTACCCCTTGAGTTCGAAATAGGTTTATAGAAGGTGTATGTGGATGTAGATCCGATTAATTGATTTTTCCCTATTATTTATAATTGATTGAAATTAAAAATATGTTAGAGGATCCACGAGAATGAGGGACGTCAAAACTTAGATTTGATTTTAGTTCCCTTGTTGTTGATTTTCTCATAAATTATAGGGAAATTGGATTGCGAATTTAGATTGTCTAATTGTCCCTGGGTTGGATTAAATTGAAAATAATTATTGAAAATTAAATTAAGAGCATGCTAGCATATAAAAGTTATAAAGATTGGGTAATTGAGAACCCGAATATTTCTGCGATAAATGGAAATTGATTTACTGTATAATTTAAATTGTGAAGCATGCTTTGTATGAGAATGATTGAAATATTTATGCTATATCATTGATCATTGGGTCCATGTGAAAGCATTTTGCATTTATGTCACCGTGATTTACATACATTGATTCGGTGTTGATTGCATGCCTCATTTATACCATCTGTGATTATGGACCGTTTGGGTAGTCGCAACAACTGGCCAGTATAGGAGTCTCCCGAGGCCTGTTATTCCGAGCACTGGTTTATTATACTTATGATTTGGCGACCTTATATACCCATTTGCTTTAGCGGTTAGGGCTTGCATTGGTGTGTACATTGAGTGTTTATGTTGATATGATTTGATTAGTGGTTAGGGCTTGCATTGGCATTGGCATTGGCGATGGCACGAGTATTGGCATTGCATTGACGCACACATTGAGTGTTTGGTTGCCATATGATTACTGTTGAGATTATCTGTTATTGCTTATTGATATTGAGTAGGTTATGTCTGAATTTTAATTTGAGATTTGTATGATTCTCTTGGGCGCTAGGGCGCGGTGTTTGTGATTGATATTTTAACCGTGGTTAAATTACAATGAAAATTGTGAGCTTCCTAGTGTAAAGGAAACAGTGAGAACTTAAAATTTAAAAGCTAAAAAGTGAAAAGGGGATTATTAAGAAGCCACAGTTGACGATTATCTTTGGTAGTTATGGAAAAACTAAGTGAAAGTGACCTTGGGGCGTAAGGGTTCCCTGTATGTTGGGCTCTAGTTGAGCTGGGTAGCAATATATTGAGACTTAGTTGAAATTGTGATCTTGGCCACATAGGCCTTTGTGATTGGTGATTAGTATTATCACAAGATGATTGATAGACCTTTTCGGTAGTGTGGAGTATTGGTTGAGTAAGGGTCGGATAGAGCTTATTAGTTTGACCCTATTCCCTTGAGCATTGGTCTGTATATGAGGTTATAGAGTGGTTGGTACACTACTCTAGTTGATATATATAAGAATGGTTGATTTGAGGTCTAACCGGGTATGATAGGTTAGCATTCTTCCTTTTCTCTGGACTAGAGTTGTTTTAACTCTACATATTATTTAGTACCACATCCGTAGTTAAATGTTGGACTATCCTGTGTCTTAAGGATCCATTGAAAGTAACTTGAGGTGTCCATAATGGTTTGAGTTGTCATACTCCCGAGTGGACGTTTGATAGTAATTTTGAGACAGACTGGCAATATTTGAGGATGATATTGACCCTTTGTTTGTGGTATAGTGATATTGAGATCTTAAAGTATTATGGAGATCTTATGGTGATACTGGTGGTATAGAATTGATTTCCTTTATGTGTATACATGAGGCACACTTTGTTTTTATAGTTTCCTTGTCGTAGTCTCGGGTAAGAGACATGATACTGATTTATGCACACATAGTGCGATTCGTAGTACCTTGGGTGGGTTCGGAGGCATTGGAACTAAATAGATTTGACCGGGTCCTAACTTTTTCTTAAAAACCAGTTGAATCCTTCGGGGTTCAACGTTTTGCTTTAAAAACCCGAGGACCATGGTATCTGTTTGGGACTAAATGACTCCAATAACCCTGTCTAGTGCCTAGATAGGTAGTGTGAGTTAGAGATAGTTCGGTTGGTTACCGAATCCGGTGTGGGGATAGTATCTTCCCTTTTTTAATGTCTCCTCGAGTGAACGGGTTAGTTCACTGGTTATTGTAAGTAGAAGAACTGAATTGAAGATTGAAATTATGAAAGTGACTTTCTCTTTGGGAATGATTTGATAGCAGTGTTGTGTAGGCATTGTGGTTTAGTTGTGGACGTGATTTTAGTTATTCCTTTTCGGCAGTCCTAGTGAGTGATCTATTTACCTCCTAGGAACCTTGAGCAGCGTGCTAGGTGCACGGTATAGTAGATAGTCAGTCCTTGTTGTATCTTTAGATGAGAGTGGAGTTCAGATTGGTTATCTATAGGGCTAGGTTACAGGCTTAGTTATTTACAGGACATCATATATATATATATATATATATACAGGGTTGTTTATGTTTTAGTTGATATGTAGTTCTTATGATATCCGTAATAGATTTGAGGCTGTAGATGAGATTATTTTGGGGTCTTTGTTTGGCGTGGGTGCCACATGAAACAACTGACCGACCTAGGATAGATGCATGAACACGGGATGGTTAATGTTTTCTAAACGGCTATGAGTGTGATGTTTTGATATTATGGTGAGCGCGTGGTTTTGCTCACCCCCACAACAGGTTGCAGGTTTTGCAGGTGGATGCAGCACGGCTTGTTCAGCGGCGACGATACGGGTGATTTGGGACGGTAGTTTTGTTCCTCCTTCCGTAGTCATACTTGTATATTCTTTCATTCTCTTGGGAGCCAGGATGTTGGCAGTTTCCCTTGTGTTTTATCTTCAGTCCATATATTTATTATTTTGGGATGCCATTGTATCTGTTTCGGCACTACCATTGAGTTTTATGTATTCTTATTTGAACTTGGTGGCTCAGTCGGTATTTATTGTTTTGGGGTGCCTTTATAACTTTTCGGCATTGCCATGTGGTTTTCTTTATATTTTCATTTGAGCATTTGGGGCTCTATTGATTTTAGAGGGGTTCTGTAAAGGTATTGGTGTTCTTTTCCACTACCTCGGCCCTAGTAGGTTTCTGGAATTTTGGGCTACGTGCCATTGATTCTATTTCTTTTGTTATGGGCAGGTATTTCTGTTGTGTTGTTTTTGGGTTGTCCGGATGTTCCATTTATAAACGGAACTCTGCCGAATTTCGTTAGATTTCTTTATTGAGTTTCTATCACTCATGTGGCATGGAATACTTCATTTTCATTCCTATTCCATGTATTTCAGTGTTATCGTTGATTTTGGTTGTCATTTTCAGTGACGTCATACCTCAGGATTCGCTGATTCTCCAGACAAGAGTCTTAGGAATAACGGGGCGTGACATAACTATAAGGGTTTAAGCTGTCATACTCCTGAGTGGACGTTTAATAGTATTTTTGAGATAGACTGGCGATGTTTGAGGACGGTATTGATAATTTATTTACGGTATTGTGATATTGAGGTCTTAGAGTATTATTGAGATCTTATGGTGATACTGACGGGTATGGAATTGATTACCTTTTAGTGCATACATAATGCACACCCTTTTTCTAGTTTCCTTGTTTTAGTCTCGGGTAGTAGGCTTGATACTGACTTATAACACGTAGTGTGATTCGTAGTACTTTGGGTGGGTTTAAAGACATTGGAACTAAACAGATTTGACTGGGTCCTAAAACTTTTTCTTAAAAACCGGTTGAATCCTTCGGGGTTCAACATTTTTTCTTTAAAACCCGAGGAACTCGACATCCGTTTAGGATTAAATGACTCCGGTACCTCTTTATTGTGCCTCGATATATGGTGTGAATTGGAAATTGTCCTTTGGTTGTCGAGTCTAATTTAGTGGTAGAGTTTTTCCACTTATATGACTTTCAAGGATTGGATGGTAGTAGTGTGTATATACCATGTGATCCCTAATTAGTTTATAAGCCCTCTTTGTTATAGGAGGCCTTAAAGAAATGACCCTTTGAGTGAATGGATTATTTCACTGGATATTGTGGATGAAAGGACATAATTGAGGTTAGAATTTGTGAGAGTGAGACTCTCTAAGGATGATTTAGTAGCGGTACGATATAGAAGTGTAGTTCAGTTGAGTTGTGGATGTAGTTGTGATTATTCCTTTCGGATAATCCTAAGGAGTGACTTAAGTATCTCTTAGGAACGTTGAACGGTGTGCTCGGCGCACGGTGTGATAGGTAGTTAGTTCTTATGGTACCTAAGAGCGAGGGGGCATACTGGAGTATATATATATACGCGGATATAATTATTTATGAACAGTGTTATATAGATATATATATCTTATATGTAAAGATATATTTATTCGACGGTGCTTGTATGTTTTTATAGTATTGAGACTTGTGGGTTGATATATGTTTCATACTTTATGACTTCTGATATGGCCTTGACTTATGATTTAATTGACAACTTAAATATGATGTGCTTGTATGTTTTTATAATATTGAGACTTGTGGGTTGATATATGTTTCATACCAAACAAAGTTAATTGACAACTTTAACTAATATTAAAGAACAACAATAGAGACACAGTGATTTTCAATTGAGAATAAAGAATAAAACCAATAGAAATAAGGTATGTTCCAAACTATAAAAAAAAAAAAAAAAAAAATTATTTAAATTTTACATACAAGGAGAGTGATGTTAAATAACAAAAGAATTATACAGAGCGAACCAAAGCCTAATAAACTAAGTAATTAATAAATTTATCAACCTTTGCCCATGGAGGCATGAAATTGATGATTATTTCAAATTGCATTTAGATTATGCGCAAGTTAGAGAGAGATAACCAGGCTAGAAACCAAACACTTTCAGGTAAATGCTTATATATACTTATTTAAATTAAAGACTAATGTAAGAAAAATCTGCCGAGATGGGGAAGAGAGCGAAGAAGGATGGTGAGGGTTCCATCCCATCAAAGAACCGAGTCTTGAAGTGGTAGTCGCGGCGGTGGAAGAGCGTCGATCGACCTATGTTCGCCGCCTTTTCTTTCGTCGGCGAGTCTATTAAGAAATTGTACAGAAAGAGGCGGATTCGCAAGTGATGAGATTGATCGTGGTGGCCGATGATGGAGGGAATGATAGAAGAGGCGTGTCACGCCCCGTTCTTCCTAAGACTCCCATCCGGAGAATTAGCGAATCCCGGGGTATGACATCACTGAAAATGACCACTAAAATCAATAACAACGAAATAAATGGAATAAGAATGAAAAAAAGGGATTCCATGTACACCTGAGTGATAAAAATTCAATAGGAAAATCTAACAAAAATGCGGTAGAGTTCTGTCTGTAAATGGAACATCCAGACAACCCAAAAACAACACAACAGTATAACCTGTCCATAACATAGAAATAAACTCAATGACACGCAACCCAATATTCCAGAAACCTACTAGGGCCGAGGTAGTGAAAAATAAACCACCACTACCTCTACACAACCCTTTCTAAAACCTATAGAGCCACAATGCTCGAATAAGAATACAGGAAACCACATGACGATGCCGAAAAGGTGGCACCCTGAAATAATAAATACCCAAAATAAAAGATACAAAGAAAGGGAATATGCCAACAGACTGGCTTCTAAGAGACATAAGAATACACAAGGATAACTACGGATAAAAGGAACAAAACTAATTAAAAATGTCCCAATTCACCCGTACCATCGCCGCTGAACATGCCGTGCTACATCCACCTGCAAACCTGTAATTTGTGTGGGGGTGAGAAAAAACCATAGCTCACCAAAAATATCCCTAACAAACACACCCCTAGCCGCCAGGAACCTATAACCATCCCGTGTGAATGCAGTTATCCTGGGTCAGTCAGTTGTCTCACCTAGCACCCACGCCAATCCGAGACCCCTAAATAGCCCCACAAGAAATCCAAATCATAAGTCAAGGCCATACAAGAACTCATAAAGTATGAAACATAGATCAACCCACAAGTCTCAATACTATAAAGGCATACCAGCACCATTGAATAAATATATCTATATGACCCTGTAGATAAATAATCATATCCGTGCATATATTTATACTCAAACACGCACTCTCGCCCTGAGGTATCCTAAAAACTAACTATCCATTACACTGTACACCGAGCACACCGTTCAAGGTTCCCAGGAGATAATTAAGTCACTCCATAGGATTATCCGAAAGAAATACTCACAACTACATCCACAACTCAACTAAACCACACTTTTACATCGCACTGCTATCAAATCATCCCTGGAGAGTTTCATTCTCATAATTTCTAACATCAATCCGGTTCATTTATCCATAATAACAAGTGAAATAATCCGTTTACTCCAAGTGACTTAAGTGGAAAAGCTCTATCACAAGATCAGACTCGACAATCACAAGTCAATCTCCAATCCATATTGCCTACTGAGGCACAAGAAAGGGGTACCAGAGTCATTTAGTCCCAAACGGATGCTGAGGCCCTGGGATTTTTAAAGAAAAATGTTGAACCTCGAAGAATTCAACCGGTTTTTAAGAAAAAGTTTTAGGACCTAGTCAAATCTACTTGGTTCTAAAGGCTCCGAACCCAACCGAAGTAATAGGAATCGCACTATGTGTGTGCAAATAAGCATAACGTCTCCTAACCAAGAATATAACAAGGACATTAACCACAAAAGTGAATATAAGGTTCGCCCCAAAGGCTGAAACCTTTGAATCCCCAGTCTGGCTAAAAGTCGAGGATCTATGATAACAATGAAGAAAAACAACAATTAGAGTTCAAAACCGATAACCATTTCAAAGTCCCTTTTTAAACTTCTTTTAAAACTAGTCCTTAGACCTTCTATATTTGTTTAAGAATTTGAGAAAACTATGAAAGGATGCCCAAAACATAACCAACTCGAAAGGAATTTCAGAAACTAGAAGAAACCTGGAGTTCTCGAACTTCAAAGATGCCGAGATCTCGGCACAACCTCGAGATCTCAAAAATAAGGACAAATAGTACCCTGAACTCAATGACTTCACAAGAATGTTTTTAAAATGAAAGCTCCTGACACTTTTCAAAATGGGGTTGCTTCTGATAGTTCTAGTCCCGAGACTTCAAAAATAGTTTATTAAACAAGTTTTCAACTTAGAATTTTCAAAACAATTATCGGGACCCCGTTAAATGAAAAACATAGCTTTATAAGGAGCCCAAAAGCTTTTAGTTTTCACAACATTGAGAGTCTTAGTTTGGTTCCAAAGATCCCATCCGTAACCAAGATTTCAAGATATACGAGATAAAGGCCGATTACTTCTCCAAAATATTTTCAAAGTGAAAGGAAGAGCGACAAGCTCATAATATAGGAGTTGGAAGAGAGAATACCAGACTAACAAGCTCTAACTGACCCTTAAACTGAACAACACCTCACACAACCTAAGTGATATACCAATCACCACAAGGTAACACTAGTCACTAACCACAAAGGCCTATATGGCAACAAATCACAATCTCAACTACGTCTTAGTAAGGCGTTAACCAACTCCACTAGAAGCCTAACTCAAGGGGAGAAGTTACACAATTAAGCCACTTACTATTTAGCTCCACATAATCATCTAGAACCCGACCAACCGTCGTGCCATCATCCCTAGTTCTTTATTATTATTAAACTTTTTACTTTCCAACTTAAGGTTTTTAAGCTTTCATTCACATTGAGAAAATCCGTTAATCAATTTTCTAATATTAATAATGGATCTCTATATCCAAAAGCATAATTATAACTATTGTGTCGTAGTGCTCAAGGGGAAAATGTAGACGTTTAAAATAGCCCATATACATCCTGCTCAATATCAGTAAGCAATAACAGCTAGAAAATCTCAATTGATAAACATATAACAAGTAAATGCTCAATATGAATGCCCATGCAGTGTCAATGCTCGTGATAGTGCCAATGCGACCCAAGTACAACCCTATCTACATGAGGCTTAAATAAATAACATGGAATCCCAAACCGATCATTTTTTGGGGGTAACAAGCCCCAAAAGGAAGGGTGGGTGTCACCGAATAGAGTACGGAGACAACAAATCCGTCCGGAACGACAACTCACACAGACTTAATATATATGTCCACGGTGCGACTATCCAAATGGTTCATACGTATATATGATACAAATGAGGCATGCAACTCACACCGACTTAATATATATGTCCACGATGCTATATGAATGCAAAATGCCTCTACATGGACCCCATGATCAATGATATAACATAGATTTTCATTTTCCATTCAAAACATGCTTATAATCAAATTACATCAGCAAACCACGAATAAACCATCACGGGAACATTAATTAATAATTTATCAACACTTTATAATTTACGAGAAAATAAAAGGGAACTAGAACAGCGTCTAAGTTTTCATGTTCTTCGCTTTCACGCATCCCCTAACGTGTTTTTAATTTCAGTAAAACATAAACAACAGGGGAACTAATAACACGTTCTAAGTTCGCGTACAATTTCCACTAACCTACTTTAAACGCAAGAGGTACTTGGCCACCTATTTTCACGCAATTCAAGTAGGTTTTAATTATTCTAGTTTTTCGTGGAAATTATTATCTCCTGCCTCGTTTCTAGTCCACCTAGAGGCATTTTAATTTCGAGTCAATACAAACTCCTAAGCTCGTCTATAGCTAGGAACACATAGCATGCTATCACATATACAGAAATATACCACATCAGGAAAATTATAATTTCCTAAACATTTACAACATGCGCTGTAAATAAAGAATAATAAAATCTACGGCTCCCTACGCCACGAGTGTGAATGTTAGATATATTAAAAAAAATATCTCACCTAAATTTATGCTTATGAAACAACCCCGAAATGGGCTCACTATGAACAGTGTCAGCGCTCGAATATGGGACCCATCGACCGAAGTTGTCTGAATTGTTTTTTTGCTTGAACCAAAACATCCGCCTCGCCGACCTATTCAATATAGTCAAAGCCCATTAGTAATAGCCTAACGAAACGAAACAAATCTAATGAAACCCAAACAAAAATTATACCAAAACATCACAAATTCCTGCCAAATCGCTGAATGGTTTCGTACCAAATTCGGGTATATCGTGTACGACATCGGGAGCAAGCTATCCTAAAAATTTCACCCTAAATGAAGCACAAATTGGCACCGAGTCAACCCAACTCGGTCCGGCTGAACTCGTTACTGGCCATCACGCGCCATGACGACACGAACCAGCGCCACCACCGCATCACCCTCGTATAGCCGTCGTTCCACCGCCGTCACTTCCTGCAGCCGGCGAACCTCCCAAGTCATGCGACTTAACCCACACCAGTTCGCGAAGCCTCAACAACGTGAATCACCACCACCACGCTACTACTGAGCCTCGTCGTTAAGAACCACCACCATCGCTATGTCCTATGACCCCAATCCCAACCAGTTTGCATCACCGCTCCTCCACAGCCAATGACCACTCTAGGTCGCGACTCTCCCCCCCCCCCCCCCCCCCCCCCCCCCCTTCAGCTTGCTCTCTTTCTCTCTCATCGGCAATATGATGATGGTGGAGAAAAAGAAGATTGGAATCGAAGGTGAAAGAGAGGAACAAGAAGTTGATCTTGATTCTTAGTCACACACACACGATGCATACATATATTCGTATATCTATATATTAGATATATATATTTATATTTATTATTTAATTTCTTGATTATTATTTAATAATAATAACCCAATGTTTCTGAATCACTTTAAAATAATTAATCATAAAATAAGGCGATAAAACTCTCACAAAAATTGGCCCGATAGCCCATTAGGCCATTAACCGATTAACCACTGCGAAGAAATGGCCAAAAACCTTCCGCGTCGAGTGCGGAACGAAAATAAAACATTTAACTTTAATTTAATAATAAGTAATAATAATAGCGGGAATATCAACAGAAAATCCCTAAACAAAGATACGCAAACCCGGAAAACCTATGGGACGCCCGATAAATATTACAATCCGAAATAAATAGTCCGGGGTGTAAAACCTAAAGACTAAATCAACTCTCATTATTAATCAGCTCAAGCCCATGAACCAAACATGTCTTTAACAACTCCGAATTTTGAATAAATAAAATAAACTAAAATAAGCGATCCGGGGTACAAATCCTAACATCCGGAACACCGGGTACGTACAGAACCCATCAAAGCTCCTAAAACAAGGAAACTCTAAAAGTCCTACAAATAGGTCGAAGACTACGTGTCACGTACGTATAAACACGGAGAAACAAATAAAGTAACGCAAATACCCCTAAGCTTACCAGTCAAACAACAAAGGCACATAAAGGCACATCAACACATAGGGGCACGTAGACACGAAGAACAAAGCACACCAAACAAACAAAACACGTACATACAAACACAAAAAATGAGCAAAGAGTCTATAAATACTCCTAAGCACGCCAGTTAAATAAGGCACATACTAATCTAGTTACATGGGGGACACAAAACATCGAACCCCTAAAGCACTAAATGGCTTAACCAAAACAACTGAGTTGAAACCTTAAACGACAGACATATAAAGAATGTCGCCACCCAGTTAAAACACTAAAGCTAAACGTCTAAACGAAACCACGTAGTCGACAATAAGAACTCACGTCAACGTTTTGCCAAGTCCGGAACACTAAACATCCCGTCGAGTCACGTAATTGCCAAAGAAGCTCCACAAAATCATTAAGCAAACAATTGCCACATCGTTCAGTCGAATCCAAACGTAAACGCGAAAAATTTACACGTGAAATACCAAGAATAACTATGACATCATGAACAAGTGACATCACCACCGAAAATAAATTGAGAATAATTTCAGAAAAAAAAATAATACGGGGTGTTACAAGGCGGATGGACATGGTGAGCGAGAGCGGGCAATAAATTTAGGTTTGTTAGGGTTTGCCGCATATTAGTTTATATGGGTTATATAGAGAGTTCAGATGTTTATTATATTGTTAAAAAAATAATGTTTATAATAACTTTATATTTTGAGTTCAAATTTTAAATGGAAATGATGTCTCTCTTTCCAATTAGTATGCGCGACAAAGACCAAATGGAAATGAGCGCCAACTTCAATTTTTTTAGATTTTTGGGGATGAAGTTTGATGTAGCGAAATTGTAAGCATAAAATAACTTAAAAATATATATATATATACTAAATAAATATATTTTTTCTTTAAATTAATAAAAAAAAATTATTTAATTTTTTATAATAGACAATTTAAATATTAATATTATTTATTTATACTTTTGTCAACAACAATAGTTTATGTCTCTTAAAATTATTTCTTATGAAAAAACAGTTAGATTTCTAAAAATATTTACACTTAGACAATGAGTTATTCAATTAATTTCATTATGTAGTGATCAAGAAGATGAATTAGGAGACCAATTAAAGTATAACTTTAGTTACCTATAATAGTAACTATAAATACTCGATATTTTTGACTAATTTAAAAACATTTTTTATCTATCTAAGTGATATCGTTTCCACAAATAGTATATCGATCTAAGAATAGTTGCAAAAGTCCGCAAATTGGTCGTAAAATACTTTTTTGTTATCAAATATATTCGGTGTGAATAATTGTTTTACTAGCTAGTCAACAAGAGATATAACTATATGATTATTAATTTATACACAACATACACACCAATGACACCATTTTTAGTCACACATATACATATATATCATATTATTGTTTATTTTTTGAAACATGATTTGACTCTCAATTTTTTTATGAAATTTATCAGAATTATCATCGATTATAAGCAATAAATTCATTCACATCAATTATAATAACAATCACAATCACCTTTAAATGTGACTGCTATATTTTTATGATAGTTGTTTTTACTGTAGACATGTAGAAATGGTCAATACATTTAGTTGACTATACTTTTTATCGCTAGTATCACGACTCTATAACTATAAATCATCAGTAACATATCTACACAAACCATATTCTATCTTGTGAATTTATTTATATAATTTATTCAATTAATTAAATTATTCTTTCAATTTGATCATCTTCCTCGTTCATGTATAGAACAAATACTTATATATATTATTTGTCTTGTAACACCCCGTGTTATTTTCCCCATTTCCTGGAATTATTTTTGATTTAATTTAAGTTGTGACGTCATGGTTATTCTGGATATCTGACGTATAAATTTTTCGCGTTTACGTCTGCACTTGACTAGACGACGTTGCGATTTCTCCTCGATGACTTCATGGACTTTCTTTGGCTATTACATGACTTAACGTGACAGTATTGTTTCTGACCTGGTAAAATGTTGACGTGAGTTCTGGATTCGATAACACGACTCTGCAATTGTCTCTTTGGTGACTTCGGGGGGTTTCTTTGGTGATTACGCTATTTGACGTGATGTTTTGTGTTTCAGACGTGGCTAAAGGTTTACGTGGGCTTTAGTGTCAATTACATGGATTCGTTTAGACGCTCGACATTTAGCTTTTAGCGCTTCGACTGGTTGGCGGTACGTTTTGTTGACCGGCGTTAAGGGTTTGACTCAGCTGTTTGAGTTCGGCACTTAGTGCTTTAGGGGTTCGACGTTTTGTTTTCCCTTATAATGGGATTAGTGTGTGCTTTATTTGATTGACGTACTCTGTGTTTGTACGTATGTGCTTCTATGTATTGTTTGATTTGTGTGCTTAGAGGTATTTGTATTACCTTGTTCATTTTTCGTGCTTATATGTATGTGATATGTGTTAGTGGATTAATTTGGGTTGATGTGGTTTTATTTGATTACTGTTCGAATAAGTTACGTGCCTTAGTTGTTTGGATTAGTGACGACTCCGGTGATTCGATAGGTGAGTCTCGTACCGAAGTATTTAATCAAACTGTTATTATTGATTAACTATCCGTAGAGTTTACGGGGAGCGCGTAATATAAATCGCTAGGTGATTAGTGATTTAATTTGGTTTATATAAATATTCATACCCGATTTTGTAACCGAGTTAATTATTCTGGATTTTATTAATTATTCGGAGACCGTGGGTTTTTTGGTGATTTAATAAGTGGATGAGTTTCGAACCTCGACGTATTTACTTAGGCTGATGTTATCTATTTTGTGTCCCTTGTATTTTACGGGTTCACACGTTATTATTTTTCGGTTTTCGGTATATATTCAGAAAATTTTCCACATTATTATTATTTTATAAGTTTAAGGAAAATTGAATTCTTATTATGATTAATTACGAAAAGGGAGATTTGATAAAGAAGTGGGATTAGTTTTAATTAAAAACCATTCGAGGGTCACAAGTGTATTTATCTATATATATATATGGATACATGGGGGTTATTATGTGATTATGGAAAATGGGAAAGTCACTTGTGCAATTATGGAAAAAACAAGAATTGCTTTGGTAATTAGCATAAATATATATGTATAGGTGGGTGTGTAATCGGCTAGAAAGGGATGAGGAGCTGACCACCATCTCACGAGTCTTTCTTCTTTCTCCTCACGATCACCAGGTTTCCTTCTTCATCTCCGTCAATTCTTGCCGCCGGCGAGGGAGAGAGGGAGAGGTCGGGTATTGAAGGGTCATAATCAGAAGCAGCGACGCCTGAGACGCATCCAGGTTAAAGGTCATCGGAGTTCTGGACTGATGGCGAGGGTCGACAGCGATGGTCGACGGCGGCAAGGCTGATGGTTCGCTGGCTGAGAAGCAGAAGCAGCAACGCATGAGCTGGTCGCAGTGTAGAGACGTCGCGATAGGGAGAGAGACGACGATGTGGCTAGGGTTTAGTCGTCGATCTGTGGTTGACTGATAGAGGAGGGCGACGACGGCATCGTGGTGTCGCTTAGGAAGACGTGGCGGCACTGGTTCGCGTTGTAGTGGCGCGTGATGGACAAAACCGAGTTCGACCAGACCGAGTTGAGTCGACTCAGTGCCGATTCGGGCTTCGTTTGGCATGAAACTTTGAGGATATCTTGTTTTCGATGTCGTATACGATATATCCAAATTTGGTGTGAAACCGTTGAGCGGTTCACCGGGAATTTAAGATTTTCGGTATGATTTTCAGTTTCGTATTTTGTAGATTTATTCAAATTTATTTATGGATCGTTAACGGGTTTCAACTATATTGAATAGGATAGTAAGGCGGTCGTTTCGGTTCGAGCGGGAAAATTTTCGGACAACTTTGGTCGGCAAGCTCTATATTCGGGCACCGACACAATTCTCGGCAGGACAGTTCGGGACTGTTTGTAAGCGAATAAAATAGGTGGGAATTTACGTATTTATATTCTTATATATATGCATATCTGACCCTCACTAATAGTGCGTAGAAAACGTTAATAAATCTCTGTTGTATGTTTATGGATATATAACAGCGTTTAATTAAATTCCTAGTGATAGACAGAAATCTAGGAATTTTATAAAATTTATAAGATACCCATAGATGGATTAAAGGATGTCGGAATTGGAAATTCTTGTGGAAAAATTAAATAAATTATTTCTCAGAAAATTTAAAATAATTATAAACCTATTTAAATTAAATCGTTATAGGCGGTTTTGTACCCCTTGAGTTCGAAATAGGTTTATAGAAGGTGTATGTGGACGTAGATCCGGTTAATTGAATTTTCCCCTATTATTTAATTAAATTAAAAGCATGCTAGCATATAAAAGTTATGAAGATTGGGTAATCGAGAACACATATAATTTTGAGATAAATGGAAGTGATTTGTTATATAATTTAAATTTTTAAGCATGTTTTGTATGAGATTGCTTGGCTTTTATGCTGTTTTATTGAGTATATTACATTCATGTGGAGGCATTTTACATTCATACAACAATGTAGTATATATATTGTTCCGGTGTAAGTTGCATGCCTCAGTGATATCATGTGCATGTATGGATCGTTTGGAATGTTGCAACAACTGGCCAGGGGGTGGTCTAGCACCCAGGGAGCTAGTAACTCTCGATTCTTTAGACGTCGGGGGTGATGGCTGGACCTCACTCGCCGGTTCCCGGGCGGACTTGTGGTCTCCGCACTCTATTTGGCGATGCCCACCCTTCCTGTTGTGGGTTTGTTGCCCCAGCAGTGAACGGTTTGGGATTCCTGGATATTTGTTTGACCCTCATGCAGTTAGGGTTGCATTGGAGTTGCATTGTCATTGCATTGACATTCATATTGAGCATTTATTTGACATGTGCTTATATGTTAAGATTATTTGTTATTATTACTTATTGATATTGAGTATGTTATGTCTGAATTTTAATTAGAGATTTGTATTATTCTCTTGGGCGCTGGGGCGCGGTGTTTGTGATTGATGTTTTAACCATGGTTAAATTATAATGAAAATTGTGAGCTCCTTAGTGTAAAGGAAACAGTGAAAACTTAAAATTTAAAAGGTAAAAAGTGAAAAGGGGAAATATTAAGAAGCCATGGTTGGCGATTATCTTTGGTAGTTGTGGGAAAACTAAGTGAAAGTGACCTTGGGGCGTAAGGGTTCCCCGTATGTTAGGCTCTAGTTGAGCTGGGTAACAATATATTGAGACTTAGTTGAAATTGTGATCTTCGCCACATAGGCCTTTGTGATTGGTGATTAGTATCATCGCAGGATGATTGATAGACCTCTCCGGTAGTGTGGAGTATTGTTCGGGTAAAGGTCGGATAAAGCTCATTAGTTTGACCCTATTCCCTTGGCTTTTGAAATTTTGAGCTTATCGCTCATTCTCCCACTTTGACGGTGTATGAGTTGTAGACGGTTATTTGCCGTGTTTATTGAAAATCTCTTTCCGTAAACACTCTTGTGAAGTTAGTGAATTATGGGCATGGTTTGTCTTGTTCCTGAAACCTTGGTTATGATTCGAGTCTTTGGAGTCAAATATTCAAAGTTTTGAAAACTTAAAGGTTGGGGATTTTATAAAATGTTTTCTTGTTTACCCCGAGAGTTGTTAACTATTTCTGGAAAGACAGAAGTTTAAATACCTGTTTTATAAAATATGTTTTGAATTCTCAGTACCGAGAGTATCGGTAGAAATCCATTTTTGAAAGAAATTTCAGAAAATTCCATTTGAAATTATTTTGTAAAATCGGTGAATTAGGGCACGGGTTGCCCCCTGTTCTAGAGATCTCAATATTATTTCTGAGATCTCGGTATCGTTAGAGGTTGATAAATCCAGGTTCCTTCTAGCTTGTTGTCTGGGATTCCTTCCTGTGCTAGGTTTTATTTGGGCATTCTTTCAGGATTGTTTTTATAAATTTTTAAATAAATGTTAAAGGTCTTAGGACCGGATTTGAAATAAATTTAAAAGTAATTTTAAAATGGTTACCGGTTTGAACTCTAGTAGTTCTTCCTTCTTGTATAGTGTTTCCTTGGGTTTGAGCCCGGACTTGTGATGTTGAGTTATGCACACCTAGTATGATTCTTGTCATTTCGGTTGGGTTCGGAGGCGTTGAAACCAAATAGATTTGACCGGGTCCTAACTTTTTCTTAAAAACTGGTTGAATCCTTTGGGGTTCAACGGTTTTCTTTAAAAATCCGAGGACCATGACATCTGTTTGGGACTAAATGACTCCAATAACCCTTTCAAGTGCCTAGATAGGTAGTGTGAGTTAGAGATAGTTCGGTTGGTTACATAATCCGGTATGGGGATAGTATCTTCCCTTTTTATGTCTTCTCGAGTGAAGGGGTTGGTTCACTGGTTATTGTAAGTAGAAGAACTGAATTGAAGATAGAAAATGTGAGAGCGGCTTTCTCTTTATGAATGATTTGATAGCAAAGCTAGTTATGAGCGATGATCAAGTTGTGGGCATGGTTATGATGATTCACTTTCGGTAGTCCTAGTGAGTGATCTATTTACCTCCTAGGAACCTTGAGCAGCTTGCTAGGTGCACGGTATGGTAGATAGATAACCCTTGTTGTATCTCTAGATGAGAGTGGAGTTCAGACTGGTTGTCTATAGGCCTAAGTGACAAGCTTAGTTATTTACAGAACGTTATATATATATATATATATATATATATATATATACGTATACATGTGTTGTTTATATTTTCGTTGATCTGTAGTTCTTATGATATCCGTAGTGTATGTGAGGTTTTTGATGGGGTCTCGGATTGGCGGGGGTGCCATGTGAGACGATTGATTGACCTAGGATAGATGCATGCACACGGGATGGTTAACGTTTTCTAAATGGCTATGAGTGTGATGTTTTGATATTATGGTGAGCGCGTGGTTTTACTCACCCCCACAACAGGTTGCAGGTTTGCAGGTGGATGCAGCACGACATAGTCGGCTGCGACGATACGGGTGATTTGGGACGGTAGTTTTGTTCCTCCTTCCGTAGTCATATTTATGTATTATTTTATTCTCTTGGGAGCCAGGTTGTTGGCAGATTCCCTTATGTTATATCTTCAGTCTATGTATTTATTATTTTTGGGGTGCCTTTGTATCATTTCGGCACTACCGTATGACTTTCCGTATTCTTATTTGAGCTTGGTGGCTCAGTCGGTATTTGTCATTTTGGGGTGCCTTTATACTTTTTTGGCATCGCCATGTGGCTTTCTTTATAATTTCATTTGAGCATTTGGGGCTCTATTGATTTTAGAGGGGTTGTGTAGAGGTATTGGTGTTCTTTTCCACTACCTCGGCCCTAGTAGGTTTCTGGAATATTGGGCTACGTGCTATTGATTCTATTTTTGTTGTTATGGGCAGGTTATTCTATTGTGTTGTTTTTGGGTTATCCGGGTGTTCCATTTACAAACGGAACTCTGCCGGATTTTCGTTGAAATTCTTTGTTGAGTTTCTATCACTCAGGTGACATGGAATATTTTGTTTTCATTCTTATTCCATGTATGTCATTGTTGTTATTGATTCTAGTGGTCATTTTTCGTGACGTCATACCTCGTGATTCACTGATTCTCCGGATTGGAGTCTCAGGAATAACGAGGTGTGACATGTCTTCACTTTCGTGAATAAAACAAAAGCAAAACCACAAATCATGCATATAATTATTTTGCTAGCTGGTAAGCAAGAGATATAACTATATATGATTAATACTCTATACACAACATACACACCATCTTTAGTCACACACATACAAGTCATATAATTTTTTTATATATAATTAGGTTCTTTTCTCGTTTTTGATAACCTTCTTTGTATATAGAGAAATTACTAATAAAATATATATATAAATTGATGATTAAGTTTTAATTATTTTTTATTCTAGTAATTACTATTTATGTTAATCAATCACAACAAAAATTTTCCCAACATAATTTTCAGAGCTTTTGTAGAGAAAATTATTTTTATCTTCAGAATATTTAAAGTTATATTAAAAAGAACACAATATTTCCAACTAAAAATAGCTTTGCTTCCAAATTAACTAATTTTTTCTAATAACACTAGTTTTTATGAAAGGATAGAACCATGATGATATTAACCAATTGATCAAAGCAAAAGAGCCTAAAAATATATTGGTTACAAATAAAGATATTTTGGTGTTAAATAAAAGTATTCAAATTTTTAATTTTTTCCATTTAAATATCAAAGAAGAGAAAAATGTTCTTTTTGTGATTTATTCATTTATTAAATTAATATTTTTGCGACTAAAAATAATTTCTTTCTGAAACTGTAACATTTGGTCGCTAAAAATGAATTCTATTTCGACCATTAATTTTTTTGTCGTAAAACATCAATTCTATTGCGACCATATTTGTTTTGGTCGCTAATATTCATAACTCTATTGTGACCATAACTTTTTTGGTCGCAAAACATCGCTTCTTTTGTGACAAAAAAAAGTTTTGGTCGCTAAAAAATCTATTCTATTACGACCATTAATTGTTTGGTCGCAAAACATCAATTCTATTGCAACCATATTTGTTTTGGTCGCTAATATCCACAACTTTATTGCGACCATAACGTTTTTGGTTGCAAAACATCATTTCGTTTGCGACAAAAAAAGTTTTGGTCGCTAATATCCACAATTCTATTACGACCATAACATTTTTTGTCGCAATCCATCAATTCTATTACGACCATATTTGTTTTGGTCGCTAATATCTCGAGTAATTACAACTATATTTTAGTTTGGTTGTAAATGCCTTACATTCAACGACCAATTCATTTTTGTCGCAAATAATAGGATATTTGCGACTATTTTAGCTTAGTCACAAATAGTTTGGTTGCAAAATGAGGGATTTCTTATAGTACAAGTTAATTTGATATAAGAAACATTCCTCCTGTTATGAAGAATTCTAATGTTCAATCTTATGTTAGAAAACCAATTGAGACTAAACATCCCTTTACCTCTAAGTATCATAAGAGTTTTGATAATGTTTTTCAAAGGATTGTTCCTATATGTCATCACTGTGGAGTGAAAGGTCACATTCGACCCTACTGTTCAAAGTTAAAACGAAATACTTTGAAATTAAAGAGGAACATAGAAATGAAAAAGGACCCAATGTTCATGATCAAATTCGGGTGTTGAGTGAAGATGTGAAGAATTTGTCTAATCTGGCAAGTAAAACACCTAAAATTAGACAAGCATGGGTTAAGAAAGGTGAGCTACATTGTTTTGCTGTCAATACTACCCTTAGAGCATGTGATTCTAGTTCATGGTGTTTTGAGAGTGGATACTCTAGGCACATGATTTGAAATAAGTTATTGTTTAATTATTTCAAGAGTAGTAATGTTGGAACTGCTACTTTTTTTTCGGTAATTGGAACTGCTACTTTTGGTAATGGGAAAAATTATAAAGTTTTAGGAAAGAACACCATTGTTGCTTCTGGGCTACTTAGATTAAAAGATGTTTATTATGTTAAGGGCCTTGTAACACCCCGTGTTATTTTACCTTTTTCCTGAAATTATTTTTTGATTTAATTTCGGTTATGACGTCACTTGTTCATGACGTTCATGTTATCTTTTGTATTTCGTACCTGTAAATTTTTTGCGTTTAGTTTTAAAGTCAACTGGATGACTTTACGGTTTCTCTTTGACGACTACGCGAGTTCTCGTTATCGACTACGCGGTATCGTTTCGACACTTAACGTTTAGTGTTTTGACTGGACGACGACACGTTGTAATTAATCGGGCTTGTTTAAGTGTTCAGACGTTTGGGTTCTACCCGGGTATATTTATTTCGGACTATTCTATTTAATTGGTGTCCCGTGTAATTACCAGTTTGCGTAATCACACTTGGGGATTGGTCCGTAATAAATTTGGATTTATTATATATATATATATTTAATTACATATATATATATATTCAAGTGGGGTTATTTTGCGATTACGGATAAGTTGAGGGTTGTTTTCGCAATTAAGTTATATATGTGTATATGTATACGAATATATGCACAGACCAGCCTCATCTTCTTCCTTCTCTGTGACGCACGACCGAAACAACTCCTTCTTCTCCACCTCTATGGTCGCCGGTCATGGCGAGAGAGAGAGAGAAAGGAGCGGCTGGAGAGAGAGCTCGGGCTGTTCTCCATGGCAGACGCGGCTGGGACAGGCGGCTGCGCAGCTGGAGTGGCGACGACCAAGCTGGGTCGGCGAGCTTGTGGTGGTCTTCGGTTGGGCTAGACGGCGGTGCAGGATCAGCGAGGAGCTGCGGCTGGTGGCGCAGTCGCGTAGGGGCGGAACAGTCCGCAGGCAGGGGCGATTTCGGTCAGGCTTCGGCCATTTTTTTGATCGACTTTCGGTGATCAGTTTGAGCCGATTTTTGGTGATTAGCTTCGTATATACGTATTATTCGTCATAGATTAATTTCGTATTTTTACGTTGAACGATTTGCCCGGAAATCGCGTTTATAGGTTTTAGTTTTCGTTTGGGCTATTTTAGATTTAGCCAAATTGATTAACCTATTGCTAATGGGCTTCGTATATATCGTATAGGTTGTCGAGACGGACATTTCGATATATTCGAAATATTTTTCGGACGACTTTGGTCGACGGGTGTCATATTCGGGCACCGGTACTGTTCACGGTGGGCCCGAAACGGCTGTTCTGTAAGCGTATTTCAGGTGGGAAATTATATTTCTCACTCCGCATTATTGACGTAGTTTGGGGTGTGTAAACCCTATTTATTTAATATAGATATAATTAAATTGTTAATTTAAATATCTATAATTGGCTTAGAAGAGATGTATGACTTAGGAAATAAATTTAAGAAATTAATTAAAATTATTTCCTACGAGTTAAATAAATTCCTATTTTAATTAAATAGGAATAGGTGGCTTAGTAAACCCCTTGAGAAATTAAATGGGCTAGTAAAATTCGTAAGAATTAGACGTGGACTTAGAACGCGTTGCTAGTTCCCTTTTGATTGTGTTAGGGGGTATGTGAACGTGAGGGACGCGAAAACTTAGACGTTATGCTAGGTTCCCGTTACATTACGTGATTTATTTGCTTTAATTCGTTTAAAGACATGTTAAGCGAAATTGAAATATTTTCTTAAAGAATTAAAGAAAATATATTGTTTAAAACATAAATCTGTTTTCTCACAATTCAAATGTCTTTATTGTATTTTAAAGCATGTAAAGAGATTTCGAGATTTATGTTGGATATTTTCCTGTGGATATTCTCCTGTGGATGTTTTTCCTGTGGATATTTTCCTGTGGATATTTTCATAAATATGATACATTTCATATTTTGTTCAGGCATGATTATAGCATTCATGTGATCATGCATGGGTTGATTTTATATGAAGTTTACTGTGGAGTTTGACTATAAAAAACTTTTTATAAAACTTTAAACGGCAATAGCAAGAAGGGCCTGGAGCCCTAGGGTGCAAGTCCCTAAACATGGCTATGAGGTTGCGCGTGGACCTTTGGACTAGCTCTCCATTGAACTAATGCCATAAAGCATATTGGGCTTCGGCCGTATGTTCGAAAGTCCGTGGTTTCGAGTGCGTGAGTTGAGTCACGTGCGGGTGTTTAGTTCATTGCATACATTTATTCATGGCATTTGATGCATGATTATAAATTGTTATGTGATTTTATATTCCATTGATATATGTGAATTGTGAATTTGAGTTAATGTGTAATTATTCATAATGTTATGAATTGTGTATATATATATATATATGTTTTCTTATTTAATCATTGAGATATGATTGTAGCTTTGGAGCTAGGGCTTGGCATTAATGCCAATGTGGGAGTGTTGTATAACTCAGGCATGAACCCTGGTTTGGGGTTGTGGTATTGAGGTATGATTGTAGTGATTCACTTAAGTGGATTAAGGAAATTAAGGTGTGGTTGAGGTAATTCATTTTGACATGGATTACGGATTTAGGTGTGTGTGAGCATAAATCCTTTGAAATATGGATGGTGGGCTTAAGTTGCAATAACCTATTGAGGGGTGACATTGAGGTGTATTATGTAAATTCATTATAATATGAATTGTGACCTTGAGGTGTATTATGTAAATTCATTATAATATGAATTGTGACTTTGAGGGTGTTGTGTCAATTCATGGATATTTGAATTGCGGGTTTAAGATGATATTGTGTGAGATTTTGATTGGTTATAAGAGGTTATAGTGAGTGACTTTATTAAGTACTCGAGGTACTGTAGCTTGACAGTCTTGGTTCTAGTGCTTAGTTTATTCTCCTAAGCATTCCTTGTACTGTATTTTGTACGCTAGTACGTAGTCTTTGACTTACATGTCATTCCTTGAGTTGTCGGTTACGGCGTGGTGCCGAACCTCTTCCTCGTGTTGTTATTTGATTTTTGTGGAGTTGGAAACGGATGGTTGTGGTCCGTGAGTCCAACGTATTGTTCTTCCTTTACTGTCCTCTCGGACATTATAGGAATCTGTGGAGTTGTGTTCGCTCTTATTCGGCTGTCTTTCGGAAACGGTGTTTTCCAAACTCATTGTATTTAAAAGGAAAAACCCTTTTTCGCCTACCCCCGTAATAACTAAAAGTTTTAACACTTATGGAATGATCTTAGGATCTTCTTTAAAAATATTTTTAACTTATAAAAGCCGGTGATGGCAACTGACGGAGACCGGAGGCAAGACGGTCATTTTTACTATATGGTTTCTTAAAAGGAAAACTATTTTATTACTTTTCTTGGGATTCTGAGATTTCGAGACTTCTTTCTCAATATCTCATCCTGTAGAGTTTTGAAAGGTGTTCCATTGTTCCACCTTTGCTTCCTATCATTTCTAAGTCTCGGGTATGAGGCTTAGTGTTGTTCAGTGCACACATATAGTGTTGCCCTTCCTTTCTTCTTGGTTTTGATGTCACCACTTAGGTGATTCGAGTTGTTCCACACATTGGGGCATGGATACAGAGTGGATCGGGTTCCTTGTCCAGATGTTCTCCCTAAGCACTTGTGGTATTTTAACCTTGACCTTGTTGTCTTGATTATCTGTTTGTTCAGCATTGGGACTTCTTTTTCCCTTGCTTTGGTCCCCTATAGTGAGAGTGTAGGTGATTTATTGACCCTGTTGGGGATAGTATACGAGATTCATACAGTGATATGAGGAGGTGATTTCATCCTTGAGGTATAGATTTTCCTTAGGAATGGAATGATGGTTTATATATATATATGTATATATATTGATGATGGTTGTGTTAGTACGCAAGGACGTAAGTACTTTTCCTCCTGTGTTTTAGGGGAGTGAGTTATGAGGTTCCTTGGTACTAGTGTGGATTTCGATCCCTGTGGATATTAGAGGTGAGTGTGTTTTCCCTTTGTTGGACTTTGTGGTTAGCGTTGTGAGCGCTGAATGCTTTGGTTAGATTTGACCTTATTGTCGTGTGCCTAGTGTACATTGGTGAGAGTAGTGTAGACTACCTGTGTTGGTCCTTGGAATACGAGTCTTAGTCGTATCCTATAGGCTCATGTTGTGTATTTATATATATATGTATATATATATATATCCCTTAGATAGTTACGTACGGTAGTATATGAGCACGTATCTTGGATTTTCGTGGCTGGGTTATGTTGTGGGCTATGTATCTCACTGGGTGGTTTAGCATTACCTAAACTATTAGAGGATGTGGTAGTTAGAGTATCCTTTCCCACTGAGCTTATTTGCTCACAGGGGTATTTCATTTTCCCCCTGGTATTCCCACGCCAGGTTGCAGGAAATATAAGGCTATGAGCAGGATGCAGTGCAACGACAGTTTCCTTTTGTTCTTGTTACAGGTTTGGAGTGGTGCAGGATGATGCGGTTACGGTTGCAGCACGACTGGGTTTGGGGACGGTAGTTATCTTCTGTTAGCTTCTTTACCCATGTTTTATGGGATTGTCATGTATTTCTTTTGGGAGCCAGTCTGTTGGCATATCCCTGTTGATGTATCTTTTATTTCCTGTATTTATTTTTTCAGGAGGCTATTGTATCTATTCTGCACAGATATGTGCTTTTCTGTATTCTTATTCGAGCAATTGTGGCTCTGTTGATTATAGAGGGTTTGGAGGGGTTTTGGTTCCTTTCCACTACCTCGGCCCTAGTAGGATTGATGATGTGGGGCTTGGAAGCCATTGTTATTATCGAATTGCTTGGGCAGGTTATTGTGTTGTGATTGGTTGTCCGGATGTTCCATTTACAAACGGAACTCTGCCGGATTTTCGTTTGATTCCGCTGCGTTATTTTGTTGTTCATATGGGTATTTAATATACCATTTATATCATTAACCCATATGTTTTCATGGGTACTGATGTCTTAGTTGGTTATTCATGTTAAGGATCACATCCTGGATTCCTTGGGTGTCCCAGTTCGGGAGTCTTAGGGATTTAGGAGCGTGTCTGTTAGTATCTGAGAATACTATTAAGTTTCTAGTATTCGTTTAGGCATGGAGTATTGTTTTCATTGCTATTCCATGTATTTCCTTTGTCATTGTTGACTCTAGTGGTTGCTTGACTTACGTCACCCTTTTGAGATTCGCTGATTTTCTATATTAGAGTTTCGAGGATTTTAGGGGCTTGTCAGCATGGTATCAGTGCGTCTTTACCTTTTTTGGGTATTTGATGACTGAATGTCGTTGGTTCTCATTTATTTTCACTTCCGTTCACTCCCTTAGCCCTTAGGCTCGGGTTTCGGAGTTCTAGGAATTTGGGACGTGACAGGCCTCAAGGCTAATTTGCTTAACATTAGCCATAAATGCGATAATCACCATAATGTCAATTTCACTTCCAATAAATGTTCTATTATTGATTCTTTTGGAAATTGTGTTATGGAAGGTGTACGTACACGGATAATTGTTCTTACATTTTCCCTAAACTTTGTTATGAGAAAGGTCTAAAGTTAATATTCACAGATTCTCAGTTGACAGACATCTCTACAAAATCATTAGATTTTCAAAAGCATGTGAGTCTTAGAAAATCTAGTGGTATGTTCTTATTAGAAGAAATGTCTTCATATATATCATTCTAGGAATATCTTGCATTATTTTTTTTATCCTAGAATTGATACATTATCATGCATTTTTTATGGATTTTATTTATTTTGTTTATTATTATGCATGCATCATGATTTGCTACTATTAGGATTGTTCATGCATGCATTATTATGACAAAAAAATAATTATTTTTCTTAGCATGTTGAGCTTGGCTAAGGGTATAAAGGGTTGTCATATTTCACTATATTCTCAAATTATTTATCTTATTATGCTTGTGTGAATTGGAGATGTTCGACTGACCTGAGGATGTGGGTTGTTCACTTGACATGTTTAATTATTATTGTTAAAACTCATTATCTTTGGGTGTTTGTTTTACTTCGGAGATGATTGTAATGCTTACTGAGACTTTTAGTCTTTCTCATCTAATCCAAAGTGATATATAGGTTCATGAGCTATGCTAGATTCCTCAATATTTTTGAATACCTTTTGCATACTCATCAATATTGGGGTAATACTGAAAGAAGAAAGAGAATGAAATAAATAATATATGATTGTCTCTTTAAAGCCCCTTAGAGCAATGATCCTTTTTTCCGAGTAACTGGGTCTCAGTGCCTCAAGAAGCATTGAGTATTCGCATAAAAAGGCGGGAGTGATTATCTCAATTTTTTAAGTTGAGTAACCGGGCCTTTTGCCACAAAACAGTGAGTGTTCGCGCAAAAAAGGGAGAAACAAGGGAAAAAATATATATGAAGGGGTGCAAAAGAAAAAATTCGAGACAAAAAGAAAAAATAAATTTTGTGTTCCCCTTAATTAGAAATAATGTCCGAGCTAAAGATTTGACTTCTAACTTAGGTTTTGTACTGAAGTATCATCACGATTAGTGAGGAGATTATTAGAATTAGTACGTATTGCTTTCCTATTAGTTGTTTGCTTGCACCTAAATATCTTTCATATATATAAATGCTATGTAAAGCTTGCCTTATGACTGCTTATTTTTACAAGATATGTGCACTGATTTTCTTCACCACTATATGTATAATGACTAAGTCAAATCTGCAAATATGATGTATTAATGATTAGTTTATTGTCTTTACTGCCCTACTCACATGTTTCTAAGAACAAAAGATATATATTTTTCTTAGTTTGATCATTTTGCATTCATGCATTAATATTAAGTTTATGCATTATAAAGAATTTTGTTAACAGAGAACTTGGATATATTCTTTTGAGTCCTATGTCTTAATATAAGCTTTGCTTAAATTCTATGATCTTCCCGTATATTTTTCCAAATGTTTACACTTTATATATTATCCTTCAATTCTCTTGACTATTTTTATTATTATTTAATTCCTTATCATTTCAGTGACAAAAAATGGAGAAATATTTAGTAAGGGGGAGAAAGTTTTTTAATTGATGGGGAGAATTATTTCTTGTTGATTAATGATCAGTATGTTTCATGTTGATATTGTTTGTTTTGTTTATGATCATTTAATATTGATTATGTCTGCTAGTTGTTTTCTACACTTGCTTTTCACAATGTATGTTTTTTAAAGTGTTGTAGTTGCAAGATTGGTAGATCGTCATGAGATCAAATGAAAAGTCTATGTCTATATTTGTCGGTGTGTGTTCATAGGTATATATTTTATTTTTGTTTATCGTGAGGATATATTTGGAAAACATGGTTTTGTCTCAGAAATGCCAAGGGGGAGGTTGTAGGAATATTTATTTGTAATGACATATTTCTGATCAAAAACCATGTTGAGTGTTGTGAGTATTGGATTGAATTAATCAAAAGTTTATTAGAAACGGTGCTGCAAAAAAATTAAATAGAAGTTGAAGTTTTTGAAGATGTCGAGTACTCATCGAGCACTCGAGATTTTATGTTTCCGAGTACTCGAAGATTTGCGCTATGGCGTGAATGATAACATAAAAATAGTGAGTTTAAAGGGCCATGGTGCATTATGCTACGCTTTCAAGATATTTACCGAGTACTAGAAGAAATCCCTACCAAGTACTCGAGATTAAAGTGTCGAGTACTCGAAGTTGCCGACTTCAGTTTTTAAAGGTGGTTTATTCTGATACCATAAAGACTCCTATTCACTTAAGGACATAGTTAGGAGTTATTATTGATATATTAGACTATCATTGGTATATTAGTCTATATTTGGAAGATCTAATGGTGGAAATACGAATCTTGAAAGGAAAATTATTCTTACCATTAATTGAAGACTCTTCTCTATTTATATGAGTTAAACCAAAGAGAATGGTGTGACTTTTGGTGAGATCTTTGCGATTTAGTTATTGAAAGATCTAGTTATTGAAAGATCATCACACCACCTTGTGTAACTCGGTTGCATAGATCTGTTGAGAAGCGGAGCCGTCAGAGTGCAGAGATTGGAGCGAGAAGCTTCGTGGTAAACTAATTTGTTCAGAAGTGGAGCCGTTAGAGTACGGAGCAGAGCGAAGGCTTCGTGGAGCGCGAGTGATTCAAGACTTTCAGACGTCGAGTGATAAACGGCAAATCAGGAGTGATTGTAAGTCCTAAATTCATAGAGTCTGTGTACTTCTTGATTCATAGTGCATCGATACTGGAGGGTATCCGTGATTTTTACTTAGAACGTTTCCAAGATTTTTCACGTAAAAATATTAGTGTCGTCTCTACTTTATTTTTTCTACACTTATATTTATTATTGCGTGATTTGGATTATTAAATAATAGAATTAAAATTGATTATTTTGCAATTAATATTTTAATTTATCAATTAATTCATAAAAAACCTATACACCTCCCCTCTACACTTAGTTCACCGTCTTCTAGGTAATTTCCTAACTAATTAATTTGGGGTCCAAAGCAACTTAAATATTAGAAATATAATTTTTTTTAAGCACCGATTAAAACCTTCAGTACTTAATTTTCAATTTTATCAAACAGCCCCTTCCTCTCGATCTTTTGAGAAATTAAAAGAGTATAAACACACTAGCCTCCTTTGAAATTTCAGCTAATTTTATATACATGACAACCGTGGTTGGTGCTTCATGAGAATGAGAAGGATGTGTAGAGGTGGCCTTGGCCTCTGCCCAAATTTTATAAAAAACATTTTTTAGCCTAAAACGTTATATATATTATAAATATGTTTATAAAAATTTCATATGATCCCTATCAAAATTTTAAAAAATATTTTTGGTAGCCTAAAAAGTATAAATTTTATCAATAAATTTATAAAAAAATTGTATTTCCACCCCAGATTTTAAAAAACAATCTTCTAATAATCTAAAAAAAGATATAAATTTTACTAATAAATTTATAAAAATTTGCATTACCCTAGACAAGTTTTCTGGTTTCCCCCCTGGAGGTGGTTGTGAATGTGGGGGGAAGGTGGTTGTTTAAATATTCCATACATCACGATGGGGAAGTTAGTATTATTTTTAAGAGTAATTAAAATACACTGACCATCCGCAGCCTTAATTCAATTATACACGGGATTTACACTACAAGATTTATGACTTTTAGCCGCACTTTTTTAGTAGCGTTTTTTCAAAGTACCGGAAAAAGTGGCAAAAAATGCCCATTCACGTCGGTCAATTTTGCTAAAAAATTGCTGCTAAATATAATCCAAGTGACTTTTTTCGGTACTTTTAAATAAATTTAAACTTAATAGTTTTATAAATTTAAATTCTAAATTTATTATTAACAAATAATTGATTTAAATTATAAAATTTATTATATTAAATTTAAACTTTTTTACCCTAAATAAATCTTCTTTTGATACGATATATATTCATAATGGATTTACAAATTACTTTAATAACAAAAATTCTTTTCTCACATTATGTATATAAAAGTCTTGAATAATTACTTAATCTTTTTAAAATTTATAATCAATTTTTTTATAATAATCTAAAAGCATTATTTTTTTAATTAATTATAAAAATCATGTGTTAATTTGTTAAATTTGAATAGAGATTATGCAATCAAATTTGCAACAATTATTTCATAATATTTGTTAATAATAAAAATGTATCAAGTTAATTCAATACAAAAGAGCATTATAGTCATTTATAAAATAATATGAAGACAATGGAGCTTTTTTTCATTTTTGTGATAGTTTAGGGACAAAATGTAATGATTAAAGGAAGATGCTAAAGACAAACAAGTCATAGACATAAAATCTCAACAAAGTTTCATTCATGAAAAATTGAAATTAAACAGATAAAAGTTAAAAAAAAAACAACAACAAATAGGATCTGCTTGTCTGACTCGATACAATAACTAAACAAGGGTCGACTAATAACAGATTTTTTTATTTTCTTAACAGGGGATCCCTTTATTTATATTATTCTGATCGAATAGGAAGATAATATGTAGAACATATACACGTTCATAATAGGACCCTTCACCATCCAATCAAGCTCCCAACCTCGAGCTTAAACAGGTTTGAAGTGCAAGAGCACTGTTTCCTTGGCAAGCTTCATAACAGCAACTGCAAATACTTCCTCATCACCACCATTATGGTGTTTGGCCACGATAACAAGATGATACAACGTGCCCTTGGAGGTACGTTGTTTGGTCCCGGAAATCACACGCACGAACACCAAATGGCGTTGCTCACAAGCAAACTCTGCAGCCGCTATCACTTCCGGATCCTTTGGGTCAACCTCAGTCGTCCCTGAATCTCCCACCTTTTCCACCTTCCCATCAACTTCCATAACCTCAACCTTCCCATCATCACTAAATTGAACCATCAACTGCTCCTTCCCATTATCACCTTCTATGACAAAGGTTTCTGACATATTCTCTCTCTCTCTCTCTCTCTCTCTATATATATATATATATTTATATATGTATTATTCACTATGTGGATTTTGATTTCTTTGTACAGAGATGGAGATGGAGGGTCACGTATTTATAAGGCACACACAGCACAGGCCTTATTTCCATACATATATAATTTGATTATTCTCTTAAGAAAATGTATTGTTCATAGGGGGTGTAATTTAATGGCCACAGGCATTACCTAAGGAATTAGATAGTTGACAGAGACTATTTTTAATGGTCTCAACAATTCTGTCATGTATTTAAATTTGTACCTTGATCCCACTATGTAGTATGTGAAAGAATTAAACATCTTATTTAAGTTGTTGTAAAAACTAAACAAATACTTTGAGCGAGTAAGGTCGTTGTTAACTGATCGAAAAATATAAACCAAGACACTTGAGGGAATTTTAATTATCTTACCAAACAGAAAAATAGTTAAATAAAGGTTTTGATCGAGTGAGGTCTTTGTTAAATAGCTACACCACAATTAGCCAACTCTATGTGCGTATATATTAATTTATTTTTGGAATATTTAATGATCACTCACACACATTCTGCAATGTATTTTAAGTTGTTCCCACTAGGATTAGCATCTGAAAAGAATCGAAAAACAATAAAGGGTGCATATATATTGTGTTTAACTTTCTTCTTCTTCTTCTTTCTTTTTCCAGTTCCATTCATGAAGCATTTGTTAATTGATAGAAATCAGAGAAGAGAATGAAGAAGAATATTTAATTGTATTATGTATATTGAAGTTTATGAAGTATATCAATTACAATAGAGATGACCCCTATATATAGGGGAGAAGGTGTGGAGAATAAGTAAACTTGGTGTGTGCGACAAATCAATCTAGTTTAGGTAGAAGAGTGGAGAAAAAGATAATATAAAATGGGTTGGGTTTAGCTATATAGATGGGTCTAAGCCCTAATATATTCTAACACCCCCCTCTCAAACTCAAGTTGGGAAATAAGAGACCAACTTGAGTTTGGAAACCAATTCTTGAAATCGTCATGGCACATGAACTTTGGCGAACATATCAGCATGATGATCATGAGATTACTTTCGGTAGCTTTTCGGCATGGTGTGGTAACATCTCTAGTAGTTTGTGACCTTTGAGAAAACCTGGCATGAACTTGAGCCCAAAGATTGTAATTAGGGTTATTCTTGTTCTGAGTTGGTTTTGAATAAAGGATTCTAAATCACCAAAATAGAATAGAGAAGGTGATATAGAATTGAAGGTTCGATCGATCAAATAAGAGATGACGATCGATAAAAAATATGATGATTATTGAAATGAGGAGAAGATATGCGATGATTGATAAAAATGATTAGATTTTCCCGTGAGACAAGAAAATAAGATAGAGATAATTGAACCAGTGAAGTGGTTGGTTTTCTAGATGAGAGTACCCAAAATAGGTCTGATACCCTAAACGGGTCTGATTCCCTAAATGAGTGAGATGAGATTTCCCCCCTTAGAGGAGAAAATAGAGAGTACCCAAAACGGGTCTGATATCCTAAATGGGTCTGATTCCCTAAACGGGTGAGATGAGATTCCCCCCCCCCCCCTGTAGGAGAAAATAGAGAGTACCCAAAATGGGTTAGGAACCCTAAACGGGTTAGATTGAGATTTTCTTGTGAGACGAGAAAATAGAGATAGAGAGACCTAAAACGGGTCAGATTGAGATTTTTTCCGTGAGATCAAATTTTCTCATGAGATGAGAAAATAAGATAGAGACAACCCAAAACGGGTTAAGAGCGAGTACCCAAATGGGTAGAGAACGTGTCGGAGAAAGCCGACTAGGGTGGTGGTTGGTGATGGTGACTTGATAGGGTGGCAAAGGTGCTGAACAATGCTACTATGATAGAGGCGAAGTGAAGTGATGAGATCTGGTAGAGAGAGGTGTGATTGAATAGCCGAAACTAAAAAATCAGCTCTCGAAGTCGAATTCTCGATGGATGAACTACCGAGTACTCGGTGGATGAATTATCGATTACTCGGTAAGACGAATTTCTCGAGTTCTCGGCAAAGAGTTCCCGAAAGAGAAATAGTTGCAGAGATCGATAATGGCGGAACCAGAGACGTTTAATTTTCAGGCCGAGATCAACCAGTTCTTGAGTCTCATCATCAACACATTCTACAACAACAAGGAAATCTTCATTCGTTAGCTCATCAGCAATGCCTCAGATGCTCTGGATAAGATTCATTTTGAGAGATTGACTGACAAGAGCAAGTTAGATGGACAACCAGAGTTATTCATCCACATTATTCTAGACAAGACTAACAACACATTGTCCAATATTGATAGTGGAATTAACATGACCAAGGCTGATTTTGTCACGCCCCATTATTCCTGAGACTCCAATCAGAAGAATCAGCGAATCCCGAGGTATGACGTCACTATTAACGACAACTAAGATTAACAATGACATCGAAATACATGGAATATGAATGAAAATGAAGTATTCCATGTCAACTGAGTGAAAAAAACTCAGTAAAGAATTCTAACGAAAATCCGGCAGAGTTCCGTTTGTAAATGAAATATCCGGACAACCCAAATTCAACACAACAAAAAAACCTGCCCATAATAACAAGAATAAAAGCAATGGCATGCAGCCCAACATTCCAGAAACCTACTAGGGCCGAGGTAATGGAAAAGAACACCAATACCTCTCCAAAACCCCTCTAAAATCAACTGAGCCCCAAATGCTCAAATAAAATTATAAAGAAAATCATATGGCGATGCCGAAAAGGTATAAAGGCATCCCGAAACAACAAGTACCGACTGAGCCACCAAGTTCAAATAAGAATACATAAAATTTGATGGTAGTGCCGAACAGATACAATGGCACCCCAAAATAATAAATACATGAACTGAATATACAACATAAGGGAATCTGCCAACAACCTGGCTCCTAAGAGAATAAAAGAATAATAAATATGATTAAGGAAGGAGGAATAAATCTACCGTCCCAAATCCCCCTTACCATCTCCGCCGTACGCGCCGTGCTATATCCACCTGTAAACCTGAAAATGTTGTGTGTGGGGGGTGAGCAAAAAAAACCACGCGCTCACCATAATATCAAAACATCACACTCATAGCTGTCTAGAAAATGATAAACATCCCGTGTGCATGCATCTATCCTAGGTCAAGCTATCGTCTCCCATGGCACCCCCGCCAATCCGAGACACCCAACAATAACCTTACAGCTAATCTCGAAACTACTCAAGAGTCGTAAAACAACACAGATCATAAGATATATCTACCACTCGTATATACGCATATCGAATCAACATATATATATACACATATATATACATAAAATCCCATAAATAGCAAATCCTAGCACCTGGTGTATAAAAGCACCCAGTCGAATACACACTCTCGTATAGGGATACAACTAGAACTGACTATCTATTATACCGTGCACCGAGCACACCACTGAAGATTCCTAGGAGGTAAGATCACTCACTAGGACTACCAGAAGAGAAAAACCATAATCATGTCCACAATTAATTCATAACTCTTACACATCACCTCTATCAAATCATACCTGGAGAGTCTCACTCTCACAATTTCTATCCTCAATACAGTCCAATGGTATCCTCAATAGAGTCTTTTCTGTTTACAATATTTCGTGAACTAATCCATTCACCCCAAATAAATACAGAAGGAAATATATAATCACCACGCTGGATTCGGTAACCAACCGAACTATTTCTAACTCACCCTGCCTATCGAGGCACTGAAAAGGGTACAGATCAACAAGGTCACCTCTAACTCATATCGCCTATCGAGGCGCAAGAAAGGGTTACTGAAGTCATTTAGTCCCAAACAGATGCCATGGCCCTCGGGTTTTTAAAGAAAAATGTTGAACCCCGAAGGATTCAACCGGGTTTTAAAGAAAAGTTAGGGCCCGGTCAAATCATATTTGGTTCCAATGCCTCCTAACCCAACCAAACCCTAGGATTCGCACTATGTGCGCTTAACTTAATCTCACTTCTCTTACCCGAGAAGATCCACAGACAAACACGAATGATCATATTTCTTACCTTAAGGAATGAAACCTTAGAAACACATATTCGGGTTAAAACCCAAGAAACAATAACACGGGGAAAAGAACTACTAGAGTTCAACCGAATATCACCTCAAAGTCACATTCAAACTTATTTCGAAACAGGCTCTAAGACCTTCAACTTAATATAGGAACTTATAAACAAATCCTCAAAGGTTACCAAACCAACACCGGTATTCAAGTGTTCCTCGGAACAACTAGGAGGAATCTGAAAGAATCAAACTCTAAAAACATATCTAAATCTCAGAACTGACTTCCAGTCTCAGGAACGGGATAAACCATGTGCAGAGTTCACTAACTTTACCAGAACATACAGGAAAGGAGATTTTCAAGGCACATGACTAAAAACCATTTACTACTCGAAACACTTTTAAAGTGGAAAGGTGAGCGACAAGATCAAAATACACAAGTCAAGAGAAACAAGGTCAGACTAACGAGTCTTACCCGACCTTTAACCTAAACAACTCCCCTCACTACCGAAATGGTCTAATAATCATCCAGTGATAACACTAATCACCAATCACAACCAAGTCTCAATATATGACTAGCCAACTCAAGTCAACTTCAACTCAAGGAGGAAACAATTAATTATCTATACCTCTTTTCATCTATATCCACGTAACCACCTAGAACACATGCCAACCATGGCTCTACTAATCCAGGTTTCTATTATCGTTGAACTTTCTTTCTTTCTTTACAATTTTAAATCAAAATATAACCTTTATCAAGTGACAAATATGTCTCAAAATTCATTTTACACAACCAATCCACCATATATAAACATTTTCATTTTCAAAAGCATGATTTATAATTTAACTATAGCAAATTACCTCAATTTATCTCAATATCATCCGGGTTCTCAATTTCCCGATAATAATAAATTCTTATAACTCGCATGCTTTTAATTTAATTTTCAGTAATTAATTTCAAACTATTCCACCTCAAGGACAATTTAATTCGCAATTTAAATTTATCATATTTCACAGGAAAAATAAATAAGAAAGGGAACTAAAGCTGTGTCTAAATTTTTACGTCCCTCGTCCTCGTGAATCCCCTATCTTATTTTCAATTTCGATAAAATATAAATAACAGGGGATAATTTATTCGTCGGCTCTACATCCCTCAATATCCATTATGTCCGTACTGTATCTCAATTTCAATCACATAATTCTACACAATCCTACTTTAAGTCCTGGGGTACTAAACCACCTATTTTAATCCAATTTTAGTAGGATTTAATTTCTTAAAAATTTTCAGGGAATTAATTTATTTAATTTCCCAGGGAATTTCTATTCCCGACCTCATTTATTCGGTTATGGGTATTTTGTGAATTTTATAAAATCCTTAAATTCCATTTATTGCTTAAGAATTTAATTTCATGCTTTTATTATCCATAAACATACAACGGGGCAACTTAGCATTTTCTATGTACTATTATATAAAATTCCCCACCTAATTTAAACGCTTACAAACAGTCCCGTCGTGAACAGTACCGGTCGTGAATAGTACTCACCGCCCAAAGTCATCCGATTTTTTTTTAATATGTCAAAACGACCGCCTTACGCCCTATTCAATATACTTGAAACTCGTTAGCGATCGATAATTTAATTTGTACAAATCTACAAAAAATGAAACTGAAAACCATACCGAAAATCTGAAATTCCCAACAAACCGCTCAACGGTTTCACTCCAAATTCGGATATATCGTACACGGTACCGAGGCCGAGCTACCCTAAAAGTTTCATGCCAAACAAAGCCCAACTCGGCACTGAGTCGACCCGACTCAGTCCGACCGAAAACGTGACTGACTAGCCTCCATAACTCCCGATCAACACCCAGTTCAGCGACCCACGCCACCACGAACTACCAGCCCTGCCACCATCGACCACCATGTCCAGTGAAATCAGCTCCTAGCCGAAACCCCAGACCGAACACGAATCGGCTCGTCCCTACCCGCAGCTGTCAGAGCCGCGCTGCCACCACAACCTCGTGGTCGCACCGCCAACACCACCTATAGCCAATGCTACTCCAGCCATGGCCACCAAGTACCGGCGCCATCACCTGGGTCGCCATGTTCGGCGACCTCCAGGTCACTAGGTCGTGTAGTCCCGCCGCACTGCTCCCTCGCCAAGCCGTTGCCTGTCTGCGACTCCCTCTCTCATCAAAAGCTTCTCTCTCTCTCTCTCTCTCTCTAACCGATCAATGATGCAAACTAGAGAAGAGTGGTTCAGTTGTTGAAGATAAGAGATGAGTGGGTTAGTTGTATGGAGAATGAACCAGAAGGTTCTGGTCTCCTCAACCACACACACACGTGATATATCTATATATTTATCTATATAATTATATATATAAATACCCATTTATATACATATATTCCCAATTAATAATATATGTATCATAAATTTTGAAAATGTACCGGGAACCTCAAAATAATAAAACACGTGCCCGAAAATATAAAAGAACCGCCCAAATAAATAATCTAGGGTATGAAACCCATATATATATATAATCATAATCAAATTCATATAAATAAAATAAGTCCCGTAAAATATACCGGGGACTCCCAAATAATTCCACGTGAGCCCATAAAATTCTCCGGACTCAAATTAATAATACGAGCTTAAACAAGTACTCCGGGTACGAAACTCTTCCACCAATTAAATCACCGAAAGCCCCATCGAACTCCGAATAATTAATATAATCCGAAATGAATAATTCAGTTATATAGTCGGATATAAATATTTATATAAACCAAATTAAATCACTAATCGCCTAGCGGTTTTTACTACATCCTCCCGTAAACTCTACAGATAGTTGAGAAATAATACAAGTCGAAATAAACGCTCTGGGTACGAGACTCAACTACCCGGTCATCAGAGTCGTCACTAACCCAATCGAATCAAAAACCATAAATACCGAACAAACCCAACGTGTCGTCAAGTTGAAGTACTAAATGCTACAGGTTTAAACAAAATCGCATTAACACTCATCACGTACGTATAAACATGAAAAACGAGCATAGCAATACAAATACACATAAACACGTAAATCAAGCAACTAAGGCACCTAATGCCACATCAACACACATCACGTATATACAAACATAAATAAAATGAGCGAAAGGACTATCAATACTCCTAAGCACGTCAGCTAAACAAGGCACGTACTAACCCCATAACCAGGGGAAACAAAAAGTTCGAACTCCTAAAGCACTAACTACCGAACTCAAATCACTGAGTCGAAGCCCTAAGCGTCAAGCGTCGAAACAAATCCATTTAGTCGATAATACCAGCTGTCAATCGTCACAAAGTCATCATCAATACTCCACAAAGTCGTTAAGGTGATGATTGTCAAGTCGTGCAATCGAATCCAAGCGTAAACGCGAAAAAATTACTCGTAAAATACACAGAGTCACCATGACGTCATCACCGAAAATAAATCGGGAATAATTCAGAAAAATGGGAAATGAAACGGGGTGTTACAAATTTGGTGAACAATCTTGGGACCATTGTAAGGTTTGGGACCAAGGAGTTTATGGAAATTGTTGCTGTTGGTGCTGATGTGAGTTTGAAGAATCGGTGAGCGGACTCGAACCAGTTTTGGGCTAAAGCTCTGGGACCGGTTCAGGCAAGAACTAGTGGGTGGAGAGTGAAATGGTTCAATTGGACTGCAGAGTCGGATGTCGGACAGCGGAGTCTGAGGCGGGTAGACTGCGGATGACGGACGACGATCAGAGGACTTGAGAGTCTCCAGCAATGAGAGGTCGAGGAGTGTTGATAAAGCTTTTGGATTCGGCGTCGTGGAGGACTTGAGTCAGATTATGATAGAGAGAGATCGATGGTTGTGAGGAGTAGCCTTTGCTTCCCCATCTTATTATTCAAACCACCACCACCAGTTTGAGGGTTTCGTCTAAGCCCATGAGACATTATGTGATGTTTCTACTGGTTCTGAGATATGGTTGTCATGGTAGATTATGGTGTAAGAGATGATTATAATACTGGTGGGGAAGAAATCTGTGACTGGACTTGGGAACAGTTTTGTAGAGTAGATGAGATGGGAAGTTGGGATTTTATTGAGAGAATGTTGTGGTTTTAGAGAGAAAAGATAGGAGGATGAGGCGAGGAGAGTGCCGTCATTGGAGAATTTGACACAAGATACGGCGCGACTGATACCGATTAGGGTATTCAGGTGGTTGCGTACAGTGGCTTTCCAACAATGGTTGGTTGTTGAAGAAAGTTTGAGAACTTGGTGTTGAGAGGGTTAGGGTTTGTTTGTGCTTGGTGTATGGTTGTAGAGAGAGAGAAATAAAAGTTAAGATAGAAAAGAGAAAGAGATAGATTGAGAGTCTAGATTTTTAATTGAAGATCACCGCCGGGGATGGGAGATGGAGTGTGCCATCCCTGGAAGATACAATGAGAAGCAAAAAGGATTACCAAGAGCTGATTGGCTCTAATACCATGTTAATTGATATAAATCAGAGAAGAGAATGAAGAAGAATATTTAATTGTATTATGTATATTGAAGTTTATGAAGTATATCAAGTATATCAATTACAATAGAGATGACCCCTATATATAGGGGAGAAGGTGTGGAGAACAAGTAGACTTGGTGTGGGGGACAAGTCAATCTAATTTAGGTAGAAGAGTGGAGAACAAGACAATATAAAATTGGTTGGGCCTAGCTATATAGATGGGCCTATGCCGTAATATATTCTAACAACATTGACTTCTAGATAGAAACTACACTGGTGACACGGTGATAAGAATTTACTCCATTATCACTAAAAAACTTAAGCTGTTAGAAAGGGTATAACTTAAATATTTATATCCTTCAACACGCACCCTCACGTGTGGCATTCTTTAGGTCCAACACGTGAAAAAACAATTTTCAACAAAGGGTGGCGGTGAGGTTTGAACACGAGACATTTGGCTTTGATACCATGTTAACTACCAACTGCTCTAAAAGCTTAAGTTGTTAGAGAGGGTATAACTTAAATATTTCTATCCTTTAACATTAGTCTCATCCTCTCTTCAGAAATTAAAAGAGTATACGCAAACTAGTCTCTTTTGAAATTTGAACTAATTATATATGAAAATTGTAACACCCCGTGTTATTTTTCCTTTTTTCTCAAATTCTTTTCCCTATTTTTTCGGTTGTGACGTCACTTTTTCATGACATCATGGTTATTCTTGATATTTTACGTGTAAATTTTTTGTGTTTATAGTGGATTCAATTGGGCGACTTTGCGATTGTCTCTTTGATGACTTCATGGACTTTCATCGGCGATTACGTGACTGGACGTAACGTTTAGTATTCCGGACTTAGTGAAACATTTACGTGCCTTCTTATTGTCGACTGCGCGGTTTCGTTTAAATGTTTAGCTTTTAAAGATTTGACTGGGTGGCGTCACGTTTTATTTGACTGATATTTAAGGTTTCAACTCAGTTGTTTGAGTTCGGCATTTAGTGCTTTAGGGGTTCGATGTTTTGTGCCCTTTTGTAAGTGGATTAGTACGTGCCTCGTTTAGCTGGCGTGATTAGGATCATTTACACTTCCTTTGCTCGTTTTCTCCGTGTTTCTATGTACGTGCTTTGTTTGTTTGGCGTGCTTTATTCTTCATGTTTCTACCTTCCTCTATGTGTTATTGTGACTTTACTTTCTACCTTCCTCTATGTGTTATTGTGACTTTACTTGTTAATTTGTTCATATTTTTTTCGTGCTATAGTTGTTAGTAGTTATACGATGTTCCAGTTGTCGGGTTTCACACCCCGAACTATTTATTTCGGATTGTATTATTTATTTGGCACTCCGTAGATTATTTGGGTACACATGATTTCGTTTAGGGATTTTTTAATGATTTTCCCTTCATTATTATTATTTATTATTAAATTGAGGTTGAGAGTTTTATTGGTTCCATACTCGACTCGGAGGATTTTTGGGTCGTTTCTTTGCGAGGATTTGATCCGGTGTTTTCTCGGGTTTTTCATTAACTGGGATCTTACGATTAATAATTTAGCGCACCGAGCATTGGGTTAGAGATTTGGGTCATTATTATTACATATAATAATTATTATGTAATAATAATTGATATTTGGTTATTAATTTAATGGTGTAAATATAAATATATGTATTAATTAGATTTATTTATATATAATTATATAAATGATTATATATGAGATATATACAAATATGTATATTGAAGAGAGAGAGGACGACCAACGACTTTCTTCTCCCCTATCTCTTCGTTATCTCCTCTTTTTCCCTTAGCAGTGCCAATCACTTTCTTCTCCACCATCATCATCATCACCGTCTTGCAGATGAGAGAGAGAGAGAAAGAGGGAGTCACGGAAGGCTGGGCTATTGGTTATGACTTGGGGGTGCGACCAGGTTGCTGGGTTGCCGACTTTAGGGCGTGGCGGCAGCGACGTCGCTAGCTGGAGGTGTCGCTGGATTGGAGAGGTGATGATCAAGGCTTGGTGGTGATGAATCGGACAGGGGATGATCGCGAGGAAAAGACAGAAAGGCGGATTGGCGAGGGTTTCAGTCATGGGGTGTGGTGGCTCACGACCTAGCTGGTTGCCGGTCTGGAGCGACGGTGACAGTGAGAGGTCGTTCGCACAGTAGTGGTGAAGATGGGCAGTCCCGATTTCGACCGGACTTCGGGGTACTAGATCGGGCTAGTTTGGGTCCCATTTGATCTGATTTTCGGAGGGTAGCTCGGCCTCAGTGTCGTGTACCTCATACCCAAATTTGGTGCGAAACCATTGAATGGTTTGCCGAGAAATCTAATTTTTAGGTATGATTTTCCGTTTAGTAATTTTCAAATTTGCTTCATTTCGTTAGGCTATTACTAACAGGTTTTGATTATATTGAATAGGACAACAATGCGGTTGTTTCGATCCAAGCGAAAATATTTTTGAATAATTTTGGTCGGCGGGCCTTATTTTCGAGTGCCGATACTGTTCACAATAGGCCCGTTTTGGGGCTGTTTGAAGAGCGCTATTTGAGGTGGTATATTTTTTAAAAATATGTCTAACTCTCACACTCGTTGCATAAGGGGCTGTATATTTTGTTATTATTTATTTATTGAGCATGATTTAAATGTTTTGAAACTTATAATTTTTCTGCTATTGTGTATTCACGTAGACATGACTTAGAAAATAATTCCCTCGATAATTGAATTCCTCTAGGTGGCCTAGAATAGAGGCAGGATATATTAATTCCCTCGATAAATTGGAATAATTAAAAACCTACTTAAGTGGAATTGAAATACGCGGCCTGATAGGTGCTCAATACTAGTCATTTTTCGCCCCTATCTTGCGTTTGTTATGTCTTTACATTCCGTTACTTGGTATTTTTATCCTGTTTGTATGTGTAAGCATGTTTCAGGAGCTTAATGAAGAAACATAGCTAATCTCGATGAATTAATTGAGTTCGTGTTCGTTTCTATCTCGAGAAGGGAATCAAGAGGTGTGCCCGAGTAAAGAAGAGCTACCGGAGGGCAAAATGGTCATTTTCCGACATCATTATCTCATCGAATGGCAAAAATATCATTTCCAGACATTATTACTTCAACCAGAAGCATCGGGAGTCAAAGGCAACCAGTCTAGCTCAAATATGAAAAAAATGAGTTTACAGCAAAAGATGCATAATACCTTACATCGTCAGAGAGAAAAAGAGGCAGATTGGACCTGAGCTACGCTCTTAAGATATGCTTTGGTTTGGACCCTACGGCCTAGACCTATGCCCAAGCGTAGGTCAGGAGGTCCCACCTTGTGGCCACGTGACCCCTTTACGTGCAAAGGTTGTTTTGGAGTTATTTCGGAATTTTCCAGTTTTGTCCCTACTTTGATATTTTAAGTGATCGGTGATTCCAGACCTCTACATATAGGCTTATACACATATTTACATCATATTTTAGAGAAATTATTCATGTATTATGAAATTACAGAAAAGGGCAACCATTAGGGTTCCTCTCACTTATCTATAAATATGAGAGGGTTAGGTTTAGAGAGGTGTGTTGTTTTTGAGTTTTGGTTCTGATTTTCACGCACGTTCATTCATCAAAGTTCAGACTTCCTTCCATTTAAGACCTAGAGATCTAGAGGAAAAGATTATGAAGAGCGTTTCTATACCGACAATGCATATTCTCTCCGCCATGATCAACTAACTCGGTATCTAGGGTTTTCTTGCAAAACCCTAGTCAAGTAATGTAGTTCTAATTTTATATTCAATTGTAGAGAGAGAAACTGTGATGATTGTGTTAGATGAGAGACTATTTTTATTCGTGATACAAGTTTATACATTTGGATTAATTCTTGTCTTAGACTTTTCGAATATATTTATCTTACAGAATCATAATTATTCAATATGGGCTGGAACTCAGATGCTTAATCTGTGATTTTCTACACAATGGTGGTCATAAAACTCGAATCCCTAGGTTGACACAACCCATGCCCTGACAAACTGATATAGACATGCTTTAGTTTATTTTCATGCTTTAATTTACTTTTTTGCATTTACTTTCTATTAGTAGTTGACATGCACTAATTAGTTTAGTCTTGAGATGGGTTGTCGCGATCCAGTTGAGAGTAATCCTTTTTGGGGTCAAGCTGTTGGCGCGGTGTGACCTGATTCACAGTCAATGGACCGCCCTCATACAATTGATATATAATCTAAACTATATTATGCGGTTAGCGGTGGAGTGAGGAAACCCTAGTTTTCTATCTCTCCGAATCACAACCATTATTTATTATTGTTTTTTGTTTTATTTTTATTAGTATTAGATAATTCACAAAACCATACTCTTTTCGGAAAAATATAATTTAATGTTTTTAGACTATTGAAGTGAACAATCCTCGTCTCTATGGGATCGATATTCCCCTAATCAAGCAAAACTGTCTATAATTGATCTGTGTGCTTGCAGAAGGGTAAAACTTAAAGTGTCGTTAAAGTGTCATTTTTAACAACATATTTTGCAAACACCTGAGGCCCATTAAGTTTTTGGCACCGTTGCCAGAGACTTGGCATTGTTCAATAGCTTTAGTAGTTTATTTGCTTTACGTTATTGTAGATTAAAGCTACAGTTGAGTTTTTTTATGTGATTTTCAGGTACAATTGAAGAGCGTGAAAGGAAAAGACAAATCTGCCGAAGTTGCGTTTGGACCCTTTGTGAGTTTCAATTTTGCTTGGCTTTTGCATTTAATTTTTAGCTTTGCTTTTTGTTCATAGTTTGGATATGTTTAAAAGTAGTTTAGTTAATTTGCTTTATTTGAAAAAAAAATAAAAATTTTAGTGTATGTCCGATAGATCGATGCGTTCAAATTCAAATTTTGCATTAGTTATATACGACCAGGAGATCGAAAGAACTCTAAGGCATTTACGAAAATATATTGAAGGGCGTTGTCAGATAGAAGAAGTCGATATGGGTGATGAGAGAGTCAATCCACGAAGGGGACCAGATACCTCATTAAAGGGATTCTACTCACCGAACGCGTATGAATCATATGCCGAATTTCTGGAAGAGGAAGGTGCAAAGCATTTTGAGATCAAGACGAGTGTGATGAAAATGCTCCCAAAGTTCTCTGGTCTCAGGATAGAAGATCCGTACTAGCATGTCAATGAATTCTTACAGGTAACATCAATTGTTAGGTATGATGGTTTGACTAAAAATGATTTAAGAGTGTGTCTGTTCCCATGGTCTTTAAAATAAAAAAGGAAAAAGATGGTATATTAAATTGACCCAAGCAACTAAACTTGACTGAGAAACACTTAAGCAAGAATTCTTAGAAAAACATTTTCCCATAGGAAAGACTTTAGAAGCACAAGATGCAATTAGAGGATTCAGATAGTTATCAGGAGAGCAATTACATGATGCGTGGGAGAGTTGCAATGAGATTTTCTATAAATGTCCCCACCATAGGTTTTCTGATCAAGATGTGGCTGGAAATTTTTATATGGGTCTGGCTGAAAAGTATAAAAATCTGATAGATGCCTTTATACAGGGTCAATTTACCTTGAAACCCGCCAGAGAGCTTTTAGAGATGTTTGATAATATCTGTAAAAATGCCCTTCACTATGAATCTGATCTGAAGTCTAAAGATGGTCAGGATAGGCGATCTAAAAAAGCATTTGAGGTTAATCATGATATGCGATCTTAGTGAGGGGTCTGCCAAAAACGATAAGGCAGTACAATGTACCACCCATAAGCGTGGTGGTATTTTGTTTGGTCCCCTTTATCACACGCTCAAACATCACATGGTTTTGCTTACAAGCGAACTGTGCTACCTTTATCACTTCGGGGTCGTTGGGGTCAACATCGGTTGGGAAGTCTCCCACAACCTCCGCCTTCCCGCCACCTTCTATCACCACCACCACCTTCTCATCATCCCCCATTTCAAGGCACATCTTCTCTTCACTTCCCATTCCTGGCATTCTCTCTTAACCTTTATATATATATAACTGTTTTAGTCTTCTCTGTAAGAACATTTATAGTATTATTTGTGTTTGGCATGTTCTAGACAATAACCATGTTGAGTGAATTGTCATATTGAGAATTTTGTGTTTTTGCAATTGAGTTGTTAGTAAGATCGTTTTTATCTCGAGAAAGAAGTCAATGAGTGTGTCAAAGCAAAAAAAAGCTACCGGAGGGGAAAATTATCATTTCCAGACATCATCACTTCATCGGAGTGCAAAAATATCATTTCTAGACATCATGACTTTAACCAAAAGCATTGGGAGTTCGAGATGACAAATCTAGTTCAAATATGAAAAAACTGCAAAAGATGCAACATACCTACATTGTCAGAGGCTAAAACAGGACAAATTGGCTCTGACCTACGCGGTGGTTTTAAAGCTATGAGGGGACCCTATGCCCAAGTGTAGGTCCTATGCCGAAACGTAGGTACCAAGTGTAGGTCCAAATAAGGTGATTCTTGAGCCTATCACCAAGAGCTTGAAGTCAAATTTCCAACGATATATTACAAGTCTCAATCCAATGTGTGTACCTCTAAATATGATTAAAAGAGTGAGAGGTGTCCTGCTGAAAAAGCTGGAAATTTTATTGACTCAAATTGATTCGTGTTGACCCGGATGACCTTGAGTTATACCCAAACACCTATAAGAACATGTATATCACATATTATACATTAGATTAAAGGTTTTAGCTCATTTGAGTGTCAAATTACACAAAAGGGTAAAATTAGGGTTTCTCCTCAGCATGGTCCATAAATACCAAGTTCTACAAGAGATAAGGTAACGTCTTTGAGAGATCTCTGCAGTATTTTATCGTTCATATTCTTCTACATAGATATTGATATATAGAGAGAAAATATCATTAAGTGATTATTCTAGTTCTCTCTTGTTTTGGAGTTGATTCTATTGTGCTTCTATATCGACGATAGTATACACGATTGAATCATATAGATTCTAAAAAATCTACACACCACTTATTGCAATGAGGTTGCTTTCATCCGTTGAAGAATGGAGCCGTCTGAGTGCGTAGATTGGATCAAGAAGCTTCGTGGTTATTTGATTTGTTGAGAAACAAAGCCGTTAGTGTATGGAGCGGAGCGAGAGCTTCGTGGAGTGCAAGTGTATCTAGACTTTCAGACGTCGAGTGAAGAACAACAGATTACATTTTGCCAAATACGCGAGCGTATCCGTGATTTTTACTTGGAGTCTTTCCAAGGTTTTCCATGTAAAAATATCGTGTGTCTATCTTGCTTTATTTTCTACACTATATTAATGTTTGCTTGATATTGCTTAAATGATGTGATTTGAGAATTAGGGTTTTGTGATTGGATTAAAATTGACTTTTCCGCAACTAAATATTATTTTATCAATAAATCCACAAAAAGCCTATTCAACCCCCAGGCTATTTTCTTCATCGTCTAGGTAATTACATTCTATATAAATGGATTTTGGTATTGTCATGTGACACCGGATAGAATAGAAATTATTCTGCAAGCTATTGCAATAGGTAATTTGCAAGGAAAGAAAACAATAGAATTTGACCCAAAAATTTCAGAGAATACTCTGGAATTCAATAAAATTGTTTATAATAAAGAATGATGAAAAACAACCCACAAGCCGGGTTAAAATAGCTGAATTTTGCCAAAAATAGCAAAACCCTAAAAGTCTTACCAAAACAAAATACGGAAAGAAATGAAAAGATTGCCAAAAATCTGGCCCAAATCGGGTTCAGAATCATTACCTAATCGACAAATAGAAGATTACCATAAATAGCAAAAAATAACTAAATTTAGAGATTCGAAAAGGGAAACAGCAGATTTAGGGCTCGAAACGAGGTGCACCGAGCTTTGCTCGGTGGCCACGACGTGCGCGCCGAAATAAGCTTTCCGAATTGGGGTCATGGGCGCGAATCGGATACTTGTAGCTCCAGTTATGGCCAAAAAACTGACACGTGCACGGAAACCGCCCCAATTAGGCTAGATCACGATTTCTTGCTATCTTTGCGCTGATCCTCCCGCTCCAGGTAATGCAGCGCCATCAATGAGCAATCTGACAGCTCAGCATCATCTGACTCGGATCCCCCTGCATCATCATGTAAATATAGAAATGGAAGTAGAGTGTCATGTATTTATAGGCAACACATTACATTGGTTAATTAAGTGTAAACATATAATTAATTCATTAGGAATATATATATATATATATGAACTGTGATTGTTATGAATCTAACAATTCTCTAATACTTGTGCTTTGTTCCCACCCCGAGTAGCATCTGAAAGAATTCAATAAATTAACTGGAAAGGATTTTAATATCTGAACAATTTGGCAATGGTGACATAATTTGTTGTTTTAGTTTTTTCTTCTTTCATTCAACATAGACTTTAATGAGTTAGGTCTTTGTTAAATAAATTCCATCAACCGGCTAACACTAAACAGCTAATGAAAACATGGAAGAATATTTAAATGTTTTCTTTGTTACAAGAATATATATTCAACGAATGTTTTTATAATTTAAATAACTGTACATATTGTTAGCAGTACTATATATATTTATCTTTAAGTAATTCCCACTAGGATTATCATGTGAAAGAATGGAAAAACTATATACGGAGCATATATAACAATTGAGCAACTTGGTCAGTGACTCTTAATATATTGTGTTTAATTTTGTTATTCTTCTTCTTTATTTTTCCAGTTCCATTCATGAAGCATTGACTTCCAGATAGCAACTGCATTTGTGACAAGGCGATAAGAATCTACTCCGTTCTAACTCAAAAGTTAAAACCTTATATATTGATCGTGCTGTGTTAAGTAATTACTTTGGGATCGAAAGCAACTTATATTTAGTTTCATCATTTCTTCGGAAAATAAAAAGAGTATAAACATACCAGCTGTAACACCCCGCTCCAACACTTGGTATAATATTGTCCGCTCTGGGCCCAGCCCGCACGGTTTTGTTCTTGGGCTCCTCCCAAAAGGCCTCATACCAATTGGAGACAACACTGCACATATAAGCACATCCCCAGACCTCTACCCGGGCGATGTGGGACATCACAATCACCCCCTCTTGGGACCCAGCGTCCTCGCTGGTGTTACCCACGGGCTTGTGCATGCACCCACACTTAATTCCGACCGGGCTCTGGCTCTGATACCAATTGTAACACCCCGCTCCAACACTTGGTATAATATTGTCCGCTCTGGGCCTAGCCCGCACGGTTTTGCTCTTGGGCTCCTCCCAAAAGGCCTCATACCAATTGTAGACAACACTGCACATATAAGCACATCCTCAGACCTTTACCCGGGCGATGTGGGACATCACACCAGCCTCCTTTGAAATTTGAGCTAATTCTACACGACAACTGTGGTTGCTGTCTAAAAGAGTGAGAAGATGTGAGAGGGGCTTAGTTGGATGTCTAAATATTCCATACATTACCATGGGGAAGTTAATTAGTATTATTGTTTAGGGTAATTAAAATACACTGACCATTGATCCCCAACTTTAGTTCAATTATACACGGTACTTATGATCATGAGTATAATTTGCAGGAGAGTATTTCTATTTTCATTAGTAAACTATAAGAGACTTTAACTAATGGAATAAGATGTCCATTTTGCATTCAGTATTTTATTATTGTCAAATGAATGATATTTTACTTCATCAAAATCGAACTATAATGGAATTCGAGCCACCACTATCCACACCACCGACCGCCCCAAAACAGCCTTGCTGATGTCCCTCTTCGTAGGCGTAGAGAAGTCCTAACACGATGTCCAAGTCCCCGACTATTGTAATGTCCAGAAGCTCATCTTCTCCTATGAGTCTCGTTTTTTACCCTAAACAAAGGGGTATTTTTTTTTTTTTGGGTAAGTTCCAAAGGGGTATTTTTGTCAATAAAAAAAAAAAAATATATATATATATACACATTTGAAAAGCAAGCATTGTATTACTCAAACAAGGCCAAAATAGACATATCCACCATACTAGGAGGAACCAACACACATACAAGGCATGCAAAAAGGACATGAAAGTCCTCCAACCCACAGAATTCACAGTAATGTCCCTATACCCAAAGTTACGAGTATACCACTATACCTCCATGTACAAAACATATCAAACTTTTTTGTCATATAGCTTCAGGATATTCGAATCTTTGCGTTAACTTTTGCTAGCATATGATTCTAACATAATGGGATGGGGTCGTTGAGCTCATGTATTAAACCTCAACGATACATTACATGCGGGTTAAGTGTTAGAATATATTAGGTTTAGGTCATTCATCAATCTATTGTAATTTTAGCCCGTTTAGTATTAGTCTTACCTAAATTAATTTGACTTGTCTCCTACACCAAGTTTACTTGTTTATCACACATTCTTCCATATATATATAGGAGTCATCTCTATTGTAATTCATATATTTTTCAATACACTTTAATATCATATTCATTATTTTCTTTATTGTCCTCTTTGAATTTTATCCATTGTCATATTATCAAAGCATTTTTTCTTTTAACATGGTATCAGAGCCAATCGGTTCTTGGTAGTTCCTTCCGCTTAGTGTCGTCTCTGCCAGGGATGACACTCCATCTTCCATCCCTGGTGGCGATCCTCATTTAAAACCCTAATCTCTCAATCTCTCTTTTCCTCTTACTCTCTCTAGGGTTTTCGAAACCCTAACTTTCTTTCTCTTACAAACTCTGTCCAAATTTCTTCATCTCAAACTCTCTTCAAAATACAACCTTTTGTGTCAAACTTTTGCTCATATTGTGGATAGCTTCAAGACCAACCCACGCTTCAAAAATTAGGTTATCTTTTGTTTGTCCAAACCAATTGATTGCTCCAACATATTGATCCATATATTGATGTGCCTTATATAATCAATTCAAGGGTTTTCATCCATCATATTGATTCTGACGAGGTCATCGTCACCAACGACAACACCAGTAGACGACCCATCTCTAGACTAAGCCACGGTCGCTGAAAATAGGGCCGAAATCCACCGCACGCGCCGACAGAAGGTCGGCGCATCGGGATCCTCGGTTTCACGCGCCGCACGCGTCTTCAAGCTCCAGTGCGCATGAGCCTCACACGATATTTTCGTGATATTTTGCCAATATTTTGGCAATACGATATTTTAAAGATATATTTGAGAGATTTTGGCGATATTTTGACTTATCATCACTTGCCACATGTCACATCTTGATTCAGCCACGTGTCACTGGCAAATTGTGCTACGTCACCAGGTTCTTGCAAAATTACAGTTTTTCCCTTATTCAATCTTTTGTGTATTTCAGGCACTTTTTAACTCCGATTTTAGCAAACGAATAGTCAATTTTAGCTAATTGGACCGCTCTGGACGCAACCGTACTATTGGTTTTGCAATATTTGTCTTTGATCTCTTGATTACTCATCTTTCTGACTCGTTCTCTACCATTTTGGGTACTTGCTATGCTGATTTTCCTTACCAACATCATTTTTTTTCATCTCATCCGTTTGGACATCCGTACTCGTTTGTTTAGGGTACTTTCATCATCTCATCCATACCCGTTTGTTTAGGGTATTCTCATTTAGAGAACCAACCATTTCACTAGTTCAATTCTCTATATTTTATTTTCTCCTCTCAAGGGAAAATCTAATCATTTCGATCAATCAATCTTTTCTCGATTGATCGTCATCTTTTACTTGATGGACCGAACCTTCAATTCTATATCATCTTTTTTGTTTTGGTGATTTAGAATTCTTCATTCAAGAATCAAACTCAGAATCAGATTCAAGAATCAAACTCAGAATTAGTCGCTCTCGTCAGGAATCATCGCTTCCGCATAGTCAATCGCACTCAGAATCAGAATTAGAATTAGAATTAGTCTGCTGATATTTTCATCAAAGTTCATTTGCCAAGACGATTTTCAAGAATTTGTTTCCAAACTCAAGTTGGTCTCTTAATTCCCAACTTGAGTTTGAGGAGGGGTGTTAGAATATATTAGGGTTCAGGCCCATTCATCTATCTATTGTAATCCTAGCCAATTTAGTATTAGTCTTACCTAGATTAGATTGACTTGTCCCCTACACCAAGTTTACTTGTTCACCACACATTCTCTCCTATATATAGGAGTCATTTCTATTGTAATTCATATACTTTTCAATACACTTTAATATACAATTTCATATTCATTATTCTCTCTATTGTTTTCTTGAAATTTTCTCCATTATCATATTATCAAAGCATTTTTTCTTCTAACAGTAAGTACCATATATAGTCGTCCTGTGTAATTGAATAAAACTTTAGAAGAAATCAATGAATTTTACCTTATAATTTTATTCATAGATATCCCACAGGAAGGCACCTAATTACAATACCATTAGGTCATATTAAATAAATTATACTTACTCGAAGAGCAATGCTACACGTCTTGAAATTAATTTTTGATTATATCATGAATGAATAAAATAGTAAGGTCTTAATATTTATTTATTTACTTTCATACTTGTTTTTAGTTAATTGAATTTCAATTTTAGCATGACTTTAGTTTTTACTTACCAAAAATGCATTTATGCTTTTCCATTTTTCACTTTTGATTTTTGTAAAAAAAATTATTTTAGACACATGGCGTGGTCACATGCATATTCATTTCACTTTTAATCTTTTACGGACTACGTTGTTCTCCGTAAAAAATGAGTTTTTTTACGAGGCCTCCATTGAGGAGAGTGCTATGTTACCCGTAAAAAACATTTTACGACCTATTTGACCTCCTGTAAATAGTTTTTTTTCTTATAGTGATAGTTTTATGATTTTTTGCTCTAAAAATCGGTTGGCTAGCCGATCGGTTTCATTTTATTGTGGCGTGCCAGAATCTTCAAGATTCGAATCGATTGCGAAAAATGAACGTGTCATTGATTTCATTTCACAGGCCGGGGCACGTGAGAGAGACAATGTAACTCCCACTAAGGTTCTTCGGAAATTAAGTACTTAAAGTAAATTGTAATCGAAAGCATGTGCGAAAGTTAAAGAGTTTAGATTTGACGAGAGATTGAAAAGTAGATTGACAATGAAAGTACACAGTGCATTGGAAAATAAATCGAATTGACGGTGTAAGGGCAATTGAAAATGAATTGCTTCATAATATGTAAATCGAGTTGGAAAGTAAATCTTGTAGAGAATGTAAATTGCTGAGAAGTAGATTGCTGGAAAGAAAATACATCGTTTGGAAAATAAAGAAGTCATATCTTTCATTCCATAATTCTTTGAGAGAGAATTATTTTATTTTTGTAAGAATATTTTTATATTGGCATGTCTAGTCAATCACAATATTGGGTAGATTAGGTATTTTGGAGTATAAAATCACAGAATAATTAATTATTAAAATTCAAGAACCACCGAACGATCGGTGGAATCTTCGATCGATCGGCAGCGCCGACATTGGAATTCTTGCAAAAATATACTGACAGAATTCTGATTCCTTGTACAAGCATATTAAGGGATAGATTGGTCTATTCATAACTATTACTTGGTCCTCACATCAAATATTTTTGAAGTGTAAGCAAAAAAATATCATTCCATAATTAAAGATTTCTATTCCATAATTGAAGACTTCTCTCTCTATAAATATGAGAAGATATTGAGAAGAGAAGATGTGTGTTTTGAGAGCTCTGCAAATCATCTACAGAGAGAAAGACAAAGAGAAAAATATTGATTGATCATTCATCTTCTAGTTCTCTCTAGTTTTTGGGGTATCCTATTGTGCTACAATAATTGATATTTTTATGCACAATTGGATGACCTAGATATTGAAAAATCTACACACCATCCATTACACTATGTGTGCTTTGATCCGTGGGAAGAGAAGTCGTCAAAGTATGGAGATCAGAGCATGAGGCTTCTTGGAGCGCGAGTGAATCAAAACTTTCAGACGTCGAGTGAACAACGGAAAATCAGAGCTTTTGTAAGTCCTAACTTCATAGAGTCTGTACAAACTCTTTGATTTATAGTACATCAATACTAGAGGGTATCCATGGTTTCTTCCTTGGAACGTTTCCAAGGTTTTTCCACGTATAAATCTGTGTGTTATTTACTGCTTTATATTTTGCAACTATATTATTGTGTGGTGATTATAATTTGTGTAGATAAATATTTTGGGAAATAATGAATGAAAATAATCTGTACAGTGTTCCTAGAATTTTTGTATAGGATTTTCGAACGATAGGGGGATTAACAGATCGATTGGCGACACACTACAGTTGCTACGTATTGACCACTCAACCACTAGCGATCAATCGTATCACTAGTGATCGATCGGAACATAACTCAAGTCACCAATGATCGATCATACCATTAGTGATCGATCGGTGGGAATACACGATCGATCGGTGACACACTACGATTGATTAAAATTTAATTTGAATTAATATTTTTGGGTAATAATACGTTTTATTATATCTTGCCATAAAAACATGAATACACATTAATCATACTCTACGTATCACAATAGTGAGTTTAGGACATGACTATGTGGTTATCCACTAGATTGTTATTTTCATTAAAATAAAATTAATTTTAATATAATTTTATTATATTCATTAAAATATATATTTAATAATAATTTATTATTTTTATTAAGATAAAAATTATTATTTTATTAAAATATATTTTTCAAAAGAATTTATTTTATTCATTAAAACTATATTTAATAATAATTTATTATTTTTATTAAGATAAAATATTTTTAATAATTATTTTATTAAAATATATTTTTAATTAAAAATATTTTATCTCTAATAATATTAGTAGTATAAGAAAAGTTTTTAAATGACCTATTTATTCTTACTAAAATTAAATATTTCGTAAATAATTTTAATTGATCATTAAATTTATAAAAAACCTATTCAACCCCCAGGCCCTCCCACACTGACATTTAAATATATACTCAGATCACAGTATTTTGATTAAAAAGCTACAGAAAAGTATAGTATCATTAAACTTATAAGATCATTATCAACAAGTTTATTTTTAATATGTATAGCAATTTCTTAAGTCTATTGATCATGTGTTCGTTAACCTTAATGTGAAGGCTCGAAGTTAATTCATGTACAGTTCCTCTTTAAAACTCTTGTACATAAAAATTGTTTCAACATTTATTTTATACGACACTAAATCAAAATGAGGTACTAAGGACATAATAATTCTCAACTAATCTTTCATATATACATAAGAGAAGGTTTCTTTATAACTCATGCCATCTTTTTGTGTAAAATCTTCGGCTACAAAATTTGCTTTATATAGTTCAATATTATCTTATAGTCACATTTGGTCTTAGTTACTTTTTTATTTACACCCGATCGACTTGTTGATGTCCTTCAATCAATTCAAAGAATTTCCAGACTTTATTTTGTTCCATTGATTTTTAATTTTCAGTCATAGCATTCATCCATTCCTAAAAATCAATACTGGTAATTAATAGCTTGTGATCAAGTGAAGGTGCCAAAACAAACAAGCCATACACATAAAATCTCAACAAAGTTTCATTCATTAAAATTGACACACATAAAAAGTTTAAAAATAAAATAAAAAACAAACAAATAGAACCTGCTTGACTGACTCAATACATAAGGGTCAACCAGTCACAGATTCTTTTATTTTCTTAATAGCGGAGCCCTTTATTTATATTATTTTCAACTGGAAGATAATATTTAGAACATATACTTGTTCATAATAGGACCCTTCATCATCCAATCAAGCTCCCAACTTCGAGCTTACACAAGTTTGAAGTGCAAGACCACTATTTCCTTTTTGGTCTTCAAAACAGAAGCTACAAATATTACGATATCATCACGATCAGGGTGTTTGGCATGGATAACAAGACGATACAACGTGCCCTTGAAGGTATGTTGTTTGGTCCCGAAAATCACACGCACAAACACCAAATGGCGTTGCTCACAAGCATATTCTGCAGCAGCTATCACTTCGGGGTCCTTTGGGTCAACGACGATCACGGAATCTCCCACATTTTCCACCTTCCCATCGACTTCCATAACCTCCACCTTCCCATCTTCTCTCATTTGAACCATCAACTGTTCCTTCCCATTATCACCCTCTATGTCAAAGGTTTCAGACATTTTCTCTCCCACTATATATATATATATATATATATTCTCTATAAGGATATTTGATTTCTTTGTAGAGAGATGGAGATGGAGGGTCACGTATTTATAGGCCTAACTTCCATGCATAATTGGATTATTTTGTCAAGGAAATGTATTGTTCATGGGATGTTGTAATTTAATGGCCTCAGGCATTAGCTAAGGAAGTACACTGTACATAGTTGACAAAGACTTTTTTCTTTTAATGGTCTCAACAATTCTGTCATATATAATATATTGGTACTTTGATCCCACTATGTAGCATGTGAAAGAATTAAAAAATTATGAGTGAAGGGAATTATAAATAATTCAACATCTTCTAAAAATTAAACCAAGGCTTTGATCGAGTAAGTTAGTTGTTAACTAACTGAAAATGTTAAATAAAGGTTTTTATCGAGTGAGGTCTTTCTTGAATAACTACACCGCGATGAGCCAACTATGTGTGTGTGTATATATAACAACTGAATAAGTGGGCCAGTACTGCAATATTTGTTTTAATAATTCTCTTTCTTTTTTCAAGTTGCAGTTCTGAAGCAACTCTCGTTATTATAAAAAGACTTGACCGAGGACAATTGAAAATTTTACTACAAATTAGTGATTTCTTCATTACCACATCAGTAACAGTTCTGATGACATCTCAAAAAAAAAAAAAAAAAAAAAAAAAAGAAAAAAAGAATACATATATGTAGTTATTACACAGCACCTTGTTAATTCACGCCCAATAATCTTTAAAGGGTGAGTCTGAAACAGAAATTCATTAGGCTCCTGTAAATTCATTTAACTCATACTTCAAATTGTTGGGCATTACGAGCCCCACATATCTCAACAATGGTGTGATATTATCTGCTTTGGGCCCAGCCTGCACGGTTTTGCTCTTGGGTTTTCCCCAAAAAGCCTCACACCAATTGAGATATGTACATCCTTTTATATACCCATGATCCTTCCCACTTTTAACCCATGTGAGACTTTGGTCGCATACTTAACAATTCTCCCCTCGAACAAAGGACCACATCTCATGGTCCGAGCCTCCTCTCAAACAATCATCCATCCGTTCATCGTGAGTTAATCCGAGGGCTCACCTTCCGTTCGACATTTCGAGGATTCTCCACATGGCTACCAGTCCACTCTCGCTAATTGATACGACGCCACCACATACGACTTGACCATCACCGGCCTCTGCCGCACATACGACTTGGCCATTCCCGGCCTCCGCCACTACCGTTGGTCGATACAACGCTAGCCCACTTCGACTGGTTAACACCACGAATCGCATCCTGGGCTCTAATACCAATTGTTGGGCATTACGAGCCCCACATATCTCAACAATGGTGTGATATTGTCCACTTTGGGCTCAGCCCGCATGGTTTTGCTCTTGGGCTTTCCTCAAAAAGTCTCACACCAATTGAGATATGTACATCCTTTTATATACGCATGATACCAATTGGGCACGGTTGTTATATTAACTTGTCCCACATCGGAAGATTGGGAAACCCACCTCTATATCCTCACCTATAAATATAGGGCTTCTCCTATTAAATTGTGTACACAAAAATAGAGAGAGAGAGTTAGGAATAATATACGTTTATATTATTCCGGTGATACATGCATGAGTATACACAGTGTGTGTGCGTGTGTGATCTGCTAATCACCCCCTTGTAATCCTCTCAGTGATTTTTTAGTGAAACGGTGCTCTCCGTGGACGTAGGCTTATTTGGCTGAACCATGTATATATTCTTGTGTCGATTGTTTGGTGTGTTTGTGTGCGTTTTCTGATTTGCAGGTGTGCACGGCTTCTTACATAGGGTGTGCGAACCCTAACACAAATTTTAAATTTTCAATAAATATCATTATAACATATATGGTGTAGAAATTTACAAGTCTACCTGAAATTACCTAAACGATAGTGAAAACAACCTGGAGGGGGGGGGGGGGGGGGGGGGGGGGGGGGAATAGGTTTTTTGTCGATTTTATGAACAATTAAAATTATTTAGCAAAAATTCAATTTTAATTAATCATAAACCCTAATTCTCAAATCAGATCAATCAAACAAATATGAATATAAGTGCAGAAAATGAATAATGAGAAGACAGGGAGATTTTTTAAGTGGCAAAACCTTAGAAAGACTCCAAGTAAAAACCACAGATACACTCGGGTATCAATGCACTATGAATCAGAGAATTTGTACAGACTCTATGAAAACAGAACTTACAACCGCTATAATTTGTTGTTCTTCACTCGACGTCTGAAAGTCTAGATTTACTCACGCTCCACAAAGCTCTCGCTCCGATCTCCGTACTCTGATGGCTCTGCTTCTCAACAGATCAAAATCACCACGAAGCCTCCGCTTCGATCTCCGCACACAGACGGCTCCGTTCTTCAACGGATCAAGACAACCACGTTGCTATAAATGGTGTGTGAATTTTTCAGCAACTATACTATTCAATCGTGCATAGAAATCGTCAATGTAGAAGCGCGATTGAAAATGTCTAATAACAAGAGAGAACTTGTATATCTCTAATCACTCAATAATATTCTTTTACCATATGTATATCTCTGTAGAATAAGAAGATGAAGTTGTAGAAAACTTGTAGAGAATTCATTAAGACGTGTCTTCTCTTGTTATATACTTCAGTATTTATAGACAATGATGATCCAAACCCTAAGTTTGCCCTTTCTCGTAATTTCACATCCAAACCCTATATTCTGGTGAATATAATGTATATAACACGCATTTTGATGTATATAAGTGGTGGACAAATCATAAAACCAACCCCGAATAATTTGTACATCGCAAGCAAAATCTGGCAAAAACTTGCCGCAGTTACGCTTCAAGCGTACCTCCAAGCATAAAAATGTGTTTTCCAGCCACTTTTTTAAACTGAAAGCGTAGGCATTTTTGTCAAAACCACTTTTCTTCACAACTTCGCCAAAATGACCCTCTTGAACCCACGATACTTTTTGCTTGAAGTGACGGCTTTGGAAAATGTCATTTTCGCCCCCCAGGAGACATTTTTCTTCAATATGCTCACTTTCGTGTTTCACTTGTATTCTTCATTACTTCAATGTTTGATTCTGCCTTTGACGAAGCTTATCGATGTCATTGAAACCAAACCATCCTATCTAACACTCAACATGGTTATTATCTAGAACATGTCATACATAAACAATTACAATAAATGTTCTTACAATCTTCCCCTTGGCATTTCTGAGACAAAACCATGTTTTACAATATAGCCTCACAAATAACAACATAACATCTATACCTATGAACACACACCAACAAACATAGATATAAACTGTCACCTTGCTTTCATGACGACCAATCATGTCACCACAACATTGAACAAACCATTAAATGCAAGTGTGGGAAACAGATATAAACCAACATAATGATCATCAAAAAATCATAACAACAATCATTCTCCCCTTGAGAATAAACTCCCGCTTGCTAAATATTTATCCCTCTTAATCAAACAATCTCTCCCCCTCACTTAATACTTCTCCCCTTTTGTGTCACTGAAATGTCAAGCAAAGAGAGTATATGCCACAACAACAATATAAAGAGATGCAAGGAAGTACTCAATGAAAAAAACACCAAGATATAGAACTCTTATCAGATCATATCCAAATTCTCAGGGTAACAAAAACCTCTACTATGCATGACCCTACTATTAATGCATGAATGCAAATGTCATGAATAAAATAAAATATTTTGTTTTTCAAAATCTGTGAGCAAGGCAATAGAGACACAAAATCAATCATTAACACATCATATTCTCAGATTTGACTCGACCATTATACACATGGTATAGAAGAAAATCAACACACATACCTTGTAAACTCAAGAATGCACAAGTTAAGTTTTGCAAATAAAAATATATATAAAGATTCTCATGTGCAAGCACTAAGGCAAGATGAAAACAATACATACTAAAACTGATAATCTCCCCATCGACCATGATGATAATTCAATCCTAGATCCAAACTAGAAGGAAAAAATAAATGATATTTTTTCTTTGTCACATAATTTCCTCTTTCTCATATTTTCAACTTTTTTTATCATATCCCTTTTTGTTTTTCTAAGCTCCGGACTTTCCAGCGAGGATTTTTTTAGTCCCGACCAACTAGGCCCGACCTTCTTCCATGGGATTTATGCTCATTAGTCTTCTCCCCTTTTTACGAGAACACTCAATGCTTACTGAAGCAAGATGCCCGGTTACTCAGATTAAAGAACTACTTTTTGCATTTTTATATTTTAAACATCTCATATTTTTCATATCACCACAACATTCATACACATGTAAAAAGTAATATTTCATGCATAGACCAATCTAACATAACTCATGAACCTTCATACCACTTCAGGTTAAATAAAAAGATTAACAGATTCAGTAGGCATTATAATAATTACTGAAGCAATTAGCACCTAAGATTAAAGTTTTTGTAACATAAAATAATCATGACAAGTGATCATCCAAAAATCTTAGGTCATACTGATACCTCAACTTCACATATGCATAATGAGACAAGTAAATGTGAAAATAGAGTAAAATATGACAACTTTTGTACTCTAGTCAAGCTCAACAGTTTCAAAACTTTATTATCATTTATTTCAAAATAAAATGTATGCATGAATAAAAATAATACAAATGCATGAGTACCTATCAATTCTAGGAAAATAAAATGCAATAATGTTTCTAGAACGATAGATATGAAGATATATATTCTAAATAGAGCATACCAATAGATTTCCTAAGACTAACATGCTTTTCAAAATCTAATAATTTTGTAAAGATATTTGTCAACTGAGAATTTGTGGATATGAACTCTAGAGATACTATACCATCTTCAACAAGATCACAAATAAAATGATGTCGAATATCTATATGCTTTGTCATGGAGTGTTGAACAGGATTTTTAGAAATATTTATTGCACTTGTGTTATCATAGAACACAGTCATTGTACCTTGAGAAAAACCATAATTCTGCAACATCAGATGCATCTACCAAACCTGAGTACAACAACTACCAACTGCTATATACTCAGCCTCAGCAGTGGAAAGAGAAACACAATTTTGCTTCTTGCTATGCCAAGCAACTAAGCAATTTCCAACATAAAAATACCCTCCACTAGTATTAGTACATGATGGTTACCACAGTCCATAATTCATTGTCCCTTTAACATACTTGATAATCCTTTTCACAGTAGTAATATGAGACTCCTTAGGACTTGTCTGGTAACGTGCACACAAACCAACACTAAAAGCGAGGTCAGGTCGACTGGCAGTCAAATATAACAAACTCCCAATCATACTCCTATAAAGTGTAGGATCGACATCTTTGCCTTTAGTATCCAAGCTAAGCTTGACACTTGTACTCATAGGAGTGCGAGCATACTTATTCTTTTCCAAACCAAACTTGTTCACCAATTCTAATGCATAATGAGTTTGGGAAACAAAAATCCTATCACTCAACTGTCTAACCTGAAGCCCTAAAAAGAAGTTCAATTCACCAATCATGCTCATCTTAAATTCATGTTTCATTTGATCTCCAAAATAATGAGCAAGCTGATCAGAAGTGAAACCAAACACAATATCATCAATATAGATTTAAGCAACACATGTATCACTCTCAATTTTTCTGAATAAAAGTGTTTTGTCCACTAACCCTTGAGTAAAACCTGTTCCCAATAGGTAATCAACCAACCTTTCATGCCAAGCTCTAGGAGCTTGCTTTAGCCCATACAACACCTTTTTCAGCCTGTAAACATGACCCTGATAATGAGGATCTTCAAATCCTTTTGGCTGCTCCACATATACTTCCTCATGAAGAACACCATTCAAAAATGAACTCTTCACATCCATTTGATACAACTTGAATCCAATATGACACGCAATAGCAAACAAAATCCTAATAGATTCAAGTCTCGCCACTGGAGCAAACGTCTCATCAAAGTCTATACCCTCCAACTAAGTATAACCTTGAGTAACAAGCCTAGCCTTATTCTTAACTACTGTACCATGTTCATCCTTTTTATTCTTGAATATCCACTTGGTACCAATCACACATCATTCTTAACAAACTGCTGAAGTTCTTCTTGTATAACATTAATCCAATCACTATCTTGAAGAGCTTCTTTGACATTTTTAGGTTTCAAGGTAGATGTATAGCATGCATACGAAACCTCATTCCTAGCCTTTCTCTGTGTCACTGGTGGGCGTCAGGTGGGCGCAAAATATGTGATTAAAAATAGTACCTTAACGACACTTTAGGTTTTACCCTTTTGCAAGCGCACAGATCAATTGTATATAGTTTTGCTTGAGTAGGGGAATATCGATCCCACAGAGACGAGGATTATTCAGTTTAATAATTTAAAAACACTAAATTATAGTTTTTCCAAAAAGAGTTGATTTTTGTAAATTATCTAATATTACTTAAATTAAACTAAATAGCAAAGTTAATTGGTTTGTGATTCAGAGGGAGAAAAAATTAGGGTTTCCTCACTCTACCACTAACCGCATAACATAATTCAAATTCTAATTTCAATTGCATGAGGGAGATCCATTGCCTGTGAATCAGGTCGCATTGCGCCAGAAGCTTGACCCCAAAAAGGATTACTCTCAACCGGATTGCGATAACCGATCTCATGACTAAATTGATTATTGCATGCCGACTACTAACAGAAAAGTAAATTAAAATAGTAAATTAAAGCATGAAAATAAACTAAGGCATGTCTATATCAGTTTGTCAAGGCATGGCTTGTGTCAACCTAGGGTTTCGAGTTTTATGAAAATTATTGTGTAGAAAATCATAGATTAAGCATCCGAGTTTCAATCCATAGTGAATAATTGTGATTGTGTAAGATAAATATATTCGAAAAGTCTAAGACAAGAATAAATTCAAATATATAAACTTGTATCACGAATAAAAATGGTTTCTCATCTAACACAATCATAACAGTATAATCACAGCTTCCCCTATCTACAATAGAAAACAAAAATCAGAACTACATTACTTGGCTAGGGTTTTGCAAGAAAACTCTAGATACCTAATTAGTTGATCATGGTTGGGGGAGTCTGCATTGTTGGTGTAGAAACGCTCTCCATGGCCTTCTTATCTGGATCTCTAGGTCTTTAATAGCGGTTCTCTTCAATGGAAGAGAACTCTATGAATGAATGTGTATTTCCAAAATAAAACTAAAAATAATCCTCAAAGCCCCTTTTCTAAACCCTAATCGTCTCATATTTATAGACAAGTGAGGGAAACCCTAATGGTTGCCCTTTTCTGTAATTTCATAATACATTAATATTCTCATAAAATCATATGTAAATATGTGTATAAGCTTGTACGTATAGGTCTGGAATCACCGATCACTTGAAATATCGAAGTATGGTCAAAAATGGAAAATTCTAAAACAACTCCGAAACAATTTCGACACGTCGAGGGATCACGTGACCATCATATGGGACCTACGCTCCTGACCTACGCTTGGGCGTAGGTCTAGAGCGTAGGGTCCAAAACCAAAGCGTAGCTTAGGAGCATAGGTTGGATCCAATTTGCCCATTTTTCTCTCTGGTGACGTAGGTATTATGCACTTTTGATGAAAAAACCAGTCTTTTGTATTTGAGCTAAACTGGTCGTCTTTGAATCCCGATGCTTTTCGGTGAAGTAATAATGTCTGAAAATGACATTTTTGCCCTTTCGGTGAGATAATGATGTCGTTAAATGACTATTTTGCCCTCCGGTAGATCTTTTTTGCTCTGGCGCACTTCTTGATTCCTTTTTCGAGATAGAAACGAACACAAACTCAGTTAATTCACCGAGATTAGCTCTGTTTCTTGATTAAGCTCTTGAAACATGCTTACATACACAAACAAGATAAAAATACCAAGTAATGAAATGTAAAGACATAACGAACGCAAGATAGAGGCAAAAAATGACTAATATTGAGCCCCTATGACACCCCCAAACTTACATATTGCTAGTCCGTTAGCAATAAACTCAGAGAAAACTGACTGTGATGATTCTTATTCTATCTAACATAATATATTTAAACCTAATCCCTTGCTTTCGTGAGGGTCGACGATTACACTTAGCAAGTGTAACAAGCCTTTTAAACCCCTAGGTTACCCCTAGTGGACGAGTGAAATCTCGTGAAGGTTTCTAGTGATGGTACCTACAAACATCTCAATTCTTTTGTAATTATGTATTCATGAATTCACACATACAAGTCAGATATGCTATGATACAACACACAAGATAATATGAAGGCAAATATTCCCACTTACTATCAAACAACAATTATATCAAGCTTCGTGCTAAAAATGGTCCCCACTTAAGTGAATGATTTTGCTACTTTTTATTTAAAATCCAGACAACCTTCAGTGATTTTGTGAACATTCAACTACAATATTTCAGTTTCTTTTCTCATACTTCATTAATCAAAATTTATCATTTTTCATTAAAACGTAACTTTTCAACTTTCCACTTTTCATCCCTTTTTGTCTTTCTAAGCTCTGGACTTTCCAGCGAGGCTTTTCAGTCCCAACCAACTGGGCCCGAGCTTCTTCCATGGGATTTATGCTCATCAGTCTTCTCCCCTTTAAACGCAAACAATGATATTGGTGATACCAAAGTCTAATTGCTCAGATCAAAGAACTGCTTTTTGTATTTTATTTTTAATTTTTTCAATCTTCTCTATTTCAACCAAAACAACTCCCCTTCTCCCCTTTAATTGTAGCAAAATTATTTTTCAACTTCATAGTAAAAAATCAACATATTTCTCATAATGAATGTGTGTTTGTGTTTATAGGTCAAATTCGTATTTCTTAATTTCAATTTCACTCATTCACTCACCCATGTAAACCACATCACTTGACTAACTTGATTTAATCATTATTCTCATGAGCGGGATCATCACATTACATACTACTTATACATTATAAATATAAACTCAATTAACTCGTAATGCGAAACACTCATGCATAAAATCAAAGAGTTGTTTCAATTTTTTTTTATTTTTCTCAAAAATATTTATTCCTTGCAATACTATACCCTTACCTCTAAACTTAAATCAGACCATGTCCCCATGGTCAAAAATAAAATAAGAGAACAAAAACAGTTACCCTTGAAGCTCAATTCTGGATTCCAAAGCAAAACACAAATCCTCTCCCCCAAACTTGAATTGGATCACCTGGATATATCATTAACAAAGCACACACACCCAATCATAGCAATGGAAATGAAATTGCAGCATAAACATCCAGACATTGACACATGTTGTTAAGGAACAAAGATTTTTTTTTTTATTATTATTAATGACAATAAGAAAAACTAATTTGGCCTTAAGGGCCTACAATCCTAAAATAATAATAAAAAAACAAAGACGTGGCATTAAGGGTCTACCGTCTTTACAAATATAATAACTTAAAAATCCTAACCCTAATTCCTAGTCCTCCTCTTCTTCATTATCACTCGACACGACACTCTTCAACCATATTCGGTAATCTACAGTCTATTTCAACTTCTCTAACTATTCCTCTGGATATATTTTCATGAATGTCCACCGTATCTCATCCAATTCCTTCATTCTATCACCCAACTGCTCAATAATTATTTTTTATAGTAAAAATGGGTATGGAAGATAATAGTCACATTTATCAGCCCTCGCCCATTCTCGACTCACAATTGCTCAAGCATATGACATCTTAACCATAATCAAGGTTGAAACACACATTTCATACCCATGAGTTAGTACATACAAAGTTCGAAGCATAGTGTGATCTCTTGCACTTGTTCGATTATTGGGCTGAATTTGAGTCGCAACAACACAATCCAAATACAGTAGATCCGACTTCAACCACCAATTTTCACACGTTTTATCCCCCGAATCTAAAACCGCACATAATTCCCTCACCATATCTTCATCATTATGTGGCCAGACTACTGGATGCTTCTTCAAAATTCCATGTAAGTTTGCTGGAAAACCGATTGGTACATTCCACACATCGGCAATACTTCTTCTTCCAATCACAACAGGAGCACTCCACCGAGTCACTTTAGCCTTTATAACCTCAAATCCAAGTAGTCCTGAAACTATCATATTTTCATAGAATTTTTGGACCAAGCCCGGATACACCTTTTCGCTCGCCGGTTTTTCTAGACTTTTTAATCCTCGTTCCCTAAGGATTTTTTATCCGGGTGCAACTAAAACTTGATTAATCTTCTCAAGACGAAATATATTCTCAAATTGCAACCGACACTGCAAAAATGATTTTGGTATGCTTCGACTTCCCTTCTGACTCGTAGTTTCGTTATTCGTGCTCTTCATAACCACATATTGTTCCGTCTCCTCCATGAACTCTTCCGTGTCAGAATAATCTTCATTAGCATTATCCATACTAACCCTCCTCGAAACAGAAAAGAAGAATAGAAGAAGAATACTCAATCTAATGCTCACTTCTTGAGAATTGTGAATTATGAATTGTGTCTACCCTATGGATGTATTTATAGATGAATGGAGTATAATTATAAGAGAAAAAGGATTCAAAACCCCTATGTTTTATTTCAAATCACGTCATGACACGCTTCCTAATAACCAACGTACCCCCAAGCTTAAATGCACATATGTCCTCATAGTGCGAAAATAGAATCACACATACTCAACATAATAAATATAGTAAGCCACGCATATCATTAAAAGCGGTTAAAATTGTCATTTTATATAAAAATAAAAATATCACAAACAGTTAAAGATGATTGTTAAAGCGGTCACAAAAGATCGAACATGACTCTCCGCTCTACGATTAATCTCTACTGTGAATAACTAAAACAAGAAAATTCTAAATAAAATAAAATAAAATAATCAAAACTAAACTACAACTACTAAGCATCATCCAGAGGTGGTTGTAGTGATGGAATGGTCACTCTCATCTGTCTCATCAAAATATCCATCAACTCACGATGCTCACGCCGTCGAACCTGTCTATCCTCTGCGAATGATCGCTCTAATCCCTCAATACGGCCAATCAACTGGTCATACTGAGTCTGAGTCATCATAATAGAACCCCCAGCTAGAGCCTGTGGCACATTATCGCCTAGAACAACCTCCTCAGCATGTGGCACCTCCAGCTCAGGTATCTCATCTTCAGCCTGCGGCATCTCCACATCATCCTCCTGTGCTCCCGGTAGTAAAACTCCTCCGAACCTGCGTTGACGAGCAAATGTCTCTGGACCCTTCTTGAGCCACCCCTTGTTCCACGCTCCCTTGCCATACGCAACTAATAGGGCAAACATATCCTTGACATCCATCTGTAATCCCTGATCAAATATCAACTTCATCACAAGGCAAGGAAGAATCATTTGAAACTTGGCAGTCCTGACCTTGTTTTCCCGACGCAAGTGAATACATTGGACCAGACTATCACATCCCAAAGCCATAGCATCGGATGATAGTTGGACTTTTTGGTCCCATTACGCCTATTGTCGGCCCACTGCCCCTCAGTCTGCAGTCACACCATATCATAAAGTGGTAGAAGTGGGTCTGGCATAGATGGAAACCGTTCTCCTAACTTCATAGGGAACTCGTGTGGAGTACCCCACGCAACAACAAATTAGCAATACTCTCGGGAGTAATCTCAAACTCCTACCCCTGTACCACTGTCACTAGCCGAGTAACTCTGTTGTAATGCCTCATATGAAGCCAGAAATCGCTAATCATGTCAGCGCAAATATGTGGTGTAGTTGGGGCTAGGATCGACAATAATCTGCGTTCCCTCAGTATGCCTATAGTCCAATGTGGAGCTGGCTCTATCCGCTCAAGTGGCGTAATAGCAAAAGTGCGCTCTTGTCGGAACCCCTTCTTCAATGCCTGAGTCATCAACGTCTTCTTGGAGACTGTGGAATGCTTCCATCTATAAGAAATGAGATCACCCTCATCACCGTCAAATGCCGGCTTGGGATATGGCATTTTTCCATGCTCAGCGTCCTGTAACTCTACCTCCCCATCCTCACTGCCACCACTCTCAGAAGTTTACCCATCAGATGACTCCGACTCATGTGGTAGTGGTGATGGCTCAGGGACTGGAGCCTGTGCCTGGGGTCATGATGGAGTCCTCGGTATAGCAGGTGGAACTATCATCCGGCCAAATCTTAAATATAACTCAATGCCCTCCGTCGGTGCAATCGGCCTCTCAAACTCCTCATCGGACGAATCCAGCACAACATACACTAGTCTCGGTGCCAGGGTACTACGATGTATAGGCCGCGTACTCTCCAAGGGTGGTGACTATAATCTATCTCTCTGCACTACCATCCCCGATGTAGTTGCTCCCTCATCTGCCTTCCTCGCTCCTTTTACACGAGCCATCCCTACAGAATTCGGATTTTTATGAAAAATGAGCGAAAAACTGTCTGAACACCGAATGAAACTCAAAACAATATCTAAAGTACTCTAATATGATGATTAAACAAGACCTCATCTCAAAGATTCAATATTCAACCTGTATCTGAAGCCGGAAACCCAACTTTTTGAAAACGGATTAAAACATGATTTCGATCGGTCTCGTTCATCAATACTAGTTTAGAATAGTTATATTAAGTATTCAAAACCAAAAGAATGGATTAAAACTTACCAAATCGCGAGAAATGGAAAATTCCCCAAAATTGGATTACGAAGACTTTTTGAGTTCTTGACGTGAATCCATACACACCGTTCACTAATCTGATGATCTGCCACTTGGGAATGATAGGAAATATTGATATTTGGCTTTAAGAACAAACGGGAGTCGATTTGGTGGAGAGGATAGGGAGAAAAACAAATTTGAAAATGAAAAGCCGCGGGACTATTTTATACAGTCCCCATGACCTACGCTTGGGCGTAGGTACCAAAGGTGGATTTTTTGGTTCGGCCACTTTGTTGTTCGTTCTCAATTCTCGAACACTTTAATCTCCCCTATACATACCTATTGACATGAGTGTCCTCAATTTGTCAAAATTCGGTGCTTCATTGACGAAAATACCCCTCCAATTGATGATGACTATTTCGGACTCGATCTTAAAAAATTTCAAAAATCGAATTAAACTACTATTTTACAACTACAAACTAAGATCAAAAACTGATTTTTATCACTTAGTACCAATGTTTAACATTGTTGGCTTGACATTGCCGCCACTCAGTATTCAGGATTAAAATCATCCGGATTTGGTGTCGGTTCTGTTAAATCAACTGATTCAACGACACTCTCTGTTGGCACAACTTCTATATAAAGCTTTAAACGCTGACCATTCACCACAAATCACTTTCTGTTGTCAAGGTCATCAAGTTCCACCTTGACTAGAGCTTACCGGGAAATAATTTGAGTCTTAAATTGAACAACCATACTTTCTGGCCGACCTTAAAGATTTTCTTTTTGATATGTCTATCATGGAATGCTTTGGTTCGGGCTTTATATATTCTAGAATTCTCATATGCGTTGTTCCTCAACTCCTCAAGCTCTGCGAGTTGAAGTTTCCTCTGAGCACCCGATCTTTTGATATCAAAATTCAATCTTCTAATCACCCAATATGCTCTATGCTCGAGTTCCATAGGGAGATGACACGCCTTACCATAGACCAATCTGTATGGTGACATACCAATCAGTGTCTTTTAAGTGGTCATGTATGCCCACAATGCATCATTTAGCCTTCTCGGCCAATTCTTCAAATCAGGATCCACTATCTTTTCAATAATGTTCTTGATCTCCCTGTTCAAAACCTCTACTTGACCACTCGTTTGTGGGTGATATGGCATTCTAATTCTATGAGTGACACCACACTTCTTGCACAAGGCCGAAAGAAATTGGTTGTCAAAGTGGCTGCCACCGTCGTTGATCAACACTCGTGGCATACCAAATCTAGAAAAGATATTGGATTTAATAAATTCCTCAACCACAATGTGATTCGCATGCGACGTGGAAACAACCTCTACCCATTTAGAAACATAATCAACTCTCACTAATATGTACTGCTTATCGCCGGTTTTCGGAAACGGTCCCATAAAAGTCAATGCCCCAGACGTCGAACAACTCAACCACTAAAGTAGGATTTAGTGGCATCATGTCTCGTCGAGATATGGATCCCAACTTTTGACATCTTAGGCAAGATTTTCAAAACTCGAACGCATCCTTGAATATGGTGGGCAAATAAAAACCGCTCTGAAGGACTTTGTGAGCTATTTTCTGAGCACCAAAATGCCCTCCACACTCTAGCATATGACAGAATGTCAGTATGCTTTGGACTTCACTTTCTGGAACACATTTACGAATTATCTGATCCGGCAATATTTGTACAGTCGCGGATTGTCCCAGATATAAAATTTTATTTGACTAGAGAAACGATCCTTCCCATACGTAGACCATCCATTAGGAATTCTACCTGTGGCTTTATAGTTGACAATATCTGCATACCACGGTATCTGTTCCATAACAGCCATACTGAATAGATGTTCATTCGGGAACTCATCCTTAAGAGGAGTTTCATCCTTTATGGACTCAACAACAATTCTTCACAAATGATCAGCTACAACATTCTTCGTACCCTTCTTATCTTTGATCTCCAAATCGAATTCTTGTAACAATAGAACCAATCAAATCAGTTTGGGCTTGGAGTCTTTCTTGGTTAGTAAATGCCTCAGTGCGGCATGATCTGAGTATACGACCACCTTGGTTCCTAACAAATATGACCTGAATTTGTCCAAGGCGAACACCACTGCCAACAACTCCTTCTCGGTAGTTATGTAATTCATCTGAGCTTTATTCAAAGTTCTACTAGCATACTAAATCACATATGGCAACTTGTCCTTTCTCTGCCCTCGCACAACTCCGATTACATAATCTGAAGCGTCACTCATTAGCTCGAACGGTAGAGATCAGTCCAGTGGACAGATAATTGGGGTAGATGAGAGTTTAGTACGCAATTCTTCAAAGGCATGAAGACATTCTTTGTCAAAGACAAAGACTACATCTTTAGCGAGTAAATGGCATAATGGCCGGGCAATTTTGCTAAAATCTTTGATAAACCTTCTATAAAACCCAACATGGCTCAGAAAAAAGCGTATCTGCTTCACAGATGTAGGAGGAGGTAATTTTGAAATCAGCTCGACTTTTGTTTTATCGACCTCAATCCCCTACTTAGATATAATGTGGCCAAGTACTATTCCCTCTTGAACCATAAAATGGCTCTTCCCCCAACTAAGAATTAAGTTGGTCTCTTTACACCTTTCAAGTACTAGTGTTAAATGCCGTAAACAGTCTTCAAAGGTTTCCCCAAAGACTGAGAAGTCATCCATGAACACTTCCAGAAATGTTTCTACCATATCAGAGAAGATAGACATCATACACCTCTGGAATGTTGTTGGTGCATTATATAACCCAAAAGGCATCTGTCTGTATGCGAATGTGCCATATGGACAAGTGAAAGTGGTTTTCTCCTGATTCGCTAGATCAATTGCCACTTGATTATAGCTGGAATAACCATCTAAAAAGCAGTAGTAGCTTTGTCCTGCTAGTCTTTCCAAGATTTTATCGATGAATGGTAATGGAAAATGATCCTTCCTGGTATTAGAGTTGAGCTTTCTGTAGTCAATGCACACACACTACCTCGTGGTCATGCGTTGAGGAATTAGCTCACCTTTTTCATTGGGCACCATTGTGATTCCCGACTTCTTCGAAACCACTTGAGTTGGGCTTATCCACTTACTATCAAAGATCGGGTAAATGATTCCCGCATCCAGCAACTTCACTAATTCCTTTCTTACTACCTCCATCATGTTCGGATTCAATCTTCGCTGCATCTCTTTTGACGGTTTCACCTCATCTTCCAAATAAATCCAATGCATGCAAATTGATGGATCAACCCCTTTCAAATTAGCCCCACTCTACCCAATTGCTTCTTTATTCTTGGTCAAGACCTTAATCAGATTCAATTCCTGTTCTGTTGTCAACTTTGATCAAATAATTGCAGGAATAGTTTCATCGAGTCCCAAGTAAACATACTTCAACTTTTCTAGCAACTCCTTAAGTTCTAAAACAGGCGGAGTTGTAAGTGATGGAACTGGGGGAATACTTAAAACTATTGGGAGTGGTTCCACTGGCTCTTGCTTCCAAGGTTATGCGTATAATGTAGTCTCAATTTTATCCAATTCCTTGTTCTGCCTTTCCATATATGCATCCCAATCGTCGATTTCTTCACTCAGCACTTCATTTGCCAGAAATTCTTCAATCTCGTTTTTCGCCAGAATTTGAGTCACAAAATCACATATAATATCATCTAGCTCATTGCACTTATCTATCTGGAAACAATCCATTGACTTAGGTAATTGATGGCTTCCCTTAAACACATTCATCCTGACTTTCATGTTCCCAAAGGTCAAATCCATGGCTCCGGTTCGGCAATTTATGCACGGATTTGTTGTGGCCAGAAATGGTCTGCCTAACATCACTGGGATGTGTTTGTTTGATTCCGGGACAGGATTACAAAATACACTGGAAAGTAAAACTTGCCCACTTGAACTATGACGTCTTCCAAAAGACCTTTCGCCTGCTTAACAGATCGATCGGCAAACTGCAGTACAACCTCTGTGGGACTGAGCTCTCCCAACCCTAGCTGTTTATAGACTGAATAAGGAAACAAGTTAATACTCGCACCTAGATGAGGAAGGGCTTTACCAATTTCCTGGCCACCAATAACACAAGAAATAGTGGGAGCACCGGGATCTTTCCTCTTTGGTGGAATATTGCTTAACAGTAGTGAACTCACTTGCTCAGTCAAGAGTATTTTCTTTGGATTCTCTGTTTTGCTTTTCCTCTTCTGTGTACAGAGATCCTTGAAAAATTTAGCATAAGGTGGGATTTAGGGCAATTACGTCTAAGAGCGGCAGATTAATCTTAACTTGTCGGAATGTAGCCAACATATCAGATTCTTTCATCTTCCCATACTTAGCCAGTTCTCTAAGACATTAAGGAAATGGCGGTGCCTCCTCGTAATTCACCCTATCTGACTCTTAAAGCAATGTCGAGTCCATACTCTTATTTACTGGCAATTTATCTTTCTGAACTTCAGCCTCTCCGCTCTCAACCTCTTTCTGATGTGTTTCTTCCACTTCCTTCCTTTGAGCTTGCTCAGCTTCTTTTCTTCTACGCATTTTCTCCTCATGTTCTTCCTCCACTCTACTTTCCACTACCCTGCCACTTCTCAGAGTCGTAATTGCTTGAACAGACTCGTGATTAGTATTGGTAAACTATCTAAGCTCTTGCACTTGCTGGATCTTTGGGTTAGCAATAGGCTGACTGGGTAACTGACCTGGCTCTCTAGTGTTCCTCTGATTTTCCATTTGTCCTAACTGCATGGTGATTTGGGCCTGTGCTTGAGTATGTACCCCTATCTAATTTTGGAGGTCCACCAAGGTCTGCTATATCCTATTATTTTGAAAACCGGGTGGTGGAGCTTGGTTTCTTTGCGGCTCGAGGTGATATTAGAATGGTTGGATAGCCTGGTTATTATTGAATAGTTGAAGAGCCAGAGAATTATTAGATGGCTGTCTGGGTTGGTAATTTGATTGGGAATTTTGGGTCATTATTCTTGGCTGAGATTTGAATGATTGCTGACTCTGTTGGAACCTTAGCTGCGAGGTAAATTGCTACCTTAGTTAAAAATTGGACTGAGAATTGGACCACTATCATTGTTGAACTCTTTCTGGAGGATTCTCCACAGTTGTGGACTTATATGACAGGAATGGATGATTTCTATTATTTGGAGAGTATGAGTTGGAGAATGGGGCATTATTTGAGTAATTCCATACTGTATTAACGTCAGCGGCTATTACGTCCTCACACTCATTTTGGGAATAATCTGGTTCAACCTCAAAAACTTCTCTTTTAGGGGAATGACTTCTTTGGGTAAGCAGTTTTTCAAATAACTCTAACCTCTCCTCTATCAGTGCCACTGAATTTTTTATATCATGATTGACCTCAAATGCTTTTTCTGTCGCCTATCCAGTTCACCTTTAGTCTTCGAATTAGATTCATACTGAAGGGTATTTTCACTGATGTTATCAAACATCTCTAAAAGCTCTCTTGCGAGTTTCAAGGTAAACTGACCATGTGTAGAGGGATCTATCAGATTTTTGTGCTTTTCACCTAGACCCATGTAAAAATTTCTAGTAACATCTTGATCAGAAAACCTATGGTGGGGACATTTATACAAAATCTCATTGTACCTCTCCCACGCATCATGAAATTTCTCTCCTGGCAACTACCTGAATCACTTAATCGCATCCTAGACTTCTAAAGTCTTTCCTATGGGAAAATGCTTCTCTAAGAATTCTTGCTTAAGTGTTTCCCAGTCAAGTTTAGTTGCTTGAGTCAATTTAATGTACCATCTTTTTGCTTTATCTTTTAAAGACCATGGAAATAGACGCATTCCTAAATAATTTTTAGTTAAATCATCATACCTAATGGTTGATGCAATGTAACACCCCGTTTTATTTTCCCTATTTTCTGAATTATTCCCAATTTATTTTCAGTGATGAAGTCACTTGTTCATGACGTAATGGTTACTCTGTGTATTTTTCGAGTAGATTTTTCGCGTTTATGCTTGGATTCGATTTCGCGACTTGACGATCATCACCTTAACGACTTTGTGGAGTACCGATGATGACTATGTGACTTGACAATAACGTTTAGTAGTTTCGGACTTGGTGAAACGTTTACGTGTGTTCTTGTTATCGACTAAATGGATTCGTTTAGACGCTCGACGTTTAGTGCTTCGACTGGATGACGGCACGTTTAGTTGACCGACGTTTAAGGCTCCGACGCTGTTGTTCGAGTTTGATATTTAGTATTGTAAGGGTCCGACATTTTTGTTCTCCCTTGTAATGGGATTAGTTCGCACCTGATTTGATTGACATACTCTATATTTGTACATACGTGTTTAATTTGTTTGGTGTGCTTTGTTATTTGTGTTTATACGTGCCCCTATGTGGTGTTTGATTTGTGTGCTTAGGGGTATTTACGTTAGTTTATTTATTTATATTAGTTTCTTTCCGTGCCTTATTGGTTGTGATTAGTCAGGGGGTCTTGTACGTACCCGGCATTTCGGTGGTTGAGTTTTGTACCCCGGATTATTTATCCTCGTTGATATTAGTTATCGGGCGACTCGTAGATTTTCCGAGTACGCGTATCATCGTTTAGGGATTTTCTTATGATTTTTCCTTTATTATTATTATTTGAAGCTAAATGATTTCTTTTCACTTTTCGCACTTGAGGAGGCGAGTTCTGAGTTGTCATTAGCAAGGATTTCCGATTATTAATTTAGCGGACCGAGCATTTGGATAGATGCACTGGGACCAATCTTTTGTCGGAGTCGAGTTCGGGATTGTTCGGTGTTCTGGCGGTTATGTTTCGTACTCGGAGAGTTTATTTCGATTTATATTATTTATTAGCTATTCATAGAGTTTACGAGTTCGCGTGATTTATTTTAGTTTATATCCGACTATATAGCAGAATTATTTATTCCGGACGTTATTAGTTATTCGGAGTACCGTGGGGTTTTCGGTGATTTAATTGGTGGATGATTTTTCGTGCCCCGGAGTTTTTATTTGAGCCCATATTATTTATTTGTTATTAATCAAAATGGGCAATTATATATATATATATTAATGGAAAATGGATATATATATAGAGAGAGAGATATAATATATGTCTTGGGGATTAAAGTGTGAATTGGCAAGACATGAGAATCACACATGTAAATATGGGAATTGGAAAGTTATTTTAGTAATTATGAAAAATGGCAAAGTCACTTGTACAATTTTGAAAAATTGGAGAGTTGTTAGTGTAATTTAGACATATGTATGTATATATGAGATAAATATATGGGGACTATAATATGATTATGGAGAAAGTAATAGTTACAATTGCAATTACTCCATAACTATATGTATATGTATTATGGGTATATCACGAAGCTTCTGTTTCACCATTATAATCAGGACCCAGTTTTTGTCCTCTCCTTCACGACACATACACATGTCTTCTCTATCCTTCATCTCTAATCTGAAACGATGCTCCTTATTCACTAGTATGATGAGAGAGAGATAGAGAGAGGGGTGTCGAAGAGAGAGAACCGGATTTAGAGGGTTGGGTCACCCCTGAAATTGCGACCTGATGGTGAGGCGTCGCGCCTCTACCTGCACGACGGTATACGGTGATGATGTGTAGAGAGGGTGGTGGCGCAGATTCACGCCGGTGGTGCCGCCACCTACAGTCGCAATTGAGAAAGAGAGCTGGGGTTTCGGGTTGAGCGATCTGGAGCAGGGTCGCTGGAGTTCAGAGGCGGCCATGGCTGAGTTACTTGTGTGGTGGTTGGCGCGACTGTAGTTGGCGGCAACCGGTGGTTTGCGCAGCAGTGATGGTGCTGATAACCAGTCCCGAGTTGACCGGACTGAGCGTCCCAGGTGCTCGCCTAGGCGCTGGGCGAAGCGAGGCGCTGATATAGCGCCTCTGCATGTACAAGGCGAAGCTCCTTTCATTAGGCGCCGCATAGGCACTCGCCTATGCTATAAATTACAGGCGCGCTTAATATATATATGTATATATTTATTGGTTTTATTAAGACTTTGGTAGTGGGTTGTGTTAGTGGGTTGTGGGACCTATAAAAGTGTATGGAATATTGTGTTAGTGGGTTGTGGACCCTGCAAAAGTAACCATAAAACCCACGCCTCTTCTCACCAGAGAATTGCAACAAAATGACTGATCAGGTATGTTCCTTCTCCCTTCTCCTCTTCTCTATAATTTTATCTTTCTCCTTCTCTTTAAAAACTATTTTTTTTTTGGCTTCCTCTTCTTCTTCATGTACTCCTTCCCCTTCAGAATCAAATTTTTTTTTTTTGTTTTTTTCTTAAACGAAGAACACTGTTTTATTTTTAAACCCAATTTTTTTTTTGTTTATTTTTAGTTTAAAGTGTACAATTAACGAACCCACTTTATTTTTTGTTTTTTTTTCTTTGTCTATATACAATCGTAAATATATTTATATATACATTGGACTGTTTTCTTCCTTTTTCTTTTTCTTTTTCTTTTTCTTTTTGAAACAAAAGACACTATCTTTGTTTTATTTTTATTTTTTCCTCCTCCATTCAACAGTCTATATATATGTGTGTGTGTGTTTCACTATTTTTTTCTTTTTTCTGAAACAAATTACACATGGTATGTTAAGTAGAAAGGAAAGATTTTAATAGTGGGTCTATATCAAAATATGATTTTCTTTATTTTTCTGCTATGGAGAAATACAAATATATTATGTAAACATATACATATAGTAATATTCAATCAATGCTTGAATTTGTAATATTTTGCTATTTAATCAGTGCTTGAAATATATTCGGTTTAATTTTGTCATTGCTTGAATTTTACCAAACATTGCTACGACTTTATTCTTTTTGTTTTCTTGAAAAAATTGTTTGACAGGGCTTGAATCTGTTCTTGACTTTTTTTATGAAGTTGTTTTTATTAAATTCAGAAAAATGTCAAATTCTTATTAGTTTAAACATCTTATATTTGTTATTTCTATTTTAAGTGATTTATTGATTAAATTGTGAAAATAATTTATTTTTGAGCGCCTCACTTCACTTAGGCGAGCGCCTCGCCTAGCGCCTCACGCCTAGGCTCTAGAGGACCTCTAGCGCCTTGGGGCGCCTAACGCCTTTGACAACTATGGGTTTAGTACCCCTGGAATTAAAGTAGGATTAAAGTAGGATTGTGTAGAATTGTGTGTGAAATTAGAGCCTGTGATTAGCTCCCCAGGTTATATTTGAATTAAGCTAAAATACAGTAGGGGCATATTTGATATTGAGTGACGTAAATCCGATTAATAAATTTTCCCCTGTTGATATTTTATTTAAATTAAAAATATGTTAGGGGATTCACGAGAATGAGGAACGTTAGACTTGATTTTAGTTCCCTCGTTGATTTTCTCGTAAATTATAAAGAAATTAAATTGTGAATTTAATAGTCTAATTTTCCCTGAGGCTGGTTAATTTGAAAACAATTATTGGGAATTAAATTAAAAGCATGCTGGAATATAAAAGCTATAAAGATGGGGTAATTGAGAACCCGATTATTTTTGTGATAAATGGAAATTTAATTATTGTGTGATTTAAATTGTGAAGCATGCTTGATATGAGATTGTTTGGCTTTGATGCCATGTTATTGAGCATATTTAATTCATATGGAGACATTTTGCATTCATACAACACCATGTTATATATATTGTTTCGGTGCATGTTGCATGCCTCATTTATATCACGTGCAAGGATCGTTTGGAATGTCGCAACAACTGGCCAGGGGGTGGTCTAACACCCAGGGAACTAGTAACTCTAAATTCTCTAGACATTTGGGGGTGAGGTCTTGGGCCTCACTTGCCGGTTTTCCGCGCGGTCGTGGTATCCGCACTCTCTTTGGCGACGCCCACCCTTCCTGTTATGGGTTTGTTGCCCCAGCAGTGAACGGTTTGGGATTCCTGGATATTTGTTTCACCCTTTAGTGGCTAGGGTTGCATTGGAGTTGCATTGTCATGGCATTTACATTCATATTGGACATTTATTTGATATGTACTTGCATGTTATTATTGATTATCGATATTGAGTATGTGATGTCTGAGTTGTAATTAAATATTTGTATTATTCTCTTTGGCGCTAAGGCGTAGTGTTTGTAATTAATATTTTAACTGTGGTTAAATTATAATGATTATTTAAAGATTTAAAATTGTAAAGAAAGATAGAAAGTTCGACGATAATAAAAACCTGGATTAGTAGAGCCATGGTTGGCATGTGTTCCAGGTGGTTACGTGGATATAGATGAAAAGAGGTTTTGAGAATTAATTGTTTCCCCCTTGAGTTGGAGTTGAGTTGAGTTGGCTAGTCATATATTGAGACTTGGTTGTGGTTGTGCCTTTGGCCACAATAGGCCTTTGTGATTGGTGATTAGTGTTATCACTGGATGATTATTAGACCACTTCGGTAGTGGGGAGAGTTGTTCAGGTTAAAGGTCGGGTAAGACTCGTTAGTTTGACCTTGTTTCTCTTGGCTTGTATATTTTTAGCTTGTCGCTCACCCTTCCATTTTAAAAATGTTTCGAGTAGTAAATGATTTTTAGCCATGTGACTTGAAAATCTCCTTTCCTACATGTTCTGGTAAAGTTAGTGAACTCTGGACATGGTTTGTCCCATTCTTGAGACTCGAGGTTAGTTATGAGATCTAGATATGTTTTTAGAGTTGATTGTTTCAGATTACTCCTAGTTGTTCCGAGGAACACTTGAATCCCTGTGTTGGTTTGGTAACATTTGAGGAGTTGTTTATAAAATCCTATATTAAGTTGAAGGTCTTAGAACCTGTTTCGAAGTAAGTTTGAATGTGACTTTGAGGTGATATTCGGTTGAACTCTAGTAGTTATTTTCCTCGTGTTATTGTTTCTTGGGTTTTAACCCGAACATGTGTTTCTAAGGTTTCATTCCTTAAAGTAAGAAATATGATCATTCGTGTTTGTCTGTGGATCTTCTCGGGTAAGAGAAGTTAGATTAAGTTAAGCGCACATAGTGCGATTCCTAGTGATTGGTTGGGTTAGGAGGCATTGGGACCAAATATGATTTGACCGGGCCTTAACTTTTCCTTAAAAACCGGTTGAATCCTTCGGGGTTCAACATTTTTCTTTAAAAACCCGAGGGCCATGGCATCTGTTTGGGACTAAATGACTTCAGTAACCCTTTCTTGCACCTCAATAGGCGGTATGAGTTAGAGGTGACCTTGTTGATCTGTACCCTTTTTAGTGCCTTGATAGGCAGTGTGAGTTAGAGATAGTTCGGTTGGTTACCGAATCCGATGTGGAGATAGGACCTTCCCTTTTTAGGTTTTTTCGAGTGAACGGGTTGGTTCACTGGTTGTTATACGTAGAAGAAAGGTTATTCCCTTTCAATAGTCCTAAGGAGTGACCTATATACGTCCTAGGAACCTTGAGTAGCGTGCTAGGTGCACAAAATGGTGGATAACTAGTCTTGTTGTATCTCTAGATGAGAGCGGAGTACAGATTGTTTGTCTATAGGCCTAGGCGACAGGCTTAGTTACGTACAGGACGTTATATATATATGTACATAGATATATGTGTTGTTTATGTTTTTGTTGATACGTAGTTCTTATTAGTTTCGTAGTTACTCGAGGTTAGTGATGAGGTTATTGATGGGGTCTCTGTTAGGCGTGGGTGCCACATGAGACGACTGACCGACCTAGGATAGATGCATGCACACGGGATGGTTAGCATTTTCTAGACGGCTATGGGTGTGATGTTTTGATATTATGGTGAGCCCCCGAGGTTGTGCTCACCCCCACATAGGTTGTAGGTTTGCAGGTGGATGCAACATGGCTTATGCTCGGCAGCGACGATACGGGTGATTTGGGACGGTAGTTTTGCTACTCTTTTGGTAGTTACATTTGTGTATTCTTTCATTCTCTTGGGAGCCAGGTTGTTGGCAGATTCCCTTGTATTGTATCTATATTCTGTGTATTCATTATTTTCGGGGTGCCTTTGTATCATTTTGGTACTACCACTGAGTTTTTATGTATTCTTATTTGAGCTTGGTGGCTCAGACGGTAATTGTTGTTTTGGGGTGCCTTTTTATCTTTTCGGCATCTCCATTTGATTTTCTTTATAATTTCATTTGAGCATTTGAGACTCTATTGATTTTAGTGGGGTTTGGAGAGGTATTGGTGTTCTTTTCCACTACCTCGGCCCTATTAGGTTTCTGGAATGTTGGGCTACGTGCCATTGTTTCTATTTCGGTTATTATGGGCAGGTTTGTTTGTTGTGTTGCTTTTGGGTTGTCCGGATGTTCCATTTACAGACGGAACTCGGCCGGATTTTCATTAGAATTCCTTTACTGAGTTTCCATCACTCAAGTGACATGGAATACTTCATTTTCATTCCTATTCCATGTATTTCAGTGTTATCGTTGATTTTGGTTGTCATTTTCAATGACGTCATACCTCGGGATTCGCTGATTCTCCTGACTGGAGTCTTAGGAATAACGGGGCGTGACAAAGTGGTATCAAAGCTTTTGGTTTCATTGTCCTAAGGACGACGGGTAAGGGTCTATGGGACGTTCGACGTTTACGTTATCTATGGTTTCGATCTGCGGTATTAAGTTGTGGTTTCTGTGTCTTTCAGTTTTCTTGTGTCGAGGACGTGTCTTACTTGATGCATCCCGTTGCGATTTAAATCCCAACGGAGTAGGACAATACCTCAATCTCATCATTATTTATCGTGCTTGTATCACGGTGATAGTTCCGAGGAATGTAAGTATGTTGTTCGGCCTGATCAACCGGACATGGCTTGCTGACTGAGGTACGCCCTAATTTCGAGGACGAAATCCCCTAAGGTGGGAAGATTGTAACACCCCGTTTCATTTTCCCTTTTTCTCTGAATTATTCCCGATTAATTTTCGGTGATGACGTCACTTGTTCATGACGTAATGGTTACTCTCTATATTTTACGAGTAGATTTTTCGCGTTTACGCTTGGATTCGATTTCGCGACTTGACGATCATCACCTTAACGACTTTGTGGAGTACCAATGATGACTATGTGACTTGACAGTAAAGTTTAGTAGTTTTGGACTTGGTGAAACGTTTACGTGTGTTCTTGTTATCGACTAAATGGATTCGTTTAGACGCTCGACGTTTAGTGCTTCGACTGGATGACGGCATGTTTAGTTGACCGATGTGTAAGGCTCGGACGCTGTTGTTCGAGTTTGGTATTTAGTGTTGTAAGGGTCCGACGTTTTTGTTCTCCCTTGTAATGGGATTAGTACGCACCTGATTTGATTGACGTACTCTATATTTGTACATACGTGTTTTATTTATTTGGTGTGCTTTTTTCTTTGTGTTTCTACGTGCCCCTATGTGTTGTTTGATTTGTGTGCTTAGGGGTATTTACGTTAGTTTATTTATCTACATCAGTTTCTTTCCGCGCCTTATTACTTACATAGGGGGGTCTTGTATGTACCCGGCATTCCGGTGGTTGAGTTTTGTACCCCGGATTATTTATCCTCGTTTATATTAGTTATCGGGCGACTCGTAGATTTTCCGAGTACGCGTATCATTGTTTAGGGATTTTCTTATGATTTTTCCTTTATTATTATTATTTAAAGCTAAATGATTTCTTTTCACTTTTCGCACTTGAGGCGGCGAGTTCTGAGTTGTCATTAGCAGGGATTTTCGATTATTAATTTAGCGGACCGAGCATTTGGATAGATGGACTGGGACCAATCTTTTGTCGGAGTCGAGTTCGGGATTGTTCGACGTTCTGGCGGTTATGTTTCGTACTCGGAGTGTTTATTTTGATTTATATTATTTATTAGCTATTCGTAGAGTTTACGAGTTCGCGTGATTTATTTTAGTTTATATCCGACTATATAGCTGAATTATTTATTCCGGACGTTATTAGTTATTCGGAGTACCGTGGGGTTTTCGGTGATTTAATTGGTGGATGATTTTTCGTGCCCCGGAGTTTTTATTTGAGCCCATATTATTTATTTGTTATTAATCAAAATGGGCAATTATATATATATATTAATGGAAAATGGATATATATAGATATAATATATGTCTTGGGGATTAAAGTGTGAATTGACAAGACATGAGAATCACACATGTAAATATGGGAATTGGAAAGTTATTTTAGTAATTATGAAAAATGGCAAAGTCACTTGTACAATTATGGAAAATTGGAGAGTTGTTAGTGTAATTTAGACATATGTATGTATATATGAGAGAAATATATGGGGGCTATAATGTGATTATGGAGAAAGTGGTAGTTACAATTGCAATTACTCCATAACTATATGTATATGTATTATGAGTATATCACGAAGTTAATTTTTGTAAATTATTTAATATTACTTCAATTAAACTAAACATCAAAGTAAATTGGTTTGTGATTCAAAGGGTGAGAAAACTAGGATTTCCTCACTCCACCACTAACCGCAATACATAGTTCAAATTCTAATTTCAATTGTGTGAGGGAGATCCATTGACTGTGAATCAGGTCGCACCGCACCAGCAGCTTGACCCCAAAAAAGATTACTCTCATCCGGATCGCGACAACCCATCTCAAGACTAAATTGATTAGTATATGCTGACTACTAACAGAAAAGTAAATTAAAGTAGTAAATTAAATAAGTAAATTAAAGCATGAAAATAAACTAAGGCATGTCTATATCAGTTTATCAGGGCATGGCCTGTGTCAACCTAAGGTTTCGAGTTTTATGATCACCATTGTGTAGAAAATCACAAATTAAGAATCCGAGTTCCAACCCATAGTGAATAATTGTGATTCTGTAAGATAAATATATTCGAAAAGTCTAAGACAAGAATCAATTAAAATATATAAACTTATATCATGAATAAAAATGGTCTTTCATCTAACACAATCATCACAGTATAGTCACTACAATTGAAAACAAAATCAGAACTACATTACTTGGCTAGGGTTTTGTGAGAAAACCCTAAATACCGAATGTGAGAAAACCCTAAATACCGAATTAGTTGATCATGTAGAAACGCTCTCCATGGCCTTCTTCTCCGGATCTCTAGGTCTATAATGGTGGTTCTCTTCAATGGAAGAGAACTCTATGAATGAACGTGTATCTCCAAAATATAACTAAAAATAATCTTCAAAACCCCTTTTCTAAACCCTAATCCTCTCATATTTATAGACAAGTGAGGGAAACCTTAATGGTTGCCCTTTTATGTAATTTCATAATACATTAATATTCTCATAAAATATGATATAAATATGTGTATAAGCTTGAACGTATAGGTCTGGAATCACCGATCACTTGAAATATCGAAGTAGGGTCAAAAATGGAAAATTCTGAAACAACTCCGAAACAAGTTTAGCACGTCGAGGGATCACGTAACCATCATATGGGACCTATGCTCCTAACCTACGCTTGGGCGTAGGTCTAGAGCGTAGGGTCCAAAATCATAGCGTATCTTAGGAGCGTATGTTGGGTCCAATTTGCCCATTTTTCTCTATGGTGACGTATGTATTATGCACTTTTGATGAAAAAACCAGTCTTTTTGTATTTGAGCTAAATTGGTTGCCTTTGACTCCGGATGCTTTTTGGTGAAGTAATAATGTTTGAAAATAACATTTTTACCCTTCCGGTGAGATAATGATGTCCTGAAATGACCATTTTGCCCTCCGGTAGCTCTTCTTTGCTTTGACGCACTTCTTGATTCCTTTCTCGAGATAGAAACGAACATGAACTCAGTTAATTCACCAAGATTTGCTTTGTTTCTTCATTAAACTCCTGAAACATGCTTACACACACAAACCAGATAAAAATACCAAGTAATTGAATGTAAAGACATAACAAACGCAAGATAGGGGCGAAAAATGACCAATATTAAGCACCTATTAGTCACCATCATCTGATCAATAGATCCTCTAACATTATCCAAAGGATGATACAACTTTACCCTTGTAGATGGTTCTTTAGAAGGAGTAGGCTGAACATCACAAATTTAATCATGTGATTCGGCAGGATGTGAAGTATCATCATTAACCATATTGTCCTCTTTTTCAACCTCAGAAGAATCATTATCCAATATAAAAAATGGCTCACTATCTTCCTCCTCAGCAGACATCGGAGACTCATCAACACATGAGTTATCAACCACTACATTTGCAGATTCCATCATCATTTAAGTTCTAAGGTTAAAAACCCTATATGCTCGACTGGTCAATGAATAACTTAAAAATATTCCTTCATCACTTTTAGACTCAAACTTTCCAATAGATTCACAATCTCTAAGAATATAACATTTTGCTCCAAAAACCTTGAAATATTTCACATTAGGTTTCTTGCCATTCTACAGTTTATAAGGAGTTTTTAAGGTGTTAGGCCTAAGATAAACTATGTTTGAGGTGTAACACGCTGTGTTCACCACCTTGGCCCAAAAATAACAAGAAACATTCCTACCTTGTAGCATAACATTGGCCATTTCCAGAATAACCCTATTCTTCCTCTCAACTACTCCATTTTGTTGAGGAGTTTTAGGTGCTGAAAATTAATGTTTTATTCCTCTCTCTTCACAAAACACTTCAATTTCTAAATTTTCAAACTCCCTTCGATGATCACTCTTTACTCTAGAAATGGAACAATTCTTCTCAGTTTGAATTTTTAAACAAATTCTTTTAAAACTTTCAGGAGCTTCGGATTTTTCACTTAGAAATCCAACCATGCAAACCTCGAGTAATCATCTACCATAACAAAAATATACTTCTTTCCTCCTTTACTCATGGTCCTAGTGGGACCCAGTAAATCAATATGCAACAACTCTAAAGGTCTAGAAGTACCAATGACATTTGTCTTTTTGTGCTGACATCGAACTTGTTTACCCTTTTGACATGATCCACACACAACCCCTTTTGCATAACCAAGCTTAGGGACTCCCTTAATAATTTCACTTTTAGTAATTTTTGTTAATTCTCGAAAATTAACATGTCCCATCCGCTGATGCCAGATTTCAACTTCATCAAGTTTAACTCTATTACATAACAAATCAGAACTAGGAACAATGCAATACCAATTATCAGTTGAACGCATACCTTCCATAGCGTAATTCCCAGAAGAGTCAATGATTGAACACTTATCAGGTAAAAAAGTGACCTTATGATTGTTATCACATATTTGACTTATGCTCAACAAATTTTCTTTAAGACCTTCAACATAAAGCACATCTTCTAATTTAGGTAAACCAGAAACCACAATGGTACCTTTTCCTTAAACCTTCGACTTCTCTCCATCACCAAAAGTTACTATCCCACCATGACACTCCTCGAGAAATCCAAACAATGACTTATCTCTAGTCATATGCCTCGAACATCCACTATCCAGATACCAAGAACTAGAATTTCTTGCTCTAAGTGCAGTATGAACTACAAGACAATGTAGCTCACTTTTTCTCACCCAAGCCTTTCTCATCTTCGAAGCTCCTTTTGCCAACCTTGACAAATTCTTTATTTTTTCATTCAGCATTTGAATTTGATCTTGAGCATGATCTCCATGTTGAACTCTTTGTTCCTTCACTGATCGCAGAGTCTTTCCTCTCAACTTCGAACACCTTGGTCGAATGTGACCATTAACACCACAATGGTAACAAATAGGAACAAACCTCCGAGCTCCATCAGTTGACCTCCTAGGATATCTAGGGGTAAGGAAGGGCTTTTTTTAAATAGGTCCTTTGATATAGGATTGAGCCCTAGGATTCTAATTTGAATTTCCATGAGAAGAACTAGATGCTACATGAGTGGCTTTCACAAAGGTGGTTTTTATAGCAACATTCGAATTTTGCAATACTCCAATAAAACCTAGTCCCTTTGTATTTCATGCGGACTTTCCTACACTCAACATATGATTAAGCTTAAGAGTTCCACTAGACCACTTCTGAATAGTTGAGTTAGCATCTTTCAGCTCTTCTTCCAAAATTTCAATCTTAGTAGATTTCTCAACCAGATCCTTATTTAGACCATTTACTAACTTCAAAGCCTCAGTCTTTTCAAGTTCAGACTTATTCAAATCCTCAATCATCTTGGCCTTTTGGGTCTGTAGAAGATTTAGAGTTTGAGAACTATTGACTAATTCGTCTTTTAAAGAATGCAATTCTATATCCATGTTAAGACTTTTAATCAACAGTTTCATGTGATTCTTGTGAATTTGTGTGGTCTTATCAAGTAATTTATTGTAAGACTCTTGAAACGTTTCATCACAATCTTCGTCACTCTCAGAACCTTCTTCTTCAGACATCGCCAAACTTGAAGCAACTTCTTTAACCTCCTTGCTTTGTACATCAAACACAATGAAATTCTCAGAATCATCACCTACTTCTGATTATGTCGCATCACTAGTTGATCCATTGTCAAAGTCATCATCCCAACTAACAACTAATCCTTTGTATTTTTTCAAAGTGTTTGCACACTCTGTAGCTATGTGACCATATCTTTGAGATTCAAAACATTTGGGTTTCTTTTTTTTTAGGATCAGACTTATCCTTCCTAGTTTGAGTCTTATTTTTACTTCTAGACTCACCCAACTTATCCCTAAAGTTTTGTCCTTGGCCATTCTGTTTAGCTCTAACAAATTTGTTCAACCTCTTAGTAAACATGGCAATATCATTCAGACTCAAGTCACTTTCTTTATCAAGTTCAACATGATTCTCCCTGGTGATTTTGAATGCTATGCTCTTCTCTTTTGTGACACTAGCCTTCTTAGGGGGATTTTTGAACATCTCCATCTCGTAAGATTTTAAATTTCCAGTCAATTCTTCAACCTTAATTTCTTTAAGACTCATGACCTCTGAGATGACAGTAGCCTTAGATCGAAAACGTTTAGGGAGAGACCTAAGGATTTTCTTCACTATGGTAGTATCGGGAATAGGCTCACCTTGATTATGACATCTTGTCATAATATCAGTTAATCTAGTCTCAAAGTCGGTAAATACTTCATCCTCATCCATCTTCAGTTGTTTAAATTGAGAATTCAAAATTTGAAGCTTTGATTGTTTCACCTTCAACGTTCCTTCATGAGTGACTTGGAGAATTTCCCAAGCTTCCTTGGCAATTACGTACGTAGCAATCCTCTTGAAATCACTCGGAGTTACAACATTGTATAACACATTCAATGCCTTTGAGTTCCAATTCACACTATTCATCTCGGTAGCACTACACTCGCTTAACGGTTTTGGTGTTGATTCATTGGTCACGTCGTCTTTCATTGTAGGAGGTGAATATCCTACTTCAATAACATTCCACGCTCTTTCATCTAAAGATTTAAAAAATGCTCTCATCATTGCTTTCCAATATGTGTAATTTGAGCCATCAAACAAAAGGGATCTAGATATGGAACCTCCTTCATGAGGCATCTCCATCGTCTAAGTCCACGATCTAACCCTAGGTAGTTAACTTAAATCGGGGCAACCTTGCTCTGATACCAATTGAAATTACCTAGACGATAGTGGAAACAGCCTACAGGGGGGTGAATAGATCTTTTGTCGATTTTATGAACAATTAAAATTATTTAGCGGAAATTCAATTTTAATTATTCATAAACCCTAATTCTCAAATCAATTCTCAAATCAGATCAATCAAGCAAATATGAATATAAGTGCAAAAAATGAATCATTAGAAGTCACAAAGATTTTTTACGTAAAAAACCTTGGTAAAAATCACGAATACACTCAGGTATTGATGCACTATGAATCAGAGAATTTGTACAGACTCTATGAAAACAGAACTTACAACCATTGTAATTTACTGTTCTTTACTCGACGTTTGAAAGTCTAGATTCACCCGTGCTCCACGAAGCTCTCGCTCCGATCTCAGTACTCTGACGGCTCTACTCTTGTTGTAGACTTGGGTATTTATAGATAATGATGATCCAAACCTTAAGTTTTCCTTTTCTCGTAATTTTACATCCAAACCCTATATTCTGGTGAATATAATGTATATAGCACGCACTTTGATGTAAATAAGTCATAGACAAATCACAAAACCAACCCTCGAACAATTTGTACATCGCATGCAAAATCTAGCAAAAACTTGCCGCATCTACGCTTCAAGCGTAAAAATGTGTTTTCCAGCCACTTTTTGAAACTGAAAGCGTAGGTATTTTTGTTAAAACCAGTTTTCTTCACAACTGCGCCAAAATGAATCTCTTGAACCAACGATACTTTTTGCTTGAAGTGACGGCTTCCGTAAATGTAATTTTCGCCCTCTAGGAGACATTTTCCTCAATATGCTCACTTTCGTGCTTTACTTCTACCTTTGACGAAACTTATCGATGTCATTGAAACCAAACCATCCTATCTAACACTCAACATGGTTATTGTCTAGAACATGCCATACATAAACAATTACAATAAATGTTCTTACACTACCCTTTATTATTTAAAATATTTTTTTGTAGTAATTTTATTTTTGGGTAATTTGTAGTGACACCCAACCCCTAAGGTTTGGGTCAATGCACTTCTTAATAGAGGCAACCTATGAGGTTTGTAAAGTATTGAAATGACGCCCCATTAGAGGCATGTAATGACTTAAATGTCATGGATTATGTTAATTTTCATGTAAAACGTCAAAGTTACCCTCATTGCCTAAACCTTACACTTCACCAACTTTTTAATATGATCTACAGGTGGTTTCATATGCAAAGGATTTGTAGACGGGTGCTATAACTCCCCAGGATTTTGAGTCTCCAACTTGTTCATTAACGCAACAATGTGCATGTCTTTTTTCTTCAATAGTTTGTTCTTGAGATTTTTGACTGCAAGTGCCAATACTGCAAGTTGCTCTTTCATCGTGGTTATCTTCAATGCTACAATGACCTCTAAAATGGAAACATCTTGGTAGGGATTTTTTGAGGTGAGTGATAGTTGAGAAGTCGTATGTAATGGCTCTAAAAGCGAACCAGTGGTAGATTTGGTGTCAGATATAGAATAAGGAGAATCAGGCAAAGATGACACCTCTGGTATAATGCCAGATTTATTGGTCCCTTGAGCATCAACGTTCTCAACATGAGTTTTTGCACTTATTATGTTAGCATGATCGACTTTCACCGAATCTTATTGATGTTTAGAGGAGGGCGAGAGCCTAGTCCTTGCTAAGTGTCACAGGGTCTATTAAGGAAGTTCCATCAGTCAATGGATTTTTGGGCTTTGTGTTGCTTTTTATGACATCTTTGATGGAGGTCTTCGTTCCAACATTGTCTTTCTTGCTCATTTGAACCTTCGGGGGCACCATAGATTCTGGCAAGGAAGACCTTTGTGGATTTGATGTACGAGAAAAAGGTGGGAGATAGAGGGGTCGGATCGGGCATACCACCATTAAGCTAGAATTAAGGAAATGAAAAAACATATCAATGCCACAAAGGTAAACACACGATTGATTTGGTCTTATTGGGCGTGCCAAAAATTTGTAAACACAAAATTCGAGTCCGTAAATATAGAAACAAAAATTGAAACAAACAAAATTTTATTTATTAATATAAGTGGTGGTACTATCCTCTATTCTATTTTTACAACAAGCTTGATCATGAACAAGGTTGTTGAGAGGGATTTAAGGGGCGTTGGATCTTGATCTAGAACAGGGTTATTAAGAGTTTTCTTTAAGTATTTGTTGCTGAAGAAAACTTAAACGAGTTTCTGATCGAGTGTTGTAGAAACTTCTTGAACGATTTTGTTTGAATCTTCAAGACTTATTAAATCGTTGAGAAAAAATGGCACGAATTAAGATGTGCTTGTGTTGTTCATCTTGATTAATTTTTATTTGTTCAAGAAGAACGACATGAATTTGATATTCTTTTTGTTCTTCGTCTTCAAAGTTTGAATTTATGTGATTCTGTGAACTTGTTGAAGTGTTCTTCTTGTTTTCTTATTTTCTTGTAAGGAGAAAAAATTACATGAAAATTACAGAGCTTTCCTAGTGAGAAAATCACCGAGATGAAAAAAATTAGAGGAGTTCTGTTCAAATCCAAAGACACAAAATTCGAGTCCGTAAATGTAGAAAGAAAAATTGCAACAAACAAGAATTTTATTTATTCATAAATCAGAGGTATTATAATTCTCTATTATATTATTTATGACATAACGAAAATTAATCATCTGATTCGAACTCCTTTGTTTTCAAAATCCTATGGTTGTCAGAGCTCTTGATCTTGAATGAGTTATTGAGATGGATTAAAGGGTCGTTGAGAATTTTCTTCAAGTATTTATTGCTGAAGAAAACTATACATGTTTTTTATCACGTGTACTTGTGGAAACTTGATATTGAACAGTTTTCTTTCAATATTCGAGATTTTGTTGAATTATTGAGGAAGAACGACACGAATTTGGATGTGCTTGTTGTTCTTCTTGGATTCTTCATTTGTTGATGAAGAAAGACACGAACTTGGATGTATGCTTGTTGTTCTTCTATTTCAATGTTTGGATTTATGTGATTCTGTGAACTTGTTGAATCATAGGAGAAGAACACCATGATTTAGACATGCTTGTTGTTCTTCACGTTTTCGTCCTATGTATTTTTCTCTTTTTGGTGTTTTTCCCCCTGGGAGAGCAACTGTAAGTTTCCCGTAAATAATTTTTCCCCTTTCATTCTCCTTATTGCCTCTATTTATAAACAACCTGGATGAATAGGATGATGACACATGTGTCCCTATTTTTTATAATTATTCAATTATAATATTAAAATAATATTATAATAAGATAATTATCTTTTTTATAATGAGTATATTCTAATTATATTTTATTAAAAATGATAATTATTATTCTTCTTTAACTAAGTGGACATGGAATTAGTCAAATATTTAAATTAACCTAACAAGAGTTGGGCTATTAAGTTAATTTACGAAAAATATTGGGCCTTATTTATTATGGATTTAGAGTCTAGACCCATAATATTTTTGTGTCTACAGTAATCATAAAAATATAGTCCTCACTATCTGAAAAATTATTTTTTAATTAGTTGCCTCTACGCTGTCTGTTTTCTACTTTTTTAAAAAAAAGTTTGACGTGGTGTTGTGTCTGGCATGTCCATGGAGTTTTGAGAAATCCAAACGTCTTAGAAATAGATAGAGGGGGAGGAATTTTTGGAATGAACAACGCTCCTTCATATATGTCAGGAGTCATTGTTTGTCCATATTACTTAGCTTCCCTTCTAATGCAACTCTAAAGTCCTTTCAATATGGCCGTTATGCAGAGCTTGAACCATTTCTTTCCCAAGACTCCGGACTCTATTTTGCCTGTCTTAAGATGCAGGATAGCTCAGTATACTTATGGAATCCAACATTATAGATGAGTTACATTGCTTTCTCTATTCATTTTAAAGAAACAAAAGCTTTAAAATTGATTTAGGTGTTGTATGATAAAATTGAAAAAATTTAATATTTTAATTTCAAGTATTGTAGTGCTTAAAACTTATTTTTTTAAATTTTATGTAAATTTTCAGTTTTCAGACTTTAGTGTTAAGTGATAACCCTATCACTTAAAATTTTACTTTATTTTAAGTGGCATTTAATATTTTCAGTCGTATTATCAAAACACATTTGGTTGAATAAGTGTTTAATCTATTTAAATTTAAGTATAGCCCGAGTCAGTTCTAACCTAAGTAATGAGAATAAAATTTAATCAAAGTTCAATAAAGTAATTAGAGTACAAAATTACTATTTCGGTAATTGGAGACATGTATAGGAATTTCTCATAAGATTTTAGTGATGATAAAATAATCAATAACATTTTGATAGGTATGGAAGAGGAAAAATAACCAAATAAATAAATAATAAAAATTTAAGAGTGAGGGAAAAGAAAACCAAATAGCACCAGGGTGGTTTTTTTTTTATTTTTTATTTTACAATGCCAAAGCCAAGTGAGTTACGTGGTTTGGAAATATTTTAGTCACCTACAATGATGCCTTAAGAGCACCATTTAAGTATTCACTAATCAAACCTCCATTCCATTTCATAATTTAAATAATGAACTAGTGATTTATTGAATTAAATATATGTAACATTGATTCAAGTAGAATGAGAAAAAGTTCAAGAACCCAAGTATGAATTTCAACTAAATATGTATAAGTATAATGCAAAGTGATATTTGTCATGAAGAACATCATGTAGAGTTTATGAAAAATAATTAAACATTTAGTGTACATATAAACTCTCAAGGAGAATGTTATGTTGAATATGCATTTTGTCAAACGCTTGGGGTGTATATGAACTTTCAATGCTATGGTTTGTGGAAGATGCATTTTATTAAACACTTGGTGTGCACAATGATCATGGCTAAGTAAAAGAAGTAGGGAAATTATAATCTAAGTCATATCCTATCAAGTTCATAATCCAATCAACCACAATCAAACATTTTTGCTATCATCTTCATGAAATCTTAAAACAAGCAATTTACAACATTCATATATGAAGCTTAATAATGTAACTGAAAATTACTTGTAAAGTAAAGAGTTAAGGGATAGAGAAAATGCAAACCAAAGGCACCGAGATTTTACATGATTCGACCAAACCTTGGCCTACGTCCATGCCTTGAGAAAACCTCTCCAGGATTCCACTATCTTGCTTTTCTTGCGGGTGAAAAACAAACTCTTACATGCTCCTTTTTGCGGCTGAAGAGCCAACCTTGTTCACTCTTGCAGTTGGAAAACCAACCTTACTCACTCTTCCATGTGAAGAGCGCCAACCTAACCTTCAAACATCTCTCGTGATAGCTAGTTAACCTTTAAACACTCTTACTTCCGGGTGAAGAGCCAACCTTTGCTCAGTCTTGCGGGTGGAAAGCCAACCTAATCATCTTTCTTTCAAGTTGAGAGAAACCTTTATAAACCTTTAACAAGCTCATTCCATGCCAAGATACCTTCTTGGTATTTCTCTCACAAAGAATATGAATTTAGGTTTGAGTGGTACAACATAATCTATCAATAGATATATGAAAAAAATCAAAGCTCACTTGCTCACATATTTGAGATGAAAAACTCAATTGAAAAGATCAACTCAAGTATGAAGAATGAATAACAAGAGAATGATATGAATGATGCTCATAGGTGATTCCTATAGGAGAGTTTTCTACCCAACAATGATTTCCAACATTATGGCTAAATGGTAGATTTTCATTCATTTTCCTATCTCTCCCTTCTCTCTTACTCCATGGCTCTATGTGAACATATATATAACATGAAGATAAACATATAGCTACTGGGAGTTATGGGTATTTTGGTAATTTCATAATTTAACAATAGTCGTTAGAATTCAATTCCAGGACAAACCAGTCGACTTAGTTTGCTCTGCCAGTGGACTGTAAGCCCTTTTCAGTTGACTGTCAGTTGGTGTTTCAACGAACCAACTTACAAAAGTCTTCAATGGACTGCCAGTGTAAGGCAAGTTCACTGCTTGTATGTAAAAAACTGAAGTTTCAACCTTCTATTTTGCAAATCAAACTTCTATTTTGCGAAATAGTCTTCTACTTTGAGAATTAGAAGCCAACTTCTAACATAGATATATTTTTCATTCTTCAAACATGAAAGAATGCATGAGACATGTCAAAATAAGAGATTTAATCTCTTCATACTGTAAGAACATTTATTGTAATTGTTTATGTATGGCATGTTCTAGACAATAATCATGTTGAGTGTTAGATAGGTCCATTTGGTCTTAACGACATCCACAAGCTTCGAAAAAGGCGAAATCAAGCATTGAAGTAGTAAAGAATACAAGCTAAATGCAAAAGTGAGCGTATTGTGGAAAAATATCTCCCAGAGGGCGAAAATGACATTTTCCGAAGTCATCACTTCAAATAAAAAGTATCGTGGATTCGAGATGGTCATTTTTGCGCAGTTGCTGAGAAAAGTGGTATTCACCAAAATCCCTACACTTGATCCTACACTTTCAGACTCAAAAGGTGGCCAGAAATTGTAAACTTACGCTTCATCCTACGTTTGGAGAAAACCAAGTTACGGTTTTTACCTATGCTTGGAGAGTAGGAAGCTACGCTTGGAGCGTAGTTGCGACATAATTTTGAAAAGTGTAGGTGTGGCACTATGACTGCGTGGCTGACTATTACGTATCCTATTATGACTTAGGTTACACTCTTATATACCCTAGAATGTGTATAATGGATATATACACAAACATTGACTAGATTCATTCTCAATTATAAGAGGATTAAATAAGGGAGGAATCCTAGTTCAAAAAGGAAACATTGATATCAGCAAGATTTTCAGACAACTTTGGGAGCTTATATCTCGGTCAAATAAGATTTTAATTGGGTGATTCTTGAGCTTAACATCAATATCTTGAAGTCATATTTCCAAAAAACTATTACACATCACCATCCAATGTGTGTAGCTCAATATATGATCAAAAGAGTGAGAGGTATCCTGCAGGAAAAAGCTGGAAATTTTAGAATCGAGCTGAAATTCTATTTTGACTTGGATTGATCCGTGTTGACCCAGATGATCTTGAGTTCGACCTAAACACCTATAAGCACGTATATATCACATATTATACATGATATTGAAGGGTTTGGATTAGTTGATTGTGAAATTACCAAAGAGGGCGAATTTAGGGTTTCTCCTCTACATTGCCTATAAATACCAAGGTCTACAATAGAGGAGGCCACGATTTTTGAGAGATCTCTGTAGTATTCTATCATTCATATTCTTCTATAGAGATATAAACAGAGAGAGAAAAGATTGAGTGATCATATATATTCGAGTTCTCTCTTGTTATTGGGATTTTCCAATTGTGCTTCTACACTGAAGATCTTATGGACAATTGGATAATCTAGTTGCTGAAAAATCATCACACCGTCTATTGCAACGAGGTTGCGTTGATCCGTTGAAGAACAGAGCCGTCTGAGTGCTGAGATCTAAGCAAAAAGCTTCATGGTTATTTGATCTGATGAGAAACAGAGTCATCAGAGTATGGAGCGGAGCGTGAGCTTCGTGGAGCGCAAGTGAATCTAGACTTTCAGACATCGAGTGAAGAAAAATAGATTACATTGGTTATAAGTATTGTTTTCATAGACTCTATACAAATTCTCTAATTCATAGTGCATCAATACCCGAGCGTATCCATGATTTTTACTTGGAGTCTTTCCAATGTTTTCCACGTAAAAATATTATGTGTCTCTATTGCTTTATTTTATGCACTTAGATTAATCTTTTCATGATTTATCTTATTAGAGAATTGGATTAAAATTGACTTTTTCGCAATTAATTTTAATTTGTCAAGAAATTCACAAAAAACCTATTCACCCCCCCTCTAGGCTATTTTCATTGATCGTCTAGGTAATTTCAATTGTATCAGAGCATGGTTTCCCCAATTTAGGTAAACTACCTAGGGTTAGATTCTGAACTTAGACAATGGAGATGACTCATGAAGGAGGTTCCATATCTAGGTCCCCGTTGTTTAAAATCGTTAAATGAGAGAGCTTGGAATGCTGTAGAGATAGGATATTCACCTCCTATTGTGAGATGATGTGACTAACGAAGTTAAAGCGAACCCATCGAACGAGTGGACTGCTGCTAAGACGAACAGTGAAAATTGGAATTCAAAAGCGTTGAATACGTTGTACAATGCGGTGACCCCGAGTGAGTTTACCACGTGCAAGATTGCCAAATAAGCTTAGGATATTCTTCAAGTAACCCATGAAGGAACTTCAAAAGTTAAGCAATCAAATCTCCAAATTCTTAATTCACAATTTGAGAAGCTTAGAATGGAGGAAGATGAAGTGTTTAGTGACTTTGAGGCTAGGTTAACATAGATAGTAACAAGTTGTTACAATCTAGGAGAGCCCATTCTAGAGACTACCATAGTGAAAAAAATTCTTAGGTCTCTACCAGAACGTTTTCGGTCTAAGGTTACTGTCATATCTGAAATCATGAGTTTCAAAGACATTAAACTTGAAAAATTGGCAGGAAATCTAAAATCTTATGAGATGGAGATGTGTGCTCAATCCTTTAAGAAATCGAGTGGTACAAAAGAAAAGAGTATAGCTTTTAGAATCACTAAGGAGGATCCTAGTGAGTCAGATAAGGAGGGTGAGAGTAGACCAAATCAGTTTGATATGCTTATGAAGTAGTTTCATAAATTTTTAAAATCTTCTTGTGGTCAAGAATTGATGAAAGGACAAAAATTTGGAAATAAATCTCACGATTCTAAAAATAAAAAAGTCCAAAATCGAAATGACAAGGTTGACCCTAAAAAAAATAAACCTCAATGTTTTGAGTGTCAAGGGTTTGGTCACATAGTTGTTGAGTGTGCCAATAAGAAGAAAATGACAAAAGGTCTAACTGTTACTTGGAGTGATGGATCAAATGATGGAACAGCTAGTGACTTTGCTGAATCTGACGTGGTTGATGAGTCTGAGAATTTCACTGTGTTTGCTGTACAAAGTAAGGCGGTAGGTGAAATTGTTGCAGGTTGGACAATATCTGAGGATGATGATTCTGAAGATAATGAAGATCGTGGGGACTCGTATGAAGATGCATACAATAAATTGTATGAAAATTCCATACATGTTAGCAAAGTGTACTCAAAATTTTTGGTTCAATTTAACAACATTGATAAGGAGAGGCAGTCCTTAAGAGAAGAGTTGACCAAGTTTGAACAAGAAAAGACTCAAGCTTTGAAGATGGTAGATGGTCTCAATGATGAATTAAGGATTCTATGATTGGAATTAAGTGAGAAATCTACAAGGATTAGGGGATTGGAAAAAGAATTGAAGTATGCTAACTCAACTATCCATAAATGGACTAGTGGAACACTTAAGCTAAATCATATGTTGGGTGTGGGAAAATCTGCAGGAAATACAAAGGGGTTGAGATTCAAAGGAACATTGAGTGATTCAAACATCGTTTACAAAACAACCTTTGTAAGGGGTTCTCAAGAAACATCTAGTTCTTCTAAAGGTAAGTCTGATAGGAAACTTATTGCTCAATCTTATGTTAGAAAACCTGTTGAGAGTAAGCCTTCCTTTGCCTCTAAATTTAATAAGGGTTCAAATAATGGTTTTCAAAGGTTTATTCCAATATGTCATCATTGTAGAGTGAGAGGTCACATTCGACCTTAGTGTTCAAAGTTAAGAAGAGAAACTTTGAGATTAGAGTGGAAGCGTAGAACTCAAAAATGACTCAATATTGAAAATCAAATTTGGGTGTTGAGTGAAGAGGTGATGAGGTTGTCTAGACTGGCAAATAGAGCATCAAGAATTAAACAAGTGTGGGTTAGAAAAGATGAATTACATTGTTTAGTTGCTTATTCTGCATGTCTAGCACGTGACTCTAATTCTGAGAAAGGTATTGATTATATATCCACAGAGTCTCAGTTAACAGACATCTCTACAAAATCATTAGATTTTCAAAAGCATGTGCATCTTAGAAAATATAGTTGCATGATATCATTAGGATAGATGTCTTCATATGTATCATTTTAGTAATATCTTACATTATCTTTTATCCTAAAATTGATATATTATCATGCAATTTTTATTTTATTTGCATGTTTATTTTTTATTTTTATTATTATGCATGCATTATGTTTTTGCTACTATTAGGATTATTCATGCATGCATCATTATGAAACAAATGATAAAAATTTTAAAATAAAATTCTTAGCATGTTGAGCTTAGTTAAGGGTACAAGTGGTTATCATATTTCACTCTATTCTCATATTTACTTTTCTTATTATACTTATGGGAATTGGAGTTGTTAGTCTGACCTAAGGTTATGAATTATTCACTTGACATGTTTAAGTATTACTTTTAGAACTCATTAACTTTTGGTGTTTGTTTTACGTCGGAGATGACTGTAATACCTGTTGAAACTTTTATTCTTTCTCATATAATCCGAAGTGATATGTAAGTTCATGAGCAATGCTAGATTGATCTATGCTTTTAAATACCTTTCGCATGCTTATGAATGTTGTGTTGATGTTGAAAAGAGGATAGAATGAGATATTCAAAATATAGAAATGCAAAAAGTAGTTCTTCGATCTGAGTAACCGGGCCTCTTGCCTCAGTAAGCATTGAATATTCATGTAAAAAGGGGAGAAGACAAATGAGCATAAATCCTTGCTGGAAAGTGCGAAACTTAGAAAGATAAAAAGGGATATGGTGAAAAAGTTGAAAAGATTAAATTGTGGTTTCTTTATTTAGCAATATGATCCGAGCTAAAATATTTGACTTCTAGTTTTCAACTGAAGTATTATCACGGTTAGTGAGGAGATTGTTAGAATTACCAAGTATTGTTTTCATCTTAGTTGTTTGCTTACACTTGAATATTTTTCATATATGCAAATGTTATATAAAACTTCTCTTGTGATTGCTTATATCTACAAGGTACGTGTGCTGATTTTATTCACTATCATATGTATAATAGCTAAGTCAAATATGCGAATATGATGTGTTAATGATTAACTCATTATCTCTACTGCCCTGCTCACACATTTTTAAGAACAAATATATTTTTTTTTGTGTTTAGCATTTTGCATTCAGGCATTAGTTTTAAGATTCATGCATTATAGAGATATTTGTCATTTGAGAATCTAGATAAAATCTTATATAGTATTTTATCTTAATATTTAGTGCTTGGCTTAGATTCTATAAAGTCTTCTTTGTTATCTTTTCCCTAGGTTTTCATCTTGAGGCTTTTCCTTATTTCTCTCATGTGCTTCGATTGTTTTTATTGTTTCTTGTCATTTTAGTGACAAAAAGGGGGAGAAATATTAAGTAAGGGGAAAAAGTACCGAGTAAAGGGGAGTAATGGTTTTAGGGGGAGAAGTATTGAGTAAGGGGGAGAAGGAGTGTTTTATGATCATTATGCTTACATGGATATTGTGCTTTTCTTATGATCATTTTATATCTGTTTTTCACACTTGTGTTTAATGGTTTGTTCAGTGTTGTGGTTACAAGATTGGTAGACCATCATGAAAGCAAGGTGACAATTTATATCTATGTTTGTCGGTGTGTGTTCATAGGTATAGATGTTATATTATTAGTTATGAGGCTATATTGTAAAATATGGTTTTATCTTAGAAATGCTAAGGGGGAGATTGTAAGAACATTTATTGTAATTGTTTATGTATGGCATGTTCAGGTTTATTTACACATTTATCGCTTGTTACCTACACTTGGAGCGTAGCTGTGACAGAGTTTTGAAAAGTGTAGGTGCAGCATTATGACTGTGTGGCTGGCTGTTACGTATCCTATTATGACTTGGGCTACATTCTTATATATCCTAGAATGTGTATAAAGGATATATACACAAACGTTGACTAGATTCATTCCCAATTATAAGAGGATTAAATAAGGAAGGAATCCTAGTTCAAAAAGGAAACAGTGATTTCAACAAGATTTTCAGTCAACTTCAGGAGCTTATATCTTGGTCAAAAAGGTCCAAATAGGGTGATTCTTGAGCTTAACATCAATAGCTTGAAGTCATATTTCTAAAAAGCTATTACACGTCACCATCCAATATTTATAGCTCAAGATATGATCAAAAGAGTGAGAGGTGTCCTGCAGGAAAAGGCTGGAAATTTCAGAATCGGGTTAAAATCCTATTTTGACTTGGATTGATCCGTCTTGACCCGAATGACCTTGAGTTCGACCTAAACACCAATAAGCACGTGTAAATCACATATTATACATGATATTGAAAGGTTTAGCTCAGTTGATCGTGAAATTATCAAAGAGGGCGAACTTAGAGTTTCTCCTCTACATTGCCTTTAAATACCAAGGTCTACAATAGAGGAGGCCACGGTTTTTGAAATATCTATGCAGTACAGAGATATACATAGAGAGAGAAAATATTGAGTGATCATATATATTCGAGTTCTCTTTCGTTATTTGGATTTTCCATTTGTGCTTGTACACCGAAGATCTTATGTAAAATTGGATGATCTAGTTGCTGAAAAATCATCACACCATCTATTACAACGAGGTTGTGTTGATCCGTTGAAGAATAGAGCCATCTGAGTGCGGAAATCGGAGCAAAAAGCTTCGTGGTTATTTGATTTGTTGAGAAACAGAGCCGTCAGAGTACGGAGCGGAGGGAGAGCTTCGTGGAGCGCAAGTGAATCTAGACTTTCAAACATCGAGTGAAGAATAATATATTACATTGGTTGTAAGTACTATTTTCATAGAGTTTGTAAAAATTCTCTGATTCATAGTGCATCGATACCCGAGTGTATCTGTGGTTTTTTCTTGGAGTATTTCCAAGGTTTTCCACGTAAAAATATCGTGTGTCTCTATTGCTTTATTTTATGCACTTAGATTAATCTTTGCATGATTTATCTTGTTAGTGAATTGGATTAAAATTGACTTTTCCACAATTAATTTTAATTTGTCTATAAATCCACAAAAAGCCTATTCACCCCCCCCCCCCCCCCCCCCCCCCTAGGCTATTTTCATTGATCGTCTAGGTAATTCACATACATTTGAAAGGCATCTTAGGATAATTAATTTAAATTCAATTCTATGACAAATTAATCTAGGGACATTTGAATAAAAATAATTCATTTTAATGTTCAAGTCCTAGAGTTCAATATGTCAAGAGTAAGTTCTTCAAAAGCTATGATAAGTTTTGACCTTCTCTAGAAACTAATGGCCTTATAAGATTACTCACTTGAGTTCATGGCCTCTAATAAAATGTCAAAGGATAAAAATTAAAGATCCTTTACATTTCCAAAGGTTAATATTGGGACTGTAAAATAATAGTCTAATTTACACAAATCCTCAATATTTTTGACAAAGGCTTTTCATAGTTGAAACGATTAAGTTCAAAGCCTTAACATGCATCTAGAAACCATTTCAACTGATATGAATTTAGTTCATGGTTCTAGGACAACATAATTGTTGAGTTCTTCCATGGCTTATGAAAGCCTGAACTAACTCAACTTTAGCAAGGAATATATATGTCTACATGTATCATCAATGATGTCAATGATATGTATGGTCCTATATGCTATATTGTCAAAAGTTGAGCTTTGAAATAAACTATTTGAAAAATAATTAAATTTAATTTTTATCTAACACTCACCCAAGACTATTTTACCCAATTATTGTATCTTCAGTTTCTTTAAGCTTTGGATTAATGTCTCCATCCTTGTCTCCCGTGTCTTTTAAGCTCTAAACATATTTGCTTGATCTTCTCATGAATTCACAAGCTCTCTTGAGTTGTTCTTCAATATAAAACCTACTAAGCATAACTCATGTAGACATTAGTTCACCACATTCAGTTGTTTGTTATCATTAAAATGTCTCATTTACCCTTTGTTGAAAACCTTGGCTGAACAAATATCTCTCAATGGATATATATATACATGATATATAGACAATCTAGAGTCACGTGGAATAAAGAAATTATAGTAAAAGATTGAATCCCAAAATGTAGGGGTTCATATCCTCTCCAATATTTTTTCTCTCCTAAAAACCTCTCCAATTCGGTAAAAGGGTATTTTTTTACTGTGAGGATAACTTTGGGATTAAATGAATGAATGAGGACAAAATTGTCTTAAGAGCAGGAATTGTGAATAAATGAAAGGAGGTGGATTGATTAGTCATTATCCACTCACACATGTATAATATATATGCGCCATCTACTACCTGGTGTCTGAATCGGTTCTGCAACAACACTGTTGGTTGTACCTTTTTTTCCAATTTTGGTGCCAAAATCACTCAACATGTATATCAGCCCTAATATGTTCTTGGAACTAAGATATAGAAAGAGATACAAGGAGCAGAGGAGAAAGAGAGAAAGAGTAGAAAACAAGAGAAAGATCTTCGAACCCGGTTGTTAGTCACTAATTAACCCTAGAGGGGGTGAATAGGGTTTAAAAAATAATAATTATTAAGTTCTTTTTAACACTTACTAGCAATAACCACAATTCTCTATATTTGTTTACAAAGTAAGTTTGCAATGAAAGACTTAATTTAATTTATTAAGCTATTTACCACAATATAAATTAAGCATGCAAGATAACAAAATAAGGAGATAGAGATAGAGAGATTGACACCATGATTTTGACAAGGTTCGGTAACTCCTAGTCCTCGGCTCAAAGAATTCTCTTCCTTGAGACTTTTCTAATCCTCACACTATGACTCTTCCTTCAATGGGTGGAATAGCAAAACCTTTACACAAGAGATAATTAGCTCGTCACACAATCAAGAAAATAATCCTCCCTTGATACAATGGGCTTCACTTACCCAAGATCACAAATTTCTGTATGCAATCAATATATCACTCAAGAATCAAAAACACTCGAAAACCCTAAGGTTTTTATGGATGATAGATCAATATAAGCTCAAGTGTTTTTAGGTGATATTTCAACAACTCTAGATATATATTCTCAAAGGATATTTTCAAGGAGAGAATAAACAAAAAGCTAGAGTTTAAATCTTCAAAAATGATTTGAGTGAAAAACGAGATTTATTTCTTCTTGCTTTCAAAAGACTTTTCAAAGAGTGCTTGAGAAAAAATAAGAGATGAAGATTTTTAGAAAATTTCTGACATAAGAACCTTGTCTTTCAATCCCATATCTCATTCTATATATAGTGAAGCATTAGGGTTTGAGAGTGAATCTCATCCTAGAAAGTTTGGAGAGTGAGATCTGAAAACTAACAAGAATAATCACAAAGTAATGGGCAAAAATATTTTTTAGATATACTTTTCCTTAAAATACTGAAGCACCCAGTCGACTACCTCCAAGCTGTATTTTAAAATATTTTCCCCAATGGCTATGGCAAGTCGACTGCCTTAAGAGCCAATCGACTACCTTAGACAGGCCAGTCAACTGCTTCAGGCAATCAAATGTGTTTAAAACTTTCTGTTTCATCCAGTGGACTGGGCCATTGGCTAGTCGACTGGGTCACAGCCATTCAGCTGCCATTGCTTGGCCAGTCGACTGGGTGACTCCAAGAAATTGTTTCAAGGTTCGTTTTGGTCCCGTTTTGAGTTCGGTTCTTTAATCACTTGAGCTTAAAAGACCAATCAATGCATAGAATACATTGTTACAATATTCTCACCCTGACCTATCTATCCTAGGTCTTGAGTCTTTAGATTTCGCCTTTCGTTGACCATTTTGTCCTTTTTCGATTTTGCGCTTGAGTTACTTTTTTGTTTATCGCTTTTCGTGTTTGTATTCTTTCCGAATCATTCTCCTGTCCTTGTTGAAACACTTAGCTCAAAGTTATATTAGTATCAAATACGTTTTCAAATGTTTTGTTAATATCAAAATAAGAATTATTGTCCAAAATAGAATTTCAAGGCCAACAATCTCCCCCTTTTTGATGTTGACAAAACATTCCGTGTTTGCGCATATTTGGTGAAGTATCAAGTGATACTCCCCCTTAATGTGTGCATATTTCATTTTTATTTTGATTCTCCCCCTTAGGAAATAAATTTTGCAATTCGATAGTCATTGAGGTAATGCTTTGAAAGATGGTAGAAACAACATTTTCATTTAAAATTTGCAATTTTCGATACATGTTGTTTTACTACTACAACGACACACGAAATACTAAAACATAGAGTAAGAATAGAAACAACACAAACCAAGCTAGGCAACGCCCTATGCTACACAAAATATAGTCTACTACAACCAAACATCTAAAACACCCAAAAATTCTCCCCCTTTGGAGACATAAAAAAGGCGGATGATCACGGCGAAGAGCTTCCATAGCAGTGGTGATGTGGTCAACCTTGTCCTCAAGGTGCTTCATGTCCTCGGTAATCTTCTTGTGGGCTTCCTCATTGCACTTAATGACTTCCAGAATTTGAGTAAGGGTTTCGGGATTTCCACTGAACCCAAAATAAGGAATGTCGAAGGAGCTGCCCATAGAAGGAAAAGAAGAAGTTGGAGCTTCCGGATGAGGAACAGATGGACCGGCTTGGTCCGTTGGAGGAGCCTACTTTAGAGAGACCAACACTCCATTGGCATTTTCTCCAATATGCATATGCTTAAGATGAGTGGGATCAAGAAAAAATGGATTATGCTCTGAAGGTTCTTCATGGAGCGGAACATTGCACTGAGCAAGAAGATAAGAAATATAGGTGGGAAATATGAGAGCACCGTTCTTCCTTTGGCACTCAAGGACTGCAGAAGTGAAAATGAAGGCAATATTTACCTTTCGACCCATCATGACGTAAAAGATAAGGAAGACTTCCATTATCGACACAAGACTCCGGCTTCCGAACTTGGTCAAAATGGAATATGTGATAATATTGGGCACAAGTCAAGCCTCGGGAATAAGCGAGGAAGATGAAAATTCGGCAGTTGTGGTAATGGTTTTGTATACCAAAATTGCCCGAACAGCTTCGAGAGGATCGAATTCACTTGAAGAATACCAAACAGACGGACAGTAATAGGAAATTCCATCTGGAGGAAGCCGAAATGCATCATTGATTACAGCTTTGGTGAGGTTAAAGGATTTACCCGTAACATCGGAGCGGAGAGTAGTGGCAGGGGGACTCGGTTGAGGCGGATTCCATAGATTTGTGTAGAAATCCTTGACGGCAAGTGGGAAATTAAGAAAATTGAGAGAAAAAAAGAAACCCCAACCCATATTTTGGAAGAGATTGAACGCATTTGTACCAATCTCTTCACATAGAGTTTGAGAACAATACGACACCGAGCAATTTTTTGATGAATGAATTTTGTCTCGAGAAGATGAATATTGTCTTTGTCATTGCCGAAAAGAGCAGAGATGGACATGGGACCAGATTCATCCTCAAAATCAGTTTCCTCTTGAACAGGGGGCGTAGGACGTGGTAGAGGAGGTGCAGCCATCGAGCTTCCACCCGGACGGGTTTGTTTGCGAGTAGGCACGGGCTTGGGTGCCATGAGAGAGATGAGAACCAAGATAAAGGGAGACATTTTGAGAGAATGAAAGAAAAAAATGGTGAATAGAAGAGGAGATGGGTTGTAGATATATATATGTGTATGTATATGCATATAGGTGAGATGTAAGAGAAGAGAATGAAGAAAAGGGTTGTGTAGTAGTGGGGAAGTGAGTGAGATGTGAATTGAGGGCGTGAAATAGGGAAGAGATAGGAGAAATCGTGGAGAGAGTGGAGAGAAGACGAATAGAAAAGAGGTTTTAAAATAGAGACCGTGTAGAGGCAGTCGACTAGCCAAACGGAGGCAGTTGACTGACTCATGACCCAGTCGGCTGGCCAAAGGTACGCAGTCGACTGGCTGAAGTAGATTAAAAACATAAAAACTCTCTGGTTCACCTAGTCGACTGGCCTTTTATGAGGCATTCAACTGGCCTTAAAAAAAACATTAAAATTTTGAAATTTTTGAAAGCTGAGATAGTAGACGTGGTTTTATGAAAACTAAGTTATTACTTCAAAATCTATGGCCATTCCAATTTCTCTACGAATTTTTGAAAAAGGTTTGTCCGAAAGAGGTTTTGTGAAAATACCAATAAAACCCAATTCAATGTCGCCTTTAGCTACGTCATCTCGTAAGAAGTGATGCCTAATCTCGATATGCTTTGTGCATGAGTGTTGAATAGGATTCTTCGAGTGCAAATAGCATTAGTATTGTCACATTTAATAGGTACATGATTGAAGACAAATAATTATTGCTTAATGTAAAGAGTTTGAGCGTAACTATTACCGGCCACAACATATTAGGCTTCAGCCGTAGACAAGGCAACGGAATTTTGTTTTTTACTTGACCATGATACTAGGGAGTGACCTAGAAAGTGACATGTACCGCTTGTGCTTTTCCTATCCACTTTACATCCCGCAAAATCGACATCCGAATAACTAGTGAGATAAAGTGTAGTGCCACGTGGATACCACAGTCCTAAATTAATTGTCCTACTAAGATAGCGAAAAATACGTTTTACGGCTAGCAAGTGAGATTCTTTAGGACAAGATTGAAAATGAGCACATAAGCATACGTTAAACATTATATCCGGTCTACCAGAGTTAAGTAAAGCAAACCGCTTATCATGCCTCTATATTTAGTGATGTCAACACATTTTCCATTTTTGTCTTTGTCTAGCTTAATAGAGGTACTATAGGAGTTATGGCATATTTGGCTTCCTCCATACCAAATCGCTTTAGGAAATCTTTAGTGTACTTGGATTGGCTAACAAATAAGTCATCCACGCTTTGCTTGATTTGTAACCCTAAGAAGAAATTCAATTCACCCATCATACTCATTTCAAATTCATTTTGTATATTTATTGCAAATTCTTTGCAAAGAGAATTATTTGTTGATCCGAATATAATGTCGTCAAAATATATTTGGATAAGCAACAAGTTGTTCTTAACTGATTTTGTAAAGAGTGTATTATCAATTTTGCCTTTTGAAAACTCATTTTGAATCAAGAAATCACTAAGTCTCTCATACCAAGCTCTAGGAGCTTGCTTTAAGCCATACAAGGCTTTACATAATAAACATGATTTGGAAAAAGTTCATTTTCAGAACCGGGTGGTTGCTTTACAAACACTTCTTCATCTGTAGTTTCGTTTAGAAAAACACTTTTAACATCCATTTGATAAAGAGTAAAATTTCTAGATGATACAAATGCAAGAAACATTCTAATTGCTTCTAATCTGGCTACGGGTGTAAAGGTTTCATCATAGTCATTACCTTCCTCTTGATTGTAACATTAAGCTATCAATCTTACATTGTTTCGAATAATCACTCCATCTTCATCCTTTTTATTTTGAAAAATCCATTTTGTGCCTATTATAGTTTGATGTGTGGGTTGAGGAACTAAATGCCAAACTTGATTATCTTCAGATTGATTTAACCCCTCTTGCATAGCCATGATCAAAGAATCATCACATTGAGCTTTGTGGAAGTTCTTGGGTTCGATTTGAGACACAAAAGCAATGTGATTGCATAAGTTTCTAAGTTGAGATCTTGTGTTAACACCTTGTAAAGGATTTACTATGACTTGGTCAAGAGGGTGGTTATGTACAACCCTCCAAGATTTAGGAATAGAGCTTGTGAAGTCATCATTAGATTGATTCTCAACTTCACTCTTGTCCATTTGCCTACTTGATGAGTTGGAGATATTAAGGTTATTTAAGTTATCCTCAATCCCTACAACTTCATCACTATCTAGGTCAACCTTAGGTAATGATAGTGGTAGTGATTCATCAAAAACAACATGGATAGACTCTACCATGGTTAAAGTCCTTTTGTTAAAGACTCTAAAGGCTCTACTTCTTGAGGAATAACCTAAGAAAATTCCTTCATCCGATTTGGAGTCGAACTTTCCCAAGTTATCTTTAACATTTAGCACAAATCATTTACACCCGAACACCTTGAAATACCCAATATTGGGTTTTCGACCGTTCCATAACTCATAAGGTGTTTTTCTCAATTTTATTTGAATGATAACTCTATTTATAACATGACAAGCGGTATTTACCGCTTCCGCCCAAAGGCTTCGGGGAAGGTTGTGTTCATTTAACATGGTTCTAGCCATTTCTTGTAACGATCTATTCTTTCTTTCAACCACACCATTTGTTGAGGAGATCTTGGAGCTGAGAGATCATGAGATACACCAAGTTCATCACATAATTTCTCTAGATCTTGATTATCAAATTCTCTACCCATATCACTTCTAATTTTCTTAATTTTCAAATCTTTTTCATTTTGAATGACTCTATAAACTTTACCAGGAATGGAGTGAGTTTCATTTTTATGAGCAAGAAAGTGAACCCAAGTAAATCTAGAGTAGTCATCGACTATAACATGTACATAGAGTTTCCCGGCTAAGCTAGCCGTTCTCTCTGGACCAAAAAGGTCCATGTGTAGTAGCTCTAATGGTCTAGAAGTGGTAATGTCTTTCTTTCTTTTGAAAGAGGATTTCACTTGTTTTCCTATTTGACACGCACTACATATTTTATCTCTTGAAAAATTAGTCTTCGGGAGGCCTTTGACTAACTCATTTTTAGATAAACGATGAATGAGGTCCATACTAGCATGTCCTAAGTGTCTATGTCATAACCAACTATTTTTGCTAGATGTGACAAAACACTTAACATCTTGTTCATTCAATTCACAAAGCAACATAGTATATAAATTTCCGTTTCTTTTGGCATTAAACAATGGCTTTCCATCTTTCTCAACTATGGATACATTTGACCTAAAAGTAACATCATAACCTTTGTCACATAATTGACTAATAATAAACAAGTTATGCTTCAAACCATCAACTAAAAGCACATTATCTATAGATAAAGAGGAAGATATACCGGTGGATCCAATTCCAATAAATTTTCCTTTAGAGTTGTCTCCAAAAGTAATGCTCCCTCCTTCATATGATCTTAAAGACATGAATTTTGATTTGTCTCCCGTCATGTGCCTTAAGCATCCGCTATCAAGAAACCATCTTTCTTTTGAGACGGACTTCAAGCATACCTACAAAACAAATTTAAGTAACTTTCATTGGTACCCAATATGTTTTGGGTCCATTATGGTTAGAGAGAGATGCAATAGTTCCTTTTGGAACCCAAAACGTTTTAGTTACCACATTTTCTTTTGTACGTAGACATGTAATGGTTCCTTTTGGAACCCAAAACATTTTTGAGACAACTTTCTTCTTGCTTAGAAGACATGTATTTGCCTTATGACCCTTTTTCTTGCAATAATAACATGTAATATGGTTGTGATCAATTGAGGTTGAGTGGGATGATTGTTTTGAAAAAGTATGCCTTAATGATTTTCTCTTCTTCAATAAAAGTGCATATTTGTTAAAAGCATCATACCCTAAGCCACTTTTGTCAAATGATCTTCTTTGTCTTCCTAACATAATGCTCAAATTTTATTTTCCCTTTGTGAATTTTGCTAAGATGTTTATTTGATCATCTATAGTCTTTTTCAATAACACATTTTCCTTTTCTATCTTAATACTTTTGTCATTTGTTATATTTGAATCTACTACGGTGAAGTAAGTATGACTACATGAAGATTTAGTCTTCTTAAGTAAAATATGTTTACTAGCTAATCTTTCAAATTCATCATGCAATTCTTCAAATGCATCTTGCAATTCATTATAGGAGAATAAAATCTTATCATATGACAAAATGGATTTATCTAATACTCGTGAAATTAAATGTTCCTCATCTTCATTTGCCATGAGGCAAAGATTTGCTATTTCCTCGTCATTTTCCTCCTCATCTGAATGAAAAAAATCATAGTCATCCCATGTTGCATTCATGGCCATCTTGTTTGGCCTTTTCTTGTTCTCCTTTTTGGGCTTGAAACACTCACTTCTATAGGAGAATATAATCTTATCATATGACAAAATGGATTTGTCTAATACTCGTGAAATTAAATGTACCTCATCTTCATTTGCCATGAGGCAAAGATTTGTTATTTCCTCGTCATTTTCCTCCTCATCTGAATGAAAAAAATCATAGTCATCCCATGTTGCATTCATGGCCATCTTGTTTAGCCTTTTCTTGTTCTCCTTTTTGGGCTTGAAACACTCACTTCTATAGTGCCCCGGTTTTCCATAATTGAAGCAAGTTATAGGCTACCTCTTGCTAGTCTCACCTCTTGGCTCATTTCTCTTTATGAATCTCCCACCATTAGCCTTCTTTCAACAAACCGTCAGTAGCTACTCGCTCACTCGAGAAGCTATGAAACTTTAGACATTAGTCTATCGGTTCTAACTCAACACCGCTTTGACCTTTAAAAGATTGACCAAGACGCTACCTTTCGAAACAAAACAATAAGCTTCATAAACATGTCAAATAAGTGGTTTACAAGACTCATGAATAATGTCAGTGTCATCCGACATGATGCCACAAAAATAGGCACGGTACACGGTCTAAACCCAATAGAAATATTTACATCACAGTGAGGACGCAACAAAAATTTTCAATCATCAGGAAGGACATCCCAACACTCATACACAACACTCGGTACGTCGACAAAACCACCTACTTCTTCGTCGGTCACCCTTGCCAACAAGAAAGTATCCATGAAAAGCAACACTAGAGTCGCTTTGAACGCCCATGACTAAAGTATCCACTCTTTAGGGTACACATGTTTATACAACCCCTATCATAATAGGAAGCAAAAGAAGAGTCTCCATAATCACCAAAGAAGAGGAAGTGATCGCCCGAAGGCGCGTCCATAGACACACGAACTTGAAAACAATCAATTCACACACAAAAGATTGATAACCAATCCATTCCCAAAATGATGTCGAAGCTCGTCATGCCAAAGGGAGTGAAGTCAAATGATAACTACTGTCGAGCAATCGCAACTTCACAATCATGACACACTCGAGTTAAGTACGCATTACATCTCACTAATGCATAGCTTAACCATGCATCATCAAGAGAACAAACCGCTAGTCCCAAAGATGAAACAAGGGAGAAGCAAAGGCTAAAGTGACAAGGAAAATAATGATCCCGGATCAAAAGTAAGCTAATCCAACTCCCAAAGATAAGGAGGAAGGGATCTAAGCAACACTAACCCAAAGGTATTCCAATAACGTAATACCGTTATGCCGACATATGCACAAGCGACCAGATAAAACAACCACCACTATTAGGTGACAAGTCATAATCTAAAGAACACGAAGTGAAAAGTGATAATGTCATTCTTCCATCGTCCCATAGAGAAAGAACACATTCTGATACCAAGTTGTCACGCCCCTAATTTCCAAGGACTTCGAAACCCGAGCCTAAAAGCTAAGGGAGTTAAAAGAAATAAAATAAAATCTCATTAAGTCGTCAAATACCCGTTAAAGGGTAAAATAGTCATTTCACATCCCAAAGATGTCAACAAAATCACTCAGGATCGAAAAGGAAATGCAACGACTGAAACGACACTCTAAACAGATCATTCCAACACCTCATGTTTACCCAAGGGTAAAATGGTCAATTAAGGGGTAAAATGGTAATTTTCAAGTACAACTACCAATTTTGGACCTAACACAAGCCTTAGGAAGAAACGAAATCTAAATCAAAGTCACGAGGCAAGAGATATGAATTTTGGAAAACGGTATCGGACAACGCCGACCAAAACAGAAAATTGAAGTACCCCACTTTCACCAAGGGTAAAACAGTCATTTCAAGTAAAAATAAATGATTTCAAATTTTATCTTTAGAATTTTAACATAGGACAAGCCATAGAAACCAACAGGACCTAATTCGGAGGTGCGAAGTAAGAGAAAAAGATTTTTGAAAATCAGATGTCGGATGCCACTACAGGCCATGGCATGCGCGTTGTGACGCCCTGGGGCGGCATGATGCCCCTATTTTTGCCCCTTTTTGATTGAAATATACTCATTTTGCATATGGACTCCGTTTTTTGCGTCGTCAATCCTGAAAAATCACATATATTTGAAATGCCCTATTTCATTTACGGATATCAAAAATAGTCACCGAGACCTCGGGAAATGAAAAAAACAAAAAAATTGTGTAAAAATAATTCTCTAAAATTTCGTAAAATTATTCGTCTTGCCCCAGGTCTCCGTTTTAACTACCACCGGTTTCTAAAACAAGAAATATTTCCGGGGCTACAGGGGTGGACGAAAATGGGTTTTTCTATTCAAAATGAAAAGGATTTGTTTGAAAACCTAGAAAAATGTCATTTTCGGTCGGACACCTAATAACTACATTCAACAACAAGAATCCACTACACAACAATAAACAGAAGCATATGAAATTAATATTCAAATGCCCTAAGGCAATACATGTCATAGTTTTTCCTAAAATAAAATAGTTTACATTTCCGGCACCGAAGTGCACCAGAATTAACTACAACCCATCCGGCTAACAACTTAGCCATTAAAAAAAAGTAATACATTGCTTGGATTAAAAGTTAGCAAAAGAAGGCATGTGAGTACACGTATCACTTATACATCACAAAATAGTAAAGTCCATCTCTATAAGTACAAAAATACGGCCAAGATATCATAATCCATCCAACTACAAACCTTCCGTAACGGAATCATCACATGAAAAAAATAATATGTTCTGGGGTGAGCTCAGTAGCCCAGTAGAGGAAGCGTCATCGCCTCAATCTCGGTAGTCCGGGTGGTACAACCCACATCGCTCTCATGCCAATCCGGAACCCCATCGAACCAAACATGCAATTTTCCTCAACATGCTCACATTATAGTCCTTCAAACATATCATGCTTCAACATCGAAATCATAATCACATATATGATATTTTAAATGCAATATGACTCAACACACCTCATGTTATACCCTATTCGCCCAACACAGGTTAACAGATACATACTCTGGCCATTTAATTTTGAGGATACAAGTTCATCAAGTAATATAGAGTACTGCACCGATTCTTTTTAAGTGCTTTTGACACTTCACACTTTCAACAAGAGTGGTTGCACGAGATCCCAGTTTGTAACTCTGTGCCCCAAGACCACAAAGGTTAAGAATATGATCCCCTCTTACGACTCCCAAACCAGTATCACGTTTCCGGACATACTAGTTCCGTAGGGTTGAAACACCTCCTGGCCAGTTGTTGCGACGATCCGACACAAGACTACCCACACATGATGACACGACCCGCATATACCAACACCATGATTTTGACATTACACAATGCACTCAATATGCATCAAGGTTTTCAATAACAACCATGTTACATCACAATATATGTTTTTCTCATTTGCAATATATTGGACTCAATATAACCATCATGCTTACAATTTCTCACTTATAAGCACTAGTACATAACATGTTCCATCACAATACATGCTCTTCTCATTAGCAATATATTGTACACAATTTATCACAATTCTTACAATTTCACATTTATAAGCAATAAACCACAACAAGCATTTATATCACACAACCATGCTTTCAATGGCCTAGTTCATCCTATAACTTGTCAAGACTCAACTCGCATATATATATATATATATATATATATATATATATATATATATATATATTTGGCATATATACACATAGACACACACACCTTCATACAAAAACTAAAATAACTTGTTTTTCCCCTACCTTAATCCAAGCAAGCCTACACAAGGATGCTAAAGAGGTTCAAGCAAGGTCACCAATGTCAACTGTGCCTCCAAGAATAAGTTGATTGCACAACCTTCACAATTCTATTCAATACACCATATAATGGAAACAAGATTACTATGGTGTCACAATAAACCAAAAATTATCAAAAGTGGCTCCAACCACCAAGAATCAACCAAAACCCTAATGATATCTAGACTAGGGTTTCATGAATGGAATACACAAAAGGAAAGAGATAGTTAGGCCACTTACCAAAATCTCCAACCCAAAAGTGAGCTCAAAATCACAAGATGAACTCCAAGCTTTCAATAACTGAAAATTGGTGACAAGGTTCAACTTATGGTCCTTAACAAGATTCAAGAGAGAAGAAAACCTAAAATCAAAATTTGAACACATAAATTCAAGAATATACATCCCAGGGTTTGAAGTTGGAAAAACTCTAAAGAGTTAGATACCTACCCCAATAGTTAGAGCAAATGGAAGAGGAGAGTTATCCAAGCAAGTTCGATATTAAATACTCCTTCAACCTCCAAGTGGAAGGAGATGAAATCCAATGAAAAAGTGGAAGATGAAAGGAGAAGTGTAGAGAAATGAGTTTGTAGAGAGTGAAAAAGTTTTGCTAATGGAAGACCTATGGAGTTAGAGAGATTTTCTAGTCACACCTCTCATAATCCAATGGTGTACATTCAAAATCCGCATAACGTTGAGCTCATTCAAATCATATCCCAACACTTAGCTAAATCTCTACAATTTTTACTAGGTGCTCTTAATATGAAAATACCAATTCACCATTTGGTCATTTATTTCCCGAAATCATTATCAATAATTTTCATTATTCTCAAAATGAAAATACAACATGTAACTTACAATTTTAATATCATATAAAATATGTAAGTCATGATAAGCACATAAACACATTAAGCACATAATCACATAAGCACTTAATTGTTAATAAATTTTTTTAATTAAGATGTAAAAATACCATACGCTACTACCTTCACACCTTAGGAGATTTCGTCCTCAAAATCAAGACGTAACTAAAGAAGAAACAAGTCCAGGTATTTTTCCCGAACATCACGCTCACGTTAACAAATTGTTTCCTTAACATCGTGACGGTGCCATGAGGCCTCGACTAATGAAATGGTTTAGTCTCACAAAACCCCCTCTCGAGCACCTAGGATCCTCACGGTTCGCTCCCCGTAGGACACGTCTTTGGCAATGACACCCATCCAACTCAAGACATGAGATGGATCCGGCCCGCACATGAGAAAGATGAACACATGGGATAACCACTGTGAACCCTGGTGAGCTCCTATGGTAACACACTCAGTAGGTCACTATACCATAATCACCCAAAAACACAAAGGGACTAAGCCGAGGTTCAAAACTCAAAGTAAGACTAAAAGTCTAATAATCAGTATCAAGTCTCCTATGACCATAATGATCATACCTCAAGTCTGTGCGCTATACTAATCCCGATAAAGAAGATCAAATCTTTAACCTCAAGAGTACCAGAAGGATCTACTACCTAGCAAAACATAGGCTAAGGCCATAAATCAAGGCACTTAATCCTCAAGTAATAATGGTTATCCTTGGCCCTATAACCATATCACTTAGTTCACTATTTCAACCATTAAAGCACTAGATCCATAATCATGATCACGGTCAATAATACACATATAATGATCTCAAACAATTTCTTCACATTTCAATTCTACAATCATTATATCATTGCCTTCCTGAATCAATCATTTTGAACCTCAAATTCTTAATTGATTCAATTAAAACTCACTATATCATAATGCTAAGGTTACACTCTGAATCTCCAAAGTCTAATCACAATTAAACCTCGATTACAACCCACCGTCTCGTGGATAAGTTATGATTAAACCTCGATTACTCAAATCGCTAATCTATAAGATATAAAAGTCTCTCAAGAAGATATCTCAATATAATCCTTTAATTAACGGTTCAATGACAATCATTCATCAACTTAATTCACTAGTTCATACGTTACATACAATCCCTGTAAGGTTCCAAACCACTTAGATGCTATCACAGAACATATCACATCATACCTTACAACTCACTCTCTAATATCCATAACTTCATTGCTCAGTGAAACCTGACTGTTTCAAAGTCAAGTCCCCAAGTTTAAAATCGAATGGTACGACTAGTTTTACGATAAACCACACATCAAAGGATAACACAAGTCATATGTCCCTAAGAATCCTTTAATATAGGAACAGGGTAGCTAAAACGTATATCGACAAGTCCTTAATCCTCAATGAAAATAGCTTCAACTTTCCTTATACCACAAGCACAGTTAAATAACGTAACCATACACTAAGTACAATTAACTTCAACTCACGTAATGAGGTACATTACCGAAAACCCATAGAAGTAAACCAACTACACAACCGTAAAGCGAGAAAGACCGTACTCCAAGTACGTGATGAAGGAAAGGAAGAAACGCAATAATTTCCTACTCATGTGAAGACACAGACACGTCAACGAAGTGAAAAACCAAGGCAATCTACCATAGTAACTTATTACTACCAATGCCCACACTGTCACTCAACACCCGACATGTTAAGGGTTGACAGATGAAATCACTCTCTATCCGACTCCATGAATTTTAGTGATCAACCATTAATGAACCTCAAGGTGACAAGTCATACCTCATTTCTACTAGGAACCGCAATTATGCACTAACTAACATTCACTTCACTATAATCATACTACTTCATACCTCAATCACAATAATATTAACATCTCCAATTTTTCATGATTTCTAGATCGACGAAAGCCTAAACTCATGTTCTAACCGCAACATAAACCCTACAACACCAATAACTATTTATCATGTCCGCAATCTCCTCGTGACAGATAGTCATACTCCTAACCTATTCCTCAAATCATGTTTCGATAATCAACACTCTCATATACTAGTTAATAGTCATGCCTCAAATGAATCACCAAATCATATTCTCGGAATTAAAAGCTTACATGGCAATTATTAGCTACAACACTACTAAAAATCAACATCAAGATCCCCAATCAAAGAAATCACTAATAAGTGAGTCTAAACATACACTAACCCTCAAAATTTTAACCATCAACTATTAACTAGCAATCATTCCCTCAAACACCATTTCTACTTTCAATAAATAAATTAAGACTTATACACAAGTCCACTACTTGCAAGCTAAAGAAAATGCAAGATCATACTTTCCATCTCCAAGTCATACACAATAATTCACAACTCTCTCATCACAGATTATCACTCCAGGGCTCATAAAACACATCTCCCAGTGTTACATGACCTGGTAATTCATAATCACTGAATAACTACTCTTATACCTCAAGTCCATCGATAACCATGGAATGACATGGTTACATCATAACCCTAAGTAAAACAACCTCGAACAACAAGAAGGATACCTGGGCAACACACATTGAATACCATAGGAGTAAATACCTATTAGCAATGGCCCCAAAAAGGCAAGTCAACCTAAAAAGCCTACACAAGAACACCTAATTACAAAACCCCTTTAATGGTTCAACAAAAATGGAAACCAAAATCAAAGCTTATTAGATACACCACTTAATCTCCAATGACATGTTATCACTACATAACGTATCATTGTCCCTAAGTCCCCATAGGAGACCTACTAAGACACAAGGGAAAGAGGAACTCGTCCCCAAACACAGAATGATACCGAAGCGGTTCATACCGGGACAACAAAATTGCTCATCCATCCTAGGCATACACTCTCACATGAAGCATCACAATAAAAATGTTACCAATGCCTCGCTAGAGTTAGGTTAAAATCAGAGACATAGTCATTAGTACCATTCACCAGAGGGTACCCCTTAACACTTGTCATCCCGCACGAACCTAATGCTCTACCGCGTAAGTCAAAACATTTCATTAGCAAGACACATAAAAATAAAATTCTAATAAACTGTCGGTAGCTACTCCCTCACTCGAGAAGCTATGACAGTCTAGACATTAGTCTAACTCAACACTGCTTTGAACTTTTAAAAATTTAACTTAGACACTACCTTTCAAAACAATAAGCTTCTCGAATACGTCAAACAAGTAGTTTACAAGACCCATGAATGATGTCAGTGCCATCCAATACGATGCCACAACAATAGGCATGGTACACAGCCTAAACCTAAAAGAAACTTTACATCATGGTGAGGATGCAATGAAAATTTAAATCATCGAGAAGGACATCCCAATACTCGTACACACACTCGGTACGTCAAAAAAACCACCTACTTCTTCGTCGGCCACTCTTGCCAATATGAAGCTAGGCAAGTCACAATTTCCTCAAACCCTAAAAAACAACACTAGCGTCATTCCAAACGCCCACAAATGAAGTACTCGCTTCGTAGCATACACATAGTTATACAACCCCTATCATAATAGGAAACAAAAGAAAAGTCTTCGTGATCACCAAAGAAATGGAAGTGCTTGTCCAATTGAGCGCCCATAGACATACGACATCGATAACAATCAATTCGCACACAGAAGGTTGATAACCAATCCATGCCTAAAATGACGCCGAAGCTTGTCATGCCAAAGGGAGTGAAGACAAATGATAACGACAGTCGAGCAATCGCGACTTCACAATCATGACACGCTACATCTCACTAACGCATAGCTTAACCATGAATCATCAAGAGAATAAATAGCTAATCCCAAAGATGAAACAAGGGAGAAGCAACGCGAAAGTAACAAGAGAAATAATGAACCCGGATCTTAAGTAAGCTAATCCAACTCCCAAAGACATGGAGGAAGAGATCTAAGCAACACTAACCCAAAGATACGCCAAATAATGTAATACAACCATGGCAACATACTCACAAGTCGACACGATAAAAAAAAAAACTTTTAACCACCACACTAAGTGACAAGTCGTAATCTAAAGACAACGAATCAAAAAGTGATAATGGCTCTCACCCATCATCACATAGAGAAATAACATGCTCTGATACCAAGTTGTCACATCCCAAATTTCCTAGGACTCCGAAACCCGAGCCTAAGAGCTAACGGAGTGAATACGGAAGTGAAAATAAACAAAATAAAATCTCACTAAGTCATAAAATACTGGTACAAGGGTCAAATGGTCATTTCAAATTCCAAAGATGTCAAAAAGATCACTCAAAATTGAAAAGGAAATGAAACGACTCAAACGGCACCCTAAACGGATCATTACAACACCCCATGTTTACCCAAGTGTAAAATGGTCAATTCAGGGTTAAAATGATAATTTCAAAGTTCAACTACAAATTTTGGACCTAGCACAAGCAATAGGAACAAACGGAACCTAGATTTAAGCAACGAGGTGGGAGATATGAATTTTTGAAAATGGTGTCGGACAACGCCGACCAAAATCGAAAGTCCAAGCCCTTCACTTTCACCAAGGGTAAAACAGTCATTTAAAATATAAAAATGACATTTAAAATTTTATCTCAAGAATTTGCACATAAGGCAAACCATAGAAACAAACGAGACCTAATTCGGAGGTCTGAGGAGGAAAATACGGAAGTCCGAAAATCGGATGTCGCCACTAGTGCGAAGTGGGATCTATCCCAAACAACTGGGATCAATCCCAATTGAACATCAAAAAAATAAAATTAGCGACCAGTGGTGGGATCTATCCTAGGTCTGAAATTTCCCAAAAAAAACAAGTTTCTTTAAAAATCCACAAAAATTATCCGTCTTGCCCCCGGTCTCCGTTTTAACTACCCTTGCTTCTAAAATTCAAAATCTTTATAAAAATGAGTTTAAAATCATTTCTAAAACAAGATAATTTTCCGAGGCTAAGGGGGTGGGCGAAAACGGATTTTTCCATTCAAAATAAAAGGGTTTGTTTGAAAACTGAGAAAACTTCCGTTTTCGGCCAAACTACAAAACACCACATCTATTTTCGAAATTTCACTATGCAACACTAAACGTAAGCATTCGTAGATTAATGTTCAAATTCCATAAGGCGATACATGTCATAGTTTTCCACAAAATGAAATAGTTTACATTTCTGGCACCGAGGTGCACCAAAAGAATAAAATCCCTGCGTATAACGCTCCAAGGGACACACATCCATGTAACTACTCGGCTAACATGCTAGCTGTAAAAGAAATAAATTTAGGGTTTGCAACACTTAGCAAAATAAGCATATGTGTACATCATCAACTAAGCTCTACAAAAAAAAGTACTCCCCCTCCATATGCATAAAAGGCGAAATCAAAACCGTATCTCTACCAAGAGACTATGGACCTCCCGAAAAGGTATCACCACCTGAAAAATATATAAGTTGTGGGGTGAAATCACAAGCCCAGTAAAGGAAGCATCATCGCCTCAATCTCGGTAGTCCGAGTGGTACAACCCACCCAAGGTTCATGCTACTAATCATAGGTCAGTCTCTTGTCCCACATGGCTCTCACGTCAATCTAGAACCCTATCAAACCCAACAAGGAATTTTCCCCAATAAGCTCACATTATAGTCATTCAAACATAGCATGCTTCAATATAGAAATCATAATCACATATATGATATTTTAAATACAATATGACTCAACACACCTCATGTTATAGCCTATTCGCCCAACACAGGTTAACGGATACATACTTTGGCCATTTAATTTTGAGGATACAAGTTCATCATGTAATGTAAAGTACCGCACCGATTCTTCCCAAGTGCTTTTGACACTTCACACTTTCAACAAGGAAGAGTGATTGCACGAGAGCCCAGCTTGCAACTCCGTGCCCCAAGACCACAAAGGTCAAGAATACGAGCCCCTCTTACGACTCCCAAACCATTATCATGTTTTCGGACTTACTAGGTCCGTATGGGTGAAACACCTCCTGGCCAGTTGTTGCGACAATCCGACACAAGACTACCCACACATGATGAAACGACCCGCATATACCAACACCATTATTTTGATATTACATGATGTACTCAATATGTATTAAGGTTTTCAATAACAACCATGTTCCATCACAATATATTCTTTTCTCATTTGCAATATATTGGACTCAATATAACCATCATGCTTACAATTTCACACTTATAAGCAATAGTTCACAAAATGTTCCATCACAATACATGATTTTCTCATTATGCAATATATTGTATTCCATTTATCACAATGCTTACAAGTTCACATTTATAAGCAATAAACCACAACAAGCATTTATATAACACAATCATGCTTTCAATGGCCTAATTCATCATCTAAGTTGTCAAGACTCAACTCACATATATATATATGGAATATATACACATAAACGTACACACCCTCGTACAAAAACTAAAACAACTCGTTTTTCCCCTACCTCAATCCATGCAAGTCTACACAAGGATGCTAAAGAGGTACAAGCAAGGTCACCAATGTCAAATGTGCCTCCAAAAATAATTTGATTGCACAACTTTCACAATTCTATTCAATACACCATATAATGGAAACAAGACTACTATGGTGTCACAATAAACCAAAAATTATCAAAAGTGGCTCCAACCACAAGAATCAACCAAAACCCTAATGATATCTAGACTAGGGTTTCATGAATGGAATACACAGAAGGAAAGAGATAGTTATGACACTTACCAAAATCTCCAACCCAAAAGTGAGCTCAAAATCACAACATGAACTCCAAGCTTTCAATAACCGAAAATTGGTGAAAAGGTTCAACTTATGGTCCTTAACAAGATTCAAGAGAGAAGGAAACTGTCACGCCCCGTTATTCCTGAGACTCCTGTCTAGAGAATAAGCGAATCCCGAGGTATGACGTCACTGAAAATGACAACCAAAATCAACGATAACACTGAAATACATGAAATAGGAGTGAAAATGAAGTATTCTATGTCACCTGAGTGATAGAAACTCAGTAAAGAATTCTAATGAAAATCTGGCAGAGTTCCGTTTATAAATGGAACCTCCGGACAACCCAAAAACAACACAACACAGGAACCTGCCCATAATAACAGAAATAGAAACAGTGGAACGTAATCCAACATTCAAAAAACCTAGTAGGGCCGAGGTAATGGAAAAGAACACCAATACCTCTCCAAACCCCTCTAAAATCAATAGAGCCCCAAATGCTCAAATGAAAATAGAAAGAAAACCACTTGGCGATGCCGAAAAGGTATAAAGGCACCCCAAAACAACAAATATCGACTGAGCCACCAAACTCGAATAAGAATACATAAAACTCAATGGTAGTGCCAAACAGATACAATGGCACCCAAAAAATAATAAATACACAGAATAGAGATACAATACAAGGGAATCTGCCAACAGCCTGGCTCCCAAGAGAATAAAAGAATACATGAATATGATTACAGAAGGAGGAATAAAACTACCGTCCCAAATCACCCGTATCGTCGCTGCCGAGCATAAACCATGTTGCGTCCACCTGCAAACCTGCAACCTGTATGGGGGTGAGCACAACCTCGGGGGCTCACCAAAAATATCAAAACATCACACTCGTAGCCGTCTAGAAAATGCTAACCATCCCGTGTGCATGCATCTATCCTAGGTCGGTCAGTTGCCTCATGTGGCACCCACGCCAAACAGAGACCCCAAAATAATCTCATCTACAGCCTCAAATCTACTATGGATATCAAAAGACAACAGATCAACGACAATATAACACCCATGTATATATATATATATATATATATATAACATCCTGTAAATAACTAAGCCTACCACCTAGGCCTATAGACAATAAATCTGAACTCCACTCTTCTCTAGAGATACAATCAGACTAAGTATCTATCATACCGTACACCTAGCACGCTGCTCAAGGTTCCTAAGAGGTAAATAGGTCACTCGCTAGGACTGCCGAAAAGGAATAACTAAAATCACGCCCACAACTAAACCACAAAACCTATACAGCACTGTTATCCAATCATTCCTAGAGGGTATCACTTTCATAATCATAACCTCAAACCTATCATCTTATCCACAATAACCAGAGAAATATTCCGCTCACTTAAAAGATCTTTTCTCCAAGACCTCCTATTGTAAAGAGAATTTATAAAGTCAACTAGTGATCATATGGTAGGTTCACACTGCTACCATCGATTCCTCGAAAGTAACCTAAGTGAACAAACTCTGTCATTAGATCAGGTTCAACAATCTCAAGTAAATCTCCAATTCATACAGCCTCCTGAGGCACAAGAAAGGGTTACCGGGGTCATTTAGTCCCAAACAGATGCCGAGGTCCTCGGGTTTTTAAAGAAAAACATTGAACCCCGAAGGATTCAACCGGTTTTTAAGAAAAAGTTAGGACCCAGTCAAATCTGTTTAGTTCCAATGCCTCCGAATCCACCCAAGGTACTATGAATTGCACTACGTGTGCATAAACCTGTATCATGTCTCTTACCCGAGACTAAGTCAAGGGAACTATAAAAACAAAGTGTGCCTCATGTATGCACTAAAAAGAAATCAATTCTATACCACCAATATCACCATAAGACCTCCATAACACTCTAAGATCACAATATCTCTATACCACAAACAAATGATCAATACCATCCTCAAACATTACCAGTCTGTCTCGAAATTACCATCAAACGTCCACTCGGGAGTATGACAACTCAAACCATAATGGGTACCTCAATTTACATTCAATGGATCCTTATGACACAGGACAGTCCAGAGAAAGAGAAGGATACTAACCTATCATACCAGGTTAGACCTCAAATCAACTATTCTTATATAAATCAACTAGAGTAGTATACCGACCACTCCATAACCTCATACACAAACAAATGCCCAAGGGCCTACCTGGCCGAACATTACAACTCAACTAAGTCCTCGTAAACCGTTAATCAACTCAACTAGACACCCAACTCGGGGGAGGGGCAGTTAATCACCAAAATCTCTTTTTATTTATATCCACACTTAAACCAACGAAGTCTCAGTACATCACTATCCAACTCAACTAGAGTCCAACTCAAAGGGAACAATTTCACCCCAAAGCCCATTTCCACATATAATCAAGTAATCACCATAGAACACATGTCAATCGTGGCTCCACAAATCTAGGTTTTAAAATTTTTACATTATTAGTTTTCCTTTCTTTTAAATTTTAAAAGCTTTAACTTTTATTCACATTGAGTTAATTTCCATCATTTCTAATAAGTTTACAATTACCATCAGTTCAATAATAGCAAATATCAACTATGTAAAAGATCATATAAATAAATGAATCCTCAATGTGAATAATATGCAAGGACAATGTCAATGACACCCTATCTAACATGGAACAACCGGGTATAATGTCGCCAAAGTAACACAACCACGAGGATCATATCGACTCGTGAAAGAAAACACACCGTGTTCGGATCCAATCCTCCCATGCCTCCCTGTTCCCGGATTACTAGTCCGCCGGTAGCGATACACCGCCTGACCAGTTGTTGCGATGACCCGAAAGACTCAGTGCAATATGTACATGAATGAGACATGAAACCACACCCAATGCAATATCAATGCTCATGGTGTATGAAATATGTACATCATGCCTCAACAGTGAGTCGATAATCGAAATATAACATTTATCAATTGATAAGTATATGTCCCATAATTCATTTTTATACAATCAATCCACGATATACAATCATTTCCATTTTTAAAAGCATGCTTTATAATTTAATTATAATAGCAAATTACCTCAATTTATCTCAATATCATCCGGGTTCTCAATTTTCCGATAATAATAAATTCTTATAACTTGTATGCTTTTAATTTAATCTACAGTAATGGTTTCAAATTAATCCACCTCAAGAACAATTTAATTCACAATACAACTTCATTATATTCTATGAGAAGGATAAATTATAAAGGGAACTGAAACCGTGTCTAAGTTCTACGTGAATCCCCTAGCTTATATTTTCAATTTTGATAAACTATAAATAATAGGGGATAATTTATTCGTCGGCTCTATATCCCTCAATATCCTCCCTGTCCCCACTGTATCTCAATTTCAATCACATATAACCCGGGGCAATTCATAGACTCGAATTTCACACATAGTTCTACACAATCCTACTTTAAGCCCAGGGGTACTAGACCGCCTGCTCTAATCCAATCTAAGTAGGATTTAATTTATTATAATTTTTCAGAGAATTGATTTATTTAATTTCCGCAATAATTTCCAATTTCTTCCTCCTTTAATCCATTTATGGGTACTCCGAAAATTCTATAAAATTCCTAAATATATGTCTACCACTAGGAATTTAATTTCATAATTTTATTTACTCATAAACATACAACGCAATTAATTAGCATTTTCTACGCATTAGTAGTGAGTGTTAGATATGTATATATATATAAATTCTCACCTAATTATATACGCTTACAAACAGTCCCGCCGTGAACAGTACCGGCCGTGCTCGCCGCCCAAAGCCGTCTGAAAAATATTTTCAATATGTCGAAACGACCGCATTACCGTCCTACTCAATATAGTTGAAACCCGTTAGCAATCGATTAACAATTTTGAACAAATCTACCAAAAATCGAAACTGAAATTAATACCGAAAACCTGAAATTCCCAGAGAACCGCTCAACAAACAATTACAAAATTGTTACACGACGTACCTGACATCTAGGCGAAGCTACCCTCCGAAAATCAGCCCAAACCAAGCTCGGGAAGTTGACCGAAAAAAGGGTCGAAGTTTCTGGCCGAAACTGGCCAGAAACGCCCCTGCTCGCGCATCTCCAGCTCTGTAGCGACCACGCGCTGCTGCGCCACCACCCACCGTCGGCGACTCCTGCACAATGCCGCCAACGCCGTCATCATCCCCAACTCCAGCGAAATTAGTTCCTAATCGAAACCCTAGGTCGAAGGCGACCCCATCTGCAGCAACCTTCTTCGCATCAGGATGCGATACCTTCTGCAGCTATGGCGCCGCTGCTTCTAGCCGTAGCCGCTGCTTCATACCGGCGACTTACCACCTGGTCGAAGCTCTCCTCTATTCCTCGCGCAATTCCCCTCTTTCTCTAATAAATCGGTTGTTGAATGAATGGAGAGAATCGATCCTCAATACTACACAGAGGGGAAGCAGCTGTGACCGGGGAAGACAGAGAGGAGTAGCAGGGGTGGTTTCGTTGAAGTAGAAGAGAGGAGGAGGTGCTCTACTTTTTCATCCGCATATAACATATATGTAAATATCATGTATAAGCATGTATGAAATCTGATCGTGTAGAAACTTCGTGAATCCTGCTCTCTTATACCAATAATACATATATATATATATATATAATTGTATTTAAATATATTTATTAAATACCCACATATATATATATATATATATATATATGTATGCCCAATTAATAATATATACATACAAAATAATAAATCCCGAAATAATATAACATGAGCCCGAAAAATAATCAGGACGATTAATAAATAATATCGCTGAAATAAATAATTTAGGGTATGAAACCCATATATATATAATCATAATTTAATTCGCATAAATAAAATAAGTCCCGTAAAATATACCGGGGATACTCAAATAATTGTACGTGAGCCCATCAAATTCACCGGACTCCGAATAAATATTATAGGCCCAAATAAAACTCTGGGGCACAAAATTTATCCACCAATTAAATCACCGAAAACCCCACGGTACTCCAAATAACTAATAAAATCCGGAATAAATAATTTGGCTATATGGTCGGGTATAAACTAAGATAAATCCCGTATCGACTCGCAATGTATATCTTGCGCCCCCCGTAAACTATACAAATAGTCAAGAAATAATACAAGTCAAAATAAACACTCCGGGTACGAGACTCAACTATTCGATCACCGGAGTCGTCACTAACCCAAATCGAATCAAAACCAAACGTGTCATCTAGTCGAAATACTAAACGCTATAGGTTTTAACAAAATCGTATTAACACTTATCACGTACGTATAAACATGAAAAATGAGCATAGCAATACAAATACACATAAGCACATAAGTCAAGCAACTAAGGCACCTAATGCCACATCAATACACAGGGCATCAACATACAGAGCACATATATACAATCATAAATAAAATGAGCGAAAGGACTATCAATACTCCTAAGCACGTCAGCTAAACAAGGCACGTACTAACCCCATAACCAGAGGAAACAAAAACGTCGAACCCCTAAAGCACTAACTACCGAACTCAAATTACTGAGTCGAAGCCCTAAATGTCAAGCGTCGAAACAAATCCATTTAGTCGATAACACTAGCTTTCAATCGTCACAACTCAATCACGTAGTCGATAAAAAGAACACACGTAAACATTTCACCAAGTCCGAATCTACTAAACGTTGTTGTCAAGTCACATAGTCGTCATCGATACTCCAAAAAGTCGTTAAGGTGATGACCGCCAAGTCGCGCAATCGAATCCAAGCGTAAACGCAAAAACTTTACTCGTAAAATACACAGAGTTACCATGACGTCATGAACAAGTGACGTCATCACCGAAAATAAATCGGGAATAATTCAGAAAAAAGGGAAAATGAAACGGGGTGTTACGGAAACATAAAATCAAAAGTTGAACACATAAATTCAAGAATATACATCCTAGGGTTTGAAGTTGGAAAAACTCTAAAGAGTTCGAGACCTACCCCAATACTTAGAGAAAATGGAAGAGGAGATCAATCCCAGCAATTTCCATGTTAAGCACTCCTTCAACCTCCAAGTGGAAGGAGATGAAATCCAATGAAAAAGTGGAGAAGTGGAAGAGGAAAGGAGAAGTGTAGAGATATGAGTTTGTAGAGAATGAAAAAGTCTTGTTAATGGAAGACCTATGGAGTTGTAGAGATTTTCCAGTCACACCTCTCACAATCCAATGGTGTACATTAAAGCTATAAAATGAATAAAGAATCCAAAGGTTGAAATTAAGTCTTAAAAAATCAATGAGCAAGAATAATGCAATCTTGTGATGTCCCACATCTCCCGGGTAGAGCTCTGGGGATGTGCTTATATGTGCAGTGTTGTCTCCAATTGGTATGAGGCCTTTTGGGAGGAGCCCAAAAACAAAACCGTGCGGGCTGGGCCCAAAACGGACAATATTATACCAAGTGTTAAAGCGGGGTGTTACAATTGGTATCAGAGCCAGAGCCCGGCCGGAATTAAGTGTGGGTTCATGCACATCACCCGTGGGTCACCAGCGAGGACGCTGGGTCCCAAGGGGGGGTGATTGTGATGTCCCACATCGCCCGGGTGGAGGTCTGGGTATGTACTTATATGTGCAGTGTTGTCTCCAATTGGTATTAGGCCTTTTGGGAGGAGCCCAAAAACAAAACCGTGCGGGCTAGGCCCAAAGCGGACAATATAATACCAAGTGTTGGAGCGGGGTGATACAATTGGTATCAGAGCCAGAGCCCGGCCGGAATTAAGTGTGGGTGCATGCACAAGCCCGTGGGTAACACCAGCGAGGACGCTGGGTCCTAAGAGGGGGTGATTGTGATGTCCCACATCGCCCGGGTAGAGGTCTGGGGATGTACTTATATGTGCAGTGTTGTCTCCAATTGGTATGAGGCCTTTTGGGAGGAGCCCAAGAGCAAAACCGTGCGGGTTGTTCCCAGAGAGGACAATATCATACCAAGTGTTGGAGCGGGGTGTTACAATTCTTATATTTTTGTGTCATCCAAACAAGGCCCTATGATCTAAGCGTTAAGATTAAAGATGGGAGAAAAAGATCAATGGTTGGAATTGAGACAACACATAAAAGGGTGAAATTACCAAATTCTTCCCAACTTAGGGTTAATTAAAATAGTGTCATCATGACTCTCAATTACCCTTTTACCCCTTATCATCCTCTCTATTTACCACTATGCCTCTCATATCCCAACAATTATCTAAATCTCTACAATTTCCACTAAGTGCTCTTAATATGAAAATATCAATTCACCATTTGGTCATTTATTTCACCGAAATCATTTTCAACAATTTTCATTATTCTCAAAATGAAAATACAACATGTAACTTACAATTATAATATCACATAAAACATGTAAGTCATGCTAAGCACATAAACACATTAAACACATAATCACATAAGCACGTAAGTGTTACTAAATTTTTCTAATTAGGATATTAAAATACCGGACGCTACAATACCCATATATATATACATACATATGGATACATCATCCAAGTATTGACCTTCATATGCTTATAGTTAATCCAAAAAAATTGTCATAAATGCACGGTCGAAAATTAAAATCTTGGTTTGCTCTTCTATTTCCAACCACTTTACGAATCTTGTAGCGTCTGGTATTTTTACTTACTAATTAAAATTTTTGTTAACAATTAAATGCTTATATGATTATGTGCTTAATGTGTTTATGTGCTTAGCATGACTTGCATGATTTATTTGAGATTAAATTTGTAAATTGCATGTTGTAATTTCATTTTGATAATAATGAAAAGTGTTGAAAATGAATTTGGGAAATAAATGACCAAAAAGTAAATTTGTACTTTCATATTTGGAAGACTTAGTGGAAATTGTAGAGATTTAGCTAAGTGTTGGTGTATGAGTGGTATAGTGGTAAATTGAGAGAAAGACATGGGATAAAAGGGTAATTGAGAGTCATGATGACACTCTTGTAATTAATCCTTAGTTAAGAAGGATTTGGTCTTTTCACACTTTGGAGTGTTGTCTAATGCTCCACCATTGATTTCAAGTCTTTTTCCACCTCTATTCTCAACCCTTGGATCATAGAGCCTTGTTTGGATGACACACAAATGTATGAATGCATTATTCTTGGTCTTTCATGTGTAAGACTTCATTTCCACCCTTGGATCATTCTCTCATTTTCCTTGCTTTATTCACAACCCTTGGAGTTGAGAGGAGTTAGTGAAGAATCTCTACACTTGTATATTTTCTCTCATTTGCAAGACTTTTATCTTTTGAACATAATCTCTTGCTCTCTTCTTTCTCTTCATGCTTGGTGGGTGGTGAGTTCTTGTGGTGGTCTCTTGGTGTAGTGTTCTTCACTACTTTTGGTAAGTCATCTCTTCAACTCTAGGGTTTGGTTTACAAGAACCCTAGCATTCAAGTTCATAAGTTCCTTATACTTGTATTGATTATTCTCTTCCATTTGTGCATTCTTGTGGAAGGTTGAACCTAGTTTCCAACCATCAAGTAGGTTCACTTATGGTAGCTCTTAATTTCATCTTGTGAAGAAGCTAGTGGTGAGTTCACAATCTTCTACTCATATGAATTTCTTTCTTCATGAAACCCTAGTTTAGTTATCATTGGTGCTTGGTTGATTCTTGTGGTGGGAGGCACTTTTGATAATTTCGATTTATTAATATTGTTATTCATTGAATGGTGTGTTTCTAGTTGGAAGCTATCCTTTTGAGCACTTGAATTGGTAGCTTGGCTTGGACCTCTTTTGGCATCCTTGTGTTAGCATGCTTGGATTAAGGTAGGGGAAAAACAAGTTATTTTAGTTTTTGTATGAAGGTGTGTGCGTCTATGTGTATATATGTCGTATATATAATTGCAAGTTGAGTCTTGATAACTTAGATGATGAACTAGGCCCATGAAAGCATGATTGTGTGATATAAATGTTTGTGGTGGTTTATTGCTTATAAATGTGATATTATGAGCATATTGATAAGTTGGACATAATATATTGCATAATGAGATCAAACATGTATTATGATGGACCATGGTTAAATTGAGTACAATATATTACAAAATGAGATTAGCATATATTGTGATGGAGCATGATTGTTATTGAAAACCTTGATGCATTTTGAGTGCAATGTGTAATGTCAAATACATGGGTGTTAGTGTATTTGGGTCGTGTAAACATGTGTGGGTAGTCTATGTCAGATCGTCGCAATAACTAGCCAGGATGTGTCCCCCACCTACGGAACTAGTAAGTCCGAAAATGTGATATAGGGTTAGTTGTTTCCCCATCATGGTGGAATGCGTCACTCTCAAAGCCTCAATGTATCCGAGTATGTGATCTTCGGATCTTGAGGTGTGGGAGTCTCAAGCAAGGATCTCGTACAACCACTTTTCCTTGTTGAAAATGAAAGTGTCAAAAATCACTTGGGAAGAATTGGTGCGGTACTTTACCTTGCTTCGTGAGCTAGGTATCATCAAAGCGGGTGGTAGAGTGAGTATCCGTTAACCATATCGTGCAAAGTATGTACCATTAATGGGTTGAGTCACATTGCATTTAAATTGTCATATATGTAATTGTGATATTTATGTTGATAGTACGCCATATTTGTAAATAACTATGACGTGAGTATGTTGGGGAAATTGTTTGTTGGGTTCGATGGGGTCCCGGATTAGCGTGAGAACTATGTGGGATAAAAGACCGACCTAATATTAGTAGCATGTGCCTTGGGTGGTGTCACAGGGTTCAATTTTCACACTATAATTTTTGCCCTATGATAGCCTTGGTTTCACACCAAGTCAGCCAATCCTCTCAATACTTAACGAAATATGCACAAAATATGAATAACATACAACTAAAGTAAAGGACACACAGAGTTTATAAAGGTTCACACCTCCAACCTTTCACTATATATATCAAATAGTATAAAGGAACATCTATCTCTGCAAATGGAGTATAAGACAACTCTATATCTCTCTCCTTCTACAGAATCACCATTAGGGCTATATAGACCAACTCACAAAACTGTCTATATAATTTCCCTCCTAGGATCTGGGAGACAACCCCTCCCATAGGTGTACTGGCATTGTCAGCCTTGTGCCACATACATCAAGAGGTTACAACTACAAGCCATGTCAGCAAACTGCCCAACTGTCCTATATCTCTGGATCTGTTGTGCCACATGTGATTCCTTGTCTGAATGTCACATGCCATGTGTACTCCAGCACACCACCAACCTATGTAAACATATGCCTTAGTCTTTGCTCAGCTTGTCTGCATTGTTGCCTTCATCTTGCCATGCACAAGTATCACCAATTTGGGCATGCTCTAAGCCACACCCATGCCATGACAATGCGAAATTGTGCATTGCTCCACACCTTGCATTCTGAGGTAGCCATCTGTGGTGTCATGGCTTTGTCAAAGACAAGTTAGCATTGCCAAGGCTTGATATGTGCATGGCTTGCCATGCACATTGCATGTACTGATAAGTTCACAAAATCACTATTTTAAATGTCAAAAATAAATCTTTAATTCACCATTTTATTGCATAAATGTTCTTATATATATATTTTTATTTCTTATAGGTTTGAATTGAAAAGATGAAGAAAATATATTAAAGTGAAGAAAGGAATGCACATGGATGGAAGAAAGAATATAATGCAAATTGATGAAAGATGAAGAATATAATGCACATGAAGAAAGAATAAAATGACTTGGAAAACATCAATATTCAAAGAAAAAGAAAAGAAAAGTAGATCTAACTTCACTTTACAAAATGTCATTATATTCCAATTTTCTCTATAAATAGGAGAGTAGTTGGAAATTGTAAGGGGTTAGATGGTAGAGAGTGAGAAATTGTAGAGAAAATTTAGTCTTGTATCAAGTTTTTATTTTGTTGTAATCTTTTTATTAGTTAATGAAAATTTCTTCTATCATCATGTTTTATTCCTATATCATTATGCTAGCTTAAACATCTTCTCAAGGGAGTGATGAAGCCACCTTGGGTAAGATATACATAATTTTATTTTATTTCTTATTGTTTAATTCTCTTCCCGAATTAATTCTTTCAAGTGACAAAACCTACAATAGAGGTTGAAAATAGAGGAAGGATTCTCCGTGATTACCAATCAATGGAAATACGGGGAATGCCTACCACTATTTATATTTATTTATTTTTAAACCAAAACATTAGAGGGAGGATTTTCCGTGATTACCAATTAATGGAAATACGGGGAATGCCTACCAATATCTATGTTTATGTTTAATAGGTTGGAGGAGAATTTGCAATAGAAATATATAATATTATTTATATACACCCGGGTGGTGAATTCTCTTCCCTTGAGATTTCTTCCATCATTTGATAATTATCTAGTTATATTAGTTTACTATTCAAAAATTCCAGAATTGTTTTAAGTAATTTCTTTTTATCTCGAAAAATATAGTTTTGGATCCTAGTCTCAAACCGATTTCTAAGTTGAGAGTGGTTCGACCCTACTTATTGCTATACTATTTTAAGTAAAGTATTTGTAGGTATTATAAATTTTGTTGACCGGAGTTTGGTGAAGCAACGACAAAAGAAACAATAAATCATCAATCGTCAAATGGCGCCGTTGCCGCTTCAACATTGAATTCGGAGTCAAAGATTCGAGACTACAAGTTTTCGGGAACCCACCCGAACTTTCTATCCCTCCTTTATTTTAATTTTTTTATATTGTGTGATTTTTGTTAATTTTTGAAAAACAAAAAAAAAAAAAAAAATCTATTTTGTAATCTGTTCATTGTATCCAACAGTAGGTTCTTGAAGTGTAAAAAAAAAAAAAAAAATAAAAAAAAAACTGCAGTACACTTCGGCAGTATAAGGCATCATTTGAGTAAAAAAAAAAAAAAACAAATTCATTACAACTTTCTTTGTAGTATTCTGGACAACATCAAACAAAGTTCAGTAACATTTATTCCAGTAGGTCCCAATTCCATAGTATTAAAAAAAAAAAAAAAAAAAAAAGAAGCTTTCTAACGGCTTGGTTTTATATTCTGGTTTTATTTATTTTTAATTTCCTATAAAAAAAAAAAACAGATTAGTTATAATAGTTTAATTATTATCATTTTTATTATTCACCCAATTTTGTTTTCATTATTTATTTACTTATTTGTTTATTTTTGTTGTTTTTTTTGCAGGAGGTACTGTACCGGTTCGTCAGCCAGGTTTCATATCTCTAAACCCTTGTTATTTATTTTTTCCTAGATTAGACAAATTTTGCATGCGAATTTTAGGATAGAATAACATTAGAAATTACCCTAAGTTCTCATCCTTTGTATTTAGTTTATTTCTATTTTATTTATTTTTAGTTTTAGTTTTTCTAGACACAAATTTTGCATGCGAATTTTAGGATAGAATAACATTAGAAATTCCCCTAAGCTCCCGTTTTTTTGATTTTTTTATTTCTTTTTCTCTTGTGTGTGCATATTTTAATTATTATTTTGCATAAGATACTTAAGGGCAAAATTCCCACAAGATACGGTCGGGATTTCATCACCCGTTTCCGTGGCCCACAAATCACAAAAATCCTTGCATTTGTTAAACCATGAGCCTAATTTTAAAATTCATTAGCAATAATCCAATTTAGGGTTACGAGCTCATAGGCCCTCCAGGAAGGAATCGGTTGGTAATCACTCCAGTGAGTCATTATCAAATTGATAAACGGTAGGAAATTCTGTCTAGGAGTGTGGTTGACGCGCCATTAAGCAGGTCACGTGCCTCGCCACACTTTCCTGGGAACTACTCCGTTGTTAGTTTGATGATCCTTAACTGGTAATCTATCGACTTAATCTGAAATAGAGTAGGAGCTGTCTAATTAGGAGAGAATTAATTTGGACACCATCCTATTAATTCTCTACAAGATTAGATTTAAAAATTCATCACCCTTGAATTTAAGCTCAAGATAACAAAGCCAAAAATTTTGTGTGATTTGCCCATCATCTAGTTTTTTTTTTTTTTTTTAGGTTTCTTTTTGTTTATGCCCCAGTGGTTACGAGTTAACAAGCGTTTAGTTAGGTTTCCTAGTGATCTCTCACTCTTTGATTTAGAAGAAAAATCAACTACCTTGTTAAATCTGTCAACCACCAATAATTCATCAATGGCTGCACCGAGAACTCTTAATGACTACTTTGCCCCAATCACAGCCAACCCACCCAATTGCATTGTTCTACCTGAGAATGATGCACCCCAGTTTGAGATTAGACCCGCCACAATCAATATGTTGCCAAAATTTCATGGACTTGAAAGCGAACAACCCTATATCCATTTAGTGAAGTTTTTAACAATATGCAACACATTCAAAAATCAAAATTTGAATGAAGAGGGTGTCAAACTGCGTCTTTTCCCCCTGTCCTTAGAAGATAGAGCTGCATCATGGCTAAACTCCATTCCACCCGACTCCATTCGATCATGGGATGAACTTGCAAGGAAATTCATGAGTAAGTTTTATCCCATGCAAAAGACCGAATCAATGAGAGATGCCATTAGTACTTTTAGAGGGAAAATTGAGGAACAATTCCATCAAACTTGGGACCGATTTCATGACTTGCTACTCAAATGCCCACACCATGGCTTTGATAAAGCACAACTAGTTCATTTCTTCTATAAAGGACTTTCACCTATGAACCGAACCATGATTGAGTCAATGCACCAAGGAAAGTTCAATGCCCAAACCCCTGACCAATCATATATATTTTTGGAGGAACTAGCTGAAAATGCCCAAAATTGGAATTGGAACCAAAATGATAATGAATTTTCTAGGAATGATCAAATGAATAGAACATCTGGTTTTTATGACATCAAACCTGAAAATGAGTTAAAGTCTGTGATGAAAAGTCTTGCTGAGGGAGTGAAAGACTTAGGTAAAAAGTTTGATGCATTTGCCTTAATATCTACCCCTGCACAATGCAATGTTTGTTCTGGTTTATCTCATCCAACAGAGGAATGTCCGGTCTCTTGTACATCTAAACCTTCGGATGCGCAAGTTTGTGCTTTCAATATCTTTAGGAGACCATTGCCTAATACATTTAGCCAAAGTTACCATCCTGATACTAGAAACCACCCTAATTTTTCATGGAGGCAAAATTTACCTCCACAAAACTTAAGTGGTCAGTCTGGTTTTCAAGGTAACTCCAATAGGCAACCTCAAACTCAAGGACCAATAATTCCTCAAAATCAATTCCCTAGGAATAACCAGTTCAATCCAAGCCGAGATTTAACAGTTGATCCCATGAACAACTATGTTGTTCCTGTCCCACCGGTCAATAATACTTCCAATTATGAGGACACTTTGAAAATGCTTGCCCTTAATCTTGATCAATCCAATAAGCATTCCAATCAGAGATTTCAAAAGTTAGAAAATAACTTTGATCTCTTGACTCAAAATCAACTGCAATTTCAGCAGTCTCTCCAAAATCAGTTGAGTCAACTCACTGCAGCTCTGTCTGAAAGACAAAGGGGTACATTGCCTAGCCAACCCGAAATCAATCCAAAAAGACAAGGAGTTAATCTTGTAGGGACTCCTTCCACTTCTGACCAATCAAATGCCAATATAAATTCCATCATTACCCTCAGGTCAGGAAACAAAATTGATAATAAGGTTGAGCCACCCATCAGTGATGAAATTGAACCATCCAAATCTCTTCCACCCAATTCCCAAAAATCCAAAAAGGACCAAGGTCCTAAGCTTGATGAGGTCATTCCAAAGCTGTTTATTCCACGTGCACCTTTTCCCTCTAGACTAGTCAACAATAAGAAGGACTCTCAATACAGTGAAATCTTAGAGATTTTTCAAAATCTCCAGATTAACATTCCATTTCTCACTGCTATTAAGCAAATTCCTTCTTATGCAAAATTCATTAAAGACTTAGTCAAGAGGAAAACCAATATCCCTAAGGAAGCCTTCATAGCCCAACATTGTTCCTCCTTCCTACAAAATCAAGCTGTGGTTAAACACAAAGACCCTGGTAGTCCAACTATCACTTGTAGGATAGGAGAAAATTTTGAAGGTCAAGCTTTATTGGACCTTGGTGCCAGTGTCAATGTGTTACCGTATTCAGTCTACTTGGATTTGGGATTAACTGATTTGAAGAAAACTGATGTTAGAATTCAGTTAGCTGACCGATCCATCAAAATTCCAAGGGGTATCATTGAGGATGTGATAGTAAAAGTTAATGATTTTTATTACCCCGTAGACTTTATTGTGCTAGACACTCAACCAACCCAAGGTAAACAAATTCCAATCATTTTAGGTCGACCATTTTTAGCCACAGCCAATGCATTGATCAATTGTAGAAATGGTAGCATGACCTTAACCTTTGGGAACATGAAAGTGGAAGTCAATGTGTTCAATTTGATGAAACAACCCATTGAATCAGAGTCTGTTGAAGATGTTTGTCTCATTGATTCATTAACCAACCACACCTTTAACCACTCATATCCTGAGGATCCACTCCAGCATTGTCTAGCCCATTTTGATGATAATTTGGACAAAGCTAATAACATTAGCCAAGTAAATGATTTGCTAGACTCTGCCCCACCATTTGAAGCACCCAAGTATAAATCCAAGTTTGAATCATTGTCCTTGCCAGTTAACACTGAATCTGAAAATGTAAAGAAACCACCTAATATTGAATTAAAACCTTTACCCGAGACTTTAAAATATTCGTATCTTGGTGAATCTGAGACTTTTCCAGTGGTAATATCTTTTGAGTTAACTGAGCAACAAGAGTCCCAATTAATTGAGGTTCTTAAGACAAATAGGGAAGCCATAGCATGGTCCATTGATGATATCAAGGGCATTAATCCTTTAGTGGTGCAACATCGCATTCACTTAGAAGATAATGCGAAAACCTGTAGACAACCTCAAAGGAGACTTAACCCCAATATGAAAGAAGTTGTCCGCGGAGAAGTTATCAAACTTCTTGACACTGATATCATCTACCCGATTTCTGATAGTCAATGGGTGAGTCCAATCCAGGTAGTTCCTAAAAAGTCTGGCATCACTGTTGTGTCCAATGCCCATAATGAGCTTGTTCCTACTCGTATTCAAACTGGATGGCGAGTTTGCATAGACTACAGGAAACTGAATAGCGTGACTAGAAAAGACCATTTTCCACTTCCCTTCATCGACCAAATGTTAGAAAGATTAGCTGGTCAGGCCTTCTATTGCTTTTTAGATGGTTATTCTGGTTACAATCAAATTCCTGTCCACCCTGATGACCAAGACAAAACTACTTTCACCTGTCCATTCGGTACATTCGCCTATCGTCACATGCCATTCGGCTTGTGTAATGCACCAGCTACATTTCAGCGATGTATGATGAGTATATTTAGTGACATGGTTGAAAAGTTTCTAGAAATCTTCATGGATGACTTCTCTGTCTTTGGGTCATCATTTGAGCAATGTCTAGACCATCTTTCTCTCGTACTTCAACGTTGTCGTGACAATAACTTGGTACTTAACTGGGAAAAGTGTCATTTCATGGTCCAAAAGGGAATTGTCCTAGGTCATAATATCTCCAGTGCAGGAATTGAGGTAGACAAAGCAAAAATTGATCTAATATCCAATCTACCTATCCCCAAATCTGTTCGAGATATTAGAGCATTCCTAGGTCATGCCGGTTTCTACAGGCGTTTCATCAAAGATTTCAGTAAGATAGCTAGACCTTTGACCCATCTTCTAGCTAAAGATGCACAATTTGAGTTTACTGATGCTTGTAAGTCCGCCTTTGAGTACTTAAAGTCAGCACTCACTACTGCACCTATCATTCGCTCACCTGATTGGAACTTGCCTTTTGAAATTATGTATGATGCGTCTGATTATGCAGTAGGTGCTATTTTAGGCCAAAAAGTGGATAAAGCACGACATGTCATATACTATGCTAGCAAAACCTTAAATGATGCCCAAATCAACTACTCAACCACTGAGAAAGAGTTGCTAGCAGTCGTGTTCTCCTTTGAGAAGTTTAGATCTTATTTGGTTGGATCTAAGGTCATCATATATACAGATCATGCAGCGTTAAGACATCTTTTGTCCAAATCTGATGCAAAACCTAGGTTGATACGCTGGATCTTACTCCTTCAAGAATTTGACCTTGAGATTCGAGATAAGAAAGGTTCCGAGAATGTAGTCGTTGATCATTTGTCCCGTCTTGTTATTGAATCCACTAGTGACTCCATTCCCATTTATGATTATTTTCCTGATGAACAATTATTTGAAATATCTCATGCACCATGGTATGCAGATATTGTCAATTATATTGTGACTAGTCAAATTCCTTTCAACTGGTCCAAATAAGAGAAAGATAAATTTTTGGCCAAGGCTAAGGAATATTTCTGGGATGACCCCTACTTGTTTAAATATTGTCCAGATCAGATCATTCGTAGGCGTGTTCCCGAGGTAGATCAAAAGTCTGTCAATTCCTTCTGTCATGACCAGACATGTGGTGGCCATTTCAGTTCCAAACGAACAGCTGCAAAAATCTTGCAATCAGGATTCTATTGGCCAACCATTTTCAAAGACACCCACACATACTGTCTAGCTTGTCATAGATGCCAATTGCTAGGTAAGATTACCAAAAGAAACGAATGGCCTCAACAATCGATTCTCGTCGTTGAAATCTTTGACGTATGGGGTATTGATTTCATGGGACCATTTCCATCATCGTTTGGTAATCTCTACATCCTTTTAGCAGTTGATTATGTGTCAAAATGGGTAGAAGCTTTAGCCACCAAAACAGCTGACCATAGAGTTGTGGTGCGTTTTTTCAAATACCAGGTTTTGCCTCGGTTTGGAACACCTCGAGCCATAATCAATGACAATGGTTCACATTTTTGCAACAAAGTCTTTGGAAAGTTGTTGTCTAAATATGGAATCAATCACAAAGTGGCCCTATCATATCACCCTCAAACCAATGGTCAAGCTGAGGTATCTAATAGGGAGATTAAACAGATCTTAGAGAAAACAGTTAACCCCACAAGGAAGGACTGGAGTCTTCGTCTCCAGGATGCTTTATGGGCATACCGTACTGCTTACAAGACCCCTATAGGAATGTCCCTATATCGATTGGTCTATGGCAAAGCATGTCACTTGCCTGTTGAACTCGAACACCATGCTTATTGGGCCATCAAGGCCATGAACTTTGACTATGATAAAGCCGGTCAACGTAGGACCCTTCAACTTAATGAGTTAGAAGAAATCAGAAATGATGCCTATGAGAGTTCAAGAATTTATAAAGCCAAGACTAAGTTGGAACATGACACACATTCTCAAAAAGGAGTTTTTCATAGGACAAAATGTTCTTTTGTATAACTCCCGTCTTCAATTATTTCCTGGGAAGTTAAGGTCACGTTGGTCAGGCCCGTACTATGTCCATCACATTTCTAGTCATGGTGCCATTGAGTTACAAGACCCTAAGAATGGACAGTTGTTTAAAGTTAATGCTCATCGTCTAAAGCCTTTCCTAGAACTTGAAACTTCTGAAAATGAGGAAATTCTCCTCATTGATCCGATTTATTCGGACTGATCTGTTTAGGGGTAGCACATCTGTTGAGTCTGGCTGAAGACGTTAAACTTAGCGCTACTGGGAGGCAGCCCAGTCAGTTGTGTAAATTTTTCTATCAATTTTATTTTTTTCACTCTATTTGGATATGTTTAGATTTTGTTTGGGGGTAAATTCTGTCATAATATTTTCAATCACTTGACTTTTCTTTTGCCAAGAATCTTTGCAGGGACTATACTCCAAAAACACCACCTCAATTGCGGTAATTTGTTCCAATTTGTCTCTTAGATGTATTTTTAAACACTAGGGACAGTGTTATTTTTGTTTGGGGGTGGATATCTATTTAATCAAAATAGAATTTCATTATTAAAAAAATAAAAAAATAAAAAAAATAATAATAAAAAAATAAAAAAAAAAAATAATAAATAAAATAATAAATAAAAAAATATATATATTTTGAAAAATTGATTTCGTTTGGAAAAGTTTTTTGTTTTTATGCATGAGTGTTTTGCATTATAAGTTGATTAAGTTTATGTTTATGATATATCCGTAGTATGTGATGCGATATTCCCGCTCATGAGAGTAATGATTAGATTGAGTTAGTGAAATGATGTGGTTTTACATAGGTAAATAAATTAGTGAAATTGAAACCGAAAAGGACAGCTTTGACCTATAAGCACATGCACACATTCACTATGGGAAAAATAGTTGATCTTTGACTATGGAGTTGAAAAATTAGCTTTGCCGCTATAAAAGGGGAGAATGGGAGATTGAATGGAGAAAATTTTAAAAAAAATATATATATTTTCAAAGAAATGCAAAAAGTAGTTCTTCGATCTGAGTAACCGGACCTTGGTATCACCAATATCATTGTTCACGTAAAAAGGGGAGAAAACTAATGAGCATAAATCCCATGGAAGAAGTTCGGGCCCAGTTGGTCGGGACTAAAAGTCCTCACTGGAAAGTCCGGAGCTTATAAATAAAAAAAGGGATGGAAGTGAAATGATGAAAATAATGAGTTTTTATGAAAAATATGGCAAAGTTTGATCAATGAAGTAGAAGAAGAGAGATTGACATACCATAGTAGAATGTTCACAAAAACACGGAAGGTTGTCTAGATTGGGAGTAGAAAGTAACGAAATTATTTACTTCAGTGGGGATCATTCATATCATTAGCTTGAGATAGTTATTGTTCGGTAGTGAGTGGTAGTATTTGTATTCATATTATCTTATATATTGTATCATGGCTTGATTAATGAATATGTGAATGCATGAATGCATGAAAATGAAGAATGAAGAAGTTGTGGGTAATATATCCAACCCTCACGAGGCTATTGCTCGTCCAGTAGGGTAATCTAGGGGTTTAAGGCCTTATTGCATATGGTAAATGCAATCGAAAGCAGCCTGCGAAAGTGGCACATCTTTAGTTAAAATTAATAAGAGTCTTATTTTGCGAACTAATCTATTTTGTCCTTATTTGCTAGAGGACAAGCAAGAGCTTGTTTGGGGGTAATTTGATAAGTTCACAAAATCACTATTTTAAATGTCAAAAATAAATCTTTAATTCACCATTTTATTGCATAAATGTTCTTATATATATATTTTTATTTCTTATAGGTTTGAATTGAAAAGATGAAGAAAATATATTAAAGTGAAGAAAGGAATGCACATGGATGGAAGAAAGAATATAATGCAAATTGATGAAAGATGAAGAATATAATGCACATGAAGAAAGAATAAAATGACTTGGAAAACATCAATATTCAAAGAAAAAGAAAAGAAAAGTAGATCTAACTTCACTTTACAAAATGTCATTATATTCCAATTTTCTCTATAAATAGGAGAGTAGTTGGAAATTGTAAGGGGTTAGATGGTAGAGAGTGAGAAATTGTAGAGAAAATTTAGTCTTGTATCAAGTTTTTATTTTGTTGTAATCTTTTTCTTAGTTAATGAAAATTTCTTCTATCATCATGTTTTATTCCTATATCATTATGCTAGCTTAAACATCTTCTCAAGGGAGTGATGAAGCCACCTTGGGTAAGATATACATAATTTTATTTTATTTCTTATTGTTTAATTCTCTTCCCGAATTAATTCTTTCAAGTGACAAAACCTACAATAGAGGTTGAAAATAGAGGAAGGATTCTCCGTGATTACCAATCAATGGAAATACGGGGAATGCCTACCACTATTTATATTTATTTATTTTTAAACCAAAACATTAGAGGAAGGATTTTCCGTGATTACCAATTAATGGAAATACGGGGAATGCCTACCAATATCTATGTTTATGTTTAATAGGTTGGAGGAGAATTTGCAATAGAAATATATAATATTATTTATATAGACCCGGATGGTGAATTCTCTTCCCTTGAGATTTCTTCCATCATTTGATAATTATCTAGTTATATTAGTTTACTATTCAAAAATTCAAGAATTGTTTTAAGTAATTTCTTTTTATCTCGAAAAATATAGTTTTGGATCCTAGTCTCAAACCGATTTCTAAGTTGAGAGTGGTTCGACCCTACTTATTGCTATACTATTTTAAGTAAATTATTTGTAGGTATTATAAATTTTGTTGACCGGAGTTTGGTGAAGCAACGACAAAAGAAACAATAAATCATCAACCGTCATGTACTCTAGCACATGTCATGTCAAGGCAATCCTTGACCAAGGGTAAGTTAGCACAACAGTGGGCAAGGTACACAAGGCTAGCCAAGCCAAGCGCACACACAAGTGCCCACATTGTCATCAGCATCGCACCACCATCACGGACCCATGCCGTCAACCCAAGTGTTTTCAAACCATGCCCACGCATGTCCATAGACCTCCCTATACATACCCTAGCTAAGTGTCACGGACTTGGTGTTTCCAAAGAACCGTGCGGCCTTAGACACCTCTAAGATGCTTGAGAAGTGCTAAGTAAGCCTTTGTGGGTCTCTAGCTTAGTGAGCAACTAAAGCTAGGTGAATGCGGAAGCTTGGTGTGTAAGAAGAGAAATGTAGGCAAGAGAGCTTAGAAGGCAATTGAACTTGTATTGCTTGGATTGTTGGGTGGATGGTGAGCAAATGAGCTCCCTCCTCTATTTATAGGCCAAGGGCCTTTACAAGGAAAGGTGGAGAGATTTCTAGAATCCTCCATATCTAGAATGTTCTATACAATTCTAGTATATACAATTCTATACAAGTCTAGACAACTCTACAATACTCTAGAGAATTCCGGAGAAGTGTGGAGAAGTCTAGAATATTCCGGATGCCATGTAGGATGCCAAGTAGGATCCTACGAAGCGTCTGCGTGGCGCCTGTGTGGCGCCTTCGTGGCGTAACCTCATAAGGCAGGGCGTGACATTCTCCCCCACCTAAGTTCGTGACGTCCTCGTCGCGTTCTGTTTGAACTGCTGGATGTGTTTTGCAAACTGCCAAAGTGTGTCTTCATGCTCCCAGCTTGCTTCACTATCCGGCAAGTTTTTCCATTTCACCAAGTACTCTGTGTACTTGGGGACTCCGCTTCTGCTCGCTTGTCGGTCGGCGAGGATGCACTCTACTTCCTTATCGAAGGAAGTGACCACGGCAGTAGGAGCTCGGTGTGATATGCCTCGAGTTGGATCATCCTTGTCTTCATGGTAAGGCTTGAGCTTGCTGACATGGAAAACTGGATGAATCTTGATCTTTGGTGGTAGCTCCACCATATAGGAGACCTTTCCAACTCGTTTGATAACTGGGAAGGGACCTTCGTAGCGTCGTACTAACCCCTTGTGCACTGCTCGCAAAGACTTGAACTGTTGGGGTAGCAACTTGACCATGACCAAGTCTCCTTCCATGAATTCTAGGGGCCTTCTCTTGGAGTCAGCCCACTTCCTCATTTTCTTGCCTGCCTTATCTAGGTAGGCTCGAGCCAAGTCGGATTGGTCATGCCATCCCTTGGCGAATCTGTATGCTGCCGGGCTCTTGCCATCTCCGCTTGATGCCATAGCGTTAGGCGTCATGGGTTGTCGCCCGGTCACTATCTCGAAAGGACTGTGGTTGGTAGCCTCACTCCGCTGCAAGTTGTAGGCAAACTGTGCTATTCCAAGGAGTTTGGCCCAGTCCCGCTGGTTGGCACTAACATAGTGCCTCAAGTATAGCTCTAGGAGCGCGTTGATACGCTCCGTTTGTCCGTCGGATTGGGGGTGAAAGCTAGTAGAGAAGTTGAGACCCGTACCCATCTTCTGAAAGAGTCCCGTCCAGAAGCGGCCTGTGAAGCGGGGGTCCCTGTCACTCACTATGTTTTGTGGCAACCCCCATTGCTTGACCACATGGTCAAAGAAGAGCTCTGCTGTCTGCTCGGCCGTACAATCTGCAGGGGCAGGTATGAAGGTGGCATACTTGCTGAATCGATCCACCACTACGATGATGCTGCCACATCCATTAGACTTGGGTAGGCACGTGATGAAGTCCATTGAAACACTCGCCCATGGACCCTCTGGGACAGGTAGTGGCTCTAATAGACCGGCCGGCTGCTGCTGCTCTATCTTGTCTTGTTGGCAAACAAGACAAGTGCGTACATAGGCCTCGATGTCGTCACGCATCCGGGGCCAGTAGTACGAATCCTCAAGGATTGCCTGTGTGCGCCTCATTCCTGGGTGTCCGGCCCACATGGTGTCATGGCATTCCTTGATGAGTTCCCTTCGCAGGTTCCCCCACTTGGACACAAATAGCCTGTCGCCCGTAGTGAGAAGAAGATCATCCCTGAGCCAAAAGCGTCGAGTCTTGCCATCCTTGGTGAGTTGAATGAGACTCTTGGCTAGGGGGTCATGCTGTAGTCCCTCTTTGATGCGATCCATAAGAGGGCATTGTGGTCGACTAATGGCCACGAGTTCTGCTTTGCGGCTAAGGGCCATGGATGGTGGCTTGGAACTTGGTTCCAACTCGACCTTGTGATCTACCTCCCTTCGGGGTGGTAGTCTCTTTGGTTGCTCCGAGGGCATGACATCGTTGTACTCGCATAGTACTGAGCGGATCTCCGTGGGCATGTCCTCATGTGGGGAGGACTCTGAGGGGTCTTCTGGTGAGTCGAGTAGGGTGGCTAAGTAGCTAACTTCCCCCTTCTTGGATTGCATGGCAGATAGGGAGCGTGCCTCAATCTTAGCCCCTCGTTCGACTGGCACCATGCATGTGGTATTGCCTTCCGTGATACACATGGTGTTAGTGTAGGGGATGAGGAAGGCCTTTACCTTGTCCAAGAATGCTATTCCAAGGACTAAGGCAAAGTCGTCCATGGGAACCACCGAGAGATCAATGAGGCCATTCCATTGGCCTATGTGGGCATGTATGCCTCGGGCAGTGCCGTATATGGCCTTGGCTGCGGAGTTGACGGCCTTCATGGAACCGTCCTCCTTGGTGTACTTGAGGCCTAGTCGCTTGGCCTCGTCGATGCTTATGAAGTTGTGGGAGGCGCCGGTGTCTACCAATGCTCTAGTAGACGTCCCCCCTATGGTTGCTTCAACGAACATTAGCCCTTTAGGTGCTGCCTTAGGGGCCTCCATCTTTGCCTTGATAGCATTGAGGATTTGAAGCGAACCCATGTGTGCCTCCTGCTCAAGCGTCATAGCATTGGCGGTATTCTTCTTTGGGCAAAACCGTGTCCAATGCATTTCACCACATATGAAGCAGGGTGATGGTGGTTGTTTATGGGGCTTGTTGCCTCCATCTTTCCGGAAGCCTTCTTTGTGAGGGGCAGTGTTGGTGGCATTAGAAGTGCTGCCCTTGTCTCCCCCACCTTTGCCGAAGTTCCGGGTCTTGTCCTTGGGCTTGGCAAAGTCTTTCTTGGAGCTGAAATCGATCAATGCCTCCGCTTCTGTGATGGCAGTGGCAAGGTCCTTCACTCCACGTCGTCTTAGCTCTGTCTTGGCCCATTGTTGTAGGCCATCCATGAAGAAGAAGAGAGACTCCTTCTCTGAGAGCTCAGGGATCTCAAGGGTGAGAGAGGTGTACTCCTTGACATAGTCTCGGATGGTCCCTGTTTGTTTGAGCCGGCGGAGTCTGCCCATAGCTTCTTCCTCGGCATTCTCAGGATAGAAGTGCCTCTTAAATTCTTTACGGAAATCAGCCCAAGTATCAATAGAAAGTGTACCTCTATCGATATCGCCATGTCTACGCCTCCACCATAGCATAGCATCGTCCACTAGGTAGAGGGTGGTGGTGTTGATCTTTGTCGCCTCATCCACTATCCCTTTGGCGTCAAAGTATCGTTCCATGCCAAATAGGAAGTTTTCTACCTCCTTGGCAACACGTTCCCCTTTGTAGCACTTGGGCTTGGGGACGTCGATTCTGGGAGCTCCGGCCTCCCGAGTAGCAGTGGCGCCGTTTGCTACGGCTTGCTTGCAAATGGCCCAATCGGCACGCATGTCTGCCATGAATGTCCGAATGTTGCCAAGCTCTTGATCCATATAACCACGTAGGGTGGCTATCTCGTCGCGAAGAGAGCGTAGCTCCTTGCGATGGTCTCCATCAAGGGCATTGAGTTGTCCCTTCATGGTGTCTTGGAAGTCGGCGTCATCGGACTCCAGTTCTTCCAAGCGTTGGTGAGTCTCCACTATACGTTCCTGCATGATGGCCATAGTGCCTTCTATGTCATCGATGCGTGTCTCAAGGCTTGATTGAGCGTCCTTGGACTTGGACTTCGACCTTGCCTTGGTGTTAGTGGGTGGGCGTTGATTCTCCCTGCCGCGTTCTTGCTCCTCCACGGCTGGGGTGATGGTTGAGTTCATCTCTGCCATAGTCTCTTGCAAGTAGGTTGTGATCCTTCACGAACCGTGCTCTGATACCAACTGTCACGGACTTGGTGTTTCCAAAGAACCGTGCGGCCTTAGACACCTCTAAGATGCTTGAGAAGTGCTAAGTAAGCCTTTGTGGGTCTCTAGCTTAGTGAGCAACTAAAGCTAGGTGAATGCGGAAGCTTGGTGTGTAAGAAGAGAAATGTAGGCAAGAGAGCTTAGAAGGCAATTGAACTTGTATTGCTTGGATTGTTGGGTGGATGGTGAGCAAATGAGCTCCCTCCTCTATTTATAGGCCAAGGGCCTTTACAAGGAAAGGTGGAGAGATTTCTAGAATCCTCCATATCTAGAATGTTCTATACAATTCTAGTATATACAATTCTATACAAGTCTAGACAACTCTACAATACTCTAGAGAATTCCGGAGAAGTGTGGAGAAGTCTAGAATATTCCGGATGCCATGTAGGATGCCAAGTAGGATCCTACGAAGCGTCTGCGTGGCGCCTGTGTGGCGCCTTCGTGGCGTAACCTCATAAGGCAGGGCGTGACATAAGGCTTTCCAAGGCCTTTCTTGGTTATTGGCTGTCATCTTTTGTCAAGCTCACAAACCCCTATATATAAGCAAAATACACAAAAGCCACTTTGGCCAGAATTGATATCAACCATGTATGAGGAGGAATAATGGATTTAATTAATAATTCCCAATAACCTCCTTTTGTAGATTCATCACATTTGCCATAAATGTGCTTCTTGACTTTTCTCCAACACTTAGATTATTTTCTAACTTCTTCTTCCAATGCCACTCCAATTGTCATTCTCAGCCCCCATTATATATGGGTGTTGTCTTGGGGTCTTTGCCCATTTCACAAAGGCAAAGCCCCAACCCCATGTCTTCAAGGGGCTAACAGGTGGGTTGTACCACTTGGACTACCGAGATTGAGGTGATGACGCTTTCTCTACTAGGCTAGTGAGTTCACCCCACAACATATTATGTTTTTCAGATGATGATTCTGTTACGAAAGGTTCGTAGCCTCTTAATAGATTAAGGCATCTTATCCATCCTTTTGTACTTATAGTGATTGACTTTATCATGTTGTGAAGTATAGGTGATACATGTATTCACATGCTTTCTTTTGCGAACTTGTAATTCAAACTATGTACTACCTTCTTTTGTCGGCTAGCATGTTAGCCGGGTAGATTTTATTTTTCATGGATCGTCCCTCAGAGCGTCATGCGTGGGGATTTCCTTCTTTTGGTGTATTTTGATGCCAACATGTAAAACTATTTCATTTTGTGAAAACTATGTCATGTTTCGCCTTAGTGCGTTATAAATATTAAGTCTATGAATCCTTTCATTTTGAGTTGTGACGTGAATAATAACTATTAAATGTTGTTATTATGAGTTGGCCGAAAATGACATTTTCTAAGTTTTCAAACAAACCCTTTTTATTTTGTATGAAAAACCTGTTTTCTCCTACCCCCGTGACCCCGACTGAAACTTTAGGCTTTAGAAAATGATTTTGAGTGGTTTAAAAATAATTTGGCACTTCAGAAGTCAGTGGGGTGCTAAAACGGAAACCGAGGGCAAAACGGTCATTTTATCGCAAATTTTTATGAAACGAAACATTTTTAAGCTTATTAGTGTAATATTGAATCAGTTTATAGGGGTTCAATGTAGTTTTTAAAAAGTTGAAAAATGCTAGAATGTTGGGTTTTTTTGTGGTTACTACAGTAATCACTATAGATGGTCGCACCTTGATGCTCAGCGCGCGCGACAGTTTTCAAAACCTCATATCTCCTTCCACATAGATCGGATCAAGGTGATTTTTATTGAGTTGGAAAGATGAGATCTTGAACTTGTGTTTAGGCTTTTGAATCACTCTAGTTAACCTATTTTTTAGTGATTTATTTTTGTTTGAAGGTGACGGTATATTTTAAACTTTTAGATATCATGGCCTTTCTTTAGAAATTCATATTTTTCGGCTCGTTTAACCGAATTCATTTCCGTTTCTTTCTATGGGCTTCTTAAAGCCTCCTTTATAATATATATTTTTAGTTTTTAGGTTATGGTCTGATGTCAGTCGGGGTGTGCTAAAAATATGTGTTAAAAATGGCCCCTTATGACGGCTTAGGTTTTACTTATCGCAAGTGCACGAATCATATTGTAGTATAGTTCAATTTGTGAAAGGTTATAAATTCCATAGAGCCTAAGTCGTATTCTGAATTTTCATAAAATAATACTCTTAAATTGCTATAAAAATATGATTTGTTGGTTTTGATTTATTAACTAAATAACTAATAAAACAATAAAGATAGATTAACACAAGAAAAATAGAAATAAAATCTAGGGTTTCCATACTCCACCACTAACCACATAATATAATTCTCAATTCACTCAATTGCAAGAGGGCGATCCATAACTGCGAATCAGGTTATACCGTAAATAGCAAAATACAACCCCAAAAAGGAATACCATCAATCGGATTGCGATAACCCATCTCATGACTAACCTAACTAGTACATGCCAATTACATTACTTTAATCTACTCATAATGCATGAAAATAAACTAAAGCATTTCTATATTAAATCGCCAAGGCATGGCCTGTGTCAACCTAGGGTTTCAAGTTTTATTACCACCATTGTGTAGAAAATCATAAGTTAAGCATCTGAGTTCCAGCCCATAGTGAATAACCATGATTGAGTAAGATAAATATATTCATTTAGTCTAAGACAAGAATCAGAATAAATATATGAACTTGTATAAAAAATAAAAACGGTTTAACATCTACTACAATCATCATAGTATGGTCACAGCTTTCCCTCGACACAATTGAAAACAAATAAAAGAACTACATTACTTGGTTAGGGTTTTTTAGCAAAACCCTAGATACCGAATTAGTTGCTCATTGTAGAAAATGACTGCATCGTTGATGTAGAAATGCCCTCCATGATAGTCTTCTCCGGATCTCTAGGTCTTGAATGGTTCCTCCCTTTGAATGATATGAATATAAAAATTGGGTAGAAAGAAGTCCCAAAATTATATGGAGAAAAATCCCTAAAATTATGTAGAAAGAAGTTCCCCAAAATATGTGGAGAGAAGTCCCAAAATTATGGGGAGAGAAGTCCCCAAATTCATGTAGAGAGAAGTCTCAAATTATGGGGAGAGAAGACTCTTAGATTTGTAGCAGACCTTGGTATATATAGGCAAACGTGAGGGAAACCCTAACTTGGAGAATAAGATTACCCTTTTTCATAATTTCACACCCAACCAAGCAAAACCCTAATATTTAATGTATAATATGTGTATATTACATGTATAGAGGTGTTGGGGTCGAACATAAAGTCATCCGGGTCAAAATAGGATTTTTGCCCAAATCTGAAATTTCCAGCTTTTTTTGCAGGACGCCTATCACTCTTTTGATCATATCTGGAGTTACATGTATAGATATGTATAATATATCTTTGGAAAGAGGACTTCAAGATCTTGATGATAGGCTCAAGAATCACCCTATTTGGACCTTTTCTTATCAACATATGAGCTCCCGAAGTTGGCTAAAATTTTGTGCTGAAAACACTGTTCACTACGCTTGAAGCGTAGGTTCAAGCGTAAAAATGTATTTTCTAGCCACTTTTTGCTTCTGAAAGCGTAGGCTTAAGCGTAGATTCTTCATGAAAATCACTTTTTTCCACAATTACGCCAAAATGACCATCTTAACTCCATGAGACTTTTTGTTTTAGGTGATAGCTTCGGGAAATGCCATTTTTGCCCTCTAGGAGGCATTTTTGTCTCAAAAACACCTCTTTAACTCTCCTCTTGGATATAAACGAACATGAACTTGGTTAATTCACCAAAGTTTGCTCTATCTCTTCATTAAGCTCCTGAAATATGCTTAAACACATAAACACCATAAAAATACCAGATAATAGAATGAAAATACGTAACAACAATAGGATAGGGGCTTAAAATGGATACTTTAGAGCACCTATCACACCCCCAAACTTACATATTGCTAGTCCCTTAGCAATGAACTCAGGGAAACTTTCTTGTAATGATTTTTAATCAAACTAATCTAACCTAATACCTTGCTTTCGTGACGGTTGATAATTACACTTAACACGTGTAATAAGCCTTTTAAACCCCTCGGCAACACCGAGTGGACGAGTGAAGTCTCATGAGGGTTAGCTATATTACCCACAACTTTTCTATTCTTTGTAATCACGCATTCATGAATTCACACACTTATTAATCAAGTCATGATACAATACAAAAGATAATACGGATGCAAATACTCTCACTCAGTACCGAACAATAACTATCTCAAGCTTCGTGTCATGAATGGTCCCCACTAAAGTGAATTATTTCGCTACTTTCTACTCCTAATCCAGACAACCTTTCATGTATTTGTGAGCATTCGACTATGATATTTCAATTTCTCTTTTCCTACTTCATTGATCAAATTTTGCTATTTTTCGTAAAAACTTATTTTTTCATCTTTCCACTTATATCCCTTTTTGTCTTTCTAAATCTCCGGACTTTCCAGCGAGGATTTTTAGTCCCGACCAACTGACGCCGAGCTTCTTCCATGTGATTTATGCTCATTAATCTTCTCCCATTTAAATGTGAACAATGATATTGGTGATAACAAGGTCATGTTACTCAGATCGAAGAACTACTTTTTGCATTTTATTTTCTCAAAATAATTTTTTTAATTTTCTCCATTCCATCTATATCATCTCCCCATCTCCCTTTTTATTGTGGCAAACTATTTTTTCAACTACATAGTCAAAGATTAACTTATTTCCCATAGTGAATGTGTGTTTGTGCTTATAGGTCAAAATCGTCCTTCTTGATTTCAATTTTACTAATTCACTCACCCATGTAAAACCACATTATTTCACTAACTCGATCTAATCATTACTCTCATGAGTGGGAATATCACATCATATACTACTCATGCATAATATACACTAACTTAATCAACTTGAAATGCAAAACAATCATGCATGAAAACAAAGAATTTCTCCAAAATCTTTTAATTTAATTTTTTTTTTTTAATCATTCCTTATAACTAACTATACCTTCCCCCTGAACTTAAATTAAATCATGTCCTCATGGTTCAAAATAATACTCATGAAAAAGAATATAGGTACCCTTGAAACGCAGTTCCGGAATTTCAACTCTTTATGCTTGTTCTCCTCCCCCGTACTTGAATTGAGCTACCTGTAGAAATATTTAACAAAGCACAAATACTCAATATCATAGCAAGGGAAAAAGAAATTATTACTCAACCTAGCAAAAGGAATGATTTTTTTTTACATATAAAATAAATAAACATGATTTGGCCTTAAGGGCCTACAATCCTATGGAATTTAAAAACAATGATTTGGCCTTAAGGGCCTACAATCTCTAAGAATTGAAATTATTGAAATTAAATAACTTACTAATATACAAACCAAGGCTAGAAACTAACTTTCACAACTTATGACCAATATTTAATGTCTTTGGCTTGACGACTCCATAAAGGGTTATCCAACACCCCTCATTTCTTCCACACTTCCACCACATGGTGGAACAAGTGTGAGAATTAAATCATTCCATGGTGTCCATTGTGAACACTTAATAACAAGCAAGTCATCAAACACATAATAATCATTACATACATTCTCTCATTTGTCATGCTTTACTTTCATCCCATGTTTAGCATCTATGTCCAACGATTCTTCTGTTAATGAATAAGGTAAAGGGTCATTCACCACCTCATCAATCCCATCAATCACATAGTACTCATCCCCTCCTTGTTTATCTTCAAAACACAGCTCATCGAGACATTGGGTAAATATTGCTTTAGGTTCATAGGGTGTCTCTTTTGGGTCTTGTGATAAAGGAATGGTTTGTGTACTCTCATCATATGTAATGTCACTCTTAATTTAAAAACTTTCCTCTATTTCACTGTCCCCATCTTCCTTATCTTCAAAATTATCTACGACTTGATTTTGCACTTCCTCCATTCTCATAGAATCAACTAGTTACTTTGCTTGAATTCCTAACCTAATCAAAGCTTGAGAATGATAGTTCAATTGATTGTCAATCTCTCTTAAGGTGTTTATCAATTTATCTTCATCACCGATTGATATAGGCATCAGATTTTGATTTTGGAACTAGAGTGGAATTTGGTTGGAGGTTGGAATGATTGGAATGATGGGGCATTATTAGACTGAAAATCCTGAATATTGAATGGTTGTTGAATTCTATTGAAACTTGATTGAGGATTTTCAGTGTTAGGAAAGTATGAATTGTCTCCATTGTATGTGATCTCCTCATAATTTCGAGGGGTCTCGATTTTGCCCATATATACTAAGAATTGGTCATTAGAAGACAATGACTCCGGACGGGGGTTTGCTCTAATTTCTCTCAAATGGGCTAAGAATTTATCTTCAACAGACAATGGCTCCGAACACAAATATTCATTTGACTCTTTAAATTGGAATTGATTCGATGGTTGAGGATAGTAATCTTGACTATAAGATCGATACCCTAATTCGTGATCAAAATATCATGGATCCTTATTAAAACTTTGATATGAATTTCCTATACCTGGTTATTGGTATTGGAAATTGGGATGATCTCTCCAATCCGGATTGTATGAATTATAATATGGAACACTCGCCAAATTGGTATAACCATTATACATTTTCTATTTTCTAGACAATCACAAAATCGAGGTTTTGAGGTCCTAAACGATGTCTTTTGAACAAAAATAAAATGGGCTCACTGAGTTCAGTGTGTTTTATTTATTGGCCCGTTTCCACTCAAAAACCTCTCCCCTGTTGCGAAAATTGGAGTTTCTGACAGTTTACACGAAAACTGCAAATATTTTTTTAAAAAAAAATAAAAACTAACTATAGAAAGAAAATAAAAGCTAAGATTATGCATAAAATTAAGCCACACTAAAACTCACAAGTGGTCCAACAATGCAATCATCACTGCTCTGCTGATTCCCTTCGCGCTTTTCAGTGTATCTCGCAAAAACATACAATCCAACTTTATATATAATACAAACAATTCAAGTATACTAAATTACTAAAATTCAGAATATCCGTTAGTCCCCGGCAACGGCGCCAAAAACTTGATGTCCGTCGGGGTGTGCTAAAAATATGCGTTAAAAACGGCCCCTTATAACGACTTAGGTTTTACCTATCGCAAGTGCACGAATCGTATTATAGTATAGTTCAACTTGTGAAAGGTTATCGATCTCATAGAGACTAAGTCGTATTCTGAATTCTCGTAAAATAATACTCTTAAATTGTTATGAAAATATGATTTGTTGGATTTGATTTTTAAACTAATTAACTAATAAAACAATAAAGATAGATTAAGACAAGAACAATAGAAATAAAATCTAGGGTTTCCATACTCCACAACTAACCACATAATATAATTCTCAATTCCCTCAATTGCAAGAGGGCTATCCATAATTGTGAATCAGGTTGTACCGCAAATAGCTATATACAACCCCAAAAAGGATTACCATCAACCAGATTGCGATAACCCATCTCATGCCTGACCTAAGTAGTACATGCAAATTATATTACTCTAATCTACTCCTAATGCATAAAAATAAACTAAAGCATTTCTATATTAAATCGCCAAGGCATGGACTATATTAACTTAGGGTTTCAAGTTTTATTACCACCAGTATGTAGAAAATCATAAGTTAAGCATCCGAGTTCCAGCTCATAGTAAATAACCATGATTGAGAAAGATAAATATATTCATTCAGTCTAAGATAAGAATCAAAATAAATATATAAACTTGTATCAAGAATAAAAACGGTATCTCATCTACTACAATCATCACAGTATGGTCACATCTTCCCCTCATTACAATTGAAAACAAATAAAAGAACTACATTACTTGGCTAGGATTTTGCTAGAAAACCCTAGATACCGAATTAGTTGTTCATGGTAGAAGGAGACTGCATCGTTGATGTAGAAACGCCCTCCATGATATTTTTCTCCGGATCTCTAGGTCTTGAATGGCTCCTCCCTTTGAATGATATGAATCTGAAAATTGGGTAGAAAGAAGTCCCAAAATTATGTGGAGAGAAGTCCCCAATATTATGTAGAGAGAAGTCCCCCAAAATCTGTGGAGAGAAGTCCCAAAATTATGGAAAGAGAAGTCCCCAAAATCATGTAGAGAGAAGTCCCAAAATTATGGGGAGAGAAGTCCCTTAGTTCTGTAGCAGACCTTGTTATATATAGGAAAAGGTGAGGGAAACCCTAACTTGGAGAATAAGATTACCCTTTTTCGTAATTTCACACATAACCAAGAAAAACCCAAATATTTGATGTATAATATGTGTATATTACATGTATATAGGTGTTGGGGTCGAACTTAAAGTCATCCGGGTCAAAACGGATCAATTCAGGTCAAAATAGGATTTTGGCCCGAATCTGAAATTTCCAGCTTTTTCTAAAAGACACCACTCACTCTTTTAATCATATCTAGAGCTACACACATTGGATGGAGATGTATAATCTATCATTGGAAATATAACCTCAAGATCTTGACGATAGGCTCAAGAACCACCATACCTTTTTTGACCGAGATATTAGCTCCCGAAGTTGGCAGAAATTTTGTGCTGAAAACACTGTTCACTACGCTTGAAGTGTTGGTTGAAGCGTAAAAATGTGTTTTCTGACCACTTTTTGCTTCTAAAAGCGTAGGCTAAAGCGTAGATTCTTCATGAAAATCACTTTTTCCGTAACTACGCCAAAATGACCATCTTGACTCCACGAGACTTTTTGCTTTAGGTGACGGCTTCGGAAAATGTTGTTTTTGCCCTCCATGAGGCATTTTTGTCTCAAAAATACCTATTTGACTCTCCTCTTGGATAGAAATGAACATGAACTTGGTTATTTCACCAAAGTTAGCTCTATCTCTTCATTAAGCTCATGAAACATGCTTAAACACACAAACGCCATAAAAATACCAAATAATATAATGAAAAGATGTAACAATAATAAGATAGGGGCTTAAAATTGTTACTTTAGAGCACCTATAAGTGCCTCAGTTTTGGTGCCCGAACTCGTTTTTTACCCTTGGTGAAAAAGGGATACTTTAACATTCTGTTTTGGGTCGGTGTTGTCCGACACCAATTTCAAAAATTCATATCCCCCAGTTCGTTGCTTAAATCTAGGCTTCGTTTGTTCCTTTGGCTTGTCCTAGGTCCATACTTTGTAGTTTCACTTTGAAATTACCATTTTACCCCTGAATTGACCATTTTACCCTTGGATAAATATGGGGTGTTGGAATAATCCGTTTAGAGTGCCGTTTGAGTAGTTTCATTTCTTTTTTGATCCCAAGTAATCATTTTGACATCTTTGGGACGTGAAATGACTATTTTACTCTTGTACGGGTATTTAACGACTTAATGAAATTTTTATTTGTTTGTTTTCACTTTCGTTTCACTCCCTTAATTCTTAGGCTCGTGTTTCAGAGTCCTAGGAAATTCGGGGCGTGACAAATCAGTACAACTCAATCAATAAAAACATGTAAACAATCTTGTAGTTTATCCAAAATTAATTACACAAGTTCTAATTATTGAAAATTAATATATTAAACACACTGAGAAACATATATATGTATACCTAGATACAAAATAATAAGAAAACAAGATAATGAAGTTACGTCTACGATTCCAAAGGGGAAGAGAAGAACAATTTACTTGTTTGATCTTAGAGTCACGAATGGCAGATTGATCGTCGCTTGCTCTCTTCTACGCATCAGTCTTCTCTCACTCTAGTCTGATAATTACGTAATATGAGTTACTAGGGTTTCATTTAATATATAATTTTTCTTTCATAAAAATAAACCCTTCCAATGGGCCAAAAATAAATAAATAAAATAACCAAAAGCCCAATAATACTTAATACTAGTCCATTGGCCTTATAAGCCCAACCATATAATTTTAATTAATTATTTATTACTCTTAATTAAATTAAAACTTATCCAATTTAATAACTATATTTTAATTAAAATAATGGGGTATTACAAAAATACTGAAAACCCATTTTGATGTCTTGTATGATATGTTACATGGCCTGAACACTAGTAGATTTGGGTATGATAATATGAAGCATTGCGTAGTTGTTGAAAAATCTAGTTTGGATGCTTACTTGCAAGTATTTGTTAAGCCTTCATATTTTTTTATTCTATTATTATTTATTTAATACACCAAAATAATTATTTATGCCTGACATCTATTTATATGATCCAAAGTTGTTTTTTTATTATTACTATTGTAGAGCCGCAAGAATGCTGCAAAATTTAAGGACAACCCTTTTCTATATTATAAGAATTTATGCTTGGAATTAACTAAAAACATAATTTAAATTGAGATTGTGATAAAGGTGGAGAAAAATAGGATTTTTATGCTCCACCACTAACTACATAATATAGTTTATGAATCAGATCGTACCGCAAATAGTCGAATACGTCCCAAAAAGGATACTATCCACCGGATTCGCTACAACCCATCTCCGGACAGAGTGTAATTAGTACATGCCATTTACTTTACTCTAATCTACTCCTATAGCATAAAATTAAACTAAAGCATGTCTATCTTACATTGCCGAGGCATGACCTATGTAAACCTAGGGTTTCAAGTGTTTTATGCACCATTGTGTAAAAAATCACGCTATGTTTAATATAACATGATTGGTTGAAATAATATATTCATTTAATCTAAGACCTTGGTAAATATGAAGCTCTCTAGAAACGCCCTCCATGATCTTCTTCTCCGGATCTCTAGGTATTGAATGGCTCCCTCCTTTAAATAATATGCATCTCCAGAGAAAGTGTTTTGGAAAATATGTAAATATGAAGCTCCTTAGATCTGTAGCAGACCTTGGTATTTATAGAAGAGGTTGAGAAGAATTCTGTTTGTATTCAATTTGTCCCACTTGTGTAGGATTCCTCTCTGATGTGTTTATCCTCAAAAATGAGCAAAACCCTTCAATCTGATGTATAATATGTCATATACACGTGTTTAGAGGTGTTGGAGTTGAAGATATGTCAAAAGAGTTCAAATCGAATCAGGATTTATATTTTTGCAGCTTACTACGCTGGATCATAACACTTACTATGCTCGAGCGTAGCTCCTTCCAGGCAAAAATGCTAAGCATAGTTTTAGCACTTTCTAGCCACTTTTAGATATTGTAAGCGTAGCAAAATACTAGAAAACCAGTTTTCTTGATTATTGCTCTATTAGAACCCCCTCGACTCCTTCGGTATGTTTCCTGAAGTTATGGCTTCGAAAAATGTCATTTTTGCTTGAAAACTCCTCTTTTGCTCTCTTTGTGGATATATACAAGCATGTCTTTTGTTAATTCACCAAAATTAGCTCATTTCTTCGTTAAACTCCTAAAGCACGCTTTATCACATAAACCGCATAAAAATACTAAATAATGTAATGATAAAACGTAACAATAGTGAGTTGGGTGCCTAAAATGGACAACATTTGGCACTCATCACACCCCCAAACTTACATATTGTTAGTCTCTTAGCAATGAATATAGGAGAACTTTAAAGACATCCTATGATGATTTTCTAATAAAACAACTCTACACTACTCCCTTGCTTTCGTGAGGGTCGACGATTACACTTAGCACATGTAACAAGCCTTTTAAACCCCTTGGCAACGCCGAGTGGACGAGTTAAGTCTCGTGAGGGTTAGCTATACTACCCACAACTTCTCCATCATTCATTCTCTTGCATTCATGTATTCTGCAATGTATAAGATAACATGGATGCAAACATTCTCACTCACTACCGAACAACAACTATGTCGAGCTAATGTTGAGAATGGTCCCCACTAAAGTAAATAACTTCACTAATCTCTACTTCCAATCCGGACAACCTTCCGTATTTTTATGAACATTCTCTATGGTAGATCAATCTTTCTTCTTCTACTTCATTGATCATAATTTGCCATATATATAAAATTCCTTCTTTCCATTTCTTTTCCACTTTATCCGTTTTTATCTTTCTAAGCTCCGGACTTTCCGGCGAGGATTTTTAGTCCTAACCATCTAAGCCCGAGCTTCTGCCATGGAATTTATGCTCATTATTTTCTCCCCTTTTTATACGAACACTCTGCTACTTTGTGGTAGGAGGCCCGGTTACTCAAATCGAATAACTACTTTTTGCATTTTATTTTTATATTTTCAAAAAATTTCTGATTTCTGCCATTTCAACTCCCCTTGTCCCCTTTTATAGTGGCAAAGCTTATTTTTCAACTACATAGTCAAAGATCAATTAATTTTCCATAGTGAATATGTGCATGTGCTTATAGGTCAAGATCGTCCTTCTCAGTTTCAATTTCACTAATTCATTCACCTATGTAAAACCACATCACCTCACTAACTCAATCTAATCATTGCTCTCATGAGCAGGAATATTGCATAACATATTATTCATACATCATAAACACAAACTCCATCAACTTGTAATGCAAAAAACTCATGCGTGAAAGCAAAGAATTTTTTAAAATCTTTCAATTTTTTTAATTTTGTTTTCAATCATTCCCTATAACCAACTATACCTTCCCCCCAAACTTAAATCAAATCATGTACTCATGGTTCACACTCATACTCGTGAAAATAATATAGTTACCCTTGAAGCACAGTTCCGGAATTTACTCTATTCATGTCCGTTCACCCCCCAAACTTGAATCGAGCTACCTGTAGAAATATTCAAGAAAAGCACGCATACCCAATCATAGTAGGGGATGAAGAAATATAATTATCACTTTCCAAAAACTATTACTCAATATAGCACAAGGAATGATTTTTGTTTTATGAAAGAATTTTGATTTGGCCTTAAAGGCCTACAATCATATGAATTGAAATTACATAAATTAAATGACATACTATTCTATAAACCGAGGAAAGAAACTAATTTTCACAACCTAGGACCAATGTTTAACGTCGTTGGCATGACGTGGCCACTTGTTCCTACCCCGTATCATACACTTGATCCACCAAACTGACAGATGCCATAAATTCCAGTCCTGGATCAATCTCCTGATAAATCTTCATTCGCTGACCACGCCTCTTTAACCTCTCATTTTTGAAACCTACCATTCCGTGGGGGTAAACTGATTTAACTCTAAATGGTCTGTCCTATCTTAATCGGATTTCACCTAGAAACAATTTCAGTCTCGAATTACATTAGCATAATGCACTTTTGTCTGAACTATGTAAATTTGAACATCCTTATACGCACAATTCTGTATCCCCTCACACTTAGTTCTTGATCGTGGATCTTCCCAGGCATATAACTTATCTACCATGTTTATACTCAATACTCGTTCATCTGGAAAGGGATCCTTAAGAGGGGTGTTATCCTTGGTAAACTCTATGATAGTTTGTGGTAAATGGTCAACTTTCACCGTCTTCACACCCTTTTTCTCTTTCAATATATTTTCCTCATGATTCTCAATTAAACCATACATCATAATCTCTGGAAGTGCATCTTCAAGCACCAATTCTGTTCAGAAATAAGTGGAGGTCCAGATGACTCTCTTGATGCTCTCTCTGGCTTCGAGTACAAAGCAGCTTCTAATGCAGCGATAACATCCAACTTAGATCATTGTTTGTCATGCCCCACCATTCGTTAACCCAAACAATGTCTCCGAATAGCAACACGCGACGCAAAAAATAAATAATTAAAGTTCCTAATAAATTGTTCCATAGCCTACTTGTTATGTAAAACATTTTTCTAACACCATTTTAGGAGCAAAATAGTCATTTTACATTTTATAAATATTATCAAGTCGTCCACGACTCGAAAACAATTTAAAAAGAACAAAATGGTACTTTAAACATACCATTTTGACACCCCATCTTTGTCCAGGGGTAAAACAGTCATTTCAAGGGCAAACGATTCATTTCCAAGTTCGCCTTACTAAACCCAACATAGGAGAGGCAATAGGATCAAAAGGAACTTAATTTGAGTCAACGAGGTGGGAGATATGAATTTTTAAAGTTGGAGCGATAAACTAGAAAATCTGAAATTTACGTGAACAGTGTTTTTAGCCACTAGAATCACTCTTCACAGCTTACATCAAAACTTTCAATTTTTTGCTAACGTCCATCGTTTTCGACACCTCCGGTCCCAAAATTTCATAAACAATAGAAAATTGATTTCTCTGCCTTCGGGTTTCGAAAAATACTAAGCAGGACCCGGGGGTGAGCGAAAAACATCGTTTTCTTTAAAACTTTCGCAAGGATATGTTTGACAAGTTAACATTTTACATAGTTTCGACTTCAAACGCACCTAATAGAAAAATTCAACTCTCAACATCATCTTTCACTTAGAAAGTTTAAAATCTAAACTCAAAAACTCGTAAAACATAAATATTTAAAGAAAATACAGTCTTTAGTCAAATAAACACAAAATTCTGTCAAATCTCCAAAATATACATGTTCTTTGTAATTAAGGCTAACATCCTAGCCCGTCAAAATAATAGTTATACATCAAGTACCATTTATAATCCAAAATATACAAACTTTTGGGTTTACAAAGAAAGGAATACGACTTTTAAGCCAAAATACACAAAAAGGGTTTTACACCGTCAACCACCAACGCGGACGTCCTAAAGTCCTCCTTTCGCAAAATCGCCCCCTGAAAATATTTAATAATAACGGGGTGAGCTACACTAGCTCAGTAGGAGAATCCTCGCCACCCCAATCCCGGTCGTCCGAGTGGTACAACCCCCTAACCCGTGTGCATGCTTCTAACTAGGTCGGTCTAAGTATCCCACATGGCACGTGTGCCATTCCGGGACCCCAATCGCACCCACAATAAATCCCCAAGCAAACTCATATCAATACACAATATCAATAAATCGCGATAAGTGTCACAATAGCATGTATAAGTAAATGTTATGCAAATGCAATGCACCCTAACCACTAAGGGTAACGGATATCAAGTGTCGCCAATAAATACAATCCATCACACGAAAACCAGTATGCGGAGTAAATGTCCACACACGCCCCCTGTTAAGTGGATTGCTATTCCACAGGCATCGGGAGACTCCTACTGGCCAATTGTTGCAATTATCCGAAAAGGCAAGTAGTACTGGGTCAAATGAGGCATGAAATATATATATCAATGCATAACTCATATACATGTTCCATAATAACATCAATATGCCTCAATTGTACCAAAGATCAAATATTTTCACATTTCCAACTTATACACTTTTTCATTTAAGTATGCTTTCCATTCTCCATCCAATATACTCATATTGCCAAGGAACAAATCAAATTTTCATAAACAAGTAGTCAAAAGGGACCCTAATCATGTTCCTAAGTCGTGACCCATATTAAGTGTATGATAAAGTTTATACACTTTGACGCACACACCCACGTTACCGAAAGAGAAGGTGGTCCGTCAACCCCTACCTCAATTCCAAGCCGAACGGAAACAAGAAGCGAGGGCAAGTAAGAGGGTTCCAAAATCTTTTTCCAAAAGGATTCCAAAAGATGCACCAAGTCTCTCTATGATTCCTCCAAAGCTATCAAAACATCAATAATGGAATAAAATGAGTTTGCTAGCACGATCTTGTCAACAATGATCAACTATAAGAATTTCTTCCAAAAGAACCAATTAAGAGTACAAAGTTAAGATTTCAAGTGGGATAAGGTCCAAAATGGCACAAGAACTTTCCAATTTATCAACATCAACATATTGGAGAATGGGATCAAAATAAGTTTGGTTAACAAGGATTATTAAGAATAGCCGTCAACCACCAACATATCAATATAGGAAAAAGGTTGTGATGAACAATAAAGTCTTTTTCCACAACTATAACAATATGAAGTAAAACAGTCCCAAATGTTTATAAATGAATTTTCAATGAACATTGAATGTGGGATTTACAATAGGAAAAATCTCAAAAGGATACAAAGTTTTTCCCAAGTGATCATTTATCGTTATAGTGGGGAAAAGAGTCCAAATGAGCAACTTCAACAAGAATTAAATAGGAAAAGCTTTCAAAGATTTACATAGAATTTCATGAAAGAGTTGAACTCCTTAAGATATACTCAAAATCATAGGGTCAAAAGTGAAGCAAGATATATCAAGAAAGTCTTCTAAAGTACATAAAAGAAACCTCTACAAAAGTCTTCCAATGAGTACAAATTCTAAAGTGGAAGACCAAGATCACAAAGTGCTATATTGTCAAGTATTCACAACAAGGGAAACAAAAATACAATATTCACAAGGGAATTAGAGATTTAGATTTCTAAGAATACAAGGTTAGGTTCTATAATAAGGAAGTTCAAAATTATACAACAATTCTCCAAGCTATCAATGATCATTATAGTGGGAATGGAGTCACAAGAATACACTCTAATAAGTATTATCATCAATGGAAGCAAATTTTCAAAGCTTGTAGAGAATTTCCAAAAAGTTTATAAGTTAGGGAAATTGAAAGCTCAAGATCACGATAACTTACCAAGTAGCTTCCAAAGGTTGGTTGGTGCAAGAGAAGGTTCAACTAAGTTCCTTTGTCAAACGTTTCTAGACAAAGAGAACAAAAATCGAGTAAATCAAAAAATTTCCAAGAAAATGGGTTCCCAAGATTTTTGAAGAGAAAACTCACATGAGAAAGGATCACTTACCAAATTGGAGACAAATGAACCATTAGGACTTGAAGCTCATACATGTAGTTGAACCTTTAACCAATTTTGCAAGAGGAGGAAGAGGAATTTCAAAATTTTGGAGCAAGAATTTCAGCCTGCTAGGGCTGGCCGAAAATGGAAGGAGAAGTAGAGCTGGGGCTGAGTAGGGGCTGCAGAATTAGGTCTTGTTTGGTGTCTCCAAGAGTGATCGGTTGCTATAATCATATATATGTATATGAGACTTTCCATCCAATACCCTTCCCATCCAACGGCCACAATTGAAGAAGAATGAGATGAGATGGTAGGGATTTATGTGGTGTTGACACATCATTTCTATCTAGAAATCTCTTCACAATTCTCTTACCAAATGACCTATATTGCCCCTTGACCAAATTAGCTAAAGAAGAGAGGTAAGGAGAACAAGGACAATCCACTATTTATACTAGTCTAAGTTACCCTAACAAGATCAACTTATTTACCACAATGACATGCTCTTATAGACTAAGTTAGTAGGAGCAACACTTAGAAACTTTTCTAGGAGAATCTACTAACACCACTTTACACGAAATCTCAAAAATATCCCTATGCGTAAAAATTCCGAAACCAATTTCTAAATTCCTTATTTAGCGTAATGAAGCTAACGCAACTTTCGGATTCGAAATAGGACACTCCGGGGACCTACTTCCACCATACGTTTTTCTTAGGTTCCCGGATTGTCAGATAACGGAGATGCTAAAATAAAATAACATACGAATTCAGAAAAATCCCAAATTTTAAATCTCATACTTATAACATACATGAAAGCATTTAATATTATTTTAGCAATTAAATAAAATAATTAAAATAATCGCGAATAATTTACTCGTAATTTTGGAAAAATTAGCGGGACGTTATATTGTTGGTCCTTCTAGTTTTCAAACTTTGCCTCTGACCTATTCATCATAGCCTCCAAATTATCTCTTACAGTACTCTGAGGTATAACTTCTTTAACCATCTCATCAATATTTTCAATGTTAAAGCTCTCGGCTAATTCAGGTAGTTGATGGTTGATATCAAAAACATTCATCCTGATCTTTAGGTTCCCAAAAGATAGATCCATAGCCCTTATTCTGCAATTAACGCACGCATTTGCCATAGCCAAAAATGGTCTTTCTAAGATAACAGGGATATGTCTCCTTGATCTGTGGTCAGGCTCCATGTCTAGTACCACAAAGTCTACATGATAGTAGAACTTGCCCACTTGAACAATGACATCCTCTAGAATCCCTCTCGATTGTTTAGTTGATTTGTTTGCCAATTGAAGCACCACCAATGTAAAATTGAGCTCTCCTAACCCTAGTTGTTGATAGACTGAGTAAGGTAGCAAATTAACACTTGCATCAAGGTCAAGAAGAGCTCTACCAATCTTTTGGTCACCAATGACACAAGAAATAATGGGTGCATCGGGATCTTTCCTCTTAGGTGGAGTAGCACTTAGTAAGAATGAGCTCACTTGTTCAGTCAACAAAATCTTTTTCGGGACCTTAACTCTACTTTTTCTTTTTTGCGTACAGAGGTCCTTCATAATTTTAGCATAGGACGGAATTTGGGTGATAATGTCTAAGAGAGGTATATTGATCTTGACTTGTTGGAATGTTCCAACATGTCCTTCTCCTTATGCTTACCATATGAAGTCGACTCTCGAAGATGTTGAGGGTAAGGTCCTACCTCCTCATAACTTGGCCTATTCGACTCTTCTGGGAATGAGAGTTCATCAATAAAATGGCTGTCTAAAAATGATTAGATTGATTTTTTAACTCCCTCAAGGCGCTTATTATCTCATCTTCAAAACCAGGTGTTCTAGATGGTGGATTTTGATTTTGAAACTGGGGTTGATTTTGGTTGAAGGATCGGATATTATTGGACTAAAAATTCTGAGTATTGAATGATGATTGTTGGCTTCTATTGAAACTTGGTTGAGGCTTTTCAGTGTTCTGAGAACGATAGGACATATGTGGGTGATTATGCCAACCCGAATTGTATGAATGGGAAAAAGGATTATTGTTCAGGTCAGTCCAAGCTGCATTTGCATCAGCTACAACTATCGTATTACCCTGATATTCATATTGGCCAAGACTTCTCTAGAGTCTGACTGACTCAGATTCATGAATTTATCGAGTTTCTATCCTAATGGGATACTTGTGACCTCACATCATCACCTATTTCCACTTCAAAAAGACCTTCAGATGTCCTACTGATTCCTTATCTAGCTCTCATTTTAATCTCATGTTGGATCGAGTTATCGCTCACATTATCAAACAGCTCCAAGACTTTGTCTACTGGCTTCAATGTAAACTGACCTCCCACTACTGCATCTATCAAATGTTTGTGAGTCTCACCGAGTCCAAGATAGAAGTTACACACTATATATTTCTCAACAAATTTATGATGGGGGCACTTCCGCAAAATCTCATTGAATCTATCCCATGCATCCTGGACTTGCTCACCAAGCAATTCTCTAAATGGGTAATTACGTGTTGCGCTTCATGGGTCCTACATATTGGAAAATATTTTTCTAAAAATTCAACTTTCAAGGTTTCCCAAGTGATTTTTACATCCCTATCCAAAGTGATATACCATCTTTTAGCTTTTTCTTTCAAGAAAAACGGAAATAATCGCACACGCAATGCATGAGTACTAAGATTCTTGATTTTTGCGGTTGAAGCCATCTCTATGAATTCGTCAACATGTTGATATGGGTCCTCATTTCTATGTCCATAAAATTTGCGCAACATATTGATAACACTAGATTTGATCTCATAGTGCTTGCCCCCTTCATCCTTTGGAAATTCAGCATATGATTCATGAGATATAGGTGCATAATACCCCTTCAAGGATGTAGCTGGGGCTCGTCGCGCTATTGCATTACGATTCGCCATCTCTTCATAATCCAAGTTCCTTCGAAGCTCTTCTAATCTAGCTCGACGATTCCTTCGAAAAGTTCTCTCGATTTCCGGATCAAAAGGTACTAATTCAACGTTGGGATCGAAAAGTGATTGTCGATCGCTCATGCACAAGGCGAAAACTCTTTTTTTTTATGAAAATAAAAATAACCACTTCTAAATTATTCTAAATATTAACAAAAATAAAGCTAAAATTACGTGCGAAATTAAGCTAAACTAAAATTCATAAGAGGTCCTACGACGCAACTTTCACTGCTCCACTAAATCCCTTTATGCTTTTCAGAGTACCTGTCAATCACACAAAAAATTCAACTTTAAAAATACTACAATAACACAAGACTACTAAACTACTTAAGCTAAGAATAATGCCAAGTGCCCGGTAATGGAACCAAAAACTTGGTATGACAACAAGGTTTTACCTATCGCAAGTGCACGAATCGTATTGTAGTACAAATTGGCTTGAGAAAGGAAATATCGATCCATAGAGACTTGGATTATTTACTCTAGTAATCTAAAAATATTGAATTATTTTTGGAAAAGGTTTGCCCGATTTTTTGAGATCAAGATAGAGAAAAACTAGGGTTTTCATGCTCCACCACTAACTACAAAATATAGTTTATCTACTTGCACAATTGGAAAAGGGCGATCCATCACCATGAATCAGATCGCACTGCAAATAGTCAAATACGTCCCAAAAAGGATACTATCCACCGGATTCACTACAACCCATCTCCAGACAGAGTGTAATTAGTACATGTCATCTACTTTACTCTAATCTACTCCTATAGCATAAAATTAAACCAAAACATGTCTATCTTACCTCGCCGAGGCAGCTTATATAAACCTAGAGTTTCAAGTGTTTTAAGCACCATTGTGTAGAAAATCATGTTATATTTAATATAACATGTTGGTTGAAATAATATATTCATTCAATCTAAGACAAGAATTAGAATAAATATAAGATCTCGTATCAAGAATAAGTACGATCACAGATCTACACAATCATCAAAGTGTGGTCATAGTTTCCCCTCATTATAATTGAAACAAATAATTAAAACTACATTACTTGGCTAGGGTTTTACTAGAAAACCCTAAATACTGAATTATTTGCTCATAGTGGTGGGTGCATTGTTGATGTAGAAACGCCCTCCATGATCTTCTTCTTCAGATCTCTAGGTCTTGAATGACTCCCTCCTTTTAATAATATGAATATCCAGAGAAAGTGCTCTAAAAATTATGTAAATATGAAGCTCCTTAGATCTGTAGCAGACCTTGGTACTTATAGAAGAGGTTGAGAAGAGTTCTGCTTCTATTCAACTTGTCCCACTTGTGTAGGATTCCTCTTTGATGTGTTTCTCCTCAAATCTGAGCCAAACCCTTCAATCTAATATATAATATGTCATATACACGTGTTTAGAGGTATTGGAGTCGAAGATATATCAAAAGAATTCAAATCAGATCAAGATTTGGATTTCTGCAGTTTCCCTATGTAGCTTACTACGCTTGAGCGTAGCACTTATTACACTTGAGTGTAGCACTTACTACACTTAAGCGTAGCTCTTTCCAAGCCAAAAATGTCAAGCGTAATTTTAGCACTTTCTAGCCACTTTTAGCTACTATAAGCGTAGAAAAATACTTAGACACCACTTTTCTTGATTATTGCTCCGTTAAAACCCCCTCGACTCCTTTAGTATATTTTCCAAAGTTATAGCTCTGAAAAATGTCATTTTTACCCTCCATGAGACACGTTTTGCTTGAAAACTCTTTTTTTTCTCTCTTTGTGGATAAATACAAGCATGTCTTTAGTTAATTCACCAAAGTTAGCTCATTTTTTCGTTAAGCTCCTGAAACACGCTTTAACACACAAACCGCATAAATATATCAAATAATATAATGATAAAACGTAACATTAGTGAGTTAGGTGCCGAAAATGGACAACATTTGGCACTCATCATGCATCATATTTCCAAAGGATCGTGCTACCAGGAATAATTCTAAAACGACTGCTAATGTTGTGGAAAAAATGAATGCAGAAAATATGGATAAGAAGAAAATGAATGAAAATTATGATATTAAATAGGTTTTAGATTATATTGATGCATCAATGTCATTTATTTAATCTCCCACAACTGCTGAAGTGAACTCTAAACATAAAAATAAGAAGAAATCTCAGTGTCGTCCAATCATTGTGTGAGAGGCTGAAATAGTCTTCAAGATTGATTGCCTCTAATATAAAATTATGTTCCAAACGTCTTAGTCAAGCCATTGAAGATGTTGATGTTACTAACATAAAAGTTACACTGAATGAAGAATTGAGAAAGTTATCGGGTTTTATAAGAACATTTATAGTCTTATTTGTGTTTGGTATGTTCTGGACAATAATTATGTTGAGTGAATTGCTATGTTGAGTGCATTGTGAAGTTGGGAAGGTTTGATAGGTATTGGCAAGGTTCGTCAAGTTCAAATCAAGCCTAAAGATGTCACGCCCCGTTATTCCTGAGACTCCAATCAGGAGAATCAGCGAATCCTGAGGTATGACGTCACAAAAAACGACCAATAGAATCAACGATAACAAGAAAATACATGGAATAAGAATGAAAACAAGGTATCCCATGTCACCTGAGTGATAGAAACTCCGTAATAAATTCTAACAAAAATTCGGCAGAGTTCCGTTTGTAAATGGACATCCGGACAACCCAAAAGCAACACAACAAAAGAACCTACCCATAATAACAAAAATAGAATCAATGGCATGTAGCCCAACATTCCAGAAACCTACTAGGGCCGAGGTAGTGGAAAAGAACACCAATACCTCTACACAACCCCTCTAAAATCAATAGAGCCCCAAATGCTTAAATGAAAATATAAAGAGAGCCACATGGCGATGCCGAAAAGGTATAAAGGCTCCCCAAAACAACAAATACCGACTGAGCCACCAAGCTGAAACAAGGATACATAAAACTCAATGGTAGTGCCGAACAGATACAATGGCACCCCAAAATAATAAATACATAGAATGAATATACAACACAAGGGAATCTGCCAAAAACCTGGCTCCCAAGACAATAAAAGAATACATAAGTATGACTACGAAAGGAGGAACAAAACTACCATCCCAAATCACCCGTATCGTCGCTACCGAGCATGTCGTGCTGCATCCACCTACAAACCTGCAACCTGTTGTGGGGGTGAACCAAACCACGCGCTCACCATAATATCAAAACATCACACTCATAGCCGTCTAGAAAATGCTAACCAATGCATCTATCCTAGGTCGGTCAGTTGTCTCATGTGGCACCCACGCCAAACAAAGACCCTAAAATAATCTCATCTACAACCTCAAATCTACTACGGATATCATAAGTACCATAGATCAACGAAAATATAAACAACACAAGTATACGTATATATATATATATATATAACGTCCTGTAAATAACTAAGCCTGTAACCTAGGCATATAGACAACCAATCTGAACTCCACTCTCATCTAGAGATGCAACAAGGACTAATTATCTACCATACCGTGCACCTCGCATGCTGCTCAAGGTTCCTATGAGGTAATTAAATCACTCACTAGGACTGCCAAAAATGAATAACTAAAATCACACCCATAACTAAACCACAACGCCTATACAACACTGCTATCAAATCATTCCTAGAGAGTCTCACTTTCATAATCATAACCTCAAACCTGTCATCTTATCCACAATAACCAGTGAAGTAATCCATTCACTTAAAAGATATTTTCTCCAAGACCTCCCATTGTAAAGAGAATTTATAAAATCAACTAGTTATCATATAGTAGGTTCACACTGCTACCATCTATTCCTTGAAAGTAACCTAAGTGAAAAAACTCTGTCATTAGATCAGATTCAACAATCTCAAGTAAACCTCTAATTCATACAACCTACTGAGGCACAAGAAAGGGTTACCGGAGTCATTTAGTCCCAAACAGATGCCAAAATCCTTGAGTTTTTTAAGAAAAACATTGAACCCTGAAGGATTCAACCGATTTTTAAGAAAAAGTTAGGACATGGTCAAATCTGTTTAGTTCCAATGCCTTCGAAACCACCCAAAGTACTATGAATCGCACTACGTGTGCATAAATCAGTATCATGCCTCTTATCCGAGACTAAGACAAGGAAACTATGAAAACAAAGTGTGCATTATGTATGCACTAAAAGGTAATCAATTCCATAACCGCCAGTATCACCATAAAATATCAATAATACTCTAAGATATCAATATCACTATACCACAAACAAATGATGAATAACATCCTCAAACATTGCCAGTCTGTCTCAAAATTATTATCAAACGTCCACTCGGAAGTATGATAACTCAAACCATTATGGGTACCTCAATTTACATTCAAAGGATCCTTAAGGTACAGGATAGTCCAACATTTAACTACGGATATGGTGCTGAATAATATGTAGAGTTAAAACAACTTTAGTCTAGAGAAAAGCAAGAATGCTAACCTATCATACCCGGTTAAACCTCAAATCAACCATTCTTATATATATCAACTAGAGTAGTATACCGACCACTCCATAACCTCATACACAGACCAATGCTCAAGGGCCTACCTAGCCGAGCATTACAAACTCAACTCAATGAAGTCTCAATACATCACTAACCAGCTCAAATAGAACCCAACTCAAAGGGAACAGTTTCACCCCAAATCCTATTTCCACTTATATTCAAGTAACCACCTGGAACACATGTCAATCATGGCTCCACTAATCCAAGTTTTAACAATTATTACATTTCCTTTCTTTTAAATTTTAAAATCATTAACTTTTATTCACATTGAGTTAATTTCCATCATTTCTAATAAGTTTACAAATACCATCAGTTCAGTAATAGCAAATATCAACTGTATAAAAGATCATATAAATAAATGAATGCTCAATGTGAATATTATGCAATGTCAATGCCAACGACACCCTATCTAGCATGGGACAACCAGGTATAATGTCGCCAAAGTAACACAACCACGAGGATCATATCGACTCGTGAAAAACATACCATGTTCTGATCAAATCCTCCCACGCCTCCCTGATTCCCGGATTACTAGTCCGCCGGTAGCGAGAGACACCGCCTGGCTAGTTGTTGCGACGACCCGAAAGACTCACTTAAACCAATGGTATATGAATAAGACATGAAACCACACCCAATGCAATAACAACGCTCATGGTGTATGAAATATGTATATCATGCCTCAATAGTGAGTCAATAATCGAAATGTAACATTATCAATGGACAAATATATGCCTCACAATCCGTTTTATACAACCAGTCCACAATATGTAATCAATATCATTTTTAAAAGCATGTCATATAATTTAATTATAACAGCAAATCACTTCAATTTATCTCAAGATCATCCGAGTTCTCAATTTCCCGATACTAATAAATTCTTATAAGTCCACATGCTTTTCATTTAATTTTCAGCAATTGTTTTGAAACTATTCCACCTCAGAGACAATTTAGTTCACAATGTAACTTCATTATATTTTACGAAAAAATAAACTAAAAAGGGAAATGAAATCGTGTCTAAGTTCTACATGAATCCCCTAACTTATATTTTAATCTCAATAAAATATAAATAATAGGGGAAAATTTATTAACCGGATATACGTCCACATACACTTTCTATAAACCTATTTCAAGCTCAAGGGGGTACTAAACCGCCTATAACAATTTAATTTAAATAGGTTATAATTATTTTAAATCCGAGAATTAATTTACTTAATTTCTCCAAAGGAATTCCCAACTCCAATATCATTTAATCCATTTATGGGTAGTCCATAAATTTTATAAAATCCCTAGATTTCTGTCTATCGCTAGGAATTTAATTTCATAGTTTTATTTACCCATAAACATACAACGCAATTAATTAGCATTTTCTATGCACTATTAGTGAGTGTCAGATATGCATATATATAAGAATATATATATGTAAATTCCCACCTAATTTACTCGCTTACAAATAGTCCCGCCGTGAACAGTACCGGCCGTGAATAGTGTTCGCCGCCCAAAGTTGTCCGAAAAATATTTTGAATATGTCGAAACAACCGTCTTACCGCCCTATTCAATATAGTTGAAACCCGTTAGTGATCGATAAATAAATTTGAACAAATCTACAAAAAATGAAACTAAAAATCATACCAAAAATCTGAAATTCCCGGAGAACCGCTCAACGGTTTCACACCAATTTCGGATATATCGTGTAAGACATCGGGAACAAGCTATCCTCAAATTTTCACGCCAAACAAAGCCTGAATCGACACTGAGTCGACCCAACTCGGTTTGGCCCAACACCTCCCTGGTCGCCAGCACCACCTAGCTCGAACTGCGCCACCGTCCACACCACGTCGCCACCACATCGCCATTGTCCTCCTCTCTCAGGCGACCACCAAATAGGCGACCAAACCCTAAGTCGTAGTTGAAACCCTCACCAAATCGCATCTCCCTCTATACACGATCAACACCCAACTCAGGCTCGCCTTCTCTTGCGCGAACCTCAACCATCGCGCCACCACATGATGCCTCAAGCCACCACGAGCCGTCGACACCCCTTAGAGCCACCACGATCGCCTCTGCTCCCCTACCTGTGATTTGCTCTCACCGGGTCGCACCCAACAGGGCGACGAACATCGTAACAATAACTGCTCCCTCTCCTTAGGAGCTTCTCTCTCTCTCTCACCGAACCAGTAAAAGAGAAGATGAAGAAGGATATGGTTAGTTGCAAGGAGAAAGATTGAAAAGATGTTGGTCTCCTCTCAGCCACACACGCCATTTATCCGATATATATATATATATATATATAATTTCCATGAATTTTATATATACATATAAATACCCACACACATATATATTCTCCTAATTAATAATATATGTATAATAAATCCCAAAAATATACCGGGAACCCCCAAATAAAATCACACGAGCCCGTAAATATAAACGGGATGCCCAATAATTACTACAATCCAAAATATATAATCCGAGGTGTAAAACCCGAACACTAAATCAACTCCCATCATTAATCACCTCAAGCCCACGAACCAAACACTTCCTTAACAACTTCGACAAAAGATTGGTTTAAATCCATCTATCCAAATTCTCAGTTCGCTAAATTAATAATCGAAATCCCTGCTAATGACAACTCAGAACCCGTCGCCTCAAGTACGAAAAGTGAAAAGAAATCATTTAGCCACAATTAACAATAAATAATAATAAAGGGTAAATCATAAGAAAACCCCTAAACGATGACACACGTACTCAGAAAATCTACGAGTCGTCCGATAAATAATACCAGTGAGGATAAATAATTTAAGGTACAAAACCCAACCACTGGAACACAGGGCACGTAAAGGACCCACCGAATAACTACATATAACTAGGACACAAAAATAATCTAAAATAATAATCAAGTACACCCACATCAACACATAGAAGCACGTAGAAACACGAATAAACAAGCATACTAAACAAACAAAACATGTACGTACAAATACAGAGCACATCAATCAAATTAGGCACATACTAATCCCATTACAAGGGAAAAATAAAATGTCGAACCCTTAACGCACTAAATGTCAAACTCGAACAACCTCGTCGGAGCCTTAAACGTCGGATAACAAAACGTACCGCCACCCAGTCGAAGCCCCAAAACCTAAACGTCTAAACAAATCCATGTAATCGGCACTAAAGCCCACGTAAACCTCTAGCCACGTCCGAAACATAAAACATCACTTCAAGTAGCGTAATCACCAAAGAAACCCCACGAAGTCACCGAAGAGACAATTGCAAAGTCGTGTTGTCGAATCCAGAACTCACATCAATGCTTCACTAAGTCCGAAACACTACCGTCACGTCAAGTCATGTAATCGCCAACGATAGTCCACGAAGTCCTTAACGAGATAATTGTCCAGCAACCCATTCAGCTCCAAACGTTAAACGCGAAAAATTTACACGTGTAACATTTAAGAATAACCATGACGTCATGAATAAGTGACGTCACAACCAAAAATAAATCGAAAATAATTCCATAAAATTGGGAAAATAACATGGGTTTTCAAGCCGCAACTTCAAGAATCATTACAAGTGAGTCGAGGGGGTTCAAATGGCATTAGTCCCGAGAAAAGTTAGTTTTGAGGGTTTAACTATGCAGGGCCTACGCATCCAGCAGTTAAAAGTGGCTAAAAAGTGTCATTTCAATGCATTTGCTACGTATGCCAATTTAATTACGCATCTACCTATGCTTCAAGCGTAGTAACCCTGGCAAATTTATGATACTGAAATTCTAGTTTTGACCTCAACTTGTTCTCATTTTAGGCGGTTATGACTTTACACCTTGAGATATGTACCATACACATATTATTCATCAGAGAATAGGGTTTTACTTGGTTTGATGTGAAATTACGAAAAAGGGGAAGATTAGGGTTTTTCCTTAGCATTGTCTATAAATACCAAGGTCTTCTATAGATGAGAATGAGATTTTAAGAGCCTTTGAGAGATCTCTGCAAGTTTTCTACAGATTCATATTCTTCTACAAAGATATAGATAAAGAGAAAAAAAAACATAGAGTAATTTTATATGTTCTAGTTCTCTCTTGTTTAGGGTTTATGGAATTATGTTTCTACATCGACGATCTTATGCACAATTGAATGACCTAGATTCTGAAAAATCTACACACTGCAGACTGTAACGTGGTTGCTTTGATCCATTGAGAAGTGAAGCCGTTTGAGTACGGAGATCGGAGCAGGAGGCTTCGTGGTTCATTGATCCGTTGAGAATTCCACGTGCAAGAGGGTCTACTCTCATTGAGGTACCCCCGTTCACTCCGAGGCCATTCCACGAGGTAAGCCCGCTAACCCCGAAAGTCATTGTATCGTGGTTCGTTCTTCCACAGCGGAGCCGTCCAAGTACAAAGCAAAGTAAGAGCTTCGTGGAGCGTGAGTGATTCAAGCTTTTCAAACATCGAATGGAGAAAGGTAGATCTTGAGGGATTTGTAAGTATAATGCTTCATAGAGTCTATGTACTACTTGATTCATAGTGAATCGATACCCGAGCGTATTCGTAATTTTTACTTAGAGTCTTTCCAAGGTTTTCCACGTAAAAATATCGTGTGTCTCTATTGTAAGAACATTTATTTTAATTTTTTATGTATGGCATATTCTAGACAATAACCATATTGAGTGTTAGATAGGTTGTGTTGGTTTCAACGACATCTACAAGCTTCGACAAAGGTGGAATAAAACATTGAACTACTGAAGAATACAAGTGAAGTGTAAAAATGAGTGTATTGATAAAAATGTCTCCCGAAGGGAAAAAACGGCGTTTCCCAAAGCTGTTAATTCAAGCAAAAAGTCTCGGGGAGTCAAGATGGTCATTTTGGCATAATTAGGGAGAAAAGTGGTTTGGACAAAATTACCTACGCTTAAGCCTACGCTTTCAGTTTCAAAAGTTGCTAAAAAGTGGTGTTTTTACGCTTGGACCTACGCTTCAAGCATAGCTGCGACAACAATTTTTTATTAATTTTGGTTGGTTGTTACGTATCTTATTATGACTTGGGTTACACTCTTATATATCCTAGGAAGTGTATAAAGGATATATATACAAAAGTTGACTAGATTTATTCCCAATTATAAGAGGATTAAATAAGGGAAGAATCCTAGTTCAAAAAGGAAACAATGATTTCAGCAAGATTTTCAGTCAACTTTGGGAGCTCATATCTTGGTTAAAAACGCTACGAATGGAATGATTCTTGAGCCTATTATCAAGATCTTGAAGTCATATTTCCAATGATATATTTCACACCTCAATACAATGTGTGTAGCTCCAGATATGATTAAAAGAGTAAGAGGTATCCTGCAGAAAGTTTATTTTGACTCAAATTGATTCCTGTTGACCTGGATGACCATGAGTTCGACCTAAACACCTATAAGTACGTGTATATCACATATTATACATTATATTTAAGGGTTTGTCTCAGTTGAGTGTGAAATTACACAAAAGGGTAAGGTTAGGGTCTCTCCTCAGCATGGTCTATAAATACCAAGTTTTACAAGAGAGGAAGCGACATCTTTGAGAGATCTCTGCAGTATTTTATCATTCATATTCTTCTACAAACATTTTTGTTAGTTAATAATTAACCCTAGAGGGGGGTGAATAGGGTGTTCAAAAATATTTCTAACTCTTTTCGAAATTGGAACACACTATAATCAAAAATCAATTTCTAAATAAGCAAGTGGATGATTCAATTTAAACTTCTCTAACAATTAATTTCAAGACAAATTAACATACAAGATATTCAAGCAATTATAACATGCAAATTAATCAAATAAAGAGAAAGAGATAGAGAGATTGACACCAAGATTTTTTCGAGGTTCGGTAACTCCAACTCCTCGGCTCAAGAACCCCTTCTTGAGACTTTTCCCGATCCTTTCACTATGGCCCTTCCTTCACAGGTGGAATGACAAACCTTTACAACACAAGCCTCTCGAGCTTGTCTCTCAATCAAGAGAACAACCCTCTCTTAAACAATCGGTGGACTTTACTTGTCCGAGATTACAAATTCGTATGTAATCAATAAAATCACTCAAAAATAAAAACACTCAAAACCCAAAGGTTTTTATGGAAGATAAATCAATATAAGCTCTAGTGTTTTTGGTGATTTTACAATAGCTCTAGAAATGTATTCTCAAAGGATATGATCAATGAATGATATTTGGAGAATAAGAAGAGATACTAGAGGTTTTGATTTTCAAAGAAACTTGGAGAAAATCAGATTTTCAAAGCTTGGTTTCAATGGCTTTTGTAGAGAAAATTTCTGCAGATTTTTGAGAGCTTTTCTTCCTATTCTTTCTCTTTTGTTTTTCAATCTCTTGGCCTTCAATATACACATCTCATTTTATATATATCAATACATTAGGGTTATGAGAGTGAGTATTGAATTAGAGAAGTCAAGAGCCGTTTGAAATCCATTAAACATGATGCACAAAACATGGAAACTGTTTTCTGAAAAACTGTAGGATTTGAGGTTCAAACTAGTCGACTACCTTGAGCTTCTAGTTAACTACTTTGAGCTTCTAGACGACTACTTCAAAAATGGATGAAAACTTGATGCTACTGATTGTTTTAGTCGACTACTAGAGAATACAAATGATTTTTTTAGTCGACTATAACTTGAAAAACATTTAATGACAAATATTTTTCTTTCCGTTTAAGTTCGGTAAAATATTTTTCATTCCATTTGAGTTCGGTTCATTTTATTCTTGAGCTTATATGATAATATCGGCACATAAAATTATCTTGTTACAATGATCGCTCCCCGACCTATCTACCCCGAGTCTTGAGTCTTCGAATTTCGCCTTTGCCGTTGAATTATTTGATTTTCCATTTTCGCGCTTCAATTTCTTTCTCGGCTTTTCGCTTTTATTCAATCTTTCTTTCCGAGTCGTTTTCTTTCCGTGCTTGTTTTCCGAGTCGTTCACATGTCTTTTGCTGAAAACATGAACTCGATAATTCATTAGTATTAAACACGCTTTAAATGTTTTGTTAATATCAAAATAGGATTTATTGTCAGAGAATAAATTTCAAGGCCAACAATCTCCCCCTTTTAGATGTTGACAAAACATTTCGTGTTTACGTGTAAATAGTGAAGTATCAAGTGATACTCCCCCTCAATATGTGCATTACATGCTCTCCCTTAGTAAATATATTTTTGAAATTTCATACACTATCATGGAGGCACACATAAACATGACTTACATACACGAAAGCATGATACACGAAAACAACTTACTTCTCCCCCTTTGGCAACATAAAAAAGTGGGAAGTGACGGTTAAATAAATAATTTATCATGCTAATACATCAACGTCCAAAGCTAACCTAATTTCTCTACGGATTTTGAAAGAGAATCCTCCGGAAAAAGGCTTTGTGAAAATATCCGCTAATTGATTTTTAGTGTCAATAAAAACCAATACAACGTTTCCTTTAGCAACATGATCACATAAGAAATGATTCCTAATCTAGATATGCTTAGTTCGTGAACAATAAAACGGATTCTTTGACATACAAATAACGCTTGTAAAAACTCATTCAATGGGCACATGATTGAAAATAAGCACATAGTTATATGTATAAAGTTTGGGATTTCTTCCCCTATCACCAAGGAGCAAAGCTCCCCCTAAGAATGTGCATATAACATATATTCATCAACTAATTTTCTCCTCCTTTGACATTATTAAAAAGGGTAAATACAATTAAGTACAAGAAGAGAATCAAGTTGCATAAATGAATTGTGATCATATAATATATAATTTGAAGCAACACAATCTCATATGTCCACACATTTCATAAATATGCTTAAGATAATCATCAAATTACAAACATAACTTTGCATTCATGAAGGCAATGAGGACTAAATTATTTGTTTGATTTCCATAGACAAATAGGATATATGTTCAACATAGATTTTCATAAATCAAATACATATATCAAGTGAATGACTCAAATGAAAAGTGACTTAATGTTCAAGTGAGTGTGTTTGAATTAAAGTTCAAACCATAAGTATTCAACATACTATATGTAAACAAAGAACACTCAAACACTAGATCATTTAAACTCACATAGTCATGTATGAAAATTCACTTAAAATCACATATGAGCACTTAAGAATAAGTCAACAACACCTTCATCTTAATCACATGAAAATAAATAAACACATGCAATATCTAATTATAGAATGTAATGTGAATAGAGTAAAAATCATGATGATGACTAAGAAAAAAATATTTTAAAATAATCAAGTGAAAAATACACAAGGCAAATGCTAACACATTAATATTCAAAGGCATTTCCATATATTTATGAAATTTTACACAATGAGTTCTTTTGGATAAACTTTGTAAGAATACTGACGAATAAAATTATAATCATGAAGGTGATCTCAATATTTCTCATAAGTGCATGTCTTTGAAAACTTTAATGTAATGCAAAGATATGTAATCTTCACAAGTGCTAAAAACACAAGATATATCTCTTATATATATGGTAAAAATGTTTATCTAAAATAATAAGAGATGAACCAAGATAACATATAATTTATATTCTTAATTATGTTACTAAACATCTAAGTCCAAGAGTAGTCAACCAAGGAAACCATATAATCCCAAAACCGAAGTGTCAAAAAGTATTTGAAATTATGTCATGACACTTGAATTTATTTTCTTCTTGGGAAAAATACATTTATCTATCATGCTCATTTTGAAATAGATTGGATTTTTGTGATAAACGTCTTTTCTCAACACATCAAAAATTGGTAAACATAATACTCCAATGAAAATTATTCATATAGGAATGCATTAGATAAAAACATTTCATGCAAAGATGCATGTGGCATTTTTAGAATTTTAATTCCATTCATATGTGCAAAGAAAAATCTATATCCTTCTTGGTTAAGATCATGGAATAATAATGGTCAAAACCTTAGGTCACCATTATTAGACATAGATTGCAACATTAATATGCTTTATAAGATATACAAGAGTATGCATGTATGATAATGATATAAAAGTTTAAGATATAGAAAATATTATATATCATTGAGAAAATCACAATAATGCAAGAATAATAAAAACGTATGTCTTTCATGATATGTGGACATAAAACTCATGAATCATGTTTTTCAATAAACATTCAAGATAACAACATTTGAGCACAAAATTTGCATCTTTTCAACATGCTTCCTTCAAAGAGGAACCTATAAAATAGGAACCTATAGTACCTTTTCATAATAAAGATCCAAGCATATATTAAATAGCTTCAACCAAGATTACAATTTCAAACAACAAAGGTTAAGCACATGAATAACATTTTTATGAGAATCTTTATGCAAATACCTCTAGAATGATTAACAAGAAGATATATAATAGAGAATGATGAATCATTTAATCGCATAGAATTTCATCACATATTCATTATCCTCATTTGCATTAGATAGATCATTCAAAGAAATTATGCTCTCTTGAGGTTTACTAGTGTGGACATATATTCCAAGTCCGTCCAAATTTCACTTCAAAATTAAACACCTCAAATAAATGTGCAATATGTCATGTCAAGAGAATTTAGATAAAGCACTAAAATCATGAAGGCCCATGAACAAATATAAGACATAGCTACTCAAGTAATCAACCAAAATCAAGTGAAATAAATTTGATGGTCTAGAGATGGTCATGACTATATTCTTAAAAAATCATGCATGATCAAGACTTTCTTTCATATAATCAAGTCATTTCAAAACAAGCTATTATCAAGAGTTCATCAAAAGCATAATCAATTTCATGCATCTAGTAGCCAATCACCCTTAATATGTATGTCATATTTAATCTCAACAATGAAAACACATTAGTAATGGAGAATAGAAAATGTGTACCATGGTGCTAGCTTCACCTATTTTACTTAGACTTGTTTGTTGATGATTTGTATTGTCTACTCATTTTGTGAGAGACCTTGATTTCATCTCCCCTTTTTAGTTATGACATCACAATTGAAGAATCAATAGTTCTTGAGTAAGAAATCAATCCACACCTACAAAACACACTCAAGTAGCTTTCTTTGGTACCCTTTTTGCTCTAGGGTTCATTTGTGTTAACACAATTATGGGCAAGATTCATCATAAGCACATTAGCACAAAAATGAATGATCTTCTACAACCATTATGCTTCAATTGAATTTATCATTCAAGAACCTTATCATGAAATGCATTTGTCAATTCAAGTAGTAAGATATGCTAATGGTTATTTATCAAGTCAATGAACCAATATGAAATTAGTGATAGGAATGAAACTCCATTTTATATATGAATCATAGTAAACAACCATATGCATTATTTATATTCAATCATCAAGAATTGACAAGAAAACCAATATAACTTCCCTTTATTAGCAAAAATAAATTATATGCCCTTTTTCAAGATTTGGAAAGCTATAGCACATAGGAAGATTCATTTCATTTCAAAATTCTTTAAACATTTGAAAACACAATGAAAAGATATTTTCATAGGAATCACCCTTTTGAAATAATTTCACTCTAAATCAATGTGACACTTTTCTCATGCAATTTCAAGAAACAAAAGAATGTGATGCATGAATAATGATTATTTATCAATCAATGAAAACATTCATAAAGCAACATAGTACACATTTCCGTTTCTTTTAGCATTTGACAATTGATTCCCATCTTTCTTAACTAAGCATGCATTGGTCCTAAAAATAACATCATAGCCATTGTCACACAATTTGACTAATGCTAAATAAGTTATCCTTCAAACCATCAACCAAAAACACACTATCTATAGAAAGAGTGAAAGATATACCAATTGAGCCAATCCTTATAATTTTTCCTTTAGAGTTGTCTCCAAAAGTTACGTTTCCTACTTCATAAGTTTAGAGAAATGTATTTTGATTAGTCTCCCGTCATATGCCTTGAGCATCCGCTACCAAGAATTCATTTCCTTTAAGGCGGACTTCAAACAACCCTACAAAACAAATTTAAGTAACATTTGTTGGTACCCAATTTATCTTGGGTCCACTAGGGTTAGAGAGGGATGCAATGGTTCCTTTTGGAACCCAAATCATTTTTGGTATAAAATTCTCCTTTCTATGTAAGCATGCAATTGTTCCTTTAGGAACCCAAATCATTTTTGTTAACACTTTCTTCTTTCTAAGTAAACATGCATTTGCCTTATGTCCCTTTTTCTTGCAATAATAACATATAACATGTTTATGATCATTTGAGGATGCATGAGATGATTGTCTTGTAAATGTATGCCTTAATGATTTTCACTTTTTCAAGATAATAGTATCTTTGTCAAAAGCATCATACCCTAGACCACATTTATCAAATGATCCTCTTTGTCTTCCCAACATAATGCTAAGGTTCTCCTTTCCTTTTGTAAATTTAGCTAAGACATTTATTTGATCATCTATAGTATTTTTTAACCGATTATTTTCCTTTTCTAGCTCAATGCTTTTGTCATTACATGAAGCTTCTACGTTGGAAGTATTAGAGCTACATGAGGATTTAGTTTTCTTAAGAAGAATATATTTTCTAGCTAAATTTTCAAATCCATCATGCAATTCTTCAAATGCATCTTGTAATTCATCATAAGAAGAGAGAAGTTCGTCATATGATAATTTATCTTTATCTAATGAATGTGAATTTAAATGTACCTCTTCTTCATTTGCAGTGAAACAAGGGTTTGCCATTTCTTCAACATTTTCCTCCTCATCCGAGTCACATGAGATGTAGTCATCCCATGTGGCATTCATAGCCATCTTGCTTGGTCTTTTCTCGTTCTCCTTTTTAAGCTTGAAGCAATCACTTTTGTAGTGTCCCGACTTTCCACAATTGAAACACATTGGAGGTTCTCTTTTCTTAGGCTCGCCTTGTGATTCAATTCTCCTCATGAATTTTTCACCATTGGCTTTCTTTCTTTGAAGATATTTCTTGAATTCTTGAGTGAGAAAATCAATGTCCTCATCCACTTCTTCTTCATTCGGCTTAATGGCTTCATTTTTGGTAGAGGCTTGCAAAACTATACCTTTTCTTGGCTTGATGTCGTCTTCACGAGATTTCAATGTGATTTCCCAAGTGAGTAGAGAGCCGAAAATCTCATCAAGACTCATGTTGTTGAGATCATGAGCTTATTTGATTGCCGTTACCTTTGCATCCCATTTAGCCGGAAGACTTCTAAGCACTTTGCGTGACGCATCGGATCTAGGAACAATTCTACCAAGATGCTTTAGTCCATTCAAAATGTTAGTGAAATGAGACATCATAGAATTGATATTTTCATCCTCCTTCATGGCAAATAATTCATATTCATGCATAAGTATATCAATTTTAGATTCTCTAACTTGAGTAGTACCTTCATAAGTTACTTCAAGTTTATCCCACATTTCTTTTGTCGTGGAGCAAGTAGAGACACGATTAAATTCGTTTGGACTTAAGGCACAATTTATATTCACCTTATCTTTAGCATTAAATGACATAAGCCTATGTTCATCATTATCCCATTCGTTGGGAAATTTGGGGATAGTTTTTCCATTTACTATTTTTGTTATAGTGAAAGGTCCATCAACATAGCTTGAAGAAAGTCTACCATTCTAGTCTTCCAATAGCTATAGTTTGAACCATCAAACCATGGGGGTCTAATAATAGATTGTCCTTCAACGTGAGTGACTAAATGTGAGGCCATGATCGTTCTCTAAGACGGTTAAGTCAAAAAAATAGAGAGTAGGCTCTGATACCATTTTTTAGTCAATAATTAACCCTAGAGGGGGGTGAATAGGGTGTTCAAAAATATTTCTAAATCTTTTCGAAATTGGAACACACTATAATCAAAAATCAATTTCTCAATAAGCAAGTGGATGATTCAATTTAAACTTCTCTAACAATTAATTTTAAGACAAATTAGCATACAAGATATTCAAGCAATTATAACATGTAAATTAATCAAATAAATAGAAAGAGATGGAGAGATTGACACCGTGATTTTTTCGAGGTTCGGTAACTCCAACTCCTCAGCTCAAGAACCCCTTCTTGAGACTTTTCCCGATCGTTTCACTATGGCCCTTACTTCAAAGGTGGAATGACAAACCTTTACAACACAAGCCTCTTGAGCTTGTCTCTCAATCAAGAGAATAACCCTCTCTTGAACAATCGGTGGACTTCACTTGTCCGAGATTACAAATTCGTACATAATCAATAAAATCACTCAAGAATAAAAACACTCAAAACCCAAAGGTTTTTATGGAAGATAAATCAATATAAGCTCTAGTGTTTTTGGTGATTTTACAATAGCTCTAGAAATGTATTCTCAAAGGATATGATCAATGAATGATATTTGGAGAATAAGAAGAGATACTAGAGGTTTTGATTTTCAAAGAAACTTGGAGAAAATTAGATTTTCAAAGCTTGGTTTCAATGGCTTTTGTAGAGAAAATTTCTGCAGATTTTTGAGAGCTTTTTCTTCCTCTTCTTTCTCTTTTGTTTTTCAATCTCTTGGCCTTCAATATACACATCTCATTCTATATATATCAATACATTAGGGTTATGAGAGTGAGTATTGAATTAGAGAAGTCAAGAGCCATTTGAAATCCATTAAACATGATGCACAAAACATGGAAACTGTTTTATAAAAAACTGCAGGATTTGAGGTTCAAACTAGTCGACTACTTTGAGCTTCTAGTCGACTACTTAAAAAAATGGATGAAAACTTGATGCTACTGATTGATTTAGTCGACTACTAGAGAATACAAATGATTTTTCTAGTCGACTATAACTTGAAAAACATTTAATGAAAAATAATTTTCTTTCCGTTTAAGTTCGGTAAAATGTTTTTCATTCCATTTGAGTTTGGTTCATTTTATTCTTGAGCTTATACGATAATATCGGCAAATAAAATTACCTTGTTACAATGATCGTTCCCCGACCTATCTACCCCGTTGAATTATTTGATTTTCCATTTTCGCGCTTCAATTTCTTTCTCGGCTTTTTGCTTTTATTCAATCTTTTTTCCGAGCTTGCTTTCCGAGTTGTTTTCTTTCCGTGCTTGTTTTCCGAGTCGTTCACATGTCTTTTGCTAAAAACATGAACTCGATAATTCATTAGTATTAAACACGCTTTAAATATTTTGTTAATATCAAAATAGGATTTATTGTCCGAGAATAAATTTCAAGGCCAACAATTTTGATATAGAGAGAGAAAATATCATTGAGTGATTCTTCTCGTTCTCTCTTGTTTCGGAGTTGATTCTATTGTGCTTCTACATCGACGATCTTATGCACGATTGAATCATATAGATTCTGAATAATCTACACACCGCTTATTGAAACTTGGTTGTGTTGATCCGTTTATGAAACGGAGCCGTCTGAGTGCGGAGATCGGAGCGATGGTTATTTAATTTGTTGAGAAATAGAGTCGTCAGAGTACGGAGCGAAATGAGAGCTTCGTGGAGCGTGAGTGAATTTAGACTTTCAGACGTCGACTGAAGAACAATAGATTACCTCGATTATAAGTACTATTTTCATTATTTGTACAAATTCTTTGATTCATAGTGCATCGATACCCAAGCATATGTATGGTTTTTACTTGGAGTCTTTCCAAGGTTTTCCACGTAAAAATATCGTGTGTCTCTATTGCTTTATTTTCTGCACTTAGATTAATCATTGCATGATTTATCTTGTTAAGTGAATTGGATTAAAATTGACTTTTTTGTAATTAATTTTAATTTGTCAATAAATCCACAAAAATCCTATTCACCCCCCTTTAGGCTATTTTCATTGATCGTCTAGGTAATTTCGTCTATTGCTTTATTTTCTGCATTTAGATTTATGTTTGCATGACTTATATTGATAGAGAATTGGATTAAAATTGACTTTTCCGCAATAAATATTAATTTGTCAATAAATCCACAAAAATCCTATTAACCCCCCCTTTACGCTATTTTCATTGATTGTCTTGGTAATTTCAATTGGTATCAGAGCATGGTTGCCCCGTTTTAGGTTAACGACCTAGGCTTAGATTTTTAACTTAGATGATAGACGTAGCTCGTGAAGGAGGTTCCGTATCTAGGTCCCCTTTATTTGATGGCTCTAATTATACGTATGAGAAAGCTAGGATGATAGTGTTCTTAAAATATTTAGATGAGAAAGCATGGCATGATGTAGAAGTAGGATATTCATCTCCCACTTCTATAGATGAGACTACCAAAGAATTAAAAGAAAAATCTCCAAGTGAGTGGTGTTCTTCTGAATTTGATAGTGCTAAGTGGAATGCTAAAGCTTTGTCTGCACTATTAAATGATGTGACCGAACGTGAATTTAGGAGAATTTCCTTGTGTGATATTGCCAAAGAAGCTTGGGATATTCTTCAAGATACTTATGAAGGAACTGTAAAAACATTTATATTATTATTTGTGTTTCGCATGTTTTAGACAAAAACCATGTTGAGTGAATTGTCATGTTGAGATTTTTGTCTATTTTCAATAGAGTTATTAGTATGTTCGTTTCTATCTCGAGAAAGAAGTCAAGGAGTGTGTCAAAGCAAAGAAAGCTACCGGAGGGCAAAATTGTCATTTTCAGACATCGTCACTTCACCGGAGGACAAAAATATCATTTCCAGACATTATGACTTCATCCAAAAGTATTGGGAGTTTGAGATGACCCGTCTAGCTCAAATATGAAAAAACTGCAAAAGATGCAACATACCTATGTTGTCAGAGGCAAAATGAGGCAGAATGGCTCTAACCTACGCTTTGGTTTTTGGAGCTGGATATGGACCCTATGCCCTAGACCTACGCCCAAGCATAGGTCCCAATGCTCGGTCACGTGATTACTTGTTACACAGGATTTGTTTAGGGGTGCTTTCGGATTTTTCAAGTTTGGTCCCTACTTCGAGTTTTTAAGTGATCAACGACTTCAGACCTCTACGTATAGGCATATACACATATTTACATCTGATTTTAGAGGATTTATCAAGGTATTGTGAAATTGCATAAGAGAGCAAGGTTAGGGTTTTTTATGACTTGGTGTATAAATACCAATGTTCAATAAGAGAAGACACAACATATTTGAGAGATTTCTGCAGTATTCTATCGTTCATAATATTCTACAGAGATATAGTTATAGAGAGAGAAGATATCATTGAGTAATTAGAAATATACTAGTTTTCTCTTATTTTTGGACGTCTTTAATCGTGTTTCTACATCGATGATTTCTATGCACGATTGAATGGTATAGTTGCTAAAAAAATTCACACACTATTTATTGCAACAAGGTTGCTTTGATCCGTACGAGTACGGAGTGATTCGAGGATTTCGGATCGCGAGTAGAGAAAGGCAAATCAGGCGTGAGTTTTAAGTCTCTCAGGGCCCGTTTGGTAGGCGGTCCGGTCTGGTCTTATCTGGTCTGGTCTGGTCTTATCTGGTCCGGTCTGGTCTGGTCTTATCTAGGTGGTGTTCTGAAAGTCTGTTTGGTAAAACTGTTTGGTCTTATGGTCTTATTCAAGCTGTTTGGTCTTATGTTTGGAAAATAATACAAAAAATAAAAAAATAATATATAGAATTCAAAAAATATATTAAGTATGAAAAATATACAAAATTTGAAAAAATATAAAAAAATTGAAAATAATATAAGAAATTCAAAAATAATATATTTTTCAAATTTTATAAATTATTTCAAATTTTATATTATTTTTTGAATTTTATATATTATTTTTGATTTTTTATATTATTTTCAAATTTTTCATATTTTCTCAAAAATATATATATATATCTAATTTTGTATATTATTTTTGAATTTTATATTTTTTTTCAAATTTTAAACATTATTTCAAATTTTTTATATTATTTTTCAAAACTTATATATTATTTTTTAAATTATATATATATATATTTAAAATTTTATATATTAATTTTGATTTTTATATATTTTTTTTCGAATTTAATACATTATTTTAAAAAAATTATATTATTTTTCAAATTTTATATATTATTTTCGAATTTTATACATTATTTTTTATTTTTTCTATTATTTTGGAATTTTTTATTTTCCCAAATTTTAAATATATTTTTGCATTTTATATATTAATTTTGAATTATATATATATATTTCAAATTTTATACATTATTTCAAATTTTTTATATTATTTTTTTAATTTTATATATTATTTTCAAATTATATATATATTTTAATTTTATATATATATTTCAAAATATATGGTCCCCTGTGTTAAGACAATTATACATAAGACCACTTGAGACCACTTAAGACCATCATTTTTTGTTGTCTCAAATTACCCCCTTTGGTCCCAAGTGGTCCTTGTTTTTTTTGAACCGTTTTTTTGGAACTGTGTTGCCAAACAGTGTCTGGTTCCAAAAAAACCATTATGAGACCGGACCACATGGAACCGGACCGCGAACCAAACAGGGCCTTATAGTGTCTGGTAGAGCAAGCGTGCTTCGTAAAGTACGAGTTATTCAAGGGTTTCAGACCGCGAGTAGAGGAAGCCATATCAGGAGTGATTGTAAGTCTAAAACTCTTATAGAGTCTGTAATTGTTGATTCATAGTGCGTCGGTACCTGAGTGTACCCGTGGTTTTTTTCTTGGACCGTTTCCTTGGTTTTTCCACGTATAATTCTCTATGTCATCTCTTGCCTTATTTTCTGCACTATATTGATGTTTGCTTGATATTGCTGGATAGATCTATTTTTGGAATTAAACTGAAAATTAGGGTTTGTGACTAATTAAAATTGAATTTTTGCTAAATAATTTTAATTGATCATAAAATCAATAAAAAGCCTATTCACCCCATCTCTAGGTTGTTTTCACTGTCGTCTAGGTAATTTCAATTGGTATCAGAGCGTGGTTGCCCCTTTTTAGGTTAATCGCCTAGGGTTAGATTCTGTACTTAGATGATGGAATACCTTATATCTAGGTTCCCTTTGTTTTATGGCTCAAAATATACATATTGGAAAGCGAGAATGAGAGCATTTTCAAAATCTTTTGATGGGAGAGCATGGAATTTTGTTAAAGTAGGATATTCACCTTCTACTGTGAAAGACGACACGACCAATGAATCAACACCAAAATCGTGAAACGAGTGGACTGTTGCCGAGACGAATAACGCGAATTAGAACTTAAAGACATTGAATCCGTTATACAATGTTGTAACTCCGAGTGAGTTCAAGAGGATTGTAATGTGCATAATTGCCAAGGAACGTCGAAGGTAAAATAAAGTAAAGCTTCAAATTTTGAATTCTCAATTTAAACAGCTAAAAATTGAGGAGGATGAGGTCTTCACAGACTTTGAGGCTAGGTTAACTGATATTGTAACAGGTTATCATAACCTAGGTGAGCCTATTCAACAGACTACCATAGTAAATAAAACTTTTAGGTCTCTTCCTGAACGTTTTCGATCTAAGGTCACTGTCATCTCAGAGGTCATGAGTCTTAAAAAAATTAAGGTTGAAGAATTGGCTGGAAATTTAAAATCTTGATTTTAAAAAATCCCCCTAAAAAGGTGAGTGGCACAAAAGATAAGAGCATAGCTTTCAAAACCACTAGGGAGGATCAAGTTGAACTTGATGAAGAAAGTGAGTTGAGTCTGAATGATATTGCCATGTTTGCTAAGAGTTTAAACAAATTTGTTAGGGCTAAACAAAATGACCAAGGATAAAAATTTGGGGATAAGTTGGGTGAGTCTAGAAGTAGAAATAAGACTCAAAATATGAAGGATATGTTTGATCCTAAAAAGAAGAAACCCAAATGTTTTGAATGTAAAAGATATGGTCATATAGATACAGATTGTGCATACACTCTGAAGAAATCCAAAGGATTAGCTGTTAATTGGGAGATGACTCTGACAATGGATCAGCTATTGATGCAACAAAAACAGAAGTAGGTGTTGATTCTGAGAATTTCACTGTGTTTGCTGTAAAGAGCAAGGAGGTTAACGAAGTTGCTTCAAGTTTAGTGATGTCTGAAGAGGAAGAGTCTAAGAGTGATGAAGGAATATTTTTAGGTTATTCATTGACTAGTTGAGCATATAAGGTTTTTAATCTTAGAACTCAAACGATGATGGAATCTACCAATGTAGTGGTTGATGACTCATGTATTGATTAGTCCCCAACGTCTGCTGAGGAAGAAGTTGGTGAGCCATTCTTTATATTGGATAATGATTCTTTGGAGGTTGAAAAATAAGACAATGTGGTTAGTGATGATACTTCAAGTCCTGCAGAATCACATGATTCAATTGGTGATGTTCAACCTACATCGTCTAAGGAACCATCTGAAAGGGTAAAGTTGTATCATCCTTTGGATAATGTTATAGGTTTTGTTGATAAGATGATGGTGATACGGAGAAAGGCTAGGAATGAGGTTTCGTATTCATGTTATACATCTTCATTGGAACATAAAAATGTCAAAGAAACTCTTTAAGATAGTGATTAAATTAATGCTATGGAAGAAGAACTTCAGCAGTTTGTTAAGAATGATGTGTGGTATCTTGTGCTTAGACTGAAAGAGATAAATGTGATTCGTACCAAGTGGATTTTCAAGAATAAAAAATATAAAAATGGTATGATGGTTAGGAATAAGGCTAGGCTTGTTGCTCAAGGATATACTCAGATGGAGGGTATTGATTTTGATGAGACTTTCACTCCAGTAGCTAGGCTTGATTCTATTTGGATTTTGTTTTCTATTGCGTGTCATCTTGGATTCAAGTTGTATCAAATGGATGTTAAGAGTGCATTTTTTAATGGTGTTCTTCATAAGAAAGTATATGTGGAGCAACCCAAAGGATTTGAAAATCCTTATTGTTCGGGTCATGTTTACAGGCTGAAAAAGGCGTTGTATGGGCTAAAGCAAGCTCCTAGAGCTTGGCATGAAAGGTTGACGGATTACCTATTGGGAACAGGCTTTATTCAAGGGGGAGTGGACAAAACACTATTTATTCAGAAAATTGAGAGTGATACAATTGTTGCTCAAATCTATGTTAATGATATTGTGTTTGGATCCACTTCTGATAAGTTTGCTCATTCTTTTGGAGATCAAATGAAACATGAATTTGAGATGACATGATTGGTGAATTGAACTTCTTTATAAGGCTTTAAGTTAGATAATTAAATGATGCGATTTTTGTTTCTCAAACTCGATATGCCTTGGAATTGGGGAAAAAGTTTGATTAGGAAAAGGCTAAGGATGCTCGCACTCCTATGAGTACAAGTGTTAAGCTTAGCTTAAATAATAAAGGCAAATATGTCGATCCTACACTTTATAGGAGTATGATTGGGAATTTGTTATACTTGACTGCTAGTCGACCTAACATAGCATTTAGTGTTGGTTTGTGTGCACGTTACCAGGCAAGTCCTAAGGAGTCTCATATTACTGCTGTGAAACGGATTATCAGGTATGTTAAAGGGACAGTGAATTATGAACTGTGGTATCCATCGGGTACTAATACTGATATCGCATCCTTTTTTGATGATGATTGAGCTAGTAATGTTGATGATAGAAAAAGTATCAGTGGACGGTGTTTTTATATTGGAAATTGCTTAGTTGCTTGGCATAGCAAGAAGCAAAATTGTGTTTCTCTTTCCACTACTGAGGCTGAGTATATAGCAGTTGGTAGTTGTTGTACTTGGGTTTTGTGGATGCGTCAAAAGTTGCAAGATTATAGTTTTTCTCAAGGTACAATGACTGTGTTTTATGATAACACGAGTGCAATAAATATTTTTAAAAATCTAGTTCAACACTCTAGGACAAATCATATAGATATTCGACATCATTTCATTCGTGATCTTGTTGAAGATGGTATAGTGTCTCTAGAGTTCATATCCACAGATTCACAGTTAGCAGATATCTTTACAAAACCATTAGATTTTCAAAATCATGTTAGTCTTAGGAAATCTATTAGTATGCTTTCTTTAGAATAGATATGTTCTTATCAATCATTCTAGGAGCACATTGCATTATTTTCCTAGAATTGATAAGTAATCATGTATTTGTATTATTTTTATTCATGCATGCATTTTATTTTGAAATAAATGACAATAAATTTTTTTTGAGACTGTTGAGCTTGGCCAGAGTACAAAAGTTGTCATATTTTACTCTAATTTCACATTTATTTGTCTCATTATGCATATGTGAAGTAGAGGTATCAGACTGACCTAAGATTTTTGGATGATCACATGTTATGATTATTTTATGTTATAAAACTTTAATCTTAGGTGCTAGTTGTTTTGGTGATGATTATAATGCCTGCTGAATCTATTAATTTTTTTATTTAACCCAAAGTGGTATAAAGGTTCATGAGTTATGCTAGATTGGTCTATGCATGAAATATGTTTTGCATGTGTATGAATATTGTGGTGATGTTGGAAAAAAATGAGATGTTTAAAATATTAAAAATGCAAAAAGTAGCTCTTTAATCTGAGTAATCGGGCCTCTTGCCTCAGTAAGCATTGAGTGTTTGTATAAAAAAGGGAGAACACTAATGAGCATAAATCCCATAGAAAAAGCTCACGCTCAATTGGTCGGGACTAAAAATCCTCGCTGGAAAGTCCGTAGCTTAGAAAGACAAAAAGGGATATGGTGAAAAAGTTGAAAAGATGAGAAGGAGGAAATTGTGTGACAAAGAAAAAGTATTTTTTTTTTCCCTATAGTTTGGATCTTAGATTGAATTATCATCACAGTTGGTGGGGAGATTATCAGCTTTAGTATGTATTGTTTTAGTATTTTTTTTTTTGCCTTCTAGTTTGGATATTGGATTGAATTATCATCACGGTTGGTGTGGAGATTATCAGATTTAGTATGTATTGTTTTCAACGTACCTTAATGCTTTCACATGAGAATTTTCATATATATATATTTGTAAAACTTGACTTGTGCATTCTTGAGTTTACAAGGTATGTGTGCTGATTTTCATCTATACCATGTATAGAATGGTCGAGTTAAAACTGAGAATATGATGTGTTAACGATTGGATTTGTGTCTCTACTGCCTTACTCACAGATTTCTAAAAATAAAAATATTTTATTTTATTTTTATTCATGACATTTTTCATTCATGCATTAGTAGTAGGGTCATGCATAATAGAGTTGTCCGTTACCCTGAAAATTTGGATATGATCTAATAAGGGTTCTATATCTTGGTGTTTTTAATTGAGTACTTCCTTGCATCTCTCTACATTGTTGTTATGGCATATACTCTATTGGCTTGATATTTTCGTGACAAAAAGGGGGAGAAGTATTAAGTGAGGAGGAGAGATTGAGATTATTTGGTTAAGATTGTGATTGATTCAGAGGGAGAAGTATTTAGCAAGGGGGAGTTTATTCTTAGGGGGGAAATGATGATCATTATGTGTGCATTGTTGTTATGATTTTCTGATGATCATTATGTTGGTTTATATCCATTTTCCACACTTGCGTTTAATGGTTTGTTCAGTGTTGTGATTACAGGATTTGTCATCATGAAAGCAAGGTGATAGTTTATATCTGTGTTTGTCGGTGTGTGTTCATAGGTATAGATGTTATGTTATTATTTGTGAGGCTATATTGTAAAAACATGGTTTTGTCTCAGATATGCCAAGGGGGGGATTGTAAGAACACTTACACTATTATTTGTGTTTGGCATGTTCTAGACAATAACCATGTTGAGTGAATTATCATGTTGAGAGTTTTGTGTATTTGCAATAGAGTTGTTAGTATGTTCGTTTCTATCTCGAGAAAGAAGTCAAGTGTGTCAAAGCAAAAAAAGCTACCGGAGGGCAAAATCATCATTTCCAGACATCGTCACTTCATTAAAGGACAAAAATGTCATTTCTAGACATTATGACTTCATCCAAAAATATTGGGAGTTCAAGATGACCAGTCTAGCTCAAATATAAAAAAAACTGCAAAAGATGCAACATACCTACGTTGTCAGAGGCAAAAAGAGGCAGAATGGCTCTAATCTACGTTTTAGTTTTTGAAGCTGGGAATTGACCCTACGCCCTAGACCTACGCCGAAGCGTAGGTCCCAAGCATAGGCTTACGCCCTAGACCTACGCCCAAGCGTAGGTCCCAAGCATAGGCTTACGCCCTAGACCTACGCCCAACCGTAGGTCCCAATGCTCAGTCACGTGATTACTTGTTACGCAAGATTTGTTTCGGGGTGCTTTCGGAATTTTCATGTTTGGTCCCTACTTCGAGTTTTTAAGTGATCAACGACTTCAGACCTATACGTATAGGCATATACACATTTACATCAAATTTTAGAGAATTTATCAAGGTATTGTGAGATTGCGTAAGAGGGAAAGGTTAGGGTGTGATACCCCTTAATTTTCAACCATAGGTTGGCCAGGCCTATACCGAAAACTATGGTGCATCAACACTCAAGAATAAACAAGCACGGAAGCAAAAGACATAATGAATAAATAATTGAATTCCAAAATTTTAATTTTATATGAAGATACGAAATAAGAAAACCAAATCCCTCAAAGGGTACAACTCGGGAATCCAATCTACGGACCCCAAAACCTAAATGAAAACAAGAGTCAAAAAAAAAAATATAACTAAATTGAGTCCCTACACTAAAATGAAATCAAAATGGAAGTACTCGCGAATGAACGATAAGAGACCTCAACCCTGTGGCTGAAACTGATGAGAACCTGAAACAACAACGGTGGGTCAGACCCACGAGCAAAGTAAACTCTACATGATCCCAAACAAAGTACCAATAATCCCATCATCTACCCATTATAAATATAAGAATAATATTATAATTCCTATAAGTACCACACTTAAATATATATTATCCATAAAATAGGCATATCAAATAAGATGCAATCATAATTAAATAATAAATTAATAAACAAAACAAATAAAGCACAACCAAATTGAAAACGCAAATCAATAGGCAAACCAAATAAAGTAATACAATAATTAAACCACAATCTATAGGCAACTAACCCATGTCGAACAATAACCACGTACCCGAACTCCATGTCATGGTACAGATGAGACTGCGTTAATAGTCAGCCCATCGTGGTTCCTTCCATTCCACAATACAAAATAATACTAATAATAATTAAATAATAACTACTATTCAAGCCGTGTCAGAGAAATAAATAATTCTACCAGATTATATCCCAAGTACTATTCCAAAGCTTTAATTTAAGGGATTCTATTTTAATCTTAATATTATTATTATTTTGTTTTCACCTTTAACACCAGATGACACATGATCATATCTACACATATGCATTCGTATGTGAATAAATATATAGATGAAGACATGTATGGTCATGGTATGTATTTAAAACAAAGTCCACTGCTCTAAATAACCCATCACCTAAAATACAAATATATGAATTTTCCTAAACATAAAATATCATGGTACAACACAAGTTTTAAAATAAATAACCATTGCTTCTAAAGAAACCTATCACCATAGACTTCTCTCAACCGTGAATCTGCTATCCTCCTATTTTAATATTTTCCTTTAATATTTGCTTTAAGAACAAACTTCAGAATTCATCACCACATATTATAATTACACACATATATGTGTCAAAGTCACCCACATATATGTACTAATAATTACGCATATTATATATAGATATTCATATACAACAATTTAAAGAATGAAAATCATACCTCAATATCCCATCACCTAAATAACAGTGTCTCTCATAGTCAATTTCGCACCAACCAAATATGGACAGCAGGTTAGCACTAACGACACACCAATATACATAACATACATATTAACTCACACAGATTTATATATACAGGTACGGATTTATACATATATACAAACATATATATATATTAGCTCTTCAAGAATGGTTCGAACAGAAATATATATACATATACGCATATATATTTATATATACACTCATATAAAAATAAATATATACGAGCATAGAAGAAGTGATTACAGGTTCAAAGGGGAAGAGAAGAACATTCTACTTGCCTGATTTAAGAACCAAATTACATGCAACTACAGATTGATCGTTGTTTCCCATCCTCTTTCATGCAGTTCTCTCTCTACTCTCCCTCTATAGAATCGGCTGATAGAAAATGTAGGACTATCTTAGGGTTTTATTTTGGTTATATAAATATAGATAAATATATATATATATTTAATCCTTCCGATGGGCCTAAAAATATATTATAGTCCATTAGCTAATAAGCCCAACTAATTAACTCAAAAACATATTATAGCCCATTAGCTAACAAGCCCATCTAATTAACTTATAATTAATTTATTAATTAATTAAATTAAATATACCCAATATATAAATAATAAAAATACGGGGTATTACATTCTCCTCCCCTAATAAAGGAATTCCGTCCCCGGAATTCACCACATACCTGAACGAAATAGCTCTGGATACTTTGCATGAATTTCATCCTCTCTTTTCCAAGTGGACTCTACCTCATTATGATGGATCCACTGAACGCGCACAAGAGAAATGATCTTCTTACGAAGTACATGCTCCTTTTGTAACACCCCGTGTTATTATCCTTTTTACTGAAATTATCTTTGATTTAATTTCGGTAATGACGTCACTTGTTCTTGACGTATTGTTTATTCTTGGTATTTGATACCTGTAAATTTTTCGCGTTTAGTTTTTAAAGTCGACTGAACGACATTGCGGTTTCTCATTGACGACTTCGAGAATTCTCGTTATCGACTACGCGGTATAGTATCGATATTAAATGTTTAGTGCTTCGATTGGATGACGACACATTTTAATTGGTCGGGCTTGTTTAAGTGTTCCGATATTTTGGGTTTCTACCCCGATATATTTAATTGGGCGTCCCGTTATTGATTCGGGTTTGCGAGATTACGTTTTGGGGTTCCCGGTATTTTTCGGGATTTATTGTATATATATATATTTAATTATATATATATATAGTTTTGGGGTCATTTCGCAATTACGGATACTTGAAGGGTCAGTTTCGCAATTATGGACATTTAGAGGGTTGCTTTTGCAATTAGGGCATATATGTGTAGATGTATATACAGGTCTGCTGAGCTCCTTCTCCTACACGACACCACTCCTATTTCTCTTCATTTCTTATTCGTTTCTTCTCCACGACTGAAGCAGCTCCCTACTTCTCCATCTTCGGTCGCCGGTCATGGCGAGAGAGAGAGAGAGAGAGAGAGAGAGGAGCGGCTGGAGAGAGAGACCTCGGGTTGTTCTCCATGGCAGACGCGGCTGCGCAGCTGGAGCAAGGGCACGGCGGCGGTCGGCGACAGCATGGTGGTCGTCGGTTGGGCCAGGCGGCGGCGCGGGAGGCCGTGGTGGCGTAGGCTGGCGCCGGACAGAGCTGGGCTCGTGCAGGGGAGACGTGCGTGGCAGGGGCGATCCGGCTGGGCTTCGGCCAATTTTTCGGCGACCTTCCGGTGATCGGTTTGAGCCGATTTTCGGTGAGTAGCTTCGTCTCTACCATGTATTCGTTATATATTAATTTTGTGAATTTAGGATGAACGATTTGCCCGAAAATCGCATTTATAGGTTATAGTTTTCGTTTGGGGTATTTTAGATTTAACCCAATTATTTAAACTATTGTTAATGGGCTTCGTATATATCGTATAGGTTGTCGAGGCGGACATTTCGATATATTCGAAATATTTTTCGAATGACTTTGGTCGGTGGGCGTTATATTCGGGCGCCGGTACTGTTCACGGTGGGCCCGAAACGGCTGTTCTGTAAGCGTAATCTCAGGTGGGAAATTATATTTCTCACTCTGCATTATTGAAGTAGTTTAGGGGTGCAAAACCCTTATTTAATTTAATATAGATATATTAAATCGTTAATTTAAATATCTATAATTCGTTTAGAATCGGAATTGGACTTAAATTATTAAATTATTAAAGAAAATTTATTAAATTATTTCCTATGTAATCAAATAATTTCCTAATTGAATTGAATAGGAATAGGCGGTTTAGAAATTCCCTTGAGAATTAAATGATTTAGTAGAGATTCGTGAAAACTTAGACGTTGTGCTAGGTTTCCTTGCGAGACGTGAATTAATTGCTTTAAATATTTTAAAGGCATGATAAGGGAATTTGAAATATTTTCTAAAGAATTAAAGAAAATATATATTTGAAAACATGAGTTGTATATGAAATTGTTTTCATATGATTTAAATGCTTTATTGTATTTTAAAAGCATGTTAAAAAGAGATTTCGAGAATTATATTGGATTCATGTGGATATTATATATAAATATGATGCGTTACATATTTATATTGAGAAATGATTGTCATTGAAACCTAGATGCATATAGTGTTGGTATATGCGGTTTATGAAATCATATTTATGTTGATGCATGATTGTCATTTGGACTTGGATGCATATTGAGAATATCATGTAGTGTTAAATCATGGTATTGGTATATGTGGGTTGTGAAATCATGTGGGGTGTCTTTGTGTCGAATCGTCGCAACAACTGGCCAGGGGGTGTTCCCATCCTACAGAATAATGAGCTGTGAATGGGGTATAGGGTGGGTCGTCTCGTGCATTCGTGTTGACGAATCTTTGGTCACGGGTCGTCTCGTGCAAACCGTCTTCCTTGTTGAAGTGAGAAGTTTCAAAATCACTTGGGAAGTACCGGTGCGACCCTCTGTTACCTCATATTTATGGGTAGAGTGCGTATTCGTTAACCTATGATAGGGTAAAGTGTGGTGTTGAGTCACATTATATTTGCATGGCATTTATGTGATTTCATTTGACATGTATACGTGAGATTATTACATGTGTTGTTGGAACAGGTTTAATATGTGTTATTATTGCCTGTTGGATTTTTGGAGCATGTTATGTGTGAATATTGCGAATTTAAATTCATATCTTTGTAAAATGCTCAGTTGATAATGATTAACGTGAAAGAAAATGATTACATGTGGTAATAGATCAAGTATAATGAAATGCTTATTTTATACTTGTGAGTATATATATACTTTCGTACCCTTGGGGGAGGTTAAGTATATTGGCATAGTGACCTTTGTGGTTAGTTGTGGTTAGTGATGAACTGCAGAGATGATTTGGAGTTGGTGCCTTAGAGAAGGCGGGGTTAATAGTTTGGTGATTGTGGTTGGTTGTGGGACCTTGTTAGAGATTGGAGGTTAGAGATTGATTTTAGTATCAGTTATGAATTGGGGCCTTCGAGAAGGCGGGTGATGAGATTGTGAGTTGTAGTATGGGCCTTTAGGTGTCTTTCACTTTTGAGGAATAGACTATCAACTGTAGTCGAGATTTTGATTGGTGAGAAGAGGTTATGGTTGAGTGACTTTATTAAGTACTCGAGGTACTGTAGTTTGACAGACTTGGTTCTAGTGCTTAGTCCCTTCCCTTAAGCATTCCTGGTACTGTGTTTTGTACACTAGTACGTGGTCGTTGACTTGTATGTCATTCCTTGAGTTGTCGGTTACGGTGTGGTGCCGAACCTCTTCCTCGTGGTGTCATTTGAATTGGTGGAGTTCGAACGGATGGTTGTCTTCCGTGAGTCCAACGTGTTGCTCTTCCTTTACTGTCCTCTCGGACATTACAGGAATTCATAGAGTTGTGTTTCTCTTATTTGACTGTCATTTCGAAAACGGTGTTTTCTAAACTCTTTGTATTTAAAAGGAAAAACTCGTTTTCGCCTACCCCCGTAGCAACTAAAAGTTTTAACACTTTATAAAATGATCTTAGGATCTTCTTTAAACAAAGATTTTAACTTCTAAAAGTCGGTGATGGCAACTGACGGAGACCGGGGGCAAGACGGTCATTTTTACTATGTGGTTTCTTAAAAGGAAAACTATTTTATTACTTTTCTTGGGATTCTGAGATTTCGAGACCTCTTTCTCAATATCTCATCCTGTAGAGTTTCGAAAGGTGTTCCATTGTTTCACCTTTGCTTCCTATCATTTCTAAGTCTCGGGTATGAGGCTTGGTGTTGTTCAGTGCACACATATAGTGTTGCCCTTCCTTTCTTCTTGGTTTTTGACGTCACTACTTAGGTGATTCGAGTTGTTCCACATGTTGTGGGCATGGATACCGAGTGGATTGGGTTCCTTGTCCAAGTGTTCTCCTTAAACACTTGTGGTGTTTTAACCTTGACATTGTTGTCTCGGTTATCTGTTGGTTTAGCATTGGGAAGTTTTTTCCTTTGCTTTGTTTCGGTGACCATTGGGTGGTCGTTCTTGTGAGTTGAGTTCGCGTACTCTTAGTGATTTGATTGGTGGTTTTCCCTCGCCTACAGTGAGAGCGTTAGTGATGTGATTGACCCTATCGATGATAGTATTATGAGGTCGATGTGATTTATGGTATGGTGATATGATTGAGGTGATCTAGCCTTTGAGAGGTAGATTTTCCTTAGGAATGTGATGAGGTTTGTATTATATATATATATATATTGTACATTTATAATATATATATATATATATATATATAGACGATGATTGTGTTAGTACGCAAGGACGTGAGTACTTTTCCTCCTTTGTTCTCGGGGAGTGAGTTATGAGTATTCCTTGGTACTAGTGGTGGATTTTGATCCTTGTGGATGTTAGAGGTGAGTGTGATTCCTTCTGTTTAGATTTTCTGGTTAGCGTTGTGAGCGTTGGATGATTGGTTAGATTTGACATTAGTGTCGTGTACCTAGTATACGCTGGTGAGAGTAGTGTAAACTACTGGTGTTGGTACTTGGAGTACGAGTCTTAGTTGTACATTACAGACTCATGTTGTGTATTTATTCTTATATATATATATGTGTATATGTATGTATATCCCCGTTATATACTTACGTACGGTAGTATACGAGCGTGTGCCTTGGGTTTTGCATGGATGAGATTAGTTGGGCTATATATATATCTTGCTAGATAGTTTAGCATTACCTAAACTGCCAGAGGATGTGGTAGTTAGAGTATCTTTTCCCACTGAGCTTATTTGCTCACAGGGGAATTTCATTCGCCCCCTGGTATTCCACGCCAGGTTGCAGGAAATATACGGCTATGAGCAGGATGCAGTGCAACGACAACTTTCTTTTGTTTCCTTGTTACAGGTTTTGGAGTTGCGTTGGGTGATGCGGTTACGATTGCAGCACGACTGGGTTTGGGGACGATAGGTATCCGCTTTCAGTTTCTTTAACCATTGTTATGGGATTATTATGTATCTCTTTTGGGAGCCAGTCTGTTGGCATATCCCTATTGATGTATTATTTATTTCCTGTACTTATTCTTTCAGGATGTATTGTATCTATTCCGCACAGTTAGGTGCTTTTTTGTATTTTTATTCGAGCAATTGTGGCTCTGTTGATTTTAGAGGGTTTAGAGGGGTTTTGGTTTCTTTCCACTACCTCGGCCCTATTAGGATTGATGAATGTGGGGCTTGGAAGCCATTGTGATTATTGAATTGCTTTGGGCAGGTTATTGTGTTGTGGTTGTGTATCCGGATGAACCATTTACAAACGGAACTCTGCCGGATTTTCATTAGATTCCGCTGCTTTGTTTATTATTCATTTGGGTATGAAATATACCGTTCCATCATTATTCCATACGTTTTCATGGCTAATGATATCTTAGTTGGTTGATCATCATAATGATCACATCCTGGATCCCTTGGATATCCCAGTTCGGGAGTCTTAGGAATTTAGGGACGTGTCAGCATGGTATTAGAGCATTTTACCCTTTTGTGGGTGTTTGATGACCTTCAGTCATTGGTTTTCATTTGTTTTTCGTTTCTTTTTACTTCCGCATTCACTCCCTTAGCTCTTAGGCTCGGGTTTCGGAGTCCTAGGAATTTGGGGCGTGACACCTTTCGATCGATAATACGATAAGGTTGCTCCATATAAGTCACATCCGACTCCAACTCAATCTCTCCCACATCAATATGCTGATACATATCCTCATCACGTAAGAATTTCCGTAACATAGAAACATGGAATACATTATGAACCCTATGCATAAAATCTGGCAGTGCTAAACGGTACGCCACCAGTCCAATCCTGTCAGTAATCATAAAAGGACCCACAAAACGAGGTGATAATTTCCCTTTCTTTCCGAACCGCATTACTCCCTTCATGGGAGACACCTTGAGTAAAACCTGATCCCCCACTCTGAACTCCAAAGCTCGAGTCCGCCGATCAGCATAACACTTCTGCTTACTCTGGGCAGTCCTCATACGGTCCCGAATAAGAGGAATCTTTTCTGAGGTGTCCTTGATGAACTCAGGACAAAATAATCTATTCTCTCCAGCCTCAAGCCAACACACCAGAGATCTACAGGGTCGACCGTACAATGCCTCAAATGGTGTCATACCAATAGTCTTTTGATAACAATTATTGTAGGAAAACTCTATAAGTGGCAAATAGAACTCCCAATTTCCCTTGAAATCAAGGACACAAGCTCGAAGCATATCCTCCAAAATTTGGTCAACCCTCTCAGTTTGACCATCTGTCTGTGGATGATAAGCTGTACTGAGGTGCAATTCTGTACCCAAAGCTTGTTGAAAGCTCGCCCAAAACCCAGATACAAAGTTCGGATCACTATCCGATATAATAGACAATGGAATCCCATGAAGCTTCACTATCTCTGCAATGTAAAGCTTTTCCAACTGCTTCGAAGTGTAATATGAGCGAACAGGTAGAAAATGGGCAGACTTTGTAAGTCTATCAACTATCACCCAAATAGAGTTATGGTTCCGATGTCAGGTAGTTAACCCCTCAATGAAATCCATAGAAATTCTCTCCCATTTCCACTCAGGCATTGAAAGTGGCTGTAATGCTCCTGGTGGTTTCTGGTGATCGATTTTAACCATTTGACAAGTACTACACTTGGAGACAAAAACAACTATGTCTCTCTTCATACCAGCCCACCAAAATTGGCGTTTCATATCCTGGTACATCTTATCCCCTCCAGGATGAACTGCAAATGGAGAGTTATGAGCCTCTCTCATCACATCTCTCCTCAAATCATCGATAGGAGGAATAACTAATCGACTCTTGTACCTCAACCCCCCATTTGAACCAACTGAGTAAAAGGGAATCTCTCCTGATGCCAACTCTGTAACTCTATCTATACACTGTTGGTCTGCCTGTTGGGCCTCAATCACTCTTCAAATGATGACAGGTGTCACCATAACACATGCCGCAAAAGCGTCAGCTAAGTCATCAACTGACCTCAACCCATTCTACTCAGTCTCGAACAAGGCTGAAAGACTAGCATAGGGTCGACGACTAAGGGCGTCTGCCACTAGTTAGCCTTCCCTAGATGATACTGAATGGAAAAGTGATAGTCCTTCATAAATTCCAACCATCTGCACTGCCTCATATTCAACTCCCTTTGCGTAAATAGGTACTGTAGACTTTTGTGATCACTGAATAATCTGAAATTCTCACCTAAGAGATAATGTCTCTAGATCCTCAATGCAAAAACCACCGCTGCCAACTACTAATCATGGGTAGGGTAATTAAGCTCATGCGGCTTGAGTTTACGTGAACCATAAGATATTGGTCTCTCCTCCTGCATCAACACACAACCTAGACCCTGTAACGATGCATCGGTGTAAACAATATACTCAACCCCATTCTGTGGAGTGGCCAGAACAGGTGCAGAAGTCAACTTAGTCTTCAGTTCATCAAAAGTTGTCTGACAGTGATCATCCCAAACAAATGGCACACCCTTTCTAGTCAAGTTGGTGAGTGGACCGGCGATCTTAGAGAAACCCTGAATGAATCTACGATAATAACCTGCTAGTCCCAGAAAACTACGGACCTCTGAAGGTGAGGTAGGTTGTCCCCACTCCAGAACTGCTGAGACCTTCGCTGGGTCCACTACAATCCCCTTCTCTGACACCACATGACCCAAAAACTTCACCTCTCTCTGCCAGAATGCACATTTCTCAAATTTTGCATACAACTGGTGCTCTTTAAGGGTCTGTAGCACTGTTTTTAGATGTTTGGCATGCTCCTCCTCAGACCGAGAGTAGACCAATATCTCATCAATGAATACAATAACAAATTGATTTAAAATGGCCTGAATATTATATTGATCAGGTCCATAAAAATAGCTAGAGCGTCAGTCAACCCGAAAGGCATAACACGGAACTCATACGACCCATATCTGGTGAGAAATGTTGTCTTGGGTACATCCTGCTCCCTAACACAAAGTTGATGATAACCAGACCTCAAATCTATCTTCGAGAAGTAGGTGGCTCCCCTTAACTGATCAAATAAATCATCAATCCTAGGCAACGGATACTTGTTGCGGATTGTGACTTTATTCAGCTCCCAGTAATCGATACAAAGACGAAGAGAACCATCCTTCTTCTTCACAAACAACATCGGTGCTCCCCAGGGTGAAGTACTCCTACGAATGAAACCTTGGCTAAGAAGTTGTTGAATCTGTTCCTTCAACTCCCGCATCTCCATCGGTGCCATCCTATATGGTGCCTTAGCAAAAGGCCTGGTGCCTGGAGCTAAGTCAATAACAAAGTCAATATCACGACTCGGTGGTAACCCTGGAATCATCTGAAACACATCCTGAAAATCACGCACTACCGGAATACTGTCTATGCATATAGTGATCTCCTCATGGGTCTCTGTATCAATATAAAATAAATGTGTACTGGACCCTCCATGTGGATGAGGCATAGCAATCAAGTACATCTCCTAACTCGGTATCGCAAAGACTATCGTCTTACCATGACAATCCAACTGAGCATGGTAGTGAGATAACTAGTCCATCCCAAGTATCACATCATGAGAGTGCATATCAAGTACTAACAAATCAGCTAGAAATCTAAGTCTGCCAATATCAATAGGGACCTGTCCACAACTCTCCCATAAAATCGCACAAACACCTACTGGCGTGGAAATACTGAGGGGTCGACTACAAAACTGAGTCAATAATCTAGATAAAAAGACAAACGACCGAGACACAAAAGAATGTGATGCACCAGTATCAAAAAGAACTCGACCGAGTCTACCATAAATAGGAACATACCCTCAATAGCCTGAGGTGCCCGAGGATCATAAGGCATGACGTTGTACACCCTGCCATAATGCAACTGCTGTTGTGGTTGCCCCTGTGGTGGTGGGGGTGTTGGTAAAGCTGGGTACGCCAAGCCCTGAATACATGGAATAAGTGGTGTTGGCAATGGTGGTAACTGCCTCTGCCCTTGCTAACCAGTCTGACCCTGCTGGCCATGTTGACCTTGAGAAGCCTTGGGACATCTCTTAGCAGAGTGCCCAAACTCCCCACAACCATAACAATGTCCTTTGAAAGGACCTTAAAATCTCCTCTGGTAGTTTCCCTGTTGCTGACCCTGTCAAATCTGGGGTATCCCACCCTGCTTCCCCTGATGAGAAGACATCTCCTTACTAGTATCATTGATACCCTTCTGCTTTTTCCAAGGCTGATACCCCTGAAATCTGCCCCTATCACTGTGTCCGCCACTCTGACCATTTCCCTTATCCATTAACTGACTGGTGGAGTTCTTGTCACTGCGTTTCTCCCCCTTAGTTTTCTGATAGTCCCTCTTGATATGACAATGTTGTAGTGCTGCATCCACCACTTAAGCATAAGTGGTGTAAGCTGGATTACCCACAATCACCTGCCGAATGTGCCATGTCAAACCGTGCACAAAGCAATTCTTCTTTTTCTCCTCTGTGTTGACCTCTTCGGGTGCAAACAATGATAAACTAGTGAACTCCTGCTCATACTCCGTTACAATCTTATCTCCCTGCTGTAAATCAAGAAATTCTCTTTTCTTAGTTGCCCTTACTGCAAAAGGGAAATATTTCTCGTCAAAGCGAGCCTGGAACTGAGCATAGGTCAATGTGGCCCTCTCCTTTGAGGTGGTAACTGACTCCCACCACTGCAAAGCATCACCAACTAACTTGAAAGTAGCAAGCATCTACTTCTGGACCTCTGTACACTCAACCATACGGAGATGACGCTCAATATCCTTCCGCCACTGGTGAGATACTTTTACATCAGTGGATGCTGAGAACTCTGGTGGATGACCTTTTGTGAAAGTATTCCGAACTTTCTCCCATGTAACGGGCAGTACTGCCTGCTCAACAACGGGAGCCTGCTGAGGAGGCAGAGGATGAGGCTGCTAATTTTTAAGATCGGTCGCCACCCCTGCAACAACAGCCTGAGCAATGATATCTGCGAGATTAGGAGGAAGTTCAACATTGCCATCCTGAGCATTGCCCTGACCCTAACTCACATTCCTTCTCCTACGAGACGGCATACTAAAATAACGGTAATACGAATCGTTAATACCATAACAACGAACTTAAAAGAGTACAATGAATCCTAAATTTAGGCTCTAGAAATATCAAAATACGCAACGCGGAAAAACTAGCGAAAACATCCCTAGGACTCTTGAACCTGGAATGCTCTGATACCAACTGTGATACCCCTTAATTTTCAAGCTTAGATTGGCCAAGCCTATACCGAAAACTAAGGTGCATCAACACTCAATAATAAACAAGCACGGAATATACGAAATAAGAAAACCAAATCCGTCAAAGGGTACAACTCGGGAATCCAATCTACGGACCCTTAAACCTAAATGAAAACAAGAGTAAAAAAATATATAACTAAATTGAGTCCCTACACTAAACTGAAATCAAAATGGAAGTACTCACGAATGAACGATAAGAGACCTCAACCCTGTGGCTGAAACTGATAAGAACCTGAAACAACAACGGTGGGTCAGACCCACGAGTAAAGTAGACTCTACATGATCCCAAACAGAGTACCAATAATCCCATCATCTACCCATTATAAATATAAGAATAATATTATAATTCCTATAAGTACCACACTTAAATATATATTCTCCAAAAAATAGGCATATCAAATAAGATGCAATCATAATTAAATAATAAATTAATAAACAAAACATATAAAGCACAACCAAATTGAAAACACAAGTCAATAGGCAAACCAAATAAAGTAATACAATAATTAAACCACAATCTATAGGCAACTAACCCATGCCGAAACATAACCACGTACCCGAACTCCATGTCATGGTACAGATGAGACTGCGTTAATAGTCAGCCCTTCGTGGTTCCTTCCATTCCACAATACAAAATAATACTAATAATAATTAAATAATAACCACTATTCAAGCCGTGTGAGAGAAATTAATAATTCTACCAGATTATATCCCAAGTACTATTCCAAAGCTTTAATTTAAGAGATTCTATTTTAATCTTAATATTATTATTATTATTATTTTGCTTTCACCTTTAACACCAGATGACACAAGATCATATCTACACATATGCATTCGTATTTGAATAAATATATAGATGAAGGCATCTATGGTCATGGTATGTATTTAAAACAAAGTCCACTGCTCTAAATAACCCATCACCTAAAATACAAATATATGAATTTGCCTAAACATAAAAAGATCATGGTACAACACAAGTTTTAAAATAATTAACCATTGCTTCTAAGGAAACCTATCACCATAGACTTCTCTCAACCGTGAATCTGCTATCCTCCTATTTTAATATTTTCTTTTTATATTTGTTTTAGGAACAAACTTCAGAATTCATCACCACATATTATAATTACACACATATATGTGTCAAAGTCACCCACATATATGTACTAATAATTACGCATATTATATATATATATATATATATATATATTCATATACAACAATTTAAAGAATGAAAATCATACCTCAATATCCCATCACCTAAATAACAGTCTCTCATAGTCAATTTCGCACCAACCAAATATGGACAGCAGGTTAGCACTAACGACACACCAATATACATAACATACATATTAACTCACACAGATTTATATATATACAGGTACGGATTTATACATATATACAAACATATATATATTAGTTCTTCAAGAATGGTTGGAACAGAAATATATATATATATACGCATATATATTTATATATACACTCATATAAAAATAAATATATACAAGCATAGAAGAAGTGATTACAGGTTCAAAGGGGAAGAAAAGAACATTCTACTTGCCTGATTTAAGAACCAAATTACACGCAACTGCAGATTGATCGTTGTTTCCCCTCCTCTTTCACGCAGCTCTCTCTCTACTCTCCCTCTATAGAATCGGCTAATAGAAAACGTAGGACTATCTTAGGATTTTATTTTGGTTATATAAATATAGAGAAATATATATATATATATTTAATCCTTCTTATGGGCCTAAAAATATATTATAGCCCATTAGCTAATAAGCCCAACTAATTAACTCAAAAACATATTATAGCCCATTAGCAAACAAGCCCATCTAATTAACTTATAATTAATTTATTAATTAATTAAATTAAATATACCCAATATATAAATAATAAAAATACGGGGTATTACATAGGGTTTTTTATGACTTGGTCTATAATACCAAGAATCTACAAGAGAGGAGGCTATGTCTTTGAGAGATCTCTGCAGTATTCTATCATTCATAATTTCCTACACAGATATAGATATAGAGAGAGAAAATATCATTGAGTAATTAGAGATATACAAGTTCTCTCTTGTTTTTGGACATCTTCAATCGTGCTTCTACATCGACGATTTCTATGAACGATTGAATGATATAGTTGCTAAAAAATTCAAACATTGTTTATTGTAACGAGGTTACTTTGATCCGTTCGAGTACGAAGCGATTCGAGGATTTCAGACCGCGAGTACAGAAAGGAAAATCAGGCATGATTTTTAAGTCTCTCATAGTGTCTGGCGGAGCAAGAGTGCTTTGTGAAGTACGATTGATTCAAGGGTTTCAGACCGCGAGTAAAGGAAGTCATATCAGGAGTGATTATAAGTATAAAACTCTCATAGAGTCTGTAATTGTTGATTCATAGTGCATCGGTACCTGAGTGTACCCGTGGTTTTTTTCTTGGAACGTTTCATTGGTTTTTCCACGTATAATTCTCTGTGTCGTCTCTTACCTTATTTTCTACACTATATTGATGTTTGCTTGATATTGCTGGATAGATCTATTTTTGGAATTAAATTGAAAATTAGGGTTTGTGACTAGTTAAAATTGAATTTCCGCTAAATAATTTTAATTGATCATAAAATCGACAAAAAACATATTCACCCCCTCTCTAGACTGTTTTCACTATCATCTAGGTAATTTCAGGAACTGATAATATCTCAATGTTGGCGTATAATATTGATGAGGTTGAAAAGGTTGCTAAACTAAGTGCAACTTTTGAGGATGAAGATTATGAGGGTAATGATGATTGTGATGACTCACTTCAAGCTAAGTATAATAAACTATATGACAAGTACACACATCTTAGCAAATTTTTCTCAAAATATATTGTTAAATTTAAAAGTGTCATCAAGGAAAAAGAGTCCTTAAGAGAATAGTTAACTAATACTACCTTTGACCTAAATCAATTTCAGACCCAAAAAGCTCAATGGTGTGAAGAATTGATTAATTCTCAAAAAGAAAGGAAGCGGGTTGTGAAGAGCGTAGATGATCTCAATAAGGAATTAGGCACTCTAAAATTGGAATTGAGTGAGAAATCTACAAAGATTGAAGGTTTGGAAAAAGAATTGAAGGATGCTAACTCAACTACTCATAGATGGTCTAGTGGAACTCTTAAGCTTGATCACATGTTAAGTATAGGAAAATCTGTAGGAAATACAAAGGTGTTGGGGTTCAAATGAATAAGTAATTCTAACATTGTTTCCTAAACAACCTTTGTTAAGGCTTCGTAAGTAGCATCTAGTTCTTCTCAAGGTCGTTCTAATAGGAATGTTAATGCCCAATCTTATGTCAGAAAACTAGTTGAAAATAAGCCTTTCTTCACCTCTAGGATCAATAAGGGTTCGAACAATGGTTTTCAAAGGTTTATCCCAGTTTGTCATCACTGTGGAGTGAAATGTCACATTCGACCTGTGTGTTCAAAGTTAAGAAGAGGAACATTGAAATCAGAGTAGAAACATAGAACTCAAAAAGGACCCAATGTTGAAAATCAAATTCGGGAATTGAGTGAAGAGGTGAAGAGGTTGGCTAGGCTAGCAAATAGAGCACCAAAACTTAAACAAGTGTGGGTTAGGAAAGATGATCTACGCTCATACTACATATAGAGTATGTGACTCTAATTTTGATAAAGGTCTTAAGTATATATTCATAGATTCTCAGTCGACAGACATCTCTACAAAACCATTAGATTTTCAAAAACATGTGCATATTGATTTGACTTCTAGCTTAGGTTTTGGACTGAAGTATCATCACGGTTAGTGAGGAGATTATTATAATTAGTACGTATTGCTTTCATCTTGGTTGATTGCTTGCACCTGAATATTTTTCATATATGCAAATGCTATATAAAGATTGTCTTGTGATTGATTATATCTACTAGGTATTGTGCTGATTTTCTTCACTATCATGTGTATAATAGTTAAGTCAAATATGCTAATATGATGTGTTAATGATTAGTTCATTGTCTCTACTGCCCTACTCACATGTTTCTAAGAACAAAAATATTGTTTTTGTTTTGCATTTTGCATTCATGCATTGTAGAGATTTTTGGTACTTGAGAATCTAAATATAATCTTATAGAGTACTTTATCTTAGTATTTAGTGCTTGGCTTAGATTCTCTCAAGTCTCCTTTGTGATCTTTTCATATGTTACATTTTGAGGCATATCTTTTTATATCTCTCATGTGCTTTGATTGGTATATCTTTGCTTGTCATTTCAGTGACAAAAAGGGGGAGAAGTATTACTTAAGGGGAAGATTGTTTGGTTATGAGAGAGAGTTTTTAATTGAGGAGAAGTAAGTATATTCTCAGGTGGAGAAGGAGAGAGAGTCTATATGATGATCATTATTCTTGCATTGTTGTTATGTTATTCTTATAATCATTATAATTGTTTATATTTATTTTTTATACTTGTTTTTCATGGTATGTTGTTTAGTGTTGTGGTTGCAGGATTGGAAGATCGTCATGAGGACAATCTAATATTCCATGTCTATGTTTGTTGGTATGTGTTCATATGTATAGATATTATTTTGTTATTTGTGAGGATATATTTGTAGAACATGGTTTTCTCTCAGAAATGCCAATGGAGAGATTATAAGAACATTTATAGTATTATTTATGTTTGGCATGTTATAGACAATAACCATGTTGAGTGAATTGTCATGTTGAATGCATTTTGAAGTTGGAAAGGTTTAATAGGCATTGACAAGGTTCGTCAAGTTCGAATCAAGCCTAAAGAAGTGAAGAATACAAGAGAAGTGAAGAAGAAGTAAGATTAAGTAAAAAGTGCCTCCCGGAGGACTGAAACGTCATTTTTTCGAGCTGCAACTTCAAGAATCATTACATATGAGTTGAGGGAGTTCAAATGGCATTAGTCCCGAGAAAAGTTGGTTCCGAGGATTTTGCTACGCACGACCTACACATCCAATAGCTAAAAGTGGCTAGAAAGAGCCATTTCAACGCATTTGCTACGCAAGGCAATTTAATTACACATTTTCCTATGCTTCAAGTGTATTAACCCCTACGCTTCAAGAGTAGGGGTCTGGTGAATTTGTGATACTGAAATTCTCGTTTTTCCCTCGACTTGATCTCCTTTGAGGCGGTTGCGACTTTACATCTTGAGGTATGTGTCATACACATATTATTCATCAGAGAATAGGGTTTTACTTGGTTTGATGTGAAATTACGAAAAATAGGAAGATTAGGGTTTCCCCTTAGCATTGTCTATAAATACCAAGGTCTTCTATAGATGAGAATGAGCTTTTGAGAGCCTTTAAGAGATCTCTACAAGTTTTTTATAGATTCATATTCTTCTACAGAGATAGAGAGCGAGAGAAAAAAAAATATTGAGTGATTCTATATCTTATAGTTCTCTCTTGTTTAGGGTTTATTCAATTGTGTTTCTACATCGACGATCTTATGCATAATTGAATGACCTAGATTCTAAAAAATCTACACACTGCCGATTGCAACGTGGTTGCTTTAATCCGTTGAGAAGCGAAGCCGTCTGAGTGTGGAGATCAGAGCAGGAGGCTTCGTGGTTCATTGATCCATTGAGAAATGGAGCCGTCAGAGTACGAAGCAGAGCAAGAGCTTCGTGGAGCGCGAGTGATTTAAGGTTATCAGACATCAAGTGGAGAAAGGCAGATCTTGTGGGATTTGTAAGTCTAAAGCTTCATAGAGTCTGTGTACTGCTTGATTCATAGTGCATCAATACCCGAGCATATCTGTTTTTTTTACTTGGAGTCTTTTCAAGGTTTTCCATGTAAAACTATTGTGTCTCTATTGCTTTATTTTCTGCATTTAGATTTATCTTTTCATGATTTATCTTGATAGAGAATTGGATTAAAATTAACTTTTCCGTTGTTAACATTAATTTGTTAATAAATCCACAAAAAGCCTATCCACCCCCCCCCCCCCCCCCCCTCTTCTAGGCTATTTTCATTGATCGTGTAGGTAATTTCAGGTTTCAATATAACTGATAGATCGAAAGCTTTGATTCAAATTGGTCATGATCGTGATTTAATTCATATATGTTTTCTCACTTGATGAGGATGAGAAGAAAGAATTGGTCAAGACAATCATTTCGTGAGGATTTTACACAGTTAGGACTTTTTTTAGCCAAGCAACTAGTATGAATAATTTTGAATGCTTGGTAATTTTAGATAGTTGGGATGTTTGGTGGTATTTGGTTGAGGATTAGTAGTATTGTTTTTGAATGGTTGGTATGTAACTTTATTCCCGCAAGTACATTTTTTGTCATTTCCTTTGCTTCGGTTAATCCGAAACATTCTTGAACTTTTGAAGATTAGTCTTGTTTTTGGTTAACTCCTATTTTACAATTATTGACTTTTGGAAATAGTCTTAAACATGGTATGGACATATATTATTCATTTGATGTAACTGCTCACACACACATATATATATATACTCTCTCACAAAAATGTATATAGTTATCATATTTGATAAGGAATATCATACTATACTAGGCTTATATATATATCTATATTTGGTTGTATATCATTTTCATATTTGATAAGGAATATCATACCATACTATGCTTAATTATACAACTTATCAATGTTGATAAATAGATAGGAATGCAACATTTTAATCCAAATCAACCTAACTCCACCATACTACGCCTTATTATACAACTTACCTGTAACATCCGCCTTCCAATCTAGACACAATATTGTCCACTTTTGGCTCACTCAGACCAAAGACTTCCCGGGGGGTCACCCATCCTGGTATTACTCCACGTCAAGCACACTTAACTGTGGAGTTCTGATGGGTTCCCAGTCATCACAATTTTAAAACGCGTCATCTGGAGTCAGAGTTGCACAGCCGAACCGTAGCCTACCCTGGCCCACCCACCCCAGGCAATATTGTCTTCTTTAGGCGTCTTCCAAGAGTCAAACTCCCGACCTTGGTGCCTACCCTCAAGGTTTTATTTCTAGCTAGCCACCACTAGGCCACTAGAACGCATCATGTCATGAAAGGGTATGAAACTCACATATAGCACATAGCCTTTCCTTACATAAGCAATGTGGGATTGTGCAGTTATAGCGCGCCCAGTGTAATAGCCTATTAGTGTCATATGCACCCGCCCATGGCACACCCACCCACATTGGTCGACATAATCCAACCCCCTAGGAGGCTCGATGTCCCCGTCGGCACACTTTTGGCTCGGTCAAGCTCTGATACCATTTGTAACAACCCCCTCCCAATCTAGACATAATTTTGTCCGCTTTTGACTCACCTAGACCAGAGACTTCCTAGGGGGTCACCCATCCTAATACTACTCCACTTCAAGCATGCTTAACTATGGAGCTCTGGTGGGTTCCCATTCATCACGGTTTTAAAACACATCGTCTGGAGTCAGAATTGCACAGCCGAACGGTGGCCCACACTAGCCAACCCACCCTAGTCAATATTGTCCTCTTTAGGCATCTGCCAAGAGTCGAACCCCCAATTTTGGTGCCTACCCTCAAGGTTATGTTTCTAGTTAGCCCCCATTAGGCCACTAGAACGCATCATCTCATGAAAGGGTATGAAACTCACATATAGCACGTAGCCTTTTCTTACCCAGGTGATGTGGGATTGTGCACCTATAGCTCGCCCAGTGTGGTAGCCTGGCAGTGCCATCTGCACCCACCCATGGCACACCCGCCCACATAGGTCGCCACATACCACCTTGATTAACAAACGTAAATGATTTAACCATTTTTATATGCCCTGATTTCATGAACAAACCTAACATAAATGAATCAACTATTTTTCTATACATGATTTCATAAACAAACCCAATCAATGTCAAACTAATTAAAGAGTACAGTTTCAGACATAAACTGGAAAAAAGATATATTTCTATAGAGATATATTACTTTATATTATATAACGAGTAACGTTAGTTGTGATTCAGAAAAATAAATATTATAATGGGTATTTTGGAGAAAAAATAGTTCATTCCAACTTTAATGATGGTCTAACCAAACATGAGAATAAATAAAAGCATTCCATTCCAATATGATTTCATGTTGTGAACCAAAAAATATAATAAAATGACCATTCCATTCCATTCCATTCTATTTTTCATTTCATTCCTACTTAAATGACCATTCCATTCACTCATACCAAATCCAAAATAAGAGACTTGAGAATCTTGACTTATAAACTAAAAAGCTCATAAATTGAGAACTTGAAGTTGTTGGCTTATATCTTGTTGATACGTGTAAAATTGTGTATATCTAAATATATGAAATACGTACTTATAATGGCAAGTTATAACTTGTATAGCTTGCGAATCTATGAATCTTAATTCATTGTCTCACGCTCATTAGTGAATTGATATTTTATATGAAATCTTGTATATATGGGTATGTATTGGTCGCCTTATTGTACCTTCCTTTGGAGCACTTCGGTGTCAGACGAACGTTTCGTGTAGGATTGTTACTTATTTTTCAAAACGGCGCTAAGGGAGCGTAAGACACTTGTGTTAAGGGACCGATGTAGTGATGTATATATATATAACTTAATAATAGTTTTGATTTTCTACTTAGCATTGGTGTCCGACAAATCCGGAGTTGGACCTAGTGTCTTTAGATTTTTATTTGGTCACGTTGGTTATACGTTCTAAGTTTTCCACTTCCACTTACATTAATGTTTTCAGGAGCTTATAAGTGTAATTTAATCATTTCATATGATTGGTGTTGAATCGAGGTCTAATCAAGTCATCCTGAATCGGAAACCACCTTAAAAGAGTGCCAAACCGAACCCTTGGGGCGCTAGTCTGGGTGCTTGAGCACCAAACCAGGGTCACCAGCTCCCAGATGCTTATGTCCTTGGGCACTCACAAGCGTGCTCAAGTGCCCATGCCTTTTCCTGGTGTTGATGTTAGCGCAGTATTATAGTTTTAAGCATAGCTTTTGTTACGCTTAGAGTTTTACTTTTTTAAAGCATTGGAAATCTAACGGAATGAAGATGAGTTTAGAAATTTTAACTACTCCATTTGGAGTTATTATGACAGAGTTACATCTATTTGAATAAGAGGGTATTTTTCGGTCCTACGACATTTCGTCATTTCTCGGAGATTCTTTAGGGATCTCCTTTGGATATCTTAGAAACCCTTTCAATGTGTCTTAGGGACTCTTTTGAGATCCTAGTGAGGTGGTTGGGTCCTTTCGAGATTTTGTAGGAATCTCGGGAATGAGATGTGGTTAATGGGTGTGCACACATAGTACCTCTCTTTCTCCCTTCTTCCCGGCTTGAGTCCCACCCTAAGATATGACATTGACGTTAATGTGGTGAGGTGTGAGATCATATATAATGATTGATGAGTGCCAAATGTTGTCCATTTTAGGCACCTAACTCACTATTGTTACGTCTTACCATTACATTATTTGGTATTTTATGTGGTTTGTGTGTTAAAGCGTGTTTCAGGAGCTTAACAAAGAAACAAGTTAACTTTGGTGAATTAACCAAATAAGTGCTTTTAACTATCCAAGAGGAGAGCAAAAGAGGAGTTTCCAAGCAAAACGTGACTCCCGGAGGGCAAAAATGTCATTTTTCGGAGCCGTAACTTTAGGAAACATACCAAAGGAGTCAAGGGGGTTCCAACGGAGCAATAATCAAGAAAAGTGGTCTCCGAGGATTTTGCTACGCATATAGTAGCTAAAAGTGGCTAGAAAGTGCTAAAACTACGTTTAAGCTACGATTGACATTTTTAGCCCAGAGCAAGCTACACTTAAGCGTAGTTGGGACCTACGCTTAAATATAGCAACCCCTATGCTTAAGTGTAGGGGGGGGGGGCAAGCGTAGGAAAGCTGGTAAAGTTGAGTCCTGATTCGAATTGAACTCTTTTGACATATCATCAACTCCAACACCTCTAAACACTTGTATATGACATATTATACATTATGTTGAAGGGTTTGGCTCAAATTTGAGGAGAAACACATCAAAGAGGAATCCTACACAAGTGGGACAAGTGGAATACAAGCAGAACTTTTCTCAACCTCTTCTATAAATACCAAGGTCTGCTACAGATCTAAGGAGTTTCATATTTACTTAATTTTCAGAGCACTTTTTCTGGAGATTCATATTATTCAAAGGAGGGAGTCATTCAAGACCTAGATATTCAGAGAAGAAGATCATGGAGGTTTCTACATCAATGATGCAGTCACCCACCACCATGAGCAACTAATTTGGTATCTAGGGTTTTATTTATTTGTTTCAATTGTAATGAGGGGAAACTGTGACCACACTATGATGATTATGTAGATTTGTGACCGTAGTTATTCGTGACACTTGATTTTATATTTATTATAATTATTGTCTTAGATTGAATGAATGTATTATCTCAACCAATCATGTTATATTAAACATAGTATAATTTTTTACACAATGGTGCTTAAAACACTTGAAACCCTAGGTTTACACAGGCCATGCCTCGGTGAGGTGATATTGACATGTTTTAATTTAATTTTATGATGTAGGAGTAGATTAAAGTAAAGTAGATGACATGTACTAATCACACTTTCACCCTACTCTGGTCTTTCCTAGGAACCGGACACTTGTCGCTGGCCAGCAGACCATCAATAACGGGGATGCTCTTCGGACGATGGGTCTTGAGATCTGGACTCTAGGAGACCGAAAGACGATCATCTAGATGAATCAGGAGGAGCTGGCCATGACTAGTCCGGAGATACCCATGAAGGTTAGTGATCCTATCGATGAGTCACATAATTTATAACTTTCTTTCATTTCTCTTTTTCTTGATCAATTGACACTTACACCTTTTTTACAGATGTTGTACTATGCTCAGGCTTATAATGCTAAGCTTGAGAGCGACATCAGAACTCTTAAGAATTAGGCTGCCCTCCTCTAGAAGAAGAAAATGACCAAGTAGAAGCTGGTCAAGAGGGTGGAACTCCTCAATGAAAAAATGGTTGAGCAGACCCGTCGGGCTGAGATAGATGAGAAGTCCCTTCAGGAGACTTTGGAGGGCCAACAGGTCTTGATGGCTCAAACCCTAGAGTTTGTGGCCCAAAACGAGGACCTGAAGGCATCCAAGCTCAGGCTTTTCGAAGAGAAGGCTGAGTTGGAAAATATTTTGGCAATGGAGAGATCCACTATCAAAATGTGCCATAAGGGGGGGAATGAGATGTACCAGTGGTTTAGTAACACTTCTTCACCCGGATCAGCTACGGATAGAGGATGTGCTTGGAGAACTCCAGTCTCCCGCTTGAAGAGCAAAATTTCAAGTCAATAGAGGAGCTGGATGCCTTCCTCTAGATAACCCCTCCTTATAATGATCCGGCACCTGGTCCCAATGACCTTCTCTTCGGGGAATTCTTGATGAAGCCCCTGCCCCACTCTGTTCCTCTTCTTGATAATGCTCATGGGGGAGGCTATCAATAGGATAATTGATAGGTTTCAGTCTGAGTTTGATAGGCAGGTTCATAGGACTTAACTTTCCTTTTATGTCCTTCCATTTTTGTAAGCCTTGGCCACTAGGGCCCTTGATCTAATACAAAACTCTGAGATTAAATACAAACTTTCTCCTGTCTGATAAAGTATAGAATGGTCTTATCTTTAGTGAAGTTTATGAATGTTTGGTCCATTTCCTGAAGCTTGATGCCTTTAGCATCCAATATATTAGTGTTTGTGCCCTTCGGGCTCATGTGGCTTTGAGAAATATAGTGAAAAACTTAACTTATTTTTGAAACTTTATGCCTCGGGCATTCAATGGACTAGTGAATGTGTATTTCGGGCTTTTGTGGCCTTGTGAAAGATATCACAACACTTAGTTTATTTTTTGAAACTTGATGCCTTGGGCATTTAATGGATCAGTGTTTTGTATCTTTCGGGCTCTTGTGGCCTTGTGAAAGATGTCACGACACTTAGTTTATTTTTTGAAACTTAATGCCTTGGGCATTTAATGGATCAGTGTTTTGTGTCTTTCGGGCTCTTTTAGCCCTATGAAAGATGTCATAACACTTGATTTATTTTTTGAAACTTGATACCTAGGGCATTCAATGGATCAGTGTTTTGTGTCTTTCGGACTCTTGTGGCCCTGTGAAAGATGTCACAACACTTTGTTTATTTTATGAAACTTGATACCTTGGGAATTCAATGGACCAATGTTTTATGTCTTTCGGGCTCTTGTGGCCCTATGAAAGATGTCACAACACTTAGTTTATTTTTTGAAACTTGATGCCTTGGGCATTCAATGGATCAATGTTTGTGTTTTTCAGGCTCTTGTGGCCATGTGAAAGATGTCACAACACTTATTTTTATTTTTTGAAACTTGAATCATTCATGAACTCTTCTTTTTAACAAAAAAGACATTTTACTGATGAACAACTTCTAAAGCAAGTGTAATCCATCGGGCACTGATGCCTTCGTTACAAAAATAAGTGAATAAAATGAAATAAAATAGAGTTTGGCCATCGGGGTTACAACCCGGTTATGGATAATACCTCTTTAGGCGAAAGGCATTCTGGGAGTTGGGTTTCATCTGCCCATTTTTGTTCTTTCAGATGCGGTATGCCCCATGTCCGATCACTTCTGTGACTGTGTAAGCCTTCCCATGTTTCCCTGAGTTCGTCAATAAGCCTGATCTTTCACCTAATGACCATATCCCCGACCTAGAATTCCCTCCTTTTAACTTTTTGGTTGAAATAGTTCTGGACACGTTGCTGGTAAGCCACCAACCTGACCCCTGCAACCTCCCTTCTTTTATCCAATAGGTCAAGCCCATGAGCCAGATGTTGGTTGTTGGGGCCTTCCTCCCATGCCTGGCTTCTTAGGGTACGTACCTGAATTTTAATGGGGATCACAGCTTCAAGGTCGTAAGCCATAGCGGAAGGAGTCTCCCTGGTGGGTTGCCTTGGTGTTATCCTATATGACCATAGTAATTCGGGTAGCTTTTCCAGCTAATCCCCCTTAGCCTCTTCAAGTTACTTTCTAAGTGTATCAAAGATTGTTCGGTTGGTTCTTTTAACCTAACCATTCCCTTACGGGTACCCAACCGATGAAGTGTTCTTGTTGATTCCATGCTTGGTAAGGAAAGCCCTCACTTTCTTGTTGTCTAAATTCCTTCCATTGTCCATCATAATCATTTTGGGTAGTCCAAACCTGCATATTATATGGCTTCAGATGAATTTGATGACATATCTTCTCTTTATGATAGGGTACACTTCGACCTCTACCCATTTGGTGAAGTAGTCAATGGCCAGAAGTACATGAGTAATGGATCGTATTGCCATCTGTAATGGGCCGACGATGTCCATTCCCCATTGGGCGAAAGGATGCGAGACAATGGTCGGGTGTAAGAGCTCCGATGGCTAATGGATAGTATCTCCATGCATTTGACATTTCTTGCATCTTCGGGTGTAAGCTTCAACGTCTCGAGATAGGTATGGCCAAAAGTATCCTTGGGAGAGGATCTTATGGGGGAGAGACCTACCTCCGGAGTGATTCCCATATGATGCGCTGTGTATTTCTTCCATCAATGCCCGAGCTTCAAAAGGGGTGACACACTTCAAGGATCGACCAGAAAATGATTTTTGATAAAGTTGTCCCTCTATGAGTGAGTATATGGCTGACTTTATGTGGATTTTACGAGCTTTGAGCTTGGCTTCCGGAACGGTTCCGTTCCTTAGGTAATCCACTAGGACGTCCATCCAGTTGGGCTCCCATGGGATCAACATCACTTGTTCGGGTTCCTAAATGTTGGGTCTTGCCAGGAAGTTAACTAGTATGACCCTGGTCATGTCTTCACTAGTTGAGGATGCCTGACTGGGTAGATGATCCGCTGTCGTGTTTTCACTTATTGGAATCTGATCAAAGGTTAACTTCTGAAAGTACTCCGTTCCTTTAGTATGAGTCCCCGATAGGATTCCATCTTTGGGTCCTTGGTTTCATACTCTCCGGTGATCTGCCGGATGACAAGTTGTGAGTCACTGTACACAGCAAGGCTTTGGATCTGGATGCTTTTGGCCAATCGAAGTTCGGATATGATCGCCTCGTACTCGGCTTCATTGTTAGTTACCGAAAACTATAATCGGACCAACATCTAGAGGCGAGTACCATCAGGAATTTTAATCTCTAAGCCTACCCCTGATCCGTTTGAGATGACCGAACCATCCACAAATAGTTTCCATAAATCAAGTTCGTCTAACTTCTCCACTTCCTCTATTTTCTCCTCTTGCAAAAAATCAGCCTTCGTCTGCCCTTTGATCGATGTTCGGGGAACGTAGGTTATGTCATAGATGCCCAGCTCAATGGCCCATTTTGAAATCCTCCCCGAAAGGTCCGATTTTGACATGATGACCCGAATGGGAGTTGCAGTTGAGATGATGATCGAATGTGCTTCAAAGTAATGCCGAAGGCGCCATTTTGCATTTAATACGGACAATACTATATTTTCTTGTATGTTATAATGGGTCTCAGCTTTGGCTAAGGCTTTACTGGTGTAGAAGATGGGCATCTGTTGATTTATGTCCTCCTTGATAAGGGCAACACTAATTAAAACTGTAGATATTGCCAAGTATAAATACATAACTTCCTCGGGGTTCTGGGGTGACAAGGATCGGTGGCTTTCCGATGTACTCCTTCAGCTTGAGGAGGGCTTCAGTCTGCTCGGCCCCCCAGATCTCACATTTTCTTGCTTTAATGGCTTTAAAAAAAGGTCTACATTGATTGGTCAGTCTTGCGATAAACCGACTTGTTAGTCACTAATTACTCCTAGAGGGGGGTGTATAGGGTATTCAAAAATAATTCTCCTCCTTTTCGAAATTGGAGTAATATATATATATTCAATACTCAATTTCTTTAATAGTTAAGTGAATAAATTTAATTCAATTTATCTAACAATTAATCACAAGAATAATTAGCATACAAGATATTCAATTAAGTATAACATGCAAATTAATGAAATAAAGAGAGAGAGATAGAGAGATTGATACCGGGATTTTTCGAGGTTCGGTAACTCCTACTCATCGGCTCAAGAACCCCTTCTTGAGACTTTTCCCGATCCTTTCACTATGGCCCTTCCTTCACAGGTGGAATGACAAACATTTACAATCACAAGCCTCTCGAGCTTGTCTCTCAATCAAGAGAACAATTCTCTCTTGAACAAACGGTGGACTTAACTTGTCCGAGATTACAAATTCGTATGTAATCAATAAAATCACTCAAGAACAAAAACACTCAAAACCCAAAGGTTTTTATGGAAGATAAATCAATATAAGCTCAAGTATTTTTGGTGATTTTATAATAGCTATAGAAATGTATTCTGAAAGGATATGATCAATGAATGATATTTGGAGAATAAGAAGAGATACTAGAAGTTTTGATTTTCAAAGAAACTTGGAGAAAATAAGATTTTCAAAGCTTGGTTTCAATGGCTTTTGTAGAGAAAATTTCTGCAGAATTTTGAGAGCTTTTCTTTCACTTCTTTCTCTTTTGTTTTTCAATCTCTTGTCTTACAATACACATATTTCATTGTATATATATCAATACATTAGGGTTATGAGAGTGAGTATTGATTTAGAGAAGTCAAGAGCCGTTTGAAATCCATTAAACATGATGCACAAACATGGAAACTGTTTTCTGAAAAACTGCAGAATTTGAGGTTCAAACTAGTCGACTACTTTGAGATTCTAGTTGACTAGATTGATTCTTCTAGTCGACTAGAAGAGGTTCTAGTCGACTACTTCATGTAGTCTAGTCGACTCAAATGGTTTTAGTCGACTAGATGGGTTGTTCTAGTTGACTACTTGAGGGCTTTAGTCGACTACTTCAAAAATGGATGAAAACTTGATGCTACTGATTATTTTAGTCGACTACTAAAGAATACAAAGGATTCTTCTAGTCGACTATAACTTCAAAAACATTTAATAAAAATATTTTTCTTTCCATTTAAGTTCGGTAAAATATTTTTCATTCCATTTGAGTTCGGTTCATTTTATACTTGAGCTTATATGATAAAATCGACACATAAAATTACATTGTTACAATGATCGCTCCCCAACCTATTTACCCCGAGTCTTGAGTCTTCGAATTTCGCCTTTGCCATTGAATTTATTGATTTTCCATTTTTGCGCTTCAATTTCTTTCACGGCTTTTTGCTTTAAATCAAGCTTTCTTTCCGAGCTTGCTTTCCAAGTCGTTCACCTGTCTTTTGCTGAAAACATGAACTCGGTAATTCATTAGTATTAAACACGCTTTAAATGTTTTATTAATATCAAAATAGGATTTATTGTTCGAGAATAAATTTCAAGGCCAACAATCTCCCCCTTTTTTATGTTGACAAAACATTTTGTGTTTACGTGTAAATGGTGAAGTATCAGGTGATACTCCCCCTCAATGTGTGCATTACATGCTCCCCCTTAGTAAATATATTTTTACAATTTCATACACTAGCATGGAGGCACACATAAACATGACTTACATACACGAAAGCAACTTACTTCTCCCCCTTTGGCAACATAAAAAGGTGGGAAGTGACGGTTGAATAAAGAATTTATCATGCTAATACATCAACGTCCAAAGCCAACCCAATTTCTCTACGAATTTTGAAAGAGAATCCTCCGGAAAAAGGCTTTGTGAAAATATCCGCTAATTGATTTTTAGTGTCAATAAAAACCAATACAACGTCTCCTTTAGCAACATGATCACGTAAGAAATGATGCCTAATCTCGATATGCTTAGTTCGTGAACAATGGAAATGATTCTTTGACATACAAATAACGCTTGTAAAAACGCATTCAATGGGCACATGATTGAAAATAAGCACATAGTCATATGTATAAAGTTTGTGATTTATTCCCCTATCACCAAGGAGCAAAGTTCCCCCTAAGAATGTGCATACAACAAATACTCATCAACTAATTTTCTCCTTTTTTTTTTTTGACATCATTAAAAAGAGTAAATACAATTAAGTACAAGAAGAGAATCAAGTTGCATAAATGAATTGTGATCATATAATATATCATTTGAAGTAACACAATCTCATGATGTCCACACATTTCATGAATATGCTTAAGATGATTATCATATGACAAACATAACTTTTCATTCATGAAGGAAACGAGGACATGCAGCACATGTCATCAATGATGACTAAACCATTTGCTTGATTTTCATAGACAAATAGGATATATGTTCAAAATAGATTTTCATAAATCAAATACATATATCAAGTGAATGACTCAAATGAAAATTGACTTAATGTTCAAGTGAGTGTGCTTGAATTAAAGCTCAAACCATAAATATTCAACATACTATATGTAAACAAAGAACACTCAAACACTAGATCATTTAAACTCACATAGTCATGTATGAAAATTCAGTTAAAATACACAAGACAAATGCTAACACATTAATGTTCAAAGATATTTCCATATGTTTATGAAATTTTACACAATGAGTTCTTTTGGATAAACATTGTGAGAATATTGATGAAGAAAATTATAATCATGAAGGTGATCTCAATATTTCTCATAAGTGCATGTCTTTGAAAACTTTAATGTAATGACAAAGTTATGTAATCTTCACAAGTGCTAAAAACACAAGATATATCTCTTATATATATGGTAAAAATGTTTATCTAAAATAATAAGAGATGAACCAAGATAACATATAATTTATAGTCTTAATTATGTTACTAAACATCTAAGTCCAAGAGTAGTCAACCAAGGAAACCATATAATCCCAAAACCGAAGTGTCAAAAAGTATTTGAAAATATGTCATGACACTTAAATGTATTTTTCCCAAGAAGAAAATAAATTCATCTATCATGCTCATTTTGAAATAGATTGCATGTTTGTGATAAACATCTTTTCTCAACACATCAAAAATTGGTAAACATAATACTCCAATGAATCTTATAACCAAATTTGTGATAAGTTATAAATGATAAACAACAAAAAAGAATGTTTATCAATATAGGTTCTAAAACATCCTTCATCCATAAGAAAATCACTTAAAGCCATTTAAAACACCCTCTTGGATCATTTTTCAAATTAAGTACAGTTTATGATAGTTTTAAACCCATTTTCTAAAACATATACATTTCAAAGCATTGTGAATCACTTCATGAAATTTTTTCATATAGGAATGCATTAGATAAAATTATTTCATGCAAAGAGGCATGTGGCATTTTTAGAATTTTAATTCCATTCATATGTGCAAAGAAAAATCTATATCCTTCTTGGTTAAGATCTTGGAATAATAATGGTCAAAACCTTGGGTCACCATTATTAGACATAGATTGCAACATTAATATGCATTATAAGATATACAAGAGTATGCATGTATGATAATGATATAAAATTTTAAGATATAGAAAATATTATATATCATTGAGAAACTCATAATAATGCAAGAACAATAAAAACGTATGTCTTTCATGATATGTGCACATAAAACTCATGAATCATGTTTTTCAATAAACATTCAAGATAGCAACATTTGAGTACAAAATCTCCATCTTTTCAACATGCTTTCTTCAAAGAGGAACCTATAGTACATTTTCATAATAAAGATCCAAGCATATATTAAATAGCTTCAACCAAGGTTACAATTACAAACAACAAAGGCTAAGCACATGAAAATCATTTTTATGAGAATCTTTTATGCAAATACCTCTAGAATGATTACCAATAAGATATATAATAGAGGATGATGAATCATTTAATCGCATAGAATTTCATCACATATTCCTTATCCTCATTTGCATTAGATAGATCATTCAAAGAAATTATGCTCTCTTGAGGTTTACTAGTGTGGACATATTTGATTAAACATATATTCCAAGTCCATCCAAAATTCACTTCAAAATTAAACACCTCAAATAAATGTGTAATTTGTCATGTCAAGAGAATTTAGATAAAACACTAAAATCATGAAAGCCCATGAACAAATATAAGACATAGCTACTCAAGTAATCAACCAAAATCAAGTGAAATAGTTTTGATGGTCAGAGATGGTCATGACTATATTCTTTAAAAAATCATGCATAATCAAGACTTTCTTTCATATATCCAAGTCATTTCAAAACAAGCTATTATCAAGAGTTCATCAAAAGCATAGTCAATTTCATGCATCTAGTAGCCAATCACCCTTAGTATGTATGTCATATTTAATCTCAACAATGAAAACACATTAGTAATGGAGAATAGAAGATGTGTACCATGGTGCTAGCTTCACCCATTTTACTTAGAGTAGCTTGTTGATGATTTGTATTGTCCACTCATTTTGGGAGAGACCTTGATTTCATCTCCCCTTTTTAGTTATGACATCACAATTGAAGAATCAATAGTTCTTGAGTAAGGAATCAATCCAAACCTACAAAACACACTCAAGTAGCTTTCTTTGGTACCCTTTTTGCTCTAGGGTCCATTTGTGTTAGCACAATTATGGGCACGATTCATTATAAGCACATTAACACAAAAATGAATGATTTTCTACAACCATTATGCTTCAATTGAATTGATCATTCAAGAACCTTATCATGAAGTGCATTTGTCAATTCAAGTAGTAAGATATGCTCATGGTTATTTATCAAGTCAATGAACTAATATGAAATTAGTGATAAGAATGAAACTCCATATTGAATCATAGTAAATAACCATATGCATCATTCATCTTCAATCATCAAGAATTTGACAAGAAAACCAATATAACTTCCCTTGATTAGCAAAAATAAATTATATGCCCTTTTTCAAGATTTGTAAAGCTATAGCACATAGGGAGATTCATTTCATTTCAAAATTCTTTGAACATTTGAAAGCACAATGAAAAGATATTTTCATAAGAATCACCCTTTTGAAATAATTTCACTCTAAATCAATGTGACACTTTTCTCATGCAATTTCAAGCAACAAAAGAATGTGATGCATGAATAATGATCATTTATCAATCAATGAAAACATTCATAAAGCAACATAGTACAAATTTCCATTTCTTTTAGCATTTGACAATTGATTCTCATCTTTCTTAACTAAGCATTCATTGGTCCTAAACATAACATCATAGCCATTGTCACATAATTTGACTAATGCTAAATAAGTTATACTTCAAACCATCAACCAAAAACACACTATCTATAGAAAGAGTGGAAGATATACCAATTGAGCCAATCCTTATAATTTTGCCTTTAGAGTTGTCTCCAAAAGTTATGTTTCCTACTTCATAAGTTTTTAGAGAAATGTATTTTTATTAGTCTCCCGTCATATGCCTTGAGCATCCGCTACCAATAAGCCATTTCCTTAAAGGCGGACTTCAAGCATACCTACACAACAAATTTAAGTAACATTTGTTGGTACCCTATTTATCTTGGGTCCACTAGGGTTAGAGAGAGATGCAATGGTTCCTTTTGGAACCCAAATCAATTTTGGTATAACATTCTCCTTTCTATGCAAGAATACAATAGTTCCTTTTGGAACCCAAATCATTTTTGTTATCACTTTCTTCTTCCTAAGTGTAACAACCCGCTCCAACACTTGGTATAATATTGTCCGCTTTGGGCCCAGCCCGCACGGTTTTGCTCTTGGGCTCTTCCCAAAAGGCCTCATACCAATTGGAGACAACACTGCACATATAAGTACATCCCCAGACCTCTACCCGGGCGATGTGGGACATCACAATCACCCCCTCTTGGGACCAAGCGTCCTCGCTGGTGTTACCCACGGGCTTGTGCATGCACCCACACTTAATTCCGGCGGGGCTCTGGCTCTGATACCAATTGTAACAACCCGCTCCAACACTTGGTATAATATTGTCCGCTTTGGGCCCAGCCCGCACGGTTTTGCTCTTGGGCTCCTCCCAAAAGGCCTCATACCAATTGGAGACAACACTGCACATATAAGTACATCCCCAGACCTCTACCCGGGCGATGTGGGACATCACATAACATGGTGCTGTATGAATGCAAAATGCCTCCATATGAATTAAATATGCTCAATAACACGGCATCAAAGCCAAACAATCTCATATTAAGCATGCTTCACAATTTAAATCACACAATAATTAAATTTCCATTTATCACAAAAATACCCGGGTTCTCAATTACCCCACCCCATCTTTATAGCTTTTATAATCCAGCATACTTTTAATTTAATTCCCAATAATTGTTTTCAAATTAACCAGCCTCAGGGAAAATTAGACTATTAAATTCACAATTTAATTTCTTTATAATTTACGAGAAAATCAACGAGAGAACTAAAATCAAGTCTAACGTCCCTCGTCCTCGTGAATCCCCTAACATATTTTTAATTTAAATAAAATATCAACAGGGGAAAATTTATTAATCGGATTTACGTCACTCAATATCAAATATGCCCCTACTGTATTTTAACTTCAGTTAAATATAACCTGGGGAGCTAATCACAGGCTCTAATTTCACACACAATTCTACATAATCCTACTTTAATTCCAGGGGTACTAGACCGCCTATTTTAATCCAATTTAAGTAGGATTTAATTTATTATAATTTTTCAGGGAATTAATTTACTTAATTTATCAAGGGAATTCTGATTCCCGACTTCATTTATCTATTTATGGGTACTCCGTAAATTCCATAAAATTCCTAGATTTCTGTCTATCACTAGGAATTTAATTAAATATTTTTATTTATTCATAAACATACAACGAGGCTGTATTTACACTTTCTATGCACTATTAGTGAGTGCTAGATATGCATATATATATAAGAATATATATATATAATTCCCACCTAATTTAATTAACAGTCCCGCCGTGACAGTACCGACCGTGAATAGTGCTCACCGCCCAAAGTTGTCCGAAAAATATTTCGAATGTGTCGAAACGACCGCCTTACTATCCTATTCAATATAGTTGAAACCCATTAGCGATCGATAAATAATTTGGAACAAATCTACAAAAAACTAAACTGAAAACCATACCGAAAATCTGAAATTCCCGGCAAACCGCTCAATGGTTTCGCACCAAATTTGGATATAACGTACACGGTAACGAGGCCGAGCTATCCTCTGAAAATCAGCCCAAACTGAGCCCGACTCGCCACTGAGTCAACCCGACTCAGTTCGACCGAACACTCCACTGTTCGTCACTACACACGGCTAGACCGCGCCACCACCAGTGTGACCACAACTGCATGCCATCACCACATCACCAGGTTTCGACATGAGCACCACCACAAACTAATCAGCAAGAAAACTCCCCTTATGATCCTATACATGATTCAAGAATCGATTGAACCCAAAATCAAAAATGGAGATAGAAATTTCAAGGGATAAACTAGGGTTTCGTACTTGGAGAAACTAAAATCTGAAATTGTAAAATCAACATCTCACCTCAATTTATCCACCAAAAGAGAGCAAGGGTCGTAGAAAATCATTGAGTTAGTCGGGTAATCGAAGAAGGAAGCCGAAATTGCCACAAAACAGAGCCGACTCACTCCTGACCTCTCTTTCTCATGTTCTCGGCCAAACTGTCAAGGAGGGAAGAGATGGTGGGTGTGGGCTGACTACTTTTCTTCAAGTCCTTATATATAATTACATGAATAAAAGTGATATGAGATAAAGGAAAGATGGAATGAAGCAATCACCTCTCATCCTTCCTCACCAAGTCGGCCTAACTGTACAAGGGGGCTGCTTGGGTTTGCTTTACCTTTCCTTGCCTAACAGGTGTGTAGTTGAATAATAAGAGGTCAAATGAAAGACTTAAGTGGTTGAGAGGTAACTCACACGTGGCCGACTCAACAGCTCAATTCATGTCCATGATTGATAATTGATAATTTTAAATTGTGAGAAATAGAAACTTTGTGTCATTTAATTGATTTGTAGCTAAAGTGACCCATGAGGTCCATGTAACATGCCTTATGTGGCCAAATTAAATTAAATTATAGCATTAAAGTTAGTTTACCAAATGGGCTTAAACAATTCTTATACCAAGCCCCATTTATGTAAATATATATATATCCGCATATATATATATATATATGATATATACATATAATAACTTAAAACTATATTTATATATTCAATTAATATAAATACCCTTATATATATAATATATATGTATGCATAATTAAACCCGAAATATTACTAGGAATTCCTAAATGAAATTACGCAAGTCCAAAAAAAATTTACGGAACGCCAGATAAATAATATAAACTGAAATAAATAGCTCAGGGTATAAAACCCAATCACCGGAACAACTAACAAGCTAATGCAAACACACCTAAGCACACAAGCCAAATAATACATAGGGACATACAAATACAAACACAGAGCACGTCAATCAGATACGTACCAAACCAAATACGAAAGGAAAATATAATTCCTTACGTCACCTAGCACATCCTAAGCCTGACAAGATGCTAAATGATAACGTCCTAACTACATCGCGTAAATACAAACACAGATAACGAGAAAGGAAAATACAAATATTCCTAAGCACGCCAGCTAAACAAGGCACGTAAATCAAATGAAATACATACTAATCCCATTACAAGGGAAAACAAAACGTCGAACCCCTAAATCACTAAATGCCGAACTCGAACAACAGCGTCAGAGCCTTAAACGTCGGACAATAAAACGTACCGCCACCCAGTCGAATCACCAAAACCTAAACGTCTAAACGAATCCACGTAATCGGCACTAAAGCCCACGTAAACCTCTAGCCACGTCCGAAACACAAAACATCACGTCAAATAGCTTAATCACTAAAGAAACTCCACGAAGTCATCAAAGAGACAATTACAGAGTCGTACTATCGAATCTCATGTCAACATTTCACCAGTTCGAAATATTAAACTCACCGTCAATTCTCGTATCGCCAACGCCAATCCACGAAGTAGTCGACAAGTCAATGGTCGCGTCATCCTGTCGTATCAAGACATAAACGCGAAAAATTTACACGTGAGATACCAAGAATAACCATGACGTCATGAACAAGTGACGTCACAACTGAAATTTAATCAAAAAATAATTCCAGAAAATTGGGAAAATAATATGGGGTGTTACAGATAGAGAATGGGCATATTGTATTTTTCACAGAGAAAATACATCGAGCAGGTATGGAATGCTTTGGTATGTAAGCAACGAGGCCTGTGAGTACTCCATTGATAGCACATTTTAGAATCTCAGTCGGATTGTCACCACAGACCGAGGAGGAGGGGAGCACATGTCTCGTGTTCCTTATGCTAGTGTAGTTGGGAGCATTATGTATGCGATGGTATGCACTAGGCCGTACATTTCATATGAAGTTAGTGTTGTAACGAGATACATGGATAGACTGGTAAGGTCCATTGCGAGGTTGTGATGTGGATATTATGGTACTTTCGGGGCACTGCAAATGGAGGATTAATCTATAACAGAGGCAACAACACATCTGCAAGTGTTGTTGGATCGGTTGACTCGGATTGCACTGGAGATCTTGATAGGAGGAGGTCCCTGACAAGGTAAATCTTCAAGCTTTGTGGGAGTGTGATCAGTTGGGAGGCGACTTTGCAGTCAACAGTTGCAGTTGTAGTGTTTACTACCAAGGATGAGTAGGCATTGAAGGATGGCTGAGAGGTTTGGTTGGTTATTTAGGCTTGCAACATAATGATTTGATTGTGTTTTGTGACAACTAGAGTGCCATACATTTGATTAAAAATCAAATGTTCCATGAGAATGTCAAACATATTGATTTCAGGTTACAATTCATCGGAGATGTCATTGCACAGGGTGTTATTGCAGTGAGGAAGATCAGGACAACAGATAATCCGGTGGATATGACAACTAAGGTCATTCTTACTATCAAGTTCAAACACTATTTGAACTTGATTGGTGTTTGCAATTGCTAAGGCCCTTAAGGTATAGGAAGAGGCGGAAGGATTAGTTGATATTGCATGCTTGGAGAATTCAAACCAAAGTGGGGATTTGGGTGGCCCGAATTTGGATTCGGGAGTGACCTATTTGACCCGATTAAGTTTTTTACCTGTTTTATTCTCAAGGGTCGCGGGCCTATTTAGTCTCTCTTGTAGCCCGATATTTGGGCATCTAGGGTTTGAAGTAGTTAAGAGAAAAAGAAACGCTAATTCGCAGAGAGTGAGAGAGCTAGGGTTTGGTGGTTGTAACTAGTAATCTCCTATTCTTGCATAGTGAAATCTTTCGCTGGATCTCTGCCAAGGACAGAGGCACGACTTGTGGCGAACCTTATAAATCTTTGTGTTCTTTGTGAGACATGCTTATTTTTTGTCTTGATTTTGTGTGATTTGGTGCATTTGTTACAACATCTCTATAACCTCAAGCTCGAACTCGGGATGTGTCTGCAAGATAGACGAAGGATTCCCCTATCAAAGCATATTCATAATAAGGGGAGCAGAATGAAGGGATGACTTGCTGAAGGAGACTAGATAGGTACTTGGGAGGGTTCACAAAGGTATATTCATCAGCCTAGATAACAGATAGCAGAAAAGAGGTTCAAAATATGGTGCAGTAATGCAATTCTGTTTTGGCCAGAGAGGTTTGGAAGACAAAGGCCCCCGAAGCTCTGCGTAAATTGTATGGTTCTCTCTGCTCTCTCTAAGATACATCTGCTCCACATAAGTTTAATTATACAGATCTATATTACTGTCTTCATCAAGTGACAGGAATTTTATCTTCGTGTTGTCAAAAATAATTATGAAGTGTTGTACAGGCAGAAAATAGGATCAGTGCCCAACATCCTATTTCTCTATGGTTGTTACTTATGATTCCTTATCTCCATCCTACCTCATATTAGTTTCCACGTATTCTTTTATTATTATTATTATTTTTTTTATTTTTTTTATTTTTGGTATTCCTCAAGGTTGAATAAAGCTCTTGCTGGACCTAATTTAGGAGCTTCAGGGAAGACTGTGACATGGAAGCTCTTTTTACTTCCAAATGAGAGAAACTCCGCCAGAAACGAGTGGGTATTCATGTCCAACGTAAAGGAGATGGAACTCTAGACACATAGTATGAGTAGTCACTTCTAAAGGATTCTTCCCCAAACATATGGTCTGCACAAATGGCTAAAATGAACTCCATCTGTGAAAAAATGTGTTTCCTTATGGAGATCTTCAGGTAGAAGTTTACATGGAAGTCCTGTTGTAATCAAGTATAAAGTAGATGGAGAGAGAGAAAAAAGGAAGAGGAAGAGAGACAGGGAGATTAGGGGAAAGACCAAAAGAATGAATTGATACGTATTCACGCTTCCAAAATATTCTGTTTGTATTAGTAAGTTCAGAAATAACATGAGCACCCCATATTATATAAGTAATAACATATAAGCCCCTTGCAACAGTCCCCTCAAGTTGGTGCAAAGGTATTTACCATAACAAACTTGACTAACATATTTTGCACGCAAGCCTTCTTCAAACTCTTAGTCTAAACATCAACAAATGAGATGCGATAAAAATTCTTCAAACAGTATACTCTGTTTCCTTTTACTTTATATCTCCATCTTTTACTGTCACCCTCGAATCTTTGCTCTTGTTGCTTTAAATATGGCTAAACTCGCTAGTGTTCATCTCCTGTGGCTTAGCAATATTTATAGATATATCTTATTCCATGTCTTTTGTGCCTGGTTTGGAATAAGATCATCATCTGCTCTATATATGCTTCACTCAACTACTTTCTTAACTTCCTTATTTACTATTTTAAGTTTCAAAGGTTTCGCTAGTTCTAGTTGCGAAGAAGCATTCCTTTATGCTTTTAAAATGTTTGGATTGTCAATTCCAACTTTAATGTTTCTTCATGATGATCTTGTTTCTCTTGATTCACTGTACATCTTTTGCAACAGTATTAACACAAAAGTCATCTTGTTGTGCATAAAGTTCGCTTCCATCGATGGTGCTTCTTTTAATATCCTATTCTTGTACAATTTTACTACCTCCTCACTTAATCTACACGGCCTAGTTTTTGGGTTTAATTTTTTCCCTTTAAGATTGTCCTGGGATAATGTTACAACCTTTTCTTGTTAATTGATCTACCTTTCTCATTAAAAAAATATTGATTCGACTTTTCTTAAAGGGTAAAAATATTACCAAAATGGCGTCGGCTTTCAGCCATATAATTGGTGTAATTGTTGAATAGCTGAGCAGACAACTCTGCCACAGTAACCACTAACCAAGGATATCTTTTACAGATCTTTAAAATATTGCTAATATAAACATTCTTGCTGAGAAGTCTTCGTCAAGGACTATAGGTGATATGATTATGATACACCATATGACTGATATGAACAAAAACTTAGGTGCCAAGATCATATCCGTAAATATTATAAGAAACACTGTTGCTGAACCCTTTAGTTTCAGTTTGGCAGTAATTTATTAGCGTTTTCTGTTTATGTACTCCACTAATTAACCTGCTACCTTTCTGTTGTTATCTTGGAACCATAAAAAACACAAATGGAACCAATACTCGAGTGCAGCTTCGAAAGAAGACTAATATTTATCTTTTACGGTTGAATGATTAAATATTTAAGTTACACCCTTTCTAACATCTATGGCTTTTAGAGTAGTTGGGTGGTTAACATGGTATCAGAACAAAAAATCTCGTGTTCAAATCTTGCTGTTACCCATATTAAAAAGCTGTTTAAAAAAAGAAAGCCACACGTGAGGGGTCGTCCTAAAGGATTAAATATTCAAGTTACACTCTGTTTAATATGTTAAGCTTATAGAATAGTTAGGTAGTTAACATTTACCAATAACAAAAAGGACTGCAGTCATGTGGTATGCGTAAGACTGGTGACAATCATAAAATAAGAAAATAATGAACTAACTTACCCTATGTCGTCATATCCCATCACTAACGCCTCACCCTGAAATCAAGTGCATATTCAAGATCAGTTCACGATACCATCCAGGAAATATGTTGCTTTTGATTTACTTGGCATTTATTACACCCACGTATCATTGACAAACTTCTCTTACATTTTAACAGTAGAAACCGAATTACATACAATCCACTCAAAAGATACACAACAAGCAAGCATTTCTCCAACTACTTGAGGTCAGCTGCATGAATTTTATGGTTTCATTCTGCTCCATTTAAAGCCATAACCACGAGTCCCTCAAAAATAAGATATAACAAAATAAATGATACATATGAGCAAAAGCTACACCCGGAACACAAACAAGAAAACATGAAAATATTGTTTAAGGTCATTATCAACATTACAATTGGATAGGAATATCTCCTTCAAAGGTCAAGAATAAAATAAATAACTACATATAAATAAGAAGGATCATGGTTGCAATAAAAAAAAGTCCAAAACTGCATAAGTTTCAGAGGTACATAATTGAAACAATAACTGATGCCATAAACCCAAGGAAAACATAAAAAAGCATGAACGCTTCGAATAACATGTTAGAGCCCTAGTGGTTTTCTTTGGGATGTGTTGCCCATGTTATGCTTTCTAATACAATATTCCTTATAAAAAAAAAAATTGTCCAAGGACATGACATGTCCATGTTGGACCCGACCCGACCCGACACTTTACTAAACTCGCAAAAATGTGTCAAGAATTTAGGATATTAATTTCGGAATAAAGGCCACAGAAGTTATTAGTAAGCATTGGACCTGAATATATGTTAAATTCAAATGAATGCTTAAGAAACTGGAAAGATATAAGAAGTCTCCATTCGCAAGATTTTTCCTCGGAGAGGTGTCAATACCTCTAACAGACATATGTGCACATACGTTGTCAAGTCCTTGTTATGATTTCTTATGCTACAAGGGAACAGTTATTGTGATTTATAGGTTATAAAATGCTAGAAGTGGTGATATCTTTCTTTATTTTGAAGGAAGATTTGACTTGCTTGCCCACTTGACAAGCACTACAAACTTTATTTTTAGAATACTTAGGCTGCGTTTGGAAACCAATGTTTTCGTTTTTGTTTTTGTTCTCTTGAGAACAAAAAATATTCTCGTTCTTGTCCTAAGGGTAATCCGGAAATAAAAACATGTTTGGTTGAGAATTTGTCTCAAAAATTTTGAAGAACAAAAAACAAAACAATACGTTTGGCAGACCTTGTTTTTTCAGAAAATCTGAGAACAGAAACAAAATAGCATGTTTGGCAGCGTCTGTGTTCCTTGGATTTTTAAGAACAGAAATAGAAAAACATGTTTGGCGAGTTGAATTGTTTTTTAAAATATTTTACTGAAATTTTGTCTAAGTGTTGGAATTGAGAAAATTCATACAACACCTTCCCCTAAAAATGATTAATAGTAATTTATTTTTGATAAAATTAAGTAGCAATAAATATATGAAAGTGAAAAAAAATAATTTATGAAGTTAATTTTTTTTGACTAATAGTAATGTATCTACTATGTTTTTTTTGACATTAATATTTTGACTAATAATTTTTATGAAGTTAAAATTAATTTTTTTTAAAAAAATGTAACGTATCTACTAATTTTTATGAAAGAGAAAAAAAATGTTTATGAAGTTAAAATTAAGTAGCAATAATTTTTTTTGACTAATAGTAACGTATCTACTAATAGTCATTTTTTTAGAAAAAAGTTGTGACCTTACCCCTGCAAGTTGGATATCTCTGGCTTGGTATTCTTGTCTTTTAGCTTAAATCATTTTTTTTTTATAATTATAGCATACATATATCATATATCAACTTGCATTATCATTTTATAAGTATTATTTACTATTGCGGCATTTGTGTAGAGGTACTTGTCATACACTCTTGATAAAGGTATCCCATATATAGGAAACCCAAAGGTATCACAGGTACAATCATTGATTGGCCACATGTTCATAATTCAACTGGTAGGGAGCTTCACAGTGCTGGCATGCCTACCAAGCTTTCATTGCCCAAATTTGGACTTGCTTCGTATAAGTTCAAAGTTTCTGTATGGAATCCGAATGGGGTTTATGATAGTCAAAAAGTCACTTCTGTATTGCGAGCAGCTGATAATTGGCTCCGTCTTTTGCAAGTTAATCACCCAGATTATAGGTTTTTTGTGACCCACGGCCAAATATTGATGCAGGGGGATCCGAGTCAGACGATGCCGAGCTGTCAGATTGCTCATTGATGGCGCTGGATTACCTGGAGCGGGAGGATCAGCGCAAGGATGACAAGAAATCGTGATTTAGCCTAATTTGGGGCAGTTTCCGTGCATGTGTCGGTTTTTTGGCCATAACTGGAGCTACAAGTGTCGGATTCGCGCCCGTGACCCCAATTCGTGGCCACCAAGCTACGCTCGGTGCACATCGTTTTGAGCCCTAAATCCGCTGTTTTCCTTTGCAAATCTTTATTTTTAGTTAGTTTTTGCTATTTATGGTAATCTTTTATTTGTCAATTAGGAGATGATTCTGAACCCGATTTGGGCCAGATTTTTGGCAATCTTTTTATTTTTTTCCATATTTTGTTTTGGTAGGACTTTTAGGGTTTTGCTATTTTTGTCAAAAATCTCATTAGGGTTCGATTTTCAGCTATTTAAACCCGGCTTGTGGGTTGTTTTATTCATTATTGATTATAAACAATTATATAAAATTCTAGAGTGTTCTCTGAATTTTTGGGTCGAAATTCTCCTATTTTTCCCTTGCAAAGTACCTATTGCATTAGCCTACAGAATAATCCCTATTCTGTTCGGTGTCAAATATGGAGGTGATCTGAAAGGCAGAAATCAGTGCCCCAAGTGTTCAAGCTACAATGACCTTGTACATTGCTGGTTGGATATGCAGCAGGACTTCGTTCAGCATTTTCTTCCATAAATATTTTTTTCAATCTAATGTGTCATTAAAATGTCCCTTATTCATATACTACTAATATCAAGGTGAATTAAAAATTCTTCAGCCAGTCCTGGCAACATACTTCACGAAAAGAGTCATTAACCTTAGCAAGATGGTTCAAATCATACAAAGTGGTACACTAAGCGCGTCTATTAGTCCAAATCTCGTCAGCTATACTATTGGCTGCCGTGATGACCTTGTAAGACCTCGACATCATCATCATCATTATCTCCATCATCAGCTCCATCTATCTCCATCTCTTGCGCATACTTTTCCAATATCATGTACATGCCGTGAATACTATGTTCTTGAGTGGAGTTATCAGCATAACAAGGTAGTAAAACTTGAGAAAACGAGTTCAACAGGTAGAGTTCTTCCCTGCTCATAATGCACTTGATTTACCTACTAATGACAAATATACAAAAAATACCATGTCAAGCATTATAATAACACTTCCGATTATAAATAAAAATGAAATGAAAACAAAAGTGAAAAATCTCTTATCAAACACCAGATAACTCATCCAAATAAAAATTGAACATTAAAAAGATTAATAACAAAAGTAAGCAAGAAATAACCTCAGTACAAATGAACCCTTTTTCAAAATCAGTATGAATAGTTCCTGCACCTTGAGGACCTCGGACTGTTTTCAGATTTGCCAGCACTTCACCTGCACCAAAAGACATTAGGAAAGTACCCAAATGTTAGAATGAATATGAATACAACTCATTTTTTCTCTATATGGGTTATATAAATACAACTGTAAGCGTAATGGTAATAGTATCAGATTCTAGAATCTGATTCATATATATGTAAAGGAATAAAATCTATTCATCATTCATATGTATGTGTGTATATAGCATATATGTACAGAACTTTGCACTATGCCAACTAAAACTAGATTCGGGATACAATTTGAGTGTCTTTTATTCTGATTGAACTATAGAGCTACTGAATCAGTCAGAAGAGTTAGCTATAAAGTTCAGCTTGGGGGCTGAAGAACATGTTTTGAATGCCAAAAGCTATATTGATGATAATCGCACTTATGTATATTTACTGAGACTCTCAAGTATGCATTTTTAGGGCTCCTCAGCAAACTATAGTTTGAAATTACGACCATCTCTAGCTTTAATAATTCTGAAGGAATTGTTGCTGGACTCATTCCTACTACAGACAATATCAAGAAAGGTAGAGACCATCACAATACTTGAGACTTCCTAAACATCAGACATAAAAAAAGGTAATATAACTCATAACTTGATCATTGAAATTGTTCATTGGCCTATTTTTATATATATCATACTGCAGTAATTTCTCTCTTTTTCTGTAGTTGTTAATTATAGAGACTAAAAAATATCCAAACTCGGTTTTCACTAAAACGAAATTCAAATAATTTGTCCATAAAAGAGCCAAATAATGCGCAATTACACAATCAATAACTTACAGCCTGTTTAGGGTGGCTTACTGTAGCCTCAAAACATGATTTTTAAGTTAAGTTCATTTCCATGAAAAACCAGAGTGTTTAGCAAATTATGAGAAAGAACTAACAAAAAAATCATCACTTTGAAAGCTCGTTTAGCAATGGCCACCGTTGTTTTCAGCAACTCATTCCCGTGATTTCCTTTCAATAATATTGAACATTAAAAACATTTGTCCCTATTTAAAATTAATGTTACCTCTTTTAACCTTGTTTCTTTAGTTATTTATAAGTTTTGCTTCTCTAATATATTCCAACATTTCTTTAAACTAAAAAACTTCTATATTCATAATTCTCAAAATCCAACTATAAATCCTCTTCATTGCACCTTTTTAAAAGTTTATTCAACAAACATCCTTTTTGTTTTGAATTCATTCTAATAAAAACCCTTCAATAAAATCTAACACAAACAGTCTTCTTAAATCAAGAGGAATTGCTCTGCGGATTGGAATAAACACTCCATTAGCACTCAAAATGGGCAAAAACTAATAATCTGTAGAAACATCATCAGAAACTTAAGTAGTCACTCAGTTTAAAAATGTGAAATTTAATACCTGATTCACAACAGCATTCACCATGTGGCGAACTCTTTCTTCATGACAGACTTGTGAAGCAAAGCTGCAGGTTTGCTTTGTTTCTTGGTCTTTGATGTTGCAAGCAACACTGACTGATCTTTACCACCTGGCTGAATGGTTACACTTTTCTTGTTCGCTAATCCTACATCATTCAAACCATCAACAAAAAATAATTGTTCAGTACATTACCTAAAACTCCAATTAAATTTAAACCCACCACATACACAAAATCCAATTGCTCCATTAAAATTGTATATTAGAGAAATACAAAACTAACCACAAATTGGGGAATCCTCATATATTATTACCCTTTATACAAAAATTAAAATTAAAATAAGTACCTCGATTACTCTGCAACAACATGGAAATCCTCTATTTGCTCTCTTTTATGATCTTTATCAATTGTTTCCACTGAAATGTGTTTTTCCAATTCTAATTTTAAGGCACCAACTCCATACTACTGAACATATCTTTAACATATATCTCCAGGCATCTCAATACCCAAAGGATGATTTTATTCACTCTATCACATAATATTGAACTTACAAGGTTTGATGCACGGGTAATACTCCAATCCTGTATAAGGATATGATGGTTTCATCCATTTCTCAATATAAATTGCTGAATATTGAAGATGGTGTGGGTTATTTATCTATTTGTTTTATTTTGTACATGGTTGGCAAACACATATAAATCTTATAAGTCTATCAATGTTTTGTCATATTTAATAATCGATTACCTTGGGTAAAATAATGATAGTAGGTCTGAGTCAAGAACAACTACAACTACTTCAAAAAAAAAAAAAACACAAAAGCCGTAATTTACATGTAACTGAGTTATACTTCTGAGAAACAAATTCAAATACAAATCGTGATACATACACATGGTTAACAAAATCACATATACACATACACATAATATTCATATATATATATATACACATAAACATATACATACACATAAACTCGCAAGAGAGACAAGACCCATAAATCTTGAAAGCAAATATGATATGAGAGAGAGATGAATCCATCGAATTCATATATACACATACACAAACACACATATACACATACAAATCATGACACACATATACATTAGAGTCTAAAGAGAGACGAAACCTAAAAATGGTGAAGAGAGAGGAGACCGAACCTGTATTGCTTCTTGGAATTTGCTCGATTCAAATCATCGGAGTGGTCAGAGGAGTGAATGAAACATGTTTCGTTAAAGGAATCGAACCACCGATCGCCAATTTGAGGTTACCCAAACATGAAAATGGATGGTCGCGCCGCTCGCCTCTCACCAACACAAACCCTAGAAACAAGTTTGGAAGATGTTTTTGACGTATTGAGAGAAATGTTTTTTCTTTTCTTTAATTTGATGGAGAATAGTCCTTGGTGTACAGTGCAAAAGACCAAAAGAACACCTTTTTTATGTTCTTAAAATGGGCCGTGTTTTTCCCCATGTTCTTTTACTGTTCAGGAGAATAGATGGACAAAAAATATCATCCAAACACAATTTTGTTCTCTTTTGTGGGCCCAAAAACAAAACCAAAACCAAAAACAAGCTATCCAAACGCAGCCTTAGTCTTTGGGAGGCCTTTGACTAAGTCATTTCTAGACAAGCGGTGAAGAGGGTCTATATTTGTTTCTAATGATGTACTTTTGGGCATGGTTATCTAATGTCATTCTTCGCACCCAGTGATAAAAGCCCGGACTATAAAGCATGTTTGAAAGCGGGATCAAGCCACTTTGTCTCTATATAAGTCAACACCTTCGAGCACCCGGCCTAGCCAAGACAAAACCTAGAACCTTATCAAGAATATAATTTAATCCCTCTCATTGTCATGCAAGTGTCAAACTTTTAAAATATTTCATGCCAGCCACTCTGTATTGTACATGCCCTTCATCTGCACACATGCTTTGTAAGAAAAAATGCGCGCTTGGTTATACAAGAGAGCTTAAAGTAAACAAAGGGGGGACAAGGTAAGTTGCAGAATGAGAATAGTTAAGGCATCAATATTATTTAATTCAATTACTTATTGGGTTTCTTAGAAAGAAATTCAAATATATAAAGAACAATAGGAAAAAGGAAAAACGTTGGAAAAATACTAAAGGGTTATAGTCAATTAGGAAGCCGGAAGCCTTCATATTATTCAACAGGAGAGCGACACAAAGTTTTAGTTTTGAGAAAAGTATAAGGGGAATCCAATAATTACACATCCTAGTTTTATAATCACATAGCAAAAGAAAATTCTTTGAAATACAAAATCTATAGATTAATATCCGGGCCAACATTCATTCCATTAATTCAATTCAAGACAAGCACGAAACTAGGTTTGGAGAGGCATTAGATTTTACACACAGTATCAGAAGCAATAGCTTGTCATATGCCTCTCTACTGTTCCCAACATATCACTTAGATCTGTTCATGCATTTAGTGAGGGAAAATAATCAAATTAAGGAAATCAATTTTTCTTCCGTGGTTAGTACTGGGAGGGAAACAAAAAGAAATTACTGACTATAATTGAGAAATTTTATTCGTAATATTGCTTTAGTAGGAATCAAAAGGCATGGAAGGAATAATCAGGCTGGGCAAGGAAAAGAACACGTTACAGTTAAAGATTAAAAATAATATTACATATATAGTAGATGAGGAATGAAGTTACAAGATTGGTTGGTGAGAAACGAGTATTCGAGTCTTTAGTGGCATAAAACCGATCAAGCAACTTCTTTATGTGATCGTGCATCGTCGCGTCTGTGCCAATGCCTGCCTAAACAAATTGAGAGAGAAAGAGAGAGAGAGAGGCAGAGAGAGAGCAAATAATTCATAAGAACTACAAACCAATGCATTAATGCTACAAAACACAGTTAACTTAAATTGTAAACACCATATCTAGCATCCTCACCTTATCCATACAACTTAGCAAATCAGCTTCACTTAAAAGGGGTGGAGGTCTAGTAACTCCCGAATCAAGAGTCAGTGTAGTGGGGATAAACTGCAATACTACCAACAATTAGAAAAGCATTTTGTACCTCCATGGTTTTAACTCAACCACATACTCACAACGACATGGCCTAAAGCTGCAAGTGACATAATTTAATCAAAGAATCGATCATATTACAATTTTCAGAACAACAAATAAGCACCTCTTATAAATCCCCACTCCACTTCCCTACACAAGTCTCCATTTCGCTTAATCTATATTTTTGGTGGCCATCTTTCATTTAGAGTAGACATGCATACTTCCCATAACTTGATCGCGTTGAAACCATCAAGGGGTAGTGTTGTAGTGCAGAAGTTCAGGGCAACACCCATGGTAGATGCCAGGGGTTGTGATAGCTTGTGTAATGCATAGTTGTTGGTGGTTGTACTTGAAAGTAAAAAAAGTATTAGATTAGCAATGGCATGTTGGAGGGTGTGCAGTGAGCAGAATTCTTAGTCCTTTAATGGTGTCGAGTTTCCAACATTTAATGCACTCAGATTTTACTTCCAGTGAATTGCAATTGCTTAGAGAAAAAGTAGAATCGGTTGCACTTGTGATTTGTTGAAACATAGCCCCAAGGAAAAGTAAAATCAGTTGCAGCAAAACTGGAAATGGTTGCACGCAGAAGCTACGACAACGATTACGTGAAATGGAACCGATTCCATTCCTGGAATCGGTTGCACTTTCCTGATGTGCAAAAAAAATATCTTCCCATTCCATTTTTGACTCTCCAAAACGGCAAGACTTGTGTGAAAAATTGAATTCTCTTTGTATGGGCTATATATATGAATCATAATCAGATTTTAAGGTAAGGGTGCTGAGTTTGTGCCTACAATAGAGCAAGAGAGAGATTGAGAGGAAAATTTCCATTACTTTAGTCCCTTATGTATCGCATAATGACTGAATGACATATCTTATATCAATTCAATGTGATTGTTCCCTTTCTTCGTTTTGCTTTCTGTGAGTTCCTGTTAAATTATTCCCGAATAACATGTTATACAAGAGTTGGTTGGTTGATTCGATCATCATTTTTGGGCTTGCATTCCACAATAACAAGTATCATGGCATCAAGTTGTTTGCAAGATAATTTTAATCCTAACATGAAAAATTCTACAACGGTACACATTTTCTCAAATTATAATTGATAACCCAGACTGAGTTTCTACAGTCTTTCGTGAAGCACAAGAACTCAGACATCATGGACCTGGGAGTTCGATCAAGTCACAACATAGAACATTTTTTATTACTCTTTAGGGATCTTTGCTGACTTTTGCGTCTTCTTTTTCCTTTATTTAGCCCTATGTAGCATCAGGGATTCTTTTGCCAACATCTTAGAAAACAACAATTTGTAACCGTGAAATGTTCCAATATTTTCTGGTTTCAGAAGTATCAGTGAAGAGACCACTTTTGTTATAATTTAATTCTAAAGGCAACAATTTGCAGCAAAATATATGGCCCTAAAAGGACTCCAACAAATTGGAATTGGTCCCGATTACTTTTTTGTTTTGCTTTCTTTGATAAGTAAAGCAGTATATAGAAAGCGCTCAAAGGGGGAACATCCCAAGAAGCAGAAGGAAGTCCAAATGAGTCCTTGCGATCCCAAGGACCCCAAAAAATCAACCTTATCCTCTATAAAAATAAAAAATCTGCCAATGCCCCAACTAAAAAGAGAGGAAATGAAAAAATATTTGGTAGTGCCAATAGAGGATTCAAGCTCATCAAAGCTTTTACAATTGTGTACTTCTTGAAAAGAGGCACCACCAAAAACAAAGAGGCGTCGCCCTCCAAAAAAGCGGGCATTGGCACCCATAAAACACCCCCACCTGATATCCATCAAACCCATCGCCGAGCGAGGCATAACCCATTGGATCCCGAATAAACCCATCAATAAGCACCAGCATGCATGATAGGACAATCCAAGAGAAGGTGATCAACCGTATCCCCGTCCCTCGTACGCATGCAACACCAATTGACAGTTATTAAGCTCCTCCTTCTCAAGTTGTCAAGAGTGAGAACCCAGTCCCAAACCACTGTCCAAGTAAAGAGAACCATCATTGGAAGATCCCTGGAACGCTAACCAACCTTCATGGAAACTCCTGAGACATGTCACTAAACACACTGGAGCATGGATGAAATCTCAAATCTCCCATGAGAAGACGACACCCACATGATGGAATCAGAAGCTCCCCCAGCCAATATTTGACGATACAAAATATCAAGATAGTTGAACAAATCCTCAAGCTCCCAATCCTAAAAAAGACTTGTAAAAAGACACATCACATAATAGCCTCCCAATATTAAGATGATAAGAGTCGGCAACTAACGAATGCCGATCCAGGGCAATGGAGTATTCCCTTAGAAAAGCAACCGCCAAGGATCTGTTCCCATACCAAGTGTCCTCCCAAAAGTGAAAATGTCTGTCATCCCCAACATTCGCCATGCTTGGCAGAGCTTCTGGTTTTGCTTTTAAACAAGGAAAAAAAGAAGATAAGCAGAAGTTTTTTCCAGACCAACTTCTTCAAAATGCTCTTACAAGGCCCGGAAGCTCTTCTACAATATTTGTAAAACACTAGTTAAAACAACTTTATACCAAAACACCAAAAGCCATGTTTGAAAAGTCAATCAAAATAGGGCCTTTAAATATGATGTGCTTGGGGAAGTCATCCCAACCCATACAAATGCATTCCCAAACCCTCACTGCACCCCTACGAAGAGGATTAAATGACATGGAGCCTTACATGGCAACTCTCTATCACCCCCATTTTTTCAAATAACTGGAGCAACCACCCGTAAATCCGACACAACTGATGCACGGGGATCCGAGTCAGACGATGCCGAGCTGTCAGATTGCGCATTAATGGCGCTGGATTACCTGGAGCGGGAAGATCAGCGCAAAGATGGCAAGAAATCGTGATCTAGCCTAATTGGGGCGGTTTCTGTAAATCCGTTGTTTTCCTTTTCAAATCTTTATTTTTAGTTAATTTTTGCTATTTAGGGTAATTTTCTATTTGTCAATTAGGAATTGATTCTGAACCCGATTTGGGCCAAATTTTTGGTAATCTTTTGATTTCTTTCCTTGTTTCGTTTTGGTAAGACTTTTAGGGTTTTGCTATTTTTGGCAAAAATCCCATTAGGAGTCGATTTTCAGCTATTCAAACCCGGATTGTGGGTTGTTTTTTTTTTATTATTCTTGATTATAAACAATTTTATTAAATTCCAGAGTGTTCTCTGAATTTTGGGTCAAAATTCTCTTGTTTTTCCTTTGCAAAGTACCTATTGCACTAGCCTGCAGAATAATCTTTATTCTGTCCGGCGTCAATTGGTATCAGAGCCCAGCATCATCCTGAGGTGATATTTCCATCAGTTTTCGATGGCTAATTATCGTGGTCGTGGTCGTGGTGGTCGTCGTGGGCAGGTTCCGATTGAGGAAGTTCCGCACCGTGATCGTAATATTTAGGATGTTATGATTGAGGATTTGCAGAGGCAAGTGGCAGAGTTAACCCAGCACCTGGCGGCGCAGGAAATCGGTAATCACGATGTGGAAGATTCTGATACCGACAATTCCACCTTCGAAAATCCGTATCCACCGTTATGGCCAATATTTTCAGAAGATTCTGATTCCGAAGATGATTGGTTGAAAACCAATATTTTTGTTGGAGAGCCAGTGTATGATGAAGAAGGAGATGAGGATGTGTTGTACGGAGACGACCGTGAAACTCTGATCATTCCTAAGAGCCTCCTGACTCCCAAAGGCGATTCCGAAGATGATTGGTTGAGAACCAATATTTTCCACACAACCTGCACCGTGGCTGACAAAGTCTGCAAGATGATTATTGACAGTGGCAGTTGCGAGAACGTAGTCTCTGAAGACGCTGTCCAGAAATTGCAGTTGAAGACAGATCGTCACCCCAAGCCATACAAACTGTCATGGCTGAATAAAGGCAGTGAGATTTTGGCTACTTTAGAGATTGTACGTCACGGTGCAGATGTGATGCCAATGAGCCAGCTGAATCAGGTTTTGGATGCTGAATTGGGTCCTGAATGGTCTTCTAAGTTGATTAGTTTTGATTATGAACCAATAGCTGCTACAAGTATAAGCCAAGTGCACCAAGCTGTCACAAAAGATGGTTTGCAGGTTGCGATGAAAATTCAATACCCTGGTGTAGTAGATAGCATTGAAAGTGACATTGACAATGTGAAAAGGCTATTGACTTACACAAATATAATTCCCGAAAAACTCTTTATTGACAGAGCTATGGAGGTGGCAAAAGAAAAACTATCTCTTAAATGTGATTACGAGTTGGAGGCAGCAAATCAAAAAAGGTTTCGTAATCTGCTATCCAACGTGAAAGGTTTTATGTTCCTATAGTCGTGGATGAAATTTCAAGTGAAAAAGTTTTGACTACAAAACTTGTTCCCGGAATTCCAATCGATAAGGTTGTATTATTAAACCAAGAGACTCGTGACTATATGGGGAAAAAGGAACTTCTACTTGAAGTGTGTCGAAGTTATCAGTTGGCCCAACATCTTTGAGGCATCCATGAGCAGGTGAAACTGGCCATTCACGAGAGCAATGCCAAGTACAAAACTCGAGCGAACAGTCATCATCGTCAGGTACTTTTTGATGTTGCTGATTTTGTTTGGGCTGTATTAACTCGTGATCATTTCCCTGTTGGAGAGTATAATAAGCTTAATGAGCGAAAGATTGGACCCTGTGAGATATTGCAGAAGATTAATGACAACGCATACAGGTTGCGTCTCCCTAGTCACTTGAAGACTTCTGATGTCTTTAATGTGAAACACTTGAGTCCTTGTTTTGCGGATTCTGCTGATGCTACCGTGAACTCGAGGACGAGTTCTTTCCAACCCGGGGTGACTGATGCAGGGGGATCCGAGTAAGACGATGCCGAGCTGTCAGATTGCGCATTAATGGCGCTGGATTACCTGGAGCGGGAAGATCAGCGCAAAGATGGCAAGAAATCGTGATCTAGCCTAATTGGGGCGGTTTTCGTAAATCCGTTGTTTTCCTTTTCAAATCTTTATTTTTAGTTAATTTTTGCTATTTAGGATAATTTTATATTTGTCAATTAGGAATTGATTCTGAACCCGATTTGGGCCTGATTTTTGGTAATCTTTTGATTTCTTTCCTTGTTTCGTTTTGGTAAGACTTTTAGGGTTTTGCTATTTTTGGCAAAAATCCCATTAGGGGTCGATTTTCAGCTATTGAAACTCGGCTTGTGGGTTGTTTTTTATTATTATTCTTGATTATAAATAATTTTATTAAATTCCAGAGTGTTCTCTGAATTTTGGGTCAAAATTCTCTTGGTTTTCCTTTGCAAAGTACCTATTGCACTAGCCTGCAGAATAATCTCTATTCTGTCCGGCGTCAACAACCAAGGCCAAAGATGTTTATGCCCACCGACGTTACCCTCTTCTCGACACCTCCACCACTACTTGAGACCGAAACCAGAAAAGAAGACACCCATCCACCATGGGAGCCATAGAGACACCACAAGAGATCTTCCATATTCGACTAGCCAATCCCCAACCATGACAATATCCCCCGCATCTCTCTCAACTCTCCCCAGTCATCACCAAATAAGAACACAAAACCTCCCTTCGCTTCCCCGTTGAGACATCATCAACGTACAAAGAATGACCCATTTTTGGCTTTGCAAACCTCACCTAGCCTCATTCGAACAAGGTTCAAAGCTTCCCCACCTTCAAGAAAGATTTGATAGGAAAGAAAGAGAGCATATAGATGAAAAAACAGCAGAGTTACGGAAGCGTGATTGAAGGAGCTCACCAAAGTGTTAGACTCTGGTGACCGGCTCGAGTGTAAGACTTGGCAGCCTCAAAGAAGATCATATGAGACAGAGAGAGAAAACATTATCACCCTTCAATGAAGGCATTATAAGACATCGAAATAACTACATCAGAACCTCCTCCATCCGAGATGCAAAAACTTTAGCTATCAATCTGTAGATACATCCACCCACCAAACTGATAGGACGAAAATCCATGATATTAGTAGCACCACCCTTCTTAGTAAATTAGTGCAATGAAAGAATTATTCAGAACGAATGGAAAGTACCCATCACCTAGTCCTTGACCACCCCCAAGCTCTCAAGAAGAAATCCCATAGTGAAACCATCAAGGTTGTGGCCTTATCCCCATTGCAACCGTGAAGAGCCTTCAGATGTTCTTCTTTCGTAAGGAAGCCTCTAAGCCATCTCAATCCTCCCAATAAATGGAGTCAAAAGAGAGACAACCAAGGCGAGGCCTCCAACTACAAGTCTCTGAACCCCAGCGTTGATTAAAAAAAGAAAGAGAGAGAGAGAACCCTAATGCGACCCGGGATCCGCCTATCTCTCGTGATACCTCTCTCAACCAATACACCCGTGTTAATTCATGTGTGGCTACAAATGCCCGAAATCCTACAAGTTATTTAAAAAGTAGGAAAAGAAGATATACGCTGATGAAATGAGTGGTGAAACAAATCTGGTATGCATGTAAAAAGTAAAATAAGAAACAACACTGCAAGATGAATAAAGTTAACCTGTTGCCCAAATGTATACGTCGAGATCATTGCACCTCCCCATGATTCATACCGGTAAACATCCAAGTAGTTTTTCTGGGCAACAGGAAGAAGAAAAAAATTGATATATATTAGAGTAAAAATAATTCAGCAAGAGTAGGCTCAAGATTTACGAGAGGAGAGAAAAATTTTATCACTGTTGAAGTCTGATTTCCTATTTCCGCAACTACAAGCATGCAGTACTCTATTTCATCAAAGGAAGGATAGTATAGGCTGTATAGCTACTGTTTCACCTCTAATAAAATTAATTAACTGTATTAGGTAAATGGTATTTGTGAACTGTAAAGGACAAGATAGAATGATATATCTGTTGAAAATTATAAACTTGATTATGTGTTTTAGGAGTTATATAAGTTTTATTAAGTGTCTTAATGTTTGTGTTAGTGGGAGTGCTAGTGGTAGGCAATAAAGCTATGAAATTAATAGGAATGTTAGTGGGGATTACCCTATTAAGTATTATGTTAGTGGGTTAGTGAGTCTTTATTTGCATTTAAATATGATAGTTATATGTATATTTTGAGGCTTATATAAGGTTATGTACTTTATATGTTTTAATTAAGTTGAATAAGAGAAATAAAGTATTTTCTCTAATTCTTCTTCATACACTTCTCTTCCTAAACTCTAGGCTACTATTTCCAACAAAGTGGTATCAGAGCTAGGTTATATCAAAAAGTGAGAGCCACCAGGACAGGTCGGCACGAGAGAGCCAGTATAGGCCGGCGCAGCCAGAAGGTGTGACTGAAACACCTAGTGCAAGTGAAGCACAGGGCGCAGCCAGAAGGTGTGAGTGAAACACCTAGTGCGAGTAAAGCACGGGGCGCAGCCAAAAGGTGTGGGTGAAACACCTAGTGCGAGTAAAGCACGGGGCGCAGCCAAAAGGTGTGAGTGAAACACCTAGTGCGAGTGAAACACGTGCGGTACATAGAGATAGAGAGAAAAAAGGACCAAAAGGTGGTCATGATCATCCACTAATGTATGGATGATGCAATGTTATAAAGGGTTGCTAGTGCGAGTAATGCAAAGCAAGTATGAAAGATTCTTCAAAATTCTTTCCAAGAAGGTGAACAAAGTGAAGAAGAAGGAAGTATACCTCAAGTTCATGAAGTCACAAGATCAAGTTGTTGATAATTTCACCAAGGCCCTCAAGTTTGAAAGAATTTCTGAAGTTGATCAGTTTACTTGAAGTAGGAAAATCAAGTTTAAAGGGGGGTGTTGAAAATAATAAACTTGATTATGTGTTTTAGGAGTTACATAAGTTTTATTAAGTGTCTTAATGTTTGTGTTAGTGGGAGTGTTAGTGGTAGGCAATAAAGCTATGAAATTAATAGGAATGTTAGTGGGAATTACCCTATTAAGTATTATGTTAGTGGGTTAGTGAGTCTTTATTTGCATTTAAATATGATAGTTATATGTATATTTTGAGGCCTATATAAGGTTATGTACTTTATATGTTTTAATTAAGTTGAATAAGAGAAATAAAGTATTTTCTCTAATTCTTTTTCATACATTTCTCTTCCTAAATTCTAGGCTACTATTTCCAACAATATCATCGATAAAAGCCCGTTAACAGAAAAAGGGAAACTGAAATCTCATGTGGGACAGTAACGTTTTCTAGCTGGAACAAAAACAGTTATTTTAAATAAGTATGCTGCTGGTAAATTTTTTACTCGTGTTTAAAATCCAGGAATCAAAAGTACTTTATTAAACTTGGTTTCCCTGGAAATGGGAAACAGCAAAGGTCCATATCTCCAATTAAGGATCGTGTGACTCTCTATCTTACAACGACTCCTCAAAGTACATGAAGTACATGTATTGGACACAACATTTGGATGTGACTATGTGACATGTGTCCAGCACATTTGGTTATTAAAGCACCTAAAAAGCATATTCACTAATTTAACTTTGTTATGTTATGACTAATATGCCTATGTTGAATACCAATTTCCATAAAGCAGTGGTGACCCTTGATAATACAATAAAAACACTTACCAATATGAATTGTTAGCATTGTCCACCTGACATGTCTGAAAATTAGATACATTGGAGACTAGAAAACAGCATACACCCAATGCAAATACCAGGGTCCATGGAAAATAAGTTACTAGGTCCTTATATGAAGTTTTTAGAAGGTTCCATATAGTGTGCGAAGTAAAAGCGTCAAATATTTCTATTCTAGAAGTCAAAGTCCTAGTAGAATGATCATTGTTAGGAATTAATCCCTTCCATTAGGAATCAATCCCCATCTTTCAACGCAGCGGAAATAAATAACAAACAACAACAAAAACAAGAATCAAGAAAAAGAGATCGAACTAACAAACAACACACACACGATTTAACGTGGTTCTGCCACAACCCAGAGAGAAGATATTTTACTAGGAAGACATTACATAAGCGCATACAACACCCTCATTTTGATGTACACAACACCTTTCACTTTGGTGTATACAACACCAACACATAGGCGCACAAAGCACCCTCACTTTGGTGCACACTCTTAAGAGTATTGTCTTATTTGCTTTTATTCTTTTACATGGGTAGTTTAGTCGTTGTACTCTATTATTATATTTGTGGGCAGTAAAGTCTTTTACCTCTTTTATTAGAATATAGATAGCTTGTATTCTTGTAACTTTTATTATTAAGGTTTTCATGTGATTAATGATATCTTTTATTAGGGTATAGATGTGGTTCTCCAAAGTTTACATGGTCAGCTTCATTATTTATTTGTCCGTTAGCATGAATCGCAACATATCACAAGTCCTAGCTCACACCAAATAGCAATTGCATCTGAAACTGCAATTGTATTGCATTGCATTGCAATTTTCTGTCCACATCAATTCTCTCTCTATTTCTTTATTCGAATCAACGGCAAGGATTACAAAAGCCTTTTGGTCTCTTGCAGATCATTGTTTCTTTATTCCAATCAGCAGAAGGAACTTCAACTGCCTTGTCATTTAATAGCAGCAACGAAGGAGCCAGTTTTTTTTTCTTCAAGAAAAAAAAATCCCAGCATCATCAATTGCAAATCCTAGCTTCTTAACTCATTGCTTATTTGACTTTAATCACCGGAATTCTCTCTAAGCAGCAATGATCTAGTCACGCACACCAACTGTTTGATTTTTGGAACAAGAATAACTAAGGAGGTTCTTGTTTGAAGAAATTGTCTCACGGAATTTGCAATAGCATCTAACCATCTCAACAATCTTTGCTTCAATTACAGATCAATAGTTTTGCAAACAAAGGTTCATGTACGTTGTCATTATTTGTAGAGCAGTTGCAGAAGCTTCTTCCCACATCTCACTCAAATGCTCTTTCAGTTTCTCCCCCTGTAGGCTCGTCTCTTTCAACTTCCTCAGGTATCTCTCAAGCCACTTGGGTTTTCGATTCAAATACTACACGCAATATGACCAATGATTATTCTTTATTTGCGTCTATTTCTTCTCGTCCATCTCCTGTTTCCATTATAGCTGCCAATGGTATGTCTATGTCATTGGCTGATAGGGGAACAATTGTCTCTTCCTGATGTTTATTGCATTCCTCAACTTACCTTGAATCTAATCTCTATTGGTTAATTGTTTGATTCTGGATACTATGTTCATTCCTCTTCTAATAGTTGTGTTGTGCAGGATCCGCATTCCAAGAAGATTATTGGGACAGGCCGTAGAGAGGGTGGATTATACATCTTAGAGTACTCAGTCATCCGGCTATAGTTGCTTCCGCAGTTGATTTGTCTTCCTTTAGTTTGAGTCCTCAGTCATCTAGTTTTTATTTATGACATTCTCGTCTTGGACTTGTTTCTCATTCTCGTTATTTTTGGATTTATCTTATCAAACGTCGTTCAGAGTTTTTTTCTATTTATAATCACTTTCGTGCCATGGTTCAAACACAGTTCTCATCCATTATCAAATGCTTTAGATGTGATTTAGGTGGTCAATATAAATATGGTGATTTTCTTGATTTAGTACAAGCTGATGGAACTATTTTACATTCTTCTTGTGTTCATACACCTGAGCAGAATATTGTTGCTGAGCGAAAGCATCGACATATCATGGAGACTGCTCGCTCACTTTTGTTATCTGCTAGTGTTCCAAGTATTTTTTGGGGGGAGGCTGCTCTTACTACTACTCATATTATTAATCAAATACCCTTTGTGATCACTTCTGGTATTTCGCCATTTGAACTCTTATTTGGCAAACCTCCTGACTATTTTCCATTAAAAGTTTTTTGTTGCACCTGTTTTGTTCTTCCTAAAGCCTACCGTACCATGTTGTATGTCTGGTCTACTATGTGTGTTTTTCTTGGTTATGGGGAGGGCCAGAAGGGTTATACCGTTGTTATGATCCTGTTGTTCAAAAGTTATATGTGTCTCGCCATTTTGTGTTCCTCGAGCATATTTCTTTCTTCTCCATTTCTGCTAGTCCTAGCACTTTGAGTAAGGATGATCTCATTTATTTTGATCCTTTTTTGGAGATAGTTCAAGTAATGTTTCATATTTTCCATCTAATTATATCCCTGCACCTTTAGTCGTCCTCTTATTATTCACACTTACACTCGCAAGAATATCACTGTCCATTCTGCAGATACGTCTCCCTCTTTCTCGGCAGTCTTCCCATTAGATTCTGATAATGTGGATCCCGCACCTTCTCGTTATCCTCAACGAGTGCGTAAGTATCCTAATCGTTTTGGTTTTTCCAATTCTTGTTATTCTTCGAATTTTTGTACTTTTTCGGCATCTATTCATTATATTTATGAACCTAATTCCTACAAGGAGGTTGTTCTTGAGTCTCATTGGTAGCAGGCAGTGGATGAAAAGCTCACTGCTTTGTTGAATATGATAGTTGTATTATATTGTATTTGTCTTAAATAGATGATGAACAATGTTAAATAATGTCTATACATGTTTATATTGGTCGTATGTATCATTTTAAAAGGTTTAGATGACTTTGTTTTATTTAGAAATGTTTCTTAAAGGTGTAGTCGATTACTGAAGTGTTTTTAGGGGCTGGAAACAACAATCAACTATTGAGTGAAGTAGTCGACTACTCTCCAATTTTGTCCTTTTTTACCCTATTTCACTATTTCGGCCATATCTTGAGCTACTGGTAGAGTTTTTGAGTGATTCAAAGAACGTTGGATAGCTAGCTTCAGGAGAATGACTTTAGGCTCAAGATTCACTCAATTTGGAGTCATTTTGACAAAGTTATTTCTTTTCGATCTTTCTAGTCTTTCACCGTTTACCGGAGATTCTTTGGGGATTTTTCGGGGATGTTCTTGGAAATCATCCAAGTTGTCTTAGGGACACTTTGGAGGTCCCATTGAGGTTCATTTGTTAACTTTTATGTCTTCCTCACTCCCGTTTCCTTGTAAAGTTTGAGGAGGGATTTTTGGTGCTTCCGTTTCTCAGGCTTCCGGTGTCCGTTTTGCCCATTTCAAAAGTCGTTGGTGTGACGATTGCACAAGGGTGGCATTGGGCTCAAGTTTGACCATTTTACGATTGACCCAGGAGGGTTGACCATTGACTATGGTTAACTTTTGTTGACTTTTTGGTAACTTTTCTCGACTGTTTAGGACTTGTTCAGGAGTTCTTTGGGGACCCCTTTACGCGGTGTTGAGTTTATTTATGGGGTTTTAATGGCCCGCTTGTGCATTTTCCTTTTCTTTTCCTACTTGAATTTGTGACGGGTTCGGTGCCATCGATCGGGGTCCTTGTCTTTAATTCATATCTCGGGTTGGGACTATGAGTTGGTGTGTATGTGTGTGTGTTTATCTATTATTCTTGTTCGATTTTGGTTACAGAGTTCATTTTTCGGCTTTCGGTTTTTCTTTTGTTCACTTTTCATTTACATCACCTTCGAAATCAATAGGCGATTTCAAGGTATTGAAAAGAATCTGTATATTGCCGTACCAAGAATGATTTACAATGCTGAAGTTAAATAGAAAATACAAGGAGCTAAAGAAGGAAATTACAAGCTGTACACTAATAGAATTTCCTAATTCTTAGTTATTGACTATCTATATTTACACGTCTATCATATCCCCTAAAATACGGTTCTATTGAAACCGAATATCTCATATTCAACACTCCCACTCAAGCTAGCTTGTAGATGTCTTCCATAGCTAGCTTGCTTCTTAAAACTTCAAATTGTCTCTTGTGTAGTCCTTTGGTAAGGATGTCTGCAGCTTATTCAGTAGTAGAGATATACGGAATGCAAATCATACCACAATCAAGCTTCTCTTTGATAAAGTGTTTATCAATTTCCACATGTTTGGTTATGTCGTGGAGGACTGGATTTTGAGCAATTGAACTGGCAGCCTTGTTGTCACAATAGAGTCTCATGGGAGGAGAAACAATAACCTTCAAATTAAGAAGTCTTTTTAACCACATAGCTTCACAAATCCTATGGGCGAGTGCTCTGAATTCAGCTTCTGCACTACTCCTCGCTACTACATTTTGTTTCTTGCTTCGCCACGTGACTAGGCTTCCTCCAACGAAGGTGAAATATCCTGAGGTAGATCGTCTATCAACTGTACTTCCTGCCCAATCAGCATCTGTGTACACCTCTACTTGCAAGTGACTTTGTTTCTTGAACATAAGTCCTCTACCTGGTGACCCCTTTAAGTACCTCAGAATCTTGTACACTGCTTCAAAGTGTTCCTGTCTAAGAGAGTGCATGAACTAACTCACCATACTGACTGCAAATGCTATATTTGGGCATGTGTGAGACAAGTAAATTAGTTTTCCCACCAATCTTTGATATCTTTCTCGATCAACCATATTCTTGGGTTTGGCAGCTTCTAACTTAGGTTGACTTCAATTGGAGTGTCAGCAGCTTTACACCCGAGTAGTCCTGTCTCATTAAGCAAATCAAGCACATATTTTCGTTGATTCACGAAAATTCCTTCTCTTGACCTGGCAAACTCCATTCCAAGGAAGTATTTTAATGCTCCCAGATCTTTAACTTCAAAATCTTCAGCTAGTTTCTTTTTCAATCTGGTCAACTCTTCAATGTCATCACCAATCAAAATTATATCATCCACATACACAATTAAAATGATAATTTTTCCTTCCTCACGGTGTTTGTAGAACATGGTATGGTTTACCTGACTCTGATGATTCCCATGACTCTTCACAGCCTTTCCAAAGCGTTTAAACCACGCTCTTGGAAACTGTTTCAAACCATATAGAGATTTTTTGAGTTTGCAGACTTTGCTCTGACCGTGTTTTCCTTCGAACCCAGATGGCAAGCTCATAAACACTTCTTCCAAGTCTCCATTTAAAAAAGCATTTTTTATGTCCAACTAGTGTAATGGCCAGTTAGAATTGACTGCCAACGACAATAAGACTCGGATAGAATTTATTTTTGCTACAGGGGCAAACGTCTCTTGATAATCAATGTCGTATGTTTGCGTCAAGCCTTTCACCATAAGTCTCGCCTTGTACCTTTCCACAGTACCATTAGCTTTTACACTTCATAGTGAAAACCCATTTACACCCAATAATTTTCTTTCCTCTGGGCAAGTTAACTATCTTCCACGTTCCACTCCTTTTAAGAGCATTCATCTCCTTTAACACTGTTGATTTCCAATTCGGATCACGTAGTGCTTCCTGAATGTTTCTTGGAACAAACAAGTGAGAAATATTTGAAGTAAAGGCCTTATGTTTATGGGAAATTTTATCATAAGACAAGTATTTAGCAATGGGATGTTGGGTACAGATTCGGGTTCCTTTTCTAAAAGCTATAGGAATATCAAGGTCTACAGGAACTTAGCTAGGTGACTCTGTACGATCAGAAATAGTAAGGACGATTGCAGATAAGTTAGGATTTAGAGTACCTTGAGTGTTTAATTAGTCATTGCTCAGGACCTCTGATTGGCCTTACTCGGATACAATAGTATGCTCTCTACTCTTTTGATGAGTCTTTTTTCTGTTATAAACCAGAAGCTCAAGATTCAGTTTTTTTAGAACCGTTTGTAGAATTTCTCCCCCTGTTGGAGATACAGTAATGCTCGGCAGATTAGGACTAGGAGGCCCCGGGTTTCCTGATTCTAGAACATCATTTCCCTGTTTAAAAAGATCAGTGTTCGGAGTAATAGAGTGTGAGAAAATAGTTTTAGGTAAAGGAATATTAGTAGAAATCTCCCAAAAGTTTTCTTCATTCTCTTTCTCCCCCTAAAGAAAACTTTTCTTAAAATAAAGATGATTTTCTAGAAAAGAGACATCCATACTGATAAAAAAATTTTGTTTTCAGATTGAAGCATTTATACCCCTTTTTATTCGGGGCATACCCAACAAATACACATTTTTCAGCCCGAAGATCCAATTTAAACCGAAGCCTACTAGGTAAATGGACAAAGACAGTGCACCCGAATATTTTCAAAGGTAGGTTTGAATAAATCCGAGTTTCAGGAAAAAAAAATTTAAGGCTTTCAAGGGGTGTAATATAGTTAAGAACACGAGTAGGCATCCTGTTAATCAAATATGATGCTATTAAAACGGCTTCACCCCACAAATACTTAGGAACATTCATTGAAAACAGATGGCACGAGAAACTTCAAGTAAATGTTTATTCTTTCTTTCAGCAATTCCGTTTTATTGGGGCATGTCAACATAAATGGATTGGTGAAAATTTCCTTTTTCTGTTAAAAAACTTCCTAAAACTTCATTAAAGTATTTGGTGCCATTATCAGTATGAAGAATGCCAAATTTTGTTTGAAATTGATTTTCAATCATCATATAAAAATCCTTGAATAATTTTTCAACCTCATATTTTTCATTCATTAAATACACCCAACACAAACGAGTATGATCATCAATAAAATTCATAAACCATTTTTTTCCAGAAAGAGTTGTGATCCTAGAAGGGCCCCAAACATCACTATGGATTAAATAAAATGGTTTTGATGCTTGGTAAGGTTTGGGAGAATACGTAGTACGATGACTCTTTGATAAAAAATAATTATCACAATAAAAAAAATGAACAATCCAATCCTTTAAACAAAGTAGGAAATAATTTTTTGAGATAAGAAAAACTAGGATGCCCTAGTCTAAAATGCCATAGCATTATTTGTTCTCTAACAGTGATAGAATGAATACTACTCAGGCCTTGAGTCTTTTTATTACTGAAATATCATCTTCAAAATAGTAGAGACCATCTATCATCTTAGCACTGCCAATCGTCTTCCCCGAACTCTGTTCCTGAAATTCACAATGGGATTCAAAAAAGATAACATGACAATTAGAGTCTTTGGACAATTTACTAACTGATAAAAGGTTGCTTAGGGACATCAAGGACAGACTTAAGATCAATAATTTTTGAAAGTTTAACCAAACCTTTGCCTGCAATAGGAGAACAAGAACCATCAGTTATTCTGATTTTTTCAGAGCCAGAACAGGGTGAATAAGTTTGAAATAATTGAGAAAAACTTGTCATATGGTCAGAAGCCCCTGAATCAATAATCCATGGGGTAACAAGGGAATTTGAATGACAAGATAAGCCTTTCGGGTTATTACCTGTTTGAGCAAGAGAAGCATTAGGAATACCAGATGAGGAGTTGAATTTCAGCAATTTTAGAAGATGATCCATTTGTTCTTTACTCAAGGGAAGTGCCTTGACTTCATGAGCTGATGGGGCTCAGTTGAATCTGCCTTCCTACTTACTCTTCCAATTCGCTGGTTTACCATGAATTTTCCAGCAGGTTTCACGGGTATGGCAAGGCTTGTTGCAGTGGTCACACTAAATGCAGGGCTTTTCATCATGTTTCCTGCCAATATTCACTTCAAATGCGACCAGGGCAGAGGTCTCAACAACACCATTTGATAACTTTTTTCCAAGCATGACCTGCCTGGGACTTTCCTCTCTTCGAACCTCGGAGAAGACTTCACCGATTGAAGGTTGGGGCTGTCGTCCAATTATTCTGCCTCTCACTTCATCAAACTCGACATTGAGTCCAATGAGAAACTTGTAGATGCAGTTGTCTTCCACAGTCTTTTTGTAATGGTTGTAATCTTCAGGCGATTTCCACTCATAATCGCTGAACAAATCAAGGTCCTGCCACAAACGATTTAGAGAGTTGAAGTATTTCTTAACGTTGTCATCTCCTTGACGGATCTCTCCGAGTTTCAGCGTTATTTCATAGACTTGAGACTGATTTCCCAGGTCCGAATACATCTGATTGACATTGTCCCAGAGTTCTTTTGTTGTGTGGTAACACATATAATTAGAACTGATGTCCTCCTCCATAGAATTAACCAACCAAGTCATCACCATCGAATCCTCTGCATCCCAGGTGGAGTAAGATAGATCTTCAGGTTTCGGTTCCTTCTTTTCTCCCGTCAGGTAGCCGATTTTGCCTCAGACTCGGATGTACATCCGCACGGACTGGGACCAGCAAAGGAAGTTTTCATCTTTTAGCCGAATTGTGGTAATCTGGATCGAGTGTGTCTCAGAGTTTTGGACTTGGGACTCAGAGGTCTTGGTCTGGCTAATGGGGGAGGGGGTGGACTCAACATCAGACATGGTGATTAGGGTTGTTTGGAAGAAAGGACGACCAGGTTTTTTTTTCTTTTCAATACTAGCTCTAATACCAAATAGGCGATTTCAAGGTATTGAAAAGAATCTGTATATTGTCGTACCAAGAATGATTTACAATGCTTAAGTTAAATAGAAAATACAAGGAGCTAAAGAAAGAAATTTCAGGCTGTACACTAACAAAATTTCTAAATTCTTAGATATTGACTATCTATATTTACACGTCTATCATATCCCCTAAAATCCAGTTCTATTCAAACTGAATATCTCCAATTCAACAGAATCCTTGGATTTTGGGGCGTGACAACTTGGTATCAAAGAGATTTTTGTTTTTTTTCCTTTCATTTTCTCTTTCCTTCATCACCTTCGGAGTCCTTCGATTTTGGGGCGTGACCTACCTATTCCTATATCATCAGATTCCAAGACATGATGTCCCTTTCTGGCATTTAATAAAACAATTTTCAGCGTCTGACATCTTTAATTTCACATGCCCAGTGATCATTGAGTTCAATGTAACAGTGTTGCGTTGGGTCATTTTATGAAAAGTGTCCTGGCATCACTGATACGTCTATTTTTTATTGAACGCGTGTTGTTGCTCAGCAAGATGAAGTCTATTGTCTGAGAATAGTCAGGTTTTGATGTTGATGTTGATCCCAAACATCAAAGTGACACAGATTCATGAGACTGTATACAGCTGCCACTGAGGTTTTTACATGAACAGAAAGATGTGGCCTTGATGATCAACACATTCCAATGGGTAGTCAATATAACTGAAACTATGTTGGGGACTTATGATGCTACTTATTCGGTCAGGTTTGGTCCACGATGTGATTTGATACCCACATATAGGATTTAACACTTACAATTAAGCTCACAATTGGATTAAACCATCAAATCAGCAAATTTGTGAAAAATTTACTCATAACTCAAAGTACAAATACTACCATATATAAACAAAACTTTCCTTTAACCCATGACAAACGGGTCAATATAGGCTGCAGCTCACGAGCAGCATCTACTTCGCTCCTTTAGTACCTATTTCATCTACCATTCCAAAAGTTCATCGAAAGTGGTTCTTAGTTGTGAACAAAGATTACTGTGTTTTCTTTTATACCAAAAAATTGAAAGAAAGGATGGAAAACATTATTTAGGTTTCTACTTAGTTGTTTCAAACTGCAATACAAATTTTCTTCAGGGAGGAGAGACTGGTGCAAATCAAGATCGGTGCCTTGAAAACTATCTTCTTGTTAAATATAAAAACACACAATCTTGGTTTCTATAACAAATTATAAATAAGGTTCGGAGCTACCAAGTTTTAGCTTAGGGAAGTGGTAAACTGTTATTAATGTTGTGTGGCTATCTTGCTTCCTGGCCTAGACTCTTTCAAGGAAACATTATTTATTTGCATCAGACCCAACCTTTGTGTTAGAGTATTCAACACTTGAGCTCATCTACAGGAAGAAGTCAATGGTCAAACATCACTAGTGATGGAGATTGGGTGGATCATGTAAGGAGCAGATCTATTGGGTGACGACATCAAAAGCTTAATTGGAAATTCTAGCACACTTAGCTATCATTCTAGGTGTATAGCTGTATTTTCTTGTGGGAAAACATAACAGATTTCTAATCCAATTTTTTTAAAATAGGAAACCGTTTATAGCTGTATTTTATTGTACATATTTTATGCCTTAGATAAGAGATCTTGATAGTTGTCAATCCCTAATTTGTAGGGATTTGATTTAGGCTAGTTTCCCTTTCTTGTTATTCTCTACGTGTATATATTAGCCTAGAATTGTATTGTTTAGATGTGAATGAAATTATCCAATTTTTCACATGGTATCAGAGCTATTGCTCTTTGGAAATTAATCTTCCGCTTCCGTCCTTCTTTGCCGAAACCTTAGTTCATCAGCCTTCATTGCTTATTATCAGCCCTCATAGCCAAGTTCTTTGTTTTTTGTGCCTTCTCTTACCATACCTTTTATTGGAAAAATGTCACTGACCTCCGACTCCAATAGTGGAGAACTCAAGAAGGATGACATTGACAAACTCATAATTCTTCTCAACTCCCTTGATAAATCCTCTAGTGTGTGTTCATTGGCTCAATCAGGTAAGTACCCTACCTCTTATATTCTTAGTACCTCAGGTTCACAATTTTCCAGCTCTTGGGTTATAGACTCAGGAGATATCGATCACATGACACACAATCCAACCAGATTTACAATTTATAACCCTTGCCCTGGAAATAGAAAAATCAAGGTGGCAGATGACTCGCCCGTGACTATTGTTGGCCAAGGAACAGTAAATCTTACCCCTTCCTTTCATCTAAAAAATTTGTTACATGTTCCAAAATTGTCTACTAATCTAATCTCCATTTACCAAATCACCAAAGACCTAAACTGCAAAGTAACTTTCTTTCCTACACATTGTATTCGGAGAAGATAATTGGACTTGCTAAGGAAAGGAATGGACTCTACTACCTTGAGGACATAACTGAAAATGTGGACAAGGACAACAGGTTATCTTTTTCTTGCTCATCCGAAAACTTGTCTCCCAATAAAGATGAAATTTGGCTACACCATCTTCGACTTGGACATCCACCTTTTAGCTTACTTAAAACCATGTTTCCTTCTCTTTTTAGAAATGTTAATGTTACAGGTCTTCATTGTGTTACTTGTTAACTTGCTAAACACCATCATGTTTCATTCCCATTAAGTAACTCAAGGTCTTCCAAACCTTTTTTGTTGATACATACCGATATTTGGGGACCATCGAAAATTCCTAATATTTCAGGAGCAAGGTGGTTTGTGTCTTTCATTGATGATTGTATTAGAACAACTTGGTTATTTCTTATGAAGGAAAAATCTGAAATGAGTAATATTTTCCAATTTTTCTTCAAAATGATAAGTACTCAATTTGGGGTATCCATTAAAAGCGTTCGATCAGACAATGCTAGAGATTATTGCAATCGCATTCTCTCTCCTTTCTTTCAAAAGGAAGGAGTTATTCATGAGTCCTGTGTTGAAACCCCCTAACAAAATGACGTTGCTGAACGGAAAAATGGGCATTTACTCAATGTTACACGGGCTTTGTTATTTCAAAACAATATTCCAAAATCTTTTTGGGGAGAGGCAGTTTTGACGGCAGCATACGGATACCAAAGTCCCATAAATGTACTTTCAAAAATTTTCCCGGACTTCAATAGTTTTTGTAAACTATCTCCTAAAATATTTGGATGTGTTTCATTTGTGCATATTCACAATCATAATAGGGGTAAACTTGATCCCAGGGCTTTAAAATGTGTATTTGTGGGTTACTCAACTACTAACAAGGGCTACAAGTGTTACCATCCAACCCATAGAAAAAAATTCATTTATGTGGATGTAACATTTGTAGAAAATGAATCGTTCTTTCAAAATCATAATCCTTATTTTCAAGGGGAGAGAGTTCCTAGGGAGAATAACGAACTTGACATTCTTGAAACCCTGCCTGAGCTCGATATTGTACCTACATATGCCCATAAGTTTGTTACTGATTCCGAGCCTAAATCAGCAACCAAACAGCTCTAATCTGCCCATAAGTTTGCTGCTGATTCTGAACCTAAATCATCAACAAAACAGCCCGAATCTGCCCATAACTTTGCTCCTGTTCCAGAGCCTAAATCAGCAACCAAAAGCCCCGAATCTGCCCCTGACATTGAGTTGGAAAAATGACAACCTGCTGGTCCGAATTCTGCTAAACCATTTTAAGTCTATTCAAGGAGGAGATAACCTGATTCTAAGCCCGAAACAGTCCAAGAATCCAAACCAAAAATCGAACCTTCTTTTCCTTCTCCTTTCTTTGTGGATAATGAGCCTGATTTTCACAATTTCCCAGATTTTCCAGATTTAAATTTAACTATTGTTGTTACAAAATGAACTAGATAATGCATACAACACCCAATTTCTCACTTTGTATCCTTTCATATATTATCCTCACAACATAACGCATTCACTACTTCCCTGAATTCCATTGACATTCCTCAAACGTTGCAAGAGGCACTTAGGGATAAGAACTGGGTACATGCTATGATAGAGGAAATGAATGCACTAGAGAAAAATAAAATATGGGAAATTGTCAATTTCCCTAAAGAAAAGAAACCAGTAGATTGTAAGTGGGTATTTACCTTAAAATACAAGGCTGATGGATCTCTAGAGAGATACAAAGCTAGACTTGTTGCAAAAGGATATACTCAAACTTATGGAATAGATTATCAAGAAACATTTTCCCCTGTCGCTAAAATTAACACAATGCATGTCATATTATCATTGGCTGCCAACTTTGATTGGTGTTTGCAACAATTTGTTGTTAAAAATGATTTCTTACATGGGGATTTGGAAGAGGAGGTGTACATGGAACCTCCACCTGGCTTTAATAACAGTTTTGGTGGTAATAAAGTATGTAGGTTGAGGAGATCATTGCATGGTTTGGAACAGTCTCTTAAAGCATGGTTTGGGAGATTCACGAAGGCTATGCTAGCAATGGGATATAAACAGAGCCAAGGGGATCACACTCTCTTTATAAAGCACTCGATCACAGGGAAGCTCACAATCCTACTTGCTTATGTAGATGATATTATTGTAATAGGGAATGACTCAACCGAGAGAGAGAGACATAGAAAAAAAGCTAGCAAAGGAATTTGAGATTCAGGAAATCGAGAAGTTGAAGTATTTTTTGGGGATTGAAGTAGCACATTCTAAAGAAGGCATCTTTGTTTCTCAACAAAAATACGTGTTAGATCTGCTTAAAGAAACTAGGAAACTCGGTAGCAAGGCAGCAAACACACCTATTGAACCAAACCTTAGGTTGGGTAAATAACATTGCGGTTGATAGAGGAAGGTATCAGAGATTAGTAGGGAGGCTGATTTACTTGTCCCATACTAGGCCAGATATAGCTTATGCCGTGAGCATGGTTAGTCAATTCATGCATGATCCTAAGGAAAAACATTTGAAGGTTGTTTATAGGATTCTCCACTATCTTAAGGGTACACCAGGAAGAGGGGTCTTATTCAAGAAGAATGATGGACTTAATCTTAAAGCTTATACGGATGCAAACTATGCTGGTTCTAGAGTCGATAGAAGGTCCACATCGGGCTATTGTACCTTTCTTGGAGGTAATCTAGTGACATGGAGAAGTAAGAAGTACGCTGTAGTTACAAGATCAAGCGTGGAGGCTTAATTTAGAGCTATGGCACATGGAATATGTGAACTCCTATGGATAAAAATAATTCTGGATGATCTTAAAATCAAGTGGTAAGGACATATGAAACTTTATTGTGACAACAAATCTGCCATCAACATTGCACACAATCCGGTACAACATGACCGTACCAAACATATTGAGATAGATGGACACTTCATTAAAGAAAAGATGGACAGTGGATTGATTTGTACTCCTTACATATCATCAAAAGATCAGTTAGCAAATGTTCTCACTAAAGGGCTGTCTACGTCAAACTTTCAAGACATCACAAGCAAGCTGGGAATGGAAAATATCTATTCACCAGCTTGAGGGGGAGTGTTGGAATATGTGAAGATTCTTATGGGAAAACATAACAGATTTCTGATCCAATTTTCTTAAAATAGGAAACCGTGTATAGCTGTATTTTATTGTACATATTTTATGTCTTAGATAAGAGATCTTGATAGTTGTCAATCCCTAATTTGTAGGGATTTGATTTAATCTAGTTTCCCTTTCTTGTTATTCTCTACGTGTATATATTAGCCTAGAATTGTATTATTTAGATGTGAATGAAATTACCCAATTTTTCACACTAGGGTTGGTGAGGGGACGATCCTAACAAAATGTTTGGAAATATCTTCAAGGGGCATTCTCAAGCAGGGTTTCTGTCAGGGATCCAGTTGTAGAGCTGGTGGAAAGAAGATTAACGGATTAGAAGAAGCAATATCCCAAAAGGACCGCTTTAGTCAACTGAAAAGTACTCTTTCAAGTCTGGATTGAGAAATTGCAGAGAACTTTTTGGGGAAGTCAAGGGACGAGTTCAAATTCCATCTAGTTAGCTTGTAGTAGGTTTTCATGCCCATTTAGAAAGGGGGATTGGGGATTAAAAGGATGAATGATTAGCTGTAACAACTCGTTTCATTTTCCCTTTTTTCTGAATTATTCCCGATTTATTTTCGGTGATGACGTCACTTGTTCATGATGTCATGGTTACTCTGTGTATTTTACGAGTAAATTCTTCGCGTTTACGCTTGGATTCGATTGCGCGACTTGGCGATCATCACCTTAATGACTTTATGGAGTATCGATGATGATTATGTGACTTGACAGTAACATTTAGTAGTTTCGGACTTGGTGAAACGTTTATGTGTGTTCTTGTTATCGACTACGTGATTAAGTTGTGACGATTGATAGCTAGTGTTATCGACTAAATGGATTTGTTTCGATGTTTGACGCTTAGGGCTTCGACTCAGAGATTTGAGTTTGGTAGTTAGTGCTTTAGGGGTTCTACGTTTTTGTTTCCCCTAGTTATGGGGTTAGTACGTGCCTTATTTAGCTGACGTGCTTAGGAATATTGATAGTTCTTTCGCTCGTTTTATTTATGTTTGTATATACGTGCTCTGTGTGTTGATGCCCCGTGTATTGATGTGGCATTAGGTGCTTATGTGTCTTAGTTGCTTAACTTACGTGCTTATGTGTATTTGTATTTCTATGTTCGTTTTTTCATGTTTATACATACGTGATAAGTGTTAATGCAATTTTGTTTAAACTGGTAGTGTTTAGTATTTCGACTAGACGACACGTTTGGTTTGTTCGGCATTTATGGTTTTGATTCGATTGGTTGGCGTCCTGTGGACTTACAGGTTCACGTGTTATTATTTGGAGGCTCCTGATATATTTTGGGATTATTGGGTATCCCGTTTATTTTTCGAGTTTACGCGATATACGTACATTGCGAGTCGATTCGTGATTTATTTTAGTTTATATCAGACTATATAGCCAAATTATTTATTCCGGACTTTATTAGTTATTCGGAGTACCGTGGTATTTTCGGTGATTTAATTGGTGGATGATTTTTCGTGCCCCGGAGTTTTTATTTGAGCCCATATTATTTATTTGGAGTCCTGTGAATTTTTATAAGCTCACGTGGAATTATTTGGGTGTCCCCGGTATATTTTACGGGACTTATTTTATTTATGCGAATTTAATTATAATTATATATTCATGGGAATATGTATATATTCGGGTAATTAATAATTAAATAAATAAAATGTGGAATTATCATTGCCTAGTAATTAAAATATGCAATAATAATTATTTATTTGTTATTAATCAAAATGGGCAATTATATATATATATTAATGAAAAATGGATATATATATATATATATATATAGATATAATATATGTCTTAGGGATTAAAGTGTGAATTGGCAAGACATGAGAGTCACACATGTAAATATGGGAATTGGAAAGTTATTTTAGTAATTATGAAAAATGACAAAGTCACTCGTGCAATTATGAAAAATTGGAGAGTTGTTAGTGTAATATAGACATATGTATGAATATATGAGAGAATTATATGGGGGCCGTAATGCGATTATGGAAAAAGAGAGAGTTACATTTGCAATTACCCATAAATATATACATATGTATATGACTCAGTTGCTGAGACAAACACGATCTGCACCTTTCTTCTTCTTCTCCTTCAACCAGCGACGACCTAGCAGGGTGATATGGTCGCCGGTCATGGCATGGCGGTGGCTTCAGAGCCGCGCAGCCTGAAGGGAGTCGAGCTAGGAGGAAGAAACTAGGAGTGAGAGGAGTGATTTCGACTGGGGTCCTGCGATTTTGGCTTGGTGTTCGCCGGCTGAGGTAGCAGCAATGACGACCATGGTGGACTGGTGGTTCGCGGCAGCGTGGGTCGCCGGACGTGGTGTTGATCGGGAGTTATAGAGGTCGACCAGTCCCGTGTTCGGCCGGACTGAGTCGGGTTGACTCAGTGGCGAGTTGGGCTCAGTTAGGGCTGATTTTCAGAGGATAGCTCGGCCTCGGTGCCGTGTACGTTATATCCGAAATTAGTGCGAAATCGTTGAGCGGTTTGCTGGGAATTTCAGATTTTCGGTATAATTTTCAGTTTCGTTTTCTGTAGATTTGTTCCGAATTATTTATCAATTGCTAACGGGTTTCAACTATATTGAATAGGACGGTAAGGCGGTCGTTTCGACATATTCGAAATATTTTTCGGACAACTTTGGGCGGCGAGCACTATTCACGGCGGGTACTGTTCACAGCGGGACTGTTTTTTTACAAACATATATAATTGTATATAATTAGGTGGGGAATTTTATATATATGTTTATCTAGCACTCACTAATAGTGCATAGAAAATGCTAAGTTGCCCCGTTGTATGTTTATGGATAATAAAAACATGAAATTAAATTCCTAAGCGATAAATTGAATTTAAGAATTTTATAAAATTCATGAAACACCCATAACCGAGTAAATGAGGTCGGGAATAGAAATTCCCTGGGAAATTAAATAAAATTATTTAATTAAATAAAATTATTTAATTAAATAAAATTATTTAATTTCCCTGAAATTTTTTAAGAATTAAATCCTACTTAAATTGGATTAAAATAGGTGGTTTAGTACCCCTGGACTTAAAAGTAGGATTTTGTAGAATTTTTGTGTGAAATTAGTTTCTGTAATTAGCCCCCGGATTATATGTAACTGAAATTAAAATATAGTGGGGGCGGGGCAGATTTGTATTGAGGGACGTTATAGACTTGATTTTTAGTTCCCTTAATGATTTTCTCGTAAATTATAAATAAATTAAATTGCGAATTTAATTGTCTAATTTTTCCTGAGGCGGATTAATTTGGAAATAATTATTGGGAATTAAATTAAAAGCATGCTGTTATATAAAATCTATGAAGATTGAGTAATTGAGAATTCGATTATTTCTGTGATAAATGGAACTTTATTTACTGTATAATTGAAATTGTGAAGCATGCGTGGTATGAGATTGATTGGCTTTTATGCCGTGTTATTGTGCATATTAAATTCATATGGAGGCATTTTGCATTCATATAACACCATGTTATATGTATATTGTTTCGGTGCACGTTGCATGCCTTAATTATATCATGTGCATGTCTGGTTCGTTTAGAATGTCGCAACAATTGGCCGGGGGGTGGTCTAGCATCCAGGGAGCTAGTAACTCTCAATTCTCTAGACATTTGGGGGTGAGGGCTTGGGCCTCACTTGACGATTCCCGGGCGGGCTTGTGGTCCCCGCACTTTCTTTGGCGACGCCCACCCTTCCTGTTGTGGGTTTGTTGCCCCAGCAGTGAACGGTTTGGGATTCCTGGATATTTGTTTCACCCTTTAGTGGCTAGGGTTGCATTGTCATTGCATTGACATACATATTGAGCATTCATTCGTTTATATGATCGTTTATGGATCTTTTATATTGTCGATATTTGCTGTTATTAAACTGATGATATTGGTAACTTTATTATAAATGGTGGAAATTAATTCAATGTGATTAAAAGTTAAAGCTTTTAAAATTTAAAAGAAATGAAATGTAATAATGTTGAAACCTGGATTAGTAAAGCCATGGTTGGCATGTGTTCCAGGTGATTACGTGGATATGGATGAAAAAAAAAGGTTTTGATAATTAATTGTTTCCCCCTTGAGTGAAATTGAGTTGAGTTGGCTAGTCATATATTGAGACTTGGTTGTGATTGGTGATTAGTGTTATCACTGGATGATTATTAGACCACTTCGGTAGTGGGGGAGAGTTGTTCAGGTTAAAGGTCGGGTAAGACTCGTTAGTCTGACCTTGTTTCTCTTGACTTGTGTATTTTGAGCTTGTCGCTCACCTTTCCACTTTAAAAGTGTTTCGAGCAGTAAATGGTTTTTAGCCGTGTGCCTTGAAAATCTCCTTTCCTGTATGTTCTGGTAAAGTTAGTGAACTCTGGACATGGTTTGTCCCGTTCTTGAGACTCGAGGTCAATTCTGAGATCTAGATATGTTTTTAAAGTTTGATTGTTTCAGATTCCTCCTAGTTGTTCCGAGGAACACTTGAATCCCGGTGTTGGTTTGGTAACCTTTGAGGATTTGTTTATAAGTTCCTATATTCAGTTGAAGGTCTTAGAGCCTGTTTCGAAATAAGTTTGAATGTGACTTTGAGGTGATATTCGGTTGAACTCTAGTAGTTCTTTTCCCCGTGTTATTGTTTCTTGGGTTTTAACCCGAACATGTGTTTCTAAGGTTTCATTCCTTAAGGTAAGAAATATGATCATTTGTGTTTGTCTGTGGATCTTCTCGGGTAAGAGAAGTGAGATTAAGTTAAGCGCACATAGTGCGATTCCTAGTGTTTGGTTGGGTTAGGAGGCATTGGAACTAAATATGATTTGACCGGGCCCTAACTTTTTCTTAAAAATTGGTTGAATCCTTCGGGGTTCAACATTTTTTTTTAAAAACCCGAGGGCCATGGCATCTGTTTGGGACTAAATGACACCAGTAACCCTTTCTTACGCCTCTATAGGCGATATGAGTTAGAGGTGACCTTGTTGATTTGTACCCTTTTTAGTGCCTCGATAGGCAGGGTGAGTTAGAGATAGTTCGGTTGCTTACCGATTCCAATGTGGTGATTATATATTTCCTTCTGTATTTCTTTGGGGTGAATGGATTAGTTCACGAAATATTGTAAACAAAAAGGACTGTATTGAGGATACCATTGGACTGTATTGAGGATAGAAATTGTGAGAGTGAGACTCTCTAGGTATGATTTGATAGAGGTGATGTGTAAGAATTAAGAATTAATTGTGGACATGATTATGGTTTTTCTCTTCTGGTAGTCCTAGTGAATGATCTTACCTCCTAGGAATTTTGAGTGGCGTGCTCGGTGCATGGTATAATAGATAGTTAGTTCTGGTTGTATCCCTAGACGAGAGTGTGTATTCGACTGGGTGCTTTTATACACCAGGTGCTAGGATTAGCTGTTTACGGGACTTTTATGTATATATATGTGAATATATATATATTGATTAGACATGCGTATATACGAGTGGTAGATATATCTTATGATCTGTGTTGCTTTACGACTCTTAAGTAGTTTCGAGATTAGTTGTGAGGTTATTGTTGGGTGTCTTAGATTGGCGGGGGTGCCATGGGAGACGATAGCTTGACCTATGATAGATGCATGCACACGGGATGATTAACATTATCTAGACGGTTATGAGTGTGATGTTTTGATATTATGGTGAGCGCGTGGTTTTTTGCTCACCCCCCACACACAACATTTTCAGGTTTGCAGGTGGATGCAGCACGACGCGTACGGCGGCGATGGTACGGGTGACTTGGGACGTTTTCAATAGTTTATTCCTTTTATTCGTAGATATCCTTGTGTATATTCATTGCTCTCTTGGAAGCCAGACTGTTGGCATATCCCCTTGTGTTGTATCCCTTATTCGGTGTATTTATTATTTTCGGAGACAGACTGTTTGGTTGTTCGTTATCGAAACGTTTTAATATTGCTGCGGACAAACAGGTCTTGATTGGTGACTGCTGTGGAAGGTCCAAGGATTTTCAGCTAGTGAGGTTATTCCAAGACTGGGAAGTAGATGACATCATTGACTTTCTACCGGTTCTCTATGGCCAGTCCATGGATGAGAAGAGAATATGATAATTGGTTCCGGATGAGCTCTTTGCCCAAAAAAATGTAAAGCGCGGTCTTTTCATCGGACGTTGCTTGATGGTCGTGAGATTGGATTCCATTTTGAAAGCTGTTTTGAAAATGGGTTTGTTTTTGAACCAGTATTTTCATAATCGAAACTCACACACCCACTTTGCCCTTACAGGAGCGTGAACCCTTCCCGGTACACTTCATAATGTGTCCAAAAACTCAAAATACTATATTTTAATAGATTCTCCACATTCTTGCCCATAAATCAGAAAACACCTGAAAGTATATATACATGGCAGTTAATAATCTGAAATATAAACTACTGTAAGTTTTTACAATTATTATAAAACCATGAATCAATGCAGCTTCCTTTCACGAAGAGAGGAGCTAACTTAAAATCATTTTATTGATTTGGTATTCGCCAAGTACAGTAGAGCACTAGTAATCCAATGCATAACATTGTTGGTCTCAGTTTCCTAGAAGGTGTTGACAATAAAAATGAGTATTTGGAGGATGTATGGAGATTCGAGGGCAAAACTGTTAAGTATGCGACCAAAGTCCCACATGGGTTAAAAGTGGGAAGTATCATGGGTATACAGAAAAGATGTACATTTCTCAATTGGTGTGAGGCCTTTTGGGGAAGCCCAAGAGCAAATCCGTGCGGGCTAGGCCCAAAGCGGACAATATCACACCATTGTTGAGATATGTGGGGCCTGTAATGCCCAACAATTGGTATCAGAGCCCAGGTTGCGATTCGTGGTGTTAACCAGTCGGAGTGGGCTAGCGTTGTATCGACCAGCGGTGGCAGGCGGAGGCCGGGAATGGCCAAGTCGTATGTGCGGCGGAGGCCAGTGATGGTCAAGTCGTATGTGGTGGCGTCGTATCAACTAGCGGGAGTGGACTAGTAGCCATGTGGAAAATCCTCGAAATGTCGAACGGAAGGTGAGCCCTCAGATTAACTCACGATGGACGGATGGATGATCGTTTGAGGGGAGGCTCGGACCATGAGATGTGGTCCTTTGTTCGAGGGGAGGATTGTTAAGTATGCGACCAAAGTCCCACATGGGTTAAAAGTGGGAAGTATCATGGGTATATAAAAAAGATGTACATATCTCAATTGGTGTGAGGCCTTTTGGGGAAGCCCAAGAGCAAATCCGTGCGGGCTAGGCCCAAAGCAGACAATATCACACCATTGTTGAGATATGTGGGGCCCGTAATGCCCAACAAAAACATGATTCTTTACTCGGTGACAAGTCTATGACATAAAATGAGATCAATTCTAACAGTGGCAAAAAGAGAAACAGCTTCATCCACTTTTTTAGTACCAAATATATGAGGAAGAGGCGATTTGAAAGAGAATGGAGAGGAAGCTGTGGAAGGTAATAAACGTAATATAGAGGGCAATAACAATGATAATTTCAGCATAGATAATGTTCAGTCCTTTGATTTCCTTGTTAGTAAGGAACACTACTATGACTGAATATATATTACTCTGAATTTCATGCCTTTGAGTGCTATAAATTTTCATTTTTGGATGTATTGATGTTATCTTCTAAGGCGAAACATCTATCATCAGATGATAATTCATGACAACTGAGCTTGTAGATTATCTAAACATTTTCAATTCGACTTTTATTAACAGTTGCAATATGTGAACCATATGATTGTATACTATACTTCATACAGTCAAATGCCTAAGAAACTGCTGCATATCAAATGTGTAACAAATATGCCTTTCTGAAATGATCAATGCTATGTCAAAGAGTATTTACTACAGAGTCACAGATGGTTAAGGAGGTGAGAATATAATGGAAAACTTACAGCAATTATCTCTCTTCCAGATGCAAAAAACATTTCACCAGAAATATCAATTTCCACTGTAGTTTCAGCTCCTACAGCTGGTTGAGAAACACATGCCAGGAAATGGCGAACAACAAGCTCATATAGTCTTTGATAATTAATAAAATGGAGAATACATGAACTCAGGCACTGAAAACTGAATAAACAAATATAGACGAGAATACATCTGATTTTATCCAACTGTGGTGAGTTCTGATAATCACATGGTGGTCCTGACTCCATCCAGATTCTCCAGCAGAAAATTTTGTTGGGTGAATGGGAGGATGGGCTTTGTCATCGTGTCCACCACCACTAGGGTTTCTCCACAGTCCTGCTGCAGGGTCCAATAACCGCTGTGCATGTGAGCCCCAAATAGGATGTCCTTGTCGTTCTTGCACAATTATCTAATCCAAATCAAGATACCAAGGGTCACTTAATCCAGCGAAAGCAATGCAAATAACTATACGAATGATAATGTCCAATAAAGCAGTAGATATCAACACAATCAGAAGAAAAAACATGATCAACTGAATTACCTTTACATAATATGTAACTACGAACTGCAATATGGTATTGAGTTGTGGTTTCTGTGCCTTTCAGTTTTATTGTGTCGAGGATGTGTCTTACTTGATGCATCCCGTTGCGATTTAAATCCCAACGGAGTAAGACAATACCTCAATCTCATCATTCTTTATCGTGCTTGTATCACGGTGATAGTTCCGAGGAATGTAAGTATATTGTTCGGTCTGATCAACCGGACATGGCTTGTGGACTGAGGTACGCCCTGATTTCGAGGACGAAATCCCCTAAGGTGGGAAGATTGTAACACCCCGTTTCATTTTTCCTTTTTTTTCTGAATTATTCCCGATTTATTTTCGGTGATGACGTCATTTGTTCATGATGTCATGGTTACTCTGTGTATTTTACGAGTAAATGTTTCACGTTTACGCTTGGATTTGATTGCGCGACTTGGCGGTCATCACCTTAACGACTTTGTGGAGTATCAATGATGACTATGTGACTTGACAGCAACGTTTAGTAGTATCGGACTTGGTGAAACGTTTACGTGTGTTCTTGTTATCGACTACGTGATTGAGTTGTGACGATTGACCGCTGGTGTTATCGACTAAATGGATTTGTTTCGACGCTTAACGTTTAGGGCTTTGACTCAGTGATTTGAGTTCGGTAGTTAGTGCTTTAGGGGTCCGACGTTCTTGTTTCCCCTGGTTATGGGGTTAGTACGTGCCTTGTTTAACTGACGTGCTTAGGAGTATTGATAGTCCTTTCGCTCGTTTTATTTATGTTTGTATATACGTGCTCTGTGTGTTAGTGCTCTATGTATTGATGTGGCATTAGGTGCTTTAGTTGCTTGACTTATGTGCTTATATGTATTTGTATTTCTATGCTCGTTTTTCTATGTTTATACGTACGTGATAAGTGTTAATGCAATTTTGTTTAAACCTGTAGCGTTTAGTATTTCGACTAGACGACACGTTTGGTTTATTCGGCATTGCGATTTGAATCGGAGTTGTTAAGGATACGTTGGTTCGTGGGATTTATTGTTAGGGGCTATGCGGTTTAGTTTCCAACGATTGAGTTTAGTGCTTTGACTGGGCTACGACCAGTGATTTTAGGAGTCTCGATGAGTTCAGACTTTATTCGGGGTTTCGGTGATTGGTTTCGTAACCCGAAGTATTTATTTGGGGCTTATATTATTTGAATGGCGTCCTGTGGACTTACGGGTTCATGTGTTATTATTTGGAGGCTTCCGATATATTTTGGGATTATCGGGTATCCCGTTTATTTTTCGAGTTCGCATGAGATACGTTGCGAGTCGATTCGGGATTTATTTTAGTTTATATCCGACTATATAGCTGAATTATTTATTCCGGACGTTATTAGTTATTCGGAGTACCGTGGGGTTTTCAGTGAGTTAATTGGTGGATAAATTTTGTGCCACAGAGCTTTACTTTGGGCTTATATTATTTATTCGGAGTCCGATGAATTTGATGGGCTCACGTAGAATTATTTGAGTGTCCCCGGTATATTTTACGGGGCTTATTTTATTTATGCGAATTTAACTATATTTATCTATATATGGGTTTCATACCCTAGATTATTTATTTTATCCATATTATTTATTTGGGCGTTTCGTGTATATTTACGGGCACGTGTTGTATTATTTAAGAGTTTCCGATATATTTTTGGGATATATTGTACACATATATCCATTTGATTGGGTATATGTATTTATTTTATTTTATTTAAAATATATATGTGGTATATAGATATATGGGATGTGTATCTGATAGTTGGAGAGAAGACCAACACATTCTCGAACGTTCTCCTCACAACTCACCCACTCCTCTCTTGTCTTCAACGACCAAACCAGTCCTCTATAGTCTGCAACATGGATCGGATTGAGAGGGAGAGAGAGAGAGAAGCTCTTGACGAGAGAGGGAGAGAGGGGGGTTGTCGAAGAGGGAGCCGCACACACAGAGGCGATTTCGAGAGGGAAGGTGAGGGCTACCGACAGTGATTTGGTAAATCGACGGTGGCCGGAGCGGCGTCGGCCATAGGTGGCGCTTGCGGTGCGACCACGAGGTTGTGGTGGTGGTGTGACTCAGACAGTCGCGTGTAGGGACAAGCCAATTCGTGTTCGGTCTGGGGTTTCGACAAGGAGTGGACTTCATCGGACATGAGGGATGAGACGGCCAGGGGTGGCGCGATGGTGGTGTTGGCATGCAGAGGTGGTCACGCAGGTGGTGGCTCAGTTCTGCCGAGCGTGGTGACGAACTGGGAGGTGTTCGGTCGAACTGAGTCGAGTTGACTCAGTGGCGAGTTGGGCTTGGTTCGGGCTGATTTTAGGAGGATAGCTCGGCCTCGGTACCGTGTACGTTATATTCGAATTTGGTGCGAAACCGTTGAACGGTTCTCCGGGAATTTCAGATTTTCGGTATGAATTTCGGTTTCGATTTTTGTAGATTTGTTCAAATTAAATTATCAATTGCTAACGAATTTTAATTATATTGAATAGGGCAGTAAGGCGGTCGTTCGACATATTAAAAATAATTTTCGGATGACTTTGGGCGGCGAGCACTATTCACGGCCGGTACCGTTCACGGCGGGACCGTTTGTAAGCGTTTAAATTAGGTGGGGGAATTTTATATATATTTTTATATATATATGTTTATCTAGCACTCACTAATAGTGCGTAGAAAATGCTAAGATGCCCCGTTGTATGTTTATGGATAATAAAAGCATGATATTAAATACCTAAGCGATAAATGGAATTTAAGAATTTTATAAAATTCACGAAATATCCATAATTGAATAAATGAGGTCGGGAATGGAAATTCCCTGGGAAATTAAATAAATTAATTCCCTGAGAATTTTTAAAAAATTAAATCCTACTTAAATTGGATTAAAATAGGTGGTTTAGTACCCCTGGACTTAAAGTAGGATTTTGTAGAATTTTGTGTAAAATTTGAACCTGTAATTAGCTCCCGGATTATATGTAGCTGAAATTAAAATACAGTGGGAGCGGGGCAGATTTGATATTGAGGGACGTAGGGTCGGTTAATAAATATTTCCTCTCTTATTTATATTTTATTGAAATTAAAAATAAGTTAAGGGGATTCACGAGAATGAGGGACGTTATAGATGTGATTTTAGTTCCCTAGTTAATTTTCTCGTAAATTATAAACAAATTAAATTGTGAATTAAAATTATCTAATTGTTTTACCTAAGGCTGATTAGTTTGAAAGCAATTATTGGGAATTAAATTAAAAACATGCTGTCATATAAAATCTATAAGGATTGGGTAATTGAGAACCCGATTATTTCTGTGATAAAATGGAAATCGATTTACTGTATATTTGAAATTGTGAAGCATGCGTGGTATGAGATTGTTTGGCTTGTATGCCATGTGATTGAGTATATTAAATTCATATGGAGGCATTTGACATTCATATAGCACCATGTTATATATATATTGTTTCAATGCACGTTGCATGCCTCATTTATATCATGTGCATGTCTGGTTCGTTTGGAATGTCGCAACAACTAGCCAGGGGTGGTCTAGCACCAGGGAGCTAGTAACTCTCAATTCTCTAGACATTTGGGGGTGAGGGCTTGGGCCTCACTTGCCGGTTTCCACGTGATTGTGGTATCCGCACTTTCTTTGGCGACGCCCACCCTTCTTGTTGTGGGTTTGTTGCCCCAGCAGTGAACGGTTTGGGATTCCTGGATATTTGTTTCACCCTTTAGTGGCTAGGGTTGTATTGGAGTTGCATTGTCATGGCATTTACATTCATATTGGACATTTATTTGATATGTACTTGCCTGTTATTATTGATTATCGATATTGAGTATATGATGCCTGAGTTGTAATTAAATAGTTGTATTATTCTCTTTGGCGCTAAGGCGCGGTGTTTGTAATTAATATTTTAACTGTGGTTAAATTATAATGACTATTTAAAGATTTAACATTGTAAAGAAAGAAAAAAAGTTCGACGATAATAAAAACCTGGATTAGTAGAGCCATGGTTGGCATGTGTTCCAGGTGATTACGTGGATATAGATGGAAAGAGGTTTTGAGAATTAATTGTTTCCCCCTTGAGTTGGAGTTGAGTTGAGTTGGCTCGTCATATATTAAGACTTAGTTGTGGTTCTGCCTTTGGCCACATAGGCCTTTGTGACTGGTGATTAGTGTTATCACTGGATGATTATTTGACCACTTCGGTAGTGGGAAGAGTTGTTCAAGTTATAGGTTGGGTAAGATGTTAGGATCAGAAAACACTCTGATACCACTTGTTAGGGTTCGCACACCCTATGTACGAAGCCGTGCACACCTGCAAATCAGAAAACGCACACAAACACACCAAACGATCGACACAAGAATATATACGTGGTTCAGCCAAATAAGCCTACGTCCACGGAGAGCACCGTTTCACTAAAAAATCACTGAGAGGATTACAAGGGGGTGATTCGCAGATCACACACACACACACACTGTGTATACTCACGCCTGTATCACCGGAATAATATAAACGTATATTATTCCTAACTCCCTCTCTCTATTTCTGTGTACTTCTCTGCGCACCGCATGTGCTTTACTCGCACTAGGTGTTTCACTCGCACCGGTACCGGCCCTCTGGCGCCGGCCTAATCTGGCCCTCTGCCGGGTACACCGAATACAATAGGCTACATCTATATTTATAGGAGAAGCTAGAGTGGAGGACAAGTCAATCAATCCAATTATGAATTGATCTCTTACCATAACTGTGATTTACTTGATGGCTAAGTTATATTCCCCCTTAAGAAAGGAGTCACCAAATATAACAAGATCCTAGTCAAATAGAGATAGCTTGGTGGCTAAGTTTAACTTTCCCTGCAAGGAAAGGAGTCACCATATCTAACATAAGACTCGTTAGGCTAACCTTATTTCTCTTGACTTGTGTATTTTGAGCTTGTCGCTCACCCTTCCACTTTAAAAGTGTTTCGAGTAGTAAATGGTTTTTAGCCGTGTGCCTTGAAAATCTCCTTTCCTATATGTTCTGGCAAAGTTAGTGAACTCTGGGCATGGTTTGTCTCGTTCTTGAGACTCGAGGTCAGTTCTGAGATCTAGATATGTTTTAGAGTTGATTGTTTCAGATTCCTCCTAGTTGTTCTGAGGAACACTTGAATCCCGGTGTTGGTCTGGTAACCTTTGAGGATTTGATTATAGGTTCCTATATTAAGTTGAAGATCTTAGAACCTGTTTCAAAATAAGTTTGAATGTGACTTTAAGGTGATATTCAGTTGAACCCTAGTAGTTCTTTTTCCCGTGTTAAAGTTTCTCGGGTTTTAACCCGAACATGTGTTTCTGAGGTTTCATTCCTTAAGGTAAGAAATATGATCATTTGTGGTTGTCTGTGGATCTTCTCGGGTAAGAGAAGTGAGGTTAAGTTAAGTGCACATAGTGCGATTCCTAGTGTTTGGCTGGGTTAGGAGGCATTGGAACCAAATATGATTTGACCGGGCCTTAGATTTTTCTTAAAAACCAGTTGAATCCTTCGGGGTTCAACATTTTTCTTTAAAAACCCGAGGGCCATGGCTTCTGTTTGGGACTAAATGACTCCAGTAACCCTTTCTTGCGCCTCGATAGGCGGTATGAGTTAGAGGTGACCTTGTTGATCTGTACCCTTTTTAGTGCCTTGATAGGCAGTGTGAGTTAGAGATAGTTCGGTTGGTTACAGAATCCGATGTGGAGATAGGACCTTCCCTTTTTAGGTTTCTTCGAGTGAACGGGTTGGTTCACTGGTTGTTGTACGTAGAAGAATGGTTATTCCCTTTCGATAGTCCTAAGGAGGGACCTATATAACTCCTAGGAACCTTGAGTAGCGTGCTAGGTGCACGGAATGGTAGATAACTAGTTCTGGTTGTATCTCTATATGAGAGTGTGTATTCGATTGGGTGCCTTCCTACACCAGGTGCTAGGATTAGCTGTTTACGGGAATTTTATATATATATATATGTATATATATATGTTGATTCGACATGCGTATATACGAGTGGTAGATATATCTTATGATCTGTGTTGTTTTATGACTCTTGAGTAGTTTTGAGATTAGTTGCGAGGTTATTATTGGGTGTCTCGGATTGACGGGGGTGCCATGGTAGACGATAGCTTGACCTAGGATAGATGCATGCACACGGGATGGTTAGCATTCTCTAGACGGCTATGAGTGTGATGTTTTGATATTACGGTGAGCGCGTGGTTTTTTGCTCACCCCCCACACACAACATTTTCAAGTTTGTAGGTGGACGCAGCACGGCGCGTACGGCGGCAATGGTACGGGGGATTTGGGACGGTAGATTTATTCTTCCTTCCGTAATCATATTTATTATTCTTTTATTCTCTTGGGAGCCAGGTTGTTGGCAGATTCCCTTATGTTGTATATTCAGTTCATGTATTTATTGTTGTGGGGTGCCATTGTATCTGTTCGGCACTACCATTTAATTTTATGTATTATTATTTGAGCTTGATGGCTCAGTAGGTAGTTGTTGTTTTGGGGTGCCTTTATACCTTTTCGGCATCGCCATATAGTTTTCTTTATGTTTGTATTTGAGCATTTGGGGCTCTATTGATTTTAGAGGGGTTTGGAGAGGTATTGGTGTTCTTTTCCATTACCTCGGCCCTACTAGGTTTCTAGAATGTTGGGCTACGTGCCATTGTTTCTATTTCTGTTGTTATGGGCAGGTTCTTTCGTTGTGTTGTTGTTGGGTTGTCCGGATGTTCCATTTATAAATGGAACTCTGCCGAATTTTTGTTAGAATTCCTTAATTGAGTTTTTATCACTCAGGTGACATGGAATATTTCATTTTCATTCATATTCCATGTATTTCGGTGTTATAGTTAATTTCGGTTATCGTTTTCTGTGATGTCATACCCCGGTATTAACTGATTCTCCTGATTGGAGTCTCAGGAATAACGGGGCGTGACAGTAGCAATTACCGAACCTCGAAAAAAATTCGCGGTGTCAAAGTGTTTGATTATTCTATCTCTATTTACTTTGATTTATTGCATCCTTAGAATTGTCTATTGATTAAAAATCACTCTTCTATTGCTTACTATCTCTCAAGATAAAATTATTGTTCAATTTTATTTGCTTTATCTTTGATTGAACATGGTTTAGGAAGCAAGAAATATTAATTAAGTTTTTAGATCCAGAAGGCATCAGAAGAAGAAAGTCACATCAAACTTCCTCTGCGATGGATTCGCATAAACGAATTTAACCCTCTGCCCTCATAAAATGTCGGTAAAGAAGCTCCAAGAAACCACAAGCATCCTCCAACTCCAAATCCTGAAATTTTTCTTGAGAACCTGACAGTTCAAAGAAGCTTCCAACTTTCAAGCCGTTAGCAATCAGAGATCAAAGCATACCTATCACCACCAACACTAAAAAGACTAGGAAACAAACAGGCCAATGTACGATCCCTACACCATACATCCTGTCGAAAATCAATACCAGCATACATCCTGTCAAAAATGAATACTACTGCCATCACGAATTCAGGATCTGATGCGTTTTCCACCCCTTCCATACATTTTTCCAAACACCAATACCTCTACAAAGCCCAACCTCAAGGCAATACCACCCCTCTCTCTCCTTCCTAAAACAATAACTGATGACCCTTCTCCACAACTACCCCTCCACTTCAAACCTCCACAATCACTTCCCCAAGAGAGACCTATTTAACGACACCAACCTCCTTCGACTGAATTGGTTTGCACACCTTCTCCCAATTGATCAAATGATACTTGAACTCCTTCCCAATCCCACCCCAAAGTCTTTCAATTTTGTCAGCAGCTAAGAGTGGAATCTGTAAAGAGAGAGGAAATACATAGCGAAATTCGTTTAAGTGATTTTCAACAAAGTCACCATCCCACCCTCCAAGAGAAACCTCCATCCAGCAAGTCTCCTTTCGAACCGCTCCAAGAACCCAACCACCTTACCACCCTCTTCTGTAACAACCCACTTCAACGAAGTCACCATCCCACCCTCCAAGAGACACCCCTTATTTTATCCAACAAGTCTCCTTTCTACCGCTCGTAGAACCCAACCAGGTTACCATCCTCCTCTGTAATAGCCCGCTCCAACACACACGATATGCTATTGTCAGCTTTTGACCCAACCCGCACGATTTTGTTCTTGGGCTTCCCCGAAAAGGTCTCATACCAATTAGAGACACATATGCACATACAAGTACTTCACCATTATTATACCCGGGCGATGTAGGATGTTACAATCTCCCCTCTTAGGATGTAGTATCCTCACTGGCATGACTCGCATGGGCATGTGCACAATCCCGCCCTTCCGCTCAGGCTCCAACTTTGATAACATCTGTAACAACTCCAACCCACGGCATGATATTGTCCACTTTGGGCTCAGTTCGCACGGCATGCAAGACCATTCTTCTAAGGGTAGTCTTCTTTGTGAAAGTGGTTACTTGAGGATCAATTTCCTTTTACATGACTATTCTTCATGGGTGAAAGTGATCTCCAAAAAGCGTTTGATCAAGTCAATGGAAGGATCTTTCCCGTTGAGGATGAAGATTAGGAGGATAAAGAAATTGAGGAATGAGGAGCCTAGCTACTAACAACTAGTCATGGTTAAGCCAACTACTAGAGAAAGCTATTATCCATTTATTTATGACCAAGGATTGGGAGAACTAATCAAAGTCTTTATTATTTGTTTGTGCGTTCATCTCTCTATCTAAGAAATGGGCTCTTCCATGAAAGATGCTTAAAGGAGAATCTTCGTTAGAGGGACATTCTTCCTATACAAGTTTGAAGCCCAAATATAAAATTCTTTTATCACTATTCCAGATTTGACGTGAAGGTCTCTAAAAAAGGTTAGACAACGCTTCATCTATAAGTACTGAACCATCACTATACCTAAGGGATGTAAGACTCACAATCATGGAGGCATGCAACAATAGGCTAATCACATAGAGGAATAGTTGGGTGAGATTGAAACTCAGTCAACAAATAAAATGGTTGTAGGAGCAACCTATGTTATATGGACTCTTCTAAAGTAGGTGAAGTACCCGTGTCCGACACATATTAGTCGGACATGGGTATGGACACTTATCCGACACTTTTGGTAGGACATTTATATAAATTTCAATCCAAATGGTTCCATGATACTATCTTATTACTTCAAATGACTGAAATGTCTAGTTTAAACACTATATTTGATAAAATCATTGTTGTACACTAAAGAATAAAATAAAAACATTAAATCACATAATTATTTAGCTGTGTCCATGTGTCCTTCCATTAGATATTCGACACGTCTGACACTAGGATACATACCCGTGTCCGATGCTCCTAACCGACTCCATTTAAAATAGGGAGCAACACGTAGACAAAAAGTTGTGTTGTCATGAATGAAACGCTATGAAAACTAAGAGAAGAGGACCAACGACACGAGGTCTGAAACTATTGCAATTCTCGATCTACGATCCCTCAGAGCGAAGGGTTAGGCAGGTAATATGGGCCCTCTGACTTCTACCCCCTCTTTCGATCCAGCGTCCTTACTGGCGTGACCTGCATATGCTTGTGCACGCTTCCACACTTTCGGTTAGTCTCTGGCTCTAATACCATGTACAACAGCATGCTTAAACACGAACGGTATGATAATGTCCGCTTTAAGCCTAACCTTCACAATAATTTTCTTGGGCTTGCCCCAAAAGGGATCATACGAATTGGAGACACGCATGCACATATAAGCATTTCACCATCGTTATCGCTTGATCGCTATACCCAGGCGATGTGGGACATCACATCCTTGAAGGAGACCCATAAGGAATCCCAAAGAACTTACTTGAAAAGAACCAACCCTCAAAACAGTTGTGAGAGATAAACCATTTTGAACCTCCCCTCTGCTCGAGCCAAAGAACTTTTTCACAGGTCTACTTTTAGCCTGTTGAAAGACAACTCGCCAATCTTCTTTAATGAACTAATTGTATCTTATAGTCCACTTTCCCTTAATCAAGGGATTTGATATTCCTTGATTAAGGGCAGAATCTAGGATTTAATATCCCTTTATTAGAGGCAGAATTCTGGTTGTCCTTAAATTGTCTCATTGAGAGCACTATATATATGTCTCGTAATCACTCCTTGAGAGATATTTTGCATCAAAAAATAACAATGTTTCTTCCATAAAAAGAAGGTGAGAAGTCTCCGGCGAGTGATCTGAATCCCTCCCCACTTTACATCTCGAGAGAAAACCCATGTCCACAACTCTCACCATAAATCTACTAAGAGCCTCCTAATAAAAAAAGTAGGGATAAAGGATCCCCTGACCCAACACACGTAACCTACTGAATAAGCCAATCAAAGACCCGTTCACGAGTACTAAAAACCTCACAGAGGAAATGTAAAACTCAATACATCTCCTCCACATTTCTCCAAACCCCGTCCACTCTAAGTGATAAAGCAACAAATTCCATCTACCATGATCATAAGCATTCTGCACAGCAAGTTTACATAGAATGTCTGGGACACCACACATAGCTTGCAATCCACACATGCGTTGGCAAAGCCTAAACCGCCATCAAATAAACCATTAGTTGAAGACAATAATTAAGCACTTACCTCCAAAGCGCTCTTCGTGCTCAACAACTTTAAAATAAGAATGATATTCAACCTTAACCTTCTTGTATCTTCAATCTTCGAGAGGAATGGAAGATTACCATAGTTGAAGTTATAGAATCTAGGGTTTATTGTAGACGAAGAAGAGGAAGAAGAATAAAGAAAACGTAGGTGAAAAGTGAGTGTTGGACCTATTAGGGTTAGCCCACACCTCACCTGATTATATTATATAAACCAAAGTACAATAGTGCCCTTCATGAAAAAAGAAAATATCAAACTCTAACTTTGTACTCATAAATCTTTAAGGATGAACTTGGTTCCCAACTTTGATGATTTTTGGAAAATCTATGTTCTTGAGCTTATTCTTTCTCATTTATTGGTATTTGATAGCTTTGGACCGACCTTGAGCCTTGGTGCATCTTTTTGGAGACTGTACATGTGGAATTCTTTAAGTCCATTAAACACCCATTCTCATAAATCTATCAGCCCAACAAAGACCATTTAAGCCCGAAAATAATGGCCCATTCCAAGCCATCAGTTTTAATGTTCTCGAACAACTTGAGGATCAAGCAAAGGGTGTGGGCAAAATAAGAATTGTTCGTGAAACAAGTAATGTAACCCTAATGGGCCAAAAGGCCCTGGGGATGGAGGTATATTAAGGAAAAGAAAGCTTCAATAAAATTCATTCTTGTGTTGTGCTATTTTTGGCATCTACACATTGGCGTTGTCTGTTGGAAATCAGTCACATTCCATACCTGTGATTATCTTCCCATCTCTAAAGTTAAGCTTATTTTCCTTTTGATTTTACCCAACAATGGTAGTAACCCGTTCCCATACGGAGCTACCAGTCATCGGAAAGAGCTAGGCGGGGGCCTCTGAGACTGCCGAGCATATCCTGCAGCGTTTGGCGACCACGGAGGAGCGAAACCATGCCTTGGAAAAGCAGAACATTGAACTCCTGGTGAAGATGACTCACCTGCCTTCTCCACCAGCCACGTCTGATCGCCCTCAGGTCCAAGAAGAAGATGGTGGATTGGAAGAACATGTTGAATCCTTTCTCTATAAGAACAAAACTCCCATTCAGGAAGGAGTCCTGACGACACAGAAGTTGGAGGAGATGAAGGCCGAATTCCAAAGGAAGGTCGTGAGGGACCTGAAGGCTCAATCCACTGACAATTTAGCTAATCGGGCCTCTATCAAATCTATCTAGTCACCATTTATCGTGGAAATCACTCGCGTGCCTTTCCTGAAGAAGTTCGTCATGCCCAGATTCACCCCCTATGATGACACGAATGACCCTGAAGAGCACATCTACCAGATCCATTAGAAGATGACCATGTATGCTAAGAATGAGGCCTTTCTCTGTAAGGTGTTTTCTATAAGTCTGGCTGATGCTGCTTTGTTATGGTTCAGGAAACAACTACCTAGACCCATCGGGAGCTGGCAGCAGTTGAGCAAAATTTTCGTTGCCCAGTACTACGACAACAAGAGGAAAAAAAAAGACTATATACAACCTCTTTACAATGATTCAGAAGAAGAGTAAATCCCTAAAGAGCTTTCTATCTAGGTTTAATGTCGAGTCCTTATCTATAGATAACTACGATCAGCACTCTGTTGTCGAGGCTTTTAGGATGGTCATAATACCTAGGACGAAGTTCCATCAGTCCCTGGTGAAATGACCCCCATCGAGAATCAGGGAATTGAACTCAAGAGCACAAGGCCATCTGCGGATAAAAGAGGATGAAACCATCCGGCAAAAGATGGTGGCCTTTGTCAACGTCGAGACCCAGACGAAGGAGCGAATAATTGACCATAATCCCGAAGAAGCGACCGAAGTATGAGGAAATAGTGACCCCCTTGAGGGTCAGTTTGGCCAAACTCTATCAGGAGAACAAGGCTAGGGGAAGTTTTCAATTGCCACCACCCATCAGACAACCCCTGGACCAAAGGGACAAGGCAAAACACTACGCCTTCCATAGTAACTTTGGGCACATAACCAACGAATGCTGAAGTCTTAGACGTCAGGTAGAGTCCATGATAGCCCGAGGGGAGATTTTGGATTATGTTCAATGGGAGAGACCCAGGTCTGAACAACAAGCACCTAACGCCCCACGAAATTCCAAGCCTGCACAGCCCGTAAGGATGATCAATATGATTCATGGTGGGTCCACCTCCCAGGAGATGGAGAGAGTCAGCAGGACCCAGCTATACAAGGCCCAGAAGATAAGGAGAGTTGGCAAGGTAAATGAGATCCATAATCAGGGGGTGAACGCCAGGATCATTTTTCTACGTCCGACCTTAGCAACATTCAAAGCCCCCATGACGATCCGTTGGTCATCACCTTGATAGTGGCAAATTGTCTTATCAAGCGAGTCATGATCAACCCAGAGAACAGTGCTAATATTATCACCAAGTGGGCTTTCGACAAACTTGAGATTGACCCTAGGGAAATATTGCCTTCCCAAAACCCTATAGCTGGATTTGATGGGAAACAAGTAGAGCCGATCGGGGAGGTGCAGTTACCGGTATCCGCTACCAAAGAACTCTCACAAACATTTTCATCGTGGTTGATGTGAAACCGCCTTACAACCTGATCATGGGAAGAGGCTGGATCAACGCATATATGTAGTGCCATCAACCCTACATTAGATAATGATATGTGTGGACCCTAACAGAGTTGACATCATTGATATCAAATAGGATCAGGTAGCAGCTAAGGAATGCTATTCCGTCACCCTGAAAGGAATAAGAAGGATTCAGAGAGGATCCAAGCCATGGATCAGGCTTCAGGTACCAAATAAACTTTATAAGAAAAGGCTTCTGGTCCCCCGATCATTGTAGAGCCGTTATAACAGATATCCTTGGTACCCGATCAAGCCGAGAAATTAACTTATGCAGGTACAAATCTCACAAACAATGAATTGAAAAAACTGACCACGTTTCTGCAAGACACCTCCGATGTCTTTACATGGGGACACTTGGATATGCCCGGTATTGATCCAACCATCGCTCAACACTCCCTCCATTTGGATCCAAATGTAAAGTCGATCTGACAGAAACATGACGCATGGGGGCCCATAAAAGCCAAATTATAGCCGAAGAAGTGTCCCGCCTACTCGAGGCAGGATTCATCAAGGAAGTGAAGTATCCCGAATAGCTGGCCAATGTCGTCGTGGTTCAGAAGAAAAATTTCGAATGGCTGGCCAGTGTAGACTAGACTGATCTCAACAAAGCATGCCCCAAGGACAGCTTCCCCTTACTAAAAATTGATCAGATGGTGGATGTTACTACTAGGTACTAGTGAATGACCTTCCTCGATGCATATTCAGGCTGTAACCATATACGGATAGAGCCATCCAATGAGGAAAAATCATCCTTCATCACTGAAACAAGTACTTATTGTTTCAGAGTTATGCCTTTCGGACTAAAAAATACAGGTGCCACTTTCCAAAGGCTGGTGAACAGGATCTTCAAGGGAATAATGGGCACCCTAATCGAGGCATACATTGATGACACGGGGGTGAAAAGCAGGAAAAAGGAAATCCATCTATGTATTTACAATAAGTGTTTGACACCCTCCGAAAGCACGGCATGAAGCTTAATCCTGCCAAGTGTTCCTTCAGAATCTCGTTCAGGCAGTTTCTGGGTCACATAGTGGACCGAATGGGAATACAGGAAAGCCCAACATAAGTCAAAGTCCTGCTAGAAATGAAGGAACCCTAAACGCATAAGGATATCTAAGTGCTAACGGGGAGGATGGTTACCATTAGTCGTGTTGGCCTTGAAATTTATTCTCGGACAATAAATCCTATTTTGATATTAACAAAATATTTAAAGCGTGTTTAATACTAATGAATTACCAAGTTCATGTTTTCAGCAAAAGACAGGTGAACGACTCGGAAAGAAAGCTTGATTTAAAGCAAAAAGCCGTGAAAGAAATTGAAGCGCAAAAATGGAAAATCAATAAATTCAACGGCAAAGGCGAAAGTCGAAGACTCAAGACTCGGGGTAGATAGGTCGGGGAGCGATCATTGTAACAAGGTAATTTTATGTGTCGATTTTATCATATAAGCTCAAATATAAAATGAACCGAACTCAAATGGAATGAAAAATATTTTACCAAACTTAAACGGAAAGAAAAATATTTTTATTAAATGTTTTTCAAGTTATAGTCGACTAGAAGAATCCTTTGTATTCTCTAGTAGTCGACTAAAACAATCAGTAGCATCAAGTTTTCATCCATTTTTGAAGTAGTCGACTAAAGCCCTCAAGTAGTCAACTAGAACCACCCATGTAGTGACTAAAACCATTTGAGTCGACTAGACTACATGAAGTAGTCGACTAGAACCTCTTATAGTCGACTAGAATAATCAATCTAGTCAACTAGAAGCTCAAAGTAGTCGACTAGTTTGAACCTCAAATTCTGTAGTTTTTCATAAAACAGTTTCCATGTTTTGTGCATCATGTTTAATGGATTTCAAACGGCTCTTGACTTCTCTAAATCAATACTCACTCTCATAACCGTAATGTATTGATATATATAGAATGAGATATGTGTATTGTAAGCCAAGAGATTGAAAAACAAAAGAGAAAGAAGTGAAAGAAAAGCTCTCAAAATTTTACAGAAATTTTCTCTACAAAAGCCATTGAAACCAAGCTTTGAAAATCTTATTTTCTCCAAGTTTCTTTGAAAATCAAAACTTCTAGTATCTCTTCTTATTCTCCAAATATCATTCATTGATCATATCCTTTGAGAATACATTTCTAGAGCTATTATAAAACCACCAAAAACACTTGAGCTTATATTTATTTATCTTCCATAAAAACCTTTGGGTTTTGAGTGTTTTTATTCTTGAGTGATTTTATTGATTACATACGAATTTGTAATCTCGGACAAGTGAAGTCCACCGTTTGTTCAAGAAAGGTTTGTTCTCTTGATTGAGAGACAAGCTCGAGAGGCTTGTGATTGTAAAGGTTTGTCATTCCACCTGTGAAGGAAGGGCCATAGTGAAAGGATCGGGAAAAGTCTCAAGAAGGGGTTCTTGAGCCGAGGAGTAGGAGTTACCGAACCTTGAAAAATCACGATATCAATCTCTCTATCTCTCTCTCTTTATTTCATTAATTTGCATGTTATACTTAATTGAATATCTTGTATGCTAATTAGTCTTGTGATTAATTGTTAGATAAATTGAATTAAATTTATTCACTTGACTATTGAAGAAATTGAGTATTGAATATATATATATTACTCCAATTTCGAAAAGGAGTCGAATTATTTTTGAATACCCTATTCACCCCCCTCTAGGGCTAATTAGTGACTAACAATTGGTATCAGAGCCTAATCTATATTGTTTTTGGACTTAACCGTCTTAGAGAATGATCATGGCGTCATATTTAGTCGCTCACGTTGAAGGACAATCTATTATTAGACCCCCATGGTTTGATGGTTCAAACTATAGCTATTGGAAGACTAGAATGATAGACTTTCTTCAAGCTATTGATTTTCATATTTGGCAAGTTATTGTTGATGGACCTTTCACTATAACAAAAATAGTAAATGGAAAAATTATCCCCAAATTGCCCAACGAATGGAATAATGATGAGCGTAGGCTTATGTCTTTTAATCCTAAAGATAAGGTGAATATAAATTGTGCCTTAAGTCCAAACGAATTTAATCGTGTCTCTACTTGCTCCACGGCAAAAGAAATGTGAGATAAACTTGAAGTAACTTATGAAGGTACTACTCAAGTTAGAAAATCTAAAATTGATATACTTATGCATGAATATGAATTATTTGCCATGAAGGAAGATGAAAATATCAATTCTATGATGTCTCGTTTCACTAACATTTTGAATGGACTAAAGCATCTTGGTAGAATTGTTTCTAGATCCGATGTGTCACACAAATTTCTTAGAGGTCTTCCGGCTAAATGGGACGCAAAGGTAACGGCAATCAAAGAAGCTCATGATCTCAACAACATGAGTCTTGATGAGATTTTTGGTTCTCTACTCACTTGGGAAATCACAATGAAATCTCGTGAAGACGACATCAAGCCAAGAAAAGGTATAGTTTTGCAAGCCTCTACCAAAAATGAAGCCATTGAGCCGAATGAAGAAGAAGTGGATGAGGACATTTCTTTGCTCACTCAAGAATTCAATAAATACCTTCAAAGATAGAAAGCCAATGGTGGAAAATTCATGAGGAGAATCGAATCAAAAGGTGAGCCTAAGAAAAGGGAACCTCCAACGTGTTTTAATTGTGGAAAGCCGGGACACTACAAAAGTGATTGCTTCAAGCTCGAAAATGAGAACGAGAAAAGACCAAGCAGGATGGCTATGAATGTCACCTGGGATGACTACGACTCATGTGACTTGGATGAGGAGGAAAATGGTGAAGAAATGACAAAACCTTGTTTCACGGCAAATGAAGAAAAGGTACATTTAAATTCACATTCATTAGATAAAGATAAATTATCATATGATGAACTTCTCTCTTCTTATGATGAATTACAAAATGCATTTGAAGAATTGAATGATGGATTTGAAAAGTTAGCTAGAAAATATATTCTTCTTAAGAAAGCTAAATCTTCATGTAGCTCTATTACTTCCAACTTAGAAGTTTCATACAATGACAAAAGCATAGAGCTAGAAAAGGAAAATAATCGGTTAAAAAATACTATAGATGATCAAATAAATGTCTTAGCTAAATTTACAAAAGGAAAGGAAAACCTTAGCATTATGTTGGGAAGACAAAGAGGATCATTTAATAAATGTGGTATAGGGTATGATGCTTTTGACAAAGATGTTATTATCTTGAAAAATAGGAAATCATTAAGGCATATATTTAGAAGACAATCATCTCATGCATCCTCAAATGATCATAAGCATGTTACATGTTATTATTGCAAGAAAAATGGACATAAGGCAAATGCATGTTTACTTAGTGTGATGTCCCACATCGCCCGGGTAGAGGTCTGGGGATATACTTATATGTGCAGTGTTGTCTCCAATTGGTATGAGGCCTTTTGGGAGGAGCCCAAGAGCAAAACCGTGCGGGCTGGGCCCAAAGCGGACAATATTATACCAAGTGTTGGAGCGGGGTGTTACAATTGGTATCAGAGCCAGAGCCCGGCCGGAATTAAGTGTGGGTGCATGCACAAGCCCGTGGGTAACACCAGCGAGGACGCTGGGTCCCAAGAGGGGGTGATTGTGATGTCCCACATCGCCCGGGTAGAGGTCTGGGGATATACTTATATGTGCAGTGTTGTCTCCAATTGGTATGAGGCCTTTTGGGAGGAGCCCAAGAGCAAAACCGTGCGGGTTGGGCCCAAAGCGGACAATATTATACCAAGTGTTGGAGCGGGTTGTTACAATTTTCATGCACAAGCCCGTGGGTAACACCAGCGAGGACGCTGGGTCCCAAGAGGGGGTGATTGTGATGTCCCACATCGCCCGGGTAGAGGTCTGGGGATGTGCTTATATGTGCAGTGTTGTCTCCAATTGGTATGAGGCCTTTTGGGAGGAGCCCAAGAGCAAAACCGTGCGGGCTGGGCCCAAAGCGGACAATATTATACTAAGTGTTGGAGCGGGGTGTTACAATTGGTATCAGAGCCAGAGCCCGGCCGGAATTAAGTGTGGGTGCATGCACAAGCCCGTGGGTAACACCAGCGAGGACGCTGGGTCCCAAGAGGGGGTGATTGTGATGTCCCACATCGCCCGGGTAGAGGTCTGGGGATGTGCTTATATGTGCAGTGTTGTCTCCAATTGGTATGAGGCCTTTTGGGAGGAGCCCAAGAGCAAAACCGTGCGGGCTGGGCCCAAAGCGGACAATATTATACTAAGTGTTGGAGCGGGTTGTTACATGTTATATATATTGTTTCGGTGCATGTTGCATGCCTCATTTATATCACGTGCAAATCTGGATCATTTGGAATGTCGCAACAACTGGCCAGGGGGTGGTCTAGCACCCAGGGAGCTAGTAACTCTCAATTCTCTAGACATTTGGGGGTGAGGGCTTGGGCCTCACTTGCCGGTTTTTCGCGCGGTCGTGGTATCCGCACTCTCTTTGGCGACGCCCACCCTTCCTGTTGTGGGTTTGTTGCCCCAGCAGTGAATGGTTTGGGATTCCTGGATATTTGTTTCACCCTTTAGTGGCTAGGGTTGCATTGGAGTTGCATTGGCATTGAATTATATTCACATTGAGCATTCATTCATTTATATGATCGTTTATGGATCTTTTATATTGTCGATATTTGCTGCTATTGAACTGATGGTAATTGTATATTCATTAGAAATTATGGAGATTAACTCAATGTGAATAAAAGTTAAAGATTTTAAAATTTAAAAGAAAGGAAATGTAACAATGTTAAAACCTGGATTAGTGGAGCCACGATTGGCATGTGTTCCAGGTGGTTACATGAGCATAAATGGAAATAGGTTTTGGTAATTGACTGTCTCTCCTTGAGTTGGGCGTCTAGTTGCGTTGATTAACGCTTTACAGGGACTTAGTTGAGTCTATGATGTTCGGCCATATAGGCCTTCGTAGTTTGTGAGTGGTACTACCACGGGTTGATGGTTAGACTACTTCGGTAGTGTGAGAAGCTTTAGAAATTCAAAGGTTGCCCTAGGCTTATAAATCTTGTCGTCTCTCTATTTCAACTGTCGTTTTTTATGGGTTGTGATTCTTTCCTCCCATTTGTAGAAGTATTTTTTAGTATTAAACTGTGGTTATTTCGGTACCTTGAAATCTGGGTCATGGTTTGGATCTTTGGGATCAAACCAGAGTTTTCTCAAAGTTTTGAAAACTTAAAGTTTTTGAATTTTTATAAATCGTGTTCTTTAATTACCCTGGTGCCCGTTGACTATTTTTAAAAGTCAGAAATCAAAAACTTGTTTCGTAAAATATGTTTAAATTCTTGGGACTAGGAGTACCGAATGCAAATTCGCTTTTGAAAGGAATTTTTGAAAATATTATTTGAAATTGTTTTATAAAATCGGTGAATTAGGGCACGGGTTGCCCCTGTTCTAGAAATTTCAAGGTTATTTCCAAGATCTCAGCATCGTAAAGGTTGAGAACTCCAGGTTTCTCCTAGCTTGTCGTCTAGGATTCCTTCCTGTGCCCGGTTTTGTTTGGGCATTCTTTCAGAATTATTTTTTTATAATTTTTTTTAAAAAATGTTAAAGGTCTTAGGACCAGATTTGAAAGAAGTTTAAAAGTGATTTTGAAATGGTTATCGGTTTGAACTCTAGTAGTTCTTCCTGTCCGTATAGTTATTCCTTGGGCTTGAGCCCGGACTTGTGATGTGGACTTACACACACTTAGTGTGATTCATGTTGTTTCGGTTGGGTTCGGAGACGTTGGAACCAAATGAGATTTGACCGGGTCCTAACTTTTTCTTAAAAACCGGTTTAATCCTTCAGGGTTCAACATTTTTCTTTAAAAACCTGAGGACCATGGCATCTGTTTGGGACTAAACGACTCCAATACCCCGTTGTAGTGCCTAGATGGGCAGTGTGAGTTAGAGATAGTTCGGTTGGTTACCGAATCCGATGTGGAGATAGTACCTTCCCTTCTTATGTTTCTTTGAGTGAACGGGTTGGTTCACTGGTTGTTGTACGTAGATGAATGGTTATTCCCTTTCGGTAGTCCTAAGGAGTGACCTATTTACCTCCTAGGAACCTTGAGCAGCGTGCTAGGTGCACGGTACGGTAGATAGTTAGTCTTGTTGTATCTTTAGATGAGAGTGGAGTTCAGATTGTTTGTCTATAGGCCTATGTGACATGCTTAGTTACGTACAAGACGTATATATATATATATATATAGGTACGTAGATATATGTATTGTTTATGTTTTCGTTATTATATAGTTCTTATGATATCCGTAGTAGATTTGAGGTTATTGATGGGGTCTCGGATTGGCGGGGTGCCATATGAGACGATTGACTGACCTAGGATAGATGCATGCACACGGGATGGTTAGTGTTTTCTAGACGGCTATGAGTGTGATGTTTTGATATTATGGTGAGCCCCCGAGGTTGTGCTCAACCCCACACAGGTTGCAGGTTTGCAGGTGGACGCAGCACGACTTATGCTCGGCAGTAACGATACGGGTGATTTGGAACGGTAGTTTTGTTCCTCTTTCCGTAATTTCATTTGTGTATTCTTTCATTTTCTTGGGAGCCAGGTTGTTGGCAGATTCCCTTGTATTGTATTTATTATTTTTGGGGGTGCCATTGTATCTGTTCGGCACTACCATTGAGTTTTCTGTATTTTTATTTAAGCTTGGTGGCTCAGTCGGTACTTGTTGTTTAGGGCTGCCTTTATATCTTTTCGGCATCACCATATGATTTTCTTTATAATTTCATTTGAGCATTTGGGGCTTTATTGATTTTAGAAGGGTTTTGGAAAGGTATTGGTGTTCTTTTCCATTACCTCGGCCCTAGTAGGTTTCTAGAATGTTGGGTTGCGTGCCAGTGCTTCTATTTCTGTTATTATGGGCAGATTCTTTCGTTGTGTTGTTTTTGGGTTGTCCGGATGTTCCATTTACAAACAGAACTCTGCCGAGTTTTCGTCAGAATTCTTTACTGAGTTTATATCACTCAGGTGACATTGAATACTTCATTTTCATTCGTATTCCATGTTTTTCGATGTTGTTGTTAATCTTGGTTGTCGTTTTCTATGACGTCATACCTCGGGATTCGCTGATTCTCCTGATTGGAGTCTTAGGAATAACGAGCCGTGACACTATCCCTATGAATTTTCATACCCAAAATCCTCTTCGCGATACCAAGATCTTTCATCTTAAATTCACCACTAAGCTGAGCTTTCAATTTCTTGATTTCTGAGATGTTTATGCAAGCTATCAACTTGTCAGCAACAACTATAAATACGAACCATCTGAGAGCCTCTTATGATACACACAAATGTCAAAGTCACTCATCAAATAGCCATTCCCTATTTGAAAGGTATCAAATCGCTTGTACCACCGTCTAAGTGATTGTTTTAGCCCATAGAAGGATATCTTCAGTACTCGGCTACATGAGAGACTAAACAGACCCACAACTCATAAAAATAAAATGGGTAAAAGAAAAAAAAATATTCGTGTCAACCACCCGAATCCAAATTCGGTGCACAAGTATCATAAGAAATATGGACATGGTATTGAGATTGATAAAAAGATCTTTTTCTTTTTCCCTCTCCGCCAGAAAAATTGTTTTGAAGAAGGGAATAGGTCTCAGACGTGAATTTTTAATATCGAAGCTGATAAAAGTCTTTCTTCAGGGATGTTGGTAGCACTCATTGCCCTTTTGGGTCACCAAGGACCATTAAACACACTTACATCCTTGGTATCAGTTCTCCTCAATATGTGTGGTAGCTAAAGAGCACAAATCTTTGAAATTCAATAAAAGCTAAGGAAACAATCACACACAACCACAATATTAATATGGTTCTTCCATAATTGTCCTACATCCACATATGATATTTGTGGTGATATAAAAACAATAGAGAACTGTTAGTTATAGTGTGTGGGTGTCTTTGGGCTTGACCCAATATGGGTCAGGCCCATATGATTTTGTGTACTCATTTATGTGTTGCCCTAATATTTATATACATATATATATATATATGGCTGCTAACCAGAAAGTTAGGAAGTCAATATTACACTAATTTCAACATGGTACCATGGACATCTCATTTCACCAACTACCTTTCCTCCAATTTAACTCCGTACTTTCATTACCAAAAATGTTTTTCTGCTCGCTTAAATCATAAATAATCTTTACGGAATTAACTCTCTGATGATATTATATCTCTTTCGATATCATAAGTATCAACCCACAACCCAGATACCTGTTCACAGATTTATCAATTCAATTCCTTGTTCAAAGCCCAAAACTTGTCTAACAAAACGTTACCTAACAATACACTGCATAAAATAGAAACCCTATTACAATAGGGATTGAGACACAATTACCTTGAAGTAGTAATTCGATATGAACTTTATAGTCCAAAGCTTACGGTTACAAGTTAATGGGGTACGTTGTTGCAAGAACTTCTGCTTAGATAGACTTAGGAAGAAACACTAACTATAAAAGGTGAGTTACTTCAAGGAGATGGCTATTCTTCCTTTCAGCCAACCTTTTTTGTACTGGAGCATCAACACAACTTGTTTGATGAACAACCCCATGCTCTATTCTAAGGAGTTATGATGGTCTTTAGAGATCACACTGTATACATACCATCTTTTAAATGGTTTGAAAACATGTAAACACCACTAATATTTTGTAATAGACAGCCCCATGCAACCCAGGAAAATCAATCACTAGAAGTATCAAACCACTGGGGCTATCTCTAATTGTTTGATAAGATTGTCGATAATATTCATGAATGAACTAGTTTATATACTGAGTTTGAGTTTGACCGTGTTTACTCAAAGCCTATCTTCTATATCTAGATATATACATCTAAACATATGCAACCCTATGTTCTTAACAAATAATTTTATTGTAACACCCTACTCCAACACTTGGTATGATATTGTCCGTTTTGGGCCTAGCCCGCACGGTTTTGTTCTTGGGCTCACCCCAAAAGGCCTCATTCTAATTGGAGACACACATGCACTTATAAGCACATCACCAGACCTATACCCGGGCGATGTGGGATGTCATAATCACCCCCTCTTGGGACCCAGCGTCCTCGCTGACGTATCCCACGAGCTTGTGCATGCTCCCACACTTAATTCCGGCCTCGCTTCAACACTTGGTATTATATTATCCGCTTTGGGCCTAGCCCGCACGGTTTTGTTATTGTGAAGTCCCATTTCGCCCGTGTATAGATTTGGTGATGTGTTTATATGTGCATGTGTGTCTCCAATTGGTATGAGGTGTGAGCCCAAGAACAAAACCATGCGGGTTGGGCTCAAAGCGGACAATATCGTACCAAGTGTGGAGCGGAGTGTAACAAATGATATCAGAGCCTTACCAGAATTAAGTGTACATGGGAGCGTGCACAAGCCCGTGGGTTATGCCAACGAGGACGTTGGGTCCCAAGAGGAAGCGATTGTGACGTCCCACATCATCCGGGTATAAGTCTGGTGATGTGCTTATATGTGCATGTATGTCTCCAATTAGTATGAGGCCTTTGGGGGGAAACCTAAAAGCAAAACCGTGCGGACTGGGCAAAGCGGACATTATCGTACCATGAGTTGGAGCGGGGTGTTACAATTGGTGCCAGAGCCCGGCCGGAATTAAGTGTGGAAGTGTGCACAAGCCGACGAGGACGCTGGGTTCCAAGAGGGGGTGATTGTGACGTCCCACATCATCGGGTATAGGTTTGGTGATTTGCTTATATGTGCATGTGTGTCTCCAAATTGTATGAGGCCTTTTGGGGTGAGCCCAAGAACAAAACCTTGAGGATTGGGTTCAAAGCGGACAATATCGTACCAAGTGTTGAAGCAGGGGGCTGCACTTATGAATTCTTAATTCACACACTCATTTTTGTCTATTATATATCCTTGTATTATATGTGGTACAACTCCATAGACACACAGTTCACCCTTTGGAAATATATAAAGGGTGTATATATACATGTTTGTGCCCAAGGTCATGTTTTTGTGTGCTACTTAACCCGAGATTGGAAATATACATGTTTGTGCCCAAGGTCATGTGTATATTAGTCAATGTTTCCACATTCTAAAAGTAGTTCACTCTTCCAATCTAAGCACATAATGTGAACAATCTTATCTAGTAGTTTTGGTCTTAAGATATACTTGATTCACTTATCAAGATGTGCTTATACATAAATGTGATGTTGATATTCACTAAACCAACCTATTAGGATTTATGAACATGATAATTACTGTAAGGATAATTATCTATTCAAAATAGTTTCTCGTACTTAAAGTTACAAAAAATATTCCCTCTCTCTGTGTCTTATGTTTTTAGCTAAATATTGTAACCCTAGTTAGTTAAGCCTATTTATATGTTAATGCAAAGGCAGAGAACGTGACCCAGTTCAACGGTACAATGCTTCAGCATAGGTTCCACTGGCCCTTTTGTGTAAAATAATATAAGTGAAGGGAGAAATGAAACAAGAAGAAAAGAAATTTATTACGTGGTTCAACCACAAGTGCTTGCATCCACGGCACGAAGAGCCCAATGGGCTACATCACTGTTATAATATTTTTTCTTTGTTTTTTGATAAAGTAATCACCTTTATGTATAGGTGAAAGAATGTATGTAACACCCCGCTTCATTTTCCCTTTTCTCTGAATCATTCCCGATTTATTTTCGGTTGTGACGTCACTTGTTCATGACGTCATGGTTATTCTTAATGTTTCATGTGTAAATTTTTCGCGTTTATGTCTTGATACGACGGGATGACGCGACCATTGACTTGTTGAATACTTCGTGGATTGTCGTTGGTGATTACGAGAATTGACGGCGAGTTTAATGTTTCGAACTGGTGAAACGTTGACAGGAGTTATGGATTCGACAACACGACTCAACAACTGTCTCTTTGGTGACTTCGTGGGATTTCTTTCGTGGTTACGTTACTTGAGCTGATGTTTTGTATTTCGGACGTGGCTAAAGGTTTACGTGGGCCTTAATGCCGATTATATGAGTTCGTTTAGACGCCCGACGTTTAGTGCATCGACTGGATGACGACACGTTTAGTTGACCGACGTTTAAGGCTCCAATGCTGTTGATCGAGTTCAGCATTTAGTGCTTTAGGGGTCCGACGTTTTATTTTCCCTTGTAATGGGATTAATATGTCCCTGATTTGATTGACGTGCTATGTATTTGTGCTTACGTGTTTTGTTTGTTCGGTGTGATTATTTCTTCGTGTTTCTAACTGCTTCTACGTGTTAATGTAGCTGTACTTGATTATTATTTTGGATTCTTTTCGTGCCCTAGTTATTTGTAATTAATCGATGGATCTTGTACGTACCCGATGTTCCGCTGGTTGGGTTTCACACCCCGGACCATTTATTTCAGTTTACTTTATTTATCCGGCGTTACGATTTGAATCGGAGTTGTTAAGGATACGTTTGGTTCATGGGCTTTATCGTTATTGGCTACGCGGTTTAGTTTCAACGATTGAGTTCAGTGCTTTGACTGGGCTACGACCAGTGATTTTAGGAGTCTCGGTGAGTTCAAACTTTATTCGGGGTTTCGGTGATTGGTTTCGTAACCCGGAGTATTTATTCGGAATTTAATTTAGTTTATATCCGACTATATAGCTGAATTATTTATTCCGGACGTTATTAGTTATTCGGAGTACCGTGGGGTTTTCGGTGATTTAATTGGTGGATAAATTTTGTACCCCAGAGTTTTATTAGGGCATATATTATTTATTTGGCGTCCGGTGAAATTTATGGGATATCGTGGAATTAATTGAGTGTCTCCGGTATATTTTACAGGACTTATTTTATTTATATAAATTTGATTATGATTATATATATATATGGGTTTCATACCCTACAATATTTATTTCAGTTATATTATTTATTAGGAGTCTCGTTTATATTTACGGGCACGTGTCATATTATTTCGGGGATCTTGATATATATATATTTTTTCAGGATTTAATATTCATATGTATATATTATAATTGGGAATATATGTATATATGGGTATTAAATGGGTATTTACATATATCTAATTATATAGATAAATATATAGATATATCGGGTGTATTTGTGGTTGATACCCGAACCTTCTGGTTCTTTCTCCTTCATCAGACCACTCTCTACCTGCTTCTCCCTCACGCACAGATCTGCTTCACCATGGATCGGTAGAGAGAGAGAGAGGGAGAGAGAGAGAAGCCGGCTGGAGCAAGGAGTCGGCGACCATGGGGGTTCGCCGCAGCTGTAGCAGTGGCGAGTGGCGACGGTTGCTGGGAGGTCGACGGCGGCTGGTGGCGTCGGCGAGGCTAGCAGGGCGAGAAGCTGGTGGTGGCGCGACTTTCAGCTGCGTGTGGAACGAGTGAATTCGTGTTCGGGCTGGGGTGTTACGGTTTGGCTTGGTGGTCGTCGGCTGAGGTTGCAGCGACGGTGACCATGGAGGTGGACCGGTGGTTCGCGGCAGCGTGGCTCGCCGGAGCTGGTAGTGACGGCCAGCGGTGTAGCAGATCGTTGGAAATGACGATGAACAGTAGCGAGTCGGACTGAGTCGGGCTGACTCAGTGCCGAGTTGGGCTTTGTTTGGGTCGAAACTTTGAGGGTAGCTCGGCCTCGGTACCATGTACGATATATCCGAATTTGGTGAGAAACCGTTGAGCGGTTCTCCGGAAATTTCAAATTTTCGGTATGGTTTTCGGTTTCGATTTTTGTAGATTTGTTCCGAATTAATTATCGATTGCTAATGAATTTTAATTATATTGAATAGGGCAGTAAGGCGGTCGTTTCGACATATTAAAAATAATTATCGGACGACTTTGGACGGCAAGCACTATTCACGGCCGGTACTGTCCACGACGGGACTGTTTGTAAGCAATTAAATTAGGTGGGAAACTATATATATATATTTTTACATATATATATACATATCTAACACTCACTACTAGTGCGTAGAAAACGCTAATTAATTGCGTTGTATGATTAGGAGTAAATAGAATTATGAAATTAAATTCCTAGAGGTAGACGAATATCTAGGAATTTTATATAATTTTCGAGGTATCCGTAAATGGATTAAAGGAGGACGAATTGGAAATTATGTGGAGAAATTAACTAAATAAATTCTCTGAAAAGTTGTAATAAATTAAATCCTATTTAAATTGGATTAAAATAGGTGGTCTAGTACCCCTGGATGTAAAGTAGGATTGTGTAGAATTATGTGATTAAAATTGAGATACAATAGGGATAGAGTGGATATTGAGGGATGTAGAGCCGACGAGTAAAATTATCCCCTGTAATTTATATTTTATCGAAATTGAAATTAAGATAGGGGCTTCACGAGGACGAGGAACGTTAAAATTTAGACACAGCTTTAGTTCCCTTTCTAGTTTACTTTTCCCGTGAAATATGATAAAGCTAAATTGCGAATTAAATTGTCCTTGAGGTGGAATAATTTGAAAACAATCACTGATAATTAAATTAAACGTATGCGAGCCTATAAGAATTTATTATTATTAGGAAATGGAGAAACCAGGTGAGCTTGAGATAAATTGACATGATTTGTTGCTATAATTAAATTATAAATCATGCTTTTGAAAATGAAAATGTTTATATACGGTGGATTGGTTGTGTAAAACAGATTTTGAGACATATTTATCACTTGATAAATGTTATATTTTGATTTATGATTTACTGTGGAGGCATGTTATACATATTTTATACACCATGAGCATTTATATTACATTAGGTGTGGTTTCATGTCTCGTTCATGTATCAATGGTTCAAGTGAGTCTTCCGGGTCGTCGCAACAACTGGCCAGACGGTGTCTCTCGCTACCGGCGGACTAGTAATCCGGGAATCAGGGAGGCGTGGGAGGATTCGATCCGAACACGGTTTGTTCTGTTTCACGAGTCGATATGATCCTCGTGGTTGTGTTACTATGGCGACATTATACCTAGTGGTCCCATGCTAGATAGGGTGTCGTTGGCATTGTCCTTGCATATTATTCACATTGAGCACTCATTTATTTATATGATCTTTTACATAGTTGATATTTGCTATTATTGAACTGATGGTATTTGTAAATTTATTTTAAATGGTGGAAATTAACTCAATGTGATTAAAAGTTAAAGCTTTTAAAATTTAAAAGAAATGACAGCTAATAATGTAAAAATATTAAAACCTAGATTGGTGGAGCCACGATTGACATGTGTTCTATGGTGATTACTTGATTATATGTGGAAATAGGCTTTGGGGTGAAATTGTTCCCTTTGAGTTGGACTCTAGTTGAGTTGGATAGAGATGTACTGAGACTTCGTTGGGTTAAGTGCGGATAAATAAGAAGAGATTTTTGTGATTAATTGCCCCTCCCCCGAGTTGGGTGTCTAGTTGCGTTGATTAACGCTTTACAGGGACTTAGTTGAGTTTGTAATGTTCGGCTAGGTAGGCCCTTGAGCATGGGTCTGTGTATAATGTTATGGAGTGGTCGGTATACTACTCTAGTTGATTTATATAAGAATGGTTGATTTGAGGTCTAACCTGGTATGATAGGTTAGTATCTTTCCCTTTCTCTAGACAGTCCTGTGTTATAAGGATCCATTGAATGTAAATTGAGGTACCCCTTATGGTTTGAATTGTCATACTCCCGAGTGGACGTTTGATTGTAATTTCGAGACAGACTAGCAATGTTTGAGGACGGTATTGATCCTTTGTTTGTGGTATAGAGATATTGTGATCTTAGAGTGTTATGGAGATCTTATTGTGATATTGGCGGTATATAATTGATTTCTTTTAGTGCATACATGAGGCACAGTTTGTTTTTATAGTTTCCTTGACTTAGTCTTGGGTAAGAGGCATGATACAGGTTTATGCACGCGTAGTGTGATTCGTAGTACCTTGGGTGGGTTCGGAGGCATTGGAACTAAACAGATTTGACCGAGTCCTAACTTTTTCTTAAAAACCGGTTGAATCCTTCGGGATTCAACGTTTTTCTTTAAAAACCCGAGGACTTCGGCATCTGTTTGGGACTAAATGACTTCGGTAACCCTTTCTTGTGCCTCAGTACGCTGTATGAATTGGAGATTTACTTGAGATGGTTGAATCTGATCGAATGACAGAGTTTGTTCATTTAGGTTACTTTCGAGGAATAAATGGTAGCAATGTAAACCTACCATATGGTTACTAGTTGATTTTATAAATTCTATTTACAATAGGAAGTCTCGGAGAAAACACCTTTTAAGTGAGCGGATTATTTCTCTGGTTATTGTGGATAAGGTGATAGGTTTGAGGTTATGATTATGAAAGTGAGACCTTCTAGGAATGAGTGGATAGCAGTGTTGTATAGGCGTTGTGGTTTAGTTGTGGGCGTGATTTTAGTTATTCCTTTTCGGCAGTCCTAGCGAGTGACCTATTTACCTCCTAGGAACCTTGAGTAGCGTGCTAGGTGCACGGTATGATAGATACTTAGTCTGGTTGTATCTCTAGATGGGAGTGGAGTTTGGATTGATTGTCTATAGGCCTAGGTAACATACTTAGTTATATTCAGGACGATATATATATATATATACACATATATATATGTGTATATATATATATATATGTGTGTTTGTTGTTTATATGTTTTTGTTGATATGTTATTCTTATGATATCTGTAGTAGATTTGAGGCTGTAGATGAAATTATTTTGGGGGTCTCTGTTTGGCGTGGGTGCCACATGAGACAACTGACCGACCTAGGATAGATGCATGCACACGGGATGATTAGCGTTTTATAGACGGCTATGAGTGTGATGTTTTGATATTATGGTGAGCCCCCGAGGTTGTGCTCACCCCCACTACATGTTGCAGATTTGCAGGTGGATGCAGCACGACATGCTCGACGGCGACGATACGGGGGATTTGGGACGGTAGTTTTATTCCTCCTTCCTTAATCATTTTTATGTATTCTTTTATTCTCTTGGGAGCCAGGTTGTTGGCAGATTCCCTTGTATTGTATTTTCATTCCATGTATTTATTATTTTGGGTTGCCATTGTATTTGTTCGGCACTGCCATCGGGTTTTATGTATTCTTATTCGAGGCTGGTGGCTCAGTCGGTATTTGTTGTTTTGGGGTGCCTTTATACCTTTTCGGCATCGCCAAGTGGTTTTCTTTCTATTTTCATTTGAGCATTTGGGGCTCTATTGATTTTAGAGGGGTTTGGAGAGGTATTGGTGTTCTTTTCCATTACCTCGGCCCTACTAGGTTTCTGGAATGTTGGGCTACGTGCCACTGTTTCTATTTCTGTTATTATGGGCAGGTTCTTGTGTTGTGTTGAATTTGGGTTGTCTGGATGTTCCATTTACAAATGGAACTCTACCGGATTTTCGTTAGAATTCTTTACTGAGTTTTTTTCACTCAGGTGACATGGAATTCTTCATTTTCATTCCTATTCCATGTATTTCGATGTCATTGTTAATCTTGGTTGTTGTTTTCGATGACGTCATACCTCGGGATTAGTTGATTCTCCAGATTGGAGTCTCAGGAATAACGGGGCTTGACATAAACGTTACTGTCAAGTCACATAGTCATCATCGATACTCCACAAAGTCGTTAAGCTGATGATCGCCAAGTCGCGCAATCGAATCCAAGCGTAAACGCGAAAAATTTACTCGTAAAATACACAGAGTAACCATGACGTCATGAACAAGTGACGTCATCACCGAAAATAAATCGGGAATAATTCAGAAAAAAGGGAAAATGAAACGGGGTGTTACAAAAAATAATTACAAGAAAGTGAAAAATACAATTTTTGTCCATAATAGCCTTTTAACTCATGATCTTAGCTGTCTGAAGTTCCATCTGTCAGCATAGCCTGAAATAAGTTGTCATATGCAGGTGCCCTGTTGTAAATTTGAGTTTTGTTAGTTCTGGAGTGAGTTTTATGCAAGACACTTATGTGTCAATTCAACAAAATGTTAATGTATTTTTCTTGCTGTTTTAGTAACATCCTGAGGTATTCGTCCAAAGTTTGATACCGAGATCGAGCAGCAGCTGGCATTCCTCTTCCCAGATGAAATGTTGTTGTATTTATTAAACGCGTGCAAATATAGCTATCTATATATTCGCCTTCTTCAAGTTGAACCCCAACTGTAGCACTGTGGAAGTTTATGGCTTACTACTCAAAAGTACAAATAAAAGAACAAAAAAAAAAAACGGAAACCATTTAGCATGCAGATAATATGATGTTGTATTTTTCAGTGTACATCATGTTCGTTTCTATTTTGTATATTAATTAGCGACACAGACTATGGGGAAATCTGTGGCCTTGTTTTCAGACGCAAACCTGACTAGAATAATTTTTCTCCAGCAAGAGGGCGGGGACGCACTACATCATCCAGCAGCACCCAACGAAGTAATTCTAGACAGAGTGCTTGTACCCATTGCCGTCAACTGGGTCATTCTTCAAATGATTGCCCTTCAAATGCTTCTAATTTTCGCAGCTTTCGATCCCAGGAAACGAATCCACTGACTGGTATTTTTATACACTTTTTTCTGATCTTGGTTATCACTTTTAATACCACATATGGAGAAACTTTATACTTAAATGACATCTCTTCAGCCGTTTGAACAGACATCTGAGATTAGAACTGCTTTTGCATATAGATCTTTATTTTTAAGAGCCTACGTTACATAGAGCATGAAATATCAGGTAAAAAAATTGCTTGATAAATTGAAAATTATATGTATATCTATTAGATTTTTAACTTCCATACTATTGAAAAACTTTATAGATCTAAACGGACTTATGCAAGTGGCATGTAAACTATGTGCATTTGGCACTATATTAATGCACGAATATCCTGAGGCAATGATGTAATTTTTTTGCCAAGTCTCTCCAGCCCGTTGAACAGACATCTGAGATTAGAACTGCTATTGCATATTAGATCTTATCTGAATGAAGCTTTAACCTGTCTTACAACCCCCCCTCTTAAGTGGAATTTGTTTATTTTGCAATTCATGATTTTAAATAGAATACCTCAGTTTCTCACCACTCAAATGCCTTAACTGCATATCTATTCTTATAATGCATTTGATAATGCAGGAGAATCTTCGATTCCTTGTGATTCATGTGGTGGACCATGTGTTTTACGTACTGCAAATACTGCGAATAACAGGGGAAGGAAGTTCTACAAATGTCAATCTCAGGAGTGCAACTACTTTGTGTATGTCCAGCTAGACTTGTTCACCCTTTTTTTGTCTAAAAAATTAGCTCTATGGCATCAACTATTTGTGACCTTTTATAGTTCTTTAGACCTTGCTTCCCCTTTGCTGATGCTTTTTGTAAGAATTTCTGCAAGTTGCTGAAAGCTAGTAACAAAAAAAAAAAGAAGTTAAGTTTGATGAGAAATGATCTTGTCTATAAGTAATGGTCAACCTTTATGTGCTTAGTCTTGTCATGCCAAACGGAATTTGGTGCAATGCTAATTGTAGACTAATCACAGAAAAGGGAGAACCAAAGTGATACTGGACGGCACAAGTCTATCATTAAGGCTTCGTTTGCATTAACTAGAGAGAAAAGAAAGAAATAATGACATTAGTTTGGAGAGAAGAGAAAAGAAAAGATAGCAATGACTGAAATTCATGTTTGGATAAAGTGTGATGGGGAAAAAAATGCTAACATTCTTGTTTAGATGATATAGATGAGAGAAAACAAAAGAAATAGTTTAAACCAATTTACTATTATATCGTAACATTTAATAAGGACCAAAATGTCTTTAAAGTCTTTCGTTTTAAAATATTAGAGTTATTTTTGGTATTATGAAGTGTCACTTAAGTTATTATCCTTTCTTTCCAAATCTTCTCATTTTCCAAAGAATAGCACACAAGAGATTTGGAGGAATAAGGAGGGATAAACTATCCCTCCAAATCTTTTCTTTTCTCTCCTCATTAACCAACCAAACATGAAAAACACTATCCTTTCTTTTCTTTTCTTTCCCTATCCTTCCAATTCTCTCCATCCAAACGAAGCCTAAGGTTTTATCCATAGTAATTCACATGCTCACGAGCCATAGCCCTATACCCTTTGTCTACCTCAGCACCAGATTGAGAGACAATATCTTACTTCTTATAGTGCCAGTTATGTTGTAAATCACTAATGGTGATTAAACTACACAGGATACACACTTAATTGAGATAACAAAACTTATATTTCAAAAACTCACACTGTTTCAAAATACAAACTTTTCTCTCTTTTTTTTCTTTCGCACACCTCTATTCTTATGATTCTAGCTTCTATCTGATACACTACACAACACATGTATATATAGAACTCAAAACATATAAACAAACAAAACACAAATCTTCATCCGCCGTTTTTCTTGACTTTGGTGGATTTGAGCATGCAAAGTCTTCACGCATGTTTTGGCTTCACGCATGGTGTTTGGCAAACTTTCTTGACATGTGGTGCATGCATGTGATATGCTTTCCATATCAAGTTTATCTTTTCAACATTCCTCCTTAAACTTGATTCTCCATACTTCTGCATTTCTAACACCATCTCCAGTCTTGTGGACTTATTTCGGAATTTCTGCATTCCTTGCAACTCTTTTTCAGTCTTCTGGACTTATCTTGGAATTTTTGCATTCCGTGCAACTCTTCTTCAGTCTCTCTCTCGTCCAGTTATGTATAGAGATGGTTGACTCTCTTTTTCATAGTCAAGTCCTCGACTAGCGACAAGTATCTCGAACTGAACTGAGTCGACCTGCCTGAACTCTGAAGAGATACCATTTTCTTTCCCTGCACTTTCTTTCCCTGGAACTATTACTGAGATATTACATTGTCTGGCTTCACTTTTCTTCCTTTGTAGTCTTTCACGAACAGGCGAATTTCGTATCTCTGAACTTCGCCTTTTCCACTTCTCGTCTTATGGACGCACTTCAACCCAGTTGACTTATGATCTTCTGGTGGACTACACTGCTTCTTCTCTATGGTGAACTTCTCTTCATCCATATATGTCTTCCATTCCTTCTCTTGAATGGCTTCGGTGAAGCTAACCGGATCTTCTTCTGACTTCTCTTTGGTCCAGTATCTTTCACCCGGATCCACTTCTGACTTCTTCTTGTCAGGAACGGGAGCAATTTGTGTCACTGTTGGTGGCACTGCTTCAACCTTATCTTGTGGCATTGTTGGTGACACTTCTTCTGCTTCATTCTCTTCTTCTTCAATCACGAGCTCCTTAGGCTCCGTTTCTTCCTCAAATATCCAGCTAACAGGATTCTCATATTGAGCCATCAATAACATTCCGTTTAGCTCATCTGTGTCTTTCTCTGCAAAGTACACATGTTCGTCATTTTCATCTTCTTCTGTTAGCTCACTTCTGCATTCACGGGCATAGTGGTCGTATCTGTTGCAGTTATAACACTTCACTTTTCTTTTCCCATCTTCACCTTCTCGTCCTTGATAGCCACGACCTCTACCTCGACCTTTTTGTGAATTTCCCCATTTCTCCTTTTTTGCTGAGAACTTTAACTGCAGGACTCGCTCGTCCTCTGGGATGCTTGAGGTATTCTTCTTGTCGATTCGTTGTTCATGGATTTCTAGCGTGGCTTGTAACTCGTCAATCGTCATGCCATCCAAATCCTTCGATTCTTCAATGGCTACAACCACGAACTCAAATTTCGAATTGAGCGATCTCATTATCTTTTTGAGCACACGTACATCTTCGATCTTTTCTCCACATCCTCTGATCTGATTCACAATAGTCAATATTCTGGTAAAGTACTCAGAAATTGACTATCTTTCCTTCATCTGCAGCAATTCAAATTCCCCCCTTAGACCTTGAAGTCTAATTTTTATCGTCTTTTCAATTCCTCGATTTGCTTTACAAAGAATTTCCCATGCTTGCTTGGCGGTGTTGACGGCGGAGATCTTCTCAAAACTTGCTTCATCTACACTTTGATAAAGCAAATATAACGCCTTCTTGTCATTTCGTCTTTCTTCTTTAAGCTCGGCTTGTTGGACTTGGCTTAGATTCTCTACTTCTTCGGGTTCGTCATACCCGGTATCAATCACATCCCACAAATCTTGTGAGGCTAGAAGGACTCTCATCATGATACACCACTTCTCGTAGTTATCTTTGCTCAGTCGCGGAAGCTGGGGCTGGAAGAAATTGCTGGAGGACGCCATCGGATTTGCTTAAGCACTTGAGGTGCTTATTTCTGAAAATCGGTGTAGAATCTGGTCAAACCGATCACACGGTTGCGTCCAGAGCGTTCCGTTTAGTAAAAAACGACTCTTCGTTTGCTCAAATCGGAGTTAAAATGAGCCCGGAACGGACAAAATACCAACTAGGGGTAATTTGGTAATTTCCAGATGATTTGCTGACGTGGATGCTGACGTGGCAGTGACACGTGTCGGCTCCTGATTGGGCCACGTGTCGGCCGGTGGTTGGTGCCACGTGTCCGGTTCTTATTAGGCCACGTGTCAGTTGATGGTGGGGACACGAGGCTGATGACGTCAACCTGACGTGTCTGGCGCGTGCGCGCGTGGGTCCATGCGTCGTCTGGAGGTGGAAGACGACTGGGCGCGTGGCTGAGAGTGGGCTTCACTCTCCGGCGTTCAGGAGGCGCGTGAGGGCGCGTCCCTTGGTGTTTTCTCCTGATTTCTTCGGGGATGCGTTCCTACTGGAACGGAGAAGCTAGGTGTATGCTCAAACGTGTGGGTTGAACACCTATGACGCATGAATAAGGATTGAAAGGTTCGGCTCTGTTTTGTTATTTTTCTTCTGGGTTTGCTCAAGTTTCACCAAGCTCTGATACCATGTTGTAAATCACTAATGGTGATTAAACTACCCAGGATACACACTTAATTGAGAGAACAAAACTTATATTTCAAAAACTCACACTGTTTCAAAATACAAACTTTTCTCTCTTTTTTTTCTTTCTCACACCTCTATTCTTATGATTCTAGCTTCTATCTGATACACTACACAACACATGTATATATAGAACTCAAAACATATAAACAAACAAAACACAAATCTTCATCCGCCGTTTTTCTTGACTTTGGTGGATTTGAGCATGCAAAGTCTTCACGCATGGTGTTTGGCAGACTTTCTTGACATGTGGTGCATGCATGTGATATGCTTTCCATATCAACTTTATCTTTTCAACAAGTTAACTGAGTTAAAGGTAGTTAAGTAGCCGAAAGTTGACAAACTATTCAAAACTGCTCCTGCATAATCAACATTTGTCCTAAGCCCCAACCCCCAGGTGGCCATGATTACCAAACAAAACACCAAGACTTGAAGACCCTTTCAAATGGTAAAGGATTCAAATAGTAAACTAATACATGAAAAGTATTCATCTTGGAATAGGAGCAAAAGTCTCTTGATAATCTATGCCAGGGGTATGAGTATAATCCGTGTCAACCACCTGAGCCTTAAAGCCAGCAACAAAACCATCTGGATTATACTTGACTGTAAAGACCCAATAACAATCCACAACCTTTCGTCCAACTGGAAGTGGAACTATGTCCAATGTTTGTTAAAAGATAGTTGAGAAGCTAAATCATGTAATGGGGTAATGCTTTAACAGACAATGATTATATTATTCATGTAGTTTGGTCATTCTGAATCCAATGTTTGATCCCTTTGGATTCTTTCGTATCTCAGACACGGTGTCAAAGTTGTTCTGTCAGTTTAATCTTTTAATGCAACCTCCAAACTCCATTGGTCGTCAGGCTAATAATTTTCCATTTTCCTTGGACTAGAGCCAGTCTTGACATAAAAGGGAGAAAAGATATTCAAGAAAATAACAAGTTGCTGCTGAGAATAAGCTTCAGAAATACCAGCAGCATATTTGGAAATATTTGAACCAGAATATAAAACTGAAGGTTTTCCTTCGAAACACAGAAAATATGCTAGTCGCATCCATATAGTTATGGATGCTAGTCGCATCCATGGAAGACTTCATGCAATAACTTCGATATTCCTCTGCTTGTTGATGTTGTTTTTCACTTAGTTCCGTCTTTTGTTCTTGACGATTTTCGGGACGCTTCTCAGGGGATATCCTCCCCCATTCCTCACTGTACTATATTTGTTTTTATTCTTCTTTTCCTTTTTATAAAATACTCATTCAAGAAAAAAAAAAAAAATTCACTTCTAATTCGGATTGTGTTTTCTTCCCTGCAATGCAGATGGGAGGATAACGTTAATAGCAATGGGGGAAGAAGTGATCCACGTGCAAATATCAGTAGGTCGGCGTCCAATCCCTTCAGGATGGGCAGCCATGGCAGGTTTGGTCGGGGCAGAGCACAAGTCACCGGCATGTCATTTGTATCACCAACAGGTGATCCTGTATCGGGTAGAATGTGTTACATTTGTGGTGATGCCTCACATTTTGCCAATGTTTGCCCAAATCGTGGTATGTGACTAATGTGCTTCACCGTAACAGTACTTTTGGTAAGCCTGTATCTATTCAGTTGGATATTTGTACAGGAAAGAAACGTATGTCGTACCTGTTTTTTCGTTCTTGTACGTTTCTGTAACTGAGGAATCTTGAATTATGATAGATTAATATATTTTTTATATGTTCGGAAATGTTGGTCAACTTTGAAACGATCAGGCACTCACAAGATAGTTATATCACCACATGACGAATGATGTTTGAGCACGTACATGCACAGACAGGTATACTATATGTGATACCAAATTACAACTTCTCTTAAGGAACATGCATATTTGTACAAATACATTAGAAGAGTCTTGGGCCTAATTGTGACACCCCAGATTTTCATCATAGGTTGGCCAAAGCCTAAATCAAAAATCATATTTTGGAACATAATAATCATATTTTGTTCCAAAATTATATTTTGTTTCAAAATATGAATTTTTTTTTCGAAAAATATTTTTTTTGCGAAAAAGTATATATTATGTTCCAAAATATGAATTTTGTTTTCGAAAAATATTTTTTTTGCGAAAAAGTATATATTATGTTCTAAAATATGAATTTTGTTTTCGAAAAATATTTTTTTTGCAAAAAAGTATATATTATGTTCCAAAATATGAATTTTTTTTTCGAAAAATATTTTTTTTGCAAAAAGTATATATTATTTTTTCAGAAATAATTCACTAAACCCCCTTATACTATTAATTTCACTAAACCCCCTTATACTATTGAGGGTAGTTTAGGCATTTTGAAAAGTGAGGGAGCAAATTGATGAAATTGAATATTATAGGGGGCAAAGTGGACACACAAGGGGTTAGTTGATTAATCTGGATAGTATAAGGGGGTTTACTGAAATTAACCCATATATTAATTACTAATTATGCCACAGATTAAAGAATTATTAGTTCTTTTATAATCAATTTCCCTTTTTTTTCTAATACGTAAATTCATTGATTTGTCGAGTCTGGTGTTCCAAACATCCCAACCGCATAAACCTCCTAATTCCTCTTGGAAACAACAAGAACTCTGTTGGCCGAAACCTCTTATTTGAAACATACCTAGAACTGAAAAAATTCGCTACTAGAATAATACCGAAGAACCTATGAGTCTATATATATATATATATAATATATAAGCACATAAAATAATCCGAATAAATCAATAATTTAAATACACCGTAAATACAAATATTATTAGTATTATTATTATTATTTTATTTATTTATTTAAACTGCCCCAAAACAAATATATATAAAATTACATAAACTTTAACTAATAGTTTTCAAATTTTTTTTTTAATAAAACCGTGATTAGTTTTCCTTCCCCTATTTTTCTGGCGACCAAACAAAGTTAAATGACAACTTTAACTAAAATTACATATCAAAATTAGAGGCAAAGTAAACGTGAAAATTAAAAAGAGCCATACATCAAAATTGTTTTAATCATACCCAACAATAAACTATTTTTTTTTTTTTAACAAAGCAAGGATTTTTTTTTTAGAAACACATCTAAATTCTACTGAACTAGAACGGAATGATGGGATTGATGCTGGAAGGGATTGACTCGAGTATTTTCCTTTAATAAACTAAATTTTATACTATCATTATTCAATTCTTGAATCATACCCAACAATATAAAGTCAATAATTGACAAAAAAAAAGCCAAAAAGAAATAAAATAGTGAACAGAAAGCGCGGCTCTCTCTCTCTCTGCCAGGGCGGTAGATTTGGAGTTGGAAATAATTTGGAGAGGAGGAGGGAGATGTTGGAGTTGGAAATAATTTCTGAATTCCCATGGTTTAATTTCCTCTAATTTGGGCAAGACCCAGATAGGATTTTGAAGGTAGGAGGCCAGGAAAACAGGGGCAATAATTTCAAAATCTGATTTTTCAACACCAAAAGAAATCAGAGGTTTTTCTATGGGATATAGAAATTGTGGTGGTGGTGGCGGTAGTGGTACAGGTGGCAGTGGAGGTGGTGGAGGGAAGGTGGGTGAAACTAGGGTTAGGGTTAGGCTTATGGTTAGGGGTGGAGGAAGGGGTTAAGGGAGATGGGTTAGGATTTGGATATAGAAATAGTGAATGGTTGGGTATGGTTTAAATTATCTTGTTATTTCTCTTGAGGATATCTTTATAATGGAAAATATGTGTGTTTGACAAAGGGCAATATAGTCTTTTTCTTTTAAGTCAATGCTCAAAAATAATCAGGGATGTAAATGAGTTATTTTTTTTTAATTAGGGAATGTAAATGCAGTTATGCAAAATTGAGAAATCAAAATGATATTTTGACATAGTTCAAGGAATGTAAGTGAAATTAATCCTATAAATTATGGTATTGATTGCACTTCTCGTAAATTTGAAAATAAAAAGAAAAATGGACTCCATCTGTTTACTAATCGTCAATGTTCCCGTAGAGACTCAAGTCAATACTCCCTCTCAAAAGTCTTTTGAAAATTGTCCATAAATAAAAGGAGGATTGCTGTGATTTTTCTTTTTAGTTATAATTTGGGGAGATTCCCATATTTGTCCCATTACCATCCCCGTTTAATTTTGGCATTTTCATATTTGTCCCAAAACTAGTTATTACAGGAGGCGGGGAAAGGCTAGTCGGGTTTGGGGCAGGGCGGGAAGGTTTTTCTCCATAAAAATACAAAATAAATAAATAAATAAATTATACAAATGAATATAATAGTTAACTTGTTAATTAAAACTTTGAATTTACTGTTATTGTAGAGTATTAAAGTAATACATGCAATTTTTTTACAAAGTTGAGTTGAGATTAAGACGAGAAAAGTGAAGAGGTAAAGAGACTAGTACTAGGTATTAGATAAAATGTAGTAATAAAAAATTAATTAAAAGGCTAGAGTTTACTTTTGAGCTATAAAGCGCGAACACTTCATCTAGGGTCACCGTACTCGTGTCGAACACGCTAAAAACATGTCCTAGATTTTTTTAAAATTGGACACGCGGTGGAGACGACATGGACATGACAATGTAGGTTTACTTCAAGAAACCTCTTATATTATTCAATTTAATCAACTAACCTCTATTGTGTCAACTTTGCCCCCTATACTATCCAATTTCATCACTATGCCCCCTCCTCCTCAAATTTTGAGTCAAAATGTCTAAACTACACTCTCTTAATAGTATAAGGGGGTTTAGTGAAATCAACCCTTAAAAAAATTATTTTTCGAAAATAAATTATATTTTTCGTAAAAATTATAAATTTCAAAAATATATATATATATATATTTCGGAAAATATGATTTTTTCCAAAAAATAATTTTTTTGCGAAAAATATAGATTATGTTCCAAAATATGATTTTTTTACGAATATTTGTTTTTGTGAAAAATATATATTATGTTCCAAAATATGATTTTTTTTTCCGAAAAATATATTTTTTGCGAAAAAGTATATATTATGTTCCAAAATATGATTTTTTTCTAAAAAATATTTTTTTTGCAAAAAAGTATTTATTATGTTCCAAAATATGATTTTTTTTTCGAAAAATATTTTTTTTGCAGAAAATATATATTATGTTCCAAAATATGATCTTTTCCAAAAAATAATTTTTTTGCGAAAAATATATACTATTATGTTCCAAAATATGATCTTTTCCGAAAAATAATTGTTTTTGTGAAAAATATATACTATTATATTCTAAAATATGATTTTTTTCTGAAAAATAATTTTTTTGCAAAAAATATATATTATTTTTTCCGAAATAATTCATATTTTCGAAAATAATATACTCCCTCCGAAAAATAATATTTTGCAAAAAATATAAATATATTTTGTTGAATTTATAATTTTTGCGAAAAATATAATTGATTTTCGAAAAATAATTTTTTAAATGGTTGATTTTACTAAACCCTCTTATACTATTAAGGGTAGTTTAGGCATTTTAACTCAAAATGTGAGGTAAGGGAGCATAATGATAAAATTGAATAGTATATGGGATAAAGTGGATACAGTGGGAATTAGTTGATTAAATTGAATAGTATATGAGGTTTTTTTGAAATTAACCTATTTTAAAATACAAAAAGTAATAGGAAGCTTAATATAATTTCGAGCATATAATTAAAAACTTATGAAATAAAAATATTTGGGTACTTAATGTAATTAACAATAATTATATTAAAAAATATAAGTTAAAACTTAAAGGGCATATTAGTTTATTAATTCTTTGTCCCATACCAAAGTTGCAAGTTTCTCGCTTGATAATTCGGAGTTGGAGGCCATAGTGTTCATCGGTGATGGTGATGGAATCGATGATGAGTTTATGGAAGATCCAACTCAATAGAGATGGTTATGAATTTCTTTTATTTGTGTCTTTCTAATGTGCTTTTGATTTTAAACTTATTTGAGAAAGATGAAAATATTATAGATTTTTGGTTTTGCAATTCTCACTTTTATGTCATTAATTAGAAAATATGAAATTGTAAGTTTTTGTTATTAAAGACTTGTTATGTTATTAATGAGAAAGAAAAAATTATAATTTGTCACTCAATTTTTTATTTTTGTGTATAGAATGGAGAATTTTGAATATATTAGATATTTTATTTAACTTATTTATTTATTTTTATTTGTAAATTTATTTGATTCTCATTATTTAAGTCATAAATAAAATAAAATCTTATGTACAAAAATACTCATATTAACCTCTTGCCCAAGGCCTCTAAATAGTTTTAATATCTCATGGCAAGGCCGGCCGTTGTGGTGTGTGTCACATATTTAAAACTACAGGTAAAATAATAAATAATTGTTACAACAAAAACAATTATGATTAATATTCATTTCTGTTCTTCCTGTATTTCTTATTTTAAATCTTTAGTAAGGAAGGTCAAGGGAAGCCGGATGAATAGAAGATTCAAGTCACGATTCGGACACAGCTGTTCAATCATATATTCTATCATTCTCACAATTTGTATCTTTCAAACAAGAATCAGCAAAGATGGCCCTTCCTAACCTTCCAAGCTCTTCTGGTCTTCAAGTCAATTACAAAATTTTAGTGTATGATGTAACTGTTGAATTATGTGACCACATACAGTGTACGTTACTCGTGAATACCGAGGCTAGGCCTACTTTTTCTTACATAATTATTAAGGGATAATTACACTTTCCTACCATTGAGATTGGTTAAATTACGCATGCACTCCCTTTAGTTTGGATAATTACAAGTATCTTCCTTTCAGTTTTTTTTTTTTTTTTTTTTCACACACCCATTTAAAAAACCCCTCACCTTCCCTAGTGGAAAGAGAGGTTATACCGTTGGGCCAAATGGTCTTTCGGTAATTCCAATTTATATTTTGTAATAATACCACCTTTCGGCTAACTTCCGACATTGTCAAAGGCAACTAACATGTTTTCAATAATTTTTTAGTGATGAAATGACTATGTTACACTCACTTATTTGTGAAACTATTTAATAAAAATACATGGCTATAAGAATGATTTCATATTGATATGAACTAAAACTAGAGCTGGCAATTCGTGTCAATAAGTCGACCCACGTGTTAACAGGGCAATCTAATATTAGTCGACACGAAAATCAAACATTTTAAATATGACATAATCCAACACGAAAAATAAAAAATAAAAAATAAAAATAAAATTGAAATTGAATTTGACACGCTTCAGTAATAGTTTATTAATATATTTCAATCCATGATCAATTAGATAATAGAAAAAATCAGTAAATAAATATAACAATAAATATTATCGTGTCAAATGTATCAAGTCGTGTCAGAAATTGTCAACTCTAACTAAAATATATAAAGAGAAGAATATTGTAATTATTCAAAAGAGAGGGGAGGGAACTGTAATTATTCCTATTATTAATTTGAGAAAGTGTTTTGCTCTATCAGTCAACATAAGAAGGTTCCTCTTGAATTACTTTTTGGTTTAAACATTAGATTACAATCTTATCACGTGGGGAAGACCAGTAATAAATCTTGGAAATGGCATACCAACTTAATTAGGTTACTGATTGATTGACCAAAACATCAAAAGCAGTCACTCGCCGGCGAGTTTGATCTTCACAATAATGATGATATTTATGGACTGCTAATTTCTTCATTCAAATCTTTATTTTCAACGTAAAATTATATTATTTCATTCGTCCGAATTTAGTTGTCCACTTTATCTATTTTATTTATTCAATTTTAAATTCCGATACAATACTATCATACATTTTTCTAAATTATCGCTCTCTAGAGTCTCCATTAAATTCAAAATGTAATGAACCCTACTAAAAATAAAATCTTAATTATATATATACACTGTGTTTGGTAACCTGAATTTGAAGGAAACTGAATTTGGAATTGGAAATTTGGTGTTTGGAATTAATCGAATTGTTAAAATTTGGAAATTTGACCGGAAATTTTATAACTTATCCAATTTCACTCAAATCTATGGAAAAATGAACGGATTTTAGGGGATTTGGTAACTGCCCATTAATTTACTCTTAGTTTTTCAAAATTATCCTTCAACTAATTATCTATATCCCTATACTATAAGGGCAATATCGTACACAATTATTTTTTCTATAACTGAATTTCCATTTCTTCCAAACACAAAATACAATTCATTTTCCATTTCAATCCAATTTCATTTCCATTTCTAATTCCAAATTCCGATTTTTTTTTTATTCCAAACAAAGTGATAGGGGGCGAAATTGAAAAGAAAATAAAATAAAAAAATTAATAACTTTTCAAACATGGATAAATAAAAAGGGACGGATGGAGTACTTCATTAGCATCATATATTATCTTATTATTAGTGAACTACTTGATTTAATCATTTTTAGTTGTGAATACTGTCTTAGTCTTCAATAAAGTAAAAGAACAAAACAATAATTTCAAATAATATGATGAAAGGTCTAACCGTTCAGCAGTATCAATTCCTTACTCAGCAAGTAAGATGAGCTGGTCCTAGTCGCATTAGAGACAATGTGCGAAAACTTCAAATAAAATCAATAGATTACTATCATTGATTATCTTATAATTACAAGACTACTTGACTTAATAATTTTTAGTCCTTATGACTTTTATTAATGTAACATTAATGTTATGCGCTGGGATGTTTGAATTTAGAATTCAAAGTTTGATTTAAATAAAGTTGAGAAAACAATAATAAGAATTTTAAATCATATTGTTATTTGTTAAATTAAGTGTTATGACTAGGGATGACAACGGGTTGTGTTTGAGACGGGTTTCCCTAAATCCATTACCACCCCGTTAGAAAATTAGTACAACCATTACCATCCCAAACCTGCGACACGATGGGTTTTAATCAGTATTATTATTACCACTCCGTCGGAACAAACGGATTCCATCAGTACCTACTAAATTTTTAAATTTTTAATGAAACAACACGAAACACATAAATGACCTGCCATGAACTTGAAAGATCACATACTAAAGAGACTAAATCATTCACCTAGTATCCATAATCTTGTCCTTAAAATTTTCTTCAACTTCGCCAATTTAAGGGAATGAAAAATGATAATTACATGACAAAAAACACCCACTTAGGCATTAATCCATTTTTTCATTGAATACCGAAATAAAAAGTGCAAAATTATTGACTATAAGGTGTAATATGACTATATATATATTTATATCTTATATAGCCATATAGATTTTTTGGTCATGAACTTTTTGTTAGTCTAACTTAAATAGATATATTAAAAATCAAAATTTAAAAATAAAATATTAAATTTTAATATAAACGGAGCGTGGCAGGTTCGGGGCGGGTTTTACACAAAACCCGATCCAATCCCAAATCCGCTTCGGGTTTTAACTTTTAATACCAAATCTGCCCCAAACCCATTCAAAAACTTATCGAACCCGCTTCATTAGAGGTGGAGCAGGTCGGAACCCGGCTGAGTTGGGCTAAATTGCCATCTCTAGATATGACTAGCGATTTCTCCTACTTAAAAACAATTCATGAAGAGAAAAGAATTTTGAATAAATACATGAAGAGAAAAGAATTTTCTATTTTATTTATAAAACCCAATCAATGTAAAAGAACAATTATAAATAAAATATCAACCAATGTATTATAGTTATAGAATAAACAAAATTACGAGACAACCTCAGTTTTTGCATTAGTTATTTTGGTTTAAAGTTTATTATCTTATTGTCGTCCAAACCCTAGAGGCTAGAGCCGTCCACCAAATCAAAAATATTTGACTTGAAAAAAATGGAAGAATCTATATAAACAAAATTTCCCTACCCAATCATAACCTTGCATGTATTGTATATATGTATATGCAGTTGATCAATTAAACTATAACCGAGGAATTATGTGATTAGTAGAGGCTCAGGAAAGATATATTATTCATGCTCTTCTAGATAAGCATCTATAAACATGAATTGTTTTTACATTTGTCAAAAGTTTCACGCGTAAATATAAATATGCTTTTTATCTACAGATAAACGACGAGGTCATTATCGAAGCTAGCCCACAGGCTCCGTTGACTTGTCATTTTTTCTTCTTTCATATATGCCGGACTGGGTACGTAAATATCTAGCTAGCTGTATTTACCTCAACTTATACTTTACCATGGAGATATGTTATAAAATGACCCACTTCAACGCGTGCAACTTTTGGGCGGTTTAATTCAATTCGTTTACTTCTCTTTCGCTATATAATTTTTTTTCCTACCTACAAAATTAGGTAAATTACTGTTACTTTATCTCAAATTTTTATTAAGTAAATTTGCATTTTCTATCTTTTTGAATAATTATAATTTTCTCCTCTTTAAGCGGGGTTGACATCTACATACGACTGATAATAATATGAAATTACCCTTCTACCTATGTATTTTTATTAAATATCTTCACTAACAAGTATAGTCATTTCACCATTAAAAAACTCCTGATGTAAACATTGACTGATTTTGATCATACTTGAAGTGAGTAGGGGGTGTTTGTTATAAAATATAAATTGGAGAGGAGGTAATAGTAATTATCCAAACTAATGGAGGTGCAGGTGTCATTTAGCTAATCTCGAGGCGAGGTAACTGTAATAATCCCTAAAAAAATTTTGAATGTTAATTGTTAACAATTCAAAATATTAGGATTATGTCATGACCATCATGATACTGGTGGAAGAGAAGGAATACAAAATAAGAAATTAAGATAGAACCAAAATATGAATATGTAAACAAGTAAATCTTAGACAAGCACTAAAGCACATATGTGGAGAAAGCGATTTATCACCTACTTTATCTCCCCGCCTCATGATCATCATTTTGTAGAAAACTTATCTAAGTTATCAATATCATATATATGTTTGCCTCATTTTGTTTATTTTCCCACTGTTTTTGCCCCCTCAAATTAGTGTATAAACTACTTCAATTAGAGTCTCACCTCTCTTTCCGTAGTACATGTTAATCTAAAGCACAAATAGTCAAATATATATAAAAAATTTCTTTGTCTTCTTTCAACCTGGGTAGGTAACTAAAAGGGTGCATGCATATGTGTTATATGTGTATAAACATGTTATATCCACACTAAAAAAAATAGTAGACACAAATTTGGTAATAGTCTAAAATTATTTGTCATTATAGTCTAAAATTATTTGTCATTATAGTACAAAAAGTTGAATACAAATAGTAAATTTTGGTTGGAGACTAATATTTTGTGCCACCATAGTATAAAATGTTGAATTTCTATCTAGGAGATCGAATGTATAATACTAATTTTTATTGTTACTATATCCTAAAAAAAGTTTAAAGTCAAGACTTTGTGTCCGGTGCTAAAATTATAGCGGCAGTTTTTGCCTCATTTGGTTACGATTGGGATCCGCACTGAAACCATTATTTCTTATAGTGTCACAAGCTTTTTTAAATATATAAATTATATTTTCCATGGTGTATATATATAAATGCATGACCTTTGCTTGTTGCTTCAGTTATATATACAGAATTGTAGGAGCTAGCTAGCAAGGAAGGAAAGCAATAGAAATCATGGTGAGTGCTGAAAAGAGCAAGAGGATACTGGTATTCGGAGCTAGTGGGTACCTTGGTAAGTACATGGTGAAGGCAAGCGTCTCCTTGGGCCATCCAACTTACGCCTATGTTCGCCCCATCAAACCTAATTCCGATCCTTCCGATCCCAAGCTTCAGCTGCTCGACCAATTTCAATCCATGGGAGTCACCATCTTCCAAGTAATATATCAATTACCTAGCTACATATACATATATATATATCAACAAATAAATTTTATTTTTATTCTTTTCTCTTTTGTGTGTGCTCTCTCCCGGAGAGACTCATAAATCATAAGTACTAGTCAATAGATAGATTTGTCAATGGATCGGATTTTGATCCTAATCCGATTCGAATTCGATCCGATTAGCCGGATATGGATTGAAAATAAAATCCGATAACCCGATTAAGATCCGAATCCGATAATCCGATTTCTTAACAAATTGAATTTGGATTTATGTCAATTCGATCCGATATAAAATATATTTATATATATATATATAAATATATATTTGATATTTTTATGTGTATATATTTAATACTGTACATATATATAAATGTTAGTTGTTAATTATTTTATTATTTATTAATAATGATTGATCATAAATATAATTATTAAAAGTGTGAATAATTTTAGTGTTTCAGTATTTATTGATTTTTGTATTTTTTTAATAGATATTCAGATAAGATATTCTATAATGAAGAAATTTGAATATGAACTAACTAAGTGAAAATCCGTCGAATTATCGAATTTGGATCGCGGATCGGGAGTTTTTGTCATCCTTATCAATAGACTTGTCAATAATCCGATTATGATCCGAATCCGATATTAACTGGATATGGATTGAAAATAAAATCCGATAACCCGATTAGGATCTGAATCCGATAATCCAATTTCTTAAATAATTGGATTTGCATTTAACTGATCCGATCTGAATCCGATCCATTTACAAGCCTATCAATAGACATACCTTCTTCTGATACCTTACTTGGCAAGAGACAAAACAAGTACTCTGCTCTTTTATACAACAAAAAGGTTGTTTCATTAACTTGAACAATTAAAGAACTGTCTTGAAATGTAAACTAATATATATATTTATATATATATATGTATATGATTTTTATAACATGTATAGTAGTACTGCATAGTGAAGCTGAACACTCAATACCTGCATGCAGGGGGAATTGGGTGAACATGAGAAGCTTGTTTCAATCTTGAAACAGGTAGATATAGTGATTTCTACACTTGCAGTTCCACAACATCTTGACCAACTCAAAATTATAAGCGCTATGAACGAGGCTGGTAATATTGAGGTAATCATATTCACATATATACATATACATAGATATGTTACTCTTGTAAATGTATATATATTCCTTGTACTTTCCTCATAATTATGTTTAATTTACAGTTTGATTTTGTTTTAATATATCCAACTTAATTTTATATGCATGTATACACACATATATATATAAGCAGAGATTTGTTCCATCAGAGTTTGGAAATGAAGTTGATAGAATTAGAGGAGCACTACCACCCTTCCAAGCTCTTCTTGATAATAAAAAGAAAATAAGGAGGGCAACGGAAGCAGCTGGTATAGACTACACTTATGTGTCTGCAAATTCATTTGCTGCCTATTTTGTGGATTACTTGCTTCATCCTCATGATCAAAAGCTTGACCATGTTACTATTTTTGGAAGCGGGGAAGCAAAAGGTAATTTATTAATTAACGACTCTCTATATATGATATATGTATTCTCTATTTCTAATTTATATAGAAGCATATACTTAATAATATATTAATGCACTCTTTCATGTGGATGGTTATATAGACGGATGTATATATATATATATATATATTAGTATATCACAGACTTACTCAGTATTCACTTCATTACTAATTAGTTGTTCAAGTTTGATATTTTAATATTTTTTTTTGTGTTTTTTAATTTTGCTTTTTCATAATATAATATAGTTGAAAGTTTTAGTATGACTTGTTATTTTTTTAAGTCAAGGGATAATTTAAAAAAATATAAAATTATATATTATTATAATTTAAAAATGAACAAATGTTTTAAAATAAATAAAATTTAAAAAATGTAGAACTAATAAAAGAGTATTAAATAAGATATGTAGAGAGCTACTCAGACCGAAGAGAGGACGGAGGATGGCTTAATTTGGCAATTTATTTGTAAGGAATGTCATATCCTATGTTAATTATTAGCCTAAAATATATGGGTTAATTCAACAGTGACACGTGCATGCATGGGCACTAGCAGACAAAACAAAGTTGTGTTGGACGAATTTGTGTAGAACCCATATATATATATCTATGTTGACATCTCATTTCAATTTGTTGTGTTTCGCATGTGAGAGAAAATATTTATTTGATCCTCTCACTATTACGTACATCAAATTTGTTTTTTGTTCTGCCGTACGTTATGTGTTGCACTCCATAGCACTCAATAATTTAAGGGTTACTATAAAAAAAAAACCTATAATTTTTTAATTATTCAAAAAATCCTCCGTGATTTTAATACATCCTCTATAATTTTTAATTTAATCAAATATTATTCTGCCCTTTATAAAATTACAAAAATATCCTCTAAAATTCTAATTCATTCAATTTAAATATCAATTTCAACCCAATTAAATTCTAACTCTTATCATTTATCTCAATTAAACTCTAATTCTTCCCATTTATCACAAATCCATTTTTTCTCACTCATTTACTCCAAAACTCTAAATCCTTCCATTTATTACAAACACACTTTCAATATAAATCCCGATTTTAACCCAATTCAACTCTATTTCCTTTTATTTAATTATCACAAACCCACTTTCAATTTAAATCATAATTTCAACGCAATTCAATTATAATTCTTTCCATTTATCACAACCCCACTTTTTATCCTCCATTTACTCCAAAACTCTAATTCCTTACATTTATCACAAGTTCAATTTCAAATTAAATCTCAATTTCAACCCAATATTTAATTTATAATTATATATATCTCTCTCTATATATAATCATATATATGTACTTATTTATACATATATAATTATATATATATATATATTTATATGCACATATATATATCACTATATATAATTATAATCATATATATGTACATATATATATATTTACGTATATTTGAGATAAATGAAAGGAATTTAAATCCCCTTTCCTCAAAGGAATTCTTAGGGTCAACAAATGGGGTCTTCCAACTGTGCGTTTCAATTAATTCCCACAAGCTTTTCTAAAAAAAATATATATAAAAATAAATAAATAAATGAAAGGAATTAGAGTTGAATTGGATTAAAATTGAGATTTAAATTGAAAGTGAGTTTGTAATAAATGGAAGGAATTAGAGTTTTGGAGTAAATGAGTGAGAGAAAGTGAGTTTGTGATAAATGAAATGAATTAGAGTTTAATTGGGATAAATGAAAGGAATTAGAGTTTAATTGGGTTGAAATTAGAATTTTGGAGGGTATTTTTGTAATCTTATAGAAGGCAGAGAGTATTTGGTTAAATTGGAAATTATAGGATTTTTTTTGAAACTCTAGGGCATTTTTTGAATAATTTGAAAATCATAGTGTGTGTTTTCTGATAATAGCCCATAATTTAAACTAGGTTACTATTTTCATGCATGAAAAGTGTTTTTTTCAGTGAATTTAATCAGAGAATAAAATAAACTTCCGTGACAATTAACTGATTTAAATACATATGCTCTTTAGATGCACTATAAAAGTTCTGTTTGAGTCTGCAACTCCTCATTGAATTAGGAGATGTTTGGTAAAATTGAAAATCAAGTGAAACAAATTTTCATTGCCAAAGTTTTTAAATAATTATGGGTTAAATGCAAAAAAAACTCCCTAGAATTATGGTCAAATTTGCAAGTAACTCTCATAAACTATACTTTATGCAACAAACCCTCTAAACTATTATAATTTATTTCTAAATACCCCATTCTCTTGAATTTGTTTCATAGATGACCAAAATACCCTTTCGTATTGAATTATACTTAATACATTTTTCTTATTAACATAGATTATTGAAATATTTAATAGTAATTTGATGACGTATTCTCCATCTAAATTTGCATGAATTTACGTATAAATTTTAAATTAGTTAATTAAATAATATTTTTAGATTTTTTAAATAAAAATTAATTAAAATATTTAAAATGATTAAGTAATTATTCAATAGAGTTTACATATAGAAGAGAAAAAGAAGTGCCTATTATTGCGGTAATTTTGTCAATTATTGATGAATCTATTTCTTTGAAAAGAAGTTTTTATTTTAGTGAGAAAAAGTTTAAACTCAGTACAATTAATTTTCTCATTCAAATCAAATTAAATTTAAATAATAAGTTAATTATTATTGTAAAATAGCTACAACATATAATTGTTTCTCATTAAGGGGTATATTTATTCTCACAAAGTTAAGGTGAATGGTATAAATATCTTAAATTAGAGAAAAGATTATTAGTGTAATATAAAAAATGGGTAAATTTAATAAAAAGGATAAAATAGTATTATTAAAACAATTGGGGCTAATTGCAAAAACAAAAATCGATACTTCAGGGGGTTAGGTTTATTTACAAAAGTACGATCAGGGTGTTTTCTGCATGTACCCAATAATTATTAACTAATGTTTGAGTTATACTTTTATTATATTAGTCTTTAATATAAGTGTTCAGCATTTGGGGGAAAGTGAATTTTTTTTTTTTGTGTGTGTGGATAATTTGAATATATTGATTAAAGAAACAACTATATAAAGGGTTGGGTAATCCAAAAAGCAATAGAAGCAATAACAAATTCTTACCTAAGCCATCAACGTGTTGGTACAATAGAAAATAAATAAACATTACAAAGTAAATAAAACAATAAAACAGTGACAGATGGAGACAAGACCAGATAGCCAATTCCTTAGAAATCATTGTTGTCGCTTAAAATTTGAAGTTTTAATTTTAAATATTCTTCACTTGTTTAGGTGTTATTTAGATTATGTTTAACTTAACTTGTATAAAATTTCTTATAGTATGATAGAAGCATTAAATAAAATTAGCAATTTTAAACTTAGTTATTGAATATAAAACAATACACGTGTTTGTAATTTGGAGGTGATTATGAGTATTTGTTACCCTATAGGTTGGGGACACTAAAATCTTTAGATAATAGAAAATCAACTTAATCACTACATTTTGTTCCAAGGAATAATGAACATATAAAACCTTCCATATGTATGCACGAAGAGTCGAACAAACGGATGATGCCCATCTCTTCGTCTGAATGGCGGGAGTAGGCTAATAATAATATGTTTCATGAATGTGTAATATAATTAGGATTGCAAATAAACTGAGCTGAGTCCATTTTTGCAATATCCAGCATGGTTCATTTATTAAATAAATTAAAAAATTGTGCTCACATTCAGTTCATTTGTTAAATGAATGAGCTCGAATTGAACGTTAATTTTAACGAGTCGAGTTCGAGCCTACTCATGAACCACTTGATTCAGTTGCAACGTATCTTACTCTTGTCAATAGTCCCAAGATTTGGTTGTCGGTATTTAACATGTTTTCATTTTTCGAATACCATGCTCTTTAGGTTTTTGTTTATTTCATTTTTTCTATACTTTTATTTTCACTGAAATATTTTTTTTTGAAATGATCATATCAATCCTATAGTTTTCAACAACTTTCTTCGCAATTCACATTCTCTAGGGAATTATGGGATAATCTTACTATTTTACTTAGGCAAGCCTATTTACAAGCTTGGTGAGCCAAGTTCAGTAATGTTCAAAGTCGTCTCATTTAATAACAAGTCTAGAAAATGTGCTAAAGTTCGGCTCATTTGCTAGATGAACGAGCCCGAACCGATCTCTTAACGAGTCAAACACAAGCCCATACACGAATGTCTCATCAGTTCATTTGCAACCCGGAATATGATAGATGAAGTCACTAATGACATCATTGACCAACTTCTCATGAAATTGTGGATAAAGGTGGACCTTAGTAAGGCTGTAAATGAACTGTGCAGAACGAGCTTTGGAATGTTCAAGCTCGGTTGTTATGGAATGAGCCTAAAAATTGTGTTCAACATCGGTTCATTTGTTAAATGAACGAGTTTGAGCTGATGGTTAGTTTTAAGGAGTCGAGATCGGCTCAGTTGTAGTATATATTACTCGTGCCAATAATCACATACATTGAGTTGTTCATGTTTATTTTTATTATGTTTTTATTTTTCAAACATCATATTCCCTTATCCTTGTTTATTTGCTTTCCTCTATATACTTTTTTCACTTAAACATATTTTTTTGAAGTTACTTTTACGAAATAATTAATCTTAGTAGTTCCATAATTCCACACAACTCTTTACACATTAGGGCATCCAATTAGTTAGACGATCCAGATCCCGATATCATTGAACATTTTTTTTGGGAATTATGATATAATCTTTCTATTTTACTTAGAAGAGCATGTTCACATGCTTGCCGAACTCGACAAGTTCAAGTTTGACTCATCATTTGCTAGACGAACGAGTGCGAACCGATCTCTTAGCGAATTGAGCCCGAAACTACTCACGAAATGCTCGGTTCATTTGCAGTCCTAGACGTCCTAAGTCAGCCTATCTTGAAAATGTATTCTGTTCATACTTCATACACGAGACTTGCAAAATAATAATACAAATATAATAAATTAAAGAAAAAGATTTTTTTTTTAATCATTTACTAGTTGTTGAAGCATCCCTCAAAAACTTACACACACATTTTCTATTTCTATTTTAGTGATATTTATTTAAGTTTGTGAATCTGCAGTAAGCTTTATTGATTGCCTGCATTTAGGGTTTATGACTTCTGTTTGTTCAATATATTAGGATTTAGATAAAATAGTAATAATATTAATAGTAGTAATAGTTTAACCAATTCAATTATTTCATAAAATTATAGAGATCTAAAAATAAAACTTAACGCATCGGAATTAAGAAAATGTTCCAAACTTCTAAGAAGGAAAAAATGTTCCCAACTTCTAAGAATTATTTCTTTCATAAATTTGTTATATGCATATATATATATATAATTTGGTATGAAATATAATATATATATATATATATATATATATCTTGATTATGTAACATGTGCAGCTGTGCTAAATTACGAAGAAGATGTAGCAACATATACCGTGAAAGCATCCACAGATCCACGAGTATGCAACCGTGTTATCATCTATAGACCTCCCGAAAACATCATCTCCCAATTAGATTTGATTTCTTCTTGGGAGAAGAAGACTGGACGCTCCTTCAAAAGGGCTACTGTTCCTGAGGAAGATATCATCAAACTATCTGAGAGTAACATTTTGTCATATCCTCCATTTAATTTTCTTTTATTTTAGTAGTTTAGTACGTGTTTGAAGTTTTCTTCCCAACATGACACTCGTGCAAAACGATATTCACACAAATCGTATATCACGTAAACTATATTCACGCTCATAAATCGTGAAAAACGATATTAATTCACACATATCGTATAATTATTAATTTTACTTGTTTATTTATTTTGGCGCGCGCTTTGTTGTAGGCTTACCTTATCCGGACAATATACCCGTGGCCATACTACACAACATATTTATAAAAGGGGAGCAGTTGAGCTTTGAACTCACAGAAGATGATTTGGAGGCCTCCAAGCTCTATCCTGACTACAAATACACTTCCGTGGATCAGCTCCTCAATATTTGTTTGGTTAATCCTCCCAAGCCCAAATTAGCTGCTTTTGCTTGATGATCTACTTCTTTACCTTATCATCCTTATGCTATATGAAATATATATGTCGGGTTGTGTATCACGAACGGTTATATATGCTACTTCAATATTGAAATTATGTTTAGCATTTGATGGCTATGTCTTATTTTCAGATTTAAGTGCACAAGGAACCAAAATTTTCCAAATTGGTATTGTAATAATCATTAAGTTATGCCTATGCTTGAATAAAATAGAGTAAGCAACGAATCATTTCTTTGGGGATGATTGCACACAAGCCTTGTGTTTCTCTCTCCCTATTTGTGCGATAGCACCAACAAAGCAAGTACTTGTCAGTTATGGTACGTTTTAGTTTACCTAAAAGTTTTAACACCATATTTTCCGTTATTATTAATAATAAAAATAGTCGGGCCCAATAGCTTAAGGGGGTATTTAGTTGGACACATTTTCATTAGGTCCACTCCATTTTCAATTTGAATAAATTTTATTCGTTTCACTAACTAAATAATTAGCAGGTGTGTTGCATGTAAATAAATTTTATACAAATGTAGAAAATATACAAATGTTATATATGTCTAAATATATAGTCGTTAGGTGAAAAAAAATGGAAAAAGTAAATAATTATTTGTGCTAGAAATTAACGCTATTTAATGAAAATAAAAATAGATTAGATAATTTCCTGAAATATTAATGTTTTAAGACTATACAATAAAGATATATAAATTACAAAAATATACATTTATAAACAATAATTAAAAAGAAAAAACCTAGCACACCGTTCCATACGCCAATTAGAAGAATAGGCTCATTGGAACTATCTTTTTCATATAGCCGTAACGAGCATAGGCTTATAGGTACATTTCAAAATAAAAATCATATCAAAAGAACATTTGTACCTTAATAACCACTGTAATTCCCGTTGCATCTGCAAGGTTGTGCCAAAAAAGATCAACTTTGTGTTTGGGTACCAAATTTTCAGCAGATGCATGATGTTATTCTCTGATTTGTTTGTTTAGGGCTCAACTATAGCCTTAGGCAAAAAAATATAAAAGAGACTTTTTGTATTTAACAAATTATTTTTGAATAACACACATTTAAAAATTATCATTCTCACTTTTTGAAATGCGAAATTACTAATTAGATTCTTGTATTCAAGTGTTGATAAAATTTATTTTTTAATAGATAACCAACCTATTAATCTTTCTTGCAATATTTTTGATCTTACGTATGATTTTATTAATTTTAATATTATTATTGATAAACAATGCATGTATTTGGAAAAGAATCTAATTTTTTATGTAATATTTTAGTTGGATTGTGTGATTTCATAAGTAAAATTTTTTTATGAAATTTTAATTCTGAAAATAAATTAAAATCATTAATATCAATTTTATTCTTAATCATATTTTTATCCGACATAAAGAGCCCATGAATGCCAGATTTACAAAAAGGGAGGAGGAGGAAATAAAGGCTTGAGTTACAAAAAATAGGTACGTATAAACGGGATTACAAAGAAATTCTGATCTCTATGGACTGCAAAAATAAAGCAATCAAGAGCCTCCTCCTTCATGTCCCGAAGCCACTTGACCGCCCCCAAGAATTAGGGCCAACTGCTTCTCCTCCGGAGTAGGTTCCAGATCCACCTACGGGTAGGTACTAGGTAACCTCCAAGTAAGCATCACACTCCTCTGTAGTGGTGAATTTTCGCTCCTCCTTCAGGAGAAGCCCGGACCGGTGCCCGTAGGTCGTTTTCGAGCTTCGTCTGCAGCAAGCCTCTTCCGAATGTCATCTATAGTGACCTTCAGCTGATCACGAGCCTCGAATGCAGAAAGCCTCATTTGAAAATCATCAACAGTAGTCTTCACCTGGTCACACTCATCCTTGAGATGGATGTTGGAGTAATTCACGTCATCCACCCTGCGGCATAAAGCAGTAACACTTCACAAGGACTGAAAGAACAACGAAATGTCATTACAAGGAACTGGTAGGTAAAAAAACGAGACTACCAAGATCATACCTGCATGGCATGGATCGGGGCTTGTGATAGGTGTCAAATATTATACATTTTAATCCCTTAACTAATTATAGTTACGTCATTTCATTCCATTATTTGATATTTTTATGCTGTTTGTGTGTTAAAGCATGTTTCAGGAACTTAACGAAGAAATTGAGCTAACTTCGGTGAATTAACCAAGTACATGTTCTTTCTATTCAAGAGAAGAGTCAAAGAGGCATTTCGAGACAAAAATGGCTCCCGGAGGACAAAAACGGCATTTTCAGAAGCTGTCATCTACAACAAAAAGTCTCGTGGAGTCAAGACGGTCATTTTGGCGCGGTTGCGGAGAAAAGTGGTTTCCATGAAAATACCTATGCCTACAGAAGCAAAAAGTGCATAGAAAGTGAAAAACTACGTCTGAGCTACGCCTGACCCCTACGCCTAAAGCGTAGCTGGGGTACGCCTAAGGTGTAGGTGCGACAAGTTCTGGCTAAAATGTTTGGTTTGAACCATTTTTTATTCCAAAATACGTCGACGACTCTTTCATCTCAAAGTGCGTGCACCACACATCATGTACATCAAAGAATAGGGTTTGACTGATTGCTGGTGAAATTACCAAGAAGGACAACTCTTCACATTTATCTATATATACACGATCCTATATCAGTGTTAGGGGGTTCGTTCATTAAGTTTTCTCACGTTTACATTCAGAATTGCTGCTGTTGAGAATGAGAACCATTCAAGACCTAGAGATTCAGAGAAGAAGACCATGAAGAACATTTCTACACTGACAATGCAGATTCTCTCAGCCATGAGCAACTAATTCGGTTTCTAGGATTTTCTAGCAAAACCCTAGCCAAGTAATGTAGTTTTTATCTTTGTTTCCAATTGTAACGAGGGGAAGTTGTGACCATACTATGATAATTGTAGTAGATGAGAGACCGGTTTTATTCTTGAAACAAGTTTACATGTTTATTATGATTCTTGTCTTAGACTTACTAATATGTTTATCTTACACATTCACAATTATTCACTATGGGCTGAAACTCGGATGCTTAATTTGTGATTTTTTATACAATGGTGGTCATGAAACTTGAAACCCTAGGTTGACACTGACCATGCCTTGACAAATTGAGATTGTAAGAACATTTATTGTAATTGTTTATATATGGCATGTTCTAGACAATAACCATGTTGAGTGTTAGATATGTCGTGTTGGTTTCAACAACATCTACATGTTTCGACAAATGAGGAATCAAACATTGAAGTAGTGAAAAATACAAGTGAAGTGTAAAAATGAGTGTATTGATAAAAATGTCTTCCGGAGGGCAAAAACGACATTTCCCAAAGGCGTCAATTCAAGCAAAAACTCTTGGGGAGTCAAGAGTGTTATTTTGGTGCAGTTACGGAGAAAATTGGTTTTAACAAAAATACCTACGCTTAAGCCTACACTTTCAGTTTCAAAAAGTGGCTGGAAAGTGGATTTGTACGCTTGAAAGTACGCTTCAAGCGTAAGGAATTTACACTTCAAGCGTAGGGGGGCCTATGCTTCAAGCGTAGCTGTAGCAGGATGATTAAGTGATATGTTTGTAATGAAAAATTATTACGTATTGTAATTTATTATGACTTGGGTTACATTCCTTTATATCCTAGAACGTGTATAAAGGATATATACACAAAAGTTAACTAGATTCATTCTCAATTATAAGAGGACTAAATAAGGAGGGAATCCTAGTTCAGAAAGGAAACAGTGATTTCAACAAGATTTTTAGTCAACTTTGGGAGCTCATATCTCGGTCAAAGAAGATCCGAATTGGCTGATTCTTGAGCCTATCATCAAGAACTTGAAGTCAGCTTACCAAGGATATATTATAAACCTTCATCCAATGTATGTAACTCCAGATATGATCAAATGAGTGAAAGGTGTCCTGCAGGAAAAAACTGGAAATTTCAGAATCGGGCTGAAATCCTATTTTGACTTGGATTAATCTGTGTTGACCCCGAAGGACCTTAAGTTCGACCTAAATAACTATAAGCATGTGTATATCACATATTATACATGATATTATACATGATATTGAAGGGTTTGGCTCAGTTGAGTATGAAATTACCAAAGAGGTTGAACTTAGGGTTTCTCCTCTACATTGCCTATAAATACCAAGGTCTATAATAGAGGAGGGAATGGTTTTTGAGAAATTTCTGCAGTATTCTATCATTCATATTCTTCTACAGAGATATACACAGAGAGATAAAAGATTGAATGATCATATATATTCAAGTTCTCTCTTTTTATTGGGATTTTCCAATTGTGCTTCTACACTGAAGATCTTATGCACAATTGGATGATCTAATTGCTGAAAAATCATCACATCGTCTATTGTAATGAGGTTGCTTTGATCCGTTGAAGAACGGAGCCGTCTGAGTGCGGAGATCGGAGCAAGAAGCTTCGTGGTTATTTGATATGTTGAGAAATAGAGCCATCAGTGTACAGAACGGAGCGAGAGCTTCGTGGAGCACCAGTGAATCTAGACTTTTAGACGTCGAGTGAAGAACAACATATTACATTGGTTGTAAGTACTATTTTCATAGAGTGTACAAATTCTCTAATTCATAGTGCATCGATTCCCGAGCGTGTTCGTGGTTTTTACTTGGAGTCTTTCCAAGATTTTCCACGTAAAAATATCGTGTGTCTCTATTGCTTTATATTTTGCACTTAGATTATTATTTACATAATTTATATTGATAGAGAATTGGATTAAAATTGACTTTTTCGCAATTATTATTAATTTGTCAATAAATCTAAAAAAAGTCTATTTACCCCCTCTAGGCTGTTTTCATTGATCGTCTAAGTAATTTAAGAGATAGACATGCTTTAGTTTATTTTCATGCATTAGCAGTAGATTAGAGTAATTTAATTGGCATGCACTAATCAGTTTAGTCTTGAGATGGGTTGTCGCAATCCGGTTGATGGTAATTCTTTCTGGGATCGTATTTAGCTATTTGTGGTACGACCTGTTTTACAGTCTATGGATCGCCCTCTTACAATTGTTATATTGACAGAGCTATGTTATGAGGTTAGTGGTGGAGCGGTGAAAATCCTAATTTTCTCTCTCTTGGATCGCAACCCAATTTACTTTGCTTTTTAGTTAGTTTAGTTAAGATTAGATAATTTGGTCTTTCAACCACTAAACACAAACAATTTTTAGGAATATAATTTAGTTTTTTTGAACTATTGAAGTGAACAATCTAGTCTATATCCATGTGATCGATATGCTTTACTCAAGCTGTTACTATTTTACACTTGATATGTGCGCTTGCGTAGGGTAAAACCGAGCGCTTCATAAGAGGCTGTTTTCGTATAAACTGTCAGAAACTCTGATTTTCGCAAACAAGGTAAAGTTTTTGAGTGGAAAAGGACCATTGAACAAAACTCACTAATTTGTAGTGAGCCCATTTGATTTTAGGCCGAAACACGTCGTTTAGGACCTAAAAACTACGTTTTTGTGATTATCAGAAAAAAAAAGTTTTGGATTTCGAGAAGATAGCCGACCGTAATGCTGATACAAGGAAAACACTAGCTATATCTTTGAAAGGATACTACGCACTGGAGGTGTACGATTCCTATGTTGAGTTCTCAGAGGAAAAAGACGCGAATCACTTTGAGATCAAGTCAAGCATTATTAATATGCTTCCAAAATTTTATGGCCTTAGGATAATGGACCCATACCAGCACATAAATGATTTCTTAAAGGTTGCCTCTACTTTTAGGAATGATAATCTGTCTAAGAATGATTTGCAAGTGAGATTATTTCTTTGATCGTTGAGGGAAAGAGCCAAAAGATGGTATATCAAATTGGGTAAAACAATTAAAATTGATTAGGAAGCCCTTAAAAAAGAATTCATAGAAAATCATTATCCCATAGGAAAGACCTCAGAAACAGAAGATGCAATCAAGAATTTTTGAGAGTTGCCTGGTGAGCATTTTCATGATGCATGGGAGAGATATAGTGAAATCTTGTATAAGTGTCCCCACCATAGGTTCCCTGAACAGGATGTAGCTAATAATTTTTACATGGGACTTGGAGATCATCATAAGAATTTGATAGATGCGGCAACACAAGGGTAATTTATCCTGAAACCGGCAAGAGAACTCTTAGACATGTTTGACATTATTAGTGAGAATACAATTCAATATGAATCTGAGTTGAGGTCTAGAGGTGCACTAGATAAAAGATCTGAGAAAACTTATGTTTTGAATCATGATGATGTGAGAGATTCAGTGACGTTTATAGGAGATAAATTAGAAAGATTTGAAAAGCTTCTCTAGAGAAATCATTCCCCCAGAAGAGAAGTGTCAGAGGTAGAAGTCGATTATTCCCACAATGAGTGTCAAAGTGGTGAATTTGTTGCTGCCAATGCTAATGTAGCATGGAACTACCTAAACAATGCTCCTTTCACCAATTCATACACATCAAATGTCCAAAATTTTCCCTCTCTTTCATCTCAATTTTCGAATGTGGAATCAATGTTCCCTCAGGAACAATAATTATATAATCCATAACCAAGGTTTCAACAGAGTCAACAATCATTCGACTCCCAACCAACAATCATGGCTCAAAATCTTCAGTCAAATTACCAACCCAGATAGCTATCCAATAATTCTCAGGCTCTCCAGCCATTCAATAATAATCAGGTTGTCCAACGATATAACTATCAAACTCAGCCTCAAGGAAACCAAACCCAAGGATTCAATTCAAATCAAGCTTACCCTCCATATCCTCAAAACCATCTCCAAAATCTAACTCAAAATCCACTACCAAGACCACCTGGCTTTGAAGAAGAGGTGATGAGTGCCCTGAGGAAGTTTAAAAATCTATCTAATAATTATCAGGCGACCATCCAAAGAGTGAACTCTCATTCCCAATTCATGGCTCAAATGGGAGCCCAAATGGTACAACTAGCGAATAATGTGGATAGGATAGAGAGAATATTGCATAGTCAGCTAGTGGCTAACCCAAAGTCGCAACAAGCACTAGAGCTTGAATCCTTTGTTGAGACTCATCATGAGATAGTCTAATCGGTCCCAATTTTGAGAAGTGGAAGAGAAGGGGATAGTATGGTTGAGGAGCAGCATAAGGAGAGGCTGAAGAAGCAAAAAACCAAAAGAAGTTCAAAGAAAGGCATAAGAAGAAGCTCATAAGAAAGAGGCTGAGAAATTTTAGACAGATCAACCTCAAGTGGAGGAAGATAAAGAGCCGGAAATGGCACCATATGAGGAAGAAACACTATTCCCTCAACATCTTAAAGAGCTAGCAAAAAATGGTAAGGATAAAGAGTCAGACGTGTTGGAGATATTCCGACGAATCAAGATTAATTTACCTCTCTTAGACATTTTAGACCAAATACCAGCTTATGCTAAGTTCTTCAAGGACCTCTGTACGTAAAAACGGAAAAACAGAGGGAAGACTCCAAAGAAAGTCATGTTGACTGAACAAGTGAGTTCATTGCTTCTAAGTAACATACTGCCTAAGAGGAAAGATCCTGGTGCTCCCACTATTCCATGTGCCATTGGTGACCATAAAATCGGTAGAGCTCTTCTTAATCTGGGCGCGAGTGTTAACTTATTACCATATTCAGTTTACCAACAGTTAGGGTTGGGAGACCTCAATCCTACCTTAGTGGTACTTCAATTGGCAGATAGATCAACTAGACAAACGAGAGGAATTCTGGAGGATGTCATTGTGCAAGTGGGCAAGTTCTACTATCCTGTAGACTTTATGGTGTTAGACATGAAACCTGACCACAGATCAAGGAGACATATCTCTGTTATCTTAGGAAGACTGTTTTTGGCTACGACAAATGCATGTGTTAATTGCAAAAAAAGGGTAATGGATATAACTTTTGGGGACCTAAAGATGATGATGAATGTTTTTGATATTAACCATTAATTACCTGAACCAACATCATTGGTGTCTGACAACTCACTTTATAAGATTGGGTTGTATGACGACACTAAAGGTCAAGAGAAGAGCTTAGTGACGAATAAGCAAGATGTGGTGGCGAAGTTGGAAAACTGGGAGGATCAACATCAATCAAAGTTGGAAGTTATCATTGCATTAGAAGTTGCTTTGTACTCGCAGCTAGAGAGAACACCAAGAGAGTCGGCTGAACCTCAACGTATTCCTCCACAAGAGTTGATGCTTGAGAGTACACTTCACGAAATAGTTTATTTTCATGCATTAGGAGTAGATTAGAGTAATTTAATTGGAAAACACTAATCAGTTTAGTCTTGAGATGGGTTGCCGCAATCCGGTTGATGGTAATTTTTTCTAGGGTCATATTTAGTTGTTTGCGGTATGACCTGATTCACAGTCTATGGATCGTCCTCTTACAATTGTTATATTGACAGAACTATGTTATGAGGTTAGTGGTGGAGCGGTGAAAATCCTAATTTTCTCTCTCTTGGATCGCAACCCAATTTACTTTGCTTTTTAGTTTATTTAGTTAATATTAGTGATAGGTGCTCAATATTGGTCATTTTTCACCCCTATCTTATGTTTGTTATGTCTTTACATTCCGTTACATGGTATTTTTATCTCGTTTATGTGTGTAAGCATGTTTCAGGAGCTTAGTGAAGAAATAGAGCTAATCTCGGTGAATTAATTGAGTTCGTGTTCATTTCTATCTCGAGAAAGGAATCAAGAGGTGCGTTAGAGTGAAGAAGAGTTACCGGAGGGCAAAATAGTCATTTCCCGACATCATTATTGCACCGAAGGAAAAAAGTGTCATTTTCAGACATTATTACTTCACTGAAAAGCATCGGGAGTCAAAGGCGACCAGTCTAGCTGAAATATGAAAATACGGGTTTTTACAACAAAAATGTATTATACCCTACGTTGTTAGAGAGGAAAAGGGGCAAATTGGACCCAACCTACGCTTCTAAGCTATGTTGTGGTTTTGGACCCTACGCCTTAGACCTAAGCCCAAGTGTAGGTCAAGAGCGTAGCCCTACACCCAAGCGTAGGTTAGGAGCGTAGGTCCCACCTTGTGGTCACGTGATCCCTCGACATGCTAAAGTTGTTTCAGAATTTTCCAGTTTTGTCCCTACTTCGATATTTCAAGTGATCTGTGATTCCAGACCTATACATACAGGCTAATACACATATTTACATATGATTTTATGAGATTATTCATGTATTATGAAATTACAGAAAAGGGCAACCATTAGGCTTTCCCTCACTTGTCTATAAATATGAGAGGGTTAGGTTTAAGGTTAGGGGAGTTTTAAGAGTTCTATTTTAAGTTCTAGTTTTAATATAGTTTTTGGGAGGCTGGTTCATGCACGTTCATTCATAGAGTTCTTCCATTGAAGAGAACCACCATTAAAGACCTAGAGATCCGGAGAAGAAGGCTATGGAGAGCGTTTCTACACCGACAATATAGATTCTCTCAACCATGATCAACTAATTCGGGATCTAGAGTTTTCTCGCAAAACTCTAGCCAAGTAATGTAGTTCTGATTTTATATTCAATTATAGAGAGGGGAAACTGTGACTATACTGTGATGATTGTGTTAGATGAGAGACCGTTTTTGTTCGTGATACAAGTTTATATATTTGAATTGATTCTTGTCTTAGATTTTTCGAATATATTTATCTTACATAATCATAATTATTCTCTATGGACTGGAACTCGGATGCTTAATCTGTGATTTTCTACACAATTGTGGTCATAAAACTCGAAACCCTAGGTTGACACAGGCCATGCCCTGACAAACTGATATAGACATGCTTTAGTTTAATTCACTAATTTAATTTACAGCTTTAATTTACTACTTTAATTTACTTTCTGTTAGTAGTTGGCATGCACTAATCAGTTTAGTCTTGAGATGGGTTGTCGCGATCTGGTTGAGAGTAATCCTTTCTGGGGTCAAACTACTGGCGCGATGCGACCTGATTCACAGTAAATGGATCGCCCTCATACAATTGAAATAGAATTTAAACTATATTATGCGGTTAGTGGTGGAATGAGGAAACCCTAGTTTTGTCTCTCTCTGAATCACAACCATTATTTATCATTGTTTTCTATTTTATTTTCATTAATATTAGATAATTCACAAAATCAAACTATTTTCGGAAAACTATAATTCAGTGTTTTTAAACTATTAAAGTGAACAATCCTCATCTCTGTGGGATCGATATTCCCTTACTCAAGCAAAACTATATATAATTGATCTGTGCTCTTGCAGAAGGGTAAAACCTAAAGTGTCGTTAATGTGCCATTTTTAACCACATATTTTGCACACACCTGACGCCCACCAAGTTTTTGGCACCATTGCCGGGGACTTGGCATTGTTCAATAGCTTTAGTAGTTTATTTGCATTGCGTAATTGTAGATTAAAGCTAAAGTTAAAATTTTTGTGTGATTTTTAGGTACGGTTGAAGAGCGTGAAAGGAAAAGACAAAGCTACTGAAGTTGTATCTCGACCCTTTATGAGTTTCAATTTTGCTTGGTTTTTGCATTTAATTTTTAGCTTTGCTTTTTGTTCATAGTTTAGATTATTTTAGAAGTAGTTTAGTTAATTTGCTTTATTTCAGAATAAAAAAATTCTAAGAAAAACAAAAGATTTTAGTTTATGTCTAATAGATCGACGCGTTCAAATTCAAATTTTGCGTTAGTTGTATACGACCCGGAGATCGAAAGAACTCTAAGGCATTTATGAAACTCTATTGAAGAGCATCGTTAGACCGAAGAAGTCGAGATGGGTGACGAAAGAGTCAATCCACGGAGAGGACCAGACACCTCCTTGAAGGGATTTTACGCACTGAACACGTATGAATTGTATGCTGAATTTCCAGAAGAGGAAAGTGCAAAGCATTTCAAGATCAAGACTGATCAACATGCTCCCAAAGTTCTCTGGTCTTAGGATAGAAGATCTGTACCAGCATGTCAATGAATTCTTAGAGGTAGCATCAACCGTTAGGTATGATGGTTTAATTAAAAATGATTTAAGAGTGCGTCTGTTCCCATGGTTTTTAAAAGATAAAACAAAAGGATGGCAACTAAACTTGACTGGGAAACACTTAAGCAAGAATTCTTAGAAAAATATTTTCCCATAGGAAAGACTTCAGAAGCCCAAGATGCGATTAAGCGATTCAGACAGTTGCCAGGAGAGCAATTTCATGATGCGTGGGAGAGGTATAATGAGATTTTGTATAAATGTCCGCACCATAGGTTTTCTGATCAGGATGTTGCTAGAAAGTTTTACATGGGTCTAGGTGAAAAACATAAGAATCTGATAGATGCCTCTATACAGGGTCAGTTTACCTTGAAACCCGCAAAAAAACTTTTAGAGATGTTTGATAACATCAGTGAAAATGCCATTCAGTATGAATCTCATCTGAGGTCTAAAATTGAACTGGATAGGCGATCAGAAAAAGAATTTGAGGTTAATCATGATATGAAAAATCTAGTGGCATTGATAGAGGAGAGGTTAGAGCGATTTGAAGAACTTCTTACCCAAAGAAGTCATTCCCCTAAAAGAGAAGTTTATGAGGTTGAACGAGATTATTCTCAAAATGAGTGTGAGGATGTAATAGCCGCTGATGTCTATGCATCATGGAATTACTCCAATAATGCCCCGTTCTCCAACTCATACTTTCCAAATAATAGAAATCACCCATTCCTGTCCTATAAGTCCATAAATGCGGAGAATCCTCTAGAAAAAGTTCAACAAGGATAGTGGTCCAATTCTCAATCCAATTTTCAACCAAGGCAGCAATTTACTTTGCAGCCAAGGTTCTAACAGAGCCAACAATCATTCCAATCTCAACCAACTATACTGGATCGTAATTATCAATCAAATTTCCAATCCAGACAGCCACCTAATAATTCTCTAGCTCTTCAGCCATTCAATAACAATCAGGCTAGCTAACCATTTAAATATCAGCTCCAGCCTCAAAGAAATCAAGCTCCCCCACCTGGTTTTCAAAATAACAGGATAGAGCAGAGCTTGGTGGACCTCCAAAATCAGATGGGGGTACATACTCAAGCACTGGCCCAAATCACCATGCAGTTAGGACAAATGGAAAATTAGAGAAATACTAGAGAGCCAGGTCAATTGCCTAGTCAGCCTATCGCTAACCCAAAGATCCAGTAAGTGCAAGAGCTTGGATCATTTACCAATGATAATCACGAGTCTGTTCAAGCAATTACGACTCTGAGAAGTGAAAGGGTAGTGGAGAGCAGAATGGAGGAAGAACATGAGGAGAGGCTGCGTAGAAGAAAAGAAGCTGAGCAAGCTTAAATGAAGGAAGTGGAAAAAACACTGTAGAAAGAGGTTGAGAGCAGAGAGGCTGAAGTTCAAACAGATAAACTGTTAGTAGAAAATAGTGTTGATGAGACATTGCTTCATGAGCTAGATAGGGCAAACTACGAGGAGGCACCACCATTTCCACAACGTCTTAGAGAACCAGCTAAGTATGGGAAGATGAAAGAATCTGATATATTGCATACATTCCGAAAATTCAAGATTAATTTGCCGCTCTTAGACGTAATTGCCCAAATCTCACCTTATGCTAAATTTTTTAAGGATCTCTATACGCAAAAGAGGAAAAGAAGAACGAAGAATCCAAAAAAAATACTCTTGACTGAGCAAGTGAGTTCACTGCTATTAAGCAATACTCCACCAAAGCGGAAAGATCCTGGTGCTCCCACTATTTCTTGTGTTATTAGTGAATAGGAAATTGGTAGAGCCCTTCTTGATTTAGGTACGAGTATTAACTTGCTTCCTTATTTAGTGTATAAATAGCTAGGATTGGGAGAGCTCAGTCCCACAGAGGTTGTATTGCAGTTTGCCGATTGATCTATCAAGCAGGCGAAAGGAATTTTGGAAGACGTCATAGTTCAAGTAGGCAAGTTTTACTTTCCAGTTGATTTTGTGATCCTGGAGATGGAACCCGTCCCATACTCGAAAAAACACATCCCAGTGATCTTAGGCAGACCATTTCTGGCCACGATAAATGCATGTATAAATTACAGAACTGGAGCCATGGATCTGACCTTTGGGAACATGAAAGTCAGGATGAACGTGTTTGATGGGAGCTATCAATTACCTGATTCTATGGACTATTTCCAGATAGATGAGTGAGGTGAGCTAGATGATATTATATATGATTTCACGACTCAAATTCTGGAGAAAGACGAGCTTGAAGAATTTTTGGCAAACGAAGTGTCGAATGAAGAACTCGAAGATTGGGATGCGTATATGGAATGGCAGAACAAGGAGTTGGATAAAATTGAGACCGTGTTATACGCACAACCTTGGAAGCAAGAGCCAGTGGAACCACTCCCAATATTCTCAAGTACTCCCCCAGTTCCATCACTTACGACTCCACCTATTTTGAAACTTAAGGAGTTGCCAGAGAAGCTGAAGTATGTTTTCTTGGGACCCAACGAAACTCTTCATGTAATTATTTCATCAAAGTTGATAGCAGAACATGAATCGAGTCTGATTGAGGTCTTGACCAAGAATGACGAAGTGATTGGGTGGAGTGTGGCTGATTTGAAAGGGATTGATCCATCAATTTGCATGCATCAAATTTATTTGGAAGATGAGGCGAAACCATCAAGGGAGATGCAGTGAAGATTGAATCCGAACATGATGGAGGTGGTAAGAAAGGAAGTAGTGAAGTTGTTGGATGTTGGAATCATCTACCTGATCTCTGATAGTAAGTGGGTACGCCCAACTCAAGTGGTCCCGAAAAAGTCGGGAATCACAGTGGTGCCCAATGAAAAGGGTGAGCTAATTCTTTAATGCATGACTATGGGATAGCGTATGTGTATCGACTACAGAAAGCTTAACTCTTACACCAGGAATGATCTTTTTTCATTACCATTCATCGATTAAATCCTGGAAAGATTAGCCAGACAGAGCTACTACTACTTTTTGGATGGATATTCCAGCTATAATAAAGTGGCAATTAATCCTGCAGATTAGGATAAAACAACTTTCACTTGTCCATATGGCACATTCACATACAAACGGATGCCTTTTGGTTTCTGTAATGTGCCAGCAACATTCCAGAGGTGTATGATGTCTATCTTCTTTGATATGGTAGAAAAGTTTCTGGAAGTGTTCATGGATGAGTTCTCAGTCTTTGGGGCAACCTTTGAAGACTGTTTAAGGCATTTCACACTAGTACTTGAAAGGTGTAAAGAGACAAATTTAATTCTTAGTTGGGAGAAGAGCCATTTTATGGTTCAAGAAGGAATAGTACTTGGCCACATTATATCAAAGCAGGGGATTGAGGTCGATAAATCAAAAGTCGAGCTGATTTCAAAATTACCTCCTCCCACATCTATGAAGCAGATATGCTATTTTTCGGGCCATGCCAGGTTTTATAGAAGGTTTATCAAATATTTTAGCAAAATTGCCTGACCATTATGAAATTTACTGGCTAAGGATGTAGTCTTTGTCATTGACGAAGAATGTCTTTATGCCTTTGAGAAATTACGTGCTAAATTCTCATCTGCCCCAATTATCTGTCCACCGGACTGGTCTCTACCGTTCGAGCTGATGTGTGACACTTCAGATTATGCAATCGGAGCTGTGCTAGGGAAGAGAAAAGACAAGTTGCCATGTGTGATTTATTATGCAAGTAGAATTCTAAACGAATCTCAGATGAACTACACAACTACCGAGAAAGAGTTGCTGGTAGTGGTGTTTGCCTTGGACAAATTCAGGTCGTATTTATTAGGAACCAAGGTGGTTGTGTACTTAGATCATGCCGCATAAGGCAATTACGAACCAAGAAAGACTCCAAGCCCAGACTGATTCGATGGATTCTATTGCTACAAGAATTTGATTTGGAAATCAAAGATAAGAAGGGTACGAAGAATGTTGTAGCCGATCATTTGTCAATAATTATTGTTTAGTCCATAAAGGACGACATCCTCTTAAGGATGAGTTCCCGGATGAACATCTATTTAGTATGGCTATTATGGAACAGATACCGTGGTATGCAGATATTGTTAACTATAAAGCCACAGGTAGAATTCCTAATGGATGGTCTAAGCATGAGAAAGATCGTTTCTTCAGCCAAATTAAATTTTATATTTGGGACAATCCGCGACTGTACAAATATTGCCCAAATCATATAATTTATAAATGTGTTCCAGAAAGTGAAGTGCAAGGCATACTGACATTCTGTCATACGCTAGAGTGGGGGGGGGGGGGGGGGGGCATTTTGGTGCTTAGAAGACAGCTCATAAAGTCTTACAGAGCGATTTTTATTGGCCCACCATATTCAAGGATGCGTTCGAGTTTTGAAAATCTTGTTTAAGATGTCAGAAGTTGGGATCCATATCTCGATGAGACATGATGCCACTGAATCCTATTTTGGTGGCTGAGTTGTTTGACGTTTGGGGCATTGACTTCATGGGACTGTTTCCAAAAGCCGGCGATAAGCAGTACATATTAATGGGAGTTGATTAAGTTTCTAAATGGGTGGAGGCTATTGCCACATCGCATGGGAATCACATTGTGGTTGAGGAGTTTGTTAAATCCAATATCTTTTCTAGATTTGGGATGCCACGAGTGTTTATCAGTGACAGCGGCAACCACTTTGACAACCAGTTACTTCCGGCCTTATGCAAGAAGTATGGTGTCACTCATAGAATTGGAATGCCATATCACCCATAGACGAGTGGTCAAGTGGAGGTTTTGAATAGGGAAATCAAGAACATTATTGAAAAGTTAGTGGATCCTGATTTGAAGAATTGGCCGAGAAGACTAAATAATGCACTGTGGGCATACAATACCGCTTATAAGACACCGATTGGTATGTCACCATACAGATTGGTCTATGATAAGGCGTGTCATCTCCCTGTGGAACTCGAGCATAGAGCATATTGGGCGATCAGAAGATTGAATTTTGATATCAAAAGATCGGGTGCTCAGAGGAAACTCCAACTTGCAGAGCTTGAGGAGTTGAGGAACAACACATACGAGAATTCTAGAATATATAAAGCCTGAACCAAAGTATTCCATGACAGACATATCAGAAAGAAAAGATTTGAGGTCAGCAAGAAAGTGTGGTTGTTCAATTCAAGACTCAAGTTGTTTCCCGGTAAGCTCCAGTCAAGATGGGATGGGCCGTACAAAATTACTAAGGTTTACCCCCATGGAGGAACTTGACGACCCTGACAACAAAAAATGATTTATTGTCAATGGTCAGCATTTAAAGCATTATATTAAAGTTGTGCCGACAGAGAGTGTTTTAGAGACAATTGATTTAATAGAACCGGCACCAGAGCTGGATAATTTTGATCTTGAGGACTAAGAGGAGGCAACGTCGAGCCAACGACGTTAAATATTGGTACTAAGTGATAAAGAGTCCCTTTTGATCTTAGTTTGTAGTTGTAAAATAATAGTTTAATTCTGCTTTTATAAAATTTTAAGATCTAGTCCGAAATAGTTATCATCATTTAGAGTAGTATTTTCGTCCACGAAGTGCCAAATTTTGGCGAATTGAAGTCAATCAAGTCAATAGGTGTGTATAGGGGAGGTTTGAGTGTTCGAGAATCGAGAACGCAACAAAAATAGTTGAAGTCAAAATTTTAGCCTTGGGACCTACGCCCAAGCGTAGGTGATGGGACTATATATATACAGTCCCGCGACTTTTCATTTTAAAATTCACTTTTCTCCCTCTCCTTTCCACCAAATCGACTCCCATTCATTCCTAAAGCCGAATATCGATATTTATTATCATTCCTAAGTGGCGGATCATCAGATTAGTACGCGGCGTGTACGGATTCACGTGAAGAACTCAAAAAAGTCTCCAGAATCCAATTTTGGGAAATTTTCCATTTCTCGTGATTCGGTAAGTTTTTATCCACTCTTTTGGTTTCGATTACTTAATATAACTATTCTATACTAGTATTGATGAACGAGACCAATCAAATCGTGTTTGAAATTCTTTTCCAAAAAGTTGGGTTTCCAGCTTCAAATACGAGTTGAATATCAAAATTTTAAGATGAGGTCTTGTTTAATCATCGTATTAGAACAATTTAGATATAGTTTTGAGTTTGATTCGGTGTTTGGACAATTTTTGCTCATTTTCGTAAAAATCCGAAATCTGTAGGAATGGCTCGTGTAAAAGGAGCGAGGAAGGCTGCTGAGGGAACATCTACGTCGGGGACAACAGTGCAAAGAGATAGATCACGATCATCACCCATGGAGAGTATGCGGTCTATATGTCATAGTACCCGGGAGCCGAGACCGGTGTATGTTGCTTCAGATTCGTTCGATGAGGAGGCTGAGAGATCAATTACACCGACGGAGGGCATTGAGCTAGATTTGAGATATGGCCGGATGACAGTTCCACCTGCTGCACCGAGGGCACCATCATGACCCCGGGCACAGTCTCCAGTTCCTAATCCATCACCACTACCACATGAGTCGGAGACATCCGATGAGCAGACTTCCGAGAGTGGTGATAGTGAGGATGGGCAGACAGAGCAGGAGGCAGAGTTGGAGGATGCTGAGTGCGGCGAGGTGCCGTATCCTAAGCCGGTAGTTGATGGTGATAAGGGTGACCTTGTTTCTTACAGATGGAAGCATTCCACGGTCTCCAAGGAAACGCTGATGACCTAGGCTTTGAAGAAGGGGTTCCGACAGGAGCGCACTTTTGCTATTGTGCCACTTGAGCGGATAAAGCCAGTTCCACATTGGACCATATGCATATTGAGGGAACACAGATTATTGTCGATCCTAGCCCCAGATACACCACACATTTGCATTGACATGATTAGCGGGTTCTGGCTTCATATGAGGCATTACAGCAAAGGGACTCGACTAGTGATAGTAGTGCAGGGGCGGGAGTTTGAGGTTACTCCCAAGAGTATTGCTACTGTGTGGGATATTCCACACGAGTGTCCTGCAGAGCTAGACGAGAGGTTCCCACCTATGCCAGACCCACTTCCGCCATTTTATGATATGGTGAGATTGCAGACTGAGGGGCAGTGGGCCGATAATAGGCATAATGGGACTAAGAAGTCCAACTATCATTCGATATTGTGGCTCTGGGATGTGATAGTCCAGTCCAATGTGTTACCACATAGCCATCAGACCATGTGCTACCCGCTATTTTCGGCGCTGCACTATGCTTTCGAGTTTGGTCACTGGTACTCTATTCTACAAGCCCTTTGGTAGACTTTATTCTGGCATTATATTCATTTTGGGAGAACAAGGTCGGGACTACCAAGTTTCAAATGGATTTTCCCTGCCTTGTGATGAAGTTGATATTTGATCAGGGATTACAGATGGATGCTGAGGATAAGTTTGCACCGCTAGTTGCGTATGGCAATGGAGCGTGGAACAAGGGGTGGATCAAGAAGGGTTCAGTGACATATGCTCGCCGACGTAGGTTCGGAGGAGTTTTACTACCGGTATATATATATACCCTAAAGGTAACAAATCATATCCCGATATATGAGTACATATATATATGTATATATATATCTATAAATATACAATCAGTCTCACAAGGTACCACCAAGACTCGTACTCTAAGTACCAACACTGGTAGTCTACACTACTCTTACAACATACGTTAAATACATGACACCAAAGTCAAAACTAATAAATCACCAAGTGTTCACAACGCTAACTAGTGGATCCAAATAGGAATAATCCCACTCACCTCTAATATCTACAAGAGAAAGAATCCATAAATAATACCAAGGAATGATCATCACCCAATTCCCGAGAACACATGAGGGAAAACACTCACGTCCTTATATACTAACACAATTCTCATTAATATATATATATATATATGTACAATATATATATATATATAAGAACCATCATCCCATTCCTAGAGGAGATCTCCTCTCAATGACTGAATCACTTCAATCATATCACCTTTTGAATTTTATAATACTATCTCCATTATGATCAATAAATCACCAACACTCTCACTATACTACTCTCATGAACAACCACATAAGGTGAGGAAAGGCAACACTACGTGTGTGCAATGAACAACAAGCCTCATACCCGAGACTTAGAAATGACCGGAAGTAAAGGTGAAATAAGAAAACACCTTTCAAAACACTGTAGATCGAGATCTTGAGAAAGAAGCCTCAAAATCTCGGAATCTTGAGATATGTTAAAAATTAGGTTTTCTTTTAAGCATCTACACAATGAAAATGACCGTCTTTCCCCCGATCTCCGTCAGTCGCCATCACCAACTTTTAGAAATTAAAAATCTTTTTAAAGAAGATCCTAAGATCATTTTTTAAAGTACAAAAACTTGTCGTAGCTACGGGGGTAGGCTAAAATGGATTTTTCCTTTAATAAGAAAGAATTTGATTATAAATCTTGAAAAATGTCATTTTCGAATGACAACCTAATAAGAGTTATTATAACTCCAAGGAAGAACACAATCACTAAGGACGCTAAGAGTTCTAAATGACCGTTGCCAAGAAACCAACTAAGTTCAATTGCCACCTAGTCTGATTCAACCAAAATCTCAAAAGTACGGTTGATAATACATTCCTCAAAATATGAAAGGCACCAAAAGGCCTACACTACACAATCAACTAGGTTCGTAATTTCATCACCCGCCTTCACTAAGGCCTCCACTTACATCTGATATTAAAATCTACCACTGACCTCAACTCTCTAAAAAGATCACAAGTACATACTCAACCCTCAAAAGGCATAAAAGTACATAACCACAACTATAAGAATTTATATTTCATTATACTTTAACAATCTCTACATGTAAATCATATTTTCACGTTATCCGCTTTTTATTGAGCATTATATAAAAATATGAATTTATTTCTCAATTTTTATAATAAATATGCTCTAACACCACCTATAATCATATCATGATCTAAATGTAAAATGAAATCACATAATGGCAAGATGAATGGAATGTGACTTAACACCACCTCATGGTACGCACCTGTCCCCTAGGGTCAACAAATATAAGTGTCGCCTAGTCGTTCATCGAAGAGGGCACACCCACTTAACCAATGAAACTCAATGCACAACCCAGTTGCGACCTATAATACAAAGATTGACTCACAACCCAGTTGCGACTTATAATACAAAGATTCATGCAGAACCCAGTTACGACATATAATACATAGATTGATGCAGAACCCAGTTGCGACTTATAATACGAAGATTGATGCACAACCCAATTGCGACTTATAATACGAAGATTGATGCACAACCCAGTTGCGACTTCTAATACGAAGATTGATGCACAACCCAGTTGCGACTTATAATATGAAGATTGATGCATAACCCACTTGCGACTTATAATACGACTCAATTCCACTCACATGTGGTTACACTTCCCACATATATAAACACCCATGTACTCAATATGCAACTATGTCTCAAATGAACCATACATCAACATAAATATGTACTGCATCATATTTATGAACAATATTCCCAAAATGCCAACATGAATATCATAAACCCCTTAACATGCTTTTAAATCACAATAAAACAATAATCAACCAGGATATAATCTCACGCACAATTTATGTTCTAAACAATATGTTTCCTTTAATTCACTAGGAAATTGTTTTCATTTATCTTAACATGTTTCTAATGCAATTAAAGCAATGGTCCACGGTTTTATCAATTTCAACTCCTTTAGCGTGGTTTTAAATGTATTAAAGCAATAATACACAAAAATAGGGGAACTTAGAATAACGTTCTAAGTTGAGAAGTCACGTCACATAAATCACATAAATTAATACTCGGTTCCACTAATCACATAAAATGGAAACGAATTCAACTACGCCTACATGTATACACTAAACTACGTCTAGCGCTACTAATTCTAATCACCTAGATGGAACTAGCCTAATCCACTATCCAAGGTCACAACACAACTTCTATATATATAATATATATATATGAGTATAAATATATATATATATATATAACATACAAGAATGGTAATTAATCCTAAACAGAATTTGTAATTCATTTTATACAATTGCCATGCTAAAATCATAATATCATATATGAGTCTAGAGTCATCCGTACCGATAGTGATTTCCCCTACCTTTTGATACGTGCCTACGGATTAACCGTCGTACCCACAATCGAGCTGGATACACCGACACGTCATCCAAGACGCACGCTCAAGTCTGCCCCCAAACACTTTTGCCAAAAATGGGGCCCACTGTGAATTGTGTTGACTCCCGAATATGGAGCATGCCAACCAAATTTGTCCAATTAAAATTCCGAATATACCAAAATGTCCATCTCGACAACCTATATGATATATATGAAACCCATTAGCAATAGATAAATGAAATTGAACAAATCTAAGAAAAATGAATCAAATATTCATACCTATAATCACAATTACTCGACGAACCAGCCAACGAATCAAGCCCAATTTTTTGTATGTTGTACACGATACCGAGATGAAGCTACCCTCTGAATTTCACGATCATCGAAGCACCAGAATCCCGAAGCTCCGGCCGAACCGGTAGCCCGAAGCTTCGACCAAATCGGCTCTACCCAGTTGCCACGCGCGAACTGTTGCGTGACCACCACCTGTGTGCCAACCACCTTCTTGCAACGCCATCGCCTTCGCCACTCTATTCCAGCCGGTAGACCCCAGGCCAGTCACGAACTCCAGGTCGTTGCTATATTTTTTCTCAGACCGGCTTTTCTTTCTCTCCCTCTCTGTTGCTCAGATCACCGATGAAGATGATGGTAGAAGTGGAGACGAGCTCATCCTTGGTCGTGATGAGGGAGAAGAAGAATGGGGGAAGGGTCGGCTCTCATCTCTCTCACAAGTCGACACACATACATATATACATATATATTTACATATATTTATATATATAAATATATCCCATAATTCATTTATTAAATTATTAACTACCCAAATATATATATATATATATATATAATATTCTATTTAAATATATATATATACAATAAATCCTGAAATATATTGGGAACCTCGAAATGACATCACTCAAGCCCGAAAATTCACGGGATGCCAAATAACTAAAATAGTCTGTAATAAATGCACCAGGGTATGAACCCAAACATCAGAACCCTTAAACACAAGCAACCAAAACATATCGCCACCCAATCGAAGTACTAAACGTTAAATGTCAAAACAAAACTGCATAATCGACCATAAGAAAGTCCATGAAGTCGTCAAGGAGAAGTCGTAAAGTCGTCTAGTTGACTTTAAACGTAAACGCTACAATTTTACACGTATAAAATACCAATAATACTAAGGACGTCATGAACAAGTGATGTCACAACCAAAAATAAATCGAAAAGAATTTCAGGAAAAGGGAAAATTACATGGTGTGTTACAGGCATCCTTCTCCATTGTTGGCCAATAATATCCAGACAAAAGCAGTTGCAGCAATATTTTCCTCTATCCTTAGTGCCCAAATTCATGAGTCTGTTTTAGTACTTCCACTGCTTCTTATTGATCAATGCATCTTAATAACTTTCCTTCAAAATGTTTATGAAATAATTTTTCATCCTAAAGGATAAATCGCGAGGCCAATGTTTTGAATCATGAACTGTCTTTTTAAGGAAAAACCCTTTCTTTTATATATTACACAAAATTTTATTGCCAATCAGTTACTTCTGCGAAGTTTCCTTCATTCACAGAGGGGTAGGCATTACAATTCTAATATCTACCTTGTAGCTCAGCAGCGTCACTTTTCATGTTTGGCCAAAAATATCCTTCCCGTTGTACACTTCTATAGAGATTCACATATGTTTGTCCACATATCCTCTTGTGATCCTGCTGTAATAACTATTGTACTTCACTTATCGGTACACCTTTGGCTAACCTTCAGCTGTTTTATGTTATAACACTCCTCTTATGATTTAATATCCTTGCCTTAAGGTAGTGCTGTCATTTGTTAGCAAAGCTCGCACTATGTCTTCCCTCCAATATTGTTCTTGAAAAGTTTGTGGTTCCTCATCATGACTAATTACAGAACTTGTTCTTCGCAATATCTGTAAAGTGGCACTTTTCCCTTGAAATTATACTCATTAGCCTATGGTTGCTAGAGCATCAGAACACGGATTTCCCTATCGCGACTTATATTGAAAGTTTACGTATTCAAAATTTCTTAATATCTGTCTAATGAGGGTTCTGTAAGACACGGGGTATGGTTCCTTGACAGCATATTCACCTCTGACCTATTTGATGACAATATTATAATCCCCTTTTACATGCAGGACTTTTACCCTTAGCTATTGAGCCATCATTAAACCTAACACCAAACTTTCATACTCTGGAATGTTATTAGTGTAGGGAAAGTCGAGTTTGTAAGCTATGACCACCTTTTTTTTTTGTTTCTTCATTTCTCAGTACAAACCCAGCTCCACCTCCATGTTCTTTGGAAGAATTGTCAAATTCTAATGTATATTCTGTACTTTGTGTCACATATGCTATTCCCACTTCCTCTTCTTTGGGCTCAGAACCTCCTGGAAATAAAGCTAACAAATCTGATAATGCCTGAAAATAAAGCCAACACGTAATTTCATATTCGGATAATGCCAGCAGCCAACGTGTTGTTCTCCCACTGAGAATGGGTTTTGTTAACAGATATCGGATGGGGTCACTCTTGGTCACCAATGCCAAAGGATGAGCCAACAGATAATGTCAAAATTTCTTTGCCGCGAATACCAAAGTCAAGCAATGCTTCTCCAAGGATGTGTACCATGACTTAGGCCCTCTGAGCACACGACTAATGTAATATACTGGATTTTCCTCTCCCTCATGCTCCTGAGCTAATAGTGCTCCTATTGACTTACTGGTAGAAGTGAGATGCATTATCAACGGTTTTCCTGACTGTGATGACATCATTGTCTTTGGAGACACTAAAATATGCTTGATTTTCTCAAAGGCCTCATGCTGCTCCTTACCCCAACTATATGAAATTACCTAGACGATGGTGAAAATAACATAGAGGGGGGTGAATAGGATTTGTTTGGATTTATTGATAAATTAATATTTAATTACGGAAAAGTCAAGTTTAATTCAATCACAAAACCCTAATTCTCAAATCACATCATTAAAGCAATATCAAGCAAACATTAATATAGTGCAGAAAATAAAGCAAGAGACGACACAGAGAATTATACGTGAAAAAACCAAGGAAACGTTCTAAGGAAAAAAAACCACGGGTACACTCAGGTACCGATGCATTATGAATCAATAAGTACAGGCTCTATGAGAGTTTTAGACTTACAATCACTCCTGATATGCCTTCCTCTACTCGCGGTCTGAAAACCTTGAATCACTCGTACTTCATGAAACACGGTTGCTCCGCCAGACACTTTGAGAGACTCACAAATCACGTCTGATTTGCCTTTCTCTACTCGCGGTTTAAAATCCTCGAATCACTCCGTACTAAGATGAATCAAAGCAACCTCGTTGCAATGGGCAGTGTGATGATTTTTTAGCAATCACTCATCCAATCGCGTGTAGAAAACATTGGTGTAGAAGCACGATTGGAGAAATCCTACACAAGAGAGAACACCAATATGTATGATCAATCAATAATCATCTCTCTATGTGTATCACTCTATTGAAGAATAAAAATGATAAAATATTGCAGAGCTCTCACCAAAAACCCTTTTGAAAAATCATCATAAAAAACCGTAGCCTCTTTTCTTGTAGAACCTTGGTATTTATAGACCAAGTCATAGAAAACCCAAACCTTGCCCTCTTACATAATTTCACAATACCTTGATAAATCCTCTAAAATATGATGTAAATATGTGTATATGCCAATATATAGAGGTCTGAAGTCGTCGATCACTTAACAACTCGAAGTAGGGACCAAACTAGAAAAATCCGAAAGCACCCCGAAACAAATCCTGCATAACAAGTGATCATGTGACCAAGCATTGGGACCTACGCTTGGGCGTAGGGTCCCCTCCCAGCTTCAAAACCACAGCGTAGATCAGAGCCAATTTGTCCTGGTTCAACCTCTGACAATGTAGGTATGTTGCATCTTTTGTAGTTTTCTCATATTTGAGCTAGACTGGTCATTTTGAACTCCCAATTCTTTTGGTTGAATTCATACTGTCTGGAAATGACATTTTTGCCCTCCGGTGAAGTGACGATGTCTGGAAATGATGATTTTACCCTCCGGTAGCTTTCTTTGCTTTGACACTCCTTGACTTCTTTTTCGAGATAGAAACGAACATACTAACAACTCGATTGTACATACATAAAATTCTCAACACGACAATTTGATAGGTGCTCAATATTGGTCATTTTTTGCTTCTATCTTGCGTTTGTTATGTCTTTGCATTCCATTATTTGGTATTTTTATCTTGTTTGTCAGTGTAAGCATGTTTCAGGAGCTTAATGAAGAAACAAAGCTAATTTCGGTGAATTAATTGAGTTTGTGTTCATTTCTATCTCAAGAAAGGAATCAAGAGGTGCGCTAGAGCAAATAAGAGCTATTGGAGGGCAAAATGGTCATTTTACGACATCATTATCTCACCGAAAGGGAAAATATGTCATTTTCAGACATTATTACTTCACCTAAAAGCATCGGGAGTCAAATGCGATTAGTTTAGCTCAATTACAAAAAGACGGGTTTTTACATCAAAAGTATATGATACCTATGTCACCAGAGAGAAAAATGGGCAAATTGGACTCAACCTACACTCCTAAGCTACGCTCTAGACCTACGCCCAAGCGTAGGTCAGGAGCATAGGTCCCACATGATGGTCACGTGATCCCTCGACATGCTGAAGTTGTTTCGAAGTTGTTTAAGAATTTTCCAGTTTTGTCCCTACATCGATATTTTAAGTGATCGGTGATTCCAGACCTATACCTACAAGATTATACACATATTTACATATGATTTTATGAGATTATTGATGTATTATGAAATTACAGAAAAAGGCAACCATTAGGGTTTCCCTCACTTGTTTATAAATATGAGAGGATCAGGGTTTAGAAATATATATGCTTTTAGAGTTATTTTTAGTTTTGTTTTGGATATACACGTTCATAGAGTTCTCTTCCATTGAAGAGAACCACCATTAAAGACCTAGAGATCAGGAGAAGAAGGCCATGGATAGCATTTCTACACCAACAATGCAGACTCCCTCAACAATGATAAACTAATTTGGTATCTAGGTTTTTTTCGCAAAACCCTAGACAAGTAATGTAGGTATCTAGAGTCCCATATTTTGTTTTCAATTGTAGAGAGGGAAAACCGTGACTATATTGTGATGATTGTGTTAGATGAGAGACTGTTCTTATTCGTGATACAAGTTCATATATTTGAATTGATTATTGTCTTAGAATTTTCGAATATATTTATCTTACACAATCACAATTATTCAATATGGGCTGGAACTCAGATGCTTAATCTGTGATTTTCTACACAATGGTGGTCATAAAATTAGAAACGCTAGGTTGACACAAGCCATGCCCTGACAAACTGATATAGACATGCCTTAGTTTATTTTCATGCTTTAATTTACTTTTCTGTTAGTAGTCGACATGCACTAATCAGTTTAGTCTTGAGATGGGTTGTCGCGATCCGGTTGAGAGTAATCCTTTTTGGCGTTAAACTGCTGTCGCGGTGTGACCTGATTTACAGTCAATGTATCGTGCTCATGCAATTGAAATTATAATTTGGACTATGTTATGCGGTTAGTGGTGGAGTGAGGAAATCCTAATTTTCTCTCCCTCTTAATCACAAACCAATTTACTTTGCTGTTTAGATTAATTTAAGTAATATTAGATAGTTTATAAAAAAAATCAACTCTTTTTGGAAAACTATAATTCAGTGTTTTTAGATTATTAAAATGAATAATCCTCATCTCTGTGGGATCGATATTCCCTTACTCAAGCAAAACTATACACAATTGATTTGTGCGCTTGCAGAAGGGTAAACCTAAAGTGACGTTAAAGTGTTGTTTTTAACCACGTATTTTGCACACACCTGACACCCATCACAATTCACTCAACATGGCTATTGTCTAGAACATGCCAAACATAAATAATACTATAAATGTTCTAACACTATACACAGTCTTCTCTTTTAGCAGTGGCATAAGGGGATGATTGACTTCTGCTAATGCAGGAATAAATCTCCTGAGATACGAGATCTTTCCCATAAAGGTTTTCAACAATTTACGGGTCGTGGAATGTGCCATTTCCAAAACTGATTTAGCCTTTGTTGGGTCCAAATCTATTCCCTATCGATGCACCACATATCCCAAAAATTTCCCTTCTGGTACCCCTAAGGCGCACTTCAAAGGATTCATTTTCAGATTGTACTCTCGACATCGCTGTAACACTTTTCTTAAGTCACCTACATTATCCCGCACTGCTTTGGATTTGACCACCAAATCGTCTACATAATCTTCCACTATTTTATGCATTAGATCATGAAAGATGGCTGTCATCTCTCGTTGATACGTAGCCCCAGCATTCTTAAGCCCAAATGGCATTATTGTGTAATGAAAGTTTCCCATTGTAGTGCGGAAAACAGTTTTCTCAGCATCCTTTGGCACCATTTTGATTTGATCATAAACACTAAATCCAACCATTAGCGAAAATATCTCATGTCCTGTAGTTGCATCTACTATAGTGTCAATGTTAGGCAGATGAAAATCATCTTTTGGGCAAGCTTTATTGAGATCACGGTAGTCCACAAAGACTCGAATATGCCCATTCTTCTTCTTCATAGGTACTATATTCACAAGCCATGTTGGATGCTGAGTAGGTTTCATGAATCCCGTTTTCAGTAGTTTTTCAACTTCTGCCTTAATTTGTATTTCCAAGTCTGGGTGGAATACTTGTTGTCACTGCTTCTTTGGCTCTGACGCGGGGTGCACCTTAAGATGATGGTTAACTAGTCTAGTACTCAGCCCCGACATCTGACCATAATCCCAGACGTAAACATCACGGTACTCTTTAAGTAGCTCTACCACAGATTTTGTGGTTTCCTCAGATAGAGTGCTACTTATGAAAGTTTGTCGCGGTGTTGTTCTGTCATGCACTGAATTTCCTTACTCCGGAAAGGAGCTTAACAAACCCAAGGGTGACGTTAACCGTACACTAAACATGAAAGATAAATGCGGAAAACGAAATGTGGATCTAAACCAATCCTTCAACCTAACCAATATCATCCCCCTAGACACCTAATCCATGCCACAAGCATAGTAGAAGGAGTGGTGAAACATAGGGGAGAGAACAAAAACAAAATAAAAAGGTACAAACAAATCAGGATCCACCGAGTTGTAGATCGAGTACTCGGTGACCCTCCACCGAGTTGTGACTGACCAAACATTCTGGAATTTTGATGAAAATGGAAGTTTCAAAATGTAAAACCGCGAGATTTTGCGATATGGCTCTGTTTTTTGTGCCGTCGGTCCCGAACAATCATAAATATTGGAAAAATGATTTTTTCATTGGCGAAACCCAAAAATAGTCACTGAGACCTCAGGAAACACGTAAAACATAAACTTGGCGTAAAAGTAATTTAGGTAAGTTTCGTAAAATCTTTCGTCTTGCCCCCGTTTTAATTATTTCTAGTTTCTAAAAGTCATAATTTTTAAGAGAATGAGTTTATTTAAATCCATTTCTAAGTCAAAAAATTTTCCGAGGTTACGGGGGTAGGCAAAAACGGGTTTTTTCATTCAAACGAAAATGTTTATTCGAAAACATAGAAAAACACTGTTTTCAGCTGGAGAACTAATAACCACATTCGATAACTATACTTTACATCAACTCAAGATAAAAGAGTTCATACATTTAATAGTTAAAATGCATCAAGGCAAAATAGGACATATTTTTCATAACATAAAAAAGTCTTTACATTTCCGGCACCGAAGTGCACCAAAAGATAAAAGTCCCCGCGTATAATGCTACAAGGGATATACATCCATGTAAGATACTCGGCTAATATGCTAGTCGTATCAAAAGAAAGTAGTTTAACACATTTTACTTACATGAACAAAAGAAACATATAGACACATGTTTATCAAGTTAACGCCCAACAAAATTAAGTATGGTCTGCCACCCCTGCACAAAAGGGCGGACATAATGTCACACATCCACGGAGAGACTACGGAACTCTCCCAATGGAATCATCACCTGAAAAATATATAAGTCGTGGGGTGAGCTCATTAGCGTAGTAAAGGAAGTGTCATTGCCTCAATCTTGGTAGTCCGAGTGGTACAACCCACCCAAGGTTCAAGCTACTAATCCTAGGTCGGTCACTTGTCCCACATGACTCTCATGCCAATTCAAAAACTCATCAATCTCAAAAAGCAATTTCCCCAACATGCTCACATTATAGTCATTCAAACATAGCATGCTTCAACATCGAAATCATAATCACATATATGATATTTTAAATGCAATATGACTCAACACACCTCATGATACACACTTTTTCCAACACAGGTTTACGAATACATACTCTAGCCACTTACTTTTTCCAACACAGGTTTACGAATACATACCGATTCTTCTCAAATGAATTTTTTCTCTTTCACTTTGAACAAGGAAGGTGGTTGGATGAGATCCCCGCTTGCAACTCCATGGCCCTAGACCCAAAGGTCATGAATACGAAATGAGCCCATTTGAAACACCCACTGGCCAGTTATTGCTATGATCCGATACAAGACTACCCACACATGATTACACAACCCGCATATACCAGCACCATGATTTTGACACTACACGATGTACTCAGTATGCATCAAGGTTTTCAATAACAATCATGTTCCATCACAATATATGTTTTTCTCATTTGCAATATATTGTACACAATATAACCATCAGGCTTATAATTATCACTTACAAGCAATGGTTCATGACATGCTCAATCACAATACATGTTTTTCTCAGTAGGCAATATATTGTACTCCATTTATCACAATGCGTATAATTTCACATTTATAAGCAATAAATCACAACAAGCATTTATATCACATAATCATGCTTTCAAGGGCTTAGTTCATCGTTTAAGTTATCAAGACTCAACTCTCATGTATATAAACAACATATATACACATAGACGCACACACCCTCGTACAAAGATGAAAATAATTCATTTTTCCTTACCTCAATTCCCAGCAAGGCTACACAAGGATGCTAAAGAGGTCCAAGCAATCTATCAATCTAAGTGCTCAATAGGATAGCTTCCAAATAACAACACACCATTGATGAACAACAAGATTTACTATGCTCTCACAATAAACCGAAAATATTCAAAAGTGGAACCAACCACAATAATCAACTCAAACCCTAATGATAGCTAAATTAGTGTTCCATGAATGGAATACTCAAAAGGAAAGAGATAGTTATGAAACTTACCAAAATCTCTAACCCAAAAGTGAGGTTAAAACACAAGATGAGCTCCAAGCTTTCAATAACCAAAAATCGGTGACAATGTTCAACTTATGGTCCTTAACAAGATTTAAGAGAAAAGGAAACCAAAAATCAATAGTTGAACACATAAATTCAAGAATATAGATCCTAGGGTTTGAAGTTGGAAAACTCAAAAGAATTAGAGAATTATTCCAATACTTAGAGCAAATGGAAGAGGATACACTCGTCCAATGACCTACAATAAATGTGAAAGAAAAGGGAGGAGATCAAAGTGCCACAAAGTGGTCTTACAAGAGAAATAAAACTCAAAACCCATAAAGCTAACTTAATGCCAAACAAGACCTTAGCATCTAAGGGTTGAGAATAAAACAAGGAAAATTAATAAAGGATCCAATGGTTGAAATAAAGTCTTGCAAAGTGAAAGACTAAGAATAATGTATTCTTGCATTTAAGTGCCATCTGAACAAGGCCCTATGATCCAAGGGTTAAGAGTAAAGATGGGAGAAGAAGATTAATGGCTAGAATTTAGATAACACCTAAAAGTGGGAAATGTCCAATATCTTCTCAACTTATGGTTAATTACAAGAGTGCCATCAAGCCTCTTAATTATCCTTCCATCCCTTGTCATCCTCTCTATTTACCACTATGTCACTCATACCCCAACACTTAGCCAAATCTCTACACTTTGCATTAAGTGCTCTTAATATGAAAATACCACTTTACCCTTTGGTCATTTATTTTACAAAATCGTTTTCAACAATTTTCATTATTTTTAAAATGAAAATACAACATGCAACTTGTAAATTTAATCTCACATAAAACATGTAAGTGATGCTAAGGAAATCAACACATTTAGCACAAAATCACATTAAACACATAATCACATAAGCATTTAATCATTAATAAAAAATTTAATTAGCACGTAAAAATACCGGACGCTACAACCTCCACACCTTAGGAGATTTCGTCCTCAAAATCATGACGTAACTAAAGAAGAAACAAGTCTGGGTATTTTTCCCAAACTTCACGTTCACATTCACAAATCGCTTCCTTGACATCGTGATGGTGCCATGAGACCTTAACTAACAAAATGGTTTTGTCTCATAAAATCCACTCTCAAGCACCTAAGATCCTCACGGTTCGCTCCCCATAGGACACGTTCTCGATAACAACGACACCCGTCCAACTCAAGACATGAGATGGATCTGGCTCGCACATGAGAAAGATGAACATATGGAATAAACACTGCGAACCCTGGGGAGCTCATATGGTAACCCACTCGGTAGGCCACTAGACCATAATCACCCAAAAAAACAAAAAGGGACTAATCCCAAGTCCAAAATTCAAGGTAGGACTAAAAGTCCATTAATCACTATCAAGGCTCCTATGACCATAATGATCATACCTCAAGTCTGTGTACTACACTAACCTCAGTAAGGAAGATCAAATCTTCAACCTTAAGAGCACCAGAAGGATCCACTACCTAGAAAAACATATGCTAAGGCCCTAAATCAATGCACCTAATCCTCGAGTAATAATGGTTACCCTTTGCCCTATAACCATATCATTCAGTTCACTATTTCAACCATTAAAGCACTAGATCCATAATCATGATCACAGTAAATAATACACATATAATTTCTTCACATTTCAATTCTACGATCATTATATCATTGCCTTCCTAAATAAATCATTTTGGACCTCAAATTCTCAATTGATTCAATTAACACACTCTATAACATAATGTTAGGTGCACCCTTTGCATCACTAAAGTCTAATGACATTTAAACCTCGATTACAACCCATAGCCTTGTGGATAAGCTATGATCACACCTCGATTACTCAAATTGACAATCTATAAGATATAATAGTCTCCCAAGAAGACATCTCAATCTAATACTTTAATTAACGGTTCAATGACAATCATATATAAACTCAATTCAGTAGTTCATACGTTACATACCATCTCTCTAGGGTTCCAAACCACTTAGATGCTACCACAGAACATATCACATCATACCCTATAACTCACTCTCTAATATCCATAACTTCATTACTCAGTGAAACTTGATTGTTTCAAAGCAAAACCTAACTCTTTCAAAGTCAAGTCCCCAACTCTAAAATCAAATGGTACAACTAGTTCTACCATAAACCACCCATCAAAAGGTAACACAGGTCACATGTCCCTAAGAATCCATATATATATATAAACAAGGTAGGTAAAACGTACATCGACGAGTTCTTAATCCTCAACAAAAATAGCTTATACTTTCCTCATAGCACAAACGCAGTTAAATAATGTAACCATACACTAAGCCCAATCAACCTCAACTCACTTGATAAGGTACATTACCGAAAACCCGTGGAAGTAATTCCAACCACACAATCGCGAAGCGAGAATGACCGTGCTCCAAGTACGTGATGAAGGAAATGAAGAAACACGATAATTTCCTACTCATGTGAAGACACATACACAGACAATGACATAAAAGACTAAGGCAAACCATCACAGTAACTCATCACAGCCAATGCCCATACTATCACTCAACACCCGACACATCAAGTGATGATAAGGGAACTCACACTAAATCCAACTCTATGAAATCTTGTGATCAACCAATAATAATCCTCAAGGTTACAAGTCATACCTCCTTTCAATTAGGAACCACAATCATGTACTAACTATCATTCTTTGCACTATGATCACTCTACTTCATACCTCAATCACAGTAAATCTTAACATCTCCAATTTTTCATGCTTTATAGGTCAACCAAGGCCTAAACTCATGTTCTAACCACCACATAAACCACCTAACACCAATAACTATTTATCAAGTCTGCAATCTCCTCGTGACATATAGTTATACTCCTAATCTATTCCTCAAATCATGTTTCTATAATCTACAGTCTTATATACTAGCTAATAATCATGCCTCAAGTGAATTACCAAATCATATTTTTGGAATTAAAAGCTTAAATGGCAATTATTAGTTACAACATTACCAAAAATCAACATCAAGATCTCCAAATCAAAACCGTCACTAATAAGTGATTTAAACATACAAAAACTCTCAAAATTTTAACCATCACCAATTAACTAACAGTCGTTTCCTCGAACATCATTTTTACTTTCCATAAATAATTCAAGACTTATACACAAGCCCACTACTTACAAGCTAAAGAAAATGCAAGATCATACTTTGCATCACTAAGTCACACACAATGATTCACAACTCTCTCATCACAGATTACCACTTTAAGGCTCATAAAACACATCTCCTAGTGTTACACCAACTTATGATCCATAATCAACAAATGCCTACACTTAGAGTCAAGTCCATTAGTAACAATGCAAGGATACAGATACATCATAACCCCAATTAAAACAACCTCGAAGTACTAGAATGATACTCATTAACACACATTGAATACCACAAGATAAAACATCTACTAGCAACTACTTCTATAAGAAAAATCTACCTAACGACGCCTACATAAGGACATCTAATCACCAAACCCTTTAATGGTTCAAGCAAAAGGGAAACCAAGGCTTAGGTTATACCCCACTAAATCATCAATGAATTAGTTACACTTCATAATGTGCCACACACTCAAAGTGGACATAACTAAACCTCCGTAAGGCTAACAAGTAACATGCGATACAAAGGGACATGGGAAAAAGAACTAATTGCTTTAATCAAAATCCCACCATAAAGGAAGAGTAAGAGACGCTACCTCGCATGAATGTGAGGCATTTAATAAATTCAAATAGCATGACTAGAATCATGCGGCCTAGAAGAGACACGACCCTGCAGATTCATTTCCTGAAAGGGTCATTGCTGAGGAGAAACTACAGAAGCCTCAACTGGTAAATAATACTTGGTGATAAGATCCTGCAGTCTGCTTTGAAAGCAACCTTGCTTGCGTCCAGTACAACCACTCATTGTCAAATAACGGAGCGGACACAATGGACTTTTATGTCCAGGCTAATAATAGTGATAACATACCACCTCCCTCCGGTTAGCCTCAGACGAAAAAGAAATAGTTGGTGCATGAGGAGTTGATTGTGCCAGAAGTGGCACCATGACCAACGGTCGACTGCGCAACAAGGGACAGTCCTTATAAGGGTGACTTAACCGACCACAACGGAAACACACACTCGAAGGTCTGTCGAGAGTGGGCAGATGATGAGGATATGCCGACAGGCTGTGCCCAAGCTGTCCATAAAAGAAGCATCAACGAGGAAGACTTGAAGATGAAGGAACAGGTGGAACCGACTGTAAGCGCTGCTGAACTGCAGCAATACGAGCACTCCTCCTCAAACGCTTCCTACAACCCTGCTCTGGGCGGTATCCCGATGCGCAATCTTGAGCTCTGCGCCCCTTAAGAAACTAGTGCATCCTCAACCACCCAGAGAGATCTAGTCGTTTGTCTGATGTGCAGCCTGCGTCTCATAAACTGGAGCTACATTCACTGACTCCCTAACCTGCATAGGATTCCTTTCAGACGCTATGACTCTGAAAAAGAAACAACGAGAAAGAAAGTTTAAACCATAAGGATGAAACCTTCCTTTCGAACATCCAACACACTAGTACGATACCCTCTAACAAGTCAAACATTGAAAACAATCAATTCACACAAGGAAGGTTGATACTAATCCATGCCTAAAATGAAGTCGAAGCTCATCATGTTAAAGGGAGTGAAGCCAAGTGATAACGACCGTCAAGTAATCATGACTTCACAATCACGACACCTATGAGTCAAGTACACACTACATCCCACTAGTGCATAGATAAAACATGTGCCGTCAAGAATAGAGAAACTAATCCCAAAGATGAAACAAGGTAGAAGCAACAAAAGGACAAGAAAATCCCGAACCATAAATAAGCTAACCCAACTTCCAAAACAAGAATGAAAGGATCAACGCATGGCCAACCCAAGGTACACCAAACTAAAAAATAACGTCGTGCTGACATACACACAAGTCAACATGATAACCAACTACCACTAGCAAGTGACAAGTGGTGGTATTAAACCGTACCATAATCTAAAGACCTTGCCCGTCGTCCCATAGAAAAACACATGCTCTCATACCAATTTGTCACGCCCCGAATTTCCTTACTCCGGAACGGAGCTTAAGAAACCCAAGGGTGACGTAAACAGTACACTAAACACGAAAGATAAATGCGGAAAACGAAATGTGGATTTAAACCAAACCTTCAACCTAACCAATATCATCCCCCCAACCCCAAATCCATGCCACAAGCATAGTAGAAAGAATGGTGAAGTATATGGGAGCGAACGAAAACAAAATAAAAAGGTACACACAAATCAGGATCCACCGAGGTCTACAACGAGTACTTGGTTACTGAGTACTTGGTGACCCTCCACCGAGTTGTGACTGACTTAACATTCTGGAATTTTGATGAAAATTGAAGTTTTAAAATGCAAAAATACGAGATTTTACGATATGGCTCCGTTTTTCATGCCATCGGTCCTGAGAAATCATTATTATTGGAAGAGTGAGTTTTTCATTGGTAGAACCCAAAAATAGTTACCAAGACCTTGGGAAACTCATAAAACATAAACTTGGCATAAAAGTAATTTTGATAAGTTTCGTAAAATCTTTCTTCTTGCCCCCAGTCTTCGTTTTAACTACTGCCGGTTTCTAAAAGTTGAAATCTTTAAGAGAATGATTTTATTTAAATTAATTTCTAAAATAAGAAATTTGTCGGGGTTACGGAGGTAGGCAAAAATGGGTTTTTCCATTCAAAATGAAAGGGTTTGTTCGAAAACCTAGAAAAATATCATTTTTGGCTGGACACCTAATAACCATATTCAATAACTATCCTTCACATAACAACTCAAGATAAAAGAGTTCATACATTTAATAGTTAAAACTCATCAAGGCAAAACACGACATAGTTTTCATAACATGAAAGAGTCTTTACATTTTCGGCACACCAAAGTGCACCAAAAGAGAAAAGTCCCCGCGTATAATGCTCCAAGGGACATACATCCATCTAAGAAACTCGGCTAACATGCTAGCCGTGTCAAAAGAAAGTAGTTTAACACATTTGACTTACATAAACAAAAGAAACATATAGATATATGTTTATCAAGTTAACGACTAACAAAAGTATTGTCCGCCACCCCTGCACAAAAGAGCGGACATAATGCCACACATCCATAGAAAGACTTTGGAAATCTCCCAACGGAATCATCACATGAAAATTATATAAGTCGTGGGGTGAGCTCACTAGCCTAGTAGAGGAAGCGTCATCACCTCAATCTCAGTAGTTCGAGTGGTATAACCCACCCAAGATTCATGCTATTAATCCTAGGTCGGTCTCTTGTCACAGATGGCTCTCACGTTAATCTGGAATCCCATTGAACCCAATAAGCAATTTCCCCAACATGCTCACATTATAGTCATTCAAACATAGCATGATTCAACAACCAAATCATAATCACATATATGATCTTTTAAATGCAATATGACTCAACACACCTCATGATACACATTTTTCCCAACACATGTTACTTTTGAGGATACAAGCTCATCAAGTAAATGTAAAGTACTGCATAAATTCTTCCCAAGCAAATTTTTTCTCTTTCACTTTCAACAAGAAAAGTGGTTGCACGAGATCCTCACTTGAAATTCCATGCTCCTAGACCCAAAGGTCACGAATACGAAAGGAGCCCACTTACGACTCCAAACCCGGTATCACAATTTCGGACTTACTAATTCCATAGATGTGAAACACCCACTGGCCAGTTGTTGCGACGATCTGACACAAGACTACCCACACATGATTACACGACCCGCATATACCAACACCATGATTTTTGACATTACACGATGTACTTAATATGAATTATGGTTTTAAATAAAAATCATGTTCCATCACAATATATGTTTTTCTCATTTGCAATATATTGTACTCAATATAACCATCATGTTTACAATTTCACACTTACAAGCAATGGTTCACGACATGCTCAATCACAATACATACTTTTCTCATTAGGAAATATGTTGTACTCCATTTATCACAATGCTTAAAATTTCACAATTATAAGCAATAAATCACAACAAGCATTTATATCACACAATCATGATTTCAAGGACCTAGTACATTGTTTAAATTGTCAAGACTTAACTCCTATATATATATACGGCATATATACACATAGCCGTACACACCCTCATACAAAGATGAAAATAATTCATTTTTCCTCTACCTCAATTCCAATCAAGCTTACACAAGGATGCTAAAGAGGTCCAAACAATCTACCAATCCAAGTGCTTAATAGGATAACTTCCAACTAGCAACACATCATTTATGAACAACAAGATTTACTATGGTGTCACAATAAACTAAAAATATTCAAAAGTGACTCCAACTGCAAGAATCAACTCAAACCCGAATGATAGCTAAACTAGGGTTCCACGAATGGAATACTCAAAAGGAAAGAGATAGTTATGACACTTACCAAAATCTCCAACCCAAAAGTGAGCTTAAAACACTAGATGAACTCCAAGCTTCCAATAACCAAAAATTGGTGACAAGGTTGAACTTGTGGTCCTAAACAAGATTCAAGAGAAAAGGAAACAAAAAATCAATAATTGAACACATAAATTCAAGAATATAGATCCTAGGGTTTGAAGTTGGAAAACTCAAAAGAGTTAGAGACTTACCCTAATACTTAGAGCAAATGGAAGAAGAGAGCAACCCGAGTAATTCCTATATTGAACACTTATTCAAACTCCAAGTGAAAGGAAATGGAATCAAATGAGGAAGTTATTATGAGCAAGAGGGAAGGAGAAATATAGAAAGAAAATAGTCTAGTAGATAATGAGAGAAGTCTTGCAATGAAAGACTTATGTGTTGTAGAGATTTCCCACTATCTCTCACACTCATCCAATGGCATACAATAAATGTTAAAGAAAAGGGAGGAGATCCAAGGGCCATAAAGTGGTCTTGCAAGATGAATAAAACTCAAAACCCATAAAGCTAACTCAATGCCAAACAAGGCCTTAGCATCTAAGGGTTGAGAATAAAACAAGGAAAATGAATATAGGATCCAAGGGTTGAAATAAAGTCTTGCAAAGTGAAAGACTAAGAATAATACATTCTTGCATTTAAGTGCCATCAAAACAAGGCCCTATGATCCAAGGGTTAAGATTAAAGATGGGAGAAAAAGATCAATGGCTAGAATTTAGACAACACCCAAAAGTGGGAAATGACCAATATTTTCTCAACTTAGGGTTAATTACAAGAGTGTCATCATACCTTTTAATTACCCTTCCTCCCATTTTCATCTTCTCTATTTAAAACTATGTCACTCATACCCCAACACTTAGCTAAATCTCTACAATTTCCACTAAGTGCTCTTAATATGAAAATACCACTTTACCTTTTGGTTATTTATTTTACAAAATCGTTCTCAACAATTTTCATTATTTTCAAAATGAAAGTACAACATGCAACTTGCAAATTTAATCTCACATAAAACATGTAAGTGATGCTAAGAACATCAACACATTTAGCACAAAATCATATTAAACACATAATCACGTATGCATTTAATCATTAATAAATATTTTTAATTAGCACGTAGAAATTAAATATAAAAAGGGTTCGGAAGAAGTTGTTGTTGACCATTTATCGAGGATTATTGTTGAGTATACAAAGGAAACTACTCTTCTTAAGGATTCTTTCCTAGATGGGCATCTGTTCAATGTGGCTATTGTGGAATAGATACCGTGGTATGCTGACATTGTCAATTCTAAAGTCACGAGTCAAATTCTAAAAGGTTGGTCTAAGAATGAAAGAGACCGATTCTTCAGCCATGTCACATTTTATATATGGAATAATCCACGATTATACAAGTATTACGTTGATCAGATTATCAAAAAATGTGTCCCTGGAAGTGAGGTGCAAAGTATTTTAAAGTTTTACCACACACTAGAATATGGGGGACATTTTGGAAAACAAAAGACAGGCCACAAGGTGCTGCAAAGTGGGTTCTATTAGCCATACATATTCAAAGATGCATTTGGATATTGAAAACCAAGTTTGCGATGCAAGTAGTTGGGATCTATATCTTGACGGGATATGATGCCTCTAATCCCGATTTTGATTGTGGAATTATTTGATGTATGGGGGATTGCTTTGATTAGATCATTTCCAAAATCATAGAAGAAGGAGTACATACTTGTGGGAGTTGATTATGTTTCGAAATGGGTAGAAATGATAGATACCATACATGTTGATCATGAGGTGGTAGAGGAATTTTCTAAGTCAAACATTTTCGCAAGATTTGGTGTGCCACGGGTGATAATCAGTAATGGCGAAAAATAGTTTCATAATCATTTTCTTGGTGGTATATGTCAAAAGTATGACGTCAATCATAGGATTGGTACACCATATCACCCCTAGTCACAAGGACAAGTAGAGGTTTCTAACAGGGAAGTCAAGAATATATTAGAGAAAACAATGCGAGTTGATTTTAAAGATTGGCCTCAAAGGTTAAATGATGCAATGTGGGCTTATAGAACAATGTATAAGATGTTGATTGGTATGACACTATACCATTTTATTTATGGTAAGGCATATCATCTCCCTGTTGAGCTAGAGCATCGAGCATACTAGACTGTTCGGAGGTTGAACTTTGAAATAAAGAAGTTCGGTGCTCAGTGGAAACTCCAACTTTAAGAGCTTGACGAGCTAAGAAACAATGCTTACGAGAACTCTCAGATTTACAAGGCTCGAACAAAAGCTTTTCATGAGAAACATATTCGAAAGAAAGTCTTTGAGAAAGCCCAGAAAGTTTGGCTGTTTAATTCAAGATTAAAGTTGTTTCCTAGTAAACTTCAATCAAGATGGGATGGACCATACACGATTACAAATGTTTTCCCCCATGGAGCAGTAGAGCTTGGTGATCCTGAGACATGAAAGAAATTCGTTGTGAATGGTCAAATATTGAAGCATTATATTGATGTTTAGTCAGTCGAGTGTATTGTGGAGATGATGGATTTGACTGATCCGACACACGAGCTGGACGAGCTTGAGCCCGATTACTGAAAGTTGGCAATGTTGCACCAATGATGTTAAATATTGGTACTAGGTGATTAAGAATAGCTTTTGATCCTAGTTTGTACCTATAGAATGTAGTTTAGTCAGTTTTTGTTCTGTTGAGTCGTAAGATCGAGTGAAAAGTATCATCCTTGTCATGATTAAGATAATGTAGAGAGTTAGTGTAGAGCATTAGTGCGATGAAGAGAGTGTGTAAAATGATGGAGCGTAAAGGCTGAAGCAAGAATCCCACAGAGGGCCCTACGCGTCATCCGTAGCTCAAGCTACATGCCTCCCGTAGATCTAAGAATAGTGTTCGCGGCTATATAGCCCGAAAGAAGCTTTAAATTTCTTTCACTATCTCATTTCTCCACTAAAAAGTACGAAATCACTCCTTATCTACTCACACTCCAATTTTGAATCATACTCGGTAACTTTTGCATCAGATACGTGCGTTGATCATCCGAAATCATGTGAATAACTCGAAGAGTCTTAAAAACTAAATTTTTGAAGAAATAATCAAATCCTTCGATTCAGTGATTTTTTCTTCGATCATCGTGTTTCTAATTACTTTTCTAATCATTCTAAATAGATATCGACGAATGAATCTTGTTGAAAACATGTTTTGATTTGTTTCTCAAAATTTGAAAGTTTCAGCAAAGAGAGCGGATTGGATTTCAAATTTTTACATGTTTTTTATTTGAGGGTTTGTTTAATCATCATATTGGGTCCATTTAGTAATGATTTTGAGTTTGATTCGGTAACCGGACTGATCCGCTAATTATTTTATGAAATCCCGAATGTAGGCATGAAGCCACGGACATGGAGATGATCAAGTTCTTCATGGCCGAGGTCGCCTACCCTTTCGCCTCAACGAAAGAGGAGACATTTAGTGCAAGCCCACAGATCACCGTCTCCATCGCCCGACAGAGTTGATTCACCGATGGATTCACTGATTGATTCTCCGGTCGCTTCATCACCTATTATACCACGAGTGGCACCTGAGCCATAGGATGAGCTGGCGATGCGGTGTTGGTTTCTCAGTTACCAGTACCACCTAGGACAGATGTGGGTGAGATGTTAAATAGAGTATTAAAGAGGGGATACCAGCAGGAGCGGATTTATTCTGTGATAGCTTTAGGGAGGCTGCAGCCGCTGCCAGCTTTAACAATCTGTGATTTATGGGAGCGATGATTCTTAACGATCCTTACCCCTACCTCTATATTTATCTATTCTAATATGATTGAGGAGTTTCGGTTGCACATGCAACATTACAGCATAGGGATGCGATTAGGGGCAGAGGTTAGGGGTGAGATTCGAGATTACGCCCCAGACTATAGCAGAGGCATACGGTATACCAGATACATGCCCACCTTAGTTGGATAGAGATTACCCACCTTTACCAAAGCCATTGCCTAGCTTGACTAAGATAGTCCAGAGACAGATTGAGGGGAGCTTTGCGGATGATTAGAACAACTGCATACAGAAGAGTTATTATCATCCCAAACTGTGGCTTTTAGACATGATTTTCAAGTCTCAGGTGCATTCTCAGAGGCATAAGACTCATAGATGGCGGCTATTTTTGGTGTTACATTATGCTTTTAAGTTCAGCCGATGGTGTCGATTCCCAAGATTTTGTGGCAGGGCTTGTACCAGTATTATACGGATTTGTGGACGGAGAGTAGTGTTAGGTGGCATATATTTAGGATCAGATTCCCGACACTGACCATGCGGCTTATGGCTGATGCTGGGATTGAACCTGATGAGGGGATGGACCAGAACATTTTTGAATGAGGTACGTACATCTCGAGCATGTGGACCAAGACTTAGAGGATATTGTATGGTGATGTAGTGTTACAGAGGAGGTCGATGGTCCCTAGCCCGCGTATCCCTCTAGTGATACCGCCTGTGGAGCCTATGGAGGTAGAGGGTGCACATGATAATGCTATGCAACCTCAGGATGAGGGGGTACATGCTGAGATACCTTGAATGCCTGCTAAAGCGATAGTGATGCTCACTAGAGAGCAGTTCGATGCCATTGTGGCAAGACATGCAGCATTGCAGGATGCGGTTAGATTGTAGGGAGAAGCTATGGTAGATTTATAGAGGACTTACGAGCCAACATGAAGGACCAGATAGAGAGTGGAAGGATGCGCCAGAAAGCAGAGAAGAGGCTTTGACGTAGTCATCGGCGGCTATGAGATTTGGTTCAGGCCCATTTTGATCATGAGGGATTGCCATTACCTGAGACTCTGACTGCTTCGTTAGAGGATGAATATAATGAGTTTGATGAGGATGATGAGTAGTCATGTAGTGTAGTAATAGTTTTTGGTGGTTTTGGGTTTTTCACTAGAGTTAAATTGTTCAGTGGATAGTTAGTGATAGGTGCTTCATGTTACCATTGAAACGATTGACTGCTAAGTGTAATTTTTGTATTTTGATATTTATAAAATTAGAAATTTTTATATCAGTATGAAATTGTTGTTCACATTGTACATTTCCCGAGACTATGATGATGTATACGTAGAATTGCGTGAGTTTTAGAGTTTTTTTGGATAGAGTCGCGCAATGAGAACTTGTGTGCGTTTAAGTAGGTATGTCAGTTTTAAAAAAAAAAAAGCTGTGAAAATTTAAGCCAAGCCTACGCTTGGAAGCTACGCACCACGCGTAGGGGCCATGCGTAGGGTAATTCAGGCAATTCAAATTTTGGCCCGTTTGAGTGGGTTTTCGGCTTGTTTTGTACCTGTATTGTATTAGGATTTATTTTAGGATATTTTTAGGATTTAATTAGAGGTTTGTAGAGCAGTCTTAGTCTGAGTAGGAAGTGGAATTCAAAGATAAGTTAAATATGAGTTGTTAGTTATTTCCACTATCCACTTCAAACAAGGATTTCAAATCCTTTTCCTCCATGAATCTGGTACATCCATCTATAAATACACCCATTGAGAGACACAATTCATAATTCACATAAGAGCTTGTGCAATATGACTAGTTTCTCTTACTCTATTCCTTAATCTCTTTCCTTGTATAATCTTGAGGGTGAGCGTTTAGAGAGTGATTATGAGATCGAATCTGATCCTGAAAAATTCATTGAAGAAGATGTCTTGCCCAAGGATGGAGATATGGAGATTGGGTAGGTGAGTACAAATAAAGGAGCTATAAGCAGAAAGAGGAAAAGACTCACACCTACTACGTTTACAATGTGCAGAATGCAATTTGAGTTGAAGTTTTATTAAAAAAGAATGAATGAGTTATTGACTACACCTAGGAAGGAAATCCTAAGTCAACCAGGATTGAGCAATTTAGAGCACCACGCCCGATGGAAGGTGTATCCAAGGTTGGTTCAGAAAGTTTATGAGAAGATGTGGATTGAGGGACCACCAGGGGTGAGGTAATTAAAGCTCGAGTGATTGAAAGGAGTGATCCTATAGAGATAAGTAGGTGATTGATTGTTAAGGCATGGAAGATCCCTGAGGAATATCCGAATCACTTGAAGGGCAAGTTTAAAGAAATCCTATCAAGATGGCCACATATAGATGAGGAGATGATTATAGAGATATGTGCTATGTATGTTCCTAAAGTAGGAGAAACAAGTATTGAGAATTTAAGGTTAAAAAAATAACTGTTTTATTTGGATTGTATGCTTCTTGCTCAAGTCTGTCAGAACCATAAGACAAGTTAGAGGGGATACTTATCCATTAAGATGATATATACTATGTCTAAAGGATATTGGGAGTCAATTCTGACAGTGATATTGGTTCATATTCTGACGGTTCAAAGGATTGTGCGTAGGAAATTGCCAGGCGAGGATTTGATGGAGTATTGTCTCCTATACCCATTTTTTATATCAAAGATCACTGAGCAATAGTTGGGTGAGCGATTGGAAGAGATGGGTGAAGTACGTTTGAAATTCACAAAGGAATATCCAGAAAGAGGTTTTTGTTCGATTGGAGAAGACATCCAATCTCCATAGGGTTTTATGATAGATGCCACATGATGAGAAAGATTAGGAGGAGGACTCGAGAATGGATTAGGATGTAGGAGTAGGATTTTATTTTGTTTTAGTAGATAGGGGACAATTTCAATTCCTAGAGACGGTAGTCGCTTCTTTGAGGGTGTCTCTTGAATTTTTGGGTAAAGTCATGTCTTTGCAATTTAAATTCATAGAGATTGTCGACCCTTAAGTCCAAATCTTTGTCATTTATTTTAATAAAATTCTTCATTCCATAAGCAATATGTTGATGATTTTTGGATATTTTTTTATGCAATTTGTTTTCCATTGCTATGATATTGGGTATGTATGTTTTGTTGAACATATCGATAGGTGATCCAAATCAAGTTTGGGGGAGGAGATCAACTGCTACATTGTGCAATTTTGGGATTATACATTAAGGGTAACTGTATTCTTTCTCTTGTTTTAAGAACCATGGGGACATGGTTTATTTTAAGTTTGGGGGAGAAGGTATAGTTTAGGAATGAAAATTTTGATGAAAAAATTGAAAAATTTGGAAAAATTAAAAAAAAATTGGAATGAAATTCTTTGTTTTCATGCATTATTGCTTTGCTTTACAAGTTGAATGAGTTTGTATTTATGATATATATGTAATATATGTTGTGATATTCCCATTCATGAAAGTGATGATTAGATCGAGTGAGTGAAAGTGATGTGGTTTTACATGGGTGAGTGAATTAGTGAAATTGAAACTAAGAAAGACACTTTGACCTATAAGCACAATCACACATTCAATATGGGAAAAATAGTTAATCTTTAACTCTATAGTTGAAAAATAATGTTGCCATAATAAAAGGGGAGAAGGGGAGATGATATGGTTGAAATGGAGAAAGTTGAAAATTATTTTGAGAAATAAAATGTAAAAAATAGTTCTTTGATCTGAGTATTCGGGCCTTGATATCATCAATATAATTATTCATGTAAAAATGGGAGAAAAATAATGATCATAAATCCCACGGAAGAAGTTCGGGCCCAGTTAGTCGGGACAAAAAATCCTCGCTGGAAAGTTTGAAGCTTAGAAAGACAAAAAGGGATGAAAAGATGAAAGATGGAAAGATGAGTTTTTATGAAAAATGGCAAAAGTTGATAAATGAAGTAGGATAAGAGGAATTGAAATACCATGGAGAGTGTTCACAACAACACAGGGGGTTATCTGGATTGGGAGTAGAGAGTTACGAAGTCATTCACTTAAGTGGGAACCATTCACAACATAAAGCTCGAGATAGTTATTGTTCGGTAATGAGTGGGAATATTTGAATCTATATTGTCTTGTGCATTATATTATAACTTAGTTTATACGGGTGTGAAATCATGACTGTGTGGTTACGATGAATGGAGAAGTTGTGGGTAATATATCTAACCCTCACGAGAGTTCACTCGGTATTGCCGAGGGATTTAAAAGGCTTATTACAGGTGCTAAGTGTAATCGTCAATCCTCACGAAAGCAAGGGAGTAGTGGAGGTTAGTATAGGATAGTTAGGATAAAAATCATCATGGCGTAGGTTTAGATAGTTTTCCGGAGTTCATTGCTAAGGGACTAGCAATATGTAAGCTTGGGGGTGTGATAAGTGCTCAATATTGTCCATTTTAAGCCCCTATCTTGCATTTGTTACATCTTTTCATTCTATTATTGGGTATTTTTATGTTACATGTGTGTTTAAGTGTGTTTTAGGAGTTTAATGATGAAAAAGAGCTAACTCTGGTGAATTAACTAGAGAAGTGTTTATTTCTATTCAAGAGGAAGACTTAAGAAGTGTTTTCAAGGGAAAAGTGGCTTCCGGAGGGCCGAAACGGTATTTTTTTGAGCCGCAACTTCAAGAATCATTCTAATGGAGTCGAAGGGGTCCAAACGGTGTAACTACCAAGAAAAGTGATTTCCATAAAAAATACTACGGACCAGATACGGACTTAGTAACTAAAAGTGGCTAGAAAAAGCTACTTTGACGAACTACCTACAGACCTTTGAAAATGAGCTACGCGTTGTCCTTAGAAGAAGCTATGCGCCACCCGTAGCCCCTATTTGTGCCGCGTGTAGGGTCTCTACAGGGCACGCGTATTTGTCTGGCAATTTTAAGATGTTGAAAAGTCCGTTTTGTCCCCGACTTGTTCTCCTTGTAGCGGCTGTGACTTGATACCTCAATACATGTGCAAATACAAACATATATATAAAAATATAGGGGTTTTATGCGAATTTAATTCTGAGGCTTACATGATTTCATTGTGATGAGTCACGGCTAGTGCTTTGACAGGGTGGCGACACACTTAGTATGTCCGACATCTGAGGCTTTGACTCAGTCTTTCGAGTTAGGTATTTAGTGTTGTAAGGGTCCGACGTTCTTGTTTTCCCTTGTAATGGGATTAGTACCTGCTTTGTTTCTCGTGTTTCTACGTGCCCTATGTGTTGATGTGAATTTATGTGCCTTGGTTGTTTGACTTACGTGCTTACGTGTATTTGTATTATCTTGTTCGTTCTTCATGTTTATACGTACGTGATAAATGTAATGCGATTTTATTTAAACCTGTAGCGTTTAGTACTTCGACTTGACGACACGTTTGGTTTGTTCGGCATTTATGGTTTTCATTCGATTGGGTTAGTGACGACTCCGGTGATCGGGTAGTTGAGTCTCGTACCCGGAGTGTTTATTTTGACTTGTGTTATTTCTTGACTATTTGTAGAGTTTACGGGGGGCGCAAGATATACATTGCGAGTCGATTCGTGATTTATTTTAGTTTATATCCGACTCTATAGCCGAATTATTTATTTCGGACTTTATTAGTTATTCAGAGTACCGTGGGGTTTTCGGTGATTTAATTGGTGGATAAATTTTGTGCCCCAGAGTTTTATTTGGGGCCTATATTATTTATTTGGAATCCGGTGAATTTTATGGGCTCACGTGGAATTATTTGAGTGTCCCCAATATATTTTACAGGACTTATTTTACTTATGCGAATTTAATTATGATTATATATTCATGAGAGTATAATATATGTCTTGGGGTTAAAAGGTGAATTGGCAAGACATGAGAGTTACTTTTGTAATTAGGGAAGACTAGAGAGTGACTTTTGTAAATAGCATAAATATAGATACACGTGTATATGTATTCCCGTAGCTTTTATTTGTCTTCATTATCAGGAATCAGTTTTTCCTCTCTTTCACGACACACATACATAGGTAGTTGTATTCTCTCTCCTTCATCACTGATCTGCTCCTCTCTCGTCTTCATCATAGATTCGGTTAGAGAGAGAGAAATCGGAGCAAGGATAGACATAGGTCGCGCAGACGAGAGAAAGAGAAAGCCGCCGACAGCGACCTGGTGAACCAACGATGGCTGGAGCAGTGTCGGCTATAGGTGGTGCGCGATGGCACTGTGGTGGCGCTGACTCGCTCTGGTGGCGCAGCAGCAGCTGGAGTTCACGCAGCTGCAGTTTGCACATAAACTGTTATGGCCGAAACTTTGACCGACGAATTGGCTGACTTCCCGACCTCGGTTTCGGCTGAAATTCGGAGGGTAGCTTCACCTAGATGTCAGCTACGACGTGTAAAACTTTCATAATTTTCCATTGAGCGGTTTGTCGGGAAATTCGATTTGAAGTTTCGAATTTTCGTTTGGATTATATTATATCTATTCAAAATTATTAACCAATTGCTAATGGGCTTCATATATATTGTATAGGTTGTCGAGACAGACGTTTTGGTATATTCGAAATAAATTTCAGGCGACTTTAGTTGGCGGGCTCTATAATCGGGCGCCGACACTGTTCACTGTCGGACAAATCGGGACTGTCTGTATATATATGCATATCGGACACTCACTAATAGTGCGTAGAAAATGTTAATAAATCCCCATTGGATGTTTATGAGTAAATAAAAATATTTAATTAAATTCCTAGTGGTAGACGGAAATCTAGGAATTTTATAGAATTTACGGAGTACCCATAAATAGATTAAATGAACTTGGAGTTGGAAATTACTTTAAAGGAATTAAATAAATTAGTTCCTTTGGAGAAATTAAATAAATTATTTTCCGGATTTAAAATAATTATAAACCTATTTAAATTAAATCGATATAGGCGGTTTAGTACCCCTTGAGCTCGGAATAGGTTTATAGAAAGTGTATGTGGACGTATATCCGGTAAATAAATTTTCCCCTATTATTTATATTTTATTAAAATTAAAAATAAGTTAGGGGGGATTCACGAGAATGAGGGACGTTATAACTTAGACTTGATTTTAATTCCCTTGTTGATTTTCTCGTAAATTATAAAGAAATTAAATTGCGAATTTAATTGTCTAATTTTCCCTGAGGCGGATTAATTTGAAAACAATTATTGGAAATTAAATTAAAAGTATGCTGGCATATAAAATCTATAAAGATTGGGTAATTGAGACCCGATTATTTCTGTGATAAATGGAAATTGATTTACTGTATAATTGAAACTGTGAAGCATGTTTTGTATGAGATTTCTTGGCTTTTATGCCGTGTTATTGAGAATATTAAATTCATATGGAGACATTTTGCATTCATGTAGCACCATGGTATATATATATTGTTTCGATGCACGTTGCATGCCTCAGTTATATCAGGTACATGTCTGGATCGTTTGGAATGTCGCAATAATTGGCCAGGGGGTGGTCTAGCACCCAGGGAGCTAGTAACTCTCAATTCTCTAGACATTTGGGGGTGAGGGCTTGGGCCTCACTTGCCGGTTCCCCAACGGACTTGTAGTCTCCGCACTCTATTTGGCGATTCCCACCCTTCTTGTTATGAGTTTGTTGCCCCAGCAGTGAATAGTTTGGGATTCCTCGATATTTGTTTCACCCTCTAGCGGTTAGGGTTGCATTGGAGTTGCATTGTCATTGCATTGACATTCATATTGAGTATTTATTTGACATGTGCTTATCTATTATTATTGCTTATTGATATTGAGCAGGTTATATCTGAATTTTTAATAAGAGATTTTTATTATTCTCTTAGGTGCTAGGGCGCGGTATTTGTGATGGATATTTTAACCATGGTTAAATTATAATGAAAGTTGTGAATTTCCTAGTGTAAAGGAAACCGTGAAAACTTAAAGTTAAAAAGTGAAAAGTGACATTGGGGTTTAAGGATTCCCTGTATGTTAGGATCTAGTTGAGATGGGTAGCAGTATATTGAGACTTAGTTGAAATTGTGATCTTGGCCACATAGGCCTTTGTGATTGGCGATTAGTATCATCACAGGATGATTGCTAGACCTCTCCGGTAGTGTGGAGTATTCCTGTTCCCTTAGCTTTTGAAATTTTGAGCTTATCGCTCATTCTGTCACTTTGACAGTGTATGAGTTATAGACGGTTCTTTGCCGTGTTTATTGAAAATCCATTTCCGTAAGTACTCCGGTGAAGTTAGTGAACTCAGGACATGGTTGGTCATGTTCCTAAATCCTCGGTTATGGTTAGAATCTATGGAGTCAAATATTCAAAGTTTTGAAAACTTAAAGCTTGGGAATTTTTATAAAACGTGTTCTTCGTTTACCCCGAGATTTGTTAACTATTTTTGGAAAGACAAAAGTTTAAATACATGTTTTATAAAATATGTTTTCAATTCTCAGTACCGGGAGTATCGGTAGAAATCTGTTTTTGAAAGAAATTTCAAAAAAATTCCATTTTAAATTGTTTTGTAAAAATCGGTGAATTAGGACACGGTTTGTCCCTGTTCTAGAAATCTCGATGTTATTTCCGAGGTGTCACTATTGTGAGAGGTTGATAAATCCAGGTTTCTCCTAGCTTGTTGTCTGGAGTTCCTTCATGTGCTCGGTTTTGTTTGGGCATTCTTTCAGAATTATTTTTTATAAATTTTTAAATAAATGTTAAAGGTCTTAGGACCAGATTTGAAAGAAGTTTAAAAGTGATTTTAAAATGGTTGTCAGTTTGAACTCTAGTAGTTCTTCTTTCTCCTATAGTTATTCCTTAGGTTTAAGCCCGGACTTGTGATGTTGAGTTACGCACACCTAGTGTGATTCCTGTTGTTTGGGTTGGGTTTGGAGACGTTGGAACCAAATGAGATTTGAATGGGTCCTAACTTTTTCTTAAAAACCGGTTGAATCCTTCGGGGTGCAACATTTTTCTTTAAAAACTCGAGGACCATGGCATCTGTTTGGGACTAATTGACTCCAATAACCCTTTCTAGTGCCTAGATAGGCAGTGTGATTTAGAAATAGTTCGGATGGTTACCGAATCCAGTGTGGGGATAGTATCTTCCCTTTTTATGCCTCTTCGAGTGAACGGGTTGGTTCACCGATTATTGTAAGTAGAGGAAATGAATTGAAGATAGAAATGTGAGAGTGACTTCTCTAGGAATTATTCGATAGTGATGATCGAGTTGTGGATATGATTATGATGATTCACTTTCGGTAGTCCTAGTGAGTGATCTATTTACCTCCTAGGAACCTTGAGCAGCATGCTAGGTGCACGGTATGGTAGATAATTAGTCTTGTTGTATCTCTAGATGAGAGTGGAGTTCGGATTGGTTGTCTATAGGCCTAGGTGACAGGCTTAGTTATTTACAAGACGTTATATATATATATACACGTACACATGTGTTGCTTATATTTTTTGTTGATTTGTACTTCTTAAGATATCCGTAGTGTACTCGAGGTTAGTGATGAGGTTATTGATGGGGTCTTGGATTGGCGGGGTGCCATATGAGACGATTGACTGACCTAGGATAGATGCATGCACACGAGATGGTTAACCCTTTCTAGACGGCTATGAGTGTAATGTTTTGATATTATGGTGAGCCCCCGAGGTTGTGCTCACCCCCACACAGGTTGCAGGTTTGCAGGTGGACGCAACACGGGTTATGCTCGGCAGCTACGATACGAGTGATTTGGGATGGTAGTTTTATTCCTCCTTCCGTAGTCATATGTATGTATTCTTTTATTCTCTTGGGAGCCAGGCTGTTGGCAGATTCCGTTGTGTTATATCTTCAGTCTGTGTATTTATTATTTTGGGGTGCCATTGTATCTCTTTGGCACTACCATTGAGTAATCTGTATTTTTATTTGAGCTTGGTGGCTCAGTCGGTATTTGTTGTTTTGGGGTGCCTTTATACCTTTTCGGCATCGCCATGTGGTTTTCTTTATATTTTCATTTGAGCATTTGGGGCTCTATTGATTTTAGAGGAGTTTGGAGAGGTATTGGTGTTCTTTTCCACTACCTCGGCCCTACTAGGTTTTTGGAATGTTGGGCTACGTGCCATTGTTTCTATTTCTGTTATTATGGGCAGGTTCTTTCGTTGTGTTACTTTTGGGTTGTTCGGATGTTCCTTTTACAAACGGAACTCTGCCGGATTTTCGTTTGAATTCCTTTACTGACTTTCTATCACTCAGGTGACATGGAATACTTCATTTTCATTCATATTCCATGTATTTCAGTGTTATCGTTGATTTTGGTTGTCATTTTCAGTAACGTCATACCTTGGGATTCGCTGATTATCCGGACAGGAGTCTCAGGAATAACGGGGCGTGACATTCGGGGGGGGGGGGGCAAAAAATAAATTTTTTTCCCGGGGACGGGGCGGGTTCGAGGGGACAAAATGGGGGCGGGTTCGGGGATGGGGTTGGGGATCCCTGCCCCGACCCGCCCCATTGCCATTTCTATCTCATATCTAGGATCTTCTTCCAAGTCCGTGACCTATCGTTAGAATACTTTAGATTCTATAAACTTTTACTCTTTACTAAATAGGATTGGGCCCATCCTGCGCACATAGAAGAAGGGTATAGCTTTAGCAGGTTCCCCATATGCTTTACCATAGAAACATAGTTCTAATGGGTGAGGTTTTTGATACCTAAACCCCCTTCCTCCTTTAGAAGACAAACCTCGTCCCAAGCCAGTTTCTCACCCCTAAGCTTCAGATCTGTCCCTCTCCAAAGAAACCTTCTGATGATACTTGTGATCTGAATTATCACAGATTTTGGGAGAATGAATATAGTAGAGCAATATACATGGATAGAAAAGATGTAACACCCCGTGTTATTTTCCCTTTTTCCTAAAATTATTCCCGATTTATTTTCGGTTGTGACGTCACTTGTTCATGACGTCGTGGTTGTTCTGGGTATTTCCTGTGTAATTTTTTCGCTTTTACGCTTGGATCCGATTGGATGACTTTGCGATTTCTCCTTGATAACTTCGTGGATTTTGTTTGGCGATTATGTGGTCTGTGTTTCGGATTTGGCGAGACATTTATGTTGGTTCTTGTGGTCAACTACGTGGTTTCGTTTTGACATTTGACGTTTGGTGCTTTGACTGGGTTGAGACACGTTTTGTATGTCCGACGTTTAAGGTTCCAACTCAGTTGTTTCGGTTGTGGCATTTAGTACTTTAGGGTTTCAACGTTTTTGTTTCGCTTTTATTAGATTATTACTTGTTTTGCTTGCCACTATGTGCCCCTATGTGTTGATGTTGCTCTACTTGTTTATTTTTGGATTCTTTTCATGCCTTAGTTGTTTTTAGTTATTTTGTGGATCCAGGACATACCTGATGGGACTGATGGTTGGGTTTCAAACCCAAGATTAATTATTTAAGTTTATTTCATTTATAAGGCGTTTCGTTGATTTTTTGGATTCGCGAAAATTTTGTTTTGGAATTATTTCGGTGTTTGTCGGACCCGGGATGTTTTGGCGGGACTCGTTTGTGGGAAAATTATCTTTCTAGCATAATTAGTTATTTTATAACATTTCGGTACTTTTGCGTGTTTGCGACATTGCGTTCGGGATCGTTTCAGCGAAACGGTAAAAGGTAGGCCATTTTGTGATTTTGTAATATATTTATGTTGGTTTATAAGGCTACCTGCACCTCTCAACCGCATTATAATTATATATATATATATATTAATTAATTAATGTGAAAAAGAAAAAGGAAAAGGAAAAGGAAAAGATTTGAATGAGGTGGTGGTTAGACCTGTAAACGGGTTGGATTCGGATCGGATCTGTCCTGATCCGATCCGAATCTGATTAGCATATATCCGACCCGATAACCCGATGAATTTTCACTTAATTGATCCAAATCCGAATTTGTTTATTTTCGGATATCCGATCCGATAACCCGATCCGATTAGGTAAAAAAAAATTACAAAAAATTATTAATTTTTTTTTTATTTTTATGTTATTTTTTAAGAATATTAAACACTAAATTATATATTTTACAATCAATACTTATAATACATGACTATAAAAACAAAAAAATGAAAAAACGAAAAAAAAAATTGAAACATAATTTAGTCTACTATTTAATATTTACATATTAATAACATAATATATATGTGTGTATATAAAATTAATCGGATCGGGTTATTATCGGATCGGATTAGGCAAATCCAAATCCAATTTGTTAAGGAATCGGATTATCGGATTCAGATCGTATTCGGATTATCGGATTTTTTTTCTAATCCAAATCCTGCTAATTGGATCGGATTCGGATCGAATTCGGGTCAAAATCCAATCCATTGACAGGTCTAGTGGTGGTGTGATGGACCTCATGGTCGGTCCAGGAGGGTTACCCTTAGCATTATTTTTGTCCACATACATCCCATTAGGATAACATTTATGTGTCATCACACCTATTTCTCACAATTGAATTAATTGATGAGTTAGTCTTCTAATCAACTCATACACACATGTTTGACGCAGAGAGAGAAAGAGAGAGTGGAGGGCTAGTTTCAAGAGTCTTCTCCACCATCTTCATTCTTTCACTCATTGAACCTTAGATACACAAGTATGTATGACTGTCACTTAGCGAAATCAGTAAAGCAACAAAAAGAAAAATCAATCAACCATCTTTGTCAACCGTGTGCTTTAGCTGAACCATAGGGGAAAAGATATTGCGGGCTGTTCTTGTCCGATTTTGGCCCGATTGACACGGTTTCGGCTTCCAATTTTGGTTACCCGACTAACCCGACGTTGCTCTACTACCCTCGCTCTATTTTCGTTGATGAATTGAGGTGAGATTATGATTTTACAAATTCTAGATTTAGTTTCTTCAATTATGAAACCCTAGCTTTATGTCTTTAGAAATTCCTCTTTCAATCTTTGAAATTTACTCCAATTGGTGCTTGATTCTTGTATAGGATACTAAGAAGAGTGTTCCTACCGAATGTTTTTCCTTGGTTTGCTTGGAGGGTGAAGCTAGGACATGTTTGGGCACACTTGCATTTGTCTTGGGTTTTGGCACTTGAGGTGGGATGTTTTTTTAAATATATTTAACTCTCACACTCGTGGCATAGGGAGTTGTAGATTTTATTATTATTTATTTATTGAGCATGCTATAAATGTTTAGGGAATTTTAATTTTTCCTGCTGTTGTGTATTGCTAGTATGTGATGACATGTTTTGTGTTACTGGTTATATACGAGATTTAAGAGTTTTATAAACTCGATAACGGAGTGCCTCTAGGTGGGCTAGAAAAGAGACGAATGATAGTAATTTACTCGAAAAATTAAAATAATTTAAAACCTACTTAAATTGGGTTGAAACTAGGCGGCCTAGCTCCCCCTGAGTTTAGAAATGGTTAGAGGAAGTTGTGAAAAGTGGATTTAAACTTAGACTTTGATATTAGTTTTCCTTTTGGTTATGTTATATGAAAATTAAAACAGGTTAAGGGAGACATGAAAATAAGGGACGAGTAAACGTAGACACTGCTCTAGGTCCCTTTTCTTTATCTTGTAAATTATAAAAATTAGATAAATTGTGAATTGATGTTCTAGTAATGGATTATTCGTGAATTGTTGCTATGATTTAAATTATAAGCATGATGATATATAAAATTTTCAAAACATGGGTGATTGAGAACCTGAATAACCTTGAGATGAAATTGTTGTGACTTACTGTTTTAAGTTAAATTGTAAAGCATGCTTTGTATGAATGAAAAATGGAAATTTATGTTGTATCATTAAGCATTGGGTCCATGTTGAGACATTTTGCATTTATGTAGCACCGTGGACATATATATTGATTTGGTGTGAGTTGCATGCCTCATTTGGGTCATATATACATATGGACCATTTGGATAGTCACAACAACTGACCAGTGGGTGTTCTAGCACCCAGGGAATTAGCATCTCTCGAATCTTTAGAAGTTGGGGATGAGGGCTTAGGCCTCACTTGCCGTTCCGAACGGACTTATGGTCTCCGTACTCTATTTGGCGATACCCACCCTTCATTGTGTGGGCCTGTTACCCCCATAAGTGAACGATTTGGGGATTTCTTTATACCTGTTTAACCCTCATATAGATAAGGTTTCACCTGAGTTGCATTGGCACTTTCATGAGCATTGACATTGCATTGACATTCACATTTGAGTGTTTATTTGGCATATGATTATATGTTGGGATTTCATACTTGTTGGTCACATATTGACACCTAGAAGGGGGTGAATAGGGTCAATGACAAACTTTGATACTTTTTCAGTTTGATATTGTTTTGATAAAAATAGGCATTATATGACTCTAATCAAACACTTAGTCATTTAGATGATTTCGTAAGTGACCATACCATTTCATAATTTGAATCATGACCTAGTGATTTATGCACCATTGATTCAAGTAGAATGAGAAATATCTTGTAGAGTTTATGAAAATTAATCGAACATTGAGTAGAATCATAAATTGTCAAATAGAATGTTATGTTGAATTTGCATTGTGTCAAACACTTGGGGTGCATATGAACATTTTATATTATGGTATGTTGAAGATAAATTCTATCAAACACTTGGTGTGCAACTAGATTAAATCAAACTAATGAGCAAGTAGAAAATTTATAATTTAAGCTATAATCAAGTTCATATTGCAATTTACTTCAACCAAACATTTTCCCAATCTCCGCATGAATATTTACCCACACACAATTTTCAAGCATTGATAAATAAAGCTCAAGATTGAAATGCAATTGCTTGTAAAGTAAGGAGTTAAGGGATAGAGAAAATGCAAACCAAGACACCGAGATTTTACATGGTTCAACCAAATCTTTGGTCTACGTCCATACCTTGAGAAAACCTCCCAAGGATTCCACTATCGTGCTTCTTTTTTTGGGGATAAGCAAACCCTTACATACTTCCTTCTTCCGGGTGAATAACAAACCCTTACATGCTCATTTTTCTGGGTGAAGAGCCAACCTTGGTCACTCTTGCGGGTGGAGAGCCAACCAAATCATTTCTTTTTAAGGTTGAGAGAAACCTTTACAAAGTTTCAACAAGCCATTCCCATGCCAAGACAACTTCTTGGACTTTCACTCTCAAATAAATAAGAATTGAATTTAAGTGTACAACAATATTTCTCAATAGATAGGTATAGAAATTCACAGCTCATTTCCTCACATACTTAAAGTTATGAATGAAATAATCGATTGAAAAACTCAACTCAAGTATGAAGAATAAATCACAAGAAGAAAATATGAATGATGCTCATGGTGATTCTTATAGGAGAGTTTTCTACCCAAAAATGAATTAAAGAATGATTCAAATTTGATAGATTTCTTTCATACTCCTATCCCTCTCTTCTCTAACCCATTTTTGGCTCATATAAGGCATATATATAGCATAGGAACACAATATAGCCGTTTGGGGGTGTTTTGGGAAGTTTTGGAATACTTTGGATCCGAAACTAACCGTTATAATTCAAATTCCGGATGAGGCAGTCGACTGGGTGTTTTGGGGCAATTTCAAAATTCATTTTGAAATTTATTTTTAGCTCTATGACTCAGCCAGTCAACTGGTCTTCTTGGCCCAGTCGACTATGTCAGGCCTTGTTCTTCCCGAGACTCCCATCCGGAGAATCAGCGAATCCCGAGGTATGACGTCACTGAGAACGACCACTAGAATCAACGATAACAAGAAAATACATGAAATAAGAATGAAAATAAAGTATTCCATGCCACCTGGGTTATAGAAACTTAGAAGTGAAATCTAATGAAAATCCGGCAGAGTTTCGTTTGTAAATGGAACATCCGCACAACCCAAAATCAACACAACAGAATAACCTGCCTATAATAAATAGAAATATAATCAATGGAACGCAACCCAACATTTCAGAAACCTACTAGAGCCGAGGTAGTGGAAAAGAATACCGCTACCTCTATACAACCCCTCTAAAATTGATAGAGCCCCAAATGCTCAAATGAAATTATAAAGAAAATCATATGGCGATGCCGAAAAGGTATAATGGCACCCTAAATAAAAAAATACCCGAAATGAAATATACAACGAAAGGGAATATGCCAATAAACTGGCTCCCAAGAGAAATAAGAATACACAGGATAACTACGGATTAAAGGAACAAATATAGACAAAAGCGTCCCAAAACACCCGTACCGTTGCCGTTGTACATGCCGTGTTGCATCCACCTGTAAACCTGCAATCTGTGTGGGGGTGAGCAAAACCCACGGCTCACCAAATATCCCTAACAAACATACCCTTAGCCACCAGGAACCTCTAACCATCCCGTATGTATGCATCTATCCTAGGTCAGACAGTTGTCTCACCTGCCACCCACTCCAATCCGAGAGCCCAAAATAGCCCCACAGATAATCCAAATCATATCAAGAATCACAAGATAACACAGAGTAATAAAAATATCACCAACCTATATACACAGGTCAAAACAACATATACATATACATGTACACACGTAAAATCTAGTAGATAACTAATCATATCCGCATAGGCGTACACAATTAGTCTAATACGCACTCTCATATCGAAATACTACAAGAACTAACTATCTATCACACTGTGCACCGAGCATGCCACTCAAAGTCCCTAAGAGGTAAATAGGCCATTCTTTAGGATTATGAGAAGGGGATAACCATAATCACGTCCACAGCTAAGTCACAATTCCTATATGGCACCACTACCGAATCATTCCTAGAGAGTCTCACTCTCATAGTTTCTAACATCAAGCATGTCCTTTTACTCACAATAACCAGTGATAGAAAGTCTCACTCTCAGCACAACCTCGAGGTCTCAAAAACAGGGGCATACAGTACCCTGAACTCTATGACTTCACAAGAATGTTTCTAAAATGAAACCTCCTGACACTTTTCAAAACTGGGATGCTTCTGATACTTCCAATCCCGAGACTTCAAAAATAGTTTATAAAACAAGTTTTTAACTTAATTTAAAACAATTATTGGGGACCGGTTAAATTAAAACCACAGCTTTATAAAAACCCTAAAGCTTTGAGTTTTTAAAACATTAAGAGAGTCTTAGTTTGGCCTCAAATATTCAAACCGTAACCAAGATTTCAAGGGACACGAGCTAAAGACCGTTTTACTTCTCAAAACACCTTCAGAGTGAAAGGAAGAGCGACAAGCTCAAAATATAGGAGTTGAAAGAGAAACGATAAGACTAACGAGCCTAGATCGACTTTTAGATTTCTAAACTCCTCACACCACCAGAGGGGTACGTTAGCCACCCCGCGGTAGCACCAACCACCCAAATAAAGGCTTACATGATCGAAAATCACAACTTCATCAAACACTGATAAGGTGCAGGCCAACTCAACTAAATACCCGACTCAGGAGAAAAGTTACACAACAATGCTAAGTCCTGGTTAACTTCCTAAAACCACTTAGAATACCTTCCAATCACGGATCCATTAACCCTGGTTCTTATTATTATACTTTTTAATTTTAGGTCTTTACGTCTTCATTCACATTGAGAAATTCTAACTTTCATACGGGATTTAACCACAAGCATTAACTACAATTGCAACCACTGCACAATAGCGCCCAAGGGAAATAATATAAACCTTTAAAATAAATCCAAATACAATATACCCAATATCCACAAGTATCAACAACTTGTAATCTCAATAAATAACCATATGACAAATAAATGATCACTGTAAATGTCAATGCAACTCAAGTACAACCCTGTCTATATGAGGGTCAAACAGATAACAAGGAATCCCAAACCGTTCACTGATGGGGGTAACAAACCCGCAAAAGGAAGGATGGGTGTCGCCAAATAGAGTACGGAGACCACAAATCCGTCCGGAACGGCAAGTGAAGCCTAATCTGTCACCCCCAACTTCTAAGGATTTGAGAGATGCTAGCTCCTTGGGTGCCAGAACACCCACTGGCCAGTTGTTGCGACTATCCAAACGGTCCATACGCATATATGCTACAAATGAGGCATGCAACTCACACCGACTCAATATATATGTCCACGGTGCTACATGAATGCAAAATGCCTCTACATGGAGCCAATGCTCACTGATTCAGCATAGATTTACATTTTTCATTCAAAGCATGCTTTATAATTAATTTATAGCAATAAATCATAAGTTAACCATCACAAGGTCATCTGTTCACAATTTATCAACTTTTTATAATTTACGAGAAATTAAAAAGGGAACTAATTCACGTCTATAGTTCAAGTCCCGGATTGTAACTACACATGTAAGGATTTTACAAATCATCATTTAATAGCGTTCGCCAGAAAGGAACCTAAAACAATGTCTAAGTTCAAAGTCCACTTTTCATAATTTCTACAAACCTACTTTAACCTCCAGGGGGTGCTAAGTCGCCTATTTCAATTCAATTTAAGTAGGTTTTAATTTATTTAATTTCTGGAGTGAATTTGTAACACCCCGTGTTATTTTTCTTTTCTTGAAATTATTTCTAATTTAATTTCGGTTATGACGTCACTTGTTCATGACGTTCTGGTTATCCTTGGTATTTCACGTGTAAATTTTTCGCGTTTAGTTTTAAAGTTGATTGGATGACATTACGGTTTCTCTTTGACGACTTCGAGAATTCTTGCTACCGACTACACGGTTTCGTTTCGACGTTTAGCATTAGCGTTTCGACTGGATGGTGACACGTTTTATTTGATCGAGATTGTTAGGTGTTCCGACGTTTGGGTTCCTACCCTGGTATATTTAATTAGGATTGTTTATTGGGCGTCCCGTTATTATTTCGGGTTTGCGATATTATGTTTGGGTGTTCCCGGTATTTATTGGGATTTATTGTATATATAATTTAATTATAATTATATATATATTATTTTGGGGTTAGTTTGTAATTTCGGATGATTGGAGGATCACTTATGTAATTAATTTATATATATATATGTATACTCATGTATTTGCAGACGACCTAACTTCCTCCCTTCTCCCCTTCTCTTCACGCGACACACACACTCTTCGTTATCCTCTATGGCTGATGATCGATCGAGAGAGAAAGGGAGAGGAGTTGCGTGAGGGAGAGACGAGAGCCGCGCGCAAAGGCGCGACTTTGTGGAGGTCGCCAGCGTAGCACGATGGCCAACTGGAGCAGGGGCGGCGAGGTTCGGCGACGGCGTGGTGGCGTCGCGCGGGAGTCTTCGACAACTGGTGGTGACGCGACGACACAGTGGTGGGTCGCGCAGTGGCGACGCGCGGCAGAGGCGGAGCATGCCAGTTTGGTCGGAGCTTCGGGTTGCCGGTTCGATGATTTTCGGTGGCCCGATGACCACGATTTTTGGTGAGTAGCTTCGTCTCTACTTAGTGTTCATCATACTAAAATTTCGTAATTTCCCGTTGAACGGTTTGTCGGGAAATCGCGTTTATAGGTTAGAATTTTCGTTTAGGTTATTTTAGATTTACCCAAATTGATTAACCTATTGCTAATGGGCTTCATATATATCGTATAGGTTGTCGAGGCGGACGTTTCAGTATATTTGAAATATTATTCGGGTGACTTTGGTCGGCGGGCTCCATATTCGGGCGCCGGTACTGTTCACGGTGGACCGTTTCGAGCTGTTCTGTAAGCGTAAATTTAGGTGGAAAATTTTATTCTCACTTTCGTATCATTGACGTGGTTTGGGTGTGCAAACCCGTATTTATTTTAATTTAGATATATTAAATTATGAATTTAAAATATATAAAATTGGGTTAGAATCGAAGTAAGACTTAGAACTTAATTTGAGAAATTAATTAAATTATTTCCTACGAAACTAAATAAATTCTTATTTGAATTGAATAAGAATAGGTAGCTTAGTAATCCCTTGAGAATTAAATGGGTTAGTAGAATTTTGTAAAACTTAGACTTGAACTTAGAACGCTATATTAGTTCCCTTTTGACTGTGTTAGGGGATATGTGAACTTGATGAACGTGAAGACTTAGACGTTATGCTAGGTTCCCCTTATGATACGTGGATTATTTGCTTAAATTGTTTTAAAGGCATGTTAAGAGGAATTGAAATATTTTCCTAGAGAATTAAAGAAATTATATTGTTTAAAGCATGAACCTGTTTCCATGTGATTTAAATGTCTTTATTTTATTTTAAAAACATGTTAAAGAGATTATGAGATTCATGTTGATATTTTCATGTCGATATTTTCATAAATATGATGCATTACATAATTATGTTGAGGCATGATTTTTATTGAGTACACCATGTCGTGTGAGTACATGGGTGTTGGTGCATGTAGTGCATAGGTTCATCTTTTGCAGAGAAAATTCAATTGGTGTGGTCTACATCCGTTTGCGTGTGGTGCGTGAGTAGACTTGTGTTTGGATCATCGTAACAACTGGTCATATGGTGTTTCTTGCTCTCACAGAACTAATCTTCTGAGAAACGCAAACGATAGGGGAAGGACTTGTCCAAAGCCTATGTGCATGATTGCGTCGTGGAGGACGTCTTCCTTGGTTGAAAGTGTGAAGTGTCCAAAGCATTTGGGAAGAACGGTACGATAAGTCTACCTTCCCTAGTGAGCTTGCAGCCTCAGGGGATTGGTGGAGAAGGATCCGCTCACCCTTGGGAAAAGGTGTGTTTTTGTGTGCGTATCATGGGTGTGTTAAGTCACATTGCACTGCGTAACATTTATGTGATCTTATTGACATGTATATGTGATATTATTACATGTGATGTTGGAGCAGGTTTAATATGTGATATTATTACATGTGATTTTGGAGCATGTTAATTATGAATATTACAAAATAAATTCATATTTTTATAACTTGCTCAATTGAAAGTGAATAATGTGAAAACATGAATTAAATGAGGTAATTTTTAAAATATAATGAAATGTATATTTTATACTTGTGATTATATACTTTGTGCCATTGGGGGAGGTTAAGTATATTAGTGTAGTGATCTCTTTGGATAGTTGAGGTTAATATTGGACTATAAAGTCAGTTTTATGTTGATGACTTAGAGAATGCGGTTAATAGTTTTGTGATTGTGATTAGTTGTGTGACATCTTTAGAGATTTGAGGTCAGGGATTGATTCTAGTATCAATTGAGATTTGAGGCCTTAGAGAAAGTGGGTGAAAAGATTGTGAACTTAGTGGATGTTGTTGTATAGACCTTTAGGTGCCTTTCACCTTTTGAGGAATGGGTTATCAACTGTATTTGAGATTTTGATTGGGCTAGAAGAGGTTATGGTTGAGGTGATTTTATTAAGTACTTGGGAGACTATAACGTTGTTTCTCGTGCTTAGTTCATTCTCCTAAGCATTCCTTGTACTGTGTTTGTACATTGGTACGTGATTGTTGACTTATATGTCACTCCTTGAGTCGTCTGTTACGGTATGGTGCCGAACCTCTTCCATGTCTTGTCATTTGATTTCGTGGAGTTGGAAACAAATAGTTGTGTTCCGTGAACCCAATATAGTACTCTTCCTTATCCTCTTGGACATTATAGGAATCCGTAGAGTTGTGTTCACTCTTATTTGGTTGTTTTTCGGAAACAGTGTTTTCTAAGTCTTGAAATAAACTCTTTGTATTTAAAAGAAAAAACTCAATTTCGCCTACACCCGTTGCAACTAAAAGTTTTAGCACTTTATAAAATGATCTTAGGATCTTCTTTAAAAAAGATTTTCAACTTCTAAAAGTCGGTGATGGCGACTGATGAAGACCGGGGGCAAGACGGTCATTTTTACTCTGCAGTTTTTTAAACGAAAACTATTTTATTACTTTTCTCGAGATTCTGAGATTTCGAGACTTCTTTCTCAAAATCTTGCCCTGTAGAGTTTTGAAAGGTGTTTTCTTGTTCACCTTTGCTTCGATCATTTTTAAGTCTCGAGTTTGAGGCTTGTTGTTGTTCAGTGCACATATATAGTGTTGTCTTTTCCTTCTTCTTGGTTATTTGATGTCACCACCTAGGTGATTTGAGTTTTCGTACATTAAGGGCATGGATGCCGAATGGATTGGTTCGAGTTTTAAAACATTTTTCTTAAAACCTATTGAATCCCTGGGATTCATCTTTTTATAACTCTCACTCTCGGCCATTCGCTTTTGGTTTCCTTGTTCGGGTGTTTTTCCCTAAACACTTGTGGTGTTCTTAACCTTGATATTGTTGTCTCGGTTATCGGTTGGTTTAGCATTGTGACTTCTTTTCATTTGCTTAGGTTTCTTGACTCTTATGCGGTTGTCATAAGTGTAGTGTTCAGGTACTCTTCGGGATTCGACCGTTTAACGTTCCTTATCCATAGTGAGAGTGTTGGTGATTTATTGACCTTTTTGGAGATAGTATTTTTTAAGATTTTCATATAGTGATATGATGAGGTGATTCCATCCTTGAGGTATAGATTTTCTCTAGGAATGGGATGATGTTTCTTATATATATATATATATATAGATGATGATTGTGTTAGTACGCAAGGACGTGAGTGTTTTTTCTCCTGTGTTCTCGGGGAGTAAGTTATGAGTATTCTTTGGTACTAGTGGTGGATTTTGATCCCTGCGGATATTAGAGGTGAGTATGATTCGCTCTGTTTGGATTCTCTTGGTAACATTGTGAACGCTTGATGATTTGTTAGATTGGACCTGGGTGTCGTGTACCTAGTGTACGTTGGTGAGAGTAGTGTAGACTACCGGTGTTGGTACTTGGAGTACAAGTCTTAGTTGTACCTTATAGACTCATGTTGTGTACTTATATATATATCCCCTATATACTAGTTTACGGTAGCATATGAGTACGTGCCTTGGGTTTTCGTGGCTGGGTTATGTTGTGGGCTATGTATCCTGCTAGATAGTTTAGCATTACCTAAACAGTCAGAGGATGTGGTAGTTAGGATATCATTTTTCCCATTGAGCTTATTTGCTCACAGGGGTATTTCATCGCCCCCTGGTATTCCCACGCCAGGTTGCAGGAAATGTTACGGCTGTGGGCAGTATGCGGTGCAATAGCAGTTTCCTTTTGTTTTCCTTGTTACAGGTTTTGGAGTTGCGCAGGGTGATGCGGTTATTGATGCAGCGTGACTGGTTTGGGGACGATAGTTATCTGCTGTCAGTTTCTTTACCCATTTTGTATGGGATTGTCATATATTTTTCTTAGGAGCCAGCCTGTTGGCATATCCCTATTGGTGTATCTTTTATTTCTTGTAATTATTATTTCAGGATGTTATTGTATCTATTCGGCACTGCCATGTGCATTTCTGTATTCTTATTCGAGCATTTGTGGCTCTGTCGATTATAGAGGGTTGTATAGGAGTAGCGGTGCTTCTTTCCACTGCCTCGACCCTAGTAGGATTGATGAATGTTGGGCCTGTGAGCCATTGTTATTATCAAATTGTTATTGGCAGGTTATTCTGTTGTGGTTGGGTGTCTGGATGTTCCATTTACAAACGGAATTTTGCCGGATTTTTGTTAGATTCCGCTACTTTGTTCTATAATTCATTTAGGTATGAAATATACCATTTTTATTATTATTCCATACGTTTTCATGGTTAATGATATCTTAGTTGGTCGTTCGTATTAAGGATCACATCTTGGATTCTTTAGATGTCCTGGTTTGGGAGTCTTAGGAATTTAGGGATGTGTCAGTTGGTATCAGAGGATATTATTAAGTTTCTAGTATTCAGTTAGGCATGGAGTATATTTTTCATTGTTATTTCATGTACTTCCTTGTTATTGTTGACTCTAGTGGTCGCTTGACTTACGTCACCCCTTGAAAATTCGCTGATTTTCCGGGTTGGAGTTTCAGAAATTTTAAGGGCGTGACAGAATTACTATCTTTCGCCTCTTTTCTAGCCCACCTAGAGGCATTTATAATCATGTTTATAAAGCTTCTAAATCACGTCTATAGCTAAATGCACAAAGCATGCTATCACATATTCATAAATATATCACATCAGGAAAATTATAATTTCCTAAACATTTAAAGCATGCTTGGTAAATAAATAAATAAAACAAAAAACAAATCTATGACTCCTTACGCCACGAGTATGAATGTTAGATATATTTAAAAAATATCACACCTAAAATAAAGCTTACAGAACAATAGATTACGATATATACTAAGCCCACCTAAAATAGCTTACAGAACAATATTCAGATTAAAATTTTGAATATATCAAAACGTCCGCCTCGACGACCTATACGATATATACTAAGCCCATTAGCAATAGGTTATTAAATTTGAATAAATCTAATATAACCCAAACGAAAATTCGAACCTATAAATCAAATTTCCGGATAAGTCGTTCAATGAAAAAATACGAATTTTTTGTCAGTCATGCGTAGCATCGACACGAAGCTTTCCTTAAAATTTCAGCCTAAACCGACATCAAGAAGTCAGCCAAATCGGCGTCGCGAAATCCGGCCAGAACAGTCCCTGTCGCACGTCGCCACTGCGCGCGAACTCCGGCTACTCCACCGTTTCTCCGCCTATACGCCGCTACCTCCTACCCTCGCCGACGCCCCACCAGTCGCCGTTGTTACTGGCGAATCACAGGCCACGTCGAAACCCCAACCCTCAGGTCCCCTCTCTCTGTCGCAACGCCTCGTCTGCGAATCACCACGACCATTGTTGCACCTCGCCAGCAGCTCTGGCAAGCTCGCTGCTGCACACCGTCGTCGTCGCCTGATCTGGCGACCACCAGTCGTTCGACCTCCTTTCTTTCTCTCCAGGTCACGTGGCTCTCTCTTTGTGACAAACCCTCTTCCTCGTGCGACATCCCCATCGATTCAGACCGCGATGATGATGATGATGATGGAGGTGAACTACAGGCCACATGATTGAAGAGGAAGGAGAACAATGATGATGGTCTCCTCTCAGCCGCACACTCACGATATACATGTGTATATATCTATATAATTAAATATATATAAATACCCATTTAATACCCATATATATATTCCCAATTAATAATATATACATACGAATAATAAATCCCGAAAATATACCAGGAACCTCGAAATAATATAACACGAGCCCAAAAAATAAACGGGACGCCCAATAATTACTATAACTGGTATAACTAGCTCGGGGTAAAAACCCAATCACCAAAACATCAGTTCAAACCCTCGCAAAGAAACAATTCAAAAATCCTCCATGTCGAGTACCACACAAAAATAAAATATTTAACCTCCATTTAGTAATAAATAATAATAAAGGGAATATTATCTGAAAAATCCCTAAACGAATATACAAATACCCTGAATATCAATAATTGCCAAATAACTCAAATAATTCGTAATAAATACCTGATCGACTCACAATTAATATCACGCAAGCCCGTAAACTCTATGGATAACTAATAAATAATATAAATCAAAATAACCATTCCTTAACTACTCCGATTTAAATCGCAATGCCGAATAAATAAAATAAATTGAATTAAACGATCCGGGGTACGAAATTCAACCACCGGAACACCGGGTACGTACAGAACCCATCAAAGCTCCTAAAACAATGAAACTTTAAAAGTCAAACGAGTAAGTCTAAGGGTACGCGTGATGTAAGTATAAATACGAAGAAACAAACAAGGGAGTGCAAATACCCCTAAGCATACAAGTCAAACAATTAAGGCACGTAAAGCCACATCAACACATAGAGGCACGTAGAAACACGAAGAATAAAGTACACCAAACAAACAAACCACGTACATATAAACACAGAGTATAAATACTCCTAAGCACGCTAGCTAAATGAGGCACGTACTAATCCACTTACAAGGGGACATAAAACGTTGAACCCCTAAAATACTAAATGCCAAACTCGAACAACAACGTCAGAGCCTTAAACGTTGGACATATTGATCGTATCGCCACCCAGTCAAAACACCAAACGTCGAGCGTCAAAATGAAATCACGTATTCGGCACTAGAACCCACGTAAACCTCTAGCCATGTCTGAAATACAAAAAATTACTTCAAGTAGCGTAATCACCAAAGAAACCCCACGAAGTCATCAAAGAGACAATTATCAAGTCGTCCCGTCGAATCCAGACGTAAACTTGAAACATTTACATGTGAGATACCAAGAATAACCATGACGTCATGAACAAGTGACGTCACAATCGAAAATAAATTGGAAATAATTTCAGGAAATGGAGAAAATAGCACGGGGTGTTACAGACTGGGTCAACAAGCAGTAGACTGGGCTGTTCAGCCCAGTTTCGACGCAGTTCACTCGTTTGGTCATAACTGGAGTTCCGTAACTCGGATGGAGGAGTTATTTAGCTTTTTGGAAAAAGGACTTCAAGATATTGATTTTAAGATTTTGAATCGCTCCATTTAACCCATTTCTAAGTGTGATATAATCATTTGAAAGTGACGCTTCATTTCGAACTTCTAACCCACTTGACGATTTTTTATGAAATCTTTTGAGATTTTTCCGAAATGTCTTAGACACACTCCTAGGATGTCTTAGAGACTTATTAAGGTCATTGACATGCCTAAAGTCAATATTGAGATCCTAAAATGATTTTTCAATTTAGACAAATTCTCAATATTAGACAAAAGTTTTTCATGATTTAACAATTTTGTTTAAAGCTTTAATATGCATCTAGAATCCATTTCAAGTGATATGAATTTTGTTTATGGTTCTAGGACAACCTATTTGTTGAGTTCTTCCATAGCTTATGGAAGCTTGAACTAAATCAACTTAAGCAAATACAATATATAAATGTATCATCAATGATATTCATAGTCTAATGCTAATGATGTAAGGACTCATGAATGATGTCAATGACATCCATGATCCTATATACTAGCTGGTTAAGAGTTGAGCTTTCAAGTAAGTTATATAAAAAATAACTTTACATTAAATCTAGTACTCGCCCAAGCCTACTTTACCCATTTCTTTGATATTCAATTTATTTAAGCTTTTGGGTTGATGTCTTTATCCTTGTCTTCAATGTATTTTGAGCTCTAAGCACCATTGCTTGATCTTGTCATGAATTCACTAGCTTTTTTGAGTTTATCTTGAATCAACAACCTATTAAGCATAACTCAAGTAGACATTAAATTCACCACATTCAATGGTTTGTTATCATAAAAATGTCATGTTTATCCACGGTGAAAAACCTTGGGTCAATAATACTGTTATTATTATTTTTTTGTTGAGCATGTTGGAGTATTTTACAACTGATATTGTTTGCTTGGGCGTTATGGCGCAGTGGTGGGGATTATGATTATACTCCTAGATATAGAGATCCCTTGTTAGTGTTAGAAAATTGATTAACGAAAATACTCAATGTGAACGAAGATTTAAATACTTCAAGTTGCAAAGTGAAGAGTATAACAATAATAAGAACTAGAATGAATGGAGCCATGATTGACATGTATTCTAGATGGTTACCTGAAAATATGTAGAAAACTGGCCTTAATGCGTAACTTTTCCCATTTGAGCTGGATTTCTAGTTGAGCTGATCAACCCCTCATACCGAGACTTAGATGAGGTTGTGGTTTTCTGCCATATAGGCCTTTGTTTTAGGTGATTGATGTCACCACGGGGTGGCTAGCGTATCCTTACGGTGGTGTGGTGAGTTTATTCACTTAGGAGTCGGTCTAGGCCCATTAGTCTTACCATCTCTTTTTCGACTGTTAATATTTTTGAGCTTATCACTCTTCACTTCCATTTTTGGGAATGTTTTAAGAAATAAATAGTCTTTAGTTGTTGTACCTTGAAAGGTCGGTTATGTTTTGGATCTTTAGGGTCAAACCAAGTTTCTCTCAGGGTTTTGAAAACTTAAAGCTTTTGGGTTTCTATAGAGTTGTGTTTTTCGTTTACCCGGATCCCGCCAGTTGTTTTTGAAAACCCTAAGTTAAAAAGCTTATTTTATAAAATAAGATCTGAACTCTTGGAACCGGGAGTATTAGAAGCAAACCCATTTTGATAATAATAGAAAATTTCCTTTTGTGAAGTCAATGAGTTCAGGGTACTGCCTGTTTTTGAGACCTCGAGGTTGTGCCGAGATCTCGGTATCGTTGGAGTTCAAGAACTCCTAATTTATTTTAGTTGTTTATGAAATTCCTTTTCAGTCAGTTGTGCCTTAGAGATCTGTTTTGAGTTTTCTCAAATTCTTTAACAAATATTGAAGGTCTGAGGGCTAGTTTTAAAATAAGTTTAAAAAAGGATTTTGAAATGGTTTTCAGTTTGAACTCTTGTGGTTGAGTTTCCTCCACATTGTCATTGTACCTTGGCTTTTTTCCGAACTTGGAATTCTAAGGTTTCAGCCTTTGGGGAAGACCTTATATACATTTGTGTTGTTACTGTCCTTGTCATATTCTCGGCTAGGAGATGTCATGCTGATTTACGCACACATAGTGCGATTCCTATTACTTTGGTTAGGTTTGGAGACATTGGAACCAAATAGATTTGACCAGGTCCTAAAATTGTTTCTTAAAAACCGGTTGAATCCTTCGGGGTTCAGTAGTTTTTTTAAAAAACCCGAGGGCTTCGGCATCTGTTTAGGATTAAATGACTCTGGTACCCCTTTTTTTAAGCCTCAGTAGGCAGTATAAATTGGAGATTGACTTATAATTGTCGAATCTAATCTAGTGATAGAGCTTTTCCACTTATGTTTCTTTTGAGGATTAGATGGTAGTAGTGTGTACATACCATACGATCAATAGTTAGTTTTATAAGCTCTCTTTGTTATAGGAGGTTTTGGAGAAAAGATCCTTTAAGTGAACGGATTATTTCATTAGTTATTGTGGATAAAAGAACAGGATTGATGTTAGAAATTATGAGAGTGAGACTCTCTAGGAATGATTTAATAACGGTGTTGTGTAATATTCGTGATTTAGTTATGGGCATAATTATGGTTATCCCCTTCTCGTAGTCCTAAAGAGTGACCTATTTACCTCCTAGGAACTTTGAGTGGCGTGCTCGGTGCATGGTGTGATAGATAGTTAGTTCTTATAGTATCTCTAGACGAGAGTGCGTATTAGACTATTTGTGTACGCCTATGCGGGTATGATTAGTTATCTACGTGATTTTACGTGTGTACATGTTTATATATATATTGTTTTGACCTGTGTATATAGGTTGGTGATATTTCTATTGCTCTGTGTTCTCTTGTGATTCTTGATATGATTTGGATTATTTGTGGGGCTATTTTGGGGTCTCGGATTGGCGTGGGTGCCAGGTGAGATAGTTGATTGACCTAGGATAGATGCATGCACATGGGATGGTTAAAGGTTTATTTAGTGAGCCGTGGTTTTTACTCACCCCCACACAGGTTGCAAGATTGCATGTGGATGCAACACGATATGGACAGCGACGACAATACGAGTGATTTGGGACGCTTTTATTTAGATTTGGTCCTTTTATCCGTATTTATTCTGGTGTATTCGTATTTCTCTTGGGAGCCAGTCTGTTGGCATATTCCTTTTCGTTGTATATTTTATTTCGGGTATTTGTAGATTCGAGGTGCCATTATACCTTTTCGGCATTGCCATGTGGCTTTCTTTATAATTTCATTTGAGCATTTGGGGCTCTATCGGTTTTAGAGGGTTTGTGTAGAGGTAGCGGTGTTCTTTTCCACTACCTCGACCCTAGTAGGTTTTTGGAATATTAGGTTGCGTGCTATTGATTCTAATTTTATTGTGTTGTTTTTGGGTTGTCCGGATGTTCCATTTATAAACAGAACTTTACTGAATTTACGTTAGAATTCATTACTGAGTTTCTATCACTCAGGTGGCATGGAATACTTTATTTTCATTCTTATTCCATGTATTTTCTCGTTATCGTTGATTCTAGTGGTCATTTTCAGTGACGTCATACATCGGGATTCGTTGATTCTCCGGATGGAAGTCTCAGGAAGAACGGGGCATGACAGAAGATGACAAAAAATTAGGTTTAAACAAAAATTGAATCCCCCTTTATTCATCATTTGGCCATATATTTATACATAATTCAGTAGATGGGTAAGGCCCATCTACCCAAGTTTACCAATCCCTTAAATCATGGGATTTGGTATACTCCTTTCTTTATTGGGCTCTATTTTTCATAAGTGGGACGAATCCCTTACTTGGGGATCACTAATTTTCTAGAGACTTCTATGGGTCAGGCCTATCCGTCTACGGCCCATTCTCCCTATGGCCCATCAGTCTTGCAGCCCATCAGTCCTATGACCCATCTTTATTGGGCCATACAAATTTGACTATGACACAGGCCCCTGAGGTTATGGGCTCATGGGTCAATTCATAGCCCATGACCGAATTTATATATACACACATATACATTAATGTTTTTATGGGAAATGATGGTGGTGATATGGCAAGTATTTATTGGACATTTATTTGCATTTCAAAACGTGCGGTCACAATTTCCTCAAATTTTGCACCATGACGGCTTGTCGTGTAATGTGCGACCTTCGGGCTTCATGTAGACTATTGGCTTGCCCCTTTCTCACTATAAAACCCACCCTTAACCACTTGATTTCTTCATTCTTTTTTCTCCCAGTTCTCACTCTTTGAATTATTTTCTCTTTGATTCCTGTAGTTTCCTCTATCGGCTTTAGGAACCTCCATCAGAACAGACACATATCCCTTTCTGAAGTTCTTCCTACCTCTTCTCTATAAACTATGTAAGTCAGATAACACTTTCCTCTTTTTAATTTTTGACGCCGAACAGAATAGAGATTATTCTGCAGGCTAGTATAATAGGTAATTTTCAAGGAAAAATAGGAGAATTCGATCCAAAATTCAGAGAACACTCTGGAATTCAATAAAATTGTTTATAATCAAGAATGACAAAAAACAACCCACAAGCCGGGTTAAAATAGCTGAAAATCGACCCTTAATGGGATTTTACCAAAAATAGCAAAACCCTAAAAGTCTTACCAAAACGAAATTCGGAAAGAAATCAAAAGATTGCCAAAAATCTGGCCCAAATCGGGTTCAGAATCATTTCTTAATCGACAAATAAAAGATTACCATAAATAGCAAAAATTAACTAAAACTAAAGATTTGAAAAGGAAAACAACGGATTTAGGGCTCGAAACGAGGTGCACCCAGCGTTACTTGGTGGCCATGACGTGCTCGCCGAAATTAGCTTTCCGAATTAGGGTCACGGGCGCGAATCGGACACTTCTCTAGCTACAGTTATGGCAAAAAAACCGACACGTGCACGAAAACTGCCCCAATTAGGCTAGATCACGATTTCTTGCCATCCTTGCACTGATCCTCCCGCTCTAGGTAATTCAGCGCCATCAATGAGCAATCTGACAGCTCGGCATCGTCTGACTCGGATCCCCCTGCATCAATTTTCATCTCTGCCCCCATCTGTCTCTTCTACCCTTTTGAAACTATGTCTGATAGCGACGATACTAGGTTAGTAGAGGAGGTCATTCTGTCTTCTGGAACCAACCCTAATTCCACCGGTAGTGATAGTCCTTCTTTTGTCCGCTAAGAGGCCCCCGGTCCAAAAATAGTGCCCCCGGATATTGATCTTTCGGGTTCGTCAACGAATCCAGAAACATCTGCTGCGAGAGGTTTTCATGATAATGATGAGTCTGTGAACCCCAATCATTCTGAACCTTTTTCGGTTGCCCCTCTTAAGAAAACTAGGTCTGAGGTGGATGTAAAATATCTTAGGGCTGAGACTAATGTACCCGGTGATGTTCGTGTGGCCCCTTACCCAGGCTATTTAGACTTTTCTAAGAGCGAGGGACTTCAACCAGGTAGCATTTTGTTATCGGTGGTTCACCTCAAAGTTTTAAGATTTCCTCTTCACCCCTTCTTTTATTATGTCATTTTTATGTTAGGGTTAGACCCTCTTCAACTTAACACGAACAACTTTAGGATTCTGGCCATACTTCTTCTGTACAATAGGGATCTGGACCTTAATCTAGGTTTAGTTGACCTGTTTTTCTGCTATTTCTTCCAAAATGCTAGAGAAAATAAGGGTAAGTACAACCTCTTTCCTTTCTAGGGTCGGGGCATATGCTCTGACACGGAAAAATCTCACAAAGGATGGAATGAGAGAATGGTAGTTGTTAGTGGCAACTAGTTTTACCCGTTCTATTTGACATTCCCGATCCCAAGCACATTCAGTCATATTCGTTTGCCTGTCTACCGTCCTCTCCATAAACCTTCTTGTTTTTGTGAGTTCTGTGACTTACATTGGGGGGAGTATGCGTATAGATTTCTAGGCTATGAGGATAGAGAAATTCCCTTATCCCTCATAAAAGAACGGTTTCCACTTCTAAAGGCCAAGATCTGGAGCAATGTCTGATCTGCCACTACTGTTCTGACTAAGGCCAATCTGGAGATGATTTCTAACTTGGGCGCTACTGTTGACAAGATGGATTTGCCCGTCAGACCCCTTTCTGCCAGACGCACTCAAGTTCCTGAAGGTTTTAATTTGGTTGACGCCATTCCACTCTCGACAGCACCCCCGGCACCTCTGGTGCCTCCGCCCGCATAAAGTCTTGCAGATCCACCTCAGCCTCCTCCTGCAAATGTTGCCACCACCAGGTCTTGATCTGGTACGGGTGGTGGAGCAGCCAACAAAAGACCCAGGACCTATACTACTGATGCCTCAACGAGCGAAACTCTTCAGGCTCAGGTTACCTCCCATACCGCAATTTCCTGGGAGCCAAAGTATCTCCTTCCCAATGGGACTCCGGTCTGTGCTGACCATCTTACCATCTGTCAGCCAGACGCTCTTCGGGCCATGGCGAAGGGGGTCTGGACTCTTGCCGATAGGGCTGCTCAGTCGAAGATTTCCAAGACTGAGCTTTTCCAAAAAGGCTCCTCGATGGCTATGGAGGTTGGTTATTTGACTTTAATTTTTTATCTTAGTTTATTATTTTTACTTCATTCTACACTAACATGCACTCTTTTCCCTATCTATGTAGCTTCTTTATGGGATCCAGGCATACAATCATGTCCTGGAGTCCGATGTCTGGGAAATGGCCAAGATGCAGGCTCAACTTTAGTAAAATAACAAGCATCGTATCACTCTGGACAGAGAGGCGGATGGTCTTCGTCAGAGTGTATCTGAGCATAAGAGCCTTCTGGAGACCGGAGAGACTGAAAAGAAGGCTTTGGATGCTGAACTAGCAGAGGTGAAGGCAGTCTACCAAAAGATAGCTGCCGAAAAGGCAGAGTCAAATAATCTTCTGGCTCTTGAGCGATCTAAGGTAGAGATATGCCGATTGGGTGGTCTGGATATGCACATGTGGTATGTTACTATTTGTGACGTACGATCGGTAAGGGCATGGCGGGATAGGCACGAGATGAAGCATATTCCCTTGGCTGATCGGGAGTTTAAAACTGCCAAAGACTTTGATGCTTTCTTGGGTGTGCCCTTTCCTTATAAAGACCCACCGGCCTTAGAGAATGAGAAGCGGTTTGTTGCCCTCCTAAAGGGAGAAGACTAGTTTTCCCCCTGAGTTAAATAGGACTTAGGTTCTCTGCATTTCATCATGTACTTACCCCTTTAGAAGGGTGTTTTTGTATTTTTTATTTCTTTTAATGAAAAAGGATTTTCCCAGCTTGGTGGTATTTTGTTCTTGTTGCTTCGGTTTAGTTTTTTTTTTTTTTTAACTCACTACTTGGGAAAATTTTCATTTTAGTACTTAATCTTCGGGCATCTGGCCCCTGAGACTTGTTTTTGCCATCTGGTTAGTTCAAATCTGGTTTTAACTCAACACTTAGGAAAATTTTCTGTTTAGTATTTAGTCTTCGGGCGTTTAGCCCATGAGACTTGTTTTTGCCCTCTGATTAGTTCAAATTAGGTTTGAACTCAACACATAGGAATTTTTTTTGTTTTAGATGGAATCTTCACAAGGTACGATCATTCATATATAATGTGATTTTTATTAAAAAGAACTTAGGAAACATGTAGCAGAGGTGCCGAACATCAGGCACAAATGCTGTATTAAAAATAACTTAGGAAACAAGAGCAAGACACAATTTTATTTTACTATTTTAAAGAAAAAACTATCTAAGGATAATACCTTTTCAGACGATAAGCGTTCTGAGAGTTGGGCTCGATGCGGCCTGTATCGTTCTTCTGTACCCGATAGGCACCGCAACCGATGACCTCAATTACGGTATAAGGTCATTCTCATGTCTCCCTTAACTTGCCAATAATTCCAATTTTTCTTCTGAGTACCATATCGTCTACCTGAAACTCTCTTCTTCTGAATTTCTGATTAAACCGAGCCCTGACTTGTTGCTGGTAGGTAGCCAGCCTTATCCCGACGACTTCTCTTCTTTCTTTTAGTAGGTCCAAGTCATGGGCCAGGTACTGATTGTTTGGACCTTCTTCGCAGGCCTGACTAGGCACTTTCAGTTCGGTCGGGATCACGGCTTCGGCCCCGTAGGCCAATAGGACCATAAGACCTCAGGTAATTTTTCTAACCAAGCCCATTTTGCTTTTTCAAGATTTTTTCTAAGTGTATCAAAAATTGTTCAGTTTGTCCTCTCGGCTTGTCCATTTCCCTGTGGGTAACCAACGGAAGAAGTGTTCTGATTGATCCCATGTTTTGCCAGGAACGCTTGACCTTTCCTGTTATCCAGGTTGGTACCATTATCCATCATTCTAGTTCGGGGTAGACCGAATCTACAAATGATGTGACTCCAAATGAATTTTATAACGTGGCCACTTTTGATTGTTGGGTACGCCTCGGCTTCCACCCATTTGGTAAAGTAATCCGTAGCCAGCAGAACATGTGTAGTAGATCGTATGGCCTACGGGAGAGGACCCACAATATCCATTCCCCATCGGGCAAATGGGTGAGGGATAACTGTTGGATTTAGCAGTTCCAGAGGTGGATGAATGGCATCACTGTGAAATTGGCATTTTTTACAGTGTCAGGTATATATTTCAGCGTCTCTTGACAGATAAGGCCAGAAGTACCCTTGGGTGAGGACTTTATGGGCTAAAGACCTTCTTCCGGAATGATTACCACACGATCCAACATGTATCTCTTCCATAACTATAGAAGCTTCGGAGGGTGTGAGACATCTTAAATATGGCCCGGAGAAAGACTTGCGGTAAAGTTGGCCGTTGTATAGAACGTATCTGACGGCTTTTATTCTTATCTTCTAGGCCTCTAGTTTTCACTCAGCTAACGTACCGATCCTCAAATAGTCTGCTATGGGGTCCATCTAGTTTGGCTCCCAAGGAATGACCATCACGTCTTCGGAGGGCTTCAAGCTTGATTGGACGATGAAGTCCATTGGGTTGTTCGAGACATACTTTCCCTTGTTGCGGAGGCCTGGTTAGCCAAACGATCTGCCACGATATTGTCCCCTCTAGGGATCTGGTCACCTGATTGAATTCCTCGGCCTCCTTTAATACCAAATTCATGTATCCTTCCATTTTAGGCTCTCGTGTTTCATACTCCCCATTCAACTGGCGTACAACCAATTGGGAATCACTTTGTATCTCTGCTTTCTGCATTTGAAAGCTTTGGGCCAACCGAATTCCTACTAGAAGGGCCTCATACTCGGCTTCGTTGTTGGAGGCTGGAAACTCCGATCAGACGGAATGCTAAATTTAGTTCCATCGGGTGTTACGAGATCTACCCTGATCCCTGCTTTGTTGATATTTGACGATCCGTCCATGAATACTACCTATAATTCTGGTCCATTTTCTTCTGGAGTGTCCATAGTTTCCATTTCTAACAGAAAGCCAGCTACGGCTTGCCCTTAGATGGCGGTTCGGGGGACATAGGTTAGTCATAGATTCCCAGTTCTATTGCCCATTTGGATACTTTCTCTGATAATTTGGGTTTCGCCATTATGGATTTGATCGGGGTTGCAGTTGGTACCACAATCGGATGTGCTTCAAAGTAATGCCGAAGACGTCGTTTTGCATTAATCAGTGATAGTACCAACTTTTCATGTTTGGAATAACGGGTGTCTACATCAGCAAAGGCTTTGCTGGTGTAGAAGACCGGCATCTGGTACCCCTTGCCCACTTTGATCAGAGCGGCACTGTTAGATGTTGCAGATATGGGTAGATATAAGTGTAACGGTTCATCTGTTTCCGGGGTTGCCAGTATAGGAGGTTTTGTCATATAGCTCTTGAGCTTTTTCAGGGCTTCTGCTTGCTCTGGCCCCCAGATCTCTCCTTTAGCTGCTTTTATGGAATGAAAAAATGGCCGGCACCAATCAGTTAAGCGAGAGATGAAATGGCTAAGGGTTGCTACTCTCCCCGTTAGTACTTGGATCTCCTTCCGGGACTTCGGCTCTCCCATTCCGATGAGAGCTCTGACTTGTGCTAGGCTCACCTGTATTTCCGTCCGATCGACTATGTGTCCCAGAAACTGGCCTGAGGACACTCCAAAAGAATATTTTGATGGGTTGAGCTTCATTTTGTACTTCTTGAGGGTGTCAAACACCTACTGCAGATCAGCCAGGTTATTATTTTTTGCCTTGCTTTTGACCACCGTGTCATCAATGTAGGCTTCTATGGTAGATCCCATCATGCCCTGAAAAACTTTGTTTACCAACCTCTGAAAGGTTGCACCAATATTTTTTAGTCCGAAAGGCATAAATGTGTAACATTATGTACCTGATCCAATGATGAATGCGGTCTTTTCCTCATCATAGGGGTTTATTCGTATCTGGTTATATCCAGAGTACGTGTCAAAAAAACTCAAGCGCTCGAATCCTACGATGGCATCTACCATCTGATCACTCTTTGGAAAAGGAAAGCAATCCTTCGGGCATGCTCTGTTCAGATCAGTGAAGTACACGCACACTCTCCATTTCCCATTCTTCTTCTGAACCACAACCACATTTGCTAGCTAGAAAGGATATCGCACTTCTTTAATGAATCAGGCTTGGAGAAGTCGACCAACCTCTTCAGCTATAATCTGGTTTCGGTGAGCCCCCATGCATCTTTGTTTCTTCCTGATGGGTTTTACGCCGGGGTCCATGTTGAGGGAATGCTGGGCCACTGAAGGATCTATACCGGGCATATCCATGTGGTCCCAAGCGAATACATCAACATTGGAGCGTAGGAGGGCCTCCAATTATTCCTTTTCCTATATGTCGAGGCAAGAGCCAATGTAAGTCGTCCTTTCAGGGTGGTTGGGGCAAATCTGAACTTCTAGCAAGGTTCAGCTGCTATAGACGACGCCACACCCTCATCCTGTAATTGTTATTGATGATCGGATACTGCCTTGGATTGTGAATCTCGTTCCAGTTCTATCCTCTTCCTCAGAACTTTCAAGGTGACGACGTAAAATTCTTTGGCCACCACCTGATCTCATCTGATGTCAATCACATCAATTCCGTTTGGATCGACGCATCGCATGACTTGATACAGGGTGGAAGGAACTCCGTGCATCCGATGGATCCAACCCCTTCCCATGAGGAGATTATATGAGGGTTTGACATCTACCACCACAAAAGTCTCCCAGAGCGTAAACCTTGTTGTTGTTACTGGCAATTAGATTTCCCCCACTGGTTCTACTCTTCTACCATCGAATCCCGCTATCGGGCTTCTGGAAGGAACTATCTCCTAGGGGTTAATCTCTAACTTCTCAAAAGCCCACTTGGTGATTATGTTGGCGCTGCTTCCTGGGTTGATCATTACTCTCTTGTTCAGGCAGTTCGAGACCATGAGGGAAATTAGCAAGGGATCATCATGTGGTGATTGAATGTTCCGCATATCTACAGAAGAAAAAGTTATTCGTGCATCCTCTTTCGAGCTTCAAAACTCGCTAATTTCTCCAACCCTCTGCAGTCTCTAGGCTTGACGCATCTGGGATCTACGGGCTTTCTCTACTTCTGATCGGCTTAGCCATCCGTGAATCATGTGAATGACTTTTACAGGATGACCCGTTATCCCTTGACAAGCGTATGTGATGTTTGATCTGATAGGGTGCCCTCCTTGGAAACGTATTCGGTCAATTCACCTTTTGCTATCATGGCTTCGATTTGCCTCCTGAGGCTTCTGCACTCGTTGGCGTGGTGTCCATACTCGCCGTGGAAGGCATAGTGCCTTGATGTCTCTCTGTTCCATTGGTTGTCTGATAGGTGGTGGTGACCGGAAGATCCCTTTATCCTTAGTCTCCTGATATAGTTTGGCAAGGCTAACCTTTAATGGTGTGATCTTGTCTTCGAACCTTTGATGTTTCTCTGAGATTGGGAAGGGTACAGGTAGAGCACCTGCCCGCTTTCGATCTGGTGCCCAATCCTTAACTTTAGGTTCGGATACTCTCGCCTCTACGCTTGCAAAGGCTACCCTTCTTTGGCGTATGGCTAGTTTTTCTTCTATCCAAAGATATCCTTGTGCCCTTGAATTGAGTTCCCCGATGTTTGCCTATGGTCTATTAACCAACGACTGATGCAACTTGGTTCTAGGAATCAAGGCCTAACTAAAGGCCTCGACGGCTGAGTGCTGATCAAAATTATCAATTGAGGACATCTCGACGTTGAATCGTGAGATAAAGCTTTTTAGGGATTCACCTTTCTCTTGGATCATGGTAAATAGACTGGAGATGGTTTTTTTCTGTCTTTTATTGCCAAAGTATTGGGCAATGAACAACTCATAGAGTCTGAGCCAGCTTCCAATAGATCGGGGTGGTTGCTTCCTGAACCATAACAGGGTTGCTTTGGTCAAGTTGGTGGGAAAGACTTTGCAAAGTAAGGCTTCATTTTCGTTGTTGACATTCATTTTTGTATGGATATGGTAGATGTGTTCTATTGAATCTTTTATGTCGTTGAATAGGGTGAACTTCGGTAGCCTGAACCTCTCCAGGTAGGGTATACTGGTGATCTCCAGTGTGAATGGTGTCTATACGGCGTCGATGGATGCCACAGATGCCAAATCGTCCGGGGTCTGAATCTTCAGATCCTTAAGCACCTCCCTTTGGAATCTGATAATAATTTCCTCCACTGTTTTTATGGTCAGAGTTTCCTCGGGATTGTGCGTCCCGAGCACCTATAGGGATGATTCTGTGTGTTCCTCCCGATCGTTGTTGGACTTTGTGTGGTTGTTGTCTCTTTCCGATTGGTGGCCCACAGACCGTTCCTGCTGGTTGTATTATTTTCCATTATGGGCTTCTCGAGGGTTTTACAGTAGGGCCAATTTTGCCACCAACTCGGCGTTCTGCCTCTCCAACTCAACGGTCCTTTCGTCCAAGGCCCACCTGATTGGATCTTCGGTTTACGAAGGTTGGCCTCCGTTCGGAGGTAACTCAGATTGTTGCGACCGGGTGAGAACTACCATGGAGGATGTCAATCTAAGCTTTTAGTAGAGAGTGGGAAACTATTGAAAAAGATTTCAAATATTAGGTTTCCCACAGACGGCGCCATTTGTGTAGATGTAGAAAAATACACAAACAAATTAGGTTTAAACAAAAATTGAATCCCCCTTTATTCATCCTTTGGCTATATATTTATACATAATTCAGTAGATGGGTAAGGCCCATCTACCCAAGTTTACCAATCCCTTAAATCATGAGATTTGGTAAACTCCTTTCTTTATTGGGCTCTATTTTTCATAAGTGGGACGAATCCCTTACTTGGGGATCACTAATTTTCTAGAGACTTCTATGGGCTAGGCCCATCCGCCCTATGGCTCATCAGTCTTGCGGCCCATCAGTCTTGCAGTCCATCAGTCCTATGGCCCATCTTTATTGGGCAATACAATTTTTTGACTATTACACCAGCACAAGGCTAAAATCTGCAGCTTCAAGCTTAGATTTTATTTGTGATCTTCAACATAAGGTTAGTGCAGTACTTAGGCTTAAGCTTGGTATAAATTGGGGGGGGGGGGGGGGGGGGGGGGGGGGGGACACCAGGTACTTTAAAGGGAGCTCTCCACATCTAAATTGAGTTAGCCCAAGCGTATGGGCTCTAACATCACCACTTATGTCTGAAATAAACATAGAGCTTTTGGAGAGATTAGGGATGAGACTAGAGAGATGGCTAAAAAATTGAAGCTTGGACATCATGGTTTCTAGGAATAAAAAATCATCATTACACAACAAATGAAAATATGATGTGATTAATGGCCCGTTTACGAACTATTTTTGTTTCCTATTTCCTGCTTTTATTTCCTGAAATTTGAAAATAAAAATAAAAATACGTTTCTTAATTTGCTTCTACTTTCTGAGTTTAGAAAATGTTTTATCTTATTACAAAAGAAAGATGAAGTAAAAAAAGTGTTTTCTCTTTTTGTTTCTTCTCCTTGACCCTAATCATCAATAGTAAAAAAATAAAAAATAAAAAAGTAAAATAAATAATAAATAATGAATAAAAATGAATAATTATATAAAATATTATTTAAGTAAAATAATAAATAAATAAATAAAATAAAATTAATAATAAATAAAATTGAATAAAATAAATAAATTTAATTAATTAAATGATAAATAAATAAATTAAAAATTAAAAATTGGAAAAAAAAACAAGCTTAATTTTTGTTTTTCAAAATAGTTTTAATTTTTTTGAAAAAGACAAATTGTAATTCTTTTGTTGATGATTTTGTTGAACATATTTTTAATTAATAAAAATACTTTATGTTTTTTGTTTTTGTTTCTGAAAATAATCGATAATTAATAAACATGATTTTAATTTTTATATTTTCTACTGGAATCAAAATCATAATTCTGCTTTTCCAGGAAACAGAAACATGCAACAAAAATGGTTCGTAAACGGGCCCTTTGCTTTTGCCTTTTTACATCTCCAGTGGTATCTAAAGCCCTTTTCCATGTTAAGACCATTAAACATACCAGATAACACGTCCATAACAAGAACAAAGAAGTAAGGGGACATGGGGTCCCCTTGTCTCAATCCCCTTTTACTACCAAAGTAATTCTCAACACTACCATTAATGTTAATAAAGAATCTAACAGATTTAACACATGTCATGATAAGAGATAAGATACTGGTAGGAATACCATACCCATTACGAGCAGCCTCAAGAAAGTCCTAAGAGATGGAGCCATAAGCTTTGTTTAGGTCAATTTTCAGGGTAATCCTTCTTGGTTGTTTATCCTTGTGATAGTGCATCATCACTGCAAAATAGTGACAATATCTTCTATGCTTCTTCCTTGGATGAAAACATATTGATTTTGATTAATACATCCATTTAGCACAGACTTCAATCTGTTGGCAATGATCTTGGCAAAGTACTTGTAAATGATATTGCTTACAACTATATGTCTAAAATCCTCCATTCTAAAGGGTTGGCTACCTTAGGAATAAGAGCAATAATGGTGGACTTGACCTCTTTCAACATCAGACCTATTTCAAAAACATTTAGAATAACATTAGTAACATCTTTTCCAACTATGGGCCAAACAACTTTGAATAACACACTATTCAGCCCATCAGGACTAAGACTCTTGTCATCCTTCGTAAGAAGGAAGGTAGACTTAATCTCATCTCTGGTAACTGGTCTGAACATTCCTTATTTTTTATCTTGAGAGAGAGACTTGTTGATGAAGTGTCTCAAATCTGGGATGGAGTAGACATAGGAGGCTTAAAAATATATTTTTCTAATACTCAACAATCGTCTTCTTAATAGTGTCATTATCTCTGATCACACTGCCATCATCACCTCTCAATGAACTGATCTTGTTGAATGTTTTTCTTTTATTAGCTATCTTGTGGAAGTAAGATGTGTTTTAATCTCCCAAGTAAATCCATTGCACTCTAGATTGTTATCTAATGGTGCATTCCTTAGCATTATCAAAATGGTAGAACTCTTTAAGGCACTCATCACATACCTTGGACATAACTTCATTTTGAGGTTCTGCATCAATCAGACCTTGAATATTGAACATTTTAATTTCTTCTAGCTTCCTTAATCTTCAAAGCAATGTTTTCATGGTGATCCTTGTTAAGCTTCTTAAGCCCCTCTTTGATAATCTTCAATCTTTGCATAACGGAATACATCTTAGTACCCCTGACATGGCATCTCCAACCAATCTGGATAACAGGGAGAAAACCCTCATGCCTAGCTAGGAAGTTATTGAACCTGAAGAGTTTCCTAGGCTCAGTAAAATTAGAGACGAGCCTCAAGTGAATGAAGGAGTGATCAAAGATCCCTTAGACTCCAATGTGGACATCATAATTTGGAAAACCGTTATGCCAAGTATCATTTTCCGAACACCTGTCTAATTTTCTTAAAATATGTTTATTATTCCAAGAGTATTTAATCCCAGAAAACTTCAAATCATGGAGGCCAGCAACATCAAACACATTGCCACATTCCTGCATGCTAGGAGTCCATTTGACTGATCCACCAAACCTCTTCTTTTTATGACTAATTGCATAAAAGTCTCCAAGAACCACCTAAGGATGATTTTATTCCCATGAAGAAGCTTTCTTAAGAAGGTATTGCCAGAGTAATCTTCTCTTAATGTGATTATTATAACCATAAATGAAACTACTAAAGGTCAGGAAGAAGTGGCTTTATATGTTAAATGGCAGTGGATTGCTTGAGCATTAGCTTTTACCAAGGTGAAGTCCCAATGGGTAGGGTTCCAACACACATATCCTAACTAGCTCATCATAATCATAATTGTCAATAAAGTGCCAACTTAGAGTAGTATTCATCAGGACTCTAGGTAAATTGATTCTCCAAACCCTTATCTTTAAAAATGCCATGAAAGTAAGATTGAGATAACTAATAAGGTTCCTACATTCTTTCTGGGACACAGGTCCATTCAGACCTTTAACATTTGATGCACAAATCATTGGACAATATTGGGGGATATCTTACCTCTACGGGTGGGTACCCCTTTCCTTCCTTCTTTGGATCTTATATAATATATTTTTAGGGGGCTAAGGTCTTTGCCTGTAGTGATGGGGAGAGGAAGAACCACACTGACATCAGTAATCTCAAGGGAATGACTATGAGAGATCACCTCATGTGAATGAATCACTGTCAAAGGCAAACCAAAAGATGGAGAAGCCTCTGGGATGATGAACATAAGGGGAGGATGAGGATTGGTGTCTCCATTGAGGGGCGCTATGGGGCTAGGCTCAATAAGGACTTGTTGGTTCTCTTGATCTTCAAGTAACTCAAGGCACTCAAATATGTTGGGTGAGACCATAGTGATGGATTCATCCCCTTCTAGCCAAACATCTTCATCTCATAAGATTTTAGGTTCCTAACGAACTCTTCATGTTTAATTTTCTTAAATTTCATTATTTCAGAGATAACCGTTGCATTAGAATGAAATCTTTCAGGTGCATACCTAAGAATATTTTTCACTATAGTAATCTTAGGAATTGACTCACCTAAATTGTAACTAGCTACTATTTACTATGTCGGTTAGTCTAGCCTCAAATTCAGCAAAGACTTTATCCTCATCCATTCTAAGTTGTTCAAACTGTGAATGTAACAGTTGGAGTTTCGATTGCTTGTTTTTTTAAGTCCCTTCATGAGTAACTTGGAAAATATCACAAGCTTCTTTGACAATTTTGGATGTGGAAATTCTCCTAAACTCACTCGCAATCACAACATTGAATAAAGCACACAGAGCTTTGGAGTTCCATATAGCACTATTCAACTCAGCATGAGTATACTCATTTGACAATTTTAATTTAGATTTATTAGTAGTCTCATCTATCACAGTGGAAGGCGAGTATCCTACCCCTACAGCAAGCCAATCTCTCTCATCTAAAGCTTTCAAGAACGTTCTCATTCTAACTTTCCAATAGTTGTAATTTGATTCATTAAATAAAGGGGACCTAGTCACGGAACCTCCTTCTCGAGGTACGTTCATCTCCTAAGTTCAAGATCTAACCTTAGGTTGTTAACCTAAATCGGGACAACCATGCTCTGATACCAATTGAAATTATTCAGGAGACGGTAAACTAAGCCTAGAGGGGGGCGGGGGTGAATAGGTTTTTTATGGATCTAATGACAAATTAAAATATTAATTGCGGAATAGTTAATTTTAATCCAATTCTTTAACAAAATAATCCACGCAATAATAAATCTAGATATAGAAAAGAAAGCAGAGATGACACCAATATTTTTACGTGGAAAACCTTGAAAAAGCTTCAAGTAAAAACCGCGGATACACTTTGGTATCGACGCATTATGAATCAAATAAGTTTGCAGACTCTATGAAGTTAACTTACAATAACTCTGATTTGCCTTATTCACTCGACGTTTGCAAGTTTTGAATCATTTGCGCTACCACGAAGCACTCACTCGATCTCCGTACTCTGAAAGCTCTGCTTCTCAACAGATCAAAAAACCACGAAACTTCCTGCTACGCTCTCCGTACTCTGATGGCTTTGCTTCTCAACGAATCAATGCAACTTCGTTGCACTAGGTGGTGTGATAATTTTTTAACAACTAAATCATCCAATTATGCATAAAGATCTCAAACGTTGAAGCATAATTGGATAATCCTCCAAACACTAGAGAGAACCTTGATATATGATGATCAAACAATCTCTTTCTCTCTTTTTATGCAAACGAATCTGATCTCTGGAAGAATTGAAGAGCTCTCACAAAATATAATTCATAAGTCACCCCTCTTCTCTGAAGTTTAACTCATATATATAGAGAAAAGAGTCTCCAATTAGGGTTTGGATTTCTTTGCCCCCAAGTCTTTGACTTTTAACCATAACGTCCTCAAATATTGGCCAATATACCAATAATACCTTTTAGTCAAGTCCAAAAGTGGTTAAGAGTGTATTACATATTAGTATAAACTCTTCCAAAAAAATTGCAACCGACATTGTCAAGTTCTCAAGATTTAGGCCAAGTTAATTTCCGAGTTCTCGTGGGAATTTCACCGAGTTCTTACAGGTGCTAGTGGTGCCCAATGGTGGCTAGTGCGACCTAATATCTTTGGAATGATTTTTATCTTTACGTCATTAGTACTAGTGGCGACCCACTATACTGAGAACTCGGTAGTGACATCGAGTTCTCGGGAAATCTAAAAACTAATTTTTATTTTTCCTTTTCAGTGTCGCATCCAACCATTCTATTTCACTTTCTTTGTATCTTCACCACTTTATACTTGATTTGTGATTGAAGAAGCTTGTCGAATACTTGATCACGTACTTTGCTTAGTCATGTCAACTTTCCTAACACTATCGAAGCTTACAACACTCAACATCAACATGGTTATTGATTCAAAACATGCATTGTAGGGAGAGTTTAAATAACAAGAAAAGAGAAAGAAATAATAAAACAAACAACCTGTGAATTCTTTTCCAGTGGCTGGTGATTTTTTCTTTAGCATCTAAATGACAATATATTCTAAATGAACAATTTACTTAATATTCAATTCACAATCTTCTCAATGACTTGCATTGTCACGCCCCGTTATTCCTGAGACTCCAATCCGGAGAATCAGCGAATCCCGAGATATGACGTCACGGAAAATGACCACTAGAATCAATAACAACAACGACATACATGGAATAAGAATGAAAACAAAGTATTTCATGTCACCTGAGTGATAAAAACTCAGTAATAAATTCTAATGAAAATATGGCATAGTTCCGTTTGTAAATGAAACATCCGGACAACCTAAAAACAACACAACAGAACAATTTGCCCATAACAACAGAAATATAGTCAATGGCATGCAACCCAACATTCTAGAAACCTACTAGGACCGAGGTAGTGAAAAGAAAACCACCGCTACCTCTACACAACCCTTTCTAAAATCAACTGAGCCACCAAGCTCGAATAATAATACAGAAAATCATACAGTAGTACCGAAATGATACAAAGTCATCCCGAAAATAATAAATACACAGACTGAAGATACAACACAAGGGAATCTGCCAACAGCCTGACTCCTAATAGAATAAAAGAATACACAAGTATGACTTCGGAATAAGGAACATAACTAATTGAGAAACGTCCCAATTCGCCCGTACCATCGCCGCTGAATACGCCGTGCTGCATCCATCTACAAACTTGCAATCTATGTGGGGGTGAGCACAACCTCGGGGGCTCACCATAATATCAAAAGATCACACTCATAGCCGTCTAGAAAAGGTTAACCATCCCATGTGCATGCATCTATCTTAGGCCAGTCAATCGTCTCACATGGCACCCTGTCAATCTAAGACCCCATCAGTAACTTCATCACTAACCTCAAGTACACCACGGATATCATAAGAACTATAGATCAACGAAAATATAAATAACACATGTATACGTATATATATATAACGTCCTGTAAATAACTAAGCCTGTCACCTAGGCCTATAGACAACCAATCTGAACTACACTCTCATCTAGAGATACAACAAGGACTAACTATCTACCATACCGTGCACCTAGCACGCTACTCAGGGTTCCTAGGAGGTAAGTAGATCACTCACTAGGACTACCAAACATGTGTCATCATAACCATTCCCACAACTCGATCATCGCTCATAACTAGCATCTCTATCAAATCATTCCTAAAGAGAAAGTCGCTCTCACATTTTTTATCTTTAATTCAGTTCTTCTACTTACAATAACTAGTGAACCAACCCGTTCACTCGAAGAAACATAAAAAAGGAAGATACTATCCCCAAACCGGATTCGGTAACCAACCAAACTATCTCTAACTCACACTGCCTATCTAGGCACTAAAAAGGGTTATTGAAGTCATTTAGTCCCAAACAAATGCCATGGTCCTCGGGTTTTTAAAGAAAAAATGTTGAACCCTAAAGGATTCAATCGGTTTTTAAGAAAAATTAGGACCCGGTCAAATCTGTTTGGTTTCAACGCCTCCGAACCCAACCAAAATGACAAAAATCACACTAGGTGTGCATAACTCTACATCACAAGTCCAGGCTCAAACCCAAGGAATGACTATAGGAGAAAGAAGGATTACTAGAGTTCAAACTGACAACCATTTTTAAAATCACTTTTAAACTACTTTCAAATCTGGCCCTAAGACCTTTAACATTTATTTAAAATTTATGAAAACAATCCTAAAAGAATGCCCAAACAAAACCGGGTACAGAAAGGAATCCCAGACAACAAGCTAGGAGAAACCTGGATTTCTCGACCTCTAACGATGCCAAGATCTCGGAAATAACATCGAGATCTCTAGAATAGGGGCAACCCGTGCCCTAATTCACCAATTTTACAAAACAATTTCAAATGATATTTTTTGAAATTTCTTTCAAAAGTGAACTTGCATTCGGTACTCCTGGTCCCAAGAATTTAAACATATTTTACAAAACAAGTTTTTGATTTCTGACTTTCAAAAATAGCTAACGGGCACCAGGGTAATTAAAGAACACGATTTATAAAAATTCCAAAGCTTTAAATTTTCAAAACTTCGAGAAAACCCTGGTTTGATCCCAAAGATCCAAACCATGACCCAGATTTCAAGGTACCGGAATAACCACAGTTTAATAATAAAAAATATTCCCATAAATGGGAGGAAAGAATAACAAGCTCACAAATAATCAACAGTTGAAATAGAGAGACGGCAAGATTTATGAGCCTAGAGCAACCTTTGAATTTCTAAACTCCTCACACCACCGAAGTTGTCACGCCCCGTTATTCCTGAGACTCCAATCTTGAGAATCAGCGAATCCCGAGGTATGACATCATGAAAAACGACCACTAAAATCAATAACAACAACGACAGACATGGAATAAGAATGAATACAAAGTATTCCATGCCACCTGAGTGATAGAAACTCAGTAATAAATTCTAACGAAAATCCGTCAAAATTCCGTTTGTAAATGGAACATCCGGACAACCCCAAAACAACACAACCGAATAACCTGCCCATAACAACAGAAATATAATCAATGGCACGTAGCCCAATATTATGAAAACCTACTAGGACCAAGGTAGTGGAAAAGAACACCAATACCTCTACACAACCCCTCTAAAATCAATAGAGTCCCAAATGCTCAAATAAAAATATAAAGAAAATCACATGGCGGTGCCAAAAAGGTATAAAGGCACCCCAAAACAAAAAATACCGACTGAGCCACCAAGCTTAAATAAGAATACATAATAAAACTCAATGGTAGTGCCGAACAAATACAATGGCACCCCAAAATAATAAATACATGGGTTGAAGATACAACATAAGGGAATCTGCCAATAGCCTGGCTCCTAAGAGAATAAAAGAATACACAAGTATGACTACGAAAGGAGGAACAAAACTACCATCCCAAATCACCCGTATCGTCGCCGCTGAGCATGTCGTGTTGCATCCACCTGCAAACCTGCAACCTATTGTAGGGGTGAGCAAAAAAACGTGCTCACCATAATATCAAAACATCACAGTCATAGCCGTCTAGAAAACGCTAACCATCCCGTGTGCATGCATCTATCCTAGGTCGGTCAGTTGCCTCATGTGGCACCCACGCCAAACAGAGACCCCAAAATAATCTCATCTACAACCTCAAATCTACTACGGATATCATAAGAACTACAGATCAACAAAAATATAAACAACCATGTATATATATATATATATATATAACGTCCAGTAAATAACTAAGCTTGCCACCTAAGCCTATAGACAACCAATTTAAAGTCCACTCTCATCTAGAGATACAACAAGGACTAACTATCTACCATACCGTGCACCTAGCACGCTGCTCAAGGTTCCTATAAGGTAAATAGGTCACTCCTTAGGACTACCAAAAGGGAATAACCATAATCACACCCACGACTAAACCACAACGTCTACATAACACCGCTATCAAATCATTCCTAGAGAGTCTCACTCTCATAATTCTAACCTCAAACTTTTCCTCTTATCCACAATAACAGTGAAATAATCCGTTCACTTAAGGATCTTTTTCTCTAAAACCCCCTATAGTAAAGAGAATTTATAAAATCAACTAGTGGTCATATGATAGGTTCACACTACTACCATATATTCCTCGGAAGTAACATAAGTGGAAAAACTCTGTCATTAGATAAGATTCGATAATCTTAAGTAAATCTCCAATTCATACACTGCTGAGGCACAAGAAAGGGGTACCGAAGTCATTTAGTCCCAAACAGATGCCGGGTCCCTCAAGTTTTTAAAGAAAAATGCTGAATCCCGAAGGATTCAACCGGTTTTTAAGAAAACGTTTAGGACCCGGTTAAATCTATTTAGTTCCAATATCTCCGAACCCACCCAAGGTACTACGAATCGCACTACGTGTGCATAAATCAGTATCATGTCTCTTACCCGAGACTAAGACAAGAAAACTATAAAAACAAAGTGTGCCTTATGTATGCACTAAAAGGTAATCAATTACATACCCACCAGTATCACCATAAGATCTCCATAATACTCTAAGATCTCAATATCACTACACCACAAACAAATGATCAATACCATCCTCAAACATTGCCAGTCTGTCTCAAAATTACTATCAAACGTCCACTCAGGAGTATGACAACTCAAACCATTATGGGTACCTCAATTTACCTTCAATGGATCCTTAAGACGCGGGATAGTCCAACATTTAACTACGGATGTGGTGCTGAATAATATATAGAGTTGAAATAACTCTAGTCCAAAGAAAAGTAAGAATGTTAACCTATCATACCCGGTTAGACCTCAAATCAACCATTCTTATATATCAACTAGAGTAGTATACCGACCACTCCATAACCTCATACACAGACCAATGCTCAAGGGCCTACCTGGCCGTTACTACATACGTGTCTAAGTCCAACAAAGATTTATAACTGTCCCTCCAAACAACTTAAAACTCACGGTCAAACCTACGTCTCTAGGCCACTCTCCTAGCCCAAGGAAACACGTTTATCATAAATTTTCATTTAAGGATAGCCTATGCATACAATCCCGACTCAAGGGGAAACATTTCGCCAATCCGACCTCTTTCTATTTAGTTTTACTTAACCACCTCGAATATATGTCAATCGTGGCTCCACTAATCCAGGATTTTAACATTGTTACATTTCCTTTCTTCTAAATTTTAAAATCTTTCACTTTTATTCACATTGAGTTAATTTCCACCATTTTTAATGAATTTACCAATACCATCTGCTCAATAACAGCAAATATCAACAGTATAAAAGATCCATAAATGATCATATAAATGAATGAATGATCAATGTGAATATTATGCAATGCCAATGCCAACAACACCCTATCTAACATGGAACAACCGGGTATAATGTTGCTAAAGTAACACAACCACAAGGATCATATCGACTTGTGAAAAACATACCATGTTCGGATCAAATCCTCCCACGCCTCCCTGATTCCTGGATTACTGGTCCGCCGGTAGCGAGAACACCGCCTGGCCAGTTGTTGCGACGACCCAAAAAACTCACAATAATGATATATGAATGAGACATGAAACCACATGACGTGTCTAGAAATGTGTTCCACGTTACAATACCCAAGTATAGGTAGTCAAGTTATAATATAGTCTTGGTGAGTCCAAGTGTCGAACCTTAGGGAGAGTCGGAAAGAGGTATGAAAAATAAATTTTATTTTTGTCCTTGAATTGATTTGATTGATTGATTTTGGTTGTTTTCTTGAATTAAATTAAATACTAAGGCATTGGGAATTCCTTTACAATGTCGAAACCAAGTGTACCACATATCCAAATAAGTAATAAAAATTAACCAATACAATCATCATATGTTAATTATATTTGCATGGCAAGAAAGGGGTCGCTTGGTAGGATAATCCATACTAACAACGCAACTCTCCAAATCATGCCTATAAGCAATAAATAATTAACATACTAAATGAATTATATAAGTTAACTAATAGAATCATTATATATTCATTATAAATGCTATGGCAAGAAAGTGGTCGCTAATGAAGCAACTCTACAAATCATGCCTATATTAGCAATAATAATAAACATACTAATGATCTAGTAAATCCCATTAAATAAGTAGTATTATTAATTGTATATGAATCATAAGAATTGTGAACTATAAAGATGTAATTACATTCAAAGTATTCATTATACCTATGTAAGATCATAAGAAATCAAGAACGCCACATAAAGTGGGTTGAGCATTACTTATATCATTGTATGGCATAATGAATCTTAGATGTAATTACCTAAGTGTATTCATTGATTCAAAGAACTCAATATACATGGCATAAAGAGGCAAAGAATCATTGAATAAAAATTATTAGATTCATATATTATCAATAATACTAACCTTGAAGTATTAAATACTTGGATATGCAAACACTTGGTTCTTCATTTTAAATTCATTCCCTAGCATTAGCTAGAGAATTACTCTTCCATTACAAATATATAAATCACTATGTTTCTCTTCACTCCTATTCCTCCCTTACAAATGAAAGACTACCTCTATTTATAGGGAAAATATGGAATCAAATGACAACTAGAAAAGAGAAATTGGATTTCTTTTTGTTTGAATATTCATTACTTTCCACCCCATTGTCTTCTTTTCACATGTGCCTTTGTTTCTTCCATGTGCCTTTGTTTCTTGACATGGATCAGATTTACTCTTGTAAAATCATAATCCAATGAATGTGGTAAATCTTCAAGAAGATGTAAAATTCGCATCACCCTTTGGTAAACCCGAACCCGCATTGAATTCTGCACAATTCTGCAGTTTTGAACCTGACTTGCAACTGCCATAACGCCTTCATTTCAAATCGAAATAAGGTCATTCTTGTGCTCAAATTGAAGGTCTCTGAATTACCTTTCCAATGGTACCAATGCCATGTCCAGAATCAAAACACAGAATTATTTATAGGCATTTAACTAAAGGGTGGTCAGGATGAATATATTTCATGCATAGTTGATGACCCAATTTGCATGGAATTGATTGAATTCTTCATAAAGACCTAGAAAATAAGATAAACACAAAAATATCATAAAACTTGAATAAAAGATATCACTATAGAACTAAAAGATGTAAATTAAGTGGTTTAAATATATAATATTTGACACTTATCACCACACCCAAAGCAATATCAATGCTCATGGTGTATGAAATATGTATAACATGCCTCAACAGTGAATCAATAATCGAAATATAACATTATCAATTGACAAATATATCTCATAATCCGTTTTTATATAACCAATCCACAATATATAACCATTTTCATTTTTAAAAGCATGCTTTATAATTCAATTATAGTAGTAAATCACGTCAATTTATCTCAAGATCATCCGGTTCTCAATTTCCCAATATTAATAAATTCTTATAAGCTCACATGTTTTTAATTTAACTTTCAGTAATTGTTTTCAAATTAGTCTACCTGAGGGACAATTTGATTCGCAATACAACTTCATTATATTTTACGAGAAAAATAAACTAAAAAGGGAACTAAAACCGTGTCTAAGTTTTAACGTCCCTCGTTCTCGTGAATCCCCTAACTTATTTTCAATTTCAATAAAATATAAATAATAAGGGGAAAATCAATTAACCGTATCCACGTCCACATACACCTTATACGGTTTTACACCAAATTTGGATATATCGTGTACGACATCGGGAGAAAGCTATTCTCAAAATTTCACGCCAAACGAAGCTTGAATCGGTACCGAGTCAAACCAACTCGGTCTGGCCAAACTCGCCATTGGTCGCCACTGGTCACCACTGGTCACCTCGCTCCACCACGGTGCGAACTAGCACCACCACCACGCCATCGCGCACCACAAGTGACACTAGCCATCGCCCCTTGCCGTCAAACCACCGCCCCTGTCGAAACCCTAGGTCGAAGGCGACCCTCACCCAATTGCGTCTGAACTGTAATTGTGGCCACCTCGCGCCACCACTGCTACGTCACGTCGCCATCGATACGCCATCTCAGCAACCCCTGGCCATCGGCACCGCGCCGACAACCTCTGCCAAACCGTCGCCTCTGTGCGCGGCTCCCTCTTTCATCCAGCCCGACCTCCCTTTTTATGCATAGATCGGTGACTAGAGGAAGGAGGAGAATAACACCAAGCCATGCCTCGTTCGTGATGATTAAGAAGAAGAATGAGGTGGTATGTGCGTAGGAGTAGAAAAGAGCAAAAATGAATGAACAAATCGGGTCAACGCCTCTCTCATTCTCCACCAAAATATCTATGCCCACATATACATAAATCATACTACATATATATTTATACTCTCCCAATTAATAATATATGTATAATAAATCCCGAAAATTTACTGGGAACCTCGAAATAAAATCATATGAGCCCAAAAAATAAACGGGACGCCCAATAATTATTATAACTGGTATAACTAGCTCAGGGTAAAAACCCAATCACCAAAACACCGGTTCAAACCCTCACAAAGAAATAATTCAAAAATCCTCCGAGTGGAGTACTGCACAAAAATAAAATATTTAACCTCCATTTAATAATAAATAATAATAAAGGGAATATTATCGAAAAATCCCTAAACAATATCATGTGTACCCGGAAAATCAACGGGACGCCCTATAATTAATACCAACGAGGATAAATAATTTGAGGTACAAAATCCAACTACCGGAACACCGGGTACCTACAAGACCCACCGAATAACCACAAGCAATAAAGCACGGAAAGAATCCGATATAAACAAACAAGTTAACGCAAATACCCCTAAGCAAACAAGTCAAACAAGGCACGTCAATCAAATGAAAAACATACTAATTCTATTACAAGGGAAAACAAAACGTCGAACCCCTAACGCACTAAATGCCAAACTCGCACAGCTAAGTCGAAACCTTTATCATCGGTCAACAAAATGTACCGCCACCCAGTCGAAGCACTGGAAGTCGAGCATCTAAACGAATCCACTTAGTCAATAACTGTCACGCCCCGTTATTCCTAAAACTCCAATCAGGAGAATCAGTGAATCCCGGGGTATGACGTCACAGAAAACGACAACCAAAATCAACGATAACATCGAAATACATGGAATAGGAATGAAAATGAAGTATTCCATGACACCTGAGTGAAAGAAAATCAATAAAGAATTCTAACAAAAATTCAGCAAAATTCCGTTTGTAAATGGAACATCCGGACAACCCAAATTCAACAGAACACAGGAACCTGCCCATAATAACAGAACTAGAAACAGTGGCACGTAGCCCAACATTCCAGAAACCTATTAGGGCCGAGGTAGTGGAAAAGAACACCAATACCTCTCCAGACCCCTCTAAAATCAATAGAGCCCCAAATGCTCAAATGAAAATATAAAGAAAAACATATGGCGATGCCAAAAAGGTATAAAGGCCCCCCAAAACAACAAGTACTGACTGAGCCACCAAGCTCAAATAAGAATACGCAAAACTTGATGGTAGTGCCGAACAGATACAATTGCATTCCAAAATAATAAATACACAGAATAAATGATACAACACAAGGGGATATGCCAACAGTCTGGCTCCCAAGAGAATAAAAGAATAATAAACATGATTACGGAAGGAGGAATGAATCTACCGTCCCAAATCCCCCGTACCATCGCCGACGTACGTGCCGTGTTGCATCCACCTGCAAACCTGAAAAATGTTGTGTGTGGGGGGTGAGCAAAAAACCACGCGCTCACCATAATATCAAAACATCACACTCATAGCCGTCTAGAAAATGCTAACCATCCCGTGTGCATGCATCTATCCTAAGTCAAGCTATCGTCATCTATGGCACCCCCGCCAATCCGAGACACCCAACAATAACTTCACAACTAATCTCGAAACTAATCAAGAGTCATAAAACAACACAAATCATAAGACATATCTACCACTCGTATATACGCATGTCGAATCATCATATATATACACATATATATATATAAAAGTCCCGAAAACAGCTAATCCTAGCACCTGGTGTATAAAGGCACCCAGTCGAATACACACTCTCGTCTAGAGATACGACCGAAACTAACTATCTATTATACCGTGCACCGAGCACGCCACTCAAGATTCCTAGGAGGTAAGATCACTCATTAGGACTACCAGAAGATAAAAACCCATAATCATGTCCACAATTAATTCATAATTCTTACACATCACCTCTATCAAATCATACCTGGAGAGTCTCACTCTCACAATTTCTATCCTCAATACAGTCCAATGGTATCCTCAATACAAGTCCTATTTGTTTACAATAATTCATGAACTAATCCATTCACCCCAAATACATACACAAGGAAATATATTATCACCACACTGGATTCGGTAACCAACCGAACTATCTCAACTCACACTGCCTATCGAGGCACTAAAAGGGTACAGACCAACAAGGTCACCTCTAACTCATACCGCCTATCGAGGCGGAAGAAAGGGTTACTGGAGTCATTTAGTCCCAAACAGATGCCATGGCCCTTGGGTTTTTAAGGAAAAATGTTGAACCCCGAAGGATTCAACCGGTTTTTAAGAAAAAGTTAGGGCCCGGTCAAATCATATTTGGTTCCAATGCCTCCTAACCCAACCAAACACTAGGAATCGCACTATGTGCGCTTAACTTAACCTCACTTCTCTTACCCGAGAAGATCCACAGACAACCACAAATGATCATATTTCTTATCGTAAGGAATGAAACCTCAGAAACACATGTTCGGGTTAAAACCCGAGAAACTATAACACGGGGAAAAGAACTACTAGGGTTCAACTGAATATCACCTTAAAGTCACATTCAATCTTACTTCGAAACAGGTTCTAAGACCTTCAACTTAATATAGGAATTTATAAACAAATCCTCAAAGGTTACCAAACCAACACTGGGATTCAAGTGTTCCTCGAAATAACTAGGAGAAATCTGAAACAATCAAACTCTAAAAACATATCTAGATCTCAGAACTGACCTCGAGTCTTACCCGACCCTTAACCTGAACAACTCTCTCCACTACCGAAGTGGTCTAATAATCATCTAGTGATAACACTAGTCACCAATCACAAAGGCCTATGTGGCCAAAGGCACAACCACAACTAAATCTCAATATACGACTAGCCAACTCAACTCAACTCCAACTCAAGGGGAAAACAATTAATTCTCAAAACCTCTTTCCATCTATATCCACGTAATCACCTGGAATATATGCCAACCATGGCTCTACTAATCCAGGTTTTAACATTAACGTCGAACTTTCTTTCTTTCTTTACAATTTTAAATATTTAAATATTCATTCACATTGAGTTAATTTCATCATTTATAATAAAGCTACAGACGTCATCAGTTTAATAACATAAATTTTCAACAATATAAGAAAATGAATGCTCAATGTGAATACAATGCAATGACAATGCAAAAAACACCCTATCTAGCATGGGACCACCGGGTATATTGTCGCCATAGTAACACAACCACGAGGATCATATCGACTCGTGAAACAGAACAAACCGTGTTCGGATCAAATCCTCCCACGCCTCCCTAATTCCCGGATTACTAGTCCGCCGGTAGCGAGAGACACCGCCTGGCCAGTTGTTGCGACGACCCGGAAGACTCACTTGAACCAATGATACATAAACGAGACATGAAACCACACCTAATGCAATATAAATGCTCATGGTGTATAAAATATGTATAACATGCCTCAACAGTGAGTCACAAATCAAAATATAACATTTATCAAGTGACAAATATGTCTCAAAATCCTTTTTACACAACCAATCCACCGTATATAAACATTTTCATTTTCAAAAGCATGATTTATAATTTAATTATAGCAACAAATCATGTCAATTTATCTCAAGCTCACCTAGTTTCTCCATTTCCCAATAATAAGAAATTCTTATAGGCTCGCATACGTTTAATTTAATTATCAGTGATTGTTTCAAACTATGGCACCTCAAGGACAATTCAAGTCGCAATTTAACTTTATCATATTTCACGGGAAAAATAAATTAGAAAGGGAACTAAAGCTGTGTTTAAATTTTAACGTCCCTCGTCCTCGTGAATCCCCTATCTTATTTTCAATTTCGATATAATATAAATAGCAGGGGATAATTTATTCGTCGGCTCTACATCCCTCAATAACCATTATGTCTGTACTATATCTCAATTTCAATCACATAATTCTACACAATCCTACTTTAAGTCCAGGGGCACTAAACCACCTATTTTAATCCAAATTAAAATAGGATTTAATTTCTTAAAGGGAATTTTATAAAATTCTTAAATTACGTTTATCACTTAGAAATTTAATTCACGCTTTTATTATCCCTAAACATACAACGGGGCAACTTAGCATTTTCTACGCACTATTAGTGAGTGCTAGATAAACATATATATATATATATATATATATATATATATAATTCCCCACCTAATTATATACGCTTACAAACAGTCCCGCCGTGACAGTACCGGCCGTGAATAGTGTTCTCTGCCCAAAGTCGTCCGAAAAATATATCGAATATGTCAAAACGACCGTCTTACTGTCCTATTCAATATAGTTGAAACCCGTTAGCGATCGATAATTAATTCGGAACAAATCTACAAAAAACTAAACTGAAAATCATACCGAAAATTTGAAATTCCCGGAGAACCGCTCAACTGTTTCGCACCAATTTCGGATATAACGTACATGGTACTGAGGCCGAGCTTCTCTCCAAAAATCAGCCCAAACAGGCCTGAATCGCCACCGAGTCGACCCAACTCGGTTCGGTCGAACTCGGGACTGGTCATCACCACTGACACAAACTGTGCCGCCGTCACCACCACATGTTGCTGCGACACCCAACACCACCATCCACCGCCGTCGACATCCTTCTGACCGGCGGAAATAAACCTTAGCTTCATCCACATAGCATCCCAAGCCTAATCAATTGGTAGAAAACCTCTCCTTAGGGTCCTAAGTAAGAATCAAAGACCTATCAAATTTAATTTCAAAGAAATAGAGATGAAAATTAAAGAAAACCCAAACACTAAAGGGAAGATATCTAGGCCAAAATCGAAGGAAATACTTACGGATCTTTACATGGTTCCGTAGTCCATGAGGTGAAGAACACTTTTGTAGTTTGGGCCATGGTTCAATTCTCAATGGCAAGTGAATAAACTGAAGAAAAAGTGAAGAACATGGAGAACGACCTCATGTTCTCTCTCTCGAAAGCTCACTGCCTACTCTTTTCTTTTCTTATCTAATTACTTTAGTTTCTTTTCTTATTTCCATATAACTTCATCAACTAAACATATATTGATATAATAAGCTAAATGAGTAAAGATGGGTGTGCAGACAAGAGAAACATGGTGGACCGGTCCAACAAAGTCAACCTTAATTCCACCATTCTCCCATGATTTCTTTTATCATTTTCATTTTCATGTGTAATAAGTAGTATATAAGTGAGGAATGGTGTGAATGGGCTCCCACTAATGGGCTTTTAAAGAATGGCGTAAGGCCCAACAACACCTTTAACCAACCAACAAATTACATGGGCCAAAACTCACTAATGAAAGAAAAATAATGGTGGCCCAACAACACACCCTTATACTTGTATAAATTGAAAGATGAACACTTAATAATTTCTCCACCAATTAAATCACCGAAAGTCCCATCGGACTCCGAATAACTAATACAATCCGAAATGAAAAACCCGGTTATATAATCGGGTATGAATATTTATATAAACCAAATTAAATCACTAATCGTCTAGCGGTTTATACTACGCGCTCCCCGTAAACTCTACAGATAGTCAAGAAATAATACCAGTCAAAATAAACACTCCGGGTACGAGACTCAACTACCCGGTCATCGGAGTCGTCACTAACCCAATCGAATCAAAACCATAAGTGCCGAACTAACCAAACGTGTCGTCAAGTCGAAGTACTAAACGCTACAGGTTTAAACAAAATCGCACTAACACTTATCACGTACGTAAAAAAAAAATATGAAAAACGAGCATAGCAATACAAATATACATAATCACGTAAGTCAAGCAACTAAGGCACCTAATGCCACATCAATACACAGGGCATCAACACACAGAGCACGTATATACAAACATAAACAAAACGAGCGAAATAACTATCAATACTCCTAAGCACGTCAGCTAAACAAGGCACGTACTAACCCCATAACTAGAAGAAATAAAAACGTCGAATCCCTAAAGCACTAACTATCGAAGTCAAATCACTTAGTCGAAGCCCTAAACGTCAGGTGTCGAAACAAATCCATTTAGTCGATAACACTAGTTATCCATCGTCACAACTCAATCACGTAGTCGATGACAAAACACACGTAAACGTTTCACCAAGTCCGAAATTACTAAACGTTACTGTCCAGTCACGTAGTCATCATCGGTACTCCGCAAAGTCATTAAGGTGATGATCGCCAAGTCGCACAATCGAATCCAAGCGTAAACGCGAAAAATTTACTCGTAAAATACACAGAGTAACCATGACGTCATGAACAAGTGACGTCATCACCGAAAATAAATCGGGAATAATTCAAAGAAAAGTGAAAATGAAGCGGGGTGTTACAATAATAATTCATGTCAACGTTTCACTAAGTCTGAAACACTACCGTCACGTCAAGTCATGTAATCGCCAAAGAAAGTCCACGAAATCATCGAGGAGAAATCGCAACGTCGTCTAGTCGAGTGCAGACGTAAACGCGAAACATTTACACGTCAGATATTAAGAATAACAATGACGTCATGAATAAGTGACATCACAACCGAAAATAAATCAAAAATAATTCCAGAAATTTGGGAAAATAACATGGGGTGTTACATGCATCAAGACAAACCTTTATTAATTGACACCCTTATTTAATTACTTTTTATGTTGGGATCAAGATCAATGGGGAGTTTAGAGCTTAACCCAACAAATTTATGGAACCTTCAAAACTTTGCCCCGACTAATTTGCCGAATCTATGTAAAGTAATATCGTCATGGATAAAGTTGGGATTATATCTATGATCGTAACCTCAATAAATTATCTGAACCTACTAATCATCGAACATGACCAAATATTTCTTGGTGCACCAGGGCCCCCAAGTAATGTCCAACAAAGTCGTACGTTCGGGTGTTCCATTGTCTTTTCACTATATGTAATCAGGGATTTCGTCAGTAACATTTTTATCACAAATGTGAAACTGTGATTAAAGACTTTTTTTTTGAAAAGGTAAAAATATTACAAAACCAAGCCAAACATTCCAGAATTACAACAGAGGCAGAGAATCCTTACATGATTGAAAAGCCCCAAGACCACCAGATAGAAAGAATCCAAAGTCCTACAGGAGGGCTAATAGTATTACAAAAAGTATTACAAAAGCCAAGGCAAAGAACAGAGAATCTTGATGCGAGAGAGACCATGGGAGCATAACCACCAGCATGCAAGTACTTGGCCAGAGAAGCAGGCCCAATGAGCATATAGAAGAACAACTCAATAAAGGGAAGAATGCATTTCTTATCAAGAGCCAGAGAAAAGATCATGAGAAGATGGAGGGATGGAGAGACTAGTCCCTCATGATTCCTTGATTTACTTCAGAATCTGTAAACCCTTTTGCAGAGATGAGAGCAAATATGGCATTGCTAAGGATCTTGGACTCAAGCTCTTCAAAACACTTGAATTCTCCAGAAAAATCCCTTCTATTTCTTTCCATCCAAATTTCATAGAAAGCTGAGGCAAGGAGGAGCTTGTTCAAGAAATTGGAGAGGATTTTTGAGGAGAGGTTAGCAGTTGCCCATTGTTGTAACCCAAGCCAATCAGACATAGGCCAATGGTGACCACCTTTGGCAAAAATAGAATTCCATAACCTGTTGGTGAAACTGCATTGGAAGAAGAGGTGGTCTCTATCTTCAAGTCTAGAGTGGCAAAAATCACAATCCCCTCTAGAAAGTAGACCTATTATTATGAGAAAGTCCTTGGTCCTGAGTTTGTTAAGAATCACCATCCAAAGGACAAATCCATGCTTTGGTATAAAAGTGGGGAACCATACCAAGTGACACCAAGCTATCTTGTTGTCTGAATCGAAAAATATTCTACCCTGAATTAATGGTGTACGGCCCATTTGAAGGGGACCATATAACCTTGTCATGGTGAAAGGAGTTGAGCGGGAGGTCATGAGGGAACTGGTCTCTAAAAGCTCTCTATCTTCTATTGATAGACATCGGGATACGCCATGTGTTGCCATTAATGAGATTACTAATAGTGGCATTGCATCCCAATCCAGAAGTAAGAATGAGACTAGGGATAGAATCATGATGGAGATGACCATGAGGGAGCCATTGATCATACCATAAAGAAGTGGATCTTCCATCGCCAATAACATGTCTAAAAGAGTCTCTAAAAAGAATCCTTAACTTTAAAATTTTCCCCAAGTCCAGGAGCAATCGGCAGGAGGTTTTATGACCCAAAAGATATTATCTTTAAGGAGGTAAGTTTTCACCCAATTGACCCAAATGGATTGAGAGTGAGGAATCTGAATGAGCTTCCAAATGTGCTTCCCCATAGTAGCTATATTCCATTCAATAAGGTCAATAACACCTAGGCCTCCTTCCTCTTTAGGGTAGCAGATATCAGACCAAGCAACTTTATTACCTCCATTACCAAGCTTAGAACTAGTCCATAGGAATTTTCTTAGGATAGAATTGATCTCCTTCAGAATAGCCTTAGGCAAAATGAAAAGGGATGACCAGTAGACTTGAGAAGAGAAAAGAACTAATTTGATGAGTTGTAATCTATCAGCAAAGGAAAGGAAATTGTTTGAACCTTGTTTGTGATCTTTAAAGCCAGAGAAGAGCAATTTTGGGGTTTGTGATTAAAGACTTTGTTGCACGAAAATTGAATTTTTTCTTGTCAATATACAATTCTTTACCAACTCATGATCACGACTAGTCACAAATTTGTGTATTTTGTGGTTAACAATTATTTCATCTAAAATATAAATTTGTGGTGAGTCTTGACCCAAAAATATAGTACTATTTTTGCCAAACCATCAATTTTAACTTATGGTAAAATATTTGTGGCCTAACCTAAAATTCCTTATCATATATATTTTACCAAGATATTTAATTTTGATTATGTTTTTATATAGGTCATGTAACTTATCTAAACCGGTGCTTCAATATGTTTCACCATCCCTAGCGATATAAATTGCTAAAATCTTTCATCTTCTATTGGATCTGTAGCTGACTTTTCTTCCGCTGTTCCAACAGATCATCAAGAAAATGTGTCACCCACATATTTATTCAAATTCTGTGTTAAATATTTGCAAATTGCTTATTCAATTTTCGTGGCACAACCAAAAGCCAATCAATCTTTCTATTATCGATTTATAGAACAAAAAAATCAAGAAAGGAACTCAATGAATTGGTTAAAAACTTATCCATGCTAAATAATAACGGCTTTGAACTTTAACTAGGCTAGTCCTATACATGCCCCCTAATAATAATAATAATAAATGATGGGATTGGACAGATAGATCATTCCTTACACGAGTTTCCCCATGCAAATAATTCTTTTCTGGGTAAGTCTATCACAAAAACCTTGTTACCTACGTAGGGATTGCATGCATGCTCTCCCCTAGCCTCTCTCTCTCTATATATATATATACAGCCAAGGCATGCATGCATTAACCTAGTCAAACTCAGCAATGACAAGTAGTCGAGGCTGTCTCTTCTTAGGAGTCCTATGTCTTGTAAATTCAGTGACCATTGTTGTAGCTCTACCATGGGACTTTGGCACATTTCTTAATAACAGCAGTACCATTGAACCTTTATCACCGACTATTTCCGTTGCTTCAGTGAATAATCGTAGCGATTTTCCGTCTGGTTTCGTCTTTGGAGCAGCTTCGTCTGCTTATCAGGTGCATAAGTCTTAGGTTTCATGTAATTAAGTAGTTAGCCAACGTTCCACGATATACTTAAGTAGTTGGCCAACGTTCCACGATATACTTATATGCTTAAATATTTCATGTATTGGAAGTTTGAAGGTGGAGCCAGTGACAGAGGGCAAAGTATATGGGATAATTTTACCCACGCATATCCAGGTCTATTTCTCTCTCTACCAAAAAAATGGAAAATTTAAATAAATTCAAAGAAGAAAAAACCATGCTTAGTTTTTTCATTTAGAAAGTTAATATTGAGCTAGATAGGGCCTGTTTTGTACGTGTTATGTTGTAGTTGTTTCTGTTTCAGAATGCTACAATACCATTATTTGACAGCAGAAGCATGTTTGGCGCGGATGCTATCCTTTTAAACAATAGTGAAATCTTCTATAAAAAAAGCATAATTTTTGGAAGTAATTTTTTAAGCTTTTCATTAATTGGGTACCTTACAATACAATTTGTTTTTTAAAAAAAAAAACCATAGCTAGCATAGCCCCCACGCCGAACATGCCTCCGGTTTGACTCACAACACTCTACAACATTATTGATGTTTTAGTGAAAACATATCACGTAAAGCACAACGAGATCCAAACGAGGCATGTTTGGCTCAAGTGCTTATGCGTTGAACATTATTGAAATATTCTATAGAAAAAGCTTACTTTTTCGTCTTGCACGGGTCCCGTGAATTAGTCGAAATGTGCGTAAGCTGACCCGGACATCACGGTTATCAAAAAAAAAACTCAATTTTTGGAACTCATTTTTTAAAACTTTTGAATATTTGGGTACTCGACCGGACAAACAGTTTTTTAAAAAAAATCATAGCATAGTCCCCAAGTAAAACATGCCTCCGGTTTGACTCACAACAGTCTACAACAAAAGCGTTATTTATGTTTTAGTGTAAAGCATATCACGTAAAGCACAATGCTATCCAAACGAGCCCTAAGTGAGTATTCAAAGTGTAATAACTAAGAGGAGGAAGTTCGTCCTCAAACAAAGAAGTCAAGTATTAATCTCAAAACAATATTTGAGATACAAAATATTAACTTCCAAGCCAATGCCCCAAGAAACAAAAATATCAATCTTTTCACATAAACAGTGTCAGATAAACACATTAAACGATATTTATCATGTATTTATTTCATGTATATTACATATTCTCTGATGTTTCTGTTCTGATAACTTATATTGTGAGGTTGCATGCAGATAAAATAGAGGATGGTAGTAATGGAGACATGGCGATCGATTCCTATAATCGGTTCCAGGCATGGTTCATACTATTTTATTAACTCAGTAATATTTTTAAAATTGGTTTCCTTTAAAATTATAAATTTCAATTTTATCAAGCATATCTTATAAATTGTGATTACATACCTATCAGGTTCTTTCTCATCCTTTAATTGATTGTTTATTTACTTTTTTCATTTATTCAATTATGTTCATGTGACAGGAAGATGTGGGGCTAATGAAGAACCTCAGCCTTGATGCCTTCCGATTCTCAATCTCCTGGGCAAGATTGTTACCAAGTAAGATGATCAATCGCTAGCTTCAATTCTCAAATTCCTTAATTTGAAAAGTTGAAGTTAATCCATGTCCTATGTACAATCCTTAAACAAGTATATCCTTCATTTCTTTTGATTAATTTATCTGGTATTATTTATTTATTTTTATTTTCTTAAAATTTTAACTTGCAGGAGGGAAGATAAGTAGAGGTGTAAATCGTGATGGAGTTGCATACTACAACAACCTCATAAATGAACTCCTAAAGAATGGTTGTGATTAAATTAATTAACCCACTCTCTTTTTCATTAATCGCTCAAAGAATGTTTATGTTACATTACAATATATGTATTTCCAATCATATATTTGCAGGAATAAAGCCATTTGTGACTCTCTATCATTGGGATCATCCACAAGTCTTGGAAGATGAGTATGGTGGTTTCTTAAGTCCTCAAATTGTGTAAGTCACTCAACTTTGGTACATCAGTTCAATAGCATATATATAGTTTATACAATTTAGAACCGTTTACAACATTTACATTTTTATGTTCATAAATTAGGAGCTAGCTATTGCACAAAATCCACATCATATATAATTCGATGGCATCAAATGGAATTTACAACTTTTGAAAATAAAAAAATGAAAGATTTACTAAAATAATTCTTTTTGTTTCTGTAGAAATGATGAATAGTTTTATTTGATATAGTCCAATAAGTCAGTGAATGGTATTAAAAAGGACATGAATTGTAACTCCCAAATAATTTGGTGGTTATGTTTGTGATGAAGTTCAGTAGAGAAGCTTTTATAAAAAAAATTAAAAAATATGTTTTTTAAGGAACCATACAAATAAAGGTACACTATAGAGCTCAAAAATACGGATGGTTATAGCTTTATACCGAATTTGTATTTAAGATTATTATACCGTTGTTTGTCATATCAGAATCTAATATATAGCTAGTTTTTAGATTGATGAAACAATCAAACAAAAATTGTTAAGCTAAAGCTGCATATGTTCTTCCTAATATATCATTGAGACATTAATATAGAATGAATTATTCAACAGGGATGACTTTCGCGACTATGCAGAACTTTGTTTTATAGAATTCGGTGATCGAGTTCAGTATTGGATCACATTGAACGAGCCACGGTCCTTTAGCAACGGTGGCTATGCAACCGGAGTACTAGCACCAGGTCGATGTTCGTCTTGGCAACACAACAATTGCACCCGTGGAGATTCAGCCATCGAACCTTACCTGGTGTCGCACCACCAACTTCTGGCTCATGCAGCAGCTGTCAACTTGTACAAGAACAAGTATCAGGTCCAATAAAAATTACTTAATCCTAGTTTTAAGTGTAACGATTTTTTAACATTTAATTTTTTGGATTATATAAACTGAATGTTGAAATATGTGTATATATAGGCATCTCAACAGGGTCAGATTGGTATTACCCTAGTGTCAGAATGGATGGTGCCTCTGTCTAATTCAACGGAAGACAATGATGCTGCACAACGAGCCCTTGATTTCATGTTTGGATGGTGAGTGATTCAAGTACCTCAGGAAAGTTCCTTAGATAAGGAGGTGTCCGGGCCTTTGTCCGGACTACTTCATGCCCCGTATAAAACAACCACCACACGAATAAGAAAATGCTCGGATTAAGTCCGCGTTGTTAACTCCAAAATATTATTTACACAGCGTTCGAGTTGAACCTAAGACCTTGTGCTTATTCAAATGTCATACCCCAACTCTTATCTTTCCCAATTGAACCAACCCGTTCGGGTTAAGTTTTGGATCCAAGTTAACAAAATGAATCATTATGTATAAAGTTAATAAAATCTTCAGTAGTTCAATTCGACACTCCCTCTAAAACTTCACAAACAAAATGAGTTCGTACTTGCTAAACTAATAAAACAACAAAATAAAAAAATAAAAACAAGAAAAAGAAAGAAAGGAATAAAGAGAAATAAGCTCCATAAGCTGTAGTATATGTTATAAAATTTTAAATAACAAAACATATGGATCTTTTTAAATATTTTTGGTAAGCAGAACATCATTAGTAAAAGCAAAAACTGTACAAATTACACGATCATGAGTATTTTCCACGAACGCTTGATTTAGTGGCATGCTTAAACCGTCCGCCACTAAAGTTATAGCTGCAATTTTTTTTTTTTAACCTTTTTAGTGCCCGCTGCGACCATCAATAAAAACTTTATATTTTTGTAGTATATTTTGGTGTGTATAACCTGTCTTGCTTGCCATTATTTAGGATTTTGAATTATTTTTAATCTTATAGTCCAATTAAGATAATAAATTATAATTTAATAATTCATCTATTTATCATAACTCAATTGGTATTAGGTGCATAACAAGTGATTTTTTATTAGTCTATTAAAAAGTATTTTGATTTTTTTTCTTCTATGCGTGTTATGTAGGTTTATGGATCCACTGACAACAGGTGACTATCCCAAAAGCATGAGATCTCGCGTAGGAAGCCGACTTCCCAAGTTCTCGGAAGAACAATCCAAGTTGCTAAATGGGTCATTTGATTTTCTTGGAGTAAACTACTACACTGCTAACTACGCAACAGACTTGCCCAACTCTAGTTATGGTTTGAATTACAGTTACACAACAGATTCTGGAGTCCTTCGTACACGTAACTACGACACCATACTCTTTATTTCATTGATTATGAATTTAGAATGTAGATTTATTTATCTAAACATGCATGATGTTTTTTGGTTGCTAGCTTACAAGGATGGGGTCCTTATTGGTCCACAGGTATTGCATCCAAATCTGAATCTATATGCCTATGTACCAGTTGGTAATAAAAATGACATTTTCTGTGAAATACAATTGAGTTTGGAAAGATCAGATTCCCGCCTTTTAATTTTGAAATAATTGTGTTTGGCAATGAAAAATAAATAGTTGAACTAATTTTTTTTTTTTTTCTCAAAACAATTCTAAGACAATAATTCAGAATATACAATATTACAGGCTGGTTCAGATTGGCTTTACGTTTATCCCAGAGGAATTCGGGATCTTTTGCTCTACATCAATGGGAAGTATAACAGTCCAGTTATTTACATTACGGAGAACGGTAATAAAAAATTTCAAACCCTTTTTTTAATTCTTCAATAATACAAATTTAATTTTAATATGTAAGACAGTTATTCTAAAGTTCTTAAAATTAGATACCGACTATACTCCTTATATATGTGTATATATATATATTAATTGTTAATTGTTTTGCAGGAGTTTCTGAGGAAAGAAATGACTCTATGTCGGTTGAAGAAGCCCGGAAGGACCCCTTTAGAATAGATTACCACAGTGACCATCTTTCTAACCTTCACCAAGCTATCAGGTAAGAATGCAATTTGACAAAAGTTTTAGAACTTATACTATGACCTCCACTTTATATGTATATCTATCTATATATATATATATATATATTGTGATATTTTCATTTAAAAAAATTACAGGGATGGTGTGAATGTGCTGGGATACTTCGTGTGGTCATTGATGGACAACTTCGAATGGAATGAAGGCTACTCGATTCGTTTTGGTATCAACTATATAGATTATAATGATGGGTTGAGAAGATACCCAAAAGCTTCATCAGATTGGTTCACGAATTTCCTTCGGAAGTAAAGAGAGAAATAGTTTCCTTATCATAAATAATCCTTCCACGATCAAAATATTAATGGGATCTGGATGAGAAATGACGTTGTTGGGTATATAATAAAACTTCAACCTTATAGTGTATTTTTCTTTGCATCTATCTTATGAGATCTTCTTCTCTTTTTTATTTTTTTATTTTTTTTCCTCTTATGAGATCCTCTCTTTAGGTAAGAGAGGATGATGTCTATTAAATTCGTTTAAAAGTAGCGTACTTAAAGTCCAAGAACACAAACTTACGTACAAATGTTATTTAGTGGATAGAAGTGATATATGGTTAAAATTAATGCCTTTTGTAAAAATTCTAATTACTATCTTTAGTGTTGAATTATTGTGTGCATTATTGTGATTGAGTGGGTATACCACTAGTGTTTATTTGAGAGTGATTTATTGAGTGTGTGGGTCTTGTATGTTTTAAAATAGACAAAAGAAAAGTTAATGCAATAATGAAAAGGTGAGTGGAATATACTGTGTGTAGTAGTGTGTTGAAGTTGTATTGAAGTGTATGTAGAAAACAGAGCATTCTAGAGAGGCAGAACACTACTCCTCTGTTTTGTGCCTTGGAAAAAATCTGCAGTTTTTCAATATAAAAGGTTCTCTATTTACTTGTTCTAGGTTGTTGAAATTATTTGTTTCATCTTCTATATACAATTGTTATTAGTTGGTAAACAAAGCCAACATAATTGGTATCAGAGCTCGATTTCGGTCTTGAGAAATCTGGGCGTGAAGATTGTTGACGGAAAATAAATCCGGAAGAAGATCGGTAGCCATGGCAACTTCAAGTAACCAAAATGTTGGAGGACACCAAAATTCAATTCCATCATTTGATGGGGAAAACTATGATTTTTGGTGTGTGAAGATGAAGACCATATTCCTCTCTTATGATCTTTGGGGATATGTAGAAGATGGGTATGACGAACCGGAGGATGCGACAACTTTGACGAATGCTCAAAGACAACAATTAAAGGAGCATCAGAAGAAGGATGCAAAAGCTCTTGCCTTGATTCAACAAGGAGTTGTTGATACAATATTTCCGAGAATCATCAACTCAACAAAAGCAAAGGAGGCTTGGGATGTTCTCCAAAAGGAATATCGAGGCACAATGAAGGTAAGAACTATAAAACTCCAATCTTTGAGAAGGGATTTTGAAAATATGAAAATGAAAGATATGGAGTTGTTGAAAGATTTTTTCTCTAGATTTATGGAAGTTGTAAATTAAATGAGAACGCATGGGGAAATTATTTCCGATCAAAAAATTGTTGAAAAAATGTTGATTAGTTTCCGGAAAAATATGACCCCATTGTCGTTGTTGTTGAAGAAACCAAGGACCTTGAAATCTTGAGTGTTGAAGAACTAATGGGTTCTATCAAAACATTTGAGCAAAGATTGAGTAGGCGTGCCAAAAAATCAATTGAAAGTGCCTTTCAATCTAAGCTCAATATTACCTCTAAAATTAATGAAAGAGACCCGTCTAATTTTGATCGACCCAAAGGTGATTCATCTAGAGGAGGAAGATTTGGAAAAAATGCAAGAGGAAGAGGAAGAAATAATTTTGATAGAGGCAGAAATGGAGACTACAATAAACAAAGTTGTGGTATTTATAAAAGAAGCGGTCATATTGATAAAGATTGTTGATTTCGGGAAAAACCTCAATGTTATAATTGCAAGAAATTTGGGCATGTTCAAAAAGATTGCCGGTTGAAAACAAATCAACAAGCAAATTTCTCCGAAGAGCAAGAAGGTGAAACAAATATGTTCTATGCCTGTCACACAGCATCAGAACAAAAGAATGATTTGTGATTTCTTGATAGCGGGTGTAGCAATCACATGACCGGAGATGAGAGTATATTTTTGGAGATTGATACTTCGGTGAATTCTCATGTAAAAATGGGAAATGGTGCTTTGGTTCAAACAAAGGGAAAATGTACCATTGACATAGAAACTAAGAATGGAAGAAGAAGTATCCGAGATGTGTTACTAGTTCCGGATTTGGAGCAAAATTTGTTAAGTGTTGGGCAACTTGTAGAGCATGGGTACTCCATTCATTTTGATGAGGAGTCTTGCAAAATTTTTGACAACAAAGAAAAAAATCATATTGTTGCAAAATCGAAGATGGAGAAAAATAGAAGCTTTCCTCTCACTTTCTCATACTCAAAAGATGTGGCCTTGAAGATGGAGATTGTTGATGAGTCGTGGCTTTGGCATAAAATATTGGGGCACTGATGCAGGAGGATCAGCGCAAGGATGGCAGGAAATCGTGATCTGCTGTTTTCCTTTTCAAATCTCTATTTTTAGTTAATTTTTACTACTTATGGAGGATCAGCGCAAGGATGGCAGGAAATCGTGATCTGTTGTTTTCCTTTTCAAATCTCTATTTTTAGTTAATTTTTACTACTTATGGTAATTTTCTATTTGTCAATTAGGAATTGATTCTGAACCCGATTTGGGCCAAATTTTTGGCAATCTTTTGATTTCTTTCCGTATTTCGTTTTGGTAAGACTTTTAGGATTTTGCTATTTTTGGCAAAAATCCCATTAGGGGTCGATTTTCAGCTATTTAAACCCGGCTTATGGGTTGTTTTTTATTCATTATTGATTATAAACAATTATATAAAATTCCAGAGTGTTCTCTGAATTTTTGGGTCGAAATTCTCCTGTTTTTCCCTTGCAAAGTACCTATTTCCTTAGCCTACATAATAATCTCTATTCTGTCCGGCGTCAATTGGTATCAGAGCTCAGCGTCTTCCTGAGGCGGTATTTTCATCAGTTTTCAATGGCTGGTGGTCGTGGTCGTGGTGGTCGTCGTGGGCAGGTTCCGATTGAGGAAGTCCCGCACCGTGATCGTAACGTTCAGGATGTTATGATTGAGGATTTGCAGAGGCAAGTGGCAGAGTTAACCCAGCGCCTGGCGGCGCAGGAAATTGGTAATCATGATATGGAAGATTCTGATACCGACAATTCCACCTTCGAAAATCCGTATCCACAGTTAGGGCCAATATTTTCGGAAGATTCTGATTCCGAAGATGATTGGTTGAAAACCAATATTTTCATTAGAGAGCCAGTGTATGATGAAGAAGGAGATGAGGATGTGTTCAATGCAAGCACGGCGACTGAAGTTCAGTGGACGCTTCCATACCAGTGGCCGGATTATGAAGTCAATAACCTCGTTGAAGTTAATCAGATGGAAAACATTTTCTTGAACTCCTTACTGGAGGACGATATAACTGGCATGAAAAATCTTGAGATCCCATTTAGCAATCCTCCTGAATCTCAGCAGAATGTGATCCCAGCAGCAGGTCCAAAGAAGGAAGTTGTTTTTATGCCTTGTGGAAATAGTGCAGCAGGTGAGGTTTCAGAATTACCCATGGAGGTCCAGCAACTGTTTTCGGAATTCTCTGTTTTGATGCCAGAAGACCTTCCTCCTGGACTGCCGCCAGAATTACCCACGGGCCGTTTACATCCTAGGGCAGGTGACTTGGCCCAACATCTTCGAGGCATCCATGAGCAGGTGAAACTGGCCAGTCACGAGAGCAATGCCAAGTACAAAACTCGAGCGGACAGTCATCATCGTTAGGTACTTTTTGATGTTGGTGATTTTGTTTGGGTTGTATTAACTCGTGATTGTTTCCCTGTTGGCAAGTATAATAAGCTTAAGGAGCGGAAGATTGGACCCTGTGAGATATTGCAGAAGATTAATGATAACGCATACAGGTTGTGTTTCCCTAGTCACTTGAAAACATCTGATGTCTTTAATGTGAAACATCCGAGTCCTTGTTTTGCGGATTCTGCTGATGCTGCTGTGAACTCGAGGACGAGTTCTTTCCAACCCGGGGTGACTGATGCAAGAGGATCAGCACAAGGATGGCAGGAAATCGTGATCTGCTTTTTTCCTTTTCAAATCTCTATTTTTAGTTAATTTTTACTACTTATGGAGGATTAGCGCAAGGATGACAGGAAATCGTGATCTGCTATTTTCCTTTTCAAATCTCTATTTTTAGTTAATTTTTACTACTTATGGTAATTTTCTATTTGTCAATTAGGAATTGATTCTGAACCCGATTTGGGCCAAATTTTTGGCAATCTTTTGATTTATTTCCGTATTTCGTTTTGGTAAGACTTTTAGGATTTTGCTATTTTTGGCAAAAATTCCATTAGGGGTCGATTTTCAGCTATTTAAACTTGGTTTGTGGGTTGTTTTTTATTCATTCTTGATTATAAACAATTATATAAAATTCCAGAGTGTTCTCTGAATTTTTGGGTCGAAATTCTCCTGTTTTCCCTTGCAAAGTACATATTGCCTTAGCCTACAGAATAATCTCTATTCTGTCCGGCGTCAGGCACTTGAATTTTCAAAGCTTGAAAGGTCTACAACAAAAGAACATGGTACATGGGTTACCAAGTTCTATCCGAGAAGTGAAAGAAGTTTGTGAAGGATGTGCTATTGGCAAGCATCACCGAGAGCCATTTCCAAAAAAGAAGGCATGGAGAGCAAAAGTACCATTGGAGCTTGTTCATACCGATGTGTGCGGACCGATGCAAACACCAACACATGGAGGTAACAAGTACTTTATTATTTTTATCGATGATTTTTCTAGAACGACATGGATTTATTTCATGAGACAAAAATCGGATGTATTTTCTATCTTTAAAAAGTTTCAAGCATTTGTTGAAAGACAAAATGGCTATTATATGAAAGTGTTGAGAAGTGATAGAGGGGGAGAATACAATTCAAATGAATTTGACAAGTTTTGTGAAGATATTGGCTTAGAGAGGCAATTAACCGTTGGGCACACTCCACAACAAAACGGAGTGGCGGAAAGAAAGAATCGAACCATTGTTGAGATGGGAAAATCAATGCTTTATGAGAAGGGGCTACCCAAATCTTTTTGGGGTGAAGCCATGAATACCATCGTTTACTTGATAAATAGAAGTCCAACAAAAGCCGTGGAGAGCAAAACACCAATGGAAGCATGGAGCGGAAGGAAGCCATCCGTTAATCATTTGAAAGTTTTTAATTGTATTTGTTTTGCTCATGTTCCAAAAGAAGTAAGGCGCAAGCTTGATGAAGCTAGTGAAAAATGTATCTTTATGGGTTATAGCTCAAAATCAAAGGGCTATAGACTCTTCAATTTGACAAAGAATAAATTGATCATTTGTAGAGATGTTCTATTTAATGAGAAGGCATCTTGGGATTGGAAAAAGAAGAAAGTTCAAGATCAATTCATTCCTCTCAATGAAGAATTGGAAAATCAACAAAATGAAGATGAAGGTGGTCTTGAAGTTCAACAAGAAATGCCTCCAACAACAAGCTCACAATCAAATCCAACTTCTCCATCAAGCTCAAGTTCATCATCTCCAAGTTCAACTCTAAGAAGAATGAGAAGTCTTAATGATGTGTATGCTAGTTGCAATTTTTGTGTTCTTGAACCACAAAGCTTTGAAGAAGCAATTAAAGAAGAGGCATGGAAGAAAGCTATGGAGAAAGAAATTCAAGTGATTGAAAAGAATAAGACTTGGACATTGGTAGAGAAGCCGAAAGACAAAGATGTGATTGGTGTGAAGTGGATCTTCAAAACCAAATTCAATCCCGATGGTTCTATTCAAAAGAACAAAGCAAGGCTCGTGGCAAAAGGGTATTCTCAACAGCCCGGAATTAATTTTCAAGAAACTTTTGCACCCGTGGCTCGACTTGACACAATTAGAGCTCTTGTTGCATTGGCGGCTCAAAAGGGTTGGTTCTTACATCAACTTGATGTAAAATCAGCATTTTTGAATGGTGTTTTGGAAGAAGAAGTTTATGTGGAACAACCTCAAGGGTTTGTTACCAAAGGCAAAGAAAAGAAGGTCTACAAATTGAAGAAGGCTTTGTATGGCCTAAAACAAGCACCTCGGGCATGGTATAGTGCAATTAATGCATACTTCAATGAAAACGGATTTCAAAGAAGCAAAAGTGAGCCAACCTTGTATTTCAAGACACAAGGTAAATTCGGTATTCTTATCGTCTCTCTTTATGTTGATGATTTAGTTTTTACCGGTAGTGATGAAAAAATGATAAATGATTTCAAGAAGGATATGATGAAGAAATATGAAATGAGTGATTTGGGTTTGTTGCATTACTTCTTTGGCATTGAAATTTATCAAAAGGAAGGAGGAGTTTTTATTTGCCAAAAGAAGTATGCAAAAACTCTTCTTGAAAAATTTGGAATGTTGAATTGAAAATCTGTTCACACTCCTTTAATGGTGAATGAGAAATTGAAGAAAAAAGATGGGAAGTAAAGAAGCGAATGCATCTCACTATAGAAGTTTGGTTGGAAGCCTATTGTATTTGACGGCTACAAGACCGGATATCATGTACGCTACAAGTTTGTTGTCCCGATTTATGAACAAACCAAGTCAAATACATTATGGGGCTGCCAAGAGAGTGCTGCGATATATTCAAGGTACACTTGATTTAGGTATCTTGTTTGAGAAAAATATTGATACAAAATTGATTGGGTTTTGTGATAGTGATTGGGCCGGATGTGTTGATGATATGAGAAGCACTTCTGGGTATGCATTCTCGCTTGGTTCGGGTGTATTTTCATGGGCATCCAAGAAGCAACAAAGTGTGGCGTTATCTACTGCCTAGGCCGAATACGTTTCAGCATCATTGGCAACTTCACAAGCAATTTGGCTAAGGAGAATTTTAGAAGATGTTGGCGAGAAGCAAGAAGAAGCAACTCCGATATTATGTGATAACAAATCGGCAATTTCTATGACAAAGAATCCCGTCTACCACAGCAAGACAAAGCACATTGCCATCAAGCATCACTTTATCCGTGAGAAGGTTGAAGATGAGGAGATTCAACTCAAGTATTGCAAAACCGAAGACCAAGTTGCAGACATTTTCACCAAAGCTCTACCAAGAGACAAGTTACAATTTCTAAGAGAAATGTTGGGTGTTACAAAATGGCATTAAGGAGGAGTGTTAAAATTAATGCCTTTTGTAAAAAAATTAATTACTATCTTTAGTGTTAAATTATTGTATGCATTATTGTGATTGAGTGGGTGTACCACTAGTGTTTGTTTGAGAGTGATTTATTAAGTGTGTAGGTCTTGTATGTTTTAAAATAGACAAAAGAAAAGCTAATGCAATAATGAAAAGGTGAGTGGAGTGTGCTATGTGTAGTAGTGTGTTGAAGTTGTATTGAAGTGTATGTAGAAAACAGAGCATTTTAGAGAGGCAGAACACTACTCCTCTATTTTGTGCCTTAGAAAAAATCTGCAGTTTTTCAATACAAAAGGTTCTTTGTTTATTTGTTCTAGGTTGCTGAAATTATTTGTTCCATCTTCTATATACAATTGCTATTAGTTGGTAAACAAAGCCAACATATATATAATATTATATAATATATTATATATACTACCTCTCTCCCATAAAACTTGTCTAATTTGAATTTTTCAACATTTTATGGATGTGAGATCTAGTTTGTGCAATTTACATTTTTGTCCTTAACAATAAAGTATTGTGATGGAGTCGGATTCTTGTTTGAAATTAGTGGAAGAAAAATATTTGGAGAAAGTTAAGAGTTATATTGTATTGTAATTCGAAACTGGACAAGTATTTTTGGATAAGTAAAATTGAAAAAGTGAACAACTAATATGGGACGGAGGGAGTATATATTTTTTGAAAAATCATCATTTTATAGAACTAGGGAAAAAAACGTTACAAATGAGAGGATGAAGGTTCAAACATAGGGGAATTTGGAAAAGCCAAGGCCTGCCAAAGCTCAAGGAACCAAAAAAGATGAGGAGTGGAACAAGCACAGAGGGGCAGAGGGCTCTTACACCATCACTACTCTCAATGAGACCATCTAAGAGCAAGCTCTTTGCATGCAACGTCCAGTGGAAAAGACTCCAAAAGAGGGGAAACCCTCGAACCATACGAAGAAACAACCAACATTGATTATTTACTTCCATTAGAACTGAAGATAGAGCTGGGAAGGCTCCAGACCTGGGCCATACAGACATTAATTCAGAGGAGAATGCTTGACTCTTTGAAGGGAGAATTCCTTGAACTTAATCGTGTCAATGATGTCACGCCCCATTATTCCTGAGACTCCAATAAGGAGAATCAGCAAATCCCGAGGTATGACATCACAGAAAATGACCAATAGAATCAATGATAACAAGAAAATACATGGAATAAGAATGAAAATGAAGTATTCCATGTCACCTGAGTGATAGAATGTCACGCCCCGTTATTCCTGAGACTCCTGTCTGGAAAATCAGCGAATCCCGAGGTATGACGTCACTGAAAATGACAACCAAAATCAACGATAACACTGAAATACATGGAATAGGAGTGAAAATGAAGTATTCCATGTCACCTGAGTGATAGAAACTCAGTAAAGAATTCCAACAAAAATCCGGCAGAGTTCCGTTTATAAATGGAACCTCCGAACAACCCAAAAACAACACAACACAGGAACCTGCCCATAATAATAGAAATAGAAATAGTGGCACGTAGCCCAACATTCCAAAAACCTAGTAAGGCCGAGGTAATGGAAAAGAACACCAATACCTCTCCAAACCCCTCTAAAATCAATAGAGCCCCAAATGCTCAAATGAAAATAGAAAGAAAACCACTTGGCGATGCCAAAAAGGTATAAAGGCACCCCAAAACAACAAGTACCGACTGAGCCACCAAGCTCAAAGAAGAATGCATAAAACTAAATGGTAGTGCCGAACAAATATAATTGCACCCCAACATAATAAATACACAGAACGAGGATACAACACAAAGGGATCTGCCAACAACCTGGCTCCCAAGAGAATAAAAGAATAATAAATATGATTACGGAAGGAGGAATAAATCTACCGTCCCAAATCCCCCGTGTCGTCGCCGTCGAGCATGTCGTGCTGCATCTACCTGCAAACCTGCAACCTGTGTGGGGGTGAGCACAACCTCAGGGGCTCACCATAATATCAAAACATCACACTCATAGCCGTCTAGAAAATGCTAACCATCCCGTGTGCATGCATCTATCCTAGGTTAGTCAGTCGTCTCATGTGGCACCCACGCCAAACAGAGACCCCATCAATAACCTAATCACTAACCTTGAGTAACTACGAAACTCATAAGAACTACGTATCAACAAAAACATAAACAACACATATATCTACGTACATATATATATAACGTCATGTACGTAACTAAGCATGTCGCCTAGACCTATAGACAAACAAACTGAACTCCGCTCTCATCTAGAGATACAACAAGACTAGCATGCGTTTTTACAAGCGTTATTTGTATGTCAAAGAATCCTTGTCATCATTCACGAACTAAGCATATCGAGATTAGGCATCATTTCTTACGTGATCAAATTGCAAAAATAGACGTTGTATTGGTTTTTATTAACACGAAAAATCAATTAGCGGATATTTTCACAAAGCCTTTTTCCGGAGGATTCTCTTTCAAAATTCGTAGAGAAATTGGGTTGGCTTTGGGCGTTGATGTATTAGCATGATAAATTCTTTATTCAACCGTCATTTCCCACCTTTTTATGTTGCCAAAGGGGGAGAAGTAAGTTGCTTTCGTGTATCATGCTTTCGTGTATGTAAGTCATGTTTATGTGTGCCTCCATGCTAGTGTATGAAATTGCCAAAATATATTTACTAAGGGGGAGCATGTAATGCACACATTTAGGGGGAGGATCACTTGATACTTCACCATTTACACGTAAACACAAAATGTTTTGTCAACATCAAAAAGGGGGAGATTGTTGGCCTTGAAATTTATTCTCGGACAATAAATCCTATTTTGATATTAACAAAACATTTAAAGCGTGTTTAATACTAATGAATTATCAAGTTCATCTTTTCAGCAAAAGACAGGTGAACGACTCGGAAAACAAACACGGAAAGAAAACGACTCGGAAAGCAAGCTCGGAAAGAAAGCTTGATTTAAAGCGAAAAGATGTGAAAGAAATTGAAGCGCAAATGGGAAATCAATTAAATTCAACGGCAAAAGCGAAAGTCGAAGACTCAAGACTCGGGGTAGATAGGTCGGGGAGCGATCATTGTAACAAGGTAATTTTATGTGTCAATTTTATCGTATAAGCTCAAGTATAAAATGAACCGAACTCAAATGGAATGAAAAACGCTTTACCGAACTTAAACGGAAAGAAAAATATTTTTATTAAATGTTTTTCATGTTGTAGTCGACTAGAATAAACCTGTGTATTTTCTAGTAGTCGACTAAAACAATCAGTAGCTATAGGTTTTTCATCCACATCAAAAGAGTCGACTGAAACAAGCTTGAGTCGACTAGACTAATTCATGTAGTCGACTAGAACTCATTCTAGTCGACTAGATGGTCCAAAGTAGTCGACTAGAACTCAATCTAGTCAACTAGATGGTCCATTGTAGTCGACTACAACAGAGAAGTAGTCGACTGGAAGATCCTCAAAACCTGCAGATTTTTCAGAAAACATTTCCCATGTTTTGTGGATTGTGTTCAATGGTGTTCAAACGGCTCTTGTCTTTCAAATACTATAATCATTCTTCAAAACCCTAATACAATGCTATATATAGAATGAGATGTGTTTATTGAAGATCAAGAGATTGAAAAAAAAAAAGAGAAAGAAAAGGAAGAAAAGCTCTCAAAATTCTGCATAAATTTTCTCTACAAAAGCCATTGAAACCAAGCTTTGAAAATCTGATTTTCTCCAAGTTTCTTTGAAAATCAAAACCTCTAGTATCTCTTCTTATTCTCCAAATATCATTCATTGATTATATCCTTTGAGAATACATTTCTAGAGCTATTATAAAATCACCAAAAACACTTGAGCTTATATTGATTTATCTTCCATAAAAACCTTTGGGTTTTGAGTGTTTTTGTTCTTGAGTGATTTTATTGATTACATACGAATTTGTAATCTCGGACAAGTGAAGTCCACCAATTGTTCAAGAGAGGGTTGTTCTCTTGATTGAGAGACAAGCTCGAGAGGCTTGTGTTGTAAAGGTTTGCCATTCCACCTGTGAAGGAAGGGCCATAGTGAAAGGATCGGGAAAAGTCTCAAGAAGGGGTTCTTGAGCCGAGGAGTAGGAGTTACCGAACCTCGAAAAATCACGGTGTCAATCTCTCTATCTCTCTCTCCTTATTTCATTAATTTGCATGATATATTTACTTGAATATCTTGTATGCTAATTAGTCTTGTGATTAGTTGTTAGATAAATTGAATTGAACTTATTCATTTGACTATTGAATAAATTGAGTATTGATTATATATTGTTCCAATTTCTAAAAGGAGTAGAAATATTTTGAACACCCTATTCACCCCCCCCCCCCCCTCTAGGGTTATTTAATTGGAGACACACATGCACTTATAAGCACATCACCAGACCTATACCCGGGCGATGTGGGATGTCACAATCACCCCCTCTTGGGACCCAGCGTCCTCGCTGACGTATCCCACGAGCTTGTGCATGCTCCCACACTTAATTTCGGCATCGTTTCAACACTTGGTATTATATTGTCCGCTTTGGGCCTAGCCCGCACAGTTTTGTTATTGTGAAGTCCCATTTCGCCCGTGTATAGATTTGGTGATGTGTTTATACGTGCATGTGTGTCTCCAATTGGTATGAGGTGTGAGCCCAAGAACAAAACCGTGCGGGTTGGGCTCAAAGCGGACAATATCGTACCAAGTGTGGAGCGGAGTGTAACAAATGATATCAGAGCCTTACCAGAATTAAGTGTAAATGGGAGCGTGCACAAGCCCGTGGGTTATGCCAACGAGGACGTTGGGTCCCAAGAGGAGGCGATTGTGACGTCCCACATCGTCTGGGTATAAGTCTGGTGATGTGCTTATATGTGCATGTATGTCTCCAATTAGTATGAGGCCTTTGGGGGGAAACCTAAAAGCAAAACCGTGCGGACTGGGCAAAGCGGACATTATCGTACCATGAGTTGGAGCGGGGTGTTACAATTAGTGCCAGAGCCCGGCCGGAATTAAGTGTGGAAGTGTGCACAAGCCGACGAGGACGCTGGGTCCCAAGAGGGGGTGATTGTGATGTCCCACATCATCGGGTATAGGTTTGGTGATTTGCTTATATGTGCATGTGTGTCTCCAAATTGTATGAGGCCTTTTGGGGTGAGCCCAAGAACAAAACCTTGCGGATTGGGTTCAAAGCGGACAATATCGTACCAAGTGTTGAAGCAGGGGGCTGCACTTATGAATTCTTAATTCACACATTCATTTTTGTCTATTATATATCCTTGTATTATATGTGGTACAACTCCATACACACACAGTTCACCCTTTAGAAATATATAAAGGGTGTATATATACATGTTTGTGCCCAAGGTCATGTTTTTGTATGCTACTTAACCCGAGATTGGAAATATACATGTTTGTGCCCAAGGTCATGTGTATATTAGTCAATGTTTCCACATTCTAAAAGTAGTTCACTCTTCCAATCTAAGCACATAATGTGAACAATCTTATCTAGTAGTTTTGGTCTTAAGATATACTTGATTCACTTATCAAGATGTGCTTATACATAAATGTGATGTTGATATTCACTAAACCAACCTATTAGGATTTATGAACATGATAATTACTCTAAGGATAATTATCTATTCAAAATAGTTTCTCGTACTTAAAGTTACAAAAAATATTCCCTCTCTTTGTGTCTTATGTTTTTAGCTAAATATTGTAACCCTAGTTAGTTAATAAGCCTATTTATATGTTAATGCAAAGGCAGAGAACGTGACCCAGTTCAACGGTACAATGCTTCAGCATAGGTTCCACTGGCCCTTTTGTGTAAAATAATATAAGTGAAGGGAGAAATGAAACAAGAAGAAAAGAAATTTATTACATGGTTCAGCCACAAGTGCTTGCATCCACGGCACGAAGAGCCCAATGGGCTACATCACTGTTATAATATTTTTTCTTTGTTTTTTGATAAAGTAATCACCTTTATGTATAGGTGAAAGAATGTATGTAACACCCCGCTTCATTTTCCCTTTTCTCTGAATCATTCCCGATTTATTTTCGGTTGTGACGTCACTTGTTCATGACGTCATGGTTATTCTTAATGTTTCATGTTTAAATTTTTCGCGTTTATGTCTTGATACGACGGGATGACGCGACCATTGACTTGTTGAATACTTCGTGGATTGTCGTTGGTGATTACGAGAATTGACGGCGAGTTTAATGTTTCGAACTGGTGAAACGTTGACAGGAGTTCTGGATTCGACAACACGACTCAACAACTGTCTCTTCGGTGACTTCGTGGGATTTATTTCGTGGTTACGTTACTTGAGCTGATGTTTTGTATTTCGGACGTGGCTAAAGGTTTACGTGGGCCTTAATGCCGATTATATGAGTTCGTTTAGACGCCCGACGTTTAGTGCATCGACTGGATGACGACACGTTTAGTTGATCGACGTTTAAGGCTCCAATGTTGTTGATCGAGTTCAGCATTTAGTGCTTTAGGGGTCCGACGTTTTATTTTCCCTTGTAATGGGATTAATATGTCCCCGATTTGATTGACGTGCTATGTATTTGTGCTTACGTGTTTTGTTTGTTCGGTGTGATTATTTCTTCGTGTTTCTAAGTGCTTCTACGTGTAAATGTAGCTGTACTTGATTATTATTTTAGATTCTTTTCGTGCCCTAGTTATTTGTAATTAATCGATGGATCTTGTACGTACCCGATGTTCCGCTGGTTGGGTTTCACACCCCGGACCATTTATTTCAGTTTACTTTATTTATCCGGCGTTACGATTTGAATCGGAGTTGTTAAGGATACGTTTGGTTCATGGGCTTTATCGTTATTGGCTACGCGGTTTAGTTTCAACGATTGAGTTCAGTGCTTTGACTGGGCTACGACTAGTGATTTTAGGAGTCTCGGTGAGTTCAAACTTTATTCGGGGTTTCGGTGATTGGTTTCGTAACCCGGAGTATTTATTCGGAATTTAATTTAGTTTATATCCGACTATATAGCTGAATTATTTATTCCGGACGTTATTAGTTATTCGGAGTACCGTGGGGTTTTCGGTGATTTAATTGGTGGATAAATTTTGTACCCCAGAGTTTTATTAGGGCGTATATTATTTATTTGGAGCCCGGTGAAATTTATGGGCTCACGTGGAATTAATTGAGTGTCCCCGGTATATTTTATTTATATAAATTTGATTATGATTATATATATATATGGGTTTCATACCCTAGAATATTTATTTCAGTTATATTATTTATTAGGAGTCTCGTTTATATTTACGGGCACGTGTCATATTATTTCGGGGATCTTGATATATATATTTTTTTTTCAGGATTTAATATTCATATGTATATATTATAATTGGGAATATATGTATATATGGGTATTAAATGGGTATTTACATATATCTAATTATATAGATAAATATATAGATATATCAGGTGTATTTGTGGTTGATACCCGAACCTTCTGGTTCTTTCTCCTTCATCAGACCACTCTCTACCTGCTTCTCCCTCACGCACAGAGCTGCTTCACCATGGATCGGTAGAGAGAGAGAGAAAGGGAGAGAGAGAGAAGCCAGCTGGAGCAAGGAGTCGGCGACCATGGGGGTTCGCCGCAGCTGTAGCAGTGGCGAGTGGCGACGGTTGCTGGGAGGTCGACGGCGGTTGGTGGCGTCGGTGAGGCTAACAGGGCGAGAAGCTGGTGGTGGCGCGACTTTCAGCTGCGTGTGGAACGAGTGAATTCGTGTTCGAGCTGGGGTGTTACGGTTTGGCTTGGTGGTCGTCGGCTGAGGTAGCAGCGACGGTGACCATGGAGGTGGACCGGTGGTTCGCGGCAGCGTGGCTCGCCGGAGTTGGTAGTGACGGCCAGCGGTGTAGCAGATCGTTGGAAATGACGATGAACAGTAGCGAGTCGGACTGAGTCGGGATGACTCAGTGCCGAGTTGGGCTTTGTTTGGGTCAAAACTTTGAGGGTAGCTCGGCCTCGGTACCATGTACGATATATCCAAATTTGGTGAGAAACCGTTGAGCGGTTCTCCGGGAATTTCAAATTTTCGGTATGGTTTTCGGTATGGTTTTCGGTTTCGATTTTTGTAGATTTGTTCCGAATTAATTATCGACTGCTAATGAATTTTAATTATATTGAATAGGGCGGTAAGGCGTTCGTTTCGACATATTAAAAATAATTATCGGACGACTTTGGACGGCAAGCACTATTCACGGCCGGTACTGTCCACGACGGGACTATTTGTAAGCAATTAAATTAGGTGGGAAACTATATATATATATATTTACATATATATATACATATCTAACACTCACTACTAGTGCGTAGAAAATGCTAATTAATTGCGTTGTATGATTAGGAGTAAATAAAATTATGAAATTAAATTCCTATAGGTAGACGAATATCTAGGAATTTTATATAATTTTCGAGGTATCCGTAAATGGATTAAAGGAGGACGAATTGGAAATTATGTGGAGAAACTAACTAAATAAATTCTCTGAAAAGTTATAATAAATTAAATCCTATTTAAATTGGATTAAAATAGGTGGTCTAGTACCCCTGGATGTAAAGTAGGATTGTGTAGAATTATGTGATTGAAATTGAGATACAATAGGGATAGAGTGGATATTGAGGGATGTAGAGCCGACGAGTAAAATTATCCCCTGTAATTTTTATTTTATCGAAATTGAAATTAAGATAGGGGCTTCACGAGGACGAGGAACGTTAAAATTTAGACACAGCTTTAGTTCCCTTTCTAGTTTACTTTTCCCGTGAAATATGATAAAGCTAAATTGCGAATTAAATTGTCCTTGAGGTGGAATAGTTTGAAAACAATCACTGATAATTAAATTAAACGTATGCGAGCCTATAAGAATTTATTATTATTAGGAAATGGAGAAACCAGGTGAGCTTGAGATAAATTGACATGATTTGTTGCTATAATTAAATTATAAATCATGCTTTTGAAAATGAAAATGTTTAACGGTGGATTGGTTGTGTAAAACAGATTTTGAGACATATTTATCACTTGATAAATGTTATATTTTGATTTGTGATTTACTGTGGAGGCATGTTATACATATTTTATACACCATGAGCATTTATATTGCATTAGGTGTGGTTTCATGTCTCGTTCATGTATCAATGGTTCAAGTGAGTCTTCCGGGTCGTCGCAACAACTGGCCAGGCGGTGTCTCTCGCTACCGGCGGACTAGTAATCCGGGAATCAGGGAGGCGTGGGAGGATTCGATCCGAACACGGTTTGTTCTATTTCACGAGTCGATATGATCTTCGTGGTTGTGTTACTATGGCGACATTATACCCAGTGGTCCCATGCTAGATAGGGTGTCGTTGGCATTGTCCTTGCATATTATTCACATTGAGCACTCATTTATTTATATGATCTTTTACACAGTTGATATTTGCTATTATTGAACTGATGGTATTTGTAAATTTATTTTAAATGGTGGAAATTAACTCAATGTGATTAAAAGTTAAAGCTTTTAAAATTTAAAAGAAATGACAGCTAATAATGTAAAAATATTAAAACCTAGATTGGTGGAGCCACGATTGACATGTGTTCTATGCTGATTACTTGATTATATGTGGAAATAGGCTTTGGGGTGAAATTGTTCCCTTTGAGTTGGACTCTAGTTGAGTTGGATAGAGATGTACTGAGACTTCGTTGGGTTAAGTGCGGATAAATAAAAAGAGATTTTTGTGATTAATTGCCCCTCCCCCGAGTTGGGTGTCTAGTTGCGTTGATTAACGCTTTACAGGGACTTAGTTGAGTTTGTAATGTTCGGCCAGGTAGGCCCTTGAGCATGGGTCTGTGTATGATGTTATGGAGTGGTCAGTATACTACTCTAGTTGATTTATATAAGAATGGTTGATTTGAGGTCTAACCTGGTATGATAGGTTAGTATCTTTCCCTTTCTCTAGACAGTCATGTGTTATAAGGATCCATTGAATGTAAATTGAGGTACCCCTTATGGTTTGAATTGTCATACTCCCGAGTGGACGTTTGATTGTAATTTCGAGACAGACTAGCAATGTTTGAGGACGGTATTGATCATTTGTTTGTGGTATAGAGATATTGTGATCTTAGAGTGTTCTGGAGATCTTATTGTGATATTGGCGGTATATAATTGATTTCTTTTAGTGCATACATGAGGCACAGTTTGTTTTTATAGTTTCCTTGACTTAGTCTTGGGTAAGAGGCATGATACAGGTTTATGCACGCGTAGTGTGATTCGTAGTACCTTGGGTGGGTTCGGAGGCATTGGAACTAAACAGATTTGACCGGGTCCTAACTTTTTCTTAAAAACCGGTTGAATCCTTCGGGGTTCAACGTTTTTCTTTAAAAACCCGAGGACTTCGGCATCTATTTGGGACTAAATGACTTCGGTAACCCTTTCTTGTGCCTCAGTACGCTGTATGAATTGGAGATTTACTTGAGATGGTTGAATCTGATCGAATGATAGAGTTTGTTCATTTAGGTTACTTTCGAGGAATAAATGGTAGCAATGTAAACCTACCATATGGTTACTAGTTGATTTTATAAATTCTCTTTACAATAGGAAGTCTCGGAGAAAACACCTTTTAAGTGAGCGGATTATTTCTCTGGTTATTGTGGATAAGGTGACAGGTTTGAGGTTATGATTATGAAAGTGAGACCTTCTAGGAATGAGTGGATAGCAGTGTTGTATAGGCGTTGTGGTTTAGTTGTGGGCGTGATTTTAGTTATTCCTTTTCGGCAGTCCTAGCGAGTGACCTATTTACCTCCTAGGAACCTTGAGTAGCGTGCTAGGTGCACGGTATGATAGATACTTAGTCTGGTTGTATCTCTAGATGGGAGTGGAGTTTGGATTGATTGTCTATAGGCCTAGGTAACATACTTAGTTATATTCAGGACGATATATATATATATATATATATATATATATATGTGTGTGTGTGTGTGTTGTTTATATGTTTTTGTTGATCTGTTATTCTTATGATATCTGTAGTAGATTTGAGGCTGTAGATGAGATTATTTTGGGGGTCTCTGTTTGGCATGGGTGCCACATGAGACAACTGACCGACCTAGGATAGATGCATGCACACGGGATGATTAGCGTTTTATAGACGGCTATGAGTGTGATGTTTTGATATTATGGTGAGCCCCCGAGGTTGTGCTCACCCCACTACAGGTTGCAGATTTGCAGGTGGATGCAGCACGGCATGCTCGACGGCGACGATACGGGGGATTTGGGACGGTAGTTTTATTCCTCCTTCTGTAATAATTTTTATGTATTCTTTTATTCTCTTGGGAGCCAGGCTGTTGGCAGATTCCCTTGTATTGTATTTTCATTCCATGTATTTATTATTTTGGGGTGCCATTGTATTTGTTCGGCACTGCCATCGGGTTTTATGTATTCTTATTCGAGCCTGGTGGCTCAGTCGGTATTTGTTGTTTTGGGGTGTCTTTATACCTTTTCGGCATCGCCAAGTGGTTTTCTTTCTATTTTCATTTGAGCATTTGGGGCTCTATTGATTTTAGAGGGGTTTGGAGAGGTATTGGTGTTCTTTTCCATTACCTCGGCCCTACTAGGTTTCTGGAATGTTGGGCTACGTGCCACTGTTTCTATTTATGTTATTATGGGCAGGTTCTTGTGTTGTGTTGAATTTGGGTTGTCTGGATGTTCCATTTACAAATGGAACTCTACCGGATTTTCGTTAGAATTCTTTACTGAGTTTTTTTCACTCAGGTGACATGGAATTCTTCATTTTCATTCATATTCCATGTATTTCGATGTCATTGTTAATCTTGGTTGTTGTTTTCGATGACGTCATACCTCGGGATTAGTTGATTCTCCAGATTGGAGTCTCAGGAATAACGGGGCTTGACATAAACGTTACTGTCAAGTCACATAGTCATCATCGATACTCCACAAAGTCGTTAAGCTGATGATCGCCAAGTCGCGCAATCGAATCCAAGCGTAAACGCGAAAAATTTACTCGTAAAATACACAGAGTAACCATGACGTCATGAACAAGTGACGTCATCACCGAAAATAAATCGGGAATAATTCAGAAAAAAGGGAAAATGAAACGGGGTGTTACAAAAAATAATTACAAGAAAGTGAAAAATACAATTTTTGTCCATAATAGCCTTTTAACTCATGATCTTAGCTGTCTGAAGTTCCATCTGTCAGCATAGCCTGAAATAAGTTGTCATATGCAGGTGCCCTGTTGTAAATTTGAGTTTTGTTAGTTCTGGAGTGAGTTTTATGCAAGACACTTATGTGTCAATTCAACAAAATGTTAATGTATTTTTTTTGCTGTTTTAGTAACATCCTGAGGTATTCGTCCAAAGTTTGATACCGAGATCGAGCAGCAGCTGGCATTCCTCTTCCCAGATGAAATGTTGTTGTATTTATTAAACGCGTGCAAATATAGCTATCTATATATCCGCCTTATTCAAGTTGAACCCCAACTGTAGCGCTGTGGAAGTTTATGGCTTACTACTCAAAAGTACAAATAAAAGAACAAAAAAAAACGGAAACCATTTAGCATGCAGATAATATGATGTTGTATTTTTCAGTGTACATCGTGTTCGTTTCTATTTTGTATATTAATTAGCGACACAGACTATGGGGAAATCTGTGGCCTTGTTTTCAGACGCAAACCTGACTAGAATAATTTTTCTCCAGCAAGAGGGCGGGGACGCACTACATCATCCAACAGCACCCAACGAAGTAATTCTAGACAGAGTGCTTGTACCCATTTGTTGAAAATAAACTTGTTTCATGCATGCATGAAGATTGGGTCAAGATGCTAGGATAAGCATCATCCATTGAAGCTGATCCACATGCATGCAAAGGTCCAAGTTGGCTGCCACCAAACACCATGCGTGAGAATAGCACGCCTATCCATCAAAGTCAAGAATAACGGCAAATCAAGATTTGTGTTTTTGTCTTGTGTAATCTTCAGTTCTATATATACAGAGTGTATGGTAGTTATAGAAGTAGAAGCTAGACCATAAAAATAGAGGTATGAGAAAGAAAAAGAGAGAAAAGTTTGTATTTTGAAAGAGTGTGAGTTTTTTGAAATATAAGTTCGTTTTCTCTCAATATTGTGTTGATCCTGGGTAGTTTAATCACCATTAGTGATTTACAACATGGTATCAGAGCTTGGTGAAGCTTGAGCAAGCCCAGAAAAAAAAACACAAAACAGAGCCGAACCTTTCAAAGCATATTCGTAAATTATAGCTGTTCAAAACACAACTTTGAACACATACCTAGCTTCTCCGTTCCAACAGGAACGTAGCCCCGAAGAAATCAGGCGAAAATCTCGAAGAACGCGCCCTCACGCGCGACCGGAATAGCGGTGAGTGAAGCCCACTCTCAGACACGCGCGAGGTCATCTTCAACCTCCAGCCAGCGCGTGCTCCCACGCGCAGCCACGCGCACACGCGCCACACGCGCCCAGCCACGTCAGCGTGACGCCATCAACCACGCGTCCCAACCATCAGTTGACACGTGGCCCTATAAGAAGCAGACACGTGGCACCAACCACCAGCAGACACGTGGCACCAACCACCAGCCGACACGCGGCACCAACCACCAGTCGACACGTGGCGCAATCAGGAGTCGACACGTGTCACTGCCACGTCAGCATCCACGTCAGCAAATATTCTGGAAATTACAGAATTGCCCCTAAGTGGTATTTTGTCCGTTCCGGGCTCATTTTAACTCCGATTTGAGCAAACGAAGAGTCGTTCTTGACCAAACGGAACGCTCCGGACGCAACCGTGTGATCGGTTTGACCAGATTCTTCACCTATTTTCAGAAATAAGCACCTCAAGTGCTTAAGTAAATCCGATGGCGTCCTCCAGCAATTTCTTTCAGCCCCAGCTTCCGCGACTGAATAAAGATAATTACGAGAAGTGGTGTATCATGATGAGAGTCCTTCTAGCCTCACAAGATTTGTGGGATGTGATTGATACCGGGTATGACGAACCCGAAGAAGTAGAGAATCTAAGCCAGGTCCAACAGGTCGAGCTTAAAGAAGAAAGACGAAAGGACAAGAAGGCGTCGATTCAACCTCTGATAAAAAAGATATAGATATCTGCTTTATCAGAGTGTAGATGAAGCAAGTTTTGAGAAGATCTCCGCCGCCAACACCGCCAAGCAAGCTTGGGAAATTCTTCGAAAAGCAAATCGAGGAATTGAAAAGACGATCAAAATTAGACTTCAAGGTCTAAGGGGGGAATTTGAATTACTGCAGATGAAAGAAAGAGAGTCAATTTCTGAGTACTTTACCAGAATATTGACAATTGTGAATCAGATCAGAGGATGTGGAGAAAAGATCGAAGATGTACGTGTGCTCGAAAAGATAATGAGATCGCTCAATTCCAAATTTGAGTTCGTGGTTGTAGCCATTGAAGAATCGAAGGATTTGGATGGCATGACGGTTGACGAATTACAAGCCACGCTAGAAATCCATGAACAGCGAATCGACAAGAAGAATTCCTCAAGTATCCCAGAGGATGAGCGAGTCCTGCAGTCAAAGTTCTCAGCCAGAAAAGAGAAATGGGAAAATTCACAAAGAGGTCGAGGTAGAGGTCGTGGCTATCAAGGACGGGAAGGTGAAGATGGGAAAAGAAAAGTGAAGTGTTATAACTGCAACAGATACGGCCACTATGCCCGTGAATGCAGAAGTGATCTAACAGAAGAAGATGAAAATGACGAACATGTGTACTTTGCAGAGAAAGACACAGATGAGCTAAACGGAATGTTATTGATGGCTCAATATAGGAATCATGTTAGCTGGATATTTGAAGAAGAAACGGAGCCCAAGGAGCTCGTGATTGAAGAAGAAGAGAATGAAGCAGAGTGTCACCAAAAGTGACACAAATTGCTCATGTTCCTGACAAGAAGAAGTCAGAAGTGGATCCGGGTGAAAGATACTGGACCAGAAAGAAGTCAGATATGGATCCGGGTGAAAGATACTGGACCAGGAAGAAGTCAGAAGAAGATCCGGTTAGCTTCACCGAAGCCATTCAAGAGAAGGAATGGAAGATAGATATGGATGAAGAGAAGTTCACCATAGAGAAGAAGCAGTGTAGTCCACCAGAAGATCATAAGTCAACTGGGTTGAAGTGCGTCCATAAGACGAGAAATGGAAAAGGCGAAACTCGCCTGTTCATGAAAGACTACAAAGGAAGAAAAGTGAAGTCAAGCAATGTAATGTCTTAGTAATAGTTCCAGGAAAGGAAGTGCAGGGAAAGAAAATGGTATCTCTTCAGAGTTCAGGCAGGTCGACTCGGTTCAGTTCGAGGTGCTTGTCGCTAGTCGTGGACTTGACTATGAAGAAGAGAGTCAACCATCTCTGTGCAAAACTGGACGAGAAAGAGGCAAAGACTGTTGCAAGGAATGCAGAAATTCCGAAATAAGTCCACAAGACTGGAGATGGTGTTAGGAATGCAGAAGTATGGAGAATCAAGTTTAAGGGGGAATGTTGAAAATAAACTTGTTTCATGCATGCATGAAGATTGGGTCAAGATGCTAGGATAAGCATCATCCATTGAAGCTGATCCACATGCATGCAAAGGTCCAAGTTGGCTGCCACCAAACACCATGCGTGAGAATAGCACGCCTATCCATCAAAGTCAAGAATAACGGCAAATCAAGATTTGTGTTTTTGTCTTGTGTAATCTTCAGTTCTATATATACAGAGTGTATGGTAGTTATAGAAGTAGAAGCTAGACCATAAAAATAGAGGTGTGAGAAAGAAAAAGAGAGAAAAGTTTGTATTTTGAAAGAGTGTGAGTTTTTTGAAATATAAGTTCGTTTTCTCTCAATATTGTGTTGATCCTGGGTAGTTTAATCACCATTAGTGATTTACAACACCATTGCCGTCAACTGGGTCATTCTTCAAATGATTGCCCTTCAAATGCTTCTAATTTTCGCAGCTTTCGATCCCAGGAAACGAATCCACTGACTGGTATTTTTTATACACTTTTTTCTGATCTTGGTTATCACTTTTAATACCACATATGGAGAAACTATATACTTAAATGACATCTCTTCAGCCGTTTGAACAGACATCTGAGATTAGAACTGCTTTTGCATATAGATCTTTATTTTTAAGAGCCTACGTTACATAGAGCATGAAATATCAGGTAAAAAAATTGCTTGATAAATTGAAAATTATATGTATATCTATTAGATTTTTAACTTCCATACTATTGAAAAACTTTATAGATCTAAACGGACTTATGCAAGTGGCATGTAAACTATGTGCATTTGGCACTATATTAATGCACGAATATCCTGAGGCAATGATGTAATTTTTTTGCCAAGTCTCTCCAGCCCGTTGAACAGACATCTGAGATTAGAACTGCTATTGCATATTAGATCTTATCTGAATGAAGCTTTAACCTGTCTTACAACCCCCCCTCTTAAGTGGAATTTGTTTATTTTGCAATTCATGATTTTAAATAGAATACCTCAGTTTCTTACCACTCAAATGCCTTAACTGCATATCTATTCTTATAATGCATTTGATAATGCAGGAGAATCTTCGATTCCTTGTGATTCATGTGGTGGACCATGTGTTTTACGTACTGCAAATACTGCGAATAACAGGGGAAGGAAGTTCTACAAATGTCAATCTCAGGAGTGCAACTACTTTGTGTATGTCCAGCTAGACTTGTTCACCCTTTTTTGTCTAAAAAATTAGCTATATGGCATCAACTATTTGTGACCTTTTATAGTTCTTTAGACCTTGCTTCCCCTTTGCTGATGCTTTTTGTAAGAATTTCTGCAAGTTGCTGAAAGCTAGTAACAAAAAAAAAAAAAGTTAAGTTTGATGAGAAATGATCTTGTCTATAAGTAATGGTCAACCTTTATGTGCTTAGTCTTGTCATGCCAAACGGAATTTGGTGCAATGCTAATTGTAGACTAATCACAGAAAAGGGAGAACCAAAGTGATACTGGACGGCACAAGTCTATCATTAAGGCTTCGTTTGCATTAACTAGAGAAAAAAGAAATAAATAATGACATTGTTTGGAGAGAAGAGAAAAGAAAAGATAGCAATGACTGAAATTCATGTTTGGATAAAGTGTGATGGGGAAAAAAATGCTAACATTCTTGTTTAGATGATATAGATGAGAGAAAACAAAATAAATAGTTTAAACCAATTTACTATTATATCGTAACATTTAATAAGGACCAAAATGTCTTTTAAGTCTTTCGTTTTAAAATATTAGAGTTATTTTTGGTATTATGAAGTGTCACTTAAGTTATTATCCTTTCTTTCCAAATCTTCTCATTTTCCAAAGAATAGCACACAGGAGATTTGGAGGAATAAGGAGGGATAAACTATCCCTCCAAATCTTTTCTTTTCTCTCCTCATTAACCAACCAAACATGAAAAACACTATCCTTTCTTTTCTTTTCTTTTCTTTCCCTATCCTTCCAATTCTCTCCATCCAAACGAAGCCTAAGGTTTTATCCATAGTAATTCACATGCTCACGAGCCATAGCCCTATACCCTTTGTCTACCTCAGCACCAGATTGAGAGACAATATCTTACTTCTTATAGTGCCAGTTATGTTGTAAATCACTAATGGTGATTAAACTACCCAGGATACACACTTAATTGAGAGAACAAAACTTATATTTCAAAAACTCACACTGTTTCAAAATACAAACTTTTCTCTCTCTTTTTTCTTTCGCACACCTCTATTCTTATGATTCTAGCTTCTATCCGATACACTACACAACACATATGTATATATAGAACTCAAAACATATAAACAAACAAAACACAAATCTTCATCCGCCGTTTTTCTTGACTTTGGTGGATTTGAGCATGCAAAGTCTTCACGCATGCTTTGGCTTCACGCATGGTGTTTGGCAGACTTTCTTGACATGTGGTGCATGCATGTGATATGATTTCCATATCAAGTTTATCTTTTCAACATTCCTCCTTAAACTTGATTCTCCATACTTCTGCATTTCTAACACCATCTCCAGTCTAGTGGACTTATTTCGGAATTTCTGCATTCCTTGCAACTCTTTTTCAGTCTTCTGGACTTATCTTGGAATTTTTGCATTCCGTGCAACTCTTCTTCAGTCTCTCTCTCGTCCAGTTATGTATAGAGATGGTTGACTCTCTTCTTCATAGTCAAGTCCTCGACTAGCGACAAGTATCTCGAACTGAACCGAGTCGACCTGCCTGAACTCTGAAGAGATACCATTTTCTTTCCCTGCACTTTCTTTCCCTGGAACTATTACTGAGATATTACATTGTCTGGCTTCACTTTTCTTCCTTTGTAGTCTTTCACGAACAGGCGAATTTCGTATCTCTGAACTTCGCCTTTTCCACTTCTCGTCTTATGGACGCACTTCAACCCAGTTGACTTATGATCTTCTGGTGGACTACACTGCTTCTTCTCTATGGTGAACTTATCTTCATCCATATATGTCTTTCATTCCTTCTCTTGAATGGCTTCGGTGAAGCTAACCGGATCTTCTTCTGACTTCTCTTTGGTCCAGTATCTTTCACCCGGATCCATATTTGTCTTCTTTCTGGTCCAGTATCTTTCACCCGGATCCACTTCTGACTTCTTCTTGTCAGGAACGGGAGCAATTTGTGTCACTGTTGGTGGCACTGCTTCAACCTTATCTTGTGGCACTGTTGGTGACACTTCTTCTGCTTCATTCTCTTCTTCTTCAATCACGAGCTCCTTAGGCTCCGTTTCTTCTTCAAATATCCAGCTAACAGGATTCTCATATTAAGCCATCAATAACATTCCGTTTAGCTCATCTGTGTCTTTCTCTGCAAAGTACACATGTTCGTCATTTTCATCTTCTTCTGTTAGCTCACTTATGCATTCACGGGCATAGTGGTCGTATTTGTTGCAGTTATAACACTTCACTTTTCTTTTCCCATCTTCACCTTCTCGTCCTTGATAGCCACGACCTCTACCTCGACCTTTTTGTGAATTTCCCCATTTCTCCTTTTTTGCTTAGAACTTTGACTGCAGGACTCGCTCGTCCTCTAGGATGCTTGAGGTATTCTTCTTGTCGATTCGTTGTTCATGGATTTCTAGCGTGGCTTGTAACTCGTCAACCGTCATGCCATCCAAATCCTTCGATTCTTCAATGGCTACAACCACGAACTCAAATTTTGAATTGAGCGATCTCATTATCTTTTGGAGCACACGTACATCTTCGATCTTTTCTCCACATCCTCTGATCTGATTCACAATAGTCAATATTCTGGTAAAGTACTCAGAAATTGACTCTCTTTCCTTCATCTGCAGCAATTCAAATTCCCCCCTTAGACCTTGAAGTCTAATTTTTATCGTCTTTTCAATTCCTCGATTTGCTTTACGAAGAATTTCCCATGCTTGCTTGGCGGTGTTGACGGCGGAGTTCTTCTCAAAACTTGCTTCATCTACACTTTGATAAAGCAAATATAACGCCTTCTTGTCATTTCGTCTTTCTTCTTTAAGCTCGGCCTGTTGGACTTGGCTTAGATTCTCTACTTCTTCAGGTTCGTCATACCCGGTATCAATCACATCCCACAAATCTTGTGAGGCTAGAAGGACTCTCATCATGATACACCACTTCTCGTAGTTATCTTTGCTCAGTCGCGGAAGCTGGGGCTGGAAAAAATTGCTGGAGGACGCCATCGGATTTTCTTAAGCACTTGAGGTGCTTATTTCTGAAAATCGGTGTAGAATATGGTCAAACCGATCACACGGTTGCGTCCAGAGCGTTCCGTTTAGTAAAAAACGACTCTTCGTTTGCTCAAATCGGAGTTAAAATGAGCCCGGAACGGACAAAATAACAACTAGGGGTAATTTGGTAATTTCCAGAATATTTGCTGACGTGGATGCTGACGTGGCAGTGACACGTGTCGGCTCCTGATTGGGCCACGTGTCGGCCGGTGGTTGGTGCCACGTGTCCGGTTCTTATTAGGCCACGTGTCAGTTGATGGTGGGGACACGAGGCTGATGACGTCAACCTGACGTGTCTGGCGCGTGGGTCCACACGTCGTCTGGAGGTGGAAGACGACCGGGCGCGTGGCTGAGAGTGGGCTTCACTCTCCGGCGTTCAGGAGGCGCGTGAGGGCGCATCCCTTGGTGTTTTCTCCTGATTTCTTCGGGGATGCGTTCCTGCTGGAACGGAGAAGCTAGGTGTATGCTCAAACGTGTGGGTTGAACACCTATGACGCACGAATAAGGATTGAAAGGTTCGGCTCTATTTTGTTATTTTTCTTCTGGGCTTGCTCAAGTTTCACCAAGCTCTAATACCATGTTGTAAATCACTAATGGTGATTAAACTACCCAGGATACACACTTAATTGAGAGAACAAAACTAATATTTCAAAAACTCACACTGTTTCAAAATACAAACTTTTCTCTCTTTTTTTTCTTCCTCACACCTCTATTCTTATGATTCTAGCTTCTATCTGATACACTACACAACACATGTATATATAGAACTCAAAACATATAAACAAACAAAACATAAATCTTCATCCGCCGTTTTTCTTGACTTTGGTGGATTTGAGCATGCAAAGTCTTCACGCATGGTGTTTGGCAGACTTTCTTGACATGTGGTGCATGCATGTGATATGCTTTCCATATCAAGTTTATCTTTTCAACAAGTTAACTGAGTTAAAGGTAGTTAAGTAGCCGAAAGTTGACAAACTATTCAAAACTGCTCCTGCATAATCAACATTTGTCCTAAGCCCCAACCCCCAGGTGGCCATGATTACCAAACAAAACACCAAGACTTGAAGACCCTTTCAAATGGTAAAGGATTCAAATAGTAAACTAATACATGAAAAGTATTCATCTTGGAATAGGAGCAAAAGTCTCTTGATAATCTATGCCAGGGGTATGAGTATAATCCGTGTCAACCACCTAAGCCTTAAAGCCAGCAACAAAACCATCTGGATTATACTTGACTGTAAAGACCCAATAACAATCCACAACCTTTCGTCCAACTGGAAGTGGAACTATGTCCAATGTTTGTTAAAAGATAGTTGAGAAGCTAAATCATGTAATGGGGTAATGCTTTAACAGAAAATGATTATATTATTCATGTAGTTTGGTCATTCTGAATCCAATGTTTGATCCCTTTGGATTCTTTCGTATCTCAGACACGGTGTCAAAGTTGTTCTGTCAGTTTAATCTTTTAATGCAACCTCCAAACTCCATTGGTCGCAGGCTAATAATTTACCATTTTCCTTGGACTAGAGCCAGTCTTGACATAAAAGGGAGAAAAGATATTCAAGAAAATAACAAGTTGCTGCTGAGAATAAGCTTCAGAAATACCAGCAGCATATTTGGAAATATTTGAACCTAAATATAAAACTGAAGGTTTTCCTTCGAAACACAGAAAATATGCTAGTCGCATCCATATAGTTATGGATGCTAGTCGCATCCATGGAAGACTTCATGCAATAACTTTGATATTCCTTTGCTTGTTGATGTTGTTTTTCACTTAGTTCCGTCTTTTGTTCTTGACGATTTTCGGGACGCTTCTCAGGGGATATCCTCCCCCATTCCTCACTGTACTATATTTGTTTTTATTCTTCTTTTCCTTTTTATAAAATACTCATTCAAGAAAAAAAAAAAAAAAATTCACTTCTAATTCGGATTGTGCTTTCTTCCCTGCAATGCAGATGGGAGGATAACGTTAATAGCAATGGGGGAAGAAGTGATCCACGTGCAAATATCAGTAGGTCGGCGTCCAATCCCTTCAGGATGGGCAGCCATGGCAGGTTTGGTCGGGGCAGAGCACAAGTCACCGGCATGTCATTTATATCACCAACAGGTGATCCTGTATCGGGTAGAATGTGTTACATTTGTGGTGATGCCTCACATTTTGCCAATGTTTGCCCAAATCGTGGTATGTGACTAATGTGCTTCACCGTAACAGTACTTTTGGTAAGCCTGTATCTATTCAGTTGGATATTTGTACAGGAAAGAAACGTATGTCGTACCTTTTTTTCGTTCTTGTACGTTTCAGTAACTCTTGAGGAATCTTGAATTATGATAGATTAATATATTTTTTATATGTTCGGAAATGTTGGTCAACTTTGAAACGATCAGGCACTCACAAGATAGTTAGATCACCACATGACGAATGATGTTTGAGCACGTACATGCACAGACAGGTATACTATATGATACCAAATTACAACTTCTCTTAAGGAACATGCATATTTGTACAAATACATTAGAAGAGTCTTGGGCCTAATTGTGACACCCCAGATTTTCATCATAGGTTGGCCAAAGCCTAAATCAAAAATCATATTTTGGAACATAATAATCATATTTTGTTCCAAAATTATATTTTGTTTCAAAATATGAATTTTTTTTTCGAAAAATATTTTTTTTGCGAAAAAGTATATATTATGTTCCAAAATATGAATTTTGTTTTCGAAAAATATTTTTTTTGCGAAAAAGTATATATTATGTTCCAAAATATGAATTTTGTTTTCGAAAAATATTTTTTTTGCGAAAAAGTATATATTATGTTCTAAAATATGAATTTTGTTTTCGAAAAATATTTTTTTTGCGAAAAAGTATATATTATGTTCCAAAATATGAATTTTGTTTTCGAAAAATATTTTTTTTGCGAAAAAGTATATATTATGTTCCAAAATATGAATTTTGTTTTCGAAAAATATTTTTTTTGCGAAAAAGTATATATTATGTTCTAAAATATGAATTTTGTTTTCGAAAAATATTTTTTTTGCAAAAAGTATATATTATTTTTTCCAAAATAATTCACTAAACCCCCTTATACTATTAATTTCACTAAACCCCCTTATACTATTGAGGGTAGTTTAGGCATTTTGAAAAGTGAGGGGGCAAATTGATGAAATTGAATATTATAGGGGGCAAAGTGGACACACAAGGGGTTAGTTGATTAATCTGGATAGTATAGGGGGGTTTACTGAAATTAACCCATATATTAATTACTAATTATGCCACAGATTAAAGAATTATTATTAGTTCTTTTATAATCAATTTCCCTTTTTTTTCTAATACGTAAATTCATTGATTTGTCGAGTCTGGTGTTCCAAACATCCCAACCGCATAAACCTCCTAATTCCTCTTGGAAACAACAAGAACTCTGTTGGCCGAAACCTCTTATTTGAAACATACCTAGAACTAAAAAAATTCGCTACTAGAATAATACCGAAGAACCTATGAGTCTATATATATATATATAATATATAAGCACATAAAATAATCTGAATAAATCAATAATTTAAATACACCGTAAATACAAATATTATTAGTATTATTATTATTATTTTATTTATTTATTTAATCTGCCCCAAAACAAATATATATATATTTTTAATTAGGAATGAATTCATCCACTGGTGCATTTACCAGGCCTAACCCTAAGCTTACTTTTATCCTAATATTAATCACCAGGGTAGTAGTAGTCATGAACAATTCAAGGCATAAGCATGGCCACACCATGTGATGCGTCTTCAACTAGTCACAGCCCACGATACAAATCACATATGAAAACATGAAGAAAAAGTAACTGACCCCTGTTTCCTACCATTCTAAATCCTATATCACAAATTCTAACTACGAAACTTGTGTTATTTATATAAACTTACCCATACATACGTATAAATATTTGTATATATATAGATCAGCGACTCGGTGTTTCCTATCATTCTAAATCCTATATCACTATTCTAACAACCAAACTTTTATTATTTACATAATCTTATACACACACATATATGTTTATAATTGACCCAGCATTAAATCTCCCACATGATAGGTATACCCACCGTCAACGTTTGCGCTTTTCTATTCGTACTTTTCAAGAACTATAATTGAAATCCCATTTTTTTTCCAACTAAACGAAAGCAGTACAGCTTGACCCAAGCATGGAAAATTTTGGTATAAACTTATAACATCAACTAGACAGATATCTATTATTGAAAAATAATGTATTAAACACATATATATATACACACAGACACGAAATCAATAAGGAATACAGTTTATCCATGTTAAAATTACAGGTACAAAGGAAAAGAGGAGCAATGTTGTCTTTGTGTTTTTCAAAACTAGCTCCCATGGGCCAAACATAAAACAAATAATACTCCAACAATAATGACCAATTGGACTTTTAAGCCCAAACAAATGGTCTTTCTATTTCTATAATTTATTAATTAGTTTTAATTAAATTATAAATAAAATAATTAATTATTTGACTAAATGAAATGTATCCAATTTAATATATATATATATTATATTAATTAAAAATAATGAGGTATTACATTAATGTTAATGCATCATTTGAGTAGTATACTTCAAACACATTGCCCCCGTAAAAAAATCGTCCAAGTTTCATCGTCCTTCCTAAGGAGGTCTTAGTGGGATTGTTTCATTATTTTTTAGAGATAGTAAATCCCTGTTGTGAATGAAGAAATCTCAAGGATTTCAATTTTTACATGGTGAACAATTTTCTTCATTATAAATTATTGCATGGTCATAGACGATCACACAATTCGACATGCAAACAAATGTTTAAATGAAAAATAACACAATTGCTTTGTCATGATGTAATTGTTGTGGACCATCTTATATTTCTCATCCTTTCGACCCTGTAGGACTATATGGAAATAGCAAGAAGAAAACAAAAGGAGAAGATCAGAAATGGAAAGTTTCTGACGCCGGACAGAATAGAGATTATTCTGTAGGCTAGCGCAACGGGTAATTTGCAAGAAAGAAAAGGGAGAAATTCGACCCAAAATTCAGATAACACTCTGGAATTTTATATAATTATGTATAATCAAGAATGAATAAAAACAACCCACAAGCCGGGTATAAATAGCTGAAAATCGACCCCTAATGGGATTTTTGCCAAAAATAGCAAAACCCTAAAAGTCCTACCAAAACAAAACATGGAAAAAAATAAAAAGATTGCCAAAAATCTGGCCCAAATTGGATTCAGAATCATCTCCTAATTGACAAATAAAAAATTACCATAAGTAGCAAAAAATAACTAAAAATAAAGAATCGAAAAGGAAAACAACGGATTTGGGGCTCGAAACGATGTGCACCGAGCGTAGCTCGGTGGCCACGACGTCCGCGCCGAGATTAGCTTTCCGAATTGGGGTCACGGGCGCGAATCCGACACTCGTAGCTCCAGTTATGGCAAAAAAACCGACACGTGCACAGAAACTGCCCCAATTAGGCTGGATTACGATTTCTTGCCATTCTTGCGCTGATCCTCCCGCTCCAGGTAATCCAGCGCCATCAATGAGCAATCTGACAGCTCGGCATCGTCTGACTCGGATCCCCCTGCATCAGTTTCGGTTGTGCCAGGGGTGGGCATCCCTTGATCCCTCTTATGCTCTGCCTCTGCACTGTTTTCACTCTCCTATTTGGATCAGTAATGCTATAAATGTTGACACATTTTGTTTTTCTAAATATATATATATATATATGTTAAAGCCGACACATCACATAGATTTTACAGATTTTTTTTTAATGGTTGTATTATTTCAATTTCTAGATGACTTTATTAGCTTCTATCTTACATCTTATAATGCTGGTAAAGATCCTATAGAGTTATCTATATTCGTTATTGCCCATCCCAAAGCAAAAAGTTTTGTTTCATTAATTTACTTATTTAGTTTTGGTTTGCGTAGATAACTGAAGAAATAATGATCAGGAAATTGGGTTCTCGCTTCTGTCTGTTTTGAATGGAATTTGACAGTCTTTGATGAGAAAATTGGGTTGTGGTTTGCGTCAGATTTTTATAGAGCAATGATACTTGCATCGAATTGTGAAATTGATAAAGTAAATACATATTCACTATTAGATAAATAATTGTGAGATTCAAATATGTTTATACTTATCTATCCAATGGTGAATAAATTCATTGTCTCAGTTCTTTTTCGCAATTCGTTACCTTACTGAAGTCAGTGTTATGTTCAACTCCGCGTGTTGGATGGATTGCTTTCTTCCGTAACCGGTCTTTTATCTACAAGTCCCATATCTCCCGCCCGATCCAGCCACCTATTATTTCTTTATTTGTTACTATTCACTCCGAAAAATAATATTCACCGGCCGAATAGCAGGGCCGCTAATATTCTTGATTTTCGTAGAATTTCGTAAAATAATAATCATCGGCCAAATAGTAGGGCTGATAATATTCTTCGTATCTGTAGGGTGCGGGTGTGCCAAAACCGGTAACGGAGTTCAACCGGTTCAAAATGAACGAATCTTCGTCTCTTTTGAACATATGGAATAGAATCAAGCGATTTGTGCGAGGGAGAACTCAACTCACACGAATGGTTTCTGATTGCCTCAACAAAGAGAACTTTTGGGTAACCAAAAGAAATCGCGAAAAGAATTGAAAAGTGCAATTGCAAGGAATTGAAATATACTAGGAATGTAAATTTGGTATTGAAAGTGCAAGTGCTATGAATATAAAAGACGGTAAAAAAAAAGTAAAATATAATGAAAAACTGCTATTGTAGCATGAACATTTTGTATTTGGTCGTGGACCTCTGTAACAGAGGTATACGTATATTATTTATAACCTAAAAGATATCCTAGATAACCCATAGATAAATAACTAATAAAATAAAAGATAAATAACCTAAATCTAATCCTACATAAATACTAATACCAACTTTAATTTAAACTCTTCAAAAAGTGTCCAACAATCCAAAAATCCTTGGTCGGCAAGAAATTCTTCAAACTTGCATTCGCTAAACTTCAATTTGTTATACGGGGTATTCGTTGGGCCGAAACTCCAATCGACCAGTGGACCATTTTATCAATTTACGTGTTGGTTCATTTAAGGTGTCAACAGTTACCGGCAAGGAAATTACCTCGGTTGGAGATCCAATAAATGCATAAGAGGGTGGATGTAGGGAGAAACATTTTTTTATATATATGTTCGTGATTCACTACTTATAAAAGACATTGGACTAGTAAATTTTAATTTGTGAAATTGACTCAACTATAAAAAATTACTAGGATCGAATGTGTAAACCAGAGAGAAACGTTTTAATGTTTGGATATGTGTAATTTATACCCCAATAGATCATTATAACATAACTATCTAGAAAATCAAACCACCCTTTTCTCATCTTCTTTCTTTCTTCACCTCTCCTCTTTCTATCTATCTATATATATATATATATATATATCGAGGTAAAACAGTGGAATAGTTAATTTTTGGTAGACAGTCTACAAATGATTTATGCACACTTTAAAGTGGGAGTGGGGTTCTTCCGATTGTATGTTTGACAGCGGAGAATATTATGGGATTGAAGTACACATGATACATGATTTAGTGCTTTGAATTAAATACGTGAAATGTGTTTTTCGTTTCACATTGAATCCATGGAGAGAGTGTGGCCCAATGACTTGAGAATTTAAATTGGCTGTCATATCCATCGAAAAACAGTGAGAAAAGTAAGAGAGAGAGAGAGAGAGAAACCAGGGATGGGCTCCCAAATTTAATTGTTTATTTATTGAAAAAAAACGCACATAGGAAAAAACTATCACGTGAGAAGAAAACCTCATTCAATGGTATTCCAAAAGGAACATTTCATTTGAGTTATAAGTTAAGGTTAATTTCATTTACATTCCTTAAACTATGTCAAAACATTATTTTGATTTCCTTATTTTTGCATAAATGCAGTCAGATCCCTAATTAAGAAAAAGACACTCATTTGCACCTCCTTATGTTTGGCACCTTTTCAAACCTGAAACTGTGTGAAATGCCTAAACTACCTTTGGCCCCTATCCCTACTTTAATATATCAATTTGACCCCTCAATTTAGAAAATAATTATATTATTCAAAATTCAAGGGGTGTAAATGAAATTAACAAAAAATACAAAATCTTTTCAATAATATTATTAACAACTATATTTTTAATAATATTAATTAGGCACACTTCACAAAAAAATTTATTTTAAATTAAAAAAAAATACAAAATATTTGAATTTGTTAAAAAAATACTAAATTACACACATAAATAGTAATTTTTTTTTTCATAAAATATATTTATTTTTATTTTTTAAGTACATGAAAGATTTAACTTTTCAATTGTAACTTTAATTTTATTATTATTATATGAGCATCGAAATCACATACATAAATTCTTAAAATATATAAAAATAAAAAAATATTTAATAATGAAAATATAATAAATTAATAGTCAAGCATACAAATTTATATTAACTAAGAAAAAAAGGCGGTGGCTAATGCGAATATAATTTTAAAAAAAAAGTAATAAAAATTTGATTATGCAAAAAATTTATAGTATCAGAGTTTTTATACTAAAATATTATATAATTAAAGATTTTATACAAAAATTTTACATAATCACAGTTTTCAAATTTTTTTTTTAATAAAACTGTGATTAATTTTCCTTCCCCTATTTTTCTGGCGACCAAACAAAGTTAAATGACAACTTTAACTAAAATTACATATCAAAATTAGAGACAAAGTAAACGTGAAAATTAAAAAGAGCCATACATCAAAATTGTTTTAATCATACCCTACAATAAACTATTTTTTTTTTTTAACAAAGCAAGGATTTTTTTTTTAGAAACACATCTAAATTCTACTGAACTAGAACGGAATGATGGGATTGATGCTGGAAGGGATTGACTCAAGTATTTTCCTTTAATAAACTAAATTTTATACTATCATTATTCAATTCTTGAATCATACCCAACAATATAAAGTCAATAATTGACAAAAAAAAATCCAAAAAGAAATAAAATAGTGAACAGAAAACGCGGCTCTCTCTCTGTCAGGGCGGTAGATTTGGAGTTGGAAATAATTTGGAGAGGAGGAGGGAGATGTTGGAGTTGGAAATAATTTCTGAATTCCCATGGTTTAATTTCCTCTAATTTGGGCAAGACCCATATAGGATTTTGAAGGTAGGAGGCCAGGAAAACAGGGGCAATAATTTCAAAATCTGATTTTTCAACACCAAAAGAAATCAGAGGTTTTTCTATGGGATATAGAAATTGTGGTGGTGGTGGCGGTAGTGGTGCAGGTGGCAGTGGAGGGAAGGTGGGTGAAACTAGGGTTAGGGTTAGGCTTATGGTTAGGGGTGGAGGAAGGGGTTAAGGGAGATGGGTTAGGATTTGGATATAGAAATAGTGAATGGTTGGGTATGGTTTAAACTATCTTGTTATTTCTCTTGAGGATATCTTTATAATGGAAAATATGTGTGTTTGAGAAAGGGCAATATAGTCTTTTTCTTTTAAGTCAATGCTCAAAAATAATCAAGGATGCAAATGAGTTATTTTTTTTTAATTAGGGAATGTAAATGCAGTTATGCAAAATTGGGAAATCAAAATGATATTTTGACATAGTTCAAGGAATGTAAATGAAATTAATCCTATAAATTATGGTATTGATTGCACTTCTCGTAAATTTGAAAATAAAAAGAAAAATGGACTCCATCTGTTTACTAATCGTCAATGTTCCCGTAGAGACTCACGTCAATACTCCCTCTCAAAAGTCTTTTGAAAATTGTCCATAAATAAAAGGAGGATTGCTGTGATTTTTCTTTTTAGTTATAATTTGGGGAGATTCTCATATTTGTCCCATTACCATCCCCGTTTAATTTTGGCATTTTCATATTTGTCCCAAAACTAGTTATTACAGGGGGCGGGGAAAGGCTAAGCGGGTTTGGGGCAGGGCGGGAAGGTTTTTCTCCATAAAGATACAAAATAAATAAATAAATAAATTATACAAATGAATATAATAGTTAACTTGTTAATTAAAACTTTGAATTTACTGTTATTGTAGAGTATTAAAGTAATACATGCAATTTTTTTACAAAGTTGAGTTGAGATTAAGACGAGAAAAGTGAAGAGGTAAAGAGACTAGTACTAGGTATTAGATAAAATGTAGTAATAAAAAATTAATTAAAAGGCTAGAGTTTACTTTTGAGCTATAAAGCGCGAACACTTCATCTAGGGTCACCGTACTTGTGTTGAACACGCTAAAAACATGTCCTAGATTTTTTTAAAATTGGACACGCGGTGGAGACGACATGGACATGACAATGTAGGTTTACTTCAAGAAACCCCCTATATTATTCAATTTAATCAACTAACCTCTACTGTGTCCACTTTGCCCCCTATATTATCCAATTTCATCACTATGCCCCCTCCTCCTCACATTTTGAGTCAAAATGACTAAACTACCCTCCCTTAATAGTATAAGGGGGTTTAGTGAAATCAACCCTTAAAAAAATTATTTTTCAAAAATAAATTATACTTTTCGTAAAAACTATAAATTTCAAATATATAGTAAAAACTATATATATATATATATATATATATATATATATATATATATATATTCGGAAAATATGATTTTTTCCAAAAAATAATTTTTCAAACTATATATATAAATTTCGTAAAAACTATATATATATTTTTCAAATATATATATATATATATATATATATATATATATATTTCGGAAAATATGATTTTTTCCAAAAAATAATTTTTTTGCGAAAAATATAGATTATGTTCCAAAATATGATTTTTTTACGATTTTTTTTTTTTTGTGAAAAATATATATTATGTTCCAAAATATGATTTTGTTTTTCCGAAAAATATATTTTTTGCGAAAAAGTATATATTATGTTCCAAAATATGATTTTTTTCTGAAAAATATATTTTTTTTGCAAAAAAATATTTATTATGTTCCAAAATATGATTTTTTTTTCGAAAAATATTTTTTTTGCAGAAAATATATATTATGTTCCAAAATATGATCTTTTCAAAAAAATAATTTTTTTGCGAAAAATATATACTATTATGTTCCAAAATATGATCTTTTTCCGAAAAATATATACTATTATATTCTAAAATATGATTTTTTTCTGAAAAATAATTTTTTTGCAAAAAATATATATTATTTTTTCCGAAATAATTTATATTTTGGAAAATAATATACTCCCTTCGAAAAATAATATTTTGCGAAAAATATAAATATATTTTGTTGAATTTATAATTTTTGCGAAAAATATAATTGATTTTCGAAAAATAATTTTTTAAATGGTTGATTTTACTAAACCCTCTTATACTATTAAGGGTAGTTTAGGCATTTTAACTCAAAATGTGAGGTAAGGGAGCATAATGATAAAATTGAATAGTATATGGGATAAAGTGGATACAGTAGGAATTAGTTGATTAAATTGAATAATATATGAAGTTTTTTTGAAATTAACCTATTTTAAAATACAAAAAGTAATAGGAAGCTTAATATAATTAAAAACTTATGAAATAAAAATATTTGGGTACTTAATGTAATTAACAATAATTATATTAAAAAATATAAGTTAAAACTTAAAGGGCATATTAGTTTATTAATTCTTTGTCCCATACCAAAGTTGCAAGTTTCTTACTTGATAATCCGGAGTTGGAGGCCATAGTGTTCATCGGTGATGGTGATGGAATCGATGATGAGTTTATGGAAGATCCAACTCAATAGAGATGATTATGAATTTCTTTTATTTGTGTCTTTCTAATGTGCTTTTGATTTTAAACTTATTTGAGAAAGATGAAAATATTATAGATTTTTGGTTTTGCAATTCTCACTTTTATGTCATTAATTAGAAAATATGAAATTGTAAGTTTTTGTTATTAAAGACTTGTTATGTTATTAATGAGAAAGAAAAAATTATAATTTGTCACTCAATTTTTTATTTTTGTGTATAGAATGGAGAATTTTGAATATATTAGATATTTTATTTAACTTATTTATTTATTTTTATTTATAAATTTATTTGATTCTCATTATTTAAGTCATAAATGAAATAAAATCTTATGTACAAAAAGACTCGTATTAACCTCTTGCCCAAGGCCTCTAAATAGTTTTAATATCTCATGGCAAGGCTGCCGTTGTGGTGTGTGTCACATATTTAAAACTACAGATAAAATAATAAATAATTATTACAACAAAAACAATTATGATTAATATTCATTTCTGTTCTTCCTGTATTTCTTATTTTAAATCTTTAGTAAGGAAGGTCAAGGGAAGCCGGATGAATAGAAGATTCAAGTCACGATTCGGACACAGCTGTTCAATCATATATTCTATCATTCTCACAATTTGTATCTTTCAAACAAGAATCAGCAAAGATGGCCCTTCCTAACCTTCCAAGCTCTTCTGGTCTTCAAGTCAATTACAAAATTTTAGTGTATGATGTAACTGTTGAATTATGTGACCACATACAGTGTACGTTACTCGTGAATACCGAGGCTAGGCCTACTTTTTCTTACATAATTATTAAGGGATAATTACACTTTCCTCCCATTGAGATTGGTTAAATTACGTATGCACTCCCTTTAGTTTGGATAATTACAAGTATCTTCCTTTCAGTTTTTTTTTTTTTTTTTTCACACACCCATTTAAAAAACCCCTCACCTTCCCTAGTGGAAAGAGAGGTTATACCGTTGAGCCAAATGGTCTTTCGGTAATTCCAATTTATATTTTGTAATAATACCCCCTTTCGGCTAACTTCCGACATTGTCAAAGGCAGCTAACATGTTTTCAACAATTTTTTAGTGGTGAAATGACTATGCTACACTCACTTATTTGTGAAACTATTTAATAAAAATACATGGCTATAAGAATGATTTCATATTGATATGGACTAAAACTAGAGCTGGCAATTTGTGTCAATAAGTCGACCCACGTGTTAACAGGGCAATCTAATATTAGTCGACACGAAAATCAAACATTTTAAATATGACATAATCCAACACGAAAAATAAAAAATAAAAAATAAAAATAAAATTGAAATTGAATTTGACACGCTTCAGTAATAGTTTATTAATATATTTCAATCCATGATCAATTAGATATTAAAAAAAATCAGTAAATAAATATAACAATAAATATTATCGTGTCAAATGTATCAAGTCGTGTCAGAAATTGTCAGCTCTAACTAAAATATATAAAGAGAAGAACATCGTAATTATTCAAAAGAGAGGGGAGGGAACTGTAATTATTCCTATTATTAATTTGAGAAAGTGTTTTGCTCTATAAGTCAACATAAGAAGGTTCCTCTTGAATTACTTGTTGGTTTAAACATTAGATTACAATCTTATCACGTGGGGAAGACCAGTAATAAATCTTGGAAATGGCATACCAACTTAATTAGGTTACTGATTGATTGACCAAAACATCAAAAGCAGTCACTCGCCGGCGAGTTTGATCTTCACAATAATGATGATATTTATGGACTGCTAATTTCTTCATTCAAATCTTTATTTTCAATGTAAAATTATATTATTTCATTCGTCCCAATTTAGTTGTCCACTTTATCTATTTTATTTATCCAATTTTAAATTCCGATACAATACTATCATACATTTTTCTAAATTATCGCTCTCTAGAGTCTCCATTAAATTCAAAATATAATGAACCCTACTAAAAATAAAATCTTAATTATATATATACACTGTGTTTGGTAACCTGAATTTGAAGGAAACTGAATTTGGAATTGGAAATTTGGTGTTTGGAATTAATCGAATTGTTAAAATTTGGAAATTTGACCGGAAATTTTATAACTTAACCAATTTCACTCAAATCTATGGAAAAATGAACGGATTTTAGGGAATTTGGTAACTGCCCATTAATTTACTCTTAGTTTTTCAAAATTATCCTTTAACTAATTATCTATATCCCTATACTATAAGGGCAATATCGTACACAATTATTTTTTCTATAACTGAATTTCCATTTCTTCCAAACACAAAATACAATTCATTTTCCATTTCAATCCAATTTCGTTTCCATTTCTAATTCCAAATCCCGATTTTTTTTTTTATTCCAAACAAAGTGATATGGGGCGAAATTGAAAAGAAAATAAAATAAAAAAATTAATAACTTTTCAAACATGGATAAATAAAAAGGGACGGATGGAGTACTTCATTAGCATCATATATTATCTTATTATTAGTGAACTACTTGATTTAATCATTTTTAGTTGTGAATACTGTCTTAGTCTTCAATAAAGTAAAAGAACAAAACAATAATTTCAAATAATATGATGAAAGGTCTAACCGTTCAGCAGTATCAATTCCTTACTCAGCAAGTAAGATGAGCTGGTCCTAGTCGCATTAGAGACAATGTGCGAAAACTTCAAATAAAATCAATAGATTACTATCATTGATTATCTTATAATTACAAGACTACTTGACTTAATAATTTTTAGTCCTTATGACTTTTAATCCTCAAAACACAAAGAAAAAAAAGGGTAACTTCAATGTAACATTAATGTTATGCGCTGGGATGTTTGAATTTAGAATTCAAAGTTTGATTTAAATAAAGTTGAGAAAACAATAATAAGAATTTTAAATCATATTGTTATTTGTTAAATTAAGTGTTATGACTAGGGATGACAATGGGTTGGGTTTGAGACGGGTTTCCCTAAATCCATTACCACCCCGTTAGAAAATTAATACAACCATTACCATCCCAAACCTGCGACACGATGGATTTTAATCAGTATTATTATTACCACTCCGTCGGAACAAACGGATTCCATCAGTACCTACTAAATTTTTAAATTTTTAATGAAACAACACGAAACACATAAATGACCTGCCATGAATTTGAAAGATCACATACTAAAGAGACTAAATCATTCATCTAGTATCCATAATCTTGTCCTTAAAATTTTCTTCAACTTCGCCAATTTAAGGGAATGAAAAATGATAATTACATGACAAAAAAACACCCACTTATGCATTAATCCATTTTTTCATTGAATACGGAAATAAAAAGTGCAAAATTATTGACTATAAGGTGTAATATGACTATATATATATTTATATCTTATATAGCCATATAGATTTTTTGGTCATGAACTTTTTGTTAGTCTAACTTAAATAGATATATTAAAAATCAAAATTTAAAAATAAAATATTAAATTTTAATATAAACGGAGCGTGGCAGGTTCGGGGCGGGTTTTACACAAAACCCGATCCAATCCCAAATCCGCTTCGGGTTTTAACTTTTAATACCAAATCTGCCCCAAACTCATTCAAAAACTTATCGAACCCGCTTCATTAGAGGTGGAGCATGTCGGAACCCGGCTGAGTTGGGCTAAATTGCCATCTCTAGATATGACTAGCGATTTCTCCTACTTAAAAACAATTCATGAAGAGAAAATAATTTTTAATAAATACATGAAGAGAAAAGAATTTTCTATTTTATTTATAAAACCCAATCAATGTAAAAGAACAATTATAAATAAAATATCAACCAATGTATTATAGTTATAGAATAAACAAAATTACGAGACAACCTCAGTTTTTGCATTAGTTATTTTGGTTTAAAGTTTATTATCTTATTGTCGTCCAAACCCTAGAGGCTAGAGCCGTCCACCAAATCAAAAATATTTGACTTGAAAAAAATGGAAGAATCTATATAAACAAAATTTCCCTACCCAATCATAACCTTGCATGTATTGTATATATGTATATGCAGTTGATCAATTAAACTATAACCGAGGAATTATGTGATTAGTAGAGGCTCAGGAAAGATATATTATTCATGCTCTTCTAGATAAGCATCTATAAACATGAATTGTTTTTACATTTGTCAAAAGTTTCACGCGTAAATATAAATATGCTTTTTATCTACAGATAAACGACGAGGTCATTATCGAAGCTAGCCCACAGGCTCCGTTGACTTGTCATTTTTTCTTCTTTCATATATGCCGGACTGGGTACGTAAATATCTAGCTAGCTGTATTTACCTCAACTTATACTTTACCATGGAGATATGTTATAAAATGACCCACTTCAACGCGTGCAACTTTTGGGCGGTTTAATTCAATTCGTTTACTTCTCTTTCGCTATATAATTTTTTTTCCTACCTACAAAATTAGGTAAATTACTGTTACTTTATCTCAAATTTTTATTAAGTAAATTTGCATTTTCTATCTTTTTGAATAATTATAATTTTCTCCTCTTTAAGCGGGGTTGACATCTACATACGACTGATAATAATATGAAATTACCCTTCTACCTATGTATTTTTATTAAATATCTTCACTAACAAGTATAGTCATTTCACCATTAAAAAACTCCTGATGTAAACATTGACTGATTTTGATCATACTTGAAGTGAGTAGGGGGTGTTTGTTATAAAATATAAATTGGAGAGGAGGTAATAGTAATTATCCAAACTAATGGAGGTGCAGGTGTCATTTAGCTAATCTCGAGGCGAGGTAACTGTAATAATCCCTAAAAAAATTTTGAATGTTAATTGTTAACAATTCAAAATATTAGGATTATGTCATGACCATCATGATACTGGTGGAAGAGAAGGAATACAAAATAAGAAATTAAGATAGAACCAAAATATGAATATGTAAACAAGTAAATCTTAGACAAGCACTAAAGCACATATGTGGAGAAAGCGATTTATCACCTACTTTATCTCCCCGCCTCATGATCATCATTTTGTAGAAAACTTATCCAAGTTATCAATATCATATATATGTTTGCCTCATTTTGTTTATTTTCCCACTGTTTTTGCCCCCTCAAATTAGTGTATAAACTACTTCAATTAGAGTCTCACCTCTCTTTCCGTAGTACATGTTAATCTAAAGCACAAATAGTCAAATATATATAAAAAATTTCTTTGTCTTCTTTCAACCTGGGTAGGTAACTAAAAGGGTGCATGCATATGTGTTATATGTGTATAAACATGTTATATCCACACTAAAAAAAATAGTAGACACAAATTTGGTAATAGTCTAAAATTATTTGTCATTATAGTACAAAAAGTTGAATACAAATAGTAAATTTTGGTTGGAGACTAATATTTTGTGCCACCATAGTATAAAAGGTTGAATTTCTATCTAGGAGATCGAATGTATAATACTAATTTTTATTGTTACTATATCCTAAAAAAAGTTTAAAGTCAAGACTTTGTGTCCGGTGCTAAAATTATAGCGGCAGTTTTTGCCTCATTTGGTTACGATTGGGATCCGCACTGAAACCATTATTTCTTATAGTGTCACAAGCTTTTTTAAATATATAAATTATATTTTCCATGGTGTATATATATAAATGCATGACCTTTGCTTGTTGCTTCAGTTATATATACAGAATTGTAGGAGCTAGCTAGCAAGGAAGGAAAGCAATAGAAATCATGGTGAGTGCTGAAAAGAGCAAGAGGATACTGGTATTCGGAGCTAGTGGGTACCTTGGTAAGTACATGGTGAAGGCAAGCGTCTCCTTGGGCCATCCAACTTACGCCTATGTTCGCCCCATCAAACCTAATTCCGATCCTTCCGATCCCAAGCTTCAGCTGCTCGACCAATTTCAATCCATGGGAGTCACCATCTTCCAAGTAATATATCAATTACCTAGCTACATATACATATATATATATCAACAAATAAATTTTATTTTTATTCTTTTCTCTTTTGTGTGTGCTCTCTCCCGGAGAGACTCATAAATCATAAGTACTAGTCAATAGATAGACTTGTCAATGGATCGGATTTTGATCCTAATCCGATTCGAATTCGATCCGATTAGCCGGATATGGATTGAAAATAAAATCCGATAACCCGATTAAGATCCGAATCCGATAATCCGATTTCTTAACAAATTGAATTTGGATTTATGTCAATTCGATCCGATATAAAATATATTTATATATATATATATAAATATATATTTGATATTTTTATGTGTATATATTTAATACTGTACATATATATAAATGTTAGTTGTTAATTATTTTATTATTTATTAATAATGATTGATCATAAATATAATTATTAAAAGTGTGAATAATTTTAGTGTTTCAGTATTTATTGATTTTTGTATTTTTTTAATAGATATTCAGATAAGATATTCTATAATGAAGAAATTTGAATATGAACTAACTAAGTGAAAATCCGTCGAATTATCGAATTTGGATCGCGGATCGGGAGTTTTTGTCATCCTTATCAATAGACCTGTCAATAATCCGATTATAATCCGAATCCGATATTAACTGGATATGGATTGAAAATAAAATCCGATAACCCGATTAGGATCCGAATCCGATAATCCAATTTCTTAAATAATTGGATTTGCATTTAACTGATCCGATCTGAATCCGATCCATTTACAAGCCTATCAATAGACATACCTTCTTCTGATACCTTACTTGGCAAGAGACAAAACAAGTACTCTGCTCTTTTATACAACAAAAAGGTTGTTTCATTAACTTGAACAATTAAAGAACTGTCTTGAAATGTAAACTAATATATATATTTATATATATATATGTATATGATTTTTATAACATGTATAGTAGTACTGCATAGTGAAGCTGAACACTCAATACCTGCATGCAGGGGGAATTGGGTGAACATGAGAAGCTTGTTTCAATCTTGAAACAGGTAGATATAGTGATTTCTACACTTGCAGTTCCACAACATCTTGACCAACTCAAAATTATAAGCGCTATGAACGAGGCTGGTAATATTGAGGTAATCATATTCACATATATACATATACATAGATATGTTACTCTTGTAAATGTATATATATTCCTTGTACTTTCCTCATAATTATGTTTAATTTACAGTTTGATTTTGTTTTAATATATCCAACTTAATTTTATATGCATGTATACACACATATATATATAAGCAGAGATTTGTTCCATCAGAGTTTGGAAATGAAGTTGATAGAATTAGAGGAGCACTACCACCCTTCCAAGCTCTTCTTGATAATAAAAAGAAAATAAGGAGGGCAACGGAAGCAGCTGGTATAGACTACACTTATGTGTCTGCAAATTCATTTGCTGCCTATTTTGTGGATTACTTGCTTCATCCTCATGATCAAAAGCTTGACCATGTTACTATTTTTGGAAGCGGGGAAGCAAAAGGTAATTTATTAATTAACGACTCTCCATATATGATATATGTATTCTCTATTTCTAATTTATATAGAAGCATATACTTATAATATATTAATGCACTCTTTCATGTGGATGGTTATATAGACGGATGTATATATATATATATATATATATATTAGTATATCACAGACTTACTCAGTATTCACTTTGTTAGAGACTTACTCAGTATTCACTTTATTACTAATTAGTTGTTCAAGTTTGATATTTTAATATTTTTTTTTGTGTTTTTTAATTTTGCTTTTTCATAATATAATATAGTTGAAAGTTTTAGTATGACTTGTTATTTTTTTAAGTCAAGGGATAATTTAAAAAAATATAAAATTATATATTATTATAATTTAAAAATGAACAAATGTTTTAAAATAAATAAAATTTAAAAAATGTAAAACTAATAAAAGAGTATTAAATAAGATATGTAGAGAGCTACTCAGACCGAAGAGAGGACGGAGGATGGCTTAATTTGGCAATTTATTTGTAAGGAATGTCATATCCTATGTTAATTATTAGCCTAAAATATATGGGTTAATTCAACAGTGACACGTGCATGCATAGGCACTAGCAGACAAAACAAAGTTGTGTTGGACGAATTTGTGTAGAACCCATATATATATATCTATGTTGACATCTCATTTCAATTTGTTGTGTTTCGCATGTGAGAGAAAATATTTATTTGATCCTCTCACTATTACGTACATCAAATTTGTTTTTTGTTCTGCCGTACGTTATGTGTTGCACTCCATAGCACTCAATAATTTAAGGGTTACTATAAAAAAAAAAACCTATAATTTTTTAATTATTCAAAAAATCCTCCGTGATTTTAATACCTCCTCTATAATTTTTAATTTAATCAAATATTATTCTGCCCTTTATAAAATTACAAAAATATCCTCTAAAATTCTAATTCATTCAATTTAAATATCAATTTCAACCCAATTAAATTCTAACTCTTATCATTTATCTCAATTAAACTCTAATTCTTCCCATTTATCACAAATCCATTTTTTCTCACTCATTTACTCCAAAACTCTAAATCCTTCCATTTATTACAAACACACTTTCAATATAAATCCCGATTTTAACCCAATTCAACTCTATTTCCTTTCATTTAATTATCACAAACCCACTTTCAATTTAAATCATAATTTCAACGCAATTCAATTATAATTCTTTCCATTTATCACAACCCCACTTTTTATCCTCCATTTACTCCAAAACTCTAATTCCTTACATTTATCACAAGTTCAATTTCAAATTAAATCTCAATTTCAACCCAATATTTAATTTATAATTATATATCTCTCTCTCTATATATAATCATATATATGTACTTATTTATACATATATAATTATATATATATATTTATATGCACATATATATATCACTATATATAATTATAATCATATATATATATTTACGTATATTTGAGATAAATGAAAGGAATTTAAATCCCCTTTCCTCAAAGGAATTCTTAGGGTTAACAAATGGGGTCTTCCAACTGTGCGTTTCAATTAATTCCCACAAGCTTTTCTAAAAAAAATATATATAAATAAATGAAAGGAATTAGAGTTGAATTGGATTAAAATTGAGATTTAAATTGAAAGTGAGTTTGTAATAAATGGAAGGAATTAGAGTTTTGGAGTAAATGAGTGAGAGAAAGTGAGTTTGTGATAAATGAAAGGAATTAGAGTTTAATTGGGATAAATGAAATGAATTAGAGTTTAATTGGGTTGAAATTAGAATTTTGGAGGGTATTTTTGTAATCTTATAGAAGGCAGAGAGTATTTGGTTAAATTGGAAATTATAGGATTTTTTTTGAAACTCTAGGGCATTTTTTGAATAATTTGAAAATCATAGTGTGTGTTTTCTGATAATAGCCCATAATTTAAACTAGGTTACTATTTTCATGCATGAAAAGTGTTTTTTTCAGTGAATTTAATCAGAGAATAAAATAAACTTCCGTGACAATTAACTGATTTAAATACATATGCTCTTTAGATGCACTATAAAAGTTCTGTTTGAGTCTGCAACTCCTCATTGAATTAGGAGATGTTTGGTAAAATTGAAAATCAAGTGAAACAATTTTCATTGCCAAAGTTTTTAAATAATTATGGGTTAAATGCAAAAAAACTCCCTAGAATTATGGTCAAATTTGCAAGTAACTCTCATAAACTATACTTTATGCAACAAACCCTCTAAACTATTATAATTTATTTCTAAATACCCCATTCTCTTGAATTTGTTTCATAGATGACCAAAATACCCTTTCGTATTGAATTATACTTAATACATTTTTCTTATTAACATAGATTATTGAAATATTTAATAGTAATTTGATGACGTATTCTCCATCTAAATTTGCATGAATTTACGTATAAATTTTAAATTAGTTAATTAAATAATATTTTTAGATTTTTTAAATAAAAATTAATTAAAATATTTAAAATGATTAAGTAATTATTATTTTTTTTTTTGAAAGTTAAGAGTAAGTATCATAGAAGAAAATAATGTACAAAGCCCGAAATGGGAAAGGGAAATGGGATCAAGCCCCATACAAGAAACAGGTCCGAGGACAATTAGAGGCAATTGCCATTACAAGTAACTATAATAGTTACAACCATTCTGATGAAGCGCTTGATCCGGTAATGACTAAGTGTAATCGATCACCGGCAAGGAGAGAAAAAGATTAAGTAATTATTCAATTGAATGAGTGAATAATGATTAAGTAATTATTCAATAGAGTTTACATATAGAAGAGAAAAAGAAGTGCCTATTATTGCGGTAATTTTGTCAATTATTGATGAATCTATTTCTTTGAAAAGAAGTTTTTATTTTAGTGAGAAAAAGTTTAAACTCAGTACAATTAATTTTCTCATTCAAATCAAATTAAATTTAAATAATAAGTTAATTATTATTGTAAAATAGCTACAACATATAATTGTTTCTCATTAAGGGGTATATTTATTCTCACAAAGTTAAGGTGAATGGTATAAATATCTTAAATTAGAGAAAAGATTATTAGTGTAATATAAAAAATGGGTAAATTTAATAAAAAGGATAAAATAGTATTATTAAAACAATTGGGGCTAATTGCAAAAACAAAAATCGATACTTCAGGGGGTTAGGTTTATTTACAAAAGTACGATCAGGGTGTTTTCTGCATGTACCCAATAATTATTAACTAATGTTTGAGTTATACTTTTATTATATTAGTCTTTAATATAATTGTTCAGCATTTGGGGAAAAGTGAAATTTTTTTTTTTTGTGTGTGTGGATAATTTGAATATATTGATTAAAGAAACAACTATATAAAGGGTTGGGTAATCCAAAAAGCAATAGAAGCAATAACAAATGGAAATAACAAATTCTTACCTAAGCAATCAACGTGTTGTTACAGTAGAAAATAAATAAACATTACAAAGTAAATAAAACAATAAAACAGTGACAGATGGAGACAAGACCAGATAGCCAATTCCTTAGAAATCATTGTTGTCGCTTAAAATTTGAAGTTTTAATTTTAAATATTCTTCACTTGTTTAGGTGTTATTTAGATTATGTTTAACTTAACTTGTATAAAATTTCTTATAGTATGATAGAAGCATTAAATAAAATTAGCAATTTTAAACTTAGTTATTGAATATAAAACAATACACGTGTTTGTAATTTGGAGGTGATTATGAGTATTTGTTACCCTATAGGTTGGGGACACTAAAATCTTTAGATAATAGAAAATCAACTTAATCACTACATTTTGTTCCAAGGAATAATGAACATATAAAACCTTCCATATGTATGCACGAAGAGTCGAACAAACGGATGATGCCCATCTCTTCGTCTGAATGGCGGGAGTAGGCTAATAATAATATGTTTCATGAATGTGTAATATAATTAGGATTGCAAATAAACTGAGCTGAGTCCAGTTTTGCAATATCCAGCATGGTTCATTTATTAAATAAATTAAAAAATTGTGCTCACATTCAGTTCATTTGTTAAATGAATGAGCTCGAATTGAACGTTAATTTTAACGAGTCGAGTTCGATCCTACTCATGAACCACTTGATTCAGTTGCAACGTATCTTACTCTTGTCAATAGTCCCAAGATTTGGTTGTTGGTATTTAACATGTTTTCATTTTTCGAATACCATGCTCTTTTGGTTTTTGTTTATTTCATTTTTTCTATACTTTTATTTTCACTGAAATATTTTTTTTTGAAATGATCATATCAATCCTATAGTTTTCAACAACTTTCTTCGCAATTCACATTCTCTAGGGAATTATGGGATAATCTTACTATTTTACTTAGGCAAGCCTATTTACAAGCTTGGTGAGCCAAGTTCAGTAATGTTCAAAGTCGTCTCATTTAATAACAAGTCTAGAAAATGTGCTAAAGTTCGGCTCATTTGCTAGATGAACGAGCCCGAACCGATCTCTTAACGAGTCAAACACAAGCCCATACACGAATGTCTCATCAGTTCATTTGCAACCCGGAATATGATAGATGAAGTCACTAATGACATCATTGACCAACTTCTCATGAAATTGTGGATAAAGGTGGACCTTAGTAAGGCTGTAAATGAACTGTGCAGAACGAGCTTTGGAATGTTCAAGCTCGGTTGTTATGGAATGAGCCTAAAAATTGTGTTCAACATCGGTTCATTTGTTAAATGAACGAGTTTGAGCTGATGGTTAGTTTTAAGGAGTCGAGATCGGCTCAGTTGTAGTATATATTACTCGTGCCAATAATCACATACATTGAGTTGTTCATGTTTATTTTTATTATGTTTTTATTTTTCAAACATCATATTCCCTTATCCTTGTTTATTTGCTTTCCTCTATATACTTTTTTCACTTAAACATATTTTTTTGAAGTTACTTTTACGAAATAATTAATCTTAGTAGTTCCATAATTCCACACAACTCTTTACACATTAGGGCATCCAATTAGTTAGACGATCCAGATCCCGATATCATTGAACATTTTTTTTGGGAATTATGATATAATCTTTCTATTTTACTTAGAAGAGCATGTTCACATGCTTGCCGAACTCGACAAGTTCAAGTTTGACTCATCATTTGCTAGACGAACGAGTGCGAACCGATCTCTTAGCGAATTGAGCCCGAAACTACTCACGAACTGCTCGGTTCATTTGCAGTCCTAGACGTCCTAAGTCAGCCTATCTTGAAAAGGTATTCTGTTCATACTTCATACACGAGACTTGCAAAATAATAATACAAATATAATAAATTAAAGAAAAAGATTTTTTTTTTAATCATTTACTAGTTGTTGAAGCATCCCTCAAAAACTTACACACACATTTTCTATTTCTATTTTAGTGATATTTATTTAAGTTTGTGAATCTGCAGTAAGCTTTATTGATTGCCTGCATTTAGGGTTTATGACTTCTGTTTGTTCAATATATTAGGATTTAGATAAAATAGTAATAATATTAATAGTAGTAATAGTTTAACCAATTCAATTATTTCATAAAATTATAGAGATCTAAAAATAAAACTTAACGCATCGGAATTAAGAAAATGTTCCAAACTTCTAAGAAGGAAAAAATGTTCCCAACTTCTAAGAATTATTTCTTTCATAAATTTGTTATATGCATATATATATAATTTGGTATGAAATTAATATATACATATATATATATATATATATATATCTTGATTATGTAACATGTGCAGCTGTGCTAAATTACGAAGAAGATGTAGCAACATATACCGTGAAAGCATCCACAGATCCACGAGTATGCAACCGTGTTATCATCTATAGACCTCCCGAAAACATCATCTCCCAATTAGATTTGATTTCTTCTTGGGAGAAGAAGACTGGACGCTCCTTCAAAAGGGCTACTGTTCCTGAGGAAGATATCATCAAACTATCTGAGAGTAACATTTTGTCATATCCTCCATTTAATTTTCTTTTATTTTAGTAGTTTAGTACGTGTTTGAAGTTTTCTTCCCAACATGACACTCGTGCAAAACGATATTCACACAAATCGTATATCACGTAAACTATATTCACGCTCATAAATCGTGAAAAACGATATTAATTCACACATATCGTATAATTATTAATTTTACTTGTTTATTTATTTTGGCGCGCGCTTTGTTGTAGGCTTACCTTATCCGGACAATATACCCGTGGCCATACTACACAACATATTTATAAAAGGGGAGCAGTTGAGCTTTGAACTCACAGAAGATGATTTGGAGGCCTCCAAGCTCTATCCTGACTACAAATACACTTCCGTGGATCAGCTCCTCAATATTTGTTTGGTTAATCCTCCCAAGCCCAAATTAGCTGCTTTTGCTTGATGATCTACTTCTTTACCTTATCATCCTTATGCTATATGAAATATATATGTCGGGTTGTGTATCACGAACGGTTATATATGCTACTTCAATATTGAAATTATGTCTAGCATTTGATGGCTATGTCTTATTTTCAGATTTAAGTGCACAAGGAACCAAAATTTTCCAAATTGGTATTGTAATAATCATTAAGTTATGCCTATGCTTGAATAAAATAGAGTAAGCAACGAATCATTTCTTTGGGGATGATTGCACACAAACCTTGTGTTTCTCTCTCCCTATTTGTCCGATAGCACCAACAAAGCAAGTACTTGTCAGTTATGGTACGTTTTAGTTTACCTAAAAGTTTTAACACCATATTTTCCGTTATTATTAATAATAAAAATAGTCGGGCCCAATAGCTTAAGGGGGGATTTAGTTGGACACATTTTCATTAGGTCCACTCCATTTTCAATTTGAATAAATTTTATTCGTTTCACTAACTAAATAATTAGCAGGTGTGTTGCATGTAAATAAATTTTATACAAATGTAGAAAATATACAAATGTTATATATGTCTAAATATATAGTCGTTAGGTGAAAAAAAATGGAAAAAGTAAATAATTATTTGTGCTAGAAATTAACGCTATTTAATGAAAATAAAAATAGTTTAGATAATTTCCTGAAATATTAATGTTTTAAGACTATACAATAAAGATATATAAATTACAAAAATATACATTTATAAACAATAATTAAAAAGAAAAAACCTAGCACACCGTTCCATACGCCAATTAGAAGAATAGGCTCATTGGAACTATCTTTTTCATATAGCCGTAACGAGCATAGGCTTATAGGTACATTTCAAAATAAAAATCATATCAAAAGAAAATTTGTACCTTAATAACCACTGTAATTCCCGTTGCATCTGCAAGGTTGTGCCAAAAAAGATCAACTTTGTGTTTGGGTACCAAATTTTCAGCAGATGCATGATGTTATTCTCTGATTTGTTTGTTTAGGGCTCAACTATAGCCTTAGGCAAAAAAATATAAAAGAGACTTTTTGTATTTAACAAATTATTTTTGAATAACACACATTTAAAAATTATCATTCTCACTTTTTGAAATGCGAAATTACTAATTAGATTCTTGTATTCAAGTGTTGATAAAATTTATTTTTTAATAGATAACCAACCTATTAATCTTTCTTGCAATATTTTTGATCTTACGTATGATTTTATTAATTTTAATATTATTATTGATAAACAATGCATGTATTTGGAAAAGAATCTAATTTTTTATGTAATATTTTAGTTGGATTGTGTGATTTCATAAGTAAAATTTTTTTATGAAATTTTAATTCTGAAAATAAATTAAAATCATTAATATCAATTTTATTCTTAATCATATTTTTATCCGACATAAAGAGCCCATGAATGCCAGATTTACAAAAAGGGAGGAGGAGGAAATAAAGGCTTGAGTTACAAAAAATAGGTACGTATAAACGGGATTACAAACAAATTCTGATCTCTATGGACTGCAAAAATAAAGCAATCAAGAGCCTCCTCCTTCATGTCCCGAAGCCACTTGACCGCCCCCCAAGAATTAGGGCCAACTGCTTCTCCTCCGGAGTAGGTTCCAGATCCACCTACGGGTAGGTACTAGGTAACCTCCAAGTAAGCATCACACTCCTCTGTAGTGGTGAATTTTCGCTCCTCCTTCAGGAGAAGCCCGGACCGGTGCCCGTAGGTCGTTTTCGAGCTTTGTCTGCAGCAAGCCTCTTCCGAATGTCATCTATAGTGACCTTCAGCTGATCACGAGCCTCGAATGCAGAAAGCCTCATTTGAAGATCATCAACAGTAGTCTTCACCTGGTCACACTCATCCTTGAGATGGATGTTGGAGTAATTCACGTCATCCACCCTGCGGCATAAAGCAGTAACACTTCACAAGGACTGAAAGAACAACGAAATGTCATTACAAGGAACTGGTAGGTAAAAAAACGAGACTACCAAGATCATACCTGCATGGCATGGATCGGGGCTTGTGATAGGTGTCAAATATTATACATTTTAATCCCTTAACTAATTATAGTTACGTCATTTCATTCCATTATTTGATATTTTTATGCTGTTTGTGTGTTAAAGCATGTTTCAGGAACTTAACGAAGAAATTGAGCTAACTTCGGTGAATTAACCAAGTACATGTTCTTTCTATTCAAGAGAAGAGTCAAAGAGGCATTTCGAGACAAAAATGGCTCCCGGAGGACAAAAACGGCATTTTCAGAAGCTGTCATCTACAACAAAAAGTCTCGTGAAGTCAAGACGATCATTTTGGCGCGGTTGCGGAGAAAAGTGGTTTCCATGAAAATACCTATGCCTACAGAAGCAAAAAGTGCATAGAAAGTGAAAAACTACGTCTGAGCTACGCCTGACCCCTACGCCTAAAGCGTAGCTGGGGTACGCCTAAGGTGTAGGTGCGGCAAGTTCTGGCTAAAATGTTTGGTTTGAACCATTTTTTATTCCAAAATACGTCGACGACTCTTCCATCTCAAAGTGCGTGCACCACACATCATGTACATCAAAGAATAGGGTTTGACTGATTGCTGGTGAAATTACCAAGAAGGACAACTCTTCACATTTATCTATATATACACGATCCTATATCAGTGTTAGGGGGTTCGTTCATTAAGTTTTCTCACGTTTACATTCAGAATTGTTGCTGTTGAGAATGAGAACCATTCAAGACCTAGAGATTCAGAGAAGAAGACCATGAAGAACATTTCTACACTGACAATGCAGATTCTCTCAGCCATAAGCAACTAATTCGGTTTCTAGGATTTTCTAGCAAAACCCTAGCCAAGTAATGTAGTTTTTATCTTTGTTTCCAATTGTAACGAGGGGAAGTTGTGACCATACTATGATAATTGTAGTAGATGAGAGACCGGTTTTATTCTTGAAACAAGTTTACATGTTTATTATGATTCTTGTCTTAGACTTACTAATATGTTTATCTTACACATTCACAATTATTCACTATGGGCTGAAACTCGGATGCTTAATTTGTGATTTTTTATACAATGGTGGTCATGAAACTTGAAACCCTAGGTTGACACTGACCATGCCTTGACAAATTGAGATTGTAAGAACATTTATTGTAATTGTTTATATATGGCATGTTCTAGACAATAACCATGTTGAGTGTTAGATATGTCGTGTTGGTTTCAACAACATCTACATGTTTCGACAAATGAGGAATCAAACATTGAAGTAGTGAAAAATACAAGTGAAGTGTAAAAATGAGTGTATTGATAAAAATGTCTTCCGGAGGGCAAAAATGACATTTCCCAAAGGCGTCAATTCAAGCAAAAACTCTTGGGGAGTCAAGAGTGTTATTTTGGTGCAGTTACGGAGAAAAGTGGTTTTAACAAAAATACCTACGCTTAAGCCTACACTTTCAGTTTCAAAAAGTGGCTGGAAAGTGGATTTGTACGCTTGAAAGTACGCTTCAAGCGTAAGGAATTTACACTTCAAGCGTAGGGGGCCCTATGCTTCAAGCGTAGCTGTAGCAGGATGATTAAGTGATATGTTTGTAATGAAAAATTATTACGTATTGTAATCTATTATGACTTGGGTTACATTCCTTTATATCCTAGAACGTGTATAAATGATATATACACAAAAGTTAACTAGATTCATTCTCAATTATAAGAGGATTAAATAAGGAGGGAATCCTAGTTCAGAAAGGAAACAGTGATTTCAACAAGATTTTTAGTCAACTTTGGGAGCTCATATCTCGGTTAAAGAAGATCCGAATTGGCTGATTCTTGAGCCTATCATCAAGAACTTGAAGTCAGGTTACCAAGGATATATTATAAACCTTCATCCAATGTATGTAACTCCAGATATGATCAAACGAGTGAAAGGTGTTCTGCAGGAAAAAACTGGAAATTTCAGAATCGGGCTGAAATCCTATTTTGACTTGGATTAATCCGTGTTGACCCCGAAGGACCTTAAGTTCGACCTAAATAACTATAAGCATGTGTATAGCACATATTATACATGATATTATACATGATATTGAAGGGTTTGGCTCAGTTGAGTATGAAATTACCAAAGAGGTTGAACTTAGGGTTTCTCCTCTACATTGCCTATAAATACCAAGGTCTATAATAGAGGAGGGAATGGTTTTTGAGAAATTTCTGCAGTATTCTATCATTCATATTCTTCTACAGAGATATACACAGAGAGATAAAAGATTGAATGATCATATATATTCAAGTTCTCTCTTTTTATTGGGATTTTCCAATTGTGCTTCTACACTGAAGATCTTATGCACAATTGGATGATCTAATTGCTGAAAAATCATCACATCGTCTATTGTAATGAGGTTGCTTTGATCCGTTGAAGAACGGAGCCGTCTGAGTGCGGAGATCGGAGCAAGAAGCTTCGTGGTTATTTGATATGTTGAGAAATAGAGCCATCAGTGTACGGAACGGAGCGAGAGCTTCGTGGAACACCAGTGAATCTAGACTTTTAGACGTCGAGTGAAGAACAACATATTACATTGGTTGTAAGTACTATTTTCATAGAGTGTACAAATTCTCTAATTCATAGTGCATCGATTCCCGAGCGTGTTCGTGGTTTTTACTTGGAGTCTTTCCAAGATTTTCCACGTAAAAATATCGTGTGTCTCTATTGATTTATATTTTGCACTTAGATTATTATTTACATAATTTATATTGATAGAGAATTGGATTAAAATTGACTTTTTCGCAATTATTATTAATTTGTCAATAAATCTAAAAAAAGTCTATTTACCCCCTCTAGGCTGTTTTCATTGATCGTCTAAGTAATTTAAGAGATAGACATGCTTTAGTTTATTTTCATGCATTAGCAGTAGATTAGAGTAATTTAATTGGCATGCACTAATCAGTTTAGTCTTGAGATGGGTTGTCGCAATCCGGTTGATGGTAATTCTTTCTGGGATCGTATTTAGCTATTTGTGGTACGACCTGATTTACAGTCTATGGATCGCCCTCTTACAATTGTTATATTGACAGAGCTATGTTATGAGGTTAGTGGTGGAGCGGTGAAAATCCTAATTTTCTCTCTCTTGGATCGCAACCCAATTTACTTTGCTTTTTAGTTAATTTAGTTAAGATTAGATAATTTGGTCTTTCAACCACTAAACACAAACAATTTTTAGGAATATAATTTAGTTTTTTTGAACTATTGAAGTGAACAATCTAGTCTCTATGCATGTGATCGATATCCTTTACTCAAGCTGTTACTATTTTACACTTGATATGTGCGCTTGCGTAGGGTAAAACCGAGCGCTTCATAAGAGGCTGTTTTCGTATAAACTGTCAGAAACTCTGATTTTCGCAAACAAGGTAAAGTTTTTGAGTGGAAAAGGACCATTGAACAAAACTCACTAATTTGTAGTGAGCCCATTTGATTTTAGGCCGAAACACGTCGTTTAGGACCTAAAAACTACGATTTTGTGATTATCAGAAAAAAAAAGTTTTGGATTTCGAGAAGATAGCCGAACGTAATGCTGATACAAGGAAAACACTAGCTACATCTTTGAAAGGATACTACGCACTGGAGGTGTACGATTCCTATGTTGAGTTCTCAGAGGAAAAAGACGCGAATCACTTTGAGATCAAGTCAAGCATTATTAATATGCTTCCAAAATTTTCTGGCCTTAGGATAATGGACCCATACCAGCACATAAATGATTTCTTAAAGGTTGCCTCTACTTTTAGGAATGATAATCTGTCTAAGAATGATTTGCAAGTGAGATTATTTCTTTGATCGTTGAGGGAAAGAGCCAAAAGATAGTATATCAAATTGGGTAAAACAATTAAAATTGATTAGGAAGCCCTTAAAAAAGAATTCATAGAAAATCATTATCCCATAGGAAAGACCTCAGAAACAGAAGATGCAATCAAGAATTTTTGAGAGTTGCCTGGTGAGCATTTTCATGATGCATGGGAGAGATATAGTGAAATCTTGTATAAGTGTCCCCACCATAGGTTCGCTGAACAGGATGTAGCTAAGAATTTTTACATGGGACTTGGAGATCAACATAAGAATTTGATAGATGCGGCAACACAAGGGTAATTTATCCTGAAACCGGCAAAAGAACTCTTAGACATGTTTGACATTATTAGTGAGAATACAATTCAATATGAATCTGAGTTGAGGTCTAGAGGTGCACTAGATAAAAGATCTGAGAAAACTTATGTTTTGAATCATGATGATGTGAGAGATTCAGTGACGTTTATAGGAGAGAAATTAGAAAGATTTGAAAAGCTTCTCTAGAGAAATCATTCCCCCAGAAGAGAAGTGTCAGAGGTAGAAGTCGATTATTCCCACAATGAGTGTCAAAGTGGTGAATTTGTTGCTGCCAATGCTAATGTAGCATGGAACTACCTAAACAATGCTCCTTTCACCAATTCATACACATCAAATGTCCAAAATTTTCCCTCTCTTTCATCTCAATTTTCGAATGTGGAATCAATGTTCCCTCAGGACAATAATCATATAATCCATAACCAAGGTTTCAACAGAGTCAACAATCATTCGACTCCCAACCAACAATCATGGCTCAAAATCTTCAGTCAAATTACCAACCCAGATAGCTATCCAATAATTCTCAGGCTCTCCAGCCATTCAATAATAATCAGGTTGTCCAACGATATAACTATCAAACTCAGCCTCAAGGAAACCAAACCCAAGGATTCAATTCAAATCAAGCTTACCCTCCATATCCTCAAAACCATCTCCAAAATCTAACTCAAAATCCACTACCAAGACCACCTGGCTTTGAAGAAGAGGTGATGAGTGCCCTGAGGAAGTTTAAAAATCTATCTAATAATTATCAGGCGACCATCCAAAGAGTGGCTCAAATGGGAGCCCAAATGGTACAACTAGCGAATGATGTGGATAGGATAGAGAGAATATTGCATAGTCAGCTAGTGGCTAACCCAAAGTCGCAACAAGCACTAGAGCTTGAATCCTTTGTTGAGACTCATCATGAGATAGTCTAATCGGTCACAATTTTGAGAAGTGGAAGAGAAGGGGATAGTATGGTTGAGGAGCAACATAAGGAGAGGCTGAAGAAGCAAAAAACCAAAAGAAGTTCAAAGAAAGGCATAAGAAGAAGCTTATAAGAAAGAGGCTGAGAAATTTTAGACAGATCAACCTCAAGTGGAGGAAGATAAAGAGCCGAAAATGGCACCATATGAGGAAGAAACACTATTCCCTCAACATCTTAAAGAGCTAGCAAAAAATGGTAAGGATAAAGAGTCAGACGTGTTGGAGATATTCCGACGAATCAAGATTAATTTACCTCTCTTAGACATTTTAGACCAAATACCAGCTTATGCTAAGTTCTTCAAGGACCTCTGTACGTAAAAACGGAAAAACAGAGGGAAGACTCCAAAGAAAGTCATGTTGACTGAACAAGTGAGTTCATTGCTTCTAAGTAACATACTGCCTAAGAGGAAAGATCCTGGTGCTCCCACTATTCCATGTGCCATTGGTGACCATAAAATCGGTAGAGCTCTTCTTAATCTGGGCGCGAGTGTTAACTTATTACCATATTCAGTTTACCAACAGTTAGGGTTGGGAGACCTCAATCCTACCTTAGTGGTACTTCATTTGGCAGATAGATCAACTAGACAAACGAGAGGAATTCTGGAGGATGTCATTGTGCAAGTGGGCAAGTTCTACTATCCTGTAGACTTTATGGTGTTAGACATGAAACCTGACCACAGATCAAGGAGACATATCTCTGTTATCTTAGGAAGACTGTTTTTGGCTACGACAAATGCATGTGTTAATTGCAAAAAAAGGGTAATGGATATAACTTTTGGGGACCTAAAGATGATGATGAATGTTTTTGATATTGACCATTAATTACCTGAACCAACAACATTGGTGTCTGACAACTCACTTTATAAGATTGGGTTGTATGACGGCACTAAAGGTCAAGAGAAGAGCTTAGTGACGAATAAGCAAGATGTGGTGGCGAAGTTGGAAAACTGGGAGGATCAACATCAATCAAAGTTGGAAGTTATCATTGCATTAGAAGTTGCTTTGTACTCGCAGCTAGAGAGAACACCAAGAGAGTCGGCTGAACCTCAACGTATTCCTCCACAAGAGTTGATGCTTGAGAGTACACTTCACGAAATAGTTTATTTTCATGCATTAGGAGTAGATTAGAGTAATTTAATTGGAAAACACTAATCAGTTTAGTCTTGAGATGGGTTGCCGCAATCCGGTTGATGGTAATTTTTTCTAGGGTCATATTTAGTTGTTTGCGGTATGACCTGATTCACAGTCTATGGATCGTCCTCTTACAATTATTATATTGACAGAACTATGTTATGAGGTTAGTGGTGGAGCGGTGAAAATCCTAATTTTCTCTCTCTTGGATCGCAACCCAATTTACTTTGCTTTTTAGTTTATTTAGTTAATATTAGTGATAGGTGCTCAATATTGGTCATTTTTCACCCCTATCTTACGTTTGTTATGTCTTTACATTCCGTTACATGGTATTTTTATCTCGTTTATGTGTGTAAGCATGTTTCAGGAGCTTAGTGAAGAAATAGAGCTAATCTCGGTGAATTAATTGAGTTCGTGTTCATTTCTATCTCGAGAAAGGAATCAAGAGGTGCGTTAGAGCGAAGAAGAGTTACCGGAGGGCAAAATAGTCATTTCCCGACATCATTATTGCACCGAAGGGAAAAAGTGTCATTTTCAGACATTATTACTTCACTGAAAAGCATCGGGAGTCAAAGGCGACCAGTCTAGCTGAAATATGAAAATACGGGTTTTTACAGCAAAAATGTATTATACCCTACGTTGTTAGAGAGTAAAAGGGGCAAATTGGACCCAACCTACGCTTCTAAGCTATGTTGTGGTTTTGGACCCTACGCCTTAGACCTAAGCCCAAGTGTAGGTCAAGAGCGTAGCCCTACACCCAAGCGTAGGTTAGGAGCGTAGGTCCCACCTTGTGGTCACGTGATCCCTCGACATGCTAAAGTTGTTTCAGAATTTTCCAGTTTTGTCCCTACTTTGATATTTCAAGTGATCTGTGATTCCAGACCTATACATACAGGCTAATACACATATTTACATATGATTTTATGAGATTATTCATGTATTATGAAATTACAGAAAATGGCAACCATTAGGCTTTCCCTCACTTGTCTATAAATATGAGAGGGTTAGGTTTAAGGTTAGGGGAGTTTTAAGAGTTCTATTTTAAGTTCTAGTTTTAATATAGTTTTTGGGAGGCTGGTTCATGCACGTTCATTCATAGAGTTCTTCCATTGAAGAGAACCACCATTAAAGACCTAGAGATCTGGAGAAGAAGGCTATGGAGAGCGTTTCTACACCGACAATATAGATTCTCTCAACCATGATCAACTAATTCGGGATCTAGAGTTTTCTCGCAAAACTCTAGCCAAGTAATGTAGTTCTGATTTTATATTCAATTATAGAGAGGGGAAACTGTGACTATACTGTGATGATTGTGTTAGATGAGAGACCGTTTTTGTTCGTGATACAAGTTTATATATTTGAATTGATTCTTGTCTTAGATTTTTTGAATATATTTATCTTACATAATCATAATTATTCTCTATGGACTGGAACTCGGATGCTTAATCTGTGATTTTCTACACAATTGTGGTCATAAAACTCGAAACCCTAGGTTGACACAGGCCATGCCCTGACAAACTGATATAGACATGCTTTAGTTTAATTCACTACTTTAATTTACAGCTTTAATTTACTACTTTAATTTACTTTCTGTTAGTAGTTGGCATGCACTAATCAGTTTAGTCTTGAGATGGGTTGTCGCGATCTGGTTGAGAGTAATCCTTTCTGGGGTCAAACTACTGGCACGATGCGACCTGATTCACAGTAAATGGATCGCCCTCATACAATTGAAATAGAATTTAAACTATATTATGCGGTTAGTGGTGGAATGAGGAAACCCTAGTTTTGTCTCTCTCTGAATCACAACCATTATTTATCATTGTTTTTTATTTTATTTTCATTAATATTAGATAATTCACAAAATCAAACTATTTTCGGAAAACTATAATTCAGTGTTTTTAAACTATTAAAGTGAACAATCCTCATCTCTGTGGGATCGATATTCCCTTACTCAAGCAAAACTATATATAATTGATCTGTGCGCTTGCAGAAGGGTAAAACCTAAAGTGTCGTTAATGTGCCATTTTTAACCACATATTTTGCGTACACCTGACGCCCACCAAGTTTTTGGCACCATTGCCGGGGACTTGGCATTGTTCAATAGCTTTAGTAGTTTATTTGCATTGCGTAATTGTAGATTAAAGCTAAAGTTAAAATTTTTGTGTGATTTTTAGGTACGGTTGAAGAGCGTGAAAGGAAAAGACAAAGCTACTGAAGTTGTATCTCGACCCTTTATGAGTTTCAATTTTGCTTGGTTTTTGCATTTAATTTTTAGCTTTGCTTTTTGTTCATAGTTTAGATTATTTTAGAAGTAGTTTAGTTAATTTGTTTTATTTCAGAATAAAAAAATTCAAAGAAAAACAAAAGATTTTAGTTTATGTCTAATAGATCGACGCGTTCAAATTCAAATTTTGTGTTAGTTGTATACGACCCGGAGATCGAAAGAACTCTAAGGCATTTATGAAAATCTATTGAAGAGCATCGTTAGACCGAAGAAGTCGAGATGGGTGACGAAAGAGTCAATCCACGGAGAGGACCAGACACCTCCTTGAAGGGATTCTACGCACTGAACACGTATGAATTGTATGCTGAATTTCCAGAAGAGGAAAGTGCAAAGCATTTCAAGATCAAGACTGATCAACATGCTCCCAAAGTTCTCTGGTCTTAGGATAGAAGATCTGTACCAGCATGTCAATGAATTCTTAGAGGTAGCATCAACCGTTAGGTATGATGGTTTAACTAAAAATGATTTAAGAGTGCGTCTGTTCCCATGGTTTTTAAAAGATAAAACAAAAGGATGGCAACTAAACTTGACTGGGAAACACTTAAGCAAGAATTCTTAGAAAAATATTTTCCCATAGGAAAGACTTTAGAAGCCCAAGATGCGATTAAGCGATTCAGACAGTTGCCAGGAGAGCAATTTCATGATGCGTGGGAGAGGTATAATGAGATTTTGTATAAATGTCCGCACCATAGGTTTTCTGATCAGGATGTTGCTAGAAATTTTTACATGGGTCTAGGTGAAAAACATAAGAATCTGATAGATGCCTCTACACAGGGTCAGTTTACCTTGAAACCCGCAAAAGAACTTTTAGAGATGTTTGATAACATCAGTGAAAATGCCATTCAGTATGAATCTGATCTGAGGTCTAAAATTGAACTGGATAGGCGATCAGAAAAAGAATTTGAGGTTAATCATGATATGAAAAATCTAGTGGCATTGATAGAGGAGAGGTTAGAGCGATTTGAAGAACTTCTTACCCAAAGAAGTCATTCCCCTAAAAGAGAAGTTTATGAGGTTGAACCAGATTATTCTCAAAATGAGTGTGAGGATGTAATAGCCGCTGATGTCTATGCATCATGGAATTACTCCAATAATGCCCCGTTCTCCAACTCATACTTTCCAAATAATAGAAATCACCCATTCCTGTCCTATAAGTCCATAAATGCGGAGAATCCTCTAGAAAAAGTTCAACAAGGACAGTGGTCCAATTCTCAATCCAATTTTCAACCAAGGCAGCAATTTACTTTGCAGCCAAGGTTCTAACAGAGCCAACAATCATTCCAATCTCAACCAACTATACTGGATCGTAATTATCAATCAAATTTCCAATCCAGACAGCCACCTAATAATTCTCTAGCTCTTCAGCCATTCAATAACAATCAGGCTAGCCAACCATTTAAATATCAGCTCCAGCCTCAAAGAAATCAAGCTTCCCCACCTGGTTTTCAAAATAACAGGATAGAGCAGAGCTTGGTGGACCTCCAAAATCAGATGGGGGTACATACTCAAGCACTGGCCCAAATCACCATGCAGTTAGGACAAATGGAAAATTAGAGAAATACTAGAGAGCCAGGTCAATTGCCTAGTCAGCCTATCGCTAACCCAATGATCCAGTAAGTGCAAGAGCTTGGATCATTTACCAATGATAATCACGAGTCTGTTCAAGCAATTACGACTCTGAGAAGTGAAAGGGTAGTGGAGAGCAGAATGGAGGAAGAACATGAGGAGAGGCTGCGTAGAAGAAAAGAAGCTGAGCAAGCTTAAAGGAAGGAAGTGGAAAAAACACTGTAGAAAGAGGTTGAGAGCAGAGAGGCTGAAGTTCAAACAGATAAACTGTTAGTAGAAAATAGTGTTGATGAGACATTGCTTCATGAGCTAGATAGGGCGAACTACGAGGAGGCACCACCATTTCCTCAACGTCTTAGAGAACCAGCTAAGTATGGGAAGATGAAAGAATCTGATATATTGCATACATTCCGAAAATTCAAGATTAATTTGCCGCTCTTAGACGTAATTGCCCAAATCTCACCTTATGCTAAATTTTTTAAGGATCTCTATACGCAAAAGAGGAAAAGAAGAACGAAGAATCCAAAAAAAATACTCTTGACTGAGCAAGTGAGTTCACTGCTATTAAGCAATACTCCACCAAAGCGGAAAGATCCTGGTGCTCCCACTATTTCTTGTGTTATTAGTGAATAGGAAATTGGTAGAGCCCTTCTTGATTTAGGTGCGAGTATTAACTTGCTTCCTTATTTAGTGTATAAATAGCTAGGATTGGGAGAGCTCAGTCCCACAGAGGTTGTATTGCAGTTTGCCGATTGATCTATCAAGCAGGCGAAAGGAATTTTGGAAGACGTCATAGTTCAAGTAGGCAAGTTTTACTTTCCAGTTGATTTTGTGATCCTGGAGATGGAACCCGTCCCAGACTCGAAAAAACACATCCCAGTGATCTTAGGCAGACCATTTCTGGCCACGATAAATGCATGTATAAATTACAGAACTGGAGCCATGGATCTGACCTTTGGGAACATGAAAGTCAGGATGAACGTGTTTGATGGGAGCTATCAATTACCTGAGTCTATGGACTATTTCCAGATAGATGAGTGAGGCGAGCTAGATGATATTATATATGATTTCACGACTCAAATTCTGGAGAAAGACGAGCTTGAAGAATTTTTGGCAAACGAAGTGTCGAATGAAGAACTCGAAGATTGGGATGCGTATATGGAATGGCAGAACAAGGAGTTGGATAAAATTGAGACCGTGTTATACGCACAACCTTGGAAGCAAGAGCCAGTGGAACCACTCCCAATATTCTCAAGTACTCCCCCAGTTCCATCACTTACGACTCCACCTATTTTGAAACTTAAGGAGTTGCCAGAGAAGCTGAAGTATGTTTTCTTGGGACCCAACGAAACTCTTAATGTAATTATTTCATCAAAGTTGATAGCAGAACATGAATCGAGTCTGATTGAGGTCTTGACCAAGAATGACGAAGTGATTGGGTGGAGTGTGGCTGATTTGAAAGGGATTGATCCATCAATTTGCATGCATCAAATTTATTTAGAAGATGAGGCGAAACCATCAAGGGAGATGCAGTGAAGATTGAATCCGAACATGATGGAGGTGGTAAGAAAGGAAGTAGTGAAGTTGTTGGATGTTGGAATCATCTACCTGATCTCTGATAGTAAGTGGGTACGCCCAACTCAAGTGGTCCCGAAAAAGTCGGGAATCACAGTGGTGCCCAATGAAAAGGGTGAGCTAATTCCTTAATGCATGACTATGGGATAACGTATGTGTATCGACTACATAAAGGTTAACTCTTACACCAGGAATGATCTTTTTTCATTACCATTCATCGATTAAATCCTGGAAAGATTAGCCAGACAGAGCTACTACTACTTTTTGGATGGATATTCCGGCTATAATAAAGTGGCAATTAATCCTGCAGATTAGGATAAAACAACTTTCACTTGTCCATATGGCACATTCACATACAAACGGATGCCTTTTGGTTTCTGTAATGTGCCAGCAACATTCCAGAGGTGTATGATGTCTATCTTCTTTGATATGGTAGAAAAGTTTCTGGAAGTGTTCATGGATGAGTTCTCAGTCTTTGGGGCAACCTTTGAAGACTGTTTAAGGCATTTCACACTAGTACTTGAAAGGTGTAAAGAGACAAATTTAATTCTTAGTTGGGAGAAGAGCCATTTTATGGTTCAAGAAGGAATAGTACTTGGCCACATTATATCAAAGCAGGGGATTGAGGTCGATAAATCAAAAGTCGAGCTGATTTCAAAATTACCTCCTCCCACATCTATGAAGCAGATATGCTATTTTCCGGGCCATGCCAGGTTTTATAGAAGGTTTATCAAATATTTTAGCAAAATTGCCTGACCATTATGAAATTTACTGGCTAAGGATGTAGTCTTTGTCATTGACAAAGAATGTCTTTATGCCTTTGATAAATTACGTGCTAAATTCTCATCTACCCCAATTATCTGTCCACCAGACTGGTCTCTACCGTTCGAGCTGATGTGTGACACTTCAGATTATGCAATCGGAGCTGTGCTAGGGAAGAGAAAAGACAAGTTGCCATGTGTGATTTATTATGCAAGTAGAATTCTAAACGAAGCTCAGATGAACTACACAACTACCGAGAAAGAGTTGCTGGTAGTGGTGTTTGCCTTGGACAAATTCAGGTCGTATTTATTGGGAACCAAGGTGGTTGTGTACTTAGATCATGCCGCATAAGGCAATTACGAACTAAGAAAGACTCCAAGCCCAGACTGATTCGATGGATTCTATTACTACAAGAATTTGATTTGGAAATAAAAGATAAGAAGGGTACGAAGAATGTTGTAGCCGATCATTTGTCAAGAATTATTGTTTAGTCCATAAAGGACGACATCCTCTTAAGGATGAGTTCCCGGATGAACATCTATTTAGTATGGCTATTATGGAACAGATACCGTGGTATGCAGATATTGTTAACTATAAAGCCACAGGTAGAATTCCTAATGGATGGTCTAAGCATGAGAAAAATCGTTTCTTCAGCCAAATAAAATTTTATATTTGGGACAATCCGCGACTGTACAAATATTGCCGAAATCATATAATTTATAAATGTGTTCCAGAAAGTGAAGTGCAAGGCATACTGACATTCTGTCATACGCTAGAGTGGGGGGGGGGGGGGGGGGGGGCATTTTGGTGCTCAGAAGACAGCTCATAAAGTCCTACAGAGCGATTTTTATTGGCCCACCATATTCAAGGATGTGTTCGAGTTTTGAAAATCTTGTTTAAGATGTCAGAAGTTGGGATCCATATCTCGATGAGACATGATGCCACTGAATCCTATTTTGGTGGCTGAGTTGTTTGACGTTTGGGGCATTGACTTCATGGGACTGTTTCCAAAAGCCGGCGATAAGCAGTACATATTAATGGGAGTTGATTAAGTTTCTAAATGGGTGGAGGCTATTGCCACATCGCATGCGAATCACATTGTGGTTGAGGATTTTGTTAAATCCAATATCTTTTCTAGATTTGGGATGCCACGAGTGTTTATCAGTGACAGCGGCAGCCACTTTGACAACCAGTTACTTCCGGCCTTATGCAAGAAGTATGGTGTCACTCATAGAATTTGAACGCCATATCACCCATAGACGAGTGGTCAAGTGGAGGTTTCGAATAGGGAAATCAAGAACATTATTGAAAAGTTAGTGGATCCTGATTTGAAGAATTGGCCGAGAAGGCTAAATAATGCACTGTGGGCATACAGTACCGCTTATAAGACACCGATTGGTATGTCACCATACAGATTGGTCTATGATAAGGCGTTTCATCTCCCTGTGGAACTCGAGCATAGAGCATATTGGGCGATCAGAAGATTGAATTTTGATATCAAAAGATCGGGTGCTTAGAGGAAACTCCAACTTGCAGAGCTTGAGGAGTTGAGGAACAACACATACGAGAATTCTAGAATATATAAAGCCTGAACCAAAGTATTCCATGACAGACATATCAGAAAGAAAAGATTTGAGGTCAGCAAGAAAGTGTGGTTGTTCAATTCAAGACTCAAGTTGTTTCCCGGTAAGCTCCAGTCAAGATGGGATGGGCCGTACAAAATTACTAAGGTTTACCCCCATGGAGGAACTTGACGACCCTGACAATAAAAAACGATTTATTGTCAATGGTCAGCATTTAAAGCATTATATTAAAGTTGTGCCGACATAGAGTGTTGTAGAGACAATTGATTTAATAGAATCGGCACCAGAGCTGGATAATTTTGATCTTGAGTACTGAGAGGAGGCAACGTCGAGCCAATGACGTTAAATATTGGTACTAAGTGATAAAGAGTCCCTTTTGATCTTAGTTTGTAGTTGTAAAATAATAGTTTAATTATGCTTTTATAAAATTTTAAGATCTAGTCCGAAATAGTTATCATCATTTAGAGGAGTATTTTCATCCACGAAGTGCCAAATTTTGGCGAATTGAAGTCAATCAAGTCAATAGGTGTGTATAGGGGAGGTTTGAGTGTTCGAGAATCGAGAACGCAACAAAAATAGTTGAAGTCAAAATTTTAGCCTTGGGACCTACGCCCAAGCGTAGGTGATGGGACTATATATATACAGTCCCGCGACTTTTCATTTTAAAATTCACTTTTCTCCCTCTCCTTTCCACCAAATCGACTCCCATTCATTCCTAAAGCCGAATATCGATATTTATTATCATTCCCAAGTGGCGGATTATCAGATTAGTACGCGGTGTGTACGGATTCACGTGAAGAACTCAAAAAAGTCTCCAGAATCCAATTTTGGGGAATTTTCTGTTTCTCGTGATTCGGTAAGTTTTTATCCACTCTTTTGGTTTCGATTACTTAATATAACTATTCTAAACTAGTATTGATGAACGGGACCAATCAAGATCGTGTTTGAAATTCTTTTCCAAAAAGTTGGGTTTCCGGCTTCAAATACGAGTTGAATATCAAAATTTTAAGATGAGGTCTTGTTTAATCATCGTATTAGAACAATTTAGATATAGTTTTGAGTTTGATTCGGTGTTTGGACAATTTTTGCTCATTTTCGTAAAAATCCGAAATCTGTAGGAATGGCTCGTGTAAAAGGAGCGAGGAAGGCTGCTGAGGGAACATCTACGTCGGGGACAACAGTGCAAAGAGACAGATCACGATCATCACCCATGGAGAGTATGCGGTCTATATGTCATAGTACCCGGGAGCCGAGACCGGTGTATGTTGCTTCAGATTCGTCCGATGAGGAGGCTGAGAGATCAATTACACCGACGGAGGGCATTGAGCTAGATTTGAGATATGGCCGGATGACAGTTCCACCTGCTGCACCGAGGGCACCATCATGACCCCGGGCACAGTCTCCAGTTCCTAATCCATCACCACTACCACATGAGTCGGAGACATCAGATGAGCAGACTTCCGAGAGTGGTGATAGTGAGGATGGGCAGACAGAGCAGGAGGCAGAGTTGGAGGATGCTGAGCGCGGCAAGGTGCCGTATCCTAAGCCGGTAGTTGATGGTGATAAGGGTGACCTTGTTTCTTACAGATGGAAGCATTCCACGGTCTCCAAGGAGACGCTGATGACCTAGGCTTTGAAGAAGGGGTTCCGACAGGAGCGCACTTTTGCTATTGTGCCACTTGAGCGGATAAAGCCAGTTCCACATTGGACCATATGCATATTGAGGGAACACAGATTATTGTCGATCCTAGCCCCAGATACACCACACATTTGCATTGACATGATTAGCGGGTTCTGGCTTCATATGAGGCATTACAGCAAAGGGACTCGACTAGTGATAGTAGTGCAGGGGCGGGAGTTTGAGGTTACTCCCAAGAGTATTGCTACTGTGTGGGATATTCCACACGAGTGTCCTGCAGAGCTAGACGAGAGGTTCCCACCTATGCCAGACCCACTTCCGCCATTTTATGATATGGTGAGATTGCAGACTGAGGGGCAGTGGGCCGATAATAGGCATAATGGGACTAAGAAGTCCAACTATCATTTGATATTGTGGCTCTGGGATGTGATAGTCCAGTCCAATGTGTTACCACATAGCCATCAGACCATGTGCTACCCGCTATTTTCAGCGCTGCACTATGCTTTCGAGTTTGGTCACTGGTACTCTATTCTACAAGCCCTTTGGTAGAGGGATTACAGATGGATACTGAGGATAAGTTTGCACCGCTAGTTGCGTATGGAAATGGAGCGTGGAACAAGGGGTGGATCAAGAAGGGTTCAGTGACATATGCTCGCCGACGTAGGTTCGGAGGAGTTTTACTACCGGTATATATATATACCCTAAAGGTAACAAATCATATCCCGATATATGAGTACATATATATATGTATATATATATCTATAAATATACAATCAGTCTCACAAGGTACCACCAAGACTCGTACTCTAAGTACCAACACTGGTAGTCTACACTACTCTTACAACATACGTTAAATACATGACACCAAAGTCAAAACTAATAAATCACCAAGTGTTCACAACGCTAACTAGTGGATCCAAATAGGAATAATCCCACTCACCTCTAATATCTACAAGAGAAAGAATCCATAAATAATACCAAGGAATGATCATCACCCAATTCCCGAGAACACATGAGGGAAAACACTCACGTCCTTATATACTAACACAATTCTCATTAATATATATATATATATGTACAATATATATATATATATATATAAGAACCATCATCCCATTCCTAGAGGAGATCTCCTCTCAATGACTGAATCACTTCAATCATATCACCTTTTGAAATTTATAATAATATCTCCATTATGATCAATAAATCACCAACACTCTCACTATACTACTCTCATGAACAACCACATAAGGTGAGGAAAGGCAACACTACGTGTGTGCAATGAACAACAAGCCTCATACCCGAGACTTAGAAATGACCGGAAGTAAAGGTGAAATAAGAAAACACCTTTCAAAACACTGTATATCGAGATCTTGAGAAAGAAGCCTCAAAATCTCGGAATCTTGAGATATGTTAAAAATTAGGTTTTCTTTTAAGCATCTACACAATGAAAATGACCGTCTTTCCCCCGATCTCCGTCAGTCGCCATCACCAACTTTTAGAAATTAAAAATCTTTTTAAATAAGATCCTAAGATCATTTTTTAAAGTACAAAAACTTGTCGTGGCTACGGGGGTAGGCTAAAATGGGTTTTTCCTTTAATAAGAAAGAATTTGATTATAAATCTTGAAAAATGTCATTTTCGAATGACAACCTAATAAGAGTTATTATAACTCCAAGGAAGAACACAATCACTAAGGACGCTAAGAGTTCTAAATGACCGTTGCCAAGAAACCAACTAAGTTCAATTGCCACCTAGTCTGATTTAACCAAAATCTCAAAAGTACGGTTGATAATACATTCCTCAAAATATGAAAGGCACCAAAAGGCCTACACTACACAATCAACTAGGTTCGTAATTTCATCACCCGCCTTCACTAAGGCCTCAACTTACATCTGATATTAAAATCTACCACTGACCTCAACTCTCTAAAAAGATCACAAGTACATACTCAACCCTCAAAAGGCATAAAAGTACATAACCACAACTATAAGAATTTATATTTCCTTATACTTTAACAATCTCTACATGTAAATCATATTTTCACGTTATCCGCTTTTTATTGAGCATTATATAAAAATATGAATTTATTTCTCAATTTTTATAATAAATATGCTCTAACACAACCTATAATCATATCATGATCTAAATGTAAAATGAAATCACATAATGGCAAGATGAATGCAATGTGACTTAACACCACCTCATGGTACGCACCTGTCCCCTAGGGTCAACAAATATAAGTGTCGCCTAGTCGTTCATCGAAGAGGGCACACCCACTCAACCAATAAAACTCAATGCACAACCCAGTTGCGACCTATAATACAAAGATTGACGCACAACCCAGTTGCGACTTATAATACAAAGATTCATGCAGAACCCAGTTGCGACATATAATACATAGATTGATGCAGAACCCAGTTGCGACTTATAATACGAAGATTGATGCACAACCCAGTTGCGACTTATAATACGAAGATTGATGCACAACCCAGTTGCGACTTCTAATACGAAGATTGATGCACAACCCAGTTGCGACTTATAATATGAAAATTGATGCATAACCCACTTGCGACTTATAATACGACTCAATTCCACTCACATGTGGTTACACTTCCCACATATATAAACACCCATGTACTCAATATGCAACTATGTCTCAAATGAACCATACATCAACATAAATATGTACTGCATCATATTTATGAACAATATTCCCAAAATGCCAACATGAATATCATAAACCCCTTAACATGCTTTTAAATCACAATAAAACAATAATCAACCAGGATATAATCTCACGCACAATTTATGTTCTAAACAATATGTTTCCTTTAATTCACTAGGAATTTTTTTTCATTTATCTTAACATGTTTCTAATGCAATTAAAGCAATGGTCCACGGTTTTATCAATTTCAACTCCTTTAGCGTGGTTTTAAATGTATTAAAGCAATAATACACAAAAATAGGGGAACTTAGAATAACGTTCTAAGTTGAGAAGTCACGTCACATAAATCACATAAATTAATACTCGGTTCCACTAATCACATAAAATGGAAACGTATTCAACTACGCCTACATGTATACACTAAACTACGTCTAGCGCTACTAATTCCAATCACCTAGATGGAACTAGCCTAATCCACTATCCAAGGTCACAACACAACTTCTATATATATAATATATATATATGAGTATAAATATATATATATATATATATATATATGTTATACATATATATAACATACAAGAATGGTAATTAATCCTAAACAGGATTTGTAATTCATTTTATACAATTGCCATGCTAAAATCATAATATCATATATGAGTCTAGAGTCATCCGTACCGATAGTGATTTCCCCTACCTTTTGATACGTGCCTACGGATTAACCGTCGTACCCACAATCGAGCTGGATACACCGACACGTCATCCAAGACGCACGCTCAAGTCTGCCCCCAAACACTTTTGCCAAAAATGGGGCCCACTGTGAATTGTGTTGACTCCCGAATATGGAGCATGCCAACCAAATTTGTCCAATTAAAATTCCGAATATACCAAAATGTCCATCTCGACGACCTATATGATATATATGAAACCCATTAGCAATAGATAAATGAAATTGAACAAATCTAAGAATCAAGCCCAATTTTTTGTATGTTGTACACGATACCGAGATGAAGCTACCCTCTGAATTTCACGATCATCGAAGCACCAGAATCCCGAAGCTCCGGCCGAACCGGTAGCCCGAAGCTTCGACCAAATCGGCTCTACCCAGTTGCCACGCGCGAACTGTTGCGTGACCACCACCTGTGCGCCAACCACCTTCTTGCAACGCCATCGCCTTCGCCACTCTATTCCAGCCGGTAGACCCCAGGCCAGTCACGAACTCCAGGTCGTTGCTATATTTTTTCTCAGACCGACTTTTCTTTCTCTCCCTCTCTGTTGCTCAGATCACCGATGAAGATGATGGTAGAAGTGGAGACGAGCTCATCCTTGGTCGTGATGAGGGAGAAGAAGAATGGGGGAAGGGTCGGCTCTCATATCTGTCACAAGCCGACACACATACATATATACATATATATTTACATATATTTATATATATAAATATATCCCATAATTCATTTATTAAATTATTAACTACCCAAATATATATATATATATATATATATAATATTCTATTTAAATATATATATATACAATAAATCCTGAAATATATTGGGAACCTCGAAATGACATCACTCAAGCCCGAACATTCACGGGATGCCAAATAACTAAAATAGTCTGTAATAAATGCACCTGGGTATGAACCCAAACATCAGAACCCTAAAACACAAGCAACCAAAACATATCGCCACCCAATCGAAGTACTAAACGTTAAATGTCAAAACAAAACTGCATAATCGACCATAAGAAAGTCCATGAAGTCGTCAAGGAGAAGTCGTAAAGTCGTCTAGTTGACTTTAAACGTAAACGCTACAATTTTACACGTACAAAATACCAATAATACTAAGGACGTCATGAACAAGTGATGTAACAACCAAAAATAAATCGAAAAGAATTTCAGGAAAAGGGAAAATTACATGGTGTGTTACAGGCATCCTTCTCCATTGTTGGCCAATAATATCCAGACAGAAGCAGTTGCTGCAATATTTTCCTCTATCCTTAGTGCCCAAATTCATGAGTCTGTTTTAGTACTTCCACTGCTTCTTATTGATCAATGCATCTTAATAACTTTCCTTCAAAATGTTTATGAAATAATTTTTCATCCTAAAGGATAAATCGCGAGGCCAATGTTTTGAATCATGACCTGTCTTTTTAAGGAAAAACCCTTTCTTTTATATATTACACAAAATTTTATTGCCAATCAGTTACTTCCGCGAAGTTTCCTTCATTCACAGAGGGGTAGGCATTACAATTCTAATATCTACCTTGTAGCTCAGCAGCGTCACTTTTCATGTTTGGCCAAAAATATCCTTCCCGTTGTACACTTCTATAGAGATTCACATATGTTTGTCCACATATCCTCTTGTGATCCTGCTGTAATAACTATTGTACTTCACTTATCGGCACACCTTTGGCTAACCTTCAGCTGTTTTATGTTATAACACTCCTCTTATGATTTAATATCCTTGCCTTAAGGTAGTGCTGTCATTTGTTAGCAAAGCTAGCACTATGTCTTCCCTCCAATATTGTTCTTGAAAAGTTTGTGGTTCCTCATCATGACTAATTACAGAACTTGTTCTTCGCAATATCTGTAAAGTGGCACTTTTCCCTTGAAATTATACTCATTAGCCTATGGTTGCTAGAGCATCAGAACACGGATTTCCCTCTCGCGACTTATATTGAAAGTTTACGTATTCAAAATTTCTTAATATCTGTCTAATGAGGGTTCTGTAAGACACAGGGTATGGTTCCTTGACAGCATATTCACCTCTGACCTATTTGATGACAATATTATAATCCCCTTTTACATGCAGGACTTTTACCCTTAGCTATTGAGCCATCATTAAACCTAACACCAAACTTTCATACTCTGGAATGTTATTAGTGCAGGGAAAGTCGAGTTTGTAAGCTATGACCACCTTTTTTTTTTGTTTCTTCATTTCTCAGTACAAACCCAGCTCCACCTCCATGTTCTTTGGAAGAATTGTCAAATTCTAATGTATATTCTGTACTTTGTGTCACATATGCTATTCCCACTTCCTCTTCTTTGGGCTCAGAACCTCCTGGAAATAAAGCTAACAAATCTGATAATGCCTGAAAATAAAGCCAACACGTAATTTCATATTCGGATAATGCCAGCAGCCAACGTGTTGTTCTCCCACTGAGAATGGGTTTTGTTAACAGATATCGGATGGGGTCACTCTTGGTCACCAATGCCAAAGGATGAGCCAACAGATAATGTCAAAATTTCTTTGCCGCGAATACCAAAGTCAAGCAATGCTTCTCCAAGGATGTGTACCATGACTTAGGCCCTCTGAGCACACGACTAATGTAATATACTGGATTTTCCTCTCCCTCATGCTCCTGAGCTAATAGTGCTCCTATTGACTTACTGGTAGAAGTGAGATGCATTATCAACGGTTTTCCTGACTGTGATGACATCATTGTCTTTGGAGACACTAAAATATGCTTGATTTTCTCAAAGGCCTCATGCTGCTCCTTACCCCAACTATATGAAATTACCTAGACGATGGTGAAAATAACATAGAGGGGGGTGAATAGGATTTTTTTGGATTTATTGATAAATTAATATTTAATTGCGGAAAAGTCAAGTTTAATTCAATCACAAAACCCTAATTCTCAAATCACATCATTAAAGCAATATCAAGCAAACATTAATATAGTGCAAAAAATAAAGCAAGAGACGACACAGAGAATTATACGTGGAAAAACCAAGGAAACGTTCTAAGGAAAAAAACCACGAGTACACTCAGGTACCGATGCATTATGAATCAATAAGTACAGACTCTATGAGAGTTTTAGACTTACAATCACTCCTGATATGCCTTCCTCTACTCGCGGTCTGAAAACCTTGAATCACTCGTACTTCATGAAACACGGTTGCTCCGCCAGACACTTTGAGAGACTCACAAATCACGCATGATTTGCCTTTCTCTACTCGCGGTTTAAAATCCTCGAATCACTCCGTACTAAGATGAATCAAAGCAACCTCGTTGCAATGGGCAGTGTGATGAATTTTTAGCAATCACTCATCCAATCGCGTGTAGAAAACATTGGTGTAGAAGCACGATTGGAGAAATCCTACACAAGAGAGAACACCAATATGTATGATCAATCAATAATCATCTCTCTATGTGTATCACTCTATTGAAGAATAAAAATGATAAAATATTGCAGAGCTCTCACCAAAAACCCTTTTGAAAAATCATCATAAAAAACCGTAGCCTCTTTTCTTGTAGAACCTTAGTATTTATAGACCAAGTCATAGAAAACCCAAACCTTGCCCTCTTACATAATTTCACAATACCTTGATAAATCCTCTAAAATATGATGTAAATATGTGTATATGCCAATATATAGAGGTCTGAAGTCGTCGATCACTTAACAACTCGAAGTAGGGACCAAACTAGAAAAATTCGAAAGCACCCCGAAAAAAATCCTGCATAACAAGTGATCATGTGACCAAGCATTGGGACCTACGCTTGGGCGTAGGGTCCCCTCCCAGCTTCAAAACCACAGCGTAGATCAGAGCCAATTTGTCCTGGTTCAACCTCTGACAATGTAGGTATGTTGCATCTTTTGTAGTTTTCTCATATTTGAGCTAGACTGGTCATTTTGAACTCCCAATTCTTTTGTTTGAATTCATACTATCTGGAAATTACATTTTTGCCCTCCGGTGAAGTGACGATGTCTGGAAATGATGATTTTACCCTCCGGTAGCTTTCTTTGCTTTGACACTCCTTGACTTCTTTTTCGAGATAGAAACGAACATACTAACAACTCGATTGTAAATACATAAAATTCTCAACACGACAATTTGATAGGTGCTCAATATTGGTCATTTTTTGCTTCTATCTTGCGTTTGTTATGTCTTTGCATTCCATTATTTGGTATTTTTATCTTGTTTGTCAGTGTAAGCATGTTTCAGGAGCTTAATGAAGAAACAAAGGTAATTTTGGTGAATTAACTGAGTTTGTGTTCATTTCTATCTCAAGAAAGGAATCAAGAGGTGCGCTAGAGCAAATAAGAGCTATTGGAGGGCAAAATGGTCATTTTACGACATCATTATCTCACCGAAAGGGAAAATATGTCATTTTCAGACATTATTATTTCACCTAAAAGCATCGGGAGTCAAATGCGATTAGTTTAGCTCAATTACGAAAAGACGGGTTTTTACATCAAAAGTATATGATACCTACGTCACCAGAGAGAAAAATGGGCAAATTGGACTCAACCTACACTCCTAAGCTACGCTCTAGACCTACGCCCAAGCGTAGGTCAGGAGCATAGGTCCCACATGATGGTCACGTGATCCCTCGACATGCTGAAGTTGTTTCGAAGTTGTTTAAGAATTTTCCAGTTTTGTCCCTACATCGATATTTCAAGTGATCGGTGATTCCAGACCTATACCTACAAGATTATACACATATTTACATATGATTTTATGAGATTATTGATGTATTATGAAATTACAGAAAAAGGCAACCATTAGGGTTTCCCTCACTTGTTTATAAATATGAGAGGATCAGGGTTTAGAAATATATATGCTTTTAGAGTTATTTTTAGTTTTGTTTTGGATATGCACGTTCATAGAGTTCTCTTCCATTGAAGAGAACCACCATTAAAGACCTAGAGATCAGGAGAAGAAGGCCATGGATAGCATTTCTACACCAACAATGCAGACTCCCTCAACAATGATAAACTAATTTGGTATCTAGGTTTTTTTCGCAAAACCCTAGACAAGTAATGTAGGTATCTAGGGTCCCATATTTTGTTTTCAATTGTAGAGAGGGAAAACCGTGACTATATTGTGATGATTGTGTTAGATGAGAGACTGTTCGTATTCGTGATACAAGTTCATATATTTGAATTGATTATTGTCTTAGACTTTTCGAATATATTTATCTTACACAATCACAATTATTCAATATGGGCTGGAACTCAGATGCTTAATCTGTGATTTTCTACACAATGGTGGTCATAAAATTAGAAACGCTAGGTTGACACAAGCCATGCCCTGACAAACTGATATAGACATGCCTTAGTTTATTTTCATGCTTTAATTTACTTTTTTGTTAGTAGTCGACATGCACTAATCAGTTTAGTCTTGAGATGGGTTGTCGCGATCCGGTTGAGAGTAATCCTTTTTGGCGTTAAACTGCTGGCGCGGTGTGACCTGATTTACAGTCAGTGTATCGTCCTCATGCAATTGAAATTATAATTTGGACTATGTTATGCGGTTAGTGGTGGAGTGAGGAAATCCTAATTTTCTCTCCCTCTTAATCACAAACCAATTTACTTTGCTGTTTAGATTAATTTAAGTAATATTAGATAATTTATAAAAAAAATCAACTCTTTTTGGAAAACTATAATTAAGTGTTTTTAGATTATTAAAATGAATAATCCTCGTCTCTGTGGGATCGATATTCCCGTACTCAAGCAAAACTATACACAATTGATTTGTGCGCTTGCAGAAGGGTAAACCTAAAGTGACGTTAAAGTGTTGTTTTTAACCACGTATTTTGCACACACCTGACACCCATCACAATTCACTCAACATGGCTATTGTCTAGAACATGCCAAACATAAATAATACTATAAATGTTCTAACACTATACACAGTCTTCTCTTTTAGAAGTGGCATAAGGGGATGATTGACTTCTGCTAATGCAGGAATAAATCTCCCGAGATACGAGATCTTTCCCATAAAGGTTTTCAACAATTTACGGGTCGTGGAATGTGCCATTTCCAAAACTGATTTAGCCTTTGTTGGGTCCAAATCTATTCCCTATCGATGCACCACATATCCCAAAAATTTCCCTTCTGGTACCCCTAAGGCGCACTTCAAAGGATTCATTTTCAGATTGTACTCGCGACATCACTGTAACACTTTTCTTAAGTCACCTACATTATCCCGCACTGCTTTGGATTTGACCACCAAATCGTCTACATAATCTTCCACTATTTTATGCATTAGATCATGAAAGATGGCTGTCATCTCTCGTTGATACGTAGCCCCAGCATTCTTAAGCCCAAATGGCATTATTGTGTAATGAAAGTTTCCCATTGTAGTGCGGAAAACAGTTTTGTCAGCATCCTTTGGCACCATTTTGATTTGATTATAAACACTAAATCCAACCATTAGCGAAAATATCTCATGTCCTGTAGTTGCATCTACTATAGTGTCAATGTTAGGCATATGAAAATCATCTTTTGTGCAAGCTTTATTGAGATCACGGTAGTCCACAAAGACTCGAATATGCCCATTCTTCTTCTTCATAGGTACTATATTCACAAGCCATGTTGGATGCTGAGTAGGTTTGATGAATCCCGTTTTCAGTAGTTTTTCAACTTCTGCCTTAATTTGTATTTCCAAGTCTGGGTGGAATACTTATTGTCACTGCTTCTTTGGCTCTGACGCGGGGTGCACCTTAAGATGATGGTTAACTAGTCTAGTACTCAGCCCCGACATCTGACCATAATCCCAGACGTAAACATCACGGTACTCTTTAAGTAGCTCTACCACAGATTTTGTGGTTTCCTCAGATAGAGTGCTACTTATGAAAATTTGTCGCGGTGTTGTTCTGTCATGCACTGAATTTCCTTACTCCGGAACGGAGCTTAACAAACCCAAGGGTGACGTAAACCGTACACTAAACATGAAAGATAAATGCGGAAAACGAAATGTGGATCTAAACCAATCCTTCAACCTAACCAATATCATCCCCCTAGACACCTAATCCATGCCACAAGCATAGTAGAAGGAGTGGTGAAACATAGGGGAGAGAACAAAAACAAAATAAAAAGGTACAAACAAATCAGGATCCACCGAGTTGTAGATCGAGTACTCGGTGACCCTCCACCGAGTTGTGACTGACCAAACATTCTGGAATTTTGATGAAAATAGAAGTTTCAAAATGTAAAACCGCGAGATTTTGCGATATGGCTCTGTTTTTTGTGCCGTCGGTCCCGAACAATCATAAATATTGGAAAAATGATTTTTTCATTGGCGAAACCCAAAAATAGTCACTGAGACCTCAGGAAACACGTAAAACATAAACTTGGCGTAAAAGTAATTTAGGTAAGTTTCGTAAAATCTTTCGTCTTGCCCCCGTTTTTATTATTTCTAGTTTCTAAAAGTCATAATTTTTAAGAGAATGAGTTTATTTAAATCCATTTCTAAGTCAAAAAATTTTCCGAGGTTACGGGGGTAGGGAAAAACGGGTTTTTTCATTCAAACGAAAAGGTTTATTCGAAAACATAGAAAAACGCTGTTTTCAGCTGGAGAACTAATAACCACATTCGATAACTATACTTTACATCAACTCAAGATAAAAGAGTTCATACATTTAATAGTTAAAATGCATCAAGGCAAAATATGACATATTTTTCATAACATAAAAAAGTCTTTACATTTCCGGCACCGAAGTGCACCAAAAGATAAAAGTCCCCGCGTATAATGCTACAAGGGATATACATCCATGTAAGATACTCGGCTAATATGCTAGTCGTATCAAAAGAAAGTAGTTTAACACATTTTACTTACATGAACAAAAGAAACATATAGACACATGTTTATCAAGTTAACGCCCAACAAAATTAAGTATGGTCTGCCACCCCTGCACAAAAGGGCGGACATAATGTCACACATCCACGGAGAGACTACGGAACTCTTCCAATGGAATCATCACCTGAAAAATATATAAGTCGTGGGGTGAGCTCATTAGCGTAGTAAAAGAAGTGTCATTGCCTCAATCTTGGTAGTCCGAGTGGTACAACCCACCCAAGGTTCAAGCTACTAATCCTAGGTCGGTCTCTTGTCCCACATGACTCTCATGCCAATTCAAAAACTCATCAATCTCAAAAAATTTCCCCAACATGCTCACATTATAGTCATTCAAACATAGCATGCTTCAACATCGAAATCATAATCACATATATGATATTTTAAAGGGTTAACTTCATTTACACCCCCTGAGGTTTGTTCTATCATCACTTTGACCCCCTCAGGTTTGCATATCTTCATTTACATCCCCTGTTTTACCTAACTCAATTCATTTACACCCCCTGCTTTAGTTTATCAGTTTAACCCCTTCCAATAAAATGCATTAATTCCTATTCTACCCCTCATATAACTATTTCAATAAAAGGATAACAACAAAATAAAATGAAATTTATCAGTTTAACCCCTCTCACTCGCTCTCTCTCCTCCTCCGTCGTCCATGGCCTCCCTTCACCACCACACTCCCGCCAAAAACGGCACCATGACCACCACAACCACCGTCGACACCCCAAATCACACACCCAGCAAAAAGGCGAAGCTAACCCTAATCTCCGCTGACGAGCTCGAATCCGAATTCGCCCACCACGACCCCGCCGTGGCGTGAATCAACAACAGCAGCTTCGGTTCATGTCCGGACGCCATCATCTGCTCACAACAGCGCTTGCAGCTCCGCTACCTCCGGCAACCCGACGACTTCTACTTCAACCAGCTCCAACCCTCGATCCTCAAAACACGAACCCTAATCAAGGACCTCGTCAACGCCGACCACGTCGATGAGATCTCCCTCGTCGACAATGCCACCACCGTCGCCGCCATCGTCCTCCAGCAGACCGGCCGCGCCTTCACCGAGGGAAAATTCCATAAGGGCGCCGCCGCCGTCATGCTCCACTACGCTTACGGTGCCGTCAAAAAGTCCGTTCAGGCCTACGTTTCCAGCGCCGGTGGTTGGGTAATCGAAGTCGAATTACCTTTTCTGGTGAACTCAAATTCTGAAATTATCAATGAGTTTCGAAAATCCCTAAAAAAGGGCAAATCGAACGGTCATAGGGTTAGGTTAGTGGTGATCGACCACATCACCTCGATGCAGAGTGTGGTGATTCCGGTGAAGGAATTGGTCAAAATCTATAGGGATGAAGGCGTTTACCAAATATTTGTTGATGCTGCTCACAATTGGGTGTACATACATTGATTTGAATGAAATTGGTGTGGATTTCTATACTAGTAATCTACATAAATGATTTTTTTGCCCACCCTCTGTTGCATTTTTTATATTTTTGTACATATAAAACAATAATTTTTTTAAAATTTGAATAAGATTAATGGAAGGGTAATTTGGACATTTCACTAGAATTTTGACCAAAGTCAAATGAATAGTAATTAGAGGGGGTGTAAATGAAGATATGCAAACCTGAGGGGGTGTAAGTGATGATAGGACAAACCTCAAGGGGTGTAAATGAAGTTAACCCTATTTTAAATGCAATATGACTCAACACACCTAATGATACACACTTTTTCCAACACAGGTTTACGAATACATACTCTAGCCACTTACTTTTTCCAACACAGGTTTACGAATACATACCGATTCTTCTCAAATGAATTTTTTCTCTTTCACTTTGAACAAGGAAGGTGGTTGGATGAGATCCCCGCTTGCAACTCCATGGCCCTAGACCCAAAGGTCATGAATACGAAATGAGCCCATTTGAAACACCCACTGGCCAGTTATTGCTATGATCCGATACAAGACTACCCACACATGATTACACAACCCGCATATACCAGCACCATGATTTTGACACTACACGATGTACTCAGTATGCATCAAGGTTTTCAATAACAATCATGTTCCATCACAATATATGTTTTTCTCATTTGCAATATATTGTACACAATATAACCATCACGCTTATAATTATCACTTACAAGCAATGGTTCATGACATGCTCAATCACAATACATGTTTTTCTCAGTAGGCAATATATTGTACTCCATTTATCTCAATGCGTATAATTTCACATTTATAAACAATAAATCACAACAAGTATTTATCTCACATAATCATGCTTTCAAGGGCTTAGTTCATCGTTTAAGTTATCAAGACTCAACTCTCATGTATATAAACGACATATATACACATAGACGCACACACCCTCGTACAAAGATGAAAATAATTCATTTTTCCTTACCTCAATTCCCAGCAAGGCTACACAAGGATGCTAAAGAGGTCCAAGCAATCTATCAATCTAAGTGCTCAATAGGATAGCTTCCAAATAACAACACACCATTGATGAACAACAAGATTTACTATGCTCTCACAATAAACCGAAAATATTCAAAAGTGGAACCAACCACAATAATCAACTCAAACCCTAATGATAGCTAAATTAGGGTTCCATGAATGGAATACTCAAAAGGAAAGAGATAGTTATGAAACTTACCAAAATCTCTAACCCAAAAGTGAGGTTAAAACACAAGATGAGCTCCAAGCTTTCAATAACCAAAAATCGGTGACAATGTTCAACTTATGGTCCTTAACAAGATTTAAGAGAAAAGGAAACCAAAAATCAATAGTTGAACACATAAATTCAAGAATATAGATCCTAGGGTTTGAAGTTGGAAAACTCAAAAGAATTAGAGAATTATTCCAATACTTAGAGCAAATGGAAGAGGATACACTCGTCCAATGACCTACAATAAATGTGAAAGAAAAGGGAGGAGATCAAAGTGCCACAAAGTGGTCTTACAAGAGAAATAAAACTCAAAACCCATAAAGCTAACTTAATGCCAAACAAGACCTTAGCCTCTAAGGGTTGAGAATAAAACAAGGAAAATTAATAAAGGATCCAATGGTTGAAATAAAGTCTTGCAAAGTGAAAGACTAAGAATAATGTATACTTGCATTTAAGTGCCATCTAAACAAGGCCCTATGATCCAAGGGTTAAGATTAAAGATGGGAGAAGAAGATTAATGGCTAGAATTTAGATAACACCTAAAAGTGGGAAATGTCCAATATCTTCTCAACTTATGGTTAATTACAAGAGTGCCATCAAGCCTCTTAATTATCCTTCCATCCCTTGTCATCCTCTCTATTTACCACTATGTCACTCATACCCCAACACTTAGCCAAATCTCTACACTTTGCATTAAGTGCTCTTAATATGAAAATACCACTTTACCCTTTGGTCATTTATTTTACAAAATCGTTTTCAACAATTTTCATTATTTTTAAAATGAAAATACAACATGCAACTTGTAAATTTAATCTCACATAAAACATGTAAGTGATGCTAAGGAAATCAACACATTTAGCACAAAATCACATTAAACACATAATCACATAAGCATTTAATCATTAATAAAAAATTTAATTAGCACGTAAAAATACCGGACGCTACAACCTCCACACCTTAGGAGATTTCGTCCTCAAAATCATGACGTAACTAAAGAAGAAACAAGTCTGGGTATTTTTCCCAAACTTCACGTTCACATTCACAAATCGCTTCCTTGACATCGTGATGGTGCCATGAGACCTTAACTAACAAAATGGTTTTGTCTCATAAAATCCACTCTCAAGCACCTAAGATCCTCACGGTTCGCTCCCCATAGGACACGTTCTCGATAACAACGACACCCGTCCAACTCAAGACATGAGATGGATCTGGCTCGCACATGAGAAAGATGAACATATGGAATAAACACTGCGAACCCTGGGGAGCTCATATGGTAACCCACTCGGTAGGCCACTAGACCATAATCACCCAAAAAAACAAAAAGGGACTAATCCCAAGTCCAAAATTCAAGGTAGGACTAAAAGTCCATTAATCACTATCAAGGCTCCTATGACCATAATGATCATACCTCAAGTCTGTGTACTACACTAACCTCAGTAAGGAAGATCAAATCTTCAACCTTAAGAGCACCAGAAGGATCCACTACCTAGAAAAACATATGCTAAGGCCCTAAATCAATGCACCTAATCCTCGAGTAATAATGGTTACCCTTTGCCCTATAACCATATCATTCAGTTCACTATTTCAACCATTAAAGCACTAGATCCATAATCATGATCACAGTAAATAATACACATATAATTTCTTCACATTTCAATTCTACGATCATTATATCATTGCCTTCCTAAATAAATCATTTTGGACCTCAAATTATCAATTGATTCAATTAACACACTCTATAACATAATGTTAGGTGCACCCTTTGCATCACTAAAGTCTAATGACATTTAAACCTCGATTACAACCCATAGTCTTGTGGATAAGCTATGATCACACCTCGATTACTCAAATTGACAATCTATAAGATATAATAGTCTCCCAAGAAGACATCTCAATCTAATACTTTAATTAACGGTTCAATGACAATCATATATAAACTCAATTCACTAGTTCATACGTTACATACCATCTCTCTAGGGTTCCAAACCACTTAGATGCTACCACAGAACATATCACATCATACCCTATAACTCACTCTCTAATATCCATAACTTCATTACTCAGTGAAACTTGATTGTTTCAAAGCAAAACCTAACTCTTTCAAAGTCAAGTCCCCAACTCTAAAATCAAATGGTACAACTAGTTCTACCATAAACCACCCATCAAAAGGTAACACAGGTCACATGTCCCTAAGAATCCCTATATATATATAAACAAGGTAGGTAAAACGTACATCGACGAGTCCTTAATCCTCAACAAAAATAGCTTATACTTTCCTCATAACACAAACGCAGTTAAATAATGTAACCATACACTAAGCCCAATCAACCTCAACTCACTTGATAAGGTACATTACCGAAAACCCGTGGAAGTAATTCCAACCACACAATCGCGAAGCGAGAATGACCGTGCTCCAAGTACGTGATGAAGGAAATGAAGAAACACGATAATTTCCTACTCATGTGAAGACACATACACAGACAATGACATAAAAGACCAAGGCAAACCATCACAGTAACTCATCACAACCAATGCCCATACTATCACTCAACACCCGACACATCAAGTGATGATAAGGGAACTCACACTAAATCCAACTCTATGAAATCTAGTGATCAACCAATAATAATCCTCAAGGTTACAAGTCATACCTCCTTTCAATTAGGAACCACAATCATGTACTAACTATCATTCTTTGCACTATGATCACTCTACTTCATACCTCAATCACAGTAAATCTTAACATCTCCAATTTTTCATGCTTTATAGGTCAACCAAGGCCTAAACTCATGTTCTAACCACCACATAAACCACCTAACACCAATAACTATTTATCAAGTCTGCAATCTCCTCGTGACATATAGTTATACTCCTAATCTATTCCTCAAATCATGTTTCTATAATCTACAGTCTTATATACTAGCTAATAATCATGCCTCAAGTGAATTACCAAATCATATTTTTGGAATTAAAAGCTTAAATGGCAATTATTAGTTACAACATTACCAAAAATCAACATCAAGATCTCCAAATCAAAACCGCCACTAATAAGTGATTTAAACATACAAAAACTCTCAAAATTTTAACCATCACCAATTAACTAACAGTCGTTTCCTCGAACATCATTTTTACTTTCCATAAATAATTCAAGACTTATACACAAGCCCACTACTTACAAGCTAAATAAAATGCAAGATCATACTTTGCATCACTAAGTCACACACAATGATTCACAACTCTCTCATCACAGATTACCACTTTAAGGCTCATAAAACACATCTCCTAGTGTTACACCAACTTATGATCCATAATCAATAAATGCCTACACTTAGAGTCAAGTCCATTAGTAACAATGCAAGGATACAGATACATCATAACCCCAATTAAAACAACCTCGAAGTACTAGAATGATACTCATTAACACACATTGAATACCACAAGATAAAACATCTACTAGCAACTACTTCAATAAGAAAAATCTACCTAACGACGCCTACATAAGGACATCTAATCACCAAACCCTTTAATGGTTCAAGCAAAAGGGAAACCAAGGCTTAGGTTATACCCCACTAAATCATCAATGAATTAGTTACACTTCATAATGTGCCACACACTCAAAGTGGACATAACTAAACCTCCGTAAGGCTAACAAGTAACATGCGATACAAAGGGACATGGGAAAAAGAACTAATTGCTTTAAACAAAATCCCACCATAAAGGAAGAGTAAGAGACGCTACCTCGCATGAATGTGAGGCATTTAATAAATTCAAATAGCATGACTAGAATCATGCGGCCTAGAAGAGACACGACCCTGCATATTCATTTCCTGAAAGGGTCATTGCTGAGGAGAAACTACAGAAGCCTCAACTGATAAATAATACTTGGTGATAAGATCCTGCAGTCTACTTTGAAAGCAACCTTGCTTGCGTCTAGTACAACCACTCATTGTCAAGTAACGGAGCGGACACAATGGACTTTTATGTCCAGGCTAATAATAGTGATAACATACCACCTCCCTCTGGTTAGCCTCATACGGAAAAGAAATAGTTGGTGCATGAGGAGTCGATTGTGCAACAAGGGACAGTCCTTATAAGGGTGACTTAACCGACCACAACGGAAACACACACTCGAAGGTCTGTCGAGAGTGGGCAGATGATGAGGATATGCCGACAGGCTGTGCCCAAGATGTCCATAAAAGAAGCATCAACGAGGAAGACTTGAAGATGAAGGAACAGGTGGAACCGACTGTAAGCGCTGCTGAACTGCAGCAATACGAGCACTCCTCCTCAAACGCTTCCTACAACCCTGCTCTGGGCGGTATCCCGATGCGCAATCTTGAGCTCTGCGCCCCTTAAGAAACTAGTGCATCCTCAACCATCAAGAGAGATCTAGTCGTTTGTCTGATGTGCAACCTGCGTCTCATAAACTGGAGCTACATTCACCGACTCCCTAACCTGCATAGGATTCCTTTCAGACGCTATAACTTTGAAAAAGAAACAACGAGAAAGAAAGTTTAAACCATAAGGATGAAACCTTCCTTTCGAACATCCAACACACTAGTACGATACCCTCTAACAAGTCAAACATTGAAAACAATCAATTCACACAAGGAAGGTTGATACTAATCCATGCCTAAAATGAAGTCGAAGCTCATCATGTTAAAGGGAGTGAAGCCATGTGATAACGACCGTCAAGTAATCACGACTTCACAATCACGACACCTATGAGTCAAGTACACACTACATCCCACTAGTGCATAGATAATACATGTGCCATCAAGAATAGAGAAACTAATCCCAAAGATGAAACAAGGTAGAAGCAACAAAAGGACAAGAAAATCCCGAACCATAAATAAGCTAACCCAACTTCCAAAACAAGAATGAAAGGATCAACGCATGGCCAACCCAAGGTACACCAAACTAAAAAATAACGTCGTGCTGACATACGCACAAGTCAACATGATAACCAACTACCACTAGCAAGTGACAAGTGGTGGTATTAAACCGTACCATAATCTAAAGACCTTGCCCGTCGTCCCATAGAAAAACACATGCTCTCATACCAATTTGTCACGCCCCGAATTTCCTTACTCCGGAACGGAGCTTAAGAAACCCAAGGGTGATGTAAACAGTACACTAAACACGAAAGATAAATGCGGAAAACGAAATGTGGATTTAAACCAAACCTTCAACCTAACCAATATCATCCCCCCAGCCCCAAATCCATGCCACAAGCATAGTAGAAAGAATGGTGAAGTATATGGGAGCGAACGAAAACAAAATAAAAAGGTACACACAAATCAGGATCCACCGAGGTCTACAACGAGTACTTGGTTACTGAGTACTTGGTGACCCTCCACCGAGTTGTGACTGACTAAACATTCTGGAATTTTGATGAAAATTGAAGTTTTAAAATGCAAAAATGCGAGATTTTACGATATGGCTCCGTTTTTCATGCCATCGGTCCCGAGAAATCATTATTATTGGAATAGTGAGTTTTTCATTGGTAGAACCCAAAAATAGTTACCAAGACCTTGGGAAACTCATAAAATATAAACTTGGCATAAAAGTAATTTTGATAAGTTTCGTAAAATCTTTCGTCTTGCCCCCAGTCTTCGTTTTAACTACTGCCGGTTTCTAAAAGTTGAAATCTTTAAGAGAATGATTTTATTTAAATTAATTTCTAAAATAAGAAATTTGTCGGGGTTACGGAGGTAGGCAAAAATGGGTTTTTCCATTCAAAATGAAAGGGTTTGTTCGAAAACCTAGAAAAATATCATTTTTGGCTGGACACCTAATAACCATATTCAATAACTATCCTTCACATAACAACTCAAGATAAAAGAGTTCATACATTTAATAGTTAAAACTCATCAAGGCAAAACACGACATAGTTTTCATAACATGAAAGAGTCTTTACATTTTCGGCACACCAAAGTGCACCAAAAGAGAAAAGTCCCCGCGTATAATGCTCCAAGGGACATACATCCATCTAAGAAACTCGGCTAACATGCTAGCCGTGTCAAAAGAAAGTAGTTTAACACATTTGACTTACATAAACAAAAGAAACATATAGATATATGTTTATCAAGTTAACGACTAACAAAAGTATTGTCCGCCACCCCTGCACAAAAGAGCGGACATAATGCCACACATCCATAGAAAGACTTTGGAAATCTCCCAACGGAATCATCACATGAAAATTATATAAGTCGTGGGGTGAGCTCACTAGCCTAGTAGAGGAAGCGTCATCACCTCAATCTCAGTAGTTCGAGTGGTATAACCCACCCAAGATTCATGCTATTAATCCTAGGTCGGTCTCTTGTCACAGATGGCTCTCACGTTAATCTGGAATCCCATTGAACCCAATAAGCAATTTCCCCAACATGCTCACATTATAGTCATTCAAACATAGCATGATTCAACAACCAAATCATAATCACATATATGATCTTTTAAATGCAATATGACTCAACACACCTCATGATACACATTTTTCCCAACACATGTTACTTTTGAGGATACAAGCTCATCAAGTAAATGTAAAGTACTGCATAAATTCTTCCCAAGCGAATTTTTTCTCTTTCACTTTCAACAAGAAAAGTGGTTGCACGAGATCCTCACTTGAAATTCCATGCTCCTAGACCCAAAGGTCACGAATACGAAAGGAGCCCACTTACGACTCCAAACCCGGTATCACAATTTCGGACTTACTAATTCCATAGGTGTGAAACACCCACTGGCCAGTTGTTGCGACGATCTGACACAAGACTACCCACACATGATTACACGACCCGCATATACCAACACCATGATTTTTGACATTACACGATGTACTTAATATGAATTATGGTTTTAAATAAAAATCATGTTCCATCACAATATATGCTTTTCTCATTTGCAATATATTGTACTCAATATAACCATCATGTTTACAATTTCACACTTACAAGCAATGGTTCACGACATGCTCAATCACAATACATATTTTTCTCATTAGGAAATATGTTGTACTCCATTTATCACAATGCTTAAAATTTCACAATTATAAGCAATAAATCACAACAAGCATTTATATCACACAATCATGATTTCAAGGACCTAGTACATTGTTTAAATTGTCAAGACTTAACTCCTATATATATATACGGCATATATACACATAGCCGCACACACCCTCATACAAAGATGAAAATAATTCATTTTTCCTCTACCTCAATTCCAATCAAGCTTACACAAGGATGCTAAAGAGGTCCAAACAATCTACCAATCCAAGTGCTTAATAGGATAACTTCCAACTAGCAACACATCATTTATGAAGAACAAGATTTACTATGGTGTCACAATAAACTAAAAATATTCAAAAGTGGCTCCAACTGCAAGAATCAACTCAAACCCTAATGATAGCTAAACTAGGGTTCCACGAATGGAATACTCAAAAGGAAAGAGATAGTTATGACACTTACCAAAATCTCCAACCCAAAAGTGAGCTTAAAACACTAGATGAACTCCAAGCTTCCAATAACCAAAAATTGGTGACAAGGTTGAACTTGTGGTCCTAAACAAGATTCAAGAGAAAAGGAAACAAAAAATCAATAATTGAACACATAAATTCAAGAATATAGATCCTAGGGTTTGAAGTTGGAAAATTCAAAAGAGTTAGAGACTTACCCTAATACTTAGAGCAAATGGAAGAAGAGAGCAACCCGAGTAATTCCTATATTGAACACTTATTCAAACTCCAAGTGAAAGGAAATGGAATCAAATGAGGAAGTTATTATGAGCAAGAGGGAAGGAGAAATATAGAAAGAAAATAGTCTAGTAGATAATGAGAGAAGTCTTGCAATGAAAGACTTATGTGTTGTAGAGATTTTCCACTATCTCTCACACTCATCCAATGACATACAATAAATGTTAAAGAAAAGGGAGGAGATCCAAGGGCCATAAAGTGGTCTTGCAAGATGAATAAAACTCAAAACCCATAAAGCTAACTCAATGCCAAACAAGGCCTTAGCATCTAAGGGTTGAGAATAAAACAAGGAAAATGAATATAGGATCCAAGGGTTGAAATAAAGTCTTGCAAAGTGAAAGACTAAGAATAATACATTCTTGCATTTAAGTGCCATCAAAACAAGGCCCTATGATCCAAGGGTTAAGATTAAAGATGGGAGAAAAAGATCAATGGCTAGAATTTAGACAACACCCAAAAGTGGGAAATGACCAATATTTTCTCAACTTAGGGTTAATTACAAGAGTGTCATCATACCTTTTAATTACCCTTCCTCCCATTTTCATCTTCTCTATTTAAAACTATGTCACTCATACCCCAACACTTAGCTAAATCTCTACAATTTCCACTAAGTGCTCTTAATATGAAAATACCACTTTACCTTTTGGTTATTTATTTTACAAAATCGTTCTCAACAATTTTCATTATTCTCAAAATGAAAGTACAACATGCAACTTGCAAATTTAATCTCACATAAAACATGTAAGTGATGCTAAGAACATCAACACATTTAGCACAAAATCATATTAAACACATAATCACATATGCATTTAATCATTAATAAATATTTTTAATTAGCACGTAGAAATTAAATATAAAAAGGGTTCGGAAGAAGTTGTTGTTGACCATTTATCGAGGATTATTGTTGAGTATACAAAGGAAACTACTCTTCTTAAGGATTCTTTCCTAGATGGGCATCTGTTCAATGTGGCTATTGTGGAATAGATACCGTGGTATGCTGACATTGTCAATTCTAAAGTCACGAGTTAAATTCTAAAAGGTTGGTCTAAGAATGAAAGAGACCGATTCTTCAGCCATGTCACATTTTATATATGGGATAATCCACGATTATACAAGTATTACGTTGATCAGATTATCAAAAAATGTGTCCCTGGAAGTGAGGTGCAAAGTATTTTAAAGTTTTACCACACACTAGAATATGGGGGACATTTTGGAAAACAAAAGACAGGCCACAAGGTGCTGCAAAGTGGGTTCTATTAGCCATACATATTCAAAGATGCATTTGGATATTGAAAACCATGTTTGCGATGCAAGTAGTTGGGATCTATATCTTGACGGGATATGATGCCTCTAATCCCGATTTTGATTGTGGAATTATTTGATGTATGGGGGATTGCTTTGATTAGATTATTTCCAAAATCATATAAGAAGGAGTACATACTTGTGGGAGTTGATTATGTTTCGAAATGGGTAGAAATGATAGATACCATACATGTTGATCATGAGGTGGTAGAGGAATTTTCTAAGTCAAACATTTTCGCAAGATTTGGTGTGCCACGGGTGATAATCAGTAATGGCGAAAAATAGTTTCATAATCATTTTCTTGGTGGTATATGTCAAAAGTATGACGTCAATCATAGGATTGGTACACCATATCACCCCTAGTCACAAGGACAAGTAGAGGTTTCTAACAGGGAAGTCAAGAATATATTAGAGAAAACAATGCGAGTTGATTTTAAAGATTGGCCTCAAAGGTTAAATGATGCAATGTGGGCTTATAGAACAACGTATAAGATGTTGATTGGTATGACACTATACCATTTTATTTATGGTAAGGCATATCATCTCCCTGTTGAGCTAGAGCATTGAGCATACTAGACAGTTCGGAGGTTGAACTTTGAAATAAAGAAGTTCGGTGCTCAGTGGAAACTCCAACTTTAAGAGCTTGAGGAGCTAAGAAACAATGCTTACGAGAACTCTCGGATTTACAAGGCTCGAACAAAAGCTTTTCATGAGAAACATATTCGAAAGAAAGTCTTTGAGAAAGGCCAGAAAGTTTGGCTGTTTAATTCAAGATCAAAGTTGTTTCCTAGTAAACTTCAGTTAAGATGGGATGGACCATACACGATTACAAATGTTTTCCCCCATGGAGCAGTAGAGCTTGGTGATCCTGAGACATGAAAGAAATTCGTTGTGAATGGTCAAAGATTGAAGCATTATATTGATGTTTAGTCAGTCGAGTGTGTTGTGGAGATGATGGATTTGACTGATCCGACACACGAGCTGGACGAGCTTGAGCCCGATTACTGAAAGTTGGCAATGTTGCACCAACGATGTTAAATATTGGTACTAGGTGATTAAGAATAGCTTTTGATCCTAGTTTGTACCTATAGAATGTAGTTTAGTCAGTTTTTGTTCTGTTGAGTCGTAAGATCGAGTGAAAAGTATCATCCTTGTCATGATTAAGATAATGTAGAGAGTTAGTGTAGAGCATTAGTGCGATGAAGAGAGTGCGTAAAATGATGGAGTGTAAAGGCTGAAGCAAGAATCCCACAGAGGGCCCTACGCGTCATCCGTAGCTCAAGCTACATGCCTCCCGTAGATCTAAGAATAGTGTTCGCGGCTATATAGCCCGAAACAAGCTTTAAATTTCTTTCACTATCTCATTTCTCCACTAAAAAGTCCGAAATCACTCCTTATCTAGTCATACTCCAATTTCGAATCATACTCGGTAACTTTTGCATCAGATACGTGCGTTGATCATCCGAAATCATGTGAATAACTCGAAGAGTCTCAAAAACTAAATTTTTGAAGAAATAATCAAATCCTTCGATTCAGTGATTTTTTCTTCGATCATCGTGTTTCTAATTACTTTTCTAATCATTCTAAATAGATATCGACGAATGAATCTTGTTGAAAACATGTTTTGATTTGTTTCTCAAAATTTGAAAGTTTCAGCATAGAGAGCGGATTGGATTTCAAATTCTTACATGTTTTTTATTTAAGGGTTTGTTTAATCATCATATTGGGTCCATTTAGTAATGATTTTGAGTTTGATTCGGTAACCGGACTGATCCGCTAATTATTTTATGAAATCCCGAATGTAGGCATGAAGCCACGGACATGGAGATGATCAAGTTCTTCATGGCCGAGGTCGCCTACCCTTTCGCCTCAACGAAAGAGGAGACATTTAGTGCAAGCCCACAGATCACCGTCTCCATCGCCCGACAGAGTTGATTCACCGATGGATTCACTGATTGATTCTCCGGTCGCTTCATCACCTATTATACCACGAGTGGCACCTGAGCCATAGGATGAGCTGGCGATGCGGTGTTGGTTTCTCAGTTACCAGTACCACCTAGGACAGATGTGGGTGAGATGTTAAATAGAGTATTAAAGAGGGGATACTAGCAGGAGCGGATTTATTCTGTGATAGCTTTAGGGAGGCTGCAACCGCTGCCAGCTTTAACAATCTGTGATTTATGGGAGCGATGATTCTTAACGATCCTTACCCCTACCTCTATATTTATCTATTCTAATATGATTGAGGAGTTTCGGTTGCACATGCAACATTACAGCATAGGGATGCGATTAGGGGCAGAGGTTAGGGGTGAGATTCGAGATTACTCCCCAGACTATAGCAGAGGCATACGGTATACCAGATACATGCCCACCTTAGTTGGATAGAGATTACCCACCTTTACCAAAGCCATTGCCTAGCTTGACTAAGATAGTCTAGAGATAGACTGAGGGGAGCTTTGCGGATGATTAGAACAACTGCATACAGAAGAGTGATTATCATCCCAAACTGTGGCTTTTAGACATGATTTTCAAGTCTCAGGTGCATTCTCAGGGGCACAAGACTCATAGATGGCGGCTATTTTTGGTGTTACATTATGCTTTTAAGTTCAGCCGATGGTGTCGATTCCCAAGATTTTGTGGCAGGGCTTGTACCAGTATTATACGGATTTGTGGACGGAGAGTAGTGTTAGGTGGCATATATTTAGGATCAGATTCCCGACACTGACCTTGCGGCTTATGGATGTTGCTGGGATTGAACCTAATGAGGGGATGGACCAAAACATTTTTGAATGAGGTACGTACATCTCGAGCATGTGGACCAAGACTTAGAGGATATTGTATGGTGATGTAGTGTTACAGAGGAGCTCGATGGTCCCTAGCCCGCGTATCCCTCTAGTGATACCGCCTGTGGAGCCTATGGAGGTAGAGGGTGCACATGATAATGCTATGCAACCTCAGGATGAGGGGGTACATGCTGAGATACCTTGAATGCCTACTAAAGCGATAGTGATGCTCACTAGAGAGCAGTTCGATGCCATTGTGGCAAGACATGCAACATTGCAGGATGCGGTTAGATAGTAGGGAGAAGCTATGGTAGATTTATAGAGGACTTACGAGCCAACATGAAGGACCAGATAGAGAGTGGAAGGATGCGCCAGAAAGCAGAGAAGAGGCTTTGACGTAGTCATCGGCGGCTATGAGATTTGGTTCAGGCCCATTTTGATCATGAGGGATTGCCATTACCTGAGACTCTGACTGCTTCGTTAGAGGATGAATATAATGAGTTTGATGAGGATGATGAGTAGTCATGTAGTGTAGTAATAGTTTTTGGTGGTTTTGGGTTTTTCACTAGAGTTAAATTGTTCAGTGGATAGTTAGTGATATGTGCTTCATGTTACCACTGAAACGATTGACTGCTAAGTGTAATTTTTGTATTTTGATATTTATAAAATTAGAAATTTTTATATCAGTACGAAATTGTTGTTCACATTGTACATTTCCCGAGATTATGATGATGTATACGTAGAATTGCGTGAGTTTTAGAGTTTTTTTGGATAGAGTCGCGCAATGAGAACTTGTGTGCGTTTAAGTGGGGGGAGTGCGATTTGTTATTGGAGAATGATGTTGGAGAGTAGGTATGTCAGTTTTAAAAAAAAAAGAGCTGTGAAAATTTAAGCCAAGCCTACGCTTGGAAGCTACGCGCCACGCGTAGGGGCCATGCGTAGGGTAATTCAGGCAATTCAAATTTTGGCCCGTTTGAGGGGGTTTTCGGCTTGTTTTGTACCTGTATTGTATTAGGATTTATTTTAGGATATTTTTAGGATTTAATTAGAGGTTTGTAGAGCAGTCTTAGTCTGAGTAGGAAGTGGAATTCAAATATAAGTTAAATATGAGTTGTTAGTTATTTCCACTATCCACTTCAAACAAGGATTTCAAATCCTTTTCCTCCATGAATCTGGTACATCCATCTATAAATACACCCATTGAGAGACACAATTCATAATTCACATAAGAGCTTGTGCAATATGACTAGTTCCTCTTACTCTATTCCTTCTTCTCTTTCATTGTATAATTTTGAGGGTGAGCGTTTAGAGAGTGATTATGAGATCAAATCTGATCCTGAAAAATTCATTGAAGAAGATGTCTTGCCCAAGGATGGAGATATGGAGATTGGGTAGGTGAGTACAAATAAAGGAGCTATAAGCAGAAAGAGGAAAAGACTCACACGTACTACGTTTACAATGTGCAGAATGCAATTTGAGTTGAAGTTTTATTAAAAAAGAATGAATGAGTTATTGACTACACCTAGGAAGGAAATCCTAAGTCAACCAGGATTGAGCAATTTAGAGCACCACGCCTGATGGAAGGTGTATCCAAGGTTGGTTCAGAAATTTTATGAGAAGATGTGGATTGAGGGACCACCAGGGGTGAGGTAATTAAAGCTCGAGTGATTGAAAGGAGTGATCCTATAGAGATAAGTAGGAGATTGATTGTTAAGGCATGGAAGATCCCTGAGGAATATCCGAATCACTTGAAGGGCAAGTTTAAAGAAATCCTATCAAGATGGCCACATATAGATGAGGAGATGATTATAGAGATATGTGCTATGTATGTTCCTAAAGTAGGAGAAACAAGTATTGAGAATTTAAGGTTAAAAAAATAACTGTTTTATTTGGATTGTATGCTTGTTGCTCAAGTCTGTCAGAACCATAAGACAAGTTAGAGGGGATACTCATCCATTAAGATGATATATACTATGTCTAAAGGATATTGGGAGTCAATTCTGAGAGTGATATTGGTTCATATTCTGACGGTTCAAAGGATTGTGCGTAGGAAATTGCCAGGCGAGGATTTGATGGAGTATTGTCTCCTATACCCATTTTTTATATCAAAGATCACTGAGCAATAGTTGGGTGAACGATTGGAAGAGATGGGTGAAGTACGTTTGAAATTCACAAAGGAATATCCAGAAAGAGGTTTTTGTTCGATTGGAGAAGACATCCAATCTCCATAGGGTTTTATGATAGATACCACATGATGAGAAAGATTAGGAGGAGGACTCGAGAATGGATTAGGATGTAGGAGTAGGATTTTATTTTGTTTTAGTAGATAGGGGACAATTTCAATTCCTAGAGACGGTAGTCGCTTAAAGTCATGTCTTTGCAATTTGAATTCATAGAGATTGTCGGCCCTTAAGGCCAAATCTTTGTCATTTATTTTAATAAAATTCTTCATTCCATAAGCAATATGTTGATGATTTTTGGATATTTTTTTATGCAATTTGTTTTCCATTGCTATGATATTGGGTATGTATGTTTTGTTGAGCATATCGATAGGTGATCCAAATCAAGTTTGGGGGAGGAGATCAACTGCTACATTGTGCAATTTTGGGATTATACATTAAGGGTAACTGTATTCTTTCTCTTGTTTTAAGAACCATGGGGACATGGTTTATTTTAAGTTTGGGGGAGAAGGTATAGTTTAGGAATGAAAATTTTGATGAAAAAATTGAAAAATTTGGAAAAATTAAAAAAAAATTGGAATGAAATTCTTTGTTTTCATGCATTATTGTTTTGCTTTACAAGTTGACTGAGTTTGTATTTATGATATATAAGTAATATATGTTGTGATATTCCCATTCATGAAAGTGATGATTAGATCGAGTGAGTGAAAGTGATGTGGTTTTACATGGGTGAGTGAATTAGTGAAATTGAAACTAAGAAAGACACTTTGACCTATAAGCACAATCACACATTCAATATGGGAAAAATAGTTAATCTTTAACTCTATAGTTGAAAAATAATGTTGCCATAATAAAAGGGGAGAAGGGGAGATGATATGGTTGAAATGGAGAAAGTTGAAAATTATTTTGAGAAATAAAATGTAAAAAATAGTTCTTTGATCTGAGTATTCGGGCCTTGATATCATCAATATAATTATTCATGTAAAAATGGGAGAAAAATAATGATCATAAATTCCACGGAAGAAGTTCGGGCCCAGTTAGTCGGGACAAAAAATCCTCGCTGGAAAGTTTGAAGCTTAGAAAGACAAAAAGGGATGAAAAGAGGAAAGATAGAAAGATGAGTTTTTATGAAAAATGGCAAAAGTTGATAAATGAAGTAGGATAGAGGAATTGAAATACCATGGAGAGTGTTCACAACAACACAGGGGGTTATCTGGATTGGGAGTAGAGAGTTACGAAGTCATTCACTTAAGTGGGAACCATTCACAACATAAAGCTCGAGATCGTTATTGTTCGGTAATGAGTGGGAATATTTGAATTTATATTGTCTTGTGCATTATATTATAACTTAGTTTATACGGGTGTGAAATCATGACTGTGTGGTTACGATGAATGAAGAAGTTGTGGGTAATATATCTAACCCTCACGAGAGTTCACTCGGTATTGCCGAGGGATTTAAAAGGCTTATTACACGTGCTAAGTGTAATCGTCAATCCTCACGAAAGCAAGGGAGTAGTGGAGGTTAGTATAGGATAGTTAGGATAAAAATCATCCTGGCGTAGGTTTAGATAGTTTTCCGGAGTTCATTGCTAAGGGACTAGCAATATGTAAGCTTGGGGGTGTGATAAGTGCTCAATATTGTCCATTTTAAGCCCCTATCTTGCATTTGTTACGTCTTTTCATTCTATTATTGGGTATTTTTATGTTACATGTGTGTTTAAGTGTGTTTTAGGAGTTTAATGATGAAAAAGAGCTAACTCTGGTGAATTAACTAGAGAAGTGTTCATTTCTATTCAAGAGGAAGACTTAAGATGTGTTTTCAAGGGAAAAGTGGCTTCCGGAGGGCAGAAACGGTATTTTTTTGAGCCGCAACTTCAAGAATCATTCTAATGGAGTCGAAGGGGTCCAAACGGTGTAACTACCAAGAAAAGTGATTTCCATAAAAAATACTACGGACCAGATACGGACTTAGTAACTAAAAGTGGCTAGAAAAAGCTACTTTGACGAACTACCTACAGACCTTTGAAAATGAGCTACGCGTTGTCCTTAGAAGAAGCTATGCGCCACCCGTAGCCCCTATTTGTGCCGTGTGTAGGGTCTCTACAGGGCACGCGTATTTGTCTGGCAATTTTAAGATGTTGAAAAGTCCGTTTTGTCCCCGACTTGTTCTCCTTGTAGCGGCTGTGACTTGATACCTCAATACATGTGCAAATATAAACATATATATAAAAATATAGGGGTTTTATGAGTTTTTGTGTAAAATTACATCCGAGGCTTACATGATTTCATTGTGATGAGTCACGGCTAGTGCTTTGACAGGGTGGCGACACACTTAGTATGTCCGACATCTGAGGCTTTGACTCAGTCTTTCGAGTTAGGTATTTAGTGTTGTAAGGGTCCGACGTTCTTGTTTTCCCTTGTAATGGGATTAGTACCTGCTTTGTTTCTCGTGTTTCTACGTGCCCTATGTGTTGATGTGAATTTATGTGCCTTGGTTGTTTGACTTACGTGCTTACGTGTATTTGTATTATCTTGTTCGTTCTTCATGTTTATACGTACGTGATAAATGTAATGCGATTTTATTTAAACCTGTAGCGTTTAGTACTTCGACTTGACGACACGTTTGGTTTGTTCGGCATTTATGGTTTTCATTCGATTGGGTTAGTGACGACTCCGGTGATCGGGTAGTTGAGTCTCGTACCCGGAGTGTTTATTTTGACTTGTGTTATTTCTTGACTATATGTAGAGTTTACGGGGGGTGCAAGATATACATTGCGAGTCGATTCGTGATTTATTTTAGTTTATATCCGACTATATAGCCGAATTATTTATTTCGGACTTTATTAGTTATTCAGAGTACCGTGGGGTTTTCGGTGATTTAATTGGTGGATAAATTTTGTGCCCCAGAGTTTTATTTGGGGCCTATATTATTTATTTGGAATCCGGTGAATTTTATGGGCTCACGTGGAATTATTTGAGTGTCCCCGATATATTTTACAGGACTTATTTTACTTATGCGAATTTAATTATGATTATATATTCATGAGAGTATAATATATGTCTTGGGGTTAAAAGGTGAATTGGCAAGACAGGAGAGTTACTTTTGTAATTAGGGAAGACTAGAGAGTGACTTTTGTAAATAGCATAAATATAGATACACGTGTATATGTATTCCCGTAGCTTCTATTTGTCTTCATCATCAGGAATCAGTTTTTCCTCTCTTTCACGACACACATACATAGGAAGTTGTATTCTCTCTCCTTCATCACTGATCTGCTCCTCTCTCGTCTTCATCATAGATTCGGTTAGCGAGAGAGAAATCGGAGCAAGGATAGACATAGGTCGCGCAGACGAGAGAAAGAGAAAGTCGCCGACAGCGACCTGGTGAACCAACGATGGCTGGAGCAGTGTCGGCTATAGGTGGTGGGCGATGGCACTGTGGTGGCGCTGACTCGCTCTGGTGGCGCAACAGCAGCTGGAGTTCACGCAGCTACAGTTTGCACAGAAACTGTTATGGCCGAAACTTTGACCGACGAATTGGCTGACTTCCCGACCTCGGTTTCGGCTGAAATTCGGAGGGTAGCTTCAACTAGATGTCAGCTACGACGTGTAAAACTTTCATAATTTTCCGTTGAGCGGTTTGTCGGGAAATTCGATTTGAAGTTTCGAATTTTCGTTTGGATTATATTATATCTATTCAAAATTATTAACCAATTGCTAATGGGCTTCATATATATTGTATAGGTTGTCGAGACGGACGTTTTGGTATATTCGAAATAATTTTCAGGCGACTTTAGTTGGCGGGCTCTATAATCGGGCGCCGACACTGTTCACTGTCGGACAAATCGGGACTGTCTGTATATATATGCATATCGGACACTCACTAATAGTGCGTATAAAATGTTAATAAATCCCCATTGGATGTTTATGAGTAAATAAAAATATTTAATTAAATTCCTAGTGGTAGACGGAAATCTAGGAATTTTATAGAATTTACGGAGTACCCATAAATAGATTAAATGAAGTTGGAGTTGGAAATTACTTTAAAGGAATTAAATAAATTAGTTCCTTTGGAGAAATTAAATAAATTATTTTCCGGATTTAAAATAATTATAAACCTATTTAAATTAAATCGATATAGGCGGTTTAGTACCCCTTGAGCTCGGAATAGGTTTATAGAAAGTGTATGTGGACGTATATCCGGTAAATAAATTTTCCCCTATTATTTATATTTTATTAAAATTAAAAATAAGTTAGGGGGGATTCACGAGAATGAGGGACGTTATAACTTAGACTTGATTTTAATTCCCTTGTTGATTTTCTCGTAAATTATAAAGAAATTAAATTGCGAATTTAATTGTCTAATTTTCCCTGAGGCGGATTAATTTGAAAACAATTATTGGAAATTAAATTAAAAGTATGCTGGCATATAAAATCTATAAAGATTGGGTAATTGAGACCCGATTATTTCTGTGATAAATGGAAATTGATTTACTGTATAATTGAAACTGTGAAGCATGTTTTGTATGAGATTTCTTGGCTTTTATGCCGTGTTATTGAGAATATTAAATTCATATGGAGACATTTTGCATTCATGTAGCACCATGGTATATATATATTGTTTCGGTGCACGTTGCATGCCTCAGTTATATCAGGTACATGTCTGGATCGTTTGGAATGTCGCAATAACTGGCCAGGGGGTGGTCTAGCACCCAGGGAGCTAGTAACTCTCAATTCTCTAGACATTTGGGGGTGAGGGCTTGGGCCTCACTTGCCGGTTCCCCAACGGACTTGTGGTCTCCGCACTCTATTTGGCGATGCCCACCCTTCTTGTTATGGGTTTGTTGCCCCAGCAGTGAATAGTTTGGGATTCCTCGATATTTGTTTCACCCTCTAGCGGTTAGGGTTGCATTGGAGTTGCATTGTCATTGCATTGACATTCATATTGAGCATTTATTTGACATGTTCTTATATATTATTATTGCTTATTGATATTGAGCAGGTTATATCTGAATTTTTAATAAGAGATTTTTATTATTCTCTTAGGTGCTAGGGCGCGGTATTTGTGATGGATATTTTAACCATGGTTAAATTATAATGAAAGTTGTGAATTTCCTAGTGTAAACGAAACCGTGAAAACTTAAAGTTAAAAAGTGAAAAGTGACATTGGGGTTTAAGGATTCCCTGTATGTTAGGCTCTAGTTGAGATGGGTAGCAGTATATTGAGACTTAGTTGAAATTGTGATCTTGGCCACATAAGCCTTTGTGATTGGCGATTAGTATCATCACAGGATGATTGCTAGACCTCTCCGGTAGTGTGGAGTATTCCTGTTCCCTTAGCTTTTGAAATTTTGAGCTTATCGCTCATTCTGTCACTTTGACAGTGTATGAGTTATAGACGGTTCTTTGCCGTGTTTATTGAAAATCCCTTTCCGTAAGTACTCCGGTGAAGTTAGTGAACTCAGGACATGGTTGGTCATGTTCCTAAATCCTCGGTTATGGTTAGAATATATGGAGTCAAATATTCAAAGTTTTGAAAACTTAAAGCTTGGGAATTTTTATAAAACGTGTTCTCCGTTTACCCCGAGATTTGTTAACTATTTTTGGAAAGACAAAAGTTTAAATACATGTTTTATAAAATAAGTTTTCAATTCTCAGTACCGGGAGTATCGGTAGAAATCTGTTTTTGAAAGAAATTTCAAAAAAATTCCATTTTAAATTGTTTTGTAAAAATCGGTGAATTAGGACACGGTTTGTCCCTGTTCTAGAAATCTCGATGTTATTTCCGAGGTGTCACTATTGTGAGAGGTTGATAAATCCAGGTTTCTCCTAGCTTGTTGTCTGGAGTTCCTTCCTGTGCCCGGTTTTGTTTGGGCATTCTTTCAGAATTATTTTTTATAAATATTTAAATAAATGTTAAAGGTCTTAGGACCAGATTTGAAAGAAGTTTAAAAGTGATTTTAAAATGGTTGTCAGTTTGAACTCTAGTAGTTCTTCTTTCTCCTATAGTTATTCCTTAGGTTTAAGCCCGGACTTGTGATGTTGAGTTACGCACACCTAGTGTGATTCCTGTTGTTTCGGTTGGGTTTGGAGACGTTGGAACCAAATGAGATTTGAATGGGTCCTAACTTTTTCTTAAAAACCGGTTGAATCCTTCGGGGTTCAACATTTTTCTTTAAAAACTCGAGGACCATGGCATCTGTTTGGGACTAATTGACTCCAATAACCCTTTCTAGTGCCTAGATAGGCAGTGTGATTTAGAAATAGTTCGGATGGTTACCGAATCCAGTGTGGGGATAGTATCTTCCCTTTTTATGCCTCTTCGAGTGAACGGGTTGGTTCACCGATTATTGTAAGTAGAGGAAATGAATTGAAGATAGAAATGTGAGAGTGACTTCCTCTCTAGGAATTATTCGATAGTGATGATCGAGTTGTGGATATGATTATGATGATTCACTTTCGGTAGTCCTAGTGAGTGATCTATTTACCTCCTAGGAACCTTTCGCAGCATGCTAGGTGCACGGTATGGTAGATAATTAGTCTTGTTGTATCTCTAGATGAGAGTGGAGTTTGGATTGGTTGTCTATAGGCCTAGGTGACAGGCTTAGTTATTTACAAGACGTTATATATATATATACACGTACACATGTGTTGCTTATATTTTTGTTGATTTGTACTTCTTAAGATATCCGTAGTGTACTCGAGGTTAGTGATGAGGTTATTGATGGGGTCTTGGATTGGCGGGGTGCCATATGAGACGATTGACTGACCTAGGATAGATGCATGCACACGGGATGGTTAACCCTTTCTAGACAGCTATGAGTGTAATGTTTTGATATTATGGTGAGCCCCCGAGGTTGTGCTCACCCCCACACAGGTTGCAGGTTTGCAGGTGGACGCAACACGGGTTATGCTCGGCAGCTACGATACGGGTGATTTGGGATGGTAGTTTTATTCCTCCTTCCGTAGTCATATTTATGTATTCTTTTATTCTCTTGGGAGCCAGGCTGTTGGCAGATTCCGTTTTGTTATATCTTCAGTCTGTGTATTTATTATTTTGGGGTGCCATTGTATCTCTTTGGCACTACCATTGAGTAATCTGTATTTTTATTTGAGCTTGGTGGCTCAGTCGGTATTTGTTGTTTTGGGGTGCCTTTATACCTTTTCGGCATCGCCATGTGGTTTTCTTTATATTTTCATTTGAGCATTTGGGGCTCTATTGATTTTAGAGGAGTTTGGAGAGGTATTGGTGTTCTTTTCCACTACCTCGGCCCTACTAGGTTTTTGGAATGTTGGGCTACGTGCCATTGTTTCTATTTCTGTTATTATGGGCAGGTTCTTTCGTTGTGTTACTTTTGGGTTGTCCGGATGTTCCTTTTACAAACGGAACTCTGCCGGATTTTCGTTTGAATTCCTTTACTGACTTTCTATCACTCAGGTGACATGGAATACTTCATTTTCATTCATATTCCATGTATTTCAGTGTTATCGTTGATTTTGGTTGTCATTTTCAGTAACGTCATACCTTGGGATTCGCTGATTATCCGGACAGGAGTCTCAGGAATAACGGGGCGTGACATTCGGGGGGGGGGGGGGGGGGCAAAAAATAAATTTTTTTCCCGGGGACGGGGCGGGTTCGAGGGGACAAAATGGGGGCGGGTTCGGGGATGGGGTTGGGGATCCCTGCCCCGACCCGCCCCATTGCCATTTCTATCTCATATCTAGGATCTTCTTCCAAGTCCGTGACCTATCGTTAGAATACTTTAGATTCTATAAACTTTTACTCTTTACTAAATAGGATTGGGCCCATCCTGCGCACATAGAAGAAGGGTATAGCTTTAGCAGGTTCCACATATGCTTTATCATAGAAACATAGTTCTAATGGGTGAGGTTTTTGATACCTAAACCCCCTTCCTCCTTTAGAAGACAAACCTCTTCCCAAGCCAGTTTCTCACCCCTAAGCTTCAGATCTGTCCCTCTCCAAAGAAACCTTCTGATGATACTTGTGATCTGAATTATCACAGATTTTGGGAGAATGAATATAGTAGAGTAATATACATGGATAGAAAAGATGTAACACCCCGTGTTATTTTCCCTTTTTCCTAAAATTATTCCCGATTTATTTTCGGTTGTGACGTCACTTGTTCATGACGTCGTGGTTGTTCTGGGTATTTCCTGTGTAATTTTTTCGCTTTTACGCTTGGATCCGATTGGATGACTTTGCGATTTCTCCTTGATAACTTCGTGGATTTTGTTTGGCGATTATGTGGTATGTGTTTCGGATTTGGCGAGACATTTATGTTGGTTCTTGTGGTCAACTACGTGGTTTCGTTTTGACATTTGACGTTTGGTGCTTTGACTGGGTTGAGACACGTTTTGTATGTCCGACGTTTAAGGTTCCAACTCAGTTGTTTCGGTTGTGGCATTTAGTACTTTAGGGTTTCAACGTTTTTGTTTCGCTTTTATTAGATTATTACTTGTTTTGCTTGCCACTATGTGCCCCTATGTGTTGATGTTGCTCTACTTGTTTATTTTTGGATTCTTTTCATGCCTTAGTTGTTTTTAGTTATTTTGTGGATCCAGGACATACCTGATGGGACTGATGGTTGGGTTTCAAACCCAAGATTAATTATTTAAGTTTATTTCATTTATAAGGCGTTTCGTTGATTTTTTGGATTCGCGAAAATTTTGTTTTGGAATTATTTCGGTGTTTGTCGGACCCGGGATGTTTTGGTGGGACTCGTTTGTGGGAAAATTATCTTTCTAGCATAATTAGTTATTTTATAACATTTCGGTACTTTTGCGTGTTTGCGACATCGCGTTCGGGATCGTTTCAGCGAAACGGTAAAAGGTAGGCCATTTTGTGATTTTGTAATATATTTATGTTGGTTTATAAGGCTACATGCACCTCTCAACCGCATTATAATTATATATATATATATATATTAATTAATTAATGTGAAAAAGAAAAAGGAAAAGGAAAAGGAAAAGATTTGAATGAGGTGGTGGTTAGACCTGTAAACGGGTCGGATTCGGATCGGATCTGTCCTGATCCGATCCGAATCCGATTAGCATATATCCGACCCGATAACCCGATGGATTTTCACTTAATTGATCCAAATCCGAATTTGTTTATTTTCGGATATCCGATCCGATAACCCGATCCGATTAGGTAAAAAAAAAATTACAAAAAATTATTAATTTTTTTTTATTTTTATGTTATTTTTTAAGAATATTAAACACTAAATTATATATTTTACAATCAATACTTATAATACATGACTATAAAAACAAAAAAATGAAAAAACGAAAAAAAAAATTGAAACATAATTTAGTATACTATTTAATATTTACATATTAATAACATAATATATATGTGTGTATATAAAATTAATCGGATCGGGTTATTATCAGATCGGATTAGGTAAATCCAAATCCAATTTGTTAAGGAATCGGATTATCGGATTCGGATCGTATTCGGATTATCGGATTTTTTTTCTAATCCAAATCCTGCTAATTGGATCGGATTCGGATCGAATTCGGGTCAAAATCCAATCCATTGACAGGTCTAGTGGTGGTGTGATGGACCTCATGGTCGGTCCAGGAGGGTTACCTTTAGCATTATTTTTGTCCACATACATCCTATTAGGATAACATTTATGTGTCATCACACCTATTTCTCACAATTGAATTAATTGATGAGTTAGTCTTCTAATCAACTCATACACACATGTTCGACGCGGAGAGAGAGAGAGAGAGTGGAGGGTTAGTTTCAAGAGTCTTCTCCACCATCTTCATTCTTTCACTCATTGAACCTTAGATACACAAGTATGTATGACTGTCACTTAGAGAAATCAGTAAAGCAACAAAAAGAAAAATCAATCAACCATCTTTGTCAACCGTGTGCTTTAGCTGAACCATAGGGGAAAAGTTATTGCGGGCTGTTCTTGTCCGATTTCGGCCCGATTGACACGGTTTCGGCTTCCAATTTTGGTTACCCGACTAACCCGACGTTGCTCTACTACCCTCGCTCTATTTTCGTTGATGAATTGAGGTGAGATTATGATTTTACAAATTCTAGATTTAGTTTCTTCAATTATGAAACCCTAGCTTTATGTCTTTAGAAATTCCTCTTTCAATCTTTGAAATTTACTCCAATTGGTGCTTGATTCTTGTATAGGATACTAAGAAGAGTGTTCCTACCGAATGTTTTTCCTTGGTTTGCTTGGAGGGTGAAGCTAGGACATGTTTGGGCACACTTGTATTTGTCTTGGGTTTTGGCACTTGAGGTGGGATGTTTTTTTAAATATATTTAACTCTCACACTCGTGGCGTAGGGAGTTGTAGATTTTATTATTATTTATTTATTGAGCATGCTATAAATGTTTAGGGAATTTTAATTTTTCCTGCTGTTGTGTATTGTTAGTATGTGATGACATGTTTTGTGTTACTGGTTATATACGAGATTTAAGAGTTTTATAAACTCGATAACGGAGTGCCTCTAGGTGGGCTAGAAAAGAGACGAATGATAGTAATTTACTCGAAAAATTAAAATAATTTAAAACCTACTTAAATTGGGTTGAAACTAGGCGGCCTAGCTCCCCCTGAGTTTAGAAATGGTTAGAGGAAGTTGTGAAAAGTGGATTTTAACTTAGACTTCATATTAGTTTTCCTTTTGGTTATGTTATATGAAAATTAAAACAGGTTAAGGGAGACATGAAAATAAGGGATGAGTAAATGTAGACACTGCTCTAGGTCCCTTTTCTTTATCTTGTAAATTATAAAAAGTAGATAAATTGTGAATTGATGTTCTAGTAATGGATTATTCGTGAATTGTTGCTATGATTTAAATTATAAGCATGATGATATATAAAATTTTCAAAAAATGGGTGATTGAGAACCTGAATAACCTTTAGATGAAATTGTTGTGACTTACTGTTTTAAGTTAAATTGTAAAGCATGCTTTGTATGAATGAAAAATGGAAATTTATGTTGTATCATTGAGCATTGGGTCCATGTTGAGACATTTTGCATTTATGTAGCACCGTGGACATATATATTGATTTGGTGTGAGTTGCATGCCTCATTTGGGTCATATATACATATGGACCATTTGGATAGTCACAACAACTGACCAGTGGGTGTTCTAGCACCCAGGGAGTTAGCATCTCTCGAATCTTTAGAAGTTGGGGATGAGGGCTTAGGCCTCACTTACCGTTCCGAACGGACTTATGGTCTCCGTACTCTATTTGGCGATACCCACCCTTCATTGTGTGGGCCTGTTACCCCCATAAGTGAACGATTTGGGGATTTCTTTATACCTATTTAACCCTCATATAGATAAGGTTTCACCTGAGTTGCATTGGCACTTTCATGAGCATTGACATTGCATTGACATTCACATTTGAGTATTTATTTGGCATATGATTATCTGTTGGGATTTCATACTTGTTGGTCACATATTGACACCTAGAAGGGGGTGAATAGGGTTAATGACAAACTTTGATACTTTTTCAGTTTGATATTGTTTTGATAAAAATAGGCATTATATGACTCTAATCAAACACTTAGTCATTTAGATGATTTCGTAAGTGACCATACCATTTCATAATTTGAATCATGACCTAGTGATTTATGCACCATTGATTCAAGTAGAATGAGAAATATCTTGTAGAGTTTATGAAAATTAATCAAACATTGAGTAGAATCATAAACTGTCAAATAAAATATTATGTTGAATTTGCATTGTGTCAAACACTTGGGGTGCATATGAACATTTTATATTATGGTATGTTGAAGATAAATTCTATCAAACACTTGGTGTGCAACTAGATTAAATCAAACTAATGAGCAAGTAGAAAATTTATAATTTAAGCTATAATCAAGTTCATATTGCAATTTACTTCAACCAAACATTTTCCCAATCTCCGCATGAATATTTACCCACACACAATTTTCAAGCATTGATAAATAAAGCTCAAGATTGAAATGCAATTGCTTGTAAAGTAAGGAGTTAAGGGATAGAGAAAATGCAAACCAAGACACCGAGATTTTACATGGTTCAACCAAATCTTTGGTCTACGTCCATACCTTGAGAAAACCTCCCAAGGATTCCACTATCGTGCTTCTTTTTTTGGGGATAAGCAAACCCTTACATACTTCCTTCTTCCGGGTGAATAACAAACCCTTACATGCTCATTTTTCTGGGTGAAGAGCCAACCTTGGTCACTCTTGCGGGTGGAGAGCCAACCAAATCCTTTCTTTTTAAGGTTGAGAGAAACCTTTACAAAGTTTCAACAAGCCATTCCCATGCCAAGACAACTTCTTGGACTTTCACTCTCAAATGAATAAGAATTGAATTTAAGTGTACAACAATATTTCTCAATAGATAGGTATAGAAATTCACAGCTCATTTCCTCACATACTTAAAGTTATGAATGAAATAATCGATTGAAAAACTCAACTCAAGTATGAAGAATAAATCACAAGAAGAAAATATGAATGATGCTCATGGTGATTCTTATAGGAGAGTTTTCTACCCAAAAATGAATTAAAGAATGATTCACAAATGATAGATTTCTTTCATACTCCTATCCCTCTCTTCTCTAACCCATTTTTGGCTCATATAAGGCATATATATAGCATAGGAACACAATATAGCCGTTTGGGGGTGTTTTGGGAAGTTTTGGAATACTTTGGATCCGAAACTAGCCGTGATAATTCAAATTCCGGATGAGGCAGTCGACTGGGTGTTTTGGGGCAATTTCAAAATTCATTTTGAAATTTATTTTTAGCTCTCTGACTCAGCCAATCAACTGGTCTTCTTGGCCCAGTCGACTATGTCAGGCCTTGTTCTTCCCGAGACTCCCATCCGGAGAATCAGCGAATCCCGAGGTATGACGTCACTGAGAACGACCACTAGAATCAACGATAACAAGAAAATACATGAAATAAGAATGAAAATAAAGTATTCCATGCCACCTGGGTTATAGAAACTTCGAAGTGAAATCTAATGAAAATCCGGCAGAGTTTCGTTTGTAAATGGAACATCCGCACAACCCAAAATCAACACAACAGAATAACCTGCCTATAATAAATAGAAATATAATCAATGGAACGCAACCCAACATTTCAGAAACCTACTAGAGCCGAGGTAGTGGAAAAGAATACCGCTACCTCTATACAACCCCTCTAAAATTGATAGAGCCCCAAATGCTCAAATGAAATTATAAAGAAAATCATATGGCGATGCCGAAAAGGTATAATGGCACCCTAAATAAAAAAATACCCGAAATGAAATATACAACGAAAGGGAATATGCCAATAAACTGGCTCCCAAGAGAAATAAGAATACACAGGATAACTACGGATTAAAGGAACAAATATAGACAAAAGCGTCCCAAAGCACCCGTACCATTGCCGTTGTACATGCCGTGCTGCATCCACCTGTAAACCTGCAATCTGTGTGGGGGTGAGCAAAACTCACGGCTCACCAAATATCCCTAACAAACACACCCTTAGCCACCAGGAACCTCTAACCATCCCGTATGTATGCATCTATCCTAGGTCAGACAGCTGTCTCACCTGCCACCCACTCCAATCCGAGAGCCCAAAACAGCCCCACAGATAATCCAAATCATATCAAGAATCACAAGATAACACAGAGTAATAAAAATATCACCAACCTATATACACAGGTCAAAACAACATATACATATACATGTACACACGTAAAATCTAGTAGATAACTAATCATATCCGCATAGGCGTACACAATTAGTCTAATACGCACTCTCATATCGAAATACTACAAGAACTAACTATCTATCACACTGTGCACCGAGCATGCCACTCAAAGTCCCTAAGAGGTAAATAGGCCATTCTTTAGGATTATGAGAAGGGGATAACCATAATCACGTCCACAGCTAAGTCACAATTCCTATATAGCACCAGTACCGAATCATTCCTAGAGAGTCTCACTCTCATAGTTTCTAACATCAAGCATGTCCTTTTTCTCACAATAACCAGTGATAGAGAGTCTCACTCTCAGCACAACCTCGAGGTCTCAAAAACAGGGGCATACAGTACCCTGAACTCTATGACTTCACAAGAATGTTTCTAAAATGAAACCTCCTGACACTTTTCAAAACTGGGATGCTTCTGATACTTCCAATCCCGAGACTTCAAAAATAGTTTATAAAACAAGTTTTTAACTTAATTTAAAACAATTATTGGGGACCGGTTAAATTAAAACCACAGCTTTATAAAAACCCCAAAGCTTTGAGTTTTTAAAACATTAAGAGAGTCTTAGTTTGGTCTCAAATATTCAAACCGTAACCAAGATTTCAAGGGACACGAGCTAAAGACCGTTTTACTTCTCAAAACACCTTCAAAGTGAAAGGAAGAGCGACAAGCTCAAAATATAGGAGTTGAAAGAGAAACGATAAGACTAACGAGCCTAGATCGACTTTTAGATTTCTAAACTCCTCACACCACCAGAGGGGTACGTTAGCCACCCCGCGGTAGCACCAACCACCCAAATAAAGGCTTACATGATCGAAAATCACAACTTCATCAAACACTGATAAGGTGCAGGCCAACTCAACTAAATACCCGACTTAGGAGAAAAGTTACACAACAATGCTAAGTCCTGGTTAACTTCCTAAAACCACTTAGAATACCTTCCAATCACGGCTCCATTAATCCTGGTTCTTATTATTATACTTTTTAATTTTAGGTCTTTACGTCTTCATTCACATTGAGAAATTCTAACTTTCATACGGGATTTAACCACAAGCATTAACTACAATTGCAACCACTGCACAATAGCGCCCAAGGGAAATAATATAAACCTTTAAAATAAATCCAAATACAATATACTCAATATCCACAAGTATCAACAACTTGTAATCTCAATAAATAACCATATGACAAATAAATGATCACTGTAAATGTCAATGCAACTCAAGTACAACCCTGTCTATATGAGGGTCAAACAGATAACAAGGAATCCCAAACCGTTCACTGATGGGGGTAACAAACCCGCAAAAGGAAGGGTGGGTGTCGCCAAATAGAGTACGGAGACCACAAATCCGTCCGGAACGGCAAGTGAAGCCTAATCTGTCACCCCCAACATCTAAGGATTTGAGAGATGCTAGCTCCTTGGGTGCCAGAACACCCACTGGCCAGTTGTTGCGACTTTCCAAACGGTCCATACGCATATATGCTACAAATGAGGCATGCAACTCACACCGACTCAATATATATATCCACGGTGCTACATGAATGCAAAATGCCTCTACATGGAGCCAATGCTCACTGATTCAGCATAGATTTACATTTTTCATTCAAAGCATGCTTTATAATTAATTTATAGCAATAAATCATAAGTTAACCATCACAAGGTCATTTGTTCACAATTTATCAACTTTTTATAATTTACGAGAAATTAAAAAGGGAACTAATTCACGTCTATAGTTCAAGTCCCGGATTGTAACTACACATGTAAGGATTTTACAAATCATCATTTAATAGCGTTCGCCAGAAAGGAACCTAAAACAATGTCTAAGTTCAAAGTCCACTTTTCATAATTTCTACAAACCTACTTTAACCTCCAGGGGGTGCTAAGTCGCCTATTTCAATTCAATTTAAGTAGGTTTTAATTTATTTAATTTCTCGAGTGAATTTGTAACACCCCGTGTTATTTTTATTTTCTTGAAATTATTTCTAATTTAATTTCGGTTATGACGTCACTTGTTCATGACGTTCTGGTTATCCTTGGTATTTCACGTGTAAATTTTTCGCGTTTAGTTTTAAAGTTGATTGGATGACATTACGGTTTCTCTTTGACGACTTCGAGAATTCTTGCTACCGACTACACGGTTTCGTTTCGACGTTTAGCATTAGCATTTCGACTGGATGGTGACACGTTTTATTTGATCGAGCTTGTTAGGTGTTCCGACGTTTGGGTTCCTACCCTGGTATATTTAATTAGGATTGTTTATTGGGCGTCCCGTTATTATTTCGGGTTTGCGATATTATGTTTGGGTGTTCCCGGTATTTATTGGGATTTATTGTATATATAATTTAATTATAATTATATATATATTATTTTGGGTTTAGTTTGTAATTTCGGATGATTGGAGGATCACTTATGTAATTAATTTATATATATATATGTATACTCATGTATCTGCAGACGACCTAACTTCCTCCCTTCTCCGTTTCTCTTCACGCGACACACACACTCTTCGTTATCCTCTATGGCTGACGATCGATTGAGAGAGAAAGAGAGAGGAGCTGCGTGAGGGAGAGACGAGAGCCGCGCGCAAAGGCGTGACTTTGTGGAGGTCGCCAGCGTAGCAGCGATGGCCAGCTGGAGCAGGGGCGGCGAGGTTCGGCGACGGCATGGTGGCGTCGCGCGGGAGTCTTCGACAACTGGTGGTGACGCGACGACACAGTGGTGGGTCGCGCAGTGGCGACGCGCGGCAGAGGCGGAGCATGCCAGTTTGGTCGGAGCTTCGGGTTGCCGGTTCGATGATTTTCGGTGGCCCGATGACCACGATTTTTGGTGAGTAGCTTCGTCTCTACTTAGTGTTCATCATACTAAAATTTCGTAATTTCCCGTTGAACGGTTTGTCGGGAAATCGCGTTTATAGGTTAGAATTTTCGTTTAGGTTATTTTAGATTTATCCAAATTGATTAACCTATTGCTAATGGGCTTCATATATATCGTATAGGTTGTCGAGGCGGACATTTCAGTATATTTGAAATATTATTCGGGTGACTTTGGTCGGCGGGCTCCATATTCGGGCGCCGGTACTGTTCACAGTGGACCGTTTCGAGCTGTTCTTTAAGCGTAAATTTAGGTGGAAAATTTTATTCTCACTTTCGTATCGTTGACGTGGTTTGGGTGTGCAAACCCGTATTTATTTTAATTTAGATATATTAAATTATGAATTTAAAATATATAAAATTGGGTTAGAATCGAAGTAGGGCTTAGAACTTAATTTGAGAAATTAATTAAATTATTTCCTACGAAACTAAATAAATTCTTATTTGAATTGAATAAGAATAGGTAGCTTAGTAATCCCTTGAGAATTAAATGGGTTACTAGAATTTTGTAAAACTTAGACGTGAACTTAGAACGCTATATTAGTTCCCTTTTGACTGTGTTAGGGGATATGTGAACTTGATGAACGTGAAGACTTAGACGTTATGCTAGGTTCCCCTTATGATACGTGGATTATTTGCTTAAATTGTTTTAAAGGCATGTTAAGAGGAATTGAAATATTTTCCTAGAGAATTAAAGAAATTATATTGTTTAAAGCATGAACCTGTTTCCATGTGATTTAAATGTCTTTATTTTATTTTAAAAGCATGTTAAAGAGATTATGAGATTCATGTTGGTATTTTCATGTCGATATTTTCATAAATATGATGCATTACATAATTATGTTGAGGCATGATTTTTATCGAGTACACCATGTCGTGTGAGTACATGGGTGTTGGTGCATGTAGTGCATAGGTTCATCTTTTGTAGAGAAAATTCAATTGGTGTGGTCTACATCCGTTTGCGTGTGGTGCGTGAGTAGACTTGTGTTTGGATCATCGTAACAACTGGTCATATGGTGTTTCTTGCTCTCACATAACTAATCTTCTGAGAAACGCAAACGATAGGGGAAGGACTTGTCCAAAGCCTATGTGCATGATTGCGTCGTGGAGGACGTCTTCCTTGGTTGAAAGTGTGAAGTGTCCAAAGCATTTGGGAAGAACGGTACGATAAGTCTACCTTCCCTAGTGAGCTTGCAGCCTCAGGGGATTGGTGGAGAAGGATCCGCTCACCTTTGGGAAATGTGTGTTTTTGTGTGCGTATCATGGGTGTGTTAAGTCACATTGCACTGCGTAACATTTATGTGATCTTATTGACATGTATATGTGATATTATTACATGTGATGTTGGAGCAGGTTTAATATGTGATATTATTACATGTGATTTTGGAGCATGTTAATTATGAATATTACAAAATAAATTCATATTTTTATAACTTGCTCAATTGAAAGTGAATAATGTGAAAACATGAATTAAATGAGGTAATTTTTAAAATATAATGAAATGTATATTTTATACTTGTGATTATATACTTTGTGCCATTGGGGGAGGTTAAGTATATTAGTGTAGTGATCTCTTTGGATAGTTGAGGTTAATATTGGACTATAAAGTCAGTTTTATGTTGATGACTTAGAGAATGCGGTTAATAGTTTTGTGATTGTGATTAGTTGTGTGACATCTTTAGAGATTTGAGGTCAGGGATTGATTCTAGTATCAATTGAGATTTGAGGCCTTAGAGAAAGTGGGTGAAAAGATTGTGAACTTAGTGGATGTTGTTGTATAGACCTTTAGGTGCCTTTCACCTTTTGAGGAATGGGTTATCAACTGTATTTGAGATTTTGATTGGGCTAGAAGAGGTTATGGTTGAGGTGATTTTATTAAGTACTTGGGAGACTGTAACGTTGTTTCTCGTGCTTAGTTCATTCTCCTAAGCATTCCTTGTACTGTGTTTGTACATTGGTACGTGATTGTTGACTTATATGTCACTCCTTGAGTCGTCTGTTACGGCGTGGTGCCGAACCTCTTCCATGTCTTGTCATTTGATTTCGTGGAGTTGGAAACAAATAGTTGTGTTCCGTGAACCCAATATAGTACTCTTCCTTGTCCTCTTGGACATTATAGGAATCCGTAGAGTTGTGTTCACTCTTATTTGGTTGTTTTTCGGAAATAGTGTTTTCTAAGTCTTGAAATAAACTCTTTGTATTTAAAAGAAAAAACTCAATTTCGCCTACACCCGTTGCAACTAAAAGTTTTAGCACTTTATAAAATGATCTTAGGATCTTCTTTAAAAAATATTTTCAACTTCTAAAAGTCGGTGATGGCGACTGATGAAGACCGGGGGCAAGACGGTCATTTTTACTCTGCGGTTTTTTACAGGAAAACTATTTTATTACTTCTCTCGAGATTCTGAGATTTCGAGACTTCTTTCTCAAAATCTTGCCCTGTAGAGTTTTGAAAGGTGTTTTCTTGTTCACCTTTGCTTCGATCATTTTTAAGTCTCGAGTTTGAGGCTTGTTGTTGTTCAGTGCACATATATAGTGTTGTCTTTTCCTTCTTCTTGGTTATTTGATGTCACCACCTAGGTGATTTGAGTTTTCGTACATTAGGGGCATGGATGCCGAATGGATTGGTTCGAGTTTTAAAACATTTTTCTTAAAAACTATTGAATCCCTGGGATTCATCTTTTTATAACTCTCACTCTCGGCCATTCGCTTTTGGTTTCCTTGTTCGGGTGTTTTTCCATAAACACTTGTGGTGTTCTTAACCTTGATATTGTTGTCTCGGTTATCGGTTGGTTTAGCATTGTGACTTCTTTTCATTTGCTTAGGTTTCTTGACTCTTATGCGGTTGTCATAAGTGTAGTGTTCAGGTACTCTTCGAGATTCGACCGTTTAACGTTCCTTATCCATAGTGAGAGTGTTGGTGATTTATTGACCTTTTTGGAGATAGTATTTTTTAAGATTTTCATATAGTGATATGATGAGGTGATTCCATCCTTGAGGTATAGATTTTCTCTAGGAATGGGATGATGTTTCTTATATATATATATATATATAGATGATGATTGTGTTAGTACGCAAGGATGTGAGTGTTTTTTCTCCTGTGTTCTCGGGGAGTAAGTTATGAGTATTCTTTGGTACTAGTGGTGGATTTTGATCCCTGCGGATATTAGAGGTGAGTATGATTCGCTCTGTTTGGATTTTCTTGGTAACATTGTGAACGCTTGATGATTTGTTAGATTGGACCTGGGTGTCGTGTACCTAGTGTACGTTGGTGAGAGTAGTGTAGACTACCGGTGTTGTTACTTGGAGTACAAGTCTTAGTTGTACCTTATAGACTCATGTTGTGTACTTATATATATATCCCCTATATACTAGTTTACGGTAGCATATGAGTACGTGCCTTGGGTTTTCGTGGCTGGGTTATGTTGTGGGCTATGTATCCTGTTAGATAGTTTAGCATTACCTAAATAGTCAGAGGATGTGGTAGTTAGGATATCATTTTTCCCACTGAGCTTATTTGCTCACAGGGGTATTTCATCGCCCCCTGGTATTCCCACGCCAGGTTGCAGGAAATGTTACGGCTATGGGCAGTATGCGGTGCAATGGCAGTTTCCTTTTGTTTTCCTTGTTACAGGTTTTGGAGTTGCGCAGGGTGATGCGGTTATTGATTCAGCGTGACTGGTTTGGGGACGATAGTTATCTGCTGTCAGTTTCTTTACCCATTTTGTATGGGATTGTCATATATTTTTCTTAAGAGCCAGCCTGTTGGCATATCCCTATTGGTGTATCTTTTATTTCTTGTAATTATTATTTCAGGATGTTATTGTATCTATTCGGCACTGCCATGTGCATTTCTGTATTCTTATTCGAGCATTTGTGGCTCTGTTGATTATAGAGGGTTGTATAGGAGTAGCGGTGCTTCTTTCCACTGCCTCGACCCTAGTAGGATTGATGAATGTTGGGCCTGTGAGCCATTGTTATTATCAAATTGTTATTGGCAGGTTATTCTGTTGTGGTTGGGTGTCTGGATGTTCTATTTACAAACGGAATTTTGCCGGATTTTTGTTAGATTCCGCTACTTTGTTCTATAATTCATTTAGGTATGAACTATACCATTTTTATTATTATTCCATACGTTTTCATGGTTAATGATATCTTAGTTGGTCGTTCGTATTAAGGATCACATCCTGGATTCTTTAGATGTCCTGGTTTGGGAGTCTTAGGAATTTAGGGATGTGTTAGTTGATATCAGAGGATATTATTAAGTTTCTAGTATTCGGTTAGGCATGGAGTATATTTTTCATTGTTATTTCATGTACTTCCTTGTTATTGTTGACTCTAGTGGTCGCTTGACTTACGTCACCCCTTGAAAATTCGCTGATTTTCCGGGTTGGAGTTTCAGAAATTTTAGGGGCGTGACAGAATTACTATCTTTCGCCTCTTTTCTAGCCCACCTAGAGGCATTTATTATCATGTTTATAAAGCTTCTAAATCACGTCTATAGCTAAATGCACAAAGCATGCTATCACATATTCATAAATATATCACATTAGGAAAATTATAATTTCCTAAACATTTAAAACATGCTTGGTAAATAAATAAATAAAACAAAAAACAAATCTATGACTCCTTACGCCACGAGTATGAATGTTAGATATATTTAAAAAACAACACACCTAAAATAAAGCTTACAGAACAATAGATTACGATATATACTAAGCCCACCTAAAATAGCTTACAGAACAATATTCAGATTAAAATTTTGAATATATCAAAACGTCCGCCTCGACGACCTATACGATATATACTAAGCCCATTAGCAATAGGTTATTAAATTTGAATAAATCTAATATAACCCAAACGAAAATTCGAACCTATAAATCAAATTTCCGGATAAGCCGTTCAATGAAAAAATACGAATTTTTTGTCAGTATACGTAGCATCGACACGAAGCTTTCCTTAAAATTTCAGCCCAAACCGACATCAAGAAGTCAGCCAAATCGGCGTCGCGAAATCCGTCCAGAACAGTCCCTGTCGCACGTCGCCACTGCGCGCGAACTCCGGCTACTCCACCGTTTCTCCGCCTATGCGCCGCTACCTCCTACCCTCGTCGACGCCCCACCAGTCGCCGTTGTTACTGGCGAATCACAGGCCACGTCGAAACCCCAACCCTCAGGTCCCCTCTCTCTGTCGCAACGCCTCGTCTGCGAATCACCACGACCATTGTTGCACCTCGCCAGCAGCTCTGGCGAGCTCGCTGCTGCACACCGTCGTCGTCGCCTGATCTGGCGACCACCAGTCGTTCGACCTCCTTTCTCTCTCTCCAGGTCACGGGGCTCTCTCTTTGTGACAAACCCTCTTCCTCGTGCGACATCCCCATCGATTCAGACCGCGATGATGAAGATGATGATGGAGGTGAACTACAGGCCACATGATTGAAGAGGAAGGATAACAATGATGATGGTCTCCTCTCAGCCGCACACTCACGATATACATGTGTATATATCTATATAATTAAATATATATAAATACCCATTTAATACCCATATATATATTCCCAATTAATAATATATACATACAAATAATAAATCCCGAAAATATACCAGGAACCTCGAAATAATATAACACGAGCCCAAAAAATAAACGGGATGCCCAATAATTACTATAACTGGTATAACTAGCTCGGGGTAAAAACCCAATCACCAAAACATCAGTTCAAACCCTCGCAAAGAAACAATTCAAAAATCCTCCATGTCGAGTACCACACAAAAATAAAATATTTAACCTCGATTTAGTAATAAATAATAATAAAGGGAATATTATCTGAAAAATCCCTAAACGAATATACAAATACCCTGAATATCAATGAATGCCAAATAACTCAAATAATTCGTAATAAATACCTGATCGACTCGCAATTAATATCATGCAAGCCCGTAAACTCTATGGATAACTAATAAATAATATAAATCAAAATAACCATTCCTTAACTACTCCGATTTAAATCGCAATGCCGAATAAATAAAATAAATTGAATTAAACGATCCGGGGTACGAAATTCAACCACCGGAACACCGGGTACGTACAGAACCCATCAAAGCTCCTAAAACAATGAAACTTTAAAAGTCAAACGAGTAAGTCTAAGGGTACGCGTGATGTAAGTATAAATACGAAGAAACAAACAAGGGAGTGCAAATACCCCTAAGCATACAAGTCAAACAATTAAGGCACGTAAATCCACATCAACACATAGAGGCACGTAGAAACACGAAGAATAAAGTACACCAAACAAACATATCACATACATATAAACACAGAGTATAAATACTCCTAAGCACGCTAGCTAAACGAGGCACGTACTAATCCACTTACAAGGGGACATAAAACGTTGAACCCCTAAAATACTAAATGCCAAACTCGAACAACAACGTCAGAGCCTTAAACGTTGGACATATTGATCGTATCGCCACCCAGTCAAAACACCAAACGTCGAGCGTCAAAATGAAATCACGTATTCGGCACTAGAACCCACGTAAACCTCTAGCCATGTCCGAAATACAAAAAATTACTTCAAGTAGCGTAATCACCAAAGAAACCCCACGAAGTCATCAAAGAGACAATTATCAAGTCGTCCCGTCGAATCCAGACGTAAACGCGAAACATTTACACGTGAGATACCAAGAATAACCATGACGTCATGAACAAGTGACGTCACAATCGAAAATAAATTGGAAATAATTTCAGGAAATGGAGAAAATAGCACGGGGTGTTACAGACTGGGTCAACAAGCAGTAGACTGGGCTGTTCAGCCCAGTTTCGACGCAGTTCACTCGTTTGGTCATAACTGGAGTTCCGTAACTCGGATGGAGGAGTTATTTAGCTTTTTGGAAAAAGGACTTCAAGATATTGATTTTAAGATTTTGAATCGCTCCATTTAACCCATTTCTAAGTGTGATATAATCATTTGAAAGTGACGCTTCATTTCGAACTTCTAACCCACTTGACGATTTTTTATGAAATCTTTTGAGATTTTTCCGAAATGTCTTAGACACACTCCTAGGATGTCTTAGATACTTATTAAGGTCATTGACATGCCTAAAGTTAATATTGAGATCCTAAAATGATTTTTCAATTTAGACAAATTCTCAATATTAGACAAAAGTTTTTCATGATTTAACAATTTTGTTTAAAGCTTTAATATGCATCTAGAATCCATTTCAAGTGATATGAATTTTGTTTATGGTTCTAGGACAACCTATTTGTTGAGTTCTTCCATAGCTTATGGAAGCTTGAACTAAATCAACTTAAGCAAATACTATATATAAATGTATCATCAATGATATTCATAGTCTAATGCTAATGATGTAAGGACTCATGAATGATGTCAATGACATCCATGATCCTATATACTAGCTGGTTAAGAGTTGAGCTTTCAAGTAAGTTATATAAAAAATAACTTTACATTAAATCTAGTACTCGCCCAAGCCTACTTTACCCATTTCTTTGATATTCAATTTATTTAAGCTTTTGGGTTGATGTCTTTATCCTTGTCTTCAATGTATTTTGAGCTCTAAGCACCATTGCTTGATCTTGTCATGAATTCACTAGCTTTTTTGAGTTTATCTTGAATCAACAACCTATTAAGCATAACTCAAGTAGACATTAAATTCACCACATTCAATGGTTTGTTATCATAAAAATGTCATGTTTATCCATGGTGAAAAACCTTGGGTCAATAATACTGTTATTATTATTTTTTTGTTGAGCATGTTGGAGTATTTTACAACTGATATTGTTTGCTTGGGCGCTATGGCGCAGTGGTGGTGATTATGATTATACTCCTAGATATAGAGATCCCTTGTTAGTGTTAGAAAATTGATTAACGAAAATACTCAATGTGAACGAAGATTTAAATACTTCAAGTTGCAAAGTGAAGAGTATAACAATAATAAGAACTAGAATGAATGGAGCCATGATTGACATGTATTCTAGATGGTTACCTGAAAATCTGTAGAAAACTGGCCTTAATGCGTAACTTTTCCCATTTGAGCTGGATTTCTAGTTGACCTGATCAACCCCTCATACCGAGACTTAGATGAGGTTGTGGTTTTCTGCCATATAGGCCTTTGTTTTAGGTGATTGATGTTACCACGGGGTGGCTAGCGTATCCTTACGGTGGTGTGGTGAGTTTATTCACTTAGGAGTCGGTCTAGGCCCATTAGTCTTACCATCTTTTTTTCGACTGTTAATATTTTTGAGCTTATCACTCTTCACTTCCATTTTTGGGAATGTTTTAAGAAATAAACAGTCTTTAGTTGTTGTACCTTGAAAGGTCGGTTATGTTTTGGATCTTTAGGGTCAAACCAAGTTTCTCTCAGGGTTTTGAAAACTTAAAGATTTTGGGTTTCTATGGAGTTGTGTTTTTCGTTTACCCGGATCCCGCCAGTTGTTTTTGAAAACCCTAAGTTAAAAAGCTTATTTTATAAAATAAGATCTGAACTCTTGGAACCGGGAGTATTAGAAGCAAACCCATTTTGATAATAATAGAAAATTTCCTTTTGTGAAGTCAATGAGTTCAGGGTACTGCCTGTTTTTGAGACCTCGAGGTTGTGCCGAGATCTCGGTATCGTTGGAGTTCAAGAACTCCTAATTTATTTTAGTTGTTTATGAAATTCCTTTTCAGTCAGTTGTGCCTTAGAGATCTGTTTTGAGTTTTCTCAAATTCTTTAACAAATATTGAAGGTCTGAGGGCTAGTTTTAAAATAAGTTTAAAAAAGGATTTTGAAATGGTTTTCAGTTTGAACTCTTGTGGTTGAGTTTCCTCCACATTGTCATTGTACCTTGGCTTTTTTCCGAACTTGGAATTCTAAGGTTTCAGCCTTTGGGGAAGACCTTATATACATTTATGTTGTTACTGTCCTTGTCATATTCTCGGCTAGGAGATGTCATGCTGATTTACGCACACATAGTGCGATTCCTATTACTTTGGTTAGGTTTGGAGACATTGGAACCAAATAGATTTGACCAGGTCCTAAATTTTTTTCTTAAAAACCGGTTGAATCCTTCGGGGTTCAGTAGTTTTTTTAAAAAACCCGAGGGCCTCGGCATCTGTTTAGGATTAAATGACTCTGGTACCCCTTTTTTTAAGCCTCAGTAGGCAGTATAAATTGGAGATTGACTTATAATTGTCGAATCTAATCTAGTGATAGAGCTTTTCCACTTATGTTTCTTTTGAGGATTAGATGGTAGTAGTGTGTACATACCATACGATCAATAGTTAGTTTTATAAGCTCTCTTTGTTATAGGAGGTCTTGGAGAAAAGATCCTTTAAGTGAACGGATTATTTCATTAGTTATTGTGGATAAAAGAACAGGATTGATGTTAGATATTATGAGAGTGAGACTCTCTAGGAATGATTTAATAACGGTGTTGTGTAATATTCGTGATTTAGTTATGGGCATGATTATGGTTATCCCCTTCTCGTAGTCCTAAAGAGTGACCTATTTACCTCCTAGGAACTTTGAATGGCGTGCTCGGTGCATGGTGTGATAGATAGTTAGTTCTTATAGTATCTCTAGACGAGAGTGCGTATTAGACTATTTGTGTACGCCTATGCGGGTATGATTAGTTATCTACGTGATTTTACGTGTGTACATGTTTATATATATATTGTTTTGACCTGTGTATATAGGTTGGTGATATTTCTATTGCTCTGTGTTCTCTTGTGATTCTTGATATGATTTGGATTATTTATGGGGCTATTTTGGGGTCTCGGATTGGCGTGGGTGCCAGGTGAGATAGCTGATTGGCCTAGGATAGATGCATGCACATGGGATGGTTAAAGGTTTATTTAGTGAGCCGTGGTTTTTGCTCACCCCCACACAGGTTGCAAGATTGCATGTGGATGCAACACGATATGGACAGCGACGACAATACGAGTGATTTGGGACGCTTTTATTTAGATTTGGTCCTTTTATCCGTATTTATTCTGGTGTATTCGTATTTCTCTTGGGAGCCAGTCTGTTGGCATATTCCTTTTCGTTGTATATTTTATTTCGGGTATTTGTTGATTCGAGGTGCCATTATACCTTTTCGGCATTGCCATGTGGCTTTCTTTATAATTTCATTTGAGCATTTGGGGCTCTATCGGTTTTAGAGGGTTTGTGTAGAGGTAGCGGTGTTCTTTTCCACTACCTCGACCCTAGTAGGTTTTTGGAATATTAGGTTGCGTGCTATTGATTCTAATTTTATTGTGTTGTTTTTGGGTTGTCCGGATGTTCCATTTATAAACAGAACTTTGCCGAATTTACGTTAGAATTCATTACTGAGTTTCTATCACTCAGGTGGCATGGAATACTTTATTTTCATTCTTATTCCATGTATTTTCTCGTTATCGTTGATTCTAGTGGTCATTTTCAGTGACGTCATACATCGGGATTCGTTGATTCTCTGGATGGAAGTCTCGGGAAGAACGGGGCATGACAGAAGATGACAAAAAATTAGGTTTAAACAAAAATTGAATCCCCCTTTATTCATCATTTGGCCATATATTTATACATAATTCAGTAGATGGGTAAGGCCCATCTACCCAAGTTTACCAATCCCTTAAATCATGGGATTTGGTATACTCCTTTCTTTATTGGGCTCTATTTTTCATAAGTGGGACGAATCCCTTACTTGGGGATCACTAATTTTCTAGAGACTTCTATGGGTCAGGCCTATCCGTCTACGGCCCATTCTCCCTATGGCCCATCAGTCTTGCAGCCCATCAGTCCTATGACCCATCTTTATTGGGCCATACAAATTTGACTGTGACACAGGCCCCTGAGGTTATGGGCTCATGGGTCAATTCATAGCCCATGACCGAATTTATATATACACACATATACATTAATGTTTTTATGGGAAATGATGGTGGTGATATGGAAAGTATTTATTGGGCATTTATTTGCATTTCAAAACGTGCGGTCACAATTTCCTCAAATTTTGCACCATGACGGCTTGTCGTGTAATGTGCGACCTTCGGGCTTCATGTAGACTATTGGCTTGCCCCTTTCTCACTATAAAACCCACCCTTAACCACTTGATTTCTTCATTCTTTTTTCTCCCAGTTCTCACTCTTTGAATTATTTTCTCTTTGATTCCTGTAGTTTCCTCTATCGGCTTTAGGAACCTCCATCAGAACAGACACATATCCCTTTCTGAAGTTCTTCCTACCTCTTCTCTATAAACTATGTAAGTCAGATAACACTTTCCTCTTTTTAATTTTTGACGCCGAACAGAATAGAGATTATTCTGCAGGCTAGTATAATAGGTAATTTTCAAGGAAAAATAGGAGAATTCGACCCAAAATTCAGAGAACACTCTGGAATTCAATAAAATTGTTTATAATCAAGAATGACAAAAAACAACCCACAAGCCGGATTAAAATAGCTGAAAATCGACCCTTAATGGGATTTTACCAAAAATAGCAAAACCCTAAAAGTCTTACCAAAACGAAATTCGGAAAGAAATCAAAAGATTGCCAAAAATCTGGCCCAAATCGGGTTCAGAATCATTTCTTAATTGACAAATAAAAGATTACCATAAATAGCAAAAATTAACTAAAAATAAAGATTTGAAAAGGAAAACAGCGGATTTAGGGCTCGAAACGAGATGCACCCAGCGTTGCTTGGTGCCCATGACGTGCTCGCCGAAATTAGCTTTCCGAATTAAGGTCACGGGCACGAATCGGACACTTCTCTAGCTACAGTTATGGCAAAAAAACCGACACGTGCACGAAAACTGCCCCAATTAGGCTAGATCACGATTTCTTGCCATCCTTGCACTGATCCTCCCGCTCTAGGTAATGAGCAATCTGACAGCTCGGCATCGTCTGACTCGGATCCCCCTGCATCAATTTTCATCTCTGCCCCCATCTGTCTCTTCTACCCTTTTGAAACTATGTCTGATAGCGACGATACTAGGTTAGTAGAGGAGGTCATTCTGTCTTCTGGAACCAACCCTAATTCCACCGGTAGTGATAGTCCTTCTTTTGTCCGCTAAAAGGCCCCCGGTCCAAAAATAGTGCCCCCGAATATTGATCTTTCGGGTTCGTCAACGAATCCAGAAACATCTCCTGCGAGAGGTTTTCATGATAATGATGAGTCTGTGAACCCCAATCATTCTGAACCTTTTTCGGTTGCCCCTCTTAAGAAAACTAGGTCTGAGGTGGATGTAAAACATCTTAGGGCTGAGACTAATGTACCCGGTGATGTTCGTGTGGCCCCTTACCCAGGCTATTTAGACTTTTCTAAGAGCGAGGGACTTCAACCAGGTAGCATTTTGTTATCGGTGATTCACCTCAAAGTTTTAAGATTTCCTCTTCACCCCTTCTTTTATTATGTCATTTTTATGTTAGGGTTAGACCCTCTTCAACTTAACACGAACAACTTTAGGATTCTGGCCATACTTCTTCTGTATAATAGGGATCTGGACCTTCATCTAGGTTTAGTTGACCTGCTTTTCTGCTATTTCTTCCAAAATGCTAGAGAAAACAAGGGTAAGTACAACCTCTTTCCTTTCTAGGGTCGGGGCATATGCTCTGACACGGAAAAATCTCACAAAGGATGGAAGGAGAGAATGGTAGTTGTTAGTGGCAACTAGTTTTACCCGTTCTTTTTGACATTCCCGATCCCAAGCACGTTCAGTCATATTCGTTTGCCTGTCTACCGTCCTCTCCATAAAGCTTCTTGTTTTTATGAGTTCTGTGACTTACATTGGGGGGAGTATGCGTATAGATTTCTAGGCTATGAGGATAGAGAAATTCCCTTATCCCTCATAAAAGAACGGTTTCAACTTCTAAAGGCCAAGATCTGGAGCAATGTCTGATCTGCCACTACTGTTCTGACTAAGGCCAATCTGGAGATGATTTCTAACTTGGGCGCTACTGTTCACAAGATGGATTTTCCCGTCAGACCCCTTTCTGCCAGACGCACTCAAGTTCCTGAAGGTTTTAATTTGGTTGACGCCATTCCACTCTCGACAGCACCCCCGGCACCTCTGGTGCCTCCGCCCGCATAAAGTCTTGCAAATCCACCTCAGCCTCCTCCTGCAAATGTTGCCACCACCAGGTCTTGATCTGGTACGGGTGGTGGAGCAGCCAACAAAAGACCCAGGACCTATACTACGGATGCCTCAACGAGCGAAACTCTTCAGGCTCAGGTTACCTCCCGTACCGCAATTTCCTGGGAGCCAAAGTATCTCCTTCCCAATGGGACTCCGGTCTGTGCTGACCATCTTACCATCTGTCAGCCAGACGCTCTTCGGGCCATGGCGAAAGGGGTCTGGACTCTTGCCGATAGGGCTGCTCAGTCGAAGATTTCCAGGACTGAGCTTTTCCAAAAAGGCTCCTCGATGGCTATGGAGGTTGGTTATTTGACTTTAATTTTTTACCTTAGTTTATTATTTTTACTTCATTCTACACTAACATGCACTCTTTTCCCTATCTATGTAGCTTCTTTATGGGATCCAGGCATACAATCATGTCCTGGAGTCCGATGTCCGGGAAATGGCCAAGATGCAGGCTCAACTTCAGTAAAATAACAAGCATCGTATCACTCTGGCCAGAGAGGCGGATGGCCTTCGTCAGAGTGTATCTGAGCATAAGAGCCTTCTGGAGACCGGAGAGACTGAAAAGAAGGCTTTGGATGCTGAACTAGCAGAGGTGAAGGCAGTCTACCAAAAGATAGCTGCCAAAAAGGCAGAGTCAAATAATCTTCTGGCTCTTGAGCGATCTAAGGTAGAGATATGCCGATTGGGTGGTCTGGATATGCACATGTGGTATGTTACTATTTGTGACGTACGATCGGTAAGGGCATGGCGGGATAGGCACGAGATGAAGCATATTCCCTTGGCTGATCGGGAGTTTAAAACTGCCAAAGACTTTGATGCTTTCTTGGGTGTGCCCTTTCCTTATAAAGACCCACCGGCCTTAGAGAGTGAGAAGCGGTTTGTTGCCCTCCTAAAGGGAGAAGACTAATTTTCCCCCTGAGTTAAATATGACTTAGGTTCTCTGCATTTCATCATGTACTTACCCCTTTAGAAGGGTGTTTTTGTATTTTTTATTTCTTTTAATGAAAAAGGATTTTCCCAGCTTGGTGGTATTTTGTTCTTGTTGCTTCAGTTTAGTTTTTTTTTTTTTTTAACTCACTACTTGGGAAAATTTTCATTTTAGTACTTAATCTTCGGGCATCTGGCCCCTGAGACTTGTTTTTGCCATCTGCTTAGTTCAAATCTGGTTTGAACTCAACACTTAGGAAAATTTTCTGTTTAGTATTTAGTCTTCGGGCGTTTAGCCCCTGAGACTTGTTTTTGCCCTCTGATTAGTTCAAATTAGGTTTGAACTCAACACATAGGAATTTTTTTTGTTTTAGATGGAATCTTCACAAGGTACGATCATTCATATATAATGTGATTTTTATTAAAAAGAACTTAGGAAACATGTAGCAGAGGTGCCGAACATCAGGCACAAATGTTGTATTAAAAATAACTTACGAAACAAGTGCAAGACACAATTTTATTTTACTATTTTAAAGAAAAAACTATCTAAGGATAATACCTCTTCAGACGATAAGCGTTCTGAGAGTTGGGCTCGATGCGGCCTGTGTCGTTCTTCTGTACCCGATAGGCACCGCAACCGATGACCTCAATTACAGTATAAGGTCATTCTCATGTCTCCCTTAACTTGCCAATAATTCCAATTTTTCTTCTGAGTACCATATCGTCTACCTGAAACTCTCTTCTTTTGAATTTTTGATTAAACCGAGCCCTGACTTGTTGCTTGTAGGTAGCCAGCCTTATCCCGACGACTTCTCTTCTTTCTTTTAGTAGGTCCAAGTCATGGGCCAGGTGCTGATTGTTTGGACCTTCTTCGCAGGCCTGACTAGGCACTTTCAGTTCGGTCGGGATCACGGCTTCGGCCCCATAGGCCAATAGGACTATAAGACCTCAGGTAATTTTTCTAACCAAGCCCATTTTGCTTTTTCAAGCTTTTTTCTAAGTGTATCAAAAATTGTTCAGTTTGTCCTCTCGGCTTGTCCATTTCCCTGTGGGTAACCAACGGAAGAAGTGTTCTGATTGATCCCATGTTTTGCCAGGAACGCTTGAACTTTCCTGTTATCCAGGTTGGTACCATTATCCATCATTATAGTTCGGGGTAGACCGAATCTACAAATGATGTGACTCCAAATGAATTTTATAACGTGGCCACTTTTGATTGTTGGGTACGCCTCGGCTTCCACCCATTTGGTAAAGTAATCCGTAGCCAGCAGAACATGTGTAGTAGATTGTATGGCCTACGGGAGAGGACCCACAATATCCATTCCCCATCGGGCAAATGGGTGAGGGATAACTGTTGGATTTAGCAGTTCCAGAGGTGGATGAATGGCATCACTGTGAAATTGGCATTTTTTACAGTGTCAGGTATATATTTCAGCGTCTCTTGACAGATAAGGCCAGAAGTACCCTTGGGTGAGGACTTTATGGGCTAAAGACCTTCCTCCGGAATGATTACCACACGATCCAACATGTATCTCTTCCATAACTATAGAAGCTTCGGAGGGTGTGAGACATCTTAAATATGGCCCAGAGAAAGACTTGCGGTAAAGTTGGCCGTTGTATAGAACGTATCTGACTGCTTTTATTCTTATCTTCTGGGCCTCTAGTTTTCACTCAGCTAACGTACCGATCCTCAAATAGTCTACTATGGGGTCCATCTAGTTTGGCTCCCAAGGAATGACCATCACGTCTTCGGAGGGCTTCAAGCTTGATTGGACGATGAAGTCCATTGGGTTGTTCGAGACATACTTTCCCCTGTTGCGGAGGCCTGGTTAGCCAAACGATCTGCCACGATATTGTCCCCTCTAGGGATCTGGTCACCTGATTGAATTCCTCGGCCTCCTTTAATACCAAATTCATGTATCCTTCCATTTTAGGCTCTCGTGTTTCATACTCCCCATTCAACTGACGTACAACCAATTGGGAATCACTTTGTATCTCTGCTTTCTGCATTTGAAAGCTTTGGGCCAACCGAATTCCTACTAGAAAGGCCTCATACTCGGCTTCGTTGTTGGAGGCTGGAAACTCCGATCAGACGGATTGCTAAATTTAGTTCCATCGGGTGTTACGAGATCTACCCTGATCCCTGCTTTATTGATATTTGACGATCCGTCCATGAATACTACCTATAATTCTGGTCCATTTTCTTCTGGAGTGTCCATAGTTTCCATTTCTAACAGAAAGCCAGCTACGGCTTGCCCTTAGATGGCGGTTCGGGGGACATAGGTTATGTCATAGATTCCCAGTTCTATTGCCCATTTGGATACTTTCTCTGATAATTTGGGCTTCTCCATTATGGATTTGATCGGGGTTGCAGTTGGTACCACAATCGGATGTGCTTCAAAGTAATGCCGAAGACGTCGTTTTGCATTAATCAGTGATAGTACCAACTTTTCATGTTTGGAATAACGGGTGTCTGCATCAGCAAAGGCTTTGCTGGTGTAGAAGACCGGCATCTGGTACCCCTTGCCCACTTTGATCAGAGCGGCACTGTTAGATGTTGCATATATGGGTAGATATAAGTGTAACGGTTCATCTGCTTCCGGGGTTGCCAGTATAGGAGGTTTTGTCATATAGCTCTTGAGCTTTTTCAGGGCTTCTGCTTGCTCTGGCCCCCAGATCTCTCCTTTAGCTGCTTTTATGGAATGAAAAAATGGCCGGCACCAATCAGTTAAGCGAGAGATGAAATGGCTGAGGGTTGCTACTCTCCCGGTTAGTACTTGGATCTCCTTCCGGGACTTCGGCTCTCCCATTCCCATGAGAGCTCTGACTTGTGCTAGGCTCACCTGTATTTCCGTCCGATCGACTATGTGTCCCAGAAACTGGCCTGAGGACACTCCAAAACAATATTTTGATGGGTAGAGCTTCATTTTGTACTTCTTGAGGGTGTCAAACACCTACTGCAGATCAGCCAGGTGATTATTTTTTGCCTTGCTTTTGACCACCGTGTCATCAATGTAGGCTTCTATGGTAGATCCCATCATGCCCTGAAAAACTTTGTTTACCAACCTCTGAAAGGTTGCACCTGTATTTTTTAGTCCGAAAGGCATAACTGTGTAACATTATGTACCTGATCCAATGATGAATGCGGTCTTTTCCTCATCATCGGGGTTTATTCGTATCTGGTTATATCCAGAGTACGTGTCCAAAAAACTCAAGCGCTCGAATCCTACGATGGCATCTACCATCTGATCACTATTTGGAAAAGGAAAGCAATCCTTCGGGCATGCTCTGTTCAGATCAGTGAAGTACACGCACACTCTCCATTTCCCATTCTTCTTCTGAACCACAACCACGTTTGCTAGCTAGAAAGGATATCGCAGTTCTTTAATGAATCAGGCTTGGAGAAGTCGACCAACCTCTTCAGCTATAATCTGGTTTCGGTGAGCCCCCATGCATCTTTGTTTCTTCCTGATGGGTTTTACGCCGGGGTCCATGTTGAAGGAATGCTGGGCCACTGAAGGATCTATATCGGGCATATCCATGTGGTCCCAAGCGAATACATCAATATTGGAGCGTAGGAGGGCCTCCAATTATTCCTTTTCCTATATGTCGAGGCCAGAGCCAATGTAAGTCGTCCTTTCAGGGTGGTTGGGGCAAATCTGAACTTCTAGCAAGGTTCAGCTGCTATAGACGACGCCACACCCTCATCCTGTAATTGTTATTGATGATCGGATACTGCCTTGGATTGTGAATCTCGTTCCAGTTCTATCCTCTTCCTCAGAACTTTCAAGGTGACGACGTAAAATTCTTTGGCCACCACCTGATCTCATCTGATGTCAATCACATCAATTCCGTTTGGATCGACGCATCGCATGACTTGATACAGGGTGGAAGGAACTCCGTGCATCCGATGGATCCAACCCCTTCCCATGAGGAGATTATATGAGGGTTTGACATCTACCACCACAAAAGTCTCCCACAGCGTAAACCTTGTTGTTGTTACTGGCAATTAGATTTCCCCCACTGGTTCTACTCTTCTACCATCGAATCCCGCTATCGGGCTTCTGGAAGGAACTATCTCCTAGGGGTTAATCTCTAACTTCTCAAAAGCCCACTTGGTGATTATGTTGGCGCTGCTTCCTGGGTTGATCATTACTCTCTTGTTCAGGCAGTTCGAGACCATGAGGGAAATTAGCAAGGGATCATCATGTGGTGATTGAATGTTCGGCATATCTACAGAAGAAAAAGTTATTCGTGCATCCTCTTTCGAGCTTCAAAACTCGCTAATTTCTCCAACCCTCTGCAGTCTCTAGGCTTGACGCATCTGGGATCTACGGGCTTTCTCTACTTCTGATCGGCTTAGCCATCCGTGAATCATGTGAATGACTTTTACAGGATGACCCGTTATCCCTTGACAAGCGTATGTGATGTTTGATCTGATAGGGTGCCCTCCTTGGAAACGTATTCGGTCAATTCACCTTTTGCTATCATGGCTTCGATTTGCCTCCTGAGGCTTCTGCACTCGTTGGCGTGGTGTCCATACTCGCCGTGGAAGGCATAGTGCCTTGATGTCTCTCTGTTCCATTGGTTGTCTGATAGGTGGTGGTGACCGGAAGATCCCTTTATCCTTAGTCTCCTGATATAGTTTGGCAAGGCTAACCTTTAATGGTGTGATCTTGTCTTCGAACCTTTGATGTTTCTCTGAGATTGGGAAGGGTACAGGTAGAGCACCTGCCCGCTTTCGATCTGGTGCCCGATCCTTAACTTTAGGTTCGGATACTCTCGCCTCTACGCTTGCAAAGGCTACCCTTCTTTGGCGTATGACTAGTTTTTCTTCTATCCAAAGATATCCTTGTGCCCTTGAATTGAGTTCCCCGATGTTTGCCTATGGTCTATTAACCAACGACTGATGCAACTTGGTTCTAGGAATCAAGGCCTAACTAAAGGCCTCGACGGCTGAGTGCTGATCAAAATTATCAATTGAGGACATCTCGACGTTGAATCGTGAGATAAAGCTTTTTAGGGATTCACCTTTCTCTTGGATCATGGTAAATAGACTGGAGATGGTTTTTTTCTGTCTTTTATTGCCAAAGTATTGGGTGATGAATAACTCATAGAGTCTGAGCCAGCTTCCAATAGATCGGGGTGGTTGCTTCCTGAACCATAACAGGGTTGCTTTGGTCAAGTTGGTGGGAAAGACTTTGCAAAGTAAGGCTTCATTTTCGTTGTTGACATTCATTTTTGTATGGATATGGTAGATGTGTTCTGTCGAATCTTTTATGTCGTTGAATAGGGTGAACTTCGGAAGCCTGAACCTCTCCGGGTAGGGTATACTGGTGATCGCCAGTGTGAATGGTGTCTACACGGCGTCGATGGATGCCACAGATGCCAAATCGTCCGGGGTCTGAATCTTCAGATCCTTAAGCACCTCCCTTTGGAATCTGATAATAATTTCCTCCAATGTTTTTATGGTCAGAGTTTCCTCGGGATTGTGCGTCCCGAGCACCTATAGGGATGATTCTGTGTGTTCCTCCCAATCGTTGTTGGACTTTGCGTGGTTGTTGTCTCTTTCCGATTGGTGGCCCACAGACCGTTCCTGCTGGTTGTATTATTTTCCATTATGGGCTTCTCGAGGGTTTTACAGTAGGGCCAATTTTGCCACCAACTCGGCGTTCTGCCTTTCCAACTCAACGGTCCTTTCGTCCAAGGCCCACCTGATTGGATCTTCGGTTTACGAAGGTTGGCCTCCGTTCGGAGGTAACTCAGATTGTTGCGACCGGGTGAGAACTACCATGGAGGATGTCAATCTAAGCTTTTAGTAGAGAGTGGGAAACTATTGAAAAAGATTTCAAATATTAGGTTTCCCACAGACGGCACCATTTGTGTAGATGCAGAAAAATACACAAACAAATTAGGTTTAAACAAAAATTGAACCCCCCTTTATTCATCCTTTGGCTATATATTTATACATAATTCAGTAGATGGGTAAGGCCCATCTACCCAAGTTTACCAATCCCTTAAATCATGAGATTTGGTAAACTCCTTTCTTTATTGGGCTCTATTTTTCATAAGTGGGACGAATCCCTTACTTGGGGATCACTAATTTTCTAGAGACTTCTATGGGCTAGGCCCATCCGCCCTATGGCTCATCAGTCTTGCGGTCCATCAGTCTTGCAGTCCATCAGTCCTATGGCCCATCTTTATTGGGCAATACAATTTTTTGACTATTACACCAGCACAAGGCTAAAATCTGCAGCTTCAAGCTTAGATTTTATTTGTGATCTTCAACATAAGGTTAGTGCAGTACTTAGGCTTAAGCTTGGTATAAATTGGGGGGGGGGGGGGGGGGGGGGACACCAGGTACTTTAAAGGGAGCTCTCCACATCTAAATTGAGTTAGCCCAAGCGTATGGGCTCTAACATCACCACTTATGTCTGAAATAAACATAGAGCTTTTGGAGAGATTGGGGATGAGACTAGAGAGATGGCTAAAAAATTGAAGCTTGGACATCATGGTTTCTAGGAATAAAAAATCATCATTACACAACATAAGAAGGTCATATGCAAATATGATGTGATTAATGGCCCGTTTACGAACTATTTTTGTTTCCTATTTCCTGCTTTTATTTCCTGAAATTTGAAAATAAAAATAAAAATACGTTTCTTAATTTGCTTCTACTTTCTGAGTTTAGAAAATGTTTTATCTTATTACAAAAGAAAGATGAAGTAAAAAAAGTGTTTTCTCTTTTTGTTTCCTCTCCTTGACCCTAATCATCAATAGTAAAAAAATAAAAAATAAAAAAGTAAAATAAATAATAAATAATGAATAAAAATGAATAATTATATAAAATATTATTTAAGTAAAATAATAAATAAATAAATAAAATAAAATTAATAATAAATAAAATTGAATAAAATAAATAAATTTAATTAATTAAATGATAAATAAATAAATTAAAAATTAAAAATTGGAAAAAAAAACAAGCTTAATTTTTGTTTTTCAAAATAGTTTTAATTTTTTTGAAAAAGGCAAATTGTAATTCTTTTGTTGATGATTTTGTTGAACATATTTTTAATTAATAAAAATACTTTCTGTTTTTTGTTTTTGTTTCTGAAAATAATCGATAATTAATAAACATGATTTTAATTTTTATATTTTCTACTGGAATCAAAATCATAATTCTGCTTTTCCAGGAAACAGAAACATGCAACAAAAATGGTTCGTAAACGGGCCCTTAGCTTTTGCCTTTTTACATCTCCAGTGGTATCTAAAGCCCTTTTCCATGTTAAGACCATTAAACATACCAGATAACACGTCCATAGCAAGAACAAAGAAGTAAGGGGACATGGGGTCCCCTTGTCTCAATCCCCTTTTACTGCCAAAGTAATTCTCAACACTACCATTAATGTTAATAAAGAATCTAACAGATTTAACACATGTCATGATAAGAGATAAGATACTGGTAGGAATACCATACCCATTACGAGCAGCCTCAAGAAAGTCCTAAGAGATGGAGCCATAAGCTTTGTTTAGGTCAATTTTCAGGGTAATCCTTCTTGGTTGTTTATCCTTGTGATAGTGCATCATCACTGCAAAATAGTGACAATATCTTCTATGCTTCTTCCTTGGATGAAAACATATTGATTTTGATTAATACATCCATTTAGCACAGACTTCAATCTGTTGGCAATGATCTTGGCAAAGTACTTGTAAATGATATTGCTTACAACTATATGTCTAAAATCCTCCATTCTAAAGGGTTGGCTACCTTAGGAATAAGAGCAATAATGGTGGACTTGACCTCTTTCAACATCAGACCTATTTCAAAAACATTTAGAATAACATTAGTAACATCTTTTCCAACTATGGGCCAAACAACTTTGAATAACACACTATTCAGCCCATCAAGACTAAGACTCTTGTCATCCTTCGTAAGAAGGAAGGTAAACTTAATCTCATCTCTGGTAACTGGTCTGAACATTCCTTATTTTTTATCTTGAGAGAGAGACTTGTTGATGAAGTGTCTCAAATCTGGGATGGAGTAGACATAGGAGGCTTAAAAATATATTTTTCTAATACTCAACAATCGTCTTCTTAATATTGTCATTATCTCTGATCACACTGCCATCATCACCTCTCAATGAACTGATCTTGTTGAATGTTTTTCTTTTATTAGCTATCTTGTGGAAGTAAGATGTGTTTTAATCTCCCAAGTAAATCCATTGCACTCTAGATTGTTATCTAATGGTGCATTCCTTAGCATTATCAAAATGGTAGAACTCTTTAAGGCACTCATCACATACCTTGGACATAACTTCATTTTGAGGTTCTGCATCAATCAGACCTTGAATATTGAACACTTTAATTTCTTCTAGCTTAATTAATCTTCAAAGCAATGTTTTCATGGTGATCCTTGTTAAGATTCTTAAGCCCCTCTTTGATAATCTTCAATCTTTGCATAACGGAATACATCTTAGTACCCCTGACATGGCATCTCCAACCAATCTGGATAACAGGGAGAAAACCCTCATGCCTAGCTAGGAAGTTATTGAACCTGAAGAGTTTCCTAGGCTCAGTAAAATTAGAGACGAGCCTCAAGTGAATGAAGGAGTGATCAAAGATCCCTTAGACTCCAATGTGGACATCATAATTTGGAAAACCGTTATGCCAAGTATCATTTTCCGAACACCTGTCTAATTTTCTTAAAATATGTTTATTATTCCAAGAGTATTTAATCCCAGAAAACTTCAAATCATGGAGGCCAGCAACATCAAACACATTGCCACATTCCTGCATGCTAGGAGTCCATTTAACTGATCCACCAAACCTCTTCTTTTTATGACTAATTGCATAAAAGTCTCCAAGAACCACCTAAGGATGATTTTATTCCCATGAAGAAGCTTTCTTAAGAAGGTATTGCCAGAGTAATCTTCTCTTAATGTGATTATTATAACCATAAATGAAACTACTAAAGGTCATGGAAGAAGTGGCTTTATTTGTTAAATTGCAGTGGATTGCTTGAGCATTAGCTTTTACCAAGGTGAAGTCCCAATGGGTAGGGTTCCAGCACACACATATCCTAACTAGCTCATCATAATCATAATTGTCAATAAAGTGCCAACTTAGAGTAGTATTCATCAGGACTCTAGGTAAATTGATTCTCCAAACCCTTATCTTTAAAAATGCCATGAAAGTAAGATTGAGATAACTAATAAGGTTCCTACATTCTTTCTGGGACACAGGTCCATTCAGACCTTTAACATTTGATGCACAAATCATTGGACAATATTGGGGGATATCTTACCTCTACGGGTGGGTACCCCTTTCCTTCCTTCTTTGGATCTTGTATAATATATTTTTAGGGGGCTAAGGTCTTTGCCTGTAGTGATGGGGAGAGGAAGAACCACACTGACATCAGTAATCTCAAGGGAATGACTATGAGAGATCACCTCATGTGAATGAATCACTGTCAAAGGCAAACCAGAAGATGGAGAAGCCTCTGGGATGATGAACATAAGGGGAGGATGAGGATTGGTGTCTCCATTGAGGGGCGCTATGGGGCTAGGCTCAATAAGGACTTGTTGGTTCTCTTGATCTTCAAGTAACTCAAGGCACTCAAATATGTTGGGTGAGACCATAGTGATGGATTCATCCCCTTCTAGCCAAACATCTTCATCTCATAAGATTTTAGGTTCCTAACGAACTCTTCAAGTTTAATTTTCTTAAACTTCATTATTTCAGAGATAACCGTTGCATTAGAATGAAATCTTTCAGGTGCATACCTAAGAATATTTTTCACTATAGTAATCTTAGGAATTGACTCACCTAAATTGTAACTAGCTACTATTTACTATGTCGGTTAGTCTAGCCTCAAATTCAGCAAAGACTTTATCCTCATCCATTCTAATCTAAGTTGTTCAAACTGTGAATGTAACAGTTGGAGTTTCGATTGCTTGTTTTTTTAAGTCCCTTCATGAGTAACTTGGAAAATATCACAAGCTTCTTTGACAATTTTGGATGTGGAAATTCTCCTAAACTCACTCGCAATCACAACATTGAATAAAGCACACAGAGCTTTGGAGTTCCATATAGCACTATTCAACTCAGCATGAGTATACTCATTTGACAATTTTAATTTAGATTTATTAGTAGTCTCATCTATCACAGTGGAAGGCGAGTATCTTACCTCTACAGTAAGCGAATCTCTCTCATCTAAAGCTTTCAAGAACGTTCTCATTCTAACTTTCCAATAGTTGTAATTTGATTCATTAAATAAAGGGGACCTAGTCACGGAACCTCCTTCTCGAGGTACGTTCATCTCCTAAGTTCAAGATCTAACCTTAGGTTGTTAACCTAAATCGGGACAACCATGCTCTGATACCAATTGAAATTATTCAGGAGACGGTAAACTAAGCCTAGAGGGGGGCGGGGGTGAATAGGTTTTTTATGGATCTAATGACAAATTAAAATATTAATTGCGGAATAGTTAATTTTAATCCAATTCTTTAACAAAATAATCCACGCAATAATAAATCTAGATATAGAAAAGAAAGCAGAGATGACACCAATATTTTTACGTGGAAAACCTTGAAAAAGCTTCAAGTAAAAACCGCGGATACACTTTGGTATCGACGCATTATGAATCAAATAAGTTTGCAGACTCTATGAAGTTAACTTACAATAACTCTGATTTGCCTTATTCACTCGACGTTTGCAAGTTTTGAATCATTTGCGCTACCACGAAGCACTCACTCGATCTCCGTACTCTGAAAGCTCTGCTTCTCAACAGATCAAAAAACCACGAAACTTCCTGCTCCACTCTCCGTACTCTGATGGCTTTGCTTCTCAACGAATCAATGCAACTTCGTTGCACTAGGTGGTGTGATAATTTTTTAACAACTAAATCATCCGATTGTGCATAAAGATCTCAAACGTTGAAGCATAATTGGATAATCCTCCAAACACTAGAGAGAACCTTGATATATGATGATCAAACAATCTCTTTCTCTCTTTTTATGCAAATGAATCTGATCTCTGGAAGAATTGAAGAGCTCTCACAAAATATAATTCATAAGTCACCCCTCTTCTCTGAAGTTTAACTCATATATATAGAGAAAAGAGTCTCCAATTAGGGTTTGGATTTCTTTGCCTCCAAGTCTTTGACTTTTAACCATAACGTCCTCAAATATTGGCCAATATACCAATAATACCTTTTAGTCAAGTCCAAAAGTTGTTAAGAGTGTATTACATATTAGTATAAACTCTTCCAAAAAAATTACAACCGACATTGTCAAGTTCTCAAGATTTAGGTCAAGTTAATTTCCGAGTTCTCGTGGGAATTTCACCGAGTTCTTACAGGTGCTAGTGGTGCCCAATGGTGGCTAGTGCGACCTAATATCTTTGGAATGATTTTTATCTTTACGTCATTAGTACTAGTGGCGACCCACTATACTGAGAACTCGGTAGTGACATCGAGTTCTCGGGAAATCTAAAAACTAATTTTTATTTTTCCTTTTCAGTGTCGCATCCAACCATTATATTTCACTTTCTTTGTATCTTCACCACTTTATACTTGATTTGTGATTGAAGAAGCTTGTCGAATACTTGATCACGTACTTTGCTTAGTCATGTCAACTTTCCTAACACTATCGAAGCTTACAACACTCAACATCAAGATGGTTATTGATTCAAAACATGCATTGTAGGGAGAGTTTAAATAACAAGAAAATAGAAAGAAATAATAAAACAAACAACCTGTGAATTCTTTTCTAGTGGCTGGTGATTTTTTCTTTAGCATCTAAATGACAATATATTCTAAATGAACAATTTACTTAATATTCAATTCACAATCTTCTCAATGACTTGCATTGTCACGCCCCGTTATTCCTGAGACTCCAATCCAGAGAATCAGCGAATCCCGAGATATGACGTCACGGAAAATGACCACTAGAATCAATAACAACAACGACATACATGGAATAAGAATGAAAATAAAGTATTTCATGTCACCTGAGTGATAAAAACTCAGTAATAAATTCTAATGAAAATCTGGCATAGTTCCGTTTGTAAATGAAACATCCGGACAACCTAAAAACAACACAACAGAACAATTTGCCCATAACAACAGAAATATAGTCAATGGCATGCAACCCAACATTCTAGAAACCTACTAGGACCGAGGTAGTGAAAAGAAAACCACCGCTACCTCTACACAACCCTTTCTAAAATCAACTGAGCCACCAAGCTCGAATAAGAATACAGAAAATCATACAGTAGTACCGAAATGATACAAAGTCATCCCGAAAATAATAAATACACAGACTGAAGATACAACACAAGGGAATCTGCCAGCAGCCTGGCTCCTAATAGAATAAAAGAATACACAAGTATGACTTCGGAATAAGGAACATAACTAATTGAGAAACGTCCCAATTCGCCCGTACCATCGCCGCTGAATACGCCGTGCTGCATCCATCTACAAACTTGCAATCTATGTGGGGGTGAGCACAACCTCGGGGGCTCACCATAATATCAAAAGATCACACTCATAGCCGTCTAGAAAAGGTTAACCATCCCATGTGCATGCATCTATCTTAGGCCAGTCAATCGTCTCACATGGCACCCTGCCAATCTGAGACCCCATCAGTAACTTCATCACTAACCTCAAGTACACCATGGATATCATAAGAACTATAGATCAACGAAAATATAAATAACACATGTATACGTATATATATATAACGTCCTGTAAATAACTAAGCCTGTCACCTAGGCCTATAGACAACCAATCTGAACTACACTCTCATCTAGAGATACAACAAGGACTAACTATCTACCATACCGTGCACCTAGCACGCTACTCAAGGTTCCTAGGAGGTAAGTAGATCACTCACTAGGACTACTAAACATGTGTCATCATAACCATTCCCACAACTCGATCATCGCTCATAACTAGCATCTCTATCAAATCATTCCTAAAGAGAAAGTCGCTCTCACATTTTTTTTCTTTAATTCAGTTCTTCTACTTACAATAACCAGTGAACCAACCCGTTCACTCGAAGAAACATAAAAAAGGAAGATACTATCCCCAAACCGGATTCGGTAACCAACCAAACTATCTCTAACTCACACTGTCTATCTAGGCACTAAAAAGGGTTATTGAATTCATTTAGTCCCAAACAAATGCCATGGTCCTCGGGTTTTTAAAGAAAAAATGTTGAACCCTAAAGGATTCAATCGGTTTTTAAGAAAAATTAGGACCCGGTCAAATCTGTTTGGTTTCAACGCCTCCGAACCCAACCAAAATGACAAAAATCACACTAGGTGTGCATAACTCTACATCACAAGTCCAGGCTCAAACCCAAGGAATGACTATAGGAGAAAGAAGGATTACTAGAGTTCAAACTGACAACCATTTTTAAAATCACTTTTAAACTACTTTCAAATCTGGCCCTAAGACCTTTAACATTTATTTAAAATTTATGAAAACAATCCTAAAAGAATGCCCAAACAAAACCGGGTACTGAAAGGAATCCCAGACAACAAGCTAGGAGAAACCTGGATTTCTCGACCTCTAACGATGCCAAGATCTCGGAAACAACATCGAGATCTCTAGAATAGGGGCAACCCGTGCCCTAATTCACCAATTTTACAAAACAATTTCAAATGATATTTTTTGAAATTTCTTTCAAAAGTGAACTTGCATTCGGTACTCCTGGTCCCAAGAATTTAAACATATTTTACAAAACAAGTTTTTGATTTCTGACTTTCAAAAATAGCTAACGGGCACCAGGGTAATTAAAGAACACGATTTATAAAAATTCGAAAGCTTTAAATTTTCAAAACTTCGAGAAAACCCTGGTTTGATCCCAAAGATCCAAACCATGACCCAGATTTCAAAGTACCGGAATAACCACAGTTTAATAATAAAAAATACTCCCATAAATGGGAGGAAAGAATAACAAGCTCACAAATAATCAACAGTTGAAATAGAGAGACGGCAAGATTTATGAGCCTAGAGCAACCTTTGAATTTCTAAACTCCTCACACCACCGAAGTTGTCACGCCCCGTTATTCCTGAGACTCCAATCTTGAGAATCAGCGAATCCCGAGGTATGACATCATGAAAAACGACCACTAAAATCAATAACAACAACGACAGACATGGAATAAGAATGAATACAAAGTATTCCATGCCACCTGAGTGATAGAAACTCAGTAATAAATTCTAACGAAAATCCGTCAAAATTCCGTTTGTAAATGGAACATCCGGACAACCCAAAAACAACACAACCGAATAACCTGCCCATAACAACAGAAATAGAATCAATGGCACGTAGCCCAATATTATGAAAACCTACTAGGACCGAGGTAGTGGAAAAGAACACCAATACCTCTACACAACCCCTCTAAAATCAATAGAGTCCCAAATGCTCAAATAAAAATATAAAGAAAATCACATGGCGGTGCCAAAAAGGTATAAAGGCACCCCAAAACAAAAAATACCGACTGAGCCACCAAGCTTAAATAAGAATACATAAAACTCAATGGTAGTGCCGAACAAATACAATGGCACCCCAAAATAATAAATACATGGGTTGAAGATACAACATAAGGGAATCTGCCAATAGTCTGGCTCCTAAGAGAATAAAAGAATACACAAGTATGACTATGAAAGGAGGAACAAAACTACCATCCCAAATCACCCGTATCGTCGCCGCTGAGCATGTCGTGTTGCATCCACCTGCAACCTATTGTAGGGGTGAGCAAAAAAACGTGCTCACCATAATATCAAAACATCACAGTTATAGCCGTCTAGAAAACGCTAACCATCCCGTGTGCATGCATCTATCCTAGGTCGGTCAGTTGCCTCATGTGCCACCCACGCCAAACAGAGACCCCAAAATAATCTCATCTACAACCTCAAATCTACTACGGATATCATAAGAACTACAGATCAACGAAAATATAAACAACCATGTATATATATATATATATATATATAACATCCAGTAAATAACTAAGCTTGCCACCTAAGCCTATAGACAACCAATCTAAAGTCCACTCTCATCTAGAGATACAACAAGGACTAACTATCTACCATACCGTGCACCTAGCACGCTGCTCAAGGTTCCTATAAGGTAAATAGGTCACTCCTTAGGACTACCAAAAGGGAATAACCATAATCACACCCACGACTAAACCACAACGCCTACACAACACCGCTATCAAATCATTCCTAGAGAGTCTCACTCTCATAATTCTAACCTCAAACTTTTCCTCTTATCCACAATAACAGTGAAATAATCCGTTCACTTAAGGATCTTTTTCTCTAAAACCCCCTATAGTAAAGAGAATTTATAAAATCAACTAGTGGTCATATGATAGGTTCACACTACTACCATCTATTCCTCGGAAGTAACATAAGTGGAAAAACTCTGTCATTAGATAAGATTCGATAATCTTAAGTAAATCTCCAATTCATACAGCCTGCTGAGGCACAAGAAAGGGGTACCGAAGTCATTTAGTCCCAAACAGATGCCGGGTCCCTCAAGTTTTTAAAGAAAAATGCTGAACCCCGAAGGATTCAACCGGTTTTTAAGAAAAAGTTTAGGACCCGGTTAAATCTATTTAGTTCCAATATCTCCGAACCCACCCAAGGTACTACGAATCGCACTACGTGTGCATAAATCAGTATCATGTCTCTTACCCGAGACTAAGACAAGAAAACTATAAAAACAAAGTGTGCCTTATGTATGCACTAAAAGGTAATCAATTACATACCCACCAGTATCACCATACGATCTCCATAATACTCTAAGATCTCAATATCACTACACCACAAACAAAGGATCAATACCATCCTCAAACATTGCCAGTCTGTCTCAAAATTACTATCAAACTTCCACTCAGGAGTATGACAACTCAAACCATTATGGGTACCTCAATTTACCTTCAATGGATCCTTAAGACGCGGGATAGTCCAACATTTAACTACGGATGTGGTGCTGAATAATATATAGAGTTGAAATAACTCTAGTCCAAAGAAAAGTAAGAATGTTAACCTATCATACCCGGTTAGACCTCAAATCAACCATTCTTATATATCAACTAGAGTAGTATACCGACCACTCCATAACCTCATACACAGACCAATGCTCAAGGGCCTACCTGGCCGTTACTACATACGTGTCTAAGTCCAACAAAGATTTATAACTGTCCCTCCAAACAACTTAAAACTCACGGTCAAACCTACGTCTCTAGGCCACTCTCCTAGCCCAAGGAAACACGTTTATCGTAACTTTTCATTTAAGGATAGCCTATGCATACAATCCCGACTCAAGGGGAAACATTTCGCCAATCCGACCTCTTTCTATTTAGTTTTACTTAACCACCTCGAATATATGTCAATCGTGGCTCCACTAATCCAGGATTTTAACATTTTTACATTTCCTTTCTTCTAAATTTTAAAATCTTTCACTTTTATTCACATTGAGTTAATTTCCACCATTTTTAATGAATTTACCAATACCATCTGCTCAATAACAGCAAATATCAACAGTATAAAAGATCCATAAATGATCATATAAATGAATGAATGCTCAATGTGAATATTATGCAATGCCAATGCCAACAACACCCTATCTAACATGGAACAACCGGGTATAATGTTGCTAAAGTAACACAACCACAAGGATCATATCGACTTGTGAAAAACATACCATGTTCGGATCAAATCCTCCCACGCCTCCCTGATTCCTGGATTACTGGTCCGCCGGTAGCGAGAACACCACCTGGCCAGTTGTTGCGACGACCCAAAAAACTCACAATAATGATATATGAATGAGACATGAAACCACACCCAAAGCAATATCAATGCTCATGGTGTATGAAATATGTATAACATGCCTCAACAGTGAATCAATAATCGAAATATAACATTATCAATTGACAAATATATCTCATAATCCGTTTTTATATAACCAATCCACAATATATAACCATTTTCATTTTTAAAGGCATGCTTTATAATTCAATTATAGTAGTAAATCACGTCAATTTATCTCAAGATCATCCGGTTCTCAATTTCCCAATATTAATAAATTCTTATAAGCTCGCATGTTTTTAATTTAACTTTCAGTAATTGTTTTCAAATTAGTCTACCTGAGGGACAATTTGATTCGCAATACAACTTCATTATATTTTACGAGAAAAATAAACTAAAAAGGGAACTAAAACCGTGTCTAAGTTTTAACGTCCCTCGTTCTCGTGAATCCCCTAACTTATTTTCAATTTCAATAAAATATAAATAATAGGGGGAAAATCAATTAACCGTATCCACGTCCACATACACCTTATACGGTTTTACACCAAATTTGGATATATCGTGTACGACATCGGGAGAAAGCTATTCTCAAAATTTCACGCCAAACGAAGCTTGAATCGGTACCGAGTCAACCCAACTCGGTCTGGCCAAACTCCCCATTGGTCGCCACTGGTCACCACTGGTCACCTCGCTCCACCACGGTGCGAACTAGCACCACCACCACGCCATCGCGCACCACAAGTGACACTAGCCATCGCCCCTTGCCGTCAAACCACCGCCCCTGTCGAAACCCTAGGTCGAAGGAGACCCTCACCCAATTGCGTCTGAACTGTAATTGTGGCCACCTCGCGCCACCACTGCTACGTCACATCGCCATCGATACGCCATCTCAGCAACCCCTGGCCATCGCCACCGCGCCGACAACCTCTGCCAAGCCGTCGCCTCTGTGCGCGGCTCTCTCTTTCATCCAGCCCGACCTCCCTTTTTATGCATAGATCGGTGACTAGAGGAAGGAGGAGAATAACACCAAGCCATGCCTCGTTCGTGATGATTAAGAAGAAGAATGAAGTGGTCTGTGCGTAGGAGTAGAAAAGAGCAAAAATGAAGGAACAAATCGGGTCAACGCCTCTCTCATTCTCCACTAAAATATCTATGCCCACATATACATAAATCATACTACATATATATTTATACTCTCCCAATTAATAATATATCTATAATAAATCCCGAAAATTTACCGGGAACCTCGAAATAAAATCATATGAGCCCAAAAAATAAACGGGACGCCCAATAATTATTATAACTGGTATAACTAGCTCAGGGTAAAAACCCAATCACCAAAACACCGGTTCAAACCCTCACAAAGAAATAATTCAAAAATCCTCCGAGTGGAGTACTGCACAAAAATAAAATATTTAACCTCCATTTAATAATAAATAATAATAAAGGGAATATTATCGAAAAATCCCTAAACAATATCATGTGTACCCGGAAAATCTACGGGACGCCCTATAATTAATACCAACGAGGATAAATAATTTAAGGTACAAAATCGAACTACCGGAACACCGGGTACCTACAAGACCCACCGAATAACCACAAGCAATAAAGCACGGAAAGAATCTGATATAAACAAACAAGCTAACGCAAATACCCCTAAGCAAACAAGTCAAACAAGGCACGTCAATCAAATGAAACACATACTAATTCTATTACAAGGGAAAACAAAACGTCGAACCCCTAACGCACTAAATGCCAAACTCGCACAGCTAAGTCGAAACCTTTATCATCGGTCAACAAAATGTACCGCCACCCAGTCGAAGCACTGGAAGTCGAGCATCTAAACGAATCCACTTAGTCAATAACTGTCACGCCCCGTTATTCCTAAAACTCCAATCAGGAGAATCAGTGAATCCCGGGGTATGACGTCACAGAAAACGACAACCAAAATCAACGATAACATCGAAATACATGGAATAGGAATGAAAATGAAGTATTCCATGACACTTGAGTGAAAGAAACTCAGTAAAGAATTCTAACGAAAATTCGGCAAAATTCCGTTTGTAAATGAAACATCCGGACAACCCAAATTCAACAGAACACAAGAACCTGCCCATAATAACAGAACTAGAAACAGTGGCACGTAGCCCAACATTCCAGAAACCTATTAGGGCCGAGGTAGTGGAAAAGAACACCAATACCTCTCCAGACCCCTCTAAAATCAATAGAGCCCCAAATGCTCAAATGAAAATAGAAAGAAAAACATATGGCGATGCCAAAAAGGTATAAAGGCCCCCCAAAACAACAAGTACTGACTGAGCCACCAAGCTCAAATAAGAATACACAAAACTTGATGGTAGTGCCGAACAGATACAATGGCACCCCAAAATAATAAATACACAGAAAAAATGATACAACACAAGGGGATATGCCAACAGTCTGGATCCCAAGAGAATAAAAGAATAATAAACATGATTACGGAAGGAGGAATGAATCTACCGTCCCAAATCCCCCGTACCATCGCCGACGTACGTGCCGTGTTGCATCCACCTGCAAACCTGAAAATGTTGTGTGTGGGGGGTGAGCAAAAAACCACGCGCTCACCATAATATCAAAACATCACACTCATAGCCGTCTAGAAAATGCTAACCATCCCGTGTGCATGCATCTATCCTAAGTCAAGCTATCGTCATCTATGGCACCCCCGCCAATCCGAGACACCCAACAATAACTTCACAACTAATCTCGAAACTAATCAAGAGTCATAAAACAACACAAATCATAAGACATATCTACCACTCGTATATACGCATGTCGAATCATCATATATATACACATATATATATATAAAAGTCCCGAAAACAGCTAATCCTAGCACCTGGTGTATAAAGGCACCCAGTCGAATACACACTCTCGTCTAGAGATACGACCGAAACTAACTATCTATTATACCGTGCACCGAGCACGCCACTCAAGATTCCTAGGAGGTAAGATCACTCATTAGGACTACCAGAAGATAAAAACCCATAATCATGTCCACAATTAATTCATAATTCTTACACATCACCTCTATCAAATCATACCTGGAGAGTCTCACTCTCACAATTTCTATCCTCAATACAGTCCAATGGTATCCTCAGTACAAGTCCTATTTGTTTACAATAATTCGTGAACTAATCCATTCACCCCAAAGAAATACACAAGGAAATATATTATCACCACACTGGATTCGGTAACCAACCGAACTATCTCTAACTCACACTGCCTATCGAGGCACTAAAAGGGTACAGACCAACAAGGTCACCTCTAACTCATACCGCCTATCGAGGCGGAAGAAAGGGTTACAGGAGTCATTTAGTCCCAAACAGATGCCATAGCCCTTGGGATTTTAAGGAAAAATGTTGAACCCCGAAGGATTCAACCGGTTTTTAAGAAAAAGTTAGGGCCCGGTCAAATCATATTTGGTTCCAATGCCTCCTAACCCAACCAAACACTAGGAATCGCATTATGTGCGCTTAACTTAACCTCACTTCTCTTACCCGAGAAGATCCACAGACAACCACATATGATCATATTTCTTACCGTAAGGAATGAAACCTCAGAAACACATGTTCGGGTTAAAACCCGAGAAACTATAACACGGGGAAAAGAACTACTAGGGTTCAACTGAATATCACCTTAAAGTCACATTCAATCTTACTTCGAAACAGGTTCTAAGACCTTCAACTTAATATAGGAATTTATAAACAAATCCTCAAAGGTTACCAAACCAACACTGGGATTCAAGTGTTCCTCGAAATAACTAGCAGAAATCTGAAACAATCAAACTCTAAAAACATATCTAGATCTCAGAATTGACCTCGAGTCTTACCCGACCCTTAACCTGAACAACTCTCTCCACTACCGAAGTGGTCTAATAATCATCTAGTGATAACACTAGTCACCAATCACAAAGGCCTATGTGGCCAAAGGCACAACCACAACTAAGTCTCAATATACGACTAGCCAACTCAACTCAACTCCAACTCAAGGGGAAAACAATTAATTCTCAAAACCTCTTTCCATCTATATCCACGTAATCACCTGGAATATATGCCAACCATGGCTCTACTAATCCAGGTTTTAACATTAACGTCGAACTTTCTTTCTTTCTTTACAATTTTAAATATTTAAATATTCATTCACATTGAGTTAATTTCATCGTTTATAATAAAGCTACAAACGTCATCAGTTTAATAACAGAAATTTTCAACAATATAAGAAAATGAATGCTCAATGTGAATACAATGCAATGACAATGCAAAAAACACCCTATCTAGCATGGACCGGGTATATTGTCGCCATAGTAACATAACCACGAGGATCATATCGACTCGTGAAACAGAACAAACCGTGTTCGGATCAAATCCTCCCACGCCTCCCTAATTCCCGGATTACTAGTCCGCCGGTAGCGAGAGACACCGCCTGGCCAGTTGTTGCGACGACCCGGAAGACTCACTTGAACCAATGATACATAAACGAGACATGAAACCACACCTAATGCAATATAAATGCTCATGGTGTATAAAATATGTATAACATGCCTCAACAGTGAGTCACAAATCAAAATATAACATTTATCAAGTGACAAATATGTCTCAAAATCCATTTTACACAACCAATCCACCGTATATAAATATTTTCATTTTCAAAAGCATGATTTATAATTTAATTATAGCAACAAATCATGTCAATTTATCTCAAGCTCACCTAGTTTCTCCATTTCCCAATAATAAGAAATTCTTATAGGCTCGCATACGTTTAATTTAATTATCAGTGATTGTTTCAAACTATGGCACCTCAAGGACAATTCAAGTCGCAATTTAACTTTATCATATTTCACGGGAAAAATAAATTAGAAAGGGAACTAAAGCTGTGTCTAAATTTTAACGTCCCTCGTCCTCGTGAATCCCCTATCTTATTTTCAATTTCGATATAATATAAATAGCAGGGGATAATTTATTCGTCGGCTCTACATCCCTCAATAACCATTATGTCTGTACTATATCTCAATTTCAATCACATAATTCTACACAATCCTACTTTAAGTCCAGGGGCACTAAACCACCTATTTTAATCCAAATTAAAATAGGATTTAATTTCTTAAAGGGAATTTTATAAAATTCTTAAATTACGTTTATCACTTAGAAATTTAATTTCACGCTTTTATTATCCCTAAACATACAATGGGGCAACTTAGCATTTTCTACGCACTATTAGTGAGTGCTAGATAAACATATATATATAAATATATATATATATATATATATATATATAATTCCCCACCTAATTATATACGCTTACAAACAGTCCCGCCGTGACAGTACCGGCCATGAATAGTGTTCGCTGCCCAAAGTCGTCCGAAAAATATATTGAATATGTCAAAACGACCGTCTTACTGTCCTATTCAATATAGTTGAAACCCGTTAGCGATCGATAATTAATTCGGAACAAATATACAAAAAACTAAACTGAAAATCATACCGAAAATCTGAAATTCCCGGAGAACCGCTCAACTGTTTCGCACCAATTTCGGATATAACGTACATGGTACCGAGGCCGAGCTTCTCTCCAAAAATCAGCCCAAACGGGCCTGAATCGCCACCGAGTCGATCCAACTCGGTTCGGTCGAACTCGGGACTGGTCATCACCACTGACACAAACTGTGCCGCCGTCACCACCACATGTTGCTGCGACACCCAACACCACCATCCACCGCCGTCGACATCCTTCTGACCGGCGGAAACAAACCCTAGCTTCATCCACATAGCATCCCAAGCCTAATCAATTGGTAGAAAACCTCTCCTTAGGGTCCTAAGTAAGAATCAAAGACCTATCAAATTTAATTTCAAAGAAATAGAGATGAAAATTAAAGAAAACCCAAACACTAAAGGGAAGATATCTAGGCCAAAATCGAAGGAAATACCTACGGATCTTTACATGGTTTCGTAGTCCATGAGGTGAAGAACACTTTTGTAGTTTGGGCCATGGTTCAATTCTCAATGGCAAGTGAATAAAATGAAGAAAAAGTGAAGAACATGGAGAACGACCTCATGTTCTCTCTCTCGAAAGCTCACTGCCTACTCTTTTCTTTTCTTATCTAATTACTTTAGTTTCTTTTCTTATTTCCATATAACTTCATCAACTAAACATATATTGATATAATAAGCTAAATGAGTAAAGATGGGTGTGCAGACAAGAGAAACATGGTGGACCGGTCCAACAAAGTCAACCTTAATTCCACCATTCTCCCATGATTTCTTTTATCATTTTCATTTTCATGTGTAATAAGTAGTATATAAGTGAGGAATGGTGTGAATGGGCTCCCACTAATGGGCTTTTAAAGAATGGCGTAAGGCCCAACAACACCTTTAACCAACCAACAAATTACATGGGCCAAAACTCACTAATGAAAGAAAAATAATGGTGGCCCAACAACACACCCTTATACTTGTATAAATTGAAAGATGAACACTTAATAATTTCTCCACCAATTAAATCACCGAAAGTCCCATCGGACTCCGAATAACTAATACAATCCGAAATGAAAAACCCGGTTATATAATCGGGTATGAATATTTATATAAACCAAATTAAATCACTAATCGTCTAGCGGTTTATACTACGCGTTCCCCGTAAACTCTACAGATAGTCAAGAAATAATACCAGTCAAAATAAACACTCCGGGTACGAGACTCAACTACCCGGTCATCGGAGTCGTCACTAACCCAATCGAATCAAAACCATAAGTGCCGAACTAACCAAACGTGTCGTCAAGTCGAAGTACTAAACGCTACAGGTTTAAACAAAATCGCACTAACACTTATCACGTACGTAAAAAAAAAAATATGAAAAACGAGCATAGCAATACAAATATACATAATCACGTAAGTCAAGCAACTAAGGCACCTAATGCCACATCAATACACAGGGCATCAACACACAGAGCACGTATATACAAACATAAACAAAACGAGCGAAATAACTATCAATACTCCTAAGCACGTCAGCTAAACAAGGCACGTACTAACCCCATAACTAGAAGAAATAAAAACGTCGAATCCCTAAAGCACTAACTACCGAACTCAAATCACTAAGTCGAAGCCCTAAACGTCAGGCGTCGAAACAAATCCATTTAGTCGATAACACTAGTTATCCATCGTCACAACTCAATCACGTAGTCGATGACAAAACACACGTAAACGTTTCACCAAGTCCGAAATTACTAAACGTTACTGTCCAGTCACGTAGTCATCATCGGTATTCCGCAAAGTCATTAAGGTGATGATCGCCAAGTCGCGCAATCGAATCCAAGTGTAAACGCTAAAAATTTACTCGTAAAATACACAGAGTAACCATGACGTCATGAACAAGTGACGTCATCACCGAAAATAAATCGGGAATAATTCAAAGAAAAGGGAAAATGAAGCGGGGTGTTACAATAATAATTCATGTCAACGTTTCACTAAGTCTGAAACACTACCGTCACGTCAAGTCATGTAATCGCCAAAGAAAGTCCACGAAATCATCGAGGAGAAATCGCAACGTCGTCTAGTCGAGTGCAGACGTAAACGCGAAACATTTACACGTCAGATATTAAGAATAACAATGACGTCATGAATAAGTGACGTCACAACCGAAAATAAATCAAAAATAATTCCAGAAAATTGGGAAAATAACATGGGGTGTTACATGCATCGAGACAAACCTTTATTAATTGACACCCTTATTTAATTACTTTTTATGTTGGGATCAAGATCAATGGGGAGTTTAGAGCTTAACCCAACAAATTTATGGAACCTTCAAAACTTTGCCCCGACTAATTTGCCGAATCTATGTAAAGTAATATCGTCATGGATAAAGTTGGGATTATATCTATGATCGTAACCTCAATAAATTATCTGAACCTACTAATCATCGAACATGACCAAATATTTCTTGGTGCACCAGGGCCCCCAAGTAATGTCCAACAAAGTCGTACGTTCGGGTGTTCCATTGTCTTTTCACTATATGTAATCAGGGATTTCGTCAGTAACATTTTTATCACAAATGTGAAACTGTGATTAAAGACTTTTTTTTTGAAAAGGTAAAAATATTACAAAACCAAGCCAAACATGCCAGAAATACAACAGAGGCAGAGAATCCTTACATGATTGAAAAGCCCCAAGACCACCAGATAAAAAGAATCCAAAGTCCGACAGGAGGGCTAATAGTATTACAAAAAGTATTACAAAAGCCAAGGCAAAGAACAGAGAATCTTGATGCGAGAGAGACCATGGGAGCATAACCACCAGCATGCAAGTACTTGGCCAGAGAAGCAGGCCCAATGAGCATATAGAAGAACAACTCAATAGAGGGAAGAATGCATTTCTTATCAAGAGCCAGAGAAAAGATCATGAGAAGATGGAGGGATGGAGAGACTAGTCCCTCATGATTCCTTGATTTACTTCAGAATCTGTGAACCCTTTTGCAGAGATGAGAGCAAATATGGCATTGCTAAGGATCTTGGACTCAAGCTCTTCAAAACACTTGAATTCTCAAGAAAAATCCCTTCTATTTCTTTCCATCCAAATTTCATAGAAAGCTGAGGCAAGGAGGAGCTTGTTCAAGAAATTGGAGAGGATTTTTGAGGAGAGGTTAGCAGTTGCCCATTGTTGTAACCCAAGCCAATCAGACATAGGCCAATGGTGACCACCTTTGGCAAAAATAGAATTCCATAACCTGTTGGTGAAACTGCATTGGAAGAAGAGGTGGTCTCTATCTTCAAGTCTAGAGTGGCAAAAATCACAATCCCCTCTAGAAAGTAGACCTATTATTATGAGAAAGTCCTTGGTCCTGAGTTTGTTAAGAATCACCATCCAAAGGACAAATCCATGCTTTGGTATAAAAGTGGGGAACCGTACCAAGTGACACCAAGCTATCTTTAGTTGTCTGAATCGAAAAATATTCTACCCTGAATTAATGGTGTACGGCCCATTTGAAGGGGACCATATAACCTTGTCATGGTGAAAGGAGTTGAGCGGGAGGTCATGAGGGAACTGGTCTCTAAAAGCTCTCTATCTTCTATTGATAGACATCGGGATACGCCATGTGTTGCCATTAATGAGATTACTAATAGTGGCATTGCATCCCAATCCAGAAGTAAGAATGAGACTAGGGATAGAATCATGATGGAGATGACCATGAGGGAGCCATTGATCATACCATAAAGAAGTGGATCTGCCATCGCCAATAACATGTCTAAAAGAGTCTCTAAAAAGAATCATTAACTTTAAAATTTTCCCCAAGTCCAGGAGCAATCGGCAGGAGGTTTTATGACCCAAAAGATATTATCTTTAAGGAGGTAAGTTTTCACCCAATTGACCCAAATGGATTGAGAGTGAGGAATCTGAATGAGCTTCCAAATGTGCTTCCCCATAGTAGCTATATTCCATTCAATAAGGTCAATAACACCTAGGACTCCTTCCTCTTTAGGGTAGCAGATATCAGACCAAGCAACTTTATTACCTCCATTACCAAGCTTAGAACTAGTCCATAGGAATTTTCTTATGATAGAATTGATCTCCTTCAGAATAGCCTTAGGCAAAATGAAAAGGGATGACCAGTAGACTTGAGAAGAGAAAAGAACTAATTTGATGAGTTGTAATCTATCAGCAAAGGAAAGGAAATTGTTTGAACCTTGTTTGTGATCTTTAAAGCCAGAGAAGAGCAATTTTGGGGTTTGTGATTAAAGACTTTGTTGCACGAAAATTGAATTTTTTCTTGTCAATATACAATTCTTTACCAACTCATGATCACGACTAGTCACAAATTTGTGTATTTTGTGGTTAACAATTATTTCATCTAAAATATAAATTTGTGGTGAGTCTTGACCCAAAAATATAGTACTATTTTTGCCAAACCATCAATTTTAACTTATGGTAAAATATTTGTGGCCTAACCTAAAATTCCTTATCATATATATTTTACCAAGATATTTAATTTTGATTATGTTTTTATATAGGTCATGTAACTTATCTAAACCGGTGCTTCAATATGTTTCACCATCCCTAGCGATATAAATTGCTAAAATCTTTCATCTTCTATTGGATCTGTAGCTGACTTTTCTTCCGCTGTTCCAACAGATCATCAAGAAAATGTGTCACCCACATATATTTATTCAAATTCTGTGTTAAATATTTGCAAATTGCTTATTCAATTTTCGTGGCACAACCAAAAGCCAATCAATCTTTCTATTATCGATTTATAGAACAAAAAAATCAAGAAAGGAACTCAATGAATTGGTTAAAAACTTATCCATGCTAAATAATAACGGCTTTGAACTTTAACTAGGCTAGTCCTATACATGCCCCCTAATAATAATAATAATAAATGATGGGATTGGACAGATAGATCATTCCTTACACGAGTTTCCCCATGCAAATAATTCTTTTCTGGGTAAGTCTATCACAAAAACCTTGTTACCTACGTAGGGATTGCATGCATGCTCTCCCCTAGCCTCTCTCTCTCTCTATATATATATACAGCCAAGGCATGCATGCATTAACCTAGTCAAACTCAGCAATGACAAGTAGTCGAGGCTGTCTCTTCTTAGGAGTCCTATGTCTTGTAAATTCAGTGACCATTGTTGTAGCTCTACCATGGGACTTTGGCACATTTCTTAATAACAGCAGTACCATTGAACCTTTATCACCGACTATTTCCGTTGCTTCAGTGAATAATCGTAGCGATTTTCCGTCTGGTTTCGTCTTTGGAGCAGCTTCGTCTGCTTATCAGGTGCATAAGTCTTAGGTTTCATGTAATTAAGTAGTTAGCCAACGTTCCACGATATACTTAAGTAGTTAGCCAACGTTCCACGATATACTTATATGCTTAAATATTTCATGTATTGGAAGTTTGAAGGTGGAGCCAGTGACAGAGGGCAAAGTATATGGGATAATTTTACCCACGCATATCCAGGTCTATTTCTCTCTCTACCAAAAAAATGGAAAATTTAAATAAATTCAAAGAAGAAAAAACCATGCTTAGTTTTTTCATTTAGAAAGTTAATATTGAGCTAGATAGGGCCTGTTTTGTACGTGTTATGTTGTAGTTGTTTCTGTTTCAGAATGCTACAATACCATTATTTGACAGCAGAAGCATGTTTGGCGCGGATGCTATCCTTTTAAACAATAGTGAAATCTTCTATAAAAAAAGCATAATTTTTGGAAGTATTTTTTTAAGCTTTTCATTTATTGGGTACCTTACAATACAATTTGTTTTTAAAAAAAAAAAACCATAGCTAGCATAGCCCCCACGCCGAACATGCCTCCGGTTTGACTCACAACACTCTATAACATTATTGATGTTTTAGTGAAAACATATCACGTAAAGCACAACGCGATCCAAACGAGGCATGTTTGGCTCAAGTGCTTATGCGTTGAACATTATTGAAATATTCTATAGAAAAAGCTTATTTTTTCGTCTTGCACGGGTCCCGTGAATTAGTCGAAATGTGCGTAAGCTGACCCGGACATCACGGTTATCAAAAAAAAAAACTCAATTTTTGGAACTCATTTTTTTAAAACTTTTGAATATTTGGGTACTCGACCGGACAAACAGTTTTTTTAAAAAAATCATAGCATAGTCCCCAAGTAAAACATGCCTTCGGTTTGACTCACAACAGTTTACAACAAAAGCGTTATTTATGTTTTAGTGTAAAGCATATCACGTAAAGCACAATGCGATCCAAACGAGCCCTAAGTGAGTATTCAAAGTGTAATAACTAAGAGGAGGAAGTTCGTCCTCAAACAAAGAAGTCAAGTATTAATCTCAAAACAATATTTGAGATACAAAATATTAACTTCCAAGCCAATGCCCCAAGAAACAAAAATATCAATCTTTTCACATAAACAGTGTCAGATAAACACATTAAACGATATTTATCATGTATTTATTTCATGTATATTACATATTCTCTGATGTTTCTGTTCTGATAACTTATATTGTGAGGTTGCATGCAGATAAAATAGAGGATGGTAGTAATGGAGACATGGCGATCGATTCCTATAATCGGTTCCAGGCATGGTTCATACTATTTTATTAACTCAGTAATATTTTTAAAATTGGTTTCCTTTAAAATTATAAATTTCAATTTTATCAAGCATATCTTATAAATTGTGATTACATACCTATCAGGTTCTTTCTCATCCTTTAATTGATTGTTTATTTACTTTTTTCATTTATTCAATTATGTTCATGTGACAGGAAGATGTGGGGCTAATGAAGAACCTCAGCCTTGATGCCTTCCGATTCTCAATCTCTTGGGCAAGATTGTTACCAAGTAAGATGATCAATCGCTAGCTTCAATTCTCAAATTCCTTAATTTGAAAAGTTGAAGTTAATCCATGTCCTATGTACAATCCTTAAACAAGTATATCCTTCATTTCTTTTGATTAATTTATCTGGTATTATTTATTTATTTTTATTTTCTTAAAATTTTAACTTGCAGGAGGGAAGATAAGTAGAGGTGTAAATCGTGATGGAGTTGCATACTACAACAACCTCATAAATGAACTCCTAAAGAATGGTTGTGATTAAATTGATTAACCCACTCTCTTTTTCATTAATCGCTCAAAGAATGTTTATGTTACATTACAATATATGTATTTCCAATCATATATTTGCAGGAATAAAGCCATTTGTGACTCTCTATCATTGGGATCATCCACAAGTCTTGGAAGATGAGTATGGTGGTTTCTTAAGTCCTCAAATTGTGTAAGTCACTCAACTTTGGTACATCAGTTCAATAGCATATATATAGTTTATACAATTTAGAACCGTTTACAACATTTACATTTTTATGTTCATAAATTAGGAGCTAGCTATTGCACAAAATCCACATCATATATAATTCGATGGCATCAAATGGAATTTACAACTTTTGAAAATAAAAAAATGAAAGATTTACTAAAAGAATTCTTTTTGTTTCTGTAGAAATGATGAATAGTTTTATTTGATATAGTCCAATAAGTCAGTGAATGGTATTAAAAAGGACATGAATTGTAACTCCCAAATAATTTGGTGGTTATGTTTGTGATGAAGTTCAGTAGAGAAGCTTTTATAAAAAAAATTAAAAAATATGTTTTTTAAGGAACCATACAAATAAAGGTACACTATAGAGCTCAAAAATACGGATGGTTATAGCTTTATACCGAATTTGTATTTAAGATTATTATACCATTGTTTGTCATATCAGAATCTAATATATAGCTAGTTTTTAGATTGATGAAACAATCAAACAAAAATTGTTAAGCTAAAGCTGCATATGTTCTTCCTAATATATCATTGAGGCATTAATATAGAATGAATTATTCAACAGGGATGACTTTCGCGACTATGCAGAACTTTGTTTTATAGAATTCGGTGATCGAGTTCAGTATTGGATCACATTGAACGAGCCACGGTCCTTTAGCAATGGTGGCTATGCAACCGGAGTACTAGCACCAGGTCGATGCTCGTCTTGGCAACACAACAATTGCACCCGTGGAGATTCAGCCATCGAACCTTACGTGGTGTCGCACCACCAACTTCTTGCTCATGCAGCAGCTGTCAACTTGTACAAGAACAAGTATCAGGTCCAATAAAAATTACTTAATCCTAGTTTTAAGTGTAACGATTTTTTAACATTTAATTTTTTGGATTATATAAACTGAATGTTGAAATATGTGTATATATAGGCATCTCAACAGGGTCAGATTGGTATTACCCTAGTGTCAGAATGGATGGTGCCTCTGTCTAATTCAACGGAAGACAATGATGCTGCACAACGAGCCCTTGATTTCATGTTTGGATGGTGAGTGATTCAAGTACCTCATGAAAGTTTCTTAGATAAGGAGGTGTCCGGGGCATTTGTCCGGACTACTTCATGCCCCGTATAAAACAACCACCACACGAATAAGAAAATGCTCGGATTAGGTCCACGTTGTTAACTCCAAAATATTTTTTACACGGTGTTGGAGTTGAACCTAAGACCTTGTGCTTATTCAGATATCATACCCCCAACTCTTATCTTTCCCAATTGAACCAACTTTAAGTTTTGGAAGTTCACAAAATGAATCATTATGTATAAAGGTATATTTTGGTGTGTATAACCTGTCTTGTTTGCCATTATTTAGGATTTTGAATTATTTTTAATCTTATAATCCAATTAAGATAATAAATTATAATTTAATAATTCATCTATTTATCACAACTCAATTGGTATTAGGTGCATAACAAGTGATTTTTTATTAGTCTATTAAAAAGTATTTTGATTTTTTTTCTTCTATGCGTGTTATGTAGGTTTATGGATCCACTGACAACAGGTGACTATCCCAAAAGCATGAGATCTCGCGTAGGAAGCCGACTTCCCAAGTTCTCGGAAGAACAATCCAAGTTGCTAAATGGGTCATTTGATTTTCTTGGAGTAAACTACTACACTGCTAACTACGCAACAGACTTGCCCAACTCTAGTTATGGTTTGAATTACAGTTACACAACAGATTCTGGAGTCCTTCGTACCCGTAACTACGAAACCATACTCTTTATTTCATTGATTATGAATTTAGAATGTAGATTTATATATCTAAACATGCATGATGTTTTTTGGTTGCTAGCTTACAAGGATGGGGTCCTTATTGGTCCACAGGTATTGCATCCAAATCTTAATCTATATGCCTATGTAACAGTTGGTGATAAAAAGGACATTTTCTGTGAAGTACAATTAAGTTTGGAAAGATCAGATTCCCGCCTTTTAATTTTGAAATAATTGTGTTTGGCAATGAAAAAAAAATAGTTTGAACTATATTTTTTTTTTTTCCAAACAATTCTAAGACAATAATTCAGAATATACAATATTACAGGCTGGTTCAGATTGGCTTTACGTTTATCCAAGAGGAATTCGGGATCTTTTGCTCTACATCAATGGGAAGTATAACAGTCCAGTTATTTACATTACGGAGAATGGTAATGAAAATTTTCAAACCCTTTTTTTAATTCTTCAATAATACTAATTTAATTTTAATATGTAAGACAGTTATTCTAAAGTTCTTAAAATTAGATACCGACTATACTCCTTTTATATATATATATATATATATGTATATATATAAGGTTTACTTCAAGAAACTCATCTATGTTATTCAATTTAATCAACTAACTCATACTGTATTCATTTTGCCAACTATACTATCCAATTTCATCACTATGCCCCCTCCTCCTCATATTTAGAGTGTCTAAACTACCCTCCCTTAATAGTATAAGGGGGTTTAGTGAAATCAACCCTTAAAAAATTATTTTTCAAAAATAAATTATATTTTTTGTAAAAACTATAAATTTCAAAATATATATATATATTTCGGAAAATATGATTTTTTATGAAAAATATTTTTTTTTTTGAAAAATATATATTATGTTCCAAAATATGATTTTTTTACGAAAAATATATTTTTTGTGAAAAATATATATTATGTTCCAAAATCTAATTTTTTTTCTAAAAAATTTTTTTTTTGCGAAAAAGTATATATATTATGTTCCAAAATATGAATTTTTTCCGAAAAATATTTTTTTTGCGAAAAAGTATATAATATGTTCCAAATATGAATTTTTTCCGAAAAATATATATTATGTTCCAAAATATGATTTTTTTCCGATTTTTTTTTTTTTTTGCGAAAAAGTATTTATTATGTTCCAAAGTATCAATTTTTTTCCGAAAAATACTTTTTTTGTGAAAAATATATATTATGTTCCAAAATATTATCTTTTTCGAAAAATATTTTTTTTGTGAAAAATATGTACTATGATGTTCCAAAATATGATTTTTTCCGAAAAATAATTTTTTTGCGAAAAATATATACTATTATGTTCCAAAATATGATTTTTTTCCGAAAAATAATTTTTTTGCAAAGAATATATATTATTTTTTCCGAAATAATTCATATTTTGGAAAATAATATACTCCCTCCGAAAAATAATTTTTTTGTGAAAAATAAATATATTTTTTTGAATTTATAATTTTTGCGAAAAATATAATTGACTTTCGAAAAATAAAATTTTTAAATGGTTGATTTCACTAAACCCGCTTAATCTATTGAGGGTAGTTTAGGCATTTTGACCCAAAATGTGAGGTGAGGGCGCATAATGATAAAATTGAATAGTATAGGGGGCAAAGTGGACACAGTGGGGGTTAGTTGATTAAAGGGTTAATTTCAAGAAACACCCTTATACTATCCAGTTTAATCAATTAACTAACCCCCACTGTGTCCACTTTGCCCCCTATACTATTCAATTTCATCAATATGCCCCCTCACCTCACATTTTGAGTCAAAATGTCTAAACTACCCTCAATAGTATAAGGGGGTTTAGTGAAATTAACCAATTAAAAAGATTATTTTTCGAAAATCAATTATATTTCTCGCAAAAATTATAAATTCAAAAATATATATATATTTTTAGCAAAAAAATTATTTTTTGGAGGGAGTATATTATTTTCCAAAATATGAATTATTTCGGAAAAAATAATATATATTTTTTGAAAAAACATCAAATTTTGGAACATAATAGTATATATTTTTCGCAAAAAAAATATTTTTCAAAAACAAATTCATATTTTGAAACATAATAAATACTTTTTCGCCAAAAAAAAAAAAAAATTTAAAAAAATTCATATTTTGGAACATAATATATACTTTTTCTCAAAAAAAAAATTTTGGATAAAAAATCATATTTTGAAACATAATATATATTTTTCGCAAAAAAATTATTTTTCGAAAATAATTCATATTTTGGAACATAAAATATACATTTTCACAAAAAAAATGTTTTTTCGAAAAAAAATCATATTTTGGAACATAATATATATTTTTCGCAAAAAAATTATTTTTCGGCAAAAATTCATATTTTGGAACATAATATATACTTTTTCGCAAAAAAAAAAAAAATTCGGATAAAAAATCATGTTTTGAAACATAATATATATTTTTCGGAAAAAATTCATATTTTGGAACATAACATATACTTTTTCACAAATAAATATTTTTCAGAAAAAGAAATCATATTTTGGAACATAATATATATTTTTCGGAAAAAAATCATATTTTCAGAAATATATATATATATATTTTGAAATTTATAATTTTTACGAAAAATATAATATATTTTCGAAAAATAATTTTTTTAAAGGTTGATTTCACTAAACCCCCTTATACTATTAAGGGATGATAGTTTAGACATTTTGACTCAAAATATGAGGAGGAAGGGACATAGTAATGAAATTGGATAGTATAGGGGGCAAAGTGGACACAATAGAAATTACTTGATTAAATTGAATAGCATGGGGATTTCTTGAAATTAACCTTTGATTAAAGTGATAGTTTTGTTGAAATTAACCCATATATATATTAATTGTTAATTGTTTTGCAGGAGTTTCTGAGGAAAGAAATGACTCTATGTCGGTCGAGGAAGCCCGGAAGGACCCCTTTAGAATAGAGTACCACAGTGATCATCTTTCTAACATTCACCAAGCTATCAGGTAAGAAAGCAATTTGACAAAAGTTTAGAACTTATACTATGACCTCCACTTTATATGTATCTCTCTCTCTCTATATATATATATATTTATTGTGATATTTTCATTTAAAAAAATTACAGGGATGGTGTGAATGTGCTGGGATACTTCGTGTGGTCATTGATGGACAACTTCGAATGGAATGAAGGCTACTCGATTCGTTTTGGTATCAACTATATAGATTATAATGATGGGTTGAGAAGATACCCAAAAGCTTCATCAGATTGGTTCACGAATTTCCTTCGGAAGTAAAGAGATAAATAGTTTCCTTATCATAAATAATCCTTCCACGATCAAATATTAATGGGATCTGGATGGGAAAAGATGTTGGATATCTAATAAAACTTCAACCTTATAGTGTATTTTTCTTTGCATCTATCTTATGAGATCTTCTTCTCTTTTTTCTTTTTATGTTTTTTTCCCTCTTAGCTTTGTCCAATCTCTAGGTACGAGAGGATGATGTCTATTAAATTTGTTTAAAAGTAGCGTACTTAAAGTCCAAGAACACAAACTTAGAGCATCTGGAGTGATACTGAAATGGCGAGTGTTTGAGCTATATGGCGTGCGATAGAGTGTGGTTGGTTTGGAGTTGAAAATTTTTTTGATGGACCTACAATAATGTTTGCACTTACAACGTCACATTTGGCGTGTCAAGTAGCGTGTGTTGTGTCCGTCGTTTTTGTATTTATTCTTTACTTTGTGGTAGGGTCAGCTGAAGTTTTGCTCATACATTAAATTAATTAATTTTTTTAAAAAACTTACTTTTTGACTTTAAATTTACTTGAATATAGGTAAATTATTTTGACTATATTCTTTAATGTACAATACAAATCTTTTTATAACATTCAATTAATTAATTAATTAAAATAATTATAATTCAATTAACTTAAAATAAAAAATATAATTTTCAATTTTTATAAATATCAATATACTTCTATGTGTGTTAACTTATGTAATTTTTATAATAAATTTATTTTTATAATAATTTTTTAATTTAATTATATTTTAATATATAATACAATATTTTTATTATAATATTCAATTAACTAATTAAAAAATATATAATTTAATAAATTTTAAATAAAAAATATATTATTTTGGCTATATTCTTTAATGTACAATGCAATATTTTGTTATAACATTCAATTAATTAATTAAAAATGATAATGTAAATGTAGTACAATAATGTAAAATAATAATGTAGATGTAGTACAATAATATAGATGATAATGTAAATGTAGTAAAATAATGTAGTACAATAATATAGATGATAATGTAAATGTAGTAAAATAATGTAAATGAAAATGATAATGTAAATGTAGTACAATAATGTAAAATAATAATATAGATGTAGTACAATAATGCAGATGTAATACAATAATGTAAAATAATAAGGGTAATTCTCACCGACAGCCCCTCAAAGAGACCCTAATCTCACACAGACCCCCTCGATATTCAGTAATCCCACACGGACCCCCTCAGACAGACAGCCGTTAGGTTTACTGACGTTTTATTGTGAAATTACTAATTTGCCCTTCGGTATATATTTAAAAAAAGGGTAAATTGCAGTAGCACCCCCTGAGGTTTCACTTATTACATTAGGGTAATATATAAAGTGTGAAATTACCCATATGCCCAAACACTTCACCCCTCTAAAATTACTAATTACACTTCCACCCCTTATTACAATATATATATATATATATATATATATATTACGAAAAAATATATATAATTTGTAAAAAATATATAAAATTTGAAAACACATACAAAATTCAAAAAATATATATAAAATTTGAAACAATATATAAAATTCAAAAAAAAATATAAAATTCGAAACAAATATATAAAATTCGTAAACAATATATAAAATTCGAAAAACATATAAAATTCTAAAAAAAATATAAAATTCAAATATATAAAAATATATATATATTACGAAAAAATATATATATATATTACGAAAATTAAAAAATTCTAAATAAACCCAAAAAATTCGAAACAAACATATAAAATTCGAAAAAATATATATAATTTGTAAAAAATATATAAAATTTGAAAAAACATATAAAATTCAAAAACAATATATAAAATTCAAAATAAACATATAAAATTCGAAATAAATATATAAAATTCGTAAACAATATATAAAATTCGAAAAACATATAAAATTCTAAAAAATATATAAAATTCAAATATATAAAAATATAAATATATATATTACGAAAATATATATATATATATATATTACGAAAATTAAAAAATTCTAAATAAACACAAACAATTCGAAACAAACATATAAAATTTGAAAAAATATATATAATTTGTAAAAAATATATAAAATTTGAAAAAGCATATAAAATTCAAAAGAATATATAAAATTTGAAACAATATTTAAAATTAAAAAAAAACATATAAAATTCGAAACAAATATATCAAATTCGTAAACAATATATAAAATTCGAAATACATATAAAATTCAAATATATATATATAAAATAACGGTATATATTTAAATTTTATATATTATTTTGAATTTTATATATATTTAGAATTTTATATGTTTTTCGAATTTTATATATTGTTTACGAATTTTATATATTTGTTTCAAATTTTATATGTTTTATTTTTAATTTTATATATTGTTTCAAATTTTATATATGTTTTTGAATTTTATATTTTTTTTTCAAATTTTATATATTTTTTACAAATTATATATATTTTTTTGAATTTTATTTGTTTGTTTCGAATTTTTTGTGTTTATTTAGAATTTTTTAATTTTTATAATATATATATATTTTCGTAATATATATATATATTTTATAAGGTAAAAAAGGTATCAAATTAATTTCACAATATTAAGTTAAGGGTATATAAGTCATTTTATATCATTTGAGGGCAAAATAGACTATTTATGGGGTGAATAGTGGCTGACATCACTAATTAACGGACCAATCTAACGGAGTGGACACGGAAGGGGTCCGTGTGGGAAAAAAATTCAATTTAGAGGGGGTCCGTGTAAGAATACTCAATATCGAGGGGGTCCATGTGGAATTAGGGTCTCTTTGAGGGGGTGTCGGTGGGAATTACCCAAATAATAATGTAGATGTAGTACAATAATGTAAAATAATAATGTAGATGTAGTACAATAATGTAAATGTAGTACAATAATGTAAAATAATAATGTAGATGTAGTACAATAATGCAGATGTAGTACAATAATGTAAAATAATAATGTTGATGTAGTACAATAATGTAGATGAAATATAATAATGTGACCTCTCAAGTTATTCTATAAATATCAGTATACTTCTAGCATAAAATTCTCATCCTTCAAAACTTACATTTCTTTCTTACTTTGTATTTTTTTATACCTCATGGATCCTCAACCTCGATTCAACCAATCTCATAACTCCGAAGTACCATCGCAATTTGCCTATGATTTTCAATCCTCAAATTATTTTCAATCTGAAATCCAACCTCCTCCCTATAATCCATCTCATTTCCAATACTCATCTCATCCACAACACCTATCTGGTTCCCAATACCAACAGAATATTCAATATCCACCTCCTTTCCAATATCAATCTCATCATCAATATCCGCCTCAGTCCCAATACCCATCTCAATCTCAAGCTTCTCAATCCCGGCCTAATTCAAGAAAAAGCAAGCTTAATTGGTCCACCCAAGAAGATGGAGCATTGTGCAAAGCATGGATTAATATTGGAGAAGATCCAATAACGGGTGCAGATCAACAAATTACTTCATTTTGGGGACGAATCCATGATGAATTTCTACTTCAATCTGGCGGCACAGAACGACAAAACATGATAGGTTTAACAAATCGGTTCTCGACCATAAAGCGAATTGTCAGCAAGTTTAATGGATATCACAAACAAATCCAAGATCAATGCATGAGTGGATACAACGTTGAAGATACAGTAAGTTTCTTAATTATTAATATTATTAATATAATTATATATTTTGATCGACATATATCTTAATATATTATTTATTTCTTAAGCATTCAGCAGTAAAATCATGATATGAGGATCAGGAAGGGGAGCCATTTAAGCTTGAGCATTGTTGGAATCTTCTTCGCAAATCTCCGAAATGGCAAGATATTTGCAGCAATGCAAGAAACCCAAAAAAATCCAATAGAAATGCAAATAAGAGAGCTGTAGATCCCAATATGAATCAACCCGATGATTTTTATGAAACAATATCATCAACACCAGGTTCAGCCCAAAGTAATCCATCTACTCCATTGACTACTGGAGTATCAACACCAGGTTCGATAAACCTTGGTGATGACGACTCACTCGCTGTTGATGAAGATTCGCATGACACTTCACGACCAATTGGACGAAAAGCATCAAAGAAAGTTCGTAAGCAGAATAAAGATAAGTTACAACAAAACTTATATGCTACTTCTTTGATTGAAAATTTTAATTTGATGAATGAGGAAGCAATCAAAGCTCATAATATGAAATTGAAAACAAAATATGATTTGGGCATGCAACATGAAGTTACAAAGCGATTGGAGATTGAGATGAAAATAAAAGATATTGAGACACAAGAAAAAATTAAAAGAATAGAGATTGAGAATTAGCAAACTGCTTGGGAAAGACAAATGATGGAAAAAGATCCAAATGATGCTCCAAATTCGACAGTCAAAGCATGGATCGAGGCTCAACAAAATGCAATAATATCGCGTTTTAGACAAGGGAATGTTTAATTCTATTATAATATATGGTAAAATATTAATATATATTTTTTCCAGTGTGTTATGGTGTAATGTATTTTTTTTCATGTGTGTCAAGTTATTTAATGTATTTTTTTGCATGTTTATTTTTTTTTTGTATGTGAGAAATTATTAATGTATTTTTCATTTGTAGAAAATTTGAAAATATATTTTTATTTGTCATATTTAATATTTTTTGTATATTAAAAAAATTTAATAGTAATTAAATAATGTTGAATAATAATAAGGTGTAGTAAAACATAAAACACCATTCCATAGGACACACACACTCCAAATAAAGTGTAGAGCCACGTCATCACCCACTCTCCAAATTGCTGACGTGACACTACACTTTATCAAAAAGTGTAACACCACCCATAACACACCACTCCACATGCTCTTACGTACAATTGTTATTTAGTGGATAGAAGTGAAATATATAATATTATATAATATATTATATATACTACCTCTCTCCCATAAAACTTGTTTAATTTGGAATTTTCAACATTTTATGGATGTGAGATCTAGTTTGTGCAATTTACATTTTTGCCCCTAACAATAAAGTATTGTGATGGAGTCCGGTTCTTGTTTGAAATTAGTGGAAGAAAGATATTTGGAGAAAGTTAAAAGTTATATTGTATTGTGATTTGAAATTGGACAAGTATTTTTGGATAAGTAAAGTTGAAAAAGTGAACAACTAATATGGGACGGAGGGAGTATATATTTTTTGAAAAATCAGCATTTTATAGAACCAGGGAAGAAACCTTACAAAGGGGAGGATGAGGGTTCAAACATAGGGGAATTTGGAAAACCTAAGGCCTACCAAAGCTCAAAGAACCAGAAAAGATGAGGAGTGGAGCAAGCACAGAGGGGCAGAGGGCTCTTACACCAAACAGTACCCTCAATGAGACCATCTAAGAGCAAGCTCTTTGCATGCAACGTCTAGTGGCAAAGACTCCAAAAGAGGGGAAACCCTCGAACCATATAAAGAAACAACCAACATTGATTATTGACTTCCATTATAACTGAAGATAGAGCTGGGAAGGCTCCAGACCTGGGCCATGCATACATTAATTCAGAGGAGAATGCTTGACTCTTTGAAGGGAGAATTCCTTGAACTAAACCGTGTCAATGATCTCTGATGGTGTGTTCATTGTTCAAGAGCTTATAAAAGGATATCATTCTACATCTACCTAAGCATATGAGGTTCCGTCAGCTACCAGTGTCTGGTTCAATGACTCTATCCTTAGGCATGCATTTATTTTTTGGACTGCTATACACAATAGGCTTCTCACTCAAGACAGGCTTCTTCATATGGGCATTGTTGCTCAGAACAATGTGTTTTGCTTTGGTTGGGAATCTAGGAACCACCTTTTCTTCAACTGCCCAATCCCAGCTAGAGGATGGTCCTATGTCAAAGCTAAAGGTCACTTGCAGTGCCCTCTCACCCTTTGGGATGACCTTATCCAATGGAGCTCTTCCCTCAAAACTATAAGCCTCACATCCATCTTCAATTATTCTATGCCTACTAAAAGTTGTTTGGTACTTGACAATAATGGTGGGGAGAATAGGCCGACGCTTTTTGGCAAGAAGCTTGGAAATGACCTTGTAGGTGGTATTACAACGTGAAATGGGTCTAAAGTCATTCATGGAAGAAGGATTGGGGACTTTGGGGACAAGAGCAAAGATAGATTGTGTTAATTTCCTTGAGTAATTCACCATTAACAAAAAAATTCTCTTCCAGCCATAGAGACATCATTACCCAACACAGGCCATGCATTCTTGAAGAAAAAAATGCATTGTAACCATCAAGACCAGGAGACTTTGTACTATTTAGAAAGAAAAAACAGTCTCTAATTTCATCCAATAAGGGATATGACAAAGAGAATCAAGAAACTAGTTTGGAATAGCTTTGCCAAAAATTGAAGATAGGGAATCATAACCAGGGTAGGCATGAGGAATACTACCTAATATGTGTCTGAAATGTCTAACAAAGTCACTTTTAATTTGAGGAAAGGACTTCCTAGTTTCACCATTAGGATGAGTTGACTTCACAATTTTATTTATGTTGCATTTGATATTGAAACTCTTCAGAAAAACCCAATGTTCTTGTCACCTTCTTTTAACCAATTTATCCTGGAATTTTGTCGAAAGAATTGTTCCTCAGCCAAAGACAATGTATTGAAGAAGACACTTCTCATTGTTTCTGAGATGCTCATTGATAGGATTAGTATCAAGGGTAATTGAAATTACCTAGGCAACTAAAGAAAATAGCCTAGAGGGGGGGGGGGGGGGGGGTGAATAGGATTTTTATGGATTTATTGACAAATTAAAAATAATTGTGGAAAAGTCAATTTTAATCCAATTCTCTAACAAGATAAATCATGCAAAAATTAATATAAGTGCAGAAAATAAAGCGATAGAGACATACGATATTTTTATGTGGAAAACCTTGAAAAATGTTCCAAGTAAAAACCATGGATATGCTCGGGTATTAATGCAAGAAGTACACAGACTCTATGAATCAAGAAGTACACAGACTTTATGAAGTTTTAGACTTACTAATCACTCCTGATCTGCCTTTCTTTAGTTGACGTTTGACAGACTTGAATCACTCGCACTCCACGAAGCTCTCGCTTCGCTTCGTACTCTGACGGCCCCGCCTCTCAACGGATCAATGAACCACAAAGCTTCCTGCTTCGATATCCGCACTCGAACGGCTCCATTTCTCAACGGATTAATGCAACCACGTTGCAATAGATGGTGTGATGATTTTTCAACAACGGGTCATCCAATTGTGCATAAAGATCTTCGATGTAGAAACATAATTGGATAATCACCAAAAACTAAAGAAACCCTTGATATAGAATGATCAAATGATCTTTTCTTCTCTCTCTCTGCAGACGGATCTGATCTATCAAAGTATTGCAGATATCTCACAAAAGCCACACTAAAATTCTATAGCGACTCCTCTTATTTATAGAGACAGGAATCCTATATTGAGTAAACTTGAATCATATTTGGACTATAATTCCTCCCTTATTTAATCCTCTTTTAATTTAGAGTGAATCTGACCAATATTGGTGTATATATCATTTATACACGTGCTAGGATATATTGGAGTGTAACCTAAGTTGATAGAAGTTGAAACGGATCAGAATATGTATTTGCAAAATTTCCACGTAACTCTACGCATGACCCCTACGCTTAAACGTAGAGGTTACTACGCTTAAGCGTAGCTTAGCCGTAGGCCAAAATCCACAAGCGTAGCTTGAGCGTAGTTTTGAGTGTTTCTAGCTACTTTTAGCTACTGTAAGTGTAGCTCAAGCTTAGGAAAATTCATGGAAACTAATTTTCCCAAGTTTTCTTCCATTTGAACCCCCTCGACTCCATTAATATGTTTCTCGAAGTTTCAGCTCCAACAAATATCGTTTATGCCATCCGAAATGCATTTTTCGCTAAAACTTGCTTCCACTTCACTATTTTAAGCTAGATTTGAATTTGACGAAACTTATTGATGCATTTACTTGACCACTTTAATTTTCCTAAACCTACCCGATCTCACAATTCTGAAATTACCTAGATGATCAATGAAAATAGCCTAGAGGGGGTGAATAGACTTTTTGTGGATTTATGGACAAATTAATATTAATTGCGGAAAAGTCAATTTTAATCCAATTCTCTATCAAGATAAATCATACAAAGATTAATCTAAGTGCAGAAAATGAAGCAATAGAGACATACGATATTTTTACGTGAAAAATCTTGAAAAGACTCCAAGTAAAAATCACGGATACACTCGGGTATCGACGAACTATGATTCAAGCAGTACACAGACTCTATGAAGCTTTAGACTTACAAATCCCTCAAGATCTGCCTTTCTCCACTCGACGTCTGACAACCTTGAATCACTCGTGCTCCACAAAACTCTCGTCCACTCCGTACTCTGACGGCTCCGCTTCTCAACGGATCAATGAACCACGAAGCCTCCTGCTCCGATCTCCGCACTCAGACAACTCTATTTCTCAAACGGATCTAAGCAACCACGTTGCACAAGGTGTGTTGATTTTTCAGCATCTAGTTCATTCAATTGTGGATAAGATCATCGATGTAGAAGCATAATTGAATAAACCCTAAACAAGAGAGCTAGAAGATATAGAATCACTCAATGATATTTTCTCTCTCTATCTCTATCTCTATAGATGAATATGAATCTGTAGAAAACTTGCAGAGATCTCTCAAAGGCTCTAGGGCTCAAAAGCTCTCTCACATCTGTAGAAAACCTTGGTATTTATAGACAATGATGAGGAGAAACCCTAATCTTTCCCTTTTCGTAATTTCACACCAAACAAAGAAAAACCATATTATCTGATGTTTAATATGTGTATGACACGTATCTCAAGGTCTAAAGTCGCAGCCGCCTCAAGAGAAAATAAATCGGGGTCAAATCTGGAATTTCACAATTTCTTCACGCAAATTACCCTACGCTTGAAGCATAGGGTTTACTATGCTTGAAGCATAGCCTAGACTACACTTGAAGCGTAGGCAGATGCATAATTAAATTGCCCATGCGTAGCATATGCATCAAAACAACAATTTCTAGCCACTTTTAGCTACTGGATGCGTAGGCCATGCGTAACAAAATCCTCGAAACTAACTATTCTCAGGACTAATGCCATTTGAACCCCCTCGACTCACTTGTTAAGATTCTTGAAGTTGCAGTTGAAAAAATGACGTTTTTGCCCTTCTGGAGACACTTTTCACTCAAATTTGCTTCATCTTGAATTCTCTTGTATTCTTCAATTCTTTAGGCTTGATTTGAATTTGACGAAACTTGTCAATGCCTATTAAACCTTCCTGACTCCACAAGTCACTCAATCATGACACTTCACTCAATATGGTTATTGTCTAGAACATGTCAAACACAAATAATACTATAAATATTCTTACAAATACTATAAATGTTCTTACAATCTCCCCCTTGGCATTTCTGAGACAAAACCATGTCTTACAAATATATCATCACAAATAAAAAATAATATCTATACCTATGAACACACACCAACAAACATAGATATTGAATATCAAATTGTCCTCATGATGATCTTCCAATCCCGCAACCACAACACTAAACAACATACCATGAAAAGCAGGTGTGGAAAACAGATATAAATCAACATAATGATCATGAGAATAACATAACAACAATGCAAGCATAATGATCATCATAGACACTCTCTCCTTCTCCCCTTGAGAATATACTCCCCCTTAATTAAAAACACTCTTTAACCAAACAATCTCTCCCAATCTTTCCCCCTTACTAAATACTTATCTTCCTTTTTATCACTGAAATGACAAACAAAGATATACCAATCAAAATATAGGGAAATCCTTAAAATGTAAACATCGAAAAAGATCACAGAGGAGACTCTAGAGAATCTAAGTCAAACACTAAATACTAAGATAAAGTACTCTATAAGATTAAATCCAAATTCTCGAGTAACATAAATCTCTATAATGCATGAACTTAATAGTAATGCATGAATGCGAAATGCAAAACACATAAAAAATATTTTTGTTCTTAAAAACATGTGAGCAGGGTAGCAGAAACAATGAATTAATCATTAACATATCATATTCGCATATTTGACTTAGCTATTATACACATGATAGTGAAGAAAATCAGCACAGTGTAGTTATAAGCAGTCACAAGACAAGCTTTACATAGCATTTGCATATATGAAAAATATTCAAGTGCAAGCAAACAACTAAGATGAAAGCAATACGTACTAATTCTAATAATATCCTAACTAACCGTGATGATACTTCAGTCCAAAACCTAAGCTATAAGTCAAATCGTTAACATGGACCTTATTATTTGTTAAAAGCAAACAATACCCCATTGTCACACAATTTATTCTTTTCACCTTTTCAACTTTTTCACCATATCCTTTTTTATTTTTCTAAGCTCCGAACTTTCCAGCGAGGATTTTTAGTCCCGACCAACTGGGCCCGAGCTTCTTCCATGGGATTTATGCTCAATAGTCTTCTCCCCTTTTTACGTGAACACTCTGCTACTTTGTGGTAGGAGGCCCAGTTACTCAGATTGAAGAACTACTTTTTGCATTTCTATATTTTAAACATCTCATCCTTTTTCAACATTACCCCATCATTCATAAGAATGCAAAAGGTATTCAAAATCATAGATCAGTCTAGCATAGCTCATGAACCTACATATTACTTCAGAGTAGATGAAAAAGACTAAAAGTTTAAACAAGTATTACAGTCATCTCCGAAGTAAAACAAGCACCCAAAGTTGATGAGTTCTAAAAATAGTACTTAAACATGTCAAGTGAATAATTCATATCCTTAGGTCAGACTAACACCTTCAATTCTCATAAGCATAATAAGAAAAATAAATATGAGAATATAGTGAAATATGACAATCATTTGTACCCTTAGCTAAACTCAACATGCTAAGAATTTTTATTTAATATTGTTATCATTTTTGTCATAATGATGCATGCACTAATAATCCTAATAGTAGCAAATCATGATGCATAAAAAATAAAAATAAATAAACATGCAAATAATACAAAATACATGATAATGTATCAATTATAGGATAAAAGATAATGCAAGATATTCCTAGAATGAAACATATGAAGACATCTATCCTAATGATAAATGCCACTAGATTTTCTAAGATGCACATACTTTTGAAAATCTAATGGTTTTGTAGAGATATCTGTCGACTGAGAATCTGTGGATATATACTCAAAACCTTTCTTAAATTTAGAGTCATGCGCTCTACATGCAGTATGAGCAACCAAACAATGTAGTTCATCTTTCCTAACCTACACTTGTTTAATTTTTGGTGCTTTATTTGCCAGCCTAGACAATCTTTTCACCTCTTCACTTAACACCTGAATTTGATTTTCAACATTGGGTCCTTTTTGAGTTCTATGCTTCTACTCTGATTTCAATGTTTCTCCTCTTAACTTTGAACACACTGGTCGAATGTGACCTTTCACTCCACAGTAATGACATACTGGGATAAACCTTTGAAAATCACTTTTCAAACCTTTATTGACTCTAGAGGTAAAAGAAGGCTTACTGTCAACTGGTTTTTTGAAATAAGATTGAGCACTAAGATTCCTACCAGACTTACCTTGAGAAGAACTAGATGCTACTGGGGAGGTCCTAACAAAAATTGTTTTGGAAACGATGTTAGAATCACTCAATATTCCTTTGAATCCCAACCCCTTTGTATTTCCTGCAGATTTTCCCATACTCAACATATGATTAAGCTTAAGAGTCCCACTAAACTATTTATGAATAGTTGAGTTAGCATCATTCAATTCCTTTTCTAAACCCTCAATCCTTATAGATTTCTATAAGGATTGAGACCATCTACCCTCTTCAAATCCTGAGTCATTTCTTGTTCAGACTTGGTCAACTTTTCTCTTAAGGACTATCTCTCCTTATCAAAATTTTTGAATTGAACTATGTATTTTGAGAAGAATTTGCTAATTTGAACTGACTTTTCATAAAGTTTATTGTATGCATCTTCAAACAAGTCCCCACAATCTTCATTATCCTCAAAATCATCATTTTCAGACATTGCTCAGCTTGCAGCAATTTCCTCAACCTCTTTACTTTGTGCAGCAAACACGGTGAAATTATCAGACTCATCAACCACGTCAGACTCAGCAGAGTCACCAGTTGTTCCATCATCTGATCCATCCCTCCAAGTAATAGCTAAACCTATTGTCATTTTCTTTGTATTGGCACACTCAGTGAAATTACCCAGACGATAGTGAAAACAACCTAGAGGGGGGGCTGAATAGGTTTTTTTGTTGATTTTATAATCAATTAAAATTATATTGCGAAAATTCAATTTTAATTAGTCACAAACCCTAATTCTCAAATCAATTCCCAAAACAGATTAATTTAGCAAATATGAATATAAGTGCAGATATAAATAATGAGAAGACACGGAGATTTTTTATGTGGAAAACCTTGGAAAGACTCCAAGTAAAAACCATCGATACGCTCAGGTATCGATGCACTATGAATCAGAGAATTTGTACAGACTTTATGAAAACAGAATTTAAAACCGCTGTAATGTTATTCTTTACTCGACGTTTGAAAGTCTAGATTCACTCGCGCTCCACCAAGCTTTTGCTCCGATCTCCGTACTCTGACGGCTCTATTTCTCAACAGATCAAAATCACCACGAAGCCTCTTGCTTTGATCTCTGCACTCAGACGGCTCTGTTCTTCAACGGATCAATGCAACCACGCTGTTATAGACGATGTGTGAATTTTCAGCAACTATACCATTCAATCGTGCATAGTAATCATTGATGTAGAAGCACGATTGAAGACGTCCAATAATAAGAGAGAACTTGTGTATCTCCAATCACTCAATAATATTCTCTCACCATATGTATATCTCTGTAGAAGAAGAAGATGAAGTTGTAGAAAACTTGCAGATAATTCTTGAAGACGTGTCTCCTTTTGTTATAGATTTGGGTATTTATAGACAATGATGATCTAAACCCTAAGTTTGTCCTTTCTCATAATTTCACATCCAAACCATATATTCTGGTGAATATATTGTATATAAAACGCACTTTGATGTATATAAGTCGTGGTCATATCATAAAACCAACCCCCGAACAATTTGGACATCGCAGGCAAAATATGGCAAAAACTTGCCGTAGATACGCTTCAAGCGTAGGTCTAAGCGTACCTCCAAGCGTAAAATTATATTTTTCAGCCACTTTTTGAAATTGAAAGCGTAGGAATTTTTGTCAAAACTACTTTTCTTCACAACTGCGCCAAAATGACCTTCTTGAACCCACGATACTTTTTACTTGAAGTGACAACTTCGGAAAATATCATTTTCGCCCTCCAGGAGACATTTTTCCTCAATATGCTCACTTTCGTGCTTCACTTGTATTCGTCATTACTTCAATGTTCGATTATGCCTTTTATGAAGCTTATCGATGTCATTAACACCAAACCGACCTATCTAACACTCAATATGATTATTGTCTAGAACATGCCATAAATAAACAATATACAAAAATGTTCTTACAATCTCCCCCTTGGCATTTCTGAGACTTTTTGTTTTACAATATAACCTCTCAAATAACAACATAACATCTATACCTATGAACACACACCGACAAACATAGATATAAACTGTCACCTTGCTTTCATGACAGTCAACCAATCCTGTAACCACAACATTGAACAAACCATTAAACGCAAGTGTGAAAAACATAAATAAACCAACATAATGATTGTCAAAAAATCATAACAATAATGCACACATAATGATCATCATTCTCCCCCTGAGAATAAGCTTCCCCTTACTATATATTTCTCTCCCTAAAACCATTACTCCCCCTTTTTGTCATTGAAATGACAAGGAACAATAAAAACAATCAAAGGACACGAGAGAAACAAGGGAAAACCTCAAGAAGAAAACATCGGGAAATGATCACAGAGGATACTCAAGAGAATCTAAGTCAAACACTAAATACTAAGATAAAGTACTCTATTAGAATATATCCAGATTCTCAAGTAACATAAATCTCTACAATGCATGAACTTAAGACTAATGCATGAATGCAAAATGCAAAACAACCAAAAATATTTTTGTTCTTAGAACCATGTGAGCAGGGCAGTAGAGACAATGAGTTAGTCATTAACACATCATATACGCATATTTGACTTAGTTATTATACACTCACTAATCTTGATGATACTTCAGTCCAAAAACTAAACTATAAGTTAAATCATTAACTTAGACCTTATTGGTAAATAAAGAAAACACAATTTAATATTTTCAACCTTTTCACCATATCCCGTTTTGTCTTTCTAAGCTCCGGACTTTACAGCGAGGATTTTTAGTCCCGACCAACTGAGCCCGAGCTTTTTCCATGTGATTTATGTCCATTAGTCTTCTCCCCTTTTTACGCAAACACTTAAGATTATTGAGGCAAGAGGTCCGGTTACTTAGATCGAAGAACTACTTTTTACATTTCTATATTTTAAATATCTCTTTTTTTTTCCTCTTTTCAACATCACCACAACATTCATAAGCATGCAAAAGGTATTTAAAAGCATAGATCAATCTAGCATAACTCATGAACCTACATATCACATCAGATTAGATGAGAAAGACTAAAAGTTTCAACAAGTATTACAGTCATCTCCGAAGTAAAACAATCACCCAATGTTTAATGAGTTATAAAAATAATACTTAAGCATGTCAAGTGAACAACTCATTACCTCAACTCAGACTAACGACTTCAATTCTCATAAGCATAATAAGAAAAGTAAATATGAGAATAGAGTGAAATATGACAACTATTTGTTTCCTTAGCCAAACTCAACATGCTAATAATTTTCTATTTTTTTATTTTATTTTTGGCATAATGATGCAAGCATGTATAACCCTAACAGTAACAAAACATGATGCATGCATAATAAAATAAAATAAAAATAAACATGCAAATAATACAAAATGCATGATAATGTATCAATTCTAGGATAAAAGATAATGCAAGATATTCTTAAAATGACACATATGAAGACATCTATCCTAATGATAATATGCCATCATATTTTCTAGGGTAAATCCCACTTAGACCCCCTCTGATTTGCCCTAATCCCAGTTACACCCCCTGTCAGTAACAGCCGTTAAGTCATTTAACAAAAATGTGTTATTTTACTATTTTGACCATAGTTATTTTATTACATTTAATCTACTAAAATAATTCCTTTCAAAAACAAAATACCTTCCACCTCCATCTCCATCTCCATCTCCATATCCAAACCCTAACCCTAACCCTAACCCATTCATTTCACTTCTAAAACTAATCCAGCCACCAAGCCGCCCCCATCCCTCCTCCATTTCAAAGCTTCTCACCCGAAAATTAAAAACACTTACATGGGACTATGGAAGATGGGTGGTGTATATGGAGTTGGTAGAAGAAACGAAGAACAATCGGTTTCGCTTGATGTCGATTGCGGCGAATTGAATAACTTCGTCCTTGGAGACCAACTCCATTTTGGTTGAGAGCTCCCATGATTGCTTCAGATTCTTCATCCCCAACTGAGCAAGGCACCAAAATTACTTAAAGCAGATATATATATATATATATAGATAGATACAAATATATAGAGAGAGAGAGAGAAAGTGGTGCCCTAGCTTTCTCCTAGGGTTTTGAAGGTTTAACAGTAACGAATTAGAGGAATTAGAAGGAATTAAAGTAATTAGAAGAAATTTCTTCTAATGATATATATATATAGAGAGAGAAAGTGGTGCCCTATCTTGCTTCAGATTCTTCCACCCACCTTTTATTTTTGTTTACTTTGATTAAAGGAATTAGAAGAAATTCAAGAAAATGGCAAAATAGACCATTTAATACATTTTAATTGATGACATCATCATTTAATGGTTGACAACTAATGGTTGACTAACGGAAGGGGGATTTTGATACATGGAATCAAATCTAAGGGGGTGTAACTGGGATATTCCATAGTATAGGGGGTGTAACTGGGATTAGGGCAAATCAGAGAGGGTGTAAGTGGGATTTACCCTATTTTCTAAGATGCACATGCTTTTGAAAATTTAATGATTTTGTAGAGATGTTTATTGACTGAGAATCTGTGGATATATACTCGAGACCTTTCTCAGAATTAGAGTCATGTGCTAGACATGCAGTATGAGCAACCAAACAATGCAATTAATCTTTTCTAACCCACATTTGTTTAATTTTTGGTGCTCTATTTGCTAGCCTAAACAACCTCTTCACTCAACACCCGAATTTGATTTTCATCATTAGGCCTTCTTTGAGTTCTATGCTTCCACTCTGATTTCAAAGTTCAACCTCTTAACTTTGAACACACAGGACGAACGTGATCTTTCACTCCACAGTGATGATAAACAGGGATAAACCTTTGAAAATCATTGTTTGAACCTTTATTGACTCTAGAGGTAAAGGGATGCTTACTCTCAACAGGTTTTCTGATATAAGATCGAGTATTAAGATTCCTATCAGACTTACCTTAAGAAGAACTAGATGCTACTTGAGAAGCCTTAACAAAGGTTGTTTTAGAAACAATGTCAGGATTACTTATTCCTTTGAACCCCAACCCTTTTGTATTTCCTGCTGACTTTCCTACACTTAACATGTGATCAAGCTTATTTGTTCCACTAGACCATCTATGAATAGTTGAGTTAGCATCCTTCAAATCCTTTTCCAAACCTTCAATCCTTGTAGATTTCTCACTCAATTCCAATCTTAAAATGTTTAATTCCTCATTGAGACCATATACCCTCTTCAAAGCCTGAGTCATTTCTTGTTCAGACTTGGTCAACTCTTCTCTTAAGGAATGTCTCTCATTATCAACATTGTTGAATTGAACCAAAAATTTCAAGTACACTTTGCTAACCTGCACGGACTTTTCATATAATTTATTGTATGCATCTTCCTATGAATCCCCACGATCTTCATTATCCTCAGAATCATCATCCTCTGACATTGCCTAACTCGCAGCAACTTCACCGACCTCCTTACTTTGTGCAGCAAACACGGTGAAATTCTCAATCTCATCTCCTACCTCCGAATCCGTCGAATCACTAACTGATCCATCATTCCAAGTAACAGCCAAACCTTTTTTCTTTTTTGACTTATTAGCACACTCAACAACTATGTGATCGAACCCTTAACACTCAAAACAATGAGGTTTCTTCTTTTTATAAACAAACTTATCATTCCTATTTTGGATTTTTCTATTTTTAGAATCATGTGATTTATCTCCAAAATTTGTTTTTTAATCAATTCCTGACCACAAGAAGATTTTAAAAACTTATAAAACTGCTTCAAGATCATGTCAAACTGACTTGGTTTACTCTCACCCTTTTCATCCGACTCACTAGAACCCTCCTTAGTGATTTTCAAAGCTATGTCCTTCGCTTTTGTGTTGCTTGACTTTTTAGAGGATTGAGCACACATCTCCATCTCATATGATTTCAAATTACCAGTCAACTTTTCAAGTTTAATTTCCTTGAAACTCATGATTTCAGATATGACGGTAATCTTAGACCGAAAACGTTCAGGCAAAGACCTAAGGATTTTTTTCACAATGGTCGTCTCGGAAATAGGCCCTCTTAGATTGTGACAACTAGTTGCTATGTCAGTTAACGTAGCCTCAAAGTTACCAAAAGATTCATCCTCCTCCATCCTAAGCTATTCAAATTTAGAATTTAGAATTTGGAGTTTAGATTGTTTAACTTTTGAAGTTCCCTCATGAGTTACTTGGAGTATGTCCTAAACTTCTTTAACAATCTCACATGTGGATATTCTCTTAAACTCACTCGCAGTCACCACATTATACAACGCCTTCAAAGCTTTTGAATTCCAACTAGCACTATTTGTTTCAATAGTAGTCCACTCACTCGATAGTTTTACCCTAGATTCATTAGTAACAACATATTTCACAGTGGGTGGTGAATATCCTACCTCTACGGCCAGCCAAGCTCTTTCATCTAGCGATTTCAAAAACGCTCTCATTCTCGCTTTCCAATACGTGTAATTCGAGCCATCAAACAAAGGGGATCTAGATATGGAACCTCCTTCACGAGGCATCTCCATCGTCTAAGTTCACGATCTAACCCTAGGTAGTTAACCTAAATCGGGACAACCATGCTCTGATACCAAATGAAATTACTCAGACAATAGTGAAAATAGCCTAGAGGGGGGTGAATAGACTTTTTGTTGATTTTATGATCAATTAAAATTATATAACGGAAATTCAATTTTAATTAGTCACAAATCCTAATTCTCAAATCAATTCTCAAATCAGATAAATTAAGCAAATATGTATATAAGTGCAGAAAATAAATAATGAGAAGACACAGAGATTTTTTATGTGGAAAACCTTGGAAAGACTCTAAGTAAAAACCACCGATACGCTCGGGTATCGATGCACTATGAATCAGAGAATTTGTAAAGACTCTATGAAAACAGAACTTATAACCGTTGTAATGTTGTTCTTCACTTGACGTCTGAAACTCTAGATTCACTCGCGTTCCACGAAGCTTTCGCTTCGATCTCCGTACTCTGACGGCTCTGCTTCTCAACAGATCAAAATCACCACAAAGCCTTTTGCTTCGATCTCCGCACTCAAACGGCTTCGTTCTTCAACGGATCAATGCAACCACGTTGCTATAGACGGTGTATGAATTTTTCAGCAACTATACCATTCAATCGTGCATATTAATCATTGATGTAGAACCACGATTAAAGACGTCCAATAACAAGAGAGAACTTGTGTATCTCCAATCACTCAATAATATTCTCTTACCATATGTATATCTATGTAGAAGAAGAAGATGAAGCTGTAGAAAACTTATAGAGAATTCTTAAAGACGTGCCTCCTCTTGTTGTAGACTTGGATATTTATAGACAATGATGATCTAAACCCTAAGTTTGTCCTTTCTCATAATTTCACATCCAAACACTATATTTTGGTGAATATATTGTATATAGAACGCACTTTGATGTATATAAGTCGTGGTCATATCATAAAACCAACCCCCGAACAATTTGGACATCGCAGGCAAAATCTGGCAAAAACTTGCCGCAGATACGCTTCAAGTGTAGGGGGCCTACGCTTCAAGCGTAGGTCCAAGCGTACCTCCAAGCGTAAAATTATATTTTCTAGCCACTTTTTGAAACTGAAAGCGTAGGTATTTTTGTCAAAACCACTTTTCTTCACAACTGCGCCAAAATGACCCTCTTGAACCCATGATACTTTTTGCTTGAAGTGACGACTTCAGAAAATGTCATTTTCGCCTTCTAGGAGACATTTTTCCTCAATATGCTCACTTTCGTGCTTCACTTGTATTCGTCATTACTTCAATGCTTGATTCTGCCTTTTATGAAGCTTATCGATGTCATTAACACCAAACCGACCTATCTAACACTCAATATGGTTAATGTCTAGAACATGCCATAAAGAAACAATATACAAAAATGTTCTTACACTCAGCAGCTATCTGATCGAACCCTTGACACTCAAAACATTGAAGTTTCTTATTTTCAGGGTCAATCTTGTCATTCTGATTAAGGACCTTTCTATTTTTAGAATCATATGATTTATCTCCAAATTTTTGTCCTTTAATCAATTCTTGACCAAGAGAAGATTTTAAAAACTTATGAAACTACTTCATGATCCTGTCAATCTGTCTTGGTCTACTCTCACCCTCCTCATCAGACTCACTAGGATCCTCCTTAGTGGTTTTAAAAGCTATGATTTTCTATTTTGTTCAACTCGACTTCTAGAGGATTGATCACACATCTCCATCTCATAAGATTTTAGATTCCCTGTCAATTCTTCAAGTTTAATTTCTTTAAAACTCATGATTTCAGATATGACAGTAACCTTAGACCGAAAATGTTCTGGTAGAGACCTAAGAATTTTCTTCACTATGGTAGTCTCATGAATGGGCTTTCCTAGATTGTGACAACTTGTTACTATGTCAGTTAACCTAGCCTCAAAGTCACCAAAAATTTCATCCTCCTCTATCCTAAGTTGTTCAAAATTTGAATTTAGAATTTGGAGTTTCGATTGATTAACTTTTGAAGTTCCTTCATGAGTTACTTGGAGAATATCCCAAGCTTCTTTGGCAATTTCATATGTGGCAATTATTTTAAGCTCACTCTCAGTCACAATAGTGTATAAAGCATTCAATGCTTTTGAGTTCCAATTAACACTATTTGTCTCAGCAGTAGTCCACTCACTTGATGGTTTTGGTTTGGATTTATTAGTCGTTGTATCTATCACAGTAGGAGGTGAATATCCTACCTCAACGGCCAACCAAGCTTTCTCATCTAACGATTTCAAAAACGCTCTCATTCTCGCTTTCCAATAGGTGTAATTTGAGTCATCAAACAAAGGGGACCTAGATACGAACCCTCCTTGACGAGGTAAATCCATCGTCTAAGTTCAGAATCTAACCCCAAGTAGTTAACCTAAAACGGGGCAACCACGCTCTGATACCAATTGAAATTACTTAGATGATCAACAAAAATAGCTTAGAGGGGGGATGAATAGGATTTTTGTTGATTTATTGACAAATTAATATTAATTGCAAAAAAGTCTATATTAATCCAATTCTCTATCAAGATAAATCATGCAAAGATTAATCTAAGTGCAAAAAATAAAGCAATAGAGACACGATATTTTTACGTGAAAAACCTTAGAAAGACTCTAAATAAAAATCATGGATACACTTGGGTATCGATGCACTATGAATCAAGCAGTACACAGACTCTATGAAGCTTTAGACTTACAAATCTCTCCAGATCTGCCTTTCTCCATTCGACGTCTGACAATCTTGAATCACTCGCGCTCCACAAAGTTCTCACTCTGCTTCGTACTCTGACGGCTCCACTTCTTAACGGATCAATGAACCATGAAGCCTCCTGCTCCGATCTCCGCACTTAGACAGCTCCGTTTCTCAAACAGATCTAAGCAACCACGTTGCACAAGGTTTGTTGATTTTTCAGTAACTAGTTCATTCAATTGTGCATAATATCATCGATGTAGAAGCACAATTGAACAAACCCTAAATAAGAGAGAACTAGAAGATATAGAATCAGTCAATGATATTTTCTCTCTCTATCTCTATCTCTATCTCTGTAGATGAATATGAATCTGTAGAAAAGTTGTAGAGATCTCTCAAGGCTCTAGGGCTCAAAAGCTCTCTCACATCTGTAGAAGACCTTGGTATTTATAGACAATAATGAGGAGAAACCCTAATCTTCCCCTTTTTTGTAATTTCACACCAAACCAAGTAAAACCCTATTCTCTGATGTATAATATGTGTATGACACGTATCTTAATGTATAAAGTTGCAACCGACTCAAGAAAAAATAAATCGGGGTCAAATATGGAATTTCACAATTTATTCACGCAGATTACTCGTAGGGTTTACTATGCTTGAAGCGTAGGTAGATGCATAATTAAATTGCACATGCGTATTAAATGCGTCAAAACAATACTTTCTAGCCACTTTTAGTTACTGGATGCGTAGGCCATGCATTGCAAAATCCTTGGAACCAATTTTTCTCGGGACTAATACCATTTGAACCCCCTCGACTCACTTGTTAAGATTCTTGAAGTCGCGGCTTGAAAAAATGACGTTTCTGCCCTTCTAGAGACACTTTTTACTCAAACTTGCTTCCTCTTGAATTCTCTTGTATTCTTCACTTCTTTAGGCTTGATTTGAATTTGATGAAGCTTGTCAATGCCTATTAAACCTTCTCGACTCCACAAGTCACTCAATCATGACACTTCACTCAACATGGTTATTGTTTAGAACATGCCAAACACAAATAATACTATAAATGTTCTTACAAAGTCACTCAACATGGTTATTGTCGAGAACATGCCAACAATGAATAATTCTATAAAAATTCTTACAATAATTTTACAAGCATTAAGAGCTTATCTAGCCTCACTAACCTTGATTGAGATATCATTGTAATCTTCTCTGTTTACTAGCTTCAACTTGTGCTTGAGAATTTTAAATTTTCTTCTCATCTGAAACATAAGAGTACCTTGTATGTTTTGTTCCCAGACAGAGGCAACAATAGTTGAAACATCCTTATAGTTCCCAATAAATTAAAAAAACTTAAAAGGGATGTTTCTTTTATAAGAAGTACCATATTTAACAATCATAGAAAAGTGATCAGATATACGATGAGGAAAGAACTCATAGTTAGAGAGAGGACGAGACGAGAGCATCTAGCTTTTTAGAAACGTTAGCAGCACCCAAACTCTTGTTGGACCATGTTTAAGAGCCACCAAGATTCTCCTTTGGATGTCTAATAATATGAAAGTCACCTAATAACCAATGAGAAGAAGAGACACTAGAAGCTTGAGTGAGAATATCATTCTAGAAATTTTTTCTTTGGTAAACAATATTATAAGCATAAATTGCTGAGATAAAGTAGTGACTATGATCATTATTGAAGAATATATTGGAGCGATTATCACTTCTGATTTGCTATTGATTGGATTGATTTATGGAGTGATTCTGGGAATCCTCTATTGATATTGTTTTTATATTTATCGTACTATTTCACCTATAAATAGAGGTGATATTGTAAAGAAAATCAAGAGAGAATGTTATGAAAGAGATGTAGCCCTCTAGGCTTTGTGTGTGTCGTGGTTTAAACTACGTTTATTTTCTGTTATTATTCTTTCATTATCTCTCTTCAAATTATTAAACATTGTATCAGAGCAAGTTTACTGTTACACCGTCACGATACCCTCTATTTGTCTTAGATCTTCAGATCAAATTGTTTTGAATATTCGGATCAACTTATCTTGGATTTTCGGATCAACTCGTCTTGGATCTTTGGATCACTAGTATCAAATCTACTCGTGTCGTATTCCGGACAACTAAATATTCAATTTCAAGTTGGACACAACCAAAGTCTTTGTGTGCCAACTTGAGGGGGGATGTTAAAGAATATATTGGTGCAATTAAAGGCTTTAATCACTTCTGATTTGATATTGATTGGATTGATTTATGGAGTGATTTTGAGAATCTTCCATTGATATTGTTTCTATATTTATCGTACTATTTCACATATAAATAGATGTGATATTTGTAAAGAAAATCAAGAGATAATGTTATGAAAGAAATGTAGCCCTTTGGGCTTTGTGTGTCATGGTTCAAACTACGTTTATTTTATGTTTTTGTTCTTTCATTATCTCTTCAAATTATTCAATACATGGTATCAAAGCTTACCGATTCTTGGTAATTCCTTCCGTTTATCATCGTCTCTATCGGGGATAGAACTTCATCTCCCATCCCCAATGGTGACATTTAATTATAATATTTTTGGTGGTGTTTATATTTCAGTACCAAAATCCATTCAACCTACCTCTTATTCTAGTCACACAACCATTCGTGCAACCTATTTCTTATTCTAGCTGTCACGCCCCATTATTCCTGAGACTTCCGTCCGGAGAATCAGCAAATCCCGAGGTGTGGCGTCAGTGAAAGCGACCACTGGCATCAATAATAACAAAGAAATATATGGGATAAGAATGAGAGTAAAGTATCCCATTCACGCTTGAGTGATAGAAACTCAATATTGGATTCTAACGAAAATCCGGCAAAGTTCCGTTTATAAATGAAACATCTAGATACACAACCACAACAAATCAGAATAACCTGTCCATAACAAATTCAATAATGACAATGGCACGCAGTCCAACATTCCAGAAACCTACTATGGCCGAGGTAGTAGAAAGAAAAACACCGCTACCTCTACACAACCCCTCTAAAACCTACAGAGCCACAATGCTCGAATACAAATACAAAGAAAACCACATGGCAATGCCGAAGAGACAGAATGGCACCCTGAAATAATAAATACATGTAATAAAAGATACACCGAAAGAGAATATGCCAACAGACTGGCTCCCAAGAGAAAATAAGAATACATGAGAATAACTACGGATAAAAGGAACAAAGCTATATATAACTGTCCCAAATCACCTGTACCGTCGCCGATGTATATACCGTGTTGCATCCACCTGCAATCTTACAACCTATGTGGGGGTGAGCAACAACGATGCTCACCAAAAATATCTATAACAACACAACCCTAGCAGTCTAGAAAATATTAACCATCCTGTGTGCATGCATGTATCCTAGGTCGGTCAGTCATCTCACATAGCATCTGCATCAATCCGAGACCCCAAAATAACCTCAAACAAACTCAAGAATCACAAGAAAGCACAGAGCAACAGATATATCACCAACATGTATACACAGTCCAAACCAACATCTATATAAACATATATATATATATATATAAAACCCCATAGATTACTAATCCTACCCACATGGGTGTATACACAAATAGTCTAATACACACTCTCGTCTAGAGATACAACAAGAACTAACTATGTCACGCCCCATTATTTCTGAGACTCCCATCCGGAGAATCAGCAAATCCCGAGGTATGATGTCACTGAAAATGACAACCAAAATCAATAATAACACTAAAATACATGGAATATGAATGAAAATTAAGTATTCCATGTCACTCGAGTGATAGAAACTCAGCAAAGAATTCTAACGAAAATCCGGCAGAGTTCCGTTTGTAAATGGAACATCCGGACAACCCAAAATAAACAAAATAGAACAACCTGCCCATAATAACAAGAATAAAAGCAATGGCACGCAGCCCAAAATTCCAGAACCCTACTAGGGCCGAGGTAGTGGAAAAGAACACCAATACCTCTACACAACCCTTTCTAAAACCAACTGAGTCACCAAGCTCGAATAAGAATACAGAAAATCATACGGTAGTGCCGAAATGATACAAAGGCACCCCGAAAATAATAGATACACAGAATGAAGATACAACACAAGGGAATCTGCCAATAGCCTGGCTCCCAAGAGAATAAAAGAATACAAAAGTATAACTATGGAATAAGGAACATAACTAAATAAGTACGCCCCCAAATCACCCGTATCGTCACCGTCGAGCATGTCGTGCTGCATCCACCTGCAAACATGCAACCTGTTGTGGTGGTGAGCACAACCTCGGGGGCTCACCATAATATCAAAACATCACACTCATAGTCGTCTAGAAAACGCTAACCATCTCGTGTGCATGCATCTATCCTAGGTCGGTCAGTTGTCTCATGTGGCACCCACGCCAAACAGAGACCCCAAAATAATCTCATCAACAACCTCAAATCCACTACGGATATCATAAAAACTACAGATCAACGAAAATATAAACAATCATATATATACGTATATATATATAACGTCATGTAAATAACTAAGCCTGTCACCTAGGCCTATAGACAACCAATCTGAACTCCATTCTCATCTAAAGATATAACAAGGACTAACTATCTACCATACGGTGCACCTAGCACGCTGCTCAAGGTTCCTAAGAGGTAAATAGATCACTCACTAGGACTACCGAAAGTGAATCATCATAACCATGCCCACAACTCGATCATCGCTCAAAACTAGCATCGCTATCAAATCATTCCTAGAGAGAAAGTCGATCTCATATTTTCTATCTTCAATTCAGTTCTTCTACTTACAATAACCAGTGAACCAACCCGTTCACTCGAGGAGAGATAAAAATGGAAGATACTATCCCCACACCGGATTCGATAACAAACCAAATTATCTCTAACTCACACCGACTATTTAGGCACTAGAAAAGGTTATTGGAGTCATTTAGTCCCAAATAGATGTCATGGTCATCGGGTTTTTAAATAAAAACATTGAACCCCGAAGGATTCAACCAATTTTTAAGAAAAAGTTAGGACCCGGTCAAATCTGTTTAGTTCCAATGCCTCCGAACCCACTCAAGGTACTACGAATTGCACTACGTGTGCATAAATAAGTATCATGTCTCTTACCCGAGACAAAGACAAGGAAACTATAAAAACAAAGTGTGCCTTATGTATGCATTAAATGGTAATCAATTCCCTACCCAGCAGTATCACCATAAGATCTCCATAATACTCTAAGATCTCAATATCACTATACCACAAACAAATGATCAATATCATCCTCAAACATTGCCAGTCTGTCTCAAAATTACTATCAAACGTCCACTCGGGAGTATGATAACTCAAACCATTATGGGTACCTCAATTTACATTCAATGGATCCTTAAGACACAGGATAGTCCAACATTTAACTACAGATGTGGTGCTGAATAATATGTAGAGTTAAAACAACTCTAGTCCAGAGAAAAGGAAGAATGCTAACCTATCATATCCGGTTAGACCTCAAATCAACCATTCTTATATATCAACTACAGTAGTATACCGACCACTCCATAACCTCATTCACAGACCAATGCTCAAGGGCCTACCTAGCCGTTACTACATACGTGTCTAAGTCCAACAAAGATTATAATTGTCCCTCCAAACAACTTAAAACTCATGATCAAAACTACGTCTCTAGGCCACTCTCTCCTAGCCCAATGAAACACGTTTATCGTAACTTAAATTTAAGGATAGCTTATGCATACAATCCCGACTCAAGGGGAAAAATTTTGTTAATCCGACCTCTTTCTATTTTGTTTTACTTAACCACCTCAAATATATGTCAATCGTGGCTCCACTAATCCAGGGTTTTAACATTGTTACATTTTCTTTCTTCTAAATGTTAAAATCTTTAACTTTTATTCACATTTGAGTTAATTTCCAACATTTTTAATGAATTTACAAATACCATCCCGATCGCAGCCACTCAGTCGTAGCTCCCAAGGAAAAGCATAAATTTTATTACAATACAAATACCATCTGCTGAATAATAGCAAATATCAACAGTATAAAAGATCAATAAATGATCATATAAATGAATGAAAGCTCAATGTGAATGTTATGCAATGTCAATGCCAACAACACCCAATCTAACATGGGACAACCGGGTATAATGTCGCCAAAGTAACACAACCATGAGGATTATATCGACTCGTGAAAAACATGCCGCGAGAGACACCGCCTAGCCAGTTGTTGCGACTACCCGAAAGACTCACTTAAACCAATGGTATATGAATAAGACATGAAACCACACCCAATGCAATATCAATGCTCATGGTGTATGAAATATGCATATCATGCCTCAACAGTGAGTCAATAATCGAAATATAACATTATCAATTGGCAAATATATGTCTCGCAATCCGTCTTATACAACCAATCCACAATATATAATCATTTTCATTTTAATAAGCATGCTTTATAATTCAATTATAGCAACCAATCACTTCAATTTATCTCAAGATCATCCGGATTCTCAATTTCCCGATAATAATAAATTCCTATAAGTTCACATGCCTTTCATTTAATTTTCAGTAATTGTTTTCAAATTAGTCCACCTCAGGGACAATTTAATTGGCAATATAACTTTATTATATTTTACAAGAAAAATAAACTAAAAATGAACTAAAACCGTGTCAAAGTTTTAACGTCCCTCGTTCTCGTGAATCCCCTAACTTATTTTTAATTTCAATAAAATATAAATAATAGGGGAAAATCAATTAACTGGATCTACGTCTACATACACCTCCTAATTTAATTTCTCCGAAGGATTTCTATTTCCGACATCATTTAATCAAATTATGGGTACTCCGTAGATTTTATAAAATTCCTAGATTTTCGTCTATCACTAGGAATTTAATTAAGCGTTTTTATTTACCCATAAACATGCAACGAAGATGTATTAACGTTTTCTACGCACTATTAGTGAGTGTCAGATATGCATATATATAAGAATATATATATGTAGATTCCCACCTATTTTATTCGCTTACAAACAGTCCCGAACAGTGCTCTCGTGAACAGTGTCGGCGCTCGAATATAGAGCCCGCCGACCAAAGTTGCCCAAACATTATTTTGAATATACCGAAACTTCCGTCTTGACGACCTATACGATATATACGAAGCCCATTAGCAATCAATAAATAAATTTGAACAAATCTAACAAAAACCAAACCGATAAATCGTACCTATAATCTGAAATTCTCGGCGAACCGCTCAACGATTTTGCACCAAATTTGGATATATCGTGTACGACATCGGAAACAACCTATCCTCAAAGTTTCACGCCAAACGAAGCCGAATCGGCACTTAGTTGACCCAACTCGGTCTGACCAAACTCGTCACTGGTCACCACTTGTCATCTCGCGCCACCATGGCGCGAACCGGCACCACCACCAACAACCCTAGTTGTCGCCATCCTCTGCTAACCATCGCCACCCCTGGGCCGGTGACCACAAACCCTAGGTCGCGTCCCTCCACCAAACGCATCCTCCTCCCGCGTGAAACCACAATTCGCGCCACCACTCGGTACCTGCTTCCCTCAGCCACGCCATTGTCGTCGTCCAAAGGCTTCGGCGAACCAGCAACCAGGTCGCACCTTTAGCTGCGCGAACTTCTCTCCTCTTTCCCAACTGCGATCAGCTAATCTCTCTTTCTCGTCTACAAGACGATGCTGCTGATGATGGTGGTCGTGGAGAAGAAGAGAAACGTGGCTGATCGTGTAAAAGGAGAAGAAGATGTGGTCGGTGGTCATCTCTTAATACCAACCACTCATCCATTATCCCATATACATATATATAATTTCCATTTATATATATATATATATATAAATACCAATAATTATTATTACACATTTTAGTTATGTAATAATAATAATCCAAAATTTATCACCCACTTTAAAATAATTAATTATAAAATACTGCGAGAAAATTCCCGGCCCGATGGTCTGTAAATATAAACGGGACGCCCAATAATTATTATAACTATTATAACTAGCTTGGGGTAAAAACCCAACCACTGAAACATCGGGTACGTACAAGAACCACCGAATAACCACAAATAACTAGGGCACGAAAAGAATCCAAAACAATAATCAAGTACAGCCACATCAACACATATGAGCACTTAGAAACACGAAGAAATAAGCACACCAAACAAACAAAACACGTACATACAAACACAAAGTACGTCAGTCAGACAAGGCACGTACCAAACCAAATACAAAAGAAAATTATAACTCCTCACGTCACCTAGCACATCCTAAGCCTAACACGATGCTAAGTGATAACGTCCCGACTATATCGCGTAAATACAAATATAGAAATCGAGAATACGAATACTCCTAAGCACGCCAGCTAAACAAGGCACGTCAATCAAATGAAACACATACTAATCCCATTACAAGGGGAAAACAAAATGTCGAACCCCTAACGCACTAAATGCTGAACTCGCACAGCTGAGTCGAAACCTTTAACGTTGGTCAACAAAACGTATCGCCACCCAGTTGAAGCACTAAAAGTCGAGCGTCTAAACGAATCCACTTAATCGGCACAAAAACATACGTAAACCTCTAGCCACGTCCGAAACACAAAACATCACTTCAAGTAGCGTAATCACCAAAGAAACTCCACGAAGTCATCAAAGAGACGATTGCAGAGTCGTGTTGTCGAATCCAGAACTCACGTCAACGTATCACCAAGTCGGAAACAATACTGTCACATCAAGTCATATAATCGCCAAGGAAAGTTCACGAAGTCATCGAGGAGAAATCGCAACTTCATCCAGTCGAGTGCCGACGTAAACGCGAAAAATTTATACTTGAAACACCAAGGATAACCATGACGTCATGAACAAGTGACGTCACAACCGAAATTAAATCGAAAAAATAATTCCAGGAAATTGGGAAAATAACATGGGGTGTTACAAACTATCAATCACACTGTGCACCGAGCACGCCGCTCAAAGTTCCTAGGAGGTAAATAGGTCACTTCTTAGGACTACCGGAATGGAATAACCATAATCACGCCCCCAACTAAATCACAACTACTACACATCACCGCTCTCAAATCATCCCTAGAGAGTCTCACTTTCATAACTGCTAACCTCAATCCATCCTTTTCATCCACAATAACCAGTGAAATAATCCGTTCACTCAAAGAATCATTTCTCAAAGGTCTCCTATAATAAATAAGGCTTATAAAACTAACTAGTGGTTACATAGTATATACACTGCTACCATTTAATCCTTGGAAGTAACATAAGTGAAAAACTCTACCACTGAATCTTCCAATCCACACTACCTACTAAGGCACATGAAAGGGGTACTAGAGTCATTGAGTCCCAAACGGATACCGAGGCCCTCGGGTTTTTAAAGAAAAATGTTGAACCCCGAAGGATTCAACTGGTTTTTAAGAAAAAGTTTTAGGACCCAGTCAAATATGTTTGGTTCCAACATCTCCGAACCAACCAGTGTATTAGGAATCGCACTATGTGTGCGCAAATCAGCATCACGTCCCTTACCCAAGAATATGACAAGGACAGTAACCACACAAGTGAATATAAGATTTGCCACATAGGCTGAAACCCTAAAATCCCAAGTTCGGACTAAAAGCCAAGGAACTATGACAACGAGGAATAAAACCAACAATAAGACTTCAAAACTAAAAACCATTTCAAAGTCCCTTTTTAAACCCCTTTCAAAACTGGTCCTAAGACATTTAATATTAATTTAAGGATTTGAGAAAACTCTGAAAGGATACGCAAGACATTAATGGCTCAAAGGAATCTCAGAAACAATTAGAAGAATCCTGAAGTTCTCAAACTCCAACGATGCCGAGATCTCAGACATGACCTCGAGATCTAAAAAATAGGGTCCACCAGTATCCTGCCTACTGGCTTCCTCAGAATGTTTTTAAATAGAATTTTCTGAGAATTTTCAAAACGGGGTTGTTTCTAATACTTCCGATCCCAAGAGTTCAAATCATATTTCATAAAATAAGTTTTTAACTTAGGCCTTTCAAAAACAGTTAGCGGGACCCGGGTAAACGAAAATCACAACTTTATAAAAATTCAAAAGCTTTAAGTTTTCAAAACTTTGAGAGAACCTTAGTTTGACCCCAAAGATCCAAACTGTAACCGAAATTTCAAGATACAGGAACTAAACATTGTTTATTTCTTAAAACATTTCCCAACATGGAAGGGAAGAGTGACAAGCTCAAAAATATCAACAGTAAGAACATAAACGGCAAGACTAAGGAGCCTAGACCGACTTTTAACTTAATAAACTCACCACCCCACCGGAGGGGTACGCCATCCACCCCACGATAGCATCAATCACCTAAAACAAAGGCCTATATGGCCGAAAACCACAACCTCATCTAAGTCCCGGTAAGGAGATTAACCAGCTCAACTAGAAGCCCGACTCAAGGGGAACAATTACGCACTAAGGCCTCTTTCTACTTAGTTTCACATAACCACCTAGAATACCTGTCAATCGTGGCTCCATTAACCCTGGTTCTTATTATTGTTATATTATTTACTTTCCAACTTAAAGTCTTTAAACATTCGTTTACATTGAGTGTTTTTTATCATTTACAAGGGATTTACAAATATCCTCATAATCATAACCATTGCGTCATAGCGCCCAAGAGAATAATATAAATTTTACTATAATCCAAATCCACATGCTTGATATCAACAGGTAGCAATAGCATGAAATCTCAATAGATAATCATATGGTAGATAAATACTCAATATGAATGCTAATGCAATGTCAATGCTCATGAAAGTGCTAATGCAACTCAAGTACAACCATATCTACATGAGGGTTAAATAGATAACAAGGAATCTCAATCCTATCACTTTTGGGGGTAACAAGCCCGCAAAAGGAAGGGCGGGTCGCCATTTTTTACGAAACCTCGGGTTTGGATAAGTCCTCCCCTAATCTCTCTAATTCGGGAGGTACTAGCTCCCTGGGTCGCGAGAACACCCCCTTGCCAATTGTTGCGACTATCCAAATGGTCCATACATATATATGATACAAATGAGGCATGTTACCAATACTGAATCAATATATATGCCCATGGTGCTACATGAATGCAAATATGCCTCTACATGGACCCAATGTTCAATGATATAAAATAAATTTCTAGTTCTTGTAGACTTTAACATATCAACATGTTTATAATTAAATCTCAATAACAAATTACAACAAGTCCATCTCAGGGACATCCAATTCGCAATTTATCACTTCCTTATAATTTACGAGAAAATAAAATGGAACTAAAACATCATCTAAGTTGTCACGTCCCTCAATGTTCAAGTCTCCCCTAGTATGCTTTAATTTTAGGAAAACACAAGCCAAAGGGGAACTAATATCAGGTACAAGTTTCGTAAATTTCACTAACCTAATTCAAATCCAATGGGTACTAGGCCGCCTATTTTAATCAAATCAGGTAGGTTTCTAATTATTCTAATTTCTCAAGGGAATTATTATTATTTCTTGCCTCGTTTCTAGCCCACCTAGAGGCACTTTAATTTTGAAATAATAAAACTTCTAAGTTTCGTCTATAGCTAGGAACGTAAACACATACTAGAAAATTTTATAATTTCCTACGCATCAAGAATGAGAGTTAGATATATGTATATATATATATAATCTCACCTCGAACGCTAAAATCCAAGACAAATGCAAAGTGTGCTCAAACATGCCCTAGCTTCACCCTCCAAGCAACCCAAGGGAAAACAATCGGTAGAAACACTCTTTTTAGTGCCCTATACAAGAATCAAGCACTAATTAAACTCAAATTCAATGATTGAAAAAAGAAATTTCAAGGGATACAAACTAGGGTTACATAATTGGAGAAAATAAATTGAAAAATTGAAAAACTCAAAATCTCACTATTTCTCCTACCAAATCGAAGCTACGGGCTTGGAGGACACCGGAGGGAGTCGGCTAATTTCCGTAGGGACCGGTGATCGGAAGAAACGGAAGCCAAATCGGACAAGAACGACCCTCACTCCCTCTTCCCCTATTGTTCAACTGAAGCTCACGGTTTAAAGAGATGGTCGATTGATTTCTTTTATTTTTCTTTGTAGTGAAAGTAGACCTGTCAATGGATCGGATTTTGATCCGAATCCGATCCAAATCCGATCCGATTAGCCGGATATGGATTGAAAATAAAATCCGATAACCCGATTAGGATCCGAATCCGGTAATCCAATTTCTTAACAAATTGGATTTGGATTTATGTCATCCGATCCGATAATAACCCGATCCGATATAAAATATATTTATATATATATATAAATATATATTTGATATTTTTATGTATATATATTTAATACTGTACATGTATATAAATGTTAGTTGTTAATTATTTTATTATTTATTAATAATGATTGATCATAAATACAACTATTAAAAGTGTGAATAATTTAGTGTTTCAGTATTTATTGATTTTTTATTTTTGTATTTTTTTAATTAGATATTCGAATAAGATATTCTATAATGAAGAAATTCGAATATGAATTAACTAAGTGAAAATCCATCGAATTATCGGATTCGGATCACGGATCGGGAGTTTTTGTCATCCTTATCAATAGACCTGTCAATAATCCGATTATGATCCGAATCCGATATTAACCGGATATGGATTGAAAATAAAATCCGTTAACCCGATTAGGATCCGAATCCGATAATCCGATTTCTTAACAAATTGGATTTGAATTTAACTGATCCAATCCATTGACATGTCTAAGTGCTTGTTTGGCTAATGGAGTGGAGCCTTGGTTTTGGGTTTGGTTTCAAAAAATGGCACCAAACCCATGTTTGGCAAATGGAGTGAAAATTTGGAGTAAACACTGTAGCAATTCCATGGTGCAACTTTTGTGAAGGAATGAGCCAAAATTTGGAACCATCATTTTTGATGGTTCGTGGTTTTGGTTTTGGTACCAACACTGTAGCAAATTTATTTTTGATATTAATAAATTTCGAAAAATTAAATATTCTGAAAAATTAAATATTTATGAAAAATAAATATTTCGAAAAATTAAATATATTAATATATTATAATATTAATATATTAAAAAATATTAATATTAATATATTTTAATATTATAATATTAATATTTATGAAAAATTAAATATTTCAAAAAATTAAATATATTAATATATTAAAAAATATTAATATTAATATATTTTAATATTAATATTAATATATTTTAATATTATAATATTAATATATTTTAATATATTAATATTAATATTTATGAAAAATTAAATATTTCGAAAAATTAAATATATTAATATATTATAATATTAATATATTAAAAAATATTAATATTAATATATTTTAATATGATAATATTTATATATTAATATTAATATTTATGAAAAATTAAATATTTCGAAAAATTAAAAATATTAATATATTATAATATTAATATATTAAAAAATATTAATATTAATATATTTTAATATTATAATATTAATATATTAATATATTAATATATTATAATATTAATATTAAAAAATATTAATATTAATATATTTTAATATATTAATATTAATATTTATTAATAAATAAAATGTGAAACCCATATATTAATATATATTAATATTTATTAATAAATAAAACTAATATATATTAATATTTATTAATAAATAAAATGTGAAACTCATATATTAATATATTTTAATATATTAATATTAATATTTATTAATATATTAATATTCAAAATTTCAACCCATAACAACTTTACCAAACATGGTTTGGTTTTTCAGCATCACTTTTTCTCACATCAAAACCATCTGCACCAAACATGGTTTGGAACCAAAATAAAACCACACCAACTCCAACCACTCCAACTCCAAACCAACTCCAACCAAACCAAAACCAAAAACCAACTCCACACCCTCTACCAAACAAGCACTAAGTGAAAGTCATACATACATGTAGGTAGATAAGGTACAATGAGTGAAGGAATGAAGATGGTGAAGAAGAATCTTAAAACCAGCCCTCCACTCACTCTCTGCGCCGAACATGTGTGTGTGAGTTGATTAGAAGACTAAGGCCCTATTTGGTAGGTGGTCTGGTTTGGTCTTGTGTTTTATGGGATCAGACCATGTTTGGTAATATTGGTCCCAAATTTTTTGTTAGACCAAGTAAGACCAAATCAGACCAAAATGGTCTCATTTCAGATAAAAAACAAAGGTGGTTCCTGGTGGTCCGGTCCGGTCTTATTAATAAAATATATTTATAAATAATTAAAAATGAATAAATAATAATAATAAATTAAATAAAACATATTTTAAAAATAAAATATAAATAATAAATAATAAAAAAAATGAAATAAATAATACCTAATAATAATAAAAAATGAATATAATAATAATAATTAAATATAATAATAAATAAATGAATAAATAATAAAATATATTTATAAATAATTAAAAATGAATAATTAATAATATAAATAATAAATTAAATAAAACATAATAATAATAATAAATGAATAAAATAATAATAAATAAATATAATAATAAAAAATGGACTAAATAATAAATAATAATAATAAATTAATAAAATAAATAATAAATTACATAAAACATATTTAAAAATATAATAAACAAAATGAAATAAATAATAATAATAAATAAATATAATAAAAAATAATAAATAGATATAATAATAAATAATAAGTAAATATAATAATGAATAAATACTTCATAATAATAATAATAAATGAGTATAATAATATTAAATTAATAAAATATATTTTTAAATAATTAAAAATGAATAAATAATTTATACATAAAATGAATTAAATAATGAAATAATAATAAATAAATAGAATATATTTATAAATTAGTATATAAATTAATAAATAATAATTTAATAATATAAATAATAAAATATATTATAAAGTGAAGAAATAATAAAGAAATAAAGAAATAATATATAAATAAATATTATAATAAATTATAAATAAATAATAAGACCAGACCACTTACCAAACAGACTTTTTCAGATCAGATTAGACCAGACCGGACCAGATCAAAACGAACCGAACCGAACCAAACCAGACCAGACCAGAAAGACTGCCTACCAAACATGGCTTAACTCATCGATTAATCCAATTGAGACAAAAAGGTATGATGACAAATGTTATCCTAATGGAATGCATGTGGCCAAAAATGATTCTAAATTTGAGTCTACTGGACCGACCATTACATCACCACCTCATTCAAATCATTTTTTTTTATTTTTTTATTTTTCATTTTCTTTTTCACATTAATTCATTAAAATATATATGAATTAATTTCATTTACATTATCTGAGATTTACTTTAACTTCAATCACACTCTTTCAGGTTTGAATATCTTCAATTACATCTTTTCAGGTTTGAGATTATCATCATTTACACTCCCTGATCAATTTTGAGACTAAAATGCCCTTACACAAACACTCACTATCCATATTCCTAAAAATATATATATAATTCGAAAATAATATATAAAATTCAAAAAAATATATAAAATTTAAAATATATATATAATTCGAAATATATATATATAATTCAAAATATATATATAAAATTTGAAAAATATATAAAATTCAAAAATAATATATAAAATTCGAAATATATATATAAAATTCAAAAAAATATATAAAATTTGAAATATATATATAAAATTCGAAATATATATATATATAATTCAAAATATATATATAAAATTCAAAAATAATATATAAAATTCAAAAAATATATAAAATTCAAAAATAATATATAAAATTTTATTTTTTTGAAAACAATTTTATATATATTTAATTTTTCCAAGCCATCATGGGGATCATAGGGAAGCACATGATGGTGTCACTTGAGAAGTTCAATCTAGACCACTTAGATTGTCAATATATCTTATGTGTTTGCTTGATGTTGTACTGAAATAAAGGTAGTTGATGGACAACTGCATCATTTGCCTTCAAATAATCAAAGTCTCCATAGTTTATATATGCACCTGACACCATTGGTTGAAAATTAAGTGTTGTAGCCTCACACTTCCTTTCTCTATTGCATCTTGTATACCCTCACTATTTATTTTTTCGAAAATAATTTTATATATATATTTTTCGAATTTTATATATTATTTTCGAATTTTATATATTTTTTGAATTTTATATATATTTTTTGAATTTTATATATTATTTTTGAATTATATATATATATATTTGAATTATATATATATTTCAAATTTTATATATATTTTTTGAATTATATATATTTTTCGAATTTTATATATTATTTTCGAATTTTATATATTTTTTGAATTTTATATATATATTTTGAATTTTATATATATATTTCAAATTTTATATATATTTTTAGGAATAGGGGTAGTGGGTGTTTGGGTAAGGGCTTTTTAGTCCCAAAAGTGATCAGGAGGTGTAAATGATGAGAATCTCAAACTTAAGCGGGTATAATTGAAGATATACAAACCTGAGGGGATGTGATTGAAGTTAAAGCAAATCTTAGGGGTGTAAATAAAGTTAATCCAATATGTATATGTAGTTGTATATAATATAATATAGATATGATATATATATATATATATATAAGTATAACGTGGATGAGAGGTGCAAAATTTATTACAAAACCAACTATCCAACTTTTCAAAATCACAAAATGACACCACCTTCTACCGTTTCGTTGAAACGATCCCAAAATGCGATGTCGCGAACATGAAAAATACCGAAACGTTATAAAATAATTAATTATGCTAGAAAGATAATTTCCCTACCAACGAGTCCCACCGAAACATCCCGGTCCCGACAAACACCGTAATAATTCCTAAATAAATTTTTCGTGAATCCGAAAAATTAACGAAACGCCAGATAAATGAAATAAACTGAAATAATTAATCTTGGGTGTGAAATCCAACCATCGGAACACCGGATAATTACAAACAACTAAGGCACAAAAAGAATTCGAGATAAAATATACCAGCATAGCCACATCAACACATAGGGCCACATAGATACAAATACGGAGAAAACAAGCAAAGGAAATATAAATATTCCTAAGCATGCAAGCCAAACAAAGCACGTACTAATCCAATTACAAGAGAAACAAAAACGTCGAATCCCTAAAACATTAAATGTTTCAACTGAAACAACTGAGTCGGAACCTTAAACGTCAGACATACAAAGCATGTCGCCACCCAGTCGAAGCACCAAACGCCAAACATCGAAACGAAACCACGTAGTCGGCACAAGAACTCACGTAAATGTCTCGCTAAGTCCGGAAGACTAAACGTCCGTCAAGCCACAAATTTGCCCAAGAAAGTCCACGAAGTCATCAAGGAGAAATCGCAGAGTCGTCTCGTCGAAACCAAACATAAACGCGAAAAATTTACACGTAAAATACCAAGAATACCCACGACTTTATGAACCAGTGACGTCACAACCGAAAATAAATCAGAAATAATTTCAGGAAAAAATAAAAATAACACGAGGTGTTACACTGGCCCCGCAACCATTCACGCAACTTATCTCTTATTCTGGCCATGCGACCACTCGTACAGCTTATCTATGATCTTGATGCCATCTCCGATCACCATTTTCGGTGATTAACTTACGACTGTCTTCACTAATTAACTTCATTTTCAGTTTCAAGTTGGACACGCTAAAATTCTCCGTGTACCAACTTGAGGGGGCTGTTGAAGAATATTACTATGGAGTGATTGAATCCTACAATCATTCATTAACTTGATTGATTGATAACATAATTAGTGGCGATATGATTTGTATTTATTTTTAATAATTATCTATTTTATTTTGACTTATTTACCACACATTATCTCATATATATATATATGGTGGTTCTATTGTAATACATAGACTTCATCAATAAAGAATTATCATATATTTTGACAATTATTAATAGAAGCAACGCTGCAATAAATAGCGTGAACGCTAACATAAATCATTTGGACCTTTAGAATATTGGGGTTAAACAAAATTCATATCCTACCAAGGATGAAAAATGCTTAGTCATGTAATAGCTGCCATGAAGAAGCTAAAACCTATGCACTATACTAAAGAGCTAATGGCCACGCGATACCTACCATTACTCTGACATGGGAGGTCAAAGGTTCAAGCCTCAGTGGAGACAGTATGTGTGAGTATTTTTAACTTTTTTAAAAAATAACATATGCACAACATCTATATTAGCTTCTTAAACCTTAGTTTCAAGTATAGCTATCATGTGCAAATTATTGGGCCCGTTTGGTAACTATTTTTGTTTACAATTTATTGTTTATATAAAAATTTTGGTCAAAAACATGTTTGTTAAGTTTGTTTGTGTTTATCATTTATATAAATAGGTGTAAACACTTTTTGTACATAAGTCTAGTGTAACACCCCATGTTATTTTCCCAATTTTCTGGAATTATTTTCGATTTATTTTCGGTTGTGACGTCACTTGTTCATGACGTCATGGTTATTCTTGGTGTTTTACGTGTAAACTTTTCGCGTTTAACGTTTGGAACTGACTGGGCGGCTGGACAATTGTCTCCTTGAGGATTTTGTGAACTGTCGTTGGTGATTACGTGACTTGACTTGATGTGACGGTAGTGTTTCAGACTTAGTGAAACGTTGACGTGAATTTTTATTATCGACTAAGTGGATTCGTTTAGAAGCTCGACTTTTAGTGCTTCGACTGGGTGGCGGTACGTTTTGTTGACCGACGTTAAAGGTTTCGACTCAACTGTGCGAGTTCGGCATTTAATGCGTTAGGGGTTCGACGTTTTGTTTTCCCTTGTAATGGGATTAGTATGTGTTTCATTTGATTGACGTGCCTTGTTTAGCTGGCGTGCTTAGGAGTATTGGTATTTTCCTTTCTCGTTTTCTGTGTTTGTGTTTACGCGATATAGTTCGGACGTTATCACTTAGCATCTTGTGAGGCTTAGGATGTGATGTAAGGAGTTGTAATTTCCTTTCGTATTTGGTTTAGTACGTGCCTTGTCTGACTGACGTACTTTGTGTTTGTATGTGGGTGCCCCTATGTATTCTTTGACTTGTGTGCTTAGGGGTATTTACGTTAGCTTATTTGTTTATATCGGATTCTCTTCATGCCTTATTGCTTGTGGTTATTCGGTGGCTCTTGTACGTACCTGATGTTCCGGTGGTTGGGTTTCACACCCCGGACTATTTCTTTCAATTTATTTTATTATTCGGCATTGCGGTTTAAATCGGAGTAGTTAAGAAATGGTTTATATTATTTATTAGCTATCCGTAGAGTTTATGGGCTTGCGTGATATTAATTGCGTGTCGATCGGGTATTTATTACGGATTATTTGAGTTATTTGGCATCCGTCGATATTCAGGGTATTCGTGTATTCGTTTAAGGATTTTTCAGATAATGTACCCTTTATTATTATTTATTATTAAATGGAGGTTAAATATTTTATTTTTGTGCGGTACTTGACTCAGAGGATTTTTGAATTGTTTCCTTGCGAGGGTTTGAACCGGTGTTTTGGTGATTGGGTTTTTACCCCAAGCTAGTTATACCAGTTATAGTAATTATTGGGCGTCCCGTTTATTTTTCGGGCTCGTATGCTTTTATTTGGGGATTTCCGGTACATTTTCAGGATTTATTGTATGTATATATACATTTAATAGTAATTAAATATATATGGGGGTAATTATATATATATGAATTTATGTAATTATATATATAATTATCAGATATTATGTGTGTGGTGGGTGTTGAGAGACACGACTTCATCTCTTCTCCTTCTCTTCCACACGACTTCTCCTTCTTCATGTTCACAGCCACATGTTTGGTTTTCCTTCTCTCCACTTCAATTGGCACCGGTTCTTCTCCACCACCACCATCATCATCATCGTCTTGTATGCGAGAGAGAGAGTGAGATCGCGCAGTAGTGGCGCGGTCCGCTGGAGGTCGTAGGACTTGCGATGATGGTGGGTTCTGTTGTGACAGCGTGGCCGAGGCTGTTGGTGACGGCGCGAAGTAATGATGTGGTGGTTCGCAGTGGTAGAGCCGATCTCGGCTGGAGAGATGAGGCATGATCTGAAGCTGAGGTGTTCGCCGGAACGAAAGCTAGGGACGACGGCGTGGTGGTCGTGTGACAGCAGGTGGTAGCGCGAGGTGGCCGCAATTGCAGTTCAGACGCGATTGGTCGAGGGTTTCAGTCACGACCTAGGGTTTCAATTATGGGGTCTGGTGGTTTGCGACCTAGGGTTCAACCAGGGCTGGCGACGGCGGTGACGTGGAGGTCGCTAGTGGTGGCGACGCTGGTTCGCGCCGTGATGGCGTGTGACGAACAGTGGTGAGTTCGGCCAGACCGAGTTGGGTCGACTTAGTGCCATTCGGGCTTCGTTTGGCGTGAAATTTTGAGGATAGCTTGCTCCCGATGTCGTACACGATATATCCGAATTTGGTGCGATACCGTTGAGCGATTCGCTGGGAATTTTAGATTTTAGGTATGATTTTTCGGTTTGGTTTTCGTTAGATTTGTTCAAATTTGTTTATTGATTGCTAACGGGTTTCAACTATATTGAATAGGATGGTAAGGCGGTCGTTTCGACATATTCAAATTAATTTTTGGAAAACTTTGGTGGGCGGGTTCTATATTCGGGCGCCGACACTGTTCACGGCGGGACAGTTCGGGACTGTTTGTAAGCGATTAAAATAGGTGAGAATTTACATATATATATATTCTTTTATATATTCATATTTGACATTCACTAATAATGCGTAGAAAACGTTAATACATATTCGTTGCATGTTTATGGGTAAAATAAAACGTTTAATTAAATTCCTAGTGATAGACGGAAATCTAGGAATTTTATAAAATTTATGAAATACCCATAAATGGATTAAATGATTACGGAATTGGAAATTCTTGTGAAGTAATTAAATAAATTAATTCCCTTGAGAAATTATATAAATTATTTCTCAAAATATTTACAATAATTATTAACCTATTTAAATTAAATTGATATAGGCGGTTTAGTACCCCTTGAGTTCGAAATAGGTTTATAGAAGGTGTATGTGGACGTAGATCCGGTTAATTGATTTTCCCCTATTATTTGTATTTTATTGAAATTAAAAATGTGTTAGGGGATCCACGAGAATGAGGGACGTCAAAACTTAGACCTGATTTTAGTTCCCTTGTTGTTGATTTTCTCGTAAATTATAAAGAAATTAAATTGCTAATTTAAATTGTCTAATTGTCCCTGAGGTGGAATAATTTGAAAATAATTATTGATAATTAAATTAAAAGTATGCTAGCATATAAAAGTTATAAAGATTGGGTAATCGAGAACCCGGATATTTTTTAGATAAATGGAAGTGATTTGCTATATAATTTAAATTTCGAAGCATGTTTTGTATGAGATTGCTTGGCTTTTATGCTATTTTATTGAGTATATTGCATTCATGTGAAGACATTTTGCATTCATATAACACCATGGTGTATATATTGTTTCGGTGTGAGTTGCATGCCTCAGTTATAACATGTACCGGAGTGCCAGAAAGAACTCCTTCTCCCGGGGATGAACAGGCCCTCATAGATCCCATATGCTGGCCATTACAGAATTCATTATTCCTGCCTTGCTTCATATCATTTCTCCCTGTTTCATGGACACCAGGTCCTGTTCAAGCGTATGGACCGTTTGGATAGTCGCAACAACTGGCCAAGGGGTGGTATAGCACCTAGGGAGCTAGTAACTCTCGAATCCTTAGACATTGGGGGTGAGGGCTTGGGCCTCACTTGCTGGTTCCGGACGGACTTGTGGTCTCCATACTCTATTTGGCAACACCCACCCTTCCTGTTGTGGGTTTATTGCCTCATCAGTGAACGGTTTGGGATTCTTAGATATTTGTTTAACCCTCATGCAATTAGGGTTGCACTGGAGTTGCATTGACATTCATATTGAGCATTTATTTGACATGTGTTTATCTGTTAAGATTATCTGTTATTATTGCTTATTGATATTGAGAAGGTTATGTCTGAATTTTAATTAGAGATTTGTATTATTCTCTTGGTCGTGAGGGCGCGGTGTTTGTGATTGATATTTTAACCATGGTTAAATTACAATGAAAATTGTGAATTTCTTAGTGTAAAGGAAACAGTGAAAACTTAAAGTTAAAAGGTAAAAAGTGAAAAGGAGATTATTAAGAAGCCATGGTTGGTGATTATCTTTAGTAGCTATGGAAAAACTAAGTGAAAGTGACCTTGGAGCGTAATGGTTCCTCGTATGTTAGGCTTTAGTTGAGCTGGGTAGCAATATATTAAGACTTAGTTAAAATTGTGATCTTGGCCGCATAAGCCTTTGTGATTGGTGATTAGTATCATCACAGAATGATTTATAAACCTCTCCGGTAGTGTGGAGTATTGTTTGGGTAAGGGTCGGATTAAAGCTCATTAGTTTGACCTTGTTCCCTTGGCTTTTGTAATTTTGAGCTTATCGCTCATTCTCCCACTTTGACAGTGTATGAGTTATAAATGGTTCTTTGCCGTGTTTATTGAAAATCTCTTTCCGTAAGTACTCTTGTGAAGTTAGTGAATTCAGGGCATGGTTTGTCATGTTCTTGAATTCTCGGTTATGGTTCAGATCTTGGGAGTCAAATATTCAAAGTTTTGAAAACTAAAAGCTTGGGGATTTTTATAAAACGTGTTCTTCGTTTACCCGAGACTTGTTAACTATTTTTCGAAAGACAGAAGTTTAAATACTTGTTTTATAAAATATGTTTTAAATTCTCAATACCGGGAGTATCAGTAGAAATCCGTTTTTGAAAGAAATTTTAAAAAAATACATTTGAAATTGTTTTGTAAAATCGGTGAATTAGGGCACGGGTTGCCCCCTATTCTAGAGATCTCAATGTTATTTCCGAGATCTCGGCATCGTCAGAGGTCGATAAATCCAGGTTTCTCCTAGCTTGTTGTCCGAGATTCCTTCCTGTGCCCAGTTTTGTTTAAGCATTCTTTCAGGATTATTTTTATAAATTTTTAAATAAATGTTAAAGGTCTTAGGACCAGATTTGAAAGAAATTTAAAAGTGATTTTAAAATGGTTGTCAGTTTGAACTCTAGTAGTTCTTCTTTCTCCTATAGTTATTCCTTGGATTTGAGCCCGGACTTGTGATGTTGAGTTATGCACACCTAGTGTGATTCTTGTTGTTTCGGTTAGGTTCAGAGGTATTGGAACCAAACAGATTTGACCGGGTCCTAACTTTTTCTTAAAAACCGGTTGAATCCTTCGGGGTTCAACATTTTTCTTTAAAAACCCGAGGACCTCGGCATCCGTTTGGGACTAAAGGACTCCGGTAACCCTTTCCTGTGCCTCAGTAGGCATTGTGAATTGGAGATTGTCTAGTGATTGTCGAGTCTGATCTAGTAATAAGGTTTTTCTCCTTATGTTACTCTTATGAAATAAATAGTAGCAAGGTATCTGTATCAGATGGTCTAATTACTTCATAAGAACCTTGAGCAGCGTGCTAGGTGCACGGTATGGTAGATAGTTAGTCCTTGTTGTATCTCTAGATGAGAGTGGAGTTTAGATTGGTTGTTTATAGGCCTAGGTGACAGGCTTAGTTATTTACAGGACATTATATATATACGTATATATGTGTTGTTTATATTTTTGTTGGTCTATAGTTCTTATGATATCCATAGTGTACTTGAGGTTAGTGATGAGGTTATTGATGGGGTCTCGGATTGGTGGGGTGCCATGTGAGACGATTGACTGCCCTAGGATAGATGCATGCACACGAGATGGTTAACCTTTTCTAGATGGCTATGAGTGTGATGTTTTGATATTACGGTGAGCCCCCGAGGTTGTGCTCAACCCCACAATAGGTTGCAGGTTTGCAGGTGGATGCAACACGACTTATTCAGTGGCGACGATACGGGTGATTTAGGACGGTAGTTTTGTTCCTCCTTCCATAGTCATACTTGTGTATTCTTTTATTCTCTTGGGAGCTAGGTTGTTGGCAGATTCCCTTGTCTTGTATCTTCAGTCTGTGTATTTATTATTTTCGGGGTGCCTTTGTATCATTTCGGCACTACCGTATGATTTTTTGTATTCTTATTTGAGCTTGGTGGCTCAGTTGGTTTTAGAAAGGGTTGTGTAGAGGTAGCGGTGGTTTTCTTTCCACTATCTCGACCTTAGTAGGTTTCTGGAATGTTGGCTGCGTGCCATTTCTTTGATTCTTGTTATTATAGGCAGGTTGTTCTATTCTGTTGATTTTGGGTTGTCCGAATGTTCCATTTACAAATGGAACTCTGCCAGATTTTCGTTAGAATTTATTACTGAGTTTCTATCACTCAGGTGGCATGGAATGCTTTGTTTTCATTCTTATTCCATGTATGTCGTTGTTGTTATTGATTTTAGTGGTAATTTTTCATGACGTCATACCTTGTGATTCGCTAGGAATAATGGGGCGTGACACCTAGTTTTGATAAACACCAAATCCTTTTTTATCATTTTGTGTTTATCATTTTGTTCATGTACTTTGTAGGAATAAATTAAAAACTATTTATAAATAATAAATGAAATAAAATATATTTACAAATTAAAAATATATAAATAATATAAATAAAATATATTTATAAACTAATAAAAATAAATAAATAATAACATAAATAAAATAAATAATAATAATAAAATATAATTATAAATTAATAAAAATAAATAAATAAATAATATAAATAATAATTAAATAAAATAAATTTATAAACTAATAAAAATAAATAAATAATAATATAAATAAAATAAATGAATAAATGAATAAATAATAATATAAATAAATTATATTTATAAATTAATATAAATAAATAAATAATACAAACAATAAAATAAATGAATAAATAATAATATATTTCTAAAATAAAATAAATAATAATATAAATAAAATAAATGAATAAATAATATTATAAATAATAAATAAAATAAAATATATTTATAAATTATTAAAAATAAATAGATAAATAAATAAATATATTTATTTACTTAAATAAAAATAATGAAATAACAAAATAATAAAGAATAATTAATTAATAATAAATAATAATGTTAACAAACATATTTTTCTATTTATTGTTTTTAAAAATAGTTAAACATTTTTACATTATCAAATACATATCTGTTTATCGACAATAACTCATAAACATAATGCATGTATATGTTTTTCATAAAGGATAAATAATAAGTAAAAATAATTATCAAATGGGCCCTATAATCTTTGATAATTTGCTTTCTCTCTTTTTATTTTGAAGGGGAATTAAGACCCCTAAAATTCCAAGCGGGTAAGATCATTGAGGGGTATGGATTATAAAATCAACCCAGGAAAACCTAGAATAGGCAAGTTGGGGCATCTTTTACCCTTTTTCTTCTTTTTAATTTTTTTCTTCTTCTCATTACCAATGAGCTTCTTACTACAGGTGTCAATCTTATCACCATTACTAAAAGTAAATTGGAGAGTTTTTAGTCCCACCATTGATAGAGGAAACAGGTTTGTCAATTCTGGGTAACTCCATCCGCTTTTGACTTGTTCCGTAGCAGGACTAGGCTCAGAGATAAGATTAAAAAAGATGATACCTTGATTGTGCAGTTATCCAGGTTAATAGTAGGATCAGATTATATAGAAACCAAGCCAAAGCCCAAAACAAGCAACTATATGGCATGCCCTAAGGGGGAAATACAAGAAAAGAAGCCCCAAATCCACCAAATGTACAAAATCCCCTTGCCCTACAATAGATTATGGTTCACTAACAATTTGAGAAGTGGTAATCCCCTTGCCCTCAACTTCTGTATCTCTTATACACAACTCAAGTTCAATATTATTTGATGTTATTTAAAGAAAAATAAAATACTATATGTATCTATTTATAAAAGTGTGAAGGGTATTCTATACGTATGTTCTTTTTTTTTCGGTGAATTATTCTATACGTATGTTCTTTCTTTTAAATAAACATAATTATCAACTTTAATTATTATCTTCATAAGTAATTAAATATGTGTACAGTCTTTTATTCAGTATCATATTCATTTATTCTTTCAGTAAAATTAAGTCTTTTCAAATTTATAGACATATGTATTCTACTTATAAAATTAAGAGGAATTTTACTTGCTTTAATTTTTTTATAATAACAACAAAATGCATGATAAGTATAATAAATGATTAATATTTCTTTAAAATATAGTAATTGAAGTGTTAAATTTCTCTAACATTAATTAGATTTTGGAAGCTTTTTGATTTCTTAACATTCACACATTAAAATTAAAATTAGAATAATTTTAATATCATTAATATTCATTGAATGCTAATTATTATTATTTATTTATTTAATTTTTTTTTTCTGTAGGTATTTACTCCACACACACCCACCTGAGTCTCATAGGACTAGGGATGGCAAAATGGTTCGACCCGGTTCAACCCGAATGGGGCAGATTTGGTATCAAAAATTAAAATCTTAAGCAGGTTCGGGTTTTTCGTAAAACCCATTGGTAACCCGAACTCGACCCGACCCGTTTATGATTTTTTTTTTTTTTTTCCATGTAACTACAAAATCTTATATGTCTAAAAGTATATTGATAAATTCTATACGACTAGATAAGACACCAAAATATATAATCACACTTTTTATAAAAAAATTTAAAGTGTGAGAAAAGATAAAATATATTGATAAATTTATTTAAATTTTAAAATAATTATTTTAAAAGCATTTTATAAGAATAAATGTCCAAGAAAAAATTTCTCTAGTGTGATTTTCTCTGTGCATATGTATCTATCTTGACATTTATTCCATGTCTATGGTTTTTGATGCTATTTCCCTATATCTATTTTGACATTTATTCCATGTCTATGATTGTTTATGCTATTTCCCTAATTCTCTCTTTACATATGTATATATGTATTTGTATATACGTGTTTTTTATACTCTATCCCTGATTCTCTCTTTGTATAAAATAGGTCGGGTTGGTTGTGATTTTGATTTACATTATGTTCATATATATATATATATATATATACTATTGGATTTTGGTTTTGATCGATGGAGGACCAGACTCACAAGTCACAAACATCATCGTTATTTCTTATACTACTAGAAAATTTATAATTTTGTAAAAATAGTTTAGTAAAACCGACGGTAACCCAATGGAACCCGATTACTCCGACGGAGCGGTAATGGTATTATTGATTACAATCCGTCGCGGGTTTGGGGTGGATTTGGTATTAGTAATTTATAAATGGTGTGGTAACGTTATTAGCCAAACCTGTCCCAAACCCGACCCGTTTCCATCCCTACATAGGACTAGAACCCCTAATCTCCTATACACTTATACTTTGGGGAGGAAGGTGATACCATTAAGCTACAAGGCTTTTGGCTAAAATTGGTGTAAATACGATTGAACATGCATAGTAGGAATCGAACATGAGACCTCAAATTGAGGCACCAAGTCCCAAGTGTCATGCCCCTAAAATCCTAAGACTCTTGAACCGTAACATTCGAGGACTGCGAGGTGTGATCCATACATAGAGCGACCAACTAAGATCATCAATAACAATAAAACGAATGGAATAATATTAATAACAATAAAATTCCATACATAACTAAGCGGAAGCTAAAACCAAATGATACATAAGGCACATCGATAACGATGAAATGTAAGGAATAATGATATAAATGACTTATCCCACACATACAGAGTGGTAGAAACACAATAGTATGTTCTGATAGCATACTATCACGCCCCTAAATTCCTGAAACTCAAACTCGGAGAATTAGTGAATCCCGAAGTGTGACGTTAGTGGAAGCGACCACTAGAATCAATAATAACAAGGAAATACATGGAATAATGATGAAAATAATGTATTCCATGCACCCCTGAGTGATAGAAATTCAACAGCGAAATTTAACGAAAATTCGGCAGAATTCTATTTGTAAATGGAACATTCGGGACACAAACATAATAGAATAATCTGCCAATAACAAAGGGATAACAACAATGGCACATAGCCCAACATTTGATAAACCTACTAGGGCTGAGGTAGTGGAAAGAAAACCACCGATACCTCTACACAACCCTCGATAACCTATAAAGTCACAATGCTTGAATAAGAATACAGAAAGGCACTGAAATAATAGATACAATGACATCCTGAAATAATACATACAGGAAATTAAAGATACACTGAAGGGGATATACCAATAGGCTGACTCCCAAACTACTACAATAGCCTCCAAATAATAAGACGATGAGAAACGAGAGTAAAGATGAATAACGGAATAAAGGTTCAAATACTAAATACAACGTCCCAAACCATTCGTACCGTCATCACCATTATATATGTCGTCAACATCCACATGCAATCCTGCAATCTGTGTGGGGGTGAGCAAAACCACGGCTCACAAAAAAAACCTCTAACAAGCACACCTCTAGCCGTCCATGAAATACTAACCATCCCGTTTCCATGCCTCTATCCTAGGCCGGTCTGTCATCTCACATGACACTCACGTCAATGCAAGAACCCAAATAACCTCACAAATAACCCAATCATATATCAGGGAAACACGATAAGGCACAAAACATAGAATACAATGCTAAAGATATATCACTATAACGTACCCATGTACAAAACACAGTCGAGTATATATATATACATACCCTAAAGGTAACTAATCCTATCCCGATCATGGTTCGCCGTAATGGCCGTTACGTAATATTTTTTGGAGTGTCCGTTACCGTTACAGCGGTGTGGGCTGGTTCCCACACCCGAACCGACTATTACGGAGCTCGTTACGGTAGTCGTTACAGCCCGTTACAACCCGCTACACCCGTTACAGCCCGTTACAACCCACTACACCCGTTACAAATCAGTCTAATAATTCATTGGGATATACTTAGGGTCAGAATCATCTTTATCAATTATGAATAGAAGATAATCTACTAATGATAAATCAAATGTCCACTAAAGATACAACTCAAAATTGACAATCATTTCATGAACCCCAACCAGAGCAACAATATCCACCACGAAATTCATTTTGGCGGTGAACCATGTACCTTTTTTAAAATTATTTTGCATTGTTGGAAATAAATTATATCTTTTATGATTTTAATTTTTTATTTATTTAAATTTAAAATTAATTTAATAATATCATAACAAGTATATCATAAACATTGAACGACGACACTATTAGATTTATTAATAACTTATTTTGTTTATTAATTTCTTTAAAAAAATTAAATAAAATTCACTTAAATCTACCAAAAAATCATCTTTATTCATTCATGTTGCCAAAAGTATCCAATTAGAATATTTTGGGTAAGATGTGAAAGATTTTAAAAAATTCACAATTGTGATAACCGAGTCCCGTTACGTAACCCCGATACTGATCCGAGTCAGTTATATCGATATCGTTACCGTCACAGCGACCGATACCGTTACGGTGAACCTTGATCCCGATATATGAGTACATATATATATATACATATAAGTACACAATCAGTCTCACAAGGCACAACCAAGGCTCGTACTCTAAGTACTAACACCAGTAGTCTACACTACTCTCACAAACGTACGCTAAGTACACGACACCCAAGTCCAAGCTAATAAATGACCAAGCGTTCACAACACTAACCACATGATCCAAAAAGGAAGAATCACAATCACCTCTAATATCCAAAGGAGAAAGAACCCATAACTAATACCAAGGAAGACTCATAATCCACTCCCCGAGAACACATGAGGGAAAACACTCACGTCCTTGCGTACTAACATAATCATCATCAGTACATAATATATATATATATGAGAACCATAATCCCATTATGGATAAGGAAAGCTAACCAAATCAAAACATGGAGAGTACATGGACACTACTCTCATGAACTATCACAAAAGGGTCAAGAAACAGAGCAAGGGAGAAGAGGTCCCAATGCTAAACCAACAGATAACCGAGACAACAATGTTAAGGTTAAAAACACCCATTAGTGATTAGGGAGACACCCGAACAAAAAAAACCAAAAGCAAATGGCCGGGAGTGAAATTCATAAAAAGATGAATCCCAGGGATTCAATGGTTTTAAGAAAAAGGTTTTTAATACTCGAACCAATCCATCTGGCATCCACGCCCTTAACATGTGTAAAAACCTAAATCACCTAGGCGGTGACATCAAACGACCAAGAATAAGGGAAAGGCAACACTATGTGTGTGCCCTAACCAACAAGCCTCATACCCGAGACTCAAAAATGATCAAAAGTAAAAGTGAAACAAAAAGACACCTTTCAAATACTACAGGTCGAGATCTTGAGAAAGAAGCCTCGGATTCTCGAGAGATATTAAAAAGTAGGTTTTCGTTTAAGAATCCACAAAGTGAAAATAATCGTCTTGCCCCTAGGGTCCGTCATTCGCCATCACCGACTTTTAGAAGTTAAATTTTTTTTAAAGATCTTAAGATCACCTTTTAAAGTACGAAAACTTGTCGTGGCTACGGGGGTAAGCGAAAATGGGTTTTTTCCTTTAAATAAGAAAGAGTTTGATTATAAATCTTGAAAAATGTCGTTTCCGAATGACAGCCTGATAAAAGTGACTACAACTCCAAGGAAGAACACAATCACTAAGGACGCTAAGGGTCCTAAATGGCCGTTGCCACAAAAACAACTAAGTTCAATTGTCACATAGTTTAACTCAACCAAAATCTCAAAAGTACGGTTGATAATCCATTCCTCAAAAGTATGATTGATAATCCATTCATCACCCGCCTTCTCTAAGGTCTTAACTCACAGTTGACGCTAAAAGCTATCACTAACCTCAACTATCCAAAGAGGTCACTAACCCAACATACTTAACCCTCAAAAGGACAGAAAAAATACATAACCACGAGTGTAAGAATTTACATTTTTAATAATTACTGCATTTAAATCATGTTTTTACGTATCCACTTTCAGTTGAACATTATATTAAAATATGAATTTATTTATCATTATTCATAATAAACATGCTCCAACATCGCATGTAATAGTATCATGATCTACATATAGAATGGAATCACATAATGGAAAAATGAATACAATGTGACTCACACCACCTCATGGTACACACCACCACACACCTTAACTCTAAGGGTCGACGGATATCATTCCTCTAACCATTCTTCTGAGAATAACGACTCATGAAGGAAGGTAGAGAAGTTCTCCACGATCATTCCCTTGAGATTTATGTAGAATCAACTAGGAATATCGAAAACACGAAACACGGTCCGTGAACACGAGTTCGAAACAAGTCCTCCCCCATCATCTCTATTTATCAGAAGACTAGTTTCATTAGGGCGAGAAGTACCACCTGACCAGTTATTGCAATTATCTGACATCACAAATATGTATCTCATCATATTTATAAAAACATTCGACTACTCGACACAAGTTAACTCACACATGGTTACACGACCCACGTAGACCAACACCCATGCACTCAACACAATACGGTGTACTCACTATACATACAGGGCCTTAAAAAAAACCATGCATCATCATAATACATGCATTTAGGTCATTATGCAATATATTATACTCAAATCATTAACATACTCATATTTACTTACATATAAGCAATAATCCACAGGGATATCAATTTCATTTATGTTAACATACTTTAAATTCAATTAAAGCAATAATCCATAATTTTATCAATTTCATCTCCTTTAACATGCTTTTAAATTTATTAGAGCCATAATCCACAAAGATATGGGAACTAGAATAACGTTTTAAGTTGAAATGCCACGTCACATAAATTCATACTCGGTTCCCACTAATAAAAAAAAATGAAAATGTATACAACCGCGCCTACACGTATACACTAAACTACGTCTAGCGCTACTAATTCCAATCACCTAGAGGGAACTAGCCTAATCCACTATTTATGCCACTATCCAACTCATACACACACATATATATATATATATATATATGTATATATATTCTCGTACAACCATATATATATACTAGTATGATTTTTAAATCCTAAAATGAATTCTAAATCATATCATACAACTAACATGCTCAAAAATCATAATCCACAAACGGATAAAATCTAGGCCAAAAGTGAGAGGGTTAGAGGGACTCCCATCGTAAACGCGTTCCCAAAACAGCCCCGAAATGGGCCCACTATGAACAGTGTCGGCGCCCAAAAGTGGTGCCCGCTGATTAAAGTTGTCTGAATTAATTTCCACTCGAACCGAAACGATCGCCTCGACAACCTATTCAACATAGTCGAAGCTGATAGGTGCTCAATGTTATCCATTTTAAGCCCCTATCTTGCATTTGTTACTTCTTTTCATTCCGTTATTTGGTATTTTTATGTCATTTGTGTGTTTAAGCATTTTTCAGGAGCTTGATAAAGAAAAAAGCTAACTTTGGTGAATTAAGTAAAGATGTGCTCATTTTTATCCAATAGGAGAGCTTAAAAAAGTGTTTTCAAGAAAAAAGTGGCTTCCGGAGGGCAAAAATGTCACTTTTTTGAGCTTTAACTTCAAGAATCATGAGAAGAGAGTCGAGGGGAAGAAAATAGCACAAATATTAAGAAAAGTTGGTTTTGAAGATTTTTCAACACATGAGCTACGCTTGTGACAGTCAAAAAGTGGCTGAAAAATGCATTTCTACGCTTGTGACAGAAAGAAATTAGTTTAAAAAGGAGGAAAGCTATGCTTCAAGCGTAGCTGGTCCTACGCTCCAAGTGTAGGGGCCTGGCGATTTTAAAAGGCCTGAAATTCCCGTTTTACCCTGACTTGTTTTTCCTTGTGGCGGCTGCGACTTCTCACCTCAATGCACATGAATATATACATATATACATCATAATATAGGGTTTTTGATCAATTGTGTGCGAAATTACAAAAAAGGGCAACCTTAGGGTTTCCCTCGGCCTTTGCTTATAAATACCAAACTTCATATCAGTTGAAGATGATATTTTCACATAATTTTAGAGCTTCCATGCACATATAATTTTCAGAGTAGCCTCTAGAGATTCATTGAAGGAAGAGTCATTCAAGACCTAGAGATCCAGAGAAGATGACCATGAAGGGCGATTCTACATCAACAATGCAGTCTCCTTCTACCATGAACAAATAATTCGGTATCTAGGATTTTCTAATAAAACCCTAGCCAAGTAATATAGTTCTTTTATTTGTTTTCAATTGTAACGAAGGGAAGCCGTGACCAATGTGATGATTGTAGTAGATAAGAGACTATTTTTATTCTTAATACAAGTTTATATATTTATTCTGATTCTTGTCTTAGATTGAATGAATGTATTTATCTTACACAATCATGATTATTCACTATGGGCTTGAACTCGGATGCTTAATTCATGATTTTCTACACAATGGTGGTAATAAAATTCGAAACCTTAGGTTGACACAGACCATGCCTTGGCGTGTTGGTATAGACATGTTTTAGTTTATTTTCATGCATTAAGAATAAATTAGAGTAATTTAATTGGCATGTACTAGTCAGTTCAGTCATGAGATGGGTTGTCGCAATACTGTTGACGGTATTCCGTTGGGGTCATATTTAGCTATTTACAGTATGACCTGATTCACAGCTTATGGATCGCCCTCTTCCAATTGAGCAAAGAGAAAACTATATTATGCGGTTAGTGGTGGAGTATGGAAACCCTAAATTTTGTTTCTATTGTTCTTGTCTTAATCTATCTTTATTTGCTTTCTTAGTTAATTAGTTAAGCAATCAAAACCAACAAATCATATTTTCATATCAATTTAAGAGTATTACTTTACGAGAATTTAGAATACAACATAGTCTTTGTGGGATCGATATCCCTTACTCAAGCCATTGCTATTATATAATTGATACGTGCGCTTGCGTAGGGTAAAACCTAGGCTGTCATAAGGGTGCATCTTAACACATATTTTTAGCACACCCCGACGGACATCAGAAGCCCATTAGCAATAGCTTAACGAAATTGAACAAATCCAAAAAAAAACGAAACAAAAATCATACCGGAAAATCACAAATTCCTGTCAAACCGCTCATTGGTAAATTCTGAAATTTTAGTATATCGTCACCCACGATGAGGGGAACAAACCCTCCAAAAATCGCGGCAAACCGATACCGCCGGAAAACTGGTGGCCGGAGCAAATGCTCCGATTGGAAAACCGAAGGTAGTTTCGGAAAGGTCTCGGCATCTTACACAACATTAATTCTCGGTCCAAGATCCGAATCATCCATTTACTAGGTAAAAAAAGTTAAAGAAGATTTAAATGCAAAAATACCCAAAAATTCCAAATGGAAGAAAAACTAACCGAACTTTTCGTAGAACGTAATGCTTGACGAGAGGAACGTTTTTCCAATTTAGCTCAAGCTCATCCGGGGATCCAAAGCAGCCCGTAAGGAAAGCTAAAGAAGCTCCGTTTCCATTTCAATAGCTTCTGCCATATACAACGTGTATATATGTATATATATATTTATACACGACGGATTAAAGAAGACAAGTCCTTTGACCCACGAAATGACCGAAATACCCTTGGTTCACCGTTTAACTGAAATGACCCTGGATTGCGATGCCGCGAACACGAAAAAGTACCGAAATAATATAAAATGATTAAATATGCTAAAAAAATAAATTTTCAATCAACGGATCCCACTGAAAATCCTCCGGTACAGTCAAAACACATAATCACCAAAGAAACTCTACGAAGTCATCAAGGAGAAATCGCAAAGTCGTCCAGTCGACTTTAAATGTAAACGTGAAAAATTTACACGTACCGAACACCAAGAGTAACCTAGACGTCATAACCAAAAATAAATCGGAAAGAATTTCAGAAAAAAAGAAAATAACACGGGATGTTACACCAAGTCTTTTTCAACTAGGACAACCCTCTCGGGTTAAATACTAATTATTATTGGAATGAAACACGCGCGACACTAGCGTATGAAGTTAGTGGTGCCGTATTGTAAGATTTCAATACTCCTAAGGTGTGTGTGCTTTCCTTTTATTACGTTGTTCCCTTTTCCGTCCTTTTCCATAAATACTTATAATCTGAAATTTTCATCATGAGTTACATGTAGGCTTGATGCAAATGAGGTATTATTTGGGTATCACAGTACAAATATATATATATATATGTTCAAAATATCTTACGGAATGTGAATTTTATTAATTATTTTTTATTTATTTGTGGTGAAAAATTTACATGATCAAATATTGAATGATGTTTATGTATTGATTCCTTCCTAAGTTGATATATTCTCCATTTCTATTTGTCAATATTTATTGTGGATTTAAGTTGTTTTTGAATAAAGACATCCCATATTTGAATTTAAAATTCTAAAATTATTGAATTTCATATTGTGTTAATTTTAGTATTTTATATTTTTATTTCTCAAGAGCTGTGTGTAATTTGCTTTTCCATCTATTGTCTTATTTTTATAGTGATAATGTGTTATTAAACTTCAATCAATAACTTTGATTCATATACTAAGTTCTCTAAATTTAAAGTTTTTACTTAATTTTTTTATATAATAAATATTTAAATATTTAACAAAGTTCATTAACCACTTGCTCTTTCTCCTAGCGTTTATAAAAGATTATTGGTGCATGCCTTATCAAATTCCAATGGACTGTACAAATTACTATCCTAAATAATAGAAATTGCTTTAATACTGAAAGAAGTAAAAATATATAAAGAATATTATATATAAATAAAATAAGTATGGATGAAAAAAAAATTAAATTCTCTATAAGATTTTATGAATAATAACTTAGTAATATGACTTAATCAAACCTTTAAAGAAATATATATATATAATTTTTATCTATTTTAAATTATTTAATTAAAATCCTTGCACTTATGCAAGTAAACTATAAGTCCATGAAAAGTCATTGGTGCATGCATGTCTTATCAAATTCTCAGATACAAAATTTAATAACATGGAAAATAGAGACGGAGGGAGAATAAAGAAGGACACAGATAGGTTGCTGACCGGGCAGCGTCTACTATTTAGGGTTTGTACGTACAATTGGTTTTCTGTCTAGAGTCTGTCTACGTTGAATAAGCTTTTCAAAAACCTTAGAAATTATGTCGGACTACTTACCGGAGGCGGTGGTGATGGACATTCTGGCAAGACTTCCCGCGAAAAGTCTTGCTCAAATAAGGTGTGTATGCAAGTCTTGGTATTCTTTAATTAGCAGTCATCATTTTTTAACATTGTGGCAGAACCACCACACTCATATGAACACCACCCACCTACTTCTCATAAGGCACTTCACTGAAAATGGAAAACGAGAACGTTTTTCCTTGCATGTCGACAACGAATCACTCACTCCCTACCATTTGAATATCCAAAGTAGTGTTCCAAAGAAATACATAGACCCCATTTGTAAAAACATTCGTCGCTATTTCACCATTCAGTTGAAAAATCACCAATGGTGATTAAACTACCCAGGATACACACTTAATTGAGAGAACGAAACTTTTATTTCCAAATCTCACACTTTCAAAAATACAAAGCTCTCTCTCTCTTTTTTCCTTTCTTTTCTCACACTCTAGCTTCTAGCTTCTATCTGATACACTACACAACACATATGTATATATAGAACTTAATCTAAGACAAGACAAACAAAATCACTTAATGGCAGCCATTATTGACTTCGGTGGATAGCCTTGCATTATCTTCACGCATGGTGTTTGGTGGCAGCCATTCTTGACATGTGAGGTGCATGCATGTGAAGCTGATCCTTATCAAGTTTATTTTCAACATTCCCCCTTAAACTTGATTCTCCATACTTCTGCATTCTTAACACCATCTTCAGTCTTGTGGACTTATTTCGGAATTTCTGCATTCCTTGCAACTCTTCTTCAGTCTCTCTCTCGTCCAATTATGCACAGAGATGGTTGACTCTCTTCTTCATAGTCAAGTCCTTGACTAGCGACAAGTACCTTGAACTGAACCGAGTCGACCTGCCTGAACTCTGAAGAGATATCATTTTCTTTCCATGCACTTCCTTTCCTGGAACTATTACTGAGACATTACATTGCCTGACTTCACTTTTCTTCCTTTGTAGTCTTTCATGGACAGGCTAGTTTTGTATCTCTGAACTTCGCCTTTTCCACTTCTCGTCTTATGGACGCACTTCAACCCAGTTGACTTATGATCTTCTGGTGGACTACACTGCTTCTTCTCTATGGTGAACTTCTCTTCATCCATATCTATCTTCCATTCCTTCTCTTGAATGGCTTCGGTGAAGCTAACCGGATCTTCTTCTGACTTCTTCCTAGTCCAGTATCTTTCACCCGGATCCATATCTGACTTCTTTCTGGTCCAGTATCTTTCACCCAGATCCACTTCTGACTTCTTCTTGTCAGGAACGGGAGCAATTTGTGTCACTGTTGGTGGCACTGCTTCAACCTTATCTCGTGGCACTGTTGGTGACACTTCTTCTTCATTATCTTTTTCTTCAATCACGAGCTTCTTGGGCTCCGTTTCTTCTTCAAATATCCAGCTAACATGATTCCTATATTGAGCCATCAATAACATTCCGTTTAGCTCATCTGTGTCTTTCTCTGCAAAGTACACATGTTCATCATTTTCATCTTTTTCTGTTAGCTCATTTCTGCATTCACGGGCATAGTGGCCGTATCTGTTGCAGTTATAACACTTCACTTTTCTTTTCCCATCTTCACCTTCTCGTCCTTGATAGTCACGACCTCTACCTCGACCTCTTTGTGAATTACCCCATTTCTCTTTTCTGGCTGAGAACTTTGACTACAAGACTCGCTCGTCCTCTGGGATACTTGAGGTATTCTTCTTGTCGATTCGCTGTTCATGGATTTCTAGAGTGGCTTGTAACTCGTCAACCGTCATGCCATCCAAATCTTTCGATTCTTCAATGGCTACAACCACGAACTCAAATTTCGAATTGAGCGATCTCATTATCTTTTCGAGCACACGTACATCTTCGATCTTTTCTCCACATCCTCTGATCTGATTCACAATAGTCAATATTCTGGTAAAGTACTCAGAAATTGACTCTCCTTCCTTCATCTGCAGCAATTTAAATTCCCCCCTTAGACCTTGAAGTATAATTTTTATCGTCTTTTCAATTCCTCGATTTGCTTTACAAAGAATTTCCCATGCTTGCTTGGCGGTGTTGACGGCGGAGATCTTCTCAAAACTTGCTTCATCTACACTTTGATAAAGCAGATATAATACCTTCTTGTCCTTTTGTCTTTCTTCTTTAAGCTCGGCCTGTTGGACCTGGCTTAGATTCTCTACTTCTTCGGGTTCATCATACCCGGTATCGATCACATCCCACAAATCTTGTTAGGCTAAAAGGACTCTCATCATGATACACCACTTCTCGTAATTATCTTTGTTCAGTCGTGGAAGCTGGGGCTGGAAGAAATTGCTAGAGGACGCCATCGGATTTGCTTAAGCACTTGAGGTGCTTATTTCTGAAAATCGATGTAGAATCTGGTCAAATCGATTGCACGGTTGCGTCCGGAGCGTTCCGTTTAGTCAAAAACGACTCTTCGTTTGCTCAAATCGGAGTTAAAATGAATCCGGAACAGACAAAATACCAACTAGGGGTAATTCTGTAATTTCCAGAAATTATGCTGACGTGGAGGCTGACAAGGCAGTGACACGTGTCAACTCCTGATTGAGCCACGTGTTGGATGGTAGTTGGTGCCACGTGTCGGCGGCTGGTTGGTGCCACGTGTCTTCTCCTTATAGGGCCACGTGTCAACTGATGGTTGGGACACGTGGCTGATGACGTCACGCTGATGTGTCTGGGCGCGTGTGGCGCGTGTGCGCATGGCTGCGCGTGGGCCCACGCGTTGGCTGGAGGTTGAAGATGACCTCGCGCGTGGCTGAGAGTGGGTTTCACTCACCGATGTTCCGGCCGCGCGTGAGGGTGCGTCTTTTGAGAGTTTCGCCTGATTTCTTCGGGGCTACGTTCCTGTTGGAACGGAGAAGCTAGGTATGTGTTCAAAATTGTGTTTTGAACACCTATGATTCACGAATATGCTTTGAATGGTTCGGCTCTGTTTTTTTTTTTTTTTTTTTCTGGGCTTGCTCAAGCTTCACCAAGCTCTGATACCAAGTTGAAAAATCACCAATGGTGATTAAACTACCCAGGATACACACTTAATTGAGAGAACGAAACTTTTATTTCCAAATCTCACACTTTCAAAAATACAAAACTCTCTCTCTCTCTTTTCCTTTCTTTTCTCACACTCTAGCTTCTAGCTTCTATCTGATACACTACACAACACATATGTATATATAGAACTTAATCTAAGACAAGACAAACAAAATCACTTCATGGCAACCATTATTGACTTCGGTGGATAGCCTTGCATTATCTTCACGCATGGTGTTTGGTGGCAGCCATTCTTGACATGTGAGGTGCATGCATGTGAAGCTGATCCTTATCAAGTTTATTTTCAACACATTCTTGGTTCTTGCAATGGCTTGGTATGCCTTCTTGATAATATACACTACTTTAAGGATCGTTTACATTTGTGGAATCCCACTATTGGCAAATTCGTACGACTTCCATCGCCTAACATTGAGGTAGAGTTTTGGGACCGCACCGTTGACAAATTTGCCGATTACAATCGTGTTCTCGGGTTCGGATTTGATTCTACAACTAATGACTATAAGGTGGTGAGAATTGTTTATGGTAAGGATGGACCCGAGGTCGAAATTTATTCTCTTGAAGAGTGCCGATGGAGGAACATCATTAGTGTTTCTGATAATCATATACCTAATATCTATCGTCATTCATCTCATGCTTTTCTTAATGGCACCATTCATTGGGTTGCCCCTCGGTTGATTGTGTTATTCAATTTGGGTACCGAGGAATTCTCGGAAATGAAGCTGCCAAAAGGTCTACATTCTAAAAGGCTAGCACACATGTCTGCTGCGATGTTTCAAGACTCACTTTGTGTATTGCACAATGATTCCTACAGAGGCATAGCGTCGATTTGGGTGATGGAAAGATTCGGTGATATGGAGTCTTGGACCAAACTGTATAGTCTTGAGGATAGAAACAGTTTTATGAGAATTATTGGCCTAAGGAGGAACGGTGAAGTGCTTTACTCCAAAGATATGGAGATGGTTTCAGTTGACGTCGAGACCCATAGGCATCAGAATGTCGGGATGCGTGGACACGATGCTGCATTTTGTGTCAATAATTACATAGAGAGCTTAGTCTTAATTGACAAACGAAATGGAAGCTACATGGACCAGAGTTAGCTTTTTCTATGGCAACGGGATTGGAAGGACCTAGCAATAATAGAAAGAGCAGGCAAGATATATAATATTACATCTCACCATTTTTCTCGTATTGATGCAGTACCTACATGGCAACCTTGTCAACTCCTTGCATGTAGATGTTTAGGTGGCTCTTGTAAGATTCAAAAACTTTGAAAATGGTCACCTTTTCAACTGCTTTTATTTATATTTTTTTTAGTATTTTGAGTATTGCAAGTTGTGTTTTAGCCAACATTGAGTATTGTGTTGAACATTAGGAAATTGTTGCTCATTAATGAGTTGTTGGAGATTAAGTCCTATATCTATATGTGTAGATGTGGAATATGAAATTCTGATATATGAAATTCTAGAGGTTTGCCCTTATTATCCTTCATGTTCCTTTATTTTCTTCCTTCAATATAATCCTTGCATATAAACCAAGGAAAATGTGAAATTTGGTGACATCTATGAGTTATTGTGGTCGATATTAATTACCATGTGGAGTCACCATATAAAAATAGCTTAGTCTTGGATTCACCATATAAATATATTTGTACCTTTTAATTAATACAAATATTCCTCTGCAGGTTTTGTATTTTCTCATTTTATTATAAGTTGTGTTCTCATTTGTATACTAAATTACAGAGACTAACAAAGGAATTCAAGAAGAATGATAATTTTTTTTTACCTTGTACACCCTCCAGAGTATTAATTTCAATGAAGATGGCCATCAGAAAATTCTTGTCAAATAATCATATGTGTATTTATGTTTGTATTGGAGGTAGTATTTTACCAGATCACTCATGCTTGTAAATTTTGTACCACATGTTAAATTATCAAAAGTAGTTTTGTAACACTTCATCTTATTCTCCCTTTATCTGAAATTATTTCCGATTTATTTTCGGTGGTGACATCACTTGTTCATGACGTCATGGTTATTCTTGGTGTTTCATGTGTAAATTTTTTGCATTTACGTTTGGAGCTGACTGGGCGACTTGGCAATTGTCTCTTTGAGGACTTCATGGATTTTGGTTGGTGATTACGTGACTTAACGTGACAATACTGTTTTTGACTTGGCAAAACGTTGACGTGAGTTCTTGTTGTCGACTAAATGGATTCGTTTTGGCGTTTGGTGTTTCGACTGGGTGACTACATGCTTAGAATGTCCGACCCTATTGAGTTCTCTTGTAATGGGATTTTTGGGTCATTTCTTTGTGAGGACTTGATCTAGTGTTGTCTCGGATTTAATTACCGGTATCTTTCGATTTGCGACGTGGCACATCGAGTATTGGGTTAGAAATCTTGGGTTATTATTATTGCTTAATAATTAAAATAGGTAATAATAATAATTATTATAATTATTTAAGTTAATATATAGATGAATTATATATACACATATATGAATGTATAGGTGTCGGCTAGAGAGAGAAAGAGGAGATCTGACCCCCTTTCTTCTCTGATAAGATTTTTCTCCTTTCCACCATCATGCATCGGCTTCTCCTTCCCCTTCACTTTGTTGTCGATCAGTTGAGAGAGAGAGAAAGAAAGAAAGAGAGGTTGAACCACTGAAGAGAGAGGGATACACGACCTGGTGTAGTCGCGTAGGCGTTGGTGGAGCTCGTCGGAGAAGGTTGCAGCGGTGGCGGCGTGGTGCGATGGCTGGAGCTGCTGAGTTGTGCACGTCTGGAGAAGGGCGATGGGATCGCGAATTGACTTGGGTTGGGTCGCGCTGGTGAATTGCGTGACCTGGGCTATTCATTGGAGGAAAAAACCGGCGACATCCATAGCTGGTATCGCGGAAGAGATGCGGCGACGTGGTGGCTGGTATGGTTACGGCAGTGTTGTGTGGTGGCGACCAGTCCTCAATTTCGGCCGGAGCTTCTCGACACCAGATCGGATTGGTTTGGACTGCAATGATTACAATTTTTGGAGGAAAGATGGGTCTCGACATCGTACACGACACACTCGAATTTGGTATGAAACCGTTTAACGATTCGCCAAGATATTCGATTTATAGGTACGAATTTTCGTTTAGGTTTTCTTAGATTTGTTTTGATTCACTAACCTATAGCTAATGGGCTTCGACTATATTGAATAGGATGGCAAAGCGGTCATTTCAGTCCGAGCGGAAAAAGTTTTGGACAACTTCGGTCAGCGGGTCCCATTTTTGGGCACCGGCACTGTTCACGGTGGGACCGTTTCAGGATTATTTTGTAAGCGTAAATTTAGGTGGAATAGTTTTAAAAAAATATATATATAACTCTCACACTTGTGGCGTAGGGAGCCATAGATTTTATTATTGTTTATGTATCGAGAAATTTGAATAATTAAAAACCAACGTGATTTGATTAAAATAGGCGGTCTAGTACCCCTTGGAATTTAAAGTAGGTTAGTGAAAGTGTGGAAATTGAACTTGGACTTGAATGTTGTTTTAGTTCCCTTTTATATTCTTGTAAATTATAAAGAAGTGAAATTACGAACTAGATTGTCCCTAAGGTGGACTTATTTGAAATCATTATTGAAATTTAATTAAAAGCATGCGAATATGTAAAAATTTATAAAACATTGGTTAACTGAGAACCTGGGTAACTTTGAGATGGATTTGTCATGGTATATTGTTTTAATACGATTATAAGCATGCTTGACATGAAAAATTAGAAATTTATGCTGTATCATTGAGCATTAAGTCCATGTAGAGGCATTTTGCATTCATATGGTACCGTGGACATATATATCGATTCGATGTGACTTGCATGCCTCATTTGTGTCATATATACGTATGGACTGTTTGGATCGATAGTCGGAACAACTGGCCAGTGGGTGTTCTAGCACCCAGGGAGCTAGCATCTCTCGAATTCTTAGAAGTTGGGGGTGAGGGCTTAGGCCTCACTTGCCTTTCCGGACGGACTTGTGGTTTCCGTACTCTATTCGGTGACACCCACCCTTCCTTTTGGGTCTTGTTACCCTCAAAAAGTTATCGGATTGGGATTCCATGTTATCTGATTAGCCCTCATATAGATAGGGTTACACTAGGGTTGCATTGGCACTATTACGAGTATTGACACTGCATTTGCATTCACATTGAGTATTAATTTGCCATATGATAAATTGTTGAGATTTTCTGCTGTTATTGCTTACTGTTATTGAGCATGTCGTATGTGGATTATTTTAAAAATCTATATTGTTCTTTTGAGCGCCACGGCGCAATAGCTGTGATTATGATTATGCTCCTGGATATAGGTCCCTTATTAATGCTAGAAAACTGATTAACGGATTTTCTCAATGTGAATGAAAGCTTAAAAATCTTAAGTTGGAAAGTAAAAAGTTTAATAATAATTAAGAACCAGGGACGATGACACGACGGTTGGCCGGGTTCTAGATGGTTATATGGTACTAAGTAGAAAGGGGCCAAATGGCGTAAAATTTCCCCCTTGAGTCGGGCTTCTAGTTGAGCTGGTCAACCCTCTTACCGGGACTTATATGGGGTTGTGGCTTTCTGCCATATAAGCCTTTGTTTTGGATGATTGATGCTACCGTGGGGTGGCTGGCGTACCCTTTCGATGGGGTGGTGAAGTTATTAAGTTAAAAGTTGGTCTAGGCTTGTTAGTCTAGTCTTTTCTCTTCCGACCCCTGTATTCTGAGCTTGTCGTTCTTCTTTTCACTTTGAAAATGTTTTGGAGAAGTAAACTGTCACGCCTCGTTATTCCTGAGACTCCAATAAGGAGAATCAACGAATTCTGAGGTATGACGTCACATAAAATGACCAATAGAATCAACGATTATGAGAAAATACATGGAATAAGAATGAAAACAAGGTATCCCATGCCACCTGAGTGATAGAAACTCAGTAAAGAAATCTAACGAAAATCCTGCAGAGTTCGGTCTGTAAATGGAACATTCAGACACACAAACACAATAGAACACAATCACCTGCCAATAACAAGGAAACTAAGAACAATGGCACGTAACCCAACATTCTAGAAACCTACTAGGGCCGAGGTAGTGGAAAGAAAACCACCCCTACCTCTACACAACCCTTTCTAAAACCAACTGAGCCACCAAGCTCGAATAAGAATACAGAAAATCATACAGTAATGCCGAAATGATACAAAGGCACCCCGAAAATAATAAATACACAGACTGAAGATACAACATAAGGGAATCTGTCAACAACCTGGCTCCCAAGAGAATAAAAGAATACATAAGTATGACTACAGAATAAGGAATATAACTAATTAAGTACGCCCCAAATCACCCGTATCGTCACCGCCGAGCATGCCGTGCTGCATCCACCTGTAAACCTGTAACCTATTGTGGGGGTGAGCAAAACCACGCGCTCACCATAATATCAAAACATCACACTCATAGCCGTCTAGAAAAGGTTAACCACCCCGTGTGCATGTATCTATCCTAGGCCAGTCAATCGTCTCATATGGCACCTCGCCAATTCGAGACCCCATCAATAACCTCATCACTAACCTCAAGTACACTACGAATATCATAAGAACTATAGATCAACAAAAATATAAACAACACATATATACGTATATATATATATATATATATATATATATATATATATATATATATATATATATATATATATAACGTCATGTAAATAACTAAGCCTGTCATTTAGGCCTATAGACAACCAATATGAACTCCACTCTCATCTAGAGATACAACAAAGACTAACTATCTACCATACCGTGCACCTAGCACGCTGCTCAAGGTTCCTAGGAGGTAGATAGACCACCTGATACAGATACCTTGCTACTAGCTATTTCACAAGAGTAACATAAGGAGAAAAACCCTATTACTAGATCAGACTCGACAATCACTAGACAATCTCCAATTCACAATGCCTACTGAGGCACAGGAAAGGGTTACCGGAGTTCTTTAGTCCCAAACGGATGCCGAGGTCCTCGGGTTTTTAAAGAAAAATGTTGAACCCCGAAGGATTCAACCGGTTTTTAAGAAAAAGTTAGGACCCGGTCAAATCTGTTTGGTTCCAACGCCTCCGAACCCAACCGAAACAACAAGAATCACACTAGGTGTGCATAACTCAACATCACAAGTCTGGGCTCAAACCCAAGGAATAACTATAGGAGAAAGAAGAACTACTAGAGTTCAAACTGACAACCATTTTAAAATCACTTTTAAACTTCTTTCAAATCTGGTCCTAAGACCTTTAACATTTATTTAAAAATTTATAAAAATAATCCTGAAAGAATGCCCAAACAAAACCGGGCACAGGAAGGAATCCCAGACAACAAGCTAGGAGAAATTTGGATTTATTGACCTCTAACGATGCCAAGACCTCGAAAATAACCTCAAAATTTCTAGAACAGGGGTCAACATGTGCCTTAATTAACCGATTTTACAAAACAATTTCAAATGGAATTTTCTGAAATTTCTTTCAAAAATGGATTTCTACCGATACTCCCGGTACTGAGAATTCAAAACATATTTTATAAAACAGGTATTTAAACTTTTGTCTTTCCAAAAATAGTTATCAAGTCTCAGGGTAAACGAAGAACACGTTTTATAAAAATCCCCAAGCTTTAAGTTTTCAAAACTTTGAATATTCGACTCCAAAGATTCGAACCATAACCGAGGATTCAAGAACGGGACAAACCATGCCCTGAATTCACTAACTTCACAAGAGTACTTACGGAAAGATATTTTCAATAAACACGGAAAAGAACCATCTATAACTCATAAACTGTCAAAGTGGGAGAATGAGCGATAAGCTCAAAATTACAAAAGCTAAGGGAACAGGGTCAAACTAATGAGTTTTATCTGACCCTTACCCGAACAATACTCCACACTACCTGAGAGGTCTATCCATCATCCTGAGATGATACTAATCACTAATCACAAAGGCCTATGTGGCCAAGATCACAATTTCAGCTAAGTCTCAGTATATTGCTACCCAGCTCAACTAGAGCCTAACATACGGGGAACCCTTATGCCCCAAGGTCACTTTCACTTAGTTTTTCCATAATTACCAAAGATAATCGCTAACCGTGGCTTCTTAGTATTCCTCTTTTCACTTTTCACCTTTTAACTTTAAGTTTCCTTTACACTAGGAAATTCACAGTTTTCATTGTAATTTAACCACGGTTAAAATGTCAATCACAAACACCGCACCCTAGCGCCCAAGAGAATAATATAAATCTCTAATTAAAATTCAAACATAACCTGCTCAATATCAATAAGCAATAATAACAGATAATCTCAACAGCAATATCCATGCAATGCCAATGCTCATGACCATGTAAATGCAACTCAAGTGCAACCCTATCTATATGAGGGTCAAATAAATAACCAAGAATCTCAAACCGATCACTTATGGGGTTAACAGGCCTGCACAGGGAAGGGTGAGCGTCGCCAAATAGAGTACGGAGACCATAAGTCCGTCCGGAACTAGTAACTGAGGCCCAAGCCCTCACCCCCAATGTCTAAGGATTCGAGAGATACTAACTCCTTGGGTGCTAGACCACCCCTTGGCTAGTTGTTGGGACTATCCAAATGGTCCATTCGTATACATATATATAATGCAAATGAGACATGCAACTCACACTGAAACAATATATAGACCACAGTGTTGTATGAATGCAAAATGCCTCCACATGAATTTAATATACTCAATAAAACGGCATAAAAGCCAAGCAATCTCATACAAAACATGCTTTAAAATTTAAATTATACAGTAAATCACTTCCATTTATCTAAAAAATATTCGGGTTCTTGATTACCCAATATTTATTGATTTTATATGCTAGCACGCTTTTAATTTAATTTTCAATAATTGTTTTCAATTTAATCCACCCCAAGGACAATTAGACAATTTAAATTCGCAATTTAATTTCTTTATAATTTACAAGAAAATCAACAATAAGGGAACTAGAACCAGGTCTAAGTTTTGACGTCCCTCGTTCTCGTGGATCCCCTAACATATTTTTAATTTCAATAAAATATAAATAATAGGGGAAAATCAATTAACCAGATCTACATCCACATACACCTTCTATAAACCTATTTTGAACTCAAGGGGTACTAAACCGCCTATATCGATTTAATTTAAATAGGTTTATAATTATTTTAAATTTTTCGAGAAATAATTTATTTAATTTATCCACAAGAATTTCCAATTCCGAGATCATTTAATCCATTTATGGGTATTTTATAAATTTTATAAAATTTCTAGATTTCCGTCTATCACTAGGAATTTAATTAAATATTTTTATTTACCCATAAACATGCAACGAAGATGTATTAACGTTTTCTACGCACTATTAGTGAGTGTCAGATATGCATATATATAAGAATATATATATGTAAATTCCCACCTATTTTATTAGCTTACAAACAGTCCCGAACTGTCCCGCTGTGAACAGTGCCGGCGCGCCCGAATATAGAACTCGTCGACCAAAGTTGCCCAAAAAATATTTTGAATATACCGAAACGTCCATCTTATCGTCCTATTCAATATAGTTGAAACCCGTTAGCAATCAATAAACAAATTTGAACAAATCTAACAAAACCAAACCGAAAAATCGTACCTATAATTTGAAATTTCCAGCGAACCGCTCAACGGTTTCAGACCAAATTTGGATATATCGTGTACAACATTGGGAGCAAGCTATCCTCAAAATTTCACGATAAACGAAGCTCGAATCGGCACTGAGTCGACCCAACTCGATCTAGCTGAACTCAGGACTGGTCACCACTGGTCATCTCGCGCCACCACGGCACGAACCACCACCACCACCATGCCGTCGCGCATCTGCTCGCGACGCCATCACCACCAGGTCGTCGTCGCCAACGACCACCAGACCCAAGACTGAAACCCTAACTCGCGGCAGAAACCCTCTCCAAAATACGTCGTCTACAATCTCAACCACCTCACGCCACCACCGTGCACCACCAGCGACCCTAGTCGCCACCCCCTCGCCGTCAAACCACAGCCCCTGTCAAAACCCTAGGTCGAACCCCATCTGCAACGACCTTCCTCACATTAGGTCGCGATATCCTCTGCAATTATGGCGCCACTGCTTCTCACCGTCGCTGTCCTTCAGATCAACGACCTACCACCTGGTCGAACCTCTCCTCTATTTCTCACGTAATTTCTCTCTCTCTCTTTTATAAATCGGTTGTTGAATGAATGGAGAAGGAGAATCGATCATCAATACTAGACAGAGGGGAAGCAGCCATGACTAGGGAAGAAAAAGAGAGGAGTAGCAGAGGTGGTTCGTCTCAACAAGGAGAAGATATGGTTGTTGACCGAGTCTCTCACAGCAACACAGAAATATCCAACATATATATTTCATATATATATAAACTTAAATAATAATAATTATTATTACACTCTCTTAATTATTATGTAATAATAATAACCCCAAATCTCTAACGCAATACTCGATGCTAAAACAATAATCGTAAAATCCCAGTTAATGAAAAAGCCAAGAAAATACCGGATCAAATCCTCGCAAAGAAACGACCCAAAAATCCTCTGAGTCGAGTACCGAACGAAAATTAATCATTTAACCTCCATTTAATAATAAATAATAATATATGGAATATTATCGAAAAATCCCTAAACGATGACACACGTACCCGGAAAATCTACGAGTAGCCTGATAAATAATACTAGCGAGGATAAATAATTCGAGGTACAAAATCCAACTATCGGAGCACCGGGTACGTACAAGACCCAACGAATAACCACAAGCAATAAGGCACGTCAACCAAATGAAACACATACTAATCCCATTACAAGGGAAAACAAAACATCGAACCCCTAACGCACTAAATGCCGAACTCACACAGCTGAGTCCAAACCTTTAACATCGGTCAACAAAACGTACCGCCACTCAGTCAAAGTACTAAAAGTCGAGCGTCTAAACGAATCCACTTATTCGACAATAAGAATTCATGTCAACGTTTCACTAAGTCTGAAACACTACCGTCACATCAAGTCAAGTCACGTAATCACCAACGACAGTCCACGAAGTCCTCAAGGAGACAATCGTTCAGCCTCCTAGTCAACTCCAAATGTTAAACGCGAAAAGTTTACAGGTAAAACACCAAGAATAGCCATGACGTCATGAACAAGTGACGTCACAACCGAAAATAAATAAGAAATAATTCCATAAAATTGGGAAAATAACATGGGGTGTTACAGAAACGGTCTTTATCTCGTGTAACTTGAAATCTTGGTTATGGTTTGGATCTTTGAGACCAAACTAAGACTCTCTCTCAATGTTGTGAAAACTTAAAGCTTTTAGGTTTTTATAAAGCTGTGTTTTTCGTTTACCCGGGTCCCGTCAACTGTTTTTGAAAACCCTAAGTTAAAAATTCGTTTTATGAAATATAATTTGAATTCTTCGGACCAGGCATATCATAAGCAACCCCATTTTGAAAAGTGTCAGGAACTTTCATTTTAAAAACATTCTTGTGAAGTCATTGAGTTCAGGGTACTGTTTGTCCATGTTTTTGAGATCTCGAGGTTGTACCGAGATCTCGACATCGTTGGAGTTCGAGAACTCCAGGTTTCTTCTAGTTTCTGAAATTCCTTTTGAGTCAGTTATGTTTTGGGCATCCTTTTAGAGTTTTCTCAAATTCTTAAACAAATTTTGAAGTTCTGAGGACCAGTTTTAAAATAAGTTTAAAAACGGATTTTGAAATGGTTTTCAGTTTGAACTCTTGTGGTTGATCCTCCTATTCGTCATCATTGTTCCTTGGCTTTTAGCCGGACTTGGGATCCTAAGGTTTCAGTCTTTGGGGTAGAACTTATATTCACTTGTGTGGTTATTGTCCTTGTCATATTCTCGGTTAGGAGACGTTATGTTGATTTGCACACATATAATACGATTCCTATTACTTTGGTTCGGTTCAGAGACATTGGAGCCAAACAGATTTGACTGGATCCTAAAATATTTTCTGAAAAACCGGTTGAATCCTTCGGGGTTCAACATTTTTTCTTTAAAAACTCGAGGGCCTCAGCATCCGTTTGGGACTAAATCACTCAAGTACCCCTTTCTCGTGTCTCGATAGGCGGTGTGAGTTGGAAATTGGTTATGTTGGTTATCGAATCTGATTTGATGATGGTATTTTCCCACCTATGTTTCTTTAAGTGAATGGATTAGTTCACAGGTTATTATGAATAAAAAGGACCGGATTGAGGTTAGAAATTGTGAGAGTGAGACTCTGATTTAATAGCGGTACGATGTAGAAGAGTGGTTCAGTTGAATTGTGGACGTAGTTGTAATTATCCCTTTCGGATAATCCTAAGGAGTGACTTAATTATCTTCTAGGAACCTTGAATGGTGTGCTCGGTGCACGGTGTGATGGATAGTTAGTTCTTATGGTACCTCAGGGCGAGGGTGCGTATTGAAATATATATACATGCGCGGATATGATTATTTATTTACAGGGTTATATAGATATATATATCTTATGTGTATAGATATATTTATTCGACGGTGCTTGTACGCTTTTATAGTATTGAGATTTATTGGTTGATCTATGTTTCATACTTTATGACTTCTTGTGTGGCATTGACTTATGATTTGGATTATTTGTGGGGCTATTTTGGGGTCTCAGATTGGCTTGGGTACCAGGTGAGACAACTGACTAACCTAGGATAGATGCATGCACACGGGATGGTTAGAGGTTCCTGGTGGCTAGGGGTGTGTTTGCTATGGATATTTTTGGTGAGCAATGGTTTTTACTCATCCCCACACAGGTTGCAGGATTGCAGGTGGATGTAGCACGACATGGACAACGGCGATGGTACGGGTGGTTTGGGACGTTTTAATTAGAGTTGTTCCTTTTATCCATAGTTATTCTATTATGTTCATTTTTCTCCTCCTCTTGTTATTCGGATGTTAGTGTTGTAGTTTGGAACCAGCCGTTGGCATATCCCCTTTCATTGTATCTTTTATTTCGGGTATTTATTATTTCGGGATGCCATTATACCTTTTTGTCATCGCAATATGGTTTTTTGTATTCTTATTCGAGCATTATGGCTCTGTAGGTTTTAGAAAGGGTTTTGTAGAGGTAGCGGTGGTTTATTTTCCACTACCTCGACCCTAATAGGTTTCTGAAATGTTAGGTTGCGTGCCATTGAGTTTATTTCACTTATTATGGGCAGGTTATACTGTTGTGCTGTTTTTGGGTTATCCGGATGTTCCATTTACAGATAGAACTCTGCCGGATTTTCGTTAGATTTTCTTATTGAATTTTTATCATTCAGGTGTACAGGGAATACCTTATTTTCATTCTTATTCCATGAGTTTTCTTATTATTTCCGAGTTTAGTGGTCGTTTCCACTGACATCACCCCTCGGGATTCGCTGATTCTCCGAGTTGGAGTTTCGGGAATTTAGGGGCGTGACAAGATTTCAAATTTTATGTTTAATTTTTTATATGACTTGAATAGTCTTATACTATTCGCAATTGTTACTAAATAACCAAGCTGCAATCATATATGAGAATGAGATTTTACTCTTTTTGTTCAAATGTTATGAAGTTGATAATTTGTCAAATTCAAATGACCAGAATGGAAGATAGATGAAAACCAATTATTTTATAACGGTCACGAAATTCCAATAAGCTAAGATTGTAAAAATAAAGGATTTACTACAATTATAAAAAGTGACTAGAAAGAAGTGGAAATGAACCACAATGAAGGAAAATGCTAAAACAAATGACACTTACAAAAGTAGGTGTGTGAGAGAGAGCAATCATAAGAGACTACATGAAAACCTATGTCCAAACATTAACATAATTATTTAAAGTGGAAAAAATTATGAAAAATCTAAAAACACACTCATAAAAAATTTTGTTTACGTTTCTCCATATAAATATTTTCTTCAATCACTTTTAAATTTATTGAAACTTATTGTAAATGCCAAAAAATACACAAAACAATGAATGCTTTTCTCTTTATTCAATCACATATATATACATATATGGATGGGCCTCGACCCGTCAGGAATGCCAATCGAAATCCCCTTTTAAAAGGGTTTAACATTATCTCCTTCCATTCTAGTCCCAATCCCTTTATCTATGGAGTTGGATGTTGATATGTTTCGTGCAACCCACTCTTACACTAGAAGGTTCCATGGGCTGGGCCCATTACTCAACCCCTAATTCGTTCCACATCAATTACTTAAGCCCATTTATATTGGGTCACAATTACCTATTACACAAGCTCCTGAGGTTTATAGGTCTGTTTATAGTTTTACAGGCCCATGACCGAATAAATGATACACATGGCACATATTTTTGTTTTCATTATTCTTAAAGAAATGATGACTAAGAGTGGAGATGTGTCTCTAAGTATTAATGGCGGGTAGGTGAGCAATCATTCGAATTTCAAATGAATGGCCCATGTTCCTTTGTTCTTCGCACTTGGGGCCTAAAATGACAGCGCATGACCTTCGGTTGTTGCGTTGTCACTTGGTTTCCCCATGAACCCCTATAATACCCCTCCTCCTGGTACTTTATTCTCACTTGCAAATATTTAAACTTTAGCTCTTGCAAATTTCTCTCTCTTTCTGCATTCTCTCTAAACTTGACCTTCGCCGGATTCAAAAATTATTTTACCGGAGTAGACTTCAATCTCTACTGAAGACTTCCTTTAACACTCTTCTTCTACGCAAGTCTGTCATTTTTAACTTTTGTTCTTCTTTCTCCTCTACCCCCATCTATCTTTTCTACCTTTTTGTAGAAATGTTTGAAAGTGATGACACCAGGTCCGTGAGTGAGGTAGTTTTGTCTTTTGAGGATGCCATTGAGGATCTTAGAAGTCCCTCATCTATTCATCTTAAGACCCGCATCCCTCCAAGTACTTCAGTGAACCTTGATCTGCCGAGCTCATATGTCAATCCTGATTTACCAGTTTAGGGTTGCTCATCAGATGATGAGGGTCCGGAGATCCCAACCGTTCATGTTCCTTTTATTCTTGCCCCTCTCCCAGAAAAATCAAAGACTATAGTTGATGTCAAACGCCTTAGGATTGATGCCGACATGCCCAAAGACGTGCAATTGGCCCCATATCCCAAACATCTGAACTTTTCCCAAAGTGAGGGGGTTGGACCAGGTAGCGTCCTTCTATCTGTTGTCTATCTCAAGGTTCTAAAATTCCCTCTTCACCCTTTATTTCAATATACCCTATTCATGTTGGGGCTGAGTCCACTTCAGCTCAATCCCAACTTCTTCAGAGTTTTATCTATGTTGATCCTATACAATAGGGATCTTGACCTTGAATTAGTCTTAGAAGATCTCATCCTTTTTTACTATTTTCAAAATGCCAGAGAGTCAAAGGGTTGGTACAACCTCTTCCCTTTTCAGGGTAGAGGTATATGTTCTGATAAAGAAAAATATGATAAAGGTTGGAAAGAGAGAATGGTGATAGTTAGTGGCAACTGGTTTTACCCATTTGGTAGGCGTTAGGTGTACAAAATATGTGGTTAAAAACGACACCTTAACGACACCTTAGGTTTTATCCTTCTGCAAGCGGATAGATCAATTATAGACAGTTTTGCTTGAGTAGGGGATATTGATCCCACAGAGACAAGGATTGTTCACTTCAATAGTCTATAAACACTGAATTATATTTTTCCAAAAAGAATTTGGTTTTGTGAATTATCTAATACTAATGAAAATAAAACAGAAAGCAATAATGAATAATAGTTGTGATTCAGAGAGAGAAAAAACTAGGGTTTTCTCACTTCAGCACTAACCGCATAATATAGTTCGGATTATATATCAATTGCATGAGGGCGATCCATTGATTGTGAATAAGGTCGCACCGCGCCAATAGTTTGATCCCAAAAGGATTACTCTCAATCGGATCACGACAACCAATCTCAAAACTAAACTAATTAGTGCATGCCAACTGCTAACAGAAAATAAATGCAGAAAAGTAAATTAAATCATGAAAATAAACTAAAACATGTCTATATCAGTTTGTTAGGGCATGGCCTGTGTCAACCTAGGGTTTCGAGTTTTATGACCACCATTGTGTAGAAAATCACAAATTAAGCATCCAAGTTCCAACTTATAGTGAATAATTGTGGTCGTGTAAGATAAATATATTCGAAAAGTCTAAGCCAATAATCAATTCAAATATATAAACTTGTATCACGAATAAAAATGATCTCTCATCTAACGTAATCATCATAGTATAGTCACAGTTTCCCCTCTCTACAATTGAATATAAAATCAGAACTACATTACTTGGTTAGGGTTTTATGAGAAAACCCTAGATATCGAATTAGTTGATCATGGCTGAGAGAATTTGCATTGTTGGTGTAGAAACGCTCTCCATGGCCTTCTTCTCCGGATCTCTAGGTCTTTAATGGTGGTTCTCTTCAATGGAAGAACTCTATCAATGAATGTGCGTGAACCAGCCTCCCAAATCCAACTCCACAACCAAAACAAGAACTAGAATTTAACTCTTAACCTAACCCTCTCATATTTATAGACAAGTGAGGGAAACCCTAATGGTTTCCCTTTTCTGTAATTTCATAATACATCAATAATATCTCTGAAATCATATGTAAATATGTGTATAAGCCTGTATGTAGATGTAAATATGTGTATAAGCCTCCGAAACAACTTCAGCACATAAAGGGATCGCGTGACCACAAGGTGGAACCTACGCTTGGGCGTAGGTCTAAGGCGTAGGGCTACGCTCATGACCTACGCTTGGGCGTAGGTCTAGGGCATAGGGTACAAACCACAGCGTAGCTTAGGTCCAATCTGCCCCTTTTTCTCTCTAACGACGTAGGGTATGATGCATCTTTTGCTTAAAAACTCGTCTTTTCATATTTGAGCTAGACTAGTTGCCTTTGAATCCCAATGCTTTTCAGTGAAGTAATAATGTCTAAAAATGACATTTTTGCCTTTCCGTGAGATAATGATGTCGGGAAATGACAATTTTTCCCTCTGGTAGCTCTTATTCGCTCTAGCACACCTCTTGATTCCTTTCTTGAGATAGAAACGAACACGAACTTAGTTAATTCACCGAGATTAGCTCTAATTCTTCATTAAGTTCCTGAAACATGCTTACACACACAAACAGGATAAAAATACCAAGTAACGGAATGTAAAGACATAACAAACGCAAGATAGGGGCTTAAAATGTCCAATAATGAGCACCTATCACACCTCCAAACTTACATATTGCTAGTCCGTTAGCAATAAACTCAAAGAGAACTATCTGTGATGATTTCTAATCTAACCTAATCTCTTATTTTTGTGAGGGTAGACGATTATATTTAGCACGTGTAACAAGTCTTTTAAACCCCTAGGTTACCCCTAGTGGACGAGTGAAGTCTCGTGAAGGTATCCAGTGATGTTACCTACAAACATCTCAATTCTTTTATAATTACGCATTCATGAGTTCACACACACAAGTCAAATAAGCTATGACACAACACGCAAGATAATATGAATGCAAATATTTCCACTCACTACCAAACAACAATTATATCAAGCTTCGTGTTATGAATGGTCCCCACTTAAATGAATGATTTTGCTACTTTCTACTTAAAATCCAGACAACCTTCCGTGATTTTATGAACATTCAACTACAATATTTCAATTTCTTTTCTCTTACTTTATTGATCAAAATTTTTCATTTTTCATTAAAACGTAACTTTTCAACTTTTCACTTTTCATCCTTTTTTGTCTTTCTAAGTCTGCGGACTTTCCAACAAGGATTTGTAGTCCCAACCAACTGGGCCCGAGCTTCTTCCATGGGATTTATGCTCATCAGTCTTCTCCCCTTTAAATCTGAACATTGATATTGGTGATACCAAAGCCCGGTTACTCAGATCAAAGAACTACCTTTTGCATTTTATTTTCACAAATTTTTTTTTCAATTTTCTCCATTTCAACCAAAACAACTCCCCTTCTCCCCTTTTATTACAACAAAATTACTTTTCAACTACATAGTCAAAAATCAAACAATTTCTTATAGTGAATGTGTGCTTGTGTTTATAAGTCAAAGTCGTCATTCTTAATTTCATTTTCACTAATCACTCACCCATGTAAAACACACCACTTCACTAACTTGATCTAATCATTATTCTCATGAACTGGAACAACACATCACATATTACTTATGTATCATAAACATAAACTTAATCAATTTATAATGCGAAACATTTATACATGAAAACAATGAACTCCTCAAAACTTTCAATTTTTTTTCAAAATTTTCAAACATTTTCCTTTCTTGTAACCATATATCCTTACCCCCAAACTTAAATGTGACCATGTCCTCATGGTAAAAAATAAAGAATGAGAACAAATACAGTTACCCTTGAAGGGCAGTCCTGGATTCTTCGAAATGCTCAAATTCCTCCCCCAAACTTGATTCGGATCACTTGTAAATATACAACAAACACATACCCAAATATCATGGCAAGGGAAAAGAAATTGTAAAAATTACCAGAAATTGACACACAATTTTTCAAGGAATTTTTAAAAATTCTCTTTTTAGATTTTATTGAATTTTTTTAAAAATAAAATTAAAAAGTGATTTGGCCTTAAGGGCCTACAATCTCTAAAAATTGAAATTGTAGAAATAACTTACCTATTATTATAGAAACTGAAGCTAGACAGCCTATGACCAATGTTTAACGTCTTTGGCACGACATTTCATAAAAGGGTTATCCAACACCTTTTCTTTCTGTCATACTTCCCTTAATTAAAGGACAAAATATAGGAGGTGACTCTCTAAGCGCTCTCACCCATAGACAATTTGTACTACTCATGACATCGAGTACATAACAATAATTACCATGTAAAATACCCCTTTTTTCTTGTTCTAACTTCAGCCCCTGTATGGTTAGTGCTTCCATCAAATCCGCATTCAACACCTTAGATAACAGTCCTTCCACCATCTCATCACTCTCCAGTAAACTGACAGACACCATAAATTCCGATCCTGGATCAATCTTCTCATAATATCTCAGTCTCTGCCCATGTATCCCGAACCTTTTACCGAATACTACTTCTCCGCGGGGGTAAATCGATCTAACCCTATGTGGTCCTTCCCATCTTTGTCGGAGTTTACCTAGATACACTTTTAGCTTTGGATTACATTGTCATTTCCGACCAAGCTTAAGGAACTTAAGACAAACATGCTTAGTATGATGTACTCTTGTTCGAGCTATGTAACTCCGAGCATCCTTATATAGACAACTCCATATCCCCTCACACTTGTCTCTCAATTGCGGATCTTCCAAGGCATATAGCTCTTCTACTATGTGTATACCTAGCACTGGTTCATCTAAAAAGGTGTTTTTAAGAGGGGGGTCATCCTTAGTAGGTTCTCTAAAAGTTCGTGACCATTGATGATCTCTAGCATTCTTCATACCTGTTTTATCTTTTAATTCATCATCCTCCACACGCAACACTATCTCAGGAAGCTTACTTTCAGGCACCAACTTTTGTGGAGGAATAAGTTGAGGTCTAAGCGGCTCTTTTGATACTCTCTCTGGCGATGAATATAACGCAGCTTCTAACGCAACAATATTTTCCCAACTAGATTGTTGTTGGTCCTCTCTATTTTAAAAATTCACCTCCTACCTTTTCATCAGAATCTCCAAATCATCTCTTACACTACTCTGAGGTACAACTTCTTCAACCATCCCCTCTATGTTAAAACACTCAGCTAGTTTAGGTAGTTGATGGTTGGTATCAAATACATTCATCCTCATGTTTAAATTCCCAAAAGATATGTCCATAACCCCTGTTCTGCAATCAACACATGCATTCGCCGTAGCCAAAAATGGTCTTCCTAATATAATAGGGATATGTTTCCTCGATCTATGGTCAGGTTCCATGTCTAATACTATAAAGTCTATATGATAGTAAAACTCACCCACTTACACTATGACATCCTTCAAAATTCCTCTTGGTTGTTTAGTTGATCTGTCTGCTAATTGAAGCACCACCAAGGTAGTATTGAGATCTCCCAACCCTAGCTGCTGATAGATCGAGTAAGGTAATAAATTAACACTCGCACCCAGATCAAGAAGAGCTCTACCAATCTTCTGGTCACCAATGACACAAGAAATAATGGGAGCACCGAGATCTTTCCTCTTTGGTAGAGTATCACTTAGTAAGATCAAACTCACTTGTTCAGTCAATAAAATCTTTTTTGGGACCTTAGTTTTATTTTTATGCTTTTGAGTACAGAGATCCTTCAAAAATTTGGCATAGGGTGGAATTTGGTCAACAATGTCTAGAAGAGGTTTATTGATCTCGACTTGCCGATATGGATCCAACATGTCCTTCTCCTTATGCTCTTTATACGAAATTGACTCTCGGAGACGTTGAGGGTAACGTGATACTTCCTCATATGGTGCCTTTTCTGGTTCTTCATCTTCCTTCACTTGAGGTTGAACTTTCTGAGCTTTCTCAGTCTCTTTCTTCTGAGCTTCTTCTTTTACCTTTCTTTAAACTTCTTCGACCTTTTGCTTCTTCAGCCTCTCCTCATGCTGCTCCTCAACCTTACTATCCACTTCTTTTCCATTTCTCAAATTTGTGACTGCTTGGACTGTCTCATGACGAGTCTCAACAAAGGATCCAGGCTCCAGTACTTGTTGTAGTTTTGGGTTCACCACCGGTTGACTAGGCAATATTCTCACTATCCTATCCATAGCATTCGCTAATTGTACCATTCAGGCTTCCAGTTGAACAAGGGATTGGGAATGGGAGTTCAGTGTTTGGATGGTCACCTGAGAATTATTATATTGATTTTTAAGCTCCCCAAGGGTACTCATCATGTCTTCAAAGTCAGGTGGTCTTGATAGTGAATTTTGAGTTGGATGTTGATGTTGGAAATGGTTTTGAGGATATGAAGGGTAAGCTTGATTTAGATTGAATCCTTGGTTTTGGTTCCTTAAGGATGGGTTCGGTAGTTATATGGCTGGACAACTTGATTATTGTTGAATGGTTGGAGAGCCTGAGAATTATTGGATAACTCTTTGGGTTGGTAATTTGATTGAGAATTTCGAGTCATTATTCTTGGCTGAGATTCGAATGATTGTTGACTCTGTTGGAACCTTGGTTGTGGTTATGATTGTTGTTATTGAATGAACCTTGGTTGACTGTTGGATGATTGTCCTTGTGGGACCCTTTCTGGTTAGTTTTCCACATTTGTGGATGTATAGGATAAGAATGGGTGATTTCTGGCATTGGAAGTGTATGAATTTGTGAAAAGAGCATTATTTGAATAGTTTCATGATACGTTGGCATCAGTGGCCATTATGTCCTGACACTCATTTTGGGAATACTTGGCTTCTACCTCTGAGACTTCTCTCATAGGTGAATGATTTTGCTTGAGAAGCTTGTCTACTTTCTCTCCTAACAATGCCACTGAATCTCTTACATCATTATGATTCATCTCATACGCTTCTTCAGATTTCTTGTCAAGACCACCGTTAGACCTCAAATCAGATTCATATTGGATTCCATTATCATTGATATTGTCAAACAAGTCTAAAAGTTCTTTTGCCAGCTTCAGGGTAAATTGACCTTATGTTAACACATCTATCAAAGTCTTATGTGCCTTTCCATGTCCCATGTAAAAATTCTTAGCCACATCCTGTTTAGTGAACCTATGGTGGAGACACTTATATAAGATTTCATTATATCTTTCCCAAACATCATGAAACTACTCACCAGGCAATTCTCTAAAACTCTTTATTGCATCTTGTGCTTCTTAGGTCTTTCCTATGGGATAGTGCTTTTCTATAAATTCTCTCTGAAGGGCTTCCCAATTAATTTTAATCGCCTTAGCTAATTTGATGTACCATCTTTTAGTTTTGTCTCTCAACGACCAAGGAAATATACGCACTCGAAAATCATTTTTAGTCAAACCCTCAAACCTAATTGTAGATGCAACCTCTAAAAAATCATTTATATGTTGGTATGGGTCCTCTATCCTTAGGGCATAAAATTTTGGAAGCATATTGATCATGCTTGACTTGATCTCGAAATGCTTCATGCCTTGTTCTTCTGGGAAATCTGTATAGGAATCAAACGCCTCCGATGCGTAGTGTCCTTTCAGCGACATCTCTGGTTCCCTCTGCTGATTCACTATTTGGTCAACCATCGCGCTTTTTTCTGCCCAACGACGACGCTCTTCAATATCTCGACGTAAACGACTTAGAGTTCTTTTGATCTGAGGGTCGTAAACAACTAACGCTGTATTTGGATTGGAACGGGTCAATCTATCGGTCATACACTGAGCTCACAAAAAGTTTTTTTTTAATTTTTTAATAATCACAAAACCACAGTTTTGAGGTCCTAAACAACGTTTTTCGGCCAAAAATCGACTGAGCTCACTATAAATAGTGAGTTTTGTTTAATGGCCCTTTTTCAACTCAAAAACCTCACCTCCTTTGCAAAAATTGGAATATTTTTTTTTAGAACATAAAATTAAATACTTCTAAACTCTTCTAACTATTAACAAAAATAAAGCTAAAATTATGTACAAAATTAAGATAAACTAAAACTCACAAGAAGTCCAATGACGCAACTTTCACTGCTCCGCCAAATCCCCTTATGCTTCTCAGAGTACCTCGCAAAAACACACAAATTTCAACTTTAGATACAATCTACAATAACGTAATGCAAATAAACTACTAAAGCTATTGAACAATGCCAAGTCCTCGACAACGGCGCCAAAAACTTGGTGGGCATCAAGTGTGTACAAAATATGTGGTTTAAAACGACACCTTAACGACACTTTAGATTTTACCCTTCTGCAAGCGCACAAATCAATTGTAGATAGTTTTGCTTGAGTAGGGGATATCGATCCCACATAGACGAGGATTGTTCACTTCAATAGTCTATAAACACTGAATTATATTTTTCCAAAAATAATTTGATTTTGTGAATTATCTAATACTAATGAAAATAAAACAGAAAACAATAATGAATAATAGTTGTGATTCAGAGAGAGAGAAAACTAGGGTTTCCTCACTTCACCACTAACCACATAATATAATTCAGATTATATATAAATTGCATGAGGGCGATCCATTGACTGTGAAACAGGTTGCACCGCGCGAACAGTTTGACCCCAAAAAGGATTACTCTCAACCGGATCGCGACAACCCATCTTAAGACTAAACTGAGTAGTGCATGTCAACTATTAACAAAAAGTATATGTAGAAAAGTAAATTAATGCATGAAAATAAACTTAAACATGTTTATATCAGTTTGTTAGGGCATGGCCTGTGTCAACCTAGGGTTTCGAGTTTTATGACCACCATTGTGTAGAAAATCATAAATTAAACATCCAAGTTTCAGTTCATAGTGAATAATTATGATCGTGTAAGATAAATATATTCAAAAAGTCTAAGACAAGAATTTATTCAAATATATAAACTTGTATCACGAATAAAAACGGTCTCTCATCTAACACAATCATCATAGTATAGTTACAATTTCCCCTCTTTACAATTGAATATAAAATCAGAACTACATTACTTGGCTAGGGTTTTACGAGAAAACCCTAGATACCGAATTAGTTGATCATGGCTGAGAGAATCTGCATTATCAGTGTAGAAACGCTCTTCATGGCCTTTTTCTCCGGATCTCTTGGTCTTTAATGGTGGTAATCTTCAATGGAAGAACTCTATGAATGAACGTGCGTGAACTAGCTTCCTAAATCCAACTCCAAAAATAAAACAAAAACTAGAATTTAACTCTAAACCTAACCCTCTCATATTTATAGACTAGTGAGGGAAACCCTAATGGTTGCCCTTTTCTGTAATTTCATAATACATCAATAATATCTCTAAAATCAGATGTAAATATGTGTATGAGCCTGTATGTAGAGGTCTAGAATCACCGATCACTTAAAATATCAAAGTAGGGACAAAAATGAAAAATTCTGAAACAACTCCGAAACAACTTCAACACATAAAGGGATCACGTGACCACAAGGTGGGACCTACGCTTCTGACCTACGATTGGGTGTAGGTCAGGGCGTAGGGCTACGCTCTTGACCTACGATTGGGCGTAGGTGTAGGGCGTAGGGTACAAACCACATCATAGCTTAAGAGCGTAGCTTAGCTCCAATCTGCCCCTTTTTCTCTTTGACTACGTAGGGTATGATGCATCTTTTGCTTAAAAACTCGTCTTTTCATATTTGAGCTAGACTGGTCGCCTTTGACTCCCGATGCTTTTTAGTGAAGTAATAATGTCTGAAAATGACATTTTTGCCCTTCCGTGAGATAATGATGTCGGGAAATGACCATTTTGCCCTCCGATAGCTCTTATTCGCTGTCACAGCTCTTGGTTCCTTTCTCGAGATAGAAACGAATACGAACTCAGTTAATTCACCGAGATTAGCTATGTTTCTTCATTATGCTCTTGAAACATGCTTCCACACACAAACGGGATAAAAATACCAAGTAATGGAATATAAAGACATAATAAACGCAAGATAGGGGCTTAAAATTTCCAATAATGAGCACCTATCACCCTTTTCTCCGACTTATCTGATCCATAAAATCTCCGGCCCCATTCCTCTTCCTGTCTTCCGCCTCCTTCATAAGACAACATGTTTTTGTGAATTCTACGATCTGCACATGGGAGAGTATGTTTTAAGATTTTTTGGTTACCAGGAAAGGGAACTGTTCCCTGGTCCTATCAGGGAGCGGTACGAACTCTTAAAGGATAAGATCTGAAGCACGATCAATTCAGCCTCTGAGATTTTAACTTCAGATAACTTGGAGATAATTTCTAACTTGGGCGTTGTTGTTGACAAGATGGAAATCCCTTTGAGATCGTTGATCCTCTGACTCACCCCACCATCTAGTGGGTCAGCTCCAACAATTGTTACTCCAATATCAGTGGCACCACCGGCTGACCCATAGTCTTTAGATCCAAATCTCCCTCCACCTTGTGTACCTCATTCAGGAGTTAACGCTCCAGTCATCCATCCCCACATCGCTACCAGAGGTGGATGAGCCAGTAAAAGGGCCAGGATCAACAACACTGTTGGTGCCTCCACAATTGAACCTCCATCGGGCCAGGATACTTCTAGCTCCGCTATTCCTTAGGAGCCGAAGTTCATGCTTCCAGACGGGTCCCCTGTCTGTGCCGAGCATCTTACCATCTGTCAGCCTGATGCCCTTCGGGTGATGGCGAAAGAAGTTTGGACCCCTACTAACAGGGAAGCCCAGTGCAAAATCACAAGGACTAAGTTACTCCAGAAAGGCTCCAAAATGACCATGGAGGTCTGCTCTCAGTCTCCACACTTGTCATTTTTTTTTGGTTTCCACTATTTTTTCTGGTATTAACTTATGTTTTTCTTGCAGCTCCTTTTTGCCATCCAGTCTACAACCATATTCTGGAAGTTGATGTCTGGGAGATGGCCAAGATGCAGAGCCTTCAGCAGCAGGTGAATGATCATCGGATCACTCTGGTGAAGGAGGCATATAGCCTTTATCAAAGTTTGTCTAAACAGAAGACTTTGCTGGAAACTGGGGAGGCTGAAAGGAAAGCCTTGGATGCTAATGAGACCAGAATATTTGATATTTTGGGCATTAAATAAATCTTTGTTAGTCTCTTTGTGTGTTTAAGTGTGTTTCAGGACCTTAACGCAAATTTGAGTTAAAACTGATTAAACAACATAGGAATCAGGTTAAGGAAAATAAATTAAATATTGAAAATATTATTGAGTCTATCAAATTAAATAATGGTCTCAGTCTGAATATTTCCCAATGTTTCAGTCGATTTTAGTAATTAGGAGTTAGTATATTTTAATTTTTCTTACAGTATTTATAATTATAAGTCTATTAATTTATTTAAAAAGGGTTTTCATAAACTATACATATATATATTTATAAAATATTTTTCACATTCTAAAATATTAGTTTTATATATACTAAAAATTAAAAAATATTATATTACGGATCGATCGGTACAATTCTCGATCGTTTGGGAAAGGTAAAAGATGAAAAATAAATTCCCCCGTAGTTAATATTCCTCAAATATTTACCACAATATAGGGAAAATACATTTTATTTTCATATACCAGAAATGAATCCTGAAAATTTCTAAATTACTCTCTCCCAAGACCTTACGTATATATATCAAGAATATATACACAAGTAAGATATAGTTTGTTCAATTGTACGATCAATCGATTATTTTTTTCGAGAGGTTCTTCATGTGATCAATCAACTATTCACCCCGATCGTTCGACCATTTTAGCGATCGTTCGCTAGCTTCAGCAATAAATCGAATTATTCTGCGATCGTTCGGGGAGTGTTAGTTCATTCTTTTCCGGTGTATTTTAGTATTTTTTCTCAGGAATTGCGATGGTATGCGCCAAGAGAGCTTCTGAGGCCGAGTCGAGCATTGTAAGGGCACAAAAGAGGACATTCACCAACCCTTCAAGAGGTCCGGGCTATAGTCTACCGGGCTGTCCATAAGCCCTTACGCCACAAGCATAAGTATGATATCGATTATTTTATGGGTGATAGGATGACTACTTGGGCAGTCCAGGATTTTATTTCTCGAGGGTTGGGCCCATTCCTATCTGCCTCATTCGAGCATATTTATAAGGAGATGTTGCGAGAGTTCTGGCTTTGGTTAAAGATTCGGCTGTAGGAGGATAGAGTCCGACTATTCTCCTATGTTCACGATCAGGAGCATGAGATCATTCCTAAGTCAATAGCCTAGAATTGGGGGTTGTCAATAGCCCAGAGTTAGGGGTTGCCAATAGAGTGTCCTCCTGACCTACAGGGGACGTACCCCTCTCTGCTGACACCAGAGCCGTTGATGAACTAGATTTCACTAGACTAATGTGGTCACAAGTTTGGAGATGACTCCAGGACTTGTACCAAAAAAGGTGGACTGGCCAGAGCGGATCTGGTTTGTTGATGAGGTGCTTAGAGCACAAGTGCACCCACAGGGGCACAAGATTCGGCAGAGGGTTGCTCAACCTGGCTCTTTATGCCTTTTAGCAAGGGTTTTGGATTTCTATCCCTCATATCATTTTTGAGCAGATGCGGTGGATGATGCAAAAGATGACGCAGAGGTTTGTAATCGAAAAACAGAGCTACAAGGTTCCTTTCCTCGCATTAGCCATAAGCTTGATGTGGGATGTGGGTATCAGGCCCGATGATGATGATACGGTTGTACCTGTCGGTGTGCCTTATGGTGCACAGGACTGGACGCGATCTCATAGTCATCTCATTCCTTGGAGCAAGTGAGGACTAGCAGCAGCAACAGCTCCACCACCACCACCAGCTGCATCTCCTGCGATGGATTGCCAGTCCCTACAGAGGTATTTACTATTCCTAGGACTGAGTGGGAGGGGGATATGGCATATATAGTCGCTCTCCGAGAGGGAATGGCTACACTCACGTAGGAGATACACTTACTTATAGGTATATAGCCTAGCCTTCCTCAGGATCCACCTGCCCATTAGATAGGTACGAAGAACATGAGTGTGAGTGATCCTTGTAGACATCTTTGGTCAATCACTCTTGTTCTCTCATGGTTTTATTTTTACTAGAAATGATTTACATTCTGGTATTATCTAGAGAAAGGAAGAAAAACTTGGAAAATTTTATAAAAAGAATTTTTTTGAGATTTTATTGTATACATACTGATAGGTGCTCAAAATTGTCTATTTTAAGCACCTATCTTGCTATTTGTAAGTCTTTTCATTCCATTATTTGGTATTTTTATGCCGTTTGTGTGTTTAAGCGTGTTTCAGGAGCTTAACGAAGAAAAAGAGCTAACTTTGGTGAAATAACTAAAGACATGCTTATTTTTATCTAATAGGAGAGCTTAAGAGGTGTTTTTAAGAAAAAAATGGCTCCCGGAGGGCAGAAATGTCATATTTCGAGCCGCAACTTCAAGAATCATGGCAAGTGAGTTAAGGGGGTTCAAATGGCACAATTATCAATAAAATTTGGTTCCATGTATTTTGCCACACCAAACCTCCGCCCACAGCAACAACAAGTAGCTAGAAAGTGTCGTTTCGACGCCTGAAGCAGACGCATGCAAAACAGGTCTACGCCCCTGTTTTCCTTTAAGGCGGCTGCGACTTTACATCTCAATGAACGTGAATATACACATATATACATCAGAATATAGGGTTTTATTAGGTTTTGTGTAAAATTACCAAAATGGGCAACCATTAGGGTTTCCCTCGGCTTTGCTTATAAATACCAAGCTTTACATCAGTTTGGGGGGGCTTCATTTCACATAATTTCCAGAGCACTTTCTCTGGAGATTCATCCCAAGGAGGAGCCATTGAAGACCTAGAGATCCGGAGAAGACGATCATGGAGGGCGATTCTATATCAACGATCCAGTCTCTTTCTACCATGATCAACTAATTTGGTATCTAGCAAAACCCTAGCCAAGTAATATAGTTCTTTATTTGTTTTCAATTGTAACGAGGGGAAGCTGTGACTATACAGTGATGATTGTTGTAGATGAGAGACCGTTTTTATTCTTGATACAAAATTCTATATTTGTTCTAAATTCTTGTTTTAGATGGAATGATTATATTGTTTTACTCAATCATGATTATTCAATATGGGCTAGAACTCGGAGGCTTAATTCATGATTTTCTACACAATAGTTCTTAACACTCGAAACCCTAGGTTTACACAGGTCATGCCTCAGCGAGATGAGATAGACATGCTTTAGTTTAATTTCATGTTGTAGGAGTAAATTAGAGTAAAAGTAGTTTTCATCTACTAGTAATACTCTGTCCGGAGATGGGTTGTAGCGAATCCAGTTAACGGTATCCTTTTGGGGGTCGTATTCAACTATTTGCGGTACGACCTGATTCACAGTTATAGATTGCCCTCATACAATTGTGCCAATTGAGAACTATATTATGATGTTAGTGGTGGAGTGATGAAAACCCTAATTTTCTCTCTCTCTTGAATCACAACTATCTTTTAAATTATGTATTAGTTAATTTAGTTTTAATTCTCAAAATCAAACCAAACATTTTTTTCAACTATAATTCAATATTTTGGAACTGCTGAAGTGAATAACCAAGTCTCTGTCGGTTCGACATTCCCTTTCACAAGCCGTTTTTATACTACAATTGACTCGTGCGCTTGCGAATAGGTAAAACCTAAACCGTCTTAAGGGTGTGTTCTTAACACATATTTTTAACTACCTTGAGCGGATATCACATACCTAATTGATTTATATACACATAAAAATAATAGCTATAATAATATAATATATATATATATATATTTCTATATGATTTCATCTATTGGATTTAATATATTTTAAATATACATATAGATTGATACATCTACTATAATCTAATTCTATTTATACTTAAATTTTTAAAATAATATTTTACTAATATTATATCTTTTTATATAGATATCTATGTTTACTACCTATATCTTCCCAATAAATTATTAAATGGCAAACCGATCGATCGAGCATACTGGTGATCGATCAGCTGTTCAATTTATTAAAATTTTATAAATTCTAGTCCTTTTTGGGAAAATTTTATAAATTCTAGTCCTTTTCGGGAAAATATTAGTTTTAACCTTTTTGGGACCAATCTGGTAGAAATTCTAGTCCAAGTTACGAAAATTATAATATTACAGGTCTGGAAAGGGTTGATATTCTCATATTTAACTTTATATATAACTTTATACTTATTCCATAATATGTAATTTCTTCATAATCAAGTATAAACTTACATTTATGATTATTTCCTAGTATTAGGAAGACTTTAATTTTTCTTATAAATACACCCCTTTAGCTTTAGTCTTTTATATCTCAAGAAACCCTAGCACCATTATTGATATACACCATGGGGCACGTCTTTTATTCTTATGATGTCTCTCTTTATGTTTGTTCCCCAAAATTTAAATATGAGTGTAACTTCTTCCATGATGCATTCATTGAACCTACTGTTGAGCATTGTGCGCAGATGTTTATAAAGAGGTAGTTAGATGCAATCTTTGTTCCTGTTACTGAGTTTATATTTCCGTCTATAGTAGATGATTTTTATAAAAATTTGAAGTTTGAAGAATACAGTGGAGATAGAGTAATGATTACCACATTCAACCCAAATTATATTATAAAAGTTTCACCTGAAACTATTGTTAAGGTTTAGAAGCTGCCTCTCACTCCAACTGGAGCAGAAATACCTTTCCCTTCACCTTCTCCTTCATTCAAGACTATGGTTTGTGATATATGCTATGGGTTTAAGGTCAAGCCTAAAGTTTTTGTAATCCTTCGGGTTAAGGTTGCTCCATGCTACTAGATGGCTATTAATATGTTAGGGAGACAACTTTGTCCAAAGGTACCTAAAGATAAGTGTGATTATACCTTATTGAAGATAATTTATTGTCTTAAAAATAATTATTGGATCTCGTTCCCCGATATTATCTTCAATAATATGGTAACACACTGGCGTGTTATTATTAAAGGTTCGACAGCGGGGTATATAAAGCTACCCTATCCTTGTCTGATTGGTGCACTAATTCAAGATCAACTTGGTGAACCAGTTGGTTCTCATATGTCATCCTGTTATTGGTACCCTAAAGAATATGATTCATGGAAACTTCTTGATAATTTTGAAAGAAAAGATATGGACAGATAGGGCGAACATATGAATAAATTTCATGAGGCAGAAAGTGGCTAGCAGTTGAGATAATGTTTTTATTACAAGGGGCGGAATAATTTTCTTTGATTTTTGTTTTTGAAATTTTCAAATTCTAGACCTAGGTTTTTTTTCTTTGATGCAAATTTCAGTTTCATTGTAGGCCTTTGGCCAGGTTATCTTTTATTTTCTATCAATAAAATTTCACTCCTTTATATTAATTGTCTCTATTCAATGATTATACTACAATCTTGGTTTTTGTCTTGATTAGAATGAAGATTATGGAACATACCAAGTTTGGGGGAGGTTTCTACTACAATCGGAAATCTTGCTCTAGCAAGTGGTAATATTGTTCTATCCTTATGTTTTAATGTTTATTAGAACCATGAGGACATGGTTTGCTTCATGTTTGGGGGGATGGGATAATGTAGACATATAATATAAAGGAATGAAAAATTTTAGTTTTTGAAGAAAAGGAAAAACAAATGTAGTTTAGCTACTGTTAAAAACGTGTAGAGCAGTGGGCGATCGATCGGCTTAAGTTGCGATCGATCGGTTGATAAAAAAGTGTCTTTAATATATATATATATATATAATATTTACTTAATATGTGAAGATATATATATATAAATAATACATGCATAACTAATTCTTCATATTTACATAAGAAAAAATTATTATTATTATTATAAATACTATATTTTTATTTATCTTTATTTAAACATATTTCTGATTACGCTTGTGAGTTAATTAGGAAAATGATACTAGTCTGTAAAGTAGATGTATGTAATATTTTCTGCTTATCTAAATAATGATTAAATTAAAAAAGTGAAAAGATGTGGTTCTCCATAGGTGAGTGAACTGGTGAAATTTAAATTGGAAAAGACAATCTTGACCTATAAGCACATGCACATGATCTCTATAGTTTCATTTATAATCATATAAGGTATTATCTCTAATATATATATATATATATTGAAAATACAAAGAAAATATATACGTAAACATTTTTCCTATATACAATAAACAATCGCATATAAAAGAGTAGAGAATGGCGTATCGAAAAAATGAGTGGAAAAAAGCAAAATAGAATAAGAAAGCCTTTTCCAAGAAAAGAAAGGTATACAAAAAATATATATTATGAGTGGAAAAAGCAAAAAGAGAGAAGAAAACCCTCTCCAACAAAAAGAAAAAAATATATATGAGATATACTATAAATGGAAGTAAATGTGCTATGGAGAAAGTTCACAAAAACACAGAGGATTGTTGGCTTTGGAAGTAGAAATTAGCTAAGTTTAAACATTGGTGAAGACCACTATTGACACTAATCTAAATTAATTATTGTTTTGTATAAGTAGAATTTATTTGCTTGCATTTATTCTATGGATTATATCATCTCCTGATTAATGAATGAGAATATTCTTGAATTTGTGCAAATAAAGACTATAAAGAAATTGTGGGTAGTCGATTTAACCCTCATGAGGCTTCACTCGTCCACTAGGATTTTTCCTAGGGGTTTAAAAGGCTTGTTACATGTGCTAAGTGTAATCATTTTTTCCTTCACGAAAGAAAGGGATTAGTTAAGTACATTTAATTAATTTAGATTTACTTTTCATGTTGTTTTATTTTATTTTATTGCCAAGGGACTAGCAATACTTAAGTTTGGGGGCTTGATGAGACCAGAATATTCGATATTCTATGCGTTAAATAAACCTTTGTTAGTCTTTTTATTTTATTAATAATATATTTTTATCAGAGTTGTGTGTTTAAGTGTGTTTCAGGACCTTAACGCAAATTTGAGTTAATTTTGGGATTTTAGCAAATATGCCTAATCCGGAATGACACTTAGAAGATGAATGCACTCAATTCAGAGCAAGGTACAAGTCAATAAAGCAGAGTATAATTGGCTGAAGTAGAAATTCCCATAATAAATAAATATCAAAATTCAGGAACTACCGATCAATCGGTGGAACCCGCGATCGATCGGCAACAGTCGACATAGGAATCTGGGCAAACTTATATTACATAATTCTGAGTTTGTGTACATGTATATCAAGGGGCAGAATCATCCATTCACTATTAATACTTGGTCCCCACACCAAGTCCTCTTAGAGTGCAAGAAAAGACATGTCATATCTGCACGAACTTTTGTCTATAAATATGTGAATACTTCATGAAGAATAGATATCCTGGAATATATCTTGAATATCTTTGACATATATTGATATAAAAAGTCTCTCTCTAGAGAGAGACTCCTCTCAAGAACCAACTACCAATCATGAAGATGGTTGCTACATCAGTGATTCAATCTTCTCCCTCCATGAGCGGCTAGGCGGTATCTAGGATTTCCAACAAAACCCTAGTCGAGTAATGTAGGACTTTAATTTATTTTATTGAAAAGAGAGGAAGCTAAAGAGCACTTATATGATGATTATGTAGTGAGAGACCGAACGAATTACCTAAATAAGATTTCTTGTTAATTCTCTTCTTAAGTTGAGATTGAATTAATAATTTATCTTGAACAACTGTGTTTTATCATTAGGAGCAAGAACCTTTGAAGATTTAATAATGGTTCTTAATTAGCATGATAAAGTCTTAGGTTTATATAGTCTATGCTAAGAGAAGATGATATAGACATGTTTTTAATTTCATGTTTTAGGAGTAGTTGTAGTATAAATGCATGCACTAGCCATACTTTAATCGAAGATGGATTGTAGCGAATCGGACCGATTGCATCTCTTTGGGGATTAGACAACTGCTTGTAACGTTACTAATCTAATTCATATAAGTTGTATCTCTCTCTTGCAATAATAGGATTAAAGGACTATATTACAAGAATAGTGGTGGAGTTGGATCAAAACCCTAAACTTGTTTATCTTGAGTGAAAAGCAAAGCAATTATTTTTTTATTTTATTTTATGTTTAGTAGTTTTCTCAAACAAACCAATCAAACAAATTTTATAAATATAATTCAATTTGTTACTTTATAATTATTTCAAATACGACTTTGATCTCTGTGGTTCGATACCCTCTCTACCCAACTATACTATATACTACTCTCGTACTTGCGACTAAGAGGTTAAAACTAAATAATGCTAATTCTTTATTTTAAACGTTTTTATTTTCACACGACTAGAACTGATCAACTGCTGAGTTGGAAGAGCTGAATACAGCACATCAGAAGCTTGTTGTTGAGAAAGCAGAGGTGGACAATCTTCTGGCTTTGGAGCAATCCAAAGTTGAGATGTGTCGTCTGGGGGGCTTGGATATGCACAAGCGATTTGTGGCCATAGAGGATGTTCGGACGGCCTACAGATGGTGGACACGGGGTGAACAAGAGCACATTTCGATGTCTGAACGATCATTCAAGTCCCCAGCTAAAATGAATGCCCATTTGGGGGTCTCTTTTCCGTATAAGGATCCGGCACCTTCAGAGAATGAGGCCCGCTTCACAGCTTTTCTGAAGGGAGAAGACCCTATGCCCCTAGCCCCCCCCCCCAGCCACTTTCTCGCACCGAGATAGTGGATCATCTTGGTCCTGAGTTCAGGGGTTAAGGTCATTGGACTCAGATATTTTTGTATTTTCCTTTTTTTTTTTTTTCTTGTAATGCCCTTATTAGGGTCATTCCTATACTATCTCTTTTAACTTAATGAAAGTCTTAATTTTTAGCTTTTCATTTGGCATTTGCTCTTCAATTTTTGAATGCCTTATCTGACTGGCAGTGAGTGAATCAGATTTCTAGGCAAATTTTGAATATCAGCCTCTATTTGGTTAATCTAAGGCGTATAAACCACTTTGATTTAACACTTGGGGAAATGTTTGCTTGGTTTGGGACTTTGAGTGTCTAGTCCCTCTAGTCCCAGTGTTGTCCTCTAGCCAATCTAGGATATATGTTCCTCTTTGGATTAACACTTAGAAATTTTTTTATTTTATGAGACTTCGGGCATCTGGCCCCTAGTCCCGTTGATGTCCTCTAGTCAATCAAAGGTACATGTTTCTCTTTGGATTAACACTTAGAAATATTTTCATTTTATGAGACTTCGGGCATCTGGCCCCTAGTCCCATTGATGTCCTCTGGTCAATTCAAGGTATATGTTCCTATTTGGTTTAACACTTAGAAAAAAAATTATTTTATGACACTTCGGGCATCTGGCCCCTAGTCCCATTGATGTCCTCTAGTTAATCCAAGGTGTATGAACCATATTGAATCAACACTTAAGAAAATTTTCATTTCACAGATCAAGTTCATATTTGAAAAGACAAATCATGAGAAAAGAATGAATACTTTTATTTAAATAAGAAAGACATGTATGTAGAGGTGACATGTAACGAGCACAGATGCTTTGGTTTATCAGCAGTGGTGCCATATAGTGGACATAGATGCTTTTATTTGGATATTTATTGCTATCCGACTCTGTCTATGGGTAATACCTCTTTAGGCGATAGGCATTCTGGGAGTTAGACTCAATACGTCATGTTTCGTTCTTCCGTACTCGATAGGCTCCTCGCCCGATGACCTCAGTGATTATGTACGGCCCTTCCCATGTTTCCTGTACGATCTTTCTTTTGAGCACCGTGTCGCTAACCTAGAATTCTCTTCTTTTGACCTTTTGATTGAAACGACTTCTGACCTACTGGTGGTAGGTGACTAATCTTATGTTAGATGCCTCTCTCCTTTCTTCCAATAAGTCCAGATCATGGGCTAAGTGTTGATTATTTGGCCCTTCTTCCCGCGTTTGACTTCTCAGTGTCGGTACTCTTACCTCGGTTGGGATAACAGCTTCGGCCCTATAGGCCATGGCGAATGGAGTTTCCCCTATTAGCTGTCGTGGGGTGGTTCAGTAGGACCACAATACCTTGGGTAATTTCTCCAGCCAGGCTCCCTTAGCCTCCTCAAGCTTCTTTTTTAGAGTGTCAAAAATCATTCTATTCCTCCTTTTTGCTTGCCCATTGCCTTGTGGATAGCCGATGGAAGAAGTGTTTTGATTTATTTCGTGCTCGCTCAAGAATACTCGAACCTTTTTGTTATCCAAATTGGTACCGTTGTCCATCATTATTGTTTGAGGTAGACCAAATCTGCAGATGATATGGCTCCAAATAAACTTGAGGACATGGCTACTTTTAATGGTTGAGTATGCTTCAGCCTCTACCCATTTGGTGAATAATTCCATGGCTAACAGGACATGAGTTGTGGATCGGATGGATTGCGGGAAAGGGCCGACGATGTCCATTCCCCACCGGACAAATGGATAAGGGACAACCACTAGGTTGAGTAACTCCGGGGGCGGATGAATGGCATCTCTATGGAACTAGAACTTCTTGCACCTCCGGACATATAACTCCGCATCCCTAGACAGATAGGGCTAGAAATACCCCTGAATGAAAACCTTATGGGCCAAAGATCTTCCAACGGAGTGATTCCCACAAGATCTGGCATGTATTTCCTCCATGACCACGGACGCTTCTGATGGTGTGAGACATAAGGTAAGGTCCAGAGAAAGACTTTCGATACAGTTGGCCATTGTAGAGTGCGTATCTTACAACTTTCATTATGATCTTCCTAGCATCTAGCTTTGACTCGAGCAGGGCACCCATCCTTAGATAATCTACTTTGGAGTCCATCTAACTGGGCTCCCAAGGAATGATCATTACTTCCTCGGGGGCTCAATGCTTGACCTGATGATGAAGTCGATCGGCACCACGCGGGTCATATTTTCTCCTGCAACAGAGGCTTGATTAGCTAGGCGATTGACATTTGTATTATCATTCATTGAGATATGTTTAAAGGTTAACTGTTGGAATCCTTCTGTCTCTTTTAGCACCAACTCCTTGTATGCTTCATTTTTGGTTCTCGGGTTTCATACTCACCATTTATCTGTCGGATGACTAGTTGAGAATCACTTCTTACTTTCGCTTTCTGTACTTGTAAGCTCCGGGTGAAACGAATACCGGCTAATAGAGCTTCCTACTCAGCCTTATTATTGGAGGCTGGGAACCCCAACCTAATGGATTGCTGAAGTTTGGTGCCATAGGGTGTTAAGAGTTCTATATCGGCCTCTGCTTTGCTGATGTTTGATGATCTGTCCAAAAAAACTATCCATAGGTTAGGTTCGCCTTCTTCGGTGTAGTTCGCAGGTTCGGCTTTGAATAAAAAAATTAGCTACTACTTGACCATTGATAGTGGTTCGAGGGACATAGGTTATGTCATAAATTCTTAACTCAATCGCCCATTTAGATACTCTTCCTGATAGTTCGGGCTTCGCCATTATTGATCTGATTGGCATGGTAGTAGGCACTATTATCAGGTGCGCATTGAAGTAATGTCGAAGATGGAGCTTCGTATTGATTAATGATAGTACCAACTTTTCATGTCTGTTGTAGCGGGTTTCTACTTTAGCCGATGCTTTGCTGGTATATAAAATTGGCATCTAACATCCTTTGCCCTCCTTTACCAGAACGACGCTAGTAGATGTGGTAGAGACTGCTAAGTACAGATGCAATGACTCATTTGCTTCCGGGGTTGCCAGTATGAGAGACTTTGTCATGTAATATTTCAATTTCTTTAATCCTTCTGACTGTTGAAGGCCACAGACTTCCCATTTCCCTGTTTTTATGGACTGGAAGAAGGGTCGGCATTAGTCAGTCAGGCGAGAAATGAAATGGCTGAGGGCTGCCACTCTTCCTGTCTATACTTGAACCTCCTTTTGAGACTTGGGCTCCTCTATTTCGATGAGGGTCCTGAACTGCGCCAAACTTGCCTGGATGCCCGTCCGATCTACTATATATTCAAAGAATTATCCGAAAGATACACCGAACGAACATTTAGACGGGTTGAGCTTCATCCCGTACTTTTTGAGGGTGTCGAACACCTGCTACATGTTTGTCAAGTGGTCGCCCTTTGTCCTGCTTTTGACCACGGTATCGTCGATGTATGCCTCTATGTTACAGCCCATCATGTCTTGGAAGACTCTGCTGACCAGCCTCTAAAAAGTTGCACCTGTATTCTTTAGTCCGAAAGACATAACTTTATAGCTGTAGGTACCTGATTCAGTGATGAAAAACGTCTTTTCCTCGTCCGAATGATCCATGCGTATTTAGTTATAGTCGTAGTATGCGTAAAAAAACTCAGGTGCTCGAATCCCGTCGTGGCATCCACCATCTGGTCAATCTTTGGTAGCAGGAAGCAGGTCTTCTGGCATGCTTTATTTAGGTCTGTAAAGTCCACACACAGTCTCCATTTCATGTTCTTCTTCTGGCCTACCACCATATTGACCAACCAGGAAGGGGATCGTATCCCCCTGATGAACCCGACTTAGAGAAGTCGAATAACTTCTTCGGGTATGATTTGTTTTCGGTGGATTCCCATGCGCCGCTGCTTCTATCTAATGGGGTTTATGCTGGGGTCCACATTTGAGGGAGTATTGGGCTATAGAAGGGTCAATACCAGACATATCCAGGTGGTTTCATGCGAAGACATTGGCATTGGCCCATAAGAGCATGATCTGCTAGGCATGATTCGATGTAGGTTATTTTCTCGGGAATGACTGATACCTTTACTAGTGGTTCTTCTGTTATGAGGGATCCTGCTCTCCCTACCTGTAATTGCTATTAATCACTAGGGGTTAAGTCGACCGCTGAAGCCCATTCGGACTCGGCTCATTTCTTTAGTCTTTTTAAGGTAACATCATAGCATTCTTTAGCCGCCACCTGATCTCCCCTGATATCAAACATATCCATGTCGTTCGGATCCACACATCGTGTAGTGTCCGGTATTTTTACGTGTTAATTTAAAGTTGTTTATTAATGATTAAATGCATACGTGATTATGTGTTTAATGTGATTTTGTGCTTAATATGCTTATGTGCTTAGCATGATTTACATGTTTTATGTGATATTAAAAATTGTAAGTTGCATGTTCTATTTTCATTTTTAGAATAATAAAAAATTTTGGAAACGATTTCAGGAAAGAAATGACCGAATGGTAAATTAGTATTTTTATATTTAGAGCACTTAGTGGAAAGTGTAGAGATTTGGCTAAGTGTTAGGGTATGAGTGGCATGTTGGTAATTAGAAAGGATGACAAGGGGTAAAAGGGTAATTAAAAGTCACAATGACACTCTTGTAATTAACCCTAAGTTGAGAAGAAAGTGGTCATTTTACACTTTTATGTGATGTCTCAGTTCTAGCCATTGATCTTCTTCTCCTATCTTTGTTCTCAACCCTTGGATCATAGGGTCTTGTTTAGTTGGAACTTAAATTCAAGAATGCATTAGTCTTAGTCTTTCACTTAGCAAGACTTCATATGAACTCTTGGAGGGCGAGAATTGTGAGTGAAAAATCTCTACAAATCCATAAGTCTTTCATTGTAATACTTTTCAATTTCTCTACAAACTTATTTTCTCTCTACACTTCTCCTTCCCTCTTGCTCTTCATCACTTCCTCATTTGATTTCATCTCCTTTCACTTGGAGTTTGAAGAAGTGTTCAACATGACAATTACTAGGGTTGCTCTTCTCTTCCATTTGCTCTAAGTATTGGGGTAAGTCTCTAACTCTTTTGAGTTTTCCAACTTCAAACCCTAGAATGTATATTCTTGAAGTTATGTGTTCAACTATTGATTTTTGGTTTCCTTTTTTCTTGAATCTTGTTAAGGACCATAAGTTGAACCTTGTCACCGATTTTCGGTTATTGGAAGCTTGGAGTTCATCTTATAATTTTGAGCTCACTTTTAGATTGGGGACTTTGGTAAGTGTCTTAACTATCTCTTTTCTTTTGAGTATTCCCTTTTATGAAACCCTAAAATAGAAATCATTAGGGCTTGAATTGATTCTTGTGGTTGGAGCCACTTGTATGTAAATATTTGGTTTATTGTTGATACCATAGTAATCTTGTGGTTTATGAATGGTGTATTGCTAGTTGGAAGCTATCCTATTGAACACTTGGAGTGGTAGCTTGGGTTGGACTTATTTTGGGCATTCTTGAGTAGCTTGCCTAGAATTAAGGTAGGGGAAAAATGAATTATTTTTGTCTTTGTACGAGGGTGTGTACGTCTATGTGTATATATGTCGTATATATATATATATATATATATATGCGAGTTGAGTCTTGACAACTTAGATAATGAACTAGGCCCTTTACAACATGATTGTGATATAAATGTTTGTTGTGATTTATTGCTTATAAATGTGAAATTGTAAGCATGGTGATCAATGGAGTACAATATATTGCCTAATAAGAAAAACACGTATTGTCATTGAGTATGTTGTGAACCATTGCTTGTAAGTGTGAAATTGTAAGCATGATGGTTATATTGAGTACAATATATTGCAAATGAGAAAAACATATATTGTGATGGAACATGATTGTTATTGGAAACCTTGATGCATATTGAGTACATTGTGTAGTGTCAAAATCATGGTGTTGGTATATGTGGGTCGTGTAATCATATGTGGGTAGTCTTGTTTCGAATCGTCGCAACAATTGGCCAGTGGGTGTTTCACACCTATGGAAATTAGTAAGTCGATCCGAAAACGTGATACTAAGTTAGGAGTTGCAAGTGGGCTCATCTCGTATTCTTGACCTTTGGAGTCTTGGCACATGGAGTTGCAAACAGGGCTCTCGTGCAACCGTTTTCCTTGTTGAAAGTGAAAGAGAGAAAATTCACTTGGGAAGAATCAGTGCGGTACTTTACATTACTAGATGAGCTTGTATCCTCAAAAGTAACTGGACAGAGTATGTATTTGTAACCTGTGTTGGAAAAAATGGGTATCATGTGGTGTGTTGAGTTGCATTGCATCTAAACTGTTATATATATGTGATTGTGGTTTTGATGTTGAAGCATGCTATAATTGTGAATAATTATGATGTGAGCATGTTGGGGGAATTATTTGTTGGGTTCGATGGGGTTCCGGATTAGCATGAGAGCCATGTGGAACAATATACCGACCTAGGATTAGTATCATAAACCTTGGATAAGTTGTACCACTCAGACTATCGAGATTGAGGCGATGATGCTTCCTCTACTAGGCTAGTGAGCTCACCCCACGACATATTATATTTTTTAGGTGATGATCCCGTTACGGGATGTTCGTAGCCACTCGATGGATTATGGCGTCTTGTCCATCCTTTTGTACTTATAGAGATGGACTTATCATATTGTGATGTATAAGTGATACATGTATTCACATGCTTTCTTTTGTGAACATGTAATCTAAATGATTAAATACTTATCTTTTGCCGGCTAGCGTGTTAGTCGGGTAACTTGTCTTTTTATGTCCGTCCCTCGGAGTACTATGTGTGGGAATTCTTTTCTTTTGGTGCACTTCGGTACTGTTAATGTAAAACTATTATTTTAATCAAACTATGACATGTTTCGCCTTTGGACGTTTGAATATAGTTTTTGAATTCTTTTATTTAGAGTTGTGTAGTGGATTTTTGCTATAGAGTGACGTTATTAGGAAATTGGCCGAAAACGGCGTCTTTCTGAGTTTTCAAACAAACCCTTATCCTTTCGAATGAAAAAATCGTTTTCGCCTACCCCCGTGACCTCGACTAAAACTTTGGGCTTTAGAAAATTATTTTGAGATATTTAAAAATATTTTGGTACTTAAAAAGTTGGTAGGATGCTAAAACGGAAACCGGGGGCAAAACAGTCATTTTATCGCAATTTTTCATGAAGCGAATTTTTTTTAAGCTTATTAATGTAATATAGAATCAGTTTATAGGGGTTAAGGGTAATTTTTCGAAACTCAAAAAAAATGGCAGAGAGTTTTGGTGCTACAGTAATCACTGTAGCACTCGCACCTATGCTGCTGGGCGCAACCAGCGCACGCGACCGTTTTCAAAACCTCATATTTGGAGATATGGAGCTTGAATTGAGGATATTTTTGTTGCGTTGGAATGCTGATATCTTGAACTTATGTTTAGGATTTTGAATCACTCGAGTTAACGTATTTTTGAGTGATTTATGTTTGTTTGATGATGATGATATATTTTAAACTTTTACATGTCGCGACCTTTTTTTAGAAATTTATATTTTTCGGCTCGCTTACCGGAATTTATTTTCGTTTCTTTCTATGGGTTTCTTAAAACCTCCTTTATCATATATATCTTCATTTTTTGAGTGGTGGTCCAAGAGCCTCGGTTTTGGCGCCCAAACTCGTGTTTTACCCGTTTTTGTTTGGTTTTGGTTAGCGTTATCCGATACCGTTTTTCAAAATTCGTATATCTCACCTCGTGGCTTTGATTTAGGTTCCGTTTGTTCCTAAGGCTTGTGCTAGGTTCAAACCTTGTAGTTATAATTGGAAATTACCATTTTACCCTTGAATTGACCATTTTACCCTTGGGTAAACATGGGGTGTTGGAATGATCCGTTTAGAGTGTCGTTTAAGTCATTTCATTTTCTTTTCGATCCCGAGTGATCTTTTTGAAATATTTGGGATGTGAAATGACTATTTTACCCTTGAATGGATATTTGACGAATTAATGAGATTTTATTTTGTTTCTTTTCACTTCTGCATTCACTCCCTTAGCTTTTAGGCTCGGTTTTCGGAGTCCTAGGAAATTAGGGGCGTGACACATCGCATGACTTGGTGGAGGGTGGAAGGGACTCCATGCATTCAGTGGATCCAACATGTGCCCATTAGTAAATTGTTTCAGGGTTTGACGTCCACAACCATAAAAGTTTCCCTTAGTGTACGCCTTGTTGCTGAGACTGACAACTGGACTTCTCCCACTTGCTCCACTCTTCTGCCATCGAACCCTGCTATTGGACTCTTTGAGGGTACTATCTCATGTGGGTCAATCTCCGGCTTCTCAAAGGCCCACTTGGTGATGATGTTTGCGTTACTCCCCGGATCTTCCATTACCCTTTTGATAAGGCAATTGGATACCATAAGGGAAATCACTAAAGGGTCGTCATGGGGTGATCGTACTTTTCACAGATATGCTGAGGAGAAAGTGATCCAAGCATCCTCCTTTGGGTTTGGAATCTCATTGATCTCCCCGACCCGTCGTAGTTTTTGGGTTTGACTCATCTGGGATCTACGGGTTTCCTCTACTTCTGTCTTGCTATGTCCTCCATGAACCATGTGGATGACTTTGATAGGTTGGCTAGCCGATCCCTTAGCCAGGGTGAATGAGGATTGTTCTGATCGGATCCCTTCTTTGGCTACATAATTGGCTAATTCTCTATTTGCAATCATCGCTTCTACCTGTCTTCTGAGGCTTTTGTATTCATTTGTCTAATGTCCATACTCACTGTGGAAAGCGCAATGTTTAGATTTGTCCCTCTGGTCCATCGATTGTCTGATGGGCGGTGGCGTCCGGAAGATTCCCTTGGTCTTGTTCTCCTGGTATAGCTTTCCTAGGGTTACTCTTAGGGGAGTGACCTTGTCCTCGAACCTCTGGTGCTTCTCAGGGATCTGGGATGGCACTACAACTGCTCTTGGGCTCTTTCGATTGGACGCCCGGTCCTTGACCTTTTGTTTAGATGCTTTTGATTTAATACTTACGAAAGTTGCCTTCCTTTAGCATATGACCAACTCTTCTTCCATCCGGAGGTGTCCTTATGCCCTGGAATTGAGTTCTCCGATGTCTACCGGTGGTCTTTTGACTAGAGACTGATGAAACTTGGTTCCTGGGATGAGCGCCCTCCTAAAGGCCTCAACGGCTGAATGTTGATCGCAGTTGTCGATCGATGACATCTCGACTTTGAATCATGAAACAAAGCTTTTTAGGGATTCGCCTTTCTCTTGGATCATGGTGAACATATTGGAGATCGTCTTCTTCTATCTTTTGTTGCTGAAGTATTGGGCGATGAACAACTCGCAGAGTTTGAGCCAGCTTCCAATGGATCGGGGCGGCTGCTTTCAAAACCAATGCAAGGCTGCATCAATTAGGCTGCTCCAAAAGACTTTGCATAACAGGCTTCATTTTTGTTGTAGATGTTCATCTTCGTGTGGACATGGTTGATGTGCTATGTCGGGTCTTTCGTGCCATCGAACAAGATAAACTTCGATAGTCTGAACCTCTCTGGGTAGGGCACGCTGGTTATCGCTAGTGTGAATAGTGATTGTACCGCGTCCAAGGATGCCTTAGTGGCCAGATCATTGGGGGTTTACGCCTTCAGATCTTTGAGTACCTCCCTCTGAAATATGACCATTATCTCCTATAATTTCTTCATGGTAAGCGTCTTGTCTGGGTTGTGCACTCCGATCACTTGTAGGGATAACTCCGCCTGATCATCCAAGGTACGATTGGACATCGTCGGATGACCATGGTTCTCCGTCTGGTGCCCACCTGACTGGTGTTGATGGTTTGAATGGTTAGCATGCTGGCTTGCCTGAGGGTTTTGCTGACCTACAGGAAGGATCGGGAGTGGTGCCGTGGGTGGCAATAAAGCTAGTTTTGCCAACAGTTCGGCATTCTGCCTCTTGAGCTCGGCGTTCCTCTCCTCTAGAGCTTGTCGAGCTTGATCATCGATTTGAGAGGTTTTGCCTCCCGCCGGAGGCAAGTCGGACTGGTGGGGTCGGGTAATCGCCATGGATATTTCGAGCTTTAACTCAACATAGAGTATGAAGCTTTGAATATGAGAAAACTTCAAAAAGAGCTTCCCACAGACGGCGTCAATTGTGTAAATGCCAAAAAATACACAACACAATGAATACTTTTCTCTTTATTCAATCACATATATATACATGTATGGATGGGCCTCGTCCCGTCAGGATGCCAATCGAAATCCCCTTTTAAAGAGATTTAACATTATCTCCTTCCATTCTAGTCCCAATCCCTTTATTTATGGGATTGGATGTTGATCTGTTTCGTGCAGCCCACTCCTCTACTAGAAAGTTCCACGGGCTGGGCCCATTACTCAACCCTTAATTCGTTCCATATCTATTACTTAAGCCTATTTATATTGGGTCAGAATTTACCTATTACACTTATACAATCGTTGTCCCGCACGGTATCCCTAGTTGTTTTCTGATAATGAATTGCCTCCTAGTGATCATCAGATCCCCACTTCATTTCGGCATTCAATTTGGGGTACTGAGGTATTCTCGAAGATAAACGGCTAGCACTGATGACTGTTGCTTTTAAGTCTATTAGTAGTTCCTTGAAGACATGTATAAGAGTGTCAATCTCATGGTCTAATGAAAGGAATGGAAGTAATTGACACGGGAGCTCCTCTAAGTGTTTTGATTGGTGGGCCAACACTCAAACGCACTCCGACTATGACTGCATCCCTTCCTGACCCGGCTCATATAAATGATCGCACTACAGAATTGTTGGAATCACCGGCACTTTTTTTGTTCCGGTAAAAGTTTAAAAACTGCTGGAAAACCTCTCATTTCCCTTTCACCGTCGCTTAATAATTTTGTGGTCGATATTAGCTAGTATGCGGTACGTACGTTTGCATGTCACTAATATATATATAAATCTTTGTTGTTAAATTCAATTTAGACTTTAAAGTGAAAACGTGAAATACTTAAACGGTTAGAAAAAGCTACATGTTACCCATAATAAGTTGAATTTAACAATTATTTGAATCAAATTCTATTTTGTAACAGGAGTTGACGGTCATGGGGTTCATGAATGGTCAAAGTGAACATGGTCTTAGGCGAAGCTGGCATTCCTTAAGGTTTCAAAAAAAATAAAAAACAATAATTCCTCACAAAGTTTTATGTTTTATTAAAAGTGAGCCCAGAAGCAAGTGTTCATCCTTACTAGGCTTATACCCCTAAGCCTAAAGGCATTCCCATAAACTGGGCATACGACGCGGTATTAAACAAGAGCCAAGAATAACATCATCACTGAGGTGTATGGAGCATGAGAGCATGTAACTTAAGGCCCTGTTTGGTTCGCGGTCCGGTCCCATATAGTCCGGTCTCATAATGATTTTTTTGGGACCGGATACTGTTTGGCAACACGGTTCCAAAAAAACAAGGGCCACTTGGGACCAAAAGGGGTAATTTGAAACAACCAAAAATGATGGTCTCAAGTGGTCTTATATACAATTGTCTTAACACATGGGACCATAAAATTTGAAATATATATATATATTTAAAATATATATATAATTTGAAAATAATATATAAAATTAAAAAAATAATATAAAAAATTTGAAATAATGTGTAAAATTTGAAATATATATATATATAATTCAAAATTAAAATATAAAATGCAAAAAATATATTTAAAATTTGGGAAAATAAAAAAATTCCAAAATAATTGAAAAAATCAAAAATAATGTATAAAATTCGAAAATAATATATAAAATTTGAAAAATAATATAATTTTTTTAAAATAATGTATTAAATTCAAAACAAATATATAAAAATCAAAATTAATATATAAAATTTTAAATATATATATAATTTAAAAAATAATATATAAGTTTTGAAAAATAATATAAAAAAATTGAAATAATGTATAAAATTTGAAAAAAATATAAAATTCAAAAATAACATACAAAATTAGATATATATATATATATATATATTTGAGAAAATATAAAAAAATTGAAAATAATATAAAAATCAAAAATAATATATAAAATTCAAAAAATAATATAAAAATTCGAAATAATTTATAAAATTTGAAAAATATATTATTTTTGAATTTCTTATATTATTTTCAAAAAAAATTATATTTTTTCAAATTTTATATATTTTTCATACTTAATATATTTTTTGAATTTTATATATTATTTTTTTATTTTTTGTATTATTTTCCAAACAGACTTTCAGAACAGTACCCAGATAAGACCAGACCAGACCGGACCAGGTAAGACCAGACCATACTAGATAAGACCAGACCGGACCGCCTACCAAACGGGCCCTTAATTTATATATATCCAAACATTATGTTATGGTGGAGAGTGGGGACTAAAAATAGCAATGCAGCAGAGAATGCCCGCATGAAACGGAATCCACTTAACTACCTGAATTTCCTGTAATTTCTATTATTTCCTTCACATGCTTTCTAAATTATAGAAAATTTGCAAACACAATTTTCTAAATGTTAAATGGATATATATCTACTAATTAAATCTTGATGCTCAGAATTACCCCAACTAGGTTTAAAAATGACGAAAACATTACAACATTTATTAAGTTTTCGTAACAGTATCTCATTGACTGAGATCAATCATGGACGCTTGAATTTCTTCTAAGGTTCGTCCTTTTGTCTCTGGTACTAGTCGTGCAACAAATAGAACCATCAAACCCCAAACGATTGAGAACATGAAGAATACTCCTAAAGCAGTTTGGCCTTGTTAGTACTATGTATAGAATACATAAAATAGTATAGAGAGAGAGAGAGAGAGGCCTCACCTACTGAGCTCCACCCAAATAAAAAGTTAAAAGTGTAGGAAACAATCCAATAAGTGAACCAGTAGACCAAAGTCATCAAGCTTCCAGCTGAACCCTTAATGTTTATAGGAAATATCTGAAACAACAACGCATGATAATCCCAATAAGCAAATCTACAAAAAGAAGAAAACAAAATTTAGAGCAACAAAGATGAAATACCTCTGACATAATAACCCATGGTATGCCACCCAGTCCAGTAGCATAAGCAGCAGAAAATACCTTGGTGTAGATCAAATCAAAAGATGTATGCACATAAACACATGCATATCACAATTTAAAATTTGGCTTAGATAAAACAAAAATTGAAAAGATGAGTAACAATCTTTGGTTTATTTTAGTTTAAGTTTGACATGGGGAAAAGTCAAAAAGAATTTACGAGAATCCGAATGGGAGTAATTGTGTTCATTCAGAGTCTTACAAAGTTTGTGCATTCATACACTCATTTGTACCCCAACTTTATATTCATGGGGAGTTTGTGCTGGCAATGAAATTTAAAAAAAAAAAAAATTTGCTAGTTGAAAGGAACACAATTATAAATGAACATATATAAAAATAATGTATAGAACTATCATCTGATTAGAAATTGTACCAGAATGCCACTCAGAATCAATATAGCAGTGATCTCCATTTGTTGATAAAAATCCTAGGAGTGTTAAACAAATATTTTAGGAGATAATTACATATGAACATAGAAATATAAGGGTAAATAGTTTCAGACAAACCTGCAAGAGGAATGCAAGTCCAGCAAGAAAGGTTCCCAAGCATGCTACAACTGCAGTAGTCTACAAAGACTTTAGACTGGCGCATCTATCAACTAAATTAAAGTACCAGAAAATAAATTTTCATTCACACACTAACCATAAGAAGTGGTCGTCGCCCAAATTTATCGATTGATAATAAACCTAAAATCGAAAATGGAATCTGCAAAGAAATCATCAACATCAGGTGAAGTGCCATAAACAAAATCCAACATTCATTTTACTCTTAAAGAATTCAGAACCTGAATAGAAGCCATTGCGAAAGTACCAACACTACCCAAGCAACCTGCCATACAACAGGCTCAGATATTCATCAACTAGTTATTTGAATTAATTACTAACAGACATTACTAAAGATCTTCAATTTACCAGCAGCTTCAAAAATAGAACTTGCATAAAACGCAATCGGACCGCTCCCTCCAAAATGGACCAGTGTCATAAGCCCGGTCCCAACCTTTTGCAAATTATTCTACGCATGAGAGGTCCGATAAATTTTGAAAAAAGATAGTAAGGCAGAATAATTTAGAGTTCATATCGGGAGTTACAATGAGTGAGTGCGCATATCTCTGCTCGAACAAATCTAGAATTTTGGATTGTGTAAGTCTTTGAAGCATTTCTATGTATTCCTGTAAAACAAGGACTTATTTAGATCATCATTGTTGTTCTTGGAAATAGGGAAATGAGGAAAGGAATCATAGATTTGTTCTTTGAGATAATGACTTTGGAATTTAACATTTTTAAGTTCAGACTCACCTTGATTTCAGCTACTTCTTCAGAAATATCACATTCCTTCCCCCTCAAACGTTGCAGAGTCGCTTCCGATTCTTTCTCCTTACCAATTTTTGCCTGCAAACAATTAATGGCACTTGCCAGCTTAGATTTCAAGAATAAATTATTTTATTTTATGTGTTATTTCGAATTAGCTAAAAAAATGAAAGAGAAGAAAAGTGATATGTCTAAATTTGTTTTGGTAAGTTAGGATTCATTGGTTTAACATGTTCTAGTTAATATTAGAAGAAGAAAATGAATGCGCTTAAAAAATCTTCATGCATGTATAAACAAAGAATACGATCATTCGGAGCACCTTTTTATATGATGAGTCATTTAACATAATTAAAGTTCAAATCGAACTCACCAACCATCTCGGAGACTCTGGTATAAAGAACAAACCAACAACTTCTACCAGAGATGGTAACATTCCTAAATTGTAACAAAACACGGAATTAAGCTCATATTAATTGAACCACCTTCAAACCTTATTAAAATTAAAACAAAAGGGAAGCAAAGTACCTATTAAAGCCAAGAAGCGCCAAGTAATGACATTTCCAACGAAAAACATCAGTGACATGCCACAACTTAATGATAACTGAATTCCCAATACATATAAAAGAAGATCGGTTGGTCTTTAATTTATTTTAGGATAATGTAGATCTATGTTAATATCTACTTACTTGACTCATAGACAAACAGCCGCCTCGAATATGCTTGGGTGTGATTTCTGCTATATATACACTAACCTGTTTGGCCATGTGAATGTAAGCCAGATTATGATGATGCCGCAAAGAAATTAATAATCTGCAACACTTACCACATAACAATTAATCCCAACTCCAACTCCCAAGAGAAGTCTTCCAACGTCAAGTGACCAAGCTCCCTTTTCACAACCATTAATCAATTAATACCAATCATTCCATCCAAAAAATGAAAAACAATTCTACTACATAGATTGATTGACTGATCTTTCACTCTCTTTATTTTCTTTTTGGTTTTGATTCTTTTATGAACAATCAAAATAAATGCAACTGAATATCTTTCTCAAGCAACTTCATGAAAAAGTAACTTACAATATTTCTATTTCTTAGTTCTGTCATATTCTAAAATGAAAAACAAGGTGAGAATTGATCCCAGCCTGTAAGTTTAACAAAATAAATATGATAATAGGTTCAATTAGAAGTTTCAGGTTTTCGCACTAGGTTTGTTTCTGGAGCAGTTGGACAAGCAACACTCTAGTCCAATAGGAGTAGAATCTAAAGATGAAGAACTCCATGGAGGTAAGCCTAGAGTTGGGTGAACAATGTAAAATAGTCTCTCCATGGACCATGGATGTAACGCTAGAGTTGGCGAGGCGAACAATGTGATATGTGTCATGTGTGGACGTATGTGATAGACATTTCCATGGATGTGTATGCGGTAATTGTGATGCTGATTCGATAAATTGATTGTGATGCTATCGCTTGCGTGTGATGTGATGAAGGGAGATTTAACTCTCAACAATAGCCGATCAAAGGGAGTTGAACTGATCTCCAACATATGGACAACTTAAAAAGTCTCTTGATTGCTAAGATGCAAATGAAGAGAACATTTGAGTTACAAATAGTTGCTCTTTGTCTTGGATGTTGGATGAAGTGTGACTGAATTAAATTAATGATTCAGAAGGAAAAAAGTGTTAAAATTAATGTCATTTTGTAAAATGTTTAGTGGTTTGCATTATTGTGATTGAGTGGGTTTACCACTATGGTTTGTTTGAGAGTGATTTATTGAGTGTGTGGGAATTGTATGTCTAGCAAGAGATAAGAGAAAAAAAGGAAAAGAAATCAGGTAATGGAAGTGTGAGTGTAAGTGTGTTGAAGTTGTAAGAGTGTACAAATTCCAGAGAGGCAGGGAAGCTATGCTCTGTTCTATGCCTTCGCCAAATTTCTGCAGTTTATCAAATATCAAAAGTCCTCTGTTTTCTTCATTTTACTTGGTTGCTCCATTTGTTGCTCTAACATTCCATATACAATTAACTTATTAGTTGGTAAACAAAGCCAACATAATTGGTATCAGAGCCAGGTTTCGGTCAAGAGAAATCTAGGCGTGAAGATTGTTGACGGGAAACAAACCCGAAAGAAGATCGGTAGCAATGGCAACTTCAAGCAATCAAAATATTGGAGGACACCAAAATTCAATTCCATCATTTGATGGGGAAAACTATGATTTTTGGTGTGTGAAGATGAATACCATATTCCTCTCTTATGATCTTTGGGAGTATGTTGAAGATGGTTATGAGGAACTTGAAGATACGGCAACTTTGACGAATGCTCAAAGACAACAATTGAAGGAGCATCGAAAGAAGGATGCAAAAGCTCTTGCCTTGATTCAACAAGTAGTTGTTGATACAATATTTTCGAGAATCATCAACTCAACAAAAGCAAAGGAAGCTTGGGATGTTCTCCAAAATAAATATAGAGGCACAATGAAGGTAAGAACTATAAAACTCCAATCTTTGAGAAGAGATTTTGAAAATATGAAAATGAAAGATATGGAGTTGTTAAAAGATTTTTTCTCTAGATTTATGGAAGTTGTAAATCAAATGAGAACACATGGGGAAATTATTTCCGATCAAAGAATTGTTGAAAAAATCTTAATTAGTTTGCTGGAAAAATATGACCCCATTGTTGAAGAAACCAAGGACCTTGAAACCATGAGTGTTGAAGAACTAATGGGTTCTATCAAAACATTTAAGCAAAGATTGAGTAGGCGTGCCGAAAAATCAATTGAAAGTGTCTTTCAATCTAAGCTCAATGTTACCTCTACAATTAATCAAAAAGACCCATCTAGTTTTGATCGACCCAAAGGTGATTCATCTAGAGGAGGAAGATTTGGAAGAAATGCAAGAGGAAGAGGAAGGAATAATTTTGATAGAGGCGGAAATGGAGACTACAATAAACAAAGTTGTGGAATTTGTAAATTAAGTGGCCATATTGATAAAGATTGTTGGTTTCGGGGAAAACTTCAATGTTTCAATTGCAAGAAATTTGGGCATGTTCAAAAAGATTGCCGGTTGAAAACAAATCAACAATTAAGCAAACTTCTCCGAAGAGCAAGAAGGTGAAGCAAATATATTCTATGCTTGTCACACGGCATCGGAACAAACGAATGATTTGTGGTTTCTTGATAGCGGGTGTAGCAATCACATGACCGGAGATGAAAGCATATTTTTGGAGATTGATACTTCGGTGAATTCTCATGTAAAATGGGAAATGGTGCTTTGGTTTAAACAAAGGAAAAATGTACCATTGGCATAGAAACAAAGAATGGAAGAAAAAGTATCCGAGATGTGTTACTAGTTCCGGATTTGGAGCAAAATTTGTTGAGTGTTGGGAAACTTGTAGAGCAAAGGTACTCCATTCACTTTGATGAGGATGTTTGCAAGATTTTTGACAACAAAGGAGAAAATCATATTGTTGCAAAATTGAAGATGGAGAAAAATAGAAGCTTTCCTCTCACTTTCTCATACTCAAAAGATGTGGCCTTGATGATGGAGATTGTTCATGACTCGTGGCTTTGGCATAGAAGATTGGGGCACTTGAATTTTTAAAGCTTGAAAGGTCTACAACAAAAGAACATGGTACATGGGTTACCAAGTTCTATCCAAGAAGTGAAAGAAGTTTGTGAAGAATGTGCTCTTGGCAAACATCACCGAGAGCCATTTCCAAAAGAGAAGGCGTGGAGAGCAAAAGTACCATTGGAGCTTGTTCATACCGATGTGTGCGGACCGATGCAAACACTAACTCATGGAGGTAACAAGTACTTTATTATTTTTGTCGATGATTTTTCAAGAATGACATGGATTTATTTCATGAGACAAAAATCGGATGTATTTTCTATCTTTATAAAGTTTCAAGCACTTGTTGAAAGACAAAGTGGTTATTGTATGAAAGTGTTAAGAAGTGATAGAGGTGGAGAATACAATTCAAATAAATTTGACAAGTTTTATGAATATATTGGCTTGGAGAGGCAATTAACCGTTGGGCACACTCCACAACAAAATGGAGTGGCGAAAAGGAAGAATCGAACCATTGTTGAGATGGGAAAATCAATACTTCATGAGAAGGGGCTGCCCAAATCTTTTTAGGGTGAAGCCCTGAATACCACTGTTTACTTGATGAATAGAAGTCCAAAAAAAGCCGTGGAGAGTAAAACACCAATTGAAGCATGGAGTGGAAGGAAGCCATCCATTAATCACTTGAAAGTGTTCAGTTGTATTTGTTTTGCTCATGTTCCAAAAGAAGTAAGGCGCAAGCTTGATGAAGCTAGTGAAAAATGCATCTTTGTGGATTATAGCTCAAAATCAAAGGGCTATAGACTCTTTAATTTGAAAAAAAAATAAATTGATCATTTGTAGAGATGTTCTCTTTAATGAGAAGGCGTCTTGGGATTGGAAAGAGAAGAAAGTCCAACATCAATTCATTCCTCTCAATGATGAATTGGAAAATCAACAAAATGATGATGAAGGTGGTCTTGAAGTACAACAAGAAATGCCTCCAACAACAAGCTCATAATCAAATCCAACTTATCCATCAAGCTTAAGTTCATCATCTCCAAGTTCAACTCCAAGAAGAATGAGAAGTGTTAATGATGTGTATGCTAGTTGCAATTTTTGTGTTCTTAAACCACAAAGCTTTGAAGAAACAATTAAAGAAGAGGCATGGAAGAAAGCTATGGAGGAATAAATTCAAGTGATTGAAAAGAATAAGACTTGACATTGGTAGAGAAGTCGAAAAACAAATATGTGATTGGTGTGAAGTGGATCTTCAAAACCAAATTCAATCCCGATGGTTCTATTCAAAAGAACAAAGCAAGGCTCCTGGCAAAAGGGTATTCTCAACAGCCCGGAATTGATTTCCAAGAAACTTTTGCACCCGTGGCTCGACTTGACACAATTAGAGCTCTTGTGGCATTGGCGGCTCAAAAGGATTGGTTCTTACATCAACTTGATGTAAAATCAGCGTTTTTGAATAGTGTTTTGAAAGAAGAAGTTTATGTGGAGCAACCTCAAGGGTTTGTTACCAAAGGCAAAGAAAAGAAGGTCTACAAATTGAAGAAGGCTTTGTATAGCCTAAAACAAGCACATCGGGCATGGTATAGTGCAATTGATGTCTACTTCAATGAAAAGGGATTTCAAAGAAGTGAAAGTGAGTCAACCTTGTATTTCAAGACACAAGGTAAATCCGGTATTCTTATCATCTCTCTTTATGTTGATGATTTAGTTTTTACCGGTAGTGATGAAAAAATGATAAATGATTTCAAGAAGAATATGATGAAAAAATATGAAATGAGTGATTTGGGTTTATTGCATTACTTCTGACGCCGAACAGAAAATAGATTATTCTGCAGGCTATTGCAATAGGTAATTTAAAAGAAACAAATGGGAGAAATTCGACCCAAAAATTCAGAGAACACTCTGATTTTCAATAAAATTGTTTATAATCAAGAATGATGAAAAACAACCCACAAGCCGGGTTAAAATAGCTGAATTTTGCCAAAAATTGCAAAACCCTAAAAGTCTTACCAAAACAAAATACGGAAAGAAATCAAAAGATTGCCAAAAATCTGGCCCAAATCGGGTTCAGAATCAATTCCTAATTGACAAATAGAAAATTACCATAAGTAGTAAAAATTAACTAAAAATAGATATTTGAAAAGGAAAACAGCAGATCACGATTTCCTGTCATCCTTGCGTTGATCCTCCTGCATCAACTTCTTAGGCATTGAAATTTATCAAAAGGAAGGAGGAGTTTTTATTTGTCAGAAGAAGTATGCAAAAACTCTTCTTGAAAAATTTGGAATGTTGAATTGCAAATCCGTTCATACTCCTTTGGTGGTGAATGAGAAATTGATGAAAGAAGATAGAAGCAAAGAGGCGAGTGCATCTCACTATAGAAGTTTGGTTGGAAGCCTATTGTATTTAACGGTTACAAGACCAGATATCATGTATGCTACAAGTTTGTTATCCCAATTTATAAACAAAGCAAGTCAAATACATTATGGGGCTGCCAAGAGAGTGCTACGATATATTAAAGGTACACTTGAATTGGGTATCTTGTTTGAGAAAAATGTTGACACAAAATTGATTGGATTTTGTGATAGTGATTGGGCCGGATGTGTTGATGATATGAGAAACACTTCCGGGTATGCATTCTCGCTTGGTTCGGGTGTTTTTTTATGGGCATCCAAGAAGCAACAAAGTGTGGCGCTATCTACTGTCGAGGCCGAATACATTTCAGCATCATTGGCAACTTCACAAGCAATTTGGCTAAGGAGAATTTTAAAAGATATTGGCAAGAAGCAAGAAGAAGCCACTCCAATATTGTGTGATAACAAATCGGCAATTGCTATGACAAAGAATCCCGTCTACCACAGCAAGACGAAGCACATTGCCATCAAGCATCACTTTATCCGAAAAAATGTTGAAGATGAGGAGATTCAACTCAAGTATTGCAAAACCGAAGATCAAGTTGCGGACATTTTCACAAAAGTTCTACCAAGAGACAAGTTACAATTTCTTAGAGAAATGTTGGGTGTTACAAAATGACATTAAGGAAGAGTGTTAAAATTAATGTCATTTTGTAAAATGTTTAGTGGTTTGCATTATTGTGATTGAGTGGGTGTACCACTATGGTTTGTTTGAAAGTGATTTATTGAGTGTGTGGGTCTTATATGTCTAGCAAGAGACGAGAAAAAAAGGAAAAGAAATCATGTAATGGAAGTGTGAGTGTAAGTGTGCTGAAGTTATAAAAGTGTACGAATTCCAGAGAGGCAGGGGAGCTATGCTTTGTTCTATGCCTTAGCCAAATTTCTGCAGTTTATCAAATATCAAAAGTCCTCTGTTTTCTTCATTTTACTTGGCTGCTCCATTTGTTGCTCTAACATTCCATATACAATTAACTTATTAGTCGGTAAACAAAGCCAACAAAAGGGGTAATAAACCTTGGCGAAAATTATTGAAAGCCACCCCGTGATGAAAAATACTTGCAAGAACCACATAGCCTGTATAAAAAAATCAACCAAAATCAAAGAATTAGTATAGTGATTGCGACAAGGTTTTACACTATTAATATGCTAAAAGGCATCTAAAGGGTAACAGGTGAAAGAAATAAAAAACATACCCCTCTCCGGCCAATGAGATCTGCGACTTTTCCACTTATTGCAGCACCTAACATTCCTCCAATTGTCAACGTTGATCCAAAAATTGAGTACTGCGCAAAGTAAAAAGAGAATAAAGAAAATTGATCAAACAAAAAATAATATAACTAGTACTGCTATGCAACAATCTAACGCACAGCTTGACTTTGTTGTCTCATATCTTCAATAACAATTGGTTCTGTAAAAGTATTCAAATGCAAGTAGTAGTAATCAATAGAGCTTGAACTATGAAGTGTGTGACGTTAGTTTTCATTAAGAGTCTTATTGTACCTTACAAACAATTGGTAATGAAAAATCTTCCTCATAAATGACATACATTCTTATTTTAGTTATTACAAAGTGCAAGGAATGCATACATGGTCAAAAACTTCATACTTAAACCACTTCGCAAGTATTACAAGACTCCCCTCCGATGCATTCATGCATGTGCAAACCTCTTAAATCGTACCATATATATTTCCTAAAACAAGAAATTCGTACACCCCAAACACTCTGAGAAAAGAAAAATGATAAGTACTTACTTCTGCAGCAGAGAGGCCCAGGTCACTCATGATACCAGACTCAGCAGGAGATGAAAATCCAATCTACAAATGATTAACTAATCAAACACCAAGTGTTAACTCCGTGAACATATATATACAATCATCACTTAATAATTAGGTTATCCAAATGGATGGGCTTTTTTGTTTTAAACTCTCATTCTCTTTGGCGTAAAAAATGTGGTTCTAGCAGAAACTCTAACCCAAGAGGGACACATAATATTCTATCATAAATTGGTATATATATGGACTTGCTCATCACCAAGCACGAAATATATCCTTACCAAGCTTGGATGACCGTTGAATGCGTATGCCTATATATGTAGTAACATAAACAACACACGTAAACACTCACACATCCATTGTTTCGGGTCCGTTTGGGAAGGGAGAAAACTGTTTTGTTTTCTTTACTGTTCACCCATTTGAAAAATAAAAACACGTTTGGCAAACGCGTTTACTGTTCACTTTTTTTTTCCCAAAAAAACTGTTTTCTGTGAATAGTGGATAAAAGTGGTGAAAACACCAAATACAACTTTTAGTTATTTTTTAAATTTTTTCACTTTTTAGGGTACCACCTCCGCCCCCGCCCCCATCGCCGCCGCCGCCACCAACCACCACCACCCCCCGCCACCGGTCGCCGCCGCCGGCCCCCACCACCTCCAGTCGCCGCCGGGCACCGCCGCCACTGCCCCCCGCCGCCGCCGGTCACCGCTGGCCACCACCGCCGCCCACCAATACCATTTTATTTTTCAATACAAATTTTGATCCAAACGCTTTTTTGTTTTTAGTTTTTTGCTGAAAAAAACAAAGACAAATACAAAAACAGTTTTTATATTTGAAGCCAGAAAACAAATACAAAAAACAGGCTTTCCAAACGCACCCTTTGTCTAGGGCTCAAAAGTCAAAACAACGACTTCCCTTTAGGGGGTCGTTTATAGTTATAAAGTCGAAACATGTATAAAACATCCTCCTAATGCTCAACTCCTACGCTGGGCAAATTGAACTCATTACAAACATAGTACAAAGACTTACATACCCTTACTGCTGACGTCAACCATGACATCAAACAAACAAAAGACTTAAATTCTCATGCCGACACTGATAATGTCACAAATTACAACTGAAATGGCAAATATAATTCTGATGATTATGATAAAGACTTCTCTCAGAGCCCTGATTGGTGACTTGATGAATGATGTCATGAATGATTTATGTGAGATGATGTAATAAGTGACCCCCTTCTCTTATCTTAAACTAATTATGTGGATTAGATATAAAATTTATAAAACCCTATACACCCAATAAGTTTTGGGGTATAAACAAAATAATAAAAAAATTACAAAAAAGGGCTCATTTTTTATATTTTGGTTGAATGGATTATGAGTGATTATTATTAATTGACTCTATTTTTTTAAAAAAAGATAAGAATTGCCCACACAGACTTTGTCTCCTAAGAGACTCAAATCCCTTTGAGTAAAAACAAGGTTATGGACAACTATAAAAAGAATATTTTCAACAATGAAACTCGTCAAAAGCACAAATTTGTAATAAGATGGTGGATAATTATTGTAGATGACTTGATTATTAGTGGGAAAAAAAAAACTGAATTTCTAATTCAGATTCAATAACAGACTACTTTTTAGTTAAAATCATTTACATCCACTTTAGCTTTGTTAATACTTCAAACTAACCCCTCTTGATCTGCCTATCTTTTACCATATGTCTTACTTTTTCCGACACACATCATTTTTGCCTTAATCATGCATCATATAAAATTTAATTTTAATACCGAAACTGCCCTCCATTACATTTGACGCTAACTACCTTATATTTTCCTTGAATTTAATTTGCCATTTTTTAGGCATTTGCTCCACTTTATTTATCACTTTCTCCCCTAATGAAACTCTTTCATTCAATTGTCACATTGGAAACATTTGTTGCATTTTATTTATCACCTTCACACCTAAGGTTTGTATAAAATTACATCTCCAAATCTGAAAATTTAGAAAATTAAAGTCTAAACCCCCAAATTAAGTCCCTTAACAACAAAAATTAAACCCCAAATAAAAACAATTCCAATTAAATCCTGGACTCCTAAATTATACTCGTAAATGGGGAAAAAATAAAAGAAAAATAAATACTTAAATCTGAAATATCCAAAATTAAATCCTAAGTCCTCACATTAATGCTCCCTTTGGATTGAAATAATTGGAAAGACAAGGGGAAAATGGGGGAGGGGGAGGGGGATAGTGATTTTTATGTTTGGTTTGTTCATAAGGAAGAAATTTTTTTTGGAAGAATAGTTTAGCCCTATCAACCCCTTATATATTATTCTTCCATAAATGAGAAGATTTGGAGAGAAATGACAACAACTTAATTTAAAAAACTATTAGTATTAATTTTGAAGACTACCCTTATTTGAGACTGAGAGCTTATCAACATATACCATAAATCATCCTATGCGTGACCGACATGATTGACGTATGCAGGGGCGAAGCCAGGAAATATAGTTAGAAGGGGCCACATGCAATTTTTTGTGAATTTATTCATAAAACGTATATTTTTTAAGGTAATAATAGGAATTTTTGAAAAATTTTGGGAGGCATATGCAATTTTTATGAACTTATTCATAAAATATAAAGTATTTTAAGGTACTAAGGGAATTTTAAAAACTTGGGAGGGCCATATGTAATTTTTATCAACTTATTTGTAAAATATATAATTCTTTAGGGTAGTAAAATAAATTTCTAAAAATTTTCCCAGGATGTATGGTTGTCAAAATCGCGATGTTAATTCTTAAAACTTTATGATTCTACAATTTCAATACGCTTTTGTATGATTTTACCACGATTCTACTCAAAAGTTTTTAAAGATTTTTTGGGCTGAAATAATGATTTAAGGGTTAGGTCATTCACATGAAGGGCTCATTATCTTAGGGACTGCTTGGTTTGTGTTGTTGAAAACAGTCTTCTGTTTTCTAGAAATTGAAATAAAAAAACAGTAAAAAAGTCTGCTTGGTTCAATTTTTTGAAAATAGTTTTCTGATAACTCAATTATAAAAATGGTTGTTTTCAAAGAACTCATTTTCATTGTTCTCAGAATTCTCGAAAATAGTTTTCAAATATACAAACCAAGCAGACCCTTACTGATTTGTCCAATATCTCAATATATGGCCTAAACTTATGAGAAACCAATTAAAGGCCTAAAATCTTAATGTTTTTGTTCATATTTTATGTTTTGAGTATACTTTTATTGTATGATAATATATTATTATTTAGTAAATTAAACACAATTATTTATCAATAATTAGGTAGAGAACTCCCAATAATCCTACTTAGACTCCCGATTTCAACAACCTTGGATTGACCAGACCAAGCGTCAAATTGTATTGCAAGAGAGTTAGGATGAAGTATTAGTAGTGGTGGTGGATTGTATTGCAATAGGAGTTTGGACTTTGGCAGAGCCTATGACTCGAAGTTTAGACCGTTCACAGTGGACAATACTTGGGTCCTCCCCAAGGAGGATTAAATTGGTCTTCCCCTGTTACTTAGTCCAATAGATTAAAGACACGTGGCTATAATTAATTAAAAATATATATAAATAGGTATTATCCATTATGTTATGAATTTTTACCAAATATGAAAATTTCCTTTTTTGTTTCTTTTACTCCACTCTTCTTTCACCTTTCCAAATTGATTTATATGTTTATGTATTGTACAATAATGAATTTGTCAAAAATGTTCTATCACTGAAATATTTTCAATGCCTTCAAATATGATATGTTGGTTATAGCGGAAATTTCATATGCTACCGATTTCAAAATTGACCAAGCTAACATAAATAAAATAAATAAAAATAAAAATCTCATTTAGTCAAGGATTAAAAAATCAGTTTAACACTTGCTAATAGATATTATGAATTTCCAACAACTTTAAATAAAATATATGTTGAAGAATGGAAAAGTATTTTCATTGACAACAAGAGTTTCTGTCAATGCATGAATGTTTTTAAAAACATAAATTTATGTTTTTAATTAATGTTTTATATATATCATATAATTGATTGGAGGAAAAGTTGAATAGAAAAAAAAATAAAAAAATAAAATTTCAGATTTGATAAAAATCCATAATATAATTGATGTACCTATTTATATTCTTTTTTAATTAATTTTAGACACGTGTCTCCAATCTATTGGACCAAGTAAGAGGGGAGCAACAACTTCATCCTCCCCGGGGAGGACCCAAGTATTGTCTGCTCACAGTAGTTCTACTCAGAACTTCATTTATTGGGGGTAATTTAGATATTTTATTTGAAATTAAGATTTTGGATTGAAAATATGCAAACTTAGAGGGACCTAATTGAAGTTTTGAATAACATCAAGGAATGTAAATGAATTTGAGCTAACACATTATTGTTATTCTCTAAAAAAATGTAGAGTTCAACTTTCGATGTATATTTTGTATTTGAGTCTTTATTTTTGTACTTGTTTCATACATAGGCTGAGCTGTACACAAAAAGTGCAAAATTTAGTAAAGGACTTTCGTATACTCAGTTTAATTAATTAACTCTCATTATGTCTATTTTGTCTCATGTACTATTCAATTTTATCATTATGCCCCCTCACCTCACATTTTTAGTCAAAATGCCTAAACTACCCTCAATAGTATAAGGGGATTTAGTAAAATCAACCATTTAAAAAAATATTTTTCAGAAAAAATTATATTTTCCGAAATATATATATATATTTTGAAATTTATAGTTTTTACGAAAAATATAATTTATTTTTGAAAAATAATTTTTTTAAGGGTTGATTTCACTAAACACCCTTATACTATTAAGGGAGAGTAGTTTAGACATTTTAACTCAAAATATGAGGAGGATAGAGTATAATGATGAAATTAAATAATATAGGGGGCAAAGTGAACACAGTAGGAATTAATTAATTAAATTGAATAAGAGTTTCTTGTAAACCCTATAATCAATCATGGTACACTTTGCGTTTGAAAAATATAATTATCTTATATAAAAAATCATTGTGCGTGGGACAAGTAGTTATGGCCGGCAAAAATCCAATTCATGCCGGTGGCAGTGGCTCCCACTTATTATTTTTATATTTTTTATTCTAAAATTTAAAATATTTAGCATTTAGCTCCTATTAATTTCTTTTTTTATATATTTTTTTTTCCTTCAATTTAAAATATTCATATTTAGGCCCCCACTGACTACAAATCCTAAATCCGTTACTGGCAGTACCCACTTGAAAATTATTCAGGTCACTTCCAAAATTTAAATAACATTCGGTTTGAAAAAATGTTGGGCCCTGAATGGGTTTTAGTGGTTGGAGATAGTGACGGATCTAGGGATCCGTGTCAATGGGGGCTAAAATTTTTGTTTTTGAATTTTGGGATATAAATGATATATATTTATTTTTTTGGGATTTAAAATAATTTTTCAGTGGAGGCTTAGTTGTAAAAAATTTAAATTCTGTGGTATCTAAGGTAAAATTTATTTTAATAAAGACTAAATACCAAATATTCAAAATTTAAAAATAAAAAATATATAAAAAAAAAAAATTCAAGGGGTCATGCCCCTTAACTAAATCCGTCCCTGGTTGGAGACCTATTCTTGTTCATTTTGTAGCTTTCAGGTACACTGTAATGGAGATAACTTGGACACTGAAAAACAATTCCTAATTTCCTAAACCACTGCCAGGCTAAAATTGTTGGAATTTTAGTTTTTTTTCTTCTGATTAAATATGACCCAGCTATTTTTACCCTTATTATATCCAAACAAAGTTTTTATCGGTTGACAACTGCTATTAATGGCACTAAAAGTAATTGCCTCAAAAAAAAAAAAAAAAGAAAGAAAAAAAACTAAAATCAGTATTTCTTGTAGTGGGAGAAGAATATAGAATTTAAATTTTTGTGGTCGTACCATAAAGATCACACATTGCAAAAACATGAATGAAATAAATATAATGCAGGTGTTTAAAGACCACTTACAGCACACCCATAACCGAAAGAGCGGGAAGCGGCCACAAAGATGCTGAGGTAAACCACCGCTGTGGTGGAGGACCAAACACTCTCTTCTTCTACTTGATGGTTTTCTTCAAGAATCAACGACCTTGTTAGTACTTCTTCTTCCATTTTTGTTTAGTTCTATGTTGGTCAGGAGACATTAAAGAGGTCTACAATGTAGACATGACCGTAGCAGGAAGAACATTAGATATTTTGGGAAGTCAGCTAAATATAGAAATATAGTTAGATAGTTGAGAAGGGTAGATGTACAATATAGGGTAATTTACATTGACACCCCTTGAGGTTTTATTTTTGTTACATTGACACTCCTTGGAGGCATAAAATCACTTTATTGTCATTCATTAATTTAATTTTCATATAAAATCTCTAAATTACCCAATGCCTAAATCTTAACTTTACTCATTATACCAACCACCATTATCATCACACTTTTATTATTAAAAAATCTACAATAAATAAATAAGATATAAAATATATATAATTTTATTTTAAAAATAAAAATTCAAAAACATCAAAAATATTTTGAAATATATATTTAAAGGTAAATTCTATCACTAAAAAATTTCATCAATAATAATACTAAGAAAATCCCATTATTTAATTACCGCTCTTAAGTTTTAATATATTACTATATAAATATTCTCAAAAAGTATTAAAGGGTTATATCTAATAATTATTATAGGTATTACATATCTAATAAAATATATATAAATTTTTATGTACGAATAGAAAAAAATTTATATATATTTTAATACTATTGTCAATCAATAATTTTAATAAAATTTTATAATATAATGGTAGAATTTCTTAGATATGTAATACCTATAATGAAATATCTTATTTAGATGTGTAATACCAAATAAAGTTCCATTCCAATATGAAATTTGATAATATAATGATAGAATTTCTTAGATATGTAATACCTACAATGGGTAAAGTGTAAGATATTTTAAATAAGATATTCCATTATAATGGTGAGTTACATTATTTTACTACCAATACTGCCCTTAGACCACGTAATTCTAGTTCATGGTGTTTTGATAGTAGATGTTTTAGGCACATGACTGCTAATAAGTCATTGTTTGGTTATTTCAAGAGTAGTAATGTTGGAACTGCTACTTTTGGTAATCGGAAAAGTTTAAAGTTTTAGGAAAGTGCACCATTGTTGCTTCCGGTCTACCTAGACGAGAAGATGTTTATTACGTTAATGGTCTAAAGGCTAATTTGCTTAGCATTAGCTAGATATGCGATAATAACCATAATATCAATTTCACTTCCGATAAATGTTCTATTATTGATTCTTTTGGAAATTATGTTATGAAAGGTGTACGTACATCTGATAATTGTTATTGCATTTTTCTTAAACTTTGTTCTGAGAAAGGTCTAAAGTTTATATTCACAGATTCTCAGTTAACAGACATCTCTACAAAACCATTCGATTTTCAAAAGCATGTTAGTCTTAGAAAATCTAGTGGTATGTTCTCATTAGAATAGATGTCTTCATATGTATCATTCTAGGAATATCTTGCATTATTTTTTATCCTAGAATTGATACATTATCATGCATTTTTTTATAATGCAATTTTTGTTTTGTTTATTATTATGAGTGTATCATGATTTGTTACTATTAGGATTGTTCATGCATGCATTATTATGAAAACAATAAAATAAAAATTCTTAGCATGTTGAGCTTGGCTAATGATACAAAGGGTTGTCATATTTCACTCTATTATCATATTTACTTATCTTATTATGCTTTTGGGAATTGGAGGTGTTAGTCTGACTTGAGGATACAAGTTGTTCACTTGACCTGTTTAAGTACTATTTTTAAATTAAAAAAAAAAACTCATTTACTTTGGGTGCTTGTTTTACTTCGGAGATGATTGTAATACTTGCTGAAACTTTTATTCTTTCTCATCTAACCCAAAGTGATATGTAGGTTCATGAGCTAGGCTAGATTGATCGATGCTTTTGAATACCTATTGCATACTGTAAATGCCAAAAAATGCACAACAGAAAAAGAATTTTCTTTATTTAATTTTTGCTTTCCTTATATATATTTCCTTTTTGGGCTCTAGGCCCATTAGGGCAACACCACTTTAGTTACATCTTTATGACATCATTATTGCTATTTCTAAAGAAGTATAGACTGTAATGGGCCTAGATTTTGGGCTTGTGAGGACCTTGTTGGGCCAACGCCTTGATGGGCCAATGCTTAATGGGCTTCGATGGGCTTGGGAATTTCTACACTTACAATGGCCCTCTTCTTGGTGATGGGCCTTCGGACAGTCAGACCCATTACCAAGGAGGTAAAGTGGGAATTGAGGCGCATTCATCTTGTCGGGGTGACGTGGCAGGTCTCTTTAATCATGATAGTCGTACCATCATTTAACCACTTGAAGTTCATGTATCAGGTAACCTCAATTTGTAGAATGGGGGCTGAGGAGGCACACGTGAAACGATGTGATGCTTTGTTTCCCGAGCACACGACTTTTCGAGCACTCCGGAGACCTCTATAAATACCTATTGCATTTGTTGAACCATCATTGCATTTCAAAGTTAATAGCTCTTAGAAAACTCTCTGCAACTTGAGTTCTTCGCTTATCATTGCCAGAATCCGTTCATCCTTCCAGGAAGACGTCCGAAACCTCATCGGGATTCATCTTAGAGTAAGTTATCTTCTTTCATCTTTCCTACCTCCCTTTCAAAATGTCCGATAATGATGACACTCGTCGGGTAGCGACCGTCTCCCCTCTTATGTGGACCCAGATGTCTCCCTTAGCTCTCCTTCAGTAAAGGTGGTTAGGACGGTCGGGTCCAGTCCCCCCTGAGGTTAACCAAAACATTGCAGCGGGTGGTGAACCGGCTACAGGGGGTTCAGGAGACCAATTTTATGCCGACCCCCTCCCTCCTGCATATAAGGTAGAAATGGTATTGAAAAGATTGAGGGTCAAGTGTGGGATACTCGATGGGGTAATCATTAAGAATTACCCCCAAAAATACGACTTTAGGAAGGGTAAGGGGGTCATAGATCATCAGATTTTGCTGTCAGCCTTCCACCTTCAGGTTCTTAAATTCCCGATCAACCCTTTCTTTCTTTACACCTTAGCTACTTTGGGTCTGGCCCCGCTTCAAGTGGGGCCTAACTTCTTCAGGATCGTGGCTATGCTCCTGATAATTAATCGGGAGCTGGGTTTCGATCTGGGTCTGGCTGAGCTCCTGTTTTGTTACAAGATTCAGGGTCAGAAGGACTGTAGGGGTCGGTACAATCTTTTTCCTTTAAACGGGAGAAAGATTTGTGACGGCACTGAGAAGTCTAATAAGGGGTGGAAGGAGAGAATGATCCTGGTAAGCGGGAATTGGAGACTTCCTGGCTTAGCCAGATTTAAAGTCGCCAGTGAATTTGACAAATCCTTGTTCCCTTCTTTAAACCTTACCATAGAGGGTCCTGCTACTGTGAACAGTGCGATGATAAGTTGGGTCATCATGTGATGGAGTTTCTGGGAGCGCCCAACCTGTTTAAAACTTCAAACTACATAAAGTCCCGATTTGACATCCTTAAATAAAAACTTTTGGTGCAGCCCCTGAGGATGTGTGGAGTTTACTTGACGGGTTCTAATTTGCAGGCACTCACATCAGAAGGGCGAAATACGATGCTGAGGATCCCACAAGTTGTGCTTAAAAAGAAGGCCAAGCGGGTACCTGACCCTCAAACGATCCCTTCAGTACCGGAGGAGGTTCAAAACGGTCAGGGGTCCCAAAGTACTCCAACTCCCCCGTCTTGGACTGCTCCTCCACCATCGGTGGAAAACATTCTGGTGACTCCACCCCCGATGGGAAACATTCAGGTTACTCTGCCCCCTCCTTCAGGAGCTGGTACTACCGGAGCACCCTTTGTTTCTCATTCAGGAGACATTCCCGCTCCTGGATCCCGACTAATTGAGGGAGAGGTTAGTCTGGTAGGGACACAACGCCCCCGACCCGAGGAGGTAACCCCCAATCGGTCGGTTAGGCCCCGTCTGACCACAGCGTTGTCTCCGATCATAGTGGAAGAGATCGGGGCTGCAACCGGAGAGGAGCGACCGGTCCCATGGGCGCCAAATTTAACACTTTCAGGTGACGACTTTCTGGTTGTGGGACACAAAACCATTGATAATGATGTCGCCCTTCGGGTAATGGGTTCCCAGATCTGGACCCCAGCGGACTAAAAGAAATTGAGGCAGATCGATCGGGCAGAATTGGCCTTGACTAGTCCGGAGATTGCCATGAAGGTACATATGTTGTTTCATCAGTCATACTTGGTATTTCTCTCCTTTATTCCTTGATCAAGCTAACACTTGTTCTTTTGGTAGATGTTTTATCTGACCCAAGCCTCCAATGCGAAGATGGAGGAGGACACTAAGCTGCTCCGCAAATCTAATGAGTTTCTGAGGCTGAAGGAAGATTCCAGGAAAAAGGTTGCCACCATGCTAGCGATATCCAATGATAAGCTGGAGGTTCAAACCAAGAGAGCAATCTTTGCGGAGCAGCAGCTTCAGGCTGCCCAGGAGAATATCAAGGAGATGGAGGCGGTTCGGCGGGCCCTATTCGCTGAAGCGGAGGCCCTGAAGACTGAGAACGAAAGCCTGAAGACTGAGAGTGAGGGCCTAAGGGCTTCTAAGGCGAAGCTTCTGGAGGAGAAAAATGAGATCGAGAACCTCCTCGGATTGGAGAGGTCGATGGTGGAGATATGCCACCGGAGTGGCAATGAGATGTACAAACGCTTTTGTGACACTTCCCAATACCGAATCGGGTTCGGTTGGAGGTCATGCTTCAAGGACATCCAGAAACCTGTTGAGGAGAGGGACTTCGCCTCAGTGGAGGAATTGGATGAGAGTTTGGGGCATCGCCCCACCGTACGATGATCCGGTTGGAGGTCCTGATGACGTTCGTTTCTGTGAGTTCCTGACCAAGACTCTCCTGGGGATGAGCATTACATCTTACTCTGATCCTCCAGTTCCCAGTGGTGCCATTGTTCCTGTGAGCTCCAATGCGGTGGGCACTGGTGCTGACACTTAGGATTTTTCGTTTGTAAAACACATTGTAAGCCTTGGCCATCGAGGCCCATTTTTGAATGAGAAATCATGGTTCTTGTCTAGTCGACTTTTTTAATGTTTACATTATTTTGTCACGCAATATTCAGATCTCTTCAGGATCTATGTCGTGTCTTTGGGGCACTACAAGCCATGTGATAGACATGACAACACTTAGCTCATTTTTTGTAAAATTTGTGATCTCTTCAGGATCGGTGTTGTGTTTTTTGGGCACTTCAGGCCATGCGACAGATAATGCAACACTTTGTTTTATTTTTTCAAAATTATGTGATCTCTTCAGGATCAGAGTTATGTCTTTCGAGCACTTCAGGCCATGCGACAGACAATGCAACACTTTTATTTTATTTTTGCAAAATTATGTGATCTCTTCAGGATCAATGTTGTGTCTTTCGGGCACTTCAAGCCATGTGACAGACAATGCAACACTTTGTTTTATTTTTGCAAAATTATGTGATCTCTTCAGGATCAGTGTTGTGACTTTAGGGCACTTCAGGCCATGCGATAGACAATGCAACACTTTGTTTTATTTTTGCAAAATTATGTGATCTCTTCAGGATCAGTGTTGTGTCTTTCGGGCACTTCAAGCCATGCGACAGACAATGCAACACTTTGTTTTATTTTTGCAAAATTATGTGATCTCTTAAGGATCAATGTTGTGTCTTTCGGGCACTTCAGGCCATGTGACAGACAATGCAACATTTTGTTTTATTTTTGCAAAATTATGTGATCTCTTCAGGACCAGTGTTATGTCTTTCGGGCACTTCAGGCCATGCGACAGACAATGCAACACTTTGTTTTATTTTTGCAAAATTATGTGATCTCTTCAGGATCAGTGTTGTATATTTCGGGCACTTAAGGCCATGCGACAGATAATGCAACACTTTGTTTATTAGCTATTTTTTCATAAAAATGATTTTATATTGATCGGGTGCTATAAAGTTTTTACAAAAAGATCAGAGTAAAAGTAAAACTTGGCCCTTTATGGGTAGTACCTCTTCAGGCGAGAGGCGTTCTGGGAGTTTGGTTCCATTTCGCCATCCATATTCCTTCGGACGCGGTATGCTCCGCGCTCGATGACTTATGTAATGGTGTACGAGCCCTCCTAAAGTTCCCTGAGCTTGCCTATGAGCCCAATTTTTTTCCTAAGGACCATGTCTCTGACCTGGAACTCTCTCCTTTTGACTTTTCGGTTGAAGTGGTTCCGGACACGCTGTTAGTAGGCGGCCAGCCTGATCCCGGCAGCCTCCTTTCTTTAGTTTAGTAAATCAAGGTCGTGAGCTAGGTGCTAGTTATTCGGCCCTTCCAACCAGGCCTGGCTCCGGAGGGTTGGAACCCTGACCTTCGTTGGGATCACAGCCTCAATGTCATATACTATGGCAAAGGGGGTCTCCCTAGTGGGTTGTTTGGGGGTCGTTCTATAATGTCAGAGCACTTTAGGTAACTTTTTGAGCTAGGACCCTTTTGCCTCCTCAAGTTTTTTGGTCAGGGTGTCAAATATGGTTTGACTCGTCCTTTCCGCCTGTCCGTTCCCTTGTGGGTACCCGACGGAAGATGTACTCTGGTTGATACCATGCTCGGAAATAACGCTCCCACCTCCTTGTTGTCAAGATTTGTCCCGTTATCCATCAAGATTGTTCTTGGTAGCCCGAATCTGCATATTATGTGGGTCCATATGAATTTGATGACGGGGTAGGCTTCAGCTTCTACCCATTTGGTGAAGTAATCAGTGGCCAGAAGGACATAGGAATTTGACCGAATTGCCTTTGGGAGAGGCCCTACTATATCCATTCCCCATCGAGCGAATGGGTGTGGCACTATAGTTGGGTGTAGGAACTCCGGTGGCCGATGGATGGCATCCCCGTGCATCTGGCATGGTTTACACCTTCGGACGTACTCTTCGGCATCTCGTGACAGATAGGGCCAAAAGTATCATTGGGAGAGTATCTTATGGGCAAGAGATCTACCTCAGGAGTGGTTCCCGCAAGATCCATTGTGAATCTCCTACATCACTGCTCTTGATTCCGATGGTGTAATACATTTCAAGTAAGGATCTGAGAAGGACTTTCGATAAAGTTGCCCGTTTATAACTGAGTATCGGGCTGAATTCCTCCTGATCTTGTGAGCTTTAGCTTTGTTCTCCGGGAGTGCTCCACTTATTAGGTAATTCATCAGCGGATCCATCTAGCTGGGCTCCCATGGGATAAGCATCACTTATTCGGGCTTTTGAATACTTGGCCAGATTATAAAATCCACCAGTGCAACCCGGGTCAGGTCCTCTCCGGCTGAGGATGCGTACAGTCAGGTGTCAGGATCTCCAAACTGATTCCTGATCCGGCGGGCCCGGCTGAGCCATCCACGAAAATCTTCCAAGTGTCTGGCTCACTCATCTGGTCGGGTTCTTCAATTTCGTCTTCGAGTAGGAAATCTGCCACTGCCTAACCTTTGATGGAAACATGAGGTATGTAAGTTAAGTCATATATGCCCAATTCAATGGCCCATTTAGAAATTATCCTCGAAAGGTCAAGTTTCAACATGATGACTCAGAAAGGCGTGGCAGTCGGGACAATAATTGGATGAGCTTTGAATTAATGCCTTAGTCGCCTTTTTGCAATCACCAGTGATAGAACCAGCTTTTCTTGCCTGAAGTACCGGGTTTCTGCTTCAACCAAGGATTTGTTGGTGTAAAAAACTGGCATCTGAAGGTTCCCATCCTCTCTGATGAGGGATGCACTGGTCGACACAGAGGATACTGATAAGTACAGATACAAGACTTCATCGGGAACCGGTGTGGATAAGATTGGGGGTATGGTCATGTACTCTTTTAACCTTGCCAGGGCTTCAACTGCTCAGGACCCCAGACTTTCCCCTTCTTTGCCTTGATTGCCTGAAAGAATGGTCTGCATCGATCAGTGAGTCGTGAAATGAACCTGCTAAGTGCCACCACTCTTCCTGTCAAGACTTGAACGTCTTTATGTGTCCGGGGCTCCTTCATTTCCATCAGGGCCTTAACTTGCGTCGGGATGGCCTGGATCTTAGTTCGGTCCACGATGTGTCCCAAGAATTGTCCGGATGATAACCAAAAGAGCATTTCTCCGGATTAAGCTTCATGACATGCATCTTGAGTGTTTCAAACACTTGGTGCAAGTGGGTGAGATGATCTCCCTTTTTCCTGCTCTTGACCACAGTGTCATCAATATAAGCCTCAATTACTGTACCCATCATCGCCTTGAAGATCCTGTTGACCAATCTCTGGAAAGTGGCACCTGGATTTTTTAGACCGAAAGGCATAACTCTAAAGCAATAGGTACTTGTTTCAGTAATGAAGGAGGTCTTTTCCTCATCCATCGGGTTCATTTTTATCTGGTTATATCCCGAATAAACATCCAGACGGTCATAGCCGGCGGTGGCGTCAACCATCTGGTTAATCTTTGGCAGTGGAAAGCTATCCTTCGGGCATGCCCTGTTTAGGTCAGGAAAATCAACAAAAACCATCCACTTACCATTCTTCTTTTGCACGACCACTACGTTGGCGAGCCATTCGGGATACCTGACCTCCCTAATAAAACTAGCTCGGAGCAATCTAAACACCTCATCTGCTATAATCTGGTTCCGATGTGCTCCCATGCGTCTCTGCTTTTACTTGATTGGTCTCACATTCGGGTCAATGTGTAATGAATGCTGGGCAATACTAGGATCGATTCCCAGCATATCTGTATGCTCCCATGCGAAAACATCAGAGTTATCCTGCAACAACTGTGTCAGCTCTTTTAATTCAGGGTCAGTAAGGCTTGTACCTGCAAATGTAAATTTTTTCGGGCTATCGGGTATAATAGAGATTGGCCATAATGGCTCAACCATGATCGAGGCACCCGGATCCCCTTTCTTCAATTGCTACTTGGAGTCTGGATTCTGCTCTTTGGAGTGGGGCGTCATTGGTACTTTCCCTTTCTGGATTTCTTTCAGAGTGACTGCATAGCATTCCTTGGTGGCCACCTGGTGACCCCTGATGTCAACAGTGCCCATATCGCTGGGGCTTATGCATTTCATGACCTGGTGAAGAGTAGAAGCACACCCTGCATTCGGTGAATCCATCCCCTCCCCATGAGCAGATTGTACGAATGTTTGACGTCCACCACCACAAACTTCCGGTCAGGGTCTTTTGAGCAGCAGATACCGGCAACTGGATTTCCCCGATCGGCTCGATTTGCTTCTCATTGAAACCTGCAATAGTGCAACGAGATGCAATAATCTCGTTCGGGTCGATCTCAAGCTTTTCAAAAGCCTATTTGGTGATGACGTTTGCGCTGCTTCCAAGATCGATTATGACTCTCTTCACTAGGTAGTTGGCTACCATCAGGGTCACAACCAGAGGGTCATTGTGGGGGGTCTGGATGTCCTGAAGGTCCGATGTTGAAAAAATGATCTGCGCTTCTCCTGTCTTGTGGTGGACCTCATTGATTTCGTTGACTTTTCTCATCTTGCGGGCTCTCCGCAGGTGGCTCCGGTGTGATCCTTCGGACTCTTTGGATGAGGGGCCACCATGAATCATATTAATGATCCTGACCAGTTGTGCGTCTCAGGGGTTCCGAGGGGCGCTAGAGGCACGTTGATCGGTCATCGATCTGTCCCGTTGGACATAATCCTGGAGCTCTCAGTGGAGTAGCAATGCCTCCACCTGTTGTCTGAGATTACGGCACTCATTTGTGATGTGCCCGAAATCACCGTGGAAATCACAATGCTTTGACTTGTCCCTTTGGTTAAGCGGCTGTTTAATGGTTGGGGGTTGTTAGAAGATCCCCTTGGTTTTGTTTTCCTGGTAAAGTTTGGCAAGGCTGACCCTCAGGGGGTCGTTCTCTCTTCAAATTTGGAGCGTTTGAATGGTTTCAGGGCTGATGATCCCGAAAGGGCTGATGGTCCTGATGAAGTTGGACGCTTTTGATCTAACGCCCGAACCTTTGATTGGGCTTTAATGCTGACCAAGGCTGCCCTCTTCTACCTGGCGATTTTCTCTTCTTCAATCCTCAAGTATCCCTGGGCTCTGGAGTTTAACTCCCCAATGCCCGATGGTGGGCGCTTCACCGGAGACTGATGGAACTTAGTCCCTAGAATAAGAGCCATCTGGAAGGCCTCGACAGCAGAGTGCTGGTCACAGTTATCAACAGAAGAAGATTCGATGTTAAACCGGGATAGAAAGCTCTTCAGCGACTCTTTTTTTTCCTGGATCATAGTAAAGAGGCAGGATATGATCTTCTTATGTCTCTTGTTCCCATAGTACAGAGAAATGAAAAGCCTGGTCAACTGTTGCCAGCTACCGATGGATCGAGGTGGCTGCTTCCTGAACCATAATAGAGCTGCATCAGCAAGACTCGTGGAAAATGCCTTCCAAAGCAAGGACTCGTTCTCAGAGTACATGGTCATCTTCTGATGGATCTGGTAAATGTGTTCCTCGGGTTCCTTGGTGCCATCGTAGGGGGTGAACTCAGGCATAATGAACTTCATTGGGAAGGGTTCTTGGGTTATCTCGGGGACGAAGGATGATTGTATCAGCTCAGTAGATGCCTGGGCGGCCAAGTCATCAGTGGATTGGGTTTTTAGGTCCCCGGGGATTTTCCTCTGGAATTCGTCCATCATTGCCTGAAGTTTTTGGGGGGTCATGGATTCGTCGGCTGCGAGAGCCTTTCCTGAGTGTTGGGAAGACTCGGTGTGCTCTTCCGGTCTGTCGCTATCTCGCTGGTTCAGAGAATGGTCGAGCACTGCTACCGGAGGGTCGGGTGCTGCTACCAGAGGGGCAGCTGGTGGTGGAGCCAACCTCGCCATGAGTTTCGCATTCTATTTTTCCAGAGCCAGGCTGCGTTCCTCAGCGGCCATCAAACGTTGAAGGATTTGCTCCATGGATTGGGGACCTCCTGCACGACTATCAGCAGTGGTTGGAACGTCTGCTTGCAAACAAGTGACTGGCATCTTTGCCTGAAAAGTAGTGAGTGAATATTTTAGAAGGTGATGAAGAATAGGAAGAAGCTCCCAGATCTTTGGGTTTAACAAACAAACTCAGCTTAACAAGATAAGAAGAAGGAGACGATTTTACAAATCCTGAAGGACATATTTGAAAAATAAAAAACTCCTTGAAGTCTTCCCACAAACGGCGCCAAAGTGTAAATGCCAAAAAATGCACAACACAAAAAGAATTTTCTTTATTTAATTTTTGCTTTCCTTATATACATTTCCTTCTTGGGCTCTAGGCCCATTAGGGCAACACCACTTTAGTTACATCATTATGACATCATTATTGCTATTTCTAAAGAAGTATAGACTGTAATGGACCTAGATTTTTGGCTTGTGAGGACCTTGTTGGGCCAACGACCTGATGGGTCAATGCTTGATGGGCTTCGGTGGGCTTGGGAATTTATACACTTACACATACTCATGAATATTGGGGTAATATTAAAAAAAGAATGAAATAAAGAAGTATATGAAAGTCTCTTTAAAACCCCTTAGAGCAATGTTCCTTCTACTGAATAACCGGGTCTCAGTGCCTCAAGAAGCATAGAGTATTCACGTAAAAAAACGTAAGTGATTATCTCAAAATTTCAACCCGAGTAACCGGACCTCTTGCCATAAAGCAGTGAGTGTTTACGTAAAAAGGGAAGAACAAAAGAAAAATATATGAAGGGGTGCAAAATAAAAAAAAATTAGACGAAAATAAAGAAAGAAATGTATTCCCCTTAAATAACAATAAGGTCCGAACAAAATATTTGACTTCTAGCTTAGGTTTTGGACTGAACTATCATCACGATTAGTGTAAGATTATTAGAATTTGTGCGTATTGCTTTCATCTTATCTGTTTACTTACACCTGAATATTTTTCATATATACAAATGTTATGTAAAGCTTGCCTTGTGACTGTTTATGTCTACAAGGTATGTGTGCTGATTTTCTTCACTACCATATGTATAATGACTAAGTCAAATCTGCGAATATGATGTGTTAATGATTAACTCATTGTCTCTACCGCTCTGCTCACATGTTTCTAAAAACAAAAATATTTTCTTTTTATGATAAGTTGAGCATTTTGCAGTCATACATTATTATTAAGTTCATGCATCGTAGAAAATTTTGTTACCCTAGAATCTGGATATATTCTTTAGAGTTCTATGTCTTAATATAAGCTTTGCTTAAATTCTTTAGTCTTCCCGTATATTTTTTTCCCAATGTTTACACTTTGTATCTTCTCCTTCAATTCTCTTAATTATTTTCATTGTTGTTTACTTCCTTGTCATCTCAGTGACAAAAAGGGGGAGAAGTATTTAGAAAGAGGGAAAAGTATTTAGTACGGGGGAGAGGTATATAGTTAAGGGGGAGAGAGTTTTTAATTGAGGGGGAGAATTATCTATTCTTATTAATGATCATTATGCTTCATGTTGATATTGTTCGTGTTCTTTATGATTATTTAGTATTGATTATGCCTACTAGTTATTTTCAACACTTGCTTTTCACAGGTATGTTTGTTTAAGTGTTGTGGTTATAGGATTGGTAGATCGTCATGAGATCAAAAGAAAAGTCTATGTTTATGTTTGTCGGTGTGTGTTCATAGGTATAGATTTTATTTTGTTTATCGTGAGGATATATTTATAAAATATGGTTTTGTCTTAGAAATAGCAAGGGGGAGATTGTAGAAATATTTATTTATAATGGCATGATTCTGAAAAAAACCATGTTGAGTGTTATGAGTTTTAGATCAAGTTGACAAGTTAATAGGATGAAACCCAAGAGATGTAATCACAGTATAGAACTTTTCAAACAATGCACGAGGAGCCTCTTTGAGACCATATAGATCCTTTTAAAGTTTGCAAACTTCTCCAGGGTTATAAGAAACACCAGGAGGTGGTACCATATAAACCATTTCTTGAAGATCACCATTCAAAAATTCATTTTTGACATCCATTTGAGATATATATCACTGATTAATAGATGCAACTGCAATAAGAGTACGAACAATAGTCATCTTTGCAACAAAGGCAAATGTCTCCTCATAATCCATACCATAATGCTGAGAAAACCCTTTCGCAACCAACCTAGCTTTGTATCGCTCAACTAAACCATCAGGCTTAGTTTTGATCTTGTAGACCCAACGAGAACCAATTGTACTCTTACCAGGAGGTAAAGGTACCAAATTCAAAGTATTTGTTTTATGCAAAACAGATAGTCCCTCGGCTATAACCTGCTGCCAAAGGGGATAAAAAACTACCTCTTGATATGATAAAGGCTCAGAAAGACAATCAATGGAAGTTAAAAAAGAAGTAAATGAGTGTAAGTACAAGAGTAATCATAATATGAGGATTGAGTGAACTTATGAATGCGTGGAGGATAATGACGAGAATTCATAGTCTCAGAAGGAGCTTGGGTTGTAGTAGGAAGAGAGGGAGCATTAGAAGCATCAGGGAGGAAAGTACCAGTATCTGCAGAATTATTAGTGCAAACCCTGCAAGAATAATTATTAGGTAAAGGAGGATCACAACTAGGAGGATGAGGGCAAAAGGTTAATCGATATGAGGAGGAGTGAAAGGAACTTGAGAAGATAAGTTATTTGTATCATCAGAGAAAGGATCAATATGAATGAGGTCAGTCCTAGTTAGACTATGAGTACTAGCAGGAATAGAGAAGAAGGGTATATGCTCAATAAAGAAGACATGGCGAGAGATATATCGTTTATGTGCAACTGGGTCAAAACAACGATATCCCTTTTGACCCTCACCATAATCAAGAAAGACTCAAAAGGTAGAACAAGAGGATAACTTACTAAGGTCAACATGAGGACGAAGGACAAAACAAGTGCAACCAAAGACTTTTAAAGAAGAATAATTAGGAGCATGTCCATACAAGTTTTCAAAAGGTGACCGGCCTGATGAGTGTGAAAAAAGAATTTTATTGATCAAGTGGACAGCAGTAAGAATTGCTTCTCCCCAAAAAACACCAGGAACATGGGCAGATAGTAATAGGGAATGAGCAGTTTCAATGATGTGCCTATGTTTCCTTTCAGTAACACCATTTTGCTCAAGAGTATCAGTACTCAAGGTTTGATAAACTGTTCCATCTGAAGTAAGAATTCAAGAAATTTGTTTGAAGTGTACTCTCTTCCCAAATCACACTTAAAACATTTGATGACAGCAGAGTGTTGAGATTTGACAAGAGCTCGAAATGCATTATAAATATCAAAATAGTCATAATGGTGTTTCATAGGATAAACCCAACAATACCGAGTGTAATCATCAATAAAATAAATATAATATCGAGACCATCCTTTTGTGGGAATAGGAGAAGGTCCCCATACATCAGAATGAATTAAATCAAAAGATGCAACAGTAGAAGAAGTACTTCGATTAAAAGGTAAAACATAAAATTTTGCCAGCTTACAACGACAACAATAAAAAATATCATGAGTTTGCAAAATTCCTAAAGCTCCTATAGATGGTAAGTATTTTAAACGAGAAGATGAAACATGACCGAGACGAGAATGCCATAAATAAAAACTAGAAGAAGAATAACTCAAACAAAAAGAAGATAATCAGCATTAGAAGCTGCTGTAATACCCCGTATTTAAATAATTATTTTATTGCCTTATTTATTTTGGATGGCATGGTGGGTATTTAAATTCTTGAGTAAGGGTACTCTAGTCATTTTATGACTACTAGGTAATTTTCGTTATTATGGGATTTGATAAGGTATATTAGTCTTTAAGACGAGTGGCAGGTTGGTTATTGTGGCAGATCTAGGGGCATTATGGTCATTCACCATAACCTAGCTTCCCCTATATAAGCATAATGATATTCAGTTCATTCTCTCTCAAAACTAAGTAGAATTTCAGACTTCTCCCTTGTTCTTCCTCTTCTTATTCACTCACCTATATACGTATATATATATATAGAGAGAGAGAGATCTAGAGAGAGCAAGTACTTGGTTCGGATCTGGATCCGTGGTGTAGTAAGCTCTCCAAATTAGGCAAGACATATGTTCTACTCTTCCTCTTTGTACTAAAATTCATAACCTTTGTTTGGTGCTCCTATAAACTGTTATACATTAATTTCGTATATGTATACTTATGAGTATTAACATGTTTAAATATGTATTGATATGTAGTTATATGAACATGTATGTGTAAATTCGTAGCTATATGTGTAGATATGTAGTTATATGAACATGTATGGGTAGATCCGTAGCTATATGTATTGATATGAAGTTATATGAGCATGTATGTGTAGATCCGTTGCTATATGTGTAGATATGTAGTATATGAACATGTATGTATAGATCCGTAGCTATATGTCTATATGTATAGATCAGTAGTTATATGAGCATGTATGTATAGATCTGTAATTATGTTAAAACATATGTATAGATCTGTTATAATATGTTTGTATTTATGTATATATATGATGATATATATTATGTTATACAAATATGTATAGATCCAAGAGTATATGTATAGATCATGTGTATATGGATAGATTTGTGATATATATAACCACTCATGTATAGATCGGTTATCGTAGGTTTTGATTCATGATTACATATGATAGTATATATTATGTTTATACGTATATACCTTTATTTGTAGTTATATGTACAGATTGGTTTTACCATGTTCATGTCCATGAATATATACGATGTTTATTATATTCTGTCTAGATAGACATGTATAGATTTATGTGTAAATGTATATATCTGTGAGCATACGTATATGTCTTGTTATTATGATTTATGTTGAAGGACATATGATTTGAACTACATATAGAAATCTGAATATATAAATATTTTTGGTTTCAATGTTGACAATGAATTTAAACACTGTCATTAGAAAAACACTGCTTATGTTATGTAATTGTTTTTCTCTATTTTCTTTGTTCATTGATTTATATGTTATTATGATTCACCATGAATTATACTAAAATACGTGTATTCAACCGTATAAATGAACAATTTTGACTATATAAATATACTGTATTTTCTGGCGCCGACCCCCCCACCCCCAGGCTCGACGTTATAAATTATTATACGTTCCCGAGTAAAGAAAAGAAATGAATTAATAATTTCGTAAAATCATAAGATTTAATTAAAATGACTATGGTCGGGAGATTTAAAAGGAACCACAAGGAGACTAACTAATAAACACAGTCTCACTAGTACCACGGGACATGGATGAGTTGTCACGGCATGGCTGAGTTGTCGGGTATGTGGTTATGGTTTGACATGGAGGTGATAAGAATTGGACTTATGGAAGGAATTTATGGTATTTGTTTTATATCTTCATGGTGGTATCCTAGTAAATATAAATGGAAGTTATGAAATTAATTATATCTTCATGGTGGTATTCTAGTGAATATAAAGTATAGTAAGGTATATTAATATTTATTAATATTTTTGGGATAGGTGTTACTGGGAAAGGGGATGATTTTTAGTACTCTGTTTGGGATCATGTAGAGATGTACTTGCTCGTGGGTTTGACCCACCGTTGTTGATATTTCAGGTCCTCGGTAATTTCATTCGCAGGGTTGAGTATTTGTCTCTCATGTCTTCTTGGTCCAGCAGTTTCCTTCCACTACAGGGTAGGAATTCAGTCTTATTGTAGTTAATGTAATTTTGTGTGGTTTAGGGGTCCATGTTATGGGATTCCCAAGTTGTATCAATTGGAAAACTTAAGTTATTCCGAGGATGTATTGGGTGTGGGATCTTTCATGTATAAGTGTTATCATCGACTCTTATTATCCTATCTCTATTTTATGTCTTATCATCTGTGCTTATTTCTATCAATTAAAGATGCTCATAGTTTGTGTATGGGCTTGGCCAACCTATGCATGGAAATTTAGGGGTGTCACAGTTGCAATGGCTGGTACTTTAAGCTCATCTAAAATGTATAGTCCCCCTGCCTATATCATGTCCCAATCAAGTTCTAGGAATGTGGATCCTGTACATGACAATAATTAGAAGAAAAAGAAACTGAGTAACTAGAATCACATAATTGACTAACTAAAATTAGATTCAAGGTAAGGTTGGGAATTTGATAAACACTAGAAATAGATAAATAAGAGGTGACAACAGAACCAACATCTACTAAAGGCATAAGAGTACCATCGACAGTCATAACTGACACAGAAGATGCAGGAGATAATGTAACATCCCGTGTTATTTTCCCTTTTTTATGAAATTCTTTCCGATTTATTTTCGATTTTGACGTCACTTGTTCATAATGTCGTAGTTATTTCTGGCATTTTACATATAATTTTTTTGCGTTTACGTTTGGATTCGACTAAACGACTTTGTGATTTTTCTTCGATGACTTCGTGGATTTTCTTTGGCGATTGTGTGGCTTGACGGTAACGTTTAGTATTTTTGACTTGGTTAAACGTTGATGTGAGTTCTCGTTGTTGACTAAGTGGTTTTGTTATGACGTTTGGCGTTTGGTGCTTTGACTGCGTGGGCGACATGCTTTATATGTCTGACGTTTAAGGTTCCGACTCAGTTATTTCGGTTGCGACATTTAGTGCTTTAGGGGTTCGACGTTTTGTTTCCCCTTGTAATTGGATTAATACGTGCTTTATTTGCTTGGCGTGTTTAGGAGTATTTATATTTTCTTTGCTTGTTTTCTTCATGTTTATATCTACGAGTCCCTATGTGTTGATGTGGCTTTACTTGTTTATTTTTTATTAGATTCTTTACGTGCCTTAGTTATTTGGCTTGCATGCTTAGGGGTATTTGCACTACCTTGCTTGTTCCTCCATATTTGTACTTACGTGATGCGTAGTTTTAGACTTATTTGGTAGACTTTTGGTGTTTCCTTGTTTTAGGGGTTTTGATGGGTTCTGTACGTACCCGGTGTTCTGGTGATTGGGTTTTACCCCGAGCTATTTATTTTAGTTTATATTATTTATCGGGCTTCCCGTGGATTTTCCTGGCGTCTTCATTTAGGGATTTTATGATTATTATTATTATTTATTTTTAAATTAAGGCCAAATGTTATCTTTTCATTCCGCACTCGATGCAGAGGGTTTTGGTCCATTTTCTTCGCGGTGATTACCTAGTTTCACCGACGATTGAAGTTTCTGTAATGTCCGGAAATTCATTTATTTATTTATTTTAAATAAATATATGGTATTATTTACACATGAGTATAAATATGTGTGTATTAAATGGGTATTTATATATATATATATATATATATAAATTATTAAATATATGAGATATAGATATATGTATATAAGTGTATCTATCGGTAAAGAGAGACGAGCATATTGATTTCTTTTCCTCATTCCTCTCCTCAATGACGCAACTCTTCTTCATCGTGACACCCCTAGATCGGCTCAACTTCTTCGTTCTCCTTCTCCTTAACAGATCAATGATGGGGATAAAAAGAGAGAGAGAGAAGCTGGGCTGAGAGAGAGAGAACTGGAGGTCGCGCGTAGAGGTGTCCCCTGGTGGTGCTGGGATCGCCGGACTAGGCGACGACGGTGGTGTCTGATGATGTGTTGATGGCGGTGGCTCGCGATGGTTCAGCCGCGAGTAGAGGCATGGCTTGAAGAAGGTTTCAGCCGCGACCTAGGATTTTGTTTGCCAGCTGGAGTGGCGGCGATCGAAGACTGAGGGTGGAGGTCACGCAGCGGCATGGTAGAGGTGGGGTAGCTCCGGTAGTTTGCGCGTGGCGGAGCAGTGCCGAGTCTGGCCGATTGGTTTTCACTTCAGATCGGAGCGATCCAGGCTCCGATGGACGTGAAATTCGGGGGAAAGTTGAGTCTCGTGGTCTTGTTTATCATACTCAAATTTGGCACGAAACCGTTGAGCAGTTTGTTGAGAAATTGAGAAAATAGGTAAGATTTTCTGTTTGGTTTTTTTCAGATTTGTTTAGTTTTGTTAGAATATAGCTAATGGGTTTCGACTATATTAAATAGGTCGTCGAGGCGGATGTTTCGGTCTAAGCGGAATTTCATTCGAACAACTTTGGTCGACATGCCCCACTTTCGGGCGCCGACACTGTTTATGATGGGCCCGTTTTGTGGCTGTTTTGGGAGCGCATTTATAGGTGAGATGTGATCTATATATATATCAAATTCTCACACTCTTGGTGCCTAGGTTATCGTCACTTTTCCGATGTGGTGTATCTACGTGTATGTGATAGCATGTGTTTACGTTTCTAAATATAGACGAGACTTAGGAGTTTTATAAACTCGATGAAACACCTATTGGTAGATTAAATGAAGCCAGAGATAGAGATTCCCTTGAGTAATTAAATAAATATTTTTTTTCTGCGAAATTAAAACCTACTTGAGTTGCATAAGAATAGGCGGCCTAGAACTCCTTGAGATTTAAAGTAGGTTAATAGTGTTAGTCACTAATTGACCCTAGAGGGGGGGGGGGGGGGGGTGAATAGGGTGTTCAAAATTCTATTTCAATCTTTTCGGAAATTAAAAACAAGCTATATCAAATTAACAACTACTTCAAGATCAAGTAATTATTTCAATGACAAATTCAAATTAATTGATCTAGCAAATTATCATAAGATTAATATAGCATGCACAATATTGAAATAGAGAGATAGAGATAGAGAAATTAACACCGCGATTTTTTCGAGGTTCGGTAACTCCTACTCATCGGCTCAAGAACTCCTTCTTGAGACTTTTCCCGATCCTTTCACTATGGCCCTTCCTTCACATGTGGAATGACAAACCTTTACACACAAGCTCACAAGCTCGTCTCTCAATCAAGAGAACAATCCTCTCTTGAAAATGTTGGACTTCACTTGCCCAAGATCACAAAAATGGTATGTAATCAATTGTATCACTCAAGAACAAAACAGTCAAAAACCCTAAGGGTGCGTTTGGAAACTAGTGTTTTCGTTTTCGTTTTTTATCTCTTGAGAACAAAAAATTTTCTTGTTCTTGTCCTAAGGGTAATCCGGAAACAAAAACACGTTTGGTTGGAAATTTTGTCTAAAAACTTTTCGGGAACAAAAAATAAAAATAAAAATTTTTGAAGGTTAGGGTTTGGAGGTTGAAGATGGAAGTTAGGGTTTGGAGGTTGAAGATGGAGGTTAGGGAATCTCCAACAATTAATTTTTTTTTTTGCTGAGAACAAACAGTGCCAAAAACAAAAAAAATACTATTTTGGTGTTCTCAAATTTTGAACTAAGGGTGAGAAAATGCTTTTTTTACTGTTCACGAAAACAAAAACCATCAAAGACTCCCAAACTCGTTTTTGTTCCCGTGAACAGTGAAAAAAACAAGAACAAAAACGGAAACACCCCTATCCAAACGCACCCTAAGGTTTTTATGGAAGATAAATCAATATAAGCTCAAGTGTTTTTGGTGATGTTTCAACAACTCTATATTTGTATTCTCAAAGGATAAAACCAATGAATGAGTTTTAGAGAATAAGAAAAGATACTAGAGTTTGAAGCTTCAAAATATTTAAGTAGAAAATCAAGCTTTTTGCTTCTTGCCTTCAATGGCTTTTTTAAAGAGTGTTAGAGAAGAAGATGAAGACTTGTAGATTTTTCTCACACATGAACCACACTCTTACAAACCCACATCTCTTTCTATTTATATGGAAACATTAGGGTTTTGAGATTGGATCTCATTCTTAAAGAGGAGACAAGAGCCGTTTCAAAAGGTTGAAAAAGTTGGCTCAAGTGATGGGCAAAATCTTTTGTAAAGATTACATTTAATTCAGAAAAATAGTGCCTTAGTCGACTACATAGAAGGCCTTAGTCAACTATACAGTTTCTCCAAACGAATCCGAAATCATCATCTTGCTTCAGTCGACTACACAGAAAGTCTTAGTCGACTAAATTGTTGTCTTTGGTCGACTACTAAGAGGGCTTAGTCGACTATAGGATGATTTAAATTTCCAGTTTATCTTTGTCATGTTTTAGTTGACTACATCAATGGGTTTAGTCGACTATAGAATACCTTGTTACAATGGTCGCACCCTGACCTATCTACCCCGAGTCTTGAGTCTTCGAATTTCGCCTTTTCGTTGATCATTTGGTCCTTTTCCGTTTTCGTTCTTCAATTTCTTTTTTGCTTTTCACTTTTGTGTAAGCTTTATTTCCAAGCAAATTTTCAAGTCCTTTTCCTGACTTTTGTTGAAACACGTAACTTAATTTTTTTTCATTAGTTTCAAACACACTTTAATGGTTTGTTATCATCAAACTTGATATTGTTTGCCGAACACTTGGTTAAGGATCATTTGAGACAGAAATTTTAAATCATGATAGATTCTAGGTAAAAGTGTGAAAAAATCCCCGGAACTTTCTCCAAGTGAGCACAATACCTCCATTTACTTTAAAAGTAAGCAAACTTTCCCCTAAAATTTTCTAAGTGAGCAAAATACCCCTTGAATTTTAAAAGTAAGCAGTTTGCCCCCTTCACTCATTTGTGCATTTACTCATTTACACTTATAGCATTTTGTTTCATTCACTCATTTATGTATTTAGTCATTTATCCTTAATAATAATTAAATGAAATTTTTAAAAAAACTAAACTAATTTTTTTTTGGAAAGTAAAATTAATTTTATTTTTTAATTAATTATTATAATTTAATTATAATCCTTATTATATATATATATATATATATATATATATATATATATATTCATATTATACTTTAACTCCAAACTTGTTTTATTTATTTTATTTTTTGGAATTTTATATTTTATATGTTATGTTTTAGATTTTAATTAAAACACTATTAATACAATTCAATTGTAATAAGCTTAATTATATTTATAACGAAAAATTAAAAAATGAAAACATTAAAAAAATGGAGAAATTTCTAGTCTTCTACTACTATTATATTTTTAACTCATTTGTATGTAATATAATCTAAATTAGTATTAGGTTTTAGTGATGGAGTTTGAATACAATTATGCTTATTATAATTGAATTGTAAGTGTTGAGTAAAATTTAAAACAACACATATAAAATTTAATATTTAAAAAATAAAATAAATTGAAGAAGTTTGGAGTTAAAATATAGATTGAAAATTAAAAAATATATAAAATAATTAAATTATAATTAATTAATTGAGAAATTAGTTTAGTTCTACTTATACAAAAAATAGTTTAGTTTTTTAGTTTTTTTATAGTTATTACTAAGGATAAATGAATAAATGCATAAATTAATGAATGGATCAAAGTGCTAAAAGGGTAAATGAGTAAATGCATAATGAGGTAAGGGGGAAAATGCTCAATTTTAAAGTTCACGGGGTATTTTGCTTACTTTGGGAAAGTTCAGGGGAAAGTTTGCTTACTTTTAAAGTTCAGGGGAGTATTTTGCTCACTTGAAAAAAGTTCAGAGGGACTTTAAAAAAAAATAATAATTCATGGTTGTTAAAATCGTGATTCTAATGATAAAATTTTACGATTCTACGATTTTATACTATTTTGTACGATTTTACGATTTTACTACGATTCTACTAACATCTGTTTTAGAATTTTTTTGGGTTGAAATAATTGTTCGAGTGTTAGATCCTCAATATAAAAAGACTTTTAATAGTTTAGTCCAATATCCCTATATATGTCCTAAACATATTAGAAAATAATTAAAAGTCCAAAATCTTAATGTTTTATTAATATTTTATTTTTTGAGTATATTTTTGTTATATTTTAAATATATCAGTTTTTAGAAAATTAAATAAAATTATTTATTAATAATTAGGTAAAATCTTATGATTCTACGATCCCGATTTGACAGAACCCAAACGATCATACTTAAATTCCCGATTTTAATAATGTCGGGTGTTTTGCACTTTTGCCTAGATTCTATTTGCATCAGAGATTGATTGTTCAGGAAAGAGTGTTGAGGCCAGTAAGGTCATACGCTAAGGCACATTGGGCTAAAGGCACATGGGGGTTTTGATTTCCTATTCTAAACCCATATGCCCCAATGAAATTGGTACTCAAGTGGTAATAAAAAAATAAAAATAAATAAATATAACAATTAGTATATATTCCTTCTGTCCCAATTTATAAGTCTTTTTTGGGGAATTCAACTTTTTAAGATGTATTGATAATCAATGAAATACCAACTTTATCTTTGGTCCTACTATAATAATGTAATGATTTATAATTTTAATGCATGAAGGGTAAATTAGTAAAGTGATATGATAAAGTACTTTAATTTTTTAAATGAGACACTTATTTTAGGACGGACGGAGTATTTAGAAGACTATGCTTATTTGAGACTGAGAGCTTATCAACACAATAATTTATCCTATGGCATCCAATTTTGGTGCAAGAGAGTTAGGATGAAGTATTAATAGTGGTGGTGGATTGTATAATTGTATTGCACAACTGACACACAACACAATATTAAAACACATGATAATTAACATGGTTCAGCTTTAATCTGACCTATATACACAACACCCTCACTTTGCCGCACAAAACAACTTTATATAAGCACACATAATACCCTCAGAATGATGCACACAATACCTTCACTCTTCTCTTCCTTTATCTTCTCATCTTCTCTATTTCTTTCTCATCACCATGCGCTTACATTTATAGGCTAAATGGGACACCAGATTGCGTGTTCAAATAGTTGTCCTAAGGCGGCAAGTAAGCTTCATTCTTAAGAAAAGTAAGAAACTTCTTAGGCTGCTTCATCACCTCATGTCATCAGCAACTATTTCACCCAATAGATTTCTTTTGTTGCCATTTTTTTTGCCGTCTTTAGACCCTAATGAGCTAAACCTCCTTTGACCAGTCAACAAGTTTGTCTACCTCACCTACAACTAGCTTCAATTTCCTTCAAGCTTATGTTTTCTTCATAACTAAGGTTGTCCTTCCTTCATAATTAAGAATTTGCTCTATTGACTATTCAAAAGCAATATGATACCATCAATCACAGCCGACACATCATATGACCATTATAATTTCAGCACATCATAACAGCCTATGACTCCATTTATTGTGGGTAATTCATATATTTTTACCTAAAAATTGATCAAAGTTGATCAATAATTATTAGGATCTCTGATTAAAAATACGCAAATTAAAAGGGACCTAATTGAAGTTTTGACAAAACTTAAGGATTGTAAAAGAATTTAATATGTATTTTATACTCTAAAATATGTACACGTCAACTTTTGTTGTAAATTTGGTATATTAGTCTTTATTTTTTTATTTTCTCCACAGGCCGATCTTTTTGAGAGTATATAAATAGTCCAAAATTTAGTTAATTATATTTTTGTATGGATATAATCAATTGGAGAATACATAAATGGTTCAAAGTTTAGTTAATTATATTTTTGTTTACTTAAAAAAATAAAATTCTATCATATAAAAACCATTGTGGGCATTTCGGTTCTACTATCATTAAATCTTGGGAAAACATTAAAAAATATCAACTTTGTAGCCTAAAAACGACAATTATAAAAAGTAATTAAAAAAAACATCAATAAACAAAAATAATTACGAGAAAGGATAAAATATAACCTTGGTTCATAATGCCCCTTAACGCATGATCTTAGTGTAAAATTTATATTTCACCAAGTAAAAGTTTTTGACACAAGATGTTAAACTTTTATATTTGGAGTGTAAAATTTTTACTGCGTCTGGAAATTTTTTTATTTCATTCCTTACAACTTTTATGTAACACCCCGCGTTTCCTTTCTCCTTTCTGGAATTCTTTTTCAAGTGTTAACGTTTTGTGACGTCACTTATTCATGACGTCTTGTGTAATCTTGGTACGCGTAAATTTTACGCGTTTAAGTTTTGGAGTTTAGTGGGACAACTTTGTGAACTTTCGTTTCCGGGTTCGGGATTTATTGTTCGTTGGCAACTACGTGAGTTCGCTGCAACGTCTTCTCATGGAGCTTCGGCAATCATGTTGCGTTCCCGAACGTGTTATCCTAGTTCATAGTAGATGTTTTGTGATGTATTTTCGGGGTCTCGTATTGACGTTAGTGGCATGAGGGACATTTGATTGACCTAGGGTAGATGCATGTACACGGGTTGGTTCGCACTCGACTTAGACGGTCGGAGGATATGACAGTTTCGATTCCTTTCTCTTACGGGGCTTTGATGAGCTCACCCCTTGCCTGATGTCCCAAACACCAGTTTGCAGGAAATATTTCGGCTACGAACAGCATGCGGTGCAACGACACTTTACTTTTGTTTTCTTGTTGCAGGTTCTGGAATTGCCCAGACTGGCACGGATGTTGATATGGGATTTGGGACGGTCATACATAGAGTTGTTCCATTTTAGTTTCATTTGTTTGTCCCCTGTATTGGGACTGTTGTTGTATTTCTTGGGAGTCAGTATGTTGGCATATCCCTTCCTTATATTTGATATCGTTGCATCTTTGGAGAGATGTATTCTTTTGGCACCTCGATGTGCCTTGTGTATCATTTGGTTTTAGCTTTCGCTTGATTATGTATGGAATTATTGTTATTAATAATATTCCATTCATTTTATTAGTATTTATGATCTTAGTTGGTCGCTTTTTGTATGGATCACACCCCAGATTTCTCGGATGTCCAAGGTTGGGAGTCTTTGAAATCTAGGGGGGTGAAAGTTTGGTATCAGAGCACTAGGTTTCACTGTCTTAGGGACGACGGGTGTGGGTTGGTGGTACGTTCGACATTCGATGTTATCTACGATTTCGATATGCGTTTTCTCTATGTGCTTCCAGGTCTCCGTGTGTTCATTGTGTGGCATTGAAGACATGTCTTACTAGATATATCCCATTGTGATTTAATCCCAACGGAGTAGGACCACTCCTCAGTCACTTTTCTTTTTCGTACTCGTATCATGGTGTTAGCTACCGAGGAATGTGAGTAGATCATTCGGTCTGATAAACCGGATCTGTCTCGCGGACTAAGGTACCCCCTGATTTTGAGGACACAATCTCCTAAGGTGGTAAGGTTGTAACGCCCCGCGTTTCCTTTCTCCTTTCTGGAACTCTTTTCCAAGTGTTAACATTTTGTGACGTCACTTATTCATGATGTCTTGTGTAATCTTGGTACGTGTAAATTTTCCGTGTTTAAGTTTCAGAGTTTAGCAGGACGGCTTTGTGAACTTTCTTTTCCAGCTTCGGGATTTATTGTTCGTTGGTGACTACGTGAGTTCGCTGCAACGTCTTCTCATGGAGCTTCGGCAATCGTGTTGTGTTCCCGAACATGTTACCCTAGTTCATAGTAGACGTTTTGGTATAGCACTTATGTGAATTGTTTGTTATATTTTTATTTTGTGAATAATGATAATTGTTGAAAATGATTTCGGGAAAGAAATGACCGAAGGGTAAATTAGTATTTTCATATTAAGAACACTTAGTGGAAAGTGTAGAGATTTTGCTAAGTGTTGGGGTATGAATGACATAGTGGTAAATAGAGAGGATGACAATGGGTAGAAGGGTAATTAAGAGGCATGATGACACTCTTGTAATTAACCCTAAGTTGTGAAGAAATTGGTAATTTCCCACTTTTATATGGTGTCTCACTCCTAGCCATTAGATCGTATCTCCTATCTTTAATCTCAACCCTTGAATGTTAAGGCCTTGTTTGCCAAATTAATGGGTTTTGTGTGTGGTGTATTAAGTCTTCCATTTACAAGACTTGTTTCTAGCCCTTGGATCCATTTATCTTTTACCCACATTTGTTTTGGACCCTGTGATTGTGAGAGAGGTGGATGAAGGATCTTTACACATGGGTGAGTGTAGTTGTCTTCATTTGGCAAGACTTCATTATTTCTCTCCATTTTCTCTCATCTTTTCCCTCTTGGTTCTTCTCCACTTATGGGTTGAATTCATCACCCTAAGTTGGGAGTTTGATGTGACCTTCAACATGAAAGTTGATCATGTTGTTCTTATCTTCTGTTTGAGCCAATGATTGGTAAGTGTTCTTCCCTCATTGTATGGTTTCTTTTCAAACCCTAGTTTTGGGTTTCTTGTTAAACCACTTCATGATTCTTGTTATCCTCTTGTGTTGGAGTTTGATTCATTGTTAGGGGACTATGGTGAAGCTTTCCACCAATTTGCTCCTTTGATTTAAGTATTGGGTGAAAGCTAGGGTTTCTTTGGCCTTGTTTCGTGGTTTGTTTTGCTCTTCATGGAGGTAGGGGAAAACTTCTTAACTATCTCATCTTGTGATTGTGTAGGTGTGAGAAATTGATTCTATAATTCCTAACCTTAAATAAAATTGCTAAGTGTATCCTTGAAAATATGAAGTTAGGATTTGAACATGTTTATGTAAATTAACTATTATGTATGGAGTACTTGGTGATGATATTGATAGGACTATGATGCATGCTAGTTGGGTGGTTGTTCTTGAGATTTCCAATATTAAAATATGTTTGTATGCCCATATATATGTATGTCTAGTGCTGCTTACGGGTTACCCATTGTCAACGCGGCAAACGTTGGGCGGTGTATGCCACCTGATTGTTTCATCCTTAGCCATGGGTCTTAGAAGGCTTCGGGCACAACTTGCGTTCAAAGACTCGATGGTTCACGGGATTCTGCAATTCACACCAAGTATCGCATTTCACTACATTCTTCATCAATGCGAGAGCCGAGATATCCGTTGTCGAGAGTCGTTTTGTTTCGATACAAGAAGATGCCACCCACAATTGCTCCCGTGAACGGGGCATCACAGGCTCGCACTTTCATTTGTTATGCTAGTTGGGTGGTTGTTATTGAGATTTCCAATATTAAAATATGTTTGTATGCCTATATATATGTATATGTATATGGGCATAGTTGTGTATATGTGTAAGTATAATTATAGATATGTGTATGTAAGTGTTAAGGATGTAGTCTTGGTGGTGAGATTATGCTAGCTCCTTTGGTTAACACATTTGAGGATATACCATGTGATTGGTGTAGCGTGGCATGTCAACTTAGAACGACTATCTAGTTCCCCTTTTGTGAAGGATATTTACTATTTTGGGAATTGATGTTATGTTTGAGATGTGATTTGTGAGAAACTTGCTTTAATTGAACTAAGAGCGTGTTTAAAAGAATGGAATTGTTATCCTTATGAATTAAATGACAACTTGATGACTTGGAACATTAATTGTGTATGAGAATGTATCCTTGTGATTTAAATGCTTTAATTGAGATATAAACATGTTAAATGAATGAAAATGTTATCCTTGTGTATTATATGACAACTTGATGATTTGGATCATGAAAGGTGCATGAGAAAGCATCCTTGTTGATTATTGCTTTAAATGAGATTTAAAAGCATGTTGAATGATGAATGACATTCGTGTTGGCATTTTAGAAATGTTGTTCATGAATATAATGAGATACATATTTATGTTGGTGCATGACTCATTGAGAACATAGTGCATATGGGTTCACCTTTTGTATTAAGAATTCAATTGGCGTTGGTCTACATCCGTTTGTGTATTTATGTGTGAGTAGACTTATTTTGGATCGTCGTAACAACTGGCCAGGCCGTGTTTCTCGCTCCTACAGAACTAGTCTTCCGAGAAATAGAGACGGTAGGGAGAGGACTTGTCCAAATCCTATTTCACGACCGTGTCATGTTTGACGGTCTTCCTTGTTAAAAGTGTGAAATATCAAAAGCACTTGGAAAGAATCGGTACGATAAATCTACCTTCTCTTATGAGCATAAAGTGAAGGGTTAAAGAATGATCTTGTTGACCCTTGGAGTTAGGGTGTGTGTGGTCGCGAGTGTACCATGAGGTGTGTGAGTCACATTGCATTTGAGTTACTAATATGGGATTTATGTTTACATGTGGATCATGATATTATCCTATGTGGTTGAGGAGTATGTTTAATGTGAATTTTGATTTATAATTCATATGTTATTAAAATGCTCAAGTGAAATTGGAGGATGTGAAAATATGATTTACATGCATTGTTTAAAATATAATGTAAGATAAACGCTTATAATTCTTGATATATGCTTATATACCTTAGGATGGTGATATGAGTTGTTTTCGGCTACGAACAGCATGCGGTGCAACTACCCTTCTCAAGTATCTAACTATATTTCTATATAGTGTAACACCAGTTTGCAGGAAATATTTCGGCTACGAACAGCATGCGGTGCAACGATACTTTTCTTTTGTTTTCTTGTTGCAAGTTCTGGAATTGCCCAGAGTAGCACGAATGTTGTTATGGGATTTGGGACGGTCATACATAGAGTTGTTCCATTTTAGTTTCATTTGTTTGTCCCCTGTATTGGGACTGTTGTTGTATTTCTTGGGAGCCAGTCTGTTGGCATATCCCTTCCTTGTATTTGATATCGTTGCATCTTTGGAGAGATGTATTCTTTTAGCACCTCAATGTGCCTTGTGTATTATTTGGTTTTAGCTTCCGCTTGATTGTGTATGGAATTATTGTTATTAATAATATTCCATTCGTTTTATTGGCATCTATGATCTTAGTTTGTCACTTTTTGTATGGATCACACCCCGAATTTCTCGGATGTCCCGGATTGGGAGTCTTTGAAATTTAGGGGCATGACATTTTATTTTATCACATACAAATTTTATTTCACCACGTAAAACTTTTAAAATTATAGGGGACATTTTAGTCCTACATTTAGAAGTTGTCAATTTTTTTACTATTTTAGTGAAAGTTATCTATTTTGTAATTATTTTTGTTTATTGACATTTTCTTTAAATAATTTTTTAAAGGTTGTCATTTTAATAAAATAGGCTCCAAAAATTATCGTTTAGTAAATATTATGTGACGCCGGACAGAATAGAGATTATTCTGTAGGCTAGCGCAACGGGTAATTTGCAAGAAAGAAAAGGGAGAAATTCGACCCAAAATTCAGAGAACACTCTGGAATTTTATATAATTATGTATAATCAAGAATGAATAAAAACAACCCACAAGCCGGGTATAAATAGCTGAAAATCGACCCTTAATGGGATTTTTGCCAAAAATAGCAAAACCCTAAAAGTCCTACCAAAACAAAACATGGAAAAAAATAAAAAGATTGCCAAAAATCTGGCCCAAATCGGGTTCAGAATCATCTCCTAATTGACAAATAAAAAATTACCATAAGTAGCAAAAAATAACTAAAAATAAAGAATCGAAAAGGAAAACAGCGGATTTGGGGCTCGAAACGATGTGCACCGAGCGTAGCTCGGTGGCCACGACGTCTGCGCCGAGATTAGCTTTCCGAATTGGGGTCACGGGCGCGAATCCGACACTCGTAGCTCCAGTTATGGCCAAAAAACCGACACGTGCACGGAAACTGCCCCAATTAGGCTGGATTACGATTTCTTGCCATTCTTGCGCTGATCCTCCTGCTCCAGGTAATCCAGCGCCATTAATGAGCAATCTGACAGCTCGGCATCGTCTGACTCGGATCCCCCTGCATCATTATGTAAATCTCAACTCCCTCAAGACTAAAATATCCAAATTATTCTTTTATTATGAAAAAACTTGAATTTTGTGTTTTAATCTGTATTCACGGAAACAGCTAATGGGAATTATAGCTTTTCCAGTTGTCCCCCTCACGGCCTCTCTTTTTCTATCTCTCTGTCTCTCTCTCCACCACAAGCAGTTATGGCAGTAGCCAGCTGAAAATCATTCAGGTCACTTCCAAATTTAAATAACAGCATCAGAAAGATTGTGTACTAACCACCTGTTCTAGTTTTTTTTTTTTTCCATACCACCTGTTCTAGTTCACTTTGTAGCTTTCATGTACACCGTAATGAAAATAATTTGGACACTGAAAAATAACTGATATGGTAAAATTCTAGTGACATGCATGCTAAAAAAAATTCAGTGTTCGTATAATACCGACAATCAACTGCTATTTAGCTGTCACTAAAAATAATTGCCTCCATTAAAAAAATAATAATAATAATTTGCCTCCATTTTAACTAGGTGCCAATTGCGACCGCTAAAATTATTATATCTTGTAACGAGAGAAGAATATAGAAAAATAATTTTTGGTCGTACTATAAAGATCACACATCGCAAAAACATGCATGAAATAATATAATGTAGGTGTTTTATAGACCACTTGCAGCACATCCATAACCGAAAAGAGCCGGAGGCGGCCACAAACATGCTGAGGATAACCACCGCTGGGGTGGAGGACCAAACACTAGTCTCATCTGCATGATGGTTTTCTTCAAGAATCAAAGACCTTGTTAGTACATCTTCTTCCATTTTTGCTCAGTTCTATGTTGGTATGCTTCAAGACAGGACACATTAAAGAGGTATATAGATAGGACAGTAGCAGTAGCCAACACTATGTGGGTGATAGATATTTTGGAAAGTCAACTAAATATATAAATATAGTTAGATACTTGAGAAGGGTAGTTGTATTATATGTATATTTATTTGTATATGTATTTATAAGAGCTACCCCAAATCCTTGATTGGATGCATCTGTTTCAACAATTTTAAACCATAGAGGATTAGCTAAAGATAAACAAGACAATTGTTGATGCAGGGGGATCTGAGTCAGACGATGCCGAGCTATCAGATTGCTCATTGATGGCGCTGGATTACCTGGAGCGGGAGGATCAGCGCAAGGATGACAAGAAATCATGATCTAGTCTAATTGGGACAGTTTCCGTGCACGTGTCGGTTTTTTGGCTATAACTGAAGCTACAAGTGTCCGAATCACGCCCGTGACCTCAATTCGGAAAGCTAATCTCGGCGCGTACGTCATGGCCACCTAGCTCCGCTGGGTGCACATCGTTTCGAGCCCTAAATCTGCTGTTTTCCTTTTCAAATCTTTATTTTTAGTTAATTTTTGTTATTTATGGTAATCTTTTATTTGTCGATTAGGAAATGATTCTGAACCCGATTTGGGCCAGATTTTTGGCAATCTTTTGATTTCTTTCCGTATTTTGTTTTGGTAAGACTTTTAGGGTTTTGCTATTTTTGGTAAAAATCCTATTAATGGTCAATTTTCAGCTATTTAAACCCGGCTTGTGGGTTGTTTTTCATGATTCTTGATTATAACAATTTTATTAAATTCCAGAGTGTTCTCTGAATTTTGGGTCGAATTCTCCTGTTTTTACCTTGAAAATTACCTATTGCACTAGCCTGCAGAATAATCTTTATTCTGTTCAGCGTCAATTGGTATCAGAGCCCAACATCTTCCTGAGGCGGTATTTCCATCAGTTTTCGATGACTAATTATCGTGGTGGTCGTCGTGGGCAGGTTCCGATTGAGGAAGTCCCGCACCGTGATCGTAACGTTCAGGATGTTATGATTGAGGATTTGCAGAGGCAAGTGGCCGAGTTAACCCAGCGCCTAGCGGCGCAGGAAATCGGTAATCATGATGTGGAAGATTCTGATACCGATAATTCCACCTTCGAAAATCCGTATCACAATCGATTCCGAGAGTACCGTCATGGAGATCTCGGCTTCAAAGTAGACCTTCCCGAGTTTTCTGGTACGTTACAAGCCGATTGCTTTATTGATTGGTTGAATGAAGTAGAACGAATTTTCGATTATAAAGAGGTCCCGGATCGTGTCAAAGTAAAATTGGTGGCCATCAAACTCAAGGGTAGAGCATCTGCGTGGTGGGAGCAGTTGAAACTTTTAAGAAACAGGCAGGGCAAGGCCAAGATCACTGATTGGGAGAAGATGAAGAAGAAGATAAAGAGCCACTTCCTTCCCTTTGGCTATACTCAAACCCTGTTTCAACGACTTCATTCGTTGAGGCAAGGGATGAGATCGATGGAAGATTATACGAAGGAGTTCTATCAGTTGATCGCTCAGAATGATCTGACTGAGACAGAAGAACATATGGTAGCGCGATATTTGGGGGGTTTAAGACAACCTCTGCAGGATGCCCTCAGCCTTCACTCGCTGTGGATAGTTTCTGAAGCCTACCAGCGTGACCTTGCTGTAGAGAAACAGCAAAATAGAAGACCCGTCATCAGAAATGACCAAAGCAATAGGCCATCTCGCCCTCAAGAATCCCGTCCTCCCCAGCAGCCACCAAAGGGTAATCCTAACCCTACTATTAAGTGTTTTCGATGTGGTGAACAGGGGCATATAGCAACCCATTGCAGGAATCCTGCCAGTCATACGGGCAAAAATCTACTGCTTGAGGAAGGCGTGGAAGACGAGACTGAGGAGGTTGGAGAGCCAGTGTATGACGAAGAAGGAGATGAGGATGTGTTGTATGGAGACGGCCGTGAAACTCTAGTCATTCGTAAGAGCCTCCTGACTCCCAGAGGCGATTCCGAAGATGATTGGTTGAGAACCAATATTTTCCACACAACCTGCACCGTGGCTGACAAAGTCTGCAAGATGATTATTGACAGTGGCAGTTGCGAGAACGTAGTCTCTGAAGACGTTGTCCAGAAATTGTAGTTGACGACAATCGTCACCCCAAGCCATACAAACTGTCATGGATGAATAAAGGCAGTGAGGTAACAGTAGATAGACGATGCTTAGTGTCTTTTTCTGTTGGCAAGAAATATTTCGATAATGCTTGGTGTGATGTAGTGTCCATGGATGCATGTCATATACTGTTAGGCAGACCTTGGCAATATGATCGAAGTGTGGTACATGACGGACGGAAGAATACATATTCCCTTAGCATCAAAGGGAAAAAGATTGTGTTGGCACCTCGTCGGGAAGGACCCAATCCCACCCCGGTTGTCAATAGTAACAATTTGTTTTCTATCTCCAGGTTTTTGGTTGAAGTTGAGCGTGAACATGTAGTTTATGTTTTACTGCCTTGTGGAAATAGTGCAACAGGTGAGGTTCCAGAATTACCCACGGAGGTCCAACAACTGCTTTTGGAATTCTCTTATTTGATGCCAGAAGACCTTCCTCCTGGACTACCGCCTATGAGAGATATTCAGCATCAGATCGACCTAATCCCGGGTTCGAGTTTGCCCAATAGACCAACATACCGCCTCAGCCCAAAGGAAGCTGAAGAGTTGCAGCTACAGGTAGTAGAGTTGCTGGAGATGAGCTACATCCGTGAAAGTATGAGCCCATGTGTCGTTCCTGTCTTGCTGGTGCCAAAGAAAGATGGTTCCCGGCGCATGTGTGTAGACAGCAGAGCCATCAACAAGATTATGGTGAAGTACAGATTTCCCATTCCCCGCCTGGATGACATGCTAGATCAACTGTCCGGTTCTAAGGTCTTCTCCAAAATTGACCTTAAGAGCGGATACCACCAAATCCAAATAAGGCCTGGAGACGAGTGGAAGACGGCCTTTAAGACACAGCATGGGTTGTATGAGTGGATGGTCATACCATTTGGACTGTCCAATGCGCCCAGAACGTTCATGAGATTTATGCATCAAGTTTTACGGCCTTTCATGGGGAAATTCGTGGTAGTCTACTTCGACGATATCCTTATTTATAGCCCTACATGGGCCTCACACTTTGATCACCTCCGTGCAGTTTTTGATATGCTCAGGAAGGAGCGCCTGTTTGTTAATCAGAAGAAGTGTTCTTTCTTCACTACTTCTGTAACTTTTCTGGGTTTTGTTGTGTCTACTAATGGTGTTCATGCAGATCAGTCAAAGATAGATGCAGTCTTGTTGTGGCCCCAGCCAAAAACCTTGCATGATGTCAGGAGTTTCCATGGGTTGGCATCTTTCTACCGCCGCTTCATCAGGAATTTCAGCACCCTGATTGCTCCTATCACAGAGTGCCTCAAGGGACATGATTTCCACTGGTCTAAGGAGGCAGAAGCCATCTTTCAACTGGTCAAGCAGAAGATGACAGAGGCACCGGTGTGTGCACTCCCTAATTTTGATAAAGTGTTTGAGCTGAATTGTGATGCATCTGGAGTTGGCATTGGTGGTGTTCTAAGCCAAGAAAGGCAACCCATAGCTTTTTTCAATGAGAAACTGTCGGGATCCAAGAAGAATTACTCCACCTACGACCTGGAGTTTTACGCCATCGTTCAGTCCTTGAATCATTGGCGTCACTACCTTGTGCATAAGGAATTCATCCTTCTTACTGATCATGAGGCCCTGAAGTACATCAATGGTCAACACAAGCTGAGCAGACGACATGCCAAATGGGTGGCGTACTTACAAGAGTTCACTTTTTCCCTGAGGCACCTATCAGGGAACCTGAACCGTGTTGCAGATGCCCTTAGTCATCGCACTTTACTCCTCACCACCATGAGTACCCGAGTCACAGGATTTGAAACTTTCACTGATTTGTATGCCACAGATCCTTCCTTTGGAAAAATCATTCAGGAGGTAACATCTGGTCATCGTCATGATTTCCTTTTGCATAATGGTTATTTGTTTCGTGGGCTACAATTGTGCATTCCAGATTGTTCGTTATGGCAACAGATTATTAGTGAACTTTATAATGAGGGTCACTTCGGGCGAGACAAGACATTGGCCCTTATTGCTTCTGATTATTATTGGCCCAAATTGACCAGTGACGTGGCTCACTTTGTGGAGCGTTGTTATGTATGCCAAAGGTCCAAAGGTGTTCTCACCAATGCAGGCCTTTACACCCCCTTACCGGTTCCCGAAGCTCATTGGATCGATGTCAGTATGGACTTCGTGTTGGGCTTACCCCGAACCCAACGAGCCTGTGATTCTATTTTAGTTGTGGTTGACAAGTTTTCCAAGATGGCCCACTTTGTAGCTTGCAGGAAAACCATGGATGCTGCCCGGATAACCCATCTTTACTTCAGGAAGATTGTGCGTCTCCATGGTGTTCCTCGATCCATCACTTCAGATCGAGACACCAAGTTCATCAGTAATTTTCTGGAGGAGCTTATGGGGAAAGTTGGGCACGAATCTGAATTTCAGCAGCGCTTATCACCCCCAGACGGATGGTCAGACCGAAGTGGTGAATTGGAGTCTAGGAAATCTGTTGAGGTGTTTAGCAGGAACTAAACCCAAGCAGTGGGATCTGGCATTACCTCAAGCAGAATTTGCCTACAACAGGTCAACGAGCAGGACCACAGGAATGAGCCCTTTTGAGATCGTCTATGGTCAGAATCCATCTGGAGTACTGGACTTAGTGCCGATTCGTGTGGGCCATGTGCATCCTAGGGCAGATGAGTTGGCACAACATCTTCGAGGCATCCATGAGCAGGTGAAACTGGCCATTCACGAGAGCAATGCCAAGTACAAAGCTCGAACGGACAGTCATCGTCGTCAGGTACTTTTTGATGTTGGTGATTTTGTTTGGGCTGTATTAACTTGTGATCATTTCCCTGTTGGCGAGTATAATAAGCTTAAGGAGTGGAAGATTGGACCCTGTGAGATATTGCAGAAGATTAATGACAACGCATACAGGTTGCGTCTCCCTAGTCACTTGAAGACTTCTGATGTCTTTAATGTGAAACACCTGACTCCTTGTTTTGCGGATTCTGTTGATGCTGCCATGAACTCAAGGACGAGTTCTTTCCAACCCGGGGTGACTAATGCAGGGGGATCCGAGTCAAACGATGCCGAGCTGTCAGATTGCTCATTGATGGCGCTGGATTACCTGGAGCGGGAGGATCAGCGCAAGGATGGCAAGAAATCGTGATCTAGCCTAATTGGGGCAGTTTCCGTGCACGTGTCGATTTTTTGGCCATAACTGAAGCTACAAGGGTCTGAATCGCGCCCGTGACCCCAATTCGGAAAGGTAATCTCGGCGCTCACGTCATGGCCACCGAGCTCTACTGGGTGCACATCGTTTCAAGCCCTAAATCCGCTGTTTTCCTTTTCAAATCTTTATTTTTAGTTAATTTTTGTTATTTATGGTAATATTTTCTTTGTCGATTAGGAAATGATTCTGAACCCGATTTGGGCTAGATTTTTGGCAATCTTTTGATTTCTTTCCGTATTTTGTTTTGGTAAGACTTTTAGGGTTTTGCTATTTTTGGTAAAAATCCTATTAATGGTCGATTTTCAGCTATTTAAACCCGGCTTGTGGGTTGTTTTTCATGATTCTTGATTATAAACAATTTTATTAAATTCCAGAGTGTTTTCTGAATTTTGGGTCAAATTCTCCTATTTTTTCCTTGAAAATTACCTATTGCACTAGCCTGCAGAATAATCTTATTCTGTTCAGCGTCAATTGTTTAGCTTTAAGCTTAATCTTTCTAACAGCTTCAGTATGCTCTTCAGTCCAAGGAAGATGATTATTTCCTAATCTTTGGTAAAGAATAGCACTATCCTGAGAAAAATTCTGATAATAATCGGAGATATAATTCAAACTTCCAAGAAATCTTTGAAGTTGAGTTTTATCTGTAATTACATCAGGAAATTTAGAAGTAAATTCAATACTTTTATCAATTGGAACAATTTTTCCTTCATGTATATTATGACCTAAAAATTGAACTTTATTTTGAAAAAGTTTCATTTTAGGTGCAGAGATAACTAAACCATTACGTTTCAAAACATTTTTAAGAATTTTCAAATGTTTGAAATGTTATTCAATGGATTTAGAATAGACAAGAATGTCATCAATATAGACAATCACAAAATCAGAATAAGGATTGAATATATCATTCATGACATGTTGAAATTCAGAAGGAGCATTTTTTAAACCAAATGACATTACGTTCCATTCATAATGGCCAAAAGGAACAACAAAAGTAGTTTTATATCTGTCTTTGGGATCAATCTGAATTTGCCAAAAACCATATTTCAAATCAAATTTCAAAAATAAAACAGCTGAATTTAATCTATTCAATAAATCCTTTTTATTAAGGATTGGATAACGAATCCATTTTAACACATCATTTAAAGGTTTATAGTTAATAACCAATCTGAGAACACCTCGTTCCTTTTCAGAGTGTTTATTAACATAAAACGCAGTACAACTCCAAGGATAGTTGCTAGAAACAATTAACTTCTTATCAAGAAGGTTTTGGATTTCATTCTTACAAAGGTCTATGTAGTCTTTTTTTCATTTGACTAGCACAAGCTTTTGTAGGAATAAATTTATCATCAAAACTTTCTTCATAAGGAAGTGAAACAATATGTTGTTTCCTATCCCGGAAAGCATTAGGGATATCACTACAAACTTCAGAAAGAAATTGATTCTGAATTGTTTGTATTTCAATTTGGATGTCATAATTTAACAACCTTTGATTGATATTCAAGGACATAATTTCCTTCTGCAAATAATTTATTTGCTTCTCTTTAAAGAAAATATTTTCTCTAAGAGTATTGATGTTTTTATTAAGGGGTTGTGTTATAAATTTAAACACAATAGAATACTCTTGCAAAGTAGTAAAAATACCTGTAGAATCAATTTTATCTATAGGCATTAAAGATGTAAGAAATGGAGTGCCCAATATTACTGGTAAACTCATATTCTTGATTAATAAAAAAGTAGTTGGTAAACAAAAACCTTCATTACAAATATAAACCTTATTTAGTTTATAATTGATCTGCATTTTACTACCATTAGCACTTAATAGCCCTTGAATAGTTTTTTCAAAATATTGAGTAGGAATTAATCCTTCCTGGATGCAATTTAAATCAACACCACTATCAACAATAGTCATTAACTCTGGTAAGACATACTTTTCATTAATGACAATCTTAACATTGATATACCATTTTTGAAAAGTAACCTGATCAAGAAGACATAAATAATCATATTTAACAAGTTCATCCTCAGGAGAAACCTCAGACTCAATCTTAGGAGAGTTAAGAGAAGCCTGAGCTAATTGAAGTTGAGTTATCATTAACTCACTCTTGGTTTGGTTAGCCTTTAATTGCTGAATCTCAGTTTTCAAAACATTAACTTCCTGACGAAGGTCATTAATATTAATAGGTCTTTCGGAAGTAGATCCTTCTAACCTATTGAAAACTTCTTTCATGGTAAAAGACTGATTAGGAACCTTAATTGTTTCCTATTTTTCTTCCTTAATCTGATTCTAGTAACAATACTTGATCATCTTAAGTTTAATTTGTGGGTCATTAATTTTATCTAACAATTCAACAAAGGATTGTTGTTGGCTAGTTAAGACATTAAGACTTAAACCATTCATTTCAACAATAGCCTTCCAATAGTTGGAAGAACCTTAATTTGTACCACAATTACAAGAATTAGTAGTACATACAGGACTATCTTTAGAAGAAGATGAAGAAGTTGACAATAACATAATTTCATTGTCAGATTCAGAATCAAAAGAACTCTGGTCAGAATCACTGGAATTCAGAAACAACTTACTTAATTGAAGTTGAAGATTAGGATCAATCTCAAGACTATCTAATTTAGCCTTAGTCTTACATTTATTGGCATAATGGCCAATCCTACCACATTTATAACACTTAGCATTTGTTTTAGAACTACTTTTACCCTTATACTTAGGGTTAGTCCTAGGCTTGTACTCCTTATTAATACTGTTTTTCTTGTGTTTTCCTTTATGATAACGCTTCCTACGATAAGGTTTAGTATCCTTAGAAACCTTATGCTTCCTTTTATTAGGATATTCATTAGTGACATTGTAACCAAATTGATCACAAAACTCACCCAACTCCTTTCTACTAGAAAGACGTTGAGATTTCAATTGGTGTCTTAATTTCAAATCATTACACAGTGAAAGACCTTCTTGTATAAAAATACTAATTAAATCACCATAATTATAATCATTGTAAAGGATAGACATTCCATTATGTTTATCTCTTAACTTCTTCCTAACCTTTTCTGCAAAGAAAGTTAGAAGACCATCTATGAACTTAGCTTTCCGATGCTCACTATTAGCATCAGTTCGTTGAGTAACTCTAGCTAAGAAAACATCCTTATACCACCTAAAATGAGTAAGTGTAGGACATTTAAGATTCTGCAATATCTCACGACCACGCTCATGGTTAATACCCTCACGGCCAATGAAATGATGGATGATAGTCAAGACTAACGTATAAACAGCATCAGTAACTTGAACATCTTGATTAATCTCATTTTTGAAAATTTTGAAAGCATGAGTTATTTCATTTTTCTAGTTTTGAGAGATAATATTATCCCACCAGCCTTTCAAAACACCAGTAAAACCACAGGTAATAAAACCAACAATTTGTTGTTCAGTATTATCAGCATTTTTACAAATTGTACTATACATCATCATTTGATGTATCATTTCATAAATAGAATATTCAGATTTACCATCAATATTCCATTCATAAATAGTTTTTAAATTAAAAGAGACCTGTCCATGTAAATATTCTTCTTCAAAAAGAATATCTTGAGGAATAGGTCGAGGATAGTAATTTCGGCTTGCACCAATATCACTTACCTGCTTAATATTTTTAGAAAAATTGATTTTATTCAAATTCAAATTAGAATTTATAGAAATCAACGATTGTTCAAAATCATTTATTTGATTTAAAGAAATATCAAGGTTTTCATCTTCTAAATCAGAATCATTCTGAGATAAAACATTTAACTTAAGATCTTTTAATTTTCTCAAAAGAACAGAATAAAATTCTTCATTGATTGGGGGAGAAGCTACAGGAGCTTTAAGTTTAAAACCTTTAACCTCCATTGGAGGCTTAACAGAGATTAGTTAAAATAGGTTCTTCTATTTTGGTTTTAGACAAAATCATGGAATTTATATTAGATTCAATTCTAGATAACTGTTTTCCAAACGTTTGAAAACACAAATTAGTGTAATTGTTTTGTTTGAAAATATTATGAAAATCAGCTGTAAATGGATCCTTATTAGAATTAGTTCCAAGCTTAACATAAGCAATAGCTTCTTTGGGCTTGGGAACAACTAAATCAGGGGAGGATTTCCTAGAACCAGAAGACTCTATTTTCAACGATTCAGGAGGAGGATGGACAAAGTAAATTACTTTTCCATTTGAAGTAGTCCAAGTTTTAAGAAGATTATCTAAAACAAGAATTGAAGGATTCTGTATACTATAAAAGTAACAAAACCATTTTGCAAAAGGCACAATTTCTTTTGTCAAATCAATATAGTTATAAAACTGAGTTTTATAAAAATCAAGTTGTTCGTCTTTGAACATACCAAAATACCAGTTTCTAAAAGTTGTATACTCTGGTTTCTGAAAATCATTATTAATAGCATTTCTATCTACGATAAAAACCATTAAAAATTTATTTCAAATGTTGTAGGAGTGGAAGATTCCCTACGACGATTATAAATACCATGCAGAATTTGCTAGTCAGAAATTTGAACACCTTCTAAAGACACAGTTTCTTCATAAGATACTTCAAGATGTAAATCCACATCAAACATTCTAGAACTAGAAGGAATGGAAACCTTGTAAGGAGGGATTGTACTCCTAAAGGAAGATTCTCTAGTAGAATGACATCCGGGCAAAATTCTAAGTTGTCTAAAATTTAAAACAACCTCTCCATCCACATGTTGGATGATAGAATTAATATCTTGATTAATTAAAGGTCTTGGAGGAATAACGTTTTGTATCGTCCAAGAATCAGGGAAAACAACTTCATCCTAGGGGTCACAACCTTAGAAGTCATTAAATTGGTGTCAATTAACACAGTTTGACCTGAAGTAAACATAGTTCTAACTTTATGGCATAAGGTATTTAAGACCTTATACTGGATCCTATAGTCAACACAAATCAATTCAGTGTCAGGCATATAATTATACCCATGAGTTTGAATACGAAGATTAATTGCTTCATACAAATTAGGATCTGTCAAGGACAGACTTAAATTTGGAAAAACATTGAAGTAAACTAGTCCATGACTTAGACTAGTTTCTACAACACCCATTAATGATGGTCTAAAATCTAGACATCTACCATCTCTTAAGGTAGCCTGAAAAGCGGTATTCATTCCAAGTAAGGTCAATAGTCTAAATGCAACCTGTATTAACCCTATATGGATAAATTTATAGTTGGAACCATAATTTTCCAAATCTTTAGGACTTAACAACTTAAGTGTAGTGTCTTGATCATCTAGACTTATGGTCCGTTCCATGGTTTTAATTGCCATGGTACTTATCATTTCGAAAATACCATACTTATATATGGTTTTAGGTTTTACCCTAGGAATTGTCCAGTCATTCATTAACTATTTATTTTTCTCAAAAGAGATCAATTCTTTGTTCTTAATAAAACTAGAGCTACTCATGAAGAATAGAGTTGATGATATATGAAAATAATAGAATAATTTTATAAAAATCAAACTTTAAAAGATAAATGGTTGCCAAAAATATCATGATTCATTTAAAACGATGGTTACTCGACTGTCAACGATTTATGGGAAACAATGGTCCTGGACGCAATCTAATGCAAAATGACCTAACATTTCAACACGTGACTTTATGACAACCCATAACCTTATACTAAAATCATGATGATAATTTAAGCATACATTTAACAAGAAAAGTTTAACTAATATAAAATCATGTTATACAAATCATACATCATCAAGAATTTCTACTCTAACATGGCTTTAATACCAAATATCAAAGTAAATTGCGGAAAGTGAAAGGAACTTACAATAACTGCACTCTTTATTCCAATATGTTTGCAAATATATTTTACACACTCAAAGGAGAAAGAAAACAAACTTAGAGTCAAAGAAAGACTCTGAAAGAAATAAACTAAAGAAAGTTATGTCCTCTAATACAAAAACCCTTATCTTATATAGAGATAAAAAGGGAAAGCAAAGATAAGATAAAATCTTTCGGGTATGCAATTGGGCCCCATCAACAAAGACTCGAACCTTACTTTACCAGACCAGATCCGAAAATCACTCAACTTTTTCCAAAGTGATTGGGTAGTGAATGGAGGTGATAATCTGATCTAACACAAAAGACACTCCATCGAATAATTGACAGGTGGCATAAACCAAATTACATTATATGAAGAGATAAGATACAATTATCTTAATGCTAACATAACAAAGAAATAATAATACTTCTTCAAAACGTCATGGCATGCGTCATATTGGTCCCTTGGAAGCTGTAGAGGCAACAATAGTGATCATTGCATCCTAATAGTCACCCATAGTCGCTTCACCATCATCATCAAGGTCATCTCTGGATTCTGACACTCTCCAGCAAGACAAGTCTGGCTGGCCATAGATTGATCATCTCTCATTGAAGACGAAGATGGAGGAGCAAAAGAACTCATAAATTGACTCTTCATGAATTCCATGCACTTAACCATTAATTCAAATTCCCCTAAATTTGGAAATTGATGTCTGAAAGAGGACTTAATTTCCTCAAAAGGATTAGACACTTGTTTAATTACAAGAGATTGAGATTGAGCTTGAGAAATCTTCTCAATGTAAACATTGGTTTTTTCAAAAACTTCTTTGTCCAGAGTTTCAATTGAAACTGAACTCCACCATCTGTAAGAGAAAACTCTTTGGAGGGTAGGAATTTTCATATGATCAAAGTTATATTGTAACTCCCACTTGGAAATCCAAGGGATTGCTAAATTCAGCAAAAAACAACAATTTAGAGAATCCTACAGGAAGATCCTCTTTTCCCCTTAAATGAGGATGGTGCATAGACCAAGAACTGAAATGCTTCCTAATAGGTTTAGGAAGAACATCAATATCTGGTCCATATAAATTCCACCAGTAAAAAATCCAATTTGAATAAGAATTTTTCAAAGACTCAGGGCAAAACTTGAAAAACCAAATATGCTTGAATTTGACATTCTGGTATAAAAATGCATGTTTCCATGCCTCTTTATAATCCTAGTAATTGAAAGAGTAATTAGGTCCAGATCTAGAAAAAGACCTGGGCTTGGAAGAATCAAGACCTTAATCATTAGGCTTGATGACTCTTTTAATTACAGTCTTAGTGTAAGAAATTGGGCTTTTGACTTTTTCATCAGATTTCTCAAAGTATGAGTAATAATTACAGAATTAGTTTCTTGCAAAATCATCTCATAAATATAACGTTCTTTATTTAATTGTGCACCATAATTCTGCGCATCGCCGAGATAATGAGGTTAGACTTCCCTAGGATCAAGCATCCACTAGATATCCTAAGGTTCCAAGGTTAAAACATATTGATTAATCCTATTATTATGAAGGAAATGAGGAGGTTTTTTAAGAAGAGCTTCCTTAGCATATTTAGGGATATTATTTCCCTTTTTAGATTAAAAGTGAGGGAAAATCTCCCCATTATCAAGATTCACTTTATTTGAATCCTTCTTCTTCTTGCCATTGCCTTTATTGGCTTGGGAACCCTTTGAAGGGTCACTCATTGAACTCCCTGCAAAAATTCACGAGTTAAAAAATCGGGTAAAGAGTTTGATTCACCCTTTATATATTCAATATCAAAATCGAAAGCGGATAAGTCTGTCTGCCATCCTGCAAAAATTTGTTTAGAAGCAAGATTTTTTATGTCATTTTTCAAAACTTATTTTACAGCATTGTAATCAACCCTAAGCAAAAAATGTTAGTTAAGTAAATCATCATGAAATTTATAGACACATTTAACAATGACTAAAACTTCTTATTTGATTGTAGCATAATTTAGCTGAGCATTTTTTCAAATTTAAGAAGTAAATCTAACAAGTTCTTCTTTATTGGAAGAGGGATTAAGCTGCTTTAAAATATATTTATTTGTATATGTATTTATAAGAGCACTTTCCCTTCCAGAAAACATGTCCCACTTTTGTCTCCTACACTCCCTTTGGACTTTTTTGATCCACAGTCGAGAAATGAGTTTGAACACATCATGGGGCAAATATAGAAATTTGGTAATAAATATTAAACTTACAGAATAATCCACCTTTTAGACGTTTGAACTAATATTTTCTAAAAGTTGGGATTACCAATTTGGAAATCATTTTTTTTTCCGCCCAAGGCTCATTTGTTAGATCTACACTCAAACTTTGTTGTTGTGTCAAATCATTCTCCTCCGGTGGTATATGAGGATCAATTTAGGATTTCAAAGGTGAATCTTGCGTTGTTGAAACAAGAAGAAGGTGAAGTTATAGGTTTCTGATCTCGATTCGATATGAGTTTAGAGCTATGGAATTATTGGCGATGTATGAGAATCAATTTGATTTCCCGGATTGGTTCAATCGCATGAGAGAGCTATAACAGAGAGAAGGAGAACTGCTGAAAGGGTATCATGAGAATTTCGATTTATAAATAAGTCATGTGACCTGCACATGACTTATATACAGTCAAAATTTGCCACCAGTTAACCGGCAGAGGTTAAGTTGTAACATTTCAAAATTTTGTGGGACTTATGTACAAATATAAATATATATATATGTGTGTGTTTTAAACCAAAATTATTCATTTTCATTAACTTCATTAAAGAATGGTCCCACTAAAATTACAATTATACTATATTATCAAATGACAAAATGAAAAACATAAAATATCAAAAATTATCTTGAAAAGTCAAACGTAAACAACTAAATTGAAACGGAAAGAGTAGATGAACTCCCAAATCTACCAAAAGAAATAAAAATAATTATGAGAACATACAATTGTAATTCTTTTATCTTTATTTATAAAAGTGAAAGGAGAAAGTAAAAATAACTTGGACGCAAATAATTTGGAAAGATCACTAAGGCCCTGTTTGGTTCGCGGTCCGGTCCCATGTGGTTCGGTCTCATAATGGTTTTTTTGGGACCAGACACTGTTTGACAACATAGTTCTAAAAAAACAATGACCACTTGAGACAAAAAGGGGTAATTTGAGACACCAAAAATGATGATCTCAAGTGGTCTTATATACAATTGTCTTAACACATGGGATCATAAAATTTGAAAAATATATATAAAATTAAAAAAAATATATAATTTGAAAATAATATATAAAATTAAAAAAATAATATAAAAAATTTGAAATAATGTATAAAATTTGAAATATATATATAAAATTCAAAATTAATATATAAAATGCAAAAAATATATTTAAAATTTGGGAAAATTAAAAAATTCCAAAATAATAGAAAAAATAAAAAATAATGTATAAAATTCGAAAATAATATATAAAATTTGAAAAATAATATAATTTTTTTAAAATAATGTATTAAATTCGAAAAATATATATAAAAATCAAAATTAATATATAAAATTTTAAATATATATATATAATTTAAAAAATAATATATAAGTTTTGTAAAATAATATAAAAAATTTGAAATAATGTATAAAATTTGAAAAACATATAAAATTCAAAAATAATATACAAAATTAGATATATATATATATTTGAGAAAATATAAAAAATTTGAAAATAATATAAAAAATCAAAAATAATATATAAAATTCAAAAAATAATATAAAAATTTGAAATATATATTATTTTTGAATTTTTTATATTATTTTCAATTTTTTTATATTTTTTCAAATTTTATATATTTTTCATACTTAATATATTTTTTTAATTTTATATATTATTTTTTTATTTTTTGTATTATTTTCCAAACATAAGACCAAACAACTTGAATAAGATCATAAGACCAGACAACTTTACCAAGCAGACTTTCAAATTACCACCCAGATAAGACCAGACCAGACAAGACCAGATAAGACCAGACCGAACCGCCTACCAAACATACCCTAAATGTCAACAAATCACCATCACTTGCCGACTCCACTCCCAAACCAATGGACACGAAACCAATATTTTGTTCAAACACTCAAATGCCATTTACAAATATCCAATATGTGAGAAGTTGAGTTCTATCTTGTAGGAACATTCAAATAGAAATATTTTGAACTCAAAAATCTTCCCTACGCAACATAGTTTTTAAACTCTTGAAAGCATGAAAAGAACTCGTTTCACACAATCACAAATTCGAATGATGGAATTTTTTGGCTCATTGATTCCATCATACATAATAAATTTTAAAATATATGCAGAACATCTCACATAAATTTATTCATTATTCAACAACAAAATATTTCTTTTATTTAATCTATTTAGCAATGTTTTCGTTGTTGCGTCTTTTCACTTTACATTATCTAGTGTCACTTGTACACTTTTCAAGACCCAACTCAATAAACATATTTGGGTTAACTTTATTTACATCCTCTGAGGTTTGCATTTATTTCAATCATACTTTTTCAGGTTTGTAAATCTTCAATCACACCCCCTCATGATATAAAATGTCTAAAATATCCCTAAACCAAACATCTCTAAATCAATTTAATTCTAGAATAAAAATAACCTTATATCCAAACACATATTAATCCTATATCCAAACACCTCACCCACCCCCCCACCCCCACCCCCCCCCCCCCCCCCCCCTCCACCACCCCACCGCCGCCACCACCATGAGCCACCACCCACACCGCGAGCCACCACTCCCTGCCGCGAGCCGCCACACCCCATCGCAACCCACATCTACTCACACACACACACACACATATATATATATATATATATGGGTTTGTATATATACGTATATTGGTTCAATTTGCCCTAAAATCAACAAATATATGGGTTTGTAAGTAGAAATTAAACTGAGATTGGGATATGGGTTTGGGAAAAGTGAGATTTAGATACATTCACATATATATATGTATATGGGTTTGTATATATATATAGAGAGAGTGAGAGGTTGGGGTTGGAGGAAGCAGCGTCGGTGGAAGTGGTGGTGGCGGCGGCCATGGGGGTGGTGGCGGGAGGGGTTGGGGTTGGGGTTTGGGTTGTTGGATATAATTAAAAAATTATTTTTCAAAAAAATAAAAATTAGTTTTCAAAAAAATTAAATGTGTTTGTAAAAATTAAATATTTGGGGTTGGGGTTTTTGGATTTAATTTTTATTCACAAATTAAAAAATTTAGTTTCCAAAAGAGTTAAATATTTGTTTGTAAAAATTAGGTTTTTTTTAAAAAAAATATGTGTTTGTAAAAATTGAAAGAATTTTATATTTATTTTCAAATTTTATAAAATTTAATATATTTTTTTCGAATTTTATATGTTTTTTTTAATTTTATATATTTGTTTTGAATTTTTTATGTTTTTTTTTAAATTTTATATTTATTTTTGAAATTTAATATATATTTTTTCAAATTTTATATGTTTTTTTTAATTTTATATATTTGTTTCGAATTATATATATATATTTTAAAATTTATATATATATTGAATTATATATATTTTTAATTTTTTACTTATTTTTGAATTTTATAATGTTTTTCAAATTTTAATATATATTTTTTTGAATTATATATATATATTTAAAATTTAATATAAATTAAATTATTACATTATTGGACGGGGTCAAATTGATAAAATTACATATTCTTGTTTCCAAACAATTTTAGGTTATCCCATTAAGGGTAATTTAGGTATTTATAAAAAATATTAGGATGATGTCATCGTTAATGAAGTATAAGTGATGAGAATATCAAATCTAAGAGGGTATAATTAAAAATATTCAAATTTAAGAAGGTGTAATTAAAATTAAAGCAAACCTCAAAATGTGTAAATGAGGTTAACTCAACATATTTTTATGGAAATTAATATTCTCCAGCACCAATCTAGTGTGGGTCCACATATGAAGGCAAAATCTGTACCATTGATGGATGATAGTAGACTCGGTTAGAATTCCTAAAATCCCATTAAAATTTTTACAAGTGTTGGATTGATGTGGGGCCACACGACACCATCCTTGAGATTTTCAATGGTATAGAATTGTTTCTTGTGCAATAATAACATCACTATCATGTGGAATTGAAAGCACAAGAAAAGTAATCATTTTCTTGCGTAACTTCATCTTTGTCAATACAATGAGTCGTTAGGCACATGTACCACATGTCAATCCTCAAATATGGTTGGATTTGGATTTTAGTCACCATCCAAAGAGGCTTCTGTTGATTCCTCCATAAAGTATGTTGCTGGCAGATAGAACTAACTTATAATATTACATCAGCAAGACAAGTAGTGACGGCAGACAGAAAAGATATTATTTTGCATGCTAGCGCAACGAGTAATTTGCAAGAAAAAAAGGAGGAATTTGATCCAAAATTCAGAGAACACTCTGAAATTCAATAAAATTCTTAATATTCAAAACTGATAAAAAACAACCCACAAGCCGGGTTAAAATAGCTGAATTTTACCAAAAATAGCAAAACCCTAAAAGTCATACCAAAACAAAATAGGAAAAAAAAAAAAGATTGCCAAAAATCTGGCCCAAATCGGGTTTAGAATCAATTCCTAATTGACAAATAAAAGATTACCATAAATAACAAAAATTAACTAAAAATAAAGATTCGAAAAGGAAAACAGCGGATTTAGGGCTCGAAAATCGGTACACCCAGCGGTGCTGGTGGCACGACGTGCGCGCCGAAATTAGCTTTCCGAATTGGGATCACGGGCGCGAATCGGATACTTAGAGCAACAGGAGTGCTGCTCGCTATATATGGCTGGCTATTGTATCATTATAGCCAGCCACGTAAGCAACCATTGCTAGCTACCCCATATTGCTAGTGATGCCCTGGTGTGGAACTTTTGTTTTCCTTTGCTTTTCTTTTTTTTTTAAGTTAAAAATATATATAAAAAGAGTATTTGATTGAGTATGTATAAATAGTATTTGTATCAAATTACATTAAATAAAATGCATTACATATATTTTCTCTAGATAAATAAAAATATTACACATCATTAGTTTCTTGAGCTATTTTTTTTGGTAGCACACATCATTACACATATATTTTATTTAATTTATTAATAACTATATTTGCTAAATAATAAAAAATAACATGAAATTTTTAAAAAAACTAAATAATAATTCATATATTTTATTAGATAATCAAATTAATAAAAAGACATTACATTAAATAAAATACATTACATATTTTTTTTTCTAGATAAATAAAAACATTACACATCATTACTTTCTTGAGTTATTTTTTTTGCAATTTTCTTTTGTTGTGCAATGATCCATGCTTTTGATTCTTCTGTGGGAGCCTTTAATGGATCTTGAAACATTATTTTCGCTTCCATCTCCATTTGAGCCATCCTTTCTTTCGCTTTTATCTCCATTTGAGCCATCCTTTCTTTTGTTTGTATCTCCATTTGTTTAGTTCGTTGTCTCTCTAAGCGAATTTGAAGCCTAACCGGATCGGATTCATTCATTTTTCTGCCCTCTTCTGCTACAGATTGCATTTCTGCAAGCAAATTTTGTACTGTCGAAGACATAGATGCATTTTTTTTCCTACTACTCTTCATTGATTTACGTCCCGCCGGGCGTGCACTATGTGAACCTTCATCAGTATATATTGGCGACTCGTCATCGCCAAGGTTTATCGATCCTGGAGTTGATACACCAGGAGTTGAAGAACCTGGTGTTGTTGGTATGGATTCAGATAAATTTTCAGGCTCATTAATATCCAAATCAATAACACCTCTCTTTCTTATGTGTTGAGTTGATTTCTGCTTAATACTGCAATGGTCGTGCCATTTTTGTGTTTCTCGAAGCACAATCCAACAATGCTCAAACTTAAATTCTTGATCTTCTTGTAGTTTATATAGTTGTTTGGCAGTTTCCATCTACAGTTTATGGGGAAAAAAAATTCAATATATTGAATTTTTAATAATTATTAAATAAATAACTTTTAAAATGAAATTTAAATAAATAAATAAATTGCTCTTATAATTAATAAAAAAAACTTACTATATCACGGTCATTGAAGCCACTGGCTGGATTATCGCGGACATTGTTGTAAAATCCTGAAAATTTGTTTACTTTTGCTTGCAAGGTTGAGAAACGGTTCATCAGAGCACAATTGTTTCTTCCGGACATGCCTCCCAATTGACTAACAAAATGAGAGTGAATTCTTTTCCACAAGGTGGACTTACTTTGATCCGTTCCCGTTACTGGATCTTCACCAACCATGATCCGTGCTTTGCATAATGCTACATCTTCTTATTTTGACCAATTTTTGTTCTTTGGCCTTGAAGGGGGTTGAGATTGAGAAGTTTGCTGAGATGAGACTTGGAATTGAGTTTGTGGGTATTGGAAGTTGGATTGGGATAAGAATTCATATGGGGTAGGATCTTGGAAGTTCCACCCATAATTAAATTCGGGTGGTATTTCAGAACTACCAGATTGGTTAGTATAAGAATTGTTTAATGAAGGTCGATTATCCATGAAATTATAGAGATAGAAAATTGAATAAAATGTGATGAAGCTTGAATGGTGAAATTTGAAGGACAGAACTACTAAATTTGAATGATGAAATAAAAACAGATTCTGCACTTGATATTTATAAACTTTTGGCAACGGCTATATTGTGAATTTAACGGCTACAATTTGAATTGATTGATAACGGCTATATTGTCACAAATTGACACGTGGGATATATATATATATATATATAATGTCACAATATACACTATTGTGACAATGTGACAATTTGTCACAATAGCCTGACAAAATTGTGTGACAAATTTGTTACAATATATAAAGCATTGTCACAAATTGACAAAAGGTAATGTAACGGCTATATATATATATAATATAACGGCTATATATACATATATATATATATAATGTAACGGTTATATAATAATATAACGGCTATATCTTTAATTCCTATATAAATCATTCATTCTATGTTTTGCAATTCCTCAACTCCAATTTAATTTTTTAGTCCTCATTTACCAATTTTAAAATCTCAAATTTTGTCCTTATTTATATTTTTGCTCAAAAACATTACATGGCATCTTCATCCCAAATTCCATCATTCTCTTCTGAGTCTGAGTCTGAATCATCCCTTGATTCGTTAGATTCTGATCGAGATGAGAGAGAAACAGCAGTTCAGGCTCACCAGAAACGAATCAAAACGGTTCTGGGAAAGTTCACACCCGAACTGATAAAAGCATTGTTTGGTTCAAATAAGAGACGATATATTAAGCGTGATCGAGAGGAGGCAGCCCAGCAAGTGTTTAAAGATTACTTTGCTGAAAATCCCATTTTTCCACCCGAGTATTTTCGTCGACGGTACCGGATGCGATGAGAATTATTTCTTCGCATTTTGAACGATGTTACTGGTCATGATAGCTACTTCAAACAGAAGCCTGATGCCGTTGGTCGTATGGGCTGCAGCCCTATCTTGAAGATGACAGCAGCGATACGTATACTTGCGTATGGAATTTCAGCGGATCTATGTGACGAGTACACGAAGGTTAGCGAGCGCACTGCAATTCTATGCTTGAAGAAGTTTTGTGATTCTATTATTGAATTATATGCAGATCAATACCTACGCTCACCAAATGAAGCCGACATAGCACGTCTGCTTCAAGAAGGGGAGGAAAGAGGGTTTCCAGGTATGCTTGGTTCTATTGATTGTATGCATTGGGAATGGAAAAATTGTCCGACAGCTTGGCATGGCACACATAAGGGAAGGGGTCGCAAACCTACTCTTATATTAGAAGCGGTTGTATCAAAAAATTTGTGGATTTGGCATGCTTTCTTTGGTATGGCTGGTTCACACAATGACGTGAATGTCTTAGATCATTCTCCAGTATTCAAGCGTATTATCAATGGTACAATCCCTTATGTTAATTACGAGGTAAATGGGCGTCAAAGAACATTGGGGTATTACTTATCTGATGGTATCTATCCGAAGTGGGCAACTTTGATGCAGACTATTCCACATCCAACAACTGCAAAAGAAAAATTATTTGCTCAAAGACAAGAAGCAGTTAGGAAGGATGTTGAGCGGGCATTTGGTGTGTTGCAGATAAGATGGGCTATAACACATGGACCAGTGTACTATTGGAAAAAAGAAGATTTGGGCAAGATAATGAAAACGTGTATTATATTACACAATATGATCATAGAAGACGAACCCAGTACCAATATTTTGAATTGGTCACCTCCACCAGAAGAATCAGTCTCGCTTCCACATTATAATCGAGACCCATCATTTTTGGCAGCACACATCTCTGCCCGACTTGGTAGAATTCGCAATACAGAGAATAATTTGGATCTCAGGCAAGACCTCATGAATCATTTGTGGAATAAATTTGGTAATGAAGAAGTGTAATCGATAACTAATCATTTATGTTTATTTATGCTACTAGATTGTATTTTTCATATTATTTGTGATGAATAAATACGTGAATGTTTTAAATTATTATTTTTTCCATTGAAAATTAAGATATTAATTTTACTTCTTTTGTCTTTATTATATTAACAATATATAATATATATATAAAATACTTCTTTTCTCTTTATTATATTAACAATATATAATAATTACATAATATATATATAAATACATTAAAGTGAAAAAAATATATATAAATATACACATGCGCAAATTTTTTGCAGTGCAATGATCTATAGTCTTGATGCTTCTGTAAGATTTATTGCAAAGGTTCAAAGAAAAAAAAAGTAAGTTAATAAATGAAAAAAAAAAAAATTAAGTACTTATCCAACTTACAACCTTTTTACAGCAAGACAAAAAAAATACAATAAAAATTAATTACAACCTTTTGTGACATATCAGAGACTAGGTCCATCAATATTTGTAACAATTAACATCCTCTCAAATGGACCTACAACGTCACATTTCAATAATAAAAGGTAAATATATATGAACACCTATATATATATATATATATATATATATATATATATTTTAACCAAAATATAGAAAAGAGGGAAAACCAGCAACCGTACACGTGTCCATTATTCCCTTTCACGTCCATTATTATTATATATATATATATAATATATATATATAGAGAGAGAGACAGAAAGAGAGTAAATGAAACCAAAAATCGCAGCCTCCATCTCCCTCTGCTATCTGCTCAATCACTCTGCCTCTATCTCTCCACTCCGTCATGGGCGATCAATTAGGAGATAGAGAGAGGGGATCTTATCGTCCTCAATGGCTGATTTTCATGTCTGATTTTGTCCCAATTTCTTTGATTTTCATGTCTGATTTGGGTATATATATTTTGTCCTAATTTTTGTGATTTTCATGTATGATCTGTGTATATACAAATTTTGTCCAATTTTTTTGATTTTCATGTGTGATGTTTGTATGTGGGTGTGTGTATATATATATATATATATATATATAGATTTGGAGTAGATAACTGATTCTCCAAATAATTCCCTCCAATTTGGCTCGCCAGAGGGCTCGCCAAATTTGGCGAGTCCGGTTGCGAGACTGCATGTGGGGGCCACGTTTGGCTAGCCGCATTCCATACATCTTCGCTCGCCAAATTGTGTTATCAGCTAGCTACAGTTCTTGTACTCCGGTTGCTCTTATAGCTCCAGTTATGGCAAAAAAACCGACACGTGTACGGAAACCGCCCCAATTAGGCTAGATCACGATTTGTTGTCATCTTTGCGCTGATCCTCCCGCTCCAGGTAATCTAGCGCCATTAATGAACAATCTGACAGTTCAGCATCATCTGACTCCGATCCCCTGCATCAAGTAGATGGAAACATAAAAATGATTGTATCAGATATATGAAAAGCTGGATAACATACTAACAGTACCGAAACTAATGGACAACGCTCCTTTTTATTTCTTGCTTCATAGATTTCATATGTAGCTTTCTTATAGTATCATTTTGTTCATCACACTTGCAGCTAGATTTCAATAAAGACCATCTTCACATGAATGAGGAAATAGTTAACACTCGGACGAGTGGGGCCGTTGGCCTCCACTGGATTTTTCTTTTTTTTTTACTATAATCTACCCTTAAATTTAAAAGAATAACCATTATGCCCTGACTAAAATTTTATTAAAAACTTCTAACGTCCCCTGCTGAATTTCAATCCCCACTCACCTAAATCTCTATGTCGGTACCTGGTTACCGGTTACATCTTACACCAAACGATTGCATATTTAAATAAACTTTAAAGAATTGGAAAACTGCAAAGCAGGAGTGGAAACTGGTGATTTTGAACAGTGAGAAGATCCTGAAATTTTATTTTTTTTGGCAAATTCTGATTAATTTTTTTTTCTTTTTTTTTTTTGTTTCCTTGTTTCCCCTTATGAGGTTCCATCTCAATTCTGAACATGCTTTGTACATCCCATGTTTGCATTTAAAATGACTACACAACAGGTTTTATTTGTGTTTCTCAATTTCTCTGCACTAATCACTAATGAAACCAGGACTACACAAAATGATTGTACAAAATGATGGAAGATAATATTTTGAGAGAATATTTTCACATTTGAAATGAAGGGTAGAAACATGAATGAAATGTCTAATATTTGTACGCTTTGTGAACAAAAGTTGCATTTAGTTCTCAGGTGTTTGGAGCATTAAATAATGCAACCTGAAATTTTCCATTTCTATTCTTTTATGCTCAAGGCTTCTTAAGAGGTTTCAATTTTTTCTTCTCCAGTTTTCTCTATATATATGTTCTTTTTAAAATTCATTTTCTATTGTGCAAAGCTTAAGAAACATCCAACAATGATTTTTGTTACTCCAAGGTAATTTAAATCTTTTTTTTTTCCGGTAAGTAAGGATTTTTAATATCTTGTGACGTCCAGTGTCATAACAAAGGTGTTGTAACCATGATAAATGGACTTTATGGATAATATTTGGGGTGCTTAGAACTAGCTACCCCAAGTAGGTTCATGACGGAATGATGGAAATTACAAAAATATATGGGAATCACTATGATTTTTTTTATTAGAGTATCAATGTAGGAGATCAATCATGGATGCTTGTATTTCTTCTAATGTTCTTCCTTTTGTCTCCGGCACTAATCTTGCAACAAATACAACCACTAAACCGGAAACAATTGCAAACAAGAAGAACACTCCTGCAGCAGTGTGGCCTTATTAGTATCATATGAAAACACACATATCATGTATTTATATATGTATATATATATATGTATACAGAGAGAGAGAGAGGAATCACCTGCTGAGCTCCATTCAAATAAGAAGTTAAAAGTATAGGAAACAATCCAAGAACCAAACCAGTTCGTCAATGTCACCAAGCTTCCAGCTGAACCCTTAATGTTTATGGGAAATATCTACAATAGTTCACAACATATTAGAATCTTGTTCGCAAATTTGTAATCTATACATATATATATTGTTATGGACTGTAAATCAACTACCTCTGACATGATCACCCATGGTGTACCACCTACGCCCATTGAAAAACCAGCAGAAAATATCTTGTTGCAGAATCATGACACACAAAATTCAAATACACACAACTCAATTTGGTCCATCAACATGTTAAATTTTGGCTAAGACATAACATGAAGAAAAAAAAATACTAACAAGATTTAGGCTATTTTATCTTATATTTTGCATATTATAAAAAAAAAACCAACACGCAGACATACAAGAATTTATATGAATGGCAATGGGAGTGACCAGCATTGAGAAAAAATAAAAAATTGGTCCCGTAAGGGAACACAAATATAAGAGAAGTATCTTCAATTAGATATTTCCGAAAGTCATATATATCGAGAACATATAATAGGACTATTGTTTGGTTTGATATGATACCGGTATGCCACTTAGAATCAATGCAACAGTGAGTTCCTTCCATTGATCCAAATCCTGGTAGCAGTGAATTAATGATTTAGAAGATAATTCTTTTACATGAACAAATAGATATAAAGATATATATATATATATAGTTTCAAAGAAACCTGCAAGAGGAATGCCAATCCTGCAAGAAAGGCTCCCAAGCATGTTATAGCTGCAGCAACCTACAAAGACTTTAGTACTATTGGCGCATCTATCAGCAACAAAAAGTAGTAAAAAAAGAAGAACTGTCTTTAACATTCTAACCATCAGAAGTGGTCGTCGTCCAAATTTATCCATCGAGTATATGCCAAACATGGAGCATGGAATCTGCCAAGTAATGTCAATATCATCTAGCAAGTGCCTAGAATAAAATCCCACATTTAAATAACATCGAGAATTCGTTACCTGAATAATAGCCATTACTGTAGTGCCAACACTACCCGAGCTACCTGTCAAATTTAAGCTATAAATCCAGATATCCTTTTCTCAAATAGCCCTTTAAATTCATGAGTTACTTACGGACAATACTCAGAGATTGTTTAACTTACCAGCAGCTTCAAAGATAGAGCTTGCATAAAATGCAATGGCACTGTTGCCTCCAAATTGTACCAGTAACATTAGCCCGACTCCAACCTTGTGAAAGTTTGTTTTTGTATTCATTAGAGGTCGGGGAAGTGGAAAAGAGAACAATTCAAAGTTTATTACGATTAACTAAAAGGCTTACAATGAGCGTATGAGCATATTTTTTATCAAACAGGTCCGTAATGTTGGATTTTGGGAGTTGTTGAATAACTTCTGTATACTCCTGTAAATAAGGATTTAAAATTTTGTTGTTGCAGTTCTTGGAAATAGGGAAAAGGGCGTAACTTTTCTTAATCTAGGCAGCGAATGAGTTTAAAATTTTACCTTGATTTCAGCTGCTTCTTGAGATATATTGCATTTTGCACCCCTCAGATTTTGTAGTGACGCTTCAAACTCTTTATCTTTGCCAATCTTTGCCTGCAAATGTGGAAAAAAAAATTGAATCATAAGTTAACTGTTCAAGATATGTTTGTGCTCGAATTAAAAAACAAAAAGAGCAGAAGAAAAAGCTGATATTTCTAAAATTGAATTGCTAAATTATATTTCATTGTTGCACACTCTTTACTATAATTTTTCACTTTCCTTTGGGACTAAAATCTCTCCATTGCAAGACTAGTAGATTTACAATTGAACTCACCAACCATCTCGGAGACTCTGGTATGAAGAACAAACCGATAACTTGTACCAGACACGGTACAGTTCCTAAAATTGAAACCAAAGATACACCATTAAAATGAAACTACCTTCAGGTTGTGCTTAACAATATGACAGTTGAGAAATGTACCTATTAAAGCCAAGAGGCGCCAAGAAATGATATTTCCAATGAAAAACATCAGTGACACGCCAAAACACATCGACAACTGTAGAATTGCCAAACAATATAAGAGGAGTTGATTCTTGATCCGAATCGATGATAATTTTAAAAACTATTACCTGATTAACTGCAATACATCCTCCTCGAATACTCTTAGGTGTGATTTCAGATACATATATGTGTGCCTGTTTGACCATGGCACGCAAGGTAAATTATGATGGTAAGTGGAGAAGGAGATCGATAAGACATGCAAAATTTACCACATAACAATTAATCCCAGCTGCAATTCCCAAGGATAGCCTTCCAATGTCAAGCAACCAAGCTCCCTTTCAACAAAGAGCGAACAATTTTAATCAACCATGCCAATCAAATAAATGAAGGAAGAAACACTTATTGATTTAATTTATATTGACTACTCTCCTACTCTTCTTCTTTTTTAATTTTCATATACTCAAGAACAGTCACTATGTGTGTGGTGTGTGTTTCTAGAGCAACTACATAGAAGAGCTGATAATAATGCTGCTCCAATGGTCCCTATTTTCATCTTCTAAAATGAAAATCAAGGCGAAGAGTTATAAAAGTTCTTTGAAAGTCATTCAAAGTTTTTTTCTGAACACCTCGATATAAGAATTCTCAGTATGAATAGTGTTGTTCTCAAAGTTTTGAATGAAGCAGAAATGAATTAAACTGTGGTTTGAGCTGGAACGAGTGGAATAAACCTCTGCGAAAATTATGGAGAGCCAACCAAAGACATAAAATATGTCCATGAACCACATAGCCTGTATAACAAGATCAAAGCAAGTTTAGAGATTTTACGTAGTAATTGCAAGAAGATTGTATACTATGCCCAGAGGCATTTAATTTGATGGGTAGGTATATAGGAGGAGAAAAAACACTTACACCTCTCCGGCCCATGTAATCTGCAACTTTTCCACTTACTATTGCGCCAAACATACCACCAATTGTCAATGCTGATCCAAAACCCGAGTACTGAAAAAATTGAAAATGGATTGAACAGAAAGCTTATAGGTTCTATTGAAATGAAAACAACACAAGCATTCAAATTCAATGAGTGTCTTCAATATCATGTAGCTCAACACAAGTACTCAAATTCAAGTAGTGTGATGGTGTAGCCAAGTGCAGTTATTTTATTTCCATGCTTTAACTATCTTCATGAGATAGTTTTTTGTTTTTTTTTTTTTTTTAAGGTAGATGAGCTAGTTAGTAAAAAGCACAGAATAAAAAACATATATTAATTCTCTAGCAGTACATCCCAAACACCCAAGAAAAAGGAATTAAAACTGATGACTTACTTGTGCAGTAGAGAGGCCCATGTCACTCATGATACCAGACTCAGCAGGGGAGGAATATCCAGCCTACAGAATAAACATAAACCACATGTCATGTTTTTGTTTTAAATACTAAGCATGTATATATTTTGAAGAGTACTGCAGATGGGGAAAATCATTAGCACAGAGAAATAGTTAAAAAGAGTTAATTTTTTTCTTATTTATTATTTATTAATTTATTATTATTATTATTATTATTTTGCTTTAAGATCTTTGTTTTTGTTTTAAATACTCTGTCCGTAGTTTTTAAATAAAAAGTAATGTTTAAGGTTCTTCTCACAGAAGAAAACAAATTTAAGTTTTGTGCTCTTTCACTTGAGGGACCTAGGCATTATGTACCTCTTGGATCATATTAAATTTGTAAAGTTTATCACCATTATTGCTAACTCTATTGCATTTGACACCATTATAGTAATTCTTTTAATTGCTATAACTGAAACTTAGATATACTAGTCTTCCCACCATGTGGTGCTTTCATATATTAACATCTTTTTGTATTGGCATTTTCGGTACGTACATGACAAGAGTGAGAAGATTATGAAAATGAAAGCTCCCAACATATAGATTCTAAAAGTATAAAAGCTAATATATATATATATATATATATATATATATTTAAAAGTATGAAAAAATAAACAAACAAGTAGTTATTATATTTAAGGGAATAAAGAGGTGTCACGTGAACTTAACTAACAATATTTAAGACTTCTTTTCGTTGGAGAAGTTTGAAAAGAGTAATATGACAAACTCGCTAAGAAAGAAGTATGCACGTTCAGGACTAATGCTTAATTTAAATACCACTTACAGCACAACCATAAGCGAAAGAACCGGAGGCGGTCACAAAGATGCTGAGGAGAACCACCGCTGTGGTGGCGGAGGAACCATTCTCTTCTTCTCTGCCGCCACGCCCATTGCCGTTAAATTGAGGCTTTTCTTCAAGATTTAAAAACCTGTTTAGTAGCTCTTCTTCCATGCTTGCTAGTGATATGTTTATCTGTTACAAGACAGGAGTGAGCTAGGGAAGCACAAAAAAGCAATTGAGTGATAGTAGTAGTACTAGTAGTAGGAGAGAGAGAGAGATAACATAAAATTAGTTAGTTAGGACTAGAGAAAGAGAGACCTCTTTTGGACATAAATAAAATGAGTTAGTTGGGACTAGGGAGTAGAGAAAGGTAGTTAAAATTATGTATTCAATGCCTTCTGAATGCATTAGAGCATCCGGTAGCCAGTTAAATGGTCCTTTAGCTAGGGTGAGTGTTTGGTACGGTGCTGGCTATATGTGGAACAGTTATATGTGGAACCTTCATGGAGGCTAACCACAACCCTAGCCACATTTAGCCAGTCCAATTGATTTTGTTGATAAAATATGAAGGGAAAATTACATAAACTATCCCTGAACTATGGTATAATTGCACGTGGTACTTCTTACGTTTCAATAATATCATAAACTATCCTTAAAACCATCTCCGTTGTAACACTTAGCCCCTTCCGTTAAAAGTCAACCCCTTCCGTTAAAAGTCAACGACGGAAAATATGAATTTTGGTCAACAAAGCCTATTTTTGGAGTGAACTTCCAATTTTACCTTTATATATGCATGTTCCAATTTAACCCTAAATGTTTTTACCAAATTGCCCTCACAATTTCATTTAAAAAAATATAAAAATATTTTTTTGTGAAAAATACATATTATGTTCCAAAATAATAATTTTTTTTGTGAAAAAGTATATATTATGTTCCAAAATATGAATTTTTCGGAAAAAAATTTATATTTTGGAACATAATAAATATTTTTTTGCAAAAAACTATTTTTCAGAAAAAAAAATCATATTTTGGAACATAATATATATTTTTAGCAAAAAAATTATTTTTCGAAAAAAAAATTCATATTTTGGAACATAATATATAATTTTAGCAAAAAAATTATTTTTGGGAAAAAATTCATATTTTGAAACATAATATATACTTTTTTGCAAAAAAAATTCATATTTTGAAACATAATATATATTTTTCACAAAAAAAATATTTTTCGTAAAAAAATCATATTTTGGAACATAATATATATTTTTCGCAAAAAAAAATATAAAGGTCAAAATATATATATATTTCGGAAAATATGATTTTTTGCAAAAAATATTTGTTTTGCGAAAAATATATATTATGTTCCAAAATATGATTTTTTTTATGAAAAATAAATATTATGTTCCAAAATATGAATTTTTTTTGCAAAAAAGTATATATTATGTTCCAAAATATGAACTTTTTCAAAAAAATAATTTTTTTGCAAAAATTATATATTATGTTCCAAAATATGAATTTTTTTTTCGAAAAATATATATTATGTTCCAAAATATAATTTTTTTGCTGAAAAATAGTTTTTTGCAAAAAAATATTTATTATGTTCCAAAATATAAATTTTTTTTTTCAAAAAATTCATATTTGGAACATAATATATACTTTTTCGCAAAAAAAAATTCATATTTTGGAACATAATATGTATTTTTCACAAAAAACAAATATTTTTATATTTTTTTAAATGAAATTGTGAGGGCAATTTGGTAAAAAAAGTTAGGGTTAAATTGGAACATGCATATATAAGGGTAAAATTGGAAGTTCACTCCAAAAATAGGTTTTATTGACCAAAATTCATATTTTCCGTCATTGACTTTTAACGGAAGGGGCTAAGTGTTACAACGGAGGTGATTTTAAGGGTAGTTTATGATATTATTGAAACGTAAGAGAACCGCGTGCAATTATATCATAGTTCAGGGATAATTTGTATAACTTTTCCAAATATGAATATAATAAAGAGAGAGAAAGAGAGGAAAATGAGAGGAGCAAAGTAAAGTGGGTTCATTAACAAAAAGTAAATTATAAAAATGAGAGAAGGGGACTTGTGGCTAGCACCATATCACCCCATATAAATTCCAACAAGCCAAACTACCTGACATGCTTATGTGGCTGGCTAAAACACAAATTTTAGCCATTCAATCATCAATTTATTTCTTGTAGGGTGCCGTGGTCCATTCAAATATATATATATATATATATATATATATATATATATGAATGAAAAATGATAAAAACGTGTCTGCTTGGATCAATTGTTTAGTAGTTGACTTTTTTGAAAATCTCTATTACTTTAACTATCTAAAACTGTTAATTGTTTGGACTTATTTAGTCCAGAAAAAATTTCTTTTTTTTACACTTCCAGAAAAGGGTTTAAACAATGTGCATCATGCAGCGTTCAAATTGAGACAGACGATAATGCAAGCCAGGAAATTTACATAGGGGGCACAATACAATTGTTTATAACTTTATTGGTAAAATTTATATTTTTCTGGGTTACCAAAGGCATTTTTTTAAAAACTTGGGGGGTATTGCAATTTTTATTAAATTTATTGGTAAATTTTATATATTTTTATACTCACAAAGGAATTTTACAAAAAAAATTGGGGGGCATATGCAATTTTTTAAAATATATTTATAATATATATATTTTTTTGGGATTAAAAACAATTTTGAAAAAAATTGGTGAGGGGCCATGCCCTCCAGCCCGATGAATGGCTCCGCCCTGAATGCAACTATTTTACTTTTGAAATGAATTTCTTTACTATGCACCTTATAGCTAAATCTAGGGTAAATTGTACTAACAACCCATGAGGTTTTGATCAATTTCACCTATATGTCGGTCAAGGAGAGAGTAGTCCCAATATCCCTGAGGTTCGTATTTTGTTTTAATGACACCCCTTGAAGGCATAAAATAACTTTAGTATCCTCAATTATTCTAATTTTCATGCAAAATATCAAAATTATCCCTCGATTATAATCTACACCTCACCCATTATACCACCCTTATTATCAAAAAAATCTACAATAGATAAATAAAACATACAATATATAAATACAATTTTATTTTAAATACAAAATTCAAAAATATCTAAAATGAAAAATCTATTTAAAAATAAATTTTACCACTAAAAATATTTCATCAACAATAAAATTATTAAATTCATAATAATATAAACTACATTATTTAATAACTGCTTTGAATTCTATATAAATTACTATATTAATATTTTACACAAAAAAACAAAACAAAAAACTAAAGTGTTATAACTAATAACCATTGTAAATATTACACACCTAATAACATATATACTAACATATATATTATTTCTTATAAACCTATAAAAATATGTATATAGTTCTTTATAAATAGTATATATATATATATATACTATAATTTCATTATCTATTTGAAGATTATTCATGTTCTTGCTATTTGTATAAGGGGTTGCAGTAGTTGTTGGTTTGTTGTCATTTGGAGGCTGCTTGTTTATGGTTTGGCTTCATTAGCGTGTTGTGTTCATTCTTGGCTCAAGCTTGATCTGGTGCGTGTTGCTGCTGGTTTTGTTCAAGCTCATTCTAGGTTGTTGGTGCGTGTTGTTGCTGTGTTCATTCTTGGCTCAAGCTTGATCCGGTGCGTGTTGTTGTTGGTTTTACATGATGCTACTGGTGGTTGCATGACTGCTAGCATGGTGGAGCTGCAGACTTCTCTTTCTCGGCAAAATCTAAGCATACAGTGGGTTTTTATTGATAGTTCTTTTTCTGGTTTTTTGGTCTATTTCACCACACCTGCATATGGGACTTGCTGGTCTGGGTGCTACCTCAAGTTTCTTTAAGTGACAGATTGAGCTTCTTTGCCGTTGGTTGTTGGGTGCTGACTTTGTTCCTGGATTTCTATCAATTTCGTTTTATTCTCCTCTTTGGCTGGGCTGCTATTTGGTTTAGTAGTTGGAGATTTTTTGCTCTCTTTAGGCATCATTTCCTTTGGTCCTCATGTCTAAAATTTTTAGAGTTGATTTTGCTCTGGTGGATATTTGGTTTTCATATAGTTATTCTTTGTACATAGAGGTATGCCTCTAGTATTTTGTAAGTCTTTTGACCATTTTATTTATTATTACAATTTACCTTACCATTCAATATATATATATATATATATATATATATATATTAGTGGGATTTGATAGTATAATTATATTTTTTATTCAATATTATGTAATAATAATCACTAATTTTAGTGGGAATCTCAAAAAACAATTGTAAGATTTAGGTACAAATAGGTATATTCCTATTTATTTAGATAAGTAACAAGAGTAAACAAAAATGAAAAAAATTATAAAAAATAAATAAATATTGCTTTAACTTTTTAAGTAGTAAATAGTTTAGTGGGATTTAGTAATACTTGATATTTCGTTAGAAGTTAAAAAGAATTTTGTATTTGATGTAAATATATAGTTTAGTTGAATTCAGTAGTATTTGATATATTTAGTGGGAAGTCCAAAATAATGGAACTTGTGGTGTGAAAATTTCTAATATATAAATAACAAGGGTAAATTACAAAAAGAAAAAATAAATAATGCTTTGACTTTTATCAATAATATATAACTATATGAAATTTAGTAATAACTAATATATTTTGTGGGAATATCAAAAGAGTGTTGTAACATTTGCTGTAAATGTTAAGTAAATAAATAATTATATTTATTTAAATAATAAAAGATTTAAAAATGTTTGAAAATTTTAAAAATTGGTTGTACTATTATAGTGTATAAATAATAAAGGTTGTGGTGATAAGGGTAATTAGTATAGTGTATGTGATGTTGGATTTAGGTACGAGGGTAACTTAGATATTTTGCATGCAAATTAGAATGATTGAGGGTATTAAAATTATTTTATGTCTCGAAGGGGTATCATTGCAACAAAATGCATACCTCGAAGGGTGTTGGGACTACACTCTCCTTGTTGATAATTATTCTTGAATGATGTTTATTTTTAATAATAATAAATAAATAAATAAAAGAAGTCTGAAATATCTGTATTGTGAGAAATTGTATGAAAATTGTTTTACTCAACTTGGGAGACGAATTAAAATACTCGTTGTGACAATGCTTTGGAATATACGCGCAATCTGTTATAGATCCTTTTGTCAGTTATACTTCTCAACATAATGGTGTTGCCGAACCTTCCACATCATTGTGGTATTTTCACACAAACTATTTCGAAATAAAAAATCTGTCAAAATTGAGTCTACCGGTCAAATAATATCCTTTTCAAACTATGTCGAATCTTTTGAAGGAAAGATGCAAGGCAGCTTAAAGCCCCTGACGCAGGACAAGTCACTTAGCTCAGTTGAGCAGTCTTCACGCAAACAGTGAGTGTCCAATTTTGGCACGTGACCTTTTTTTTTTTTTTTTTTTTTTTAATAAAAACGGGACAATTAGTAAAACTCACTGCAATACAATGAAGTATGGAGTTTGTAAGCCAAGCTCCAAAGTTTATATTTTTTTAAAAAAAAATTATTTTTTGAAAACTAAAAATAAAAAAATTGTACAAAAATCTGTTTGATTGGATTTCTGAAAACTGTTTCTAAAAAATTCAGTTATAAAAATATCTGTTTTCAGATAACTCATTTTTATTGTTCTCATAAAATAATTTTCAATTTGAGAATTATTTTCAGTTTTCAGAATTAGTGTCTCAAAACTCTATTTTACGATTGCTTGGAGGTGGGTTGAATACTTCATAAATTTACTTAGTAGTCAAGAGGAAATTCAATTAGGATAAAGTTTTAGGAATAGTAGTTTTGTTTTATTATCAGACTTTTATTTGTTTATTTTTATAAATAAAATAAAAAATAAATGAATAATTAATTGGATAAACTTTATTTTTCAGCTTCTTTTTTGCTCATTAATTTTATGATTAGGTTACCTTATGTTTGAGGGTGCCTTATTCATCTAGTATTCATTTTGTTTTTTAATAAATACAATGTATTGCAAAAATTGAATTAATTCATTGATTATTCCATTTTTTTTTTGAAATGGTAAGAAACTAACACAACCACACCCACAACGCATTCTATGAGGCTCGAACCCCTCACCTCCCCAATTGAGGTGTGAGGTTATACCATAAAAATTTATTTCGTTAACTCTTAGTTAATTTTGTGGATTCAACGCTACTAATCTTTCAACTTTGTAAATTAAAAATTATTCTTTTGGGTCCTTAGTGAACCCCATCCACCAATAAAATACTAGAGGAGTGTACAATTTTATCTTAGAGTTTGTATATTTTTCATGTAATACTTGATTTATTTGCTAGTAGGTTAGTTCATGTTGCGAATCCTTCTAAAAGTTGAAGTCTTCAGCTAACAAGTCATAATCATCTCAAATGAGGTTCTTCACAATAATCTCAGCGCTTTATTGTTGTCCTTGCTTCGATGATAATTTTGCTAATTTTCTAAAATATTGTGTTTTGGCATTCTTTTTCTAATGATTAGATATAATCTAATTTTATTTTATTTTATTTTATTTTGGAGTAAAGAAATAGGCTAAACTTTAAGTTGTTATTTATTTGTATATATCTAATCAATAATTAAATATTTTGACTTAAAATATAACTAAATTATTTTGACCTACAGTTTTGACGAGTATGAAAATGTGTAGTGTCTACCACCTTTCCCATGTGTGATCAGACTTTCGAAATGTGTAGTGCCGAACACCTTTCCCATGTGTGCTCAGAGCCTCAGAAATATATATATATATATATATATATATGCAAAAAATACAAAGCTGAATAAACCACAGGAAATTATAACAAATGTAAACAGTCAAAATGGCTGTGTCAATTCAAGTGCACGCGCACCAAGTTTTTGTTCCATAAAGGGTTTGAACCCCTGAGATTCAAAGGATACTCGAGTTTAATTTGTAGGTGAAGTGTTGTAAAAATCAACGAAATAACCGAAGTGTTTCAGCAATTGCATCATTGCTCTGATGAAGTTCAACTTCTTTCAATTCCTTTGCTGGCTGATGATATTCACAGCCCAGCCAAATAACCTAAAGCCTAGTAACTAAAAAAAGCAAATGCACAGTATGAGTTCCATCACCACGATCCCCACAATCTGTTAATCCGAAACGAAATTCGCTGTCTATACTTGGATTCAAATTATAGCTAATGGGAAGCTTGACTTGAATGATGCACACAAAAATACCAGAAATTGTCATCCCTACAGGTAGACGCTTCCCAAATACCTCCCACATCTATCTCAACAAGATTTTTTTTCCAAACCAAAAAGGAAAATTAAATGACAAAAAAAAGTATCTTATAATGTGTTAATGCAATCATAACAGGTGCCTTGCATATATCTTTCTCATTTTATGCTAACCATAGTCAGTCTTCTCTTCTCAAGCCAAAGGCTGTGTAATTTCTCACAGCTGCACAAAAGGACTCGAGGAAACTCATACAAGACCCTTTTCTTTGAAGACATTCAGCATTGCAGTTCCAATCTTTGCTGGAGATTCCACCACCGTCACCCCAGCTTCCCTGAGGGTCTTGATTTTGTCTTGCGCTGTACCCTTTCCTCCCGATACTATAGCTGCATACACCAGAAGGAATAACGGACTTTAATAACAGTCTAATTGACAAGGCAAGTTTCAACTTATAATAAGAAGAAATTTTGTCAAATATTTCTATCAGTAGTATTACGTGAAAACGTAGTAAATGCTCGTCTTGCACAAGCATCATAGTAGTTGTAAGAGTTCATTCAAGTTCAGAAGAACCTGTCTGTTTAAAACTTTGTTTGGGGATAATACTAAAGAAACAAGGAAAATTCATAACTACTAAATACACAAATACCATAAACAGCAACCTGTCACTAATGAGAATTTACTTTTTCGGCATGAAATTGCATTTATGTATAAAATTAGCCATATGCCTCACATTACGAAAGTGGTTCTATAGCATGAACAGGAGACTCGGCAACTAACATGTACACAGTAAGAACTTGAAACAAAAAAGGCAGACACCAAAATCTGTTCCCTAACAAGCACATGCAGCCTCAATTAGCAGAACGTTTGCTCATAAAATCCTCATCACCATCATCATTACCCACCAATGCCTTTATACATGAACGTAATTGGCCAAATGAATTTCCTTTTTTCTATTATGCTCCATCATACGCCATTTCTCCTTTTAGATTTAATTTTTCAAAAACATCAATAATTTAGTCCTTGTTGACCTCTTTGTCGCTTACCTTCTATAGAAACCAATCTTCCTCTTAAAAACAATTGCATCTAAAGGTCTACGATGAATATATTCATCCACCTAAGTCGACATTCTTTTAAATCCTCACTAATAGCGGTCAGTCTTAATTTTTCCCTTTATATAGAATATTAATCCTATATCTTCTAGTTACTAATACCATCCATCTCCTATTTGCATTCATTCATATTAACAAGTGTATAACACTCCTAGCCTGCCTTATCTTGACTAAAATAGTCCAATCATATTACATAGACAACTAATATCTGTGTCCTTCCTTTTGCATAACTGATCATAGATATCAGAGACAGATTACTATGAGTAATGCTTTAGACTTGAATTATTGAACTTGTCCATTTTTCGGGGTCTCAGCACCATTTGAATGAGATTATGAGAAGAGTTGCTCTTTGGAGAGCACAGTACAATGGAAGTTATAAGCTGTGCTTGGGAGAGAGCATAATAACATTGCTAGATGACAGAATGAATATGCTATGTGTGCTATAAATGAGTAGATCAATCGGTTAATACACGTGCTATCAAGCAATAGTCCAGATTACTAACACTTCGGCTAAGAATAAATGTTTTGCATATCCAAACTTATTTATCTGTTTGTTGAAATGAACTTTAGTTGTTTAGTTTATTTACTTGCTTGAATACTATTCCAGTGATTATTATTTCACAATTGAACTCATGGTTCACAAATATATTGCATCTAAAGGTCTACGATGAATATATTCATCCTCCTAAGTCAACATTTGAATGAGATTATGAGAAGAGTTGCTCTTTGGAGAGCACAGTACAATGAAAGTTATAAGCTGTGCTTGGGAGAGAGCATAATAACATTGCTAGATGACAGAATGAATATGCTATGTGTCCTATAAATGAGTAGATCAATCGGTTAATACACGTGCTATCAAGCAATAGTCCAGATTACTAACACTTCGGCTAAGCTATTTTGCATATCCAAACTTATTTATCTGTTTGTTGAAATGAACATTAGTTGTTTAGTTTATTTACTTGTTTGAATATTATTCCAGTCATTATTATTTCACAATTGAACTCATGGTTCACAAATAGATAAAAGAAAACACACGGTTCATTAATATTAAGAATTTATCATTGTGTAAAAAATGTGTGATTTGTATTAAAGGAGGAAATTTTAGTCAAAAAAGAATTAGCCCTATCAGCCAAGCCAGTGTCGTTAAAGGTATGCCAAGGCATGCACCTAGGCTCAAGGCTCATAGAGGTGCACGACATGTGTGCCTCTTCACTCAAGCTCATGCCTCACCTAAGATTCCAATGGTTAACTAAATTGCAATCTTGTGTGCGATTTTTCTAACATAGGCCCACTTCTGTATCTTACTTTTCCTTTCAACACATCGTCACATCCATCTCAACAAGTTTGTACATTTAGTCCACTTTAGAAAACCCTACTTCTCAAGGATACAACATTTAATACATTCATATGCCATTAGTCTATCCTAATTTTTTTAAAAGATAACACTATATTCACCTCAATCAATTTATTCAGATTCAATGAGGAAGAGTGATTTCTGACGTCATAGAAGTCGACAAAAAGTAACACTGAACTCGAATCTCAGTATCTAATCAATGTGGCATGTGAACAACTTCTTGGCAGCAGAAAAGGGGAACAAAAGATTTGGACTGAGGACTTGGGCTGAAAATTTTAATGGGAAGGAAGATTAATGACCAATGATTTTTTTCTATTTTCCAGGAAATTAGTAAACAAGCATAAGCAAAGGATATGTCTTCACTGGTCCATATTTATCCTTCTAGAATTAGGAAGTAGAACTCGCATATTTGATAAATGTGATTGGCCAATAAGGAAAGAAAAAAAAAAAATAGAACTACTAGTATCAACAAATTCTGCAAGACTGCAACTGATTTAAGTCTTCCACAGATTCTTCATAAAGGAGTCCTCAATTATGAAGCACAAAATTGAACAGAAGGAGATGTAAAAGAACTAACAAGCAACATTTACAGAGAGGAATAACACGAATATCAGAGATCGCACAAAAAATAGTATATTGAGACGGCAATAAAAGCAAATAAAAAAGATAAGGCAATAATATTAACATGAATTTACAAAATTTCAAAGGCAGTGCCATACCTCCAGCATGACCCATGCGCCGACCAGGTGGGGCAGTGAGCCCAGCAATAAATGCAACAATAGGCTTTTTAGTCCCACTTTCCTGTTTAATTTACCAACAATCGCATGCCAGAAATCACACATAAGAACCAAAGGGACAAGCCAAGAAAAATATAAATAAAGTCTCAAGATAACTTTTTATTGTATAATGCTGAAGCAATTGCCAAGTAGACCGAAGAACAAATAATTCATTCTTTAGAAGAAAAAAAGCGCTAAGAGTTTCAGTTACAAATGTAAATTTAATAGAATAATTATAGTGTATTAACTCATTCTCTATCTACTGAAGACCTAAACCCACTACACCTTTTAATATTGCATTAGGCCAAAAGTTCAACAAAGTAACAAGCATATTGTCAAATAATACAGGGAAAGCAACAAAAATGTAGGAAATAAATTATGAAGGGAACACAGTAGTCGGAGATTTCCACATCCCAACCATACTGAAAAGGAAGCATTTGAAGCCTGTAACTACTCCAAGTTACTGCAAGCACAAAGAAGTCTGCCATGACTAAAACAGCAACCAATAAGCTAGTAGAACATTAACAATCGTGATTGGCAAACCAGTCACTTCCTCCTAATTTTAAATGCACAATTATGAGCCAACTTATCAACCGTGAACCCCAAAAATTCTAACTAGATAATTATGACAGCTGACGCATACAACGCACAAATCTCTACTATTTGTGATGCTCGCAGTTATATCATAGTCATTGTCCAGGTAATGTCACCCTCAACAAGTCATACTCATCTTCATTTGAGAGTTTTTCTAGGAGTCGTACACAGATATTCTTTGAATATTGCACTTGTAACAAAGAAGTAATCTGATCATACCCGATATTGAGATAGAACAATACAATTCTTATTCGATTTCACTTGCTCAGTGTGGCGTCATAATCATTTAAAGTTGGCAGGGAGAGAGTACAGAAGATGTTAAGTTAATCATATAGGAACATCACATTGTGGGAGGGGACTATCAGGTAATGTGGGGAGCACACAAAGGTGCGTTCTATGTTGCTCAATGAGGACCACATATCCTCCCCTCCATGGAGAGGCATTTGGTAGTTGGTCCATTCAGGTGAATGCCCTCCGATGGACTCTTTACGTAGCATGGGAAATTACCCCTTTTAATTTTTACAGGGGTTTTGGTCGGACAAATATCACTGGTACTTTGGAGGAGACCCTCCTAATGTTTGTTTGATGATTTCTCAATAGATACACATTTGTTTTAAGGGCTCAAACGTTTAATTTATGTATCACTATCAATAATATGGTCAAAACGGTTTAAAGCAATGCACGATGTAGCAATAACAGGACAATGCAACCATGTATCACTTGGACAACAGGAAGAGTCACCTAAACAAAACATTGACAACTGAGCTCAGAATCTACACAATAGGAGACAAATGCATGTTAATTCGTAAGTGGAGACTTTGGACACTGTCTACTATGTTATACAGACAGCAGATAGGAAATCTACAGCAGAATGAGTGGTCTTGGGTGACTTTCCCAACTGGTAGGGTAAAGCTCAACTATTTCTATAGGAGATTAATAGGTGAGCATGGGTCTCCATTCCCTTGAAAGGCCGTCTGGCATATAAAAGCCCTGCCAAAGGTGGTTTTTTTGGTAGGAATGTAACAGAGGGTTTTCACCATAGAAAATTTGAGAAAAAAAGTCGGATAATCCCTAACTGGTGTTGCATGTGCGAGAGGGATGAGTCAGTAGACCGTCTTCTCTCACATCGTTTAGTGGCTCAAGTGGGGTGGAAGATTCTCTTTGCAGGATTTGGCATCATTTTGATGATGTCATCTTCCACAAGAAATGTGCTCAAATCTTGGAAGGTTTTATAGCCGGAAAACAAGTTTGAGATACTTAGAGAGCAGCTCCAATATATTTGTGGTGGGGACATTGGTGGGAGAGGGTAGCAGTGGGGAGGGTTTTTACCATAGAAAATTTGAGAAAAAAAGTCGGATAATCCCTAACTGGTGTTGCATGTGTGAGAGGGATGAGTCAGTAGACCATCTTCTCTCTGCAGGATTTGGCATCATTTGGATGAGTCATCTTCCACGAGAAATGTACTCAAAAAGCGTGGAAGGTTTTATAGCAGGAAAAAAAGTTTGAGATGCTTAGAGGGTAGCTCCAATATATCTGTGGTGGGGTCATTGATGAGAGAGGGTAGCAGTGGGGAGGGTTTTCACTATAGAAAATTTGAGGGAAAAAGTTGGATAATCCCTAACTGGTGTTGCATGTGCAAGAGGGATGAGTCAGTAGACCGTCTTCTATCACCTTGTTTAGTGGCTCAAGTGGGGTGGAAGATTCTCTTTGCAGGATTTGGCTACATTTGGATGATGTCATCTTCCACAAGAAACGTGCTCAAAGGTTGGAAGGTTTTATAGCAGGAAAACAAGTTTGAGATGCTTGGAGGGTAGCTCCAATATATTATTGAGTTTGAATATTCCGCTTGATAGAAGAAAAAATACAAACCCAGCTCTTACATAACTGAGCTCGAGTAGTTAGTCGAATGCTTGGTTCATTACGGCCCTTCTTTTGGTGGAGAGGTAGCTCTTATTCGGTAATTAACAACCTTTGCACATAAGATCTTCCGCTTTGGGGTTTGATGATAGATGTTGGGCCAGTAAAAGTGCAGGAATACAAAGATCCAATGAAAGCCAACAAAACATTTACAAACAAACATAAAATTTACATGGTTCAACCGAAATCGAGCTACGAGAGATTTCACTATGATCCGTAGAGATATTAAGAGTAGAGTATCAAAACTGTTTACATGTCTTTTCACTACGTAGCACTCTAGAAGCCTATTTCCTCGCAATCAGTGTAACTATTATTTTTCCCACTCTATTCGCCCGTAAACTATCTCTATCCATCCACTCCTCATAAGACTAAATTTCTTTCGAGCTCATAAGACACAGCCCAAAACCAACGTATATATCTATAGAGTTCCAAATCCAATTCCTTATTTGAGAAGGATTCCAATTTCTTGGGGCCCAAGACTTGCTTACCAAGAAATTTCCTAACATGATAGGAACCTAAAATAGAAACCTAACTAGAATAGAAATTAGAGACCCAATTTCCAACAATACACAATGTGAATCTGTGGAACAGACTATTGATTTTGTTAATAGCTTGAGGTGTAGTCTGTTGATAATGTTTTTGTCTCCAAAGTTTTGTATATGGATGCATTTCCTGTTTGAGGACCTTTTTATATTATCTTCAGAAATTATTTTGAAAAAAAAATGCATATATATTTTTAAAAGACATTCTTCAACTCAATAACAATGCGACACATGACACTTACACACGTTCATGGCATACCTGAGACGTGTACATTGTGTGTCAGAAAAAATAAATAACATAAACATTACAAGTAAGATGTCTGTTTGCGTGTCCAACACTTCAGGCCATGTCGGATATAGATTCTTTAATCTACTGAGCGTGTTAGAGCTTCCTAGGCATGTAATAAATTAAACTTCAAGTTCATACCATAAACTATTGAAAAGAAATGACAACATATTTATGTTATGTTGATTAATTACACTATGTCACTTCACCACCAAAAGGAAAATTGGTCAGGTTATAAATGGTCCGAAGAAATCACTCATATACTAATTCCAAATAATAAAGCTAAACCCTCAAAATTTTAAAACGCACTAATAGCTTAAATTTGAAAAATCACCCTCACAACTTGTTTCTTTTATACTTCAAATCCGCACATCCACCATCAAATACTAGTTTGGTAGTCTTAGAAGAGAGGACAAGAGAGCTTAACAGAATCACTGCTTCTTCAATGTATCTCAAGGGTCACAAAAGGCATAACAATTAACAGTTGAATTCTGCTTACATATTTCCAACGTCCATTCCCTACTGCTCACATTAGTATGTGCTACGTATTTGAAACAAATCGCCCTCCATCATATGGAAGAGATACCACATCTAATTGTAACTACTGCTTTTTTGTTTACAAGCCCATAATAAATTCCACCATTACTCACCTTTATGAGGGCAGCTGCATCCTCTTCCGCCGTACCACCGATCTCGCCAATAAGAACAATACCTGGAATGCAGCAAGAACCATAGTTAGAGCAAGTGCATCTCCACTCCCTTCTCCCTCTAAATGTATATACATACTTTATCTTAGCTGTTAAAATTTTTGTCACACAAGCAAGTGGGAAAGATGGAAGAATATAAAAATACAAGAAAAGGGACAATATTTGGGAACTTTTACAAAACACAAACGAAAAAAGTGAGGATTGCCCTAGAAGCAAGTAGCAAGGCTAAATTTTTGAAACGCAAATCTTGCAATTTTAGAAAAATTAGAACAAGACAACTTTGCATGATAAAGGAAGTTGTCTTGAATTCTTTGTTAACAATTGTCTGATCTTAAAGCTTAAGCTGTTAGGGAGGGTATAACTTTAATATCTATGTTCTTCAATCCTCCCCCTTGCGTGTGGCCTTCTTTTGGCCCAAATGCTGCAATTCGAGTGTGAATTTCAATATTCAACAAAGGGTGAATGGCGCTAAACACCCCTATGGTTTCCAAAATGTGCAGAAAATACTCCTCCACTTCAATTTGTGCAAATAAGCCGCACTAGTTTGCCAAAAGTGTGCATTGTGACCCCCTATGACACTGTTCAAGCCACTTTTTCGGCCAAAAATGGGTCACGTGGGTTTCACATGATTTTTATTTCTCCAAATTCCCAAAATGCCCTTACCCACTTACCAAACTACCCCTCTTCTAAATAATGATATATATGTGTATGTTTAGGGTATACTCCTCTTCATATGATTTCCAACCTTTTATGCTTTAAGCTTACAATTGGGAGCGATAATAATTAATAAGATATCAAAACGATGTCGTTTAGCACACAAGAATAACTTTCAATAGGAGTGTGTTTTTAGGGTTCATCAGAAAAGAGGGTTTTAGGGGAAGAAAATCCAAATAAGTGGCAAAATCCCCTCTGAAGAAGAAGACCAAAAAAGGTGAGTCTCTTCCATCATTGTCCATGTCTAATTTGATAAACAAATCTCTCCCTGATTTGAGGTCTATTGTATCAAATTCACCAACCCACAAACTACATTTTCTCCAACACAACCCCTTCTCTTCCTCATCACCATCAACACCGCCACCACTCAAATCCATACCCAAAACTCCAAATCAACACTCATTCACAGTAGAGTACCTTATAAAATCATGTGGGTTTACTCTAGAAAAGGCTCTCTCAGCCTCCAAGTACATGAACATAGAAACCCCAGACAGAGCAAACTCTGTTAAGGCATTCTTCAGCAGGCATGGATTCACCCAAACCCAGAGCTCATCTCTCATCAGAAAATTCCCCCTGATACTATTATCTGATCCCAAGAATACCCTTTTGCCCAAAATCCAATTTTTACAATCTAGAGGCTTCTCAGCCCAAGATATTCCCAAAATAGTGTCCACAACACCATATATATTGTTAAGAAGCTTGGAAAACCAAATAATCCCATCATACAATTTGTTTAAGGAATTGTTATAGTCCCAAGAAAAAACCAATATAGATGTTAAACGCTTTGGTGGGCTTTTGTTGTATGATCTTCACAGACATGTGGCACCCAGTGTTGAAGTTCTAAGAGAAATAGGTGTGCCCAATTCAAATATTATGGTTCTCTTGACATATGAGCCTAGAGTTTTCATGATTCAGACTGATAGGTTTAAGGAGATTGTGGAGGAAGTGATGAATATGGGTTTTAAGCCTGAGAGAGTAAGGTTTGTTTTTGCAGTTCGTGCATTGAAGTCGATGAGTAAATCAACTTGGGAAAAGAATGTGGAGGTTTATAAGAAGTGGGGTTTGTCTGAGGATGACATTTTTGTGGAGTTCGTACTTTCAGAGATGGAGAGAACGCCGTTTTGGAGATGGTGGTGAGATGGAGAGAGAACCCTAAAAACGAAAATGTGAAAACAAGTGTAAACCCATTGTGGATTTTCATTACAAAGATTGAGTAAATAGGTAAAACGACATAATTTAGGCCCAGGGAATTTTGTGTCTTTTCAGATTTATCCATTATTTGTATAAAATTATAAAGTTTAAATTTAAGGGTATTTAAGTAAATTCTCACCTCAGGTACTGGAAAATGGCTTGAAGGGATCAATTTGCACTTTTTGCAAAGGTTAGGGGTGTTTTAAACCTGGAGGGGTGTTTTCTGCACATTTTGGAAACCACAGGGGTGTTTAGCGTCATTCATCCATTCAGCAAACCATCTACTAAGAGCTTAAGCTATTAGAGAGGGTGTAACTTTGATGTTCTATACATCAACATCACTAAATGGAGTTATGTTCCCACCCTAAAATGCCTTGAGTCAAGTTTGCAATATTGGCACTTCACAACGCAAATCGCCTTTTCCACTAAGCACCAAAACACAAACAGAACATAATGGACAATTGAAATGCCTAGCTAGCAGGGTTGCTTGCACACTAATGCATTCCAAGTATTTCTATTTATACCCCGCAATCTTGCACGAATATTAGGCATACGGTTGCTTACCAGTCGCATATCTATGTGCAGCATCAGCAGATCTATACAGGCCAACATTACTGCTATTGGTATAACTAGACCATCATCTTTTCTTTTTCTTTTTTCTTTTTCCTTTTTTTTCGGAAGATGACATGACCCTCATCTTCCTTAAGCTTTGCCAAGCAACCATCGCCGCCAGTGACTAGTTCACCTGACATCCTCTCTCTCTCTCTCATGCCAATTACACCCACACACAAACCAAGCATGAAAATCATTCTTGAGTTTTAGGAATGGAGCCCAAATATTTCATAGCTCGCAATATTCATTTTGTAAACCTCTCTTGTATTGTAGAACTCTTTTATTTAATTTTTAAGATCAAGTTAGCAAAGAACAAATAAAAAATAACAGATAGGACGTACTGCAGTGCAAAATAAATTAGTTTTAATAAAAACTGAAAGAAACCCCCAAACTCAATATTTACATTTGAAGGACAAGAATTTATCTCTAGCAAATCTTTCTGCTAGAAGAATATTGACATGACTTGATTATATCTCGTGAGATATGACATACATCAGAGTCACTTCAACACGCAGCACTCCTCGCCAGTAAATATTCCCATAGTAACACTGCCCTTAAATATAACATTTGACCTTAAAAGGAGGGGAAAACCATAAATAATGGAACACGAGAGGGAAAAGATTCCCAGCAATAACGGAGAAGCATCTAGAATGGAAAACACACTAACATTAAAATCACTTTGGGCTTGAGTTTACCTTCTGTCTGAGGATCCACAAGAAATTTCTTCATGCAATCAACAAAATTTGTCCCGTTGAAAGGATCCCCACCAATACCTACACATGTTGATTGCCCAAGCCCAACAGCAGTTGTTTGGAAAACCTAATATATACATAACAAAGTCATTCCAAGATTCTTAGAAAATGTTACAGACATTCCGACCAACCACAGAATTGACATACTACGATACTAGTAGAACTAAGATAACTGTTAAAGCACAGCTTTGCCTCAGCAAGCTCCCTTGCAGTGTCAAGGGTGTCATGGGCTATGGTCCTATGTCTGAAGCGTATGATGTAATTAATAAAATGAAGTAGATCAGGCTATCAATGTAAGACTTTTTTAGAAAAAAATACAAGGGTATTAGATCAGAAACAATGACAAACCAAGATATTGTTAGCCAACTCAATTCCACACTTAATTATTAATAAATTCGATCTATTCCATAACTCAATTTAATTGCCACTTCAGAGAATAAAATAAGAATAACTTTCATTTACAAATGTTAAGTGGATGACTCAACTTACTGCAAATAAATAAATATTAACAATATATAAAGATACAATTATTGTTCTGTAATGAACACTCAAAACTAAGCACTGACACTTCAACTCTTAAAATTGTCACAACATAACATTCAGTCTTATTAACAGCAACAAGTCCCTCATACATGCAGTAAATCCTTAGCAGGGATGGAGTCGTAGGATGTGATCATATGATCAGGTGTGGTCAAAGATCATATGATCAGGTGATGGTGTCATCGTATAGACTCTGTATTTCCGGTGCCACAGAAATGATTGCGTACTTAAATTAATCTCTCAAAATTGGGCATATATGTCCCAACACACACATTAGAAAAAAAATTACCATAGAAAATAAAAGAATTTTGTACGACAACACCAAATCACAAGATAATCACTTTCAACTTGATATGCAACTCAAATTTCTAAATGTTGATGTTCTCATGCCCCAAATGAGCATCAATGCTTTTTGAGTGATTATTCTTGAAGTACTGCATGCTCAAAACCCTCTTCAAGATGACATTCCAATACAGAAGAATAACTCTAGACAAGGAAGATAAATATGGAACTACAAAAAATGACCGTAATGATTTATTAGTAGGAAAGTTGCAATTAAAGATACTAATATCTAATTCATTATACACGAAAATATGAGTTTCCATTAGGTTCACCCAATGGTTAATTTGTCATAAAGGATTCTGCCCCGTCAACATAGGCAATATGAGTTTTCACCTGCAGGCCTCGATTGCAATAAAATGTCTCTACGACTGACATGAGTTATCAAAAAACCATGAATATCGAAGAAATATAAATAAATTATTAACATTCAAGGCTAACACTCAAGGGACCGCTTAGTAGAAAAAATCTTTAGATGAAGATACTAAAAAAACCGGCAAAGTTGTTGGAGCTATGGGCTATTTATAGAGATGACAACCTTGAGGGAATTACAAGCAATAAGGAATATACTAGGTGGTACCACTGTTTGGAGGGGATAACGGCATTGAAATCACACAAAGGCTGTGTATAGAATCGTTGCAAACTAACCAATAGACACCAAAAAGAACACTTCGGGAAAATGGATCTCACCGCTTCATAAGTCAATGTACCAGATCGAGAAACGATTCCTATACGCCCTGGTTTATGAATGTACCCAGGCATAATTCCAATTTTGCATTCTCCTGGCTTGATAATGCCAGGGCAATTTGGACCAATCAGCCTTGTTTTTGATTGTTTGTTAAGAGCAGTCTTCACCCGAACCTGCAGTTTGCACTTGTAAGACAAACCTCACTTCTGTTTAAAATAAGATACTAAAAGAACGGAATAGTTGTTAGAGATCTAGGCTATATAAAGTGAACAAGACCATGAGAGAATTGCAAGCAATAATAATAGAACTAAATTAACATTTCTAAGAATTATACCAATGTCCATGAAAGAATAAATTAAGTGGTTGACTGGAGTTCCAGTTTAACAAACTCACCAACATATACTATTCAGTTCATACAGGAACACCTTAAATTATGCTCACTTTTATGCTGTTAAAGTGGAAGTAAGATAACAAAAAATATCAAAACCAACTCATATTTCATAAAGGGGGATAAAGCAATTTGCCAATGCCATATCAACGTGAAAATTCACCATCGCGAATAAATTGTTTTCACTACATGTCCTTATAATTTTGCTGCATTAAAAATTTAACAACCATGTTATTGTTTCATTCTATACAACAGAATTCGTTTAATTCCTCTTCCACCATCAGTATGTAAAACTACTCAAAAACCACATTATGATCACCAAAGGAACCATTGTATAGGCTTGAAAACTATGAATTCATAGATATGAAGATTACCATGTCATGTTGAGGAATTCCTTCCGTGATGCAAACAACCAAATCTAGTTCAGCCTCCATTGCCTCCATAATAGCTGCTGCAGCAAAAGGTGGAGGAACATAGATCACTGACGCATTGGCCTTTGTTTCAGCCTTTGCTTCTGCAACTGAGTTGAAAACAGGAAGTCCCAAGTGTTCTGTTCCACCCTTCTTCGGTGTGACCCCCCCAACCTAGGAAAAGATTAAAAAATATATATAATAATAAAAAATAAAATAAAAGATTAAAAACAAACAAAATCTTAATCAATAATTTGGAAGTCATTTAGTTATTTCCAAAAGTATGCAAATGTTTATACTTCTATTTTAAATAAGGTGCCCGGAAGGATCAAGGAAAAGAAGAAGGCTGTAAAGCATCATTATTCAAAGGACCTTGAGGGTAAAACGGTTAAAATTCAGTTAGGTCAAGCATTAAAATCTAGTATGCCATTTTCATGTGCTCAAATTTTTTAAAACCTAGAGTTACACAAGCTTTATATTGTAAAATCTATTGCATTTAATACAGAAGCTCTTAACTAAACAATCTCCTATTTAGTAATTTGCAACTTCATGGTAATAAGAAAAAAGAGGAACTAAAACAGAAACATATAATTTCATTGCAAAACTTAATTATCAAGATAACAAAGATTCCCCTCGATTTCGGCCAACTAATCGAGACAATAACTATTTACAAAACAAAAACAAAAACAAAAACAAAATCTCCCAATCATGACTAGAGTAGAAAATAGCACTTGGAAAAATTCAGCATTTCTTGCAAGTTAGTTCAGAGAGAGTTGGTAAAATATGCCCTTAGATTTCAGAAATCTTGGGTATCGAAAGGATGCCAGCTGAAATTATAATTCCCGGGAATAGGGTTAAGTTCCGTGAATCTAAGAAATAGTGAGAATTCTTGATCTCTCTCAATATCTCTCTCAATTCCAAAATCCAGGATTTGAATTGATGTCATTTCATTGATTCCTCCTAAATTGCATTGATTTATCCTAGAGATTTTATTTCAATTGGAATTTTGTTATTCACCATGCCTGAGAAGCTTGAGCTTGAAAGCGGTATCGTATGAACTTATAATCTATAATCTGATGATCGAGTTGATTCCATGATTATAAGTTCATTCCATACCGGACCGGACTGGTATAAGGTTATATACATTCTAATTATGAGAAAGGGTCATTCGAGCGTATCGGATGTTAACATATGGATCCCTACGTCGTTCCGTTCCATTTAGGATTAGGAATAGGTGTGGTAATTGGACCTGCTTTTTACATCTCTCTCGTTATTTGGAACCATATTTACCTCTTTGGGCTTTTAATGAATTGAGATATAGATTGTCCATCTTTTATATATATAAAAAAAAAGTGGTTTGGGAAGCGCGCAACTAACACCCCTCATATACAATTAGCACCCCTGTAGTTTGTTTTGATGCAAATGAACCCCTCTGACCCCAAATTATCCATTGGAAAGGTCATGTGCGGGGCATGTGAGTTAAAACACACTTTAATATCAATACTAACCTTCTTGTGTTCCCAAATTTTATTTAAACTTTGATAAAAATAAAAATAAAAAACAAAAAAAAATTGAAAGTATTGTACTTGTTCACTATCTTAGTCACTGAAGTGTTATTTTTGTTGTTTACCGTGTCGTTTCTTCTACGATTCATGCAGAATTGTTGAATTAACATGGATCTAATACATTTTTCTTTTACTGTAAATGTTTGTATATTTATGTTTTCAGTTTTCAAATCATATATTATATAATAATCCGTTTGGTTCTTGGAAAAAGGATAAGAGAAAATAGAAGCAGAATTTGCTTAAATTGGCTAAAAGAATGTGAAAAAAAAATGTGCTATTTCCATTCAAATCTATACCCACAGAATATGTCAATATGACCAATAATCTGTTGAAATCACTAGTGATATACAGGGTGCTGGGGACCATAGTAGATGAAATTTGTCGTGGCCAGAGTCATTTTGTGATAATTTTGTTTTCAGAAATCAAAAAATTAAAAATTAAAAATTAAAATTACAAAATATGTCTGGCCATTTTGTGATACTGTCATTCCACAATAATAGAGGTTTGAATTTTGTTAAGTAGAGAAAAGAGAGAGGGGTGTGACTTGGTCTACGATGGTTGATGGAAGTGCTGCCAATGAAAGGCAGTGACTCAATTTTTTCCTCTTAGCTCAAGAAAGGGCACTTTTGTAAGGCCAGTTTTCATCCCATTTAAGGTATTTCAATTCACTCTTATTTGAATGTTTTCTAAAGGGACAATTCTTGAGGGTACTATTGTCTTTGAAATTTGCACTGGTCACTTGACATGAGGTGTTCATTTGCATAAAAACTAAACTGCATGGGTGCAAATTGATCATGAGGGGTGTTTTCTGCACACTTTCAAACCACCGGGGGGAGAGAAGTGGGGAAGGAGAGGAGGAGAGGGGGTGGAACTTCATGCCTAAATTCATGAAGCACAGGCCTTCAATACAAAAATCAAAATTCAACTTGGATGAACATACTCAATTTCATGGGAATTGGATAGACATTTTAATTTTGTTGCCAGTAGGGTTTTCTTGTCGCATTGGACTTGATGTCAATTAGACTGGCAAATTTAGAGAGTCTCTAACTTGATTCCAAGCCATCTATAATTGTAGACAATCCACGCGATTGAAGCTCAATCAAAAGGGCCAAGCCACAAGCAAAACCTAAGTGCGACATATTTCTGAAACATTTGACGATGTCAGAAAAAAGATTATGGAGATTTTATGAAGTACAAAATTAAGACATCTAAAGTTTAGGAATTAGGAAGTTCCCTACTTCCTTTTTTGTGAGATGGTGTTAATAGACACTAGGTTAAGAGCACTGTGGACAAATTATAATCCTACTAGTCCTCTCGGTGAGGAGGTTTGGAAATGAAGATTTGCGTTTCTCATTCCTTTGTTCTGGAGGAGGATGCTTTCCATTGAGTGTTCTCTGAGGTTTATAGCCTAATGGAGGAAGGGAGAGACATCTTCTATGAGAAGAGCTTTGCTTTGTTACGGGTCTTTCTGCTCTTCCGTGGGGTGTGGGTGCTGGCTTTACTGTGGTGAGATTCCCCTCGGACAGATCTACTGGTGGGTGGTGGACCTGAGCTAGGAGCAGTTTTCAAAGATTATTGTGGATTTTACTGACATAACCTACCCTTAAAGGAATCGGTTTCTACATGGTCTAGTGGCAGGGAGAGCCCTACTCTCTTCCAGTTGAGCCGTTTTCTTCTGTCAGGAGATGGGAGGAACATTTTACGAACGTAGTTCAGATGGCCTTGGCTAGACATACTGATTCTGTTACCTTGGTTGTGGACTGTGGTGGGCTGAGTACACGGTATGTGGCTAAGAGTGGAAGATTTTCAGGAGATTGTAACGTCTTGGCGGTCTGAGAGTAAATTGTCTTGCACTCAGTTTTTCTTGCATGGAAAGCTTCGCCACTTGAAGATGGAGATAAAAAAAAAGTGGAACAAGGAGGTTTTTGCGAATCTTGAGTTGAGATAGAATAGAGCCCTTGCAGAGACTGCGGATATGACTGGTTGGTGGGTATTGGTGCCCTTGCAGAGGCGTTGAAGAGCTAAAGAGGAGAGTGTCAATCGGATAATTGCCACTTTGGAGGAGATTTCGTGGTGCCAAAAATCTCGGGCTTTGTGGTTGAAGGAGGAAGACAGAAATACAAAATTCTTTGATAGGCTTGCCAATGCAAATTGGAGGGGCGACGATATTGGGAGGGCATGTGGACCGGTGCTGATTCGAGAAAAAGAAGATTCATAGAGGTATTGCTTCCTTCTATCACATATCACAGAGACATACAGCTGGAGACCTCGGCTATAGGAGAACGTCATTTTGACATGATTTAGAGGTGGATAAGGCAGGTTTGGAGGTGCCTTATTGTGAAGGAATTCAATTGGATTACCTTTTCTTTTTATTTTAAGTGTGGGCGGAAGGCAAGAACTTCCTCTTCAGGCCCCTTCCGGCCCATTAGGGGTATGGTAATGGGTATGTTCCACACATTCCATTCTTAGGGGCAGCTTGAGAAATCTTTGAATGCCACCTTTATTGGCCTTAACCCTAAAAAAGGTTTTACCTCTGATGCTAAGGACTTTAGGCCTATTAGCTTGGTTGGATGCATTTACAAACCTATGGCTGAAGTCCTAGCACCGAGACTGAGGGAGGTGCTAGATGGTGTCATTTCTGAACCCCAGAATACATTTGTTGGAGGGAGACAGATTCTAGACTCAGCTCTCATTGGGAATGAGTATGCTATTGCAAGGCTTTGTAGTGGCATCCCAGGTGTCTTATGCAAAGTTAATGTGGATAAAGCGTATGATCATGTTAACTAGAACTTCCTTCTTTACATGTTGGAGACGATGGATTTGGGAAAGAAGTGGAGAAGGTGGGTTGAATGTGCAATTCTTCTACAAGGCTTTCGGTTCTTGTGAATGGCCCTCCGTCTGTTCTTTTTAGTAGTCTCTCCCTCCCCCTCCCTTTTTATCATTGTTAGGGTGGCTCCCAGCAGACTGGTGAGGAGTGTAGTGGAGTTCGGCTTACTCGGGGGCTTCAGAGTGGGAAGAGATAATATTCACCAGTCACCTTCTTTTTGCACATGATACCTTGGTCTTTTTTTGGTGTGGGTGTTTCTCAAATGAAATATTTGAGGTGTGTCATGATTTACTTTCAAGCTACTCTAGGCAAGAGTGAAAGTGGCCAAAATTTTCTTTGGTTCTCGTTAAGAGTTCTGCATACCTCAGCTCTCCCACCGATGCAGAATTGATTCGTGCCCAATTTTTTATCTGGGCTTGCCTTTTGTATTTCCATCAAGGAGAGTGGGTGGTTGAAATCCGGTGGTTGAGCATTATGAGAAGAGATTAATGGGTTGGAAGAAATAGTATCCATTGAAGGGTGGGAAGTTTACGTTGCTAAAAAGAACCTTATCATGCCTCCCTACATGTTTTTGGGAAGAGGTTGATTAGTGGGAAGAATCAGTATCTACTGAAGGGTGGGAAGCTACACTGCTAAACAGTACCTTATCATTCCTCCCTATATATTTCCTTCCTCTATTTTAGATCCCGATTTTGTTGCCAATAGAAAAAAATATATACAAAGGAATTTCCTCTGGGGTAGTGTCGGCGAAGAGTTGAAGTATCTTGTTTATACGGAGAAGGTCTGCAAACATGATACCATTGGGGGGTTTGCGGATTAGGAGGCTATTGCCTATCAACAGGACCATCCTGGGCAAGTGGTTGTAAAGAAGAAGCTTATTAGTTGTCATTTTGGGGAGGAGAGTGGAGGATGGTGTTCCATTAACATCAGGATTCGTGGAAGTGTTGGTGTCTGATAGCTCATTCCGAATGGTTGCAATGAGTTTTCAAACATCTCAATTCTAAGTGATTGAAGCAAGAGCGTCCAAATCTAGAGGGATATATGGTGTGAGGATCGCTTTTAGCTTGTTCTTTTCCGAATTTATTCAGGCTCCTGTTGATTGACATGCTTTGCTCTCTAATTGCTATCATTTTGATAGCGGGAGGCTTGTTTGCAATGTAAGATTTTCGAGAGCTTTCCAGAATTGGGAGATGGAGGATGCATTGCTTTTTTTTTGGATCTTTTTTACTGTCAGGAGATAGGGTTTGGAAGTTCGGACCTTTGCAGGGGAATGTCCTCTTCTCAGGGGAGGTTCGAAGTATCTTCATTTTTCCACACTCCTTTCACTCTTTCAGGATTCCTTAGCACTCCAAAGTCCCTTTAAAGATGGCCTTCATTGTAAGAACAGGGGCTTGGTGACAGATTCTGACCCATAAAAATACAAGGAGGAGACAAATTACTATGGTTCGTGTTGTATGTGGAGGTACGTATCATGGAGACTCAGTCGATCATCTTTTCTTGCATTGCCCTAGTACCTTCGACCATGACCAATCCAGAAAAAAATCTCGAGGGGGGGGGGGGGGGGGGGGTACACAATGGTATTTTTTTGTAATTTCATGGAGGGCGTTGTGTAATTTCAGTGGTGCTTTTTCATAAATATAGAATTTTGTAGGCTAATAATGTGAAGGGAAAAAAAATTCGGTGGGGGCATTGGCCCCCACTAGTCCCTTACTTGGTCCGTCCCTGCCTATGACTGTTGGAGCCTGATGTTCAGTTGTTTGGCATTTAATGGGTTGTGCCCTGGTGGATAGTTGGAGAGGAAGCCATGTTGCTTACCAGGCCTGCATCATGGGCCATAATTAAGGTGGAGACGGTGACCTCTAAGGTCGGTTTTTTTTTTATGAGTAAGGAAAGTATATAAAAGACTCTCAAACGGGAAGCGGGTCGCTAACACAACTATAAGGTCGGATATTATGGAACATGATGATGTCAATCGGACATATATATGCATGCAGGTGGCAGTTATTCACATATGAGGGGATCTGACTCATCATCTAGCATAAGAAAAGTTGTCTTTTCTACCCAAAAGGCCCATTTGGCCAGCTTCTACTTTTTATATTTAGTTTTGTCCTCAGAAATTTGGTAGCTCAAAAGAACATATGTGATCTTTTCTTCATTTCATTCTTGGCAACTGTTTGCATCACTTTATCCAAGTTTGAAAGCAAAGGAATAAGAAGATGTGGTCACTTTTCGTATAAGCAAGAAACAATGTACTAAGACCCTAAAATTTGATGAGGTATACCTTTCAGGACTCTAACAGCAAAATACAACATTAACTACTGAAGATTCTAAGGCCATAGGGGTTTTTATTTGTGGTGCCTTTGGTTGGAGCGCAATCGTTGTCGTTATGACGAGGTTGAGCTCCCCAGTGCACCATTAAGGATACCTTTATTTTTCTGGGTTATGGGTATATTTTGTACATCCATATGAATTTTTTGGATTCTCCAAGGCCGTAGGACTTTTTATTTGTTCTTGTATATGGGATAAGCTCTCCGATTGAGCGCCTTTTTATACATATTTCTTACTTATCAAAAAAACAAAAAACTACTGCTATAACCGTACGTCTAGGCTCCAAAATGAGTTGTCCAAAATAGCTAATAGGTCACTCAAAGACCTCTTCCAACTAAGCCAGTGGTACTTATCAAACACTTTTTTCTATAAGCCATGTTTAGGAGTTTGCCAAAAGATTTTGGGGTGACGAAGTTACTAGGGATTTATCTCCCGTGTCTGCTAAGATGCTCCGGTATTTGGTTGACGCTATTATGTGGAAAAGACCCCGAGTTCCTCCGAGATTATCACAAGCTCCGTGATCTAGACTAGGAGGTGTACCTTACGTAATCGAGAACTAGTCACATTGACGGGGTTGTAAGCATGATTAATACTTCGTAATTCTAGATTTTCCTACCGAAAATTGAATAAAATGACTGACTCGACTTGCTTTGAACAATAACTATATTCTAAAGCCTTTCAAATTAATCAAACTTTTAGATCTCCCAATTGATTGAGAGAGAGATTGATCGCAAAAATCAACTCCCAAAACCAGCAAGTCTATGGTATCAAAAATCCAAATTAACACATACATCAATATATACAAATATTATATATATATATGAAAATACCATTTTAGTGCCATATTCAATGGCTTGTTCGGTGTGGAAGGTGCCATTCTTGCCGGTGATGCCTTGGCAAATGACGCGAGTGTTCTTGTCGACGAAAACGGCGGGAGGCGGTGGTGGAGCCGCCGCGAAATGGCGCGATTGCGACAAAGAAGAAGAGAGAGTGTTTTGTGCGTTGGGGCAAAGCTTTGAGGACAAGTTGGCGATGAGTCTTGTTGTGCCTTGTCGAGCCATCTCCGATCTCTCTCTCTCTCTCTGCTACTGTAACCTTGTGATTTGTTTATGCAAAACACTTGAACATATACACAAGAGGGTCAGAGACTGAAAACCCCCAAATATTATTTTGTTTAAAAACCCCATTTTATTGAGGGCATGTTTGGCAGCCGTGTCTCTTTATATTTTTGTGTATATAAATTTGTTTGGTTTAGTGTTTTTGGGTTATGTGTGTTAAAAAATAATTTCTCACTTACCTAAATTTTAGGCATATTCCAATAAACATGAGTTTGGTGTTTATTGGGGTGTTTCTACTGGATCCTAAAGTTAAAAGTCTGATTGGTAAGCAGTCTGGTCTTACTATTTATTTATTATTTATTATAATATTTATTTATTTATTATTATTTTTCTTTCTTTATTATTTCTTCACTTTATAATATATTTTATTATTTTATTATTTATATTACTAAACTATTATTTATTAATTTATAAATATATTCTATTTATTTATTTTTTATTATTTCATTATTTAATTCATTTTATTTATAAATTATTTATTCATTTTATTTATAAATTATTTATTCATTTTTTTATTTAAAAATATATTTTATTAATTTATTATTATTATACTCATTTTTTATTATTATTATGAAGTATTTATTTGTTATTATATTTACTTATTATTTATTATTATATTTATTTTTTATTATTTATTTCATTTTGTTTATTATTTATTATTTTTATTATATTTTAAAATATGTTTTATGTAATTTTTTATTATTATTTATTATTTAGTCCATTTTTTATTATTATATTTATTTATTGTTATTGTATTCATTTATTATTATTATTATATTTTATTTATTATTTATATTATTAATTATTGATTTTTAATTTTTCAATTTCGACCAAAAAAACATCCCTACCAAACATACTTATGTTTTTGGATGAATAAACAAAAAAACAAAAAACGTATTTTTTGTTTTTTTCAACACAAACATAAACACAAATACAGCTCTACCAAACATACCTTGATTGTATTATGGAGATCCGTGAAGGCAAAATTTTGTGTTTGTCTGAATTTTAAAGTAGTAAAAATAAAATAGCAATTAAGTATGAAGAATATGTTTCAAAAACATTTGCAGTAGAAAAATTATATAAATAAGAATAGCATTAAAGAATGGCGAACAATTTCTTTTTTAAAAAAAAAAAGATAAATTATACTAAAAAAGAAATGGAAAAATTTCCCTTAAATCATACTTTTAAGCTCTAAAGACACATAAATTCTAAAATAATATTAATACAACATATAAGTCTTACTCTTCACCCCAAATTCCATATAAGTTCATTTTATCATTTTTTTGTATTTCTTTCTTATATTACCCCCACCATCCCCATCCCCCCTCATATAAGTCCATTTTATCAATTTTTTACATTCCCCGTTAAGTCCATTTCATATAAGTCTATTTTAAACCTCATTAACAAGCGCACACATATATATATTACAAATAGAAAAAGAAGGATAAATTATACTAACCTCCATCAAGTGAGGCTTGGAGAATGTATATATCAATAAATTTGTGAGGTTCCGTTGACACCATAAAATGTTAATCCATGTGGTAACAACTAATTTATGGAGTTATGAAAGGAAAATGGACATATGGCGAAGCAAATGAAATGAAACTTCCTTTAGAGACGCAACTCCTACTTTCATGGGCTGCTAATTGACGTGGTGGCAAAGAAATAGGAAGATGATTGTGAATGAAGTCATGTTCAAGCACAAAGTCAAAGAGTTAGTTGTTTAAAGGGAACAAAGGTCAATACGTGGAAGTTAAAGAAATAGTGTTAAACTACAATTGCAATAGAGAAGGGACACTTGCCACCCATGGGATAGAGTTCAAAATTATTCTTTACATATAGAGTATATATTATTTGTTTATGACAACTTTACAAACTCTCCAGCAACACAACACAAAACTTATATTTCTGTATTTTCAATTCCTGCAATTTCAATACAGTATTGTCTTTCAATTCCCTTACTTTCCTTGCACTTTAATTCATGCATTACACTTTTAATTCTTTTTAGTTTAGCAATTTCAAAACAAAAGTCATTTTTATTAAGGCAAAAAGAACTTGACCGGGAGTTTGGTATCTTTCTCTCATTCAATCGCCTGATCACAAACCAAAAAGGATACTAGTTATCCTTCATTCCAATCTATTCTTCAACAAATCTGGCACACTCGCGATCTCAACAAAAATCAGAGACAACATATTGGCACGCCCGCAGCGGGACACGTGTTGAAATTGCCAATGCCATCGAAAACAAGATCAAGCAAATCTGTCATATCTGCCGTGTTTGGTGAAGAGGACATGGAAGAAGTGCTACTAGTTCTTACGAGTAGTTATAATCCTAGTTCCATGCAAGAAATGATGATGCAAAAGGAGTCGTTAATGAAAGTACAAATAACAGCATTGGCCGAATTCATGAATAAGATGAACACAAACATGGTCGCACAAGTTGAAGCACAAAATCAGAAGGTTAAGGCACTTGACGAAGCCTCATCTCAGAATAAACCATTCCAACAACCGACAGTTCAAGTTTCTGCCACTTCTATCGCTTCTGCCACTCAACAACAGCAAATTCTGTCACCATTGAGTGCTATGATAGGGCAGAATTTCTTTCAGGTCAACTCCCATGTTTCAGCACCCCAGGCAAGTCTTCCAGTGCCTTTGTCGATGCAATGGCCAGAGGTTCAACTGCAATTAACTTTGCCGATGTTCCAACAATAACCTTTATATCCACAAACGATGCAGGTTCTGCCACAATTCCAACAGCCGCAAGGTCAGTTTCTACCATAGCAGTATCTGCCACCTCCAAGACAATAAGTTTTTCCTCCAAATCTGCTGGGGAGAGATCTACTAAACTTAGGGGGCAATCTGCCACGTTGGAGGTAAAATCTATCAAATCCACCCAAGGGGCAACCAGTAGCACCCGAGGGGCAGCAAAATACTAATTTGCAGCCCGTCGCAAACCAACCAGCCTAACAGATCACATTGGACGCAAGTCAACTCGCAGAAATCAACTTTAAGAAGCCTTATGTGTGTGAGGCTTTGACAAAGGAAAAAGCTGCTACTAGTGATACTCGACCATCTGCCAGCACGACCAAAAAGGGTTTGGCCGATTTTGGTAAGATGTACACTTTTGATTTAGCTAAAACTGAGCAGATTTTCGACCAACTTTTAGCAGATATGATCATTACTTTGGCAAAAGGACATGTTATACCATCAACTAATGATTTAAAAAGAAAAGAGTTTTACAAATATCACAACTCGTGAAATTATGCGACCAACAATTGTGTTGTTCTCCGGAATATCTTACATAAAGCAATCGATGATGGAAAATTGAAGTTTTCGAAAAAGAAACCAGAAGTTATGGGAGTTGACAACAATCCGTTTCCTGCCATCGTTAGTAGCAACATGATTTCGTTGGCAGGAAGAAAAGATTCAAAAGGGAAGGGAAAAGTGGAAATTCTTCTGTCGAGTTTCTACCATCCGTCACAACAAATAGCAAGATGGAAGAATCGGAAAGAAAATTAAGGGAAACTCAAATTGTCCTTATTAATTATGGTTGTTGTTCGAATTGCAAAAAAGATAGTAGAAGCAAGAGTGAACCTGGTTATCAAAAAGCTCGTTATTCTGCCAAAAAAAGTGTACACGACAGATTGACATTCAACCGTGGTAGAAATGATCATGACAGAAATGATTCTGGTATAAGAGACTTTTCGGCCAGATTCTGCTCATTATTGGCCAAAAAGAGTGACAGTGGTTTGTCCAAGAGAGCTCATGGTAGAAAGAATTATTCCACAATGACAATTGCAACCCATTTTCAAAAGAAAACCAACTTTACAATAAGAGATTTGGGTCCAAAAAGGGGAAGTATCTCATCGTGTTAGGATGGTTAAGCCACCTTTGGTTCCACCAAACCAATGGCAGAAGCTAAGACATCCCAAGTTTCCAAGGAGGATGGAATATGAGGAAAGATTTTTGTCTAGATCTCAGGAAATGAGGCACCAAAGGAAGAGGGCAGAGATGAGAAGAAAGGAGTTCCAAAATGGCCAATCAATTTCGGTCGAGATGGAATATAAAGGAAACAATACATCTACCAGGGCGTTTATGAATTTTTCCACTTATGCCGATGGAAAATCTAATTCGGAAGAAATGGACGAGGGCGAAGACGTGAATTTAAGGCATGTTCCAAAACATGGAGTTCAATTTGGGTCATTTTCAACAGAGGCCCCATGTAATGTGGCTTTTGTTTTCCCGACAGTTTTTCAAGCGACCGATAACATGGAAGAAAAACCAGTAACAGAAACGTTGGTTACAAAAATGGCAAAAAGGGAAAACCCGGTTGAAGAAAATAAAGATGGCAGATCTCCAGGAGAAAATTTGGATTCTTACAAGGAGGGACATGACTAAAAAAAGATTATGGCAGATGACGTTCCTACAGACATGACCATTAGTGGGTTTGGTGGAGGTATTGTTAATACCAAAGGAATTCTGCCACTTGAAATAACAGTTGGTGAAAAAACTACTTATACTCCTTTCTTTATTATTAAATCTACAGCGGCCTACAATTTGTTATTTGGCCGCAATTGGATTCATCCCAACATGTGTATTCCGTCTTCTTTACATAAAATGTTAATATTTTGGGATAAAGATGAAGTGAAAATAGTGGAGGCCGATGATATGCCATTTATGGCCAAAGTCTACTCGACCAAAACAAGCTTGTATAATAAAGATTGTGTGCTTATAAGATTTTTAGGCACTAACAAAATGGGAAAACCAACATCTGTCACTATGAAAAGAAGCCTCGCGACCAAGTAAGTGGCAGAATTAATGAAAGAGATCCCTTGGCCAAAGTTAGAAATTCTGGACGATTCTGCTGAAACATCAACGGTGCTTTATAGGAGAAAAGCCTGAAGAATATAAGCAAAGGATAAGAAGACATACCTTTTCGGCCGTTTGTATTCGGCTAAAGTCCTATGTGACCTGAAAAGAGAATCTATATGGCAGCGCTGGAAGAAGTAAAACTTTTGGCCAATATGGCCGAAATTCATGATCAAGACCTATGAGATGGATGTCATACAACTGGAAGATAGTGCGCTGTCTAGGATGGGTGATGGTCTGGCAGAAGTGTAAGACCCTTTATTGGAAGTCAATCTGGGCACCAAAGAGGATACTCGCCCGACTTATGAGATGTCGGGTTTTGTGAGAGAGCTGGTAGAACACTGTTTGCCAATTAAAGAGGGGTATTGGCGATATAAACAGCCGCCTAAGAGGATGTATCATGAAGTGGTTTTGAAAGGTCTTCCAATGAAAATGGGTGTGAGATCTGCCAGAATTTCTTATCAAAATTATTTGACTCCGGTATATTATACTGAAGCTATATTGGTAGAGTTGGAAGAATTAGACGAAGTAAGACTCAGTGTATCAGATCATTTGGTAGCTCATAAAAAGAAGGTTGAAAAGGCCTACAACAAAAGAGTGAGACCAAAAGATTTGGCAGAAGGTAACTTAGTGTGGAAAGTTAATCTGCTAGTTGAAATAAAAGATCCAAAATTCGGCAAATGGACTCTAAGTTGGGAAGGTCCATATATAGTGTGCCAAATTCTAACTAGAGGAGCTTATCAACTGATGGACTTGGATGAAACACTTCACACTTATCCAACTAATGGCCGATAACTAAAAAAGATATCGACCAAGTTTCTTGGAGCTTTTGGAAGAAAAGAAAATTCAAGGCCAACCTTAAACGGCCTTAGGCAGTCATAGGTAGCCTTTGGTTTTGGCATAAATAAAATCTCTATAGTGAGGGGATATAAATAGTTAGTTTATTTATTTTATTTTAGTTTTATTTAACTATGTTGGCATAAATTGGGTTGATGTTAGTTAGCTGAAAGATAGAGAAAAGAAGATTCCAAGGATGGCATAATTTGTTGTTGACCATCTACCAGAATTCAAAAGAAGAGGATAAGGTTAAGGATATCTGCCATGTGTAGGAATTTCATCGGCCAAAAATTCAAAATTTAAAATTTAAATTTTTGAAAGAAGAAAAGAAGATTTTTGGCCGAAAAAATAAGCAGGATTGGAATTTCAAAATTTGTAAAGCCTCGTTTGAAAGAAATTCACGAGGCTTCACAAATGTTTTTTTTTTTGGGGGCGGGGGGTGGCAAATGTTGACACCATAAAATGTCAATCCACGTGACAACAACTAATTGATGGATTTATGAAAGGAAAATGGACACGTGGCAAAACAAATGAAATGAAACTTCTTTTAGAGATGCAATTCCTATTTTCATGGGTTGCTAATTGACGTGGTGGCAAAGAAATAGGAAGATGGTTGTGAATGGAGTCATGTTCAAACACAAAGTCAAAGAGTTGGTTGTCTAAAGGGAACATGAGTCAATACGTGGAAGTTAAAGAAATAATGTTCAGTTACAATTGCAATAGAGAAGGGACGCTTGACAACCATAGGATAGAGTTAAAAATTATCCTTTACACATAAAGTATATATTATTTGTTTATGATAACTTTACAAACTCTCCAGCAACACAACACAAAATTTATATTTATGTATTTTCAATTCCTGCAATTTCAACACAGTTTTATCTTTCAATTCCTTTACTTTCCTTGCACTTTAATTCATGCACTGCACTTTTAATTCCCTTTACTTTAGCAATTTCAACACAAAAATCCTTTTTCTTAAGGCAAAAAGAACCTGACCGAGAGTTTGGTATCTTTCTCCCATTTAATCGCTTGATCACAAACCAAAAAGGATACTAGTTGTCTTTCATTCCAATTGATTCTTCAACGAATCTGGCACGCCCACGATCTCAACAAAAATCAAAGACAACAAGTTCACCGTTATTAAATCGGTTTGCTTGTAAGCTAGAAATGTATTATTTTTATTTGTTCTAAATTCAATTTCATTCATAGAAAACAAAAAAGTTAATTTTAGTGGATAAAGTAAATAATGCTTTTTTATTATATTGTTTTATAAATATAAAAAAGTTTATTCTCACTTTCATCCCCCTAAGTTGAACAATACCACTTTCACCCCCTTGAATTTAAAATTTGTCCCACTTTCATCGTCATTAGGAGATGTCATTAGTTATTGATGTCAGCCACTAACCACTATGTAAATTGTCCATATTGCCCTCAAAGTTTATGAAATGACCTAAATATAATACTCAATGACAAAATAGTAACTGCATATAAGAACATTAGTTATCTTAACGACCGTCAGTAAACCTAATTGAAAATGAGAAAATGAACCGAAATTGCGGACTAATTGAATGGGGAAAAATCATTATATGAATAGGGATGACAAATGGGGCGGGGCGGGAATCGTACCCCCACCCCCATCCTTATTTAACTTTGGCATCCCCATACTCGCGCCCAAAACTTATTATTTAACAGGGCAGGGCGAAGCTGGGAGGGGAAAGGCTTTGCGGGTTTGGGGCGAGGCGGGGCGATAAAAAATAAAACAAATTATGCAAATGAAAATAATATTTAACTTCTTAGTTGAAAATTTGAATTTACTATTATTGTACGAGTATCAAAGGAATACATGCATTTTATATAGTTGAAATGAGATTAAGGTGGAAAAAGTGAAGAGATAAGGAGAATAGTACTTGATATTGGATAAAATATAATAAAAATGAATTACAAGGCTATAGTTTACTTGTGAGTGTGGATTTATATATTTACATAAGTGTAATACATATAAATTAATAAGGGTAAACATGTAATTTAACTATGTGAGCGGGGCGACCCTTCCCCATACCCGCCCCGAAATCCCCGTCTGGATTTCTTTCCTCCTCATACCTACCCTTATTTATTTAATCGGGTCCCTGAACCCGCTTAAATTAGGCAGGGTCGGGGTAGCCTTCCCCCATACCCGCCCTAAAACCCATTTTTTTTTCTCCCCTATACCCGCCCTTATTTATTTAATAGGGTCTCCAAATTTGCTTAAATCGGGGTGGGACGTGGCGATCCCCCACCGAGCGATAATTTTTGGAGTGTCCATTACAAATAGTAGGACAAAGGATCACGAACATACACATACCTAGCATAGGTGCATTGGAGGCGTATATGCAATACTTGCCTTATCTTTCATTAAAATCTTAATAACAATCTTATTGTATTATTGTAAGGGGTTTTGACCCAAAAACTTAAGGTGATTGTTGAGAATAACATCCATTTGTTTATATACCTAATAAATTCTTCCATCCCGATCTGATGTGGGACAAATGGACTTCTCTAACAATTATCCGCTTCACATGCTTGCCCCCATTCAATTTTTAGATTTCAAAAGTAGCCCCACATTTATACTAACACCCTCACATATTTAGACTCAATTTTATTACCATTCTTACCACATTCATACACTGTAAATTCTCAAATTTGCACAACACAAGAGAATGTCTTTTATTGAATTTTGATTATCCTTATATACATTTTCCCTTTGGGCTTTTAGGCCCATTAGGGCAAATCTATCTTTACTATATCATCATGACGTGCCCTTTATATGTTCAAATGGACTTGGTTACTGGGCTTAAGAAAACCCTATTGGGCCAGTAGCCTGATGGGTTTGAACTTGAAGGGTTCTAATGGGCTTAGACAATTTTCACACTTACACAGGCCCCCTTCTTTATGATGGGTTGTTGGGCGATCAGACCCATTAGAGAGAAGGCAGGGTGGAGAATGGAATACATCGCCCCTGTCGGGGTGACGTGGCACATTCAATTAATGCGACAGCCGCATAATCATTTGAATATTTAAAATCTGCGATCCGGATGGCCTCGATTAGAGAGAAGGGAGGCTGAGGAGGCGCACGTGAAGCGAGGTGACGCTTCGCTTCCCGAACGCATGGTTTTTCAGGCATTTTGAAACTCCTATAAATACCCACTGCATGTGTTGAGTGTTCACTCCATTTCCAAAACTTACAACTTTCAGAAAATTCTCTGCACTTGTGATCTCTGCTTATCATTGCCAGAGTCCACTTTCTTTCTCTGGAAAACGTCCGAAACCTCTTCGGGATTCATCTTAGAGTAAGTTATCTCCTTTCATCTTCGCGTCTTTCTTTTCAAAATGTCTGATAGTGATGATACCCGGTCGGGTAGCGACCATCTACCCTCCTCTGTAGATCCGGATGCCTCCCTTAGTTTACCCTTAGTAGAGGTGGTTAGGACAATCGTGTCTAGTCCACCGGAAATCAACCAAAACATCGCAGCAGCTGGGGATTCGGCTGCAAGGGGTTTGGGAGACCTATTTTATGCCGACCCCCTTCCTCCTACACATAGGGTAGAGACAATACTAAAAAGGTTAAGGGTCAAATGTGGGATACCCGATAGGGTAATTATTAAAAACTACCCTAAAAAATATGATTTCAGGAAGGGTGAGAGGGTTTTGGACCATCAGATTCTATTGTCGGCCTTTTACCTTTAGGTCATTAGCTTCCCGATTCAGCCTTTTTTTCTTCATACCTTAGCTACCCTGGGTCTGGCTCCACTTCAGGTGGGGCCTAACTTCTTCAGGGTCTTGGCTATGCTCCTAATACTTAATCGGGATCTGGAGCTAGACCTTGGCCTGGCGGAACTTCTGTTCTGTTACAAAATACAGGCCCAGAAGGACTGCAGGGGCCGGTATAATCTTTTTCCTCTAAGCGGGAGGAAGATTTGTAATGGCACCAAAAAGTCCAACAAAGGGTGGAAAGAGAGAATGGTCTTGGTAAGTGGGAATTGGAGACTTCCTAGCTCATCGAGCTTCAAAGTTCCTAGCGAATTCGACCGGCCTCTATTCCCTTCCTTCAAACCATTCCACAGGGGGTCATGCTACTGCGATCAGTGCAATGATAAGTTGGGCCTCCATGTGCTTGAGTTTCTGGGAGCACCCGACAAATTTAAAACTTCAACTTATATCAGAACCCGTTTTGAACTTCTTAAATCAAAAATTTGGGGACAACCCTTAAGGATGTGTAATAGTTTCCTGACGGGTTCTAATTTGCAGGCCTTGTTAACAAAAATGCTGAGAATCTCGCAGGTCGTGCTAAAAAAGAAGGCCAAGCGGGCAGTTGGCCTTCAAGTGATAACTCCAACATCGGGTAAGGATCAAAGTGGACAGGGGTCGCAAAGTGTTCCATCTCCCCTGCCTAGTCCTGTTCTTCTGCCACCGTTGGAGAATAACCCGGTGATCCCACCTCCACATATGGGGAATATTCAAATCAATCAGACCCCTCATTCGAGACCAGAGGAGGTTGTTCGCCCTTCTGGGGTCGTTCCCACTCCTGAATTTCGGCTGGTTGAAGGGAAATCTAGCTTGACGGGGACGCAACATCCCCGAACAGAGGATGATCTACCCGACCGGTCTGTCAGGCCCCGTACGACCACAGTGTCGTCTCCCATCATAGTAGATGACAGTGGGGTTGTAACTGAAGAGGAGCGACCCGTTCCGTGGGCGCCAAAGATCACACTCCCGGGAGGTGACTTTCTGGTTGCGGGGCACACAACTATTGACAATGACGTTGCCCTTCGGGCAATGGGTTCCCAGATCTGGACACCTGTTGACCGAAAGAGACTGAGAACAATCGATCAAAAAGAATTGGCCTTGACAGGTCCAGAGGTAGCTATGAAGGTACTGCTTCAACCTACTACCTCATCAATCGTTCTTCAACATTTTATTTATTTCTTGATCAGGCTAACACTTGTCCTTTTGGCAGATGATGTACTTGACCCAGGCTTACAATGCAAAGATGGAGGAGGATACCAAGTTGCTCCGGAAATCTAATGAGCTTCTGAGGCTGAAGGAGGATTCCTGGATGAAGGTTGCCAACCTGTTGTCCATATCCAATGAAAAGCTATCTCTGCGGAGCAGCAGCTTCGGGCTGCTCAAGACAAGATTAAAGAGATGGAGGCGGTCCGGCGGGCCGTATTTGCTGAAACGGAGGCCTTGAAGGCTAAGAATGAGAGCCTGAAAGCTAACAATGAGAGCCTGACGGCCTCCAACTCGAAGCTCCTGGAGGAGAAAGCAGAGACCGAGAATCTCCTTGCAATGGAGAGGTCGGTGGTGGAGATGTGCCACCGGGGTGGAAACGAAATGTACAAGCATTTCTGCGACACCTCCCAGTATCGAATCGGGTTTGGTTGGAGGTCATGCTTCAAGGACATGCATAAATCCGTTGAGGAAAGGGATTTCGCCTCGGTGGAGAAACTGGACGAGAGTTTGGGCATTGCTTCACCGTACAATGATCCAGTCGGTGGTCCAGATGATGTTCGTTTCTGCGAGTTCCTGACCAAGCCTCTCCCAGGGATGAGCATCACCGCCCCCTCTGATCCTCCAGCTCCTGATGGGATCATCGTTCCAGTGAACCCCAATGAGTCGAGCACCGGTGTTGGCCCTTAGGATTTTGCGTTTATAAAACACATTGTAAGCCTTGGCCACTAGGGCCCATTTTGAATGAAGGATCATAGTTTTTATCCACTTAGTTTATTTTTGCAAATTTTGTGATATCTTCAGGATCAGTGTTGTGTCTTCAGGCACTTCAAGCCATACGATAGACAATGCAACACTTGGTTTCTTTTTGCAAAATTTTGTGATCTCTTCAGGATCAGTGTTGTGTCTTCGAGCACTTCAAGCCATGCGATAGACAATGCAACACTTGGTTTTTTTTTGCAAAATTTTGTGATCTCTTCAGGATTAGTGTTGTGTCTTCGGGCACTTCAGACCATGCGATAGACAATGCAACACTTGGTTTATTTTTGCAAAATTTTGTGATCTCTTCAGGATCAGTGTTGTGTCTTCGGGCACTTCAAGCCATGCGATAGACAATGCAACACTTGGTTTATTTTTGCAAAATTTTGTGATCTTTTCAGGATCAGTGTTGTGTCTTCGGGCACTTCAGGCCATGCGATAGACAATGGAACACTTGGTTTCTTTTTGAAAATTTTTGTGATATCTTCAGGATCAGTGTTGTGTCTTCGGGCACTTCAGGCCACGCGATAGACAATGCAACACTTGGTTTATTTTTGCAAAATTTTGTGATCTCTTAAGGATCAGTGTTGTGTCTTCGGGCACTTTAGGTCATGCGATAGACAATGCAACACTTGGTTTCTTTTTGCAAAATTTTGTTTCAATAGATATTTATAAGCTATTTTGCCATAATAATTATTTTTTACTGATTAGGTACTACAGCCTTTTTTGCAAAAAGATTAAAGTAAAAACAAAATTTGGCCCATTAAGGGTAGTACCTCTTCAGGTGAGAGGCATACTGGGAGTTTGGTTCCATTCCGCTATCAATATTCCTTCGGACGCGGTATGCCCCGTGACCGATGACTTTGGTAATGGTGTACAGGCCCTCCCAAGGCTCCCTGAGCTTGCCTACGAGCCCGATTTTTGCCTAAGGACCATGTCTCCGACCTGGAACTCTCTTCTTTTGACTTTTTGATTGAAGTGGTTCCGGACTTGCTGTTGGTAGGCGGCCAGCCTGATCCCGACAGCCTCTCTTCTTTCATCCAGAAGATCAAGATTCTGAGCCAGGTGCTGGTTATTTGGTCCTTCAGCCTAGGCCTCGCTCCAGAGGGTTGGAACCCTGATCTCCGTTGGTATCACGGCCTCAATGCCGTACGCCATCGCAAAGGGGGTTTCTCCGGTGGGTTGTCTGGGAGTTGTTCTGTATGACCAGAGAATCTCAGGTAGTTTCTCTAGCCATGCTCCTTTGGCATCCTCAAGCTTTTTGGCCAAAGTGCTGAATATGGTTCGGTTTATCCTTTCCACCTGCCTGTTCCCTTGTGGGTACCCGACGGAAGACGTATTCTGGTTGATACTGTGCTTGGCGAAAAACGCTCTCACCTCTTTGTTGTCAAGATTTGTCCCATTATCCATCATGATTGTCCTTGGCAGACCGAATCTGCATATTATGTGGGTCCATATGAATTTGATAACGTGGCTACCCTTGATGGTGTGATAGGCTTCTGCCTCTACCCATTTGGTGAAGTAATCAGTGGCCAGAAGGACATAAGCGTTTGACTGGATCGCTTTTGGAAGGGGTCCCACTATATCCATTCCCCATCGGGCGAATGGGTATGGTACAATGGTGGGATGCAAGAACTCAGGCGGACGATGGATAACGTCTCCATGCATCTGACATGGATTACACCTTCGGACGTATTCTTCAGCATCCCGAGACAGATAGGGACAGAAGTACCCTTGAGAGAGTATCTTATGGGCAAGGGATCTACTGCTGGAGTGGTTTCCACAAGCCCCACTATGAATCTCCTACATCACTGCTCTAGATTCTGATGGCGTAATACATTTCAAGTAAGGACCCGAAAAGGATTTTTGGTAGAGTTACCCATTTATGACTGAGTATCGGGCTAAATTCCTCCTGATCTTGTAAGCTTCAGCTTTGTTTTCGGGGAGAGTTCCATTTCGTAGGTAATCCATCAGGGGATCCATCCAGCTGGGCTCCCATGGGATAAGCATCACTCGTTCGGGCTCCTGAATACTGGGCCTGTGAATAGAGTCCACTAGTGCAACCCGTGTAAGGTCTTCTGCTGCTGAGGATGCCTGATTGGCTAGGTGGTCAGCTATAGAGTTTTTGCTCCTGGGGATTTGTGTGAAGGTTATTCTTCGAAAAATTTTTGTTTCCTTCAACACGAGTGCCCGATAAAACTCCATTTTCGGATCCTTTGTTTCATACTCATCGTTGATCTGACGGACGACCAGTTGAGAATCATTGTGTACTGATAGGGAATGAATCTGGAGGCTTCGGGCTATCCTCAAGCCAGATACGACGACCTCATACTCTGCCTCATTGTTCGTGGCTGGGAACTGTAGTTGCACTGACATATGAAGGCGTGTCCCATCAGGTGTCAAAATTTCCAAACCAATTCCTGATCCGGAAGAGCTGGCTGATTCATCCACAAAAATCTTCCACGTGTCTGGTTCACTTTTCTGGTCTGGCTCTTCAGTTTCACTTTCAAGTAAAAAGTTTGCTACTGTCTGTCCTTTGATGGAAACCCGGGGTATGTATGTCAAGTCGTATATGCCCAATTCGATGGCCCATTTAGAGATTCTCCCTGAGAGGTCGGGCTTTGACATAATAACTCGTAGGGGTGTGGCTGTCGGGATGATGATCGGGTGAGCCTCAAAGTAATGCCTTAGCCGTCTCTTGGCATTCACCAGTGAGAGAACCAATTTTTCCTGCCTGTTGTATCTAGTTTCTGCCTCAGCCAAGGATTTGCTGGTGTAAAATACTGGCATTTGAAGGTTTCCATCCTCTCTGATGAGGGCGGCACTGGTCGACATAGAGGATACTGCTATTTACAGATGTAAGACTTTATCGGGATTTGGTGTGGATACGATTGGGGGCATGGTCAAGTACTCTTTTAACCTCGCCAGGGCTTCCGATTGTCCAGGACCCCAGATCTCTCCCTTTTTTGCCTTAATTGCCTGAAAGAATGGTCTGCATCGATCAGTGAGTCATGAAATAAACCTGTTAAGTGCAACCACTCTTCCCGTAAAGACCTGAACGTCTTTATGTGTCCGGGGCTCCTTTATTTCTATAAGGGCCTTGACTTGTGTCGGGCTGGCCTGGATCCCGGTCCGGTCTACAATGTGCCCCAGGAATTGCCCGGATGATACACCAAAAGAGCATTTTTCCAACTTAAGCTTCATGCTATGTGACCTGAGGGTGTCAAACACTTGGCGTAGGTGAGTAAGATGGTCCCCCTTTTTTCTGCTTTTGATCACAATGTCATCGATATACGCCTCAATTACTGTACCCATCATACCCTTAAAGATCCTGTTGACCAACCTCTGGAAAGTGGCACCTGCATTTTTCAGTCCGAAAGGCATAACTTTAAAGCAGTATGTACCTGTTTCGGTAATGAAAGAGGTATTTTCCTCGTCCAACGGGTTCATTTTTATCTGGTTGTAACCTGAATAAACATCCAGGAAGGTTAAACGATCGTAGCCAGCTGTAACATCAACCATCTGGTCGATCTTTGGCAGTGGAAAGCTATCCTCTGGGCATGCCTTGTTTAAGTCAGTAAAATCAACGCAAACCCTCCATTTGTCATTCTTCTTTTGCACGACCACCACGTTGGCCAGCCACTCGGGATATCTAACCTCCCTGATAAAGCCAGCCTGGAGCAACCTGGATACCTCATCTGCTATAATTTGGTTCCGATGTGCCCCCATGCGCCTTTGCTTTTGCCTGATGGGTTTGACGTTCGGGTCAACATGCAATGAGTGATGGGCAATATGGGGATCGATCCCTGGCATGCCCGTATGCTCCCATGCGAAGACATCAAAGTTGTCCTGTAGCAATTGTGTTAGTTCCTTAAATTCAGGGTCGGTGAGGTTTGTACCTGCAAAAGTAACTTTTTCTGGACTGTCGGGCACAACATAGACTGGTTGCAATGGTTCGACCACAACTGGGATACCTGGATCCTTCTCCTTTAATTGTTATTTGGAGCCTGAGCTTTGATCCTTGGAATGGGGCGCCATTGGGGCTTTCATTTTCCGGATCTCTTTCAGGGTGACCGTATAGCACTCCTTGGCGGCCACCTGGTCACCTTTGATATCAACGGTACCTATATCATCAGGGCTCACACATCTCATGACATGGTGAAGCGTGGAGGGTACATCTTGCATTCGGTGAATCCATCCCCTTCCCATGAGCAGATTATACGAAGGTTTGGCATCCACCACAACGAATGTCTCAGTCAAGGTCCTCTGAGCGGCGGATACTGGCAACTGGACTTCCCCGATCGGCTCGATTTGCCTCCCATCAAAACCTGCAATGGGGCACCGGGATGCCACAATTTCGGATGGATTGATCTCGAGCTTTTTGAAAGCCCACTTGGTGATGATGTTGGCACTGCTCCGAGGATCGATCATGGCTCTCTTCACAAGACAGTTGGCCACCATTAGGGTCACAACCAGAGGGTCATCATACGGGGTTCGGACACCCCGAAGGTCCGACACCGAGAAAGTGATCTGCGTTTCCCCTGCTCTGTGGGGGGCCTCGCTGATCTCGTTGACTCTCCTCATCTTGTGAGCTCTCCGCAGATGGCTCCTGCGTGACCCTTCTGTCTCTTTGGATGGGGGGCCACCATGAATCATACTAATGACTCTGACCGGCTGTGCGTCCGAGGGGTTCCGAGGGGCGCTGAGGGCTCGTTGATCAGTCTTTGGTCTGTCCCGTTGGACGTAATGTCGGAGTTCCCCGCGAAGCAGTAACGTCTCCACCTGTTACCTTAAATTACGACATTCATTTGTGATGTGCCCGAAATCGCCGTGGAAAGCACAGTGTTTTGACTTGTCTCTTTGGTCAAGCGGTTGTTTGATGGTCGGGGGTTGTTGGAAAATTCCTTTAGCTTTATTCTCTTGTAGAGTTTCGCAAGGCTAACCTTTAGGGGTGTCAACCTTTCTTCGAATTTGCGGCGCTTGAATGGTTTTGGGGCTGGTGATCCCGGTGGGACTGATGACCCAAGTGGAGTTGACCGCTTTCGATCGGTCAATCGATCCCTTGACTGAATCTCAACACTGACTAAGGCTGACCTCCTTTTCCTAATAGTTTCCTCTTCTTCAATTCTCAAGTACCCCTGGGCCCTGGAGTTTAGCTCCCCAATGCCTGATGGAGGGCACTTTACCAGAGACTGATGGAACTTAGTTCCTGGAATGAGGGCCATCCTGAATGCCTCAACAACAAAGTGTTGGTCATAGTTATCCACAGAAGAGGATTCGATGTTGAATCGGGATAGAAAAAATTTCATTGACTCTCCTTTCTCCTGGATCATGGTGAAGAGGCAGGATATGCTCTTCTTTTGTCTCTTGTTTCCATAATACTGGGCGATGAAGAGTCTGGTCAACTGTTGCCAGCTGCCAATGGATCAGGTGGCTGCTTCCTAAACCACAATAGAGCGGCATCAACAAGGCTTGTGGAGAACACTTTGCAAAGCAGGGACTCGTTCTTAGCGTACAGGGTCATCTTCTGATGGATCTGGTATATGTGCTCTTCGGGGTCCCTTGTGCCATCGTAAGGGGTGAACTGGGGCATGACGAACTTCTTTGGGAAAGGTTCTTGGGTTATTTCATGAACGAAAGGTGACTGTATCAATTCAGTGGACGCCTGGATGGCCATGTCATCGGTAGATCGGGACCTCAAGTCCCCGAGAACTTTTCTTTGGAATTCATCCATCATTGCTTGAAGTTTCTGGGGGGTTATGGACTCGTCGGCTGCTAGAGCTTTTCCTGAGCACTGTGAAGACTCGGCATGCTCTTCAGGCCTATCGCTACCCTGTTGGTTCAGAGAATGGTCGACCGCCGCCATCGGAGGGTCAGGTGTAACTACCGGTAGGGCAGTAGGTTGTGGAGCCAACCTCGCCATAAGTTTTGCATTCTGTTTTTTCCAAGGCCACGCTACGTTCCTCAGCAACTATCAAGCGTTGGAGAATTTGCTCCATAGTCTGGGAACCCTCTGCACGATTGTCCGCAGTGGGTAGAACGTCTGCCTGTGAACGAGTGATTGGCATCTCTGTCCGGGGGGGGGGGGGTAGTGAGTGAAGGTTTTTTTAAGGTGGTAGAAAATCTTTGAGTTTAACAAACAGACTCAGCTTTTTTTTTTTAGATGGGAAGAAGAAGACGATTTTACAGATCCCGAAGGGCAGATTTGAAAATTCAGGGACTCCCTGTCATTCCCACAGACGACGCCAATGTGTAAATGCTCAAATTTGCACAACATAAGAGAATGTCTTTTATTGAATTTTGATTATCCTTATATACATTTCCCCTTTGGGCTTTTAGGCCCATTAGGGCAAATCTATCTTTACTACATCATCATGACGTACCCTTTATATGTTCAAATGGGCTTGGTTACTGGGCTTGAGAAAACCCTATTGGACCAGCAACCTGATGGGTTTGAACTTGAAAGGTTCTAATGGGCTTAGACAATTTCCACACTTACATACACCCACAAATTATTTTGATGGATAGTTTCTTAATTCTATATACCTTACATTTATAGTAATTTACAAATACAACACTACTAAAAGCCAAAGGATTTGTATCTCACATAAATACCTATTGACTACCACTGGTCCACCCACATTTGTAAAGCAAACCTCAAAATTATAAATGAAAAAATATCACTGACCTCCCCTGAGGTATAACATTATTTCACGTGTTTCCCCTTAGTATTCAAAATGAGCAGATACCTCCCTCCAGGTTAACTCTGGCTAACACTTTCACCCCCTCTGCCCCAAATTAATGCCGATCAAAAAATATTTTGATGACATCACTCAATTTTATGCCCTAAAGTACCAAAAATACCCTTATTAACAATGTAAACACAATTTTACATTAAAACGCCCTAAATGTAAAGACCAAAGTACCCTTGCATGATTCATTATAAAAAACTCCATTTCTCTCAAATCCCTACCAAACTCTCTCTCTCTAAAGCAATATAGTACCAGATCACTCTCTCTCTACTACATGAGTCTTCATCTCTCAAGGTACATATTTCAAAAAAATTCAAACATCATACATATGCATATTGTTCATAGTTTACATTTACAGTGTATTCATACATATCCAACTCACAGTATATTCATATTTTCTCTTCTTTTTTGTTGTTGCTATTGTCAATAACCGAAAAGAAAAAGAATGTGTCAAGCAACCTCCAATATTTCAAGAGGTCATATTCGAAGGGGTCTAAGATACAACAAAATACATTGTTTGTGCGGTAAAAATACGGCTATACGGGTTAAACTATCGGACACCCATAACAATAAAGGAAAATTGTATTACTATTGTGAGCTGAGAAAGTGTCCGTTGTGGGAGTGGTGCAACCCTATCAGCACAAACGGTTATAAATCCAATGGAAGTGAAAATGTTCAACTCAATGAAGAAATTTTTCATCTGCAGCAACACAATGAAGCTATGGCTATTCGGTTAGCAAACATTGAAGCACAAAAAGGACAACAAAAGTTTTATATTTTGTTGTTTGCATCTTTGATGCTGTCTTTGTTGGCCCTATTGAAAATTTTCATGTAAGCTACTACTGAACCAATGTTTTCATGTAATGCAAGAAACCTACTTTTCTTGTCCTAATAAAGTGTTTCATTGCAAGTTAGAAACTCTATGAATTGTTGTATGTAAGAAATTTCACTTCAAACATACTTCAATACAAAGAGTAATCAACTTGGATTATAATTTGTCCAATTGTCATAAATCAAATAACTTAGAAATAGATTTTAACTTTTCTAAAAACCCAACTCAATTGTCAACACAACCTTACAATTGGAGCATAAATCAACTTCTCCAAAAGCTTATAAATAGTTTAACTTGTACAAAAATCAGCATAATATGTCAACATGCATAAAAAAATTATGACTTCTTTTTGTACCAGCCGAATCATTACAAAAAGAAACCATAATTCATCATCACTGCTCCATCAAAAAATAAACCCAAAAATATCTTCAAAAGGGTTGGAACATCATGACAGTTACCACATTGCTTGTAGAAAAAAATTAAATAAATAACTGAAGAGGCTACCATGACCAGTTAAAGCAACACAATGTCCAAAGGCTTACCCTATCAAAAGATGTCTCTGTAACAGTATTACTTGTTCCAGGGATAGGTTGAGAGCTACTAACATCCCTTCCAGTTATAGCAGGCTGAATTATGTACAAAAAATCAGTTAATTTGGATGATTCAAAAATTTAGATTTAAACATGGACACATTCTAAAAAAATGACTTCAGTAGTTGACAAAAACAAACTTGAGCTACGCTTGAAGTTGCACCAAGCTGGGACTGAGACATGGACACATTCCTTGTTCCATACTTTACAAATACTTGAGCAATATTTGAAGTTGGTTGTGAACTAGTTGCATTGGTTGGCTTCTCACTTGTCCTTGCAACTAGTTCATTAGTTTCTCTTTTTCTAACCTTCTTGGGCCTACCAGTTCTTCTATGAGGTGGAAGAGGTTCAAAGGGATCACCTTGAGCAGGTTGCCATAACTTATAATCTGGAATTTGATGTATCATTTTTCCTTGGGCTTCAAGATAGGTATTCTTGGTAAATTTTTCATTACAATACATCTCAACATTCATCTTCTTGTAAGCCATTATTGCAACAACATGCTTAAAAGAGATGCCAGAAAATTGCCATGCCCTACATATGCAAGTCCTACCAAGGTCAATGACTATTGCCCTACCTTCATCTATTACCTCAAATTCATCCCCTCCAGCAAAGATCACATAACATTGTCTTGATTTCTCTATTATTTGGTTCAACCTCTTTCTGATATTGGGAGTCACCACTGTTTCCCAACTACATGCAACATCATACCTCTTTTGAATCCTTCCCATTAACTACATTCTAATCCATTCTAGCATACCCAAAATGGTATTACCTCTCTGTGCACCCACCCAATTATTAAATTAATGATTCACTCAGATTGTTAGTTACATGATCATTATTCACATTATCATCAAATGCATGCCTAGACCATGAAGAAACTGAGAGCTCCATTAAATGGTTATACCCTTCTTGTGATAGATTCCTTATATGTTGCATGGCATCTTCAAATTCAGGTCTATTATAGGCTCTTGCAGCCTTCCAGAAGTATTTTCTAACCAACAAACCAGGGTACTCTTTTTGAAATTATTGAATACGTGTCTACAACAGAATCTATGGTTTGCACTAGGGAATATGTCAGACATTGCAGAGTCCAAGCCCTATACAAGTTAAAACAAAGTTTTAAAGATTGCATGCAAGTGTGGAAACAAAAAATAAAAAAAGAATTAGTTTTTAAAAAAATGCGAACTAACTTTTGTTGGTTAGACATGAAAGTCAATGGTTTGTCTTCAAATTCAGTTCCAATCCTAGTCTGCAAATGTGTGAGGAAAAAGCCCCAGCTATCTCTTCCTTCACTTGCAACTACAACATATGCCAATGGAAAAAGACCATTGTTTCCATCAAGGGCAGTGGCTCCAAGTAGAACACCTCCATAGGTCCCTTTAAATGACAACCATCTAGACCAATAAATGGTCTACACCCTTTCTTCAAACTAGTGGCAAGTGCCTCCAAACAAATGAATATTTTGTTAAACACAGGATTATACATTAGATATGTCATACTTCTCTTAATCATAACCAAGCTCCCTGGATTAGTCCTATCAAGCTCAATTGCATATTTATTTTAATTTAGAATTATCTTCATTTTTCCTGATAGCACCCCTTCTCAAGAAATTCCTAGATCACCAATTTGGGGTTTTATCTATTTCGTTTCAATATGTTGTTATTATTTAGGGTAATTTGCAATGACAACCCCTGAGGTTTGGGTCAATTCCACTTAGTGGTTGGTCAACATTTTTTTAACAGAGACACCCCTTGGAGGCATGAAATGAGTTAAATGCCCTTAATTATATTAATTTGCAAGTAAAATTTATAAGTTACCCCATTCCCTAAACCCCACTTCACCCATTATACCTACCTTAATTTACTCTTATTATTTATGTTTTAAGTAATTTTTATTTTTAAAACAATTTTTCATTTTTATTTATTAAATAAATATAATTATCCATTTACTTAACATTTACACTAAATATTACACACGAAATGTATTACATATTACTAAATTTAATTAAAATATATTTATACCAATTAATACAAAAACAAAAATCAACTTCCCACAAAATACATTTATTATTATTGTATTCCACTAAACTATATACTACTTAAAATACCAAAGCCATATTTATTTTTTCTATAAACTTTTTTTTTGTTTAATCTTGTTACTTATTTAAATAATTATACCTATTTATTAATTTTATATTTATATTTAAATATTATAAAACTCTTTCGACATTTCGACTAAAATTAGAAACTATTATTGAATTACATTTAATAATAGATATATTATATTGTCAAATCCCCCTAAAATTGTTGATTGGCTATAGTATTTAAATTATTAACAAGATTAACCACAAATTTTTTATATAGAAAAATAAATATGGCTTTGGTATTTTAAGTAGTATATAGTTTAGTGAGATTTTGTAATAATTAATGTATTTAGTGGGAAATTAAAAAGAATTTTGTATTAGTTGGTGTAAATATAGTTTAATTAAATTTAAAAATATTTAATACATTTTGTGTGTAACTTTGTGTAAATGTTAAGTAAATGAATAATTATATTTATTTAATAAAAAAGAAAAGAAAAATTGTATAAAACAAATTACTTAAAACATAAATAACAAGAATAAATTAAAGTTGGTGAAGTGGGTGAAGTGTAAGGTTTAAAGAATGAGGGTAAGTTAGACATTTTGCATGCAATTTAACATAATCAAGGGCACTTAAGTCATTTCATGCATCCAAGGGGGTGTCATTGCAATACTTTACAAATTTCAGGGAATGTCTCTGGTAAAAAAAATTAACCAACGGCTAGGTGAAATTGACTCAAACCTCAGGGGTGTTGGTGCAAATTACCCTAGTATTTACTTGCTATAAATTAACCCCAAAATGAACCCGGTTTACTTTGTGCGTTCCACATGTGGATGGCATCTCTACTCCATCTTTCGTCAATGCATCCTTCACTACGACACGCAAAATGGCCCAAAATATCTTCTTCTTTCACATACATAAAAACACACCATCCCACCCCACACACTCTCTCATCTATTCCCACACACAATGCTCTCCCCAAGCTTCCCTCTATCCCTTCCCTTTCCCTCCACCACAGCCACAAACCCCAACCCCAAGAGCTTCAGTTTCTCCGCAGACACTGTACGCAAGAACTCCTGCTCTTTTACATGCAGAGCTTCCGCTTCAAAGTCTTCAACATATTCTGTTACGGACTTCGATCTCTACGATCTGCTGGGCGTTGACAGCTCCTCCGATCAGTTGAAGATTAAGAATGCGTACCGGAAGCTGCAGAAGCGGTGCCACCCGGACATAGCGGGACCGGCGGGACATGACATGGCTATCATACTCAATGATGCTTATGCTGTTCTCTCGGAGCCCAATTCCAAATTGGCATATGATAAGGTCAGCACGTTACTGCTGTGATTTGTGTATGTATATGTATATATATATATGTATATATTAGTGGATGATTTGGTGTTGAATTTTGAGGGCTGGTTTGGCCATGATTGCTTGCACGTATGGAACAATGACCCGGTTAAGTAAAATTTTCAAGTTTTATAACCAAGTACAAAAGTTTGATGCTTTGGAGAAAATCATTTATTAGGTGTCAATCTGATATAAGCAATGAATTAATGCTATATATTTACTTAGATCCACTCGATACAATTTTGTGATAACATGACATCTCAAGGTAAGTAGACTTTTTTGTTCAATAAAAGTGGTTTGTGTGAGGTTTTATGGTTTTTGCTTTTTTTGATAACCGGTGTGGAGGGTTTCGCCCACTAATTCATGGATTACAAATCCACATACCACTGTAAAGTGACTCTCAACAGGGATTGGATAAACTTCGGATTATGTCGAATTCGTGTTCATCGAATGGTTCCCACTAAGTGAAAAACGAACCCCCAATTTTGACAAGTAATATATAAATACCGGGCCTTTGTACTATTTGATTGATTATAATTTTGTATATTTCATTTACTATAAAAGTTTACAAGGAATTTAATGAAAATAATTTATTCTTGCATATTTTTACCGGTTTTTCAAATTAATCCCACGGATGCATATAATTTAGAAGAATCTGAGAGTGGTTGATACAAATCTTTTCCAAAGGGAGACAATATATGACCCATTTTTAGTATAAATTGCGCCAAAGAGGGATTCTCTACGACTTTTCTGCTAACATATACATATCACTTTTTGGTCAAATTTGACTGTTTAGAGCTTCATTTTTGCTTTTTCCCTTGCTCTAAACACTGCTCAAAGTTGGGGATTGTCGAATTAGACTTGAAATAGTGACTAGTTTTTTATTTATTATTATTTTAGTTTAGTTTAGTTTTTGGGTGAATAAAGGCATTGCAGAGTATCTATATTCCCTAATCTGATTTCTGAACAACTTGTGTTTGCCAATTACTTTGATCATTAAATCATTTTACTTCCCTTTCATTACATACACAATTATACATATTATACACTGTAACTAAATGGATATGTATGGGGCAATGATTGTGCAGGAGCACGCAAAATTGGCAGAATTACGAGGCTATACAGGCAAGCCAATATATTCAGTGTGGTTTGGTTCAGAGAACGAAGAGAGAGCTGTTTTTGTGGATGAAGTCAAATGCGTTGGCTGCTTAAAATGCGCCTTATTTGCCGATAAGACTTTTGCTATTGAATCAGTATATGGTAGAGCACGGGTTGTTGCTCAATGGGCTGATCCTGAAGATAAAATTCAAGAGGCCATCGAGGCATGTCCTGTCGATTGCATCTCGTAAGAATTTTTTTCATTTTTTAGTATGACAATCACATATACACACACGTAGACCTGTCAATGGATCGGATTTTGATCCGAATCCGATTCAAATCCGATTCGATTAACCGGATATGGATTGAAAATAAAATCCGATAATCCGATTATGATCCGAATCCGATAATCCGATTTCTTAACAAATTGGATTTGGATTTATGTCATCAGATCCGATAATAACCCGATCCGATATAAAATATATTTATATATATATAAATATATATTTGATATTTTTATGTGTATATATTTAATACTGTACATGTATATAAATGTTAGTTGTTAATCATTTTATTATTTATTAATAATGATTGATCATAAATACAATTATTAAAAGTGTGAATAATTTAGTGTTTCAGTATTTATTGATTTTTGTATTTTTGTATTTTTTTAATTAGATATTCGAATCAGATATTCTATAATGAAGAAATTCGAATATGAATTAACTAAGTGAAAATTCGTCGAATTATCGGATTCGGATCGCGGATCGGGAGTTTTTGTCATCGTTATCAATAGACCTGTCAATAATCCGATTATGATCCGAATCCGATATTAACCGGATATGGATTGAAAATAAAATCCGATAGCCCGATTAGGATCCGAATCCGATAATCCGATTTCTTAACAAATTGGATTTGGATTTAACTGATCCGATCCGAATCCGATCCATTGACAGGTCTACACACACGCATATATATATATATATATATATATATATATATTTAGATGTAGGTTATGTTTTATGGTCTCTTGTAAAGTATGTGAAGTAACCGTCAACACATATTAGGCGGACATGTGTATGAGTATGTGCATGATATATGTTTTCGGACACTTTTGGTAGTACATTTACCACTCTCTCGTTATATATATATATATCCTATTTTGCTATACAATTATTTCAAATGAGTGAATTCTCTATTTTGAACGTTATTTGTCATAAGAATTATTCATTGTACTCTTAAGAATAAATTAGAATTGTCAAATAAAATGAATATTTAATCGTGTCCATGTGTCATTTATATGATATTTGACAAGTCCGACACTTAAATCATCCCTCTGCGCGACACATGTAGCTGAGTCCCTGTAATATTGGATATTGGATATTGGATATTGGACCATAATTAAGTTGCTAGTTCAAGTCTCACCGACGGTGAAACTTATGTTTAATTGATTCATATGGTTTACGAATGATTGCGTTTGAGAACCGTCTAAGAGTTCAAAGTGAGTAAAGGAAAAAGAAAAATTTGCGCGGAGATAGTATTTTTTGATCGCAAATAAGATAAAAACAAGTAAACAGAAACAGAACATTGAAAAAGGTAGGTTTATTTGCTCTTCAATCTCTCTGTCAGCTACAGTGAGAGTATCATAATATTGTGGTTTTCACAAAGTATGCCTTTTCACTGCAGTAGAAAAGAGACTAATTCAATAACAGTAGCAATAATTTGAGAATTGTACAGCAATGATCTTAGGATAGTAGAAATGTTCGAGTTGGTTTGGGGTTGAGCATAAGACTTTTTAAGTGAATTAAACAAGACTTTTATTGTGATGAATAAGCAAGTGTTTGTTTATGTTCATCTATCTACTGCATTTGATAAGGATTTTGAAATTTTTTGGTGAACTGGACTAGGGTTGTAGAGAGGTCCAACCTGGCAGCCTTGGAGTTCCTCATGTCGAAGCAGCCGCGTGGCAATGTCAGAGTTGGTGCAGGAAATGCTGTCGGTACGCGTGTCTCAAATATATTCGTCGATGTCGAGAAATTCCAGACCAGATTTCAAGATGCCATGGACAAAGATTCCGGGAAAAATACCAAGGTAAATTAGTTGCTGAAGGATATATGTAGAAGACTATTTGCTGAAAACATAGCATTGTCGTCGTCATCATCATTGCCTTTTATCAAAATAATAGGGTCGACCATATGAGTTCTCTTTTTCAACTCACTACCCAAAAAGGGGCTAAAGCAAGCATCGAAATCGAACTAGAACAAGGCTCAGACAAGGCTTGGTTCTAGTATTTCTTCTTCATATATATGTAAATTTTAGTTTCATATTAACCGCAAAACATGTAATTTTAGGTATCAGACGACGGAAGAGACACCAAAATATCAGCATTTCAAGCAATCAGAGCGATTTCCAATTGGTTGTACTGGCAGTCACCCTCTTTTGCAGGAGGAGCTACCTCACAAACCCCCCAATCTCTTATCCACATCGCCCGAAAATCCTCAGAACCAGACATCAAAAAGCTGCGCGAAGCTGTGGCTGCTAGAAAACAAGCAAGCCAGAACGTGAAACTCATTTCCGGGATGTCATCGAGTTATCAGAACGAGGAATACTGGACGCCCTCAACTCTCATTTTTCCCGAGCCTACCAATGACAATGCGGGTCCTCAAGCTCACGCCTCGGAGCCAGCCCCTGCAGAGCAACCGAATCAAGCGAACTACAAGAAAGATTTTCGGGTACGGAAGAGGATCCCGAGAAGCCCCTTCGCGTGGGGTGTTCCAATGGGAGCAGCTGCAGTCGCGGCAGTCTATGCACACCTGAAAATTGAACAGGCAAGTAGTGTTGGTGGATTGGACGAGCACATTGGCGGATCGTTCGCTTTGGGATTTGTTAATAGTACCTGGTTACCGGTCATTTTAGCAGGTATTACTTGGTACCTCATTGGTATGTATATGGTAGAATTAGTAGAAAATGCTATAAGCAGGCTAGGAAGGCACAAAGAATAGGGAATAGACTTCATATATAAGACCAATACTTGTAACTATAGCATCAAGTCATTGTATGAACATAGTATATCATAGTTGTGGATTGTAGCAGATTAAATTTCAACGTGTACAAGAACCGTCATTTTTTCTAGTTCTGATATCGAAAATGCGTTTGAATAACAATGGAAGCAAGACAGATTCTAGGTATGTCTAACATAATCCATTTTATTTCTTTCAAAAAGAAGATTAAGACTAATATTAGGAAACGAAGACGATTGGTGTACTGTTATACATATACATTGTTGTACTGTTATACATATACAATATATATATATATATTGGGAAGACCATATCATTTTTGGTCCATAATTATGAAGGCACAGAATGTATAACATGAGTTTCAGTTTGATACTATGAGAAACAAATTGAAGGCCTTCACTTGTAGCCTTTGTAGATTGTCTCAACCCAACAGGAGTTGTTCTTATATTGAGAATAGCATTGATGTTGTTATATATAAAGGGTGACTACTTTGTATTAAAAGTTGTCTCACATTCACTAAAAGGTAAAGTCACCTCTATATCTTTTCCTATAAATATAGGACATCTCCTATTATATTGTGTGCACAAATAGAGAGAGAGAATATAAAAGATACATGCTAGTATTCTTCTTGGTGAGAGTTAGGAATATTATAAACTTATATTATTCCAGTGATATAGGCGTGAGTATACACTGTGTGTGTGTGTGTGTGTTTGATCTGCTGATTAACCCCTTATAATCCTCTCTTTGATTGTTAGTGAAACGGTGCTCTCATTGGACGTAAACTTATTTTGGCCGAACCACTATAAATCTTTGTGTCCATTGTTTGATGTGTGTTTATGTGCGTTTTCTGATTTGCAGGTACACACGACTTCTAACAGTGTTCTTGGGCGGGTGTAAAAACCCTAACAAGTGGTATCAGAGCTCCAAGTTGGAGAAAGTCCCGAAGCCGTACGTTCTGGTCCAGATTCGTAGGATTAAAGTGCTCGAAATCATAAACCAACCAAAACAGGAGATTCGCTGCGATGAGACGAAGCGAACCGAGTCGGCCGCGAAGCCACCGAAGCCGCTACATGCCGCCGCAAGTTTCAGACAGATTTTTTAGGCTCCACGTGCAGTAGTTTTGTTTCGGGGCTATTTCGCAGAGCATCGTTGATCTATACAAGTCGTATAATATATCAACGGAAAGCTCTTTTGAAGACGAACGTTTCGACATAAAAATCAGCCCCATCAAAGCTTACCTGCGCTATTGGAAGATTCTGCCGGATTTTTCACTTTCCGGCGACCTGAAAATTCAGTCCGGCGACGCGCCTTGCCGGAGAAGACACTGATGTCAGCATTGACTTTGACCATTGACCGCCACGTCAATAGGTCTGCCACGTCTGCACTATTTTGTCTTTTAGTGTAGAAATTTGTTTTAGCCCGTTTGGAGTCATTTTTTACTAGTTTTCAATGCGGTCAGAGGCGTTCTTAAGGTTTTGAAACATTCCGGACGCAACCGTGCAATCAATTTTGCATGATTTGACTCCGAATACCTTGAATAGGCTCAGTGGGAGGTATTGGAGAAGAAAATGCAGCAATGATCGACAAGTTTGATGGTATAAACTTTGCCTATTGGAATATGAAAGTTACGGATGTGTTATTGCAGAAAAATATGTTCTTGTCATTAGAAGGGAAGAAACCAGAATCAATGAAAGATAGGGATTGAACAATCCTAGATTGAAAGGCTCTTGGCACGATCAGACTGACGTTGTCAAAGTACATCGCCTTCAACATCAAGAATGAGAAGACAACAAAGTCTCTCATAGATGCTCTTTCGAGTATGTATGAATGGCCGTCTGGAGTGAATGTGGTACATCTCATCACTAGATTGGCAAATCTGAAGATGTCCGAGAATGGGAAGGACAGTGAACACATCAGTGTTCTTAATGAAATTGTTGAGCAGTTGGAATCAGTTGAGATGCCAATCACTAGAAAAATGAAATGGCTTTTCTTATAAGCCAATTGCTAGAAAGTTGGAGCGCCACAAAGGCTGCAATCAGTAATTGTTTAGGGGTAGAACCGTTACAGTATGATTCCGTAGTGAGTATGATACTCACAGAAGAGATCAGAAGACAGTCAGACTCTTCTAACAGTGGCTCAGCAATGAACGTCGATAGCAAAGGCAGAGGTTCGAACAGGAAGAAAGGCGGAAACCAAAGGCGTGGTTGTTCCAAGTTGATACAGGGAAGACCACATGGAAGATCACAGTCTCGAGGTCCTAGAAATTCCAAAGAGATTGAGTGTTGGAATAGCGGCAAAACTGGTCACCTTAAGAACCAGTGCAGATCCCTGCAGAAGGTAGCAGAGAACAAGATTGAGGCAAACATTATCTTAGAAGAAGTTGATGATGCGTTGATATGCTTTTTGGAGAACAAAACAGAGTTTTGGGCCTTGGACTTTGGAGCATCATTCCATGCCACCTCAAGTCGAGAGCTCTTCGAGAACTATACACCTAGAAACCTTGGCAAGGTTTATCTAGGTGATGATCAACCCTATAGTGTAGTTGGAAAGGGTGAAGTACATATCAGACTCAACGAATCGATATGGAAGTTGAAGGATGTCATACACATTCTAAACTTGAGGAAGAACCTGATCTCAGTAGGCCAATTGGTGAGTGAAGATTATGTGACCACTTTCAATGCAGGAGAGTGGAAAGTTTCCAGAGGGGCTATGACTATAACACGAGGAAAGAAGAGCGGTACGCTGTACACTACCACCAAAGCTAGCACGTTGATAGCAGTTGCAGAAAGCAAGGAGGATCACAATTTGTGGCACTAGAGGCTAGGTCACATGAGTGAAAAGGGGCTCAAAGTTATGCTTGTAAAGGGAAAGCTACCAGGCCTAAATTCGATTGATATCGACTTCTGTGAGGATTGCGTATTTGGTAAGCAAAAGAGAGTTAGTTTTCAGAAAAGCGGTAAAGATCTCAGAAAGGAGAAACTTGAGCTAGTTCACACTGATGTCTGGGGGCCAGCAAATGTCTCATTTATTGGCGGAAAGTCCTATTTCGTCACCTTTATTGACGACCATTCCAGGAAGGTATGGGTTTACTTCTTGAAACATAAATATGAGGTGTATGATGTGTTCAAGAAATGGAAGGCTATGATAGAGAATGAGACAGGTTTGAAGATAAAGATGTTAAGATCCGATATTGGTGGAGAATATCAGGACACCGGGTTCAAAATTTTTTGCTATGAGAACGATATCAGATTAGAGAAGACTGTTCCACGTACACCACAACAGAATGGCATAGCAGAACGTATGAACCAGACGTTGACTGAGAGAGCTAGAAGCATGCGCATTCAGGAGGGATTGCCGAAACAGTTCTGGGCAGAAGCAGTCAGTACAACAGCGTATCTTATCAACCGAGGTCCACCAGTACCATTGGAGCACAAAATACTAAAAGAGGTATGGAGCAGTAAAGAGGTAACACTTTCACATTTAAAAGTTTTTGGTTGTATTGCATATGTACATGTTAGTGATAATGTGAGGGATAAGCTTGATCCCAAGTCACAGAAATATACTTTCATTGGCTATGGCGGTGATGAGTATGACTACCGTACGTGGGATGATCAGAACCGAAAGGTGATCCGAAGCAGAGATGTAGTGTTCAATGAAAATGTGATGTACAAGGATAGACACACAATTACCTCAGAGCCTACAACACAGAGAGATCATGTGTGTGTTGAGTTAGATGATGTTCAAGACAGTGAGAGTACTAAGTCAGAAGAACAGATTGAAGATGACACTACTCAACAGGATGATACACCGCAGTCTCCGACTCTTATTCCTGTAATTAGGAGGACTTCACGGTCGCATGTGCCAAACATGAGATATATGAATTATTTATTGCTCACAGATGGAGGTGAACCAGAATACTACGATGAAGTATGCAGTGCAGTAGATGCGAGCCAGTAGGAGCTTTCGATGGAAGATGGGATGAAGTCTTTTATCTCTAACAAGACATGGAAGCTAACCAAGCTGCCGGTGGGAAAGAAAGCTCTCTATAACAAATGGGTCTATAGGGTCAAAGAAGAACATGATGGTTCTAAGAGGTACAAGGCGAGACTCGTAGTAAAAGGCTTTCAGCAGAAAGTAGGAATCGACTACACCAACATATTTCCTCCGATTGTGAAACTGAATACCATTCATTCAGTTCTTAGCATTGTTGCAGTAGAGGGTTTGCACCTAGAGCAGTTAGATGTTAAAATTGCTTTCCTCCATGGTGACCTAAATGAGAAGATCTATATGCAGCATCCAGAAGGTTTCTTAGTGAAAGGTAAAGAGAAACTTGTGTGTAAGTTGGAAAAGAGCTTGTATGGTTTGAAACAAGCTCCAAGACAGTGGTACAAGAAGTTCGATGAATTTATGCAGAGATATGGTTACAACAAGTGCAACGCTGACCATTGTTGCTACTTCAAGAGGTTTGACACGAGTTACATCATCCTCCTACTTTATGTTGATGACATGTTAGTAGTTGGGTCTGCTTTTGCAAAAATCAATAAGTTGAAGAAGTAGTTGGCAAATGAGTTCGAGATGAAGAACTTAGGCACAACGAAGCAGATTCTTGGTATGAGAATCAACAAAGACAAACATAAGGGTACTTTGCAGCTGTCTTAGGCTGACTACGTTGAACGGGTTCTGAAGAGGTTCAACATGAGTGATGCTAAGCCGGTTAGAACACCTTTGGCTAGTCACTTCCGATTATCCAAAGAACAGTCTCCTAGGTCAGAAGCAGAGAAGAACAATATGGTCAATGTTCCATACGCTTCAGCCATTGGTAGCTTGATGTATGCGATGGTTTGTACGAGACCAGATATAGCATTTGCAGTGGGAGCAGTCAGAAGGTTCATGTCCAATCCAGGGAAGACTCACTAGGAAACAGTGAAGTGTATATTGCGATATCTACGAGGTACCACCGACAGATGCCTTTGTTTTGGTAAAGGCGAAGTGAATTTACATGGCTATGTAGATTCAGATTTTGCAGGTGAGATAGACCGCAGAAGAAGCACTACTAGTTATGTCTTTACAGTAGGTACTATTACAATCAAATGGATTTCGCAGTTACAGAAGATCGTAGCGTTATCTACTACAGAGGCTGAGTATGTAGCCGTGACAGAGGCTAGCAAAGAAATGATTTAGTTACAGGGATTGTTGGCAGAGTTGGAATTTGAGCAAGAGAAAAGTGTTTTGCATAGTGACAGTCAGAATGTCATACATCTGGCGTAGAATTCATCATTTCATTCGATGACGAAACATATAGATCTTCGTTATCACTTCATCAGATCTTTATTAGAGAATGAAGTTTTGACTCTTGAGAAGATTCAAGGAAGGAAGAATCAAGCCGACATGTTGACTAAAGTGGTGACAACAGAGAAACTGAAATTGTGCGGAACTTCAAGCTTGAAGACAGAAATGAGAGCACCATACTGCACTGATTATTGATGGAGTTTATTGATGATGACAAAGTCATCAAGTGGGAGATTGTTATATATAAAGGGTGACTACTTTGTATTAAAAGTTGTCCCACATCGACTAAAAGGCAAAACCACGTCTATATCCTTCCCTAAAAATATAGGGCATTTCTTATTATATTGTGTGTACAAATAGAGAGAGAATAGAAGATATACATACTAGTATTCTTCTTGGTGACAGTTAGGAATAGTATAAGCTTATATTATTCCAGTGATACAGGCGTGAGTATACACTGTATGTGTGCGTGTGTTTGATCTGCTGATCAACCCCTTGTAATCCTCTTTTTGATCGTTAGTGAAACAGTGTTCTCAGTGGACGTAGGCTTATTTTGGCCGAACCACTATAAATCTTTGTGTCAATTATTTGGTGTGTGTTTGTGTGCGTTTTCTGATTTGCAGGTACACACGGCTTCTAACAGTGTTCTTGGGCACTAAAAACCCTAACAGATGCAATTCGATTCATCATCTAAGTTAAAGAGCAAGTTCTGATATGAAGTCTGCATACATTGTTCTGATATGAAGTCTGCATACATTTATCAGTTTCACATGATAACAAAGATTTTGCGAATCGAACTACTCTGAATTCATATATATATATATATATATATATATATATATATACATATATATATATTCTTAGCTTGAGTGATGGGTGAATTGTATGTATTTGAAAGCCAAGTGTGTGCTATATGTTAATCCCTTTAGACCCTGCTGCCAAAAATTGGAATGGCCAAAAGGTTAATCCTTCAATAATAGCAAACATATTTATACATAAGAAAAAAAAGCAAAAAAACATAATGGATTCATGTTCAACCACTAGATAGTAGAGAAACTCCACATATATCCCATTTCAAAGGAGTTTATAAATGCCGCATAACATTTAACTTGCTTGGTAAAGTGCTACAATACCAAACAAAAAACAAAAAATACCAAACAAAAGTACATACTAAACAGGGCGTAAGTGAAACCTTTTTCTGTTTCCAAAGCATTTTGCTGAGGGTGAGAATGGATTTTAAAAAAGAACTAGGGCATGTACAAATTAAAGATACTCCTCCAAACCAGAAGTTGTCTTTGACAAGATGTGTGAGGAAGCAAAATCAAAGAGCAATCCAACTAATAATAGCGCAAGTACATTTTACTGAAATCACAGAACAAATGCCTATCAGTAAAGCACCGCGATGGAAATACATAAATAAATGTAGATAAACTACGGATGAAAAGTTATACATGAACATACTGTGTGACTTAAGGATGCAACGCTAGGGTGGTATGCTCACTCCCAAAGGGAGGCTGAGGTTCAAGCCTAAAGGAGACATGTGAATTAACTTACAAATTGAAAAAATAAAAAATAGAACCAAATTAAAGATTAAAAAAAGAAAAAACATCCGGGCAGTTCAAATGACAAAATTTAACAAAACAGAACAATGAATATATAAATCTAAAACTATATATTATATGGAAACTACTCAATTCTAAAATCCTAATAGCAACTCAATATATGTCCCATTTCAGGACATATATAAATCAGGGAGCGGGCAGAGACCGCATTTACGTATAACATGGTTTTGAGGCTAAACACACACTTTCTCCGTTCATGTCATAACTAAGTGAAACCAAGTATACGGTGAGGAGTATAAATTCAAGAAAGAAACACGGCATGCATCACAAGATATTAACCCAAGCAAAAAAAAAATTATAATAACTAAATAAATTAGATCTAAGAGAAAATAGGAGAAAGTTGAAGCAAAGAACAACTATACATGCTCATAATATATAGCACTGCATACTACCTCAACTACAAAACAAAATAATGTCAATCGGCAAGGCACATATATAAAGCATATAAATAGAACTAAAGATAAAAAGCAAATAAATAGAACTGCAAATGACAATTCAGTATAAACTTATGGAGTTTTAGTTAAATATTAACGTATTCTTAAGAAATTAAGCGATAACAAAAAAAAAAAAACAGAAAAATGTTTCTCACCCAATGTATAATCCTTAGATTCAGATAACAACTATAACAATAATTTACATGGAAGAAAAGGAAATATTAAACCATTTTGAGAACAAGAAAAAACCCGTGCATGTAGTAATTGAATTTATAAAGTTAATAGTAAGAAAACTCAAGCTTCTGATAGAGTCAAGCACAATATCAAAATAACTGCAAAGAAATGGCAACTATTAAGGCATTGATGGTAGTATAACAACATACTGGTGCAACTGTAAGTGGTATGAGACTACTTTGAACTGACATCCAATATCCTCGTACATTCTGGCAGCGGAATATCCTTGAGTGAACGAAAATTCGAGACGAAAGTAACTGCTTTGAACCCTGATCCACTACCATCAACCTTTAGTTCAGTAAAATTCCTCTCTTTTGGATCATAAGAAACCAGAGTACCACCACATGACATAAGTATCTCTCCATTCTTCCAAATCGTTATCGGCCCAAGTGGTTCGTAACCCACCACAGATGGAATAGTGTTTCTCAAAATGCAATCTTTAGTCCAAGATGTAGCAACTCCATAATCTTTCATTGACCATATATCCAGATGATGCCAGGAATTATCAAACACGCACAGACAGTTTTCTAGCACTCCCAATCTGACATAATCTTTTCCATTTGCAAAGTTCGGAGGCAATCGAATTGGGTGGAACTGTTCGTCCTCAATATCAAACGCATATATACATTCAGAACGCGGGACAATCCAATGAGCGGCCCCGTGCAGAGTGACCCCGCACTGATTTACAGAAAGTTGGAATGGAGCATCTCCCAGTTTTCTCCATGTACTAGATGTGAGAGTACAAACCTCAACGGTATTCCTTATAATCATTATCACCTTATACTGGCCTGTAGCAGAACTACATCCAAATCCAAACCCATAAGCAACCTGAATAACTTTATACTTGAGTTTCGGAAGGGCAACATATTCTCCCAAAATTGAGTTTGTTATGTAAACGTTGTCAATAGTACGGTAGTAATCCGTGAAGCAGAGCAAACCATTACAAGAGCCCACTAATTCTAGCTTTCTCCGAGGGAGGTCAAATGTCACCACGCAACACCTTGGCCTGCGAGGTCCCAGTTCAAGTGGGCTTTTGGGGCGCAACGGCCTCTGAGGTTGATGAGTGCGTTTAGAGTCATGTCCAAGTTCAAGTGTGTTTTTGAACCGAATAGGCCCGTGAGTTTGATGAGTGTAGTTACAGTCGTGGTCTTGTCCAAGTTCAAGCAAGTAGAAACCATCCCTCATAGGAAGCACAACATTGATATAGGGCGATCTTGAGAGACGAACATTATTGAAATAAGGGTCTAAGAGTAAATTGAACCAAGTTTTGCAAACACACCTGCACTGAAGGAGGGTCCTGATTGGAAGCCTTGAAAGAATATCTACAATGATGAAGAGAGGAAGATCCATGAGGGAAACACCAGGGTGTGGAAGTGTTTCTTTGCTTTTAATTTAACTGATTTCTATTTTCTGCTTCTCCTTTCCTTGAAAGGGTTGTTGCTATCTCTTCTGCTGACATATACAGCTAGGTTGTTTAAGTTTCAGTGATAAGCCACAAGAAAAGCCTAGAAAGCAACGTGCTAATATTTGTCATCTCTATCATTTCTTCCCACATTTCTTATGTTAAAAAGAAGTAAATTCCGAAAAACACTCTTAGTAATTTACAATTAGACCTGTAAACGGGTCGGATTCGGATCGGATCTGTCCGGATCCGATCCGAATCCGATAAGCTTATATCCGATCCGATCCGACCCGATAACCCGATAAATTTTCACTTAATTGATCCAAATCTGAATTTTTTTATTTTCGGATATCCGATCCGATAACCCAATCCGATTAGATAAAAAAATTACAAAAAATTATTATTATTTTTTTATTTTTATGTTATTTTTTAAAAATATTAAACACTAAATTATATATTTTACAATCAATGCTTATAATACATTACTATAAAAACATAAAAATGAAAAAGCGAAAAAAAAAATTGAAACATAATTAAGTATACTATTTAATATTTACATCTTAATAACATAATATATATGTGTATATATAAAATTAATCGGATCGGATTAGCATAAATCCAAATCTAATTTGTTAAGAAATCGGATTATCGGATTCGGATCCTAATCGGGTTGTCGGATTTTATTTTCAATCCATATCCGGCTAATTGGATCGGATTCGGATCAAAATTCAATCCATTGACAGGTCTATTTACAATACCCATGATTTTTATATTAATTTATGTACTTTCTGTTATCTTATATTTGACAGATTCTTCCAACACGGGTGTTCACGATTCGGATTAGACCGGATTGAAAGTATTTTGGATCCAATTCACTAATACCGGATTCACTATTTATGGATCCAATCCAATCCGTTTTCCCAACGAATCCAATCCAAACCAGACCGCGATGAGCTGGATTGGTTCGAATCGGATTCACGGATTTAGAGATTAAAAAATAAATATAGCAAAGAGAATGACAAGAAACTTTCACCAATAAAAGTGAGTGTCACAGTAGGCTGTAGTAAATAGCAATACTAAAATACTTGATCCAAAAATATAGAAAATAAACTTGAGTAAATTGTACATAAACATAGATAATAAATAATATTGGGAACTTGTATTGATAGTGTCACAGTAGCAAATTGACACAAACATAGATAACAAATATACAAGTCATACAAGTGATAGTGTCACATTAACAAATTGACACAAACATAAATAATAAACATACAAGCCATACAAGTGATGGTGACTTGTATTGATAGTGCCACAATAGCAAATTGACACAAACATACAAGTGATAGTGTCACAGTAGCAAATTGACAGAAACAGAAATAATAAACATACAAGTCATACAAGTGATACTGTTACAGTAGTAAATTGTACATAAACAAAAAAATAAATAAACAAAATATCCATGCAGCATTCGGAAGTTCAACAGATTGATTCAAAAGTGCGGTACTACCTTCAAAACTCCTCAAACAGTAGTTATGGCTACAAAAGTAAAACTAAGTTTAGTTAATTATTAACAAATAACTATAAATAAATTGTAGTGAATAAATAATATATAGTGAATAAATAAGCATACTTGATTCAATATCAAAAGAGTCGAGTGCTTCAATTTCGTCCATTTGTGCTTCAATTTGAATTGGCACTTGCGAAATACACAACCAATCTTGTACACAAATCAAGGCTTCAACAATTTTAGGAATAATTTTTTTAATTTAGTTATTAAAGTCTTTATTAAATTAAAATTTAATTGTAATTTTTTAAATGGAATAACTGTATAAAAATATTTTAGAGGTCTTACTCTTTTATAATAGTAAATAACTAATAGAAAGTCTTTCATTATATTTTTTCTAAAAATTGCAATAGTGAATGTTTTAATGTATGAAAATATTATAAATGACTTACATTTTACAATAGTATGGATAGATATAGATAACTATTTAATATAAAATAAGATATTATATGTAACACCCCATGTTATTTTCCCAATTTTCTGGAATTATTTTTTATTTATTTTCGGTTGTGACGTCACTTGTTCATGACATCATGGTTATTCTTGATGTTTCACGTGTAAATTTTTTGCGTTTATGTCTTGATATGACGGGATGACGCGGCCATTGTCTTATTGACTACTTCGTGGAGCTTCTTTGACAATTACGAGAATTGACGGTAAATTTAATGTTTCGAACTGGTGAAACGTTGACGTGAGTTCTGGATTCGACAGCACGACTTTGCAATTGTCTCTTTGGTGACTTCGGGGGGATTCTTTGGTGATTACGCTATTTGACGTGATGTTTTGTGTTTCGGACGTAGCTAGAGGTTTACGTGGGCTTTAGTGCCGATTATGTGGATTCGTTTGGACATTGGCGATTGGTACTTCGACAGGGTGGTGACACACTTAGTATGTCTGATGTTTTTGAGTTCTCTTATAATTCGATTATTACGTGGTTGAGTTGCGACATTAGCCCTTAGCATCTTGTCAGGCTTAGGATGTGCTAGGTGACTTAAGGAGTTGTAATTTTCTTTCGTATTTGGTTTAGTACGTGCCTTGTCTGATTGACGTACTTTGTGTTTGTATGTGGGTACCCCTATGTATTGTTTGACTTGTGTGTTTAGGGGTATTTGCATTAGCTTGTTTGTTTATATCGGATTCTTTCCGTGCCTTATTGTTTGTGGTTATTCGGTGGGTCTTGTACGTACCCGGTGTTCTGGTAGTTGGATTTTGTACCTCGAATTATTTATCGAGTGACCCGTAGATTTTTTGGGTAAGCGTGTCATCGTTTAAGGATTTTTTGATAATATTCCATATATTATTATTTATTAATAAATTGAGGTTAAATGGTTATCTTTTTCGTTCCGCACTCGACGCGGATGATTTTAGACCGTTTCTTCGCGGTGGTTATTCGGTTGACGGTGTAACGGGCCATCGGTCCGGAAATTTTCTCGCAATATTTTATAATTAATTATTTTAAAGTGGGTGATAAATTTTGGGTTATTATTATTACATAATAACTAAAATGTGTAATAATAATTATTGGTATATATATATATATAAATGGATATTATATATATGTATGTTGGATATTTCTGTGTGGCTGTGAGAGACTCGGTCGACAGCCATATCTTCTCCTTGTTGCAACAAACCACCTCTGTTACTCCTCTTTTTTTCTTCCTCGGTCACTGATGCTTCTTCTCTGTCTAGTATCGATGATCGATTCTCCTTCTCCATTCATTCAACAACCGATTTATGAGAGAAAGAGAGAGAAATTGTGCGAGAAATAGAGGAGAGCTTCGACTAGGTGGTAGGTCGCCGATCTGAAGGACGGCGACGGTCAGAAGCAGTGGCGCCATAGTTGCAGAGGATATTGCGACCTGATGTGAGAAAGGTCGTTGCAGATGGGGTTTGACCTAGGGTTTCGACAGGGGCTGTGGTTCGACGGCCTGGGGTGGCGACTAGGGTCGCTGGTGGTGCGCGACGGCGCGGTGGTGGCGCAGGTGCAGCCAAAGTTCGCAGTTCGTGCAACAGGGGTGAGTTCGGCCAGACTTCGACCGGTGATTTGGTCGGCTTTCCGATGTCGGTTTAGGCTAAAATTTTGAGGAAAGCTTTGTATTTACGCTAGGTACGACATACTAAAATTTAGTATTTTCTGTTGAGCGGTTTGTCCGGAAATTCGATTTATAGGTTCAAATTTTCGTTTGGGTTATATTAGATTAATTCAAAATTATTAACCAATTGCTAATGGGCTTCGTATATATTGTATAGGTCGTTGAGACAGACGTTTCGGTATGTTCGAATTAATTTTTGGGAGACTTTGGTCGGCGGGCTCTATATTCGGGCACCGGCAGTGTTCACGGTGGGACAGTTCGGGACTGTTTGTAAGCGATTAAAATAGGTGGGAATTTACATATATATATTCTTATATATATGCATATCTGACACTCACTAATAGTGCATAGAAAATGTTAATAAATCTTCGTTGCATGTTCATGGGTAAATAAAAACGTTTAATTAAATTCCTAGTGATAGACGAAAATCTAGGAATTTTATAAAATTTATAGAATACCCATAATTTGATTAAATGATGTCGGAAATAGAAATACTTCGGAGAAATTAAATTAGAAGGTGTATGTGGACGTAGATCCGGTTAATTGATTTTCCCCTATTATTTATATTTTATTGGAATTAAAAATATGTTAGGGGATCCACGAGAGCGAGGGACGTCAAAACTTAGACCTGGTTCTAGTTCCCTTTTTGTTGATTTTCTTGTAAATTATAAAGAAATTAAATTGCGAATTTAAATTGTCTAATTGTCCCTGAGGTGGACTAATTTGAAAATAATTATTGAAAATTAAATTAAAAGCATGGTAGCATATAAAAGTTATAAAGATTGGGTAATCGAGAACCTGGATGTTTTTTTTGAGATAAATGGGAGTGATTTACTGTATAATTTAAATTTTAAAGCATGTTTTGTATGAGATTGCTTGGCTTTTATGCCGTTTTATTGAGTATATTAAATTCATGTGGAGGCATTTTGCATTCATACAACATTGTGGTGTATATATTGTATCGGTGTGAGTTGCATGCCTCAGTTATATCATGTACATGTATGGATTGTTTGGATTATCGCAAGAACTGGCCAATGGGTGACTGGCACCCTGGGAATTAGTATCTCCTGAATCCTTAGAATTTGGGAGTGAGGACATATGTCTCACTTTTCGGTTCCAGACGGACTTGTGGTCTCCGTACTCTATTTGGCGACGCTCACCCTTCCTTATGCGGGCCTATTAACCCCATAAGTGATCGGTTTGAGATTTCTGGTTATTTACTTGACCCTCATAAAGACAGGGTTGCACTTGAGTTGCATTTGCATGGTCATGAGCATTGGCATTGCAGGGATATTGCTGTTGAAATTATCTGTTATTATTGCTTATTGATATTGAGCAGGTTATGTCTGAATTTTAATTAGAGATTTGTATTATTCTCTTGGGCGCTAGGGCGCGATGTTTGTGATTGATATTTTAACCGTGGTTAAATAACAATGAAAATTGTGAATTTCCTAGTATAAAGGAAACCGTGAAAACTTAAAATTAAAAGGTGAAAAGTGAAAAGGGGAATATTAAGAAGCCACGGTTGGCGATTATCTTTGGTAGTTATGGAGAAACTAAGTGAAAGTGACCTTGGGGCGTAAGGGTTTCCCGTATGTTAGGCTCTAGTTGAGCTGGGTAGCAATATATTGAGACTTAGTTGAAATTGTGATCTTGGCTACATAGGCCTTTGTGATTGGTGATTAGTATCATCACATGATGATTGATAGACCTCTCCGGTAGTGTGGAGTATTGTTCGGGTAAAGGTCGGATAGAGCTCATTAGTTTGACCCTGTTCCTTTAGCTTTTGTAATTTTAAGTTTATCGCTCATTCTCCCACTTTGACAGTGTATAAGTTATAGACGATTCTTTGCCGTGTTTATTGAAAATCTCTTTCCGTAAGTACTCTTGTGAAGTTAGTGAATTCAGGGCATGGTTTGTCCCGTTCATGAATCCTCGGTTATGGTTCGGATCTTTGGAGTCAAATATTCAAAGTTTTGAAAACTTAAAGCTTGGGGATTTTTATAAAACGTGTTCTTCGTTTACCCCGAGACTTGTTAACTATTTTTGGAAAGACAGAAGTTTAAATACCTATTTTATAAAAAATGTTTTGAATTCTTAGTACCGGGAGTATCGGTAGAAATCTGTTTCTGAAAGAAATTTTAGAAAATTCCATTTGAAATTGTTTTGTAAAATCGGTGAATTAGGGCACGGGTTGCCCCCTGTTCTAGAAATCTCGATGTTATTTCAAAGATCTCGGCATCGTTAGAGGTCGATAAATCCAGGTTTCTCCTAGCTTGTTGTCTGGGATTCCTTCATGTGCCCGGTTTTGTTTGGGCATTCTTTCAGGATTATTTTTATAAAATTTTAAATAAATGTTAAAGGTCTTAGGACCAGATTTGAAATAAGTTTAAAAGTGATTTTAAAATGGTTGTCGGTTTGAACTCTAGTAGTTCTTCCTTCTCGTATAGTTATTCCTTGGGTTTGAGCCCGGACTTGTGATGTTGAGTTATGCACACCTAGTGTGATTCCTGTTGTTTCGGTTGGGTTCGGAGACGTTGAAACCAAATAAGGTTTGACCAGGTCCTAACTTTTTCTTAAAAACCGGTTGAGTCCTTCGGGATTCCCAGTAATTTTCTTTAAAAACCCGAAGACCATGACATCTGTTTGGGACTAAATGACTCCAATAACCCTTTCTAGTGCCTAGATAGGCAGTGTGAGTTAGAGATAGTTCGGTTGGTTACCGAATCCTGTGTGGGGATAGTATCTTCCCTTTTTATGTTTCTTCGAGTGAACGGGTTGGTTCACTGGTTATTGTAAGTAGAATAACTGAATTAAAGATAGAAAAGGTGAGAGCGACTTTCTCTCTAGGAATGATTTGATAGCGATGCTAGTTTTAAGCGATGATCGAGTTGTGGGCATGGTTTTGATGATTTACTTTCGGTAGTCCTAGTGAGTGATCTATTTACCTCCTAGGAACCTTGAGCAGCGTGCTAGGTGCACGGTATGGTAGATAGTTAGTCCTTGTTGTATCTCTAGATAAGAGTGGAGTTCAGATTGGTTGTCTATAGTCCTAGGTGACAGACTTAGTTATTTACAAGACGTTATATATATATATGTATACCTGTGTTGTTTATATTTTCGTTGATCTGTAATTCTTATGATATCCGTAGTGTACTTGAGGTTAGTGATGAGGTTATTGATGGGGTCTCGGATTGGCGGGGTGCCATGTGAGACGATTGACTGGCCTAGGATAGATGTATGCACACGGGATGGTTAATCTTTTCTAGACGGTTATGAGTGTGATGTTTTGATATTATGGTGAGCCCCCGAGGTTGTGCTCACCCCCACACAGATTGCAGGTGGATGCAACACGACTTATTCAGTGGTGACAATACGGGTGATTTGGGACGGTAGTTTTGTTCCTCCTTTCGTAGTCATACTTGTGTATTCTTTTATTCTCTTGGGAGCCAGACTGTTGGCAGATTCCCTTGTATTGTATCCTCAGTCCATGTATTTATTATTTTGGGGTGCCATTGTATTTGTTCGGCACTACCATTGAGTTTTATGTATTCTTATTTGAGCTTGGTGGCTCAGTCGGTTTTAGAAAGGGTTGTGTAGAAGTAGCGGTGGTTTTCTTTCCACTATCTCGGCCCTAGTAGGTTTTTGGAATGTTGGGCTGTAAGCCATTGATATTATTCTCCTTGTTATGGGCAAGTTGAGCTATTCCGTTGTTATTGTGTGTCTGGAGGTTCCATTTACAGACAAAACTTTGCCGGATTTTCGTTATAATTCTTTACTAAGTTTCTATCACTCAGGTGAGATGGAATGCTTTATTTTCATTCCTATTCCATGTATTTCAGTGTTATTGTTGATTTTGATTGTCATTTTCAGTGACGTCATACCTTGGGATTCGCTGATTCTATGGATGGGAGTCTCAGGAATAACGAGGCGTGACATTATAATTTAGTTTAGAATAGTATATTATTGATATAAGATATTATAGTTTAATTTAAAATAATATATTATGTGATATATTATTAATATAATATATTGAAATATATATAAACAGTACCGGATTGGACCGGATTAATTGAATTATTGAAAATGCAATCTAGAACCGATCCGTAAAATACCGGATTAAGTGTTTTTGGATCCATGTCCAATTCAATTTATAAAAAATCCGATCCAATATATCCGGATTGGATTGAACGGATTGAATTTACAGATTTGGCGGATTTTTTAACACCCGTACTTCCAACAACAAAGTAGAGGAAACCTATATTGGTGCATTTTATATATGGTCTTCTTACCGAGCATATAATTCTCTGTAGGTTTTGAAAGTCGCTCACATTCATTTCAAGTGCGAAAGTCGAATGACGAACAAAATTAAAGTAGACAATTTTTAAGAGGAGCTAGGGAATTTCAGAACAGTGTGCAACATTTTCAAATAAATAACACTTGCGTACACAAATGAACTTCTTCATAGTACTATTTACACAAAAATCAAACTTCAGAGTGTTATTGGCGCATTTTATATATGATTTTCATACCGAAAACATATAATTCTCGATAGGTTCTGAAAATCTCTCACATTCATTAAAAATAAAGTAGACATTTTTCAAAGAAAGTAGGAATTTCAGACCACACTGCAACATTTTCAATAATTAACACTGAGACATACAAAATGAACTTATTCATACTGTTATTAATAAAAAAAATAAACTGCAAACCAACATGCAGCATTTTGAAATAATAAACACTTTTTTCAGTTTTATTTACACAAAAACAAATATATACTTACATATACAAAAAAAGATCTCTAAATTTGTCCACACCCATCACAATAACCATAGGATATGCTTGGTATGTCTTTTTAGGCTAATTGATTTATTTAATCAAATCACATCCAAAAATTAATATGTATAGTGTGAGTGAATTTCTGAGCAGGAGATCGGTAGAAATGTGTGTATATATATGATCTATATTGATACATTGAACATTTTAACATTATTTCGTTCTATTTTTCAAACAAAAGCAAAACTCTTATTCATTCATTCAATATTAAAACACAAATTTCACAAACCCAACACTAATAGATTATTACAAAAACAAACCAGATAAAAGTGAAGTCTCTATTTCTTCACAGAAAATGCCTCTTGAAGCCTCTCGCAATCAACCAAATAAGCGAACCCATAAGCCATGTTCTTCAGGGTAGCCTCATGCAACTCCGGCGACGACGTGGCCGTCGCATCCGTCGAGAAAAAAACCCTAAACCCCCTCCCAAATGCCTCCCTCGCCGTAGTCTCACAGCACAGATTCGTCATCACCCCACTCACAATCACCTCCTCGACTCCCATCTCCCGCAGACGCTCCGCCAGGCGCGTGCCCCTGAACGCGCTGTACGTGTTCTTCTCCACCACCTCGGCATCACCGGCAACTTTCCGACCCACCTCCGGAATCAGCTCCGCCGCGGCGGTGCCGTCGAGGATGAGGTCGTTGTTCCACCACTCGGCCAGAACGGGGTTGTCGGCGAGGGACTTGTGGCGGTGGCGCGTGAAGATGACGGGGACGGAGGCGGCGCGGCAGAGGTCGATGGTGGTAGTGATTTGGGGGAGGATGGGTTGGGCCATGGAGGAGAAGTAGTTCTGCATGTCGATTACGAGGAGGATGGAGGTTTTGGGGTCTGGGTTTCGCTTTCGGATCTCGAATTTCTTGTAGGAAGAAGCGGAAGCCATTGGAGGGAACTGATTGAAGTGGAGAAGGGAAAAGGGAAATTAAAGAGGAGGGTAGTGACTAGTGTGGGAGATTTGAGAAGGAAAGGGAAAGAGAAATGAGGGGTTTTTGTTTGTTTATCCGCCCAAATTTGATTGTCACTGTCATTTTTATCTATCAACAGAAGACACAGATAAAATAACAAAATTTTAAATACACATTAAAAAAAAAGGGAAAATATTACTTACCTCCCCTGAGGTAAGGTCTAATTTCACGCGCACCCCTAAATTTTCAAAAATATCAATACCTCCCTTGGTTGGATGGAAGCTCCATTTAGGTCCGGCAAAAATGTGAAATTACAAAGCAACCTTTTCCCCAATTTCAGTTTAGATATTAATTTTGTAAATTTAGAGGATTAAAAAATTACTTCATCCCATGGGTAAACCACTAAATCTAAACCTAGATCTGATTTCATGATCTTCTTGCAAGGAGGATCGTGGTGGGAGAGGGGGAGATGGCCGCGGTGGTAGAAGCGGCAGGGAAGGTCATTGGCGTTGAACACATCCTGCCAGCGATGGTGAGCGATGGGGCGGTAGCGGTGGCGGTGGTGGAGGGGTGAGATTGAAGGGAGGGATAGGAATAAGAGTAGGGTTGGGGAAGACAAGTGGATTGTGTGGCCGGAATCGCGGGAGCAATTGTGGATCTTGTGCCGGAAAATCCCCAATCCCAAGACAATGGTTTCACTATGAAGACGAAGATTTTGGTTGTTTTCCCTACATAACACATTTTTGCTTTCTCCTTTTTCTCTTACTTACAAAATTAGGTGGTGGTTATGGAGTAGGCGGTGGTGGTGGCAGTGGAAGAGGCGGTGTGTATGTGTATGTGTATATATATATATATATATATATGTTTTGGGACAATTAGGGTATGTTAGATGTATGGTGGTGGCTATGGAGGAGGTGGTGATGGTGGCGGCTATGGAGGTGGTGATGGTGGTGGCTATGGAGGAGGTGGCTGCGGCGGTTGTCATTCCAAATTTGTTAAATAATTTTTTTTTTGATTCTAAAAGAAATTGTACATTTGCACCACTTTCGATTCCAAAAGAAAATTATAAAATAATTTTTTTTTTGTTTGATATCTTTCCTATTTCAACTATTTCTTTCTCAGCAATAAAAGAACATTCTGATTTGCACTGGAACAAGAACCATAAAATGCAATTTCAAAAGGAACCCATAAGAAATTTCAATTATTTCATAAACCCATTTGCACCATTTAAATAGAAACAAGAACCCTAATTTTTGTTTGAATCTTGCAATGAACAATATATATATATATATATATATATATATATATATTTGTGTGTATATTTATAAATATATAAGGGTATTTTTGGTATTTCATGTCATAAAATTGAGTGATGTCTTCAAAAAATTCTTTGACCATTGACTTTGGACGGAGGGGGGAAAGTGTTATGCCGGAGTTAATCTGGAGGGAGGTATAAGCTCAATTTGAATACTAAGGGGAAGTGCATGCAATTAGCCCTTACCTCGGGAGAGGTAAGCGATATTTTTCCTAAAAAAAATTGGATAAAAAAAACTAACTACTTCTTCTGTCCCAATTTATAAGGTCATTTTGAGGAATACAATTTTATGATTTATAATTTCAATGCATGAAGGGTAAATTAGTAGAGTGTTATGATAAAATGTTTTGACTTTTTAAATGAAACATTTATTTTGGAATGAAGAAAAGAATAAAAGTAGACACTTATTTTGGGATGGAAGAGTAATTTATAATCATCCAATAATGAAACTCACGAATTTTCAACTTATACCCCTCTCTATTATTTTTGTAGGGTAAAATGCAATAAACTCCCTTAAATTATTACTAAATATACATAAAACCCCCATGAACTACAAAAAGTGCAAATAACCCCTTGAACTATTGAAATTTATTGCAGTTTGCACAATCCAATCAGGTTTAGCTGTTAATAGAGCACGTGTTTATCACCTGAGATGCTATGTGAAATATTTGGACAATAATGCCCTTACAATACATAATGATCAAGTTGCCATTTTTAAGTGTTAGTTACAGTTAAGGATTCTTTATTCTATATGCCTCCACTATTTAGAGGAACCCCCATTCGTGGAACCCTAATACATTTTGTCGAATTTCATAACTGAATCCACAAGTCATTCTCATCATCTTAATCCCTGTCAATATTGGATTTTTCTCGATAAATATCTTTCAAATTAATCCTCTCTGTGAGTTGGGTTTGTTTAGTTGTACTTTGATATATATAATTATATATATATATACAAGATGAAACTTACATATTTATACATCTTATCTTTCATAAGAGATGTGTGAGCTCTTTGTAATGAACAATGTCAAGTTGCGAAACCATTCATTTCATCAAGAGCTTTGAACCTATGTTTGGGAACCTGGTTTTTCTTTGCGTTGTGATTTAAGGTTACTAGAAATTATAGAGCTTCCTCAAGATAAAAGTGTGAATGTGGGGAATGGTCACTCATGTGATCAAGAGAAAAAAAAAAGAAAGAACAAATATATTGTCATACAACATGGTTTAGAATTCGATAGAGGCATTAACAATTTACTAGAGGGCTAAATCATCTTTTCGCTTTTTTTTTGATGAGTTGATAGGGGTTAATTGACACAAAACAATAGTTCAATGGAGTTTCTTGTAGTTCAAGGAGGTTTCTTGCAATACCCCAATAATTCAAGGGGTTTATTGCATTTAGCTAGGGGTGGCAATGGGGCGGGGCGGGGCGGGGATCGCATTCCCCATCCCCGAACCCGACTTAATTTCCCCGCCCCGACCCCGGTAATTTTTATTTTTTTCCACCCCGCCCCGCCCCGTACCCCGGTTTGGACTACCCCGCACCCCGCCCCGCCCCGCCCCGCACCCCGATTATATAATATTATTTTATTTTATTTTTAAGTGAGCAAACAATAATTCTATGTTTGTCCGTTTTTGAGGACAGTGTTGCTTATTCTATGTTGATAACAATAGTTGAACATGTTACACAGAAACATGTTCAAAATGCACAACATACACACTGGAGTCTAAATTCAATCTCAGTAGCAAACTCTTCATTTAGAAGTTCAATAAACAATAAACTGAAAATAAACAATAAAACTAATATAACATGTTTAAGTTCAATCTTAGCTCCACTGAATTCATTCCAAAAAAAACTAAAGAAGTTCAATAAACAACACCCAACAGAGAAATCTTGATTTCCAAAAAATCTTCATTTAGTCGACTTGCTCCCAGCATCAGCTTCCTCCAAAGGATGCATGTCATTGTCGGCACATGAGAGTTCTAAAATCTGTGCCAAATAAAACAGAAAATATATTATCAAAATGTGAAAAAATTGAAATCATTACCAAATAAAACTAATAGAACATGTGTTATACCTTTATTGAAGAACCTCGGACATAGAATTGTCATCATCACAGTCACAAAATATATTTTCATTTGTTGCATTCATCTCGGATGGAATTCCTACAAAACAAAAAACATAATTTTTTTAAAACAATAAGTCATGGCGTTAAAAAGAAATGAGAAAAAAATGTAAATCAACAATTACCATATTCTTCAGCCAAAAGCCAACTTTGGGAACACATCAAAGCCTCCAACGTAGTTGGATGAAGACTGCTACGATGTGGACTAACCACCCTACCACCAGTACTGAAAGCAGACTCTGAGGCAACAGTAGAGACGGGAATCGCTAATATATCTCGGGCCATCTTCTGTAAGGTAGGATATTTCACTCCTGCCGTCTTCCACCACCCCAAAATATCAAAATTATCACTCTGAGGCAATAATTTCTCTTCCAAGTATGCGTCAAACTTAGTCTTCTCCCCATCTTCAGGTGCAGTTTGGATAATAAATTTATCAAAATTCGACTTATACCTCAGCACACCCCCCTAACTTCACTCACACTAGTAAGATTAGAAGATGAGCCACTTGCACCAGCTTTACCTATTTTGAACTTTCTTGCATACTCAAAAAACATATCAACACAACTTTCTCGCACTTTTTGAGCTTGCTCCATCCAATCAGCTCCATAGATTTGAGGATAGAAGAATTCAATCAATCGCATCTTATATTGTGGATCTAATACTACCGCCACTGCCAATGCCTCATGACAAACATCCCAATATTTCACATATTTTGCCAACATGTTGGTTGTCATCTCATGAATTAAAAGGTTGCTGTCATTAAGCCAATCATTCAATGCAATTCTAATTTCACAAATAGTACCAAAAAACAAATTGGCAGTAGGATATTGTGACCCAGAAAATAACTCCGTGGTAGTGTAAAACAACTCCAACTTGTCACAAATTTCTTTTCCCATTTCCCAATCCTCATTGCTTGGTGATGTTTTGTAAAGTTTCTCACGTTGCTTTTGCTTCAACCATGGGAACACATCTTTATATTCTATAGCAGTTACAAGCATGAGATATGTAGAGTTCCAACGAGTTTTGCAATCCATGGCTAATTTTTTGGTACATGAAACTTTTAATTGACGAGCCGCTTCTTCAAACTTTTCAGTTCTACTCGGGCTTGCACTCCAAAAATAAACGCTATCACGTATTTTTTCAATTGAATCCCGTATTAATTCTAGACCATCTTTCACAATCAAATTCAAAACATGAGTACAACATCTCATATGAACAATTCTCCCACCTAGTAAAAGTGAACTCACATCAACCTTGTCAATGAGACAATCTATCAAGGCATCATTGACAGAACAATTATCCAATGTAATCGTGGATAATTTTCTATCAATGTTCCAATCCAACATGGTATCAAGTAGCACTTCAGTTAAAACTTCTTTATTATGTGGAGTAGGAACATATGCGAACCTAAAATTTCATAATAGAATTTCAAAAGAAAATTCATAATATCAATTCAACATAAAATTTCAGAATATAAATTTCAATATAAAATTTCAAAATATAAATTTCAACATAAAATTTCATAATAGAAATTCAAAATAAAATTCAGAATATAAATTTCAACATAAAATTTCAGAATATAAATTTCAACATAAAATTTCAGAATATAAATTTCAATATAAAATTTCAGAATATAAATTTCATAATAGAATTTCAAAAAAAAATTCAGAATATAAATTTCAACATAAAATTTCAGAATATAAATTTCAATATAAAATTTCATAATATAAATTTCAACATAAAATTTCATAATAGAAATTCAAAATAAAATTTCATACCTCAAAAGTCTTCTTTGTAGTTTCCACGAATCATCAATGAAGTGAACTGTTACTGCCATGAAACCCTTCCTTGAATGATTACAAGTCCACATATCCGAAGTGAGAGCGACTCTACCATTAACTTCCTCCAAAAATCTGCACGTTCTAGCCTTTTCCATGTTGTAAATCTTTAAGATATCACTTTTAATTGTATTTCGAGAAACCATCTTAAACATCGGTTGAAGGCTATTCACGAATTTTCGGAAACGACAATGGTTAACCATGGAAAGAGGATACTCGTGCACTATTATCATACATGCAAGCTCATGTCTTGAGACAGTTTGATCAAACACATGATTGCGATATGAAACTTGTCCTTCAAGTGTATCCACATTTATTTTATATGAGCTTTGCAAAACCGATTGTCTCAAACCACTACTATCCCTCTTTATTCTAGGACACCTCTTTATATGATCAAGCAAGCTCTTAGTTCCATAACTACTAGGAGCTTTCAATTTCTTATTACAATGATGACACACGCCATACACCATTCCACTCTCTGTGATTTTGCTAAAATCATTCCAAACAGCTGATGTTAATTTTCTTTTTTTTTCATTAATAGTTGGAACACTAGTTGGGTCTTCACTATCTTTAGGAATTTCAGGGGTAGGGATTGAAGTGGGAGCCTCAGAGGTAGCAGGAGATGCAATATCATTTATAGGCTCTCTAACTACATTTGGACTATTTGATTCTTTCTCTGACATCTTCCAATACCCTAATACCTACAACAAAATTGCACATAAAAAAATCATGAAGTTCATATATATATGCATATTTATATTCCCCCTACATGATTGATACCTGAGCAGAGTACAAATCACTAAAAACATTTATCAAAAAACCTAAATAAACAACACTTCCACAATATAAATCAAACAATATATATATATATATGTATATATATATATATATATGTATATAGATTGATACCTGAGCAGAGTCGCTTCATATATTCAAATGCTCATCCAGCCTCTTGGAATCGTACTCTCTATATTTCAATCTCTGTCCAAAACCAGAATCGAATTCCATTGTCATATATATTCGCACATATATTCACACACACACATATATATATATATATTCCACTTTAGGGTTCAGTTTCACATAATTGGTAAAGTAAATCAAAGGAGAGAGATAGATTGTTTGCACTCTCACTCTCACTCTCACTCTTAGATAAAGAAAGGGATTGCAGACAAAGGAAGGGTTTCAGACTTTTAGTCGTTTGAGTTAGGGTAGATTGTAGTCTGTAGAATACAAAATTACGTTACACTATGATTGGTACATTTTTTTTCTTTCATAATTACCTTTTTTTCACCAATCAGATCCACCAGTAAATGCTTTGGTGTGGGTGCAGTCCCAAGACATCATTACTCTCTTTATGTATTTATTTGTATGTACGCATATATGAAATCAAAACAAATTGGAATAAGAAGCTCACTCGTAGAAGTAGATCATTCCATGCCTAGAGTTCTTCAAGTAACAATCAACAAAACACACAATCGCAAGTAGGAATCAACAAATGCTATAAACCAACAAATCTATTATAAATTCAAATTATCAAACACGCAATACATGTTCGTGTACGGTAAAATAAGTAAATTCGACAAAATTAAATAAAGAAAGAACACTTAAAATGCCTTGTAAAGTTCAGTAAACATACTCACTATTGAGTCTCAGAATCAAATAATACAAAGCCTAAAATTGCTCTCATAAATGTGTTTATATATGTATACATATACATATGTGTATATATATGCTTGTTTGTATATATATATATATATATGTATATATGAGTGAGTATATATATATATATAGAGAGAGAGAAAAAAAAAATGAAATGGAGGGAGTACCAATAGTAGGAGCGAGATCTTGAGAAGAGTTGGAGATGAAAGTGAGGAGAAGACTGCTTTTGCCGACGCCGGAGTCGCCGATCAACAAGATCTTGAAGGAGAGGTCGTAACTGTTGCTTTGCGATCCCATTTATCAATCGATCGATCACTGTAAGTCTCTCTCTCTTCAGTCTTCACCAACAATAGTAAAGTGATAAGGTTTAGTATATAGTTGACAAGTGTCCTGAATGAAACGAAAATGTAGATTACATTGAGATAAGGTTTGGTATATAGTTGACAAGTGTCCTTAGAGATAATGTAGTTAATTGGAATTTATTTTTATTTTTTTGTTTTAAATTATATGAATATCTATTATATATATATATATATATATATATATATATTTATTTATTTAATTTTATTATATTTTAAAGTATTAAATAAATTATTATTTTAAAAAGAATGATTAATTTAACTTCATTTTTTTGTTTGAAAAAGGATAATAAAACTTTATTGAATAATATTATAAAAAATTCATATAATTCAATTATATTTTCTTTTTTGTTACATTACAACAAAATAATATTAGTTTAATTGACTTTAATTGAGTAAAATTGAGTGGAATTGATATATTTCTCAATTTAAAGTAGTGTAATTAATTGAGTAAATTCTCAATTCAAAGTAGTGTAATTAATTGAGTAATTCTCCAATTCAAAGCAGTGATTTTGACTTCAATTGAGTGAAATTCAGTAAATCCTCAATTCAAAGTAATTTAATTGAATTCAATTAAGTGAAATTGATAAAATTCCCAATTCAAGATAGTGAAATTGAGTTCAATTGAGTAAATCCCCAATTCAAAATAGTTTAATTGAATTAAATTGAGTGAAATTGATAAAATTTCCAATTTAAAGTAGTGAAAATTGAGTAAAATTGAGTTTAATTGACAAAATCTTCAATTCAAAGTAATGAAATTGACTTCAATTGAGTGAAATTCAGTAAATTCCCAATTCAAAGTAATTCAATTGAGTAGAATTGATAAAATCCTCAATTCAAGGTAGTGCAATTGAGTAAATTCCCAATTCAAAGTAGTTTAATTGAATTAAATTGAGTGAAATTGATCAAGTTCTCAATTCAAAATAGTGAAATTTTAGTGAAATTAAGTTCAATTGACAAAATTCTCAATTCAAAGTAGTGAAATTGACTTCAATTGAGTGAAATTGATAAAATCCTCAATTCAAAATAATAAAAATTTAGTGAAATTGAGTTCAATTGACAAAATTCTCAATTCAAAGTAGTGAAATTTACTTCAATTGAGTGAAATTCAGTAAATCCCCAATTCAAAGTAGTTTAATTGAGTTCAATTGAGTAAAATTGATAAAATCATCAATTCAAGATAGTGAAATTGAGTTTAATTGAATAAATCTTCAATTCAAAATAGTGAATATTGAATTAAATTCAGTGAAATTGATAAAATCTCCAATTCAAAGTAGTGAAATTAAGTTCAATTTACAAAATTCTATTATAGTATTTAAATATATAATTCAAAAGATTTTTATATTTCATATTTTATTTTTATACAATATATATTATTTTTAAAGTAATTTTGTTTAATTTTTATTACTAAGATTGAAATAAGTCCATGATCAATTTATTGAAATTTCTTTTTTTCTAATTATTTGAATCAGATGATTTTCACTATTCTAAAATTGAGTTTTTCACCGATTCAACATATGGTAATTACTTTATTGTGCGACTTTGTAAATTTATTATTTATTATTTTGATATTATACATACATATGTGTATTTTGGTTTTCAATTCATTTTTCTCCTATTTTTCTCTCTTTTTCTCTGTTGCGTTGTCTATTGATATAATGTTATTGAAATTTTAAATAATTTTAAGTTAGATAATAAATTTTATTTATTTAAAAAAATTATATTACTTTATGGAAATTAGCGAATAAAGATTATTATTTTTAATTCCCTAGTTAAATTTTAAATGTGTAAAGATGTGTAGGGTTAATTTAGCAAATAGCTACGCGGGGCGGGACGGGGCGGGGCGGGGTGGATAATCGGGGCGAGGTTCGGGGCGGGACAGGGGTGCCCCGTCCCCGCCCCGAATAAAATTGGGGTTTTTTTTTTGCCCCATCCCCGCCCCGCTTAGCTTAATCGGGGCCCCAAACCCGGAATAAACGGGGCGGGGCGGGGCGGGGCACCGCCGGAGCGGGTTTTTTTGCCACCCCTACATTTAGCCCTATTTTTATGTGTTACAAGTTACAACTACGAAATTTGTTTACTATGATAGACCTTTTTTATTTTGTTTCCAATGATAGACCTTCTTCTTTTTCTTTTTTCTTTTTTTTTTGTATAGACACTGCACTTAGAGAAACTTATTTCTTAGATGTCATATTCGCTTCTTATGGTATTTTGTACACGACGATGACCAATTAAGTAAAATGAAGTAGGTTATTCCTTTTGTGATTAGGAGTATATTTTTCTATTATTTTGATCTTGGTAGTGGAAAATGATATATGTTATTTTTATTGGATTTTGTTCACTTGTCCGTGGACTCCAAGAATTGTTAAAAAATTTAAGTTAATTTTATTTACACCCTTGGAGATTTGTCTTCTCATCACTTTGACTTCCTCATTTGCATATTTTCAATTTCATCCCTTACTTTATCTGACACAACTCATTTGCACCTCCTCCTGTCACATCAAACCTGACATCAACAAAAAGATTTTTTTAATTCCTATTCTACCCCTCATCTTGTTGTTTGGATACAGGGATAGTGTTTGCTTATTTTAATTTATCAATTTCACCCCCTCTATGTACTTTATTTTATAAGTTTGACCCCTTGCAATAAATAACATTAATAATGTATATTTTGATATTGACTTTACTAATATATATTTCTAATATTATTAGACACACTTTAGAAGAAAAAAAAAAATTAAATAAAAAAAAAATATAAAATATTTGCATTCTTTATAAAAAAAACCTAAATTAGACACATAAATAGCAATTTTTGGTCCTAGTATAAATTTATTTTTATTTTTTATATAAATGAAATATATATTTTTGAAAAGAATGAAAGATTCAACTTGTCCATTATAACTTTTATTTTATTATTGTTTTATGAGCATCGAAATCACACACATAAATTCTTAAATAATAAAAATATAAAAGAATATAATAACTTACTATTCAAACATACAAATTTATATTTTTAATATTGAAAAAAAGTATAAAAACACTCTATTCATATAAAATTAACAATAAATTTATATTTTTTAACATATTAAATTCATATAATTCAATAATATATTATTCAATTCAATTAATCCAATTTTCTCTCAATTAATCCATTATGAACTAAAAATTAAACCTATTATCACCATTATCAGACCCTAATCTAACACTTTTTAGAAGGGATGTGAAACAAAATATATAGCGTGAGGACCTACCTGTCAACTCATAAAGATGTGAAAATACCAACCAAACCTCCTTTTACAAAAAAATATATATTTTGAAAAATAAATTCAAAAAAAATATGTATATAAAAAAAATGGAAAACAAATTTTCGGGAAAAATATAAATATTTCGAAAAATATATAATATATATTTTTCAAAATATTTATATTTTTCCCGAAATATTATTTTTTCCAAAAATATTATTTTTTCCAAAAATATTATTTTTTTGAATTTATTTTTTGAAATATTTGTGTTTTTTTTCCCTTTTTTTTCGAAAATTTTATATTTTACCCAAAAATATTTTTTTCAATATTTTGCTTTTCGATTTTTTTTCTCATTATGACTTGCAACAAAAATAAAATTTTGATTTTAAGACTTGTAATAATCTCTCACTCATCCTTGAGAATCCAAAATAATTTTAAAACTCACAAATTTCCGATCCACCTCACCAAAACCAAGATATATATTTATATACACATTAATTTATTTCTTCATTTTTAATAAAGTAAGTCAAGTATTGGCCATATATATTTATATATACATATATATATGTATATTATTTGTGTGTATGTATACAAGATCTGTATGGGGAAATTGAGCTTTATGAATAGGCACTCATCTTAGTGGATTCTTAAAAAATGGGCAATTGGATTTTTTAAATAGAAGGTGGGTTTTCGTCTTTCAAGGCGTATATCACAGTGGTTGAGGAGGATTGCCATTTGTTCGATTCTCTGGCGGTGGTTTCCGGCGTGAAGCTGGCAGGTTCGGGAGGGGTTTTGGCGGAGGAGGAAGAGTAGGAGGAGGGATTTCTTGCTGATCCTCTGATGGTGAAGAGAGAGAAACTGGTGAAGCTTAGATTCGTAGGTGGTGGTGGTGGTGGTGTCGAAGAGAGAGAGAGTGTGTTGAAGAGAGAGACTATACACACGACATATACAATTTGAAAATTCCTAAAATGGTTAAGTCTTTGCTTTTATAGCTATCTCAGAATTAGGGTGTTTGGATACAAAGCTATCCCTATCCTGGGTTTATATCATATTTAAATGGTTTAATATTCAAGGGTAATTTGAATATTTTATTAAAATTTTGACCAAAGTCAAACGAAAACTAATGAGAGAGAATGCAAATGAAGATATACAAATATATGGGGATCAAAGTGATAAGAAAACAAATTTCAGGAGATATAAATGAAATTAATCCAAAAATTTAAAGGTTGTGTTACTGGGAGCCTACTTTTCTTGTATATCTAGTTTGCCCCATCTTCTAAAATATTTTGAAGTTATTTGAAAATTTTGAGATCTTTAGAGCAGAGAAGTTATTAAGTTGTGTTTCTCTTTTTACTTTAGCTTGTTTTTATTCTTTTAATGCCTTAATCACACTCTGGGAAAAAAAGTGTATGACAATTTGGTATTAGAGTGGCAAGCTGAGTTCTCTTGCACATATTGTCCCCACTCCGGTAGTAAGCAACTTTGAAGACGTTTTTCCACCTAAGTTGATTTCTTAATTGAGTTGTATCCCGGAACAGCTTTTATTTCTATCCCTCCATATCGTATGGCTCCAAATGAACTACAAGAACTCAAGAAGCAAATTCATGAATTATTACTAGAAGGGTTCATCCGGCCGAGCATGTCTCCTTGGGGTGCTCCTGTCCTTTTTGCTAAGAAGCATGATGACTCTCTACGACTATGTATCGATTATCGGAAGCTCAATCACGCAATGGTGAAAAACAAATACCTATTTCCACGGATTGACGAGTTATTTGATCAACTTGAGGGGTCTTAATTTTTATCAAAAATAGATATTCGGTTTGGTTATTATCAGTTGCACCTACGAGAATAAGATGTGCCAAAGATAACATTCCGAACTCGCTAAGGCCACTTTGAGTTTTTGGTCGTGCCATTCGGGTTAACCAATGCACCGACAACCTTCATGGGCTTAATGAATCGTATATTTCAACCGTTCTTGGACTAGTTTATTATTATTTTCATCGACGATATTTTAATTTATTCCAAGAATCAAGCAGAGCATGAGCAATGATAGGGTCAAACCAGGGTTAAAAATATTGATTAAGAATGAACCATTGTAGTGCCCTAGTTTTACCGATCGCAAGAGCACGAATTATTTTGTAATATAGTACGACTTGAGAACGGGAATATTGATCCCACAGAGACTTGGAATTATTCACTTTAGTAATCTAAAAGTACTGAATTATGGTTTTGATTGGTTTGAAATCTATGATCTAATTAAACTAACTAAAAGTAATAAGTAAATTGTGTTTGTGATTCAGAGTAGAGAAAAACTAGGATTTTCTTACTCCACCACTAACCGCATAATGTAGCTATCTATTTGATCTATTGTAAGAGGGCGATCCATCACCCGTGAATCATATTATATCGCAAATAGTCGAATATATTCCCCGAAGAGATACCGTCAACCAGATTCGCTACAACCCATTTTCGGACAAAGTGTGATTAATGCATGCAAACTACTTTACTCTAATCTACTCATATAGCATGAAATTAAACTAAATCATGTCTATATCACCTCGCCGAGGCATGACATGTGTAAACCTAGGGTTTCGGGTGTTAAGCACCATTGTGTAGAAAATCATGATATTAATAGAAAACCTAGATAAACATGATTGATTGAGATAATGTATTCATTCAATCTAAGACAAGAGTAAAATAAATATAAAACCCCTTATATTAAATAATTATGGTCACTCCAATCATCACAGGTGTGGTATTCAGTTTTCCCTCGTTATAATTAAAACAAATAAATAAACTATATTACTTGGCTAGAGTTTTGTTAGAAAACCCTAAATACCAATTTAGTTGCTCCTGGTGGGGGGAGACTGCATCGTTGATGTAGAAATGCCCTCCATGATCTTTTGTTCCGGATCTCTAAGTCTTGAATGACTCCCTTCTTCAAAAGATGTAAATCTCCATAGATAGTGCTCTAAAAATTGTGTAATTAAAAGCTCCTTAGATTTGAATCAGACCTTGGTATTTATAGAAGAAGTTGAGAAGAGTCCTACTTGTATTAGATTTTTATCGCTTGGACTAGGAATCCTCTTTGATGTGTTTCTCTTCAATTCTAAGTCAAAACCCTTTAATCTTATGTAAATACACCTTATGCACGTGCTTAAAAGTATTGGAGTCGAAGACAAGTCAAAGGAAGTTGAATCGGATCGGGACTCAAATTCTGCAAAATCCCAATTGTTGCCTATGCCTACCCCTACGCCTATGTGTAGGGGTTCATACGCCTATGCATAGCTTGGCATAAGCCTAGGCGTAGCCATGTGCGTAGGTAGGCATAAAATTGATGTTTCTAGGCACCTTTTGCTTGCTGTATGCGTAGAAAAAATTATGAAAATCACTTTTTTCAATATTTCTTCCATTTGAACTCCCTTCACTCCGTTAGCATGTTTTCCGAAATTTTGACTTTGAAAAATGTCCGTTTCGCCCTCCGGGATGCACTTTTTGCTTGAAAACTCATCTTTCTCTCTTTTTTTGGTTAGACATAAGCACATCCTTGGTTAATTCACCAAAGTTAGCTCATTTTCTTTATTAAGCTCCTGAAACATGCTTAGACATGCAACCTACATAAAAACACCAAGTAATAGAATGATAAGACTTAACAATACCGAATTAAAAATGCTTAGAATGAACAACATTCGACACCTATCACACCCCAAACTTACATATTGCTAGTCTCTTAGCAATGAACTTACAGAAGAATTTGAAATTTTTTTCTGATGATTATCTAATCTACATTTTCTACATTACTCTTTTGCTTTCATGAGGGTCGACAATTGCACTTAGCATGTGCAACAAGCCTTTTAAACCCATAGGTAATGCCCAGTGGACGAGTGAAGTCTCGTCAGGGTTGGCTATACTACCCACAAATTCTTCATTCTCACGCATTCATATATTTACATACTCATTAATCAAGTCATGCTACAACATATAAGATAATACGGACATAGGTATTCCCACTCACTACCAAGTAACAACTATCGCAAGTTAATGTTGAGGATGGTCCCCACTAGAGTAAACAACTTCGTTAGTCTCTACTCTCAATCCAGAAAACCTTCCATGTGTAAGTGACTCCCCCTACAGTAAATTAATCTAATTTTCATATCTCCTCATTGATCGCTTGTTTTGCTATGTTTTTTTTCATTTCATTTTTTTCTCTCTTTTTTTCATTCCTTTCACAAACTTTCTAGTGGTTTTTACCAGACGTTGGGCCAATGACTCCTAAGCTAGAAAACTTTAGGGCACTAGGTAATAAAGTACCCCTCGGGCTTAATAATCCAAACCATCTAGGCTCGACTTCCATGGATTTTCTACTACTCATCTTCCTTTTTTTTTTTTTTTCTCTTTTTCATATATTTTTCTTCTTTTTTTTCATAGCATTCCAAAAATATTTCTGACTTACTCAAAGATAAACTAATTCAATAGTAGGGATCATGTGCATGTGCTTATAGGTCAAAATCGTCCTTCTCGATTTCGATTTCACTAAGTCATTTACCAATGTAAAACCACAACACTTCACTAACTCACTCTAATAACTACTCTCATGAGTGGGAATATCACATCACATACTACTCATACATTATAAACAAATACTCAACCAACTTGTAATGCAAAGTATTCATCCGTGAAAACAAAAGAATTTCTAAAACAAAAATCAATGTTTTCAATTTTTTTTCATTCATTCCTTTCTCCTATAACCAACTATACCTTCCCCCCAAACTTAAATGAAACCATGTCCGCATGGTTCTCAATTATACCCATAAGAAGAGAATATAGTTACCCTTGAAGCGCAGTATCAGAATTTCCCAAACTTGAATTGAACTACTTGTAAAAATATTTAACAAAGCACAAATACCCAATATCATAGCAAGGGAAGAAGAAATTCAATCATCGCTTTCCGAAAATTATTACTCAGTATAGCACAAGGAATGAGTCTTTGTGTCCAATGATTCTTCTATCGTACTCTACATTAATCCCATGTTTAGTACTTGTGTCCAACGATTCTTCTGTCAACGAATAAGGCAATGTGTCCTTTATCACCCTATCAATCCCGTCAATTATGTAGTACTCATCCCCTCATTGTTTATCTTTAAGACGCAGCTCCTCGAGACATTGGGTAAATAGCACTTTAGGTTCATATGGTTTCTCTTTTGGCTCTTGTGGTAAATGAATGGTTTGCGCACTCTCATCCTATGAAATGTTACTCTCAGTTTCAAAGCTTTCATCTGTTTCACTATAAATTGTAAAATTAACTACCATTTGATTTGGCAATTCCTCCCTTCTCATAATTAAAGTATCAGCTAGTTGCCCTACTTGGGTTTCTAACTTAGTCAAGATTTGAGAATGAGAGTTCAACAATTCGATGGCTGCCTGAAAATGATTAGATTGGTTTTTAAACTCTCTCAAGGTGCTCATCATTTCATCATCAAAACCAGGTGGTTTAGATGGTGGATTTTGATTTTGAAACTAGGGTTGATTTTGGTTGAAGGGTCAAAATGATTGGGTATTATTGGACTGAAAATTCTGAGTACTAAATGGTTGTTGGCTTCTACTGAAACTTGGTTGAGGATTTTCATTGTTTGGAAAGTAAGAATTCTCTCTATTGTATGTGATCTCTTCACAACTTCAGGTGGTTGCTTCGATTCTGCTCAAAGATGCTGAGACTTTATCTTCAAAAGACAATGGCTCCGGACACGAATATGCATTTGACTCTTCAAATTGGAATTGATTAGATGGTTAAGGATAATAATATTAACTATACGGTCAATAACATAATTCGTGATCGAAATGTTGTGAATCTTCATTAAAGCTTTTATATGAATTTCCTATACCTGATTGTTGGTATTGGAAATTTGGATGATTTATCCAATCTGGATTGTATGAATTATAATATGGAATATTCACCGAATTGGTATAGGCATTATACATTTTTTTTTTAATAAAAACTAACTACTTCTAAACTATTCTAACTATGGACAGAAAATAATGCTAAAATAATGCGTAAAATTAAACTACATTAGAACTCACAAGTGATCCAACAACGTAATATTTACTGTTTCACTAGTTTCTTTCACGTTTTTCAGTGTACCTCGCAAAAACACACAATCCAACTTTAGAAATAATACAATACAAATAGACAATTCAAGTATACTAAATTACTAAAATTCTGAATATCCTTTAGTCCCCGACAATAGCGCCAAAAACTTGTTGAGTTCAAACCAGGGTTAAAAATATTGATTAAGATTGAACCCTTGTAGTGCCCTAGTTTTACCGATCGCAAGCTAACGAATCGTTTTGTAATATAGCATGACTTGAGAACGGGAATATCAATCCCACAAAAACTTTGAATTATTCACTAGTAATCTAAGTACTGAATTATGGTTTCGAAAAGGTTTTGATTGGTTTGAAATCTAAAAGTACAGGTGTGGCCTTCATTTTCCCCTTGTTACAATTGAAACAAATAAATAAACTACATTACTTGGCTAGGGTTTTGCTAGAAAACCCTAGTTATTGGTTTAGTTGCTCATGGTGGGGGGAGACTACATCTTTGATGTAGAAACGCCCTGCATGATCTTCTGCTCCGAATATCTAGGTCTTGAATGACTCCCTTATTCAAAAGATATAAATCTCCAGAGATAGTGCTCTAAAAATTGTGTAATTAGAAGCTCCTTAGATTTGAATCAGACCTTGGTATTTATAGAAGAAGTTGAGAAGAGTTCCGCTTGTATTAGATTTGTCCCGCTTGGACTAGGAATCCTATTTGATATGTTTATCTTCAATTCTGAACCAAAACCTTTTAATTTGATGTAAATATATCTTATACACGTGCTTTGAAGTGTTGGAGTCGAATACAAGTCAAAGAAAGTTGAATCGGATCGGGACTCGAATTCTGCAAAATCCCAATTATTGCCTACACGTACCCTTACGCTTATGCGTAAAGGTTCTTACGCTTATGCGTAGCTTGGCCTACGTCTAGGCATACCCTTGGGCATAGCCATGTGCGGAGGTAGGCATAAAATTGATGTTTTTAGGCACCTTTTGCTTGTTGTATGTGTAGGTAGGCGTAACAAAAATCATGAAAATCAATTGTTCCAATCTTTCTTCCATTTAAACCCCCTTAACTCCGTTAGTATGTTTTTCGAAGTTTCGGCTTTAAAAAATGTCCGAAACGCCCTCCAATGATTTTCTGCTATGGATCTCTAGGTCTTGAACGACTCCCTTCTGCTCCGGATCTTTAGGTCTTAAATGGCTCCCTTTTCCAATTTTCTTCCATTTGAAGCCCCTTCATTCCGTTAGCATGTTTCCCGAAGTTTTGACTTAAAAAAATATTCGTTTCACCCTCTGGGATGCACTTTTTTCTTGAAAACTCCTATTTTTATCTCTTTTCGGTTAGACATAAGCACATCCTTGGTTAATTCACCAAAGTTAGCTCATTTTCTTCATTAAGCTCCTGAAACACGTTTAGACATACAAACTGCATAAAAATACCAAGTAACGGAATGATAAGACTTAACAATATTGAGTTAGGGGCCTAGAATGGACAACATCCGACACCTATCAAGCAACATTTAAGGACAATTTGGTTACTACTCCGGGAGCATAAACTATTTGCCAATCAGGAGAAATGCGAATTTTGGATGAAAGAGGTGACATTTCTTGGTGATGTAGTGTCCAAAGATGGCATTTTTTTGGACAATCAAAAGTATAGTCAATTCTGAACTGGGAGTGACCTAAGAATGTCACGGAAATTAATAGTTTTTTGAAATAGCGAGATATTATCGTCGCTTTGTAGATAAATTTTCTCGGGTCGCTGCACCATTGACAAGCTTGACAAAGAAAGGTCTGAAATTTGAGTGGAGTGAAGACTGTGAAGCTGCTTTTCAAGAATTGCAACGCAAGTTGACAATTGCTCAAGAGCTTGTCATCCCAAACAATGAAGACAAGTGTTTACACTGATGTTTAATAAAATGGCATTGGGTGTGTCCTCATCCAGCAAGAGAAAGTTATAGCTTATGGCTCACGCCAACTAAAGTCGCACGAGAAGCGTTATTCCACCCATGACATAGAATCAGTAGCCATTATTTTTGCTCTTAAAATATGGAGGTGTTACTTGTATGGTGCCAAGTTTGAAGTGTACTCCGATCACAAAAGTTTGAAGTAGTTGTTCACACAAAAAGAATTGAATTAGTATCAATGGTGTTGCATGGAGTACTTTGAGGATTACGACTTCACTCTTCACTATAATCCAGGAAAGGCAAATGTTATAGCTGATGCCTTAAGCCGTAAACGTGAAGCTCAAAGTTATATTAGTGTTGTCCAAGCATAGAAAATACGCGAGGTGTTTGAAAATTTTAACTTGCAGCTGGAAGAAAATAATGGAATGGCCTATGTATTCAACTTAGTAGCCCGACTAACGCTTTTACAACGAGTTATTGAGGCCCAACACCAAGATAAAGAGTTGGAAGCTATTCGGGAGCACGTGCGTAATGGAAATGATTTACCGGAATAATCTGTAAATGTGGATGGTGGCTTACGTTTTAAGAAGAGGCTAGTGGTACCAAATGATGCTAGAATCAAAGACGAAGTACTTAAAGAAACTCATCGCTCAAAGTTCTCTATTCATCCAGGAAGTACAAAATTGTGTGAAGACACGAGTCGCCAATTTGGAGGAAAGGTATAAAGAAGGATGTCACCAACTACGTGTCAAAGTGCCTCACTTGTCAACAAGTCAAGGTAGAGCATCAACGACCAACCATCCTACTTCAAACCCTTCCTATTGCTGAGGAAAAATGGGATTGCATCACAATGGATTTCTTGACTGGACTGCCCAAGACTCGATAAGGTTACAACTCTGTTTGGGTCATAGTAGATAGACTCACCAAATTAGCCCATTTTCTTACAGTTCGTACTACCAATTCATTTAAAACTTTAAGAAAACTCTATATTGAAAAAGTAGTTTGCCTCCACGACTTTCCTTTATCAATCGTATCCAATAGGGATCCCCTTTTCACTTCAAAATTTTTGTGAGGATTGTAGAATGCCATAGGGACTAAATTAAATCTTAGCATAGCTATTCATCCACAAACCGACGGGCAATTAGAAAGAGTCATTCAGATATAAGAAGATATGCTAAGAGCGTGTGCCATTGACTTCAAGGGCAGTTGGAGTGAGTATTTACCGTTAACCGAATTCGCTTAGAATAATAGCTATTAATCAAGCATTGGAATGACTCCCTTTGAAGCACTTTATGGAAGACCATGTCGCTCACCAATATGTTGGGCTGAAAAGGAAGTTGTATTAGTGGGATCGAAACTGGTAGATGAAGCAACTGAAAATATTAAGACTATTCAAGAAAGACTACAGACAGAACAAAGCCGACAAAAGAGCTATGCCGACAAGAGAAAAAGGATGCTAGATTTGAGGACGAAGACTTTTCAGATTTGGGAAAAAGGAAAGTTGGCTCCAAGATTCATTGGTCTGTTTCAAATTGTCCAGTGTGTTTGTCACGCCCCGTTATTCCTGAGACTCCAATCAGGAGAATCAGTGAATACCAGGGTATGACGTCACATAAAACGACAACCGAAATTAACGATAACACCGAAATACATGGAATATGAATGAAAATGAAGTATTCCATGTCACCTGAGTGATAGAAACTCAATTAAGGAATTCTAACGAAAATCCGGCAAAGTTCCGTTTATAAATGGAACATCCGGACAACCCAACAACAACACAACGAAAGAACCTGCCCATAACAACAGAAATAGAAACAATGGCACGTAGCCCAACATCCCAGAAACCTAGTAGGGCCGAGGTAATGGAAAAGAACACCAATACCTCTCCAAACCCCTCTAAAATCAATAGAGCCCCAAATGCTCAAATACAAACATAAAGAAAACTATATGGCGATGCCGAAAAGGTATAAAGGCACCCCAAAACAACAACTACCGACTGAGCCATCAAGCTCAAATAAGAATACATAAAATTAAATGGTAGTGCCGAACAGATACAATGGCACCCTAAAACAATAAATACATGAACTGAATATACAACATAAGGGAATCTGCCAACAACCTAGCTCCCAAGAGAATAAAAGAATAATAAATATGATTACAGAAGGAAGAATAAATCTACCGTCCCAAATCCCCCGTACCATCGCTGCCGTACGCGCCGTACTGCGTCCACCTGCAAACCTGAAAATGTTGTGTGTGGGGGGTGAGCAAAAAACCACGCGCTCACTGTAATATCAAAACATCACACTCATAGCCGTCTAGAAAATGTTAACCATCCCGTGTGCATGCATCTATTCTAGGTCAAGCTATCGTCTACCATGGCACCCCCGTCAATCCGAGACACCCAATAATAACCTCGCAACTAATCTCGAAATTACTCAAGAGTCGTAAAACAACACAGATCATAAGATATATCTACCACTCGTATATACGCATGTCGAATCAACATATATATATACACATATATATATATATATATAAAAGTCCCGTAAACAGCTAATCCTAGCACCTGGTGTAGGAAGGCACCTAATCGAATACACACTCTCATATAGAGATACAACCAGAACTAGCTATCTACCATTCCGTGCACCTAGCACGCTACTCAAGGATCCTAGGAGGTATATAAGTCCCTCCTTAGGACTATCGAAAGGGAATAACCATTCTTCTACGTACAACAACCAGTGAACCAACCCGTTCATTCGAAGAAACCTAAAAAGGGAAGGTCCTATCTCCACATCGGATTCGGTAACCAACCGAACTATCTCTAACTCACACTGCCTATCAAGGCACTAAAAAGGGTACAGATCAACAAGGTCACCTCTAACTCATACCGCCTATCGAGGCGCAAGAAAGGGTTACTGGAGTCATTTAGGCCCTCGGGTTTTTAAAGAAAAATGTTGAACCCCGAAGGATTCAACCGGTTTTTAAGAAAAAGCTAGGGCCCGGTCAAATCATATTTGGTTCCAATGCCTCCTAACCCAACCAAACACTAGGAATCGCACTATGTGCGCTTAACTTAACCTCACTTCTCTTACCCGAGAAGATCCACAGACAACCACAAATGATCATATTTCTTACCTTAAGGAATGAAACCTCATAAACACATGTTCGGGTTAAAACCCGAGAAACTATAACACGGGGAAAAGAACTACTAGGGTTCAACTGAATATCACCTTAAAGTCACATTCAAACTTATTTCGAAACAGGTTCTAAGATCTTCAACTTAATATAGGAACCTATAAACAAATCCTCAAAGGTTACCAAACCAACACCAGGATTCAAGTGTTCCTCGGAACAACTAGGAGGAATCTGAGACAATCAAACTCTAAAAACATATCTAAATCTCAGAACTGACCTCGAGTCTCAAGAACGAGACAAACCATGTCCAGAGCTCACTAACTTTACCAGAACATATAGGAAATGAGATTTTCAAGGCACACGGCTAAAAACCATTTACTACTCGAAACACTTTTAAAGTGGAAGGGTGAACGACAAGCTCAAAATACACAAGCCAAGAGAAACAAGGTCAAACTATGAGTCTTACCCGACCTTTAACCTGAACAACTCTCCCCACTACCGAAGTGGTCTAATAGTCATCCAGTGATAACACTAATCACCAATCACAAAGGCCTATGTGGCCAAAGGCACAACCACAACCAAGTCTCAATATACGTCTAGCCAACTCAACTCAACTCCAACTCAAGGGTAAAATAATTAATTATCAAAATCTTTTCATATATATATATCCACGTAACCACCTGGAACACATGCCAATCGTGGCTCCACTAATCCAGGTTCTTAACAATTATTACATTTCCTTTCTTTTAGATTTTACAATCTTTAACCTTTAATCACACTGAATTAATTTCCACCATTTATAATAAAGTTACCAATATCATCAGTTTAATAATAGCAAATATCGACAATATAAAAGATCCATAAACGATCATATAAACGAATGAATGCTCAATATGTATGTCAATGCAACCCTATCCACTAAAGGGTGAAACAAATATCCAAGAATCCCAAACCGTTCACTGCTGGGGCAACAAACCCACAACAGGAAGGGTGGGTGTCGCCAAAGAAAGTGCGGGGACCACAAACCTGCCCGGGAACCGGCAAGTGAGGCGCAAGCCCTCACCCCCAAATGTCTAAAGAATTGAGAGTTACTAGCTCCCTGGTGCTAGACCACCCCTGGCCAGTTGTTGCGACATTCCAAACGAACCAGACATGCACATGATATAAATGAGGCATGCAACGTGCACCGAAACAATATATATATAACATGGTGCTATATGAATGCAAAATGCCTCATATGAATTTAATATACTCAATAACACGGCATAATAGCCAAACAATCTCATACCACGCATGCTTCACAATTTCAAATATACAGTAAATCAATTTCCATTTTATCACAGAAATAATCGGGTTCTCAATTACCCAATCCTTATAGATTTTATATGACAGCATGCTTTTAATTTAATTCCCAATAATTGTTTTCAAACTAATCAGCCTCAGGGGAAATTAGACAATTAAATTCACAATTTAATTTATTTATAATTTACGAGAAAATCATCAAGGGAACTAAAATCAAGTCTATAACGTCCCTCAATACAAATCTGCCCCGCCCCCACTGTATACTAATTTCAATTACATATAATCCGGAGGCTAATTACAGGTTCTAATTTCACACAAAAATTCTACAAAATCCTACTTTAAGTCCAGGGGTACTAAACCACCTATTTTAATCCAATTTAAATAGGATTTAATTTCTAAAAAACATTCTCAGGGAATTAAATTATTTAATTTCCCAGGGAATTTCTATTCCCGACCTCATTTATTCGGTTATGGGTATTTTCGTGAATTTTATAAAATTCTTAAATTCCATTTATCGCGTAGGAATTTAATTACATGATTTTATTATCCGTAAACATACAACGGGACAACTTAGCATTTTCTACGTACTATTAGTGAGTGCTAGATAAACATATATCTATAAAAATATATATAAAATTCCCCACCTAATTTAAACGCTTACAGACAGTCCCGCCGTGGACAGTACCGGCCGTGAATAGTGCTCGCCGTCCAAAGTTGTCCGATAATTATTTTTAATATGTCGAAATGATCGCCTTACCGCCCTATTCAATATAATTAAAATTCATTAGCAATCGATAATTAATTCGGAACAAATCTACAAAAATCGAAACCGAAAACCATACCGAAAATCTGAAATTCCCGAAGAAACCGTTGAGTTTTGCACCAATTTTGGATATATCATACACGGTACCGAGGCCGAGCTATTCTCCAAAAATCAGCTAAAACATAGCCCAACTCGCCACTGAGTCAGCCCGACTCGCTACTGTTCATCGTCACTACCAATGATCTGTTCCACCGCTGGCCGTCACTACCAGCTCCGGCGAGCTCGCTACTGCACGCCGCTTCTGCCTCCAGCTCGCCGTTACTCCGGCGAGCTAACCCGCACTTGGGTCGCCACGTCCGGCGACCCCAACTTCTAATCAGGTCGCTCCAACTCGCCCCTTTGTCAGCGATTCTCTCATTCTCTTCAAACCAGCTCCCTCTCCCAATTGCGACTGCCGTCGCACCACCGGCGAACAACCCAGCACAAGACCGCATGTAGTCGCGCCCAACATCCTGCCGCCACCACCGGCGCAGCTAGCCACCGCCGCATCGTTAGTCGTCGTCAACTCTAGCGGACAACCCGACGCAAAACCCTCCTTACCCTGCTCCAACTTCTTTCTCTCTCTCTAACTGATTCGTGATGAAGATGAGAGAAGAGGGGGGGGGGGGGTTAGATACCGTAAGGAGAATGAACCAGAAGGTTATGGTCTTCTCAACCACACACACACGTGATATATCTATATAATTAAATATATATATATATACCCATTTAATACCCATATATACATATATTCTCAATTAATAATATATACATATGAGTAATAAATCCCGAAAAATATATCAGGATCCCCGAAATAATATGACACGTGCCCGTAAATATAAACGGGATTCCTAATAAATAATACGAGCTTAAACAAGTACTCCGAGTACGAAACTCTTCCACCAATTAAATCACCGAAAGACCCACGGTCTCCGAATAACTAATAAAATCCAGAATAATTAACTCGGTTACAAAATCGGGTATAAATATTGATATAAACCAAATTAAATCACTAACCGCCTAGCGGTTTATATCATGCGCTCCCCATAAACTCTACGGATAGTTAATCAATAATAACAGTCAAATTAAATATTTCGGTACGAGACTCAACTATCGAATCATCGGAGTCGTCACTAATCCAAACAACTAAGGCACGTAACTTATTCGAACAGTAATCAAATAAAACCACTTTAACCCAAATTAATCCACTAACACGTATCACATACATATAAGCACGAAAAACGAACAAGGTAATACAAATACACGTAAACACGTAAGTCAAGCAACTAAGGCACCTAATGCCACATCAATACACAGAGCATCAACAAATAGAACACGTATATACAAACATAAATAAAATGAGCGAAATGACTATCAATACTCCTAAGCACGTCAGCTAAACAAGGCACGTACTATCCCTATAACCAGGGGAAACAAAAACGTCGAATCCCTAAAGCACTAACTACCGAACTCAAATCACTGAGTCGAAGCCCTAAACGTCAAGCGTTGAAACAAATCCATTTAGTCGATAACACTAGTTGTCAATCGTTGCAACTAAATCATGTAGTCGACAACAAAACACGCGTAAACGTTTCACTAGGTTCAAAATACTATCGTCACGTCAAGCCACGTAATAGCCACAGAATTCCACGAAGTCAACGAAGAGAAATCGCATAATCGTGTTGTCGAATCCTGAACTCACGTCAACGTTTCATTAGTTCGGAACATTAAACTCGCCGTCAATTCTCGTAATCGCCAACGACAATCCACGAAGTAGTCAACAAATCAATAGTCGCGTCATCCCGTCGTATCAAGACATAAACGCAAAAAATTTACACGTGAAACCTTAAGAATAACCATGACGTCATGAACATGTGACGTCATCACCGAAAATAAATCGGGAATAAATCAGAAAAAAGGAAAAATGAAACGGGGTGTTACAGTGTTGGTGAGCATGCATATCGTATACATCCAGATTGAGAGAAGGCGCCACTTAGGGCAATCCAACTCTCTAATGTGCATGATGTTTTTCACGTTTCAATGCTTCGAAAATATCACCAGGATCCATCTCACTCATTAAATTGGCAAGAGTTGCCACTACAAGATGATCTCTCCTACTTAGAGCAACCTGTTCAAGTATTGGACCGGAAAGACAGGGCTATACGCAATAGGATTATTCCACTTGTGAAATTATTATGGAGGCACCACAACATGGAAGAAGCAACATAGGAACTAGAATCTGCATGCGAGATAAGTTTTCATACCTCTTCAACGAACCATGTTTGAGCCTTAATCTTTCTTAAATTTCGGGAACGAAATTTATTTACGTAGTGGAATTTTGTAATAGTATGATTTTAATTGTTGTGATTAGATTTTTTAATTCATTTTTATAGTTAAAATAACCTTGGTAATGTTCTCTATTAGTATATAAATGAAGGAGTTTAATAGGCGGGGCTAGAATGACATAATACCTTCATAAAGGTGGAGGGAATGGAGAGTTAATTAAGATGAGGGTCAATATTGAAATTTTCTTTCTCTTTGGGACATGTGGTAGCTTGCATGGGACTTAAGTGCCCAAGTAAGGGAGCAAAAAATGGATCCCGATCATCTCCATTTATTTTCTCTCTACCATTTGCCATTAGATGATGTGGTTCCTTGTTGACAAATTTTAGGGCCCCAGCAGTTGACTTTGAAGCTTTCCAAAATATAATATAAAATATGTGTGTATATTTACAAATAGTGTCCAAACAGTGTTCCCCCTAAATGTGCAGCACTGTGTTGTTTTCTTCCCCCTAAAACCTCCCGCCCAAATTTGACCTAAATGTAAATCTGAATTAAATACAAGGACCTATTGGTAAATACACAAAATTGGACTTAATGAATGAAGTTTGAATTGTGTTTAGGAGTTTTCATAATTGAAATCATCAGTGAGCTCATCTGAACCCTAGAAAATCCCCAAATCGCTCTTCAATTTCCCAAAACCTTTGTCTCAGGGTGGAATCGTTGAAGAACAAACGTTGCAGGGACATGGGTTTGGGATTGGGACCTCCCAAACCCTACTACTCTCTTCATCCGGTTGTTCTCTCTGTCCCTCCAGGACAACTTTCTCCTCCCTTCTCTTTCTGCCACAATTACAATGCATATACATTTACATAACCCTAAACCCTAAAATCAAACATATAAATCAATCACATCTTTAATTTTGAAACCAAAATCACAAATCCTAAAAAGAAGAAGATGATACGACACATATATCTATACTACTATTAAAAGTGTGAAGTGTTTCAGTATTTCAAGGTTCAGACCCTATTTTTTTATTTTAAATTATAAAAAAAATTCAAATATTAAATATTGTTAAAGTTTATCTTTGAAAAAACCTATTGAAGTATGATTCTATTTGTACCAAGAAAAATGTTTTATTAGGAAGACTTTTTAAGTCCATTAAGAGTTCTATAGTGGTTAAAAGTTTATGGGTTATTAACAAACAACCTCCTATGGTTTTAAATTCTTGACAAACACCTCCCTGAGGTGTCAGATAACTCCCTGCACTTTTTTCACCTTACACACAACCCCCACTCTATTAGTATTCCATTAACAAACACCCCACTGCCGTTAGAAATTAATATTTTATGCCTAAAATACCCCTAAATTGATATTCTATACCCAAAATACTCCTAAAATAAATTGGTAATTAAATTAAGATTTTTTAGTAAATTACAAATTATTATTTTTTAACTAAATTAAGATTTTTGAGTAAATTATAAATTGCTTTTTTGTTTTTTTGTTTAAGTTTACTTATTTATTTAAATTTAAATTTGAAAAAATATATTACTCTATCCGTCTCAAATTATAAGTTCCTTTTGGGGAATTCAACTTTTTAAGATGATGACTTTTATTGTAGTGTTAGTGAATAGAATATCAACTTTACTTGAGGTCCCACTATAATGATGTGATGGTTTATAAAGTATATATTTTATAATTTTAATGCTTGAAGGTTAAACTGGTAAATTGACCAAATTAGGTAATTTAACTTTTCTAAGTGGATACTTATTTTGGGATGACTAAAGAAGAAAAATATACACTTATTTTGGGACGGAGAATGTACAAATTATAAGGGCAAAGCCCTTTTAAAATTTCTATGCATCTATTCTCTTAAAAAATATATATATTTAACATGTACTATTATCAATAATATATATATATATATATATATATATATATATATATATATATTTATAATTTGTACTCCCTCCGTTCCAAAATAAGTGTCCACTTTGAAAATTCAAAACATTTTATTTGGTCAATTTACCAGTTTAACCTTCAAGTATTAAAGTTATAAAACATATACTTTATAAACGATCACATCACTATAGTGGACCATGGGTAAAATTGATATTTTATTCACTAACACTAAAATAAAAAGTTATCCTCTTAAAAAATTGAATTCCCCAAAAAGGACTTATAATTTGAGACGGGGGGAGTAATATATTTTTTCATATTTGAATTTAAATAAATAAGTAAACTTAAACAAAAAAATAAAAAAATAAATTGTAATTTACTAAAAAATCTTAATTTAGTTACCAATTTTTTTGAGGAGTATTTTGGGCATAAAATAGCTATTTTTAATGGTAGGGGGTGTTTGTTAACGAAATACTAACGGAGTGGGGGCTGTGTGTATGGTGGAAAAAGTGCAGGGGGTTATTTGACACATAAGGGGAGTGTTTGTCAAGAATTTAAAACCATAAGGGTTAGTTGTTAATTATTTATATATCATAAGGTAGTACTGTGGTTATCAATTTTGAAGAGTTCCTAATCTAATACCAGTTTGTAGGTATGTCTCCTCGCTCCTCGCTCCCTACTCTACTACCCCCTTAACATATACTCTTTCTTCATGTTTTATTTGAAATAGAGAAATTTTTAATTTCATCATTCTCCCCTACCCCTGTATCCGTTTATCCATATTCCGATTTTTCTCTCTCTTGATTTATGATATATTATTTTGTGTTTTTGTTACTTACTTTACAATTTGTTATATTCGTCCTTTCAGCATATAATTTTTTTTTAGGGTATGTTGAAGGTTTTGTATCTATCTATTTTTTACTTTTTGTTAACAATACATTAATATGAGTTTAAAAAAAAAAATAGTTTATTTTTTTTATTTTTTGATATATTCATTATTTTAATTTCTGTTATATTAGTCTGGCTTTATTCTTAATTTTAGTTTTTCCATTATAGATAATATGATCATTATTTATTATTATTGAATTTTACTTATCTATGCATTCGTTTGAATTTGAGGAATTAAATTTATAATATGATTTATAATCTATTATCCTATTTGATTATTATTTTTTTATTCTTTATTTGGTTAAGGAAAGGATATCTGGATTGCTATCAGATTGGAATGGTAAGGCAGTTCATCATAGAATAGAACGGGTCCAATTCCTACGAATTTAGAATTCCTTTATTTTGTTTCTATCATTTTTTTTTTCATTTTTGTTATATCCTATATCTATATCTATATATATTTAAAAAAGTATTCATATCCTACGTAATGTTTTTCTTTAATTTCATAAAAGTGATAACCTATTTATAATATAATTATATTCTTTTCTTTAATTTCATAAAAGTGATAACCTATTTATTATATAATTATATTATTTTCGGGACTCTTTATTAATTTATTCTTTTTAATATGAGAAGTTTTATCGTCAATAACTATTAGAGTCCTAAACCATTGGTGTTTTTAAATATTCATTCACTTTTTTATTATATTTTTTTATTTAGTGTTTTTTCTAAAGGTGTTTTAGAATTTTCAAAAAGAAGTAAATAATTTCTTTTATCACTTTTACATTCATAAAAAGTAGTTAAATACCTATTACACAATTCTATCCCTTTCATAATACTTTATGAATTTATCTAATTTTTGTTTAATATTGTAAGTTTATATGATCTACTAAATTCTCACAACATTTTTAAAAGAAGTAATTTATTTTATTTTTTATTTAACATTTTTATAATTTATTTTTACTCATCCTTTGCATAAAATTTAGGCAAAACTTGTGTAATTTATTATTATTAATAATAACTCTTTCTTTAGATAAATTCACTCAAGTTGGACTTCTACTATTAGTAAAATAATCGAGTTGAATAATTAATTGTGTATTCTATTTACTTGGCTCCTCCTTTATTCTTTTACTTGAAATTCCTCTTATTTGCTTTAAGCTCATGACACCACCAGAAGCAAAAGATAATTTCGTATGAAAAAAAGAGAGAGAGAGCGCAATTAATCTGTTTTTAGTGTGAAACAATGAATGCTTAATTCAAAATTTTCGTCAAAGAAATAATTGATGAGAAATAGTTATTTGAAAATATAGTTGAAAAAACACAAACTCTCTATAAAATAAAAAGCTTTTTTACAACATGTTAGGATAAAACAACTATATTTTCAACTTAATTTTGACTCTTAATATAAAGAAACACAAATTTACTCTATTTATATTATTAAGAAAAGTAGGAAGAATTTCTTGACATATTAAAATGAAAAATATATTAATGATTTCTTAAGGGAACATAAATTTCCTACCAACTTTTGGAAGGCTTGGTGTGATACTCAATCAAACAAACCTGGATGAGGTAGAGGCGATTTGGGATAACTATTAACTAGTAGTTTTATCTTATTCCGTAGCTACTAGAACTTCTAAAATACTATTTTAATTAAGAATAAGAATATTGTCCTTTTGGTTCAGTGTTGGAAGAGAAGCTAAACTTATGGTTAGACGAAATTTTGCACCCAAAAAAAATCATAGGAAAGAACAAATATATAAGTATTTTATGCAAATTTGACACAACATAGGAAAAAATAATAATTATTAATTTCATCTTAAAGATAACAATGTTTCCAAACAAATAATAGAAGTGTTTATCCAATAATTGTTATTTATTTTAACAAATATATATTTTATGTTTCTGCTATCCGATATTGCATTACGTGTGTATATATATATATATATTATCTTCATTAGTTTCTAAATTATCTTTTTCTTATATTCGATATCTATAAGAATATTATTACACACATTTTGTTAAAATATGAATATTAATTTAAATAAGAATTTCAGTCAAAATTATTAACTGAATTTTTATTACATCATCGCACATGCTTTTTACTAATATATATATACACATAACCCTAAATCCTAAAATCAAACATAGAAAACAATCACATCTTTAATTTCAAAACCAAAATCACAAACCTTAAAAAGAAGAAGAAGATAATGGAATTGGGCGTTTTACCGCAATACAAATAAAATAATATCATATTGTGTCTAATTTGTAGATTTCAAATGGGTTAATTTCATTTACACCCCTTGAACTATATCAAAATGTCAATTTGATCCCCCCACTTATGCATAAATGCATTTACACCCTCTAATTAAGAAAAAGACACTCATTTACACCCCTCATGTACTTTTGGCAACTTTTCAGACCTGAAATGTTGTTAAATATCTAAACTACCCTTTTTCCTATCCCTACTTCCCCCCTATTCTGTGTGATTCTGGCGCCAATTATGCACTGTAATATATCAATTTGACTCCTTTATTGATGTAAGTTATTTTTGGCATCAAAGAGACTAATTTAATAAATCAGTTTGACTCACTCTTAATGTAACTTGTTGAAGCTGCCAAATAGACCACTTTAATTAATCAATTTGACCCCTTCTTTTTTTAAAACGGCTATATTGTTCCAACAATCATATTTTGAGTTTCCTTTTGTCATTTTCACCCCCTCAAACGGTCACAAAGTTTTCTTTATAAATAGCGCTTAGTAGAGTGTACTTAGTAACAACTTTTCACTTCTTATCCATCATCTTCTCTCTATATTTCTCTCCATCTATACTCATGTCTCAAACAAGTTATGGAAGTGGGAGTAGAGATTATATAAGGTACAAAAACAAGATTTGTCATTGCGGAAATTTTGCTATAGTCAAAATTACCGAAAATGATAGAAATTCCAACAAAGGGAGGTTGTATTATGCTTGTGAAAATGGAAAATGCAACATTTGGGCATGGTGTAATCCCATGCAGGTTGAAGATTATCCATGCAGGGATGGAGAGCTACTTGCACTGTATGAAGATGTAGAAGCATTGAAGGCCAAAAATAGAGTAATTTGCTCAAAATTGAAAGCTCTAAAAGTAGCTAACTCTTCCTTCAAACTTACTCTATGCATATGTATTTTCTTATCTGTTTACACTCTATTTTTTAAGTAAATGAAGGCTATCTACTTTCTCATCATGGCAGTCAGTAAACCATCAAAATTACACAAAAAAGAGTTTAATAACATTACACCATACAACACCTAATAACCAACAGTGCACTTCAAACATAGTTTCATAGTTCAAAATGATCACAAACCTAACTTCAGTCAACATCAAAAAGATTCAAAATAAGTTGACAAGTTTACAACACTAAATGATCATTTTGAATTATCATTTTACAGTCTAAAAAACCAACAGTGCACTCCCAAAAACAGTCCAAAATACATGTAGGTGCTACCAAAATATACCATTATCCAAATAAAAGACAAAAAACAAAGTGCACTTCAAATCTTCATGCTACCCTATCCTCTCTCTACAACATTAAAACAACAATGCACTTCAAAATCTGAAAACAATTGTGACTAATTTATTTTTTTAAAAAACACACATTTATGAAGCAGTTTATGGAACTAATTCTTACCCTTGTGAAGCAGTTTGTGGAGCTGTTTGTGAACTTTGACCATATGCACTTGTGGTTGGTTGAGAAACACTTGTTCCAATGTGTGACTTTAAAAAAACAAATTCAAAAAATACCAATATAAAAAAAACAAATTCAAATATGCCAATATCAAAAAAAAATATTCAAAACATACCAAGAACTATACCATATTAACAGATTCCAATTTTTAAAAATACATGTTGTGTGACAGAAGATGATGCTACCCCTTGAGATCCACCTACTTGAGAACTGCTAACCTTTTAAAAAATAAGAACTATACCATATTAGCCACTTTAGGGTTTACAAATCAGTAAAAAATAGAAAAAATAATTGTAAAAACAAAATTCAAAAAGAACTATACCATATTAGCAGCTGCAACTCTCTGTCTTGCAGCTGCAACAACTTTCTCCTTAGCAGTTTTAGCTCTTTGACATGTTCTTTTGTTATGGCTTGCCTATTGGCAATACCTACAGGTGATGATCATAGATCTTTTCACTCCTGGGGCCTCACCTTCTTCCCTTCTTATGTGGAATCTTGGTCTACCAAGCAGCCTTCTTAGCTTGGGAGGGTCTAGGGGAAAACCAGGAGATCTTGGCCACAACTTATCATCCAATATTGGATGTATCATCCCACCCAGTCTTGGGAGGGTTTAGGGGAAAACAAGGAGATCTTGATTCCGAAGTAGAACTATCTGAGATGACCACATCAGGGTCACCTTCTCCCACCCAGTCTTGCTCTTCTTCCCTAAGCCCATAAACTAGATATTCCTACTAATTTCTCATTCTCATTACATTCATCCTCCTCTACATCAGCTTCTTCTCCCCCCTCATTCATGTCACTATCCTCATTATGCTCATCATTAGCATTAGACTCATTAGTATTAGACTCATTATTAAACCCCACATTAGACTCATCATCCTCAATTACATCTAAAGGTTCAATTTCAGAAAGCTTAACAAAACAATTAATGTCTTTGACACCTATGTTCATAGAACATTTCCATAACTTGCTTGTCACTTTCAACTAACATATTACCATTCAAACCAGGTAAAGTACAATATAGAGTATATGCAAACCCCAAACCCCGAGGTGTCTCACTAAGAAATGTCTTACTGATGTCTTCAAAAAAGTTAAATATGTTATACACGTCAGGATCTACCCTTCTTATACTAACATTAGTTCCCTCATAATAAACATGTATATTATGAGTAAAAAATGGGTCTACCATCACTGTCAAGTGTGAAAAAAACACAATAAACAAAAACAAATTACAAAGAAGCATTTAAATTAACATCAAACATGAAATCATAACATCAAATTATAATTTCATAACATCAAGCATGCACTTAGATCATAGAACCCTAATTTTACAGAATTAACATCATTCAACACATTTTACAGAATACATCATTCAACACATTTTATAGAACACATCATGCCTTAGATCATAACATCAAATTAACATCAATAATTACAATTTCATACTAATTAACTAGAAATTAATATCAATTTTAAAAAAACCCCCTAATTTTACAGAATACCATGACCCGAACATCCTAAAACATATGTTAATGTGAAAAAATTAACAAATTAAACAAATTTAAATGCAATAATCACTATTTATGGACTAATTACACCACAAATTCAATTCAATTTCAAAAAACCCTAAACTTGCATCTAGGTCTGAAAAAACCCTAATTGTTTCGCATGCATTCAACAGAAAAGTTAATGAATGTTTGGGAGTAGAGAAAGAACATAAAAGAGATGTTAGATGGCTTACCTCTTTGCAGTTTCGATGTCTAAACACTCGAACAATATTTCTCTTCGAACATATTTAATCTTTGTCTCACATCTGAACAAGAGATGGGTTTTCGCGATGAGAGAAGACCAAAACCCTTTTCTAAACGAAGAACAATTTGAGAAGCTTGACAAGTTTTAGATGAGATAAAAATGTGTGGTTGAGAGATGTAAACGAACGTGGGTTTCAGCAAAGAGGGAACGAACGTGGGTTTTATCGAAGAGAGAGAGATGAAGGTTTAAAATGGTGGATTCGTTTGAGAGATGAACGTGTGGACATGGTGGTTAGGGTTTGAGAGGTGAGAGGTGGAAGACGGGCTTAGGGTTAGGGTTTGAAAGATGTTTGAAAAAAAATGCAAAGTGTTGAATATATATGATTTGGGTGTTTGGACACAGGATAAATATAATCTGTACTTTGAATAGGGTTAGCCAGCTATCCAAACTCAGGATACCTTTAAACTTCAAATTATACATGTTTGGCTAAGGGTATTATGGTCTTTTCACACATAGTCAATGCCCCAAAAAGGTCAGGGGGTGTAAATGAGTGCCTTTTTCTTACTTAGGGGGTGTAAATGCATTTATGCACAGGGGGACAAATTGATGTTTTGACATAGTTTAGGGGGTGTAAATGAAATTAACCCAAAATCTAACAATTAAAATTTTCGAATCAGAAACTATTCCAAAATTTTCGAATCTAACACTCTTCCAAATTTCAAATATTTGTACTGTTGCAATTCTTCAATTATTATTTGTGTGTGTATAACTGTGTGTAGTCAACACCGGCCCACGAAAATTGCCACCAAGGCGCCACATAATCAAATGGCAAATGGTAGTGAGAGAATGAATGGAGATGATCCGAGTCGGCAAAAAATACACTTGTTATGCAATGGGAAAAAAAACTGGAACGTAGGGGGATAGGGAAAGGAAAACATTGTTTGTTCTGAAAAGAACGAAAAAGGGAAAGAAGAGGAAACACACCAGACGAAGGTGAAGGCAAATTATAGGATCAACCCCAAGGATTAATATTTAAGTAGGGACTTCTAATTGTTATTCATTTTGGGTCTTAATTTCACTTACAAAATTCATCTTCTATTTGTTTTATTTGTTTCAGTCATAATTTTGTTAATGGATTTATGTTGCGAGACTGGTGTTTGGGTTTGAGGGTTGGGGCCGCGCTGATGTGAAAGATTGACCGATGGGTTCCTCTTGGAGGAGCGCCATGTGTTTGATAAAATGCTTCTGAGAATATATAGATGGGATAAAATGGAACTGTAGAGATTATTTTACAGTTTCATTTGGAGCTCATTTAATTTTGGAGATTCAGCTCTAAATTTTGTAGAATTTTCAGCTTGTACCTCTCTCTAATTTTTTTTATATGTTACAACTACGAATTTTGTTTGTTTTACATATGAATTGTATTGTTTCTAAATCACATTGTGATGATTGTTAATTTTCTCTACTGGGCATTGTCTCACTCTTTAATGTTTCAGGTGTTTATACTCAAGTTGGCGGTAGCACCGGTACTATATAAGAGAACCTGGAGACTACTTGTAGATAGAACTTTTTTGCTTACAACCCTCTAACTCTTTTGGATTAGCCTTATAAATTGTTCCATTGTTATAAGGTTGACTAGGGACGTCAAACTAGTGAATTGGTACCGTAATCATATATATATATTTTTTGATAACCGGGTTATTCGGGCTTTTGTCCAACTAATTCACGGGACCTGTGGAAAGTGACCCCTCCATATGGATCGGGTAACGGTCGTGGATTTTTTTTTTCTTGTGTGTAAACAATGCGCATATAGAGAAAAAAAATATTTAGGTGTCATATACGCTTCTTGCTATGGTATTTTGTACATGAACGATGACCAACAAAATGAAATGAAGTAGCTTATTCCTTTTGTGATTAGGAGTCTATTTTTCTATTATTCCGATCTTCGTAGTGGAAAATGATATATGTTGTTTTGATTGGATTCTGTTGAGTTGTCCGTGGACTTCGGAGAAATGTTAAAAATTTTGAGGGTTGTGTTACTCGAGCCTACTTTCCATGTATCTCTAGTTTTCCCCATCTTCTAAAATATTGAAGTTATCTGAAAATTTTGAGATCTTTAAAGAAGGGAAGTTATTAAGGTTATGTTTCTCTTTTTACCTTAGCTTGTGTTTATTCTTTTAATGCCTTAATCACACTCGGGGAAAAAGGGTGTGACAGAAGATGTATACTTTATCTGTTTTAATCATTCGATGTTCGCACTTGAAATGAATATGAGATACTTTCAGAACCTATCGAGAGTTATGCTGATGCATAACACGGTAACAAAAAGCTCTGATACCAAATTGATGCAGAACCAATAGAAATAAATAGAAGAGAGAGAAAGAGAGAGAGATAGAGAAGAGATGGAGTTTGGGGTGAGAAGAGCAAGAACAAGATGAGAAAGAAGAAGAGAAACCACCGAGATATGATGTAATCAATATCTTCAAAAACCGTCTTACAATATAGCAATCTACCCTTTATATAGGGAGAACAAAAACTTATAATAGGAATACTAAATCCTACAAATATAGAAAACAAATAAAATAAAGTCCTAGAATCCAATTTGAAGTGAAATTCAAATCAGAATAAAATCCTAATGAAAATAGAAAGTTGACTAATGAAAATTCTGAAATAAAATAACAATACAAATAAATATCCTAATATCATCTCTTTTTCCCACGTCTCCAATAATAAACATGGGTCATGTGGGCCTCAAGGTCACGGGTCTTGCCCGATTCTTCATCATATGCGTTTTCGGTATGAATGTCGTATATCTCTGTGTATAAAATATTTATCATATATAAAATGCGTCAATCACACTTGGAAGTTTGATTTTTGTGTAAATAGCACCTTGAAGAAGTTCCTTCGTGTATGTAAGTGTCAGTTATTTCAAAATATTGCACGCTCTTCTGAAATTCCCTTGCTCCTCTTAAAAATTGTGTACTTTAATTTTTTTCCATCATTCGACTTTCATACTTGAAATGAATGCGAGCGACTTTCAAAACATATAGAGAATTATATGCTCGGTAAGAAGACCATATATAAAATGCACCAATATTAGTTTCCTCTCCTTTGCTGTTGTAAGAATCTGTCAAATATAAGATAAAGGAGAGTACATAAATTAGTTAAAAATTCATGGGTATTGGAAATTACCAGGAGTGGTTTTTGGTATCTACTTGTTTTTAACATAGGAATATGGGAAGAAATGACAGAGATGACCAAATAGTAGTACGTTGCTTTCTAGGCATTTCTTGTAATTTATTAGTCAAACATATACAAGCTACATCTGAGCCATATATGTATGCAGAAGATGCAGCAACAACCCTTTGAAGCAAAGCAGAAGCAGAAAACAGAAATCAGTTAAATTGAAAGCAAATAAACACTTCCACACCCTGCTGTTTCCCTCATGGATCTTCCTCTCCTCATCATCGTAGATATTCTTTCAAGGCTTCCAATCAGGACCCTCCTACAGTACAGTTGTGTTTGCAAAACTTGGTTCAACTTACTACTAGACCCTTATTTCAATAATGTTTGGCTCTCAAGATCGGCCTTTATCAATATTGTGCTTCCTATGAGGGATAGTTTCTACTTGCTTGAAGTTGGACACGACCACGACTGTAACTGCACTCATCAAACTCACGGGCCAATTGACAGTTCCATACCCCTGCTGCAACTCTCCACCATCAACATCATCAGAGCTCACATGCAAAGTCAAGAATCTCAAGCCACAAGTATGCTTGGATAAAAGTCAAGAATTGCAGCTGCTCTGATCACGCTTGGAGAGTTTTTGGCAGCTTCTGGATCATGTTTCAGAATCTCAGCCCACATGCAAAGATTTGCATGCCCATGCGCAAGTTGGAGTTTTGTTCGTTTTCTCCATATATATATGAGTCGTGTGTGGATTGTAGAACACAAGATAAAGTGTAAGAACACAGAGAGAGCAAGAAACACAGAGGAGTGTTTTGTGTGAGTGAGAGTAAAGAGAGTGTGAGGTAGGGTAGAGTTGAGCGTTGTATCCTCCCCCCATCATTTTTCTTCAACCGAAAGAAAGTAAACTCTCTCAAAGTGGATGTAGGTACCAATTGGACCGAGCCACTATAAATCTTGGTGTCTATATTGTGTGTGTGTATGTGTTTCGAATTGGTTCCAGTATAGCAAAGTGGTATCAGAGCCTAGAGTAAAAAACAGAGTCGTTTTTTGCGATTCTATTTCGAACCAGTCTACTTATAAAAACACCTCATCCAGCACATTTTCGGACGACCCATCTCAAGAGGAAGCTTATCCCGTCGAGAATAGCCCCAACCACCGCCACACGCGCTGCCACGCGTCGTCCAAAGCTCGGCGCGTCAGAGCTCTTGGCACCACGCGCCTTCAAGCTCCAGCGCGCGTGAGACCACGCGCCTCCACGTCACTGATGATGTCATCCTATCTACCACGTCACTGCTGACGTCAGCATCTGCCACGTGTCATCCCCATATTGTGCCACGTGTCACATCACCATTCAGCCACGTCATCCTGCCATGTGTCCACCTGACACACTGCCACGTGTCCTGCCATGTGTCACACCCTACTGCTGCCACATCATCAATACTTTGCAAAAATTATAATTTTGCCCATCGCCGTTATTTTGACTATTCTGGACTTATCCTAAGTCGGATTTGAGCTCAATCAGAGGCGATCTTAAGGTTTTTGACCGTTCCGGACGCAATGGTACACTTTGTTTTGCATGATTCTACTCCAAACATATCAAACAAGCTAGGGAGAGCTTAAAGTTGATCCGATTCGATGGAATATTTAGGATCCTGAGCTATGATTAAATTGTCGGTATCGAATTATACCATATGGAGACCTAGGATGGATGATCTCCTTAATTGCAAGGATTTGGCGGACCCGTTAGAAAACGAAGGTGCAAGACCCACGTTAATCGCGGAGAAGGATTGGACCAAGATGCACAGAAAAACTATTGGTCAAATCAGACAGTGGATAGACCATAGTGTATTCCACCATGTTGCGTAAGAGACCAATGCTTACGAGCTCTGGAAGAAGCTCGAGGATATGTACCAGGCCAAGACTCTCGAAACAAAGCACTTCTAATGATGCGACTGGTAAATTTGAAGTTAAGGAGCGGAACCTATGTAGCCGAGCACACGAGCGAGTTTCAGAACCTGGTGAACCAGCTTGCTGCTATAGAGTTAAATCTTGACGATGAAACTCAGGCCCTACTTCTGCTCAACTCCTTACCACCAAATTGGGAGATACTGGTGGTTTCCCTCGACAACTTAGCACCGAACGACAAACTCACTATGGAAATAGTAAAGGATGCCATATTCAGCGAGGAAGCCCGAAGGAAGGAGACTGGAATGAACCAATCACATGCCTTTGTCACAGAAGGTCAAGGAAAATCTTACGGAACTGATAGAGGTAGAAGTAGAGGTAGAGGCAGAAGTAGAAGAAGGTCTCAAACCCGTGGCAGACCTAGCAATGATAAAAGAAAAAAAAGGGTAAATATGTTTGTTATCATTGTGGCATCGCAGGACATTTAAAGAAGAATTACCGTAAATTACAAAGGGAACAAGGTCAAAGCAGCCACCAGCCACAAAAGGAAGATGGCGACTCCATGGTCACTGTTACAGGAGATATCACTATATGCTCAGTCGATGAAGAGGTATGCCTTCACGTAGGAAACAATGAAGCCATGTGGGTGGTTGACACAACAACATCTTACCATGCCATTCCCCACAGTGATTTCTTCACCTCGTACAAAGTAGGAGACTTTGGTACAGTGAGAATGGGCAATACAAGTTTCTCGAAGATCGTGGGAATCGGCGATATCCAGATCAAGACCAGTATTGGTTGCAGTATAGTGTTAAAAGATGTCAGACATGTGCCCGACCTTTGTCTCAATCTCATTTTTGGGACAACCTTAGATCGAGAAGGCTACGACAACTACTTTAGCAATGAGACCTGGAAGCTGATAAAAGGAGCCATGGTTGTCGCCCGAGGATAGATAAATGACACATTATACAAAACCCATGTGAAGGTAATTTCTGACAGTCTCAATGTAGTTGAAGATGAGACTTCACCAAATTTGTGGCACAAGAGACTTGGACATATGGGAGAAAAAGGGCTGCTTGCACTAGCAAGGAAAAAACTAATTGCAGTATCAAAAGGTATTCCATTAAACCCTTGTGATCACTATTTATTTGAAAAGCAACATAGAGTCTCTTGCAACTCAACTACCAGAAGAAGATCAGAGTTGTTGAGTTTAATACATACTAATGTTTGTGGTCCTTTAGAAGTGGAGTCTTTAGGCGGTAAAAAATATTTTCTCACATTCATTGATGATGCTTCGTGAAAGGTGTGGGTATATTTTTTGAAAACAAAGGACCAGGTGCTCGATTACTTCAAAGCATTCCACGCTATGGTAGAGCGGGAAACCGGAAAGAAGCTAAAAGGCCTCCGATCAGACAATGGAGGCGAGTACACTTCCAACGAGTTCCGATCATACTGCTTTGAACGTAGTATCCGACATGAGAAGACGGTCCCACGTACCCCATAGCATAATGGTGTAGCCGAGAGGATGAACCAGACCATTATGGACAGAGTCAGAAGTATGATCAGTATAGCTAAGTTGTCAAAGCCATTCTGGGGTGAAGCAGTTAGAGCCGCCGTCTACCTGATAAACAGATCACCATCAGTACCACTACAGTTCGAAGTACCAGAAAAGGTATGGACGGGAAGAGATCGCTCCTACTTTCACCTGAGAGTATTTGGGTGCAAGGCATTTGCACACGTATCTAAGGAGCAAAGACAGAAGCTCGATCTGAAATCAACTCCATGCATCTTCATCGGCTATGGAGATGAAGAATTCGGATACAGACTATGGGATCCAGAATCGAAGAAGGTTATCAGAAACATGGATGTTGTGTTCCAAGAAAACCAGACATACAAAGACACTAAAAAGACCACAAAGTCTAGTGGTACCATTCCGAGTGTTACAGACATCATCCCAGATCCTGCACCAGTACAGTTGATCCCAAATAATGAAGAAATGCAGGATGAAATTCCAAAAGCAGATGAGGAAGAAGAAGAACCTGAGGGTGTTGAGCAGGGGGTGCCACAAACCCCTCCACCAGAAGCTACAGAACCAGAAGTAACTCCTCCAGTTGAAGAGCCTCAGCCAAGAAAATCTGAAAGAGGCCAACCGCTGATTTCGTCGAAGAGATATCCAGAGTCAGACTATATTCTGCTTACTGATGAAGGGGAACCAAAATGCTTTCAGGAAGTAAAGACCCATATAGACAAAGGTAAATGGGTGCAAGCTATGCAAGGAGAGATGAGTTCCTTGCAGAAGAACCAGACTTATGATTTGGTGAGACTTCCTAAAGGCAAGAAAGTATTGAAAAATAAATGGGTGTTCAAGTTGAAGAAAGACGCTAATGGAAAACCGATAAAGCACAAAGCCCGATTGGTTGTCAAAGGATTCCAATAGAAGAAAGGCATTGACTTTGACGAGATATTCTCACCAGTGGTGAAAATAACCTTAATTCAAGTGATACTCGGATTCATAGTTAGTCTGAACCTAGAGCTTGAATAGATGGACGTCAAGACAACGTTCCTCCATGGAGATCTACAGGAGGAAATTTACATAGACCAACTAGAAGGTTTTAAAGTTACAGGGAAAAAGTATATGGTCTGGAAACTGAATAAGGGTCTCTACGGCTTTAAGCAAACACCGAGGCAATGGTGCATAAAGTTTGACTCATTCATGGTGGGTCATGGTTACAAGAGCACTGCTGTAGATCAATGCGTCTACATTCATAAATTCCTGGATGGTAACTTTGTTATTCTATTGTTGTATGTTGACGACATATTGATAGTTGGACAGGATGCTAGTATGATCAGCAAGCTGAAGCAAGAACTATCCAAGTCCTTTGACATGAAGGACCTAGGCCCAACTCAACAGATATTGGGCATGAAGATTGTTCGTGATAGGAAAGATAAGAAATTGTGGTTGTCACAAGAGAAGTACGTTGAACAGGTGATTGCAAAGTTCAACATGGGAAATGCCAAGCTAGTCAGTACTCCGCTGGCTAATCACTTCAACCTAAACAAGCGATCGTGTCCTTCTTCGACGAAAGAAAAGGAAGAGATGGAAATAATCCCTTACTCTTCAGTCGTTGGTAGCTTGATATATGCAATGGTTTGAACCAGACCGGATATAGCTCACGTTGTAGGCGTTGTCAGCAAATTTCTTTCAAATCCAGGCAAAGACCATTGGGAAGCAGTCAAGTGGATTCTTAGGTACCTGAAGAATATATCAAAACTATGCTTGTGCTATGGGGGAGCAGAACGAGTCTTAGAAGACTATACAGATTCAGATATGGCCAGTGACATTGATAGCAGGAAATCTACATCAGGATTCCTATTTACTTTTGTAGGGGGAGCTGTATCATGGCAATCCAAATTGCAGAAGTGTGTCGCTTTATCTACAACTGAAGCATAATACATTGCCGCAACGGAAGCTGGAAAGGAAATGTTGTGGGTAAAATGGTTTATCCAAGAACTGGGTGTTAGTATAAAAGAATACAAAGTGCATTGTGATAGTCAGAGTGCTCTGGACTTGAGCAAGAATTCAATGTACCATTCCCGCACAAAGCATATTGACATTCGCTATCACTGGATACACGAAGTAATGGAGCAACAATTATTGAAGATTGTGAAGATCCACACAGACAAGAACCCGGTTGACATGTTGACAAAAGTGGTTACTCGAGAGAAGCTATAGTTATGCAGAGACATAGCCAGGATGGACATCAACTGAAGCGCAACAGAAGATGTTCTACTCCGATTGGTATGGAAGGGGGAGAATTGACAGTTCCATACCTCTGCTGCAACTCTCCACCATCAACATCATCAGAGCTCACATGCAAAGTCAAGAATCTCAAGCCACAAGCATGCTTGGATAAACGTCAAGAATTGCAGCTGCTCTGATCACGCTTGGAGAGTTTTTGACAGCTTCTGGATCACGCTTCAGAATCTCAGCCCACATGCAAAGATTTGCATGCCCATGTGCAAGTTGGAGCTTTGTTCGTTTTCTCCATATATATATGGGTCGTGTGTGGATTGGAGAACACAAGATAAAGTGTAAGAACACAGAGAGAGCAAGAAATACAGAGGAGTGTTCTGTGTGAGTAAGAGTAAAGAGAGTGTGAGTTAGAGTAGAGTTGAGCGTTGTATCTTCCTCCCCATCATTTTTCTTCAACAGAAAGAAAGTAAACTCTCTCAAAGTGGATGTAGGTACCAATTGGACCAAACCACTATAAATCTTGATGTCTGTATTGTGTGTGTATGTGTTTCGAATTGGTTCGGGTATAGCATCAATGAGGTACAGAAACATACTTGAGCTTTGACACGACTCTAAACGCACTCATCAACCTCAGAGGCCATTGCGGCCCAATAACCCACTTGAACTGGGACCTCGCAGGCCAAGGTGTTGTGCGACGACATTTGACCTCACTTGGAGAAAGCTAGAATTAATGGGATCTTGTAATGGTTTGCTCTGCTTCACGTATTACTACCGTACAATTGATAACATATACATAACGAACCCAATTATGGGAGAATATGTTGCCTTTCCGAAACCCAATTATAAAGTTATTCAGGTTGCTTATGGGCTTGGATTTGGATGTAGTTCTGCTACAAGCTAGTTTAAGGTTGTAATGATTATAAGACATACGGTTGAGGTTTATACACTTACATTTAGTCAATCAATTCGGGGTCACTCTGCACGAGGCTGCTCATTGGATCGTCCGGCGTTCTGAATGTATATATGCGTTTGATATCGAGGACGAACAGTTCCACCCAATTCGATTGCCTCCGAATTTCGCAAATGGAAAAGATTTTATTAGAGTGTTAGACAACTGTCTGTGTGTGTTCGACAATTCCTGGCATCATTTGAAATATGATCGATGAAAGATTACAGAGTTGCTACGTCTGGGACTAAATATTTCATTTTAAAAAACCCTATTCCATCTGTGGTGGGTAAAGAACCACTTTGGTCGATAACGATTCGGAACAATGGAGAGATACTGATGTCATGTCTGTTGAAAATCACTTATGGTGATTCTATATACCCAAGATCACTCTCAAATATATGAAAACAAATTTCCTTCTATTTCAAATACAAACAGATTACAAACTTTCTTTCAACTATCACACTCTATATTTCTTTTTCTAGCTTCTAAGTCTACAACTACACAACACATCTGTATTTATAGGCATACAAAGAACAATAAAGAAGCTTTGAATGTTCAACCTATATGTGTGAACATTTGACAACTTTCTTCAGCCACCATTCTTGAATCTTCATAGCAACCTCTAGTTAGTCTTCAATGGCTACTTCTAGATGACTATTGGGTTTCCTTGTTTCACATTTGATTCTTCACGAATCAAGTTTACCATTATTTTCAACATTCCCCCTTAAACTTGATTCGGGGATCTTCTGCATTCCTTGCAGTTTCTTCAGTCTTATGGACTTGTCTTGGAATTTCTGCATTCCTTGCAACATCTTAGATCTTATGGACCTGTCTTAAACTTTCTAGATTATCTTGCTCCTAGCTCTGCCTCTCTCGTCCAGTTTTGCACAGAAATGGTCAACTTTCTTCTTCATAGTCAAGTCTAAGACTAGCAACAAGCACCTCGAACTAAACCGAGTCAACCTGCCTGAACTCTGAAGAGATACCATTTTCTCCCCTACACATCCTTTCTCTGGAATCATTACCGAGGCATTACATTTCTTCCTCAAACTATTGAACTTGTCTGGTTTCACTTTCTAATCTTCTTCAGACTGTTGAACTCGTCTGGTTTCACTTTTCTTCTCTTGTAGTCTTTCACGAACAGGCGAGCTTTGTTTCTCTGAACTTCGTCTTTCTCACTTTTCTTCGTCTTATGGACGCACATCACCCCAGTTGACTTATGGCCTTCTGGTAGACTACGCTGCTTCCTCTTTATGGTGAACATCTCTTCATCCATATATGTCTTCCATTTCTTCTATTGAATGGCTTTAGTAAAGCTAACCGGATCTACTTCTGACTTCTTTTTGGTCCAGTATCTTCCACTTGGATCCACATCTGACTTCTTCTTGGTCCAATATCTTTCACCCAGATCCACTTCTGACTTTTTCTATCAGGAACGGGAGCAATTTGTGTCACTGTTGGTGTCACTGCTTCAACTTCTTCTTGTGGCACTGTTGGTGACACTTCTTCTGTTTCATTCTCTTCTTCTTCTTCTTTAATCACGAGCTCCTTGGGCTCCGCTTCTTCTTCAAATATCCAGCTAACAGGATTCCCATATTGAGCCATTAATACCATTCTATTTAGCTCATTTCTGTCTTTCTTTGCAAAGTACACCTGTTCGTCATTTTCATCTTCATTTGTTAGCTCTTTTCTGTATTCACGAGCATAGTGGCCGTATCTGTTGCAGTTATAACACTTTACTTTTCTTCTCCCATCTTCACCTCTGAGCCCATATTCTTGTCCTTGATAGTCATGATCTCTACCTCGACTTCTTTGTGAACTTCCATATCTCTTATCTTTGACTGAGAACTTTGACTGCAGGACTTGCTCGTCCTCTAAGGGACTTGAGGTATTCTTTTTATTGATTCACTGTTCATGGATTTCTAGCGTGGCTTGTAACTCATCAACTGTCATAACATCCAGATTCTTCGATTCTTCAATGGCTACAACCACGTACTTAAATTTCGAATTGAGCGATCCCATTATTTTTTCGAGCACACGTACATCTTTGATCTTTTCTCCACATCCTCTTATCTGATTCACAAAAGTCAATATTCTGGTAAAGTACTCAGAAATTGACTCATTTTCCTTCATCTGCAGCAATTCAAATTCCCCCCTTAGACCTTGAAGTCTAATTTTGATCGTCTTTTCAATTCCTCGATTTGCTTTACGAAGAATTTCCCATGCTTGCTTGGCGGGATTGACGGCGGAGGTCTTCTCAAAACTTGCTTCATCTACACTCTGATAAAGCATATATAACACCTTCTTGTCCTTTTTTATTTCTTCTTTAAGCTCTGCCTATTGGGCATGACTTAGATTATCTACTTCTTTGGGTTCGTCATACCCGGTATCAATCACATCTCACAAATCTTGTGAGGCTAAAAGGACTCTCATCAGGATACACCACTTATCGTAATTATCTTTGTTCAGTCGCGGAAGCATGGGCTGGAAAAAATTGCTGGAAGATGCCATCGGATTTGTCTAAACACTTGAGGTGGTTAGTTCTGAAAATTGGTGCTGAATCTGGTTAAACTGACTGCACGAATGCGTCCGCAGCGTTCAGTTTAGTCAAAAACGACTATTCGTTTACTCAAATCGGAGTTAAAATGAGCCCGGAATGGACAAAACAACAACGTGGGGCAAACTTGTAATTTTACAAATTTCAGATGACGTGGCACTGGCTGATGACATTACTGCTGACATCATCAGGTGTCTTCCTCAAAATTCCGGTACCGGGAAAATTCGTCGGCGCCGGAAAAACCAGATTTCGCCAGAGAAGACGCATGGGGCGCGTTGGCGCGTGGTTGCACGCGCAGAATCTTCAGGAGGCGCGTGGGAACGCTCGCAGCGTCGAAATCGGCTGAATTTTATGCCGACACGTTCGTCTTCGAAAGAGCTTTCCAACAATATGCTATACGACCATGCTTGATCAGCTTATGGCTTTGAAAATAAGGCCGACAGCAAGACTGCTATGTTTTTGCAAGGAAACGACGTGCTGAGATTGGAGCGGTGAGTGGTGGCTTCGTTTGGCGTGTTCTTTTCGCCGTTACGTTAGTCTCTGAACGGAGAAGCTAGATCTATGTTCAAACTTGAGGCTTGAGCACTTGGTCTTCACGAATAGGCTTCGAAAGATTCGACTCTGTTTTGTAAAATTCTTCTGGGTTTCTCCAAGCTTCACTCCTTTGGCTTTGATACCATGTTGAAAATCACTTATGGTGATTCTATATACCCAGGATCACTCTCAAATATATGAAAACAAATTTCCTTCTATTTCAAATACAAACATAGTACAAACTTTCTTTCAACTATCACACTCTATATTTCTTTTTCTAGCTTCTAGCTTCTAAGTCTACAACTACACAACACATCTGTATTTATAGGCATACAAAGAACAATAAAGAAGCTTTGAATGTTCAACCTATATGTGTAAACATTTTACAACTTTCTTCAGCCACCATTCTTGAATCTTCATAGCAACCTCTAGTTAGTCTTCAATGGCAGCTTGTAGATGACTATTGGGTTTCCTTGTTTCACATTTGATTCTTCATGAATCAAGTTTATCATTATTTTCAACAATGTCATGGTGTGGTACTCTGGTTTCTTATGATCCAAAAGAGAGGAATTTTACTGAACTAAAGGTTGATGGTAATGGATCAGGGTTCGAAGCAGTTTCTTTCGCCTCGAATTTTCGTTCACTCAAGGATATTCCGCTGTCAGAATGTTTGAGGATCTTGAATGTCCATTCAAAGTAGTATCATACCACTTACAGTTGCACCATTATGTTATACTACCATCAATGCCTTAATAGTTTCCATTTCTTTGTAGTTATTTGGATAACGTTCTTGACTATCATAAGCTTGAGTTTTTTTACCATTAACTTTATAAATTCAATTACTATATGCACAGGTTTTTTCTTGTTCTCAAAATGGTTTTAAATATATATATTTTTTTAAAGGTAAGAAACTCACACACATTGCCTCCACTGAGGCTTGAACCCTTAACCTTCCATTTTTTCCATGTAAATTATTGTTATAGTTATTATTTGAATCTAAGGATTACACATTGGGTGAGAAATTTTTTTCTGTTTTTTTTGTTATCCTTACTTTCTTAAAAATATGTTAATATTTTACTAAAATTCTCCATAAGTTTATATTGAATTGTCATTTGCAGTTCTATTTATTTGCTTTTTATCTGCAGTCCTATTTATATGCTTTATATATGTGCCTTGCCGATTGCATTATTTTGTTTCGTAGTTGAGGATGTATGTAGGGCTATATATTATGAGCATGTATAGTTGTTCTTTGCTTCAACTTTCTCCTAATTTTGTCTAAGATCTATTTTTTTTTTTTTAGCTTGGGTTAATATCTTGTGATGCGTACCGTGTTTTTTTCTTTAAGTTATACTCCTCACCATATACTTTATTTCACTTAGTAATGACGTGAATGGAGAAAGTGTGTTTAGCCTTAAAACCATGTTATAGGTAAATGAGGCCTCTGCCCGCTCCCTGAAATGGGACATATGTTGAGTTGCTACTAGGATTTTACAAATTGAGTAGAATTCTTTATGTTTTCCATATAATATGTAGTTCTGTATATATATATACATTCATTTTTTATACAATTGTTCAGAACAGGGGTATTATTGACTTTCTTAAATTTTTGTCGAATGTTTTGGTGGCTCTGCTACGTTTTACACTTGCTTGTCAATGTTCTGTTTTGTTAAATTTTTTCATTTGAACTGCCTGGATATTTTTTCCTTTTTTGAATCTATTCTTTGTTTCTATTTTTATTTTCTCAATTTTAAAGTTAATTCATGTCTCCTTTAGGCTTGAACCTCAGCCTCCCTTTGAGGAGTGAACATACCACCCTAGCGTTGCATTTTTAACTCACACGGTATGTTAATGTATAGCTTTTCATTCGTAGTTCATATAGTTATTTATTGGACAATACTTAGGTACTACCCCATGAAGACCAAGTTCGTCCTCCCCATTAGTATGGACCAATATAAGTTGGACACATGGCTAGAATATTTTTAAATGGAATTGATCTTGATTTGCGTATTTATTAATTTTATTTAAAACTTTCTTTTTAAATAAAATTTAGCCACATGTTCAAATTGCATTGGATCATACTAATGGAGATAACGAACTTGGTCCTCATGGGGCAGGTCCTAAGTATTGTCCTTATTTATTTACATATTTCCATTTCCGTGCTCTTTAGCTTTGCTTTACTGATAGGCAATGCTTGCGGTATTATTAGTTGGATTGCTCTTCGATTTAGCTTCCTCATGTTAGGGTTTTTACACCCGCTCAAGATCACTTGTTAGGGTTTCCACACCCTCTGTTTGAAGCCGTGTGTAACTGCAAATTAGAAAGTGCACACAAACACACACTAAACAATCGACACAAAGATATATACGTGGTTCGGCCAAATCAGTCAACGTCCACGGAGAGCACCGTTTCACTATCGATCAAAGAAAGGATTACAAGGGGATGATCAGCAGATCATACACACGCACACACAGAGTGTATACTCACGCCTGTATCACCGGAATAATATAAGCTCCTGACTCTCACCGGTGTTTCACTCACACCAAGAAATACCACTCTGTATCTTTTCTTCTTTCTCATTCTTTGTGCACACTCTGCGCACTGCTTGTGTTTCACTCGCACTAGGTGTTTCAATCACACCGGTACCGACCTATTCTGGCTTTCACTTTGGCACACAATACAATAGGGTTGACCCCTATATTTATAGGAGAGTATGGAGTGGAGAAGAAGTCAATTGGTTTTCCTAAACCAATTCCAATTAGAAGTCTATTGATTGATCTTCTACCATAATTATGATTGCTTGGTGGCTAAGTTTAACTTTTCTTGCAAGGAAATGAGTCACCTAATATAACACCTCACACATGTTGTCAAAGACAACTTCTGGTTTGGAGAAATATGTTTAATTTGTACATGCCCTAGTTTTTTTTTTTTTTTCAAAATCCATTATCACCCTTAGGCCTCAACAAAATGCTTTGAAAACAGAATGTGGTTTCACTTAGTAGAGATTATGTTTGTCACTAATTAGCCCCAGAGGGGGTGAATAGGTTTTAAAAAATCTTAATTATTTTTCAAGGAAAATTTTAGCAATATAAAATGTAAGAAAATTTGTAGTATTGTTTATTTTTGGCATGTTCTAGACAATAACCATGTTGAGTGGATTGTGAGATCTGATAGGTTTAGAAAAATTAAAGTGGTCAAGCAAAGGCATCGATAAGCTTCGTCAAACTCAAATTAAGATTACAGTATCGAAGAATACAAAAGAAATGAAGAAGAAGCTAGTTTGGACCACGAAAATGCATTTCGGAGGGCAAAACACATATTTTTCAAAGCCGAAACTTTGGGAAACATTTTTTGCTATGCCTACCTATGCATACACAATCAAAAAGTGGCTAGAAAGTTGAATTTTACGCATACCTACGCACATGGGTGCGCCCATGCTTACGCATAGGCATAGGCTGAGCTACGCCTAGGCGTAGCATTTTCTACGCATAGGCGTAGTGGTGGGCGTACACCACCGACATGCAGATTCAAACTTGAGCGATTCTACTTATTGTGAACTAGAATGACTTGGGGTTACACTCCAAGACATCCTAGCATGTGTATAAGGTATATTTACACCAAAATTGGGTAGATTCACTCATAATTACAAGAGGATTACACAAGAGAAGAATTGTAGTCCAATAAGGAAACAAGTCTACTCAAAATAGGATTATTCTCTCTATAAATAGGAGGGTTCTCTACAGATTTTGGGGTGGCTTTTGTGAGATATCTGCGATACTTTCATAGATCAAATCCGTTTGCAGAGAGAGAGAAAAATAGATTGATTGATCATTCTTAATCAAGGGTTTCTCTAGTTTTTTTGCGGTTATTCAATTGTGCTTCAATGTTTGACATCTTTATACACAATTGAATGATCCGGATCCTGTAAAATCATTATACCATCTCGTGCAACGTGGTTGCATCGATTCGTTGAGAAATGGAGTCGTCAGAGTAAGGAGATCGGAGCAGGGGGCTTCATGGTTATTTGATCTGTTGAGAAACGGAGCAGTCAGAGTACGGAGATCGGAGCGAGAGCTTCGTGGTAGCGCGAGTGATTCGAGACTTTTAGATGTCGAGTGAAAAAGGGAAAATCATAGTTATTTGTAAGTCCTAACTTCATAGAGTCTGTAAACTTCTTTGATTCATAGTGCATCGATACCATAGTGTATACGTGATTTTTACTTGGAACGTTTCTAAGGTTTTCCACGTAAAAATATCGTGTATCGTCTCTTGCTTTATCTTCTACACTTAGATTAATCTTTGCATGATTTAGCTTGTTAGAGAATTGGATTAAAATTATCTATTCTGCATTTAAATTTTAATTTATCAATAGATCCATAAAAAGCCTATTCCCCCCCCCCCCCTCCCCCTAGGCTATTTTCCATTATCTCCTATGTAATTTCATAAAATATACCAAACCCTATTGATACAAATATGCTAGTTAATAATGAAACAAGATAGTCTAACAAATTTACTATCACAAGACAAGTAACATGCAATGTATCAAAGTAAAGGGATAGAGATAGAGAGATGTCATCGCGATTTATCGATGTTCGGTAACTCCTACTCCTCGGCTCAAGATCCCCCTTGAAACTTTTCCCAAATCTTTCACTATGGCATCTCCTTCAAAGGTCGAAAAACAAACCCTCTCTTGAAGAATCTAAGGCTTCACTCACCCTAAATTACAAATCTTTTGAAGAAAAGAAGTTTCACTCTAGAACACTCAAAACCCTAAGGTTTTATGGATGATATATTAAGTATAAGCTCAAGTTTTTTTTGTGAATTGTTTACCAACTCAAGACCAAGATTCTCTCACAATAAAGAATGATTTGTGCTTAAGAGAATATCACAAGATCAAGAGAATAAGTTTCTCAAATGATTGGAAATAAATAACCAAGATGAAACTTTCAATGCTCGGGCCAAACAAGCCTTAAAGATTTCTCTTTAATGCTTACTCAAGAAGTAGATGAAGAATGAGTAGAGAAATAAATGCTAGAGATTTTGATGTCAAGAAAAATCTTTCAAATGAGTTTATTTTCTCTTCAAAACTCATATCTTTCTATTTATATCTATGGTAGAGATATAGAGAGTGAGCAACACCTCTATAGAATGAGCATGAAAGTGGTGGTGGTTGGAAAGTGGTTGAAAATCATTAAATGTAGAACTAGCCATTTTCAAGCCTAGCCATTCAACTGCCTTGATGGCCTAGTCGACTCCCCATGGATGAGTTCAACTTCATTAGTTTTGGTCTCCATCAGTTGACTGCCTTGCAAGGGCACAACCCTATTGCCAAGAAGTCTGAGTTTCGACCAACACCAGTCGACTGCCTTAAATGACACTGATTGAACTAGTTCTTGAAAAATTATGTTTTTAGATCAATAAAAAATTTGTTCGGTTTTAACACTTGAGTTTGGACCTTAACATCAAACCGTAAAAATCTTTTACAAGATCACTCACCGACCTATCTACCCCAAGTCTTGATTCTTCACGCTTTTCAATGTGAAAAGACGATTTTGCCCTATCTTGTCAATCTCTTGCTTTTCAATACCGAGTTCGTTTCTTGCTTAACTGAAACACTAAACTCAATTTTGACATTAGTACTAAACACTCTAAATATTTCATTAACATCAAAACGGTCATTACTACCCTTGGAAAAACCCTCGGCCAACATATTTTATTGGAGATATTTTGTGTTGAATTATTAACCGAGTTAAATGGTAAGTGAGCATTTGTAAACTCCTTTGAAATGGGATATATGTTGAGTTTTCTCTATGATTTAGTGGTTAAACTTGAATGGATTATGATTTTTTTTTTCTCTATAATTTATATGTAAAAATATATTTGCTATTACTGAAGGAGTGTTTGGTTCCCTGGGTGCAAGGACCTTGAGCCGAAGGACAAGGGTCTTGTTCCGGGGAGGTCTCTATAAAGGCATATAGGATACACATTATGGCTTTTCTTTATTTTCTAAGTTTCATATTCTTGTTGATGACTTATTCAAATTCATATTTGATGATTAATTATAAGAGATCAGTTGAATTTGGAAATAAGGTGGATTGCTTGTTAAATTGGTATATTGTCATTGTTTTATTATGCGTAGCCTAAGCTGAAATGTCCAGTTCATTCTTAGAAACTGGTAAAGTTTATTCATTTCCTGTAATTTTTCAGATGAACCTGGTATACCTACAGAACTACTTGCTCTTTGAGCTTTTTTTTTCGTAATTTGTTTCCCAGATTCTATTGTGGAGTAAGCAAAGCACACCGTAGAAATATGATAACTTGAAGAAATGTGTTTTGCAGACGTATTTTTTAGATGTTAGTCCATATCTATTTTTTACTTGTAGGTGTTCCATCTTGAGTATGGAATGTTTAAGGCCTGCTTGGTTTGTATTTTTGAGAGTAGTTTTCTGTTTTCTGTTTTCTGAAAACTGAAAAACAGAAAACTGTAATAAAGTTTGCTTGGTTCAGTTTTTTGAAAATTCAGTTACAAAAATAGATGTACAAAATTTTAAAGAACAGTTTTCAGAGATACAAACTAAACATATCCTTAACTTTCCAAATATGATGACTTGGGAACTAGTGGTTATTGTGCTTTTGGTATCATTCGCATATTGTATATAGTGTGGTGATATAAACGACGAGAAATGAAGAGACTTGTTGATTCTAAAGTTAAAATTAGCTGGATCCTTTAATAATTTGAGGTGTTAGAGTTTTGTCTCATGTTGGATTTGTATGGATGGTGAAATGGCTGTTAATGGTTGGATGGGACCACCATTGTTCTTCATGAAAATTTTCAAGTATTACACTAATTAAAGGTTTAAATAATAATAATAATAAAAAACCTTTTTGTATGCATTGAACTGAAAGGAAAATGCATGTCTTTTGAGTCATATTTCTTGGGTTTAAATGAAGGGGCACAATATCTGTATTTAAACTAAACGGCATATCTTTTAAACAAACACACATGTTTATGGACATATTAGAAGTGACTTGAAAATCACTTATTTTCTTCTTTATAAAGCAGCAACTACTCCGTCCTGAAATGTTTCTCTCCCAAGCCCACCCCCTCAACCTTTCTGTCCAAACTAACCTTGCAACCTGCTCTACCCAGACACCCCTCCCTCATCTTCGGTCAGCCACCTTTTAACTCCCCTCACTTTCCTTTTTTTTTTCTAGTTTCTTGTCATGGATTCTGCCATCGCTGTGGGAGCTACTATACCCACTGAACCGGCAATCCCATGTAAGGTGTTGAGGTCTGATAATGCAGCTGCGGTTGCTTCAGTCAGGGAAGAATGCTCTCAAGCTCGTGATAAGATTGCAGCGATTGAAAGCTCTCTTGACAAGTTTTGTGCGCCCACAAACACTGTGGGACAAAGAGCACATGTTCCTGCTTACCAGGGAGAAAGAGGACATACTTCTAAACCTTATAGAGGAGGTGCTAGAGGAATGCAATCTGCTCATGGAAGAGGAGGAAGGAACAACCATGTTCTAACTGAGATGCACGCGCCCTACAAGAGTGGGGAAGTCATTGAGCAAGGTTTGACTAAAGTCTCTTATCCCCAAGGTATGAGTTGTACTGTCAATACTTTTCACCAAAATTGTTCTGCTAATGACTTGTTCACCTCTGTGCTTTCTGACTTGCCTCCCACATGCAATGTCACATCCCAACCACTAACCCAATCACACAACAACACGCAACCTCAGGCTCACATGACTTCATGGGCTAATGTGGTTGCTACTCATAATGGAAGCGAGGACATTATGAAGTTTGAATATGTGCATCATGATATTGACTTTAATGCCCCTGTTCTCCTTGATATTCCTATATCTATTGCTGAAGAAAGTGTTCCCTAATGGCAAAATAGCCTTGTAGGACATTTTGTTCAAAAAAAGCTCCCTTTTACCATGGTGTTCACTCATGCCATGAAGATGTGGAAAAATAAAGGACTCACTGATGTGCTAGCTGATGATAGGGATTTTTTTATCTTTAAGTTTGACACTAATGAAGCTTGCACTAATGCTCTTACTAGTGGGCCTTGTATGGTTGCTGGAAGACCTATGATCACTAAAAGATGGCATGAGGGGATTGAGTTCACAAGGGAAGCATGTAGATTTGTTCCTTTGTGGGTTAAGCTGCACAACATTCCCTTTCAGCTATGGATTGAGAAGGGTTTAACATTTATTGCCAGTGTGATTGAAAGGCCTTTACATGCTGACAAATTAACTGCTACTAAGAAAAGAATTAGCTATGTTAGAATGTGTATTGAGGTTGATGCCTCAAAACCTTTTCTTGAGAATTTCAAAATTAATCTTGGTCACAAGCAATATACCATCAATGTGGAATACCAATGGAAACCCCAGGTGTGCACTAACTGCTTTTGTTTTGGTCACCTTCTCTCCAAATGCCCCACTGCTTTTAAAGATCCTGGTCAGATGGGTGAAACCAAAGCCTTGAATGCTACTGCTGTAGCATCTCCCCCTACCACATCTGGTGCTTTGAATGCTAATGCTGAAGCCACTCCCCCCATCATCAATGAATGTATTACCTCGAGGCCCTCTCCTCCTGATTCACAACATGAGTGGACTGAGGTTGTTAGCAGGAAAAAGAAGAATTCTATGACAGCTGAAAAAGCTAGCTTCCCTCCTTCTGAAACCGAAGCCCCTCTTCCTCTTATTGCAGAGGACAAAGTGAAAAGTATCTTTGGTCTTGCTAAGGAGAACTCGAATGATGTGTGCACTGCTGAAAGTAATGGTAAATCTAATCACCCTATGAGTGACAACCATAGTGGGACTGGATTTAGCTCAGATAACTTATCCCTAGCTTCAAGTTCCTCTTGTGCTAACTCTCATCCAACTGATGACGTCTTTCCTATTGCTGAGCTTCCCCCCAGTGGTGAGGGAGGTGAGAAGAAGAAGATGAAGAAGATAGGGAGGAAGAAGAAAAAAGGAAACCAAGCCTCCAAAGGCCCTGTATTGGGATTCACTAGCCTATTAGCTCAAACCCTCTCTTCATGATTTTTACGACCTGGAATATTAGAGGTTTGAACACCTCGGACAAGCAAATTGAAATTAAGAAGCTCATTAGTGAGCACTCTCTCCATATGATTGTCATTTTGGAAACTAAAATCCAAGTTGTGAACATTGATACTGTGAAGTATGCTATTGCACCTTCTTGGAATCTCATCCATAACTACCAACATTCTGCGTTAGGAAGAATTTGGCTTTTGTTTAACCCATTGAAGTTTAGTGTTCAGATGATTCAAGACTCAGCTCAGGTGATCCATACAAGTGTTTGTGAAGTTGAATCACAACAAACTTTTCTTTTGTCTGCTGTTTATGCCTATAATAGAGCTTCCCAGAGAAATCAGTTGTGGCAAGATCTTAAAAACAGAAGTGTGATTAATGCATCAGCCCCTTGGGTGGTAGTAGGAGACTTCAACACTATCGCCCATCCAAATGAAAATTATGGAGGATCAGGTTCATGGACCAGTGGCATTCAGAACTTCAGAAATTGCCTGCTTGAAGCTGAATTGAGTGATCTGAGATATAGTGGGATCCTTTACTCTTGGACTAATAAAAGAGGAGGATTTGTTAACATATCCAGAAAATTGGATAGAGTCTTGATTAATGACAGGTGGACTGTTACCTTTCCTCATTCTGACTGTGTGTTCATGCCTCAAGGCATCTCTGATCACTCTCCTATGCTCATTAAATGTGGTACTCCAAAAACCAACAAAATTTTTCCTTTTAAGTTTTTTAACTTCTTTGCTGATCACTGTGATTTTCTAACCATTGTCCAGCAAGTGTGGAATCAAGAAATACAAGGCACTCTTATGTATCAGGTTGTCATGAAGCTAAAACAGTTAAAGCCCAAGTTGAAGCAGCTTAATAAGAAGAATTACAGTGATATATCTACTAGAGTTATTCATGCTAATGATGCCCTCTCCAATTGTCAGATTCGATTGGATGGGCAGCCCTCTAATGAAGCTCTAAGGATTGAAGAAAAGTCTCTCATTCAATGCTATAATGAGCTCACAAAAGCTGAGGAAATCTTCTATTTGCAGAAATCTAGAGTGAGGTGGATTAAAGAAGGTGACCAAAACACTAGATTCTTTATGAAGTCTTTTAATAGGAGATGCAATAGAAAAGGTATCTCCTCTCTCACCCTGCAGAATGGGAGTAACTCTTCTTCCAACAGTGACATCAAGAGGGAAGCGGTGGGATTTTTTCAACAACTTCTTGGAAATTGTAGCTCTTCTTACCCAGGTATTGAAGCTTTAAGATAAGTGTACTCTAAAGTTCTACCTGAGGAGCTTATGGTGAATCTGACCACCATCCCTTCATTGGAAGAGATTCAAGGATGTTTTTTTGGGCTTAACAATCATAGATCTGGTGGGCCTGATGGTTATAATGCCTATTTTTTTAAGAAAGCTTGGCCTGTCATTGGCCAAGATGTGGCTGGAGCAGTTCAAGATTTCTTTGTCAATGGCAATCTTCTGAAGCAAATTAATTCTACTTTCCTTGCTCTTGTTCCTAAGGTTCCCAATCCCTCATCTATGAGTGACTATAGACCTATTTCTTACTGTAATGTGCTCTACAAAGTTATATCTAAGCTTTTAGCTAGCAAGCTTCAACTCATCCTTCCTTCTTTTATTGATAAACAGCAAACTGCTTTTGTTAGTCAAAGGAGAATTGGTGATGGTTTTTTTCTTGTCCAAGAACTTCTCAAAGGATACCACCTCAACTCTTCTATTCCAAAGTGTGCTCTCAAAATTGACTTGCATAAAGCCTATGAAACTGTCAACTGGAACTTTCTCTTTGATGTTATGTCTATTCTCCATTTCCCTCAAGTGTTTATAGGGTGGATTAAAGCTTGTGTGTGCAGCCCTGCTTACTCCATTGCTCTTAATGGCGAGCTGGTAGGTTATTTCAAAGGTGCACAAGGGCTTAGGCAAGGGGATCCTATCTCTCCGGTCTTGTTTGTCATTATTATGGATGTGTTATCTTCCATTACCAAGCGTATCATCCATAATGATCAGAATTTTAAGTTTCATTGGAGGTGCAAGCCCAACTTGATCTCTCATATCTGTTTTGCTGATGATCTTTTTATGTTCTGCCATGGAGATAAACATTCGCTTGGTGTGTTGTTAAAAGCTATTCATACCTTTTCTGACCTTTCTGGATTGAAGCCTAACCTATCGAAAAGCCTTATTTTCTTTGCTAATGTTACTCCAGTAAACCAGATTAGTATGAGAACTGATAGTGGCTTTGATCAAGGGTCATTCCCTCTCAAGTACCTTGGCTTGCCTCTTTCTTCCACTAGACTCACTTCCAATGATTTCAAGTGCCTGGTTGAGAAGGTTACCTCTAGAATTTCTTCTTGGACATCCAATTTCCTATCTTTTGCCGGTAGAATTCAATTGATCAAAAGCATCCTTGTGAGTGTTCACTTTTATTGGACAGCTCACATGATCCTTCCCATCCATGTTTTAAAGGACATCAGTTCTGTCCTTAGAAGGTTTCTCTGGTCTAGGAAGGAGATGAAGTCCTCAGGGGCAAAGATTAGATGGTCTTCTATATGCATGCCTAAGGAGTATGGGGGTTTGGGTATTCCAAATTTGCTTGGTCTAAGCAGAACTGCAACTCTCAAGCACATATGGCATATCTTTAATGATAATGGGCAGTCTATATGGCATGACTGGGTGCATGCAATGCTTCTAAAAGGCAAAAGTTTTTGGTCTCTACAACCTTCTATTCTGAGCTCTGGTAACTGGAGGAAAATTCTAAAGATGAGAGGCCTTGCCAAGCAGTTTATTGTGCATCAGGTTGTCAATGGCAAAACCACTTCAATTTGGCATGACAACTGGCTGCCAAATGGGCCTCTCCACCTAGTATCAGACCCACATCTGATCTCACACTCTGGTTGGAATGATGATCCTAAAGTCTCAAGGCTGCTTAGGAGGAATAGATGGTCCATTCCACATTCTCTTCTGGCCATCACTCCTAGAGGGTGTTTTGATAACATGCCAATTGTCCATCATGGTGATGCTGATTGGGTGACTTGGTCGTTGTCCGCCTCTGGCAAGTTCCAATTCAAGAGCACATATGAAGCCTTGTTGCCTCCTTCATTGATCTCCTCGTGGTGGCACAGTATATGGTTTTCTAACAATATTCCCAGACAGGCTTTCATCGCTTGGGTTGCCTCTAATGGGAGGTTGAGCACCTTTGATAGGCATGGTGTGCCGTGTGATTCAAATGTGTGTGTCCTATGTGACGAGGCTGAAGAAACCCATGAACACCTTTTCTTTTCATCCAGGTACTCCTCTAGAATCTGGTATTGGATCCAGAACAGATGTGGCATCTATCTTGGCAGCCTTTCTTTTGCTTACATTCTTGAGTGGATGTCCTCATTATGGGTGTCTCACTCGTCTTCTCTCACTGCTTACCCGTTCAGATTATGCTATGCGGCTGCCATCTATTTCATTTGGAGGGAAATGAATGCTAGAATATTCTCAGGGAAACAGAACTCTTCTAATGTTGTGAGGACTTGTATTGAGTCTTGCATCAGGAACAGGCTCTCCTCTCTTACTTTCAAGAATCATGGGAAGGCGAGAGACATGGTTGTTGCGTGGAGTTTGCCTGAATCTGTTCTTGTAGACCTTGATTAGAGCTTCTGCTTGTTCTGCACTGCAGTGGCTTTTTCTGTAGCTGATAGTTTTTGGCTTTGTGTGCTTGTGGTGTAGGCTGCTTCTAGGTCTCCCCCTTGTATTGGTTTCTGGCCTTTGTTTTCTTTGGCCTGCAATTTTGTTTCCTTCTCTTTTCTTTAATAAATTTGAATTATCGAAAAAAAAAAACACACATGTTTATGCACCCCTAAGTATTTTAAATAGGGTTGACTCACTTCCCTTTCATAAGCCACAGGCACTTCGCCTTTGTAAACTAATTTAATTTCTATTTTTAAAATATTTAAATAGTCTACTTTGATATTATAAATTAGCTGAAATTAATTAAGATGTCGACGAGTTAGTTGCATATGCTATTTCAAGCTTAAGGTGTCCAGTTCAATCTTGAAGCACTCGGCCTGTTAGACTAACTAGTAATTACTATTAATAATCTTTTCTTACTATGTAGCTTTTAGTTTTAATTTTTCTCTTTTGCTCCTTGAATAATGATGAACTTTATATTAGCTGTCTAATATATATAATTCGAAAAAAGAAGAAGAATAACACTTTATTAGACTGTATTTTTTTATAATTGATTTCAAATATCAATTTATTTTCCTTAAGGTATCAATCTAAAATTCTTTTAACCAAGCGGTGACAAGTGACCCGCTAGGGAGTTATCAATTATTTTAGGCTCAAAATAATTTTTAAAAATGAGTGGTATATTATGCATGGAAGCAAAGAAATCCTTTTTATTTTTCTGAACGTTAAGGAACTCACACCCCCAGACCTCTCTTAATTTGGGATGGAATGAAAATACCATAAGACCACAAGGCCATTGATTATCCTTTTAAAGGCAGATATACTTTGCTAATTAAGATTGACTAATTTATTCAAGAGTAAAGTGACAAATCATTAGGAGCCATTTGTCAACTCTTAGAAACCTTAGAAGGCTAATTTTTCATAATATGCAAACTTTGTATCTTACTGTAATTTAAACAAATTTTAGAGAGTGTGGCTATAATTAACCCAAAAACCGAAATCTCTAACCTCGCCAAACGGTCTCAATGTTCACTAGCATAGTGCAAATTATGTAAAATATTCAATACCACTCTAATTTAGCTTTCACTCATTAAATTTTCCTTTAAACTCTTAGACACTCACAAATGTGTGTCAGTAAGCATTTTAAAGTCAAACATTACACTTCAAAATTGAATCAAATCCCTTATTTCTATTAAATACGTATATAAAATAATAAAACAATTTTAGAATTTTTTATTTTCATTAAATGATGTTTGTAGGCTTGTAGCAAAAGTATCCATGTTAAAAAGGGGACGTTCAAAATTGTTGTGTGTAAGCACAAAAACGACTCTATTTCGGCAAGTTATAAAATGATGACTAGAATATGCATTACTCTCCCCAGCCCACATCTATTGTGGCCCTAGAAATAAATTTCTTCAGTTATACATATAGATTTAAGGCAGAGCCACCTAGTCTCGAACATTAGTCCATACATCTTCTCTCAGGTTCATTCCCATCTCTCTCTCTATGTATATATATATATATATGTATGCATATATAGATTTAATTTTTGCATGTGTTGAGAGGAGCTTGAATGCATAATTACAAATGCAAATGTTTCAAGTATACATAGATACAAAAGACACAGCCTGTTGTGTTGGGTCGATGAACAGCACTATTGGTGGTGTGTATCCGTATGTGTGTGGGAATCCACCACTGTCAAGTCCAACTTCCCTTCCATGCTGCATTATTTGGAGGGTATTTCTTTTCATTTTCCCAGTATTCATTTACACCCCTTAGGTATGTCAATATTTCAATCACGTACCCCAACTTTGCATCTCTTCAATTAGACCCATTATCAGTAATTATCAATTGAGATATATAAACCTGATTTTGGTCAACTGTTCAATGAAATATCTCAATTGCCCTTATTTTGGAATAATACTATCTAAAACGAGGATTGAGGGTAATTTGGTTATTAAATAAAAAATTCAGGATTGTGCCTGTCTGATTTGCTTTGAAAATGACGTTAGGGTGAAATATTGACATACCTAAGGGATGAAAATAAAATTAACCCATTTACTATAGACCATTACTTTTTTCTTCTTACCCAGAATATGGAACATGGAACATTCAAGAGGCTCTTTAATATATTATTAATTGGGTAAATGACGTTAAACACCTCTATGGTTGCAAAAGTGTGCGGAAAACCCTCCTGTAGTTCATTTTGTGAAGATAACCCCCACTACTATTCCAAAAGTGTGTACTTTGACCCCCTTAACACAGTTCCGTTCACTTTTTTTGTCGGAATCCAGTCACGTGACGATCGCAAAACACCCTTATGGTTTCAGAAATGTGCAGAAAACCCCCTTCTCAGTCACCGGAAAAGGGTTTGGAGGGGGTTATTTGCGCTCTTTGAAAAGTATTGGGGTGTTTAGAAACCATAGGGGGTGGTTTCCGCACACTTTTGAAACCATAGGGATGTTTAGCGTCATTTGCCCATTCTTCATTGCTAGTTTTCCTTTGGCCATGTTTAGCTTGGGCTTTGCTTTTAGGCAACATAAAAATAATATGTTTGTTGTAGAGTATTGCGAGTCAAAATTGGAAGCATGTTTATTAGTAATTTTGTTGCATAGATTAAGGTGAGACTTTGGGTTGCCACAGTACCAATACATACAAAAACACCCTCCTTTTCATATTTCATTAGCATTTTCTGATTTGACGTCAAACACTGTAGTCCAAGGTTCAAGAACTTATCGATTAAGTAGTTGTGCGAGTTTCTTGTCAAGGTAAATTTCTACGTACACAAACATAGGATGTTCCTAGTGAACTTGTGGACTAAGTAGTGTGAATTTCTTGTCAATGTAAATTTCTATGTAGACACACAGGTAGGATGTTCATAGTTCAACATATAGTGGGAAGTGAAAACCTTTGCAAACTTGATTGTTAATAGAAAACTAATTTTACTTTTGTACTTTTGTTCACTTAAATTGTTTCAAAAAATTAAATCAATAAATTACTTCGACGTCCATGTAGTCTCTCCATCCCACATGAATCGGATAGTTACAAAAAATTTCATCCAAGAAGATTTCAACTCCCAACCTTCAAGATGTGAGGTGAGAGGTCTTGTTACTAGCTAGATTATCCCCTTCTCTATTCATGATAGATATTCATTTCTCGTATAATCTTTAATATAAAACATTAAACTGTCACAGGTACACTAGTTTCTTCCCCTCCCCCACTGTCTACATTAATTCATATCCCTTCTCTCATGTTCTCTCTCTCTCTATATTAAATATAGATACACACTCATATACATATAGATTTTATATATGTTTACATATATGGATGCAAATGTCAAATGTATACATAAATGCAAAGGCATAGTGTGTGGTGTTGGGTCCACGGACTGCATTATTTTGGTGGTGTCTTTATGAAATCCACTAATGCCTGATCCAACTTCCTTTTCGTCCTGCATTATTGTGCCCGTAATTTCAACTTAGTTTTACTTTGTCACAAGACTTATGCAACGTATTATTAGTCTTCACTTTGTCCCATTCCAGAATATTGACCAGTGACGAGGCTCTTCACATCTCTCTCTCTCTCTGAGGAAGAAAAGAAGATGGGTGAAGCCATGGTGGTTGGAGCACTTCTCTCGGCTTCCTTCAACGTGCTGTTTGATCGGTTGGCTTCTCGTGAGTTCATTCGCTTCTTTTCCAAACGAAAGTTCGACGATGGACTCAGAGAGAAGCTCAAGATAACACTGTTGGCCCTTCAAGCCGTGCTTGATGATGCTGAGGACAAACAGATTACCAACAAGCATGTCAAAGATTGGCTTGATGAGCTCCAGCATGTGGTCTACCAAGCCGACGACTTGCTGGACGAGATCGCCACCTACGCCTTGAAGGACAAGTTGGAAACCGATGATCAGTCTCCAAACCAAATCAGCACAACTCAGGTTGGTTCGAGTCGGTTTTTCTATCTAATAAAGAAATTTCTGTTATGTTTTAATTGTTTCGCCTCCACTCCCGCTTCTCTCTCTGATGAAGAAATGGAGTCTAAAATGAAAGAGGTTATCAGTAAGTTGAAGTGGTTTGTCGAGCAAAAAACATCTCTTAATTTGCTAGAGAATGTTGGAAGAAAACAGTGGAAAATACAAGAAACTACTTCTCTGGTAGTTGAATCTGATGTCTACGGAAGGAATAGAGATAAACAAAAGATAATGGAATTGGTGTTGCCCGACCGTGCATCCATGAATCAGATTCATGTGATCCCAATTGTGGGAATGGGTGGGATGGGCAAGACAACTCTTGCTCAACTAATATACAATGATGCTAGAGTAAATGAGAAATTTGATGTGAAAGCATGGGTTTGCGTTTCGGATCCATTTGATACTTACATGATAACAAAGAAAATTTTTGAAGGTGTTACTGGATCGAACGATATCAACGACAGCCTTGATCAACTTCAGTGCAAGTTGAAAAAGAATCTCGAAGGGAAGAAATTTCTGATTGTCTTAGACAATGTTTGGAGTCGCAACTACAATGACTGGGACTTCTTAAGAAGACCTTTCAGTGCCGGAGAGCCGGAAAGTAGGATTATTGTCACGACACGCAGTGACGAGGTTGCATCAACAATGGGCACCACTGCTAGTCATCACTTGGAGCCATTATCGTTCGAAGATTGTTGGTTATTATTTGCAAAACATGCATCTGGGAGAGGCGGTCATATGGCTCACCTAGAGAGCATTGGCAAACAAATTGTCGAGAAGTGCAAAGGTTTGCCCTTAGCGGTAAAGTCGTTGGGAGGTCTCTTGCGGTCTAAACGGGATATTGAGGACTGGAAAAATGTGTTAAGAAGCGAGATATGGGATTTAGAGAGCGACATCTCTCCGGCTCTACAGTTGAGCTATCATTATCTCCCTTCACATCTAAAGCGATGCTTCGCACATTGTTCAAAATTTCCCAAAGATTACAAATTTGAGAAGGAAAAATTAGTCCACCTATGGATGGCAGAAGATCTTGTGCAACAGCCAAAAAGAGACAAATTAGTGGAAGAAGAAGGTGACTTCTACTTTTGTGAACTATTTTCAAGGTGTTTCTTTCAGAGATCAAGCACCGACGATTCCTATTTTGTAATGCACGACCTACTCCATGATTTAGCTCAACATATATCTGGAAAATTTTGTTTTAGGCTAGATGGTAACAAGCCACTTGATTATATTTGTGAAAATGTTCGTCATTTCTCATATACTCAGGGAAAATACGATTCATTAGAGAAATTCAAGGCTCTTAATGAGGTAAAGTATTTGCGGACTTTTATATCATTTCCAAGAGTAGTTGTTGGGAGTTCTTTCTTGAGCAATACGGTTTTACATGATATATTACCAACAATGAGATGCTTAAGGGTGTTATCTTTGTGTCGATATCACATTGATGAACTGCCTCGGTCGATTGAGAATCTGATACTTTTACGATATTTGGATCTCTCTCGAACAAAAATCAGACGGTTACCTGATTCAGTAACAACTTTGTGTAATTTGCAGACATTAGATTTGTCAAATTGTACTGATCTCATTGAGTTGCCTGTTAATATGGGGAAACTCGTGAACCTGCGTCATCTTGATATCAGAGGAACTAGATTGACTGAGATGCCAACACAAATGAGTAGGATGAAAGATCTCCAACAGTTGACTGATTTTGTAATTGGCAAGGATGGTGGGCTTAGGATTAGCGGGTTGAAGGAACTCTCTCAACTTTGGGGGCAATTGTGCATTTCAGAGCTTCAAAATGTTACAAGGGGTGAGGAGGCATCGGAGGCCAATCTGAAAGGAAAAAAGCACCTCGAAAGGTTAGAGCTGAAATGGGGTAAAGATACTGACGATTTAGAGAAGGAAAGAAATGTACTTGACAAGTTGCAGCCTCATGTAGGACTGAAGCATCTTCGCATCATTCACTATGGGGGCACAAGATTCCCGACTTGGTTAGAGAGAGCTCATTTGTTTCGTGACATGGTGTCATTAGATCTTAATAACTGTGCAAATTGCAGTTTCTTGCCGTCTATTGGGCAGCTACCATTTCTAAAATGTTTGATAATTAGATGGATGAATGGAATAAAGAAGGTGGGTCAGGAATTCTATGGGAGCTCTTCTTGTTCGTTCAAACCATTTCGATCACTGGAGACACTAAGATTTCATGGGATGCCAGAGTGGGAAGAATGGCATGCATCAGGAGTTGAAGAGTTCTCTCGCCTTTTAGACTTTTCTATTGTTGATTGTCCTAAATTGACTGGCGAATTATCCATCTGCTTCCCATCCCTAAGGAAGCTTAAAATTTCCGGATGTCAACGGCTTGCATCTAATCAAGTTAGGATGCTGCTGCAAAGCCTTTCTTCTGTTGAGGAGTTGGAGATTTCAGAGATGACAAACTTAATGGAATTGCCACAGCAGCTGCAACACCTGTCTTCTCTTCAGAAGTTGAAGATTTCAAATATTCCAAACTTGACCGAACTGCATCAGCTGCAACACTTGTCTTCTCTTCAGAAATTGGAGATTTCGGATATTCCAAACTTGATTATACTGCCGCAAGAGTTGTGCAGACTAGTAAATCTTAAATGGTTGAAGATAGCGAAATGTCTGAGGTTTGTGTCATTTCCGGACGTGGGGTTGCCACCAATGCTTAAAACTCTTAAGATTGAAAGATGTAAAGCTCTATTGTCTCTATCAGGAGTACCATCAGAGGAAGCCATCAACAATGGCCTTGAAGAGTTGCTCATTTATGATTGTCCATCTCTTCTTCAGGTGTCTTTGCCCATCGCTACATTGAAAACACTCGATATCTCCAACTGTAGGAGATTAGAGTTTCCCCTGTTCGAGGAGCATAATTACAACGCATCCATTGAAGTTCTGCGCATTTGGGGCTGTGATCTTCTCAAGTCGCTTTCATTATGTTTCTTTCCAAAGCTTCGTTGTCTTTACATTAGTGAGTGTATAAATTTGAAAATGCTTTTGATCCCGAGCAAGCTTCAAAATCTGGTAACCCTTCATATAGAAGAATGCCCTCAAATAGTATCTGTTCCCCATGGATATAGAGATGGAGATGCAGGAGGATTATTGGTCGCTCCCAATCTGATTAATCTTACGGTCCACAAATGTGAAAAACTGAAGTCACTACCGCAACAAATGCACACCCTCCTCCCATCTCTTCAACATTTAGTCATCAGTTACTGTCCAGAAATTGAATCCTTTCCAGAGGGAGGTTTGCCATCCACCCTTCGTTCACTCAGCTTTTGTAATTGGAAGAAACTGATGAAGGGCTGCATCGGGTGGGGTTTGCTGCAACCACTCCCATCAGTGAAACAATTCTTCATCAGCGGTGAATATGAAGAAGAAGAGTTGGAGTCGTTTCCGGAGGAGTGCTTATTGCCCACCACTGTTACCGAACTTTGTATTGACAACGTTCCAAATCTGAAATCACTCAACCACAAGGGCCTTCAAAGACTCACCTCTCTTCAAAGTTTATTCATCGGCGGATGCCCTAAGCTCCAGTCCTTGCCACAAGAGGGGCTGCCCAACTCCCTCTCTTACCTGAATATAAACAAATGCCCACTGCTGAAACCCCGTTGCCAGAGGGAGAAAGGGGAAGATTGGACCAAGATTTCGCGAATCCGCCACATACTTCTCGACTGGACTGAACACATTGTAAACCTGGAGTGAACATTGGATGGTTGCATAGTTGCTCAGTTGAAGGTATATGTGCCTCCACTTTTTTGTTTTTTGCCCGATATAATATTGAAGTCAATACTAACACAAGGTGATGATGTTAATAATGTTTTTGTGGAAATATTTCCAATAAATCTGGTTCAATTGTTGATAAACTGATATTACTTTCTTTGCAGCTAAAGAACTTCAGGTCTCTGTTTGGTTCTCAGACACCATGATGGAAGAAAAAGGAAAATGGACAAAAAAGAGGCAAGAGGCTTAAATTTCCTGAGGTTAAGTGATGTTCTCTACAATTTCAAAGTTAATAAGGCAACCTCGTCTTGCTTTCATTTGCTCAAACGTCATTAGCTTCTCTCAAGGATTGCTGGTTAAATTTATGATTATGAGTGTAAATACCTTCATTTTATGATAGTAAGACACAGACTCAACATTTCAATAGCCACTAGAACCCTCATGTTGTTACCTGTTAACTGGTGGGAATTTCAGTGATGGTACATTTCCTGTTTTGAGCCAAAATTGATACTTAAATTACTTAGGCTTTTCCTATCAATAGTTTGTTCTGTTCACAAATCTAAGCAAGTTCTTCATTTTAATTTCTACCAAATGTTTACCATGCCAGTATTGAGCAACGCCCAGCTTGGTTCGCTGAGCCATTAGAAACAGGAAATAGTTTTTCTAAGCTGCCATTATGTGTTCCCTAGAGAGACATGCCAAGGAATTCTGCATAGAATTATTGGAGCAGAGAATATCCATGACTAGGTTAACTAAGTTCGTGTTTTATGGCAATCTAAATTAAAGCATCTACTGGAGTGCTGCCATTCACTAATCTTCTCCGAAATATATTTTTGGCATGTTTAAATCAAATATCTAAATCATTGAGTTATTTTAGGGCTCATTTTTAAATTCAGATTTGGATTACTAAGGAGTTAGATAACTCGTTTCCCCAAACCATAGGAGATGGGAACATGAGGCATTGCTGCTACATACTCTAAATTTGGAAAGTGAAAGTCAGCTGAGAATTCGTAGTGAGCTAAAATTCCGTTATCATCCTTGTATAAAATGTCTGCTGGCTCTTTATAAACTTTTTTCCTTTTTGTTACATGGTGATTGTAGGCATTTTGTAATGTCAATTGATTGTAGACAAGCGTCATTAAATTTTTTATCGAACAGGTCATGTTCAGGTTCATGAACAAGCTCGACCTTAATTTGGTTGACCAATCTTAGACAATTTGAAATGGTGCTAGCTGAACTTGGGACAAGTCTGAGCAGTTCAACCAAACCATAGTTGAACACATTCTCCACCACCCTTGCAAGTATACAATAGTAAATTTACTTCGTTTAGGTTATTTCCCGCTCTTGTTCTATTTGTTTCATGAAAAAATTTACATTCTCTTGTCAATCAATATAAATCACCATTGTAATTTCTTTTCTGTCATTCCATAGGCCCTGGACTGGAATCCATATTACATAACCAGAAATGCATTGATTTTAGAACTCATATGTTGTCTGGCAAAGCAGCCTTAAAATAAGAATTCGTAACAACAAAAGAAGAGGGACATGTTTGAGGCTGATACTGGTAACAAAAAAGTGTAAATAAGAGTTCCACTGTTTTATAGGTTTCCGCCGTTTGCCTCTAAATGTTGTATTCTTGTTTTTGATGTCACTTGATCTTCAACGGGTAGAAAAGTTATAGTATTGTACTTGCAGATTCAGTTCACTGCACAAACAATAAACTTCTGTTTCATTTAAACAACTGTTTTTTTTTTTTTTTAAAAATTTTTTTTTTGATGGTAAGATGATTTTATAAATAAGAAAAAATAGGCCTAAGCCTTACAAGGAACATAGGGCATACCCCTGATTAGAATGATAACCATATTTCCACCAAATAAAAAGAAAAGCTAAACAACCAACATGCCTAAACATGTACAATAAAGAGGTGACACCTATGCTGAACCAAACAGAACCATAGTCGCTGCAACAAGTATGAGCTGATATAGAATGAGTACCATGCACCATAAGCCTCTCTTTTATGTCAAGTACATAAGAAAACAGAGCATAATTTGTACCGACATCCAAACTGCACCCAACGCACCAAAGCCCAAAACTCAAACTGACCCCCAATAAGCTGGAAAGCAAACAACATGATACTGAAATTCCAGGACTAGAAATAAGCCACAATCATGCAGACAAGATAGAAGAAGGGAGTTCCCATTTAGAAATCAGAGCCAAGTTTTGAGGAGTGGCTTTGAACTTAGATACAGGAAAAGAGCATATCTGATGCTATTAATTGCTTTCTGCTAAATCTGCTCCAAGGAAGAGAACTCCTCATTATAAATTCTATTGTTTCTCTCAATCCAGATTTCATACACCATTGAACAAAAGGCCAATTTGTTAAGCAAAGAAACAAGAGTCTTGCCTTTGAGATGCACCACCATCCAGTTTATCATAATTTCCCAAGAATCATCAGGCCATTCAAGCAAACCCTTGTGAACAAGTTGTTGCCATAGTTTAGAAGTGAAACCACATTGAAAAAAGAGGTGATCCCTATCTTCTTGTCTAAGACCACAAAAAACACATGTTGCTTGCTGAACTACCCCAATAGATAGTAAAAAATACAAAGTGGGTAACCTATCAAGTTGAACAATCCACAGCAGAAATGAATGTTTTGGAAAACAATGAGTGAACCAAATAACAGATTTCCAGTCAACCTTATTAAACTTTTCCCTTAGCATATCCCATCCAGAAGCTATAGAGAAACAACCATTTGTAGGCAACCAAATCAAAGTATCACTCTTAGATTGATCAGGTCTAAAATAAGGAGTGAAACCAACCTTGAAGTTTAGCCAGAATCAAGAGTTCAACACTGGAAAATGCCACTCAGAAGCACTGATTAATCTACTTACAGAAGCATTATGGCCAATACCTGAAGATCTTATGATGGTAGCAGGAACAAATTCATAAAGAGGCCCTTGAGGATGCCAGTTGTCGTACCTTAAAGAAGTGGATTTTCCATCTCCTATAAGAACCTTAAAAGCATTCCTTACCAGAGGTCTGAGATTGAGCAGCTTTTTCCAAGTCCAAGAAGATTGAGAAGGAGTACCCAATTCCCAAAAATTCCTTTGCTTAATTAAATGATGCTTAACCCAAGTGAACCAAAGAGAGGAAGAATCAGCATGTAACAATTTCCATATATGTTTTGTCATAGCAGCAAGATTCAACTCTTCAAGATATTTAACACCTAAACCATCTTCATCAAATGGAGCACAAACTCTCCTCTAGACAACCTTACATCCTCCCCTACACATCTTACTTCCAGTCCAAAGGAATTTCCTTAGTAAAGCAGTAAGATCTTGTATCACTGACTTGGGTAAAATAAAAGTAGAAGCCCAATAAACTTCAGTCGAAAGAAGCACAGCCTTGACTAATTGAAGCCTCCCACCAAAAGATAAAAACTTACTTGACCAGTTAGTAATTCTGTTGGTGATCTTGGACAAAAGAAATTCACAATCAGACCTTCCAAGCTTAGTAGAAAGTAAAGGAACACCAAGGTATCTGACTGGCAAAGTCCCTAGCTGAAACTGAAGATTAATTTGAATTTGAGAAAGAATATCATGTGGAACACCAGCATAAAATAAAGTGCTCTTAGCATTATTAGGTAGCAATCCTGATAAATGACCAAAAGAATCAAACACATGAACAATGCAATCAATTGAGGCCACATCTCCAGTAGACAATAACAACAAATCATCAGCAAATAAAAGATTAGTGATTTTCTGAGGTTGACATTTCCAATGGTAATTAAAATCAGCATTTTCTTTTATATCCCTTGCAAGCATGCCAGTGAGAACCTCCATTGCTAAGACAAAAAGATAGAGAGATAGATGATCACCTTGTCTAATACCTCTTGAACTTTGAAAATACCCCGTGTGTTCCCCATTAATGTTGACTGAAAACCTTGGAGTAGTAACACATGTCATAATCAACTTGATCAAAGTAGAAGGAAATTGAAAAGCTTGTAGAACAGCTTCAAGAAATTGCCAAGAAACTATATCAAAAGCTTTTGTCAAGTGCCATCATCCCTATGATAACCATGTAATAATTCTTGAGCAAGAAGAATATTGTCAGTAATACTCCTACCTGGAATGAATGCCCCTTGATTCAAACTCACACATTGCTTGAGACAAGGTTTAATCTTGTTAGCAATAATCTTAGTAATGCACTTATATAAAGTATTGCATAAGGATATAGGCCTGAACTCAGAAACTGAACTATGACACTCTACCTTAGGAATTAGAGTGATAACTTTAGAGTTTACCTCCCTTAGCAAATGTCCAGTATGAAAAAAAGCTTGAATTGCCTTAGTAACTTCCTCTCCAATGATGCCCCAAGAATGCTTATAGAAAGTTGTATTATATCCATCACAACCTAGAGCTTTCCCATTCTTCATTGAAAAAATAGCAAGCCTTATGTCATCAGCAGTGACAGGAGCAGTTAATACTTGAAGATGATCAGAAGATAAAGGTTTAACAAAATCACTCAGATAAGGAATAATAGATAAAGGCCTGGCATGTAGAAGAGTCTGGTAATAATTCACAATCTCCTCTTGAATTAAGTGAGGGCCAAAGAGTCTAGTGCCAGTTCTAGAAGTTAGACAAAGGATTGCATTGGCCTTTTTCCTGTAATTAGACACTCTATGGAAAAAAGCAGAATTCTTATCACCTAACTGCAGCCATTGAATTCTTGCTCTTTGCTTATTCTGAGATTCTTCTGCTCTGGACAAGTCTAAATAAAAAGCCAAAAATTTTTGCTCTTCAATCTTAATAGCCTCATTACCTGGATCAGCATCAAGTTGCACTTGAAGAGAATGTAATCTTTCTTTAGTGTCAAGAACTTTAGTTGACAGATTACTATAACACCTCAAGTTTAAAGCTTTTAACTCCCTCTTCAAAAATTTCAGCTTCTGAGTGACTTTGAACATATAAGAACCTGGCACTTGAGTTTGCCAAACTCTATGAACCACCTGCAAGAAATCCTCATGATATAAAAGGTGATTATTTACCCTGAATGGAGCACCCTTTCTAGCAACATAATCTTGAAACTTGACAAGAATAATAGAATGATCAGACACCCCTCCTGGCTCAAAAATAGCTTCTGAAGCTGGAAACACTTCATTCCACAATTCATTGACTAACACCCTATCCAATTTCCTGTAAATAGTCACATTTGTCCATGTGAATCTAATGCCAGAATGTTTAAGATCCAAGAGAGAAGCTTCATCAAGACACTCTCCAAACTCCTTCATACTCGAGCCCCAAACTGAAGATCCTCCAAAATTGTCATGAGGATATCTTAAAGCATTGAAGTCTCCAAAAAACATCAAGGGAGCTGTAGCATATGAATGAGCTAAATGCAAAATATCCAACCATAACTTCATTCTGCCAATGTTGTCATTTAAAGCATTAACAAAACATCCAAAACATTGAAAAGAAGTATCGAGAGCCTTGATAGAACACAAAATAAATTGATTAGAGGATCTCACTTCCTCAACAATTAACTTAGTAGGGTCCCAACAAACCCAAATTCTCCTACCAGAAGCATAAACATAATTAGAAATCATGTTCCAACCCTTAGCAAAAGAATCCGGAGTTTGGACAGCTTTACCCGCCTTTACCTTAGTCTCCACTAGACATAAAAGAGGTAATTGAAATTTCTTGAGCATCAACTTCACCTCATTCTGACGAATTTTGGGAATTCAATCCCCTTACATTCCAAGTGCAAAAAAACATAGAAACTAATGTATGAAAGAAAGCAATACCCAGAAACTAAGAACCGCCTTTAGAAGAAGTAGAAACACATCTCCTAGTTTTAACTCGCTGCTTAACCCCTTTTTATTTCTCCTTTAATTGCTTGGGTTGTTGATGAATTTGACCTTGTATCTGATCTCCTTTGTTATCTGGTAAAAGCATATTCTTGGAACTATCTGCAGAATTATCAACAACTACAAGACTATCAGAGCCAGCCACAACTTCATTCTAAGAAACTGCAACCTCGATATCCGAAGGAATATTCTCCCTAACGATCTCAAGCTGCTTATCACCCTTTTCTAGAACAATTTCTCCTTCTTTTTGAGGAGAAGAATGCATAGTAACATCAGTACCAGTAGCATCTTCAATACTATTAGGAGTATTTGATATCTGATTAGTATCCATTGAATTATTATCATGCATCTGCGCACAAACAATCTCCCCCTCCACAATTTGATCCTCCATTGCATCTTCATGCTCTTATATTTCAACTTCAGTCCCTAAATCATCATTCGAGTCTTGTAAGACATTAAAATGGTTAGTTGAAGGTCTAGCTATATTAGAATCAACTTTACTTCCATTGTCCTCTTTCTGTTTTCCCTTCCTCTCTACAACTTTCCATTCAAACACAATAGGTTTTTGTGGTTGTGATGTAGTCTTGAGCACCTTCTTAGGGTAATTTTTAGTCCAATGACCAAATAGACAACACTCACTACATCTGGCAGGGAACCATTGGTACTCTGCTGCAACTTGAACCACTTTGCCTGAACTCAACTTGACATCAAAGTCTTTAAGCAACTTTTTACCTGCATCTACTTCCACACACACACGCGCATACCCTACTCTTTGCTGCAGATCAATTGGAGTATGATGTATAGGGGCTACCCTAAAGCACTAGCAATTACACTCAAGCCTTCAGGGCTCCAACACTCCATAGGAACACCATATAGTTTAACCCATAAAGGCAAAGATGTGATGATATCTTTATGTAAGGATAGACCTTCATGCCAACGTTTCAAAATCAAGAAATTATTGGCAAAATGCCAAGGACCATTCTCAAGTATCTTTTCGCAATCTTGAGTTGTGGCAAATTTGAAGAAGTAGAAGCCTTTTTCCAGGCCAAAAACAGTTTTCAATCCTGCCCCACTCCATAACCTTTGTGCTATAGTGTTCACAACATTATAGGGCAATTTCTTATCAATAAAATACCCTACAAGCCTTTAGCCATCTGTGCTTGCAACCCTACTACTGGAGTAGGGCTGTCCTTTTTGTTAACAAGGGCTTGGACCACACCATTCATAGCATTGATCGCCTTTTTCACTAAAATTGTACCCAGCATCTCTTGTAAAGTCGCATCATCTTTCTCTTGAGTAGACGTAGCCATTGATTCGCCTTTGGGCAATTCGTCAAACACCTGGTGTGCTTTAAACATTACCTTCTTGGTTTGCCTTGGTGAGTGGGAGAAGAAGCTTTCCCTTGAAAATTATTGCTACCATGAACTAATTTCACAGCAAGAATGGTGATTGTGCTTGAAGAGCAATGAAAATGTGATCATGGAGGGTTAGGTTAAATCAGTTAAAAGTCCTATTTTTGCGTTGAAATTTCAGGTAAGGACAATATTGGGTCCTGCCCCATCAAAACAAACTTTTGTCTTTGCCTGATGAGGTGGACCAATAAAACATTTACACATCATCAAACAATTAAAAAGTATTATATATGAATTTTACCCATATTTTTAGGGTTAAACCTGATAGAGATTTTTTTTTATCATTTTGATCTTTTTTCCATATGGGTCTTCTCTCTCTGGGTCACCTCTTTCCTCTCTTTCTCTCTCTCTTCACCACTGTGTTATATATTTATATATGTGTATATATGTTTTGGTGCTTATGGGATTAGAGATCCGATGGATGTGCACATGAACTGGTTCGCCTCATCTCCTCCAGACTTCCATAACCCATGATTGGTTAAAAGTGACCTCAATTGATGGCTTAATCTTAAATTGCTTCGATGTCTTAATTTGATGTATGTATAGACCTATTAATTAAAGGTATCATGCAACATACCCACCATCCATAAGGTATCAGTTAGGAGATCATGATATTAAGGGAACAAATACATTAAACAATTAACACCCAGTGACAAATTCTGTTTATGACTGAATAATATATAGTTTTTGCCCTTTCAAAAATCATTTTTCCTCTTAGATTTACCGAAACATGATCTTCTATGGGATCTGTAATTTCTTGGATTCCATTTAATCACTCATTTTGGTTTAAATAGATTTGACAATAAAATGGTAATAACACTGAATTTTTCTCCTGTTGAGTGTAAAGACCCCTTCCATGGTGAAATATTTTAGCCCGAGGCGAGAAGAGAGGGAGGGGTTGTGATAGAGACTGTCCTAAATGGTAAAGAGATCAGAAAAATTAAATAACTCTATCAGGATTACCTCTAAAAATATGGGTAGAATCTATATCTGATATTTTTTATTTGTTTGATGATGTGTCAATTTTTTATTAGTTCACCTCATCAGGCAGGACAAAGTTTGTCCTGATGGGGAAGGAATCAAATATTGTACTTAGGTAATTTCAGAGTTAGTAGACTTTCATGGAAATAAATGTGATGGGGATTCGGAATCGTTATCCTAAAATATACAAAATTACATTTTTAGCTACCCTAACAATTTGCTTTTGAATCATATTACACATAATGAGGGTATATTTTTAAAAATAATGTGTTGATTTCCTTCCTTTGAACCAAACAAGAAATATGTCTTGTTACATTCAGGACTGTAAATGAACCGAGTCGTTCGTGAGTAGGCTCAGGCTCGACTTGTTAGTTGGTGACTCCTTTACTCAATGATCGAGAAGAGAATTGGGGAAAAAAAGTGGTCTGAAGCAAAAGTTGGTTGAAGAACCACCGAGTACTCGGTAGGTTTTTCACCGAGTACTCGGTAGTACAAAAGTAGGAAAAATTCTAGAGGACCTCGTACGTTCTTGGACCATTGCAAGTTTATCGAGTACTCGGTGGCCCAGATATGGGATTTTTAAAAAAGACTTTAAATACTTCAATTCTGATTGGATCGAAAGGCTCTTGGTATGATCAGACTGACGTTGTCAAAGTCCGTTGCTTTCAACATCAAGAGTGAGAAGACTACGAAGTCTCTCATGGATTCTCTTTCGATCATGTTGATAAGTCCATTTTACATACATATTTTGTCCCCAAATGTATATTTGTTAGTAGGTAAAACTATTTATTTTAATTAATTTAGAAGTGTAATAATGATAAGTGCACAAAACTTAATTTATATAATAAAATTGTTGAATAAATCATTTTCAATGTCATTAAATTACATCTACATTTATGTCTTTCATTTATAGGTGTAAAGTGAGAAATGAATCAAATGCACATGGATGACAGTTGGATGAATCAAATGCACATGGATGAAAGTTGGAAGATTCAAATGCACATGGGAAAAGAACAAAATGTGATGGAAAGTTATGTATATTCAAAGAAAAAGAAAAGAAAAGAATATTTCATTTCTCTTTACAAGTTGTAATTTGATTCCAATATTTCTCTATAAATATGGATACATCTTGAAGAAGAAGGGGGAGAAAGAAAGAAAATAAGAAGAAGAAGGAGGAGAGCAAGAAGGACACCAAAGAGGAGAAGAATTTATCTTCAATTCCGGGTTTTATTATTCTTACTTTGTTATTTTCTTTTTAAGCATGTGTAACTAAATCCTCAACTAAGGTTGAGGATGAAACCATCATTTATGAAATAAATTCATTTTAGTCTTTTATCAATTTCCATGTGTATGGTTTAAATGTTTATGATTTTCGCTTCATAGTATTAATTGTTTTAAATTCATTTCACTATAAATATCATGTATTTATAGTAGTTAAGAATTCTTATCACAATTAATCAAGCTTGGATTTGATGAGTTTATAAGTAAAAATCTTTGATCTTATGTGATCCATTAAATTGCATACATATGATTCTTAGAATTTTACACTTTAAAGCGAAGGAAAATCTATTTCTTGAAAATATATTTCATTAGTGCGTTATTGTTAAATCTTGAGAAAGTAATAAGATTGATTTCTAAATTACTACTCTAAAATTGGAATTGATAAAAGAATAATTAGAAATTTATGGATTAGTGGTGGTGGATTCCGATACCTTAGTATTTTCTCCCTATTATTCTCGCTTTAATTATTTGTATTTCGATATTGCATGTTTAGTATAAAAATCACTTCAACAAACAAACTTTGAGAAACTAGGTTAGTTTTAGATTAATTTGAGTTTAATTAAGTTCTCTTTAAAGCATTCCCTTGGGTTCGACCTCGTTCTTATATAACCTAAACTACAATTGATTCGTGCACTTGTGAGTAATAATTTAAAACACATCAAGTTTTTGGCGCATCTGCCGGGGAATCGCAACAAGAAACTAATTAAATTGAAGTTGATTTAATTCTTCTACTAGTTGTTTAAAAAAAAAAAACAGATTTTAGAAGCTACTGTTTGCTTCAATCTACTCTTTCGAACAAGAATTTTCAAAAAAAAAAAAAAATTCAAAAACTACTGTAGCATTTCGGCTACTGTAGCAAAAATAAAAAAAAAACTGTATAAATTTTTTTTTTTTAAGCTACTGTTTTGTTTAGAGTACTACTGTTTCCTAGATGGTTATTCTGGATATAACCAAATTCCAATTGCACCTGAGGATCAGGAGAAAACCACATTCACTTGTCCTTTTGGAACATTTGCCTATAGACGTATGCCATTTGGATTATGCAATGCACCTGCTACTTTTCAGCGGTGTATGCTCAGCATATTTTCTGATATGGTAGAACGTTTTCTTGAGGTGTTTATGGATGACTTCTCCGTGTTTGGCTCATCTTTTGATGAATGTCTTATTCATTTGAAACTCGTGCTTACACGTTGTGAGGAGAAAATTTTGGTCTTAAATTGGGAGAAATGTCATTTTATGGTGAAAAAGGGAATTGTCTTGGGGCATATTATTTCAAAGAATGGTATAGAGGTTTACAAAGCTAAGGTTGATCTGATTTCTAATCTTCCACCGCCACGTACGGTTAAAGAGATTAGGTCATTCTTAGGTCATGCGGGATTTTATCGTCGATTCATTAAAAACTTTAGCAGCATTTCCAGACCACTTTGCAATTTACTTGCTAAAGATGTTGCTTTTGTCTTTGATGACGAATGCCTGAAAGCCTTTGAGAAACTCAAAACATTGTTGACCACAACACCTATCATGAAGCCACCGAATTGGGATGCGCCTTTTGAGATTATGTGTGATACATCTGATTATGCAGTTGGAGCTGTGTTAGGGCAACGTGTGAGTAGGTTATCCCATGTGATCTATTATGCAAGTAAGACATTGAATGAGGCACAACTGAATTACTCTACCACTGAAAAAGAATTGTTAGCAGTTGTGTTTGCATTAGACAAGTTTAGGTCCTATCTGTTAGGGTCTAAAGTCCTCATTTTCTCAGATCATGCTGCACTTAGGTATCTCTTTTCTAAAAAAGATGCTAAGCCGCGTTTAATTCGATGGATCCTATTGCTACAAGAGTTTGATATAGAAATTCGAGATAAGAAGGGGTCTGAAAATGTAGTAGCTGATCATTTATCTAGGATCATTCTTGAGACATCCTTAGACTCCATGCCTATTCTTGAGTCTTTCCCTGATGAACAACTTTTTGTTGTATCTGAGTCACCTTGGTTTGCCGACATTGTGAACTAACTTGTCACAGGTCAAATGCCTTCACATTGGACTAAGCAAGATAAATCCAAATTCTTATCTGAGGTCCGTCATTTCTTTTGGGATGATCCGTACTTATTCAAGTATTGTCCTGATCAGATTATTCGAAGATGTATCCCCAATTGTGACCAAACTAGTGTAATCTCCTTTTGTCATGATCATGCATGTGGAGGTCATTTTAGTTCAAAGAGAACCACTGCAAAGATATTGCAATCTGGATTTTACTGGCCCTCAATCTTTAAAGATTGTCATTATTATTACTTAGCATGTGAGCGATGTCAAAAGTTAGGGAGTATTTCACGTCGAAATATGATGCCTTTAAACCCAATTCTGATTATTGAAGTTTCGATGTTTGGGGCATTGATTTCATGGGACCATTTCCTAATTCATTTGGCAATTTGTACATTCTTGTCGCAGTTGATTATGTGTCTAAATGGATTGAGGCAATTGCATGTAAAACTAATGATCACAAGGTGGTAGTAAAGTTTTTGAAAGATAATATCTTTTCACGTTTTGGTACACCCCGTGCTATTATTAGTGATGGGGGGAAACATTTTTGCAATAGGGTTTTCGAAGCATTAATGAGAAAATATTGTGTAACCCACAAAATTGCACTCGCTTATCATCCCCAGACTAGCGGTCAAGTTGAGTTATCCAATAGAGAGATTAAACACATTTTGGAGAAAACAGTTAACCCAAATAGGAAAGACTGGTCCTTGAGACTTAGTGATGTATTGTGGGCATACCGTACTGCATTTAAGAACCCCATTGGAATGTCTCCTTACCGAATGGTGTATGGTAAAGCTTGTCATCTCCCAGTTGAGTTAGAGCATAGAGCCTTTTGGGCTATTAAACAACTCAACTTTAACCTTGACAAAGCAGGAGTCCATAGGAAGCTTCAGTTGAATGAGTTGGAGGAAATTAGGAATGATGCTTACCAGAGTACAAAAATCTATAAAAAGCAAATGAAAATAAGGCATGACAAAAGTATTCTTAGGAAAACTTTCACACCTGGTCAAAAAGTCTTGCTTTATAATTCTCGGTTGCATTTGTTTCCAGGAAAGTTGAGATCTCGATGGTCTGGTCCGTTCATTGTTCGAATTGTTCATCCATATGGAGCCATTGAGATTGAAAATCCAAAAAATGGTGATGTGTTCAAAGTTAACGGTCAGCGTTTGAAACCATTTTTAGAGTTACTTTCTCAAGAAGGGGAGGAGATCTCTCTGAGTGATCCTGTTTATCAGGATTGACCTATGTGGTCTTGTTGTACATATCTATTTTAGGATTTTTTACTTTATTTTTAATTTTTGTTTTGAATTCTAACAACTCATTGTTGTTTGATAACAAGTTTGACCATATCAACCTACCATGAGTCAGGTGATACCTTTTCACTCTTGTCTTTTTGTTTACAAAATGTGAGTTTGTCCAACATTAGGGACAATGTTGAGTTTATGTTTGGGGGTATGGTGTCTAATTTGTTGTTTTGTAATTCATTAATTTTGAAAAAAATAAATAAATTTTTTTTGTTTTCACGCATGAATGTTTTGCATTACAAGTTGATTGAGTTTGTGTTTATGATGTGTGAGTAGTATGTGATGCAATATTCCCGTTCATGAGAGTAATGATTAGATCGAGCTAAGTGAAGTGATATGGTTTTACATGGGTGAATAGATTAGTAAAATTGAAACCGAAAAGGACGACTTTGACCTATAAGCACAATCACACATTCACTATGGGAAAAACAATTGATCTTTGACTATGTAGTTGAAAAATTAATTTTGCCACAATAAAATGGGAGATGGGGAGTTGATATAGATGAAATGGAGAAAATTTTGAAAATTTATTTTGAAAAATAAAATGCAAAAAGTAGTTCTTCGATCTGAGTAACCGGACCTTGGTATCACCAATATCATTTTTCGCGTAAAAAAGGGAGAAAACTAATGAGCATAAATCCCACTAAAGAAGTTAGGGCCCAGTTGGTTGGGATTAAAAATCCTCGCTGGAAAGTCCGGAGCTAAGAAAGATAAAAAGGGATGAAAAGTGGAATGATGGAAGTAATAATTTTTTTGGCAAAATTTGATCAATGAAGTAGAAAAAGAAAGATTGAAATACCAGAGTAGAATGTTCACAAAAACACGGAGGGTTGTCTGGATTGGGAGTATAAAGTAACGAAATCTTTTACTTTTGTGGGAACCATTCATGACACGAATCTTGAGATTAGTTATTGTTCGGTAGTGAATGGGAGTATTTGCATCCATAATATCTTGTGCATTATATCATGACTTGGTTGATGAGTATGTGAATGCATGAATGCGTGATTATAAAGAATTGAGAAATTGTGGGTAGTATATTCACGAGAATCGATGTTTGTGGGTATCATCACTGGAAACCCTCACGAGACTATAACTCGTCCACTAGGGGAAACCTAGGGGTTCAAAGGCTTATTGCATATGCTAAATGTAATCGAGACAACCAACGAAAATGGTATAGTTAGAATTTTATTTCTTTTTGTTTTGCTCGAGGACTAGCAAAATATAGGTTTGTGGGTATTTGATAAGTCCATTTTACATACATATTTTATCCCCAAATGTATATTTGTTAGTAGGTAAAACTATTTATTTTAATTAATTTAGAAGTGTAATAATGATAAGTGCACAAAACTTAATTTATATAATAAAATTATTGAATAAATCATTTTCAATGTCATTAAATTACATCTACATTTATGTCTTTCATTTATAGGTGTAAAGTGAGAAATGAATCAAATGCACATGGATGAAAGTTGGATGAATCAAATGCACATGGATGAAAGTTGGAAGATTCAAATGCACATGGGAAAAGAACAAAATGTGATGGAAAGTTATGTATATTCAAAGAAAAAGAAAAGAAAAGAATATTTCATTTCTCTTTACAAGTTGTAATTTGATTCCAATATTTCTCTATAAATATGGATACATCTTGAAGAAGAAGGGGGAGAAAGAAAGAAAAGAAGAAGAAGAAGAAGGAGGAGAGCAAGAAGGACACCAAAGAGGAGAAGAATTTATCTTCAATTCCGGATTTTATTATTCTTACTTTGTTATTTTCTTTTTAAGCATGTGTAACTAAATCCTCAACTAAGGTTGAGGATGAAACCACCATTTATGAAATAAATTCATTTTAGTCTTTTATCAATTTCCATGTGTATGGTTTAAATGCTTATGATTTTCGCTTCATAGTATTAATTGTTTTAAATTCATTTCACTATAAATATCATGTATTTATAGTAGTTAAGAATTCTTATCACAATTAATCAAGCTTGGATTTGATGAGTTTATAAGTAAAAATCTTTGATCTTATGTGATCCATTAAATTACATACATATGATGCTTAGAATTTTACACTTTAAAGCGAAGGAAAATCTATTTCTTGAAAATATATTTCATTAGTGCGTTATTGTTAAATCTTGAGAAAGTAATAAGATTGATTTCTAAATTACTACTCTAAAATTGGAATTGATAAAAGAATAATTAGAAGTTTATGGATTAGTGGTGGTGGATTCCGATACCTTAGTATTTTCTCCCTATTATTCTCGCTTTAATTATTTGTATTTCGATATTGCATGTTTAGTATAAAAATCACTTCAACAAACAAACTTTGAGAAACTAGGTTAGTTTTAGATTAATTTGAGTTTAATTAAGTTCTCTTTAAAGCATTCCCTTGGGTTCGACCTCGTTCTTGCATAACCTAAACTACAATTGATTCGTGCACTTGCGAGTAATAATTTAAAACACATCACATGTACGAACAGCCATCTGGAGCAAACATGGTACATCTCATCACAAGATTGGTAAATCTGAAGATGTCCGAGAATGGTAAAGTCGGTGAACACCTTAGTTCTCTTAATAAAATTGTTGAGCAGTTGGAATCAATTGATATGCCAATCACTGGCAAAATGAAAATGGATTTTCTGTTAAGCTAATTACTAGAGAGTTAGAGCGCTACAAAGGTTACAATCAGTAACTTTTCAGCAACAGAACCGTTACAGTATGATTACGTAGTGAGTATGGTACTCACAGAAGAGATCAAAAGACATACGTCAGACTCTTCTAAAAGTGGCTCAGTATTGAGTGTCGACACCAGAGGCAGAGGTTCGAACAAAAGGAAAGGTGAAAGTAATGGACGTAGCCATTCCAAGTCGAGACAGGAGTCTCAAAATTCCATTGAGTGTTGGAATTGTGGCAAACTTGGTCATTACAGAGACTGGTGCAGATCCCCGTAGAGTGTAGCGGATGACAAGACTGTAGTGAATTTTGTCTCAAAAGATGATGCGTTGATATGCTCTTTGGAGAGCAAGACATAGTTTTGGGTCTTGGACTCTAGATCATCATTCCATGCCACCTCAAGTCGAGAGTTCTTTGAGAGCTATGCACCCGGAAAGCTTGGTAAGGTTCATCTAGGTGATGATCATCCCTGCAGTGTTGTTAGCAAGGGTGAACTACATATCAGACTCAATGGATTGATATGGAAGCTAAGGGATGTGAGGCACATTCCAGACTTGAGGACGAACCTGATCTCAGTGGGCCAGTTGGCGAGTGAAGGTTATGTGACCACTTTTAGTGAAGATAAATAGAAAGTTTCCAGGGGGGCTATGACTATAGCACAAGGAAAGAAAGAAGGTACGCTCTACCTAACCACCAATTTTAACACAGTGATTGCAGCTGCAAAAGGCATAGAGGATCACAACTTGTGGCACTAGAGGCTAGGTCACATGAGTGAAAAGGAGCTCGTGGTTATGCTCTCGAAGGGAAAACTACCAGTGAAATTGATTGACATCAACTTTTGCGAGTGTAAGCAGAAGAGGGTTAGTTTCAAGAGCAACAACAGAAGTCTCGCAGTGGAGAAGCTTGAGTTAGTTCACATGGGTGTCTAGGATCTAGCAACTGTCTCATCTCTTGGCAAAAAGTCTTACTTCGTGACTTTCATTGATGATCATTCCAGGAGGATATGGGTTTATTTCTTGAAGCATAAATCTGAGGTGTACGATGTGTTCAAGAAATGGAATGCCATAGTAGAGAAGAAGACAGGGTTGAAGGTAAAAAAATTGAGCTCCAACTTTGGTGGAGAAAACAAAGACTCCGGGTTCAAGAAATTGTTATATGAGAACAGTATTAGATTAGAGAAGAATGTTCCAAGTACACTACATCAGAATTACGTAACAGAATGTACGAATCAGAAATTGACTCAGATAGCCAGAAGCATGCGCATTCAGGCAGGATTGTCGGAACAGTTCTGGGCAAAAACAGTTAGTACAACAGCGTATCTTATGAATCATGGTCCATCAATACCATTGGAGAAAAGAATACCATAAGAGGTATGGAGCGGTAAGGCACAGAGTGATCATGTGTATGTTGAGATAGAAGATGTTCTAGATAGTGAGAGTCCTCAGTCAGAAGAACAGATTGTAGACTGCAATTCTCAACAGGTTGATATACCGTAGTCTCCAACTCCTAATTATGTGTTTATGAGGATTTCATGGCCGCACGTGCGGAATTAGAGATACCTGAATTGTTTGTTGCTCACAGATGGAGATGAATCAGATTGTGATGATGAAACATGTAGTGCAGCAGATGCGAGCCAGTGGGAGCTTGAGATGGAAGATGAGACGAAGTCCCTTATCCCCATCAAGACATGGAATCTAATCGAGCTGTCAGTGAGGAAGAAAGCTCTCTATTCTTCAGTTGTGAAACTGAATACCATTCATTCAAGCATTATTGAAGCAGAAGTTTTACATTTAAAACTGTTAGATGGAAAATCTGCTTTTCTCCAAAGTGACCTAAAGGAGGAATGTTATATGCAGCAATCGGAAAGTCTCTTTTGTGAAAGGGAGAAAGAAGACAGACGCGATAAAGTTTGCAAGGCGAAGTCAAAAGTGATAGTGGTTGCAAGACAGATTGGCCAGACGTAATAGAGGTCGCACGTTCTATAAAAGGCTAGATATTGCTTACGGAGTGGGAGCTAACAGCATGGTCATGTTGACCAAAGTGGTGGAAACAGATAAACTGGAGTTGTGCACAACTTTTAGTGGGTCTTTAAGCTTGAAGACATGAATGAGAGTATCATTAGAAGAACTGATCATTGATTGAGTTGATTGATGGATGGAAAGTCGTCAAGTGTGAGATTGTTTGTTGGTGACTTCTTTCCTCAAGGATCGAGAAGAGAATTGGGAAAAAAAGTGGTCTGAAGCAAAAGTTAGTTGAAGAACCAACTTTGCGAGTACAAAAGTGGGAAAAATTCTAGAGGACCCCGCGCATTCTTGCACCATCATGAGTTTACCAAGTACTCGGTAGAAACCTCACCAAGTAATCGGTGATCTAGATACGGGATTTTTAAGGAAGGTTTTAAAGACTCCAATTCTAATTGGGATTTGATTCCTATTGACTTGTCCTCCATTTCTGACACAAGATTGAGAGAAAGAAGAAGAGATATAGAGTGGTATTTTTTGGTGTGAGTGAAACACCGGTGAGAATCAGGAATTATTCCGGTGATACAGGCGTGAGTATACAGTGTGTATACGTGTGTATGATATGCAGCATTGTTTCACTATAATCAATAAGAGGATTACAAGGGGATGATCTGCAGATCATCCCCTTGTAATCCTCTTATTGATTATAGTGAAACAATGCTCTCTTTGTGTTAATTGTGTTTGGTGTGTGTTTGTGCATTTTCTGATTTGCAATTGTTCTTGGGTGGGTGTAAAAACCCTAACACGACTCGTTAAGAGATTGACTCGTGTTTGTTCATCCAGCTAATGAACTAAAAGCCAAAAATGACTAAATGAGATATTGGTTTTACACTGCTGAATAATGTGAACTTTATTTTCCGAATTTTTTCTTTTTTCAAACGCCAAATAAAAATTCCATTTATATTTCTTAATGTACTGATATTTTCCCCAGCTTTATATAGACAGAGAAATAGAATGGGAAAATATGGCATAGCATTTTCCATTAATGGTGAGCGTATATATATACAGTTTTTCTAATCTATAGAATCCATTAATTGAGGGAACTTTACAAATCAAATCAAGTCAAATTCAAATTCAAGTTCTATTCTAAACTAGGAGACTAATCTAAATAATTACAGATTCTATCAAATCAAATTCAAATTCAAATTATATTTTAAACTAGGAGACTAATCTAAATAATTACAGATTCTTTATTTCCTTCTATATGCCCCCGCAAGATGAAGCTCCGTGAGGAGATTCCAATATTGGCTTTGAGATTGAGATGGTGCTACCGTGGAAAAGGCTTGGTAAGAGCATCCTTTAATTGATCCTCAGAGGAAATGTGGGCAACACAGAGATCACCATTCTGTACTTGGTCGCTAATGAAGTTATAATCCAAAGCAACATGTTTCATACGAGAGTGAAATACCAAATTGGAGCGAAGATGAGTTGCTCCAACATTATCACAATAGAGCACTGGCATTTGAGGTACACTAACACCAAGTTCAATAAGAAGAGAGGATACCCAACTTAACTTGGCAACAATGGCTGCAACAGAATGATACTCTGCCTCGGTGGATGAACAAGCTATTGTTCGCTGCTTCTTGGAGCTCCAGGAGATAGGATTGCGTCCAAGATACACGATGTAAGCACTAGTGAAAGTATAGTCATCCTTGTTCCTAGCCTAATCCGCATTAGAGAAAGCATGAAGAGATAGAGGAGATTGGAGATGGAGAACTAGATCATGATCTAAAGTTCCACAGAGATAGCGTAGTAGTCGTTTAATAGCATTCCAATGTTCATTGGTAGGGCGGTGCATAAATTGTGAAAGCTTGTTCACCGCAAAGGCAATGTCAGGCCATGTAAGTGAGAGATACTAGAGACTTCCAACGATTGACATGTAATAAGATGGATCAGATAGTGTTGTACCTATAAGAAGATTAAGCGTTGGAGTAGTGACATGTGGAGTGCTAACTGGTTTGGCATCTGTCATGCGAATGCGAGCAAGAATATCATTAATTTACCGTTATTGAGACAGAAGCAAACCATGCTTGTGTGGAAGGACCTCAACACCTAGGAAGAAGGATAGAGAGCCTAGGTCCTTGAGAGAGAATCGGTGAGCTAGTAGATCAATAAAATTTTAAACAGTGGTCGCATTATCACCTGTGATAATAATGTCATGAACATAAATAAGTAGATATACCGTGTTGCCACTAGTGTTGAGGACAAAGAGAGACGTGTCCGCATGAGAGTTGATGAAGCCAGAGGTGACAAGAAACTAGCGCAACTAATGATACCAGGCTCGCGGGGCTTTCTTAAGCCCGTAGATTGCCTTTCAGAGTTTACAGACATGGTGGGGATGGTCGCTGTCAATGAACCCCTATGGTTCTGCCATGTAAACCTCATCAGATAAGTTGCCTTGAAGAAAAGCATTGTTAACATCAAGTTGGCGCAAAGACCATCCGCGACTAACCGCGAGACTGAGAATTAGATGGATCGTGGTGGGTTTAACCACTAGGCTGAAAGTGTTGTGGTAGTCCACCCCTGGGCGTTGATGGAAACCTTTAGCAACCAGACGAGCTTTGTAGCGGTCAATAGAACTATCAGGAAAACGTTTAGTGCAAAAAATCCACTTACACCCAATAAGATTCTGAGTTGATTCCAGGGGAACAAGTTCCCATGTACCATTCCGAACAAGGGCATGATACTCCTCCGACATAGCTTGACGCCATTTAGGATCATTGAGGGCATGGGTAGCTGTGGTAGGTTTAAGATCCGGTGATGTGGATAGTTGGGCTGTGAAGTTAAGTTTGTGGACGGGTTTGTGAATGTTGTTTTTGGCTTTAGTGACAATAACTCGTGGTGGTTCTGCTATTTCGGTTGTGGTTGGTTTCTCAGTGGAGGATTGGGTGAGTTTGGTATCAGGATCACTGGATTAGATGGTGGTGTTGGTTTCTGTTGTGGTCCTGTCGACTAGTGGCATAGTGGGGTCTAGGACCGGTTGATCGGTTACGAGAATTTCTGGAGTTGTGTTTGGAGGTTTCGAATTTGTGTGCGGTGACGTCGTTGAGGGCAATGTTGGGGATGGCATATTGAGTGACAAGACTGGAGGAAAGGTGATGGGAATACTGAATGCTGGGGGAAGCTAGTCAGAGATAGTGTCAGACTGGGTATGAGGAAAACTACTTTAAAGTGACGAGAAGAGGAATATAGTTTCAACAAAATTGACGTGACGCGACACATAGAGTTTGGAGGTGGAGGGATCGAGACAGAGATATGCACTTTGAGTGTGGGAGTAACCTAGGAAGATACACGACTTTGAGCGGGATTCAAGTTTATGTTGAGAGTACGGTTGGAGCCAAGGATAACAGAGGCAACCAAAGACACGTAGTTTTGAGTAGTTGGGTGTGGAGCGTGGAAGTTTTTCGTAGGGAGAGACATGTGGAGTGTGGGGGTGGGCATGCGATTGATAAGATAGACGGCGATGGGAAATGCATGATTCTAATATGAGAGAAGAACAAACGCATGAGATAGGAGAGACAACCCAGTTTCAAGTATGTGACGGTGATGACGCTCAGAATAGCATTGTGTTTTGGAGTATATGGAGGTGTGGTAAGATGAGAAATACCATTTGATGCCAGGAATTTATCAAGTCCTTGGTATTCCCCACCATTGTCAGTGTGATTATGTTTTTATTGAAGAATTTTTTCACAAGAGCCTTGAACTCGAGAAAGACACCTTACACATGTGATTTGCATTTGAGAGGGTAGTACCAGATGTATTTAGTGAAGTGATCGACAAAGATAACATAGTATTTAAACGCATCAACCGAATGGACCGAAGATGTCCAAACATCAGAGAACAACACTTCAAGAGGTTGAGATGAAAGAATAGATGAAGTAGCGAAAGGTAGTTTGTGACTTTTATTAATCTGACAATCATTACAATTTATAGATAAAACCATAGGATTCAAGACTTCTAACTTAGAAGTGGATGCAATATGTTTAAAGATAGAAACGGATGGATGACCTAGTCTATGATGCCACTCGGAAGAAATGGTCTTGACACTTGAAAATGCGACTAAAGGAGACGACTTGACTGAGGAGAACAACCACTCATACACACAATCCTTAGTCCCGCCCTGCAAAAGAATTCCCCCGTACGTAGATCCTTCACATGAAACACAGTGGGTAAGAATTCAACCAAAACATTATTTGATATGCAAAATTGGGAAATGGAAATAAGATTCTTTTGCATGGTAGGTACACAAAGAACATTATTTAAAGAAAAGGAATGAGAGGAAATTGTGAGAGATGTGGAACCGGTGCGAGTAATGGGGAGGCCCGTGTCGTCTCCAATCACAATGTCATCAGAGCCGTCATATGGAGTATGTAGAGAGAGATTGCCCAAGTCGGAGGTGACATGGTGAGATATTCCACTATCCAGAAGCCAACCCGGAGTGTCGGGGGTGTTGGTGGCGGAAAAGTGGGCTCGAGGTTGCCATGGAGCCTAGGGGCGTGGATCCGGTGTAGGATGTAAGGTTGTTGGTGTCGTGGTGGTCAATTGGAAGGTAGGACAATGCCTGACGGTGTGGCCCTGAACACCACAAGCTTGGCACTAGCCAAGGTAAGGTCTAGATGGTGGGCGATCATAACGAGGATTCATGGACTGTGGCCTGACATTACAAAATTGAGGGCACATGTTGTTGGAGGGAGAGGGAGAATGCCAATTACCTTGGGATGATTGTGGGTGCCAGTTGTTGTTGCGAGGATGGGCAGGATTGGCCGTGGCCGGAAGTGGTGTCGATACAGCTTGAGAGTGGCGCAGTGAAAGTTCTTTATTGATTAATTTCTCATGGAGTTCTTCGAAGGAGATTAGTGTTTCATGACCATTGACAACATCAACATTCGATTTGTAATTGTCATCAAGACCATCTAGGAATTTCTCAATTAGGTCATCGTCGTCAATTGGTTTGCCCAAAATAGCAAGCTCATCAGCATGACCTTTGATAAATTGCATATACTCCGATATGGTTTGGGACCCTTTTGCAGCCGTTTGGAGTTGCTCTTTGATTTGCTTAATGTGTCCTCGGGTAGGTTTCGCATATATGTTGGCAAGGATGGTCCATGCTTGATGTGATGTGGTGACTCTGGTGATGAGTGGGATGATTGTTGCAGTCAATGAACCGATAAGAGCACTAAAGATTAGTTTGTCTTGGTGAATCCATGTCTGATATTCTGGATTTGGGGATGCGACGTTGTTTGTTGTGATGATAGTCGGAGGGAAGGGATGAAAGTTGTCAATATAACCTTCAAGGTTATAGCCGACAAGAGTAGCATGAAATTGGAGTTGCCAAGAGAGATAGTTTGTGGTGTTTAATTTGATTGTGTTTTGGGTGGAAATATTGATTGATGTAAGAGGTTTGGTGGGTTCGTTGGTGTTTGGGATGGTGATTATGGGGTTCTGTCCAGTCATTATTTTTCAGAATTGCAACGGTCCGATGACGGGTGAAGGAGAAGTGGTTGACTGGTTGCGGGGTTTGTCGTGAGTGAAGAGATGCACCGAGGAGAAAAAAAGAGAGAGAGGCCTAGGATCATTGCTTTTATACCATATAGACAGAGAAATAGAATGGGAAAATATGGCATAACATTTTCCATTGATGGTGAGTGTATATATATACAGTTTTCCTAATCTATAGAATTCCTTAATTGAGGGAACTTTACAGATCAATTAAATCAAATTCAAATTAACATTATATTCTAAACTAGAAGACTAATCTAATTATAATAATTACAGATTCTATCAAATCAAATTCAACTTTAAATTCTATTCTAAACTAGGGAACTAATCTAAATAATTACAAATTCTTTATTTCATTCTATATGGAGATCTTTTTTGCTACATCTTGTGTTGCAATTTGGGCTGGAGCTTGAGTAGGTTATTGTTTTTAACAAAGTTTTATTTGCAGATATCGAAATTAGTCATTCTTTTTTCCTGAAATAACTCATGGAAGTTATTGAAATCGATGTTGTGGCTTTCTAATTTGTGCTTGTATTTTGCAAGTTTTATGCGTAATGAGTATTGCTTTCCTAACATGAAAGAAAATCAATATTTACGTAAAACCATAGGAATACAACTTGAATTTTCAAAGCATGTAATAGAGAAGTTGGGATAAAGAGATACTAAATTATGATTATTTGTGTAAAAAGAAAAACTGTATACGTTTGGGAAAAACAAAAGTAACCTTGTTTCTTTTATATTAAAAGATATATGATCTTAGTATAGTTAAATAGAAAATTATAGCATTAATTTTATATTCAAAGTGAGTGATGACTATAAATAATCAACGAAAATTGATAAAATAAAACAAAATGTGAAAAAATTAGCGGTAAGCATCTATGCTGAACCGCATAGCTGCAATTTATGCATACCTTGATATGTTTGAAATGATATGTTTTATTTTGCACAGTAATAGATAAGTAAAAATATTTCAGGAAGAAATAAAAATACCAATTTGATGTTTTTGATATTTTTATCTTGTTTGCTTTAATATTGTAACTAAAATATAATACAAATTCAAATTTATATTATCAAATATGATTTTAATTTTACCTAAAAACACCTGTCAAAAATAAAACACGTCTCAAAGGGAGCGTTGTTCCAATTACTTGGGTTGGTTCAATGAATTCTATATAAATGAAAAAAATATTATAGGATGATACATTTTCTTATTACCTTGTGCCTTGTAGACTACTTTTCTATTATGGAATTTATGTAACTCTGCAAAGCTTGATAAAGGCTGCAAACTTTAAGAATTTTCAATTTTCAATGTTGCGGAAATGTGAGAATAAAGAAATGCCAATGAATTGAAGGTTAAAGTGTATAAAGTTGAAAGGGATAAATTATAAAAATTGAGTTTATGTTACAGTTTGTGGACACAGCAGCACAGATTGTCTCTAGTCCTGTTTGTATAATACAATTACTATAATTTGTCACATGCATGCTATGTAAACAATTAGAAAAAAAACGTATGTCATGACACATAAGCCTCCAATTTTTTTTTTAAATATATATATATTGAAGATGCAGTAACAAGATAAGAAAATAAAAAAAACTACGCAAACAAAAATGGTATTGGAAAACCATTCAATTGACATCAAAGTCTTCTATCTCACGCATTCAATTTAGAGCTATTATCATAAAATCCCCCTATAATTTTAAAAATATTCAACAAAAAGAATGTGGTTTCAAAAAATTCCCTATAATTTTCAAATTGTTCAAAAAAAACCCTTGGTTCCAAAATCCCCTATAGTTTCAAATTTAATCAAATACCCCATGCCTTCTATAAGATTACGAAAATACTCTTCCATTTATTCCAATTAAACTTTAATTTCTTCCATTTATTCCAATTAAACTCTAATTCATTTCATTTATCATTAACCCACTTTTTTTCACTCATTTACTCCAAAACTCTAATTTTTCCATTTATCACAAACCCACTTTCAATTTAAATCCCAATTTTAACCCTATTCAACTCTAATTCATTTCATTTATCACAAACCCACTTTCAATTTAAATTTCAATTTCAACCCAATTTCAATTTATAATTATATATATATATATAATTATATCACAAACCCACATAAATAAGTGCATATATAATTATATATACGTACATATATATATACAATGATAAATACATAAATTTATATATATATATAACTATAAATTGAAATTGGCTTGAAATTAGAATTTAAATTTAAATTGGGTTTATAATAAATGGAAGGAATTAAAGTTTTGGAGTAAATGAGTGAGAGAAAGTGAGTTTGTGATAAATGGAAGAAATTAGAGTTTAATTGGATTGAAAATTGAGATATAAATTGAAAGTGGGTTTGTGATAAATGAAATGAATTAGAGTTGAATATGGTTAAAACTGAGATTTAAATTGAAAGTGGGTTTGTGACAAATGGAAAAAATTAAAGTTTTGGAGTAAATGACTGAAAGAAAGTGGGTTAGTGATAAATAAAATGAATTAGAGTTTAATTTGAATAAATGAAAAGAATTAGAGTTTAATTGGAATAAATAGAAGGGTATTTTCGTAATCTTATAGAGGGCAGAGGGGTATTTGATTAAATTTGAAATTATAGGGGGTTTTTGGAATCACGGGGAATTTTTTGAACAATTTGAAAATCATAGGGGGGTTTTTGAAACCACAAGAAGATTTTTGGACATTTTTGAAACCATAGGGCGGTTTTCTGATAATAGCCATTCAATTTAATACAAAAACAAAATGTCACAAACACATAAAGCTAAAAAATTACAAACTACACCAATTCCTATAAGTCCTACATTCTTGAAACTAGTAATAAGATAAGAACACCAAAAAAGTTGTGGTATTAAAAACCATCCATTTAACACTGAACCCTTCAATCTCATACATTATATAGGACATTTTCACAACATAAAAATTTGAAAATTTATGAGTTACACTCATTCCATATAAAACCCTTATATTTTTAAAAAAGGTAAATTATACTTTCACCCCCTAAAGTTTATCTTAATTCCACTTTGATATCTTTGAATTTCAAAGATCTTAATTACACTTTAAGATTTGTTTTTTGTCCCACTTAAACCTCCCTCTGTGTTGACTATGTCTGCAAATGAGCCGAGCCGAGCCGAGCCGAGCTTTGAATTGTTAGGGCTTGGCTCGTCTCATTCGGAGGAGAGCTCGATCTCAATAAAATTATGAACAACAGAGCTTGAGCTCAACTCAATCAAAGCTTGACTGAGCTCGAGCGGCTCGACAAGCCGTATTGCTCTTGGCTGAAGCTTGTATGACTCTTGACTCGACATACCACTATAAAAGTGACTTATTAAGTTTTTTTTGACTAATTTAATTATAATTCATGTCATTAATACTTGGCACTAATTTATAAAAAGCACCCAAACACTTAATTATAATTCATGCCATTAATACAAGGCAACTCACACTTTTCAAATGCCAATAGAAAGCTTTATTTATAAACTTACGCATACAACTCTTATTCTTAAAGTATCAATGTGGGACAAATTTGAAGTTCTCATCTCTAATTATGAATGGAAGTGTAATTTAAAGCCTAAAAACACAACACAAGAATGCTGAAAAAAGAAGTTTTCATCTCTTAGTTTTAACATTCTTTACCCATTTTCATGCTTGAGAGCTTTCTTACAAAAGTCATTTTAATTTGTACCAAGGTTGTGCATAATTTTGTTTATATAATATAGTTTAGATTTAGTTATAATGTAAATTCATTATTTATATATATATACATACACCATGAATTCTAAAGGAAAATAAAAGAAATAAGGTTTTCTAATATTTAAGCACAATTGAGCTTAATCCAATATGGGCCTCACTTATATAATAATTTTTATTTTTAGATAGGTAAGAATTATGTATTATATAATACAAAATATAATGAGCCCATATTATATGTAAGTTGAGAAGTTTTTAACGAGCTTTGTTCATGAAAATGTTCACGAGTTTTTAACGAGTCTTGTTCACAAGCATGTTCATGAAAAATGTTCACGAGCTTTGTTTGCGAACATTTTCGAGCCGAGCTCGTAGTTATTTGAGCTTGGTTCATTTATGAAACTAGATTGAGAAAATGACTTGAGTTTGGTTCATTTATTAAATAAACAAACGCGAATCGAGTTTTTATCAAGCTACTTTGTCGAGTGCTTGGTTCGTTTGCAGACCTAGTGTTGACACCGTCAACCAATTCCGTTAAGTGTGATGTCATCATCTGACCATTATATAAATTGTCTAATTTGATCTCACAAAACGTGTGTTTTGTAAAAAAATATAATATCCAAGAACAAAGAGGTAATTGCACGAATTACTCTTAGTAAAATTAACGTCCGTCTTGTTGAAGAGTGTAACTGAGATATTTGAAATTCCAGAGGTCAAAGTGAGTTTAGGGAGACTTGCCAAGTAAAAGTGGGATTAACCCTTTTTTTAAACTTAGAAGTAGGAATGACAATTTATACCGCATCGTTCTTTATTCAAGGATTTGGAAGTGCTTTTTATTTCGTAGGAACGAATTTGGTAAAAGAAATTGAACCTGTCACGGAGGGGACGGGTTTTGATAAAGACCCACCCCGCCCTATTTACACTAACTTTAACTTTTTTTTCTATTTATATATACAAAACTAAAATTTTAAATACTTTATTAGGTTAACAAATTTTCAAAACAAAAGAGCAAAACACAAAAGGTTTTGATGAATTGCCAAACAAAGAAATTGGTATCCAAAGTGTGGTGATGCTCGGAGACAAGCGCGCGCACAGATACTACTCCTTGCTGCCTCAGCTGCTCAAACATCCCACACCAGACAACCGGCGAGCCATTCAACAACTCCACTCTCACCTCACCACCAATGCCTCACTCTCTCCCCAAACTCTCACCACCGCACTCTGGAACACCATTCTTCGCCACTACTCACTCGGTCCCTTCCCTCACCAAGCTATCCTTCTCTTCAAACACCTTCAACTCCACCACCCACACCGACACCGACACCGACCCCGACCCGTCTCGTTCGAAAGCTTCGCCTACTCTTTCCTCATCAAAGCTTGCGCCAATATGGAAAAACCTGTAATCGGTATGCAATTTCACGGGCTTTCTCTGAAGGCTGGGTTTGAATTTGAGGTGTATGTGCAAACTGCTTTGGTGAATATGTATGTGGTTTGTGGGTCGGTTGTGGAAGCGAAGAAGGTGTTTGATGAAATGCCTGAGAAAATTTTTGTCACATGGAATGCTTTGATTACTGGGGTGATGAAGTTGGGGGAGTTGGACCTTGCGCGTGGGCTGTTTGAAGTGATGCCGGAGAAGAATGTGGTTTCGTGGACTGGTTTGGTTGATGGGTATGTGAGGATGAACCGGCTGGAGGAAGCGTTGTGGTTGTTTCGGAGAATGGTTGTGGATGAAGGTATTAGACCGACTGAAATAACCATTTTGGCGATAATGCCGGCACTTTGGAAGCTCAGAGCTCTCGAGCTTTGCGAATCGGTGCATGGTTACGGAGAGAGGAGTGGGTTCAATGCGTCTGATATTCGGGTAGTGAATTCCCTTATAGATGCTTATGCGAAATGTGGGTGTGTAGCGAGTGCATTGAAAGTTTTTGAGGAATTGTCTGCAGAGAGGAGGAATTTGGTGTCGTGGACTACAATAATATCTGGGCTTGCAATGCATGGTATGGCGGAAGAAGCTGTGGATTGTTTTAGAAGGATGGAGACGGCTTGTGTGAAGCCGAATAGTGTGACGTTTTTGAGTGTTCTGAACGCTTGCAGCCATGGAGGGTTGGTCGAACAGGGGCTAGCGTTTTTCCGTAAGATGGTTACTGAGTGTCAGCTTGTACCGAATATTAAGCACTACGGGTGCTTAATAGACATGTTGGGAAGGGCCGGGAGGTTAGAGGATGCAGAAAAGATGGCTTTGGAGATTCCGCCCGAGATGGCTAATGTTATTATTTGGAGGACGCTTCTGGGCGCTTGTAGTGTACATGGTAATGTTGAGATGGGCGAAAGAGTTACTAGGAAGGTATTAGAGATGGAAACAGGATATGGCGGTGACTATGCGCTTTTGTCCAACATCTTTGTTGGCGCTGGTAGGTTTGCTGATTCAGAAAGGACTAGGAGAGTGATGGATGAGAGAAATGCACCAAAAGTTCCCGGCCTTAGTTTGGTTTGAGTAGTATAGAAGCAAAAATTCAAAAAAGCATGGTATGTTACTTAAAACCGATTTACTTTGATAAGCAAGTCCTCCATGAGAAGACTGAACACATGGTGTGTGGATAGAATCAATCTCTTCAACCTCGGGCACTGTCTATTCACGTGGAGGCATAATTTGGTGAGAACTAGAGTTACAGTGGTGACTGACAATGAACTTACTATGGAAAGGCTCTTTTTTTTTCTTTTTTCGGTGGGGGTGTTGGTGTTTGGACTGGTTTCTATACGTGGAGTTAAATATACTCCATAATATTCTCATAGGCCAGATCTTTACTTTTGGAGAACTCATCTTAATATCCTTATTCGGAGGGAAATGTAGTCTTTCAGGACCCTGTAAGGGGGAAATGTCCCGAAATCCTTTGTAAGGCCTTGTGCCTATTTTTATTATTTTTCAAATTATCTTTATCTTTCAAAAAAAAAAAAAAAAAAAAAAAAAGAAAGGGGGAAATGTTGTCTCGGACAGTTGTATTTATAATATGATGTTAGAAAAGAAAGGGGGTTTTTCATGTATTATGTTCGAAAAGAATAATGTATGAACAAGGATGTTGGAGCAAAGTTAGAGGCTGGTTTTGTGATTCTTAGGCCATGTTTGGTAGGCGGTCTGGTCTGGTCTGAGCGATGTTCTGAAAGTCTGTTTGGTAAGCGGTCTGGTTTGATGGTCTTGGTCTGAGAAAACTGGAACCAGACCATGTTTGGCAAACTGTCTGGTTCCAAATATTTTTGAACCAGACCATGTTTGGCAAACTGGTCTGGTCTTAAATTTTTAGAAAACTGTAAAAATATTAAATATATTTTATATGTTGTAATAACCTTAAAAACCCAAAAAATTAATTTGGCATCATTTGTTAAAGTAGTTTTCAATTTGGTGTATTATATGTATTTCTTACATGATAATGTCAGCACATCCCCTAAAATTTACCAACAAATTGATTTTATACCTGCCACAATTTTTATTATACATAAAGTACACAGTCAAAGAAGTTTTACAAGTGCATAATAAGTAATATTACACGAAATGTATCAGCCCATTACTACAACAACCACTACACTAAAAAATATAAACACCATAAACATGAACAGACATCCAAGACAACAACAACCACCATATAACATGTACTCATGCTTCCTTTGTTGATATTGAATTTCTGCAATAACATTATCAAATTCAGATGACTTCTCCTTGAATCTCCCTTGCACACCATGGACATAGTCTTCCAACCATATAAATGAATCCTTGTGATCCTACATTTATAAACAAAAACATGAAATTAATATTTTAAACCGACAATTAATTCAACATGGTAAAATTCCAAATGACAACTAAATTGTACCTTCCATTCTGGACATCTGTAAAATCACTTTCCGAAATTCTTTTTTGTTTTAGCCTGATACAATTTCATTTCACCAATACCACAACCACAAATGGGCACCTTAACCTGATGCATTACTACAAATACAAGTAAAACAAATGATGAGCAGGATATAATAACACAATGTACAATTTATAAATAGATTATAATTACAACTATACAAATAAATTGATTACCAAAAAATCCTAGGATTCATTTCAACCATGAGTCGTGTAAGTATAGATTTCGTTGGCAATCCTATCATGCAATCCTTCCATTACATTGTCCTGCCCTCGCGATGCACTGTTCTCGGCTGAAGGATCCGCATCAACATCAGCATCTGGTTCTGGAGGATCACTATCAAAGAGGTTGTTGGCCACATATTGACACCTAGAGGGGGGGTGAATAGGGTCAATTACAAACTTTGAGTCTTTTCCGGTTTGACTTTGTTTTAACAAAAATAATCTTTGTAGAGCTCTAGTCAAACACTTAGTTAGATAGATGATCCTTAAGTGACTATCTCATTTCATACTTTGAATCATGAACAATAAATTTCATTACCAAATATATACATTATGGATTCAAGAATGAAAACTAGTTCAAGCATTCATTACAACTTAATATGTATAAGCACTTTTCTCACATATGTATAGAAATGATAAAAAGAGCTATCTGTCATAAAGAGTACTTTGAAGAGTTTACAAAAAATAATTAAACATTTTGTGCATATAAACTCTTGAGAAGAATGATATATTCAATATGCATTATGTCAAACACTTGGGGTGCATATGAACATATTATGCTAAGGTGTGTTGAATATGAATTTTATCAAACATTTGGTGTGCACATGGATTATATCTAAATGACATGGTAGTCTAGGCTATAATCTAATCATGTTCACAATTTTAATTCATTTCAACAATGCATTTTTCTAACCTCTTCATGGATACACAACCATAAGCAATTTCATAGCATGACATCAATATAAAGTTCAAGATTATAAATGCCAATTGCTTATAAGGTAGAGAGATTAAGGGATAGAGAAAATGCAAGTCAAGACACCAAGATTTTCTATGGTTCAACCAAGCAATCTATGTTATGGTGTGATGAAGATAAGTTCTATAAATTCACTTGAACTTATTCATTTTCCTAACCTCTTCATTAATACTCAAACACAAGCAATTTCATAGCATTGATATATAAAGCTCAAGATTGAAAACGACAATTGCTTTTAAAGTAATGGTGTGGTGAAGATACATTATATCAAACACTTAGTGTGCAACTAGATTATAGCAAATTAATGAACAAGTAGAGAATTTATAATCTAAGCTATAATCAAGTTCACATTGCAATTTACTTCAACCAAACATTTTCCCAATCCCCTCATGAATATTTAAGCACACACAATTTCCAAGCATTGATAAATAAAGCTCAAGATTGAAATGAAATTGCTTGTAAATTAAGGAGTTAAGGGATAGAGAAAATGCAAACCAAGACACCGAGTTTTTACATGGTTCAACCAAAGCTTTGGTCTACTCCATGCCTTGAGAAAACCTCTCAAGGATTCCACTATCGAGTTTTTCTTGCGGGTGAAAAACAAACCCTTACATGCTCCTTCTTCCGGGTGAAGAGCCAACCTTGCTCACTCTTGCGGGTGGAGAGCCAACCTTTGAACACTCTTGCTTCCGGGTGAAGAGCCGACCTTTGCTCACACTTGCGGGTGGAGAGCCAACCTAATCCTCTCTTTTTAAGGTAGAGAAAAACCTTTACAAAGCTTCAACAAGCCCATCCCATGCCAAGACAACTTCTTGGTCTTTCACTCACAAAGAATACGAATGGAATTTGAGTGTACAACATTTTCTCTCAATAGATAGATATGGAAATTCAAAGCTCACTTCCTCACATACTTAGAGTCATAAATGAAATAATCAAATGAAAAGCTCAACTCAATATGTGGAAGAATGAATCACAAGAAGATGATATGAGTGATGCACAATGGTGTGATTCCTATAGGAGAGTTTTCTACCCAAATATGAATTCAAAAATGAAGCACAAATGGTAGATTTCAATACAACTCCTATCCCTCTCTTCTTCTCCCTCTTTTGGCTCATATATGACATATATAGAGAGTAGGAAACAATTCTAGCCGTTTGGGGGTGTTTTGGGTAGTTTAGAAGAAGTTTGAATCAAAAAATAGTCGTTGGAAGTCGTTCCAGGCCGAGTCGGTCGACTGACCTGCTTCGTCGGTCGACTGACAAATGTCAAAAAAATTGCCAAAACGCCTCTGGTGGGTTCGGTCGACTGACCATTTAGTGTCGGTCGACTGATTCGAATCTGCTTTGTCCAGTTCCACTCTTTTGGTCATAACTCGAGTTAGAGACATTCCTATGATGTCTTATAGACTTATTAAGGTCCTTGACATTCCTAAAAATAATATTGAGATTATAAAATAATATATTCATTTAAATAAATTCTTAATATTTGACAAAAGCTTTTCATGATTGAAACAATTTTGTTCAAAGCTTTAATACATGTCTAGAATCCATTTCAAGTTATATGAAATAAGTTTGGGTTCTAGGACAACCTCTTTGTTGAGTTCTTTCATAGCTTATGAAAGCTTGAACTAACTCAACTCTAGCAAAGACTATATATATGAATGTATCATCAATGATGTTCATAGTCTAATACTAATGGTTCAAGGACTCATGGATGACGTAAATGATATGCATGGTCCTATATGCTAATTTGTCAAGAGTTGAGTTTTCAAATAAGTTATTTCAAAAATAACTTTATATTTAATCTAGCACTCACCCAAGACTATTTTACCCAATTCTTTGATCTTCAATTTCTTTAAGCTTTGGGTTGATGTCTCCATCCTTGTCTCCAATGTATTTTGAGCTTTACGCACATTTGCTTGATCTTCTCATGGATTCACTAGCTCTCTTGAGTTTTATCTTGAATCAACAACCTATTAAGCATAACTCAAGTAGACATTAAATTCACCACATTCAATGGTTTGTTATCATCAAAATGTCATGTTTACCCATGGTGAAAATCCTTGGGTCAACAGAGGTCATCTCGCATAGTCTGCATCCGAATGAAATTATGCAGCGTACAACAAGCAATCACTATTGCTACTTGGGCTTCGAACTTGTACCCGGGCATTTGTCTGAGTATACCAAATCTCATCTTTAACAGGCCGAAACATTTTTCAATAACAGTTCTCAACGAGGAATGCCTAAAATTAAAGGCTTCCTGGCAGTTTCGTGGATTTCCACCGCTCCGACGGATGTCTGGCAAGTGGTATCGATGGCCCTGATATGGTGCCAAGAAACCCTCACGATTTGCGTAGCCGGCATCTACCAGATAGTACTTCCATGAATTGATTACATGTGAAAAAAATCACCATATATAAATTATTTCTCTTTGTCATGATATTTTATGCATACACAAAGAATTATTATTTCCATAATACCTGGCGGTGGTTTTGGGAATCCGAAGGTTTCGTTGGCGATACACTCATTCAAAATGCGTGAATCATTCGCCGATCCTTCCCAACCTGTTAGGACATAAGTGAATTTCATATCGAAAGAGCGAACAACCATGACATTTTGTGTTGTAATGCCTTTTCTGCCACGAAATGGTGTTTGCATATCCAAAGGTAGCTCTACAGCGATGTGTGTGCCATCTATTGCACCCACACAGTGTTCAAAGTAGGGAAAATATTTTTCACTGAATAAAATCTCATGAGGGGTGACAGTTAGATCTGGTGGCACAATAATTTCCGTTCCCAGTTGTAGAACCTTTCCTAACACTGAATGGAAATGTCTTGTAATTGTTTCTGTAGGGTGTTAGAATCTTTCTGCCGTCACCCGAATTCTGGTATTATGAGCTATTGTTAACAGGAAAATACCCACTTGTTCCTGTACAGTTAAATATCTTGAATCTTCAAGACCTAGAAATTTTAGCTTGGCACATAGATTGTTGAAAACTTGTGGCTTCATTCGGAAGTTTTCATAGCAACGCGTTGGGCTTGTGGCAATCTCAATTATGTAATCCCTACCTCGTAAAGCAGAATTCCTAACAGGATGCTTGTTGTAATGTTTTCTCTGATAGTCTTCCCAGACGGCACGCATTACAATTATCGACCCTTCATTGATCTCATTGTCTTGAAGGAAGTAATTCACCATCAAAAGACGCAAATCGTTGTCCATATTTTGCAGACCATATGGTGAGCCAATTGCCCTTTCAGCAACCAAATGGTGAAGCAATTGCCACAGGGTCCCTTAAAATGAACAAGTTTAGTTAGTAAATATAGAACAACAGAGCTCATTATATATCAATAAACACTCCTGCACTAATGGTTATTTATATATCAATAAACACTCCTGCACAGAGCTCATTAATTTCAATAGCACTATGATCCTGCTGATAAACAAGTGGACAATGTGAACTCAGAAAATGAACAAACAGCTCATAGAGGAGCAACATAATACTTGCAATTATTACTAATCTACACTACAAGAGCAATTGTTATGCCCCGCTATTTTATAAAAATCTGGATAAAGATCAGCCTTATGCAACAAAGGATCAGAAAAATATGATTTCTATTTTCATATTTCATCATAAAAAAAAAGGAAAAAAACCGAACAGAAAAGAAAAGATAAAAGTCAACAAATTGTGATACAGATTTCATATGGAGATGACCCCATCTCCTATTCCAATACAACAAATAGTATACATACAACCATGTTTTCCAAAATCAAAAACCAAAAAGCCAACAAATTAACTATTTTTAAGCAGCAAAGAAAACATATAGTCTATCGGAATAAAAACACACAACATCAAAACATAAGCATAGTCTAAAGATGAGCAATCCAAATGCGCCTCTTCTCATCAGTATTGTTTATAAACCACACCCTCCACTCTACATCCGCCTTAAGGGCCAGCAGAACCTTCATATACTCCGCGGTATCCAAGTCCATTGTATTCAAGATATTGGTACACTCAAGGAACAGGTCGGTAGGATTTTTCTCAGGATGTGGAGATTCCCCATCTTGGTCTTTCATCTGCGCATTTGTTGTATGAACTTCTGAAGATTGCGGCTTTAAAGCTTCTAAAAAATTATTGGTGTTTTGGGTGCTAGTGGCACTCAACTTTTCAATAGCAGCCTCAATAGCATCAGGAACTGAGGAACCGGTCCTTTCTTTCCTGATTTTTTTATTTGGAGGAGGTACCGGAGAAGGATTGACCTCAGCAATGTCATCATCATCGACTTCCAAGTTGGTGACATATAGAGTAGGACAGGAGGATGAATCGAGAAATGATTGGGGTACCCTAGTAAATGACTGAACATATTTTCCAGTGGCTACGGTATCTTTGAATATGGAATCCAACTTCAGGTAAAGTGGAAAACCTTTCTTGAACTTGGAATAAGCCTACAAATTAAATTTGAAAACAAATATTAATAATTTATCGTTTGAAAAACATGTATTTGTTTGAAAATAAATTTGGTACTACTAACCTTATATGGGGCCTCCTCCCAACAATCATTCTCCACAATCACCATACAGTTAGTAATGTCATAGCCAGTTCCAGATAGACCCTTAAGTTTTCCAAAAGCCATATAATCTTCCCTCAACCGCCTCATTTTATTTCTAAGTTGTTCCTTAATCCATGTTTCCCCTGTCTGCTCTGTCATGAATTTTATTAAATTATGCCAGCCCAAGTTAGTAAACCCGGATGAAGTTTTATTACCCGCCTTGACCTCCTCCTCCATTTTAGACACAAACAACGACAGTTTGACTTCAGTCCATAAATCCTTTTTCCCCTTCCCCTTTCGCGACTCTTGCACTCCCTCAAGATTCTTAGCAATGTCATCATTACTGTCCATCTATTAATAACAACCAAAATAACAAAAATGGTATTAAAATAGAAAAGATACACAACAACTCAAACAGAACAGTTCAAGGATGCAAAAATAAACTATAAACATGGTTGTCAATCAAATGGAACTTTATGGCACCCAGACATTAAAATTGATATAGTATTAAAGTTTGAATCAAGGCAAGCAACATACAATGATTTAATGGCACCCAGACATTAAAAAAAATTTGCAGTTCTTGACTCCATTGATAATGACCTCCATCACTGAAATCTTTCAATCATCCACATCACCTATCAGGAGGATAAGACAGAACAGAAATATTTGTCCTTCCCAAATTATCTTTTGATAGAGTGTGTCAATTCTTTCATCACAATAACAAGATAAAGCAGTGTAATGTCAAAAATAAGGAAGTTGATATGTCGAGAAAACAGTAGAGGAATCAATATACCTTCTGTAAAGGTATGGTAAAATACCATGATTTTCCTACAGTGAATGATGACTGAACATTTTCAAAGTTTGATAATTGGAAGGAAGGTAAGTTTAAAATCTTATAATATCTCCCCTAATATAATAATTCAAATAATGGAATGAATGTATTAGTAACAGTTCTTTCATCACATCAAATGACAGATACTGGCAACATTCTTCCAAAAATTACCCAAATGATGAAACCATGTCAAGAGGTTAGCAAAATAAGATGAAATGGGCACCTAACTATTACGAATTACCAAAGTAAGTTTGAGATGGAGGACTTTTTCAATTGAATTATTCCAATATATATATGTAGAACATGATATAATAACATATATATACAATTGTAAAGATTTAAGGATTGGTATGAAACTCATTGGCAGATACTATGAAACTCAAACTTGTGAAGTATAAGTGCCCATCTTTACATATCACTGCCTAGGTCTGATTGAGTATCTCTGATTTGTATCACTGTATCAGCTTACCCTTCTGTTGTTTATTTATTTTTCTTCTTTTTAGAAGGGTCTTGCAGTTTACAAGTCATGAGTGAACAACAATAATGACAATAATAATGTTAACAAAATGTTATTTTTGTTTCATGACATGAAATAACTCGAGGTGCAACTATGACCAATAAATAATAGGCCATACGAAAATATTTTGGGGAAGCTTCAGCTGTCTTGTAATTAATTACTAGAAAATATTTTGAGATTTTTTTGCAGCAAGGAAATCACAAAGAGCAATAAAGTGGTAGCTTAAAGTACTGCCTCCAAGGCTAGCATGCAGCAAGGTGTTTTCTTTTCCCTAACATTAGTTGATTCACTCAAGTGCTCATTGAAATGCATGTTCATGCACATAGCACATTAAAATGTTGCAGATTGAACTAAGTGATTGCGATAGAAACATCTTTTGGCATTTTCTTTTGTTAAGTTCATATACAGAAAGAAAAGATTGATGGCATGGGATGTGCATTTCTACAACCATTCTTGAAGCAAAGTGCGTGTACATGTTCATAATGTCGGACTAGAATTGGTAATTTGTAGAGGACTACAGGGGTTTACGCTTCCTTGTCGAGTATATATGTTTTAACCTTGTTCTTGCTATTTTAGGTAAATTCATGCTTGACAGCAATAATATTCTACGATTATAAATTCATCTATTTTCAGACCATATTTTTTACTATCTGTTATTTGATGGAATAATCTTGAACAATAGAATTGTTGAAGAGCCACAATGTTTTAGGCTATAGCCGCAGTACAAATTGCTCTTATACCTTAAATCTCCTAAATAGCAAGCACCTTTTGTCAGTCTATCTTTTATGGTCATTATTTGACGACAACCCTTCCTTACCCCCTATCCTCTCTCTTTCTCACTCACAAACACATACACACATAAACACACACATGTATTGAATATCAATTCATCATCTCTCTCTCCATCAAAATTTCCCCAATACTAAGAAAGATGGGCAACACTAATAAATAACCCAACTCACTCTTGCTCTTCTTCACCTTAATTTGTGCAGCATATGTTATACAAGGTCCTATAGCTAGTCCTTCCCTATATATTGTACATGTTTCTAAACTATGTTTTCTTGTTTAATTTCCTCTCCTCTTTTGGATTAATTATGAAAACCCTTTTTCTTTTTAGCATAATTTTTGGGGGTACAACTAAAAAATATCCAACTCTTGGATCAATTATTAGTCAACAAGAAATAGCTTTAATAGTATACATATAAAAAATCAAAAATCATAAAATTCCAGTTCAAACACACCATATACATTTCAAGCTTATGCAATTACAAAGAATAAGATAGTACCACTTTTCGAAGCTAGTTATATGCCTCAAGCTGCTCTGGTTCAATATTGGAGAAACTCTTGTACCTTCCATAATCGAAAAACCACAATCAAACGACAGGAATTATAGATACGGACATAATTATCACGAAATTAGTATATGTATACATATATATCAATATATATGTCTGTATTGAAAATAATGAAGTTGTGTATATATATGTATATATATATATATATGTACCAGTTGTCGAAGTAATTTACCTTGTCTCCTTCAGATTCAACCACTAAAGACCAGAAGTATAGATCGTCAAGGGTTTGTGAAGAAGAAATTTCGAAAATCCCCAAAATGACGAAAATCGACCAACACATAAATGAAAAACCCTAGAATCCAACGAAATCGGACAATGGTTGAAAGATAACAAGCCGATTTATGGGATTATTAGAGAGAGGGGAGAGTGTTCTTCGTTCTAGGGTTTGTGGAGAGAGGCCACGAGAATCCCTAATAACGAACGAATGTCAGAGAAGGAGGTCTTGAGTCGATGGGTTTCTTTTGGCGACCAACGAAAATGGAGGAGGAGTGTGTTCTAGGGTTTTGTGGAGAGCGACGACCTGCGAGAGAGGAGGTGTGGTTAGTTGAAGAGATATGTGGTTCGTGGGTTATGAGATTTTGGTCTGATTTGGTTAGGCGAAATGTGATAAGACCAGCATGAACCACCAAATTTTTTGGTCTGATATGAGAGAGTTTTGGTCTGATTTGGTACCATTTGGTCTAACCACAATTTTAGGACCAATGTTTACCAAACATGGTCTGGTCCCATAAAACACAAGACCAGACCAGACCACATGGGACCAGACCACCTACCAAACAGGGTCTTTAGCTTCTTTAGGAGATAGAACTTTCAAAGGCTTTTGGCATATATATGCTGAAAATCTGGGTTACTTTGAGGCAATAAAGTTAAACAGAAGATTGCACTTCTGGTTAAAGTTTCTTGGTACTGGTCTTATTAGCTTGTAAATGTGGAGATACCTGATTGCAATAGAAATTTTGTGGCTCCTTGCGTAAGCGAGCAACGATTGTCGCAGTGCAGGAAACCTTGCATGTAATATAGTAGAATTATTGCCAAAGGGCATATAGCATTTGCCAATAGCTATAATTTATAAATGTCAGAATGAATCTGCTTCATGCCTTTTGAGTCTAAAAACTAGCTTATATGAGGAATAAATTCAGTGAGTCAGGCCTTTGTGCCATGGCTGCTAGTTGGGACTGTATGAGGCTGCAAGAGGTTGGGAAAGGCTAGGTCATCACATAGGACCAAAAAGAGGTCGAAGATTACCCTAGGCTCAGGTATATTGATGTATATGTAGAAGGAAAGCACATTTCAGTTAGTAAGATCTAAATAATTTATCATCAAATTTGCTCCAGCAAGTGTTGACTGCTTTTCCTGACACGATTTATATTGTACAACTGCAATGCATGCCGATGGAACTAACTTTCCTTTACAAAGAACAGAAAGTAACGGTTTCTTTCTTTCAGTGGACTTTTCCACGCAACAACTAGCTCAGTCCTATTTGCACGTCCAGAGAATTTCTGCACTACGTTCATCATCTCATTTAAGAAAATAACGATAGGAACTCTAATGCTATAACACCACATGCATCTGCACCAATATAGGTGATGTATTTTGATCAAGACGAAGACGTTTCATTCTTCTCTACCACGAGCCATCTTGAAACACGTATCTCAATCCGGACATTTCTCTCGCATTCATTAGCCAAGTTGAGCTGGCAACGGTAAAAGTTCGAGGCATTTTAGGATCACAATACAAGGACAGAGTAACGGTAACGTCAAAGCTTAGTTAGCAGAAAATGTAATTGCTCAGTTATGTATGGTAGGTTGAGACGAGGAGATTTGTCGACTTGGTGGTAAATTTATATGGTCATCTGATGGACTTCTGAGACACATTTCAGATATTCGAAGGAATGGTCATTTGTTTCAATGGTTTCGAACCAAATGGTTGTAATTTGATATTTTTGTGTCATTCTTGGTTCAATTTCCGAAAGCAGTTCTCAAAAATTAATGAATTAGAAAATTTGTCTTTGGGGATCTACATAAGTCAGGATTCCGGAAAAATGGACGTTTTAGTAAAAGAATTCTAGAAAACATTTTTATTTGTCTGAGATAGTTATTTGCGCAACTGTTCGTTAATGGGCAGACTTGTCATGAGCCACAAAGAATGGTACAATCTCTCATGCAGAACTTCAAGTGCCTAACCCTAACATGTTGCTTACCTGATTACAAGACTCAGGTTTGGGGAGTAGAAAAGTTATTGAATTTGCTCTGATGTTTCTCTTTCTGGCTTTGTCTGTTTGGAGTAGAAGTTGTATGCAATTTTGTGATCCCACATCGGAAAATAGAAAACGTGAGAGGGCTGTGGAGTATGATATAAGGCATGGGAAGCCAATTGAGCAACATACTTACCTGGACGGGATCAATGGGTGATCAAGAAGGCCCATGGTCTAGGTTGGTGGCCTCCATTGCACTTAGGAGGGGTGCCCGCCTAAGGTCTACCCAAGTGGTAGAGCCTACGTCATAATTTGTGATAGTGGGGGCCTGCGTTCGCGCGGCCCCTTCCCAATTTATAGTTTTAATTTTTTTTCTCAAAATTCTGTCATGTTTTGGTGTTCTGTTTTGTAAAAAGAGGAATTTATTTTTGTCTAACTATTAAAAATATTTACTAGTGATTTTATTATTCTCAAATAGCTTTGGATAGAGGGCAGTAATGAGAAAAAAACTTTAACTATTACATTCTTATTATATATTTTCAATTACCTGCAATCAAATGAAACATAAAATTAATACTTAATATAATATATTGTTAAGCAAAGAAATTCATATGATTATATAATTAATATATTATTAAGCAAAGAAATTCAATTTAAATATGTAGTTACGAATTAATAAAAGTTTTATAGTTCACGAATTTAAATGATCCTATACAGGTCTATGTTCACAAACATATACGAGTCGAGCTCACCATTGCTCATATTTGGCTAGAGCCTGGAAATCGAGAACAGACTCATCTCATTTGATTAACGAACGAGTCTGAACTGTACATGAAAAACTTGGTTCATTTGTAGCCCTAGCTTTGGAACGATGAGTTTGTTAATAATTCACTCTTAGCTTTAGGGGTATATGTTATAGTAAATGCTATGCATGCTCTAATTTGACAAGTAATTTGTATAAAGCCCAAAATAAATCACTAAGGACAAATTTTTTTCTTTCTATAATGGAATAATTATGGAAGCTTTTCATTTCTCTTTTGAAAAAAAAATATCGTTCCATTATTTATTGGAACTTAAAAGGAAATAATACTAAGATCCTATATATTTAGGATGTACAACACTGATGGACTCAAATATTGTTCTTCATTTTTCATTTGATACTATAAAACTAAGTGCATGTTTGGGAAATGATGTGGTTTTGGTTTGGTGTGGTTTGATTTTATTCTGAACTAAAATTATGTTTGGTTCTGATGGTTTTGGTCTGAGAAAAAATAAACTTGAAGAAACCAAAACATGTTTGGTGGAGGTGGTGCGGTTAGAAATTTTGAAACCAAATCATGTTTGGTAACCAAAAAAATTAGGAATTAATAAATTATGAACTAATTACTAATAAAAATAAAATGAACTAATTTAAATATTTATTTATTCTTTTGTACAAATTTATTTAATATTTAAATATTTATTTAATTATTAATTATTTATTAATTTTATTTATTTATTTGGTTTACTTTATTTATTATTTATTATTAATTAATTATTAATTCTATTTTATTTATCATTTTTATTTTTTATTATATTTAAATATTTATTACTCAATATTTATTTATTTATTATTAATTATTTCTATATTAATTATTTAATATTTTACTCAATTTTTATTTATTTGTTATTAATTACTAATTATTTATTAAGTATTATTTTTGTTTATTATTTATTTGGTTTTACTTATTTCCATTTTATTTATTTAATAAAATAACAAGCATGACAATGTTGACTTTTGTTGTGAATGGAATAATACACCAATGATAGATTTGGGGTTATGAGTTAGTTTTAATTTGATGGTTATGAGTTGTGAACAGTGACCAAATCATAAAAAAATCACCTCTTGAGATGGTTTCTAAAATCACCCAAATGGTACACCATGGTGTGGAACTGTTAACCCAAACCACTGCCCGCCAAAAATGGTCTGGTTTACAATTCACAGCCCAAAATCATTTTTTTCAGCCCAAACCCCTTTTCCAGACAGGCACTGTTAATGTAAATATTGAATTTCATTACTGGTGAGGGCTTATGTATTGTTCGTAAATAAAATTTTAAAAATAAAGTTACAATAACATTACTTGTGATTTTGTATGTACACTGACATTCCTTGAGATTCTGTAAATGTACACCAATTTGCCTTATTAATTATTAAATTACACTGATTTATCTTTGTCGAGGTGTGTAACTACGTTCCCGTCCCTATACCTATGATATTTAGTGAAAGAAATTTCTTTCACTAGATAGGTTGTATTTGGTCCCTTGAAAGCTCTACCTCCGATCAGGTATCCATTTGGAATCGAATTTGAAAGACTTAACCATTTTCCTTGTGATGTATCCAATGAAAGCGCCATATGAAACGATCCTGATGATGCGTAGAAAGATCGGGTAGAAAACGATGTCGTTCCTGTCAAAAAGAACAAACAGTGACCGGAAGAGGTACCGGTGGGGTACCGGCCAAATAGGCTCCGACGGTCAATTTAGAACTTGAATCGCTCAGAAAACTATAGCAGGAGTAATGGTGGGTGATTATTGCATACCCTTTTAGATTTTCCCAACACTATATTTATAGGGTTTTTAGTGCGGTGGTCCTGATAGAATTGTAGCGCGTCGTATATATCTTGACAGCTGCACATATGTATCCTGATAGGATTCTGATAACTACCCGTAGGTATTTTATTGAGATGTGTAGAGTCCTGGTTGTAGGTAGCCGGTTGACAAATCCTTATATGCACGTGCCGTACAAGTTATACCTATCAGTTGCCCCCCGTTCCCGAATTCGCTTGTCGAGTTTAGGGAACGAAATCTTTTTTTGTCGTGATTTATTTTATGTAGATTTTTATTTATGAATATATATATATATATATATATATATATATCCAAATGCAATTTTGTTTTTACCCACCTTGTAATTATTGACTACATGCATACTTTAATATATATTTTAAAAAAATGTAACCCTAAAATTTTAAAAATTAAAGGGTCATTTTACTAATTATAGAAAACTTTCAAAAAAAACATTAAATGATTATGTAAAACTTTGTAGGGAGGAAAGCTAATTACTTTTTTAACTTTCTAGCTTCTGAAACTTTCACATATTTATATGTATATATATATATATATATATATATGTGAAAAATGAGTACCTTATGATCACGTTCAACCATTGACCTATATAAAGTGACCTATATAAAGCATATGTGGATGGTTAGAAAAATACTTCAGTAGGAAAGTTGCACCTTACAGGCGTGACTGCACGCCATCCTTCTAGCATCCCTTTAGCTAGCTTGCACCCTACAAGCGTGAGCAGCACGCCAGGACGTGCCAGGACGCCAGCTCTGGCCTGTGCTTCTTCAGGCGTGAAGTGCACGCCAGCAAGCCCACTTTTTAGTTGGCCTGCACCTACAAGCGTGAAATACACGCCAATCCCTCTAGCTGTCCTGTACCCACATTTTCAAAAATTGAGCTACAACGGTCATATTGTAACGGCTACTATACCATATTTCTTCTATAAATTTCACCACTTTGGAGTTTCTTTCCTTGCAATTTACCAGCTTGTTGCTTTCTTTTGTATCTTGCTTCTCCCTCATTTCTTGGTCTAAAATTTTATTTGCCCAAATATTTTTATAAAAATATTCTATGGCACCTAAAAACGTAGACGACGTAATTTCCACTGTCCATCCGACCATGTTTGATAAGTTGAAGAAGGAATTTGTATTTCCGTATGAGGTTGAGCTAAATTGTCCGGGTCTAAATCAAAGGGCGCACCACTCCCTTCTACATGGGATGTTTCTCTACACCTCATATTTTGATGTTGGGCTGCGCCTTCCGCTTCCCCGACTGTCGAGAGAGATCTTGGACCATTTTGGTCTCATCCCTTCCCAACTCTATCCGAACGCCTGGAAGGCTATTCTAGGGGCTCCTCTTCTATGGTGCCTGTGCGGGAATGGACCCATGTCTCTTCAAGAGTTTCTCTCTTGTTATTACATTCAGCGCAATGGTGTTTGGGCCAATTTTTTAACTGCAGTAAAGGGCTTCCCACAGGAGACTGGTGACAATCCAAAGTTTTGGTGGAGTCGTTTCTTTCACGATGAAGGCAACGGAATTGAGTTCCTGGACGCAGTCGAAGGAGAGGACAATGGTCCGTCCGTTCCAAAGGAAGCGGGTGATCTTACGGAAGCGGGTAAAATTTATTTATTTATATATTTATATTTTTTATAACACATCTTCTCTTCTCTTTTGTAGCAAAAAAGAAGCTACCCATTATTTCACCGGAAGAGAAAAAACATATGAAGGAGAGACTGAAGAGGGCAAAAGTTTTCTTGGCCCGTCATAAGGAAGAGCCTTTTTTTGACTCAAGTGCTTTGTCAGGTTATTGTCTTGGTCTTCGTGGAAACCATAATATCCCACCCATACCTCATTTCCCTGACTCTCCGAGTGGGAGTTCATCAGCTTTGCCATCAAATATGGAGCTCCATTCTCCGGTATCTGGAGAATGTCGGGTAATTGTTGACTCTGGTCAAACCTCCCCCGCTCTTCCGATGACCGACGATCGGGCACTCTCCAGTCCTCCCCCAATTTCTAGTGGGAGTCAGGAACTTTCTACTCCTGGAGATCCTAGTTCATCCCTGATAGTTGGTGGGAGTCGAGCGTCTTCCATACCTGGATATCTTGGCGTACCCCAGACAGTTGGTGTGAGTCGAGTGACTGGAGATCTTGACTCACCCCCGACAGTTGGCGGGAGTCGGGCACCTTTCACCAGTTCCAGTGCAGGTATCATCATTAATTTTTTATTTTTTTTTCTCTTAGTATTACTTATTTGTTTTGTCTCAAATACAATATTTTATTGTGTACATAGGGGGATCTCAGTGGTTTCCCCAGGATGTGCTTGATAATTTTTTAAACAAAAAGTGCAAGACAGGTTTGTCGCCTCTGATTCCCTGCTTCTCCTCCTCCCTTCCTGGACAACGTTCTTCTCCCTCTCACCAGATGACAACGAGAGCATCTTCTGGTCCCGTTAGGACCTTGGATCTTGATGCAAATACTATGAGCATGGGGTCTGCCGTTCAGACTGGGTTCAGCCAGTTCTCTAGACCGCCTACTTTCGGCCAGTCTTCGCGACCTGGGTCCATTTTTGGGATGTCCGCCCCTGATTCCAAGTCTTCATCGGGTGATACCGTGATGTCAAGTGTGCAGGTAGCTACTGGAAAGCTCATGTGCGATTTGATGGACGAGGACCTTCAGTCATTGGAGAATGAGAATGAATCTATTGTAGAGGCTTATCGGAGATCTCTCCTTGATGCCGGACGGGTTAGTATATCTGTATTATTTATGGTCCGCTTTTTATATTTTGTATGTTGAACCATCTTTCTTTTTGTAGAATTTGACCCGAGGCAGGTACATAGCCCATAGATACATGCGAGCCGAGTCTGAGAGAGATAAGATGGCTGTCAATCATCAAGCAGAGATCAACGAGCTTCGGGGCCACTATGAGCGTCAACACCAGCAATTTGAGACCGCCCGACTGGAGGAGATCAACAAGCTAAAGGGGACTCATGAATTTGACCTCAAGAGGGCATAAGAGGAACATGCCTCTTTTTTGGCCCAAAAGTTGGGCGAAACAAGGATTGCTGCAGTTGAGGAATTCAGACATTCTCCTGAGCTTCAGGAGCAACAATTAGTTTATTACCTTGGTGGTTATGAGGATTTCCGTGAGCAGGCGACTGCTTTTTATCCAACACAAGATTTCACAGGATTCAACCCTAGTGGACGTCGTAGGCAGTAGTTGTTTCTTTTTCTATGTTGAAATCTTGTAGTGTCGTTGTGATGTTTCATTTTCTTTCATTTTTATCTGATGTACTTTGAAAGTTTATGATTGAAACGATGTTTCTGGACCTTGATCCCTAATTTATGTAGAAAAAACTTAACCTTTCATATTAAGGCAGGTTTTGTGAGAAGATGAGTAATAATTTTACTCTCTTTTGTTTGTAGGATTTGGGCTTCACTCAGCCATATCCTTTCAATAATAAGATTATAACCCCGAGCTTCACTTAGCCCCCCCTTTCCGCTAGGGGACCCATTTTGTTTGGGTGGAAGAATATGTTTATGATAACACAGTAGGTGCTTAATAATTGTAGAAAAAAAAAATTCTCTTTATTGATAATTGGCGGGATAACCGCTCTAACAATTAATGTAAATTAAATAAATTCTACTGCAGAATGCTCGATGGCCTATTGCAAACTAAATCTAATTAAGTAAATGAAACTACTCAAAATGATGCTAAAGAAAATAAAATAAAGGGTAGCCTAAACTGACCCTGATGCTACCTTTCCACTTTTACTGGTGATACTTTCTCAAGTGCTGCGCATTCCAAGGACGGGGTAGCTGCTTTCCTTGGAGGGTCTCTAGCCAGTATGCCCCCTGCCGATATGTACGGGTTACCCTGTAGGGGCCTTCCCAGTTGGGAGCCAGTTTTCCCATTTTCACAATTTCACGGTTGCTGGTGAGTGGGGTGACTTCCCGTAGGACAAGGTCTCCTGGCTGAAACCTTCTCTGTTTTACCCGCGCATTGTAATATCGTGACATTGCCTGTTGGTAGACAGAAACCCTAATCTGGGCTTGCTCCCTCTTTTCCTCAATCAAATCTAAGCTGACTGCCAATTCCTTTTCATTATGTTCTGAATCATAGTGACTTGTCTTGTAACTTTCCAACCCGATTTCAACTGGGGTCACAACCTCAATACCAAAAGCAAGGAGAAAAGGGGTCTCACCCGTGGGTGTTTTGGTCGTAGTCCTGTAAGCCCACAGTATAGCGGGCAGCTGTTCAGGCCAAAACCCCTTGGCCTTCTCCAGACGCTTTTTGATCATCCCAAGAATTGTTCTGTTGGCAACCTTCGCCTGCCCGTTAGCCTGCGGGTGTCCAGGAGAGGAGTAGTGATTTTTTATTCCCAGACTCGAACAAAACTCTCGGAATACACTTCCTTCAAACTGTTTTCCATTGTCAGACACTTTGACCCGGGGGATGCCGAATCTGCAAATGATCGACTTCCAGGTGAAGTCTTTAACATTCTTGGCAGTGATTCGGGCTAGTGGTTGTGCTTCCACCCATTTAGTGAAGTAGTCAATCGCTACTATTGCAAATTTGGTTTGACCCTTACCCCGAAGCAATGGGCCAACCAAGTCGATTCCCCATTGAGCGAAAGGCCATGGCCCAGTCATGGGTGTTAATTCCTCCGCTGGAAGTCTGGGGACATTAGCAAATCGCTGGCACTTATCACATTTCTTCACGTACTGTAATGCGTCATTTTGTATTGTCGGCCAGTAGTACCCTTGTCTTATAGCCTTATGGGCTAGAGATCTGCCTCCTGCATGGTTTCCACATAAACCCTCATGAATATCTTTGAGGATGTAGTTTGCCTCCGTAGTAGAGACACAACGCAAGTATGGAAGAGAAAGACTCCTCTTATAAAGAACGCCGTTGATGAGAGCATATCTGGTAGCACGAAGCCTTATCTTTCGGGCTTCCAATCGGTCTTCTGGTAATTCCCTATCCTGGATATACTTGATGATAGGTTGTGCCCATTCCATACCTTGTTCCACTTGCATGATCATTGTAGTTTCCTCATGGTGAATACTTGGTTGATGTAAATGTTCCAAGGGAAATATATCATCCTCTGGCTCAATAGCTATAGCTAACCGGGCAAGGGCATCTGGATGACCATTCTCTTCTCTTGGTATTGGGCAGATTACGCATTTTTTGAATTGACCGATCAATTCCTTTACCTCTAGTAGGTAAGCCTTCATTTTTTCTCCTTTCGCTTCATACTCCCCATTGACCTGGCCTGCAACCAGTCGGGAGTCGGTGTTGACCTTCAGGTAGGGTGCCTACAAGGTTTGCGTTATTCGGAGTCCTGCTAATAAAGCTTCATACTCTGCTTCATTATTGGTAGCTTTAAACTTGAACCGGAGGGCGTAAGGGAATCTTTCTCCCTCAGGAGTGATTAAAAGCAATCCTGCCCCGCTCGCCTGCGAGTTGGATGAACCATCCACACATAATGTCCAGAGCACCTCCGGGTCTATTGGTCCTTCTGCCTCAGGAATGAGTATTTCTTCAGCAACTTCAGGGGCTTCTTTTAGAGGATAGGTGAACTCCGCCACAAAATCTGCAAGTGTCTATCCCTTAATCGCTGCTCTGGGCTTGTAGTGAATGTCAAACTCTCCCAACTCAATCGACCATTTCACTAGGCGACCGGATGTTTCCGGCTTGTGGAGTACCTGCCTGAGTGGTTGATCAGTAAGGACTATTATCGTATGAGCCTGAAAGTATGGCCTTAATCTCCTAGCAGAAATAACGAGGGCGAATGTCAATTTCTCCATTACTGGATACCTTTCTTCTGCTCCTCGTAAGGCTCGACTTGTGTAGTAGATTGGTCTCTGAATAAACCCATCGTCTCTCATTAGGGCAGAACTTACTGCCGTTAAGGAGACAACTAAGTAAAGTAGAAGTTGTTCCCCTGGTACTGGTCGGGCCAACAGGGGTGGAGAAGCAAGATAACTCTTCAAATCCACAAATGCCTGTTCGCACTCAGGGGTCCACTCAAAGGCCTTTTTAAGCACCTTAAAGAAAGGAAGACATATGTCAGTAGCTCGAGAAATTAGCCTGTTGAGGGCAGCCACTTTTCCCGTCAACCGCTGCACATCTTTGGTTGACTGGGGAGACCTCATGTCCAGGATGGCCCGAATCTTTTCCGGATTAGCTTCAATGTCTCTTCTACTGACCATGAATCCCAAAAATTTTCCTGATGATACACCGAAAACCCACTTGGTTGGGTTAAGGCGCATTTGGTGTTTTCGAAGCACCTCAAAAACTTCTTCAAGGTCCGCCAGATGATTCTCTTTTTTGACACTTTTCACTAACATGTCATCTACGTAGACCTCCATGTTCCTTCCAATTTGATCTTTGAACATGTTGTTGACCAATCTCTGGTAGGTAGCTCCAGCGTTCTTTAACCCGAAGGGCATGACTTTATAGTAGTAAATGCCTCGATCGGTGATGAAATATGTTTTCTCACAGTCAAGAGGGTGCATGGGGATCTGATTGTAACCCGAATATGCATCCATAAAGCTAAGTAGTTCATTCCCTGAAGTAGCCTCTACCAGCATGCCAATTCTTGGTAACGGAAAACTATCCTTTGGACATGCTTTGTTCAAATCTGTAAAGTCGACACAGAGCCTCCATTTTCCATTCGCCTTCTTTACTAGGACCACATTCGATAACCAGTCGGGGTAGTGGACCTCTCGAATGAAGTCCTCCTTTAGAAGCTTGTCAACCTCTGACATTATAGCTGCATTCCTCTCTGGGGCAAACGTTCTTTTCTTCTGCTTTATAAGCTTGGCAATAGAATCCACATTTAGGCGATGTTGTATAACTTGAGGATCAATGCCCGGCATATCTTCATGTGTCCAGGAAAACATGTCTTGATTTTGTTTTAAGAATCGAATAAGTTGATCCTTAACATCATCGGGGAGCAGAGACCCTATGCTTACTGTTTTTCGGTTCCCGCCTTCTTCCAGGCTTACCTCTATGAGGTCCTCTACTGGCTCTGGTCGGGGAGTATTTTGACTTGAGACTGATTCGAGACCTTCGATAGTAAGTGATTCCCGTGACCTTCTATCTTTTAGAGCGGCTGCATAGCATTCCCGTGCCATAGCTTGGTCTCCTCTTACCTCTCCTAGACCATGATCAGTTGGGAACTTCATTAGCAAGTGGTAAGTTGAAGTTACTGCTTTCAATGCATTAAGAGTTGTTCTTCTGAGGATGATATTGTAGGTGGAAGGGCAATCCACTACAAAAAAATCTACCATGATGGTAAGCTGTCTTGGAGCCACCCCTACAGTGAGAGGAAGGGTCACTATCCCCAGTGGAGAAACCTTCTCTCCAGAAAAACCGACTAGTGGCGATTTGGATGGCTTTAACTGGTCCCTTCCTATACCCATCTTGTTGAAAGCTTCAGAGAATAGCAAATCTGCAGAACTTCCATTGTCGATCAACACCCGTCGGATAGTAAAATTGGCCACTGCCACGGTGATTACCAGTGGGTCATCATGGGGATGTTGTACTCCCCGTGCATCATCGTCAGTGAAAGTAATGACCTGCTTTTCTAGTCGTGGTGATTTGGAAGGTGGAGTAGAGGTATCCACCTCTTGAACCTCCATCATATTTCTAGCCCTTCTCGCATGAGCTTTTCGGGATGAGCTTGTTTCTCCACCTCCAGCAAACCCTCCAGAAATCACATTGATCACCCGAACCGGCTGTTTATCTGGTGTGCGACTTCTTCGGGGAGCATCCTGTCGGCATTTTCCTTTATCGCCATTGGTCGTGAACCGACTCAAACGCCCTCTCTGGATTAGGCTCTCAATCTGATTTTTGAGGTCGATGCATTCATCTGTCGTATGTCCATGGTCACGATGAAAGCGACAAAACCTATCGCGCACCCTTTTTGATGGATCCGACTTCAGCCTGGGTGGCCAGGATAATGAATGATCGTCTTGTATCTGAAAAAGGATCTCGCCTATCGGCTTGTTCAATGGAGTGAAGCTAGTGAACTTATCTTGACTCTTTGCAGGTCGAGATGACCTGTCCACAGTTGGTTGGGTTCTCCGGCCTTTAGCTTATCTCTCATCCCTAGTAGTTATTGCTGGTCTTTTTTTCTCCACCTTCTTTTCTTCAGTTCCTTTTCCTTTTCGGGCATTCATGGCATCCTCCGCATTCATATGCTTCTGGGCTTTAACAAGTAGTTTTGTCATCGTCTCGGGCGGTTCTTTTGATAAGGAAAAAAGAAACCTAGAAGACTGTAATCCTCCCATGAAGGCTGTCACTGCTACGTTATCATTAACCTCATCAACCTGTAGCATCTCATTATTGAACCGGCTTATATAATCTCGAAGCGAATCTCCTTTATCTTGTTTGACGTTTAGCAAGTAGGTGGCGGGCTTCCTATGTCTCCGCCCGACAATAAAGTGTCCGATAAATTTCCTGCTAAACTCGTCGAAGTCACGAATAGAACCGGACCTCAACTTATTGAACCAGACCCGGGCTGACCCCTTTAGGGTGATGGGAAAATCCCAACACATGATAACATCTGGGACAACCTGTAGATGCATGAGTGCCTTAAAGGTCTCCAGGTGGTCAAGAGGGTCCTTGGACCCGTCAAAATTCTCCAACTGTGACATTTTGAACTTGTTAGGTAGAGGAACACTCATCACCAAAGCATCAAAGGGGGAATTAGTCTTCTGTAGGAGTTCATCCACAATAGCGGGGCTTTTTCCCTTCATTATCTGTGCCATACCTTCCATCTGTGCTTTCAGGTCTTGGATATGTTGATCCACACCCATGACTTCTGTAAGATCATCGGGTGTCTTGCCTCGTCGAGTGCTCCTGATCACCGTCCTTCGATCCTGGTTGTGGCTATGCTCTGCCCCCTCTTCCAAATTATTATGTCCTGTCGCATCCGGAGCGGGAGGAATGAGACCAGCTAATCGTTGAAGAAGCAAAGCATTCTGCTGGTTCTGTTGGATCAATTGGTCCATCCCTTGGGCCAGAGTTTGAACCTGTTGTTCTAATACTGCCACACATTCTGTAGGATCGTTTTGTCTGACTGGGTCTGAATTTTGGGGACTTTCGGAGTTGTGTGATGACCTGTCATCACCAACTTTTTGGTCTCCCAGAGAAACACGTGCCTCCTTTTGGCCATCATGTCGGGGAGGATGCACTGGAGGTAGACCAGTATGGGTCGGTGGTACTCCTTGGTTGGTTGGGAGCAAGGGATCATTGGGTTGTCCAGAGGCATCACCCACCTTACTTTTGCTTCGTAGTTGGACCATTCTAACGCTTTCTGGAAGTAAGAAACTGTCGCTTCCCACAGACGGCGCCAACTGATGATGCGTAGAAAGATCGGGTAGAAAACGATGTCGTTCCTGTCAAAAAGAACAAACAGTGACCGGAAGAGGTACCGGTGGGGTACCGGCCAAATAGGCTCCGACGGTCAAGTTAGAACTTGAATCGCTCAGAAAACTATAGCAGGAGTAATGGTGGGTGATTATTGCGTAGCCTTTTAGATTTTCCCAACACTATATTTATAGGGTTTTTAGTGCGGTGGTCCTGATAGAATTGTAGCGCGTCGTATATATCTTGACAGCTGCACATATGTATCCTGATAGGATTCTGATAACTACCCGTAGGTATTTTATTGAGATGTGTAGAATCCTGGTAGTAGGTAGCCGGTTGACAAATCCTTATCTGCACGTGTCGTACAAGTTATACCTATCAGATCCTATCACCAAGGACGGATTTAGTTAAGGCCCAGTGGGGGCCTGGATTTTTTTATATATATATTTTACTTTAAAATTTTGGATATTTTGTATTTAGCTCTCACTAATTTTTTTTTTTACCTTATGTACCACAAAATATAGATTTCTTCACAACTAAACCCCCACTGAAAATATATTTTATATTACAAAGAAATAAATATATATCATTTATACCCAAAAACCCAAAAAACATTTTTAGCTCCCACTGACACGGATCCCTAGATCCATCAGTGCCTATCACTTGTACATACTGAAGGAGAGGGTTAGCATAGTAACCCATCCAAACTTTATCACTAAGAACTCTATTTAACCGATCTGGAAGTTGGCATTACCTTATCTTTGATTATTCCATTGTTCCTTTCTGATACTATTGTCTGTTGAAGCATAAACACCAATACACTTCCAAGACACCTTTTTTGTTATATAAGTAATTCGAGCATTAATGTGGAAGGAATCCCCTTTCAAGTCTCCAACTCCAGTCTCTATATTCCAAAAAATACTTAATCCACTAGCCAAGCCAATTGGGGGTATAGAAATCTCCATTTGTACCCTCAAATTCTCCATGGACTCGGTCATTTGTTTTGTTTCAAAAAGAAAGAGAACATGGGGATTAGGCCCCAAGTAGCTTGCAATTTCCAAGATATAGTTTTTATTTATGAAACCGGGACCAGTTTGGCTATTTTCTCCACCCGATCCGCAAACAAAGACTCTCTCTCTCTTCCTCGAATGAATAAAATTGTAGCTTTCGAAAGTGGTGTAATATACCTCTTTTAGAAGCTTCAAGGGCTGAATCTCCAAGGCCGAAGCTTGCACCTTGAGACTACAAGCCACCAAACCCATCTCTTGTTTTGTACTCCCTCCGTCAAACTATAAGTGTCCATTTTGGGCAACTCAACTTATTAATAAAAATGACTTTTGGTATTTTATATTATAGTATAGTGAGGTGAATTGCTAACTTTGCCCTTAGTGGGTCCAATGATGTAATAGTTTGTAATTTAGGCTTTGTACTATTTCAATGTTTAAAGGATAAATTGGTAAAGTGACTAAATAAAGTACTTTGATTTTTCAAAGTGGACACTTATAGTGGGATAAAGAAAAGGGGGAAAGTGGACACTTATAATGGGACCAATTTGGCTATTTTCTCCACCCGATCCACAAACAAAGACTCTCTCTCCACCTCGACTGAATAAAATGGTAGCTTTCGAAAGTGGTGTAATATACCTCTTTAGAAGCTTCAAAGGCTTGAACCTCCAAGGCGGAAGCTTGCTCCTTTTGATTACAACCCACCAAACCCATCTCTTGTTTTGTACTTGCGAAATACTCCAATGAATCATCTTTACCGTGGCAATACGCTTCCATTATTTACCCCCATATCTCTTCTAATTGTTGGGATAATCATCCCCAATCAAGACATTAATTTCGTCCCCATGAGATCCAATCCGAGTTTCAGCATGCCTCTATTTTAATGTTTTGTCTTTATCCTTTCTGGATTTGATTTTCAATAATCCGTCAAATCCGGTACTGTTCATATATATTTTAGTTTATTTATATTAATATATATCAAATAATATATTATCTCAAACTAAATTATAATATCTTATATTACTAATATACTATTTTAAACTAAATCATAATATCTTATTTTACTCTAAATAATTATCTATTTATATCTATAATATTATAAACATGTAAAGACATTTTTTATTATTTCTATAAATTTATCTACTAAAAAATAATAATAATTAAAATATAAAATTCAAATAACTACATTTAAATAAGTATCATTAAAGTGCATTATTACAATATGTTGTTTCAATATATGCATCTTCTTTAAGCAAGAAATTATAATTAAAGTATTTTGAACCCTTACAAAGAGCCCTTACAAAGAGAGATAAATGTATGCCCAAATTTAAAGTTTTAAAATAAATTATATTCAATGGTCAATAATTAAAATGTACTATTAACAATTTATTATTTAAAGATCTATATTTTCTTTTAAAAAGAAAGTATAATTGAATTATTCAACAATTACAAAGAGAGATAGATGTACACCCCAATTTAAAATATTTTAATTTCATGCTTAAATATCTATATAACTTAGTTTAACTAGAATGCATTATATTTATTCAATAAAATTTTTTGTTATAATAAATATTAGAATAATAAAAGATAAAACTTGATCTATTGAAGTAAAAAAAATCCTATGATTATTAACTGATAGGGATGATACTTCAACCGTGCTGATTTCCTAGAGAAGGATAAGGATACAAGCAAACAAGAGATTGCATGGCTTTTAGCCTTTTATATTAGGGCAAATTTCAGTGACACCCCCTCAGGTTTGACACTATTTCAGTCAAAGACAAATTTTGATTCTAACTTTTACTCACACCCCATGTTTGAAAAGTCAACCTAAAATGACACTTTTGCCCTCATTTTTTTTATACAAAAGTTGTTTTCTCTCTCTCTATCACTTTCCCTTTCTACAAATATATATATATATATATACATATTACAAAACTACTTTCTCTTTCTCTCTCTCTACCACTTTCCCTCTCTACAAATATAAGTATAACAAAGAACCCATCATTAATTTTTTGGATAAATCTATACAAAAATATAACTAAAATTTCAGTCAAAGTTTGCATTAAGTTTGGACAAATTTGTCATTAATTTTTAATTTTTTGAGTTTTTCAGAGAAATAATTCACACGATACATTTAAATAGTATTTATTTATTTTAATTTTTTTTTAATTAATTTTGTTGATGCAGAAAATTGCGCAATCCAGGACGACGTCATACCTTGCAAGGTAAACGACTGTCAGGGATGTGGCACCGGTGTGGTGTCGGCCAAGGACCTTCCGACGGTCAAGTCAGTATTAACAGTCAATGGAATAGAGATAAAACACAAGTGTATTTAATGCTTTTGGAGGTGGGAAGTTCTCCTACCTCTTCCTTCCAGCTGGTCTTTTATTTATAGTAATTGTAGTACAGATGGTTGTGATAGTCGATCCTTAAATATCTCAACAAGTCCTTAAATATCTCTACTTACTAGGTCAACTAGTCAAAGGCAACTTTCTTTGCCAAGTCGAGTAGTCATAGGCAGTTATGTTAGACAGGCCAAGTAGTTAAATACAAACTGTTCAACCATGTTAGTTAAGGAATTAAGGACTTGTTGAGATATTTAAGGGTCGACTATCGCAACCATCTGTACTACAATTACTATAAATAAAAGACCAGCAGGAAGGAAGAGGTAGGAGCACTTACCACCTCCAAAAGCATTAAATACACTTGTGCTTTATCTCTATTCCACTAACTGTCAATACTGATTTGACCGTCGGAGGGTCCTTGGCCGGCACCACACCGATGCCACCTCCCTGGCAGTCCTTTACCTTATAGGGTATGACGTCGTCCTAGATCGCGCAATTTTCTGCATCAACTGTTGGCACCGTCTGTGGGAACTATATGGTTACTTGGGTATTTATGATTTTGTTGCGATCTGGGTTGGCAACAACATGTAGGTTAGGGAATATCAATGGAAAATTTATATCAAAGGGACAAGTTTGGAATTAACCAGACAACCCAAACAGTCAAAAGTGCGCAAGAGCATTGGAGCGACATGTCTAAATTGTGGATCAAGAGTTGGACCAGATAGTCTAGCAAAATACAATGATCCTCAAACTGTTAGCTCCCTTGTTAGCCGATCTGTTCACAAATAGGTTTGCCTTTACCATGCCTTATGGACATTAGAATCCACCCAACATAAATTATCAAGTGGAAAAGAACGAAGGAAGATAGTGATCCTCCAAGGAATGAATTGGAGGCGGGCGATCATCTTGAACCAGATAAGTTAGGGTCAGATAAGTGAATATTACCAAAGGACCTCGGTCAAAAAGAGGTGTCTTGGAAACACCTAGGAAACCTAAATTACCAAGTGCGAGTGTATGAATGGTCATCCCAGACCCACCATTTAGGGTTGGACCCATTGATCTAGTAGAAGGAAACAATCGTGCAGATATTAACTCCACGATGGTTGAGTGAAAAGTATTAAAGGAAGGGTGATTTACCAAGAAATAAAGTAGAGGCAAAGTAGAAAAGCAACGACCACACCATTGGAGGCCAGTAGTCAAAGCAATCGCACTAGCTGGAGCCATGTTATGATCTTGAGCCAGATAAGTGATCAATCCTTATCTAATTTTTATCTTAACATACCACAAATATGTTTTGTCAATTTTGAATTATTAAATTTGTAACATTCTAGTATGAAATTCGATCTATATATTACAACTTACTGCCCTTCAACCTCAATATAATTCAAATTTTACTCTTTAATATGATGGAATCCAGTATCAACATTATGTATCATACTTCTCACAATTTAAATATCTTATCTCATTTCATTGAACAAATTAAAAATGATTACTCTCTCAGCTAGCTGATTGATTATTTAATAATTCTTTAAATTATGTGTTCATGAAACAGTTGGCCCAACGGAGAAAAACTCTATTTGGAGCAGGCTTAGGCCAACAACCTCTTTGGCTATCTAGGAAATTAGTCTCCGCCAACCCAATAACCTCATTGACAGACGGTCCAGGCAAACAACATCTGCCTTTCCAACCCAACAACATCTTTGGCTGTGTATGCAAACAACTCCCTTAGCTATACAGGTCGATAACATCCTCACGGTCCAAGCAAACAGTCCCCACATGTCCAATCCAACACCATCTTAGGTTGTCCAGGTATGAAGCCTAAGAGCCGGATCATGATTAGTTCAAGAACGTAAATAGATCAGAAGCACGTCAGAGCATTGGAACGACATCTCTAAGCTGTACAACAAGGGTTTGACCAGTTGATGAAAAATAAAAATATGATGATCTTACAATGAGCAACTCTCTTGCTCGCCCACTCGTTCTACAGTACGCCTAGCATCAATTTAGAGACGGGGTGGATTCCCAGGGAACAAAGTGGAGGCGGAACAAAGTCACACTAGTTGAAGGGAGAAGGTGATCTTAAACCAGATAAGTAATTAGTTTGTACATGATTTTTAAATATAAATAAGTTTTATAGATTGTGAAATACTATTTAGCAATCTATGTGTTATCATTATGCTTTAACATTAAGATAAATGTGTTACCACCCTCCGACCTTTTTGTAATTCAAAATTTATCTTTTATTATGATGTCATCAATCTAGTACAACTATACTTGATACATCATGAAAACCCAAATGTGTCATCTCATTTCATAGAATAGATTATTTATTAATGATCAATTACCTAGATGAAGGATTAACCGTATGCAATTTGAATTGTGTTATCATTAATAATAATTCATAACCATAATAGAGATCCTCTCAATGTTTATATACTTAACTTGAAAAATGTTTTTGAAAAATTGTCCTTGGGAAATGGTCTTAGTCCTGAAAAATAATCCTTAGTAAATTGTTATTGGGAAAGTCTGTCAAAGACTGTCCAAGGCTTTCTAAGACGGTCTGCCAAAGGCTGCCAAAGACAATCGTATTGCCTGATAAAGGAGGTTGCCTAAGATTTCCTGCCAAAGACCACCCAAGGTGTTACTGGACAAAGACGGCCTGCAAAAGGCTGCCAAAGACCATCGTATTGTGCGGTTGCTTGCCAAAGGCTGCCAAAGACCACCCAAGGTGTTGCCCGACAAAGATGACATGCCTAAGGTTGCCTGCCAAAGACCACCTAAGATGTTGTCTGCCAAAGACTACCTAAGGTGACCTGCCAAAGATTGCCAAGGCGGCTCGCCAAAGACTGTCTGCTAAAGATTGCCTAAGGCGCCCTGACAAAGAATGAAATTGTCTTGGGAAATAGTCCTTGGAAAATATTCTTGAAAAATTGTCCTGGGAAATAATCCTTGGGAAATATTCTTAGAAAATGTTCTTGGGAGATTGTTTTGGGATATGATCCCTAAGGAAATTATCCTTGGGGAATAGTATTTGGAAACTTATTCTTGAAGAAAGAGATTGGCACATTGTTCGAGGCATTTTGGGATCACAATACAAGGACAAAGTAACGGTAATGTCAAAGAACATTATTTATAGAAAAGGAATGAGAGGAAGTGGTGAGAGATGTGGAATCGGTGAGAGTAATGGGGAGGCCCGTGCCGTCTCCAATCACAATTTCATCAGAGCCGTCATAGTGAGTATGTAGAGAGAGATTACCCAAGTCAGAGGTGACATGGTGAGATATTCCACTATCCAGAAGCCAACTCGGAGTGTCGGGGGTGTTGGTGGAGGAAAAGTGGGCTCGAGGTTGCCATGGAGCCTAGGGGCGTGGAACCGGTGTAGGATGTGAGGCTATTGGTGTCGTGGTGGTCAATTGGAAGGTAAGACAACGCCTGACGGTGTGGCCCTGAACACCACAAGCTTGGCAGTAGCCAAGGTAAGGTTTAGATGGTGGACGATCATAACGAGGAGTCATGGACTGTGGCCCGACATTGCGAAACTGAGGGCGCCTGTTGTTGGAGGGAGAGGGAGAACGCCAATTACCTTGGGATGATTGTGGGTGCTAGTTGTTATTGCGAGGATGGGCAGGATTAGCCGTGGCCAGAAGTGGTGTCGATACAGCTTAAGAGTGGCGCAATGAAAGTTCTTTGTTGATTAATTTCTCAAGGAGTTCTTCGAAAGATATTAGTGTTTCATGACCATTGACAACATCGACATTTGATTTGTAGTTGTCATCAAGACCGTCTAAGAATTTCTCAATTAGGTCATCGTCGTCAATTGGTTTGCCTAAAATAGCAAGCTCATCAGCACAACCTTTGATAAATTGCATATACTCCGATATGGTTTGGGACCCTTTTGCAGCCGTTCGGAGTTGCTCCTTGATTTCCTTAATGTGTCTTCGGGTAGGTTTCGCATATATGTTGGCAAGGATGGTCCATGCTTGATATGATGTGGTGACTCTGGTGATGCGTGGGATGATTGCTGCAGTCAATGACCATACAAGAGCACTAAAGATTAGTTTGTCTTGGTGAATCCATGTCTGATATTCTGGATTTGGAGAGGCGATGTTGTTCGTTGTGATGATAGTCTGAGGGAAGGGATGAAAGTCGTCAACATAACCTTCAAGGTTATAGCCGACAAGAGTGGCATGAAATTGGAGTTGCCAAGAGAGGTAGTTTGTGGTGTTTAACTTGATTGTGTTTTGGGTGGAAATATTGATTGCTGTAAAAGGTTTGGTGGGTTCATTGGTGTTTGGGACGGTGATTATGGGGTTCTGTCCAGTCATTATTTTTCAGAATTGCAACGGTCCGGTCGACGGGTGAAGGAGAAGTGGTTGACTGGTTGCGGGGTTTGTCGTGAGTGAAGAGATGCACCGAGGAGAAAAAGAGAGAGAGAGGCCTAGGATCACTGCTCTGATACCATATAGACAGAGAAATAGAATGGGAAAACATGGCATAGCATTTTCCATTGATGGTGAGTGTATATATATACAGTTTTCCTAATCTATAGAATCCCTTAATTGAGGGAACTTTACAAATCAAATTCAAATTCAAATTATATTCTAAACTAGGAGACTAATCTAATTATAATAATTACAGATTCTATCAAATCAAATTCAACTTCAAATTCTATTCTAAACTAGGAAACTAATCTAAATAACTAAAAATTCTTTATTTCATTCCATATGGAGATCCTTTTTGCTACATCTTGTGTTGCAATTTGGGCTGAAGCTTGAGTATGCTATTGTTTTTAACAAAGTTTTATTTGCAGATATCGAAATTAGTCATTCTTTTTTCCTGAAATAACTCATGGAAGTTATTGAAATCGATTTTGTGGCTTTCGAATTTGTGCTTGTATTTTGCAAGTTTCATGCGTAATGAGTATTGCTTTCCTAACATGAAACAAAATCAATATTTATGTAAAACCATAGGAATACAACTCGAATTTTCAAAGCATGTAATAGAGAAGTTGGGATAAAGAGATACTAAATTATGATTATTTGTGTAAAAAGAAAAACTGTATACGTTTAGGGAAAAAAACAAAAGTAACCTTTTTCTTTTATATTAAAAGATATATGATCTTAGTATAGTTAAATAGAAAAATTATAGCATTAATTTTATATTCAAAGTGAGTGATGACTATAAATAATCAACAAAAACTGATAAAGTAAAACAAAATGTGAAAAAATTAGCGATAAGCATCTATGCTGAACCGCTTAGCTGCAATTTATGCATGCCTTGTTGTTACTATAACAAAAAAGGGCATGCGTTTTGTTTTTGGTATTTTTGTTTAGACCGGAAGATTAATATACTGTTTTTGACTGAAGTATGTTTGAAATGATGAGAGATGATACATTTTCTTATTACCTTGTGCCTTGTAGACTACTTTTCTATTATGGAATTTATGTAACTCTGCAAAGCTTGATAAAGGCTGCAAACTTTAAGAATTTTCAATTTTCAATTTTCAATGTTGCGGAAATGTGGGAATAAAGAAATGCCAATGAATTGAAGGTTAAAGTGTATAAAGTTGAAAGGGATAAATTATAAAAATTGAGTTTATGTTACAGTTTGTGGACACAGCAGCACTGTAGCACATATTGTCTCTAGTCCTGTTTGTATAATACAATTACTATAATTTGTCACATGCATGCTATGTAAACAATTAGCAAAAAACGTATGTCATGACACATAAGCCTCCAATTTTTTTAAAAAATATATATATATTGAAGATGCAGTAACAAGAGAAGAAAATAAAAAAAAACTACGCAAACAAAAATGGTATTGGAAAACCATTCAATTGACATCAAAGTCTTCTATCTCATACATTCAATTTAGAGCTATTATCATAAAATCCCCCTATGATTTCAAAAATGTTCAAAAAAAATAATGTGGTTTCCAAAAATAATGTGATTTTCAAATTGTTCAAAATAACCCTTGGTTCCAAAACCCCCCTATAATTTTAAATTTAATCAAATATCCCACTGCCTTCTATAAGATTGTGAAAATACCCTTCCATTTATTCCAATTAAACTTTAATTCTTTCCATTTATTCTAATTAAACTCTAATTCATTTCATTTATCAATAACCCACTTTCTCTCACTCATTTACTCCAAAATTCTAATTTTTTCCATTTATCACAAACCCACTTTCAATTTAAATCCCAATTTTAACCCTATTCAACTCTAATTTATTTTATTTATCACAAACCCACTTTCAATTTAAATTCCAATTTCAACCTAATTTCAATTTATAATTATATATATATATATAATTATATCACAAACCCACATAAATAAGTGCATATATAATTATATATACGTACATATATATATACAATGATAAATATATAAATTTATATATATATATAACTATAAATTAAAATTGGTTTGAAATTAGAATTTAAATTGAAATTGGGTTTGTAATAAATGGAAGGAATTAAAGTTTTGGAGTAAATGAGTGAGAGAAAGTGGGTTTGTGATAAATGGAATAAATTAGAGTTTAATTGGATTGAAAATTGAGATATAAATCGAAAGTGGGTTTGTGACAAATGGAAAAAATTAGAGTTTTGGAGTAAATGACTGAAAGAAAGTGGGTTAGTGATAAATGAAAAGAATTAGAGCTTAATTAGAATAAATAGAAAGGTATTTTCGTAATCTTATAGAGGGCAGAGGGGTATTTGATTAAATTTGAAACTATAGGGATTTTTTGGAACCACAGGGGATTTTTTGAACAATTTGAAAACTATAGGGGGTTTTTGAAACCACATGGATTTTTTTTAACATTTTTGAAATTATAGGGCGGTTTTCTGATAATAGCCCTTCAATTTAATACAAAAACAAAATGTCACAAACACATAAAGCTAAAAAATTACAAACTACACCAATTCCTATAAGTCCTACATTCTTGAAACTAGTAATAAAATAAGAACACCAAAAAAGTTGTGGTATTAAAAACCATCCATTTAACACTGAACCCTTCAATCTCATACATTATATAGGACATTTTCACAACATAAAAATTTGAAAATTTATGAGTTACACTCATTCCATATAAACCCCTTATATTTTTAAAAAAGGTAAATTATACTTTCACCCCTTGAAGTTTATCTTAATTCCACTTTGATATCTTTGAATTTCAAAGATCTTAATTATACTTTAAGATTTTTTTTTGTCCCACTTAAACCTCCCTCTGTGTTGACTATGTCTGCAAATGAGTCGAGCCGAGCCGAGCTTTGAAATGTTAGGGCTTGGCTCGTCTCATTCGGAGGAGAGCTCGATCTCAATAAAATTATGAACAACAGAGCTTGAGCTCGGCTCAATCAAAGCTTGACTGAGCTCGAGCGGCTCGACAAGCCGTATTGCTCTTGGCTGAAGCTTGTATGACTCTTTACTCGACATACCACTATAAAAGTGACTTATTAAGTTTTTTTTGACTAATTTAATTATAATTCATGTCATTAATACTTGGCACTAATTTATAGAAAGCACCCAAACACTTAATTATAATTCATGCCATTAATACTTGACACCAATTATAATTCATGCCATTAATACAAGGCAACTCACACTTTTCAAATGCCAATAGAAAGCTTTATTTATAAACTTACGCATACAACTCTTATTCCTAAACTATCAATGTGGGACAAATTTGAAGTTCTCATCTCTAATTATGAATGGAAGTGTAATTTAAAGCCTAAAAACACAACACAAGAATGCTGAAGAAAGAAGTTTTCATCTCTTAGTTTTAACATTCTTTACCCATTTTCATGCTTGAGAGCTTTCTTACAAAAGTCATTTTAATTTGTACCAAGGTTGTGCATAATTTTGTTTATATAATATAGTTTAGATTTAGTTATAATGTAAATTCATTATTTATATATATATACATACACCATGAATTCTAAAGGAAAATAAAAGAAATAAGGTTTTCTAATATTTAAGCACAATTGAGCTTAATCCAATATGGGCCTCACTTATATAATAATTTTATCTTTAGATAGGTAAGAATTATGTATTATATAATACAAAATATAATGAGCCCATATTATATGTAAGTTGGGAAGTTTTTAACGAGCTTTGTTCATGAAAATGTTCACGAGTTTTTAACGAGTCTTGTTCACAAGCATGTTCATGAAAAATGTTCACGAGCTTTGTTTGCGAACATTTTCGAGCCGAGCTCGTAGTTATTTGAGCTTGGTTCATTTATGAAACTAGATTGAGAAAATGACTTGAGTTTGGTTCATTTATTAAATAAACAAACGCGAATCGAGTTTTTATCAAGCTACTTTGTCGAGTGCTTGGTTTGTTTGCAGACCTAGTGTTGACACCGTCAACCAATTCCGTTAAGTGTGATGTCATCATCTGACCATTATATAAATTGTCTAATTTGATCTCACAAAACGTGTGTTTTGTAAAAAAATATAATATCCAAGAACAAAGAGGTAATTGCACGAATTACTCTTAGTAAAATTGACGTCCGTCTTGTTTAAGGGTGTAACTGAGATATTTGAAATTCCAGAGGTCAAAGTGAGTTTAGGGAGACTTGCCAAGTAAAAGTGGGATTAACCCTTTTTTTAAACTTAGAAGTATGGATGACAATTTATACCGCATCGTTCTTTATTCAAGGATTTGGAAGTGCTTTTTATTTCGTAGGAACGGATTTGGTAAAAGAAATTGAACCTGTCACGGAGGGGACGGGTTTTGATAAAGACCCGCCCCGCCCTATTTACACTAACTTTAACTTTTTTTTCTATTTATATATACAAAACTAAAATTTTAAATACTTTATTAGGTTAACAAATTTTCAAAACAAAAGAGCAAAAACAAAAGGTTTTGATGAATTGCCAAACAAAGAAATTGGTATCCAAAGTGTGGTGATGCTCGGAGACAAGCGCGCGCACAGATACTACTCCTTGCTGCCTCAGCTGCTCAAAACATCCCACACCAGACAACCGGCGAGCCATTCAACAACTCCACTCTCACCTCACCACCAATGCCTCACTCTCTCCCCAAACTCTCACCACCGCACTCTGGAACACCATTCTTCGCCACTACTCACTCGGTCCCTTCCCTCACCAAGCTATCCTTCTCTTCAAACACCTTCAACTCCACCACCCACACCGACACCGACACCGACCCCGACCCCGACCCGTCTCGTTCGAAAGCTTCGCCTACTCTTTCCTCATCAAAGCTTGCGCCAATATGGAAAAACCTGTAATCGGTATGCAATTTCACGGGCTTTCTCTGAAGGCTGGGTTTGAATTTGAGGTGTATGTGCAAACTGCTTTGGTGAATATGTATGTGGTTTGTGGGTCGGTTGTGGAAGCGAAGAAGGTGTTTGATGAAATGCCTGAGAAAAATTTTGTCACATGGAATGCTTTGATTACTGGGGTGATGAAGTTGGGGGAGTTGGACCTTGCGCGTGGGCTGTTTGAAGTGATGCCGGAGAAGAATGTGGTTTCGTGGACTGGTTTGGTTGATGGGTATGTGAGGATGAACCGGCTGGAGGAAGCGTTGTGGTTGTTTCGGAGAATGGTTGTGGATGAAGGTATTAGACCGACTGAAATAACCATTTTGGCGATAATGCCGGCACTTTGGAAGCTCAGAGCTCTCGAGCTTTGCGAATCGGTGCATGGTTACGGAGAGAGGAGTGGGTTCAATGCGTCTGATATTCGGGTAGTGAATTCCCTTATAGATGCTTATGCGAAATGTGGGTGTGTAGCGAGTGCATTGAAAGTTTTTGAGGAATTGTCTGCAGAGAGGAGGAATTTGGTGTCGTGGACTACAATAATATCTGGGCTTGCAATGCATGGTATGGCGGAAGAAGCTGTGGATTGTTTTAGAAGGATGGAGACGGCTTGTGTGAAGCCGAATAGTGTGACGTTTTTGAGTGTTCTGAACGCTTGCAGCCATGGAGGGTTGGTCGAACAGGGGCTAGCGTTTTTCCGTAAGATGGTTACTGAGTGTCAGCTTGTACCGAATATTAAGCACTACGGGTGCTTAATAGACATGTTGGGAAGGGCCGGGAGGTTAGAGGATGCAGAAAAGATGGCTTTGGAGATTCCGCCCGAGATGGCTAATGTTATTATTTGGAGGACGCTTCTGGGCGCTTGTAGTGTACATGGTAATGTTGAGATGGGCGAAAGAGTTACTAGGAAGGTATTAGAGATGGAAACAGGATATGGCGGTGACTATGCGCTTTTGTCCAACATCTTTGTTGGCGCTGGTAGGTTTGCTGATTCAGAAAGGACTAGGAGAGTGATGGATGAGAGAAATGCACCAAAAGTTCCCGGCCTTAGTTTGGTTTGAGTAGTATAGAAGCAAAAATTCAAAAAAGCATGGTATGTTACTTAAAACCGATTTACTTTGATAAGCAAGTCCTCCATGAGAAGACTGAACACATGGTGTGTGGATAGAATCAATCTCTTCAACCTCAGGCACTGTCTATTCACGTGGAGGCATAATTTGGTGAGAACTAGAGTTACAGTGGTGACTGACAATGAACTTACTATGGAAAGGCTCTTTTTTTTTCTTTTTTCGGTGGGGGTGTTGGTGTTTGGACTGGTTTCTATACGTGGAGTTAAATATACTCCATAATATTCTCATAGGCCAGATCTTTACTTTTGGAGAACTCATCTTAATATCCTTATTCGGAGGGAAATGTAGTCTTTCAGGACCCTGTAAGGGGGAAATGTCCCGAAATCCTTTGTAAGGCCTTGTGCCTATTTTTATTATTTTTCAAATTATCTTTATCTTTCAAAAAAAAAAAAAAAAAAAAAAAGAAAGGGGGAAATGTTGTCTCGGACAGTTGTATTTATAATATGATGTTAGAAAAGAAAGGGGGTTTTTCATGTATTATGTTCGAAAAGAATAATGTATGAACAAGGATGTTGGAGCAAAGTTAGAGGCTGGTTTTGTGATTCTTAGGCCATGTTTGGTAGGCGGTCTGGTCTGGTCTGAGCGATGTTCTGAAAGTCTGTTTGGTAAGCGGTCTGGTTTGATGGTCTTGGTCTGAGAAAACTGGAACCAAACCATGTTTGGCAAACTGTCTGGTTCCAAATATTTTTGAACTAGACCATGTTTGGCAAACTGGTCTGGTCTTAAATTTTTAGAAAACTGTAAAAATATTAAATATATTTTATATGTTGTAATAACCTTAAAAACCCAAAAAATTAATTTGGCATCATTTGTTAAAGTAGTTTTCAATTTGGTGTATTATATGTATTTCTTACATGATAATGTCAGCACATCCCCTAAAATTTACCAACAAATTGATTTTATACCTGCCACAATTTTTATTATACATAAAGTACACAGTCAAAGAAGTTTTACAAGTGCATAATAAGTAATATTACACGAAATGTATCAGCCCATTACTACAACAACCACTACACTAAAAAATATAAACACCATAAACATGAACAGACATCCAAGACAACAACAACCACCATATAACATGTACTCATGCTTCCTTTGTTGATATTGAATTTCTGCAATAACATTATCAAATTCAGATGACTTCTCCTTGAATCTCCCTTGCACACCATGGACATAGTCTTCCAACCATATAAATGAATCCTTGTGATCCTACATTTATAAACAAAAACATGAAATTAATATTTTAAACCGACAATTAATTCAACATGGTAAAATTCCAAATGACAACTAAATTGTACCTTCCATTCTGGACATCTGTAAAATCACTTTCCGAAATTCTTTTTTTGTTTTAGCCTGATACAATTTCATTTCACCAATACCACAACCACAAATGGGCACCTTAACCTGATGCATTGCTACAAATACAAGTAAAACAAATGATGAGCAGGATATAATAACACAATGTACAATTTATAAATAGATTATAATTACAACTATACAAATAAATTGATTACCAAAAAATCCTAGGGTTCATTTCAACCATGAGTCGTGTAAGTATAGATTTCGTTGGCAATCCTATCACGCAATCCTTCCATTACATTGTCCTGCCCTCGCGATGCACTGTTCTCGGCTAAAGGATCCGCATCAACATCAGCATCTGGTTCTGGAGGATCACTATCAAAGAGGTCATCTAGCATAGTCTGCATTCGAATGAAATTATGCAGCGTACAACAAGCAGTCACTATTGCTACTTGGGCTTCGAACTTGTACCCGGGCATTTGCCTGAGTATACCAAATCTCATCTTTAACAGGCCGAAACATCTTTCAATAACAGTTCTCAACGAGGAATGCCTAAAATTAAAGGCTTCCTGGCGGTTTCGTGGATTTCCACCGCTCCGACGGATGTCTGGCAAGTGGTATCGATGGCCCCGATATGGTGCCAAGAAACCCTCACAATTTGCGTAGCCGACATCTACCAGATAGTACTTCCATGTATTGATTACATGTGAAAAAAATCACCATATATAAATTATTTCTCTTTGTCATGATATTTTATGCATACACAAAGAATTGTTATTTCCATAATACCTGGCGGTGGTTTTGGGAATCCTAAGGTTTCGTTGGCGATACACTCATTCAAAATGCGTGAATCATTCGCCGATCCTTCCCAACCTGTTAGGACATAAGTGAATTTCATATCGAAAGAGCAAACAACCATGACATTTTGTGTTGTAATGCCTTTTCTGCCACGAAATGGTGTTTGCATATCCAAAGGTAGCTCTACAACGATGTGTGTGCCATCTATTGCACCCACACAGTGTTCGAAGTAGGGAAAATATTTTTCACTGAATAAAATCTCATGATGGGTGACAGTTAGATCTGGTGGCACAATAATTTCCGTTCCCAGTTGTAGAACCTTTCCTAACACCAAATGGAAGTGTCTTGTAATTGTTTCTGTAGAGTGTTGGAATCTTTCTGCCGTCACCCGAATTCTGGTATTATGAGCTATTGTTAACAGGAAAATACCCACTTGTTCCTGTACAGTTAAATATCTTGAATCTTTATGACCTAGAAATTTTAGCTTGGCACATAGATTATTGAAAACTTGTGGCTTCATTCGGAAGTTTTCATAGCAACGCGTTGGGCTTGTGGCAATCTCAATTATGTAATCCCTACCTCGTAATGCAGAATTCCTAACAGGATGCTTGTTGTAATGTTTTCTCTGATAGTCTTCCTAGATGGCACGCATTACAATTATCGACCCTTCATTGATCTCATTGTCTTGAAGGAAGTAATTCACCATCAAAAGACGCAAATCGTTGTCCATATTTTGCAGACCATATGGTGAGCCAATTGCCCTTTCAGCAACCAAATGGTTAAGCAATTGTCGCAGGGTCCCTTAAAATGAACAAGTTTAGTTAGTAAATATAGAACAACAGAGGTCATTATATATCAATAAACACTCTTGCACTGATGGTTATTTATATATCAATAAACACTCCTGCACAGAGCTCATTAATTTCAATAGCACTATGATCCTGCTGATAAACAAGTGGACAATGTGAACTCAGAAAATGAACAAGCAGCTCATAGAGGAGCAACATAATACTTGCAATTATTACTAATCTACACTACAAGAGCAATTGTTATGCCCTGCTATTTTATAAAATCTGGATAAAGATCTGCCTTATGCAACAAAGGATCAGAAAAATATGATTTCTATTTTCATATTTCATCATAAAAAAAAAAGGAAAAAAACCGAACAGAAAAGAAAAGATAAAAGTCAACAAATTGTGATACAGATTTCATATGGAGATGACCCCATCTCCTATTCCAATACAACAAACAGTATACATACAACCATGTTTTCCAAAATCAAAAACCAAAAACCAAAAAGCCAACAAATTAACTATTTTTAAGCAGCAAAGAAAACATATAGTCTATCGGAATAAAAACACACAACATCAAAACATAAACATAGTCTAAAAATGAGCAATCCAAATGCGCCTCTTCTCATCAGTATTGTTTATAAACCACACCCTCCACTCTACATCCGCCTTAAGGGCCAGCAGAACCTTCATATACTCCGCGGTATCCAAGTCCATTGTATTCAAGATATTGGTACACTCAAGGAACATGTCGGTAGGATTTTTCTCAGGATGTGGAGATTCCCCATCTTGGTCTTTCATCTGCGCGTTTGTTGTATGAACTTCTGAAGATTGCGGCTTTAAAGCTTGTAAAAAACGGTTGGTGTTTTGGGTGCTAGTGACACTCAACTTTTCAATAGCAGCCTCAATAGCATCAGCAACTGAGGAACTGGTCCTTTCTCTCCTGATTTTCTTATTTGGAGGAGGTACCGGAGAAGGATTGACCTCAGCAATGTCATCATCATCGACTTCCAAGTTGGTGACATATGGAGTAGGACAGGAGGATGAATCGAGAAATGATTGGGGTACCCTAGTAGATGACTGAACATATTTTCTAGTGGCTACGATATCTTTGAATATGGAATCCAACTTCGGGTAAAGTGGAAAACCTTTCTTGAACTTGGAATAAGCCTACAAATTAAATTTGAAAACAAATATTAATAATTTATCGTTTGAAAAACATGTATTTGTTTGAAAATAAATTTGGTACTACTAACCTTATATGGGGCCTCCTCCCAACAATCATTCTCCGCAATCACCATACAGTTAGTAATGTCATAGCCAGTTCCAGATAGACCCTTAAGTTTTCCAAAAGCCATATAATCTTCCCTCAACCGCCTCATTTTATTTCTAAGTTGTTCCTTAATCCATGTTTCCCCTGTCTGCTCTGTCATGAATTTTATTAAATTATGCCAGCCCAAGTTAGTAAACCCGGATGAAGTTTTATTACCCGCCTTGACCTCCTCCTCCATTTTAGACACAAACAACGACAGTTTGACTTCAGTCCATAAATCATTTTTCCCCTTCCCCTTTCGCGACTCTTGCACTCCCTCAAGATTCTTAGCAATGTCATCATTACTGTCCATCTATTAATAACAACCAAAATAACAAAAATGGTATTAAAATAGAAAAGATACACAACAACTCAAACAGAACAGTTCAAGGATGCAAAAATAAACTGTAAACATGGTTGTCAATCAAATGGAACTTTATGGCACCCAGACATTAAAATTGATATAGTATTAAAGTTTGAATCAAGGCAAGCAACATACAATGATTTAATGGCACCCAGACATTAAAATAATTTGCAGTTCTTGACTCCATTGATAATGACCTCCATCACTGAAATCTTTCAATCATCCACATCACCTATCAGGAGGATAAGACAGAACAGAAATATTTGTCCTTCCCAAATTATCTTTTGATAGAGTGTGTCAATTCTTTCATCACAATAACAAGATAAAGCAGTGTAATGTCAAAAATAAGGAAGTTGATATGTCGAGAAAACAGTAGAGGAATCAATATACCTTCTGTAAAGGTATGGTAAAATACCATGATTTTCCTACAGTGAATGATGACTGAACATTTTCAAAGTTTGATAATTGGAAGGAAGGTAAGTTTAAAATCTTATAATATCTCCCCTAATATAATAATTCAAATAATGGAATGAATGTATTAGTAACAGTTCTTTCATCACATCAAATGACAGATACTGGCAACATTCTTCCAAAAATTACCCAAATGATGAAACCATGTCAAGAGGTTAGCAAAATAAGATGAAATGGGCACCTAGCTATTACGAATTACCAAAGTAAGTTTGAGATGGAGGACTTTTTCAATTGACTTATTCCAATATATATATGTAAAACATGATATAATAACATATATATACAATTGTAAAGATTTAAGGATTGGTATGAAACTCATTGGCAGATACTATGAAACTCAAACTTATGAAGTATAAGTGCCCATCTTTACATATCACTGCCTAGGTCTGATTGAGTATCTCTGATTTGTATCACTGTATCAGCTTACCCTTCTGTTGTTTATTTATTTTTCTTCTTTTTAGAAGGGTCTTGCAGTTTGCAAGTCATGAGTGAACAACAATAATGACAATAATAATGTTAACAATTAGTTATTTTTGTTTCATGACATGAAATAACTCGAGGTGCAACTATGACCAATAAATAATAGGCCATACGAAAATATTTTGGGGAAGCTTCAGCTGTCTTGTAATTAATTACTAGAAAATATTTTGAGATTTTTTTGCAGCAAGGAAATCACAAAGAGCAATAAAGTGGTAGCTTAAAGTACTGCCTCCAAGGCTAGCATGCAGCAAGGTGTTTTCTTTTCCCTAACATTAGTTGATTCACTCAAGTGCTCATTGAAATGCATGTTCATGCACATAGCACATTAAAATGTTGCAGATTGAACTAAGTGATTGCGATAGAAACATCTTTTGGCATTTTCTTTTGTTAAGTTCATATACAGAAAGAAAAGATTGATGGCATGGGATGTGCATTTCTACAACCATTCTTGAAGCAAAGTGCGTGTACATGTTCATAATGTCGGACTAGAATTGGTAATTTGTAGAGGACTACAGGGGTTTACGCTTCCTTGTCGAGTATATATGTTTTAACCTTGTTCTTGCTATTTTAGGTAAATTCATGCTTGACAGCAATAATATTCTACGATTATAAATTCATCTATTTTCAGACCATATTTTTTACTATCTGTTATTTGATGGAATAATCTTGAACAATAGAATTGTTGAAGAGCCACAATGTTTTAGGCTATAGCCGCAGTACAAATTGCTCTTATACCTTAAATCTCCTAAATAGCAAGCACCTTTTGTCAGTCTATCTTTTATGGTCATTATTTGACGACAACCCTTCCTTACCCCCTATCCTCTCTCTTTCTCACTCACAAACACATACACACATAAACACACACATGTATTGAATATCAATTCATCATCTCTCTCTCCATCAAAATTTCCCCAATACTAAGAAAGATGGGCAACACTAATAAATAACCCAACTCACTCTTGCTCTTCTTCACCTTAATTTGTGCAGCATATGTTATACAAGGTCCTATAGCTAGTCCTTCCCTATATATTGTACATGTTTCTAAACTATGTTTTCTTGTTTAATTTCCTCTCCTCTTTTGGATTAATTATGAAAACCCTTTTTCTTTTTAGCATAATTTTTGGGGGTACAACTAAAAAATATCCAACTCTTGGATCAATTATTAGTCAACAAGAAATAGCTTTAATAGTATACATATAAAAAATCAAAAATCATAAAATTCCAGTTCAAACACACCATATACATTTCAAGCTTATGCAATTACAAAGAATAAGATAGTACCACTTTTCGAAGCTAGTTATATGCCTCAAGCTGCTCTGGTTCAATATTGGAGAAACTCTTGTACCTTCCATAATCGAAAAACCACAATCAAACGACAGGAATTATAGATACGGACATAATTATCACGAAATTAGTATATGTATACATATATATCAATATATATGTCTGTATTGAAAATAATGAAGTTGTGTATATATATGTATATATATATATATATGTACCAGTTGTCGAAGTAATTTACCTTGTCTCCTTCAGATTCAACCACTAAAGACCAGAAGTATAGATCGTCAAGGGTTTGTGAAGAAGAAATTTCGAAAATCCCCAAAATGACGAAAATCGACCAACACATAAATGAAAAACCCTAGAATCCAACGAAATCGGACAATGGTTGAAAGATAACAAGCCGATTTATGGGATTATTAGAGAGAGGGGAGAGTGTTCTTCGTTCTAGGGTTTGTGGAGAGAGGCCACGAGAATCCCTAATAACGAACGAATGTCAGAGAAGGAGGTCTTGAGTCGATGGGTTTCTTTTGGCGACCAACGAAAATGGAGGAGGAGTGTGTTCTAGGGTTTTGTGGAGAGCGACGACCTGCGAGAGAGGAGGTGTGGTTAGTTGAAGAGATATGTGGTTCGTGGGTTATGAGATTTTGGTCTGATTTGGTTAGGCGAAATGTGATAAGACCAGCATGAACCACCAAATTTTTTGGTCTGATATGAGAGAGTTTTGGTCTGATTTGGTACCATTTGGTCTAACCACAATTTTAGGACCAATGTTTACCAAACATGGTCTGGTCCCATAAAACACAAGACCAGACCAGACCACATGGGACCAGACCACCTACCAAACAGGGTCTTTAGCTTCTTTAGGAGATAGAACTTTCAAAGGCTTTTGGCATATATATGCTGAAAATCTGGGTTACTTTGAGGCAATAAAGTTAAACAGAAGATTGCACTTCTGGTTAAAGTTTCTTGGTACTGGTCTTATTAGCTTGTAAATGTGGAGATACCTGATTGCAATAGAAATTTTGTGGCTCCTTGCGTAAGCGAGCAACGATTGTCGCAGTGCAGGAAACCTTGCATGTAATATAGTAGAATTATTGCCAAAGGGCATATAGCATTTGCCAATAGCTATAATTTATAAATGTCAGAATGAATCTGCTTCATGCCTTTTGAGTCTAAAAACTAGCTTATATGAGGAATAAATTCAGTGAGTCAGGCCTTTGTGCCATGGCTGCTAGTTGGGACTGTATGAGGCTGCAAGAGGTTGGGAAAGGCTAGGTCATCACATAGGACCAAAAAGAGGTCGAAGATTACCCTAGGCTCAGGTATATTGATGTATATGTAGAAGGAAAGCACATTTCAGTTAGTAAGATCTAAATAATTTATCATCAAATTTGCTCCAGCAAGTGTTGACTGCTTTTCCTGACACGATTTATATTGTACAACTGCAATGCATGCCGATGGAACTAACTTTCCTTTACAAAGAACAGAAAGTAACGGTTTCTTTCTTTCAGTGGACTTTTCCACGCAACAACTAGCTCAGTCCTATTTGCACGTCCAGAGAATTTCTGCACTACGTTCATCATCTCATTTAAGAAAATAACGATAGGAACTCTAATGCTATAACACCACATGCATCTGCACCAATATAGGTGATGTATTTTGATCAAGACGAAGACGTTTCATTCTTCTCTACCACGAGCCATCTTGAAACACGTATCTCAATCCGGACATTTCTCTCGCATTCATTAGCCAAGTTGAGCTGGCAACGGTAAAAGTTCGAGGCATTTTAGGATCACAATACAAGGACAGAGTAACGGTAACGTCAAAGCTTAGTTAGCAGAAAATGTAATTGCTCAGTTATGTATGGTAGGTTGAGACGAGGAGATTTGTCGACTTGGTGGTAAATTTATATGGTCATCTGATGGACTTCTGAGACACATTTCAGATATTCGAAGGAATGGTCATTTGTTTCAATGGTTTCGAACCAAATGGTTGTAATTTGATATTTTTGTGTCATTCTTGGTTCAATTTCCGAAAGCAGTTCTCAAAAATTAATGAATTAGAAAATTTGTCTTTGGGGATCTACATAAGTCAGGATTCCGGAAAAATGGACGTTTTAGTAAAAGAATTCTAGAAAACATTTTTATTTGTCTGAGATAGTTATTTGCGCAACTGTTCGTTAATGGGCAGACTTGTCATGAGCCACAAAGAATGGTACAATCTCTCATGCAGAACTTCAAGTGCCTAACCCTAACATGTTGCTTACCTGATTACAAGACTCAGGTTTGGGGAGTAGAAAAGTTATTGAATTTGCTCTGATGTTTCTCTTTCTGGCTTTGTCTGTTTGGAGTAGAAGTTGTATGCAATTTTGTGATCCCACATCGGAAAATAGAAAACGTGAGAGGGCTGTGGAGTATGATATAAGGCATGGGAAGCCAATTGAGCAACATACTTACCTGGACGGGATCAATGGGTGATCAAGAAGGCCCATGGTCTAGGTTGGTGGCCTCCATTGCACTTAGGAGGGGTGCCCGCCTAAGGTCTACCCAAGTGGTAGAGCCTACGTCATAATTTGTGATAGTGGGGGCCTGCGTTCGCGCGGCCCCTTCCCAATTTATAGTTTTAATTTTTTTTCTCAAAATTCTGTCATGTTTTGGTGTTCTGTTTTGTAAAAAGAGGAATTTATTTTTGTCTAACTATTAAAAATATTTACTAGTGATTTTATTATTCTCAAATAGCTTTGGATAGAGGGCAGTAATGAGAAAAAAACTTTAACTATTACATTCTTATTATATATTTTCAATTACCTGCAATCAAATGAAACATAAAATTAATACTTAATATAATATATTGTTAAGCAAAGAAATTCATATGATTATATAATTAATATATTATTAAGCAAAGAAATTCAATTTAAATATGTAGTTACGAATTAATAAAAGTTTTATAGTTCACGAATTTAAATGATCCTATACAGGTCTATGTTCACAAACATATACGAGTCGAGCTCACCATTGCTCATATTTGGCTAGAGCCTGGAAATCGAGAACAGACTCATCTCATTTGATTAACGAACGAGTCTGAACTGTACATGAAAAACTTGGTTCATTTGTAGCCCTAGCTTTGGAACGATGAGTTTGTTAATAATTCACTCTTAGCTTTAGGGGTATATGTTATAGTAAATGCTATGCATGCTCTAATTTGACAAGTAATTTGTATAAAGCCCAAAATAAATCACTAAGGACAAATTTTTTTCTTTCTATAATGGAATAATTATGGAAGCTTTTCATTTCTCTTTTGAAAAAAAAATATCGTTCCATTATTTATTGGAACTTAAAAGGAAATAATACTAAGATCCTATATATTTAGGATGTACAACACTGATGGACTCAAATATTGTTCTTCATTTTTCATTTGATACTATAAAACTAAGTGCATGTTTGGGAAATGATGTGGTTTTGGTTTGGTGTGGTTTGATTTTATTCTGAACTAAAATTATGTTTGGTTCTGATGGTTTTGGTCTGAGAAAAAATAAATTTGAAGAAACCAAAACATGTTTGGTGGAGGTGGTGCGGTTAGAAATTTTGAAACCAAATCATGTTTGGTAACCAAAAAAATTAGGAATTAATAAATTATGAACTAATTACTAATAAAAATAAAATGAACTAATTTAAATATTTATTTATTCTTTTGTACAAATTTATTTAATATTTAAATATTTATTTAATTATTAATTATTAATTAATTTTATTTATTTATTTGGTTTACTTTATTTATTATTTATTATTAATTAATTATTAATTCTATTTTATTTATCATTTTTATTTTTTATTATATTTAAATATTTATTACTCAATATTTATTTATTTATTATTAATTATTTCTATATTAATTATTTAATATTTTACTCAATTTTTATTTATTTGTTATTAATTACTAATTATTTATTAAGTATTATTTTTGTTTATTATTTATTTGGTTTTACTTATTTCCATTTTATTTATTTAATAAAATAACAAGTATGACAATGTTGACTTTTGTTGAGAATGGAATAATACACCAATGATAGATTTGGGGTTATGAGTTAGTTTTAATTTGATGGTTATGAGTTGTGAACAGTGACCAAATCATAAAAAAATCACCTCTTGAGATGGTTTCTAAAATCACCCAAATGGTACACCATGGTGTGAAACTGTTAACCCAAACCACTGCCCGCCAAAAATGGTCTGGTTTACAATTCACAGCCCAAAATCATTTTTTTCAGCCCAAACCCCTTTTCTAGACAGGCACTGTTAATGTAAATATTGAATTTCATTATTGGTGAGGGCTTACGTATTGTTCGTAAGTAAATTTTAAAAATAAACTTACAATAACATTACTTGTGATTTTGTTAATGTACAGCGACATTCCTTGAGATTCTGTTAATGTACACTGACATTCCTTGAGATTCTGTAAAGGTACACCAACTTGCCTTCTTAATTATTAAATTACACTGATTTATCTTTGTCGAGGTGTGTAACTACATTCCCATCCCTATACCTATGATATTTAGTGAAAGAAATTTCTTTCACTAGATAGGTTGTATTTGGTTCCTTGAAAGCTCTACCTCCGATCAGGTATCCATCTGGAATCGAACTTGAAAGACTTAACCATTTTCCTTTTGAACACATCAATGTCCAATGCAAGCGCCATATGAAACGATCCTATCACCATCCAAACTTTATCACTAAGAACTCTATTTAACCGGTCTGGAAGTTGGCATTACCTTATCTTTGATTATTCCATGTGAATGGATAAACTTTAAAATCTTCTAATATAACACACCCCAGTGTACAAAGGACAACCTCTCTTTGCCTGATACTATTGTCTGTTGAAGCATAAACACCAATACACCTTTTTTGTTATATCAGTAATTTCCAAGACATCTTTTTTGTTATATCAGTAATTCGAGCATTAATGTGGAAGGAATCCCCTTTCAAGTCTCCAACTTCAGTCTCTATATTCCAAAAAATACTTAATCCACTAGCCAAGCCAATTGGAGGTATAGAAACCTCCATTTGTACCCTCAAATTCTCCATGGAATTGGTCCTTTGTTTTGTTTCAAAAAGAAAGAGAACATGGGGAATAGGCCCCAAGTAGCTTTCAATTTCCAAGATATAGTTTTAATTTATGAAACTGGGACCTGTTTGGCTATTTTCTCTACCCGATCGGCAAACAAAGACTCTCTCTCTACCTCGACTAAATAAAATTGTAGCTTTCAAAAGTGGTGTGATATACCTCTTTTAGAAGCTTCAAGGGCCCGAACCTCCAAGGTCGAAGCTTGCTCCTTGAGACTACAAGCCACCAAACCCATCTCTTGTTTTGTACTCCCTCCGTCAAACTATAAGTGTCCATTTTGGGCAACTCAACTTATTAAGAAAAATAACTTTTGGTATTTTATATTATAGTGTAGTGAGGTGAATTGTCAACTTTGCCCTTAGTGGGTCCATTGATGTAATAGTTTAGTGTAGTGAGGTGAATTGCCAACTTTACCATTAGTGGGTCCAATGATGTAATAATTTGTAGTTTAGGCTTTGTACTATTTCAATACTTAAAGGGTAAATTGGTAAAGTGACTAAATAAAGTACTTTGATTTTTCAAAGTGGACAGTTATAGTGGGACAAAGAAAAGGAGGAAAGTGGACACTTATAATGGGACCAATTTGGCTATTTTCTCCACCCGATCCGCAAACAAAGGCTCTCTCTCCACCTTGACTGAATAAAATTGTAGCTTTCGAAAGTGGTGTAATATACCTCTTTTAGAAGCTTCAAGGGCTTGAACCTCCAAGGCCGAAGCTTTGCTCCTTTTGATTACCACCCACCAAACCCATATCTTGTTTTGTACTTGCTAAATACTCCAATGAATCATCTTTACCGCGGCAATACGCTTCCTCTAATTGTTGGGATAATCATCCCCAATCAAGACATTAATTCCGTCCCCATGAGATCCAATCCGAGTTTCGGCATTCCTCTATTTGAATGTTTCGTCTTTATCTTGTTGAGCAAACCAATTTCTTTCTAGAGGCTGGTTTGTGACTTAGCTTCTTAAGGACTGTAAAATTTGGATTACATCGAAGCAATGATGTTAATTAGAAGATTTCGTATCAGGTTAAACATTCCAGGTACTGGTCCTATTAGCTTGTGGTGGAACTAGATTAGTTGAAACCTGATTCGAACATCTTAGATGTTCGGTGACTCCTTGCCTAAGCAAGCAATGATCGAATTGAGACTCTATGAGGCTGCGAGAGGTTAACAAAGGCTAGTTCATCACATATGACCGATCGAGAAGAGGTCGAAGATTACCATAGGATCAAATATATTGATATAATATGGAAGGATGAGTGACCCAAGTCCATATTGGCCTCAGACTCCGGGGAAAATTATTGGTTACCCAGGATAACTATTACGTGGTATGCCAAACCAATTAAAACACTTCATGCATACCACGCGCAAGTGATAGAATCCTATAATATTTTACATCCTTAGTTTGGGGTACCACATGAATTTATCCCCGAGGTACCCTATACCTATTCCTCATTTAGAATGTCTGAAATTACTTAAATTCCCTTAGATGTTAATTGAGAGTTACATTTTTGTCCCTTATTTATAATAGTAAATGTACATTTATACCCTTACCATATATATATATATGCATAACTCATCAGTTTTTAACAAACTCATTGCTATCTTTTCATTATCTCAAATTGGCACAATTCCATGCTAATCAACCTATTCTGGAGGCTTTTGAAGATGAGAAACTTGTTCATGGCAATGATTTTGGCTTGAAACCATAGTTGTCAGAATTACGATCCTAACTCGTAAAATCTTACGATTCTATGATTCTACTATGATTTTATATGATTTTACTCCGCTTCTATTAGGCTGAAATAATGGTTTGACAGTTAAGCCCTCCATATATGTGAAATGTTGAAAATCATAATGATTTAGTCCAACATTTTCATATGGCCCAAACTTATGAGAAAATAATTAAAGACCCAATGTATTAGAAAATTTATAAATTCTAATATAATTTAGATTTTTAAATTAAATATTTGACTAGTAATATATTTTTAACAAAATTAATACTTTTAGATCGAATCTTACGATTTACGGACCCCCAACGATTAGGGGTGGACAAAAATCCGGCGAATACGAAAATCTAATCCGTCCAATCCAGTTCAGACATATTGGATTGGTTTGATTATAGATTGGATTGGACGTGGATCAAAAAATACCGAATCCAGTATTTTATGGATCAGTTATGGATTTGATTTTCAATAATCCGTCAAATCCGGTTCAATCCGGTACTGTTCATATATATTTTAGTATATTTATATTAATATATATCAAATAATATATTATCTCAAAATCTATTATAATATCTTATATCACTAATATACTATTTTAAACTAAATCATAATATCTTATTTTACTCTAAATAATTATCTATTTATATCTATAATATTATAAACATGTAAATACATTTTTTATTATTTCTATAAATTTATCTACTAAAAAATAATAATAATTAAAATATAAAATTCAAAGAACTACATTCAAATAAGTATCATTAAAGTGCATTATTACAATATGTTGTTTCAATATATGCATCATCTCTAAGCAAGAAATTATAATTTAAGTATTTTGAACCCTTACAAAGAGAGATAAAAAAGATAAATGTACGCCCAAATTTAAAATTTTAAAATAAATTATATTCAATGGACTATAATTAAAATGTACTATTAACAATTTATTATTTAAAGATCTATATTTTCTTTAAAAAAATAAAGTATAATTGAATTATTCAACAATTACAAAGAGAGATAGATGTACAACCCAATTTAAAATATTTTAATTTCATGCTTAAATATCTATATAACTTAGTTTAACTAGAATGCATTATATTTATTCAATTAAATTTTTTGTTATAATAAATATTAGAATAATAAAAGATAGAACTTGATCTATTGAAATAAAAAAAATCCACCGTCCCGATTTCCTAGAGATTGTATGGCTTTTAGCCTCTTATATTAGGGCAAATTTTAGTGACACCACTTTAGGTTTGACACTATTTCAGCCAAAGACAAGTTTTGATTCTAACTTTTACTCGCACCCCATGTTTAAAAAGTCAACCTAAAATGACACTTTTGCCCTCATTTTTTTGTATACAAAACTTGTTTTCTCTCTATATATATATATATATATATCACTTTCCCTCTCTACAAATATATATATATATACATATTACAAAACTAATTTCTCTCTCTCTCTCTACCACTTTCCCTCTCTACAAATATATATATAATAAATAACCCATCATTAATTTTTTGGATAAATCTTTACAAACATATAACTAAAATTTCAGTCAAAGTTTGCATTAAGTTTGGACAAATTTGTCATTAATTTCTAATTTTTTTATTTAGTTAATTTTTTGAGTTTTTTGGAGAAAGAATTCACATGATACATTTGAATAGTATTTATTTATTTATTTATAATTTTTTTATTTAATTAATTTTGTTGATCCAGAAAATTGCGCGATCCAGGACGACGTCATACCCTACCAGGTAAAGGACTGTCAAGGAGGTGGCATCGATGTGGTGTCGGCCAAGGACCTTCTGACGGTCAAGTCAGTATTAACAGTCAATGGAATAGAGATAAAGCACAAGTGTATTTAATGCTTTTGGAGGTGGGAAGTCCTCCTACCTCTTCCTTCCTGCTAGTCTTTTAATTGTAGTACAAATGGTTGCGATAGTCGATCCTTAAATATCACAACAAGTCCTTAAATATCTCTACTTATTAGGTGAACTAGTCAAAGGCAACTTTCTTTGCCAAGTTGAGTAGTCATAGGCAGTTATGTTGGGCAGGCTAAATAGTCAAATACAAACTGCTCAACCATGTTAGTTAAGGAATTAAGGACTTGTTGAGATATTTAAGGGTCGACTATCACAACCATATGTACTACAATTACTATAAATAAAAGACTAGCAGGAAGGAAGAGGTAGGAGCACTTACCACATCCAAAAGCATTAAATACACTTGTGTTTTATCTCTATTCCACTATCTTTCAATACTGATTTTACCGTCGGAGGGTCCTTGGTCGGCACCACACCTATGCCACCTCCCTGGAAGTCCTTTACCTTGCAGGGTATGACATCGTCCTAGATCGTGCAATTTTCTGCATCAACAATTTGCGCCGTCTGTGGGAACCATATGGTTACCTGGGTATTTATGATTTTGTTGCGATCTGGGCTAGCATCAGCCTGCAGGTTAAGGAATATCAATGGAAAATTTCTATCAAAGGGACAAGTTTGGAATTAACCAGACAACCCAAACAGTAAAGATTGCGTAAGAGCATTGGAGTGACAGGTCTAAGTTGTGCATCAAAAGTTGGACCAGATAGTCTAGCAAAATGCAATGATCCTCAAACTGTTAGCTCTTTTGTTAACCGATCTATTCACAAATAGGTTTGCCTCTAACACACCTTATGGACATCAGAATTCACCCAACATAAATTATCAAGTGGAAAAAACCGAAGGAAGATGGTGATCCTCCAAGGAATGAATTGGAGGTGGGCGATCATCTTGAACCAGATAAGTTAGCGTTAGATAAGTGAATATTACCGAAGGACCTCGGTCAAAGAGAGGTGTCCTGGGAGCACCTAGGAAACCTAAATTACCAAGTGCGAATGTATGAATGGTCAGCCCAAACCCACCATTTAGGGTTGGACCCATTGATTTAGTAGAAGGAAACAACCTTGTGGATATTAACTCCACGATGGTTGAGTGAAAAGTATCGAAGGAAGGGTAATCTACCAGGAAATAAAGTAGAGGTAGAATAGATAACCAACGACCATACCATTAGAGGCCAGTAGTCAAAGCAATCGCACTGGTCGGAGCCATGTTGTGATCTTGAGCCAGATAAGTGATCAATCCTTATCTAATTTTTATCTTAACATACCACAAATATGTTTTGTCAATTTTGAATTATTAAATTTGTAACATTCTAGTATGAAATTCGATCTATATATTACAACTTACAGCCCTTCAACCTCCATATAATTCGAATTTTACTCTTTAATACGATATTATCAATCCAGTATCAACATTATGTATCATATCATAATTCAAAGATCTTATCTCATTTCATTGAACAAATTAAAAATAATTACTCTCTCAGCTAGCCGATTGATTATTTAATAATTTTTTAAATTATATGTCCATGAAACAGTTGGCCTAACAGAGAAAAACTCTATTTGGAGCAGGCTCAGGCCAAAAACCTCTTCGGTTGTCTAGGTAAACAGTCTCTGCCAACCCAACAACCTCATTGACAAGACGGTCCAGGAAAACAACATCTGCCTTTCCAACCCAACAACGTCTTTGGCTGTGTATGCAAACAACCTCTCTAGTTGTCTATGCAAACAACTCCTTTAGCTGTACAGGTCGACAACATCCTCACGATCCAAGCAAACAGTCCCCACCTATCCAATCCAACACCATCTTAGGTTGTCCAGTATGAAGCCTAAGAGCCGGATCATGATTAGTTCAAGAACGTAAATAGATCAGAAGCACGTCAGAGCATTGGAATGACAGTTCTAGGCTGTACAATAAGGGTTTGACTAGGTGATGAAAAATAAAAATAAGATGATCTTACAATGACCAACTCTCCTGCTAGCCCACTCGTTCTACAGTACACCTAACATTAATTTGGAGACGGGGTGGATTCCATGGGAAAAAAGTGGAGGCGGAACAAAGTCACACTGGTTGAAAGAAGAAGGTGATCGACACTGTGGACCCATCTTGGTCCGTTGAGGTGGTGTAATAGAAACATAGACAACACAACCAAAAACTCGTAGGTGTGAGATATTTGGTTGCTGACCAAGAACAATTGATGATTACCAGTTGGTCTTAAGCGAACTAAAGATGCACCGTGCAATATAGCATGTCCCCAAGTATTAATAGGTAACTTTGTTCGCATCAATAAAAGCCGACCAATCAACTAAAGTCCTTTTATAAAAGACTCTGCTAAACCATTTTGGGTATGTGTGTGGGCAACAGGATGTTCAACATCAATTCCGATTGACATACAATAATCATCAAATGTTTGGGAAGAAAATTCACCATCATTGTCTAGACAAATAGACTTGATTGGGTAATCTGAAAATTGTGCTCGTAATCGAATGATTTGAGCAAGAAGTCTTGCAAATGCAACATTTCGAGTTGAGAGTAGTGATACATGTGACCACCTAGTTAAAGCATCGATTAAAACCATATAATAACGAAATGATCCACATGGTGGGTGAATTGGTCTATAAATATCCCCTTGGATTCTTTGTAAAAAGGATGAGGATTCAACAATGATTTGTGAGGAAGATGGTCGAACAATAAGTTTGCCTTGTGAGCAAGTAGTACAAGGGTAATCACAAGGTAAAAGAATATTTTGGTCCTTTAGTGAATGACCATGTGAATTATCTATTATACAATGTATCATTGTAGATCCTGGGTGGCTAAGTCGATCATGCCAAAGCATAAATAGTTTCGGGTCACTAGTCTTGTGCATTATAACATGTGACTCAATCGTTCTGATGGTGGTGAAATATAACCCAGAAGAGAAAGTAGGAAGTTTCTCTAATATGTGCTTCTTGCCTGAACAAATAGAAGTTATATAGAGATATTCTATATTATTTTCATTTGTAGTCTCAATATGATAGCCATTACGACATATGTCTTTAAAACTCAATAAATTTCTTTGAGACCTAGCAGAATATAAGGCATCCTCAAAATGTATTTTTGTTCCTTGTGGTAAAATGATGTCGGCTTTTCTGGAGCCTTCAATTAAATCTATTGGGCCTGATATTGTACTAACAATAGCTTCACCTAATGCTAAGGTTGAGAAAAAGTTCTTATCCGAAAGAATTGTGTGTGTCGTACCACTATCTCTAAGACATATATCTTCACTATTTAACTTTGGATCAGACAATGTGGTAGTCAGGTTCATGCCTATTCATATAAAGAAAATGCCTCATATTAAAATGTATTTTATTAAAACAAGTACAAGTGCAAAATACATATAGGCGTCAAATACAATTGCAAAATACATATAGTCTGGAAATAACATAATTGATGTGCGTTAGGTGTGTACAAAATATGTTATTAAAAACAACACCTTAACGACGCTAGGTTTTACCCTACGCAAGCGCACGAGTCATTTGTAGTATAGAAACGGCTTGTGAAAGGTTATCAATCCCACAGAGACTAAGTCGTATTCTGAACTCTTGTAAAATAATACTCTTAAATTGCTATGAAAATATGATTTGTTGTTTTGAGATTGATTAACTAATTAACTAAAAAATCAAATAAAGATAGATTAAGACAAGAACAATAGAAATAAAATCTAGGGTTTCCATACTCCACCACTATCTGCATAATATAATTATCTCTTTGCTCAATTGCAAGAGGGCAATCCATATCTATGAATCAAGTCATACCGCAAATAGTCGAATATAACCTAAAAACGGATACCGTCAACCGGATTGTGACAACCCATCTCATGACTAAACTGACTAGTACATGCCAATTAAATTACTCTAATCTACTCCTAATGCATGAAAATAAACTAAAGCATGTCTATATCAACTCGTCAAGGCATGACCTGTGTTAACCTAGGGTTTCAAGTGTTAAACACCATTGATGTAGAAAATCACACTATGTTTATGATAACATGATTGTGTAAGAAGATATATTCATTTAATCTAAGACAAGAATCAAGAATAAATATAAAATCTTATGTCAAGAATAAAAACGGTCACACATCTACAATCAATCATCACAGTAAGGTCGCAGCTTCCCCTCGTTATAATTGAAAACAAATAAAAGAACTACATTACTTGGCTAGGGTTTTGCTATAAAATCCTAGATACCGAATTAGTTGATCATGGTAGAAGGTGACTGGATCATTGATATAGAAATGCCCTCCATGGTCGTCTTCTCCGGATCTCTAGTTCTTGAATGACTCCTCCCATTTTATTATATGAATCTGAAAATAAAGCTCTGAAAATTGGGTAGAAAGACATCCCAAAATTATGTGGAGAGAAGTCCTTTAGATCTGTAGCAGACCTTGGTATTTATAGACAAATGTGAGGAAACCCTAAATTGCCTTCCTTTCCTGTCGAGAGTAGGATTCCCTTTTTATGTGATTTCCTTCCAAAATGAGAAAAACCCTTCAATATAATGTATAGTATATCTAAAAAAACGTGCATATAGGTGTTGGAGTTGAATACAAAGTCATCCGGGTCAATTCGGGTCAAACTAGGATTTTGGCCCGAATCTGAAATTTTCAGCTTTTTCCTGCAGGACACCTCTCACTATTTTGATCATATCTGGCGATACACACATTGGATGGAGGCTTGTAATATCTTGTTGGAAATCTGACTTCAAGATCTTGATGTGAGTTTCAAGAATAACCCCATTTGAACTTGTATTGACCGAACTATTGGCTCCTGAAGTTGACTGAAAATTTGTACTGAAACTAGCTCACTGAGTACTCTGTAGCTTCTGAATGTTGTGCATGTTTTGGTGATTTTTCATGATTTGCGCAAGTGCGCTCACTTTCGCAATCTACCGAGTACTCGGTAGTTCTTCACCTTATACTTTTGTATTTCATTTTCTTTGCTCCGTTTCTCTTCTCGGCTTCATTCTTCTTCACTCTTTTTGCATCCTTGACTTCTTTTTGGTCCTTCATAGGTCTTTTATCCATGGTTTCGGATCTCGAACGATCTTGAATCAGAAATTCAGTTATTTCACCGAATTTAACTCGTTTTATTCGTTAAGCTCTTGAAACATGCTTAAACACACAAATCACATAAAAATACCAAATAATGGAATGTAAGGACATAACATTAGCAAGATAGGGGCCTAAAATGTATAATATTTGGCACCTATCAATAATGTCATTAATTATGGTGAAAAATTAGACAAATTTATCACCAATAATGCACTCATTATTGTTATATGAATTCATAAAGAAATCAGAGACATCCAAATGATTGACTTCTAAAGACCTTTCACAGTCTGTAAAATTCATTTCCATTTTTCCCTTTCCTTTTCTCGAAGCTTTATAAAGATAAGCTAAATGTTTCGGTGTACGACATTTATTTTTCCAGTGTCCACTCATCCCACACCTATGGCAAGTAGTATCAGCCCGACGAGGCTGACCATACTTCTTTGTTTGTTTCTTGTCATTTCTGTTCCACTTCTTGTGGTAAGGTATGGAATCCTTATCTTGGATATTGGTGGAATCCTGACCTCCACAGTGAATATGGTTTTTTTTTACCAAAGGCATACCCATTACCATGTCTTCGTTTACGACTACTATACGATGCAGCATTCGCTTTAGGAAGTGGTGTTGATCCTGTCGGGCAGGACTGGTGATTCTTTAACAAAAGCTCATTGTTTTGTTCTGCAACGAGCAGATAAGATATCAACTCAAAGTATTTCTTAAACCCACACATCCGATATTGTTGATGTAAAAGCATATTCGAAGCGTGAAATGTGGTAAAAGTTTTCTCAAGCATTTCATGCTCAGTAATAGTATGACCACTCAGTTTCAACAGAGACGTAATTTTAAACAGGGTCGAATTATATTCACCAACAATTTTGTAATCCTCCAATCGCGGGCCTAACCATTCAAAATGAGCTTTTGGACCAATTATGGTCTTCTGATGGTCATATCTTTCTTTTAATTCATGCCACAATACAAATGGGTCTTTCACCGTGAGGTATTCCAATTTCAGCTGCTCATTAATATGATGCCGAATAAATATTAAGGCATTCGCCTTATCTTGGAGAGAAGCATCATTGTCTTCCTTTATAGTATCTCAAAGCATTTTTGCATCCAAATGCAACCCAATATCCAGGACCCAGGATAAATAATTGTTTCCTGAAATATCTAGCGCGGAGAAATCCAGCTTCGCGAGGTTTGACATTTTTACAAGATTTCTATATACGACAAGAAATAATATTTTAGAGTCATGTAAATAATATAGAAAAATATTTTCTATACTTATAATATCAAGGAAAATATATTATGTTTTATAATGAGATATGTTACGTCAACTGACTAAGTGGCTTAGGGGCAAGGGACTTCAGATTTTCCATAGCAATATGGTCGGATACCCCATGGGCTATGATTCGAGTCCCGTTGATAACATTTTTTTCAGGACCCAATATATAATAATATATATCACATTAATCGCAAATGTTAGTACAATAATAAGCAACACAATAAATAATTTGGTAGTTTTAACCACCAAGTGACGCCAGTAAATTGGCATCAAGTAAGAGAGTAACATTTATCTACCAATATAACATAAAATAATTTAGTACTTTTAACCACCAAGTGACGCTAGTAAATTGGCATCAAGTAAGGCAGTAACCTTTATGCACCAATATAACATAAAATAATTTGGTAGTTTTAACCACCAAGTGATGCTAGTAAATTGGCATCAAGTAGGGCAGTAACCTTATCCACCAATATAACATAAAATAATTTGAAAATTTTAACCACCAAGTGACGCCATTAAATTGGCATTAAGTAGGGCAGTAACCTTATTCACCAATATAACATAAAAGAAAAACAGTGCAATATATATAGATACAGTCCTCTTTATCCTTTTATGTCCTGTAGTTTAAGATCATGTCATTTGAGTACTATCAAGGATATAATTTTTCTTCTTTTTACATATATGCATATATGTGTGAGATAATATCAATATTAAAGTAGATATACATACCTTATAAACTTGAAAAAGGGAAAATGACTTTCTTCCTCTCTTTTTTTTAATATTGCAGACTCAACTTGTTAAATCAGTTCTTTTCTCTATACAAGTCTACTAGGCTTCTTCTTTTATTCTGTCAAAATATTTTTTACAGGATTTAACTATTTTGCTTAGGAAATTTTTATGGACTGGATCAAAAATGTGCAAGAGAGGTTACAAGGTTGCTTGGAGAAGAGTTTGTGCTCCTCTGAATGAGGGGGGTCTTAGCATTAAAGATCTTGAGGAGTGGAATATAGCAGCTATGGTGAAACATATTTGGAATCTCTTAAAGGATGGTTCAACTTCTTTATGGTCTACTTGGGGCTAAATATCATCTCATTAAGCATAGGAATTTCTGGGAGTTGAATATCTCTCAAAATTCTTCCTGGACTTGGAAGAAACTTTTGCAGCTTAGGCCTTTGGTTAGGCTTGCTTTTAATTCTTTTGTTGGAGATGGTAGGTAGACTTCCCTTTGGTCATTGGCATCCTATTGAACCTCTTTGTGACTTTTTTCCAGTTGGAGTGATAAGATCTTCAGGCATTGGAAGCAATGCTACTGTTAGCAGATTGATAAGTTCTTCAAGTTGGCATTTCCAGACATTGAATTCTCAGTTTTGGCTAAATTTCAAGGCTGTTTTCCCTCCTAATTTTTGGCCAATTCTTTCTAGTAGAGATAAATTGGTTTGGCCTCAGTTCTAGTTAATTTTTTATCAACTCAGCTTGGGAATTTATTAGACAAAATTTTGATTCAGTTGCTTGGAAGAAAGTTATTTGGTTTAAACACTGTGTTCCTAAACATGTGTTTTTGGTTTGGATTATTCTGTTGGATAAGTTTCCATCTCTTCACTTCCTGCTTTCTATTGGAGTGGTCCAACAGGCTACTTACGTATTCAGTGGTTTAAATCAAGAGGATAAAGATCACCTTTATTTCAATTTCAGTTTCACCTCTAGATTATGGAGTATGGTGCAACATAAAGGTCTCTTAGAATGGCCAGATGGATGATGGGACTCTTTTTTCCCTTGGATGATAGCTAATTTGCACGGAAAAACTTTGGTTTCTATATTAAACAAGCTTGTTTTTTGTGCTTGTGTCTATGAAATTTGGGTTGAAAGGAATAGGAGAATATATCAACATGAATCAATTCTATTAAGGTTCTCTTCAAGAATATAGTATCCTCTATGAGGTTCACTTTATTTCCCCTTTCCAGGTTTACAAATTCATTGCAGAATCAGTGTTTGCTTGGCCTATGGGAGCTTCCTCTATCGATTCTTTCTCTCTGATGCTGCTTCAAACTGCATTGCTGAGTTGTATCTTCTTCTACTGCATATGGGTCTGGTGTATTCCGCTTATTCTAGTCGTTTGTTGGTATCGTAATATTGTTTGGATGATTATGCTTAGCTACAACTTCTGCGTTAGTTCAAACATGGTGGTCTTTACATGTGTTGGATTGCTTACTTTCATTTCAAGACTACTTTGTTGTGTGGTTATACTTCTTGTACTAGTGGGTGGGAGTTTCAGATTTGTTTGAACTATTTGACTTTTAGTGCTCATTTTTGCTTTGCTTTATGGCATTTAGGTTGTTTTTACTTTTTCATCTAGTGGAAGTTTTGTTTCCATATTGTAATATGGGGTATGCCCCTTTGCTCTTTGTATGTCACAGGGTTAGTGAGTGACTCTGATGCTCCTCATATTACAAATTCTAGTCAGGTTTCTTCCTTTACCCTTGATTCTATTGCTACAGAGGTATGACTCTTCCTGCTAATATTTCCGCTCAACCTTCTACTTCAGATTTTTCTCAGATCAGGGTTAAGCCTTCTAAAGGCCTTGATAAACCTAAAATAAGATCTTAGAGGAAAGCCAGAAAAGGGTTAGTTATTACCTGTAATACCCCGTATTTAATGGATATTTATTTCATTAATTATTTTGGATGGCATATTGGGTGTTTAAATTATTGAATGAGGTTATCTTAGTCTTTTTAAGTCCAGTAGGTTATAATGAAATTTTGTGATCTAAAGGGGGGCAAGGTTGTCATTAGTGTTTGGGTAGTTTGATGATTTATGCATAACACAAGGATAGTTTGGACATTTCCCTAACCCTAGCCTCTTCTATATAAGCATCCTTAACTTCAGATCTAGCCCCCATCTCATTTCTTCTACTACTTCTTCTTCTTCATCAATTATACCCGAAGTTGTGAGGGTTGAGAGGTTGAGAGCTTAGAATTGGTTTGGATCTGTACTTGTGGTGGATTCAGCTCTACATTACAGGCAAGACATATGTTCTACTCTTCCTCTTTGTACTGAAATTTCGTAGCCTTTACTTTGTGCATCTATAATCTGCTAGATAATATTTTTCATATATGTATAGGTATGTATAAAGCATGTTCATATATGACTTTTATATATTCTGTTTATACATATATGTATAGATCCGTAAGTATATATATAGATCTTGTATATATGTAGAGATTCGTGGATCTATATAGGCATATATGTATAGATCCGTAAGTATATATATAGATCTTGTATATATGTAGAGATTCGTGGATCTATATAGGCATATATGTATAGATCTGTTAGAGTATATTCATATTCATGTTTATTTATATAACTTTTATATATTCTGTTTATACATATATGTATAGATCCGTAAGTATATATATAGATCTTGTATATATATAGAGATTCGTGGATATATATAGGCATATATGTATAGATCTGTTAGAGTATATTCATATTCATGTTTATTTATGTGACTTATATATTCTGTTTATACATATATGTAAAGATCCGTAAGTATATATATAGATCTTGTATACATGTAGAGATTTATGGATCTATATAGGCATATATGTATAGATCTGTTAGAGTATGTTCATATTCATGTTTATTTATGTGATGATATATATTCTGTTTATATGTATATGTATAGATCCATGATCATATGTACAGATCTTGCATATAGGTAGAGATTAATAGACTTATATAGACATATATGTACAAATCTGTTAGAGTATATTTATATTTATATATATATATATGATGATTTATATTCTGGTTATACATATATGTACAAATCCATGATTATATGTATAGATCTTGTATATACATAGAGATTTGTGGTGATATATTGATATATGCATGAGACTATGCTTATGTCTAGCTATACGTACAAATTTGTTTTTACCATGTGTAGCTATACATGTATGGATTCGTGGTTATGTGTCTGGTTGGTATGATTCTGATGATGTGTATATGATTGGAACTTAGTATAAATATCTGAATACATAAATATTTTAGGTTTCAATGTTGACAAAGATTTCAAAACTGTTATTAGAAAAATATTGCATATTTATGTAATTGTTTTTCTCTATTTTCTTTGTTATCAGACTCTGGACATTGATTTATATTGTTATTATGTGTAACACGAATTATACTGGATTACGTATTTTTGACCGTATAAATGAATAGTTTTGATCGTATAAAATACCGTATACCTTGGCGCTAGGGCGCTGCCCCAGACCCCGCCAGGGGGGCGCTCAGGTAATGGTCGTGCCGCCCCCCCTAGACCCCCCAGGCTCGACCTTATAAATTGTTATACGTTCCCGAATAAAGATTACAAGTGAATTATTAAATTCATAAAATCATAAGATTTAAATTAAATGACTATGTTTTGGAAATTTATAAGGAACCACAAGGAGGCTGACTATTACTGCAGTCTAACTAGTACCACGGGACATGGGTGAGTTGTCACGGCATGGGTGAGTTGTCGGGTACGTGGTTATGGTAGGGCATGGATGTTGGATGAAAAAATCAGATTAATATAAGAAATTTATAAACATAATTATATTAAATGGTGGTATATTAGTGACTATAATTATAGTTAAATATATTATTATTTTATAATATAATTTTGGGATTAGGTGTCACTAGGAAAGGGGATGGATTTTGGTACTCTGCTTGGGATCATGTAGAGTTGTACTTGCTCGTGGGTTTAACCCACATTTTTGTTGTTTCAGGTCCTCGGCAGTTTCACCAGCAGGGTTAAGGACTTCATATCTATCCGTCCGGTTCTATCATATTTTCTTTCCACTCCAGGGTAGGATCTGATAAATGTCATATGTTGTATTTCTTATAATTGTGTTTCTAGGGGTCCATGTTTATGGGATTTCCAAGTTGTACTGTGTGGGACTTATTTTATTTAAGGATGTATTGGGGGTGGTCTTCTTCATGTATAAGTTGTATCTTTATTTTGTTATTGTTGTTATTATTATATTTTGATTTTATGTCTTCTCTTTTGTGCTTATGTTATCAATTACTGACGCTCCTAGTTTTTTGTGTATGGGCCTGGCCAACCTATGCATGGAAATTTGGGAGTGTCACATTACCTCTCCTAAGGGAGGGGGTAAGTGATTTTGTGGAGTTTTCCCTTTTTTCTTCTTTTGTTTCTCATGCAGTTCAGAATCTGGAATGTAAGAGGTTTTAACACCTCAAGTAGGCATATGGAGGTGAATAAGGTGATTAAACAGTTTAATCTCCCTCTGTTTTGTGTGGTTGAATCTAGAGTTAAGGAAAAGAATCTTTCTAGGATTATGAACTCTTTCAAGAAGGATTGGAGTGTGCTTTCTAATCATATTCATGTTGTTAATGGAAGACTGTTAGTTTGCTAGGATCGAAGTAAAATAATTTTGATTCCTCTTCATATCACTGATCAGTTAATGTTTTATTCTATCTCTTCTCCTGATATCAAACTACAATGTGTGCGAGGCTTTGTGTATGGGTCTAATGATTCAATTGCTAGAAGATCTCTTTGGAGGGATATTTTAAGTGTTGTTACCACCTACTCTTCTCTTCCTCTTTTCTTTGCTAGGGATTTTAACGCAGTCATATTTTCACATGAAAATTTTGGTGGTTCAAATCAGTGGGATTCTTCTATGCAATAGTGTGGAGATTGCCTTCAACAAGCTTCTCTTTTGGATTTAAAATATTTTAGGGTTCAGTACACTTAGAATAATCACACCTTTTTTAGAAAACTTGATAGGGTTGTGGTGAATGAATATTGGAACAATTCTCTTTTTACTTCCGAGGCTATTTTTGAACCTGGTGGTGTTAGTGATCATGCTTTGATTCTTCTCAATTTGGGCAGTACTACTCCAAAATATGGTGCTCCTTTTAGATTCAATAACCATCTCATTCATCATCCTGCTTTCATGGATGTTGTGAAGAAGGTCTGTAAGATTCCTATTAATGGTTCTTATATGTATCAAGTGGTCTCTAAGATGAAGCTTTTGAAAAAGGAGTTGAAGACTTTAAATCAATCTTGCTACAATGATTTAGCTTCTCAAGTTAAAGTTGTTGAGGCTAAATTGAAGTCTTTCCAAATCCAGGTTGATGTTAACCCTAGTAATGTTGATTTAATTAATCAAGAAAAGGTTTGTCTTGCTGAGTATGTTCACATTTCAAATGTTGAGGAATCTTTCTACAAACAGCAGTCAAGGGTTCAGTGGCTTCAATTAGGTGACAAGAACACCTCTTATTTTCACTAAATGGCAAAGTTCAGGAAGAGGGCTAATAATGTTTTATCTCTGACCTCTACTTCTGGAGTTAGGCTTGATAAGCCTGAGGCTATTCAACATGAGATTGTTAGTTTTTATGAAAGATTACTTACAGCTCCTTCATCCCTTTATGTCCATGATCTTTCTAACTATGCGAAATCCCCTCTTGTTGATGCTCAAATTCAAAGTTTATCTAGGCCTTTTTCAGATGAGGAGATTAAGAACTCTATGTTCTCTATGAAAGATGGGAAAGCTCCAGGATGTGATGGGTTCAATGCACTCTTTTTCAAACACACTTGGGCTATAGTCGGGAATGATGTCACTAGAGCTATTCAAGCTTTTCTTCATTCTGGTCACATTCTCAAGGAAGTGAATTCTACAATTATCACTTTGGTTCCAAAAATTACTAATCCTCTACTATGTCTGATTTTAGGCCTATCTCTCTATGTACAACAATTTATAAATGTCTTTCTAAGGTCCTGGCCAACAGAATTAAGGCTAGTCTCTCAAGTTGTATTAACTTAAACCAAAGAACTTTCATTGAGGGAAGGAATATTTTTGATAATATCCTTTTGGCTCAAGAGCTATTCAATGATTATCACAAAGATTCTGGTGATCCAAGAATTGCTCTTAAGGTGGACCTAACCAAAGCTTTTGATACCATTTCTTGGTCTTTTTTGCAAGCTACTCTTCAAGCCTTTCATTTTCCAGCTGTTTCATCAGTTTAATCATGGCATGTGTCTCTTCTCCTATGTTCTCTATCAATGTTTTTTTTTGAAAGGTAAAAAAGTATATAAAAAAAGGAAAATGGACTAAGCCATACAAAAGCTAAGAGGCATACCCCAGATTACAAAGAAATATGATAGCCAAAAGTCTACCAATGAAAGAACAAAAGACAACCATATGGCCTAATAAGCAAATGTAAAACAAAAGAGGTAATGAAAGTCTTCAAAAATCTCAAAACACAATCCTTTATAGTAGCCTTGCATTTAGTCTTCCTAGCCTTCCTAACACTGGAAGAACTCTAAGCCAAATGAGAACTTAGATTTGCATCAGAATTCATCTTAGTATAGAAGCCAATATCAGATAATAGAACACAAACATTGGGAATAGGACCAATGCGCGTCTATCCAACAGCAACATCCATGACAGGAGCTAAACCAGTACAATAGCAACACTGAAGCCGAAAACCATCACAAGCAAAAAACTGGTTTGCACAGCAACCCTCATTCATGAGACCAGAGAATAGATTAATGACCCGGAATAGTGTCTGGAAGGCTCCATTTAGCAATGATAGCATGATTAATAGGAGTAGGAGGATAATTCTACAAAGAGAAGAGAATGAATCTAACACTTTGAACAATTCTCTAAAAGACATTCTCAATGGTATTTAATTCAGATTGAAAAATTCTTTTATTCCTCTTTCTCCATACTTCATAAATTGAGGCTGAAAAAGCTAATTTATTAACAAGGGAAAAAAGGGATTTGTCTTGAAGATGGAGTATAGACCACTGCATCAAGGTGTTCCAATCTCCATCTGGCCAATTACCAAGGTCCCATTGAAGTACCATATTCCATAATGGCTTAGTAAAACTGCATCCAAAGTATAAGTGGTCCCTATTTTCCATATGCATGTAACAGAACACACAAGTTGCAGAAGTTAGAAGTCCAATAGACAACAAAAAAGCCATGGTGTTGAATCTGTTTTGGTGAACCAACCAAAGAAAAAAGGAATGATGAGTAAACCATATAGAGCCATGCCAAGCAACCTTATCAGGCTTGTATCTAACAAAATCCCATGCTGACTTGATAGAAAATCTCCCATTACTAGGAAGCCATTGAAGACAATCACTCCTGGTTTTCATAGGAATAAAATAAGTAGGAAAGCTAGCTTTAAACTCCACCCATTCTTGGGATTTAAGAGTAGGAAAATGTCATCCTGAGCTAGTAATTAATCTACTTACAGTAGTAGCATTTGCACCAAGCCCCGAGGAATTAATCAATGTTGGACTAAAGAAGGTAACAAGAGGCCCTTTAGGATGCCAATTATGAAACCAAAAAGAAGTTTGCCTGCCATCACCAATCACATATTTGAAAGCAGTTCTGAAATGAGGCCTGATCTTCAATAATTGTTTCCAAGTCCAAGAACAACTCCTTGGAATAGGAATATTCCATAAATTTTTATGCTTAATAAGATGCATTTTAACCCAAGAAGACCAAAGAGATTGAGATGTGGGACTAAGAAGAGCCCATATATGTTTTGCCATTGCAACAACATTCCATTCCTCTAAGTCGTTAACTCCAAGACCTCCTTCTTGAAAGGGAAGGCATACAAAGCTCCAAGCTACCTTACAACCACCCGTACACATTTTAGAGTTAGTCCACAAAACATTTCTAAGAAGAGAAGTAAGATCATTAATCACAGACTTTGGAAGCACAAAGATTGAAGACCAATAAACTTGGGTTGCAAAAAGCACAACTTTAACCAATTGTAACCTTCCAGAAAAGGAAAGGAACTTGTTTAACCAGCTATTTATCCTGCTTGCAATCTTAGAAAGGAGAACATCACAATCCTGCTTAGAGAGCTTGGAAGATAAAAGAGGAACTCCTAATTACTTCACAAGCAAAGAGCCAACCTGAAAAACAAGTTTAGAAACAATCTGATGCAGAATAGAAGTTGGAACACCAACATGAAAAAGCATACTTTTGGCATGATTAGGAAGAAGATTAGAATGCAAACTAAAATAATTCAAAGCTTCCATGACACAGTCCACTGAGACAACATCACCAGGAGAAAAAAATAATCAAATCATCTGCAAATAAAAGACTTGAAATCCTCTAAGCATTACACTTCCAATAAAAATTAAATCCACTAACAGCAGTCTTCTGGGCAAGCAAACCAGTAAGAATTTCCATGCCCAGATAAAGAGATAGGGAGAAAGAGGGTCACCTTGCCTAATACCTCTTGAACTCTTAAAGTAGCCTGCCAAACCACCATTAATGTTGATAGAAAACATAGGGGAAGAAATGCAAGACATGATCAGCTTGATAAAAGGCTCTGGGAATTTAAAAGCTCTAAGAGTAGCCTCTAAGAAAGAACAGGAGACTGAATCAAAAGCGTTAGTCAAATCAACCTTCAAAGCAATTCTAGCATCACCCTCACCCTTATGATAATCCCTCAACAATTCTTGAGATAAAATGATGTTATCCAAGATGTTTCTGCCTGAGATAAAAGTTCCTTGGTTTGAACTAATGCAAGATGGAAGACAAGCCTTAAGCCTATTTGTAAGAACTTTGGAAAGACATTTATATAAGGTAGTGCATAAAGAAATAGGCCTAAAATCAAAAACATATGTAGGGTTGGCAACCTTAGGGACCAAAGTAATAACGGTTGAATTCACCTCCTTAAGCATGTGCCCACTATGGTAAAAATCTTGAATGGCCTTAGAAACATCAGAGCCCACAATAGACAAAGAATGCACAAAAAAATAAAGCATTGAAACCATTGTTTCCTGGAGCTTTCCCATCTTTCAAAGAGAACAAAGCTCTTCTAATCTCATCATCAGAAATAGGCCTTTGTAAATCATGAAATTTCTCCTCAGTTAATGGAGAATGGACATAACCTTGTAAATCAGGAATAGAAGGAGAGGAAGGAGCATAAAGTAAATTTTTATAAAACCCAATTACCTATTCCTGAATTTGATCTTACTGATCCAAAAGAGTACCATTTGAAGTCTTCAGACTCAGAATACTATTAGCCATTTTGTGAAAAAAAATACAGTGTTCTTATCACCCAGATTCAACCATTGAATTCTAGACCGCTGCTTATAAAGAGACTCTTCAGCATGAGAAAAATGCTTATATTGAGAAAGACATGCCTTTTCTTGAACAAACAAAGAGGAGTTACTTGGATTATAATCAAGTAACACTTGAATTGACTAAGATCTCTCTTTAGCTTCATGAACTTTTGTAGATAAATCACTGTAATTAGCGCTATTCAACTTTTTTAGCTCATATTTCAGGATTTTCAACTTAGAGATCACTTGATACATAAAGGAACTAGAAATTGGCTACTGCCAAACTTACTGCACTATATCCATAAAAGAGGGATGGTGAATAAGAAAATTATTGAACCTGAAAGGGGACCTCTTCTTTTGGATGTTAGTGCTCAGTTTCAGAATAATCAGAGCATGATCAGAACCATAACTAAGTTCAAAAAGAGCCTCAGATTGAGAAATTTTTTTATTCCAAGTTTCATTCACCAAGACTCTGTCAAGCTTCTGAAAGTATGTGTGATTATTCCAAGTGAATTGAAGCCCAGAATATCTTAAATCAAGAAGAAAAGCCTGTTGTAAACAATCCCCACACTCCTGCATTGAAGAATCCCATTGAACTGAACCACCAAACTTTTCTTGAGAGTACCTAATAGCATTAAAGTATCCTGCTAAAAAGAAAGGAAGAGAGGAATAACCTTGAGTAGCTTGCAAAATGTCCCTCCAAATAGCTCTTCTTTGAATATTATCATTAGCACCATAGACGAAACCCCCAATATATTGAAGTGAAGTCACAATATTTGAGATGTTACAAATAATAATCTGATCAGATTTGAAATAACTGAAAGTAAAGCTGGATCCCAACATACCAAGATTCTCCTATTGTAAACATGATCATAGTTTGTTAAAACACTCCAGTCTTTGGCAAAGGAGTTCATAGTTCTCACCAAGTTCTTCTCCTTAACCCTAGACTCCACAATATAAAAAAGAGGAATATTATATTTTTTAATAATCTTCTTCGCCTCATTGTGCCTGCTTGAGGTATTTTAACCTCTTACATTCCAAATTCCAAAATTCATTAAATCAATTGTAAAAGATGGGGAGCACAACCAACAAACTCTCATGGACCACCACATCCCCCTTTGGGAGAGCTATTGGCCAAACCTCTTCTAGTCTTAACACCAAGAGAAGATATTTTTTTTTGTTTTAGTTTTCTCCATCACCTTAACAATTTTAGCCATTCCTTCCTTTTGCTTGGGATCAGAATCAACACTGGAATCTGGAATAACATCAGCAACTTTGGAAATATGAGAAAGAGGAGCATCAACCTTAGAAATAACTAAATTTGAAGCAACTAAAGCACTTTGAGCAGCAACAATAGACAACTCCTTCTCAACAAAAGCATGAGCCATATTATCAACTGAGTGTTCACTAACAATAACAACAGGGGAATCAGATACAATCTCCCCAGCTTCCTGAGTAAGAGAATCATCACCCTTCAAGTCCTGTAAAATACTAAATTTATTTGCAAAGTTAGATTTGTGAGAAGTATCCTCAATTGTATCATCACAACCCTCTTGATCTTGAAAAGCTACAACCTCCAATATCTCAGTGCTATCAACCTCTGTACCCTTTTTCCCCACTACCCTCCATTCAGTAGTAACTGGCTAACTTTTCTTATTCATGGCTACATTCTTTTGGACAATAGCTTTTGGGCAATTCCTATCCCAATGCCCAAACATTTCACACTTGGCACATCTTACTGGAAACCATTGATATTCAGTAGTAATAGTAACAAATTTCCCAGAAGCCAAACGAATATCAAACTCTTTTAAGAGCTCTTCCTTAGCGTTGACTTCAACACAAACTCTAGCATAGTTATATCTTTCTCCTTGCGCGGTAGCAGCATCAATATACAAGGGGACACCCAAAGCACTGGCAACATAGCTTAGACCCTCTCCAGACTAGCATTCAGATGGGACATGAAAAAGTTTCACCCAAAGAGGCATAGATGAAACAACTTCCTTGCTCAAAGAAAGTTATTCATGCCACTTTTTGAGAACCAACAGATTATTAACAAACCCATTCTCTAAAATGACTTCATACTCTCGTTCTGTAGCAAATTGAAAAAAATAAAATCCTTTATCCAATCCAAACACCTTTTTAAGCCCTGCATTACCCCACAATCTGGTTGCAATGGAATTGACCACATTATAGGGTAATTTTTTTATCTAAAAAATACCCAATAAGACATGAATTCCATTTCAAAGCACCCGCATTTATAACTGCTTCAGGGATTGTAACCGCTTCTCTAATATTTACCTTGGATGGAGGAAAATAGGTAAGTCTAGTCTTAGGAGCATTATCTGGTTTTGTGATGTTAGCCCATGATGGTTGCCCAGTAGGCCCAGCATGCCCTTTATGTTGCAAAGGACCACCATGCAGAGGTGGATTTGAAATACCCACCTTATTGCCACGACTCCCAACAGCCTACTGAGAGAGAGTTTTGACAGCAACTTGGAGATCATGAACTATCTTTTGCAGATTAGTAGCATCCATAGTAACCTTTCCATCAACATCTTCTAGCTCTTGTTGCCTCTCTCCATCTTCTTGTTGATCGATAGGATTGAACTGTCCTCCATCTGTTTGATAAAATACTTGATCCAACCTAGACTTGGCGGCCCCCTCTGTAGCCATACTTGGAGTAAGATGAGGTGTAGTAATAGCCTCAACATTCTTTCTTACCCTCAGTTGTGCTTTGTTTTTCTCTAGGATTGTACGTATCATCTCTTGTATAGTCATCAAGTTATCATCCTGTTGAGAAGACATTGCTTATTCGTTGAGCCAAATCTTCAAACAAGCTTAGAAAAATGTAACCAAAAACACTGGATTGCCGTTAACCAGAAGAGAAACCCCAAAATGCAACCTCCTTCGATCCAGATGAAATCCCTACCTTAGACGTGACTCGTAGAGAACTCAGTGGATTTAATCCAGAATACACTCCAACTCGGTTATGACACAGTGAAAAGGAAGAAAAAGACTTGGTCAAACTCAGTTAGACCAAGTTAAACACTATATCAAAGTGACTCACTAACCCTGCTCCCAAACAGGTCTCATTTTAGAGAGAATGAGGAGTTTCTCTCTCTAGAAAACTCAACATTTCTAATTGTCCTCTTATTAAGTGACTCGTACCTTTCTCTATCAATGTTCATGGCAAGCTTACGGGTTTTTCAAGAGTTCTAGAGGCATTCGTCAAGGGGATCCCCTCTCTCCTTATCTTTTTGTTTTGGATATGGAAGTTCTCTCTGGATTGTTTGTCAAGATAATTGAAGAAAGGGATTTTAATTATTATTGGAAATGTAGTGCTCAAGGTATCACAAGTCTCTTATTTACTGATGACTTATTGTTTTTTGTTGCTGGGGACATATCATCTATTGATTGTATCATGGAAGCTTTGCAACAGTTCAGTCTTTTCTCAGATCTCCATCCTAATCACGCAAAGAGTTTGGTATTTCATGCTGGGATTGAGCCTTCTTTGATGTAACAGATTCTTATTAAACTTGGTTTTCAAGTTGGTGTTCAGTACCTGGGTGTTCCACTTCTGTCTTCCAAACTTTCCAAACAAGATTGTGATATCTTGGTTACTAAGATAGCAGGGAGAGTTACTAGCTGGTTTAGCAAATTTTTATCATTTGTTGGGAGGCTTCAACTAGCAAGGTTAGTTCTCTTCTCTATACAAGTCTATTGGGCATCAACCTTCCTCATTCTTAAGGCAGTCTTAAAGGAAATCACCTCTATTATTAGGAAGTTTTTATGGACTGGTAAGATGTGTAATGGAGGCTGTAAAGTTGCTTGGAGCACTATTTGTTTGCCTTTTAAAGAGGGGGGGGGGGGGGGGGGGGGGGGGGGTTGGGTCTAAAGGACCTAGAAGAATGGAATATAGCTGCTTTATCTAAACATCTTTGGTCTCTTTTTCAAGTTGATAAACAATCTCTATGGATTTCTTGGGTCAAGCAACACCTTATTTGTAACACCCCGTGTTATTTTCCTTTTTTCCTAAAATTATATTTAATTTAATTTCTGTAATGACGTCACTTGTTCGTGACGTATTATTTATTCTTGGTATTTGATACCTGTAAATTTTTCGCGTTTAGTTTTAAAGTCGGTTGGACGACACTACGCGAATTCTTATTCTCGACTACGCGGTATCATTCGACGTTTAATGATTAGTGTCTCGATTGGATGACGACACATTTTAATTGGTCGGTCTTGTTTAAGTGTTCCGATATTTGGGTTCCTACACCGATATATTTTATTGGGCTTCCTGTGGACTTACGGGTTGACTCAATATTATTTCGAGGCTTCCGGTAATTGTTGGGACTTATTATATATATATATTTAATTATATATATATATATATCATTAAAGTGGGGGTCATTTCACAATTATGGAAGTTTTAAGGGTTGTTTTTGCAATTAGTACATATATATGTAGATGTGTATACGCAACCACCAATCCATTCTCTGCAACTCCACAGACCTCTGCTCCTCTCCTTCACCATTGTTGCAGCAGAGAGAGAGAGAGTGTCGGTTGAGAGAGGAAGAGAGAGCTGGCTGAGGAGCGAGTCGCCATAACAGACGACCGCGCAGCTGGAGAAGAAGCGGCGAGAGGCGGCGGCTGGAGCTAGGGTCGGCGACCTGGAGCGGGCGACGGCAGTGGACGGCGGCGGTGCTGGCGGCGAGGCACGCAGGTGGTCGCGCACGGTGGCGCAAGGCGCAGCTAGTTCGCGCGTGGACGCGTGGACAGGGGCGAACTCGGCTGAGCTTCGGCCAATTTTTCGGCGACCTTCCGGTGATCGGTTTGAGCCGATTTTCGGTGAGTAGTTTCGTACCTACGTAGTATTCGTCATATATTAATTTCGTGATTTTAGGATGAACGATTTGCCCGGAAATCGCATTTATAGGTTATAGATTTCGTTTGGGGTATTTTAGATTTAACCCAATTAATTAACCGATTATTAATGGGCTTCGTATATATCGTATAGGTTGTCAAGACGGACATTTCGATATATTCAAAATAATTATCGGACGATTTTGGTCGGCGGGCTCCATAATCGGGCGCCGACACTGTTCACGGTGGGCCCGAAACGACTGTTCGGTAACGTATAATTAGGTGGGAAATTATATTTCTCACTCCGCATTATTGAAGTAGTTTAGGGGTGCAAAACCCTTATATAATTTATTATATATATATATATTAAATTGCTAGTTTAAATATCTATAAATTGTTTAGGATTAGAATGGGACTAAGGAATTAATTTAAGAAAAATTATTAAATTATTCCTACGTGATTAAATAATATTCTTATTTAAATTAAATAAGAATGGACGGCTTAGAAACCCCTTACGAATTTAAATGGGTTAGTAGAGATTCGTAAAGCTTAGACGATGTGCTAGGTTCCTTTTGGAATATGTGAAATAATTGTTAAATTATTTTAAAAAGGCATATTAATTGAAAATGAGATATTTTCTAAAGAATTAAAGAAAATATATTTTTGGAGAATATGAATGGTATATGAAATTATTTACATGTGATCTAAATGCTTTAATATATTTTTAAAAGCATGTACAGAGATTTGAGATTTATATTGATATTACCATGTGGGTATTTTCATAAATATGATGCATGACATATTTATGTTGGACATGATTTATTTGTGTACACCATGTATTGTGAGACATGGGTGTTGGTGCATGTATTGCATGATTTCACCATTTACAGAGAGATTTATTTGGTGTGGTCTACTTCCTTGTGCACGTGGTGCACGGGTAGACGTTTGTGTTTGGATCGTCGAAACAACTGGCCAGGGGGTGCTTCTTGCTCCCACAGAACTAAAAAGCTGAGAAATGCAGACGATAGGGGGAGGACATATAGTCCAAGGCCCTAGTGCGCGACTAGGTCGTGGAGAACGTCTTCCCGATTAAAAATGTAAGTGTCAAAAGCACTTGGGATGTACGGGTCGATGAGTCCACATTCCCTAGTGAGCCTGCAGACTTAGGGGAATGGTGGAGAATGATCCAGGACCCTTTGGTAGGGTGTGTTTTTGTGTGTGTGTACCACAGGCGGTCTGTGAGTACGGTGCGTTGCATATCATCATGTGATTTATTGATATGTATATATATATGTTGGAGCATGATTATTTATGAATATGCAAAATGAATTCATTTTATAAAATGCTCAGTTGAAAGTGATAAATGTGAAAACGGGAATTAAAAGCAGTAATTATTAAAGTATAAACGAGGCGTATATCCTTATACTTGTGTTGTATACTTTGTGCCCGTAGGGGAGGTTATGTATTGGCATAGTGATCTATGTGGCTAGTTGAGGCTAGTGGTGGACCGTAGGCTTGACCTTGAGTTGAGGCTTTAGAGATTGTGGTTCGTAGCCTCAGAGATGTGGTTAGTAGTCTTGTGGTTGTGATTAGTTGAAGTTAGAGATGGATTGTAGAATTGAGGTTGAGTTGAGACTTGAGAGAGGACTGTTAATTGTTTTGTGGTTGTAGTTAGTTGTGTGATATCCTTAGAGATTTGAGATCAGTAATTGATTTAGTATCAATTGTAATTGAGGCCTTAGATAAAGTGGTTGATGTGATTGTGTTCTTAGTGGATGGGGTAGTATAGACCCTTAAGTGTTTTCATTCTTTTGAGGAATGGGTAGAGGTTATGATTGAAGTGATTTCATTAAGTACTTCGAGTACTGTAGGGTGGTTCCTCATGCTTAGTTCATTTCCCTAAGCATTTCTTGTACTGTGTTTTGTACACTAGTACGTGGTCGTTGACTTGTATGTTATTCCTTGAGTTGTCGGTTACGGCGTGGTGCCGAACCTTTTCCTGGTGTTGTCATTTGATTCTATAGAGTTGTGTTTTCTCTTATTGGCTGTCATTTCGAAAACGGTGTTTCCTAAGTTTTGAAGTAAACTCTTGTATTTAAAGGGAAAAACCCGTTTTCGCCTACCCCCGTAGAAATGAAAAGTTTTAATACCTTATAAAATGATCTTAGGATCTTCTTTGAAAAGATTTCAACTTTTAAAAGCCGGTGATGGCAACTGACGGAGACCGGGGGCAAGACGGTCATTTTTAATGTGTGGTTTCCAAAAAGAAAACTATTTTTACTTGTCTTGATGATTCTGAGATTTTGAGACTTCCTTCTCAAAATCTCGACCTGTAGTGTTTTGAAAGGGGATTTCCCGTTTCTCCTTTTCTTCGGATCATTCTAAGTCTCGGTTACGAGGCTTGGCGTTGTTTAGTGCACACATATAGTGTTGCCTCTCACTTCTTCTTGGTTGTTGATGTCACCACCTAGGTGATAGGAGTTTTTCTTAAGTTAGGGGCATGGATACCGAATGGATTGGTTCGAGTTTAGAAACTTTTTTCTTAAAAACTATTGAATCTCTGGGATTCATCTTTTCATTACTTTCACTTTCGGCCATTCATTTTTGGTTTCCTTGTTCACTTGTGGTGTTCCTCCTTGTTCGGGTATTCTTGACCTTGACGTTGTTGTCTTGGTTAGCTGTTGGTTAGCATTGGGAATTCCTTCCCTTTGCCTTGTTTTGGTGACCTTTAGGTGGTCGTTCTCGTGAGTTGAGTTCGTCTACTCATAGTGACTTGATTGTGTGGTTTTCCTCACCTACAGTGAGAGTGTTAGTGATGTGATTGACCCATTGATGATAGTGTTATGAGGTTAATGTGGTGATGTGATTCATGGTATTGAGGAAGTGATATAATTGAAGTGACCCAGTACTTGAGAGGTGTATTTTCTCTAGAAATGGAATGAGGTTTGTTATATACATATATATTGATGATGATTGTGTTAGTACGCAAGGACGTGGGTATTTTCCTTCCTGTGTTATCAGGGTGTAGGATTTGAGCCTTCCTTGGTACTATTGGTGGATTTTGTTTCCTTGTGGATATTAGAGGTGAGTGTGATCTCCTCGGTTGGATCTTCTGAATTGTGTTGTGAGTAATTGGTGATTTGTTAGACTGGACCTTAGTATCGTGTACCTAGTGTACGTTGGTGAGAGTAGTGTAGACTACTGGTGTTGGGTACTTGGAGTACGAGTTTTAGAGACTCATGTTGTGTATTTATATATATATATATACATATATATATATATAAATATATATATTCCCTATATACTTATGTATACTCGTTTACGATAGCATATGAGCGTGTTGACTTGGGTTTGCGTGGATGGGACTAGTTGGGCTATATTTATATTTTATTAGACGGTTTAGCTTTACCTAAAGTATCAGAGGATGTGGTAGTTAGGATATCTTTTCCCACTGAGCTTATTTGCTCACAGGGGAATTTCATTCGCCCCCTGGTATTCCACGCCAGGTTGCAGGAAACATACGGCTATGGGCAGGATGCAGTGCAACGACAGCTTTCTTTTGTTTCCTTGTTACAGGTTTTGGAGTTGCGTTGGGTGATGCGGTTACGGTTGCAACACGACTGGGTTTGGGGACGATAGGTATCCACTTTCAGTTTCTCTACCCATTGTTATGGGATTGTTATGTATTTTCTTTTGGGAGCCAGTCTGTTGGCATATCCCTGTTGATGTATTCTTTAGTTCCTGTATTTATTCTTTCTGATGGTTATTGTATCTATTCTGCACAGCTAGGTGCTTTACTGTATCTTATTCGAGCATTTGTGGCTCTGTTGATTATAGAGGGTTTGGAGGGGTTTTGGTTTCTTTCCATTATCTCGTCCCTAGTAGGATTGATGAATGTGGGGCTTGGAAGCCATTGTGATTATTGAATTGCTATTGGCAGGTTCTTGTGTTGTGGTTGTTGTCCAGATGTTCCATTTACAAACGGAACTCTGCCGGATTTTCGTTAGATTCCGCTGCTTAGTTTTATTAGTCATTTGGGTATGGAATATACCATTTCTATCATTAACCCATGTGTTTTCTTGGTTAATGATGTCTTAGTTGGTCATTCGTATTAAGGATCACATCTTGGATTCCTTGGATGTCCCAGTTCGGGAGTCTTAGGGATTTAGGAGCGTGTCTGTTGGTATCTGAGGATACTCTTGTGTTTTTAGTATTCGGGTTGGCATGGAGTATATTCTTATTGTTATTCCATGTACTTCTTGTTATTGTTGACTCTAGTAGTCGCTTGGTTTGCGTCACCCTTTAGGAGCGTGACAGCATGGTATCCGGGCATTCATTGCAACCCTTTATGGGTGTTTGATGACTGAATGTCTCTTGGTTTTCGTTTATTTTTACTTCCGCAATCACTCCCTTAACTCTTAGGCTCGGGTTTCGGAGTCCTAGGAATTTGGGGCGTGACATTATTAAGCATAGAAATATTTGGAATTTACCCATGCCTAGAAGTGGTTCATGGGTTTGGAAGAAGCTTCTCAAGATTAGGCCTCTTTTCAGAGCTACTATCAAGTCTGTTATAGGAGATGGGAGAGATATATCTCTCTGGTATGACAATTGGCATCCTAGTGGCCCTTTAGTCTCTTTTTTCAGCCCTTCTATGATCACTTCTTCTGGTCTAGATCTTAATGCTTCAATTAGTCGACTCATCAATTCTTCTGGTTGGCATTTCCCCACTCTCAACTCTCTTGAGTGGGTAGAGTTTAAGGTGCCCCTCTGATTTCCTCCCCGTGGTCTACAGTAAAGATTCTACTAGATGGTTGTCTGCAAATGGCAAATTCTCCATACATTGTACTTGGGATTAGGTTAGATTCAAAGTCAATCAAGTTGTTTGGCATGATTTTATTTGGTTCACCCATAACAAATATGGGCATGAACCCATATTTGGTTCATGCCATTAATACAAGGCAACTCACACTTTTCAAATGTCAATAGAAAGCTCTATTTATAAACTTACGCAAACAACTCTTATTCCTAAACTATCAATGTGAAACAAATTTCAAGTTCTCATCTCTAGTTATGAATAGAAGTGTAATTTAAAGCCTAAAAACACAACACAAGAATGCTAAAAAAAAGAAGTTTCCATCTCTTAGTTTTAACATTCTTTACCCATTTTCATGCTTGAGAGCTTTCTTACAAAAGTCCTTTTAATTTGTACCAAGGTTGTGCACAATTTTGTTTATATAATATACTTTAGATTTAGTTATAATGTAAATTCATTATTTATATATATATACATACACCATGGATTCTAAAGGAAAAGAAAATAAATAAGATTTACTAATATTTAAGCACAATTGAGCTTAATCCAATATGTGCCTCATTTATATAATAAATTTATCGCTAGATAGGTAAGAATTATGTATTATATAATACAAAATATAATAAGCCCATATTATATGTAAGTTGGGAAGTTTAACAAGCTTTGTTCACGAACATGTTCATGAAAATGTTCACGAGTTTTTAACGAACATGTTCATGAAAATGATCACGAGCTTTGTTTGCGAACATTTTTTAGCTGAACTCGTAGTTGTTTGAGCTTGGTTCATTTATGAAACGAGCTTGAGAAAATGGCTTGAGTTTGGTTCACTTATTAAATAAACAAACGCGAGCCGAGTTTTTATCGAGCCGAGCTCAAGCTACTTTGTCGAGTGTTTGGTTCGTTTACAACCCTAGTGTTGACACCGTCAATCAATTTCGTTAAGTGTGATGTCACCATTGACCACTATATAAATTGTCTAATTTGATCTCACAAAATGTGTGTTTTAAAAAATATATAATATCCAAGAACAAAGAGGTAATTGCACGAATTACTATTAGTAAAATTGACATTCGTCTTGTTTAAGGGTGTAACTTAAATATTTGAAATTTCAGAGGGTCAAAGTGAGATTAGGGAGACTTGCCAAGTAAAAGTGGAATTAACCCACTTTTTAAACTTAGGAGTAGGGATGACAATTTGTACCACCTTGTTTCGCACCTTTCTTTATTCAAGGGTTTCAGAGTGCTTTTTATTTCGTAAGGGCGAGTTTGGTAAAAGAAATTGAACACGTCACGGGTTATGAGGAGGGGACGGGTTTTGGTAAAGACCCGCCCCGCCCTATTTACACTAACTTTAACTTTTTTTTCTATTTATATATACAAAACTAAAAATTCAAATACTTTATTAGTTATTACTCTTTTTTTTTTTCCATAGTGCTCGACATCTCAAACCAAGAAGAAATGAGTAGCAGCATATATATAAAGAAAAAAGAGAAATAAGTAGTGAGTTTGATTGTTTGGATGATTAGAATAAAGCTCATAGTTTTTTTTTTCTCAAATTTTTTTGATGTGTATTTAGGGTTTTATTATTTTTAAAATTTTCTTTGCACTAAATTCTTTGATTAATGATGAAGATGACACATACAATTAAGTGTTAGCGGGTCGAGCTGGGACAAGCAAGGGTATGATGAAATGCTAATGGAGTGGGTATGGTTTATGAAAATTCAACCGGTGAAAAACTCGTAAGAGGTATGGTATTTTAAAAAAGGGTAAATAACAGTTTCACCCCCTGTTGATAATGTAAATTACACCCGCACCTCCTCTATTTTCGCTAATTACAGTTTCACCCCCTCTAGTTTAGGCATTTGTTTCACTTTCACCCCCTCAACTCATTCTCCGGCGAGGTCAAACCGGGTCAACCAAAATCTGAGATGCGAAATTACCAAATTACCTTTATATGTGTGTAAAGACTTGTTTGTCCATCTAAAATAATGTGAAATGCCTAAACTACCCTCATCACTTATATATATATATATATGTGTGCATAAATATATGTATATACCCATATACATATATGTATATGTATGAATTGGGTATTGGGCAAATTCAATCTATATCATAGAAACATAAATTGGGTTCAAGATCAACAAATACCTCCTATAAGAAGCATGATTTAGACAAAAAATATCAAAAAATCAAAACACCCATTTCATATATATGTGCGTATATATATATAGATAGATATATATAGTTATATATGTATATATATGTGCGTGTATATATATAGATAGTTATATATATATATAGATATATGTGCGTATATATATAGATAGATATATATAGAGATAGAGATATATATAGATATATATATGTCATTTTGTTTTGATTTTTCTGTAATTGAAAATGGACAATTAATTGAGTATGGGTAGAAATTGAGGTTTGATAATTGGTAGTTCATTTTAGGGTTATGGTTTGATTTGAGGGTTTTAGGAGATAGTATGGGTGAGATGGAAGGGTAAATATGTAATTTAACATAAAAGAATATTTGATTATTTAAAATAAATATAAAAAAGGGGTATAAGAGTAATTGCACATATCTGGTCGCCGGATATGGGATTTTAAGGGGTGAAACTGTAATTAGCGAAAATAGAGAGGGTGTGGGTGTAATTTATACTATCAACAGGGGGTGAAATTGTTATTTACCCTTTAAAAAATTAAATGGTGTGGGGATGGATATAGGTAGCTGCCCATTGCCATTCACAATTTTTACCAAATGTTTTCGTGTTTTTGCTTTTGAAATTTTTGCAACAAATTTGAGATTAGGTTAACATATTTTCAAAACAAAAGGGCAAAAACAAAAGGTTTTGATATTGCCAAACAAAGAAATTGGTCTCCAAAGTGTGGTGACGCTCGGAGACAAGCGCGCGCACAGATACTACTCCTTGCTGCCTCAGCTGCTCAAACATCCCACCCCAGACAACCGGCGAGCCATTCAACAACTCCACTCTCATCTCACCACCAATGCCTCACTCTCTCCCCAAACTCTCACCACCGCACTCTGGAACACCATTCTTCGCCACTACTCACTCGGTCCCTTCCCTCACCAAGCTATCCTTCTCTTCAAACACCTTCAACTCCACCACCCACACCGACACCGACACCAACCCCGACCCGTCTCGTTCGAAAGCTTCGCCTACTCTTTCCTCATCAAAGCTTGCGCCAATATGGAAAAACCTGTAATCGGTATGCAATTTCACGGGCTTTCTCTGAAGGCTGGGTTTGAATTTGAGGTGTATGTGCAAACTGCTTTGGTGAATATGTATGTGGTTTGTGGGTCGGTTGTGGAAGCGAAGAAGGTGTTTGATGAAATGCCTGAGAGAAATTTTGTCACATGGAATGCTTTGATTACTGGGGTGATGAAGTTGGGTGAGTTGGACCTTGCGCGTGGGCTGTTTGAAGTGATGCCGGAGAAGAATGTGGTTTCGTGGACTGGTTTGGTTGATGGGTATGTGAGGATGAACCGGCTGGAGGAAGCGTTGTGGTTGTTTCGGAGAATGGTAGTGGATGAAGGTATTAGACCGACTGAAATAACCATTTTGGCGATTATGCCGGCACTTTGGAAGCTCGGAGCTCTTGAGCTTTGCGAATCGGTGCATGGTTACGGAGAGAGGAGTGGGTTCAATGCGTCTGATATTCGGGTAGTGAATTCCCTTATAGATGCTTATGCGAAATGTGGGTGTGTAGCGAGTGCGTTGAGACTTTTTGAGGAATTGTCTGCGGAGAGGAGGAATTTGGTGTCGTGGACTACAATAATATATGGGCTTGCAATGCACGGGATGGCGGAAGAAGCTGTGGATTGTTTTAGAAGGATGGAGACTGCTTGTGTGAAGCCGAATAGGGTGACGTTTTTGAGTGTTCTAAACGCTTGCAGCCATGGAGGGTTGGTTGAACAGGGGCTAGTGTTTTTCCGAAAGATGGTTAATGAGTGTCAGCTTGTACCGAATATTAAGCACTATGGGTGCTTGATAGACATGCTGGGAAGGGCCGGGAGGTTAGAGGATGCAGAAAAGATGGCTTTGGAGATTCCTCCTGAGATGGATAATGTTATTATTTGGAGGACGCTTCTGGGTGCTTGTAGTGTACATGGTAATGTTGATATGGGCGAAAGAGTTACAAGGAAGGTATTAGAGATGGAAACAGGATATGGTGGTGACTATGCGCTTTTGTCCAACATCTTTGTTGGCGCTGGTAGGTTTGCTGATTCAGAAAGGACTAGGAGAGTGATGGATGAGAGAAATGCACCAAAAGTTCCCGGCCTTAGTTTGGTTCGAATAGTATAGAATTAAAAATTCAAAAAAGCATGGTATATTACTTAAAACCGATTTACTTTGATAAGCAAGTCCTCCATGAGAAGACTGAACACATGGTGTGTGGATAGAATCAATCTCTTCAACCTCGGGCACTGTCTATTCACGTGGAAGCATAATTTGGTGAGAACCAGAGTTACAGTAGTGACTGACAATGAACTTATTCTGGGAAAGGCTTCTTTTTTTTTTCGGTGGGGGTGTTGGTGTTTGGACTGGTTTCTATACGTGAAGTTAAATATACTCCATAATATTGTCATAAGCCAGATCTTTTCTTTTGGAGAACTCACCTTAATATCCTTATTCGGAGGGAAATGTAGTCTTTCAGGACCTGTAAGGGGGAAATGTTGTCTCAGACAGTTGTATTTATAATATGATGTTAGAGAATATGGATGCTTTTTCATGTATTATGTTCGAAATGAATAATGTATGAACAAGGATGTTGGAGCAAAGTTAGGGGCTGGTTTTGTGATTCTTAGCTTCGTTAGGAGATAGAATCGGGATTTTTTGGTTACGAAGGCTTTTGGCATATATATGCTGAAAATTTGGGTTACTTTGAGGCAATGAAGTTAAACAGATGATTGCACTTCTGGTTAAAGTTTCTTGGTACTGGTCTTATTAGCTTGTAATTGTGGCGATACCTGATTGCAATAGAAATTTTGTGGCTCCTTGCGTAAGCGAGCAACGATTGTTGCAGTGCAGGAAACCTTGCATGCCTGCCTGTAATATAGTACAATTATTGCCAAAGGGCATATAGCATTTGCCAATAGCTATAATTTATAAATGTCAGAATGAATCTACTTCATGCCTTTGAGTCTAAAACCTAGCTTATATGAGGAATAAATTCAGTGAGTCAGGCCTTTGTGTCATGGCTGCTAGTTGGGACTGTATGAGGCTGCAAGAGGTTGGGAAAGGCTAGGTCATCACATAGGACCAAAAAGAGGTCGAAGATTACCCTAGGCTCAGGTATATGGATGTATATAGAAGGATGAGCGAACCAAGAAGAGATCATTTTAACACCGGGTATGAATGTCAATATATATGTAGAAGCACAACACTGCCTTTCCAGGAAAGCACATTTCAGTTAGTAAGCAGGCATCGTTGCACCCGTTGGTAAGCAATGGCTTTGTGATATCTAAATAATTTATCATCAAATTTGCTCCAGCAAGTGCTGACGCTTTTCCTGACACGATTTATATTGTACAACTGCAATGCATGCCGATGGAACTAACTTTCCTTTACAAAGAACAGAAAGTAATGGTTTCTTTCTTTCAGTAGACTTTTCCACGCAACAACTAGCTCAGTCCTATTTGCAAGTCCAGAGAATTTCTGCGCTACGTTCATCATCTCATTTAAGAAAATAACGATAGGAACTATAATGCTATAACACCACATGCATCTGCACCAATATAGGTGATGTATTTTGGCCAAGACGAAGATGTTTCATTCTTCTCTACCCCGAATTATCTTGAAAAAATAATATATACTTTTTGCAAAAAAAAAAAATTTCGAAAAAAAATCATATTTTGTTCCAAAATATGAATTTTTTTTTCGAAAAATATTTTTTTTGCGAAAAAGTATATATTATGTTCCAAAATATGAATTTTTTTGCAAAAAATATATATTATGTTCCAAAATATGATTTTTTTCTGAAAAATAATTTTTTGCGAAAAATATATATTATGTTCCAAAATATGATTTTTTTTCCGAAAAATATTTCTTTTGCGAAAAAGTATATATTATGTTCCAAAATATGAAATTTTTTTTCGAAAAATAATTTTTTGCGAAAAATATATATTATGTTCCAAAATATGATTTTTTCCCGAAAATTATTTTTCGGAAAAAAATCATATTTTTTTTTTTGCAAAAAGTATATATTATTTTTTCCGAAATAATTCACTAAACCCCCCTATACTATTAATTTCACTAAACCCCCTTATACTATTGAGGGTAGTTTAGGCATTTTGAGAAGTGAGGGGGCAATTTGATGAAATTGAATAGTATAGGGGGCAAAGTGGACACACAAGGGATTAGTTGATTAATCTGGATAGTATAGGGGGGTTTACTGAAATTAACCCTATAAGTAATGCTCAACCCACTTTATGTGGTGTTCTTGATTTCTTATGATCTTACATAGGTATAATGAATACTTTGAATGTAATTACATCTTTATAGTTCATAATTCTTATGATTCATATGTAATTAATAATACTACTTATTTAATGGGATTTACAAGATCATTAGTATGTTTATTATTATTGCTAATATAGGCATGATTTGTAGAGTTGTTTCATTAGCGACCACTTTCTTGCCATAACATTTATAATGAACATATAATGTTTCTATTAGTTAACTTATATAATTCATTTAGTATGTTAATTATTTATTGCTTATAGGCATGATTTGGAGAGTTGCGTTGTTAGTATGGATTATCCTACCAAGTGACCCCTTTCTTGCCATGCAAATATAATTTACATATGATGACTGTATTGGTTAATTTTTATTACTTATTTGGATATGTGGTACACTTGGTTTCGACATTGTAAAGGAATTCCCAATGCCTTAGTATTTAATTTAATTCAAGAAAACAACCAAAAACAATCAATCAAATCAATTCAAGGACAAAAATAAATTTCATTTTTCATACATCTTTCCGACTCTCCCTGAGGTTCAACACTTGGACTCACCAAGACTATATTATAACTTGACTACCTATACTTGGGTATTGTAACGTGGAACACATTTCTAGACACGTCAATATACATCATTGGGTTTTTTTTTTCTTGTTTAACGTGTGTGTGTGAAATTTTCAGATTTGAAAGGTGTGCACTTGGTTAGAAATTAGATGACCCATTTAGCCAAAAAGCATATTCTGATCTTCGTCCAGACTTTTCTCTTCCTTTTGAGTTCCATAAAAAAATTTCTCACACTCTCTCTCAGTCTCTCTTTGATTTTGTTGTCTTGGTGAAGAAGAAGTAATAAGCTTCTGTGTTCTGCCTTGGTAGTGGCGGCGGTGGTGAGGTTGAAGGTGGCAGTGATGGTGGCATTGCAGGTGGCGGTGGCGACTAGGCTTGTAGCGGCGGCTAGGGTTTGGTTAAAATAATTGGGGTTGAAGATGATGATGTGGCAATAATGATGTGTCAATTTTATACAAATGACATCAATTAATTGGTTGAGTCCACCACATCAGCAAAATGATGTGGTGCTCCTAGTCCACCGAATAAGTTATCCTAATTGTTTGGATAATCATCCCCGATCAGGACATTAATTCTGTCCCCATGAAATCCAATCCGAGTTTCGACATTACTCTATTTCAATGTTTTATCTTTATCTTGTTGAGCAAACCAATTTCTTTCTAGAGGCTGGTTTGTGACTCTTAGCTTCCTGAGGACTGTAGAATTGAATATTTTTGTTACCAAGACTTTTTGTACGCATATGCTGAAAATTTGGATTACATCGAAGCAATGATGTTAATTAGAAGATGGCTAATTTACACTGACACCCCTTGAGGTTTAGGTCAATGGCACTTAGCGTACGGTCAACGCACAAGTTTACACACACCTCTTGAGGTTTAAAAAACATTGCAGTGACACCCCTTTATAGGTACATATTATGAATGGACTTTTTTCCCCCTGGTTCATTATAAAATGAATTTTACCAATATTTGATGACCAAAATACCCCTTAGTGACCAGTTTATGGCGCCAACTTAGCTAAATCCTTATTTCACACCTTTATGACCTTTCAGCCCTTTACCTGCAAGCATTGTATCAAGCACTTACACTACACATTGAAAAATTTAAAACCCAACGGCTAGAAAGGACCCTCTACCAGGAAGCAACCATGTACATTGTACACATTGGAAATTCAAAACCCAACGGCTAGTAATAAAATTGGACAAATTCAGCGGTTGGAAATGTTCTATAAATAAAGTGCAAACCATGTATTACAAAGTATAACATTGGAGGGGCATATTCAACCCAAGCCACTGAGAAAATACCAGAAATACAACTAACTGAAGCAATTTCCAAATCCATTCAAGGTATTATACCCCTCATTATCATTCAAACTTTATTTGAGGAAAGCGCTAAAAATATTTAAAATGGCCTGCAGATTTACATGGATCAACATGGCAAAAAAACATGTTGGTGTGGGTACCTAGCAACACCTTAATTGTCACAATCTATAAAAAGTCCTAGAAAACAGTACTACAATTGGTGCAATAGTCCCCAAGCCATAAAACTCCATGACAGTGAAGAAAGTCTTTTGGGGATTATAAACTCTATAATGTGCATGACAAAAATAATTGTATATGCAAGCATGTTCATGGCCATTGTATCATTGCTAACTATGATTATTGTTGTAACTTAACAAAATTATGCTGCATAGAAGCAAGTTTGAAGCAAAAAACAACATGATCAATCCATTACATTTCAAGTCTAGTAGCATAACCAAGTCCAAATTTAGAGTTCCAGTTAAAAGTCTGCCATTCAGTTCTAGTAGCAGAAAATCAGTAGCAAAAAATCAAGTTTCAAGTGCATAGCACATTACATGTAAAAAGCCCATCCAAGGCATGTAAGTAAACTAATTGGCAGCTTAAGTCCACAAAAAAAATATCATTTGTGTCTCTTCCATGTGTGTGTGTGTCTATGTGACATGTACAAAAAGAACATGATTTGTCACTGTCCAAAATAGTGCACTATCCAAAAAAATACTAGTAAAGACACTGTCCAAAATATGGTAATATTCAAGTCCAAAAATATACAAAAAAATAAAAATAAAAATCCCAAGTCTTGGGTGATGTTACCATTAGGACCAAATGGAATTTGATGCTGAATTTTGTCCATCAGTGATCTACAATTGTCATAATCAGTAAAAATATCATAAATATGCTAAAATGGAATAAATAGAGAAAAAATGAATTAATCATATGAAAATGAGATGTTTAGTTCTTTACAATATTTATCTAATTGATATTTTCATCAAATTTTAGTTCATGACAATATCAATTACAATCATATTTCTTAGAAATTAATTTAAAAAATTATCAGTGTTTCACCAATAATTAACAGCTAAGAAAACAAGCTCATCTCAATGGGCGAAATGGAAAAAAAATAACGATAACTATATGTAAGTGTGGAAATCTCCAGGCCCACAGAAGCCCGTCAAACATTGGGCCCATTAGGCTGATGGCCCAACAAGGTTATCAAAAGCCCGAAGACTAGGCCCATTTCAGCTTATATTTCTTTAAAAATAGAGATAATGATGTAATAATAATGTAAGCAGAGTGGTGTTGCCCTAATGGGCTCAAAGCCCAAAAAGGGAATGTATATAAGGAAAGCCAAAACTGAATAAAGTATTTCATTATTGTGTTGTGCATTTTTTTGGCATTTACACATTGGCGCCTTCTGTGGGAAGATTCAAGGAGTTCTTGATTTTTTTTATATGTTCTTCGAGATTTGGAAATCATCTCCTTCTTCCCATCTCGTTAAACTAAGTTTATTTTCTTCAATCCGAAGATCTAAGAGCTTGTCTCCATTCTTCACTACCTTCTAAAATCTCCGTTCACACAATCCCAACCAAACATGCTAGTCACTCGTTTGCAGACGGACGTTCCGACCACCGGAGACAGCCATGTAGAAGGTCCCCAATCCATTGAGCAAATTCTGCAATGCCTGATAGCCGCTGAGGAACGTAGCTTAGCTCTTGAGAAGTAGAATGCAGAGCTCATAGCGAGATTGGCTCCACCACCGCCTGCCCCTCTGGTAGCGGCGCTCGACCATTCTGAGAACTAGCAAGATGTCGACAGGAAAGGCTCCCGCCGTCGACGAAGCCATGACCCCCCAAAAGCTCCAAGCAATGGTGGCCGAGTTCCAAAGGAAAATCCTCGGAGACTTAAGAGCCCAATCTACCGACGACCTAGCCATCCAAGCGTCAACCGAGTTGATATAATCACCCTTCGTCCCCGAGATAACTCAGGAACCTTTTCCAAAGAAGTTCGTTATGTCTCGGTTTACCCCATACGATGGCACCAAGGACCCCGAGGATCACATTTATCAGATCCATCAGAAGATGACCATGTACGCGAATAATGAGTCCTTGCTCTATAAGGTGTTTTCCACAAGTCTTGCTGATGCAACTATATTATGGTTCAGGAAGCAGCCACCTCGGTCCATCGGCAGCTGGTAGCAGTTGACCAGGCTTTTCGTTACCCAATACTATGGGAACAAGAGACAAAAGAATACCATATCCTGCCTCTTCACTATGATCCAGGAAAAAGGAGAATCACAGAAGAGCTTCCTATCTCGATTCAACATCGAATCTTCTTATGTCGATAACTATGACTAGTACTTTACTGTTGAGGCCTTCCAGATGGCCCTTATTCCAAGAACTAAGTTCCATCAGTCTCTGGTGAAGCGCCCCCCATCGGGCATTGTGGAGTTAAACTCCAGAGCCTAGGGATACTTGAGGATTGAAGAAGAGGATACCATCAGGTAGAGGAGGGCGACCTTGGTCAGCATTGAAGCCCAATTAAAGGATCGGGCGACCGATCGAAAGCGTACAACTTCATCAGGACCACCAACTCCTTCGAGACAACCAGCCCAAAACCATTCAAACGTTCCAAATTTGAAGAGAAAACGACCCCCCTGAGGGTCAACCTTTCCAAGCTCTACCAAGAAAACAAGACCAAAGAGATCTTCCAACAACCTCTAACCATCAGACAGCCACTTGACCAGAGGGACAAGTCAAAACATTGTGCTTTCCACGGTGATTTTGGGCACATAACAAACGAATGTCGTAACCTCAGACAACAGGTGGAGTCACTGCTACTTTGCGGAGAGCTCCGGGATTACGTCCAATGGGACAGACCGAGGGCCAATCAACATGCCCCTAACGCCCCTCGGAACCCCACAGACGCACAGCCGGTCAGGATCATCAATATGATTCTTGGTGGTCCCGCATCCAAAGAGACGGAAGGATCCCGCCGGAGCCACCTACGAAGAGCCCACAAAATGATAAAAGTCAAAGAAATCAATGAAGTCCACCACAGGACAGAGGAATCACATATTATTTTCTCAACATCAGACCTTCTGAATATCCAGATCCCACATGATGACCCTCTGGTTATGACACTGATGGTAGCCAACTGCCCTGTTAAGAGAGTCATGATCGATCCTGGGACCAGTGCAAACGTCATTACCAAATGGGCTTTTAAAAAGCTTGAAATCGACCCGAACGAAATTGTGGCATCCCGGTGCCCTATTGCAGGATTCGATGGAAGGCAAATCGAACCGATCGGGGAGGTCCAATTGTCGGTATATGTTGCTCAAAGGACCCTGACGGAGACGTTTGTTATGGTGGATGTCAATCCTTCGTACAATCTGCTCATGGGAAGGGGATGGATTCATCGAATACAGGGTGTGCCTTCGACCCTTCACCAAGTGATGAGATGCATAAGCCCGAATGGTCTGGGCATCATTGATATCAAGGGTGACCAGGTGGCCGCCAAGGAATGCTATGCAGTCACCCTAAAGGATATCCGGAAGGGGAAAGGCCCAATGTTGTCCCATTCCAAGGAACAGAATCCATGCCCCAAATAGCAATCAAAGGAAGGGGATCCGGGTACCGCAATCATGGTCGAACCATTACAGCCAATCTCTGTTATACCCGATAGCCCAGAAAAAGTCACTTTTGCAGGTACAAATCTTACCGACTCTGAATTGAAAGAACTGACACAATTATTGCAGGACAACTTGGATGTCTTCGCTTGGGAACATACAGACATGCCAGGTATCGAACCTATTATCGCCCATCACTCGTTACACGCCGACCCGAATGTGAGACCGATCAGGCAAAAGCAGAGGCGCATGAGAGCACATCGAAACCAGATCATAGCGGACGAGGTATCCAGATTGCTCCAAGCTGGTTTTGTTAGGGAGGTCAAGTATCCTGAATGGCTTGCCAACGTAGTGGTCGTGCAAAAGAAGAATGGTAAGTGGAGGGTTTGTGTTGATTTTACTGACCTGAACAGGGCATGCCCGAAGGACAACTTTCCACTACCAAAGATCGACCAGATGGTTAACGTTACCGCCGGCTACGATCGTCTAACTTTTCTGGATGCTTATTCGGGATACAATCAGATAAAAATGAACCCGATGGACAAAGAAAAGACCTCATTCATTACTGAAACAGGTACTTATTGCTTTAAAGTTATGCCCTTCAGTCTGAAAAATGCAGGTGCCATTTTCCAGAGGTTGGTCAACAGGATATTTAAGGGGATGATGGGTATAGTAATCGAGGCTTATATTAATGACACTGTGGTCAAGAGCAGGAAAAAGGAAGACCATCTTACCCACTTGCGCCAAGTGTTTGACACCCTCGGGATGTATGGAATGAAGCTTAACCCAGAGAAATGCTCCATTGGTGTATCATCTAGACAGTTCCTGAGACACATCGTGGACCGAACCGAGATCCAAGCCATCCCGACCCAAGTTAAGGCCCTGATGGAAATAAAAGAACCCCAGACACATAAAGACATTCAAGTCTTGACGGGAAGAGTGGTTGCCCTTAGCAGGTTCATTTCACGACTCACTAATCGATGTAGACCATTCTTTCAGGCAATCAAGGAAAAAAAAGGAGAAGTCTGGGGCCCTGAGCAGTCTGAAGCCCTAGCGAGGTTAAAAGAGTATATGACCAGACCCCCGATCCTATCCGCACCAGGTCCCGATGAAGTTTTACATCTGTACATAGCAGTATCCTCTGTCTCAACCAGTACAACCCTCATCAGAGAGGATGGGAACCTGCAAATGCTAGTCTTCTACACCAGTAAATCCTTGGTTAAAGCGGAAACCCGATACAATAGGCAGGAAAAGCTGGTTCTGTCACTGGTGAATGCCAAAAGACGACTGAGGCATTACTTAGAAGCACATCCAATCATTTTCCTGACAGTCATGCCTCTCCGAGTTATTATGTCGAAACCTGATCTTTTAGGAAAAATCTCCAAATGGGCCATCGAATTGGGCATTTATGAATTGACTTACATACCCCGGGTTTCCATCAAAGGACAAGCAGTGGCAGATTTCTTACTTGAAGATGAAATTGAAGAACCCGACCAGCAGACTGAGCCAGACACTTGGAAGCTTTTCGTGGATGGCTCAGCCAGCCCTACCGGATCAGGAATCGGTTTGGAAATCCTGACACCCGATGGGACACACCTCTACATGTCAGTGCAACTACAGTTTCCAGCCACAAACAATGAGGCAGAGTATGAAGCAATCGTATCTGGCTTGAGATTAGCCCGAAACCTCCAGATCCAGGCCCTAGCAGTACATAGCGACTCTCAACTAGTCATTCGGTAAATCAGAGGAGAATATGAAGCAAAAGATCCCAAAATGGAATCTTATCGGGCACTTATGTTAAAGGAAATTGAGAGCTTCCAAAAAATAACCTTCACTCAGATCCCGAGAAGCGAAAACTCTGTAGCTGACCACCTAGCCGGCCAGGCGTCCTCAGTCGGAGAGGACTTGACCCGGGTTGCGTTGGTAGATTTTATAATCAGGCCAAATATTCAAGACCCCGAACAAGTGATGCTTATCCCATGGCAGCCCAGCTGGATGGATCCCCTGATGGATTACCTAAGAAATGGGACACTCCCGAAGAACAAAGCTGAAGCTCACAAGATCAAGAGAAATTCATCCCGATATTTAGTTATAAATGGGCAACTCTATCGAAAATCCTTCTTAGGTCCTTATTTGAAATGTATTACGCCATCGAAATCAAGAGCAGTGATGCAGGAGATCCATAGTGGATCTTGCGGGAACTACTCCGGAGGTAGATCCCTCGCCCATAAAATACTCTCCCAAGGATATTTTTGGTCCTATCTGTCACAGGATGCCGAAAACTACGCCCGAAGGTGCAAACCATGCCAGATGCACGGAGACGTTATCCATCGGCCACCGGAGTTCCTACACCCAACTATAGTACCGCACCCATTCGCCCGATGGGGAATGGATATCGTAGGACCTCTCCCGAAGGCAATTCGGTCAAATTCCTATGTCCTTCTGGCCACTGATTACTTCACCAAATGGGTAGAAGCTTAAGCTTATCTCGCCATCAAGAGTAGCCACGTCGTCAAATTCATATAAACCCACATAATATGCATATTCGGGCTACCAAGGACAATCATGATGGATAATGGGACAAATCTTGACAACAAGAAGGTGAGAGCGTTCTTTGCCGAGCATGGTATCAACTAGAGTACATCCTCCGTCGGGTACCCACAAGGGAACGGACATGCGGAAAGGACAAATCAAACCATATTCGACACCCTGGCTAAAAAACTTAAGGAAGCCAAAGGGACCTGGCTCGAGAAGCTACCTGAAGTGCTCTGGTCATACAGAACGACCCCTAGACAACCCACTAGGGAGACCCCCTTTGCCATGGCATACGGCGCTGAGGCTGTGATCCCAATGGGGGTTAAGGTTCCAACCCTCCAGAGCCAGGCCTGGGTGGAAGGAATAAATAACCAGCACCTGGCTCACGACCTTGATCTACTAAATGAAAGAAGGGAGGCTGCTAGGATCAGGATGGCCGCCTACCAACAGCGTGTCCGGAACCACTTCAACCAAAAAGTCAAAAGAAGAGAGTTCCAGGATGGAGACATGGTCCTTAGGCAAAAAATTAGGCTCGTAGGCAAGCTTAGGGAGCCTTGGGAGGGCCCGTACACCATTAGCGAAGTCATCGGGCGCGGAGCATACCGCGTCCGAAGGAATATGGATGGCAAAATGGAACCAAACTCCCAGAACGCCTCTCGCCTGAAGAGGTACTACCCATAAAGGGCCAAGTTTTACTTTTACTTTGATCATTTTTATAAAAAGGCCCCAGCGCCCGATCAATAAAAAATCATTCTTATGGCAAAAATAGCTTATAAATATCTACTGATACAAAAAATAAACCAAGTGTTGCTTTGTCTATCGCATGGCCTGAAGTGCCCGAAAAACAAAACATAGATCCTGAAGAGATCAAAATTTACAAAAAATAAACCAAGTGTTGCTTTGTCTATCACATGGCCTGAAGTGCCCGAAAGACATAACACAAATCCTGAAGAGATCAAAGTTTGCAAAAATAAACCAAGTGTTGCTTTGTCTATCGCATGGCCTGAAGTGCCCGAAAGACACAACACAGATCCTAAAGAGATCACAATTTTTCAAAAATAAACAAAGTATTGCCATGTCTCTCGCATGGCCTGAAGTGCCCGAAAGACACAACACTGATCATGAAGAGATCATAATTTTGCAAAAATAAACAAAGTGTTGCCATGTTTCTCGCATGGCCTGAAGTGCCCAAAAGATACACACTAATCCTGAAGAGATGCCTCTCCAATGGCCTCAGGCGCCCAAAAAACATAGTACTTTATAGATAAAATAATCTAAGTATTGCAAAAGTCAATTAGATAGAAACCATGATTTTCATTCAAAATATGGGCCCCGATGGCCAAGGCTTACAAAGTGTTTTACAAATGAAAAATCCTAAGTGCCAGCATCAGTGCCCTCCGCATTTGAGCTCACAGGAATAATGACCCCATCAGGAACTGAAGGATCAAAATTGGATGTGAGCCCTGGAAGAGGCTTGGTCAGGAACTCACAGAAGCGAACGTCATCAAGACCTCTAGCCGGATCATCATACGGCAGAGCAATTCCCAAAGACTCATCCAATTCCTCCACTGAGGTGAAGTCCCTCTCCTCAACAGGTTTATGGATGTCCTTGAAACATGTCCTCCAGCCGAACCCGATCCGGTACTAGGCAGTGTCACATAGGCGCTTATACATCTGATTGTCACCCCGATGGCACATCTCCACCGTTGACCTCTCCACTGCCAAGAGATTCTCGGTTTCAACCTTCTCCTCTACAAGCTTCTCCCTAGAGGCCTTCAGGCCCTCATTCTCAGCCTTCAAGCCTTCAACTTCAGAGGCTAGGGCCCGTTGAACTACCTCCATTTCTTTTATCTTCTCTTGGGCAGCCTGAAGTTGTTGCTCCGCAGTGATTGCCCTCTTGGTCTGAACCTCCAACTTATCATTGGATATTGATAACAAGGTGGCAGCCTTTTTCCTTGAATCTTCCTTCAGCCTCAGCCGCAGTGATTGCCCTCTTGGTCCTCTTCCATCTTTGCATTGTAAGCTTGGGTCAGGTAGAACATCTGCCAAAAATGAAAGTGTTAGATAGATTAATAAATAAGGTGAGGAAATACAAAGCATGGCTGAAGGAACATCGTGTCAAAAATGTACCTTGCAATCTCTGGACCAGACATGGCCAAATCCGCCCGATCGATCTGTTTCAACTTTTTTCGGTCTGCAGGAGTTTAGATCTGGAAACCCATTGCCCAAAGGGCAACATCATTGTCAATGGTCTCATGTTCCCTAACCAAAAATTCACCACCTGGAAGTGTTATCTTTGGTGCCCATGGGACAGGTTGCTCCTCCTCGGTTGCAGCCACAGTCTCCGCCACTATGCTTGGCGACGACGTTGTAGTCAGACGGGGACTAACCGATCGATCGAGGATGATATGTTCCCGTCAGACTGAACTCTCCCTCAACTGGTCGGGATCTAGGAACGGGGATTTCCCCCGAAGAAGAAACAAAAGGCGATCCGGTAGTACCTGCTCCCGAATGAGGAGATGGAATAACTGGAACATTTCCCATTAGTGGTGGAGCAACTGCCCCAGAAGGAGTAGTTGGAATACTCTGGGACCGTTGATCATCTTGGGCTCTTTCCGGTACCAAAGGGTTAGCTTGAGGGCCCATTACTCGCTTGGCCTTCTTCTTAAGGACAGGTGTCGGGATCCTCAGCATGGTATTTTGTCCTTCTGATGTCAACACCTGCAAATTAGAACCCGTCAGGTAACTTGCACACATCCTCAGGGGCTGTCCCCAAATTTTAGATTTAAGGATATCAAATCGGGATGGGATGTAATTTGGAGTCTTAAATCGGTCGGGCGCTCCTAGAAACTCTAGCACATGATGACCCAACTTATCATTGCACTGTTCGCAATAGCACGACCCCCTATGATAAGGTTTGAAGGAAGGGAATAAAGGTTTGTCAAATTCACTAGGGACTATGAATCTGGCTGAGCCGGGAAGCCTCTAATTCCCGCTTACCAGGATCATTCTCTCCTTCCACCCCTTATTAGACTTCTCAGTGCCATCGCACATCTTTCTCCCACTTAAAGGAAAAAGATTATACCAACCCCTACAGTCCTTCTGGTCCTGAATCTTGTAATAGAACAAGAGCTCAGCCAGACCCAGATTAAGACCCATTTCCAGGTTAATTATCAGGATCATAGCCACGATCCTGAAGAAATTAGGCACCACTTGAAGCAGAGCCAGACCCAAGGTAGACAGGATATAAAGAAAGAAATGGTGGATCGGGAATCTAAGAACCTGAAGGTGGAAGGCTGACAGCAAGATCTCATGATTCATAACTCCCTTCCCTTTCCTGAAGTCGTATTTTCTGGGATAATTCTTAATTATCACACCATCAGGTATCCCATACTTAATCCTCAGTCTCTTCAGCACCGTATCTACCCTATGTGTAGGGGGAAGGGGATCGGCATAAAATTGATCTCCCGATTAACCTACAGCCGGATCCCCACCCTCTGTAACATTTTGGTTCACCTCAGGAAGACTAGATCTAACCCTCCTCACCACCTATACTGATGGAGGACTAATGGAGGTGTCGGGATCTACAGAAGAGGGGAGACGGTCGCTACCTAACCGAGTGTCATCACTATCAGACATGTTGACATAAATGTAGGAAAAATGGAAGATAGAACTTACTCTAGGATGAATCCCGATGAGATTTCATGAGTTTTTCTGGAGAAATGTACAGATTCTGGCAGTAACAAGAGGAGAGCCCAAGTTGCAGAGAGTTTCTGAGAGCAAAGAGCTTGGAAATGCAATGAGCGTTTAGCAAATGGACCCTGGGTATTTATAGAGGTCACCGAAGTACTCGAAAATCCGTGCGCACATGAAACGAAGTGTCACACCGCCTCCTCATCCCCATATCACTAATCGAGGCTACCTGAGCCATGAATTTCAAATGGTTAAATGATGATACAACCGTCATATTAAATAGACCTGCCATGTCACCCCGACAGGGGTAATGTATCTTGATTTCCACTTTACCATCTTGGTAATGGGTTTGACTGCCCAAAAGCCCACCACCAAGAAGAGGGTCTGTGTAAGTGTGGAAATCTCTAGGCCCACAGAAGCCTATCAAGCATTGGGCCCATCAGACTGATGGCCCAACAAGGTTATCAAAAGCCCGAAGACTAGGCCCATTTCAACTTATATTTCTTTAAAAATAGAAATAATGATGTAATAATGATATAAGCAAAGTGATGTTGCCCTAATGGGCTCAAAACCCAAAAAGGGAATGTATATAAGGAAAATCCAAAACTGAATAAAAGATTTCATTCTTGTGTTGTGCATTTTTTTGGCATTTACACTATATATGCCAGATTCATTAAAATACTTATTTACTTATAAATGACTAATGAGTGATGACTATTTACGTAATTAACTTCATGTTGCACATTCTTGATTAAATGGTAATGAAACACCAGCTTCAATCTCTTTGAAAATTGGCTAAACTATATTGAACTAGATTACTCAAGCAAATAAATCAATTAATTTTATCTAAAGTCATATCATCTGATGGCTTTGGGCACTTGAGATTGGGTCTCAAAAAATCAACGCTTTCAGACCCAAAAATAATAAACCAATACAGAAATATAGAACCCTAGGAAAATATATACAAAAAATTAAACCCTAAATCATATACGAAAATATATATAAAAAAAAAACCCCAAAAATATAGACATGAAATTAAACCCTAAACCCAACAAAAACTAAACCCTAAATAATAATCATTATATGAAAACAGAAAAATATTTATTTTTTAATAATTGATGAATAAACAACCCTAAATCTAAATTAGTACAAAATTAAATATGAAATTATATACAAACTAAACCCTAAAAGCAACAAAACCTAAGGTCTAAATCATGAATCAGTACATACAAATCGAAAAAAAGGATCGCGAAAACTTACCCCCAAATCGGTTATACGATACACACATGCAAGTCAAATTCAAGGCAAAAACCATCATATCAGTTGGTATGTGCATGGTCAACTTCAGATCGTGAAGAAATCTACAGAAGTCGAAGTGATTCATAGAGCAAACGAGGGTTACAATACAGATGATGAAGAACAGAGATGAACATAGACCATCAGACCCAAAAATGAGATGAATAAACCCATGATTTGTGGTTGATATTGTAGTTGAAGATGAAGAAGAAGAGAGATGAAGAAGAAAGAGTTGGTTAGTGAAATGAAATGGAGAGAATGAAACGAAGTGATAAGGGAGTAGGGTTAGTGAGGCACGTGTTGCTTATTCAGAGAAGGGCAATATAGTCTGGAAATTTCTAACAAGGGCAAATATGACTTTTCATGCCCTAAAGGGGTGTCACTGCAACGGTTTTTAAATCTCAGGGTGTGTGTGTAAACTTGTGCGTTGACCATCCTCAAAGTGCCATTGACCTAAACCTCAAGGAGTGTCAGTGCAAATTACCCTTAGAAGATTTCGTGTCAGGTTAAACATAGGGTTGACAATCGGGCGGGTTTGGGTTGGGTTTTAAGCAAGCGGGTAGTAAACGGGTCAATGACCCATTCTCAACCCGTTGAGACGGGTCATAATCGGGTTGGATCATTAATGAGTCGAGTCGACCCATTTTTTTAAAAACAAAAAAAATTACATTATATATTTTAACAGTTAAAAACTTATATATATTTATGTATGAAATATCCCCTACAAATTAGAGATAAAATATATATACAACTATATATATATATATCGTTCCCCATCTCAATTTCTCTGTAGAGGTGAATCTTACTTTACTTCCAACTACAGGAGTTTTTAATATTTACTTGGTTTGCAAGCTCTCCCACCCACCTCCCCCTACTTTATCTCTCTCTCCTCTAAAACCCCATCCATTAATATAAACAAATCTAAACTTAAACCCATATATAACTGATAATGTCCTTACTCTCTGATCCTCACCTTTCCCTCTCAAGTCCCAACTTGTTTCCAATAGCAATGAAGATATATACAACTATATGCATATATATATATATATATATATATATATATATATATGAAATATATTGATTATATGTGTATGAAATATATGGACACTAGTGATATTTAGAAAAAATTCTAAACAAATTTTGATATGAATTTCCAAAATTAATTCATTCAATTAACTAAACTATTAATTATGATTTAAAATTTTGGGTCTTTTGAAATTGGTTAGGGAACCTAACTACATATTTATATAGATAGATAGATACACACCAAGCAATTATATTCTTGAAAAAATCCATAAATCTTGATTTTGATTTTCAAAATCATAAATAATTTTTACTCAATTCATCTTCTATGTACATTCATATACACACATATACATATATATATATATATATATATATGTTAATATTCATATATATATATATACACACACATATACATATATAGATATAGATCACGTTAATATCCATATGTATATATACACAGATAGAGAGAAAGAAGCCCGCGACAGAGACAGACGAAGAGAAAGAGAGAGACATTGGGTTTGTGAGGTGAACAGAGAAAGAGAGAGGCGCTGAGTTTGTGAGATGAGGGTTTATACGAGTACCCACGGGTACCCTTATTGGACCCGTTAACAACCCGCCTATTTTGAGGGTATTACCAACCCAACCCGTTAACAACCCGCATCATTAATCACTCACCCATCAAACCAAAATTTGAGGGTGGGTATGGGCAAATTGGTGGGTTTCGGAATATTTAGTCACCACGAGTTGTTCTCAGGGACCCCAATGTTTCAAATAATGTGCGCATTAAGATTATCAGTTCAATAATTAAATTATTTTGTATCTTCTTTGATTATTAAGAAAGTGTATTAGTATAATATTATTTGGTGGACATTTAGAGATGTTTTTAGAATAACTATTTGAAAACTTAAAAATTTTATCAATGTCTTTCATATTATCTCACACTTTGAATTTATTGTAAAAAGTATGATCATATATATTTTTATGTTTTACATAGCCATATAGATATTCTAGTTATGGTAAATTACACATTCACCCCCTTTAGATAGGGCTTATTACAACTTGACCCCCTTTAGATTGGATAATTACACTTTTACCCCCTCAACCCATTGGTGGTCACCGAGAATAGTGAATTACCAAATTACCTATGTCCTTTTATGATTTTTTTTATAACTAAATAAGTGAATAATAAATTACTTAATTACCCTTTGAACCCTAACCCTAAATACATCGTCTTCTTTGTTTCTTCCTTCTCCACCACTACCACCACTCACAAAACAAAAATCACACACAAAAAATGGGTGTTTTTGACAAAGAACCACCATTACAAATATCACAAAACCCACATAATTGTACAAATGTGTTGCAATTAGTAAGGGTGTAACGTCCGGTATTTTTGCGTGTTAATTTAAAAATTTTATTTAAACAATTAAGTGCTTATGTGCTTATGTGTTTAATTGTTTTAGCATGCCTTACATGTTGTACGTGTTATAAAAATTGTACGTAGCATGTTGTATTTTCATTTTGAAATTAATGAAAATTATTGAAAACGATTTCAGGAAAGAAATGACCGAGGGGTAAATGAGTAATTTCATATTTTGAGCACTTAGTGGAAAGTGTAGAGATTTTGGGTGAGAATTAGGGCATGAGTGGCGTTTCGGTAATTAGGGAGGATGACAAGGGGTAAAAGGGTAATAAAGAGTCTTGATGGCACTCTTGTAATTAACCCTAACTTTGGATGAATTTGGTCATTTCCACCTTTCATGTGTTGTCTCATTCCTAGCCCTTGATCTCATTCTCCCATCTTTGTTTTAAACCCTTGGATCATAAGGCCTTCTTTGGTTGGCACTTAAATGGAATAATCCATTATTCTTGGTCTTCCACTTGACAAGACTTTTTCTCAACCATTGGATGGTTTGTTAATTCCCATCTTTATTCTAAGCCCTTGGATGATAAGACCTTGTTTGGAAAAATAATGAGTTTTGTGAGTTGTGTAATAAGTCTTCCACTTGGCAAGACTCATTTCTAGCCCTTGGATTCATTTCCTTTTTCCCCATCTTTGTTATGAACCCTTGGATTAGAACACTCATTTAGGGTTATACATATACACCATTATGTATTGATTTTTGTCTTCTAAAGTGCAAGACTTCTCTCATTCACCACAAACCTCTCTTCTTCTCACGTCCATTTTATTTTTTCTTCTTTCTTGGTTCTTCTTCAAGAACATCATCATTGGCTTGGAGTTTGAAGAACCTTTGAACATAAGAGTTGTAGAGGATGGCCTTATCTTCCCTTTGATCAAAAATTGGTAAGTGTTCTTCACTTCTTTAGGGTTCTTGATTTCAAACCCTAGAATTTATTTCCTTGAAGCTTTGTGTTCAATTATTGATAATTGGTTCCCTTTTTCTCTTGAATCTTGTTAAGGGACATGAGTTGAACCTTTTCACCAATTATTTCGGTTATTAAAAGCTTGGAGCTCATCTTGTGATTATTGACCCCTATTGTGGAAGGGTTGTGGTAAGTTTAAGAATTCCTTCTCTTGAATTGTGTTTTCTTAGAACCCTAAGTTGCTATTGTTAGGGATGATTTTGTTTTGTGGTTGAAGCCACTTTAATAATTTTGGTTTATAGAAACACCATATTAATTGTTATTCATTGAATGGTGTAATTGCAAGCTTGGAAGCTCTTTCCTTGAACATTTGAGTTGGTAGCTTACTTGGACCTCTCTTGGACACTCTTGAGCTAGCTTGATTGGAATTGAGGTAGGGGAAAAACGATTTGTGTTTGTCTTTGTATGAGGGTGTGTGCGTCTATGTGTATATATGTCGTATATATATATGCAAGTTGGTCTTGATAGTTTAGACTATGAATTAGGCCTTGAGAACATGAATTGTGATATAAATTATGTTGTGATTATTGCTTAACAAATGTTAAATTGTGAGCCTTGTGGGAAATTGAACACAATATAATGTTATTTGATAGAAGCATGTATTGTGATGACATATGGTTATGATAAGAACCTTTATGCATTTTGGGGTGCACCATGTAATGTCAAAAGCATGGGTGTAGGGTTAATACGGATTATGTATTCGTATATGTATAAATAGTCTTGTGTCGAATCGTCGCAACAACTGGCCAGGGGGTGTTCCCATCCTACGGAATAATGAGCCGTGAATGGGGTATAGGGTGAGTCATCTCATTCTCGAAGTCGCGGGTCGTCTCGTGCATTCGTTATACGAATCTTTAGGCACGGGTCGTCTCGTGCCAACCGTCTTCCTTGTTGAAAGTGAAATGTCAAAAACACTTGGGAAGAATCGGTGCGGTACTCTTTCTCATTATAAATGAGTAGGGTATAAATTCGTTAACCTATATTGGGCAAGCGCATATTATGGGGTGTGTTGAGTTATATTGTACTTGAACTATCCCATATATGTGATTATGATATTGTTATTGAAGCATGCTATAATTGTGGTAAATTATATTATGAGCATGTTGGGGAAAAACTTATTTGTTGGATTCGATGGGGTTCCGGATTGGTGTGAGAGCCATGTGGAACAAGAGACCGACCTAGGGTTAGTGGCATGAACCTTGGTTGGGTTGAACCACTCGGACTACCGAGATGGAGGCAATGACGCTTCCTCTACTGGGCTAGTGAGCTCACCCCACGCCTTATATATTTTTCAGGTGATGATCCCGTTGGGAGGGTTCCGTAGTCTCTCCGTGGACGTTTGGATGTATGTCCGCCCTTTTGTGCATGGTAGGCGGACCACACTTTTATTTTGTTGGGCATTAGGTCGATAAATATGTTCCTTTTCACATGTAAAACCAACTTGTAAAACTACTTAATTTTTGTCCGGCTAGCATGTTAGCCGAGGTTTTATTATTGATGTATATCCCTTGGAGCGCTATGCGCGGGGAATATATTATTTTGGTGCACTTCGGTGCCGGAAATGTAAGACTAGTTCGTATTATGAAAACAATGTCCTATTTTGCCTTGGTGCGGCATAGTCATTAAATGTATAAATTATTTTGTCTTGAGTGTGATGTGAATAATAGTTATAGAATGTGGTTATTAGGTGTCCGGCCGAAAATGGCGTTTTTCTAGGCTTTCAAACAAACCCTTTCGTTTTGAACGGAAAAACCCGTTTTCGCCTACCCCCGTAACCCCGGTAAAATGTCCTTGTTTTTAGAATGGATTTAATTAAATTCATTATCTTAGAGATTTCAAACTTTAGAAACCGGCGGTAGTTAAAAACGGAGACCAGGGGCAAGACGGAAGATTTTATGAAAACTTACAAAAAAATCATTTTTTTGCTAAGTTTACGTTTTTCGCGTTTCCCGAGGTCTCGGAAACTATTTTTGGGTTCCGCCAAGGAAAAACTCACTTTTTCAATATTTATGATTTTTCGGGACCAACGGCGCGAAAAACAAAGCCATATCGCAAAATCTCGCGTTTTTGCATATTCAAACTTTAATGAAAGTGCAGATTTGGGCAGTGACTTAACACTCCCATACTTAGAAAAATTTTCAGAATTTCAGTTTTTGCCAAAAATCTCACCATTTTTGGCTTTGGGCATGCCAGCCCGCAGCAGGCCGCGCATGGCTGCTGTGCGCTGCAGCGCGCAGCGCTGCACGCGGCATGGCATGCCATGGCCTGCTGCAGCGGCACGAAATGTCCGATGTTTGAAAATTCATATTTTCTTCCTCGCATGTCGGAATGGACCCCCGTTTGTTTCTATGTATTTTCCTATGTCCAAATTTTCTAGATAAAATTTTAAATGATCAGTTTGGCCCTGAAATGACTATTTTACCCTTGGTGAAAGAGGGGTACCTCAACTTTAGTTTTAGGTCGGTGTTGTCTGACGTCACTTTTGAAAATTCATATCTCCTTCCTCGTGGCTTCAAATTAGGTCCCGTTTGTTCGTATTGCTAGTTTTAGGTACAAATTTTGTATTTGTAGTTGGAAATTATTATTTTACCCCTGATTTGACCATTTTACCCTTGGGTGAACATGGTGGGTCAGAATGATTCGATCAAGGTACCGAGCGTTTCGGTTTGCCTCCTTTTCGATCCCGTGTGATCTTTTTGACATCTTTGAGATATTTTATGTCTATTTTACCCTTGTATGGGTATTTGATGACTGAAATGGATTTTATTTCTTCCGCATTCACTCCCTTAGCTCTTAGGCTTGGGTTTTGGAGTCCTAGGAAATTAGGGGCGTGACAAAGGGTCTTTTCACCACAAGATAAATGGGTATGGTATAGTAATTGTTGACCCAAGGTTTTAAACCATGGGTAAATGAGACATTTTGATGATAACAAACAATTGAATGCGGTGATCTAATGTCTACTTAAGTTATGTTTAGTAGGTTGAATAATGAAGAATAACTCAAGAGAGCTTGTGGATTCATATAAAAGTTAAGAAAAGATGTTTAGAGCTCAAAATACATTGGATACAAGGATGGGGACATCTACCTAAATCTTAAAGAAAGTGAAGATCAAAGAATTGGGTAAAATAGTCTTGGGTGAGTGTTAGATTAAATGTAAAGTTATTTTTGAAATAACTTATTTGAAAGTTCAACTCTTGAAAAATTAGCATATAGGACCATGCATATCATTGACATCATTCATGAGTCCTTGAACCATTAGTATTAAACTATGAACATTATTAATGATGCATTCATATATATAGTCTTTGCTATAGTTGAGTTAGTTCAAGCTTTCATAAGCTATGGAAGAACTCAACAAAGTTGTTGTCCTAGAATCATAAATTAATTTTATATCACTTGAAATCGATTCTAGATGTGTATTAAGGCTTTGAACAAAATTGTTCCAATCATAAAAAGCTTTTGTCAAATATTGAGAATCTATTTAAATTGAAATATTATTTTATTATCTCAATATTGACTTTAGGAATGTTAAGGACCTTAATAAGTCTCTAAGACATCCTAGGAGTGTTTATAAGTCATTTTGGAAAGATCCCCAAAGATTTCCTGAAAAACCGTCATGTGGTCTAAAAGATTGAAATGAATCGTCATATTCAAACGACCATAAATCACTCAAAAATGGGTCAAATGGAGCGATTCAAAAGCCTAAACTCAAGAGCTTGAAGTCGTCTTTCCAACGAGATAAGGAACACCTCAATCCGAGCTACGTAAAAAGCATTTTAACCAAAAGAGTGGAACTAGGCTGAAACAAGCCTGAAATGAACAGTGAGCAAGCTGATATGTTCCATCAACCGACTGATGCGGCAGAAAATTTGAAGTTTTTTTGTCAGCCGACTGATGGGTGGTCATCAGCCAACTGATGGCTATTTTCAGTCAACTGATTTGGCCTGGAGTGGCTTCCAACGACTAGTTTTGAAATGTAAAATAACCCACAAGCCCCCAGAACAATTCAAACAGTTATATTCTTCTCTTTGTGCTATATATATGTTCATATAGAGCTATAGAAAGAGAGAGAAGAGGGAGATAGGAGTATGAGTGAAAATCTACCATTTTGGGCATAATGTTTGAAATCATTGTTGGGTAGAAAACTCTCCTATAAGAATCACACCATTGTGCATAATTCATATCATCTTTTTGTGATTCATATTTCCATACTTGAGTTGATCTTTTCATTTTATTATTTCATTTATGACTCTAAGTATGTGAGGAAGTGAGCTTTGAATTTCTATATCTATCTATTGAGAGATAACATTTGTACCACAAAAAATTCAATTCATATTCTTTTATGAGTGAAAGTTCAAGAAGATTTCTTGGCATGGAATGGGCTTGTTAAAGCTTTGTAAAGGTTTCTCTCAACCTTAAAGAGGGAGGATTAGGTGTGCTCTCCACCAGCAAGAGTGAGCAAATGGTCGGCTCTTCACCCACAGCAAGAGAAAGGAAGGTTGGCTCTCCACATGCAAGAGTGAACAAGGTTGGCTCTTCACCAGGAAGAAGGAGCAGTAAGGGTTTGCTTTTCACCAGCAAGAAAAGCTTGATAGTGGAATCCTTGGGAGGTTTTCTCAAGGCATGGACGTAGACCAAAGATTTGGTTGAACCATGTAAAATCTTGGTGTATTTGGTTTGCATTTTCTCTATCCCTTAACTATTTACTTTACAAGAAATTCTTACTTACATTATTAAGCTTTACATATGAATGCTATAAATTGCTTGTGTTAAAGAATTCATAAAGATGATAGTGAAATGCTTGATTGTGGTTAATTAGATTATGAACTTAGTAGGACATGGCTTAGACTATAATTTCTCTACTTCTCTTACTTAGTCATGATTAATGTGCACACCAAGTGTTTGATAAAATGCATCTTCCACAAACCATAGCATTGAAATTTCATATGCACACCAAGTGTTTGATAAAATGAATATTCAATACAACCTTCTCTTTGAGAGTGTATGTGTACTCTTAATGTTTAATTACTTTGTAAAAACTCTACAAAGATATTTTTCATAACAAATAACACTTTATACATTAAGTATATATATAAGAAATGTTTTTTACATGTTTAGTTGAAGAACATCTTTACTTGGTGCATGAATTGTTTCACTTCTACTTGAATCATGTATTTAATTGTGTAAATCACTATTGAATGATTACAAGTATGAAATGTGAAAGTCACATAAGATATTATCTAAATCACTAAGTGTTTGAGTAAAGTCCTTTGACGCATATCTTGTCAAATTAAAGTAAAACAAACAAAATCTCAAAGTTTGTCATTGACCCTATTCACCCCCCCTCTAGGGGTCAATACGTGGCTAACAGTAATATATATAGATCTAGAGAATTTTGGCCTCTTCATTAATATATATATATATATAGATCTCTAAATATAGAAATGGGTTTCACCTCTTCAGTAATATATATAGATCTGGAGAATTTTGGCCTCTTCATTAATATATATATAGATCTCTATATATAGAAATGGGTTTCGCCTCTTCAGTAATATATATAGAAATGGGTATGGCCTCTTCATTAATATATATATATATATAGATCTATATATATATATCTGGATAATTTTGGGGGAGTATATGGCAGCGGTGTCGTGTGGTGGTGGTGGAAGTGGTGGGGCTGTGGTGGTGTTTGCGGGTAAAACCATATACTATATATATATATACAAGTGTATTTGGATCTAGGGTTTGGGGAGTCTATGGTGGCGGCGGCGGCGGCGGGGCTGTGGTGTTCGTGGTGGGCATATATATATATATATATATACAAGTGTATATGCATATTTATATATATAAAAAATATTTGAGGGTAAAAAGGTAATTTTATTGAGTCTTGGTAACATGGTCATTTCTCATCTAAAAAATGGATGACTTAATATTTGACCAGCGTTGACCTTGCCGGAATAATGAGGGAGGGGGGAACTATTACAAAAAACCAAACTAAAATGGGTGAAAGTGTAATTATCCAATCTAGAGGGGTCAAGTTGTAATAAGCCATATCTAGAGGGGTGAAAGTGTAATTTACCCTTTTAGTTAAGTGTTTTTTGCTAATTTAACTTAAAAATATATTTTTTAATAAATAAAATAAATTTATCATAAACGAGTCGGTATATATGACAGAGATATATATATAGAGAGAGAAAGAGTAATGATCACTTGCTCATCAATGAGTAAGAAAACTGTAACACCCCGTGTTATTTTCCTTTTTCCTGAAATTATATTTAATTTAATTTCGGTAATGACGTCACTTGTTCATGACGTATTATTTATTCTTGGTATTTGATACCTGTAAATTTTTCGCGTTTACTTTTAAAGTCGACTGGATGACTTTACGGTTTCTCTTTGACGACTACGCGAATTCCTATTCTCGACTACACGATATCGTTTCGATTATTTCGGTTACGGTATTAGTACTTTTACGAATCGGGGGTGAAGCGTATTAAATTACCTTCTTGGTGTTCCGGTTGTTGGATTCCTAAACCGGTATATTTCTTTCGGACTAATTTGGTTATTGGGTGTCTCGTGGACTTTCGGGGTTACACGATATTATTTGGAGACTTCCGGTAATTGTTGGGACTTATTATATATATATAATTAATTATATATATATATAATGAAGTGGGTTCATTTCGCAATTTAGGATAATTAAAGGGTTGCTTTTGCAATTACGGATACTTGAAGGGTTAGTTTTGCAATTAGGTTAGATATATATGTATATGTATACACGACTGACCCGTATCTGCTTCCTCTTCTACACGACTGAGCCCATTTCTTCAACTGCTACTCTTCCTCCTCTCCTTTACACGGACTTCGTCTTCTCCATGGGCGGCGGCCACCATGGTCGCCGGCGAGAGGGTGAGAGAGAGACGATCGGGAGAGAGTAAGAGTCGGCTGAGCTGCGCGACTGGTTGCAGTGCGTAGCAGCGGCGGTTCGGCGGCGGTTTGCAGTGGCTGTGGTCGACGGCGGCTGGTGGCGCAAGGCAAGGGTCGGCGAGCTGGGTGGTGGTCGCGCAGGTGGTGGCGCCAGGGACGGCCAGTGCTGTTCGCGCGACAGGGAGTCCGGCTGGACTTTGGCCATTTTTTCGGCAACCTTCCGGTGATCGGTTTGAGCCGATTTTCGGTGAGTAGCTCCGTATATACGTAGTATTCATCATATATTAATTTCGTGAATTTAGGATGAACGATTTGCCCAAAAATCGCATTTATAGGTTATAGTTTTCGTTTGGGGTATTTTAGATTTAACCCAATTAATTAACCGATTATTAATGGGCTTCGTATATATCGTATAGGTTGTCGAGACGGACATTTCGATATATTCGAAATAGTTTTTGGGCGATTTTGGTCGGCGGGCTTCGTGTTTGGGCGCCGGCACTGTGCTGTTTCGGACTGTTCGGTAACGTATAATTAGGTGGGAAATTATATTTCTCACTCCGCATTATTGAAGTAGTTTAGGGGTGCAAAACCCTTATTTAATTTATTATAGATATATTAAATTACTAGTTTAAATATCTATAAATTGTTTAGGATCAGAATGGGGCTTAGGAATTAATTTAAGAAAATTTATTAAATTATTCCTATGTGATTAAATAATATTCCTATTTAAATTAAATAAGAATAGACGGCTTAGAAAACCCTTACGAATTTAAATGGCTTAGTAGAGATTTGTAAAGCTTAGACGATGTGCTAGGTTCCTTTTGGAATACGTGAAATAATTGTTTAAATTATTTTAAAAGGGCATGTTAATTGCAAATGAAATATTTTCTAAAGAATTAATAGAAAATATATTTTTGGAGAACATGAATTATATATGAAATTGTTTTCATATAGTTTAATTGCTTTATGGTATTTTAAAAGCATGTTGAAAAGAGATTTTGAGACTTATATTACCATGTGGGTATTTTTATAAATATGATGCATGACATATTTATATTGAGATATGATTTGATTGTACACCATGTCGTGTGAGCACATGGGTGTGGGTGCACGTAGTGCACGGGTTTCACCATTTGCAGAGAAAGGTCTTTTGGTGTGGTTTACCTCATTTCGTGTGGTATATGAGAGGGTTTATGTCGGATCATCACAACAACTGGCCAGGAGGTATCACGCCTACGGAACTAAAAAGCCGGCAAATGTGAGTTAAGAGTCCGGGTGGAGGCTTATGTTCTTGACTCAAGGATAGTCATGGCGTACGGAGTTGCAAACTGGGCTCTCGTACAACCGTCTTCCCTGTTGAAGTGATAGAGAGAAAATCACTTGGGAAGGGTCGGTGTGGTAACTCTACACTATGATGAGTGGACAGAGTTTGTATCCGTTGCCCTTGGGAAGGGTGTGATTTTGTGTGTGTATCACGTGGGGTGTTGAGTCACATTACACTGCACACTGTTTATGTGATCTCATTTGACATGTATATGTGCTATATTACATGTGATGTTGGAGCATGCTAGTTATGAATATGCGAATTAAATTCATATTTTATAAATGCTCAGATGAAAATGAATAATGTGGTAATTATTAATGAGTATAAATGAAACAAATATATTTATACTTGTTGTTGTATACCTTAGTACCCTTGGGGGAGGTTAAGTGTATTGACGTAGTGATCTATATGGCTAGTTGAGGCTAGTAGTGGTTTGTGGAGTTGGTTTTGATTTGTGGCCTTAGAGAGGACTGTTAATTGTGATTGTGGTTAGCAGCCTTGTGATTGTGGTTAGTAGCCCTGTGATTGTGATTAGTAGTTTGGTGATCGTGGTTAGTTGTGTGAACTCTTTTGAAGATTTGAGGTTAGGGATGATTTTTGTGTCAATTGATAATTGAGGCCTTAGAGAAGGCGAGTGATGAGTTGTGTGAGATTTCGATTAATGAGAAGAGGTTATGATTAGGGATTCATTAAGTACTCGAGGTACTGTAGTCTGGCAGTCTTGATTCTTATGCTTAGTCCCTTCCCTTAAGCATTCCTGGTACTGTGTTTTGTACACTAGTACGTGGTCGTTGACTTGTATGTCATTCCTTGAGTTATCGGTTACGGTGTGGTGCCGAACCTCTTCCTCGTGGTGTCATTTGATTTGGTGGAGTAGGAACGGATGGTTGTCTTCCGTGAGTCCAACGCGTTGCTCTTCCTTTATTGTCCTCTCGGACATTACAGGAATTCATAGAGTTGTGTTTCTCTTATTTGACTGTCATTTCGAAAACGGTGTTTTCTAAACTCTTTGTATTTAAAAAGGAAAAACTCGTTTTCGCCTACCCCCGTAGAAATGAAAAGTTTTAACACTTTGTAAAATGATCTTTGGATCTTCTTTAAAAAGATTTTCAACTTCTAAAAGCCAGTGATGGCAACTGACGGAGACCGGGGGCAAGACGGTCATTTTTACTATGTGGTTCTTAAAAGTAAAACCATTTTATTATTTTCTTGGGATTCTGAGATTTCGAGACTTCTTTCTCAATATCTCATCTTGTAGAGTTTTGAAAGGTGTTCCATTGTTTCACCTTTGTTTCCTATCATGCTTAAGTCTCGGATTGAGGCTTGTTGTTGTTCAGTGCACACATATAATGTTGCCTTTCCCTTTTCTGGGTTGTTGGTATCACCACCTAGGTGATATGAGTTTTTCTTACGTTAGGGGCATGGATACCAAAAGGATTGGTTCGAGTTTGAAAACCTTTTTCTTAAAAACTATTGAATCTCTGGGATTCATCTTTTTATTACTTCCAGTTTCGGCCATTCGTTTTTGGTTTCCTTGTTCCCTCTTGGTGTTCTTTCCTTGTTCACTTGTGGTGTTCTTAACCTTGACATTGTTGTCTCGGTTATCTGTTGGTTTAGCATTGGGAAGTCATTTCCTTCGCTTTGCTTTAGTGACCCTCAGGTGGTCGTTCATGAGAGTAGTGTTCGTGTACTCTTAGTGATTTGATTGGGTGGTTTCCCTCGCCTACAGTGAGAGTGTTAGTGATGTGATTGACCCTATTGATGATAGTATTATGAGGTCGATATGGTTTATGGCATGGTGATATGATTGAGGTGATCTAGCATTTGAGAGGTAGATTTTCCTTAGGAATGGGATGAGGTTTGTTATATATATATATATATATATATATATATATATATATATATATATTATACATTTATAATATATATATATATATAGATGACGGTTGTGTTAGTACGCAAGGACGTGAGTACTTTTCCTTCCTGTGTTATCGGGGAGTGAGTTATGAGTATCCCTTGGTACTAGTGGTGGATTTGATCCTTGTGGATATTAGAGGTGAGTGTGTTTCCCCTCTATTTAGATTTTCTGGTTAGCGTTGTGAGCGCTGGATGATTGGTTAGATTTGACATTAGTGTCGTGTACCTAGTGTACGTTGGTGAGAGTAGTGTAGACTACTGGTGTTGGGTACTTAGAGTACGAGTTTTAGAGACTCATGTTGTGTATTTATATATATATATACGTGTAGATATATATATATATATTCCCTATATACTTATGTATACTCGTTTACGATAGTATATGAGCGTGTGACTTGGGTTTGCGTGGATGGGACTAGTTGGGCTATATTTATATCTTATTAGACGGTTTAGCTTTACCTAAACTATCAGAGGATGTGGTAGTTAGGATATCTTTTCCCACTGAGCTTATTTGCTCACGGAGGGAATTTCATTTGCCCCCCTGGTATTCCACGCCAGGTTGCAGGAAATATACGGCTATGAGCAGGATGCAGTGCAACGGCAGTTTCCTTTTGTTCTTGTTACATGTTTGGAGTGGTGCAGGAAGATGCGGTTACGGTTGCGGCACGACTGGGTTTGGGGACGATAGGTATCTGCTTTCAGTTTTCCTTACCCATTTGTTATGGGTTTGCCATGTATTTCTTTTGGGAGCCAGTCTGTTGGCCTATCCCTGTTGATGTATCTTTTATTTCCTGTATTTATTCTTTCAGGATGTATTGTATCTATTCCGCACAGTTAGGTGCTCTTCTGTATTTTTATTCGAGCATTTGTGGCTCTGTTGATGTTAAAGGGTTTGGAGGGGTTTTGGTTTCTTTCCACTACCTCGGCCCTAGTAGGATTGATGAATGTGGGGCTTGGAAGCCATTGTGATTATTGAATTGCTATTGGCAGGTTCTTGTGTTGTGGTTGTTGTCCGGATGTTCCATTTACAAACGGAACTCTGCCGGATTTTCGTTAGATTCCGCTGCTTAGTTTTATTAGTCATTTGGGTATGAAATATACCATATCTATCATTAACCCATATGTTTTCACGGTTAATGATGTCTTAGTTGGTCATTCATATTAAGGATCACATCTTGGATTCCTTAGATGTCCCTGTTCGGGAGTCTTAGGAATTTAGGAGCGTGTCAGTTGGTATTGGAGGATGTTAGTGAGTTTCTAGCATTCTACTTGACATGGAGTATATTTTTATTGTTATTCCATGTGTCTCTTCGTTATTGTTGACTCTAGTAGTCGCTTGGTTTGTGTCACCCTTTAGGGGCGTGACAGCATGGTATCTGGGCATTCATTGCAACCCTTTATGGGTGTTTGATGACTGAATGTCTTTTGGTTCTCGTTTCTTTTTACTTCCGCAATCACTCCCTTAGCTCTTAGGCTCGGGTTTCGGAGTCCTAGGAAATTGGGGCATGACAAAAACTCATACTCACCTATCACTAGATTTTTAAATTTCAAATGGTAATTCTTATATTTTTAAAAATCACATCCAACGATCATTGTGAGAAGTGAGTATAAATTTTATGTTCACCAAGGAGCAAGAGAACATTTTCGTATTTGCCTATGATATACAAAAGTGGTTTTATGGTCATTTGACAATGTCTATTTTCTTTTTTCTTTTTTTCTTATATATATTAAGGATAATTTAGACATTTGACTCCTATGTTGACAGATAAATGGAAAACAGGTGCAATACAAACACTTTTAAAAAATATTGGGGTCCCAGAGAACAACTAGAGGTTATACGCACTATATTCATAGTGCAAGGGGTTAAATACTCGCAACCCAACAAAGGGTAATATAAGAATTTCATATTTGCAAATGTCATGTACCTTTGCACATGACATTTTCACAACCAAAGATGGTTGGCCGATGACCGGTAGGGGGCAAAGTGTACAATTTTAAAAACCCGTGAATTTATATACACAATTAAACTAGGGGGTTTTCGCACAAAATCACAAACTAGGGGATTTTTTCCCCAGATATCCCTATATTCATTACATAAATTATGTATAGATATATATCTGTGTGTGTTTATATAAATGAAAAAGAAAGTGTTTAGTGAGAGAAAAAAAAAGAACAAGGGCATTTTTTTCATTTAATATCACGTGTTTTTATAATTTTTTCTTAATATGATATTTGAGGGCAAAAAGGTAAAATCACAAAAATCCGTTAGTTTAATTAACCGCCATTTGTCTTGGGGGAATATCCAAATTCGAGGGGGTCAGTGTGAGAATATGGCAAAACCCAGGAGATGTTTGTGGGAATAACCCTTATTATTATTCCATACCCATATTTTTGTTTTACTTTCTCTTGTAAATCCATAGAAGTACCTCAAGCTTAGGAATGGTAACGGGTTGGGTTTGGCTTAAATCATTACCACCCCGTTAAAAAATTACTAATACCATTACCACCCCAAACCCGTGATGGGTTTTAATCGATAATACTATTACCACCTCGTTGGAATGAATGGGTTCCATCGGGTTACCATTGGTATTTATTAAATTTTGAACTTAATTTTTAATGTGGTTTTGAATTGTCCTTGTACATATCTTATCTAACACTGGAGGGATGTTGATTGCGTAAACAACTTTATTCCGGTAATAAACTTACGATCTTAATGTCCGCTAATTTATATTACTTTTCTTTTCTATACATATTTATTTATGTGTGTGTCTCTCATCTTAATGTATAGTATGTGTGTGTATGTTGTGTTCTTACATATATAAGTAATCTATTTTTAAATAATAATATATACACGTGTATTTTCTATTGTAATTTAAATATAATTTATAAACGAATAGATTGATTATATAATATATTTGATTTTTTTAGAAAGTGGTGGAAAAAAAAGATTATTTGTCCAAGATTAAGGCTCCATATTTAGCATTATTATTTTTATTTTGTATTTTAGTTAAGAAAATTTTGAACATAATACTTTATTGCGTATAATTTTTGCTTTGGTGAAACATTCATCTAAAAGTAACACAAAGAAAAAAAAATGCTTTTGGAATAATATATTTGGCATGAAAAAAGAAAAATTTATTTTTCCTATTATATTTTTCTTTCTTCTTATTATTATTTGATATATTTTATTAAAAACAAGATACATTATGTGTATTTTCAATACAATGATACATCCATATTTTTTTTACACCTTCTCATTCCACATAATCTTTTAATCTTGTGAAAAGCACGTATTTTTTCGTAGTCTAACTTAAAATAATATTTTATATCTAGTTTAAAAATATATATTAAAAATAAAATAGAGAATAAAATATTAAATTTGAATTTTTATTTAAACGGGGCGGGTTTTACCCAAAACCGGAACCCGCCCCAAACCCGCTTCGGCTTTTGAATATTAATATCAAATCTGCCGCATATCCGTTTATAAGCATACCAAATCCACCCATTAGGGGTGGATCGGGTTAAATTGTCTTCCCTACTCAAGCTTTCTGATTCCCCATTGTTTAAACATTCTAAATTATTCCTCTCAAATCCCCACAGTTAATTTAATTTTGACCAAAACGCAATTGTTTAGGATTATAGAATACAATATAATAGCAAATAAACTTATCAGAAAATGAAGTATAAAAAATAGAATACAATACATAATCAAATGGCTTTTAACTATGCTCCAACAGGAAGTTTTTCTCCAAGCTTATAGGCACGCTTTCTAGCTATTTTTCTCTCATCGGTCTGAGTGTTCTCCCATGGTTTTCCTATGCTATCGGGATCGCGAGTATCAAAAGTAATCTTCTCAAGCATGATAGATCTCTTAATTAAATAATTTAACATCTCCATATCCTTCGTAGCCCCACCGAACCCAACGAATTCTATCTCCTTAAGAGACCGATTTGCCTGAGATTCGACCACTTGCTCAACTGTTCTAGCAAACCATTCCACCCAACTCACCTGTAACAAGGAGAAATGAAGTCATAAGGTGTTTTATTATACATTTAGCATAGAGAAACAAATACCACAGTTGACTTGTCATGGATAGTGTACAAAGTTTTTAGTTAATCGACTAATAGATTGTTGGGTTCATTCTAAACATGTAAGGTTGGGACGAAATAACATGGAATAAGTCACATCCTTAAACATAGATCTAATCCGTGCTTTCACTTCTAAAAGAAACAATTCATAAACAAAATAAAAAGCATAAATGGGACTACAACGCTGAGCAATCCTTTCACATTCCGATTAAAAATACGTCACCATATTCGAATTAAACTTATAGTGAACACAACGAATCCTTGATACAAGCTGGTGGGATGGGGAAGGGTGTTAAAGATGAATTCACACTGTTATGTTATGAAGAGCAATTGCATAACCGAAAACGTTCAAAAACTCCAAGAAATCAATTATTTTTTATTGCATAAACACTTGACAATCATGAGAATAAAGCAATCCTAAACTGTCAATTAGGAAGCAATAAAACTCATAAAGGAAGACTTATTACCTTCAACACAATTTTATTTAAGAGAGGGCATGCCTCTATCAAGGGCACAAAAACGAGAAGGCTTTTGTTCTCTTGTGCACCTATTATCAACTCCAGTTGCTTCAGTTTATTAAATATAGGAAATCTTGCGAGGTCGTAATCATACTAAATAAACCAAAGGAAAAATATTAGTACAAATTAATAATTATGTCAAGAAAAGAACAAAATAAGATGAGGCGGAACAAATTAAAAAAAATGTATATGTTAAACTTACTCACCCACATATAGTACCATCCGAAGGGCAAGTGCAACGTAAGGCTCTCTAACCGACAAAGATAGCTAGGAATCCCTATAAAGTTATGAATCAGATCTTCGCAAAACTTGCCCCCGGCAAACAATTCAATACGCTTCTGGTCATCCTTAAATGGAAAGTCTAATTTCCCTCTGAAGTACTTAAAAGAAGTGACATTTAATGCAAAAATCTCAATACTTTTCACATAGAAACAACGAACTATCTCCAAACGCTTCAAATGGTGTGCTAACTGAGGAACTTTCAGATTTACCAGTGAATAGGATTTTTTGACATACTTTTGTTCCAAAAGTTAAGCTTAGGAAACAAAGTTCTACATATACCTCCATCTCTTCGATAGCACACTTGTTCTTCCAGCTTCTTTCATGGTCAATAGTGATAATATCGAAACAATCACATCATCAGGAAGCTCACTGATGGAATCCTCTAAATACAACCCTTCTTTATCACCCTTCTCAGTACTATTGCAATGCAATGAAAAACACCAAAATACAAAAGCGAAAAATAATTAATAGATTGTGAAAAAAAAAAAAAAAAACCCTGCCACAGTAGTGCTCAATCTGTGTTGTCAAAAACTAATTCACATGAAATTAAACTAAATACTAAATAGAGACATACATAAGTAAAAGGATGGTACCTTTTTTTCTTTTTCTTTTACTTGTTCTTTCTTATTTTTTTGAGACTCGTACCAGACTGGCATTGTTGTTTTCTCCATGGGGTTTGATATAAAATTTAAAAGATGGGTCTACTGTAAAAAAAAGTCGAAGCTTTGCTTTTTATTTGGTCTTGCGTACAAAATCGAAGCCTGCAAAGTGAAGGTCAATAAATTAGGGTTTGGTTTCTATTTGTGTCTTCTGGAGAGATTTCAAGCGAATCAAAGAGAGGATTGTGAAGATCAACAGGCTAGGGTTTGTACGAAATAGGTTTGCTAGTGTTTCATATATATATATATATATATATATATATATATATATATTGTCTATGTCTCACTAGGATTAGGAAACTTGAAATCTAGACAGTGGTTTGGATTTGTCATAATAGCTATTTACGATTCTACACGATTGTTTTAAAAACAAATTGACTCAGATTTGATACTTACGTTCTCCATATGGAATACTTAAAAACTTCATGATTTAATTTAATATGACCAAAAAAACAATGAACTACCCAAAACTTTAATGTTTTTGTTTATATTTTAATTTTTGAATTTTTTTATATTATATTATTAATATATATTGTTTAAAAAATTAAACATAATTATTTATTAATAAAGAGATAGAATCTTACAATTCTACTAACCCTCCATTCTTTGTTAGAATCCCAATTTTAACCATCTTGGTTTAGATATGTTGAGGCCAAGCAAAACTTTTCCTGGCTAGTGGCCAAGCCCACTTTTTTCTAGGAGAAATTAAATGGTAGAGTGGCAGCTTGGTGGCGTTTGGGAAGCGAGAAAATGGGGAAGAAAACAAAGAAGCCCGGCAAAGCCAAAGAGAAAAACCGCCAAAGCAGAGGAAAAACAAGCTCCAATTGTTGGGTACTCAATTTCGTTTAATTTTCTCTTCTTCTTTTTTTAATTTGATCACTTGTGTTGAAAACTCAGAAATTGGAAATGTTGATTATGTAGCCGATCATTAATCATTTGAAAGGGGGAATTCTACAATGGTAACTAGGTCAGTTCTTAATCAAATGTACACATGTACACAACACTGCCTTTCCAGGCATGCACATCCCCAGTTAGTAAGCAGGCAGGCATCGTTGCTCGTGTTGGTAAGGAATGGTTTTGTGAACTTGAACGGGTTAACTCAGTTGAGAAAAGACAGGGATCTAGTGCCTCAAGAAGCATTAATTAGGTCCCAAGTTTGATTATCGCTAGCTATAGAAAGTTTGTGGCATTGGAAGGCTGAACAGGTCAGGGCCCCAGGGATTAGTCGAGTTGGACGTAAGCTGGCCCGGATATCACAGTAATGGTTCTGTCATATCTAAAAACATTTCATCAATTTGCTCCAGCAAGTGCTGACTGGTTTCTCCTTGCAGCTTAAATTTCAGCTGTCATATGGAACAAGGTTTGGCACTAGAGTCCACTTAGTTGAACGGGTATTCGAAGATGATTTACATAAAACAGAAAGTAACAGTTTTCTTTCTTTTGGTTGCGTTTTTCCTTGCAACAACCAGCTCAGTCCTATTTTCCGTTTCGTCCTTCTCTACCTTGTACATCTGGAAGCAGGGTCCTAAACCGGGACATCTCTCTCGTGTAAGAGTTCAATTACCAGGGATATATTTATTACGGGATCACAGTACAAGGAAAGATTTATACTAATGTCAAAGCGTGTTCTCATGACATGTAACTGCTCATTTATGTACACACCGCTAGGTTAAGACAAGGAGATTCGTGGACATTGTGGTGGAGTATATGTTCATTTGGTGAAGTTATGAACTTCCGAGACTGAGATGGAGGATGACTAAATGTGACAAGTCACTGTTTGGAAGGAATGCATCATCTGTATAAACAGTTTCGAACAAATGATTGTAATTTGAGATTTTAATGTCTTTTCGGTTCAATTTCTTAAAGCAGTTGTCATACATGTGTGAATTTTTTAAAAACTGTGTTGGGACTTGGGAGAACAATGAGTTAGTTCTCAGAAAATAGACTTTTAATAAATGAATTTTAGAAAACATTTTTCAGAAAATTGAATAATGCTAACAACTTTCAAAACAGACTTTTGACAAATTTCAGATTTACAAACCCCGAAGTTCTCCACTTAAAGTCATTAAGGTTGTTATGTGTAACAGCTATTCCACTTCGATTTTAATGGCGATAGCCCTGGTTGAAGACCGTTTCTTTCAATAACTAGAAAACCAAGTGTCTGAATGCTGAGTTCTGTCTGAGAAGTAGTTACGCGCAACTGTTCAGGGTGATCGGACAGACTTAAGGTACAATCTCTACTGCAGAACTTCAAGGGCCTAACATGTTCATCTCATAGACGAAAACATAAAATGCAAAGACAAGAGGTTGGGGAGCAGAAAATTCATGTCTTTAAAGGAGGAAAAGTCATTGAATTTGCTCTGATGTTTCTCTTTTAGGCTTTGTTTGTTTTGAGTAAAAGTTGTGCACGCAATATTGTGATCCCACATCAGAAAATAGGATAAGTGAGAGAGCTGTGGAGTATGATATAAGGCATGGGAAGCCAATTGAGCAACATACTTACCTGGACGGGATCAATGGGTGATCAAGGAGGCCCATGGTCTAGGTTGGTGGCCTCCATTGCACTTAGGAGGGGTGCCCGCCTAAGGTCTACCCAAGTGGTGGAGCCTACGTCATAATTTGTGGCAGTGGGGGCCTGCGTTCGCGCTGCCCCTTCCCAATTTTTAGTTTTAATTTTTTTTTTTCAAAAGTTTTTATTACATTGTTTTATTAACATTATTCTCAATTAGTTTTGGATAGGGTTGTATATGAGCTCGCAATTAGATTGTTTTTATTTATTTTTTATTTGGCAAAGAAATTCATTTTAAATATTAGTTAATACGAGTTTTATATGAGCCTACGTTCATGAACTTAAACGATCTAAGTCCATCATTGCTCATACTTGACTCGAGCCTGGAGATCTAGATTGGGCTCGCCTCGTTTGCTAACTATGTTAAATTCAGCTTTAGGGGTATATGTTATAGTAAATGCTAATTTGACAAGTAATTTGTATATAGCCCAAAATAAATCACTGAGGATAAATTTTGTTTTCTATAATGGAATAATTATGGAAGCTTTTAATTTTTCTCTGAAAAAAAATATGAAAAATTTAAAAAACGACAACTTTTGGAGCCTATATTAAAAAAAGAACAACTTGTAAAAAACAATTTATAGAAAAACTCACTTAAGAAAAACAATTACAAAAAAAGGAAAAATAATTTTTTGGTCTATAATGCCCTTTAATCCACTTTTATTCATTTTCCTAGATGCCCTTGTCTTGTATTTTATTAAAACAAGCCTAATAAATTAAAATTTCTAAATGGACATAACTACCCTTCCATACAATATCATCTTAAACAACTCTCTTTCTCACAATCGTTGTCTACATCAAGCATATTAGCCAAGCCTTACTTTTTTCGTTTGTATCGGCCTCCGTTCAATATTTTCTCCACCTCTAGGACCGTACGGTACATAATCTAAACTCATTTTATTGAAAACTATGATCAACAATATACCAATACGTAGATTATCGCGAAACTTGTAAAATAACATAATATAAAACTTTTGTTTCATTAGGTAACATATTTGACACAAGATGTAAAACTTTTTGACTCATATGATCAACCTTCTTGTTTGACGTAAACTTTACAGAGACTGTACCAATGAGTTTCTGATTTCTGAAAAATAGGATATAGATTTTATTGTAATACTTTTATTTAACTAGATAAAATATTTGACGCAAGATATGAAACTTGTTGACTCATGAAGTCAAACTTTTGACTTCACATAAATGTAGCTCAAGCTTGAGGGTGTGAAGAATTTGAAAGGCTAAAACCCTAAGGAAGAAGGAAAGATACGGCTGAAACTCTAAGGAATTAAGAGGGGAAGATGTGCTAAGGGTATTAAGGATATTTGTTTATTGGGGATATAATTGTTATTATAAAAATTGTATAAGTGAAGTACAAATATGTAAAAATAATTATAAAGTAATGAGGGGTATTTTAGTTCTGTAATTATTTAAACTTGTCAAAATTTTAAATATTTTACCTACAATTGTCCTTTTTGTAATTGTTTTTGTTAAGCGATCTTTTTTTAAAATTAATTTTTGCGAGGTGTCCTTTTTTAATATAGGCTCCAAAAATTTTCATTTTAAACATTTTCCCAAAATAATATCATTCCATTATTTATTGGAACTTGAAAGGAAACAATATTGAGATCCTATCTATTGGGGATATACAACACTGATGGACTCAAATATTGTTCTTCATTTTTTGTTTGATAGTATAAAACTAATTGTCAGCCTGTTATTGGTTTGAATGTTAAATATGTTTACTGGTGAGGCTTAAGTATTGTTTCTAATTAAAATTTTAAAAATAAACTTACAATGACATTACTTGTGATTTTGTTAATGTACACTGGCATTCTTTGAGATTCTGTAAATGTACACCAACTTGCTTTCTTATTTATTAAATTACACTGATTTATCTTTGTCAAGGTTGTCGAGGTGTGTAACTATATATGTTTCCGTCCCTATACCTATCATATTTTATTAGTGTAATACAATTTAATTTCTAAAAGATCAAAGCCTAGCCCTAGTACTTAATCTCCGGTATATATCTATACTATTTTAAAAGTGTAAGCCCCTTGGATTATTTTTCCTCACTTTAATATAATATTTTAAATAAAAAAAAAACATTTTTTTTTATTTATTAAATCTATTTCATTAAAGAAGTGTATTAAATCTGTTTCATTAAAGAAGTGTGGCCCTTGGATTATTTCTCCCCACTTTAATATAATATTTTAAATTAAAAAAACATTTGTTTTATAGAAATCTACATGCATGCATAGAAAGACCAAAAGTTTTTCACGCTCCATTGATTCTGGACTAAATACATTATTTTCTCTATATAAATTTCAAATCAAATTAAGATACACGTAAAATATATACAATCTTTCATTATAAGGGGATTAATGTAACATGTTTAACATCTTACCATTCTTGAGAGTTCCTCACTTTAATATAATATTTTTTAAAAAAAACATTTGTTTTATAGAAATTTACATGCATGTATAGAAAGACCAAAAGTTTTTCACGTCCCATTGATTCTGGACTAAATACATTATTTTCTCAATATAAATTTTAAATACTTATAAAAACCTAAAGTCATTTGATTATTTTTATACATTTATGCTTAATTTAGTGAAGATAAAAGTCATTGAGTATCCCATCTATATTTATGCATGTTTTTTCATGCTAAAAAAGAAAGAAAAAAAAAAGTTGTATATATCAATGCTTAATTTTTTGAATATTTTTGTAGATCACTACTTATAAACCTCTGAGCATTGTTCATAGTTAATATACATTTTTCACTACTGTTCTTTAAATAAAAAAAATAAAAAGATTTTAGTATTTACACACTTGAATGACCTTTCAATTATAATACTCTCCAACCGTTACAAAAGCCATTCAAAGTTCAGATCAAATGAGGTGCCTTTTTGCATTGTCGATTAATAAAAGTATAATTAAATTCCACATCTATAACAGTTACGAAAGGAAGGTTTTTGAGTGCTCTTTTCAGGATTCAAATAATATTAGAGTCTGGCATAAGCGAAAATTTAATATAGACTCTCTCCTCAACCCAGAAAGTGAAGGAGTTTTCATTGGCTAGAAAAGTTCGACGACTTTAATCTTTCATGGAGTTTTCACAATAGTTGTTTCATTCAAAGAATATGGGAGAAAGCTCCATTGGTACCCAAATATATATCTACCATGTTGATGTTAATATTATTTTTCGTTTAAGAAATTTAAGGCATCTCTAAATGTCAGATGATTATGCATTCTATAATTTTTTTTTTCCGTATTTGTATTACTTTCATTGGTTGTTTTTTGATTTTGTTTTATTTAGGTGTACAACTGGGCAAAAGGAACAGTCACAACTCTGCTTGATGGATGAACAATAAAAGATGCTCAATAGAAGACTAAAATGACCAAAAAAAAGAGCTTATGCACCTCTAACCATTGCATGTGATTGTTGTTTCTTGAACTCACGGTTATCTATCTCTTTGTAACCGTAAGGTGAGGACAACTTCTATTTTATTTTTCTGTGAGTGGTTAGAATGTTGAATTACTAGAAAATCATAAAGAAATACAAACAGAGAACAAAATCCTGATATGAAGTAGAAAATAAAGAGAAATAAAAGAAGAAGAATATCAATAATAAAATCTGTATTATTGAATGAATTGTATTTTTTGTGTGTATTGTAACAATACATAAATTGCTTATATATATAGGCTGAGTATACAAGCATGTTTAATAAGAAACCAATGTGGGACACACACTATCTATTACTAACACATATAATTAGAGCACCTACAGTCTTCCAAAAATAATCATGTGCTTCAACATTCCCCCTCAAGTTGGACACTGAGATCTCTCAGTGTCCAACTTGAAACTGATAACAAAGTCGCCTCTGAACACATCCTGATGCATCTTGCCACTTGCCACGTATCACACTACCAAAAAAATTGATAGCCACGTACCATGGACAAATCAAAAAATACTGATGTTGTCTTTATATCCTCTATTCCCCCCCCACCCCCCCCCCCCCCCCCCCCCCCCCCCCCGCCAAGTTGTAAAGTAGGGCTTAACCTATACCGATAAAATCTATAGCATAAGGGATCAAGGCTCCACATGTACAGACAAAATCGGTATCACAAACAAGCAGGGCTCAACCTATACCAACATAATCGGTCGCACAAACGAGCAGGGCTTAACCTGTACCGACATAATCGGTAGCATCGAATTACACTACCAAACAAATCGATAGACACATAAATAACTAGGGCTCCACCTGTACTGAAAAAATCAGTAGCAACGAATTAGCAGAGGGAAGAATCAACATGAGTCACATAAATGGGCCCACAAATAAGGGCTAACAACATCAATGAACCCATAAACAAGGGCAAAATCATGGGAGATTAGGGCTCCCAAACCCTAAAAAATGGAAAAAAAAAACAAGAAACAAGAATTTTGGTAGGGTAAAAAACAAATCCCACCAAGAATATAATATATATATATATATATATCATATCAATATATATTAATTGAAGATCGCTGCCAGAGATGGGATATTATCTCCGACAGAGACGAAGATAAGTAGAAAGAACTACTAAGAATCGGTAGGCTCTGATACTAACTAGAAAATCATAAGAGATACAAACAGAGAAAAAAACTCTGATATGAAGTATAAAATCAAAGATAAATAAAATAAGAAGAATATCAATAATAAATCTGTATTATTGAAGAATTGTATTTTTTGTATGTATTATAACAGTACATAAAGAACCTATATATATAGGCTGAGTATACAAACATGTTTAATAAGAAACCGATGTGGGACACACACTATCTATTACTAACACATATAATTAGAGCACCTAGAATATTCCAACAATAATCATGTGATTCAACATAATTCTCCCAAACTTTTATTGGATAAATGAGTACAATAGTCAAGTTCATAAAGCACATAGTTCACAAATGATTCATGTTTTTTATATTTATTATTTATGCACATTCATTTTGGACTCGAATGTCATGTTTAATCTGTTTGGTTTTGTTGGTTTATTGTTAGAGAAATGCCAACTTACAAGAGAATGATATGAACCATGAGTATGTTATTTTGGCTTACCCGTACCCTATGGTTTTTTATAAGATAAGCTGATTGATGGGTCCAATATACCTTTCTATTAATTTCAATGGGTGAAATAGCTAAATATTTTATAATTATTGTTTTTCCGATTGTAAAGTGTGATAGTTTGTTAAATATTTTGTTCATTCACAATAAAATGTTTTTTTTATTATCTTTCTTGTTTAATAACCACATGGCACTTAGATGTTATATGCGATTTAGATTCAAATGTTCGTCTCCACAATTATTCCTTTTACAAAATTAGGTTCACATAAAACAAAAGATAATAAGCTCCAATAGTGGAAGATGCATTTTTTTAGTCTAATATTATAAATCAGGTTAGTGGTCACTCTTACTTATCTTTGAAGATTTTTCCTCAAGATTTTAACTTGTATCCTTGTATTTCCTTTTGGTAACACCGAGAAAATTTTGTATTCTTCAATTTGTTGTTTTATTTAGTTTATTTGAGTTAACACATTTATTCTTAAAATAAGTAAGGTGTGATGGTTATCATCTCTATAAGTTTTTAAAATAGTATTTTAAGATGCACATCATTTTTCTAAGACAAAAAAAAAATAAGATGGTATTTGTTCATATGATATCTATTAATGGCGTTCTCTTTATCTCACAGCCCATTATTCCTGAGACTCCAATCCAGAGAATCAGCGAATCCCGAGGTATGACGTTAGTGGAAACGACCACACGAATCAATAATAATGAGAAAATACATGGAATAAGAATGAAAGCAAGGTATTCCATGCCCACCTGAGTGATAGAAACTCAACAGCGGAATTTAACGAAAATCCGGTAGAGTTCCGTTTGTAAATGGAACATCCGGATACACAACCACAACAAAACAGAATAACCTGCCCATAATGAATTCAAAAATGATAATGGCACGCAGCCCAACATTCCAGAAACCTACTAGGGCCTAGGTAGTGGAAAAAAAACAACCGCTACCTCTACACAACCCTTTTAAAACCTACAAAGCCACAACGCTCGAACACAAATACAAAGAAAACCACATGGCAGTACCGAAGAAACACAATGGCACCCCGAAACAATAAATACACGAAATAAAGGGAATATGCCAACAAATTGACTCTCAAAAGAAATAACTCAAAAGAAATAAGAATACACAAAGATAGCTACGGATAAAAGGAACAAAACTAATTAAAAACGTCCCAATTCACCCGTACCATTGCCGTTGAACATGTCGTGCTGCATCCACCTGCAAACCTGCAATCTATGTAGGGATGAGCAAAAACCATGGCTCACCAATAATATCCCTAACAAACACACCCCTAGCCGCCAGAAACCTCTAACCATCCCGTGTGCATGCAACTATCCTAAGTCAATCAATTGTCTCACTTGGCACCCACGCCAATCCGAGACCCAAAAATAGCCCCACAACTAATCACAATCATATATCAATGCCACACAAAAAGGCACATATTATGAAATATAAATAAATCCACAAGTCTCAATCCAATAAAAGCATATAAACACAGTCGAATATATATATCTAAGTATATAAGATATATATATAACCCTGTAAATGACTAATCATGTTCGCGCGTATATATATATATATATACTCTCGCCCTTAGGTACCATAAGAACTAACCATCCATCGTACTGTGCACCGAGCACATCATTCAAGGTTCCTAGGAGATAAATAAGTCACTTCTTAGGATTATCCGAAAGGAATCATCACAACCACGTCCACAACTCAACTAGATCACACTTCTACATCATACCGCTCTCATATCATATCTAGAAAGTCTCACTCTCATAAATTCTAACTTCAATCCTGTCATTTTATTCATAATAACCAATGAACTAACCTGTTCACTCATAGAAACATAAGCGGGAAAACACCATCACTAAATTGGATTTGATAACCAACAGAATCATTTATAACTCACACTGCCTATCGAGTCACCTGAAAGGGTACCAAAGTCATTTAATCCCAAACCGATGCCAAGGCCCTCGGGTTTTTAAGGAAAAATATTGAACTTCGAAGGATTAAACTAGTTTTTAAGAAAATGTTTTAGGACCCGGTCAAATCTGTTTGGTTCCAACTCCTCCGAACCCACCCAAAGTACTAGGAACTGCACTATGTGTGCACAAGTCAGCACCACATCTCTTACTTGAGAACAATACAAGGACAACAACAAAACAAGTGAATATAAGGTCCGCCCCAAAGGCTGAAACCTTAAAATCCCAAGTCCGGGCTAAAAGCCAAGGAAGAATGACCACGAGGAAGAATAACAACAATAAGAGTTCAAAATCGAAAACTATTTCAAAATCCCTTTTTGAACTTCTTTCAAAACGGGTCCTAAGACCTTTCACATTAATTTAAGGATTCAAGAAAACTCTGAAAAGATACCCAAGACAAAACTGGCTCCAACGAATCTTAGAAATAATTAGAATAAATATGGAGTTCTCGAACTCCAATGATACTAAGATCTCAGCACAGCCTCAAGATCTCAAAAGGAAGGATAAATAGTACCTCGAACTCACTGACTTTTCAAGAACATTTTCAAAATGAAATCACCTGACACTTTTCAAAATGAGGTTGCTTCTGATACTGCCGATCCCAAGAGTTCAAATCATATTTTATAAAACAAGTTTTGTTAACTTAGGATTTAAAAAAAACAGTTGGTAGAACCGAGGTAAACAAAAAATACAGCTTTATAAAAAACCCAAAACTTTAAGTTTTCAAAACATTGAACAAGCCTTAGTTTACTCCCAAATATCCAAACCGTAACCGAGATTTCAAGGGACACGAGCTAAAGACCATTTTACTTCTCAAAACACCTTCAAAGTGAAAGGAAGAGCGACAAGCTCAAAATACAGGAGTTGAAAGAGAGACGGTAAGACTAACGAGCCTAGACCAACTTTTAACTTAATAAACTCACCACCCCACCGGAGGGGTACGGCAGCTACCCCGCGGTAGCATCAATCACCCAAAACAATGGCCTATATGGCCAAAAACCACAACCTCATCTAAGTCTAAGAAAGGAGGTTGACCAACTCAACTAGAAACCCAACTCTAGGGGAACAGTTACGCACCAAGGCCTCTTTCTACTTAGTTTCACGTAACTACCCAGAATACCTACCAATCGTGGCTCCATTAACCCTGGTTCTTATTACTATTATACGTTTTATTTTCCAACTTAAAATCTTTAAATATTCGTTCACATTGAGTGTTTTTTTATCATTTACAAGGGACTTACATCCATAAATATCATCACAGTCACAACCACTGCATCGTAGCGCCCAAAGGAACAATATCAATTTTAAAATAATCCAACATGCTCAATATTAGCAAATAATAACAGCATGAAATCTCAACAGATAATCATATGATAGATAAATACTCAATGTGAATAACAATGCAATGTCAATACTCGTGACAATGACAATGCCAATGCAACTCAAGTGTAACCTTATCTACATGAGGGTTAAACAGATATCAAGGAATCCCAAACCGTTCACTGATGGGGTTAACAAACCCGCTAAAGGAAGGGTGGATGTCGCCTAATAAAGTACGGAGATCACAAGTTCGTCCGAAACGGCAATTGAGGCCTAAGCCCTCACCCCCAACTTCTCAGGATTCGAGTGATGCTAGCTCCCTGGGTGCGAGAACACCCCCTGGCCAGTTGTTGTGCCTATCCAAACAATCCATACGTATATATGATACAAATGAGGCATGTTACTAACACCGAATCAATATATATGCCCACGGTGTTACATGAATGCAAAATGCCTCTACGTGGACCCAATGCTTAATGATTCAGCATAAATTTCCATATTTTCATGTTAAGCATGCTTATAATCAAATTACAACAACAAATCTCGAATAATCCATCATGGGAACATTAATTCACAATTTATCAACTCTTTATAATTTACGAGAAAAATAAAAGGGAACTAGAACAACGTCTAAGTTTTCATGTCCCTTATTTTCAAGTCTCCCCTAACTTGTTTTAATTTTAGTAAAACACAAACTAAAGGAAAACTAATAACACGTCTAAGTTCAAGTCCAATTTCCATAATTCCACTAACCTACTTTAAATTCAAATAGCACTAAGCTACCTATTTCAATTCAATTTAAGTATGTTTTTAATTATTTTAATTTCTTGAGGGAATTACTATATTCCGCCTCTTTTCTAGCCCATTTAAAGGCATTCCATTATCGAGTTCATAAGACAACTCCTAAGTCACGTCTACAGCTAAAAACAAGAAGCATGCTATCATATATATGTAAATATACCACATTAGGAAAATTATAATTTCCTAAACATTTAAAACATGCTCGATAAATAAACAATAATAAAATCTACGGATCCCTATGCCACGAGTGTGAGAGTTAGATATATTTTTATAAAAATATCCTACCTCAATTAGCGCTCCTAAAACAACCCCTAAACAGGCCCACCGTGAATAGTGTATGCGTCCGAAAATGGGGCTAACCGACCTAGAGTCGTCCAAAAATCTTTTCGCTCGGACCGAAATGACCGCTTTGCCATCCTATTCAATATAGTTGAAAGTCGTTAGCTAATTATGAACACAGTCGAATAAATTTGAAAAATACTAAACGAAAAATCGTACCTATTTTCTCAATTTTCTGACAAACTGCTCAACGGTTTCGTACAAAATTTTAGTATAATGTCGTACACGACGAGAGGATCAATCCCCAAAATTTCAGGAAGATCTAACACTCGGAGACCACCGAACCAAGGCCAAAACCTCCAGCCAAAGTTGCTGCTCGAGCCACTGCTACGCGTGGTTGTTGTCATGACCACCACCATCACCAGTCACTCCGGTGACCTCTCAAACCCAAGCCGCCATCGGCCAGAACCTCCCCATACAAGCAAACCCTTGCCAGGTCGCGCTTCTCCTGCTTGACCCATCGTTACTACGACGTCGCTGCTACATCGCGCCACCACCCCCTTGTTATCGTCGGCCTGCTCTAACCATTACCGGCGAACCCAAGCCCCAGGTTATCCTCCAACGCGACACCAGACCTCTATGCTAACCTCCATCTAATCGACAACCTCTCTCTTTCTTCAATCTACAACAACAAGAGGAAAAAGATACAAGATGGAGAAGAAGAAGTTGTCGTGCGACAAGGAGAGAAGAGAAGGAAAATAAAGATCGATTTCACTTTCTCTCCAAAACCTCCAACAAAATACATATATGTATATATCTATATATTTCATATATATATATTAACTCAAATAAATATATAATAATAATTATTATTACACTATTTAATTATTATGTAATAATAATAACCCCAAAGTTCTAACTCAATGCTCGATGTGTCAAGTCAAAAATTGAAAGATCCCGGTAATGAAAAATCCGAGACAACACTGAATCAAATCCTCGCAAAGAAACGACCCAAAGAGCCTCCGGCCAAGCACCGAACGGAAAATACAACATTTAACCTCTATTTAATAATAATAAATAATAATAATAATAATAATAATAATAACGAAGAGAATGTCCTCATAAAATCCCTAAATGATAACACGTGTACTCGAAAAATCTAGGGGACACCGGATAAATAATACAAACAGGGATAAATGATTCGGAGTACAAAACCCAACCACCAGAACACCGGATACATACAGAATCCATCGGGACTCCTAAAACAAGGGAACTCTAAAAGTCCTACAAATAGGTCAAAGACTACACGTCACGTACGTATAGACACGAAGAAACAAACAAAGTAACGCAAATACCCCTAAGCATACCAATCAAACAACTAAGGCACATAAAGCCACATCAACACATAGGGGCACGTAGAAACACGAAGAACAAAACACACCAAACAAACAAAGCACGTACATACAAACACAGAAAATGAGCAAAGAAAATGTAAATGCTCATAAGCACACCAGCTAAACGAGGCACGTACTAATCCACTTACAAGGGAACACAAAACGTCGAACCCCTAAAGTACTAAACGTCGAACTCGGAAAACTAAGTCAAAACCTTAAACGTCTAACATATACTAAGCATGTCGTCATCCAATCGAAGTACTAAATGTTAAGCATCAAAATGAAACCGCGTAGTCGACAACTAGAACTCACGTAAATGTTTTGCCAAGTCCGAAACATTAAACGTTACTGTCACACCACATAATCGCCGAATAAGCTCTATGAAGTCATCAAAGAGACAATCATCAAGTCGCCCAGTCGAATCCAAACGTAAAGACGAAAAATTTACACGTGAAATACCAAGAATAACCACAACATCATGAACAAGTGACGTCACAACCGAAAATAAATCAGAAATAATTTTGGGAAAAAGGAAAATTAATACGGGGTGTTACACTTTATGTTGGATATGTCCATACATTTATAGTATGAACAATTAAGTATATAAAAATTTCTTAGTGAGAACTTTTGTTATAATTTTATGTTATCCGGAATTCTTTTATCATATTTGTTTTGTTTTGTTTTTATTTTTGGAAGTGTGTACTCTTTTATCAGTTTTAAAATTTTAATAATCTATATTGTTTAAATTTATAAATTGATACATTTAGAATTTACAACACGTGCATCGCACATGCTCTCTGCTAGTATATATATATATATATATATATATATATATATATATATATATATATATTGTCAATGGTAAGGAATAATTTATTGATAGATAATAATGTGATTACACTAACAACATCTCTATTTTGAATAAGAGCAGGTAGTTTTCTTCATAAAAAATAAATCAGTACCCACCCTTACAACCATTTTTCCAACTTGATGAGCTAAATCATTTACATGTCTTAATACAAATTTCACTACGAAAAATTGTCATGGCGAAGATGCAACATGATGTCCTCAACAACTGTGTATGTATGTATAGGACAAGAGTTTGTCTTTTGAATCGCTTTCACTACCTCTTCGACATTGCTTTTCAAAATAACTTTATCATAAACCCATTCCAGCAGTTGCATCAAACCCCACGATAATGCCAAAACCTTAGCAAGAAACGGGTCTGTAACATGCATAAATACAAAACCAACACCTTTCACAACCGAGCCCAAATGATCCCTTACCACCATCTGAGCCCCAACATATTCACACTCTGCTCTAACAATGGCATCACAATTAGCTTTCAAGTATAAATCAGGAGGACATTGCCATAAACACTTTTGTACTACAATAACTGATTCTAAAATTTGAGAAGGACCTACAATAATTTAATTGATCCCAACACTTTAAGATAATCAAAACATTGTTTTTCTTTCTTATTATTAAGGTCATTAACATTTCATCATTGTTGTTTGAATACCCAAGCATTCCTCGCTTTCCAAATCTGCCAACGAACACATACCATTAAACTTTGGAACATTGATCTTGAATCCTTCTCTACACACTCCTGCATTTTCTCCCTCCACCATACATCCCATTTTCCATGAGGCACCAAACACCCAATAAAATTTAGTCAAGAATCCTCCCAAACTTGAATAGATCAAGGGCAACGACAAAAAAAATGGCTTAGTAGTCTTGGGTTCATTTTTGCAAACCACGCAAAATAATATTATCACCCCTACCCTGTTTAACAATAACTTCATGAACTAGAATTTTATCAAGTAGACATTTCTATAAGAAAATCTTGATTTTAGGCATCCCCTTCAGCTTCTAAATAGTCTTCCACTGATTAGCTCTATTAATAGTACAACTGTTTTCACCTCTATCTGGTCAATGTTATTCCGAGCAGCCCTATCTAAACTAATAACTATATGATAAACAGACTTAACTAGAAAATTATATTAGAAGAAAATAGCCAAAAAATAGAATTTGAACCTGCTGTAAAGCCAATAGGAACTCCGCTCGAAGGTCTGCTTAATAAGGGGCTCATTTGAAACCTTAGAAGTTGGGTCAATTAGATCAACCACTCTATAGATTGTAGAATCCCCACACTCTATAAATAGCTCTGGATGATTTTTGTTTGGAATCTACATATCCTCTCACACCCTCATTTTGGTCCCATCTATCACTCTCCAACATAGGCCTCCTTTCAATAAATTATGTACGTTATGTATACTCTATTATGCCTATGAAACGTTGAAACGTTCAATGGCTTTCAAAATTTTACAACGAGCCTTTAGTAACTGATACAATAATCCTTTTTTTTTCCAGTTGTAGTCTCCATCCATGTTTAGCCAACAAAGTAAAATTAAAATTATACATATCCCGAAAACCCAAATCACCATTTCCCTTAACTTTTGAAAGTTGCTGGCAACTAACCCAATGCACCTTTTCTTGCCCATTTGAGTCGGCCCATCAAAAATAAAAAAAATGTGATTTTACAATAAATTAAGATGTAATTTAAAGAAAGTCATAGTGTAGGTGGGAGTGACTTGTAAAACACTTTTGATAAGCACTTCTTTACCTTCCATTTAACAATTTACCTTTCCAACTTTGAGCCTTTCCCAAAATTCTGCATTCAATCTACCAAAACACCTCTTTTTTTGGAGCACCCCACAACCAAATAAACACCCAAATATCTTTCTTACATACATCTATTTGCAATCCCCAATCGACTTCTTATCTCGGATCTCAGCATTTCCTTAGTGTGCGTACTAAAAAATGTGGCTGACTTGTCAAGGCTTATTGCTTGTCCAAATTCTCTCTCAAAATATTTACGAGTCTTTGCAACCCATCCTTCCCGTCTTTGCAAAATAGTAAAATGTCATCAGCAAATAAAAGATGAGAAATCTTTGAAGGGCGCCTGCAAATCTGAACTCTTGAAATGTTATCCTGGATCATTGACAAAGCCAAGACCCTAAATAAGTCATCCACACATATTACAAAAGATAAGGTGACAGTGGATTCCCCTATCGCAAACTTCTCGAAGGGGTAAACAACCCATGAGATTTATAATTCAAACTAACAGACATTAACCCATTTTTAGCATTAAGTCCAGCAAATAAGTCCACTCCACCCGATCATTCGCCTTGCTAATATCTAATTTAAAAGGGTATGAATTTTTCTTCTCCTGATTTCCTATTCTTCAAAAGTGAGTAATCTCATGGGTGATTAAAAATTTATAAGAAATTACTCAACCGAAAAAACTTTCCATTATTGATCATCAATCATTTTATCTTAGAAGAGATTTCATCCTATTTGCCTAAACTTTGGAAAAACAATTATATACCACATTGCAGAAAATGGGCATAAACTGAGAAATAGAAATAAGATTTCTTACTTTTGGGATTAGGACCAGATTGGTATGGTTTTGACTCTTTAGTAATCCTCCCGAAGCCAAGATATCATTGAAGGAATTAACAAGATCATGTTAGGATGTGGCAAAATTTAAGGAGTGTTATGATTGATGGCTCTTTTTCTTAGGGAGCAAGAAAACTTGGTCATTAAGTTTTCCTTTTTTAATTAAGAGATCACAATCTTAGAGACTTCCTTTTAGAATTGTCTTATTCACCACTCTGTTTTTCCTATATATATTGGAGTGTTGTGGCTAGGGTTTTGTAGCTCAGCAATACAAAGATGAGAAAAAGAGAGAGAAAGTAAAATTGGTAGATTTGTGAGTGAAATATTTTCTTGTTGAGTTTTTTATTGCTTAGTAAAAGAGTTATTGATTTTTGTGTGTATGATCTTTGGCAAGATTAATTCCTAAGCAGTGAAAAGGGAATTAATTCCTAATAAGTGGTATCAGAGCTATGGCGAAAACTTATGATGTCAAGTTTGCGGTGGAGAAATTTAATGGAAGAAAGAACTTTAGTCTCTTGCAAATTCAAATGCGAGACTTGTTAGTTCAACAAGGTTTAGATGAGACGCTGGATGAGAGCCTGCAAATATGGATGAAATAAAGTGGAGCAAAATCAACTCGAAGGCAGTGAGTACCATTCGGTTGACTCTGATAGATGATGTGGTATATGTTGTAGTTAGCGAAAAATCTGCAGGAGATGTATGGAGGAAATTGGAGGATCTCTATATGGGAAAAAATGTTATGAATCGGTTGATCTTAAAGCAAGAGTTGTATTTTTTTCGTAGGAAAGAAGATATGGACTTGCATACTCATCTTGGTGAGTTCAATAAAATTATTTGTGATTTATCTAATCTTGGTGTTCAAGTGAGTGACGAGGATAAACAATTATTTTATTGAAATCTGTTCGCTCAACTCATAAGCATTTGTTTAATACTTTGCTTTATGGGAGAGATACCGTGACAATGGAGCAAGTGAAGAGTGCTTTATTTTCCAGTGAGAAAATAAATGGAGAATATGAAGGAAATATCCAGGATGATCACGCTATTGTTGTTGAGAATATAAGAAAATTTGAAAGAAGACAAAGAGGACATGACAGATGGCAAGGTGGAGCTTCATGGAACCACAAGCCATTTATGGAGTGACCATGCTACTATTGTGGAGTAAAATGACACTTCATACGGGAGTGTCCAAAAAGAGAAGAAAGTGGGTACAACACTGTTGCGGTTACCGAGATAAGAGAAGGAGATGATGATGTGCTTGAAGCCTTATCAATTACTAACAAAGAAGATGAAACAAATAAGTGGATTCTTGATTCTGCTTGCTCCCATCATGTGTGTCCTCAGAAGGAATGGTTTACCTCCTTCAAACCATTAATTTGTTGGTAAAGTTTTTATGGGGAATAATTCTTCTTGTGAAGTCGTAGGAATCGGAACAATTAATATCAAGACAACAAATGGATTGGTAAGAACTTTGACATATGTGTATCACATTCCAAGTGTTAGAAGGAGCGTGATTTATTTGGGTGCATTGGTGTCAAAAGATTGTTGGTTTAAAGCAAATTATGGACTGTTGAAAGTATGAAAAGGACCACGTATCATGCTCATTGGAAAGAAGGTCGGCAATTTGTATGTGTTATTAGGAAATACATTATTAGGTAGAGCAGTTCCGAAGATGGTGTATAAACCCATTTTAATGTATTAAGTCAAAGTGAAGAAATTTCACTAAGGTGGAAATTGTTAGGATGTGACAAAATTTAAGGAGTGTTATGATTGGTGGCTCCTTCTCTTAGGGAGCAAGAAAACTTGGTCATTAAGTTTTCCTTTTTTAATTAGGAGATTACAATCTTAGAGACTTCCTTTTAGGATTGACTTGTTCACCAATTCGGGTTGACTTGTTCACTACTTTGCTTTTCCTATATATATTGGAGTGTGGTGGCTAAGGTTTTGTAGCTCAGTAATACACAGAAAAGCAAAAGAGTGAGAGAAGAGAGAGAGAGAGAGAGTCAATTGGTAGATTTGTGAGTGGAATATTTTCTTGTTGAGTTTTTATTGCTTAATAAAAGAGTTATTGATTTTTGTGCATATGATCTTGGGCGAAATTAATTCTTAAGTAGTGAAAAGAGAATTAATTCCTAACAGATCAGTCTTCACAACATCCCAATTTATTTTGTTTTTTAATAAATCATAGGCGTGAATCCATCCAAACGTGTAGCCTTCATAGAACCCATCTCAAATAAGGATTTCTTAACTTCCTCATTTGTTGCATTTCATATCAAAACCTCATTATCCGTCTCAGTAATAATGGTAGTATAGCAGTAATAAAGTCATCATAATCAGCTGACCCATTAGACTTATGGAAAAAAATCAGGTCCAGTCCTTCTCTGATTGGACCTTGTTCCATTCACACATGTTGGCTTATGATTGGTTCATAAGGATTTGACTCTCCACCTCAGCAATTGACTATCCACCTTAGCAATATATCATTATACATACTTTATACGAAACTGTTTATATATACATAACTGTAGAAGCTTTGACTCTCCACCTATTTTGGCTCCAACACGTCAAAAATAACTTGAAATGAAAATTTTGGACTGAAATTGAAACGAAATACTGTAGCAATCACTTGTGCCTTCCCTTGAGAACTCTGTCTTCCTTCTTCCACTGATTCATCCACCATCAAAACCTAACCCTAAAGCACGCGAGCCAAACCCACTAAAAATCCCCAATTTATCAGTCGGAAAGGTCGATAAGGGTGAAGACAAGGATGTTGGCGTACACGAAGGAAACGCTTCGTCGAAGAAAAAGCGGAAGAGAGCCGCGAAAAAAGTAGTCAAACCGGTGAAAGAAAGAGCATCATCTTCTTCCGGACGGACCGTCCCTCCTCCTCCACCATCCATCAATATTCTGGTGGAGAACTTGCATAAACTTAGGTATGTGATTTTTACTCCGGGTTTTTGCCTAATGAATTGTAATTGCAAGTCTTTATTTAGAGTTTAGAGGTGTCAATTTAGGGTTGAGTTTAGATTTTTCAATTTAGGGTTTTCAATTTTGAGGGGTTTAATTTATGGTTCAGTTTCGGTTTGCAATTTAAAAAGGATTTTCAATTTTGGATTTCAATTTATAGGGGTTTTATTTAGGGATTTAGGGTGATTTTAGGGTCTATATTTGCAATTATATGTGGTATTGTAGGTGATTTATTCCATGATTGATATGTATGTTACTATGCTCCTCTAGTTGAAATCATCAGTACTTAGGGCCCGTTTGGTAACTTGGTTTTGGTTTTGGTCTTGGTCTTGTGATTTTGGTCTTAGTGGTCTTGGGTGGTTTTAGGTAAATCTAAAACTATGTTTGGTAAGGAGTTGGTCTTGGTCTTTGTCTTGGTATAATTATATATATATACTAATATGTATTAAAAATATATAAATATGAAATATATAAATATAAAATTGGAAAAAAATATTAAAATGAATATATATATATATATATAATAAACAAATATTTAAAATTCCCGAAAACAAATGACATTTCTATTTTTTTATTCCAAAATATATATATAATCGAAAAATATATTTTAAAATGTTAAAATTATATATAAAATTCAAATAATATATATTAAATTCGAAAAAATATATATAATTCAAAAAAAATATAAAATTCTGAAAAATTATATTATATACTGAATTTTTTTAAACATTTAGAAAAAAACGATATAAAATGGGGAGAAATATATCGATTCAAAAGAAATATATAAAATTCAAAAATCATATAAAACAATATCTAAATTTCTAATTTTTTTTAAATCCAAAAATATATATATATAATTGATAAATATATTTTAAAATGTGAAAATTATATATAAAATTCAAATAATATATATATTAATATATATATAATTGATAAAAATATTTCGCACTTTCCAGAAACTTATATTTTCAAAAACAATATGTCCATAAAATTTTCTCACTTTCCAGAAAATATAAAAAGTGCGAAAATATTTCCAAATTCTTTTTCTCTAACTTAATTTTCCGAAAATATTTTTTTCCATAATATATTTTTTGAAAAAATATATATTTTAAGAAAATTATATTTTGAAAATAATATTTCCAGAAAATTATAAAAAGTTTGTACTTTTTTTTTATTTTTTTAAAAGTGCAAAATATTTATATTTTATTATAAAATTTTTGAACTTTTTTTTATATTTTTTTGAAAGTGCGAAATATTGAAAATTCAAAAAAATATATATAATTCAAAAAAATATAAAATTTTGAAAAATTATATTAAAATATGATTTTTTTCCAAAAAATATTTTTTTCAAAATATAAAATTTGAAAAATACTTTTCCTAAAATATATTATGTTCCAAAATATAAAATGTTTTCCGAAAAATACTTTTTTTGCAAAAAATATATATTATGTTCCAAAATATGATATTTTACGAAAAATATATATTATGTTTCAAAATATGTTTTTTTTTTCCGAAAAATAATTTTTTTCCAAATATTATATATTATTTTTTCCGAAATAATTCATATTTTCGGCCATAAATATATATATATATATATAGAGAGAGAGAGAGAGAGAGAGAAAAGTCAAAATTGGTAGGCCAAAACCAAGGTTTTAATGATTGGTTTTAAAAAGCCCAAAACCAATTACAAAAACCACTAACCAAACATGGTTTGGTCTTGAAATCAAAGACCAAAACCAAAACCAAGCCCAAAAACCACTTCCCAAACAACCCCTTAATATGTTTAGAGTTTTCAATTTACGGTATAAGAATGAAGAGAAGCACAGGAAAACCCGAGGGGATATGCGGTATAAACAAACTGGCTTCTTATCCTACCAAAAAGAAATGATTTATGGACCTGTATATCCTTATTAAATGGCAATTTGTTTTTCTTTTTTGGTTGTTTTAAGCATAAATTGTGTAACACGCCATTTTACCCGAATGTGCCCATAATACGTGTTGACACATGAGTGTTGTTGTCATTAGAAAGCTTGGCCAATCCAAAATCTGCCACTTGAGCATAAGTGGTAGAGAACCTGCTCAATTATCTTACAAAACTGAGAGAAGACTAAAAATATCAAATTACTGATACTGCAAATTAATAGCTTGGCTTCAAATTGATTATCAATTAATATATTAGCAGCATTAATGTCTCGGTGGATAATTTTAGGGTAGCTTGCAGATAGTGATAAAAAAAAGTGTTTAAAATGATGGAGACAAACAAATGGAGAGAGAGAGAGTCTGAATTATTTACAATCTTCATAAAGATAAGCAAACCCTCTCCCAGCTTCGATGACAATCTTGAGTCTCGTTGGAAAGTCCATTGGAGGACGATCATTTCCTGACAATTGGAATGTGCAAGTGACATTCCAATAGGAAGAATAAGCTAGCTAGGTGTGATAAAAGTTCGTGCGCTTGAGCTATGTTCTCCTAGCACAGAATTTGTAATACCCCGTATTTAAATAATTATGTTATTTCTTTATTTATTTTGGATGGTATGGTGGGTATTTAAATTATTGAGTAAGAGTACTCTAGTCATTTTATGACTACTAGGTAAGTTTGTTATTATGGGATCTGGTAAGGGCATATTAGTCTTTAAGACGAGTGGCATGATGGTTATTGTGGCAGATCTAGGGGCATTATGGTCATTCGCCATAACCTAGTTTCCCCTATATAACCATAAGGATTTTTCAGCTTATTATCTCTCAAGACTAAGGAAAAATTTCAGACTTCTCTCTTCTTATTCACTCATCTATATACATATACATATATATATAGAGATAGAGAGAGTAAATACTTGGTTTGGATCTGGATCCGTGGTGTAGTAAGCTCTCCAAATCAGGCAAGACTTATGTTATACTCTTCCTCTTTGTACTAAAATTTCGTAACCTTTACCTTATGCATCTATAATCTGCTAGATAGTATTTTTCATATATGTATATGTATGTGTAAATCATGTTCATATGTGACATTTATATATTCTGTTTATACATATATGTATAGATCTGTAAGTATATATATATATCTTGTATATATGTAGATATTCGTGGATTTATATAGGCATATATGTATAGATCTATTAGAGTATGTTCATATTCATGTTTATTTATGTGATGATATATATTCTGTTTATATGTATATGTATAAATCCATAAGTATATATATAGATCTTGTATATATGTAGAGATTCGTGGATTTATATAGGCATATATGTATAGATCTGTTAGAGTATGTTCATATTCATGTTTATTTATGTGATGATATATATTCTGTTTATATGTATATGTATAGATCCATAAGTATATATATAGATCTTGTATATATGTAGAGATTCGTGGATTTATATAGGTATATATGTATAGATCTGTTAGAGTATGTTTATATTCATATATATATATATATATGATGATTTATATTCTGGTTATACATATATGTACGGATCCATGATTATATGTATAGATTTTGTATATACATAGAGATTTGTGGTGATATATTGATATATGCATGAGACTATGTTTATATCTAGCTATACGTACAAATCTGTTTTTACCATGTGTAGATATACATGTATGGATTCGTGGTTATGTGTCTTGTTGGTATGATTCAGAAGAGGTGTATATGGTTGGAACTAAGTATAAATATCTGAATACAGAAATATTTTAGGTTTCAATGTTGACAAAGATTTCAAAACTGTTATTAGAAAATATTGCATATTTATGTAATTGTTTTTCTCTATTTTCTTTGTTATCAGATTCTGGACATGGATTTATATTGTTATTATGTGTTTCAAGAATTATACTGGATTATGTATTTTTGACCGTATAAATGAATAGTTTCGACTGTATAAAATATTGTATACCTTAGCGCTGGGGCGCTGCCCCAGACCCCGCCAAGGGGGGCGCTCAGAAAAATGTCGCGCCGCCCCCCCTGGACCCCCCAAGCTCGACTTCTCCAATTGTCATACATTCCCGATTAAAGAATACAAGTGAATTAATAAATTCGTATAATCATAAGATTTAATCAAATGACTATGTTTTGGAGAATTATAAGGAACCACAAGGAGACTGACTAATATTGCAGTCTCAATAGTACCACGGGACATGGGTGAGTTGTCGGGTACGTGGTTATGGTAAGACATAGATGTTAAATGGAAAAATCGGATTAATGGAATGAATTTATAAAGATAATTATATTAAATGGTGGTATATTAGTGACTATGGTTATAGTTAAATGTATTATTATTTTATAATATAATTTTGGGATTAGGTGTCACTAGGAAAGGGGATGGATTTTTGGTACTCTGCTTGGGATCATGTAGAGTTGTACTTGCTCGTGGGTTTAACCCACATTTTTGTTGTTTCAGGTCCTCGGAAGTTTCACCAGCAAGGGTGAGGACGTCATATCTATCTGTTCGGTCCTATCATATTTCCCTTCCACTCCAGGGTAGGATCCGATAAATGACATATGTTGCATTTCTTTTAAGTGTGTTTCTAGGGGTCCATGTTTATGGGAATTACAAGTTGTACCTTGTGGGACTTATTTTATTTAAGGATGTATTGGGGTTGGTCTTCTTTATGTATAAGTGGTATCCTTGTTTTTGTTATTGCTGTTATTATTATATTTCGATTTTATGTCTTCTCTTCTGTGCTTATGTTATCAATTACAGACGCTCCTATTTTTCTGTGTATGGGCTTGGCCAACCTATGCATGGAAATTTAGGGGTGTCACAGAATTGGTGTCTTCAAGTGAGAATTAGAGAAAAACTAGTTTAAACTTGAAAACTTATTTACTATAATTTCAATTTCAAAGCATCAATTCTATGTCACTTAACAAAGCATTAAGACATTAAAATTTCAATGCTTTAACTGAGGATCTTAGCCCAGTTGCACATTTTTTGTGAGCTACGTAAGAGTCCACACATGGATTAAACACACAGAATGACCAAAATTTATTTACAAGGCCGCCATAGTAATATAGTCATGAAATACAAATAGTACCAAAGAGTAGATATGATCAAAAAAGTAATTTGAAAGTGTAGTTCATACCATGCAGATGGAATTCAAGTGTGCCATTCAGAATAAATTCATAAACCAACATCCTCTGAGACCCTGTAATGCAATACCCATAAAGCGACAGAATAATTTAAAAAGGATTTTCAAATTGGTGTTTCCGTTTAGAGGGGTTTTATTTATGGATTTAGGGTGATTTTAGGGTCTATATTTGCAATTATATATGGTATTGTAGGTGTTTTATTCCATGATTAATATGTATGTTACTATGCTCCTCTAGTTGAAATCATGAGTACTTAATATGTTTAGAGCTTTCAATTTGTGGTTGCATGTTAGAGGTGATTTTAGCTTTTCAATTTAAAGGATTTTCAATTTAGGTTTTCAGTATAGAGAGCTTTTATTTAGGGATTTATGTCATTTTAGAGTGTCTATTTGTTATTCTAGGTGCTATTATTTAGGGATTTATGTCAATTTAGAGTCTATATTTTCTATTATAGGTGCTATTATAATTCACTTATTAAACTTCACTTAAAATTGTACATGATTCAATTAAATGTACAAATTCAATTATGAAACTATGCTCCTCTAATGTGTACCATGTCTTTATATTTACTGATATTGAAAATGATAATGTCCTCTAATGTGTACCATGTTTCAATAAATTAATTATATTTTTTCAATAAGAACATTTATTCATATCCTTATGAGTCGTACAATAATATGTTATTCCTTTTGCTTGTATTTGTCATATTCTCTTTGTTCGTTGGATCTGTAGGAATTCCGTTCAATCAAGAACGAATTAATTTGGATATATTTTTGAAATTGTTAAATCCAGCTATAAACCTTTTATAGCCGAAGTTGGAATGATTTGGTTGATTGGTATGAATTTGTGAAAGATGCAAAATTTTCAGTCATTAAGGTTTGTTTAATCCATCTTTCATGTACTTGAGGTGGTTAGTATTTGTGAAAGATGCAAAATTTTCAGTCATTAAGGTTTATTTAATCCATCCTTTCGTGTTTATGTAAATTAACTAATTATTTGCTATAAAGTATGAGGTGATAGTACCCTTGGTTGAAAGTGCTCATGTCCTTTATCCCCAGCCTCGTATCTTGGGTCGGGGATGCCATTGATTCTATTTTTTCTTGTCTATAAACCTTTTATAGCCGAAGCCGGAGTTGGAATGATTTGGTTGATTGATATGAATTTGCAAATGATGCAAAATTTTCAGTCATTATCATTTATTTATTTTTGAAAATTTATAGCATCATTTCTGTAACACCCCGTGTTATTTTCCTTTTTCCTGAAATTATTTATAATTTTAATTTCAGTAATGAGGTCACTTGTTCATGACGTATTATTTATTCTTGGTATTTGATACCTGTAAATTTTTCGCGTTTAGTTTTAAAGTCGACTAGATGTCATTACGGTTTCGCTTTGACGAGTTCGTGAATTATTGTTATCGACTACGCGGTATCGTTTCGATGTTTAACGATTAGTACTTCGACTGGGCAAAGACACGTTGTAATTGATCGGACTTGTTAGGTGTCCCGACGTTTGAGTTTCTATCCCGGTATATTTAATTGGGCGTCCCGTTATTAATTCGGGTTTGCGAGATTACGTTTTGGTGTTCCCGGTATTTTTCGGGATTTATTGTATATATATATATTTAATTATATATATATATAGTTTTGGGGTTAAAATGGTGAATTGGCAAGACATGAGGGTTACTTTTGTAATTAGGGGAGACTAACTAGTCACTTGTGCAATTAGGCTAAGTTGGAGGGTTGCTTTCGTGATTGACCTAAATATATATCTATCAATGTATCAGTTTGGTGCGCAGAGACAGGCAACGTGACCATGCGACACCACCTCCTCTCCTCATTTCTCTTCGACGACCAGCAACCATGGCTTCTACACCAGTCATCCTCTCGCCGGCTGAGAGAGAGAGAGAGAGAGAGAGCTTGGGCTGAGGAGGCGCAACCAGGAGCGATGATTGCATCTCAGGAAGGGGACCGGGACTGGAGTTGCAGACGGGGCTGCTGGGCTGTGGACGGCGATGGTGCTGGTGGCGAGAGGCGGCGGCACGAGCGGCGTGGGTCGCCGGGACTGGAGGCGCAGCTGTTCGTGCGGAGCAGTCGTTCGACAGGGGCGAAATCGGCTGAGCTTCGGCCGGCGTTTTGGGCGACTTCCGGTGATCGGTTTGAGCCGATTTTCGGTGAGTAGCTCCGTATATACGTAGCATTCATCATACATTAATTTCGTGATTTTACGTTGAACGATTTGCCCGGAAATCGCGTTTATAGGTTATAGTTTTCGTTTGGGTTAATTTTAGATTTACTCAAATTAATTAACATATTATTAATGGGCTTCGTATATATCGTATAGGCGGACGTTTCGATATATTCGAAATATTTTTCGAACGACTTTGGTCGGCGGGCGCCATATTCGGGCGCCGGTACTGTTCACGGTGGGCCCGAAACGGCTGTTCGGTAACGTATAATTAGGTGGGAAATTATATTTCTCACTCCGCATTATTGAAGTAGTTTAGGGGTGCAAAACTCTTATTTAATTTATTATAGATATATTAAATTGCTAGTTTAAATATCTATAAATCGTTTAGGATCAGAATGAGACTTAGGAATTAATTTGAGAAAATTTATTAAATTATTCCTATATGATTAAATAATATTCTTATTTAAATTAAATAAGAATAGACGGCTTAGAAAACCCTTACGAATTTAAATGGGTTAGTAGAGATTTGTAAAGCTTAGACGATGTGCTAGGTTCCTTTTGGAATACGTGAAATAATTGTTTAAATTATTTTAAAAGGGCATGTTAATTGAAAATGAAATATTTTCTAAAGAATTAATAGAAAATATATTTTTGGAGAACATGAATTATATATGAAATTGTTTTCATATAGTTTAATTGCTTTATAGTATTTTAAAAGCATGTTGAAAGGAGATTTTGAGACTTATATTACCATGTGGGTATTTTTACAAATATGATGCATGACATATTTATATTGAGATATGATTTGATTGTACACCATGTCGTGTGAGCACATGGGTGTGGGTGCACGTAGTGCACGGGTTTCACCATTTGCAAAGAAAGGTCTTTTGGTGTGGTTTACCTCATTTCGTGTTGTATATGAGAGGGTTTGTGTCGGATCATCACAACAACTGGCCAGGAGGTATCACGCCTACGGAACTAAAAAGCCGGCAAATGTGAGTTAAGAGTCCGGGTGGAGGCTTATGTTCTTGACTCAAGGGTAGTCATGGCGTACGGAGTTGCAAGCTGGGCTCTCGTACAACCGCCTTCCCTGTTGAAGTGATAGAGAGAAAAATCACTTGGGAAGGGTCGGTGTGGTAACTCTACACTATGATGAGTGGACATAGTTTGTATCCGTTGCCCTTAGGAAGGGTGTGTTGTGCATGAGTATCACGGGGAGTGTTGAGTCACATTACACTGCATGTTATTTATGTGATCTCATTTAACATGTATATGTGCTATATTACATGTGTTGTTGGAGCATGTTATTTATGAATATTGTAAATTAAATTCACATTTTATAAATGCTCAGTTGAAAATGAATAATGTGAAACGAGACTTTAAATGAGAAAATCATTATAGTATAAATGAAACATATAATCTTTATACTTGTGTTATATGCTTTTATGCCTTTGAGGGAGGTTAAGTGTATTGACGTAGTAATCTCTGTGAGTAGTTGAGGCTAGTGGTGGATTGTGGAGTTGATTTTGATTTGTGGCCTTAGAGAGGATTGTTAATTGTTTTGTGGTTGTAGTTAGTTGTGTGATATCTTTAGAGATTTGAGGTCAGTGATTGACTTAGTATCAATTGTGATTGAGGCCTTGGATAAGGTGGTTGATGTGATTGTGGTCTTAGTGGATGTGGTAGTATAGACCTTTAAGTGTTTTTCATTCTTTTGAGGAATGGGTAGAGGTTATGATTGAAGTGATTTCATTAAGTACTTAGGGTACTATAGCGTGGTTTCTAGTGCTTAGTTCATTCCCCTAAACATTTCTTGTACAGTGTTTGTACACTAGTACGTGGTCGTTGACTTGTATGTTATTCCTTGAGTTGTCGGTTACGGCGTGGTGCCGAACCTTTTCCTGGTGTTGTCATTTGATTCTATAGAGTTGTGTTTTCCCTTATTGGCTGTCATTTCGAAAACGGTGTTTCCTAAGTTTTGAAGTAAACTCTTATATTTAAAGGGAAAAACCCGTTTTCGCCTACCCCCGTAGAAAGGAAAAGTTTTAATACCTTATAAAATGATCTTAGGATCTTCTTTGAAAAGATTTCAACTTTTAAAAGCCGGTGATGGCAACTGACGGAGACCGGGGGCAAGACGGTCATTTCTACTGTGTGATTTTCTAAAAGAAAACTATTTTATTACTTTTCTTGGGATTCTGAGGTTACGAGACTTCTTTCTCAAAACCTCGACTTGTAGAGTTTTGAAAGGTGTTCCATTGTTTCACCTTTGCTTCCGATCATTTTTTTAAGTCTCGGTTTTGAGGCTTGTCGTTGTTCAGTGCACACATATAGTGTTGCCTTTCTCTTTTCTGGGTTATTGGTTTCACCACCTAGGTGATTTGAGTTTTTCTTACGTTAGGGGCATGGATGCCAAATGGATCGGTTCGAGTTTGAAAACATTTTTCTTAAAAACTATTGAATCTCTGGGATTCATCTTTTTATTACTTCCACTCTCGGCCATTCGTTTTTGGTTTCCTTGTTCACTTTTGGTGTTCTTTCTTTGTTCACTTGTGGTGTTCTTTCCTTGTTTGGGTATTCTTAACCTTGACGTTGTTGTCTTGGTTATCTGTTGGTTAACATTGGGAACTCTTTTCCTTTGCTTCGTTTTGGTGACCCTTAAGTGGTCGTTCTTGGGAGTTGAGTTCTTGTACTCTTAGTGAATTGATCGGGTGGTTTTGTAGCTTATAGTGCAAGTGTTAGTGATGGATTTATCCTGTTGGTGACTTATTGACTTGTTGGAGATAGCATTGAGGTTTTCGCATAGTGAGATGATGGGGTGATCCCATCCTTGAGGTACAGACTTACTCTAGGAGAGGGATGAGATTTGTTATATATATATATATTGATGATGTTGTGTTAGTACGCAAGGGTGTGGGTGTTTTCCTTCCTGTGTTATCAAGGTGTAGGATTTGAGCCTTCCTTAGTACTATTGGTGGATTTTGTTTCCTTGAGGATATTAGATGTGAGTGTGATCTCCTCTGTTGGATCTTCTGTTTGGTGATGTGAGCACTTTGTGACTTGGTTAGATTTGACCTTGGTATCGTGTACCTAGTGTACGTTGGTGAGAGTAGTGTAGACTACTGGTGTTGAGTACTTGGAGTACGAGTTTTAGAGACTCATGTTGTGTATTTATATATATATATATATGTATATATATACATATATATATATATTCCCTATATACTTATGTATACTCGTTTACGATAGTATATGAGCGTGTTGACTTGGGTTTGCGTGGATGAGACTAGTTGGGCTATATTTATATCTTATTAGACGGTTTAGCTTTACCTAAACTATCAGAGGATGTGGTAGTTATGATATCTTTTCCCACTGAGCTTATTTGCTCACAGGGGAATTTCATTCGCCCCCTGGTATTCCACGCCAGGTTGCAGGAATTATACGGCTATGGGCAGGATGCGGTGCAATGGCAGTTTTCCTTGGTTTTCTTGTTACAGGTTTGGAGTTGCGTTGGGTGATGCGGTTACGGTTGCAGCATGACTGGGTTTGGGGACGATAGGTATCCGCTTTCAGTTTCTCTACCCATTGTTATGGGATTGTTATGTATTTTCTTTTGGGAGCCAGTCTGTTGGCATATCCCTGTTGATGTATCTTTTATTTCCTGTATTTATTCTTTCAGGATGTATTGTATCTATTTCGCACAGTTAGGTGTTCTTCTGTATTTTTATTCGAGCATTTGTGGCTTTGTTGATTTTAGAGGGTTTGGAGAGGTTTTGGTTTCTTTCCACTACCTCGGCCCTAGTAGGATTGATGAATGTGGGGCTTGGAAGCCATTGTGATTATTGAATTGCTATTGGCAGGTTCTTGTGTTGTGGTTGTTGTCCGGATGTTCCATTTACAAACGGAATTTTGCCGGATTTTCGTTAGATTCCGCTGCTTAGTTTATTATCCATTTGGGTATGAAATATACCATATCTATCATTAACCCATATGTTTTCACGGTTAATGATGTCTTAGTTGGTCATTCATATTAAGGATCACATCTTAGATTCCTTGGATGTCCCTGTTCGGGAGTCTTAGGAATTTAGGAGCGTGTCAGTTGGTATTGGAGGATGTTAGTGAGTTTCTAACATTCTACTTGACATGGAGTATATTTTTATTGTTATTCCATGTGTCTCTTCGTTGTTGTTGACTCTAGTAGTCGCTTGACTAGCGTCATCCCTTGGAGATTCGCTGATTCTCTAGATTGAGTTTCGGGAATCTTAGGGGCGTGACAGCGTGGTATCAGATCATTTTACCCTTTCGTGGGTATTTGATTATTGAATGTCATTGGTTCTCGTTTCTTTTTACTTCCGCATTCACTCCCTTAGCTCTTAGGCTCGGGTTTCGGAGTCCTAGGAATTCGGGGCGTGACAATTTCATTGTTTTAACAAATTTGGACTTAAATGTATATTTGTTAAAATGGGTCCTAAGAAGAGAGTAAATGTATTTGTTCAGTTTTGTTCGAAAATATATTTGGTTGCAACAATATCTTCATTGCTAAGATGGCAAAAAACAATTTTTCTAAAAAATTCAAGTACTATAGAAGTTGTCCCGCACAATTTGTTTAACATGTTGTTGAACATGAACTTTAAATGTGAAGTTTTGTTAGCATGATTTTATCTGTTACTATTAGTTTAAATCTGTCAAATACGGGTTTTTTTGTTACAATTTGTTATGGGGAATGAGTTAGAAGGCGGTTTGTTGTTAAGGCTAATGTTGGAGCAGAAACTGACGGAACGAGACGGAGAGGAAAGTGGTTCTTTCGTCGACCTGGATATCCTATGTAGAGAGGCCGGTGTGGATTGGCCTGAATTGAAATAATTGTTTTAGTTGCTTTAGAACTAGAACTAGGAATCCAAATCCATTTTTCTTCTAGGTTAGCACATTCATTTAGTTTAAGATATGCGAAATATATTCACATTCATTTTGCTGCAATTCTATTATTCTATTTCAAGTCGTGTATACAAATGCAAAAAATTTTGGTTTCATCTATTTTTTAAGATCTGAGCTATTAGCACACTTTAAGATCTAAGCGATTACCACTCTTCTATAGTTGTTTTGACACATTTGACTAAAGCTATATTTTCTATGCTTTGGAATTTAGTGAATATATTCGACTAAGTTGTACATTTGTTATTTCTCAGAAACTATTTTTTTTTTCAATTACAGTGCACATAGAAACAGAACAATGGTTGATAGTTTAAAAGTATAGGCTGAGAAAAAAAAATTGTGAGAATAATTTCACATTTTAAGGTTGAGAATATTTAGATAAATGTTGTTATACAATTTTCGTATCCAACAAGTTATCGCTTAAAGCACATATGAGCCAGGAGTTGACATATATTTATACTAATGGTTTAGGCACCTGCTACATATCCATATGTGGAAAATATGAACTAAAATCCTGCTACATATTTGAAGTATTAGTTATAAATTGTCATGTGTATTTTTACCACTCTTCTATAGTTGCGAAACACACATTTGACTACAACTATATTTTATCTCGTCTATTAACCTTGTATATAAGAGGAGTTGGAATGATTTGGTTGATTGCTTTGAATTTTTTAAAATTTACAATTTATTGTGAAACAATTATAAAGGCAAAGAGGAGAAGAGAAGTGGCTTCCAACGGTCACACTTGAAACTGTTTATCAATACCGTGTCCCAGCTATCCGTTGACCAGCGAAAAATGGTCAAGAATATTGGGTTTGGAAAGTTGTTGGACTACAATGCACAACATATATATGTAACAGTGTTAATTCCTATCCAGTTACATTGCACATCTAAATAGAATAAGGGTTGCAAGTTTAGAGATTTCAGATGAGGAGTAAACATTGACGATTAATTACACGGAACAGTTTCAATTGCTGGAAATATCGATGTAAACGTTCCTATACAATCATCGGCACCTCAAACATTATCTCTTCTTTCTATTTGGTCCAAGGGTCAACTTAATTATTTCTACTCATGGCTCACATATTTCTCTTACAAAATCTTCAACATATTTCAATAGGACAATTGGCTATAGCCTCCTTACCGCTCTTCTATACCCTCCTTCACACAATTGTCCTCTATGTATATTTTGTACGTGGGGGAAGGCTCGAGTATACACCCGACGCCAATGTACATATTATATATGTAACATTGTTGATTCCAATCATCTTACATTGCACACCTAAATTGTAAAAAATGGTTGCAAGTTTAGAGATTTTCAAGAAATAATAAACATTGACGATTAATTAATTCCACGTTCACTCTTTCAATTGCTGGAGATATCGACGTAAACATTCCTATACAATTATGGACACCTCAAACATTATCTCTTCTTTCTATTTGGTCCAAGGGTTAACTTAATTATTTATACTCATGGCTCACATATTTCTCTTACAAAATCTTCAACATATTTCAATAGGACAATGGGTTATAGCCTCCTTACCGCTCTTATATACCCTCATTCACACAATTGTCCTCTATGTATATTTTGTACGTGGGGGAAGGCTCGAGTATACACCCGAAGACAATGCACAACTCATATATGTAACAGTGTTAATTCCTATCCAGTTACATTGCACATATAAATAGAATAATGCTTGCAAGTTTAAAGATTTACGATGAGGACTCAAACATTGACGAATAATTCCACATTCACTGTTCTTTTTGTTGGAAATATTGAGCTTAACGTTCATATACAATCATCGGAACTAAGAAATGATATCTTCATTTTATTGGCTCCAAGAGTCAACATATATGTATACTGATGGCTCACATATTTATCTTACATTGTACTATAAGTTTCTCTTACATAGTTAATTTGTTTCATGTTACATCGCACATAGAAATATAGTTATGAGGGGTCCTTTAAATATTTAGGTTGATGAATAAATAATTGTTTTAACCACCTCACAAATATATAGTTGCACAATTTCTGGTAATATTCCACTGCATAATAAGTGCAATCTAACCTCCACTTGCCATGATGATAACTATATTTACTTTTCACATGAAATTTAAGTACAATTAAATAACCTAACAACCACTTCCAAGCACATACTTATGGACCACATACTTCCCTAAACTAGAATCCCAGCTTATACCCATGCGTGCAAAGCAGTCCATTCGTGTATCAACTATAAGACTCTTCTTCTTCCGTGCCTTCAAACTTTTTCTTACACCCTCCTTTGAACATACAAATAACCTTGAAGTCAGTTTCCTTTCCGAGTGTGGCACCTGATCTCCGACCTTCCTACTAGGATTTCCCCACTCGCGACGGATACTAAATCCTATATTACCTCCGTAAGCATTGTACAAGTCATATGCATGCTGCTCGGAATCAAAGCACATTCCGATGTATGGTTTACCATCTAGAAGATCATCCCCATTTACTTGTTCAACGACATTAACCTGGCTGTTGATTTCTTCATCCATTATCCAACTCTTATCTCCCACAACAATACTCAACTAAATTAGGAGCTGCAATAATGAAATATATAACCGAATCATATTAGTTACAACTAAAACTGCAATAAATTTTAACGTGTAATAAATATTGTCAAAGTATATTGAACAATGAGAAAGAAAGAGGTATACAGGGAATATGAGTGGCCGAAACAAAAGGTTAGAGGTACAAGATTCTGAATCTAAAGGCATGAAAAACTTCTGTTTATTTTTCATCCATTAACCAATTATTATCGGCCACAATCATCCATTTTTTCATCCAGGAACAATCAATTATAACCGTATTAGTTACAACTGGAGTAAAAAAATCAAGAACCGTATATTCTCAATATGTCAACATATATTGAACACTTTAAATACGGAATATAAGAGCAATATTTATAATAAAAAAAATAGGTAGGTGTGGGTGAAAAAGGGAAAAATGGAGAGAAGGCTCCACTAGCAAGTTAGAACAAAGAGGTCACAATCCATGGTCGAAAATCTCAACCAAGAAGAAGGAAATGAGAGGAAATAATCGGTGGAGAAGAGCAAAGAGTGTAGCCTCATCACAACAAGAGAATGGGTAGTGAGCATTGATAGATCTAAAACCACAAAAGCCCCAAGAATAAAATACCCCCAAAATAGCTAAAGACCAAGAGATGAAGAAGAGAGAAGCAACCAGAGGAGAAGGGTCAGACGTGAAGAAGGCGAAATCAGCTATCTATGGCCGAAGCACAGAGGAAGCAAGAGCAGTGAGAAAAATGGTAGCTGTCTCTCTCGAGGAGTAGCCTCCAAGCAAAGAGAGAAGAAAAGGAAAAAAGGGAATGTTGTGAAAAGAAAGGAGTCTGCCAAAAAGATGGAGGATAGGATCCCTAGGCAATGCACTATTGCCCTCTATTTATAGGTAACAAGGCTCAAAATGTTGCCCTAAATGTAGTGGTCCCCAAGTCCTACCAATGCTCCACTTTTCTCTAATAAGGTGATGAGGGCCATCATGCGGATCTATAAGGAGAATTCTTTCCACATTATGAATAATGGGTAGAATCCACATTATGTGCCTTTATCATGACTAAACTACACTCCAAGCCTCCATGCCACATGCTCTTTCCAATCCCTTCATAATGTGAGGATGGTGTCGCGCTGTCCACGTGTCACGGCTACGCAACATCTATGGCCACAGCCGGATCAGTCGTGCAACGAATCACTCCCCAATAGCCTTCGCAGTATATGCATATACCGCTAGAGCTGTGCATAAATGGTGGTAAACGCCCTTGAGAGACTGCTACGTCATCAGGACCCGTAGACCATGGAGGTACTACTCCCGTGTATGCTTTTCAGCTCCACAGGTGCGCTGCCACAATAGGACCACCTTTAGAAGGCTTTTGAGTTGCCACGAGTAATCCGCCTCGAAGTCGGACACATTGGGTCAACCCGTATACCAACTTCGGTGGGGCGGGTCCGAGTCTCTACCCAGTAGCCCAGTACCCTAAATGAGACCCCTCTACGAGTCCAGTGCACCCTAAAATAATACCTATGCCTACAATTTGCCCCCTGTGCATGCGAGGCACCACCTCGAAGTTGGGCTTGCATGCACATAGCAGGCCCCATATATACAATATTTATATTCCCATTGTCCCTATTTATATATATGGATACATATTTATAGTGTACATATATATATATTAAAAAAATGTCATGAAGAGTAATAAACACAATAGAAAAGTAGGGGTGATCAAATGAACGGTAAGGACGGCAACAAGGAACAAAAATAAGCAAAGACAAGGTAAAAGAAAATGAATAAAAATGAAAGGAAATTAAAAAGAAAATAAATGATGTACATATGAAATTTGAAAATTGTGAAATTGAGAAATAAAATATGTAAACAAGAAAGAAAGAAATAAAACAAAACAAAACAAAGCCAAATATAGGAAAGGCAAGAACCATTTTTTTTTCCAAATATACACATTTTTTGAAAACCACATGGAAGGGTATAATAGTAATTTTCAAAGGGAATTTAAATTTGATTAGTAATCACCATAAGTAACATGGTAAAAGTAAAGAAATAATTAAATTGCAATAGTACACATACACATATACATATATATATTCATGTACATATATATATTCTTTTGAAATAAGCTAGTTTTTTTATTTAAAAATTGTACACGTGTACATATACCCACGTGTGTGTATATAGATATATTAGTATATAAAAGGAGTAAGTTTAGAAATTTTGAACCAACAGTTTCCTTCTCAAAGACGAATTGGTGCCAAAACACAGAAGTGGAAAAGGGCAGTGAGACAAAGCAATAATGGCAGCCCCCTGCAAAAATGTGCCTTTTCGCCGCCCCCATTATGGCGACGCTTCGCTAGACGCCACTCCGCGGAATTGGTGTAGTCACAGTTGGGGAGTGTGCAGAGAGGTGACCTACAAATACCTCTCCCGATTATGGAAATGGGACAAAACAACCAAGTGTACGATTCTGCAGTTACTGATTTCACAGAGAGAGAAAGCAAAAGCTTGAAGAAAGAGTGAACCAGAAAGAGAGAGAGAGGGAAATCAAGAGAGAAAGAAGAAAGAGAAAGAAAGAGGAGAAAGGAAGAGGGAAATACCAGAGAGAGAAAGTGAAAAGGAGAGAGAGAAAAAAACCCCTTTTCTGCAGGAGCCATGCTACCCTCGAAGGTGCATGACAGCACAGTTCCAAGCAACGACGAATGGCGGCACGCCCCTTTCTTCGGGAAGGAGGTCGACTTCTTCTGGCACCGGGCCAGGCATTACCAACCAAACTCGGTAATTTTGGGTGAGCCCGTGCTGTTAGAAGGCAATGCCCCCTCCACGTCAGGTACCCATTGGAAGCCGGGGAAGAGTATGCGGTTTCCCATCGAGAGGGGTGATTTCCCCTACTCGCACCTCCAATTCGAAGGCCATACAACACCAATTTCATAGTGGGACTACTGGTGCAAACACATTCTCTCGAGACCAGAGTATGTGGAAACCCTCAGCCTTGTTTCAGTCCTGACAGCCATTGATTCAAGTCGTCGTGTCAACATCCGGCGCTCAAACCCCTATTTGCAAGCCCTAATTTCCCGCTGGAATACTGACACCCATACCTTTCCTACCGCCTGGGGTGGTTTTACCCCCACGCTAGAAGATGTGAAATCCCTAATGCACTTGCCTCTGATCGGTGAACATAATTTCAGACCCCACACAATCCCTTTAGAGTGCCAAGCCACAGTAGACTTCCTGGAGTCCTCTTTTACTCATGCCGCTTACCTGAACACCACTGTGAAGAAGAAAGGCAAATGCAAATTTGCAAACTGGGCCAAGTACTTTTTCACCTACCCTGCATCAAGCCGACCTCTTAGCCCCGACAATACTTAAGGTGTGCCTCTAGATAATCCCTATCATTTGGCCGCCTTTCTGGCACTTTGGCTTGCACACCATGTGTTCGAAGGGTGTCCCAACGATTGCATGAGTAAGAGGGTCTTCAATTTGGCTGCCCAAATGGCTCTTGGCAGGACCATCGCCCTGGGACCACTTTTCCTTGGGACACTGTACAAGAGGCTCGACTCAGTAGTGGCAAGGATGCGCCGCTCAATAGGCCGCTGCGAAGTGAAAACACTTGTGTCCAGCCTTTTCCTATCTCTATTCATAATGGAGCGCTTTCCTGAGTTCTTCCCTGCGCCACACACTCTGGAGGCTGCCAGACCGTTTAAAGATCCTTGGGGCTTCTGTCGTGCCCCTAGATGGTCTGACATTGTCCTCAGGGATGATCTCAGCCTGGTGCTGGACCTGGAGGATGAATTCCAATTCAGACCCTACTCTACAACACTGCCTGGTTTCCCTGTTCAGTCCTTGTTTGGTGAAGAGCCATGCATGCTCAATCCTGCCCCCAACTCACCCCTTATAGATTTCGAACTCCTGTTGGTCCTGAGAAAATGTACATTGCCTTCCTAGTTTGAGGACAGTGTGCCTCTTGCAAGTTATAATCCTTATAGAGTCGCCCGCCAATTTGGTTTTGACTAGGGCGTCCCTTTAGCCCCAGCCGTTGCTCTAAGTTTTACCCTCAGCTCAGACCGATTTCTTGCTGGGAACCTGTCATCCTTAAACAATCATCCTCAGCCACTTGTTATACCGTCACACCTCCGTTGCGGTGACATAACACCGTCATTTGGCGTCTTCTGGAGGTCAAACCTTGATACCCTGCAGGCCTTTATCCAGTCGTCGGCTCGCAGAAGTGAACCCCGGGTTATCGACAAAGACGACATGGTGGTGGACTACTCTACTACCTCCTTTTCCAGAGGGAGTCCTATCTATGTTGTGGGACATGCTATTGCTGACGTGCCGACGTTTTCCCGTGATATGTTCCCGCCAAGGCGATGGTCAAGGTCAAAAAGGGTGGTGCGCACTATCCTATTGGAACCTTTTGATGTACTGCTTCCACCAGGCCAAACTCCTGCAGCCCCTACGCAACCAATTCCTCAGACTACTGCAGCGCAAAACTGTCCGACTCCGTCAAGGCCAAGGCTTGCCCAGGATGAAGCGGGGCCCTCAGTTCCTACTCACAGGCGTCCCAGTGCATCCGTCAATGTAAGATATCTAAACATGTACTTAGAATAAATTTGTTAGTGCATTTATTGCCCCCTCTTGAGTGGGGCTTTCTTTATATTATACATATATATATACGTACGTATGAGTAAGGAAAGAGATATACACTTGCATAATTTTTAAATAAACCTTCCTTTTTTTATAGCCAAGTGCCTCCTCAGGGTCGCAGACTCCATCAGTTGCGAGCAAGACAAGATCTTCGAAGAAGAGGGCTGATGCCCCCGGCCTGGCGGTTCCTCTTGACAATATTTCTAACATTTTTAAAGATGCGGACCTGCTTCGTACTGAGACTCCGTGGGGCGCAGCGCAGAGGATCCCAACTTCAGAAGACTTAAATGCGCTAACCGGTTCCTCCTTAAATGCAGGATCCGGCGCCTCGCATTCTTCAGGCACCCAAGAGTCCATTCGCTCAGGTATAAATACCCTCTCCCCTTACCTATTTTTTCATTCATATTTCAAACACAAGTGTTAGGCATTTTTAGAGAAAGAAAAATCAGAGAGAAGTTCATAAGTTTAGAGAGAGAAAAGGAAAGAAAGAGGAAAGAAAGAGAGAGAGAGAAAATGGTGGCCATGGGGAAGACCAATCGTCCCCTCTACACTTCTTCCTCATCCTCAAGTGATGATGATGTCCCTCTTGCAGATTGCTACAAAAGGAGTGCCCCTGCCAGGAGGACCCCTATTCCAGAGGAAGGGGACAGTCAGGATGAAGTTCCCCTTGGCCAACGGAGCCCCAAGAGACAAGTGTCTCCAACCGCTCCCAGTTCGGCAGTGAAGAAGCCAAGGCATTCCGCCCGCAAATCTAGTGCATTCAAGTCTCCTTCTTTAGCCCCTTCAGGCTCTGTCCCTGTTGAAGTATCCTCTGATGAGGAGGCGGTCGATCATTCCAGGGGTGGCCGTTCGGCTTCCCCTCGTGTCCCAGCAAGTCCTCCTCAACAAATTCCTGTAGATCCTCCACGCCAAACCACCGCCATGGCTCTTGGATCCGTCCCTGCTCCTGGTGGTTCAGTCCCCCTGACTGATAATCCCATGCCTGATTGTGGACCACCAAACCTGCCCAGATGGAGGGGCTTCTACTGCAATGGAAACTCCATTCCAACTTTCAATCGCCTGGCCATCGCCCACCCTGGGATGTTTGATGGCTTCAATATAGCCTTCGAACAGGTCCAGGCTCCTATGCTTGATGGGCTCGCTCGGTATTTCCAGCAGGTAGCTAGGTCCACCGTAGGGGCCGTGACTCTGCAGGCTTTAGAAGGTGCCCGGAGGTTGGCTGCCCAGGCTATACAATTCGGCATCAATATGGATTGGTTCCTGGAAAGGCTGAATAAAATTGAGACAAGGGATGACGGCGGTGCCCTGCGCCTTGCCGGTGAGAATGCCCATGCCGAATCGGTGCAGCTCAGGGAAGAGGCAGTCCAGATGAGGAGGGACACCGCAGTGCTCCTAGAGAATGCTGCAAAGAGCGACGCTGAGGCGGCGCACAAAGAGGCGGAGGTTGTTCGGCTACTTAAGGCCGCAGATGAGCAAAGGGTGGTGGACCGTGTGCGGGATACCGACCCTTTCCTTTTGCCTTGAAGATCCATCCTGCTATCTAAACCCTGCAAACTCTTAAGAACAATTTTTTTCTTTTTTTTTTTATGTTAGAAACTTTTTCACACATTTTGATAACATATTTTTGGGAAATGTAAACGTTAACACAAGTACAACATTGCGCCTGCCTGAAGGTGGGCCTTATTTTTTGGAAGTGTGCCTTGGGCATGCTTAACCTTGCGCTCTTTATAAGCAACATATTTTTTTTATCTAATCAGTTTATTTAAATTAATGCCTATTTGTGAACGCTACCTTGGTTTTGTATATGCCTTGTTTTTTTTTGCTCATTGTTTGTTTTGTTTTTTTAAAATGTGCAGGTTGCAGCATGGAAGGCGCCGGCTTGACAACTGCTCATGCATGTAGAGAAGAAAAGGGAGACGTCATAGCGGTAGACGCGTCTTTTTGCTAACCTTGCACGGAAGAGAAGACTGAAGCGCACGTTCAAGGTTACTCTCCTGTATTGAAGTTTCGCCTTGGTAGAGGCTTGAGCCTTGCCTTATGTAATTTTTAGTTTTTTTTTTTTTAGAATAGTACTTGTAATCAGGAAAATGTAAAGCATATGTTTTTTTACAAATAAAATAACTTCCATTAAGTAAAAGATCTGTCTCTATATATTTTTCCTTTTTGTTTACATGTATGCCCTCATATATGATGCGACTCGGTTGTGCCAATAACCTAACTACAAAGAAATAATCACAAGAACAGAAGGTTAAGTGGAAAAGATCCACTCTCCTGTCAACCTAACTGTCTTAAGAAAAAACAAATAAGAGAATAAAGAAATGAAGAGCTTAAATAGAACATCTTGGATGAGGCGAGACGAAGTCAGAGGTGGTCAGATGAGATTTCCCTAAGGATAAAATCTTTTGATCCACTTGGCATTAAGGGGGCCAGTCCTGAATCCGGTACCAACCTCAGTCAACTAATAGAAACCATTAGGTGAGGCCTTGGCTATGGTGTAAGGTCCTTCCCACTTGGGTGCAAATTTCCCTGGGTTCTGGCCCCTCATCACAGCGCCAACCGTCTTCAGGACTAGATCTCCCTTAGCGAAAACCCTTTCTCTGACAGAAGTATTGTAGGCCCTTGCAATCCTGGCCCTATACTTCTGTGATGCTACTGAGGCAGCATCCCTTCTTTCATCCAAGACTTCCAAAACATCACCTTTGTTGACCACTGTCAACCCACATGCAGCCGCGAAACGTGCAGAGGGTACCGCCAACTCCTCGGGTAATACAACATCGATCCCATACACCAGGGCGAACGGAGTCTCCTGAGTCGCCCGTCGCCTGGAAGTGCGATAAGCCCATAATGCCATCGGTAACTGATCAGCCCAACCCTTGCCATGATTGTGCAACGTTTTGCTCAGGATCCGAATCAGCTTCTTGTTGGTGGCCTCGGTCTGGTCATTGCCTTTGGGGTAGTAAGGCATGGAGGTGTGGTGTAGAACCTGATACCGCTCCAAAACTTCCCCCACGTCCTTGTTTACGAAGGGCGTCCCATTGTCGGACGAATGGTGTGTGGCACCCCGAACCGACAAATGATCACTCCTTTATAAATCGGACCACAACAGCCGCAACGGTTTGCCTCAGTGGAACTGCCTCAACCCATTTGGTGAAGAGCTCGGTAGCAGCCAAGATCCAAGCGTGCCCTCCGGACTTGGGGGTGATAGGTCCGACGATGTCCAATGCCCAAGTATGGAACGGCCAAGGCGTAGCTAAAGAACGAAGGCTAACAACAGGTGCATGGATAAGGTTGTCATGCTTTTGGCAAGCCCCACACCACCGCACGTGAGTAGTAGTGTCATTTTCCATCGTAGGCTAGTAATAACCACAGGTAACCAAATGCTGGTACAACTTTGCGCCGCCCTGATGGTCACGCTGGTGCGCCTCCGTCATGACAATGGTGGCCTCCTCATGGTTGATGCACTTCAACGGCCTCCCACAGAAACCTTTGCGATAAAGAGCGCCCTCATGGAAGAAGAAACTTGTCGCCTTCTTCCTAACAAGTGCCGCATCCATTCGGTGATCGGGTAGCTTGCCCTCCTGGAGGAAGTCGATGTACGGCTTCCGCCAGTCAAGCAAGTCGGCTTGAAAAGCACTTTCACCACCCTGAGGGGTGCGAGCACAGAGAATACAGCTCATTTGAATGTCCTTGGCGGCCGCCATCATACCGGGCCAATAGAAACCTCTGTGTTGGATCCTCCGGTAAAGACTAACGTCCTCCACGCCGCATACAATCCGGTGAGTCTCCTCAAGAATGGTGGCACCTTCCTCCTCGGAGACATACCGAGCCAGTACGCCTTCAGGCCCCTTGAAGTAAAGGTCCCCCTTGATAAGTACAAATCCCTTAGTCGCTGACCCGTTAAAATCCTCCATTGCTAACCCCTCCATAATAGAGACACGCTAGTCATCAACCTTTACCAAGTCGGAACCTTCCATCATCGCGGGGGCAGAGCACCTCCGTACCTCCAATGATAAGCCTTCCTGCTCAAGTCTAATTTTTTATGCCAGAGTTGCCAGAGCGTCGGGGAAGCGGTTCCTACACCTAAAAACATGGGTGAACTCCACAGCGTCGAAATGCATAAGCAACAGCTGCGCCTGGGTACGATAAGGAGCCAGGTTGGCCTCCTTCACGGCGAACTCGCCTGTGACCTGCTTGATGATGAGCTGAGAGTCCCCATTGACCTTTAAGAGTCGAACACCCCGTCTCTGTGCCTCTCTTAGCCCTAAGAGCAATGCCTCATACTCAGCCTCGTTGTTGGAGCACGGAAAATCCAACTGATAAGAAAGATGAACCTGAGGCCCGCCGCCGCTCGGTGTGAGAATAATACCGGCCCCACCATTATGGGCAGTGGACGCTCCATCGAACGACAGTTCCCATTCCTCGGCCTCGGCCATGAATAGGTCGGTCGAGTCCCGGCCACAAGAAAAGTGAGATAGCAGATCTGCCAGAGCCAGCCATTTAATGGACGTGGGTCGCACGCACTGAATGTCGATCCCTAACAAGCCCATCAACCACTTGGTCAGACGTCCGCCGGAAGGAGGCTGGGTAACCATGTAGCGCACTGGTTCGCTTTTGGTCATCAGCTCCACAGTGTGCGTAGACAAATAATGCCAGAACTTCTTTGCGGCAAAAACCAACGCAAGACACTACTTCTCAGGTGCAGTGTACCGAAGTTCGGTGCCACGGATGACCCTACTAGCATAATAAATGGGACGTTCACGCCCATCCTCCTCCTGGGCGAGGATTGCCCCCAATGAATGGTCGATCGTAGAAACATAAAGTCGGAGGGGCACTCCCCGCCTGGGTGCAGTCATGGTATTTGGTGCAGCCAAGATCCTCTTGATGGCCTCAAAGCTCTGCTGGCACTCGGGGGTCCAAACATAAATAGTGTTCTTCTTAAGAAGAGGTAGAAATGGCTGCATAAGCTCGGCGAGATCAGGAATGAATCGTCGCAGGTAGGAAATCTTGCCAATAAATCCTCTAAGCTGCTTTAACGAGCGGGGTGGATCCAGAGCGATGATAGCCGTTGTCTTGTCACCATCGACCTCAATACCTCGCTGATGTACGACAAAACCCAAGAAGTTCCCTTTCGTCACGCTAAAAACGCACTTGGATGGGTTCATCTTCAGCTGGTAACGCCTGCACCTATCTAAGACCTTCCTCAAATCATCAATGTGGTCCGTTGGCTACTTCAACTTTACCACCAGATCATCAACATAACATTCGACAGAAGCATGGATCATGTCGTAGAAGACAGCGGTCATGGCCCTTTGGTAGGTCGCTCCGGCATTCTTCAATCCAAACGGCATTACGGTGAAGTGAAAATTCCCCATTGGAGTGCGAAAAGCGGTTTTGGGTGCGTCATCCTCAGACATCCTGATTTGATTATAGCCACTGAAACCGTCCATAAAAGAGAACATCCCGTGACCGGCAGTGACATCCACAATGGCGTCGACATTTGGCAATGAAAACTCGTCATTTGGGCACGCCTTGTTAATGTCCTTAAAATCGATGTAGACCCTAACCTTTCCATTCTTCTTTCGTACAGGTACCACATTGGCCAACCAAGTCGGATGCTGAATAGGACTAATAAAACCGGCCTGCAAAAAACGCTGGACCTCCTCCTTAATCTGACCTTTAATTTCTGGTGCAAACACTCGAGAAGCCTGCTTATTTGGTGTGGCTCTTGGTTCAACATTCAAACGGTGCACAACCAGGTCGGGGTCGAGTCCCGGCATCTGGTCATAGCTCCAAGCGAATACATCCTGATACTCTTTGAGTAGGCCCACCAGTCACTCCTTGAACTCGACGGATAGTTCGCGATTGATAGAAACCATACGGGGTTGCTCCCCTGCCTTGGCCAGATCAACCTCCTCAACACCCTTTTTCTGGGCTGTGGCCAGACCTGACTGCTGATCATCCTGCCTTACTGAAACCTCAATGGGAACGGATGCCTCCGCCAGGAAATGGTCGTTACAGGGGTCGTGCGCCTGCACTGGGGCATCTGGCCCCTCGCACCGTCACAACTGGTAAACGTAGCTTCCATCAGCCCTGCGTACTCTCCTGCAAAGATCCTCGTCATTCTCGACCTTCCGCTTGCCCTTCTGAGAGACAACCACCATAACGTCGTCGTCATCGGACTGGGCAAATATCCTCCCAGTCAGGCAATGGGGTAGCATAAGCCTCGCCTTCCTCAAGGCCCTCGTCCATAGCCGAAAAGTTGGTGAAGTAAATAGCATCGGACAAATGAACCTCACTGAGAGAGAAGGGGTTCCTTATGGCCTTGACAGTAGTAGTCCCAGTGCCCCAATTGGCCTTCATCACCTGATGATACGAAGAAAGGACTACACCATGGAGATGCATCCAAGACCTCCCCAGTAGAACATGGTAAGACGGCTCCCCCTCAATGATATGGAATCGGACGGGCCCTCGGATGTCCCCAACCTGTAGGTCGGCGGTGACATAGCCCAAGGTCCTCTGTCTTATTCCATTGAAACCTGAAATGTCAATCGGCCTCCCGGTCACGACCTCGTCCTTAATACCGGTCTGCCTCATAACGGTGACTGGCATGACGTTGACAGAAGCGCCATTGTCCAGAAACACCCTCCTGAAATCAACCCCGTTAATGGTCGCAGGTACGTACAACGGACGGTTGTGGGGGCCTTCGATAAGCTTGTCCACCTCGGTGAAGGTGACCTCCCTAGTGTGGTCAGACTTCGCCGAGGGGGCTGGCTCATCCTTCTTAACTTTCGCTTCTGCCTTGCAAACAACCTTAAACAACACCTTAGTAACCTCAGCCCTGGAGTCTGAGTCAAGTTTGAGCTTGTCAAAGAACTCCCTTATAAGGCCACCCATTTGGGCCATGCGGTCCTGAGTGCCCCTTTGAACTTGCTCATCCAACCAGGCTACCTTATCGCTTTGAAGCTCCTCCAACGTGCCACGATCCTCACATGAAATGACGTGAACGTCTGCATCATGGCATGGGAAAGGGTTGTTGTCACGCCCCAAATTTCCTAGGACTCCAAAACCCGAGCCTAAGAGCTAAGGGAGTGAATGCGGAAGAAATAGAAATTAAATAAAATCCCTTTAAGTCATCAAATACCCGTACAAAGGTAAAAGAGACTCGAAACACCTCAAAGATGTTAAATAGATCATACGGGATCGGAAGGAAGGTAAACCGAAACAATCGGTACCTTAACCGAAACATCGGAACACCCTATGTTCAACCAAGGGTAAAATGGTCATTTGGAGGGTGAAATGGTAAGTTCCAATTACAAACACAAATTTTGGACCTAGCACAAGCCATAGGAACAAACGGGACCTAACTTGAAGCCACGAGGAAGGAGGTATGAATTTTCAAAAAATGGTGTCAGACAACACCGACCCAAAAACTAAAGTTGAAGTACCACTCTTTCACTAAGGGTAAAACAGTCAATTCAGGGTTAAACTGGTCATTCAAATTTTATCCCGATAATTTGGACGTAGGACAACCCATAGAAACAAACGGGGGTCCATTCCGACGTTCGAGGAGGAAAATACGGATTTTCAAACATCGGACGTCGTAAGCCGTTGCAGCAGGTCTGCACTTCAAATTCCGAAAATCTACCGTCAACTTCAGTCGACCATTTCTCACTCAAAAATGACTCAAATGAGGCAATTCAAAATCCTAAAAGCAAGATATTGAAGTCAGCTTTCTAAAAAGGTAAATAACTCCTTCATCCGAAAACCGTAGCTCGAGATATGACCGAATTACTGAACGGTGGTCGAAGTGTGCGCGAGCTGTAGTCCACTGAAGGAACCTTTAGTCGACTAGAAGGAGCATTTAGTCGACTGAAACAGCCCTTAGTCGACTACAAGGTGCATTTAGTTGACTGAAACAACCCTTAGTCGACTCAAAGGAGTATCTAGTCGACTGAAACAAGAATATAGTCGACTAAAACAGTCAGGAGCTTGCGGAAATGAAGGTTTGAGGATTTAGTCGACTACCCAAAACTCTAGTTGACTATAAGGAGGGTTCAAGTCGACTAAACCAAGCAAGAAGTCGACTAAAACAGTCAGAGGCTTGTGTAAATGGAGGTGAAGACTTAGGCTGCTACCTTAAAACTCAACTCAAGTCTGCAGAGGGGAAAATTTATCTCTACACCATCATGAACACTTATAGGATAAAGGAATTAGCCTCAACACTAATAGGATGCTACAAAAACAATTTCCGAAACTCAAGAACTAGAAAGAAACAATTATTTTCCTCGAAATCTTTTACTTGAATTTTCATAAGAATCATCTGTCTTGCCCCCGGTCTCCGTTTTGAATAAACCACCGACTCTAAATTCTAAAATTTCTTTCAAACAACTTCAAATTAGTTTAAAACATAAAGTTTTTGTCGGGTTTACGGGGGTAGGCGAAAACGGGTTTTTCCATCCAAAACGAAAGGATTGGTTTGAAAACTTAGAAAAACGCTGTTTTCGGCCGAATACCTTATAATCACATTTCAAGACAATTAATTCATTTCACACTCAAAATTCCAAATAAAAGAGTTCCATATTTTCATTATAGCGCCATAAGGCGAAACATGATAGAGTTTGTTCAAAATTACATATTTCCACGTTTCGGCACCGAAATGCCCCAAAAGAATATAATCCCCGCGCATAGCGCTCCAAGGGATATACATTGAGAATAACACCTCAGCTAACATGCTAGTCGGGTTAAAATAAAATAGTTTTTAAAATTCAACTTACATGAACAAAAAGAACATTTAAATACATGTTTATCAACTAAATGTCCCACAAAATAAGTATGGTCCGTCTCATGCACAAAAGGGCGGACATACAGCCACACGTCCACGGAGAGACTACGGAACTCTCCCAACGGGATCATCACCTGAAAAATATATAAGGCGTGGGGTGAGCTCACTAGCCCAGTAGAGGAAGCGTCATTGCCTCCATCTCGGTAGTCCGAGTGGTTCAACCCAACCAAGGTTCATGCCACTAACCCTAGGTCGGTCTCTTGTCCCACATGGCTCTCACGCCAATCCGGAACCCCATCAAACCCAACAAATGAGTTTCCCCAACATGCTCACAACATAATTTACCACAATTATAGCATGCTTCAACATCAATAACATAATCATACTTATGGGATAGTTCAAGTATAAATATAACTCAACACACCCCATAATATGCGCTTGCCCCAATTCGGGGTTAACGAATACGCACTCACTCATACTATGAGTAACGAGTACCGCACCAATTCTCCCCAAGTGATTTTGAAACTTCTCACTTCAACAAGGAAGACGGTCGCATGAGAGCCCCACTAGCAACTCCCATACTACGAAGATCCGAGAGTGGCGCCTACCACCACGATGGGGCAGCAACCAACCCTATATCCCAAATTCCCAAATTACTAGTCCGGAGGTGGGAGACACCTATAACTGGCCAGTTGTTGCGACGATTCGACACAAGACTACGTACATAGGTTTACACATCTCGTACAACCCAACACCCACGTTTTGACACTAAATAGTGTAACCAAATTGCATAAAGGTTTTCGATCTCAACCCTATACCATCACAATACATGCTTACAATTCATATTTATAAGCCATAAAACACAACATGCATATATATCACAATATCATGTTCTCAAAGGCCTAAATCATAGGCTAAGCTATCAAGACCAACTCGCATACATATATACGGCATATATACACATAGACGCACACACCCTCGTACAAAAACAAAGACCAGTCGTTTTTCCCCTACCTCAAATCCAAGCAAGAACACCTAGAACAAGTAAGGCTTCCAAGAGTTAGCCGAATCAACCCAACCTCCTCCAAGGCCAACAATAAGTTCTATTCAACCGGTAGCTAAGCTTCAATAGAGTCCTAAGCAAGAGCTATAGATAGACAACTCCATAATCAAATTTTGAATACAAGAATCCAATAATAGAAGCTAGGGTTTGAAACTAGAAATTCTAAAGGAGAAGAAATCACTTACCAAGCTTTAGCTCAAAAGGAAGCTTGGAGCACCAACATCAACTTTCATGCACAAACCTCCTTCAAATTCTCATCATAAGAAAGAGAGAATTCTACAACTTGAAGAAGAATGAGTGAAATGAGGGAGAGCAAGAGAGAACCGTATGAGAGAAGCTAGAGATTTTTGTGGTGAATGAGAGAAATCTTGCAAATGAGAGAAACTCATAAGTGTAGAGATTTCCCACTCACCCTTCTCACCATCCTAGGGTTGATAATAAAGATGGGGAAAAAGGAATGAATCCAATGGCTAGAAATAAGTCTTTCCAAGTGGAAGACTTATTGCACAACTCACAAAACCCATTATTTTGCCAAATAAGGCCTTGTCATCCAAGGGCTTAGAAAAAAGATGGAAATCAACAAACCATCCAATGGTTGAGAAAAAGTCTTGCCAAGTGGATGACCAACAATAATGGATTATTCCATTTAAGTGCCAACCAAACAAGGCCTTATGATCCAAGGGTCTAAAACAAAGATGGGAGAATGAGATCAAGGGCTAGGAATGAGACACCACATGAAAGGTGGAAATGACTAAATTCTTCTAAAGTTAGGGTTAATTACAAGAGTGCCATCAAGACTCTTTTTTACCCTTTTACCCCTTGTCATCCTCCCTAATTACTAAAACGCCATTCATGCCCTAATTTCTACATTTTCCACTAATTGCTCAAAATGTGAAATTACTCATTTACCCCTCGGTCATTTCTTTCCCGAAATCGTTTTCAATAATTTTCATTAATTTTGAAATGAAAATTCAACATGCTACGTACAATTTTTATAACACGTAAAACATGTAAGGCATGCTAAAACAATTAAACACATAAGCACATAAACATTTAATTGTTTAAATAAAAATTTTAAATTAACTCGTAAAAATACCGGACATTACAGTTGTCGTGCACATCCTGCCTCTTCAAGAGCTCCAGCTCTCCAAAATTCATCTTCATTTGAAAAAGATCGCGCAGACTCCAACACTCCATTAACGGATGCCTAGTGCCACAGTGGAAATGACAAAAGCGTGGGTCATTCACCAAGTCCTTATGATTCTCCTCTAAAGCAGGTGGAAGGCTGATGACCTTGTCACGGATCCACTGGTTCAGCACAGCAAGAACCTACCTACGGCTACAAGGGAAATGTGGTAGAATCGTCCGAAATCGCTTCCTTTGCTGGTCAGCCGACCCCATGAAGGCATCCTCGTCCTCGGCGGGCTCCTCAGAAAATTGCTCCTCATCCTCAACAACGGCTGCTGTAATAGAGACAGGGCGTGGTGCTCGCCAAACATGACCTCCTCGGGGACTGGCCACCCGATCAGCCAAACATCTAGTTTTGACCATAAGATCGGAAAATGTGCGGATATCGAGTGCGACTAGATAGAGGCAGTACTCTCTATCCATCCCATCGATGCAAATCCTGACCAAGTCCTCCTCCTTGGCGGCCTCATAACATTCCAATGTGCGCTCTCTAAATCGCTTCATATAAGCCATCACATCCTCATTACTCTTTTGAGTGAACTTAGTGAGGGATACCAAAGTGACCTTCTCGTCAACCTGTTAGTATTTGCTATAGAACCGTTGTGTCATCTCCTCCCAACTGGTCACCGACCCAAAGCTCGAGGTTGTGATACCAAGTGTACGCCCGGTCAGTCAGTGACTTGGGGAACTCCCTCAACTTCAACGCCTCGTTGGAGGCATGGTCCCTTAAATGACTAACGAAACGTCCAACATGCTCCTTAGCATTGCCTTTCCTTCCATCAAACTGTCGGAACTTAGGTGCAACGTACTCAGTAGGGTACGGCTGCTGAAGGACAGAAACTGGAAATGGAGGCAACGGGTCACCAATAAGATCCGCCCCGGTCGAGACACATCCCGACCCCATCATGGCGCGCAACTGATCGAACATGACGTAGGGGGATGCGTTTTGCTGAGCCGAGCCAAAGGGGTCAATGATGCTGCCATAGTGTGGCCCTGGGGTAATGCTGAAGTTGCACGCGGGGGCATCACCATAACGTCACGACGAAGGATAGATGCCGGTGCCATTACTGGCGTGAGCGCTGCACCTCCCACATTTGATGTTAGGTCGCCTGCAAAGTGAGCAATGTTTCCATGAGAAGCGCGTCACGGTCGCGTTTGCCAGCTGACTTCAAGGTGGCAGCGCTAAGGGACCTGCTCCGAGCCGTCCTATGGTGCTGCATCCTGGTGACAGTGCGGCTGGAAGAACGAGCACTGGTCGCCTCCTGTTCGCGGGCGACCGGGGGATGGTCAAGCGGTGGCTCCCTGAGCTGTGGCTCTGCTGCGGCGATGCCCTGGGGCTGTGGCTGGGACGCCGTCGGACCTGGTGGGGGTCGATTGATCGGAAAGAGCCCTCGTGGAGGCTGACTCGCTTCTCCAGGAGTGTGGCTCTCAACTTCAATAGGTGCGGCTGACTCCTGCCTGGATGGAAGAAGAGGGGGTGGAAGAAGTGTAGAAGAAGAAGGTGCTTGAGACGTCATGGCTATACGAGATGACCTTCTGGTCATGCTATATGGCCTGTCTTTCTCTCCCACTATGGTCGCCAAAAATTGTGGGTGAAAAAGGAAAAAAAATGGAGAGAAGGCTCCACTAGCAAGTCAGAACAAAGAGGTCACAATCCATGGTCGAAAATCTCAAGCAAGAAGAAGGAAAGGAGAGGAAAGAATCGGTGGAGAAGAGCAAAGAGTGTAGCCTCATCACATCAAGAGAATGGGTAGTGAGCATTGATAGATCTAAACCCACAAAAGCCCCCAAGAATGAATACCCCCAAAATAGCTAAAGACCAAGAGATGGAGAAGAGAGAAGCAAGCAGAGGAGAAGGGTCAGACGTGAAGAAGGCGAAATCAGCTCTCTATGGCCGAAGCACAGAGGAAACAAGAATAGTTAGAAAAATGGTAGCCGTCCTTGGAGGAGTAGCCTCCAAGCAAAGAGAGAAAAAAAGGAAAAAAGGGAATGTTGTGAAAAGAAAGGAGTCTGCCAAAAAGATGGAGGAGAGGATCCCTAGGCAATGCACTATTGCCCTCTATTTATAGGTAACAAGGCTCAAAATGTTGCCCTAAATGTAGTGGTCCCCAAGTCCCACCAATGCTCCACTTTTCTCTAATAAGGTGATGAGGGCCATCATGTGGGCCTATAAGGAGAATTCTTTCCACATTATGAATAATGGGTAGAATCCACATTATGTGTCTTTATCATGACTAAACTACACTCCAAGCCTCCATGCCACATGCTCTTTCCAATCCCTTCATAATGTGAGGATGGTGTCGCGCTGTCCACGTGTCACGGGTACGCAGCATCTATGGCCACAGCCGGATCAGTCGTGCAACGGATCACTCCCCAATAACCTTCGCAGTACATGCATATACCGCTAGAGCTGTACATAAATGGTGGTAAACGCCCTTGAGAGACTGTTACGTCATCAAGACCCGTAGACCATGGAGGTACTACTCCCGTGTACGCTCTTCAGCTCCACAGGTGCGTTGCCACAATAGGACCACCTTTAGAAGGCTTTTGAGTTGCCACGAGTAATCTGCCTCGAAGTCGGACACATTGCGTCAACCCGTATACCAACTTCGGTGGGGCGGGTCCGAGGCTCTACCCAGTAGCCCAGTATCCTAAATGAGACCCCTCTACGAGTCGAGTGCACCCTAAAATAATACCTATGCCTATAGTAGGTAAATGGGAGGTTATATAAAGGTAAACCATCACTCTTTGGAGGGAGAAAAAAAACACAGATAGCAGTAAGGAGTTAGTAGTAAAGAAAAGGCATTAACCAAAAACCATAAACACAATTATCAGAGAAAATGGCAACACAACAGCACCAACTGCAAGGCTGCAATGGATATGGGAGGCAAAAATAGAAAAATTGGACTTACAAGACCAGATTCAACACCACAATTATTCACGCTAAAGTAGGTGCGGAGAAAACATTAACATAAAACCAATCTAAATACCCCAACGAACAAAATGCAAGTCTTAGATTCTTAATCTACTATATAGAAGACCAATCTGTAACGCTAAAGTAAGGAAAGAAAAGCTCAATTTAAAATGTTAAGGGTCCGTTTGATAGACGGAAATATGATGGAAAGTAAAATTGGAAAATTAAACAAAAAGAAGACGAAAACTAACTTTCCACCATGTATTTCATTAGTTTAAATGCAAACAAATGCAATGAACCAGTAAGAATTTAATTTTGTCTTCCATACCATAAAAGTGAAAACAAAGTGATTATACTTATGAAAAAGACCCTTTAAATTACGCACTATATTTTTTAAAATTTTTAAAAAAGTTCATTTTATTCAATGATCAATTAATACATTTACTGACTAATTTTTGCACATATATTTTATAATCAGATATATCTCATAACCATAAATATGTCATATAAATAATTTCCTCAAAACCAAGACAGTAAGAGGATAAAGGCTTTATATACATGATCAATTAATAAAGTTTAGTCACTAATTTTTGCACATATATTTAGTAATCAGATAATGTATGATATGTATGAATTAAAAATATTTTGCTAAAAAACAAAGCGGATAAAAACTTTATATAAATTTCTACATGAAATAAACATGTAAATAAAGCGTGGAATTGCTAAACATAAAATACAATATAACTAAAAAAATTCAACCACTGAGGTTACTATATGAATGTTAATGTCGAAGAGTGTACTAAGGATATCAAATACCTAAAATAAAATAACATTCGTAGGTTAGGTTCTACATAATCCTAACGTCAATAGCACCGTACATAAGAATCATTTGTATGCATCTATAATATAATGAGGTGTTAGTCTTTGTCACCTTCATGATGTTCTACAATTGAATGAATCCAAGACTATATAAACAAGTAATTAAACTCACAAGCGTAACTTTATCTTCAAAATTGATAACTTTCACGGAATAGTCAAATTTTTAAGGGTTTTGTATGTGAATAAAACATTTATATATGATATGTATGAGTTAAAGATATTTTCATAAACACAAAGCGGATAACAGCTTTATATAAATTTTTAGATGAAAGAAACATGTAAATAAAGCCTGGAATTGCTATAGATAAAATACAATATAACTAAAAAAAATCAGCCACTGAAGTTACTATATGTTTGTGAATGTCGAAAAGTGTACTAAGGGTATCAAATACCTAAAATAAAATAAAATTCGTAGGTTAGGTTGTACATAATTCTAACGTCAATAACATTGTTTATAACAATAATTTGTATCCATCTACAACATAATGAGGTATTAGTCTTTTTCACCTTCATGATGTTCTACAATTGAATGAATCCAAGACTATATAAATAAGTAACTAAGCTCATAAGCATAACTTCATCTTCAAAATGGATAACTTTCAAGGAATAGTGAAATTATTGATGGTTTTATATGTAAAACAATTTTGACAATATTTTTTAGATCACACTAACCAAACAAACCCTAAAGTAAGCAAAAAAACGTAATATCACACAACATTTAACAAATTCAAATCAATAGGCAAAGAACATATAGATTTATTTTGAAGAATTAGATTGTGTAAAGTTGTAATAGAAAATGAACAACTTCTATAAATTATACGTGCAATGTTATAACAATAATTTTTATCCCTCTGTAATATAATGAGGTATTAGTCCTTTTCAACTTCATGATGTTCTACAATTGAATGAATCCAAGAATATATAAACATGTAACTAAGCTCACAACCGTAACTTTATCTTCAAAATGGATAACTTTCACGAAAAAGTCAAATTTTCGAGGGTATTGTATGTGAAAAATTTTAGACAAAATTTACAGGATAACACTAACCAAACGAACCCTAAAGTAACTAAAAACAATTAAAACACACAACATTTAACAAATCCAAACAATAGTCTCTTTTGAAGAATTACATTGTGCAAAGATGTAAAATAAAATGCACATCTTCTGTAAAAAATATACGTGCAATGTTATAAGGCAACGCTAATATTCATATTCAACACTTGTTCATCAATAATATTCATATTCAATACGAATAATATTCATATTCAACATCAACCATAGACAGAAAAAACAAAAATCCACAAGATAGATGCAAACTAAGAGAAACACTTGAATCATCAGGCATGACGTATTTTATCAATTGAATGAATCCAAGACTATATAAATAAGTAACTAAGCTCACAAACATAACTTCATCTTCCACATGAATAACTTTCAACGAACATTGAAATTATCGATGGTTTTATATGCAAAAATATTTTTGACAATTTTTTACATCACACTAACTAAATAAACCCTGAAGTAACCAAAAAACGTACAAACACACAACATTTAACAAATTCAAATCAATAGGCAAAGAACATACATATTTCTTTTGAACAATTAGATTGTGTAAAGTTGTAATAGAAAAGTAAATTATACGTGCAATGTTATGAGAATAATTTTTATCCCTCTATAATATACTGAAGTATTAGTCTTTTTCACCTTCATGATGTTCTACAATTGAATGAATCCAAGACTATATCAACAAGTAACTAAGCTCACAAGCGTAACTTCATCTTAAAAATGGATAACTTTCACGGATGAGTCAAATTTTCGAGAATATTGTATGTCAAAAAATTTCGACAAAATTTACAATATCACACTAACCAAACGAACCCTAAAGTCACTAAAAACATAAAAACACACAACATTTAACAAATCCAAATCAATAGCCTCTTTTGAGTACTACTATTTCCTAGATGGTTATTCTGGATATAACCAAATTCCTATTGGACCTGAGGATCAGGACAAAACCACATTCACTTGTCCTTTTGGAACATTTTCCTATAGACGTATGCCATTTGGATTATGCAATGCACCTGCTACTTTTCAGCGGTGTATGCTCAGCATATTTTCTGATATGGTAGAACGTTTTCTTGAGGTGTTAATGGATGACTTCTCCATGTTTGGCTCATCCTTTGATGAATGTCTCATTCATTTGAAACTCGTGCTTACACGTTGTGAAGAGAAAAATCTGGTTTTAAATTGGGAGAAATGCCATTTTATGGTGAAAAAGGGAATTGTCTTGGGACATATTATTTCAAAGAATGGTATAGAGGTTGAAAAAGCTAAGGTTGATCAGATTTCTAATCTTCCACCACCACGTACGGTTAAAGAGATTAGGTCATTCTTAGGTCATACGGGATTTTATCGTTGATTCATTAAAAACTTTAGCAGCATTTCCAGACCACTTTGCAATTTAGTTGCTAAAGATGTTGCTTTTGTCTTTGATGACGAATGCCTGAAAGCCTTTGAGAAACTCAAAACATTGTTGACCACAGCACCTATCATGAAGCCACCGAGTTGGGATGCGCCTTTTGAGATTATGTGCGATGCATCTAATTATGCAGTTGGAGTTGTGTTAGGGAAACGTGTGAATAGGCTACCCCATGTGATCTATTATGCAAGTAAGACATTAAATAAGGCACAACTGAATTACTCTATCACTGAAAAAGAATTGTTAGCAATTGTGTTTGAATTAGACAAGTTTAGGTCCTATCTGTTAGGGTCTAAAGTCCTCATTTTCTCAGATCATGCTGCACTTAGGTATCTCTTTTCTAAAAAAGATGTTAAGCCGCGTTTAATTCGATGGATCCTATTGCTACAAGAGTTTGATATAGAAATTCGAGATAAGATGGGGTCTGAAAATGTAGTAGTTGATCATTTGTCTAGGCTCATTCTTGAGACATCCTTAGACTCCATGCCTATTCTTGAGTCTTTCCCTGATGAACAACTCTTTGTTGTATCTGAGTCACCTTGGTTTGCCGACATTGTGAACTATCTTGTCACAGGTCAAATGCCTTCACATTGGACTAAGCAAGATAAATCCAAATTCTTATCTGAGGCCCGTCACTTCTTTTGGGATGATCCGTACTTATTCAAATATTGTCCTGATCAGATTATTCGAAGATGTGTCCCCCATTGTGACCAAACTAGTGTAATCTCATTTTGTCATGATCATGCATGTGGAGGTCATTTTAGTTCAAAAAGAACCGCTGCAAAGATATTGCAATCTGGATTTTAAAGATTGTCATTCTTATTGCTTAGCATGTGAGTGATGTCAAAAGTTAGGGAGTATTTCACGTCGAAATATGATGCATTTAAACCCAATTCTTATTATTGAAGTTTTCAATGTTTGGGGCATTGATTTCATGGGACCATTTCCTAATTCATTTGGCAATTTGTACATCCTTGTCGCAGTTGATTATGTGTCTAAATGGATTGAGGCAATTGCATGTAAAACTAATGATCACAAGGTGGTAGTTAAGTTTTTGAAAGATAATATCTTTTCATGTTTTGGTACACCCCGTGCTATTATTAGTGATGGGGGGAAACATTTTTGCAATAGGGTTTTCGAAGCATTAATGAGAAAATATTGTGTAACCCACAAAATTGCACTTGCTTATCATCCCCAGACTAGCGGTCAAGTTGAGTTATCCAATAGAGAGATTAAGCACATTTTGGAGAAAACGGTTAACCCAAATAGGAAAGACTGGTCCTTGAGACTTAGTGATGCATTGTGGGCATACCGTACTGCATTTAAGAACCCCATTGGAATGTCTCATTACCGAATGGTGTATGGTAAAGCTTGTTATCTCCCAGTTGAGTTAGAGCATAGAGCCTTTTGGGCTATTAAACAACTCAACTTAAATCTTGACAAAGCAAGAGTCCATAGGAAGCTTCAGTTGAATGAGTTGGAGGAAATTAGAAATGATGCTTACCAGAGTACAAAAATCTATAAAGAGCAAATGGAAATAAGGCATGACAAAAGTATTCTTAGGAAAACTTTCACACCTGGTCAAAAAGTCTTGTTTTATAATTCTCGGTTGCATTTGTTTCCAGGAAAGTTGAGATCTCGATGGTCTGGTCCATTCATTGTTCGAATTGTTCATCCATATGGAGTCATTGAGATTGAAAATCAAAAAAATGGTGATGTATTCAAAGTTAACGGTCAGCGTTTGAAACCATTTTTAGAGTTACTTTCTCAAGAAAATGAGGAGATCTTTCTGAGTGATCCTGTTTATCAGGATTGACCTATGTGGTATTGTCGTACATATCTATTTTAGGATTTTTTTACTTTATTTTTAATTTTTGTTTTGAATTTTAACAACTCATTGTTGTTTGATAACAAGTTTGACCAGATCAACCTATCATGAGTCAGGTGATACATTTTCATTCTTGTCTTTTTATTTACAAAGTGTGAGTTTGTCCAACATTAGGGACAATGTTGAGTTTAGGTTTGGGGGTATGGTGTCTAATTTGTTGTTTTGTAATTCATTAATTTTGAAAAAAAAATTGTTTTCACGCATGAATATTTTGCATTACAAGTTGATTGAGTTTGTGTTTATGATGTGTGAGTAATATGTGATGCGATATTCCCGTTCATGAGAGTAATGATTAGATCGAGCTAAGTGAAGTGATATGGTTTTACATGGGTGAATAGATTAGTAAAATTGAAACCGAAAAGGACGACTTTGACCTATAAGCACAAGCACACATTCACTATGGAAAAAACAATTGATCTTTGACTATGTAGTTGAAAAATTAATTTTGCCACAATAAATGGGAGATGGGGAGTTGATATAGTTGAAATGGAGAAAAAATTGAAAATTTATTTTGAAAAATAAAATGCAAAAAGTAGTTCTACGATCTGAGTAACCGGACCTTGGTATCACCAATATCATTGTTCGCATAAAAAGGGGAGAAAACTAATGAGCATAAATCCCAATAAAGAAGCTAGGGCCCAGTTGGTTGGGATTAAAAATCCTCGCTGAAAGTCCGGAGCTTAGAAAGATAAAAAGGGATGAAAAGCGGAATGATGGAAGAAATAATGTTTTGGCAAAATTTTATCAATGAAGTAGAAAAAGAAAGATTGAAATACCATAGTAGAATGTTCATAAAAACACGGAGGGTTGTCTGGATTGGGTGTAGAAAGTAACGAAATCTTTTACTTTAGTGTGAACCATTCATGACAGAAATCTCGAGATAGTTATTGTTCGGTAGTGAGTGGGAATATTTGCATCCATAATATCTTATGCATTGTATCATGACTTGGTTGATGAGTATGTGAATGCATGAATGCGTGATTATAAAGAATGGAGAAGTTGTGAGTAGTATATCCAACCTTCACTAGAATCGATGTTTGTGGGTATCATCACTGGAAACCTTCACAAGACTATAGCTCGTTCACTAGGGGAAACCTAGAGGTTCAAAGGCTTATTGCATATGCTAAATGTAATCGAGACAACCAACGAAAATGGTGTAGTTAGAATTTTATTTCTTTTTGTTTTGCTCGATGACTAGCAAAATATAGGTTTGGGGGTATTTGATAAGTCCATTTTACATACATATTTTATCCCCAAATGTATATTTGTTAGTAGGTAAAACTATTTATTTTAATTAATTTAAGTTTTGTGCACTTATCATTATTATATTTCTAAATTAATTAAAATAAATAGTTTTACCTACTAACAAATATACATTTGGGGATAAAATATGTATGTAAAATGGACTTATCAATGAACAACTTCTCTAAATTATACATGCATCGCTAATATTCATATTCAACACCCACCATAGCCAGAACGACAATCATCAATAATATTCATATTCAATATGAATAATATTCATATTCAACAACAACCATACAAAAAAAAAATAATTATCCACACAGATCAAACAAACTAAGACAAACACTACTTGAATCATCAGGAAGGACGCATTTTATCAATTGAATGAATCCAAGATTATATAAATAAGTAACTAAGCTCATAAGCATAACTTCATCTTCAAAATGGATAACTTTCAAGGAATAGTGAAATTATTGATGGTTTTATATGTAAAAAATTTTGCACATAATTTTTTACATCACACTAACCAAACAAACCCTAAAGTAACCAAAAAACATAATAACACACAACATTTAACAATTTCAAATCAATAGACAAAGAACATACAGATTTCTTTTAAAGAATTAGATTGTGTAAAGTTGTAATAGAAAATGAACAACTTCTATAAATTATACGTGCAATGTTATAACAATAATTTTTATCCCTCTGTAATATAATGAGATATTAGTCTTTTCACCTTCATGATGTTCTACAATTGAATGTTTCTAAGATTATATACTAAGCTCACAACTGTAATTTCATCTTCAAAATGGATAACTTTCACGAAAGAGTCAAAATTTCGAGCGTTTTATATGACAAACATTTTTCGACAAATTTAGGGGATCACACAAACCAAACGAACCCTAAAGTAACCAAAAAATATAAAAACCCACAACATTTAACAATTCCAAATCAAAGAACATAAATATTTCTTTTCAACAATTAGATTGTGTAAAGTTGTAATAGAAAAAGAATAACTTTTGTAAATTATACGTGCAATGTTATAAGGCATCGCTAATATTAATATTCAACACCAACCATAGGCAGAACGACGCTCATCAACAATATTCATATTCAGTATCAATAATATTCATATTCAATAACTACTATAGACAGAGAAAACAAAAACCCACACTGATCAAACATATCAACCAAACGGACAACAGTACCTGGAACGAATCTGAAAACCACAACTTCAAGTTTCTACACTCTCAATAAAAAATAGATAACATCAATCTGAAACGAAGAAGAATATAATTAGGGGTGAAGAGTTCATGAACAAACCAACAAACTAATGTACAAGAAAACCCTAAACTACAATATGAATTAATTGCAACCCAATCTGCAAGAAATTAATTGCACTACAAAAACAAATAAACGTTGTTAAAGTTAGGGGTGTTTGAACGTTGTTATGAAGTACTAAAAGTTTCTCATATTGTAGAATCATGTTATTCTAGATCCTAAAATCTTATCATATGACTATATACAGAATCCTACAAGCAATCCAACATGGGGTACTGATTTTTTTCCACAACATTAATCTAATTAGTGCTACACACACACTCATCTACATATATGTATATAGAAATAAAAAAACAATTCATTAACAATATCCAAATCACCTTAAATCAGTAAGCAGTAATTAACTTATGAATTATATAAACCACATCTATAAGCTGTGTAAATGCGTAATATATATCATATTCATAAATTAAATCAACATATCTGACTGGGAAAAGAAAATTAAAAAAAGGAAGAAAAGAAACAAATTAAAACGTAAAGATCTAATTTGGTTACAAGTTGCAACATTAAAAGGGGAAAAAAATGTAATAGCTATTTTACCCAGAGTTGGAGCGGAATTAAACAAGATCCAAAACCAATTTCACATATATCATTGATGCTACATTGGTAGCTGAAAAATCCTACGAAAATAAAACCACCTAAAATGCTACATATATATATATATATATATATATATATATATATATATATATATATCTGAATGTATGAGATGGGAGTTTGGTATCCTTGTGTTTTGGTGCATTTTCTCAGGAAACAAACAAATTGAGGAAAGGGGGTGGAAATTACCGTTAAAAGGTCGTTGCTCCTTTTTTCGCAATATTGTATAGATTCCATTGAATGTGGTGACTTTATGGACGACTTTATAGATGAATCGAATCTGCAACCTTCATAAAGCTTGGATTGGATGGGATTGGATTTTACTGTTCGGGGATTGGATTTTGGTTGGAAAGTTTTTTCCTTCTTTTTCAGAAATATATATATATATATATATATATATATATATATATATATATATATATTTCCTCCTCATCACTATTGACCAAAATCTGAAATTGGGGTTTTTTTTTATTTTTCGCAAAATTTAAAATTAAAACTGGGAAAGGTTTTGCGCGCCTGGCCTAGTTGACTTTTATTGTTCTTATATACATTAATTGTTCAATTATACTGAAGAAGAAATTATAAAGATCAAGTCTTGACTTGTGGGGCCACTAATGCTGACTGGGATGAATGGGCAGTTCCAGTCTAACATGACTGAATGCATATCCTAGACTTATATAGAGTACGAAAATAATCTTTAACAAAGGATGATCCTGGTGGAAGACATTTTCTTCCTTGTGCGCAACTATTCATCATCATTGGGCAGACTTGTGATGAGCCACAAAGGATGGTACAATCTCTCATGCAAGAACTTCAAGTGCCTAACATGTTCCTCTCATTGACGAAGACACAAAATACAAGATGAAAGAGGTTGGGGAGTAGAAAAGTCACGTCTGTATAGGCGGAGAAGTCATTGAATTTCCTTTAAAAAAAAAGTTTCAATTTGCTCTGATGTTTCTCTTTTATAGGCTTTGTTTGTGTTAGTAGAAGTTGTGTCAATTTTGTGATCCCACATCGGAAAACTAGCAAAAGTGAGAGAGCTGTGGAGTGATATATAAGTTATATAATATAAGGCATGGGAAGCCACTTGAGCAACATACTTACCGGCCTCCTTTGCACTTAGGAGGGGTGCCAGCATAAGGTCTAACAAAGTGCTATGTCAAAATTTGTGGTAGTGGGGGCTTGCATTCGCGCGACCCCTTCCCAAATTTTACTTTTAATTTTTTTTATTTTTGTTATTTTATGGTGTTGTGTTTAATAAAAAATGATGTTTATTTTTATTTTGTTTTTGTCTAGCTAAAGAATATATTTATAAGTGGAAAATAAATTAAGAATAATGATGAGAATTAATAAAGATGATATGGGTATCAATGTTTTTATAAATTAAGAAATATGATATAGCGGGACTCAAATATATTTATATTTAAGAATTCATTATTTTTCTATTAATTATTTTAGAATTAATTATTTTTCTATTTTATAAAAATAAAACATATTTACGTGCAAATCAAGTTGTGATTTAGTCCCTTTTAATAAAAATACAAAATATAAAATAATTGGGATTTATGTGAGCAAAACGTACGAATTAATTATTTTTATATTTTATTTTATATTTTATAAAAATAAAACGTATTTATGTGCAAATCAAGTTGTGAGTTGGTCTTTTAAATAAAAAGTTGGTCTTTAAATAAAACAAAATTGATCTTTAAAAAAAAAAAAGTTGTGAGATGGTGACAAATTGAGCAATTTTTTCTTAAAATTTCAAGCTATTCAAATTCGATATCAAGTGTCTTAATTTGTTCCAAAAGATGTTTCACAATATTTTTTTTGTTTGAAAAGTGATGATATCTAGCTAGTGATGATATCTTAGCTAGTTGAGTATTTTTTTATTTCTTGAAAAATTGGTGACATCTTGTGATCCCGGAGCTTTATTTGGTATGTGAATCTTGAATAATTGTTGACACCCTAAATGAACTAACACATGGTAACGGAAACGGATCAAAACTGGATCGAAAACTGGCCAGAATTGGACTGGAAATTAGGCTAAAATTGGGTTGTTTCGGGTTGGAATTCGGGCCTAAACTAGGCTGTTTTCAAGCTGAATTTGGGCCATAAATGGGCTGCGAAAATGGGCCAGAAGTTGGGCAGAAATTGGGCTGCGAAAATGGGTCAGAAGATGAGCTGAAAATGGGTCAGATCATGAAGTAACATTATTGATCAAGACTAGAAGATTACAAAGTTTGTGGAATATTGAACACTTTTAGAAAAGAGATGTAGTTGAGTTGATGATAGTGTTTAGATAGGATTAGAATTTAGGTTGTTTTTATCTTTTATTTATTTATTTCTAGTTTATGTTTATGTTAGTTTTAGGTTATAAATAATATACGTATACCTCTGTTACAGAGGTCCACAACCAAATACAAATTGTCTCTGCTATAATAACAATTTTTCATTCTATTTTATTTTAATCCTTTCTTTTACATTTCATGCAACATGCACTTTCAATACCAATTTATTTTCCATGCCCTATTTTAATTCTAAGTCTTTTTCAATTCCCAGTATATTTCAATTCCCTGCAATTGCACTTTTCAATTCTTTTCGCGATTTCTTTTGGTTACCCAAAAATCCTATTTGTTGAGGCAATTAGAACCCATTTGTGTGAGTTGAGTTCTCTCTCGCACAAATCGCCTGATTCTATTCCATATGTTCAAAAGAGACGAAGATTCGTTCCTTTTGAACCGGTTGAACTCTGTCACCGGTTCTAGCACGCCCACACCCTACGGATACGAAGAATATTATTGGCCCTATTATTCGGCCGATGATTATTTTTTGGAAAACGAAGAATATTATTATTGACCCTATTATTCGGCCGGTGAGAATATTATTTTTCAGAGCGAACAATAATCAAATCAATTTGAACCACACTATCTATCACTAATTTTTAAGTAAAATAAAAAACAAATTTAAGTGAGGTTGTTTAAGAATTTCAGATATATTAGTTTATATAATTAAAAAAATTCAAGAGTTCATATCACCTCTGCCTCTTACGGTAAAATTAGTAAAATAGAGTGAATATACCATATGATATGCTTGTACTATTATTTTTAAATCTCAAGGGTGTGTTTGATAACACTTATTTACCACTTAAATCTGAAAAAATTTAGCACTTATTAACTTAAATACGTTATATAAGATACTTGAGTATTATTTAAAACATTAAGTGTCACTTAAAATGAAGTAAAATTTTAAGTAACATGGTCAAAACTTAACATTGAAGTTTGAAGACTGAAAATTAACAAAAATATCAAAAAATATAATTTTTTTAAGCACCGCTTAAAATCTTCTGTATTTAAAATTTAAATTTTAAAATTTCCAGTACTTTATCTAGGACCTTCTTCCATTCTTTAGAGTATAATTGGGTTTTGTGGTTGTAGATACAAAATTTGCACAACACAAAAAGATCCCCTCTCATTAATCTTCATTGGATTATATACATTTTTCCTATGGGCTTTTGGCCCATTAGGGCAACATTTTCTATTTTGGATTTTTATCCTTACTTTACACGTCAGCTATTTTATCCCTATTCTATGACATTATCTTGAGCTGCAAGTCTATTCTAGAATCTTCGAGTTACTTCAAGTATGTTCTTCGGGTCGGGTCACAAGATGGATCTGGCGGTCGAGATCCGGATCATCATCTCGGGCTTTCTGGAATATATTTGGTCGGGATCCTCTTTTGTATGGGCCGGAAAAACTTTCATGTACACAGGCCCTCTTTTAGCTTATGGGCCTCCTTTTAACAGGGCCATTAGGTGAAAGAATCTTAAGGCCCATCAAAAGCCCTCGAAGTGGGTACGGGACGCGTGCCAGATGACGCGGGGACGCATTGAATGTTGCAGCCGACGTAATCATTGCAAATTTGAACATGTGGCTGAGATGGCATTGAGATGCGTGAAATGGGCCGGGTCATGTCGGTCCGGTGCCCTGACCCGGGTAGCTGAAGCGTCAAGTCTATATAACCTGTACATCCTTCTCACACGCCACACTTGTAATATTTTCAAACTGTTTTCCTCTCAACGTTTTCTCTCTACCATAGACTCCATCCTTCCGTGCAACCTCAAATCCACTCCCAAATCCATATAATCCCTTGTTTGTCTCACTGATTTCGGCAAATCCCAGTGACCGTGGTCGATTATCCAATTGTGTGGAGAAATTTGAATCCTGCTGCAAATTTTTGACCGGAAGCAACCTTTTTCGCCCGTTGGTAGAGTTGCCGGATTCTGCAAATTATTCATCGGAGAAAAACACAAGGGGGAAACTGCCAGAACCTCCTTAACCTTTTTGTAAGTCATTCTTCTCACTTTTCTACCTTTCGTCAAATATGTCTGGGAGTGATGACACTAGGTCGGTTAGTGACCTGCAACTGACAGATACCGATCTGACCATTACTGATCCTGAAGCCTCAGTTAGCACCCCGTCCGTTGAGATTACCCGAGTCGTTAGGCCTAGTCCACCAGAGGTTACTCAGGACACAGGGGGTCGAGTTGTAGAGGGTGATGTCGGGATTAATCAGGATGTTGGGGAAGAGGAGAATTTTTGTACTGACCCTCTCCTAGCCAAATACAGGATAGACGCTCAACTTAAGAGCCTCGGGATTCCTGAAGGGGTTAAGGTTAGGCATTATCCTCAGGACGCAGACTTTAGGATCAGTCAGGGGCTAAAGGATGGAGAGATATTGCTTTCCTCATTCCACCTTGCCATACTGAAGTTTCCCATTCATCCTTTCTTCCTCCTGGTACTATTGACTTTGGGTCTGGCCCCCCTTCAAGTCGGTCCTAATTTTTATAGGATCCTGGCCATGATTTTGCTGATTAATAAGGAATTGAACCTAGACTTAGGTTTGACCGAGCTTTTGTTTTCATATAAACTTCAAGAACAGAAGGATAATAGGGGTCGGTATAACCTAACCTCATATGTCAATAGGAAGTTGTGTGACAATGTCCCGACATCCAATAAAGGATGGAAAGAAATGATGATAGTAGTTAGTGGTCAGTGGAGGCATCCCGATGCCATGAACATACCTGTCAACCATGTTTTCCAACCGACTCAACTTCCTGAATTTAAGAACTTTCATACCCGAGCCTTTTGCCATTGTGACCTGTGCAACGATAAGTTGGGTATGCTAGTTATGGGCTTTCTTTAGGCTCCTCGGGAAAAGAGGGAAGTTGGGTATATAAGGTCCCAATTTAAGTTGTTGCAGGCCAGAATATGGAGTCAGGATTTATGGGATAGCCAGGTTTGCCTGACCCGGTCTATATTGCAGGAGCTTGCATCGGGAGCATTCGCACCGACGATCACCTCGGGTTCTGCAGCAATTAATTCAGGGGCGAAAAAACTAAAGAGAAAAATGTCTGACGGCCAGCAGAAAAGGAAAGCGGTTGTCATGCCCAAACTTTCGATCAAGAGGGCCAGAAAGGCTGACACTAGCTCTACATCCTTTGTCTATGGGGTTGATGTCCCCCCAGTCCCTGAGAATCCTGCAAACATTCAACCAACGGGACCTGCTGGAGGCCTTGTTGTGGTGCCTCCTCCTCCTCCTCCTCCTCCTCCTCCTCCTCCGACAGAGCATCCTCCGGTCACGCCCCCGCTACCTCATTCCCATGATCCGCAAACGGGTGATCAAGTCGAGGTCGGGGTGATCAAGTCGAGGTCGGGGGTGATCATGCTTTGGTTCCGGTCTCAGGAGGTTTAGATCAATCCTTCTCGAGCCGATCTTCCAGTCAGACCCAGCTGTAGCCGGAGTGTAGCATTGGGTGTTCCTGCCTCAATATCGGATTCCCGGGACTTGGGCTCTGATGACGAGGACCAAGGTCAATCCCGACCTTCAAAGCTCCGCACTACTATCTCTACAAATGTCAGGAAACAAGATAATAAGGAGATCGAGAAAGCTGCTGAGAGTGGGAGAGATATTCCCCATGGCCCCCGGTTCAGGCTGGATACTAGGAAGGGCCATCCATATCTTTCTATGGGAGACCAGACGATCGGGAATTCAGAAGCTCTCCGAGAGATGGCCCTGGGGGTATGGACCCCGACCGATAGGTTGGCCATGGGGTGGTACGACAGGATGAGTCTAGCTTTGAACGGGCCCGAGCTTGCAATGAGGGTAATACATTCTTTATACATTTTGTACTTAGCTTTTATCATGCCCCTTATCTTTTGTGTTAACATTCTTTTTCTTTTAGATGTTTCACGCTACTCAGGCGTACAATTGCAAGCTTGAGGATGATGCCCGGGTTATAAACGCCCTGAATCAGGATGTTCAAGTCCATAAAGCTGGGTGTGCCAAGGCCTTGGAGCAGGTCAAGAAGGCCAATGATAGATATAGTCCCTGACATACAGGGTTGTCGCAGCTGAAGAAGGGCTCGCATCCGCCAAGGGGATGATCTCAGAGCTCGAGGGAAAGGCTCGGGAGGCTGAGCAGATGGCTAATCGGGAAGTACAGGCTCGGGAGGCCCTAGTTCTCCAAGTGCAGGCCCTAACCGAAGAAGTCAATAAGTTAAAAGGCTTCGGGGCTGCAGTTGCTTGAGGAGAAGGTCGAGATCGAGAATGTACTGGGCGTGGAGAGGTCTCGGGTAGAGATGTGCCACAAGGGTGGTAAACAGATGATCTCCCGTTTTGAGCTAACCTGCAAGTACCGCTATGAGCAGGGTTGGAGGGAGTGCATAGAGGAACTTCAAAAGCCTGAAGAGGAAAGGCAGATCCCGACTATTGAGGAGCTAGACCTCAGTATTGGAGTTGGGCCTCCGTATGACGATCCTGAGGCCGAACCCGAGGATCTGGCCTTTGGTGAGTTCCTTCAGGATGACCTGCCCGCTCCGTCTTCTCGCTCTAGCATGGATGGGCCTGGAACCACAGAAGAACAGCCCCTCGGAATCACAGAAGAGCCATCACTCGGGACCAAAGCCTCAGGTGGTAATGGGGATCCTCCTGTGGTAGAATAGGGTTCCCTTTTTCTAACGTTTTGCCCCCGTTTTTTTTTTATCTTGTGCTTGTAACAATTCAACAACGTTTTATTGTATCAGCATTGGCCACTGGGGCCTTTTTAATATAAATGTGTTTGCTTATTCATATTTTGTTGGGAACATGTATGATCCAACACTTCATTGATGTTGATAGAAATCAGGACATTAAATTGTAACTTTGGTAAGAATAACAATATCACCAGACAATAATAGTCGGGTTTTTTAATTTAACCATAAAGAACGACAGATGTCATGCCTGTGGTGATATCTCGGGCGCTTCACAGACTATTAGTGGGTCTGTGAATATCTCTAGGGCACTTTGGGCCCATGGAGAGGATTCAACACTTAGGTTTTGAAATTGACAATTTGTAAAACCCGACCACTGGTGGGTCTATGAAGATCTCTCAGGCACTTTAGGCCCATGGAGAGGACTCAACACTTAGGTTTTGAAATTGATAGTTTGTAAAACTCGACCACTGTGGGTCTATGAAGATTTCTCAGGCACTTTGGGCTCATGGAGAGGATTCAACACTTAGGTTTTGAAATTGATAGTTTGTAAAACCCGACCACTGGTGGGTCTGTGAATATCTCTCAGGCACTTTGGGCCCATGGAGAGGATTCAACACTTAGGTTTTAAAATTGATAGTTTGTAAAACCCAACCATTGGTGGTTCTGTGAATATCTCCCAGGCACTTTGGGCCCATGGAGAGGATTCAACACTTAGGTTTTGAAATTGATAGTTTGTAAAACCCGACCACTGGTGGGTCTGTGAAGATCTCTCAGGCACTTTGGGCCCATGGAGAGGATTCAACACTTAGGTTTTGAAATTGATAGTTTGTAAAACCCGACCACTGGTGGGTCTGTAAAGATCTCTCAGGCACTTTGGGCCCATGGAGAGGATTCAACACTTAGGTTTTGAAATTGATAGTTTGTAAAACCCGACCACTGGTGGGTCTGTGAATATCTCTCGGGCACTTTGGGCCCAGGGAGAGGATTTAACACTTAAGTTTTGTAGATAATCATGGAGATGATTTCGACCACTGTGAAGATGATCGGGAAAAATGGAACTTTCATTGCAATCCTTTGGGCTTTAGTGGCCTTTCTTTACAATGGTCGAAACAAAGCATTTCTATGGGTAGTACCTCTTTAGTCGAGATGCGTTCTGTGTGTTCAGTTCCCTTCTGTTATCTGAGTTCCTGAGCAGTCTGTAGGCCCCTCGACCAATCACCTCGGTGACGGTGTAGGGTCCTTCCCAAGTGACGTGTCTCGAAATGTGTTCCACGTTACAATACCCAAGTATAGGTAGTCAAGTTATAATATAGTCTTGGTGAGTCCAAGTGTCGAACCTCAGGGAGAGTCGGAAATATGTATGAAAAATGAATTTTATTTTTGTCCTTGAATTGATTTGATTGATTGATTTTGGTTGTTTTCTTGAATTATATTAAATACTAAGGCATTGGGAATTCCTTTACAATGTCGAAATCAAGTGTACCACATATCCAAATAAGTAATAAAAATTAACCAATACAATCATCATATGTTAATTATATTTGCATGGCAAGAAAGGGGTCGCTTGGTAGGATAATTCATACTAACAACGCAACTCTCCAAATCATGCCTATAAGCAATAAATAATTAACATACTAAATGAATTATATATAAGTTAACTAATAGAATCATTATATGTTCATTATAAATGCTATGGCAAGAAAGTGGTCGCTAATGAAGCAACTCTACAAATCATGCCTATATTAGCAATAATAATAAACATACTAATGATCTAGTAAATCCCATTAAATAAGTAGTATTATTAATTACATATGAATCATAAGAATTGTGAACTATAAAGATGTAATTACATTCAAAGTATTCATTATACCTATGTAAGATCATAAGAAATCAAGAACACCACATAAAGTGGGTTGAGCATTACTTATATCATTGTATGGCATAATGAATCTTAGATGTAATTACCTAAGTGTATTCATTGATTCAAAGAACTCAATATATATGGCATAAAGAGGCAAAGAATCATTGAATAAAAATTATTAGATTCATATATTATCAATAATACTAACCTTCAATCATTAAATACTTGGATATGCAAACACTTGGTTCTTCATTTTAAATTCATTCCCTAGCCTTAGCTAGAGAATTACTCTTCCATTACAAATATATAAATCACTATGTTTCTCTTCACTCCTATTCTTCATCTCTTACAAATGAAAGACTACCTCTATTTATAGGAAAAATATTGAATCAAATGACAACTAGAAAAGAGAAATTGGATTTCTTTTTGTTTGAATATTCATTACTTTCCACCTCATTGTCTTCTTTTCACATGTGTCTTTGTTTCTTCCATGTGCCTTTGTTTCTTGACATGGATCAGATTTACTCTTGTAAAATCATAATCCAATGAATGTGGTAAATCTTCAAGAAAATGTAAAAGTCACATCACCCTTTGGTAAACCCGAACCCGCATTGATTTCTGCACAATTCTGCAGTTTTGAAGCTGACTTGCAACTGTCATAACGCCTTCATTTCAAATCGAAATAAGGTCATTCTTGTGCTCAAATTGAAGGTCTCTGAATCAAATTTCCAATGGTACCAATGCCATTTCCAGAATCAAAACACATAATTATTTATAGGCATTTAAGTAAAGGGTGGTCAGGATGAATATATTTCATGCATAGTTGATGACCCAATTTGCATGGAATTGATTGAATTCTTCATGAAGACCTAGAAAACAAGATAAACACAAAAATATCATAAAACTTGAATAAAAGATATCACTATAAAACTAAAAGATGTAAATTAAGGGGTTTAAATATATAATATTTGACATTTATCACTAAGGCTCTTGGAGCTTGCCCACGTGTCCAATCTTTCGTCTAAGGACCATGTCCCCGACTTGGAATCCCCTTCTTTTTACTCTCTTGTTGAAATGATTCCTAACCCGTTGTTGGTAAGCTGTCAGTCTTATCCCGGCAATTTCTCTCATTTCTTCCACCAGGTCGAGCTCGTGAGACAAGCGTTGATTGTTTGATCTTTTATCTCAGGCCAGTGACCTCAATGTCGGGACGGCATACTCCGTCGGGATTACGGCTTCCGCCCCATACGCCATAGCGAAGGGTGTTTCACCGGTCGGTTGTCGGGGCTTGGTTCTATATGACCACAGTACCTCTGGTAATTTATCCAACCATGCTCATTTTGCCTTCTCAAGTTTCTTTGCCAGGGTGCTGAAGATTCAACGATTGGTCATTTCTGCTTGTCCATTGGCTTGCGGGTACCCTATCGAGGAGGTTAACTGATTAATTCCATGCTCGGCCATAAATGACCTGACCGGTTCACAGTCTAAATTTGTTCCGTTGTCCATCATGATGGTCCTTGGCACCCCGAACCGGCAGATGATGTGATTCCATATGAACTTCACCACGTGGCTACCCTTTATAGAAGGATAGGCCTCGGCTTCAATCCATTTGGTGAAATAGTCGGTAGCAAGGAGCACATGGGTCTTTGACCCGATGGCTTTTGGGAGAGGTATGACTATATCCATTCCCCATCGGGCAAAAGGATGTGGAACAATTGTCGGGTTCAAGAACTCTGGTGGTTGGAGTATATCGTCACCGTGCATCTGACAAGCTTTGCATTTACGTACATATTCCTCTGTATGTCGGGACAAGTAAGGCCAAAAGTAACCCTGGGATAGGATTTTATGGGCGAGAGAACGGGCACCCGAGTGATTTCCACAAGCCCCAGCATGTACCTCTTGCATCACTGTTTCTGCCTCGGAGGGAGTTACGCATCTCAAATACGGACCCAAGAAAGATCTTCTATAGAGCTGTCCCTAGATGATAGAGTATCGGGCTGACTTCATTCTAATTTTCCTGGCCTCTGCCTTATCAGTTGGCAGCGTCCCGATACTGAGGTAATCGATTATGGGATCCATCCAGCTAGGCTCTCGGGGTACTAGGCATATCAGCTCGTCGGGCCCTCGAATGCTTGGTGTAGCGATGAAGTCGGTCAGTACTACTCGGGTCATATCCTCGCCAGCAGCAGACGCCTGATTAGCTAAGTGGTCGGCAGAGGTGTTTTCTTCCCGAGGGATTTGGCTGAATGTTAGCTTTTGAAAACCTTTAGAATCCTCGAGCACCAGTGCTCTGTAAGATTCCATTTTGGGGTCTTTGGTTTCGTACTCGCCGGTTATTTGTCTGACTATTAGCTGGGAGTCACTGTATACGGATAGGGATTGTATTTGCAGGCTCCTGGCCAATCTCAGGCCCGATATGATTGCCTCGTACTCTGCCTCATTGTTAGTGGCTGAGAACTGTAATTGCATCGAAGCCTGTAATTTAGTCCCGTCAGGAGTATGGATTTCAAGCCCAATGCCTGCTCCATTGGCGCTTACTGAGCCGTCCACGAATAATTTCCACATTTCTAACTCAACGGGTTGATCTGCCTCCTCAGTCTCTCCTTCTAATAGGAAATCGGCCACGGCCTACCCTTTGATCGAGATCCTGGGAACGTAGGTTATATCATAAATCCCCAGCTCAATGGCCCATTTGGAGATCCTTCCGAAGAGATCGGGCTTCGCCATAAGTACACGAACGGGAGTGGAAGTGGGGATGATGATCTGGTGAGCTTCAAAGTAATGCCTGAGACGTTGTTTGGCATTGATCAGGGATAAAACTAAATTTTCTTGCTTGATGTACCGTGTCTCGGGATCGGCCAATGCCTTGCTGGTATAGAAGATGGGCATTTGGAGGTTCATGTCCTCTTTAATGAGTACCGCGCTAGTTGATACTGATGATACTGCCAGATATAAGAGTAGTACATCATCGGGTTCGGGTGTCGCAAGAATGGGGGGTTTGAGAATGTATTCTTTTAATCGGGATAAGGCTTTAGTTTGCTCGGGTCCCCACACTTCTCCCTTCCTAGCTCTGATAGCCTAAAAGATGGGTCGGCATCGGTTGGTCAGCCTTGCGATGAATCTGCTTAAGGCTACAACCCTTCCAGTCAGGATTTGGACTTCTTTGTGTGTGGTTGGTTCTTTCGTTTCGAGCAGAGCCTTCACTTGTGTCGAACTGGCCTGTATGCCCAATCGGTCGACTATGTGTCCCAAGAACTGCCCTGATGACACCCCGAAAAAGCACTTGGCTGGATTGAGCTTCATCCCGTGTTTCCTCAAGGCATCAAATACTTTCCGAAGATGTCCCAAATGGTCAGTTTTATTTCTACTCTTGACAATTGTATCATCAATGTAAGATTCGACCACTGTACCCATCATTCCTTTGAATATCCTGTTCACTAGCCTCTGAAATGTAGCTCCTGCATTCTTTAGTCCAAAAGGCATAACTTTAAAACAATATGTACCTGTCTCGGTAATGAAGGAGGTCTTTTCCTCATATGTCGAGTCCATTGGGATTTGGTTGTATCCTGAGTAAGCGTCTAAGAAAGTCAGTCTATCGTAGCCTGCGGTGGCGTCTACCATTTGGTCTATTTTGGGCAGGGGGAAGCTGTCTTTCAGGCAGGCTTTGTTTAGGTCGGTGAAGTCGACGCAGACTCGCCATTTCCCGTTCTTTTTCTGCACAACCACCACGTTGGCTCACCACTCAGGATACTGAACTTCTCTGATGAACCCGGCTTCTAGCAACTTTGACACTTCGTCTGCTATGATCTGGTTCCTTTGGCCCCCATTCGCCTCTGTTTCTGTTGGACAGGTCGTATATTCGGATCGACATGTAATGTATGTTGGGCTATAGAGGGGTCGATGCCGGGCATATCAGTATGCTCCCATGCGAAGACATCATGATTATCTTATAAGAATGTTGTCAGTTCATTCAATTCACAAGTGGTGAGGTTTGTACCTGCGTAGGTAACCTTGTCGGGTTGATTAGGCAATACCGAAACTGGCTGCAGAGGTTCTACGATGATCGGGGAACCTGACTCCCCATCCTGTAACTGCTATTTGGGCTGTGGGTCCAGGTCCTGATCCTTTTCTCGGGACCTCTTCCGATCGGGCTTATCCTTCATTCCTTTGACAGTGATGGCGTAACATTGCTTGGCGGCTACTTGATCTCCTTTGATATCAATTATGTCATAACCATTTGGCCCGACTCACCTCATCATTTGATGGAGGGTTGAGGGTACACCTTGCATCCTGTGAATCCATCATCTTCCTATAAGCAGATTGTAAGAGGGTTTCACGTCCACCACTACAAAGGTCTCTGACAGAGTTCTCTACGCTGCTGACACGGGCAGACTGATCTCCCTGAGGGGTTCGACTTGCTTTCCATCGAACCCGGTAATTGGATTCCTGGAAGTCACAATGTTCCTCGGGTCGATCTCCAATTTATCGAAAGCCCACTTGGTCATGATATTTGCACTGCTTCCCGGATCAGACATCCCGAGACCATCAGGGTGATGACTAATGGGTCTTCGTGTGGGACCTGGATGTCTCGGAGGTCATCCTGGGAGAAAAGTATCTGAGACTGCCCCATTCTGTGGTGAACCTCGTTTATCCCGACTATCCTGCTGACATGATGTGCCCTCCTCATTTGTGATCGTCTTTACCCTTCGGCGCTTCGTGAGTCAGGACCTCCATGGATCATATTAATGATTCTAATGGGGTGAGCTGGAGCTTGATTCCGTTGGTTGTTCTGTGCGGGTTGATGGGCTCTCGGGCCATCCCGTTGGACGTAGTCCTTTAGCTCCCCTCGGGCTATCATTGTCTCGACCTGACGCCTCAGGTTCCTGCAATCATTTGTTGTATGGCCGAAATCACTGTGGAGGGCGCAGTGCTTCGATCTATCCCTCTGGTCGAGGGGTTATCTGATTGGGGGGGGGGGGAGTCTGGAAGATCCCTCTGGCTTTGTTTTCTTGGAAAAGCTTTGCAAGGGTCACTTTCAGCGGGGTGATCTTCTCCTCGAACCTGGCGCGTCTCTCGGGTTGTGGGGGAAATTGAGATGAAGCTGGGATCGGGGGATTTGAGCGCTTGCGACTATTAGGATGTCGGGATGTATCTGAAACCTTATCCTTCGACCTGATTTCCACATTGATCAACGCCGTTCTTTTCTGTCGGGTTGCTTCCTCATCTTCGATCCTCAAGTGGCCCTGAGCCCTAGAATTGAGTTCCCCAATTCCCGAGGGGGGTCGCTTCACAAGTGATTGATGGAACTTGGTCCCCGGGATCAATGCCATCCTGAAGGCTTCCACGGCTGAGTGCTGGTCGCAGTTGTTGATTGAGGACGACTCGACATTGAATCTAGACAGGAAGCTTTTGAGGGACTCGCCTTTTTCTTGAGTCATGGTAAAGAGACTCGATATGGTTTTCTTTTGCCTCTTATTCCCGAAATACTGGGCCACGAAGAGGTCAGACAGTTGCTGCCAGCTGCCAATGGATCTCGGCGGCTGTTTCCTGAACCAGAGGAGTGGCGCATCAACTAGACTTGTCGGGAAGACTTTGCATAGCAGGGCTTCGTTGTCGGCATACATGGTCATTTTTTGGTGGATCTGGTAAATGTGCTCCTCGGGATACTTCGTTCCATCATAGGGAATGAATCTGGGCATGACGAACTTCTTGGGGAACGGTTCCCTGGTGATTTTGAGAGTAAACGGTGATTGAACCGAGTCGGCAGAGGCCTGGAGGGCCTGATCATCGGTAGATCGTGCCCTGAGATCCCTCATGACCTTCTTTTGAAACTCCGCCATCATCTCCTGAAGCTTCTGTGATGTCAGAGGTTCATCGGTGATGGGAACATCGCCTATAGTTGGGGCCTTGCCTGGTCGGTGAGAGGTTTCATCGTGTTCCTCCTGTGGTTCGGCTTGCCCTTGGATCTGTGATTGATCCGAAACTACCGGTGGGATAGTCGCTTGATTCATCCTTGCCAATAGCTCCTCGCTTCTTCTCTCCGCCGCCAGGCTTCTTGCTTCGGCGGCCTGACTATGTTTCTCGGCTTCTTCGAGCTGCCGTAAAAGATGTTCAATCGTCGGTGGAGCACTCGGTTGTCGGTCGCCGGGGATCAGCGCCTCTGAATGGGATCTCGTCACCGGCATGGCTATATCCGGACGGGAAGGATGATATTGAAGGTTTGGTGGTTGTATCTAGATCTCGCTCAACTTTTTGAGGTAGGAAGATAGTCGGCGAAGAATGACGGAATTTCCCACAGACGGCGCCATTGTGTAGATACAAAATTTGCACAACACAAAAAGATCCCCTCTCATTAATCTTCATTGGATTATATACACTTTCCCTATGGGCTTTTGGCCCATTAGGGCAACATTTTCTATTTTGGATTTTTATCATTACTTTACACGTCAGCTATTTTATCCCTATTCTATGATATTATCTTGAGCTACAAGTCTATTCTAGAATCTTCGAGTTACTTCAAGTATGTTCTTCGGGTCGGGTCACAAGATGGATCTGGCGGTCGAGATCCGGATCATCATCTCGGGCTTTCTGGAATATATTTGGTCGGGATCCTCTTTTGTATGGGCCGGGAAAATTTTCATGTACAGTGGTGATATTATATTAGTGACTATTAAATATATATACATAGCAATAAGTACATATAGATATGAACTTGAGGGTTTTTTTAAATAATAAGGAAGAGGTGTTGTTCCTCAAATTTATTTAGTTGAAATAACATGTAAGTTTATGTGATTTGAATTCTTAGTGTTTGACCGACCATATTACTTGAAAGAAGGTGTGCTGTTCAAATTTAAATCGCAAGGGAGTAGAGTGTAATTCGAAAAATAAAGAGGATGCCAATGTGTATTGAAAAAATATGAGTAGAGGTCACTTTAATTTACCCAACAAAATAAATGCAATGCATACATGGGAATATATTTTAGTAAAATGAATGAAAATAAAGAAAACATATTACACTAAACTTTTCCTGAAATTCTAATAAATTTCATATACGTGGAATGTTTGAGGTTCATTATAATTAGACTCGTCAATGGATTGGGTTTTGATCCGAATCTGATTCAAATCCAATCCGATTAGTCGGATATGGATTGAAAATAAAATCCGATAACCCGATTAGGATCCGAATCCGATAATCCGATTTCTTAACAAATTGGATTTGGATTTATGTCATCCGATCTGATATAAAATATATTTATATATATATAAATATATATTTGATATTTTTAGGTGTATATATTTAATACTGTATATGTATATAAATGTTAGTTGTTAATTATTTTATTATTTATTAATAATGATTGATCATAAATACAATTATTAAAAGTGTGAATAATTTAGTGTTTCAGTATTTATTGATTTTTGAATTTTTGTATTTTTTTAATTAGATATTCAAATAAGATATTCTATAATGAAGAAATTCGAATATGAATTAACTAAGTGAAAATCCGTCGAATTATCGGATTCGGATCGCGAATCGGGAGTTTTTGTCATCCTTATCAATAGACCTGTCAATAATTCGATTATGATCTGAATCCGATATTAACCGGATATGGATTGAAAATAAAATCTGATAACCCGATTAGGATCCGAATCCGATAATCCGATTTCTTAACAAATTGGATTTTGATTTAACTGATCCGATCCGAATCCGATCCATTGACAGGTCTAATTATAAGGACTTTCTCTAATTTCTTCATATGATATATTATAATATATTTCAAAGTCTATTTATTTTAGCCTTTTTAGTACTCACTCCGTCCCAAAATAAATGTTCACTCTTACTCTTTTCTCTGTTCCAAAATAAGTGTCTCATTTGAAAAGTCAAAGCATTTTATTATACCATTTTACTAGTTTACCCTTCATGCATTGAAATTATAAATCATTTACACAATAAGCTATCACATCATTATGGTGGAATTAAAGATAAAGTTGATATTTCATTCATTACCAATAAAATATTTTAAAAAGTTGAATTCCCCAAAATGACCTTATAAATTGGGACAGAGAGAATATATATGAACTTCCTATTGTCTTGTCATACAAGAGAATGTATTTATTTATTATCTTTTAATTTTTTTATTGGAGATTGTTGAGCTACAAGTAAAAATTGAGAGGAGGTAATTGTAATAAATTTTAAATACTCTATCTGTATGAGATTTATCAAAACCTCAGGGGCTTAATGTAATTTATTTTTAAAAAAAATGAGCTCCGAGCACAATAACATCCCTAACAAACGCAAACCCTAACCCTAAAAGCAGTGGGAGCACTCTGAAAGCCCTAACGGCCGTCCTCTCTCTCTAGCTACCATCAACCATGGTAATTACCTCTCTCTCTGTAGATTAATCTTCTTGATTTTCTTATACTAATGTTTGAAGCCGAGAAAGAAGAGGAAATGACAAGAAGATTTTCTCTCTTCAATGATATTTTGATCTAAGACACTTAACTTTGTCATTAACCCTTTAGTGAAGCAAAATTCAAACATGTAGTCCCTAGATTGAGAAAGTATATTATTCATTCTATATACATATATATACATATATGTGAATATGTATATATACAAGCCAACAGACAGAGATGCACTTTGGTTTCATGTCTTGAGTACCCCCTTCATAGGATTTCAGTGTTGTGCATTAATGTTGATTAGTCCGTACTACTTTTGGGTGATGTCGTGCATTTTTTTGATGCTATTGCTCATTCTACTTGAGAATTGGAGTTTAAAATTCAACGTTTTTGAACAAAAGAAGGCATTTGATTTGCTATAGGCCAAAATTGATCGTTTGGGAACACCAACGTTGTACATTCTTGGATATTATGGTAATATTTATTGTTGTTGTTAATTAATGTCTGGACAATAGGAACTACCATTACAATAAGCTATGTGTTCATCTAGTTTGGGATGGTGTATTTGATTTTGAGGGATTGATATGTCCATGAGTGTTGAAACAGTTGTTATTTGGACATTAGATGTCAAGAGCATGTCACTTTCTATATGACTAATTGATTGACCATTTTTGACCCTGTATTTGTTTGATTCTTGGATTTCCATTAGTACGAATTGAACTTATTGGATGTGTAAAGGTATACAGAGTTTGTGGATTACCTTTCCTTACATTGCCCCTGTCCCATGGCCTATGATTGATGTCTCTAACTTTTGGCTTGATTGGTGTTCATATGCCTCATTGTTCTAGAGGTTTGATTGATGCTTGTTGAGGGTGCTTCATGGTATTTCACGCCCCCGACTCTCGGGGGGCGCAGCCCTTTTGTGTTTAGTGGCGCAGACCAATAAATCTTTTTGTGGGGAGAAATATACCATTGGGCCTTTGAAATTTGTTTTTTAATAGTTCTTTTTTTAGCTGGGTGATGGGAAGTGATTATTTACCAGAGGAGATATTAGGTTTTCTTTGGGTTCCTTGGGGGCCCATAGGATCCATCTTTGCCTTCAGCTTTCGTGTAGTTTTCAACACGTGTTCCCCTTTTGACACTTTCTCAGAACATTTTTGCTTCCGAATGAAGAATTTGGAGCTGTATGCTTTGCGTTAATTTTTGGAATCCTTTGTGACCTACCATTCCTTGTTAGACTCTAATTTTCTGGCTTTTCATTTTTACTGATCTGTTTTGCTGATTCTTGTGAATATCTTCAAGTGGATATGTTGAGTGCTCTCTACAAGTTATGAGCTGGATATAATATATCCACATCCCGGGGATGTGAATGATCCACAAAAAAAATTAGACTTTTGAATGTCTTGTAATGTGCTTCAATATGCATTTTCTTGTGCCTCTAGATCATCTCTTGTTGATTATCAGTGGAAGTAGTGTCACAATTTCCTTTCAGTGGTATGGCTTGTCCAACCATTTTTCTTTGTATGGTTTTACTAATAATCTTTCTATTTCAGATACTGGTTTTCAGTTTTGCTTTCTATTTCTTTTAAAAGGGCCCCATATATTCATTATGCTTGTTTGCTATTTTGAAGAGGTAGTTAATGAAGTCATAAATGCGAATAAAATATTGGTTGATTGTCATGGTCTCTTTATATGTCATATTGCTTTCCCGGTGGGATTTCAATTTTGTTGCTTTGTCCATTTTTATTATTCCCCCTCCCAGTGTTGTCACGGGCGCGCCTAGGCGCTAGGCGAGGCGAGGCGACACCTTGGCGCCTCGCCTGCTACTAGGCGAGGCGACCTCGCAAAGGCGTCGCCTAGGCGCTCGCCTGGGGGCGTCTGGGGGCGCCTAGGCCCCTGCGCCTAGCGCCTAGGCCCTTATATTTGATATTTTTTTACTTCTACATTTTAATTTATTGGCTTTTAACTTTCTTAGCAATGTTTTATTAGTTTAAATGTCTTATATTTGTTATTTTTATTAAAAGTGATTTATTAATTTAATTGTGAAAATAATTTATTATTGAGCGCCTCGCTTCACTCAGGCGAGCGCCTCGCCTGGCGCCTAGGCGATAGGTGACCTCTGGCGCCTAGGGGCGCCTCACGCCTCTGACAACTATGCCCCCTCCTAAGATTGTGGCAGGAAGTCACAAGATTCCAATGATTCACAAGAAACTGTCCGTCTCTCTTGTCTCTTTCCCTGTCTGTCTCTTGCTCTCTTGAGAAGGACTAGAAGTAAGTGTGGATTGATATAAGCTGAATTAGTTGGCACAGAATGCTATTGATAGTTTTGAAGATGTGGAAAATACAGTTTGAGGCACTTCCACATTACTCTCCTTTTGACTGTGGTAACGAGGTCTAATTATAGAGGATTCTATACTGTTGTGATTTTGTCTGTGTGTTATGGTGGAAGTATATAAAGCTGAATGTATTATCATCGGCACACGTCTTCAGATCTGTATTCCGCTCCTTCACTATGCAGTATTCACTACTTACAGTATATAGAACAAACAGCAGTTTGTGATGGCAACATAGCAACAACTAACTTGTTGCATGGAAGAAAAAGTTCGGTTTACTGGTGTAGGATTTGAAGAGGAGAAAAATTATGAATTGGGAAACTATCCTAGGAGAACCTTCAATCCCTTTACTCAGATGTTGATTGGTCTTGGTCTTGGTCTGACATAGTTTACTTGTTACGGGTTCCAGAAGAGTTACTATCTTATCAGCTAAACCGTATCATACCCTGGTTTTGTACCGTATTTTTTTCTAGACAATCAATGGATGCCTCCCTGACGTATGTTTCAAAGTCTCCAATAAGCATGCTCCATGGTCAACTTGTATGCTTCATGGACTTCTTACAAATTAGGAGTTTATGATGATTTGTATTACTTTCCCAAGGATTTTATTGGATTTCCTTTTTTATGAGATCCCTATCGCTTTTATTTCGTGGCTTTTAGATTCAAAAACAGCAAACCTTAATTTCAAGCAAATAAAAGAAAAGAAGAAAACATCAAAAGGCTCTCTGAGCAGATTGCCGATTTTTAACAGTTATTCTTACCTTGTCCATTTAATTGGAATCTCATCTGTATATTGCAGGTGAACGTTCCAAAGACAAAGAAGACATACTGCAAGTCGAAGGAATGCCGGAAGCACACCTTGCACAAGGTTACTCAGTACAAGAAGGGAAAGGATAGTTTGGCTGCACAGGGCAAGCGCCGGTATGATCGGAAACAGTCAGGTTATGGTGGACAAACCAAACCTGTTTTCCACAAGAAGGTAAAACCTATTTCTGTTGTGTATCTTTCCTTTACTATGTATCATCCTTATCCATGTCTTAACCAACCTATGCGCTTCTTTAGGCCCTATTATACACATTTCCATTTGTATGATTGATATAGACTTCAGGGAAAAAAAAATTTACAACGTTGTTTTTGCTGTGTAGGCGAAAACTACAAAAAAGATTGTGCTGAGGCTGCAATGCCAGGGGTGCAAGCATGTATCACAACACCCAATCAAGGTTACCTCCTAAAGTTCCATTTACTTGTGTTATTGATTTCACGAGTGTTACTTTCTTGTTTCTTATGGAAATGCGATTGTTGCCCCTTTTTGCAGAGATGCAAGCATTTTGAGATTGGTGGTGATAAGAAGGGGAAGGGGACTTCTCTTTTCTAAGTGGCAGTTTTCTGAAGTATTAATATTCTGGTTTTATTGCGTTTTTATGTTTTCTGGCACTGAAGTTGAACTTTCAATTTGAATGCATCGGTTTTTTTTTTTTTTTTTTTATGCCGGTAACTATGTTGATTTAAGCTTTTACTTTTCTAAATGGATCGATATACCTTGCCTACTTGAAAGGCAATGTTGGCTGGGTTAGCTATTGAGATTGAGATTATATTTATGAAAATGGATTGAAGATATGAAGAATAATTAGCAAGCAGGGGCTAATGGAAAAATCCATTTGGTTTGTAGCACATAAAGGTCAAAATTGTTACTTTTAAGTTCAGACAGCCTCATTGCATCGTCTCTTTAGCTTTTCTTAATTTGTTGTCTGGGTTTTTTTGTGCTCTCCTTGGCCTTAGATTTTTTTTTTTTCCTTTTTTGATTGTTTATGGGTTGCGCTCCCCTATTGTCACTTTTTTTATTATTTTTATTTTTGTATAGGGTTAATTTCATAAAACTTCCCTATACCGTCAAATACCCCCCTCTATTATCATAATACCTCCTCAAGTATTTAATTTGATCACGTAGCCCCGACACATTCAAATTGGACTCAGCTCTGGCAACGGAAAAGTTGCAGGGACAAGATGATGTGTAATGAATTCTCTAAATGGAGCTCAATAAGCGCAGTGCATGAACATAGTTTACTGAATTGAATGTTTTGAGAAAACTTGCAGGGACAAGATTAGAGGCAGAATATTGCAGAACAAAGAATATTGGTTATGTATACATGTGATTGTGTGTGCAATGTTGTAACAAACACACCAAATTACACTATATCAAGATAGAAAAATAAGCAGGACATACAAGACACAAACATTTACAAGGTTAATCACTTGGTTGATCACTTTATTATTTTTTGGACTCAAAACTCGGATTTCTTGTATATAGGAGGATGATTTCAAAAGACCAGTTGGAGTAATTTTAACAAAATGTATGGGGTGGTAAGGAAAAGAATCAAGGGCTTATTTGGGAGTCAGTCTTTACTGGGCCATCAAAGGTTCGAGGCTGGACTCTGAATATCATTACCTTGACTATTTGTTGAAATTAGACAAGCTGTAGGTCATTATCCTCATTGCGGTTGTTATTGATATTATTATTATTATTATTTCTTATAATTCCTTTTAAGTGCAAATAATTCATTGGGGTCACGACCGCGTGAGTAGTTCTTGCCTTACTCAATTCGTGTGGAGAGAGGTAGGGGTAAAAGTCCGGAGTACCCCAATTATTTTATTTTTTATTTTCATTTATGGTGTTCTCTCAATGGCAAGAACTCTTTTTACATTTCTAGATCTTGTTTGGATGGGTTATAACTTGAAAATACTACGAGCTGAGTTTGGGTCCAAATCTTACTCTCGGTAAGTTATCATTTGCCATTGTACTACTTACGGCTACTGACTACTGACCTACCTTATCTATCATCAGGTTTGGAGTGTTGTCCTGAATAATATTATATATATCACCACACAAAACTTGGTCTTAAATAATTGATGAATCTGTCATATTCATTTTTATTAATTTATCTTATCCATGAAGATGTTGCAATATCAAATTGAAGTTGCTTGTTATGGCATACATCTGTTGCAATATTATATGGCCCAAGTGGCAAACTACCATTCGGTGATACAAAATCTTCAAATATTTCTTCAGATTTTTGGTAGAGTATATGGAGAAAAGTCCCAAGTGGTGTAGAGATTGCCAACTGTAACCCCAATGCATATCAAGGTTCCAAATTATTATTAGCCAATAAGAATAAAGATACAGATCTCCAAAGATAAGGACACTTGGGCCTCCAAGCTACTATATTAATACAGTGCTTGAAGCCCATGAAACTCAAGCCACGATCACCTATCAATAACCCTTCATTGTGCTTTTCTTCCGTTCACTAGTTTTCATTTCAATTCTTCAATGGCAGCCTCAACAATGGCCCTCTCTTCCCCTTCTTTCGCCGGAAAGGCGGTGAAATTCTTTCCTGCCTCGGAATCACTAGGAGGTGGAAGGATCACTATGAGAAAGACTACCAAGCCTGTCTCATCCGGAAGCCCATGGTACGGCCCAGACCGAGTACTTTACTTGGGCCCACTCTCTGGTGAGCCTCCATCTTACCTTACTCTCTGGTGAATTCCCCGGCGACTATGGTTGGGACACTGCTGGGCTTTTGGCTGACCCAGAGACGTTTGCCAAGAACCGTGAGCTTGAGGTGATCCATTCCAGATGGGCCATGCTTGGAGCGCTCGGGTGCGTGTTCCCAGAGCTCTTGGCCCGTAATGGTGTTAAGTTCGGTGAGGCCGTATGGTTCAAGGCCGGAGCCCAAATTTTCAGCGAGGGCGGGCTTGATTACTTGGGTAACCCCAGCTTGATCCATGCCCAAAGCATTCTAGCCATTTGGGCCACACAAGTGATTTTAATGGGCGCGGTGGAGGGCTACCGTATTGCGGGTGGGCCACTCGGTGAGGTGGTCGATCCACTCTACCCGGGTGGAAGCTTCGACCCGTTGGGCCTTGCTGATGATCCAGAGGCTTTTGCTGAGCTAAAAGTGAAGGAGCTAAAGAATGGAAGACTTGCTATGTTTTCCATGTTTGGGTTCTTTGTTCAGGCTATTGTGACTGGGAAGGGACCATTGGAGAACTTGGCTGACCATTTAGCCGACCCTGTTAACAACAATGCATGGGCTTATGCCACAAACTTTGTCCCTGGAAAGTGAGGTTGAGAAAGGGGATGGTCTATGGTCCATGTAAAATTGAGTGAATTAATTCAATATATAATGTCAAATTTCTGATTTAAAACTCGAATTTTTTTTTTCCCTCCAAACTTAAGCATTTACTCACACAGTGCTTGGGCTGAGCAAGAAGTCAATATGTGGTATACTAGTTTCGATTTTGACTTCCCTAGTACATCAGCCAATGAAAGTTGTTGACACTGGCTACTGCAAACATAATCCCAAAACACACACACATCACAACTTCTCTTCCCAATTAGATTTTCTCAAGTACTATTCAAAAAGATAAATTCATGTGTGTAGGTAGATAATTCTGTACTATAAAGTAAATACTTGATCAATTATATGTACCTGTAGATATATAATCCACACCCAAATACATGTATATACCTCCAAAGTTCTCTGCTCTCAAATCTCCATTACTAATCTCTTCCATTATCATTTGGCGAGTTATATGTAGAATGCTCTAGAGGTACTAACACACATACACGTATATATTCAATTGTTCTCTGTTCTTAAATCTCTGTCTCTAATCTCGTCCCTGCAGTTAATGGGTTTTTGAAATTCGATTAACTAACTAAGTAACTAAGTTCATGTATAGTTCACACATAGTAATTGTTTATCGACTTCCATTCATGTATACGTCACCGTTTCAATAAGGTTATGATGGTAATTTTAATTTTCCGGTGCCAGAGCTGAGTCCAATTGACGGTGGCAGGGTCCATTTGATCAAATTATATACTGAGAGGGCAATATGATATTAGAGGGTTTTTTATATATTTTTCTTACATATCAAACAAGAGATTTCCTTGTTCCCACAGAAATTTTATTCCATATCACTGAATTATGATTTAACAAGAAAAAAAAAAAAGTGAAAAAAAAACATATCAGCAATGTATATATGTGCATAAAACTTATTTTATTGCATCAGGACCCAAGCATATTGCAGAAATCATCAATCAAGGCTTTGCGAGAAGTACTCATCATCATTATCAGAATTATACTGAGGAGGAGAACCTGCAACAGGATAGGGCTGCTGATGGACTCTGTAGATCGGATGGTCTTCATCAAGAAGGTCCCATGAATACTGGGCTTCATGTTCGGAAAGGAGAGTGATGAGTTTCTGTTTCCAGTCTGTGGGATAAAGATCTGAATGGCGCCAATGAGAGGTATCACTGTGAAACAGAGGTGGAGATATAGTCTGAAGAGGAATGCCATTGTGATGACAGAGCTGCATCCTGTGAAGATTGAAAAATGTAGGCATGTCATACATGATGGTATTCTCATGACCAGTGAAGAAGGAGACATGGTAGGATTTTTCAATATGAACACCAGAATCAGGGATAGGATAAAACTGCTTTTGGGACCAAAACACAAACATAGGAGACTGAAATGGACACTGGCGAAACTTTTGTTGCCAAAATGGAATATCTCCGAAGAGGGTAAGCTACCTACACAATCGCAACTCAGAGGCAGGAAGGGAATTTAGTAAACACTGAGCAAGATATTGCAACATTTGGGATTTATCAAAAATAATACCTATGTGATAAAGATCTACCAAGTACCAAAGAAGAAAGAACGCTTCACGAGGAAAACTAAAATAAAACACTGGATTGATTTCAATGTGAGTGAGAAAAGGATAAACAGGGTGGAATGACAAATTTCTAAGAGGGCCGTATTCAAGTCCATAGCGATTGACATAGAGAAACTGGAATGAATTGACCATGAAACAACTACGAGAAATAAGGGTTTTTTCTAGCAGAAGGATCTGAAGGTGAAAGGGCAACTGAGAGGGTTCGAAACATGCAATCAGAGAAAAACATAAGGGAAGATTAGGATGAACAAGGTGAATGTCTTTTTTCAATCTGGAAAGAAAATCAGGGAGCACATTGGTTTTTCCTTTGATATGAGCAGCATCAAAAGACCATTGGAAAAATCAATTTGCCCATGTCAGGAGTTGAGCCTTGGGAGGATGTTTCTGTTTGAACTTAAGCATGTTAGGAAAACTGCTAAGGTCGGTCTCGATCAGGAAATGATGACCTATCAAATGAAATTCAAATTTTTCAATACTACATTTGATAGCCAAAATTTCTTTATAAGTAGAATGGTAATGGGTTTCAGCGGAGGAGAAAGAACCACTTTTGTAACCACAGATCATTCGGGATTTATCAGGATGTTCTTCAAGAAGAACAACACCCCAATAAAGATCAGATGCATCAGTTTGAAGGACTCGTTTCCCGTCAGAAGGGATTTTCAAAGGAGGAAGAGACTGAGACACTAATTTGAGGAAAACAACCGCATTTGTACATTGATCTGACCAAGGGGGAGGGGATTTCTTAAGTAGTTCAGAAAGAGGTTTTCGGTATTGGGCAAGGTTAGGAATGAATTCAGACATGTAGTTTACAATACCAAGAAACTGTTGAACTTGCTTAGAAGAGAGGTGAGTATCAGGGAATTGATGGAGTTGGGTAGCAATGTGAGGTTGGAGAGCATACTGGCCCTAAGAAATCTTCATGCATAGAAACTCGATTTCAGGTTGAGCTAAAATCAATTTCTTTTCAGAAAACATGATTCCAAATTTTTGAACAATATTATGGAAGGTTTGGAGAAGGGTGACATGTGTTTCAAGGTCAGGAGAGAAAAACAAGATGTCATCAATATAAACTAAGGCCGAAGGTAGGATAAGAGCAAAGATACGAACCATGGCTTGCTGAAATAGAGAGGGTGTTGTTTTTAAGCCAAAGGGCATCACCGTCCAATGAAAATGGTGATCTGGGATACAAAAACCAGTTTTGGGACGGTCATCAGGGTGGATACCAAGTTGCCAAAAACCAGCTTTAAGATCAAACTTATAAAAGATCTGGGCTTTGGGTAAATTTGAGAACATGACAGCTCTTCTGGGAAGAGGGAATTTGATATCTTGGAGGAAGTGGTTTAAGGGTTGGTAGTTGATGACAAGGCGGAGCTTACCACGAACTTGCTCTGCACGCTTATTTACATAGAATGCTTCACAAGCCCACTGAGATTGGGTTGGTTCGACAAGGCCTTCGGTTTGGAGTTGGTGAAGTTCTTGGACAGCTAACTGGTAATGTTCTGGATTCATACCATGGTGGGTGGCTTTGGTAGGGTTGAGGTCTTCATTTTTCTTGAAGGGAAGGGTGATGAAGAACTCTGGGTTTTTCCACAGAGGATGGTCACATTTGGTAAGGAAATGGGAATGAGAATCAGCACAAGAAGTTTGGATAATAGACTCTCTGAAGGAGGATACAGTGTCAAGGGAGAACAGGTTAGGTCTAGTAGTCCAAGGAAGGAAGTAATTACGAAACTTCAATCCTTTTGGCATCCAAGAGATTTTGGTGAGTTTTTGGAGAATGTCAAACCCGATGAGAATATCTTTGTTGGGAAGTTCAGAACCAAGGACTTGATGTTTGACAGTATATCCAGGAAACAACTGGAAGATGATGGGCTTACTCTTGAGGGTAATGGCAAAAGTTTCACCATTGGCGGTAGTGAAAGGGTAGTAACATTTTTGCCAGTAAGACCTTGGAAGGATGGATGGATTAATAATAGTCGAGGCTGCTCCGGTATCAAAGAAGGCTATAATAGGGATAGGTTTGGCATATTTGTCCGGAAGAATATGGATTTGGGCAAAGGGTTGGATTAGCAAGGATGGGGCTAAAGAAAATTCCACAGAGAAAAGATTATGAGGATAATCAGCTCCAGACTCAAAATCTTCTGAAGAAGTGTCCTCAGATTCTGATGAGGCAGCAGAGAAAGCCATGATAGTGTCAACACTGGCTTCATCATCAATAGAAAAGAGGGATTCAATGTCTGCATCTTCTTCATCATGCGGGAGGATCTTGGAAATAGAGTGGACCAGTTTTTCTCTAACAGCTTTGTTTGGGCATTGTCTGGCATAGTGGCCTGGTTGTCTACAAATGTAACATCTGTCAGATTTGTGCTTGCCACAAACAGGTTTTTTGCGAAAGAATCGCCATTTCTTCCGTCTAGAAAACTTGGGAAAAGAAGAGGATCTCTGGGGTTTCCACTTCTTAAAATTCTTAGTTTTCTTTGTAGTAGGACTGCATGAGCAAGATTTGTCGGATTTGCACTTGATGAGGAGATCAGATCGATCACAAGCTTTTCCCAGAAGCTTTCCTTGTTCATGAATTTTTTTAAAGAACTTCTGGTGGTTGCAGAGCTTCTCAAGGGATTGGAGAACATGTTGGTAAATGGAACCAAGGGATGTGTTGTTCAAGGCTATGTTTTTGGTTTGAAGAAGTCTAAATGTTTCATTTTCAAGAGGTTCTGGAAGTGAGTTGAGAAAAGATTGTTTAAGATTAACATCATCAATACCACCAAGAACATAGAATCGTTGGGACATTCGGAGAAAATGGGTCTCCAAATCTTTGCGCTTAAATGAACAGCACCTCATACTCGGGAATTCTTCACGGACAGCACTGAGCAGGCCATCAGAGGAACCAAGAATTCATTGTGTAAGACATCAATGAAAGCAGAGATAGTTGGCAACTGAACAAGCTGGAGGTGTCGGTACTCCCCTAGAGCGAGGTACTATTGGCGGAGGCAACCAAGGAATTTTGCCACACAACGAGTCAGGACTGAGCGAAGTTCAGCATTGGGAGTAAGCATCTCTGCAGTGCACCAAGCATGGATCTCATAGAACTTGTCCAGCCATTTGGAATGGGGGATTTCATCAATAGAAAACCCATTATGAGATTGGGTCTGAGATGGAAAATTTTGCTGAGGATGTATCGGAGGAGGAGGATCCTCAACTTCTTCAACAATAGGATCAACATCAGGGGGATACTGAAGGTTGGGATCAACCATATGGATAAAGGAGGCAGAGTGTGCTTCGACAGTTTCAGCCACAGAGTCAGAATAAGATTGTCCTTGGGGGAGGTTAGCCAATTTTAGTAAAATTTCTGAGATGGGGTTATGGAGGTGAGAATCTTCAGGCTGGAGCATGAATTGAACTGGAGATTTGCCTTTGGGATCAGAAGATGTAGAAGGTGTAGGTATTAAAGGTTGTAAGGATGAGGCAAGAATAGGTTCTGAGACAAGGGATACATGTGGTGTAGAGGTGCTTGGAAGTGGTGGGGGAACCGAAGGTTTTCTGATCTGTAAGTGTGGTAAGGAAGAAGAGGAAAATAGGATGGGTTGTCCAGGTGGTGCAACATATAAAGGTTGGGACATAGGTTGGGATGTATAAGTAGGAAAAAGGGGCGAGGAGCCAAAGAAATCAGGAGGACTGAACTGGCTTTGGGTATGTTGAGCTTACAAGGACTGCAGTTGTATTTTCAAGTGTTTCATTTCAGCATCTTTGTGGAGAAAGGCTGAAGTGAAGGTTTGGTTGGAGTAGGCCATCTGGAGAAGTTCACCATGAAGACCTTGCATCTTTTGCTGGAGATCATTGATAAGGAGTTCCAAAGAGGTGAGCTTTCGGTGGAAAGTGTTTTCCAAAGACTGTTGGGAGTGTGAAATCCTTTGCAAGATTTTGTTCTGGGCCAGGGCATTGGCAGATTGCCAATTGATAGCCGCTTCGGCGGTGGTGACAGATTTGGTAGATCCGTCTAAGTGGATGATATGAGGGTCTGGGATCTTGTGGTGATGAGTTGTTTTTTCTTGAGGATCATGGTAGGAAAGAGGAGGAAAGTCTGCTTCCGTCTAGGATGATGAAGGATAAAACATATAGCAGGGAATAGATGCAGGTTGAGTCGGTGGTGGTAATGGTTTTGGAGTGCATGGTTTATAGGGTGGTTTACAAATTGAAGGAGAAGGTTTAGGTTGTGGTGTTTTGGATTTACCATAGGTAACATAAAAATCAAATTTTCCAGAGGGTTCACCAAGAAGGTCGACAGTGGGATCACCATTTTCATATCTTTCCTTTAAACGTTGCTGAGATGACTTTTTCTTTCTTTTGGGCTCATCCTCAAAGTCATACCGACAATCATCACAATCACAAGCATAAAAAAACTTGTGTCCAGTGGCAGGGTCTTGGAAAAAATATACTGGGTCTCCAGAGGATTGGAAAGAACTGATTGGAATTTGGTTTTGAAAGGCTGAAGGAGATATCATGTTAATCTCGGGGAGACGTGATGAAAATATAGGAAGGGAACTTGGAGAAGGAGTATCTGGCTTGGGAAAAGAGATCTCAACGGAGCCATCAGGTTTGGTAGTGAAAGTAGGATTGGTAGACTGAACTGGTTTCGGGTGTTGATGTGTTTTCTCATAAGCTGTAACCCATGATTCTGGGAGCAGCTTAAGAAGCTCGGGTCTGGAGAGCTGCTTGGGAATATGGGAACAAGTTGCTTGATGGGTGGTGTTTATGTCGAGCAGGAGCGCATCATTGGAGGCAGAGGATGGTAAGTACATATTCATGGCATGATTTTGCAGTCGGTATGCCATCTGATAGTGGAGGGTAGCAGCATAGGTGGTAGAGACAGTGGAGGCGCCACCAATCTGGATCTGGACTTTCAAGGCACTAAGCAGATGTGGATCTGCTAAGGGCATGTTGAAGTTTGGGAAAAAAGTGAACACTACCGTGCCAGCATTTAAGGTAGTTTGGATAGTTGCTATGCAGACATGCTGATAGTGGTTAAATCTGGTATCAACCAGAGCAATACGAGAGGTAACAGAGAGACCTTTTCGACCATGAAAAGAGAGAGCAAGGCGAACAACTCCGAAATGGAGATGTGTGAAGCCTTGTTGTTGCCACTGGCTAGGAAGGTCAGAAGGTAACTCGAGGGGAAATAATTGTTCATGTTCAGTAGCAGGAATGAAACATTGGTCGAATCGAGAAGCTTGCAGATATTCTTTTACTGAAGAAGGGCGAGGGGTTTGGAACAAACGGGTAACGGTCTTTCTGACTGTATTGGTTGGTTTAGCAAAAGTTGTGTAAGGATTAACCATAGGAAGGTCGGTGACAGGGACTTTGCTTGATTCATCAAGGTAGTCATACTCATATAAATATTCAATGCGAGAAGAAGAAGAAGGTGAAATGAGGGATCTAGAACTAGAAGATCCGGACATAGACATAATGGAGGAAATCTGGGTTCATCAATTACTCATACCTACAATTATAATTTCCCAAAACAGTTACTGAATTAAAACCATATATGTTATACAAGAAGTGGTCTAGGCAGAGCGTGATCTATGGACCAGTCATGCACCGTAACTCTCTTCAGGTTTGATTAGCTGACAATAAACATATATCAAGCCAAGATACAGAGGAAGGTAACCCGAGCTAAACAGGCATTAACCAGCCTAAACGCTCAAGGGACTATTATCCTCAATAAATTGGAGCAATCTATGTGAATTGAACAAATAATCACCAAATACAAACACAAAGTAGTAAGTTTGTCTTGCTGCTTAACTTTCATCACCAAAGTCAGAGTAGGCAGTTCCGCTGCTTGCTGCTTTGTGCTTCATCGCGGTCACAGTCATCACGCTTTCTCTTAAGAGGAGTAAGTTTGTCTTCATTACCATCCTTCCAACACTGCACATCTTTCTTGTACACTAAACGGAATCCCCACTTGGTCGCATTCTTGCTGTAAGCCCCAAATCGGCGCCAACTAAATAGAGAGCGACTCGGAATATAGCTCAGAAAGATATGTCTCGAATCAATGGTTGAATCTGGGTGAACCGAATAGTCATACTGTATTATGTAATCGGGATTCTTATTATTACCACTAAGGAAACTAACCTCAAATTCAGTTTCAGTTGGCATGTCACAAAGACTAGCACACACAGCAATCCCCAATAATCCCTCATTATAGCAATCTGTTGGCAGTTGCACAGATACTTCACGATCTAAATACTGATCACTGAACCACTCTGGAATCTCTATTCCAGGTATAACCATATCAAATATCAAATCCCCCTGCACCAAGTTGTGTTTTTATACATGTGAAGAAAGTTGTGTTCTTATACAAAAAAGTTAATTATTAATTAATTCACTATAAACTGAAGCCACAATAAACAGAATGCAACACAAAAAAATAGATAGATGCCCAACAAAATGCCAATACTGGTCTCGAAGTAGAAAAATATGCCAACAAAGTCGGTACTTAATTATGCAGGGCTAGACCTGATCCGCAGACACTTCATTTCCTTGTCCCAGCTCTAACAACTGTCGTAGCACCTTGTTTGGATGACTTCAATATGCTAAACAAGATAGCCATAACAGAAAAAGAAAAAAAAAATCAAAAATATAAATTAGAGAGTTTTATACCAGAAAGACGAAATAAAGCCCCCTATATCCTTTTAGAGGGCTAGACATGTTCAATTAACAAAATATCTGGTGGAAGATCAAAACACATTCACAGAAAAAAATTTATTTGAGGTAAAATTGCAGATTTATATATCAAACCAATTAACATGAGAAGTAGTATGCCACATAAAGGACACTATTTGTACTTTCTGTGTACCATTAAAATCTGCACAATAAAGAGGAACTAAGAAAACTAAATAGTGAGGTGATTTTACTCTCAGAAGATGCTAGGATTACTCTAGGTATATGAGATGCAGTTATATACCTGATTGCAGATTTCATTAGTGGTAGTTTAATTATTTATTTTTTTGTTACCCCATTGCTAAACGCATTTCGTGTGAGTGAATTGGGTAATACACGATTGACAACAATCAATAATTTTTAAATCCAAAGAAGGTATATGGCAGACTTGCAGAAGTCTATCATGAAATATATCTTAGTGATTACAATAACATGTTGGAGAATATATGTAACATGCATTCATCAGAAGAAACAAGTATATGGAATGAAGCCGTCTCTGACTTCAAAAAAAAAGACAAAGCTACTGTATCAAGGATCAAGTGAGACTAAGGGTGGATATTGGCCAAGTTAAAAAAGACTTGGGACTTGATGTCTCAAGAAACCTAAGGCCTCATATTCGATTTCTACCGGATGCAAATAATTCGCTGGAGCCACGAACTTGGACTTAATAAGCTTTACCAACTCCATGTGATCGCTTTCACGGGTCCCATGGATTAGTAAGGACTCCATGGGGACGTTGATATGTGGAACTTGGCATTGCAGACACATGTATATTTTATTTTCCAGCGTAAGTAAAACCAGATTGTGATTAAAATTGATTACCTAATTATCTCGTTTCCTATAGAATTAAAGTTATAGTAGGAAACATGTTATCTCTCTATCTACTGAAATGCATATACTCCATCAATTACGTACGTTAGCAAAACAACATGTCTGAAGATTTACCGTGTACAAAAGGTCAAGAGAGAAAGCTGTTTCTACTCGGCATAACTCGGAGAACAGTTCACCATCTCAATTTGTACGAATTACAAAGGAATTGAGGTATGTTAATTATATATATTATAAATTTTGTGAGTCTGATGAATTTCAATTTTCTGATGAATTACAATTCTTAAAGTTTCATGTTTATTTATCTGTAATTGTAATTGCATAGAAGAATTATGACAGAAGTAATACTCACAAAATTTACATTGCAAGCCAAACAACAAGAGATTTCAATGTTCCCACCGAGGTTTAATTTCGTATCACTGAATTATGATTTAACATGAAAAGAAAAAACAAAAAAAGTGAAAAGAAGCATTTGAGGAATGTATATATGTGCTAACCATGATTGGAGTCTTAGGCTCAGAGCATGGGGTTAATTTTCATCAACTAAGTGAGAGTAGGCACTTCCACTGCCTTGTGCTTCATCGCGGTCACAGTCATCACGCTTTCTCTTAAGAGGAGTAACTTTATCTTCCACTTCCACTGCAGCTACATCTGATCCTTCACCACCATCACCACCCTCAAAACACTGGACATCTTCCCTGTACACTAAACGCATTCCCCACTTTGTCACCTGCTCGCCGTAAGCTTCAAATAGGCAACAATCCGTTGGAAAGCGAAATCTACAACTCGGAAGATAGCCCAGAAAGATGTGTCCCGACTTAATGTACTTATTCTGTATAAGATAGTCCCATTCATTTACGACTATCACAGTAGAATTAGTTTCAGTTGGCCTGGTACAAAGACTAGCACACGTGACAATCCCCAATAATCTCTCATTATACCAATCTGTAGGCAGTTGTAGAGATGCTCTACTACCTAAATACTGATGGCTGAACCACTCTGGAATCTCTCTTCCAGGTAAAACCATATGAAAGCAACAAGTTACTAAAAGCTCCCTCTGTACCAAGAAAACATACATGTCATTCATTCACAGACATACAAGTGCACACACACACACACACACATATATATATAGAGAGAGTAACCTGAACAACCAATTTCAGAAACATATCGACCAGGTATTCAGTACTCCATTTATTCTCCAATAGCTTAAAGCAATTAGTGAAGCAGGCCCTATCCAGTGATCTATAACTCTTTGCAGACAGATTTTCAATGCTTATTAATGATTGACAATCTTCTGCCCATAACCAATCAATAGAGAATGGAAGCTCCGGTAATGCTTCTAGCCTCTTGCAGCCTCCGACATCAAGGACTTCAAGTTGAGAAAGCTGGGAAATGCTGGTAGGTAAAGTAACAAAATCGTTCCTTTTTAAATACAAGTATTTCAAAGAGGATAAGCTACTGCCAAAGTTACTTGGGATCCCTCCTTCATTCAGATTGCAATCATTCAGATCAAGTTCGGTTAAGGAATATAAACCTGTTAAAGAAGGAAGCACAAAACCCAGAGAATCTTCAGATTTCCTTGGTAAAAACCAAGATGAAAAGCCTGACTGAGATATTGTTCCCTTACCCAGAGATAAGACTTTGAGGTCTTCTAAATGATTAATAGATGCTGGTAGCCGTTTGATAGCAGTTTCTCCCGCGTGGAGCTCCTCTAAACATTTTAAATTTCCCAGGTCTTCTGGCAATTCCTCAAGCTTTGAGCAGCCAGAGAGTTTAAGAGTTTTTAGGTAGCTCAACCTACAAATAGTTCTTGGAAGATTTGTAAGGTTTTTGCATCCACCTAGATCCAATAATTTGAGGCTGGTGAGAAGTGAAATTGATGAGGGTAATTCATTTACGGCCGTCCCATCCAAATGAAGATCTGATAGACATTCCATATTAACCAATATTTCCGGGAACTTCTCTAGTTTTGAACAGCCAGAGAGAATAAGAGTTTTTAGGCGTCTCAACCGACAAATTGTTCTTGGAAGACTTTTAAGGTTTTTGCATCCACCTAGATCCATCAAAGTGAGGCTGGTGAGAAGTGAAATTGATGAGGGAAGTTCTTTAATGGCTGACCCATCCAAATGAAGTTCTGATAGCCTTTCGATATTAACCAATATTTCCGGAAACTTTTCTAGTTTTGAGCAGCCAGATAGAATCAAAGTCTCGAGAGATACCAAGTGAATACTGCATGGAAGTCTCTTAAGATTTGTGCAACCTTTCAAATTCAAGAAAACAAGCCTTTTGAGGCCTCCAAGGGATGAATGAACCTCCACCAAACTTGTACATTTCTCAAGAATAAGTGTCTCCAGATTTGGAATTGCTGTGAAGTCCGGGGTCCTGGATAGCCTATGAGAGTGACTAAGGTCTATGACTTTCAACTTGGGCAAAGGCTGCTGAAATAAATGGAAAACAATTGAATAACTAGCTCTCACAAACACGAGTGTATTCAATAACGTTAAAGTACGTCGATAGTATTGAACATACCTTTATTTTCTTCCAGAGTTGATTAAGGCTGCTATAACACATCCTAAGTTCAACAAGATTCTCTGCCTCAAAACTTAGTGGCAGACAAGCTGAAGGGTATGCATGCCAATCAAGCAACCGCAACTCATTTGGAAGATGTGAAGGGCCTTTACTGAACAATACTTTATGGACTTTAAGTAGCCTTAGTTTCTTCATCTCTCTAAAGGCTTCTGGATTAAGGTTCACCACTTCTGGTTTATTCAGTTTCAAGCTTATACCTTCAACTTTTTCAGTCCCCTATAACAGATAGCACAAAGCAGAAGTACATTATAAACTGCCTGTTAGAATAACAAAATGTGGCTTCTTCAAAAAAAATAAATTATCTGTTAGTAAAAAAGGGTTGCTTTTTCACAAGTCATCGTACCGTATTTTCTGCCAATACATAACGAACATCCTCTCGAAGCCACAACCTGCTACGTTTCCCAGGCTCTTCGGATTCTTGACGAACAATATCCCAGGCCATTTCTTGTACTAAATCATGCATCCAAATGTGGTCCTCTGAAATAGTGATAAGAGACCTTTCAACGAGAATACTTAATCCGATATCTGAGTGGAAGTCGCAACTCTTGAGTATTCTTGTTACAAAATCCTTCTTTTGCCCTTTGAAGAAACATGAAATATCAAGGAAGATCTTCTTCTCCATTTCGTCCAGTCCCTGGTAACTGATCTCAAGCACTTGAAGAATTTTTCTGTCAGGATTTTTACGCAGCTTACTCAATGTATCCTCCCACTGATCCATTGTTCTACCACATAGGGAGGAACCCAAAGTTTCAAGAGCTAATGGAAGGCCTGCAGTATAGTGTACTATCTGTTCTGAGAGTTCCATGTAATTTTCATGTGGAGAGATTTTTTTAAAGGCCCTTGAAGAAAAGAGCTGGATAGCTGCATCATATTCCAATGCCTTCACTTCATAAATTTTAGTCACTTCATATGTGGTTAGTAGATGTTGATCTCTTGTTGTTATGATGATTCTACTCCCTGAGCCAAACCAATCATGCTTCGCACCTAATGCTTTTAGTTGTTCCAGTTGATCCACATCATCAAAAACGACAAGAACCCGCCTGCCACATAGCCTTGCTTTTATCATGTTTGCTCCTCTACCAATAGAAGTAATATTTATCTTACTTCCAACTAAAACTTCTGAAAGGAGCTTTTCTTGTAAAGCTTCCAAACCTTTACTTTTTGACAATTCTCTAACATTTTTAAGAAAGCAACTACCTTCAAACTGCTGGGAGATCCGATCATATACAGCTTCTGCAACAGTTGTCTTTCCTATCCCCCCCATTCCCCATAGACCTAGAAAGAGAACATCAGTCGACTCCATTTGTAACAATGATTTCACTTCCTCCACACGGGGCTCTATCCCAACCAGATCATTGGCACTAATTGGAGTTGAATGGTTTAGTTTACTGAGAATCTCTTCAATAATTAGTTGGATGCATTTTGACTCATGCCTGCAAAGTTCAAAAGTTGCCTAGATGGTGAGTTAAAATAAATCAAAATGAAACAAATACATTATTATTGGTAGTGATAATTCAATTTTGTGTTTACAATTAAACATACCAAAGAATTGAATACAGATTGGGTACTTACGAGTAACGAAAAGAACAATAGATTTTAGTCCATAATGTGGATAACTTCATCTTTATTCAATGCCTCTACTAGTGACTTTAATTCATTCACTCCAGTCTCCTGGAGAATTTAACAAATGTTTCTCTTGTCGTTGGGAAGTTACTACTCCCCACAACAAACCAACCATGCTCTCCAGCTACAACATCTAGTTGGCTCCCATTCATCCATATCATTAAGAAAGACAAAAACTCATAGCTCAACCCATGGACTAGGTATCAATATATAGAGTTTCAAACTCATGGCTAATGGCAATTCATTGCTTTCGTCTCACCTCACTACTGATGAAGATCAACAGGGAGCGACTCTTCCATGGGTCGATTTTCAAGGATTTCAACATGAGCAAAAGCAAGCACGGAAAGTTATTCAAAAATCCCTTGCGAAGATTGCGTTGCGATAACAGGTTATAGAGCAAAGACATAGATCGTGCTCGTCATATTCTTAACCACATCTTCTTCCCTCCGAATAGTTAACTAGCCAATGAGTAAAAGGTGGTTGGGGATTACAATGATGCACGAAGATGTGCGGATCGTTATTCTAAAAATATCCATACGAAGATTGACCTTCCCATTTTTAACAGTCACCTTCATATTGAAGATTCTTTGGACTGGTAAACATATGTTGAGTGGTTCTTTGATCACATGGCAATTCAAGAAGATAAGAAGGTGAAACCGGTGGTGTACATACTAATAGGTTTCTCGCGCACTACGAGGCAATACATCTCTACGATGTTAGTGGAAGATGAAACGTCTTTTGAAAGCAACAATTCTTCAGCTAGACTATGAGGAAATCCAACTTCAAAAGTCTTGGGATTACATGCAGAGGTGTACAAAGTTCAGGCCTATACTGATTTAGCATCTTTGAAAGCTCAACTTCCTCCTACAATGGAAGGGTTTACACAACAAGTAATAAATATTAGAAAAAGTAATACGTGATCAAGAAGAAGAATCCAAGGTATTGCATAGAAGAGGAAAAGAATGAACGAGACAGAAACAATGAGGAGACAGAAAGGACTCTTCAGTTGTTGCAAGAGACAAGGGTAAGACCTTTAACACAACAAAAGAAAATGATGGTGACACAAAAGAAGTGGAAAAACTAAAGGACGAATTGATAGAAGAATACACAAGACCTGCAAGCTCTAGCGTGTGAGGAAAATTTTGATATATAGTTATCATGAAGTTAAGGGAAAGAAAAGCCACTCGGAAATATGAAGCACTAAGAAAGAAAAATATTATTTGATGAAGTTGAAGAAAAATAAAGGTATATGGGCAAACAAGCTAAAGGAAGTTCACGAAACATCAAGCTCGGGTCATCAATAGTATGAAATTCTGTTCATTTTATCCAGAGCCAAATTCGAGCCTGAACAAAATTATTTATGAATTTGTTTTGGCTGGAAGAGACCCATTTTTGAGTGGAAACAACCCAACAACTAAAAGCTACTAGGTTTAGGTAATGGCTTATACTGCGTTTTGGGCAAATTTAGTCGTGTAAAACTCCAAAATTACACGATTTAGTCCAAAAGGAGACTGTCCAATACAGAAAGGTTTTGAATGGTGGTCTAAACAAACTCATATAATTCTGAAATTTGGTAGTTATTCCATTTAAAGTTTAGGATGTTATCTTTATTTTTCATAATTTTATAGAGGTCTTGAAAATTCTACTCTTCTTATGATTTCTTTTGTTTTAGAATTTTTTAATCATACATACATGTACTGGAGAGAGCAGAATTTTTTCTTAATCAATTAATTAAATTATCAATTGTATATCACATTGCTCCGTTATTTTATCTTCAACTTTGCGATTAAAAGTTGTTCTTTATTCAATCCTGATCTTTCGTACTTCTTTTTTTCCTTATTGATACTCACATACCCCTTTAAAGGGATTGTTTGAACTGAATTTGAGTGGAGCTTTAGACTTGAATCTTCATGAGGCACTAGAGCCAAGTGACTTTCCCACTGCAAACGTTCATTACTTTCACCCTTGTCACTTGGAGAGATTGACAGTTATGGTCTTAAAAATGTCGGAATTAAGATTGTAGATTTTTTTATTTTGGGGTAATTTCATTTTAGTAGTGTAGAAGGATTTAAATATTTTAGCTAGATCCTCGACAATAGTTTAAAAGTTAGAATAGATGGGTAATTAACAAGTAGAATATGAAAATGAACTCAAGGATATAATAGAGTCACTATTTTGGTAAACCTAATGATGTTATCGGAGTGCCACTATCTTTGTTCATCAGGACAGCCCAGATTATGATAGAACGAATAAGAGGTGGTTAGTTTCAAAACAAGAGATTGGTTAGTTCCGAACAAGAGATTGGTTATATAGGTATAATTGAATGTTTATACAGAAAAAGTTTCCCCCACAATTCAAGCAAATGCATGCACCCTCACCATATTGCCCTTAGCATGGCTCTAACTCTCAACCTTCGATGTGAAGAGAAGAGATTCTACTATCCGAACTCGCGCAACATCTTTGTTGCAATCAGACCTTGCCCACCTTGAACCCGGCTGGTGGGGACCCGAGCGGATGCTTGACGTGGCACCGGATCAATGATTGAGTTTGGCTCTGATGCTAACTTACAGACCGGATGTTTCACGGTTCAACCCAAAAGTTTAAGCTATGGGTGAGGCTAACATCCACCCATTTATATACCCATTTACTTTCCCATCCGGATCCGATATTGGACAAATGGGCACCTCTAACAGCTCGACAAATTATGTTTCAAAAATATATCATTCTACTCAAAAAACAACAATAATGAACAAATAATCAAAACTGTTCTCTTCATTTTGCCTATTAAATTTTACGTGCATATCATAAAAATATCTTTTTAAGAAAATTAATGAGATCATAATGACTTCAGTCCAGTTACAAGAGATACCTGCACTTACTTGTTACACCTACAAGGTTTTTAACCGTTTGATGTGTTACATAATCTTAATCGTGACCGTATCCACAAATCATGTAAACCTGGCCTAAAAAGTAGTTGCAAGCACCATTACTCAAAAGCGCAAGATACCCCTCACAAATTTGGAAATGAAAATAATACCCCATATTAACTTGGATCCTCTCCCGCATAATCTCTCTCCAGAATTCAAATGTGGATAAACATGCCCGTAATTATTTACATATTTGACAATTACAAAGATGCTCTCATGCCGTTAGAATTTTAATACATTTAAAATTTTTAGATAGCGTGGATATCCACCTTTGGATTAAGTTCCAGGGAATTCTGGAGAGAGATTACACTAGAGAGGATCCAAGTTAATACTCATACTATTAATGTGAGCATATTAGTCACACAATTTTCAAAATTAAGCAAATTCTCTCCCTAAATTTGATCGAAGACCACTTTCTATCAATGGGAGCATGCAGTCACACAATTATAAAAATTGAGCACCTAACTTTGATAGCAAACCACTTTTCGGCCGGCAATATATTCATTTACGATCTTACCCCTTCAGTTAACATTTTCAGAAAATTATACACATATTTTAAGAAAATTACTCTAACACCTTTATATGTTATTACCCGTTTGCTACATCGGAGACGGTGTATCCGCTTCTATTCGCTGCTTTCATCAGAGCTTCCTTCCACCTTTCCACTCTCTCCACACACAAACTTTTTTCATGAATCTCAAATTCCGATCCATACCTCCCCGTTTGTTTCCTCACTTCCGATGGATTCACATAGTAGAACACCGGTATCATGATTTGCCCCATCGTCTCCGACCACTCCACCATTTTTGCCAATTCGTCCAAACACCACTTGGACGAAGCATAATTCTTGGAGAAAACCACCAGACCGATCCTTGATTGCTCGATTGCCGTCAGTAGTGCCGGTGAGATCTCTTCGCCTCGCCGGAGCTCTTCGTCGTCTTTGAATGTGTGAATTCCACTCTGGTATAGAGAGTGATAGAGATGGTCGACGAAGTTCTTGCGAGTGTCTTCGCCTCGGAAGCTCAAAAATACATCATATTTCCATTGGGGAGTGTGTGCGCTCGTTGTAGCCATTGATACTGTGAATTCGCGTTCGCGTATATGTATATATATATATATATATATGGTAAAGTGTAATAAATCCCCTTAATTGCACTTTTGCAATAACCCTAAACTAAAACAAATCCCCTTCAATTATTAATTTGTTGCAATTTGTCCCAATACTATTTCAAAAAACTATCATACAATATTTGTTAATTCTTTAAATTATTTAAATATTATTTCTCTTAATTAGAATATTAATTATACTATTCTCCTTAAATATATTAAAGTAAATATACTCTCAAACTCAACGGTAAAGAAAAAAAAGAATTATAAGTTGTAATTATTTTATTTTAAATTAATTAACTTGTTAATAAATTTTAGTTGATTTAAATAATAAAATTCATTATCCTAGTTAATAATTTTTTTATACCAAATGAAATTTTTTTGCATTGAAATATATTCATAAATAAATCACAAATTACTTAAATAATAAATAACTTTTGATTTTCTTATGTTATATATATAAATAGTCTTAATTAATTAACTAAGCAATTTAGAATTTTATTTTATTCATATTTAAATGACCTACAAGAATTATTTAAAACCTACATTTTTTAAAAATTATATGTAATTTTTATACAAATTTGAATGGAGAATATGTCATTGAATGTCAATGATTTTATAATTTAAGTTAATAAAAATATATATTAAGTAACATTCATCGAAGAAAGGACATTTATGTTATTTATGAAAAAAAGATTTTAAAATGAGTCATTTTGCAACAAATGTGATAGTTTAAGAAAGTCTGTTCCCTAATTTATAGCTAAGGGGTTATTTGCAAATCTCTCACCATAGGGGACCGGATCCTCTGCAATCAATTTCTACTGCCATCAACAAAAACGCTACCATTTTGGAGCTTTCTTCTTTTCAACTTTGCCAAGCCACCGAGCCATAACCTTGCCTTAGCCAAGCCACCAAGCCATTGAAGCACCACTTCAGCAATCTCTTTCTCACCTAAATATTTAGTTTTCCCTCCAAACCATTGAATCAAGCAATCCCCTTCCCGCCTAAATATTTTGCTTTCCCTCCAAAATATACCACTTCAGCAATAGTTGCGTTGACTTCATCTCTTATCACTTTTCAAGTTTCTAAACCCTTTCCTTCTACCTACTGACCTCTTTTAAGCTCCAAATCTGTATTGCCGAAAATGAAGGTGAGGAACATTGTTTCGAAGGAGGGAAATCATTTGTTATTATGATATATCTTCATATTTATCTTGCTCTCCCTTGTTTAGAAACTCTCAGGTATGCTATAATTTTTATTTATTTACTTTATATTTCACATTGTAAATTCCTACTAAGTAATTTTATATGCTTGTAGTTATGTAAATAGTAATTTGTTCCTGATTTCACTATCAGATCTTCATCAATAAAGTGTATGTTTTGTAAAGTAGTGGACTGGAAATCAAAATAGAAGATTGATATTACAATAGTTTCGTAGACTATTTGAAAATAAAAGCCTAAAAATCAAAATAGAAGACTGATATTACAAGACTATTTCAAAATAGAAGCCTAACAATAAAAATAGAAGACTGATATTAAAATATTTTTGACTATTTTAAATAAAAGTCTAAAAATCAAATAGAAGACTTGATTTGTGCTGCAATTTTTGAGTTGATCTCTCTTTTTCTCTCTATCCTCCGTACCATCCGTTTAAGTTCATTCTTGGTTCTATCCACTCAAGTTCATTTAAGAAACTAGAAAGGGACGTATTATTTTGGAAATCCTAGTTTTAGGTATGCAAGATTTTTTTTCACTGTTTCCATTGAAAGTATGTCCATTAATTGCATATTTTTGTTCCTTTGTAAATATTAATTTCTTATCTATCTTCATCAGGAAAGCCAATTGAAAACCAAAATATTCATTAGAAGTACAAATTCAATCTACTTAGTCATATTTGAGTGGACTCATACAATTTTTTTTTAAAAGGAGTGGATTGAAAATTGAAGTAGGCTACTGGTGCGTTAAATACGTGACTAATGATTATTTATTGTAAGTGAAAAGCTAATATTTATAACTCATGCCGAATTTTATTTTCTTCTAGGCTACCATTTAATTTTGTTTTATTACTATTTTCATTCCTTATATAACTTTTCTAAATTCTTAAAAAAAAATCTAAATTGTATCACTTTATTTTAAATAAATTACACTAAAACATTTTATTATTTTTATTACAGTTTGTGAATGGATACTGGATGTGATATTATATATCCTCCAATCGAACCTCTTGAATTTAAACCCAAGATCAGAATGACGTTTTCAACCCTTGAGAGTGTTTATGACTTTTAAAATGCATATGGCCGAATTGTCGGGTTTAGCATAAGAAAAACTAATAAAATGCTTACGTCTTTATTAAGTATACTTACAAAAATTGACCAAAAAAAACAATAATAATCTAGACTATAAACCATATGTTTTAGAAAAACATGAAAATTCCAGAAACAAAACCAAAAGAAGTCTTTTAAAGGGGTAAGTAAAGTTGTATTTGGTATCTAAAATGATTAGTTTGTTAGTTAGTCTACTAAATCAACATTATTCTATGTTATCATTTTATTTGTTTGATGTAGGTATTGCCAGACCTCAATGACAGTTGAATTGAAGCTTAAAGGAGTTGTGTGATTGTATATATTTGAAAACAAGTTCTCTAATTGTTGTAAATTTTGTATTATGCCTTTAGGTGTGATTAGACGATGTGACTGGTAGTAGTACTGTATGCTTCAAGTTCAAATGGGTTAATTTTAATTCGTATCTATGAAATTGATGGTGTGGTGACAATTGTACTACAAAATTATAATTATTTTTAGAGAACTGTTTGTTGTTTCAGATGACTAATTCTAGAGGCAAAGGATGTGGTTCTTTACAATTGTTCTCTCGGGTATGCATTTGTGATATAGTTCAAATATTTCATATTAAGGAATAAAAAGGTTTATTAAATGGTCAGAATGGTTTCTTGCTACTATCTGAAGATATAACCTGAGGATTCATGCATCAGCATTCCATGTATAACAGAGGATTAGTTAATAAATGAATTGAACTAAAAAAAAAACAATAAGCTTGAGCATGTTCTCAATATAATCAGGGAGTAATATGTTTTAGAAGACTAATCCATATTAAAAGAAACCAAACTGGAGTAACAAGCTTTATTGCAACCTAACATACAATTCCAGTAACAAACTTAATGTTATTTTTTTTGTACAAAATATGCTAACATCGGTACAAAATATTTTGCCCCGTATATAACACCTCATAAAATTGAAACAATTTGTTGTAAATTTTCACTTTATGAATGATATGACTTTCCAGGAATATCTTTACCACTTTGGGTTCAACATATAATACAATTTAATTATATTTTGAAATATATATATTGCTGCTTTTAGTACTAAGTTTGTTGCATTTAGTACAAAACGTGCAAATATTAATAGAAAACGTGTTAAGATATTTTAATAGGCATCCATTTTGAGTTGGTTTAGGGTATAAATCTAATTGTATTTAAACTCTCAGAAACTAAAATACTCAAATTCATTACATTTTTAATAGTACATACAAACAATAGTGAAATTCTAATGTATGTTATAAGGTTTTACATACATGGTAGCACAATTTCTACTGATGTTGGCACATTTTATATTACAGACAACACTGTTAATACTAATGTTAGCGAAACGTTTCTATTGGAAAATTAACGATTAATAAAATTTATTATATAATTTTGATAATAAATAACTAAAACATCTATCCATTTACTAATAAATTATTCATTTGTTAGTTTTCATTTATTATTATTATTATTATTTTTTTCTTATTACTGTTATTGATATATTAATTCATATTGCTTAATAAGATCCTTGAAAAAATTAAAAATTAATTTCTATGTTTAAAAATTATAAAAAATCAAAATTATTGCACTTTGATAACTATTTGTTTATAAAATTCATTGGTGGTGTCTGATCAAATAAAATCTAATAAAACAATTAATAAAATCCAAAATTTAATGTCATTTATTATATATTTTTAATATTAAGAATAGAAAATTCATATTATAATAATGAAAAATACATGTCCAAATAGCATAAAAAATGTGTCAATAAAATAAAATACTACAAACATAAATTTCGGAAAATGTAAAAGTCATAAATGAAAAAACTATAAGTTTGGAGATAAGATAGAGTAACCCTCTATATATCATAAACCGACTAGAAAACAAACTTATTCAAGTGTCATAACACATTTTGTATTAAATGCAGCATCAGTAGTGTAAAATGCAACAACTTTACTACTAAAAGGAGTAATTATTTGATTTATTTTAAAATTTGGATGAAGTTAAACCCCGAGTGGTAAGGTACATCTTCTGAAGTCATATTATGTAGTTAAGTTGAATTTTTTTAAAATAAATTAATTAAAATCAATAAAAATTAAATTAAATAAATAAATGAATTGTGTATATTGTATAAAATCAATAAATAAATGAACTAACCAATCTTATCGATGTTATATATTGTTGCTTTTAGTATTAAGCTTGTTGTATTTAGTACAAAAGATGCTGACATAAGTAAAAAATAATATATTGTTGCTTTTAGTACTAAGTTTGTTGCATTTAGCACAAAACCTGCTAACTTCAGTAGAAACCGTTATACGATATTTTAATAAGTTTCGTTTTGAGTTGGTTAAGGGTGGAGGGTTACCCTATCTTATCCTCCAACTTGCGCAATCTTCATTTTAGTACTAAGTTTGTTGTCTCAATTATAACAATAACATATAAATTACAGTAGTAATTCACATATGAAGTGTCCTTACAACTTGGAGAACAATATTCACCCAAAATTGAAATTCTTCAAATATTTAAATTGTTGTTTTTGTTATAAAAAAAAAGTGATGCTTTTAGTCAAACAAACATGCTAACAATAGTAGTACATGTGTTGTAACAAGTTTCATTTTTATAGATTTAGGGTTAAGGGATAGTCACATTTTCTTATAAACCAAGTTATGTTTATATATTGTTCAAAACGTTTTCTTTTTTTTTACAACTTACATTTTCAAGTATATTATGATTAACCAATCTTATCAATACTACATCATCCCATATTATTTTTATCATTTGAATTATGTATATTGTATAAAATGAATAATAAATTAATTAAAATAAATAATAAATTAAATAAATAATAAGTAAAAATGAATTAATAAATAAATAACAATAACAAATGAAAACTATTAAATGAATAATTTATTACCATTTTATGAATGATATGACATTTTAATAAATATTCTTACCACTTGGGGTTCAGCTACATATAATTTGAATGTTTTTGTAAATTATATATTGGTGCTTTTAGTACTAAGTTCATTGTGTTTAGTACAAAACATGTTGACATCAGTTAAAAAATATTTTACCACATTTTAATTAATTTATTATTCATTAATGTAAAATTTTGATGTAACTATAATTCGAATCTATAAGGTGTTCCACACTTAGGCAACACAATATCTACTAATGTTGGCATATTTTGTACTACAGACAACACTGATAGTACTAATGTCAACAAATAAAAAATCTATTAAAAAAGTAAATATTAATAAATTTAAAAATTAGAATATGGATTATAGAAACCCGAGTAGTTTATAAGGTGTTCCACACTTGGACAAGACAATATCTACTAATCTTGGCATCTTTTGTAATACAAAATGAGGATAACTATTTTTTTAATTTATTCTTTTATAAGGTGATACTCTTTTATCTACTAATTCGATAACTAATTGTTTCGTTTACTAATTTTAGAATGAGAATGAGGATTAGGTTGAACCCCGCATAATTTTTAGTGTTTTGAGATACAAATTAATTAAGTAAAATTTTAATTGTGTAATTTTAATGGTAATCCATATTTAGGCAACATAATTTCTATCAATGTCGACATAGTTTCTACTACATACAACATTGATAGTACTAATGTCAACAAATAAAAAATCTATTACAAAAATAAAGATTAATAAATTTAAAAATTAGAATGTGGATTAAGTTGAAACCTGAGTAGTTTATAAGGTGTTTCACACTTGGACAAAACATTATCTACTAATCTTGGCATCTTTTGTAATACAAAATGAGGATAACTATTTTTTTAATTTAGTCTTTTATAAGGTGATACTCTTTTATCTACTAATACGATAACTAATTATTTCCTTTACTAATTTTAGAATGAGAATGAGGATTAGGTTCAACCCCGCATAATTTTTAGTGTTTTGAGATATAAATTATATAAGTAAAATTTTAATACAATATTAATTGTGTAATTTATAAGGTGATCCATATTTAGGCAGCATAATTTCTATCAATGTCGACATCTTTTCTACTATAGACAACACTGATAGTACTAATGTCAACAAATAAAAAATCTATTAAAAAAGTAAATATGAATAAATTTAAAAAGGTAAATATTAATAAATTTAAAAATTAGAATGTGGATTATTGACACCCGAGTAGTTTATAAGCTGTTCCACACTTGGACAAGACAATATCTACTAATCTTGGCATCTTTTGTAATACAAAATGAGGATAACTATTTTTTTAATTTATTCTTTTATAAGGTGATACTCTTTTATCTACAAATACGATAACTAATTGTTTCATTTATTAATTTTTGAATGAAAATGAGGATTAGGTTGAACCTCGCATAATTTTTAGTGTTTTGAGATACAAATTAATTAAGAAATTTTTTAATACAATATTAATTGTGTAATTTTAATGGTGATCCATATTTAGGCAACATAATTTCTACCAATGTCGACATAGTTTCTACTATAGACAACACTGATAGTACTAATGTCAACAAATAAAAAATCTATTACAAAAGTAAAGATTAATAAATTTAAAAATTAGAATGTGGATTAAGTTGAAACCTGAGTAGTTTATAAGGTGTTTCACACTTGGACAAAACAATATCTATTAATCTTGACATCTTTTGTAATACAAAATGAGGATAACTATTTTTTTAATTTAGTCTTTTATAAGGTGATACTCTTTTATCTACAAATACGATAACTAATTGTTTCATTTACTAAATGAATAAATAAAGACAATAATAAATAATAAATTAATAAAATATTTTTATAAACAAATAAAAATAAATGAATAAATAATAAATAATAAACAAAATGAATTAAATAATATATAAAAATAATAATAAATAAATATATATTATAATAAATAATAAATAAATAGTAAATAGTAACTGATAAATAATAATATTTTTTAAAAGCCAAAATATCAGAGTGCATTATTTACATGTTATCGACAGTTGAAGTTGTTATGTAATATTAGTGTGTGACTTGTGAAATTTGTGTTATCGTAATTTTTGTATAATAAAAAATGTGACTTGTATAAACCTATTTGTTGTTATATTTGATAATTGAAATGTAAGTTGTAAAAAAAATAAAATAAGTTATTGTTATAATTGAACCAACAAACTTAGTACTAAAATGAAGATTGCACAAGTTGGAGGATAAGATAGGATAATCCTCCACCCTAAACCAACTCAAAACAAAACTTATTAAAATATCGTATTACAGTTTCTACTGAAGTTAGCACGTTTTGTGCTAAATGAAACAAACTTAATACTAAAAGCAACAATATATTATTTTTTACTTATGTCAGCATCTTTTGTACTAAATACAGCAGGCTTAATACTAAAAGCAACAATATATAACATCGATAAGATTGGTTAGTTCATTTATATAACATCGATAACATCTTTTGTACTATTTTTTATTTGTTGACATTAGTACTATCAGTGTTGTCTGTAGTACAAAATATGCCAACATTAGTAGATATTGTGTTGCCTAAGTGTGGAACACCTTATAGATTCGAATTATAGTTACATCAAAATTTTACATTAATGAATAATAAATTAATTAAAATGTGGTAAAATATTTTTTAACTGATGTCAACATGTTTTGTACTAAACACAATGAACTTAGTACTAAAAGCACCAATATATAATTTACAAAAACATTCAAATTATATGTAGCTGAACCCCAAGTGCTAAGAATATTTATTAAAATGTCATATCATTCATAAAATGGTAATAAATTATTCATTTAATAGTTTTCATTTATTATTGTTATTTATTTATTAATTCATTTTTACTTATTATTTATTTAATTTATTATTTATTTTAATTAATTTATTATTCATTTTATACAATATACATAATTCAAATGATAAAAATAATATGGGATGATGTAGTATGGATAAGATTGGTTAATCATAATATACTTGAAATGTAAGTTGTAAAAAAAAAAAAAAAAAAGTTTTGAACAATATATAAACACAACTTGGTTTATAAGAAAATGTGACTATCCCTTAACCCTAAATCTATAAAAATAAAACTTGTTACAACACATGTACTACTATTGTTAGCATGTTTGTTTGACTAAAAGCAACACTTTTTTATAACAAAAACAACAATTTAAATATTTGAAGAATTTCAATTTTGGGTGAATATTGTTCTCCAAGTTGTAAGGACACTTCATATGTGAATTACTACTGTAATTTATATGTTATTGTTATAATTGAGCCAAAAAACTTAGTACTAAAATGAAGATTGCACAAGTTGGAGGATAAGATAGGGTAACCCTCCACCCTTAACCAACTCAAAACGAAACTTATTACAATATCGTATTACGGTTTCTACTGAAGTTAGCAGGTTTTGTGCTAAATGCAACAAACTTAATACTAAAAGCAACAATATATTATTTTTTACTTATGTCAGCATCTTTTGTACTAAATACAGCAGGCTTAATACTAAAAGCAACAATATATAACATCGATAAGATTGGTTAGTTCATTTATTTATTGATTTTATACAATATACATAATTCATTTATTTATTTAATTTAATTTTTATTGATTTTAATTAATTTGTTTTTAAAAAAATTCAACTTAACTACATAATATGACTTCAGAAGATGTACCTTACCACTCGGGGTTTAACTTCATCCAAATTTTAAAATAAATCAAATAATTACTGCTTTTAGTAGTAAAGTTAAAATATTACTCGCAAGTGCACGAATCAATTGTAGTTTAGGTTATGCAAGAACGAGGTCGAACCCAAGAGAACTTAATTAAACTCAAATTAATCTAAAACTAACATAGTTTCTCAAAGTTTGTTTGTTGAAGTGATTTTTATATTAAACATGCAATATCAAAATACAAATAATTAAAGCGAGAATAATAGGGAGAAAAAATACTAAGGTATCGGAATCCACCACCACTAATCCATAAACTTCTAATTATTCTTTTATCAATTCCAATTTTAGAGTAGTAATTTAGAAATCAATCTTATTACTTTCTCAAGATTTAACAATAATGTACTAATGAAATATATTTTTAAGAAATAGATTTTCCTTCGCTTTAAAGTGTAAAATTCTAAGCATCCTATGTATGCAATTTAATGGATCACATAAGATCAAAGATTTTTACTTATAAACTCATCAAATCCAAGCTTGATTAATTGTGATAAGAATTCTTAACTACTATAAATACATGATATTTATAGTGAAAGGAATTTAAAACAATTAATACTATGAAGCGAAAATCATAAGCATTTAAACCATACACATGGAAATTGATAAAAGACTAAAATGAATTTATTTAATAAATGGTGGTTTCATCCTCAACCTCAGTTGAGAATTTAGTTACACATGCTTAAAAAGAAAATAACAAAGTAAGAACAATAAAACCCGGAATTGAAGATAAATTCTTCTCCTCTTTGGTGTCCTTCTTGCTCTACTCCTTCTTTTTCTCTTCTCCTTCTTCTTCTTCAAGATGTATCCATATTTATAGAGAAATATTGGAATGAAATTACAACTTGTAAAGAGAAATGAAATATTCTTTTCTTTTCTTTTTCTTTGAATATACATAACTTTCCATCACATTTTGTTCTTTTCCCATATGCATTTGAATCTTCCAACTTTCATCCACGTGCATTTGATTCATCCAACTTTCATCCATGTGCATTTGATTCATTTCTCACTTACACATATAAATGAAAGACATAAATGTAGATGTAATTTAATGACATTGAAAATGATTTATTCAACAATTTTATTATATAAATTAAGTTTTGTGCACTTATCATTATTACACTTCTAAATTAATTAAAATAAATAGTTTTACCTACTAACAAATATACATTTGGGGATAAAATATGTATGTAAAATGGACTTATCAGTAAAGTTGTTGCATTTTACACTACTGATGCTGCATTTAATACAAAATGTGTTATGACACTTGAATAAGTTTGTTTTCTAGTCGGTTTATGATATATAGAGGGTTACTCTATCTTATCTCCAAACTTATAGTTTTTTCATTTATGACTTTTACATTTTCCGAAATTTATGTTTGTAGTATTTTATTTTATTGACACATTTTTTATGCTATTTGGACATGTATTTTTCATTATTATAATATGAATTTTCTATTCTTAATATTAAAAATATATAATAAATGACATTAAATTTTGGATATTATTAATTGTTTTATTAGATTTTATTTGATCAGACACCACCAATGAATTTTATAAACAAATAGTTATCAAAGTGCAATAATTTTGATTTTTTATAATTTTTAAACATAGAAATTAATTTTTAATTTTTTCAAGGATCTTATTAAGCAATATGAATTAATATATCAATAACAGTAATAAGCAAAAAAAATAAAAAATAATAATAAATGAAAACTAACAAATGAATAATTTATTAGTAAATGGATAGATGTTTTAGTTATTTATTATCAAAATTATATAATAAATTTTATTAATCGTTAATTTTCCAATAGAAACGTTTCGCTGACATTAGTTTCAATTTACAACATATTGTTTCAATTTTAGGAGGTGTTATATACGGGGCAAAATATTTTGTACCGATGTTAGCATATTTTGTACAAAAAAATAACATTAAGTTTGTTACTGGAATTGTATGTTAGGTTGCAATAAAGCTTGTTACTCCAGTTTGGTTTCTTTTAATATGGATTAGTCTTCTAAAACATATTACTCCCTGATTATATTGAGAACAAGCTCAAGCTTATTGTTTTTTTTTTTAGTTCAATTCATTTATTAACTAATCCTCTGTTATACATGGAATGCTGATGCATGAATCCTCAGGTTATATCTTCAGATAGTAGCAAGAAACCATTCTGACCATTTAATAAACCTTTTTATTCCTTAATATGAAATATTTGAACTATATCACAAATGCATACCCGAGAGAACAATTGTAAAGAACCACATCCTTTGCCTCTAGAATTAGTCATCTGAAACAACAAACAGTTCTCTAAAAATAATTATAATTTTGCAGTACAATTGTCACCACACCATCAATTTCATAGATACGAATTAAAATTAACCCATTTGAACTTGAAGCATACAGTACTACTACCAATCACATCGTCTAATCACACCTAAAGGCATAATACAAAATTTACAACAATTAGAGAACTTGTTTTCAAAGATATACAATCACACAACTCCTTTAAGCTTCAATTCAACTGTCATTGAGGTCTTGCAATACCTACATCAAACAAATAAAATGATAAATAGAATAATGCTGATTTAGTAGACTAACTAACAAACTAATCATTTTAGATACCAAATACAACTTTACTTACCCCTTCAAAAGACTTCTTTTGGTTTTGTTTATGGAATTTTCATGTTTTTCTAAAACACATGGTTTACAGTCTGGATTATTATTGTTTTTTTTGGTCGATTTTTGTAAGTATACTTAATAAAGACGTAAGCATTGTATTAGCTTTTCTTATGCCAAACCCAACAATTCAGCCATATGCATTTTAAAAGTCATAAACACTCTCAAGGGTTAAAAACGTCATTCCGATCCTGGGTTTAAATTCAAGAGGCTCGATTGGAGGATATATAATATCACATCCAGTATCCATTCACAAACTGTAATAAAAATAATAAAATGTTTTAGTGTAATTTATTTAAAATAAAGTGATACAATTTAGATTTGTTTTTAAGAATTTAGAAAAAGTATATAAGGAATGAAAATAGTAATAAAAGAAAATTAAATGGTCGCCTAGAAGAAAATAAAATTCGGCATGGGTTATAAATATTAGCTTTTCACTTACAATAAATAATCATTAGTCACGTATTTAACGCACCAGTAGCCTACTTCAATTTTCAATCCACTCCTTTTAAAAAACAATTGTATGAGTCCACTCAAACATGACTAAGTAGATTGAATTTGTACTTCTAATGAATATTTTGGTTTTCAATTGGCTTTCCTGATGAAGATAGATAAGAAATTAATATTTACAAAGGAACAAAAATATGCAATTAATGGACATACTTTCAATGGAAACAGTGAAAAAAAATCTTGCATACCTGAAACTGAAACTAGGATTTCCAAAATAATACGTCCCTTTATAGTTTCTCAAATGAACTTGAGTGGATAGAACCAAGAATGAACTTAAACGGATGGTACGGAGGATAGAGAGAAAAAGAGAGATCAACTAAAAAATTACAGCACAAATCAAGTCTTCTATTTGATTTTTAGACTTTTATTTAAAATAGTCAAAAATATTTTAATATCAGTCTTCTATTTTTATTGTTAGGCTTCTATTTTGAAATAGTCTTGTAATATCAGTCTTCTATTTTGAATTTTAGGCTTCTATTTTCAAATAGTCTACGAAACTATTGAATATCAGTCTTCTATTTTGATTTCCAGTCCCCTACTTTACAAAACATACACTTTATTGATGAAGATCTGATAGTGAATCATGAACAAATTACTATTTACATAACTACAAGCATATAAAATTACTTAGTAGGAATTTACAATGTGAAATATAAAGTAAATAAATAAAAATTATAGCATACCTGAGAGTTTCTAAACAAGGGAGAGCAAGATAAATATGAAGATATATCATAATAACAGATGATTTCCCTCATTCGAAACAATGCTCCTCACCTTCATTTTCAGCAATACAGATTTGGAGCTTAAAAGAGGTCGGTAGGTAGAAGGAAAGGGTTTAGAAACATGAAGAGTGATAAGAGATGAAGTTAACGCAACTATTGCTGAAGTGGTATATTTTGGAGGGAAAACTAAATATTTAGGCGGGAAGGGGATTGCTTGCTTCAATGGCTTGGAGGGAAAACTAAATATTTAAGTGGGAAAGAGATTGCTGAAGTGGTGCTTCAATGGCTTGGTGGCTTGGCTAAGGTAAGGTTGTGGCTTGATGGCTTGGCGAAGTTGAAAAGAAAAAAGCTCAATATTTTTGTTGATGGCAGCAGAAATTGATTGCAGGTAATCGGGGTCCCTCACGAGAGATGGATAGATAGTAGTGAGAGATGTGAGGAGACTAGTGAGTCAGATGTCTTGCAATCATGAAAGAAGGCGGTAGGTGGGAACATAATTCGTCTACTGTACAAGCCCTCTCCAATTACCATCTGATGGTCAATATTGAGCCACGCGTCCTGTGGGGGCCACTGACTTAAAGTCAACAAAGATGAATTTTTTTACTCAGCACTGTTCAATCATTTACCACATGTAACACCCCGTGTTATTTTCCTTTTTCCTGAAATTATATTTAATTTAATTTCGATAATGACGTCACTTGTTATTGACGTATTGTTTATTCTTGGTATTGGGTACCTGTAAATTTTTCGCGTTTAGTTTTAAAAGTCGACTGGATAACTTTACGTTTTTTCCTGGACGACTACGCGAATTATCGTTATCGATTACACGGTCTCATTTCGACGTTAGTTTATTCGACGTTTAATGATTAGCGTTTCAATTGGATGACGACACATTTTAATTGGTCGGGCTTGTTTAAGTGTTCCGACGTTTGGGTTTCTACCCCGATATATTTTATTGGGCATCCCGTTATTATTTTGGACTTACGAGATTATGTTTGGACGTTCCCGGTATTTATTGGGATTTATCGTATATATATATATTTAATTGTAATTATATATATATAGTTTTGGGGGTTATTTCGTAATTATAGATAAATAGAGGGCTAGTATTATAATTTGGGAAGCTATTGTCACATTTATTTCTTTTGGTCACATGGCATGTCACATGAGCCTATTGACAATTAGGCTGTACAAAATTCAATTTTAGGATATATATATATATATTAAATAAATATGATATATGTATATGTATACGTGCATCTTCTCCTACACTACTGCTGAATGACCACTTCTTTCCTCCTTCTCCACGACGGAACCACCTCTTCTCCTCTCTTCATGCACGGCTGATGCGGCAGCACCTCTCTACCTCCATGATCGCCGGCAAGAGAGTCGGCTGAAAGGGTGGTCGCTAGCGGGCGGCAACACGCAGAGTCGCCGGACTGTGAGAGCTGCGGCTGGAGCAGGGCTGTGGACGGCGGCGGTTCGCGGTGGTCGGCGAGGCTAGCAGGTGGTGGTCGCGCACGGCGGCGCAGGGCGGCGTCGGTGGTGGCGCAAGGGACGGCCAGCGCAGAGACGCGCGTGAGCAGGGACGTGTCCGGTTGGGCTTCGGCCAATTTTTCGGCGACCTTCCGGTGATCGGTTTGAGCCGATTTTCGGTGAGTAGCTCCGTATATACATGGTATTCGATATATATTAATTTCATGATTTTAGGATTAACGATTTGTCCGGAAATCGCAATTATAGGTTATAGTTTCCGTTTGGGGTATTTTAGATTTAACCCAATTAATTAACCAAATATTAATGGGCTTCGTATATATCGTATAAGTTGTCGAGACGGACATTTCGATATATTCGAAATAATTATCGGACGAATTTGGTCGGCGGGCTTCGTGTTCGGGCGCCGGTACTGTGCTGTTTGGACTGTTCGGTAACGTATAAATTAGGTGGGAAACTTTATTTCTCACTCCGCATTATTGAAGTAGTTTAGGGGTGCAAAATCCTTATTTAATTTATTATAGATATATTAAATTGCTAGTTTAAATATCTATAAATTGTTTAGGATCAGAATGTGGCTTAGGAATTAATTTAAGAAAATCTATTAAATTATTCCTATATGATTAAATAATATTCTTATTTAAATTAAATAAGAATAGACGGCTTAGAAAACCCTTACGAATTTAAATGGGTTAGTATAGAGATTCGTAAAGCTTAGACGATGTGCTAGGTTCTTTTTGGAATACGTGAAATAATTGTTTAAATCATTTTGAAAAGGCATATTAATTGAAAATGAGATATTTTCTAAAGAATTAAAAAGAAAATATATTTTTGGAGAACATGAATTATATATGAAATTGTTTTCATATAGTTTAAATGCTTTATTGTATTTTTAAAAGCATGTAAAGAGATTTGAGAATTTTTGTTGATATTATCATGTGGATAATTACATAAATATGATGCATGATATATTTATGTTGAGATGTGATTTGATTGTACACCATGTCGTGTGAGCACATGGGTGTTGGTGCGTGTAGTGCACGGTTTCACCATTGACAGAGAGAGTTCATTTGGTGTGGTCTACTTCATTTCGTGTGGTTTATGAGTAGACGTTTGTGTCGGATCATCACAACAACTGGCCAGGAGGTATCACGCCTACGGAACTAAAAAGCCGACAAATGTGAGTTAGGAGTCCAGGTAGAGGCTCATGTTCTTGACTCAAGGGTAGTCATGGCGTACGGAGTTGCAAGTTGGGCTCTCGTACAACCGTCTTCCTTGTTGAAGTGATAAAGAGAAAAATCACTTGGGAAAGGTCGGTGTGGTAACTCTACACTATGATGAGTGGACAGAGTTTGTATCCGTTGCCCTTGGGAAGGGTGTGTTGTGTGTGAGTATCACGTGGGGTGTTGAGTCACATTACACTGCACACTGTTTATGTGATCTCGTTTAACATGTATATGTGCTATATTACATGTGATGTTGGAGCATGCTAGTTATGAATATTGTGAATTAAATTCATATTTTATAAATGCTCAGATGAAAATGAATAATGTGAAACAAGCCTTTAAATGAGAAAATCATTATAGTATAAATGAAACATATAATCTTTATACTTGTGTTATATGCTTTTATGCCTTTGAGGGAGGTTAAGTGTATTGACGTAGTAATCTCTGTGAGTAGTTGAGGCTACTGGTGGATGTGGAGTTGATTTTGATTTGTGGCCTTAGAGAGGACTGTTAATTGTTTTGTGGTTGTAGTTAGTTGTGTGATACCTTTAGAGATTTGAGGTCAGTGATTGACTTAGTATCAATTGTGATTGAGGCCTTAGATAAGGCGGTTGATGTGATTGTGGTCTTAGTGGATGTGGTAGTATAGACCTTTAAGTGTTTTTCATTCTTTTGAGGAATGGGTAGAGGTTATGATTGAAGTAATTTCATTAAGTACTTAGGGTACTGTAGCGTGGTTTCTAGTGCTTAGTTCATTCCCCTAAGCATTTCTTGTACAGTGTTTATACACTAGTACGTGGCCTTTGACTTACATGTCATTCCTTGACTCGTTGGTTACGGCGTGGTGCCGAACCTCTTCCATGTGTTGTCGTTTGGTTTCGTGAGGTTGGGAACGGACAGTTGTGTTCCGTGAAACCAATGTAGTACTCTTCCTTTACCGTCCTCTCGGACATTATAGGAATCCATAGAGTTGTGTTTTCTCTTATTGGCTGTCATTTCGAAAACGGTGTTTCCTAAGTTTTGAAGTAAACTCTTGTATTTAAAAGGAAAAACCCGTTTTCGCCTACCCCCGTATAAATGAAAAGTTTTAATACTTATAAAATGATCTTGTGATCTTCTTTGAAATGATTTTCAACTTGTAAAAGCCAGTGATGGCAACTGACGGAGACCGGGGGCAAGACGGTCATTTTTACTATGTGGTTCTTAAAAGTAAAACCATTTTATTATTTTCTTGGGATTCCGAGATTTCGAGACTTCTTTCTCAATATCTTATCTTGTAGAGTTTTGAAAGGTGTTCCATTGTTTCACCTTTGTTTCCTATCATGCTAAGTCTCGGATTGAGGCTTGTTGTTGTTCAGTGCACACATATAGTGTTGCCTTTCCCTTTTCTGGGTTGTTGGTATCACCACCTAGGTGATATGAGTTTTTCTTACGTTAGGGGCACGGATACCAAAGGGATTGGTTCGAGTTTGAAAACCTTTTTCTTAAAAACTATTGAATCTCTGGGATTCATCTTTTTATTACTTCCACTCTCGGCCATTCGTTTTTGGTTTCCTTATTCCCTCTTGGTGTTCTTTCCTTGTTCACTTGTGGTGTTTTAACCTTGACATTGTTGTCTCGGTTATCTGTTGGTTTAGCATTGGGAAGTCTTTTCCTTTGCTTTGTTTCGGTGACCATTGGGTGGTCGTTCTGGTGAGTTGAGTCCGTGTACTCTAGTGATTTGATTGGGTGGTCTTCCTCGCCTACAGTGAGAGTGTTAGTGATGTGATTGACCCTATTGGTGATAGTATTATGAGGTCGATATGATTTATGATATGGTGATATGATTGAGGTTTGTTATATATATATATATATATATATATTGTACATTTACAATATATATATATAGATGACGGTCGTGTTAGTACGCAAGGACGTGAGTACTTTTCCTCCTGTGTATCGGGGAGTGAGTTATGAGTATTCCTTGGTACTAGTGGTGGATTTTGATCCCTGTGGATATTAGAGGTGAGTGTGTTTCCCCTCTGTTTAGATTTTCTGGTTAGCATTGTGAGCGCTGGATGATTGGTTAGATTTGACCTTAGTGTCGTGTACCTAGTGTACGTTGGTGAGAGTAGTGTAGACTACTGGTGTTGGGTACTTGGAGTACGAGTCTTAGAGACTCATGTTGTGTATTTATATATATATATATGTGTAGATATATATATATATATATATTCCCTATATACTTATGTATACTCGTTTACGATAGTATATGAGCGTGTGACTTGGGTTTGCATGGATGGGACTAGTTGGGCTATATTTATATCTTATTAGACGGTTTGGCTTTACTTAAACTATCAGAGGATGTGGTAGTTAGGATATCTTTTCCCACTGAGCTTATTTGCTCACGGAGGGAATTTCATTGGCCCCCCTGGTATTCCACGCCAGGTTGCAGGAATTATACGGCTATGGGCAGGATGCAGTGCAACGGCAGTTTCCTTGGTTTCCTTGTTACAGGTTTTGGAGTTGCGTTGGGTGATGCGGTTACGGTTGCAGCACGACTGGGTTTGGGGACGATAGGTATCCGCTTTCAGTTTCTCTACCCATTGTTATGGGATTGTTATGTATTCTCTTTTGGGAGCCAGTCTGTTGGCATATCCCTATTGATGTATTCTTTACTTTCCTGTATTTATTCTTTCAGGATGTATTGTATTTATTCTGTACAGTTGACGCTTTTCTGTATTCTTATTCGAGCATTTGTGGCTCTGTTGATATTAGAGGGTTTGGAGGGGTTTTGGTTTCTTTCCACTACCTCGGCCCTATTAGGATTGATGAATGTGGGGCTTGGAAGCCATTGTGATTATTGAATTGCTTTGGGCAGGTTATTGTGTTGTGTTTGGTTGTCCGGATGTTCCATTTACAAACGGAACTCTGCCGGATTTTCGTTAGATTCCGCTGCTTAGTTTTATTGGTCATTTGGGTATGGAATATACCATTTCTATCATTAACCCATGTGTTTTCTTGGTTAATGATGTCTTAGTTGGTCATTCGTATTAAGGATCACATCTTGGATACCTTGGATGTCCCAGTTCGGGTGTCTGTTGGTATCTAAGGATACTCTTGTGTTTCTAGTATTCGTGTTGGCATGGAGTATATTCTTATTGTTATTCCATGTACCTCTTTGTTATTGTTGACTCTAGTAGTCGCTTGGTTTGCGTCACCCTTTAGGGGCGTGACAACATGGTATCTGGGCATTCATTGCAACCCTTTGTGGGTGTTTGATGACTGAATGTCTTTTGGTTCTCGTTTCTTTTTATTTCCGCAATCACTCCCTTAGCTCTTAGGCTCGGGTTTCGGAGTTATAGGAATTCGGGGCGTGACACCACATGTCCCCTTTTTATAATCTATATATACATATATATAAATATATATATATATATATAAATATATATATATATATATATATATATATTGTATCTCAATATATACAATCAGTTTTTCTCACCGCTCTCCGAAACGAATCCGAAATTTTGCAATTAGTGAATTTAATTTCTGGTTATTTTTTTCCCCAATTTTTCCTTCTCTCGCCTCTCTGTACAGACTCTCTCTTTCTACAAACCCTAGATCCACTCTCGCCTTTCTCTACAAACCTAGTTCGCGTCGTTGGTAGAGCAGAGGACTGAAAATCCTCATGTCACCGACTTCAAATCTGGTTCCTCTCGCGTCTCTCTACAAACTCTTTATCTCTCTCTCAACAAAATCCCCAAAATCCTCATGTCGCCCGATCTAGGGTTTCGATAGAGAGGCGACGGCTAGGGTTTCCAATTGAACAGCGTGGGTTTCAGCTGAGAGGCGATCCTTATCGATTTGGTCAGGTTTGCTTCTCTTCCACTCTCTCTCCCTCCTCTGTGACTACCGCAAATGGAGAGCTCCAAATCTCGGTCGTTCTTTTAAGACATCAGATCAAAAGAGCGAAATGGGTTTAGAGGTGCTCTCTCTCTATACATATATATATACATTCATATGTATTCTTATACGGAACACATTGATTAGCTTTATACATATGTATATTCAAAATTTTTGTTTTTCAGTTCGGAAACGACCATGCATCAACAACGACTCGTCGGAATACAGTCAAATCGGAGGTGTGGCTGTTGAGCACAGAGGCGACCAAACTCCTCCAATGGCCCTCTCTTTCTGCAATGTGAGTTTACGTGTAAATTAGGTATAAACGACGATTACATACAACCATTATCAATGTATTGATTCCTCAAATGCAATTTTGCAGACAAGTAAAAATTCCCATATTATTGCTGTGACTGATGAATTTGGGTATATTAGTTTGTATAATACTCGTTTGAACTTCCCATCTTCTGCGAGTTACAAAGAAAATACAGGTAATTTGATTTGGGTTTTGTATGTTGACCGATGATTATTGATAATAATCACCCAACAAATTTTTAATTACCTATATTCTGGATGTAATTTGCAGAAAAAGCTTGACTATGTGAATGGATTGCCCATGAGAATGCCATATTTGATGTGTGTTGGATCAAGGTACTTCAAGACACCAGTTATATACATTTTTAGTGTGCCATGTTTATCATGATTAATTTATGAAATTAGTAGTTTTCAGTTTTTGCACTCAACTGTTCAGTACATAGCAAAGCACCTCTGCAACTTTTATGTATCTGAAATACCTGATTTTTGTATTGTCCATTGATGTTTTAGGAGCCAACAAAAGTTCTATTAGTGACACTATATATTAATGTAGTAACAATGTACAATATATTAATATCCACTATATATTAATATAGTAACAATGTAAAATAAAATAAGCTGAATCCACGAAATTTGGGGATAAAACAGTCCTGTTTTTCATGGTATTACAAACTACCATGTTATCCAATGACTGCACCTTGCTTGCTATGTCTGGTTGGAGAGATGTCTCAAACAGACACTCTCAAAGTCTACATGATGCAAGTTATATAATTCTATTCTTACTAAACCTACATGGGTGTGCAATCACCCATGATTCATTCCATGAAAAAAATTACAGTTGTCTAACTAGCACGCCTTCATATTTCAATTTCCTGGAAACAATCAAAGAGTGTTTTCCCAAAAACTATGTTTCAATGTAAAGTTATTTTTTCACAGCTCTAGTTTAGGAAAACATTCTTAGTAGTAATGCCCCCAACAGAACACATAACAACTACGATACCCCAAAGGAGAGGATGGTACACACTTCTCTGCAGCATCAATTCAGATTGTCATGCAAAACCAACATACAAAGCTGAATTCATTCTATGCTACAAATAAAGAACACAAAATATAGACAATAACACACAATACTCTTTAACATTCAAATAACACAAAGAACATATCAAGTTTAAGATACAAGCATACTAATAAGGGACCAGAGAGAGATCAAATACCAGAAATAAACTTGTAGTTCATGAAAGGTTTATTCTTTACTTGAATTGCTAATTTGTATTTGTAAATTTATCACCTAAAGTTTCTTGGTCATGAGCTTGAGGGTAAAGAGGTAATATTACTGTGAGAATAAAGACTCTTCTTCGTAGTGTGCTGATCTACTCTGTATAGAATTATGATGAAATATTTCCGCATTATATGTGGACTTCATTGGCATGAGCCCACCACCCAAGTTTGAAGCTCTTTAAGATGTCTAAGGTATTTGAATTTGATTTTTGAGTCTCCTTAATTTGAATAGAGATTTATAGGTTCCTCTGTTACCAGTATGTTTGTTAAACTTTGCTTTGTACTTGTTCAATTTTTGGTTTATATCTATTACTTAGACTACTAAGGAGCTGAATTTCTCTTATCTATTCGAATCCCTTCTGTTTGTGTTATTTATAATATATATATATATATAGGGCAAACAATTCTGCTTTGCTCTTGGAAGTGGTTTTTAATTCTTCCAATTCTTTTTTTCATTTCAACTATATGGAAAAAAAACCCACCATATCTTATTTATTGAATTGTTAGTTTCAGGATTTCAATAACTTTCAAGAAAATGGATGAGAGCAAGTTACCGTATAATTATTTGCACGATCCGGAGCTCATGAATATAAAGCCTTTATTGTGTATTCCCATGATGAAGTTACAAGTACAACAAAACCAGAATGAAGATGAAGAGATCATCCATGGTGGACCTAGACTGTTGTAGAGACCATCAGTGGCTCGTTTCTTATGGTGGAATCGCTTTCCTCTTCCGCTTTCTTCAACTGCTTGATTTGTACTCCTCCAAACAATCAAGGGGAAATAAAAACTATTGGAAGTAATAAACTGTACAGTGGTATATCTACCAACGTTATAAATTGCTAGTGACTGAAATTTAATTATTCTTTGTAATCAATTCTGTGTATATTATAATAAGTTTAGAGATTTTCAGTCTTTTGTATCAATATGAGAATGAGTTATATTGAATCCTTTCTTTGATCCTTATTTGGAGTTGCACTTTATTTTGTATCAATCTGTAGAATATGTAGGGTAGGAAAATAATCGTGCCATTTTTTTTTCTCTTTGATATATTTATTGCTACTTAATTTTATCAAAAAAAAAAATCCGACTAAAACTTTGTAAACCGAAAAATCCGTTTTCGCCTACCCCTGTAAATCCGACTAAAACTTTGTGTTTTCAAATGGATGAAAATGTGAAATAAATGAAAAATGGAGATGGAATGAATGTGGAAATGAGGGTTTGAGAGTTATAAAAAGGAAAGGACACGGTTTGGTTGAGGGTTGTGGCAGAGGCGAATTAAGAAGATGAAGTGGAGGCTAGGTTAAATAGGAGGCTATAAGGATCCTTTAGTGGACTAAGTCTTGGTGTTTAGTAGACTAAGTTTGGGAGCCACCTTCAATAGGTGTATAGTCGACTAAGAGAGAAAAAGGTCAGGAGCGAAATGAGTAGGTGTTTAGTCGACTAATTATTAAGTTTTAGTCGACTAAGTCTTGGGGTTTAGTCGACTAAAAGATGACGCAGGGTAGGTGTGAAATGCAATAGCTGTAATAAAGATCACCCTATACTGTAATACAAGAAAATCAATGACTAGTGTAATAAACGGTAACGGATTTTGTAGTACATGGATATGATTCTGTAGTATGAGTTAAAAAATTCCAGAATGAACGATATATTCGTAATTGTGGGGATGGAGAATGCAAGTCCCACTCCTACAAATGGGGTTTTCATTGATATAACTTTCGAATCATCTTCGTGGGTTATGAAACGTGATACCCTTTGTACACCACTTGTTTTGAATACAAGTGGATTTTTAGGGCTTGTTTGAAAAGTGGTCTGGTCTGGTCTGGTTTTGTCTGACTGGATTGGTCTGGGCTGGTTTTGTTTGGTCTGGTTTGGTTTTGGTGCTGATTAAGATTCTGTTTGATAAATGGTCTGGTCTTTCTGATCTGGTCTGAAAAAACTATAACCAAACCATATATAAAATTAAAAAATAATATATAAAATTTGAAAGAAATATTTAAAATAAAAAAAAATTAAATATAAAAAAATGAAAATATATATATAAATTTGAAAATAAAAGTCCCAATTAGCATCCAACAGTCCAGAAGCAGCCACGCGTTCGGTGGGCCCAATTCAGCAAAAGTCAAACTTTAATAAAAGTCTGTTTACCATTTTCACTCAAAAAGTTACCATACTACATATATTATATAGATATATACATATAGATACACAGTGTTCATTTCTCCCCAAAAGAAAATTCCGAACCAAGCCGAAAGCTTTTGTTTTTTTCCCCACAAAGAGTTGTGCTTGAAATATCTATACTAATAAATTTAAAATTATATTTAATTTGTGAAAACATATATATAGATTTGTATATTTTTTATAAGAAAAAATTAATAATAAAATGTGAATAAGGGGTATTTTGCATTTTGTTTACCGAAAAAAAAATTAATTCGTGAAAAAATGCATAATATCCCCTATTCTCAAAATTTTAAATAAAAATATATTTAAATATCAAATATAGTTATAATGACAGTTTACCGCTATCATATTAATCTCTTATTTAACTACACTCTTATTTCAAATTAAACTATTTTATAATATCTTATTAATTTATCTATCATATTATTATCTATTTTAATCAACCTCATCTCTTTTATTTAATTTTAATTAGACTCAAACTCTGAAAAATCTATCATAAAATTAGTAATTTAGTATTTAATTAAAAACCCAATTATAATTAAACTATTTAAGAATCATGTAATTTATTTTTGATATTTACATAAATAAATAATTCTACTACATATATAAACTACACACGTCACTACTTTAATATTATATAATTATTTTTCTTTTTTAGATGATATTATTTAACTTAAGGGTTTACTTCAAGAAACCCCTCTATACTATTCAATTTAATTAATTAACCCCCACTATGTTCACTTTGCCCCATATACTATCCAATTTCATCACTATGCCCCCTCATCCTCACATTTTGAGTCAAAATGTCTAAACTACCCTCCCTTAATAGTATAAGGGGGTTTAGTGAAATCAACCCTAAAAATTATTTTTCGAAAATAAATTATATTTTTTGTAAAAACTATAAATTTCAAAAAATATATATATATTCCGGAAAATATGATTTTTTCCGTAAAATAATTTTTTTGAAAAAAATATATATTATGTTCCAAAATATGATTTTTTTACAAAAAAATACTTTTTTTGTGAGAAATATATATTATGTTCCAAAATATAATATTTTTTCCCCAAAAATCTTTTTTTTGCGAAAAAGTATATATTATGTTCCAAAATATGAATTTTTTCCGAAAAATAATTTTTTTGCAAAAAATAAATATTATGTTCCAAAATATGATTTTCATCACTTCATTAAGTTGACTAAAGCCTCTTAGTAGTCAACTAAGCACCACCATCTAGTCAACTAAGTACATCCATGTAGTCTACTAATGCCTCACTTCATTGAGTCGACTAAATCCTTTTAGTAGTCGACTAAGCACCACCATCTAGTCGACTAATTCCCTCCATGTAGTCAACTAATGCCTCACTTCATTGAGTCAACTAAAGCCTCTTAGTAGTCGACTAAGCACCACCATCTAGTCGACTAAGCACCACCATCTAGTCAACTAATGCCTTACTTCATTGAGTCAACTAAAGCCTGGAAATTTTTCCGCTTAGGGGTTAGAGATGTGGTCTGTAATATGCAGTATGCACTTTTGTAATAAAGGTCACCAGCTTTTGTAGTACATGTATATGTTTATGTAGTATGCGTTAAAAATTTCAAGAAAGAGCGATAAATTCGTAATTGTGGGGATGGCGAGTGCAAGTCCCACTCCTAAAAATGGGGTTTTGATTGATATAACTTTCGAATCATCTTCGCGGGTTATGAAACGTGGTAGAGTTTTAAAATCCACTTGTTTTCAAAACAAGTGGATTTTAGAGCGTATGGTCATGTAAGTTGCAATGAACTATGACGGGATGGCAACCGTGGTTGCTCACAAGACCTTGGGGTTCGGGAACTTGAATACATGCCCTAACCTCAAACGCAAACACAATGGAAAATTTTCCGCTTAGGGGTTAGAGATGTGGTCTGTAATATGCAGTATGCACTTTTGTAATAAAGGTCACCAGCTTTTGTAGTACATGTATATGTTTATGTAGTATGCGTTAAAAATTTCAAGAAAGAGCGATAAATTCGTAATTGTGGGGATGGCGAGTGCAAGTCCCACTCCTAAAAATGGGGTTTTGATTGATATAACTTTCGAATCATCTTCGCGGGTTATGAAACGTGGTAGAGTTTTAAAATCCACTTGTTTTCAAAACAAGTGGATTTTAGAGCGTATGGTCATGTAAGTTGCAATGAACTATGACGGGATGGCAACCGTGGTTGCTCACAAGACCTTGGGGTTCGGGAACTTGAATACATGCCCTAACCTCAAACGCAAACACAATGGAAAATTTTCCGCTTAGGGGTTAGAGATGTGGTCTGTAATATGCAGTATGCTTTTTTGTAATAAAGGTCACCAGCTTTTGTAGTACATGTATATGTTTCTGTAGTATGCGTTAAAAATTTCAAGAAAGAGCAATAAATTCGTAATTGGCGGGATGGCGAGTGCAAGTCCCACTCCTAAAAATGGGGTTTTGATTGATATAACTTTCGAATCATTTTCGCGGGTTATGAAACGTGGTAGAGTTTTAAAATCCACTTGTTTTCAAAAGAAGTGGATTTTAGAGCGTATGGTCATGTAAGTTGCAATGAACTATGGCGGGATGGTAACCGTGGTTGCTCACAAGACCTTGGGGTTCGGGAACTTGAATACATGCCCTAACCTCAAACGCAAACACAATGGAAATTTTTCCACTTAGGGGTTAGAGATGTGGTCTGTAATATGCAGTATGCACTTTTGTAATAAAGGTCACCAGCTTTTGTAGTACATGTATATGTTTCTGTAGTATGTGTTAAAAATTTCAAGAAAGAGCGATAAATTCGTAATTGGCGGGATGGCGAGTGCAAGTCCCACTCCTAAAAATGGGGTTTTGATTGATATAAATTTCGAATCATCTTCGCGGGTTATGAAACGTGGTAGAGTTTTAAAATCCACTTGTTTTGAAAACAAGTGGATTTTAGAGCGTATGGTCATGTAAGTTGCAATGAACTATGGCGGGATGGTAACCGTGGTTGCTCACAAGACCTTGGGGTTCTGGAACTTGAATACATGCCCTAACCTCAAACGCAAACACAATGAAAAATTTTCCGCTTAGGGGTTAGAGATGTGGTCTGTAATATGCAGTATGCACTTTTGTAATAAAGGTCACCAGCTTTTGTAGTACATGTATATGTTTCTGTAGTATGTGTTAAAAATTTCAAGAAAGAGCGATAAATTCGTGGTAGAGAAACGTGGTAGAGAAGGTACACCACTCCTAAATAAATGAAAATTTTGAACTAAACATTTGTGAAAGTAAATTTCCAATTTCTATATGGAATGTTTCATTAATTTTTTTAAAGGTTTTTATTATATTTTTAACATGATAATGTCATATTAATTATGAAAAAAGTTTGACAGAGCTCCACATAATTTGTTAAGAAATTAGTTTTATACTTGTCAGAATTTATTGCATTAGATTATTCAGCTAGTGATGTACAAAAAAACATCTCTCAACATATACATAGATATTGCACCAAAAAAAAACTTATTTAGCATTAAACTAAATCATTACAAGAAAAAAATATATATATTTTAAATGTCTTTGTATCATTCACTATTACAAAAATTAATAAGAAAATAAATGCCCAAGTCCTTCTCATGCCCAAGTCAAAATCTACAAGAAAAAATAACAAAAGAAAATATTACTTCACCCACAGCTGAGGAAAAGAGTATAGCTCCAATATGTTTATCCGGAATTTCTTCTTAGGACATCCACAGCCATCATGTTCTTCAGCAGACAAACAAATCTGTAAGTACCCTTTATCAAACCCAAAAAACCAAGGAATATATTTAAATAAAATTACCTGAATTATGAACAAATATAAACCTTGAATGAGACAAGGTAAAATAAAAACATATTAAATTCCTCAATAAACAAAAAAAATTTGAACTACATAAGCAATCAAAACCCAAAAATCTGTAACACCCCGTGTTATATTCCTTTTTCCTGAAATTAATTTTAATTTAATTTCAATAATGACGTCACTTGTTATGACGTATTGTTTATTCTTGGTATTTGGTACCTGTAAATTTTTTGCGTTTACTTTTAAAGTTGACCGGATGACTTTACGGTTTCTCTTTGACAACTACGCGAGTTCTTGTTGTTGACTACACGGTATTAGTACTTTTACTGATCCGGTGTGAAGCGTATTAAATTACCTTCTTGGTGTTCCGGTTGTTGGATTTCTAAACCGGTATAATTCTTTCGGACTAATTTGGTAAATTGGTGTCCCGTGTAATTACCAGTTACGTAAACTACACTTGGGGGTTGGTCCGTAATAAATTGGGATTTATTATATATATATATATTTAATTATATATATATTGAAGTGGGGTTCGTTTTGCAATTATAGAGAAGTTGAGGGTTAGTTATGCAATTAGTATATATAGGTATATACATGTACGCATATCTGTTATCTTCTCATTCTCCACATGACGACCTAGCTCCTCCTTTCTCTGCAGCCGACCACATCTTCATTCACTCCTGCTCTCCATCATCACCATATTCGCCGGTCAGGCGAGAGAGAAAGGGAGAGAGAGAAGCGGCGAGAGAGGGTCGCGCTGGTGCAGGCAACAGGTTGCCGCAGCAGCAGCTGCGGCTGGAGCCAGGGTCGGCGACCTGGAGCGGCGGCGACCGGGCTGGGCGGCGATGCGGCGGCTACGGCGTAGTGTTCCGGTGGTGGTGGTCTGGCAGTCGCGCATGGTGGCGCCAGGGACGGCCAGTGCTGTTCGCGCGAGCAGTGGCGACTCCGGCTGAGCTTCGGCTAATTTTTCGGCGACCTTCCGGTGATCGGTTTGAGCCGATTTTCGGTGAGTAGCTCCGTATATACATGGTATTCGATATATATTAATTTCGTGATTTTAGGATAAATGGTTTGCCCGGAAATCGCATTTATAGGTTATAGATTTCGTTTGGGGTATTTTAGATTTAACCCAATTAATTAACCGATTATTAATGGGCTTCGTATATATCGTATAGGTTGTCGAGACGGACATTTCGATATATTCGAAATAGTTTTTGGGCGATTTTGGTCGGCGGGCTTCGTGTTCGGGCGCCGGCACTGTGCTGTTTCGGACTGTTCGGTAACGTATAATTAGGTGGGAAACTTTATTTCTCACTCCACATTATTGAAGTAGTTTTGGGTGTGCAAACCCTTATTTAATTTATTATAGATATATTAAATCGTTAATTTAAATATCTATAATTCGTTTAGAATCGGAATTGGACTTAGGAATTAATTTAAGAAAATTAATTAAATTATTTCCTACGAGATTAAATATATTCCTAATTGAATTGAATAGGAATAGATGACTTAGAAATTCCTTTGAGAATTAAATGAGCTAGAAGATTTGTAAACGTTGGACGTGAGAGACTTAGACGCTATTCTAGGTTCCTTTTTATTACGTGGATTATCTGTTTAAATTATTTTAAAGAAATGATAAGGGAAATTGAAATATTTTCTAAAGAATTAAGAAAATATATTTTTGAAAATATGAGTTATATATGAAATTGTTTTCATATGATTTAAATGCTTTATTGTATTTTAAAGCATGAAAAAAGATTTTGAGATTTATATTACCATGTGGGTATTTTTATAAATATGATGTATTACATATTTATGATTGAGATATGATTTGATTGTACACCATGTCGTGTGAGCACATGGGTGTTGGTGCATGTAGTGCACGGTTTCACCATTGGCAGAGAGAGTTCATTTGGTGTGGTCTACTTCCTTTGTGCGTGGGGCACGAGTAGACGTTTGTGTCGGATCATCACAACAACTGGCCAGGAGGTATCACGCCTACGGAACTAAAAAGCCGGCAAATGTGAGTTAGGAGTCCAGGTAGAGGCTCATGTTCTTGACTCAAGGGTAGTCATGGCGTACGGAGTTGCATGTTGGGCTCTCGTACAACCGTCTTCCCTGTTGAAGTGATAGAGAGAAAATCACTTGGGAAAGGTCGGTGTGGTAACTCTACACTATGATGAGTGGACAGAGTTTGTATCCGTTACCCTTGGGAAGGGTGTGTTGTGTGTGAGTATCACGGGGAGTGTTGAGTCACATTACACTGCCTATTATTTATGTGATCTCGTTTGACATGTATATGTGCTATATTACATGTGTTGTTGGAGCATGCTATTTATGAATATTGTAAATTAAATTCATATTTTATAAATGCTCAGTTGAAAGTAATTAATGTGGAAGAAAATGATAATATGCCATAATTAATAAGTATAATGAAACGTATATCCTTGTACTTGTTGTATACCTTAGTACCCTTGGGGAAGGTTATGCGTGTTGGCATAGTGATTCATGTGGCTAGCGGAGGCTAGTGGTGGACCGTAGGCTTGACTTGAGTTGAGGCCTTAGAGATTGTGGTTAGCAGCCTTGTGATTGTGGTTAGTAGCCCTGTGATTGTGGTTAGTAGTTTGGTGATCGTGGTTAGTTGTGTGAACTCTTTTGAAGATTTGAGGTTAGGGATGATTTTTGTGTCAATTGATAATTGAGGCCTTAGAGAAGGCGAGTGATGAGTTGTGTGAGATTTGATTGATGAGAAGAGGTTATGGTTGAGGTGAGTTCTATTAAGTACTTAGGGTACTGTAGCGTGGTTTCTAGTGCTTAGTTAATTTCTCTAAGCATTCCTCGTACTGTGTTTTGTACGCCAGTACGTAGTCTTTGACTTACATGTCATTTCTTGAGTTGTCGGTTACGGCGTGGTGCCGAACCTTTTCCTGGTGTTGTCATTTGATTCTGTGGAGTTGTTTTCACTTATTTGGCTGTCATTTCGAAAACGGTGTTTTCTAAGTTTTGAAAGTAAACTTTTGTATTTAAAAGGAAAAACCCGTTTTCGCCTACCCCCGAATAAACGAACAGTTTTAATACTTATAAAATGATCTTGAGATCTTCTTTGAAATGATTTTCAACTTTTAAAAGCCTGTGATGGCGACTGACGGAGACCGGGGGCAAGACGGTCATTTTTACTGTGTGATTTCTAAAAAGAAAACTATTTTATCACTTGTCTCGAGATTCTGAGATTTTGAGACTTCTTTCTCAAAATCTCGACTTGTAGTATTTTGAAAGGTGGTTTCTTGTTTCACCTTTTCTTCGGATCGTTCTAAGTCTCGGTTAGGAGGCTTGGTGTTGTTCAGTGCACACATACAGTGTTGCCCTTCCTTTCTTCTTGGTTTTGACGTCACCACTTGGGTGATTCGAGTTGTTCCACATGTTATGGGCATGGATACCGAGTGGATTGGGTTCCTTGTCCAGGTGTTCTCCTTAAACACTTGTGGTGTTTTAACCTTGACATTGTTGTCTCGGTTATCTGTTGGTTTAGCATTGGGAAGTCTTTTCCTTTGCTTCGTTTTGGTGACCCTTAGGTGGTCGTTCTTGTGAGTTGAGGTCTTGTACTCTTAGTGAATTGATCGGGTGGTCTTGTAGCTTATAGTGCAAGTGTTAGTGATTGATTTATCCTGTTGGTGACTTGTGGACTTGTTGGAGATAGCATTGAGGTTTTCGCATAGTGTGATGATGGGGTGATCCCATCCTTGAGGTACAGACTTACTCTAGGAGAGGGATGAGATTTGTTATATATATATATATTGTATATATATATATATTGATGATGGTTGTGTTAGTACGCAAGGACGTGGGTGTTTTCCTTCCTGTGTTATCGGGGTGTAGGATTTGAGCCTTCCTTGGTACTATTGGTGGATTTTGTTTCCTGTGGATATTAGAGGTGAGTGTGTTTCCCTCTGTTGGATTTGGTGGTTAGCGAGGTGAGCATTGATGATTGTTAGATTTGACTTGGGTTGTTGTGTACCTAGTGTACGTTGGTGAGAGTAGTGTAGACTACTGGTGTTGGGTACTTGGAGTACGAGTTTTAGAGACTCATGTTGTGTATTTATATATATATATATGTGTGTATATATATATATATATTCCCTATATATTTATGTATACTAGTTTACGATAGTATATGAGCGTGTGACTTGGATTTGCGTGGATGGGACTAGTTGGGCTATTTATATCTTATTAGACGGTTTAGCTTTACCTAAACTATCAGAGGATGTGGTAGTTAGGATATCTTTTCCCACTGAGCTTATTTGCTCACGGAGGGAATTTCATTTGCCCCCCTGGTATTCCACGCCAGGTTGCAGGAATTATACGGCTATGGGCAGGATGCAGTGCAACGGCAGTTTTCTTTTGTTTCCTTGTTACAGGTTTTGGAGTTGCGTTGGGTGATGCGGTTACGGTTGCAGCGCGACTGGGTTTGGGAACGGTAGTATTCTTCTTTCAGCTTCTTTACCCATTGTTATGGGATTATCATGTATTTCTTTTGGGAGCCAGTCTGTTGGCATATCCCTGTTGATGTATCTTTTACTTCCTGTATTTATTCTTTCAGGAGATTATTGTATTTATTCTGCACAGCTAGGTGTTTTACTGTATTTTTATTCGAGCATTTGTGGCTCTGTTAATGTTAGAGGGTTTGGAGGGGTTTTGGTTTCTTTCCATTATCTCGGCCCTAGTAGGATTGATGAATGTGGGGCTTGGAAGCCATTGTGATTATTGAATTGCTTTGGGCAGGTTATTGTGTTGTGGTTGTTGTCCGGATGTTCCATTTACAAACGGAACTCTGCCGGATTTTCGTTAGATTCCGCTGCTTAGTTTTGTTAGTCATTTGGGTATGGAATATACCATTTCTATCATTAACCCATGTGTTTTCTTGGTTAATGATGTCTTAGTTGGTCATTCGTATTAAGGATCACATCTTGGATTCCTTGGATGTCCCAGTTCGGGAGTCTTAGGGATTTAGGAGCGTGTCTGTTGGTATCTGAGGATACTCTTGTGTTTTTAGTATTCGGGTTGGCATGGAGTATATTCTTATTGTTATTCCATGTACTTCTTGTTATTGTTGACTCTAGTAGTCGCTTGGTTTGCGTCACCCTTTAGGAGCGTGACAGCATGGTATCTGGGCATTCATTGCAACCCTTTATGGGTGTTTGATGACTGAATGTCTCTTGGTTTTCGTTTCTTTTTACTTCCGCAATCACTCCCTTAACTCTTAGGCTCGGGTTTCGGAGTCCTAGGAATTTGGGGCGTGACAAAATCATTCAGCCTAATATGATAATGTTGTGCATCAGAGAGATTCCCAAGACAAATCATCATACTCCATTGTGGAGTTCTTATGTCCCTGTCTATTTATTTAACATCACTTGCACAAACTGATTTCATAAGAAAAAAATACACACATTTACAGGCCCTGCAAGATGACTGAAAAAAAAACTTCCAAATTATGTCAGATATGATGCAATAAAGAACGATTAAATTGGGGAGATATATATATACGTGTATGTATATACTTGTCAACAGCCTCGCTGAATTCAGAAGTGGCCTGTTTCTGGTGCTCAGTGAAGAGAGGAGAGAAAAGGGTCTGAACGCCGCGAGAGTTGCGGACGAGAGCGGTGGTGGGGTTGGCCTGAAGCCCAGTGAACACGGCGACACTCTCCATTTGTTTCTCTCTCTCTGTAAACTCCTCACCCTCTCTCTCTCTCATTCGAACAAATAAGGATTCAAAATTTTGTGGATTCAAATATCTAGGGCCAACTTTCGGCTATTTTCATTCCTTTCCGAAGGGATATATACATATACAGAGATACATACATAAGTATAGGTATATTATATACGGTTCTGAAGTTACAATAATGCCCATCTAGTAAATTCTCATTTTTTCACCCGGTGGGGCCCGAACCGCATGTCTCCAGTGAGAAGGTGCCCGGAGAGGATTTTTTCCCCATTGCAAGTTGCAAAACGAATAATAAAATGCATGTATTATTATGAAATAGTGTATAATCGGTAATAAGTTTCCCAATCCACAAACGTTTTCACATACACAATCAAATATAAAAGTGTGTCTTGCATTGGTAATCCCCACATTCCTCATTGCAAGTTTATTTTACAATTAATTTACTCATACTAGATAATATTAAAATGGGTATTACAGAAGGCTATATAGTTTATTACACTAACAATTATTTTACTTGTGAAGCTTGTACATCTCAGTCTTCACAGAGTCCTTCAAATACGCGCCTCTTGCTCCAGGCTCTCGCACCTGCTTCATCAATATGCCCATTTCCTGCATCTTCTCATCCCGTCCATCTATAAACTTCTTACCTCTGCGGTTCTCTTCCTCCAATTCTTTCAACTAATCCATCTCCTCAGAAGTCCATCTTGCTGAAGCAAACTGAGACTCTGTACCATCTCTAGCGCCCGATGAAGAAACCTGGTGGCCAACCATCACTCCGTCAAAATGCTCCTTGGTCACACCTGTTGACCAAGATAATGCAACATCCCAGCCCAAATCGTCAGAATTAGTAGTTCCGCCAAAACTTTTCCCCCATTCACCTTCTTCAATTCCACCACCACCAGACTTAAAGCACTACCACTGCATGATTATCAGCGTCATTTTTATTTAAGCCAAAGGGGACATTTGTCAAAGCCTAATTCAGACATGAAGTATAGGTCACGAGCATAAATATCCTTCCTCTGGTAGTCACTAAAAACTGCTCCAAATCTATAAACTATAAAGGAAGTTTGATGTCAACACATTATAAAGAAAATACCATCTTACAATAATCAATAAGCCTTTAAAAAATAATAATAACCAAGAAAGATATACTAATACGCTATCAGGTTAGAATTGCATTTTGAGGTCACTGTTTTAAACTCCAATTGTTTTCTTTCATGACTAATTTATTTTATAATCATATATAAGCACAAAAATCAGATTTAAACAAATGAACAACTGAGAAACAAATTCAATCCCATCTGAACCAACTATAATACAAACCAATGACATAGCATATGAAAAATAAAATAAAAATCATCACCAAGATCACATATGGTACAACCCTAAGCAGAGTAGAGTGATAAACTCAGATATCTATATCTATGTCACCATATATAACATAAACCACAATAAAACTTAACAAAAACATACGTTACCTACTAGTACTACCCTCTCAAGGACGAAGAGATGCCTTTCAAAGTCCTTCCGACTCTACACTCAGAAGAGTCAGGACCCAGAACAAACGAGTAAATAAATTAAGAACCAAGAAGTCTCTCACCAAAAAATAGACTAGTTTTTTCTTAGAAGCTTTTCCTGGAAACCAAGAGAATGAAGATATGCGAAAAAAAATGAGAAACAAACCATTGGTTGAGTTCAGCGTTGAGGAAGGGAGGGTCAGTAATCACTCTCTTCATTGCAGGGAGCTCTTCTATGAAGTACAGTGGGCTTAATTTTCCAGAGTTGACATTATCTTTTGGGACAATATTGCTGCTCCGAACAAATACTCTCCCAAAAAGTCTGTACATATCCCAATATACATTAGTGTAAGAATAGTAAATCTAGAGTGAAAGAGAGAAACAGAATTGGCCATGCTATACCAAAGTAACTTGCCAAGGAATAAAAAAGGTTTCATCGACTCCTTGGAAGTTTTCCACCTCATGACTATTAGCTACTAGGGCTTGTTATATGTAGCATTCCCAGTATGGGTTAAGGAGCTGAGAAATGTAATTTCAGTTTTGATTTCTTGAGAGACAACATAGGCAAAAAAAAGGAAAAGCGGGAGCAAAAGGTTTTCTAAAGCTTTAACTATCAAACCAAACATACAAATCCTGGCCCAGCATAGAGGCTGAAATATGACATTTCACCAATAGTGTACTTTGTAAATACAACATAAAAGTGACTTGCAGATTCAGCTGATGGATCTTCTTATAAGACATAACTAATCATAAGAGTTTTATAATAAATAGGTCGTTTTAAAGTGACATAAAATAAGAGCTTGAGAAGTCACGTAGATAAGTTTATTACAAAGGTTCCCCCATGACTCATGATTAGAGAGTGTAAATTATTATTCTTTCCTTAAGGACCATAAAACACTACAAGTGATTTTATCTATGAATACATTTACCAAGACTAATTCATATAAAAAGTATAGTGATGAGCATAAAATAACTTGCTTACTGAAATAAAGATACAAAGAATTCGCCTTGGTACTTCCCATTCATCTCAAAGTCATTCCAAAAATGAGAAACGACTGAAGTTGGGGAATACATATCCAACATTGTCAGCCTCTGTAGAACAGTAAACCTAAAGGAAGGTTTTTTTTTTCCCCTGAAAACCTAACCAAAGAAGCAGAGTAATCCTATTATGTGGTAACTCGTCAGAGATTATATCTTAGCAGAAACGTTGAAACTAGCCCAGACTGACAAAGAATTCGGTAACGTATGAACAAATATTATACTCAAATTAAAAAGCTGAAAAACTCAGCATGTCAATATCAAACAGAGATACAGAATAAACTTTTTTTGAAGCAAATACATCAGAAACAAGAAGGTAACATATATCCAAATGTAAGAAAAACTACTCAACACTGAGATTACATATTGGAAAACTCAAATCAGAGGAATGTAGTCACTCCTTATAAAATCTGAGAACATGGAAACATATCATCCCTAACTACAACAGTCCAAATAGAATGTCAAGCATATCATCCCTAACTACAACTTAGTCCAAACAGAATCAAAACATGAAAAAACATCATCGCACAACAATGTCAAGCACTAACAACCAACATTTATTTCATGCGAAAGAATATCACGATCAAGGTAAAAAGTGTCACACACAGTAAGAGATTACGATCTCATCACACAAATAACAAGAATGACAAGACAACTAACAAGAATGATGACAACGCACTGATCTTTCAGTAACCCACCTTCCTCTCCAAAACAACGAGGTAATTGTCGTAAAATTCACAACTAGCCTGGGCGAGCTAGGCGGTGGATGTTCTTTATTTGCATCCCGTTAAACGTCAAAACCTACCATAAACTTTCTTCTGTTAGATGTTTATAAAAATTGGCAAAACCATTTCAAATGTGGAGAAGGTCAAAAAAGCCTTGCCCGCTAATTGCCAAAATCCTCCGACAATCTTTTTTACAACAAACAGATGTACATTAATTTGCAAAAGCATTTCAGATATGGAATGGAAAGAAACAACATGCCTGATGATTACACACGTCGTCACATGAATACACATTTTTTACTACTAGCTCTCGAGGACGAAGAGAGACCTTTCATCAGCCTTGAGAGGATTCACTACTACAATTTTTTTTATTTAACTTTCAATTCTCCATCAACAAAAAAAAATTTAACTACTCCATGACAGTGAAAATAATGTATTAAACTAATTGAAACAGAAAAACAAAAGAAAAGGGTTGCACACTTTCCAAATGGCAAACTAAGTAAGTTGAAAGGATATAAACACAAAATCAGTATTTTGCAATAACCAATTCAGAAGCATATTATTTTTTATATACTTCCATTCTTAACTTGACCTTCTTCGATGCCAAAAGAACTATTTGCACTCTTTACTCTTAGAGAGTATCAAATGCTAACAATGTTTTATTTATTTTTATCCCCATTGTAGTTATTAAAGAACTAGGTAATAACATCCTCCATATTTTCAATTCTACGGTAACATATAGTTTACTCCGAGATTAGTTTTTATTCTTTGAAGATATAAATAATATAAATTTTCTTTTTACTATTTTCGTTATTGTTTTTCTCTTTTATATAAAAATATAACATGAAAAAAAAGAATACACCCATGAATAAGCTAAACAAAGTAAGAGGTGTACTTGCAATTGACTTCAATTACACGATACAAAAAGTTATATATGTAAAAACAAAAATCCATCATAAAACAATAATTAAAAATATAGTGAATAGTAGTAGTAATAATAACATTGATATTGATAATAATAAAAATAATACTGAGGAAAACTTACAACACTTGGAGATGATATAGAGAGATGGAGACCACCACCTAAAAATATCAGTGAACAACAAAAATATTTGATTAGCAGAGACAAAGTTCTTTATATTTTGCTTGAAAGTGGAAGAGGTCTGTGGTTGCCTCTCTTATATTTGCTTTTTGGCCCAGAATTGAAATATGATAATAATAAAAATAAAAATAAAACAGATTGGAGAAAAAATAAATTTAGCTAGTTTCAAATTATAATTTGGGTATGAAATTTCTTATCAAAGCGAATACTGTATGAAATTATTCCATCATTTTCATTTTTAAAATATTTTGAATAACCTCCTTTAAATGAGTCGTTACCCCAAACTTCAGTACCACTACCATCTAAATAAATAAAAACTACAACATGCAAAATCTAAAAATTGAATAATTTTCATTCACACACTGATGAGTAGGCCATGAGTCGTCTTTGACTAAAAGGCATCTACATTCTATTTATTCTAAAACACTAAACCAAACCAAAAAAAACCCTCAACATCATGGCTTTTGGGTTTGCTTGAATTCATTTATTCACTCTTTTTTTACCTTTCAATATATGTGTGTGTGTGCGCGGATGTATGGGAGCATTATTTCATTGGAAAGTGATATAAAAATGGATTAAAAGTTGAAATTGAGAGGAGATACTGATGAGGAGGATATATTCCTTTGAAAAAAATAATACAAGTGATGACCACTTCTAGGAATTCCGCTGCAATTTTAGAGAGAATTGGAAGATGGGGTGGGATTTTGTAAAGAAAAGATGAATAGAGTTGTAAAAATCATACCTTGCTGAGGATAAACAGATTCCTAAAAAATATACAAGTTTCAGCCTGAAAATAGAACATGCACACATCAAAAGGGGGAGAATTTAAATAAATAAATATTTTTTTTATTTATTAAAATCGATTACTATCATAGGATCAAGCCAAAATTTGATATATTTTTTAAAATTTAACAACTCATCTCAACTCGCACTGTAATAATCTGTGCAAGTGTGTGTTTGCATGAGTCGACAAACAGAGTATGACTACAATGTAATAACAGAAAAAAATTCTGAAGCCACAACAAAGAAACAGATATTTAGATTGTGAATTGCTTTTCTATTCCACCATTTTCTCGGCAGCCAAACAAGGGTAATGAGAAAACAGTAATGCATGGCTTGATTACTCAAATGCATGTGCCAAATTCGGCTAATAGAGTCGACTTCTCACGCGCAAAAACAATTTTCTCAGCAACCAAACAGAGACTGAATGCTAATCAGGCACAATTGAATACTCAAATTGTGAGTGCTGAGAAAATGGTGAAATAGAAAAAGAAAATACATTAGAGAGAGAGAGGTTAAAAGTACTTGGAAATTGATGGATTGCTTGCTTTTACCGAGGAACGACGGCGGTAAAAAACCCTAGCTCAATGTTCTTTGTCCATTGAGATTGGTGGTGGTTCTCTTTCCGGCCATTGCAATCAGACCATAAATCACCAAAAATTCAAAGATACAAACCAATATTTAATTATACTATACTAAATTGATTCAAATTAAGGCTCAACATAGCCATACCTTCTTCAAGATCTTCCAACAATGGTGACTTTTTTGAAAATATACTCTTTCTTCTTCTTGTTTTCCTCTCTCTCAAAATAGAAATACAAATCTTGGGTTAATAGAAAACATATAAGCTTATTTTTAAATGAGAATTAGAAATTAGAGGGAAAGGATTTGGGGGGAATTGTGATTTCGTTTTGGGAAGATTCAAAATTTTGGGGCAAAAGTTTCGTCTTTGTGAAAGCTCTCCGAATGGGCTATACATATATATAGCGATATATACAGAAATATATATACATATATATATATATATATTATATGCTTGTTTGATTGTTAAATATTATCATCCAAAATTACAGGAAACAAGGCGATTTATTCATCATCTCAAGTCCAAAATGAAAAACTCAATTTTATGTCATTTTCCATAATTTTTTCGAACCTCAAATAGGAATCAAGTGAAGAAAAAAGTTCATCCATCTTTAGAGCTTTTTAGGAAAAAAAATAAAAAGAAAATCCACGGCTGAAAAACTCTCCATACTTCTTTGGTTGTTAAAATCAATAAACCAAAAAAATATAGAAACAAGACGAGTTATTCATCATCTCAAATACCCATACTCAATTTTTCCCATTATCTAGAATTTCTCATTACCCACACAAAACGACAACATAGAAGCAAGTAAATAAGATGTAAAATCTATCTCAAAAGCTTTTAAAAACAAATCAAATTCAAGAAACAAAAACAAATTTACATTTATGTAAATGAACAAAATAAATTTTATATGAAAAATAAAAAAATACACATACATGATAATTGTTGGTTATATACAGAAGGCCATAATCCAGCAACTCACTTATCTCTTTGTGCTTCCTTTTCTTGAAAAGAATAAGGTGAATGTCCACTTGGTGAATTCTACAAGAAGTAGGTTAAAGAAGAATTAGGCAATAAATAAAGTATGTTAAGCAATGCGACGCAGATTTTAGACAGAAGAAAGAAAAAAAGGGAAATGTCAGCAGAAGCCATGAGCAATGAAAGAAAACTTCTAATAAATACAAAGAATCGTTATGTTTAACAAATTTACATCCAAAAGGTGAAAGGGGAGTGGAACTAATTGATATGCATGGTATGCAGGAGCAACAAACTATGCTACCTCCAACTTGCTTATTTCAGTTTCTTATTTGAGAACGGAAATTAAACAACACAACTGTATACTAGAGGAGAAAATGAACTAAGAAAAGCCCTGAAGTACAGAAAAAGAAAGGCATTGCAATTTGTATTTTTGGTTTTGAAATCTTTACAAGACCATCTCAATTCTCTCATAAATTTTACTATTCTGCTCCCTCCAAAAACTCCACATAATGCATAAAGGATCTATTATCCAAAAGTCGTTACCTAAACATCCACGGCTGACGTGACCCTAGATAAATGTATCATCGTCATTGTTATGATTGGAAATAAGTGTTGGCATCTCTCAAATAAAGTTACCGAGAAGCAAAGTTTGATGACAAGCGGATCATAAGTCTGTAGACTCGAGATTGGTGGATCAATCAAACTATTGGTTCTAAGCCATCTCTTGCAATTAATCAACAACTCAAAGTCAAGTGATAACTAGGAGTTCAAGGGGTTTCGAATCTGTTAGCCTAGTTGTTTTCTCTTTCTCATCATGGATCTAGTTTGCCTGAACAATGACCGATGTCTTTTCCCATTTCGGTTCTCCACGTGAAATTAGTATGTTCTTGTGTGGTTATTTTCTTTTCTACTTCTACTATACCAAATTGATTCTTATTGTTGCATCTAAAATATAATTGTGAATTTAAAAATTTGTTAGTGTTATTTATTCACCAATCTAAATCAATGTGGAGCACAGTCTACTCTGAGGTACTAGTGATAGGGTAACACTAGAATTATTTTATTGCCTTACTCCACATCTAGCACCGATTGGGAAGCACTTCCCTAATATACCCCAAATTTTGAACTGTCAAACAGATCTTTCACGGTTGCTGATCACATTAAATAAAACACAAACTCACTTTCAAATGAACATTACCATGCCTAATAGACTAAAAATCAAACTCTATTTCCTTCTCATCATATCGCATGCTGTAGGACCTCGCATCAAGTTTACTTACAGAGGCCAACTATCTCAAATAATCCTTTGTGCCCCACAGATGGATACTCCAAATTGGGTGGCACTTTAACCCGTCTCAGTGGGTTTCGGCCCTGCCCTGTTCTGCCCCGCCCCTATTGTAACAGGTATGGAATATTCTTTGTAGCGTTAGGGGAAGGTATGGTAAAACTGATTAGCCAGACGGGGGGTTCAGGTTAGGCAAATTTCATTCCATCTCACCCACACCGTGCATATTCCTTTACACAGTTACCATTCAAAAATATATACACATACATTATCCTTAGATGAAACCTTAACAATTATAACCAGACCACAAAATGCCTATCTCACACATCTTTGGCATCCCACTCCCTCGCGCCTCAACCTGCGATTCAACTTTTTAAGATATGCAAATCCTATCGGTGTTGATTGAATTCAACCTAGTTCAACCTGACATAAACTAACAAATTATTATTTTTCATTCAAAAATAATAAAGAAAAACAGAAAAAACTAAAATTAACCAAAAAAAGGGATTATTTTCTCATCTGTTGAATCTAACCATATACAGACTCTAGAATATGCTGGCTTTCTCGAATTCTTGAATCAAAATTAGAATTTCCAAATATCTTCTAGGCAAGTAACTGGAGAAAATAGAAGAGCAGATGCAACACATGGGTGTAAAGGTATACTTACGGACCTCACTCTTGCATTTCAGCTTGTATATTGGCTCTCTAAATGATGAAACGAAACTATTATTAATTCTGATATGCATGATAAATAGAAGAAATCAACAAGCAGCAGCTAAAATTATGAAGCTAGGATATTTATACACCAACCTGTGCATGATGCAGATCTGGTTCAATATGCTTTCTAAACAAAGGGAAAATGTTGTCAATAAGGGAGTCCAAAGAACAAGATTCACTAATATCATATTGCACTTCGGAAAGAAGACTAAAATGAACCCCACCAACCTGACCCACAAAACATGTAACATGTAACTTTTACTGCAGATTATATAAACAGTTCCTTAACATTAGATATTTCAGAAAACCAACAACGAAACCATAATATAGCTCTTAATTATTCAAGAAGGAAAAAATACCACTGCCACTTGAATATCCAACAGAGAGCGCAATCTTGCATGTAGAGCATAAGTACCATCAACTATAACCTACCCAGTTTAAGTTAAAAATCAATAAGACTACAGTTTAACAAAAGGAAAAAAATAAAGTACTTGCATGCGCACTTACCACCCCAGATGAAGTACTCTTTATTGGTTTCGAACCAACACGTTTTTTTGCTTGAAAATCGAAGATTGGGGTCAGTGTATCTCTACCATTTATCAAATCCTATATAAACACAAAACCCCTTTTCAGAATCTGAGAATACACCTATAACCTTACACAACTTGACAATTAAGTTGAAAAAAACTTTTCAGGGCTTGTTGAAGTACTATAAAATTATTGAAAACAAATAGCTAAATGCCACGATAACAAAAATGACAATGAGCTGCATCCCTCAAGATTTTACTAAAGCATTGAAATCTATTGAATCCAAATCATTCCCTTCATCGGCTCCAACACGATAGTTCTCCATCAACACAACAGATCAACCAATCACGGACGCCATCTTCTCTGCTAAGCTTCAGGGACCATTAAATTGACAAGATTAGTTATAACAACTCAATGTTTGCAAATGCTATTTGTACTTGAAACATTTTCAATAACTTTGAACCCCATATAGAACAATATAATACAACTATAGTTACTATACACAACATGTATACCTTGTTTTACCCGACCCACTTGGGCCACCAATACCGACCGTTACAAGGCCCTCCTTTTTCTCTCTAAGCTCTTGAATAGATTTGATCAGCAAGTAATATCCATGATCAAAGGACTACAGAATTCCAAAACTCACCGTTGTAAGGCCATAGAGATAAAAATTCAGATCACACACTTAAAATTTTAATTGGATGACCCGTACATAAAAGCATTTCACACCAGCATCCAAATTCACGATAGAAGATATTTCACTTGATGTGTCAAGGGTCCTGATATGAAAGGCGTAGTTGCTTTCAAAGAAGGTTTAGAATTTTGGTCATCAGTTTAGATGATACAAAACACTGGCATGATTCGTGGTTATGTAAAAACTTCCAGACATTGAAGCTACACATCAGGGTTAGGCCCCTTTATACTTATAAATAAGGTAAGGGAAAAACAAATTGGGAGAGATGGCTGAATGGACCAATTGCGTCAGATTATTCATAGTACTAGCTTGCCAATGCTCGTGTCTAACACGATATAGCTTCTAATACACCGCCAACAAGGCAACAAAAGGGTAACTAAGGTGCAAACACTGATCAAGAACACGTATAGAAACCATCCAGATGAATACATATAGAAATAGTGCTTTATATATAAATATATATATATATATAAGCATACAACAAAACCCTGCAAACAAATTTCCAAATTTGCAGTGGGAAAACAAATAGTTAATCAAACGTTTTCAGTGGTCAAAAACCCTACATAAATAAGTCATACAATATATAACCATATAAGAATCCCAGCAGAAAATTTTCCCCCGAATAGCGAATCAGACATATGCAGTGTTCAAGAAACCTATATATATATATATAAGCATACAAGAAAACCCAGCAGAAAATTTATCCCAATTTACACTGAAAATGAATAGACCATCAAACATTTTCCGCATTGGAAAAACCCCAAAATCTTTATCGGGTAAGAATGATGGATACATATATATATATATATAGTGAGAGAGAGAGAGAGAGAGCTGCATACCACATGGAGAGGGAGGGATTGGAGAATGGAAGGAGAAGAAGATGAAGAAGTGGAGGGTTGTTGGTAGCAATCTCTACCCCCTTCTTGGAATACTCGCTGCATCACATCATCGTCCATGCCCAATACTTCCGCACTTCTCTTCTCAAATAAAGAAGAGAGAAGATTGCTTTCCGGGCTCTCTAAATAGAACAAAATTCATCTCCGGACTATTGAAGATGGGAAAGATTTTGGAGCGAATATTGAAAATTTTGGGGGAGCTTTCAAAAAATTTGGGGCTATATCTTGTTCGGTTTCATCTCTGACTCCGACTGATTTTATATAAAGATAGATATATACATATAGGTATATTATATATTGTTGTAAACTTCCTAAACTAGCCTTGTAGTAACTTTTCTATTTTTTACCCAGTGGACCCCTCACCGTACGTCTCCAGTGAGAGGGTGTCCGGAGACGATTTTTTCCCGGTAGGTGGTTGTAAAGTATTAAAATATAATTTTTTCTTCTTATAACAGTGTAAAGTAAAGTCTAGATAGGAGTATTATATTGAATCAACTAAAATACTCTTCGTTTTATGGTTAAGTTTTCTCCCCCAAAAAAACTTTCCTAAACTTAAACTATGATATGAAGTTGCAAGTTACCCAAATTATTTCATTAGTGATCATAATGTCCTTATATTAATGCATTTTTCTTATTAACATACATTATGAAATAATTTATACAAATTTGATAATATATCCTCTATAAAAAAATTTAAATTTAGGGTGAGAACTTTTATACATTAAATCAAACAAAAATTTAAAAATTAATAATTACAACTTATTCATTTTTTTATTATTTTTAAGAATATACTTAATGTGAATAAAAAATAAAGTGAATGGTAGAATTAGTGGTGTTCATAATTTTTTTATTTTGGTGTTCGGTTCCGGTTCCGGTTCCGGTTTCAAAAATCAAAGAACCGAAATATTAGGTTCGGTTATAGTTCTTACCCCTTTGGAACCAAAAGGAACCGGAACCGAACCGGTTTTTTTTTTTTATATATATATATATTTATTAGTGTTATATTCTTACATTTCTATATATTTTTATGTTATATTTAAAATTATAAGTTATAATTAACTTTAGGTTTGTAATAATTAAAATTTTGAAATACTCTCTTTAATTTAGTTTATAATTATATTATTTTTTGATATTTGGTATTATTATTATTATTTTTTTAAAACTGAAAAAACCGATTGCGACCGGAACCGGAGCCAAAAAAACCAGTAAAATTAACATTTCAAAAGATCAAAAAAATATAATGGCATAATTAGAAGTTTGAATTTTTTTATTAAAAGGGTCTATTTATATATATATCACAAAAATTTGTTTTTTTGTTATTCAAGTAATTTTTATATCTTAGGAAAAAAAGTTTTTATTTTAGCATTAAATCAAACAAAATTCTAATATCAAGTTTATTACTTAAAAATTCAATAATTACCTCCTATAAACTTTTATATTATTATTTTTGAGAATATACTTAACGCGAATACGATTAAGGTGAATAGTAAAATTAAAATCTCAAAAGATAAAAAATATAGTGGTATAATTAGAAGAATGAATTTTTTTATTAAAAGGGTAGGATAGTCTTTTACAAGGGAATGGAGACTTATTGTACCAAATTAATAGTTTAGGGGAGTAGTTTTTAGTTCAGGGGAATTAATAGTTTAGGAGAGTAGTTTTTAGTTTAGGGGGATTAATTGCAAATCTGAGATAGTTGAAGGGAATTTGTTGTATTTTACTCTTTGTTTTATCATATAATGGAGTAAACTTTTCTTAGTCTAACTGTCAGGTTTATTAAAGTTAGAGTCAATTACAATTACACGGACCTCTCCTTTAGTTTGTCTTAATTACACGAACCTTCCCAATTTTATGAATAATTACACAAACCTTCTTTAAAACATAAACCTTCCTTTTTAACAATGTATTTAGAAAAAATCCCTATTCTACTCTTTTTTGAATTAAATGACCTCATTGGTTTTGTAAAGTGACGATTATATCTCATCCCTTTCAAGTTGCTCAAAACTTCAACCTTTCAATTTGAAGTTTCAAGAAGACCTTTATCTTAAAGCACACACTCGTATGTGCCATGTCGCGAGGGAGGTCCAGAAATAAAGGTCCATCACCTGGAGGTGGTGTTGGGGTGAATGTTGCTGATGGGATCCCTTTGCAGGGCTCATCTTCTCAGCTTTCTTCTTCTGAACGACTAGAGGAGAATGCAAGTAAGCAATACAGATCATGGGCTAACATGCTGCATTCCTCTTCCTCTCCTAGAATGAAACTTCCCTATTATCCACCTACTCGTGTGGATGGTAAGATTATGGAGACACCTACTGCTGAAATGACTGCTGCTGGAGCAGACAGGTGGAAGAATTGTCTTGTAGGTTATTTTATTGATAAAAAGTTGTCATACATAGTTGTGAACACTATTGAGAGTAGTTTGGGCCTTAAAGCTGTGTTTGGATTAGCTAATGGTTTCTACCTCTTTCAATTTGCTTCTAAAGATGAGAGTGCTGTGGTTTTTAAAAGTGGCCCTTGGCATTTTGCCAATCATTTTTTGGCCTTGCGAAAGTGGAGAAAAGGTCTCTCTATGCATAAGGAGGAGGTTACTTCCTTACCACTTTGAGTTAAGTTGAGCAATGTTCCTTTTGAATTTTGGACATCTGAGGGTTTGGGTTATGCAACCAGTGCTTTGGGAACACCACTTTACGCTGATTTACACACTGAAAATGGCCAGAGGCTTGGTTTTGCTCGTGTTTGTGTGGAAGTGTCTGCTGCTGATGAGTTACCAAAAGAATTTGATCTTCAATTACCTTCTGGAGGCACAGTACCTATTGCAGTTGAGTACCAATGGTACCCGTCAAGGTGTGATAAATGTGAAGTCTTTGGGCATTGGCCAAGGACTTGTCCCAAAAATGCTACTTCACAAAAAGTTGATCAACCTATAAAGCAGAATCAGAATGCTTCAACTTCGGAATGGAGAGTTGTTGGTAGGAAAGGGAAGCAGTCTGTTGGGGTGTCTTCTGTTGAAAATGAGGTTGCTACCACTGAATTGTCTGTTGGGAAAGCTTTATCAACTATTAAGGAGGCTGTTGGGGCCATTGAAGATACTAATAACAGTTTTGGTGTATTGCAATCTACTGATGATTTAGAGAAGGAAGCAGAAAATATTCTAGATACTCATCTGGAAGTTTCAAACAATCAAAGTGTGGATGCTGATGAAACTAGTACAACTCTAGACACCCTGCATGAAGTTGTGGTTCCTGATCCTATGGGAGTAACTATTTCTCTACATGACCCAGATGGATCTCAGACCAACAAGGAGGAGGAAATTGGTATGTCTTCAGTTAGCCAGCAAGCTAGATCCACTAAAACAAATGATCCAAAATCCATGAAAGCTGGAGAGAAATCTAAAGCTAAATCCTCAAATGCTAAGGTGAAGACTAGGAGAGGTGTTGTAACCAGTTCCCCTAAAGGGGGTGTGGGTCATTGAACTCTCATTTTTACAGTTTTCTGAAAGTGTATATTCTCCCTACCTTTCTTTATGTTTTGCGGTGTTTGGAATGTTAGGGGTTTAAATACCCCTGATAGACAAAGAAAGGTTCAAAGGTGATCAGGAAATTTGATCTTTCTCTTTTCTGTGCCATTAAAACTAGAGTCAAGGAGAGGCATGCTACTAGAATTGTGAATTCCATTCTTGCTGGGTGGGAATTCTTACATAATTATGACCATGCTTCAAATGGAAGAATCTGGGTCTGTTGGGATGCTACCAAGTTTAGGGTCACCTCTATTCTTTATTCTGCTCAACTTATTCTTTGTACTATTCAAAGTTTGGATGGGAAGCTTGATTGTATTGGTGGGTTTGTGTATGGAGTTAATGATACTTTTGGTAGGAGACAACTTTGGAAGGACATGTTGCATACTGCTAATCAATTTTCTCAAAAGCCTCTTTTTTTTGCAGGAGATTTTAATGCCCTTAGATATTGTTTTGAAAGTTTTGGAGGCTCTTTTCATTGGGATGCTTCAAAGAAGGAATTTGGTGATTGTCTTCAACAGGCTAATCTTTTGTATCTTAAGTTCTCTAGTATTCATTACACTTGAACAAATCATACTACATTCAGAAAGCTTGACAGATTTTTAGTTAATGAGGTTTGGAACTCTTCTTTTCCAACTTTTGAAGCTTTTTTTGAGCCCAACCTTGTTTCTGATCATGCTTTAGCTTTGGTCAAACTTGAAGCTGTGATTTAGAGAAAGGGTACTCCCTTTAGGTTTAACAACCACTTGATCACTCATCCTTCCTTCACGAGTATTGTGCAGAAGTTTGGGATACCACTGTCCCTGGTTCTTTAATGTATCAAGTTGTGCATAAGTTTAAACTGTTGAAAGCTGAGATAAAAGTTCTCAATAAAGCTCATTACAATTGTAACAACCCGTTTCATTTTCCCTTTTTTCTGAATTATTCCCGATTTATTTTCGGTGATGACGTCATTTGTTCATGACGTCATGGTTACTTTGTGTATTTTACGAGTAAATTTTTCGCGTTTATGTCTTGATACGACGGGATGATGCGACTATTGACTTGTTGACTACTTCGTGGATTGTCGTTGGCGATTACAAGAATTGACGGTGAGTTTAATGTTCCGAACTGGTGAAACGTTGACGTGAGTTCAGGATTCGACAGCACGATTATGCGATTTCTCTTCGTTGACTTCGTGGAATTCTGTGGCTATTACGTGGCTTGACGTTTAGGGCTTCGACTCAGTGATTTGAGTTCGGTAGTTAGTGCTTTAGGGATTCGACGTTTTTGTTTCCACTGGTTATAGGGTTAGTACGTGCCTTGTTTAGCTGACGTGCTTAGGAGTATTGATAGTCCTTTCGCTCGTTTTATTTATGTTTGTATATACGTGCTCTGTGTGTTGGTGCCTTGTATATTGATGTGGCATTAGGTGCCTTAGTTGCTTGACTTACGTGTTTACGTGTATTTGTATGACCTTGTTCGTTTTTCGTGCTTATATGTATATGGTACGTGTTAGTGGATTAATTTGGGTTGAAGTGGTTTTATTTGATTACTGTTCGAATAAGTTACGTGCCTTAGTTGTTTGGATTAGCGACGACTCCGATGATTCGATAGTTGAGTCTCGTACCGAAATATTTAATTTGGCTGTTATTATTGATTAACTATCCGTAGAGTTTATGGGGAGCGCATGATATAAACCGCTAGGCGATTAGTGATTTAATTTGGTTTATATAAATATTCATACCCGAGTTTGTAACCGAGTTAATTATTCCGGATTGTGTTAGTTATTTGGAGTCCGATGGGGCTTTCGGTGATTTAATCGGTGGATAAATTTTGTGCCCCAGAGCTTTTCTTTGGGCCTATATTATTTATTCGGAGTCCGGTGAATTTGATGGGCTCACGTAGAATTATTTGAGTGTCCCCGGTATATTTTACGGGACTTATTTTATTTATACGAATTTAATTATAATTATATATATATGGGTTTCATACACTAGATTATTTATTTCAGCTATAATCTTTATTTTGGGGGTTCCCGGTATATTTTCGGGATTTATTGTTCGTATATATATATATATATATATATATTATTAATTGGGTATATATATATGTGTGTGGGTATTTAATAAAAGAAATTAAATGCAATTATATATATATATGGGTATTAAATAATTAAATAAATGAAATTGAAGCAATTAGTGGACTTTCGTGGACCAACCATTTCTTTTCTCATGTCACACATTTATTTAATATCTTGGTCATACTTGAGGTCACATGGACCTAGTAATTAAATGTTACAAAATTGAATTGAGTTGAATTATATATATATACGTATATTAGCCATACATATTTGAAATATATGCATATGTTTTGGGGTCAAAATGGTGAATTGACAAGTCATGAGGGTTACTTGTGTAATTAGGGGAGACTAACTAGTCACTTGTGCAATTGTGGATAAATCAAGGGTTGCTTTGGTAATTAACCCTATATATATACATGAGTGTATCTGTTAGAGAACAACGTGACCAGACTCTCTTCTCCTTCTTTCTTCTCTTCTGCGCACAGAGGCTTCATCCCTCCGATTTACGCCGGTTGTCTTCTTCATTTCCAGCGAGGAGAGAGAGAGAGAGAGAGACGGAAAGAGGAAGGGAGAGGTCGCGCCTGTGCGTGCGACCTGTTGCAGTAGAGTTGTCGGCAGAAGGCGGCGACGGCGACTGGAGTGGAAGCTGCTGGTTGCGGCTCCGGCGATGGCGGCGTTGAGCTGCAGCTCTGGTGGTCGCGTGGCAGTGAGAAATTGCGTGACAGTGATGGGTTCGGCCAACCGAGTCGGGTCGACTCAGTGGCGAGTCGGGCTCCATTTGGGCTGATTTTCGGAGGATAGCTCGGCCTCGGTGTCGTGTACATTATATCCGAATTTGGTGCGAAACCGTTGAACGGTTCTCCGGGAATTTCAGATTTTTGGTATGAATTTTGGTTTCGATTTTTGTAGATTTGTTCAAATTAAATTATCGATTGCTAACGAATTTTAATTATATTGAATAGGGCGGTAAGGCGGTCGTTTCGACATATTAAAAAAATAATTTTCGGACGACTTTGGGCGGCGAGCACTATTCACGGCCGGTACTGTCCACGGCGGGACTGTCTGTAAGCGTTTAAATTAGGTGGGAAATTTAATAATTATATGTTTATCTAGCACTCACTAATAGTACGTAGAAAATGCTAAGTTGGCCCGTTGTATGTTTATGGATAATAAAAACATGTAATTAAATTCCTAAGCGATAAATGGAATTTAAGAATTTTATAAAATTCACGAAATACCCATAATCGAATAAATGAGGTCGGGAATGGAAATTCCCTGGGAAATTAAATAAATTAATTCCCTGAGAATTTTTAAGTAATTAAATCCTACTTAAATTGGATTAGAATAGGTGGTTTAGTACCCCTGGACTTAAAGTAGGATTTTGTAGAATTTTTGTGTGAAATTAGAACCTGTGATTAGCTCCCGGATAATATGTAACTGAAATTAAAATACAGTGGGAGCGGGGCAGATTTGATATTGAGGGATGTAGAGCCGACGAGTAAATTATCCCCTGTTATTTATAGTTTATTGAAATTGAAAATATAAGCTAGGGGATTCACGTAGAACTTAGACACGGTTTCAGTTCCCTTTATAATTTATTTTTCTCGTAAAATATAATGAAGTTGTATTGTGAATTAAATTGTTCCCTGAGGCGAATTAATTTGAAAATAATTATTTGGAAATTTAAATTAAAAGCATGCTGGCGTATAAAAATCTATAAAGATGGGGCAATTGAGAACCCGAGTATTTTTGTGATAAATGGAAATTTAATTATCGTGTGATTTAAATTGTGAAACATGATTGATATGAGATTGATTGGCTTTGATGCCGTGTATTTGAGCATATTTAATTCATATGGAGGCATTTTGCATTCATATAGCACCATGTTATATACATATTGTTTCGGTGCACGTTGTATGCCTCAGTTATGTCACGTACAGGTCTGGATCGTTTGGAATGTCGCAACAACTGGCCAGGGGTGGTTTAGCCCAGGGAGCTAGTAACTCTCAATTCTCTAGACATTTGGGGGTGAGGGCTTGCGCCTCACTTGCCGGTTCCCGGGCGGGCTTGTGGTCCCCACACTTTCTTTGGCGACGCCCACCCTTCCTGTTGTGGGTTTGTTGCTCCAGCAGTGAACGGTTTGTGATTCTTGGATATTTGTTTCACCCTTTAGTGGCTAGGGTTGCATTGGAGTTGCATTGTCATTGCATTGACATACATATTGAGCATTCATTCGTTTATATGCTCGTTTATGGATATTTTATATTGTCGATATTTGCTGTTATTAAACTGATGATATTGGTAACTTTATTATAAATGGTGGAAATTAATTCAATGTGATTAAAAGTTAAAGCTTTTAAAATTTAAAAGAAATGAAATGTAATAATGTTAAAAACCTGGATTAGTAGAGCCATGGTTGGCATGTGTTCAAGGTGGTTACGTGGATATAGACGAAAAGAGGTTTTGATAATTAATTGTTTTCCCCCTTGAGTTGGAGTTGAGTTGAGTTGGCTAGTCGTATATTGAGACTTGGTTGTGATTGGTGATTAGGGTTATCACTGGATGATTATTAGACCACTTTGGTAGTGGAGAGAGTTGTTTAGGTTAAAAGTCGGGTAAGACTCAAGGTCAGTTCTGAGATTTAGATATGTTTTTAGAGTTTGATTGTTTCAGATTCCTCCTAGTTGTTCCGAGGAACACTTGAATCCCGGTGTTGGTTTGGTGACCTTTGAGGATTCGTTTATAAGTTCCTATATTAAGTTGAAGGTCTTAGAACCTGTTTCGAAATAAGTTTGAATGTGACTTTGAGGTGATATTCGGTTGAACTCTAGTAATTCTTTTCCCCGTGTTATAGTTTCTCGGGTTTTAACCCGAACATGTGTTTCTGAGGTTTCATTCCTTAAGGTAAGAAATATGATCATTTGTGATTGTCTGTGGATCTTCTCGGGTAAGAGAAGTGAGGTTAAGTTAAGCGCATATAGTGCGATTCCTAGTGTTTGGTTGGGTTAGGAGGCATTGGAACCAAATATGATTTGACCGGCCCTAACTTTTTCTTAAAAACCGGTTGAATCCTTCGGGGTTCAACATTTTTCTTTAAAAACCCGAGGGCCATGGCATCTGTTTGGGACTAAATGACTCCAGTAACCCTTTCTCGCGCCTCGATAGGCGGTATGAGTTAGAGGTGACCTTGTTGATCTGTACCCTTTCTAGTGCCTTGATAGGCAGTGTGAGTTAGAGATAGTTCGGTTGGTTACCGAATCCGATGTGGAGATAGGACCTTCCCTTTTTAGGTTTCTTCGAGTGAACGGGTTGGTTCACTGGTTGTTGTACGTAGAAGAATGGTTTTTCCCTTTCGATAGTCCTAAGGAGGGACCTATATACCTCCTAGGAACCTTGAGTAGCGTGCTAGGTGCACGAAATGGTAGATAGCTAGTTTTGGTTGCATCTCTAGATGAGAGTGTGTATTCGACTGGGTGCCTTCCTACACCAGGTGTTAGGATTAGCTGTTGACGGGACTTTTATATATATATATATATATATGTGTGTGTGTATATATATGACGATTTGACATGCGTATATACGAGTGGCAGATATATCTTATGAGTTGTTCTGTTTTACGACTTTTGAGTAGTTTCGAGATTAGTTGAGAGGTTATTGTTAGGTATCTCGGATTAGCGGGGGTGCCACGGTAGACGATAACTTGACCTAGGATAGATGCATGCACACGGGATGGTTAACATTTTCTAGACGGCTATGAGTGTGATGTTTTGATATTACGGTGAGCGCGTGGTTTTTTGCTCAGCCCCCACACACAACATTTTCAGGTTTGCAGGTGGACGCAGCACGGCGCGTATGGCGGCGATGGTACGGGGGATTTGGGACGGTAGATTTATTCTTCCTTCCGTAATCATATTTATTACTCTTTTATTCTCTTGGGAGCCAGGTTGTTGGCAGATTCCCTTATGTTGTATATTCTGTTCATGTATTTATTGTTTTGGGGTGCCATTGTATCTGTTCGGCACTACCATTTAATTTTATGTATTCTTATTTGAGCTTGGTGGCTCAGTCGGTAGTTGTTAGTTTGGGGTGCCTTTGTACCTTTTCGGCATCGCCATTTGATTTTCTTTATAATTTCATTTGAGCATTTGGGGCTCTATTGATTTATAGAAGGGTTTCGGAGAGGTATTGGTGTTCTTTTCCACTACCTCGGCCCTAGTAGGTTTCTGGAACGTTGGGCTACGTGTCGTTGCTTTTATTCTTATTATTCTGGGCAGGTTGTGCTGTTGTGTTGTTTTTGGGTTGTCCGGATGTTCCAGTTACAAGTGGATCTCTACCGGATTTTCATTAGAATTCCTTTACTGAGTTTCTATCACTCAGGTGACATGGAATATTTCATTTTCATTCCTATTCCATGTATTTTAGTGTTATCGTTAATTTCGGTTGTCATTTTCAATGACGTCATACCCCGGTATTCACTGATTCTCCTGATTGGAGTCTCAGCAATAACGGGGCGTGACAACAATGATCTCACTTCTCAAGTTTAGGCTGGTAGAGATAAGTTGAAGACTTTGTAAAGTCAAGTGGATCTTAATCCTGGTAATGAAGGTCTAAAATTGCAAGAGAAAGCTTGTTTATTAGAGTACATACATTAATCCCAAGCTGAGGAGTCTTTTTTCAAACAGCAATCAAGAGTTCAATGGTTGCAACTCGGGGATAATAATACCTCTTATTTTCATAAGGTTACTAAAGCCAAAAGAAAATCAAACAGCATTATGTCTTTGCAAAATGTTGAGGGGGTGAGACTTGACCATCCTGACCTGATTCAACAGGAAATTGTTAACTTTTATAATCATCTTCTTACTTCTGGTAGTACTTTTTATGTCCCTGATCTTAGTGACTTTGTTCACCCTTTAAGTACTGTTTTGGTCAATGGCCTTGTTGCTCCAATTTATGATAAAGAAATTAAAGCTTCCATGTTCTCTCTTAAAGATGGCAAAGCTCCAGGCTCTGATGGTTTCAATGCTCTGGTTTTCAAACACTATTGGTCCATTGTTGGAGCTGATGTTATTAGAGTTATTTAAGCTTTCTACCATTTAGGTCATATGCTTTCTGAAATTAATTCTACAATTATCACTTTAGTCCCTAAAGTTGAAAATCTAAATGTGGTGTTTGATTTTAGACCCATTTCTTTGTGTTCTACTATGTATAAATGCCTTTCTAAGGTGATGGCTAATATGCTGAAAGGATGCCTCTCTAGTTGTATAAGTCTCAATAAAGGAGCTTTTATCCCAGGAAGGAATATCTCTCATAATATTCTTCTTGCTCAATAGTTACTTAGAGGTTATCATGAGGAGGGTGGTGATCCAAGATTAGCTTTGAAAATTGATTTAACAAAGGCCTTTGACACTATCTCTTAGAGTTTCTTAGAAGCAGTCCTCAAAGCTTTTCAATTTCTAGCTCATTTGGTGAATTTGATCATGCAATGTATTCCCACTCCTAGATTTTCTGTCATTATCAATGGGGCACTCAAAGGATATTTCAAAAGCTCAAGAGGTATCAGGCAAGGGGACCCCTTATCTCCTTCCCTTTGTGCTTGGAATGGAAGTGCTTTCTAGGATGCTTGCTAAGGAAACCTCTTCTGATACTTTCACCCATCATTGGAAATGTAAGCAGTTGAATATTACATGCCCGTTATTTGCTGATGATTTGTTGTTGTTTTCAGCTGAGACCATGGATTCTATTAACTGTATTATGGCTGATTTGAATAAAGTCAGTGAGTATTCTGGTTTGATGCCAAGTCATGATAAAAGTGTGGTCTTCTGTGTTGATGTTGATCCCATTACTCTTGCTCAAATCCATGCCAGTGTAGGGTTTCAGGAAGGGGTTTTTCCAGTTAGGTATCTTGGAGTTCCCCTATTGTCTCCAAAGCTTAGAAAGCAAGATTGTGACTTGCTTTTGAGTAGAATTTCTAAAAGAATCTCCAGTTGGTCAAACAAATTCCTATCTTTTGCAGACAGATTGCAATTGGTAAAATCAATTCTTTTTGATGTTCAAGTTTACTGGTCTTCCAATTTTTTGCTTCCCAAGATTGTGCTTAAAGATCTCATTGCTTTGATGAGGCAATTCTTATGGACAGGATAAAAAATGTGTGTGGGAGGTTGTAAGGTTGCTTGGGTTTCTGTTTGCCTTCCATATAATGAAGGGGGTTTAGGTGTGGAAGACCTTGAAGAATGGAATATAACTGCAATGGCTAAACATATCTGGTCTCTGGTTCAGATTGAGAGCTCCTCTTTGTGGGTGTCACGGGTTAAGCATAATCTGATTAAGAATAGAAGTTTTTGGGATGTTTCTTTGCCCAGGAAATTTATATGGACTTGGAGTAAACTTCTAAAAATTAGGTCTATTTTTAGGCATGCTATCAAGTCTTTGATTGGAGATGGGTTTGATAACTGGCACCCTCAAAGGCCTCTACGTGACATGTTTCTTCCTTCTGAGGTTAGGTCTTCATTTATCAGTTTGCATGCCACTGTCAGCAGGCTTCTCACTTCTCATGGGTGGCACTTTCCAGCCTTAAATTATACTACTTGGTTAGCTTTCAAAAGGAGTTTTCCTAATGATTTCTTGCCTAATCAAGTTGTTCATGATAGGATCAAATGGCTTCCTACCAATGGTTCTTTCACTATCAAATCTGTTTGAGACTTGGTAAGATACAAGGTAGAAAGGGTAGACTAGGCTGCTATGATTTGGTTTTCTAATAATATTCCAAAACACTCTTTCTTTCTATGGTTGGTTCAGCACAATAGAATCAACACTTTATATTTCTTGCTTTTTATTGGTCTAGTGACTAATGCTTCATGTATTTTTTGTAAACAAAGATTGGAGGATAGGGACCATCTTTTCTTTCAATGTAGTTTCACAAACCACTTATGGAAGTTGCTTCTTCAAAAGGGTTTACTCTTATGGCCTAATGCCAATTGGGAAACTACTATGTAATGGGCAGTTAACAATTTGAAGGGTAAATCTTTTTTGGTAACTCTCAACAAGTTGGTTTTTTCAGCTTGTGTCTATGAGGTTTGGCTTGAAAGGAATAGAAGAATCTTCTCTAGTGAGTTATGTGCTTTGGATGGTTTGTATGCTAAGGTGATTCAAGTGGTCAGAATGAAGTTCTTCTCCATTACGAATTTAAAGGCTTCTGCTTCAGATCAGTTGTTAGCCCAATAATGGGACTTGCCTTTTTCTATATTTTTCCTATGATTGCTCTCTCTCATTGGTGTTGGGATGAAGCTCACAGATTTTTTGTTGGGATTCTGGTCGCCATTTCTTCCACAGTGTGGTGTTGGCTTGGTCAGCATGTTTTGGGTTTTGATGCATCTGCTCATGGGACTGTGTTTCTGCTTGCTTTTTGGGCTATTCTTGCTGCTATGCATGAGGATTACCTTGATACTAGTAACCCTTCGAATGGGGGTCTGATGTTAGTGCATGGCTTATTGCTTTTAGCATGTAGGATGTTGTGTTTTTCATCAAATCTTTTGTTTAACCTGACTCTTTTATTTAGTAGATTTTTGGATTCCACATTGTGGTTAGTTTTTTGCAGGGGTATGCCCTTAAGTTGATGTAAGGCTTTTTAGCCTATTGTTTTGTTTAATATACTTTCTTTCCTTTAAAAAAAAAATATATAATATTTTCACGGAGACATGCCAACTTAATTTGCGTATCATGTTCTTTAGCACTTTTAACACGATGAGGAACGATGACTCTGCTTCGCTATGCAGGTCTTGATCTTGATGATGTGTTCGCAATCCGTGAAAATTGATGTGAAGCCATTAGTATTGCAAGTGCATGAATATTTTTCATGTTTCCCTACACCGGAGTCAGTACCGTCTCAATGACATTGGAAGCCTTAGGCGAAAAGTATAAGAGATGAAATTGGAGGCCTTAGGCAAAAAATATGAAAGAGGCTTTTGGTATATTATATATTATTATTAGTAACACTTATTTCAAAAATCATCATTCTCGCTTTTTGAGATGCAAAATTACTAATCAGATTCTTGTATTCAAAGTGTTGATAATTGTTTCTTTGAATAGATAATATAGCCAATCCATTTAATATTTCTTGCGACATTGTTGATATTAGGTATGATTTTATCAACTTTAATTTTGAAAAACTCCTTTTTGCTGCAGCAACGGTTACCGGTATTGTCAATAATATTCAGTAAATAATGCATGCATTTGGAAAAGAATTTAATTTTTTAATGTAATTTAAAATTTTAATTGGATTGTGTGATTCTATTAGTAAATTTTTTTTGAAAACTTTTAATTTTGAAAACAAATCAAAAACATTAATATCAGAAGACTCATTATGTTTTAAAAATTATTCTAAATGAAGACAACTTTTTTTTTAGAATATTGTCATTTAATGATTTTATCTTTTTAAAATTAAACAAAAAATCAAATATATCTTCATATGTTTTAAATTGTTCAAACCTAGTATGAATTGAAGAAATAAAAGTTTATTCAGCTGATTGAGATGACATATCGTCTACAGTCTCATCAAGTTATTTTTTTTCCTATGAATTATATGTTTTTCATGAAATACGGGTTCTATTTTCATTTCATTAGCAATTTCTTTGGCTGTAATAATAGCTGATGTAAATCAATTTTCTCTATATTTTGTAAAAAAAGATATAAGCCCTTCTAATTGATTTATGGTAACATCAATATGCATATCTTGAGATTAGAAGTTTTTACTAACTGAATTAACAACAAATAATATATCATACTAAATAATCATATCTAATAAAAACTCAAAATTTTCCAATTCATATGGTGCTAAACATTTGGATTCACTTTTTATCTTAGGCTCTTCACTAATTTGTTCTAATTGAATGAAAACATCTTTTATTTGTGGAGCTTGAAATCTTATTGCTTTAATACTTTCAATACGACTTTCCCAACGAGTTTGTGACAATGACTTAATTGTTAAACCGAACATATTATCTTGTAAAAAATTTCACCTTTTTGTCGAAGAAGAAAAAAAGAATATAAACGTTGTACGATTCCAAAAAAAGATATAACTTTAGGACAAGAGGGAAGAAATAAGACAATAATATTTTGAGAGAGAGGAAAATTGAAGAACTCTGATCTTATGAGACTGATGCGAGTGAGAATGAGGGAGAAAATTAAAAGATAAACCCTAGTTGCCCATGCCTTTTCGTTTTGCACAAAAGTTTCAAATATAAAATAATTTTGTAAAATATACAATAGTAACACCATGGTTGAAAGTGTGTACAAAAAATATTATTTATATTGAGGTCCATTCAAAAACAAATTCACTTACAACATTATAAGAATGTCCATTCTAAAAGTTTTTTTTTTACAATATTATAAGGAGGCTCATTCTAAAAGTTTATTTTTTACAACATTATAAAGATGCCCATTCTAAAAATTTAATTTTTACAATATTATATGAAGGTTTATTTTAAAAATAAAATATATATAATATATTTTAAAAAAATTATATATATATCAAGCCCCCAAAATTTTGAGGCCTTCCAATTGGTTGGTGCCTTAGGCAGCCGCCTAAATCGTCTTACTATCGAGACGGCCCTGACAGGAGTAAGAACATCATATCATATGTAATCATCATATCATATGTAATCATTTATATTATACCCAATGTTGGCCTATAGGCTTTGATTTGATCTCCTTTACTAACGGATCATGTGTAACCTTGTTGGTATTAGAACTAGGTCACAGTTGCAATGAAATGGACGCAGATTATTTAGGTCTTAAAATGCTAGTATTGAACAAGTATCGATGCTATGTAACATTATCGGCTGTTTTGAAAGACGTTACAAACTAGGCGACATGTACAAATATTGAGGTTATACGGGGAACCTCATGTAAAGTATAAATATAATAATATAAAGAAACAAAGAAGGAACTTTAAAAAATAAAAATGAGATGAACATTTGTTGGATTATTAGTTCATTCAATTGATTTGACTCGCTTCATAAACTGATAAGATAAAAGTAGTGAGGTTTGTTCGTATGGATATTGTTAGTAGTAATGACTCATTTCCTCGAAGATTGAGAAGATAATTAGAGAAGAAGAAGTCAAGAAGTAAATTGCTGTGAAGAACCCATTGAGTACACCGAGTACTCGGTAGGCAAAAAGTGGTTTTTCTTCTAGAGGCGTGTGCGAGTTCTATCGCCATTACGCATTCATCGAGTACTCGGTAGAAACCTCACCGAGTACTTAATGACCCAGAATCGGGATTTTAAAAGGAAAGACTTTATGACTCCTTTTCTAATTGGGATGTGATTCCAATTGACTTGTCATCCACTCTAGCCTCTCATATAAATACATTGGTTGTTCCTATTGTATGTGGTGGCACAAAAGAGAGAGAAAGAAGAAGATATACAGATTTAGATTCTTCTTGGTATAAGTAAAACACAGGTGAAAGTTAGGAATAATATAGGCTTATATTATTCTGGTGATACATGCGTGAGTATACACTATGTATGTGCGTGCTTATGATCTGCGGATCATCCCCTTGTAATCTTCTCTTTGATTATAGTGAAACGGTGCTCTCCGTGAACGTAGGCCAGTTTTGGCTTAATCACGTATATATCTTTGTGTCGATTATGTTTGGTGTGTGTTTGTGCATTTTCTGATTTGCAGATGTTCATGGCTTGGTGAATAGGGTTAGAAAACCCTAGTTTCATTCTTGGGCGGGTGTAAAAAAGCCTAATAAGTGGTATCAGAGCTTCAGGTTGAAGCAATTCCTGAAGTCGTACGTTCTGGTCCAGATTTATAGGATCAACTTTCACGAAATCAGAAACCAACCATACCAGGAGCTACGTCTCGTCAAGACGAAGCCAGGGCTATAAAGTGTGTCATGAGAGGAAGTCCCACGTGCCCTTACGCACTTGAAGAGTCACTGAGTACTCGAAGGAGTGTTTACCAAGTACTCGGTTAGTTTAGCAGTGACGTGAGCACCACATCATCAGGGACAACCACGTCATTAGCAAGAGGCGTTCTTAAGGTTTTGGACTGTTCCAGACATAACCGTGTGATCGGTTTTACGTGATTCGACTCTGAACACCTCAAATAGACTTAGTGGGAGCTATGGCTGAAGAAAAGACAAGTATGATCGAGAAGTTTGATGGTACAAACTTTGCCTTTTGGAAGATACAAATTGAGGATGTGTTATACCAAAATAATTTGTATTTACCATTGGAAGGGCAGAAGCTAGAATCGATGAAAGAAGAGGATTGGAAAATCCTAGATCAAAAGGCTCTCGGTACGATTAGATTGACATTGTCAAAGTCCGTTGCTTTCAACATCAAGAATAAGAAGACTACGAAGTCTCTCATGGATGCTCTTTCGAGCATGTACGAACAACCATCTTGAATAAATATGGTACATCTCATCACTAGATTGGTGAATCTGAAGATGTCCGAGAATGGGAAGGTCAGTGAACATCTTAGTTTTCTTAATGAAATTGTTGAGCAGTTGGAATCAATTGATATGCCAATCACTGGTAAGATGAAAGTGGTTTTTCTTTTAAGCCAATTGCCAAAGAGTTGGAGCACCACAAAGGCTGCAATCAGTAACTCTTTAGGGGAAGAACCGTTATAGTATGATTACGTGGTGAGTATGGTACTCACAGAAGAGATCAGAAGACAGACATCAGACTCTTCTAACAGTGGCTCAACATTGAATGTTGACACCAGAGACAAAGGTTCAAATAGAAGGAAAGGCGAAAGTAATGGACGTGGTCATTCTAAGTCGAGACATGAGTCTCGAAATTCCATTGAGTGTTGGAATTGTGGCAAAATTGGTCATTACAGAGACCAGTGCAGATCCCCACCGAGTGTAGCGGATGACAAGATTGAAGTGAATCTTGTTTCAGAAGATGATGTGTTGATATGCTCTTTGGAGAACAAAACAAAGTTTTGGGTCTTGGACTCTGGAGCATCATTCCATGCCACCTCAAGTCAAGAGCTCTTTGAGAGCTATGTAATTGGTAACCTTGGTGAGGTTTATCTAGGTGACAATTAGCCCTGCAGTATTGTTGGCAAGGGTGAAGTACATATCAGACTCAACGGATCCATATGGAAACTAAGAGATGTGAGGCACATTCCAGACTTGAGGAAGAACCTAATCTCAGTAGGGCAGTTGGCGAGTGAAGGTTATGTGATCACTTTCAGTAAAGATAAGTGGAAACTTTCCACGGGGGCTATGACTATAGCACGAGGAAAGAAAGAAGGTATGCTCTACACAACCACCAATTTTAGCACAGTGATTGCAATTGCAGAAGGCAAGGAGGATCACAACTTGTGGCACCAGAGGCTAGGTCACATGAGTGAAAAGGAGCTCGTGGTTATGCTCTCGAAGGAAAAAGTACCAGTGAAATCGATTGACATCGACATCTGCGAGTGTAAGCAGAAGAGGGTTAGTTTTAAGAGCAACAACAGAAGTCTCACAGTGGAGAAGCTTAAGCTAGTTCACATGGGTGTCTGGGATTGTCTCATCTCTTGGAGGAAAGTCCTAGTTCGTGACTTTATTGATGACTATTCCAGGAAGATATGGGCTTGTTGACCCAAGGTTTTTCACCATGGGTAAATGAGACATTTTGATGATAATAAACAATTGAATATGGTGATCTAATGTCTACTTGAGTTATGTTTAGTAGGTTGAATAATTAAGAACAACTCAAGAGAGCTTATGGGTTCATGTAAAAATCAAGCAAAGATGTTTATAGCTCAAAAGACATTGGAGACAAGGATGAAAACATCAACCCAAAGCTTAAAGAAATTGAAGATAAAAGAATTGGGCAAAATAGTCTTGGGTGAGTGCTAGATTAAATGTAAAGTTATTTTTGAAATAAATTATTTGAAATCTCAACTCTTGAAAAATTAGCATATAGGACCATGCATATCGTTTACATCATTCATGAGTCCTGGAACCATTAGTATTAGACTATAAATATCATTGATGATACATTCATATATATAGTCTTTGCTAGAGTTGAGTTAGTTCAAGCTTTCATAAGCTATGGAAGAACTCAACAAAGAGATTCTCCTAGAACCTAAACTAATATCATATCACTTGAAATGGATTCTAGACATGTATTAAAGCTTTGAACAAAATTGTTTCAATCATGAAAAACTTTTGTCAAATATTGAGAATTTGTTTAAATGAAAATATTATTTTATAATCTCAATATTGTTTTTAGGAATGTCAAGGACCTTAATAAGTCTCTAAGACATCCTATGAATGTTTCTAAGTCATTTTGGAAATATCCCAAAAGATTTCCCGAAAAACCGTTATGTGGTCTAAGAGATTGAAATGAACCGTCATATTCAAACGACTATAAATCACTCAAAATGGGTTAAATGGAGTGATTCAAAAACCTAGAATCAAGAGCTTGAAGTCAGATTTCCAAAAAGTTAAAGAACTCCTCAATCCAACTTACGGAACTCGAGTTATGACCAAAAGAGTGGAACTGGACAGAACAGATCCGAAATGAACTGTTAGTCGACCGACAGTAAATGGTCAGTGGACCGAACCCTCCAGAGACTTTTGAACCATTTTTTTGACATTTTTCAGTCGACTCACGAAGCATTGTCAGTCGACCGACTCGGCCTGGAACGACTTCCAACGGCTATTTTTGGGTTCAAATTTTTCCAAAACTTCCCAAAACACCCCCAAACGGCTATATTTGCTTCCCACTCTATATATATGCCATATTTGAGCCAAAAAGCAAGAGAGAAGAGGGAGATAGGAATATGAAATAAATCTATTATTTGTGCTTCAATTTTGAATTCATTTTTAGGTAGAAAACTCCTACATGAATCACCATATGAGCATCATTCATATTTTCTCTTGTGATTCATCATACCATTCTTGAGTTGATCTTTTCAATTGAGTATTTCATTTATGAATCTAAGTATGTGAGGAAGTGAGCTTTGAATTTCCATATCTATCTATTGAGAGATAATGTTGTACCACTCAATGTAAAATTCTTATTCCTTGTGAGTGAAAGACCAAGAAGTTATCTTGACATGGGAATAGCTTGTTGAAGCTTTGTAAAGGTTTTTCTCAACCTTGAAGAGAGAGGATTCGGTTGGCTCTCCACCCGCAAGAGTGAGCAAGGTTGGCTCTTCACCCGCAAGAAGGAGCATGTAAGGGTTTCTTTTCACCCGCAAGAGAAGTATGATAATGGAATCCTTGGGAGGTTTTCTCAAGGCATGGACGTAGACCAAAGATTTGGTTGAACCATGTGAAATCTCGATATCTTTGGTTTGCATTTTCTCTATCTCTTAAACTCTTTACTTCATAAGAAATTATCATTTACAATCTTGAACTTCATATTAATGTCATGCTATGAAATTGCTTGTGTTAAAGAATTCATAAAGAGGATAGTAAAATGCTTAATTGTGGTTGATTAGATCACGTACTTAATAGGACATGGCTTAGATTATAACTTCTCTACTTGTTTTACTTAGCCATGATTAATGAGCACACCAAGTGTTTGATAAAATGCATCTTCCACAAACCATAGCATTAAAATTCCATATGTACACCAAGTGTTTGACAAAATCATATTCAACACAACCTTCTCTTTAAGAGTTTATGTGTACTCTTAATATTTAATCACTTTGTAAAAACTCTACAAATATATTTTTTATGACAAATAACACTTTATACATTAAGTCTATATATGAGAAAAGTGATTTACATGTTTAGTTGAATAACATATTCATTTGGTGCTTGAATTGTTTCATATGCTACTTGAATCCATAATACATGTATTATCATTATGAGATAAGTTCTTCAACATGTTTGGTCGAATTATTTACTTGGTTAATAGAACAATTCATCTTTACTTGAATCAATGATGCATGTATTTAATTATATAAATTACTAATGCATGATTACGAGTATGAAATATGAAAGTCATTTAAGAGATTATCTAAACCACTAAGTGTTTGACTAGAGTCTTATGATGCTTATCTTTGTCTAAATAAAGTCAAACCGAAAAAGTCTCAAAGTTTGTCATTGATCCTATTCACCCCCCTCTAGGTGTCAATATGTGGCCAACTGGGTTTTTTTCTAGAAGCATAAATATGAGGTGTACGATGTGTTCAAGAAATGGAAAGCTAGAGTAGAGATGGAGACAGGGTTGAAGGTAAAGAAACTGATATCCGACTTTGGTGGAGAAAATGAAGATTTTGGGTTCAAGAAATGTTGCTATTAGAATAGGATGAGATTAGAGAAGATTGTTCCAAGTACACTATAACAGAATGATGTAGAAGAAAGTATGAACTGGAAAGTGACTGAGATAGCCAGAAGCATGCACATTCAGGTAGGGTTACTGGAACAGTTCTAGGCAGAAGCAGTTAGTAGAGTAGGGTATCTTATGGATCATGGTCCATCAGTACCATTGGAGCAAAGAATACCAGAAGAGGTATGGAGCGGTAAGGCACATAGTGATCCTGTGTATGTTGAGATAGAAGATGTTCTAGACAGTGAGAGTCCTCTGTCAGAATAACAGATTACAGACAGTAATTCTCAACAGGTTGATACACCGCAGTCTCTGACTCTTAATTTTGTGTTTAGGAGGACTTCACGCCCGTATGTGCGGAATTGGAGAAACCTGAATTATTTGTTGCTCACAGATGGAAGTGAATCAGATTGTGATGATGAAGCATGTAGTGCAGTAGATGCGAGCCAGTGGGAGCTTGAGATGGAAGATGAGATGAAGTCCCTTAACCCCATCAAGACATGGAATCTAACCGAGCTGTCGGTAAGAAAGAAAGCTCTCCATTCTTCAGTTATGAAATTGAATAGCATTCATTCAAGCATTGTTGAAGCAGAAGTTTTGCATCTAGAGCTGTTAGATGACAAATTTGTTTTCCTCCAAGGTGACCTAGAAGAGGATTTTAATATGTAGCAACCGGAAAGTCTCTTCGTGAAAGGGAGAAAGAAGACAGATGCAACAAAGTTTGCAAGGCGAAGTCAGAAGTGACAGTGGTTGGAAGACAGAGTGACCAGACGCAATAGAAGTCGCAGGTTCTGTAGAAGGCTAGATATTGCTCATGCATTGGGAGCTATTAGCATTGTCATATTGACTAAATTGGTGACAAGAGATAAACTGAAGTTGTGTGCGCAACTTCAGTGGGTCTTCAAGCTTGAAGATAGGAATGAGAGCATCGTTAGAAGCACTGATCATTGATAGAGTTGATTGAGTGGGTGGAAAGTCATCAAGTGGGAGATTGTTAGTAATAATGACTTATTTTCTCGAAGATCGAGAAGAGAATTGAAGAAGAAGAAGTTAAGAAGCAAATTGCTGTGAAGAACCACCGAGTACTCGGTAAGCAAAAAAGTTATTTTTCTTCTAAAGGCGTGTGCGAGTTCTTGTGCCATTGCGCGACCATTGCGCATTCACCGAGTACTCGGTGACCCAGAATCAGGATTTTAAAAGGAAAGATTTTATGACTCTTTTTTTAATTGGGATGTGATTCCAGTTGACTTGTCCTCCACTCCAGCCTCTCCTATAAATATATGGGTTGTTCCTATTGTATATGGTGGCACAAAAAAGAGAGAAAGAAGAAGAGATACAGATTGAGATTCTTCTAGGTATGAGTAAAACACTGGTGAGAGTTAGAAATAATATAGGTTTATATTATTTTGGTGATATATGCGTGATTATACACTGTGTGTGTGCGTGCGTATGATCTACGAATTATTCCCCTGTAATCCTCTCTTTGATTATAGTGAAACGGTGTTCTCCGTGGATGTAGGCCGGTTTTGGCTGAATCACGTATATATCTTTGTGTCGATTGTGTTTGGTGTGTGTTTGTGCGTTCTCTTATTTGCAGATGTTCATGGCTTGGTGAATAGGGTTAGTAAACCCTAGTTTCGTTCTTGGGCGGATGTAAAACACCCTAATAGATATGATGGATCTCCTACCTCGGCTGGAACTTGCCTTTGCAACTTTAGGGTATGAAGTCCCAGTATCTAGGCGAGGTGATGGACTAAAACTCTTGAACATCTTGGCCTCCATAAGAATACAAATATGCAAGAAAATAACGACATATTTAGCAAAAACACTTTTAATACTACAACAGATAAAATACTATCAAGCATGACTGACAAACTGAAAAATGAGACAGTTTTTCAAAATACAAGAAATGAGTACTCCTATTTATATGTACAAGAAAATGGGTTATTTCCACTGCTAAAGATTATATGAACCTTGCAGATTCTATGTAAAGCAGAGTAAAAACTCTCTACTTTCCTTTGGTCCTCAAATTATCTCTGTAAAAATTACACATCAGAAAAAAAATTACTCTGGACAAAATGTATAAAACATAACCCAACTGAAAAATGCAAAACACGGTTTGTCTGCAAGACTACAAATCTCATACATACATATATATATATATATATATATATATATATAAATTGCAATTTTGGATTCAGCACACATCTTGCATCTTCAACATACTTCCAAGTTATCCGCATTTCGGGATTAAAAAAAATAGTAATAAGATGATCTCAGCATATAATGAAAATTCTTATGAGGTTCTAAAGTCTGGGAAATGGTAAACTTGAATGAGATGTGACAAAATGGGAAGCGGCCTTTTCAGCCTCTAATTAAGCATAGCCTTTTTCATATTGGGTTGATTTTCCTGCTGAGTTCTTTTTCATTTTTGCCTACAAAACATACTAGCAAATGATTTTATTCACAATCATCAACTATAAAAGTAAAGAAAGTTGTATATTTAAACAAGTAAGTGAATTCTTAATGAATTAGGATAGATTGAAGCCACAAAATAGTTGAAACAAATGAGAAATATGACAACAAAGTCGGTACTTAATTATGCAGCGCTCAGCCTGATACCGTAGGCACTTCAGTTCCTTTAGCATGCATGGATGACTTCAAATATCCAAAACAAGACAGCCATTATAATTTTTTCAAAATTGAATAAACAAGAGAATTTTATACCCAAATTACAAAATAACTTCAAGAATTTTTCTGTCAGGATTTTTACGCAGCTTACTCAGTGTATCCTCCCACTGATCCATTTCTCTACCATATAGAAAGGAACCCAAAGTTTGAAGAGCTAATGGAAGGCCAGAAGTATAGCATACTATGTCCTCTGAGAGTTCCTTGTAATTCTCATACGGAGAGATTGTTTTAAAGGCCCTTGAAGAAAAGAGCTGTATAGCTGCATCATATTCCAATGTCTTCACTTCGTAAATTTTAGTCACTCCATAAGTGGTTAGTAGATGTTGATCTCTTGTTGTTATGAGGATTCTACTGCCTGGGCCAAACCACTCATGTTTCGCAACTAATGCTTCTAGTTGCTCCAGTTGATCCACATCATCAAGAACGACAAGAACCCGTCTGCAACGTAGCCTAGCTTTTATCGTGTTTGCTCCTCTACCGATAGAAATATTTATCTTACTTCCACTTAGGACTTCTGAAAGGAGTTTTTCTTGTAAAGCTTCCAAGCCTTTACTTTTTGAGAATTCTCTAACATTTTTAAGAAAGCAACTACCTTCAAACTGATGGGAGATCCGGTCATATACAGCTTCGGCAATCGTTGTCTTTCCTATCCCCCCCATTCCCCATAGACCTACAGAGAGAACATCAATCGATTCCATCTTTAACAATGATTCCATTTCCTCCACACGACGCTCTATCCCAACCAGATCATCGGCAATAATTGGAGTTGAATGGTTCAGTTTACTGATAATCTCTTCAATAATTAGTTGGATGCACTTTGACTCATGTCTGCAAAGTTCGAAAGTTGCTTAGATGGTGAGTTAAAATAAATCATAACGAAACAAATACATTATTAGATGTAGTGATAATTAAATTTTTTTGTTTGCAATGAAATAACAAATAATTGAATACAGGGTACTTAAAAGAGTAATGTAAAGAACAATAGATTTTAGTCCATAATGTGGATAACTTCATCTTTGAAATTACCTAGGAGATAATGGAAATAGCCCCTTGGGGGGGGGGGGGGGGGGGGGGGGGGGGGTGGAATTAATTGCGGGAAAACAATTTTAATCCAAATTCTCTAGCAATATTAATTTAATATAAGTGCGGAAAATAAAGCAAGAGACGACACAAGATATTTTTTACGTGAAAAAACCTAGGAAAGATTCCTAGTAAAAAACTATGGATACCCTCGATATCGATGCATTATGAATCAAATAATTTGTACAGACTTTATGAGGTTAGGACTTACAATAACTCTGATTTGTCGTTCTACACTCAATGTCTGAAACTCTTTACTCACTCGCGCTCCATGAAGCTCTCGTTCCGATCTCCGTACTCTGACGGCTCCGTTTTTCAAAGGACCAGTTTACCACGAAGTTTCTCGCTCCAATCTACGTACTCCAATGGCTCCGTTTCTCAACGGATCGATACAAACATCTTGCATAACGTGATGTGATGATTTTTCAGAAACCAAATCATTCAATTGTGCATAAGGATCATAGGCATTGAAACACAATTGATATATGATAATCAAGCAATCTCTTTTTCTCTCTCTGTGCAAATGGATCTGATCTATATTGAAATTGCATAGTTCTCACCAAAAGCCACACCTCTTCTCTTTAGTTTAACTCGTATATATAGAGAAAAGTCTCCAATTAGGGTTTTGAATCTTTTTCCTTCAAGGATTTGTATTGTAACACCCCATATTATTTTCCTAATTTTCTGGAATTATTTTTTGATTTAATTTCGGTTGTGACGTCATTTGTTCATGACGTCATGGTTACTCTTAATATCTCACGTGTAAATTTTTCGCATTTATGTCTTGATCCGACGGGATGACGCGACCATTACTTGTTGACTACTTTGTGGATTATCGTTGGCGATTACGAGAATTGACGGTGAGTTTAATGTTTCAAACTGGTGAAACGTTGACGTGAATTCTGGATTCGACAACACGACTTTGCGATTTCTCTTCGTTGACTTCGTGGACTTCTGTGGCCTATAACGTGACTTGACGTGACGGTAGTATTTCGAACTTAGTGAAACGTTTAAGGCGGCTCTTATTATTGACTTAGTGGATTTGTTTTAACGCTCGACGTTTAGTGCTTCGACTGGATGACGACACGTTTAGTTGACTGACGGTTAAGGCTCCAATGCTGTTGATCGAGTTCAACATTTAGTGCTTTAGAGGTCCGACGTTTTATTTTCCCTTGTAATGGGATTAATATGTGCCTGATTTGATTGACGTGCTATGTATTTGTACTTACGTGTTTTGTTTGTTTGGTGTGATTATTTCTTCGTGTTTCTAAGTGCTTCTACGTGTTGATGTAGCTGTATTTGATTATTATTTTTTTGGATTCTTTTCGTGCCCTAGTTATTTGTAGTTATTCGATGGATCTTTTACGTACTTGATGTTCCGGTGGTTGGGTTTCACACCCCGGACTATTTATTTCAGTTTACTTTATTTATTCGGCATTACGATTTGAATCGTAGTTGTTAAGGATGCGTTTGGTTCATGGGCTTTATCGTTATTGGCTACGCGGTTTAGTTTCAACGATTGCGTTTAGTGCTTTGATCGGGTTACGACCAGTGATTTTAGGAGTCTCGGTGAGTTTAGAATTTATTCGGGGTTTCGGTGATTGGTTTCGTAACCCGGAGTATTTATTTAGGCTTATATTATTTAGTTGACGTCCCGTGGACTTACGGGTTCACATGTTATTATTTGGAGGCTCCCGATATATTTTGGGATTATTGGGTATCCCATTTATTTTTCGAGTTCGCGTGATATTAATTACGGGTCGATCGGGTATTTATTTCAGATTATATATATATGAGTTTCATACCCCAGATTATTTATTTCAGATATATTATTTATTGGGTGACCCGTTTATATTTACGGGCTCATGTGATTTTATTTGAGGGTTCCCGGTACATTTACGGGATTTATTATTCGTATATATATATATATTATTAATTGGGAATACAAATATATATATATATATGGGAAATATTATTAATGGACTTTGGTGTAAGAACCAGCCCATCAGCTAACAATTCACCTTAACCCATCTAAATTCATTGATATATATATATATATATTATTTTATTTTGTAACACATTAGCTGCATGTCACTACTTGGACCACATGACTTATGTGTACCATTACATTATTCATACATTAATTTACTTATACAGATTTTGAGGCAACAAAATAATAAAAAAACTAAAGAACAGAGAGAAGAGGCAGATTCGGCTAACAGGGAGAGAGACGACCATAGTGCTTCTCCTTCTCCACGATTTCTTTTCTTCTGTTCAATGATCGACGAATCTGTTTCTCATTCAACTCTTATTTGTTGCCGAATATTTAAGAGAGAGGGAAAGAGATCGGGGAGAGAAAAAGGAGGTCGCAGCTGGTGGTTGTGTTCGCCAGAGCTGGAGGCGCGACATGAGTTGCTGGTTCTCCGGAGAGAGGATTGGCGACGGCTAGGGTCGCTGGTGGTCGCGCGGCGACGTGATGGTAACGGCGGCGCAGTTCGCGCCTGTGATGGTGCGCCAGTTTCGGGTTCGGCCCGACCAAGTTAGGTCGACTCAGTGGCGAGTCGGGCTCGGTTTGGGCTGATTTTCGGAGGGTAGCTCAGCCTCGGTACCGTGTACGTTATATCTGAAATTGGTACGAAACCGTTGAGCGGTTCTCCGGGAATTTCAGATTTTCGGTATGAATTTCAGTTTAGTTTTTTGTAGATTTGTTCCGAATTATTTATCGATCGCTAACGGGTTTCAACAATATTGAATAGGGCGGTAAGGCGGTCATTTCGACATATTAAAAATATCTTTCGGACGACTTTGGGCGGCGAGCACTATTCACGACCGGTACTGTTCACAGCGGGACAAATTGAGACCGTTTGTAAACGTATATAATTAAGTGGGAATTTTACATATATATATTTTTATATATATATGCATATCCAACACTCACTAATAGTGCGTAGAAAACATTAATTAATCCCCGTTGTATGTTTATGGGTAAATGAAAATATTTAATTAAATTCCTAGTGATAGACGGGAATTTAGGAATTTTATAAAATTTATTAAATACCCATAAATAGATTAAAGGATGTTGGATTTGGAAAATCCTTTGGAGAAATTAAATAAATTAATTCCCTTGAGAACTTGAATAAGTTATTTCTCGGAGAATTTAGAATAATTATAAACCTTTTAAAATTAAATCGATATAGGCGGTTTAGTACCCCTTTGAGCTCGAAATAGGTTTATAGAAATTGTATATGGAAGTAAATCCGATTAATAAGTTTTCCCCTGTTGTAGATATTTGATTTAAATTAAAAAAATATGTTAGGGGGATTCACGAAAATGAGTGACGTTATAGACTTGATTTTAGTTACCGTGTTGATTTTCTCGTAAAGTATAAAGAAAATAAATTGTGAATTTAATTGTCTAATTTTCCCTGAGGCGAATTAATTTGAAAACAATTATTGGAAATTTAATTAAAAGCATGCTAACATATAAAATCCATAAAGATTGGGTAATTGAGAATCCGATTATTTCTGTGATAAAATGGAAATTGATTTACTGTATATTTGAAATTGTAAAGCATGCTTTGTATGAGATTGCTTGGCTTTTATGCCGTGTCATTGAGCATATTAAATTCATATGGAGGCATTTTGCATTCATATAGCACCATGTTATATACATATTGTTTCGGTGCACGTTGCATGCCTCAGTTATATCACGTACCTGTCTGGATCGTTTGGAATGTCGCAACAACTGGCCAGGGGGTGGTCTAGCACCCAGGGAGCTAGTAACTCTCAATTCTCTAGACATTTGGGGGTGAGGGCTTGGGCCTCACTTGCCGGTTCCCGGACGGGCTTGTAGTCCCCGCATTTTCTTTGGCGACGCCCACCCTTCCTGTTGTGGGTTTGTTGCCCCAGTAGTGAACGGTTTGGGATTCCTGGATATTTGTTTCACCTTTTAGTGGCTAGGGTTGCATTGACATTTCATTGACACTCATATTGACATGTGCTTATCTGTTATTATTGCTTATTGATGTTGAGTTGGTTATATCTAAAATTTTAATAAGAGATTTGTATTATTCTCTTGGGCGCTAGGGCGCGGTATTTGTAATTGATATTTTAACTGATGGTAATTATATATTCATTTGAAATGATGGAGATTAATTCAATGTGAATAAAAGTTAAAGATTTTAAAATTTAAAAGAAAGGAAATGTAATAATGTTAAAACCTGGATTAGTAGAGTCATGGTTGACATGTGTTCCAGGTGGTTACGTGGATATAGATGAAAAGAGGTTTTGATAATTAATTGTTTTCCCCTTGAGTTGGAGTTGAGTTGAGTTGGCTAGTCATATATATTGAGACTTGGTTGTGGTTGTGCCTTTGGCCATAATAGGCCTTGTGATTGGTGATTAGTGTTATCACTGGATGATTATTAGACCACTTCGGTAGTGGGGAGAGTTGTTCAGGTTAAAGGTCGGGTAAGACTTGAGGTCAGTTCTGAGATCTAGATATATTTTTAGAGTTTGATTGTTTCAGATTCCTCCTAGTTGTTCCGAGGAACACTTGAATCCCGGTGTTGGTTTGGTAACCTTTGAGGAGTTGTTTATAAATTCCTATATTAAGTTGAAGGTCTTAGAACCTGTTTTGAAATAAGTTTGAATGTGACTTTGAGGTGATATTCGGTTGAACTCTAGTAGTTCTTTTCCCCGTGTTATTGTTTCTTTGGTTTTAACCCGAACATGTGTTTCTAAGGTTCATTCCTTAAGGTAAGAAATATGATCATTTGTGTTTGTCTGTGGATCTTCTCGGGTAAGAGAAGTGAGATTAAGTTAAGCGCACATAGTGCGATTCCTAGTGTTTGGTTGGGTTAGGAGGCATTGGAACCAAATATGATTTGACCGGGCCCTAACTTTTCCTTAAAAACCGGTTGAATCCTTCGGGGTTCAACATTTTTCTTTAAAAACCCGAGGGCCATGACATCTGTTTGGGACTAAATGACTCCAGTAACCCTTTCTTGCACCTCGATAGGCGGCATGAGTTAGAGGTGACCTCGTTGATCTGTACCCTTTTTAGAGCCTCGATAGGCAGTGTGAGTTAGAGATAGTTCGGTTGGTCACCGAATCCAGTGTGGTGATAATATATTTCCTTCTGTATTTCTTTGGGGTGAATGGATTAGTTCACGAAATATTGTAAATAAAAAGGACTGTATTGAGGATACCATTGGACTGCATTGAGGATAGAAATTGTAAGAGTGAGACTCTCCAGGTATGATTTGATAGAGGTGATGTGTAAGAATTATGAATTAATTGTGGACATGATTATGGTTTTTCTCTTCTGGTAGTCCTAATGAGTGATCTTACCTCCTAGGAATCTTGAGTGGTGTGCTCGGTGCACGGTATAATAGATAGTTAGTTTTGGTTGTATCTCTAGACGAGAGTGTGTATTCGACTGGGTGCCTTTATACACCAGGTGCTAGGATTAGCTGTTTACGGGACTTTATATATATATATACGTATACACGTGTTTATATTTCCTTCTTGTTGATCTGTAGTTCCTATGATATCTGTAGTGTTGGTGAGGTTATTTTGGGGTCTCTATTTGGCGTGGGTGCCACATGAGACGACCGACCGACCTAGGATAGATGCATGCACACGGGATGGTTAGCGTTTTCTATACGGCTATGAGTGTGATGTTTTGACATTATGGTGAGCGCGTGGTTTTGCTCACCCCCACAACAGGTTGCAGGTTTGCAGGTGGATGCAACACGGCATGCTCGACGGCGACGATACGGGTGATTTAGGACGATAGCTTTATTCCTCTTTCCGTAGTCGTACTCGTATATTCTTTCATTCTCTTGGGAGCCAGGTTGTTGGTAGATTCCCTTGTGTTGTATCTTTAATTAATGTGTATTTATTATTTTCGGGGTGCCTTTGTATCATTTCGGCACTACCATTGAGTCTTATGTATTCTTATTTGAGCTTGGTGCTCAGTTGGTAATTGTTGTTTTGGGGGTGCCTTTATACCTTTTCGGCATCGCCATGTGGTTTTCTTTATAATTTTATTTGAGCATTTGGGGCTCTATTGATTTTAGAGGGGTTTTGGAGAGGTATTGGTGTTCTTTTCCATTACCTCGGCCCTAGTAGGTTTCTGGAATGTTGGGCTGCGTGCCATTGCTTTTATTCTTGTTATTATGGGCAGGTTGTTTTGTTGTGTTGAATTTGGGTTGTCCGGATGTTCCATTTACAAACAAAATTCTGCCGGATTTTCATTAGAATTCTTTACTGAGTTTCTTTCACTCAGGTGACATGGAATACTTCATATTCCATGTATTTCGATGTCATTGTAAATCTTGGTTGTCATTTTCTGTGTCGTCATACCCTGGGATTCACTGATTCTCCTTATTGGAGTCTCCGGAATAACGGGGCGTGACATGTATTTTTACCAATAAGTCTCCAAATATAGACCAATATACCAATATTATCTTTTAATCAGGTCCAAAAGTGATTAGGAGTCTATTACGTATCATAACAAGCCCTTCCTGAAAATTGAAGTCGACCAAGTTCAAGTTCTCGTGAATTAGGTCGAGTTCTCGAGAATTGTACTTTGTTGAGTTCTCGACCAAAATCTCGAGTTTTCGATTATGTTCCAATAAAACTTCATTGGCGAAACATGGCACCCCAAACTCACTGTCCACCTATGCCACTGTTGGTGCCCTGGCGCAGGCAAGTCGAGTTCTCGACCCTTTTCTCACGTTCTCATCCATCGAGTTCTTAACCTATTTTGGCGAGTTCTTGGCAGAACAAAATTATTCCAATTTCGTTATTTACTTTGCATTGCCACTTCCAACCAACCTCATCTTTATTTCTATTGTATTATTGACCACTTTATACTTGATTTGTCATGTTAATGATCTTCGTTTGATCTGTTTACTTGATTAACCCAACTGAAGCTTACAACACTCAACATGATTTTTTATCAGAACATGCCATTACAAATAAATATTCTTACAGTCTTTATTATATTACTCAACCTAATGCGTTTAATTCATCCACTCTAGGAGAATTTAACAAATGTTTCTCTTGGGATAATTCTACTTCCCACACCAAACCAACCATGCTCTCTAGCTACTACATCTGATTGCGCTTCCCATTCATTAACGTCATTAAGGAAGAAAAAAACTCACAACTCAACCCATGGCCTAGGTTTCTATACATATAGTTTTAAACTTATGGCTAATGATTCATCCGTTTCGTAGTCACCACGCTACCAATGAAGACATTCAACATAGATAAGATATTCAAGAATCCCTTGCTAGGATTGCGCTGCGATAACCGGTTATAGAACAAAGACATAAATTGTGCTCGTCATATTCTTATCACTATTATGATTAGGTGGCTCCTTTGCTTAGGGAGCAAGAAAACTTGGTCATCAAGTCTCCTATTCTGATTAGGATATCTCAAATATGGGATATTCTTTTTCTTGGTGAAAAAGCACAAATCTGGGTCATCCAAGGCCATTTGTCTATAAATAAGGGAGTCCACTATGAAAAGACCAGTGTGGTGAAAAGTGAAGAAAGAAGACAGACAGAGAAAAATAGAAATCATTATTTTTCAGGGTATGATTGATACATGTGTGAGTTATTGATCTGCTGATCATCATATTTTAATCCTCTCAATTGATAGTGATTATTGGTGCACTCTATGGATGTAGGTTGGTTTAGCCGAACCATGTAAGAATCTCTATGTCTTTGTGAAGTGTATGTGTGTGTGTGATTTTGTTTAGAATTGTGTGTGTGTTTTTTAACATGAGGGTGTGGAAACCCTATGATGAGAGCTGAATGTTGTACATTCTAAATTCTTAAGAACCCGTTGTTAGTCTTTTCATTTAATTTCTTAGTATTTTTATCCGCTTTGTGTGTTATGCATGTTTCAGGTACCTTAATGGAAATGTTTATCTAGGTAACGATCAGCCCTGTAGTATCGTAGGCACATGAGAAGTATATATCAGACTCAGTGGATCGATACAGAAGTTAGGAAGAACCTTATCTCAGTAGGTCAGCTAGCAAGTGATGGTTAAATAACCATTTGTTTTTCTTAAATAAAAAGGGGTTATGACTATAACATGGGGAAAGAAGGTTAGTTAGATCTACACAACCACCAATACTAGCACAATGATAGTAGTTGCAGAAAGCAAAGAGGGTCACAACTTGTGGCACCAGAGGCTAGGTCACATGAGTGAAAAGGGGCTCAAGGTTATACTCTTGAATGGAAAACTACCAAGCTTGAAATCGATTGATATTGACTTTAATGAGAATTGCATATTCGGTAAGCAGAAAAGGGTGAGTTTCCTAAGCAATAAAAGAATTCTCAGAAAGGAGAAGCTTAAGCTAGTTCACACTGATGTTTAGGGCCCAACATATATCTCGTCTCTTGGCAGAAACTCCTATTTTGTGATTTTCATTGATGACCATTCTAGAAAGATATGAGTATACTTCTTGAAACATAAATCCGAGGTGTACGATGTGTTCAAGAAATGGAAATCCATAGTGGAATGAGACGGGTTTGAAGGTAAAGAGATTAAAATCCAATGATGGTGAAGAATATCAAGACACCAGTTTTTAAAACTTTTACTATGAGAACGGTATCAGACTTTGACTGAGAGAACCATAAGTATGTGATACAGAAAGGGTTGTCGAAACAATTCTAGGCAAAAACAGTCAATATAGTAGCATATCTAATCAATCGAGGTCCATCAGTATCATCGAAGCACAAAATACAAGAAGAGGTATGGAGTGGAAAATATGTGACCTTCTTGTATTTGAGAGTTTTTGGTTGCGTTGTATATATGAATACTATTGATCATGTTAAGGGAAAGCTTGATCCCAAATCATAAAAATGAACTCTTATTGGATACGGTGGTGATGAGTTTGGTTACCGCATGTTGGATTACCAAAACAGGAAGGTGATCTGAAGCAGGGATGTAGTATTCGATGAAAAATTAATGTACAAGGAAATGCACATAACAACCTCAAATCATTCAGCACAGAGTGATCTTGTGTATGTTAAGTTAGATGATGTTCAAGACAATAGTGTCGCACAACAGACAGTTGAGAATCCCCAGTTAGAAGAACCGATTACAGAGAGCAATACTCAACAGGATGATATACCGCAGTCTCCGACTCCTATTCCTGTACTTAGAAGATTTTCATGGCTTCATGTGCCGAACAGGATATACATGAATTATTTATTGATCACATATGGAGGTGAACTAGAATGTTATAACGAGGCATGTCATGCAGCAGATGCGACCAAGTGGGAGCTTGAGATAGAAGATGAGATGAAGTCCCTTATTTCCAATAAAATATGGAAGCTAATCAAGCTACCGCTCGGAAAGAAAGCTCTCCATAACAAATGGGTTTATAGGGCCAAAGAGGAACATGACGGTTACAAAAGATAAAGGCAAGACTTGCAGTCAAAGGCTTTTAGCGGTAAGAAGGAATCAACTATACCGAAATCTTTTCCCCGGTTATAAAACTGAATACTATTTGTTTAGTTCTTAGCATTGTTGCAGCAGAAGGTTTGCACCTAGATCATTTAGATATCAAAACTACTTTCCTCCATGGTGACCTAGAGAAGGAAAATTGTATGCAACAATCGAAATGTTTCTCAGTCAGAAGGAATGAGAAGTTTGTGTGCAAGTTGGAAAAGAGCTTGCATGGTTTAAAACAAGCCCCAGAACAGTTGTACAATAAATTTGATGAGTTTATGCAGAGACATGGTTACAACAAATGCAACACTAACCATTGTTGCTACTTCAAGAGGTTTAATACGAATTACATCATCCTCCTACTTTATGTTGATGACATGTTAGTAGTTGTATCTGATTTTGGTGAAATTAGTACGTTGAAAAGGCAGTTGGCAAGTGTGTTCGAGATAAAGGACTTACGTGCAGTGAAACAGATTCTTCGTATGAGAATCAACATGGACAAATAGAAGGGTATTTTGCAATTGTCTCAAGCTGACTATGATGAACGGATTATTAGGCGGTTCAACCTGATTGTTTTTAAGCCAGTTAGCAGGTCGTTGGCTAGTCACTTTCGACAATCTAAAGTCCAATATCCCAAGACAGAAGGAGAAAAAAACATCATAACTAGTGTTCCATATGCTTTAGCTATTGAAAGCTTGATGTATGCAATGGTTTGTTTGAGATCAGATATTGCATATGCAGTGGGAGCTGTCAGCAAGTTCATGTCTAATCCAAGAAAGATTCATCGGGAAGTAATGAAGTGGATATTGAGATATCTGCGAGGTACCATAGATAGATGCCTTTGTTTTGGAAAAGGCAAAGTGAAACTACATGGCTATGTAGATTTAGATTTTGCTGGTGAGATATATCACATAAGTATTACTAGCTACATCTTTACACTAGGTACTACAACAGTTAATTGGGTTTCGCGCATACAGAAGATTGTAATATTATCTACTATAGAGGTTGAGTATGTAGCTGTGATAGAGGCCAGTAAAGAGTTGATTTGGTTATAGGATTTGTTGGCAAAATTGGGATTTAAGCAGGAGAATAATGTTTTGTATAGTGATAGTCAAAGTGTGATACATCTGGTAAAGAATCTGCATTTTATAGGACTTCGTTATCACTTCATCAAATCACTATTAGAAGATGGGGTGTTGACACTTGAGAAGATCCAAGGCGACAAGAATCCAACCGACATGTTAACCAAAGTAATGACAATAGAGAAACTGAAGTTGAGAGTGGGTCTTCAAGCTTGAAGACAGAAATGAGCCCACTTGATTGTTCCAAATTGTGTGAAAATAATAGTGTTTTTAATATGATGAATTATCACGATCTAGTTTTACATCTCTTCACAAGTACGCGAGCAGTTTATAGTATAGTTGGATAAAGAGGGATATCGAACCACATAAATTAAAGTCGTATTTCAGATTTTTGCAAAATAGTAAATTAAATTCTACTATAAAGTTGGTTTGATTTGTTTGTGATTATCAACTAATATAATTAAATAAATTAACGAAGCAATAATTAAATATTTATTTTGGGTGAAATTCAAAGATTAAAGAGTTTAGGGTTTCTCAACTCCACCACTAGCCTTATAACATAAAATTTAATCATTCAATTACAAGAGAGAGACTACAAGCAGTTGCCTAATCCCCAAAGAGATGCAATCAGTCAGATTCGCTACAATCCATCTTTGATTAAAGTATGATTACTGTATGCATCTACTCTACGTCTACTCCTAAAACATTAAATTAAAAGCATGCCTATATCATCTTCTCTTAGCATGACCCGTGCAAATCAAAGATTTTATCATGCCCATGAAGAACCATTATGTAGAAACCATTATTTAATCTTTAGAGTTCAAGCTCCTAGTGAAAAATTATGGTTGATTAAAATTAATCATCAATTCAATCTAAGACAAGGAGAAAATCGATGAAGAATTTTATTTAAAGAATTATATTCGTTCACTAACTACATAATCATCACATGAGTGTTCTTTAGCTTCCCCTCTTTACAATCAAAATAATTAAAGTTCTGCATTAATTATAGAGATTCACAATGGGTACTTAAGAGCCTAGAATGTACAACATTCAACTCTCATCAACTCTTAATGCACTGATCATTGATGGAGTTGATTGTTTGGTGCAAAGTTTGCCAAGTGGGAGATTGTTATGATTAAGTGGTCCCTTTGCTTGGGGAGCAAGAAAACATTGTCATCAAGTCTCCTATTTTCATTAAGATATCTCAAATATGGGATATTCCTTTTCTATTCTTTTTTTGGTGAAGAAGCACAAATCTGGGTCATCCATCTTGGTGAGTGAAACCAAATCTTGGCCATTCATTCCAAGACTATTTGTTTATAAATATAGGAGTCCTTTATGAAGAGAACAGTGTGGTAAAAAGTGAAAAAATAAGACACATAGAGAGAGAAAAATACATATCAGTATTTTTCTGGTTATGAGTGATACATCTGTGAGTGACATTGTGAGTGTTGATCTACTGATTATTATATTATAATCCTCTAAATTGATAGTGATTATTGGTGCATTCCGTGGATGTACATTAATTTTGTCGAACCATGTAAAAATATATGTGTCTTTGTGATTGTGTGTGTGTGTGTATATGTGTGTGATTTTGTTTGCAATTGTGTGCGCGTTTTTGAACAAAAGGGTGTGCCCAACAATCACAACTTATTCCCTCTGAATAGTTAACTAGCCTAAGCATAAAAGGTGGGTAGGGATGTATCACTACTTAACAGGGGGATTCACTACAAATACTAGCTTGGCTCATTATTGCCGAGATAATGGTCTACTTCTTCACATCCACCGTGCAATGCATGTAGTTATTGAAACAATAATACATGAATATGTGGGGATTGTGACTCAAAAAATATCCACATGAAGATTGACCTTCCCATTTTTAGCAGTCACCTTCACATTGAAGATTTTTTGGACGGGTAAACATATGTTATGAGGTTCTTTAACCATAAGTCGATTCAAGAATATGAGAAGGTGAAACCGGTGGTGTAAAAACTAATAGGTTTCTTGCGTACTACAAGCGAATACATCTTTACGATGTTAGTTGAAGATGAAACGTCTTGTGAAAACAACATTTCTTCTGCTAGCTAGACTTTGAGGAAATCAAATTTCAAAAGTTTTGGGATTACATGCAGAGGTGACAAAGGTCCAGGCCTATATTGATTTACCATCTTTGAAAGCCCAATCTTCCTCCTATAATGGAAGGGTTTGCACAACAAGTAGATAACAAGAAAAAGTTCCAAGTTGTCAATAACATAAATCAAAGGTAGTTGCATAGAAGAGGAAAATAATGAAAGATACAGAAAAAAATGAAGAGTCGGAAAGGACTCTTCAGTTGTTGATAGAGACAAGGGTAAGACCTTTAACACAACAAAAGAAAATGATGGTGACACAAAATAAGTATAGAAAGAAAATGATGGCTCCGCTTCTCAACGGATCAAAGAACCACGAAGCCTCCTACTTCGATCAAGGTGGTGTGATGATTTTTTAGTAATTAGATCATCCAATTATGCATAACGATCTTCGGTGTAGAAGCACAATTGGAAAACCCCAATAATAAGAGATAACTATAATATAGATGATCACTCAATAATTTTCTCTCACTATATATCTCTATAGAAATTTATGAATCTGTATAAGAATTGCAGATATCTCTCAAATGCCACACTCTTCTCTTAGGTTTAACACATATATATATAGAAGAGTTTTCAATTAATGGTAAGAATTATTTTCCAATCAGGATTCGTATTTCCACCATTTAAATCTTCTAAATATAAATAAATATATCAATGATAGTCCAATATACTGATAATAGCTTCTAATCACGTCCCAAAGTGATTAGGAATTGATTGCATCTCAATTTAATACTTCCCACAAATAAATCTGCATAGCCACTTACCGAGTACTCGGTGAACCTTTTTGTGCGCAAGTTTGCAAAACACTCTAGTGGATTTTTCCCTTTTTGCGTAAACTATGCGAAAGTTCGCACCTTACCGAGTACTCAATAACACTCCCACCGAGTACTCGGTGGAACAAAAACAATATTTCCAGATTTTCTTTGCTTATTTGCACTGCCGCTTCCAACCGTTGTTCAACTGAATATCCTTTGTATCTTCACCACTTTGTACACACATTTAATACTAATCTAAAACACAAAACTCTTAATATAGTTTTTTATCAGAATAATGTCATCACAAAAATAAATGTTCTTACAAAGAAAAATAAAGGTAAATGGGTAAACTCAAGTCAAACTCAAGCATGATTTTTTTTCATGCTAGGGTGATTAATGTAGGAATATATTGTTTATGAATTTGTTTCGGCTGGAAGAGACCCCTTTTCAAGTGGAAACAACCCAATAACCAAAAGCTACTAGCTTTAGGTAATGGCTTATACTGTATTTGGGCAAATTTAGTCGTCTAAAACCTTGAAATCACAGGTTTTTAGTCAAAAAGGAGACTGATCAATCTTCTAGAGTTTTGAGTGGAGATCAAAACAAACTCAAATAGTTATGAAATTTGGTAGTGATTCCAGTTAATTGTTAGAATGTTATCTTAATGTTAGATAGGTCTTGAAAATTCTACTATTCTTCTGATTTCTTTTGTTTTAGAATTTATTCATCATACATACATATAATGGAGATAGCAGAATAATCAATCAATCAATCAATTAATTAAATTATAAATTTCTCTGCTATTTTATCTTCAACTTTGTGATTAAAAGTTGTTCTTTATTCAATCCTGATCTTTCATACTTTCTTTATTTGTTCCCCCCCCCCCCCCCCCCCCCCCCCCCTCCCTAATTGATACTCATATACCCCTCCAAAGGAATTGTTTTAACCGAATAGGAGTGTAACTTTAGACTTGAATCTTCACAAGGCACTAGAGTGAAGTGACTTTCCCACTTCAAACATTCATTAATTTCACTCTTATCACTAACAGAGTTCGATAATTATCATTTTAAAAAAGTCGGAATAAGATTGTAGGTTTTTTACTATGTTGTAATTTCATTTTTAGTAGTGTTGAAGGATTTATATATTTTAGCTACACCCTCAACAATAGCTTAAAAGTTTGAGTATATGGGTAGTTAAGTAGAATATGCAAGTGAACTTACAGATATTATTGAAATCAATGTTTCGGTAAATCTAAGGATACTATTGGAGTCACGCTATATTTGTTCATTGGGACAACTAGATTATGATATAACACATAAGAGGTGGTTAGTTTCTGAACAAATGATTGGTTATATAGGTATAATTGAAATGTTCGTATAACAAAAAAAATTCCACTACAATTGAAGCAAATGAATGCACCCTCCCATATTGACCTTAGCATGGTTCAAACTCTCAACCTCCAATGTGAATAGAAGAGAAGAGATTATACTTTCTGGATTAGTGTTCATAAATAAAATGTTTAGCTATTTATATTCATGTGTATATTGTCATGTACTTTATATATCTATATATATATATGTTGGACAAATCGGAAATTCTTATGCCACTAGTTAGGGTTTCCACACCCTACTGTTTAAAAACACGCACACAATTGCAAACAAAATCACACACACATACACAATCACAAAGACACGGAGATTTTTACGTGATTCGGCCAAATCAGCCTACGTTTTCGGAGCACACCGATAATCACTATCAATTGAGAGGATTACAATATGATGATCAACATATCAACAACTCACACCTACATCGCTCACCCAGTGTTTTGCTCAGACCAAGAAAAATACTAGTCTGTATTTTCCTCCATCTTCTCTACTTGTCTTCTCTGTGTATTTTCTCTCTAGTTTTCTCTACACTAATTCTTCATAGAGGACTCCTCTATTTATAGACAAAGTGTCTTGGAATGAATGGCCAAGATCTTATTACACTTACCAAGATGGATGGCCTAGATTTGTGTTTCATCACCAAGAAAAGAATAGAAAAGGAAAATCCCATAATTGAGATATCCTAATCAGAATAGGAGATTTGATGTCCAAGTTTACTTGCTCTCCAAGCAAATGAGCCACTTAATCATAACAATCTCCCACTTGGAGAACTTTGCACCAAACAATCAACTCCATCAATGATAAGTGCATTATGGTGCCCTCATTTCTTTCTTTAAGCTTGAAGACCCGCTGAAGTTGAGTATAACTTCAGTTTCTCTATTATCACTACTTTGGTTAACATGCAGTTGGATTCTTGTTGCCTATGATTTTCTCAAGTGTCAACACTTCATCTTCTAATAGTGATCTGATGAAGTGATAATGAAGTCATATATGTTTGGTCCTCGAATGAAATGCTGAATTCTTTGCTAGATGTATCGCACTGACTATCACTATGCAAAATAGTATTCTCTTGCTTGAATCTCAATTCTGCCAACAAACCCTGTAACCAAATCAACTCTTTACTAACCTCTGTCACAACTACATACTCATCCTCTGTAGTAGATAACGCTACAATCTTATATATCTGCAAAACCCAACTGACTGTTGTAGTACCTAGTGTAAGGATATAGCCAGTAGTATTTATTTTGTGGTCTATCTCACTAGCAAAATTTGAATCTACATAGCCATGTAGTTTTACTTTGCCTTTTCCAAAACAAAGGAATCTATCTGTGGTACCTCATAGATATCTCAATATCCACTTCACTGTTTTCTAATGAATCTTTCTTGGATTAGACATGAACCTGCTGATAGCTCCTTCCGCATATGCAATATCTGGTCTCGTACAAACCATTGCATACATCAAGCTTCCAATAGCTAAAGCATATGGAACATTGGTCATGATGTCCATTTATCCTTTTTTCTTGGGAGACTGGTCTTTGGATGGTCGAAAGTGACTACCAAAGGTGTGCTAAATGTCTTAGCATCACATGTGTTGAACCGCTTCAGAATTCGTTCAACATAGTTAGCTTTAGAAAATTGCAAAATACCCTTATACTTCTCATTCTTGATTCTCATACCAAGAATCTGCTTCGCTGCACCTAAGTCCTTCATCTTAAACTCATTTTTCAGCTGTTGCTTCAACTTATCGATTTCACCAAAATCAGACCCAACTACTAATATGTTATCGACATAAAGTAACAAGATGATGTAACTCCTATTAAACCTTTCAAAATAACAACAATGGTCAGTGTTTCATTTGTTGTAACCATGTCTCTACATAAACCCATCAAATTTCTTGTACCACTATCTTGGAGCGTGTTTTAAACCATACAAGCTCTTTTTCAACTTGCACACAAGCTTTTATTTCCATCTGACTGACAAATCTTCCGGTTGCTGCATATAGATTCTCCTCATCTAGGTCACCATGGAGGAAAAAAGTTTTGACATCTAACTGCTCTAGGTGCAAACCTTCTGCTGCAACAATGTTAAGAACTGAATGAATAGTATTCAGTTTTACAACCGGGGAAAAGATGTCGTTGTAGTTAATTCATTCTTTCTACTAAAAGTCTTTCACTACATGTCTTGCCTTGTATCTCTTAGAACTGTCATGTTCCTCTTTGACCCTATACACCTATTTGTTATGGAGAGATTTCTTTCCTACCAGCAGCTCGGTTAGCTTTTATATTTTGTTGGAGATAAAGGACTTCATCTCATCTTCCATTGCAAGCTCTCACCTGCTCGCATCTGCTGCATGATAAGCCTGGTCATAATATTATGGTTCACCTCAATTTGTGAGCAACATATAACTCATGTTCGACATATAAGACCGTGTGACCTCCTAGGTACATGAATAGGAGTCGAAGACTACGGTGTATCATTCTGTTGAGTATTGCTTTATGCAATCAGTTCTTCTAACTAGGGACTCTCAATTGTCTATTGTGCTACACTACTATCTTGAACATCATCTAACTCAACATACATAAGATCACTGTGCATAATGATTTAAGGTTATTATGTGTTTGTCCTTATACATTATCTTTTCATTAAATACTACATCCCTGCTTCAAAACACTTTATTGTTTTGATCATCCCACATGCGGTGACCAAACTCATCACCGTCGTATCCAATAAAAGTGCATTTCTGTGATTTGGGATCAAGTTTTCCCCAACATGATCACTGATATGCACATAAACAACACAACTGAAAAATCTCAAATACGAGAGTGTCATCTCTTACCCTTTCCATACCTCTTCTGGTATTCTGTGCTCCAATGGTACTGATAGACCTCGATCGATTAGATATATTGTTTTATTAACTGCTTTTGCCCAGAACTGTTTCGGTAACCCTGCCTGTATGCGCATGCTTCTAGCTCTCTCAATCAAAGTTCGGTTCATACGTTCTGCTATGCCATTCTATTGTGGTGTACGTGGAACAAACTTTTCTAATCTGATACCGTTCTCATAGCAAAAGATTTTAAAATCGGTGTCCTAATATTTTCCACCATTATCGGATCTTAATCTTTTATCTTCAAACCCGTCTCATTTTCCACCCTGGCCTTCTATGTCTTAAACACATCCTACACCTCAGGTTTATGTTTCAAGAAGTAAACCCCTTTTCACTCATATGACCTAGCATTTGGTTCCATAGGTTGTGATCCTCTTTGTTTTCTGCAACTACTATCAATGTGATAGCATTGGTGGTTGTGTGAAACGTACCAACCTTCTTTCCTCGTGCTATAGTCATAGTCTCTCTAGAAACCTTCCACTCATCATCTCTGAAAGTGGTTACATAACCATCACTCGCCAGTTAACCTACTAAGATCAAGTTCTTCCTCAAGTCTAGAATGTGTTTGACATCATTTAATTTCCATATCGATCTACTAAGTCTGATATGTACTTCACCTTTGCCTACGACATTGCAGAGCTGATCGTCACCTAAATAAACCTTTCCGAGGTTACTAGGTACATAACTCTCAAAGAGCTCTCTACTTGAGGTGGCACAGAATGATGCTCTAGAGTTCAAGACCCAAAAATCTGCCTTGCTCTCCAAATAGCATATCAACACATCATCTGCTTCTTATGATATAACATTTACTTCAGTCTTGTTCTCCACTTCATTTTTCGGAGACAACACTTGTTTTCGTAATGACTAGTTTTACCGTAATTCCAACATTCAATCTCTTTGGAATTCTTGGGATTTCGAGATTGTGATTTTCCAAATCTTGACTTGGAACAACCACGTCCATAACTTCTGCATCTGCTTTCTACATTCAATCCCGAACCACTGTTAAAAGTGTCCGTTGTTTGTCTTTTGATATCTTCCGTGAGTATCATGCTCACTATGGATTCATAATCCATTTTTACTCCCCCAGAAGAGCTACTGATCACAGTGATTGTATTGCTCCAACTTTTCGGCAATTGACTTAGAACAATGACTGTTCTCATGTCGTCTGTGGTAGGAAGATCAACAGATTCCAACTGCCCAATGATTTTTGTTGACAATATTGAGATGTTCACTGAACTTTTCATTCTCGGGCATCTTTATATTAAACAATATTTTTGTGAGATGTACCGTATTTGTTGCAGATGGATGTTCACACGTGTTAGAAAGGGCTTCCTAAGAGACTTGGTTGTCTTAACATTCTTTATATTAAAAACAACTGACTTTAACAACGTCAATTTGATCGTACCTAGAGCCTTTCGATTAAGGATTTTTCACTCCTCTTCTGTCATAGATTATGTCTTCTCTTCTTCCAATAATACATATAAATTTTTCTAGAATAAGAAATCCTCTATTTGTATTTTCCAAAAGGCAAAAGTTTGTACCGTCAAACTTTTTTATCCTGGTTGTATTCTCTTCTGCCATTGCTCACACTTATATTGACCTGAACTTTCCCACCAATTGATCAGAACCCACTGATGTGACGCTGATGTCAGTGTTGTCAACCTCTTTCTGGTCACCGGCAACAAGGTGACGGGAATTTTTTGGCGAAACTTCTAACGACTACTGCGGCTTCTCTCGACCTCTGTTTTTTACATGATTTTCACCGTTGGCTTCGTCTCGACGAGATGAACGTAATGTTGTGCTCAAAATTGAATTTCGTGCAACTTGAATTTTTGAACCTGAACCGATTTGCGCATTTTTCTGGATTTTCTTCAACCTAAAGGCTCTGATACCACTTGTTGGGCACATTGAAAATTATTATGCCACTTGTTGGGGTTTCCACACCCTACTATTCAAAAACGCACACACAATTGCAAACAAAATCACACACGCACACACAATCACAAAGACACAGAGATTTTTACATGGTTTGTCAAATCAGTCTACGTACATGGAGCACACCAATAATCATTATTAATTGAGAGGATTACAATATGATGATCAACAAATCAGAAACTCACACAGTGTTTCACTCACACGCATATAGGTCACCCAGTGTTTCACTCACACTGAGAAAAGTACTAGTCTGTATTTTCCACCATCTTCTCTGTCTGTCTGTCTTCTCTGGTTTTCTCTAAACTGATTATTCATGAGGACTACTTTATTTATAGACAAAGAGTCTTGGAATGAATGGTTAAGATTTGATTTCACTCAACAAGATGGATGGCCTAGATTTGTGTTTCTTCACCAAAAAAATAATAGGAAAGGAAAATTCCATAATTGAGATATCATAATCAGAATAGGAGACTTGATGACCAAGTTTACTTGTTCCTCAAGCAAAGGAGCCACCTAATCATAACAATATATATATATATATATATATATATATATATATATATCTTGACTCATGTCCAAGTTATGCTAATGTCTCATCTTCTTTCAAAGTGACATACGAATCTCTTCTTCTTCAAAGTTCAAAGTACCAATAAAATAATTAAATATTATCATCTAGCTCTCTTCGTCTAGCCAAGGAACTTAAGCCAAATATTTTTATCCATACATGGCTAGATAAAGTACGTTGAAAAAATATACCATTCAACACTATCCGTCCCAAAATAAATGTCTACTTTTACTCTTTTCTCCATCACAAAATAAGTGTCCCATTTGAAAAGTCAAAACACTTTATCATATCACTTTACTAATTTACCCTTCATTCATTAAAATTATAAATCATCTACACAATAAACCTTCACACCACTATGGTGGGACCAAGGATAAAATTGGTATTTCATTCATTACCAATACAATATCTTAAAAAGTTGAATTCCTCAAAAGAAACTTATAAATTGGGATAGAGTGAGTAATAAAAAAAGTACAATAATAACATAACAAATAATCAAATTTGTTCTCTTCTTTTTACTTGTTAAATGTTAGGTGGCTATCGTAAAAATAATAATATATTTTTTTCAAAACATCATAATAACTTCAGTCCACTTATAAGAGATAGTTCCAATTACTTTTTACACTTACCTGTTAGACCTATAGGGTACGTTTGGATACTCTGTTTTTGTTATGTTTTTTATTTTTTTGCATTGTTCAAGAGAACAAAACATGTTTGGCAATCCTTTTTACTGTTTGTTCTGTTCTCAATTTGAAAACTGTTTTCGTGAATAGTAGAAAAAACAAAGGAACAACAAAAACTTGTTTTTTTTGTTCTTTTTAGGAATTTTCAAAAAAAAGGAATTATGGTAGAGAGGAAAAATTGTGTGAGAATATGTGTGTTTTTTGGCCTCAAATATGTTTTTTGTTCTTGTTCTTTTGTGTGAGAAAATAAGAACAAGAACAAGAATTGCTCTTATTTTTTGATTCTCAAAACAAAAACAAAAACAAGAGTTCCCAAACGGGCCCATAATATTTTTAACCGTTTGATGTGTTATATAATCTCAATGGTGACCCTATACATAGAGTTGGCCTTGGGACCAGTGACTTAGGCGGTTGCTTAGGGAAAGTAAGGATGTCGTCACATAATTATTAAAATTGAGCAATTTGTCTCCCTAATTTTGATTTGGGAGCACTTTTCGCCCCGCAGTATTTTTCACAAACTTGCCCCTTCCATAAAATGTTTTTAAAAATTATAAAAATACTTTAAGAAAATTACTACTCAGTCTGTCCCACAATACTTGTTCAATCTGGACTTTTTAATATTTTATGGATTGAGGTTGACTAGTGTGCAATTTCTAATTTTGCCCTTAATAATATAGTATTAGAGTGGAGTCCGATATTTATTTAAAGTTAGTGGAAGAAGGATAATTGAAAAAAGTGGGAGATTAAATTATATTGGAATTCGAAATTGGAGAAATACTTTGAGACAAGTAAAGTTCCAATAATAGTGGACTAACAGGTACTGCAATATGCTTGTATGTGATTTCCCGAAAAACAGTAAGGAAATATTGGTTTGACTAAGAAACAACAGTAAGGAAATATTGGTTTCAAGTTTCACTTCTAATAGAAAAAAGGGAACTCAATGGTCATATTAAGAGTATTTCTGGATTGTAACATAAATTTGAAGCAATGTGCAAGATCACGTGATGGAAAAAGCGGTCTTTGATCAAATTCAGGGAATTGTGTGCTGACTTTGATACTATAATGGGTTTTTTGAGCTTGAAATATTTTACGATTTTGTCATACTCTTATTCAAGATAAAATTAAGTAAAGAAGTTATTCATCAATTATTACCCGCTTGCTACATCGGAAACTGTGTACCTGCTTCTATTCGCTGCTTTCACCAGAGCTTCCTTCCATCTTTCCACCCTCTCTGCACTCAAACTTGTCTGGTGAATCTCAAACGCTGATCCATACCTCCCCGTTTGTTTCCTGACCTCCGACGGATCCACATCATAGAACACCGGTATCAGCGTTTGCCCCATCGTCTCCGAGCACTTCACCATTATCGCCACTTCCTCCAAACACCACTTGGACGAAGCATAGTCTTTGGAGAAAACCACCAGACCGATCTTCGATCCCTCGATCGCCCTCTCAAGCGCCGGTGAGATCTCTTCGCCTCTACGGAGCTCTTCATCGTCTTTGAAGGTGTGAATTCCACTCAGGTATAGAGAATGATAGAGATGGTCTACAAAGTTCTTGCGAGTGTCTTTTCCTCGGAAGCTCAAGAACACATCAAATTTCGGGTTGGGAGTGTGTGTGCTCGTTGAAGCCATTGGTTCTGTGAATTCGTGTGCGCTAGTATATACATATATATATATATAGATAGATATAAATATATAATCAAGTACAGCTAGCTCCCAGGTAATTCGTGTGTGCATGTATAAGACTTTCTCCCAGGTTTATATAGACAAAAGTCTTGAAATCATGGAAGAAGGTCGGGTCGATGTAAAATAATAAAATATGACTTTCTCATGACTCATTGTCTTTTTGTTGGCTTCTTTTAATTGTATAAATTTGGGTAATTTACAAGGCAAACTCCTAATGTTTCAGATTTTAATTAAATAAATTTTTTTAATTAATTTTTATATTAAAATAATTTAAATATTTCTTACATAAATTATATTTTCACTCCTCTTGTTTGAACATATTGTACTTCCCCCCCTTAATTACACTTTCTCTCATTTATAAAAATATATATATATAATTCGAAACAAATATATAAATTTTGAAATATATATATATAAAATTCATAAACAATATATTAAAATTTGAAATAAAATATATATAATTCAAAAAAATATAAATTTTGAAAAAATATAATTTTTTTGAAATATATATATATAATTCAAAACTAATATATAAAATTTGAAATATATATATATAATTAGAAAAACTATATAAAATTCGGAAAAAATATATAAATTAAAAAAATATAGATATAAAATTCTAAAAATATATAAAAAATTCAAAAATAATACATAAAATTTTGAATATATATATAAAATTCAAAAAAAAATATTAAATTTCAAATATATATAAATTTAAAAAATAAATATATAATTCAAAACAAATATATAAAATTTGAGAAATATATATATATTTCAAAAAATGAATTTTATTTTTTTATGTCACCACGTGAGTGGCACGTGACAGGGTGTATGGTTTGAACCAGACACGTGAGGTTGAATGGGGACCCTTGTCACGTTGTGTAGTTAAATCTTTATTTTTTATTGTATTGTTTTAAATGGACAAAAAATTAAAGAAAAAAGAGGTGAATGTGAGAAAATTGGACAAGAAGAAGTGAGATAGGGTAAGATGATGGGTTGATTGCTTGGCTCTTCTTCAATACTAGCATCATCATTTTCTTTTTCTTTCATTTCTATTTTTTATGAGGCTAAATTTATATATGTTTTTCAAAATTTATATATATATTTTGAATTTTATATATTTGTTTGAATTTATATATTTTTCAAAATTTAATATATATATTTTTTAATTTTATATATTTTTTTGAAATTTAATATATTATTTATGAATTATATATATATTTTTGAATTTTATATATTTGTTTCAAATTATATATAATATTTTTTGAATTTATATATATTTTCTAAATTTTATATAGTTTTTCTAATTTTATATATATTTTTTCTAATTTTATATATTTGTTTTGAATTATATATATATTTCAAAATTTAATATATAGTTTACGAATTTTTTATATATATTTCAAAATTTATATATTTGTTTCTAATTATATATATATTTCAAATTTTTTTATATATTTTTTTATAGAGGGGGGAAAGTGTAATTATTCAAACAAGATGGGAAAAATATAATATATCCAAAAAGAGGGGTGAAACTATAATTTATGTGAATGACATTTAAGTCATTTTACATGAAAATTGACTAGAGGGGATATTTGATTAAAAACTTAAATGTCAGGGAGTTTGGCGAACGAGGTTTGGTGATTAAATCCTGAAACCTCAGAGAATATTGTGTAAATTACCTTATAAATTTTAAATATGTTGCATCATCACAAGTACTATTCGTTTTATAAAATGGGTTTTTTATTAAGTAAAATAAAATATTAATATATATATATTACACCAAAATGTAGTTTTCAACTCAATCAAATTACTAAATAATATTTAATAAAAAGCGTGTTGAACCTCTCAATTTATAATACAAAAAAATAAATTATTTAATGGACTAATGATGTGGATTTGTACACTATCCAAACTAATTCAAATGTGCTTATCTGGTGGAGTGCTCTAATAATTTCACTAAATTTGTCCTGATCTCTTTAACAACGCTATTTTTGTTGACTAGAAAGAAACTACTATCATCCAAACAAAAATTCGAGCCTTCGATTGAAGACCCAGATCGATGCTCCTTTGCTCTTTTTCTGAAAAAGAGGGAAAACAACCACACAACTCACAAAATAACTTGTCCTAAATAGGACGTTAGTCTTAACATCTATCATAGTGAAACTATGTGTAGTGAATGTCAATACTTAAAGGTAAGGGCATCCATGAGATCTCGATTATTGTCTTGTTTAACTAGAATCATAGTCCTTGTCCATATGAAAAATAACATTAAAGAGATGTATTTCTCAAATAATTTCCTAATTTCACTTAATAGAGTATATTTACTTAAACGGAATCAAAATGAATTTTTCAGAGATTATATCTTTAAGTAAAACTCATAGTTGAAAACTAATTTGCTCTAGAATATTTATAATTTTCTGTTTTGGATAAACATGCATAAAGCCTAACGCCTAAACGCCTAAACGCACACTTGCTAACGGCTAAACGACAACGGCACAAGCAATAACATCCTAGAAATAATAAACTTTTCTTCTAGATATTAGTTAACATCTTCTATAATTTTTTACTTGGAAAGATAAATCGGAACGATCAATTCAATAATTCATAATGTAAACTTAAATATATCAACATTAAGTAATAACAAGATAAATTACAGAAAAACATTTCTCTTGTATTTATTCATTATATGGACATGACTCTTATTCTAATAAACAGACTCGAGGCTCTCTAGGAGCCCTTTTTGAACTACTCACACATACTAAAATAAATAATACCTTGATCTTCGTTCGTTTGCTCTTAGAGAGGTTTTCAAGTTTTTCTCCGTCCCTTACAAATGAATATCAGACTCTTATTTATAGACCTCCTAACTTCTAAGACTCATCACTCAGAAGTAGTCCCTTTCCTTTCTTTTCCCAGAGTACACGTTAGCCTCATCTTCAGGAAAAGTCAGTCAAAGATGCTTCTTCTTTACAGCACACTACTCACTACTGAGACAACAACTTTTCCCAAAAGGGTAGTGAGTGGAGGGTCCAGTTTAAACATTATTGACTCGATAATGCATAAAACAAATACTAAATAATAAATACAATATCAGACAAATATCTTCCCGACATATAGGACAAATGATTTTGCCCTGATGGGGCCTAGAGCATCATTTAGTGGAACTTTAGGCGGACTGATATCCACTAGCAGTTCTCTTTCTGTCTTTATCCTTATCTTGCTTTGGACAGGTCATCATAAAGATGCTTTGTCTGAATGCATCTGTATCTTCACTTGTCTTGCAGATGGCTCGACAGCTGTCTTCTCCTTGGACGTCATGGAGTGCGTCATTTGTACATCAGTCGTCATTGCTTGCGTATTTGGAGCTTCAGTCGTCATCTCTTGCGTCACTGGTACAAGAATGTCATTCTGTCCTTCAAATGCTATTGCAATGCTGGTACGGTTATGATCTTGTAGTGCTCTAGTCACTATTCTTTCTGAATCTTCCCATGTAAAATGGTTGCTGAAGTCGATCACTCTCTCACTGATGTGCTCAATTCTGACCAATCTCTCATGCTGGTTTGGCGAACTGGGATCAGTTCTGATAAACATATCTTCTTCTTGGCTTAGTAAATCTTGTCTTTCCTCCAGAATGTGAATATCCGGATAAATGACTGCAGGCTTATCATTGTATTGTTTAAGATTCTTCCAATACAATTGACTGAATAATGGTGGTGCTGAGTATATACGTACTCCAAATTTTTCATTTGGTTCGTAATAACTCCTATTATGTCTTGTCTTGTATAGAAAATCTACAAAACTTTGAACTGGTTTAGGACATCTTGAAACCATTCTTGAGGATTTTTCATTAATATAAAAAGCTCGAATAAATCCAAACTTAAATAATTTCTGAAAAATATCAGGTTCTATGTCTCTAGTAATAACTATTTGTTTACCTCCAGGTAAACTAAGTCTTATTAATCCTTCCTTTGGTTCTATCCCTAGGGTGATTAATTTTTCATTCTGAACTAGCTCGTACATTGCTTCCCATTCTTTCTTCCAAAAATAGAAAGTAGGTATAAACCTGTATTGAAATAGATCAAATCTAATGGGTTCACCTATATCAATGTGTTCAGTATTGACCTCTATATTTTGAATTAAAGGTTCTAAACTAAGGTCTTCTCTTGTCTCTTTCTTTAATAAGTTTAGAGAACTTTCTGATAATTTATTTAACCTTGCAAACTCCTTTTCTGCTTTTCTTACAGGTATTGGGCTTTTTGTACCTGCATGGATGTGGCTAAATAATTCTCCTAAGATCTGGGCCTGATCTTCTGTAGTAGGGAATTTCATGGTTCTTTTCCAACTTAAAGATTTAGGCTGGAATGAAGGTTCGTCTTTGAATTTGGGCTCAACTGTATGGGGCCTAAGGTTCAAAGGATTGTGGTGTTGTACCTTTATGTTATGGCTATATAGCTGGTCAAGGGTTTCGAAAGAAGGGGGTTTTCCTGTCAATCTAGATCGAAACTTCTCTATGGCTATATTTGGCTCTGGCTTATTGTCTTCAGCAGTGGGCTTTAGACTTTGGTTAAAGTGAACGTGAGGTCCACCTAGGTTTGGGCCTGCTTGAGGCTTTCCAGTTTTAATACTGTTATGAGGTAATTGTCCCAATGAGACTAAACCTTTGTTTTTCTTGTCCATATATGGACTTTTGGGCTTATTAGCCTCTTTGGACGAATATGTCATATCCTCCTCATTTATATTTAAGGCTACAGCCTCTTTATATGTGTTTGGAGGGAAGGATGAAACTTTAATTTTTAAAGCTTCACTTTCCTGGTCAAGCTGGGTTTGTGCAATTTCTATTTCTAACTGGGTTAACTTTCTTTTCATTTCTAAAATAGAAAGTTCAGCACTTGATCTGCTTGTAGATGCCATTATCTGAAAAACAGAAATAAACAATTAATCTTGTCCAGTGAGGACTATAAAATGCATGATGTGGTGCATTCTTTTATTTCTATATTTGCCATTTCTCTTGTTAGAGAATCAGCTATGAAATTCTTAGCTCCTGCTATATGCTCGATAGTCATATGAGAGCCTACTGACAAAATCTTCCACTTGTCCCTACACACTTTAGCAGAATAATCATTAGTAGAAGTATTTGTTGATTTCAAAAATCCTATAACTGCTTTGTTATCAGTTTGAAGAGTAAAAGGTTCAGTTATTACAAACATTTTAAACTTCTTTAAACTCTTTCTAATTGCTCTAAGTTCCTTATCAAATGTAGACCATTTTAATTCTGATTCAGACCAGACACCATTTGGATATCTGGCAATCTTAAAATTATGATCATAACTACCTTCCTTGTTTCTTGGTTGAAACTGTAATGAAGCTCCCCATGCCTTATCACTAGCATCTGTAGTGACATAAAGCTTATCACCCTTCTTGGGTAATGTTAACTTTGGTATGTTATGACACATATCCTTAATTTTCTGAACTGTTTCAGAATCTTCTGGAGTCCAACTCCATTCTCCTTTATTATGTTTCTTCCTTAGCTTTCTTTGTAATGGTTCCTTTAGAATAGCTATATTGGGAAGATAACTACTTGTAGCATAGCAAAGACATCCTAAAAATCTAGTTAGATCTTTCTTGTCTTTTATGTAATTAGGAAAATTCTCTATTTTCTCTAACACATGTGGCTGAAGTGTAACTTCTGAATCTGAAATAGTTATTCCTAAGAATTCGATACTAGTTCTATTAAGCTCGACTTTCTTCTTTGAAATAATTATTCCATTATCTCTAAGCTCTTGTGCTATTAGCCTAAGATGCTTGAGATGATCATCTTGTGTTTTACTGAAGATAAGTATATCATCAATATACACAGAACAAAACTCATTGTACTTTCCTAAAACAAGATCCATCTTTTCTTGGAAAATACTTGGGGCTGTTTTTAATCCCATTGGCATAACCTTCCATTCGTAACTTCCTAATGGGCTACTGAATGCTGTATATGGTATGCTTGACTCTTCCATTTTTACTTGGTAGAATCCACTTTTACAATCTATCTTAGAGTAAAACTTGCTATCTCTTAATTTAAGAAATAATTCATCCTTGTTAGGAATTCTATATGCATTTCCTTGAATACAGTTATTTAACTGAATGTAGTTAATAACCATTCTTGCTTTACCTCTTTTAATCTCAGAGTGGTTCCGGACCATAAAGGCTGGAAATGACCATGGTGACTTGCTAGATCTAATTAAATCTAACTGAAGCAATTCTTTGATATGAAGATTAAAATCTTCTATATCTTCTGGAGTTGCTGAAATAGGTTTAATTCTTATAGGAATTCTTAAACCTTTACTTCTTAAATCCTGGGGATCTAATAACTTGATTTCACACTTAGGGTGATCCTCTTTCCATAATGCTAATGGATTCTCACTAAAATTATCTTTAAGCAATGCTTCAATATCAACCAATGAATTATTGTTTATTGGTTTTTGCTCAATTTGGATTTGCATAACCTCACTACGCTTACCTGAGGAACTCAGATAGGGATGACAACTAGGATTAGTTGTAGAGTGGGTACACGAAAGGGGAATATGATTCAAATCAGACGTAAGAATCATGTTGCTTAGCACTGTACAAGGGCTAAACTGAAGCCAAAAGATATTACCTATAATAATATCATAGCTCATAAGATTATGTTGCCAAAACTCAGCAGAATAAATCTTATTTCCAAGCTTAAATTGGACTTCTGGGGCATAAATAGACGTTTGACTTACTGCAGAATTTGCATAAGTTAAGGTCTTCTTTGGGCCTTCAATCCAGTACTCTGGAGGGAAAATATGTTCTTTGGCTAATATGAGTGTACATCCTGTATCATATAGACAATCTATATCATAGGGCATATACCCATTGAACATAAGACTAATTGTACAATAGCGAGTCGCTGCTTGTACATTCTGGCAAATGTTATCTATACATTCACTAGACTCTAGATATGGATTAAGATTATTAACTTTGTCCATACTAGGATTACTACTTTCAGCAGAACTTTCATTATCTGAAATATGATCTTCCTGATCATCCTGATCCTGATAACTATTGTTACTATCCTCAGTATTATATCCTGATGGTTGATCATCCTTTTCAAAACTTATAGTTGTCCAGCTAATCTGGTTCTCTATTGGATAGGGTAAAACTTGTATCCTATTTCTTTGTTTTTGCTGTAGAGTTTTTAATAACTTCTCAGCTTGATCAATTCTCTTTCTTAAATCTTCAATGATAGATTCGTCATCATTTATAGCTTGCACCTCTTCATCAATCTTTATCTCTGGGCGAGCTATTACTTTAAAATGAGACATTTCTATTGCTTTATTCAAAAGCTCCTGATCTGTCTTTCCTTTGAATTGAACATATCCAAAAGGGGTTTGTCTGCACCATTTTAATTCTTCATAATATTTAAGAATTCTGGTGTCAAACTCTTCAGGGTCATCAATGAATCTAGTCAGACTCATTTTCTTGAGTATCATCCATATAGTCCTTCTCTGATTCTGATCCAGATGATTCAGAGGTTATCATTTCATAGATGCTTTCATCTTCTGAATGATCGAACTCATCGTAGCATATGTAATTTATCTCTTCCAGAGATTTTACTTTATCTGCTACTTTCTTCTTCTTAGGACACTCGTTTGCATAATGACCTTTTTCATTGCATGCATAACAAGTACAATCCTTCTTAGGTTTCCTTTTATACTCCTTCTTCTTTGCTCGAAAGAATTTAGGTTTCTTAAAAGATTTCTCTTTTGTCCATTTTCTGAACTTTGGTTTAAATCTTTTAAAACTTCTAAAACCTTGTTTATGTCTTCTTTTATGGAAAGACATATTTCTATTGCATCCAAAGCTTAATTTTGGTATTTCTACATTTCTACAGAGTTTCTCTGTACTCTCTTTAACTTGTTGCCTCATTCTTTTCTCTAGGCAATACTGGGCAAGTTTCTCTTTAACGAAAGCCATTCTTATACCAATACTATCTCCATTGGCTTCGTTGAACTCTGCTAACATTTTGTCATTCCAGGGATCTGGTAATTTGACAAAATATAGTCTAAGTAACTCCTTGTTCTCTATATCTTGGTAGATATAGAAAAGTCTTGAAAATGCGCTATTGTACTCATCTAATTCAGACATTTTGCACATTTCAATCTTCTGTAGCATTTTCCAAGCTTTTTCCTTTTGCTTGTTCTCTACATCTTGGGTATTAGTTATCCCACATATCTCTTTCCTAAGGGCTGCTCCAATTAATGGGCCTTTTCCTCCTTGAGATATAAACTTAACCTTAAGGTCTTGGTAACGTGATGTTTTCTTAAATCCTTCCCAGACTTTTCTGGCTAATCCCATTAAACTATTTTCCTGATAGTTTAACTTTTGCTCTAAACTCCATTCTTCGAAATGAATGCCTATAGCAGTATCCATTGCTGCTTCCCAATTTGAAATTTCTATTTCTGCAGTCTTTAGATTATTACAATAAAGGGTTATTCCTTTATCATTTATGGGATTTGTCTTGACAGGTTCCTGTCTTATATCACGGTCAATTTCACCTAAAATAGGTTCCTCACTTTTTACCATTCTTGACTTCCATAGTCTTTCATTTCTAGCTGTACCTTGTGATTGTGGTCTATTATATCTTCTTCTAGACTCACTAGGTAACTCTCTCTTTGCATATGTATCACGATTTCCTGGTGAATTTTTACCAAACATCGTGGTAGCATTTGCTTCCTCAATATTCTGTATACTCTCTACATTATATTGATAATGTAAAGGATATGCTAGAATATTCGTCACAAGGCTTAATTGTCTTGTGATCTGTTGATCTATTATTTCAGCATTATCCCACTCTTTCTCGAGTCTAGACTTAAGGTGTCTAAGATCGATATTAGAAGGGAGACTCTCGTTCTCAAGTAATGTCCTATAATTCATTCTGAATCATCATCATTACTTTGACTTGTTCCTATATCATTCTTCCATTTTCCTAATGGTTTGATACTTGTTTGGGGTTCCTTTAACCTTATAGAAACACTATTTCTTCATTTGAGTATATACTCAGGCTCAACTGATTGTTTAACCTCAACCTGGGATTCATCTTTCTCAAAGTTAAACTCAAGATCATACCTTAGTTTCTCTATTGGAATAGGTTGGGGTATGAGTGTTCCATCAATCTGGCTAGATTTTACTATAACAGTTTCTCCACGAAGTCTGTTAGTAGCATTAATCTTTCTATCTCTTGCTCTATAGGGGAAAGGTGTTTCTACCCAACTATAGTACATCTTAAGGGATATGGATAAAGCTCTAGATCTTTCTTTCTGATTAATATTTGCTTTAGCATCAATAACAATGAGATCTGTTAAATTCTCATCTGCTGCTGAAGCTGTAATATCACAGAAAATCTCTGTATACACACTTCCTGTAAACAGATTGGTTGACCATAATCCTATGATCTGTTGCTTAGGATCTATCTGTCTTAGATCTCTAACTGATAGGGAAAAAGGAATATCTAATCCTGTATTTCCTAACCACTTTGCCATTATTTGTATGGCTGATATGTTATAATATCCTTCTTCTTGAGTTACATCTTCCTTTTGTAACGCATGGATCCTAATCATACTATCAGCTGCATAATCACGGCTAGTAGTCTTGTAGAATCTAAGGATTTTATTCTCTTTAAGCTTCTTTGACTCATAAAGAATATTTTCAGGTAGATGAGGCATAGCATAGTTACTAACATTATCTACTTCCTGAACTGTAATCTTATCATAAATTTGATAGGCTGGTTTCTTGACTTCTTTCATAGAAATCTTTCCTTTCATTTTATCAATCCAATGATTCATTTTGGTGTATATAACCAAGAAAGGTCTGTCTTGTATCCTCGAATTGTTCCAAATTCTGGATTACTTGATTTTCCTGAAATCTTTAAATCTCCTAATCTCTTAGTAAGATTCTCTATTTTCTCATGGAAATCCTCTTTGTCTTTTTCAAAGACATCTTTGATTATTTGAACCTGATTGAATATGTCCTCCATATTCTTAGATCGTTTATCATAATCATCTTTTAAATCCTGCACTTGTTGTTGCATATTCTCCTGATTTATTAGGATTTCTATTAGAATTCTTTGATTGGTTCTAATGATCTTGTCAAGATAACTAAAATTTTCAGTTAAAGATGACTCTTCAGTGTTCTGTCTTGGATTAACTAAGGATATTCCTTCTGGAAAATTCCTAAGTTTAATCTCTAATGATTTCTCATAAAATTGCTCCATCCTATGAAACTCTTTTCTTGATGACTTCAAGAATAACTTCTACCCTTTCTAGCATTTGTGTACTAGACTCAACTAAGGGTATTATCCTATTATTAAGATGTAATATCTGTTTCTCGATATTCATCTCTATAGGTCTGGTTTTGTATGGATCATACTTTTTATCATCAATAAAGCATTCTATTTTTCCACACAATTTTCTAATTTCAGAATTCATCTCTTTGTTCTGATTATAGACTGATTCCTCAATTATTTCTCCTATTTTATCAATAGAAATATTAATGAGGCACTTAGATAGACTTTCGAAAATCTCCGTATTCTCGATTTGTCTTCTTTCTAAATCCTTAATCTTCTCAAGGATTTTCTTGATTGTCTTATGATGATTCTGCTCCTCAGAATTCATTCAATTTAGTAAAATTGAATTTCATCGTCATCCGAATCAAGATTGGATCTTTCTAAAGAATAAATATTTGAGTATAACTCAGCATATTTAGACTTCAAAATCTTTAGATCACTGTCCTTATTTAAGGCTTGAAATAGTTCTTCTTTGAACTTATTAATAGAAGTTTCTACTTCTCTTGGAGCTTATGAACCTGAAGCTTCCTCTTTAGGAATATGACTCAATCTAATTGAACCATTAGTAATATAACCTTTGTTATATAACCATCCTAAGGCTTCATCAATCTTTGCTTGAGAGCTGATTGATAATTCATGATTATAGGGTCTGAAACTAAGTATTTTCTTAGTTTTACTTCCTATTCCTAGCTTGTTCCAATACTTTTTGGATTCTTTTGTTTCTAACAAATGCAATGGTTTATCAACATTAAAACCACATATATCATTAGCATATATTTTTGCTTCACTTATGTTAGTTTCAGAATAAGTAATTATTACTTCTTCAGTTTCTAACATCTTAATTATCTCTTTATAATTAAAAGTATTATCTCTATTATCCATGAAGTGGTCTGAGCAGAGCGAGACTTAGTGGCCTGTCATGCACCGTAACACTCTTCATTACTAATAGGTTTTTATTCAAAATAGTTTTAGCTACTTTCGTAATTAAACTAAGTTGAATTGAATACTTGTAAATACTGTAAAAGTAGTTACTTGTATGAACTTTACTAGTTCGTAGTACTTTGTTTCCTTTGGCTCTGATACCAAAACTGAGGCTGGAGACCCAGATCGATGCTCCTTTGCTCTTTTTCAGAAAAAGAGCAAAGGAGCATCGATCTGGGTCTCCAGCCTCCGTTTTGTACACAAATGTAACAGAATATTTTTGGGTAAATCCTACCTAGACTACTGAGTTTGCACATTTTTCACCTAGATCTCCTCTCTTTTACATATTCCCACCTAGTCCCCCAGAGGTTTGGCCCATTGTATCATTCAGACTCCCTCCGTCAGTTGACTATCAAATTTTCCTGAAAGTATATATTTTGGACCATTTTGCCCTTATATCACTGTGTATATATATGTACGTATATTTTTAATTTTTAAAAAATATATTTTACTATAAACAAAAAAAAAAATTTGATGTAGTGGTTGGAAAAAAATAAATTATTAATTTTGTTCTTTTATTTTAAAATATAAAAAATATTAAGTCTAAAATATAAAAATATATATTTTGAACTACCAATTAGATTTTTTTAATGGTTTACTATAAAAAAAATTAATTAATGCCAAAATAAAAAATTAATGCCGATTTTTTTTTCAAACTACCAATTAGGGTAAAATATATATAAAACATTAACTCTGAAATATAAAAGAATATTTCAAACTACCAATTAGATATTTTACTATAAACAAGAAACATATATTTGATGTATTAATTGGGAAAAAATAAATTTTTTAATTATTTTTCATTTTGAATAAAATATAAAAACAATTAGGTATGAAATATAAAAAGATATATCTCGAAAAATTGTGTTAGGGGGTCTAGGTGTTATTTATTGCTAGGGGCAGAAATGTCATTTCGATGTAAATCTAACAGAAGTTAACCTCAAGGGGTCTGGGTGGGAATATGAAAAAGGGAGGGGGTCCAGGTGGAAAAGGCGCAAACCTCAGGGGGTTTAGGTAGGATTTATGATTGGCGTCAGGTGTGTGCAAAATATGTGGTTAAAACGACACCTTAACGACACTTTAGGTTTTACCCTTCTGCAAGCGCACAGATCAATTGTAGATAGTTTTGTTTGACTAGGGGAATATCGATACCACAAAGACGAGGATTGTTCACTTCAGTAGTCTAAAAACACTGAATTATATTTTTTCGAAAAAAATTTGGTTTTGTGAATTATCTAATACTAATGAAAATAGAACAGAAATCAATAATGAATAATGGTTGTGATTCAGAGAGAGAGAAAACTAGGGTTTCCTCACTCCACCACTAACCGCATAATATAGTTCAAATTATATATCAATTGCATGAGGGCGATCCATTAACTGTGAATCAGGTCGCACCGCGCCAGCAGTTTTACCCCAAAAAGGATTACTCTCAACCAGATCACGACAACCCATCTCAAGACTAAACTGATTAGTTCATGCCAACTACTAACAGAAAGTAAATACATAAAAGTAAATTAAAGCATGAAAATAAACTAAAGCATATTTATATTAGTTTGTTAGGGCATGACCTGTATCAACCTAGGGTTTCGAGTTTTATGACCACCATTGTGTAGAAAATCATAGATTAAGCATCCGGGTTCCAACCCATAGTGAATAATTGTGATTGTGTAAGATAAATATATTCGAAAAGTCTAAGACAAGAATCAATTCAAATATATAAACTTGTATCACGAATAAAAATGGTCTCTCATCTAACACAATCATCATAGTATAGTCATAGTTTCCCCTCTCTACAATTGAATATAAAACTAAAACTACATTACTTGGCTAGGGTTTTGCGAGAAAACCCTAGACACCGAGTTAGTTGATCATGGCGGAGAGAGACTACATTGTCGGTGTAAAAACACTCTTCATAATCTTCTTCTCCGGATCTCTAGGTCTTCAATGGAAGCAAGTCTGAACTTTGTACGTGAGAACTCTATAAATGAACATGCGTGGAAATCAGAACTAGAACTCCCCAACAAAACCTAACCCTCTCATATTTATAGACAGGTGAAGGAAACCCTAATGGTTGCCCTTTTCTATAATTTCATAATACATGAATAATGTATATAAAATCTGATGTAAATATGTGTATAAGTCTGTATGTAAAGGTCTGGGATTACCGATCATTTAAAATATCAAAGTAAGGACAAAACTTGAAAATTCTAAAACAATTCCGAAACAACTTCTGCACATAAAGGGATCACGTGGCCACAAGGTGGGACCTACACTCCTGACCTACGCTTGGGCGTAAGTCTAGGGCATAGGGTTCCCCTTTGGCTCACAAACCAAAGCGTAACTCAGGTCCAGTCTGACGACGTAGGGTATGATGCATCTTTTACTGTAAAAACTCGTTTTTTTCATATTTGAACTAGACTGGTTGCCTTTGATTCCCGATGCTTTTGGGTGAAGTAATAATGTTTGGAAATGACATTTTTGCCCTTCGGTGAGATAATGATGTCGGGAAATGACCATTTTGCCCTCCGATAGCATTTATTTGCTCTGGCTCACCTCTTGATTCCTTTCTCGAGATAGAAACGAACACGAACTCAGTTAATTCACCGAGATTAGCTCTGTTTCTTCATTAAGCTCTTGAAACATGCTTACACACACAAACGGAATAAAAATACCAAGTAACAGAATGTAAAGACATAACAAACGCAAGATAGGGACAAAAAATGACCAATATTGAGCACCAATCACACCCCCAAACTTACATATTACTACTCTTTTAGTAATAAACTCAGAGAGAACTGACTGTGATGATTCTTATTCTATCTAACATATCTACTCTAATCTAATCCTTTACTTTCGTGAGGGTAAACAATTACACTTAACACGTGTAACAAGCCTTTTAAACCCCTAGGTTACCCCCAGTGGACAAGTGAAGTCTCGTAAAGGTTTCCAGTGATGGTACCTACAAACATCTCAATTATTTTGTAATTACGCATTCATGAGTTCACACACACAAGTCAAATAAGATATGATACAATACACAAGATAATATGAATGCAAATATTCTCACTCACTACTAAACAATAATTATATCAAGCTTCGTGTTATGAATGGACCCCACTTAAGTGAATAATTTCGCTACTTTCTACTTAAAATCAAAACAACATTCCGTGATTTTGTGAACATTCAACTACAATATTTCAGTTTCTTTTCTCCTATTTCATTTATCAAACTTTGCCATTTTTTGTAAAAACGTACTCTTTCCATCTTTCCAATTTTTATCCCTTTTTGTCTTTCTAAGTCTCCAGACTTTCCAACGAGGATTTTTAGTCCTAACCAACTGGACTCGAGTTTCTTCCATAGGATTTATGCTCATCAGTCTTCTCCCCTTTAAACACAAACAGTGATATTGGTGATACCAAGGCCCGGTTACTCATATCAAAGAACTGTTTTTCACATTTTATTTTCTCAAATTTTTTTCAATTTTCTCCATTTTAACCAAAACAACTCCCCTTCTCCCTTTTTATTGCGGCAAAATTATTTTTCAACTACATAGTCAAAAATCAACCTATTTCTCATAGTGAATGTGTGTTTGTCTTTATAGGTCAAAGTCGTCTTTCTTAATTTCAATTTCACTAATCACTCACCCATGTAAACCACATCATTTCATTAACTTGATCTAATCATTATTCTTATGAGCGGGAACATCACATCACATCACATACTACTTATGTATCATAAACATAAAATCAATCAACTCATAATGCGAAACACTCATGCATGAAAACAAAGAACTCCTCAAAACTTTCATTTTTTTTCAAAATTTTCAAAAAATTTCCTTTCTTGTAACTATATACCCTCACCCCCAAACTAAAATGTGACCATGTCCTCATGGTTAAAAATAAAGAATGAGAACAGATACAGTTACCCTTGAAGCGCAGTCCTGGATTCTTTGAAATGCTCAACCACTTCCCCCAAACTTAATTCGGATCACCTATAAATATGCAACAAACACATACCTAAATATCATAGCAAGGTAAAAGAAATTGTAAAAATTATCAGAAATTGACACACAATTTTTCAAAGAATTTTTGAAAATTCTCTTTTTGGATTTTATTGATTTTTTTTTTAAAATGAAATAAAAAAAATGATTTGGCCTTAAGAGCCTACAATCTCTAAGAATTGAAATTGCAGAAATAACTTACCTACTGTTATACAAACCAAGGCTAGACAGCCTAGGACCAATGTTTAACGTCTTTGGCATGACGTTCCAGAAAAGGCTATCCAACACCTTTCCTTTCTGCCATACTTCCCTTGGCCCGTTTGGGAACTTGGTTTTGGTCTTGGTCTTGGTTTTGGTTTTGGTCTTGGTTTTGGTCTTGGTTTTGGTTTTGGTCTTGGTTTTGGTCTTGGATGGTTTTAGGTAAATCTAAAACCAATATATAATGTTTGGTAAGGAGTTGGTTTTGGTTTTGGTCTTGGTCTTGGTCTTGGTATAATTATATATATATATATATTAATATGTATTAAAAATATATAAATATGAAAAATATATATATATAAAATTGGAAAAAAAGTAAATTTCGGGAAAAAAATATTTTTCCGAAAAATATAAAAAATAATTTTTTGGAAAATAATTAATTTTCCGAAAAAATAAATATTTTCTGGAAAATAATTATTTTCGAAAAAATAATTTTGTTTCGAAAATTAATTTTTTTTCCGAAAATATGATTTTTTTCCAAAAATTAATTTTTTCCCGAAAAAAATAATTATTTTCCAAAAAATAAATATATTTGAAAAAATAATTTTTTGGATAAAATTAATTTTTTTCCGAAAAATATAAAAAAAATTTCAAAATAATTCATATTTTCGGCCATATATATATATATATAGAGAGAGAGAGAAAAGTCAAAAATGGTGGGCCAAAACCAGGTTTTAGTGGTTGGTTTTAGGGTGTCCAAAACCAAGTCCAAAACCGGCCAACCAAACATGGTCTTGGTCTTGAAATCAAAGACCAAGACCAAAACCAAGACTAAAACCGGGTTGCCAAACGGACCCTTAATCAAAGGACAAAATGTAGGAGGTGACTCTCTAAATGCTCTTACCCATGGATAATTAGTATTACTTATGACATCGAATACAGAATAATAATCACCATATAAAGTACCTTTTTTGTCTTGTTCTAACTTCATCCCCTGTATGGTCAATGTGTCCATCAAATCCTCCTCCAACACCTTAGACAACAATTTTTCTGTCAACTCATCATTCTCCAGTAAACTGACCGATGCCATAAATTCAGGTCCTGGATCAATCTCCTCATAAATCTTCAGCAGCTGACCACGCCTCTTTAATCGAACATCCTCATATGCACAATTTCGTATCCCCTCACACTCGGTCCCTAATCACTGATCTTCCTAGGAATACAAGTTATCTACCATGTTTATGCTCAACACTCGCTCATCTGGAAAGGGATCCTTAAGAGGGGTGTCATCCTTGATAGGCTCTATGACAATTCGTGGTAAATGATCGTCTCTAGCATTCTTCACACCTGTTTTATCTTTTAATTCATCATCCTCCACACACAACACCATCTCAGGAAGCTTACTTTTAGGCACCAACTTCTGTGGAGGAATAAGTTGAGGTCCAAACGACTCTCTATTTTGAAAATTCACCCCTAAACTTTTCATCACAATCTCTAAATCATCTCTTACACTACTCTGAGGTACAACTTCTTCAACCATCCCCTCTATGTTAAAACACTCAGCTGGTTCAGGTAGTTGATGGTTGGTATCAAAGACATTCATCCTCATGTTTAAATTCCCAAAAGATATGTCTATAACCCCTGTTCTATAATCAATGCATGCATTCGCCGTAGCCAAAAACGGTCTTCCTAAGATAATAGGGATATGTCTCCTCGATCTATGGTCAGGTTCCATGTCTAATACTACAAAGTCTACATGATAGTAGAACTTACCCACTTGTATTATGACATCCTCCAAAATTCCTCTTGATTGTTTAGTTGATCTGTCTTCCAATTGAAGCACCACCGAGGTAGTATTGAGATCTCCCAACCCTAGCTACTAATAGACCGAGTAAGGTAATAAATTAACACTCGCACCTAGATCAAGAAGAGCTCTACCAATCTTCTGGTCACCAATTACACAAGAAATAATGGGATCACCAGGATCTTTCCTCTTAGGTAGAGTATCACTCAGTAAGATCGAACTCACTTGTTTAGTCAAAATATTTTTTGGAAGCTTAGTTCTGTTTTTATGCTTTTGAGTACAGAGATCCTTCAAAAATTTGGCATAGCGTGGAATTTGGTCAACAATGTCTAGAAGAGGTTTATTGATCTTTACTTGCCGACATGGATCCAACATGTCCTTCTCCTTATGCTCTTTATACGAAATCGACTCTCGGAGACGTTGAGGGTATGGTGCTACTTCCTCATATTCTTCCTTATCCAGCTCTTCCTCCTCTTAAGGTAGATCTCTTTGAACCTCTTCAGTCATATTTTGCTTGTTCGCTCTTTCCTCAAACTGCTCCTCAACTTTACTATCCACTTCTCTTCCATTGCTCAAAACTGTAACTGCTTGAACTATCTCATGACGAGTCTCAACAAAGGATCCATGCTCCAGTGCTTGTTGCTGCTTCGGGTTATCCATTGGCTGAATAGGCAACATTCTTTTTATCCCATCCATAACATTCACTAGTTGTACCATTTGGGCTCCCATTTGAGTAATGAATTGAGAATGATGATTAGATTGATTTTTAACCTCCCTCAGAGCACTCATCACCTCTTCTTCAAAGCCAGGTGGTCTTTGTGGTGAATTTTGATATTGGAGATGGTTTTGAGGATATGGAGGGTAAGCTTGATTTGGGTTGAATTCTTGGGTTTTGTTTCCTTGAGGATGGGTCTGGTAGTTATATGGCTGGACAACTTGATTATTATTGAACGACTGGAGAGCCTGAGAATTATTGAATAACTGTCTAGGTTGGTAATTTGACTGATAATTTCGAGCCATGATTGTTGGTGAAGATTGGTATGATTGTTGACTATGGTGGACCCTTAGTTGTGGATTATATGATTGTTGTTCCAGAAGGAACCTTGATTCCACATTCAACGATTGAGATGACAGAAAGGGATAATTTTGGACATTTAATGTGTATAAATTGGTGAAAGGAGTATTATTTGGGTAGTTCCATGCTACATTAGCATTGGTAGTAATGAATTCGCCATTTTGACACTCATTGTGAATATAATTGACTTCTACCTCTAACACTTCTCTTCTAGGGGAATGATTGCTTTGGGTAAGAAGCTTTTCAAATATCTCTAATTTTTCCTCTATTAATGCCACTGGATCTTTACCTTCATCATGATTAACCTCAAAAGCTTTTTCAGATCTCTTGTCAAGATCACCCCTAAACCTCAAATCAAATTCATATTGGATTTCGTTCTCACTGATACTGTCAAACAAGTCTAAAAGTTCTTTTGCAGGCTTCAGGGTAAATTGACCTTGTGTTGACGCATCTATTAAAGTCTTTTGTGCCTCTCCAAGTCCCATATAAAAATTCTTAGCCACATCCTGTTCAGTGAACCTATGGCGGGGACACTTATACAAGATTTCACTATATCTCTCCCAAGCATCATGAAACTTCTCACCAGGAAATTCTCTAAAACGTTTTATTGCATCTTGTGCTTCTAAGGTCTTTCCTATGGGATAGTGTTTTTCTACAAATTCTCTCTGAAGGGCTTCCCAATTAATTTTAATTGCCTTAGCTAATTTGATGTACCATCTTTTAGCTTTGTCTCTCAATGACCAAGAATATATATGCACTCGCAAATCATTTTTAGTCAAACCTTCAAATCTAACTGTAGATGCAACCTCTAAGAAATCATTTATATGTTGGTATGGGTCCTCTATCCTAAGGCCAGAAAATTTTGGAAGTATACTGATCATGCATAACTTGATCTCGAAGTGTTTCGCACTTTCTTTTTCTGGGAAATCTGCATAGGAATCATATGCCTCCGGCGTGTAGTATCCTTTCAGTGACATCTCTGGTGCCCTCTGTTGATTCACTATTTGGTCACCCATCGCGCTTTCATCTGTCCGATGATGACGCTCTTCAATATCTCAACCTAAATGACTTAAAGTTCTTTCGATCTTAGGATCGTAAACAACTAACGTTGTACTTGGATTAGAATGGGTCAATCTATCGGTCATACACTGAGCGAACAAATTTTTTTTTTCTGATAATCACAAAATAACAATTTTGAGGTCCTAAAGGACGTTTTTCAGCCAAAAATCGACTGAGCTCACATCGTAATGAGTCTTGTTCAATGGCCTTTTTCCACTCAAAAACCTCACCTCATTTTAAAAAATCGGAATATTTTTTTTCAGAAAATAAAATTAACTACTTCTAAACTCTTCTAACTATTAACAAAAATAAAGCTAAAAATTATGTGTAAAATTAAGATAAACTAAAACTCACAAGAGGTTCAACGATGCAACTTTCATTGCTCATCCAAATCCTCTTATGCTTGTCAGAATACCTCGCAAAAACACACGAATTCCAACTTTAGATACAATCTACAATAACGCAATGCAAATAAACTACTAAAGCTATTGAACAATGCCATGTCCCTGGAAACGGCGCAAAAAACTTGGTGGGCGTCAGGTGTGTGCAAAATATGTGGTTAAAAATGACACCTTAACGACACTTTAGGTTTTACCCTTCTGCAAGTGCACAGATCAATTGTAGACAATTTTGATTGAGTAGGGGAATATCGATCCCACAGAGATGAGGATTGTTCACTTTAATAATCTAAAAACACTGAGTTATATTTTTTCGAAAAGAGTTTGGTATTGTGAATTATCTAATACTAATGAAAATAGAACAGAAAGCAATAATGAATAATGGTTGTGATTCAGAGAGAGAGAAAACTAGGGTTTCCTCACTCCACCACTAACCGCATAATATAGTTTAGATTATATATCAATTGCATGAGGGCGATCCATTGACTGTGAATAAGGTTGCACCGCGCCAGCAGTTTGACCCCAAAAAGAATTACTCTCAACCAGATCGCGACAACCCATCTCAAGACTAAAATGATTAGTGCATGCCAACTACTAATAGAAAGTAAATGCAGAAAAATAAATTAAAGCATGAAAATAAACTAAAGCATGTCTATATCAGTTTGTTAGGGCATGGTTGACATGGTGCTCAATATTGGTCATTTTTCGCCCTTATCTTGCGTTTGTTATGTCTTTGCATTCCTTTACTTGGTCTTTTTATCTCGTTTATGTGTGTAAGTATGTTTCAGGAGCTTAATGAAGAAACATAGCTAATCTCGGTGAATTAACTGAGTTCGTGTTCGTTTCTATCTCGAGAAAGGAATCAAGAGGTGTGTCAGAGCAAAAAAGAGTTATCGGAGGGCAAAATGGACATTTCACGATATCATTATCTCACCGGAAGGGCAAAATTGTCATTTTCAAACATTATTACTTCACCAGAAAGTATCGGGATTCAAAGGCAACCAGTTTAACTCAAATACAAAAAGATGGGTTTTTACATCAAAAGTGCATTATACCTACGTCACCAGAGAGAAAAATGGGCAAATTGGACTCAACCTACGCTCCTAAGCTACGCTATGGTTTTGGACCCTACGCTCCAGACCTACGCCCAAGCGTAGGTCAGGAGCGTAGGTCCCATATGATGGTCACGTGATCCCTCGACATCCTGAAGTTGTTCCGGAGTTGTTTCAGAATTTTCCAGTTTTGTCCCTACTTTGATATTTCAAGTGATCAGTGATTCCAGACCTATACGTATAAGATTATACACATATTTACATTTGATTTTATGAGATGATTGATGTATTATGAAATTACAGAAAAGGGCAATCATTAGGGTTTCCCTCACTTGTCTATAAATAGGAAATGCTCTTAGGGTTATGAAGAGTTCTGTTTTAGAGATACACGTTCATTCATAGAGTTCTTTTCCATTGAAGAGAAACACCATTAAAGACCTAGAGATCCGGAGAAGAAAGCCATGGAGAGCGTTTCTACACCAACAATGCAGACTCCCTTAGCCATGATCAACTAATCCAGTATCTAGGGTTTTCTCGCAAAACCCTAACCAAGTAATGTAGTTCTGATTTTGTTTTCAATTGTAGAGAGGGGAAGCTGTGACTATACTGTGATGATTGTATTAGATGAGAGACCGTTTTTATTCGTGATACAAGTTTATATATTTGAATTGATTCTTGTCTTAGAATTTTTGAATATATTTATCTTACACAATCACAATTATTCACTATGGGTTGTAACTCAAATGCTTAATATGTGATTTTTTACACAATGGTGGTCATAAAACTTGAAACCCTAGGTTGACACAGGGCATACCCTGACAAACTGATATAGACATGCCTTAGTTTATTTTCATGCTTTACGTTAATGCTTTAATTTACTACTTTAATTTACTTTTCTGTTAGTAGTCGGCATGCACTAATCAGTTTAGTCTTGAGATGGGTTGTCGCGATCCGGTTGAGAGTAATCTTTTTTGGGGTCAAACTTTTGGCGCGGTACGACCTGATTCGCAGTCAATAGATCGCCCTCATGCAATTGAAATTAGAATTTGAACTATATTATGCGGTTAGTGGTGGAGTGAGGAAACCCTAGTTTTCTCTCGCTCTAAATTACGAACCAATTTACTTTACTGTTTAGATTAATTTAAGTAATATTAGATAATTTACAAAAATCATCTCTTTTTGGAAATTATAATTCAGTGTTTTTAGATTATTAAAGTGAACAATCCTCATCTCTGTGGGATCGATATTCCCCTACTCAAGCAAAACTATACACAATTGATCTGTGCACTTGTAGAAGGGTAATTTTGTGTTTAGGAGGACTTCACTGCCGCATGTACAGAATCGGAGAAACCTGAATTATTTGTTGCTAACAGATGGAGATGAATCAGATTGTGATGATAAAGCATGCAGTGAAGTAGATGCGAGCCAGTGGGAGTTTACGATGGAAGATGAGATGAAGTCCCTTATCCCCATCAAGACATGGAAGCTAACCGAGCTGCCGGTAAGAAAGAAAGTTCTCCATTCTTCGATTGTAAAACTAAATACCATTCATTCAAGCATTGTTGAAGCATAAGTTTTGTATCTAGAGCTGTTATATGACAAATCTGCTTTTCTCCAAGGTGACCTATAGGAGGAGTTTAATATGCAGCAACCAGAAATTCTCTTTGTGAAAGGGAAAAAAAAGACAGACGTGACAAAGTTTGCAAGGTGAAGTCAGAAAACGACAGTGGTTGCAAGACAGAGTGGCCAGACACAATAAAAGTCGCAGGTTTTGTAGAAGGCTAGATATTGCTCATGCACTGGGATCTATTAGCATGGTCATGTTGACTAAAGTGGTGACAAGAGATAAACTGAAGTTGTGCGCAACTTCAGTGGGTCTTCAAGCTTGAAGACAAGAATGAGAGCATCGTTAGAAGCACTGATCATTGATAGAGTTCATTGAGTGGGTGGGAATTCATCAAGTGAGAGATTGTTAGTAATAATGACTCATTTCCTCGAAGATTGAGAAGAAAATTAGAGAAGAAGAAGTCAAAAAGCAAATTGATGTGAAGAACCACCGAGTACTCGGTAGGCAAAAATGTTGTTTTTTCTTCCAGAGGCGTGTGCGAGTTCTTGCGCCATTGTGCGACCATTGCGCATTCACCGAGTACTTGGTGACCCAGAATCGGGATTTTAAAAGGAAAGACTTTATGAATCTTTTTTCTAATTGGGAAGTGATTCCAATTGACTTGTCATCCATTCCTGCCTCTCCTATAAATACATGGGTTGTTCCTATTGTATGTGGTGGCACAAAAGAGAGAGAAAGAAGAAGAGATACAGATTGAGATTCTTCTGGGTGTGAGTAAAACACCGGTGATAGTTAGAAAAAATATAGGCTTATATTATTCCGGTGATACAGGCATGATTATTCATTGTGTGTATGCGTGCGTATGATCTGCGGGTCATTCCCTTGTAATTCTCTCTTTGATTATAGTGAAACGGTGTTCTCCGTGTACGTAGGCCGATTTTGGCTGAACCACGTATATATCTTTGTGTCGATTGTGTTTGGTGTGTGTTTGTGCGTTTTCTGATTTGCAGATGTTCATGGCTTGGTGAATTGGGTTAGCAAACCCTAGTTTCGTTCTTGGGCGGGTGTGAAAACCCTAATAGATATGATGGATCTCCTACCTTGGCTGTAACTTGCCTCTGCAACTTTAGGGTATGAAGCCCCCGTATCTAGGCGAGGTGATGGACTAAAACTCTTGAACATCTTGGCCTCCATAAGAATACAAATATGCAAGAAAATAATGACTTATTTAGCAGAAACACTTTGAATACTACAGCAGATAAAATACTATCAAGCATGACTGACAAACTGAAAATTGAGACAGTTTTTCGAAATACAAGAAATGAGTACTCCTATATACATGTACAAGAAAATGGGTTACTTCCACTGCTAAAGATTATATGAACCCTGCAGATTCTATGTAAAGCAGAGTAAAAACTCTCTTCTTTCCTTTGGTCCTCAAATTATCTCTGTAAAAATTACACATCAGAAACAAAATTACTCTGGACAAAATGTATAAAACATAACCCAACTGAAAAATACAAAACATGGTTTGTCTGCGAGACTACAAATCTCATACATACATATATATATATATATATATATATATATTGCAATTTTGGATTCAGCACACATCTTGCATCTTCAACATACTTCCAAGTTATCCACATTTCGGGATTAAAAAAAATAGTAATAAGATGATGTCAGCATGTAATGAAAAATCTTATGAGGTTCTAAAGTCTGGGAAATGGTAAACTCCAATGAGATGTGACAAAATGGGAAGCCACCTTTTCAGCCTCTAATTGAGCATAGCCTTTTTCATATTGGGTTGATTTTCCTGCTGAGTTCTTTTTCATTTTCGCCTACAAAACATACTAGCAAATGATTTTATTCACAATCATCAACTATAAAAGTAAAGAAAGTTGTATATTTAAACAAGTGAATTCTTAATGAATTAGGATAGATTGAAGCCACAAAATAGTTGACACAAATGAGAAATATGACAACAAAGTCGGTACTTAATTATGCAGCGCTCAGCCTGATACCGTAGGCACTTCAGTTCCTTTAGCATGCTTGGATGACTTCAAATATCCAAAACAACACAGCCATTATAATTTTTTCAAAATTGAATAAACTAGAGAATTTTATACCGAAATTACAAAATAACGCCCCTAAATCCTTTTGGAGGGCTAGACATGTTCACAGACAAAAATAAATAAAAATCATTTGAGGTAGAATTGCTGAATTGTATAGCAAACCAATAAACATGAGGAAGTAGGTATGCTACATAAAGGACACTAACATAATCAAGTAATTAGTACTTTCTGTGTATCATTAAAATCTGCACAACAAAAACAAACATAATGAGGATTACTCAACTGTGATACAAAGGTGGATATGCTAACCACTAGCAACAAACAAGAGAGAAAAATAGAGATAACAAGCAATCTAAAGGGAAGAACAAATACAGTGAGTCTAGAGCTTGCTCATACATGTATATGCGCGCGTGTGTATATATATATATATATGTAAAAGATCACTAAATATTTCTAAGAATAGCTCAAAGAGAGAGATTAAAAGGGTTAAAAGAGGGGAGAGTTTGATGGTTTCGTGCTTATATATTTGTAATTGTAGTCGTATAGAAGAATTAAGACCATGGTAATACAAAAACACTTGATAATTAAATTAACATTTCAGGCCAAACAAGAGATTTCCATGTTCCCACAGAAATTTAATTCCATATCACTGAAATATGATTTAACAAGAAAAAAAAAACATATAAGCAATGCATATATGTGCTACCCATCATTGGAGTCTCAGGCTAAGAACATGGGCTTAACTTTCATCACCAAAGTCAGAGTAGGCAGTTCCACTGCTTTGTGCTTCATCACGGTCACAGTCATCACGCTTTCTCTTAAGAGGAGTAAGTTTGTCTTCATTACCATTACCGTTACCATCACCAACACCATCCTTCCAACACTGCACATCTTTCTTGTACACTAAACGGAATCCCCACTTGGTCGCATTCTTGCTGTAAGCCCCAAATTGGCGCCAACTAAATAGAGAGCGACTCGGAATATAGCTCAGAAAGATATGCCTCGAATCAATGGTTGAATCTGGGTGAACCGAATAGTCATACTGTATTATGTAATCGGGATTCTTATTATTATTACCACTAAGAAAACTAACCTCAAATTCAGTTTGAGTTGGCAAGTCAGAAAGACAAGCGCACACAGCAATCCCCAATAATCCCTCATTATAACAATCTGTAGGCAGTTGCAGATATGCTTCACTACCTAAATACTGATGGCTGAACCACTCTGGAATCTCTATTCCAGGTAAAATCATCTTACCGGGAATTAAATTCGGTGAAGCCAAATTGTGGTCTGCAAAAAACTCCCTCTGTACCAAGAAAACATGTCATTCATTCACAGACATACATGTGCATATGAATATACATACATATATATATAGAGAGAGAGAGAGAAAGAGAGAGTAACCTGAAGCACAAATTTCATAAACATATCAACCAGGGTTTCAGTATTGCATTTGTTCTCTAATAGCTTAAAGCAATTAGAGAAGCAGAACCAATCCAGTGATCTATAACTCTCTTCAGACAGATTTTTGACGCTTATTAATGATTGACAATCATCTGCAATGCAGACATTAATAGAGAATGGAAGCTCTGGTAATTCTTCTAGCCTCATGCAGCCTTTGACATCAAGACGCACAAGTTGAGAAAGCTGGGAAATGCTTGCAGGTAAAGTAACAAAATTGTTCCTTCTTAAATACAACTCTTTCAAAGAGGATAAGCTACCGCCAATGCTACTTGGGAGCCCTCCATCAGTCAGATTGCAATCGCTCAGATTAAGTCTTGTTAAGGAATATAAACCTGTTAAAGGAGGAAGCACCAAACACAGAGAATCTTCAGATTTCCTTGGTAAAAACCAAGATAAAAAGCCTGGCTGAAATATTGTTCCCTTGCATCCACCGAGGGATAAGACTTTGAGGTCTTCCAAAAGATTAAGAGATGCTGGTAGCCGCTTGATAGAAGTTTCTCTCACGCGAAGGTCCTCTAAACATTTTAAATTTCCCAGGTCTTCTGGCAATTCCTCAAGTTTTGAGCAGCCAGAGAGAATAAGAGTTTTAAGACAGCTCAACCTACAAACTGTTCTTGGAAGTCTCTTAAGATTTGTGCAACCTTCCAAATTCATGAAAACAAGCCTTTTGAGGTCTCCAAGGGATGAGTGAACCTCCACCAAACTGGTACATTTCTCAAGAATAAGTGTCTCCAGATTTGGAATAGCTGTGAAGTCCGGGGTCCTGGATAGCCTATGGGAGTGACTAAGGTTTATGACTTTCAACTTGGGCAAAGGCTGCTGAAATAAATGGAAAATAGTTGAATAACTGGCTCTCATAAACACGACAATATATTCAACAACATTAACGCACGTTCATAGTATTGAGCATACCTTTGTTTTCTTCCAAAGTTGATTAAGGCTGCTGTAACACATCCTAAGTTCAACAAGATTCTCTGCCTCAAAACTTGGTGGCAGACAAGCTGAAGGGTAAGCATGCCAATCAAGCCACCGCAATTCATTTGAAAGATGTAAAGGGCCTTTACTGAACACCACATTATGGAACTCAAGTAGCCTTAGTTTCTTCATCTTTGTGAAGGATTCCGGATTAAGGTTCACAACTTCTGGTTCATGCAGTTTCAAGCTTATACCCTCAACTTTTTCCGTCCCCTATAACAGAGAGCACAAAGAAGTGTGCTATAAATTGCCTGTTAGAATAACAAATGTCTGTTAGTAAAAAGGTTGTTTTTTCACAAGTCATCTTACCGTATTTTCTGCCAACACATAACCAACATCCTCTCGAAGCCACAACCTGCTACGTTTCCCAGGATTTTCAGATTTTTGACGAACAATATACCAGGCCATATCTTGTACTAAATGATGCACCCAAATGCGGTCCTGTGAAATAGTGCGGTCCTGTGAAATAGTGATGAGAGACCTTTCAACGAGAATACTTAATCCAATATTTGAGTGGAAGTCGCAACTCTTGAGTATTCTTGTTACAAAATCCTTCTTTTTCCCGTTGAAGAAAACTGAAATATCAAGGAAAATTTCCTTCTCCATGTCGTTCAGTCCATAGTAACTGATCTCAAGCACTTCACGAATTTTTCTGTCAGGATTTTTACGCAGCTTACTCAGTGTATCCTCCCACTGATCCATTTCTCTACCATATAGAAAGGAACCCAATGTTTTCAGAGCTAATGGAAGGCCAGAAGTATAGCATACTATGTCCTCTGAGAGCTCCTTGTAATTCTCATGCGGAGAGATTGTTTTAAAGGCCCTTGAAGAAAAGAGCTGCATAGCTGCATCATATTCCAATTTCTTCACTTGGTAAATTTTAGTCACTCCATAAGTGGTTAGTAGATGTTGATCTCTTGTTGTTATGAGGATTCTACTCCCTGGGCCAAACCACTCATGTTTCGCAACTAATGCTTCTAGTTGCTCCAGTTGATCCACATCATCAAGAACGACAAGTACCCGTCTGCAACGTAGCCTAGCTTTTATCGTGTTTGCTCCTCTACCGACAGAAATATTTATCTTACTTCCACGTAGGACTTCTGAAAGGAGTTTTTCTTGTAAAGCTTCCAAGCCTTTACTTTTTGAGAATTCTCTAACATTTTTAAGAAAGCAACTACCTTCAAACTGATGGGAGATCCGGTCATATACAGCTTCGGCAACCGTTGTCTTTCCTATCCCCCCCATTCCCCATAGACCTACAGAGAGAACATCAATTGACTCCATCTTTAACAATGATTCCACTTCCTCCACACGGCGCTCTATCCCAACCAGATCATCGGCAATAATTGGAGTTGAATGGTTCAGTTTACTGAGAATCTCTTCAATAATTAGTTGGATGCACTTTGACTCATGTCTGCAAAGTTCCAAAGTTGCCTAGATGGTGAGTTAAAATCAATCATAACGAAACAAATACATTATTAGATGTAGTGATAATTAATTTTTTTTGTTCCCAATGAAATAACAAATAATTGAATACAGATTGGGTACTTAAAAGAGTAATGTAAAGAACAATAGATTTTATTTATAGACAAAGAGTCTTGAAATAAATGGTCAAGATCTGATTTCACTTAATAAGATGGATGGCCTAGATTTGTGTTTCTTCACCAAAAAAATAATAAAAAAGAAAAATTCCATAATTGAGATATCATAGTCAGAATAGGAGACTTGATGACCAAGTTTACTTGCTCCTCAAGCAAAGGAGCCACCTAATCATAACAATCTATATATATATCCTGACTCATGTCCAAGTTATGCTACTGTCTCCTCTTCTTTCCAAGTGACATACGTATCTCCTCTTCTTCAAAGTTCAAAGTACCAATAAAATAATTAAATATTGTCATCTAGCTCTGGAACTTAAGCCAAATATTTTTATCCCTACATGGCTAGAGAAAGTACGTTGAAAAAATATAACATTATGTTATTCGTCTCAAAATAAGTGTTCGTTTTTATGTTTTTCTTTGTTATAAAATAAATGTCCCATTTAAAAAGTCAAAGCATTTTATCATACCACTTTACTAATTTACCCTTCATGCATTGAAATTATAAATTATCTACATAATAAATCATCACATCACTATGGTGGGACCAATGATAAAATTGATATTTAATTCATTACCAATACAACATCTTAAAAAATTGAATTCCCTAAAAGAAACTTATAAATTGAAATAGAGGGAGTAATAAAAAAAGTACAATAATAACATAACAAATAATTAAATTTGTTCTCTTCTCTTTACTTGTTAAATTTTAGGTGGCTATCGTAAAAATAATAATATATTTTTTCAAAACATCATAATAACTTCAGTCCACTTATAAGAGATAGTTCCAATTACTTTTTACACTTACCTGTTAGACCTATAATGTTTTTAACCGTTTGATGTGTTATATAACCTCAATGGTGACCCTATACATAGAGCTGGCCTTGGGACCAGTGACTTAGGTTGCGTTTGGTAACGATTTGGTGTCGTGTTAGTTTTTGGTTTTGGTTTGGGTTGGGTTGGATTTGGTTTGATGTGGTTTTATTTTGGTTCCAAATCATGTTTGGTGCAGATGATTTTGGTGTGAAAAAAAGTGATGCTGAAAAACCAAACCATGTTTGGTAGAATTGGTATGGGTTGAAATTCTGAAACCAAACCATGTTTGGTAACTTGGGATGGTTTCACATTTTATTTATAAATATTAAAATTTTGTAATATTAAAATATATTAATATACTAATATATTAATATTAAAATTTATAATATTAAAATATATTAATATTAATATTAATATATTTTAATATAATAAAAATATATTAATATATTTTAATATAATATTAATACAAATATTAATATATTAATTATTAATATTATAATATATTAATATTAAAATTTATAATATTAATATTAAAATTTATAATATTAAAATATAAATATTATATTTGGTGCTAGAGTGCTACGGGTTGCTACAATGCTACAGTGGGGTGCTACAGTGTCCGCACCATACAAAACCATCCACTTTGATGGTTCCAAATTCCTTCTCAATTTTCACACCATGGTTTGCTACAGTAACCGAACCAAATTTTCACACCATTTTACCAAAACATGGTTTGGTGCCATTTTTTCGCACCAAAACCAAATTTTTGGCACCAAACCATGTTACCAAACATGACCTTAGGTGGTCGCTTAGGGTCTCCAGGGGATAAAATTTTAATACCTAATATAGATTGAAAAGTAAATAATTAATTCATTCATTCATTTTTCAAATACAAATAAAAGTTATGCCCAATATGATCCATTAAAAATTACACAAATTCCATCAATCCGAATAAAAGTTAAGCCGAATTTGACTAATTAGAAATTACACAGAAACCTAATTCTATTACCCCAAATAAAATTTAAATCAATTATGACTCATTAAAATTTACACAGACTATAACTAGGCACTAGTGGATTATTTGGTTTTTATTTTTAATTACTTTAACATCCAACCCAGAAAATAACACTCTATACTCATAATTATTTCACCTTTTATTTATTGATGTCCTGTAGTATTTTTTCTTCAATGTCCAACTATAAGTATTTTTAACATGATTAATATTTGACTCTTAGTTAAATAAATAAAAAAATTAAAAATATTAATAGAATTTAGAAAAGGTGAATAAAAAAAATTCAGTGTAAACAACGTTTTTCTAGTAGAATAAATACGATCACATTTAATTTGATCCAAAAATGGATTTTAATCTTTACAAATAAGACGATCATATTTTTAATAATTATTTTTATGTAAATGGGATCGTACTATTCATAAAGTATCCAAACCGGTTTTAACATTTGTATTTACAATATTACTATATTTCATATAATTTTAATAAAATAATTTTACTTTAATTTTTTTTAACCACGTAAAACCTTATACACGAAGGGCCACATATTTGATGTCTTGTCTAAGGCCTCTCAAAAGTTTTAGGATCTCAAGGACGACCCTACCTATACACAAGAACATGGTTGAAAACCTTGTAAACACAAGATCATTGTTGAAAACCTATCAATCCTAGCCTAACAAGTATGTGCAAGTACCATTATTCTTAGGTAATTGATGTAGGGGGATCCGAGTCAGACGATGCCGAACTGTCAGATTACTCATTGATGGCGCTGGATTACCTGGAGCGGGAGGATCAGCGCAAGAATGGCAAGAAATCGTAATCCAGCCTAATTGGGGCAGTTTCCGTGCACGTGTCGGTTTTTTGGCCATAACTGGAGCTACGAGTGTCGGATTCGCGCCCGTGACCCCAATTCGGAAAGCTAATCTCGGCGCGGACGTCGTGGCCACCGAGCTATGCTCGGTGCACATCGTTTCGAGCCCCAAATCCGCTGTTTTCCTTTTCGATTCTTTATTTTTAGTTATTTTTTGCTACTTATGGTAATTTTTTATTTGTTAATTAGGAGATGATTCTGAACCCAATTTGGGCCAGATTTTTGGCAATCTTTTATTTTTTTCCATGTTTTGTTTTGGTAGGACTTTTAGGGTTTTGCTATTTTTGGCAAAAATCCCATTAGGGGTCGATTTTCAGCTATTTATACCCGGCTTGTGGGTTGTTTTTGATTGATTCTTAATTATACATAATTATATAAAATTCCAGAGTGTTCTCTGAATTTTGGGTCGAATTTCTCCCTTTTCTTTCTTGCAAATTACCCGTTGCGCTAGCCTACAGAATAATCTCTATTCTGTCCGGCGTCAGTAATAGGGCAAGAATAAAACCCCATATACTATCAAAGTGAGCATGTTAGTTAAAAGATTATCAAAATTGAGCAACTTGACTCCTTGAATTTGACAAGAGACCATTTTTTCCCCTATACTATCAAAGTGAGGATGTCATCACATAATTATTAAAATTGAGCAATTTGTCTCCCTAATTTTGATCTGGGAGCACTTTTCGCCCCGCAGTATTTTTCGCAAAATTATTTTTCGCAAATTTGCCCCTTCCATAAAATGTTTTTAAAAATTATAAAAATACTTTAAGAAAATTACTACTACAATATGTGATTTCCCGAAAAACAGTTAGGAAATATTGGTTTGACTAAGAAACAACAGTAAGGAAATATTGGTTTCAAGTTTCACTTCTAATAGAAAAAAGAGAACTCAATGGTCATATTGAGTGTATTTCTGGATTGAAACATAAATTTGAAGCAAAGTGCAAGATCACGTGATGGAAAAAGCGGTCTTTGATCAAATTCAGGGAATTGTGTGCTGACTTTGATACTATAATGGGTTTTTTGAGCTTGAAATATTTTACGATTTTGTCATACTATTATTCAAGATAAAATTAAGTATAGAAGTTATTCATCAATTATTACCCGCTTGCCACATCGGAAACTGTGTATCCGCTTCTATTCGCTGCTTTCACCAGAGCTTCCTTCCATCCTTCCACCCTCTCTGCCGTGAACCTTGTCTGGTGAATCTCAAACGCTGATCCACACCTCCCTGTTTGATTCCTGACCTCCGACGGAGCCACATCATAGAACACCGGTATCACCGTTTGTCCCATCGTCTCCGAGCACTTCACCATCATCGCCACTTCGTCCAAACACCACTTGGACGAAGCATACTCTTTGGAGAAAACCACCAGACCGATCTTCGATCCCTCGATCGCCCTCTCAAACGCCGGTGAGATCTCTTCGCCTCCACGGAGTTCTTCATCGTCTTTGAAGGTGTGAATTCCACTCAGGTATAGAGAATGATAGAGATGGTCTACGAAGTTCTTGCGAGTGTCTTCTCCTCGGAAGCTCAAGAACACATCAAATTTCGGGTTGGGAGTGTGTGCGCTCGTTGAAGCCATTGATTCTGTGAATTCGTGTGCGCTTGTATATACATACATATATATAGATAGATATAAATATATAATCAAGTGCAGCTAGCTCCCAGGTAATTCGTGTGCGCATGTATATGCATTTATATAGACAAAAGTCTTGAAATCATGGAAGAAGGTCAGGTGGATGTAAAATAATAAAATATGACTTTCTCTTCCTATGATGACTCATCGACTCTTGTTCGCTTCTTATAATCGTATAAATTTTAAATATGTTGCATCATCACAAGTACTATTCGTTTTATAAAATGGGTTTTTTATTAAGTAAAATCAAATATTAATATATAGGATAAATACCACTGACACCCCCTCAAAGATACCCTAATCCCACATAGACCCCCTCGATATTCACTATTCCCAATCAGACCCCTTCAAAATTGAATTTTGTCCCACAAAGACCTCCTCCGTCTCCACGCCGTTAAATTCTGCCGTTAACCATCCTGTGAATTGTCTATTTTGCCCTCAAAATGATATAAAATGACCTACATATCCTTCTTCTTCTTCAATTTGGGTATCTCAAAACCCTAACCCTAATTTATATATAGAGAGAGATTGGAAGTGGGAAATTGGGAGAGAGAATGAAGATTGGAATTATATATATTGCATACCCACATATACATATATATATATATATATTCTGCTATATATACCCATATATATATATATAGCTGTTATATATATACCCGTATATATATATATATAGCTGTTATATACATACCCGTATATATATATATATCCGTATATACATATATATATCCGTATATATATGTGTGTATATATATATATGTATAGATCTATATATATATGTGTGTATATATATATATGTGTGTGTGCGCTGTGTGCAGAGAAAGGGAGGGAGGGGTGTGTGTGTGTGTCTGTGTGTGTGTGTGTGTGTGAGAGAGAGAGAGAGAATTAAATAAAATTTAAATATTTTTTAAATTTTATATTTATTTTCGAATTTAGTTTTTTTTTTGAAATTTAATATATATATATTTTGAATTTTATATTTATTTTCAAATTTTCAAATTTTTTATGTTTTTTTCGAATTTTATAATTATTTTCGAAATTTAATATATATTATTTGAATTTTATATGGTTTTTTTTTTTAATTTTATATATTTGTCTTGAATTTAATATGTTTTTTTAAAAAAATTCAAAATTTATATATATTTTTTATTTTATATTTATTTTCGATTTTATAATTTTTTTCGAAATTTAATATATAGTTTTAAATTTTTATGTTTTTTGCGATTTTTATATTTATTTTCAAAATTTAATATGTTTTTTTGAAAAAAAAAATAATTTCGAAATTTATATATATTTTTAATATTATATTTATTTTCGAATTTATAATATTTTTCAAATTTTAAAATATATTTTGAAAATTTAATACAATTTGTTTTGAATTTTAAATATTTCTTTCAAATTTTATATATTATTTTTGAACTTTATAATTTAGGTATGTTTTTTGAAATTTAAATATTTTTTTGAATCTATATATTTTTCCCCTTTTTATATATTTTTTTCTAAATTTTTATATATTTTCAGATTTTAATATAATTTTTCAAAATTTTATATATATTTTTTAATTTTATATTGTTTTTGCATTTTCAGATTTTATATAAATTTTTTGAATTTTAAATATTTCTTTCAAATTTTATATATTATTTTTGAATTTTATAATTTATATATTTTTTCAAATTTGATATATATTTTTTCTAATATATATATATTTTCGTAATATATATATATTTTGGGCATATGGGTAATTTCATATTTTATATATTATCCTAATGTAATAAGTGAAACTTTAGGGGGTGCTACTGCAATTTACCCTTTTTTTAAATATATATCGAAGGGCAAATTAGTAATTTCACAATAAAAACGTCAATAATCCTAACGGCCGTCTGTCAGAGGGGATCCATGTGGGAATATTCAATATCGAGGGGGTCCGTGTGGGATTATGGTCTCTTTGAGGGGGTGTCGGTAGGAATAACCCTAATATATATATTACACCAAAATGTAGTTTTCAACTCAATCAAATTACTAAATAATATTTAATAAAAAGCGTGTTGAGCCTCTCAATTTATAATACAAAAAAATAAATTATTTACTCGACTAATGATGTGGATTTGTACACTATCCAAACTAATTCAAATGTGCTTATCTGGTGGAGTGTTCTAATAATTTCAGTAAATTTGTCCTGATCTCTTTAACAACGTTGTTTTGGGTTGACTGGAAATAAACTACTATCATCCAAACAAACATTCGAGCCTTCGAGTGGTACACAAATATAACGGAATATTTTTTTATTTTGGTTGCAAATATAAAATGAGTAGCACATAAAAAATATAAAAAATGCGTCTTTGGTGATAAGTATTAACCAATGAACCATGGATACTTCGTTTATGGTTGCCGTATTCGTGTAGCACACACGTATTCATGTTGGGCACACGGACATGCAAAAATTTCGTGTCCGACAAACCAAAAACGTGTCCTGAATTTTTTTTAAATTGGATACCCAATGGACACCCGGGGGACACAAGATGAATACTCGGAGGGATACGCGGTTGGTCGGTTGTTTCCATAAAAAATAAATGACTTATGAAACTGGTAATTTGTTGGGTCACTTACGGAACTTTAACTTCCATAATCCAATTTTTAGCTTTGAATATAATTGGATATCCTTGTTCCTCTTCATCTTGTAAGAGTAATTGGAGCACCAATTTATTTATCCACTTGAAGAGGAAGAAGATAACGCCACAAAGAATAAAAAAAATGGTATTTGTATATTTCAATATTCGTCTTTTATCAAAAAAAAAATCGACAATATAATGAGGGAGAGACTAAGATGTGAAATGTTGGGGGAGATGTATTTGATTCCTTTGATGATAGTGCAATGAATAATTTTGAACATGTCATACACTTCCTTTACCATATATTTTTATTTGTAAATTTATTTGGTTCTCATTGTTTAAGTGATAAATGAAGTATTTATGCAATATAATATGTATATATAAAAATATATATTTTTTTAATAGACGTGTCTTGTCCTAATTTTTTTGGAATTTTTCGTATTACCGTATCCATATTGTGTCATGTTCGTGTCCATGCTTCATAGATATTAACTAACAAAATCATATTTTTCTTGTAAAATTTTTAAAATAAAAACAATGTGAATAGGTAGCAATAATAGGTGTAGTGGAGGAAAATGGAAATAGTGATCATGGTAGAGGTAGAGGCAGTAATGGTGGCAATGAAGATACTGGAGGTGAAAGTGGAACGCAATGGCAATGGTAGTGGTGGCCACAATAGAAGGTGGCCACAAGGCGGTAGATAAAAGTGTAGGTGAATGGAGATGATGGTACTAGAATTCGACTGTGGAAGACGACCAAAATATTATTTCAAAGGGGGCGGGCAAGAAAATATTTAGTTTAGAACGAACCGCGGCAAAAATAATATCTCTAAAATTATCACACTAAACAAAATAAATTCAACATTAATTATTATTTTTATTTTTTCATAGAAGATAAAATTTAATGAAAAAAAAATTACATCCACAATTTAAATCTGACATTAATTATTAGGAGACAACAACAAAACAGTTGGAACAAAAAAATTACCAAAAAAAACTCTATATATGCTTCAAAAATATCACTATTTACCTCATATACTTAAAATTTTTGAACATAAATAACTTAAAATTTGAATAGAAAAAAATATGTATTAAAAGCAAACTGTTTTGAGGGGATTTTCATAATTTCAATTGTGGTGTTAATTCCACTCTAGTATAGAGAGTGATAGAGATGGTCAACGATGTTCTTGCGAGTGTCTACGCCTCGGAAGCTCAACAACTCGTCGAATTTTCATTTAGGAGTGTGTGCACTCGTGGAAGCCATTGTTTCCGTGAAATTGTGCGCGCAGGTATACATATATAGATATAGATATAGTCTTATAGATATTCAATCAAGTGCAGGTAGCTTTCAGGTAATTTCTCAAGAAATTGTGTGAAGACTGTAGGTGATTGTAAAATATTAAAATATGACTTTGTTGCAAACATGGAAGAAGGCAGGTGGATATAAAATATTTCAATATCACGTTTTCTCCTTATATAATAGTCCGTGTCAGCTTCTTATAAGTTATAACCGTGTAACCTTGTATTATATTGCATCTTCCTTAAATAAAATGGGTTATTTATTAATTAAAGTTAAATATGAGTATAAATATTATAAAAAAATATAGTTTTTAACTAAATCAATTCATTATAGTATAATTTTTAATTGAAAGTGCGTTGAGCCTCTCCATTCATAACACAAAAATTGACCTATGTAATGGACTAACGATGTGGACTTGAACACTATCCAAACTAATTTAATTATGCTTAGGTCATCAGGTATGGGCGGCCATTTGGACTGGCTATGCGACTCCTCGCATCATCAAATATGGCCAGCCACTTTTAGCTAGCCAAACCCCCATGGTATAGGGCAGCTGGCCAAGTGTAGGCCCAAAAATTGTTCTGGCCCATTAGACTCAAAATCCTACAATTCAAACAGGCCTGAAGCCCAAGTCACAGAGAAAGCCCAGCCCACGAGCCAAAAGAGGGAAACTTTTTGAATCTTCACCAACCAAATCCCATGAATCATTCACATGAGCAATTGAAGGCATAAATCAAGTGTAATCACAATTAAATGAGTGCCCAAAATAGAGATCAATTCTTGTATAAATAGAGGCACAACCATGAATAAAGGATCATCGAATTTTCCAAAAGCTATCTATCTTGTTTACAATTGCTATAGTTCGTTTCATAAGTCCTTTCTCTATTATTCCCCAAGTGTTGTTCTTCATAAACTCCCCCTTAAGTTTTTCTTTACACCAGTTCAATACTTGGGTAGTCCTCGCTTCTCTTTTTATTATTAAAGTCATCGAATTCGTTCGGTCATTACGAATGGGCTCACACTTTTGGCACCATCTGAGGGAATAATAGTTCTAAATGGTGACTACAAGGTCTATGGGAGCTGGTGTCAAAGATCAACCTACGGTATCCCAAGGAGTCGCAGATGCCATACTCCAACAGTTGGAGGCCATCGAAAGAGAAAACCAAGAGCTGAAGGATAGGTTGAATCAAGCTGAACAATGAGCCAATTCAGCCAATGAGCGCCTAGACGATCTGGAGGATGAAGGAGAAAACAACTAGCAACAGGATAGTATAGCTGATCGATCTCAAACCCATTGTCTAGTCGAAGAGATGGGACAGAATGTAAGGATGCCCGCGCAGGCCGTTCCTATCGACATGATGGTGAGACTCCAGAAGATAGTAGATGAACAGGTCAAGGATTTCAGAATTCAGTCCCCGACGGATCTGGCGATAGACATGACCGCAAGAATGATCAAGTCACCCTTCAGCGATGAGATCCGACGGCAGAAAAAGACCAAACAAGTTTCGCATGCCAAACTTCACCATGTTCGACGGGACGCAGGATCCCATCGAGCACCTCTTCCAGGTAGAACAAAAGATGACTCTTGATATGGTCGATGATGCTTTAATGTATAAATCCTTTTCGACCAGTTTGACAGGACCCGCATTGCTGTGGTTCTACCAACTTCCCGGCGGATTGATCGACTATTTTCAAAAGCTCATGGAGCGCTTTTTGGCTCAGTACTTTGGGAATCAGAGGTAGAAGATGACGATATCCAACTTGTTCACTATGAGGTAAGCAAAGGGAAAAAGCTTGAAAAATTTCTTGTCACGATTCAATTTGGAGATGGGAATGATTTCGGGTTGTGATAAGCCAGTAGTGGTAGAGGCTTTCAAGGTGGCGGTAGAGCAAGGAACCAGCTTTCATAGATCGTTGGTAAAATCCACACCCCTCAACATAGGACAATTAAATTCAAGGGCCCAGGGGTATCTCAAGTTAGAAGAAGACGAATCTACAAGGGGACACCGGTCTGCCCTTGTAAATGTTGAGGGAAAATCAAAAGATCGAATAATAAATAACAGCAAGAAACCCGATGGTCCAATAGCTCACGAGCTCCACCAATCAAACCGTATGAAAAGAGGCAGAGAGTAGAAGATCACAAGACTCCGCTGAGAACAACCCTCGCAAAACTCTACCAAAAGAATAAGTCAAAAGGTATCATCCGCGCCCCATTACCGATGAGAATTGTCCCAGAGTTGAAAGATCGGTCGAAACATTGTGCTTTCCACACCGATTTTGGCCACTTAACCAATGATTGCAGAAACCTGAGAAAACAAGTAGAAGCGATGATAGCCAGAGGAGATCTCAGAGAATATGTTGACAGGGCCCCCCGATCCCAAGATCGTTCCAGAAGCAATAAGGTTATTGATGGACAACTAGTAAAGATTTTCGATACTATCAACGAGAAGCCGGAAGATGACGAAGAAAACAAATCAATACAATGATCTAGGATGAGGAGCGCACATAAAATCAGAAGAGTTAGAGAGGTGAACACGATCATTAGCATCCCGATACCAACTATATCGTTCACCCAAGAAGATCTGAAGAAAGTGCAGCTGTCCCACGAGGATCCACTAGTGATTTCTGTCATAATCTCGAATTATTTGATAAAGCGAGTTCTTGTAGATGCAAGAAGTAGCACTAATGTCTTTACTAAATCATCCTTTGAAAATATTGGAATCATCACCGATTTAATCAGACCGACCGTAAACCCCTTGGCTGGTTTCGATGGAAGAAAGGTATGTCCGGTCGGGGTGTTAACTTTGCCAATCACAACCGGGAAGCGTACCATGACAGAAAACTTCGTATTGGTCGATTTACAGTCTTCCTACAATCTGATCATGGGGAGATGATGGATCCATAAAATGCAGGGCGTACCTTCAACCTTGCACCAGGTGATGAGATGTATTGACCCATCAGGAAAAGGCTTCTTAGACATTCTGGGAGACTAAGTGGTGGCGAAAGAGTGTTATGCCATTGTTTCAAAAACTTTAAAGGATGTAGAAGGCGAACCACCCTTTTACCAATTACCGAATTCCATCGATCGGCCTAATGATACGAATCAAACCGAAGAAATGACCATAACAGTTGAGTTGATCGATGGAAAAGAGGGAATGATGAATGACGGCTAGGGTTGGGGCCAACCTCACTTCCATAGAAAGAGATGAAATTATTGTTCTACTAAAAACGAACGTTGATATATTTGCCTGGGAGCACAGAGATATGCCAGGTATAGATCCTCAAGTTATCATGCACAGCTTAAATGTTTGAATAAAAGCGAAACTAGTGCGACAAAGGCCCCGGACGATCGGGACGAAATGAGGCAAGTTCATATCTGAGGAGGTCGATCGACTGTTGGCAGCGAACTTTATCAGAGAGGTGCATTACCCTAGGTGGCTGTCAAATGTTGTCGTCGTACAAAAGAAAAAAGGGAGGTTTAGAATGTGTGTAGACTTCACCAATTTGAACAAGGCATGTCCAAAAGATAGTTTTCCGCTCCCCAAGATCGATCAAATAATCGACCCTACAACCGAGTATGACCGTTTTACCTTCCCTGACGCTTATTCAGGATATAACCAAATTCCGATGGATCCAAAAGATGAGGATAAAATGTCATTTATAACCGAAAGAGGAATGTTCTGATCGGTTCAAGTCGTGTGAAAATAAAAGTGTTTAAAATAAATAATTAACATGATCTAGTTTTACCTCTCAGTCGCAAGTACGCGAGTAGTTTATAGTATAGTTAGGTAGAGAGGGTATCAAACCATAGAGATCAAAGTCGTATTTCAAATAATCGTTAAGTAGAAAATTGAATTATATTATAAATGTTGTTTTGATTGGTTGGTTTTATAAACTACTAAACATAAAATAAATAAAAAGATAGTTTTGTGTTTTAAATCAAGATAAACAAGTCTAGGGTTTTGATCCAACTCCACCGCTAGTCTTATAATATAATCCTTTAATCTTATTATTGCAATAGGGAGATACATCTTATATGAATCAGATTAGTAACGCTACAAGCAGTTGCCTAACCCCCAAAGAGATGCAATTGGTCCAATTTACTACAATCCATATTCGATTAGTATGATTGTTGCATGCCTCTATGCTACAACTACTCCTAAAACATGAAATTAAAAGTATGCTAATAACCATCTTCTCATAGCATGGATTATGAAAACCTAAGACTTTATCATGCATGTTGGCCTGAGGGTCAATCAAAGGACAATTATCCGTTTTGATGATAACAAAATGTTAAGTATGTGTTTAGTACTAATGTGTTTATGCAGTTGAGCATTATAGAATAACAGGTTTTTATCGAAAGCAAAAAGCTTAATGGAAGGACATATAAGTCATTTCACGTTTGTGCTTCAGAAGATTGAAGAATCAAGACTTGGGGTAGATAGGATGGTGAGTGAATTGTATCAAAGGGTTTATGTGAGGTTTTCACACGTATAAGCTCATCCTAAAAATCAAATGAAAAAAACTGCACATTCAGGCGACTGACCATGCAAATCAGTCGACTCACAGTACTGCCAGTCGACCGACACTCACTTACCAGTCGACCGACCTCACCAGAGAGTTTCGAGGTTTATTAAGGCTATTTGCCAGTTGACAGACATAGTATTGTCAGTCGACCGACAACCATTCATCAGTCGACCGACCACGTCAAAGAGTTTATGTGTTATTTGCCAGTCGACCGACAGACACAAATCAAGCAACTGACAGATAAAAATTAGTCGACTGACGGAACTAAAAAATGGCTTTTTCAGTGCATTAATGGCTCTCAACTATCCCCAACTACCACCACTCTCAGCCCACTCTTCTAAAGTGAGTCTCACTCTCTTAACTCTTGCTCTAGCTATATATATGTAGAGATATTGGTTGTAGAAAAACACATCTCTTTACTCCACTGCAGAAAAGCTACTCTTCATCTTCATTTCTCTGAAAATTTATAGCAAGAAAAGCTTGAGTATTAAAAGCTAGACTCCTCTCATTCAATTCCAATCATTTTTGTGAGAAGCTAGTTAGAGAAGATCTTTGTTCCAACTCTTGAGTCATTAATTTCTAAGAGTGTGTAAGATCTTGAGAGAACCAAACACATCACATTAAACACTTAAGCTTATACATTGTGTATCCTTCATAAACCCTAAGGGTTTTGTGTGTTTATTAAGTGTATCCTTTCTTTATAAAAGGAGAAGAGATCCTTGAGTGAGTGAAGCTCATTGATCCATAAGAGGGGTTTGTCCTCTTGTTTGCATGACGGGCTCGTTAGCTCGTGTGTAAAGATTTGTTATTCCACCTGCAAGGAAAAGCCATAGTGTGAGATTGGAAAAGTCTTAAGGGGGGATCCTTAAGCTGAGGAGTAAGAGTTACCGAACCTCGTAAAAATTGCGGTGTCATCTCTCTCTCTCTCTCTTGCTCTTTCATTTGATTATTTGCATGTTTGCCTTATCTTGACTTACATTATTGCTTTCATAAGTCAAAAATATTTTGTTGTTTAAAACCATTTAATTGCTTAATTTTAGTTAAACTTAAGTTGTTGAAATCAAGTTAAGTGCCAAAAAAAAAAAGGTATCTAAGATTTTTTATAACCCTATTCACCCATCCTCTAGGGCTAATTAGTGACTTACAATTGGTATCAGAGCCTAATCTCTAGTGATTAAAGGCTTAACCATCTTATAAAACGATCATGACTTCAAATATAGTCACTCACGTTGATGGTCAATCGAACAATAGACTCCCTTGGTTTGATGGATCAAACTATAGTTATTGGAAGACTAGAATGATAGATTATCTTCAATCTATTGACTACCAAATTTGGCAAGTCATCACAAGCGGTCCCTTCGTTCCCTTTAAACTAGTCGATGGAGCACGTGTTTCTAAATTGCCAAATGAATGGGATAATGAGGAAATAAAACTTATTTCCTTAAATTCTAAGGCAAAGGTCAATATGAATTATGCTCTAAGCCCAAATGAATTTAATCGTGTTTCCACTTTCAATACGGCCAAAGAAATGTGAGATAAGTTAGCTATAACCTATGAAAGTACTTCTCAAGTGCGTGAATCTAAAATCGATATTCTCATGCATGAATATGAATTGTTTGCTATGAAAAATGATGAAAATATCAATTTTATGATGTCTCGATTTATTAACATCTTAAATGGGCTTAAACATCTTGGTATGATCATTCCAAAATTCGATGTGTCTCAAAAACTTCTTAGGAGCCTTCTGGCTAAGTGGGATGCAAAAGTCACGGCAATTAAGGAGGCCCATGATCTAAATACCATGGACATTGATGAAATTTTCGGGTCCCTTCTTATGTGGGAGATCACCCTAAAAGCCCAAGAAGAGGATTCAAAACCGAAGAAGGGCTAGTATTAAAGTCATCTATTTAAGAAGATACTCTTGAGACGGAAAATGAGGACCAAGATGAGGACATCGCTTTGATCACTCAAAAGTTCAATAGGTTTCTTCAACGGAAAAAATTGAATGGTGGAAGGTTCATCAGAGAAATGAACCAAAAAGTGATTCAAACAAAAGAGAACCTCCAACTTGCTTCAATTGTGGGAAGTCGGGGAACTATAAATCGGATTGCTTCAAGCTAAAGAAAGATGATGAAAGAAAGCAAAAGAAAGTTGTCATGAACTCTACTTGGGATGACGATAAATCTTATTACATAGGGTCTATCTATCCATGTTGTTTCGTTCAGAGATGTTGGCTTTATCGGTCTTCTGTTGGGTTGTAGTAGTAGTGGACTTGCTCGTGGGTTTAACCCACCTTGTTGTTGACATTTTAGGTTTGGGACAGTTTCAACCACCGGGTTAAGGATTTGAGTCATCTCGTTTTGTTCGTGATTGTCTACTCCATTCCTACTTTCTGTTTACAGTGTATATTAGTTATACAGCTGTTGTAACTTAGGCACGGTTATTAAAAAATGTATTTTTATTTAGGGTTCCTTCTTTAACAGGATTCCCAGTTTGTATCTTAAAATATTTAGTCATATTTGACGTTAGTGTTGTTTCCGCTATGATTTTTATTTCACAAAATTTTCTATTATATTCTGTGTTTATGTATATTAATTGCATGGTATTTTCCGATCTTCGTGTGTGAGCCTGACCAACTCACGTGCGAAAATTGGAGGTATCACAGTGTCGTTTATTGAACTCCACCATAAAATAACATACACTAACATAATTACCATATCTAAATAAGTATCAAGAATTTGCACTAATAAAGAAATCTCTAGACCAAATGTTTCTCAATGCTAGTACAATAGAATACCTTTACGCATTCCTAATTTTTTTCTAATTATTCACAAAACATTTATAGAATGATTCGTGTCTAATTATCTTATGATTAATGGCAAAGCACAAGCAAAACAAATTGGATATCGAAGATAATGCTTATACCAATCACGCATTTGGAGTTCGAATGTGACATCAAATCCAATTCATTCTTTCAACATGTTTACAAAGCAAATTCGCCAAGTGAAATATATGTTGGAAATAGTTTGGAAAAACAGTAATTAAACCCAACTTTGAGCTTAAATAATTATAGGACCCGAACTCCGATTTTAACGGGACCAAGCACTAATGTGTTCTCCTTGGTGAGGAGATCAAGTTGGTATAATTACATGTTCAAAACTATTCATTATTGAAAGAGAAATTATCTCTCAAAGTGACCCACTTGAACTTGGGTAAGAATGTTTGTCCCGCATTGGAAATAAAGTGAAGTGTAAATGTGTTTATATATGGTTGCATTGAATGGGTGACTTGAATAACTAGAGGCATGGGAGGAGAGCTAGACCATGCATGAACCATGCAAGCCTTAGCCTAACCACACATGCGCGCGCGCCGCACGCCCGGTCCGGGCCGTGGTCGTGGCGCGGTGCGGGTGGGTGGGTCATCGGTTCTACCCATTTTTTATATTTTTTTGGACAAAACTGTAATAACTTTTTTAAAGAGTTGCGTATACAATTTGTTGTATCAACCATCACCTACACAGTTTATACACCTATTGGAATGGATACCTATACATTTGAGATACCTTTCCACTCTCTATATGTATAGGCTATTGCAGTTCATTAATGATACGTTCAATTTTTCACTCTGCCAGAAATACATATTTCCCTCTACATACGCATATATGTCATATAGAAAGATAGGTCTGGTCTGGTCAAAAGTTCAGCTACAAACACAGTATTTGAGTTCGCCGGTCTTCATCCTTGCAGTGCTGCAACAGTGAAGGCGAAATCCGTTCTATCTTGGGAGGCAACTTGTTCGGATTCCTTAAGCACCGTAGAGGGAGCAATTTTGCCTTAAGGAAACTGTGGTATCACACAGGGCTCGAATTTACTCTGTTCATTATTCTAATTTTGTAATACGGGTCAGTTTTCCTTTTTATTATTGCAATAATTATATATACATGATATATTTATATATATACATATATAATAGAAGTATGTACTTATAACAATCTTAAGGCAAAATTGGTTTTCATTCATATATATGCTGTTATATATATTATATATATATATATTTCGTACATATATATATACATTGTTACGGTACATAGTATATACAGATTATGTTCACAGATTGTATCATATAGGTTTATAACTATACTGTATATATATACTTGTTTTACATATTTATATATATACATATTACAGTGAATTTATATGTATCTTTCTGTTTGATTATACGTGATTTGCAGTATTGTATATTCGGAACTGTCTTTTACACAAACTACAGAATTCTATAAACCACATCTGTATACATATAGGCGTGTCTTTTCAGATTTGTTATTTCAGAATTCTATTAACCACAGAAGTCTAAATTATATTATGTTAGTATATAGTTATATACATTCTGAATTTCGGTTATTTACATTTTGCACTGCAATTTGTGTTAGTAGTTACATTCTGAAATTTTCTTCTGATATATATATATACGATCAGTCTATTTTGTTCTATATATATTTACGATCTGTTATATATAAACATACATTATTCTGATATATATATATATATATTCTGTTTTTAGATATATAAACTGCATTCTGTTTTATATATATTATGATTTATATTCTGATTATATATATATATGTATGTAGTCTGGTATATATATATATATATTCTGAAATTGTATTATAATATATATTCTGTTTTTATATTCTGTTATATATATATATATATATATATATATATATATATATACACTGATATTCTGTTATACATATATATACTGAAATTATATTATGGTATTTTGTTATATATATACTGAAATTGCATTCTGTGATATATATATATATATATACATTCTGGATTTATACTCTGTAATATATATATATATATATTCTGATTTTTATATTCTGATATATATATATATTCTGTTAAATTGTATACTGATATATATATATATATATATATTCTGTGTATATAATTTTATATTATATATTCGGTTATATATATATATATTATATTCTGAAAAACGGTTTATATATATATTTAATTATATTAATTGTTAATATAATTATATATGTATATGTTTTGAATCAAGTCCAGTATATATTGGTTGTCTATATATTTTTGAAATTTTATTTCGGAATTTTATATATATACATCCTGTTTGTTGTATTACAGTGTAATTTTTGTGTTATTATAATATTGTGCGGGAAACAATACATAAAGCAGATTTCTGTTTGTGTAACATAAATGGCTACTGGTAATCCAACCACAATCAATGTCCCAGATGGGGAGAAGCCTGAAAAGTTCAATGGCTCTGATTTTAAGCGTTGGCAACAAAAGATGCTGTTTTATCTTACTACTTTGAATTTGGCCAAATTTTTAATGGAAGCAATTCCATCAGTGGCCGAGGGTGAAACTGATAAAGATAAACTGGCTGCAGTGGATGCATGGAAACATTCTGATTTCTTGTGCAGGAACTATATCCTTAATGGATTAGATAACACACTGTATAATGTATACAGTAGTGTGAAAACTGCAAAGGAATTATGGGAATCATTGGATAAAAAGTATAAAACTGAGGTTGCTGGCACGAAGAAATTTATTGTCGGTAAATTCTTAGATTTTAAAATGTTAGATTCCAAAACTGTACTCAGCCAAGTGCAACATATTCAAGTGCTTCTTCATGACATTCATGCAGAAGGTATGTCTCTTAGTGAGTCATTCCAAGTGGCGGCTATAGTTGAAAAACTACCACCACTTTGGAAAGATTTTAAGAACTACCTGAAGCATAAACGCAAGGAGATGACTCTTGAAGAGTTGATAGTTCGCCTGAGGATTGAAGAGGACAATCGTAAGTCTGAAAAGAAAAGTAGTGCATGGCATCCTATGGAGTCAAAAGCAAATATTGTGGATGAAGGATCATCTTCAAAGACTAAAAAGAGAAAGTTCAGTGATGAAGGTCCAAGTAAAGGATCTAAGAAGTTCAAAGGCAAGTGCTTCAATTGTGGAAAGCTGGAACATCTCTCTAAAGACTGTTGAAATGCAAGGAACTTCAGGAACACTAGATCCCAAGCGAATGTGACTGAGGCAGATCGACTTGCAAATGATGTAGGCGATATGAATCTTGTTGCTGTGGTTTCAGAGTGCAATTTGGTGGGCAATAACAAAGAGTGGTGGGTGGACACTAGAGCTACTCGTCACATCTGTGCAAATAGGTGGATGTTCACTGCTTATCAACCTATGAAAAATGGAGAACAACTCTTTATGGGTAATTCTTCATCTTCTAAGGTAGAAGGTAGGGGAAAAGTGATCCTGAAAATGACTTATGGAAAAGAGGTGACTCTGAACAATGTGCTACATGTGCCGGATATTCGCAAGAACCTGGTGTCTGGATCTCTGCTAAGCAAAAATGGCTTTAAATTAGTCTTTGTATCTGATAAGTTTGTACTTGCAAAGAATGAGATGTATGTAGGAAAATGATATCTCAGTGATGGGTTGTTTAAGCTCAATGTAATGACTGTTGTACCCACAGCTAATAAGATTAATAACACAGTTTCTTCTGCTTATATGCTTGAGTCTTTTGATATTTGGCATGCTAGATTAGGTTATGTTAATTATGATACTTTACGTAGATTAATTAATTTAAATGATTTGCCTAAGTATAAAATTGACCCAAATCATAAATGTGAGACTTGTGTAGAATCTAAATTAACAAGAAAATCCTTTCAAAAAGTTGAAAGATGTAGTGAGTCTCTAGAACTAGTGCATACTGATATATGTGATCTAAAGTTCTTGGAAACTAGAGGAGGAAAAAAGTATTTTATTACTTTTATAGATGATTGCACTCGATATTGCTATGTTTATATTTGCTAAGAAGCAAGGATGAGGCTATTGATATTTTCAAACAATATAAAACTGAAGTTGAGAATCAACTTAGCAGAAAAATCAAAGCTATAAGAAGTGATAGGGGTGGTGAGTATGAATTTCCTTTTGAGGAGTTCTGTAAAGAACATGGAATTATTCACCAAACTACAGCTCCCTACTCACCTCAATCGAATGGTGTAGCTGAAAGGAAAAACCGAACTTTAAAAGAAATGATGAATGATTTTCTGTTAAGTTCGGGAGTACCACAGAATTTGTGGGGGGAAGCTATACTTTCTGCTAATTACATTCTTAATAAATTGCCTCAAAAGAAAACTTTTAAAACCCCATATGAGTTATGGAAAGACTATAAGCCTTCCTATAAATACTTAAAAGTGTGGGGGTGCTTAGCAAAAGTGGCAATTCCTAAACCTAAAAAGGTGAAAATAGGACCTAAAACCGTGAATTGTGTATTCATCGGTTATGCCCACAATAGCAGTGCATATCGATTTCTTGTTAATAAATCTGAGATTTCTGATGTACATGTCAATACAATAATTGAATCAAGGAATGCTACATTATTTGAAAATGTATTTCCATATAAAAGGACATCAGATTCAAGCTCACAGAAAAGGTCATTTAGTGATATGACTCAAGATAGTCAGGAACCTATAGACGAAGAATCTATAGAACCTAGATGAAGCAAAATAGCAAGATTCACTAAGTCCTTTGGGCCAGATTTTGTTATCAATCTGGTAGAGAATGAACCTCAAACTTATAAGGAGGCCATGTCTTCACCTGAAGCAGTTTATTGGAAAGAAGCTGTGAATAGTGAAATTGAGTCCATTATGCAAAATCATACATGGGAACTGGTAGATCTTCCACCAGGCAATAAACCATTGGGATGTAAGTGGATCTTCAAGAAGAAGATGAAGACTGATGGATCAATTGACAAGTATAAGGCAAGAGTTGTAGCTAAAGGCTATAGGCAAAAGGAACGGTTGGATTATTTTGACACCTATTCACCAGTTACTAGATTAACGTCCATTCGCATGCTAATTGCGATAGCAGTGTTAAATGGTTTAGAAATACATCAAATGGATGTAAAAACATCATTTCTAAATGGTGAATTAGATGAAGAAATATACATGGAACAACCCGAGGGGTTCATTTCTCCTGGCCAAGAGAGACAAGTGTGTAGACTTGTAAAGTCATTGTATGGACTAAAACAAGCACCAAAACAATGGCATGAGAAATTTGACAGTGTCATGATGTCAAATGGGTTCAAAATAAATGAATGTGACAAGTGTGTTTATGTCAAGACTTATCATAATGCGTATGTCATATTATGTCTATATGTAGATGACATGCTTATTATAGGCAGTAATAATGATGTAATCAATTCTACCAAGCAAATGCTAAAGAGTAGATTTGACATGAAAGATCTTGGCATAACTGATGTTATTTTAGGAATTAAAATTTCTAGAACATCAGAAGGACTTGTGTTATCCCAATCTCACTATATAGAGAAAATGTGTGATAAGTTTAAGAATTATGGGATAAGTCCAACACGAACACCTGTGGATGTAAACGTTAAACTTTCTACGAACAAAGATGAAGGTATTTCACAATTCGAATATGCTCGGATCATAGGAAGTTTAATGTATGTTATGAATTGTACTCGACCTGACATAGCATACTCGGTGAGTAAGCTGAGTCGATACACAAGTAACCCAGGTAAATGTCACTGGAATGCAATACTAAGAGTTTTTGGATACTTGAAGTATACTCAAAATTATGGTTTGCATTATACTAGATATCCAGCTGTACTTGAAGGATATAGTGATGCTAATTGGATTTCTGATTCCAATGATTCAAAATCCACTAGTGGATATATTTTTACTCTTGGAAGTGAAGTTGTGTCATGGAAGTCCTCAAAGCAAACATGTATTGCTCGGTCCACAATGGAATCTGAATTCATTGCATTGGACAAAGCTGGAGAAGAAGCAGAATGACTTCGTAACTTTTTAGAGGACATTCCAAACTGGCAGAAACCAGTGCCAGCTATTTGTATACATTATGATAGTCAATCTACGATTGGAAGGGCTCAAAATCACATGTATAATGGTAAGTCTAGACATATCCATCGTAGACATAATACCGTAAAACAATTGCTCTCAAATGGTATAATATCCATTGACTATGTAAAGTCTAAGGATAATATAGCGGATCCGTTAACTAAAGGTTTGGCAATAGAGTAAGTTGAAAGATCATCAAGGGGAATGGGCTTGAAGCCTCTGGGTTAAAAGACACCATAATGGTAACCCAACCTAGTTGACTGGAGATCCCAAGATCTAGGTTCAAAGGGACAACCGAATTGTGCGTGACTTAGTTAAAAGCACTGTGGAGATTAAAACAAAACTCATTCCCATTCCTATGATGAGACAATGCATATTTTAGGGTAAGCTATGCTTTTAATGATGTCTATGACTTGGACAAATCCAAGTGAGGAAGAACTCCTAATAGAATCACCTATGTGAGTAGAAGGGGCCGCTTCTAGGAGAATTTTTTAAGGCGGAATTCTCTGACCAATACTCATGAAACCAAGTGGTGTCCAAGGCCAAAATGGACACAAACGTGAGAACCAACTGTGTTCGAAGGGGAACTGTGTGAAGTCTATTGTCTTGGTTTACACAAACAGCTGACAGTTCAAGGCATCACGTCCACTGATTAGCCAGTAAATCCGATAATCTTTCACAAGAGAAAGTTCAAGGCTCTAAGGCTACTTATCCTGATACAGTAACCTTTCATTGTACTCGAACTAGTGTCTGCATATTCATCTGCATTTTGAACTGCTAATTTCCATTCATGTGGGGGATTGTTGGAAATAGTTTGGAAAAACAGTATTAAACCCAACTTTGAGCTTAAATAATTATGGGACCCGAACTCCGATTTTAACGGGACCAAGCATTAATGTGTTCTCCTTGGTGAGGAGATCAAGTTGGTATAATTACATGTTCAAAACTATTCATTATTGAATGAGAAATTATCTCTCAAAGTGACCCACTTGAACTTGGGTAAGAATGTTTGTCCCACATTGGAAATAAAGTGAAGTGTAAAGGTGTTTATATATGGTTGCATTGAATGGGTGACTTGAATAACTAGAGGCATGGGAGGAGAGCTAGACCATGCATGAACCATGCAAGCCTTAGCCTAACCACACATGCGCGCGCACTGCGCGCCCGGTCCGGGCCGTGGTCGTGGCGCTGTGCGGGTGGGTGGGTAATCGGTTCTACCCATTTTTTATATTTTTTTGGACAAAACTGTAATGACTTTTTTAAAGAGTTGCGTATACAATTTGTTGTATCAACCATCACCTACACAGTTTATACACCTATTGGAATGGATACCTATACATTTGAGATACCTTTCCACTCTCTATATGTATAGGCTATTGCAGTTCATTAATGATACGTTCAATTTTTCACTCTGCCAGAAATACATATTTCCCTCTACATACGCATATATGTCATATAGAAAGATAGGTCTGGTCTGGTCAAAAGTTCAGCTACAAACACAGTATTTGAGTTCGCCGGTCTTCATCCTTGCAGTGCTGCAACAGTGAAGGCGAAATCCGTTATATCTTGGGAGACAACTTGTTCGGATTCCTTAAGCACCGTAGAGGGAGCAATTTTGCCTTAAGGAAACTGTGGTATCACACAGGGCTCGGATTTACTCTGTTCATTCTTCTAATTTTGTAATACGGGTCAGTTTTCCTTTTTATTATTGCAATAATTATATATACATGATATATTTATATATATACATATATAACAGAAGTATGTACTTATAACAATATACATTAAGCTATTTTTCTTAAAAAAAATGAGTTTGATCCAAAAAAGAAAAGGAGGAATATGTCTTTGACATAAAAAAAAAAATTATGAATCTTTATACTTACCTTTGACAATTTTGATTTTGGGTTCTTCATTTTGTTTTGCAGATCCAACCATCAAATTTCGAAGAGGTGTAGACACTATTTTAGGTTCTACAGTTAGATACTTATAATTGTAAGTTTGTAATTGTTGGAAGAAATTGAAATGGTACATTATTAACATTTAATAAGTAGAATCATTTAATACAATTTCATTTGTACATAAGTTTAAATTTATCAAAACAATTACTAAAAAATCGTAACAGTTGGGAGAAAATTATAGATATGCAAAGACATGAGCTGACTATCAAACTTCTTATGTCAATGTGGTCGATTAATATCTTGTATCAGAAACTAATGAGTGAGTTTTAAATGACAAAAGGAAAAAAAAAGTTAAAGAATGCCACAAATCAAAAACTGATGAGAGATTATGCAATAATAAATTTCATTCATTGTGTTGGATGGTATGTAAAAATGGCAATAAAGTCCTTTTTCCCTTCAGTTTCTTACCAATCAAATAATAATGAGGATTTTAACAATATATTTGTATTTCTTAAATTGTGATCACTTTTATTAAGACCTTGTAATTTGATATTTATATTATAAATAATAATAATTTATTAAAACAATAATCAAGTTTCCTCAACACATATACATGTGTGTGTATATATATATATATATATATATATGCACATAAATATATATCACGTAAAACTTTTTAATTGAGTTGTGTTAACCATTATATAAAATAATATAGTCTTAGACTTATTTATTACATTAATGATTATACACATTGACTAGTGTATTATTTCTTCATTTAAAAGATAAGATTTAACACATGAAAATGATCAAGACGATTTTCTTATGTCTTTTTATTCTATATCCTTGGCATTACCCATTAAGTTACACCTCCCTAATAAGGCTTATTAATTTTTTTTTTTCTTTTATGATAATAATATCCTATTGGGAAACTCAAAAGCATTACTCATTAGGGATAATTTCATTTACACCCTTTGAGGTTTGTCTTATCTTTATTTGGATCCCCTCAGGTTTGCATATCTTTATTTACACCCCCTACTTTTCAATATTCTCATCACTTAGACCCCCTGAACGATGACATCAGCCTGATTTTTTTTAAAATCCCTAAACTACCCTCAATGTCTTATCCTTATTCTGTTTGGAAACAAGAATAGTGCTTTTATCAATTAGACCCCCTCCCATCATTTAATAATTTAATTTGTATTAAAATTTCAAAATATATATAAAATTTGAAAAAATATATATTAAAATTTGAAAAATATTATAAATTCGAAAATAAATATAAAATTAAAAAATATATATAAATTTTGAAATTATTTTTTTTTCAAAAAAACATATTAAATTTCAAAAATAAATATAAAAATCACAAAAAACATAAAAAATTTGAAACAAATATATAATCTTTTTTTAAAAAAACATATAAAATTCAAAACAATATATTAAATTTCAAAAAAAATTATAAAATCGAAAATAAATATAAAATAAAATATATATATAAATTTTGAATTTTTTTTAAAAACATATTAAATTCAAGACAAATATATAAAATTAAAAAAAAAACATATAAAATTCTAATAATATATATTAAATTTCAAAAATAATTATAAATTTCAAAAAAAATATAAAATTTGAAAATAAATATAAAATTCAAATATATATATATTAAATTTCAAAAAAAAAAAACTAAATTCAAAAATAAATATAAAATTAAAAAAAAAATTTAATTCTCTCTCTCTCTCTTTCTCTCTCAGACGCACACACCACACACACACACACGCACACATATATATATATATACACACACATATATATAGATTTATCTATATATATATACACACACAGACATATATATATATATAAGTCGTCGGCCGACCCCCTCCCACCGTCTCCCCCTCCCACCACCGCCTCCCCGTCGGCGCCGTCCCCTCCCGTCGCCCCCTCCCCCCTCCCCCGATGGGTCTATATATATATGTATAGATCTATATATGTGTGTGTATAGATCTATATATATATGTATAGATCTATATATATGTGTGTGTGTGTATATATATGTGTGCGTGTGTGTGTCTGAGAGTTAGAGAGAGAGAGAGATAGAGAGGAGAAAGAGAGAGAGAATAAATATTGAATAGAGATTGGGGTGTTTGGTTTGAGGGTTAGATTGATTCTAAGGGGGTGTTTGGTTTAGGGTTTAAATTGATTTAGGGATTAAATTAATTTAAGGGGTGTTTGGTATAAGGGTATTTTAGACATTTCACACCATGAGGGGGTGTAAATGAAGATATGCAAACCTGAGGGAGTTAAAATGATGATAGGACAAACCTCAGGGGGTGTAAATGAAGTTATCCCTACTCATTAAACATTACCATGCATTTAATATTCAAAATATATTATCACCATGCATTTAATATTCAAAATAGTTAATATTAATATTTAGATGTTTTTTTTATTTAAAATATTATATTAAAGTGGGGAGAAATAATTTAAGAGACTTACACTTTTAGAATAATATAGATATAGATATAGGAATGCAGTTGTGCTAGTATATATATTTATATATACATCTACTCTGTAGGCTTGCAAGAAAAAAATCAGTTAAGTAAAATAAAACACACCTATGTATATAAAACAATAATAATAATAAGAAGAAAATAATAAATAATTATAGTTATAAATAAAATAAAATAGAATAAAAAGGAAATGTCAAATCTCGTACTTTTGTCATCTAATGAGTGTTATTAGTAATCACAAAAGGTTAATTTAATTACCTTGGATTAACTTTTAATCTAATTGGTTACAAATGGCAACTCAGTTTTATTTTCAGACTCTTGTTTAATGGTTAGGGGTCCATATATATGGATTCCCAAGTTGTACCTTTGGGAGATTTGGATTTCTTAATTTATTTATTTATAAAAATTAAACTTTTGAGATGCTGTTATTTCTTTAATATGTCTTTTATTTTTGTGCGTGTTTATTATTAAGCGTTGATGCGTCTTAGTTTTCAATATAAGCCTGACCAGCTTATGCTTGAAAATTAGGGTATCTCACCTGTCACATGCCATATTCTACCCCATTATGTACATATATATATATATATATATATATAATCTGCTCAGATCTGTTAATTTATACTAGAAAGAGGAGAATTGACGGCAGTGTGGTGATAGAAATGAAAATGTGAGGTGTAAGTATCAAATTGGCACAAGTATGAAAAAGCTATCAAAGGTATCATTCCTCTACAATTTTATAATTCTAAAATAATGGTTAGCTATATAGATCAGAGTTATATACAAATATATGTATATACATCTATCCATATATACACATAGTGAGGTGAGGCATGGAGAATAAAGTAGCTGGTGAAATGAAGAAGGAAGGGCGGTCGAAGGAAGAAACCTAAGTCATTGACTAATCAGCGGGTGACATAGGTACTTTTACCCAACCCGCATGTTAAGTCACACACCCATTATCTAACCCGTTAACAATTTACATATTAAACTACTAACCCATTACCTAATTTTAGCGGATGGGTTGGGGTAGTTTTTGCTAGCTGGACAATTGAGTTAAAGGTGATTGTATGAGGCAAAGAGGTATTCCTAAAAAAACTCTATTGTTTCTTTATTTCCATATGTGATAAACAAGGCATGCTAACACCAATTTCCAATCAAGCACTCTACTTCCATTTAATCTTTTCTTCCAATTTGATGAAGCCCAAATCAAAAAATCCTTCCAATAACTAGGGTCAGTGTAAAATCCACATAAGTCTATTAATCTTCCCCAAATCAATTTAGAGTACAAAAATGTGATCATGGCTTTCATTAAACATAAAACACATATGTTTGGTTGCATTAGGTAATGAAGATTAGGTTTATCCTTTGTTAATAGCCTCTCCTGAATTGGCATGCCAACCATAGGCAGAATGAGTGCTTAGGTACTCTATAGCTGAACCAAACAAGTTTAAACCAAGATATTTATCACTTAAGTCTGAACAATTCAATACTTATTCAGTTAAGTGCGTTTGATAAAAAGTTTGAATATTACTGAAAATATTAAGTGTTACTTAAAATGAGGTAAAATTTTAAGCGACGGTGTCACCACTTAATACTGAAGTTGAAGACGGATTAAAAATTTGTTTTAAATTTTTTTTATCTTTTTTAAGCACCACTTAAAATTTCCAGTATTTAAAATCCAGATCTTATAATTTTCAGTTTTATCAAACAAGACATTATTTGTCTTTGGTGTAGACAAGTAGGACTAGAAAGGAATTTTCCCAAAGGTCAAATGATCAATAAAAATAATTATGAGAAATATAGTTCATAATGTCCTTTTAAGTCATTATCTTAGTGTAAAAATTTATGTTTCACGAGACAAAACTTTTAGATGCAGGATGTAAAACATTTGATATGTAGTGTGAAACTTTTATTTCACATATTAAAATTTTTATTTCATGCGATAAAACTTTAATTTTATCCCGTAAAACTTTTATCTTATCATGTAAAACGTTTATAATTTATTGGGGACATTTTAGTCCTACATTATTTATATCAACTTGTCAAATTTGTAATTATTTTACTCATAGCTTTCTTTTTACAATTCGTTGATAATTTTTTTTTAAAATAACTTCTTGAAAGTTGTTGTCTTATTTTTGTTCAACCGTTGAAAATATAAAATGAGTTTTACATTAAAATAAAAATTAATGTCTCTTAGGATTATAATTATTATCTAACAAAATATGATTCCTTTTGTAGAAAAATTAAATTAACAACAACGGTGAAAGGTAGTAATGGTACTATAATAGTAGTAGTGAAGGAAAATGAATATGGTGGTTGTGATACAGGCAGAGGTGATGAGGGTGGCAATGACAATGGTAAAGGTAAAAGAAATTTGCGTAACTTGAAAAGAAATTTTGACAAGTTGTATCACATGATTGAATCAAAATTTTAGCAAAGTATTTGCTTTATTTGAAATGAAACAAATTTTGAGAAAGGTATTGATTAACTTTTCTAATTTGTAAATAAATTCACTTTTGCTATTTATTGTAAATATAATTTATTTTCAGTTATATTTATAATTATACCTCATTTCAACCAGTGTATTCGTAATTTCCGCTAAAATTAAACCCGTCTAATTAATATACGAAAATGAATGTGCAATAGGAATAGAAGAATATGAAAAAGCTGTACCTTGTCCTTGTTCCCGCTGAAATTTAATTCCATATCACTGAAGTATGAATTAACATAGGAAAAAGTGAAAAGAAGCATATAAATACGTTTAGGCTAAGAGCATGGGCTTAATTTTCATCGCCAAAGTGAGAGTAGGCAGTTCCACTGCTTTGTCCTTCATCGCGGTCACAGTCATCATCACACTTAATCTTAAGAGGAGTAACTTTGTCTTCATCACCATCACCATCTTTCTCGTACACTAAACGCATTCCCCAGGTGGCCTTATCGCAGCTAACAAATCGGCACCGCCTATTCATAGGTTTCCCAACATAAAAAAAGCAAAGAGAGATATGGCTGGAACCCTTTTTAAAGCAATCTTTTGGATGCCCTATTGCCCTCATGAGAGATCCTGATTCATCATAAAGGCTTACCCAAAACGCAACGTCAGAATCGTCAGTTTCAGTTTCAGTTGGCGAGTTATAAAGAATAGCACATACAATCCCCAATAAACCCTTTTTATAGCAATCTGTTGGCAGTTTCAGATATACTTCACTACCTAAATATTGATGATCGCTGAACCACTCTGGAATCTCTCTTCCAGGTATAGTCATCTGAAAGTCCCAAACCACCTGTACCAAGAAAACATGTCATTCATTCACAGACATACATGTCCATATATATATATATATATATATATATATATATACATATATAGACAGAGAGAGAGTAACCTGAAGCACAAATTTCAGAAACATATCAACCAGGTCTTCAGTACATTTATTCTCTGATAGATTACAGCAATTACTGAAATGGGCCCCCTCCAGTAATCTAAACCTCTTTGCAAACAGATTTCCGACGCTTATTAATGATTGACAATCAGCTGCAACTAACATTCTAATAGAGGATGGAAGCTCTGGTAATGCTTCTAGGCTATTGCAGCCACTGACATCAAGATCTTGAAGTTGAGAAAGCTGGGAAATGCTTGCAGATAAAGTAACAAAATTGTTCCTTCTTAAAATCAACCGTTTCAAAGAGTATAAGCTACTTCCAAAGTTACTTGGGATCCCTCCTCCAGTCAGATTGCAATCACTTAGATCAAGTTTTGTTAAGGAATATAAACCTGTTAAAGAAGGAAGAACCAAACCCAGAGAATCTTCACATTTCCTCGGTAAAAACCAAGATGAAAAAAATGACTGAAACATTGTTTTCTTGTATCCACCGAGTGATAAGACTTTGAGTTCTTCCAAAAGATTAACAGATGCTGGTAGCCGTTTGATAGCAGTTTCACTCGCGTAAAGCTCCTTTAAGCATTTTAATTGTCCCAGGTCTTCCGGCAATTCTTCAAGTTTTGAGCAGCCAGAGACTATAAGAGTTTTAAGACAGCTCAACCTACAAACTGTTCTTGGAAGTCTCTTAAGATTTGTGCAACCTCTCAAATTGAAGAAAACAAGCCCTTTGAGGCCTCCAAGGGATGAGTGAACCTCCAACAAACTCGTACATTCCTCAAGAATAAGTCTCTCCAAATTTGGAATAGCTGTGAAGTCCGGAGTCTTGAATAGCCTATGAGAGTGACTAAGGTCTATGACTTTCAACTTGGGCAAAGGCTGCTAAAATAAATTGAAGGTAATTGAATAAGTGGCTCTCACAAACACGACAGTATATTCAATAACATTAAACTACGTTGATAGTATTGATCATACCTTTATTTTCTTCCAAAGTTGATTAAGACTGCTATAACACATTCTAAGTTCAACAAGATTCTCTGCCTCAAAACTTGGTGGCAGATAAGCTGAAGGGTAACCATGCCAATCAAGCAACCGCAACTCATTTGGAAGATATGAAGGGCCTTTACTGAATACCGCATTATGGAATTGAAGTAGCCTTAGTTTCTTCATCTTTGTGAAAGATTCCGGATTTAGTTTCACAACTTCTGGTTCATGCAGTTTCATGCCTATACCTTCAACTCTTTCCGTCCCCTGTAACAGATAGCACAAACTAGAAGTACATTATAAACTGCCTGTTAGAATAACAAAACGTGGCTTCAAAAAAAGAAAAAAATGTGTGTTAGTAAAATGGGCTACTTTTTCGGCAAGTCATCTACCGTATTTTCTGCCAACACATAACGAACATCCTCTCGAAGCCACAACCTGCTATATTTCCCAGGCTGTTCAGATTTTCGACGAACAATATCCCAGCCCATTTCTTGTACTAAATCATGCACCCTAATGCGGTCCTGTGAAATAGTGATGAGAGACCTTTGCACGAGAATACTTAATCCGATTTCTGAGGGGAAGTCGCAACCCTTGAGTATCCTTTTTACAAAATCCGTTTTTTCTCCTTTGAAAAAACATGAAATATCAAGGAAGATCTTCTGTTCCATATAGTCCAGTCCATCGTAACTAATCTTAAGCACTTCAAGAATTTTTCTCTGAGGATCTTTACTCAGCCACCTCAATGTATCCTCCCACTCAACCATGTTTCTATCATATAGAAAGGAACCCAAAATTTTAAGAGCTAATGGAAGGCCAGCAGTATAGAATACTATGTTCCTTGACAGTTCCATGTAATTTTCAGGCGGAGAGATTTTTTTAAAGGCCCTTGAAGAAAAGAGCTGGATAGCTGCATCATATTCCAATGCCTTCACTTTGTAAATTTCAGTCACTGTATAAGTGGTTAGTATATGTTGATCTCTTGTCGTTATGATGATTCTACTCCCTGGTCCAAACCAATCATGCTTCGCAGCTAATCCTTCTAGTTGTTCCAGTTGATCCACATCATCAAAAACGACAAGAACCTGTCTGCGACATAGCGTATTCTTTATGGTGTTTGCTCCTCTACCAGTGGAAGTAATTTTTATATTACTTCCAACTAAGACTTCTGAAAGGAGATTTTCTTGTAAAACTTCCAAACCTTTATTTTCTGAGAAAACTTCTCTAACATTTTTAAGAAAGCAACTACCGTCAAACTGATGGGAGATCCGGTCATATACAGCTTCGGCAACTGTTGTCTTTCCTATCCCCCCCATTCCCCATAGACCTACAGAGAGAACATCAATCGTCTCCATCTGTAACAATGATACCACTTCCTCCACATGGGGTTCTATCCCAACCAGATCATCAGCAATAATTGGAGTTGATAGGTTCAGTTTACTGAGAATATCTTCAATAATTAGTCGGATACATTTTGACTCATGCCTGCAAAGTTTGAAAGTTGCCTAGATGGTGAGTTCAAATAAATCATAATGAAACAAATATATTATCAGATGTAGTGAATTAAATTTTTGCTTGCAATTAAATAACAAAAAATTGAATACAGATTGGGTACTTATAATGTAATGGAAAGAACAACGGATTTTAGTCCATAATATGGATAACTTCATCTTTACCAATGCCTCAACCTAATGACTTCAATTCATTCACTATAGGAGAATTTAACAATGTTTCTCTTGTCGTTGGGATAATTCTACTCTCCACACAAAAGCAACCATGCTCTCCAGCAACCACATCTAGTTGGCTCCCATTCATCGACATCATTAAGGGAGACAAAAACTTACAACTCAATCCATGGCCTAGTTTCAAACTTATGGTAATTGGCGATTCATCCCTTTCATAGTCACCATGCTACCGATGAAGACATTAAACATAGACAAGATATTCAAGAATCCCTTGCCAGGATTGCACTGCGATAACCAGTTGTAGAACGAAGACATAAATCGTGCTCGTCATATTCTTAATCACAACTTCTTTCCTCTGAATAGTTATTTGACTAGCCTAGGAGTAAAAGGTGGTGAGAGTTTACAATGATACGCATGTGGGGATCGTGATTGTAAGAATATCCACATGAAGATTGACCTTCCTTTTTTAACAGTCACCTTCATATTGAAGATTTTTGGATTGGTAAACATATGTTAAGAGGTTCTTTGATCGCACCGCGATTCAAGAAGATAAGAAGGTGAAACCGGTTGTGTACAAACTAATAGGTTTCTCGCGTACTACGAGAGAATACATTGTAAATTGGTCTTTTGAAAACAACATTTCTTCGGCTAGACTATTAGGAAATCAAATTTAGAAAGTCTTGGAATTACGTGCAGAGGTGACAAAGGTTCAGGCCTAAATTGATTTACCATCTTTGAAAGCCCAACTTCCTCCTACAATGGAAGAATTTACAAAACAAGTACATAACATAAAAAAAGTTCCAAGTTGTCAATAGCATAAATCAAAGGTAGTTGCATAGAATGTCATGTTTGGCATGGTGGAATGGAATGGAGCCCATTTCATCAATTCTTTGATTTGGTACGACACATTAAATGAGAATGATCATTCCCAAGAAATAAAATTTCATTCCAAGGAATAGATTTTCATTTCATTCATTAAAAAATGCTTTTAAAACATAAAATTACTAAAACAACATTTTCACGTTTCAAATAAGCAAATCACATTCACCACCATGCCATCAACTTCTACCACTGCCGCCACCACCTCAATTGTCCGCCACTACTATTTTCATTACCTTTCACCATTTTTTTGTAAAACATTTACGAAATTATATTATTTGATTAAAATTATATAATTATCACTAAGAGAGGTATTTTTGAGAAATGTTCTTTATAGTTCATTCCATTCCTAAAGTGTTTCATATTTACAACCAAATAATAGAATGAGAATGGTTATTTCATTCCATTCTCATTCTCACTTGCATTTCATTCCATTCATGCATAGCAAACCTAGTGGAAGAGGAAAAGAATCAAAGATAAAGAAAAAAATGAAGAGACAGAAAGTACTCTTCAGTTGTTGCAAGAGACAAGGGTAAGACCTTTAATAATCAAAATTTGTTCTCTTCTTTTTGCTTGTTAAATTTTAGGTGGATATCATAAAAATAAATATATATATTTTTTGTTAAAACATCATAATAACTTCAGTCCACTTATAAGAGATGCTTGCAAATACTTTTACACTTACCTGTTAGACCTACAAGGTTTTTAACCGTTTGATGTGTTAAATAATCTCAACTGTGACCCTATACATGGAGCTGGCCTTGGGACATGCGACTTAGGCGGTCGCTTAGGCTTTCCGGTATAGGGCCTAAAAATTTTAATACCTAATATAGATTCAAAAATAAATAAATAACTAATTAAATCATTTTTCGAACCCAAATAAAATTTAAGCCTAATATGACTCATTAGAAATTACACAAACTCAATTCATCAATCCGAATAAAAGTTAACCCCAATTTGACTAATTAAAAATTACACAGAAACCTAATTTTGTTAGCCCAAATAAAATTTAAATCTAATATGACCCATTAAAATTTACACACACTATAACTAGGCACTAATGGATTATTTGGTTTTTATTTTTAATTACTATAACATCCAACCAAGAAAATAACACTCTCTACTCATAATTATTTCACCCTTTGTTTATTTATTTATGGATGTCCCATAATATTTCTTCTTCAATGTCCAACTATAACTATTCTTGACAAGATAAATATTTGATTCTTAGTTAAATAAATAAATATAAATATAAATGTTAATAGAAGTTAAAAAAGAGTGAATAAAAAGTGACATAGAATAAAATAAAATAAAAATTAGTGTAAACAACGTATTTTTTAGTATAATAAATACGAGCACATTCATTTTGATATGAAAATGGATTTTAATCTTTACAAATAAGACGGTCATATTTTTAATAGTTTTTTATTTATTTAAATAGGATTGTACTCTTCATATAGTAGGGTTTAACTTTTGTATTTTCAATATTACAATATTTTGTCATTTTAATAATAAAAAAAATTCACTATAATTTTTTTTAAGCACGTAAAATCTTGTGCATAAATGGCCTCATATTTGATGTTTTGTTTAAGGCCTCTAAAAAAATTTAGGATCTCAGGGCCGACCTTGCCTATACATTTGAAAACCTAGTAAGCACAAGATCATGGTTGAAAACCTAGTAAACCTGACTTAACAAGTAGGTGCAAGTACCATTATTCTTAAGCAAAAACGCAAGAATAATAACCCTAGCTATACTATCAAAGTGAGCATAGTAATTATGCGATTATCAAAATTGAGCAACTTGACTCCCTGAATTTGCTAGGAGACCACTTTTCCCCCTATACTATCAAAGTGAGGATGTGAGTAAACCTGTCATCGTCGGATTGGATCTGTCCTGATTCGATCCAAATCCGATAAGCTCATCAGTCAATCCGATCTGATAATCTGACAGATTTTCACTTAGTTGATCCAAATCCAAATTTCTTCATTATCGGATATCTAATCCAATAATCCCATCTGATTAGGTAAAAAAACAAATTACACAAATTATTAAAAAAAATGATTTTTTTTTTCGTTATTTTTTAAGAATATTAAACATCAAATTATGTATTTGACAATTAATGCTTATAATTGTTTGCACAAAAATGGGTAGTTGGTAGATGTGGGTGTGCCAGGCTCTGGAAGAGCCAAATGAAACTTACAAAAGAATGTGCAACTCTTCTTTTGGAAGTTATGGATATGGAAATCAAGCGATTGTGAAATAAGAAATTGTAAATTTCTATTTCTAAGGTTCTTTTTGCCTTGGTCAAAAGGACTTAGGTGTCAAAGTTTGTAAGGAATATAAGAATACTAAAATAAATCGGAATTGAAGAACTTAATTGCCAAAGGAATTTGAAGAACTTAACTGCCAAAGGAAATTTGAGAATTGCCAAAGGAAATTTGTCAAAAGGAATTGGAGAACTTGATTGGAAAAGGGAATTGAAGAACTTGCATATAATTGAAATTGCAGAGAATTACATAACATAAACTAGAAGACAAGCTAAACATCACTTTCTTGCAATATGGATTACAAGATAATGGTTCAGAACAAAATAAAACAAACAATTTGAACTAACATTGTGGAATGAAAATACAAATTTGGATAATGCAGAGATACAATTGTAAGAAATTGTAAGTATTCGTGTTTTGTTGGTTGCTGCAGGAGAGTTGCAAAATTACACTAAGTGTTCTATTTAAATCAGTAGTGTATTGTACTTAGGTAACCGTTTCTAACTTCCTTCTTTGATGGAGGACAAGTGTCATTATCCATTTCTACTTTCTTGCCATGTGTCCTTTGTAACTTGTGGCAAAAAACTGCCATTGACACGTTTGTAGCCTCTAATTTATGCTTAAAAAAACCCCACTTCTTTAAAATGAAAGGCTAAACTATGTATCTAGCCTTTTTTCCAGCCATGTTCATGGTGTCCTTGCCTATCTCCAACTCCTTAGATTTAGTCCACGTTCCTTCTTTCCTTCAACTAAATCTCCATTTCTTTGAAATGATAGGCATTCAGGATTTAGTTTATAAATTGAATCGGCTGTCCAACAAAACACGAATACTTACAATTTCTTACAATTGTATCTCTGCATTATCCAAATTTGTACTTTCATTCCACAATGTTAGTTCAAATTGTTTGTTTTATTTTGTTCTGAACCATTATCTTGTAATCCATATTGCAAGAAAGTGATGTTTAGCTTGTCTTATAGTTTATGTTATGTAATTCTCTGCAATTTTAATTATACGCAAGTTCTTCAATTCCCTTTTCTAGTCAAGTTCTCCAATTCCCTTTGGCAAATTTCCTTTGGCAGTCAAGTTCTCCAATTCCCTTTAGCAAATTTCCTTTGGCAGTCAAGTTCTCAAATTTCCTTTGGCAGTCAAGTTCTCTAATTTCCTTTGGCAGTCAAGTTCTTCAATTCCATTTTATTTTAGTATTATTACTTTCCTTACAAACTTTGACACCTAAGTCTTTTTGACCAAGGCAAAAAGAACCCTAGAAATAGAAATTTACAATTTCTTATTTCACAATCGCTTGATTTCCATATCCATAATTTCCAAAAGAAGAGTTGCACATTCTTTTGTAAGTTTCCTTTGGCTCTTCTAGAGCCTGGCATGCCCACATCTACTAATTACCCATTTTTGTGCAAACATTTAGTAGCATTCCCGGTGGAACTAAATCTCCACTAAATCTCCAGGATTCAGTTTGGCTCTCTTCCTATGGAGGCCCCTTGCAACATGGCCTTCATGCTGCCAGCTACCTTTCAAGCACCAGAATGCCAAGAAGAAGTGCAAGCTCCAGACCAGTGTGAACAGGTCATGACAGAGGTAGCTGTTCTTGACAAGCTTCCAAAAGGTGGAGGGGTTTTTTATAGCAAAGGTATGCCCACTTCCAGAAATCAGTGTGAGCCAGATAAACTAATTTTTGAAAAATCACCACTGGCCATGACCCAAGAGTTGAGGCCTTTGTATGTTAAAGTGTTGTTAGAAGGCTATCCAATGAATAGAGTGTTGGTAGATAATGGGTCAGTTCTTAATGTGATCCCTACCAAGACCTTTAAAGCCTTTAATAAGTCCTTGGCCAATGTGATACAAAGCAAATAATCTATTAGTGGTTTAGGTAGAGGGAAGGTTAATACAAAATGGATGCTGCCATTGGAAGTTACCATTGGAGGCAAAACCACTTATGTAGCCTTTTTCATAATTGAAACTTCTGCCATTTATAACCTTCTGTTGGGAAGAGATTGGATTCACCCAAACATGTGCATACCTTCATCATTCCATCAAATATTGATCTTTTGGGATAGGGATGAGGTTAAGATTGTGGAAGCTGATAATAAGCCCTTTATAGCCAAGGTGTGTTCGGCCGAGGCAGTTTTGTATGAAAGAGAATGTGTGCCGATCAGGTTTACAGAGGTGGATAGAACTGGAAGACCAGTAGTTGCCACCGTGAAGAAAAGTCTGACAGAAAAGGAGATTGGAGAGTTGTCCACATAAGCTGTTAGGCCGAAGATGGAACTTTAGGCCTTTACTGCCAAATCAGTTAATCATGATTATTGAAGAAATAATTTAAGAAGAAGGGCAGAGGCTAAAGGAACAGGCCTTTGCAGCTACTTGTATTTGGCTAAAAGCTTACCTGGCCGAAAAAAGAATCTTCCTGGAAAGTTAAATGGAAGCTGGGCCTTCGGCCAACATGGCCGAAGTTCAGGACCATGGTTATGAGAAACTGGATGCTATACAACTGGAAGATCTAGAGCAAGCTCTGCCAAGGATGGATGATAACTTGGTAGAGGTGCAAGATCCTTTATTGGAAGTCAACTTGGGCACAGAAGATGATCCTTGACCAACTTATGTGAGTTGTCTGTTAGAGCCTAACTTCCAGGAAAAAGTGATTGCTTTATTGAAAGAATTTAAGGATTGTTTTGCTTGGAATTATAAGGAGATGTCAGGTTTATCCAGGGAGTTGGTAGAACACAAACTGCCAATCAAGGGAGGTTGTCGGCCTCATAAGCAGGCTCCTAGAAGAATGTCCCAAGAAGTGATTCTGAAAGTCAAAGAGGAAATTGAAAGACTTTTTAAAGCTGGCTTCATACATACTACCAGATACGTGGAATGAATCTCCAATGTAGTGCCAGTTGTCAATAAGAATGGAAAGCTCAGAGTTTACATTGACTTTAGGAACTTGAACTCTGCCACTCCAAAGGATGAGTATCCTATGCCAGTGACAGATTAACTGGTAGATGCAGTAGACAAGCATGAGATTCTGTCTTTCATGGATGGCCACTCTGGATATAACCAAATTTACATTACAGAGGAAGATATTCCAAAGATTGCATTTAGATGTCCAGGGTTAATTGGGACATTTGAGTGGGTGGTGATGCCATTCGGCCTAAAGAATGCTGGAGCAACTTATCAGAGAGCCATGAATGCCATCTTCCATGACATGATTGGCAAGTTTCTGGAAGTTTACATAGATGATATGGTGGTAAAGTTAGTTGTCAAGACAAATCATTTGAAAGATTTAAGAATGGCCTTTACCAGAATGAGAAGTCACAAATTGAAGATGAATCCACTCAAGTGTGCCTTTGGACTTTCGGTCGAGAATTTCTTAGGATTTCTAGTTCACCAAAGAGGCATAGAAGTCAACAAGAACAAAACAAAGGCTATAATAGCAACAACAACACCTAGGAATAAGAAGGAGTTGAGACAGTTCATAGGCCAAGTCAGTTTCCTTTGGAGATTCATCACGAATTGTGTAGGTAAGTTCCACAAATTTTCTCCTCTTTTAAAATTGAAGATGGGAGAAGAGTTTGTTTGGGAAGAGCAGCATCAAAAGGCATTTAACAAGATTAAGGAATACTTATCAAATCCGCTAGTGATCATGCCACCATAGAAGAGATACCCCCTAAAATTGTACCTCTCTGCCGCTCATGAGTCAATTGGAAGCATGCTGGCCTAAAACACTGAAGTCGGCAGAGAGCAGACTATTTATTATCTAAGTAGGGTGTTAACTCAAGTGGAATGTAGGTATTCTCCCATAGAAAAGCTATGTTTAACTTTGTATTATTCTGCCATAAAATTAAGAGTTTATATGTTCCCGGTTGAAGTTTATATAGTTTGTCAAACTGATGTGATTAAATATATGCTATCGAGGCCTTTACTTACTAGTAGAATTAGAAAATGGTCTTTGATCTTGATGGAATTTAATCTAACATACATTCTACAAAAGGTAGTAAAAGGTAGAGCTTTGGCCAAATTCTTGGCCGCTCATCTTTTAGTTAAGATGAAACCACAAGTTTTTGATGGATTGGATTATGCCATGATAAGGATGACTCCATGGACATTGAAGATTGATGGATCAAGTACGGTAGATAGGTCAGGGGCTGGAATAATCATTATATCACTTAATGGGAAAAGAACCTCATTTTATTTCTTCCTGGATTTTGAATACACTAATAATCAGGAAGAATACGAGGCTTTGATCATAGACCTTGAAATTCTGTTGAAAATGGGAGTTAGAAGTGTGCACATTATAGGAGATTCCAACTTGGTCCTTAGCCAAATTTCAGAAGACTTTAGATGTTTGAGTTGGCAGTTAAGACCTTTCCATTCTTTGGCTACACATTTAGTCCAACAATTTGATGAAGTGAATATGGAGCATAGACCGAGGAATAGAAATAGATAAGCAAATAACTTGGCTCAAATGGCTTTTGGGATCAAGGTTCCAGAAAGCATGGAAGAGGTACTGGTGAAAGTAAAAAGGAGAGCACTTCCAAAGGCCAAAATGAGGAATGATATAATGGCAGAATCATTTTCCATCGATATTTTTTTATGGTAATATGGAAGATTGGAGGATTCCTATCGTCAATTACCTGATAGATCCCATTTTCCAACTACCAGAAGATTGAGGTTGATGGCAGTTAACTACATCATACTGGATGGTGAGTTATATAAAAAGAGTAAGGAAAATGGCCTTATAATACAGTGCATTTCCAAAGAGTAGGCCTTGAAAGTCATGGAAGAGGTTCGTGAAGGATTATGTGGGGCTCACCAGGCTAGAAGAAAGATGAGATGGCTGATTAGAAGGTATGAATATTATTGGCCGAGAATTTTGAAAGATTGTATGACATAAGCCAAAGGGTGTAAACCTTGTCAAGTCCATGGACTAACTCAGAAACTGCCAGCCATTGAGATGCAATTTATCATAAAGCCATGGCCATTTAGAGGATGGGCCATAAACATGATTGGAATGATTAGGCCTCAATCTTCTGACCAACATTAATGGATAATTGTGGCCATCAATTATTTTACAAAGTGGGTGGAGTCTGAACCATACAAGGCAGCGAATCAAAGTGTGGCCATCAACTTCATAAGAGAGAAAATCTTCCATCGCTTTGGAATTTTGTAGTCCATCACTTCTGACAATAGAGGAGTATTTAGAGAAAGTGAGATGATGGAATATGCTGAGTCCAAAGAAGTTAAAATACAATGTTTTACTCCCTATTATGCTCAATAAAGTGGAAAAGTGGAAGCTGCCAATAAGATAATTATTGGCATCATAGAGAAGATGATCAAGGAAAACCCAAGGACTTGGCATGACCTTTTTCCAGATGCTCTATGGGCATACAGGAATTCCAAGAGAACTAACACAGGAGTCACTCCTTATATGTTGACTTATGGCCATGATGCAGTGCTTCCAATGGAGATGGCAGTAAGATCTGTCAGAGTGGCTTATCAAAATAATTTGACTCCAACAAAATATACAAAGTCTATGTTGGTAGAATTGAAAGCTTTGGATGAAATTAGACTGAATGCCTTAGACCATATGGTGGCCCATAAAAAGAAAGTGATCAAAGCCTACAATAAGAGGGTAAAGCCTAAAATTTTTACCAAGAATGACTTAGTTTGGAAAGTTAATTTGCCAGCTGGAAAGAAAGATACCAACTATGAAAATGGACTCCAAGTTGGGAAGGGCCGTATCAAATTTATAAAGTCTTAGGCAATGGAGCTTACACTTAATGGACTTAGATGGAGCAATTCATACCTATCCTATCAATGGCCGATTCTTGAAGAAATATTGGCCAAGTCTCTATGGAGGGAACTGACATTCTTGCTCTCCTAAACTTGGAGATGAACTCTTCCACGGTTTCACTAGGTAATTGGGAGAACCTGGACAAATCCGCCAAAGTGGCCTCTAGTTTTGAGCGGTAGAACTGGTTGTGGAAAAGCTCTTCCATCTGCTGCCAATTCTGAACTGAATTTGTTGGAAGATGAATATACTAAGAAAAGGTTTCTCCATTCAAAGAATTTGGGAAAAGCCTCATCTTTAACCAAGGATTGGCACCTGCTTCCCCACACTAGACGGTGAATCTTCCAATATGCTCTAGAGTAGATTGATTTCCTTCTCCTCCAAAGGTCACAAAATCTGGCACTTTGTAACCTTTTGGAAATTCAATTTCATTAATGACCTCTGGATATAACTTTCTACATGCAGGTCTGCTAAGTCTTCTTCCAGCTAAACCATACTTTTGATTGATGAAATCTTCCAACTAGCCTCTGTCCAACACAATCTGTTGGGCTGGCTGATTGACTAGAAGAGGCTAGTTGAAAAGTTGTTGCCCCCCGTGCTACTGGTTGTGGCATTCTAAGAGGAAATACATGATTCTGCCGATAACGTTGGTTATTGCCCTTAGGTCTGGTAGATCCCGTCCTGGGATATTTGGAGGAAGGAACGGTTGGCAAGGTGGTGGATAATATGGCTAAGGCACATGGTGAAGAGGTGGATACGACAAATTTGATGGGTGTGTTAGGAACACTGGTGGTAGAGTTATCTATGGTCGTACTTCTGGCCATGGAATTGGCATGCTCACAGGAATATTCACACATGGGGTAGATGATGGATAAAAAACTTGAGGAAGGCTTTAGCTTGCAGCAGTTGCTACGGCAACAGTGGCCAAAAATGGTAAAGTAATTGGGGCTGTCATGACCGAACATGGTGCCGGCTAATAAACTGACCCCGAAGTGTTGAAAGATGCCCTAAGGTCGGCGATTGATTCTTCCATGGCATCAAATCTCGCGTATAGTCTGTTTGCATAAAAATTGGTGTTTTCTGGTAGGTGTGGGTGTGCCAGACTCTAAAAGAATCAAGAACTTGCCAAAAGAATGTGCAACTCTTCTTTTGGAAGTGATGGATGTAAATCAAGCGATTGTGAAATAAAAATATAAAACCTCTATTTCAAGAGTTCTTTTTATCTTAATTAAAAGGACTTAAATGTCAAAGTTCAAATAAATAAACTAGTGCAAGAAAGAAAGGAGTTTGTAATTGACTGGGAATGTAATTAAATGAAATTGCATGTGAATAAACTCGTAGGAATTTAAATGACATGGATTGAAAAGGAATTGAAATACCACTACTTGCAATAAGAATTATAAGATAATGATTGGAATAACAACAATGACATAAATAACTTGAACTGACATTGTAAGAATGAAAGTACAAATTGAAAGGGATAGATATACAATTGTAAAAAATTGTAAAGTGTAGTGTTGTTTGTGTGTTGCAAGAAAGGATGCTAAATTTCGTTAAGTAATCTATTTATACAAGAATCCTATTACACTTGGTAACTTCCTATAACTTCTTATCTAAGATGTTGCCATGTGTCTTGAACTTTTCTTCATACCCTGCCACGTGTTTTCCTTGTTTTGAATCAGAACTACCCCTTGTAACTGCCAGAATCGTGCTTCGCCATTTCTCTCCTTTTAAGCTATGGCCAATGGGTGGTAACTTCTCCAATGAATCTAGCTCACTTACTGGCCATATTCATTCACTTCGTAAAACTATCAACTCCTTGATTTTCGGCCATGTCCCTTTATTTTCACCTATTTTCTCTCTGCCACTTCTATTTAGCAACTCCTCCAATGAATCTGGCTCACCTACTGGCCAGATTCATTTACTTCGTAAAACCATTAACTCCTTTATTTTCGGCCATGTCCCTTGATTTTCGCTTATTTTCTCTCTGCCACTTCTATTCCCCTTACCCTAAATTGTTTCAAGTTATCCTCATACAATTCAAGATATTTATTAACCAAATTTTCATAATTTAAAAGGTTGCCACGTGTCCTTCATATCTATCTCATTCTTTTAGCCAAAAATTTCTAAAGAGATAGGCCTATTTTTAATGGTTGACATTGCTTGACTTTCGGCCATTATATGCAAACAAAGCTTTTCTGGTCATATTCACGTGCATTGATTGGCCAATATACGACCTGAAAATCTGGGTGCCAATAATATCTCATTCTCTTTGGCCAGAACTTTCTAAATAGACTGGCCCACTTTAAATGTGCACCACCGTTTGGCTTTCAGTCATTATCTGTAAAACTTTGCTGGTCATGTTCATATGGGTTGATTAGCCAACTTATGGCATGAAAATATGGGTGCCAATAACTACATGACAACTCCTTCTTCCACCACACTTTGTATATGCCACGTCATAAGACATGTATGGCTGATTTCATTCTTCCAATCTGCGATTTCTTCTGTCTTCCACCAATTCCTTAATCATAGCAACTACTATAAAATGGAAACTTTTTATTCTAGCCGACTTCTTGTATTTCTGCCACTTATCAATTGATCTTAATTTGAATTTCAATCTATACTTCAATTAAACTACCCACGTGCCATTTGCCACATCATAAGATATGATTGGCATATGGCATTCTTCCATCCATCTTCTTTCGTCTTCTTCCAGATTAATGTTGAGTGTGGTAGATTCGTTTCTTCCAACTGCGTCACATGTTGCTTAATAATTGGTCTTCTCATTTATTAAAACGTATCTATGGTAGGACGCCATGCGGCCGAAATTTTTGGGTGTCAATAGAGTCCTCCAAACAACTCTGCCAATGATGCAGTCTGAGCCTGGACAAATGCCTTGTTTAGAGGCAACGAATCTTCATGTTCTGGCCCAAGGTTGGAACTACCAATGGAAACTGGTGGTGCTTCGTCTATTTCCTCTCCACTTGGCATCATATTCTTTCCTGATCGAAGCCTAGATGGCATGCTTCAAACTTTGACATGTGTCCCGCTGTGGGCGTGCCATTAAATGTTTGCACAAAAATGGGCAGTTGGTAGATGTGGGTGTGCCAGGCTCTGGAAGATCCAAAGGAAACTTAGAAAAAAATGTGCAACTCTTCTTTTGGAAGTTAGTGATATGGAAATCAAACGATTGTGCAAATAAGAAATTGTAAATTTTTATTTCTAGGGTTCTTTTTGCCTTGGTCAAAAGGACTTAGGTGTCGAAGCTTGTAAGGAAAGTAAGAATACTAAAATAAAATGGAATTGAAGAACTTAACTACCAAAGGAAATTGGAGAACTTGACTACCAAAGGAAATTGGAGAACTTGACTGCCAAAGGAAATTTGCTAAAGGGAATTGGAGAACTTGTCTGCCAAATGAAATTTGCCAAAGGGAATTGGAGAACTTGATTAGAAAAGGGAATTGAAGAACTTACGTATAATTGAAATTGCAAAGAATTACATAGCATAAATTAGAAGACAAGCTAAACATCACTTTCTTGCAATATGAATTACAAGATAATGGTTCAAAACAAAATAAAACAAATAATTTGAACTAACATTGTGGAATGAAAGTACAAATTTGGATAATGCAGATATACAATTGTAAGTATTCGTGTTTTGTTGGTTGCTGCAGGAGATTTGCAAAATTACACTAAGTGTTCTATTTAAATTAGTAGTGTATTGTACTTTGGTAACCGCTTCTAACTTCCTTTTCTGATTGATGCCAATTGTCATTATCCATCTCTACTTGCTTGCCATATGTCCTTTGTAACTTGCGGCAAAAACTGTTGTTAACACGTTTGTAGCCTCTTTATGCTTCAAAAAAAAACCCCACTTCTTTAAAATGAAAGGCTAAACTATGTATCTTGGTATCTAGCCCATTTTCGAGCCATGTTCATGGTGTCCTTGCCTATCTCTAACTCCTAAGATTTAAGCCACGTTCCTTCTTTACCTCAACTAAATCTCCATTTCTTTGATCCACTTCCAGTCTCCTTTACAATGCAACCTCTTCTTTTACTTCATTCATGGCCCATCCCTATCATGCCAGGTGGTAGTGAAAATTTGGGTGTCAACAATAATATATGACTATAGAAATATAAAAATGAAAAAGTGAAAAATAAATTAAAACATAATGAAGTGTAGTACTTAATATTTATATATTAATAACATAGTAAATGTGTATATATAAAATTAATCGTATCGGATTATTATCGGATTAGATCAGCATAAATACAAATCAGATTTGTTAAGAAATCGAATTATCCGATTCGGATCCTAATTAGGTTATCGGATTTTATTTTCATTCCATATCCGGCTAATCGGATCGGATATCGAATTAAAATCCGATCCATTGATAGGTCTACATGTCAGTCACCCAATATTAAAATTTAGCAACTTGTCTCCCTAAATTTGATCAGAGAGCACTTTTCGGGCCGCAATATTTTTCACGAACTTACTGCTTCTAATAAAAATACTCTAAGCAAATTACTACAATATGCTTATATGTGATTTCCTGAAACAACAGTATGGAAATATTGGTTTGACTAAGAAACTGAAAAAAAAAAATAGGTTGATGCTTTAAGAATTTGGATTAGTGTATATAGAGTATATATCAAATAATAAATCAATCAATATGGTATTAACAATTTTTTTTTTAGGTAGGTCAATACACACACTCCCCACGTGAGCTCCCTTAGAAGGCTCGAACACCTAACCTACCCTTTGGGGAGGAAAGGTTATACCATTACTATAAGGGCTGCAAAAAAAAAATTGTTAAAGTGTGGCAAAATTTAAAGTGATATTATGATTAGTGGTTTAGTATTGATGAAGAGATTTGGAGAAAAAATGGGAATTTGTGTGAAGAACCATAGAATACTCGGTGGGATTTTTACCGAGTACTCGGTAGCTGCGAACACGGGGTTACTTAAGCAAAAGTGGAAAAAAGTGACAGAATGTTTTGGCGCAAGCGAGCTCACTTGCACAACCACCGAGTACTCGGTGGACCAGTAACGGGATTTTAGTTTTCCTTTTTTATTAGGAGATTGTAATATTGGGATTCCTTTTAGGATTGACTTATTCACCAATCTAGGTTATCTATATATATTGAGGTATGGTGGCTAGGGTTTTTTGGTGTAGAGCAAAACAGAGAAAGAGTAAAAGAGAAGGAAATTAATTGTTGAGTGACTATTTCTTGTTGAGTGTTTTGATTAATAAAAGAGTTGTTGATAGTTGTTGATATTTTTGTGTGCATGATCTTGGGCGGGATTAATTCTTAAGTTGTGAAAAAGAAATAATTCCTAACAAGTGGTATTAGAGCAAGGTTGAAGCAGATCGGTATCAGAACTATGGCGACAACTTCTGATGTTAAGTTGTTTGCGATGGAGAAATTTGATGGAAGAAAAAACTTCAATCTCTAGCAGATTCGGATGCGAGACTTGTTAGTTCAACAAGGTTTAAATGAGGCATTGAACGAGAAGCCTGTAGATATGGATGTAACAAAATGGAGCAGAATCAACTCAAAGGCAGTGAGTACCATTCGGTTGACTATGACAGATGATGTGGTATACGATGTAGTCGGCAAAAAATCTACAGCAGATTTATGGAAGAAATTGGAAGATCTCTACATGGGGAAGAATGTTACGAATCGATTAATCTTAAAGCAAGAATTGTATTCCTTTCATAGGAAAGAAGGTATGGATTTGTATATTCATCTTGGTGAGTTCAATAAAATTATCTGTGATTTATCTAATCTTGGTGTATAAGTTAGTGATGAGGATAAAACAGTTATTTTATTGACGTTGGTTCGCTCAACTTATAAGCATCTGTTTAATACTTTACATTATGAGAGAGATACTGTGACAGTGGAGCAAGTGAAGAGTGTTTTATTTTCTAGTGAGAAAATAAATGGAGAAGATGAAGGAAGTATCCGAGATAATCACGCACTTGTTGCTGAGAATAGAAGAAGATTTGAAAGAAGACAAAGAGGATGTGATAGATGGCAAGGTGGAGCTTCATGGAACCAGAAGCCATTTATGGAGCGACCATACTACTATTGCGAAGAAATAGGACATTATATACGGGAGTGTCCAAAAAGGAAGGGAGATGGGTACAACACCACTGCAGTTGCCGTGACAAAAGAAGAAGATGATGACGTGCTTGAAGCTCTATCAATTACTGACAAAAAGAATGAAACAAATAAATGAATTCTTGATTATGCTAGTTCCCATCATGTGTGTCCTCATAAAGAATGGTTTACCTTATACAAACCATTTGTTGATAAAAAAATTTATGGGGAATAATTCTTCTTGTGAAGTCGTAGGAATTAGAACAATCAATATCAAGACAACAAAAGGATTGATAAGAACTTTGACAGATGTGTATCATGTTCCAAGTGTTAGAAGGAATGTGATTTCTTTGGGAGCATTGGTGTCAAAAGATTGTTGGTTTAAAACAAATTATGGACTGTTGAAAGTAGGAAGATGACCATGCATCATGTTCATTGGAAAGAAGGTTGACAATTTGTATGAGTTGTTAGGAAAAACACTTTTAGGTGGAGCAATTTCGAAGATGGTGTATAAACCCATTTTGAAATATTAAGTCAAGGTAGAGAAATTTCGCCAAGGTGGAGATTGTTAGGTTGTGGCAAAATTTAAAGTGATATTATGATTAGTGGTTTAGTATTAATGAAGAGATTTGGAGAAAAAAATGGGAACTGGTGTGAAGAACCACTGAGTACTCGGTGGGATCTTTACCGAGTACTCGATAGCTGCGAGCACGGGGTTACTTGCGCAAAAGTAGAAAAAGTGGCAGAATGTTTTGGCACAAGCGGCTCACTTGCGCAACCACCTAGTACTCGGTGGGAGTGTTACCGAGTACTCGGTGGCCCAGTAGCAGGATTTTAGTTTTCCTTTTTTATTAGGAGATTGTAATCTTGGGATTCCTTTTAAGATTGATTTGTTCACCAATCTAGATTATCTATATATATTGAAGTATGGTGGCTAGGGTTTTTTGGTGTAGAGAAAAATAGAGAAAGAGAAGAAAAGAGAGAAATTAATTGTTGAGTGTTTTGATTAATAAAAGAGTTGTTGATAGTTGTTGATATTTTTGTCTGCATGATCTTGGGTGAGATTAATTCTTAAGTAGTGAAAAAGAATTAATTCCTAACATATATATATATATGCATATCACCATAGCTTTCATGTTTGAGAGAGCAATCACAAAAACAAAACAAGTCAAAATACTTGGAAATGCAAGATTTCAAGTTTCATTTCTAATAGAAACAAGAGAACTCAATGGTCATTTTGAGAGTATTTTTGGATTTTAACATAAATTTGAAGCAAGTGCAAGATCACATGATGGAAAAAGAGGTCTTTGATCAAATTCAAGAAAATTTTGAATAATTGTGTGCTCACTTTGATAGTATAATTGGGGGTGGACATGGATCGGATTGGAGATATTTTGGATCCAATCCATTATTACCGGATTCACAATTTTTGGAACAAATTTAATCCATTTGTCCAACGAAATCAATCCAAACTGGATCATAATGAGTCGGATTGGTTCGGATCGGTTTCACGGATTGAAACACAAAATTACCTTATCTAAAGTGAGGAAACTAATTCATACATTGAAGATATGATGTGAACCTATGAGAAATTCATACACTGCAGACATAATAATTCATATTTTAGACATAACAGAAACCCACAAGGAAAGCCAATGATAGTCAAGTTAAAACAACAAACCCCAAATTCATACATTACAAACATAATAATTCATAGTTCAGACATAACAAAAACCCACAAGGATAGCCAAGTTTATAGAAAAACCAATAAGGATAGTCAATCAATCTGATATAATAGAAAGATTTATGGTAATCCACCATCTCAATAAAAAATAAAAATAAAGAGAGAGAGAGAGATTACAGATACAACATAAATTGAAACTTTTAGGATTAACTGTTTTTTTTATTAAAAATATTAATTTCAATTGTATAAATATAATATAAAGCTTCACACTTTTAGAATTAATTGTTGTTTTACATGATTCTTCTTATTAAATTAATAATTGTTTATAAAAAAAACATACGAATATATAATTAAATTGAATGAAGAAAGAATTTTTTTCAATCTCCACATCCAATTTCAAGTAATTATAAAAAAGTATATACGTTAAAACTTATTTTGGTATGTCTGTTAAAAGAATACTAAAAAATAACCAACCAAACATTGAATGAAGAAAGAACATTTTTTAGTATTTATCATAAATAAACATTATATGTACTAAAAGAATAATCAACCAAACATTTGAAGAAATAATTTTTTTTAGTATAATATTATATAAGAGTACTAAATATTCATATAAAAGCACTTTTTTAGTAATAATCATAGTATTTTTTTTTAATTCAATAGATCAAGTTCTATCTTTTATTATTGTAATATTTATTATAATAAATATTTTAATTAAATAAATATAATGCATTCTAGTTAAACTAAGTTAGATAGATATTTAAGCATGAAATTAAAATATTTTAAATTTAGGTGTACATCTATCTCTCCTTATAGTTGTTGGATAATTCAATTATACTTCATTTTTCAAAAAAGATATAGGTCTTTGAATAATAAATTGTTAATACTACATTTTAATTATAGTCCTTCGAATATAATTTACTTTAAAATTTTAAATTTGGGCTTTTATCTATCTCTTTTATCTCTCTTTGTAAATGTTCAAAATACTTTAATTATAATTACTTGGTTGAAGAAGATGTATATATTGAAATAATAGATTGTAATAATGCACTTTAATGATACTTATTTACCAATGGCCTTGTGGTCTAATAATATTTTCATTCCTTCCCAAATTGGAAGAGATATGGGGTTTGAACCCTATAGGGCTGTGTGGGTCTGTGAGTTCCTTAATGTTAAAAAAAAAAAAATCATATGTAGTTCTTCGAATCTTATATTTTAATTATTTTATCTTTAATTTTTAGTAGATAAATATATAGAAATAATAAAAAATGTGTTACATGTTTATAATATTATAATTTAGTTTAAAATAATATATTATATGATATATTATTAATATAATATATTAAAAAATATATATGAACAGTACCGAACTTGATCGGATTAATCGAATTTTTAAAAATGTAATCCAGAACCGATTCATAAAATACCGGATGTTTTTGGATCCATGTCTAATCCAATTCATAACGAAACCAATCCAATATGTCCATATCAGATTGATCGAATTGAATTTTCAAATTTGCCAAATTTTTGTCCACCCAAAATCCACCCCCAAGTATAATGGGTTTTTTGAGCTTGAAATATTTTGCACTTTTGGCATACTCTTATTCAAGATAGAATTAAGTACAGAAGTTATGCATCAAAGTCAGAATTATTACCCGTTTTCTAAGTTGGAAACCGGGTATCCGCTTCTATTCGCTGCTTTCACCAGAGCTTCCTTCCATCCATCCACCCTCTCTGCCGTGAACCTTGTCAGGTGAATCTCAAACGCTGATCCACACCTCCCTGTTTGATTCCTGACCTCCGACGGAGCCACATCATAGAACACCGGTATCACCGTTTGCCCCATCGTCTCCGAGCACTTCACCATCATCGCCACTTCGTCCAAACACCACTTGGACGAAGCATACTCTTTGGAGAAAACCACCAGACCGATCTTCGATCCCTCGATCGCCCTCTCAAACGCGGGTGAGATCTCTTCGCCTCCACGGAGCTCTTCATCGTCTTTGAAGACGTGAATTCCACTCAGGTATAGAGAATGATAGAGATGGTCTACAAAGTTCTTGCGAGTATCTTCTCCTCGGAAGCTCAAGAACACATCAAATTTCGGGTTGGGAGTGTGTGCGCTCGTTGAAGCCATTGATTCTGTGAATTCGTGTGCGCTTGTATATACATACATATATATATAGATAGATAGATATAAATATATAATCAAGTACAGATAGCTCCCAGGTAATTCGTGTGCGCATGTATATATATACATTTATATAGACAAAAGTCTTGAAAATCGTGGAAGAAGGTTAGGTCGATGTAAAATAATATAATATGACTTTCTCATGACTCATTGTCTTTTTGTTCGCTTCTTTTAATTGTATAAATTTGGGTAATTTACCTCCCAAACCCTTACATTTCAGATTTTAATCAAATATAACATAAATATATCTCACATAAATTATAATTTTATCCCTCTTATTTAAACATATTCTTGTTCGGATAATTACACTTTTTCCATCTATAAAAAATATATATATATAAAGTTCGAAATATATATTTAAATTCAAAAATATATATATAATTCAAAACAAATATATAAATTTTGAAAAATATATATATAAAATTCATAAACAATATATTAAAATTTGAAAAAACATATATAAAATTCCAAAAAATATAATTTTTTTGAAATATATATATAAAATTCAAAACTAATATATAAAATTTGAAATATATATATAAAATTAGAAAAACTATATAAAATTCGAAAAAAATATATAAATTCAAAATATATATATAAAATTCTAAAAACACATATATAATTCATAAATAATATATATTAAATTTCAAATATATATATAAAATTCAAAAAAATATATTAAATTTTGAAAAAATATATAAATTTAAAATATATATATAATTCAAAACAAATATATAAAATTTGAAAAAAATATATAAAATTTAGACAATATATATATTTCAAAAAATAAATTTTATTTTTTTATGTCACCATGTGAGTGGCACGCTATAGGGTGTATGGTTTGGACCAGACACGTGAGGTTAAATGAGGACCCTTGTCACGTTGTGTACTTAAATCTTTATTTTTTATTATATTGTTTTAAATGAACAAAAAATTAAAGAAAAAACAGGTAAAGGTGCAAAAATTGGACAAGAAGAAGTGGGATAAGGTAAGATGGTGGGCTGATTGCTTGTCTCTTCTTGAATACTACCATCATCATTTTCTTTTTCTTTCATTTCTATTTTTCATGGGGCTAAATTTATTTATATTTTTTGAATTTTATATATATTTTCAAAATTTAATATATTATTTATGAATTATATATATATTTTGAATTTTATATATTTGTTTCGAATTATATATAATATTTTTTGAATTTATATATATTTTTCAAATTTTATATAATTTTTTAATTTTATATATATTTTTTCGAATTTTATATATTTTTTCAAAATTTAATATATAGGTTACAAATTTTATATATATATTTCAAAATTTATATATTTGTTTCGAATTATATATTTATATTTCATATTATATACATATTTCAAATTTTATATATTTGTTCAAATTTTAAATATTTTTTTCAAATTTTTATATATAATTTTTATAGAGGGGGAAAGTGTAATTATCCAAACAAGAGAGGGAAAGTATAATATATCCAAAATGAGGGGTGAAACTGTAATTTATGTGAGGGGCATTTAAGTCATTTTGACATAAAAATTGGTTGGAGGGGTTATTTGATTAAAATCTGAAATGTCAGGGGGTTTGATAATTAAATCCTGAAACCTCAGGGGGTTTGGTGTAAATTACCTTATAAATTTTAAATATGTTTCATCACCACAAGTACTATTCGTTTTATAAAATGGGTTTTTTATTAAGTAAAATCAAATATTAATATATATATTACACCAAAATGTAGTTTTCAACTCAATCAAATTACTAAATAATATTTAATAAAAAGCGTGTTGAACCTCTCAATTTATAATACAAAAAAATAAATTATTTAATGGATTAATGATGTGGATTTGTGCACTATCCAAACTAATTCAAATGTGCTTATCTGGTGGAGTGCTCTAATAATTTCAGTAAATTTGTCCTGATCTCTTTAACAACGCTTTTTTTGGTTGACTAGAAAGAAACTACGATCATCCAAACAAAAATTCGAGTCTTCCGAGTGGTACACAAATGTAACAGAATATTTTTGGGTAAATCCCACCTAGACCCCTCAGTTTGCACATTTTTCATCTAGACCTCCTCCCTTTTACATATTCTCACCTAGACTCCCTGAGGTTTGGCCCATTGTATCATTCAGACCCCCTCCGTCAGTTGACCGTCAAATTTTACTGAAAATATATATTTTGGACCATTTTGCTGTTATATCACTATGTATATATATGTACGTATATTTTTAATATTTTACTATAAACAAAAACAAAAAAATTTGATGTAGTGGTTGGGAAAAAACAAATTATTAATTTTGTTCGTTTATTTTAAAATCTAAAAAATATTAAGTCTAAAATATAAAAAAATATTTCGAACTACAAATTAGATTTTTTTTCATTTTTTAATTTTTTGTAATGTTTTACTATAAAAAAATAATTAATTTATGCCAAAATAAAAAATTAATACTGATTTTTTTTCCAAACTACGAATTAGGGTAAAATATATATAAAAAATTAACTCTGAAATATAAAAGAATATTTCGAACTATCAATTAGATATTTTACTATAAACAAGAAACATATATTTCATGTATTAATTGGGAAAAAATAAATTGTTTAATTATTTTTCATTTTGGATAAAATGTAAAAACAATTAGGTATGAAATATAGAAAGATATATTTCAAAAAATTGTGTTAGGGGGTCTAGGTGTTATTTATTGCTAGGGGCAGAAATATCATTTCGATGTAAATCTAACAGAAGTTAACCTCAGGGGGTCTAGGTAGGATTTATGATGGGCGTTAACTGTGTGCAAAATATGTGGTTAAAAATGACACCTTAATGACACTTTAGGTTTTACCCTTCTGCAAGCGCATAGATCAATTGTAGACAGTTTTGTTTGAGTAGGAGAATATCGATCCCACAGAGATGAGGATTGTTCACTTCAATAGTCTAAAAACACTAAGTTATATTTTTCCGAAAAGAGTTTGGTTTTGTGAATTATCTAATACTAATGAAAATAAAACAGAAAACAATAATGAATAATGGTTGTGATTCAGAGAGAGAGAACACTAGGGTTTCCTCAGTCCACCACTAACCGCATAATATAGTTCAGATTATATATCAATTGCATGAGGGCGATCCATTGACTGTGAATCAGGTCGCACCGCGGCAACAGTTTGACCCCAAAAAGGATTACTCTTAACCGGATCGCGACAATCCATCTCAAGACTAAACTGATTAGTGCATGCCAACTACTAACAGAAAGTAAATGCAGAAAGTAAATTAAAGCATGAAAATAAATTAAAGCATATCTTGTGTAGAAAATCACAGATTAAACATCCGAGTTCTAACCCATAGTGAATAATTGTGATTGTGTAAGATAAATATATTTAAAAAGTCTAAGACAAGAATCAATTCAAATATATAAACTTGTATCACGAATAAAAACGGTCTCTCATCTAACACAATTGTCACAATATAGTCACAGTTTCCCCTCTCTACAATTGAATATAAAACTAGAACTACATTACTTGGATAGGGTTTTGCGAGAAAACCCTAGATACCTAGTTAGTTGATCATGGCGGAGAGAGACTGCATTGTCGGTGTAGAAACGCTCTCCATAATCTTCTTCTCCGGATCTCTAGGTCTTCAATGGAAGCAAGTCTGAATTTTGAACGTGAAAACTTTATGAATGAACGTGCGTGAAAATCAGAACCAGAACTCCCTAACTAAACCTAACCCTCTCATATTTATAGACAAGTGAGGGAAACCCTAATGGTTGCCCTTTTCTGTAATTTCATAATACATGAATAATGTCTATAAAATATGATGTAAATATGTGTATAAGCCTGTATGTAGAGGTCTGGAATCACCGATCACTTAAAATATCGAAGCAGGGACAAAATTGAAAAATTCTGAAACAACTCTGAAACAACTTCTACACGTAAAGGGATCATGTGGCCACAAGGTTGGACCTATGCTCCTTACCTACACTTAGGCGTAGGTATAGGGCATAGGGTCCCCCTCTGGCTCACAAACCAAATCGTAGCTTAGGTCCAATCTGCCTCTTTTTCCCTCTGACGACGTAGGGTATGATGCATCTTTTGCTCTAAAAACTCATTTTTTTTCATATTTAAGCTAGACTGGTCGCCTTTGATTCCCGATGCTTTTGGGTGAAGTAATAATGTCTATAAATGACATTTTTGCCCTTCGGTGAGATAATAATGTCGGGAAATGACCATTTTGCCCTCCGGTAGCTCTTCTTTGCTCTGACACACCTATTGATTCCTTTTTTCAGATAGAAATGAACACGAACTCAGTTAATTCACCAAGATTAGCTCTGTTTCTTCATTAAGCTCCTGAAACATGCTTCCACACACAAATAAGATAAAAATACCAAGTAACGGAATGTAAAGGCATAACAAACGCAAGATAGGGGCAAAAAATGACTAATATTGAACACCTATCAATTTACCTAATATTTTCTTTTTATTTTGGATGCAAATATAAAATGAGTTGTACATAAAAAAAATTAAAATGTGTCTTTCGGTGATAAGTATTAACCTATGAAACACGTACACTTCATTTATCGTCGTCGTACCCGTGTAGGATTCACGTGTTCGTGTCGAGCACGCGGACACGCCAAAAAGATGTCCTATTTTTAAAAAAAAATTGGACATGCGGTGGATACTCGGGGGGACACGCGGTTGGTTGGTTACTTCCATAAAAGATAGAGGACTTATGAAACTGGTAATTTGGTGGCTCACTTATGGAACTTTAACACCCATAATCCAATCTTTGGCTTTAAAAATACTTGAATATCCTTGTTCATATTCATCTTGTGAGAGTAATTGGAGCACCTATTCATTTATCCACTTGAAGAGGAACATGATAATGCCATAAAGAATAAAAAATTTGGTACTTGTATATTTCAATCTTCGTCTTTTATCAAGAAAATTTTGACAATATAATGAGGGAAATACTAAGATGTGAAGTGTTTGGGGAGATGTATTTGATTCCTTTGATGATAGTGGAATGAATAATTTTGAACATGTCAAACACTTCCTTTAATATATATTTTCATTTGTAAATTTATTTGGTTCTCATTATTTAAGTGATAAATGGAGTTTTTATGTAATATAATATGTATATATAAAAAATTATATTTTTTTAATAGACGTGTCTGAGGCGTGTCTTGTCATTTTTGTTTTGGAATTTTTCATGTCGTCGTGTCCATATCGTGTCATGTCCGTGTCCATGCTTCATAGACATTAACTAACAAAATCATATTTTTCTTGTAAAATTTTTAATATAAAAATAATGGGGCTAGGTAGCAATAATAGGTGTAGCGGAGGAAAATGAAAATAGTGATCATGGTAGAGCTAGAGGCGATAATGGTGGCAATGACGATGGTGGAGGTGAAAGTGGAACACAATGGCAATGGTAGTGGTGACAATAGAAGGTGGCCATGATGGAAGGCCGTAGATAGAAGTGTAGGCGAATGGAGATGATGGTGGTAGATTTCGGTAGTGGTAGACGACCAAAAACTTATTTCAAAGGGGGTGGGGAAGAAAATATTTAGTTTAGAACAAGTTACGGCAAAAATAATTTCGTTAAAAATTATCACACTAAACAAAATAAATTCAACATTAATTATTATTATTATTATTTGTAGAAGATAAAATTAAATGAAAAAAATTACATCCACAATTTAAATCTCACATTAATCATTAAGTGACAACAACAAAACAATTGGAATAAAAAATTAACAAAAAATCTCCATATTTGCTTCAAAAATATCACTGTAAATGCTCTTATTTGCTCAAACACTCGAATGGATCTTATTGAGGCTCTAAGGCTATATTTATACAAAGGTAGATGAGTCTTGGCCTATCATGATTAGGATCAAATCCCTTTATTATAGAGATTTGATTTCCTTTAACAAATTCAATTCTTTATCTAATGAAATCCTTTGCTTTAGCTCTAGGTTAGAATGACTTTTGGGCCTAAGCCAATTGAGCTTATATTATGACCGGCTATAGGCCTTAATCAATGGGCTCTTGCTATTCATTTAATAGGCCCAGATTCACTCTTCTCTTGGACAACTGCCATTGGGCCTTCTCCTTGAGAGGCTATGAATTTTGGCCATTACATTAGCCCATTTAGATAAGATCCAATGGCTCATGGGTTTGACCCAAATATTTGACCCGTGGCTCTTTGGTTTCAACAAGTACATTCATACATTTATTTATGTACATTTAACTACATGCATTTGTGCAAGTGGGCTGACGTTAGCTAATCATTTCATTGATTACCTGCGAATTTCAAACTGAACTTGACGGCTTGATTCCCTTAATTGATGCATCGGTCTGTCTCGAAAAGCTGCAACGCCTCAGCCTTATTAAATGCAACCTTTGGACGCACCTTATCATCCCCTATATATATATATATCCTATTTCACCTAACACTTAGGATCTTTACATTCTTAGAAAACAATGTTTGCTCTACTTGCTATCCTTGTTCTTTGAATATTGTTCTTCCTTTTGCACTTGCATTGAGTCCGTTGCATTTTTGCCACTTCCTGTGCTTCGTAATCTTCTCCGGCAAACTCTCTTTATTCCAGTAAGTATTTTAGTACTCTTTCTCTTTCTTTGCCATGTCTAAATCACATGCCAGTTCTGCCAGTGAGGAACCAACCCCACTTTCTTGTGGTGAGTCTGTTGAGAGCCACACCGAGGAAGCTCATATTCTTCTTGAAGAGGATGAACATGCTAAGGATATTGAGGAGCCCCCCATATAATCTTGACAGACTCCTGGCCAGGCAATGCAGGACGCCCAATGTTAATTCCCTTAGGAAATTGGTGAAGCCTCCTGAAAGGATAAAGTTTGAGGCCTACAATCATGGGTTAGATTTTACCCAAGAAGAGGCCATTGGCCCTTATGACCTTCTTCTATCCTATAACCAGGTTAAACTGGTCAGATTCCCCCTTCACCCTCTCTTCCATTTTATCTTCTTCATTCTAGGATTAGCCCCACTCCAAGTCAACCCCAATTTATTCCGTATAATTTATATGCTCATCCTGGCAAATTGTGACCAAGATCTGCACCTGGAATTTGACGATCTCCTTCTGTGTTATCAAATCCTGGAGATCACACATAACGTGGGCAGGTTTATGCTATACCCCTTCAAAGGTAGAAACATATATGGGGGTACTAATGATTATGAGAAGGGGTGGAAAGAAAGGATGGTTTTGATCAAAAGCCCCTGTTTTTATCATCATTTTGCTTCCTTTCCTATCTCCAGCACTTTCGGTCCTGGCAAATTCAATCCTTACAAGATCCTTCATGGTCACTCAATTTCATGCTTTTGTCGTGATTGCGATCTCCATAGGGATGAATATATTTATGAGCCTTTTGGCATTAGTAGTGAAGGGTCATTTTCCAGTAAAGTTCATAGAAGGGTCAAGCTTTTGAGGAACACGTTTTGGTCTGAGCGTCTGTAATGTACTAATCTTCTGACTCTTGCTAATTTGCAGGATATATCTAGGTTAGGTTCCTTAGTAGAAATGTTTCGCCTGTCTCGTCCTAGACTTTTTGATGCTGACCCGGAGGTTACCCCAGACTTTACCATTCAAGGGACTCCTGCCCGAGTCATAACTGCAGCTTTCGCGTCTAGGTCTATTGTAGCATCCAAATCTGATGGATGCCAGAATGTTGCGCCTTATTTGCCTTAGCCTCCTTCATCTCGTCCTCGCCCTTCTACTAAGGGTAGGTCTTCAAAGAGGCAGAAGTTGAAAGGGAAAGCTAGTGAGGAGGGGGGAGCCCCAGTCCCCACCACTAAGAAGGCTATGACTGATAAGGCCAAGTCCATCTGGAATAAGGAATACTTTTATGCTTTCAAGGTCCTCGATGGTCCAGAACTTCCAGAGAGGGTGATGGGCATGATGATGAGGGTAGGTTTCCCCTTGGCTTTTTGCCTTTCTCTTTTTCCTATTTGACAACACTCTTGACCCCTGACTATTTCTTTGAATTCTCTGCAGACGTTTTACACTATAGGGGCTTTGTGCTATAATCGCCAGACCCGTATCGATGATTTGGCTCATCAGGATGATGAGGTAACCTATCTCAAAGCTTCCCTGGCCCTGGCAGATAGGAGGAAAACTATGCGGGTGCAAGAGGTTGTAGCTCTAAAGGAGGAGATGACAGCTTTGAGGGAGGCCAGAGCCCAGGTGAACGCTAAAAATGAGGACCTCAAGTACCGCCTGACCCTTGCCCATTTTGAATTGGAGATGTGTAGGAAAGGGGGGCTGGATATGCACTTAAGATATGAACTCCTCAACAATAGTGTTGCGGGGGAGTTCTAGCAGAGTGGTTTTGTCAATGCCCTGAAGAAGCCTGATCAGAGGAAGACGAAAGACCCTGATGCCATGGATGCCCATTTAGGCGTGCAGCCTCCCTATAAAGTTCTTGACTCTAGTCCGGCTCAGGAGCTCTTCTTAAAGTTCATTATCGGGGAGTCTGGTGCTGACCCTCAGAATTCAGAGGTTCCTCCCCTTCCTCCAACAGAGATTGTGGATACCCTTGGGCCAGGGTTCAGTGCTAAGTCCAAGACCTAGCATCCTCTTTGTCCTTTGTAAGGGATGTTGATAGAGCCACACTACGGATTTCTCTTTTGTTTTGAGTTCCCTTCCGTGGCACTATCACTTCCACAATAGGACAATATGGACCCTTTCTTTATCTCGGCGTTTCGTTTTGCCTCTGGACATTTGTAGTCCTTTGGATGTCTGGACATTTGTAGCCTTTTGGGCAAATTTTTTGTAATACATGTTTTATTTTAATGAAAAACTTTTCTTTTGTTCATGAATTGTCTCATGTTTCATGATTTGAATCTGCCAAAGTTCGTATGTCTTATCTGAAATTTGTTTTGTTACCAATATACATATATATGCTATGCCTATGGCATACAAGCTCTTGGTTTGATTGCAAATTTGTTTTTAAGGTAATTTTAGGAGTAAAATCCTATTTTGCTTGTGGCTTAGACATATGCCTTTGTCATTTTTAGCTTAGGAATAGATTCCTTTTGTTAATGGTTTAGGCCTGCGGCTTTGCCATTTTTAGCTTAGGAATAAATTATTCTTCTTAATGGTCTAGGCGTATGCCTCTGCCATTATTTAACTTAGGAATAAATTCCACTTAGTAATGGTCTAGGCATATGCCTCTGCCATTTTATAACTTAGGAATAAATTTCTCTTAGTAATGGGCTAGGCATTTGCCTTTGCCATTTCATACTTAGGAATAAATTCCTCCGTTTAATGGTCTAGGCATATGCCTCTGCCATTTTATAACTTATAAATAAATTCCTCTTAGTAATGGGCTAGGCATTTGCCTCTTCTATTTCATAACTTAGGAATAAATTCCTTCGTTTAATGGTCTAGGCATATGCCTCTGCCCATTTTATAACTTAGGAATAAATTCATCTATTTAATGGTCTAGGCATATGCCTCTGCCATTTTATAACTTAAGAATAAATTCATTTGCTTAATGGTCTAGACATATGCCTCTGCCATTTTATAACTTAGGAATAAACTCCTTTTTCCCTTTTTTTTAAAGAACATATGATTCGTTGGCAACTAACTGCTCAAATCAAAATTAGGCACTGGCCTCTTTTTATTAATCATAATAGGATGGATAACATCAAAATTAAACATAAATTTCCTTTACCAGGCCTAAAAAATTGAAACCTAAGAATAATACCTCTTCAGTCTGGAGGCATTTTGGGAGTTGGGATCCATGTGCCCGTTAGATTTCCTCAGTCGATAAGCCCCTTTGCCAATGACTTCGGTCACATTGTAGGGTCCTTCCCAATTTTTGCGAAGCTTACCGACGATGCCAATCTTCTTCATAAGGACCAAATCCCCAACTTGGAACTCTCACCTTTTTACTTTCTGGTTGTAGCTTCTCCCGACCCTCTGGTGATACTCAGCTAATCTGGTAGCTGCTTTGTCATGTTTTTCCTCTAGGGTATCAAGAGCATGCACCAGATTTTGATTGTTCTGATCTTCTTGATAAGCTTCAGTTCTTATGGTTGGCACTACGTTCTCTGTAGGGATGACAACTTTTGCCCCATAGGCTATGGAGAATGGAGTTTCTCCAGTTGGAAACCTTGGAGTGGTCCTATACGCCCATAAGACCTCTGGTAATTTGTCTGGCCAGCCCCTTTGGCATCTTCCAACTTCTTTTTAAGGTTATTCAGGATGGTTCTGTTTGACCTTTCAGCTTGTCCATTGCCCTGTGGGTAGCCAACTGAGGACGTTTAGAGCTGGATGCCATGTTGTTCATGAAACTCTTTTGTCCATTTGTTATCCAAGTTCAAGCCATTATCAATCATTATCACCCTCGGTGCTCCAAAGCAGCATATAATATTCGTCCATATAAACTTGATCACATGCCTATGTGTGATTGTTACATAGGACTTTGCCTCTACCCACTTGGTGAAATAATCTATGGCTATTATTGCTAGCTTAAATTCCCTTAAAGCTTTTGGGAGTGGTCTCACTATGTCAATCCCCCACTAGGCGGAGGATGAATACTATCTCTATGTATCTGACATTTATGGCATCTTCTGACATAAGCTTATGTATCTTGGGAAAGGTACGACCAAAAATAGCCATGATTGAGCACTTTATGAGCAAAGGACCTTCCTCATAAGTGATTTCCACATGTCCTGTCATGTATCTCCTTCATAATGGGTCTGGCTTCTAAGGGGGTCAGACACCTGAGGTATGGTTGATTGGTCGGCCAAACCTTGTTAAGTTTAGCCTACTAGGCTATGGTAATAAATAATAATAATAATAACAGTGTGTGCAAATAAACCCTTAAAGTTGACCTAGTTTTCTTTATCGCAAGTGCATGAATCAATTGTAATATAGTATAGATGAGATAGGGTATATCGAATCCACATAGACTATTGAATTCACAACTTCTTTATAATTATTGTAACTAAATTATGAAAGATAATTTGTTTGTTTAGTTTTCTAGTATTAAGTTGACAAGTAATAAAATAACATAAAAGTAAAGTAGATTGTGGTTTTGGTGTTTTGAAAGCAGTGGAGATAAAAATAGGGTATTTCTAACTCCACCAGTAACCTCATAATATATCCTCCTAAAAATAGGATCGTAAACATTGGCAAAATCCTAATCCCAAAAAAGGAATAATTAATGCATCATTGACACAAGCCATCATTGAACAAGCATAACTAGTATATGCATCTACTCTAAACTACTCCTACTAACATAAATTAAAAACATGTCACTCGTTATCTTTCCTTATGTATGGTTTGTCTAAATCAAGATTGCATGTTAATTACCACCATTATGTAGAAAATCATGAGTTAAGCATCCGAGTTCTAGCCTATATTGAATAACCATGATTATGCAAGACAAAACATTCATTTAAGCTAAGACAAGACATAGAATAAATGAACAATCTTATATAAAATCAAACATAATCAATCATCTACACAAGCATCACATACATGTCCTTCAATTTTCCCTTATACAATAAATATAAGAAAGAGTCTACATTACTTGGCTAGCGTTTTGTTAAAAATCTTAGATACCGATTTAGTTGTTCATGGTCGTGACAATCTGCATTGTTGATGTAGACATGCCTACCATGGTTATTCTTCTTGCACTAATCTTCAACAACCACGTATTAAGGCTCCAATATAATACGCTAATATAACACACCCAAACTTAAGGGAGACCCCTCTCTTTTATAGAAAAAGAGGCATCTTTGTTTGGTAATTTGATTGCTTCACGGTTAAGTCAGGAATGTGTATCATGATATTCCTTGAAGAATGACGTTAAATCTCACCAAATATGGTCAATATAGTGTCCAATATAGCCTACAGATCATCCCATATTGATTCTAGTTGAAATGGGTCCCACTGTTGTATATACAAGCTGCTGACGTGGCTTGGCTGTATTAGTCTTACCGAGTACTCGGTGAGAATTCCACTGAGTACTCGGTTGCTCTTGAGTGCTGCGCAAATGGGCGCAAGTGCGCTACAAGCTTTGGTCATTTTTCGTGTTAAGCGCAAGTGCGCTTACTTTCGCACTTTACCGAGTACTCGATGAAGGCACTACCGAGTACTTGATAGTTCTTCATCTTGAACTTTATTTTCTTTGCTCCGTTTCTCTTCTCGGCTTCATTCCTCTTCACTCATTTTGCATCCTTGACTTATTTTTAGTCATTTTTAGGGCTTTTATCCATGGTTTCGGCTCTCGAACAATCTTTAGTCACCAATCCAGTTATTTCACTGAATTTAACTCATTTTACATAACATGGCCTGAAACGTCATAAAACATGAAAACCGTATAAAAGCACCAATATAGTGATCTATATAAATATAACAATGTATAATTAGGAGCCTTAAATGTATGCTATTTGGCTCCTATCAAGTCCTCAAACTTCAACATTGCTAGTCCCTTAATAATCAATTAAATATAGAAAACTCTCAAAATTCGTGATGATTGTGTTTTTAACATAAGAAATTAAAACTAAATAACTAAACTATTCAACTAACAAATCATTTTCTTTCGTGAAGGTGTATGATTACACTTAGCACATATAACAAGCCTTTTAAACCCCTCGACAATACCGAGTGGACGAGTGAAGTCTCATGAAGGTTAAATATACTACCCACAAATTCTTTCATTCTTTATTTTTGTATGCTCATGAAATCAAATAATCATTAATCATGTAATGCTATAATTTCGTCAGAATAAAATGCATATAAGTTATCCCCACTCACTTATACGTAATAATTTTTACAAATTAAATCTAACAGAGTGGTCCCCACAGTGGTGAAATAAACTTGCTAATCTCTACAACCGATCTACATAGCTCTTCATGTTTTTTTTTTTAACATTCTTTATAGTAGACTAATCTCCCTTCTCCTACTTTATTGATCAAGTTTTGTCATGATATAACGTCAATATACTTTTTTCATTTTTATCCCTTTTTGGTGGAAAAATAATAAAAAGACAAGTAAAATAAAAAAAATACTTAGAGAATTCTACATCCATTCCCTATTCCTACGAATTATTCTTCTATTCCATTTTACTAGCCACTTTCATTCATGAGATCCTTCTCAAGCTCATCAACCCATTCTTTGGCACTTCTATATCATCCCATGTAGTTACTTGTTTGTCATCTTCTTCTCCATAGTCATCATTAAAAACTTTAGCATAAAATTAAGAAGCTATGGATATATATTCTGTTGCGGTATGAAAAATGCCATCACTTACTGCATTCTTAATTAATTTGGTTATAATGAATGGGTAAGGGAATTTCCATGTGGATGCTGTGAGGTTCCTATAAAGTTTAACATGCCCAAGCATACACCCAAGAATGATCTTTGGAATGAAATCCAATACCCCATATGAAAAAGTAATGAATATTAATTATTGTTTCATCCCGCCAATGCCGATATTCATTCGGATAAATCTGTGATACAATAACTGTATCTAGAAACCAATAATTGGGATTCATCCTTTGCTTGATGAGTGATACTTCGTCAACATGTGTATAATAGTTTGGACATATGGCGTTGATCATCTCAAGTATGGTAGGTGTGAATGGTTTTGGTAAAAGTAAAAATCTTTCATGTAACTCCTCAGGACACTCATAGAGAATACCCCATGCTTTCGCTATTGTATTGGCAGTGACATCAAAAGGCTGTATGTTGGGATCTAAACAAATTCGTAGGATGAGTTCTCCTTTGGTATTATGCCCCATAGCGGAATAGAACTTTTTCACAATTTCGGAATATGCTACTATAGCTGCTGGTTTCAACAAGCCGGTCAATCCTTGTTCCTCTAATAAATTAAAACCACTTTGCATTCTTGGGCTATTTATGACCTCTTTATCTTAGATAACTTCATATGCTAGCGAACTATACCTATGAATTGGTGAAACTTTTATTGGTTTTGGGGAAATAGTAGTACATCCCATAAGTTGTTCTTCTTTAGGATAGGTTGAAGAACCTACTGATTCTATTGTCCTATCTTCATCATCTAAAACTACTATGGGCGTAGTGTTGGTAGAAGCTGTACGAAAGGTAGATCGATGTGTTGGTCTCATTGTGAATAGGAGAATAAAGAACTTTAGGAAGAATGATTATCATTAATACTAAGGCTCTATATTTATAGATTTTAAATGTAGTCCTTGCCAAGGGAGAAATGAATTAATTTACTCCAGAAATTTGGAATAAAAATCATTTAGTATGGAAAGTATTAAAATGGTAATTAGATTTAGTCCAAAAATTTCCCTAATTGAAAGGGATTTCGTATTTATAGAAATTTCAGAAAATTCTCTTTTCTTTATGAGAATCTACTAAAACTATATAATGTACTACTATATTACATTCAAAGTCCTAATTTGAAAGAAAAATCAAAATACATAATTATATCTATTAATTTTCGGAATTTAGAAAAATATATTTTTGTTTCCAGGATTCACGGAGTACTTGGTGAAGAAACTACCGAGTACTCAGTAGTCCTTGTACCATAAATTTTTCAAAAATGACCTTTTCTTAATATATATATATATATATATATATATATATATATATATAATTGTACATAGAATATCTAAGAAGTTAGTAAATAGACTTAAATAAAATATTTAAAATGAAATAAAATAACTATATAGATATAATACATAAATATTTATATAAAATTAAGTAGAAAAGAAGTATCTATTTATATAAGTTAGAATTTTATAAAAATATATTTGAAAAATCGTACACTCCCCGAAACTTATGCGGACCCCAAACTTATATCGTTATATCCGCATAAATGAAAAATAGATAAAATATAAATAATTTGCTCAATAAATACCAAAATATCCATTTTCAATAATTTTTTAATATTTTTCGTTGGAGTTCAAGTACAAAAATTGCAAATAAAAAGAAATAAACCAAAAAGTACAAGATAATGATTTATGGCCAGCCTAAGGCAATATCTAGAATATGAAAATCTATGCCGGCTCATGGTCGACTACTCTCAAAATCCTAAGACTCGGATGGTGGTGGTGGATGAGAAGTAGAGCTGGCGCCTAATCACTATATGATAGCCTAAAATCCTCGAGTCATCTCTGCTTGGATCTCGGCTAGCTCATGAAGAATTCGCTCATGATGAGCTACCAAATCTATATACTGCTCCCTAGACAGAGACATTGTCTCCCTCTTCGTAGATGCCTAAGGCATTTCCTCATCGATAGCCTCGTCATCGTCATCCCCTCTATCAGCTGCATCCTCATCAGCCTCAGAATCATCATCCTTAGCCTCAAAATCCTCCTCCTCCAGGCCTGGACTCATATTGCCATGAGAATGGCTAAAGACTTTATATGGCATCGGCGTGTGGATGGGTCACTCCTCCTCGCCCTCATCCAGCTGAATTTTGAGATGTTATAAAATGTCGGTGATCAGAGAAGGAAATGGAAGCTGCCACTTCTTCACCGCCGCCTCACCAGAGAGCTCCTGCAACACGGTCCGCATAATCTGAACTATAACGCTCGGTATCAAGACCCAACGGCGAGCATAAAAGCAATACATCACCTCCAGAAAAAGACCTTGTCTCTTAGTGTCATGACAGCGAGGATGTACCTAATCATAGAGCACGGTATCGAGAAACCACAATCACTGGGGAATATACCTTTTCCCTACACATGTCGCGCTCTTTAGATCCCCATAGCACCCCTGACATATCCGCCATACAATCTCATAAACGTCGGGGAATGGCTCCGGAGGTGGTAGAAATCTAGCCTGTAACTCCTCTAGACACTCATCCGGAATGCCCCATATAGTTACAATGAGGGCGGTATCGACTATGAAGACTCAATCCCTCACCCTCGTAGTCAATCCGATCGATATGTTATAGACTAGGTTACGATAGAACTCGCGAACCATCTTGGGATAATACACAGCCAACACTGAAGTCAACAACGGCCTCAACCCCCGCTTCACCAACCTCTTGACACTTGATTTGGATTTTGGTCCGTGTCGGAAGTCGGCGTATTTGAAAGTGCGCTCGAGCTGAAAATCCTTAGCCAGCCCTATCTCCCGTGCCCTTTGGCACGCTTCGGCCTACCTTTGGTCTGATCATGCTTGAATCTTGGCAACTGTTGTTGATGATTCTCCCTCCTCTGTAGTTTTGCTCCTCTTCTTAGGTGCCATTGGAAAGATTTCGAATGGTTTTGAGTCATTTTTGAGAAATAAATTGATGTGTATATATATAAGTATATAGGTTCGAAAATGGGAGAGAAAGAGGGAATTTTTGTGCATTTTGGAATGGATTATTTGGTGGGTTTTGGTTGGATTAAGGCAAGAATGAATGTGTGAAGCTTGATTTGAGCAAAAATGATCAAAAATTGAGGATTTTAGGAAGAAACGAAGGTGTATATAGGCGTGTATATATATAGGTTCGAATTTAGAGAAGAATAAGGATTTTTTGTTTGAATCGAATGAAATAATAGGTGGGTTTTGGTCGGATTAGGGCAAGGATGATGATTATGTGAGTGGTTTAGATCAAAACGAACAAGAGTAGTGGATTCAGAGAGGAAAAGGATCATGTATATGTATATGTATATACATATGTATATGTATATATGTAGAGAGATATATGCATTTATAAATCGATTGGAGGTACAATTTTTGTTGGATAAAGAGTGATAGAGGTATATGAGAGTTAGGATGTAACTTTTTTTTTTGAAAGAGAAGATGAGTATTATGTGATTTATGAAGAGAGAAAAGAAATCCTATAAGAATTGCCGAGTTCTACCCGGTTCAGTTCAAAATTTAAGTCACCTAGTACTCGGTGAAGATACTACCGAGTACTCGGTAGTTCATAGTTGCAAATTTTTTTCTTTTAAACTCATTTCTAATTTCTGATTCATTCATTTACTCCAATACGTACTCCTCTCTCTATACCTCATCTAAACTTAATAAAAACATAAGTTAACTAAAATTAGCTAAGATTAATTAAACAAAAAGTAAGATAACTAAAATCTTATTATTACATACCCGTCTAAGAGAACATGAACTCTCTTATTCGGTGCCTAATTCTTAAAAATTATTAAACTAATCCTAAAAACATTCCTCACAATAAAATAAATCATAAAACATGCAAAAAGAACAGAAAATTTAATTAATATACAATTCCGGATTACCGGCACCAATCTTTACCTTTTTTGGCAAGACCGCATCTAATTGTGTTATCCAACACCTTTTCTCTCTGCTACGCATCCACCAAATTTTGGTCTAAGTTTGGAAAGTAAGTCGTTAATTGGTGTCCATTGTAAATATTTAGCCATGAGCAAGACATCAAGCAAATAATAATCGTCATATAACTTATCTCCTTTAACAAGCTCTATATTCATCTCATGTTTAATCCTTGTGTCCAACGATTTTTTCATCAACGCATGAGGTAATATGTCTTCCATCACCTCATCAATCTCCTCAATTATATAATATTCCTCTCTTTTATTATCGTGAACTTCTTCCTCGAGACATGGGGAAATTAATTCTTTGAATTCACATGATGTCTCAATTAACTTTTTAGGTTCTTCAAATTCTAATGTTGATAAATCTATTTGTGCAGAACTGAATGGTATATTCGAGGTGATTGGTAGCGACTCTAGTGGTTTTTGCCATGACTCTTCGTATAGTGCTTTTTCTATAGCTGCGATGTCATCAAGGTTAGATTGTATTTGTTTATCCCAATCGATATTTGTGAAATCCTCCTTTACTTCAGGTAATTCATCCTTTCTAACCTCTACTTGTACCGACTCTTCTTGGGAGGTTTCATTATTTACCTCAAATTGTTCCTCTATTTGGTTATAATCATTCTCTTCGTCCTCATAAGTTATATAGAATGGACTAGTTTCCTCTTCATCACTAAGAGACCCTAGCTCAATTATACTTTGGTCTGTTGTATAAACTACCACTTTACATGGCAGTTCCTCTTCTCTTCTATTCAAAACACTAGTTAGTTGCTCTACTAGGGTTTCTAACTTACAAAGGGATTGTGAATGAGAATGGACTAATTGCGATTTGACTTTTAACGTTCTAAGGGCAGTCACAACACTATCTTCAAATTTGTTTGACTGGGGAGGTGAACATGGAATTAGATCCGGAACAAAATCTTCATATTGAGGTTGATTTAAATCATATGAATAACATTTTTGATTATCTAATTGTAAGTACGAATTGTCTACCTTGTGTGTAATCTCCTCACACTCATGAGTTGTTGCTTCAATATTCCCTAAGGTTGCTAAAACTTTATCTTCAAAACTTAATGGCTCTTGGGAAAAATATTGATTTGACTCCTCAAATTGGAATTTATTAGATGGTTGAGGGTAGTAATCTTTATTATATGATGAAATACTAATTCCTTGGTCATATAATTGAGAACTCGATGGTTGATTGAAATATCTTGGATCTTGATTTAAGCTTTGATATTGACTTCCCATGTATGGTTTGTGATATAAAAAACTGGGATCGTCTAACCAACCCAGATTATATATATTATAATATGGAATATTGGTCGAATTGGTGTAGGTGTTATACATTATTTTTTATTTTTATTTTAATATGACTAAATACAAATAAAAAGAAAAAGAAATATAAATTAAGCAAGAAAAGTAAAGGAGAATTATGCAATAATGATAAATACACTTAAAACTCACAAACGGTCCAGCAAAATAATGGCCACCTGCTCCTTTGGTTCTCTTTTTGCTTATTTCGGTGTACCTCGTCAAAACACACAATTCAAGTTTAAAAAGAAGAAAATAAAAATAAAGCAAATAAATAATCTAGCTATAATAATTATTTAGAAGTATAAAAAATTGTTAGTTCCTAGCAACGGCACCAAAAACTTGATCGGTCGGCCAAACCTTGTTAAGTTTAGCCTACTAGGCTTGGGTTATAAATAATAATAATAATAATAATAATAATAATAATAATAATAGTGTGTGCAAATAAACCCTTAAGGTTGACCTAGTTTTCACTATCGCAAGTGCACAAATCAATTGTAATATAGTATAGATGAGATAGGGTATATCGAATCCACAGAGACTATTGAATTCACAACTTTTTTATAATTATTGTAACTAAATTATGAAAGATAATTTTCTTGTTTGGTTTTCTAGAATTAAGTTGACAAGAAATAAAATAACATAAAAGTAAATATAGATTTTGGTTTTGGTGTTTTGAAAACAGTGGAGATAAAGATCTAGAGTATTTCTAAATCCACCACTAACCTCATAATATATCCTCCTAATCATTTAATTGTAAAGGGCGGTCCATCATATGTGAATCATATATATGGTTGCAAACATTGGCAAAAACTTAACCCCAAAAAGGAACAATTAATCCATTATTGGCACAAGTCATCATTGAACAAGCATAACTAATATATACATCTACTCTAAACTACTCTGACTAACATAAATTAAAAGCATGTCACTCGTTATTTTTCCTTACGCATTGTTTGTCTAAATCAAGATTGCATGCTAATTACCACCATTGTGTAGAAAATCATGAGTTAAACATCCGAGTTTTAGCTCATATTGAATAACCATGATTGTGCAAGATAAAACATTCATTCAAGCTAAGACAAGATATAAAATAAATGAACAATCTTATAAAAAATCAAACGTAATCACTCATCTACACAAGCATCACATACGTGTCCTTCAGTTTCCCCTTATACAATAAAATAAGAAAGAGTCTACATTACTTGGTTAAGGTTTTTAAAAATCCTAGATACCGATTTAGTTGTTCATGGTCGTGGCAGTTTGCATTGTTGATGTAAACGCGCCCGTCATGGTTGTTCTTCTTGCACTAATCTCCAACAGCGACATATTAAGACTCCAATATAATACACTAATATAACACACCCAAACTTAAGGGAGACCCCTCTCTTTTATAGAAAAAGAGGCATCTTTGTTTGGTAATCTGATTGCTTCACGGTTAAGTCAGAAATGTGTATCGTGATATTCCTTGAAGAATGACATTAAATCTCACCAAATATAGTCAATATAGTGTTCAATATAGCTTAGAGATCATCCCATATTGATTCTGGTCAAAATGGGTCCCACTGTTATATATACAAGCTACTGATGTGGCTTGGCCGTATTAGTCTTACCGAGTACTCGGTAGCTCCTGAGTGTTGCGCAAACGGGCGTAAGTGCGCTACAAGTTCTGGTCATTTTTCGTGTTAAGCACAAGCGCGCTTACTTTTGCACTTTACCGAGTACTCGGTGAAGGCACTACCGAGTACTCAGTAGTTCTTCACCTTGAACTTCATTTTCTTTGCTTCGTTTCTCTTCTTCGCTTCATTCCTCTTCACTCCTTTTGCATTCTTGACTTATTTTTGGTCCTTCATAGGTCTTTTATCCATGATTTTGGCTCTCGAACAATCTTGAGTTACCAATCCAGTTATTTCACCGAATTTAACTCGTTTTACATGACATGGCCTGAAACGTCTTAAAACACGAAAACCGTATAAAAGCACCAATATAATGATCTATGTAAACATAAAAATGTATAATTAGGAGACTTAAATGTATGTTATTTGGCTCCTATCAATGGTCCTCCAAAGGACCTTCTATATAATTTTTCGTTGGTTAACGAATATCTGGCAGACTTCTTACAAATTTTGCGTGCCTCGGGCTTATTTTTGGGCAGGATTCCATCCCTCAGGTAAGATACGATGGGGTCCATCCAGCTAGGCTCCCAGGATATTATACAGACACTAACTGGTTGCTTAATGCTTGGAATCTCAAGATAATCAATCGGGGCCAGCCTAGTTAGGTCCCGAGTGTTAGATGATGCCATGTTGTCTAATTTGTCCGCAGTTTCTTTCTACTCCCTTGGTATTTGTTCAAGGCTGAACTGATCAAAGTGACACAGCGCTGTTAGAGCTAGAGCCCTATATGGTTCTATCTTTTCACCAGCTTCATACTCTCCGATGACTTGCCTAACAACGAGTTGAGAGTCGCTGTAAATTTTGAGGCGTCTGACCTGGAGACTCTAGCATAATCTGAGCCCTGCTAGCAGTGCCTCGTACTCGGTTTAATTATTTGAGGCTAGAAATTCCAAATGGACTAACTGCTGAATTCTGGTACCGTCCGGCGTTATAACTTCCAGACCTACACCAGCCCCTGATGCTTTGACTGATTTGTCAACATATAGACTCCATTCTGGCTCTTCTGGCTCCTGATGCTCCAACTCTTTGTTGCGTCGATTTCTATTGCTCCTACGGAAGTCTTGCAAGTGGTATCGATGGCCCCAATATGGTGCCAAAAACCCGGTCGATTTGCGTAACCAGAATCTACCAGATAATACTTGCATGTATTGATTAGACAGAAAAGAAATTAAACAAAACAAATTTAATACATTTTTTGAATATTGTATGCAAGATATATTGTTATTTGCAAAATACCGGTTGGTGGCTTTGGAAACTCAAGTGGTTGGTCTTTCATACACTCATTCAGAATGCGCGAATCAACATCAGATCCTTCCTAACCTACTAGAACAAATATGAACTTCAGATTGAAAGAACACACTGCTATGACATTTTGGGTTATATCCCATTTTCTGCCACGAAATGGTGTTTGTCGGTGCAAAGGGATTTGTGCATGGATGTGGGTGTCATCTATTGCACCCACATAATCTTTAAAGAAGGGCCAAAATTTATTTTTCTATCTAATCTCATTTGGGATGGCATTGAAATCGGGTGGAATAATAATTTTCGCGCCCAGGAGTTGAACATAACCTAACATATAATGGAAGTGGCGGCTAATCGTTTCTGTTGAGTGCTGAAATCTTTCTACCGACACCCGGTTTCTGATATTATGCGATAAAGTTAGTAAGAAAACACCTACTTGTTCCAATACAGTTAAATCTCTCGAATCTTGAAGCCCTAATGTTTTTAGCCGCTCACATAGTTCATTGAAACAGGTGGAGAAACCCGAAAATTTTTGTAGCAACGTGTTTCGTTGTTGATGATCTCAATTATATAATTTCTAACACTTAATGCAGTCCTACATGGAACTAGCCTGGGTTGCCCTATGTCTCATCGATGTACTTGAAGACTTGATGCATTACAGAAATACACGCTTCCAAGGTCTCATTCATCTGGAGCATGTGATGAGTCGGCAAACGGTTGTCCATGTTTCAACTACTCTGGCAAAAATCATAAAAAACAGATATTGTCAATGCTTTCGCAATTCATTAAAACCTAACTATTGTGCAAGAAATAACAAATTGTTAATAACAATGAAGATTTTGTGAAAAAATAACTCATAAAAATAACTGATTCGAAGATTTTTTCGAATTATATATAATTTTTTAATTTTATATATTTTTTACGAAATTTATAAGTTTTTTTTTCGAATTATATATATATTTTTACAAATTTTATATATTTGTTTCGAATTTTATATGGTTTTTTCGAATTTTATATTTATTTTCAAATTTTATAATTTTTTTCAAAGTTTAATATATATATATAGAAGTTATGACATATATATATATATGTATAAAGAGAACAAAGGTAATATACAGATATATACACATATATATACCTGAAGTTTTTGCACAGATTGCTTCTTGATTGAGTGTACAAGATATATTGCTTGAATGAAATGAAGGAACTATGCTTGGCACACCAAAAATATTGAATTTGTACCTTAAAACATTCGAGCCTTTGCCAACACTTTATAGACATGAATGAGAGGATAGTGTTATATTAAATGAAAGGACAAGCTGCATTTATAGACATGCCTGTGAGTTCACAGTATGCATGCATGTGAGTTCACAGTACCCTACACCCAAATCCAACATTTATCTTCAGCAAACTTGTAAGGAAGCAATTATTTTTGTACTATAAATACAATTGACCTCACTCACATGCATATGAATTACAGTACCCTAATTAAAAAGTTAAAACAAGTAGCTGGAATAATGGCAGTTCACAATACCGAATAAAATAAATACATGAATTCGAATTGAACAATAGTGTTCGAAATAAAACAATGTCAGAAGAACATAGACACACGAATCCAAATTAAAACATAGTCCATCATTAAATAGACAAGAAATAAAACAGTCTGGAGGAACTGCGAAAAACCCCCACATAACCTAACAATCACGGGGACAAAAGATTCCCAATCCACTCCCTCCGATTCGCATCATCCACTGCCAAAAAGAATTCCCTCCACTCCAAATCCGCCTTAAGGGTGTTAAGAACCTTGAAGTAAACGCTGGTGTCCAACTCCATTGTCTTCAAGATATGATTACACTCAATAAGCATCTAGGTAGGAGTTTTTTTGGCAGAACGGATTGGAGATTCCCCCTCTTGCTCTTTCACCTCCGTCTATGATGTAGGAACTCTGGAAGATTGCGCCTTCATTGCTGCAATGACTTTGTCGGTATTTTGGGCGCTAACGGAACTGACCTTGTCCAATGCACGCCCGAGGATTGAAGCAACTTCCGAACTGACTATTGTTTTCTTTGTTTTCTTATGAATAGGTTTGGGAGAAGGAGTGAACTCACCAACTTCCTCATCATTGAGATCCAAGTCAGTGTAAGCTGGTGAAGGACGAGAGGATGAATCGGTACGTGATGGGGATACCCTAGCCGAAGACTGAACATACCTCCCAGTGGCAGTTCCACATCTGAATATGCCATCCAAATCACGGTAATAAGAAAAACTTTTCTTTTTGAACTTCTTTAGTTCCTACAAAATAAAACCAGAGCATTTGAAGACATCCGATTAAATTCAAAATCAAAAGGGAACTGAAATCAGCAAACATCCCACATCCTTCAGTGACCCAGTAATCTTCATCATTCCATTTTAAAAGAGGATGCATATTTAAAGAAAAAGACATTATTCAAAAATATCTTCTCAAGTTCATTTCAGATCATAAATTTCAAACTTGCTTTAAAAAATCAAGAGTCACAAATAACTGTAAATTCAGTTTATTTGGTTTTTAACTTTTCTCAAGTGCTATAGAAAATTGACTGTAAAACATTACATAAAAGTTATATATATGTATATGCACTCCATTCAACAAAGCAACAACTAATATATGATTGAGTCATCATTGATAAGGAAAGAAAAGAAAGAAATGAACTATATATGAACACAGACGTGCAAAGTACCATTTTTATGAAATCAAACCATTTGGGCATGCTCTATGCAATCTATCCCTTCTCAAACAATTTGTAATTACGGTGCATTACAAGAAAATACTGTGTATGCACTCAATTCAACCAAGCAATCGATTTATACTAGCAGCAATATTCACCTTTTTACCTTGTAATTTAAGTAATGTAACTAAGGAGAAATAAAAAAACTAGTGTTATGGAGGAACATGAGGCTTTATTTGGCACAACTTGGACAGTGACATGCATGCATTATATATATATATATATATATATATATATATATATATGGAGGACAACTATTTAATGGTGTGGATAGGACAAAATGTGCCATATGCTTTAACCAAATTGAGCAAGGTTATTCATATATATAGAAGTTACTGCAAAACTAAAGTTCAAGAATTATTTGTGAATTTTATTATTCTTTAAAACAATTTTAAATTCATTGAGATTGGTAGTACTCACCTTAGGTTTAGTTGCCCAACTCTCTTCGTCAAGAATGACCATCCCGTATTGTGGTCATAGCCATTTCCGCTAAATTTCATTAATCTGTAAAAAAATATCCACTCATCCCTCAAACGTGTCACGGCCCGAATTTCCTTATTCCTAAACAGAGCCTAAGAAGTCCAAGGGTGACGTAAACCATATAATAAACACGAAAGGATAAATGCGGAAGACGAAATGTGGATCTAAACCAATCATTCATCTTAACAAATCTAATCCCCCTATACCCCTAATCAATGCCACAAGCATAGTAGGAGAAGTGGAGAAACAAAGGGGAGAGAATGGGAACAAAATAAAAGGATGTGCACAAATCAGACTCCACCGAGTTGTTAGAACCAAACTCTTTGGAAATTTCTGAAAATGGAAGTTTCAAATATGAAAAAAGTGAGATTTTGCAATTCGACTCCGTTTTTCGCGCCGCCGGTCCCGAAAAATCACAAATATTTGAAAAGTGAGTTTTTCATTGGTGGAACTAAAAAATAGTCACCGAGACCTAGGTAAAATCATAAAACGTAAACTTTGTATAAAAGTGATTCTTTAAAGTTTCATAAAATCTTCCATCTTGCCCCCGGTCTCCGTTTTGACCACCGCTGGTTTCTAAAAGTCAAAATCTTTACAAAAATGAGTTTAAAATTATTTCTAAAACAAGATAATTTCTGAGGCTATAGGGGTGGGCGAAAACGGATTTTTTCATTCAAAACAAAAAAGATTTGTTTGAAAACCTAAAAAATATGCCGTTTCCGGCTGGACACCTAATAACTATATTCAATAACGAGAATCCACTACACAACACTAAACGAATTCATAGATTTATAGTCAAATGCCCTAAAGTGATATATGTCATAGTTTTTCACAAAATGAAATAGTTTACATTTCCAGCATCGAAATGCACCAAAAGAATAAAGTCCCTGCGCTTAGCGCTCCAAGGGACAGACATCATGGTAAACTACTTGGTTAACATGCTAGCCGACAATAGAATAAGTTTACGGTTTGCAACACTTAGCAAAATAAGCATACGTGTAAATCATCAACTAAGCTCTACAAAAAAAATACTACGCCTCCATATGTACAAAAGACGAAATCAACACCATATCTCTATCGAGAGACTACGGATCTCCCGAAAAGGGACCACCACCTGAAAAATATATAAGTCGTGGGGTGAGCTCACTAGCCCAGTAGAGGAAGCGTCATCGCCTCAATCTCGGTAGTCCGAGTGGTACAACCAACCCAAAGCTCATGTTACTAATCCTAGGTCGGTCTCTTGTCCCACATGGCTCTCACGCCAATCTGGGACCCCATCGAATCCAACAAGAAATTTTCCCCAACATGCTGACATTATAGTCATTCAAACATAACATGCTTCAACATAGAAATCATAATCACATATATGATATTTTAAATGTAATATGACTCAACACACCCCATGTTATACCCAATTCGCCCAACACAGGTTAACGGATACATACTCTGGCCATTTACTTTTGAAGATACAAGCTCATCAAGTAATGTAGAGTACCGTACCGTTTCTTCTCAAGTGCTTTTGACACTTCACACTTTCAACAAGGAAGAGCGGTTGCACGAGAGCCCAGATTGCAACTCCGTGCCCCAAGACCACAAAGGTTAAGAATATGAGCCCCTCTTACGACTCCCAAACCAATATCACGTTTTTGGACTTACTAGTTCCGTTGGGGTGAAACACCTCCTAGCCAGTTGTAACGATGATCCGACACAAGACTACCCACACATGATTACACGGCCCGTATATACCAACACCATGATTTTGACACTACACGATGTACTCAATATGCATCAAGGTTTTCATTAACAATCATGTTCCATCACAATATATGATTTTCTCATTTACAATATATTGTACTCAATAAAGCCATCATGCTTACAATTTCACACTTATAAGCAATGGTTCACAACATGCTCCATCACAATACATGATCTTCTCATTATGCAATATATTGTACTCCATTTATCACAATGCTTATAATTTCACATTTATAAGCAATAAACCACAACAAGCATTTATATCACACAATCATGCTTTCAAATGCCTAATTGATCGTCTAAGTTGTCAAGACTCTACTCGCATATATATATATACGACATATATACACATAGACGCACACACCCTCGTACAAAAACTAAAATAATTCATTTATCCCCTACCTTAATTCCAAACAAGCCTATACAAGGATGCTAAATAGGTCCAAGCAAGGTCACCAATGTCAAGTGTGCCTCCAAGAATAAGTTGGTTGCACAACCTTCACAATTCTATTCAATACACCATATAATGGAAACAAGATTACTATAATGTTAAGAACAAGCCTACAATGATAAAAAAAATGGCTCTAACCACGTGAAACAAACCAAACCCTAAGGATAGCAAAACTAGGGTTCCATGAATGGAATACTCAAAAGAAAATAGATAGATATGACACTTACCACAATCTCCAACCCAAAAGTGATCTCAAAACACAAGATGAATTCCAAGCTTCCAAAAACCGAAAATCGGTGAAAACGTTCAACCTATGGTTCTTAACAAAGATTCAAGAGAAAAGGAAACCAAGAATCAATAGTTGAACATAATACTTCAAGAATAAAAATCTAGGGTTTGAAGTTCAAAACCTCAAGAGAGCTAGAAACTTACCCCAATACTTAGAGCAAATTGAAGAGGAGAGCAATCCAAACAATTCCCATGTTGAAAACTTCTTCAAACTTCAAATGGAAGGAGATGAAATCAATGAAGAAGTGGAAGAGGGGAAATAGAAGTGTAGAGAGAAATGAGTTTGTAGAGAAATGGAAAATTCTTGCAATGAAAGACTTATGAAGTTGTAGAGATTTCCCACTAGCTCTCACACTCATCCAATGGCCTACAATAAATGTGAAAGAAAAGGGAGGAGATCCAAGGGCCACAAAGTGATCTTGCAAGAAGGCTAAAACTCAAAACCCAGAAAGCTAACTCAATGCCAAATAAGGCCTTAGCATCTAAGGGTTGAGAATAAAGCAAGGAAAATGAATAAAGGATCCAAAGGTTGATATGAAGTCTTGCAAAATGAATGACCAAGAATAATCATTCTTGCATTTGTGTGTCATCCAAACAAGGTCTTTATGATCCAAGGGTTGAGATTAAAGATGGGAGAAGAAGATTAATGGTTAGGAGTGAGACAACACATAATAGTGGGAAATGGCCAAATTCTTCCCAACTTAGGATTAATTAGAAGAGTGTCATCAAGACTCTCAATTACCCCTTTACCCCTTGTCATCCTCTCTATTTACCACCATGCCACTCTTACACCAACACTTAGCTAAATTTTTACAATTTCCACTAAGTTCTTTTAATATGAAAATACCAATTTACCATTCGGTCATTTATTTCCCGGAATCGTTTTCTACAATTTTCATTATTCTCAAAATGAAAATACAATATGCAACATACAAATTTAATTTCACATAAAACAAGTAAGTCATACTAAGCATATAAACATATTAAACACATAATCATGTATGTATTTAATCATTAATAAAAAAAATTAATTAGCATGTAAAAATACCGGATGCTACAACTTCCATACCTTAGGAGATTTCGTCGTCAAAATCAAGACGTAACTAAAGAAGAAACAAGTCCGAGTATTTTTCCCGAACTTCACGCTCACGTTCACAAATTGCTTCCTTGACATCATGATGGTTCTATAAGACCTTAACTAACGGGATGGTTTTACCTCGCAAAACTTGCTCTCGAGCATCCAAGATCCTCATTGGTTCGCTCCCCGTAGGACACATCATCGGCAACAACGACACACGTCCAACTCAAGACATGAGATGGATCCGGCCCGTACATGAGAAAGATGAACACATGGGATAAGCACTGTGAACCTTGGTGAGCTCCTATGGTAACACACTTAGTAAGCCACTACCCCATAATCACCCAAAAGCACAAAGGGACTAAGCCAAGGTCCAAAACTCAAGGTGAGACTAAAGGTCTAAACAATAACTACCAATACCACCATGACTATAATGATTATACCTCAAGCATATGTGTTACGTTAAGCTCAGTAAGGAAGATCAAATATGCAACCTTAAGAGTACTGGTATGATACACTACCTAGCAAAACATATGCCAATGCCATAAATCAAAGACACCAAATCCTCGAAGATCAATGGTTACCCTTGGCTCCATAAACATATCACTCAGTTTACAATCGTAACCACTAAGGTACTAGATCCATAATCACGATCACAATACATACTACATATATAATGACCTCGATCAATTTCTCCACAATTCAATTTTATAATCATTATATCATTGTCTTTCTGAATCAATCATTTTGAACCTCAAATTCTCAATTGGTTCAATTAATACTCACTTTATCATAATGCTAAGGTTATACTTTGAATCTCCAAAGTCTAATCATAATTAAACCTCGATTACAACCCACCATATTATGGATAAGCTATGATCCAACTTCGATTACTCAAGTTACCAATCTATAACAAAATATAATAGTCTCCTAAGAAGGCACCTCAATCTACTCCTTTAATTAACGGTTCAATTACAATCGTTCTTCAACTCAATTCACTAGTTCATACGTTTCATACAATCCCTATTCCAAACCACTTAGATGCTACCACATACCATAGCACATCATACCCTACAACTCACTCTCTAATGTTCACAACTTCATTGCTCAGTGAAACCTGAATGTTTCAAAGTCAAGTCCCCAACTCTAAAATCGAATGGTATGACTAGTTCTACCATAAACCACACATCAAAAGGTAACAAAAGTCACATGTTCCTAAGAATCCCTTAATATAGAAACAGGATAGCTAAAACGTACATCAATGAATCCTTAATCCTCAACGAAAATAGCTTATACTTTCCTCATACCATAAGCACAGTTAATTAATATAACCCTACACTTGGTACAATAAACCTTAACTCACGTAACGAGGTACATTACTGAAACCCCGTAGAAGTAAACCAACTACACAACCACAAAGTGAGAAAGACCATACTCCAAGTACGCGATGAAGAAAAAGAAGGAAGGCAACAAAATCACTACTCATGTGAAGACACAGACACGACCAACGACATGAAAGACCAAGGCAATCTACCACAATAACTCATTACTACCAATGCCCACATGGTCACTCAACACCCGACACATCAAGTGTTGACAAGGAACTCACACTCAATCCGACTCATGAACTCTAGTGATCAACCACTAATGAACCTCAAGGTTACAAGTCATACCTCCGTTCAACTAGGAACCACAATTATGTACTAACTAACATTCACTGCATAATCACACTACTTTATACCTCAATCATAGTAATCCTAACATCTCAAATTTTCATTCTTTCTAGGTCCACAAAGGTCTAAACTCATACTCTAACTGTGACATAAATCATACAATACCAATAACTATTTATCATGTCCGCAATCTCCTCGTGACAAATAGACATACTCCTAACCTATTCCTCAAATCATGTTTCTATAAACAACACTCTCGTATATTAACTAATAATCATGCCTCAAGTAAATCAATTATTAGCTACAACACTACCAAAAATCAACATCAAGATGTCCAATCAAAATCATCACTAATACATGAGCCTAAACGTACACCAACCCTTAAAAATTTTAAGCATCACTTATTAACTAGCAATTGTTTCCTCAAACACCATTCCTACTTTTAATAAATAAATCAAGACTTATATACAAGCCCACTACTTATAAGCTAAAGAAAATGCAAGATCATTCTTTACATCACTAAGTCACACACAATGCTTCACAACTTTTTCATCATAGATAGTCACTTCAAGGCTCAATAACACATCTCTTAGTGTTACACCAACTTACAATCCATAATCAACGAATCACTACTCTTATACCTCAAATTCATCGATAACAATGGAAGAATACGGTTACATCATAACCCCAAGTAAAACAACCTCGAACCACTATAATGATACTCGGTAACACACATTGAATACCATAAGAGAAAACATCAACTAGTAACGACCCCAAAAAGGCAATTCAACCTCACGATATCTACATAAGGGCATCTAACCACCAAATCACAAAACCTCTTAATGGTTCGAGCAAAAGCAAAAGCAAAATCAAAGCTTAGGAGACACCACTTAATCTCCAATGACATGTTATCACTACGTAACGTATCACAATCGCTAAGTCCCCATAGGAGATCTACTAAGACACAAGGGAAAGAGGAACTCATCCCCAAACACAGAATGATACCGGAGCGGCTCATGCTCGGACAACAAAATTGCTCATCCATCCTAGGCATACACTCTTACGTGAAACATCACAAAAAAAACCTAACCAACACCTTGCTAAGATTAGGTTAAAATCGAAGACATAGTCACTAGTACCATTCACCAGAGGATAGCCCCTTCACACTTGCCATCTTCCATAAACCTAACGCTCTACCGGGTAAGTCGAAACATTGCGTTCGCAAGACAAAAAAAAAAAATTCCTAACAACCGTCGGTAGCTACTCACTCACTCGAGAAACTATGAAACTCTAGACATTAGTCTAACTCAACACCGCTTTGAACTTTAAAAAGGTCAACTGAGACACTACCTTTCAAAACAATACGCTTCTTGAACACGTCAAACAAGTAGTTTACAAGACCCGTGAATGACGTCGATGCCATCCGATACAATGCCACAACAATAGGCATGGTACATGGCCTAAACCCAATAGAAAACTTTATATCACGTGAAGACATAACAAAAATTTAAATAATCGGGAAGGACATCCCAACACTCGTACAAACACTCGATACGTCAACAAAACCACCTACTTCTTCGTCGGCCTCTCTTGCCAACAAGACGTTAGGTGAGTCACGATTTCCAAAAACCATGAAAAGCAACACTAGCGTCACTCCAAATGCCCATAAATGAAGTATTCACTCTCTAACTTACAGATAGTTATACAGCCCCTATCATAATAAGAAGCAAAAGAAGAGTCTTCGTAATCACCAAAGAAGAGGAAGCAGTCGCCCAAAGGCTTGCCCATAGACACACAACCTCGAAAGCAATCAATTCGCACACGGAAGGTTGATAACCAAACCATGCCCAAAATAATGCCGAAGCTCGTCATGCCAAAGGGAGTGAAGCCAAATGATAACGACCGTCGAGCAATCATGACATCACAATCGCGACACACTCAAGTCAAGTACACACTATATCACACTAGTGCCTAGATAAAACATGCGCCATCAAGAGAAGAAAGCTAATTCCCAAGATGAAACAAGAGAGAAGTAAAGGCTAAAGTGACAAGGAAAATAACGATCCTGGATCATAAGTAAGCTATCCAACTTCTGAAGACAAAGAGGAAGGAATCTAAGCAACACTAACATAAAGGTATGCAGCCAACGTAATACCGTCATGCCGAAATATGCACAAGCGCCTTTTTAAAAAAAATCTCCACTACTAGGTGACAAGTCGTAATCTAAAGACCACGAAGCAAAAAGTGATAACTGCCCTCACCCGTCGTCCCATAGAGATAGAACACGCTCTGTTAACAAGCTGTCACACCCCGAATTTCCTTACTCTTAAACGGAACCTAAGAAGTCCAAGGGTGACGCAAACCGTACACTAAACACGAAAGGATAAATACGGAAGACGAAATGTGGATCTAAACCAATCCTTCATCTTAACAAATCTAATCTCCCTAGACTCCTAATCAATGCCACAAGCATAGTAAGAGAAGTAGTGAAACATGGGGGCGAGAATGGAAACAAAATAAAAGGTTATGCACAAATCAGACTCCACCGAGTTGTTATAACCAAACTCTTTGGAATTTTCTGAAAAATTGAAGTTTCAAATATGGAAAAAGTGAGATTTTTCATTTCGGCTCCGTTTTTCGCATTGTCGGTCACGAAAAATCACAAAATTTGAAAAGTGAGTTTTTCTTTGATGGAACTAAAAAATAGTCACCGAGACCTCGGTAAACGCGTAAAATGTAAACTTTGTATAAAAGTGATTCTTTAAAGTTTCATAAAATCATCCGTCTTACCCCCGGTCTCCGTTTTGACTACCACTGGTTTCTAAAAGTTGAAATAATTACAAAAATGAGTTTAAAATAATTTTTAAAACAAGATAATTTGTCGGGACTACGGGGTTGGGCAAAACGGATTTTTTCATTCAAAACGAAAAAGATTTGATTGAAAACCTAAAAAATATATCGTTTTCGGCCGAACACCTAATAACCACATTCAATAACGAGAATCCACTACACAACATTAAACGAAAAAAATTCATAGATTAATATTCAAATGCCCTAAGGCGATACATGTCATAGTTTTTCACAAAATGAAATAGTTTACATTTTCGGCATCGAAATGCAACAAAAGAATAAAATCCCCGCGCCTAGCATTCCAAAGGACAAATATCATGGTAAACTACTCAGCTAACATGGTAGTCAACAAAAGAATAAGTTTACGATTTGCAACACTTGGCAAAATAAGCATATGTGTAAATCATTAACTAAGCTCTACAAAAAAAAAAAATACTACGCCTCCAAATGCACAAAAGGCGAAATCAACACCGTATCTCTACCAAGAGACTACGGACCTCCCGAAAAGGGACCACCACCTGAAAAACATATAAGTCATGGGGTGAGCTCACTAGCTTAGTAGAGGAAGCATCATCGCCTCAATCTCAGTAGTCCGAATGGTATAACCCACCCAAGGCTCATGCTACTAATCCTAGGTCGGTCTCTTATCCTACATGACTCTCACGCCAATCCGGGACCCCATCTAATCCAACAAGAAATTTTCCCCAACATGCTGACATTATAGTCATTCAAACATAACATTCTTCAACATAGAAATCATAATCACATATACGATATTTTAAATGCAATATGACTCAACACACCTCATGTTATACCCTATTCACCCAACACTGGTTAACGGATACATACTCTCTCCATTTACTTTTGAAGATACAAGTTCATCAAGTAATGTAGAGTACCACATTGTTTCTTCCCAAGTGCTTTTGACACTTCACACTTTCAACAAGGAAGAGCGGTTGTACGAGAGCCCAGATTGCAACTCCGTGCCCCAAGACCACAAAGGTCAAGAATATGAGCCCCTCTTACGACTCCCAAACCATTATCACGTTTTCGGACTTACTAGTTCCGTAGGGGTGAAACACCACCTAGCTAGTTGTAACGACGATCCGACATAAGACTACCCACACATGATTGCACGACCCGCATATACCAACACCATGATTTTAACACTACACGATATACTCAATATGCATCAAGGTTTTCAATAACAATCATATTCTATCACAATATATGATTTTCTCATTTGTAATATATTATACTCAATAAAGCCATCATGCTTACAATTTCACACTTATAAGCAATGATTCACAACATGCTCCATCACAATACATGATCTTCTCATTATACAATATATTGTACTCCATTTATCACAATGCTTATAATTTCACATTTATAAGCAATAAACCACAACAAGCATTTATATCACACAATCATGCTTTCAAGGGCCTAATTCATCGTCTAAGTTGTCAAGACTCAACTCGCATATATATATATACGGCATATATACACATAGACGCACACACCCTCGTACAAAAACTAAAATAATTCATTTTTCCCCTACCTCAATTCCAAATTAAACTACACAAGGATGCTAAAGAGGTCCAAGCAAGGTCACCAATGTCAAGTGTACCTCTAGGAATAAGTTGGTTGCACAACCTTCACAATTCTATTCAATACACCATATAATGGAAACAAGATTACTTTAGTGTTAATAACAAGCCTACAATGATCAAAAGTGGCTCTAACCACGTGAAACAAACCAAACCCTAAGGATAGCAAAACTAGGGTTCCATGAATGGAATACTCAAAAGGAAAGAGATAGATATGACACTTACCACAATCTCCAACCCAAAAGTAATCTCAAAACACAAGATGAACTCCAAGCTTCCAATAACCGAAAATCGGTGAAAACGTTCAACTTATGGTCCTTAACAAGATTCAAGAGAAAAGGAAACCAAAAATCAATAGTTGAACATAATACATCAAGAATGAAAATTCTAGGGTTTGAAGTTCAAAACTTCAAGAGAGCTAGAAACTTACCCAAATACTGAGAGCAAATTGAAGAGGAGAGCAATCCAAGCAATTCCCATGTTGAACACTTCTTCAAACTTCAAATGAAAGGAGATGAAATCAATGAAGAATTAGAAGAGGGGAAATAGAAGTGTAGAGATAAATGAGTTTGTAGAGAAATGGAAAATTCTTGCAATGAAAGACTTATGAAGTTATAGAGATTTCCCACTATCTCTCACACTCATCCAATGGCCTACAATAAATGTGAAAGAAAATGGAGGAGATCCAAGGGCCACAAAATGGTCTTGCAAGAAGGCTAAAACTCAAAACCCATAAAGCTAACTCATTTCCAAACAAGGCCTTAGCATCTAAGAGTTGAGAATAAAGCAATAAAAATGAATAAAGAATTCAAAGGTTGAAATGAAGTCTTACAAAATGAAGGACCAAGAATAATGTATTCTTGCATTTAATCAAGGGTTTAGATTAAAGATGGGAGAAGAAGATCAATTGTTGGGAGTGAGACAACACATAATAGTGGGAAATGGCCAAATTCTTCCCAACTTAGGATTAATTAGAAGAGTGTCATCAAGACTCTCAATTACCCATTTACCCCTTGTCATCCTCTCTATTTACCACCATGTCACTCTTACACCAACACTTAGGGGCGGAGCCAACTTAGGCTCAGGTGGGGCAGCTGCCCCACCTCAATTTTTCAAATATATATTTTTTTTAATATTAAAAAAAATCAAATAATTAGTGGGCTTTGTTTTGTTGGCCCAAATTAGAAACATAGTTTTGTTGGCCCAAATTAAAAACATAGTTATGGCTCAATTGTTTTGTTGGCCCAATTTGGTTATTTGCCATAACTTACAAGCCCACAAACATAACTTCTATTAGACTATTAGGTTTGTTTCAATTAAAGTGGCAGTCTCCTTAGGGCTCTTCGGCATCTTCATTTGCGGCAGTGACTATTCAGCATCTTCTTCGTTTGCAGCAGTGACTCTTCAGCATCTTCTTAGGGCTCGTTTGCAGCAGTCTTCTCAGCAAGGTATGCGTGCCAAATATCCCACTATTATCAAGAATGAATGTAGTTCTTGTGTACCTTAATTCTCTTTCTGTGTTCAATTAATAATTTTTCTTGTACATGTAAATTGGGTTCTGATAGTTTATATTACCTGAAATTGAAAATTTTAGAGGAGTTTATGATTTCATAATTTGTTGTGAACTATCTAATTTATTAGTTAATTGAATGAAGGGGTATTTTGGAGGAGTTTATGATTTCATAGTTCCTGTGTACCTTAATTCTCTCATTTTAAGGAAACCAAAAAATCATTTTAATTCACAGATATAATGAATATTGGCTATCAATTAGAATATGACATTTATATAATAAACAACAAATCGATCTAAAGTGCTTAACCCATTTTAATCTCTTGTTCGAATACCTAATGCAGTCAACTAATTATATATATAGAATTATAGATACAAAAAGAAAAGAAAAAAATTATTAATGTAAAAAAACAATTAAAGGCATTAATTCTTCAGCTTCTGCCTCTCTTAATTTGTTCTGTTAATTTCACATGGGTATTTTTTCTAAGGAGACTAATTTTACAATTTTGTGTATCAAATGTCTAAATTTTTTTTCTTTTTTTTTAGGAGAAAATAGTTATGGAGAGAATCGATAATTATTTCAAAAGAAAATCAGAGTTGACTACCCCAATAGAGAAAAGGGATGATCCTGTAAAGCAAACTCGGTTAGATGTCAATTTTGAGGGTCTTCAAGCTGATCCGGGACTAAGAAGTAAAATCTTAGACTATGATCCTAATATTCGGGATGAAATTCGTAGGGCATATTGGTTAAATGGTCCTTGTTAGCCTAAGAAACATCAATTTCCCCGTAGCAATTTTGGACAAACATTACGTCACTTCAACCCTGCTTGGTTTAGTGAATATTCTACTTGGATTGAATATAGCATAATCAAAGATGCAGCGTTTTGTTTATGTTGCTACCTTTTCAAGCCAGATATTAGAGAACAATCAGGAGGCTACTGCTTTGTGACTAAAGGGTTCAGAAATTAGAAGAAAAAAGAAATTTGACATTCATGTTGGAGGCCCTAGTAGTGCCCACAACAATGCTTTGAGAGCTTGGAGGCCCTAGTAGTGCCCACAACAATGCTTTGAGAGCTTGTGAAGCTTTGGTGAATCAAAAGCAACACATTCAAACATTGTTATGCAAACAATCTGACCAAACTAAATATGAGTATCGAACTCGTTTGAATGCATCAATTGAATGTATTAGATATCTTTTACACCAAGGACTTGCCTTTTGTGGCCATGATGAATCTGAAGATTCAAACAATCAAGGGAACTTTCTTGCACTATTGAGATTTCATGCTCGTCACAATGAGAATGTCAAAGTTGTTGTATTGGAAAATGCCCCAGAAAATTTGAAATTAACATCTCCTGAGATTCAAAAAGACATTGTTAATGCCATCGCAACAGAAATCACTAATTCTATTATTAGTGATATTGGAGATGGATTTTTTTCCATTTTAATTGACGAGGCTCGTGATGTATCGGTAAAGGAGCAAATGGCTATTGTATTATGGTTTGTCAAGAATGGGAATATCATTGAACGTTTTATTGGTGTGGTACATGTAAAAGATACATCTGCTATCTCACTAAAACTAGCGATTGAGAATATATTTTCTACACATGGATTGAGCATTTCTAGATTGCGTGGACAGGGGTACGATGGGGATAGCAATATGCAAGGTGAGTTCAATGGTCTTAAAGCACTTATCCTGAAAGAGAATAAATTTGCCTTCTATGTTCACTATTTTGCTCACCAACTTCAGTTAGCTCTTGTTGTTGTGGCCAACAATCATGGTCAAATCTCCACTTTTTTTGTAGTTGTTTCGAACGTGGTGAATATAGTTGGATCCTCATGTGAACGTCGTGATATGCTTCGAGAGAAACAAATTGCTGAAGTTATTGAGGGACTTAATAATGGTGAGCTTTCAAGTGGACAAGGTCTAAATCAAAGTACTTTTCTTATACGTGCAGGAGACACTCATTGGGGCTCACATTATGGTACTTTAGTTAATTTGCTTAAAATATTCTCATCGGTAATTAGTGTGCTTGAGTTCATTGAAATTGATGGGTCTAAATCAGAAAAAAGAGGTGAAACAGCTATCATACTTGGGTTGATACAATCTTTTGATTTTGTGCTCACTCTCCATTTGATGAAGACATTGTTGGGAATGACAAATGAATTATCAAAGGCCCTACAAAGAAAAGATCAAGATATCATGAATGCCATGTGTTTAGTCAAAGTATGTAAGTTGCGACTACAAATGATGAGGGAAAGTGGATGGAATTATTTGCTTGATGAAGTTTCTTCTTTTTGTGAAAGACATGAAATACAGGTTCCCAACATGGATGATATGTATCTTTCTCACGGACGACAACGGCGTAATATGTAAGAAATTACAAACTTGAATTATTATCATGTCGAGTTATTTTATTCAGTCATGGATATGCAACTTCAGGAGTTAAATAATCGTATCAGTGAGGCAAATACGGAGTTACTTCTTTGTGTTGCTTGTCTTTGTCCGGATGATGCCTTTTGTGCTTTTGATAAGCAAAATATTTATCATTTTGCGAAGTATTATCCAAAAGAATTTTCTGCAGTTAAACTCGTTGAACTAGATACTCAACTTGAGACTTATATTCTTGATATGCGATCTAATGATAGCTTTGAAGGATTGAAAGGGATTTCCACTCTTGCAAGAAAATTGGTTGAGGCGAAAAAAGATAAGGTGTATCCATTGGTTTATTTGCTTGTCTCGTTAGCATTGATCTTACCAGTTGCGACTGCTACAGTGGAAAGGGGTTTTTCTGCTATGAATATTGTGAAAACTGATTTGCGTAATCGGATGGGAGATCAATTTCTTAATGATAGCTTGGTTGTATACATTGAAAGAGAGATATTTCGGGGCATTGATAACGAGGCCATCATTCAACGCTTTCAAAAGATGAAAAACTGTCGAGGGCAACTGTAATTGTCATCAATGATGTATTTTTATTTATTTTCTATTTTTAAAACATCAATGGTGTACTGAAATGTTTAACTATAATATTCATTTGTTCAAGTTTGAAATTGTATTTTATTGTTGCATTCTTGCCCCACCTGAAAGAAAATATTGGCTACGCCACTACCAACACTCAGCTAAATATTTACAATTTTCACTAAATCCTCTTAATATGAAAATACCAATTTACCCTTCGGTCATTTATTTCCCGAAATCGTTTTCAACAATTTTTATTATTCTCAAAATGAAAATACAATATGCAACTTACAAATTTAATCTTACATAAAACATGCAAGTCATGCTAAACACATAAACATATTAAGCACAAAATCACATTAAACACATAATCACGTATGCATTTAATCATTAATAAAAAAAATTAATTAGCACATAAAAATACCAGACGCTACAAAATGTTTGTGTTTCTGCCTAATTTGATCCTTATTCCATTCATAGCCCGTGTACTCGTTCATTGCACAAAATAAATTATCCCACCCCATGATAGTGAACCTGTTTCCACTACAGTTACCCGCCTTGAACTCTTCCACCATTTTATTCACAAAAAATATTGTTTGATCCTCAGGCCATTTTTTTTTCCCCTTCCCCTTCCCCTTCCCCTTCCCTTTCTGCAAATCTTCCACTCCCTGAACATTCTCCACATCACTGTTGTCCATCTATTAATAAAATGAAAATAATATCATCAGCATGCAGAACATCTATTTTTCAGTCGCTGAGTGCTATGTGCATTTCCATACAATAATTATCCTAAGGAAAGGAAAAAATATCATATTGATAATAAAATGAACTTCATGAATTTGGTGCTTTCAAGAACAGAATGAACAATACAGAATGAACTTCATCAATTTGGTGCTCACAATTTTCCCTCAACTTTCACAATTGAACTCCTTTAACTACAAATGCTCTAAAAACAGGTAATTTCTTCTGATAATATTTATTAAAAATAGGCAATTTCTTCTGATAGTATTTTTACAAATGACTTAATTTTCCTAATTCCTTATCATAATACTGAATCGGCTCATCATAATCAATGGAAATGACTAGAACCCCTCTTTTTCTTCATAATCTTTCTTATTCACCAGCTACATAATATAAGAAACAAAGAGACAAAATAATAAAACAAATAAAAGACAAAATAAGAATCCAAATCTATAAATATTCAGTTTGAAGATTTGACCCAAATCTCCAGGAATCAAAAGTAGAACTCGTCCTTTTTTCTATATTATATAGAGCACTCCAGCAGAGATCAAGTCTTGCATATGGAGAAAAAACACCCAAATAAATCAATCAAAGCCAAAGAATGAAGTAGTAATGAATTAAATTTTGTGAAAAGATCAAAAGACAAAAACAGAATGAAGAAAGCTATTATCAAAGCCAAAGAATGAAGTAGTACTGAAATAAATTTTGCCAAGCAACTTTCAGAGACTTAACTGAAAATTATACTTACAAAGAAAAACATAAATATTGCAAATTTACAGCAATGAACATGTTTCAACTACCCACCTCTGTAAATTCTCCAATTGGTATATTGTTCACCAAATCAACACAAGATTACTCCCAAATAGGGAAACAATTTAAAAATATAGAGATTAAAGCTAAAATAATTTCTAAATTCAGAATCAACATATAACTAAACCCAAAGGAGAAAATTAAATATCAAGATACCTCAAAATCAAGCTCTCCAGCAAATCAGATTCCCAAACTTTTTTTTCAAGACCCTATCTACACATTCTATAATTCAGAAGAAAAAAACAAAAACAAAAACAAAATTGCATCAATACTCACAGTGATGGAGGATTCAGGAACTTCAAATGCTGAAAAAGATACACACTTCCTCAAGAGAAATGTGTGGAGACACGAAACCCTAATTTAATCAGAACAAAAAACCAACCATTAGAAATCGCACACACATATACACATATGTATCTATATATATTGTTGCAAGAGAAAAAGAAAGAGCAGAATGTTGAAGAACTTGATAAATTTCTGTGTAGTTATTGTTGTCAATACCCTAGATACATAAGCCTATATATAGGCAATACAAAAGTAAGTCTACCTAAGTTAGGCAATCATGCCTAACTATTAGGCTACCTAAGTTAGGCAATCTCAACTAATATTCAACATATTAAACATGTGTTTCAACACTCCCCCTCAAGCTGGAAGGTAGATGTCAATCATTCCTAGCTTGCGACATATAGAATCAATGGCATTTTTAGAAAGTGCTTTGGTGAAAATATCTGCTAGCTGACGACTGGATGGAACAAAAGGAGTAATGATCTCTTTTTACTCAACTTTTGCTCGAATAAAATGACAATCAACCTCAATATGTTTAGTTCGTTCATGAAAAACGGGATTACTAGCAATATGGATGGCGGATTGATTGTCACAGTAGAGAGGAGTCCATTCTTGTGCTGCAAAACCAAACTCATGTAAGAGAGTCCTCAACCAAGTGAGTTCACAAGTTACGTAGGCCATTACATGATATTCAGCTTCAGCACTAGATCGGTCAACTACAGATTGTTTCTTACTTCTCCAAGTCACAAGATTACCTCCAATAAAGGTACAAAAACCAGTAGTAGATTTCCTGTCTGATGGTGATCCTGCCCAATCAGCATCAGTATATCCCTCAATACGAAGATGACCTGAAGAACGGTAAAGAAGCCCACGACCTGGGGAATTTTTGAGATACTTCAAGATGCGAACAACTGCATCCAAATGAGGATTATGAGGATTGGTCATGAACTGGCTGACGATACTAATGGCATATGAGATGTCAGGTCGAGTGATGGTTAGGTAAATAAGTTTACCTACAAGCCTTCTATACATCTCTGGATCATCAACTGGATCTCCGATGTCTGATAATAATTTCAGGTTCACATCCATGGGAGTAACAACTGGTTTAGAGCCAAGATAGCCTGTTTCTTTCAAAATATCAAGAGTGTCTTTCCTTTGAGATAAACTAATACCTGCTTTTGATCTTGCTACCTCAATGCCAAGGAAATAATGAAGCTTACCCAAGTCTTTGGTAAAGAAACGTGAGCCAAGATGATGGATCAGAGTTTGGATGCCTTTCTTGTCACTCCCCGTGATGACAATATCATCCATATAGACAACTAATATGACAATGCCAATGCTAGTCTTTTTAAAGAAGACTGAGTGATCAACTTGACTTCGAGTCATACCATGAGCAACAATTGTCTTGCTAAATTTATCAAGCCAAGCCCGTGGAGATTGTTTGAGTCCATAAATAGATTTCTTAATATGACAAACACATTATCCCTTGGACTCAAACCCGGGTGGTTGAGCCATGTACACCGTCTTGGTGAGATCACCATGAAGAAATGCATTTTTGACATCAAGTTGGTGAAGAGGCCAATCAAGAGACGCAGTAATGGAGATAATAATACAAATAGAATTCAATTTGGCAACCGGAGAGAAGGTTTCAGTGTAATCAATACCATAGGTTTGGGTGAATCCTTTGGCAACTAGACGGGCTTTCAGGCGGTCCACAGTACCATCTGGATTTTGCTTGATAATGAACACCCAACGACAACTAACCACTTGTGCATCAGCAGGAGTAGGAATAAGATCCCAAGTATGATTCAACTTCAAAGCACGCATTTCTTCTTCCATTGTTGTTTTCCAGCCAGGATGAGAAAGGGCATCCCTGTAAGACTTAGGAACAGTAGTAAAGGATACAGAGAGAGAGAGAGCCTGAAAGGAAGGCGACAAGTGATCTAGAGAGATAAATTTTGATATAGGATGTTCAGTACATATGTGTTTACCTTTGCGAACAGCAATAGGAAGATCAAGATCGGAATTAAAAGGAGGATCTACAGAAGTTGAGGCAGGTGGTGGATGTGATGGAGTAGTTTCTACATGATCAGGGGCAACCAGACAATTTGTGGACGATGTCGAGAGACAGTTCGTGGTCGACAAGGAACATAAGCCTGAGATATAGGAACAATAGTAGGAATAACAGGTGTGGGAATGACAGGTTCCATTAACTGATTGGCTGCAGAAGAGTAATATGGAGTATCCTCAAAAAATGTGACATCAGCACTAACAAATTGTCTGTGTAAAGTAGGACTGTAACACCTGTATCCTTTTTGAGTACGATAATAACCAAGAAAAATACATTTGTGGGCACGACGATCAAGTTTATCTCGATTGTGACTAAGATTGTGAACAAAACAAACGCATCCAAACACTTTCGGGGGTATAGAAAAAATATTTTTATCAGAGAACATTAGTTGAAAAGGTGATTTCCCTTTTAGAATACGCGAGGGAATTCTATTTAAAATATATGCCGCACTCAAAACTACATCACCCTAGAAGTGTTTCGGTACATTCATTTGAATCACAAGAGCACGAGCTATAGCAAGAACATGCCCATTTTTTTGTTCAGCAATTCTAATTTGTTGAGGGGTATCAACATAAGATGTTTGATGGATGATTCCTCTCGACTCAAGAAATTACTGAAAGATGCCAAGATGATATTCAAGAGCATTATCAGTTCGTATGGCAAGAAGTTTAGCATTAAATTGATTGGTTATTTCAGCATAAAAAGATTGAAAATTTTGGAACAATTCAGATCTTTCTTTAAAAACATATAACCAAGTCATTCGTGAATAATCATCAATAAAAGTGACAAAATAACGTGCACCAAATAAGCCAGTAGTTCGAGAAGGTCCCAAAATGTCTGAATGAACAAGTTCAAAAGCATGTGAACAAGGTGCATATGTTCGAAGTTGAAATGAAGCTCGACAGTGTTTACTAAGTTCACAAGTATCGCAATTAAACTTAGAGACCGAAGGTAAAGGAGGAACTAAATGTTGCAAACTGAGATAGGAGGGATGCCCCAAACGACAATGCCACTGGTACGGAGAAGCAGCAGAGTGGAAGACTGCATGAACAAAGTTTGAAGATGACTGAAAATAGTAGAGACCATCCTTCTCAAATCCCCCACCAATCGTCCTCTTCGTCTTTAGATCCTGAAAAACACAGTGATTAGGATAAAAGGTTACTGAGCAGTTGATAGATTTGGTAAGCTTGGGCACATATAATAAATTGAAGGGAAAGTTGGGTAGATATAATACAGATGAAAGAGTAAGAGTAGAAGTCTGAACATTACCAACTCCGCAAACCTGAGTTTTAGTACCATTAGCTATGGTAACAAAAGATTGGGATGCGACTGGTGAAAAATTAGAAAGAAGAGACGAATTACTTGTCATATGATTGGAGGCCCCTAAATCGATGACCCAAGGAGAAGTAGACGATGAGATGAGACGGGTATTACCTGAAGCAACAAGATTGGATGTAGATGTAGAGTGGGCATGCGGGCGCTGAGTGATAGAATCATACTCGGACTTAGTCATAACAACTTGTTCGTCAGAACTAACAACAGGAGGAACATCGTCAAAGGCAGCCGGATTAGCCCAAGCGGGCTTACCATGAAGTTTCCAGCAGGACTCAACAGTGTGGTTACTTCAATCACAATGAGTGCAATATCTGGTGCCACGACCACTGGTGGTACGCCGACCACCATGACCATTGTTGAGATGACCACCATGGCCAGTATGATGACTACGGTTATTGCGAGTATATGGGTCAATAGGCCTATCAGGAGCAACCAGGGTAGATTGGGCATCTTTCTCAGAGGCAGAAGAATGAATAGAAGCACGCCGTACCTGATCAAATTTTTCACTGCTGTAGGAATGTCCTTCCCAAAGAGAATTTGAGAGCTGATGGTAGCAAGTTTTGGTTTAAGCCCAGAGAGAAACTTAGCAACTTAAAATTCCTTGCGGTGTTGCTACTGAATTTTCAAGTCAGTTGTCAACGGCTGATAGATGTTCAATTCATTCTGCATACCCTTGAGTTCTGAAAAACAGTCTTCAACTGAGCGATCACCTTGTTGAAGAGAAAAATATGGCCTGATAGAGTTGATATATCCGAGAAAGATTCTGCTCGGAAGAGTATAACTCTCGAAAAGTATCCCAAATTTCCTTAGAGGTCTCAAGACACGAAACATTGTTAAAAACTTTCAGCTCCAAACTATTCCATAACCAAGTCATTATCTGAGTATCCTCTTGTTCCCATATAACCACTGTGGTTGCATCAGAAGGTTTGGTATCCTGAAGATATCACACCTTGCCCCGAGCTTTTAGAAGCACAGTTACCGCACGTGACCATTGAAGGTAGTTAGAACCTTTCAATTTGGTATTGGTCATAGATCCGAAGAAGAGAGTGTCCTTGAAAGAATTTTTATTTTCCATTATAATGGATATAGATTGTAGTAAAAAAAAATTCAGCAACAACAATGAGCAGTGGGAAAATCAGCAACAACAATGAGTAGTGGGAAATTGAAGGGTTCAGCAACAACAATGGTAGTAAAAAAAAAAATTAAGATTGTAGAGAGAGGGCAGTAAAAACAAATTCAGCAACAACAATGGGCAGTGGTAAAATCAAAGCTTACAGTAGAAAGATAGGAGATGGCAGTAGAAACAAGATTAGAGATGGCAACAGCAAGATGTAAGCCGGAAAGGGTGATTGAAGAGGTCAACAATATTAGATATTGATGCTAGTAAAAGATTACAGCAATAAATGAAGATCAATACACTCTCCTTCTAGTAAGGCTTATAAAAAGCACACAGATTAAATGGGCTGCTTTGATACCATGTTGTAAGAGAAAAAGAAAGAGCAGAATGTTGAAGAACTTGATAAATTTCTGTGTAGTTATTGTTGTCAATACCCTAGATACATAAGCCTATATATAGACAATACAAAAGTAAGTCTACCTAAGTTAGGCAATCATGCCTAACTATTTGACTACCTAAGTTAGGCAATCTCAACTAATATTCAACATATTAAACATGTGTTTCAACATCTATATATATATAGAACCAACCCACAAAGAGAAAAACAAAAAAAGTGGAAAGCAGTTATATTGTTCAAAACACGAGAAGAAGAAGCTACGTACCAGATCTACAATTTTCTTCTCCTATTCAGCCTTTTCTCTTCCAGATCTTCTTACTAGTAGACCATAAAACCCTAGCCTAAAACGAAATCGGAGAAAGGGTTTGTGAGAGAGAGGCGAGAGGGTTGGAGCTTGGCAAAGGTTTGTGGATAGAGGCGTGAAATCACAGAGACGAAAGGGTTTTGGAATCAGGCGAGAGCTGTTCTCTTTGGTTGTGAATCAGAGGCGTTAGACAGAAAGGATCGGATCAGAGGCGTGAGGGCGAGTTGGTTTTTGGTCGAGAGAGGATTTGTTGGTGTGAAGGTGTGAGGCGTGGTCGAGAGAGGATTAGAGTCGGTTTGGTTTTTGTTGGTTTCCAAAAGAGGCGTCAAAATAGGGCAAGACACTGGAAAACCATCATTTTGATGGTTTTGGATAATTGGATTTTGGTTTTAGATGGTTGCTCTGGTTTGGTTTCATTATTAGAAACCAAGCCCACTAAACTAAGGCCAATGTTTGGTAGGTTGTCTGGTTTCACCTGGTCTGGTTTGATATTTGTTTTCAGGGATCAGATCATGTTTGTTTGGACTTGGTCTCAAAATTTGAAACCAGACCAAATTGAACCAAAGGGGGTGTTTCTGAAACCAGATTTTTTGATGGTTCAACTTAGTTCGGTCTGGTCTTATTAATAAAATATATTTATAAATAATTAAAAATGAATAAATAATAATAAATAAAATATAATATAAATAATAAATAAAATGAATTAAATAATACATAATAATAAAAAAATAAAAAATATAATAATTAATAATATAAATAATAAATTAAATAAAACATATTTAAACATAAATAATAAATAATAAACAAATAGAATTAAATAATACATAATAATAATAAAAAATGAATACAATAATAATAAATATAATAATAATAAAAATGGACTAAATAATAAATTAATAAAATATAATTGTAAATAATTAAAATTGAATAAATAATAATAATAATAAATTAATAAAATAAATAATAAATTACATAAAACATATTTTAAAATATAATATAAATAATAAATAATAAAAAAATGAAATAAATAATAATAAATATAATAATAAATAATAAATAGATATAATAATAAATAAATAATGCATAATAAATAAATATAATAATAATTAATAAGTAAATATAATAATAAATAAATACTTCATAATAATAACAAAAAATGATTATAATAATAATAAATAAATATTAAATTAATAAAATATAATTTTAAATAATTAAAAATGAATATATAATTTATAAATTAAATGAATTAAATAATGAAATAATAATAAATAAATAGAATATATTTATAAATTAATATATAAATTAATAAAATATATTATAAAGTGAAGAAATAATAAATAAAGAAATAAATATTATAATAAATAATAAATAAATAGTAAGATCATACCGCTTACCAAACAGACTTTTAAATTTAAAATTTAGATCAAATTAAACCAATATCGATCATACCGGACTGGACCAAACTAAACCAAACCAAATCAGAGCAGACAAACCACCTACTAAACATGACTTAAACTTGGTCAGATCTGAAAAATAAAAAGCATATTTGGGCAAAAGTCACTTTCCAAACAGGATCTAAATCCCTCGCAATATTTGGCCAGCCATGACATGGGCCCACTATATAACTAGTTGCACCTCTCTCTTTGGGCAATATCGCCTCTTTATTCATGGTTGTAGTCTAGCTAGTGAGAGAGAGGTCACAGGTTACATCTACACATACATGTCTCTATGTTTCTTTGAGTTCACAGGTTAGGCCTCTCTTCTTGTGCCTTTCTCTCTATATATATGTATATGTATATATATATATGGAGAAGTGATATATATGTATATTGACGGATAGGAGGGAATGGTTTTGAGGTTGGAAATCCAGATCTAAATTTAATTGGGTATTCTCAAGAATTTCACTCTTTGGTTGTGTGTGTGTATATATATATATGTGTGTGTATTCTCAAGAATTTCACACTTTGAGGATCCTGGGGGTGTTGGAAATCTAGATCAAATTTTATTTTTCAAGAATTTTGTTGTTTGATTTGTGTATATATGCATATATATATATATATATATATATATATGTATATAAATGTGTAGATTTTGAGGGTTATGAACTTATGGTGGTCTTGTAAATGCAGATCAAAATCTATTAATTTTTTTGAAGTATTTTACTGTTTGGTGCTCATCATCAAAAAGCCCAAAACCTTATGTAAAATGATTCACAGAGTCAGTGAATGGGTCTACTTAATAATATATATTAAGCATTTATTTATTTGTTTGAATATTAAGTATTTAATTTTTTTTGTCCTACTAATGTTTTTTTTCCCATTTTTCTTTTTTATTTTAAATGTAAACTTCACATAGGTTGAAGCTGTTAAACAACTTTGTGTATTTTGATTTCTCAAAAACATGGGCGTCAGTCAAAAATTAAATTGAATCTTATAATTATGTTATATACAGAAATTCTATGCATTTTGACAAATATTTACATTTTAGAATATATTAAATATATATTATCTTTAAATTTATGTTAAGAGAAATTTAAATCAATCTTTATTCTTGACCCATATTACTCCAAACTCTACCCTTTTTTTTTTCTTTGTGTGTTTATGTTTAATTATTCTTAAAAGTTATATGCTGTAAAATAATTTTTACAAAAAATTTGAAGTACTGTTTTATATAGTGCGGCGCTTTTAACCCAACCCGGTGTTGGGCCTCACGCATTGAGAATGAGTTGATGACCACCCACCCCTAGGCTTGGATTAGTCAACCTATGCAAACTGGAAATCACTATTGTAGGCTTTGTCATTGTTATTTTTATTTTATTTTTCTCTTAATTTAATTGAAATCATCAATTTAATTTGAACATTGCAATTTGCTTGGACTCTGCCCATCAGAAAAATTTTTATTTATTAAATTCATCATTATATGAAAAAAAATAAATTTAATTAAATGCAAATCAGGTCAACCCAACCCGTTTATAACCCGTCATAACGGATTGAGAACAGGTCACTGACCCGTTATTAACCCGACCCAAACATGCCCAATTACCAACCCTACACATTACTACAAGAACAAAACTGTAATTTCTTGATAATATCTACATATGCATATTTGCCTAACTTGACAAAAAATAAGGTCAGAGGAACCTTCCAAAAATAATTGTATATATGGATAACATGAGAGGATGCTTCCAGGCATAACCAAGGACTATTTTATTTGAACAGAAAGAAACCGCCACAATCAAATCGTTTATTGAGGTACTCAAATTCACAACTTAAATTCTTTAAGCCAACACTATTTATACACGTGGAGATTGTCTCATGTACTGACAGTTAGGGCTGGAAATGAGCCGAACCAAACTTTGCAATGTTCAAGTTTCTTTATTTATTAAACTAGCCTAAAAAATATATTTAAGCTTGGTTCATTTGTTAAACGAACGTGCCCGAGCCGAGCACTAGTTTTAGCGAGTCGAGCTCGAGTCTGTTCACGAATGACTCAGTTCGGTTGTAGCATATATTACTCTTACCAATAGTCACCTAGATTGTGTTATTTTTTAGAGATTATGGTCTTTGATAATTTTTAATATAATAATATTAGGCTTAATATATTTATTGGTTGAGGACCTTGTCCTATATGAGATGAAATTTGTGTAAAATAAATTAGACTTTAGATATGTTAAAATTTTATATTATATATTATATAATATAATAATTTATAATTCATATATATATATATATATATATATATATATAAGTGAGCTTTTAACAAGCCTTGTTCACGAGCACATTAATGAGCTTTGTTCGGGAACATTTTCGTGTCGAGCTCACACATGTTTGAGTTTGGTTCATTTATGAAGTGAGCTTGAAAAAATTGCTAGAGTTTGGTTCACTTATTAAATAAACGAACGTGAGTCGAGTTTTCATTGAACTGAGCTCGAGTTGCTTGTCGAGCGCTTGGTTCGCTTGCAGCCCTACTGACAGGGCCGGCCCTGAAATTTTGAAAATACGTAGAGGCCCTAGACAAGATCAAATGGGGGATTCTTTATACGCTTCAAGTACTTAAAATTGATAAATATTACTAAAAGTATGAAAACAAATATTAAATATATTACTATTGAGAAAATTGAAAACAAACTCCATCTTAATGTTGTTGTGAAAAATTATTGTAGTGTGAGTACGGCAGTCATGAGACCCCTAAGTTTAGTCGCGTGAAAAATTATTGCCCATTGTGTGTGACTGCGACAGTCGAGTGATCACAAAGTGTAGTATCTAAACGTTTTGCGAGTGCCACAAAAATCTTCTAACCTTAATAAGAATAATAGTTTGATTTAGATTAGAATTAGTTTAATTGGGTTGAAATTTTATTATTATTATTTTTTAAGTTTTGGGGCCATAAATTGATACATTGGATTAGAAATTTTAAACCAATTGGGCTATTAATCAATTTAGGTTTTTTTTTTCTTTCTTTTTTTTATGTATAGGAAAACATTTTTTAAAAAAATTATGTCCCTAAATTGTGTAATTACATCAAGCTTTGTTTTGAATTGGGCTTAGAAACTAATTATTTTCTAAGGATTTATAAAAGTACTAAAAAGAATTTCCAAAATAATACGACAAAATAAAATAAATAAAATTAGGGCCCCCTCTAGGACGCCTTACCTGATGGTCAGCCTTGTGTACTGACTACATAGTTCGCAAAAACGGCTGGTTCTTAATAGTTTGTTAAGTTAGCATTATTGTTACGGTCTGGTATACTGGTGGGTTCTGGTGCACACACCCAAACCAGCTGTTACGGAGGTCGTAGCACTGGTTCCGGTCGATTCAAAACACTTCGTATAAGATTTTATGCTTTTTTTTTTCTTCTTTTTTCATGAACCCCAACTATAACAACAAGATCCACCACGAATATCATCTTGGTGGCGAACTATGTACTCATTTTAATTATTTTGCATTAATTTGAAAGTAAATTACATCTTTTATGATTTGAATATTTATTTGTTTAGGATCCGTTAGTCCCCGACAATGGATTTATTTGTTTAGGATCCGTTAGTCCCCGACAATGGCACCAGGTGGCTAAAAATATGTGTTAAGAACACACCCTTAAGAAGGCCTAGGTTTGAAGGGATTAGGTCAGAGAAAAGAGAAGTTGCCAACGAGAGGGAGAGTATGGGTTAGGGGCAATGATGGTTCCATGCATTCACATCTAGGGTTTCGATCCTAGAGTTTGTTTGCCTCTCTTTTCTTGTTTATTCGGTTTCTTATTAGAGTATACAGAGTGTTAGTTTTTGTCATTAGGGTTAGGGTTCATACAGTGTGTGTATTTCTTTGCGTTGCTTTTAATTCAGGTTTCTTGGCATTTATTGCTGAGAACTATATTGAATGCTTATGTCTAATTTTTGTGTCTCAAACCCTAGTTTCTTTGCGTTGTATTTATTACAGTTTCTTAGCATTTATTGCGTGCTTTTGATTATCCGATCTACTTTGCGCCTTAAACCCAAGTTCATACCTAGGGTTTCTATATTATGGCGGCAAACACTAATTTCATAAAGCTTTTAACAGAGCTGCAAGTGGTGGTTACTTCCCTAGCAGCCAAAGGGAGACAACGTAGTTGTAGTAGGGGTCCTGTAACTCAGCAGGTACCTCCATTGTAGGGAGTTGCAAGCTCACAACCACCTTCTCAACCAGCTGTTGTTTCTCAGCCATCTACTACACAAGGTAAACTTCTTGGGCATCCCTTGTATGACCAGTAGATGTTCCTCGTATAAAACTTGTTTATACTCTTCCCTCTATAATGGAGGGTAGAGTTGTGGTTTCACCCCCAACATCCATCACTAATGAGGGTGCAAAGGAATGGAAAACATGTATTGTTGGTTATTTCCTTGATAAAAAATTGCCATATAATGTTGTGAACTCCATTGCTACCAGACTTTGGGGGCAAGTTGGATTGGAAGTGGTGTATGGCTTAGAAAAAAGGTTTTATTTCTTCAAGTTTGCCTCTGAACGTGAATATGAAATTGTTATTGAGAATGGACATTGGCATTTTGCTAATAATTTTCTTGTTTTGAAGAAATGGCATAAGGGGTTATCCTTAGTAAGGAATCTATCTCAACATTGCCATTATGAGCTAAGCTATATAATGTTCCAATGGAATGTTGGAATGATGATGGCATTGGTGTGCTTGCTAGTGATTTGGGTAAGCTTCTGCATATTGATCTCCCTACAGAAAAGAAGCAGAGACTTACTTATGCTCATGTATGTGTGGAAGTTGATGCCCAGAAGGAAATTGTCCATGATTTTGATGTTAAGCTTTCAACTAGGGAAATAGTTACAGTTACTATAGAATATCAATGGAATCCTCCAAAGTGCAGTCACTGTAAGATATTTGGTCACTAGACAAAGGCATACTCTAAAGTTGTGGTTCAAGCTCAGGTACAGCTAAAGAAAGACAAAGCTCCAGTTACTGAGTAGAGAGTTGTGGGCAAAAAGGGCAAAGAAGTTGAAGCTAGTTGTGATGGTCCATCTTCAGTGGTTGAGAAAGAACCAGTTTGCTCGATTAATGAGGTTTCAACGTTTGATACTGTGTTGGATCAATTTAATACTTTTATGTTAGATTCTATTTCAGAGGGTAATGTTGGTATTGAGAATGATACCTTGGAGATTCAATCTGCAAATAAGTTCTCAGTCCTAGAGACTAATGTTCCTAGTAATGAAGCTAAGATTGTGAGACAAGATGATGATAATTTTGATCAAGTGGTTGATGTTACCATTGAGAAGAATTCTTTGGCTCTTGTTCCTCATGAGGTTCCTAGTGCTCCTAATCCAGTGGGGGTGAATATGGATGCCAATGCAGGAAATGTGGGTTTCTTTTCTATTTCTAAGCCCCCAAAGCTTGGTGATAAGGGTAAGCCAAAAGTTACTATGTCAAATATTAAGACTAGAAGGGCATTGGCTACTAGTTCTCCTAAAGGAGGGACTAGTTTTTTATTTGTTTTGGTTGGTTTCTCTTGTACATATTTCTAATGTTTAGTGCTATTTGGAATGTTAGGGGTCTTAATACCCCTGAAAGATAAAGGGAGGTTAGATTGATTGTTAAGAAGTTCAATATCTCATTATTTGGTATTATTGAGACTAAAGCTAAAAAAAAGAATGCTTCTAGAGTTTTAAGTTCCATGCTTGCTGGCTATAAATTTTTAAACAATTATGACTTTGGCCATGGAAGAATCTGGGTGGTATGGGATGATTCAAAATTCAAGGTTGATCCCCTTTTCCTATCTTCTTAGCTTATCTTGTGTTCTATAAGAAGTTCTGATGGAAAGTTTGAATGCATTGGAGGGTTTGTATATGGGTTGAATGATGTGATTGGGAGAAGGCATCTTTGGGATGATATGAAGACCTATGCTGCTAGTTATGCTCATTCTCCTTTGTTCTTTGCTGGGGGCTTTAATGCTTTGAGGTATAGTCATGAAATATATGGTGGTTCTTCTGATTGGGACTATTCTTTGAGAGAATTTGGTGATTGTTTGCAACAAGCTTTCCTCCTTGATCTCAAGTACACAGGAATTCAATTCACATGGTCCAATCATTCTAATTTCAGGAAATTGGATAGAGTTCTTGTAAATGATGCTTGGAACACTAAGTTTCCTATGTCTGAAGCTTTGTTTGAGCCTTGCACTGTATCAGATCATACTCTTAAACTCATGAGGCTTGATTATGTGATTTCTCAAAAAGAAACACCTTTCAGGTTTAATAATCATTTAATCACTCACCCTGATTTTATGAGAATTGTTGAGCAAGTTTGGACCACTTTTGTGCCTAGCTCTCTGATGTTTCAAGTGGTTCACAAAAGAGTTGAAAGTGTTAAAGGGGGAGTTGAAGGATCTCAATCAGACCCATTATGGCAATATCACTGAGAAGACTAATGAAGCCAGAGAGCATCTTAAAGCTTTATAAAGATTAGTTGATATTGATCCTGGTAATGATGATTTGAAGCTGCAATAGCAAAATTGTCTTGATAGGTTCAATCATTTAGCTCATGCAGATGAATCCTTTTATAAATAGCAATCTAGAGTGCAATGGTTGCACTTGGGAGATAAAAATACATCATTTTTTCACAAAGTGGCTAAGGCTAGGAGAAAACAAAATGGTATTTTCTCTTTGCAGACTACTTCTGGTGTTAGACTTGACCAACCTCATCAGATTCAGGCTGAGATTATCCATTTTTATGAGAATCTTATTCACTTTAGTTCAACTGGTTCTACTTGTTTGCCTGATTTGAGTTCTTACATTCATAATCCTCTTTCAGCTGAGTTGATTGTTGCTCTCAATAGGCCTTTTACTAATGAGGAGATCAAAGCTTCAATGTTCTCTCTTAAGGATGGTAAAGCTCCTGGGAGTGATGGTTACATTGCCCTCTTTTTTAAGCAGACATGGAATATTATTGGTAATGAGGTTACTATAGCTATTCAATCCTTCTTTCACTCAGGCCATTTGCTTAAAGAGCTTAATTCCACTATCATTACATTGGTGCCTAAAGTTGATAACCCAACTTTTGTTTTTGATTTTACATTGGTGCCTATGTACTACTTTCTACAAATGTCTTTCTAAGGTTCTTACTAATAGGGTAAAGGGTTGCTTGCCTCATTGTATCAACCCTAATTTGGGAGCTTTTGTGGCTGGTAGGAATATCTCTCACAACATTTTGCTGGCTCAAGAGTTGCTTAAGGATTATAGTATGGAAGGTGGTGATCCTAGAGTGGCTTTGAAGGTTGATCTAACCAAAGCATTTGATACTATATCTTAGTCTTTTCTAGAGGCTGTTCTTATTGCATTCAAATTTCTTCCTCATATGATCATATTGATGATGGAATGTGTTTCAACTCCTAAATTCTTAGTTAATATAAATAGTGTTATTAAGCGTTATTTTAAAAGCTCTAGGGGTATTAGACAAGGTGATCCTTTGTCACCCCATCTTTTTGTTCTTGACATGGAGGTTCTTACTGGTATGCTTGCTCAAGAGACAACTTCTTCTAACTTTACTCATCACTGGCAGTGCAAATCCCAAAATATTTCTAGTCTCTTATTTGATGATGACCTTCTATTTTTTTCTGATGGTGATTTGGGCTTAGTTCATTGCATTATGACAGCTTTGGAGGCTTTCAGTTAGGCTTCTGGTTTGATACCAAACTTATCTAAAAGTGTGATTTCTGCAGCTAGTATTGATGCTCCTACATTAAATCTTATTCATGGAAGACTTGGGTTTCAAGTGGGTGTTTTGCCAATGAAGTATTTGGGTGTTCCATTGTTATCCTCCAAGTTAAAAAGCCAAGATTGTGGGCTGCTTTTGGATAGGATCTCTGCAAGGGTTTCTAGCTGGTCAAGTAAGTTACTCTTTTTTGTTAGAAGGCTTCAGTTGGTAAAGTCTGTCCTTTTTTTAGTCCAAGTTTATTGGTCATCAATCTTCATTCTTCCTAAGCCTGTGCTCAAAACATTAGTTGAGTTACTTAGGAAATTCGTCTGAACTGGCTCTAAGATGTGTAGAGGTGGGTGCAAGGTTGCTTGGACTACTGTGTGTCTTCCTTTCTCTAAAGGTGGCTTGGGTATTAAGGATTTAGAGGAGTGGAATATTACAGCTATGCTAAAACATATTTGGAGTCTGGTTCAATTTGATTCATTTTCTATTTGGGTGAACTGGGTAAAGTTGCATCTTATTAAAGGAATAAGCTTTTGGGATCTCTCTATTCCTAGAAGATGTACTTGGTCATGGAAGCAGATCCTTAAGCTTAGGCCTATAGTTAGGCATGCTATCCTTTGTGAGATTGGAGATGGTAGAAGTATTTCATTGTGGTATGATAATTGGCATCCTCATGGCCCTCTTGTTGATGTCTTTACTCCTACAGTGGTTAGAACTTCAGGGATTGGACTTCACACTACAATGAGTAGATTCATTAGCAATTTTGGGTGGCATTTTGCTTCACTCAATTCCCAAGCTTGGATTGATTTTAAGAGAGATTTCCCTACTAATTTAATGCCAAATGTTGATGTCAAGGATAGGGTTGTTTGGGTACCTTCTAATGGTCAATTCTCAATCTCTTCTACATGGGAGATGGTTAGGTATAGGGAGGACAAAGTGGATTGGGCTGATATAATCTGGTTTACTCATAAAATTCCCAAGCACTCCTTCCTTCTCTTGTTGGTGAAGCATAATAGAATAAATGGTTAATTTCAAGAAACCCCCCTATACTATCCAGTTTAATCAACTAACCCCCACTGTGTCCACTTTGCCCCCTATACTATTCAATTTCATCATTATGCTCCATCACCTCACATTTTGAGTCCAAATGCCTAAACTACCCTCAATAGTATAAGGGGGTTTAGTGAAATCAACCAATTAAAAAAATTATTTTTTGAAAATCAATTATATTTTTCGCAAAAATTATAAATTCAAAAAAATATATATATTTTTCGCAAAAAAATATTTTTTGGAAGGAGTATATTATTTTCCAAACTATGAATTATTTCAGAAAAAATAATATATATTTTTTGCAAAAAAATCATATTTTGGAACAAAATAGTATATATTTTTCACAAAAAAAGTATTTTTCGGAAAAGATCATATTTTGGAAGATAATATATATTTTTCGGAAAAAAAATCATATTTTGGAACATAATATATATTTTTCGCAAAAAAAACAATTCGCAAAAAAATCATATTTCAGAACATAATATATATTTTTCAGAAAAAAAAAATCATATTTTGGAACATAATATATATTTTTCACAAAAAAATTATTTTTCGGAAAAAAATCATATTTTGGAACATAATATATACTTTTTTGCAAAAAAAATATTTTTCGCAAAAAATTCATATTTTGGAACATAATATATATTTTTCACAAAAAAAATATTTTTCGTAAAAAAATCATATTTTGGAACATAATATATATGTTTTTCAAAAAAAAATATTTTTCTTAAAAAATCATATTTTCCGAAATATATATATATTTTGAAATATATAGTTTTTACGAAAAATATAATTTATTTTCGAAAAATAATTTTTTTAAGGGTTGATTTCACTAAACCCCTTATATTATTAAGGGAGAATAATTTAGACATTTTGACTCTAAATGTGAGGAGGCGGGGGCATAGTGATGAAATTGGATAGTATAGGGGGGAAAGTGGACACAGTAGGGGTTAATTAATTAAATTAAATAGCATAGGGGGGTTTCTTGAAGTTAACCCTAGAATAAACACTTTATATTTCTTGATGTCTATTGGGCTTGTCCAGAATGCAACTTATGTTTTCTACCATCTAAACATGGAGGATAGAGAGCATCTTTTCTTCAATTGTAGCTTCACCAATAGGCTATGGAATATGGTGGTTCAGAAGGGTCTTCTTGTGATACCCCATACTTTTCAAGCATAGGTTGGCCAGGCCTATACCGAAAACTAAGGTGCATCAACACTCAATAATAAACAAGCACGAAAGTAAAAGACATATTTAAGAAATAACAGAGTCTCAAAAGTTTAATTCTCGTGAATAAACAAATTCAGAAATCTAAATCCCAAAGGGTACAACTCGGGAATCCCATATCTATGGACCCCTAAAACCATAAATGAAAATGTAAGTCCGAAAGGAAATACTAATATAGAGTCCCTACTCTGAAACAAAATGGAAAGCTAAATATCTCAAAAAGAAACGAGATGAACCATCAACCCTGTGGCTGAAACTGTCGAGGACCTGAAATGTTAACAATGGTGGGTCAGACCCACGAGCAAAGTAGACTCTACATGATCCCAAACAGAGTACCAATAATCCCATCATCTACCCATTATAAAAATAAGAGTAATTATAATTCCTATAACTTTAAGTACCACACCTAAATAAAAATCCCCTAAAAATAAATAAATAGACAAAACAAATAAAGCGCATCCATAATTAAGTCACAAATCAATAGAAAAAAAAACATATAAGTGTAACATTAATTAAATCATAAAACAATAGGCAAACCAACTAAAGTGATACTATAACTATACCACAAGTATATAGGCAACTAACCCATGCCGATCCATAACCACGTACCCGAACTCCATGTCATGGTACAGATGAGACTGCGTTAATAGTCAATCCATCATGGTTCCTTCCATTATTCCAAAATAAAGTAAATAAATAATAAATATATTTTGATCACAAATTTGTTAATTCCATCACCCTAACCATAAACACATAATAAGAAATCTTCAGAAAATAACTTAATATAAATATTACTCTGTATTTAACAGTGACGTTTCCTAAATTTATTAATAACCTCTTACAGTAACAAGTCAAAGAACACCCAATCAATATTTAATCATCCTTCTATTACATGATCATCAAATAATAAAAACAAGGCTTCAGAAATTCTTAAGTGATACACGCCCATACACCGAATATAATCTACTATTCTATACGTGTAAATAAGCACTAAATAAATGAATATTATTTACAACAACCATACATATACATAAGCACATGAAAAGAAACCGAAAAAAAACAAATCAAATATTTATACAATTCTACATGTTTATACAAGTACAGAAAAAAAAATAGGAATAAAAGAAAATCAAATTTATATATATGCGCACAGACCAACAACATGTTGTCGCATGCTTCACAAGTCATTAGATGGCTTCTCAAGCACATTAAATGATTATTCCTAACCAATACTAACCATTATATAAATATACAATCACAGTGTAATTTATTGAATTTTTCTAAAGAGAATTGTTTATGGGACCTGTAGTTATCATTCATACAAAATTTCTGATTTCCTCCATCTAACTTGTCAAAGGGTGGGGTCATTGGTGGCGGCCCCCACTAATAGACAAATTCCAATGTTTCCCCGGTGATAAAACTACCAAAAGCATCAATAGCATCCATGATCCAATTCGTCCATGATCAGATTCATACGTGTACAGTGGGTTGTGCACAAATTTATATATTCATATTCTAACTCCTTTTATCATCCAGCAAACACATATATATACATATGAAAAATCATTACCGGTATATATAATTCCAAAATCCGAATATAACTAATATATATATAAATAGTCACATACACAATATATATGTATATATGGAGATGATTAGAATTATTAGTCCAAAGGGAAAGAGAAGAACATTCTATTTGCCTGATTTAATAACCAAATCACACGCAACTATAGATCGATCATTGTTTCCTCTCCTCTTTTACGCAGCTCTCTCCCTACTCTCCCTCTATAGAATCGGCTGATAGAAAATGTAGGACTATTTTAGGGTTTTCTTTTTATAAATATAGATATGTATATATTTATTTTACATAATTCCCATGAGCCTTGAAATATTATATATATATATATATATGTAATAGCCCAAAAGTAATTAAGTAGTGATTCATTAGGCTTATAAGCCCAACTTATATTATTTAATTAAATAAATAAAATTTATCCAACTTAATTTATATATATATATTTAATTTCTTTGTCCCACAAATCACGGGGTATTACATTCTCCCCCCTAGTGAAGGAATTATGTCCCCAGAATTCACCACATACCTGAATTAAATAGCTCTGGATACTTTGCACGAATTTCATCCTCCCTTTCCTAAGTGGACTCTACCTCATTGTGATGGCTCCACTGAACACACATAAGAGGAATGATCTTCTTACGAAGTACATGCTCCTTTCGATCGATAATGCGATAAGGTTGCTCCACATAAGTCACATCTGGCTCCAACTTGATCTCTCCCACATCAATATGCTGATACACATCCTCATCTCGTAAGAATTTCCGCAACATTGAAACATGGAATACATTATGAACCTTGTGCATAAAATCTAGCAGTGCTAAACGGTACGCCACCGGTCCAATCCTATCAGTAATCATAAAAGGGCCCACAAAACGAGGTGACAATTTCCCTTTCTTTTCGAACCACATTACTCCCTTCATGGGAGACACCTTGAGTAAAACCTGATCCCCCACTCTGAACTCCAAAGCTTGAGTCCGCCGATTAGCATAACTCTTCTGCCTACTCTGGGCAGTCCTCATACGGTCCCGAATTAGAGGAATCTTTTCTGAGGTGTCCTTAATAAACTCAAGACCAAATAATCTGTTCTCTCCAGCCTCAAGTCAACACATCGGAGATCTACAGGGTCGACCATACAATGCCTCAAATGGTGCCATACTAATAGTCTTTTGATAACTATTGTTATAGGCAAACTCTGAAAGTGGCAAATAGAACTCCCAATTGCCCTTGAAATCAAGGACACAAGCTTGAAGCATATCCTCCAAAATCTGGTGAACCCTCTCAGTTTGACCATCTGTGTGTGGATGATAAGTTGTACTAAAGTGCAACTCTGTACCCAAAGCCTGCTGAAAGCTCGCCCAAAACCCAAATACAAAGTTCGGATCTCTATCCGATATAATAGACAATGGAATCCCATGAAGCTTCACTATCTCTGCAATGTAAAACTTTGTCAACTGCTCCGAAGTGTAATCTGAGCGAACAGGTAAAAAATGGGCAGACTTTGTAAGTCTATCAGCTATCACCCAAATGGAGTTATGGTTCCGATGTGAGGTAGGTACCCCTCAATGAAATCCATAGAAATGCTCTCCTATTTCCACTCAGGCACTGGAAGTGGTTGCGATGCTCTTGGTGGTTTCTGGTGATCGATTTTAACCATCTGGCAATTACTACACTTGGAGACAAAAACGGCTATGTCTCTCTTCATACCAGCCCACCAAAATTGGCGTTTCATATCCTGGTACATCTTATCCCCTCCAGGATGAACTGCAAATGGAGAGTTATGAGCCTCTTAATTTGGAATTAGGAAGTCCATTGGCTTAATTTGGAACTCGTAGTATAATTTTTTTATTTTTTCTATCACAGGAGTAAGATCATATCATATCATTCATATATAATCTTTTATACCCGATTTTGGCCTATAGGCTCTGGTCTGATCCAGCTTTACTAATTGTCTGTTTAGGAAATTATGTGGTTTTGATTTTTTGTTTTGGCTTGGTTTGGTTTTGGCGTGGTTTGATTTTATTCTCAACTGAAATCATGTTTGATGTTGATGGTTTTGGTTTGATAAAAAGTAAAGCTGAAGAAACCAAACCATGTTTGGTAGAGTTGGTACGTTCTGAAATTCTGAAACCAAACAGTGTTTGGTGACTTGAAATGATTTGAATTTTTTTTATTTATAATAACATTTAGTAAATATATTTGTTCTAAAAAATGAAATATATAAATAAAAAGACATTTATGGATGAATTGTTTTTTACAAAAAATATTAATATTGGATAATTATATATAACCATATTGCAAGAATTATTCAATTGGTTCATATATGTAGTTTGAAAATTTATAATCTTATTCCATTTGAAATTTCATATTTATTTATTTTTTTGTTCAAATTTATTTAATATTTAAATATTAATTATTTTATTATTTATTAATTAATTATTAATTAATTAATTATTTTATTTTTGTTTATTATTTATTTGGTTTTGCTTTATTTATTATTTTAAAATATTTATTACTCAATATTTATTTATTTATTATTAATTCTATTTTATTTATTTAGTATTTTACTCAATTTTTATTTATTATTATTAATTATTAATTATTATTTTTGTTTATTATTTATTTGGTTTTACTTTATTTTATTTTATTTATTTAATAAAATGACAAGCATGACAATGTTGATTTTTGTTGAGAATGGAATGGTACACCAAAATGATTGGTTTGGGTTGTTGTTGGAGAAAACCATGGGTTTTGGTTTCTACGAACAGTCACCAAACCACACAAAAAAACCACCTCTTGAGATGGTTTGTAAAATGGGCCAAATGGTACACCATGTTATGGAATTGTTAACCCAATCCACAGCCCACCAAACATGGTTTGGTCTATAATTCACATCCCAAAACCATTTTTTTCAGCCCAAACCCCTCTACCAAACAGGCACTAATGGATCATGTGTAACCATGTTCGTAATAGCGCAGTCACACTTGCAGTGGAACTGACGTACACAATATCAGTATTAAAATGCGACTATCAAATAAGTATCGGTATTACATAATGTTATTGACACTTATTAAAAATGTTACGAATTAGACAATATGTAACAATATTAGATGATAGGGGAACCTAGTTATATATGAGTTTAAGTATCCTACCAAAGTATAAATATAATAAAATAAAGAAACAAAACAAAAACAGAAAAAAAGAAAAAATAGATGAAGATTTATTGGATTATGAAATGGTTTTGTTGCATCAATATTCCGTACAGAATTGCTTTTGCAATTTGTGGTTCAGAACCCTGGTGTACTAAAGCTCTTGAACATCTTGGCCTCCATACCATAAGAATCCAAATATGCAAGAAAAAAACAACACGTTCGATAAAAACACTTATAAACTATCAGCATTCAGCATATAAAAATACTATCAAGCATGACCAACAAATTGAAAAAATGAGTCAGTTTTTCGAAATATAAGAAATGAGTCCTAAATATGTATCAAAATTTTGACAAATTATTTGTATGGACTTGTGAGAAAAGTTTAATAAGTCAAAATGAAATTTGCGTAAATTAAAAAGAAATTTTGACATGTTGATTCACAGGTTGAATCAAATTTTTAACAAAGTAAATGTTTTGACTGAAATGAAACAAATTTTGACAAATTGATCAACTTTTCTAATTTGTAAATAATACAAATTAATTTACTTTGTTATTTATTGTAAATATATTTTATCTCCGGTTGTATTTGTAATAATACCCCATTTCAACCATGTATTTGTAATTTTCACTAAAATTAAACCGGTCTAATATACGAGAAGAAAATGAATGTGCAATACCAATAGAAAAATATGAAAAAGCTGTACCTTCTCCGTGTTCCCACTGAAATTTAATACCATATGACTGAAGTATGAATTAACATGAAAAGGAAAAAAAAGTGAAAAGAAGCATATCAGCAATGTATATAGACTTTGGGCTTACAGGGATTAATTTTCATCACCAGAGACTGTCTTCCACTGTAGCTACATCTCACCCTTCATCACCAGCACCATCTTTCTTGTACACCAAGTGCCTGTTTGGCAATCGGTGCGGTGTTGATTTTTGGTTTTGGTTTGGATTGGTTTGGGTTGGGTTTGGTGTGATTTTTCTGAACTGAAACCATGTATGGTGCAGATGATTTTGGTGGTAGAAAAAATAAAGCTGAAAAACCAAACCATGTTTGGTACAGTTAGTATGGACTGAAATTCTGAAACAAAAAATATTAATATTGAATAATAATATTTCACCATATTGCAAGAATTATTCAATTTATTATTCATCCATGTTGCATCAATTTCACCATACTGCAAGGAGTCTTATCATAATGCCTCTTGTTGTGAACATGTTGCATCAACCATAACATACTCAACTTATTCATCCATCCATTAACTTAGGTTCTATCTCTAATAAAAGTCTAGACAAAATCATAACCAGAAAAACAATGATAATTCCATTAACTCAAAGTATTCAATAAATTAAAAAGAGATGGAAAAGGAAAAAATCAAAGCTGCAATGAATAAATCAGATTTTCTATAGTAGGCAGAGTCTAATAACAATAAAAAATATCAAACCAAAATTATTCAGACTATCATAATGCCTACTGTTGAATCAGATTATCACCCTATAGAACTGCAGTAGGCATAGTCAAATTTGCTATGCCTATAAATGAATCAGATTATCAAACCAAAATGAATCAGATTATCAATGAATCAGCAGTGCAGAATAAAATTCTTTGTGTTTTGAAGTTTCACACATCCAAATCAAATTTAGTCAACATAACATAGTTTTACATAATAGTTCTAGTCATCCAAATCAAATATAGTCTTAAAGTAGAAGATAACGTTTTACACTCATCCCAAATAAAAATCTAGACATAAAAGACATAAGTAACACTCTTCAAGTCTCCATCACCCAAGCACCTCAAATCTCATTCAACCAAGCACGTCTGACCTCATTTGAACTAGCTATAAAGAACTCTCTCCAAATCGTTGAGTCATGCACGGCCTTGGTGGCCCGGATGTACTGTGCCATCTCCACTCCCTCCATGCCCTTCAAAATCTCATTGCACTCATGGAACAACTTGTTTGGGCCTTTGTCTGAACGGTTTGGGGAGACAGCCTCATCCTCATTCACATGATGGGTTCCAACATTACATGATGAAGATTGGGTGCCAAAAGCTGCAACATTACACGGATTTGGAATTTAAAGCAAAGTGTTGATTTGGGAAACCCTCATTTTAAATTAGTAACAAATATCACAAGTATGCATCAACACACACATAAAAAGCAAAGCTTATGAGTGCAGAAGATTAAAGCAAAGTCTTGAACAACTCAGAAGAAAAGAACCACAAAGACAAAAGTAAAAAACTACATAAAAAAAAACTTACTAGGACATTAACACTTCTACCATCAAACTTACTGTACAACACATGCGAATGAATTTCAAGTCGTTGGTGTAGAACCATAGATTTCCTGAGCAATACTATTGCGAATCTGGTCCATGACATTTGTGTTACGGTCCTCAATTCACACACAGACACAAATATAGATCTACAATGAAACCTATAGAAAATACAAAGGAAAAAGCTCAAAATTGGAAGAGAGAGAGGGAGGAGATTTATGGCAAATCGAAACCCCAAACGAGACATAGAGGAGATTTATATATTTAAATATATAAATTCAGTAGCAGTTCATAGATCATTGGATAAATATTTTCTATAATTTGTTCTCATATTTTCTCAATAATATATTTCAATCTATGAAAATATACAAATTTGAAACAACAGACACACACAGACTTACAAGAAATCCCCAACTCACACACATTTTAACAAATATAGATGTACAAGAAACCCTATAGAAACAACAGAGGAAAAATGTCAAAATTGGAAGAGGGAAAGGGAGGAGCTTTATGCAAAATCGAAACCCCAAACGAGAAAGAGATGAGATTTACCTGCGTGTTGTTGCGATCTAGGGCTTGAGAGCTTTACGCAGTATGATCGATACAAGAATCCCTATATAGAAAGCAAAAGGAACTCAAAATTAGAAGAGTGAGAGGAGCTTCCTTACACAGAAAGCACAAACGAGAGAGAGAGCATTATTACCTGCATGTTGTTACGAGACACGGAGCTTGTACAGGGTTTGTCGCCTCCTTCCTCTCTTGATCTAGGGTTCGCCGCCTCCTTCTTCTCTCAGATTTAGGGTCTGTTTCAATGGATGGGCTCAGACGATGGAACTCCAAAATGACACACCATGGAGTGAGATGGTTTGGTGTATATGACTGAAACAGTATTCGCTCCCTCAAAACCATCTATTGAGATGGTGCGTAAAATTGGGGATTTGGTGCAGATGGTTCTTTACTGTTGTTCCATACCAAAGTTTACCAAACATGGGTTGGGCTAATATTTTCAGCCCAAAACCATATATTTGGCACCAACTCCTTCTACCAAACAGGCCCTAAATGCATTCCTCACTTCGTAGCCTTGTTACAGTAAACACGCCACAAATTCCTAAGATGGCGAACAGAAAAAAAGCAAAGAGCGATATGGCTGGAACTAATCATTGGATACTTTAATCGCCATCTAACTAATCATTGGAACTAATCATTTGTTTCAGTTGGCAAGTCACAAAGAAAAAGCACACGCAATCCCCAATAAACCCTTTCCATAGCAATCTGTTGGCAGTTGCAGAGATACTGTACTACCTAGATACTGATGGCTGAACCACTCTGGAATCTCTCTTCCAGGTATAATCATCTTAAACATCAAAACCCCCCGTACCAAGAAAACATGTCACTCATTCACAGACATACATGTGCATATATATATATATATATATATAGAGAGAGAGAGAGAGAGAGAAAGAGAATAACCTGAAGCTCAAATTTCAGAAATATATCAACCAGGTCTTCAGTACTCCATTTATTCTCTAATAGCTTAAAGCAATTACTGAAGCTCACCGTTACTGATGCAGGGGGATCCGAGTCAGACGATGCCGAGCTGTCAGATTGCTCATTAATGGCGCTGGATTACCTGGAGCGGGAGGATCAGCGCAAGAATGGCAATAAATCGTAATCCAGCCTAATTGGGGCAGTTTCCGTGCACGTGTCGGTTTTTTGACCATAACTGGAGCTACGAGTGTCGGATTCGCGCCCGTGACCCCAATTCGGAAAGCTAATCTCGGCGCGGACGTCGTGGCCACCGAGCTACGCTTGGTGCACATCGTTTTGAGCCCCAAATCCGCTGTTTTCCTTTTCGATTCTTTATTTTAGTTATTTTTTGCTACTTATGGTAATTTTTTATTTGTCAATTAGGAGATGATTCTGAACCCGATTTGGGCCAGATTTTTGGCAATTTTTTTATTTTTTTCCATGTTTTGTTTTGGTAGGACTTTTAGGGTTTTGCTATTTTTGGTAAAAATCCCATTAGGGGTCGATTTTCAGCTATTTATACCCGGCTTGTGGGTTGTTTTTATTCATTCTTGATTATACATAATTATATAAAATTCCAGAGTGTTCTCTGAATTTTGGGTCGAATTTCTCCTTTTTCTTTCTTGCAAATTACCCGTTGCGCTAGCCTACAGAATAATCTCTATTCTGTCCGGCGTCAATTGGTATCAGAGCTCAGCATCTTCCTGAGGCGGTTTTTTTTTCCATCAGTTTTCGATGGCTAATTATCGTGGTCGTGGTCGTGGTGGTCGTCGTGGGCAGGTTCCGATTGAGGAAGTCCCGCACCGTGATCGTTATGTTCAGGATGTTACGATTGAGGATTTGCAGAGACAAGTGGCAGAATTAACCCAGCGCCTGGCGGCGTAGGAAATCGGTAATCAGGATGTGGAAGATTCTGATACCGACAATTCCACCTTCGAAAATCCGTATCACAATCAATACCGTCATAGAGATCTCGGCTTCAAAGTAGACCTGCCCGAGTTTTCTGGTACGTTACAAGCCGATTGCTTTATTGATTGGTTGAATGAAGTAGAACGAATTTTCGATTATAAAGAGGTCCCGGATCGTGTCAAAGTGAAATTGGTGGCCATCAAACTCAAGGGTCGAGCATCTGCGTGGTGGGAACAGTTGAAACGTTCAAGAAACAGGCAGGGCAAGGCCAAGATCACTGATTGGGAGAAGATGAAGAAGAAGATGAAGAGTCACTTCCTTCCCTTTGGCTATACTCAAACCCTGTTTCAGCGACTTCATTCGTTGAGGCAAGGGATGAGATCCGTGGAAGATTATACAGAGGAGTTCTATCAGTTGATCGCTCGGAATGATCTAACTGAGACAGAAGAACAGATGGTAGCCCGATATTTGGGGGGTTTACGACAACCTCTGCAGGATGCCCTCAGCCTTCACTCGCTGTGGACAGTTTCTGAAGCCTACCAGCGTGCCCTTGCTGTAGAGAAACAGCAGAATAGACGACCTATCATCAGAAACGACCAAAGCAGTAGGCCATCTCGCCCTCAAGAATCCCGTCCTCCCCAGCAGCCACCAAAGGGTAATCCTAACCCTACTATTAAGTGTTTTCGATGTGGTGAACAGGGGCATAGAGCAACCAATTGCAGGAAGCCTGCCAGTCAGACGGGCAAGAATCTACTGCTTGAGGAAGACGAGACTGAGGAGATTGGAGAGCCAGTGTATGACGAAGAGGAAGATGAGGATGTGTTGTATGGAGATGGCCATGAGACCCTGGTCATTCGTAAGAGCCTCCTGACTCCCAAAGGCGATTCCGACAATGATTGGTTGAGGACCAATATTTTCCACACAACTTGCACCGTGGCCGACAAAGTCTGCAAGATGATTATTGACAGTGGCAGTTGCGAGAACGTAGTCTCTGAAGACGCTGTCCAGAAATTGCAGTTGAAGACAGATCGTCACCCCAAGCCATACAAACTGTCATGGCTGAATAAAGGAAGTGAGGTAACAGTAGATAGACGATGTTTAGTGTCTTTTTCTGTTGGGAAGAAGTATTTCGATAATGCTTGGTGTGATGTAGTGTCCATGGATGCATGTCATATACTGTTAGGCAGGCCTTGGCAATACGATCGAAGTGTAGTGCATGATGGACGGAAAAATACCTATTCCCTTAGCATTAAAGGGAAAAAGATTGTGTTGGCACCGCGTCGGGAAGGACCCAATCCCACCCCGGTTGTCAATAGTAACAATCTGCTTTCTATGTCCAGGTTTTTGGTTGAAATTGAGCGTGAACATGTAGTTTATGATTTACTGCCTTGTGGGAATAGTGCAGCAGGTGAGGTTCCAGAATTACCCACGGAGGTCCAGCAACTGCTTTCGGAATTCTCTGATTTGATGCCAGAAGACCTTCCTCCTGGATTACCGCCTATGAGAGATATTCAGCATCAGATCGACCTGATCCCAGGCTCGAGTTTGCCCAATAGACCAGCATACCGCCTCAGCCCAAAGGAAGCTGAAGAGTTGCAGCGACAGGTAGTAGAGTTGCTGGAGATGGGCTACATCCGTGAGAGTATGAGCCCATGTGCCGTTCCAGTCTTGTTGGTGCCAAAGAAAGATGGGTCCTGGCGTATGTGTATAGACAGCAGAGCCATCAACAGAATTACGGTGAAGTACAGATTTCCCATTCCCCGCCTGGATGACATGCTAGATCAACTGTCCGGTTCTAAGGTCTTCTCCAAAATTGACCTTAAGAGCGGATACCACCAAATCCGAATAAGGCCTGGAGACGAGTGGAAGACGGCGTTTAAGACGCCACATGGGTTGTATGAGTGGATGGTCATGCCATTTGGACTGTCCAATGCGCCCAGCACATTCATGAGATTTATGCATCAGGTTTTACGGCCTTTCATGGGGAACTTCGTGGTAGTCTACTTCGACGATATCCTTATTTATAGCCCTACATGGGCCTCCCACTTTGATCACCTCCGTGCAGTTTTTGACATGCTCAGGAAGGAGCGGTTGTTTGTTAATCAGAAGAAGTGTTCTTTCTTCACTACTTCTGTAACCTTTCTAGGTTTTGTTGTATCTACTGATGGTGTTCATGCAGATCAGTCGAAGATAGATGCAGTCTTGGAGTGGCCCCAGCCAAAAACCTTGCATGATGTCAGGAGTTTCCATGGGTTGGCATCTTTCTACCGCCGCTTCATCAGAAATTTCAGCACTCTGATTGCTCCTATTACAGAGTGCCTCAAGGGACGTGATTTCCACTGGACTAAGGAGGCAGAAGCCAGTTTTCAACTGGTCAAGCAGAAGATGACAGAGGCACCGGTGTTGGCACTCCCTGATTTTGATAAAGTGTTTGAGTTGAATTGTGATGCATCGGGAATTGGCATTGGTGGTGTTCTAAGTCAGGAAGGGCGACCCATAGCTTTTTTCAGTGAGAAACTGTCGGGATCCAAGAAGAATTACTCCACCTACGACCTGGAGTTCTACGTCATCATTCAGTCTTTGAGTCATTGGCGTCACTACCTTGTGCATAAGGAATTCATCCTTCTTACTGATCATGAGGCCCTGAAGTACATAAATGGTCAACACAAGCTGAGCAGACGGCATGCCAAATGGGTGGCGTACTTGCAAGAGTTCACTTTTTCCCTGAGGCACCTATCAGGGAATTTGAACCGTGTTGCGGATGCCCTCAGTCGTCGCACTTCACTCCTCACCACTATGAGTACCCGAGTCACAGGATTTGAGACTTTCACTGATTTGTATGCCACAGATCCTTCCTTTGGAAAGATCATTCAGGAGGTAACATCTGGTCATCGTCATGATTTCCTTTTACATAATGGTTATTTGTTTCGTGGGCTACAATTGTGCATTCCAGATTGTTCGCTAAGGCAACAAATTATTAGTGAGCTTCATAATGAGGGTCACTTCGGGCGAGATAAGACATTGGCCCTTATTGCTTCTGATTATTATTGGCCCAAATTGACCAGTGACGTGGCTCACTTTGTGGGACGTTGTTATGTATGCCAAAGGTCCAAGGGTGTCGTCACCAATGCGGGCCTTTACACCCCCTTGCCGGTTCCTGAAGCTCCTTGGTTCGATGTCAGTATGGACTTCGTGTTGGGCTTACCCCGTACCCAACGGGCCTGTGATTCTATTTTAGTTGTGGTTGACAGGTTTTCCAAGATGGCCCACTTTGTACCTTGCAGGAAAACCATGGATGCTGCCCGAATAGCCCATCTTTACTTCAGGGAGATTGTGCATCTCCATGGTGTTCCTCGATCCATCACTTCAGATCGAGACACCAAGTTCATCAGTAATTTCTGGAGGAGTTTATGGGGAAAGCTGGGTTCGAAGCTAAATTTCAGCAGCGCTTATCACCCCCAGACGGATGGTCAGACCGAAGTGGTGAATCGGAGTCTAGGCAATCTGTTGAGGTGTTTAGCAAGCACTAAACCCAGGCAGTGGGATCTGGCATTACCTCAAGCAGAATTTGCCTACAACAGGTCAACGAGCAGGACCACAGGAATGAGTCCTTTTGAAATTGTCTATGGTCAGAATCCATCTGGAGTACTGGACCTAGCGCCCATTCCACGTGTGGGCCGTTTGCATCCTAAGGCAGATGAGTTGGCCCAACATCTTCGAGGCATCCATGAGCAGGTGAAACTGGCCATTCACGAGAGCAATGCCAAGTACAAAGCTCGAGCGGACAGTCATCGTCGTCAGGTACTTTTTGATGTTGGTGATTTTGTTTGGGCTGTATTAACTCGTGATCGTTTTCCTGTTGGCGAGTATAATAAGCTTAAGGAACGGAAGATTGGACCCTGTGAGATATTGCAGAAGATTAATGACAACGCATACAGGTTGCGTCTCCCTAGTCACTTGAAGACTTCTGACGTTTTTAATGTGAAACACCTGACTCCTTGCTTTGCGGATTCTGCTGATGCTGCCATGAACTCGAGGACGAGTTCTTTCCAACCCGTGGTGACTGATGCAGGGGGATCCGAGTCAGACGATGTCGAGCTGTCAGATTGCTCATTAATGGCGCTGGATTACCTGGAGCGGGAGGATCAGCGCAAGAATGGCAATAAATCGTAATCCAGCCTAATTGGGGCAGTTTCCGTGCACGTGTCGATTTTTTGACCATAACTGGAGCTACGAGTGTCGGATTCGCGCCCGTGACCCCAATTCGGAAAGCTAATCTCGGCGCGGACGTCGTGGCCACCGAGCTACGCTCGGTGCACATCGTTTCGAGCCCCAAATCCGCTGTTTTCCTTTTCGATTCTTTATTTTTAGTTATTTTTTGCTACTTATGGTAATTTTTTATTTGTCAATTAGGAGATGATTCTGAACCCGATTTGGGCCAGATTTTTGGCAATCTTTTTATTTTTTTCCATGTTTTGTTTTGGTAGGACTTTTAGGGTTTTGCTATTTTTGGTAAAAATCCCATTACGGGTCGATTTTCAGCTATTTATACCCGGCTTGTGGGTTGTTTTTATTCATTCTTGATTATACATAATTATATAAAATTCCAGAGTGTTCTCTGAATTTTGGGTCGAATTTCTCCTTTTTCTTTCTTGCAAATTACCCGTTGCGCTAGCCTACAGAATAATCTCTATTCTGTTCGGCGTCAGTTACTTGGGATTCTTCCTTCAGTCAGATTGCAATCACTCAGATTAAATTATGTTAAGGAATACAAACCTGTTAAAGAAGGAAGCACAAAACTCAGAGAAACTTCAGATTTCCTTGGGAAAAACCAAGATGAAAACCCTGACTGAGATATTGTTCCCTTGCATCCACCGAGGGATAAGACTTTGAGGTCTTCTAAAAGATTAATAGATGCGGCAGACAAGCTGAAGGGTAAGCATGCCAAGATGAACACCACTAAAATCTATTCTTCATCTTTGTGAAGGATTCCGGATTAAGGTTCACAACTTCTGGTTCATGCAGTTTCAAGCTTATACCCTCAACTTTTTCCGTCCCCTATAAGAAAGAGCACAAAGAAGTATACTATAAATTGCCTGTTAGAATAACAAAATGTCTGTTAGTAAAAAGGCTGTTTTTTCACAAGTCATCATACCGTATAGAAATGAACCCAAAGTTTTAAGAGCTAATGGAAGGCCAGAAGTATAGATTACTATGAACTCTGAGAGTTCCATGTAATTTTCATGCGGAGAGATTTTTTTGAAGGCCGTTGAAGAAAAGAGCTCGATAGTTGCATCATATTCCAATGCCTTCAATTCGTAAATTTTAGTCACTCCCTAAGTGGTTAGTAGATGTTGATCTCTTGTCGTTATGATGATTCTACTCCCTGGTCCAAACCAATCATGCTTCGCAGCTAATGCTTCTAGTTGCTCCAATTGATCCACATCATCAAAAAAGACAAGAACCCGTCTGCAACATATCCTAGCTTTTATCATGTTAGCTCATCTACCAATAGAAATATTTATCTTACTTTCAACTAGGACTTCTGAAAGCATTTTTTCTTGTAAAGCTTCCAAACCTTTACTTTTTGAGAATTCTCTAACATTTTTAAGAAAGCAATTGGCTTCAAACTGATGGTTGATCCGGTCATAGACAGCTTCGGCAACAGTTGTCTTTCCTATCCCCCATTCCCCATAGACCTACAGAGAGAACATCAATCGACTCCATCTGTAACAATGATACCACTTCCTCCACACGGGGCTCTATCCCAACCAGATCATCGGCAATAATGGGAGTTGAATGGTTCAGTTTACCGAGAATCTCGTCAATAATTAGTTGGATGCATTTTGACTCATGCCTGCAAAGTTCTAAAGGTGCCTAGATGGTGAGTTAAAATAAATCATAACGAAACAAATACATTATTAGATGTAGTGATAATTAAATTTTGTATTTGTAAGTAAATAACAAAAAAACTGAATACAGATTGGGTACTTAAAGAGTAATGGAAAGAAGAATAGATTTTAGTCCATAATGTGGATAACTTCATCTTTATTCAATAACTCAACCTAATGACTTTAATTCATTCACTCTAGGAGAATTTAAGAAATGTTTCTCTTGTCCTTGGGATAATTCTACTCCCCACACCAAACCAACCATGCTCTCCAGCTACTACATCTTGTTGCCTCTCATTCATCCACATCATTAAGAATGACAAAAACTCGCAGCTCAACCCATGACCTAGGTGTCTATAGAGATAGAGTTTCAAACTCATGGCTAATGGCGATTCATTGCTTTCGTAGTCACCTCACTACCGATGAAGATCAACAGGGAACGACTCTTCCACGGGTCAAGTTTCAAGGTTTTCAACATGACCAAAAGTAATTACGACAAGTTATTCAAAAATCCTTTGCTAGGATTGCGTTGCGATAACAGGTTGTAGAACATATTCTTAATCATAACTTCTTCCCTCCGAATAGTCAACTGGCCAATAAGTAAAAGGTGGTTGGGGATTACAATGATACACGAAGATGTGGGGGATTTGATTCTAAAAATATCCATATGAAGATTAAACTTCCCATATTTTTAATAGTCACCTTCATATTGAAGGTTTTTTGGACTGGTAAGTATCTTTTGAGAGGTTCTTTGATCACATGGCAATCCAAGAAGATAAGAAGGTGAAACCGGTGGTGTACAAACTAATAGGCTTCTCGTGCACTACCTTGAGGGAATACATCTTTACAATTTTAATTGAAGATGAAACGTCTTTTGAAAGCAACATTTCTTTTGCTAGAATAAGAGGAAATCCAATTTCAAAAGTCTTGGGATTACATGCAGAGGTGTACAAAGGTTCATGCCTATAGTAAATTACCATCACCTTCCTCCTACAATGGAAGGGTTTACACAATAAGTAGAAAACATAAATAAAAAACCCTGAAATCACATGTCGTGCAAGGATGACCATCTCCTCGCCGAAAGATAAGTGGGGCATGGTGCGGGTCCTTGTCCCTGCGAGGAAAACTCTTTGCCAGTGACAAATGGTATCAGGACTTGAGAGTAAGCACGAGCTAGTGTGCCCCCAGGTCAATCCGAGGGCCAAAGTGAAGCACAGCGCGCATAGTCACATCGGTTCAAGACAATGGAGGGAAAAAGCCTCCTGCAACAAAAAAGAAGCTTCTCCTTGAAATCCCACCTTTGATAATTCAGCGTGCTCATATGGAACATACAATAAGTATTTTGGGCATTTTTAAATTTGCGAGGGGTTGTCTCATACTTGATTATTGATTCAACACTTAATAAATCTGAATAATTCAATAATGATTTAATTAAGTACCTCGATTAGTAAGTTGAACATCACTATAAAAAAAATTAAGTGAGAAAATTTAACAACCTAATCACTTATTTCAGTACCAAGACAAAATTTACAGAGATTTTTTTAAAAAAATATTAAATTTAGTAAGCACCATTCAAAATCTTAGCTGCTGTAAATTCAATTCTTAAAATTTATGCGGAAGTGATGGAAAGTCATAATTATTACCTGTTGGCTACGTCGGAAACCGTGTATCCACTTCTATCAGCTGCTTTCACCAGAGCTACCTTCCATTTTTCCACTCTCTCAGTCAGAACTCAAACTTTTTTCATGATTCTCAAATTCTGATCCATAACTCCCCATTTGTTTCCTCACCTCCGACGGATCCACATCGTAGAACACCGGTGTCAAGATTTGCCCTATCGTCTCCGTGCACTCCACCATTTTTACCAATTCGTCCAAACACCACTTGGACGAAACACACGTCTTGGAGAAAACCACCAGTCCGACCCTCGATTCCAAGATTACCGTGAGTAGTGCCGGTGAGATCTCTTCACCTCGCCGGAGCTCTTCATTGTCTTTGAAGGTGTGAACTCCATTCTGGTATAGAGAGTGAAAGAGATGATCTACGAAGTTCTTGGGAGTGTCTACGCACACGTCGAATTTCCATTTAGCAGTGTGTGCGCTCATGCAAGCCATTAGAAATGTTAATGGATCAGATTTTGATCCGATTAGTCGGATATGAATTTAAAATAAAATCTGATAATTCGATTAGGATACGAATCCGATAATTCAATTTCTTAACAATTTGAATTTGGATTAATCCGATCCGATTAGTCGAATATGAATTTAAAATAAAATCTGATAATTCGATTAGGATCCGAATCCGATAATTCAATTTCTTAACAATTTGAATTTGGATTTATATTAATCTGAGCCAATAATATAGATTAAATATTTTTATGAGTATATATTTAGTACTATAACTATATGTAAAATTAATTGTTAATTATTTTATTATTTATTAATAATGATTGATCAACTATATTACTATTTATTAATATATAAATGTTAACTAGTAAATGTCATATACTTAATATATATAATTATGTTATTAGTTGTATATGGTACTTAATATCTCTAATTATGTTCTAAATTTTTGTTTCTTATTTGACTTTCATATTTGTCATGGACATGCATTATAAGTATAAATACAATATTTTATTTTTAGTGTCATAAAATAATAATAAAAAATAAATATTCTTTATTAATTTTATTTTTAAAAAATTTCATAATTGGATCAGAGATCCGATCCGAATATCAAGGATTCAGATATGGATTAAGGAAGCAAAAATCCATAGGAATATTGGATCGGATCAGATTATGCTTATCGGATTCGAATCAGGACAGATCCGATTCAAATCCGATCCGTTTACAGGTCTACTTATATTGTATGGAGACATATATATAGATATTATAGTCATGTGCAGCTTTACACGTAATTTCTCAACATCCATTGTGAATTGTAGGGATGACAATTTAATCCGACTCGACTAGGTTCCAACCCGAACGGGACGGGTTTGGTAAGCTCTTAAACGGGTTTCGGGCAGGTTTGGTATTAAAATTCAAAACCCAAAGCGGGTTCGGGTTTTCTGAAAAACCCGCGCCCGACCTGACCTGTTTAGTTTAATTTATTTATTTATTTATTTTTGTTTTTTTGAAAAAGTATATTAAAAGCATCTCATGAAAATAAATGTTCGCAAAGTGTTATAGGGATCATTTTTTCTTAACAATCAAATGAAGTAACAAAATAATTTAATTATTGAACTTCAAATACTTATAATGAATTATTGTTTTTTGTTATCCTTCTCAAAAAAAATACATACTCAGGCATATTCAATCAAAGTATTTTAATTGTGTAAATGTCAATTACTATTCAATCAATTAAGAAAAAATACATATTCAATCAATTAAGAAACATTGCATACCTAGACATATTCAACCAATTAATTGTGTACATAACTATTGAACTTCAATAACTTATAATTCAATTATTTATAAGTAACTACTTTATATTTCCATCCATTGATTTTTATTTAAAAATTTTAAATAGCATTAGAAGCAACCATAGTTGAAATCAATGGTATCAACTCAAATAGCAAAAGATATTAAAACATTTATAGTAACAGACACAAATATATAATTTAGTAAGGTATTACCGATTACATCATGTCGCAGGTTTGGGGTGGATTTGGTATTAGTAATTTTTAAATAGGATAATAATGGTATTAGCCAAACCCGTCCCAAACCTGACTTGTTGCCATCCTTAGGGAAATGTGTGAAGCCTAGTCAAAAGTTGGATGTAGATGCCTTGGTGGTGAAATGGTAGACACCCGAGACTTAAAATCTCGTGCTAAAGAGAGTGGAAGTAGTCAAAAGTTGGATGTAAAATATTAGAGGGTAAATTACTCTGACCTCCCTTGAAGTTTCACTTTATTACTCATAGTTTTTTTTTTAAAAAAAACAACAAAAATTTTAAAAAATGACAACATTGTGTGCCTATATTAAAAAAACGATAAGATTCAATAAGTAATTTAAGGAAATTGTCAATTTTCAAAAACAATTACGGAAAAAGGAAAAACACAATTTTGGTCTATAATGCCCTTAACCCACTTGCAATCATTTTCCATAATGTCCTTATCTTGTATTTCACTAAAAAGAATCAAATAAATTAATTTTTATGAACCGACATAATTACCATTTCTTCTCAAAGAACCCTCCATCACACAATCGTCATCTTCATCAAGTATATCATTAAGTAAAAAAACATTCAAGAATGTTACTGTAAAAAATTTATTTCATAAGGTAAAACTGTTAATGCAGTCTTTAAACCTTTTTGACGTAATAGGTAAATTATTTTGTTATAACTAAAAGATACAAAGTATGAGCACTTCTCAATTTACTGAAAATACACACTTCTAGAACTTCATGTAAACTTTTTGTTTCATTGAGTACAACTTCTAATTCTTACTATAAAACTTATATTTCATTAGGTAAAACTTTTGACGCAAGATATGAAACTTTTTTACTCTATATGTAAAATATTTTATTTCACCTAAATTTTATCGAGAGTACGCACTTCTCGATTTCCAGAAAATACACTTTTTTCAGAAGGTCATGTAAAACTTTTGTTTCATTGAATAAAACTTATATTTCACTACGTAAAATATTTAACTCAGTATGTGTAACTTTGTTTGCTTTTAGTGTTATATAATTTGTTTCACCTAAAATCTATCAATAGTGAGCACTCATCAAATTTCAAAGAATCCTTAGATATCATAAAAAATGTCTTGAATAACATTTAACTACACTCATATCTCAACAAAATAATATAAACTATATATCAAATTATAACCAAATCATCATTAAGCTGAGTCGATGATATACAGACACACACATATATATATATGTATATCATCGACTCACATGAATGATTTTCATCGCCAACCCTGAAAAATGTTTCAATCTCTTTCTCACTCCCATGGATCAATACGGAATATCGGCTTCTGTCCTGATTTCAGCGGTTAAGGAGTGACTCTCATGCATGAAGGTGTGAACTGATTAGAACGACTAAATAATGAAAACCATAAGTGAGAAGAAATATGTGATTAAGGTACTAAGGAGATTTATTTATTGGATATATAATTGTTATTATAAAAATTAAATAATTAAAATAATTATAAATTAGTTGAGGGTATTTTAGTCATGCAATTTTAATTATTTTACTAAAAGTTATCCTTTTTGTAATTATTTTTAAAAAGTGATATTTTTTTTAAATTACTTTTTGAATGTTGTCCTTTTTTTTAATATAGACTCTAAAAGTTGTAATTTTTTAAATTTTCCGAAAAAATAATTCTAACACCCCTACCAGAGTTAACAGTTAAAAAGATAACTTAATAAATAAAACCACCGAATTGCCCTTACTTCAAATAAAACAACAAACATGTCCTTCCCCCCCCCTCTCTCTCTCTCAACCACCATCTCCACCAGCTCATAGTGAACCACTAACTCACTAAAACCACAGTATGACATCCATAACCCTTTTGTAACAACTTCACATGATATTGAGTTTGTATAGGTGGATTTTGGGATTCATTTGGATATATTTGTACAGTGGATTTTGGTACATATGTTTGTTGGGATGTTAGGTGTTCAATTATTAACTATTTTTTATAAGACTTTTGGTTGATTTTGAATATATTTGACCACCTCAATAAATAACAAATTGTGATTTAATTGGAGACTTGGAGTATTCGCATATGAATGTTTTTCGAATTGAGAAAAAATACAGAGGTAAAAGAGATAGAGATGAAGGAGAGATCAGAATGTGGAGGGAAAAATAATTAAGGAGGGGTAATTGTGGTATTAAATTTTTTATTTATCTGTTTTTCAACTTGACTAAAGGTCACGGCTACTAAGGGTGAGGTCAACCTAACCTCCCTCCCTCGTCTTATGTGATCATTCACGTTCACGACTTATAACAGTATAAAGTTATAATTTTTATTATATTGAATCAACTCCAATACTATTCGTTTTATAAAATGGGTTATTTATTTATAAAAGTTAAATATTAATATAAATATTAGAACAAAATATAGTTTTCAACTTAATCAAATTATTAAATATTTGTTAAGATTATTTTCATAAAATTCCATAATTTCTTCATTTTTTGTTATATATCCCCTCGATATTAGAACAAAACATAGTTTTCAACTTAATCAAATTATTAAATATTTTTAAGGTTATTTTCATAAAATTCCACAATTTCTTCATTTTTAGTTATATATCCTCTCGGGTATCACAAAACAACCTCCAGTCTCATTAAATACCCTCTTACACTGTCAACTGAGACAAGTTTCTGGCAGCTAAAGTCACGTGCTTCTCACATGCATAATTTCTTTCCCATTTTACCCTTGATTTAACTATTTTTTCTCAAATATCCAAAATAATCTTTTAAGGGTTACTTTCATAGAACCCCCTAACCTTTTCATTTTTTATCATATAACTCCTACCAACGATCCATGATCAACCAGACATTTGCAGGAAGGGCGCCATTAAGGACCCCTATGAATTCAAGGGCAAAGGGGGGCTATAAGCGCGCCATGCTAAGGTTTGTGACTGTGGCCAAACACACGTGTATCATGTTCTTTAGCATATTCTACGCGATGAGTGATAGAATATAAATTTAGGCAATTACAGTCTTGTAATATAATTGATTGATTGTAATATTGTTTGTAATATTCCTGTAACCATTTCTTATTTAGCTTGATCTAATTTCCCATTTTATATCCATAATTGGTGGAAACTAGACTATTACCAAGTGTATATATTGTAAGCTCGTCTGTTAATGAAATCGCCACAATTTTCATAGAGATTCTTCATGGTATCAGAGCTTCTCTTTGTCCATTGAACAAAAAAATTTCCTCTTCTCAAACATTACCTAACCCTAGCCGTATTCCTTTCTTTTGCCACCATGATGACAACTTCACCCATTCACACGCCTCCTACGTCTTCATCAGAGTCAACCACCGCCTCTGGAATTCCAGTAATCATCTCCACGACTGCAAACTCCATGGCTCAAGGTAATTTTGTTCCTTCTAATGGAAATATAATATCACTTAATGCCTTGTCTCAGATTCCGTTCAAGCTCTCAAAGGGTGGAGGAAATTATGCTTCTTGGAAATCCCAAATGGCCAATCTTCTATTTGTTTATGGACTTTTCGGTTTTGTTGATGGTTCTTAGCCTTGTCCCCCACAAACCGACCAGATTTATCTCTTGGCTTCGTCAGGATCATTTGATGCTCTTAAGAATTCAAGCTACTGTCCATAGCACAATCGGTCCCACTATCAACAATTGTGCTACTTCCGATGATGCATGGAACAAACTGGAGACTAGTTATGCCAATCGTTCTAACACTCACATGCTTTCTCTCTTGACTTCGTTTATGTTCAACAAAAAGGAAGGAAAATTAGTTGTTGCCTACATGAGTAAAGTAAAAAGTCTTGTTGATGATCTTGCTCTTATTGGTCATCCCTTAAGTGATGCAGAAGTCATGGCTCACACTTTAAATGGTCTTGCTGATGAATTCAAAGAATTGACAGCCGCGGTACGTGTTCGTGACTCTCTTATATCATTCGAGGATCTTTATGATAAACTTCTTAATGAGGAGTTGATTCAAAATTGTGGAGAACCAAAATAGGAAGAAACACAAGTTACTGCACAACTTGCTCAGCGACGGAATAACCACGGGGGCAAAGGTGGTCGAGGAAACCGTGGTGGCTCTTACTCCTCATATGGGTCGAACAATAGCCATCTCGACCAAGGCTCTCAATTCGGCCACTATCAACAAAATTAATCTCGACAACAACAATCCTATGGCCAAGGGTACTATCCTCAAGGTACAAACTTTAATTCGAAATATCACTCTTTCTCACCGCCATGGAATCTGAAATCTTATTAGGGAAATTAGGGCTAGCCTCACATTGTTTGTCAGTTGTACGACAAGTCGGGTCATGGTGCAAAAACTTGTCACTCTCATGGCCAACCCTCCCAATCTTCTCGACCTTAAGCTAACTTTGCTGATGGAGATTCAAGCCACACCAACAACAACTGGGTCCTAGATTCGGGTGCCACACATCATATTACATCCGATCTTCAGAATCTCTCCATGCACTCCGACTATGTTGGGAATGAGGATGTTGTAGTAGTCAATGGTAATGGAATCTCAATTTATCATGTTTGTTCTTTTACTCTTGATTCACTTATTGCCTCTTTTACATTAGATAATATTTTGTGTGCACCCTTGATAAAGAAAAATCTAATTTTCGTTTCTCAATTTTGCAAACAGGATAATACTTCTATTGAATTTTTTCCTAACTATTTTCTTGTGAAGGATTTGAGTACAGGGGTATCATTGGCCAGAGGCCGGAGTAGGAACAACTTGTATGACTGGTTGTCATCAACCTTACCCACCAAGCCATCAAATATGTCTCATTCCACCTCTGTTGCTCTCACATCCCAACTTTGGCATCAACGACTTGGTCACCCGTCCCTACCTACCCAAAGGAAAATTATTGCTAGCAATAAAATTCCTGTTTCAGATTCTTTCAATAAAGTTTGTGATTCTTGCTTATGTAACAAAAGTCACAAGTTGTCATTTAAAAATTCTTCAATTATTTGTGATAAACCTTTTCAAGTTATTTATTCCGATGTTTGGGGTTCTGCCCCTGTCACTTCTTTTGGCAATTTTCATTACTACGTCATTTTTGTTGATTATTTCATAAAGTATACTTGGCTCTATCCTTTTAAATTAAAATATTAAGTCTCTAGTATATTTGAAAAATTCAGAAAACTTATTAAAATTTTCTTTCAAACTCCGATTAAGACTGTGTACACAGATGGTGGTGGAGAATACCAAGCTCTCTCACATCTTTTAGCTAGACATGGTATCCAACACCTCACCTCACCACCATACACCCCTGAACATGTTGGCTCAGCCGAATGCAAACACCGCTATATTGTAGAAACCGGTCTCACACTTCTCCATCAAGCATCCGTACCCATCCGTTTTTAGTCTTATGCCTTCCAAACTGCCACTTACCTTATCAATCGCATGCCGACAACCGTCCTACACAATGATACACCCTACAATAAATTGTTTGGTCACCACCCAAAATACACTTCTTTTCGGGTTTTCGGGTGCCTTTTCTACCCTTGGCTTCGACCATACACCACCCACAAACTCGAGCCAAGATCACAACCTTGCGTGTACCTTGGTCTTTCCCTCTCCAATCATGTTTTTACTTGTTTTGACATTAAATCAAATAAGATCTTTATTTCTCTACATGTTGTCTTCTTTGAAAATTTATTTCCTTATAAAAAGGAATCGTGTCCTGATTTACTTGTCACTAACCAATCATTTTCTAGATTACTTTCGATGTTTACAGGCAAAAATCTGGAAAACATATCTCCTCCCACTGTTGACTCTCCAAATTTCTCTAGCTTCCCAAATTTGGCTCCAACTGTCATTACTCATCCTCAATCTTCTCAAATGACGAATCCTTTCAAATCACCTTCTCCTAATCCGAAATCTTGCCCCACGTCGCCTCGCTTACACTCCAACTCATCAATTCCTCAATCTACTCCTACTCACAAGGAAACTTCTACTCCTTCCTCCAACATGTGTGCCTCAACTACATCTCCTACACAAGTAAATAGTCCTCTCTCTTCTTCTCCAATTACTACGATTTCTCCTTCTCCCGAATCCTCTCCCAAACCATCACAACCTTCCCGAATGGTAACATGTGCTCAGAACAACATTCACAATCCCAAAATACCTTTCTCCTTTCACATTCCCACTTCGGCCAACACCTATCTCCAAACCAAACCCACATTTTTCACCAAAGCCAATAAACATTCCTATTGGCGTAATGCCATGCAGGAATAATACCTTGCTCTCCAAACAAACAAAACCTAGTCCTTAGTCCCTTATTCACCCACACAAAATATTATTGGATGTAAATGGGTCTATCGGATCAAGAGGAATCCAGATGGGTCCATTGCTTGCTACAAGGTTCGCCTTGTAACTAAAGGGTTTCACCAACGTCCCAGCATAGATTTCACTGAAACCTTTAGTTTGGTTGTTAAACCTGCCACTATTCGACTTGTTCTCAGCATAGCAGTGTCTCGTGGTTGGGTTTTAAATCAATTGGATTTTAACTGATAGGTGATCTATATTGTCCATTTTAAGCCCCTATCTTGCATTTGTTATGTCCTTACATTCCGTTATTTCATATTTTTATGTTGTTTGTGTGTTTAAGAGTGTTTCAGGAGCTTAATGAAGAAAAAGAGCTAACTTTGGTTAATTAACTTAGAGAATTACTTATTTCTATTCAAGAGGAGAGTTAAAGAGGTGTTTTAAGAGAAAAGTGTCTCCTGGAGGGCAGAAACGTCATTTTTTCGAGCCGTAACTTCAAGAATCATTTTAATGGAGTCGAGGGGGTTCAAACGGTACAACTACCAAGAAAAGTGGTTTCCATGAAAAATCTTACGGACAACCTACGAACCCAGTAGCTAAAAGTGGCTAGAAAAGGTTGTTTTGATGGACTACCTACGGACCTTGAAAATGGGGCTACGCGCCACTCGTAGGAAAGGGTACGCACCACGCGTAGCCTATGCCTATGCGCCGCGCATAGGGTCTCTATGGGCCACGCATAATTTTTTGCGTATTTTAAAGCTGTGAAATCCCAATTTTGCCCCGACTTGTTTTCCCTTGTGGTGGTTGCGACTTTACACCTCGATGCATGTGAATATACACATATATGCATCAGAATATAGGGTTTTGACCAATTTGTGTAAAATTACCAAAAAGGGCAACCATTAGGGTTTCCATCACCTTTGTCTATAAATACCAAGCTTTGCTACAAAGTTTGGGAGATTCGTTCATATAATTTCTAGTGCAATCTCTGGAGATTCATCTCAAGGAAGATCCATACAAGACCTAGAGATCCGGAGAAGAAGACCATGAGGGCGATTCTACATCAAGGATGCAATCTCCTTCCACCATTATCAACTAATTCGGTATCTAGGGTTTTCTAGCGAAACCCTAGCCAAGTAATGTAGTTCTTTATTCGTTTTCAATTGTAACGAGGGGAAGCTGTGACTATACTGTGATGATTATTATAGATCAGAGACCGTTTTTATTCTTGATAGAAAATCTATATTTGTTCTAAATTCTTGTCTTAGATGGAATGAATATATTGTTTTACTCAATCATGATTATTCTAAACAAATTGTGATTTTCTACAACAATGGTTCTTAATACTTGAAACCCTATATTTACACAGGCCATGCCTCGGTGAGATAATATAGACATGCTTTAGTTTAATTTCATGTAGTAGGAGTAGATTAGAGTAAAGTAAATAACATGCACTTGTTATACTCTGTCCGGAGATGGGTTATAGCGAATCTGGTTGACGGTATCCTTTTGGGGGTCATATTTGATTATTTGCAGTATGACCTGATTCACAGTTTTAGATCACCCTCTTACAATTGTATAAATTGAGAACTATGTTATGAGGTTAGTGGTGGAGCAATGAAAACCCTAGTTTTCTCTCTCTCTTGATCAAACTATCAATTTAAATTCTGTTTATAGTTAATTTAGTAATAATTCTCGAAAACCAATTCAAAACATTTTTCAAACATAATTCAATGTTGTTAAATTACTGAAGTGAATAATCCAAGTCTCTGTGGGATCGATAACCTGTCTCAAGCCGTTTCCGTACTATAATTGACTCGTGCGCTTGCAATAGGTAAAATCTAAACCATCTTAAGGGTGTGTTTTTAACACATATTTTTAGCCACCCCGATGGGCTATCATTAACAATACTTTTTTGCAAGGCACTCTATCTGACCATGTTTTTATGCAACAACCTCAGGGATTTGTTGATTCTAGCCATCCAACTCATGTTTGCAAATTGTATAAAGCTCTATATGGTCTTCGTCAAGCTCCTCGAGCATGGTATAATGAACTTCGGTCCTTTCTTCTTACCAATGGCTTTCTTAATTTGAAGAGTGATACTTCTCTATTTATTCACCAATCCGGCTCTAGCACCATGTACCTTCTTGTGTATGTGGACGACATTATTCTCACGGGCAACAACTATATTGCTATCTGTGATTTTACCTTGCAATTATCCACTCGCTTCTCTCTTAAGGACCTCGGCGAGCTTAATTATTTTTTGGGTGTTGAAACGACTCGTTTTTCACATGGTCTTTTCTTGTCTCAAAGGCAATATGTTCTTGATCTTCTTCACAAGACTAATATGCATGAAGCAAAAGAGATCAATACTCCTTTATCATCTTCTGAATCCCTCAAACTTGATTATGGTTCTCCTAATCATGATCCAACAGAGTACCGTCAAGTTCTTGGGTCACTTCAGTATCTCTCTCTCACAAGGCTTGATGTTAGCTTTGCAGTTAATAAACTGGCGTAATTTATGCACCATCCCTCCTCTACTCATTGGAATGCAGTTAAACGGGTTCTTCGTTACTTAAAAGGTACCTCTCACTATGGTATTTTTTTATCTTCTCGCTCATCTCCTTCTCTCCATGCATTTACGGATTCTGACTAGGTTGGTGATATAGACACCCGCCACTCTACATTGATCGATGTAGTTTTTCTTGGTTCCAATCCTGTCAGTTGGAGATCGAAGAAACAATCCACAATTGCTCGCTCTTCCACTGAGGCCGAGTATAGGGCCATTGCTTCCGCCACAGCCGAAGTCAACTGGGTAACAAATCTTCTCCGTGAACTTGGTGTTTCTTTTCCTTCTCCGCCAACAATTTACTGTGACAACATTGGTGCCACTTACCTATGCTCTAATCTTGTCTTTCATTCACGCATGAAGCACATTGCCATTGACTTCCACTTCGTTCGTGACCAAGTGGCTCGCAAGTTGATTCATATCTCTCATGTCCACACAACTGATCAACTAGCCGATTCCTTGACAAAACCCCTTGCTCGGAAACAATTTCAGTTGCATCGGTCCAAGCTTAGCATCCTTCCCAGAGCCTTGCGCTTGCGGGGGTATGATAGAACATAAATTTAGGCAATTACAGTCTTGTAATATAATTGATTGTTTGTAATATTCCTGTAATCTTTTCTTATTTAGCTTGATCTATTTTCCCGTTTTATGTCCATAATTGGTGGAAACTATACTATTACCATGTGTATATATTGTAAGCTCGTGTGTTAATGAAATCACCACAATTTTCATAGAGATTCTTCAATGAGAAGCAATGACTTTGCTTCCCTCTGTGGTCCTGCTCTTGATGATGTGAAGCTGTTGAGTGTTCGCAATCCGCGGAAACTGATGTGAAGCCATTAGTACAGCAAGTGCATGGATTGAATCTTCTTTGGTTATTTTGATGAGAAATTTTTTAGTTGTGAGGGAAGGTTGCAATTTCAAGTTAGAATACTTTTTAATACTAATAATTGTGTTGTATACCATGCATATTATCACTGTGGTATGTATTGGTATGTATAGATATATAGATAATCAATATAGTGTGATTTTATTTGAATGGTAACTTCAGCAAAAGGAATGAGAAAATTTGAAACTACTTTAGATTTTTTGTTTTAATCTGGATGAAATTAGGAAGTCCATTGTCTTAATCTGGAACTAGTATATTTTTTATGATAAGCAGAGTGAAAACTTTCTATGTAAAGCAGAGTGAAAATTTTCTATTTTTCCTTTGGTTCTCAAATAATCTCTGTACATGTTACATGTCCGAAACAAAATATACTCTGGACAATAAACATAGAAACAAAAATCAACTGAAAAATACAAAACATGGTTTGTCTGCGACAATACAAATCTCATATATATAGCAAATGTAGATCAGGTTCAGGTCAGCAGACCTCCTGCATCTTCCACACACTTCCAAATTATCCCCATACCGGGATAAAAATAAAAAAAAATAAAAAAAGATCAAATATGATATGACAGAAGGATGTCAGACTATAACGAGAAATCTTATGAGAGTTTAAAGTCGAGAAATGGTAAACTCGAATAAGATATGACAAAATGTGATAGTCACCGTTTCAGAGCATAGCCTTTCCGGTTCATATCGTTTCAGTTTTTCTGCCGAGCTCTTTTTCATTTTCAGCCTACAAAACAGACGAGCAAAGGCTTTTAAAAAGTATTGAGAGAAATCTGCCTTAAATATGATCAGGCTGGGAATAAATTACGTAACCATGCTTGCAACATTCCTGAAAAGGATGCAATGTTATATAGGTACTTCATGATTACAGTGTTGCACATAACTAGTAATCGTTTGCATTTATAATTATTTTTTAAAAAAAAAACAAAGTTTTATTTGTGATGACGCAAGTAGAATCAGATTGTGATTAAATTGATTAAATAATTATTTGATAGGGGAAAAGATTTCTTATTATTTCTTACTTTGTGAGCAGGATCTTCCACTGCTTTGTGCTTCATCGCCCTCGCAGTCATGACGCTTTCTCTTAAGAGGAGTAAGTTTGTCATCCACTTCCACTGCAGCTACATTTGACCCTTCATCGCCAACACCATCCTTCCAACAATGCACATCTTCCTTGTACACTAAACGGATTCCCCACTTCGTCGCGTTGTAGCTATAAGCCTCAAATTGGCACGAATCCCTAGTCGGCATATATTTCAGATAGATGTGTCTGGTTTCATTGGTTTTATCTGGGCGACTATGATAGTGAAACCCTAAATTATTATTATGACAGCATACTAACACTAATTTATCTGTAGATGCCGAGTCAGTAAGACAAGCACACGCAGCAAACCCCAAGAATCCCTCATTATACCAATCTGTTGGCAGTTCCAGAGATGCTTCATTACCTATGTACTGATGGCTGAACCACTCTGGAATATCTCTTCCAGGTAAATCCATACGAAAGATAAAAGTTGAAAACTCCCTCTGTACCAAGAAAACGTTCCAAATCATTCATTCAAAGACACAGACATACATGTGCATATATATATATATATATATATATAGAGAGAGAGAGAGAGAGAGAGTAACCTGAAGCACAAATTTCAGAAACGTATCAACCAGGTCTTCAGTACTCCATTTATTCTCTAATATCTTAAAGCAATTACCGAAGGAGACCCCAAGCAGTGATCTATAACAGTTTGCAGACAGATCTCCGACGCTTACTAATGATTCACAATCATCTGCAGCTAAGACTTTAATAGAGAATGGAAGCTCTGGTAATGCTTCAAGCCTCTTGCAGCCTTCGACATTAAGAACTACAAGTTGAGAAAGCTGGGAAATGCTTGCAGGTAAAGTAACAAAATTGTTCCTTTTTAAATAAAACTCTTTCAAAGAGGATAAGCTACTGCCAAAGTTACTTGGGATCCCTCCGTCAGTCAGATTGCAATCACTCAGAACAAGTTTCGTTAAGGAATATAAACCTGTTAAAGAAGGAAGAACCAAACCCAGAGAATCTTCACATTTCCTCGGTAAAAACCAAGATGAAAAAAATGACTGAAATATTGTTCTCTTGTATCCACCGAGTGATAAGACTTTGAGTTCTTCCAAAAGATTAACAGATGCTGGTAGCCGTTTGATAGCAGTTTCTCTCGCCTGAAGCTCCTCTAAACATTTTAAATTTCCTAGGTCTTCTGGCAATTCCTCAAGTTTTGAGCAGCCAGAGACAATAAGAGTTCTTAAACAGCTCAACCTACAAACTGTTCTTGGAAGTCTCTTAAGATTTGTGCAACCTCTCAAATTCAAGAAAACTAGCCTTTTGAGGCCTCCAAGGGATGAGTGAACCTCCACCAAACTTGTACATTCCTCAAGAATAAGTCTCTCCAGATTTGGAATAGCTGTGAAGTCCGGGGTCCTGGATAGCCTATGGGAGTGACTAAGGTTGATGACTTTCAACTTGGGCAAAGGCTGCTGAAAGAAATGGAATATAATTGAATAACTGACTCTCACAAACACGACAGTATATTCAATAACATTGAAGTACGTTGATGGTATTGATCATACCTTTATTTTCTTCCAAAGTTGATTAAGGCTACTATAACACATACTAAGTTCAACAAGATTCTCTGCCTCAAAACTTAGTGGCAGACAAGCTGAAGGGTATGCATGCCAATCAAGCCACCGCAACTCATTTGAAAGATGTGAAGGGCCTTTACTGAACAGAAAATTATGGACTTCAAGTAGCCTTAGCTTCTTCATACTTGTGAAGGATTCCGGATCAAGGTTCAAAACTTCTGGTTCATGCAGTTTCAAGCCTATACCTTCAACCCTTTCTGTCCCCTATAACAGATAGCACAATCAAGGGCTGTTAGAATAACAAAATCTGACGGCTTCAAAAAAAATAAAAAAAAACTAAAAAATAAATGAAAAGTCTATTAGTAAAACGGGCTGCTTTTTCACAAGTCATCATACCGTATTTTCTCCCAACACGTAACGAACATCCTCTTGAAGCCATAACCTGCTACGTTTCCCAGGCTCTTCAGATTCTTGACGAACAATATACCAGGCCATTGCTTGTACTAAATCGTGCATCCAAATGTGGTCCTCTGAAATAGTGATGAGAGACTTCTCAATGAGAATACTTAATCCGATATCTGAGTGGAAGTCGCAACTCTTGAGTATCCTTGTTACAAAATCCTTTTTCTTTCCCTTGAAGAAAATTGAAATATCAAGGAAAATTTTCTGCTCCATTTCGTCCAGTCCATGGTAACTGATCTCAAGCACTTGAAGAATTTTTCTGTCAGGGTTTTTACGCAGCTTACTTAATGTATCCTCCCACTGATCCATTTCTCTCTTATATAGAAAGGAACCCAAAGTTTTAAGAGCTAATGGAAGGCCAGCCGTATAGCGCACTATCTGCTCTGATAGTTCCATGTAATTTTCATGTGGATAGAGTTTTTTAAAGGCCTTTGAAGAAAAGAGTTGGATAGCTGCATTATATTCCAATGCCTCCACCTGGTAAATTTTTGTCTCTCCATAAGTGGTTAGTAGATGTTGATCTCTTGTTGTTATGATGATTCTACTCCCTGAGCCAAACCAATCATGCTTCGCAGCCAATGCTTCTAGTTGTTCCAGTTGATCCACATCATCAAAAACGACGAGAACCCGTCTGCAACATAGCCTATTTTTTATTGTGTTTGCTCCTCGGCCAATAGAAGTAATATTTATCTTACTTCCAACTAAGACTTCTGAAAGGAGTTTTTCTTGTAAAGCTTCCAAACCTTTACTTTTTGAGAATTCTCTAACATTTTTAAGAAAGCAACTACCTTCAAAGTGATGGGAGATCCGGTCATATACAGCTTCGGCAACCGTTGTCTTTCCTATCCCCCCCATTCCCCATAGACCTACAGAGAGAACATCAATCGACTCCATCTGTAACAATGATACCACTTCCTCCACACGGGGCTCTATCCCAACCAGATCATCGGCAATAATTGGAGTTGAATGGTTCAGTTTCCTGAGAACCTCTTCAATAATTAGTTGGATGCATTTTGACTCATGCCTGCAAAGTTCGAAAGTTGCCTAGATGGTGAGTTAAAATAAATCATAACGAAACAAATACATTATTAGATGTAGTGATAATTAAAGTTTTTGTTTGCAATTAAATAACAAAAGATTGAATACAGATTGGGTACTTAAAGAACAATGGAAAGAACAATAGATTTTAGTCCATAATGTGGATAACTTCATCTTTATATGACTTTAATTCATTCACTCTAGGAGAATTTAACAAATGTTTCTCTTGTCATTGGGATAATTCTACTCCCCACACCAAACCAACCATGCTCTCCAGCTACTATATCTAGTTCCCTCCCATTCATCCACATCATGAAAGAAGACAAAAACTCACAGCTCAACCCATGGCCTAGATACATAGAGTTTCAAACTCAGGGCTAATGGGGATTCATCATTTTCATAGTCACCACGCTACCAATGAAGACATTCAACATAGACAAGATATTCAAGAATCCCTTGCTAGGATTGCGCTGCGATTACCGGTTATAGAATGGAGGTATAAATCGTGCTCGTCATATTCTTAATCACAACTTCTTCCCTCTGAAGAGGTAACTATCCTAGGAGTAAAAGGTGGTGAGGGATTACAATGATACATGAAGATTTAAGGATCGTGATTCTAAAAATATCGACATGAAGATTAACCTTCCCATTTTTAACAGTCACCTTCATATTGAAGATTTTTAGGACTGGTAAACATATGTTAAGAGGTTCTTTGATCACATGGCGCTCCAAGAAGATAAGAAGCTGAAACTGGTGGTGTACAAACTAATAGGTTTCTCGCGTACTACGAGGGAATACATCTTTACGATGTTAGTTGAAGATGAAGGGTCTTTTTGAAAGCAAAATTTCTTCTGCTAGACTATGAGGAAATCAAATTTAAAGTCTTGGGATCACATGCAGAGGTGACAAAGGTTCAGGCCTATATTGATTTACCATCTTTGAAAGCCCAACTTCCTTCAATAATGGAAGGGTTTACACAACAAGTAGATAGCTTGAAGAAAGGTCCAAGTTGTCAATAACATAAATCAAAGGTAGTTGCATAGAAGAGGAAAAGAATGAAAGATAAAGAAAAAAATGAAGAGTCTGCAGAAAGGACTCTTCAGTTGTCGCAAGAGACATGGGTAAGACCTTTAACACAACAAAAGAAAATGATGGTGACACAAAAGAAGTACAGAAACGAAAGGGTGAATTGATAGAAGAATACACAAGACCTGCAAGCTCTAACTGTGAATTTAGCGTGTGAGGAAAATTTTGATATATTAAGAAATAGTTACAATGGAGTTGAGGGAAAGAAAAGCCACTTGGAAATATCAAGCACTAAGCATGAAAAAAGATATTTGAAGAAGTTGAAGAAAAATAAAGGTAAATGGGCAAACTCAAGTCAAACTCGAGAATGGTTTTTCTTTTTTATGCTGGGGTGACTAATGTAGGAAACAAATGTTTAGGAATTTGTTTCAGCTAGAAGAGACCCATTTTCAAGTGGAAACAACCCAACAACCAAAAGCTACTAGCTTTAGGTAATGGCTTATACTGCTTTTTGGGCAAATTTCGTCGTCTAAAACCTCAAAATCACATTTTTTTGTCCAAAAGGAGACTGTCCAATCTTCTAGGGTTTTGAGAGGAGGTCTAAACGAACTCAGATAATTATGAAATTTGATAGTTATTCCAGTTAATGTTTAGGATGTTATCTTAATTTTTCATAATTTTAGACAGGTCTTGAAAATTCTACTCTTTTTATGATTTCTTTTGTTTTAGAATTTGTTCATCATTGTGGACGAAATCAAATATGATTTAGCCAACTGTGATTAATTCAGTCTTTATTATATTATTAGCTGTTAGAATCTTTCTTTAAAGGTAGGTCAGATTTTATGGTGAAAATAACCTTTGATTTTCGGAATTTGTTTTTAGGATTTTTTTCCCTGTTGTAATCTATATATATGTACATTTCTCCATTGATTCAATATAAAGAAAATAGTTTTCCCATCTACGTTTTTATGGTATCAAAGCCAAAGGTCTCGTGTTCAAACCTTACTATCACCCATATTGAAAATTTGTAGTTTCATGTGTTGGACCAAAAGAAGGCCACACGTGAGGGGGCGTGTTGAAGGATATAATATTTAAGTTACAATCTCTCTAACAGCTTAAGCTTTTAGAGTAGTTGGTGGTTAACATGATATCAGAGTCAGGTTGGCTTTTTTTGGGATTTTCTTTTTCGTTTCAGCCTTCCTATTGTCCTCTGTTTTTCAATTAAAAAACAGAGCAATCTCTACCCAGATTTTTTCCTTCTTTCCCCATAATCTATGGTTGATAACGAGACAACCATGACCGGCGACAATACCGGCTTTGCAACTTCCGGCCAGTCCCAGGCCGAGCGTCCCACCCCTACTCCCGTCACTACTTTTTCCGGTAGTGATATCTCTTATTTTCACATTACAACCCACAAATTAGATGGAAAAATTTACCTACAGTGGGCTCAATCTGTCAAGATTGTCATTTGTGGTCGAGGCAAACTCGGCTACATCACGGGTGAACTTCCTGCTCCTCCTCAGACCGATCCCAAATACAAGACATGGCTAGCCGAGAACTCTATTGTTTTTTCCTAGCTTATCAATTCCATGGAGCCTAAAATCAGCCGCCGTTATCTCTTTTTTAAAACTGCAAAAGAGGTATGGGATGTTGCTCGCCGGATGTACTCAGATCTTCGAAACGCTTCCCAAATTTTTGAACTTCGTTCAAAATTAAAGGAGATGAAACAAGGCCCTAATTCTATGACTCAGTATTTCTTTGATCTTCAAGATCTTTGGCAAGAACTTGATCTTTTCTTTGAAGATGATTCCTCCTGCGCTGAGTGTAGTGTCAAGCAGCGGCACAAGCTTGAAAATGAACGCGTCTATGATTTCCTTGTTGGTCTTAATCGAAATCTGGATGAGGTACGCAGCCGAGTGGTGGCACGAGACCCGTTTCCTTCAACGGAGGAAGCTTTTGCCGAGGTTTTCCGTGAAGAGGGTCGTCGCAAAGTGATTTTAACTGATGATCCAACACTCATTTCCTCTGCCCCAAAAGGATCTGCCTTGGTGTCCAGAAATTTCTCTTCACATGGGCGGCCTAATCATGACCCTTGCATGAACAAGCGAGGAGAACGACCATGGTGTGATCACTGTAGTCGTCCTGGTCATACTCGAGAGAAGTGCTGGCAACTTCACGAGAAACCAGCCAATTGGCAACCCAGAAAGCCGGTTGAAGGGCGTTCCTATTAGGCTCATTCCGGCGATGACACGGCTGGACAAACTGGCACTCCTATTTCGTTCAGCAAATAGCAAGTTGAGCATCTCTGTCACCTTCTGAATCAGCCATCCTCTAATGTTAATTCCTCATTAGGTTCCACTGTTGGTTCATGATCTATGGCTCAATTTGGTAAATTTCATTCAACCTTACATTCTTTTATTTCGTCTAAGGACCCTTGGATCATTGATTAAGGTGTCTCCGATCATATGACAGGTGGATCTAATTGTTTTTATTCGTATGTTCCTTGTTCTAATCATACCACTGTTAAGATTGCTGATGGATCTTTAACTTCTGTTGCTGGGATTGGCATCATTAAACTTTCTCCAAATCTTGTTCTTAAGTCTGTCCTTCATGTTCATGCCTTAAAATGCAATTTGATCTCTGTTAGCAAACTTACTCATGATAATCACTATGTTGCTAAATTATTATCTTTGTCATGTCAATTTCAGGACCTATCATCAGGGAGGACAATTGGCAATGCTAAGATTCATGATGGTCTTTATTACTTTGAAAATGATCTTCCAAATAGTAGACAAGCTTTTGTGTTTGGTGTTGATTCTGTGTCTATTTCTAGTACTAGGGAAATAATGTTATAGCACTATAGACTTGGTCATCCTAGTTATTCTTATTTGAAGTGTTTGTTCCCATCTTTATTTGATAATAAAAATTATGTTTCTTTTAAATGTGAAATATGTCAACTTGCCAAACACACTCGCACTTCCTTTCCTACCAAACCCTATACACCATCCACCCCATTCTCTTTAATTCATAGTGATATATGGGGGCCATCATAAATCACCACTTCTCATGGGAAAAAATGGTTTATCACATTCATTGATGATCACACACGCACTACATGGGTTTAACTACTTCGAGAAAAATCTGAGGCTTGTCAAATCTTCCAAAATTTCCACAAAATGATTCAAAATCAATTCCAAGCTCATATACGAATTCTTCGAACAAACAATGGTAAAGAATATTTTAATTCTATCCTTAGTGAATATCTGTTGAAAAATGGTATTCTCCATCAAAGCTCGTGTGTTGACACTCCACAACAAAATGGAGTGCCTAAAAGAAAAAATCGTCATTTGTTGGAGGTAGCCCGAGCCCTCATGTTTACCATGAAAGTCCCAAAATACTTATGGGGAGATGTTGTCCTAACAACCACATATCTCATCAATCGCCTACCAAATCGCACCATCAACTTCGAAACTCCTCTCTGTTCTCACCAAAACCTATCCACATATTTCCACCTCCAATGCTCTTCCCTTAAGAACTTTTAGATGTACAACCTTCATTCACATTCATGCCCATCATAGAAATAAACTTGATCCCCGTGCTCTCAAAACTATCTTCATTGGCTACTCTCCAACCCAAAAAGGTTATCGATGTTATTGTCCTCAAACTAAGAAAACCTATGTCTCTTATGATGTTACATTCTTTGAAGATACTCCTTATTTCTCTACAACTTCGCTTCAGGGGGAGAATCGGGATCAAGAAGCTTGTTGTTCATGGGACACTCTTGCCTTGCCATTAATCGGAGTAGAAAACACCATACAACCTCTACCTCCTCTACCTACCACTTCTAGTGTGCCTAATATTTCGATTAATCCAACAACTATTTCAGAATCAATTCCCATTCTAGAGTCAAATCCGCTATCTGACAATATACCAGTATTAGAGACAGGGGGAGAATCGACTATAACTAATCAGCAAGAGTTACGTGTCTACTCTAAAAGAAAGGTCTCCCAAGGAAACAAATAAATCATGAATCCTACTCACGGTCAAGAAGCCGAGCCGATGGTAGGACCTCAATTGTCAATTGTGTCAGGTAATCCAAATCATAATCTTGATCTAGATGCTCCTATAGCAATTAGAAAGGGTGTTAGGTCTTGTACTCAACATCCTATTTCCATGTTCATCTCCTATTCCAATCTGTCATCTCCATTTCATGCTATTACTTCAAATCTTTCTAGTGTTGTGATTCCCAGGTCTATTGAAAATAGCATTAACAGTTCCTGAATGGAGAGTTGTTGTATTCGAAGAGATGCGTGCTCTTAAACAAAACAATACCTTGATCTTAGTGGAATTGCCACAGGAAAAAAGTACTGTTGGATGCAAGTGGGTGTTCACAGTAAAGTATAAGGTTGATGGTTCTGTTGAAAGGTACAAGGCAAGGTTGGTGGCAAAAGGTTTTACACAAACCTATGGCATTGATTACACCAAAACTTTCGCTCCTATTGCCAAACTCAATACCATCCGAATTCTACTTTCACTGGTAGCGAATTCTGATTGGCCACTGCATCAACTTGATGTAAAGAATGCATTCCTTAATGATGAACTTGAGGAAGAGGTTTACATGAGTCAACCACCAGGTTTTGAAGAAAAATTGGGAAGTAAAACTGTTTGTAAGCTCAACAAATCTCTCTACGGGTTAAAACAATCCCCACGTGCTTGGTTTGACCGTTTTTCAAAAGTAATCAAGAAGCTTGGGTATACTCAAGGACAAATTGATCATATAATGTTTGTCAAACACTCTGAAGGTGAGAAGATAACTGTTCTGATTGTGTATGTTGATGATATCATCGTTACAGGGAATAATATTGAGGAGATAGAGAGAATTAAACAGATGATGGTGAAGGAATTTGAAGTCAAAGACCTTGGGGCTTTGAGATACTTTCTGGGAATGGATTTCGCAAGGAGTAAGAAAGGTATTTTTGTTTCTTAAAGGAAATACACTTTTAGATCTCTTAGAAGAAACTGGCATGTTGGGATGTAAACCAAGAAAAACTTCAATTGAACTTGGTAATAAGGAAAAATGTTCGAAGGAGATCCTGTCGATAAAGGAAGTTATCAATGCCTTGTTGGAAAGCTTACTTATCTCTCGCATATAAGACCTGACATAGCTTTTGTTGTGAGTTTAGTAAGCTAGCATATGCATGCACCATGTCAAGGTCCTCTTGATGCTGTGTATAGAATCTTGAGGTATTTGAAGCAAACACTTGGAAATAGACTATTTTTTGCTAAAACCGATGATCGAAAAATTAGAGCTTTTACTGATGCAGATTGGGCTAGTTCTATCGACGATAGGAAGTCAACATCTGAGTACTGTACCTTATTATGGGGAAATTTGGTGACATGGCGTAGTAAAAAACAGACTGTTGTCGCAAGAAGCAGTGCGGAAGCTGAATATAGAGCCTTGACTCATGGAGTTTGTGAGGTTATTTGGATAAGGAGAGTGGTGGAAGAGTTGAAGATCAAATATGAAGAACCTATAGACCTCTACTGCGATAACAAGTCAATCATTAGTATAGCTCACAATCCTGTCCATCACGATAGGACTAAACATGTGGAAGTAGATCGACATTTTATCAAGGAAAAGCTTGATTGGGGCATGATCAGCATTAAATATATGTCTACTTCTCAACAACTAGATGATATACTCATAAAAGGACTAACAAAACAAACATTTGATTTCCTTGTAAGCAAGCTTGGTCTCATAAACATCTACAGCCAAGCTTGAGGGGGAGTGTGGACGAAATCAAATATGATTTAGCCAACTGTGATTAATTCAGTCTTTATGTGGACGAAATCAAATCTGATTTAGCCAACTGTGATTAATTTAGTCTTTATTGTATTATTAGCTGTTAGAATCTTTCTTTAAAGGTAGGTCAGATTTTATGGTGTAAATAACCCTTGATTTTAGGAATTTTTTTTAGGATTTTTTTTCCCTGTTGTAATCTATATATATGTACATTTCTCCATTGATTCAATATACAAAAAATATTTTTCCCATCTACGTTTTTAATCATACATACATGTAATGGAAAGAGCAGAATAATCAATAAAAAAAAAAACTAAATTTTCAATTGTATATCACATCCCTCTTTTATTTTATCTTCAACCTTGTGATTAAAAGTTGTTCTTTATTCAATCCTGATATTTCATACTTTCTTCTTCTGTTTTTTTCTTCCCCCCCCAATTGATAGTCACATACCCCTCCAAAGGAATTGTTTGAACTAAATGGACTAGAACTTTAGACATGAATCTTGATGAGGCACTAGAGCCAAGTGACTTTCCCACTTCAAACATTCATTACTTTCACTCTTGTCACTTAGATAGTGTTATTTAGAATAAGTCGTTATCTCTCTCAAGATAGAGAGAATCTTTATTTACAATAATAAATTAGGTTACACATGATAAGTGACTATATTGGACGCACTAAACACATGTCGCCCAAGAGGCCGCACGCCTCTACTAACATTCCCCCTCAAATTGAAGCATAAATATTAATCATGCACAGCTTATTACAAATATTTCCAACTCTAGTTCCTGGAAGAGATTTAGCAAATACATCAGCAAGCTGATCCCCAATTTTCACATGCTTCAATAAGATATTCCCACGTTGTAGTTTTTCTCTGATAAAGTGACAGTCCACCTCAATATGTTTAGTGCGCTCATAAAATACGGGATTAGTCGCGATATGTATTGCTGCTTGATTATCACACCACAACTGAGAAGGCTCTGAAGAAGGATAACCAAGTTCGTGTAATAGTTGATGCAAATAAGTCACATCACTAGTCACCTGCGTCAGTGCTCGATACTCTGATTCAGCACTTGAACGGGCCACTACATTTTGCTTCTTACTTTTCCATGACATAAGATTACCACCTACAAATACACAGTATCCACTGGTGGATTTCCTATCATAAGGAGATCATGCCTAATCAGCATCGGAGAACCCCTCAATATAACCGTGATTACTGTAGAGTAATCCACGACTCGGGATTCCTTTAATATATCTCAAAATGTGTTACCGTATCCCAATGTGAAGTCTGAGAATTATACATAAATTGATTCACCACACTCACAGAGAAAGCAATATCTGGACGAGTCACTGCAAGATAATTGAGTTTCCCTACTAGACGCTAATACCGGTTTGGTTCAGGGAACTCATCACCATCCTCCTTAGATAACTTGACCCCTGGAGTCATTGGTGTGTCTCTTGGTTTAACATCATCATTCATGTATCTCGTAGAAGATCAAGAGCATATTTTCGCTTACAAAGATATATCCCACGTTTTCATCTATCCACCTCAATACCCAAGAAATCGAGCAAATGGCCTAGATCTTTAGTTTGGAACCGACTCTAGAGAAATATTTTCAATGAAGAAATACATGTATCATCACTCCCTGTAATCACAATATCATCCACATAGACAACTAGAAAAATGGTACCTGAAGTGGAATGACAATAAAAGGCAGAATGATCTTTGCCCGCTTTCTAAAGGCCAAATCCCAATACAAATTCGCTAAAGCGTCCAAACCAAGCCCATGGAGACTGCTTTAAGCCATAAAGGGTTTTTTTCAGACGACAAATAAGCCCAGACTCCCCCTGAACAACAAACCCGAGAGGTTGCTCCAAATAGACTTCCTCCTGAAAATCACCATGAAGGAAGGCATTCTTGACATCCAACTGATGTAACGGCCATCCAGAGGTATCAGCAGGAGAAATAAGAAGACGAACAGAAGCCAATTTAGCAACCGGCGAGAACGTATCGGTGTAATCAACACTATAAGTCTGAGCATAACCTTCGGTGACTAAACGAGCCTTGAGACGAGCAACAGTCTCAGCTGGATTCATCTTAATGGCATAGACCCACTTGCACCCAATAGGTCTCTTGCCAAAAGGCAAAGGAACCAAATCCCAAGTATAAGTAGACTCAAGAGTAGATATTTCCTCATTCATAACAGTCAACCAACTAGGAGAAGAAATAGCCTTAGAGTGATTCCGAGGAACATATACAGAATGCAGGGCAGAGGTAATGGCCTGCAATGACTGTGAGACACCTACATAAGAGACAGTAGAAGAAACAGGATAATTGACACAACCACGTTTACCCTTCCGGAGAGCAATAGGAACATCCAAGTCTGAATCTGAAGCAGGTGTGGGAGGATATGAAGACGGGAGACCAGATGTAGCAGGAGCTGGCTCAAGAGCATCTACGGGAGAATAACCAAATACCCGGCGCGGTCCACGAACATATGTCTGGAGGGGAGGAGCGGACGGGACAGAAGTGACTTGAATCAAGTCATACACCATAAAGTGATCAAGAGATGGAGACAAAGGTGGGTCAATGGACGACACAGAGGAGGAGAATGGAGAGGACTCGTGGAAAACTATATCAGCAGACACAAGAAACCACCCCAACTCTAGTGAAAAACACCGATACCCTTGTGTACGAGAATAACCAAGAAAGATGCACCATAAAGATTTAGGATCCAGTTTGGAAACATGAGGTCTGCTAACACGAACATAACAGGTGCAACCAAATATACGCAAAGGGAGAGGGTGGAGAGGTTGTTTAGGGAATAAGACCCGGGTCAATATCTCCTCTTGAAGAACCGATGATGGCATTAGTTAATGAGATATGTGGTAGTCAATATCGCCTCACCCCAAAACATCTTTGGAACCTGCATATGAAACATAAGAGCTCGAGCAACTTTCATCAAATGTTCGTTCATTCATCAACACCATTTTGTTGGGGGGGTATCCGAACATGAGGACTGGTGAATAATACCATATTGAGTAATAAATGACACAAAGGGAGAATAAAAGTACTCACGAGCATTATCACTACATAGGGTATGAATATAAACAGAAAATTGATTCTTGATTTAAGCATAAAAAACACAAAAGATAGAAAATATTTCTGAAAGAGATTTTATAAAATATAACCATATCATACGTGAAAAATCATCCACAAAGGTAACAAAATACCGAAAATTAGAATTGGACTGGAGTGAATAAGGTCTCTAGACATCAGAATAGACTAACTCGAAAGGAGCGCATCCTCCTTTACTAACCCTAAACACATATGACACCTTGTGGTGTTTATCAAACTGACAAGACTCACAAAATAATGCAAACAAAGACTGAACTTCAGGACACAAACGCTTCAGGCTTGAGAGAGTATGATGACCAAGTCGACAGTGAAGATCAAGAGGTGTAAAGGAGGGACTGGAACAAGCCATGGAAGTTGGTTCTTCATCCAAATATAGAGCCCTTCTGAAGTGCGACGACCCCTACCAATAGTCATGTTCGTCAATATATCCTGAAATTCACAAGCACCAGAGAAAACAACACGACAATTCACTTGTCTGGTAAGGGCACTAACAGATAGTAAATTGAATGGAAGTGCAGGTAAATGTAGCACAGATGATAAAGCGATATTGGAGGTGGGTGATGCCGTCCTAATCCCCCAAACTAGTATATAAGAGCCATTAGCGACAAACACATCTGGGCGAGAGGATGTGGGAGAATAATCCCAGAAAATACATGTTCTTCCAATCATATGGTCAGTAGCACCAGAATCAAAAATCCATGTCCGAGAAGAGGCTAAAAGATATGTTGTAGAAGGGTCTGACTAAACAAGAGAGGTAGATGCAAGGGTCTAATTTGCTAGCAGGAGAGAATATTCTACAGCAGAAAGTTGATCAGCCGTATCATCTGATAGAGCAAATCAAGGATTCTACACCATTGATTCTTTACTAGAACAAACATTGGCAGACCACGGTTTCCCATGGAGCTTCCAACACCTATCACGGGTATGGCCAACACCACCACAATGAAAGCAGATAAACTTGTTGTCAGAATTACGGCCACCACAGCCTCCAGTCTACGTATTGCTTGCCAAAGCAGTACTCTCACCAGTATCACCTGATCCAGAAGTCAAACGAATAGAACGAAGTGCTCGAGAATATGCCTCTGTAAGAAAAGTCTCCCGACTAGCTAAGATCTGAGAATAAGCTAACTCATATTCCGGTCGGAGGCCACTGAGAAACGCTAATATAGCTAACTGCTCCCGCTGCTGACGCATTTCATGAATATTTGTAGTAAAGGGCATCAATACATTGAATTCTTCATAAATCTTCTTAAAGGAGGCAAAATAGTCACTGATATGAGATGTCTGATGCTCTGGGCGAAAGAATGACTAAGATATTTCGTATAAGACATTGGGGTACTCCCATAGCTCCTTGACCATATCACAATGGGTCACCAAATCAGCCACCCAAGACTCCATACAGTTTATCAATTGATTAAATAAGCGGGCATCATCACGTAACCATATTTTAGTGCCTGTAGGATAATTTTGAGGATTAGGGGAATCATCTATAAGATGTTCCTCTTTACCCGTACCCCGAATAGCGAATAAAACCAACTTACGCCAATTGTAAAAATTTGTACCATCCAAACGACGCTCAGTAAGTTTGAAAATAGATGAAATAATCTCTGAGATCGTGGATTTAGGCTCAACAAGCCCACTCAATATTGAAGAGTCGACCATAATCACAGATTCACAATCAACTATATAAGAAGTATCCGGCAAACAATAACAAAGAGGGGGATACACACCCCGAGAATCATAACAAAAAGGGGGATACACACCCCTATATATATCTCAAAACATGAACCGAACTATTGGGAATTGAAACCCTAAACACACAATAGCAGGAAGAATTACGAAAATACTAGGATTACATTAATGGCATTACGAAAATAGACCCCCGAACTAATTTGCATAGCGGAATCTGGCTTTACAAAACCCAAGGGTTAGGGTTAAGGATTAAGGATGGTGATGATGATGGTGATGAGGATGATGATTAGGGTTAGGGTTTCGTGAAGAGAGTTATGGTGATGATGGTTAGGGTTTTGTGAGTAGAGTTTCTCAAACTTCGGTATCCGGCTCTGATACCATGTTATTTATAATAAGTCGTTATCTCTCTCAAGGTTGAGAGACTCTTTATTTATAATGATCAATTAGGTTACACATGAGAAGAGACCATATTGGGCTCACTACACACATGTGGCCCAAGAGGCCACACACCTTTAATAACAAAGAGAATGACAATTATGGTCTTAAATTCTCAGAATTAAGATTGTAGGTTTTTAACTTTGGTGTAATTTCATTTTAGTAGTGTTCAAGGATTTAAATATGTTCACTACACCCTCAACAATAGTTAAAAGTTAATTAGAATAGATGGGTAATTAACTAGTAGAATATGATAATGAACTTAAGGATATTATTGGAGTCTATATTTTGGTACCTAAGGATACTATTGGAGTGTTGTTATCTTTGTTTAGTAGGACAACCTAGAATATTATAGAACAAATAAAAGGTGGTTAGTTTCCGAACAAGAGATTGGTTATATAGGTATAATTTATTATAGAACAAATAAGAGGTCGTTAGTTTCCGAAGAAGAGATTGATTATATAGGTATAATTGAAATTTTTATATATAAAAAAAAAACCTTCCCCTACATTTCAACCACATGCATGCACCCTCGCCATATTGCCCTAAGCATGGCTCAAACTCTCAACCTATAATGTGAAGAGAAGATATTATTCTATCTGGATTAGTGTTCATAGTTTATGCATTCATATTCAAGTGTATATTGTTATGTGTTTTATTTATATATACATATAATTGACCCATCTCCAAGTTAGGGTAATATCTCCTCTCCTTTCAAAGTTCAAAGTGACAATAAAATAAAGGGATATTATCAAGAAACCCCTCAACTAACCCCCTCCAATTCTAAACACCCCAACAATTTTCAATTTGATCAAATTACCCCATTCCCTTCTAATTTCCGCCACCTCCGTTAGTGTTAGGGACATGTGCTTGTCATATGAGCTTTAAACTTTAACTTAATAACCAGAATGCCCCTGGAGGCGGTAGTTGATTTTTATTGAAACCATAGGGGGTTTCTAATAATATCCTTTATTTTTGTCAAATTCAATATTAATTATACAAAAATTACCTATTTTGTATATAATTAATGGATTATTCATATGAAAAGTGGAGCTTTTTTATTTCTATACAATTTCTATTTTTATAATAAACTAGTATTACTCAACATTTAAAATATAAAAAAATTAAGTTAAAAGTAATTATATATTCAATGCATGATATATTCATGTACAATTATGAATATTAATGGAATATTATTTGATTATTACACCAAAAGACACAAACTTTTAATTGTTGTTTTTATTCTTTGTGAAAGACCCTATTTCATTATTAAACATTTTTTATTTTTCTAATAATATAATTTACTATAGATTTAAAATATAAAAAATAAAACCCAAAAATATAATTAAACACACATTACTATGGAATAATCTAAACTAATAATAAGATAAGTAGAAAATGACACAAACTTTTAACAACCTTTTTTTAGTTTTTATATATTTTTTAATTTTAAATGAGGTATTAAATACACATTATTATGAATATATAACACATTGAATATATATATATATATAAGGGCAATATTTGCCTTAGATCACTTGAGTAGGAGCTCCTACTTACCATACAACTGGTCCAATCAAAACTTGACACCTATACAAATATAAAAACAAAAATAAAGTCTCTCTCTACTTTACCTTTCTCTTTTTCCTCAAAGTAGATTTTCCCAAGTCTATGCCTACTCCACATCTCTCTTTCCTCAAAGCACAAGCGCCCCTCTCTATCAAATCAAACCTCGCATATTACTAGAAAAAAGGGTCTTCAATGTTATAGTTTTTTATTTTTTTCGAAGATCTTCAATGTTGCAGTTTAATGGTGCAAAACATTGCAAATAATCTTATACGATCTGGACCAGTTTTTGTCTTGGGATATTGTATATCCAAATTATACTATATGTAGATTTGACTGCTTGGCCAATTGTTGCATTTTTATTTATTTATTTTTGTTTTGGCTTATTGTTGTTTTTTTCTTTTTTGTGTTGCTTGCTTAATTACAAGATGATCTTGTCACTGTATAATAACAAACAAATATAAGTAAACCACATCACCAACTATTGAACATTTAAATTAAAAAATAATAATAATGATTGACTGAATTAAATTATTTTAGAATCCAACAACCAATCCTAGACAAATAACTAGTATGATAAAATTAAAGCAGTTTGAAACAAGTGAAGTGGGAACATGGTTTGTTGCCTCTATGGTTAGGTTTTTTGTCTCCACCCACCGTCGCTGCCTATTGTTTTTTGTGACCGTCGGTGATGATGGAGAGGAAGAGGCAAGAAAGAGGCTAGGTTTGATTTGATAAAAAGGGGCGCGTATGCTTTAAGGAAATAGAGAGGTGGAGTAGACAGAGAGCTGGGCGCGTTTGTTTTGAGGAAAAAGAGATAGTAGAGTAAAGAGAGACTTTATTTTTATTTTTATATTTGTATAGGTGTCATGTTTTGATTGGGCGTAGGAGCTCCTACTCAAGTGGTCTAAGGCAAATATTGCCCTATATATAATTACTTTTAGGTTATAATTCTTATATTTTAAATATTAAATAATAATTAATTTATTTAAAACATAAAAAATGTATAAAAATAAAAAGGGGCTTCACACTTTTCTAATAGTATATATATATACCATAAAGGTCTAAAACTATTAAAATATCATTATAATATGTTTCAAGGGGAAAATGGGGAAGAATTTGACAGAGGGGGGTAATTTTTTAAATTGAAAAGTGTAGGGGGTTTATTGATTGGGCAGGGATGTATTTGACAAATCTTAAAAAGTTAGGGGGGGGGGGGGGGGGGGGGGGGGGGGGTTGGGGGGTTTATGATAATATTCGAGCTGGGGATATTAAATGGCTTGAATTTTAGTAATTTAGTATTGCGAGACGTTTTTATCCATTTTAAGCTAAGTGTGAATGTTATCCATATATGGAGAGACAAATTACGTTTGGAAAAATGTATCATTCTACTTAAAAAACAATAATAACGAAGACATAATCAAAATTGTTCTCTTCCTTTTACTCGTGGAAATCATAAAAATATCTAAAAAAAAGAAATTAAGGACATCATAATGACTTTAGTCCACTTATACTTTTACACCTAATTGTTAGGACCTACAAGATTTTTAATCTTTGATATGTTAAATAATCTCAACTGTGATCCTATCCACAAACCTAGTAAATTAACCTGGCCTAACAAGTAGTTGCAAGCACCATTACTCTTAAGCAAAAGCTCAAGATACCCTCTCACAAAAAAGGAAAAAGAAAAAAAGAAATACCCCTTCCCTATACTATGAACCTGAGCATATTAGTCACACAATTATCAAAATTGAGCAACTTTGTGAGGGATGGTTTGCACTATCGACCTACAGTTATTCAAAGATATAATTAGGACAGATGTAATGCATTAAAGTCATAATTATTACCCGTTTGCCACGTCGGAAACCGTGTATCCGCTTCTATTCGCTGCTTTCGTCAGAGCTAGCTTCCATCTTTCCACTCTCTCCACACTGGAACTTTTTTGGTGGATCTCAAATTCCGATCCATACGTCCCTGTTTGTTTCCTCACCTCCGACGGATCCACATCGAAGAACACCGGTACCATCATTTGCCCCATCGTCTCAGTGCACTCCATCATTTTCGCCAATTCGTCCAAACACCACTTGGAGGAAGCATAATTTTTGGAGAAAACCACCAGACCGATCTTCGATTCCTCGATCGCCGTCAGTAGAGCCGGTGAGATCTCTTCGCCTCTCCGTAGCTCTTCGTCGTCTTTGAATGTGTGAATTCCACTCTGATATAGAGAATGATAGAGATGGTCTACGAAGTTCTTGCGAGTGTCTTCTCCTCGGAAGCTCAAGAACACATCGAATTTCCGTTTCGGAGTGTTTGCGCTCGTTGAAGCCATTGATTCTGTTAATCAGTGTGCGCATGTGTATACATATATATAGAGAGAGAGAGAAAGAGAGACCCATATAGATATACAATCAAGTGCAGGTAGGTTCAGGTAATTTCTTATAGCCCCACTGGGAAATGTGTAAAAGACTAATAAGTCAAAAGTCTTGCAATCATAAAAGAAAACTGTTTTCTTATTGGCTCACTTGCAGGTAGGTCAGTTTGGCTCACTTGATATAGATATACAATCAATGGCAGTTTGATTTATTGGATTATCTGGTTTTGTTTGGTTTTGTGTGATTTTGTAAAGAGTAGTGGTCAGCGGAGCTCACCATGAATTATATATATATATAGAAGGGTAATTTGCACTGACACCATCTAAGATTTGGTTTTGTTTGCCATGACACCCCAAATGATCAAAATACCCTTCATAAAATTTGAAAATATTAAGGATAATGTGAAATGACTTTTATGCCCCAACCCCAAATATATAAAATTTTGAAAACCATATATATAAATTCGAAAAAAATATATAAAATTCAAAAAAATGTATAAAATTCGAAAAAAAATATTTAAATTTTGAAAAAATATATAAAATTAGAATAAACTATATAAATTTCGAAAAATATATATAAATTTCAAAAAATATATAAAATTAGAATAAAATATATAAATTTTGAAAAATAAATATAAATTTCAAAAAATATATATAAAATCAAAAATATATATATAATTCGAAAATATATATATAAATTGAAAAATATTTAAATTCGAATATATATATTTCAAAAAATATATATATAATTCAAAATATATATATATTCAAAAACAAATTCAAAACATTATATAATTTCGAAAAACATATATAAATTTAAAAATATATTTCAAAAAATTAAAAAATATATAATTCGAAAATATATATATAAAATTTGAAATATATATAAATTCGAATATATATATTTCAAAAAAAAATCAAAATATATATATTTTCTAAAACAAAATTCAAAAAATTATATAATTTTAAAAAACATATATAAATTTCAAAAAATATATAAAATTTGAGATATATATATAATTCGAATATATATATATATATATAATTTGAAAAATATATAAATTCGAAAATATACATATTTTTTGAAATGATTATATGTTTTTCGAAATTATATAATTTTTTGAATTTTGTTTTTGAAAATATATATATATTGAATTTTTATTTTTTTTTAAATAAATATATATTTGAATTTATATATTTTTCAAATTTTATATATATATATATTTCTAAAACATATGTTTTTGAAAATATATATAGATGCAAACCTCGGGGAGTGTTAGTGCAAATTATCCTATATAGAAAGAAAGAAAGAGAGAGAAAAGATGATGTGTAGTGGAATGCGGGACCCACCTAAAAAAAACATTTGGTTTTAAAATATAAAAACAATGGTCTTTAAAAAAAAAACAAAAACAAGACAAACCTAAACCAAACTAAAAATCAAACAAGCCCAAGTGCAGGTAGTTCCGTTTGGCTAACTTGTTTTTTATTTATTATTTATTTTTTTTTAATCATTTCAAAAATAAAAACACGTTTACTGTTCACTTTTTTTTTTTTTAAAGAAACAGTTTTATGTGAATAGTGGATAAAAGTGGTTAAAACACCAAATACAACTTTTGGTTGTTTTTTGACTTTTTTCACTGTTTAGGGTACCACCTCCGCCACCGCCCCCACCGCCACCGCCACCAACCGCCACCGCCCCCCGCCACCAGTCGCCTCCAGCGGCCCCCACCACCTCCGGTCGCCGCCGGTAGACCTGTCAATGGATCGGATTCGAATCGGATCAGTTAAATCCAAATCCAAATTGTTAAGAAATCGGATTATCGGATTCGGATCCTAATCGGGTTATCGGATTTTATTTTCAATCCATATCCGGTTAATATCGGATTCGGATCATAATCGGATTATTGACAGGTCTATTGATAAGAATGACAAAAACTCCTGATCCGCGATCCGAATCCGATAATTCGACGAATTTTCACTTAGTTAATTCATATTCGAATTTCTTCATTATAGAATATCTTATTCGAATATCTAATTAAAAAAATACAAAAATTAATAAATACTGAAACACTAAATTATTCACACTTTTAATAATTGTATTTATGATCAATCATTATTAATAAATAATAAAATAATTAACAACTAACATTTATATACATGTACAGTATTAAATATATACACATAAAAATATCAAATATATATTTATATATATATAAATATATTTTATATCGGATCAGATGACATAAATCCAAATCCAATTTGTTAAGAAATCGGATTATCGGATTCGGATCCTAATCGGGTTATCGAATTTTATTTTCAATCCATATCCGGCTAATCAGATCGGATTTGGATCGGATTCGGATCAAAATCCGATCCATTGACAAGTCTAGCCACCGGGCCCCATCGCCGCCTCTACCCGCCGCCAGTAACCCACCACCACCGGCCCCCCACCGTCGTCGATCACTGCCGGCCACCACCGCCGCCCACCAATACCATTTTATTTTTCAATACAAATTTTGATCCAAACGCTTTTTTATTTTTAGTTTTTTGCTGAAAAAAACAAAAACAAATACAAATGCAGTTTTTATATTTGAAGACAGAAAACAAATATAAAAAACAGGCTTTCCAAACGCACCCTTAAGGTAAATTATTCTGACCTCACCTACAGTTTCACTATATGCCTATTTCTCAACCGGTTTTGGTGTCATTTTTATGACTTTGGGTTGAAAAATTGTAACTCACCCTATGTTTACTAAGATTGGTTTTGGGTCTACAGTATCAAATCATATTGTACCAAAATTAGAATTTTGGAACCATTTCAATACATAACCATAACCATCAAATTAAAACCGACCCACAACCCCAAATTCATCATTGGTGTACCATTCTATTTTTAACAAAATTTCTTGTCATTTTATTAAATAAATAATAAACAAAAATAATAATTAATAATTTTTTCGTAATTAATAATAAATAAATAAATTTGAGTAAAATATTTAATAAATAATATATAAATAATTAACAATTAATAATTAATAATAAATATATATATATTGAGTAATAAATATTTAAAAATAATAAATAAATAAAATAGAATTAATAATTAATTAATAATAAATAAATAAATAAATTGAGAAATAAGTATTTTAAAATAATAAATAAAGTAAAACCAAATAAATAAAAAAAATAAAATTAATAAATAATTAATAATAAATAATAAATAGTTAAATATTAAATAAATTTGTACAAAAAAATAAATAGTTAAATATACATATATATTTATTTAATTAAAAGTTAAATTTAATTAATAGAATTTAATTAATAAATAATAAATAAAAATTGAGTAATAAATATTTTTAAATAATAAATAAAGTCCATTCAAAAAATAATAATAAATAATAAATAAATATTATGAATAAATAATTAATAATAAATTATTAAATATTGAGTAATAAATATTTTAAAATAATAAATTGGTAAAACAAATATTGAAATTTCAAATGGAAAAAGATATGTATTTACAAATAATATTTATATTTTTTATTTCTTAAAACATATATATTTACAAAATATTATTATAAATAAATAAAATATCAAACCATTCCAAGTTACCAAACATGGTTTGGTTTCATAATTTCAGTCCACCCCAACTCTATCAAACATGGTTTATTTTTCAGCTTTACTTTTTCTCACACCAAACCATCTGCACCAAATATGGTTTTAGTTTAGAATAAAACCACATCAAACTCAACCCAACCCAACCCAAACCAAAACTAACACCGCACCGGTTGCCAAATAGGCATTATATTGCTCATAGGTTGGATTGGATTAGAGTTTTTAAAAAATTGACTCTGACACCTCCTGTCAAAGTTAACTGCAGTTAATAGTGTTTACTTAATATAAAAATTTACCAAATTACTATTCCCTAAAATAAAAAGGTATTGATATAGTGTATATAACACTCTTATATTATTTTTTGGGACCTCAATATTTTGAATAATGTGCATATTGATCAAGGCTGTCAAAATTGAGATTCTATGTAGAATCATTTTGGGATCCGTAGAATTAGAATCGTAAGATTCTACCAAATTATTATAAAAATAATTCAATTTAACTCCTTAAACAATAATATCTCTCTAATATAACAAAAGAATACTCAAAATAATTTATATAAATAAAAACATCACATTAAAATCGTAGCAATGTGCAAATACTTGAATTATCTCACATTACAGCTTCCTTAAAAGCTTTAAAATTAATTAAAAAAATAAAAATAAAACTAAAACACAATTTCTAGAAGTCTAAACAAATATCATTTAACAAATTTAATATAAGTTTCATCAATAAATCATGTTAACTCAAAATAATAAACAATCATCACTTACAAACAAAAAATTACTCATACACAACATCATTGCTAAATAAGATCATTGTTATGGTCAAAGTCTTCATCCAATTCACAATCACTATCGAAATCATCATCGACAACATCACTACTACTATCCTCCTCATTATCAACACCATGGATGTTGTCACAGGGGTCAATTTTTAATCACAAATTTTACCCTATGATGGCACTTGGACATACACCAAGTCAGCCAATTTTCACACTTAGTGCATTTGAGATACACCAAGTCTTGCACAACACACACGCACACAGTATATGAAATGCAATATAAATGAACAACACCCACAATTTATAGAAAACCACAACAATGATTTTCTAACATTTACTATTAAACACAAATATAACAAGGATTCATCTCACTCATAGGCCACACTACAGCATTTACAAGCACTTTCCTCTCTGAATTCGTACATATACAAATGCCATACATATGCCTATATAGGCAAACATACAAAACTATCTATCTGTATAGATGACAGTCCCATCCACCTAGGCTAAGTGTTGGCACCATTCAGAGGCTGTCAACACCAACAATACAGTTTTATACTAAACTGTCAGGTTGTTGTGGCATTCTCTTACAATGCCACATTGTCACTTGGTGGTTCAATTTGGTTATGTGTCCCAAAACTGCATGTATGAGTCACCCTTTTACCTTGACCAGCCTTGTCTAAGTTTGAGCGAAGTACCATCACGAGCTACCTTTGTGTCAAGCATGTGCCAGCAATGCACAATGTTTTCCTTTGTTGAGTCAAAGTCATGTCTCAACCCTCCCATGCCTTCGCGCACATGAGAGACTATCTTTGCTAAGCTTGCACTAAGTGCCCTCACTAGCCAGCATGCACCGCGCCATGCAATGTCTTGGTTTGTCAATGCCTTGGCACATAGGCAGGTCACGCCATGCCTATGTCTTGGGTCAGTCAGCACCAACCTTTGTTTGTCTTAATGTCACAGTCTTGCCCCAAAGGCAAGTTGGCTTAGCTAAAGCTTGGTGTGCACATGGCTTACCAAGCCTAGTGCATTACATGCACACCAATACATGTCAAGTTAAGGCCCCACCTTGCCAAAGGCAAGTTGGCACACTTGTGGGCATGCACGCATACCTTGCCAAGCCATGTGTGCTCCAAGCACAACCCACCGTGTCATCGCCGAGCCATCCTTACCAACCGTGTCACCGAACCATGTCAAAACATGTCAACAAGCTTCACCATCTGTGCCTTAGCCATGGTCTTGCTAAGCTGTTGGATACCCACTTTGGTCAGAGACGCTACTTTCCCTATATATGCAGAAAACACAATTTCAGCTATGCCCATAACTGGTGTGTTTTAAAATATTACTCGCAAGTGCACGAATCAATTATAGTTTAGGTTATGCGAGAACGAGGTCGAACTCACGGGAATGCTTTAAAGTGAACTAATTAAACTCAAATTAATCTAAAACCAACCTAGTTTCTCAAAGTTTTGTTTGTTGAAGGGATTTTATAATAAACATGCAATAGCAAAATACAAATAATCAAAACGAGATTAATAGGGAGAAAATACTAAAGTATCGGAATCCACCACCACTAATCCATAAAATTCTAATTATTCCTTTATCAATTCCAATTTTAGAGTAGTAATTAGAAATCAATCTTATTATTTTCTAAATATTTAACAATAACGCACTAATGAAATATATTTTCAAGAGATAGATTTTCCTTCGCTTTAAAGTGTAAAATTCTAAGCATCCTATGTATGCAATTTAATGGATCACATAAGATCAAAGATTTTTACTTATAAAATTCTCAAATCCAAGCATGATTAATTGTGATAAGAATTCTTAACTACTATAAATACATGATATTTATAGTTAAAGGAATTAATACTATGAAGCGAAAATCATAAGCATTTAAACCATACACATGGAAATTAATAAAAGACTAAAAGAAATTTATTTCATAAATGGTGGTTTCATCCTCAACCTTAGTTGAGGATTTAGTTACACATGCTTAAAAGAAAATAACAAAGTAAGAACAATAGAACCCGGAATTGAAGATGAAGTATTCTCCTCGTTGGCGTTGTATTTGCCCCCCCCCCCCCCCCCCTCGTTGGCGTTGTATTTGCCCCCCCCCCCCCCCCCCTTCTTCTGATTTGCAAGTATATATATAGGAGATACCCACTTTCCATTTCTATCTGTCGAATTTAATGCTCTTTTAATTGGCAACTTTGAGATATGCATTGCATTCAATATTTCACCCAACTTTTACCTGTGCATTGCTTCATAAAATTCTTATCTTCTTTCCTTACCTAACATTAGCCCCACATTTCTTTCTTTTTCTGTCCTTACCTACATTAGCTACACACACATGTATCCATTCTCTTTCTTTCTCTTACAATATTTGCCTTGGCCCACATTTCTTTTTCTTTTTTTTTCTCTCATGTCAACATCCTTCATTTCACACATCCATGCGTATATATATATATATATGCATTTATTGCATTCTCCCTCACCAACTTTGAACTTCTTTTGCAAATCAACTCCTGCATGAAATAGAAATATATACCTATGAGAACATTATGCTAGGTAAATTATTATATTTAGTGCATTTATCACTTTTCATTATTACACTTCTAAATTAGTTAAAATAAATAATTTTACCTACTAATAAATATAAATTTTGGGATAAAAATTGTATGTAAATTGAACTTATCAAATACCCCCAAACCTATATTTTGCTAGTTCTCGAGCAAACAAAAAGAAATATAATTCTAACTACACCATTTTCGCTGGTTATCTCGATTGCATTTAGCATATGCAATAAGCCTTTAAACCCCTAGGTTACCCCTAATGGACGAGTTATAGTCTCGTGAGGGTTTCCAGTGATGATACCCACAAATATCTCCATTTTTTATAATCATGCATTCACATATTCATCAACCAAGTCATGATACAATGCACAAGATATTATGGATGCAAATACTCCCACTCACTACCGAACAATAATTATCTCGAGATTCGGGTCATGAATGGTTCCCACTAAAGTAAAAGTCTTCGTTACTTTCTAGTCACAATTCAAACAACCCTCCGTGTTTTTGTTAACATTATACTATGGTATTTCAATATTTCTTTTTCTACTTCATTGATCAAATTTTGTCATTTTATTTTAAAAAATTATTCCTTCCATCATTCCACTTTTCATCATTTTTTGTCTTTTTAAGCTCCAGACTTTCCTGCGAGGATTTTTTTAATCCCAACCAACTGGGCCCTAGCTTTTTTATTGGGATTTATGCTCATTAGTTTTCTCCCCTTTTTACGCGAACAATGATATTGGTGATACCAAGGTCCGGTTACTCAAATTGAAGAACTACTTTTTGCATTTTATTTTTCGAAATAAATTTTTAACTTTTTCTCCATTTCATCCATATCAACTCTTCATCTCCCCTTTTATTGTGGCAAAATTAATTTTTCAACTACATAGTCAAAGATCAATTGTTTTTCCCATAGTGAATGTGTGTTTGTGCTTATAGGTTAGAGTCGTCCTTTTCGGTTTCAATTTTACTAATCTATTCACCCATGTAAAACCACTTCACTTCACTTAGCTCGATATAATCATTACTCTCATGAATGGGAATATCGCATCACATACTACTCATATATCATAAACACAAACTCAATCAACTTGTAATGCAAACCATTCATGCGTGAAAATAAAGAATTTCTTTCAGAAAAATTTCAATTCAATTTTATTATTATTATTATTATTATTATTATTATTATTATTATCATTTTCAAAATTAATGAATTACAAAATAAAAAAATAGACCATACCCCCAAACCGAAACTCAACATTGTCCCTAATGTTGGACAAACTCACACTTTGTAGACAAAGAGACAAGAGTGAAAAGGTATCACCTAACTCATGGTAGGTTGATCTGGTCAAACTTGCTATCAAACAACAAAGAGATGTTAGTATTCAAAACAAAACTTAAAAATAAAGTGAAAAATCCTAAAATAGATATGTACAACAAAACCACATAGATCAATCCTGATAAACAGGATCATTCAGAAAGATCTCCTCCCCTTCTTGAGAAAGTAACTCTAAAAATGGTTTCAAACGCTAACCGTTTACTTTGAACACATCACCATTTTTTGAATTTTTAATCTCAATAGCTCCATATGGATGAACAATTTTAACAATGAATGGACGATCTCAACTTACCAGGAAATAAATGCAACCGAAAGTTATAAAGTAAGACTTTTTTACCAGGTGTGAAAGTTTTCCTAAGAATACTTTTGTCATGCCTTATTTTCATTTGCTCCTTATAGATTTTTGTACTCTAGTAAGCATCATTCCTAATTTCCTCAAACTCATTCAATTAAAGCTTTCTATGGATTTCTGCCTTATCAAGGTTAAAGTTGAGTTGTTTAATAGCCCAAAAGGCTCTATGCTCTAACTCAACTGGGAGATGACAAGCCTTGCCATACACCATTCCGTAAACAGACATTCCAATGGGGTTTTTAAATGCAGTACGGTATGCCCATAGTGCATCACTAAGTCTCAAGGACCAGTCTTTCCTATTTGGGTTAACCGTTTTCTCCAAAATGTGTTTAATCTTCTCTATTGGATAACTCAACTTGACCGCTAATTTGAGGATGATATGCGAATGCAATTTTGTGGGTTACACAATATTTTCTCATTAATGCTTTTAAAACCCTATTGCAAAAATGTTTCCCCCCATCACTAATGATAGCACAAGGTGTACCAAAACGTGAAAAAACATTATCTTTCAGAAACTTGACCACCACCTTGTGATCATTAGTCTTACACGCAATGGCTTCAAGCCATTTAGATACATAATCCACTCCGACAAGGATGTACAAATTACCAAATGAATTAGGAAATGGTCCCATGAAATTAATGCACCAAACATCGAAAACTTTAATAATTAGAATTGGGTTTAAAGGCATCATATTTCAACGTGAAATACTCCCTAACTTTTGACATCGCTCACATGCTAAGCAATAATAATGACAATCTTTAAAGATTAAGGGCCGGTAAAATCCAGATTGCAATATCTTTGTAACAGTCCTCTTTGAACTAAAATGACATCCACATGCCTGATCATGGCAAAAGAAGATGACACTGGTCTGGTCACAATTGGGGACACATCTTCGAATAATCTGATCAAGACAATACTTGAATAAATACGGATCATCCCAAAAGAAATGACAGATCTCTGATAAGAATTTGGATTTATCTTGCTTAGTCCAATGTGAAAGCATTTGACCTGTGACAAGATAGTTCACAATGTCGACAAACCAAGGTGATTTAGATACAACAAAGAATTGTTCATCAGGGAAAGACTCAAGAATAGACATGGAGTCTGATGATGTGTCAAGAATGAGCCTAGACAAATGATCAGCTACTACATTTTTAGACCCTTTCTTATCTCAAATTTCTAGATCAAACTCTTATAGCAATAGGATCCATCGAATTAACCGTAGTTTAGCATCTTTCTTGGAAAAGGGATACCTAAGTGCAGCATGATCTGAGAAAATGAGGACTTTTGACCCTAAAAGATAGGACCTAAACTTGTCTAATGCAAACACAACTGCTAACAATTCTTTTTCAGTGGTAAAGTAATTCAGTTGTGCCTCATTCAAGGTCTTACGTGCATAATAAATCACATGGGGTAGCCTATTCACATGTTGCCCTAACACAGCTCCAACTGCATAATCAAATGTATCACACATAATCTCAAAAGGAACATCCCAACTCGGTGGCTTCATGATAGGTGCCGAGGTCAGCAATGTTTTGAGCTTCTCAAAGGCTTTCAGGCATTCGTCATCAAAGACAAAAGTAACATCTTTAGCAAGTAAATTGCAAAATGGTCTGGAAATGCTGCTAAAGTTTTTAATGAATCGACGATAAAATCCTGCATGACCTAAGAATGATCTAATCTCTTTGACCGTACGTGGTGGTGGAAGATTAGAAATCAGATCAACCTTAGCTTTGTCTACCTCTATGCCATTCTTTGAAATAACATGCCCCAAGACGATTCACTTTTTCACCATAAAATGACATTTCTCCCAGTTTAAGACCGGATTTTTCTCCTCACAACAAGTAAGAACGAGTTTCAAATGAAGGTGACATTCATCAAAGGATGAGCCAAAAACAGAGAAATCATCCATAAACACCTCAAGGAAACGTTCTACCATATCAGAAAATATGCTGAGCATACACCGCTAAAAAGTAGTAGGTGCATTGGATAATCCGAATGGCATACGTCTATAAGCAAATGTTCTAAAAGGACAAGTGAATGTGGTTTTCTCCTGATCCTTAGGTGCAATGGGAATTTGGTTATATCCAGAATAACCATCTAAGAAATAGTAGTACTCATGATCGGCTAATCTCTTAAGCATCTGATCGATAAAATGAGTGGAAAATGATCTTTCCTACTAATGAATTTAAATTTCCTATAATCAATGCACACTCGCCATCCAATGGTCATTCGGGTCGTTACTAACTCATTGGCATCATTTGTGACTACCGTGATACCTGATTTCTTAGGCACAACTTGAACAGGACTTACCCAAAAACTATCTAAAATAGGATATATGATCCCCACATCTAACAACTTCAAGACTTCTACCCTAACGACCTCTTTCATGTTGGGGTTAAGCCGTAATGCATGCACACATATAAATATATACCCTTAATGTCTGCAATAGTCCACCCAATAGCTGATTTATGCTCCCTAAGGACATTTAAGATTTTTTCCTCATGTTCTTTATTTAACTCAGAAGCAATGATGACCAGAAGACTCTCATCTAGGCCTAAGTAAGCATACTTCAGTTCAGAGGGTAAAACTTTCAAATCCAATTTTGGAGGTGACTCAGCTGATGACATATGTTTAGCCTTAATTGGTGAAAGGGGTTCTACCTTAGCTTTCCACTTCTCAATGTCCATATGAGAGACAGAATCCAATAAGGCATTCACTTCTTCACAAGCACTATCCATATCAAAATAACACCCAAAGTGATTTAGACATGCCTCTAAAGGATCATCAAAGCTTGCATGTTCAAAAGTCTCTTGTACTAGACTCTCTATTAGATTCACATCACTTATATCCTCAGATTTTGGTGGTTATCGGCTTACATTAAAAACATTAAGTTCAACAGACATGTTTCCAAAGGAAAGTTTTAGGACACCGTTCCTATAATTGATTAAATAATTTGAAGTGGCTAGGAATGGTCGACCAAGGATAATAGGAATTTGGCTATTGGGATTAGCCACATGTTGAGTGTCTAAGACTATGAAGTCTACTGGAAAGAAGAATTTATAAACCTGAATTAATACATCCTTAATGATACCGCGAGGTACCTTAACTGAATAATCTACCAACTGTAGCACTACCTTTGTGGGTTTCAACTCACCAATACCAAGTTGCACATACACAAAGTAAGGCAATAAATTTACACTCACACCCAAATCAAGGAAAGCTTGCTCAATTATCTGGTTACCTATTATGCAAGAAATCGTCGGACATCCAGGATCCTTGAATTTCGGTGGAGTACGGTGCTGGATAATAGAGCTTACTTGCTCTGTAAGGAAGGCCTTTTTATACACATTCAACCCACGCTTAACCGTACACAAATCTTTCAAAAACTTTGCATAAGAGGGAATCTGTTGGATTGCATCGAGAAAATGAATATTGATTTTGACTTGTTTGAAAACCTCCATAATCTCATTGTAATGATGTCCCTTCTTAAGCTTTTGAAGTCTTTGAGGTAAAGATGCAATAGGAACAAAGTTCCTAATTGAGGGTTCCAATCAGGATTCTGGGCTTGGACTCTGGTTTTGCTTTGTGGTTTAACCACGGAATCAACTTTCTCTGAATTTCCCTTATCTTGGATAGGCATTTGGATTTTGTTATCAATTTCTCGCCCTGATCTTAGGGTTATGACAAACTGAACCTGTTCAGTAGGATCAACATTAGATTGTTCACTAACATGGAACTAACCCTTTGGGTTAGGAATGGGCTGACTAGGAAATTTTCCTTTTTCCCTCTCTCCTACAACAGAAGCTAACTGGTCAATCTGTGTTTCTAATTTAGAAATCAATTGACTAGTTTGCTGCATGAACTGTTGTAGGGTATCTTCCAGTGTTGGTTTCCTTGGTTGTTGGGAGACATATGGATGAGAATTTTGGGACATGGAAGGATATTGTACTTGAGGTTGCCCTTGGGGTTGCATATGTTGCATACCCGAGTTGTTCCTAGGCTGATTTTGACTCCATGATAAATTATGATGATTTCTCCAATTGGGGTTGTATGTGTCAGAATAGGGACTGCCAAATGGTTTCTTATAGCGGTTTAGTGCATTAGCTTGTTCAGCTATACACTCATGGAATGATGCTATAGAAGGATACGTCTGAGCAGTATGAGATGGACTCTCACAAAGTTGACATGCCTCACTAATAACATGGACTGAATAACTTTTTCCATTTTTCATCTCTATAGCCTCCACTTTTCTGGTGAGACTAACTATCCTTGCACTCAAATCAGTTCCCTCACTAACCTCATAGACTCCTCCCTTTTTGGTATCCATAGACATTGGTGAACTTTTTCTCTCAATCTTCCTTGAGTATTCCCAATATTAAGAACTCTCGGTTAACGCATCTAGAAATTTCCAAGCCTCATCCTCATTCTTAAACATAAAATCTGCCCCACCCCGTGACTCAATTAGTTGACGATTTTAAGCTGATAATCCATCATAAAATAATTCAACTAATTGCCACTTTTCAAAACCATGGTGGGGACACTTAAGTAGCAATTGATTGAATGTTTCCCAGCACATGTAAAACTGTTCACCTTCTTTTTAAGCAAATTCCATGATGTTTCGGTGAAGGGAATTAGTTCTATGTCTAAGGAAGAATTTTGTGAGGAATTTTTTACAGAGTTCATCCTAAGAGTTGATGGATTCTGGTTCCAATGAATATAACCAAAACTTGGCTTTCTCTTTCAAAGAGAGCGAGAATAACCTCATCTTAATTGACTCTTCGGGAATATTTTGAAAATTCAAAGTGGAACAAATCTCTAAAAATTCCTTAACATGAAGGTATCGGTCTTCAAAGTTCGAGCCTCTAAAAGTCGGTAGTAAATTGATTACTGCTACCCGTATCTCCAAATGGGCATGCTGTGTAGCAGGCAAGACAATACAAGACGTGTTTGTGATATGTGTGGCTGTGTAGTAATCCTTAAGGGTTTTCACTTCATTTTGTTCTCCCTCCATCTTAACTTCAAAGATGTTTCTAACACTAGAATTTCTTACCCCTACTCTAAAAGTTCTCTCAATTTATGGATCTAAATGGACCAAATTTGGTTTCAGAGAACGATGACCTAACATACACTAGGAAGACTCCGTGACTCAACAAATACACTACCCAAACAAATATTTTCTTTATCTGAAATTGAATTCAAGGGTAGTGATTTCTATTTATTTATTTATTTACTTTAATTTCCTATCTGAGAGATTATTAAGACTAATTCCAAAATAATCTTCACCTAGTTAGACAGTTCCTACTCCCTTTCAGAGAAAATTAGTGGATGACCAGTTAAGGACCACCAAATTAACAACGAAGTAGTTCCTAGAAAAGTGTGGCGAGACACTAGGCCTGCTTAATGCCGCGTCAACCACACTCCTAGACAGAACTATCCTACAGTTTATCAATTTGATAGTGACTCACTGGAGTTACCAAAAGTTTAACAATGTCCGAGAAGATCCTATGAGCTATATGAAAACCTATTGGTCAACGTCTACTTGATTTAAAATTAAACTAAATTTAGCCAAGGTTATACAAATGTAAGGAGATTTTTAACCTAATGGGCAAGGAATTGGTGATGAAATCCAATCCTTATCTTGTTAGAGGGTTAATGCCCTTACAAAAATATTTATGCAAAATGCTAAATTAAAATGCACATACAAGCAAATCAACAAAAATAAAAATAAAAGGAGTGAATGTGTGCATTTCTTCTTCTTCTTTTTCTTTTAATAAATATATAAATGAAATAAAATAGATAAAAAAAAATAATGAAAATAAATTTGAAGAAAGTGTGTATCTAAGGCAATTTCTAGAGTTATTCTATCCTAAAGATAGCATGCAAAATTTCACCGATATAAAAACTATGTTCACCTAATATAAAAAGAAAAATAATAGTAATATTTACTAAAGATAGGGTTACTTACCTGGACTCCGCAATGCAATCTCCAAAAAATATTACCTATAAAATTCAAGAAGTATCAATTACTTAATAAAGTAACACAAACAGTAAAATAAAAAATAAAAAAATAAAAATTCTAAACTTAAGTAAACAAATACTAATTCTATACTTAAGCTAGGAATAAATAAAACAAGGAAAAAAAATTGCTACAATAGTTTTCAATTTTTTTAAAAAAATTGCTACAGTAGACGGATTGCTACAGTAACTTTTTTTTTATTATTATTATTTTTAAAAGTGACAACACTATTTGCTACTGTATCACAAAATTGTTACAATGCAAAAAAAATAAATTTTATTTTTTATTTTTTTTGAAAAAAACAACAATTACTATTTAGCAAAACTACTAGAGTATGAGTTAGAAAAATGAAAATAATAATAAATAAATCAAAAACTTACAGTGAATAAAGCTACTAGAGTATGAAATTTGACTCTTTTTTTTTAAATAACTAGTAGAAGAATTAAATCAACTTAAATTTAATTAATTTCTTGTTGCTATTCCCCGGCAACGGAACCAAAAACTTGATATGTTTTAAAATATTACTCGCAAGCGCACGAATCAATTGTAATTTAGGTTATGTGAGAACGAGGTCGAACCAACAAGAATGCTTTAAAGAGAACTAATTAAACTCAAATTAATCTAAAACTAACATAGTTTCTCAAAGTTTTGTTTGTTGAAGGGATTTTATACTAAACATGCAATAGCGAAATACAAATAATGAAAACGAGATTAATAGGGAGAAAATACTAAGGTATGGGAATCCACCACCACTAATCCATAAAATTCTAATCATTCCTTTATCAATTCCAATTTTATAGTAGTAATTAGAAATCAATCTTATTACTTTTTCAAGATTTAACAATAACGCACTAATGAAATATATTTTCAAGAGATAGATTTTCCTTCGCTTTAAAGTGTAAAATTCTAGGCATCCTATGTATGCAATTTAATGGATCACATAAGATCAAATATTTTTACTTATAAAATTCTCAAATCCAAGCATAATTAATTGTGATAAGAATTCTTAACTACTATAAATACATGATATTTATAGTGAAAGGAATTAATACTATGAAGCGAAAATCATAAGCATTTAAACCATACACATGGAAATTAATAAAAGACTAAAAGAAATTTATTTCATAAATGGTGGTTTCATCATCAACCTTAGTTGAGGATTTAGTTACAAATGCTTAAAAGAAAATAACAAAGTAAGAACAATAAAACCCGGAATTAAAGATTGCCATTTCTATATGTCGAATTTAATGATCTTTTAATTGGCAGCTTTGAGATATGCATTGCATTCAATGTTTCACCCAACTTTTACCTATGCATTGCTTCATAAAATTCTTATCTTCTTTCCTACCTAACATTAGCCCACATTTCTTTCTTTTTCTTTCATTACCTACATTAGCTACACACACATGTATCCATTCTCTTTCTTTCTCTTACAATATTTGTCTTGGCTCACATTTCTTTTTCTTTTTTTCTCTCATGTCAACATCCTTCATTTCACACATCCATCTATATATATATATATGCATTTATTGCATTCTCCCTCACCAACTTTGAACTTCTTTTGCAAATCAACTCCTACATGAAATAAAAATATATACATATGAGGACATTATGCTAGGTAAATTATTATGTTTAGTGCATTTATCACTTTTCATTATTACACTTCTAAATTAGTTAAAATAAATAGTTTTATCTACTAACAAATATAAATTTTGGGATAAAAATTGTATGTATATTGAACTTATCAATAACAAATATCAGCTATGTCTGAAACTTGATAATGGTCATATTTAATTTTCCTGACCTCCAAATCAAATCTTTTTTGGCAGATCATCTTCTTAGGTCACAAGGATGCTATAATTAAATTCTAGCATTTGTCCAACACTCCTAAGCTCGACTTCAAATGTTAGACTTATTTACCAAAATGTCATCGTGTCATCCTCCCATGTCACACTGGCATGCCACATCTCACTTTAATACTTCACTGGGTAACAGATGTCCATCTCACCAAATTCTTCATCATCATTTATTTCATAAATTTCCTTCACTAAAACATACAAAATAAACAAATAAAATTATTATAATTCATATGACAAAATTACAAATTTAAATAAAAAATTTTGAAATTAAAATCTAAAATTGGAACATATAATATATTTAATGTAGTTCATTTATGATTTTTTTAACAAATAGTATAATATTTATTTTGAAATTTTAAATCATATTAAAGTTCTTAATTGTTTTTCAATATATTGGTCCTTTAATTATATTTTTCATAAGTTTTGCTACATATTGAAATATTGGACTAAATCATTAACGTTTTGGGCCTCATATAGATGAGCCAACCCTAAAACTATTATTTTAGCCAAAAAAAATATGTGAATACAAAGTGGTGTGCTTCTGAAAAGCTTACATTTTATATATAAATTTTTTTAAATAGAATATTACAATTCTACTACTACGATTTTACACGATTCTACTAGGATTATACTTATTTTAGCCCAAAAATTCCCTCAAATAGCAGAATCGTGCAATTCTATCTATATAAATGGTTTTTGTGCGATTGAAATCATTTTGGGGTCCTAAAATTGTAGAATAGTACGATTCTACGACCTAGAATCGCGATTTTGACTACATTGGTATTGATTTTATTTGGTAGTTTCCGGTGACCGAAACTATAAAAATTCTAAAATATCCTTAGTATAATCTTGTTTTAAAAAAATAAGAATTACAAAATGATGATAAAGCTTTCCTTCTTCTTCGTCCCCTCCCCAAAACCCTAATCCTATTTTTCTCATCAATATATATATATATATATATATATATACTATTATTAAAAGTGTGAAATGTTTTAATATTTCAAGGTATTTTTATATTTAAAATTTTAATTAAAGTAGAATTTTATTTCCAAAATTTAGAAATTTGGACTAAATAAAGAATAATGACTCCAAAATTTAGAATAATTAAGTAATTAGGATTCTTTTTGGACCAATTAAAGAATAACCGGTCTTATGGATATACCTTACGTACAATATCTTTAAATAAAGATTAGTTATATTTCGTATGAATTAATAATATAAAAATACAGATTTATAACAAAATTTAAGAGTTAGAAAATGAATATAATTATGAATTGAATTTTAAGATAAGTTGATAAATTTATAGATCAAAAGTAAAAGTATGGTTAATGTAGAAGTCTATATCTTGTGTCACTTCGTCATTTCTTTTGTTTGTCGGAACATAAGTGTAATTAAACTCTACTTATAAAGCTAATTTTAATTAACTACAAAAACTAAAAGCCTACTAACCTAATTGTAGTAGAAGATTGAAATTTTAATTTCACCTAAAATTGGTTTTCTTAACATACGTTCATCTTATTTTAAATTAAACACCACGGTTATGGTGGCCAAGAAGTTTATTCGCCCAACAGCAAAACCACCAAAACTCAGCATGTGGTGAGCATCAACCGTCCATTCAATTTGCTCATGAGACTAATATCTCTCTATTATATTCTAATTCTAATGTTGTTACTTTTTTGTAATTTGATTAATTAGATAAAAACAAAGATCCGGAATATAATGATACGAATGGAAGCAACAACGCTTCAAGAGGAAATTAGTGGTATGATTGTTATGCTGTAATTTTATTTTTTATTTCTGTCATCTATTGAGTTTTTTCAATAAATATATGGTGGTATGAGTGAAATTTCCGGCAGGTTGGGTTTCTCTTTTCTCTTTTTTTCTCTTTAATCTTTAATCTTTATCCTCTCTGTAAATATGTGTGAATATATTTTTATATATATGATATTGAATTCTCTTTTCACAAATTTTAGATTTTATTTTACGTTGTTTGATTTGGAGGCTAAATTACTTTTTTGTAGATAAATTATTTTATTCTCGAATGAATATTATGTGCATGTAAATATTGGAGTTTTAATTTGAACATGTAGACTATTGTAGTTCTTATTATATTTTTGGTTCAGATACTTTTATTTTGTCTATCAAAGTCAATATTAAATTCATTCAAGAGCCCAGAAGGATTATTGTAACACCCCGTGTTATTATTCTTTTTACTGAAATTAATTCTGATTTAATTTCGGTAATGACGTCATTTGTTATGACGTATTGTTTATTCTTGGTATTTGATACCTGTAAATTTTTCGCGTTTAGTTTTAAAGACGACTGTATGACTTTACAGTTTCTCTTTGACGACTACACGAATTCTTATTCTCGACTACACGATATCGTTTTGATTATTTCGGTTACGGTATTAGTACTTTTACGGATCCGGGATGAAGCGTATTAAATTACTTTCTCGGTGTTCCGGTTGTTGGATTTCTAAACCGGTAAAATTCTTTCGGACTAATTTGGTAAATTGGTGTCCCGTGTAATTATCAGTTACCTAAATTACACTTGGGGGTTGGTCCATTTAAATTGGGATTTATTTTATATATATATATATTTAATTATATATATATATATAATGAAGTGGGGTTCATTTTGCGATTATAGAGAAGTTGGGGGTTAGTTGTGCAATTAGTACATATATATGTATATATGTACACGCTACAACAAACCTGCTCCTTCTCCTACACGCCATCAGACGACCACATCTTCTCCTCTCCTCTCCTTCTCCTCTGCAGCAGCAGCCACTCCCTTACGTCTTCATCCTCCATGATCGCCGGCAAGAGAGTCGACTGAGAGGGTGGTCGCTAGCGGGCGGCAACACGCAGAGTCGCCGGACTGTGAGAGTTGCGGCTGGAGCAGGGCTGTGGACGGCGGCGGTTCGCGGTGGTCGGCGAGGCTAGCAGGTGGTGGTCGCGCACGGCGGCGCAGGGCGGCGTCGGTGGTGGCGCCAGGGACGGCCAGTGCTGTTCGCGTGAGCAGTGGCGATTCCGGCTGAGCTTCGGCTAATTTTTCGGCGACCTTCCGGTGATCGGTTTGAGCCAATTTTCGGTGAGTAGCTCCGTATATACATGGTATTCGATATATATTAATTTCGTGATTTTAGGATAAATGGTTTGCCCGAAAATCGCATTTATAGGTTATAGATTTCGTTTGGGGTATTTTAGATTTAACCCAATTAATTAACCGATTATTAATGGGCTTCATATATATCGTATAGGTTGTCGAGACGGACATTTCGATATATTCGAAATAGTTTTTGGACGATTTTGGTCAGCGGGCTTCATAATCGGGCGCCGGTACTGTGCTGTTCGGTAACGTATAAATTAGGTGGGAAATTATATTTCTCACTCCGCATTATTGAAGTAGTTTAGGGGTGTAAAACCCTTATTTAATTTAATATAGATATTTTAAATCGCTAATTTAAATATCTATAATTCGTTTAGAATCGAAATTGGACTTAGGGATTAATTTAAGAAAATTAATTAAATTATTCCCTATGTGATTATATTAATTCCTATTTTAATTGAATAGGAATATGCGGCTTAGAAATTCTCTTGAGAATTAAATGAGCTAGAAGATTTTGTAAACGTTGGACGTGAGAGACTTAGACGCTATTCTAGGTCCCCTTTTATCACGTGGATGATCTGTGTAAATTATTTTAAAAAGACATGTTAATTGAAATTGAAATATTTTCTAAGGAATTAAAGAAAATATATTGTTTAGAACATGAATCTATTTTCTCACGATTTAAATGCTTTAATATATTTTTAAAAGCATGTACAGAGATTTGAGATTTATGTTGGTATTACCATGTGGGTATTTTTATAAATATGGTGCATTACATATTTATGTTGGACATGATTTATTTGTGTACACCATGTATTGTGAGACATGGGTGTTGGTGCATGTAGTGCATGTGTTCACCATTTGCAGAGATTCATTTGGTGTGGTCTACTTCCTTTGTGCGTGGTGCACGAGTAGACGTTTGTGTTTGGATCGTCGAAACAACTGGCCAGGGGGTGCTTCTTGCTCCCACAGAACTAAAAAGCTGAGAAACGCAGATGATAGGGGGAGGACATATCGTCCAAAGCCTATGCGCACGACCGCGTCGTGGAGGACGTCTTCCTTGGTTAAAAGTGTGAAGTGTCAAAAGCACTTGGGAAGAACGGTACGATGAGTCCACATTCCCTAGTGAGCCTGCAGACTTAGGGGAATGGTGGAGAATGATCCAGGACCCTTTGGTAGGGTGTGTTTTTGTGTGTGTGTACCACAGGCGGTCTGTGAGTACGATGCGTTGCATATCATCATGTGATTTATTGATATGTATATATATATGTTGGAGCATGATTATTTATGAATATGCAAAATGAATTCATTTTATAAAATGCTCAGTTGAAAGTGATAAATGTGAAAACGGGAATTAAAAGCAGTAATTATTAAAGTATAAACGAGGCGTATATCCTTATACTTGTGTTGTATACTTTGTGCCCGTAGGGGAGGTTATGTATTGGCATAGTGATCTATGTGGCTAGTTGAGGCTAGTGGTGGACCGTAGGCTTGACCTTGAGTTGAGGCCTTAGAGATTGTGGTTCGTAGCCTCAGAGATGTGGTTAGTAATCTTGTGGTTGTGATTAGTTGAAGTTAGAGATGGATTGTAGAATTGAGGTTGAGTTGAGGCTTTAGAGAGGACTGTTAATTGTTTTGTGGTTGTAGTTAGTTGTGTGATATCCTTAGAGATTTGAGATCAGTAATTGATTTAGTATCAATTGTAATTGAGGCCTTAGATAAGGTGGTTGATGTGATTGTGGTCTTAGTGAATGGGGTAGTATAGACCCTTAAGTGTTTTTCATTCTTTTGAGGAATGGGTAGAGGTTATGATTGAAGTGATTTCATTAAGTACTTGGAGTACTGTAGGGTGGTTCATCATGCTTAGTTCATTTCCCTAAGCATTCCTTGTACTGTGTTTTGTACACTAGCACGTAGTCGTTGACTTGTATGTCATTCCTTAAGTCGTTGGTTGCGGTGTGGTGCCGAACCTCTTCCTTGTGGTGTCATTTGAGTTGGTGGAGTTGGAACGGATATTTGTCTTCCGTGAGTCCAACGTGTTGTTCGTCCTTTCCTTGTCCTATCGAACATTATAGAAATTTGTGGAGTTATGTTCCCTCTTGTTTGGCTGTCATTTCGAAAACGGTGTTTTCTAATGTTTTTAAATAAACTCTTTGTATTTAAAAGGAAAAACCCGTTTTCGCCTACCCCCGTAGGAATGAAAAGTTTTGACACTTTATAAAATGATCTTGGGATCTTCTTTGAAATGATTTTCAACTTTTAAAAGCCTGTGATGGCGACTGACGGAGACCGGGGGCAAGACGGTCATTTTTACTGTGTGATTTCTAAAAAGAAAACTATTTTATCACTTGTCTAGAGATTCTGAGATTTTGAGACTTCTTTCTCAAAATCTCGACTTGTAGTATTTTGAAAGGTGGTTTCTTGTTTCACCTTTTCTTCGGATCGTTCTAAGTCTCGGTTAGGAGGCTTGGTGTTGTTCAGTGCACACTTATAGTGTTGCCTTTCCTTTTCTTTGGGTTGTTGATGTCACCATCTAGGTGATTGGGGTTTTTCACTTGTTAGGGGCATGGATGCCGAATGAAATGGTTTGAGTTTTAAAAACCTTTTTCTTAAAAACTATGGAAATCCTTGGGATTCCTCTTTTAATCACTTTCATACTCGGCCATTCGTTTTTGGTTCCCTTGTCCACTTGTGGTGTTCCTTTCTGGTTCATTCGTGGTGTTCTTTCCTTGTTTGGGTATTCTTAACCTTGACATTGTGTCTCGGTTATTTGTTTGTGTAGCATTGGGACTTCTTTTCCCTTGCTTGGGTTTTTGGCTCTTACGTGGTTTTTCTTATCCTTAGTGAGAGTGTTGGTGATTTATTAATATTGTTGGAGATAGAAATTGAGGTTTGTTATATATATATTGTATATATATATATATATATATATTGATGATAGTGTTATGAGGTAAATGTGATGATGTGATTTATGGCATTGAGTAAGAGATATGATTGAGGTGATCTAGCCTTTGAGAGGTAGGTTTTCCCTAGGACTGGGATGAGGTTTGTCGTATATATATATATATATATATATATATTGTACATATATATATATATATATATTGAGGATGGTTGTGTTAGTACGCAAGGACGTGGGTGTTTTCCTTCCTGTGTTATCGGGGTGTAGGATTTGAGCCTTCCTTGGTACTATTGGTGGATTTTGTTTCCTTGTGGATATTAGAGGTGAGTGTGATCTCCTCGGTTGAATCTTCTGAATTGTGTTGTGAGTAATTTGGTGATTTGTTAGACTGGACCTTAGTATCGTATACCTAGTGTACGTTGGTGAGAGTAGTGTAGACTACTGGTGTTGGGTACTTGGAGTACGAGTTTTAGAGACTCATGTTGTGTATTTATATATATATATATGTGTATATATATATATATATTCCCTATATACTTATGTATACTCGTTTACGATAATATATGAGCGTGTGACTTGGGTTTGCATGGATGAGACTAGTTGGGCTATATTTATATCTTATTAGACGGTTTAGCTTTACCTAAACTATCAGAGGATGTGGTAGTTAGGATATCTTTTCCCACTGAGCTTATTTGCTCATGGAGGGAATTTCATTTGCCCCCCTGGTATTCCACGCCAGGTTGCAGGAATTATACGGCTATGGGCAGGATACGGTGCAACGACAGTTTTCCTTGGTTTACTTGTTACAGGTTTGGAGTTGCGCTGGGTATTGCGGTTACGGTTGCAGAACGACAGGTTTGGGGACGCTAGTATTCTTCAGTCAGCTTCTTTACCCATTGTTATGGGATTATCATGTATTTCTTTTGGGAGCCAGTCTGTTGGCATATCCCTGTTGATGTATCATTTAGTTCCTGTATTTATTATTTCTGATGGTTATTGTATCTATTCTGCACAGCTAGGTGCTTTACTGTATTCTTATTCGAGCATTTGTGGCTCTGTTGATTATAGAGGTTTGGAGGGGTTTTGGTTTCTTTCCATTACCTCGGCCCTATTAGGATTGATGAATGTGGGGCTTGGAAGCCATTGTGATTATTGAATTTCTATTGGCAGGTTCTTGTGTTGTGGTTGTTGTCCGGATGTTCCATTTACAAACGGAACTCTGCCGGATTTTTGTTAGATTCCGCTGCTTAGTTTTATTAGTCATTTGGGTATGAAATATACTATTTCTATCATTAACCCATATGTTTTCTTGGTTAATGATATCTTAGTTGGTCATTTGTATTAAGGATCACATCCTGGATTTCTCGGATGTCCCTGTTCGGGAGTCTTAGGAATTTAGGAGCGTGTCAGTTGGTATTGGAGGATGCTAGTGAGTTTCTAGCATTCTACTTGACATGGAGTATATTTTTGTTGTTATTCCATGTCTCTTTGTTGTTGTTGACTCTAGTAGTCGTTTGACTAGCGTCATCCCTTGGAGATTCGCTGATTCTCTAGATTTGAGTTTCGGGAATCTTAGGGGCGTGACAGCGTGGTATCAGATCATTTTACCCTTTCGTGGGTATTTGATGATTGAATTTCGTTGGTTCTCATTTCTTTTTACTTCCGCAATCACTCCCTTAGCTCTTAGGCTCGGGTTTCGGAGTCCTAGGAATTCGGGGCGTGACAATTATTTTGTCGAGATATAGATTAGTTGCACTCACTCTATTGTATGTATAATTTAAATACTCGAACGAATAACATAATATATAAACACTGAAAAATGTCAATCAACAATTATTATGAAGTACAATATGCTCATCATTATAACACATCGCTCCAACACTTGGTATGATACCAATTGGAGACAACATTGCACATATAAGCACATCCCCAGACCTCTATCCGGGCGATGTAGGATATCACAATCACTCCCCCCTTGGGACCCAGCGTCCTCACTGGCGACCCACGGGTGATATGCATGCTCCCACACTTAATTTCAGCCGGGCTCTGGCTCTGATACCAATTGTAACACCTCGCTCTAACACTTGGTATAATATTGTCTGCTCTGGGCCCAGCCCGCACGGTTTTGCTCTTGGGCTCCTCCCAAAAGGCCTCATACCAATTGGAGACAATACTGCACATATAAGAACATCCCCAAACCTCTACCCGGGTGATGTGGAACATCACAGTATCCCAAACTAATAATAAGATGAATGTAATATACGAATGGATAGATATAAAATATGATGAGATTCTATCACTTGCGCGCGGTATGCATGAAGTGTTTTAATTAATTTGCGTTTGGTTAGCGAGAAAGGAAAAGAAAAGGAAAATAATCCTATTTTTTGGAGATTTGGTTAGCGCGAAAAGGAAAATTAGTTTCCCGCATGCACGAATTTTTCTCAAAATATTTCCTCCAAAAAATACGCGAAAATTTTGTTTTCGCGAGAAACCTATCCTTTTATTTAGTAGTTTCTTATTTTAACATCATATTATTCACTTTATCAGTTTTCTTTTCTACACAAACTCAGTTCTTTTCAATAAAAACTCACTTTTGATTGGTGGATATAAGTAGTAACAAATAAATACACTTTCTTGAAATTTGTGTTTTATTGAATAAAACAAACTAAAATAATGATATTTGAATAAGATTATAACTCTATACAAATTGTATTAGCAATAAAACACTATATAAGTTATATATGTATACAAATTGATTATAATTACTATATCTTATTATTAATGCTACTAAGATAATCATTACTTGTATACAATGTTATATTGCTTTGTTCTGGATGGAATTATTAATTTTGATAACAATTACAAGCGGAAAAAAATAAAAAAAGGCTAGGCAGTTTGGTAGGAGGGACACCACTTAAAAGTCAATTGATACCATAACAAAAATAACCTCAACAATACACAAGCAATGAACCAACTTGTGATACCCCCAATTTTTGCACGTGAGTTGGCTAAGCTCACACACGAAGATCGGAAAATACCATGCAATTGATATACATAAACACATAATTGAATAGAAAATTTCCGAAATTAAAAAAAATCATAGCGGAAGTAACACTAACGTGAAATCTTACAAAAGACTTTAAGATACAACTTGATAATCCTGTTAAAGAAGGACCCCTAAATAAAAATTATATTTTTACTAACCGTGCCTAAATTAGAACAATTGTATAACTAATATACACTATAAACCGAAAGTAGGAATGGAGTGGACAATCACGAACAAAACGAGATGACTCAAATTCTTAACCCGGTGGCTGAAACTGTCCCGGACCTGAAATATCTACAACAAGGTGGGTTAAACCCATGAGTAAAGTCCACTACTACTACAACCCAACAGAGGACCGATAAAGCCAACATCTCTGAACGAAATAACATGGATAGATAGACCCTATGTAATAAAATTTATCTTTCACTTTCCATAAAACCTTTAGAACATTTCTTTTTCTTTTCATAATCAAATAAGAGGTATATAAATATAAAATTTTAGAATAAATTACTAATGTCTCCTATACATATCATATTTTATAATATGTATCACATAATCAAATAAAATAAATATAATTATACATTTTAAAAATACATAACCAATGCGTTACTGTAACACCCCGTGTTATTTTCCTTTTTCCTAAAATTATATTTAATTTAATTTCAGAAATGACATCACTTATTCAAGACGTATTATTTATTCTTGGTATTTGATACCTGTAAATTTTTCACGTTTAGTTTAAAGTCGACTGGACGACATTCCGGTTTATCTTTGACGACTACGCGAATTCTTATTCTCGACTACACGGTACCGTTTCGATTAATTCGGTTACGGTATTAGTACTTTTACGGATCCACTATGAAGCGTATTAATTTACTTTCTCGGTGTTCCGACGTTTGGGTTCTAACCCGGTATAATTAATTGGACGTCCCGTTATTATTTCGGGCTTACGAGATTATGTTCGGATGTTCCCGATAATTATTGGTGTTTATTATATATATATATATTCAATTATATATATATATATATATAGAAGTGGGGGTTATTTTGCGATTTTGGAGAAATAAAGGGTTAGTTTTGCAATTAGGTCATATATATATACACATACTGTATCTGCTCCACACCTTCTCCTTCACGCTACCACGACTACTCTTCTCCTTCCTCTTCACGCATGGCCGGCCGAACCTATTCTCCACCTCCATTGTTGCCGGTCAGGCAAGAGAGAGAGAGACCGGAACCGGCTGGAGCAAGGGGTCGCACTTGGTGCAGGCGACCGGTTCGCCGCCGCTGTAGCAGCTGCGACGGCGAGGCGGACGACGACGGCAGGGCGGCTACGGCGTGGTGGTCCGGTGGTGGCGGTCTGGCAGTCGCGCACGGTGGCGCAAGGGCAAGGCCTCGGCTGGACAGCCGCGCGTGCGCGTGGCAGGGGCGATCCGGCCAGACCTTGGCCATTTTTTTCGGCGACCTTCCGGTGATCGGTTTGAGCCGATTTTCGGTGAGTAGTTTCGTACCTACGTAGTATTCGTCATACTTTAATTTCGTGAATTTACGTTGAATGGTTTGCCCGGAAATCGCATTTATAGGTTATAGATTTCGTTATAGATTTCGTTTGGGTTATTTTAGATTTAACCCAATTAATTAACCGATTATTAATGGGCTTCATATATATCGTATAGGTTGTCGAGACGGACATTTCGATATATTCGAAATGGTTTTTGGACGATTTTGGTCGGCGGGCTTCATATTCGGGCATCGGTACTGTGTTGTTTCGGGCTGTTCGGTAACGTATAATTAGGTGGGAAATTATATTTCTCACTCCGCATTATTGAAGTAGTTTAGGGGTGTAAAATCTTTATTTAATTTAATATAGATATTTTAAATCGTTAATTTAAATATCTATAATTCGTTTAGAATCGGAATTGGACTTAGGGATTAATTTAAGAAAATTAATTAAATTATTTCCTATGTGATTATATTAATTCCTATTTTAATTGAATAGGAATATGCGGCTTAGAAATTCCCTGGAGAATTAAATGAGCTAGAAGATTTTGTAAACGTTGGACGTGAGAGACTTAGACGCTATTCTAGGTCCCCTTTTATTACGTGGATGACCTGTTTAAATTATTTTAAAAAGACAAGTTAATTGAAATTGAAAATATTTTCTAAGGAATTAAAGAAAATATATTTTGAAAACATGAAATGTATATGAAACTGTTTTCATATGATTTAATTGCTTTATTGCATTTTAAAGCATGAAAAGAGATTTTGAGACTTATATTACCATATGGGTATTTTTATAAATATGATGTATTACATATTTATGATTGAGATATGATTTGATTGTACACCATGTCGTGTGAGCACATAGGTGTTGGTGCATGTAGTGCACGGTTTCACCATTGGCAGTGAGAGTTCATTTGGTGTGGTCTACTTCCTTTGTGCGTGGGGCACGAGTAGACGTTTGTGTCGGATCATCACAACAACTGGCCAGGAGGTATCACGCCTACGGAACTAAAAAGCCGGCAAATGTGAGTTAGGAGTCCAGGTAGAGGCTCATGTTCTTGACTCAAGGGTAGTCATGGCGTACGGAGTTGCAAGTTGGGCTCTCGTACAACCGTCTTCCCTGTTGAAGTGATAGAGAGAAAATCACTTGGAAAAGGTCGGTGTGGTAACTCTACACTATGATGAGTGGACAGAGTTTGTATCCGTTGCCCTTGGGAAGGGTGTGTTGTGCGTGAGTATCACGGGGAGTGTTGAGTCACATTACACTGCATGTTATTTATGTGATCTCATTTAACATGTATATGTGCTATATTACATGTGTTGTTGGAGCATGTTATTTATGAATATTGTAAATTAAATTCACATTTTATAAATGCTCAATTGAAAATGAATAATGTGAAACGAGACTTTAAATGAGAAAATCATTATAGTATAAATGAAACATATAATCTTTATACTTGTGTTATATGCTTTTATGCCTTTGAGGGAGGTTAAGTGTATTGACGTAGTAATCTCTGTGAGTAGTTGAGGCTAGTGGTGGATTGTGGAGTTGATTTTGATTTGTGGCCTTAGAGAGGACTGTTAATTGTTTTGTGGTTGTAGTTAGTTGTGTGATATCTTTAGAGATTTGAGGTCAGTGATTGACTTAGTATCAATTGTGATTGAGGCCTTGGATAAGGTGGTTGATGTGATTGTGGTCTTAGTGGATGTGGTAGTATAGACCTTTAAGTGTTTTTCATTCTTTTGAGGAATGGGTAGAGGTTATGATTGAAGTGATTTCATTAAGTACTTAGGTTACTGTAGCGTGGTTTCTAGTGCTTAGTTCATTCCCCTAAGCATTTCTTGTACAGTGTTTGTACACTAGTACGTGGCCTTTGGCTTACATGTCATTCCTTGACTCGTTGGTTACGGCGTGGTGCCGAACCTCTTCCATGTGTTGTCATTTGGTTTCGTGAGGTTGGGAACGGATAGTTGTGTTCCGTGAACCCAATGTAGTACTCTTCCTTTACTGTCCTCTCGGACATTATAGGAATCCATAGAATTGTGTTTTCTCTTATTGGTTGTCATTTCGAAAATGGTGTTTCCTAAGTTTTGAAGTAAACTCTTGTATTTAAAAGGAAAAACCCGTTTTCGCCTACCCCCGTATAAATGAAAAGTTTTAATACTTATAAAATGATCTTGAGATCTTCTTTGAAATGATTTTCAACTTGTAAAAGCCAGTGATGGCAACTGACGGAGACCGGGGGCAAGACGGTCATTTCTACTGTGTGATTTTCTAAAAGAAAACTATTTTATTACTTTTCTTGGGATTCTGAGGTTACGAGACTTCTTTCTCAAAACCTCGACTTGTAGAGTTTTGAAAGGTGTTCCATTGTTTCACCTTTGTTTCCGATCATTTTTAAGTCTCGGTTTTGAGGCTTGTCGTTGTTCAGTGCACACATATAGTGTTGCTTTTCTCTTTTCTGGGTTGTTGGTTTCACCACCTAGGTGATATGAGTTCTTCTTACGTTAGGGGCATGGATACCAAAAGGATTGGTTCGAGTTTGAAAACATTTTTCTTAAAAACTATTGAATCTCTGGGATTCATCTTTTTATTACTTCCACTCTCGGCCATTCGTTTTTGGTTTCCTTGTTCCCTCTTGGTATTCTTTCCTTGTTCACTGGTGGCATCTTAACCTTGACATCGTTGTCTTGGTTATCTGTTGGTTGGCATTGGGAACTCTTTTCCTTTGCTTCGTTTTGGTGACCCTTAGGTGGTCGTTCTTGTGAGTTGAGGTCTTGTATTCTTAGTGAATTGATCGGGTGGTTTTGTAGCTTATAGTGCAAGTGTTAGTGATTGATTTATCCTGTTGGTGACTTATTGACTTGTTGGAGATAGCATTGAGGTTTTCTCATAGTGAGATGATGGAGTGATCCCATCATTGAGGTACAGACTTACTCTAGGAGAGGGATGAGATTGGTTATATATATACATTGTATATATATATATATATATATATTGATGATGGTTGTGTTAGTACGCAAGGACGTGGGTGTTTTCCTTCCTGTGTTACCGGAGTGTAGGATTTGAGCCTTCCTTGGTACTATTGGTGGATTTTGTTTCCTTGTGGATATTAGAGGTGAGTGTGATCTCCTCGGTTGGATCTTCTGAATTGTGTTGTGAGTAATTTGGTGATTTGTTAGACCGGACCTTAGTGTCGTGTACCTAGTGTACGTTGATGAGAGTAGTGTAGACTACTGGTGTTGGGTACTTGGAGTACGAGTTTTAGAGACTCATGTTGTGTATTTATATATATATATATATATACGTGTAGATATATATATATATATATATATATATATATTCCCTATATACTTATGTATACTCGTTTACGATAGTATATGAGCGTGTGCCTTGGGATTTGCGTGGATGAGACTAGTTGGGCTATACTTATATCTTATCAGACGGTTTATCTTTACCTAAACTACCAGAGGATGTGGTAGTTAGAGTATTCTTTCCCACTGAGCTTATTTGCTCACAGGGGTATTTCACTTGCCCCCTGGTATTCACACGCCAGGTTGCAGGAATTATACGGCTATGGGCAGGATGCAGTGCAACGACAACTTTCTTTTGTTTCCTTGTTACAGGTTTTGGAGTTGCGTTGGGTGATGCGGTTACGGTTGCAGCACGACTGGGTTTGGGGACGATAGGTATCCGCTTTCAGTTTCTCTACCCATTGTTATGGGATTGTTATGTATTTTCTTTTGGGAGCCAGTCTGTTGGCATATCCCTGTTGATGTATTCTTTAGTTCCTGTATTTATTCTTTCTGATGGTTATTGTATCTATTCTGCACAGCTAGGTGTTTTACTATATCTTATTCGAGCATTTGTGGCTCTGTTGATTATTAGAGGGTTTGGAGGGGTTTTGGTTTCTTTCCATTACCTCGGCCCTAGTAGGATTGATGAATGTGGGGTTTGGAAGCCATTGTGATTATTGAATTGCTATTGGCAGGTTCTTGTGTTGTGGTTGTTGTCCGGATGTTCCATTTACAAACGGAACTCTGCCGGATTTTCGTTAGATTCCGCTGCTTAGTTTTGTTAGTCATTTGGGTATGGAATATACCATTTCTATCATTAACCCATATGTTTTCATGGTTAATGATGTCTTAGTTGGTCATTCATGTTAAGGGTTACATAATGGATTCCTTGGATGTCCCAGTTCGGGAGTCTTAGGGATTTAGGAGCGTGTCTGTTGGTATCTGAGGATACTTTTGAGTTTTAGTACCCTATTTGGCATGGAGTATAGTTTTCATTGTTATTCCATGTATTTCCTTTGTTATTGTTGACTCTAGTAGTCGTTTGGCTTGCGTCACCCTTTAGGAGCGTGACAGCATGGTATCTGGGCATTCATTGCAACCCTTTATGGGTGTTTGATGACTGAATGTCTCTTGGTTTTCGTTTCTTTTTACTTCCGCAATCACTCCCTTAACTCTTAGGCTCGGGTTTCGGAGTCCTAGGAATTTGGGGCGTGACAGTTACATATTTTATAATATGTATCCCATAATCGAATAAAAGATATATAATTGTACATTTAGAATAAATAACCAATGCATCCTATGCATCATCAATAACATATAAATGAATCTATTAATATTCATTATCATTTATTTATACCAATAGACAACTCTTCCAAACCATATTTTAACCACGTACCCGACAATTCAATCATGTCCCGTGGTACTCAGGAGACTACGTTAATAGTCAGCCTCCCTGTAGTTCCTTTAAAAACCTCAACCAAAATTATTTAATTAAATAATAAGATTTACGAATTTATCAATTCTATTTTAACCACATACCCGACAATTCAACCATGTCGTGATAACTCAATCATGTCACGTGGTACTCATGAGACTACGTTTATTAGTCAGCCTCATTGTGGTTTCTTAGGAATCCTCATTCCATAATTATTTAAATTAAATATTATGATTTAAAAGTGCATCATATGCATCACTGAACATATAATAAGTGAGTATCATATACCTCATTTCATACATATATGCTTATTAACATAATAAAAGTAAACATCTCATACATCACTGTGCATCACATGCTTCACATATGTACACATTAATAAATAATGATTTATAACAACATATTAAACCATTATATTCAATAATCAACCAATATCAACTTCCATAATATAATAATTGATAAACCATTCTAATGAATATATTTAACACCATTTTAACCTTCACATATTTTATGATAGGTTAATATATAATAGGATCCGAAATCACAATAATATTTATTTAAAGTTTAGGGATCCAAAATATCTTTTTACCAAAGATATGGGGGTCAAACTGTAATTACAGTGCAGTACGGGGATACCAATGTAACTTCGCAACGTTCGGGACCAATCTGTAATTTTCTTAAAGTATAGAGTTTATATTATAATTAGTATAAATAGAATGGGTCAAACCGTAATATAATTAGGGGTCAAACTGTAATTATAATAATATTTGGGGGTAGATCCGTAGTTATAGCAATATTCAGGAGTTTTAATATAATTTCAGTGAAGTACTCATGCTTACGGTGCGCGATACTTACACCAAATTATTTCCACTTTAGATGGATGATTCTGATTATTTAATAGAGAACTTATTGTGTACACATATGCACCAGATTATAGCAAATAATTATAATTTTAATCAAGGAATAAGATTAAATGTTCACATAATCCTATGGTAAGGAAAATGATTGCACCGTAGTAACATAGAACCATCCACACTAGATTTCAGCATACACATATAATTAAATTAAGGGTTAATTTCAAGAAACCCCCCTATACTATCCAGTTTAATCAACTAACCCCCACTGTGTCCACTTTGCCCCCTATACTATTCAATTTCATCATTATGCCCCCTCACCTCACATTTTGAGTCAAAATGCCTAAACTACCCTCAATAGTATAAGGGGGTTTAGTGAAATCAACCATTTAAAAAAATTATTTTTCAAAAATTAATTATATTTTTCGCAAAAATTATAAATTCAAAATATATATATATATATTTTCGCAAAAAAATATTTTTCGGAGGGAGTATATTATTTTCGAAAATATGAATTATTTCGGAAAAATAATATATATTTTTTGTAAAAAAAAATTATTTTTCGGAAAAAAATCATATTTTGGAATATAATAGTATATATATTTTTCTGAAAAGATCATATTTTGGAACATAATAATATATATTTTTCGGAAAAGATCATATTTTGGAACATAATATATATTTTGCGCAAAAAAAGTATTTTTTGGAAAAAAATTCATATTTTGGAACATAAATACTTTTTCGCAAAAAAATTATTTTTCGGAAAAAATAAATCATATTTTGGAACATAATATATATTTTTCGAAAAAAATTTCATATTTTGGAACATAATATATACTTTTTCTCAAAAAAATTATGTTTCGGAAAAAAAAATCATATTTTGGAACATAATATATATTTTTCGTAAAAACTCGTATTTTCCAAAATATATATATATATATTTTGAAATTTATAGTTTTTACGAAAATTTAATTTGTTTTCGAAAAATAATTTTTTTAAGGGTTGATTTCACTAAACCCCCTTATACTATTAAGGGAGGGTAATTTAGACATTTTGACTCTAAATGTGAGGAGGAGGGGGCATAGTGATGAAATTGGATAGTATAGGGGGCAAAGTGGACACAGTAGGGGTTAGTTGATTAAATTGAATAGCATAGGGGGATTTATTGAAGTTAACCCTTAAATTAAAGGCTAGAATTAAAGATCCACTAAATCTTATGGTTAGGAATGGTGAGTGTACCATAGTAAACTAAATCCGTCCACACTAGATTTCAGAATATATTTAATTTCTGAAAATTGTCACAATAATTCTTAAAAATTCCTAGAAAATTCAAGAAGCCTATTTAAATAATTTTAAATATTAATAAAGCTTCTTAACTAATATTTGATGAAAAATTCCATGATCATAGTTGTATTTTATGATTAAAACAGAATTTAAAAATAATATGAAATATTTCATAATAATCATTAAACATTCATATATTCATATATATATGCATTTATATACATGATAACACTCCTATATTTATTTTTATAGAAAATTAACTATGTATAAATAATATATATCTATTTATATATATTATTTCACAAAGGTCTTGGATTTATAAATCCAAAGGGGTAGAATAAAGTTATAACTTGTCTTAAATTATCCGGCTTGAATTTAACATTCTCAAGCCCAAAATCCATCCAACATCATCACCTCCTCTCCAAGACTGTCTCTCATTTCTCTCTCAAAACGTAAAGAAAATAAAGTTGTATGAATGGCAAGACTTCACCTAATAATTCTAACACTTATTCCTTTAAAAACATGTGGCCTCCCTCCTTTAACTTTTGTCTCCACCTTTCCCCAATTTTTTTCACCTTTACACCACACTCCCACTCTTCCATTTCCTTTATCAATTATTTCATCTCCTTTCCCCTTTTCTTTTTATATAACAATTTCATACACACCAACATATACATACAAAAATACAACCACTTAAACACTTTACAACTATTTAATTTCACACCACAATTACTAAATTACACATCAAAATTTCTAAATTACACATATACGCACATCATAAATACTAAATCAATAAAATGGAAAAATTAGGGTTATTACACAACTATAGTTCTTGAAAGCAAACTCTTGCACAATGGTACTAAGTTATAATGGTGCTGTGTATATTAAGTATTCAAAATAGAAGGATAATTTTGGAAATTAAAGTTATTTTCTTTTCCATTTCATGCTATCCAAACTAACAAAACAAACTTTTCCCATATCTTTCTTCAAAATTTTATTTCTAACCAAATGCATTTTAGAAAGTGATTTTGCTTTTCTTTTCTTTTCACTTTCACTTTCCATCTCATTTCTATCTAACCAAACGGACGGGGAAAATATTGTTTTATGTTTTATTCTTTTATCTCCCTCCCATAGAGTTGGGTTTATTGCATTTGCTAGCAGCATATATAAATCATAATTCGTAACTTTTTTTCTTTTAATAGTTGAATTATATAGTTATATATGTAGAAAAATGTATCTATAGTCACACCAACATATATAACAATTTCATACACCACACTCCCACTCTTCACCTTTACACCACACTCCCACTCTTCCATTTCCTTTATCAATTATTTCATCTCCTTTCCCCTTTTCTTTTTATATAACAATTTCATACACACCAACATAAATATACCAACATATACATACAAAATACAACCACTTAAACACTTTACAACTATTTAATTTCACATCACAATTACTAAATTACACATCAAAATTTCTAAATTACACATATACGCACATCATAAATACCAAATCAATAAAATGAAAAAATTAGGGTTATTACACAACTATGGTTTTTGAAAGCAAACTCTTACACAATGATACTAAGTTATAATGGTGTTGTGTATATTAAGTATTCAAAATACAAGGACAATTTTGGAAATCAAAGTTATTTTCTTTTCCATTTCATGCTATCCAAACTAACAAAACAAACTTTTCCCATATCTTTCTTCAAAATTTTATTTCTAACCAAATGCATTTTAGAAAGTGATTTTCCTTTTCTTTTCTTTTCACTTTCACTTTCCATCTCATTTCTATCTAACCAAACGGACGGGGAAAAGATTGTTTTATGTTTTATTCTTTTATCTCCCACCCATAGAGTTGGGTTTATTGCATTTGCTAGCAGCATATATAAATCATAATTCGTAACTTTTTTTCTTTTAATAGTTGAATTATATAGTTATATATGTAGAAAAATGTATCTATAGTCCCCCCCCCGAATTATAAAAAAGTTTCATTAAAGTTGTATTTTCTAACAAATTGTATATAGATATTTTTTTATTCCTTCAGGTAATAGGCCATTTTATACTCATAATTTTAGTTTTCATTCTCTTTTGGTATTTGTATTACTATTAGAGATATAGTTTTTTAATATTCTATATTTAAAATTATAAAAATGTAATTTTTTTTAATTTATAAGCTAATTCTAAATTAAAAATTTACCTACGTGTAACGCACATACATTTTACTAGTATATATATGTGTATGTATTTACATGTATCATAATTCGCCGTAACGGCCGTTACGGACCGTTACGTAATGGTTTTATGGCTTGCCGTTACCGTTACGGCAATGTTTCCCATTTCCCGCACTCGTTACGATAACGACCATTACGGGTGCCGTAACGGCCGTTACGGTGATCGGGACCCCGATTTTTACCGGTTCCGAAAATATCGTAACGGTTAACATAATTGAAGTTTTTCAAAAATCTAGGTTAAAAAGTTTTCTATTATGTATATAATGTGATAAATGTTACTCCATCAGTTATAAAGAGAAGATTGTCTACTAATGATGAATCAAATGTCCACTGAAGATACAGCTCAAAATTGACAATCTTTTCATGAACCCTAACTAGAGCAACAAGATCCACCACGAAATTCATTTTGGTGGTGAATCATGTATCTTTTTAAAAATTATTTTACATTGTTGGAAATAAATTATATCTTTTGTGATTTCAAATTTTTATTTATTTAAATTTAAATTTAATTTAATAATATCATAACAATATATCATAAACATTCAAATAACGACGACACCATTAGATTTATTAATAACTCATTTTTTGATATTAAAATTCTTTAAAAAATTAAATAAAATTCACTTAAATCTACTAAAAAATCATATTTATTCATTAATGTTGCCAAAAGTATCCAATTAGAACATTTTGGGTAAGATGTGCAAGATTTTAAAAAATTCACGCTTGCGATAACCGCGTCCCGTTACGTAACCCCGTTACGGACCCGTTACCGTTACACCGAAACCGTTACCGTTACGGCGAACCATGACATGTATGTAGTATGTATATAGCCAATCAAACTCATGTAATGAGAAATTGGGGATTAGGGAGTTGGATTGAAGACGGGGTCGATTGAAGAAGAGAGGTGCTGGCAAGAGTTATTATATGTCATTAGAATGTATAGTGTATACACGCATATATTAGAAATGATCGAAAAGAATCCCTCATACCATATATTAGTAAAGTTATAATTCCATTGGGGTACATTTGGTTAACGGGAAGTAGCAAGAAAGGAAAAGAAACGGATAAGAATTTAAAATTTTAAGAATTTGGTTAGCATGAAAGAGAAATATTTTGGGAAAGTACGATTCTCACAAGTGATTATTTTCTCCAAAATGATTTCACCATAAAAACACAAGAAAATTTTACTTTCTTGTGAAAATTGTGTCTTTCAATTTTTTTATCCAATTATACTTTTTTTCTGAATTCAAACTTCTTCACTTTCAGAAAAAATTGTTTACGTATCTAACTATTTAAATTTTATACTTGTATGAAAATTAAGTTTATATCCTATATTTTCTTACATATATAGATAAATGTAAATATAAACACATGTATTATACGTATATAATTTATAGACTTCTTCACTCTGTAAAAACATTGAAATCATAAAAAATAAGTATAAGTATATGTTATACAGACTCTTGTTAGAATTTTTGTATTTACTTTTAGTGATAGGTATTTTATTTAATTAAAACTCTTCTACATATTATGTCTATATACATATATATGACTAAAAGATATATATTGAATTTTTATTCTAAGTATTAGCAATTGTATATTTCTATTTTTGTCAATTAAAAGTTATTTCTTGATTGAACCTATATTTAAACTTTATCTAAAGAAAATAAATAAGTTTTAAAAGAGTTATAATTGAAATGGTATCATTGGTAATCAAATAATTTTCTTTTACTTTTCTTGGTAACCAAATTAACAAAATAACACTTTCTTGAAAAAAAATTCAGTCAACCAAATGCATGGTAGAAAGTTAATTTTCTTTTCCTTTCCATTTCTGTAAGTGTCAAATTTCACTTGCATCCCAAAAAATCTCCTTTATTCAGACTCCAATGACCATATTTATATCCTGATTCTCATACAAGCTTTCCTATTTTAGAGGATCATGCCCCACAAAATAGGGAGTCATAACCCTCTTTATTGTTAACTTCCCACTACCTCTAGGTAGTGGGTCGTTATTTCCCACTTCCTAAGGGATGATGGGCCCGTCCTGTTATTTGGACATTGTATCGTGGGCTAATTATTTACTTATTCATATATGAGCCAAATCAGTATTGGGCTTTGAAAATATATTTTGGACCTGTTGAATTTTACTATTTACACTTTCACTTTCACTTTCCATCTTATTTCCGTCTAACCAAAACGGATCAATGGGAAATTGGCAAATAAAATTTTTTAAATTGAGAAGATAAACATAGGCAAAAGAAATAGCGGGGAGAAGATGTGGAGAGAGAAACAATAAAGAAAGAGTAATTTTGTTATTTAGTTTTTTATTTACCTGTTTTTTAATTTGGCTAAAGGCCACGGATACTAAGGGTAAAGTCAACCTAACCTCAAGGAAGTTGATCAATTTTTGTTATGTAATTTAATATGTGAGTAATTAAAGAAATTTCAAGAGCGGTCAAAGTAATTTACTATAACTTTTATTATATTGCATCAACTCAAATACCATTTCTTCTGTAAAACGGGTTATTCATTAATTAAAGTTAAATATTAATACTTATATATTACAACAAAATATAATTTCAACTCAATCAAACTAACAAATAATATTTAATTCAAAGCGTGTTGAACCTCTCAATTCATTCATAATAAAAAAAAAATTAAATTATTAAATGGACTAATAATGTGGATGAGTAAAATTTGTCAAATTTTGTTACTTTCATAACAACGCTATGTTTAGTTGACCGGAAAGAAATTACCACCCAAACAAAAACAACCGAGGCTTCACGTGGTACACAATAATATAATGAAATTCATTTATTTTAGTTGAAAATATAAAACGAGTTTTACATATATATATATATTAAATGTCTCTTTCGGTGATAAATATTATCTAACAAAATATAATACCTTCTGTAAGAAAATAAAAATAGCAATAATGGTGAAAGGTTGTAATAATGAAGGGTAGTGAGCAGACTCGTATCCATCATTTGATATCTGGCTATCTTTATGCGGAGTTCAGTTTGTCTATGACAATCATCGATCATCACGATTTTTCATATCGCTTCTTCGTCCTAATATAAAATATAAAGCTTAGTACAAGTCAATCCGAAAATTAAATTTGGTGTATGAATGCCCGACTCTAATGCTAGATGACATCGCCTAGGGGCTCGAGGGGGGGGGGGGGGGGGGGGGGCATTTTTTTAATACTTTAATAGTTTTTAAAGCCCAATTCAAGGGCTTTAGTTTCTATAAAATAAAAATTATTTTATTATAGATAAAAAAAGTAGTAATTTGTTTAACAGTTAAATTTGTACTAAATTCAAATTCAAATTTAAAATTTTGGGCCCCAAAATTGTAAATTTTAGTTATTATAATACAAAAAAAAAAAAAAAAAAAAACGATCTCAATTTTTCAACTTAGTGAAACTAAAGTTTAATTCAAATAAAACTATTATCTTAATAAGATCAAGAAGATTTTTATCGCAACTGCATAATGTTTGGTGACTGCACTTAGGGTTTTCATGACTGTCTCACTCACACAACGGTAATAATTTTTCATTCGACTACACTTAAGACTCTAGCGACTGCCGCATTCTCCCAACAACAACAATTTTTAACGACAACACTAAGATGGAAGTTTGTTTTTTATTTTTTAAATATTAATATATTTAATATGTTTTTTTCGCAATTTATTTTACACTTATAATTTTTTAAGCGTGTGAAACCTTACATTTAGAGGGCCTCACATTTGCTCTCGCCTAGGGCCTCACTTATTTTCAAAATTTCAGGGTCGGCCCTAGGTGTGTTTTATGATATAGCCACAAAATCGTCATCACTTTTTTTTTTTACTAATAATTATGTTGTATTCCATGCATATTAAATCACATTGAATGGTTAAGTACTTCAGCAAAATGAATGAGAAAATTTGAAACTATTTTAGATTTTTTGTTTTAATCTGTGTTAGAAGAAATGATGTTTTGATAATATGATAATGGAGAGAATAATAAAGATAATAAAAAGAATATGAAACTGTATTGAATGTTATATTAAAGTCTGTATCAATTATAATAGAGATGACTCCTATATATAGGAGAGAATGTATGGTGAACAAATAAACTTGGTGTAGATGGCAAGTCAATCTAATCTAGGTAATCATAATCCTAAATGGACTGTAATACTAAATGGGCTAGGAATATCTAGATAGGTGAATGAGCCTAAGCCCTAATATATTCTAACCCCCCCCCAAAAAAAACTTGAGTTTGAAAATCGTCCTGACAGATGAACTTTGATGAAAAATATCAGCATGTTGATCTTAATTCCGATTCTGATTATGAGTGCGATTGGTTATGCGGAAGCGATGATTTCTGACAAGAGCGACTGATTCTGATTCTTGAATGAAGAATTCTAAATTACCAAAACAGAGAGTATGATATAGAATTGAAGGTTCGGTTGATTAAGTAAGAGATGACGATCGATCGAGAAAAGATTGATTGATCGAAATAATTAGATTTCCCCCCTGAGATGAGAAAATAATATAGAGAGAACTGAACCAGTGAAGTAGTTGATTCTCTAGATGAGAATACCCTAAATAAACGGGTATGGATGAGTTGATAAGAGTACCCTAAATAAACGAGTACGGATGAGTAGATGAAAGTACCCTAAACAAATGGGTACATATGTCCAAATAGATGAGATGAAAAAAATATGATGTTGGTTATGAAAATCAGCATAGTAAGTACCCAAAAGGGTAAAGAACGAGTCGGAAAGATGAGTAATCAAGAGATCAAAGACAAATCTCACAAAACTGACAGTACAGTTATGTCCGGAACGGTCTAATTAGCTGAAATCGATTATTTGTTTGTTAAAATTATTCTTAAAAAGAATTGAAAACGTATAAAAAAAATTAAATAAAGGTAAAATTATAATAGTACAAGAATTGTATGACGTGACACAATCTGACAGTTATCGTGGCTGAATTTAAAGGTGACACATGACAGTTTTTTTATGAAGGCACGTGGCAGTTTATTGAGAAGTTAAATTATCGCCAAAATATCGTCAAAATACCGCCAAAATATCTCAAAAACATCGTATCGCCAAAATATCAATATCCAGAAACTTCATTGTGTTGTCAATATCAAGAACCATTTCCACTTCGAAGCCTTGCCATGAACAAAACCAACCATATCTGAAGAAAGTCCGGCCGTCAGGGTCGTTCTTGATGATGCTCGCGAAGTAGGACGACCACGACCGACCGAGTCCAGCAGCGCCGACAATGGCCTCTAGGAGGATGTTACTGGCGGCGAGGTGAAGCAAGGCGGAGATACCAAGTCGCCCAATTCGACGCGGAGGTAGGAGAACGAGCCGCTGGCGACGGGGATTTGACGGCGAACTCGGCGTAGCAGAAGATGGAGAGCATCGCTGAGAGGCCGGTGGCGTCGTTGGAGCGGCTGGAGAGACCGAGGGGTTGAAGTTGAAGCTGATGAGATTGATTGATGCTTATATGCTATATATATATATATATGAACATATATATATATAGATACGGATTGAGAGAGAAGGATAGGATTTGAGAGATTTGTAGGAGGATTAGGGCTTCTAGATCTGCTGTGAATTTAAGAATCTGCAATGAGTGATCTGCGGCTATTTGTCAAGGTTGAGAGATAGAGAAAAGGAAAGACCAAGGTGGCACCGTTGGTGGCCATGGCAGATTCAAGGTGGGGTTCACAACGGTGGTGAAAGATGGTATTGGATTAGGGTTTCAAATTGGGGAATCGAAGAGAAGAAATTGGAGGGATTGAATCTGGTGACTGTTGGTGATGAGTGGGAAAGTACAATATGTTTTCAAGGATGTGACCAAGATTTGTCCCCAAGTTCAAACATAATAGAAAATCTACGAAGAAGAGAAAGCGAAAGTGATGACTGTTTATATATATATATATATACAGGGTTAATTTCCATGTATATTAAATTGCCATGATAGATAAAATTATCCGTACTTATTAAATTATATCAGTTTGTTCCATTTTTTATAATTTTGTATCAAAATATTCATGAAATTTAATGAAAATAATTTAAAATTCAAAAAAAAATATAAAATTTAAAAAAAATATATAAAATTCATAAAAAATATATAAAATTCAAAATATATATAAAATTCGAAAAAAATATTTAAAATTCAAAAAAATATTTAAAATTCGAAAAAAATAATATAAAATTAGAAAAAATATATATAAAATTCATAAAAATATATAAAATCACAAAATAATATATAAAAATTCGAAAAAACATATATAATTTGAAAAAACAAGTAAGAAGATATAAAAATAAGAGAATATATTAAGGTTAAAAGTAAGAATATATAAATTTTTAATTTTAATTATTTGTTTCAAATTTTATATATTTTATACGAATTATATATATATTTTTATGAATTTTATATATTTGTTTATAATTTTATATGTTGTTTTTCAAATTTTATATATTTTGTTCGAATTTTATATGATTTTTTAATTTTAAATTATTTTTCATTAAATTCTAGGGGTATTTTAAATCATTAAATCATTTTTTGAATTTTAAATCATTTTTAAAAATTTTATATATATTGTTTCGAATTTTATATGTTTTTTTTCGAATTTTATATATATATTTTCGAATTTTATATTATTTTTTCAAATTTTATATGTTTTTTCAAATTTTATATATTGTTTTATGAATTTTGTATATTTTTACGAATTATATATATATATATATATATATATTTTTTTTTTTACGAATTATATATATATATATATTTTTACGAATTATATATATATATATATATATATTTTCGAATTTTATATGTTTTTTTGAATTTTAAATCATTTTTCATTAAATTCCATGGGTATTTTGGTCCAAAATTATAGGGAAGGGGACAAACTGATCTAATTTGATAAGCGCATGGAGGGTTTTCTGTATAGGAGGGGGGCAAAGTGATTGTTTTGAAAATCACAAGGGGGTTTACTGAAATTAACCTATATATATATTTTAATTGAAGATCGCCGCCAGGATGGAAGATGGAGAGCCATCCTCGGCAGAGACAGTGCTAAGCGGAAGGAACTACCAAGAATCGAATAACTTTGATACCATGTTAAAAGAAAGGATGCTTGGATAATATGATAACGGAGAGAATAATAAAGACAATAAAGAAAAAATGTAACTGTATTGAATGTTATATTAAAGTCTGTATCAATTACAATAGAGATAACTCCTATATATTGAAGAGAATGTGTGGTGAACAAGTAAACTTGGTGTAGAAGATAAGTCAATCTAATCTAGGTAAGACTAATCCTAAATGGACTGTAATACTAAATGAGATAGAAATATCTAGATAGATGAATGAGCCTAAACCCTAATATATTCTAACAATCTGAATGGAATTAGGAAGTCCATTGTCTTAATTTGGAACTAGTAGTTAATATCTTTTGTTAGGGTTCGCACACCCTATGTACTAAGCCGTGCACACCTGCAAATCAGAAAACGCATACAAACACACCAAACAATCGACACAAGAATATATACGTGGTTCAGCCAAATAAGCCTACGTCCACGGAGAGCACCGTTTCACTAAAAATCATTGAGAGGATTACAAGGGGGTGATTCGCAGATCACACACGCACACACACTGTGTATACTCACACCTGTATCACCGGAATAATATAAACGTATATTATTCCTAACTCTCTCTTTATTTCTGTGTACTCTCTGCGCACCTCATGTGTTTTACTCGCACTAGGTGTTTCACTCACACCGGTACTAGCCCTCTGGCGCCGGCCTAATCTGGCTCTCTGGCGCCAGCCTATTCTTGCTCTCTGCCTGGTACACCGAATACAATAGGCTACATCTATATTTATAGGAGAGGCTAGAGTGGAGGACAAGTCAATCAATCCAATTAGGAATTGATCTCCTACCATAATTGTGATTGTTTGATGGCTAAGTTATATTCCCCCTTAACAAAGGAGGTACCAAATATAACAAGATCCTAGTCAAATAGATATAGCTTGGTGGCTAAGTTTAACTTTTCCTGCAAGGAAAGGAGTCACCATATCTAACAATCTCCCACTTGACGACTTTCCATCAAATCAATCAACTCCATCAATGATCAGTGCATTACGATGCTCTCATTCCTGTCTTCAAGCCTGAAGACCCACTTTAGTCATCATGACTATGCTGATAGCTCCCTCTACATGAGCAATATCTGGTCTGGTGCAGATAATGTGACCTCTGTTGTGTCTGACCTCTCCGTCTTGTGATCGTTATCGCGTTTGACCTTTTTGCCTTGCAACCTTTGTCGCTCCTAACCTTAAGAACGCCTTCTCGGGGTGTGTGCGGGCACGTCCCTGCTCTGATTGGGCTGATTCTTGCGCCAAAACATCGGGCTTCGAATTCTCTTTCCGTAGATATATTATAAGCCTCGTTCCGATAAACGATGCTCCGGAAAATCATGCCGAACCGAAACTGCTGCTCGACGGAGCCAAAAAACTGGCCGGAACTTCAGGTAGCGCGTGGGAGCGCGTGCGGAACTTTTCGGCGACGTGCTTGACACTGCTGGCTTCGTCTCGTCGAGCTAAAGCTCCTGGTGTGGTCGGTTTCTGATTTAGGGCACTTCGAAAAATCAGATATGGACTAGATCGTCGGGCTTTGTGATTTGCTCCAACCTGGGGCTCTGATACCACTTGTTGGCTATTACGGGCCCCACATATCTCAACAATGGTGTGATATTGTCCGCTTTGGGCCCAACCCTCACGGTTTTTGCTCTTGGGCTCCTCCCAAAAGGCCTCACACCAATTGAGATATGTACATCCTTTTATATACCCATGATTCTTCCCACTTTTAATCCATGTGGGACTTTGGTCGCATACTTAACATCTTTCCCATCACAGGAGTAAGAACATTACATGGTATGTAATCTGTTATACCCAATGTTGGCGTATAGGCTCTGATCTGATCCGGCTTTACTAATGGATCATCATACACAATATCAGTATTAAAATATGAATATTAAATAAGTATCGGTGCTACGTAATATTATTGGCATTTTCTAAAAATATTACGAATTGGACGATACAGAACAATATTACACTTGCAGTGAAATCGACGTACACAATATCATTATTAAAATACGAATATCAAATAAGTATTGGTGTTACGTAATGTTATTGACACTTTCTAAAATTGTTACAAACTGGACAATACGGGACAATATTGGATGACATGATACGGTGAACCTAGTTATACATTAGTTTAAGTATCCTACCAAAGTATAAATATAATAAAATAAAGAAACAAAACAAAAACAGAAAAAAAGAAAAGAAAAAATAGATGAAGATTTATTGGATTATGAAATGGTTTTATTGCATCAATATTCCGTACAGAATTGCTTTTGCAATTTGTGGTTCAGAACCCTGGTGGACTAAAGCTCTTTAACATCTTAGCCTCCATTCCATAAGAATCCAAATACGCAAGAAAAGAACAACAATTTTGGTAAAAACACTTTTAAACTATCAGCATTCAGCAGATAAAATACTATCAAGCATGACCAACAAATTAAAAAAATGAGTCAGTTTTTCGAAATATAAATGAGTCCTAAATATGTACAAGAAAATGGGTTAATTCCCCTGCTACAGAAGATGATATGAACGCTACAGATTCTATGTGAAACAGAGTGAAAATTTTCTACTTTCCTTTGGTTCTCAAATAATCTCTGTACATGGTACATATCAGAAACAAATATACTCTGGACAATAAATATGAAAACAAAAGTGAACTGAAAAATACAAAACATGGTTTGTCTACGAGACTACAAATCTCATATATATAGCAAATTTAGATCAGGTTCAGCTCAGCACACCTCCTGCATCTTCCACACACTTCCAAATTATCCCCCTCGAGAAATGGTAAACTTGAATGTGATATGACAAAATGTGATAGTCACGGTTTCAGAGCATAGCCTTTACGGTTCATATTGTTTCCGTTTTTCTGCAGAGCTCTTTTTCATTTTCAGCCTACAAAACATACAGGCAAAGGCTTTTAAAAAGTATGCCAGCAAAGGAATGATCACAATCATCACATATAAAAGTAAAGAAAGATGCATATTTAAACAAATAAGTGAATTCATAATGAGTTAGGATAAATTGAAGCCACAAAATAGTTCAACACATAGAAAAATACATAGAAGACCAAAAATAATGCCAATACTGGTATAACAAGTGAAGTAGAAAAATATACCAACAAACTCAGTACTTAATTATGCAGGGCTAGACCTGATACCGCAAACACTTCAATTCCTTCAGGCTATGTTTGGTATGCATAAATGGAATGGAATGAAATGCAAGTGCAAATGGAATGAGAATAAGAATGAAATGGAATAGCCATTCTCATTCTATTGTTTGGTTGTAAATATGAAATATATTATGAATATAATGAACTTAGAAAAAAATTACAAAAATATCCCCTTAGTGATGAATATATAACTTTAATACAATAATATTATGTTGTAATTTTTTACAAAAAAAAATATGGTAAATGGTAATGAAGAATAGTAGTGATGGGCAATGGCAATGGCAATGACAATGGTGGTGGTGGTGGTGGTGGAGGAGGAGGAGGAGGTGAAAGGCGACAACAATAGTTGGTTTGTTTACTTAAAATGTGAGAGCGTTATTTTAGTACTTTTATGTTTTAAAACTATTCCTTAAAGAATTGAATGACCATTCATAGGCTTTTTAATAGAATGAAAATCCATACCTGGAATGAAGTTTCATTCCTTGGGAAATGGTTTTTCTTATTCAAAATGTCATACCAAATAAAGGAATGGAATGAATGGGCATTCCATTCCATTATTGCGTACCAAACATGTCATTAACACCTGCTTTTGGATGACTTCAAATATGCAAAACAAAATAGCCATAATGATAGTTTCAAAATTGAATATACTAGAGAGTTTTATATATACCAGAAATGCAAAATAAATCCCCCTACATTGTGTACAAATAAGAGCTCACCAGATCTGTCAAAGAATAGTTTAAAAGAGAGAGAATAAGAAGGTTAAAAGAGGGGAGTTGACGCCGGACAAAATATAAATTATTCTGCAGGCTATTGCAATAGGTAATTTGCAAGGAAAAAACAGTAGAATTTGACCCAAAAATTTCAGAGAACACTCTAGAATTCAATAAAATTGTTTATAATCAAGAATGACAAAAAACAACCCACAAGCCGGGTTAAAATAGCTGAAAATTACCAAAAATAGCAAAACCCTAAAAGTCTTACCAAAACGAAATACGGAAAGAAATAAAAAGATTGCCAAAAATCTGGCCTAAATCGGGTTCAGAATCAATTCCTAATCGACAAATAAAAGATTACCATAAATAACAAAAATTAACTAAAAATAAAGATTTGAAGAGGAAAACAGCGGATTTCGGGCTCGAAACGAGGTGCACCCAGCATAACTAGGTGGCCACGACGTGTGCCGCCGAAGTTAGCTTTCCGAATTGGGGTCACGGGCGCGAATCGGACACTTGTAGCCACAGTTATGGCAAAAAAAAACCGACACGTGCACGGAAACTGCCCCAATTTAGGCTAGATCACGATTTCTTGCCATTCTTGCGCTGATCCTCCCGCTCCAGGTAATCCAGTGCCATCAATGAGCAATCTGACAGCTCGGCATCGTCTGACTCGAATCAGGAGTTGGATAAACATGCAACTTTCCTAAAGAGGAAGCAATGTGTAGGCATGTTGCTTCATGATTAAGGTGTTGCACTTAACTAGGAATCCTTAATTTGTATAATTTCAAAGGAAAAAAAAAAAAAAACCTTCATCCATAAAAACAATTATTCCAAAAAGAGAACGAAAGGAGAACTTATACAATTCCCACCTTAATAAGATCAAGCAGATAAAGACTGAGAAGCTAGATTTAGAAGCAGTGGAATGAAGTCTGGTCTAAAAACACTAACAAGTGTGAATTATCACATTTCAAATGGCTCACGTTTGGTATATCTAAGATATTGAGAATATTTCAGTTCCATTTAGATGGTAAAGCATATTAACATGAATTGCTACTGAGCTTCTTGTCCAAATTAGTTTGCATACATGGTGATTTCGCGTTGAAATAAAGTTGGATCATTTTTTGACAATTTAAAATAGATTACTTCATTTTTTGACAAAATTATTATTTTTAATGAAATTTTTTAAAGTAAAAAAATAAAATTCGGACAACTTGAAACAAAATTTTGACAAAGTTACTTTTACATATTGAATAAAAAATGTTGGGTTATGGCTCATAATCCAGGAAGGAAGGCCTTGGGTCCAAAGGGGCCGGACCAAAGGCCCGGGGAGGGTGTTTTTGATATTTTACCAATACATATGAATTAGGTCTATATATAGATCATTGTAACCTTAATTCATTGATAAACGAAATACAAAGACTGCTCTGGTGGACGTAGGTCAAATTGATTGAACCATGATAAACCCTGTGTATTCTTGATTCTTTACTGTTTTATTGTTTGTGATTGATCTTTTGTTTCAACAAAAAATTTGACAGATACTTGCATGACGAAACGAAATTCGGACAACTAATTGAAAGAAATTTTTTGACAAAATATTTCTTTTGACTTGAAATAAAATTTTTGCTTGACAAAATGAAATTTGAACAACTTGAAATAAAATATTAACAAAGTAATTTTTACATAATATTTGTATTGACTTGAAAGAAAATTTTAACAAGGGTATTGTGATTAATTTTGGTTTTAGACAAAATCATGGAATCAAGATTAGATTCAATTCGAGACAATTGTTTTCCAACAGTTTGAAAACACAAATTAGTGTAATTGTTCTGTTTGAAAATATTATGAAAATCAGCAGTGACAGGATCCTTAGAAGAATTATTACCAAGCCTAATATAAGCAGATGCTTCAATAGGTTTGGGAACAATTGAATCAGGAGAGGTTTTACTACTTCCAGAAGATTCAATTTTCAAAGATTCTGGAGGTGGATGAACCGAGTAAATCACTTTACCATCAGAAGTAGTCCAAGTTTTAAGAAGTTTATCTAAAACAAGAACTGAAGGATTTTGAATACTATAATAGTAACAAAACCATTTGGCAAAAGGCACAATTTCTTTTGTCAAATCAATATAGTTATAAAACTGGGTTTTATAAAATTCAAGCTGTTCTTTATTGAACATTCCAAAATACCAACTTCGAAAAGCTTTATATTCTGGTTTCTGAAAATCATCATTAATAGTATTTCTATCTACGATAAAAACCATTAAAAATTCAATTCAGATGCGGTAGGGGTAGAAGATTCCCTACGAGTATAAATACCATGCGGAATTTGCTGGTCAGATAAACGTACACCATCTAAAGACACATTTTCTTCAGAGGAGACTTCAGTATTCAATTCAACATTAGACTTCCTGGAACTAGAGGGAATAGAGACTCTATATGGAGGAATACTCCTAAGAGACGACTCTCTAGTAGAAAGACTACGAGACAAAATATCAGACTGTTTGAAATTTAAAACAACCTCACCATCAACATGTTGAATGATTGAATTAATATCATGATTAATTAAAGGTCTTGGAGGAACAACATTTTGTATAGTCCAAGTATCAGGGAAAACAACTTCATCCCAGGGGATCATCCTAGGGGTAGCAACCTTAGAAGTCATTAAATTGGTGTCAATTAACACAGTTTGACCTGAACTAGACATGGTTCGAACCTTAGGACATAAGGTATTTAACACCTTATACTGTATCCTATAGTCAACACATATTAATTCAGTTCCAGGCATGTAATTATACCCATGAGTTTGAATACGAAGATTCAGTGCTTCATTCAAATTGCGGAAAGAGAAAGAGAAGCTCAGAAGCATATACTTACAATGAACTGCAACACTGGTTGTCTTTATTACAAACTATTATTATTACAAACTGAAGAACAAATTACAAACTAAAAGCACTCCAAAGAAGAGAGAAAACAATCTCTGAAAACTTGAGAGAGAAAAGAAGGAGCCCAAATGAAAACCTACTTGGTCTTATATAGACCTAAGAAAGCAAAGCAAAAGTAAAGTCAGAAAAGCAATCCTCGGGTGCACAAGGGGCCCCATCGACAGTGATTGCAAACTACTTTACCCGACCAGATCCGGGAATCACGGACCGACATAAAAGACAGATCATTATTATCTGATACATATTGACACAATTATCATAAAACGACAAAAGACTCAAAAGTCTGATAATTGGGGCTGACGTCATCGCAAACGTCATATGGCATGTGACATCATGGCAAACTAACGTCATTTGTGACAAGGACCCTTGGGGGCAGAGGTGGATACAGCAGTGATCATTGCATCCCAATAATCACCCATGGTAGCTTCACCATCATCATCCAGCTCATCCTCTGGATTCTGGGCTTCGCCAGCAAGACAAGAATAAGCATTAACATCATCCTGACTAGCCATAGACTGATCATCAGGAACTGAATCTGGAATAGCAGAAGTAGAAGGAGCAAAAGAACTCATGAACTGAGTCTTCATAAATTCCATACATTTGACCATCAATTCTGATTCACCCAAATTAGGGAACTGGATTCTGAAAGAGGACTTAATTTCCTCAAATGGATTAGAAACTGGTTTAATTACCAGCTGAGATTTCTGCACATTCTCAACATAGACATTAGTTTTCTCAATAATCTGGGTAGCCAAATCTTCAGAAGAAACAGAAGACCACCAACGATAAGAAAACTCTCTATAAAGAGTAGGAACCTTCAAACCATCAAAATTACAATTTAATTCCCATTTGGAAATCCAAGGAATGCCAAATTCAGCAAAAAAGAGTAATTTTGAAAATCCTTCAGGAAGATTATCCTGTCCTCGTAATTGAGGATGATGGACAGCCCAAGCACTAAATTCATCACGAATAAGCTTAGGTAATATATCAAGCTCAGGGCCATATAAACGCCACCAATAGAAAATCCAATTTGGATACGAGGTTTTTAAAGATTCAGGACAAAATTTAAAAAACCAAGTATGCTTGTATTTGACATTTTGGTATAAAAATGCATGTTTCCATGCTTCTTTATAATCCCAATAATTAAATGAAAACATTTTTCCAGAACGAGAAAAAGTCCTGGGCCTTGCAGGGTCAAGCCCCCAATCAGTGGGTTTCATTACCCTTTTGATAACAGCTTTAGAATATGAAATTGGGCTTTTGACTTTGTCATCAGACTTTTCATAAGTATGGGTGATGATGACAGAATTTGTTTCCTGTAAAATCATCTCATAGACATATCTCTCTTTATTGAGAGGTGCACCATAATTCTGCACATCGCCAAGATAACGGCGTTTGATCTCCCTAGGATCAGGCATCCATTGGACATCCTGAGGTTCCAAGGTTAAGACATATTGAGTAATCCTGGTATTAGGAATAAAAGGAGGAGGCTCCTTAAGAAGAGCTTCCTTAGCAGAAGTAGGGACTTTATTTCCCTTTTTAGCTTGAAGGTGAGGGAAAATTTCCTCATTTGTAAGATTCACTCTATTTGAATCTTTCTTTTTCTTACCCTTGCCTTTATTGGCTGGGTTACTCTGTGAAGAGCCGCTCATTGAATACCCTGCAAAAATTCACGGGTTAAGAAATCAGGTAGAGAATTTGACTCTCCTTTAATATATTCAATATCAAAATCAAATGCAGAAAGATCTGCTTGCCATCCTGCAAAAATCTGTTTAGAAGCAAGATTTTTAATATCTTTTTTCAAAACTTGTTTTGCTGCACTACAATCAACTCTAACCAGAAAATGCTGATTAAGTAAATCATCATGAAATTTATAGACACATTTTACAATGGCTAAAACTTCCTGTTTAATTGTGGCATAATTAAGCTGTGCATTCTTCCAAGTACCAGAAGTAAATCTAACAAGTTCTTCTTTACTTGTAGAAGGATTCAACTGCTTTAAAATACCCCCATATCCTTTATTGGACGCATCAGTTTCAACAATTTTAGACCATAAAGGATTAGCTAAAGATAAACAAGGTAATTGTTTAGCCTTAAGCTTGATCTTCTTAACAGCCTCAGTATGCAGATTGGACCAAGGAATAGGATTCTTCCCTAATCGTTGGTACAAGATAGCACTATCCTGAGCAAAATCCTGATAATAATCAGAGATATAATTCAGACTACCAAGAAATCTTTGGAGCTGAGTTTTATCAGTAATTTCATCAGGAAATTTAGAAGCAAATTCAATACTTCTATCAATAGGAATAATTTTTCCTTGATTAATATTGTGACCTAAAAAACGAACTTTATCTTGAAAAAGTTTCATTTTAGGAGCAGAAATAACTAAACCACTACGTTTCAAAACATCTTTAAGAATTTTTAAATGTTTGAAATGTTGTTCAATGGATTTAGAAAAGACAAGAATGTCATCAATATAAACAATCACAAAATCAGAATAAGGATTGAAAATATCATTCATGACATGCTGAAATTCAGAAGGAGCATTCTTTAGCCCAAAAGGCATAACGTTCCATTCATAATGACCAAAAGGGACAACAAAAGCAGTTTTATATCTGTCTTTAGGATTAACCTGAATTTGCCAAAATCCAGATTTTAAATCAAATTTTGAGAATAAAACAGCAGTGTTGAGTCTGTCCAACAAATCTTTTTTATTTGGAATTGGATATCTAATCCATTTCAAAACATCATTTAAAGGTTTATAGTTAATAACCAATCTGGGAACACCTCTTTCCTTTTCAGAATGTTTATTGACATAAAAAGCAGTACAACTCCAAGGAGAATTACTTGGAACAATTAATTTCTTATCAAAAAGGTTTTGGATTTCCTTCTTACATAAGTCCATGTAGTCTTTTTTCATTTGACCTGCACGGGCTTTTGTAGGAATAAATCTTTCATCAAAACTTTCTTCATAGGGAAGAGAAACAATATGTTTCTGTCTATCCCAAAAAGCATTAGGGATATCACTGCAAACTTCAGAAAGAAACTGATTCTGAATAGTTTGTATATCATTTTGGATGTCGTAATTGGACAACCTTTGATTGATAGTAAGGGACATAATTTCCCTTTGCAAATAATTAATTTGCTTTTCTTTGAAAAATATATTATCTCGAAGAGAGTTAATATTTTTATTAAGGGGTTGTGTTATAAATTTAAACACAATTGACGTCCCCTGCAAAGTAGTGAAAATACCTGTAGAATCAATCTTGTCAATAGGCATTAACGAAGTGAGAAAAGGAGTACCCAGTATTACTGGTAAACTCATGTTTTTGATTAACAAGAAAGTAGTTGGTAAACAAAAACCTTCATTACAAATATAAACTTTATTAAGCTTATAATTGATTTGCATTTTACTACCATTAGCACTTAAAAGTCCTTGGGTAGTTTTCTCAAAATACTGTGTAGGAATTAATCCTTCCTGGATGCAATTTAAATCAGCACCACTGTCAACAAGAGCCATTAAATCAGGTAAAACATACTCTTCATTAATGACAATTTTGACATTAATGTACCATTTCTGAAAAGTAACCTGATCAAGAAGACACAAATAATCATCTTTAACAGTTTCCTTTTCAGTATGTGGTGAAACATTTTCGGCAGACTCAAGTCTAGAAGAATTAAGAGAAGCCTGGGCTAATTGTAATTGGGTTATAATTAACTCAGTCTTGGATTGATTAGCTTTCAACATTTGAACCTCAGTTTTCAAAATATTAACTTCCTGACGAAGGTCATTAATATTAACAGGTCTTTGGGAACTTGATCCTTCTAACCTATTGAAAACCTCTTTCATGGTAAAGGGTTGATTAGGAACCTTAATCGTATCCTTTTCCTCCTTAATATGATTTTGGTAACAAAACTCAATCATTTTAAGCTTAATCTGAGGATCATTAATTTGATCTAACAAATCAACAAAAGATTGTTGTTGACTGGTTAAGACATTTAAACTTAAACCATTCATCTCAACAATAGCTTTCCAATAATTGGAAGAGCCCTCGTTTGTACCACAGTTACAAGAACTAGTAGTACAAAGGGGAGCATCTTCAGATGAAGATGTGGAGGTTGACAATAACATAATTTCATTGTCAGAATCAGAATTAGAATAACTCTGTTCAGAATCACTGGAATTAAGAAACAATTTACTCAACTGAAGCTTAAGACCAGGTTCAATCTCCAGACTATCCAATTTAGCCTTAGTTTTACATTTATTAGCATAATGGCCAATACGTCCACATTTATAACATTTAGCATTAATTTTAGAGCTACCCTTACCCTTATGTTTAGAACTTGATCTGGGTTTAGAATCCTTATTAGTGCTTTGACGTTTACTTTTACTTTTAGTATAACGTTTTCTGTGATAAGGTTTTCTATCTTTAGACACCTTATCTTTCCTCTTATTAGGATAATCATTAGTGACATTGTAACCAAATTGGTCACAGAATTCTCCCAACTCCTTTCTACCAGAAAGACGTTGAGCCTTCAATTGGTGTCTTAATTTTAAATCATTACACAAGGAGAGACCTTCTTGTATAACAATACTGATTAAATCACCATAATTGTAATCATTATAAGGGATTGACATTCCATTATGTTTATCCTTTAATTTCTTCCTAACCTTTTCAGCAAAGAAAGTTGGAAGACCATCAATGAATTTAGCTTTCCAATGCTCACTATTAGCATCAGTTCGTTGGGTAACTCTAGCTAAGAAAACATCCTTATACCATCTAAAATGGGTAAGGGAAGGACATTTAAGATTTTGTAACATCTCACGGCCACGCTCATGGTTAATACCCTCACGACCAATGAAATGATGAATGATAGTTAATACCAATGTGTAAACAGCATCAGTGATAAAAATATCTTGATTAACCTCATTCTTAACAATCTTAACAGAATTTTGAATCTCATTCTTTTGATGTGGAGAAAGGATATTATCCCACCAACCTTTCAAAATGCCAGTAAAACCACATGTAATAAAACCAACAATTTGTTGTTCATTATTATCAGCAGTTTTACAGACAGTGCTGTACATCATCATTTGATGTACCATCTCATAAATAGAATATTCAGATTTACCATCAATATTCCATTCATAGATAGTTTTTGAATTGAAAGACACCTGTCCAAAAAGATATGCTTCTTCAAAAAGAATATCTTGAGGAGTAGGTCGAGGATAGTAATTTCTACTACCACCAAGATCGCCAACCTGAGTTTTATTTGTGGAAAAATTGACTTTATTCAAATTCATGCTATTTGAAGAAATCAAGGATTGTTCAAAATCATTTATTTGATTTAGAGAAAGATCTAAACTATCATCTTCTATTTCAGATTCATTCTGAGATAGAACATTTAATTTAAGATCTTTTAATTTATCCAAAAGGACAGAATAAAATTCCTCACTAATTGGAGGAGAAGAAACAGGAGCTTTAAGTTTAAAACCTTTTACCTCCATTGGAGGTTTTACAGAAGGATTAGTTAAAACAACTTTTTCTTCAAGTTTGGTTTTAGACAAAATCATGGAATCAAGATTAGATTCAATTCGAGACAATTGTTTTCCAACAGTTTGAAAACACAAATTAGTGTAATTGTTCTGTTTGAAAATATTATGAAAATCAGTAGTGACAGGATCCTTAGAAGAATTATTACCAAGCCTAATATAAGCAGATGCTTCAATAGGTTTGGGAACAATTGAATCAGGAGAGGTTTTACTACTTCCAGAAGATTCAATTTTCAAAGATTCTGGAGGTGGATGAACCGAGTAAATCACTTTACCATCAGAAGTAGTCCAAGTTTTAAGAAGTTTATCTAAAACAAGAACTGAAGGATTTTGAATACTATAATAGTAACAAAACCATTTGGCAAAAGGCACAATTTCTTTTGTCAAATCAATATAGTTATAAAACTGGGTTTTATAAAATTCAAGCTGTTCTTTATTGAACATTCCAAAATACCAACTTCGAAAAGCTTTATATTCTGGTTTCTGAAAATCATCATTAATAGTATTTCTATCTACGATAAAAACCATTAAAAATTCAATTCAGATGCGGTAGGGGTAGAAGATTCCCTACGAGTATAAATACCATGCGGAATTTGCTGGTCAGATAAACGTACACCATCTAAAGACACATTTTCTTCAGAGGAGACTTCAGTATTCAATTCAACATTAGACTTCCTGGAACTAGAGGGAATAGAGACTCTATATGGAGGAATACTCCTAAGAGACGACTCTCTAGTAGAAAGACTACGAGACAAAATATCAGACTGTTTGAAATTTAAAACAACCTCACCATCAACATGTTGAATGATTGAATTAATATCATGATTAATTAAAGTAGTTTGCAATCAGAGCCATGTTAGAGTAGTTTTATTTGATGATGTATGAATCTGTATAGTATGATTTATATTGTTTAATGTTTCTAGTATTTATATAATTTTGTTATTCTGTTAAATGTATATTTGAATTATCATCATGATTTTATTCTGCGGTTATGGGTCGTCATAAAGTCGCGTGTGGAATGTTTAGGTATTTTTGCATTTGATTGCTCCTTGTACCATGTTTCCCATAAATCGTTGACAGTCGAGTAACCATAGGTTTAAAACGAATCATGATAGTTCAGGTAACCATTTAGCATAATAATAAAAAATAAAAAAAAAAACAAAAAAAAAGGAAAAAATTTGAATTTTATAAATCACTCTATTATTTTTCATATATCATCAAACCTATTCTTCATGAGTAGTTCCAGTTCTTCCACGAAGAACAAAGAATTGATTTCTTTTCATAACCAAAACCAGTTAATGAATGACTGGACAATTCCTCGGGTTAAACCCAAAACCATATATAAATATGGTATTTTCGAAATGATAAGTACCATGGCAATTAAAACCATGGAGCAGACCATAGGTCTAGATGATCAGGACACTACACTTAAGTTGTTGAGTCCAAAAGATTTGGAAAATTATGGTTCAAATTATAAATTTATCCATATAGGGTTAATCCAAGTTGCCTTTCGGCCTTTAACCTTACTTGGTATGAATTCTGCTCTTCAAGCCACCTTGAGAGATGGTAGGTGTCTCGATTTTAGACCCTCCTTAATGGGTGTTGTTGAAACTAGTCTAAGTCATGGACCAGTTTATTTCAATGTTTTCCCCAATTTGTCATTGTCTTTGACAGATCCTAATTTATATGAAGCACTGAATCTTCGTATTCAAACTCATGGGTATAATTACATGCCTGGAACTGAATTAATATGTATTGACTATAGGATACAGTATAAGGTGTTAAATACCTTATGTCCTAAGGTTCGAACCATGTCTAGTTCAGGTCAAACTGTGTTAATTGACACCAATTTAATGACTTCTAAGGTTGCTACCCCTAGGATGATCCCCTGGGATGAAGTTGTTTTCCCTGATACTTGGACTATACAAAATGCTGTTCCTCCAAGACCTTTAATTAATCATGATATTAACTCAATCATTCAACATGTTGATGGTGAGGTTGTTTTAAATTTCAAACAGTCTGATATTTTGTCTCGTAGTCTTTCTACTAGAGAGTCGTCTCTTAGGAGTATTCCTCCATATAGAGTCTCTATTCCCTCTAGTTCCAGGAAGTCTAATGTTGAATTGAATACTGAAGTCTCCTCTGAAGAAAATGTGTCTTTAGATGGTGTACGTTTATCTGACCAGCAAATTCCGCATGGTATTTATACTCGTAGGGAATCTTCTACCCCTACCGCATCTGAATTGAATTTTTAATGGTTTTTATCGTAGATAGAAATACTATTAATGATGATTTTCAGAAACCAGAATATAAAGCTTTTCGAAGTTGGTATTTTGGAATGTTCAATAAAGAACAGCTTGAATTTTATAAAACCCAGTTTTATAACTATATTGATTTGACAAAAGAAATTGTGCCTTTTGCCAAATGGTTTTGTTACTATTATAGTATTCAAAATCCTTCAGTTCTTGTTTTAGATAAACTTCTTAAAACTTGGACTACTTCTGATGGTAAAGTGATTTACTCGGTTCATCCACCTCCAGAATCTTTGAAAATTGAATCTTCTGGAAGTAGTAAAACCTCTCCTGATTCAATTGTTCCCAAACCTATTGAAGCATCTGCTTATATTAGGCTTGGTAATAATTCTTCTAAGGATCCTGTCACTACTGATTTTCATAATATTTTCAAACAGAACAATTACACTAATTTGTGTTTTCAAACTGTTGGAAAACAATTGTCTCGAATTGAATCTAATCTTGATTCCATGATTTTGTCTAAAACCAAACTTGAAGAAAAAGTTGTTTTAACTAATCCTTCTGTAAAACCTCCAATGGAGGTAAAAGGTTTTAAACTTAAAGCTCCTGTTTCTTCTCCTCCAATTAGTGAGGAATTTTATTCTGTCCTTTTGGATAAATTAAAAGATCTTAAATTAAATGTTCTATCTCAGAATGAATCTGAAATAGAAGATGATAGTTTAGATCTTTCTCTAAATCAAATAAATGATTTTGAACAATCCTTGATTTCTTCAAATAACATGAATTTGAATAAAGTCAATTTTTCCACAAATAAAACTCAGGTTGGCGATCTTGGTGGTAGTAGAAATTACTATCCTCGACCTACTCCTCAAGATATTCTTTTTGAAGAAGCATATCTTTTTGGACAGGTGTCTTTCAATTCAAAAACTATCTATGAATGGAATATTGATGGTAAATCTGAATATTCTATTTATGAGATGGTACATCAAATGATGATGTACAGCACTGTCTGTAAAACTGCTGATAATAATGAACAACAAATTGTTGGTTTTATTACATGTGGTTTTACTGGCATTTTGAAAGGTTGGTGGGATAATATCCTTTCTCCACATCAAAAGAATGAGATTCAAAATTCTGTTAAGATTGTTAAGAATGAGGTTAATCAAGATATTTTTATCACTGATGCTGTTTACACATTGGTATTAACTATCATTCATCATTTCATTGGTCGTGAGGGTATTAACCATGAGCGTGGCCGTGAGATGTTACAAAATCTTAAATGTCCTTCCCTTACCCATTTTAGATGGTATAAGGATGTTTTCTTAGCTAGAGTTACCCAACGAACTGATGCTAATAGTGAGCATTGGAAAGCTAAATTCATTGATGGTCTTCCAACTTTCTTTGCTGAAAAGGTTAGGAAGAAATTAAAGGATAAACATAATGGAATGTCAATCCCTTATAATGATTACAATTATGGTGATTTAATCAGTATTGTTATACAAGAAGGTCTCTCCTTGTGTAATGATTTAAAATTAAGACACCAATTGAAGGCTCAACGTCTTTCTGGTAGAAAGGAGTTGGGAGAATTCTGTGACCAATTTGGTTACAATGTCACTAATGATTATCCTAATAAGAGGAAAGATAAGGTGTCTAAAGATAGAAAACCTTATCACAGAAAACGTTATACTAAAAGTAAAAGTAAACGTCAAAGCACTAATAAGGATTCTAAACCCAGATCAAGTTCTAAACATAAGGGTAAGGGTAGCTCTAAAATTAATGCTAAATGTTATAAATGTGGACGTATTGGCCATTATGCTAATAAATGTAAAACTAAGGCTAAATTGGATAGTCTGGAGATTGAACCTGGTCTTAAGCTTCAGTTGAGTAAATTGTTTCTTAATTCCAGTGATTCTGAACAGAGTTATTCTAATTCTGATTCTGACAATGAAATTATGTTATTGTCAACCTCCACATCTTCATCTGAAGATGCTCCCCTTTGTACTACTAGTTCTTGTAACTGTGGTACAAACGAGGGCTCTTCCAATTATTGGAAAGCTATTGTTGAGATGAATGGTTTAAGTTTAAATGTCTTAACCAGTCAACAACAATCTTTTGTTGATTTGTTAGATCAAATTAATGATCCTCAGATTAAGCTTAAAATGATTGAGTTTTGTTACCAAAATCATATTAAGGAGGAAAATGATACGATTAAGGTTCCTAATCAACCCTTTACCATGAAAGAGGTTTTCAATAGGTTAGAAGGATCAAGTTCCCAAAGACCTGTTAATATTAATGACCTTCGTCAGGAAGTTAATATTTTGAAAACTGAGGTTCAAATGTTGAAAGCTAATCAATCCAAGACTGAGTTAATTATAACCCAATTACAATTAGCCCAGGCTTCTCTTAATTCTTCTAGACTTGAGTCTGCCGAAAATGTTTCACCACATACTGAAAAGGAAACTGTTAAAGATGATTATTTGTGTCTTCTTGATCAGGTTACTTTTCAGAAATGGTACATTAATGTCAAAATTGTCATTAATGAAGAGTATGTTTTACCTGATTTAATGGCTCTTGTTGACAGTGGTGCTGATTTAAATTGCATCCAGGAAGGATTAATTCCTACACAGTATTTTGAGAAAACTACCCAAGGACTTTTAAGTGCTAATGGTAGTAAAATGCAAATCAATTATAAGCTTAATAAAGTTTATATTTGTAATGAAGGTTTTTGTTTACCAACTACTTTCTTGTTAATCAAAAACATGAGTTTACCAGTAATACTGGGTACTCCTTTTCTCACTTCGTTAATGCCTATTGACAAGATTGATTCTACAGGTATTTTCACTACTTTGCAGGGGACGTCAATTAACACAGTTTGACCTGAACTAGACATGGTTCGAACCTTAGGACATAAGGTATTTAACACCTTATACTGTATCCTATAGTCAACACATATTAATTCAGTTCTAGGCATGTAATTATACCCATGAGTTTGAATACGAAGATTCAGTGCTTCATATAAATTAGGATCTGTCAAAGACAATGACAAATTGGGGAAAACATTGAAATAAACTGGTCCATGACTTAGACTAGTTTCAACAACACCCATTAAGGAGGGTCTAAAATCGAGACACCTACCATCTCTCAAGGTGGCTTGAAGAGCAGAAATCATACCAAGTAAGGTTAAAGGCCGAAAGGCAACTTGGATTAACCCTATATGGATAAATTTATAATTTGAACCATAATTTTCCAAATCTTTTGGACTCAACAACTTAAGTGTAGTGTCCTGATTATCTAGACCTATGGTCTGCTCCATGGTTTTAATTGCCATGGTACTTATCATTTCGAAAATACCATATTTATATATGGTTTTGGGTTTAACCCGAGGAATTGTCCAGTCATTCATTAACTGGTTTTGGTTATGAAAAGAAATCAATTCTTTGTTCTTCGTGGAAGAACTGGAACTACTCATGAAGAATAGGTTTGATGATATATGAAAAATAATAGAGTGATTTATAAAATTCAAATTTTTTCCTTTTTTTTTATTTTTATTTTATTTTATTATTATGCTAAATGGTTACCTGAACTATCATGATTCGTTTTAAACCTATGGTTACTCGACTGTCAACGATTTATGGCAAACATGGTACAAGGAGCAATCAAATGCAAAAATACCTAAACATTCCACACGCGACTTTATGACGACCCATAACCGCAGAATAAAATCATGATGATAATTCAAATATACATTTAACAGAATAACAAAATTATATAAATACTAGAAACATTAAACAATATAAATCATACTATACAGATTCATACATCATCAAATAAAACTACTCTAACATGGCTCTGATACCAAATTGCGGAAAGAGAAAGAGAAGCTCAGAAGCATATACTTACAATGAACTGCAACACTGGTTGTCTTTATTACAAACTATTATTATTACAAACTGAAGAACAAATTACAAACTAAAAGCACTCCAAAGAAGAGAGAAAACAATCTCTGAAAACTTGAGAGAGAAAAGAAGGAGCCCAAATGAAAACCTACTTGGTCTTATATAGACCTAAGAAAGCAAAGCAAAAGTAAAGTCAGAAAAGCAATCCTCGGGTGCACAAGGGGCCCCATCGACAGTGATTGCAAACTACTTTACCCGACCAGATCCGGGAATCACGGACCGACATAAAAGACAGATCATTATTATCTGATACATATTGACACAATTATCATAAAACGACAAAAGACTCAAAAGTCTGATAATTGGGGCTGACGTCATCGCAAACGTCATATGGCATGTGACATCATGGCAAACTAACGTCATTTGTGACAAGGACCCTTGGGGGCAGAGGTGGATACAGCAGTGATCATTGCATCCCAATAATCACCCATGGTAGCTTCACCATCATCATCCAGCTCATCCTCTGGATTCTGGGCTTCGCCAGCAAGACAAGAATAAGCATTAACATCATCCTGACTAGCCATAGACTGATCATCAGGAACTGAATCTGGAATAGCAGAAGTAGAAGGAGCAAAAGAACTCATGAACTGAGTCTTCATAAATTCCATACATTTGACCATCAATTCTGATTCACCCAAATTAGGGAACTGGATTCTGAAAGAGGACTTAATTTCCTCAAATGGATTAGAAACTGGTTTAATTACCAGCTGAGATTTCTGCACATTCTCAACATAGACATTAGTTTTCTCAATAATCTGGGTAGCCAAATCTTCAGAAGAAACAGAAGACCACCAACGATAAGAAAACTCTCTATAAAGAGTAGGAACCTTCAAACCATCAAAATTACAATTTAATTCTCATTTGGAAATCCAAGGAATGCCAAATTCAGCAAAAAAGAGTAATTTTGAAAATCCTTCAGGAAGATTATCCTGTCCTCGTAATTGAGGATGATGGACAGCCCAAGCACTAAATTCATCACGAATAAGCTTAGGTAATATATCAAGCTCAGGGCCATATAAACGCCACCAATAGAAAATCCAATTTGGATACGAGGTTTTTAAAGATTCAGGACAAAATTTAAAAAACCAAGTATGCTTGTATTTGACATTTTGGTATAAAAATGCATGTTTCCATGCTTCTTTATAATCCCAATAATTAAATGAAAACATTTTTCCAGAACGAGAAAAAGTCCTGGGCCTTGCAGGGTCAAGCCCCCAATCAGTGGGTTTCATTACCCTTTTGATAACAGCTTTAGAATATGAAATTGGGCTTTTGACTTTGTCATCAGACTTTTCATAAGTATGGGTGATGATGACAGAATTTGTTTCCTGTAAAATCATCTCATAGACATATCTCTCTTTATTGAGAGGTGCACCATAATTCTGCACATCGCCAAGATAACGGCGTTTGATCTCCCTAGGATCAGGCATCCATTGGACATCCTGAGGTTCCAAGGTTAAGACATATTGAGTAATCCTGGTATTAGGAATAAAAGGAGGAGGCTCCTTAAGAAGAGCTTCCTTAGCAGAAGTAGGGACTTTATTTCCCTTTTTAGCTTGAAGGTGAGGGAAAATTTCCTCATTTGTAAGATTCACTCTATTTGAATCTTTCTTTTTCTTACCCTTGCCTTTATTGGCTGGGTTACCCTGTGAAGAGCCGCTCATTGAATACCCTGCAAAAATTCACGGGTTAAGAAATCAGGTAGAGAATTTGACTCTCCTTTAATATATTCAATATCAAAATCAAATGCAGAAAGATCTGCTTGCCATCCTGCAAAAATCTGTTTAGAAGCAAGATTTTTAATATCTTTTTTCAAAACTTGTTTTGCTGCACTACAATCAACTCTAACCAGAAAATGCTGATTAAGTAAATCATCATGAAATTTATAGACACATTTTACAATGGCTAAAACTTCCTGTTTAATTGTGGCATAATTAAGCTGTGCATTCTTCCAAGTACCAGAAGTAAATCTAACAAGTTCTTCTTTACTTGTAGAAGGATTCAACTGCTTTAAAATACCCCCATATCCTTTATTGGACGCATCAGTTTCAACAATTTTAGACCATAAAGGATTAGCTAAAGATAAACAAGGTAATTGTTTAGCCTTAAGCTTGATCTTCTTAACAGCCTCAGTATGCAGATTGGACCAAGGAATAGGATTCTTCCCTAATCGTTAGTACAAGATAGCACTATCCTGAGCAAAATCCTGATAATAATCAGAGATATAATTCAGACTACCAAGAAATCTTTGGAGCTGAGTTTTATCAGTAATTTCATCAGGAAATTTAGAAGCAAATTCAATACTTCTATCAATAGGAATAATTTTTCCTTGATTAATATTGTGACCTAAAAAACGAACTTTATCTTGAAAAAGTTTCATTTTAGGAGCAGAAATAACTAAACCACTACGTTTCAAAACATCTTTAAGAATTTTTAAATGTTTGAAATGTTGTTCAATGGATTTAGAAAAGACAAGAATGTCATCAATATAAACAATCACAAAATCAGAATAAGGATTGAAAATATCATTCATGACATGCTGAAATTCAGAAGGAGCATTCTTTAGCCCAAAAGGCATAACGTTCCATTCATAATGACCAAAAGGGACAACAAAAGCAGTTTTATATCTGTCTTTAGGATTAACCTGAATTTGCCAAAATCCAGATTTTAAATCAAATTTTGAGAATAAAACAGCAGTGTTGAGTCTGTCCAACAAATCTTTTTTATTTGGAATTGGATATCTAATCCATTTCAAAACATCATTTAAAGGTTTATAGTTAATAACCAATCTGGGAACACCTCTTTCCTTTTCAGAATGTTTATTGACATAAAAAGCAGTACAACTCCAAGGAGAATTACTTGGAACAATTAATTTCTTATCAAGAAGGTTTTGGATTTCCTTCTTACATAAGTCCATGTAGTCTTTTTTCATTTGACCTGCACGGGCTTTTGTAGGAATAAATCTTTCATCAAAACTTTCTTCATAGGGAAGAGAAACAATATGTTTCTGTCTATCCCAAAAAGCATTAGGGATATCACTGCAAACTTCAGAAAGAAACTGATTCTGAATAGTTTGTATATCATTTTGGATGTCGTAATTGGACAACCTTTGATTGATAGGAAGGGACATAATTTCCCTTTGCAAATAATTAATAGGAATAATTTTTCCTTGATTAATATTGTGACCTAAAAAACGAACTTTATCTTGAAAAAGTTTCATTTTAGGAGCAGAAATAACTAAACCACTACGTTTCAAAACATCTTTAAAAATAAACATTTACTTCCGTTATTTCTTGTATATATGATTTGTCTAGTATTGTATTTGTAATTATAGCTCATTTCAACGATGTATTCGTAATTTAGAACATGAAGATGGAATAGGAATAGAAGAACATGAAAAATCTGCACCTTGTCCATGTTGTGAAATTGTGAAAAGAAGCATATCAGCAATGTATATATGTTTTAGACATGGGCTTACAGCATAGGCTTAATTTTCATCGCAGTCACAGTCATCACGATTGCATATCAGCAATGTATATATATATTTTGCATGGGCTTAATTTTCATCACCGAAGTCATAGTAGGCACTTCCACTGCTGTGTGCTTCATCGCGGCCGCAGTCATTGTTATATATTGGTATATATATATATAATATGGCTACTTTGTTATATTAACTTATCCCAGATCGGAAGATTGAGAAACCCATCTCTATATCCTCACCTATAAATATAGGCTTCTCCTATTAAATTGTGTACACAAAAATAGAGAGAGAGTTAGGAATAATATACGTTTATATTATTCCGGTGATACAGGCGTGAGTATACACAGTGTGTGTGCGTGTGTGATCTGCGAATCACCCCCTTGTAATCCTCTCAGTGATTTTTAGTGAAACGGTGCTCTCCGTGGACGTAGGCTTACTTGGCTGAACCACAGGTGTGGTGTGTGAACCCTAACAAGTGGTATCAGAGCCCCAGGTTGGAGCAAATCAAGAAGCCTGACGATCTGGTCCATATCTGATTTTTTCGAGTGCCCTAAATCAGAAACCGACCACACCAGGAGCTTTGTCTTGATGAGACGAAACAAGCAGTGTCAAGTACGTCGCCGGAAAGTGCCGCACGCGCCCCCACGCACCACCTGAAGTTCCGGCCAGTTTTTTGGCTCCGTCGAGCAGCAGTTTCGGTTCGGCGTGATTTTCTGGAGTATCGTTTATCGGAAGGAGGCATATAATATATCTACGAAAAGAGAATTCGAAGCCCGACGTTTTGGCACAAGAATCAGCCCAATCAGAGCAGAGACGCGCCCGCACGCACCCCTAGAAGGTACTGACTTCGTGATTAAATTTTTGTCTTTTGTGCAAATTTGTTTTGGCCCGTTTGGAGTCGTTTTTGACCCGTTTTGGACACGGTCAGAGGCGTTCTTAAGGTTTTGAAGCACCCCCGACGCAACTGTATACTCGGTTTTGCGTAATTAGATTCCGAATATCTCTAATAGGCTCAGTGGGAGCTATGGGAGAAGAAAATACAGTAATTATCGACAAGTTTGATGGTACAAAATTTACCTATTGGAAGATGCAAATTGAGGATGTGTTATTCCAGAAAAATTTGTATAAACCACTAGAAGGGACGAAGCCAGATTCGATAAAAGAAGAGGAGTGGAATATCCTAGATCGAAAGGCTCTTGGCACGATCAGATTGACGTTGGCAAAATCTGTTGCCTTCAATATCAGGAAAGAGAAGACTGCAAAGTCTCTCATGGAAGCTCTTTCGAAGATGTACGAACAGCCGTCTGGAGCAAATACATTACATCTTATCAGCAGATTGACGAATCTGAAGATGTCCGAGAATGGGAATGTTGGTGAACATCTCAGTAAGCTTAATGACATTTATGGGCAGTTGGAATCAATTGAAGTAGTGTTTCAAGGCAAGGTGAAATCAACTTTTCTCCTTAATCAATTGCCAGAGAGCTGGAACGCCACAGTGGCTGCAATCAGTAATTCGTCAGGGATAGACCCGCTGAAGTATGATACCGTTGTGAGTATGGTACTCACAGAAGAGATCAGAAGACAGTCGTCAGACTCTTCAAGCAGTGGCACAACATTGAACGTCGACACCAGAGGCAGAGGTTCGAACAGACAGAAAGGCGGAAACCAAAGGCGTGGCCATTCCAAGTCGAGACGGGGAAGATCACAGTCTCGAGGTCCCAGAAATTCCAAAGCAATCGAATGTTGGAATTGCGGCAAGACTGGTCATTTAAGGAACCAGTGTAGATCCTCGCAAAAGGTAACGGATGACAAGACAGAGGCAAATATTGTCTTAGAAGAAGCAGATGATGCACTGATATGCTCTTTGGAGAGCAAAACAGAGTCTTGGGTTTTGGACTCTGGAGCATCATTCCATGCCACCTTAAGTCGAGAGCTCTTTGAGAGCTATGCACTTGGAAACCTCGACAAGGTTTATCTAGGTGACGATCAACCCTGCAGTGTTGTTGGCAAGGGTGAAGTACATATCAGACTCAACGGATCGATATGGAAGTTGAGGGATGTCAGACACATTCCAGACTTGAGGAAGAACCTAATCTCAGTAGGCCAGTTGGCGAGTGAAGGTTATGTGACCACTTTCAGTGAAGATAAGTGGAAAGTTTCCAAGGGAGCATTGACTATAGCACGAGGAAAGAAAACAGGTACGCTGTACACTACCATAAAGGCTAGCACATTTATAGCAATTGCAGAAAGCAAGGAGGATCATAATTTATGGCACCAGAGGCTAGGTCACATGAGTGAAAAAGGACTCAAGGTTATGCTCGCAAAGGGAAAACTACCAGGTCTAAATTCGATTGATATCGACTTCTGTGAGGATTGCGTATTCGGTAAATAGAAGAGGGTTAGCTTTCAGAAAAGCGGCAGAGAACTCAGAAAGGAGAAGCTTGAGCTAGTTCACACTGATGTCTGGGGGCCAGCAAATGTCTCAACTATTGGCGAAAAGTCCTATTTCGTCACCTTCATCGATGACCATTCCAGAAAGGTATGGGTTTATTTCTTGAAACATAAATCTGAAGTGTACGGTTTGTTCAAGAGTTGGAAGGCTATGATAGAGAATGAGACGGGTTTGAAGATCAAGAGATTACGGTCCGATAATGGTGGAGAGTATCAGGACACCGAGTTTAAGAGATTTTGCTATGAGAATGGTATCAGATTAGAGAGAACTGTTCCACGTACACCACAACAGAATGGCGTAGCAGAACGGATGAACCGGACATTAACTGAGAGAGCCAGAAACATGTGCATTCTGGGCAGAAGCAGTCAGTACATCAGCGTACTTAATCAATCGTGGTCCATCAGTACCATTGGAGCACAGAATACCAGAAGAGGTCTGGAGCGGTAGAGAGGTAACACTTTTACATTTAAAAGTTTTTGGTTGTGTTGCATATGTACATGTTAGTAACACTATGAGGGGTAAGCTTGATCCCAAGTCACAAAAGTGTATTTTCATTGGCTATAGCGGTGACGAGTATGGTTACCGCATGTGGGATGATCAGAACCGAAACTGATCCGAAGCAGAGATGTAGTGTTCAATGAAAAAGTTATGTACAAGGACAGACACACAACAACCTCAAAGCCTATAGCACAGAGTGATCCTGTGTGTGTTGAGTTAGATGATGTTCAAGACAGTGAGAGTACTCAGTCAGACGAACATATTGCAGATGGAAATACTCAACAGGTTGATACATTGCAGTCTCCGACTCCTATTCCTGTACCTAGGAGGTCTTCACGGCAGCATGTGCCGAATCAGAGATACATGAATTATTTGTTGCTCACAGATGGAGGTGAACCAGAGTATTTTGATGAAGCATGCAGTGCAACAGATGTGAGCCAGTGGGAGTTTGCAATGGAAGATGAGATGAAGTCCCTTATTTTCAACAAGACATGGAAGCTAACCGAGCTGCCGGTAGGAAAGAAAGTTCTCCATAATAAATGGGTCTACAGAGTCAAAGAAGAACATGATGGTTCTAAGAGGTACAAGGCGAGACTTGTAGTAAAAGGCTTTCAGCAGAAAGCAGGAATCGACTACACCGACGTATTTTCTCCGGTTGTGAAACTGACTACCATTCGTTCAGTTCTTAGCATTGTTGCATCAGAGGGTTTGCACCTAGAGCAGTTAGATGTCAAAACTGCTTTCCTCCATGGTGACCTAATGGAGGATATTTATATGCAGCAACCGGAAGGTTTCTTAGAGAAAGGGAAAGAGAAACTTGTGTGTAAGTTGGAAAAGAGCTTGTATGGTTTGAAACAAGCTCCAAGACAGTGGTACAAGAAATTCGATGGATTTATGCAGAGACATGGTTATATCAAGTGCAACGCTGACCATTGTTGCTACTTCAAGAGGTTTGACACGAGTTACATTATCCTCCTACTTTATGTTCATGACATGTTAGTAGCTGGATCTGATTTTGTGGAAATCAGTAAGTTGAAGAAGCAGTTGGCAAAAGAGTTCGAGATGAAGGACTTAGGCACAGCGAAGCAGATTTTTGCTATGAGAATCATCAGAGACAAATAGAAGGGAATTTTGCAGTTGTCTCAGGCTGACTACGTTGAACGGGTTTTGAAGCGGTTCAACATGAGTGATGCTAAGTCAGTTAGCACACCTTTGGCTAGTCATTTTCGATTATCCAAAAAGCAGTCTCCCAAGTCAGAAGCAGAGAGGAACAACATGGCCAGTATTCCATACGCTTCAGCTATTGGTAGCTTGATGTATGCAATGGTTTGTACAAGACCAGATATTGCATATGCAGTGGGAGCAGTCAGCAGGTTCATATCCAATCCAGGAAAGACTCACTGGGAAGTAGTGAAGTGGATATTGCGATATCTACGAGGTACCACAAACAGATGCCTTTATTTTGGAAAAGGTGAAGTGAATTTACATGGCTATGTAGATTCAGATTTTGCTAGTGAGATAGATCACAGAAGAAGCACTACTTATTATGTCTTTACAGTAGGTACTACAGCAGTCAGTTGGATTTCGCAGATACAGAGGATTGTAGCGTTATCTACTACAGAGGCTGAGTATGTAGCCGTGACAGAGGCTAGCAAAGAGATGATTTGGTTAGAGGGTTTGTTGGCAGAGTTGGGATTCGAGCAAGGGAAAAGTGTTTTACATAGTGATAGTCAAAGTGCTATACATCTGGCGAAAAATTCAGCATTTCATTCAAGAACCAAACATATAGATCTTCGTTATCACTTTATCAGATCTTTATTAGATGATGAAGTATTAACACTTAAGAAGATTCAAGGAAGCGAGAATTCGGCCGACATATTGACCAAAGTGGTGACAACAGAGAAACTGAAGTTGTGTGCAACTTCAGTTGGTCTTCAAGCTTGAAGACATAAATGAGGGCACCGAGCACTGATCATTGATAGAGTTGATTGATGAAGGCAAAGTCGTCAAGTGGGAGATTGTTATATATTGGCATATATATATAATATGACTACTTTGTTATATTAACTTGTCCCACACCGGAAGATTGGGAAACCCATCTCTATATCCTCACCTATAAATATAGGGCTTCTCCTATTAAATTGTGTACACAGAAATAGAGAGAGAGTTAGGAATAATATACATTTATATTATTCCGGTGATACAGGCGTGAGTATACACAGTGTGTGTGCGTGTGTGATCTGCGAATCACCCCCTTGTAATCCTCTCAGTGATTTTTAGTGAAACGGTGCTCTCCGTGGACGTAGGCTTATTTGGCTGAACCACGTATATATTCTTGTGTCGATTGTTTGGTGTGTTTGTGTGCGTTTTCTGATTTGCAGGTGTGCACGGCTTCGTACATAGGGTGTGTGAATCCTAACAGTCATCACGCTTTCTCTTAAGAGGTAACTTTGTCTTCCAGTGCAGCTACATCTGACCCTTCATCACCATCACCATCCTTCTTGTACACTAAGTGCTTGTTTGGTAGAGGATGTGGAGTTGGTTTTTGGTTTTGGTTTGGTTGGAGTTGGAGTGGTTGGAGTTGGTGTGGTTTTATTTTGGTTCCAAACCATGTTTGGTGCAGATGGTTTTGGTGTGAGAAAAAGTGATGCTGAAAAACCAAACCATGTTTGGTAAAGTTGGTATGGTTTGAAATTCTGAATATTAATATATTAATAAACATTAATATTAATATATTAAAATATATTAATATATGAGTTTCACATTTTATTTATTAATAAATATTAATATATATTAGTTTTATTTATTAATATATATTAATATATGGGTTTCACATTTTATTTATTAATAAATATTAATATTAATATATTAATATTATAATATTAAAATATTAATATAATATTATAATATTAAAATATATTAATATTAATATTTTTTAATATATTAATATTATAATATATTAATATATTTAATTTTTCATAAATATTAATATTAATATATTAAAATATATAATATTAAAATATATTAATATTAATATTTTTTAATATATTAATATTATAATATATTAATATATTTAATTTTTCGAAATATTTAATTTTTCATAAATATGAATATTAATATATTAAAATATATTAATATATTAATATTAATATTAATATTTTTTAATATATTAATATATTTAATTTTTTGAAATATTTAATTTTTCATAAATATTAATATTAATATATTAAAATATATTAATATTATAATATTAATATTTTTTAATATATTAATATTATATTTCAGAAACATATCAATCAGGTCTTCAGTACTCCATTTATTCTCTAATAGCTTAAAGCAATTACGAAGATAGACCGTCCCCATAAATCTACAACTCTTTGCAGACAGATTTTTAACCCTTATTAATGATTGACAATCATTTGCATTTAAGAAACTAATAGAGGATGGAAGCTCTGTTAATGCTTCTAGCCTCTTGTAGCCTCTAACATCAAGACATCGAAGTTGAGAAAGCTTGGAAATGCTTGCAGGTAAAGTAACAAAATTGTTCCTTCTTAAATACAACTCTTTTAAAGAGGATAAGCTACTGCCAAAGTTACATGGGATCCCTCCTTCAGTCAGATTGCAATCACTAAGATCAAGTTCTGTTAAGGAATATAAACCTGTTACAGAAGGGAGCACAAAACTCAGAGAAACTTCAGATTTCCTTCGTAAAAACCAAGATGAAAGGCCTAACTGAGATATTGTTCCCTTGCATCCACCGAGGGATAAGACTTTGAGGTCTTCCAAAAGATTAACAAATTCTGGTAGCTCTTTGATAGCAGTCTGTCTCGCGTCAAGCTTCTTTAGAGATTTTAAATGTCTCAGGTCTTTTGGCAGTTCCTCAAGTTTTGAGCAGCCAGAGAGAATAAGGGTTTTAAGATAGCTCAACCTACAAACTGTTTTAGAAAGTCTCTTAAGATTTGTGCAATCTCTCAAATTCAAGAAAACAAGCCCTTTGAGGCCTCCAAGGGATGAGTGAACCTCCACCAAACTCGTACATTCCTCAAGAAAAAGTGTCTCCAGATTTGGAATAGCTGTGAAGTCCGGGGTCTTGGATAGCCTATGAGAGTGACTAAGGTCTATGACTTTCAAATTGGGCAAAGACTGCTAAAATAAATGGAACGTAATTGAATTAGTGGCTCTCACAAACACGACAGTATATTCAATAACATTGAAGTACGCTGATGGTATTGATCATACCTTTATTTTCTTCCAAAGTTGATTAAGGCTGCTATAACACATCCCAAGTTTAACAAGATTCTCTGCCTCAAAACTTGGTGGCAGACAAGCTGAGGGGTAGGCATGCCAATCAAGCAACCGCAACTCATTTGGAAGATGTGAAGGGCCTTTACTGAACAACACATTATGGACTTTCAATAGCCTTAGTTTATTCATCTCTCGAAGTCTTCCGGATTAAGGTTCACTACTTCTGGTTCATGCAGTTCCAAGCATAAGTACATTATAAACTTGCCTGTTTGAATAAAAAAATGTGTGTTACTAAAAAGGTCTGCTTTTTCTGTTAGGGTTTTTACACCCGCCCAAGAACAAAACTAGGGCTTGCTAACCCTATTAGCCAAGCCACGAATACCTGACAAAACTAGGGTTTGCTAACCTTATTAGCCAAGCCACGAATACCTGCAAATCAGAAAACCTACGTCCAATGAGAGCACCGTTTCACTATAATCAAAGAGAGGATTACAAGGGGGTTGATCAGTAGATCAAACACACGCATACACACAGTGTATACTCACGCCTGTATCACCGGAATAATATAAGCCTATATTATTCCTAACACTCACCAAGAAGAATACTAGCCTGTATATCTTCTATGCTCTCTCTCTATTTGTGCACACAATATAATAGGAGAGACCCTATATTTATAGGAAAGGATATAGAGGTGGTTTTGACTTTTAGTCGATGTGGGAAAACTTTCAATATAAAGTAGTCACCCTTTATATATAACATTTTCGATAACTCATCGTACCGTATTTTCTGCCAACACATAACGAACATCCTCGCGAAGCCACAACCTGCTACGTTTCCCAGGCTCTTTAGATTCATGACGAATAATTTCCCAGGCCATATCTTGTACTAAATCATGCATCCAAATTTAGTCCTCTGAAATAGTGATGAGAGACCTTTCAACGAGAATACTTAATCCGATATCTGAGTGGAAGTTGTAACTCTTAAGTATTCTTGTTACAAAATCCTTCTTTTGCCCTTCGAAGAAACATGAAATATCAAGGAAGATCTTCTTCTCCATTTTGTCTTGTCCCTGGTAACTGATTTCACGCACTTGAAGAATTTTCCTGTTAGGATTTTTACGCAGCTTACTCAATGTATCCTCCCACTGATCCATTGTTCTACCATATAGGGAGGAAGTCAAAGTTTTAAGAGCTAATGGAAGGCCTGCAGTATAACATACTATCTGCTTCGAGAGTTCAATGTAATTTTCATGCGGAGAGAATTTTTTTAAAGGCCCTTGAAGAAAAGAGTTGGATAACTGCATCATATTCCAATGCCTTCACTTCGTAAATTTTAGTCAATTCGTATGTGGTGAGTAGATGTGTATCTCTTGTTGTTATGATGATTCTACTCCTGAGCCAAACCAATCATGCTTCCCAGCTAATGCTCTAGTTGTTCTAGTTGATCCACATCATCAAAAATGATAAGAACCTATCTACAACATAGCCTATTTTTTATCGTGTTTGCTTCTCTACCAATATAAATATTTATCTTACTTCCACATAGAACTTCTGATAGGAGTTTTTCTTGTAAAGATTCCAAATCTTTACTTTTTGAGAATTCTCTAACATTTTTAAGAAAACAACTAACTTCAAACTGATGGGAGATCCGGTCATATACAGCTTCGACAACAATTATTTTATTAGGTGACTCATTTCCTTGCGTGGAAAGTAAACTTGGGCAGCAAGTATCTCTATTTGACTGAAGATTGTTATATTTGCGGTGACTCCTTTCTTAAGGGGGAATATAACTTAGCCATAAAGCAATCCTTAATTAGGTAGGAGATCAATTCCTAATTAGATTGATTGTCTTGGTCACCACTTCATCCTCTCCTATAAATATAGGTTTAACCTATTGTATTCTTTGAAACAAACAGAGAGCCAAAATAGGCATGTGCTAAAGTGAAAGCCAGAATAGGCCGGTACCAGTGTGAGTGAAACACCTAGTGCGAGTGAAGTACAAGTGAACGTATAGAATACATAGAGATAGAGAGAAAACAATATACATATTAGTATTTCTTGGTGTGAGTGAAACAACGGTGAGGGTTAGAGATACACATGTGAGTGAAACACTGTGTGAGTTATTGATCTGCTGATCATCATATTGTAATCCTCTCATTAATAGTGAAACGGTATTCTCCGTGGACGTAAGCTGATTTGGCCGAACCATGTATATATCCTTGTGTCAGTGTGTGATTTTGATTGCAATTGCATGTGTGTGTGTTTTTTGGTTCGGTATTAGGCGGGTGTAAAAACCCTAACATGTGGTATCAGAGCCCCAGGTTGGAGCAATTCCTGAAGCCGTACGTTTTGGTCCAGATTCGAACGTTCAAGTTGCACGAAATCAGAAACCAACCATACTAGGAGCTTCGTCTCATTAAGATGAATCCGTGACAGTAAAACGCGTCGCCTTTGGAGGTTTCACGCGTCGCCACGCGCCTCTGCAAGTTTCTTCCAGAAAAACCAGTCTGACCACACCCTCGCCGGAGAAGACGAGTGAAGTCTTCACCGAGTACTCAATGAAGAAGTCACCGAGTACTCGAAGAGGTTCTTACCGAGTACTTGACAATTCAATTATCGAGTACTCGAAGATCCATTACCGAGTACTCGACCACTTAAACAATGCCATATCAGCATAGCCACGTCAGTTGCTACGTCAGCATTATTTTGTCTTTTAGTGCTAAAATTTGTTTTGGTTCGTTTAGAGTCATTTTTGACCCGTTTTTGATGCGGTCAGAGGCGTTCTTAAGGTTTTGAACCGCTCTGGACACAATCGTGCGATCAGTTTTGCTTAATTCAACTTCGAACACCTCAAAAAGGATTAGTGGGAGCTATGGGAGAAGAAAATGCTGTAATGATCGACAAATTTGACGGTACAAACTTTATCTATTGGAAGATGTAAATCGAGGACATGTTATTCCAGAAGAATTTGTACTTACCATTAGAGAAGAAGCCAAAATCTATGAAAGAAGAGGATTGGACAATCCTGGATGAAAAGGCTCTCGGTACGATCAGACTGACGTTGTCAAAGTCCGTTGCATTCAACATAAAGAATGAGAAGACAACAAGGTCTCTCATGGATGCTCTTTCGAACATGTATGAACAGCCGTCTGCATCAAATCAGGTACATCTCATCAAAATATTAGTCAATCTGAAGATGTCCGAGAATAGAAAGGTCAATGAACATCTCAATATTCTTAATGAAATTATTGGGCAGTTGGAATAAGTTAATATGCTAATCACTGGAAAAATGAAAGGGGCTTCAATTTTAAGCCAATTGCCAGAGAGTTGTAGCGCCACAGTGGCTGCGATCAGTAGTTTTTCAGGGACAAAACAGTTACAATATGATTCCGTAGTGAGTATAGTACTCACAGAAGAGATCAAAAGACATACGTCAGACTCTTTTAACAGTGGCTCAGGATTGAATGTCAACAGCAGAGGCAGATGCTCGAATAGAAAGAAGGGCATAAGTCAAAGGCGTGGCCATTCCAATTCGAGACAGGAGTCTCAAAATTCCATTGAGTGTTGGAATTGTGACAAACTTGGTCATTACAGAGACCAGTGCAGATCCTTGTAGAGGATAGCGGATGACAAGACTGAAGTGAATATTGTCTCTAAAGAAAGAGATGATGTGTTGATATGCCCTTTGGAGAGCAAGACAGAGTTTTGGGTCTTGGACTCTGGAGCATCATTTCATACTACCTCAAGTCTAGAGCTCTTTGAGAGCTATGCACTTGGTAACCTTGGCGAGGTTCATCTAGGTGACGATAAGTCCTGCAGTGTCGTAGGCAAAGGTGAAGTACATATCAGACTCAGTGGATTGATATGGAAGCTAAGGGATGTGAGACACATTTCAGACTTGAGGAAGAACCTAATCTCAATAAGCCAGTTGGTGAGTGAAGGTTATGTGACCACTTTCAATGAAGATAAGTGGAAATTTTCCAGGGGGGCTATGATTATAGCATGAGGAAAGAAAGAAGGTACGTTCTACACAACCACTAACTTTCGCACAATGATTGCAGTTGCATAAGGCAAGGAGGATCACAACTTGTGGCACCAGAGGCTTGGTCACATAAGTGAAAAAGAGCTCGCGGTTATGCTCTCGAAGGGAAAACTACCAGTGAAATCAATTGACATCAAATTCTATGAGTGTAAGCAGAAGATGGTTAGTTTCTAGAGTGATAACAAAAGTCTCACACTAGAGAAGCTTGAGTTAGTTCACATGGGTGTCTTGGGGTCAGCAACTGTCTCATCTCTTGACGAAAAGTCCTACTTCGTGACTTTCATTGATGACCATTCCAGGAGGATATGGGTTTACTTCTTGAAACATAAATCTGAGGTGTACGATGTGTTCAAGAAATGGAAATCCATGGTAGAGAACGAGACAAGTTTGAAGGAAAATAAACTGAGATCCGACTTTGGTGGAGAAAACGAAGACTATGGGTTCAAGAAAGTTTTGCTATGAGAACAGTATCAGATTAGAGAAGACTGTTCTAAGTACACGATAGCAGAATGGCGTAGCAGAATGTATGAACCGAAAAATGACTGAGATAGCCAGAAGCATGTGCATTCAAGCAGGGTTGTCGGAACAATTCTGGGCAAAAACAGTCAGTACAACAACGTATCTTATGAATCGCGGTCTATCAGTACCATTAGAGCACAGAATACCAGAAGAGGTATGAAGCGGTAAAGCGCAGAGTGATCCTGTGTATGTTGAGATAGAAGATGTTCTAGAGAGTGAGAGTCCTTAGTCAGAAGAATATATTGTAGACAACAATACTCAACATGATGATAAATCGCAAACTCTGACTCCAAATTCTGTGTTTAGGAGGACTTCATGGCCGCATATACCGAATCAGAGATACCTGAATTATGTGTTGCTCACAGATGAAGATGAACCAGAATGTGATGATGAAACATGAAATGCAATAGATGTGAGCCAGTGGGAGCTTGTGATGGAAGATAAGATGAAGTCCCTTATCTCCATCAGGACATGGAAGCTAAACAAGCTGCCGGTAGGGAAGAAAGCTCTCCATTCTTCGGTTGTGAAACTGAATACCATTCATTCAAGCATTGTTGAAGCAGAAGGTTTGCATCTAGAGCTGTTAGATGGAAAATCTGCTTTCCTCTAAGGTGACCTAAATGAGGAGTTTTATATGCAGCAACCGAAAAGTTTCTTAATGAAATGGAAAAAGAAGACGGACGCGATAAAGTTTGCAAGGTGAAGTCAGAGGCGACAGTGGTTGCAAGACAGAGTGGCAAGATGCAATATAGGTCGCAGGTTCTGTAGAAGGCTAGATATTGCTCATGTAGTGGGAGCTATCAGCATGGTCATGTTGACCAAAGTGGTGACAATAGAGGAACTGAAGTTGTGCACAACTTCAGTGAGTCTTCAAGCTTAAAGACAGAAATGAGGGCACCATAATGCACTGATCATTGATGGAGTTGATTATTGGATGGAAAGTCGTTAAGTGGGAGACTGTTATATTAGGTGACTCCTTTCATTGCAAGGAAAGTTAAACTTAACCATCATGCAATCACAGTTATGGTAGGAGATCAATCAGTAGACTCCTAAATGGAATTGGTTTAGGGAAACCAATTGACTTATTCTCCACTCCATACTCTCCTATAAATGCAGGGATCAGCCCTATTGTATTGTGTGCACAAATAGAGAGAGAGAGAAGAGATACATATTAATATTTTTCTCGGTGAGAGTCAGGAATAATCCGGTGATAGAGACATGAGTATACAGTGTGTATGTGTGCGTGTCTATGATCTGCGGATCATTCCCTTGTTATCCTCTTATTGTTTATAGTGAAACGGTGCTCTCCATGGACATAGGCTGATTTGGCCGAACCACCTGTAAATCTTTGTGTCGATTGTTTGGTGTTTGTATGTGTGCATTTTCTGATTTGCAAGTACACACGGCTTTAAACAGAGGGTGTGGAAACCCTAACAATAGTTGTCTTTCCTATCCCCCATTCCCCATAGACCTACAGAGAGAACATCAATCGACTCCATCTGTAACAATGATACCACTTCCTCCACACGAGGCTCTATCCTAAGCAGATCATCGGCAATAATTGGAGTTGAATGGTTCAGTTTACTGAGAATCTCTTCAATAATTACATGGATGCATTTTGACTCATGCTTGCAAAGTTCAAAAGTTGGCTAGATGGTGAGTTAAAATAAATCATAATGACACAAATACATTATTAGATGTAGGGATAATTAAAATATTGTGTTTGCAATTAAGAATACCAAAAAATTGAATATAGATTGGGTACTTGAGAGTAATGGAAAGAACAATAGATTTTAGTCCATAATGTGGATAACTTCATCTTTATTCAATGCCTCAACATAGTGACTTTAATTCATTTCTTCCAGGAGAATATAATAAGGGCCCGTTTGATTTCTGGTCTGGTCTGGTTTTGTCTAGCTATATTGGTTTTGTTTGGTCTTGTGTGGTTTTGTAAAGAGTAGTGGCCAGCGGGGCCCACCATGAATTATATATATATATAGAAAGAGAGAGTAAAGAATAGTGGTCAGCGGGGCCCACCATGAATTATATATATATAGAAGGGTAATTTGCACTAACACTCCCTGAGGTTTGGTTTTGCTTGCCATGACACCCCAAATGACCAAAATACCCTTCATAAAATTTGAAAATATTAAGGATAATGTGAAATGACCTTTATGCCCCAATCCCAAATATATAAAATTTTGAAAAACATATATATAAATTCGAAAAAATATATAAAATTCAAAAAAATGTATAAAATTCGAAAACAAATATTTAAATTTTGAAAAATATATATAAAATTAGAATAAAATATATAAATTTCGAAAAATATATATAAATACAAAAAAATATATAAAATTAGAATAAAATATATAAATTTTGAAAAATATATATAAATTTCAAAAAATATATATAGAATCAAAAAAAGATATAAAATTCGAAAAAATATATATAAATTGAAAAATATTTAAATTCGAATATATATATTTCAAAAAATATATATAAAATTCAAAAAATATATATATTCAAAAACAAAATGCAAAACATTATATAATTTCGAAAAACATATATAAATTTAAAAATTTATATAAAAAATTAAAAAATATATATATATATTTTTAAATATATATAATTCAAAAAAAAAAATCAAAAAATATATATTTTCTAAAACAAAATTCAAAAAATTATATAATTTTGAAAAACATTTATAAATTTCAAAAAATATATAAAATTTGAAATATATATATATATAATTCGAATATATATATATAATTTTTAAAATATATAAATTCGAAAATATACATATTTTTTGAAATGATTATATGTTTTTCGAAATTATATAATTTTTTGAATTTTGTTTTTGAAAATATATATATTTTGAATTTTTTTTTTTGAAATATATATATTCGAATTTATATATTTTTCAAATTATATATATATATTTTCGAAATATATATATATTTCGAATTTATATGTTTTTGAAAATATATATAGATGCAAATCATAGGGGGTGTTAGTGCAAATTATCATATATAGAAAGAAAGAGAGTAAAGAATAGTGGCTATCGGGGTCCACCATGAATTATATATATATATATATATATAGAAAGAGAAAGAGAGAAAATATGATGTGTAGTGGAATGCGGGGTTCACCTAGAAAAAACATTTGGTCTTAAATTGTAAAAATCAAAGTCCATTTAATATTTAAAAAAAAGCGAAAAACAAGACAAAACTAAACCAAACTAAAAATCAAACAAGCCCTAAGGGTCCGTTTGGATACCCTGTTTTTTGTTTTTGTTTTTTTACTGTTCACAAGACTAAAAAAAAAAAACATATTTGGCAAACGCGTTTACTGTTCACTGTTTTTTCCCCAAGAAAACTGTTTTCTGTGAATAGTGTGTAAAAGTGATGAAAACACCAAATACAACTTTTAGTTGTTTTTTGAATTTTTTCACTGTTTAGATGGTAAAAACAATGAAAACACCAAATTCATAAAATACAATTTTCACCAAATAAAAGTGGTGAAAACACCTTCATCCAAACGCTTTTTTGTTTTTAGTTTTTTCCTGAAAAAACAAAGACAAATACAAAAACAGTTTTTATATTTGAAGATAGAAAACAAATACAAAAAATAGGCTTTCCAAACGCACCCTAAATGTTTCTCTTGTCATTTGGAATGATTTTACTCCCCACACCAAACCAACCAAGCTCTCCAGCTAATACATCAAGTTTTGCTTTCCACTCGAACCACATTGCCATCTCTCTCTTCTTCTTTATTTCCTAATTGAATTTCACATACTCCTCCAAAGGAATTGTTTGAACCGCATAGGAGTGGAACTTTAGACATGGATCTTCACGAGGAACTAGAGGAAGTGACTTTCCCACTTGAAACGTTCATTACTTTCACTCTATCACTAAACGAGAATGACAGTTATGGTATTTAAAATGTCAGAACTAAGATTGAAGTCGTAGTTTCATTTTGGATTTTTAGTAGTCTCGATTGATTTAAATCTTTAAGCTAATAGCTTAAAAGTTAGAATAGATGCGCAGTTAGATATGAAAGTAAAGATATTAGTGGTGGTTAGTTTCTGAAGTAGAGATTGGTTATATAGGTATAATTGAAATGTTTATACAGAAAAAAGTTTCCCCTACAAGTCGAGGAAATGCATGAACCCTCACCTTATTGCCCTTAACATGGCGACTCTCAACCTCTAATGTGAAGGGAAGAGATTATAGGATTACTGTTCATAAATAAAATGCTTATATGCTCAGATTCAAGTATATATATACTTGACCCATCTCCAAATTATGGTAATATCTCCTCTCCTTTCCAAGTAACATTCGTATCTACTCTTCCTTCAAAGTTCAAATTAACATAAATAATTAAAGATGGACAATACTTAGTCCTACCCCATGAAGACCAAGTTCTTCCTCTCTCCGATGATGTGGTACAATACAATTTGATTACATGGCCAAAATCTTTTTCAAAAAATAATTGACCTTAATTTGTATATTTATGAATTTTATATCCAATTTCGATGTGAAGGAGACCAATCACGAAAAACAAGTCAGTCAAATTAATGAGAATTGCAAGATTTGAATTTCATTCCCAACAAAAGGAAGAGGACGCAAGTCACGCAATGGTCACATTGCCAGTTAGGCCCCATTTGGGAGGGGTGCGGAAAATAGTAAAGCTGAAACACATTTTTGTTGTGTTGTGACTGTGAGTTTGAACATGCTATTGAAAGCTAAAACATGTGGAATATGTTTGGTGGAGTTAGGGCTTCCATAAATTTTGAAACCAAGACATGTTTGGTGCTAAAAAATTTGAGCACCCTTGTGAAGCCCATCAATTGCCCTTTTACAACCCCAGAACTCACATTCAAAAATCCCTAAATTAGAACAGAGTGGTGGTGAGAAAAATGGGTTAATTTTATTTACAGCCCTTAAGATTTGTCCTAATTTACATCAATTACATCCTTCCATATTTGCTAAAATTCATTTACACCCCTATTTCTATTTATAAAAATCATTTTACACTCCCTATACCATGACATCACCATGAAATTTTAATTTAATAACTAAACTACACTCAATATTGAATTAGGTGATGTTTGGAAACAAGGATTACATATTTTATCAATTTGACCCCTACCAATCCTAAAAATCTAAAACTGAAAAATGAAAAAATATTTAAAAATAATTCTATAATTTGTTAAATAATTTGACATAAATTTATGAAAAAATTATTTTTTAAAAAAAAAATTTAATTTATATTTTTAAATTAAAATATTAAATCAAAATTTATTATATGCACACATTATTTGATGGAAGAAAAATGAAACTTGGACTTGTCCAAATCCAGGTCAAAACACATAATCATTCATTTTCATCCTGGGTGGCCCAATAGAAAGCTAACGCCTGTTTATTCAAAAAAAAAAAAAACCAACCATTACCTCTCTCAAATTAATATATTTAAAGAAAGAGTATGGTAAAAAAGAGAAGACCTCTGAAGATTCAGACCGGAAGAAATAAAAAAGGGTTAATTTTAAGAAATCTCCCTCTACTATCCAATTTAATTAATTAACCTTTATTATGGTCATTTTACATCCTATATTATTCAATTTCATCATTATGTCCCCTCATCTCACATTTTGAGTCAAAATGCCTAAACTATCCTCAATAGTATAAGGGGGTTTAGTGAAATCTACCATTTAAAAAAATTATTTTTTGAAAATCAATTATATTTTTCGCAAAAATTATAAATTCAAATAAATATATATATATATTTTTCGCAAAAAAATTATTTTTCGGAGGGAGTATATTAATTTCTAAAATATGAATTATTTCGGAAAAAATAATATATATTTTTTGCAAAAAAAATATTTTTCGGAAAAAAATCATATTTTAGAATATAATAGTATATTTTTTTCGCAAAAACTTTTTTTGGAACATAATATATATTTTTTGCAAAAAAAATATTTTTTGGAATATCATATTTTGGAACATAATATATACTTTTTCGCAAAAAAATTATTTTTCGAAAAAAAAATCATATTTTGGAACATAATATATATTTTTCGCAAAAAAATTAATTTTCGGAAAAAAAATCATATTTTGGAACATAATATATACTTTTTCACAAAAAAACTATTTTTCGGAAAAAAAATCATATTTTGGAACATAATATATATTTTTCATAAAAAAATATTGATTATATCATACTTTTCATAATATATAATTTATTTTCAAAAAATAATTTTTGAAGGGTTAATTTCACTAAACCCATTTATACTATTAAGGGAGAGTGGTTTTGACATTTTGACTCAAAATGTGAGGACGATATATGGGACAAAGTGGACACAGTAGGAGTTAATTGATTAAATTGAATAGTATATGGGGGTTTCTTGAAATAAACCCAATAAAAAAAGATGCAATTCTTCCTAACCAAACTAATACATATATTAATAAGATGTAAAATTTATAATAAAAATAAATTACTACATCAAAAACCGATTTTTTTAAAAGAAAAGGTCCTCAAACTTCATCTAATATGTAGTTAGGAAAAATAAAAGTAAAATTTATCACAAATCATGAAAACTAAAAGGAAAGAAAAATAAAAGAAACAATCACAAATAAAAAATGAATACATTAAAATTTAATATAAATAACCAGAAAATGTTGTAACCATACAAAATTGGAAACAAGAGAGTAATTATTCAAAATAATTATTATAATATCAAAATATATAGGTATAAAAAAAACTCCTCAAACTCAAATTAATATATTTAAAGAAAGTAAGAAAAATAAATAAAAATCCAATACAACACAATATATGAAGAATGAAAAGGAATTATAAAAATTATGAGATCTATGCTAAAATTAAAACAAAAGATGAACATATATATCAAGCATTTAGGGTGCGTTTGGAAAACCTGTTTTTTGTATTTGTTTTATGTCTTCAGATATAAAAACTGTTTTTGTATTTGTTTTTGTTTTTTCAGGAAAAAACTAAAACTAAAAAAACGTTTGGATGAAGGTGTTTTCACCACTTTTATTTGGTGAAAATTGTATTTTATGAATTTGGTGTTTTCATTATTTTTACCACCTAAATAGTGAAAAAACTCAAAAAACAACTAAAAGTTGTATTTGGTGTTTTCATCACTTTTACACACTATTCACAGAAAACAGTTTTCTTGAGGAAAAAACAGTGAACAGTAAACGCGTTTGTCAAACATGTTTTTTTTAGTCTTGTGAACAGTAAAAAAACAAAAACAAAAAACAGGGTATCCAAACGGACCCTTACCAATGTGTTTATTCTAATGCGTTATCTTGTTTGGACTATCTTCCCTAAACAATCCTTATGCCCAAATGTGCCAACAAGATTTCTTTATGCAAAAATGTGCCAACAATATTTCTTTGATAACCCAATTTTATAGGCCAATTTTATAGAGAATGCAGAGGGAGAAATGGGGTTGGGATGCGATTTGTGGAAGAGTTTGTGTTTACATAGTTGGTAAACTATTGTTACTTAAAAAGAATTTGTAAGAATTTGTATTAGGAATAAAGCTACATTTATGTGAAAACCAGAGGAGAGATTCCGTGTATCATCTTGACATAGAGATTAGCTTGAGTGAGCACTATGCTTTAATGTTGATTATTATTTTACAAGAGACCCAATTAAATTAAAATTTTAGAAAGAGTCTAATTTGTAGGTAAAGTTAATTCTATGAATAAACAAAGATAGATGATAAAAAGAAATACAATTAAGTTGGCACATTACCACCAGGTTACTTCTCGCACAAGAAAAAAAATTGGATACGAATTGGTGAATATATAACTAAAATTTATGTATTAATTATTACGTTCTAAGAGTCCAATGATATGAAGAAAATCAGTTTTTGAGTAAAATTGTAATTGGATTGAAGTGATGGAGTTTAAAATCGAATTAGTTTAATACAATTTTAGTAGAATTACAATTCTTAGTGTACTACTATCATTAAAATTTTGTTTTATGTATTTATTGTAATTATATTACAATTAAAGTATAATTTAAAATTAAAAAATAAGGGCGGAAACCCTTTAAACTTTTAATATTAGTATAGAAAATAAGCACGATAATTATTAAACCTATTAGATAAGAGTTGAATAGATATTAAAATTATACATAAGGTAAAATTATATTGTAGAGATGAAATTGATTAGTTATAATTATGTTTAAAATTAAAAAATAATTTAAAATTAAAAAATGAGTTTCTGAAATTCTTAACACTTTTAATATTACTAGTAAAAAGCACGTGCTTTGCACGTAATTTAAAATCTACATGATAAATAAATAAAGTATAAATGATTAGTATAAAAAGTAAGTAAAATATGATAAACATCTAAATAGATTAGTATATTATTAAAAAATAACTGTTTATAAACTTTATATTTTATTACCAATATATTAAATCATTTTAATAAAAATAAGACGATAGATATTTCTTTTTAATGTGAACTGGATCTTATGCTTTATCAAACATAAGAGCATTAAATAGGTATAACTATAAGAATATGAAAATAATTAAAAAGAAAGCGAGAAAATAAATATAAAGTGAGATAGTTATGGAAACCAAAATTAAAATAAAATTAATATATGTCCAAACTTATAAAAGAATATCAAATTATAATTTATATATCTATTGAAATTATAGAAGCAAGAGTAGTTATATTAGTTGTGAGATATCTATTGAAATTAAGATTCAAAATATTGAAATTACAATGGACATATACCTATGTGGAATTTAAATTAGAAAGGGAAAATAAATTTAAAGAGAAACCAACATATAACCAAAATATTAAAACAAAAGTTTAATCACATATAAAAAGTTGGAAGCATAAGGTTGTTATATTGATTAAATGAATAAACACCATAGAGAGATTCTAATGTATTCATTACTTTAAATTCTAATGTATTCATTTCAATTAAAGTAAAGGAGAGTAAATATATTACAACCAAAAGAAGAAAAAAAAAAACTAAATTGAGGAATACATTAAAATAATATTTTGATGCTCATGAAATACTAACATGTCTTTCATTGAATTTATTCTATATGAAAATCAATATAAACCTACAAAACAATGACATAAAACAAATATTTACAAAGAATCATATGACATAGCATTACAAGAGTAACAACAAATGAAAAGAGTTCAATTTGTATTTAATGAACATTCTAGAAAAGAAAAACACACGTAATTATAAAAAATAATCAAATTTGTTAAAGATTATAACTTTTAGAGTTTAATTATAATTAGGTTTAAAATTAAAATATAATTTAAAATCAACACATAAAAGAGTTCAATCTATAGTCAATGAACATTGTAGAAGAGGAGAAACACATGTGATTATAAAAAATAATCAATTTTGATAAAAGTTATAATTTTTAGAGTTTGATTATAATTAGGTTTTAATTAAGATATATAATTTAAAAATACAAAAATAGGGGCTGAAAAAAAAAGTAACAATATATTCAAGGAAACCGAAATTATATATAATAATATATATATATAAAAGAAAAGGTCTATTTTGATAATGATGTTGAAGAGAACTCAATTTATAGTTGATGAACATTCTAGAAAAGAAAAACACATGTGATTATAAAAAATAATCAAATTTGATAAAGATTATAATTTTAAGAGTTTGATTATTATTAGGTTTCAAATTAAAAAATAATTTAAAATCAACACATAAAAGAGTCCAATATTATAAAAATATTTAATTTGATAAATATTATAACTTTTAGAGTTTGATTATAAGTAGGTTGCGATTAAAATATAATTTAAAAATACAAAACTAGGGACGAAAACTCTTCATACTTTTAATATTATATATATAGACGATTAAAATATAATTTTAAAATACAAAAATAGGGACGAAAACTCTTCACACTTTTAATATTATATATATAGATATAGATGAGGCACATCCAATTCTTGAAAAAATACGACTAAAATGGGATTTGAATACACTAAATAATAATTTATTAGAACTTTAATTGTACAAGACTCTCAAATTATGCTGTAGAGTTGGAGTTTAACTATTAGGTTTCAAATTAAAATATAATTTAAAATCAACACATAAAAGAGTCCAATATTATAAAAATATTCAATTTGATAAATATTATAACTTTTAGAGTTTGATTATAAGTAGGTTGCGATTAAAATATAATTTAAAAATTCAAAAATAGGGACGGAAACTCTTCACACTTTTAATATTATATAGATGAGGTACTTCAAATTCTTGAACAAATATGACTAAAATTGGATTTGAATACGCTAAATAATAATTTATTAGAACTCTAAGTGCCTGTTTGGCTCATGGGTTTTAGTCCAAGTATTTCGTTTTTGGGTGAAAAATGTAACCCAATTTATGTTTGGTTGGTTGATTTTGGTTCCAAAATGTTGCTCCATGGTATACCAAATGGGCCTTTCTTCACACCATCTCAATACATGGTTTACATGGTATGGTTACTATTTGCTCAAACCAAAACCATCTTGGTGTACCATTTTAAAGCCCAAAACAATCCTTGGTGTACCATTTTGAAGAAATAAAATATTTTGGAATTATAAGCCATGTTTAAATTCATTTTTTTTTTATAAAATTCGAAAAAAATATAAATTTCGAAAACAATGTTTAAATTTTGAAAATAATATATAAAATTAGAAAATATATATATAAATTTTGAAACAAATACATAAAATTCCAAAACAATATATAAAATTTGAAAAAAATACAAAATATATATATAAATTTTCAAACAAATATAAAAAATTTGAAAAGAATATATAAAATTTGAAAACTATATATAAACAATATAATTTTTTTGAATTTTATATATTTGTTTCGAATTATATATATATTTGAAATTTATATTTTTTCAAAACAAATGTTATAAATATTTCAAAATATATATATTTTTTGGATTTTATATATTTTTCTAATTATATATATATATTTAAAATTTATATATTTTTTAATTTTATATATTTTTTGAATTATATATATTTAATATATATATATTTTTTCAAAATTTATATATATTTGAAAAAATATATATTTTTGAATTATATATATATATGTTGGAATTTATATGTTTTTTGAATTTCATATATTTTTAAAATTTTATATATTATTTTTTGAATTATATATGTGTTTTCAAATTTTAATACTATATATTTTTTGAATTATATATATATATTTTGAAATATTTGAGGGGGTGTAAGGGGGATATGGGCTAATTTAAGGGGTGTAATTGGAATTTACTAATAAAATTTAATAAAATAAGAATTAGTATAAAAGTCATTTATTTATATATTTTATTTTTTAAAGCATATATATTTATAAAATGTTATTATAAATAAATAAAATGTCAAACCATTACAAGTTACCAAACATGGTTTGGTTTCAGAATTTCAGTTCATACCAACTCTATCAAAAATGATTTGGTTTTTCAACTTTATTTTTTCTCACACCAAAACCATTGTACCAAACATGGTTTCAGTGCAGAATAAAACCATATCAAACCCAACCAACACTGCACCGGTTACCAAACAAACACTATACAAGACTCAAATTATGTTGTAGAGTTGGAGTTTAGCTGTAGTTTAAATTTTAAGATAGAATTCAACAATAACCGAAATCTTAATTATTTTAAATTTTATTGTGGTAATAATAATATAAATCCTACTTCAATAGATTTTTAAAAGATAAGTTTTAACAAAAATAATATTTTAATTTTATTTTCTAATTTTAAAAAATAAATAATGAGATAAGTAGGTTGAAGTAGAAAGATTGTAGGAGTCTTGTACTTAATATAGAAAATTAATATTTAAAATTGTACTTTAATTGGTATAAATAGAATCCTAAGTTTTAACAAAAAATACTGAAATACTGAAATAACGAAATACCTTTCACATTTTTAATAGTAGTATATAGATTGTATATATATATATATATATACATGTGTGTGTGTGTGTGGTGATTAACATGTTTGTTTTTGCTTTTGCTGAAATTTGTGGTTGATTGGTTTTGGTTTATGGTACTCTAGTTAGGGGACGACCATTTTGATCCCTCAGGGATTGGATTGTTAAAGTCTGTAGGGGTTGGGTTGGGTTGGATTGTCATACATCAAAAGTCTTTTGCATTTCGTTACAATCATCCATTCATCGGTATCCACATTGTTCATGGATCATCCTAGCTTCATTCTAGACTATGAAATAGTGTTCATATTAATCAACTATAGATTTATTAAATGATCAAGAAATTATTGTGCCTTTTTCACCATTGGTCGGATATGAATTAGTAAAAAAATCCTTTTATAATCAGAATCCGACAATCCAATTTTATAATCAAATCATATATGAATTTAGGTGATTTGATCCAAATATATATCATACTATGTTTAATGTTCTTAGAAAAATAACAAAAACAAAAAAATTAAAATTCTTTGTTAATTTTTGTATTTTTATAATTAAATAGTTTGATGGGATTATTGGATCAGATATCTGATAATGTATAAAAACAAATATGAATTCACAAAGGTAAAAATCCGTCAAATTATTAAATTGGATCCGATCGATAATGGGCTTATTGGATAAGATCGGATGATGACTCCGATCCAAGGTCTATTTCCAATTGACAAAATCTGGCTGGCCAGGATAAACAATGAGCCAATAAAACATAAATCAGACTCACTAGATAACGATTATTGCTCAAGCAGCAATTCAAAAACATTAGTGTTGCATTTTGTTATAAAAAGAATACTGTAACAGAAAAGGAACACCAAACACTAAGTCATAATGCCAAAAGTCCTCATATTTCTAAGCTGTTGCCATTGATGGTCAAACCTCACCTTCATTTCAGGAGATTTTCGCATTAGATTGCTCCTCTGCCACTGTTTTCTTGTAAACTATTGTATACAAGGAACAATTTGCAGTATCACGATGCATCACGGATTTCTCAATTAACAAAATATTGTATACCTTTATTAACATGGAAATTAAACTACTCATACATTAACATTGTTTAGCATCTGCGCCTCACAACTTATAATTAGTAAAAAAGAAGTCAGAATTAGATGATATGTAATAATATCCATCAACAATTGGATAAATACATAATTTTATCTGTCGAACCCAACACACAAAATAAGAAATAAATAAGAGAAAATAGTTAAAATAAAACCTTTATTCCCAATCCAAAAGAAAAACATGTAATTACCCAATAGAAGTGAGGGGAGAGAAAAACCAAAAAAAATTTAGGTTTTGTTTGGGTCACTAGAGGTTTACTCGATCATTAATTTTAGGACACCAGGCAGGTGTAGTGCCTAGATTGAGTGCAGTCGGACAGTCCATCCACTTAACCTGTAGTATTGACTTTCAAGTACTCACCAAAGTAGGATATTGACTCTAGGTGGAGGTCTCGGTCATAATTCCTTATCAAAGATCTCAAAAGAGAATGATTCCTTTGCAACTATGCTCCTCTTATTTCCGTAATATATACCCAAAATTTATATAATTTTCAAGCAATGTGGGACACTTTCCTACAAAAGATACGAACACCAGACAAAATGAGATTGAAAGTAAAACCCAGAATTACCTTGCACTTGACGGACTCTCTATATCCGGGGTCTCTCGACGCCTTTCACATTCAACCCGATTAAGCTCCTCAACAGGTCACATCCAGGCCAAGTCATTGTCCATTGCACATTTTATGCCAAACATTGTCACTAACCACTTACATAGATTATAATGATCTCAATCCACTTACTAATTAAGATGGGATTATTTTATATTCTCTAAACTTGGCTTGCATTATCACCGCGTGAGTATATATAAGTTCAAATACATATATCAAAGATCTCATTTCTCACTCGCAAAGAAAATCTCTCCCCCTCATGGATAGTGTGAAGCAACCATTTCCCCCTATCAAAGATGAAGACGATACCCTAGCTCATCCAGAGAGCTCTTTAAGAGCAACCGAAACTTCTTTCACCACCTCCTCCTCCGTTGATGAGGCAGACATCGAACCCATCAACGGTGCTAAAGATTTCGTAAGAGAATTCATTGCGGAGTCAAAGAAGCTATGGTACCTAGCTGCTCCCGCCATCTTCACATCCATTTGCCAATACTCTCTCGGCGCCATAACTCAAGTCCTCGCCGGCCAAGTTGGAACCATCCAACTCGCTGCCGTCTCCATCGAAAATTCGGTCATCGCGGGACTCTCTTTCGGCATCATGGTACGATTTCGAACATATATACCCTTTCACCTGCCTCTCATATTATTGATGAACAGCTTAAAAATTATATAAATATTTAAGTTGGACCGGAAAAATGAACAGTAATTTAAAATACTAAAATACTCTGAACCACTGAATTCCAATCAAAACGGCAATACTATAAATAGAGGAATCGGTCAAATTATTCATATGAAGCTTTCTCTAACAACCAAAACTTTTGAAATGTACGTAAGATCATTTAATTTAATTCCAATCAAAACCGCAATATTATAAATAAAGGAATCGGTCAAATTAATCATATGAAACTTTTTCTAATAACTTAAACTTTTCAAATGTATGTAAGATCATTTAATTAAAAACTCTTGATAACGACAGTGTCATGGGAAGTGGACTAGAGAAGTAACCAACTGTGCACCATTGAATTCCATCCAAAACGCAATAAAATAAGAGTTAATTTTAGTAAATTCGCTGTAATTTTTAAAAAATTACTTTGTCATCTTTTTGTACAGAAAACATCCCTATAATTATCAAAATATATCAACTTCTTCATCTTCCTATAATTTTGGACTAAAATAACCCTAAAATTTAATTAAATTAAAAAAAATCAAATAAGTTTTAAAAAATATATAAACATAATTCGTAAAAAATATATAAAAATTTAAAAAAACATATAAAATTGGAAAAAATATATAAAATTAGTAAAAACATATATAAAATTCGTTAAAAACATATAAAATTCCAAAAAATATATATATATTTTAAAAAATAAATAAATTTGAAAAACAAAATTCGAAAAAATATTTAAAATTCGTAAAAATATATATAAAATTCGTAAAAAAACATATAAAAATTGAAAGAAAACATAAAAAATTTGTAAAAAATATATAAAATTCGTAAAAAAATATATAAAATTCGAAAAACCCATATTACCAATCAAATAAAATATCTCGAAAACATAAATATCATTTTAATTTTAATTAGGACTAAATCATAGAACTTTATTATTAAATCACATGAATGATTAGATTATGTTTGACCCTCCATATTAAAAAATGGTTAGTTCATTCCGAACTTTGTTTATTGTATGAAAATGGAAAAAAAACAATTGACTTCTAAAAAAATACTTTTAACCCCTCACAAATTATTTTAAAACTATGACTATACTCTATTGTGACATCTAAATGTTTTTGAAAAAAAAAAATCAAATATAGTGGAAGAACACTTTCTTGGATTGTATTATGATTTTCCCAAAAATCAAATATTATGATTTTCCTACCCTTTTTTTGTTTTTGGATAATCTTATTTGAATATACTATTGTAGTGTGCAAAGGATTATATATATATATATTGAATTTTATATATTGTTTATGAAATTTATTTGTTTATTTTAAATTTTATAAATTTTTATCAAATTTTATATGATTTTTTTATTTTATATATATATATATATATTTTACGAATTATAGATATTTATTTTTAATTTTATATGTTTTTTACGAATTATATATATATTTTATGAATTATATATATATTGTTATGAATTTTATATGTTTTTATTTTAGTTTATATATATTTTTTACTAATGTTTTATATATTTTTACGAATTTTATATATATTTTTAATTTTATATATTTTATACGAATTATGTATATATAGTTTTTGAATTTTATATGTTTTAATTTTATTTTATATATTGTTTACAAATTTATATATTTTTTTACGATTTTTATATGTTTTTTTTTTGAATTTTAAATGATTTTTTACGAATTTTATATATTTTTTACGAATTTTATGTATATATTTTTTTAATTTTATATGTATTTTTTAATTTTGATATATTTTTTGAATTATGTATATATATATTTTAATTTTATATGTTTTTTTTAATTTAATTAAATGGTAGGGGTATTTTGGTAAAAAATTATAGGGAGGGGACAAATTGATACATTTTGGTAATTATAAGAAAAATTTTCTGTATAAAAGGAAAAAAAAGTGGTCTTTTCCAAATTATAGAGGAGTTTACTGAAATTAACTCATAAAATAATTATAAGAATCAGTCAAAATAATTAAATTAGACTTTCCCTAACAACTTCAACTTTTAAATTGTATGAAAAACTACTTGTTTTCCACAGTTGGGCATGGGAAGTGCACTGGAGACACTATGTGGACAAGCTTTTGGGGCGGGACAGCTCGATATGCTAGGAATCTACATGCAAAGATCATGGGTCATTCTCAACACCACAGCACTTATATTGATGTTTCTATATATATTTGCGGCGCAATTTTTGAGACTAATTGGCCAAACAGCTGAGATATCAAAAGCAGCCGGTACATTTGCGGTGTGGATGATTCCACAGCTCTTTGCATACGCCATGAACTTTCCGCTCGCCAAGTTCTTGCAGGTAAAGCAAGGAGCTACACTATGGGTACAGAGGGCACTTGCCCCGTATATATTACATATATAATATATATCTAATATTTTAGTACTTTTTTTTAGAATTTTACTTTCTCTGTTCCAAAATAAGTGTTCACATTTGATTTTTCAAAATTTTTTGGGTATTTTGTATTTTCAAATTTGTCATTTGAAAATATAGTATAGTTTTAATTTTTAGTGGGATCCATTATTTTTTAAGTTAATGAAGATGATAAGTTGAAAAAGTATAAGATTATATTATATTGAGATTCGAAACTGAACACTTATTTTTGAGACGGATAAAGTGATAAAAGTTGACACTTAATTTGGGACGGAGAAAGTAGTATCTAAGTGAAATAGTAAAATTGTCCCTTATAAGATTATGAAATTTTGGTATTGCCTCACATGTTAAAGGTCGCTCCCTTCATATAATTTTCTGGATCCGTCCTTGCTTGCAGGCGCAGAGCAAGTTTATGGCGATGGCAGTAATATCCGCGGTGGCCCTGGTTCTGCATTGCTTTTTTAGCTGGTTGTTGATGCTGAAGATGGGGTGGGGGCTGGTGGGTGCAGCGGTGGTGCTGAATGGGTCGTGGTGGTTCATAGTGGTGGCTCAGCTGCTCTACGTGTTTTGTGGGTCATGTGGTCCAGCTTGGACTGGCTTTTCATGGAAGGCCTTTCACAACCTTTCGGGATTTGTTAGGTTATCACTTGCCTCAGCAGTGATGTTATGGTGAGTCTCTTAAATGCTATGCATTGATTTGTGGCAATCATAGGCAAGATAAATAATAATAATAACAAAATATATACATGTATATATATATATATCCGACTCAGAAGACTCTGGCTCCAAACAAACTAAATTGTCAACTACCTTTAATGATAAAAGTATGCACGTCCATAATAATGAACTACTATATAATAACCTAACAATGTAACACTTGGAGTTAGATGTACATATTTACGTGGAGTTAGATGTAAATCTTACTTTGAACTAACTCATATAATTCAGTGAATAAAATTATGTATATTATAATCGTCTATACAGGATATTGGATCAAGCTTTGATATATCGTCTGATTCCTAATGTAATATTTTTGGAAGGTGCATTTTATTCGTTTACATATTTAGGGGCGGATGCTATGACTACCGGGGCCTTGGCCTCTTTTTCTGGCTCCGCCCTGTAAACATGGCCTCTTTTTCTAGCTCCGCCCTGTAAATATCATTATCACTTATCGGATACTCAAAATTTAAAACTAATGACATCTTATTCTATTAACATCCGAGTTTATTATACGGTGACCAAACTGCTACCCATGAGTTGGATGTAGGATGTAGATTTGTTTAATTTTTGCTTTTGTATAATCTAATTTTTAATTGACTCGGATGTGCTAAGATCAGGGCAGGTACGGGAAAAGAGAAAAGAGAAAAAGGATTCCTTTAATTTCTTATTCAATCACTTTGTTCTTTGAATCGCATTTCCTTTGAAATTTTGCAGCTTAGAATCTTGGTATTTTACTTTGCTTATTCTCTTTGCCGGATATCTAAAGAATGCAGAAATCTCTGTAGATGCCTTGTCCATATGGTGAGCTGATATAAATACCTTTTCTTGTATATATATATATATATTTAAAAAATTTAACTCCTTTTACTCTGATTAGATTATTAATCTCGTCTTAATTGATTTCTCTTCCATTACGGATAAACATGTAACTATTGTTTTATGTGACGATAAATTTGCAGCATGAACATTCTGGGATGGACAATCATGGCAGCTTTTGGATTCAATGCAGCAACAAGGTTTTGTAGCAAAATCAAACCTCCTTGAATCTATAACTTCTTTAATAACTAAACAAATTAATCAAGAATATAACAAAAGAAATTTGAAATTTGGTTCGATTTCCACTGGTTACAGAAAGTTTGGATCACTGGAGGATTGAATTGGTCATTAATTCCAGGGCTCCGGAGATTAGTCAAGGTATGCGTAAACTGACCCGAATATCATGGTTACCTAAAAAAATGTTGTATTTTGATTGAATGTGCAGTGTGCGAGTGTCGAACGAGTTAGGCGCATCGCATCCAAGAACCGCGAAATTCCATGTAGTGGTGGTCTCAGTAACTTCCATTCTGTGTGGTCTCATGCTCGCACTGAGTTTGGTCATCATCCGAAAGCAGTACCCGGCTTTATTTTCGATCAATGCCGAAGTAAAAAATCTTGTGCTCGAGCTCGCTCCATTGCTAGCAGTCAGCATTGTCATTAACCATATCCAGCCTTCTTTTTCTGGTAATAATAGTGTTTCATTTGTGTAATTAGCTGAACTATTCATCCATTATCTAAAAATAATTGTTTCATTTTTATAAAACTATAAGAAATAAGGATTTTTGTGGCCGTCTCAACCGCCTAAAAACTGCCTAAAAGGAGTAAAAACTGGATCCATAACCTTTTGCGACAAAGGTAAATTATCACATAAAGTCCCAACATTAAAAGCTTTTTAGGTTATCGCTGTTGTAAAAGATATTGTTATATTTTAAATCTCCTAAATAGAAAAATTAATATTTTGTGTTATATTAACCGATGATTTTAGTCAGTCACTATACACACATTTTTGATAGTGTAAAACAATTACAAGAATATACCTGTTTGACGGGTTTTTAGAACTATTTTCTAACTTTCCATTAAATAAGGTTTGCGTTGATAATCCTCTAAGGCCCTGTTTGATTGGCTTTTCAAACGTTACTTTTGGCTTCTTGTATGGAAAAACTGTTTTGATATGTGTTTAGCAAAAATTTTAGAAGAATTTCTGGACCTTAGAAAAATATTTTAAAGAAGTTGGGGGTACTCGCTTTTCAAAACAGCTCCTGCTTTTGAACTTTTCTTTCTCTTCTGCATAAAATCATAAGCAAAAGTTATGCTAAACATGGCCTAAATCTAATAACTATATATCAACCGTTTCTTTGCATAGTTTTCTAACTTCTAGTCATTAAAATCAGAAAACTATTCTGTTAAGAAGCTGAACCAAGTAGGTCTACTTTTTTAAATAATTGACTTTTATAAATATGTTATAGTTTTCCAAAAGCAGTTTTCTAAATTCTTCACTAATCAAACAAACCTAAAGTATTCTTATTCAGACTGCATTCTAGAGACAACTGAGTGTATTGTACAATTGTTGCAGGAGTGGCAATAGGGGCAGGATGGCAAGCTATAGTTGCATATGTGAATATAGGGTGCTACTATATTTTTGGTATTCCTTTAGGTCTTGTATCCGGGTACAAATTCGGCTTGGGTGTCAAGGTACAAAATCACACACACATATATATATATATATATATGTTTGAATCTACAAAATTTGTTATTCCGTCTCAATTTAATTGTCTACTTTACTTATATCAAATTAGTTATCCAGTTTCGAATCCCAATACAATATTATCATATACTTTCATAAATTTTCCATCTTCATTAATTTAAAAAAAAAGAAGGATGAGACTCACTAAAAACTAAAACTATACTACATTATCAAAGGGCAAAATAGAAAACACAAAATATCAAAAAAATGGTTGAAAAGTCAAACATAGACAAGTAAATTGGGACGGAAGGAGTACTAAATTTTTGTCATTATAGATATATTTTATTGTAGTGATTGTTAATCATATACAATCAAAATGCTTCCTATAAACTGATTATGTTATGGTTGATCCTTTTCAGGGAATCTGGTATGGGATGATGTCAGGATCAAGCCTACAGACTTGCTTTTTGTTCTCGTTGATTTATAGAACAAACTGGAATAAAGAGGCAAGTACATAATATATACTTCATATATAACTTACAGAAGCTAGTCACCTTAACCTTTAAAAAAAATTGGATGAGATTATTTCAATACTCTATTGTGAAAGAAAAAAAAACAATTAACACTTCCAAATTGTTGGAAAATGCAGGCTTTGAAAGCTGGAAACAGAGTACAACAATGGGGAGGTGAAGTAGATGCCAAAAAGAACGGTGAAGAAATTTGAGTGAGACAAGAAAGTGCAAAATAGCAACCGAAGAACTATTCAAATCAATAAGTTCCATATTACTCCTTCATCCCAAATAAGTGACTACTTTTTCTTCTTTTACCTGTTCCAAATAAGTGCATGTTTGGCAACATGGAGTGAAGCCAAAATTTTGGGTTTGGTTTAAAAATTTTGCTCTACTCCTGTTTGGCAAATGGTGTGAAAATTTGGAGTAGACACTATAGCAATTCCATGGTGCAACTTTTGTGAAGGAATGAACCAAAATTTGGAACCATCATTTTTGATGGTTCATGGATTTGGTTTTGGTACCAACACTATAGCAAATTCATTTTTGATATTAATAAATTTCGAAAAATTAAATATTTCAAAAAATTAAATATATTAATATATTAAAAAATATTAATATTAATATATTTTAATATTATAATATTAAAATATATTAATATTAATATTTATTAATAAATAAAATGTGAAACCCATATATTAATATATTTTAATATATATTAATAAATAAAATGTGAAACCCATATATTAATATTAATATATATTAATATTTATTAATAAAATAAATATTAATATATACTAATAAATAAAATGTGAAACTCATATATTAATATATTTTAATATATTAATATTAATATATATTAATATTATAATATTAATATATTTTAAAATATATTAATATATTTTAAAATATATTAATATATTAATATATTTTAATATATTAATATTCAGAATTTCAATCCATATCAACTCTACCAAACATGGTTTGGTTTTTCAGCATCATTTTTTCTCACACCAAAACCATCTGCACCAAACATGGTTTAGAACCAAAATAAAACCACACCAACTCCAACCAACCCAACTCCAACCAAACCAAAACCAAAAACCAACTTCACACCGTCTACCAAACAAGCAGTAAGTGTTCATTTTGAAAAGTCAAAATATTTTATCTGGTCAATTTACCAGTTTAACGTTCAAGCATTAAAGTTATAAAGCATATACACGGTAAATCATTACATCACTATAGTGGAACCATGGATAAATACGGTATTTCATTCACCAACCCCACAATAAAAGTCATCATCTTAAAAAGTTGGATTCCCCGAAAGGGACTTATAATTTGGGACGGAGGGAGTACTATATTAGCCCTTCATAGAAATCCACACTCTCTTAGTATGGCAAACATTTTTTTCTTTGATTTTGCATTCTCTTGCTAGTTCAACTTTACTTGAAAAACTCTAAATTATGGGTTATGAGGCACTGATTCTTCGATAACAGATTGCTTACTCATAGACTCATAGTGAATACGTGTGTGATACTGATTCTTTAAGTACTCATGGATACCTGCCAGATATTTTTTATAATCTTAAATTATAATTTACAATTTATAACATGTAACATATACTTCCATCGCCAATTTGATACGTTCTTAATTAATTCATAATACATTTTTGACAAGTTTAAATATTAAAATGTAACTTTTTTTTTCTCCAAAACATAATAAAGTGATGTGAAAGGAACTCCTAACGATACCAATATAGGGAACATTGGTTTCCAGTCTTAAACCAAGGGAAACAGGTTATACATAGACCACAAACCATGGTTTGCCGTTTGTTTATCGGTTTGAGTCGTGATCGCATGGTAGGGGCGGAGCCATGTAGTGACGAGCAGGGGGCACTATATGTGTGTTTAAGGATTAAAATAAATTATAAAAACAGTTGGCCCCTCCCAGAAATCTTAGCACCGTAATTTACAAAATAAACAAAACTTTTAAAAAGCCTCTTTGTAGCCTAAATATATATATATATAATGCTAAGATTATATTAGTAATTAAGGAATGGTAAGATTTTGAATTAATTTATTTTCATTCCAATTTTTTTGGTTAATAATTTACAAAAAGCAAAAAGAAAAAGATAAGGATTTGTATTTTTTTAACACTATTTCAATTTTATTTGCCGATTTTTTTTTTTTTTGTAGTTTAATTTTTAATTTCTTTCATTTTATAAACACATCGGGTCATATATTTACCCCATCATTAATCATTATATATTGACATTAGCTTCAAGATGTTTAATAATTTTTGATTCTCGTCATCGATCCATCGTCGGCAAGCTGATCGATCGGTAGCCTTACCGGTCAATCGGTAAAGCTGTGAGGTCTAATCCGAAAAAAAGAATATTCATATATACATATATAAATAAGTAAGAGTATTTTATATAAATAAAAATATATAAATAAATAATAAAAAATTTCATTAAAAAATATATATAATAATAAAATAAATATATTTCGCAAACCAGAGTTCGCGATTGATGGATTGTTGTGCGATCGACCAGATTGGCTAAAAACTATAATAATATCCATATATAATAATATATATATATATTTATATATTTTATCTAGTATAAAATATATTTATATAATAATTAAGTGAAAAAAAAAATCAAAATTTGTATATCTCTATATATATAAAATATAATATATATAAAATATATAAATAAATGTATATATATATATATATATATATATATATAATGTGTTTATTACTTTGTCTATGTAATATAATTAGATTTTTATTTTTATTTTTATATTTAGTTGATTGGATATTTGGTTATCGTTTACTTTTCTTGCTTAATTTCTCTTCTATTTTATTTTATTTATTTTGCTTTACATTAGTAGTTTATCCAAATGTATTATAATTTCATTTTTGAATATTTCATTGGTTGTATCGTTGGTTGACATGAACCGTCAAAGGAAACACTCTTTTTGGATTCTGAAATTGAAAGTATTGTGCTTAACTCTGTAAACAAGGAGAAAAATAATCCAATAGGAGAGAACCTAGCAATAGAAGACATGACTAACCATAAAATACAACCAATAAGATTAGGAGATTACTACACTCATTCTAGTTACATTTCTCCATTTGATATTGAATTACCGGACATTACGAAAGATCAATATGAGTTAACCCGGACATAACTGACATGTTACTATGATTTTATGGTTACAATAATAAAAACACGTATCAACATATTGATTTGTTTCTAGAAGTTTGTTTAACCACCAAAGTAGATGGATTAACGAATGAGGGACTGTGTTTAAGCCTTTTCCGTCTCTTTTTGAAAGATAAGGCAAATATGTGGTTTAAGACTTTAAAGCCAGATGTTAGAACAAGTTGGGAGACTCTTTAACTAGAATTCTTGTGTCAATTCTTTTTTATAAGTAGAACTATTGATATGCAGAATACTATATTCACTTTTTCACAGATTGTGGGAGAACAATTCCATGAAATGTGGGAACGATATAATGAAATTTTAAGGAAGTGTCCACACCATAATATCCCGAAACCCAACTTGGTGTATAATTTTTATAAGGGGCTTAATGAGACTTGTAGACAATTGGTAAATTTTGCATGTGGAGGAACATTTTATCTTACACTAGTAGATGAACTTTGGAAGTTGTTTGAAGATTTGAGTGAGAACTCATATCAAAATGCTTCAATAACTAGAGTTCCTAGGATAATTCTTAATAATCCTACAAGGTCCGAGGAATTGTACATGTCTATAAAAGTTAACGAGTTGAGCCGAAAGCTTGAAAAATCCACTACTCTTTCTCAACCTTCACCTAAAGAAGTCTGTCCCATATATTATGATTCTTCCCCTTTTGCCAACAACTGTCCAATGGCGTACCAAAACACTGAGGTAATTTCAGAGGAATTCAATACTACCCTTACTAATCCGGTTAATCATTCATGTTTTAATACGTACGGTACAGATTGGAACGATCTTCCCAAATTCTCATATTACTAATCGGGTATGAATCAAAATCAGAACTTCCATACAAATCCACAAACTTTTGAAGATTAGGAAAATTTCCAATTTTTTTCTCAACCCCTGAGTCCACCTCAATTCATACATCCTAATCTCAATCCACCTCCAAGGTCATCAATTTTCGAGGAAAAAGTATTAGATACTTTTAGTAATTTAGAAACCAATACACAAATGGTAGCTAATCTAAAAGGCCAACACATAAGTGCCTTAGCATCTACTAGTGGACCTAAACATGAGAAAATTCAGGCGAACATGACTTTTAGGAGCAGAAATGAAATTGATAAGCAAGTGGAGGAAAAGGGTTATGGCTGAGGACGAGTCACAAGAGGATTCAGAAGAAACTTTACAAAAGGGGCTTGAGCAACCTATTCTCCCATTGCAAGAACTAATTAAGATAACACATGAACCTATATAAAGTCCGATATTTTAACGTCTAAATTAAAAAAAATTAATGATTAAGTGCTTATGTGATTATGTGCTTAACATGACTTACGTGATTTATTTGTAATTAAATTTATAAGTTGCATGTTATATATTCATTTCGTGAATAATGAAAATTATTGAAAATGATTTTGAAAAATTAATGATGAAGGGGTAAATTGGTATTTTCATATGGGGAAGACTTAATGAGTTTGTAGAGAAATGGCTAAGTGTTGGTGTGTGTATGGCATTATGGTAAATCGAATGAAAGAGTTGGGTTAAATGGGTAAATTTAGGGTCATAATGGTGCTCTTGTGAATAAGGGGTAACCCTAGGGGCATTTTTGAAAAGTGAGTGTTGGATGATGGTACACATGTGTGTTGTCATGATTGTGGCCATTGGATGGTCTTCCTTCACCCATCTTCTTTCCTAGCCATTGGATAAAAAATCTCTACAACCCTAATATCTCTAACACACTTTGCCTATCATCTTCATCTTTTTCCACTCTTATCAAGAACACACACACACACACACACACTCTCTCCTTGCAAAGGGAATTTAGGCCACCTCTTGTTCCCCTTGGATTTTTGATTCATTTTGCCCTTTCCTACTCTTCATGCTTAGTGGGTGGTGAGCACTTGTGGTGGGTCTCTTGGTGTGAAGTTCTTGAACTCCATTTGGGTTGAGCATTGTTTCCAACCATCAAGTGGGATTTACTTGTGGTAGTTCTTAGTTTCATCTTGTGAAGAAGCTATTGGTGAGTTCACAATTTCCTAATCAACTGAATTTTTTTTCATGAATCCTAGTTTAGCTATCATTAGGGTTTGGTTTAATTCTTGTGGTTGTAGTCACTTTTGATAATTAAAGCTTGTTTTTAACACAATTGTAATCTTGTTTTAACTAAATGTGTAAAAATATTTTTGAGTATTGTTTATTTATGGCATGTTCTAGAACATAACCATGTTTAGTGTTAGATAAGTCATTTTGGTTTCAACGACATCTACAAGCTTCGACAAAGGCAAAATCAAGCATTGAAGTAGTTAAGAATACAAGTCAAACACAAAAGTGAGTGTATTGAGGAAAAATGTCTCCCAGAAGGCGAAAATGACATTTTCCAAAGCCATGAGTTCAAGGAAAAAGTATTGTGGATTCAAGATGGTCATTTTGGCACAGTTGTGGAGAAAGGTGGTTTTAACAAAAATTCCTACGCTTACAAAAGTAAAAAGTGGCCAGAAAGTGAAAAGCTACACTTGACCCTACACTTGGGCCTACGCTTAAAGCGTAGCGACAACAGAATTTTTGTAACTTTCTGTTGTGTTGTCCGTTTTGCCCTCGTTTTTTATTCTATGATGCGTTCACATCTCCCACACCTCGAAGTATGTGTAAAACACCTATTATTAATCAAAGAGTAGGGTTTGGATTCTTTGATGGTGAAATTACTAAAAAGGACGAATTTAGGGTTTGCTTCATCATTCTCTATAAATACCAAGGACTATAAGAGAAGAGGCTACAGTTTGTGAGAGATCTCTACAGTTTTCTATCGTTTAAATTCTTCTACAGAGATATATATAGAGAGATAAAATCATTGAGTGATCATATATATTCGAGTTCTCTCTTATTATTGGGATTTTCCAATTGCGTTTCTACACCGAAGATCTTATGTACAATTAAATGATCTAGTTGCATAAAAATCATCACACTGCCTATCATAACGTGATTGCGTTGATCCGTTGAAGAACGGAGCCGTCTAAGTATGGAGATCGGAACATGAGGCTTCGTGGTTATTTGATCAGTTGAGAAGCGGAGCTGTCTTAGTGCGAAGATCAGAGCAGAAGGCTTCGTGGTTATTTGATCCGTTGAGAAGCAGAGTCGTCAGAGTATGGAGCAGAGCGAGAACTTCGTGGAGCGCGAGTGAATCTAGACTTTTAGACATCGAGTGAAGAACAACATATTACATCGGTTGTAAGTACTGTTTTCATAGAGTCTGTACAAATTCTATGATTTATAATGCATCGATACCCGAGCATATTCGTGGTTATTACTTGGAGCCTTTCCAAGGTTTTCTACGTAAAAATATTGTGTGTCTCTATTGCTTTATTTTCTGGACTTAGATTAATCTTTGCATGATTTATTTTAATAGTAAATTGGATTAAAATTGACTTTTTCGCAATTAATTTTAATTTGTCAATAAATTCACAAAAAGTCTATTCACCCCCTCTTCTAGGTTATTTTCATTGATCGTCTAGGTAATTTCAATTGGTATCAGAGCGTGGTTGCCCCGTTTTAGGTTAACTACCTAGGGTTAGATCTTGAACTTAGACGATGGAATTTCTTCGTAAACGAGATTTTCTTGATATGCCCCATATTGTTGATAGGTTAAATAATTAGGGTGATGATGATTGTGATGATTCTCTTCAAGCTAAGTACAATAAATTGAATGATAAGTACACTCATCTTAGCGAAGTTTTCTCAAAATCTATTGGTAGATTTAAAAGTGTTGACAAGGAAAAAGAATCCTTAAGAGAAGAATTAACCAGCATTACTCATGAATTTAATCAACACATGACTGATAAGTCTAGATGGATTGAAAATTTGAGAAAGTCTGAAAAAGAAAGACAGGAGATTTTAAAGAGAGTAGAAGATCTCAATAAGGAATTAATAGCTATAAGATCTGATTTGATTGAGAAATATGTGAAGATTGGAGATTTGGAGAAGAATTTGGAAGATGCTAACTCAACTATTCATAGATGGTCTAGTGAAACTAATAAGTTTGATCATATGTTGAATGTAGGTAAATCTGTGAGAAATTCTAAAGGTTTGGGGTTTGTAGGAACACCGAGTAATCATAATGTCATTCCCAAAACTATTTTTGTTAAGGGATCTCATGTAGAATCGAGTTCTTCTCAAGGTAAGTATGATAGGAATTTTAATGCTTAATCTTATGTCAGAAAACCTGTTGAAAGAAGTGTTCTTTTTACCTCTAAGGTTTTGAATAATGGTTTTCAAAAGTTTGTCCTGATATGCCATCATTGTGGAGTGAAAGGTCACATTCGACCTTTGTGTTCAAAGTTAAAAGGAAAGACTTTGAAGTCTAAGAGGAAATCTAGAACTCAGAAAAGACCCAATGATGAAAATCAAATTAGGGTTTTGAGTAAAGATATAAAGAATTTGTCTAACCATGCAAGTAAAACACCTAAGATTAGACAAGCATGGGTTAGAAAAGGTGAGCCACAATATTGTGATGCTCATACATGGGTTAGAAAAGGTGAGCTATATTATTGTAAGGCTCATACTGAACTTAAAGCATGTGACTTTAGTTTCGTGTGTTTAGATAGTGAATCCTCTAGGCACATGACAGGAGATAAGTTAGTGGTTGATAATCTCAAGGATAATAATGGTAAGAATGGTTCTTTTGATGAAAATAAAAAGTTTAAAGGTTTAGGAAAATGCACCATTGTTGCTTCTGGTCTACCTAAACTAGAACATGTTGATTGTGATAAGGGACGAAATGCTAATTTGCTTAGCATTATTAGCCAGATATGCAATGATTATCAATAAGTCAATTTCTGTCGTGATAAATGCATTATTAATGACTCTTTTAGAAATTGTCTTATGGAAGGTGTACGTACATATGATAATCGTTATCGTATATTTCCTAAATTTAGTACTGAGAAAGCTCTTGAGTATATATCTACAGATTCTCAGTCAACAGACATCTCTACAAAATCATTATGTTTTCAAAAGCATGTGCATCTTAGAAAATCTAGTGGCATGTTATCATTAGGATAAATGTCTTCATATGTATCATTTTAGGAATATCTTGCATTATCTTTTATCCTAGAATTGATACATTATCATGCATTTTGTATTATTTGCATGTTTATTTTTATTTTATTTTTTATGAATGCATCATGTTTTACGACTAATAGGATTATTCATGCATGAATTATTATGACAAAAATGATAAAAAAAAAATTTAGAATAAAATTCTTAGCATGTTGAGCTTGGTTAAGGATACAAATGGTTGTCATATTTCACTTTATTCTCATATTTATTTTTCTTATTTTACTTATGGGAATTAAAGTTTTTAGTCTAACTTGAGGTTATGAGTTATTCACTTGACATGTTTAAGTATTATTTTTGGAACTCATCAACTTTGGGTGCTTGTTTTACTTTGGAGATGACTGTAATACTTGTTGAAACTTTTAGTCTTTTTTATCTAATTCGAAGTGATATGTAGGTTGATGAGCTATGTTAGATTGATCTATGCTTTTAAATACCTTTTGCATGCTTATGAATGTTGTGTGATGTTGAAAAGAGGAAAGAATGAGATGTTTAGATTATAGAAATGCAAAAAGTAGTTGCTCGATCTGAGTAACCAGGCCTCTTACCTCAGTATGCATTGAGTGTTCACGTAAAAATGGGAGAAGACTAATGAGCATAAATCCCATGGAAGAAGCTCGGGCCCAGTTGGTCGGGACTGAAAATCCTCGCTGGAAAGTCCGGAGCTTAGAAAGATAAAAGGGATATGGTGAAAAAGTTGAAAAGGTGAAAAGAATAAATTGTGTGATAATGGGTTATTTGTTTTAACAAGCAATAAGATCCAAGTTAACGATTTGACTTCTAGCTTAGGTTTTGAACCGAAGTATCATCACGATTAGTGAGGAGATTGTTAGAATTAGCACGTATTGCTTTCATCTTAGTTGTTTGCTTGCACCTGAATATTTTTCATATATGCAAATACTTTGTAAAGCTTGTCTTATGACTACTTATGACTATAAGGTACGTGTGTTGATTTTCTTCACTATCTTGTGTATAATAGCTAAGTAAAAAATGTGAATATGATGTTTTAATGATAAGCTTATTGTCTCTACTGCCCCACTCACATGTTTCTAAGAACAAAATTATTTTTTGTTATGGATTTTGCGTTCATGCAGTAGTCTTAAGTTCATGCATTGTAGAGATTTATGTTACTTGAGAATCTGGATATAATTTAATAGAGAACTTTATCTTAGTACTTAGTGTTTGACTTAGATTCTCTAGAGTCTCCTCTGTGATCTTTTCCTATATTTTCATCTTAAGGTATTCTTTGGTTTCTTTCATGTGCTTTGATTGTTTTTGTTGTTCCTTGTCATTTCAGTGACAAAAATGGGGAGAAATATCAAGTAAAGGGGAGTAATGGTTTTAGGGGGAGAAGTATTAAGCAAGGGGGAGTAATGATTGTAAGGGGAGAAAGAGTGTGTTTTATGATCATTATGCTTACTTGGGTATTGTGTTTTTCTTATGATCATTTTATATATGTTTTCCACATTTAGGGTTAATGGCTTGTTTAGTATTGTGGTTACAGGATTGGTAAACCATCATGAAAACAATGTGATAGTTTATATCTATGTTTGTCGGTGTGTGTTCATAGGTATAGATGTTATGTTGTTATTTGTGAGGCTATATTGTAAAACATGGTTTTGTCTCAGAAATGTCAAGGGGGAGATTGTAAGAACATTTTTTAGTATTTTTTATTTATGGCATGTTCTAGACAATAGCCATGTTGAGTGTTAGATAGGTCGTTATGGTTTCAACGACATCTACAAGCTTTGATAAAGGTGAAATCAAGCATTGAAGTAGTGAAGAATACAAGTGAAGCGCAAAAGTGAGCGTATTGAGTAAAAATGTATCCCGAAGGGCGAAAATGACATTTTCCAAAGCCGTCACTTCAGGGAAAAAGTATCGTGGATTCAAGACGGTCATTTTTGCGTAATTGCGAACAAAAATGGTTTTAACAAAAATGCCTATGCTTACAAAAGTAAAAAGTGGCTAGAAAGTGAAAAGTTACGCTTGGCCCTACGCTTGAACCTACACTTAAAGCATAGCGATGACAAAATTTTTGTAACTTTTTGTTGTGTTGTCCGTTCTGCCCCCGTTTTGATTCTATGATGCATTCACGACTCCCATACCTCGAAATACGTGTAACACCTATTATTCATCAAAGAGTAGGATTTGGATTGTTAGATGGTGAAATTACCAAAAAGGGCGAACTTAGGGTTTGTTTCATCATTCTCTATAATTACCAAGGACTACAAGAGAGAAGGCTACGGTTTGTGAGAGATCTCTACAATTTTCTATCGTTCATATTCTTCTACAGAGATATACAGAGAGAAATAAAATCATTGAGTGATCATATATATTTGATTTCTCTCTTATTATTTGGATTTTCCAATTGTGCTTCTACACCGAAGATCTTATGCACAATTAGATGATCTAGTTTCTAAAAAATCATCACACCGTCTATCGTAACGTGGTTACGTTGATCCATTGAAGAACGGAGCCGTCTGAGTACGGATATCAGAGCAGGAGGATTCATGACTATTTGATCCCTTAAGAAGTATAGTCGTTTGAGTGTGGAGATCGTTACAGGAGGCTTCGTGGTTATTTGATCCATTGTGAAGCGGAGCCGTCAGAGTATGGAGCGAAGTGAGAGCTTCATGGGGCGCGAGTGAATCTAGAATTTCAAACGTCGAGTGAAGAACAAAAGATTACATTGGTTGTAAGTACTATTTTCATAGAGTTTGTACAAATTCTCTGATTCATAGTGCATCAATACCCGAGCATATCCGTGGTTTTTACTTGGAGTCTTTCCAAAGTTTTCCACGTAAAAATATCGTGTGTCTCTATTGCTTTATTTTTTGCACTTAGACTAATATTTGCATAATTTATCTTGATAATGAATTAGATTAAAATTGACTTTTACGTAATTAATTTTAATTTGTCAATAAATCCACAAAAAGTCTATTCACCCCCTCTCTAGGCTATTTTCATTGATCATCTAGGAAATTTCAAAATGGTGTGTTGATAGTTTTGGAGGAATTATGAATCAACCATTATCTCTCTTGGAAGCTCTCTTTTGAACTCTTGAACTTGTGGTTGCTTGTGCCCTTTTGCACCTCTTGAATTAGCCTTGTTTGGATTGAGGTAGGGGAAAAATGAGTTATTTTAATTTTTGTACGAGGGTGTGTGTGTCTATGTATATATATGCGATGTATATATGCTTGTTGAGTCTTGATAACTTAGACGAGAAACTAGGCCCTTAAAAAACATGATTGTGTGATAATAATGCTTATTGTGGAAAGTTTCTTATATGTGTGTGATTATGAGCATGTTGATAATTTGGACATAATATATTACATAATAATGTAAAACATGTGTTATGATGAGGCATGGTTTTAATTGAGAACCTTTTTGCATATTGAGTATACCTTGTCGTGTTGAGTACATTGGTGTTATTCTATGCGGGTCATATAACCATATATGAGTAGACTTGAGTCGGATCGTTGCTACAACTGGCCAGGGGGTATTTCCACGACCCACAAAAATTAGTACGTCTGAGAACTGTGGTATAGGGTTGGATTGCGCCGCCCTCAAAGTCGCGAGTCGGACTCGTGCATTCGATCTTCAGATCCTAAGTCTCGGGCCGTGCATTTGAGTTTCCTTGATTGAGCATATATGTCATCTTCAAGTGAACAACTAGGCGACAACTTATATCTGTAACCATAACAGTTAACGTGTATACATTGGGTAATGTTGAGTGACATTGCATTTAAATTGGAATATATATGATTGTGATATTCATGTCGATGCATGTTATATTAGTGAATGATTATGATGTGAGTTTGTTGGGGAAATGTTTTGTTGGGTTCGATGGGTCCCAGATTGGCGTGAGAGCCATGTGGGACAAAAGACCGACTTAGGACTAATAGCATGTACCTTGAGTGGGTCGAATAACTCAGACTACCGAGGTTGAGGCGATGACGCTTCCTCTACTAGGCTAGTGAGTTCACCCGACGACTTTATACATTTTTGAAGTGATGATCCCACTACGGGAGGCCCGTAGTCTCTCCCTGGATGTCAAGAGTTTTGTCCATCCTTTTGTGCATGGGTGGCGGACCGTATTACTTTTGTAGAGCATTAGTGTGATATACATGTATACACATGTTTCCTTTTTGCAAACTTATATTTCAACTAAGAAGATTCTATTCTTTTGTCGACTAGCATGTTAGCCGGATAATTTTTATTTCAATGTACCATCCTCGGAGCACTATACGGGGGGATTTATTCTTTTGGTGCACTTCTGTGCCGAAAACGTAAAATTACTCCTTTTGTGAAAACTATGACATGTAATGCCTAGTAGCGCTTTAAATGATGAAATCTATGGACTCCTTCGTTTTTGGTAATTATAGAATTTATTAGTATTTATTGAAGTTATTTGGTGATTTTTCGGAAAATGACATTTTTCTCAATTTACGGATGAATCCTTTTAGTTCTCAAGAAAAACCCCTTTTCACCTACCCATGATCCTGGGAAAGTTTAGTGTTTTATAAATTATTTTAAATTCATTTTTCATGAGAAATTTGGTATTTGAAAACCCAGTGGTATCACAAGTGGAGACCGGGGGAAAGACAGAGAATTTACTAAAATTTTGAAAAACATTTATTCACTTTTTTTAAACCTGCATTATTTCAAGTACTCGGTGGAGTGATGTTAGTGCGCCATGGCACGGGGATAACGTGAAAGTCTTCTATTTGTGCGCTATGTTGCACGCCTTAGCGCAGGTATCGAGTACTCAAAGTTTGGCTACCGAGTACTCGACCTCTATTGTTTTGGGTACTCTTTTCCATATTGTTCGCATTCTCTTCCACGTATTCCACTACTTCTCTCACCATACCTTGGGCATGTTATAATGACTTTTGAGGCAGGTTTTGTTAGATTGAGAGATCGGTTTGGAATCATATTTTTGCTTCCGCCTTTATCCTTTTTGTGGTTAATTCATTCTCTATCACTATTGGAGTTCTTGGACTCCATTGGCGGAGTTTCAAATTTTGGGGCGTGACAACTTGGTATCAGAGCATGTTCTTTCTTTTTGGGATGACGGGTAAGGGTCGTTATCACTTTTCGTTTCTTATTTTTTTCCTTTTTTGTTATTTGTTTAACTGTTAGATCTTGTTTCTTAAATGTCGTTGACTTATGCATGTGTCGGCATGATGTTGTGGTTTTGTTTGGTGTACCTTGATTGTACTTGTACCTTACATGTTTCATTGTTTTTATATAATGAGCGATTCCGCCACGTAGAGGTCGACCGTGTATCATTAGTAGAGAACTGGAATTACCTAACGTTATAGAGCAAGCTTTTGCAAATGAAAGTGGTGATGCTCCAGAACAAGTGCCTCTGATCATTGATGAGAATGTGCCTGCACCTCCCAATGTTGGGGAGCATGTATCAGCGACTCCTTTCATGGACGGTGATCACTTTTTCCGTGATTTAGCGACAGCTATTGGACAAGCTTCTCAAGGACACCGTGTTGAGGATGAGAGTTCACGTGCTCAGAAGGCTCTCAATGATTTCTTAAGGTTGGACATGTCTACCTTCAAGGGCGGTCCGGATCCGTTTATGGCGGATGATTGGCTAAAGCAAGTTACCAATGGGTTTGACATGTTGAAGATAATTGATGATGATGTGAGGATCATGATTTCTTCTTATCGGCTTACCAAGGATGTCGGTGGTTGGTGGAAATCGGTTGCCAACACAAGGGATATTAAGGCTATCACTTAGGCGGACTTTCGCACACTTTCTTGGATCGGTTCTTCCTGCCACATACTAGGATGGGCATGAGAGACCGTTTTGGTGAGTTGGTTTAGGGAGAGATGTATGTCACCAAGTACGAGCTTCAATTCACCAATTTGTCTCGACTCGCACCTGAGATGGTGGCGGATGAGGAGGTGAAGGCTGGCCGCTTTGTGAGGAGGTTTGAGATGAAATCTCAAGTCAAAGATCATAGTGGTTGGCATGCCGACTTAACGGGATACCATTACAAAGGCATTGATTATTGAGGAGGATGCTAGAGAGTACTGACAACTTCGTGACTCTAGGGCCAAGAGCTTCAGAGGTTCTTCTTTGGGCTTTGGGAATAAGAAGAGGCAGCGTGAGGGTACTTCGGCTCCTGTTACACAGTAGCAGTAGCGTTAAGGACAATCTGCACATTCATTTCGGGTATCTTCAGGTTCTACTCGCCTGTATGTTGTTTGTTTTCAGTGTAATCAGCCAGGGTACAAGAGGCCAGAGTGTCTGTCTCGCAAGTAGGGATAGAGCAGTGGTTTAATGCGTAGCATGGGTTGCTTCCAGTGTGGACAGTCTAGTCACTTGGGCTTTAATGCAAATATAAGTTAATTTCGGGATTTTAGCAAAATGTCTGATTCAGAATGATACTTAGAAGATAAAAGCACTAAGTTCGTAGCGAAGTACAAGCAGCCAAAGCATAATTTCATAGAATATTAAAATATTCAAATTCGGGGTTCACCAATCGATCGGTGGGATTCTCGATCGATCAGTAGTGCCAATATTGGGATGAGTGCGAATACATTCTGTTGAAATACTAGCTCCTTGTGCAAATATATTGAAGGATAGACTGGTCCATTCATAGCTATTACTTGGTCCTCACACCAAATCTTCTTGGAGTGCAAGCAAAGACATGGCATAATTACATCAACTTTTATCTATAAATATGTGAAGACTTCATGAAGAAAGACAATCTTTGATCAGAGTTTGATCATTCAGGACATTGAAGTCTTATACAAATTTTCTTTCTAGAGATAATATTCTTCTCAAGAACTCAAGAACCAACCAACCAATCATGGAGATGATTTCTACATCGATGATGCAGTATTCTTCTTCCATGAGCGGCTAGTCGGTATCTAGGGTTTCCAATGAAACACTAACCGAGTAATGTAGAACTTTAATTAATTTTATTGCAAATAGGGGAAGCTAAAGAACACTTATATGATGATTATGTAGTGAGAGAACGAACGTATTACCTAAATAAGATTCTTTGGTAATTCTCTTCTTGTCTTAGATTGAATTAATAATTAATCTTGAACAACTATGTTTTATCAGTAGGGGCTGGAACCCCGAAGATTTAATAATGGTTTCTACATAATGATTCTTAATTGGCATGATAAAGTCTTAGGTTTACAGAGGCATGCTAAGAGGAAATGATATAGGCATTTTTTAATTTAATGTTTTAGGAGTAGTTGTAGCATAGATGCATGCACTAATCATACTTTATTTTAAGATGGGTCATAGTGAATCGGACTGATTACATCTCTTTGGGGAATAGGTAACTACTTGTATCGTTACTAATCTGATTCATATAAGATGTATCTCCATCTTGCAATATTATGATTAAAGGACTATATTATGAGGCTAGTGGTTGAGTTGGAACAAAACCCTAGACTTGTTTATCTTGAATTAAAATAAAACAATTATCTTTTTATTTATTTTATGTTTAGTAGATTATAAAACAAACCAATCAAACAACGTTTAAAATATAATTCAATTTGCTACTTTACAATTATTTGAAATATGACTTTGATCTTTGTGGTTCTATAACCTTCTCTACCCAACTATATTAAATATTGCTCGCGTACTAGCGACTAAGAGGTAAAACTAGTGATATGTGCCAAATATTGACTATTTTAGGCACCTATCTTACTATTGTTATGTCTTTTCATTCCATTATCTGGTATTTTTATGTCGTTTGTGTGTTTAAGTGTGTTTCAGGAGTTTAATGAAGAAAAAGAGTTAACTTTGGTGAACTAACTAAAGACATGCTCATTTATATTTAAGAGGACAGCTTAAATAAGTGTTTTTGAGAGAAACGTGTCTCTCGGAGGGCAGAAATATCATTTTTTCGAGCCGCAACTTCAAGAATCATAACAAGGGAGTCGAAAGGGTTCAAATGGCACTAATCCCAAGAAAAGTTGGGTCCGAAGGTTTTACTACGCTTCTCCTATGCTTCCAGTAGCTAAAAGTGGCTAGAAAGAGCCATTTCTACACTGGACCTACGCTTGAAGCGTAGCTACCGTGTTTTCAGTACAAACTTTTAACCAACTTCGGATGGCCATATCTCGGTCAAACATGTCTAAATTGTGTGATTCTTGAACCTAACATTAAGAGCTTGAAGTCAAATTTCCAAAAATCTATTACTCGTATCCATCCAATGTGTGTAGCTCCAGATATGATCAAAAGAGTGAGATGTGTCCTGCAAAAAAAACTGGAAATTTCATATTCGGGCCAAAATCCTATTTTTGACCCGAATTGATCCGTTTTGACCCAGTTGACATTGTGTGCACCCCAAGAGATTCCAACATGTATATAATACATATTTAAATCATATTAAACATCTTTTGATCAGGTTTTAAGGAAAGTCACTACAAAGGGGAATCCTACTCCAAACAGGACAAGTCTATTGCAACTAGGATTTCCCTCATCTTTGTCTATAAATACCAAGGTCTGGACCATATCTAAGCGACTTCTCTTTTCATTATATTAACATATCATTCAAAGGGAGGAGACATTCAAGACCGAGAGATCCGTAGAAAAACATCATGGAGGGCGTTTCTACATCAACGATACAGTCTCCTTCTACCATGAGCAACTCATTCGGTATCTAGGGTTTTGTTAGAAAACCCTAGCCAAATAATGTAGTTATTTTATTTGTTTCAATTGTAAAGAGGGGAAGTTGTGACCATACTGTGATAATTGTAGTAGATGTGTGATCATTTTTATTCTTGATATAAGATCTTATATTTGTTCTAAATTATTTTCTTAGATTGAATGAATATATTATCTTACTCAATCATGATTATTCACTATGGGCTAGAACTCAGATGCTTAATTCATGATTTTCTACACAATGGTGCTTAACACTTGGAAGTCTAGGTTTACACAGGTTATGCCTCGGCGATGTAATATAGACATGCTTTAGTTTAATTTCATGCAGTAGGAGTAGATTAGAGTAAATTAAATAGCATGCACTAGTTACACTCTGTCAGGACATGGGTTATAGCGAATCCGGTTGACGGTATCCTTTTTGGGGTTGTGTTCGACTATTTGCGGTATGACCTAATTCATAGTTAAGGATTGTCTTCTTGCAATTGAGCAATTAGAGAATTATATTATGTCGTTAGTGGTGGAGGAATGAAACCGTAGATTTTCTCTATATTGTTCTTTTCTTAATCTATCTTTATTTGCTTTCTTAGTTAATTAATTAATCAATCACAAACAACAAACTATATTTTTCTAGCAATAGTAATTCGAGAATATTATTTTACGAGAATTCAGAATATGACTTAGTCTCTGTGGGATCGATAACCTTTCTCAAGCCGAACTGTATTCAATACGATTCGTGCATTTGATATAGGTAAAACCTAAGTTGTCATAAGGGACTGTTTTTAATCATTTTTTTGTCAACCCTAGACATACATAAAGTTTTTGGTGCCGTTGCCGGGGACTAACGGATATTTTGAGTTTTAATAATTTAGTATACTTGAATTGTTTGTATTGTATTATATTTAAAGTTGGATTGTGTGTTTTTGCGAGGTACATTAAAAAGCGCAAAAGGGATCGGCGGAGCAGTGAAGATTGCGTCATTGGACCACTTGAGAGTTTAGTGTGGCTTAATTTTACGCATAATCTTAGATTTATTTTCTGTACATAGTTAGTTTTTATTTTAAAAAAAAAAAAAAATTTGCAGTTTTTGTGTAAACTATTAGAAAGTTTGATTTTCGCAAAAGAGGAGAGGTTATTTTAGTGGAAAAGGGTCATTGAACAAAACTCACTATTTAACATTGAGCCGAGTTGAGTTTAGGTCGAAACACGTCATTTAGGACCTCAAAACCACGATTTTGTGATTGTCGGAAAAAAATGTATAATGGTTATACCAATTCGGCTAGTGTTCCATATTATAATTCATACAACCCGGATTGGAGAAATCATCCGAATTTCTAATACCAACAACTAGGTATAGAAAATTCATACCAAAGCTTTAATGAGGATCCACGATACTTTGATCATGGATTAGGGTATCGATCATATAGTCAAGATTATTATTCTCAACCATCTAATGAATTCCAATTTAAGGAGTCAAATGCATATTCGTGTCCGGAGCCATTGTCTTTTGCATAGAAATTCTTAGCAAAATTAAGTGACACTAGAGCAAGAGCAACCACTTGTCCGAAGTCATTGTCTTCTGAAGAAAAATTCCTAGCATCTTTGAGCAATACAGAGACAATTCATACTTTCCGAATACTGAAAATCCTCAACCAAGTTTCAAAAGAAGTCAATAACCATTCAGTACTCAGGATTTTCAGTTCCAATACTACCCAATCACCCAAATCCTTCAACCAAAATTAACCACAATTTCGAAATAAAAATCCACCATTCAGAACACTTCGTTTTGAAGATGAGATAATGAGTGACTTGAGGGAGTTAAAAAATCAATATAATTAGTTTCACGCAGCCATCCAATTGATAAACTCTCATTCTCAAGCCTTGACTAAGGTAGAAACCCAAAAATGGCAATTAGCTGATACTTTAATGAGAATGTAGGAAGTGTTCAATCAAGTGGTAAATAATTTTGAAGATAAGGAGGATGGGTGCTGAAATTACCTAGACGATCAATGAAAATATTATAGAGGGGGGGTGAATATGTTTTTTTTGGATTTATTGACAAATTAAAATTAATTGCGGAAAAATTAATTTTAATCCAATTCTCTATCAACATAAATCATGCAAAGAATAATCAAAGTGCAAAATATAAAGCAATAGAGACACACAATATTTTTACATGAAAGACCTTGGAAAGACTCCAAGTAAAAACCATGGATACGCTCAGGTATCGATACAATATGAATCAAAGAATTTGTATAGACTCTATGAAAATAGTACTTACAACCTATTTAATCTGTTGTTCCTCACTCGACGTCTGAAAGTCTAGATTCACTCACGCTTCACGAAGCTCTCGCTTCGTTCTGTACTCTGATGACTTTGTTTCTCAATAGATCAAATAACCATAAGCCTTCTACTTCGATCTCCGCACTTAGATGACTTTGTTTCTCAAACGAATCAATGCAACCAAGTTGCAATCATCGGTGTGTAGATTTTTCAGAATCTAGGTCATTCAATCGTGCATAAGATGGTCGATGTAGAAGCACAATAAAATCAACCCCCCCAAAAAAAGAGAACTAGAAGAATCACGTAATGATATTTTCTCTCACTATCTTTATCTCTGTAAAAGAATATGAATAATAGAATACTGCAGAGATCTCCCTTAAAAATCCTAGCCTCCTCTCTTGTAGACCTTGGTATTTATAAAGAATGATGAAGCAAACCCTAAGTTCGTCCTTTTTGGTAATTTCACCATCAAACAATCCAAACCCTACTCTTTGATGAATAATAGGTGTTTTACTCGTACTTCGATGTGTGGGAGTCGTGAACGCATCATAGAATCAAAACGGGGGCAGAATGGACAAAACAATAGAAAGTTGCAAAAATTGTGCCATCGCTATGCTTTAAGCGTAGGTCCAAGCGTAGGGTCGAGCGTAGCTTTTCACCTTTTGGCCACTTTTTACTTCTGTAACCATAGGATTAGGCATAGACACTTTTGTTAAAACTATTTTTCTCCGCAATTGTGCCAAAATGACCGTCTTGAAGCCACGATACTTTTTCCTTGAAGTGATGGCTTTGAAAAATGTTGTTTTCGCCCTCCAGGAGACATTTTTCCTCAATACACTCACTTTTGCACTTCACTTGTATTATTCACTACTTTAATGCTTGATTTCGCCTTTGTCGGAGTTTGTAGATGTCGTTGAAACCAAACCGAGCTATCTAACACTTAACATGGTTATTGTCTAGAACATTCCATACATAAACAATTACAATAAATGTTCTTACAATCTCCCCCTTGTCATTTCTAAGACAAAAACATGTTTTACAATATAGCCTCACAAATAAAAACATAACATCTATACCTATGAACACACACCAAAAAATATAGATATAAACTGTCACATTGCTTTCATAACAGTCTACCAATCCTATAACCACAACATTGAACAAACCATTAAACGAAAGTGTGGAAAATATATATATATATAATGATCATTAGAAAAACTCAATATCCATGTAAGATCATTACTCCCCCTTACTCAATACTTCTCCCCGTAAAACCATTACTCTCCCTTACTCAATATTTCTCCCCCTTTTTGTCACTAAAATGACAAGGAATAATAAAAACAATCAAAGCTCATGAGAGAAACAAGGAAAACCCATAAAATGAAACCATAGGGAAAGGATAATAGAGGAGACTCTAGAGAATCTAAGATAAGCACTAAATACTAAGATAAAATACTCTATAAGATTATATCCAGATTCTCGAGTAACATAAATCTCTACAATGCATGAACTTAAGACTAATGCACGAATGCAAAATGCAAAACAAATAAAAATAATTTTGTTCTTAAAACCATGTGAGCAAGGCAGTAGAGACGATGAGTTAATCATTAACACATCATATTCACGTATTTGACTTAACTATTATACACATGATAGTGAATAAAATAGTACATTGTAGATATAAGCAGTCACAAGGAAAGCTTTACATATCATTTGCATATATGAAAAATATTCAGGTGCAAACAAACAATTAAGATGAAAAAAATACGTATTAATTCTAACAATCTTCTCACTAACCGTGATGATACTTCAGTTCAAAACCCAAACTAGAAGTCAAATCTTTAACTCAGGCCTTATTGCTAAATAATGAAAACATAATTTAATCTTTTCAACATTTTCATCATATCCCTTTTTATCTTTCTAAGCTCCAAACTTTCCAGCGAGGATTTTTAGTCCCAACCAACTAGGCTTGAGCTTCTTCCATGGGATTTATGCTCATTAGTATTCTCCCCTTTTTACGCGAACACTCAATGCTTACTGAAACAAAAGACCCAGTTACTCAGATCGAATAACTATTTTTTGCATTTCTATATTTTAATCATTTCATTCTTTCCTCTTTTCCACATCACCACAACATTCATAAGCATGCAAAAAGTATTTAAAAACATAGATCAATCTAGCATAGCTTATGAACCTACATATCACTTCGGATTAAATGAGAAAGACTAAAAGTTTCAATAAGTATTACAGTCATCTCTGAAGTAAAACAAACACCCAAAGTTGATGAGTTCGAAAAACAATACTTAAACATGGCAAGTGAATAAATCATAACCTCATGTCAGACTAACAACTCCAATTTTCATAAGTATAATAAGAAAAGTAAATATGAGAATAGAGTGAAATATGACAACCATTTGTACATTTGGGCAAGCTCAACATGCTAAGAATTTTATTTTAAAATTTTTATCATTTTTGTCATAATAATGCATGCATGATCAATCATATTAGTCGTAAAACATGATACATACATGAAAATAATAAAAATAAATAATAATAATAAACATGCAAATAATATAAAATGCATGATAATGTATCAATTCTAGGATAAAAAATAATGCAAGATATTCCTAAAATGATACATATGATAACATTTATCCTAATGATAACATGTCACTAGATTTTCTAAGATACACATGCTTTTGAAAATCTAATGATTTTATAAAGATGTCTGTTGATTGAGACTCTGTGGATATATAATCAATACCTTTCTCAAAATTAGAGTTATGTGCTAGACATGCAGAATAAGCAACCAAACAATTTAATTCATCTTTTCTAACCCACACTTGTTTAACTCTTGGTGCTCTATTTTCTAGCCTAGTCAACCTCTTCACCTCTTTACTCAACGCCCAAATTTGATTTTCAAAATTGGGTCTTTTTTGAGTTCTACGCTTCCACTCTGATTTCAAAGTTTCTCCTCCTAACTTTGAACACACGGGTCGAATATGACCTTTCACTCCACAGTGATGACAAATTGGGATAAACCTTTGATAACCATGATTTGAACCCTTATTGACTCTAGAGGTAAAGGGAGTCTTACTCTCAATAGGTTTTCTGACATAAGATTGAGTATTCAGATTCCTATCAGACTTACCTTAAGAAGAACTAGATGCTTCTTGGGAACCCCTTACAAAGGTTGTGTTGGAAACGTTGTTTGAATCACTCAATGTTCCTTTGAATCCCAACCCCTTTGTATTTTCGGAAAATTTTCCCATACTCAACATATGACTCAGCTCAAGTGTTCCTCTCGACCATTTATGGATAGTTCAGTTAACATCCTTTAATTCCTTTTCCAATCCCTTAATCCCTGTATATTTCTCACTCAATTCCAATCTTAGAGTTCTTAATTCCTCATTGAGACCATCTACACACTTCAAAGTCTGAGTCCTTTCTTGTTCAGACTTGGTCAACTCTTCTCTTAAGGACTGTCTTTCCTTATTAACATTTTTGAGTTGAGCAATATATTTTGTGAAAACTTTGCTTATATGAACTTACTTTTCATAAAGCTTATTGTTTCTTCATACGAATCCCCACGATCTTCATTTTGATCAGAATCTTCAGCTTCAGACATTGCCCAACTCACAACAATTTTCTCAACTTCCTTACTTTGTGCTACAAATGCAGTGAAATTCTCAGACTCATCAGCCACGTCAGACTCAACAAAATTACTATCATCATCTGATCCATCACTCTAAGTAACAACTATACATTTTGTCTTTTTCTTCTTATTGGCACACTCAACAGCTATGTGACCGAACCCTTGACACTCAAAATATTGAGGTTTCTTATTTTTAGGGTCAATCTTGTCATTCCGATTTTGGACTTTTCTATTTTTAGAATCATAAAATTTATCTCCAAATTTTTGTCCTTTAATCAATTTTTGACCACAAGAAGATTTTAAAAATTTATGAAACTACTTCATTATCATATCAAACTGAATTGGTTTACTCTCACTCTCCTTATTTGACTCACTAGGATCCTCCTTAGTGGTTCTAAAATCTATGCTCTTATCTTTTGTACCACTCAACTTTTTAGAGGATTGAGCACACATCTTTATCTCATAAGATTTTAAATTCCCTGCCAACTCTTCAAGTTTAATTTCTTTGAAACTCATGATTTCATATATGATCTTAACCTTAGACCGAAAACGTTCATGTAGAGACCTAAGAATCTTCTTCACTATGGTAGTCTAGGGAATAAGATCTCCTAGATTGTGACAACTTGTTACTATGTTAGTTAACATAACCTCAAAGTCACCAAAAACTTCATCATCCTCCATCCTAAGCTGTTCAAATTGTGAATTTAGAATTTGGAGTTTTGATTGATTAACTTTTGAATTTCCTTCATGAGTTACTAAAAGAATGTCCCAAGCTTCTTTAGCAATTTCGCATGTGGCTATTCTCTTAAACTCACACGCAGCCACAACATTATACAACGCATTCAAAGCTTTTGAATTCCAACTAGCACTATTTGTTTCAACAGTGGTCCACTCACCTGACGGTTTAACCCTAGATTCCTTAGTAACAATATCTTTCACAGTGGGTGGTGAGTATCCTACCTCTATAGCCAGCCAAGCTCTCTCATCTAATAATTTCAAAAACGGTTTCATTCTTGCTTGAATGAGAATGGAGGAAGTGTTAAATCAAGTGGTAAATAATTTTGAAGATGGGGAGGATGGGTACTAAAATTACCTAGACGATTAATGAAAATAGTATAGAGGGGGGTGAATAGGATTTTTGCGGATTTATTGACAAATTAAAATTAATTGAGGAAAAATTAATTTTAATCCAATTCTCTATCAAGATAAATCATGCAAAGAATAATCTAAGTGCAGAATATAAAGCAATAGAGACACACAATATTTTTACATGAAAAACGTTGGAAAGACTTGAAGTAAAAACCACGGATACGATCGGGTATCGATGCAATATGAATCAGAGAATTTGTACAGACGATATGAAAATAGTACTTATAACCAATGTAATTTGTTGTTCATCACTTAACGTCTAAAAGTCTAGATTCACTTGCGCTCCACGAAACTCTCGCTCCGCTCCGTACTCTGACGGCTCTGTATCTCAATAGATCAAATAACCACGAAGCCTCTTGCTTCGACCTCCGCACTCAGACGGATCCATTTCTTAAATGGATCAATGCAACCCAGTTGCAATCAGTGGTGAGTAGATTTTTCAGAATCTAGGTCATTCATTCGTGCATAAGATAGTCGATGTAGAAGCAATATAGAATTAACCTAAACATAAGAGAGAACTAGAATAATCACTCAATGTTATTTTCTCACTATCTCTATCTCTGTAAAAGAATATGAATGATAGAATACTGCAGAGATCTCCTTAAAAAATCCTAGCCTCCTCTCTTGTAGACCTTGATATTTATAGAGAATGATGAAGCAAACCCTAAGTTTGCCATTTTTGGTAATTTCACCATCAAACAATCCAAACCCTACTCTTTGATGAATAATAGGCATTTTACATGTACTTCGAGGTGTGGGAGTCGTGGACGCATCATATAATCAAAACGGGGGCATAACGGACAACACAATAGAAAGTTTCAAAAATTATGTCGTTGCTCGCTTTAAGCGTAGGGCCAAGTGTAGGGTTGAGCATAGCTTTTTACTTTCTGGCCACTTTTTACTTCTGTAAGCATAGGCTTAATCATAGACATTTTTTTTAAAACCACTTTTGTCTGCAACTGCACCAAAATGACCGTTTTGAATCCACAATACTTTTTCCTTGAAGTGACGGCTCTGGAAAATATTATTTTTGTCCTCCGGGAGACATTTTTCCTCAATAAGCTCACTTTTACGCTTCACTTGTATTCTTCATTACTTCAATGCTTGATTTCTTCTTTGTTGAAGCTTGTAGATGTCGTTGAAACCTAACCGACCTATCTAACATTCAACATGGTTATTGTCTAGAACATGCCATACATAAACAATTATGTTGGCCACATATTGACACCTAGAGGGGGGGTGAATAAGGTCAATTACAAACTCTATTATTTTAATCAAGATAGGCATTATAAAACTCTAGTCAAACGCTTAGCAAGATAGATGATCTCGTAAGTGCTTATCTTAATTCATACATTAAACCATAAACAATGAGCTATAAAAGTATATATTGTGGATTCAAGTGGAATAGGAAATAATTTATGCACCCAAATATGCAATTCAACTAAACATATAATAACACTTTCCTCATTTATAAAGACATAATGCAAAGTACTATTTGTCATGAATAACGTCTTGTAGACTTTATGAAAATTGATCAAACATTGAGTTCATACAAATACTCTCAATTAGAAACTTATATTGAATATGCATTTAGTTAAACACTTGGGGACATATAATCATTTTAAGGGCCTTGGTTGTTTAAGATGCTTTTAATTAAATATTTGGTGTGCAACTAGATTATAGCAAATTAATGATCAAGTAGAGAATTAATAATCTAAGCTATAATCAAGTTCACATTGCACTTTACTTTAACAAAGCATTTTCCCAATCTCCTCATGAATATTTAAGCACACAATTTTCAACCATTGATAAATAAAGCTCAAGATTGAAATGAAATTGCTTGCAAAGTAAAGAGTTAAGGGATAGAGAAATGAGGGGTCACTTTCGCAATTATAGCATATATATGTATATGCTTAAACTACACAAATATGTGAATCTCTGCTCCTTCTCTTCACGCCTACACACAGACTTGCTACACACAACCTCTTCTTCTTTTACTCCATGGTTGCCGACCACCTCATCTCCACCATCATCTTCATCTCCGGCAAGAGAGAGAGAGAGAGAGCTACGGTGGTTGCCGAGCTAGAGTAGCGGCCATGGCGGCTGAGGTAGCTGGAGGCGATGTGGCGGCGCAGGGACGGAGGCGCAGTCTGGGTCGCGCACTGTAGCAGTTCGCGCGAGTAGGGGCAGTTCTGGCCGGACCTTGCTATGGCGATTTGGTCGACTTCCCGACCTCAGTTTGGGCTGATTTTCGGAGGGTAGCTTGTACTATATGTCAGATACGACGCGTAAAAATTTTGTACTTTTTCGTCGAACGGTTTGTCAGGAAATTCGATTTGAAGTTTCGAATTTTCGTTTGGGGTATTTAAGATTTAACCAAATTAATTAACCTATTGCTAATGGGCTTCGTAAATATCGTATAGGTTGTCGAGACGGACATTTCGGTATATTCGAAATATTTTTCGGACGACTTTGATCGGCGGACTCCATATTCGGGCGCCAACATTGTGCTATTGGATCGGGCCTGTTAGGTGTTCCAATGTTTGGGTTCCTAACCCGGTATATTTAATTGGGCGTCCCGTTATTATTTCGAGCTTACGAGATTATGTTTGGACGTTCCCGATAATTATTGGAATTTATTTTATATATATATTTAATTGTAATTATATATATATTATAGTGGGGGTTATTTCATGATTATGGATAAATGAGGAGTCACTTTCGTAATTATAGCATATATATGTATATGCTTAAACTACACAGATCTGTGAATCTCTTCTCCTTCTCTTCACACCAACACACAAACCTGCTACACACAACCTCTTCTTCTTCTACTCCATGGTTGCCGACCACCTCATCTCCACCATCATCTTCAACTCCGGCGAGAGAGAAAGAGCTACGGTGGTTGCCGAGCTAGAGCAGCGGCGATGGCGGCTGAGGAAGCTGGAAGCGACGTCGCGGCGCAGGGACGGAGGCGCAGTCTGGGTCGCGAACTGTAGCAGTTCGCGCGAGCAAGGACAGTTCTGGCCGGACCTTGCGATGGCGATTTGGTCGACTTCCTGACCTCGGTTTGGGCTGATGTTTGGAGGGTAGCTTTTCCTATATGTCAGGTACGACGTGTAAAAATTTTGTAATTTTTCGTGCAACGGTTTATCGGGATATTCAATTTGAAGATTCCAATTTTCGTTTCGGATATTTAGATTTAACCAAATTAATTAACCTATTGCTAACGGGATTCGTATATATCGTATAGGTTGTCGAGACGGACTTTTCGATATATTCGAAATATTTTTCGGACGACTTTGGTCTGCGGGCTTTATATTCGGGCGTCGACACTGTGCTATTGGATCGGGCCTGTTAGGTGTTTCGATGTTTGGGTTCCTAACCCGGTATATTTAATTGGGCGTCTCGTTATTATTTCGAGCTTACGATATTATGTTTGGGCGTTCACGATAATTATTGGGATTTACTGTATATATATATTTAATTGTAATTATATATATATTGTAATGAAGATTATTTCGTGATTATGGATAAATGAGGAGTCACTTTCGCAATTATAGCATATATATGTATATGCTTAAACTACACATATCTGTGAATCTCTTCTCCTTCTCTTCACGCTTACACACAGACCTTCTACACACAACCTCTTCTTCTTCTACTCCATGGTTGCCGACCACCTCATCTCCACCATCATCTTCAACTCCGGCGAGAGAGAGAGAGCTACGGTGGTTGCCGAGCTAGAGCAGCGGCAATGGCGGTTGAGGTAGATGGAAGCGACGTCGCGGCGCAATCTGGGTCGTGAACTGTAGCAGTTCGTGCGAGCAGGGACAGTTCTAGCCGGACCTTGCGATAGCGATTTGGTCGACTTCCTGACCTCGGTTTGGGCTGATTTTTGGAGGGTAGCTTTTCCTATATGTTAGGTACGACGTGTAAAATTTTCATAATTTTTCGTGGAACGGTTTGTCGGGATATTCTATTTGAAGTTTCCAATTTTCATTTCGGATATTTTAGATTTAACCAAATTAATTAACCTATTGCTAATGGGATTCGTATATATCGTATAGGTTGTCGAGACGGACTTTTCGATATATTCGAAATATTTTTCGGACGACTTTGGTCTGCGGACTTTATATTCGGGCGCCGACACTTTGCTATTTGATCGGACATGTTAGGTGTTTCGATGTTTGGGTTCCTAACCCGGTATATTTAATTGGGCATCCCGTTATTATTTCGAGTTTACGAGATTATGTTTGGGCGTTCCCGATAATTATTGGGATGTACTGTATATATATATTTAATTGTAATTATATATATATTGTAGTGGAGATTATTTCGTGATTATGGATAAATGAGGAGTCACTTTCGCAATTATAGCATATATATATATATGCTTAAACTACATAGTTCTGTGAATCTCTTCTCCTTCTCTTCACGCCTACACACAGACTTGCTACACACAACCTCTTCTTCTTCTACTCCAAGATTACCGACCACCTCATCTCCACCATCATCTTCATCTCCGGCGAGTGAGAGAGAGCTACGGTGGTTTCCGAGCTAGAGCAGCGGTGATGGCGGCTGAGGTAGCCGGAGGCGACGTGGCGGTGCAGGGACGGAGGCGTAGTATGGGTCACGCACTGTAGCAGTTCGCGTGAGCAGGGACAGTTCTGGCCGGACCTTGCGATGGCGATTTGGTCGACTTCCTAACCTAGGTTTGGGCTGATTTTTGGAGGGTAGCTTTTCCTATATGTCAGGTACGACGTGTAAACATTTTGTAATTTTTCGTGAAACGGTTTGTCGGGATATTCGATTTGAACTTTCCAATTTTTGTTTTGGATATTTTAGATTTAACCAAATTAATTACCCTATTGCTAATGGGATTCGTATATATCGTATAGGTTGTAGAGACAGACTTTTCAATATATTCGAAATATTTTTCGGATGACTTTGGTCTGCGGGCTTTATATTCGGGCGCCGACACTGTGCTATTGGATCGGGCCTGTTAGGTGTTCCGATGTTTGGGTTCCTAACCCGGTATATTTAATTGGGCGTTCCGTTATTATTTCAAGTTTACGAGATTATGTTTGGGCATTCCTTATAATTATTGAGATTTACTGTATATATATATTTAATTGTAATTATATATATTGTAGTGGGTGTTATTTCATGATTATGAATAAATAAGGGATCACTTTCGCAGTTATATCATATATATGTATATGCTTAAACTACACAGATCTGTGAATCTCTTCTCCTTCTCTTCACGATTACACACAGACCTGCTACACACCTCTTCTTCTTCTACTCCATGGTTGCCGACCACCTCATCTCCACCATCATCTTCATCTCCGGCGAGAGAGAGAGAGCTACGGTGGTTGTCGAGCTAGAGCAGCGGCGATGGCAGCTGAGGTAGCTAGAGGCGACTTGGCGGCGCAGGTGGTCGCGCACTATAGCAATTCGCACGAGCAGGGGCATTTCTGGCAAGGACCTTGCGACAGTGATATGGTTAAATTTTCGACCTCGGTTTGGGCTGATTTTCGTAGGGCAGGTTTTCCTATGTGTCAGGTACGACGTGTAAAAATTTCATAATTTTTCGTCGAACTGTTTATCGGGAAATTCGATATTAAGTTTCGAATTTTCGTTTGGGGTATTTTAGATTTAACCAAATTAATTAACCCATTGCTAATGGGCTTCGTATATATCGTATAGGTTGTCGAGACGGACATTTTGATATATTTAAAATATTTTTCGGATGACTTTGGTCGGCTGGCTCCATATTCGGGCGCCGACACTGTGCTATTGTATCGGGCCTATTAGGTGTTCCAATGTTTGGGTTCCTAACCCGGTATATTTAATTGGGCGTCCCGTTATTATTTCGAGCTTACGAGATTATGTTTGGGCGTTCCCGATAATTTTTGGATTTACTGTATATATATATTTAATTGTAATTATATATATTGTAGTGGGGTTATTTCGTGATTATGGATAAATGAGGGGTCACTTTCGCAATTATTTTAACACCCCGTTTCATTTTCTCTTTTTTCTGAATTGTTCCCGATATATTTTAGGTGATGACGTCACTTGTTCATGACGTCATGGTTACTCTGTGTATTTTACGAGTAAATTTTTCGCGTTTACGCTTGGATTTTATTGCGCGACTTGGCGATTATCACCTTAACGACTTTGTGGAGTATCGATGATGATTATGTGACGATTGACAGCTGGTGTTATCGACTAAATGGATTTGTTTCAACGCTTGACGCTTAGGGCTTTGACTCAGTGATTTGAGTTCGGTAGTTAGTGCTTTAGGAGTTCGACGTTTTGTTTCCCTTGATTATGGGGTTAGTACGTGCCTTGTTTAGCTGACGTGCTTAGGAGTATTGATAGTCCTTTCGCTCGTTATATTTATGTTTGTATATACATGCTCTGTGTGTTGATGCCCTGTGTATTGATGTGGCATTAGGTGCCTATGTGCCTTAGTTGTTTGACTTACGTGTTTACGTGTATTTGTATTACCTTGTTCGTTTTTCGTGCTTATATATATGTGATACGTGTTAATGAATTAATTTGGGTTGAAGCGGTTTTATTTGATTACTGTTCGAATAAGTTACATGCCTTAGTTGTTTGTATTAGTGACGACTCCGGTGATTCGATAGTTGAGTCTCGTACCGAAGTATTTAATTTGGCTGTTATTATTGATTAACTATCCATAGAGTTTATGGGGAGCGCATGATATAAAACGTTAGGCGATTAGTGATTTAATTTGGTTTATATAAATATTCATACCCGATTATATAACCGAGTTAATTATTCCGGATTTTATTAGTTATTCGGTGACTGTGGGGCTTTCGGTGAGTTAATTGGTGGAAGAGTTTCGTACCCGGAGTACTTGTTTAAACTCGTATTATTATTTGGTGACTCGTGAATTTTATGGGCTCACGTAGAATGATTTGAGTGTCCCCGGTATATTTTACAGGACTTATTTTATTTATGCGAATTTAATTATGATTATCTATATATATATGGGTTTCATACCCTAAATTATTTATTTCAGTTATACTATTTATTTGGGCGTCCCATTTATTTTTCGGGCACGCGATATTTTATTTGGGGGTTCCCGGTACATTTTCGGGATTTATTATACCTATATTATTAATTGGGGGAAATATATATATATAGAGAGAGAAATAATATATGTCTTGGGGTTAAAGTGTGAATTGGCAAGACATGAGAGTCACACATGTAAATATGGAAACTAGAGAATTACTTTAGTAATTTTGAAAAATAGGAAAGTCACTTGTGCAGTTATGCTAAGATGGAGAGTTGCTTTCGTAATTAACCAAAATATATATCTAAGTGTCTCTAATTGAGTCTGGAATAGATGAAATACAACATACATTTTTTTTATTTATTTCTTTCTCCTGCTCTGCGAAACCAACCACTCCCTTCTCTTCTTCATCAGGAATCGGATAGAGAGAGAGAGAGAGGGAAATCGGAGCTGGAGAGTAACGGTCATGCAGAGGAGGCGCTACCTGTGGGTGGTGTCGTCGGTTACCGTAGGCGTCGACGATGGCTAGAGGTGGTGCGATGACTGGCGGTGCAGTCGTGAGCAGGTGGGTCGTCGGTCTAGAGAGGTCTTCGTCGGAGAGAAGACCAGTGACGAACATAACCGTGTTCGGACGAACTGAGTCGGGCCGACTCAGTGCCGAGTCAGGCTTTGTTTGGCGCGAAACTTTGAGGGTAGCTTGCTTCCGACGTCGTACACGATATATCCGAATTTGGTGCGAAACCGTTGAGCGGTTCTCCGGGAATTTCAGATTTTTGGTATGGTTTTCGGTTTCAATTTTGTAGATTTGTTCAAATTAAATTATCGATTGCTAACGAATTTTAATTATATTGAATAGGACGGTAATGCGGTCGTTTCGATATATTCAAAATAATTTTCGGACGACTTTGGGCGACGAGTACTATTCATGGCCGGTACTGTCCACGGCGGGACTGTTTGTAAGCGTTTAAATTAGGTGGGGAATTTTATATATATTTATATATATATATATTTATCTAGCACTCACTAATAGTACATAGAAAATGCTAAGTTGCCCCGTTGTATGTTTATGGATAATAAAAACATGTAATTAAATTCCTAAGTGATAAATGGAATTTAAGGATTTTATAAAATTCACGAAATACCCATAACCGAGTAAATGAGGTCAGGAATAGAAATTCCTTGGGAAATTAAATAAATTAATTCCCAGAGAATTTTTAAGAAATTAAATCCTATTTAAATTGGATTAAAATAGGTGGTTTAGTACCCCTGGACTTAAAGTAGGATTTTGTAGAATTTTTGTGTGAAATTAGAACATGTAATTTGCCCCCGGATTATATGTAATTGAAATTAAAATACAGTGGGGGCGGGGCAGATTTGTATTGAGGGACGTTATAAACTTGATTTTAGTTCCCTTGATGATTTTTTCGTAAATTATAAATAAATTTAATTGTGAATTTAATTGTCTAATTTCCCCTGAGGCTGATTAGTTTGAAAACAATTATTGGGAATTAAATTAAAAGCATGCTGTCATATAAAATCTGTAAGGATGGGGTAATTGAGAACCCGAGTATTTTTGTGATAAATGGAATTTAATTACTGTGTGATTTAAATTGTGAAGCATGTTTGGTATGAGATTGTTTGTCTTTGGTGCCGTTTTATTGATTATGTTAAATGCATGTGGAGACATTTTGCATTCATATAGCACCATGTTATATATATATTGTTTCGGTGCACGTTGCATGCCTCATTTATATCATGTGCATGTCTGGTTCGTTTTGAATGTTGCAACAACTGGCCAGGGGTGGTCTAGCACCAGGGAGCTAGTAACTCTCAATTCTCTAGACATTTGGGGGTGAGGGCTTGCACCTCACTTGCCGGTTCCCAGGCGGGCTTTTGTTCCCCACACTTTCTTTGGCAACGCCCACCCTTCCTGTTGTGGGTTTGTTGCCCCAGCAGTGAACGGTTTGGGATTCCTGGATATTAGTGGCTAGGGTTGCATTGTCATTGCATTGACATACATATTGAGCATTCATTCGTTTATATGATCGTTTATGGATCTTTTATATTGTCGATATTTGCTGTTGTTAAACTGATTATATAAGTAACTTTATTATAAATGGTGGAAATTAATTCAATGTGATTAAAAGCTAAAGCTTTTAAAATTTAAAAGAAATGAAATGTAGTAATGTTAGAACATGGATTAGTAGAGCCATGATTGACATGTGTTCCAGGTGGTTACGTGGATATAGATGAAAAGAGGTTTTGTTAATTAATTGTTTCCCCGTGAGTTGAAGTTGAGTTGAGTTGGCTAGTCATATATTGAGACTTGGGTGTGATTGGTGGTTAGTGTTATCACTGGATGATTATTAGACCACTTTGGTAGTGGGGAGAGTTGTTCAGGTTAAAGGTCGGGTAAGACTCGTTAGTCTAACCTTATTTCTCTTGACTTGTGTATTTTGAGCTTGTCGTTCACCCTTCCACTTTAAAAGTGTTTCGAGTGGTAAATGGTTTTTAGCCGTGTGCCTTGAAAATCTCATTTCCTGTATGTTCTGGTAAAGTTAGTGAACTCTGGACATGGTTTGTCCCGTTATTGAGACTTGAGGTTAGTTATGAGATCTAGATATGTTTTTAGAGTTTGATTGTTTCAGATTTCTCCTAGTTGTTCCGAGGAAAGAGAAGTGAGATTAAGTTAAGCGCACATAGTGCGATTCCTAGTGTTGGTTGGGTTAGGAGGCATTGGAACAATTTATGATTTGACCGGGCCCTAACTTTTTCTTAAAAACCGGTTGAATCCTTCGGGGTTCAACATTTTTCTTTAAAAACCTGAGGGTCATGGCATCTGTTTGGGACTAAATGACTGCAGTAACCCTTTCTTGCGCCTCGATAGGCGATATGAGTTAGAGGTGACCTTGTTGATCTGTACCCTTTTTAGTGCCTCGATAGGCAGGGTGAGTTAGAGATAGTTCGGTTGGTTACCGAATCCAGTGTGGTGATTATATATTTCCTTCTGTATTTCTTTGGGGTGAATGGATTAGTTCACGAAATGATGTAAACAAAAAGGACTGTATTGAGGATACCATTGGACTGTGTTGAGGATAGAAATTGTGAGAGTGAGACTCTCCAGGTATGACTTGATAGAAGTGATGAGTAAGAATTATGAATTAATTGTGGACATGATTATGGTTTTTCTCTTCTGGTAGTCCTAGTGAGTGATCTTACCTCCTAGGAATCTTGAGTGGCATGCTCGATGCACGGTATAATAGATAGTTAGTTCTGGTTATATCCCTAGACAAGGGTGTGTATTTGACTGGGTGCTTTTATACACCAGGTGCTAGGATTAGCTGTTTATGGGACTTTATGTATATATGTGTATGTATATATATGTGTTGATTCGACATGCGTATATACGAGTGGTAGATATATCTTATGATCTGTGCTGTTTTACGACTCTTGAGTAGTTTCGAGATTAGTTGTGAGGTTATTGTTGGGTGTCTCGGGTTGGCGGGGGTGCCATGGGAGACGGTAGCTTGATCTAGGATAGATGCATGCACAAGGGATGGTTAGCATTTTCTAGACGGCTATGAGTGTGATGTTTTGATATTATGGTGAGCGTGTGGTTTTTGCTCACCCCCCACACACAACATTTTCAGGTTTGCAGGTGGATGCAGCACGACATGCTCGGCGGCGACGATACGGGAGATTTGGGATGGTAGATTTATTCCTCCTTCTGTAATCATATTTATTACTCTTTTATTCTCTTGGGAGCCAGGTTGTTGGAAAATTCCCTTATGTTGTATTTTCAGTTCATGTATTTATTATTTTGGGGTGCCATTGTATTTGTTCGGCACTACCATTTAAGTTTATGTATTCTTATTTGAGCTTGGTGGCTCAGTCGGTATTTGTTGTTTTGGGGTGCTTTTATACTTTTTTCGGCATCGCCAAGTGGTTTTCTTTCTATTTTCATTTGAGCATTTGGGGCTCTATTGATTTCTAGAAGGGTTTCGGAGAAGTATTGGTGTTCTTTTCCACTACCTCGGCCCTAGTAGGTTTCTGGAATGTTGGGCTACGTGCCGTTGCTTTTATTCTTGTTATTCTGGGCAGGTTGTGCTATTGTGTTGAATTTGAGTTGTCCGGATGTTCCAATTACAAATGGAACTCTGCCGGATTTTCGTTAGATTTCTTTATTGAATTTCTTTCACTCAGGTGACATGGAATACTTCATTTTCATTCCTATTCCATGTATTTTAGTGTTATCGTTGATTTTGGTTGTCATTTTCTATGACGTCATACCTCGGGATTCGCTGATTCTCCTGATTGGAGTCTCAGGAATAACGGGGCGTGACAATTATAACATATATATGTATATGCTTAAACTACACAGATCTGAGAATCTATTCTCCTTCTCTTCACGACTACACACAGACCTGCTACACACAACCTCTTCTTCTTCTATTCCATGGTTGCTGACCACCTAATCTCCACCATTATCTTCATCTCCGGTGAGAAAGAAAGAGTGCTATGGTGGTTGCCGAGCTAGAGCAGCGGCGATGGCGGCTGAGGTAGCTGGAGGCGACGTGGCGGCCCAGGGACGGAGGCGCAGGTTGTGGCGCAGTCTGGGTTGCGCACTGTAGCAGTTCGCGCGAGCATCGACAGTTCTGAATGGACCTTGCGATGCTAATTTGGGTGACTTCCCGACCTCGGTTTGGGCTGATATTTGGAGGGTTGCTTTTCCTATATGTCAGGTACGACCTGAAACAATTTCTTAATTTTTCGTTGAACTGTTTGTCGGGAAATTCGATTTGAAGTTTTGTATTTTCATTTGGGGTATTTTAGATTTAACCAAATTAATTAACCTATTGCTAATGAGCTTCGTATATATCGTATAGGTTGTCGAGACGGACTTTTCGATATATTCAAAATATTTTTCGGATGACTTTGGTCAGCGGGCTCCATATTCAGGCGCCGACACTGTGCTACTGGATCGGACCTGTTAGGTGTTCCGATGTTTGGGTTCCTAACCCGGTATATTTATTTGGGCGTCCCGTTATTATTTCAAGCTTACGAGATTATGTTTGGGCGTTCCTGATAATTATTGAGATTTACTGTATATATATATATATAATTGTAATTATATATATATTGTAATGGGGGTTATTTCGTAATTATGAATAAATGAGGGATCACTTTCCCAATTATAGCATATATATGTATATGCTTAAACTACACAGATCCGTGAATCTCTTCTCCTTCTTATCACGCCTACACACAAACCTGCTACACACAACCTCTTTTTCTTCTACTCCATGGTTGCCGACCACCTCATCTCCACCATCATCTTCATCTCCGGCGAGAGAGAGAGAGCTACGGTGGTTGCCGAGCTAGAGCAGTGGCGATGGCGGCTGAGGTAGCTGGAGGCGACGTGGCAGCGCAGGGACTGGCGCAGTCTAGGTCGTGCACTATAGCAGTTCGCGCGAGCATGGGCAGTTCTGGCAAGGACATTGCGATGGCGATTTGGTCGACTTCCCGACCTCGGTTTGGGCTAATTTTAGGAGGGTAGCTTTTCCTTTATGTCAGGTACGACGTGTAAATATTTCGTAATTTTTGGTCGAACAGTTTGTCGGTAAATTCGATTTGATGTTTAGAATTTTCGTTTGGTGTATTTTAGATTTAACCAAATTAATTAACATATTGGTAATGGGCTTCGTATATATCGTATAGGTTATCGAGACGAACATTTCGATATATTCGAAATATTTTTCGGACAACTTTGGTCGGCGGGCTCTATATTCGGGCGCCGACACTGTGCTATTGGATCGGGCTTGTTAGGTGTTCCGATTTTTGGGTTCCTAACCCTGTATATGTAATTAGGTGTCTCGTTATTATTTCGAGCTTACGAGATTATGTTTGGGAGTTCCCGATAATTATTGGGATTTACTGTATATATATTTAATTGTAATTATATATATATTGTAGTGTGGGTTATTTCGTGATTATGGATAAATGAGGGATCACTTTCTCAATTATATCATATATATGTATATCCTTAAACTATACAGATTTGTGCATCTCTTCACCTTCTCTTCACGCCTACACACAGACCAGCTACACACAACCTCTTCTTCTTCTACTCCATGGTTGTCAACCACCTCATCTCCACCATCATTTTCATCTCCGTCCAGAGAGAGAGAGCTACGGTGGTTGCCGAGCTAGAGCAGCGGCGATGGCGGCTGAGGTACCTGGAGGCGACGTTGGGGCGCAGGGACGGAGGCACAGTATGGGTCGCGTACTGTAGCAGTTCGCGCGAGCAGGGGCAGTTCTGGCTGGACCTTGCGATGGCGATTTGGTCGACTTCATACCTCGGTTTGGGCTGATTTTCGGATGGTAGCGTTTCCTATATGTCAGGTACGACGTGTAAAAATTTCGTAATTATTTGTGGAACGGTTTGTCGGGATATACGATTTGAAGTTTCAAATTTTCGTTTCGGGTATTTTAGATTTAACCAAATTAATTAACCTATTGCTAATGGGCTTCGTATATATCGTATAGGTTGTCGAGACGGACTTTTTGATATATTCGAAATATTTTTTGGACGACTTTGGTCAGCGGGTTCCATATTCGGGCGCCGACACTGTGCATTTGGATCGGGCCTGTTAGGTGTTCTGATGTTTGGGTTCCTAACCCGGTATATTAATTTAGGCGTTCCGTAATTATTTCGAGCTTACGAGATTATATTTCGGCGTTCCCGATAATTATTGAGATTTACTGTATATATATATTTAATTGTAATTATATATATATTATAGTGGGGGTTCTTTCGTAATTTTGGAAAAATGAGGAATCACTTTCGCAATTATTGCATATATGTGTATATGCTTAAACTACACAGATCTGTGAATCTCTTCTCCTTCTCTTCACACCTACAAATAACCTCTTCTTCTTCTACTCCATGGTTGCCGACCACCTTATCTTCACCATCATCTTCATCTCCGACGAGAGAGAGACAACTACGGTGGTTGCCGAGCTACAGCAGCGGCGATGGCGGCTGAAGTAGCTGGAGGCGACTTGGCGGCGCAGGTGGTGGCGCACTATAGAAGTTCGTGCGAGCAGTGGCAGTTCTGGCAAGGACCTTGCGATGGCGATTTGGTTGATTTCCCGACCTCTGCTGATATTCGGAGGGTAGCTTTTCCTAGGTGTCAGGTACGACGTGTAAAAATTTCGTAATTTTTCATGTTACGGTTTATCAGAAAATTCGACTTGAAGTTTCGAATTTTCGTTTGGGGTATTTTAGATATAACCAAATTAATTAACCTATTACTAATGCGCTTCGTATATATTGTATAGGCTGTCGAGACGGACATTTTGAAATATTCGAAATATTTTTCGGACTACTTTGGTCGGCGTGATCCATATTCGGGCACCGACACTGTGCTATTGGATCGGGCTTGTTAGGTGTTCCGATGTTGGGGTTCCTAACCCGGTATATTTAATCGGGCGTCCTGTTATTATTTCGAGCTTACGAGATTATGTTTGGGCGTTCCTGATAATTATTAGGATTTACTGTATATATATATTTAATTGTAATTATATATATATTGTAGTGGAGGTTATTTCGTAATTATGGATAAATGAGGGGTCACTTTCGCAATTATAGCATATATATGTATATGCTTAACCGACATAGATCCGTGAATCTCTTATCCTTTTCTTCACGCCTACACACAGACCAGCTACACACAAGCTCTTCTTCTTCTTTTCATGTCTACACACAGACCTGCTACACACAACCTCTTCTTCTTCTACTCCATGGTTGCCGACCACCTCATCTCCACCATTATCTTAATCTCCGGCGAGATAGAGACAGCTACGGTGGTTGCCGAGCTAGAGCAGCGGCGATGGCGGCTGAGGTAGCTGGAGGCGATGTGGCGGCGCAGGGACGGAGGCGCAGTCTGGGTCGCGTACTGTAGTAGTTCGCGCGATAAGGGGCAGTTCTGGCCGGACTTTGCGATGGCGATTTGGTGGACTTCCCGACCTCGGTTTTGGCTGATTTTCGTAGAGTAGCTTTTCCTATATGTCAGGTACGACATGTAAAAATTTCGTGATTGTTAGTGGAACGGTTTGTCGGGAAATTCGATTTGAAGTTTCGAATTTTCGTTTGGGGTATTTTAGATTTAACCAAATTAATTAACCTATTGCTAATGGGCTTCGTATATATCGTATAGGCTGTCGAGACGGACATTTCGATATATTCAAAATATTTTTCGGACGAATTTGTGTGGCGAGCTCCATATTCGGGTGCCGAACCTGTGCTATTGGATCGGGCCTGTTAGGTGTTCCGATGTTTGGGTTCTTAACCCAGTATATTTAATTGGGCGTTCCGTTATTATTTCAATCTTACGAGATTATGTTTTGCCGTTCCCGATAATTATTGGGAATTACTGTATATATATTTAATTGTAATTATATATATATTGTAGTGGGGGTTATTTCGTGATTATAGATAAATGGGGGGTCACTTTCGCAATTATAGCATATATATGTATATGCTTAAACTACACAGATCTGTGAATATCTTCTCCTTCTCTTCACGCCTACACACAGACCTGCTACACAAAACATCTTCTTCTTCTACTCCATGGTTGCCGACCACCTTATCTCCATCATCATCTTCATCTCTAGAGAGAGAGACAGCTACAGTGGTTGCCGAGCTAGAGCAGCGGCGATGGTGGCTGAGGTAGCTGGAGGCGACATGGCGGCGCAAGGACGGAGGCGCAGGTGGTGGCGCAGTCTGGGTCGCACACTGTAGCAGTTCGCGCGAGCAGGGGTAGTTCTGACCGGACCTTGCGATGGCTATTTGATCTAGTTCCCGACCTCAGTTTGGGCTGATTTTCGGAGGGTAGCTTTTCCTAAATGTCAGTACGACGTGTAAAGATTTTGTAATTTTTAGTTGAACGGTTTGTCGGGAAATTCGATTTGAAGTTTCGAATTTTCGTTTGAGGTATTTTAGATTTAACCAAATTAATTAACCTATTGCTAATGGGCTTCGTATATATCGTATAGACTGTCGAGACGGACATTTCGAAATATTCAAAATATTTATCGGACGACTTTGGTCGGCGGGCTCTATATTCGGGCGCCGACACTGTGCTATTGGATCGGGCATGTTAGGTGTTCTGATGTTTGGGTTCCTTACCCGGTATATTTAATTGGGCGTCTCGTTATTATTTCGAGCTTACGATATTATGTTTGGGCTTTCCCGATAATTATTGGGATTTACTGTATATATATATTTAATTGTAATTATATATATATTGTAGTGGGGGTTATTTTGTGATTATGGATAAATGAGGGGTCACTTTTGCAATTATAACATATATATGTATATGCTTAAACTACACAGATCTGTGAATCTCTTCTCCTTCTCTTCACGCCTACACACAGAGCTGCTACACACAACCTCTTATTCTTTTACTCCATGGTTGCCGACCACCTGCACTCCACCATCATCTTCATCTCCGGCGATAGAGAGAGAGCTTGCCGAGGTAGAGCAGCGGCGACAACAGCAGCGGCGATAGTGGCTGAGGTAGCTGGAGGCGACGTGGCAGCGCAGGGACGGAGGCGCAGGTGGTGGCGCAGTCTGGGTCGCGCACTGTAGCAGTTCGCGCGAGCAGGGGCAGTTCTGGCCGGACCTTGCGATGGCGATTTGGTCGACTTTCGAACATCGGTTAGGGCTGATTTTCGGAGGGTAGCTTTTTTTATATGTCAGGTACAAGGTGTAAAACTTTCGTAATTTTTTGTTGAACGATTTGTCGGGAAATTCGATTTGAAATTTCGAATTTTCGTTTGGGGTATTTTAGATTTAACCAAATTAATTAACCTATTGCTAATGGGCTTCGTATATATCGTATAGGTTGTCGAGACGGACATTTCGATATTTTCAAAATATTTTTCAGACGACTTTGGTCAGCGGGCTCCATATTCGAGCGCCGACACTGTGCTATTTAATCGGGCCTGTGAGGTGTTCCGATGTTTGGGTTCGTAACCAAGTATATTTAATTGGACATCCCGTTATTATTTCGAGCTTACGAGATTATGTTTGGGCGTTCTTGATAATTATGGGGATTTACTGTATATATATATTTAATTGTAATTATAAATATATTGTAGTGGGGGTTATTTCGTGATTATGGATAAATGAGGGGTCACTTTCGTAATTATAACATATATATGTGTATGCTTAAACTACACAGATCTGTGAATCTCTTCTCCTTCTTTTCACGCCAACACACAGAGCTGCTACACACAACCTCTTCTTCTTCTACTCCATGGTTGCCGACCACCTCATCTCCACCATCATCTTCATCTCCCGCGAGAGAGAGAGAGCTTGTCGAGCTAGAGCAGCGGCGACAACAGCAGCGGCGATGGCGGCTTAGGTAGCTGGAGGCAACGTGGCGGCGCAGGGACGGAGGCGCAGGTGGTGGCTCAGTCTGGATCGCGCACTTTAGCAGTTCGCGCGAGTAGGGGCAGTTCTGGCCGGACCTTGCGACGGCGATTTGGTCGACTTTCCAACATCGATTTGGGCTGATTTTTGGAGGGTAGCTTTTCCTATATGTTTGGTACAATGTGTAAAAATTTCGTAAGTTTTCGTTGAACGGTTTGTCGGGAAATTCGATTTGAAATTTCGAATTTTCATTTGGGGTATTTTAGATTTAAACAAATTAATTAACCTATTGCTAGTGGGCTTCGTATATATCGTATAGGTTGTCGAGACGGACATTTTGATATATTCAAAAAAAATTTCGGACGACTTTGGTCAGCGGGCTCCATATTCGGGCGCCGACACTGTGCTATTGGATCGGGCCTATGAGGTGTTCCGATGTTTGGGTTCCTAACCCGGTATATTTAATTGGGCGTCCCGTTATTATTTCAAGCTTACGAGATTATGTTTGGGCATTCCTGATAATTATGGGGATTTACTGTATATATATATTTAATTGTAATTATATATATATTGTAGTGGGGGTTATTTTTTGATTATGGATAAATGAGGGGTCACTTTTGCAATTATAACATATATATGTTTATGCTTAAACTACACAGATCTGTGAATCTCTTCTCCTTCTTTTCACGCCTACACACAGACCTGCTACACACAACCTCTTCTTCTTCTACTCCATGGTTGCCGACCACCTCATCTCCACCATCATCTTCATCTCCGGCGAGAGAGAGAGCGCTACGGTGGTTGTCGAGCTAGAGTAGCGGCAACAACAACAGCGGCGATGGCAGCTGAGGTAGCTGGAGGCGACGTGGCGGCGCAGGGACGGAGGCGCAGGTGGTGGCGCAGCCTGGGTCACGCAGTGTAGCAGTTCGCGCGAGCTGGGGCAGTTCTGGCCGGACCTTGCGACGGCGATTTGGTTGACTTTTCGACCTCGGTTTGGGATGATTTTCGGAGGGTAGCTTTGCCTGTATGTCAGATACAACATGTAAAAATTTCGTAATTTTGCGTTGAACGATTTGTCTGGAAATTCGATTTGAAGTTTCGAATTTTCGTTTGGGGTATTTTAGATTGAACCAAATTAATTAACCTATTGCTAATGGGCTTCGTATATATCGTATAGGTTGTCGATACGGACATTTGGATATATTTGAAATATTTTTCGGACGACTTTGGTCGGCGGGCTCCATATTCGGGCGCCGACACTGTGCTATTTCGGGTTGTTCGATAATCGTAAATTAGGTGGGAAATTATATTTCTCATTCTGTATCATTGAAGTAGTTTGGGGTGTGCAAACCCTTAATTATTTTAATATAGATATATTAAATTGTTAATTTAAATATCTATAATTTGCTTAGAATCGAAATTGGACTTAGGGATTAATTTAATAAAATTAATTAAATTATTTCCTATGTAATTAAATCATTTCCTATCTGAATCGAATAGGAATAGACGGCTTTGTAATTCCCTTGATGATTAAATGGGCTAGACAATTTTGTAAACGTTGGACGTGAGAAACTTAGACGCTATGCTAGGTTCCTCTCATTATATGTGGATTATCTGTTTAAATTATTTTAAAGGCATGATAAGGGAAATTGAAATATTTTCTAGAGAATTAAAGAAAATATACTGTTGAAATATGAATTGAATATGAACTTGTTTCTCACAATTTAAATGCTTTATTGTATTTTAAAAGCATGTTAAAAAGAGATTTTGAGATATATATTATCATGTGGATATTTTACATAAATATGATGCATTACATATTTATGTTGGGGCCAGGGATGCATATTGAAAATGTCGTGTAGTGTCAAATCACGATGTTGATATATGTGGGTTATGTAATCAAGTATGGGTGTCTTTGTGTCGGATCATCACAACAACTGACCAGGAGGTATCACGCCTACGGAACTAAAAAGCCGGCAAATGTGAGTTAGGAGTCCAGGTAGAGGCTCATGTTCTTGACTTTTGTAATCATGGCGCACGGAGTTGCAAGTTGGGCTCTCGTGCAATCGTCTTCCTTGTTGAAAGTGAGAAGTGTCAAAATCACTTGGGAAGAGTCGGTGTGGTACTTTACATTACTTGTTGAGCATGTATCCTCAAAAGTAATTGGACAGAGTATGTATCCGTTAACTTGTGATTGGGCAAAGAGTGGTATTGAATCACATTGTATTGCATGACATTATGTGATTTCATTTGACATGTATATGTGATATTATTACATGTGATGTTGGAGCAGGTTATTATGTGTTATTATTGCCTGTTGGATTTTGGAGCATGTTATGTATGAATATTGCGAATTAAATTCATATCTTTATAAAATGCTCAGCTGATAATGGTTAACATGAAAGAGAATGATTACCTGCTGTAATTAATAAAGTATAAAGAAATGTATACTTTTATACTTGTGATTATATATATACTTTTGTACCCTTGGGGGAGGTTAAATATATTGGCATAGTGACTTCTTTGGAGATTTGAGGTCAGGGATTGATTCTAGTATCAATTGAGAGTTGAGGCCTTGAGAAGGCGGGTGATAGTCTTGTGGTTTTGGTTGATTGCATATTACTGGCCCTTGATGTTCCTTTACCACTTAGAAGGAGGTGTCACTTATCGTACTTTTGAGGTTTAGAGTGCGGTTAGACGAGGTTGTGATTGAACCTGTCTAATTGAGTGGAAACGGTCTCTTGATTCTGTTAAGTATCAATTGTGAATTTGAGGTCATAATGAATTGGAAGAGGTATTGATTGAGACTAGTTATTCCCATGGCATCGGCCACTAGTTTTCTCTTTTCATGATATTAAGGAGTCTGAGTGATTTTATTAAGTACTTGAGGTACTGTAGCTTGACAGTCTTGGTTCTAGTGCTTAGTTCATTTCCCCTAAGCATTTCTTTTATTGTACTCTGTATGCTAGCACATGTCCTGGACTTATACATCACTCCTTGAGTCATCGGTTACGGCGTGGTGCCGAACCTCTTCCTTGTGTTGTCATTTGATTTCGTGAAGTTGGAAACGGATAGTTGTGTTCCGTGAACCCAATGTAGTACTTTCCTTCTTTGTCCTCTTGGACATTATAGGAATCCGTAGAGTTGTGTTCACTCTTATTTGGATGTCTTTCGGAAACGGTGTTTTCTAAGTTTTGAAATAAACTCTTTGTATTTAAAAGGAAAAACCCGTTTTCGCCTACCCCCGTAGCAAGGATAGGCAACAACGGAGACCGGGGGCAAGACGGTCATCTTTACCGTGTGGTTTCTTAAATAAAACTATTTTATTACTTTCTCGAGATTTTGATATTCCGAGACTTCTTTCTCAAGATCTCGACCTGTAGAGTATTGAAAGGTGTTCCATTGTTTCACCTTTGCTTCCTATCATTTCTAAGTCTCGGGTATGAGGCTTGGTGTTGTTCAGTGCACACATATAGTGTTGCCCTTCCTTTCTTCTCGGTTTTTGATGCCACCACTTAGGTGATTCGAGTCGTTTCACATGTTAGGGGCATGGATACCGAGTGGATTGGGTTCCTTGTCCAAGTGTTCTCCCTAAACACTTGTGGTGTTTTAATCTTGACATTGTTGTCTCGGTTATCTGTTGGATTAGCATTGGGACATCTTCCCCCTTGCTTTGGTTTCCTTGTTCGGGTATTTTCACTAAACACTTGTGGTGTTTTTTACCTTGACATTGTTGTCTCGATTATCTGTTGGTTTAGCATTGGAAAGTCTTTTCCTTCGCTTTGCTTTGGTGACCTTGAGATGGTCATTCTGGTGAGTTGAGTTCGTGTACTCTTAGTGATTTGGTTGAGTGGTTTCCCTCGCCTACAGTGAGAGTGTTAGTGATGTGATTGACCCTATCGATGATAGTATTATGAGGTCGATACGATTTATGGTATGGTGATATGATTGAGGTGATCTAGCCCTTGAGAGGTAGATTTTCCTTAGGAATGTGATGAGGTTTGTTATATATATATTGTATATATATATTGATGGTGGTTGTGTTAGTACGCAAGGACGTGAGTGATTTTCCTCCCGTGTTCTCGGGGAGTGAGTTATGAGTATTCCTTGGTACTAGGGGTGGATTTGATCGTTGTTGATATTAGAGGTGAGTTTGTTTCCCTCTGTTGGATTTTGTGGTTAGCGTGGCGAGCATTGATGATTGTTAGATTTGACTTGAGTTGTTGTGAGAGTAGTGTAGACTACCTGTGTTGATACTTGGAGTACGAGTCTTAGTCGTACCTTATGGTTTCATTTTGTGTACTTATATGTATACATATATGTATATATGTATATATATATCCCCGTTATATACTCGTTTACGATAGCATATGAGTGCGTGCCTTGGGTTTGCGTGGATGGGATTTGTTGGGCTATATATATCTTGTTAGATAGTAAGCATTACCTAAACTGCCAGAGGATGTGGTAGTTAGAGTATCTTTTCCCACTGAGCTTATTTGCTCACGGAGGGAATTTCATTTGCCCCCTGGTATTCCACGCCAGGTTGCAGGAAATATACGGCTATAAGCAGGATGCAGTGCAACGATATTTTTCTTTAATTTCTTGTTACAGGTTTTGCAGTTGCGCATGGTGATGCGGTTACGGATGCAACACGACTGGGTTTGGGGACGCTAGATCTCTGCTGTCAGTTTCCTTACCCATTTGTTATGGAATTGTTATGTATTTCTTTTCGGAGCCAGTTTGTTTGCATATCCCTATTGGTGTATCTTTTATTTTCCTGTATTTATTATTTCAGGATGTCATTGTATTTATTCGGCACTGCTATGTGCATTTATGTATTCTTATTCGAGCATTTGTGGCTCTGTTGATTTTAGAGGGTTTGGAGAGGTCTTGGTTTCTTTCCACTACCTCGGCCCTAGTAGGATTGATGAATGCGGGGCTTGGAAGCCATTGTTATTATCAAATTGCTATTGGCAGGTTAAATTGTTGTGGTGGTATGTCCGGATGTTCAATTTACAAACGGAATTCTGCCGAATTTTCGTTAGATTCCGCTGCTTAGTTTTGTCATTCATTTGGATATGGAATATACCATTCTATCATTAATCCATACGTTTTCATGGTTAATGATATCTTAGTTGGTCAATTGTATTAAGGATCACATCTTGGATTCCTTGGATGTTCCGGTTCGGGAGTCTTAGGGATTTAGGAACGTGTCAGTTGATATTTGAGGATACTATTGAGTTCTAGTATTCTATTTGGCATGGAGTATAGTTTTCATTGTTATTCCATGTATTTCCTTTGTTATTATTGATTCTAGTAGTCGCTTGACTAACGTCACCCTTTGGAGATTCACTAATTCTCTAGATTAGAGTTTCGGGAATCTTAGGGGCGTGACTGCAAGGTATTAGACATTTTTACCTTTGTTGGTGTTTGATGACCTTCAGTCATTGGTTCTCATTTCTTTTTACTTCCGTACTCATTCCCTTAACTCTTAGGCTCGGGTTTCTGAGTCCTAGGAATTTGGGGCGTGACAGTGATCTTAACCTATAAGCACATGCACACATTCACTATGGGAAAAATAGTTGATCTTTGACTATGTAGTTGAAAAATTAGCTTTACCACAATAAAGGAGGAGAAGGGGTGCTGATAAGGATAAATCTAAATTTTTTGAAAATCTTTAAAAGAAAAAATGCAACAAGTAGTTCTTCGATCTGAGTAACCTGGCTTCTTACCACAAAGTAGGAGTGTTTGCGTCAAATGGAGAGAAAACTAATAAGAATAAATCCTATAGAAGAAGCTCAGGCCCAATTGGTCGGGACTAAAAATCCTCGCTGGAAAGTCCAGAACTTAGAAAGACAAAAAGGGATAAAGTGGAAAGATGGAAAGAATGAGTTTTCATGAAAAAATACAAAGTTTGATCAATGAAATAGAAGAAGAAATATTGGACTACCATAGGAGAATGTTTACAAGAACACGGAAGGTTGTCCGAATTGGGATTAGAGAGTAACAAAGTCATTCACTATAGTGGGGATCATTCACGACATTAGTTCAAGATAGTTATTGTTCGGTAGTGAGTGGGAGTATGTGCATTCATATTATCTTATATATTGTATCATGACTTGATTAATGAGTGTGTGAATTCATGAATGCGTGATTACAAAGAAGGGAAAAGTTTTGGGTAGTATAGCTAACCCTTACGAGACTTCACTCATCCACTCGGTATTGCCGAGTGGTTTAAAAAGCTTGTTACACATGCTAAGTGTAATCGTCGACCCTCACGAAAGTAAGGGGTTAGTGTAGATTAGTATAGAGTAGTTGGAATAGAAACAATCATCACAAGGTAGTTTTAAAAGTTTTCTTGTGTTCATTGCTAAAGGACTAGCAATATGTAAGTTTAGGGGTGAGATAGGTGCCAAATATTGACTATTTTAGGCCCCTATCTTGCTATTGTTACGTCTTTTCATTCCATTATTTGGTATTTTTATACCGTTTGTATGTTTAAGCGTGTTTTAAAAGCTTAATGAAGAAAAAGAGCTAACTTTGGTGAATTAACTAAAGACATGCTCATTTCTATTTAAGAGGAGAGCTTATAGAAGTGTTTTCGAGAGAAAAGTGTCCACCGCGAGGCAGAAACATCATTTTTTGGAGCCGCAACTTCAAGAATCAAAACAAGGGAGTCGAAGGGATTTAAATGACACTAATCCCAAGAATCATTGGTTCCGAAGGTTTTGCTACGCTTCCAGTAACTAAAAGTGGCTAGAAAGTGTCATTTCTACGGTTAACCTACTCTTGAAGCATATCCACTGATAGGTGCCAATTTTTTTCCATTTTAGACCCCTATCTTGCTATTGTTATGTCTTTACATTCCATTATTTTGTATTTTTATGCCGTTTGTGTGTTCAAGCATGTTTCAGGAGCTTAATGAAGAAAAAGAGCTAACTTTGGCGAATTATCCAATGACATGTTTATTTCTATTCCAGAGGAGAGCTAAAGAAGTGTTTTCAAGAAAAAGTGTCTCCCGGAGGGCGAAAACGTCATTTTTAGGAGCTACAACTTCAAGAATCATACCAAGGGAGTCAAGGGGGTTTAAACGGAAAAATTATCAAGAAAAATGGTTTCCAAAGATTTTGTTACACCCAGTACTTAAAAGTGGCTAGAAAGTGTCATTTCTATGCTCAACCTATGCTCGGCGCATAGCTCCCTACGCGCGGTGCATAGCTACAATGTCAAAATTTCAGTCAAATTCGTAGGGCCATATCTTGGTAGAAACATGTCTAAATTGAGTGATTCTTGAGCCTAACATCAAGAGATTGAAGTCAGCTTTCCAAAACGATTTTACATGCCTCCATCAAATGTGTTTACCTTGAGTTATGATCAAAATAGTGAGAGGTATTCTGCAAGAAAAAGCTTGAAATTTTAGATTCAGGCCAAAATCCTATTTTGACCCGGATTGATCCGTTTTGGCCTGGATGACTTTCAGTTTGACCCCACCACCTCTAAGCATGTGTATATGACATATTATATATTATATTGAATGGTTTTGTTCAGTTTAGCATGAAATTACGAAAAAGGGTAACCATTAGGGTTTCCCTCGGCTTTGTCTATAAATTCAGAGGTTTGCTACAGATTTTAAGGGAGCTTCATTCATATAATTTTTAGAGCAATCTCTGGAGATTCATCCCAAGGAGGAACAATTCAAGACCTAGAGATCTGGAGAAGAAGAAAATGGGGGTCGTTTCTACATCACCAATGCAATCACCATCTACCACGATAAACTAATTCGGTATCTAGGGTTTTCTAGTAAAACCCTAACCATGTAATATAGTTCTTTTATTTATTTGAATTGTAATGAGGGAAAGTTGTGACCATACTGTGATGATTGTTGTAGATGCGTGAATATTTTTATTCTTAACACAAGATCTTATATTTGTTCTAAATTCTTGTCTTAGATTGAATGAATATATTATCTTACTCAATCGTGATTATTTAATATGGGCTAGAACTCGGATGCTTAATTTATGATTTTCTACACAATAGTGCTTAACATTTGAAACCCTAGGTTTACACATGACATGCCTTCACGAGATAATATAGACATGCTTTAGTTTCATTTCATACATTAGGAATAGATTATAGTAAAGTAAATAGCATGCACTAGTTATACTCTTTCTGGAGATAGGTTGTAGCGAATCCAGTTGACAGTATCCTTTTGGGGGTTGTATTCAACTATTTGCGATACGATCTGATTCACAGTTATGGATCGCCCTCTTGCAATTGAGCAAGTAGAGAGCTATGTTATGCTGTTAGTGGTGGAGTATGGAAATCCTAGATTTTATTTCTATTGTTCTTGTGTTAATCTATCTTTATTTGCTTTCTTAGTTAATTATTTAATCAATCACAAAATGACAAACTATATTTTTCTAGCAATTCGAGAGTATTATTTTACGAGAATTCATAATATGACTTAGTCTTTATGGGATCGATAACATTTCTCAAGCCGAACTATACTATAATACGATTCGTGCGCTTGCGATAGGTAAAACCTAAGTTGTCGTAAGGGGATATTTTTAACTATTATTTTTGTCACCCCTAGATAGACTTCAAGTTTTTGGCGTTGTTGTCGGGGGCTAACGGATATTATGAATTTTAGTAATTTAGTATACTTGAATTGTTTGTATTGTATTATATCTAAAGTTGAATTGTGTGTTTTTGCGAGGTACACTAAAAAGCGTGAAGGGAATCAGCGTAATAGTAACGACTGCATTGTTGGACCACTTGTGAGTTCTAGTGTAACTTAATTTTACGCATAATTTTAGCTTTACTTTCTGTCAATAGTTTAGAAGTAGTTAGTTTTTATTTTTAAAAACAAATTCTACAGTTTTAGTGTAAACTATCAAAAAGTCTAGTTTTCACAAAAGATGAGGGATTTTTGAGTGGAAATGGGCCATTGAACAAAACTCACTATTTTAGTGAGCCCAGTTTATTTTAGGCTGAAACACGTCGTTTAGGACCTCAAAACCACGATTTTATGATTGTCAAGAAAAAAAAAGATGTATAATGGTTATACCAAATCGGCGAGTGTTCCATATTATAATTCATACAACCCGGATTGGAGAAATCATCCCAATTTCCAATACCAACGATCAGGTATAGGAAATTGATATCAAAGCTTCAATGAGGATCCATGATATTTTGATCACAGATCTGGGTATTGACTGTATAGTCAAAATTATCACCCTCAACCATCTAATCAATTACAATTTGAAAAGTCAAGTGCATATTTATGTCCGGAGCCATTGTCTTTTGCAAATAAATTCGTAGAAAAATTGAGTAAAATCAAAGCAAAAGTAACCACCTGTCCAGAGTCATTGTCTTCTGAAGAAAAATTCTTAGCATATTTGAGAAAAATCGAGACCCCTTGAAATTGTGTGGAGATCATATACAATAGAGACAATTCATACTTTCCGAACACTAAAAATCCTCAACCATTTAGTACTCAGGGTTTTCTGTCCAATAATACCTAATCATTGACTTTTGAAGAGAAATTCCTAGCATCTTTGAACACTGAAAATCCTCAACTAAGTTTCAATAGAAGTCAACAACCATTTAGAACTCAGGATTTTCGGTCCAATAATACCCAATTGTTTCAACCCTCCAACCAAAATCCACTTTAGTTCCAAAATTAAAATTTGATGACTAGATCAATTGGTGATGGAGATGAACTGATGAGCACCTTGAGAGAAATTGAAAATCAAGTGAAATTGAATTTTCAAGCCTTATCTAGGTTAGAAATTGAAGGAGAGCAATTAGTTAATGTTGTAATGAAAAGGGAGGAATTGCCAAATCAAGTGGTAAATAATTTTGAAGATGAGGAGGACGGGTACAGTGAAGTAAAGGAAAGTTTTAAAATTGAGAGGACATTGCATATGACGAGAGTGCGCAAACCATTCCTTTACCACAAGAGCTAAAAGAGACACTATATGAACCTAAAACAATATTTACCCAATGTCTCGATGAACTGTGTTTTGAAGATAAACACAGAAGGGATGAGTACTACATAATTGATGGGATTGATGAGGTGATGAAGAACCCATTACCTTATTCGGTGATAGAAGAATCGGTGGACAGAAGTACTAAACATGGGATGAATGTAGAGCATGGCAGAGGAGAGAAGGTATGTGATGATTATTATGTGCTTGATGTTGTGCTCGTTACTGAGTGTTCACAATGGACACCATGGAATGAGTTACTTCCCACACTTGCTCCGCCATGTGGTGGAAGTGTGAAAAAGATGAAGGGTGTTAGATAACCCTTTGTGGATCTGTTATGCCAAATACGTTAAACATTGGTCCTAGGCTGGACAATAGTAAGTCATTTAATCTACGCAAATTTTAATTTGTCTGATTGTAGGCCCTTAAGGCCAAATCATTGTTTATTTCATTTTTAAAAAGATCATTCCTTGTGCTAGGCTGAGTAATGATTTTCGAAAAGCGATGATTGTATTTCTTCTTCCCTTGCTATGATATTGGGTTGGTGTGCTTCGTTGAGTATTTATACAGGTAGCTCGATTCAAGTTTCGGGGGAAGGACAAACATAAATAGAAGAAATTTCGGAACTGCGATTCAAGGGTAACTGAAATTACCTAGATGATAATGAAAACAATCTAGAGAGGGGGTGAATATATTTTTTGTCAATTTTATGATCAATTAAAATTATTTAGCGAAAATTCAATTTTAATTAGTCACAAACCCAAATTCTCAATTCAGTTCTCAAAAACAGATCAATCAAGCAAATATGAATATAAGTGCAAAAAATTAAAATATGAGAAGACACAAATATTTTTACATGGAAAACCTTGGAAAGACTCCAAGTAAAAACCACGGATACGCTCGGGTATCGATGCACTATGAATCAGAGAATTTATACAGACTCTATGAAAATAGAACTTAAAACCGCTGTAATTTGTTGTTCTTAACTCGACGTCTGAAATTCTAAATTCACTCGCGCTCCACGAAGCTCTCGCTCCGATCTCCGTACTCTGACGGCTCCGCTTCTCAACAGATCAAAATCACTACGAAACATCCTTCTTCGATCTCCGTACACAGATGGCTCCGTTCTTCAATGGATCAACGTAACCTCATTGCTATAAACGGTGTGTGAATTTTTTAGCAATTATACCATTCAATCATGCATAGAAATCATCGATGTAGAAGCACGATTGAAGACGTCCAAACACAAGAGAGAACTTGTGTATTTCTAATCACTCAATAATATTCTCTCACCATATATATATCTTTGTATAAGAAAAAGAAGCTATAGAAAAATTGCAAAGAATTTTTCAAGACGTGCCTCCTCTCTGTATTTATAGACAATGATGATTTAAACCCTAAGTTTGCCATTTCTCGTAATTTTACATCCAAACCCTATATTCTGGTGAATATAATGTATATAGAACGCACTTTGATGTATATAAGTCGTGATCATATCATAAAACTAACCCCCGAACAATTTGGACATCGCAGTCAAAATCGGGCAAAAACTTGCCGCAGCTACGTTTCAAGTGTAGGTCTAAGTGTACCTCCAAGCATAAAAATGTGTTTTTCAGCCACTTTTTGAAACTGAAAGCATAGGTATTTTTGTCAAAACCACTTTTTTTCATAACTGTGTCAAAATAACCCTTTTGAACCCATGACACTTTTTGCTTGAAATGACAGCTTCAGAAAATGTCATTTTCGCCCTCCAGAAGACATTTTACCTCAATATGCTCACTTTCGTGCTTCACTTGTATTCTTCATTACTTCAACGCTTGATTCTGCCTTTTACAAAGCTTATCGATGTTATTGAAACCAAACCGACCTATCTAACACTCATCATGGTTATTGTCTAGAACATGCCATAAATAAATAATACATAAAAATGTTCTTACTATCTCTCCCTTGGCATTTCTGAGACAAAACCACGTTTTACAATATAGCCTCACAAAAATAACAACATAACATCTATACCTATGAACACACACCAACAAACATAGATATAAACTATCATCTTGCTTTCATGATGACCAATCCAGTTACCACAACACTGAACAAACCATTAAACGCAAGTGTGGAAAATAGATATAAACCAACATAATGATCATCAGAAAATCATAACAACAATCCACACATAATGATCATCATTTCCCCCCCGAAAATAAACTCCCCCTTGCTAAATAGTTATCCCTCTTAATCAAACAATATATCCCCCTTACTTAATACTTTTTCCCCTTTTTGTCACTGAAATATCAATCAAAGAGAGTATATGCCATAGCAACAATGTAGAGAGATGCAAGAAAGTACTCAATGAAAAACACCAAGATATAGAACTCTTATCAGATCATATCCAAATTCTCAGGGTAGCAGACATCTCTACTATGCATGACGCTACTACTAATGCATGAATGCAAAATGTCATGAATAAAAATGAAATAAAATATTTTTATTTTTAAAAATCTATGAGCAAGGCAGTAGAGACACAAATCCAATTATTAAGATCTCATATTCTCAGATTTAACTCGACCATTATACACATGGTATAGAAGAAAATCAGCACACATACCTTGTAAACTCAAGAATGCATAAGTCAAGTTTTACAAATATATATATATATGAAAATTCTCAAGTGCAAGTACTAAAGTAAGATGAAAACAATACATACTAAAGCTGATAATTTCCCCACCAACTGTGATGATAATTCAATTCAAGATCCAAACTAGAAAGCAAAACTAAAAGATATTTTCTCTTTGTCACACAATTTCCTCCTTCTCATCTTTTCAACTTTTTTACCATATCCCTTTTTATCTTTCTAAGCTCCGGACTTTCCAGCGAGGATTTTAGTCCCGACCAACTGGGCCCAAGCTTCTTCCATGGGATTTATGCTCATTAGTCTTCTTCCCTTTTTACGCGAACATTCAATGCTTACTGAGGCAAGAGGCCCGATTACTTAGATTGAAGAACTATTTTTTGCATTTTTTTATTTGAAACATCTCATTCTTTCTTTTTTTTATTAACATCACCACAACATTCATACACATGCAAAGAATATTTCATGGATAGACCAATCTAGCATAACTCATGAACCTTCACACCACTTCGGATTAAATAAAAAAATTAACAAATTCAATAGGCATTATAATCATCACCGAAACAACTAGTACCTAAGATTAAAGTTTTGTAACATAAAATAATCATGCCAAGTGATCATCCAAAAATCTTAGGTTAGACTGATACCTCTACTTCACATATGCATAATGAGATAAGTAAATGTGAAAATAGAGTAAAATATGACAACTTTTGTACTCTAGCCAAGTTCAACAGTCTCAAAATTTTTATTGTCATTTATTTCAAAATAAAATGCATGCATGAAAAAAATAATACAAATGTATGATTACCTATCAATTATAGGAAAATAATGTAATGTGTTCCTCGAATGATTGATAAGAAGATATCTATTCTAAAGAAAGAATACCAATAGATTTCCTAAGACTAGCATGTTTCTAAAAATCTAATGGTTTTGTAAAGATATCTACCAACTGACTATCTGTCGATATGAACTCTAAAGACACCATACCATCTTCAATAAGATCACAAATGAAATGATGTCGAATATCTATATGCTTTGTCCTAGAGTAATGAAAAAGATTTTTAGAAATATTTATTGCACTCGTGTTATCATAGAACACAATCATTGTACCTTGAGAAAAACCATAATCCTGCAACATCTGACGCATCCAGAAACCTTGAGTACAACAACTACCAACTCCTATATACTCAGCCTCAGTAGTGGAAAGAGAAACACAATTTTGCTTCTTGTTATGCCAAGCAACTAACAATTTCCAACATAAAAACACCCTCCATTGATACTTTTTCTATCATCAACATTACCGTCCCAATCAACATCAGAAAAAGATGCGATATCAGTATTAGTACCTGATGGATACCACAGTCCATAATTCATTGTCCCTTTAACATACTTGATTATCCTTTTCACAGCAGTAATATGAGAGTCCTTAGGAATTGCTTGGTAACGTGCACACAAACAGACACTAAAATCTATGTCAGGTTGACTGGCAGTCAAATACAACAAACTCCCAATCATACTCCTATAAAGTATAGGATCGACATCTTTCCCTTTAGTATCCAAGTTAAGCTTAACACTAGTACTCATAGGAGTGCGAGCATCCTTAGCCTTTTCCAAACCAAACTTATTCACCAATTCTAATGCATAACGGGTTTGGGAAACAAAAGTCCCATCACTCAATTGTCTAACCTGAAGCCCTAGAAAGAAGTGCAATTCACCAATCATACTCATCTCAAATTCATGTTTCATTTGATCTCCAAAATAATGAGCAAGCTTATCAGAAGTGGAACCAAACACAATATCATCAACATAGATTTGAGCAACAACCGTATCACTCTCAATTTTAAGAATAAATAGTGTTTTGTCCACCCACCCCTTGAGCAAAACCTGTTCCCAATAGGTAATCAGCCAACCTTTCATACCAAGTTCTAGGAGGTTGCTTTAGTCTACTAGCTCTTTTGAGTTTATCTTAAATCAATAACCTATTAAGCATAACTCAAGTAGACATTAAATTCACTACATTCAATGGTTGGTTATCATCAAAATGTCATGTTTACCCATGGTGGAAAACCTTGGGTCAACAATATCCCCCTTTTTTATGATGATAAACATTGATGTGTGCCAATAAATAATTGAGGGCATTTTATAAATGCTCCCCCTATCAATATGCAATCAATGAAGATTACAATAAAGCATATGCATAATCTTTGGGATTTCTCCCCCTATCACCATGCTTTAAATGATTTTTACACTTTAAACATGTAGCATGTGATCATTTCAATGAACAAAGCTCCCCCTAAGAATGTGCATACAACATATGCACATCAACTAATCTTTCTCCCCCTTTGACATGATAAAAAAGAATAGATACAATAAGGTATAAGGAGAGAATCAAGTTACATATATGAATTGTGATAATAAAGTATATCATTTAAAATAGCACAATCTCATATTGTCCATACATATCATGAATATGCTTAAGATGATACCAAATTGCAAAGATTGCTTTCATGATGAAATCCAATATATGCTAAGCAAAAATAAAAGTGAGAAAATCATGTGCGTACTTTTCATAGACAAATAGGATACATGATCAAAATAGATTTTCATATATGAAGTACATGTATCAAGTGAATGACTCAAACGGAGAGTGACTTAATGTTAAGTGTGTGTGTTTGAATGAAAGTTCAAATCATAAGTATTCAACATACTATATTCAAATGAGAAACACAAAATCGCTAGATCATTTAAAATCACATAGTCATGTATGTAGATTTTCACTTAATATCACATATGAGCATTTAAGAACGAGTCAACACCACATCCATCTCAACCATTTAAAATTCAATAAACACATATGCAATATCTAATAATATAATGTAATGTGAATAAAGTAAAAATCATAATGATGACTAAGAGATGAGTATCCAAAAATAAGCAAGTGAAAGATACATTAGACATATGCTAACACATTAATATTTAAAGACATTTTCATTTCTTTATGAGTTTTACAAAATAAGTTCTCTTGGAGAATTTTGGTTAGAATATTGACGAAGAGATTTACAATCATGAAAATGAGCTAATATCTCTCATAAATACATGTCTTTGTAATGTAATGTGATGGCTTTGTATGCATTCTTCTCAAGTGAATAAAATATATCTCTTATAAATATGGTAAAAATACTTATCTAAAATAATAAGAGATGGACAAGATAATGAATGTATATGTATATACAAAAATTAACACATGTTACGCAATTTCATTTATGTTACTATAAGTCCAAGAATAGTTAACCAAGGACGCCATATATTCCCGAAACCAAAGTGTCAAAAAGTATTTGAAATTATTTTCATGACACTTAAATTGGATTTTACCCAAGAGGGAAATAAGTTCATCAATCATGCTCATTTTGAAATAGTTTGCATGTTTGTGATAAATTTCATTGCACAACATGTCAAATATTGGTAAACATAATATTCCCATGTAAATGTTATAACTAAATCGGATAAGTTATAAATAATAAACAACTAGAAGAATATTTATCAATATAGGTTCTAAAATAACCTTCATCCATAAGAAAATCACTTAAAGCCATTCAAAAACATCCTTTTTGGAGCATATTTCAAATTAAGCACAACTTATAGTAGTTTTAGAACACGTGGTCTAAAACTTATAAATTTCAAAACATTGTGATTTTCTTCATGGAATTTTTTCATTTGTAAAATCATATAAGAATGCATTAGAAAAAAAAATTTCATGCAAAGAGGCATATGACATTCTTACAACTTTAATTCCATTCACATGTGCAAAGAATTAATTATATCCTTCTCGATAAGATCTTGGGATAGCAATGGTCCAAACCTTGGGTCACTACACTAAGTCTTTGATAACAACAAACTATGCATTATGGAATACACAAGAGTATGCGTGTATGGTAATGATATAAAAGTATAAAATATAGGAGATTAAAAATATTATATATCATTGAGAAACTTATATAATAATAATAATATAAGATACAAAAACAATATAAATCATGTGGATTCTCATGTAATGCAAGACTCTCTTGATGTCATGAAATACAACATAACATCAAGTCTAAAGAAAACATGTTATGCTTGATAACCAAATGAAACATCTTAATGATATATGCACATTAGACTCATGATTCATGTTTATCAATACACATTCAAGATAATCACATATAAGCCCACTAATGTCCATTTTTCAACATGTTTCCTTTAAAGAATGACAATTAGATCCTTTTCCAACATGAAGAACCAAGCACAAAATATTTAGCCTCAACCAAATGGCTAAACATCATTAGATGACACTTATGAATATCTTTATGGAAACACCTCTAGAATGATCATCAAATAGTTATATAATAGAGGATGGTGAATCATTTATCCACATAGAAGCTCATCACATATTTCTTATCCTCAAATTGTATTAGATGGATCATTAAAAGAAATTTTGCCCTCTTGAGGTTTACTAGTTGTGAACTTATTTGATTAAACATATATTCCAAGTCCTAATTTCACTTCAAGTTCAAACACCTCAATTCAATGTGCAATATGTCATATCAAGAGGATTTAGATAAAGCATAAAAATCATAAAAGCTCATAGACATATATCAAGTGATAGCTACTCAAGTAATCAACCAAGTTCAAATAAAATAGCTTTGAGGGACTAGAGGTGGTCATAACTATATTCTTTAAATTTCATGCATGATCAAAAATTTTCTTTCATAAAACTAATCTTTGAAAAATATTGCCTCAAATGAACTTGAGAAGACAAAAGACTAATATTATGATATCATATATACAAGTCTCATTTCAAAGCAAGTTACTATCAAGAATCATCAAAGATCGATTATATGAGCATATTCTATTTGCATGCACCAAGTAGCCAATCACCCTCATTGCCAATTATCAAATTTATTCCATGACATATCAATCAAGATTCAACACACTTTAATAAGCATATGTATATCATGTTTAATCTCATCCATGAAAGCACATTAGTAATGGAGGTTTAGAAAATGTGTACCATGGTGCTAGCTTTACCCATTTTACTTGGAGTTGCTTGTAGATGATTTGTATCATCCACACATCTTGTGAGAGACCTTGATTTCATCTCCCCTTTTGAGTTAAAGCTTCTACTATTGAGGAACCAATAGTTCTTGAGTAAGGAAACAATCCACACCTACAACACACTCAAGTAGCTTTCTTTGGTACCCATTTTGCTATTGGGTCCATTTGTGTTAGCACAATCATGGGCATAATTCATTATAAGCACATTAGCACAAAATGAATGATCTTCTACAATCACTATACTTCAATTGAATTTAACATTCAAGAACATTATCATGAAGTGCATTTGTCAATTCAAATAGTAAGATATACTCATGGTTATTTAACAATTAAATGAACCAATATGAAAATACAAATAGGAGTAAAGCTCTATTTCATATATAGATCATACATGGGTCACAAAAAACAACCATATGCATCATTCCTGTTAAACTTTAAGAATTAACAAGAAAACTAAGCTAACTTCCCTTGATTGGCAAAAATAAATTATATGCCCTTTTTCAAAATTTGTCAAAGTTTTAGCACATGGGAAGATTTATTTCCTTTCAGTTCAAAATACTTGGAGCATTTGAAAACTTAATGAAAGGTTGTTTTTCATAAGAGTCACCTATTCAAAATAATTTCTCTCTAATCCAAGGTGTCACTCTTCTCATGCAATTTCAATATATTCAAAGGAATGTGATACATGAACAATGATTATTCATCAATCAATGAATACATTTATAAAGCACATTTATATATATCAATGAATAGATGAATACAAGTATCAAGTCAATACGATGTCGAAATTTACACAATTCAACTAGACATCTCAAATAATGCATACCATCATCAAAATTCTTCATTTATGGCATGTACATATTTAATGGTCAGTGGACACTAGAGATCATCTATAATCTTTTTTCCTTCTATGAAATATAAGCACATTCTCCTTTAGCCTTTAAATGCATATAACTAACTTAAATACACCATATGAGAATAAAAGGTCAAATAACCTTACGTAAAGGAAAATCCTTCAAAGTTTGTTATGGATCAACTCTAAGCCGGTTAAGGCAAGAATAGAGTCGAGGCTCTGATACCAATTGTTGGCCACATATTGACACCTAGAGGGGGGTGAATAGGGTCAATTACAGACTTTAAGACTTTTTCAGTTTAAATCTATTTTAACAAAAATAATCTTTGTAGAGCTCTAATCAAACACTTAGTTAGATAGATGATCCTTAAGTGACTGCCTCATTTCATACTTGTACTTATACAATAATGATTTGCATAAATTAAACATTGCATCATTGATTCAATTAGAATAGGAAGTACCATCCAATGACCAAGTATGCAATTCAACTAACCAAATAAAACATGTAAAAACACTTTCATCATTTATGAACATTATGCATCAAGTGTTATTGTCTAGAAAACATCCTAAAAGAGTTTAGAAAGGAATGTACACTCTCAAGATAAATGTTAGGATGAATAAGCATTTTGTTAAGCACATGGGATTCATATAGACATTCAAGGCTTTGGTTTGTTGAAGTAGTATTTTATTTAAACACATGTTGTGTAACAAGATTTATAGCAAAGCAAATGAGATGATAGTCTAAGATATAATCCAATCATGTCCACAATCCAATCAACTACTTCAATAACATTTTCTCATATTCCTCATGAATTTATAACCACAAGCAATTTCATAGCATTACATCAATATGAAGTTCAAGATTGTAAATGATAATTTCTTATAAGGTAAAGAGATTAAGGGATAGAGAAAATGCAAACCAAGACACCAAGATTTTACATGGTTCAACCAAACATTTTATGCTATGGTGTATTGAAGATAAGTTCTATCAATTCACTTCAACTATTCATTTTCCTAACTTATTCATTAATTACACAAACAAAAGCAATTTCAAAGCATTGATATATAAATCTCAAGATTGAAAATGACAATTGCTTTTAAAGTAAAGAGATAAGGGTTAGAGAAAATGCACACTATAGACACCGAGATTTTTACATGGTTCAACCAAATCTTTTGTCTACGTCCATGGCTTGAGAAAATCTCTCAAGGATTCCACTATCGTGTTTCTCTTTCCGGGGATAAGCAAACCCTTACATGTCTCATTCTTCTGGGTAAATAGCAAACCCTTACATTCTCATTATTTCAGGTGAAGAGCCAACCTTGCTCACTCTTGCGGGTGGAGAGCCAACCAATTCATCTCTCTTTTTAAGGTTGAGAGAAAACCTTTACAAAGCTTTAACAAGCCATTCCCATGCCAAGATAACCTCTTGGACTTTCACTCACAAAGAATTAAGAATTTTACATTTGAGTGATACAACAATATCTCTCAATAGATAGATATAGAAATTCAAGGCTCACTTCCTCACATACTTAGAGTTATAGATGAAAAACTCAATTGAAAATCTCAACTCAATGTGTGGAAGTGAATCACAATAGAAAATATGATTGATGATCATGGAAATTCCTATTCTAAATAATCAAATAAATTGATTTCTACCTATTCATTTTCCTAACTTATTCATTAATTACACAAACAAAAGCAATTTCAAAGCATTGATATATAAATCTCAAGATTGAAAATGACAATTGCTTTTAAAGTAAAGAGATAAGGGTTAGAGAAAATGTACACTATAGACACCGAGATTTTTACATGGTTCAACCAAATCTTTTGTCTACGTCCATGGCTTGAGAAAATCTCTCAAGGATTCCACTATTGTGTTTCTCTTTCCGGGGATAAGCAAACCCTTACATGTCTCATTCTTCTGGGTAAATAGCAAACCCTTACATTCTCATTATTTCAGGTGAAGAGCCAACCTTGCTCACTCTTGCGGGTGGAGAGCCAACCAATTCATCTCTCTTTTTAAGGTTGAGAGAAAACCTTTACAAAGCTTTAACAAGCCATTCCCATGCCAAGATAACCTCTTGGACTTTCACTCACAAAGAATTAAGAATTTTACATTTGAGTGATACAACAATATCTCTCAATAGATAGATATAGAAATTCAAGGCTCACTTCCTCACATACTTAGAGTTATAGATGAAAAACTCAATTGAAAATCTCAACTCAATGTGTGGAAGTGAATCACAATAGAAAATATGAATGATGATCATGGAAATTCCTATTCTAAATAATCAAATAAATTGATTTCTACCTAGTTTCGTGTCATAAATCGTTCCCATTTTTTAGTAATTTTGGCTCTTCCATTATGGTCATAAATAAACCTATACTTTTGTCCTTTTGATTTATTTTATTTGGACCTTGCTTCGGTTTCTAATTTAAGAAAATCATAGGAAAAGGTTTGGCTTAAAACACATAGTTGGGGATTAACTATTTCAGTCTCAAAATCAATTTGTGTGGGGGAATGATTAGAAACTGAATCGTCAATTTCGACATTAGGGACATAACATGGATTAGAAACTTGTTTATCCTTTTGAATTTCTTTTAATCTATGATCACGTCTGGATCGGTGAATTAGAGACTCTATAAATTCTCTATCAGGGTTAGTAGTAGTTTCTCTATCCGTTCCAAGGGTAAACATCTTGGATTTTGAACTTATAGAAGAGCAACTATGTCTAGACTTGTCAAAAGTTAACTTAACAGTTCCATTAAGGAACCATTGGACTTGTTCAAGGTTTCGAACATCATTTTCAATTTTTGTTGGATGATTTTCATTTTCAAATAACCATTCATTTGGGAGAGAGAGATCTTTCCAAGCAATTGTTTTTTATATACGAATATTTGCATTAGAAGTGCTACTTTAAATTAAGAGAGTTTGATCCTTAGGACTCTTGACTAATGAATGAACATTTAAATTGGTATTCATAGTCTTGTAGTAAATTCGGTAAATGAGGCATAAAGGTTAGGCACCTGCAAACATGTCATAGCCCGAAGTTTTTATATTCAGAGTTAAAACTTTTAATATGTGAGGATGACTTAAACTTAACTTGAAATTAGAAAAACAATCAAAGTAAACTGGACCATTACATATACTGTTTTCTATGACGTTAATTAACCTTTGATTATAGTCAAGGAATCTAGAACTCTTAAACATATAAGAATGGATGCATTTTATCCTAAAATGGTTAATGGATCTACTACAACTTGTACTAGGCCAATATGGAAAAAATTGTATCCTTTGGCGCGGTGTTGTTTAATAGTATCTGGAGAAAATAATTAGCACTTTTCATGTTCTTTATTAATAACATAGACTTGTTCTACCGTTTTGACTGTATATTATGCAAAAAAAGGTTGACTTAATGAAACTGGTTTTGTATATTTGATTAGTGGATACACTAGGGATATTCCAATCACTGTGACCTTCAAGGTCTTTATAGGTATGTTCTTCTTCATTAACTATGTCATTAATGTCTGGAATGGAAGGTAAGCTTGTCCTGCTAGGTCGAGAAGATGAAGATCTAAATAATCTACTCATGGTTACTTTAGTTGTAAATTGTTTTGTTTGTTGTCATGTTTTCTCTAGTTTGTTGAATTTCATAACACATACCTTGACCCAACAACATCACCGCTCATGCCCTAAAATGCCTACAAGCTCACCAAGGGACTTAGGCCCTGTTTGGTAGGCTGTTTGGTTCCACTTGGTCAGGTCTGGTATTTGTTTTCAGGGACCTGACCATGCTTGTTTGGACTTGATCTCAAAATTTAGAACCAGACCAAATGAGACCAAATTGAACCAAAGGGGGTGTTTTTGGAACCAGATTTTTTGATGGTTCAACCTGGTCTGGTCTGGTCTTATTAATAAAATATATTTATAAATAATTAAAAATGAATATATAATAATAATAAATTAAATAAAACATGTTTTAAAAATAAAATATAAATAATAAATAATAAATAAAATGAATTAAATAATACCTAATAATAATAAAAAATAAATATAATAATAAATGAATGAATAAATAATAAAATATATTTATAAATAATTAAAAAATGAATAATTAATAATATAAATAATATATTAAATAAAACATAATAATAATAAAAAATAAATACAATAATAATAAATAAATATAATAATAAAAAATGCACTAAATAATAAATAATAATAAGACATTAATAAAATAAATAATAAATTACATAAAACATATTGAAAAATATAATGAAAATAATAAATAATAAACAAAATGAAATAAATAATAATAATAAATAAATACTTCATGATAATAATAAAAATTTAATATTAAATTAATAAAATATATTCTTAAATAATTAAAAATGAATAAATAATTTATAAATAAAATGAATTAAATAATAAATAATAATAAATAAATATAATAGAATATATTTATAAATTAATAAATAATAATATAAATAATAAAATATATTATAAAGTGAAGAAATAATAAATAAAGAAATAAATAATTCATAAATAAATATTATAATAAATAATAAATAAATAGTAAGACCAGACAGCTTACCAAACATACTTTTAAGTTTAGGATCTAGATTCGATTAAACTAAACCAGACCGGACCGGATCAAACCAAACCAGACGAGAAAGACCGCCTACCAAACATGGCCTTAATGTTTGGTTTTTCGATTTACGGGGAGGTGACACCAACACATGGGAGAAAAGAAGATCGAAATAGAAACAAATGCACAACTTGACAACATATCTAAATAGATTAGGTACATTCAACTACGTTATGGCTCTGATTTTGAGACTGAAACTGGGGATTAACAGAGCCATAACGTAGTTGAATCTACCTAATCTATTTAGATTTGTTGTCAAGTTGTGCATTTGTTTAAGTTTCGATCTTGTTTTCTCCCGTGTGTTGGTGCCACATCCTCGTAAATTGAAAAACCAAACATTAAGTCCCTTGGTGAGCTTGTAGGCATTTTTGGGCATGAGCGGTGACGTCATTGGGTTAAGGTATGTGTTATGAAATGCAACAAACTAGAGAAAACATGATAACAAACAAAACAGTTTACAACTAGACTAACCATGAGTAGATTATTTAGATATTCATCTTCTCGACTCAGCAGGACAAACCTACCTTCCATTCCAGACATTAATGACATAGTTAATGTATAAGAACATACATATAAAGACCTTGAAGGTCACAGTGATTGGAATATCCCTAGAGTACCCACTAATCAAATATAAAAAATCAGTTTCATTAAGTCAATATTTTTTTACAAAATATACAGTAAAAACTGCTGAACAAGTCTATATTATTAATAAAGAACATGAAAAATGCCAATTATTTTCTCCATATACTATTAAACAACACCGCGCCAGAGGATACAACTTTATCCATATTGGCCTAGTACAAGTTGCAATAGATCCATTAACCATTTTAGGACAAAATGCATCCATTCTTCTCTATTTAAGAGATGTCAGATTCCTTGACTATAATCAAATCTTAATTAGCGTCATAGAAACTAGTATGTGTAATGGTCCACTTTACTTGATTGTTTTTCTAATTTCAAGTTAAGTTTAAGTCATCCTCACATACTAAAAGCTTTAACTCTAAATATCAAAACTTCGGGCTATGACATGTTTGCGGGTGCCTAGCCTTTAAGCCTCATTTACCGAATTTACTACAAGATTATAAAAACCAATTTAAATGTTCATTCATTAGTCAAGAGTCCTAAGGATCAAACTCTCTTAATTCAATGTAGCACTTCTAATGCAAATATTCGTATACCAAAAACAATTGCTTGGAAAAATGTCTCCCTCCCAAATGAATGGTTACTTTAAAATGAAAATCATCTAACAAAACTTGAAAAATGATGTTTGAAACCTTGAACAAGTCCAACATTTGCTTGATGGAACTGTTAAGTTAACTTTTGACAGGTCTAGACATATTTGCTTTTCTATAAGTTCAAAATCCAAGAAGTTTACCGCGGGAACGGATAAAGAAACTACTACTAACCCTGATACAGAATTTGTAGAGTCTCTAATTCACCGATCCAGACGTGATCTTAGATTAAAAGAAATTCAAAATGATGAACAAGTTTCTAATCCATGTTATTTCCCTAATGTCGAAATTGATGATTCAGTTTCTAATCATTCGCCCACACAAACTGATTTTGAGACTGAAATAGTTAATCCCCAATTATGTGTTTTAAGCCAAACCTTTTCCTATGATCTTCTTAAATTAGAAACTGAAGCAAGGTCTAAAGAAAATAAATCAAAAGGACAAAAGTATAGGCTTATTTATGACCATAATGGAAGAGCCAAAATTACTAAAAAATGGGAACGATTTATGATACGAAACCAGGTAGAAATCAATTTATTTGATTATTTAGAAAATTATCATAAAAAAGTTAATGTTCTTCCAAAACAAAAGTGGATAAAACATGGTAACAATGTCGTTTCTTCCAGCCATCCCCCATTAGAAAGTTTGATAATCAACCATCTCGGTACTGAGGTCTCTGCATCTCCTTTCAAAGTCACCACTTCTACTACTGACCAGGATAGTAAAAACATTATTGAACAAAATAATTTCACCAACCAGTACTTAAGTACGCTTGGTTACCAATTAGATAAAATAGAAACCAAACTTGATTCCTCTACTAATGTTTCAAAAACAATTGATACACCCCTCATGAAGCTTCCCTCCCAATGCCCAACTTCATCCTTACCTAGCACAAGTGACACTTCTACCCAAATAAATAAATTTTTGAAAGCCCTTGAAACCCAACTTATCAAATATGAAAAATCCCTCACTGTTCTTAATCACAATCCTAATTATTCTGAATCATCCCCGCAGGAAGACACGGATGAATAAATTCAAAAATTAGACCATGCATTTTAAATAAATGGAATCACACATTGTGTAATAAACCCGATAAGTATTACAAAAAATTGGTATCCCCAATCTACCCCTGTTGACATTCAATATCAAGAAATAATACTTCAAAACCAATTTTATGTGTCATTCAAAACAAATTATGAATGCAATATTGATGGCCTATCTGAACAAGAAATTTTAAATAAATTAAACCACTTCTCCATGCCTGCTAATAGTTACCTCACAAATCACAATATGAGTCAACCTGATATCGTGGAGCTACTCACCCCTGGTTTCTCGGGTATGTTAAGAAATTGGTGGGATGAACATCTCACACAAGAAACTAGAAATAGTATAACACATGCTGTTCAAAAAACTGACAATGGAACCCCCATCTTTAATGAAGAAATTGGTCTACCCATCCCTGATGGAGTTAACACCTTAATATACACAATAATAGACCATTTCATTGGAAGACCCAGTGATGTTACTTCTAGAATTCATGATCAACTTAGTAACCTTAGATGCCTTACACTTAGTGATTTTAGATGGTACAAAGATACTTTCTTGTCAAGATTCATGTTAAGAGAAGATAGTAACAAACCATTTTGGAAAGAAAATTTCATAAATGGGTTACCCGGCCTTTTTTCTCACAAAATACGAACAAAATTAAGTAATACTATTGGAGTTATTGAATACGATAATCTAACTAATTGAAACATTATTAGTCTTATTCAGAATTTTAACCTAAAAATGTGTATAGACATGAAAATTAATAACCAACTTAGTAAAGACAAAAAGAAAGCTAAATATGAAATGAGAACATTCTGTGAACAATATGAACTACCCCCTATTGCACCATCTCGACAAACAAAGAAATCAAAACATTCAAAATCCTTCCCAAAACGCTATACACGAAAAAAATTATAAGCCAAAATTTCAACATAATCAATTGTATGATAAACAAAAGTTCAGAAAGCAAGATACATACAAAAAGAAAACAAAGACCTTTGAGAAAAACACCAGGACTAATATATCTAAAGTCACATGTTATAAGTGAAGTAAGAAATGTCATTATGCAAAAAATTGTCCTGTAAAAAATAAAATTAGTCAATTAGATATTCCGGATGAGACTAAGCAACAAATTTATACAATTCTTGAGTTAAAACATACCAGCGAAAGTGATACTAGTGAAGATGAATCTAACTCCTCTTCTGAGTCTCTTGTCAACTGTCCTAGTTCACCTGATATTAGCTTTGGGTGTAAGGATAGTTGTTGTACTGAGACAGTTAGTATGCTCAATCGTAGCAAACCTAAAACCCTTAGTGTTCTCACCAAGGCTGAAGAACAACAACATCTTATATTGGATCTTATAAGGAAAGTAGAAGACCCATACCTAAAAAAATTCTTATCTTAAAAAGCTAACCAAATTGATGAATAAAGAAACCCAACCTCCTACTATAAACAAACCAAATTTTAGCCGTCACAAAACCCTTGAACGTTTTACTCCTAAAAAAGAAATCACTATGCAGGATCTTCAAGCTGAAATTAACATAGTTAAACAAAAAATTAAAGCTTTAAAGGACAAGAATCAAGACATAAATACTCTTTTCCATACCCAACTTAAAGATCTAGTCAAAATTCCACACCAATTTTCAATTTCTGACTCATCTTCCTCTGACAGTGATAAAGATATTCCTCTGACACTGATAAAGATAATGATAAAAACGCAAATCCCTTTACTGAGGATATTGAAAACACCAATGGTCTCAATCTTATCAATAGAATCTCATTCAAAAAATTGAAAATAAAAGTCACATTAGTTATTAACAAATAATATCACAAAACTGTTATTGCTTTAGTTGACTCTGGCGCTGATCTTAATTGTATACAAGAAAGTCTGGTTCCTAGTAAATACTATGAAAAAATAAATGAAACACTTAGTTCAGCTAATGGAAGGGCAATGCAAATCAAATCTGAGTTATCCAAATGCTCCCAGTGAATTTCAAAATATCATGAATGATATTTTCAATTCTTTCAATCACTTCTCCATAGTGTGTATTGATGATGTCCTCATTTTTTCTAATAGCATTGAAGGTCATTGGAAACACCTCAATTCTTTCCTTCACACCATTAAACAAAATGGCCTAGTCATCTCAGCTTCATAGATAAAACTATTGCAAACACAGGTTTGTTTCCTTTGTTACGACATATCTCAAGGGCAGTTCCACCCTATTAGTAGGTCCATCGAATTTGCATATCAAATTCTTGACAAAACTCAGTTACAACGCTTTCTTGGCTCTCTAAATTATATTGTTGACTTTTAAAAAGACCTTCACAAACAGTGTAAACCACTCTTTGATCGTTTACAGTCAAATCCTCCTTCATAGACTGATGTCCATACTAGTATTGTCCGTGACATTAAGAAATATGTCAAAACTCTTCCTTGTTTAGGAATCCCTTCAGTCAATTCCTTTAAAATTATTGAAACTGATGCTTCTGATATTGGTTATGGAGGCATCCTTAGACAAAGAACTAGTTCCTCTTCTTCTGAACAACTAGTTCGGTACCATTCGGGAGCATGGAACAACACAGCATAATTACAACACAATTAAACAGGAAATTTTAGCAATTACTTTATGCATAAGTAAATTTCAAGATGACGTTTTAAACCAAAAATTTTTACTGAGGGTTAATTGTAAAAGTGCTAAATATGTTTTAGAAAAAGATGTTAAAAATATAGCTGCTAAGCATATTTTCGCCAGATGACAGTCAAATTTAAGCATATTTCAATTTGATATCGAATATATTCGTGGAAGTGACAATTCAATCCCAGATTTTCTTACCAGAGAATTCTTGTAGAACCTTGATGGCAAACAGACAACCACAACCACATCCCAAAGGAGGGCTCATTCCGGTCCGACCCCCTCCCATAGTCAAAACTGAGCCTTCTACTTCACTAGCCTTAGTAAACAAATTCACAAGCTTAGGCACTCCCTTTGTCCTCGCCCTACCTTTAGTTCAGCACTAACTACCCTTCATGATCCTTTTACAATTCATGCCCCAATCACCAATACTCCACCTACAACAAGATAAAATCCCCTAGAAAGATCATAATATCTTCAAAAAACTTACCATAGTATTTTCTTCATTGAACCTCATTTTTCCCACACTAATGATCCAATTGCCCTAGTTAAACTATTTCCCCCCCCCCCCCCCCCCCCCCAAATTTCCATTGGATTCCACACACTCCTAGTCACACTTTGCAATACAACAAAGACATCCTTTACTAAACAAAATTTGTCTTCATTAAGCATGTCCCCGATCGAAATGATCAGACCAAAATCATTTACCACTCCACGTACATCTTAAGGGTTATCTGCCTTAAAGAATGGGGAAAACATCCCTCTAAGACCAAAAAGCTAGAAAACTCACTTCCATTTAGTTACTATGGCTACATAGATGCTTGGTTCAAAATTCTCCTTTTTCAAACCAAAACCTTTAGTCATTCTTGGTTTGTCAATTTCGATAGTAAATTTAGCAGTCAACTTCTGTCTTGGTTTATTGAGTGGTGGAACGATTATGGCACAGACGATGATGTTATTCTTGAAATCCTCTGGGAACAAATCCTTTATTTTGGAACTAAGTTCAAAGTCCCTTTTTATGACCATCAATTCCCTCTACTACTAATCTTTGCCAAAAAATACAAGATCTCTTGGATTTTCAAATGGCATTACAATCTTAAAGGTGACGTTGGCACAATATGTAGAGTCCAGTGTACTAAATGGTGGGATCCTTTCAAAGTATGACGGATCATTCAACAAGTCCAATTAGAATTCCCAAAAGAAGTTTCTTAGCCCCTTAAGACTAACCTAGTCACACAAGTCCTTGAAACAACACAGTTAAGTTCCTCTACAGAAACAACAGTTAACAAATCAGTCCCCAAGAAGTCATCTTCTAAAGCTAAGCTCAAAGAAAAATGGAAAAGCTCCTTGCACAAATAGAAGGTACTTCCAACAGTGATGAAGACGATGGGTCATCTATAGAATCCAAATACAGGTCATACCAGGATGCTCAGGATCCCTTCGATCTATCTAAAGATTGAAAGGAAGGGAAAAGTCAAAAGTACATTGTCGGCACAAGAAGACAAGAATAGTGAATAGTGAATTTTGCTACAGTAAATCGTCGGCACAAAAGACAAGAACAATACACAACAGTATCGACAGACTACTATTACAACAGTAAAAGTAAATAGTACCCTGCCTCGAAAGTCAAAAAGTCGATAGTGTAAAGTCCACAGTAACTTTGTTGTATTCTCTATATAAGCAGTCAAATGTAATTGTTTAAGCAGGTTTTAGTTTCTAGTTTTCTCTTTGCTCTGTAATCTCTCTCTCTCCCATTCTACTGAATCACTAAACCTCCAAACCTAGATGGATTATTACACATCCACTTGTAAGTTCGTTTATCCAAGTCTTATATTTATGAATCTATCTTTGTAATATCCAAGTTATATTTTTAGTAATCTAATTCAGTTATTTCTATATTAAACTGCTTGGACTACCTAGTGTCCTCTATATATATTTTCCGAAAAATATATATATTTTCTGAAATATATACATTATTTTTGAAATATACATTTTTCTGAAATATATACATTGAGAGTAATTTAGGTATTTTGACTGAAATATAAGGGTGAGAGGACAAGATGATAAAATTATAAAGTATATGGGACAATCCGGACATAGGAGGAATTAATTGATTAAATTTAATAATATAGAGGGGTTTACGAAAATCAATCCAAACATGAATATGCGCAAAAATGGTCCGTTAAATAGAACACAAGTGATTTAAGAAAATGAAAAGTGTTTTTCTTCTTTAGAAAATAAAAGAGAGATAGGGCTCAACTACCTCTTATTACCTCTCTGCTTGTAGATTTTTTTCAGCTGATTTTCACCCAATATTTATCCATTTATTGTCCCCAAATAAAGGAGATCTGGCAATCAGTATTATAAAAAAATCAAGACTAAAAAGCAAATGACAGCAACTGAAGTAATCAAGTTATAACCATTAGTACTGAAGAAACATAATATATATATATATACACATATACGAAAATGATTTCTTGTATGAAGAATTTCATACTCACATATGATATGATAATGACCATTAGATGTGATTAATTAGCATAAATAAAAAATTTATTATTTAAAATTTAAAATTCATATCCAACATATGAATTTTTTAATCACAGTTGATCAAGATATCCTAACTATATATAAGATATTATCACTCTATATATATGTGTGTATGTATATAAGGAGGGACTTACCTCTGGCAAGCTCAAAATTTTGTTAAAATGGAGCTATTAAGATGTCCCAATTGGGCCGATTCCCACAAAATCTATTAAAAAACAACAGATGAGTTACAAAGACAGAAAACCAAAGGCATGTCTACGGAATTTATATATATATATATGTGTGTGTGTGTGTGTGTGTGTGTGTGTGTGTAATGAGGGACTTATCTCTATCAAGTCCAAAAATTTGTTGACATGGAGCTAGTAAGATGACCTAATCCCCCAAAGTCTGATTAAAAACAAGTGATGAATTGGAAAGACAAAAAAGCAAAGGCAGTTATATGGAAAACTTAAAATCTTGCTGTGAAGGAAGACTGCATGTATGGTTTAGCTTCTTATAAAGTGCTTTTCGATTATTGCCATCACTGATTCATTATTGCCTATTTTAACTTTTTTCTAAATTGCTTTCTATTATTGCCATTTCTTTTTGACTTTTTTACAAGAGCTTTCTTTAAGTCACCTCTGTAATTATACTTGGACCCCAATGCTTCCATTTTTTTCTGATGAGTCGCAGCACATGTATGAACCATTTTGGCTTTGCAGTGAGTCCAAATATGTGTAATTAAGCATTAAACTTGATTTAATACATGATCAATACCTTGGTTAAAAATTGAAAATCAAAATCATCTAATTCGTCAAAAGTTTTAAGGACAAATTATTTATAAATCCTACTTTTTCTTGCAGTAAAAAATAACTAGTGTTAAAAATTTTGTTTCGGGAATAATAAGTCCTATTTGAAGAATCCGTTCATTTGAGTGTTAAATTACTCAATATTCTATTAAATTATTGCTGAATTGAAGTTAAATTTTATTGTAATAGATTTATTCGAGAATCAAGGTAGATAGAAGTTACTTGTTACAGCGTTTTAATTGATTAATATATTATACTATAAATTTAATCAAAAACTAACGTAATTAATTTTAATCCACAAATCTTATGTAAAATACATGACAAATTTAGTGAAAAAGGAAACTATTCATTTTCATAAAAATCGAGAAGATTCAGTGTAATTTAAGTTTTATAATTACTTTTCACTGGGCATATAAAATTTTTGAGTCTAAATATTACATCTATAGTGACATTTAGACTAAAAAAAGTATGACCAAAAGATTTGTGAACTGATATTAAAGACTTATTAGTTATTCCCTCTGTCCCAAAATAATAGTTATAGATGGATATTTTTTCACTTTTCATGAAAGTATATTCTATTGTATTGATATTAAATGACTTTACTTCTTTACCTTGTGCAATTAAGAAAAGTTAGTGTTTACGTTGTTTTTTAAAGTTAGTAAAAAAATATTAGTTGGGGAAAGTGAAAAGTAGTTTTGCAAGTTAGGCGGGCTCAACCTGGGTTAGCCCGAATTTTCAAGCTTGGGTTCAAATTGAGTCAGCTCGGATTGGGTTGGGTTCAACCCATACCAACCCAAAATCCGAATTAAAAGAAGAAACTAATCAGGACCGTTCAAAATTTGATCTAACGCCTTAAATTAAACCCTGAAAACTCCTCTATTTGTCTCTCTCTCTCTCTCTCTCTCACACACACAACTTCTTTATTCTCTTCTTTCCAAACGTGGGGGCAAATGTCTCTATCTCTAATTTCTCTCTATATATCAGTTATCTCTTTATATGTACATATCCATCTATATTAGACCTGTCAATGGATTGAATTTTGATCCGAATCCGATCCGATTAGTCGGATTTGGATTGCAAAAAAAATTCGATAACCCGAATATGATCCGAATCCGATAATCCAATTCCTTAACAAATTGGATTTGGATTAGCCTAATCCGATCCGATAATAATCCGATCCGATAAAATATACATATATATATTTATATATATGTGTATATATTTAATACTGTACATGTATATAAATGTTAGTTGTTAATTATTTTATTATTTATTAATAATAATTGATCATAAATACAATTATTAAAAGTGTGAATAATTTTAGTGTTTCAGTATTTATTGATTTTTGTATTTTTTTAATTAGATATTTGGATTAGATATTCTATAATGAAGAAATTCGAATATGAATTAATTAAGTGAAAATCTGTCGAATTATCGGATTCGGATCGCGGATCGGGAGTTTTTGTCATCCTTATCAATAATCCGATTATGATCCGAATCCGATCCGAATCCGATATTAATCGGATATGGATTGAAAATAAAATCCGATAACCCGATTAGGATCCGAATCTGATAATCCGATTTCTTAACAAATTGGATTTGGATTTAACTGATCCGATCCGAATCCGATCCATTGACAGGTCTAAATTCTATATTATCATACACACACATGTATTGATCTCTCTCTATATATATCTTGTATGTGTAGTGATGTCCCTATATATATTCATTAGATCTCTATCTCTCTCTCTATATATATCCATATATCTTATCCCATATAGCTCTCAAACTTCTTCTTTTTTCTTCTATTTTGAATATGGTCGGCTGAGAATCTTCCTTCATAGCATTTTGATTGAGGGTTGTTAACGGAAGTGAGACATAGATCTAGGTTTTTTTTTAGTTTTATGTTTTTTGTTGTTAAATTATTTATTTTTTGTAAATTCATTTTTGATTTGTGGGTTTGAATTGAGTGAGACCCAACCACTTCACCCAAATATTCTAGATCTAGGTTTTTGGAAGGTAAAAAAAACTAGAAACTCGAGAACCCGACCTGGGATGACCCGACCTGAATATATCAGGTTGGGCCCAATCCGGTTTGGAATTCGGGTTGAGTCAGGCCGGGTTGACCAAAAATAGGGTTTGTGTCGGGTTCGGGTTAGGCCGGGTTGGGCCAGCCCAAGTTGCACCCCTAGTGAAAAGTTATCGTATTTAGGATTCGAAGATGAATAATTATTGAGAAAATTATAATTAAATGATCATACCTAAATTTAATTGATGTAAAAGGATTATTAAGTAGTCAAAAGATTAACGGTGGCTAATATTGAAATTTAATTGCCAAGAAGGGACTGTCTTATGATTGATTATCAAAATACCCTTCTTTTCTTAAATAATTTTTAAGTAGACAAAATTATCCACACACATCCAACTCAATTTACATGTTGCCACAATCTATTAGATGTTTTTTTGGGGTAAGTAATAATCTAATAGATTGTGTCAATCATATCAATTAACAAGATATATATGATTCTTTCATTCTCCACACTTATATCCTCAAGTTTTTTTTTTTCCAAACCAACTCACAAAAAAAAAAGAAGTATATTCTAAACGCTAGACTACAAATAGATAATAATAATAATAAAAAAAAAAAGGTAAATAATTAAATAGAGTACTTATTTTCAAACAAATTGATAAATAAGACTAAAGATTGTTCTTAGTTAAATGACCTCATTTATATATACATATTTTAACCCTTAAATGTGTATTGGCAAAAAATTAAAATTATTTTAAACATAATAATAATTTTCTAATAATGAATATGGACTCAAGTCCCGTATACAGTGGATACGATTTATTGTCTGAAGAGCAAAAATGTAGAAAGTTCATTTTCTTCTTCAGCAAAAAATTAGAAAGTTCCTTTTTTCTTCACCAAAGAATTAGAAAAGAAAATTTAGAAATTTCCTTTTCCTTTCTCATTCATCTAAAAGAATAGACCACAGTTTCTTTATTTTTTTATTTTTTATTTCCATTCTCTTTTCCTCCTATAAAGGAATAGTATATAAACTTAGTTATCATTAACGAATTTATTCCAAATTTTCATTTTATTTAGATAAGGATCATTAGTCTTCTATTTAGGGATGGCAATATGACGGGTACAAAACGGATTTGCTATATCTGTACCTGTCCATTAATTTTTTTTAAATACCATATCTTTCACTGGTTGCATTTTTGTAATCCATACCCGCCCCATTAGAACATTATTAAACCCTTACCCGACCCGCCCCGCCCCACTAATGCAAAAATTTTCAGCATCTGTTTCAAATCAATAAACAAAATTACTAATTGTATAACATAAACATAATTTCCTCTTATCTAAGTAATAGAGCATACAAAATAAAATGAATAATAAAATAATATCAACCCCAAAAATTTTAATTTGGAAATTCAAATAGTGCCAATATAAGTCAATGTATGAATAAAAATTCAAAGAGTAATCTAAATATGAAGAAGTTCATCCTAACCAAATATATGAAAAGAAGTTTAAATATCATAATCAAAGTTTACTGCTGATATTACACTCCAAATTATCAAAAACGAAATTGTGTAAAATTAATAGAAGCTCAAATGTGTCATTGTCTAAAATTCTTCAATAATCCATTTGCAAATACCATTGTTTGGTGGCCAAAAGCTACAAATCTGCATTAGAGTTAAAAAAAAATATATTAGAATAGTAAAGGTAATCCTCTACCAATACTGATAAGAAGCTTATACCTTTTAAGATCTTAATCTTTTTCTTCATCCATATAGATAACCTAGTAAATCCAGAAGCTAGAGCCACCGTTGTTGTATTAGCTGCAAAACAAATTGAAAGGATTTTTTAAAAAAATAATTTACACTAGAACAAATATTGTAATGGAAAATGCAATATAATTTTTTTTAAAAATAATTATTACCTTCTAAATCATTCCACAACCAACGTTGTGTACACATCAAAGCCTCTATAATCCCAGCACTAAGTCGACTGCGATGCGGACTCACCACCTTACCACTTGTGCTAAATGTTGATTCAGATGCAACTCTGGATACAGGAATAGATAAAATATCTCGAGCAATCAATTGTAGTGTAAGATACTTACTCCCATTTGTGTCCCACCAATTTAATATATTAAGCTTTATGGTACGTGGCAAGACAGGTTCTTCTAAGTAGCGGTCAAGCTCTGATCGCACATTCACACTTCTTGACAAATCACTAACCATGAGATCATACTCAGCATAAATATTCCATTCATTGACCTTAGAGGTTGAACAACTTGAATATCCAGACACTTCAGTTGGACTTTCATTTAGACTAGTCTCATCTCTTTTAGGTTTATCTTATACTCTTAAAGCAAATCATAACACGCTTGCCGTACCCAATGTACATGAGAAAAAAATTTATCCTCATGTATTTTTTGAAGAACGTGCTCCAAAAATGTTATTTTATACCTTGGATCCAACACTATTGCAATCCCTACAACAAGATGACATTCACTCCAATACTTATCAAACTTCTCCATCATAGCTGATGCCATTTTTTTTACCACTTCATGCTCACAATTACACCAACTACACAATGCTAATTGTACCTCACAAATCATTGGAAAAAGAAAATATGTGGTGACAAAATGAGTCTCAAAGAATAATTCAGTAATAGAATAAAATAATTGTAATCTCTCACAAATTTCTTTTTCTATGCTTCAGTCATCTTCCGAAGGCTTATGTAAAGTTCATCACATTGATTCAATCGTGTAAACACTTTCTTATAACATATTGCCATCTCATGCATCAAATATGTAGAATTCAATCTAATTTTACAATCAAGGGATAACTTTTTATTGCATGGAATTCTTAATTGACTAGCTGCTTCCTCAAAATTTTCTTCTCTATTTTGGGTAGCTGTCCAAAAGTAAACACTTTCACGAATTTTTCCAATAGCCCCTCCAATTATATCTAAACCATCCTTAATGATGAAGTTTAATATGTGTGCAGCACAACGCATATGCAATAATTTACCATTCAAGAGAAGTTACCCACAGACAACTTGTCCAAAAGACCATTAATCAGTGCATCATTGGTTGTACAATTATCCACCGTAATAGTAGAAATTTTTCTATCCAAATTCCAATCCAATAAGCAATTCATAAGGGCATCACAAATAACCTCTTTTGTACGTGGAGAAGGCACATAAATAAACCTGATATAATAATAAATAAATAAAGGTACTATATTAATTATTGAACAGACATACACCTAATATTTTGAAACTATCAAAATTTCATGTTTAAATGAAATAAATAATAAACTATAATTAAATTATACAAACAAATAGATTAAAATAAAACTAATGAGGTAAATAAAACAAGTACATAAATAAAAATTAAATACTTACCCAATAATCATATTCTACAACCGCCAAGATTGATCAACAAAGTGAGCGATCACTGACATATAACTTCTCTTTTGTCTGGATGACCACATGTCAGTTGTGATAGCAATTCGACTCCCAAGATTTTCAAACAGCCTATAAGCTTTTGCTTTCTCCGAAGCATAAAGCTTCATTATTGATTGTGTTTCTGGTCATCATAGTAAAGCTCGGTTGGAGGCTAGCAACAAATCTTTTAAATCCAATATGCTCGACAATACTAAGAGGATATTGCATTAGAGAGTTCTTGCCTCGAAACCTCTTGGCTAAATGTAAAATTCCCAATTTGCATAGACCCATCCCTGTTTGGAGAAAATTTAATTAACTTTTGACAAATATGAGTATTCTTGCGTTTTAGACACCTCTTTAAATGAGCTTTCAAATGACTTCTACCAGTTGTTGATTCAACAACAAGCTTTTTATTACAACGATGGCATAGAGCAAAAGACAAATATTTTCCGTTTGGCCCATCCATTATTACATTCTCAAAATCAAGCCAAACATATGAGGTCAATTTTCTTTTCCTCACTTGTGGTGGAACCTCTGTTGCTTTAGATTTAGGGGGAGGTGTTAATTCCTTACCAAGATCAATTGGTGTAGGTTGTGTTGGTGATGGTGAATCCAAATCTTCCACATTAGAAATTAACTGAGACATATTACCAACTACATATAGCATATTGGACAACATTAGATATAAAATAAAATAAAACGATTATTACATCTCAGTAATAGTTTCAACATGTTTACAATCAATGAAAGACTTAGAATAAAAAAGAATTAGAAGTTTGCAGTCGAACTATAATATAGATTTTTTATCACATTTTTTATAGACTATAACTAATGAAATTGACCATTAGATGAATTATATATTATAAAAAATTTACCAATTTTTTTATGCTCAGTATAATTATGCAGTGTTCATGGCTCTCAACAATATATATATTGTATCGATTATAGAGTAAACTTGATTTTTATTTTTTATTTTTTCAAAATTGCGAAATTAAACCAACAAAAACCTAAGGGTTCGTTTGGATACCCTGTTTTCTGTTTTTGTTTTTTTACTGTTCATCAGATCAAAAAAAAAAACACGTTTGGCAAACGCGTTTACTATTCACTTTTTTTTCCCCAAGAAAACTGTTTTATGTGAATAGTGTGTAAAAGTGGTGAAAACACCAAATACAACTTTTAGTTGTTTTTTGAGTTTTTTCACTGTTTAGGTGGTAAAAACAGTGAAAACACCTTCATCCAAAAGTTTTTTTGTTTTTAGTTTTTTGCTGAAAAAAACAAATACAAATACAAAAATAATTTTTATATTTAAAGACAGAAAACAAATAAAAAAAAACAAGCTTTCCAAACGCACCCTAAGGGTGCGTTTGGAAACTAGTGTTTTCGTTTTCGTTTTTATCTCTTGAGAACAAAAAAATTTCTTGTTCTTGTTCTAAGGGTAATCCGGAAACAAAAACATGTTTGGTTGAAAATTTTGTCTAAAAAATTTTCAGGAAAAAAAAAAAACACGTTTTTGAGATTTATTTGGAATAAAAAGTAAAAAACAAATTGTTAAAAGGTGAGATTAAGTTTGACTTGATTGTCATCCCTTGTACAAACCAGCAACAATGTACACTTCCAAGTCTTCTATACAACAATAAACAAGATCACTCTGCTGTTATTCAAAAGATTAACATACAGGAATATATATATATATATATATATAAGTAATAGCATGTATAAAGACCACATCACCCCAATTCGATTGGGGTGTCAAGTTGCAGATGTAAGGGTTTGTGTTGGTGGTGGTGTCGATTTGCAATGGTGGGGGTTTGTGGTGGTGGTGGTGGGGGGGGTTAGGGTTTGGAGGTTGAAGATGGCGGTTAGGAAATCTGCAACAATTAATTTTTTTTTGCTGAGAACAAACAGTGCCGAAAACAAAAAAAAACACCATTTAGGGTGCGTTTGGAAATGGTGTTTTATGTTCTGTTTTTGTTTGTTGACACTGTTTATGAGAAGAAAACGTGTTTGACAACCATTTTTACTGTTTATTCTGTTCTCAATTTAGAAAGTGTTTTCGTGAATAGTAGAAAAAACAAGGGAACAACAAATACCTGTTTTTTTGTTCTCTATGGGATTTTCCAAATACAAAAAAACAGGTATTTGTTCATGACAATTTTCCCAAATCGAAACCCTTGAATCGACTATGCAAACCCTAAATCGAACTCTTTTCCACCATCTGCAATTTCCACTCCACCAGCTTCGACACCTAATAGTTCAAAATCGAATCCTCGTGTGTGTGAATGTGTATGTAGGAAAAGAAGAAGACTTGTGTTTTTTGTTTTTTTGTCCCAAACAAAAATTGTATTTTTTTTTGTTTTTAGGGTAGAAAACAATGACAAGAACAAAAATATTTTTTTTTCTTAAGAGGACAAAAACAAAAACAAGGTTTCCAAACGGGGCATTAATATTCTCAAATTTTGAACTAAGGGTGAGAAATTTTTTTTTTATTGTTCACGAAGATAAAAACCATCAAAGGCTCACAAACGCATTTTTATTCCCGTAAATAGTAGAAAAAACAAGAACAAATACAGAAATATCAATTTTCAAACACACCTTAAGTATTTTACTAATATATTGTATCGATTATTTTCCTCCATGAGAAACATTCTGTCATGTCATTTTAAGTGTCATCCAACTTTTTTGATCTGTTCATTGATCAAAGTGGGTGCCTCTACTTTTAATCACAAAACTGATTCAAAGATTCCTATACACAAAATACATATATACATATATATATATATATATACACACACGTACACACGCAATACAGTACAACTACTACTACTACAATATTGCTCCAACTTTCTTACAAGAAATTTGTTCCAGTTGTTATCTCTATGTAGAGCCGGCACGCAACACACTGTTTGTTTGAGGAGGAAAAATAATAAAGTAATTAGGGTTTTGACAACATAAATCTTATATATATATATATATATTAGTAAATAAATAATATAAATTTATTTAAATGAGGTGAAGCGGGGCGAAACGGGTATTTATTAAAATCCGTGCTCGCCTCATAACCCATGACGGGTTGGAATTTTTATACCATATCCGTCCCTACGAAATTAAAAATACTCTCTAATCCTTAAATAAATGGGCGGTGCAAATTGTCATCGCTACTTCTATTGATGATTCATTTTGCATATTAAACTTAGTTAACATGAATTGGATAGTATAAGGAGAAAAAAAATGATTTTATGAGTGAATGTACTTTTTTCCTGTATAAATATGTATTTAATTCCAACAAATTAAAATAAGATAATAATTTTTTTTTAAAAGTTTTGAGCGCATAATCTTTTGTATCCATGTTATTCTAATTTGTAGAGAGATACTTAATATGATTTTTTTTTTCTTTGCAATATTATGATTTCAAATACTATAAATTTAAGATTGAAGATGTCTAAATTAGGTTTTAGTTGTTATTGACTAAATTATCCTTAAATGGTCCCTTATTAACAATTTAAGTTTTAAAGTTGGAAACTATTTACCTTTTTTTTTTTACTTTTATGGTTCTTTTACATCAATTAAATTTAAGAATGATCACTTATTTATAATTTTTTAGTAACTATTTTGGGACAGCTAAAGTTGAAAAGTGGATACCAGCGCACCTTTGGTCTAATGGTATAACATCACTTCTTAATTGGAGAGGTTAGGAGTATGAGCTTTCTAGGAGACATTCTGGGTATAGTGTGAGTTTCTTAACATTTAAAAAAAGAAAAAGTTGAAAAGTGAATTATTAATATGGAACGATGAGAGTGTAAAAAATTAAAAATTTAATTGTCTTTCTAAGAAAAAACTAGAACTTAAAGTAATTTTACCAAAGTTTAATTTGTTTGTAAAATATCACATTGAGAATCAAACTCAATATAGTACATTAAATGGGATATGATGGCATATATTTTGCTACTCAAACTCTGTTAGCATGAAACGTGTAATGAAGATATAGACTGAAATTTATTGACTTTTGATATTATCATGATGTAATTAATATTTGAGTAGCTAAAGACGTTTGACTGTATTTTCCATATATATCAGTTTGTTTTTTTCTTTTTTGCCTGGGAGCATTAAACCAACTGGGTCATTAGGGATGCGCAGTATATGAGGAACCGTTCCATTTTTTGCAATTTTTAATAGCACTATTTTAAAATAGGATGGAAAAAAGAAAACCGATTGTTATGGGGCAGGGGATGGTTTGAGGGGTTCCCCTAGTGGGGAACTGCCCCGCCCCAAATCGTATATAATAATTATAATTTTATATATATATATATATTTTTAATTATATGTATTGTTACATTTTTTTATATTAAAATTACCTTATACTACTTTAATAAAATATCTATTTACTTATATATATATATTATATATAATATATATACAAAAATCCTAAAAGCTTGTATTGATTTTGTTTTTAAATCATATGATCTAAAGTTTGAATGCAGAAATTTATATCTAAATATATATCTTGAACTAAAAATAAGATTTAAGGTTAAGTTTGTTTTTTACAGAAACAATAGTTTAAAGATAGTTTAAGGTTAAGTTTGTTTTTGACCGAATCAATAGTAGATTGAAAGTCAAATTCATGTCGGAGTCTTCATTGTGATTTAAGTTATTAAATTTATTTTTGTGTTAAAAATTATTACGAGTAAATTAGATCCTTTAGGGCCTGTTTGGTAGAGCTGTGTTTGTGTTGAAATAAACAAAAAACAGGTTTTTGGTTTTTTTGTTTATTCATCCAAAAACATAAGTATGTTTGGTAGGGATGTTTTTTGGGTTGAAATTAAAAAATTAAAAATCAATAATTAATAATATAAAAAATAAATAAAATATAATATAATAATAATAATAAATGAATACAATAATAATAAATAAATATAATAATAAAAAAATGGACTAAACAATAAATAATAATAATAAAATAAATAATAAATTACATAAAACATATTTAAAAATATAATAAAAATAATAAATAATAAACAAAATGAAATAAATAATAATAAAAAATAAATAAATACAATAATAAATAAATATATATAATAATAAAAAATGGACTAAATAATAAATAATAATAATAAATTAATAAAATAAATAATAAATTACATAAAACATATTTTAAAATATAATAAAAATAATAAATAATAAACAAAATGAAATAAATAATAATAAAAAATAAATAAATACAATAATAAATAAATATATATAATAATAAAAAATGGACTAAATAATAAATAATAATAATAAATTAATAAAATAAATAATAAATTACATAAAACATATTTTAAAATATAATAAAAATAATAAATAATAAACAAAATGAAATAAATAATAATAAAAAATAAATAAATACAATAATAAATATATATATATAATAATAATAAATGGACTAAATAATAAATAATAATAATAAATTAATAAAATAAATAATAAATTACATAAAACATATTTAAAAATATAATAAAAATAATAAATAATAAACAAAATGAAATAAATAATAATAATAAATAAATAAATAGAATAATAAATATATATATATAATAATAATAAATGGACTAAATAATAAATAATAATAATAAATTAATAAAATAAATAATAAATTACATAAAACATATTTAAAAATATAATAACAATAATAAATAATAAACAAAATAAAATAAATAATAATGATAATTAAATATAATAATAATAAATAATAAATAAATATAATAATAAATAATAAGTAAATATAATAACAAATAAATACTTCATAATAATAATAAAAAATGAGTATAATAATAATAAATTAATATTAAATTAATAAAAATATATTTTTAAATAATTAAAAATGAATAAATAATTTATAAATAAAATGAATTAAATAATGAAATAATAATAAATAAATAAATAGAATATATTTATAAATTAATATATAAATTAATAAACAATAATATAAATAATAATTTAATAATATAAATAATAAAATAATAAAATATATTATAAAATGAAGAAATAATAAAAAAAGAAAAATAATAATACATAAATAAATATTATAATAAAGAATAAATAAATAGTAAGACCAAATTCATTTTTATAAATAGTGGAGTGAAAAAACACCAAATTTTGGTTTTTTCATTTTGTACTAAAAGAGACAAGTGTTTGTTTAATGTGGTTTGGAAACACAAACATAAAAATCCAACCAAACATGTGTTTTAAACTAAAACACACAAACAGAAACAGAAACCTTCAACCAAACAGACCCTTATTGTTTTCTATATAGGTCAAAATGTTATAATAAATTTACTATTGTTTATTTGCTATTAAAAAAAGGTTTAGTAGCGCGGTTTGGGCCGGTTTTTGGGGACACGATGAATGGTTTGGGGTGATTTTGGGGTAAGAGATAAAAATTTTAAACGGTTATGATGCGATTATGGAAGATGAAATTTTTACGATTTTGATTATGGATTTTGAAAAAACCACCACAAACCACCCCCATGCTCATCCCTACTTAAATTAATAACGATGAACCATCCTAGCCAATTTATCTCCTACAATACTAGATCATAATTATTTGTATTGTTTTTAACAATGTAATTTTGATGGTCTATAAAGTTCAGTTAAATTCGAGGAGATTAAATTGAGAACGGATTTGATGTATGATACATGAACTATTTAATGTTGATTTAAAACTTTCAAAATCTCAAAAATGATCAATTATGTCTCAAATAATAAGGGCATATTTTGTAGTCTATTTTAGTCGAGGCTTAAATTTTTTACTAAGATTTTAAAATGTGATAGGGTGCCTAAGTGCCAGCCTTTCGTGGATGTTGATCAAAGCACTAGCAAAATGTAACATATTATTTAGGACTTGTTCGGATTTGTTATGCTTTCGCGTTATATTTTTTATTAAAATAAAAGTAATGTTTTGATTGTAGAGTGTCGTGAAAACATAATTATGTTTAATATCATAAAATTATTGTAGAAAATAAAATTGTAAATCAAATATTTTATATCTTTTATTTTGCTACAATTGTGAAATATCGAAAAGCATCAAAAGATTACTTTTGAAATTTATATTTTTTCTTCTAAAGTGCTTTCTATTATTGTCATCTCTTTTCAACTTTTTTTATTAGAGCTTTCTTTATGTCACCTCTCTAATTATACTGGCCTGTCTTCCACTTTTTACGATGAGCCTCAGCAAAGGCACGACACTCCACTTTTTGGCTTGGAGAGGATCCAAAGATGTCTCCTTCCTATGTTACTGTTGGTTCTGAATTCTAAAAAATGCTAGTGGTTGGAGGCGAGATAAAAGGTAAGGCCCATTTATACGTTAGGCTTCACCAATTTTAAAAAGTTAGGTTTGTACTCTTTTTCCAATATCAATAAATTTATCAGAAAAAAAATTAAAAAATGATAATTGTGAGAAAAAATATTTAAAAAATACATTAAATATACTAATTTTTAAAAATTTGAAAACAACTTCATATTGGTGTTGTCATGAAAAGTTATTGTGTGTGTGAGTGTGACAGTCACGAAAGCTCAAGTATAGCCGCGTGAAAAATTATTGTCGTTGAGCGAGTGCAGCAGTCGTGAGCGTAGTCTTTAAACGTTGTGCGAATGTGACAAGAATTTTCTACCCCTAATTAAAATAATTGTTTAATTTAAATTAGACTTTAGTTTGAAAAAATAGAGATTTTTTTTAGAGTATATAGTAATAGTAAGTGAAATATAAAATTTTAGGCCCCTACCTTATGAAATTGGTTTTGGATTTATTATAAATTGGACTGTTAAATAAAATTTAAAAAAATATTGAGATTGAGACCCTAAATTGTGTAATTATATTAGACTTTAGTTTGAGTTGGACTGAAAAATTAATTAATTTTCTGAAGGGCTTTAAAAATATTAAAATTTGTTAAATTAAAAATACTAAAAAAAAATATTTGGGGCCACCTTGGACCGGAGGCCCTAGGCGACCGCCTAGATCGCCTATGGTCAGGGTTGACCCTGGTACTGTTGGCAAGAGAAATAGTTTAAATGGGTTCACTATAGGATACTTGTCACAGTTCATCTGATCCAAAAGCTTAAGCATCCGAACTCGTGCAATGTCATGATCGGACTACCCTACCTACCCAATCTTGGCTCTAATTCCAACTGTAACGGGTTGGAAACTTAGATGCTTAGTGTAATACCCCATTATTTTATTTATTTAAATTAGGTATATTTAATTTAGTTAATTAATTAATTATAAATATATTCAGTTGGGCTTAGTAGCTAATAGGCTATTATATATTTTTGACATCATTGGAAGGATTAGATATATATATTTATTGTCACGCCACGTTATTCCTGAGACTTCAATCCGGAGAATCAGCGAATCACGAGGTATGACGTCACGAAAAATGATCACTAGAATCAATAACAACAACGACACACGTGGAATAAGAATGAAAACAAAGCATTCCATGTCACCTGAGTGATAGTAACTCAGTAAAGAATTCTAACGAAAATCCGGCAGAGTTCTGTCTATAAATGGAACCTCCGGACACAACAACAACAAAATAGCTCAACCTGCCCATAACAAGGAGAATAATAGCAATGGCTCACAGCCTAATATTCCAGAAACCTACTAGGGCCGAGATAGTAAAAAGAAAACCACCGCTACCTCTACACAACTCTTTCTAAAACCGACTGAGCCATCAAGCTCAAATAAGAATACATAAAACTCAATGGTAGTGCCGAACAGATACAATGACACCCCAAAATAATAAATACATGGACTGAAGATATAACACAAGGGAATCTGCCAACAACTTAGCTCACAAGCGAATAAAAGAATACACAAGTATGACTACGGAAGGGGGAACAAAACTATTGTCCCAAATCACCCGTATCGTCGCCACTGAATAAGTCGTGTTGCATCCACCTGCAAACCTGCAACCTGTTGTGGGGGTGAGCAAAACCACGCGTTCACCATAATATCAAAACATCACACTCATAGCAGTCTAGAAAAGGTTAACCATCCCGTGTGCATGCATCTATCCTAGGCCAGTCAATCGTCTCACATGACATCGCGCCAATCCGAGACCCCATAAATAACATCATCACTAACCTCAAGTACACTACGGATATCATAAGAACTACATATAAATGAAAATATAAACAACACATGTATACATGTATATATATAACGTCCTGTAAATAACTAAGTCTGTCACCTAGGCTTATAGACAACCAATCTGAACTCCACTCTCATCTAGAGAAACAACAAGGACTAACTATCTACTATACCGTGCACCTAACACGCTTCTTAAGGTTCATAGGAGGTAAATAGATCACTCACTAGGACTACCGAAAGTGAATCATCATAACCATGCCCACAACTCGATCATCGCTCATAACTAGCATCGTTATCAAATCATTCCTAGAGAGAAAGTTGCTCTCACATTTTCTATCATTAATTAAGTTCTTCTACTTACAATAACCAGTGAACGAACCCGTTCACTCGAAGAAATATAAAAAGGAAGATATTATCCCCACACCGGATTTGGTAACCAACCGAACTATCTCTAACTCACATTGCCTATCTAGGCACTAGAAAGGGTTATTGGACTCATTTAGTCCCAAACAGATGCCATGGTCCTCGGGTTTTTAAAGAAAAATACTGGGAATCCCGAAGGACTCAACTGGTTTTTAAGAAAAGGTTAGGACCCGGTCAAACCTTATTTGGTTCCAACATCTCCGAACCATACAGAAACAACAGGAATCACACTAGGTGTGCATAAATCAACATCACAAGTTTGGGCTCAAACCCAAGGAATAACTATAGGAGAAAGAAGAACTGCTAGAGTTCAAAATGACAACCATTTTAAAATCACTTTTAAACTTCTCTCAAATCTGGTCCTAAGACCTTTAACATTTATTTAAAAATTTATAAAAATAATCCTGAAAGAATGCCAAAACAAAACCTGGCACAGGAAGGAATCCCAGACAATAAGCTAGGAGAAACCTGAATTTATCGACCTCTAACGATGCCGAAATATCGAAAATAACATCGAGATTTCTAAAATAGGGGGCAACCCGTGCCCTAATTCACCTATTTTACAAAACAATTTCAAATGAAAGTTTCTGAAATTTCTTTCAAAAACGGATTTCTACCGATACTCCCAATACTAAGAATTCAAAACATATTTTATAAAACAGGTATTTAAATTTTTGTCTTTCCAAAAATAGTTAACAAGTCTCGGGGTAAACGAAGACTAAGTTTTATAAAAATCCCCAAACTTTAAGTTTTCAAAACTTTGAATATTTGACTCCAAAGATCCGAACCATAACCATGGTTTCAAGAACGGGACAAACCATGCCCTGAATTCACTAACTTCACAAGAGTACTTACGGAAAGATATTTTCAATAAACACGACAAAGAACCATCTATAACTCATACACTGTCAAAGTGGGAGAATGAGCGATAAACTCAAAATTACAAAAGCCAATGGAACAGGGTCAAACTAATGAGCTATATCCGACCCTTACCCGAACAATACTCCACACTACCGGAGAGGTCTATCAATCATCCTGTGATGATAATAATCATCAATCACAAATGCCTATATGGATAAGATCACAATTTCAACTAAGTCTCAATATATTGCTACCCAGCTCAACTAGAGCCTAACATACAGGGAACCCTTACGCCCCAAGGTCACTTTCACTTAGTTTTTCCATAACTACCAAATATAATTGTCACCCATGGCTTCTTAATATCCCCCTTTTCACTTTTCACTTTTTAACTTTAAGTTCTCACGGTTTCCTTTACACTAGGAAATTCACAATTTTCATTATAATTTAACCACGGTTAAAATATCAATCACAAACACCGTGTCCTAGCGCCCAAGAGAATAATACAAATCTCTAATTAAAATTCAGACATAATCTGCTCAATATCAATAAGCAATAATAACAAATAATCTCAATAGCAATATCCATGCAATGCTAATGCTCATGACCATGCAAATGCAACTCAAGTGCAACCCTGTCTATATGAGGGTCAAATAAATAACCAGGAATCTCAAACGGATCACTTATGGGGTTAACAGGCCCGCACAAGGAAGGGTGAGCATTGCCAAATAGAGTACGGATACCACAAGTCCGTCCGGAACCGGCAAGTGAGACATATGTCCTCACTCCCAAATTCTGAGGATTCAGGAGATACTAACTCCCGGGGTGCCAGTCACCCACTGGCCAGTTGTTGCGACAATCCAAAAAATTCATATATGTACATGATATAACTGAGGCATGCAACTCACACCGAAACAATATATACACCACAATGCTATATGAATGGAAAATGCCTCCACATGAATTTAATATACTCAATAAAACGGCATAAAAGCCGAGCAATCTCATACAAAACATGTTTTAAAATTTAAATTATATAGTAAATCACTTTAATTTATCTCAAAAAATATCCGGGTTCTCGATTACCCAATCTTTATAACTTTTATATGCTAGCATGCTTTTAATTTAATTTTCAATAATTATTTTCAAATTAGTCCACCTCAAGGACAATTAGACAATTTAAATTCGCAATTTAATTTATTTATAATTTATGAGAAAATCAACAAAGAGGGAACTAGAACCAGGTCTAAGTTTTGACGTTCCTCGTTCTCGTGGATCCCATAACATATTTTTAATTTCAAGAAAATATAAAAAATAGGGAAAAAATCAATTAACCGGATCTACGTCCACATACACCTTCTATAAACCTATTTCGAACTCAAGGGTACTAAACCGCCTATATCGATTTAATTTAAATATGTTTATAATTATTTTAACTTCTCCGAGAAATAAAATCTATTTAATTTCTCCGAAGTATTTCTATTTCCGATATCATTTAATCCAATTATGGGTATTTTATAAATTTTATAAAATTCCTAGATTTCCGTCTACCACTAGGAATTTAATTAAACGTTTCTATTTACCCATAAACATATAACGAAGATTTAGTAATGTTTTCTACGCACTATTAGTGAGTGTCAGATATGCATATATATAAGAATATATATATATGTAAATTCCCACCTATTTTATTCGCTTACAAACAGTCCCGAACTGTCTCATCGTGAACAGTGCTCGCCGTGAACAATGTCGGTGCCCGAATATAGAGCCCGCTAACCAAAGTCGCTCGAAAATTATTTCGAATATGTTGAAATGTCCGTCTCGACGACCTATACGATATATACAAAGCCCATTAGCAATTGGTTAATAATTTTGAATAAATCTAACGAGAACCAAACTGAAAAATCGTACCTATAATATGAAATTTATGGCAAATCGCTCAACGGTTTAGCACCAAATTGGAATATATTGTGTACGACATCGAGAGCAATCTATCCTCAAAATTTCATGCCAAACAAAGCCCGAATCGGTAATGAGTCAACCCAACTCGGTCTGGCCAAACTTCCACTGTTCGTCATGCGCATCATGGCGCGAACCAGCTTCGCCACCACCAGCGACCTCCACGTCGCCGCTCCTCGCTGCCGCGGCGTCGTCACCAGCGTTATCCCTCATCGTCGCCTCCAGCCAGCGACTAGCTAGGTCGTGAAATCTCCAGATTGCCAAGCCTCAACCACCACGCTGCAACATGACGTGCAACCAAGACCCATTATCGTCACCATGTCCGACAACCTCGACCCTAGCCCCAGGTCATGAACCACCCCTGGTTGCACGACTCTCTTCCTCTTCCGATCTCTCTTCAGGTTGCACGACTCTCTCTTTCTGCGTAACCCCATGTCTCTCCCTTGTTTTCAATCAACAATGATAGATGAGGGTGAAGAATGAGAAATCGATAGCCTATTGAAGAGAAATTGGAGAAGACGGGGCAAGGGTTTGGTCGCGTGATAGAGAAGCTGCAGTCATCTCTTAATACCAGCCACACATCCATTATCCCATATACATATATATAATTTTCATTAATATATGTAAATACCAATAATTATTATTACACATTTTTAATTATTATGTAATAATAATAACCCAAAATTTATCACCCACTTAAAAATAATTAATTATAAAATACTGCGAGAAAATTCTTGGCCCGATGGCCCGTTACGCCGTCAACCGAATAACCACCGCGAAGAAACGGCCTAGAATCATCCGTGTCGAGTGCGGTACGAAAAAGAAAACCATTTAACCTCAATTTATTACTAAATAATAATATATGGAATATTATCGAAAAATCCCTAAATGATAACATGTGTACCTGGAAAATCAACAAAACGCTAATTAAATGGTACAATCTGAAATAAATTATCCAGGGTACAAAAACCCAACCACCGGAACACCGGGTACGTACAAGACCTATCGGGAGCTGCTAAAACCAGGAAATGCAAAAGTCAACCCAATAAGTCTAAAAAAATACATATGACACAAGTACAAATACGGGGAAACAAACAACCTAACGCAAATACCCCTAAGCACACAAATCAAACAATACATAGAGGCACGTACATACAAACACAGAGTACGTCAGTCAAATAAAGCACATACTAATCCCATTACAAGGAAAAATAAAATGTCAAACCCCTAAAGCACTAAATACCGAACTCGAACAACCTCGTCGGAGCCTTAAATGTCGGACAACAAAACGTACTGCCACCCAGTCAAAGCACCAAAAGCTAAACGTCTAAACGAATCCACTTAATCGGCACTAAAGCCCACGTAAACCTCTAGCCACATCCGAAACACAAAACATCATATCAAATAGCATAATTACCAAAGAAACCCCACGAAATCACCAAAGAGACAATTGCAACATCGTGTTATCGAATCCAGAACTCACGTCAATGTTTCACCAAGTCAGAAATAAAACTGTCACGTCAAGTCATGTAATAGCCAAAGAAAGTCCATGAAATCATTGAGGAGACAACCGTCCAGCTGCCAAGTCAGCTCCAAATATTAAACGCGAAAAATTTACATGTAAAATACCAAAAATAACCATGACGTCATGAACAAGTGATGTCACAACCGAAAATAAATCGGAAATAATTCCATAAAATTGAGAAAAGGGTGTTACATTTATGGAATGAAAGAAAACCCTAATACAATTCCTACTACCATTTTTTGTCAGAAGACAAGTAGAGCAAGAGAAGAGAGACACGCGCTTGGAAGAGAGGAGTAGAGGTGATCCTAAGATCAGACAAGTAAAATGTTCTTCTCTTTCCCTTTGAACCTATAATTCATATCATCTAAATATTTAGTCTTTCTTAAATTCATGTATATATAAATATATATATATATTTATTTATTATGTTTTAAAAAATGGGTATATGTACGTAGATCTGTGTTAGTATGTATAGACATATTATTTGTGTTAATATGTATGCTATATGTGTGCGTTGTAGTATGTACAGGACTATTCAGGTCTGTTTGGTGAAGAAGGAACTGGTACACGTTTAGGACACCACTACTGATTCGTCTGATTTGAGTGTTGCTCTCTTTAAGTCATATTTCTTTGATTGTGTGTGGTGTACATATAAAAGTACAGGTGATGACCTTCCATTCCCAAAATCATGATTTTAATAGAATTGGGTTTACCTTATAGAGATTTGCAAAGTCTGAGAAAGGGATACTTATATGTATGGATTTATATATATATATATATAGATATATTAAAGAGGTTATGTGCAGGAGGTATTAGAGGAACATGTGACGTGGGGTAGCATGGTATTAGCTTAGGTGTTTATATATGTGTGTTCATATGAATCCATAATTACTTATGTGAATCTATCTATCTATATATGTATGTATATATATATATATATATATATATAACATGTGGTTGCTTAATGATGGGAAAGAAGGAAATAAATTAAATTAAATAAATAAATAACAATACAAATAATGAAATTGTATAATAATAGTAAATGTAATTATTATAGGATAAAATGAAATTAGTAAATTTAACAGCTTTTCATTTAATGCGGTCATGGGTAAGTATAAAAGATAACTTGATTAGGTTGGTTTTAATTCAAATAGATTGGTTTCGAAAAGACAATTGAGATTACATTGATATTCAACAACCACGTGTTCTGTAATTATATATATATACATAAATATTATAAAGTATTGGGGGTGGGGCAATGCCCACCCACCCCCTATTATCTTGTCTCCTCCCTTCACCTGCTCTCCTTTCTCTCACCTAGACCTGTTAATGGATTGGATTTTGATTCGAATCCGATCTGAATCCGATCCGATTAGTCGGATTTGGATTGCAAAAAAAATCCGATAACCCGAATATGATCCGAATCCGATAATCCGATTCCTTAACAAATTGGATTTGGATTAGCCTAATCTGATCCGATAATAATCCGATCCGATAAAATATACATATATATATTCATATATGTGTATATATTTAATACTGTACATGTATATAAATGTTAGTTGTTAATTATTTTATTATTTATTAATAATGATTGATCATAAATACAATTATTAAAAGTGTGAATAATTTTAGTGTTTCAGTATTTATTGATTTTTGTATTTTTTTAATTAGATATTCAGATCAGATATTCTATAATGAAGAAATTCGAATATGAATTAATTAAGTGAAAATTTATCGAATTATCGGATTCGGATCGCGGATCGGGAGTTTTTGTTATCCTTATCAATAGACTTATCAATAATCCGATTATGATCCGAATCCGATCCAAATCCGATATTAACCGGATATGGATTGAAAATAAAATTTGATAACCCGATTAGGATCCGAATCCGATAATCCGATTTCTTAACAAATTGGATTTGGATTTAACTGATCCGATCCGAATCCGATCCATTGACAGGTTTACTCTCACCCCCTGTTATCTTGATTAGGCAAATATAAGGTTAAAGACGAAGTAATGAATCCGAATCTTTCTCTTATTATTCTCTCAATATATCTCTTTATATGGTATATATACATATATCATAGTATAATTATAGTGTTGGTTCTGACAAATATTGTGCAGGTATACAACGCATTTTATAATACATTATCAGCACGACCCTATCATGCTGAGTTGATAGTCAAAATCTACCGATTTATGTCGGCATGATTTGAGAAATAAAAGTGAAGGTACATAAATAAATATATTTATATATGTATAGAGTTTATATATATTTTGTGTATGTATTAATATATATAAGATGCATTGGAATCGTATTTATATATTAATATATATAAAAAGCTTTGCACGACTCCGACTAACTGAGCATTCCAATGTCTAATAAAGAAAAGGAAAACACATATGATATTTAATTATTATATTATATACCATTTTAACTCTATGTGGCTCTGCCCTAAGTCGATGGTTTTTATTTTGTGTTACATTGGTGGATAAAGTTACCGCTATACTTGACGTCATTAACTTGACTCATTTGGTGGTTAAAACAACCAATTTATTTTGTGTTATATTGGTGAATAAAGTTATCGCTATACTTGATGTCATTAACTTAACTCACTTGGGGGTTAAAACAACCAATTTTTTTGTGTTACATTGGTGGATAAAGTTACCACTATACTTAACGTCATTAACTTGACTCACTTGGTGGTCAAAACTACCAAATACTGTAATATTACTAACGTTTATGTTCTATGCAGTATGAAAAATATGTGTGAGAATAATTCTCAATCTTTCAAATGGTTACATGATTTTGTAAACAAAACAAAATTGTTGCAAAAGGATTCGAACCATAGCCCATGGGGTATCCAACCATATCACTATGACAAATCTGAATTCTCTTACCACTAAGCCACTTGGTTCGTTGTGTCATAAATCTACTTAAATAGATATAAAATGGAAATGTCCATTTTCTATATCTATCCACAAAAATGACTATATTATCCTTGAAGGAATTGTGATTTAGTAAACCAAGTTGTTATCTCTTGAAACATGAGGAATGACTCTAATGGTTTCAGAAATAGCTTGAAGCCTTGGGTTCCCTTTAAGTCCATTTTCTGCAGCAAACAACTTATTATTTGTATTGGGTTTTCAATGGATTTGGCTTTCAAAATCTTAAGTTCCAATTCTATTTTAAACTAATCTTCCCTCATATCAAAATATTTTGATTGTCCTATATGTTGTTAGTATGTGAAACAATGTTGCAGGTAACATTTCTTTTTCACAACACAAAAAGTTTTTGTGCTATGAATATTGACAAATATTGAAAAGAAAATATATTGTTTTTAATATTGATAACAGGGGGAGAATTTTTGAAACTTAAAGGATATCTGAATATCCTAATATTTCAACTTGATTTGGGATCATGGTGTACTGGAATTTCTTAATCTTTATCACATTATTTTGGCACATAAGATTGAAATTTCTACTCACCTGATTACTCTTTTAACCAACCCTTTTGAGATGTCAAAGGGGGAAACTAATATGTGTATGTGTTATAAATGAAAATTGGCAAGAAAGAAAAAAGCTATTTTAGAGCCATGTAAATAGGTGGAGAATTTCTTCAAATTCTAACCTATATGCTATTTATATTCATTATATCTTTACACACGTAAATGTTTTGTCATCATTAAAAGGTATGAAAATTGTATATTCGTTTTTCAAAAATCATATACATGTTTAATGATATAGGACTAAATTAAAAGATAAGGTAATTTTTCTTAATTCTGTTTTATCAACTACTAAAGAAATGAGTTTCCTATTTTGAAAAGTATATACTTATGATAAACAGATATTTATGCATGAATAAGAGATAATTTCATTATGATGAAATTGCTGGATTACAACAATCAGCTCTTTTTACAAGTATCTCTTTAATGCAACATATGAAAAATTAAATTACCATTATCCTACAAGATGGTTGATGTAGGGATTATAAGGAGCCAAACATCGGGCTAACCTCTGAGCACTCACCTTCTCATCAAGCTTATCAGCATTGTAGCTCTCAAGAGCTGATCTTTAACGAAGCTCTTGGGCATGAGTCTCTAATCGGATTGCTTCCTCAAGCAGTTTTCTGGACTCTGCCCTTGCTTGCTTTCCTGGAAAGGTAGCGCCATCCCGAGCTGTTTCCTCGATATTCTGGACTTGCTTGGCGAGCCAATCTAGGTTGATACCAAAATATTCTGCCTCAGCAAGAATAACATGTGCAAGTTTGAGTTCATCGGGCGTAATATCAACCAAGTAAAATGAGCTAGTTCTCTTAACATGGTTAACTAGATGATCAAGGGCAAAAGCCTGAATAAAAGGAGGCACCCCATCTTTGAATCCAGTAAATGTATCTAGATATCGCCGCTGGATACAATTCAGGGTTTTTACACTCCACATGTGGCATTGAAGGTGACCCCACTTCATCAAATCCCTAAGGGGATTCCTATGATTAGTACCCCTAGCATGTTTTAGAAATGGGTCTCTTATTAGAGAAGAGCTAGGCACAGTTACAGCAGGAGCTGGAAATGTCCCAGATCTGATAAAAAGACCCATGGAAGAACTAAGCACATTTGTGGCACTAAAAACCATCGGAGCATTTACAGGTGTGTACCTCTCAGGATCCAAGTCTATAGGATCCTTACTGGTTTGAGCACTTGCAGTACTGGCTCGTTGCTTAGAGAATGACAAGGGAACAGAGGTGCCGGATGAAATCACAGCCTTCATCTTCTTCTTTAGACGAGGGTTATCTGTCAAAGCTGAAAGGGATCTAGATGTCTTTCTATGTCTAATAACCCCCTTTGGAGGAGGATTATCTGTACCAGATGGATGGGATTGAATTACCATTTTGCGCGTATTACCCCCTCACATCTTGCAACAGCTAATGGGTATATTATCCTCAGAAGAGGACTTATGATGTTGATCCATTTATTGTAGAGAAGAGGTAGTTTTTGGATCTACAGGAAGAAGAGTTGGATCTGCAATTATAAAGATAATTCTAGGTCATTAATGAAGAGGATGACAGATAAAAATGAAGTAAAGGAAAATGATATTTATAAAGGATTACCAGGTATAGAATTGGTAATAGAGGTTGTCCAAGGACCTTTCAGCCACGAGTAATCATCCGTGACAAAAAATTCATTAAGGTCGTCCATAGGGATCACCAAGGGAGATGAGAGTTCATCATTGTCTTCCAGAATGGGAAGCACATTCCAGAAGGATCCATCTGAAAGAAGGAAATATGGAGACACTAACCTGCGTTTTCTCTCTTATCTCTCAATATATATATCTGCCTGATATATATATATATATATATATATATATGTTTATATATACAATAATATATATATGTGTGTTATTATATATCTTGTAGGTTTACAACATCGAAAATAAGGCATTCCCAGAGGGTGAATTTAAAAGGGAGAATTTTTGAAATTCAAAACTATTTATATTCTTTATTATAAATCACTAACCCCTGACAAGTGGTTTATTCAAAGCCCAATTTGCCAATTATTGTAAAGCAAAATTTATCCACTATCAGGGGGAGACATGATGAACTCAGAAAAGAATGGTTGAGTATATGATTCTTAGATTTCAAAACTGTTGGCAAATATAATTCGGCCCCTTTTCAAAATAACATCTCTTCTTAAATTAAGTGGTCATAGGATCACTAATCCTGAATTGCTCAAGAAAATGTGTGCCACTTTTCACTCTACGAATCTGCTTTTACTGTAGCAATATCGTTCGCGAGGGTTTTTCAAAATATTCAGAGTTGATATCTTGTATGTTTGTTGCAGAGCAAAACAATGAGCTTTTGTTAAAGAATCACCAGTCTTGTCCTACCGGATCAACATTATTCCCGGAAGTAAATGTTGTATCATATAGAAGTCGTAGATGGAGACATGGTATCTATCCTGTTCGACCGGATATAAGGCATTACTAAGTGGAAAATTTAAAAGGGAGAATTTTCAAATTCAAACCTATATGTTATTTATATTTATAAATCACTAAACCCTGACAGGTGATTTATTTCAAAGCCCAAATTGGTAATTTATCGGAAATTTTTTTTTCTCATTATTAGGGGGAGAAATAATAAATTCCAAACAGTTTGGTGAGATCACTTTCTATACATCATTTTATTTTGATGCTCGTACTAACCAATATATATACAGGAAGTACGATGAATTATGTCTTTACTGACAGAAACAAAGTGAAAGTGAAAGAAAATCACATATCTCGTCCGACAGGATCAACATTATACCCGGAAGGAAATGATGTATTGTATAGAAGTCGTAGACGAAAATATGTCATCTATCTTCTCTGACCATATAAGCATTATTCTTATAAGTAAATGTTGTATCGTATAGAAGTCGTAGACGGAGATATTAAAAATGGTTTGACCCTCAGGGCACAGAAAACAGAGTTGCCCCTCAAGGTACATGAAAAACGGTTTGCCCCTCTGGGCACATGAAACCGGGTTGCCCCTCAGAGTACATGAAAATAGTTTTTCCCCTTAGGGAAAATAATAATACTTGTCATAGGTGTGGAATGACTGGCCACTGGGGAAATAAATGTCGTACCCCTAAGCATTATAGTATAATTACAAACACTTGGTCATCTGGAATGAGGCTGAATGCTCCAAGATGCTTATTTGGGTCTGCTAGCCTTGTAAATCTGGACATGCATCTAATGGACGTGGTTATGATATAATTATATGGATCACTTGATATTTATATTTCAAGATGATTATGTTGCTCGATGCAACTCGTTCAAAACCACGTGCCATGTATTTAATCTAATTACAACAATTATTATACGAGTTAATACAATCTGGATGAACGTGACACAGTCGCCTCAACGACTATTCATTACAGGAGGATTATGAGGATAATCTCAAAGATACGATAGTTGAATTCTTATACACTATTTGGCCCCATGTATTGGACGGAGGTATTTGAAGATTTCAATCGGTGTCATCCGAGGGTATCTTATTTGTATTTGTTAATGTACTCTGAAGAAGGAAAACTGTGGAAGTCATGAAATTGCGGTTATTATTTCAGCAACTGAAAACATTAACTTTGCAAGTACCAGTTCTGTTGAAATTTATCGAATGGGAAACTAAATTCTGCAAATAACCAACAGAGATACATACTGGTGGCATGCAAAACACAACATGTTACTCATCCATGCTGAGAATAAGATTAGCATACTGTACTCTTTTCCCCTTCGACCAGGTTTTTTTCCCACAGGGTTTTCCTAGCAAGGTTTTAACGAGGCAGATATGATGCAACATTTCCAGCTACACCAGATGACTGTACTCTTTTCCCTTCATCATGATTTTTCCCACAGGGTATTTCTGACAAGGTTTTAATGAGGCATGTTTATCCTATGCAATATCATTTTGCAGCTATACAAGAATTTTGTACTATTTTTCCTTCGACTAGATTTTTTCCATAAGGTTTTTCTGGCAAGGTTTTAACGAGGCAGCTATGATATAACATTTTTAGAAGATTCATTCAAGTGATAATCTGGCAGATTGATACACTAAGGCATTATCCACTACTACATTCAAAAAGTTGGTACATGACATTGGAAAGAGTCAGCTCAATGATATTTTATGATATATTCTATCATTATGCTTTTGTGGGGGAGAAATTCATTTGCTACAAGATTTTGACAAGATTTTAATGTGGCATGTGTTTTTGTGCATTGGCCCCAAGGGGGAGTGTTGTAAAGTATTAGGGGTGGGGCCAATGCCCACCCACCCCCTATTATCTTGTCTCCTCCCCTCACCCACTCTCCCTTCTCTCACGTTTCCCTCTCTCTCTACCTATAAGTATAGGCAGAGGCAGAGGCAAATGTAAGGTTGCAGAGGCAAATGTAAGGTTAAGGACGAAGTAATGAATTTGAATCTCTCTCTGATTACTCTCTCAATATATGTCTTTGTGCAGGTATACAACGCATTTTATAACAAAATATGGGTATTTACGTGTGTAGCTTTTATATTTTTAGATGGGTGAATTTTTTTAATTTTTCAAAGATGAAATAATAGGGTTTTGGAATAATGACTCGGTGTATATGGTAAGAGAATTAGTGAATTCTCTCGTGCACGACAAGTATTGCATTTTTGTTTAAGTAGTTTTATTATTATTTAATTAAGGAATGGAGGAACCACGATGGGATAACTGTTAACGCAGTCGCATCTGTATCATGGTTGACTAGTCACGACATAGATGAGTTGTCGGATACGTGGTTATTGTTAGGCATGGTTAAGTTGCCTATTGACATGTGATTTAATTATGGTTGCACTTTATTTGTTTTACCTATTGACTTGTGATTTGATTTTGGTTGCATCTTATTTGCTTTGTTTATTGACTTGTTATTTAATTATGATTGCACCCTATTCATTTTGCCTATTTTCTAGAGGTTATTTATTTAGGTGTGGTACTTAAAGTTATAGGAATTATAGTATTACTCTGACTTTTATAGTGGGTAATGATGGGATTATTGGTACTCTGTTTGGGATCATGTAGAGTCTACTTTGCTCGTGGGTCACAAGGTTGAGGGTTCATCTCATTTCTTCTTGAGTTATTCAGTTTTTTGCTTTGTTTCAATGTAGGGACTCTATATTAATATTTTCTTTTAGACTTATATTTTCGTTTATGGTTTTAGGGGTCCATAGATATAGGATTCCCGAGTTGAACCCTTTGGGGATTTGGATTTCTGAATTTGTTTATTCATGAGAATTAAATTTTTGAGACTGTTATTTCTTAAATCCGTTTTTTTCTTCTGTGCTTGTTTATTATTGAGTGTTGATGCGACTTAGTTTTTGGTATAGGCCTGGCCAACCTATGCATGAAAATTAGGGGGTATCATAGTTGGTATCATAGAACTCTAGGTTCAAGTGTCTTAGGGATGCTTTCGCTAGGTTTCCACGTTGCGTATTCTGATATTTAGAGCCTAAATGTAGGAATCATTGTACTCTTTTAAGTTCGTTGTTGTGGTGTTGATGACTCTTGTTATCGTTGTTTTAGTATGCGACCTCGTAGGAGAAGGAATGCAATTCAGGGTTAGGGTAATGTTCTGGATGGCAATGTTGAACTTCCTCCTAACCTAGCAGCCATCATTGTTCAGGTTGTTACTACAGGTGTAACTGCACTCTAGAATCAATAGCTTTATCTGCCATTTCTGCAGTAGGCTCTTGTTATTGAGCAGGCAGTACAACCTATCACATGGGAGAAGATTCAAAACACTTTCACTAAGGAACACCCACTAGAGTATTCGGGGTCTACTGATATGAAGGTAGCTCACCGGTGGCAGAAAGATATTGAGTGTCATCTTCGTATGGTTGAGTATATAGAGGTTTAGAAACATGATGCTTTCCACATCCAAGTTGGTTGGTGATGTTTTGTAGTGGTGGGAGTTAGCAATCACTATAGAGGAGAGGGCCACATTGACTTATGCTCAGTTCCAGACTCATTTTGATGAGAAGTACCTCCCTTTAGTAGTGAGAGCAGCAGTTGCATTATGGCAGGGTGTATAACGTCAGACCTTATGATTCTCAGGCACCTCAGAGACTCATCAACCCAAAAATATTCCTTCACCACTCTTAGACTCAAACTTTCTAATAGATTCACGATCTCTAAGAATATAACATTTTGCTCCAAAAACCTTGAAATATTTCACATTGGGTTTCTTGCCATTCCACAGTTCATAAGGAGTTTTTAAGGTGCCAGGCCTAAGACAAACTTTGTTTGAGGTGTAACACGTCGTGTTCACCGTCTTGGCCCAAAAATACCTAGGAACATTCCTATCTTGTAGCATAACATTTGCCATTTCCTGAATAACCCAATTATTTCTCTCAACTACTCCATTTTGTTGAGGAGTTTTAGGTGCTGAAAATTCATGTTTTATTCCCCTCTCATCACAAAACACTTTAATTTCTGAATTTTCAAACTTCCTTCTATGATCACTCCTCACTCTAGAAATGGAACAATTCTTCTCAGTCTAAATTCTTAAACAAATCCTCTTATTTCTACTTCTAGACTCATCCAACTTATTCCCAAATTTTTGTCCTTGGCCATCTATTTAGCCTTAACAAATTTGTTCAACCTCTTAGCAAACATGGCTATATCATTCAGACTCAACTCACTTTCTTCACCAGGTTCAACATGATCCTCCCAAGTGGTTTTGAAAGCTATGTTCTTCTATTTTATGCCACTAGCCTTTTTATGGGGGCTTTGGAACATCTCTATCTCATACAATTTTAAATTTTCTGCCAATTCTTTAACCTTATTTTCTTTAAGACTAATGACCTTTGAGATGAGAGTAATCTTAGATAAAAAATGTTCAGGTAAAAACCTAAGGATTTTCTTTACTATGGTAGTCTCATGAATAAGCTCATCTAGGTTATGACAACCCGTTACAATATCAGTTAACCTAGCCTCAAAGTCGGCGTAGACTTCATTCTTCTCCATCTTAAGCTGCTCAAATCAACAATTCAGAATTTGAAGTTTCAATTGTTTAACCTTCGAAGTTCCTTCATGAGTAACTTGGAGAATGTCCCAAGCTTCCTTGGCAATTACGCATGTAGCAATCCTCTTGAACTCACTCGGAGTAATAGCATTGTATAACACATTTAATGCCTTTGAGTTCTAATTTGCGTTATTCATCTCGGCAGTAGTCCACTCGCTCGATGGTTTTGGTGTTGATTCATTGGTCGTGTCATCTTTTACAGTAGGAGGTGAATATCCTACTTTAACAGCATTCCACGCTCTTTCATCTGAAGATTTTAAAAACACTCTCATTTTTGCTTTCCAATATGTATAATTCGAGCCATCAAACAAGGGAGACCTAGATATGGAACCTCTTTCACGAGACATCTCTATCGTCTAAGTACATAATTTAACCCTAATTAATTAACCTAAAAAGCGGCAACCACGCTCTGATACCAATTAAAATTACCTAGACGATAGTGAAAATAGCCTAGAGGGGGGAGTGAATAGGTTTTTTGTTGATTTTATGATCAATTAAAATTATTTAGCAAAAATTCAATTTTAATTAGTCACAAACCCTAATTCTCAATTTAATTCACAAAAACTGATCGATCAAGCATATATGAATATAAGTGTATAAAATAAATAATGAAAATACATAGAGATTTTTTACGTGGAAAACCTTAAAGACTCTAAGTAAAAATCACGGATACGCTCGGGTATCGATGCACTATGAATTAGAGAATTTGTACAGACTCTATGAAAATAGAACTTACAACCGCTGTAATTTGTTATTCTTCACTCATGCTCCACGAAGCTTTCGCCCTGATCTCTGTACTTTGAAGGTTCTATTTCTCAACAGATCAAAATCACCACGAAGCTTCCTACTTTGATCTCCGCACTCAGATGGCTTCGCTTCTCAAAACGGATCAACACAACCTCGTTTCTATAGATGGTTTGTGAATTTTTTAGCAACTATACCATTGAATCATGCACATAAATCGTCCTAGGAGCTAGTGTAAATCTTTTACCATATTTAATATATCAAAAGTTAGGACTCAGAGAACTAACTCCAACATATGTTATTTTACAAGTTGCTGATAGATTCACTAAACAACCACGATGAGTAATAGAGGATATGATTGTTCAAATTGATAAGTTTTATTTTCCATTTGACTTCATCATTCTAGATACAGAACCTGTTTAAGACCAAAAAAGGCAAATACCGATAATCCTAGGCCGACCATTTTTAGCAACTACAAATGCATGTATAAACTGCAGAATGGGAGTTTTGGATTTATCATTTAAGAATATGAAAATCTGAAAGAATATGTTTTCAACTCCATCTCAAATACCTGAAGGAGAAGAGTGCTTTCTTACCAACATAATTGATGAAGTAGTGGAGGAAATGTCACCTCAAATATTGACTAAAGACCCATTAGTAAGGGCAATGCACAATGAAATTCTAGACGACTATGTTGAGTCTATAAATAATCAGTAGTTACCAAAACTAGAAAAAATAGCCATAATCGAGCAAGCAGTCGAGGTACCACCCTGGAGAACACTGAAAGAGCCTTTGCCTACAATATTGGGTACTCCTCCAATACCGTCATGAATATCATCGCCCAAGCTGGAACTAAAAGAATTACCCAGTCATTTAAAATATGTATTTCTAGGCCCAGACAAAACACTTCCCATAATTATTTCAGCACAACTAAATCCAGAACAGGAAATACAATTAGTAAGAATACTAGGCGAGAACAAAGAAGCAATAGGGTGGAGTGTGGCTGATTTAAAAGGAATAGATCCTTCAATATACATGCATTAGATCCACCTGGAAGAAGATGCAAAACCATCAAGGAAAATGCAGATAAAATTAAACCCTACTATGAAAGAGGTAGTAAAGAAATAGGTAGTAAAACTACTAGATGTATGGATAATATATCCAATCTCAGATAGCACATAGGTCATCCCGACACAAGTAGTACCCAATAAATCTGGTATTACGGTAGTACCAAATGCAATAGGAGACTTAATTCCTCAACGTACAACTACTGGATGGCGAGTATGCATTGACTATAGGAAGTTAAATTCCCATACTAGGAAATATCATTTCCCATTACCTTTTATAGACCAAATCTTAAAAATATTATCAGGATAGAGTTATTATTGTTTCTTAGATGGGTATTCTGGGTATAACCAAGTTGCAATAAATCCGGCAGATCTAGAAAAAATGACTTTTACTTGTCCTTAAGGTACCTTTGTATATAGACGAATGCCGTTTGGATTATATAATGCACCAACCACATTTCAAAGATGTATGATGTCTATCTTCTCAGACATGATAGAAAAATTCTTGGAAGTGTTTATGGACGACTTTTCGGTGCTTGGGACCACAGTCGATGAGTTTTTAGAACATCTAGCATTAGTATTAAAGAGCTGCAAAGAAACTAACCTCATTCTAAGTTGGGAGAAGAGTCATTTTATGGTTCAAGAAGGGATAGTTTTGGGCCATATTATTTCAAAATGAGGAATTGAAGTAGATAAAACTAAAATATAATTAATCTCTAATTTACCTCCGTCTACTACCGTTCGTAAAATATGATCGTTCTTGGGTCATGCATGTTTTTATCGACGCTTTATATAAGACTTTAGTAAAATAGCACGATCACTATGCAGTTTATTAGCGAAAGACATGTTGTTCGAGTTCAATGAGGAGTGTCATAAGGATTTTGAAATACTTAAAAACTTATTATCCACTGCACCAATTATGCAACCTTCAGAATGATCACGACCATTTGAGTTAATGTGTGATGCTTCGAATTATGCTATTAGAGCAATTCTTGGACAAATAAAAGAGAAGATACCACATGCGGTATACTATGCTAGTAAAACCCTTACTAAAACACAAATGAATTACACTACCACAGAAAAAGAATTATTGGTTGTAGTTTATGCCTTGGATAAGTTTTGATCATATTTACTTGGGACTAAGGTAGTGGTATACTCTGACCATTCGGCACTAAAATACCTTTTATCAAAGTAAGACTCCAAACCTAGATTAATTAGATGGATTCTCGTATTACATGAATTTGATTTGGAAAAAAGGGACAAGAAAGGTACGGAGAATGTCGTGACAGATCGCTTATCCAGATTACTAGTATAATCAAACAAAGATGATACTCCAATAATGGACTCGTTCCTTGATGAACAATTATTTCAAGTCAGTGTAGAACTACCCTAGTATACTAACATAGTTAATTACTTGGCTACGAACAGGATTCCTAGGGGATGGACGAAACAGGAACGTGATAGATTCTTTATGCAAGTTAAGCATTATATCTGGGAAGATCCATTGTTGTTTAAATATTGTCCTGACCAAATTATCCTGAAATACGTTCCTCAATATGAGGTAGCAAGTATCCTAAAATTTTTCCATACCCTCGAATGCGGAGGGCACTTCGGAGCTATGAAGATAGCAATGAAAGTATTACAAAGTGGATTTTATTGGCCCTCATTATTTAAAGACGCCTACGAATATTGTAAGAGATGCGATAGGTGTCAGAAATTAGGAGCTATATCTCGGCGAAACCAAATGCCCCAAACTCCAATTTTAATCATGGAATTATTGGATGTATGGGCAATTAACTTTATGGGGTCATTCATGAAATCCAAAGAATACGAATATATATTGGTGGTAGTGGATTACGTGTTGAAATGGGTTAAAGTTGTACCTACTAAAAAAGCCGACCATCAAGTAGTTATTAAGTTCTTACAAACAAATATCTTGTCTAGATTTGGCATGCCAAAGGCTATAATTAGTGATGGAGGTAAAATATTTTTGTAATAAGTATCTTGGGAATGTGCTTGAAAAAGGTAGTAATCGCGTATCATCCTCAGACTAGTGGGCAAGCAGAGATTTCAAATAGAAAAATTAAACAAATACTGGAAAAAATAGTCAGTCTTGATAGGAAGGATTGAGCGAATAGATTAAATGATGCATTATGGGCATACATAACTGCCTACAAAACACCAATTGGGATGACTCTTTATCGGTTAGTGTATGGAAAAGCCTGTCATCTCCCTGTTGAATTAGAGCATAAAGCTTATTGGGCTATTAAATGATTAAAATTTAATCTAGAAAAAGCTGATGCACATAGGAAAGTTCAACTAAATGAATTGGATGAAATACGCAATGAGGCATATGAAAATGCTAAAATTTATAAGGATAGGACAAAGGCATTACATAATAAACATATTCATAGAAAAACGTTCGAAATAGGCCAGAAGGTATAGTTATTCAACTCTAAGCTAAAATTCTTTCCTGGAAATCTTCGATCGCGATGGGATGGACCATATATGGTAATAATGGAATATCCCTATGGAGCGGTGGAATTAGAAGATCCTAAAAATGGGAACCACTTTAAAGTTAACGGCCAACGACTTAAACATTGCTATGAGAATGATACAAATATAGGTATGGTGGAATCTATTGATTTAATAGATCCCATATACGATTCTGACTTAGATTTGCGAAAAAATCGTCGAGCCATTGACGTTAAAGAGTGGTCGTTTGTAAATTAGTATAAATTATTTTATCGATTATGTTATTTTTGTGAAAAAGTCGTCGAGCCATTGACGTTAAAGATTGACTATTGATAGGAGTCGAATATCATATATTTAAGGTTCCTAATTATACATTGTTATGTCTATGATTATCATTATATTGGTGTTTTTATACGATTTTCGTATTTTAAGATATTTCAGGCGATGTTATGTAAAACAAGTTTAATTCGGTGAATTAACTAGATTTGTGACTCAAGATTGTTCGAGAGCCGAAATCATGGATAAAATAACTATAAAGAACCAAAGACAAGTCAAGGATCCAAAATAAGTGAAGTGGAGAGAAGCCGAGAAGAGACACGGAGCAAAGAAGATGGAACATGAAAAACTGGGTGAAGAACTACCGAGTACTCGTTAATGCCTTTACTGAGTACTCGGTAAGTGCAAAAGCCAACGAACTTGCGTGGAGAAGGGAAAATTCACCCGAGATATTTTGTGCACTTGTGCCCGTTTGTGCGCAATCCTGAAGATACCCAGTACTCGGTCGAAACTTCACCGAGTACTCGGTGATCCAAATTCAAGAATTCAAGCTACAACTTCAGCCTCATATTCAAACCATCATAACCAGATCAAAAAATCATTAAATGAAGTTATTATTAAGCCTAACATCAAGAGCATGAAGTCAGCTTTCCAACGCATTTTGAATCACACAAAAATTCCTCCCGTAGCTCCTGATATGATTAAAACAATGCTGTAGGTCGAAGCTGAAAATCACCAGTGGGTCAGCTTCGAGTACTCGGTAAAATTTCACCGAGTACTCGAGATTTGGTCGAAATAAACTTAATGGGTGGACCCTGTTTCTACCCCGTTTGACTTGGTTTGCACTCCAATACATCTTGGGACATATTGTAGACATATTATGATCAGATTTCACTTCCTTTCTCATCAATTCACAAAAGGAAATGATTTACTTGATGGTGAAGCAATTCGTATCCAAACATGACTTGATCAATCTCTATAAATTAAAGGGTTGGGTTCATAGTTCGGGATCTATCTATCTACCCTCCATATACTTCATCTTCATCTTTTCTTTGAGGGCAATCGATGGCCAAGGAACAGAAGGGGAAAACTTGTGCGATCAACGAAGAAATCCAAGACGTCTTCCACTTATGATTCAGAGTTTGGTCATTCTTATTTTATTTTTGATGTATAGTTAATTCCCTCAGCCAAGGCCGAGAGGAAACCCTAGTTATGTGCAACTTTATGGTTTTCAATGGTTTTTAACTTTATGTTATTATTACATGTATGTTATGCTTTCGATTTTATGTGCTTTAACCAAGACTAAATTTGAACGTATTTCATTCCTAGCATATAGGTTATTTATGTTTGACCATGAACATGTATTCTATTTGGCAATTTAAGAAGAAGACAATAAATTATAATTATTTATACCCGACCACGAATAGATAGTTGTGATTTATATTTTCCTTTAACAATTTATTTATTATATCTGGCCAAGATGATAAATTGTTGAATTGAACCTATTCCCTAACAAGGATAGACCATCTATTAATTTAATAATAATTATTATTTAGATGTGTGAAAATTAATTGGATATTTAATGAGTTTTCAATTGAAATCAGATTTGTGATGATTAGTATGGAATCAAAACCTTGGTATTTCTTTTGTATTATTGTCTTTATATTTTTTTTCTCCAATCATCAATCTTTTGTTGAATTAGTTAAATAATAATATTTAGAACTAAGGTGTCCTAACCAATTCTCGTGGGAACGATCTCGCAATACACACCGTTACTATATTCAATTCGTATAATTGCGAGTTAAATTTGATTTGGTTTAAATCTATTTATTTATGTTGATACAAATAGCACATCAAGTATAACTTCCGCTCAATTTTAATTATTGTTGATATAATTTCTAGAGAATGGGAGATTCCACTAAAAGTTCTTGCTGATTTACAAGAAAATTTTACTCTTCCACCAAACCCTTTACCTTCATTTTCAGAAATGGTGAGTGCAATTTGTAATGGGTATGAAGTTCCTATGGGGTTAGAAGTAATGTATAAACATCAACTATATATAAATTATTGGGTTTTAGATTTTATCATTGTCAGCCAAATCTACCCTAACTAAGAAGGATTGCTTCGCCACCGTAACATGGTAGAATTAATTTATAAATTTCATATGGGGTATTGGGTGTTTATTCCTGACTTAATCCTTGACAATATGCGTCTACACATGGAACTATCATTGTCATCCAAATCTACCCTAACCAAGAAGGATCCATTTCCGAATGACTGAAAGGTGCCTTATCCCTTTCTCATTAGCAAGATACTTGAAAGTGTGTTAGAGGAAGATATGTATATGAAGGAAGAGAAATGTGAGGCATTCACTAAGTATTATGGGATAAGGTTGTCTAAGGCTGAATTAGATAAAGAAATGCGTCATCAATGGGATCAAGACTAGGATAAGGAAAAATTTAGTATAAGGGATGAAATAAGTTTGTTTCAAGTTGTTGTTCTTGCAATTTTTTTTCAAGTTTTAGGATTAAGTTGTTTTTCTTTTCTGCAAATTTAAATTCATTGTAGGCCTATGGCCGATCTATCTTTCCTTTCTGTCAATTAATAAAATTCCATTCCCTCTTATAGATTATCACTGTTGATCATTCTACTATAATCTTGGTTTTAGTCATGAATTAGAATGCAGATTATGGCACACACCAAGTTTGGGGGAGGTTTCTGCTACATCTTGAAATCTTGCTTCATAAAGTGGTAACATTGTTTTATTCCCGTGTATTAATATTCTTAAGAACCATGAGGACATGGTTTGATTTAAGTTTGGGGGATGGAGTAATATTAGATATAAAATATGAGGGAAATTAAATTTTTTTGGTAGAATAGAAAGATAAAAACTGCAGTTTTAGCTACTGTTGGTTTCTGGAATTCATATAGAGTATCCAGCGATCGATCGAGCTATGCTCCGATCGATCGGCCACATAAAAAATATTAATATTATATTAATATTTTTTATGACTAACTTCTAATATATATATATATATAAGTGTAGGTATAATAAATATATATTATATTATTCTAAGTAAAATATTAATATTTTATCTTTACTGCAATATATTATTGATTAAACTTGTGAAGTAATTAGGAATATGAGACTAGTCTAGAGAATAGATCTACATGATATTTTTTGCTTATCTGAATAATGATTAAATTAGAAAGGTGAAAAGATGTGGTTCTCCATAGGTGAGTAAACTGATAAAATTAAAAAAAAAGAAAAGACAATCTTGACATGTAAGCACATATACATGATATCTATAGTTTTATTTATGATCATATAAGGTATTATCTCTAAAACAAATAATAATATAGATATTGAAAAATACAAAGAAAAGATATACGTAAACATTCTCTTTCTAAACAATAATAAAAGAGTGGAGGATGGCGTATCAAAAAAATGAGTGGAAAAAAAAATAGGAGAAGAAAGCCTTCTCCACGAAAAAGATAGGTATATAAAAAAATAGAAACAAAAAAGAAAAGAAAAAAAATATTCTGAGTGAAAAAAGCAAAAAGAAAGAGGAAAGCCCTCTCCAACAAAAAGAAAAAAAATAATAAGAGATATACTATAAATGGGAGTAAATGTGATATAGAGAAAGTTCACGAAACATGGAAGATTATTGGCTCTAGAAGTAAAGACTAGCTAAGTTTAACCACTAGTGAAGACCATTCTTAACGCTAATTTGAGATAGTTATTCTTTTTACAAGTAGAATATATTTGCTTGCATTTATTTTATGGATTATATCATCTCCTAGTTAACTAACAAGAATTTTCATGAATATGTGCAAGTAAAGATTATAAAGAAGTTGTGGGTAGTTTTATTTAACCCTCACAAGACTTCACTTGTCCACTAGGATTTTTCCTAGGGGTTTAAAAGGCTTGTTACACGTGCTAAGTGTAATCATTTTTCCTTCACGAAAGCAAGGAGTTTAGTTTAAATAGTTTAGATAAATTAGATTAGATATTCTTCATGATCTTTTCTTTTATTTTTATTGCTAAGGGACTGGCAATATTCAAGTTTAGGGGTGTGATCAGACCAGAATAGTTGGTATTATCGGCGTTAATAAATCATGTTAGTCTTTTTATTTTATTTGAAATTACCTAGACAATAGTGAAAACAACTTAGGGGGGGGGGGGGGGGGGGGTGAATAGACATTTTTTCGATTTTATGATCAATTAAAATTATTTAGCGGAAATTCAATTTTAAATAGTCACAATTCTAATTCTCAAAAATAGATCAATCAAGCAAATATGAATATAAGTGCAGAAAATAAATAATGAGAGGACACAAAAAATTTTACGTGAAAAACTGATGGGCATCAGGTGTGTGCAAAATATGTGGTTAAAAATGACACATTAACGACACTTTAGGTTTTACCCTTCTGCAAGTGTACATATCAATTGTAGATAGTTTTGCTTGAGTAGGAGAATATCGATCCCACAAAGACGAGGATTATTCACTTTAATAGTCTAAAAACATTGAATTATATTTTTCCGAAAAGAGTTTGGTTTTGTGAATGATCTAATACTAATGAAAATAAAAAAAAGAGCAATAATGAATAATGGTTGTGATTCAGAGAGAGAGAACACTAGAGTTTTCTCACTCCACCACTAACCACATAATATAGTTCAGATTATATATAAATTGCATGAGGGCAATCCATTGACTGTGAATCAGGTCGCACCGCGCTAGCAGTTTGACCCCAAAAAGGATTACCCTCAACTGAATCGCGACAACCCATCTCAAAACTAAACTAATTAGTGCATGTCAACTACTAACACAAAGTAAATGCAGAAAAGTAAATTAAAGCATGAAAATAAGCTAAACCATGTCTATATCAATTTGTCAGGGCATGGCATGTGTTAACCTAGGGTTTGAGTTTTATGACCACCATTGTGTAGAAAATCACAGATTAAACATCCGAGTTCCAGCCCATAGTGAATAATTGTGATTATATAAGATAAATATTTTCGAAAAGTCTAAGACAAGAATCAATTCAAATATATAAACTTGTATCACGAATAAAAACGGTTTCTCATCTAACACAATCATCATAGTATAGTCACAGTTTCCCGTCTCTATAATTGAATATAAAATTAGAACTACATTACTTGGCTAGGGTTTTGCGAGAAAACCCTAGATACCGAGTTAGTTGATCATGGCAGAGACACTCTGCATTGTTAGTGTAGAAACGCTCTCCATGACCTTTTTCTCCGGATTTCTAGGTCTTCAATGGTGGCTCTCTTCAATGGAAGCAAGTCTGAACTTTGAATGTGAGAACTATATGAATGAACGTGCGTGAAAATTAGAATCAGAACTAGAACTCTAAACCCTCTCATATTTATAGACAAGTGAAAGAAACCCTAATGGTTGCCATTTTCTGTAATTTCATAATACATGAATAATGTCTATAAATATATGTATAAGCTTGTATGTAAAGGTCTGGAATGACCGATCACTTAAAATATCGAAGTAGGGTCAAAATTGGAAAATTCTGAGACAACTCCGAAACAACTTCTGCACGTAAAGGGATCACATGGCCCAAGGTGGGACCAACATTCCTGACCTAAGCTTGGGCATAGGTCTAGGGAGAAGGGTACCCCTTTGGCTCACAAACCAAAGTGTAGCTCAGGTCCACTCTGCCTCTTTTTCCCTCTGACGACGTAGGGTATGATGCATCTTTTGCTGTAAAAACTTATTTTTTCATATTTGAGCTAGACTAGTCGCCTTTGACTCCCAATGCTTTAGGTGAAGTAATAATTTATGGAAATGAAATTTTTGCCCTTCGGTAAAATAACAATGTTGAGAAATGACCATTTTGCCCTCTGACAACTCTTATTTGATATGGCACACCTCTTGATTCCTTTCTCGAGATAAAAACGAACACGAACTCAGTTAATTCACGGAGATTAGCTATGTTTCTTCATTAAGATCCTGAAACATACTTACACACAAACGGGAAAAAAATACCATGTAACAAATGCAAGATAGGGGCAAAAAATGACCAATATTGAGCACCTATCACACCCCCAAACTTATATATTGCTAGTCCCTTAGCAATAAACTTAGAGAGAACTGACTGTGATGATTCTTATTCTATCTAACCTATTTACACTAACCTAATCCCTTATTTTCATGAGGGTCAATGACTACACTTAGCACGTGTAACAAACCTTTTAAACCCCTAAGTTACCCCTAGTGGACGAGTGAAGTCTCGTGAATGTTTCTAGTGATGTAACTACAAATATCTGAATTCTTTTGTAATTACGCATTCATGATTTCACACACATAAGTCAAATAAGTTATGATACAACACACAAGATAATATGAATGCAAATATTCCCACTCACTACCAAACAACAATTATATCAAGCTTCGTGTATTGAATGGTCTCCACTTAAGTGAATGATTTCGCTACTTTCTACTTAAAATCCAGACAACCTTCTTTGATTTTGTGAAAATTCAATTACAATATTTTAGTTTCTTTTCTCCTACTTCATTGATCAAACTTTATAATTTTTAGTAAAAACGTACTTTTTCCATCTTTCCACTTTTCATCACTTTTTGTCTTTTTAAGTCTTCGGACTTTCTAGCGAGGATTTTTAGTCCCAACCAATTGGGCCCGAGCTTCTTCCATGGGATTTATGCTCATCAGTCTTCTCCCCTTTAAATGCGAACAGTGATATTGGTGATACCAAAGCCTGGTTACTCAGATCAAAGAACTATTTTTTGCATTTTATTTTCTCAAAACAAAAATTCAATTTTCTTCATTTGACCAAAACAACTCCCCTTATCCCCTTTTATTGCGGCAAAATTATTTTTCAATTACATAGTAAAAAATCAACCTATTTCTCATAGTAAATGTGTGCTTGTGTTTATAGGTCAAAGTCATCCTTTTTAATTTCAATTTCACTAATCACTCACCCATGTAAACCACATCACTTCACTAACTTAATCTAATCATTATTCTCATGAGCAGGAGCATCACATCACATAATACTTATGCATCATAAACATAAATTAATGAGCTCATCATGCAAAACACTCATGTGTAAAAACAAAGAATTTCTTCAAAATTGTCAAAAAATATTTTTTATCACTATACCCTCACCCCCAAACTTAAATGAGTCCATATCCCCATGGTCAAAAATAAAGAATGAGAACAGATACAGTTACCCTTGAAGCGCAGTCCTAGATCTATGAAATGCTCAATTCCCTTCCCCAAACTTGATTTGGATTACCTGTAAAGATTGACAACAAACACATACCAACATCATAGCATGGGAAAAAAAACTGCAAAAAGAATATCCAGGAATTGACACACAATTTTCATGGGAAGTTATAACTTCCTCTTTTTGGATTTTATTGATTTTTTTTTAAGACAAAAATCATAAAATAAAATAAAAATAAAAAATTCCTAAAAAAATAGACGTGGCCTTAAAGGTCTACCGTCCCTACAAATAAAATAACCTAAAAATCCTAAACCTAAATCCCAGTCCTCCTTTTCTTCTTCATCACTTGACACGACACTCTTCAACCATATCCGGCAATCTGCATTCTCTTTCAACTTCTCTAAATCTTCATCCGGATATATTTCATAATTGTCCACCGCATCTCATCCAATTCCTTCATTCTATCACCGAACTGCTCAGCAATGATCATTGACAGTAAAAACAGGTATGAAAGATAATATTCAAATTTATCGGTACCCGCCCATTCTCTACTCACAATTGCTTGAGCAAACGACATCTCAGCCATAATCAATGTTGGAACACACACTTCATAACTATGAGTTAGGGCATACAAAGTTCTAAGCATAATGTGATCTCTTGCACTAGTTCGATTATTAGGCCAAAGTTGAGCCGCAATGACACAATCCAAATAAAGCAGATCCGACTTCAACCACCAATTATCACACGTCTTATCTCTCGAATCTGATACTACACACAATTCCCAAACCATCTCCTCATCCTTATGTGGTCATACTACAGGATGTTCCTTCAATATTCCTTGTAAGTTTGTCGGGGTACCGATTGGTATATTCCATGCATCGACAATACTTTTTCTTCCAATCACAACAGGAGCACTCCACTGAGTCACTTTAGCCTTCATCACCTCATATCCTGGTGGTCCCGAAATTATCATATTTTTATAGAATTTTCGGACCAAGCCCGGATACACCTTGTCGCCTGTCGGTTTTTCTAAACTCTTCAATCCTCGTTCTCTAAGGATTTTCTTTACGGGCGTAACTAATGCTCGATTCATCTTCTCCGGATGAAATAAATCTTCAAATTACAATCGACACTGCAAAAACGATTTTGGTGTTGTTCGATTTCCCTTCTAACTCGTAGCTCTTTTATTTGTGCTCTTCATGACCACATATGATTCCGTCTCTTCTATGAATTCCTCCGGGTCAGAATAATCTTCATTAGCATTACCATACTAACCCTCCTCAAAATATAAAGAATAAAAAAAGAATAGAAAAAGAATACCTAATCTAATGCTCACTCCTTGAGAATTACGAATTGTGAATTGTGTCTACCCGATGGATGTAGTAGAATTAGAAGAGAAAAATGATTTAAAATCCTTAACTGACTAGGAAAGGGAAGCAAACTAATCCAATTTCTTTTTGCAGTTGGTCTCTTTGTCAGATTAGGATTACTCTAAAAAATTTACACAAATTCCTAAAAATAACTTAAACAAATCCTAATACAAGTATGAGTACAAACCGGGCCAAAACATCCCAAAAATGGATAAATTTTTCAAGTTTTATGGCCCACCCACGTACTACCCTACGCTTGGGCGTAGGTTAGGGCATAATATATATATATATATTTGAATCAAAAGTTACCGAATCGCGAGAAACTGCAAATTCCCCAAAATTGGATTCCGGAGACTTTTTAAGTTCTTCACGTGAATCCGTACATACCGCTCACTAATATGATGATCCACCGCTTTGGAATGATAAGAAATATCGATATTCGGCTTTAGGAATGAACGAGAGTCGATTTGGTGGAGAGGAGAGGGAGAAAAGTGAAATTTTGAAGTGAAAAGTAGCGGGACTGTATTTATACAGTCGCGTGACCTATGCTTGGGCGTAGTTCCCAAGACTGAATTTTTGGCTTCGGCCATTTTTGCCTCGTTCTCGATTCCCGAACACTTGACCCTCCCCTATACACACCAATTGACTTTGATTCGTCAAAATTTGTCGCTTCGTGGATGAAAATACCCCTCTGAATGGTGACGATTATTTCGGACTCGATCTTAAAATTTTACAAAAACCGAATTAAACTACTATTTTACAACTACAACCTAAGATTAAAAGCTACTCTTTATCACTTAGTACCAATATTTAACGTCGTTGGCTCAACATTGCCTCCTCTCAGTACTCAGGATTAAAATCATCCGGCTCCGGTGCCGGTTCTGTTAAATCAACTGTCTCAACAACACTCTCTGTCAGCTTAACATCGATATAATGCTTCAAACGATGGCCATTCATAACAAATTGATTTCCTTTGTCAGGGTCGTCAAGATCCAACTTTCCACGGGGGTAAACCTTAGTAATTATGTATGGCCCGTCCCATCTTGATTGGAGCTTACCAGGAAACAATTTGAGTCTCGAATTGAACAACCACACTTTCTGGCTGACCTCAAAGCTTTTCTGTCGTGGAATGCTTTGGTTCGGGCTTTATATATTCTAGAATTCTCATATGCGTTGTTCCTCAACTCCTCAACCTCTGCGAGTTGGAGTTTCCTCTAAGCACCCGATCTTTTGATATCAAAATTCAATCTTCTGATCGCCCAATATGTTTTGTGCTCGAGTTCCACAGGGAGATGACACGCCTTACCATAGACCAATCTGTATGGTAACATACCAATCGGTGTCTTATAAGTAGTCATGTATGCCCACAGTGCATCATTTAACCTTCTCGGCCAATTATTCAAATTAGGATCCACCGTCTTTTCAATAATGTTCTTGATCTCCCTTCAAAACCTGTACTTGACCACTCGTCTATGGGTGATATGACATTCCAATTCTATGAGTGACACCACACTTCTTGCACAAGGCCGGAAGAAACTTGTTATCGAAGTGGCTGTCGCCGTCATTGATCAACACTCGTGCATACCAAATCTAGAAAAGATATTGGATTTAACAAACTCTTTAACCACAATGTGATTCGCATGCGACGTGGAAACAACCTCTACCCATTTAGAAACATAATCAACTCCCACTAATATGTATTTCTTATCCCCGACTTTTAGAAACAGTCCCATGAAGTCAATGCCCCAGATGTCAAACAACTCAACCACCAAAATACGATTCAGTGGCATCATGTCTCGTCGAGATATGGATCACAACTTCTGACATCTCATATAGGATTTTCAAAACTCGAACGCATCCTTGAATATGGTAGGCCAATAAAAACCGCTCTGTAAGACTTTGTGAGCTGTCTTCTCAACATCAAAATGCCCTCCACATTTTAGCGTATGACAAAATGTCAGTATGCCTTGAACTTCACTTTCTAGAACACATTTATGAATTATCTGATTCAGGCAATATTTGTACAGTCGCGGATTATCCCATATATAAAATTTTACTTGGCTGAAGAAATGATCATTTTCATGCTTAGGCCATCCAATAGGAATTTTACTTGTGGCTTTATGGTTGACAATATTTGCATACCACGGTATCTGTTCCATTATAGCCACATTGAATAGATGTTCATCTAGGAACTCATCCTTAAGAGGAGTATCATCCTTTATGGACTCAATGACAATTCCTGACAAATGATTAGCTACAAAATTCTCCGTACCCTTTTTATCTTTGATCTCCAAATCAAATTCTTGTAGCAACAGAATCTATCGAATCAATCTGGGCTTGGAGTCTTTCTTAGTTAGCAAATGCCTTAGTGCAGCATGATCTGAGTATACGACCACCTTGGTTCCCAACAAATAAGACCTGAATTTGTCCAAGGCGAACACCACTGCCAGCAACTCCTTCTGGGTAGTTGTGTAGTTCATACGAGCTTCGTTCAGAGTTCTACTAGCATAGTAAATCACATATGGCAACTTGTCTTTTCTCTGGCCCAACACAAATCTAATTGCATAATTTGAAACATCACACATCAGCTCAAACGGTAAAGACCAGTCTGGTGGACATATAATTAAGGCATATGAGAGTTTAGCACGCAATTCCTCAAAGGCATGAAGACATTTTTCATCAAAGTCAAAGACTACATATTTAGCCAGTAAATTCCATAATGGTCGGGCAATTTTGCTAAAATCTTTGATAAACCTTATATAAAACCCGGCATGGCCCATAAAAGAGCGTATCTGCTTCATAGATGTGGGATGAGGTAATTTTGAAATCAGCTCAACTTTTGCTTTATCGAACTCAATCCCTTGCTTTGATATAATGTGGCCAAGTACTATTCTCACTTGAACCATAAAATTGCTCTTCTCCCAACTAAGAATTAAATTAGTCTCTTTACACCTTTCACGTACTAGTGTTAAATGCCTGAAAAAGTCTTCAAAGTTATGAAATATTTATTTTTAGATAAAAAAAGCAATTGTGTTGGCGCCAAGAGTTATGTAATTAGGCGCCTTTATTTTTATTTTTTTGTGAGAGGGCGCTCTTTATGTTTTTCTTAAATATTATTCTATAAATAATTATTATTTCTCATTAAAAATATAAATAAGACATAAAAAATTCTTTATGGCCAATAAATTCTCAAAATATATTTATTTGTTTTTCACTTACATACTTTTATAAACAATCAACGGTGTGTCAGATATCTTTGAACGATCTTCTAGAACATTCGTTCATGGCATTGTGTCATTCAAGAAAATATAATTAATCAGTATTTTCTTCTATTATTTGAATGAATTTATAAATGTGATAATATTAGTACATTTATAATTTAACTTACTCTATATAATTGAATATATTTTAATTAATTTGCTTTAAATCTAATTTATTTTAATTTCGATTCCAATCAAAGTTATGAATTGCATTCTCTAAATTAGATACAACTATTTCATTATGATCAATGGTTGAATTTGATATTAAACATTTTCTACATGTATGAGGTCTTAGTGGCTAGTCAATTGCCTTGATTATAAACCGACTTTGGATTGAATAAAAAATGTTAAGAATGATATGAATTTCAGTTTTCATGTGACATATACATCAACTTCTATGATTACTAATGAATTTTCATAAATATTTTAATAATAATATTAAATATTCAAAGAATAGATAAAATTATATTTTCATATTTTAATGTAATCAACTAGGAACGTAATCTTATTTTGAGCCAAAAATTTGAATATTGATATTTCTTATATTAATTTTTTTTTTTATATAACATGAAGAAATAAGATATTTATCTTAAAACAGTCTAATAACAAATTTTTTGGACATTTTGTGTTTTGTTTTGTATTATTATTTTTTTAAAAAAAACAAGTAGTACTTCTATAACTTATAAAATAATTTAATTTGTTTTCCAGTCCCATTAACGAAAAAAAAGCCGAATATAACTATACAATATAGGGCCCCAATTTCAAAAACATAAAAATTATTTTACTATAGGTAGAAAAATTAATTTGTTTAACAGTCCAAATGTACTAAACCAAATCCAATTTCACAATTTAGACTCAAAACAAAGCCTATAGAATTACATAATTTAGGGACCCATTTTTTTAAAAATACAAATTGGTTTACTATAGGTAGGAAAAAAATGTTTGACAGCCCAATTCATATTAAACCAAATCCAATTTCACAATTTTGGGCCCCAAAATTGTATAATTCAGTTACTATATTATAGAGCTAACAAAAAAAAAAGAAATCTAATTTTTTTAACTTAATGAACTAAAGTCTAAACCCAATCAAATCATTATTCTGATTAGGTCGTATTAGCACAACATTTGACGACTACACTTAGGGCTCTCGTGACTGCCGCACTTGCACAACGATAAATATTTTTCACGCGACTACACTTAAGGCTTTAGCAACTACCACACTCACCCATCGTTAATAATTTTTGACAACACTTAAGTATATTTTTATAATAAAAGAAACAAACACAAACCTCTTGCCAAAATTTACAACGAATTTCGTCACAAAAATCCTTCATTTTGTTACCAAAACTCTCAATTTCGTCACCAAAACTCTCATTTTTTTTGTGACAAACATATATTTCATTACCAAAAATCTCTTTTTTTGTGACAAAATAAAATTTGGTCACAAAAACACTCCTTTTTTATGACGAAATTATGTTTCGTCACAAAAAATCTCCTTTTTAGTGACGAAATTATAGTTCGTCACCAAAAACTCTATTTTTTTTGTGACGAAATATATATTCATCACCAAAAATTTCAATTTTTCTGACAAAATTATATTCCGTCACAAAAATGTTCTATTTTAGTTACAAAATAAAGTTTTGTCACCAAAACTCTCCTCTTTTGTGACGATATTATATTTCCTCACCAAAACTTTCATTTTTAGTGACAAAATAATATTTCGTCACTAAAACTCTCTTTATTAGTGACAAAATAATTTTTGTCAAAACATTTCGTCAGTAAAGGTCCATTTTGTTGTAGTGGGTGGTGTTTGGTAGAAGGAGTTAGAGTGAAATATATGATTTTGGGATGAAATTTGTGGCCCAATCCATGTTTGACAATCTTGATGTTGGTGCAATAGTGTCAAACCATTGGTACAAAATCCATCATTTTTCACACCATCTCAATAGATGGTTTTGATGGTTTGGTTTGGTTTTCTCACACCAAACTATTCTTTAACCCAAACTAATTCAATTTTGTGTATCATTGTTTAACCCAAACAAATTCATTTATAATATTATATATATATATAAATTCGAAAAATAAAATATTTATGAAAAAATAAAATATTTCAAAAAAATCAAATGAAAAAATATATTTGATAAAAAATAAAATACTTCGGGAAAAAAAATATTTCTACAAAACATAAAATATAATAAAAATATATTTATTATTTTTTAAAAAATATACAAATTATATGTATTTTTACTGAAATCTTTTTGTTTTTCAAAATATTTTATTTTTTTGAAATATCTTATATAGAATATTTTATCTATAAATATTTTGAAAAAATAAAATATTTATATATTTTATTTTTCAAAACATATATATTTACAAAATGTTATTTTAAATAAATAAAATGTCAAACTATTCAAAGTTACCAAATATGATTGGTTTCAGAATTTTAGGTCATACCAACTTTACCAAATATTGTTTGGTTTTTCAGTTTCACTTTTTCTCATACCAAAACCATTTGCACCAAACATGGTTTCGGTTCAGAATAAAACCACACCAAACTCAAACCAACCCAACTCTAACCAAACCAAAACTAAAAACCAACACCACATCGGTTTCCAAACAAGCACTAAGTGTATGAAAATACGTAAAGAGAAACTTACATGTTCCTTTTTTATTAGACTATCTACAAGTAAATTATAAATATTATTATTTATGTAAGGGTGGTAACTCGTGACAAAGTTAATCCACGAGAATTTATTTAACTGGGATATGGCCCAAGGTTTGGTATATTTGGGGAAACCGACCCAAGTAAAAGATTATTTGGGAGATTGGACCAAATAATTGATTACTTGGGGAAATGGCCCAAATAAGGTTTCAACGCGAGATCTTGCATTATACAGAGGAATGTATGAGAGACTGATGTGTTTTATAGCTCGCATCAGAAACTCATAACCCTATATGCTGCTCGTGTAGCGAGTACTACTCGGAATCTAGGGGAAATAATTGGGATGAGTAAATAGTGGATCGCGACCTTATTTACACCGTCCTAAGCAAGAGTACCTTAGAGAGGCCGATAGTATTCAGGGTCATGAAAAAGGTATGCATGCCAAAGGTCATGACCCAACAAAGCTATACAACATTGGTTCCTTGGCTAAGGAAAAATCAGATTCGCGGATCATGGGTTACGGAGCACAGTATAATCCGCGCATGGGATTACGCGAATCCGTTTCGCGTAGTCTAGGGCGCGAGATGATACTATGCAGGATATTTATAGCGCGGTTTGGTATGACAAGATTCATGTCACGAGATAAGTGTTGACGCGGCAATGCAATCCGCGAGGACTACTGGACTCTCATGTCTATAAATAGAAGTGCGATGGCTCACTTAAGGAGGAGGAGACTTTTTTGAGAGATCAAGAAAGAGAAATTCCTAGAGAGAGAAAATATTTCGTAAACACTTGTAACTACCATTTTCTCTTCCATTTCTCTGTAAAAAGCAAATCAAAAGCAATAGAAGCATCATTGCCATTATTTTACTGACGAACTTGTGTAGAAACTATCTTCACATCATCTAAATCTTGTGAACCCCTACATTAAAGGCGACTCTGCTGGGGATAACATGTCTTCTACACAAGTAGAGCCTCGCTAGACTCGCCGGAGAGGTCGTCCACCGACCCGGCACACTGAGCAAACTGAATCGGAAACAACTGCATAGACATAAGGAGGTGAACTAGTCCCACCAGTGCGAAGACGCAAATGTTGGTGCGGATCAGGTTGAAACTCCTCTGATGACAAAACCAGTACATAATTCAGCAGAATTGCCATAAGTTCTACTACAAATTCTTCTCAGCATCCAAGAAACGCAAAAGGCTATACTTCATTTCATGGAGGCCTCGCGCGTTTCAGCACCAAATCTTGAATCAGCACGGATGGATAATCAAGCAATACCAGAAGTATCAGCACATGAGCTTTTTCGAGAGGCACGACAGGCGCGACTAGAGACACTGGAGAAAGAGTCATATATCACCAAGGAGCAGTTACAGGCTATCTTGAACGAGAAGTCTGAAATAGAGGAAGTGGAAATTGCCCCACCGTACCATCCCAACATTATGGCTTTACCTTATCCGGAGGATTTTGGAACACCAAGCTTCCATCAGTTTGATGGCAAGAAGGGAAATGCAAGAAAACACATATCCAGGTTCGCGGATGCCATGGGACCCCACAGGAGCAACAAGTATTTGAAACATAGAGAATTCTTCAAGTCTCTAACTGGAACTGCATACATATGGTATAATGGTCTCGCTTCAGCTTTGGTGTCCAGCTAGACAGATATGGTGCTCAAATTCTGCACCAAGTTCTTCCAGGCAGACGAGGAAGTCTCAATGATTTCACTTACAAGGCAAAGATAATGCTTTGGGGAAGAAACAACGATCTATGTCAGGAGATTTCGCGAGGCTGCTCTACAATGCCATGAGCCAATTTCCCAACTGCAATTGATCAAAATTTGTATAGAAGGAATGCTGCGAGAATACAGAGTGCACTTGGTCAATCACGAGTTCAAGACTTTTTCTGCCCTCGTTGATAATGCCCGAAGATTGGGATAAGTTTTGGCTCCCTCGACACGACCAAATATTAGCACTAGGCGGGTGCCAATGGTAGCAGTAATGCAAAACGAAAGGCCCAGGGAAGAGCATGCCAGGAGATCTGAACCACCTCCTTTACCCTTCAGTGAAAAAGAGGCAGCTGCTTTACTAAATCAATGGGTCGCAGATCATGTAATATCGTTACCTCCAGTGCAAAAAGTGCTGCCAAGAGAGGAAAGGATGAAGAACAACTACTGTCCCTATCACAGGACTGTGCGACATTCCCTGATGAGCTGTTGGGCGTTTCGCGGATTGGTACACCGTAAAATAGCATCAGGAGACTTGAAAGTGGCAAATAATGTAGTTCATGAGCTTTTCCCTGCATATGTGGCTGTTGTGACCGCCAGAGACAATACTGAGGATATGGCCAATGCCGCCAAGTATGAATGCCCGCCAGTGCGTGAAGCCAAGGAGAATGCTAAAATATATGTCTTCTTCAATGAACTCCCAATACAAGAACATGTGAAGGAATTCTTGAAAGAACAAACAGTTGCCACACTCAATCATACCATTGTGATTCCATAATGTGAGAAAGCTTCCAGTAGGATCACATTTTCCGAAGTAGACAGACAAGTGCCTTTCCTCCACAATCGGCCCCTATATGTACCAGCCACTGTAAACGGTCGGGAGATGAAACGAGCATTCTTGGATGGGGGAGCGTCAGTCAATTTGATCCCACTGGCCACTTTGCGAATGATCAACTTTCTTGAAAGTAAGATCGTGAATCATACTATTGAAGTTATTGATTTTTATGGAGACCATCAGGCCACTATGGGATTCGCGACATTGGACCTCAAAATTGGGAAGATCAGGGGGCCCACCAAATTTCATGTCATCAAAGGGGAACCCTCGTATCAATTGTTGCTGGGCAGACCATGGCTGCATGCATATGGCGTAGTATCGTCATCCTATCATCAAGTGATGAAAGCCAATTGGGGAGAATAAATAATGACTGTAAAGGCATCTAAGAGCCTTTTCTGCGCATCAGAGACCCATTTTGTAGATGCAGTCTATTTCTCAGAGTACAGTGAGGAAGATGGGCCCGGCGTTTTTGCTACACCTTTACCATAATGGAATGAACTAGAAGAATTAATTTTAGCTAAACGGAAGCTCAAAGAGGTGAGCTGGTCACGGATCAAAATGCCCGATGGACGAGTAGTGTACAAATTATGACGGGATTGGGGGTCAGAAGCTTGCACAGTTGGCACTGACCCCAGGACAGATGAGGCTATACAAAGAAAACTTGACACTGATCCTGAAGTACTGAAAGTGAATCCGCGACCAGAACATGGTTTATGTGAAGTGGACATAGGCGACGACATGGATCCGCGACCTACCTTCATAAGCAGTACGCTGCCTGAAGATATTAAGAATGCTCTGGTAGAATTGCTCAAAGAGTTTCGAGATGTCTTTGCTTGGGACTATAATCAAATGCCGGGACTCAATGTTGGATTGGTAAGCCACCATCTTCATGTGCATCCCGCATCAGAACTAAAGAAATAAAAGCAACGAGTATTTCATCCCGAATTAGAGATACAAATTAAAGTAGAGCTGGAGAAGCTGTTGAAAGCAGGGTTCATCAAACCAACCCAATATCCGACCTGGCTCGCGAACATTGTGCCTGTAAAGAAGAAGACTAGGCAGATACGCGTATGTGTAGATTATCGTGATCTCAATAAAGCCTACCCTAAAGATGATTTCCCCCCACCTAACATTGACACCATGATGGATGCAACCTCAGGACACGCAATTTTCTCGTTAATGGATGGATTCAGTGGGTATAACCAGATTAAGATGGCGCCAAAAGATGCTGAGAAAACTACTTTTCTCACCCAAATGGGGAATTTCCACTATACAGTCATGCCATTTGGGCTTAAAAATGATGGGGCTACGTATCAACGTGCCATGACAGCCATATTCCATGACTTGATGCATAAAACTGTGGAGGACTATGTTGATGATTTGGTGGTAAAATCCAGCACCGTGCAAGATCATGTGGGTGATTTGCAAAAAGTATTGCAACGATGTCGCGAGTATAATTTGAAGATGAATCCCCTCAAATGTGCCTTTGGAGTACCAGAAGGAAAGTTCTTGGGGTGTGTCATACATTGGCATGGCATTGATATGGACCCTAAAAAGGCTAAGGAAGTATTAGAAATGGCTTCACCCACAACTCGCAAAATGTTGAAAACTTTTATGGGGAAGATATCTTATCTGATGAGGTTTATCCCGACACTGACAGAAGTAACTCACCCACTTATGACTTTGTTGAAAGAAAAATCTATATATAACTGGAGGGAAGATCAGCAAGACGCTTTTAAGAAAATCAAAAAGATTTTGGCATCACCAAAAACAATGGTAGCGCCCGAGTCAGGAAAATCGTTGATAATGTATCTCACTTCCATCAATAAATCCGTGGGAGCTCTGTTGGCCCAGGAACATGAAGGGGAATAAAAATTTGTTTACTATATTAGTCGGGTACTCAAAGGACCGAAGTCGCGGTACACATCGTTGGAAAAACACTGTCTCGCTTTAGTATTCGTAGCCCAGAAATTCAGACATTATTTACTGGCACATCCATTAGAGTTAATCACAAAAAGTGACCCGATACGGTATCTGCTCACGAAGCCCATACTTAGTGGAAGAACTGCTCGGTGGTTATTAGCACTATTTGAATATAAGATCACATGCTCTAGACCGAAAGCAGTAAAAAGTCAGGCCTTGTCAGATTTGCTAGCTTTATTTCCTGGGGGAGCTGAGCCCAAGGTGGAGGAGATAGGAGTGGCAAGTGTGGCACAAAGCACGGAATTCACTTTAGAGTTCGATGGTTCATCCACAGAAAAAAGAGGTAGAGCTGGTTTCGTACTGAGGAATGAAGAAACAAAAGAGGAATTAGTCATGGCCTACAAACTTGACTTTCCTTGTACCAACAACATTGCCGAGTATGAAGGATTGGCGCTAGGGTTGATGATGGCTCAGCGGTTGGGGGCAACATGCTCTTCATACTCAATAAAGGAAAATGACGCGTCACCCCTCTCAATAAGAAAGAGAGGAATAGAAAGCGGGGGAATAAAAGCAGGTCCTGCTTCATTATCAGGATCAAGAGTAAGTGGTTGGCTCGAAATAGGAAGGGAAGGAAGGTCTCTCGTGGATGCCCAGAATGTATCTTGAGAGTCTAAAAATGGTGGTTTCTTCCACTCTGAAGCATCAGGAACAGAGGGAGCAACCCCAGAAGAAGGTGCAAGAAGTTTTGGTGTAGAAGTCTTTGTCATGGTGGAACAAAACTTGTGAATAGCTTTGTTGAAGCAAGGGTGTATGCGCGAAAATGAATGGGTTATGAGAAAAGGGGTGCAAAATAAAAGGCTTGAAAAACGGTGCTCTAAGGAAAATATAAGTGTGAGAGGTGAAAATGACATGAGAAAATATATAAGGGTTGGGTGCGGAAACCGAAACGGCGCATTAAATGCGCGAGGAAGGCGAAAAGTCGCATGGCCAAGCGCATAAAAAAGAGTCGCGGATTCAAAAATATGGACAGTTTGGGGAAAACAGGAAAGATATGAGAAAAAACGAAATATGTACATACACAAGGTTGGCCGGAAAACAGATAAACTATAAAGGGAGAGTCGCGGATTTGATCGAGGTTCGCGAGGTGTAGCAAACATACTTCATCCGAGAAGGAAAAAGCAAAAAAAATGGTATGGGAAAAAGTGGCTTTCAAACAACAATATAAAGTACTATCATTTGCGAGTCACAGGCTATTGCACTTTAATACTTGGCTAAGTATCAAAGCGCAATGGGGAAAAAAATCTAAAGGTGGTACCGCGCTACAAAGTTAATCCGCGAGAATTTATTTAACTGGGATATGGCCCAATGTTTGGTATATTTGGGGAAACCGGCCCAAGTAAAATATTATTTGGGAGATTGGCCCAAATAATTGATTACTTGGGGAAATGGCCCAAATAAGGTTTTAACGCGAGAGCTTGCATTATACAGAGGGAGGTATGAGGGACTGATGTGTTTTATAGCTCGCATCAGAAACTCATAACCCTATATGCTGCTCGCGTAGCGATACTACTCGGAATCTAGGGGAAATGCTTGGGATGAGTAAATAGTGGGTCGCGACCTTATTTACACCGTCCTAAGCAAGAGTACCTTAGAGAGGCCGATAGTATTCAGGGTTATGAAAAAGGTATGCATGCCAAAGGTCATGACCCAGCAAAGTTTTACAGCATTAGTTCATTGGCTAAGGAAAAATCAGATTCGTGATGAAACAGGCGCGAATCACAGGTTACGGAGCACAGTATAATCCGTGCATGGGATTACGCGAATCCGTTTCGCGTAGTCAAGGGCGCGAGATGATACTATACAGGATATTTATAGTGCGGATTGGTATAGCAAGACTCATGTCGCGAGATAAGTGCTGATGCGGCAATGCAATCCGCGAGGACTACTGGACTCTCACGTCTATAAATAGAAGTATGAGGGCTCACTTAAGGGGGATGAGACTTTTTTGAGAGATCAAGAGAGATAAATTCCTAGAGAGAGAAAGTATTTCGTAAACACTTGTAACTACTATTTTCTCTTCCATTTCTCTGTAAAAAGCAAATCAAAAGCAATAAAAGCATCATTGCCGTTATTTTACTGACAAACTTGTGTAGAAACTATCTTCGCATCATCTAAATCTTACGAACCCCTACAATTTGTTAAGGATTAAAATGACAATTACCCACATAGACAGTTATCCACAAAATCACAATTTTGAATAATTCAAGTAAGCATGCTTTACACTTCTGTACACATACAACGTCGCCGAAACCCTATCAATGACACTAAAATGATTTAATTAGCGAAAAACTCCAAGTAATTACACACACCCACTCATCCAATCAACGATACTTTTACCCACTTCTATACCTATATACATACATATGTATATATATATATATATAAATATACTCACGTACACCAATTAAGCAATTAAACAAATAAACGCAACGCCATTCCAACCGTCTTAAGTAATAATTTCAAATGACGTTTGTGAAATGTATAAGTCATGTAACTTACTACTTTTACAAGCTTTGAGTGGAAGAGAACTAACATTTCACATCTCACATCTCACATCTCACTTATTACATAAATAATATGGGAAAGAACTCGCACTGTGCCAAGCAGTTTCCATATTTTTTTTATAACACATGTTCGAAATTCATCGGTCTTTCGAACAACAACTAGGAAGAACATAACGAATGGCCAAGGGACTCTAAACATTAAACAACAAATGATAATGTAAGCATATAAACAAAGACAATAAACATGGCTAGCACCAACCTTGCATGACCTAACCACACCCCAAGCACAACCCACAACATATTTAATGCACGTATTTTCTTTACATCAATTCAATGCACTCTTAAACGGTCTCTCACATGCGTGCAAGGCTGAAAGTCCATGCGCGAGGCTTGGAGCGTGCGTGCGCAAGTGCGCACTAGCCCACCCAAGGGGTTGTCTTGACATCACTAAGGGCCCATGTACATGGCTACCATCCCATGCGCGCGGCTTAAGGCATGCGCATGAGCTAACACATACATTGAGTGCCCAAGGTGCTTCTTTTCCGCACCACAGTCACCAACCGTGCCATCACATAAAGTGGTGTCAAACCATGCCTAAGCATGTTAGCAAGCTTTCCCATACGTGCCCCATGCAAGGCTTGCCAAGGCCTTGTTAGGTGGTTAGGTGTCAAGGCTGAATCAATGTCTCACACCCTTATATATATATGCTGAATAAGCAACTACCCTTGTGCCTGTATCAAATATCACTCTTACTTGAGGAGTTATAATGCCCTTTTTTGAATTTTTTGATCTCCGAATTCAATTATTTTTTGGCAGATCATCATCTTGGGTCATAAGGATGCTTCAATAATATTCTTGGAAATTCCTAACAATTATAAGCCCGACTTTCAAAATTAGATTTATTTTAAAAAAAATTCCGTTGTGCCATACTCGGTGTCACCATAGCATGCAAGCAGCATTTCATGTCTTTGTAGGTTAACATCAGTACATTCCACTATTAAAATGGTTCAATCTACCTTTTTAACTATTCACTGATAGAAATTTCAAAATGTATAATGCTCCACGAACTAATTTGTTTACCAAGATAGTACATATTAAAATGGTGCAATCTACCTTTTTAACTATTCACTGGTAGAAATTTCAAAAGTACCCTAGGTTGTTTTAGGTTTACCAATTCATTGTTTCCTTTTGACAATGCTGGGTATTGTTCCCATTCTAAATTATATTATCGAAATAATTTATCAAAATTGTTTTTGGGGACTATTCTGTTTTTATTTTCATATAATGATTATTATTAACAATTAAGATTATTATTATTATTATTATTATATATATAAATATATATATATTTATGCATCACTATTGCCATCATGTGTTAGACTTGTGATTCTTTTTTCGATTTAATATAATTCATCAGTACATATTATTGCGAAATGTTCTTAGATTTTGAAAAAAAATGAAAGATTTTTTATTTTTTTTATAAATTATCAGTAGTATATTTTTATCAAATTCAGATATCACAGATAGCCATCACCTTTAACTATTCTCCCCCAATTTGATCGTACCAGCCACCACACCCTCTCAAAATACAAAAACAAACAAATCACATCCATTCAATTGTCACATGTCACGAATGAAAGATGAAATACTAAAAAAATACAATTGAAAAAATGGTAAATTTCCTACGTACAATATACATGTAACAAAGATCCGTTTATAAGAATATATATTTTGTATAGTAATTAAAAAAATAAAATTGAAAAACCAATTAAATGAAGTGGGTCGTAGCAAAATAGAGTTTGAAAAGCTATGCAATTTAGGTATTTATCTAAAATGAAAATGATTGCGACTCTCTAGTGGGTGCCCAGGGGGTAGATTATTCTGTTTTAATAGTCGAAGGTACCATTTTGGTGAACGACAGAGTACAGGAAACATTATACAACAATCATATAATTCAATAAAATAAATAAATTTGCACTTTTGCCTAATTAATATTCATGAGTAGATAATGACGATTATTATGTTTTTTCACATAGATGACCATAATTGTTAGATTATATTTTATATTATTATAATAAATTAGGGATTAGGATTTCTTGTTCCCCACTTTATATTATATTATTCTCGACTCTTCTACCTAAATTATATTGATTTGTCCCCTTTACCAAATACCAACTCAAAGACACACACACACAACTGAAATATATGTAGACACAAGACATATACGTGGTTCGGTCCAATTGAGACCTACGTCCACGGGAGAGAGCTTCACTATCTTTGATGAAAATGGGGGAGGAGAAGGATACAAATTTCTCTCCACTCAACTCAACCTCTCTATCTATCTCTCTACCTCACAAGAACTCTTTTGGTTCTCTACTTCTTGTTGTGATTTGATACAATACCAAGCTCACCTATTTATAGGGTGAAGAGGAAGCAAAACAACAAGCAAACTTAGGCAAGTTTGGCATGGTAGGCAAGGTGGGCACCGTCCCAACACATATATGGAGTTAGGTTGGAGTTAGCCACCATCTTTCTTGACTTTTGACACCAACTATTGGTATGGAACCTTTAATTCTCCCCCTCCATACCATCGGAGGAGAACGTCTTTTGTTGTGCTTTAGTTGGTGTCCATCCTGGCTATGTTTCTGCATAACTGTAACTTTTCACGAGTAACCACCTTTGTCAACATGTCTGATGGGTTCTAGTCTGTGTGGATGTTCACAAATTTCAACAATTGTAGCTCCATCACTTCGCGTATCCAGTGATAGTGAATGTCGATATGCTTCGTGCAGGAATGGTACATTGCATTCTTGCTCAAGTCCAGAGCACTCTGACTATCACAATGTACTTTGTAGTCTTTTTGTCTAACTCCCAGTGCTTGGAGAAACCGCTTCACCCACTTCTGCAATTTGGATTACCATGAGACATCCCCCCTGCTAAAGTAAATAAGAATCTTGATGTAGATTTTATGTTATCCACATCACCGGCCATATCTGAATTTGTATAGCCCTCCAAGACTGGTTCTACTCTCCCATAGCACAAGCATAGTTTCGATATAGTCTTCAGGTACTTAAGAATTCACTTGACTGCTTCCCAATGGTCTTTGCCTAGATTTGAAATAAATCTTCTCACAATGCCTACAGCATAAGCAATATCCGGTCTTGTGCAAACCATTGCGTACATCAAGCTACCAACTGCTGAAGAACAAGGTATTGCTTCCATTTTTTCCTTCTTTTTTTATTGAAAAAGGACACGATCGCTTGCTTAATGTGAATTGGTTAGCCAGTGGAGTACTGACTGGCTTGGCATTTGTCATGTTGAACTTTGCAATCACCCGTCCAACGTACTTCTCTTGTGAGAACCACAATTTCTTGGCTTTTCTGTCACGAACAATCTTCATGCCCAATATCTATTGAGCTGGGCCTAGGTCCTTCATGTCAAAGGACTTCGACAGTTCTTGCTTCAACTTGCTGATCATATTAGCATCCTCTCCCACTATTAACATGTCGTCAATATACATCAATAGAATAACAAAGTTACCATCCGGGAATTTATGAATGTAGATGCATTGATATGCAACAGTTCTCTTATAACCATGACCCACCATGAATGAGTCAAACTTCTTGTACCATTGCCTCGGTGCTTACTTGAGGCCATATAGACTCTTCTTCAGTTTGTAGACTATATGCCCATTCCCTATAACTTTAAAACCTTCTGGTTGTTCCATATAAATTTCCTCCAGTAGATCTCCATGGAACAATGTTGTCTTGACGTCTATATGTTCAAGCTCTAGGTTCAGACTAGCTGTCAATCCGAGTATCACTCAAATTGAGGTCATTTTCACCACTGGTGAGAAAATCTCGTCAAAGTCAATGCTTTATTGCCTTTGGGAGTCTCACCAACTCGCAAGTCTGGTTATTTTATAAGGAGCTCATCTCTTCTTGCATAGCTTGCACCCATTTACCTTTGTCTGTATAGGTCTTTACTTCCTGAAAGGATTATGGCTCCCCTCATCTGTAAGCAGAATATAGTCTGACTCTGGATATCTCCTCGACGGAATCAACAGTCGACCTCTTTCAGATCTTCTTGGCTGAGGCTCTTCAACTGGAGGAGCTACTTCTGGTTCTGTAGCTTCTGGTGGAGGGGTTTATGGCTCCCCTTACTCAACACCTTCATGTTCTTCTTCCTCATCTGCTTCTGGAATTTCATCCTGTATTTCTTCATTATCTGGGGTCAACTGTACTGGTGCAGGATCTGAGATGATGTCTGGAACACTAGGACTGGAACAACTAGACTTCGTGATCTTTTCAGTGTCTTTGTATGTATTATTTTCTTGGAACACAATATCCCTGTTTCTAATGACTTTATTCGATTCTGGATCCCATAGCCTGTATTCAAATTCTTCGTCTCCATAGCCGATGAAGATGCATGGAGTTGACTTTAGGTCGAGCTTCTATTTTTGCTCCTTGGATACGTGTGCAAATGTCTTGCACCCAAACACTCTCAGGTGAGAGTAGGATGGATCTCTTCCAATCCATACCTTTTCTGGTACTTCGAACTATAGCGGTACTGATGGTGATATGTTGATCAGGTTGACGGCGGCTCTAACTGCTTCACCCCAAAATGGCTTTGACAATTTAGTTATACTGATCATACTTCAGACCCTATCCATAATGGCCCGGTTCATCACCTCGGCTACACCATTATGTTGTGGGGTATATGGGATCATCTTCTCATGTCGAATATCGCATTCAAAATAGTATGCTTGGAACTCGTTGGAAGTGTACTCGCCTTCATTGTCTGATTTGAGGCACTTCAACTTCTTTCTTGTTTCTCGCTCTACCATGGCGTGGAATGCCTTGAAGTAATCGAGCACCCGTTCCTTGTTTTTCAAAAAATATACCCACACCTTTCGTGAAGCATCATCAATGAATGTGAAAAAATATTTGTTACCGCCTAAAGACTCCACTTCTATAGGACCACAAACATAAGTGTGTACTAAACTCAACAACTATGATCTTCTTCTGGTAGTTCAGATGAAAGAGACTATAGTGCTTTCCAAATAAATAGTGACCATGAGGTTTTAATGAAATACCTTTTGATACTACTATTAGTCTCTTCCTCGCCAGTGTAAGCAACCTTTTCTCCCCCATATGTCTGAGTCTCTTGTGCCACAAATTTGGTGAAGTCTCATCTTTAACTGCATTGAGACTGTCCAAAATTATCTTCACATGGGATTTGTATAATGTGCCATTATCTATCCTCGAGTGATAACCATGGCTCCCTTTTGTCAGCTTCTAGGTTCCATTGCTGAAGTAGTTGTTATAGCCTTCCCGATCTAAGGTTGTCCCGAAAATGAGATTGAGGCGAAGGTCGAGCACGTGTTTGACATCTTTCAACACAATAGTACAGCCAATACTGGTCTTAATTTGGATATTGCCGATTCCCATGATCTTTGAGAAACTTGTATTGCCTATTCTCACTGTACCAAAGTCTGTAGCTTTGTACGAGGTGAAGAAATCACTGTGGGAAATTACGGGGTAAGATGTTGTTGTGTCAACCACCCATTAAGCTTCATTGCTTCCTACGTGGAGGTACACCTTTTAATCGACTGAGCATATAGCGATATCTCCTATAATAGTGACCATGGAGTCGTCATCTTCCTTTTATGGCTAGTGGCTACTTTGACCTTACTCGTTTTGTAATTTGCAGCAATGTTTCTTTAAATGTTCTACGATGCCACAATGAAAACAAACATATTTACCCTTTTTTTTTAATTTTTGTCATCACTGGGTTTGTCGCGGATTTGAGACCTTCCTCTACTTCTGCCTCTACCAGTTTTCTGCTTTTTGTAATGAGGGCATGTGTCTGGTTCATGCCTGCCTCCTTTCTTCAGGCTTCCTTACTGAATATAGCATCTTTTACTATCGCCATAGTGAGTTTTTCGTTCGGTGTTAAGCTGCTGAGGGAAACCACTAGTGTCTCCCAATTGGGTGGTAAGGAGCTGAGCAGAAGTAGGGCTTGAGTTTCATTGCCAAGATTCATCTCTACAGCTGCAAGCTAGTTCACCGGGTTCTAAAACTCGTTGGTGTGCTCGACTACAGAGGTTCCGCTCCTGAGCTTCAAATTTACCAGTCGCATCATTAGAAGAGTTTTATTTTGAGTGGTCTTGGCCTAGTACATATCCTCGAGCTTCTTCCAAAGCTCATAGGCGTTGGTCTCTTGCGTAATATGGTGGAATACACTATGGTCTATCCACTGTCTGATTTGACCAATAATCTTCTTGTGCATCTTGGTCCAATCTTTCTCTGTGATGACCGTGGGTTTTACGCCTTCGTTTTCTAACAGGTCTTCCAAATCCTTGCAATTAAGGAGATCCTTCATCCTGGGTCTCCATATGGTATAATTTGAGGCCGTCAACTTAATCATAGCTCCTGATCCCGAATCCTCCATTGAATCAGATCAATTTCAAGCTCTACCTAGATTGATTGATAAGTTAAGAGCTGAATCACAGAAAATGGAGTGTACCGTTGCATTCGGAACAGTCAAAAACCTTAAGAACGTCTCTGACTGGGCTCAAATCGGACTTAAAATGAGTCCGGAATTGTAAAATCAGTGGCGGAGGGCAAAATTGTAATTTCCAGGGAATTGATGATGTGGCAGTGACATGTGGCAATGTCTAACAATGACACTTGGCAGCTGCTGAGTGGTTACACGTGGCAGTGTCTAGAGATGTACGTGGTGATAATGACGTCACTGCTGATGTTGCTTCTGAGTCAAAATATCGTGAAACTGTCTCCAAAATATCGTATCACCAAAATATCATGAAAATCTTGACAAAATCTCGGCGGGAGGTTGAAGATGTGTGGGGCGGGTGGGAAGAGTAGTGTCACGCGTATAAATTTCTGGGGACATGTGTGGGCTCGTCCGGAGTCAGATGGGGCTAAACTTTATACCGACGCGTTCGTATTCGAACGAGCTTTCCAATAGTATATTATATGTTGGGGTGTGGATGAGTTTACAGGTTTCAAATAGACTCGAAATTATGGAATGATTTATGAACCTATGCCTCTGATACCACTTTGTTGTACCTGTACCAACTCAAAGACACACACACACAACTAAAATATAGATAGACACGAGATATATACATGGTTCGGTCTAATTGAGACCTAAGTCCACGGGAGAGAGCTTCACTGTCTTTGATGAAAGTAGGGGAGGAGGAGGATACAAATTTCTCTCCACTCAACTCAACCTCACTATCTATCTCTCTACCTCACAAGAACTCTCTTGGTTCTCTACTTCTTGTTGTGATTTGATACAATACCAAGCTCCCCTATTTATATGGTGAAGAGGAAGCAAAACAACAAGCAAACTTAGGAAAGTTTGGCATGCTAGGCAAGGTGGGCACCGTCCCAACACATATATGGAATTAGGCACCATCTTTCTTGACTTTTGACTCTAGCTATTGGTATGGAGCCTTTAGCCTAGGGGTAGATTATTCTGTTTTAATAGTCGAAGGTACCATTTTGGTGAACGACATAGTACAAGAAACATGATACAACAATCATATAATTCAATAAAAAAAAATGTACTTTTGCCTAATTAATATTCATGCGTAGATAATGACGTTTATTATGTTTTTCATATAGATGACCATAATTGTTATATTATATTTTATATTATTATAATAAATTAGGGATTAGGATTTCTTGTTCCCCACTTTATATTATATTATTTTTCACTCTCTTACCTAAATTATATTGATTTGTTCCCCACATCAAATTTACTTGTTCTTCACACATTTTACCCTATATATAGGGTTCATCTCTATTGTAATAGAGACACTTCAATATATAAATACAATATTCATTTATCTATTTATCTATTTATTCTTCTTCATTATTCTCTTTATTGTCTTTGTTATTTTCTCTCAATTAACACAATATCAGAGCATCTTTTTTTCTAACAATAATAAATCAAAATACATTAGTCATTTATTCAATCACGATAGATGCACCTCATTTATCTCCTAGTATGTCAGACTGTAATAGTTAATGTCATTTTTAATAATGTAATTTTGAGTGTCTATAAAGTTCAGTTAAATTCCTTCATGGTTCGTTTGGTTGAGCGAATTTGGAATTGAATTGGAATTGAATTGGAATTGGAATGTCATGGTATTTCAATTCCACAAATGCAATTTCAAATACATTGTTTTGATGTGTCCTGGAATTCAAGTATAATTGAAATTCAATCCCAAACCCAACTTAATTTGAATGTAAAATATCATAACTTTAAAATTATATTAGACAATATAGATAAATATATATATATATAGATAGATATTAGTATACAAGTATAAATATGAATATATATACGTGTGTATGTGTGTATATACATGCATGTATGTAGATGTGTATATATGTATGTGTTTATGTGTATGTGTATTCATATTTGTATATATATGACTATGGCTATGTTTGGCTAAGGAGTGGAGCCATGGTTTTGGGTTTGGTTTCAAAAAATTGGCACCAAACCCATGTTTGGCAAATGGAGTCAAAATTTGGAGCCGACACTGTAGCTGAACCATGGTGCAACTTTTGTGAAGGAATGAGCCAAAATTTGGAACCAAATTTTTGAAGGTTCATGGTTTTGGTTTTGGTACCAACACTGTAGCAAATTTATTTTTGATATTAATAAATTTCGAAAAATTAAATATTCTGAAAAATTAAATATTTATGAAAAATAAATATTTCGAAAAATTAAATATATTAATATATTATAATATTAATATATTAAAAAATATTAATATTAATATATTTTAATATTATAATATTAATATATTTTAATATATTAATATTAATATTTATGAAAAATTAAATATTTCGAAAAATTAAATATATTAATATATTAAAAAATATTAATATTAATATTAATATATTTTAATATTATAATATTAATATTTTTTAATATATTAATATATTTAATTTTTGTAAATATTTAATTTTTCATAAATATTAATATTAATATATTATAATATATTTTAATATATTAATATTAATATTTATGAAAAATTAAATATTTCAAAAAATTAAATATTTTAATATATTAATATATTAAAAAATATTAATATTAATATATTTTAATATTTTAATATTAATATATTAATATATTTTAATATATTAATATTAATATTTATGAAAAAATAAATATATTAATATTAATATTTATTAATAAATAAAATGTGAAACCCATATATTAATATATATTAATATTTATTTAATAAATATTAATATTTATTAATATTTATTAATAAATAAAATGTGAAACTCATATATTAATATATTTTAATATATTAATATTAATATTTATTAATATATTAATATTCAGAATTTCAACCCATACCAACTCTACCAAACATGGTTTGGTTTTTCAGCATCACTTTTTCTCACACCAAAACCATATGCACCAAACATGGTTTGGAACCAAAATAAAACCACACCAACTCCAACCACTCCAACTCCAACCCAACTCCAACCAAACCAAAACCAAAAACCAACTCCACACCCTCTACCAAACATGCACTATATGAGTATATATATATATATATATGCATAAGTATATATATGTGTATGTATATATATATTTATATATTATCGTGAGTATACCGACAGACCACTTGACCCAACGATATAACCTCTCCTTCTAATAGGGAATGTGAGAGGTTCGAGTCTCCTTGGAGACAATATAGGTGTGTGTGTGGAAAAAAAAAACAAAAAAAATCCTTACCTCTAAAACAAAAAAGCGTGTCTATATAAATGCGTATATATATAGGTGTATATATATAGGCGTATGTATATATATTGATATTTGTGTATATATATGATGTATGTTTGTAGTTGTGAAAAGTTTGTTGTTAGAGAAATAGTCTTTAATAGGTCAAGGTTTGGAAAAGATATGGAATTGGAAATCACAACTTGTCCTTGTGGAATTCAAGTTGTGGAATTGATGTCCTTTGATTGCATTTCAATTCCAATTCCAAAATATTTTGTTACATCCAAACAATGGATTTGAAATTGGAGCTCCCAATTCCAATTTCAAGGCACCAATTTCATACTCTCAAACGGACCTTCAAAGTTAAATTATGAATCAATTTGATGCATAATACATGAACTAATAATTTAACGTGATTATTAAGTACGAAATACCAACTTCTAAAACCTGAATAATTACACTACGACATATGGTGTGGTAAACCTTTTAGCTAGGGCTGCAACTTGGGCAGGCTAGCCCAGCCCAACCCAAGCCCAACCCGCAATATTACAGAATCGGGTTGAGCCCGTTCTCTCTCGGGTTGGGTTCGGGCTGAGTCCGTCCCAAATCGGGACGGGTTCGGGGCGGGTTGGTCTCAACCCGAATCTTACCTTTATAAGTACATAAAGGTTGAAACCCTAATTTAATTTGTCTCCATCCGCAGCCTATCTTCTCCACAACCTATATCTATCCATCCTTTCTCTCTCTCTTTCGTATAGTCTTCCTTGATAAATATATACATATATCTATGCTATATAAATATATATGTTATATATACATATGTATATTGAGAATAAGATGTAGTTCTGGTGTAATATGGAAAGGGGAATTAGAATGGAAAATTTTCCATATATATAGGGTTTAGAGCGTGACATTCAAATATATATATATATATATATATATGTGTGTGTGTGTGAAATATATATTTGGAAGGAGAAATTATTTTATATTCTCTTATTTATACATCATATATATAGTGTAATGTAATATATAAGGATAACTTAGATTATGTTTTATTTTTTTCAAAACAATTTTGTTCAGATCAGAAGTAAAATTTACATACCATTTGTTTTCCTTTTTCATTAAAAAAAAATAATAGAGTATTTTTTATTTTCCAATATTTCCTTGCTTGAATTAGGAAAAGGAAAAAAAATAAAAAATAAAAAATACAACCCGGATTGCATATAGATCTCCTATAGGAAAACAGATCTCCTATATGTGTATATATATACATATATATACGTATACGTATACATAGATATGTGTACATGTATATCAAGATCTGAACAATCTTGATTTTCTCTCTCTCTTCAGTTGCAAATATATATGTATATATATATATATGTGTGTACATATCTATCAAGACATGAACAATCTTGATTTTCTCTCTCTCTTCAGTTGCAAATCCTCTCGTCGTCGCTGCAAACTTGTTGTGCCCTCTTTCTACATCCCTACATCTTGTGTTAATATATATATATGTACAGATCTATAAAGAGACTAATATGAAGGAAGATATTTTTTTTCTTTTGTAATTATTTTTATCATCCACAGATCAAAATAAATATTTTCAAAAATGGAAATTTAATTTTTTTTTTCTGTTTTCCTTCCATTGTTTAAATCAGAATAACATACTTTCCCTTACAAAAATTTTTTTTTTCTTAAAAAAACATTTCAACCCGGGTGACCCGCCCGAGTTGGGTTTGGTTTAACCTGATTTAGAGTTGGGCTGAGTTGCAGCCAACCCCGGGTTAACCTCGATTTCTGGTTGGACCGGCCCAAGTTGCACCCCTACGTTTAGCCTAACTCAAAGTATTTTGACTAGGATTTCGAATAGTTTTGAGGCGCGCTAAGTGCATGCCTTATGGCGATTCTCTCAAAGTACTAGCGGAATGTAACTAATTATTTAACTAGGAAAATGATTGCATTTTATTTAATTACAAAAAAATATATAACACAATTCTCATTATGCTTTTAAAAACAAAACAATCTGGATACAGTTCTCAACAATGGATAATTTAGTTGAGAAATAATTATTCAAAGACATAGCGCTTCCATAACATCAAGACAATAGTCCACTATAAACTATGAAAAATTTCAAAATGGAAAAAAAAAAACAAAAAAACAATTCCTGACATTTTCTTCTCATTACACTTGAACAAAGTGTGCCTAAAATAGTTTACCCAAAAAAAGAAAAGAAAAAAAAAAAAGTGTGCCTAAATAAAATACAAATCAGTTGGGTCGTCATGCTACTTCAAGAAGACCAGTACTAGAAACAGGTCAAGCCCGCCTTATCAAGTGAGCTAGTGGATCCACCTCCACTCCATGTCAAGCCTGCCTTAATATTTTTCCAAACTGAATGTTTGAAATCCTGCACAAGTTTGAGACAAACATCAAATAACAAGTCTGGTTCGTTATCAATTTCGGTCACGTAATACAAGTCTTATCAGTGGGCCCCACTTTTTTTCCCTTTTTTTATAACCATATATGCATTCAGAGGAAAAAAGTAGTGTTGTTAAAATTCCCTAATACGGGCTTGACCTGTTTTACCACGATTCTGTACCATTTTACCATGATTCTATTACATTAAAATAATGGTTGGACGGTTAGGCCCTCCTTATGAAATGGCCAAAAACTTAATGATTTAGTTCAATATCCCAATATATGGCCTAAATTTATGAGAAAATATTTAAAGGCCGAATGTAATAGAAAATTTTGAAAATTCTAATATGATTTAGAATTTTAAATTAAATATTTAATATTTAATATTTTTCTAAAAGGATTAATACGTTTAGGTAGAATCTTGCGATTCTACTTACGATTCTACGATTCCAATTTTACGGACCCCAAAACGATTCTACCTAGACTCCCAATTCTGACAGTCTTGTATTAGATGTAATTGACTCCTCTAAAAAAAATCATAAAGCCCAATAAAGTTAATAGCCCACTAATTTAGTAAGTAAAAATATTGAAATTAAAATTTGTATTTTTTTAACTCTAATAAAAAAAGAAGCAGCCAAGATTATATCACAAATCAAGATCTGCTAAGGTTTTTGGCTATTGTTATTGAATTGAATTCCAATTTTAATATCACTTTAATTTTCATTTACCAAGAAAACTTGGTACTTTTATTATCTTGTTTCTTTATTTTTATTTTTATTGTTGCTTTAGACATACGATGGGTCATATATTCATCTACGTCATTGATAGCTATCATGAAATTAGCTTCGAGATGTTTAACATTTTTTAATTAAATTACAAGTTGTTTAAGTTAGTAAAGTTGTCCATTTGATAGTTATTGATGAACTTGAGACTTGTAGATGAGCTAATCAAATTGGTACATGGAATTTTTTCAATGACATTTTTGATGATGAAACTTTTTAAAACACAAATTCATTCCAAGAGAAAAGACAAGTTTGTCTCTGAGATTACTTGGGTATAACTATTGAAAATGAAACTTTTTACACTTTTAGTTAAGATTCAATAGATGATGATTTTTATTTTCTTAAAGAAAATTCGAATTCAAAATTGATGGTAGATTTTGGATTATTATTATTTTATTATTTTGGTAATGATTATATAGAGGCCAATTGTATTATTTTACATATAATTATTTTTAATATCTTTTATTTAAAATATATTTATATTACTTAAATAAAAAATTTAATAGTTCGCCCCCCAACCCCTAAGATGAACCGTGATAACATAGAAGAATTGATTCAGTTCACAATTTATTTTTCTCAAAAGTCATTCAATGGTATTTACCAGACCAACATCCTACTTCACACACATACACACCTACAAATTAAAAAAAAAAAAAAAAAAAGGGTGGATTATGAAATAGGTTTAATATCAAATTTCATTTACATGCTTAAAGAAATTTTTGAAAACCTCATAACTAAGGAAAAAAAAACCTATTTTATAGGTGTAAATACTGAAAATTATAGGCCCAGGTCCATTTATAAGGCCCAAGACTTGTTAAACCCATGTAAAATGTAAATAGTGAATGGCCCATATATTGAACCCACCAAATATAAGTGGGACCATCAGCATTAGGCCATTCCCGTGAAAAAAGGGAGTAACAGCCCACTACCTAAAGGGAGTGGGTAGTTATTAAGAGAGTGGGTCATGACCCCATGTACTTAGGCCATGATCCAAGAGCACAAAAAGTGTATAAATATGGCCATTAATAGAGGAGAAGGCATCTTTTTTATGTGAGTATATTTTTGCTACTTACATTTGGCGCCGTCTGTGGGAAAGATATTATTTTCCACTTACAATTTCATTTTTATTAAAAAAACATGGTGTCCACTCGATCAACGAACAATGAAGCCAGATTCGAAGAAGTCATGAGGCGGTTGGAAGCTGTGGAGCAAAGAAATGCAGCCCTCGAGCAGCAGAATGCTGAGCTACTCCATCGAGTGGCTCAGGGCCCTTTCCCTCTCCAAAATTTCAGCCCGATAGATGGTGTCAGGAATGATGAGCCAGATCCCTCCAGCTCCCATCAAGAACGGAACGTGTCAATCACTCAAAGGAACAAAGTGCCGATGGAGGAGGAAGAATCCTCTCATCCCATAACAAGGGAAGTACCAGCAATGCATGCCCCGACCCAGAACGACCTGCACGAAATGGCTGCCAAAATCCAAAGAGATGTGATGAAGGATTTAAGGATGCAAACCCCTGACGATCTGGCCATTCATGCAACCACGGATATGACCCAATCTCCATTCACAGAAGAAATTGAAGCAACAGAATTCCCGAAGAAGTTTGTACTCCCAGTTTTTACGCTCTATGATAGTACGAAGGATCCACTCGATCATATCTACCAGGTGCAGACCAAAATGACTGTTTATGGGAGGAACCAAGCCCTTCTATGTAAAGTCTTTTCAACAAGTTTGACAAAAGCACCACTTCTGTGGTTCAGGAAGCAATCCCCCGGGTCCATCTGTAGCTGGAATGACCTCTGTGACGGGTTGAGATTTAATGATATTGTGTCGTTGTTTCACCACACCCCGATCAACAAGAATTTATACCTACTAATACTTTACTTAAAATAGTATAGCAATAAGTAGGGTCGAACCACTCTCAACTTGGAACTCGTTTTGAGACAAGGATCCAAAACTTTACTTTTCGAGATAAAAAGAAAATTACTTAAAACAACTCTTGAATTTTTTAATAGTAAACTAAAATAACTAGATAAAATTATCAAATGGTGGAAAAAATCTCAAGGGAAAAGAATCCACCACCCGGGTCTATACAAATAATATTATATATTTCTATTGCAAATTCTCCTCCAACCTATTAAACATAAACATAGATATTGGTAGGCATTCCCCGTATTTCCATTAATTGGTAATCACGAAGAATCCTCCCTCTAATGTTTTGGTTTAAATAAAATGTAAATAGTAGTAGGCATTCCCCGTATTTCCATTAATTGGTAATCACGGAAAATCCTCCTTCTATTTTTTAGTGTCCAACCTCTATTGTAAGGTTTTTGTTCATTGAGATTCATAAAATGAATACTCTCGGGACGAGAATTAAACAATACGAAATAAAATAAAAATTATTTATATCTTACCCATGGTGGCTTCATCACCCCCTTGAGAAGAGTTTTAAGCTAGCATGTTGATAAAAAAATGAAACAAGGTAATAGAATAAAATTCCATTGATAGAACAAAAATTACAGAAAATATGAAAATGGTACAAAAGTATTCTAAGCTCTCATTCCTCAACCCCCCACACTCCTTCTACATGGCCTCTATATATAGGCATAATGCAACTGATGCATTTAATTCTACATTAAATGTTACCTACTCTCTCAACCACTTCTCTCAACAACAATTTCTCTCTCTTTTTCTCTTACCTTATTTAATATTCCTCTACCCACTTACACACATATACACACGTACACACTCACATATATATATATATATATATATATATATATATATGTAGTTATTACATTCTCCCCCACCATTTTCTCTTTTTCTTCATTTTCCCCCTTCTTGCTTTCTTTTTCTTTTCTTTTGTAAATCAACCCCTGCATGAAATAAATATATATATATATATTAGGACATTATGCTAGATAAATTACTCTATTTTGTGCACTTATCAAATTACCCCCAAACAAGCTTTTGCTAGTCCTCTAGCAAATAAGGAAAAAAAAATAGATAAGTTCACGAAAATGATATATTATTGAAGTTTAACTAAAGATGTGCCACTTTCGCAGGCTGCATTCGATTGCATTTACCGTATGCAATAAGGCCTTAAACCCCTAGGTTACCCTAGTGGACGAGCAATAGCCTCGTGAGGGTTTACAGTGAAGATACCCACAAACTTCTTCATTTTCACACATTCATGCATTCACACACTCATTAATTAAGCCATGATACAATATATAAGATAATATGAATGCAAATACTCCCACTCACTACCGAACAATAACTATCTCAAGTTAATGATATGAACGGTCCCCACTAAAGTAAATAACTTCGTTACTCTCTACTCCCAATCTAGACAACCTTCCATGTTTTTGTGAACATTCTACTATGGTATGTCAATCTCTCTTTTTCTACTTCATTGATCAAACTTTGCCATTTTTCGTAAAAATTCATTCTTTCCATCATTCCACATCTATCCATTTTTTTATCTTTCTAAGCTCCGGACTTTCCAGCGAGGATTTTTAGTCCCGACCAACTGGGCCCGAGCTTCTTCCATAGGATTTATGCTCATTAGTTTTCTCCCCTTTTTACGCGAGCAGTGATATTGGTGATACCAAGGCCCGGTTACTCAGATCGAAGAACTACTTTTTGCATTTCTTTCAAAATAAATTTTTAAATTTTCTCCATTCTATCTCCCCTTTTTATAGCGGCAAAGCTATTTTTTCAACTTCATAGTCAAAGATCAACTGTTTTTCCCATAGTGAATGTGTGCATGTGCTTATAGGTCAAAGTTGTCCTTTTCGGTTTCAATTTCACTAATTCATTTACCTATGTAAAACCACATCACTTCACTAACTCAATCTAATCATTACTCTCATGAGCGGGAATATCGCATCACATACTACTGATACATCCTAAACACAAACTTAATCAACTTATAATGCAAAACACTTATGCATAAAAACAAAGAATTTTTTTTATTTTTTTTATTTTTTTTTTATTTTAAATATTTCAATTTTTCCAATTTATTTATTATTATTATTTTTTAATAACTCTATTTGATTAAATAGATATCCACCCCCAAACAAAAATAACACTGTCCATAGTGTTTAAAAATACATCTAAGAGACAAATTGGAACAAATTACCGCAATTGAGGTGGAGGTTATGGAGTAGAGTCCCTGCAAAGATTCTTGGCAAAAGAAAAGTCAAGTGATTGGAAATATTATGACAGACTTTACCCCCAAACAAAATCTAAACATACCCAAATAGAGTGAGAAAGAAAAAAAATTTTTAGAAAATATTTACACAACAGACTGGGTTGCCTCCCAGGAGCGCTAAGTTTAACTGTCTTCAGCCAGACTCAATGGAGGGGCTACCCCTAAATGGATCAGTCCGAATAAATCGGATCAATGAGAAGGACTTCCTCAGTTTCAGAAGCTTCAAGTTCTAGGAAAGGCTTGAGGCGATGAGCATTGACTTTAAACAACTGTCCATTCTTAGGATCTTGTAACTCAATGGCACCAAAACTAGAAATGTGATGGACATAGTACGGGCCTGACCAACGTGACTTTAACTTCCCAGGAAACAATTGAAGACGGGAGTTATACAAAAGAACCTTTTGGCCTATGAAAAACTCCTTTTTGAGAATGTGTTTGTCATGTTCCATTTTAGTCTTAGCTTTATAAAGTCTTGAACTCTCATAGGCATCATTTCTAATTTCTTCTAACTCATCAAGTTGAAGGGTCCTACGTTGACCGGCTTTATCATAGTCAAAGTTCATGGCCTTGATAGCCCAATAAGCACGGTGTTCGAGTTCAACAGGCAAGTGACAGGCTTTGCCATAGACCAATCGATATGGGGACATTCCTATAGGGGTCTTGTAAGCAGTTCGGTATGCCCATAACGCATCCTGGAGTCGAAGACTCCAATCCTTCCTTGTGGGGTTAACAGTTTTCTCTAAAATCTGCTTAATCTCCCTATTGGATACCTCAGCTTGACCATTGGTTTGAGGATGATATGATAGGGCCACTTTATGGTTGATTCCATATTTGGACAACAGGTTGCCAAAGACTTTATTGCAAAAATGTGAACCATTGTCACTGATTATGGCTCGAGGTGTTCCAAATCGAGGCAAAACCTGGTCTTTGAAAAATTGCACGACAACTCTATGGTCAGCTGTTTTGGTGGCTAAAGCTTCTACCCATTTGGACACATAATCAACTGCTAGAAGGATGTAGAGATTGCCAAACGAGGATGGAAATGGTCCCATGAAATCAATACCCCAGACGTCAAAGATTTCAACGACGAGAATTGATTGTTGAGGCCATTCATTTCTTTTGGTTATCTTACCGAGCAATTGACATCGATGACAAGCTAGACAGTATGTGTGTGTGTCTTTGAAAAGGGTTGGCCAATAGAATCCTGACTGCAAGATTTTTGCAGCAGTTCGTTTGGAACTGAAATGGCCACCACAGGCCTGGTCATGACAGAAGGAAATGACAGACTCTTGGTCTACCTCAGGAACACACCTACGAATGATCTGATCTGGACAATATTTAAACAAGTAGGGGTCATCCCAAAAATATTCCTTAGCCTTGGCCAAAAACTTATCTTTCTCTTGCTTGGACCAGTTGGAAGGAATTTGACCAATCACAATATAATTGACAATATCAGCATACCATGGTGCATGAGATATCTCAAATAATTGCTCATCAGGAAAATAATCAGAGATTGGAATGGAGTCACTAGTGGATTCAATAACAAGACGGGACAAATGATCAGCGACTACATTCTCAGAACCTTTCTTGTCTCGAATCTCAAGGTCAAACTCTTGAAGGAGTAAGATCCAGCGTATCAACCGAGGTTTTGCATCAGATTTGGACAAAAGATGTCTTAACGCTGCATGATCTGTATAGATGATGACCTTAGATCCAATCAAATAAGATCGAAACTTCTCAAAGGAGAACACGACGGCTAGCAACTCTTTCTCAGTGGTTGAGTAGTTGATTTGGGCATCATTTAAGGTTTTGCTAGCATAGTATATGACATGTCGTGCTCTATCCACTTTCTGGCCTAAAACAGCACCTACTGCATAATCAGACGCATCACACATAATTTCAAAAGGTAAGGTCCAATCAGGTGAGCGAATGATAGGTGCAGTAGTGAGTGTGGACTTCAAGTGCTCAAAGGCGGACTTACAGGCATCTGTAAACTCAAATTGGGCATCTTTAGCGAGAAGATGGGTCAAAGGTCTAGCTATCTTACTGAAATCTTTGATGAAGCGCCTGTAGAAACCGGCATGACCTAGGAATGCTCTAATATCGCGAACAGATTTAGGGATAGGTAGATTGGAGATTAGATCAATTTTGGCTTTGTTGACCTCAATTCCTGCACTAGAGATATTATGACCTAGGACAATTCCCTTTGTAACCATGAAATGACATTTTTCCCAGTTAAGTACCAAGTTAGTGTCACGACAACGTTGAAGTACGAGAGAAAGATGGTCCAGACATTGCTCAAATGATGATCCAAAGACAGAGAAGTCATCCATGAAGATTTCTAAAAACTTTTCAACCATGTCACTAAATATACTCTTCATACACCGCTGAAATGTAGCTGGGCATTACACAAGCCGAATGGCATACGACGATAAACGAATGTACCGAATGGACAGGTGAAAGTTGTCTTGTCTTGGTCATCGGGGTGGACAGGAATTTGATTGTAACCAGAATAGCCATCTAAAAAGCAATAGAAGGCCTGACCAGCTAATCTCTCTAACATTTGGTCGATGAAGGGAAGTGGAAAATGGTCTTTCCGAGTCACACTATTCAGTTTCCTGTAGTCTATGCAAACTCGCCATCCAATTTGAATGCGAGTAGGAACTAGCTCATTGTGGGCATTGGACACAACAGTGATGCCAGACGTTTTTGGAACGACCTGGATTGGGCTCACCCACTGACTATCAGAAATCGGGTAGATGATATCACCGTCAAGAAGTTTGATAACTTCTCCGCGGACAACTTCTTTCATATTGGGGTTAAGTCTCCTTTGAGGTTGCCTACAGGTTTTCGCATTATCTTCTAAGTGAATGCGATGTTGCACCACTAGAGGACTAATGCCTTTGATATCATCAATGGACCATGCTATGGCTTCCCTATTTGTCTTAAGAACCTCGAGTAATTGGGACTCTTGTTGCTCAGTTAACTCAGAAGATATTACCACTGGAAAAGTCTCAAATTCACCAAGATACGAATATTTTAAAGTCTCGGGTAAAGGCTTTAATTCTATCTTAGGTGGTTTCTTTGCATGTTCAGATTCAGTGGTAACTGGTAAGGACAATGATTCAAATTTGGATTTATACTTGGGGGCTTCAAAAGGTGGGGCAGAGTTTAGCAAATCATTGATTTGGCTAATATAATTAGCCTCATCAAAACTATCACCACAATGGGCTAAACACTGCTGAAGTGGATCCTCAGGATAAGAGTGGTTAAAGGTGTGGGTGATCAATGACTCAATAAGACAAACTTCTTCAACAGATTCTGATTCAATGGGTTGTTTCATCAAATTAAACACATTGACTTCCACTTTCATGTTCCCAAAGGTCAAGGTCATGCTACCATTTCTACAATTGATCAAAGCATTGGCTGTGGCTAAAAATGGTCGACCTAAAATGATTGGAATTTGCTTCCCTTGAGTTGGCTGAGTGTCTAGCACAATGAAGTCTACGGGGTAATAAAAATCATTAACTTTGACTATCACATCCTCAATGATACCCCTTGGAATTTTTATGGATCGGTCAGCTAACTGAATTCTAACGTCAGTTTTCTTCAAATCAGTCAATCCTAAATCCAAGTAGACTGAATACGGTAGCACATTGACACTGGCACCAAGATCCAATAAAGCCTGACCTTCAAAATTTTCTCCTATCCTACAAGTGATAGTGGGACTACCAGGGTCTTTGTGTTTAACTACAGCTTGGTTTTGTAGGAAAGAGGAACAATGTTGGGCCATGAAGGCTTCCTTAGGAATATTGGTTTTCCTCTTGACTAAGTCTTTAATGAATTTTGCATAAGAAGGAATTTGCTTAATAGCAGTGAGAAATGGAATGTTAATCTGGAGATTTTGAAAAATCTCTAAGATTTCATTGTATTGAGAATCCTTCTTATTGTTGACTAGTCTAGAGGGAAAGGGTGCACGTGGAACAACCGGCTTAGGAATAACCTCATCAAGCTCAGGATCTTGATCCTTTTTGGATTTTGGGGAATTGGGTCGAAGAGATTTGGATTGTTCATTTTCATGACTGATGGGTGGCTCAACCTTATTATCAATTTTCTTTCCTGACCTCAAGGTAGTGATAGAATTGACATGGTCATTTGAGTGGTTAGAATTGGAAGTGGTCCCTATGTGATTAACTCCTTTGCCTTTTGGATTGATTTCGGGTTGGCTCGGTAATGTACCCCTTTGTCTTTCAGACAGAGCTGCAGTGAGTTGACTCAACTGATTTTGGAGAGACTGCTGAAATTGCAGTTGATTTTGAGTCAAGAGATCAAAGTTATTTTCTAACTTTTGGAATCTCTGATTGGAATGCTTATTGGATTGATCAAGATTAAGGGCAAGCATTTTCAAAGTGTCCTCATAATTGGAAGTATTATGGACCGGTGGGACAGGAGCAGCATAGTTGTTCATAGGATCAACGGCTAAATCTCGGCTGGGATTGAATTGGTTATTCCTGGGGAATTGATTTTGAGGAATGATTTGTCCTTGAGGTGGAGGTGGCCTATTGGAGTTACCTTGAAAACCGGATGGACTACCTAAGTTTTGTGGAGGTAAATTTTGCCTCCATGAAAAATTAGGGTGGTTTCTAGTATCAGGATGGTAACTTTGGCTAAATGTGTTAGGCAATGGTCTCCTAAAGGTATTGAAAGCACAAACTTGCGCATCCGAAGGTTCAGATGTACAATAGACCGGACATTCCTCTATGGAATGAGATAAACCAGAACAAACATTGCATTGTGCAGGGGTAAAGATTAGGGCAAATGCATCAAACTTTTTGCTTAAGTCTTTCACTCTATCAGCAAGATTTTGCATCACAGACTTTAACTCATTTTCAGGTTTGATCTCATAAAAACCAGGTTTTCTATTCATTTGATCATTCCTAGAAAAATCATTATCACTTTGGTTCCAATTCCAATTTTGGGCATTTTCAGCTAGTTCCTCCAAAAATATATAGGCTTGGTCAGGGGTTTGGGCATTGCACTTTCCTTGGTGCATTGACTCAATCATGGTTCGGTTCATAGGTGAAAGTCCCTTATAGAAGAAATGGACTAACTGTGCTTTATCAAAGCCATGATGTGGGCATTTGAGGAGCAAGTCATGAAATCGGTCCCAAGTTTGGTGGAATTGTTCTTCAATTTTCCCTCTAAAAGTACTAATGGCATCTCGCATTGATTCGGTCTTTTGCATGGGATAAAATTTACTCATGAATTTTCTTGCAAGTTCATCCCATGATCTAATGGAGTTGGGTGGAATGGAGTTTAGCCATGAAGTAGCTTTATCTTCTAAGGATAGGGGAAAAAGACGCAGTTTGACACCCTCTTCATTCAAATTTTGATTTTTGAATGTGTTGCATATTGTCAAAAACTTCCCTAAATGGATATAGGGTTGTTCACTTTCGAGTCCATGGAATTTTGGCAACATATTGATTGTGGCAGGTCTAATCTCAAACTGGGGTGCATCATTCTCAGGTAGAACTATGCAATTGGGTGGGTTGGCTGTGATTGGGGCAAAATAGTCATTAAGAGTTCTTGGTGCAGCCATTGATGAATTATTGGTGGTTGACAGATATAACAAGGGAATTGATTTTTCTTCTAAATCAATTAGAGACAGATCATTAGGAAACCTGACTAGACGCTTGTTAACTCGCAACCACTGGGGCATAAACAAAAAGAAACCTAAAAGGGCTAGATGAGGGACAAATCACACAAATTTTTTGGCTTTTTTATCTTGAGCTTAAATTCAAAGGTGGTGAATTTTTAAATCTAATATTGTAGAGAATTAATAGGATGATGTCCAAATTAATTCTCTCCTAATTAGACAGCTCCTACTCTAATCCAGATTAAGTCGATAGATTACCAGTTAAGGATCATCAAACTAACAACGGAGTAGTTCCCAGGAAAGTGTGGCGAGGCACGTGGCCTGCTTAATGCCGAGTCAACCTCACTTTCCTAGATAGAACTGTCCTACCGTTTATCAATTTGATAATGACTCACTGGAGTGACTACCAACCGCTTCCTTCCTAGAGGGCCTATGAGCTCGTAACCCTAAAGTGGCTGATTGCTAATGAATTTTAATCAAATCCGGCTCATAGTTTAACAAATGCAAGGAATTTTTGTGATTTGTGGGCCACGGAGACGGGTGATGAAATCCCGACCGTATCTTGTGGGAATTTTGCCCTTAAGTATCTTATGCAAAATGCTAATTAAAATATGCACAAGTAAGACAAGAATAAAACAAAATAAAAGAGAAATATACAAAAAAAAAAAAAAATCTCTTTTTTTTTTTTTTTAATATATATTTATATGAAAATAAGCTAAATAACGGGAGCCTAGGGTAACGTCTAATGTTATTCTACCCTAGAGGTCGCATGCAAAATTTTTACCTATTCTAGGGGAAAATAATAATACTAATAACAAGTGTTTAGAAATATGGAACCTGGATGACGACCCGGTACGGTAACTCCTGCAAATAGAAAACAACAAAAATAAACAAGTAAGTAAAAAAAAAAATGAAAATAAAATTGAGTGAATAAAATAATAATAATTAAACTAATCTTTTATTTTATTTTTATTATTTTTTTAAATTTTATGGGTGGGTTTGATTATTTTAAAAATGAGTAGGGAAGCAAAAGTAATTTGCAAAGAAAATGAAAGAAAGTGTGACACACAATGCAAAACTGATGCTACGGCTGTGAATTTTATTTTTTTTATTTTTATTTTATTTTTTATTTTTTTTAAAGAAAGGGGGCCAACGAAAATGAATGGCAAAAACAAAAATTGCAAACCTTAACCTATATTAAAAGCTACTGCAAAGCCTAACCTATAGTTAAAGCTACCACAAAAACTGTAAAATGAAAAGAATTTTTTTTTTTTTTTCAAAATTTAGATGTACCTAAAATATATATACATAGATGGTGCAAGGTCTAGAAGGTGACCAAAATGTTCTAGGGGGCACAAGAATTGAATGTAGCTAGTAGCAAATCAATAATTGATGTAACTAACAAATCAAAATTTGAGTGTCATCAATAGCCTGTAGCAATAGGGACGTAGCTAGATTTTTATTTATTTTTTTATTTTTTAGTTTTTTTTTCAAAGCCTACCTAGATATGAAAAGCTACTCTCTTATCAATGTCTACATCTTATATTATAAAAAAAAAAAACTAGTGCCACACATTTCGGCTTTGACTTATGAAAAACTACTTGAATTTTAAATCAATTATGGCCAACGTTGTTGTTTTGTTATTTTTTTTTTTTTTTTTTTTTTTTTTTTTTTTTTTTTTTTAAAAAAAAAAAAGAACTTGTCAAAAGTACTACCTGCTACTTTGACTTTTACGTAAATTAATTTTTTTTTTTTTTTTTTTTTTTTTTAAACTAACAGAATGTCACACAATAGAGAAGAAAAAAAAATAATAATAATAATAAAGAAATGGAGGGATAGAAAGGTCGGGTGGATTCCCGAAGAATTAGAGTGGAGGATCTTTGATTCCGAATTATTAGTGTTGAAGCGGCAACGGCGCCATTTGACGGGTTGAGATTTAATGATATTGTGTCGTTGTTTCACCACACCCCGATCAACAAGAATTTATACCTACTAATACTTTACTTAAAATAGTATAGCAATAAGTAGGGTCGAACCACTCTCAACTTGGAACTCGTTTTGAGACAAGGATCCAAAACTTTACTTTTCGAGATAAAAAGAAAATTACTTAAAACAACTCTTGAATTTTTTAATAGTAAACTAAAATAACTAGATAAAATTATCAAATGGTGGAAAAAATCTCAAGGGAAAAGAATCCACTACCCGGGTCTATACAAATAATATTATATATTTCTATTGCAAATTCTCCTCCAACCTATTAAACATAAACATAGATATTGGTAGGCATTCCCCGTATTTCCATTAATTGGTAATCACGAAGAATCCTCCCTCTAATGTTTTGGTTTAAATAAAATGTAAATAGTAGTAGGCATTCCCCGTATTTCCATTAATTGGTAATCACGGAAAATCCTCCTTCTATTTTTTAGTGTCCAACCTCTATTGTAAGGTTTTTGTTCATTGAGATTCATAAAATGAATACTCTCGGGACGAGAATTAAACAATACGAAATAAAATAAAAATTATTTATATCTTACCCATGGTGGCTTCATCACCCCCTTGAGAAGAGTTTTAAGCTAGCATGTTGATAAAAAAATGAAACAAGGTAATAGAATAAAATTCCATTGATAGAACAAAAATTACAGAAAATATGAAAATGGTACAAAAGTATTCTAAGCTCTCATTCCTCAACCCCCCACACTCCTTCTACATGGCCTCTATATATAGGCATAATGCAACTGATGCATTTAATTCTACATTAAATGTTACCTACTCTCTCAACCACTTCTCTCAACAACAATTTCTCTCTCTTTTTCTCTTACCTTATTTAATATTCCTCTACCCACTTACACACATATACACACGTACACACTCACATATATATATATATATATATATATATATATGTAGTTATTACATTCTCCCCCACCAATTTTCTCTTTTTCTTCATTTTCCCCCTTCTTGCTTTCTTTTTCTTTTCTTTTGTAAATCAACCCCTGCATGAAATAAATATATATATATATTAGGACATTATGCTAGATAAATTACTCTATTTTGTGCACTTATCACTCTGCAGGCGCTTTATCGGTTAATACTCCAGCAATCGGAGGCAGAGAAAAATGATATCAAGCCTATTTACCATAACCCAGGAAAAGGGAGAGAGCCTCAAGAATTTTTTATCTAGATTCAACGTGGAGATGTCTTCTATTGATGACTGTGACCAGTTGTCAGCAGTAGAAGCATTCTATATGGCGGTCATCCCTGGCACAAAATTCCACTCTTCACTAGTAAAACGGCCCCCTGTCAACATCGGTGAGCTCAACTCCAAAGCACAAGGGTATCTCAGAATAGAAGAAGAGGAAGCAGTCAGATAGAGAAGAGCCTCACTGGTAACGATAGAGGCAAAATCCAAGGAAAAGATGAGGGACCAGAGGCCTCAACGACCGGATCCACCTCGGCAAGTCCCATCGTCCAGAAATCCAAACAAACGTCAACGAACGGAAGAAAGAACCACTCCGCTTAAAACCAGCCTTGGAAAGCTCTTCCAAGAAAGCAAAAACAAAGGGATTTTCAGACCACCTCCACCAATCAGACAACCGATGGAGTTGAGGGACATGACCAAACACTGTGCCTTTCACAGTGAGTATGGCCATCATACGAATGACTGCAGGAATCTTCTAAGGTAGCTCGAGGCAATGATCGCCAAAGGTGAACTTGCAGACTACATAATGAAGGATCAGCCAAGACCAGACAAACCACACAGGACACAGCCAAATAATTCCACAGCAGGGCAACCAGTGAGGGTCATCCATATGGTCCAAGGGGGTGAAGAGATATTGGAGGACGAAGGAAGCAGAAGGTCAAAGATAAGAAAATCACACAAGCTCAAGCGAATCGGCGAAGTTTACCAAACGACCCTCATGCAGGGAGAATCAAGAATCATGTTTTCAAAAGCCGATATTCAGAGTATTCAGACGCCCCACGAAGATCCTCTGGTAATCACTCTTCTGGTAGCTAATTGTCTGATCAAACGTGTGATAATTGATCCAGGAAGCAGCACCAATATCATGACGAAATGGGCCTTCAACAAAATAGGAATCGATGTATCACAGCTGTGCCCGGCTCGGATACCTCGGGCCGGTTTCGACGGATGACACGTTGAGCCAATAGGGGTAGTCCATTTGTCAGTATCAGCAGCACGCCGAACCCTGAAAGAAGCTTTTGTCGTGGTGGACGTCAAACCATCGTACAATCTACTGATGGGGCGAGGATGGATCCATCGGATGCAAGGTGTTCCTTCAATACTCTATCAGGTCATGAGGTGCCTCGATCCAAATGGGGTGGACGTGACAGATATCCCAGGAGACCAAGTAGCGGCGAAGGAGTGCTATTCAGTATCCGTGAAGGATCTAAATCCAAAAAGCAAATGAGTATTGGAAACACCAGAAGAATCCCTGTACAACGAGAAATAACAATTATAGTCAGACCCTTCCTCAGAGGGTCAGGAGACTTAGGCAACCACGGAGCCCCTAGAAGAGGTGAATGTCAGTCGGACAGACCATTCCAAAGTCACATTTATCGGCTCATACCTCGAGAAAGAAGAAAAGGCTAAGCTGATTCATTTCCTCCAGCTAAACTCAGACGTATTCGCCTGGTCTCATCTTGATATGCCAGGCATAGATCCATCGGTCGCTCAGCATAATCTCAATGTTGATCCAGATGTAAGACCGGTGAGACAGAAGCACAGGAGGTTCGGGGTGGAAAGGAACCAGATCATATCCGAGGAAGTGGGAAAACTGCTAGAAGCTAAATTCATAAGGGAAGTAAAGTATCCATCATGGTTGTCCAATGTGGTGGTAGTCAGAAAGAAGAATGGCAAATGGAGGGTCTGCGTGGACTTTACCAACCTGAACAAGGCTTGCCCGAAGGATTGCTTTCCCCTGCCAAAAATTGATCAGATGGTAGATGCCACCTCGGGATATGAAAGACTCTCTTTTCTTGATGCATACTCCGGCTACAACTAGATCCCGATGAATCAGGCTGATGAGGAGAAAACAACCTTCATTACCGAGGAAGGTACGTACTACTACAGAGTGATGCCTTTCGAACTCAAAAATGCAGGTGCCACCTATCAAAGACTTGTCAGAAGGATATTCAAAAGTCAAATGGGGAAAACGGTTGAAGCCTACATAGATGACACGGTGGTAAAAAGCAGAAGGAAAGACGACCATCTCAAGCACCTGGAAGAAGTGTTCGATGCACTCCGAAAGTACGGGATGAAGCTCAACCCAGCCAAGTGTTCGTTCGGAGTCTCATCCGGGCAATTCCTCGGACATATCGTCAACCGAACAGGAATTGAAGCTAGCCCATCGCAAGTCAAAGCTCTGATAAGCTGCAAAGAGCCAAAAACGCAGAAGGAGGTCCAGATTCTGACGGGGAGGGTAGCCGCACTGAGCAGGTTCGTATCCCGACTGACAGACTGATGCAGACCATTTTTTCAGGCAATTAGAGGCGGAAAAGGAAGCATATGGGGACCGGAACAGGCAAAGGCCCTCCTGAAACTGAAGCAGTATCTCCAGAATCCACCAATCCTCGCCTCACCAAATCCATGGGAACCACTGCATCTGTACCTCGCCATATCAACAGTCTCAACCAGCGCAACACTTGTAAAGGATGATAAAAAGTGCCAGAAGCCAATCTTTTTCAGCAGCAAGTCCCTATCAGATGCAGAAACCAGATACACATTGGCGGAGCGCGTTGTTCTTTCTCTAATCAATGCAAAAAGGCGACTGAGGCACTATTTTGAAACCCATCCAATCATGGTGCCAACTACCATGCCTATAAGGGCCATCATGTCCAAACCTGATCTGACGGGAAGAATAACCAGATGGGCGCTAAAGCTCGGGACATTCGACATCACATATGTGCCACGAACAGCCATAAAAGGTCAAGCCTTAGTTAATTTCCTTCTAGAAACAGAGCCAGAGTCAATCCTACAGGATCCAGATGAGCCCGAATGGACGCTCTATGTAGACGGATCAGTTGGTTCGGCAGGTTCGGAAATTGGGCTCGAAATTATAACATCAGACGGGACCCGCATCCAACAATTAGTCCGTTTGGAGTTTTCTGCCACCAATAACGGAGCAGAATACGAGGCACTGTTGGCTGGACTGGGACTAGCTCAGAGCCTCTGTATTAGAAGTCTCCGTATTTTCAGTGACTCACAACTGGTGGTGAAACAAGTTCAAGGCGAATATGACGCTGGGGAAAAGCTGCAGCCCTATAAGAAACTGGCTCAGATTGAGCTGGACAGATTGGAGCAGTACATTCTCAGCCAGATCCCCAGGGAACAAAATGAAAATGCAGATCGGTTGGCCAACATGGCTTCAGTCAATGATCAAGATCTGACCAGAGTCACCCCGATTGACTATCTTAATGTCCCGAGCATCCACCAGCCAGATGTTGTGTGCGCAATACCTTGGGAGCCGAGCTGGATGGATCCCATAGCAGAATACCTCAGACACGGCACACTTCCTGATGATAAAGCGGAGGCTCGGAAAATTCGCATGAAGTCAGCCAGGTATGCCTTGCTACACGGCCAGCTTTACAGAAGATCTTTTGGAGGTCCGTACCTTCGATGCCTCACCCCTTCAGAGGCATCAGCTATAATAAAGGAAATCCATGAAGGATCATGCGGAAATCACTCAGGAGGACGAGCATTGGCCCATGAAGTCCTAAGCCAAGGATATTTTTGGTCTTATCTTTCCCAAGATATTGAAGCTTATGTTAGAAGGTGCATTCATCCGCCTCCAGAACTACTTAATCCCATCTTCAGCCCGCACCCATTTGCGGAATGGGGGATCGATGCAGTTGGACCACTTCCCATGGCTCTCAGATCAGTAAATCAAGCACTGATAGCAACTGATTATTTCACAAAGTGGGTCGAGGCAGAAACTTACTCCACCATCACCCACAGGCATGTAATCAAATTCATATGGACCAATATCATCTGCAGGTTCGGAGTACCGAAGGTGATAGTGATCGACAACGGAAAAAATCTGGATAATCAATGGACTAGACAATTCTGTAATGAGCATGGGATTCAGTTGAGAACATCATCGGTCGCATACCCTCAAGGAAATGGCCAGGCCGAAAGATCCAACAGAACCATATTGAATACTCTGAAGAAAAAGTTAGAAGACCATAAGGGGGTCTGGCGAGACAAGCTTCCAGAGGTATTTTGGTCTTACAGAACAACATCAAGAGTCCCTACAGGAGAAACACCATTCTCAATGGCATATGGGACAGAAGCTGTCATTCCAACAGACCAAATAGCACCAACAGCCAGAACAGATCTGTATCAGGAGGAACTGAACGACTAACAACTGGTTGATGGCCTGGATCTGCTCGAAGAAAAATGAGATCAAGCCGCCATCAGGCTGGCAGCCTACCATCAAAGGGTCAAGAACGCCTTCAACAAAAAAGTCAGAAGACGAGAATTCCAGGTGGGCGATATGGTATTAAGGAAGAAGATCGGGTTAATCGGAAAACTCAAGGAGAATTGGGAAGGACCATACACAGTCACAGAGGTCATAGGATGTGACGCTTATCGCCTCAAGAATAATGACGGCAATATGGAACCCAATTCTCAGAATGCCACACGACTGAAGAGGTACTATCCTTGATAATTATTTTATTTTCAGAATAATGAAGCAGAGGCATTTGTGCCTAGCTTTACTGATATGTTTTAAATTTCCAAAATTTGTTATTCTGACTCAGTCAGATGTTGTTATCTTTGTAATTTCTTGGTTATAATAAAAGATGGTCATCCTTCTTATAATCAAATAGCCTGATTCATAAAATAATTCCTAAGTAGTGAGATGACGGAGGCTCATAAGCCTAACTCACTCTTTCAGAGGAATGAGATTAAAAATAATTCCTAAGTAATGAGATGACAGAGGCTCATAAGCCTGACTCACTCTTTCAGAGGAATGAGATTAAAAATAATTCCTAAGTAGTGAGATGACAGAAGCTCATAAGCCTGACTTACTCTTTCAGAGGAATGAGATTTAAAATAATTCCCTAGTGAGATGACAGAGGCTCATAAGCCTGACTCACTCTTTCAGAGGAATCAAATTAAAAATAATTTCCCGAAGTGAAATGACAGAGGGTCATAAGCCTGACTCACACTTACAAGAAAGAGAAAAGTATTGATGAAAAAGCTAGTTAGCCTGATTCACATCAGATAAAAGTGCATATTCCATTAATAAGCAAAAATTGTTGTTTTGTATTACAAAATTGCCCGAAGGACATGTTACAAAATACAACACTACAGAAGGAATATGGAATAACCTAAGCATGGCCTGAACCACTGAAATCCTTTCCTAAGGAATCTACATGTGTGGTCGGAGGGAAGAATTCTATAGAGGGGTTGAGAGGGTCAGCAGGAAGATATCCCTTAAGGAATTCTATGAAAAGGTTCTGAGCATGACTAGGCTCGGGGCTGGCATATGGCCTCTGTACCCCTAACTACTTATCCATGGCATCAGGGTCTTTGATCTTCCTCCTTGCTGGATCCTTCTCTCCAACAACGAAGCCCTTCCTCCAGAATTCACCAGCTACTATCATGTTCATCCTTGAATAGTGCTGGTGCATGTCAAGCCCTCCTTTCTTACACATCTCCAGGGCAGACTGGGAGATGCCGAATTGGTGTTGAAGAGCCTCATGGTCAGATGCCAGCTTCTCCTTCTCACTGGATAGCTTAGCATTCAGCTCTTTTGCTTGAGCTAGTTCTTCCTCCAATTGAGCAACCCTGGAAGGGAGGTCCCCTAGCTGAGCCTTCAGCTCTTTCTCCTGATCGTCCTTCTCAGCTAGGTCAGCTTTCAGGCGTTCCAGCTCCTTCACACCCTCCTCGTGGGCAAGGCAAAACGCATTGACACTGAAAAGAGCCTGAAGAGAAATTTTAAGGCAAAATGGGTCAGTATTATATACAAAAACAGGAATAAAACGTGGGATCAAATAGAGACGTACCCCCAGTAACAACCCCAGAGTTTTATGCACAATGCGGTCTGGGTCAGCCCCTCTCTGCATCTCAAGCTCCTCTGGCGTCCAGAGCCCCTGTGCCCGAGTTATCATGGCAGACATTGATGTGAGGCTTGAAGTGGACTGGTCAGAGGAAGCGGAACTCTTCTCCTTACCCTTATGATTCCTTTTCTTACTGGGTCTATCTTCCCCCACCGGTCTGGTTCGGGCAGAGGAAGGATGAAGCAGCTCAGGGATAGTGGTTTGCACAAGTGCAGACCCAGAAGCATCGCCCATTAGGGTGACGGTCACAGCCTGAGGATTAGAATCCAGAGGCATTTGTCCTTGACCAGCTGAGGGTGCAGTCAGTTCCTCCATATCATCATCGTCATCCTCAATTACTGGTCTGATCGGATCCATCACGATCTTGTACTTGGCTCCTAACCTGGATATGTCCTGCAAATTGGCAGGAGTAAGCAGGTCAGCGCATGACTTACGATCCGACCAGACTTTAGACTTCAACAAAGAAATACGGGCCTCTACATCCTGAGCCACAATGTCTATATCTTTATATCCTAAAGACTTATATACAAAATCCGCTCTGAGCTGATCGCACCCAGAGCAAAGGCAAGATTCCTTGTGGATAAAAGAAAAGGGAAGAAGGGTCAGATGCTTAAAAACACTTGGGATCGGCCACTTCCTAGAATACGGGTAAAACCAAGCCCCCTTCACTAAAACCATCTTCTCCTTCCAGTACTTCTCCATTTTCTCAATCCCATGGCAGATCGACCGACCTCTGAAAGGGTAGAAGTTGTACCTCCCCACACAATCTTTCAGGTCCACGATTTTGTAGCTAAGCAGAAGATATGCCAGACCCAAAGATAACTTTTTCTCTCTATTAATCAGGATCAACATTGAAATTATCCTGAGGAAGTTAGGGTTGACTTGCAAAGGAGCTATTACTAGGGTGAAGAAAATAAAGTGAAAAAGCGGATGAAGAGGAAATCGAAACATCTTCATCTGGAGAGCCGATAATAACACTTCATCCGGACCCACTCCATCGCCCATCCTGAAGTCATGAGAAGGATCATACTCCATCAGGATCACCTCTTTTGGGATCTTACAGTCCCTCCTCAGACTTTTGAGGTTCACAGATTTTCTTTTATGAGCCTCAAGTGGTTCAGCTACAAATTGGGCTGACTCGGTAGAGGGCCCAGTAGGAACGCCTTCAGGAGCATTAGTCCCTACCGGATTGTATATCATAGAAGTCCCAACAGGGACAGCCTCAGGGCCATCTGCCTGGTTATTCACTCCTGAAACAATTACTCCCAAGCCAGACGGATCCTGACGACTAGGTATGGGCAGAAGTGAAGGAGAGGATGAAGAAGATGGGTTTGAAGAAGGGGCTGGGAACATCAGATCCCCCATATTCTTGAGGAATCGTCCCCTCAGTAGATCTTGTGGCACTACTATCAGACATGACGAAAATGACAACTTACATAGAGAACCAGCGAGAAGAAGGAAGAACCTCCGGCAACCAAAGTACGATCAGCGGTCAAAGCTTGAGCACTGCTAAAGATTGCTTACAAGATTTAAAAATTATAAAGAATGAAAATGAGGCCATACAAGGATTTATATACACACGACATACCAACAACCATCATTAAAAGGTTGAAGAGGTGCGCCGATTCCCAATGCCTCAAATATAGTGAACCGGCAGCCGCCATTATAAAGATTGAAACCACACGTCTCTTTACAATAATGACGCTAACGTCATCAAAAACGGTTGTCATCAATTGTTTCGGTTGAATTCGGGCCAGTCCCACAACCCGTATGCCAGACCCGAATGGGGCTAGTGTAAATAGTGAAAATTATAGGCCCAGGTCCATTTATAAGGCCCAAGACTTGTTAAGCCCATGTAAAATGTAAATAGTGAATGACCCATATATTGAACCCACCAAATATAAGTGGGACCATCAGCATTAGGCCATTCCCTTGAAAAAAGGGAGTAACAACCCACTACCTAAAGGGAGTGGGTAGTTATTAAGAGAGTGGGTCATGACCCCATGTACTTAGGCCATGATCCAAGAGCACAAAAAGTGTATAAATATGGCCATTAATAGAGGAGAAGGCATCTTTTTGATGTGAGTATATTTTTGCTACTTACAGTAGGGATAAAAGATTTTTATAATCCTGGAATTCCTTTTCCGATCTATTAAAACTTAAATGGAGTATGGAAATCCCATATTATCGGGCAAATAAACAATTTCATATTGTTATGACAAATCTGGCATCAAATAGCTGTACAAACAGTTTCAATTCAAAACTTAATAAATCTGAGTTTTCAAATCATTAATTTTTTTAAATGGAATGATGATTATTTAGTTCTAGGCCAATCACTTTAACAAAGCAAGTGTTTTAGCCAACTCACTGAGCTTCTAAAACAAGATTTTTAGAGCCCACATAAAAAAAAAAAATCAATTGAATCTACCTGTATGAATCTATGAAACATTTACTTTCAGAAGCTCGATTACTGATTTTTTAGAAAATGATTGAGGATCAATTTGAAACAAATCCCCAAATTCTTATGGAGCATAAAGATTCTATTGAGATGGATGGTGGTATCCCAAACGTAATCTCTTTTAGTGGACATGAACCATGGTCTCCCGCAATTCTCGATTGGGTTTAAAAAAAAGAATTATCTTTAAAGTCTTGCAGCATACCAATGGTATCACTTTTCGGTAATGATAAAAACAATAATCACATTGTATTTCTCACTGGAAATGGCCTAGGTACCTCTCTTTCTGGATCAGTAGTTGAGTCGGATTGAGAGAAGAAACAAAATTCTTATAGCAGTATCAAATTTGGTGTTTAAAAACTACCAATGATGAAGAATTCAGGAGTTGGCTCAAGAGTGTCAAATCCTTCATTGAATCTGCTGAGTTACCTGTGGATCTTGGCCGATTGTGAGAAGTGGAATGATGGCTGAGAGTGATGCCAAGGATTCTGGAGCGAAGAAGACATGGGCTAATATAGTGAAATCTGGGGCTGAAGGGGAGAAACTGAAACTGAGGTATATACCTCCGAAGATGGCATTTTGTTGACCATTTGTTGATTTTGAAGTAATGGAAGCAAAACATGTGAAGCAACAAGAATGGAAAGAGGTGGGCAAGAAAGGTAAAGAGGCTGCAGGCTCTATTACGATAAGGGATGAGGCTGAGTCAAGCAACAAATTTGAGGCTTTGGTAGCTCTAAATGAGCAAGAGTTGAATAATGAAATGGACTCTAGCCAAGTCAGTACAGGTGATCGGATCACAACTGGAGTGGATTTGAACAACCAGGTGGTGATTGAGAATCCAAATGCTGATGGTGGGAATCCTAATAGATTTGAAGCCCTTCAGTTAGAGAAGGAAGAGGTTATACCATCTATGGGTATGGAGGTTCGTGATACGATTGGTTAGGAGGATCATACAGGTTTGGTTGAGGTTGAGGTTGAGGCCAGAGCTACCCAGAGTGTTGAGGGTATGGTTCAAGATGATCAATCTAGAAGGGAGAGTGAAGTGCCAGACTCTGGTATGTTGGAAATCGCCAATGTTACTGGGGCTGATAGTGATGATTTGCTAAAGAACTTCATTCTTAAATCAAAGGGAGGTGAGAAAACTAAGAAGTTTAAAAGTGGTACTATGGGAGTGAGGACTAAGAGGGGTTTATATGGGAACTCTCCTTCCATGCCTCTTTGAATCTAATAGGTTTCTAATTTGTAAATATATTTTTTCCATGTAGTTTGGTATATGGAATATTAGGGAATTGAATACCCTCATTAAGCAAAACGAGATCAAGAGGATCATTTCTAAATTTCACTTGCCTCTTTTTTTTTGTGGTGGAAACTAAGGTTAAGGAAGGAAAAACTTTATCCACTTTTCAAGCAATGGCTTGGGGTTGGAGCTTAATCCATAACTATGAGTATGCCCATGGTGGTAGGATTTGGGTTTGTTGGGATCAAGCTAGATTGCATATGAATCTTATCCTGAAGAATGATCAGGTGATTATGTGTTATATTAAGAGTAAAGAGATCGATCTTGAATGCATTGGATGTTTTGTGTATGGTTCTAATGATAGTGTTAGAAGAAGATATATGTGGAGGAATATTACTCAACTGGCTGTGTTGGGTTATAGCTCATAATCTAGGAAGGAAGGCCCCGAGTCCAAAGGGGCCGGGCCGAAGGCCCAGGGAGGCCTTCTGGTATTTTACCAGTACATATGAATTAGGTCTATATATACATCATTGTAACCCTAATTCATTGATAAGTGAAATACAAAGATTGTTATGGTGGACGTAGGTGAAATTGACTGAACTACGATAAATCTTGTATGTTCTTGATTCTTTACTTTTTTATTGTTTGCGATTGATCTTTTGTTTCAACAATTTGTATCAGAGCCAAGGTCGGATTCACAACAATGGTGAATACTTTGATATCAAAGTTCAATGTGGAGAAGTTTGACGGGACTCAGAATTTCGGGCTTTGGCAATGAAGGGTGAAGGATCTGCTGGTACAACAGGGTTTGGTAAAGGCATTGTATGGGAAATTGAAAAAGCCTGCATCAATGATAGACGAGGATTGGGAAGACCTAGAATTGAAGGTGGTAAGTACCCTTCGTCTATATCTTGCAGATTCGGTTATGTATAATGTCTTGGACGAAGAATCTCCTGCAGGGATTTGGATAAAGTTAGTGAGTCGATATATGTCAAAATCATTGACGAACAAAATGTTTCTCAAGTAGAATTTGTATGGCTTAAGATGGCTGAAGGTTCCAATCTAGCGGAGCACATCAATGTGTTCAATCGGTTAATAAGTGATCTGTTCAGGATTGATGTGAGGTATGATGATGAAGACAAGGCAATGATGCTAGTGAGTTCTCTCCCTACGTCTTATGAACACCTGACTACGACCATATTACGGGGTAAGAAAACCCTAGAATTAGAGGAAGTTATTGTTACCCTATTATCTTACTACAAACGGAAAACTACCGAGGGTTTGCAAGGGGAAAGGTTGATAATAAAAGGAAGCCAGGAGCATGGAAGACAAAAGGAGAGGGGAAAATCATCTGATAGAAGGAAGCATCACGAGAATCACGAGAAGGTACACATGAAAAGGAATTGTTCTCGCTAGAAGCATGAAGAAAAAGGAAAGAACACAAAGCGTCAACCTCCATTAATGTAGCCGAGGATAATGCGGATAACAGCGATGGAGATATATTATCAGTATTGGATGCAATTGATAGCGATACAGATTCCTGGATACTTGATTCAGGCTGCTCTTATCATATGTGCCCACATGCAGATTGGTTCGACACTTACAAGTCAGTCAATTCTGGCAGTGTTGTTATGGGCAATAATGTTTCATACAAAGTTGTCGATTTGGGTACTGTTAAGTTAATATGTTTGATGGTACTGTGAGGACGCTATGTGTTGTGATGCATGTTCCTGAACTTAAAAAGAATTTAGTTTCTTTAGGAACTTTAGATGCAAGTGGATGTGTCTATAAATCAGAAGGAGGAATTCTGAAGGTGTCAAAAGGAGCAATGATGTTGATGAAAGGGAAGAACGTCGTGGGAAATATTTATAAACTTGTAGGAAGTACAGTTGTAGGTGGAACCGTTATTGCTTCATCTTCTAAAACTAGCTCTGATGACTCGCTTTTATGACACATGAGATTGGGACATATGAGTGAGCTCGGGATGAAAGAACTTCAGAAGAGAAATCTATTGAAGGGTGTGAAGACTTGTAAGCTTGACTTCTGCAAGTATTGTGTTTTCGAAAATTGTGCAAGGTTCGGTTTAAAACGGCAATTCACAGCAGCAAGGAAACTCTTGATTTCATACATTCGGATGTTTGGGGACCGATGGATATAAAATCGAAGGGAGGATCATACTATTTATAACATTCATTGATGACTTCTTCAGGAATGTTTGGGTCTACTTCATGAAACACAAGTCAGAAACGTTTCCAAAGTTCAAGGTGTGGAAAACAGAGGTAGAAAATTAGACCGGTAAACAAATTAAGGCCCTTAGGACAGACAACGGAACCGAATATAAGAGTACAAAATATATGAAATTTTGTGAGGATCATGGGATCAAGAGACACTTCACAGTTCAAAAAATGCCACAACAAAATGGTGTTGTCGAGAGTATGAATCGGACCATTGCAGAAAGAGCGAGATGTATGAGGTTGAATGGTCTACCAAAGAATTTTTAGGCTGAGGCAGTAAATATGGGTTTCTGTGTTATCAACAGATCACCAAGAGCAGTTCTGGATGAAAAAGTTGCTGAAGAGGTATGAATAGGGAATGAGGTTGGCTACTCTATGATGAGGGTATTCAGGTGCCCTGGATATGTTCATGTACTACTCGAGGAAAGGTCTAAGCTTGATCCAAAATAAAAAAGGTGTATTTTTCTTGGTTTTGAGAAAATAGTAAAAGGGTAAAAGCTTTGGAATCCAGAAACTCAAAAGGTGGTGATTAGCAGAGATGTAGTCTTTGATGAAAAATCAATGTTGGAAATGAGCTGCCACATCAACCAAAAAAGAGTACAAATGAGAAGCGAGGAATTGAGGTGGAGCTAGAAGAGTTGAGGGCAGAAAATGAGAACATTCCGCAACCAGAAAAGGAGCACCATCACATTGCTACAGACAGACCCAGACGCACTATTAAACCACCAGCGAGGTATGATGATTATGTTTCTTTTGCACTTATTACTACTTATGGGGATCATTCATCTTATGAAGAGGCAATTAGTTTCCAAGAGAATAGTGAGTGGATGAAGGCCATGATAGAAGAAAATGAGTCACTTTCTAAAAATCATACATGGGAGTTGGTGGAGCTTCCTGAGGGAAAAATGGCTATTGGATGCAAGTGGGTGTTCAAGAAAAAGAGGTCGTTATCTGAAAAAGAAGGACAAAGGTACAAAGCTCGTCTTGTAGCAAAGGGATACTCACAGAGACAAGGTATTGATTATAATGAAGTGTTCTCTCCTGTTGTGAAACACACTTCTATTAGATCAGTTTTGGCATTGGTAGCAAATGATGATATGCAGTTAAAGTAGCTAGATGTGAAGACAGTCTTCCTTCATGGTGATTTAGAGGAACACAACTTCATGGAACAACCAGAGGGGTTCAAGGAACCTAAATCAGAACATCTTGTGTGTAAAATGAAGAAGTCATTTTATGGATTGAAGCAGTCTCCTAGGCAGTGGTACAAGACGTTTGATTCTTACATGTTACAGATTGGCTACACTAGTTCTGAGTTTAATTGTTGCGTTTACTTTAGAATTTTAGATGATGGTTTGGTGGACATCAGGTGTGTGGAAAATATGTGGTTAAAAACGACACCTTAACGAAATTTTAGATTTTACCCTTCTGCAAGCGCAAAGAATAGTTGTAGATAGTTTTGCTTAAGTAGGGGAATCTCGATCCCACATAGACGAGGATTGTTCACTTCAATAGTCTAAAAATACTGAATTATATTTTTCCGAAAAGAGTTCAGTTTTGTGAATTATCTAATACTAATGAAAATAAAACATAAAGCAATAATGAATAATGGTTGTGATTCAGAGAGAGAGAAAACTAGGATTCCTCACTCCACCACTAATGGCATAATATAGTTCAGATTATATATCAATTGCATGAGGGCGATCCATTGACTGTGAATTAGGTCGCACCGCGCCAGCAGTTTGACCAAAAGGATTACTCTCAACCGGATCGCGACAACTCATATAAAGACTAAACTAATTAGTGCATTCCAACTACTAATAGAAAATAAATGCAGAAAAGTAAATTAAAGCATGAAAATAAACTAAAGCATGTCTATATCAGTTTGTCAGGGCATGGCCTCTATCAACCTAGGATTTCGAGTTTTTTTACTACCATTGTGTAGAAAATCATAAATTAAGCATCCGAGTTCTAGACCATAGTAAATAATTATGATTGTGTAAGATAAATATATTCGCAAAAGTTTGAGACAAAAATCAATTCAAATATATAAACTTGTATCTTGAAAAAAAAACGGTCTCTCATCTAACACAATCATCACAGTATAGTCACAGCTTCTCCTCTCTACAATTGAATATAAAACTAGAACTACATTACTTGGCTAGGGTTTTGCAAGAAAACCCTAGATACCGAGTTAGTTGACCATGGCGGAGAGAGTCTGCATTGTCAGCGTAGAAACACTCTCCATAATCTTCTCTTCTAGATCTCTAGGTCTTCAATGGTGGTTCTTTTCAATGGAAGCAAGTCTAAACTTTGAACGTGAGAATTCTATGAATAACGTGCATGAAAATCAGAACTAGAACTAGCCCTCTTTAAACCTAACCCTCTCATATTTATAGACAAGTGAGGGAAACCATTATGCAGATCATAATACATGAATAATGTCTGTAAAATCTGATGTAAATATCTCTATAAGCCAGTATGCAGATGTCTGGAATCACTGATCACTTAAAATATCGAAGCTGGGAAATTCCGAAACAACTTCTGCACGTAAAGGGATCATATTGCCACAAGGTGGGGCCTATACTCCTGACCTACGCTTGGGCGTAGGTCTAGGGCATAGGGTTCCCCTTTGGCTCACAAACCAAAGCGTAGCTCAGGTTCAGTCTGCCTCTTTTTCCCTCTGACGACGTAGGGTATAATGCATTTTTGTAGTAAAAACCCATTTTTTCATATTTGAGCTAAACTTGTCACCTTTGACTCCCGATGCTTTTGGGTAAAGTAATAATGTCTGGAAATGATATTTTTGCTCTTTGGTGAGATAACAATGTCAGGAAATGACTATTTTGCTCTCCGGTTGCTCTTATTTGCTCTGACACACCTCTTGATTCCTTTCTCGAGATAAAAACGAACACGAACTCAATTAATTCACCAACATTAGTTATGTTTCTCCATTATGCTCCTAAAACATGCTTACATACACAAACGGGATAAAAATACCAAGTAACGGAATGTAAAGACATAGCAAACGCAAGATAGGGGCGAAAAATAACCAATATTGAGCACATATCACACCCTCAAACATACATATTTCTAGTCCCTTAGCAATAAACTCAAAGATAACTGACTGTGATGATTCTTATTCTATCTAACCTAATCCCTTACTTTTGTGAGGGTCAACGATTACACTTAGCACGTGTAACAAGCCTTTTAAACCCCTATGTTACCCCTAATAGACGAGTGAAGTCTCGTGAAGGTTTCCAGTGATGGTACCTACAAACATCTCAATTCTTTTTGTAATTATGTATTCATGAGTTCACACACACAAGTCAAATAAGCTATGACAAGATAATATAAATGTAAATACTCCCACTCACTACCGAACAGTAACTATCTCGAGCTTTGTGTCATAAATGGTCCCCACTGAAGTGAATGATTTTGATATTTTCTACTTAAAATCCAGACAACCTTCCGTGATTTTTTGAACATTCAACTACAATATTTCAGTTTCTTTTCTCCTACTTCATTGATCAAACTTTTCCCTTCTTAGTAAAAACGTACTCTTTCCATCTTTCCACTTTTCATCCCTTTTTGTCAATCTAAGTCTCCGGACTTTCGAGCGAGGATTTTTAGTCCCGACCAACTAGGCCCGAACTTCTTCCATGGGATTTATGCTCATCAGTCTTCTCCCATTTAAACACGAACAGTGATATTGGTGATACTAAGGCCCGGTTAGTCATATCAAAGAACTATTTTTTGCATTTTATTTTCTCAAAAAACAATTTCAATTTTGTCCATTTCAACCATAACAACTCCCCTTCTCCCCTTTTATTGTGGGAAACTTATTTTTCAACTACATAGTAAAAATCAACCTATTTCTCACAATGAATGTGTGTTTGTGCTTATAGGTTAAAGTCGTCCTTCTTAATTTCAATTTCACTAATCACTCACTCATGTAAACCACATCACTTCACTAACTAGATCTAATCATCACTCTCATGAGCAGGAACATCACATCACATATTACTTATGTATCATAAACATAAACCTAATGAGCTCATCATGTGAAACACTCATGCGTAAAAACAAAGAATTTCTCCAAAATTATCAAAAACAATATTTTATCACTATACCCTCACCCCCAAACTTAAATGAGACAATGTCCTCATGGTCAAAAATAAAGAATGAGACAAGATACAGTTACCCTTGAAGCGTAGTTCTGAAATCTTTGAAATGCTCAACCTCCTCCCCCAAAATTGATTCGGATCACCTGTATATATGCAACAAACACATACCCAAATATCATAGCAATGGAAAATAAATTACAAAAATTACCAGAAATTGACACAATTTTTCAAGGAATTTTTGAAATTTCTCTTTTTGGATTTTATTGATTTTTTTTAAGATGAAATGAAAAGTGATTTGGCCTTAAGGGCCTTGAAATTTCTTAAATTAACTTACCTAATGTTATACAAACCGAGCCTATACAGCTGAGAACCAATGTTTAACATCTTTGGCACGATGTTCTAGAAAAGGTTATCCAACACATTTCCTCTCTGCCATACTTCCCTTAATCAATGGACAAAATGTAGGAGATGACTCTCTAAGAGCTCTTACCCATGGAAAATTAGTACTACTTATGACATCGAATACAGAACAGTAATCACCATATAAAGTACCTCATTTGTCATGTTCTAACTTCAGCCCATGTATGGTCAGTGTGTCCATAAAATCCTCCCCCAACACCTTAGACAACAGTTCTTCCATTAACTCATAATTCTCCAGTAAACTGATAGATGCCATAAATTCCGGTCCTGGATCAATCTCCTCATAAATCTTCAACCGCTGACCATGCCTCTTTAATCAAACATCCTTATATGCGCAATTTCGTATCCCCTAACACTCAATCCCTAATCGCAGATCTTTCCAGGAATACAATTTATCTATTATGTTTATGGTCAACACTCGCTCATCTGGAAAGGGATCCTTAAGAAGGGTGTCATCCTTGATAGGCTCTATGAAAATTCGTGGCAAATGATCAGCTCTAGCATTCTTCACACCTATTTTATCTTTTAATTCATCATCCTCCGCATGCAACACCATCTCAGGAAGCTTACTTTCAGGCACCAACTTCTGTTGAGGAATAAGTTGAGGACCAAGCGACTCTCTTTATGCTCTCTCTGATAGTGAATACAACACAGCTTCCAATGCAGCAATATCTTTCCAACTAGATTGATGTTAGTCCTCTCCATTTTCAAAATTCACTTTCAACCTTTTCATCACAATCTTCAAATCATCTCTTACACTATTCTGAGGTACAACTTCTTCAACCATCCCCTATATAATAAAACACTCAGCTAGTTCAGGTAGTTGATGGTTGGTATCAAAGACATTCATCCTCATGTTTAAATTTCTAAAAGATATATCCATAACCCCTATTCTGCAATCAACGCATGCATTCGCCGTAGCCAAAAATGGTCTTCCTAAGATAACAGGAATATATCTCCTCGATCTATGGTCAGATTTCATGTCTAATACTATAAAGTCTACAGGATAGTAGAACTTAGCCACTTCCACTATGACATCCTCCAAAATTCTTCTCGGTTGTTTAGTTGATATGTCTTCCAATTGAAACACCACTGAGGTAGTATTGAGATCTCCCAACCCTAGCTGCTAATAGACCGAGTAAGGTAATAAATTAACACTCGCACCCAGATCAAAGAGTTCTACCAATCTTTTGGTCACCAATGATACAAGAAATAATAGGAGCACCGAGATCTTTCCTCTTAGGTGGAATATCACTCAGTAAGATCAAACTCACTTGTTCAGTCAACAAAATCTTTTTCGGGACCTTAGTTCTATTTTTATGCATTTGAGTACAGAGATCCTTCAAAAATTTGGCATAGGGTGGAATTTGGTCAACAATGTCTAAAAGAGGTTTATTGATCTCGACTTGCCGACATGGATCCAACATGTCCTTCTCCTTATGTTCTTTATACGAAATCGACTCTCGGAGACGTTAAGGGTAAGGTGTTACTTCATCATATTCTGCCCTATTCAACTTTTCCTCCTCTTGAGGTAGATCTCTTTGAACCTTTTTAGTTGCATTTCGCTTGTTCGCTCTCTCCTCAAACTACTCCTCAGCTATACTATCCACTTTTTTTCCACTGCTCAAAACTGTAACTGCTTGAACTATCTCATGATGAGTCTCAACAAAGGATCCATTCTCTAGTGTTTGTTGTTGCTTCGAGTTATCCATTGGCTGAATAGGCAACATTCTTTTTATCCCATCCATAGCATTCGATAGTTGTACCATTTGGGCTCCCATTTGAGTAATGAATTGAGAATGATTATTAGATTGATTTTTAACCTCCCTCAACGCACTCATCACGTCTTCTTCAAAGCCAGGTGGTCTTTGTGGTGAATTTTGATGTTGGAGATGGTTTTGAGGATATGGAGGGTAAGCTTGATTTGGGTTGAATTCTTGGATTTGGTTTCCTTGAGGATGGGTTTGGCAGTTATATAGCTGGACAATTTGATTATTATTGAATTGCTGGAGAGCCTAAAATTATTGAATGGTTGTTTTGGTTGGTAATTTGACTGATAATTTTAAGCCATGATTGTTGGTGGAGATTGGTATGTTTATTGACTCTGTTGGAACTTTGGCTATGGATTATATGATTGTTGTTCTAGAGGGAACCTTGATTCTACATTCGATGATTGAGATGACAGAGAGGGATAATTTTGGACATTTGATGTGTATGAATTGGTGAAAGGAGCATTGTTTGGATAGTTTCATGCTACATTAGCATTGGTCGCAATGAATTCACCATTTTGACACTCATTTTAAGAATAATTAACTTCTACCTCTGACACTTCTCTTCTAGGGTAATGATTGCTTTGGGTAAGAAGTTTTTCAAATCTCTCTAATTTTTCCTCTATTAATGCCACTGGATCTTTACCTTCATCATGATTAACCTCAAAAGCTTTTTCTGATCCTCTATCTAGTTCACCTTTAGACCTTAACTCAAATTCACATTGAATTGCATTCTCACTAATACTATCAAACAAGTTTAAGAGTTCTTTTGTCGGCTTCAAGATAAATTGTCCTTGTGTTGCCGCATCTATCAAATTCATATGTTTATCTCCAAGTCCCAAGTAAAAATTCTTAGCCACATCCTGTTCAGTGAACTTATGATGGGGACACTTATACAAGATTTCACTATATCTCTCCTAAGCATCATGAAACTGCTCACCAGGCAATTTTCTAAAACTTTTTATTCCATCTTGTGTTTCTAAGATCTTTCCTATGGGATAGTGATTTTCTATAAATTCTTTCTGAAGAACTTCCCAATTAATTTTAATTGCCTTAGCTAATTTGATGTACCATCTTTTAGCTTTATCTCTCAACGACCAAGGAAATATACGCACTCGCAAATCATTTTTAGTCAAACCCTTACACATAAGTGTAGATGCAACCTCTAAGAAATCATTTATATGCTGGTATGGGTCCCTATCCTAAGGCCAGAAAATTTTGGAAGCATATTGATCATGCTTGACTTGATCTTGAAGTGTTTCACGCCTTCTTCTTATGGGAAATCTGCATAGGAATCATATGCCTCCGGCGCGTAGTATCCTTTCAGCGACATCTCTGGTGCCCTCTTTTGATTAACTCTTTGGTCACCCATCGCGTTTTCTTCTGTCCGACGATGACGCTCTACAATATCTCAACATAAATTACTTAGAGTTGTTTCGATCTAAGGGTCGTAAACAACTAATGTTGTACTTGGATTAGAACGGGTCAATCTATCAATCATATATTGAGCTCACAAAAAGTATTTTATTTTTTTTTAGAATCACAAAATCGCAGTTTTAAGATCCTAAATGACATTTTTTGGCCAAAAAATTGACTGAGCTCACTACATGACAGTGAGTCTTGTTCAATGGCCATTTTCCACTCAAAAACCTTACCTCGTTTGGGAAAATCATAATATATGTTTTTCAAAACATAAAATTAACTACTTCTAAACTCTTCTAACTATTAACAAAAATAAAGCTAAAATTATGAGCAAAATTAAGATAAACTAAAACTCACAAGAGGTCCAATGACGTAACTTTCACTACTCCACCAAATCCCTTTATGCTTCTCAGGGTACCTCGCAAAAACACACAAATTTTAACATTAGATACAATACAATAACGTAATTAAAATAAACTATTAATGTTATTGAACAATGCCAAGCCCCGGCAGTGGCACCAAAAACTTGATGTCCGTCTGCTGTGTGCAAAATATGTGGTTAAAAACGACACCTTAACGACACTTAAGGTTTTACCCTTCTGCAAGAGCACAGATCAGTTGTAGACAGTTTTGCTTGAGTATGGGAATATCGATCCCACAAAGATGATGATTGTTCACTTCAATTGTCTAAAAACACTAAATTATATTTTTCCAAAAAGAGTTTGGTTATGTGAATTATCTAATACTAATGAAAATAAAACATAAAACAATAATGAATAATGGTTGTGATTCAGAGAGAGAGAAAACTAGGGTTTCCTCACTCCACCACTAACCGCATAATATAGTTCAAATTATATATCAATTGCATGAAGGCGATCCATTGACTGTGAATCAGGTTGCACCGCGCCAGCAGTTTAACCCCAAAAATGATACTCTCAACCGGATCGCGACAACCTATATCAAGACTAAACTGATTACTGCATGCCAACTACTAATAGAAAGTAAATGCAGAAAAGTAAATTAAAGCATGAAAATAAACTAAAGCATGTATATATCAGTTTGTCATGGTATAACCTGTGTCAACCTATGATTTTGAGTTTTTTTACCACCATTGTGTAGAAAATCATAAATTAAGCATCCGAGTTCCAGACCATTGTGAATAATTATGATTGTGTAAGATAAATATATTCGCAAAAGTCTGAGACAAAAATCAATTCAAATATATAAACATGTATCGCGAATAAAAATGGTCCCTCATCTAACACAATCATCACAGTATAGTCACAGTTTCCCCTCTCTATAATTGAATATAAAACTAAAACTATATTACTTGGCTAGGGTTTTGTAAGAAAACCCTAGATACCGAGTTAGTTGATTATGGCACAGAGAGTCTGCATTATCGGTATAGAAACGCTCTCCATAATCTTCTCCTCCCGATCTCTATGTCTTCAATGGTGGTTCTCTTCAATGGAAGCAAGTCTGAACTTTGAATGTGAGAACTCTATGAATGAACGTGCATGAAAATCAGAACCAGAACTAGCACTCTCTAAACCTAACCCTCTCATATTTATAAACAAGTGAGGGAAACCCTAATGGTTTCCCTTTTCTGTAATTTCATAATACATGAATAATGTCTCTAAAATATGATATAAATATGTGTATAAGCCTGTATGTAGAGTTCTGGAATCACCGATCACTTAAAATATTGAAGTAGTGACAAAATTAAAAAATTCTGAAACAACTTCTGCACATAAAGGGATCACGTGGCCACAAGGTGGGGCCTACGCTCCTGACCTATGCTTAGGCGTAGGTCTAGGGCATAGGGTCCCCCTTTGGCTCATAAACCAAAGTGTATCTCAGGTCCAGTCTGCCTCTTTTTCCCTCTAACGACGTAAGGTATAATGCATTTTTGCAGTTAAAACCCTTTTTTTTTATATTTGAGCTAGACTGGTCACCTTTGACTCCCGATATTTTGGGGTAAAGTAATAATGTCTGGAAATGATATTTTTGCCCTTCGGTGAGATAACGATGTTAGGAAATGACTATTTTTCCCTCCAATAGCTCTTATTTGCTCTGGCCCACCTCTTAATTCCTTTTTTGAGATAGAAACGAACACGAACTCAGTTAATTCACCGAGATTAGCTCTATTTATTCATTAAGATCCTGAAACATGCTTGTACACACAAACGGGATAAAAAAATACCAATTAACAGAATGTAAAGACATAACAAATGCAAGATAGGGGCAAAAAATGATCAATATTGAGCACCTATCATGGTTCATATATTTTCTTGATGTTACATGTTGATGATATGCTTATTGCTACTAAGCATATGGATGAGATTAGTAGCCTAAAATCCTTGTTGGGTAAAAAATTTCAGATGAAAGACTTGGGGGCAACCAAGAAGATTCTTGGCATGGAAATTCACAGGGACAGAGAGGCTGGAAAACTATGGGTTTCTCAGAAGAGCTAAATCAAAAAGGTGCTAGAGATGTTCAGTTTGAGTGACTCTAAAGAGGTGAGTACACCATTGGCCAACCACTTCAGATTGCTTGTAACCGAAAGTCCATAAACAGAAGTATAAATTGAAGAGATGGCCAAAGTACCTTATGCCAAAGTTATGGGATGTTTGATGTATGCAATGGTATGCACCAGGCTGGATTTAACACAAGCAGTCAGCACAGTTAGTAAGTATATGGCCAATCCAGGGAAAGAACATTGGAAGGCAGTAAAGTGGATCTTTAGGTATTTGAAGGGTACCGCAGACTATGGGATTATGTTTGCAAGGCAGCAGAGTAATATGTCAGTTGTGGGGTATGTGGATGCAGACTATGCATGTGATCTTGATGGTAAGAGATTGACCACATGATATGTTGTTCACATTAGCAGAGGGGCCGATATGTTGGAAGTCTACACTTCAGTTCGTAGTCGCATTGTCTACAACAGAAGTAGAGTACATGGTAGTTATTAAGGCTACAAAAAAAGCTTTGTGGTTGAAAGGTTTGGTCAGGGAACTTGGTATTGATCAAGTTTGAGTTCAATTGCATTGTGATAGTCAGAGTGCCATTTATTTGGCAAAACACCAGGTATATCATGCGAGAACCAAGCGTATAGATGTGAGGTTTCACAAGATACGAGAGTTGGTGTCTACATGTGATATTCTTTTACAGAAGACACACACTACAGAGAATGCAGCAGATATGTTAACAAAATCGTTGACTGCAGACAAGTTTAAGTAATGCTTGGACTTGGTTAATATTTCTTTATGTTAAAGAAAAGGAGGTCCCCCCAACGAGTGAGTTCTAGGTAATGCAATAGATCTTCAAGGTGGTAAGATATTCGCCAAGGTGGAGATTGTTGGGTTATGGCTCACAATCCAAGAAGGAAGGCCCTGAGTCCAAAGGGGTTGGGCCGAAGGCCCGAGAAGGCCTTTTGCTCTAATGGACGTATGTCAAATTAAATTTTACATATGAATTAGGTATATATATACATCATTGTAACCCTAATTCATTGATAAGCGAAATACAAAGACTGCTCTGGTGGACGCAGGTCAAATTGACTGAACCACGATAAATCCTGTATTCTTGATTCTTTATTATTTTTATTGTTTGCGATTGATCTTTTATTTCAACGGGTTGCTAATTATTCCTATAGACTTATGTTTTTGGCAGGTGATTTTAATGTTTTAAGGTATACTAATGAAAGATGGGGGGTGCTAATACTTGGGACTCTACTATGAAAGAGTTTGGGATTTGCTTAGACCAAGTTGTTTTGTTTGATTTAAAACATTCTGGTGTTCATTTCACATGGTCTAATCATACTTACTTTAGGAAATTGGATAGGGTTTTCTTAAATAGTACTTGGAACTCTAAGTTTAGTAGTTCAGAGGCAGTTTTTGAACTAAAGGGTATCTCAGACCATGCTCTTATGTTGATTAAGTATTTTATTGAAGTTCAAAGGCAGGAGACCCCCTTCAGATTCAATAATCACTTGTTGTTTCATCCCGAATTTTTAGAAGTGGTGCAAAGAGTGTGGAGTTGTGATGTCCAGGGATCTTATATGTATAAAGTTAGCCATAACTTGAAGTTTTTCAAGGAGGAATTGAAGAGGATTAATAAGAGTAACTATAATGACCTTTGTTCATGGGTGCAAAAATGTTGAGATAAATTGAAGAGGCTACAATGCCAAATTGATGTTGATCCGGGTAATGAGGTTTTGATCGCCCAAGATAAGGACTGTTTGAGTGAGTTTTTGCATTTAGCTAAAGTTGAGGAATCATTCTACCAGCAACAATCAAGAGTGCAATGGTTAAAATTGGGGGATATGAACACTTCATATTTACATAAAATTGCCAACTTTAGAAGAAGAGCCAACAATATTCTTTCTATTACTAATGGAAATGGAGTTAGACTTAAGGAACCTGGGTAAATGAAGGATGTTATTCTTGATTTCTATAAGAAGTTACTTAAAGTTGGTCCTATAGATAGGCTTCCTGATTTAAGCGATTTTGATTAAAAACCTTTGTCTGAGGAATTGATTCAGTCCATGGCTAGACCTATTACAGATGAAGAGATCAAGCATACCATGTTTTCTCTTAAGAATGGAAAAGCACCAGGGCATGATGGCTACAATGCTCTTTTATTTAAGAGGACTTGGTCTATTGTAGGTTATGAGGTTACCAAGACTATCAAGGTTTTCTTCCATTCTGGACATCTTCTCAAGGAGGTGAATTCTAATATTCTCAACCTTGTTCCTAAAGTAGCTAACCCAACTTTTGTAGCTAATTTTAGGCATATTTCTGTGTGCAACACTCTTTATAAATGTGTGGCTAAGATCCTAGCTAATAGGATCAAACCTTGCTTGCCTAGCTGCATTAGTTTGAATTAGAGTGCTTTTATTACTGGGAGGAGCATTACTAATAACATACTTTTAGCTCAAGAATTGATGTTGAATTACCATAAGGAGGGGGGTGAGCCTAGACTTGCTTTGAAGGTGGACCTTACAAAGGCATATGACATTGTTTCTTGGCAATTTATGGAAGCTACCTTAAAAGCTTTCTGATTCACACCTCATTTTATTCACCTGATTATGGCTTGCATGATCTTTCCTATGTTCTTAGTCAATATAAATGGTGCTTTGAAGGGATATATTCCTAACTCAAGGGGTTTGAGGCAAGGGGACCCAATGTCCCCTTGTTTGTTCTTGGCATGGAAATATTAACTGGGATGCTGCACAATGAGACTACTATTGAAGGTTTTGTTCAGCACTGGAAATGCAAAGACCTTAATATTACTAACCTTCTTTTAGCAAATGATTTATTGTTCTTCTCTTCAGGGAAGGTTGAATCTGTGGATTGCATTATGAGTGCTCTTGAGAAATTTAGCCATGCCTTTGGTCTATTCCCTAATCACTCCAAGAGCAAGATGTTTCATGCTGGCAAGCAACCTACAATGCTCAGCCTCATACAAGTTAGATTGGGATTTCAACAAGAACAATTGCCTGTTAAGTATTTGGGGGTGCCTTTGTTGTCCACCAAATTGAATCCCCAAGATTATGACCCTCTTATTTCAAGAATCACAAGTAGAATTTCTAGCTGGGCCACAAATTTCTATCATTCTCAAGAAGATTACAGTTGATAAAAGTTGTGCTTTTTTCCACCCAAGTATATTGGGCCACAACCTTCATGTTGCCAAAGGGTGTGTTGAAGAATATTACTTCGTTATTGAGGAAGTTTTTGTGGATTGGCTCTAAAATGTGTAATGGATGATATGAGGTGGCTTGGAGAACTGTATGTACTCCTTTTCAAGAGGGTGGATTGGGATGGAAGGATTTGGAAGAGTCGAATACTTCTACCATGGTAAAACACCTTTGGAAGTTGGTTCAGATTGACCCTACTTCTCTTTGGGTTCAATGGGTGAAAAAACACATATTAAAGACAAGAAATTTATGGGAGGTGGGTACTCCAAGAAAATGTTTGTGGACATGGAAGAAGCTTCTCAAGATGAGGTATGCTTTCAGGTCTTCTGTCAAATATATTATTGGTAATGGTCGGGATACCTTTTTGTGGTATGATTAGTGGCATCCCCAGGGTGCATTATGCTCATTCCTCAGCCCACAAGTGATTGATGCTTCTGGCTTTGGTAACAATGCTACGGTCAGAAGACTTCTAAGCGATTCTGTGTGGCATTTTCTAGCTATAACCTCTCCTGAATGGATGGACTAGAGCTTCTTTCCCAACTGATTTGCATCCTGACCTATCTAGAAAGGATAAGGTGGTATGGGTTCCAAGTAATAGGGCATTTACTATCAAGTCAACTTGGGAAATGGTGAGGTTCAAGACTAATCAGAAGGATTGGATGGATGTGGCTTGGTTTCCTCATCATGTTCCTAAATATTCATTCTTGGTCTAGATGGTTCAATTGAATAGAATCAACACTCTCCAATTTTTACTTTCAATTGGACTTGTGGATCGTGTTACTTGTATTTTTTGCAAGTTGAGAATGGAGGACAGATACCACCTATATTTTCAATGTGGCTTCACTAGGAGACTTTGGAGATCAGTCAGGAGTAAGTGAGGCATTGATGGCCTAACATAGAGTGGGATGAACTCATTCAGTGGATTAGAGTGACCTTACATGGTAAATACCTCATAACAATTCTTAACAAGTTATATTTTACTACTACTATGTATGGAATTTGGATAGAGAGGAACAAGAGAATCTTTAATGAAGAATTCACTTCTTTTGAAGAGTTGCAGCTGAAGATTGTAAGTAATATCAGGTTTACATCTTTTAACTTATATAGATTTGCTGACTCTACTAGGAATAGACAACTGGTGCATGTATGGGGTTTGCCAAACTCAATTCTATATGGTGCATGATGGATTGGCTGAGTTTCTGGTTGGGGTACAACTTTTTGGATTGGTATTCGGCGACATTGAGTTGTTTATGGTCTCTTAGAGGTTGCAATGGTAGTTTTAGATGGACTGGGTATTGGACTTGTGTTTGGCACTGCTGCTTGGAGCATTTGGTTCTATATTCCAGCACTGATGGGAAGTTTGCTTTGCATAAGGATTGTCCCTACTATGGACATAACACTACATCTTTTTGTACTGAGCCTATGATTATTGGAAGCTTATTTTTCTTTATTTGGTGGAAGTTTGGCTTCCACATTGTTATCATTGGTGGTATGCCCCTTAGTAATGTGTAAGGCTTTACCGTTTTCTATTCTTATATTAATCTTATCTTTACCTTTCAAAAAACAAATAATGAAGGATTCACACAGAAAACTATGAATGACATTGAATAAGTAATCCAATGGGTCAACCCGATCCAATATTTTATTCAAAGGCTTATCTATCTCAAGCAAACACACAAAGAATTAAGCATTACGAAATTCCACCATTTATGATAACAGATGGACAGAAACTTTTTGATCCCCAAATATCCTCCACATATGATCTTCATCCAGAACATCTAATTGAAGCGCAACTTTTCCTTGATAAAATCATCAACTATGATCTTGATCTACCTTTTTAGCTGTCCACAAAGTCCCGACAACAATCATGATCTAGACAACATTGAGATACGTAATCTCAATAATGCAATGAATGATTAAAGCACAAATATGCAATAAGATCCATCGCACGATAACAAAAGGTGGTAGAGGAGATTAAAAAAGAATTTCACAATAGCAAAATCCCTGTAGCAAATCATTGTAGTAGGTACTGTGGCATCACCAACGCCACAGAACAAAACACTATAGCCGACAAATCACTATTCATTATTGTTCACTTTTACTGTAACACTTTTGACTTTCTTAAAAAAAAAAAAAAATTTGAATAGGGTATCCCTCACCTTGTTGAGGCATTTGTTGTATCAGCTATTTTCTTATTTCCAATCTTTGTTTTCCTTAATTTGTATCCTTGTATCAAATTTCCTTTTCTATGAGAATTTATATCAAGACGCCACTTATGATCAAGATCCCACTTTGGGTGATTTTTTGTATGCTAACGATTTGTCGCACAACATCCTTCTAGATTCCAGAAGGTCATTAATGACTGTTGACACTGAAAGAGGAATCTGAACAAATAACGTTGCTAGTAAAGTCAAAATATGAACCGTAAAAAGTCGCTAATGAATGGTGAACAGTACCAGGTCAATATTGATAATGAACCTTACTCATTTAAGGCATTGTTTTCATCTCTCCTCTCCTGACTTCTTCTATTGTATAACTTTTTTTATTTTTTTTTGAAAAGCAAGCAATTTTATAAGTTGAAAACTAGGCTAAAACCTAAAAGAGCTATACACTTACTTACTTGAGGCATACCCAAGGAAAAAACAATTACAGATGTGAAATTCCCATAACCACCCAAGAAAAAAAACCATGTTAAAAGAGGTCTAAAGTTACTCCAAGCTAACATACATAAAACATTAAAACAATTCTTAGCAAACAAACAAACCCAGACGATAGGAGAAAGCCTAGAGGTATGATTATAGGTTTTTTGTTGGATTGACAATAAAAAAATTTGTAAGTATTTCCTATTTCTATAAGTATATCTCTTCCTATTTCATTATTTCTATTATATGTCGTATTGTTTCCTATGGAGATATTTACATATTGATGGAACTAAAGAGAAACAAATTAACGCAACTGATTAGCTAAAAAGACAAATTTTTCATTTCTCCAAAACACTCTTGCGGTTTCTATCTATTTTTAGTGGTAACAAAAAAGGTACCTCTGTCTCTGTGTACAAAAGTGTACTTAATTATTCAAAAATAATACGGTTAATTTCACAAAATCCTTTTATACTATTTAATTTAATTAACTAATTTCCACTGTATCTACTTTGCCCCCTATACTTTTCAATAGCATCGCCCCCTCCCCTTACATTTTGAGTCATAATACCTAAACTACCCTCAATAGTATAGAGGGGGTTTCGTGAAATCAAGCCTTTAAAAAATTTATTTTTCGAAAATCAGTTATATTTTTCGTAAAAACTATAAATTTCAAAAATATATATATATATTTTGAAAAAAATAAAATTTCGAAAACAGTATATATTTTGGAATATATATATATATTCGAAAATGATATATATTTCGGAATATATATATATATATATATATATATATATATATAAATCGAAGAAAATATATATTTTCTAAATTGTTTTAAAAAAGAATGAATTTTTTCTGAAAAATAATTTTTTTGTGAAAAATATACATTGTTTTCCAAAATATAAAGAATATATATTTCGGAAAAAAATTATATTATTTTTGGAAAATGTAATATATATTTTTCACAAAAAAAAATATTTTTCGGGAAAAAAATCATATTTTGGAAAATAATATATATTTTTCTCAAAAAAATTATTTTTTGGAAAATAATATATATTTTTATCAAAAAAATTATTTTTCGTAAAAAATCATATTTTGGAACATAATATATATGTTTCCCAAAAAAAATATTTTTCGAAAAAAATTCATATTTTTTTAAAACAATTCAGAAAATATGTATTTTTGACGAAATATATATATTCTAAAATATATATCATTTTCCAATATATATATATATATATATTTCGAAATATATATATTTTCCTAAGTATATATTTTTTCCAAAATATATACTATTTTCAAAAAATATTTTTTTTCGAAATATATATATTTTTTGAAATTTATAGTTTTTACGAAAAATATAATTGATTTTCAAAAAATAAAATTTTTAAAGGCTTGATTTCACTAAACCCCCCAATACTATTGAGGGTAATTTAGGTATTATGACTCAAAATGTTAGGGTAGGGGGCATAGTGATGAGATCGAATAGTATAGGGGGCAAAGTGGACACAGTGAGAGTTAGTTGATTAAATTGGATAGTATAGGGGGTTTTGTGAAATAATATCAATATGCACAAAAAATGGTACTTTAAAATTAGAGCTGGCAAAATGAGGCAAGAAACGATAACACGACACAAAAACAACATGAATTAAAAGGTTAGGGTTGACAATAAAAAGGGTTGAAGCTGTATAATGGGTTATGGTCAAACTCGAGTAGCCCGAACAACCAGTTTGACACAATTATATTTATATTTATTTATTTTTCTCATCTCTAATCGATCATGAGTTAAAAATATATCAATAAACTATTATTGGGTCGTGTCAAATTCAATGTATTTTTATTGATAAATAGGTTAAATCATTTGTTTCGTATTGTATTGTGTCAAATTTAATTTAATATATTATAATAAATATGTTAAACGAGTTACATGGGTCACGACGGGTAATCTGTTTAATGAATGAATTTGGTTAGAGTTGAGCATATTAGACACGTATATTAAACATGTCTTTTTTGATACCACCTATTTCAATCCGACACGATCTCAATCCGACATAAACATGACCCACGGACATGAATTGCAATCCATTGTTAAACTCTATGTATATATAAGAATATCGAGAAAATAAAAGAGAGGATATAGTGAATATCTTATCGGTCTCTCACCGGAAAGTTTCAGTTGCTAAGGTGGCTAGGTATGTGAGGAGTCTACCACTAATAATTTATGTAATTGTAAAAGACTACTTAAAACTTTACACTTATTACACGAGTTTCTTGTTCTTTATAATAAAAGTTTATACCAATTATTTAATGAGACTTAAAAAATATTTAATGAAACTTAAAAGACTTCTTAAGACACAAGCTCTAGCAATAAATTTTTCTTAACGAAACAGTATAGCTCTGATACCAAAATAAATTGAAGCGGAAGCTACCCTTTCTAGAATATAATGCAAGCAAGCTAGCTTGCTTACCCTCCTAGTAATGTACGTTGGCGGTATGGAATGAGAATGGCTACCGAAAAGGAGTGAGCCGCCTGCGAGAGGCACAGTGTGACTCTCATTAGCGCAGGGAGCCACCATGCCGAGATCCACGGCAAAGACCACAAAGTGAATATGTATTTTTAAGAAGACAAAATACATTAATCTACCAAAATAGGAGCGAGCAATAATTTGTAAAGTGAGTACTTATGACTGCTTGTAGTGGTCGTGTTCAAAAGATTTTTAGGATCTACACTATCTAGCTAAAAGAAATTTATATACTAGGACCTTTGCGTCAATAGAAGTTTGTTTCCCAAAGAGAAAACTTAAAAAGATTGGTGAAGAACACATGATGAGAATGGAAGATAAAAATATTATTGCATAAAGGCTTTGTACATAGAACACAACGTTTATACATAGGGTCACACTCTTAAACACACTATTTATACATAGATTCACACTCTTAATAAATCACACTCTTAGAAGAATACAAGATATAACAACTTAGATGGTGGAGATAGCTGAATTCCAGGATTTAATCTAATAGAACTAAAAAGGATTGTTGTTGATTTGTCAGCACATTTAAGCTCAAACCATTCATTTCTACAATGGCTTTCCAATAATTTGGAGAGGTTTCCGGATAAGTAGTAATGGACAGTGCTGGGAAGAATCCTCCTTAGAGGAAGAGGAAGAATCCTATATAGAATCTCATCATCTGACTCTTCATTAGAAGAGGTCTCCCTATTCGATGAACTAGAATTAAGTAAAATCTTACTTAATTGCATTTTTAAATCTTCATCAATTTGAAGATTATTCAACTTCTTCTTTGTTTTACACCAATTAGCATAGTGGCCAATACAACCGCATTAGTTACATTTGGCCTTAGTCTTAGAACTCTTACCCTTATTTCTTGCGGTTGCTCTAGGCTTGTGCTCATAATTTGAACTAGAATTTTCATGTTCCTTGCGATTGTATTTATGCTTTCTATAATATGGTTTCCCGGATTTGGGAGCCTTACTCCTCGAGGATAAGAAAGCTTAGTATTATAAGCAAATTGGTCACAAAACTCACATAGCTCTTTTCGTCCAGAAAGACATTGTGCCTTCAATTGATGTTGTAATTTAAGGTTATTATACAAGGTTAAAACCTTCATGTATTACAAGACTAATAAGTCCCCCATAAGTATAATTGTCATAAGGTTTTGAAATTCCGTTATTGAGATCCCTTAATTTCTTCCTAACCTTTTTAGCAAAGAAGGTGGGAAGGCCATCAATGAATTTAGACTTCCCATGCTCACTATTTGCATCATTACGCAAGAGTACCTTGGCAAGAAATACATCTTTATACCATCTAAAATGAGTTAAAGACGGACACTATTGAATATGTTTTTCCTAGATAATCTTCACTTTTTCTAGTGCCTTCTTTTGCAGAACTTGTCTTTGATAGAAAAGAAAATCTTTTGTCGTTTCTATTGTGTTCTTGTCAATGTTTTTTATCCTTCAAAGATATTTTCAATGTCGTGGGCCCCAGCGCTGTCGACTGAATTATAATCACTAACATCATCAAGTCGGGCATGGAGTTTGTGGATGCCTTCTTCTTCTTTTTCAATAATGGTCATGACGCTTGAGATGTTTCAATATCTTCAAGTATATTAATTTTTTCTTGTGCCCTTTTGACTGAATTTTGTTTATAACGATATGGACAATTTGGTCTGAAATGGTTTGGATCACCACAAATAAAACATTTACATTTTCTTTCTTGTTATAAAACTGATATATTATATCAGAGAGTATATATATCTATCTATATATATTATACAGGGAGATATATTGAGAGAGAAGAGAGAGATCGCAAAATCAGTGGCTTAGGGGCTGTTTGATAAAACTGAAAATTAAGTACTGAAAATTTTAAGATTTAAATTTGAAGTACTGAAAGTTTTAAGTGGTGTTTAAAAAAATTATATTTTCTGATATTTTTATAAATTTTCAGACTTCAGACTTCAGTATTAAGTGATAACTCTATCACTTAAAATTTTACCTCATTTTAAGTAGCACTTAATATTTTCAGTGATGTTAAAAAATCTTATCAAAAACATTTAATTGAATAAGTGTTGAATATGTTCAAACTTAAGTAATAAATAAGTGTTATCAAACACCCCCTTATTCACACCCTCTTCAGCCCAATTTATAGGCCAAGAGGGAGACACAAAAGAAGGGGTGGTTAGGCCTTGGACCCTACCCCCAAAGACTTTTACAACACTAGATTTTTCTGGCAATGTTTTTAACGAGGCATATACTTAGTGCATTGAACCCCAAGGGGGAGTGTTGTAAAAGTCTTTTGGGGTGGAGTCCAATCTCCAACCACCCCCTCTTTTGTGTCTCCCTCTTGGCCTATAAATTGGGCTGAATCTTTTGTGTCTCCCTCTTGGCCTATAAATTGGGTTGAAGGCGGTGCGTGAACCATTTTGCTTGTTACATGTATCATTTAGAGCTGGCAGAGAGAGAGTTGGCTTTCAATTAAAATTGAACGTATTTCATTCCTAACATAGGTTACTTATGTCTGACCATGAACATGTAATCTATTTGGCAATTTAAGAAGAAGATAATAAATTATAATTGTTTATGTCTGGCCATAGATAGATAGTTGTGATTTATATTTTCCTTCAATGATTTATTTATTATTTCTGGCCAAGATAATAAAATATTGAATTGAACATATGCCCTAACAAGGATAGATCATCTATGAACTTAATAATAATAATTATTTAGATGTGTATAAATTAATTGAATATTTAATGAGTTTACAATTGAAAATCGGATTTGTGATGATTAGTGGTGGAATCAAAGCATTGATATTCTTTATGTATCATTGTATTTATACTAGTGTTATTAAAATCATCAATCTTTTATTTAATTAGATAAATAATAATTTTTGAAACTAAGTTGTCCTAACAAATTTTTGTGAGAATGATCTCGCAATACACACCATTATTACATTCGATTCGTATACTTACGAATGAAGGTATATCCAAAACTTACTAGGAAGGGTCGGAACAAAAATATGTAACAAATGGAAAGAAATAGTTATAGCACAGGACATAGGATATACCATGTTTATAATGTCCTAAAAGACGAATGTAAACAACTAAAAGAATCAAAACAAATCAAGAAGCAATTTTATTTAACCTATATTAAATTAGATTTTCCACCATAATATGTATGTAAACAACAATACTCAAATTGCGAAATACAAAAAGGCAGACTTACTTAAAAGATCATAAGTTTTATTCCAAATCAAACAAAATACATTATATATTATATATTACAGATAAATAAGGAGGAAGAAGCAAAATACTAATAATAAAAACACTGATCCAACAAGGGTGAATCCTTCCCTTATAGATACAAGTAGGAGGAATATCCCAACATATTCTAAGGAATATCGCACATCCTAAGAATATGTTTTTTATAAGAAATATAATCTTTTTAGAAAAGGTGGTGTAGGGCCTGATGGGTGCCGTCGGTTGTCCTTTTCTTTTGTGCTGCAGTGGAAAGAGCCAAAGAAGATGCCTTTTTCATCTGTCAGCAACTTTGTCCTGTATGGATGATTGCAAAGGATACTATTTCCTTTGTGATTCCTTGGATGCTATATTATAGCATCCCAAAAATCTCCTAATGATGGGTCTGGAGATGGATCCTCCATATCATCATTTGGATCATTTGGGTCTTCTGATAAATCAGAAAATTTCTGATGAAGTGAATTTTTAATTAATTCAAAAGGATTAAGTTCAGCATTCTACTAAATTATTCTCCTAATTGGTCTGGGGACCTGGTCTATATAAGCACCGGTTCGAGCCTCAATTTCTTTAATGCATTCCTCAATTGGAAAGCGAGACCACCATCGATAAAAGAAAATTCTTTGTAAAATAGGGATTTTCATGCTGTCATATCTGCAGTGTAGATCCCATTTAAAGATCCATGGAATGCCAAATTCAGCAAAAAATAGGAGAGTGGAATATTTCACTGGTACTGTCTTTTTCCCCCTTAATTGAGGATGAAATTTGGCCCAAGTCAGAAAATACTTATTCTGAAGTGGCTCAGGAAAAATATCCTTATCGGGACCATAATAGATCCACCAATAATTAAGCCAATTTGGCAAACCCGTGCCCACAGATTTGGGGCATATTTTAAAAAACCATGTATGCTTCCTCTTATGATTTTGGTAGAGAAATGCATAATTCCAGGCTTGGACATAATCCCAATAATTATAGGTATGTCCTGAAAGGTTTAATTTCCTAGATTTATTTGGATCCAAACCCCAGTCGGTTGGTTTAAGAAATTTCTTTAAAATAACCTTGCTATAAGCAATTGAGCTTGTCTTCTGATTAGGTTTTTCCTTTATGTGGTTAATTTCCACAGAAAGTGTTTCTGTCAATATAGCCTCATAGATATATCTATAACGGCTATCTGGCGCAGTATATTGTTGTGTCCCAAGATATCTTCTTTTCAATTCCCATGGATCTGGCATCCATTGCTCATCACCAGGTTCCACTGTTAAAACCTTTTGGGATGCCCTAATATTCTGAATAAACGGAGGTGGTTGAGTTTGTAATGCCTCCTTTGCTATTTTAGTCCTAGGGGCGAAAGAAGAAGAAGAAGGGTTACTTCTCTTTTTTGATTGTTTTTGCAAAATTTGCATATTCGGTAAAGAGGGGTAAATTGCCTCATCAGAAAACAAGATAGTTTTGTTGCGCCCGCCTTGACGCATGGCGTTATTGCCATGACCACTCCCTTTATTAGGGCCACTCATAGACCTGCAAAAATTCAAAGTAGTCAGGCAAAGAGTAGATTCCCGTTTAATATATTCAATATCAAAATTAAATGCAAACAAATTGGCCTGCCATCAATAAATATTTATTTGAATACTAAGATTCTTAATGTCTTTCTATAAAACTTATTTAGCCGCACTACAATTAATGCGAAGAAGAAAGTGTTATTTTAATAAATCATCCTGAAATTTAGATATACATTTAACAATGAAAGTATATCCATGTCCCTGATGTATACCTAACTAATTCTTCTTTATTAGTTGAAGGATTCTTCTATTTAGGAATGCCTCCATAACCAATGTTAGGAGTATCAATTTCAAGAAATTTACCAAAGATAAATATGGCAATTGTTTAACTTTAAGCTTAATTTTTTGAACAACCTTAGTATGTTCCGCAGTCCAACGAGAAGGATTATTTCTCAATCTTGTATAAAGTATAGCAGTGTTTTGTGCCAGATTTTTATAATAATCTGCAATATAATTAAGACTGCCTAAAAATCTTTGTAATTGTGATTTAGTAGTAATTTCATCTTGAAATTTAAATGCAAATTCGATATTTGCCAAACAAATGACACTCAGACTATTACAAAAAACCTTCACGGTTTCTTGAAAAATACTCAAGTCTTTTGTCAACCCTTGAAGCCAAATTGCTTCCTTGAAAGCTTATGTTACAACAAAATATTCTGCCTCTATAATAGACAAAGTCACCGTAGACTATAATGTTGACCTCCAGCATACTAGTCCTCCTGCCATAGTGAAGACATAACTAGTAGTAGATTGATAGTTATCAAGATATCCAGCATAGTCTGAATCCACATATCCAACTAAATGTTTACCAACTGTCTTCTCTCTCTCAAAATTTAAACCAATATCCACAGTACCATGAATGTACTACGGTACATTCATGGTACTGTGGATATTGGTTTAAATTTTGAGAGAATGTGGATTTAGACTATGTTGGAGATCTTGATAAACGTACATTCATGGTATTGTGGATATTGGTTTAAATTTCGAGAGAAAGAAAACAGTTGGTAAGTATCTAGTCGGATATGTGGATTTAGTGAGATCTTGATAAACATCGATCTACTACTAGTTATGTCTTCACTATGGTAGGAGGACTAGTATGTTGGAGGTCAACATTATAGTCTACGGTGACTTTATCTACTACAAAGGCAGAGTATATGGCTATAACAAAAGCTTTCTATGAAGCAATTTGGGTTCAAGGGTTGATAGAAGACTTGGGTATTTTTCGAGAAACCGTGAAGGTTTTTTGTGATAGTTAGAGTGCCATTTGTTTGGCAAAGAACCATGTCCATCATAGTCGTACCAAACATATTGATGTTCGGTTTCACTTTGTTCAAGAAATAGTAGATGAAGGGAACATTCTACTACAGAAGATTGGAACTACAGATAATCCTGCAGACATGCTTACAAAAGTGGTTACAGGGATCAAGTTTAAACACTGTTTGGACTTGATCAATATCTCTCGAGCTCAGAGTGCCTAAAGGCGCATTGGGGTAGCTCAATCAGTGGACTATTTCATCGTGGTGGAGATTTGTAAAACAATATGACTCAAGAGATGACTCGAATAGCAAAATGGTTCACGCATGTATTGTTTATCAACAAAAACTGTAAAGTTTTGTGGTTAACATCTTGGTTTTCTCTTCTTCATGCCCTATATATATGGGTAGATACATGTTGAAAAGAATAAGCTCAATCTGTAAGAGAAAGAGAGTGAGGGCGAAGGAATTCTCATAGTGTTTCCTCCCGATATATTGAGCTACCCTCTCTATCAATATATCTCTCTGTATAATATATATACATAGATATATTATAGTTATATAACATTTCTTTGGTTCGCTTTGGTGGAATTTTTTGCATTTTATATCAAGGTCTCATCCTAAGTTGTCGTGATTTATTTCCTAAAGGTTTTAATTTTGCCAAATGATATTTTTTAGACAAAAACTGTAAAGTTTTGTGGTTAACATCTTGGTTTTCTCTTCTTCATGCCCTATATATATGGGTAGATACATGTTGAAAAGAATAAGCTCAATCTGTAAGAGAAAGAGAGTGAGGGCGAAGGAATTCTCATAGTGTTTCCTCCCGATATATTGAGCTACCCTCTCTATCAATATATCTCTCTGTATAATATATATACATAGATATATTATAGTTATATAACATTTCTTTGGTTCGCTTTGGTGGAATTTTTTGCATTTTATATCAAGGTCTCATCCTAAGTTGTCGTGATTTATTTCCTAAAGGTTTTAATTTTGCCAAATGATATTTTTTAGATTTGTGTTTGTATGAGGATTACAGTTTACATTCATATTGTGGTGGAAAATCTAATTGTCTATGGGTTATATAAAATTGTTTCTTGATTTGTTTTGATTCTTGTAGTTGTTTACATTCGTCTTTTAGGATATTATGAACATGTTGTATCATATGTCTGATGCCATACCTATTTCTTTCGGGGTGTTTTTTTCCATTTGTTCCGTATATTTGTTCCGACGCTTTATGATAATTTTTCTAAATACTTATCTAATAAATGTAGGTAAGTTATTTTTTCTGTAGCGAAAAAATACTCAAAAGAACTTTTTACTATATATTCACCAACATATTCTAGCCAACATATTTGTAATTGTTCTAAGCTTCGAATGACTTCAGTTTGTTTAATTTCAGTATCTTGTAATAATCTATCTTCACCGAGTAAAATTCTATAGATAAGTCCTGTGAAACTTTGGAGAGTAAAATTATTTCGCATGTTGACATATTCTTGTGAAGCTTGTGTGAAGCTTGAGCTTTATAAGCTTCCCACCAATCGGTAATTGATCATTGTAATAGTGTTTCACAATAAGATAAGGCTTGTGCACGACTATCAAATCTGATTAATGTGGTTTGCCTAATACAATCGCGTTCCCAGTTTTCAACTGCTCGTTGCCAATTTTGTGGATCATGAATTGATATATCAAGTATACTTCCATCTATAGGTACAGTGATGTTATCATATTGGCTTCTTAGTCCTGATCTAGGAAATATACATATATATCAGTTTTTATATACATATATATTTAGGAATAATTTTAGATTTGTTTTCCTATACAACAACAAACATAGATATGAACAAAGATCTGTTTTCCTATATGTATGAATATATATATATGAAACAAAAACACACACAAGATGTAGAGATAGAGGATGTAAAGAGATGGGAGCAAGTTTAGAGCGGCAGCGACCACAAGAGGGTTTGCAACTATGAGAGAGAGGAGTGAGGATTTGCAATTGTGAGAGAGAGGATATGATAGAGGTCAGATTCGGGCTCAGCCTGACCCGTCCGCAATAAACTTGGGTTGGGTCTGAACTTACCCGATTTTTAAAACACTTAGTCCGATGAGTCCAAATTGTTATTTTATGGGTTGGGATGGCCTAGTCCTAGTAACAATTTCTAAGGCCCTGTTTGTTTCGCGATTCGGTCTCATAATGGTTTTTTTGGGACCGTACACTGTTTGACACACGGTTCCAAAAATACAAGGATCACTTGGGACTAAAAGAGATAATTTGAGACAACAAAAAATGATGGTCATACAATTGTCTTAACACATGGGACCATAAAATTTGAAATATATATATAAAATTAAAAAATATATATAATTTGAAAATAATATATAAAATTAAAAAATAATATAAAAAAATTGAAATAATGTATAAATTTAGAAATATATATATAAAATGCAAAAAATATATTTAAAATTTGGAAAAATAAAAAACTTCCCAAATAATAGAAAAAATAATATATAAAATTCATAGTTAATATATTTTTTTAATTTTATATATTATTTTTTTATTTTTTGTATTATTTTCTAAACATAAGACCAAACAGCTTGAATAAGACCATAAGATCAGACAACTTTACCAAACAGACTTTCAGAACACCACCTAGATAAGATCAGACCATACCAGATAAGACCAAACCAGACTAGACCGCCTACCAAACCGCCCTAAGTGTTTCTTGTAAAAATTATAATAAATCTACAAGTTCTCTTATGGATAGGTGTTGCATATAATAGTTTTAGAGAAAATTATACAATCTATTATTGAACTATGACCTAATTGCAAATGGTATTCCTTACGTTTCAATAATATCATAAATTATCCTTAAAACCACCTCCGTTGTAACACTTAGCCCCTTCTGTTCAAAGTCAATGCCGAAAACTTTGTGTATTGGTCAATAAAGGTTGTTTTTGTAGTGAACTTCCATTTTTGCCCTTATATCATTGCATGTTCCAATTTTGCATACAAAATTACTTAAATACCCTAATTTTTTGAATTTATATATCATGTTCCAAAATATGAATTTTTTTTTCGAAAAATAATTTTTTTTGCAAAAAAGTATATATTATGTTCCAAAATATGAATTTTTTTCCGAAAAATATTTTTTTTGCGAAAAAGTATATATTATATTCCAAAATATGATTTTTTGCAAAAAAGTACTTATTATGTTCCAAAATATGATTTTTTTCCCGAAAAATATATATTATGTTCCAAAATATGATCTTTTCCGAAAAATATATACTATTATGTTCCAAAATATGATCTTTTCTAAAAAAATATTTTATTTGCGAAAAATATATACTATATTCCAAAATATGATTTTTTTTCTGAAAATAATTTTTTTTCAAAAAATATATATTATTTTTTACGAAATAATTCATATTTTGGAAAATAATATTCTCCCTCCGAAAAATAATTTTTTTGCGAAAAATATATATATATTTTTGAATTTATAATTTTTGGGGCAAAGTGGACACCGTGGGAATTAGTTTATAAAACTGGATAGTATAGGGGGTTTCTTGAAATTAACCCTAAAATATAATATAAAACAAGGGCTTTTAAGTAAATTCACGCATAAATCTGACTGGGGTGTTCTAAGGGGTAGTAATTGATATTATTCAAACGTTAAAGATACTTTCTGCAATTAGGTCATAGTTCAGGAATAGCTTGTGTAATTTTCCCCTATTTTTAATACTTGTGTAGTAAATGGCCTATAGCCGGTGAAAGAGGGAAATGACCTGATTCTTTTCCAAAAGTAAGATAGGGCCCAAGTACCTCTTGTCACATCTCTGCTTTTATATTATTTCAGACAGCTAATGGATTCAAACTAGAGCAATAGTGTCCTCGTACTAAAGTGGCATGGCAATTAGTATTATAACAAAAAATCAAGATTATGAAGCAAATGACAGCAAGTGAAATTATCAAAATTATAATTAATCATTAGTACTGAAGAACCTAATACATATATATATATATATATATATACTAATATTAAAAATATAAAGAGTTTCAGCCCTATTTTTTAATTTTAAATTTATTTTAATTTCAAACATAATTATACTAAAACTCTTATCTCTACCAACTAAGTTTAATTAAATTAAATCCTGCAACCTAATCTTAATTTTAATATTATCTATTTTAACTCTTGTGTAAATCTAATCACTCTTTTCTTTCTCCGTGTATTGTTTTAAATAGATTTATTCTTTCTATAAATTAGTTTAATGACCTTTGAGATTACCAAGCAGCTCAATGTTTCTATCAATACAGAATTCTATATCAACTATACCTTTTCACCCTTTATTACGATATTTTATCATGTAGTAGTAAAATTGTAATAGTCATTCTCTCTCCCAAATGTTTCTACAAATAAAAAATTCTACATGAACTATACCTTTCATTCTAAATATTAATCAGTGTACATCACCTTATCATTATTATCATTATTTTTCAAAAATATTTTATATTCTCTTTAAATTTTTATAATTTTATTCTAATTTTTATATTCTATTATATAGGTTTATTATATTTTATTTTAATCTCTTTTCCTTTCGTTTATTCCCTTTTCTTTTAGCTTGAATGAATACTTTAGTTTCTATGTTTACTATTTCTTTGATAAACATCATCTTATAATTTATAATTATTTCTCTTTCAATTTCATTTTTTTATCTTATCCTTTGTCATTATTTATTTGTTCACTTCTCTTGTAGATTTAAGAAATACATCATACTTTTTATTCTTTATTAGTTAGTTTCTCTTTTTCACTTTAATATCAGTTAGTACCTCACATAATTTCAACAATTTGTGTAGATTTGTATTTTTTTTCTTTTACTTACATAAATATCTTATATCTTCTATACCTAAATATATAATGGTTTTCCATTAAAATTAATTTCTTATTTTTTATTTTTTTTAATAGTATTTTTAAATCTTATCTATTTTCGTGATCAAATTTAATTATTTTTGCTTTTTAAAATTTAACTTAATAGATATTGTTGTTTGATCAAGTTTATTTATTTATTGTTTTTTAACGTCTAAATTTAAATAAATTTTACTAATTAAGTTTTATATAATTATTTCTATTAATGTACTATTACATATAATATCTAAATTTTAAATTTTCCCTCTCCTTTTTATATTCGCATTGTGATTAAATTAAATTGTTGTATTATTTTTTCTAATCTACATTAAAATTCATTATAATAAAATTATTAAATTTGATCCATAAATTTATTATAATTTCTTACTTGCGACACACGTGTTTTATATTAGTATTTTGCTCACCGGTGAAGAAATTCATAGCCACACACCCCAATGACCATTAGAATATATGTGATTGACTTAAATAAAATAATTATCATTTAAATATTAAAAATTATATCCAACATAAGAATTGTTTTACTCCTGCGTGAACAAGAAATCATTAGTTTATATATATGTATGTATAAAAGGAGGGACTTACCTCTAACAAGCTCAAAAATTTGTTAAAATGGAGCTATTAAGATGTCCCATGCAATTCCCACGCAATCTATTATAAACAAGAGATGAATTACAAAGACAGAAAACCAAAGGCATGTCTACAGAATATACATATATATGTAATGAGGGACTACCTCTAACAATCGCAAGAATTTGTTAACATAGAGCTGTAGGATCAAAGACAGAAAAGCCAAGGCAGGTATATGGAAAACTTGAAATCTGGCTGTGAAGGAAGATTGCATCTATGGTTTAGCTTTTTATATAGGGTTGGTTTGGAAACAATGTTTTTGTTTTTGTTTTTGTTTTTGTCCTCTTGAACAAAAAATTTTTGTTTTTCTTGTCCTAAGGGTAATCCGGAAACAAAAACATAATTGGTTGGGAATTTTGTCTGAAAAAATTTCGGGAACAAAAAAGAAAAAAACATGTTTGGCAGACCTTGTTTTTTCAGAAAATTTGAGAAGAAAAACAGAAAAACATGTTTGGCAGCGTCTGTGTTCCCTAAATTTCTAAGAACAGAAACAGAAAAACATGTTTAGCGAATTGAATTGTTTTTTTTAAGATTTTATTGAAATCTTGCCTATAAGTGTTGGAATTGAGAAAATTCCGACAGCACCTTCCCCTAAAACCGACTAGTAGATTTTTTTTTTCTTTATAAGTAGCAATTAAGAAATCAAAGAGAAAAAAAATACAATTATTTTCATACCCAACATATTTTACATATGTATTACTCCGTAAATATTAACAATATTTTACAACCCCACCTAAATTACCAACATTTTTTTTTTGAAAGTTCTCATTTTATAGAAAATCAAAAGGCAAGAAGCCTACAAAAGTACTTGGGGCATACCCCAAGGATGGTAACCCAAACCCACCAAAGAATTAAACTCAACTCTCTGATCAAGAAGTTAATACAAAAAGCTCATCACAAAAAAAAAATACAAGGAAAATAAGGCATATACCAATACAAGAAATTCTTATAATAAACCAAAAAGAACTCAAAATACTCTAGAATTCTTCTCTCTAACAGTAGATCAGTACCATTAATCCTCAAGTAACACCCTTTCTTCCAACTTCCCACAACCATCAAACTCTTCACAAGTCTCACATTTCAAATTACCAACATTCCAGGGAATTCTAGCTTGCTGGTGCTTCCAAAACAGAACCCAAATCTGAATAAAATATGTCATCATGTTTCTGAAATTCACAATACTCTGCACAACATTCCCAAAAACTGCAATAATCCCAAACAACAAGAAGCTAGCCATACCAAACATCAACACAAGATAAATCATCTTCATGAAGATAATGCTGAAGCTTCCAAAGCATAACCCAAATCTGAGAAAAAAATGTCTTCATGTTTCTCAAAAATATTCTAGAAAAACCTGCAAAAATCCCAAACCACAAAACGAAACTGACCATAATAAATAACCAAACTAAGTCTTGAACCAAACAACTGTTGGAAATAGTTTAGAAATAACAGTAATTAAACCCAACTTTGAGCTTAAATAATTATGAGACCCGAACTCCGAATTTAACGGGACCAAGCACTAATGTGTTCTCCTTGGCGAGGAGATCAAGTTGGTATAATTACATGTTCAAAACTATTCATTATTGAATGAGAAATTATCTCTCAAAGTGACCCACTTGAACTTGGGTAAGAATGTTTGTCCCACATTGAAAATAAAGTAAAGGGTAAAGGTGTTTATATATGGTTGCATTTAATGGGTGACTTGAATAACTAGAGGCATGGAAGAGAGCTAGACCATGCATGAACCATACTAGTCTTAGCCTAATCACACGCGCGCGCCGCGCGCCCGGTCCGGGTAGTGGGTCGTCGGTTCTACCCATTTCCTTTTTATTTTTTGAGAAAACTGCAAATGTCTCTTCTGAAGAGATACGTATACAGTTTGAGGTACCTCTCTATTCTCTTTTAATAGGCATAACATTTCAATCCGAAAATACATTCTTCCCAATATTTTTCCAGAAATACAAACTCTCTCTACAATTGCATATACACATATACATATAGATAGGTCTGGTTCAGGATCGGGTACAAACACGGAATTTGAGTTTCCCGGTCTTCATCATTGCAGTGCTGCAACAGTGAAGGCGAAATTCGTTCTATCTTGGAAGGCAATTTGTTCGGATTCCTTAAGCACCGTAGATAGAACAATTTTGCCTTAAGGAAACTGTGGTATCACACAGGGCTCGGATTTTCTCTGATTCTTCTTGCATTCTGTATTACTAGTCAGTTTCCTCTTTATTGTAACACTTACATATATTTATATGCATGAAAGATATATATTTATATATATAACAGAAGCATGTATGTTCTACAACAACATCATTCTTGCTTGTTGTAATTTCCAAACCATTCTGAATGAAACTAATTTGTCCCACACAAGAGAAAACTTGAAAAAAAGGCAGCAAAATTGCAGATCTCCATCCTCTTATATGCACATAAACGTAAAGATCAACAATAACTCCATAAACAAAGAGCACAACAGTACCATGTGCAAAATAAAATTCGTACAAAGATTAAATGCCTTATTAAAACCAACGCTGTCACTTGTCACCATTCTTCTATTTCATTCCAAGACAAAACCAGAAGAACCTCTAATGCATAACCAAAGGAGAAAGTGGAGAAGAAAAATTAGATTACAACAAAAAAAAATTTGAAAACATAAAACTAAAGACAACATCAGAGCACAACAAATTAAAACAAGTATGAAATGCTTTCTTGAAATGAACCATTATATTGTCATTACTTCCCACCTTGCTTTTATCTCTCTTTCTAGTACAAATGCAAAAAAAGCTCCAAGGCATCAACAAGACGGGATTGAGTCCAAACTAAGTAATAAAAAAGAAAATAAAAATAAAAAAAGAGTCCCACAAGAAAGAAATTGAAGCCACGTAGAAAAATGAAAAATATAACTAAAAAATAAATTGCAACTAGATACAAAAAACATACATGTATCAAATGCACTAAACATTAACACATCACTCTGATGTCAGCCTTTAGTTCAAGAGAAATAGTCATTTCTTTCTACATAACCAGATACATAAAATCCTGGTTATGAAAAGAGAATTGAATGTCCAAAAACAATCTAAAATGAAAACTGAAATAAAATAAATAAATAAATAAATTTGGTGTTTAGTTTAAAAGTGTAATGTTCCATACCATGCATGCAAGGAGTCAACAAAGGAAGCTTGGACAAGGAATTCCATGGGAGGTGCCTAACCTACTTTGACTTTGGAATTGTTCCTAACTTGTCTAACCTTGCCAACCATGCCAAACTTAGGCATGGTTTATTGTTGTTTAGTTTCTTCTCCACCCTATAAATAGGGGAGTTTGTTATTGTATCAAGCATAACAAGCACAACAAGTGCAAGAGAGAAAAGCCACAAGTGAGTTCTTGTGAGGTAGAGTTGAGAGTGAAATCTTGTATCCTCCTCCCTCCATTATCGGTTTTGTTTCAACCGAAAGATAGTGAAACCACTCAAAGTGGACGTAGGTACCAATTGGACCGAACCACTATAAATTTGGTGACTATTGTGTGTGTGTGTTTGAGTTTGCTTGGTTTGGACCCAACAAAGTGGTATCAGAGCCATTAAAGCTCAACAGAGTCGAAACTTCTACCTCTATTTCGAACCATACCAGTGATCAAATCACCACACCACCCACATTTTTAGACGACCCATCAACCAAGGAAGCATCTCACGTCAACCGCTGCCGCAACAGACGCCGCACGCGCCTCCACACGCCGCCCAACGCTCGACGCATTAGAATCCTCGGTGTCACGTGCCTCACGTGTCGTCTACCTCCAGCGCGCGTGAGGCCAACGCGCACCACGCGCCACACGTGCCTTCAAACTTCAGCGCGTATGAGGCTCGCGCGCACCACGCGCCACACGCGCCGACTCGTTACTGCTGACGTCATCCAGGTGCCACTCACTGTTAACGTCACCCCCTTGTCACGTGTCACCCTGCTGTTGTGCCACGTGTCACCACTGCCCACTACCACGTCATCTGCCATGTGTCACACTAACACCTTGCCACGTGTACTACCACGTGTCACTCCTTGCTGCTACCACGTCATCACTAACTTTGCAAAATTACAAGTTTGCCCCTCGCCGTTGTTTTGACTATTCCGGACTCATCCTAAGTCGGAATTGAGCTCAGTCATAGGCAATCTTAAGGTTTTTGACCATTCCGGACGCAACGGTACACTCCGTTTCATGTGATTCCACTTAGAATATATCAAACAAGCCAGGAGGGCTTAAAGATTTCATTTCGATGGACGATTCAGGATCCGGAGCGATGATCAGATTGACCGCAACCAACTATTCATTGTGGAAGTAAAAGATGGAGGATATTTTGTATATTAAAGATCTGTGGAAGCTGATCAAAAGGACCGACGATGCACCTGACGGCAAACCGAAGGACATGACCGACGGAGACTGGACGGTACTCAACCGAAAATGTGCCGCCCAAATCAGACAATGGATCGACAAAAACATTTACCAAAATTTTGCCAACGACAATAATGCTTATGCTCTTTGGCAAAAATTGGAGAAGATGTACGCATGGAAAACATCTCAAAACAAGGTAAATCTTTTGAGTCGTATTGTAAATCTCAAATACACGGCAAAAGTGTGTCAGAACACATGAGTGAATTCCAGGGGTTGTTGGATCAATTCAACTCTATGAAAATGGTTTTAGAAGATGAGATGCAAGCAGTATTCCTATTACACTCCCTTCCGAAAAGTTGGGATACGCTAGTTGTCTCTGTAAGCAACTCAGCTCCAGATGGAATAATTAATATGGAAATGGTGAAAGATAGAATGTTGAACGAGGAAGTAAGAAGAAAGGAATAAGGATATCATCCAGAGTCAGAAGCTCTTGTCACTGAAAGACGAGAAAGAAAAGAATGGCGCGGTAGAAGCAAAAGCAGAAACCATGGCAATCAGACACAACATTGTGGGCGATCAAAGTCTACTTTCAGAAGAGACAAAACCTGTCATCATTGCGGCAAGCCTGGCCATTTTATCAGAGAATGCAGGAAGCTTAAAGCCAAACAGTCTGGACAACAGACCAGAAATAGAGGTGAAAAAAGTACCTCAGAAGCAGCAGCAACCGCCGGAGAAGGGCTCGTCATCGTTCAAGATGATGATTGTGTCAACTTCACATCCGAAGATTCTACCTGGGTTATTGACTCAGGTGCTTCCTGTCACGTCACTTCAAGGAAGGATATGTTCACATCCTACACCAGTGGTGACTTTGGACTTATGAAGATGGGGAACCAAGGAGCATCCAAAATTATCGACAGAGGTGATATTCTTTTGGAAAGCAGCAATGGATGCAAACTACTCCTCAAAGATGTGAGACTTGTACCAGATATTCGTCTCAACCTGATCTCCACCGGCAAGCTCGATGATGAAGGCTACAACAATCACTTTGGTGATGGTAAATGGAAGCTCACCAAAAACAATCTTGTGGTGGCGAGAGGAAAGAAGACCAGCTCTCTCTACACAACTCAAGCAAAACTGTGCAGAGTTGAGGTGAATACGATGGAGAAAGAAATCCCCACCGAGTTATGGCACAAAAGACTCGGTCATATGAGTGAAAAAGGACTCAAGATCCTTTCCAGAAAAGAACTCTTACTTGGAATGAAAGGTACTCCATTACACACCTGTGTCGACTGCATCATGGGGAAACAACACAGAGTTGCATTCTGCAGTTCCCCTCCATCTAGAAAACCAGACATTCTAGATCTCGTACACACGGATGTTTGCACCATGCAAACCAGAACTCATGGAGGTTCCCTCTATTTTGTCACATTCATTAATGATCATTCCAGGAAATTATGGACCTTTGCGTTGAAAACTAAAGACCAGGTGCTAGAAGTGTTCAAGCAGTTCCATGTAAAGGTTGAAAGAGAAACTGGGAAAAGGCCGAAGTGCGTACGTGCAGACAATGGTGGCGAGTACAGAGGACCATTTGAGGAGTATTGTAGAAGATTCGCCATCAGACTCGAAAAATCAGTGACAAAAACTCCTCAACATAACGGCCTTGCAGAAAGAATGAACAGAACCATCTGTGAAAGGATCAGGTGCATGTTATCTAATGCCAAGTTGTCAACTCCATTCTGGGGTGAAGCAATGAGAACAACGGTTGACTTAATCAACCTATCTCCCTCAATTCCATTAAACGGTGATGTTCCGGAGAAAGTATGGAGAGGGAAAGATGTTTCCTATAAACACTTGAAGGTGTTTGGCTACAGAGCATTTGTCCACATCCCTAGAGATGAAAGATCCAAGCTTGACGGAAAGGCCAAACAGTGCATCTTCCTGGGATATGCCCATAAAGAGTTTGGTTACAGACTCTGGGATCCTATCAACAAAAATTTCATCAGAAGTAGAGATGTGGTATTTTTTGAAGATCAGACCATTGAAGACTTGAAAAACAGAAGAAATCAAATTCACCTGAAGAGTTACCAGCTAATCTAGACCCGATTCCTTCACCGAGAGCACAAAATGATGGGGGAGCTATTCAAGGAGATCCAGCTAATGACGGTGCAGAACCAGAACCAGTTGCAGAAGAAAATCCGGTTGATCCTCAAACAAGGAGATCTTCCAGAGAGCGACAACCGAATCACAAATATTCCTCCGCAGAGTACGTGATGCTTAGTGACGGGGGAGAACCAGAGAGCTATCAGGAAGCTGTTGAAGACAGTAAAAAGGCGGAGTGGATGAAAGCCATGCAGGAAGAGATGAAATCGCTGCATGAGAACCACACATATGACTTGGTCAAGCTACCGAAGGGAAGGAAAGCTCTCAAGAATAAATGGGTATTCAAACTAAAGACTGAATAAAATAATCCACAACCAAGGTACAAGGCAAGACTGGTTGTGAAGGGATTCGGTCAGAAGAAGGGAATTGATTTTGAAGAAATATTTTAAAATGTGGTGAAAATGTCCTCCATCCGAGTTGTTCTTGGCTTGGAAGCCAGCTTAAACCTGGAGATCGAACAACTGGATGTAAAGACCGCATTTTTACATGGTGATCTGGATGAAAAAATCTACATGGAGCAACCTGAAGGATTCAGAACCAGAGGAAAAGAAAATATTATGTGCAGATTGAGGAAGAGTCTCTATGGGCTCAAACAAGCACCAAGACAGTGGTACAAAAAGTTTGATTCATTCATGGACCAGAATGGGTACAACAGAACCACTGCAGATCACTGTGTATTTGTCAAGAAATTTCCTGACGGAGATTTTATCATCCTCTTTCTATATGTCGATGATATGTTGATCATTGGCCATGACAATAGAAAAATCAACAAGTTGAAGAAGGAATTGAGCAAGTCATTTGCTATGAAGGAGTTGGGACAGGCAAAACAAATCTTGGGAATACAGATCTCTCGAGACAGACAGAAACACAAGCTCTGGTTATCTCAATAAAGGTATATCAGCAAAGTTCTTGAAAGATTCAACATGAGCAAAGCAAAACCAGTTAGTGCTCCACTTGCAAGTCACTTCAAGCTGAATATGAAGCAGTGTCCTTTAAGTGAGACGAAAAAAGCAGAAATGAAGAAAGTGCCTTATGCTTCAGCGGTTGGCAGCTTGATGTACGCCATGGTATGCACGAGGCCTGATATTGCTCATGCAGTTGGAGTTGTTAGTCGGTATCTGTCAAATCCTGGAAAGGACCATTGGGCAGCAGTAAAATGGATCATCAGGTATCTTAGAGGAACTACCAATATTTGTTTATGCTTTGGTAGTGGTAAACCTTTATTGGAAGGTTGTACAGATGCAGACATGGCCAGAGACAGTGACTCGAGAAAATCCACATCAGGATACCTAATCACTTTTGCAGGGGGGGCAGTTTCATGGCAATCCCGATTACAAAAGTGTGTTGCCTTATCCACCACAGAAGTTGAATACATTGCAGTAACAGAAGGATGCAAAGATATCTTGTGGATGAAGAAGTTTCTTCAAGAATTGGGACAAGAGCAGGAAAAGTATGTCATATACTGTGACAGTCAAAGTGTAATTCATCTTAGCAAAAATTCAACCTTCCACTCAAGGTCCAAACAAATCGACGTCAGGTATCACTCTATCCGTGAAGTGCTAGAAAACAAACTTTTACAACTAGAGAAGATTCACACAGATGATAATGAATCAGATATAATGACCAAGAGCCTGTCCAGAGAAAAGCTAGAAGTTTGCAGAGAAGAAGTTGGTTTAACACCAGCCCCAAATTGGCACTGAGGGGGAGATCAGCAGAAGACGTTCTCCTCTGATTGGTATGGAGGGGGAGAATTGTAATGTTCCATACCATGCATGCAAGGAGTCAACAAAGGAAGCTTGGAAATGGAATTCCATGGGAGGTGCCTAACCTACTTTGACTTTGGAATTGTTCCTAACTTGCCTAACCTTGCCAACCATGTCAAACTTAGGCATGGTTTATTGTTGTTTAGTTTCTTCTCCACCCTATAAATAGGGGAGTTTGTTGTTGTATCAAGCATAACAAACACAACAAGTGCAAGAGAGAAAAGCCACAAGTGAGTTCTTGTGAGGTAGAGAGAGTGTTTGTGAGGTAGAGTTGAGTGAAATCTTGTATCCTCCTCCCTCCATTATCGGTTTTGTTTCAACCGAAAGATAGTGAAACCTCTCAAAGTGGACGTAGGTACCAATTGGACCGAACCACTATAAATTTGGTGTCTATTATGTGTTTGTGTTTGAGTTTGATCTTGGTTTGGACCCAACAAAAAGCTGGTGATACTCAAACCCATCTTTAGTTTAAATAAAGGTAATGGAGATAAGCGCATCAATTCACGTGTGTACCTATCTTGCTGTAAATTTAGTATAGAATCAATTTGTTGTTTTCTATTTCTTTTTCTTATTGGTTTTCAAGTGAAACACTTCTATGCTTGAAGACTCATCAACAGATATTAAGAATGAATCCTTCTAAAAGCACAAACTGATCATTATTGGAATAGTTTATAAATAACAGTAATTAAATCCAACTTTGAGCTTAAATAATTATGGGACCCGAATTCCGAATTTAACGGGACCAAGCACTAATGTGTTCTCCTTGGTGAGGAGATCGAGTTAGTATAATTACATGTTCAAAACTATTAATTATTGAATGAGAAATTATCTCTCAAAGTGACCCATTTGAACTTGGGTAAGAATGGTTGTCCCACATTAGAAATAAAGTAAATTGTAAAGGAGTTTATATATGGTTACTTTGGATGAGTGATTTGAATATCTAGAGGCATGGGAGGAAAGCTATACCATGTATGGTTCATGCATGTCTTAGACTAACCACATGCGCGCCACCCACCTGCCTGGTCGTGGCGCGGTGCGGGGGGGAGGGTGGGTCATCGGTTCAATCCATATCTTTTTTTTGGAAAAAAAAAGTTTGAATGCCTATTGGAGTAGAATGGATGCTTACACAGTTGAGGTGTCTTTCCATTATCTATATCTATAGGCTGTTGCATTTCATTCATGGTTACGTTTTTATTTCCTGCTATTCCATAAATACATCTTTTCTCTACATTCGCATACACATATAGATAGGTTTCAGTCGGGTTCGAGTACAGCCACAAAGTTGAGTTCACCGGTATTCATAGATTGCAGTGCTGCAACTTTGAAGGTGAAATCCGTTATATCTTGGGAGGCATTTGTTCGGATTCCTTGAGCACTGTAGAGGGAGCAATATTGTCTTAAGGAAACTGTGGTATCACACAAGGCTCGGATTTTCTCTGTTCATTCTTGCAATTTTGTATTACGGGTCAATTTCATGTTCATTGCAATATATATATATATACAGTTGTATGTGTCAATATATATATAACAGAATAGCATGTTTATTGAATAACAATCTTAAGGCAATATATTTACTGTTTTATATTCTGTTATATTTGTATATATAGTTCGTATACCGTATGTAATTTATACATATATTATGTCTACATATATTTCGTAAATATTTATCTATATATATATTTGCGTACATACATATATTATTTCGTGTATACAACATATCTTTTGACAGTGTTCTTGTATGTATGAAATTCTGTTTCTTTTTGTAAACTGAGTTTCATTCTACCACTGCTTTCATTTATTTTGTTGTATATCTGTTATATATACTGATATATATATACACACACATTATGTTAGTATATTATGATATATATATATATATATATATATATATATTCTGTAAGTATATTCTGTTATATATATATACTGAAATTGTATTATGTTATATATATATATATATATTCTAATTTCGGTATTCTGATATATATATATATATATATATATATTCTGTGTATATAATATTATATATATCTATTATATATTCGGGTTTATACATATATATATATTATATTATGAAAATAGTATATATATATATTTAATTATATAAACTGTTAATATAATTATATATATATATATGTTTTGAATAAAGTCAATTATATATTGTGTATCTATATATATATATATTACTGGACTTTTATTTTGGAATTATATATATATACATCTTGTTTGTTTTATTAGATTAGTGTGATATTGTGTTGTTATAATATTGTGTGGGAATAATAAAACAGTACATAAAGCATATTTCTGTTTTTGTAACAGAAATGGCTACTGGTAATCCAACCACAATCACTGTCCCACATGGGGAGAAGCCTGAAAATTTCAATGGCTCAGATTTTAAGCGTTGGCAACAAAAGATAAAGATAAACTGACTACAGTGGATGCATGGAAGCATTCTGATTTCTTGTGCATGAACTATATCCTAAATGGATTAGATAACACACTGTATAATGTATACAGTGGTGTAAAAATTGCAAAGGAATTATGGGAATCATTGGATAAAAACTATAAAACTGAGGATGCTGGCACGAAGAAATTCATTGTTGGCAAGTTCTTAGATTTAAAAATGTTAGATTCCAAAATTGTACTCAACCAAGTGCAACAGATTCAAGTGCTTCTTCATGATATTCATACAGAAGATATGTCTCTTAGTGAGTCATTCCAAGTGGCGGCTATAGTTGAAAAACTACCACCACTTTGGAAAGATTTTAAGAACTACCTGAAGCATAAAAGCAAGGAGATGACTCTTGAAGAGTTGATAGTTCGCCTGAGGATTGAAGAGGACAATCGTAAGTCTGAAAAGAAAAATGGTGTATGGCATCCTATGGAGTCAAAAGCAAATATTGTGGAGGAAGGATCAACTTCAAAGACTAAAAAAGAGAAAGTTCAGTGAAGAAGGTCCAAGTAAAGGATCTAAGAAGTTCAAAGGCAAGTGCTTCAATTGTGGAAAGCTGGGACATCTCTCTAAAGACTATCGAAAGCCAAGGAACTTCAGGAACACTAGACCCCAAGGGAATGTGACTGAGGCAAATCGACTTACAAATGATGTAGGCGATATGAACCTTGCTGCCGTGGTTTCAGAGTGCAATTTGGTGGGCAATAACAAAGAGTGGTGGGTGGACACTGGTGTTACTCATCACATTTGTGCCAATAGGTGGATGTTCACTACTTATCAACCTATGAAAGATGGAGAACAACTCTTTATGGGTAATTCTTCTTCTTCTCAGGTAGAAGGTAGTGAAAAGTGATCCTGAAAATGACTTCTGGAAAAGAGGTGACTCTGAATAATGTGCTACATGTGCCGGATATTCGCAAGAACCTGGTGTCTGGATCTCTGCTAAGCAAAAATGGCTTTAAATTAGTCTTTGTGTCTGATAAGTTTGTACTTACTAAGAATGAAATGTATGTAGGAAAATGATATCTCAGTGATGGGTTGTTTAAGTTAAATGTAATGACTGTTGTACCTACAGCTAATAAGATTAATAACACAGTTTCTTCTGCTTATATGCTTGAGTTTTTTGATATTTGGCATGCTAGATTATGCTATGTTAATTATCATACTTTACGTAGATTAATTAATTTAAATGATTTGCCTAAGTATAAAATTGACCCAAATCATAAATGTGAGATTTGTGTAGAATCAAAATTAACAAGAAAATCCTTTCAAAAGGTTGAAAGATGTATTGAGCCTCTAGAACTAGTACATACTAATATATGTGATTTAAATTTCTTGGAAACTAGAGGAGGAAAAAAGTATTTTATTACTTTTATAGATGATTGCACTCGATATTGCTATGTTTATTTGCTAAGAAGCAAGGATGAGGCTATTGATATTTTCAAACAATATAAAACTGAAGTTGAGAATCAACTTAGCAGAAAAATCAAAGTTATCAGAAGTGATAGGGGTCGTGAGTATGAATCTCCTTTTGAGGAGTTCTGTAAAGAACATGGAATTATTCACCAAACTACAGCTCCATACTCACCTCAATCGAATGGTGTAGCTGAAAGGAAAAATTGAACTTTAAAAGAAATGATAAATGTATTTTTGCTAAGTTCGGGAGTACCACAAAACTTGTGGGGGGAAGCTATACTTTCTGCTAATTACATTCTTAATAAACTGCCTCAAAAGAAAACTTTTAAAACCCCATATGAGTTATGGAAAGGTTATAAGTCTTCCTATAAATACTTAAAAGTGTGGGGGTGCTTAGCAAATGTGGCAATTCCTAAACCTAAAAAGGTGAAAATAGGACCAAAAACCGTGGATTGTGTATTCATTGGTTATGCCCACAATAGCAGTGCATATCAGTTTCCTGTTAATAAATATGAGATTTCTGATGTACATGTAAATACGATAATTGAATCAAGGAATGCTACATTCTTTGAGAATGCATTTCCATATAAAAAGACATCATATTCAAGCTCACAGAAAAGGTCATTTGGTGATATGACTCAAGATAGTCAGGAACCTATAAACGAAGAATCTATAGAACCGAGACGAAGCAAAAGAGCAAGAATTACTAAGTCATTTGGGCCAGATTTTTGTTATCAATTTGGTAGAGAATGAACCTCAAACCTATAAAGAGACCATGTCTTCACCTGAAGCAGTTTATTGGAAAGAAGCTGTGAATAGTGAAATTGAGTCCATTATGCAAAATCATACATGGGAACTGATAGATCTTCCACCAGGAAATAAACCATTGGGTTGTAAGTGGATCTTCAAGAAGAAGATGAAGGCTGATGGATCAATTGACAAGTATAAGGCAAGACTTGTAGCTAAAGGCTATAGGCAAAAGGAATAGTTGGACTATTTTGACACATATTCACCAGTTACTAGAATAACGTCCATTCGCATGCTAATTGTTATAGCAGCTTTAAATGGATTAGAAATACATCAAATGGATGTAAAAACAACATTTCTAAATGGTGAATTAGATAAAGAAATATACATGGAACAACCCGAGGGGTTCATTTCTCCTGGCCAAGAGAGAAAAGTGTGTAGACTTGTAAAGTCATTATATGGACTAAAGCAAGCGCCAAAACAATGACATGAGAAATTTGACAGTATTATGATGTCAAATGGGTTCAAAATAAATGAATGTGACAAATGTGTTTATGTCAAGAGTTATAATAATGTGTATGTCATTTTATGTCTATATGTAGATAACATGCTTATTATAGGCAGTAATAATGATGTAATCAAATCTACGAAGCAAATGCTAAAGAGTAAATTTGACATAAAAGATCTTGGCATAGCTGATGTTATTTTATGAATTAAAATTTCTAGAACATCAGAAGGACTTGTGTTATCCCAATCTCACTATATATAGAAAATGCGTGACAAGTTTAAGAAGTATGGGAGAAGTCCAACATGAACGCCTGTGGATGTAAACGTTAAACTTTCTGCGAACAAAGATGAAGGTATTTCACAATTAGAATATGCTGAGATCATATGAAGTTTAATGTATGTTATGAATTGTACTCGACCTGACATAGCATACTCCGTTAATAAGCTGAGTCGATACACAAGCAACCCAGATAAATGTCACTGGAATGCAATACTAAGAGTTTTGGGATACTTGACGTATACTCAAAATTATGGTTTGCATTATACGAGATATCCAGCTGTACTCGAAGGATATAGTGATGCTAATTGGATATCTGATTCCAACGATTCAAAATCCACTAGTGGATATATTTTTACTCTTAGAAGTGCAGTTGTGTCTTGGAAGTCCTCAAAGCAAACATGTATTGCTCGGTCCACAATGGAATCTGAATTCATTGTATTGGACAAAGCTGGAGAAGAAGCAGAATGGCTTCGTAATTTTCTAAAGGACATTCCAAACTGGCATAAACCAGTGCCATCTATTTGTATACATTGTGACAGTTAATCTATGATTGAAAGGGCTCAAAATCACATGCATAATGGTAAGTCTAGACATATCCGTCGTAGACATAATACCGTGAAACAATTTCTCTCAAATGGTATAATATCCATTGACTATGTAAAGTCTAAGGATAATATAGCGGATCCGTTAACTAAATGTTTGACAAGAGAGCAAGTTGAAAGATCATCGAGGGGAATGGGCTTGAAGCCTCTGGGTTAAAAGACACCATAATGGCAACCCAACCTAGTTGACTGGAGATCCCAAGATCTAGGTTCAAAGGGACAACCGAATTGTGCGTCACTTAGTTAAAAGCACTATGAAGATTAAATTAAACTCCTTCCCATTCATATGATGAGACAATGCATCTTTTAGGGTAAGCTATGCTTTTAATGATCTTTTAGGGTAAGCTATGACTTGGAAAAATCCAAGTGAGGAAGAATTCCTAATAGAATCACCTATGTGAGTAGAAGGGGCCGCTTCTAGGAGGAATTTTTTAAGGCAGAATTCTCTGACAAATACTCATGAAACCAAGTGGTGTCCAAGGCCAAAATGGACACAAAAGTGAGAACCAACTGTGTTCGAAGGGGAACTGTGTGAAGTCTATTGTCATGGTTTACACAAACAGCTGACAGTTCAAGGCATCACGTCCACTGATTAGCTAGTAAATCCGATAGTCTTTCACAAGGGAAAGTTCAAGGCTCTAAGGCTACTTATCCTGATACAGTAACCTTTCATTGTACTCGAACTAGTATCTGCATTTTCATCTGTATTTTGAAATGATAATTTCCATTCATGTGGGGGATTGTTGGAATAGTTTATAAATAACAGTAATTAAACCCAACTTTGAGATTAAATAATTATGGACCCGAATTTCGAATTTAACGGGACCAAGCACTAATGTGTTCTCCTTGGTGAGGAGATCGAGTTGGTATAATTACATGTTCAAAACTATTAATTATTGAATGAGAAATTATCTCTCAAAGTGACCCATTTGAACTTAGGTAAGAATCGTTATCCCACATTGGAAATAAAGTAAACTGTAAAGGTGTTTATATATGGTTGCTTTGGATGAGTGATTTGAATATCTAGAGGCATGGGAGGAGAGCTAGACCATGCATGGTTCATGCATGTCTTAGACTAACCACACGCGCGTGCGCCGCCAGCCCGCCCGATCCGGGCCATGGTAGTGGCGCGGTGCGGGTGGGTGGGTGGGTCATCGATTCAATCCATTTGTTTTTCAGTTTGAATGCCTAATGGAGTAGAATGGATGCTTACACAGTTGAGGTGTCTTTCCATTATCTATATCTATAGGCTGTTGCATTTCATTCATGGTTACGTTTTTATTTCCTGTTATTCCAGAAATACATCTTCTCTGTACATTCGCATACACATATAGATAGGTTTCAGTCGGGTTCAAGTACATGCACAAAGTTGAGTTCGCCGGTCTTCATAAACTGCAGTGCTGCAACTTTGAAGGCGAAATCCGTTCTATCTTGGGAGGCATTTGTTCGGATTCCTTGAGCACCGTAGAGGGAAGCAATATTGCCTTAAGGAAACTGTGGTATCACACAGGGCTCAGATTTTCTCTGTTCATTCTTGCAATTTTGTATTACGGGTCAATTTCCTGTTCATTGCAATATATATATATATATATATGTATATATATATACATATATACATATATATATATACATATATATATATATATATATACAGTTGTATGTGTCAATATATATATAACATAATAACATGTTTACTGAATAACAATAATGAGAAGGATGAGCCCAAGCTGCTAGTTTTAGTAAAGATCTATGAGACTGAACATCCAAGTTGTGTCATAGACATGTATTAGTGCTACCTAATTGAAAAAGCAAATTATGGCTAGTAATAGTAGTAATAGATTGGCATATACAACATGGGGGTCATAGCACTATATCAATATTTGCAAACAATCTAAAAAAACATATAAAGCAGACAGGGGTCATCAAGTTGTTGGAGAAAGAAATGAACATCAACCAACATTTCAGGGTTTCAGGGGCAAACACAAGTAAAAGAAAGTGAAATCTGTGAACACAAGCAAATTATAAAATGTTATTGCCAAAGTATCTCAAAATCTGTGAACTCAAGTAAATTACAAACAAAATGTTTTTGATTGTACAAAATTATTTGAAGTTGTGGAGAGACAGAAGTGATGTGAAATTTAGATCATGCTAGTTCTATCTATAATTACAGAGATTCACACAAGTCACTACTGAAATACTAGCATAATTATGAAATATTGGTGTCCATGCCTCTCTGCATATTGACAGTTAGATGAGAGTGACATGTTGCCAAATTACTAATAATCATCTAACATCAAGCAAATAAAAAGAGAAATAAACAAAAAATCAAAGCATTCTAGGGATTTTACACATACACATACACATACACATACACACACTTAGAAACACACATACATACACAGAAACAGAAACACACACACACAACCCTCAAAAACTACAGAAAAATCCCTCAAATTGAGCTGCAACAACACATATATGGAAAAAGAATACTTGGTTGGAATCAGGGATGTCAGTGAGAACTGTTGGAAATAGTTTTAGAAAAACATTAATTAAACCCAACTTTGAGCCTAAATAATTATGGGACCCAAACTCCGAATTTAACGGGACCAAGCACTAATGTGTTCTCCTTGGTGAGGAGATCGAGTTGATATAATTATATGTTCAAAACTATTAAATATTGAATGAGAAATTATCTCTCAAATAGACCCATTTGAACTTGGGTAACAATGTTTGTCCCACATTGGAAATAAAGTAAGCTATAAATGTGCTTATATATGATTGTTTTGGATGAGTGATTTGAATATCTAGAGGCATGGGAGGAGAGCTAGACCATGCATGAACCATGTTAGTCTTAGACTAACAACACACGCGCGCCGCGCGCGGGCCCGGTCCGAGCCGTGGTCGTGGCGTGGTGCGTTGTAGTGCTGTATCTTTGAAGGCGAAATCCGTTGGCTCGGATTTTCTTTCTCTTCTTGCATTCTCATATTCAGGTTATGCATGTTAGATTTATATATATAAACAGTAACATGTATTTTTTATAACAAGAACTAGTTCGAGCTTGGAGACTTTGGTGTTTAGGGCATCAAATTGTTGCTTCAACTATATAAAGTAAACAAAAAGGGAAACACGATTACATATATATATATATATATATATGTATGATAATATAGATATGAAGCATAGAACAATTGATCCATGAAATTCAGTGTCGGAAAGTTGAATCACCTTGATTGTTGTCTCGTAACAATCTAACAATACATCAACTAGTCCACCAGCTTGAAATTTGAGTTTGATCTTCTCTTTCAAGGCTAAACTGAGTTGTTGAGTCGCCTTTCTCTGCAATACCAGCTGAAACCCACGACCTCCAATCGAAACCCTAGTCGTCGCCTCTCTTAATCGAAATCCTAGATCGAGCGAAATTGAGGATGAGGGTACCCTAGATCACGATTTCATGGCCAAATCTTTGAGTGGTGTGAAGAATCGCCTCAAACCCTAGGAATGGAAGTTGTTGGTAGAGAAGAGAAGGAAGTATTCTCGAGTAGTTTTTGGGGAGATTTTTCTCTTTTCAGAAATTGGTCTACGAACACATGTCTTCAATTAGAGGATAGATACAATGCAAAAACCAAGAGAACATCATTTTCATGTTCTCAAAATTGGGTAATTTTGAGCTGATATTTTTTTTACTGTGCATGGAGAAGGTTTGGACTCAAAAATGTACCAAACAAATTCTTGCTCTCATTTTAGGCCCAAAACACAAAAATCAGCTAATGCACTATACTGGTTTTCGATTATTGCCATCCCTATAACACTATTGCCCTTTTCAACTTTTTTCTAAAGTGCTTTCTATTATTGCCATCTCTTTTTGACTTTTTTTGCTAGAGCTTTCTTTATGTCACCTCTGTAATTATACTGGACCCAAATGTTTTCTACTGCACGAATTCCATTTTTGCTTTGCAGTGAATCCAAATATGTGTAATTAAACATTAAACTTGATTTAATTCATGATAAGAAAATCAAAATCATCTAATTCGTCACAAGTTTAAGAAAATATTATTTACTGAATATTCCGTTTTCCACTTTGCAATTTTACATGTCCTAAAATACATGTACCATATAGTTTTTCGGAATTAAAAAATTTAAGAACTTTTTCCTCTAATTTTAAACATACAGAGGACCCACTTAGTAAAATTGAACAATAAATATATATTCTTTTAAAAATTAAAACAATCCAGACAACTTATTTAGGAGAGTACTAGGTTTTCTTACAGTGAAGGACAATAATTTTTAAAATTTGTGTTTCAGGAATACTTTTAAGAATTCGTTCATTTAAGTTTTAAATTACTCAATATTCTACTAAATTATTGCTAGATAGAAGTTACATTTTATAATAATAGATTTATTCAAGGTAGAAAGAAGTTACCTGTTACAACTTTTTGATTGATTAAGGATATTATTCTATGAATTTAATGAACAACTAACCTAACTAATTTTAATTTACAAATCTTGTGTAAATTACAGGACAACGTACTTTAGTGAAAAAGGAAACTATTCATTTCTATAAAAATCAACAAAATTAAGTGTAATTTAAATTTTATAGTTGCTTTTCACGGGCATATAAAAGTTTGAATCTTAATTTTATTCCAGGTGTAACAATATAAAATGTAATTTAATAAGAGTATGATCAAAAGATTTGGGATCTAAGAGAACATAGTAAGTACTAAGTAGGACTTATTAGTTATAAGAAATAAAAAATAAAAAGAATTAAGATTTTTTTTTGTCTTCTAATAAAAATCTAGAACTTAAAAATAATTTTTCCAAAGTTTAATTTATTTGTATTACTCCTGTTGATAGACTGAAATTTATTGACTTTTCATAATATTTATGAGTAGATAATGACTATAAATTCAATATGTGTCCGTTACACGAATCCGAATTCATGATTAGTTAATTTAATCACGATAAACCATCCTAATTTATCTCCTACAACACTAGATTATAATAATTTGTTTCATGTTTAACAATGTAATTTTGATGGTCAATAAAGTTAAGTAAAATTCGTTCATTTTAAATTACGATGGGATTTGATGTATGATACATGAACTAATTATTGTTAAATAAAAATTTTTAATATTTAAAAAATTAACAATTATGTCTGAGATTATAAGGGCATTTTGTGCAGTTTATTTTAGTCAAGACTTAAAAGTTTTTTACTAAGGTTTCGAATGGTGAGAGCCTCCGCTAGCCTTTAGTGGATTTTGATCGAAGCACTAGCAAGATGTAACAAATATTTTAGGAATATTTGCGAAAAACTCATGTAATTTCATACTAGTACGCAAAATTTTCATTTGTTATAAAATATGTGTATAAATTTATTTTCTTTCTAAAATGTTTCACATAACCCATTGTGCTTTAAAATATTTTTAAATTCCTAAAATACCCCTTCTAACCTAATAAAAATAATAAATATTGTATTAATAATAAATAATGTATAATAAAATGATAAATAATTAAAATAAAAATTTGAAAGAAATTGGCTTAATTGTTTTAGTCATAAATAAATAAAAATAAAAAAGTGTTAAAAAATATTCTTATATTTTTTTTTAATTTTGTTTTTTAAATATTTTTGAAAGTAAAATTGTAATTCTTTTGTTTTGTTGATAAGTTTATTAAATATATTTTTTACAAATATATTTTCATATTTTTGTTTTTTTTTTTTTTGTAATTTTTTTTATTTTTTCAAAAAACAAATAAACTGGATTAATTTTTCTAATCAAATGTTAAATAAACAAAAATAATTTGTTTAAAGCAATAGGATTTTTTTAAACATAATTTTAATATTTTTGAAAAAAAAATGTAATTGTTTTGTTCATGATTTTCTTAAATATATTTTTTATAAACATGTTTTATGTTTTTGTTTTTGTAACTTTTTAAATTTATTTTTAAAAAAGAAAACTTATTCTAAGGGTATTTCAAATAATTCATCTCACAATAGGAGCAAGGCACACATATTTTCGAATAATAAGTGTTTAAAGAACCACATGTGGTTATGCACACTATATGCATATTGTAAGGGGTTTACGACCCAATAATTTAAGACCGGTTTGGATCACGCTATGTTTTTCGCATTATATTTTTTAAGATTAATTATAACTAGATCCCCTCGAAATATAATAAATTATAGCTAGACACCCGTCATTTGATAAATTACAAATATATCCCCTCAAATTTGTAAGTTATAACAGATACCTCCTTACGTTAAACTTTCAGCATGGTCAAACTTGGTCAATGTTTATATCATCACTTTTTCAGAGGTGAAATGTCTGAAATACCCTATTTAAATAAAATATAATCATGGGTAAAGATGTAATTACATATTACCGATCACCAAAAATATATATCGATCAAGTTGAGGGAGTCTAGCTATAATTTACCAAATAATAGGGGATCTATCTATAATTTATCATATCTGAAGAGGGTTTAGATGCAGTTAACCCTATTTTTTTATTAAAACAAAAGTAATTCTTTTGCTATACAGTGTCATGAATATATTTAGGTTGTGTTTACTAACTATTTTTGTTTCTTGTTTCCTCCCTTTATTTCTTGATATTTGAAAATAAAAATAAAAACAAAAATATTTTTCTTAATTTGCTTATACTTTCTAAGGTAGTGGAAATGTTTCCTCTCATTACAAAAGAAAAAAAAAATTAAAAAAAATATGTTTTCTCTTTTTATTTCTTCCCACTAAAAATGTTTTATAATAAATTTTTTATTATTATAATAGTATTAATAAATAATAAATAAAGTATAATAAATGAAATTAATTAATTAAGATATTAAATAAAAATCAATAAATATACAAAGTATTATTTTAAAAAATAAATATATAATAAATAAATAAGTAGAATAAAATGAATAAATAAAATAAGATAATTTTTATAATTTTGATAAAGAAAATTTATATTTTTTGTTGATTATTTTGCTAAATATATTTTTATTAAACATACTTTCTATTTTTTAGTTTTTTTTCTTAAAATAATCGATAATTAGTAAATATGATTTTACTTTCTGTTTCTCTTACAGAAATCAAAATCATAATTCTACTTTTTTTAAAAACTATAACAAGAAACGGAAAGAGTTAAACTAGCAACCATTTTCTTTTGTTACTTTAGTATCATAAATTTTTTGCATAGGTTGAAATGGTAAATCAAACATTTTATACCTTTTTCTTTTGTTACAGTTGTGAAATATTAAAAAAACATCAAAGAGTTTCTTCTTAAATTTGCGATTTTGCTTCGAAAAATATTGCTACTATTCAAAGCATATCAGCGGCGCCAAACATAAATATTCTGCCAAATAGCTACAAATTTTTTTATTAAATTACAATTGGTTTAAGTTACAAATACTACTATAAAGAGCTTTTCAATTATTTGCCATCACTATTTGCCTCTTTCAACTTTTTTCTAAAGTGCTTTCTATTATTGCCGTCTCTTCTTGACTTTTTTTATTATAGCTTTCTTTATGTCACCTCTGTATTATACTGGACCCCAATGTCTTCCACTTTTCTGATTAGGAATGGCAATATGTCGGGTTTGGGACAGTTTTGGCTAAACTCAATACCATCAATGAGTATTATTACCATTCTAAATTTGCGTCTGGTTTTAATCAATAATGTCATTATCACCCCGTCAAAACAAACAGGTCCATAAGGTTACCACCGGTGCCTATTAAAATTTGAACTTAGTTTTTAATTTTTAGTAAAACAACTTCACACAAATAAATGACTATTTAGTTAATTTGTATCAGTTCTCTCATTCGGATTTAATGTGGGATAAGAACCGCCTTGTTGCGATCGAACCACCATGCCTACTCGACTTTAGACCTAGACTACTTCTGAGTGGGCACACCTAAGTGGGCGATTGGCGTGGCATCGGATCAATGATTGTGTCTGCCTTTGATATTAACGGTAACAGGTCCGATTGGACCCAAAAGCTTAACCTGATATGTGAGGCTAACATCCATCCATTTATACACCAAATCACTTTCCCATCTAAATCTGATGTGGACAAAACCTTCTAAAAATACTCCCAACATAACAACTAGTGCCACTGATTTAAGCACTAAACTTTTAAGGATAATACTTGCCTCATACCTCGGAAGGAGGAAGTTCCTTTTCCCTATTGATATGATCCAATAAAATTTGGACACATGGCCTAAATTGTTTACAAAAGGAATATGGATATAAAATCTATAAAAAGAGGAATCAGTCACAATTCCTTTTTAAAAAGAAATCGATCACATGTCCAAAGTGTATTAGACCACATTAGTCGGGAGAAGGAACTTTCTCCCCCTCCGGTGAAAAATATGTTTCTATAGAAGAAATTATTGGTTACAACACTGATATCATATCATCGAATGACATGGTATCACCAACCAATAAAATCATAGTGTTTTTACACATGTCATATTACTTACCAACTCGGCAATATGATACATATGGAAATTAAATTTGTATAGGGGTTCATGATTTGATTGATTTAAAAATAGTTTCTGCACACTCTAACACTCCCTGACAAAGATGATTTTTATTATTGTTTTTTATGATTTACAGAACTATAGAAAGAAAAAGGAAGAAAAGAGAAACAGTACAGACAATCACTTACAAATAGACCTGTCAATGGATCGGATTCGGATCGGATCAATTAAATCCAAATTCAATTTGTTAAGAAATCGGATTATCGAATTCGGATCCTAATCGGGTTATCGGATTTTATTTTCAATCCATATCCGGTTAATATCAGATTCGGATCATAATCGGATTATTTACAGGTCTATTGATAAGGATCACAAAAACTCCCGATCCGCGATCCGAATCCGATAATTCGACGAATTTTCACTTAGTTAATTCATATTCGAATTTCTTCATTATAGAATATCTAATTCAAATATCTAATTAAAAAAATACAAAAATACAAAAATCAATAAATACTGAAACACTAAATTATTCACACTTTTAATAATTGTATTTATGATCAATCATTATTAATAAATAATAAAATAATTAACAACTAACATTTATATACATGTACAGTAATAAATATATACACATAAAAATATCAAATATATATTTATATATCGGATCGGGTTATTATCGGATCGGATGACATAAATCCAAATCCAATTTGTTAAGAAATCGGATTATCGGATTCGGATCCTAATCGAGTTATCGGATTTTATTTTCAATTCATATCCGGCTAATCGGATCGGATTTGGATCGGATTCGGATCAAAATTCGATCCATTGACAGGTCTACTTACAAACCACTATTTCTCTATCTAGAAACTTTATCTTTCTAAGTTTGGAAGTCCCTTGAAATGAAGATTTTGGTCAGTATTTATTGACACTATGACTCAGCACCTCTTCACGGAATGCTTCTGCCATGTCAGCATCTTGTCGCGCCTTACTTCTGCCACGTCAGCACCTTGTCGCGCCTTAGATGGTACATCTCGCGAGATTCCCAAGCTATCTCGCGACCCCTGATCTGCATACTTCCTCGCAGACCTTTTTCTTCCCCTTTGTCCTGCCTTTTTCAAGGAGTTTGTGATGTTTATAGCTTTTTCCGGGGTCATGACCTATTTGCATGCATACCATTTTCATGACCCTGAGTACTACTGACCTCTCTGAGGTACTTTTGCTTTGAATGGCACAAATAGGGTCACGACCCACTATTTGTATATTCGAAGCATTTTCCTAGATTTCCAAGTAGTACTCCCTACGCATAGGGCTATAAATTTAGATGTTAGTTATACCCACATCAGTCCTCTCATAGATACCTCTGTGTAATGATTTTACTTACGTATAAATCTTTTTGGGCTAGTTCCCAAATAATACTCGCAAGGTACCCCTTACATTTTTTCCCATTGCGCTTTAGTACTTAGCCAAGTATTAAAGTGCAATAATCCTTACCTCGCAAGTTCCTAATAAAAAATTTTCCTTTTCGCGAATGCTTTATCATTATTGCGAAATGCTTATTTGCGACCCCTTGTATGATGATGGATCCTGTATTTTTATTTCTCACTCAATTAAATACTCATTTCACGAGCTAGGGTTCATTTCGCGAAGTCATTATTCTTCATTTTCCCCTTTTTACCCATTCTCATATATGCCTTCAATTTTACCTCTTTATATTTGACTTCAGATTTTAAATATAATTTATTCTCTAGGATTCGCGACTATCTTTAGGGCGCTTGATTAGGTGACTTTTTGCCTTCCTCGCTCATTTAATGCATGTTTTAGGAACTTAATGAAGAAACATAGCTAATCTCAGTGAATTAACTGAGTTCGTGTTCATTTCTATCTCGAGAAAGGAATCAAGAGGTATGACAGAGCGAAGAAAAGTTATCGAAGGGTAAAATGGTCATTTCTCGACATTGTTATTGCACCGAAGGGCAAAAATGTCATTTTTAGAGATTATTACTTCATCGAAAAGCATCAGGAGTCAAAGGTGACCAGTCTAGCTTAAATATGAAAAGACGGGTTTTTACAGCAAAAATGCATTATACCCTACGTCGTCAGAGAGAAAAAGAGGCAGATTGGACCTAAGTTACGCTATGGTTTGGACCCTACACCCAACCGTAGGTCAGGAACGTAGCCCTACACCCTAGACCTAAGCCCAAACATAGGTCAAGAGCGTAGGTCCTACCTTGTGGCCACGTGACCCCTTTACGTGCTGAAGTTGTTTTGGAGTTGTTTAAGAATTTTCCAGTTTTGTCCCTGCTTTGATAATTCAAGTGATCGGTTATTCCAGACCTCTACATACAGGCTTATACACATATTTACATATGATTTTATGAGATATTCATGTATTATGAAATTACAGAAAATGACAACCATTAGGGTTTCCCTCACCTGTCTATAAATATGAGAGGGTTAAGTTCTAGTTAGAAAACAGTTTTTGGAGTTGGTTTTTGGAGGCTAGTTCACGCACGTTCATTCATAGAGTTCTTCTATTGAAGATAACCACCATTAAAAGACATAGAGATCCAGAGAAGAAGGCCATGGAGAGCATTTCTACACCGATAATGCAGATTCTCTCAGCCATGATCAACTAACTCGATATCTAGGGTTTTCTCGCAAAAACCTAGCCAAGTAATGTAGTTCTAATTTTATATTCGATTATAGAGATGGGAAACTGTGACTATACTGTGATGACTGTGTTAGATTAGAGACCGTTTTTATTCGTGATACAAGTTTATATATTTGAATTGATTATTGTCTTAGACTTTTCGAATATATTTATCTTACACAATAACAATTATTCACTATGGGCTGGAACTCGGATGCTTAATCTGTGATTTTCTACACAATGGTGGTCATAAAACTCGAAACTCTAGGTTGACACAGGTCATGCACTGACAAACTGATATAGACATGTTTTAGTTTAATTTACTACTTTAATTTACTTTTCTATTAGTAGTTGGCATGCACTAATCAGTTTAGTCTTGAGATGGGTTGTCGCGATCCGATTGAGAGTAATCCTTTTTGGGGTCAAACTGTTGGCACAGTGCGACCTGATCCACAATTAATAGATTGCCCTCATGCAATTGAAATAGAATTTGGACTATATTATGCGATTAGTGGTGGAGTGAGGAAACCCTAGTTTGTTTTCTCTCTGAATCACAACCATTATTTATCATTGTTTTCTATTTTATTTTCATTAATATTAGATAATTCACAAAATTAAACTCTTTTCAGAAAACTATAATTCAGTGTTTTTAAACTATTAAAGTGAACAATCTTCGTCTTTGTGGGATCGAAATTTCCCTACTCAAGCAAAACTATATACAATTATTCTGTGCGCTTAGATAAGGGTAAAACCTAAAGTGTCGTTAAGGTGTCATTTTTTACCACATATTTTGCACACACCTGATGCCCAACAACATCATATCGTGAAAAATGGTTGTCATAGCTCTTTGATATGTAACTCATGCATTTTTAAGTCCAAAGGGCATGACGGTATAATGGAAATTTCCCATTGAAGTGCGAAAAATAATTTTTTTAGCATCCTTTGGTGCCATTTTTATCTTATTGTAATCACTGAATCCATCCATGAACGAAAATATCTCATGTCTCGCAGTTGTGTATACCATAGTGTCGATGTTAGGTAGAGGAAAATCATCTTTTGGGCATGCCTTATTAAGGTCACGGTAATCCACACAGACTCGAATCTGTCCACTTTTATTGTTCACAGGAATAATATTTGTGAGCCATGTTGGGTGTTGAGTAGGCTTGATGAATCCTGCTTTTAACAATTTTTCCACCTCTGTCTTAATCTGTATTTCCATATCTGGGTGAAATACATGTTGTCACTCCTTCTTTGGTTCTGATGCGAGGTGCACATTAAGATGGTGATTGACGAGCCCAATACTTAACCCCGGCATCTGACCATAATCCCAAGCGAAAACATGACGATATTCTTTGAGCAGATTTACCAAAGATACTTTTATTTCCTCGAATAAGGTGTTGCTTATGAAGGTTGGTTGCGATATTGTTTTGTCTCCTATATCAACCTTGCATAAGCCATGTTCTAGTCGTGGATTCAACTTTGATGTCCCAGGGGCAGTGCCAACTGTGCAGGCTTCTGACCCCCAATCCCGTCATAATTTATATACCACACGTTCATCAAGCATTTTGACTGCCGACCAACTAACCTCATTTGCCCGCCTTTTGAGTGAAGCTTCAGCTTCCAGATCCTTCTGTTTTGGCAACGGGGTAGCATAGACATCGCGGCCAGCTTCTTCCTCGTACTCGGAGAAATGAACTACATATGCGAAGTGAGATTCAGAGGCACGAAGGGGCTCTTTGATGCTTTAATGGTGATTATTCCATCTCCCCAATTAGCTTTCATCACTTGATGATAAGATAATTGTTGGCTTTGAAATTTAATTTTGGCAAAAAATTCCAAAATTGATGATAACAAACCATTAAAGAGTGTTTGATACTAATGAATTATCGAGTTTATGTTTTCAGCAAAAGACAGGTGAACGACTCAAAAAGTAACCTCGGAAAGAAAGCTTGAATTAAAGCGAAAAGCCGTGAAAGAAATTGAAGCGCAAAAATAGAAAATCAAATAATTCAACGGCAAAGGCGAAAGTTGAAGACTCAAGACTTGAGGTAGATAGGTCGGGGAACGATCATTGTAACAAGGTAATTTTATGCGTCGATTTTATCGTATAAGCTCAAGTATAAAATGAACCGAACTTAAATGGAATGAAAAACGCTTTACCGAACTTAAACAGAAAGAAAAATATTTTTATTAAATGTTTTTCAAGCTATAGTCGACTAGAATGACCCTGTGTATTTTCTAGTAGTCGACTGAAACAATCATAAGCTATATGTTTTCAACTATTTCAAAGTAGTCGACTAAAGGGATCTTTAAGTCGACTAGACTACATGAAGTAGTCGACTAGACCTCAATCTAGTCGACTAGATGAAGCATTGTAGTTGACTAAAACAAAGAAGTAGTCGACTAAAAGCTCCTCAAAATCCTGCAGTTTTTCAGAAAACATTTTCGATGTTTTGTGGATTGTCCTTAATGGTGTTCAAACGGCTCTTGACTTAAATAATTCAATATTCATTCTCTTAACCCTAATGCAATGCTATATATAGAATGCGATGTGTATATTGAAGGCTAAGAGATTGAAATACAAAGAGAAAGGAAAGCTCTCAAAAATTCTGCATAAATTTTCTCTACAAAAAGTCATTGAAACCAAGCTTTGAAAACCTGATTTTCTCTAACTTTCTTTGAAAATCAAAACCTCTAGTATCTCTTCTTATTCTCCAAATATCATTCATTGATCATATCCTTTGAGAATACATTTCTAGAGCTATTGTAAAATCACAAAAAACACTTGAGCTTATATTGATTTATCTTCCATAAAAACCTTTGGGTTTTGAGTGTTTTTGTTCTTGAGTGATTTTATTTATTACATACGAATTTGTAATCTCTGACAAGTGAAGTCCACCGATTGTTCAAGAGATGGTTGTTCTCTTGATTGAGAGACAAGCTCGAGAGGTTTGTGTTGTAAAGGTTTGTCATTCCACCTGTTAAGGAAGGGCCATATTGAAAGGATCGGGAAAAGTCTCAAGAAGGGGTTCTTGAGCCGAGAAGTAGGAGTTACCGAATCTCGAAAAAATCACCTTGTGAATCTCTCTATCTCTTTCTCTTTACTTAATTAATTTGCATGCTATAATTGCTTGAATCTTGTATGCTAATTTGTCTTGCAATTAATTATTAGAGAAGTTTAAATTGAATCACCCACTTGTTTATTGAGAAATTGATTTTTGATTATAGCGTGTTCCAATTTCGAAAATAGTTAGAAATGTTTTTGAACACCCTATTCACCCCCCCTATAGGGTTAATTAGTGACTAACAATAATGACACTACACCATACGCATGCAACCATGGCCTCCCCAATAGCAATTGATATGAAGGTTCTCTCTTGATAATATGAAACTTTGTTGGGTCTTTGATTTTCCCAACCTTAAGATCTAATGTCGCGAATCCCATAGTGGCTTGCTGGTCCCCATTGAAGTCAGTAACTGAAATAACATGAGTCACGATTTTACTTTTTGGAAAGTTTATCATCCGCAAGGTTGTGAGCGAAACTATATTGACAGATGCTCCGCCATCCAGAAAGGTTCGCTTCATTTCACGGCCATTAACAATTGCAGGTACATAAATGGGCCTATTGTGAAGAAACAAGGCTTGTATGTCAGCTTTTGATAGCATGATCTCGCCTGTGGCTTTCCCCTGTTATGGCATTACGATGGTGTGATTGAGGGCAACAATTGTTTACTCTTTCAAGAATTCCTTTACATGTTCTTGTATTGGAAGTTCATTGAAAAAGACTTCAAATTTAGTAGTATCAACTATTTCGCGAGCAAGAGCACATTCACACTTGCCCATGCTCACCACTTCTTCAGTGTCATCGTGAGCACTTACTACTATTACATGTGCAATAAAAGGTTTATTAGCTACATTTTTCATGACATCCAAGGCTTTTGACGCTATTTTCTTATGCATTATTCCGTGAAATGCCCAACAGCCACTCAAAGAATGCCGGATGGATTTGTGATAAGGGCAATAGTTATATCTCATTTTCTCCTCCCTCATCAGCATTCTCCGCACAGTAGGTAGTGATATGATATCATCAGTGATCCATTGATTAAGCAAAACAATCGTTTCCTTTTCACCAAATGGTAGATGAGGTGACTCGGATCTTCGTGTGTGATCTCCACTTATTCTTTCATCTTGTGTTATTGTTACCATCGCCACTCGCCATGTGGCAATGCTTGGTTATGTTGGAGGTGCAAGAACTTCTCCCAATCTTTGTGCATTGTCAACTAATCCTGAGAAAGTTCTGAATTTATGATTGACCAAATGTACCATGTATTCTCGTAGCATCCCTTCTATGCATATTTTGATTAAATGGAGCTCAGAAAGTGGCTCATGACATTGTAAAGCAGTTTCGCAAAATCTCTTGACATAAGCTGCCACTTTATCTCCCAATCGTTGTCTTTGTCTAGTGAGTGAGAGCATCGTCATCTCTTCATCTGCTTGAAAGAACTTGCGGTAGAATCTGATTACCATATCTGTCTAGCTCGTTACTGAGGCTGGAACCAGACTAGTATACCAAGTATATGCAGTACTTGTCAGGGACTTGGAAAATTCCCTAACCTTCAAATATTCATTTTTTCTGTGAGGCCTTAAAACATCCACAAATCGGGAAACATGTTCTCTCATATTGCCATCTTTACCGCCAAGTTGTTGAAAAGTTGGTACCCCATAGTCTTCGGGATATAGTAAGGCAATGATACTTAGGTGGTACGGTGGGGTTGTCTCTACCTCATCTACATCAGCTTTTATGTTTAAAATATATCACAATTTATCTCTGGTGATATAAGCTTCCTTCTCCGGTGTTTCAATTTGTGTGTGTGTTGTTTTTGGCAAAGCATGATTTTCGACCTGAGGAGATGCTGAATTCGGTTTCGAGGGATGTAAAGCTTTTATAAAGGTCAGAATAGCCTTTTGAGTTTTTTGAATGCCAAGTAGAGTTTGAAGCAAAACTAGTGGCAATTCTGGTGAACTTGGTGTTAGATCTATCATCGAAATAGTCTCTGCTTGAGTTGCGCCAGTGTTTGCACGACGACGTTGTCTTGGTATTGGTGGAACTGGTTCAGGCTCCTCGTTTTGCTCCGCTCCTTGATCTCCTTCATGTTCTTCATGTTGCTCGGTATGCCTTATTGGCAAACGCCCTCTTCGTCGAACTGGACGGGGGTTAGCTTATGTAGAAGACATTTCTTCCCCAACAAAGTCACCTTAATGTATGGGGGTTCGTGATTTGATTGATTTAGAAATAGTTTTTGCACACTCTAACACTCCCTGACAAAGATGATTTTTATTATTCTTTTTATGATTTACAGAACTATAGAAAGAAGAAGGAAGAAAAGAGAAACAGTACAGACAATCACTTGCAAACCACTCTTTCTCTCTCTAGAAACTTTCTCTCTTTAAGTCCGAAAGTCCCCTGAAATGAAGATTTGAGTTAGTATTTATAGACATTGTGACTTAACACCTCTTCGCGGAATGCTTTTGCCATGTCAGCATCTTGTCGCGCCTTACTTCTGCCACATTAGCACCTTGTCATGCCTTGGATGGTACATCTCGCGAGATTCCCAAGCTATCTCGCGACCCATGATCCGCATACTTCCTCGCAGACCTTTTTCTTCCCCTTTGTCCTGCCTTTTTAAAGGAGTTTGTGATGTTTATAGCTTTTTCTAGGTCATGACCTATATTTGCATGCATATCATTTTCATGATCCTGAATATTACTGGCATCTCTGAGGTACTTTTGCTTTGAATGGCACAAATAGTATCGCGACCTACTATTTGTATATTCGAAGCATTTTCCTAGATTTCCATGTACCCTATGCAAACAACATATAGGGCTATAAGTTTAAATGTTAGCCATACCCACATCAGTCATCTCATAGATACTTATGTGTAATGCTTTTACTTGCGTAGAAACCTTTTTGGGTCAGTTCCCAAATAATACTCGCGAGACACCTTCTTACAAAATTAAAATAAAATAAAAAAGATAAAGAAATTCAATATCCACAATTAACGAATCGTCCAATATAAAAATAAAAATCAGCAATCTCCCTTTTCTCTTTATCACTCTCTCTCAATATCTCTAAAAGTTCTCAAACTTCAGCAATGGAAGTTTGTAGGAGATAGGTCTTTCTTGAACCATAACCTTCTTATAAAATATTGTTATGTTGTTTATATAATTTTTAAATGCATGTAGTGTCAAAGGTTCGAATTGCCTTCAATTTTCACCTCCTACCAGGCTACCACCCACACAGACTTAGTATACTACCGGTAGTATTATTACATATATTTAGTTTGTAAACTATAATCCGAATAATAAAATATGCACATTAACTATAATTTATATAGTTTTGCTATATTTAAAAAGTAGTACGAAAAGGAATGGGGGTACTCAAAGTAAGAGGGACGCGAGAGATTTGCTACGAGGAAGAGAATGAGACTGCTGATTTGTTTTTATTATTAATTTGGCCGCGAATCGTTAATTATGAATATTAAATTTCTTTTTCTATTTTTATTTTGATTTCCATATGTATCTTATTGTTGAATTAGTAAGTAATATGACACATATGCAAAATATTATAATTTTATTGGTTGGTGATACCATGTCATTCCGATAACTCCGATAACGTGATATCACCCTTGTAACTAATAATTTCTGAAAGTTTTTAAAAAATCAATTGTAGATTTATTCATTGAAGGCTTATCAATCTTACCTTTTGGTAGCAAGAGACAATAAGTTCAAAAAGATTTATTTCGGACTAATAAATCTTATTTCTAAGATTTTGTTCCATTGAAGGCTTACATTACTGATTGTTAAACTACACTACAATAAAATAGAAGTTAAATTTTGTAATAATAGATTTATTCAAGGTTAATTAGAGAATTAAAGTTTTACTACTTTTAATTGATTAATAATATTGTACTATAACTTCAATCAATAACTAAACTAATTAATTTTAGTTCAAAAAATATTGTGTAAAACACATTATAACTTCTATTCAATGCAAGGCTTACATTACCGAATATTCCATTACACTACAATGTAATAGAAGTTGAATTTTATAACAATTTAACTCAAGATTAATAATAGAATTAAAATTTTACAACTTGTAGTTGATTAATAATATTGCACTAGAAATTCAATCAATAACTAACCTAATTAATTTTAGTTCAAAAAATATTATGTAAAACACATGATAACTTAGTAAAAAGGGAAACAATGTGTATTACAAAAACCAAGAAATCGTTGTAATTTAAGTGTTTGTCTAAAGTTTATCTCCAGGTTAACAATATTACATACAATATATTTAGAGTATAACCAGAAGATTGTGATTTCAGACTTTGATGAGGAAGAATTTTTAGACACAACTTACTAGTCATACAAAAAGAAAAATAAAAAATTAGATAACTATTTGTCTGTTGGTAGAAAAACAAGAATTTAAAAATAATTTTACAAAAGTTTAATTTGTTGGTCAAATATGACATTGAATAAAATTTGAAACAATTCACTTTTTAGAAGAAAAGATGCATTGATATTGTGTTAATTGAGAGAATATGATAAAGACAATAAAGAAAATAATGAAGAAGAATAAAGAGATGGATGAATATTGTATTCGGAATATTGAAGTGTATGAAGTATATCAATTACAATAGAGATGACCCGAGAATGTGCGGTGAACAAGTAAACTTGTTGTGGTGACAAGTCAATCTAATTTAAGTAGAAAAGTGAAAAATAAGATAATATAAAATGAATTGGGTCTAACTATCTAGATGGATTTAGTCACTTATATATTCTAACATCACTAAAATGAAATATGATTGCATGCACTTTGGTACTCAAACTATGTTAGCATCTTTGAAATATTGAGTTGAGTGGTATAATGAAAATTTACTCCTGATATATAGATCAAAGTTAATATCAAAGTTAATTGACTTTTCAAATTTATCAATGATGTAGTAATTAGAGAAAATTTGAAAAACAATAACTTTTGAACCCCTATCACAAAAACGAGAAATTTTAAAAATTATTTACAAGAAAAATTCAATAAACAAAAATAATTTCTTATTTAATAATTTTAAATAAAATAATTATAAATTCAACAACTTGATATACATTAACGACTAAAATTCTCCGGAAAATATATAACACAATTCTCATTATGATTTTTGAAAACAGAAACATCTAAATACAGTTCTTAACAATGGAGAATTTACTTGACAAAGAATTCATCCAAGACATGGTACTTCCATAACATCAAAACAATAGTCTACTATAAACTATGAGAAAAAATAATAATATTGAAAAAAAATATTCTCATTACACTTGAAAAACAGTGCGAATGCTACTGCAAGAAGACCAGTGCTGGTAACAAGTCAAGCCCGCCTTATAAAGTGAGCTAGATCCACCTGCACTCCAAGGGAAAAAATCGTCTCCGGACACCCTCTCACTGGAGACGTACGGTGAGGGGTCCACTGGGTAAAAAATAGAAAAGTTACTACAAGGCTAGTTTAGGAAGTTTACAACAATATATAATATACCTATATGTATATATCTATCTTTATATAAAATCAGTCGGAGTCAGAGATGAAACCGAACAAGATATAGCCCCAAAATTTTTGAAAGCTCCCCCAAAATTTTCAATATTCGCTCCAAAATCTTTCCCATCTTCAATAGTCCGGAGATGAATTTTGTTCTATTTAGAGAGCCCAGAAAGCAATCTTCTCTCTTCTTTATTTGAGAAGAGAAGTGCGGAAGTATTGGGCATGGACGATGATGTGATGCAGCGAGTATTCCAAGAAGGGGGTAGAGATTACTACCAACAACCCTCCACTTCTTCATCTTCTTCTCCTTCCATTCTCCAATCTCTCCCTCTCCATGTGGTATGCAGCTCTCTCTCTCTCTCTCTCTCAATATATATATATATATATATGTATCCATCATTCTTACCCGATAAAGATTTTGGGGTTTTTCCAATGCGGAAAATGTTTGATGGTCTATTCATTTTCAGTGCAAATTGGGATAAATTTTCTGCTGGGTTTTCTTGTATGCTTATATATATATATATAGGTTTCTTGAACACTGCATATGTCTGATTCGCTATTCGGGGGAAAATTTTCTGCTGGGATTCTTATATGGTTATATATTGTATGACTTATTTATGTAGGGTTTTTGACCACTGAAAACGTTTGATTGACTATTTGTTTTCTCACTGCAAATTTGGAAATTTGTCTGCAGGGTTTTGTTGTATGCTTATATATATATATATATTTATATATAAAGCACTATTTCTATATGTATTCATCTGGATGGTTTCTATACGTGTTCTTGATCAGTGTTTGCACCTTAGTTACCCTTTTGTTGCCTTGTTGGCGGTGTATTAGAAGCTATATCGTGTTAGACACGAGCATTGGCAAGCTAGTACTATGAATAATCTGACGCAATTGGTCCATTCAGCCATCTCTCCCAATTTGTTTTTCCCTTACCTTATTTATAAGTATAAAGGGGCATAACCCTGATGTGTAGCTTCAATGTCTGGAAGTTTTTACATAACCACGAATCATGCCAGTGTTTTGTATCATCTAAACTGATGACCAAAATTCTAAACCTTCTTTGAAAGCAACTACGCCTTTCATATCAGGACCCTTGACACATCAAGTGAAATATCTTCTATCGTGAATTTGGATGCTGGTGTGAAATGCTTTTATGTACGGGTCATCCAATTAAAATTTTAAGTGTGTGATCTGAATTTTTATCTCTATGGCCTTACAACGGTGAGTTTTGGAATTCTGTAGTCCTTTGATCATGGATATTACTTGCTGATCAAATCTATTCAAGAGCTTAGAGAGAAAAAGGAGGGCCTTGTAACGGTCGGTATTGGTGGCCCAAGTGGGTCGGGTAAAACAAGGTATACATGCTGTGTATAGTAACTATAGTTGTATTATATTGTTCTATATGGGGTTCAAAGTTATTGAAAATGTTTCAAGTACAAATAGCATTTGCAAACATTGAGTTGTTATAACTAATCTTGTCAATTTAATGGTCCCTGAAGCTTAGCAGAGAAGATGGCGTCCGTGATTGGTTGATCTATTGTGTTGATGGAGAACTATCGTGTTGGAGCCGATGAAGGGAATGATTTGGATTCAATAGATTTCAATGCTTTAGTAAAATCTTGAGGGATGCAGCTCATTGTCATTTTTGTTATCGTGGCATTTAGCTATTTGTTTTCAATAATTTTATAGTACTTCAACAAGCCCTGAAAAGTTTTTTTCAACTTAATTGTCAAGTTGTGTAAGGTTATAGGTGTATTCTCAGATTCTGAAAAGGGGTTTTGTGTTTATATAGGATTTGATAAATGGTAGAGATACACTGACCCCAATCTTCGATTTTCAAGCAAAAAAACGTGTTGGTTCGAAACCAATAAAGAGTACTTCATCTGGGGTGGTAAGTGCGCATGCAAGTACTTTATTTTTTTCCTTTTGTTAAACTGTAGTCTTATTGATTTTTAACTTAAACTGGGTAGGTTATAGTTGATGGTACTTATGCTCTACATGCAAGATTGCGCTCTCTGTTGGATATTCAAGTGGCAGTGGTATTTTTTCCTTCTTGAATAATTAAGAGCTATATTATGGTTTCGTTGTTGGTTTTCTGAAATATCTAATGTTAAGGAACTGTTTATATAATCTGCAGTAAAAGTTACATGTTACATGTTTTGTGGGTCAGGTTGGTGGGGTTCATTTTAGTCTTCTTTCCAAAGTGCAATATGATATTGGTGAATCTTGTTCTTTGGACTCCCTTATTGACAACATTTTCCCTTTGTTTAGAAAGCATATTGAACCAGATCTGCATCATGCACAGGTTGGTGTATAAATATCCTAGCTTCATAATTTTAGCTGCTGCTTGTTGATTTCTTCTATTTATCATGCAGATCAGAATTAATAATAGTTTCGTTTCATCATTTAGAGAGCCAATATACAAGCTGAAATGCAAGAGTGAGGTCCGTAAGTATACCTTTACACCCATGTGTTGCATCTGCTCTTCTATTCTCTCCAGTTACTTGCCTAGAAGATATTTGGAAATTCTAATTTTGATTCAAGAATTCGAGAAAGCCAGCATATTCTAGAGTCTGTATATGGTTAGATTCAACAGATGAGAAAATAATCCCTTTTTTTGGTTAATTTTAGTTTTTTTATGTTTTTCTTTATTATTTTTGAATGAAAAATAATAATTTGTTAGTTTATGTCAGGTTGAACTAGGTTGAATTCAATCAACACCGATAGGATTTGCATATCTTAAAAAGTTGAATCGCAGGTTGAGGCGCGAGGGAGTGGGATGCCAAAGATGTGTGAGATAGGCATTTTGTGGTCTGGTTATAATTGTTAAGGTTTCATCTAAGGATAATGTATGTGTATATATTTTTGAATGGTAACTGTGTAAAGGAATATGCACGGTGTGGGTGAGATGGAATGAAATTTGCCTAACCTGAACCCCCCGTCTGGCTAATCAGTTTCACCATACCTTCCCCTAACGCTACAAAGAATATTCCATACCTGTTACAATAGGGGCGGGGCAGAACAGGGCAGGGCCGAAATCCACTGAGACGGGTTAAAGTGCCACCCAATTTGGAGTATCCATCTGTGGGGCACAGAGGATTATTTGAGATAGTTGGCCTCTGTAAGTAAACTTGATGCTAGGTCCTGCAGCATGCGATATGATGAGAAGGAAATAGAGTTTGATTTTTAGTCTATTAGGCATGGTAATGTTCATTTGAAAGTGAGTTTGTGTTTTATTTAATGTGATCAGCAACCGTGAAAGATCTGTTTGACAGTTCAAAATTTGGGGTATATTAGGGAAGTGCTTCCCAATCGGTGCTAGATGTGGAGTAAGGCAATAAAATAATTCTAGTGTTACCCTATCACTAGTACCTCAGAGTAGACTGTGATCCACATTGATTTAGATTGGTGAATAAATAACACTAACAAATTTTTAAATTCACAATTATATTTTAGATGCAACAATAAGAATCAATTTGGTATAGTAGAAGTAGAAAAGAAAATAACCACACAAGAACATACTAATTTCACGTGGAGAACCGAAATGGGAAAAGACATCGGTCATTGTTCAGGCAAACTAGATCCATGATGAGAAAGAGAAAACAACTAGGCTAACAGATTCGAAACCCCTTGAACTCCTAGTTATCACTTGACTTTGAGTTGTTGATTAATTGCAAGAGATGGCTTAGAACCAATAGTTTGATTGATCCACCAATCTCGAGTCTACAGACTTATGATCCGCTTGTCATCAAACTTTGCTTCTCGGTAACTTTATTTGAGAGATGCCAACACTTATTTCCAATCATAACAATGACGATGATACATTTATCTAGGGTCACGTCAGCCGTGGATGTTTAGGTAACGAATTTTGGATAATAGATCCTTTATGCATTATGTGGAGTTTTTGGAGGGAGCAGAATAGTAAAATTTATGAGAGAATTGAGATGGTCTTGTAAAGATTTCAAAACCAAAAATACAAATTGCAATGCCTTTCTTTTTCTGTACTTCAGGGCTTTTCTTAGTTCATTTTCTCCTCTAGTATACAGTTGTGTTGTTTAATTTCCGCTCTCAAATAAGAAACTGAAATAAGCAAGTTGGAGGTAGCATAGTTTGTTGCTCCTGCATACCATGCATATCAATTAGTTCCACTCCCCTTTCACCTTTTGGATGTAAATTTGTTAAACATAACGATTCTTTGTATTTATTAGAAGTTTTCTTTCATTGCTCATGGCTTCTGCTGACATTTCCCTTTTTTTCTTTCTTCTGTCTAAAATCTGCGTCGCATTGCTTAACATACTTTATTTATTGCCTAATTCTTCTTTAACCTACTTCTTGTAGAATTCACCAAGTGGACATTCACCTTATTCTTTTCAAGAAAAGGAAGCACAAAGAGATAAGTGAATTGCTGGATTATGGCCTTCTGTATATAACCAACAATTATCATGTATGTGTATTTTTTTATTTTTCATATAAAATTTATTTTGTTCATTTACATAAATGTAAATTTGTTTTTATTGTTTTTGTTTCTTGAATTTGATTTGTTTTTAAAAGCTTTTGAGATAGATTTTACATCTTATTTACTTGCTTCTATGTTGTCGTTTTGTGTGGGTAATGAGAAATTCTAGATAATGGGAAAAATTGAGTATGGGTATTTGAGATGATGAATAACTCGTCTTGTTTCTATATTTTTTTGGTTTATTGATTTTAACAACCAAAGAAGTATGGAGAGTTTTTCAGCCGTGGATTTTCTTTTTATTTTTTTTTTCCTAAAAAGCTCTAAAGATGGATGAACTTTTTTCTTCACTTGATTCCTATTTGAGGTTCGAAAAAATTATGGAAAATGACATAAAATTGAGTTTTTCATTTTGGACTTGAGATGATGAATAAATCGCCTTGTTTCCTGTAATTTTGGATGATAATATTTAACAATCAAACAAGCATATAATATATATATATATATGTATATATATTTCTGTATATATCGCTATATATATGTATAGCCCATTCGGAGAGCTTTCACAAAGACGAAACTTTTGCCCCAAAATTTTGAATCTTCCCAAAACGAAATCACAATTCCCCCCAAATCCTTTCCCTCTAATTTCTAATTCTCATTTCAAAATAAGCTTATATGTTTTCTATTAACCCAAGATTTGTATTTCTATTTTGAGAGAGAGGAAAACAAGAAGAAGAAAGAGTATATTTTCAAAAAAGTCACCATTGTTGGAAGATCTTGAAGAAGGTATGGCTATGTTGAGCCTTAATTTGAATCAATTTAGTATAGTATAATTAAATATTGGTTTGTATCTTTGAATTTTTGGTGATTTATGGTCTGATTGCAATGGCCGGAAAGAGAACCACCACCAATCTCAATGGACAAAGAACATTGAGCTAGGGTTTTTTACCGTCGTCGTTCCTCGGTAAAAGCAAGCAATCCATCAATTTCCAAGTACTTTTAACCTCTCTCTCTCTGATGTATTTCCTTTTTCTATTTCACCATTTTCTCAGCACTCACAATTTGAGTATTCAATTGTGCCTGATTAGCATTCAGTCTCTGTTTGGTTGCTGAGAAAATTGTTTTTGCGCGTGAGAAGTCGACTCTATTAGCCGAATTTGGCACATGCATTTGAGTAATCAAGCCATGCATTACTGTTTTCTCATTACCCTTGTTTGGCTGCCGAGAAAATGGTGGAATAGAAAAGCAATTCACAATCTAAATATCTGTTTCTTTGTTGTGGCTTCAGAATTTTTTTCTGTTATTACATTGTAGTCATACTCTGTTTGTCGACTCATGCAAACACACACTTGCACAGATTATTACAGTGCGAGTTGAGATGAGTTGTTAAATTTTAAAAAATATATCAAATTTTGGCTTGATCCTATGATAGTAATCGATTTTAATAAATAAAACAAATATTTATTTATTTAAATTCTCCCCCTTTTGATGTGTGCATGTTATATTTTCAGGCTGAAACTAATATATTTTTTAGGAATCTGTTTATCCTCAGCAAGGTATGATTTTTACAACTCTATTCATCTTTTATTTACAAAATCCCACCCCATCTTCCAATTCTCTCTAAAATTGCAGCGGAATTCCTAGAAGTGGTCATCACTTGTATTGTTTTTTTCAAAGGAATATATCCTCCTCATCAGTATCTCCTCTCAATTTCAACTTTTAATCCATTTTTATATCACTTTCCAATGAAATAATGCTCCCATACATCCGCGCACACACACACATATATTGAAAGGTAAAAAAAGAGTGAATAAATGAATTCAAGCAAACCCAAAAGCCATGATGTTGAGGGCATTTTTTGGTTTGGTTTAGTGTTTTAGAATAAATAGAATGTAGATGCCTTTTAGTCAAAGACGACTCATGGCCTACTCATCAGTGTGTGAATGAAAATTATTCAATTTTTAGATTTTGCATGTTGTAGTTTTTATTTATTTAGATGGTAGTGGTACTGAAGTTTGGGGTAACGACTCATTTAAAGGAGGTTATTCAAAATATTTTAAAAATGAAAATGATGGAATAATTTCATACAGTATTCGCTTTGATAAGAAATTTCATACCCAAATTATAATTTGAAACTAGCTAAATTTTTTTTTTCTCCAATCTGTTTTTATTTTTATTTTTATTATTATCATATTTCAATTCTGGGCCAAAAAGAAAATATAAGAGAGGCAACCACAGACCTCTTCCACTTTCAAGCAAAATATAAAGAACTTTGTCTCTGCTAATCAAATATTTTTGTTGTTCACTGATATTTTTAGGTGGTGGTCTCCATCTCTCTATATCATCTCCAAGTGTTGTAAGTTTTCCTCAGTATTATTTTTATTATTATCAATATCAATGTTATTATTACTACTACTATTCACTATATTTTTAATTATTGTTTTATGATGGATTTTTGTTTTTACATATATAACTTTTTGTATCGTGTAATTGAAGTCAATTGCAAGTACACCTCTTACTTTGTTTAGCTTATTCTTGGGTGTATTCTTTTTTTTCATGTTATATTTTTATATAAAAGAGAAAAAAAATAACAAAAATAGTAAAAAGAAAATTTATATTATTTATATCTTCAAAGAATAAAAACTAATCTCGGAGTAAACTATATGTTACCGTAGAATTGAAAATATGGAGGATGTTATTACCTAGTTCTTTAATAACTACAATGGGGATAAAAATAAATAAAACATTGTTAGCATTTGATACTCTCTAAGAGTAAAGAGTGCAAATAGTTCTTTTGGCATCGGAGAAGGTCAAGTTAAGAATGGAAGTATATAAAAAATAATATGCTTCTGAATTGGTTATTGCAAAATACTGATTTTGTGTTTATATCCTTTCAACTTACTTAGTTTGCCATTTGGAAAGTGTGCAACCCTTTTCTTTTGTTCTTCTGTTTCAATTAGTTTAATACATTATTTTCACTGTCATGGAGTAGTTAAATTTTTTTTTGTTGATGGAGAATTGAAAGTTAAATAAAAAAAATTGTAGTAGTGAATCCTCTCAAGGCTGATGAAAGGTCTCTCTTCGTCCTCGAGAGCTAGTAGTAAAAAATGTGTATTCATGTGACGACGTGTGTAATCATCAGGCATGTTGTTTCTTTCCATTCCATATCTGAAATGCTTTTGCAAATTAATGTACATCTGTTTGTTGTAAAAAAGATTGTCGGAGGATTTTGGCAATTAGCGGGCAAGGCTTTTTTGACCTTCTCCACATTTGAAATGGTTTTGCCAATTTTTATAAACATCTAACAGAAGAAAGTTTATGGTAGGTTTTGACGTTTAACGGGATGCAAATAAAGAACATCCACCGCCTAGCTCGCCCAGGCTAGTTGTGAATTTTACGACAATTACCTCGTTGTTTTGGAGAGGAAGGTGGGTTACTGAAAGATCAGTGCGTTGTCATCATTCTTGTTAGTTGTCTTGTCATTCTTGTTATTTGTGTGATGAGATCGTAATCTCTTACTGTGTGTGACACTTTTTACCTTGATCGTGATATTCTTTCGCATGAAATAAATGTTGGTTGTTAGTGCTTGACATTGTTGTGCGATGATGTTTTTTCATGTTTTGATTCTGTTTGGACTAAGTTGTAGTTAGGGATGATATGCTTGACATTCTATTTGGACTGTTGTAGTTAGGGATGACATGTTTCCATGTTCTCAGATTTTATAAGGAGTGACTACATTCCTCTGATTTGAGTTTTCCAATATGTAATCTCAGTGTTGAGTAGTTTTTCTTACATTTGGATATATGTTACCTTCTTGTTTCTGATGTATTTGCTTCAAAAAAAGTTTATTCTGTATCTCTGTTTGATATTGACATGCTGAGTTTTTCAGCTTTTTAATTTGAGTATAATATTTGTTCATACGTTACCGAATTCTTTGTCAGTCTGGGCTAGTTTCAACGTTTCTGCTAAGATATAATCTCTGACGAGTTACCACATAATAGGATTACTCTGCTTCTTTGGTTAGGTTTTCAGGGGAAAAAAAAAACCTTCCTTTAGGTTTACTGTTCTACAGAGGCTGACAATGTTGGATATGTATTCCCCAACTTCAGTCGTTTCTCATTTTTGGAATGACTTTGAGATGAATGGGAAGTACCAAGGCGAATTCTTTGTATCTTTATTTCAGTAAGCAAGTTATTTTATGCTCATCACTATACTTTTTATATGAATTAGTCTTGGTAAATGTATTCATAGATAAAATCACTTGTAGTGTTTTATGGTCCTTAAGGAAAGAATAATAATTTACACTCTCTAATCATGAGTCATGGGGGAACCTTTGTAATAAACTTATCTACGTGACTTCTCAAGCTCTTATTTTATGTCACTTTAAAACGACCTATTTATTATAAAACTCTTATGATTAGTTATGTCTTATAAGAAGATCCATCAGCTGAATCTGCAAGTCACTTTTATGTTGTATTTACAAAGTACACTATTGGTGAAATGTCATATTTCAGCCTCTATGCTGGGCCAGGATTTGTATGTTTGGTTTGATAGTTAAAGCTTTAGAAAACCTTTTGCTCCCGCTTTTCCTTTTTTTTGCCTATGTTGTCTCTCAAGAAATCAAAACTGAAATTACATTTCTCAGCTCCTTAACCCATACTGGGAATGCTACATATAACAAGCCCTAGTAGCTAATAGTCATGAGGTGGAAAACTTCCAAGGAGTCGATGAAACCTTTTTTATTCCTTGGCAAGTTACTTTGGTATAGCATGGCCAATTCTGTTTCTCTCTTTCACTCTAGATTTACTATTCTTACACTAATGTATATTGGGATATGTACAGACTTTTTGGGAGAGTATTTGTTCGGAGCAGCAATATTGTCCCAAAAGATAATGTCAACTCTGGAAAATTAAGCCCACTGTACTTCATAGAAGAGCTCCCTGCAATGAAGAGAGTGATTACTGACCCTCCCTTCCTCAACGCTGAACTCAACCAATGGTTTGTTTCTCATTTTTTTTCGCATATCTTCATTCTCTTGGTTTCCAGGAAAAGCTTCTAAGAAAAAACTAGTCTATTTTTTGGTGAGAGACTTCTTGGTTCTTAATTTATTTACTCGTTTGTTCTGGGTCCTGACTCTTCTGAGTGTAGAGTCGGAAGGACTTTGAAAGGCATCTCTTCGTCCTTGAGAGGGTAGTACTAGTAGGTAACGTATGTTTTTGTTAAGTTTTATTGTGGTTTATGTTATATATGGTGACATAGATATAGATATCTGAGTTTATCACTCTACTCTGCTTAGGGTTGTACCATATGTGATCTTGGTGATGATTTTTATTTTATTTTTCATATGCTATGTCATTGGTTTGTATTATAGTTGGTTCAGATGGGATTGAATTTGTTTCTCAGTTGTTCATTTGTTTAAATCTGATTTTTGTGCTTATATATGATTATAAAATAAATTAGTCATGAAAGAAAACAATTGGAGTTTCAAACAGTGACCTCAAAATGCAATTCTAACCTGATAGCGTATTAGTATATCTTTCTTGGTTATTATTATTTTTTAAAGGATTATTGATTATTGTAAGATGGTATTTTCTTTATAATGTGTTGACATCAAACTTCCTTTATAGTTTATAGATTTGGAGCAGTTTTTAGTGACTACCAGAGGAAGGATATTTATGCTCGTGACCTATACTTCATGTCTGAATTAGGCTTTGACAAATGTCCCCTTTGGCTTAAATAAAAATGACGCTGATAATCATGCAGTGGTAGTGCTTTAAGTCTGGTGGTGGTGGAATTGAAGAAGGTGAATGGGGGAAAAGTTTTGGTGGAACTACTAATTCTGACGATTTGGGCTAGGATGTTGCATTATCTTGGTCAACAGGTGTGACCAAGGAGCATTTTGACGGAGAGATGGTTGGCCACCAGGTTTCTTTATCGGGCGCTAGAGATGGTACAGAGTCTCAGTTTGCTTCAGCAAGATGGACTTCTGAGGAGATGGATTAGTTGAAAGAATTGGAGGAAGAGAACCGCAGAGGTAAGAAGTTTATAGATGGACGGGATGAGAAGATGCAGGAAATGGGCATATTGATGAAGCAGGTGCGAGAGCCTGGAGCAAGAGGCGCGTATTTGAAGGACTCTGTGAAGACTGAGATGTACAAGCTTCACAAGTAAAATAATTGTTAGTGTAATAAACTATATAGCCTTCTGTGATACCCATTTTAATATTATCTAGTATGAGTAAATTAATTGTAAAATAAACTTGCAATGAGGAATGTGGGGATTACCAATGCAAGACACACTTTTATATTTGATTGTGTATGTGAAAAAGTTTGTGGATTGGGAAACTTATTACCGATTATACACTATTTCATAACAATACATGCATTTTATTATTCGTTTTGCAACTTGCAATGGGGAAAAAATCCTCTCCGGGCACCTTCTCACTGGAGACATGCGGTTCGGGCCCCACCGGGTGAAAAAATGAGAATTTACTAGATGGGCATTATTGTAACTTCAGAACCGTATATAATATACCTATACTTATGTATGTATCTCTGTATATGTATATATCCCTTCGGAAAGGAATGAAAATAGCCGAAAGTTGGCCCTAGATATTTGAATCCACAAAATTTTGAATCCTTATTTGTTCGAATGAGAGAGAGAGAGGGTGAGGATTTTACAGAGAGAGAGAAACAAATGGAGAGTGTCGCCGTGTTCACTGGGCTTCAGGCCAACCCCACCACCGCTCTCGTCCGCAACTCTCGCGGCGTTCAGACCCTTCTCTCTCCTCTCTTCACTGAGCACCAGAAACAGGCCACTTCTGAATTCAGCGAGGCTGTTGACAAGTATATACATACACGTATATATATATCTCCCCAATTTAATTGTTCTTTATTGCATCATATCTGACATAATTTGGAAGTTTTTTTTTTCAGTCATCTTGCAGGGCCTGTAAATGTGTGTATTTTTTTCTTATGAAGTCAGTTTGTGCAAGTGATGTTAAATAAATAGACAGGGACATAAGAACTCCACAATGGAGTATGATGATTTGTCTTGGGAATCTCTCTGATGCACAACATTATCATATTTGGCTGAATGATTTTTAGGTTTTGATTGCTTATGTAGTTCAAATTTTTTTTGTTTATTGAGGAATTTAATATGTTTTTATTTTACCTTGTCTCATTCAAGGTTTATATTTGTTCATAATTCAGGTAATTTTATTTAAATATATTCCTTGGTTTTTTGGGTTTGATAAAGGGTACTTACAGATTTGTTTGTCTGCTGAAGAACATGATGGCTGTGGATGTCCTAAGAAGAAATTCCAGATAAACATATTGGATCTATACTCTTTTCCTCAGCCGTGGGTGAAGTAATATTTTCTTTTGTTATTTTTTCTTGTAGATTTTGACTTGGGCATGAGAAGGACTTGGGCATTTATTTTCTTATTAATTTTTGTAATAGTGAATGATACAAAGACATTTAAAAAATATATTTTTTTTTCTTGTAATGATTTAGTCTAATGCTAAATAAGTTTTTTTTTGGTGCAATATCTATGTATATGTTGAGAGATGTTTTTTTGTACATCACTAGCTGAATAATCTAATGCAATAAATTCTGACAAGTATAAAACTAATTTCTTAACAAATTATGTGGAGCTCTGTCAAACTTTTTTCATAATTAATATGACATTATCATGTTAAAAATATAATAAAAACCTTTAAAAAAATTAATGAAACATTCCATATAGAAATTGGAAATTTACTTTCACAAATGTTTAGTTCAAAATTTTCATTTATTTAGGAGTGGTGTACCTTCTCTACCACGTTTCATAACCGGCAGAGATGATTCGAAAGTTATATCAATCAAAACCCCATTTTTAGGAGTGGGACTTGCACTCGCCATCCCCACAATTACGAATTTATCGCTCTTTCTTGAAATTTTTAACGCATACTACAGAAACATATACATGTACTACAAAAGCTGGTGACCTTTATTACAAAAGTGCATACTGCATATTACAGACCACATCTCTAACCCCTAAGCGGAAAAATTTCCATTGTGTTTCCGTTTGGGGTTAGGGCATGTATTCAAGTCCCTGAACCCCAAGGTCTTGTGAGCAACCACGGTGACCATCCCGCCATAGTTCATTGCAACTTACATGACCATACGCTCTAAAATCCACTTGTTTTGAAAACAAGTGGATTTTAGAACTTTACCACGTTTCAGAACCGGCAAAGATGATTCGATAGTTATATCAATCAAAACCCCATTTTTAGGAGTGGGACTTGCACTCGCCATCCCGCCAATTACGAATTTATGGCTCTTTCCTGAAATTTTTAACGCATACTACAGAAACATATACATGTACTACAAAAGCTGGTGACCTTTATTACAAAAGTGCATACTGCATATTACAGACCACATCTCTAACCCCTAAGCGGAAAAATTTCCATTGTGTTTGCGTTTGAGGTTAGGGAATGTATTCAAGTTCCCGAACCCCAAGGTCTTGTGAGCAACCACGGTTACCATCCCGCCATAGTTCATTGCAACTTACATGACCATACGCTCTAAAATCCACTTGTTTTGAAAACAAGTGGATTTTAAAACTCAACCACGTTTCATAACCCGCGAAGATGATTCGAAAGTTATATCAATCAAAACCCCATTTTTAGGAGTGGGACTTGCACTCGCCATCCCGCCAATTACGAATTTATCGCTCTTTCTTAAAATATTTAACACATACTACAGAAGCATATACATGTACTACAAAAGCTGGTGACCTTTATTATAAAAGTGCATACTGCATATTACAGACCACATCTCTAACCCCTAAGCGGAAAATTTTTCATTGTGTTTGCGTTTAAGGTTAGGGCATGTATTCAAGTTCTCGAACCCCAAGGTCTTGTGAGCAACCACGGTTACCATCCCGCCATAGTTCATTGCAACTTACATGACCATACGCTCTAAAATCCACTTGTTTTGAAAACAAGTGGATTTTAAAACTCTACCACGTTTCATAACCCGCGAAGATGATTCGAAAGTTATATCAATCAAAACCCCATTTTTAGGAGTGGGACTTGCACTCGCCATTCCGCCAATTACTAATTTATCGCTCTTTCTTGAAATTTTTAACGCATACTATAGAAACATATACATGTACTACAAAAGCTGGTGACCTTTATTACAAAAGTGCATACTGCATATTACAGACCACATCTCTAACCCCTAAGCGGAAAAATTTCCATTGTGTTTGCGTTTGAGGTTAGGGCATGTATTCAAGTTCCCGAACCCCAAGGTCTTGTGAGCAACCACGGTTACCATCCCGCCATTGTTCATTGCAACTTACATGACCATACGCTCTAAAATCCACTTCTTTTGAAAACAAGTGGATTTTAAAACTCTACCACGTTTCATAACCCGCGAAGATGATTCGAAAGTTATATCAATCAAATCCCCATTTTTAGGAGTGGGACTTGCACTCGCCATCCTGCCAATTACGAATTTATCGCTCTTTCCTGAAATTTTTAACGCATACTACAGAAACATATACATGTACTACAAAAGCTGGTGACCTTTATTACAAAAGTGCATACTGCATATTACAGACCCCATCTCTAACCCCTAAGCGAAAAAATTTCCATTGTGTTTGCGTTTGAGGTTAGGGCATGTATTCAAGTTCCCGAACCCCAAGGTCTTGTGAGCAACCACGGTTACCATCCCGCCATAGTTCATTGCAACTTACATGACCATACGCTCTAAAATCCACTTGTTTTGAAAACAAGTGGATTTTAAAACTCTACCACGTTTCATAACCCGCGAAGATGATTCGAAATTTATAACAATCAAAACCCCATTTTTAGGAGTGGGACTTGCACTCGCCATCCCGCCAATTACGAATTTATCGCTCTTTCTTGAATTTTTTAACACATACTACAGAAACATATACATGTACTACAAAAGCTGGTGACCTTTATTACAAAAGTGCATACTGCATATTACAGACCACATCTCTAACCCCTAAGCGGAAAATTTTTCATTGTGTTTGCGTTTGAGGTTAGGGCATGTATTCAAGTTCCCGAACCCCAAGGTCTTGTGAGCAACCACGGTTACCATCCCGCCATAGTTCATTGCAACTTACATGACCATACGCTCTAAAATCCACTTGTTTTGAAAACAAGTGGATTTTAAAACTCTACCACGTTTCATAACCCGCGAAGATGATTCGAAAGTTATATCAATCAAAACCCCATTTTTAGGAGTGGGACTTGCACTCGCCATCCCGCCAATTACGAATTTATCGCTCTTTCTTGAAATTTTTAACGCATACTATAGAAATATATACATGTACTACAAAAGCTGGTGACCTTTATTACAAAAGTGCATACTGCATATTACAGACCACATCTCTAACCCCTAAGCGGAAAAATTTCCATTGTGTTTGCGTTTGAGGTTAGGGTATGTATTCATGTTCCTGAACCCCAAGGTCTTGTGAGCAACCACGGTTACCATCCCGCCATAGTTCATTGCAACTTACATGACTATACGCTCTAAAATCCACTTGTTTTGAAAACAAGTGGATTTTAAAACTCAACCACGTTTCATAACCCGCGAAGATGATTCGAAAGTTATATCAATCAAAACCCCATTTTTAGGAGTGGGACTTGCACTCGCCATCCCGCCAATTACGAATTTATCGCTCTTTCTTGAAATTTTTAACGCATACTACATAAACATATACATGTATTACAAAAGCTGGTGACCTTTATTACAAAAGTGCATACTGCATATTACAGACCACTTCTCTAACCCCTAAGCGGACTACTAAGAGGCTTTAGTTGACTCAATGAAGTGAGGCATTAGTTGACTAGATGGTGGTGCTTAGTCGACTACTAAGTGGCTTTAGTTGACTCAATGAAGTGAGGCATTAGTTGACTACATGGAGGGAATTAGTCGACTAGATGGTGGTGCTTAGTCGACTACTAAAAGGATTTAGTCGACTCAATGAAGTGAGGCATTAGTAGACTACATGGATGGACTTAGTTGACTAGATGGTGGTGCTTAGTTGACTACTAAGAGGCTTTAGTCAACTAAATGAAGTGATGAAAATCATATTTTGGAACATAATATTTATTTTTCGCAAAAAAATTATTTTTTGGAAAAAATTCATATTTTGGAACATAATATATACTTTTTCGCAAAAAAAAAAGATTTTTGGGGAAAAAAAATTATATTTTGGAACATAATATATATTTCTCACAAAAAAAAGTATTTTTTTGTAAAAAAATCATATTTTGGAACATAATATATATTTTTTTCAAAAAAATTATTTTACGGAAAAAATCATATTTTCCGGAATATATATATATTTTTTGAAATTTATAGTTTTTACAAAAAATATAATTTATTTTCGAAAAATAATTTTTAGGGTTGATTTCACTAAACCCCCTTATACTATTAAGGGAGGGTAGTTTAGACATTTTGACTCAAAATGTGAGGATGAGGGGGCATAGTGATGAAATTGGATAGTATATGGGGCAAAGTGAACATAGTGGAGGTTAATTAATTAAATTGAATAGTATAGAGGGGTTTCTTGAAGTAAACCCTTAAGTTAAATAATATCATCTAAAAAAGAAAAAGAATTATATAATATTAAAGTAGTGACGTGTGTAGTTTATATATGTAGTAGAATTATTTATTTATGTAAATATCAAAAATAAATTACATGATTCTTAAATAGTTTAATTATAATTGGGTTTTTAATTAAATACTAAATTACTAATTTTATGATAGATTTTTCAGAGTTTGAGTCTAATTAAAATTAAATAAAAGAGATGAGGTTGATTAAAATAGATAATAATATGATAGATAAATTAATAAGATATTATAAAATAGTTTAATTTGAAATAAGAGTGTAGTTAAATAAGAGATTAATATGATAGCGGTAAACTGTCATTATAACTATATTTGATATTTAAATATAATTTTAAAATTTTGAGAATAGGGGATATTATGCATTTTTTCACGAATTAATTTTTTTTTCGGTAAACAAAATGCAAAATACCCCTTATTCACATTTTATTATTAATTTTTTCTTATAAAAAATATACAAATCTATATATATGTTTTCACGAATTAAATATAATTTTAAATTTATTAGTATAGATATTTCAAGCACAACTCTTTGTGGGGAAAAAAACAAAAGCTTTCGGCTTGGTTCAGAATTTTCTTTTGGGGAGAAATGAACACTGTGTATCTATATGTATATATCTATATAATATATGTAGTATGGTAACTTTTTGAGTGAAAATGGTAAACAGACTTTTATTAAAGTTTGACTTTTGCTGAATTGGGCCCACCGAACGCGTGGCTGCTTTTGGACTGTTGGATGCTAATTGGGACTTTTATTTTCAAATTTATATATATATTTTCATTTTTTTATATTTAATTTTTTTTTATTTTAAATATTTCTTTCAAATTTTATATATTATTTTTTAATTTTATATATGGTTTGGTTATAGTTTTTTCAGACCAGATCAGAAAGACCAGACCATTTATCAAACAGAATCTTAATCAGCACCAAAACCAAACCAGACCAAACAAAACCAGCCCAGACCAATCCAGTCAGACAAAACCAGACCAGACCAGACCACTTTTCAAACAAGCCCTAAAAATCCACTTGTATTCAAAACAAGTGGTGTACAAAGGGTATCACGTTTCATAACCCACGAAGATGATTCGAAAGTTATATCAATGAAAACCCCATTTGTAGGATTGGGACTTGCATTCTCCATCCCCACAATTACGAATATATCTTTCATTCTGGAATTTTTTAACTCATACTACAGAATCATATCCATGTACTACAAAATCCGTTACCGTTTATTACACTAGTCATTGATTTTCTTGTATTACAGTATAGGGTGATCTTTATTACAGCTATTGCATTTCACACCTACCCTGCGTCATCTTTTAGTCGACTAAACCCCAAGACTTAGTCGACTAAAACTTAATAATTAGTCGACTAAACACCTACTCATTTCGCTCCTGACCTTTTTCTCTCTTAGTCGACTATACACCTATTGAAGGTGGCTCCCAAACTTAGTCTACTAAACACCAAGACTTAGTCCACTAAAGGATCCTTATAGCCTCCCATTTAACCTAGCCTCCACTTCATCTTCTTAATTCGCCTCTCCCACAACCCTCAACCAAACCGTGTCCTTTCCTTTTTATAACTCTCAAACCCTCATTTCCACATTCATTCCATCTCCATTTTTCATTTATTTTGCATTTTCATCCATTTGAAAACACAAAGTTTTAGTCGGGTTTACAGGGGTAGGCGAAAACGGATTTTTCGGTTTACAAAGTTTTAGTCGGATTTTTTTTTTTGATAAAATTAAGTAGCAATAAATATATCAAAGAGAAAAAAAAATGGCACGATTATTTTCCTACCCTACATATTCTACAGATTGATACAAAATAAAGTACAACTCCAAATAAGGATCAAAGAAAGGATTCAATATAACTCATTCTCATATTGATACAAAAGACTGAAAATCTCTAAACTTTTTATAATATACACAGAATTGATTACAAAGAATAATTAAATTTCAGTCACTAGCAATTTATAACGTTGGTAGATATACCACTGTACAGTTTATTACTTCCAATAGTTTTTATTTCCCCTTGATTGTTTGGAGGAGTACAAATCAAGCTGTTGAAGAAAGCGGAAGAGGAAAGCGATTCCACCATAAGAAACGAGCCACTGATGGTCTCTACAACAGTCTAGGTCCACCATGGATGATCTCTTCATCTTCATTCTGGTTTTGTTGTACTTGTAACTTCATCATGGGAATACACAATAAAGGCTTTATATTCATGAGCTCCGGATCGTGCAAATAATTATACGGTAACTTGCTCTCATCCATTTTCTTGAAAGTTATTGAAATCCTGAAACTAACAATTCAATAAATAAGATATGGTGGGTTTTTTTTCCATATAGTTGAAATGAAAAAAAGAATTGGAAGAATTAAAAACCACTTCCAAGAGCAAAGCAGAATTGTTTGCCCTATATATATAATATATATATATATATATTATAAATAACACAAACAGAAGGGATTCGAATAGATAAGAGAAATTCAGCTCCTTAGTAGTCTAAGTAATAGATATAAACCAAAAATTGAACAAGTACAAAGCAAAGTTTAACAAACATACTGGTAACAGAGGAACCTATAAATCTCTATTCAAATTAAGGAGACTCAAAAATCAAATTCAAATACCTTAGACATCTTAAAGAGCTTCAAACTTGGGTGGTGGGCTCATGCCAATGAAGTCCACATATAATGCGGAAATATTTCATCATAATTCTATATAGAGTAGATCAGCACACTACGAAGAAGTGTCTTTATTCTCATAGTAATATTACCTCTTTACCCTCATGCTCATGACCAAGAAACTTTAGGTGATAAATTTACAAATACAAATTAGCAATTCAAGTAAAGAATAAACCTTTCATGAACTACAAGTTTATTTCTGGTATTTGATCTCTCTCTGGTCCCTTATTAGTATGCTTGTATCTTAAACTTGATATGTTCTTTGTGTTATTTGAATGTTAAAGAGTATTGTGTGTTATTGTCTATATTTTGTGTTCTTTATTTGTAGCATAGAATGAATTCAGCTTTGTATGTTGGTTTTGCATGACAATCTGAATTGATGCTGCAGAGAAGTGTGTACCCTCCTCTCCTTTGGGGTATCGTAGTTGTTATGTGTTCTGTTGGGGGCATTACTACTAAGAATGTTTTCCTAAACTAGAGCTGTGAAAAAATAACTTTACATTGAAACATAGTTTTTGGGAAAACACTCTTTGATTGTTTCCAGGAAATTGAAATATGAAGGCGTGCTAGTTAGACAACTGTAATTTTTTTCATGGAATGAATCATGGGTGATTGCACACCCATGTAGGTTTAGTAAGAATAGAATTATATAACTTGCATCATGTAGACTTTGAGAGTGTCTGTTTGAGACATCTCTCCAACCAGACATAGCAAGCAAGGTGCAGTCATTGGATAACATGGTAGTTTGTAATACCATGAAAAACAAGACTGTTTTATCCCCAAATTTCGTGGATTCAGCTTATTTTATTTTACATTGTTACTATATTAATATATAGTGGATATTAATATATTGTACATTTTTACTACATTAATATATAGTGTCACTAATAGAACTTTTGTTGGCTCCTAAAACATCAATGGACAATACAAAAATCAGGTATTTCAGATACATAAAAGTTGCAGAGGTGCTTTGCTATGTACTGAACAGTTGAGTGCAAAAACTGAAAACTACTAATTTCATAAATTAATCATGATAAACATGGCACACTAAAAATGTATATAACTGGTGTCTTGAAGTACCTTGATCCAACACACATCAAATATGGCATTCTCATGGGCAATCCATTCACATAGTCTAGCTTTTTCTGCAAATTACATCCAGAATATAGGTAATTAAAAATTTGTTGGGTGATTATTATCAATAATCATCGGTCAACATACAAAACCCAAATCAAATTACCTGTATTTTCTTGGTAACTCGCAGAAGATGGGAAGTTCAAACGAGTATTGTACAAACTAATATACCCAAATTCATCAGTCACATCAATAATATGGGAATTTTTACTTGTCTGCAAAATTGCATTTGAGGAATCAATACATTGATAATGGTTGTATGTAATCGTCGTTTATACCTAATTTACACGTAAACTCACATTGCAGAAAGAGAGGGCCATTGGAGGAGTTTGGTCGCCTCTGTGCTCAACAGCCACACCTCCGATTTGACTGTATTCCGACGAGTCGTTGTTGATGCATGGTCGTTTCCGAACTGAAAAACAAAAATTTTGAATATACATATGTATAAAGCTAATCAATGTGTTCCGTATAAGAATACATATATATATGTATAGAGAGAGAGCACCTCTAAACCCATTTCGCTATTTTGATCTGATGTCTTAAAAGAACGATCGAGATTTGGAGCTCTCCATTTGCGGTAGTCACAGAGGAGGGAGAGAGAGTGGAAGAGAAGCAAACCTGACCAAATCGATAAGGATCGCCTCTCAGCTGAAACCCACGCGGTTCAATTGGAAACCCTAGCCGTCGCCTCTCTATCGAAACCCTAGATCGGGCGACATGAGGATTTTTGGGATTTTGTTGAGAGAGAGATAGAGAGTTTGTAGAGAGACGCGAGAGGAACCAGATTTGAAGTCGGTGACATGAGGATTTTCAGTCCTCTGCTCTACCAACGACGCGAACTAGGTTTGTAGAGAAAGGCGAGAGTGGATCTAGGGTTTGTAGAAAGAGAGAGTCTGTACAGAGAGGCGAGAGAAGGAAAAATTGGGGAAAAAAATAACCAGAAATTAAATTCACTAATTGCAAAATTTCGGATTCGTTTCGGAGAGCGGTGAGAAAAACTGATTGTATATATTGAGATACAATATATATATATATATATATGTATATATAGATTATAAAAGGGACATGTGGTAAATGATTGAACAGTGCTGAGTAAAAAAATTCATCTTTGTTGACTTTAAGTCAGTGGCCCCCACAGGACGCGTGGCTCAATATTGACCATCGGATGGTAATTGGAGAGGGCTTGTACAGTAGACGAATTCTGTTCGCACTCCAAACCCAGCCCGCCTTAACGTCTCTCCAATTGAAATCCTCCACAAGTTTGAGACAAACATCAAATAACAAGTATGATTCAAATCTATCGGTTGCGGTTCCAATAAAAGTGTAACAGACTTGAATAATACCGGTCTTAAAAATGAATATCGGTACTTAGTAGCACTATCGACACCTAATAATGTTATGAACAAAGTAATAGGTGCCGTATTGAACTATACCGCGAACCATGATAACAAAATGCTCGTTCTTATCAAGTGAAAAAAAATATACCAGAACTTTCCCCAAATCTTTGGCTAAACCATTTTGGAGGAGAATGATTCAGTCACAATATATTTTCTCAAGAAGGCTTTCAATGGTATTTACTAGACCAAGATCCTCCTTAACACACACACAAAAGAACCTGGAGTATGCAATAGGTTTAATACTATCAAATTTCATTTTACTTGCTTAAAGAGTTTTAAAAGAAAAGGCATTCATTTTACGGTCTTTACTACAGTCTGGAGTCTGGTCAATATTTCACTGGACCAACTTCAGAGAGTATTTAATGGATCATAATTGATCTGATGAGCGATCAAGTGTACAAATATAAAATCAATGGGGCGTGATCACAATTAGATCTGTTGATTTGGTGGAGTGAGATAATAACTTAACTGAATATTTTTATGCATTTTACATGCTGAAGGAATTTATAAGGAATTTTATTGGGCAACGGGTATAGTATTTAGGTCATGTTTGGTAGGCGGTTTGTCTGGTCTGATCTGGTTTAGTGTGGTCTGGTTTGGTTTTGTCTGGTCTAGTTTGATTGACTTATCTAAATCTTGAACTTAAAAGTATGTTTGGTAAACAGTCTGGTCTGATGGTCACGGTCTCACAAACATTGAACTAAACTATATTTGGTAAAGCAATCTGGTCTGATTTTTCACTTTAAAAAAATAAAATTATTTATTATTTTTATGTATTATTTACTTTATTTTATTTTTATTTTTTCATTTATAAATATATTTTATTAATTTATTATTTATATTATTATTTATTCATTTATATATTAATTTATAAATATATTCTATTCATTTATTATTTAGTATTATTTAATTCATTTAATTTGCTATTATTTTATTATTTAATTCATTTCATTTATTATTATTTCATTATATACTTATATTATTATATTATTAATTTATTGTTATTATTATTTATTTATTTTGAATTATTTATATATATATTTTATTAATTTACTATTTATTATTATATTTATTCATTTTTATTTATTATTATGTATTATTTAATTCATTTTTTTTATTTTATTTTTAAATATGTTTTATTTAATTTCTTATTTATATTATTAACTTATTATTATTATTTAATTTATTTTTTTTATTATTCATTATTTTTTTAAATATGTTTTATTTAATTTATTATTATTATTTATTCTTTTTTTATTATTTCAAAATATATTTGATTAATTTATTATTTATTCATTATTATATTCATTTATTATTATTATTTAATTCATTTTGTTAATTATTCCTTATTTTTATTTTATTTATAAATATTTTTATTTAATTTATTATTTATTAATTTTTAATTATTTATAAACATATTTTATTAATTTATTAATTATTGATTAATTTATTATTATATATTATTTAATTCATTTATTATTATTATTATGTATTATTTAATTTATTTTGTATATTATTATTTTTATTCAATTTTTGTTTTTTATGATCTTAATCGTTGGTCTCAAAAATCTTATTTCGGTTACCAAGACCAGACCAAACCATGTGGAACTACCAAAAAATATGTTTTCAAAAATATTATATTTGGTTCAATTTGATCTCATTTTTTGGACTGATTCCAAATTTTAAGACCAATCCAAACAAACATTAATCTAATCCTAAAAAATCAAAATCAAACCAGACCAGACCAGATCAGATGAAACCGTAACCACCTACGAAACCGGACCTTAGTTCACTATAGTCACACCAACTCTCGAAGATGTGACCTCTTTTGGATTTTACTCAACATGTTAGCTTCTCCGTCCCAAAAAGGCCAAAGCCCAAATGATTCTTTCCCAATGAATAACAAAATGATGAACTTACCCAAATCATTTAGATGTGGCCAAAATGAAGTCAACACCTCCACTTCACAACTCGTTGAAGCTCCTCGTCCTCTTCTTCCTCCACCACTTCCCCGCCAAATCATCAGCCACTTCAACCCCTCTCCTCCCCCAAGAAGCCCTCCCCACCAAATCCGGTTACCTCCCGGTCAATCCCGCCACCAATTCAGCCATTTTCTACACTTTCTATGAAGCCCAAAAGCCCAACTCACCCATCTCCACAACCCCACTTCTTATTTGGCTCCAAGGAGGCCCTGGTTGCTCCTCCATGCTTGGCAACTTCTACGAACTCGGCCCTTGGCGCCTCGTCTCCTCTCACAAGCATAACGTCGAACACGTTGCGCTCCAACCCAATTCGGGCTCTTGGAATCGATTGTTTGGCCTCCTTTTCCTTGATAATCCGATCGGGGTTGGTTTCAGCATTGCCTCATCACCTGAAGAGATCCCAAGAAACCAACACAGTGTTGCCAAGCATCTTTTCGCGGCCATCAAATCGTTTACGGCCTTAGACCCGTTGTACAAACTTCGACCCATATACATTACAGGAGAGAGTTATGCTGGAAAATATGTCCCGGCAATTGGGTACTACATTCTGAAGAAGAATGCCCAGTTGCCGGCATTGAAACGGGTGAATTTGGCGGGAGTTGCCATAGGGAATGGATTGACTGACCCCGTGGTACAAGTAGCCACTCATGCTGTCAATGCTTACTTTTCTGGATTGATCAATGAGAAACAGAAGACCAAATTGGAGGAACTTCAGAATGAAGCTGTTAAGCTGACCAAAAGGGGGAATTGGAGCGCTGCAACGGATGCGAGAAACGGGTTGTTGAATACGTTGCAAGAGATGACAGGACTTGCCACTTTGTATGACTTCAGGAGGCTTGTTCCTTACGAGATGAGTCAAGTCACCAAATTTTTGGGCAATGTGGAGGTGAAGAAGGCATTGGGTGTGAACGCGTCGATGGTTTACGAGGAATGCAGTGATGTGGTGGGGGCGGCATTGCACGAAGATGTGATGAAGAGTGTGAAGTACATGGTGGAGTTTTTGGTGAGGAAGAGTAAAGTGTTGTTGTACCAGGGGCATGCTGATTTGAGAGACGGCGTGGTGTCAACAGAGGCTTGGGTGAAGAGGATGAAGTGGGAGGGAATTGGGAAGTTTATGGAAGCGGAGCGAAAGGTTTGGAAAGTGAATGGAGTGCTTGCTGGGTATGTGCAGAAATGGGAGAGCTTGAGCCATGTTGTGGTGTTAGGAGCTGGACATCTTGTGCCAACCGACCAGGCGGTCAATTCTCAGGCGATGATCGAAGATTGGGTTCTGGATAGAGAATCGTTCGAGGGTGAACAGCTTGGGAATCTGACTGCAAACTTCCGCGGTGCGCTTTGAAATTTGATATGTTTTTTTTCTTGTTGTTGTTGTTATTGTATTTACTTGTTAGCAATTATAAGTAAATGAGCAGGCCAAGAGAATGTGGAGATCACAAACTTTGGCATTTGCTGTGGGAAATAAAATTCAATGCTTTTGAAACTGTGGAAATGGAATTGGTTAGGAAGATTCAGTCTGTTTTCTTTTATCAACTCTTATGATAATTTCCTATTTAGCATTCTTTTCTTATTCTCATTGCGAAAAGAGTTGAAGGAATTGCCACAGAAAAACAAAAAAAAAGGCACATATTGATGTTACTAGGAAACTTGTTTTGAGAACATGTTCGTGTCCTCATTCATTTATCATCTCATTTACAATTGGAAAAACAGATATATTTATGATTTCAAAAGGGTGACATTTTTGCATAGTTTGTGTTTCTGTTTCTCGTTAACGGCCATGAATTGTTATTATTAGGAAAATATTACTTACACCGAGTAGCTAGGGGAATAGAGGCACCGGATAATTATCAAGATGGATAAATATAACTGTACTTGGGTCTCATACTCATGCATCAAATCTGATTATTATTGTTATTATTTTAAGAACACTGTTCTCTACACTTTTATCGCCAGAAATTGTATTTGGCAGCTCGGTGGAACTTAAAGACTTGGAATGAAAGCTGAAAAAAAGGAAGAAATGTATATTGATTTTCAAACAGTTACAACACCAATTAGATTACAATTATCTGACATTTCAAATTCATTTAATTTTCAAATACTGAAAACCACCCTCTGTATTTTTGTATTTGCATAATTATTGTAATCTATTTCTTTTGCAATTGCTGAAAAAGGTTAATACCAATAAAGTTTTGTATAAATTATCCATAAGAGGGGGAAAACATAATCTATGATATTTAAAATAATTTGTGCTAGAATAGTGGGAAAAAGAGAGAACAAGATGTTTTGTATTGAACTATGAATAACATCCAATAAGTAATATATAGGAGAGGATTGGAGGTTGATGAGTGATGAATTAGACAACCTATACATGACAATTAAGGATAGGTACGGTTGGTTATTGAGGAGGCTAAGTAAACTCTAATCGTAGTATACTGTGACACTACCCTCAAACGCAAGCTAATTATATGTGTTTATGTATATGTGTGTGTGTGACATGATTTTGAGTTTGGAAACAAGCGGTTGAAAGTGGGCCTAGTGGAAGAGATTTGGTGAAGATATTTGATCCTTTGAAGTGATAGACGCAACTGTTAGGCATTTTGAAAAAGTTGTTGACGAACAGAATGAAAATCTTCCTTGATGTGTTTTGTTTGCTCATGAAAAATATCATTCGGTGTGATCAGAATAGCACTGAATTACCACAATGTGTAGTAGGCCTAAAAAAGCCATTGGATGAGAATCAACTATTTTCTCTTTACTAAGCCAAGATATAAGTGAATCATCAACAAAGAAGCAAAATGCAGTAGTGAAATGATAATCTATCGAGTCCCATTCCTCGTTAGAATCTGCATAAACCCAAAGTACTAGTAGGAAAGCTAATGTGATTCGAATATGATATGACCCTTTGAGAAGTATTGCCTAAAGGATGCAAGCTGTGATTGGTGACTTGGCAACTCAAGGTAATAGGTTCCATAATCTGCTGAATTGGTGGGATCCGAAACCCACAGTTTTGTTCTTGACCTTCTTTATGGTTGCTGTGGTGGTGCTTTAATGTCATTCCTTCCTGCGTTCTCATTCTTTTTGCCGGCTTTTATGTGCTAGGGCATCCAAGATTCCGCTGTAAGCTTCCTTCAGTGTCCATAAACTTCTTCAGGAGGTTGCCTGCAAAGACTGATGGCTTATTGTGAGAAGTCCCTGGTTAGTCATTAGGTCCCTTGCTAGTTTAATTAATTTCTTTTTCGTGTTGTCAAGTTGTTTTGGTGAACTTGATGCAACAGTATGAGTTTTTGTTTGGTTTTTTGGTGCTGGCTGTTGGGTATTGGTATCACTCAGTGATTTTCCACTGCAAAGGAGATTTCAGTTTTTTTTTTTTTCTTTTAGTTGTTCGTTTGCTTGTGAATTTTTCTGCAGTTAGAATTCACTTTTAAATTTCATACAATGATTTTCTCTACCAAATTGTCATTCCTGATTTCAAATGTATCTTATAAAACTGATTGAAGAAACCAACTCCTAGCACTTCATAATTTCTGAGGTTCCTGTTTGATTTATATTTTAGTTGTCTTCGAATTTTGTTGTTTCGTTTCGTAGTCGTAACTTCTCATGTTGATGCAATGGTCGTAGTTGTTATAATTTAGATAGGTATGCCAATCTTTGCCTCTCTCTCTCCTCAAATTGTGTTCTTTTCTTAATTGAGCTGATCATATGTTCAAGGATGGAAGATTCTACTGTAGAAACATGACAGAGGCTTAGTGCTCGTTTGGATCGCATTGTGCTTTACGCGTTATGCTCTTCACTAAAACAGAAGTAATATTTTATTGTAGAGTGTTGTGAGTCAAACCGGAGGCATGTTTGGCATGGGTGCGATGTTATATTTTTTTAAAAAGAAATTTATAGTGTACAATACTCAAATATCCAAAAGCATCAAAACATGGCTTCCAAAAATTGTTGTATTTACTTGTTAGCAATTATAAGTAAAGGAGCAGGCCAAGAAAATGTGGAGATCATGAACTTTGGCATTTGTTGTGGGAAATAAAATTCATTGGTTTTAAAACTGTGGAAATGGAATTGGGAAGATTCTGTCTGCTTTTATCAACTCTTATGATAAATTTTCTATTTAGCATCTTTTCTTATTCTCATTGCTAAAAGAGTTGATGAAATTGCCAAAAAAGGAAAAAAAAAGTCACAAATTGATGTTACTAGGAATTGTTTTGAGAACAAGTTCATGTTGTAAAGGCGGTAACTCGTGACAAGGTTGATCCGCAAGGACTTATTTATCTGGGACATGGCCCAAGGATTAAATTATCTGGGATATGGCCCAGGATTGGAAATATTTGAGGAAACCGGCCCAAGTAAAAGATTATTCGGAAGATTGGCCCAAATAATTGATTACTTGGGGAAATAGCCCAAATATAGGTTTTACGCGAGAGCTTGCATTATACAGAGGGAGGTATGAGGGGCTGATGTGTTTTATAGCTCGCATCAGAAACTCATAACCCTATATGCTGCTCGCATAGGGAATACTACTTGGAATCTAGGGGAAATGCTGGGGAAGAGTGAATAGTGGGTCGCGACCTTATTTACACAATCCTAAGCAAGAGTACCTTAGAGAGACCGATAGTATTCAGGGACATGACCAAGACATGCATGATTGGTCATGACCCGACAAAGTTATAACGACTTCCTTGGCTAAGGATAAATCAGATCCGCGATGAAATAGACGCGGATCACGGGGCATGGCGCACAGCATGACCCATGCATGAGATTACGCGAATCCGTTTCGCGTAGTCAAATGCAAGATGACACTATGCCAGGTATTTATGACGCACTGTATAAATCCGCGCATGGGATTACGCGAATCCGTTTCGCGCAGTCAAGTGCGCGAGATGATATTTTGCAGGGTATTTATATCGCGGATTGGTACGCAGGGACCATGTCGCGAGACAGGTGCTGACGTGGCAATATAAATACGTGAGGATCAATGAGCACTCACGTCTATAAATAGAGGTGCGAGGGCTCACTTGTGGAGGACTTTTCCCGGGGACCTAGAGAGAGAAATTCTTATAGAGAGAGAGCATTTCTCAATCATTTTTTTACTCACTATCTTTTCCTCCATTTTCTCTTTCATTTTCTCTGTAAAGAAAATCAAAATCAATAAAAGCATCATTGTCGTTGTTTTTACTGACGAACTTGTGCAGAAACTATCTTCGCATCATAACCTGCGAACCCCTACATTAAAGGCGACTCTGCTGGGGAAAAGATGTCTTCGGCACAAGTAGAGCCTCGTCAGACTCGGCGGAGAGGTCGTCCATCGACCTGGCGTACTGAACAAGTGGGAGAAGAAGCAGCGGCACAAACTGAAGGAGGCGAACCAGTCCTGCCAGCGCGAAGACAGCGTCGTCGCGCGAATGCTAGTGCGAATCAGGCAGAAACTTCTCCGATGGTAGAGCCGGTACAAAATTCAACAGAATTACCAACAGTTCTACTACAAACTCTTCTCAACATTCAAGAAACGCAAAAGTCCATACTTCACTTCATGGAGGCCTCGCGCGTTTCAACACCAAACATTGAATCACCAAGAATGGACAATCAGACTCTGCGAGAGGATCCAGCACCAGAACTTTTTCGCGAATCAATAAGAACTGAACCTCTGGAGAAAGAGCCATACATCACCAAGGAACAGCTGCGGACAATCCTGAATGAAAAATCTGAAAAAGAGGAAGTGGAAATTGCCCCGCCATACCATCCTAGCATTATGGCCTTGCCATATCCAGAAAACTATGGAGCACCGATCTTTCATCAATTTGATGGCAACAAGGGAAATGCGAAAGAGCACATAGCCAGGTTTGCAGATGCTCTGGGACCTCACAGAAACAATGAATACTTGAAACTTAGAGAGTTTTCCAAGTCTTTAACTGGAACAACATATACTTGGTATACTAGCCTCGCTCCAGCATCAGTGACCAGTTGGACGGACATGGTGCTCAGATTCTATACCAAATTCTTTCAAGCTGATGAGGAGATCTCGATGATTTCACTTACAAGACAAAGACAACGCTTTGGGGAAGAGGCAGCAACTTATGTCAGAAGGTTTCGCGAAGCTGCTTTGCAATGTCATGAACCAATTTCTGAACTGCAATTGATCAAAATTTGCATAGAAGGGATGCTGCGGGAATACAGAGTGCATCTGGTGAATCATGAGGTCAAAACTTTTTCTGTACTTGTCGATAATGCCCGTAGATTGGGAGAGGTTTTGGCTCCCCCAACACGACCAAATATCAGTACTAGGCGGATACCGATGGTAGCAGCGACGCAAAACGGAAAACAGAGGGAAGAGCGCACTGGGAGAGCTGAACCACCCCCTTTACCTTTCAGTGAAAAAGAGGTAGTTGCTTTGCTAAATCAATGGGTCGCAGATCATGTCATAACGCTACCTCCAGTGTAAAGAGTGCCGCTGAGAGAGGAAAGGATGAAGAGCAACTACTGTCCCTATCACAGGAGTATTCGGCATTCGTTGATGAACTGTTGGGCATTTCGAAGTTTAGTACATCGAAAAATAGCATCAGGAGACTTGGAAGTAGCAAAGGATGTAGTTCATGAGCCTTTCCCTGCACGTGTGGCTGTGGTGACCGCCAGAGACAATACTGAGGATATGGCCGATGCCGCCAAGTGTGATTGCCCGCCAGTACGTGAAGCCAGAGAGAATGCTAAGATGGACGTTTTCTTCAATGAACTCCCAATACAGGAACACGTGAAGGAATTCTTGAAAGAGCAAACAGTTGCCGCACTCAATCATACCATTGTGATTCCGCAGCATGAGAGGGCCTCCAGTAAGATCACATTTTCTGAAGAAGACAGACAAGTACCTTTTCCCCACAATCGGCCTCTGTATGTGTCAGCCATTGTAAACGGTCAGGAAATGAAACGAGCTTTCTTGGATGGAGGAACGTCAGTTAATTTGATCCCACTAACCACTTTGCGAATGATCAATTTTCCCGAACACAAAATCGTGAATCATACTATTGCAGTTACTGATTTTAATGGAGATCAGCAGGCCACTATGGGATTCGCGACATTGGACCTCAAAATTGGGAAGATCAGGGGGCCCACCAAATTTCATGTCATCAAAGGGGAACCCTCATATCAATTATTGCTGGGCAGACCGTGGTTGTATGCATATGGCGTAGTGCCGTCATCCTATCATCAAGTAATGAAGGCCAATTGGGGAGAAGGAGTAATGAATGTAAAAGCATCTAAAAGTCCTTTCTGCGCATCAGAAGCCCATTTTGCAGATGCAGTCTACTTCTCAGAATACAGTGAGGAAAATGGGCTCGACGTTTTTTCTACACCGTTACCAGAATGGAATGAACTGGAAAATGCTAGTTCAGTTAAACGGAAGCTCAAAGAGGTGAGCTGGTCACGGGTCAAAATGCCCGATGGACGAATAATATATAAATTATGACGAGATTGGGGGTCGGAAGCTGGCACAGTTGGCACTGACCCCGGGACAGATGAGGCTATACGAAGGAAACTTCACACTGAGCCTGAAGCACTAAAAATGGATCCACGACCAGAACATGGTCTGTGTGAAGTAGACATAGGCGATGGCACGGATCCGCGATCTACCTTCATAAGTAACACGCTTCTTGAGGATACTAAGAATGCCATGGTAGAATTGCTCAAAGAATTTCGAGATGTCTTTGCTTGGGCTACAATCAAATGCCGGGACTCAATGTTGGATTGGTAAGCTACCATCTTCATGTGAATCCCAGAATAGAACCAAAGAAGGAAAAACAACGAGTATTTCATCCCGATTTAGAAGTACAAATTAAGGTAGAAGTGGAGAAGCTATTGAAAACAGGATTCATCAAGCCAACCCAACACCCGACCTGGCTCGCGAACATTGTACCTGTGAAGAAGAAGACTGGACAAATCCGCGTATGTATAGATTATCGCGATCTTAATAAGGCCTGCCCAAAAGATGATTTCCCTCTACCCAACATTGATACCATAGTAGATGCAACCTCAGGACATGAGATTTTCTCGTTAATGGATGGATTCAGTGGGTACAATCAGATTAAGATGTGCCGGAGGATGCTGAGAAAACTGCTTTTCGCACCCCAATGGGGAATTTCCACTACACGGTCATGCCATTTGGGCTTAAAAATGCCGGGGCTACATATCAGCGCGCCATGACAGCTATATTCCATGATTTGATGCATAAAATTGTCGAGGACTATGTCGACGATTTGGTAGTAAAGTCCAGGGTTGTGCAAGATCATGTGAGTGATTTGCGAAAGGTACTGCAACGATGTCACGAGTATAACTTGAAAATGAATCCCCTCAAATGTGCCTTTGGAGTACCAGAAGGAAAGTTCTTGGGATGTGTTGTACATCGGCAGGGCATTGATATGGACCCGACAAAGGCTAAGGCAGTCTTGGAAATGGCTCCATCCGCAACTCGTAAAATGTTGAAAACTTTTATGGGGAAGATATCTTATCTAAAGCGGTTTATCCCGGCACTAGCAGAAGTAACTCACCCACTCATGCCTTTGTTAAAAGAGAAATTTGTTTATAGCTGGGGAGAAGAGCAACAAGAGGCTTTTGAGAAGATCAAAAAGATTTTGGCATCACCAAAAACAATGGTAGCACCCGAGTCAGGAAAACCGTTGATAATGTATCTCACTTCCACCAATAAATCTGTAGGAGCTCTGTTGGCCCAGGAACATGAAGGGGAAGAAAAGCCCGTTTACTATATCAGTCGGGTAATTAAAGGACCAGAGTCACGGTACACATCATTGGAAAAACACTATCTTGCTTTAGTGTTCGCAGCCCAGAAATTTAGACACTATTTGTTGGCACATCCATTAGAGCTAATCACGAAAAGTGACCCCATACGATATCTGCTCACGAAGCCCATACTCAGTGGAAGAACTGCTCGGTGGTTATTAGCACTATCTGAATATGAGATCACATGTTCTAGACCAAAAGCAGTAAAAAGCCAGGCCTTGTCAGATTTACTAGTATTATTTTCGGGAGGAGCTGAGCCCAAGGTGGAGGAGATAGGAGTGGCAAGCATGGTACAGAACGCGGAATTCACTTTAGAATTCGATGGTTCATCCACTGAAAAAGGAGGGGGAGTTGGTTTCGTACTGAGGAATGAAGAAACAAAGGAGGAATTAGTCATGGCCTACAAGCTTGACTTTCCTTGTACCAACAACATTGCCGAGTATGAAGGATTGACGCTGGGATTGATGATGGCTCAACGGTTGGGGGCAAGAATACTTCATGTTAAAGGAGATTCCAAGTTGGTCATTAAACAAATTAAAGGGGAGTATGCTGTCAAGGAACCTCATCTGGTGTCTTACGAAACCCTTATTCATCATTTGATGGAAGGCTTTGAGACCGTAAACTTTCAGCACGAGTTGCGAGAAGGTAACCGTCGATCCGATGCATTGGCAACATTGGGCTCGCGACTACATTTCCAGGGATCAGGGTCTTTTGTGCAAGTAGTGCGAAAAACCGACTCTGTAGTCAGTAGCGGGGTAAAATCAGAAGTATATGAAGAACATGATTGGAGAGCGCAAATAGTACAGGCTCTGCTAAAAAATGATAACAATGCCTTAAGACGAGAATACCAGATCATAAAAGGCGTGTTATATTACAGAGCGGCCGGAGATATTCTAGCCAAATGCGTGGCAATAAACGAGACAAGAGAACTACTACAGAAGGCTCACAAGAAAATATGTGGTCAAGCAGATGTCAGTCTATATCGAGTTTTGCAGCGAGAGGGTTTCTTTTGGACAAGTGTGAAGGATGATGCAGTGAAATTACAAGGAAGGTGTCAGAACTGTAACGCATATCCATCCATAAGCGAAGGCAATGTAACAGACATGATAGACTGGCGGGACAAATATGTGCACTATCTGAAAGAAGGAATTTTGCCTGAAAAAGATCAATCGCGGTTCAGAAAATTGGCCTCGCGATTTGTCTTGCAGGAGGAAAAGTTGTTCCGAAAGAGCTTTGAAGGAAAACTGATGAAGTGTGTAAGTGAAGAGGAGGCAGGGGAAGTATTGAAACGGATCCACGTATTTGGTCATCAAGGCCCTAGAAAAATATTTCAACAGATGCTATCATCCGGGTATTACTGGCCAACAATCGAAAGGGATTGCAGTGATTTTGTCAGGAAATGTCATGTATATCAGGTACATGGGGATCTCATCCACGCTCCAGGAACTGAATTGCATAGTTTAGCTACACCCTGGCCTTTCCATACTTGGGCACTGGACATAGTTGGAGCAATCACGCCACAAGCTCAGGGACATGCATGGATTTTAGTGGCAACTGAATTATTCACAAAATGGGTTGAAGCTATCCCGCTGCGACGGACAACAACAGACAATGTGGTTCGATTCATAAAAGAAAATATCATTTGTCGATTTGGGATACCAAAGGTGATACTGTCAGATAATGGGACTCCTTTTGTCAATAGTAAAGTCGTGGATTTGTTGGGGAGATACTCGGTCATTCATCACAAGTCTACGCCTTACTATCCAAAAGGAAATGGGCAGGCTGAAGCTTCCAATAAAGCGTTAATTCGAATCTTGTCCAGGATGGTGCATCATAATCAGAAAAAGTGGATGGAAGAGCTCCCAATAACACTGTGGGCACATCGAACTGCATACCGGAATGCGACAGACATGACCCCTTATGCATTAGTCTATGGAGCGGAGTCTGTGCTACCTGTGGAAATAGAGGCGGCTGCTAAAAGATTGGCATGCAAAAGTAGTTTAGAAGACAGGCTATTGGAGATAGAGGGATTGGATCAAACAAGGGCCGAAGCCTTTGCAAATCAGAAAGAGTACAATAAGAAACAGGCAAGGAGCTACAATAAAAGGGTACGGTTCAGATGGTTCAAGGAGGGAGACAGAGTGTTGAAAGTGGTACTGGCAATCATGAGGGGACAAATGCTAAGAAAATTTGAAGCTAAGTGGGAAGGGCCGTATGTGATTATAAGTGAAAGTAGCAATGGGTATTACAGAATGGAGCATGAAGTCACACGCGAGAGGACTGGACCTCTGAGTGTGAAATGGATTAAATTGTATCAAGCATGAAGTTTCAAACAAAGACAAGGAAAATCAAACAAAACATCCCATGTATATAAAAGCATGTCAATATTTCTATCAAAGTACAAGGATATATAGCAAAATACAAGAATATATACAAGTGATGAACTAGAAAAGATCTCGAGTAATGGGATCTGATAACTTGAAACCTTCATGCTCCTCTAAATAAAAATGGGCATGCTCAAGATGCTTAGCTGAATCCTGAAGTTTCTTCTCATCCTCCTCGAGCAGTGCTAACTGTCTGCGGGTCTCTGCGATCTCTGCTTGTTTTCTTTGAAGAGCCTCGCGTCCCCTCAGCTCGACAAGATGGTGATCATAGAGCCTCTAAATGACAGTCAGACGGGTCTCCCACCAAGAAACATTCATCCCAACCTTTTTCCAGTCCTTTATGCGAGCATGGCATCTCGGAAGAGTATCTAGGACGAGATCCTGAATGGTAGTCTCCGAAAGGGTCCTGAACACATCTGCAACAAGCTGAAGGTGGACCGTCTGCAAGAGTGGCTCATGAACTTCCATGTGAGTAAAAGTCTCTGGATGAGCTGCCTCTATTAAATTTAGCACTGGTATGTCGCGAGGATAGCAGAACCACTGATGCCAAGGTACTGGCACTAAGGAAGTAGTGTCATAATCAGGAACCCGGGGAAGAACACGAGAAGAAGAAACTTGGTCGTGAAAGACTTGTTCGCGAGGATCTTTGGCAATGACGCGAGCAAGATCGCGAGGCTCTGATACAATGTCGCGAGAAGGAGATAGAGGTGCCTTTATATGAGTCTCAGTAGGAGAACCTGGAGGGAACACTGTCTGACCCTCAGAAATCCCCCGAGCATCATGAAGTAGCTCATCAATCATCTCTTGAGCTTCGGAGTTTATACCTAAAATAAAAAGGGGGAAAGGAGAAAAGACATGTTAAAATCACATTTTGACATTAAGAAGTCAAATAGAAGAACAAAGGAAAAAGCAAAGTACCTTCCTCACCTCCCTCAGCTTCTGGGAGAGGGGTGCCAAATATGGATCTCTTAATACTAGGATGATCTGCGAAGGTTGCAGCAACCTCGGATGCAAGATCACCACGAAGAGGCTACAAATGCCTATTATCAAAATCAGGGTCCTTTGCTCTATCATCAACGACCTTTGGGGAAACTGGGATGGAAGGCAACTTGGGCGAGGCCTCGCAAGAACTGTGGTCTCTTCAACCACGCAACCTGAGGATATTTCATGATCTACTTCTGGAGTGGAGGTCGCGGATATGACACTGTCGCGAGATGAATAGGGAGTATCATCATCTTCTTCCTCTTCAAGAGTAGGCTTGCCGAATAATGAGTTGATGGTGAGGTGGTCCTCATCATCAGATGATGCTGTGACAGAATGAAGGCCACCTCCCGGAGAGGCTGGAGCACATGGAGATAAAGTCTCGCGAGGACCTAAAACAAGGATAAATGAGAAGTATTAAAAATAAGGAATCAGAAACTGGAAATAAGTAATTAAGAAAAAAAAAAGAGTTTGAAGCTTACTCTGGGAAAGCGCTGTACTGGGTAAATCGGAAAGTATACTGGCGACTTCTGTCTCCTCTACCTCATCTGCAGCCCTCCTCTCCTCGACCACACGAGCAACAGTGTCAAGCAAGGATGAGGTCGCATCAGCCTTCTTTTTGTTCTTTAACTTCTCCAAAGCAAGCCGCCGCCTTTCGGCCTGGGATGCCTCTTCTGAGGTAAGGTCGGAAGCACCAAGAAGTGGAATGACAGACGAAGATTTGTGTTTTCGCACCAAAGGAAAATCATCCGCTGAAATAGTCTGCGAAACCTTGACAAGTTTTCTTTTTCTCTTCGCAAGGGGAACATTGTCCAGTACTACTGCATCGGAAAGATTTTTAAGTCTTATAGATAAGGGAACTTGGTCCAATGAATCAGTCGAGACGCTGGTAGTACCTGTAGCTTAGGCGCTGAAACGCTGTAAGAAGAGCAAGAAGAGTTAGTAACGGCAAAAGAAAATACATAACGCATTGAAAAAAGGAAGGGGAGAAGTTAGAAATTTACCAGACGCCTCGCGATAGGCTCCTCGCGGATGACCTTCCCGTGGTGAGGCTCCCCGCGATTTGGTGGTACCGCGAGAGGGATCTCCTCGCGATGAGACCGCTTGCGAGTCGCTGTTTTGGGTTTCTGAGGTTGTGAAGGTTGAGCATGATGTTTGGGCGTAGTCTTGGCTCTAGCCTTGCGAAGCTTCAAAGACTGATCTCCAATGAAGATTGAAACTGGAATAGGAACAGGGGGAGTTTCAGCCATGAAACTTTGAAATTGCACAAGTTGCTCCTTCTAGAATTCATGATAGGCTGCAGTCACTCCACCTCTGCGAGTGCCAGGCTGAATAAAAATAACGGTAGAAAATATATGGACACTCCTTTCAATTGACTCCCGATAGGCAATGAAGCACCTGTCAAAATTATCCTCGCGCTATAGAGGAAGTGGATGGGGAATAGCCTGATCAAAGCCTAATTGTCTTGTTACACGTGATGGGTTATAAGGTGTGATGGTATCAAATGTCTCGCTGAAAACAGGGAGGTGGCACTTGTGGGTAATAGCCGCAAAAATGAGGTGATCATCTACTGCTATATCATATGATACTATCTCTTCCTGTGGGTAAAAATCAGGAGAGTAGAAACCCTCCAAAGAGGTGGCGTATGGACGCCAAGAAAATTCAGAAAGTATATCAATGAATGAGGAAATGACTTTTGAGGATGAGTGAGAAGTCCAGCGGGTAGCCCGCGACTTCAAAAGAGCAGGGACAGTGGTTTCTAAAGAGTGAGGAAAAAGGGAAGAAGGAATGGGAGCATAATTTGGGAAGCGCTCGAAAAGAAAAAGGGTAAGAAATGTACCTGAAATATGAGTACTAATTTCATACCTACCCAATGAACGTGCAAAATCATTCGCAAGAGTATCCAGTTGCGAATAAAGGGTGCCAAGGAAAAGTGGGGCCAAGGCAATTCGCACACCTCGCGAAAGCATGCCTGCTAGAAGGAACACCATACGACTGGGAGCAGGCAGCATAGGACAACTTCGGGCGACTAGATATGGCTTGTTCAGGAAGAAGTACACCCTTATCAAACCAGCTTCCCCGCTTGCAAGCATATTTGCCACAATCGCGAAGTTGATTAAGAATCTTCTTGTCTTCATCCTCAACTAGAGGCGCCTTGATAGGGCGTGAATCAAGGACAGGCAGCCGAAATAGAACCACCACATCTTCAATGGTAGGAGTGAACTCCCCCCAGGAAGCAACGAAGGTGTGGGAAAATGTGCTCCAGTGCGAGATGAAAGTAGTCAGTGCATCCACATCACGACGGACATAGAAATCCGAAAACAGCTCTATGGACTCAAGAAGGCCAGCCTTGGCCAAGATGGCGCGATGACGGTCTTGAGTAAGAATGTGACTGGACCACATCTTCCAGTCACTAATGGGGGCAACATGTCCCTCATACTCAATGAAGGAAAAAGGTGTGTCACCCCTCTCCACAAGAAGGCGTGGAATAGAGAGTGGGGGAATAAAAGCAGTTGTTGCTTCATTATCAGGATCAAGGGTAAGAGGTGGGCTCGAAATAGAAGGGGAAGTAAAATCTCTCGCGGAATCCCAGAATGTGTCTTGAGAGTTTAAGAAAGGTGCTTTCTTCCACTCTGAGACATCAGGAACAGAGGGAGCAATCCCGGAAGGAGGTGCAAGAAGTTTTGGTGTAGAAGTTTTTGTCATGGTGGAGTAAACTTGCGAATAAGCTTTGAAAATCAAGGGGGTATGCGCGAAGAAGGATTGGGTTATGAGAAACGGGTGCAAAATGAAAGGCTTGAAAAAATAGTGCTCTGAGGAAAATATAAGTGTGAAAAAAAAATGGCATGACAAAAATATATAAGTGATAGGCGCGGAAACCGAAGCGGCGCATTAAATGCGCGAGGAAGGCGAAATGTCGCCTGGCTAAGCGCTTAAAAAAGAGTCGCGGATCTGAAAATATGGACAGATTGGGAAAAATAACAAAGATATGGGGAAAAGTGAAATATGTACATACATAAGTTTGACCGAAAATCATAAAAACAAAGAAGGAAGGGTTGCGGATCGGAAATAATAGTCGCGAGATGCAGAAGGGTCGCGGAAAGGCGGAAAACATGCTTCACCCACAAAAGAAACGGAGAATCAGCATGGGGAAAAACAACTTTCAAACAGCGAAATGAAGTACTATCATTCGCAAGGCCACATGTTATTGCGCTTTAATACTTGGCTAAGAATCAAAGCGCAATGGGGAAAAATGTAAAGGTGGTAACTCGCGACAAGGTTGATCCGCAAGGACTTATTTATCTGGGACATGGCCCAAGGATTAAATTATCTGGGATATGGCCCAGGATTGGAAATATTTGGGGAAACCGGCCCAAGTAAAAGATTATTCGGGTGATTGACCCAAATAATTGATTACTTGGGGAAATAGCCCAAATATAGGTTTTACGTGAGAGCTTGCATTATACAGAGGGAGGTATGAGGGGCTGATGTGTTTTATAGCTCGCATCAGAAACTCATAACCCTATATGCTGCTCGCGTAGGGAATACTACTTGGAATCTAGGGGAAATGCCGGGGATGAGTGAATAGTGGGTCGCGACCTTATTTACATAATCCTAAGCAAGAGTACCTTAGAGAGGCCGATAGTATTCAGGGACATGACCAAGACATGCATGATTGGTTATGACCTGGCAAAGCTATAACGGCATCCTTGGCTAAGGATAAATCAGATCCGAGATGAAATAGGCGCGGATCACGGGGCACGGCGCACAACATGACCCATGCATGAGATTACGCGAATCCGTTTTGCGTAGTCAAATGCGAGATGACACTATGCCAGGTATTTATGACGCGCTGTATAAATCGGCGCATGGGATTACGCGAATCCGTTTCGCGCAGTCAAGTGCGCGAGATGATATTTTGCAGGGTATTTATATCGCGGATTGGTACGCAGGGACCATGTCGCGAGACAGGTGCTGATGTGGCGATATAAATCCGCGAGGATCAATGAGCACTCACGTCTATAAATAGAGGTGCGAGGGCTCACTTGTGGAGGACGTTTCCCGGGGACCTAGAGAGAGAAATTCTTAGAGAGAGAGAAAGCATTTCTCAATCATTTTTTTACTCGCTATCTTTTCCTCCATTTTCTCTTTCATTTTCTCTGTAAAGAAAATCAAAATCAATAAAAGCATCATTGTCGTTGTTTTTACTGACGAACTTGTGCAGAAACTATCTTCGCATCATAACCTGCGAACCCCTACACATGTCAATTGGAAAAAAACCTGCATTTACAAAATATAAGTGCCGCTCACAGCGAGCCAAAAGAATCTATTTTACAAGTTTTTCAACTTCAAGCTAACATGCTAGCTTTAACAAAAATAATACTAGTGTTATTACATCAAAAGAGCAACAAAAATAAAAATAAAAATAACTTGGGAATAAAATCCGCCGGTATCCACAGAGCTAAACGTCGTCAGTAGTTGGCTTATTTCCTGAAAAATGTTTATTTAAGAACATTTATAGTATTATTTGTGTTTGACATGTTCAAGACAATAACCATGTTGAGTGAATTGTTATGTTGAGAGTTTTGTGTTTTTGAAATTGAGTTGTTTGTATATTCGTTTCTATCTCGAGAAAGAAGTCAAGGAGTGTGTCAAAGCAAAGAAAACTACCGGAGGGCAAAATCGTCATTTTCCAGACATCGTCACATCACCGGAGGGCAAAAATGTCATTTCCAGACATCATGACTTCAACTAAAAGCATCAGAATTTCGAGATGACCAGTCTAGCTCAAGTATAAAAAAACTACAAAAGATGCAACATACCTACATTGTTAGAGGCTGAAATAGGACAAATTGGCTCTGACCTACGCTGTGATTTTAGAGCTGGGAGGGGACCCTACGCCCTAGACCTACGCCCAAGCGTAGGTCCAAATAAAGTGATTATTGAGCCTATCATCAAGAGCTTGAAGTCAACTTTCCAACGATATATTACCCATCTCAATCCAATGTGTGTAGCTCCAGATATGATCAAAAGAGTCAGAGGTGTCCTGCAGAAAAAGATGGAAATTTCATAATCGAGTTGAAATTTTATTTTGACTCAAATTGATTCGTGTTGACCCGGATGACCTTGAGTTCGACCCAAACACCTATAAGAACGTGTATATCACATATTATACCATATTAAAGGGTTTGAGTCAGTTGAGTGTGTGAAATTACATAAAAGGGTAAGGTTAGGGTTTCTCCTCTGCATGGTGTATAAATACCAAGTTCTACAAGAGAGGAGGTAACGTCTTGAGAGATCTCTGCAGTATTTTATCGTTCATATTCTTTTACAGAGATATTGATATAGAGAGAGAAAATATCATTGAGTGATTATTCTAGTTCTCTCTTGTTTTGGAGTTGATTCTATCGTGCTTCTATATCGACGATCTTATGCATGATTGAATCATATAGATTCTGAAAAATCTACACACCGCTGATTGCAACGAGGTTGCTTTGATTCGTTGAAGAATGGAGCCGTCTGAGTGCGGAGATTAGAGCAAGAAGCTTCGTGGTTATTTGATCTGTTGAGAAACAGAGCCGTCAATGTACGGAGCGGAGTGAGAGCTTTGTGGAATGCGAGTGAATCTAGACTTTCAGACGTCGAGTGAAGAACAACAGATTGCATTTGTTATAAGTACTATTTTTATAGAGTCTGTACAAATTCTCTGATTCATAGTGCATCGATACTTTAGTGTATCTGTGGTTTTTACTTGGAGTATTTCCAAGGTTTTCCATGTAAAAATATCGTGTCTCTATCTTGCTTTATTTTCTGCACTATATTAATGTTTGTTTGATATTGCTTGAATGATGTGATTTGAGAATTAGGGTTTTATGATTCGATTAAAATTAATTTTTTTGCAATTAAATATTATTTTATCAATAAATCCACAAAAAGCCTATTCACGTCCCCTCTAAGCTATTTTCACCATTGTCTAGGTAATATCAATTGGTATCAGAGTGTGGCTGTCCTGATTTAGGTTAACTACCTAGAGTTAGATCTTGAACTTAGACGATGGACGTACCTCGTGAAGGAGGTTCCATATCTAGGTCCCATTGGTTTGATGACTTAAATTACACATATTGGAAAGCGAGAATGATAGCGTTTTTGAAATTGCTAGATAAGAGAGCTTGGCTAGTCATAGAGGTAAGATATTCACGGCCCATTGTGAAAGATGTTGTTACTAATGAATCTAGGGTAAAACCATCGAGTGAGTGGACCACTGCTAAAACAAATAGTGTTAGTTGGAATTCAAAAGCTTTGAATGCGTTGTATAATGCAGTGACTGAGAGTGAGTTTAAGAGAATAATCACATGTGAATTTGCAAAAGAAGCTTGTGACATTCTCCAAGTAACTCATGAGGGAACTTCAAAAGTTAAATAGTCGAAACTCCAAATTCAAAATTCAAAATTTGAACAACTTAGGATGGAGGAGAATGAAGTTTTTGGTGATTTTGAGGCTAGGTTAACTGACATTGTAACTGGTTGTCACAATCTAGGATAACCTATTTCCGAGGCGACCATTGTGAAGAAAATCCTTAGGTCTTTGCCTGAATGTTTTCGGTCTAAGGTTACCGTCATATCTAAAATCATGAGTTTCAAGGAAATTAAACTTGAAGAGTTGGCTGGTAATTTGAAATCGTATGAGATGGAGATGTGTGATCAATCCTCTAAAAAGCCAAGCAGCATAAAAGCGAATGACATAGCTTTGAAAATCACTAAGGAGAGTCCTAGTGAGTCGGATGAAGAAGGTGAGAGTAAACCAAGTCAGTTTGACATAATCATGAAGTAGTTTCATAAATTTTTAAAATCTTCTTGCGGTAAAGAATTGATTAAAGAATAAAATTTTGGAGATAAATCACATGATTCTAAAAATAAAAAAATCCAAAATAGGAATGATAAGTTTATTCATAAAAAGAAGAAACATTAATGTTTTGAGTGTCAAGGGTTCAGTCGCATAGCTGCTGAGTGTGCTAATAAGTTGAAAAAGGAAAAAGGTTTGGCTACTACTTGGAGTGATGGATCAGCTAGTGATTCGACGTATTCAGAGGTAGGAGATGAGATCGAGAATTTCACCGTGTTTGCTGCACAAAGTAAGGAGGTCAGTGAAGTTGCTGCAAGTTGGGCAATGTTTGAGGATGATGATTCTGAGGATAATGAAAATTGTGGGGATTCATATGAAGATGCATACAATAAATTGTATGAAAAATTCGTGCAGGTTAGCAAAGTGTACTCAAAATTTTTGGTTGAATACAACAATGTTGATAAGGAAAGACAGTCCTTAAGAGAAAAAATGACCAAGTCTGAACAAGAAATGACTCAGGCTTTGAAGAGGGTAGATGGTCTCAATGAAGAATTAGAAACTCTAAGATTGAAATTGAGTGAGAAATCTACAAGGATTGAAAGTTTGGAAAAGGAATTGAAGGATGTTAACTCAACTATTCATAGATGGTCTAATGGAACTAATAAGCTTGATCACATGTTGAGTGTAGGAAAGTCAACAGGAAATACTTAGGGGTTGGGATTCATAGGAATGAGTGATCCTAACATTGTTTCCAAAACAAACTTCATTAAGGTTTCCTAAGTAGCATCTAGTTATTCTCAAGGTAAGTTTGATAGGAATCTTAATGCTCGATCTTATGTCAGAAAACCTATTGAGAGTAAGCATCCCTTTACCTCTAGAGTCAATAAGGGTTCAAATAATATTTTTCAAAGGTTTATTCCAGTCTGTCATCACTGTGGAGTGAAAGGTTACATTCGACCCGTATGTTCAAAGTTAAGAGGAAAAACTTTGAAATCTGAGAGGAAGCATAGAATTAAGAAAAGACCCAATGTTGAAAGTTAAATTCGGGTGTTGAGTGAAGAGGTTGACTAAGCTAGCAAATAGAGCACCAAAAATTAAACAAATGTGGGTTAGAAAAGATGAATTGTATTGTTTGGTTGCTTATATTGCATGTTTAGCACGTGACTCTAATTCTGAGAAAGGTCTCGAGTATATATCAACAGATTATCAGTCAACAGACATTTCTACGAAACCATTAGATTTTCAAAAGCATATGCATTTTAGAAAATCTGGTGGCATATTATCATTTGGATAAATGTCTTCATATGTATCATTCTAGAAATATCTTGTATTATATTTTTCTCCTAGAATTGATACATTATCATGCATTTTGTTTTATTTACATGTTTGTTTTTGTTTTGCTACTATTAGGATTATTCATGCATGCATCCTTATGACAAAAATTCCATAAAAATTAAAACAAAAATTTCTTAGCATGTTGAACTTGGTTAAAGGTACAAATGATTGTCATATTTCACTCTATTCTCATATTTACTTTTCTTATTATGCTTATGAGAGTTGGAATTGTTAGTCTGACAAGAGGTTATGAGTTATTCACTTGACATGTTTAAGTATTATTTTTGAAACTCATCAACTTTAGGTGCTTGTTTTACTTCGGAAATGACTGCAATACTTGTTGAAATTTTTAGTCTTTTTCATCTAATCCGAAATGATATGTAGGTTCATGAGCTATGCTAGATTAATCTATGGTTTGAAATATTTTTGCACACTTATGAATATTGTGGTGAAGTTGAAAAGAGAAAATAATGACATGTTGAAAATATAAAAATGCAAAAAGTAGTTCTTCGATCTGAGTAACCGGGCCTCTTGCCTCAGTAAGCATTGAGTGTTCACGTAAAAAGGAGAGAATGCTAATGAGCATAAATTACATGGAAAAAGCTCGGGCCTAGTTGGTTGTGACTAAAAATCCCCGCTGAAAAGTCCGGAGCTTAAAAAGACAAAAAGGGATATGGTGAAAAAGTTAAAAAGGTGCAAAGAATAAATTGTGTGACAATAGGATATTATTATTTTTTTAAAATAAACAATAAGGTCCAAGTGAATGATTTGATTTCTAGCTTAGTTTTTGAACTGAATTATCATCACGATTAGTGAAGAATATTATCAGAATTAGTACATATTGCTTTCATCTTAGGGTTTACTTGCACCTGAATATTTTTTATATATGCAAATGTTATGTAAAGCTTGCCTTGTGACTACTTATATCTACAAGATATATGTATTCATTTTATTGACTATCATGTGTATAATAGCTAAGTCAAATATGCGTATATGATGTGTTAATGAATAACTCATTGTCTATACTGCCTTGCTCACATGGTTCTAAGAACAAAATTATTTTTGGTTGTTTTGCATTCTACATTCATGCATTAGTCTTAAGTTCATGCAATGTAGAGATTTATCTTACTTAAGAATCTGGATATATTCTAATAGAGTACTTTATCTTAGTATTTAGTGCTTGGCTTAGATTCTCTTGAGTATCCTCTGTGATATTTTCCCTGTGTGTTCATCTTAAGGCTTTCCCTTGTTTCTCTCATGTGCTTTGATTATTTGTATTGTTCCTTGTCATTTTAATGACAAAAAGGGGGAGAAATATTGAGTAAGGGGGAGTAATGGTTTTAGGGGGAGAAGTATTAAGTAAGGGGATAAATATTTTGTTTGAGGGGAGTATATTCTCAGGGGGGGAAGGAGTATGATGATCATTATGATTGCATTGGTGTTGATTTTCTTATGATCATTATATTGGTTTATATCTGTTTTCCACACTTGCGTTTAATGGTTTGTACAGTATTGTGGTTACAGGATTGGTAGACCGTCATGAAAGCAAGGTGACAGTTTATATCTATGTTTGTAGTTGTGTGTTCATAGATATAGATGTTATGTTGTTATTTGTGAGGCTATATTGTAAAACATGATTTTGTCTCAGAAATGTCAAGGGGGAGATTGTAAAAAAATTTATAATATTATTTGTGTTCGACATGTTCTAAACAATAACCATGTTGAGTGAATTGTCATGTTGAGAGTTTTGTGTTTTTGCAATTGAGTTGTTAGTATGTTCATTTCTATCTCGAGAAAGAAGTCAAAGAGCGTGTCAAAGCAAAGAAAGCTACCGGAGGGTAAACTCATCATTTTCCAGACATCGTCACTTCACTGGAGGGCAAAAATGTCATTTCCAAATATCATGACTTCAACTAAAAGCATCAGGAGTTCGAGATGAATAGTCTAGCTAAAATATGAAAAAACTGCAAAATATGTAACATACCTACGTTGTCAAAGGCTGAAACAGGATAAATTAGCTCTGACCTACGTTGTGGTTTTAGAGCTGGGAGGGGACCTTATGCCCTACACCTACGCCCAAGAGTAGGTCCCAAGCGTAGGTTTAAATAAGATTATTCTTAAGCCTATCATCAAGAGCCTGAAGTCAGCTTTCCAACGATATATTACACATCTCAATCCAATATGTGTAGCTCCAGATATGATAAAAAGAGTCAGAGGTGTCCTGCAGAAAAAGCTGGAAATTTCATAATCGGGCTGAAATTTTATTTTGACTCAAATTGATTTGTGTTGACTCGGATGATCTTGAGTTCGACCCAAACACCTATAAGAACGTGTATATCACATATTATACATCATATTAAAGGGTTTGGCTTAGTTGAGTGTGAAATTACATAAAAGGGTAAGATTAGGGTTTCTCCTCAGCATGGCCTATAAATACCAAGTTCTACAAGAAAGGAGGTAACGTCTTGAGAGATCTCTGCAGTATTTTATCGTTTATATTATTCTACAGAGATATTGATATATAGAGAGAAAATATCATTGAGTGATTCTTCTAGTTCTCTATTGTTTTGGAGTTGATTATATTGTGCTTCTACATCGACGATCTTATGCACAATTGAATCATATAGATTCTGAAAAATATACACACCACTGATTGCAACGAGTTTGCTTTGATCCGTTAAAGAACGGAGCCGTCTGAGTACGGAGATTGGAGTAAGAAGCTTAGTGGTTATTTGATATGTTGAGAAATAGAGTCGTTAGTGTACGGAGCAGAGCGAGAACTTCGTGGAGCGTGAGTGAATTTAGACTTTCAAACGCCGAGTGAAGAACAACATATTACATTGGTTATAAGTACTGTTTTCATAGAGTCTGCACAAATTCTCTAATTCATAGTGCATTGATACTCGAGCGTATCCATGGTTTCTACTTGGAGTATTTCCATGGTTTTCCACATAAAAATATCGTGTGTCTATCTTGCTTTATTTTCTGCACTATATTAATGTTTGGTTGATATTGCTTGAATGATGTGATTTGACAATTAGGGTTTTGTGATTTGATTAAAATTGACTTTTCCGCAATTAAATATTATTTTGTCAATAAATTCACAAAAATCCTATTCACCTCTCCTCTAGGATATTTTCACTATCGTCTAGGTAATTTTAGTTTATAACAATGGGGTGGGCAATGAAGCTCAGTAGGAACGCGTTATCCGCTTCATCTCTCGATCGTACAAGCATACTAATCAACCCAAGGTTCATGTTTTTAAGCCTTTTATTCACGGAATTTCTCACCATGGACAAAGTGCCAATTCGAGACCCAACGCCCCATCACCCCCAAGTTCACAATTAGGATATCAATATAAAGCATATATAAACTATGATAAGTAAATAAACATGTATGGAATACATGATGAAATGATTGCCCCATGAACACACACACACCGGATGCAAGTGACCTCAACACCCACATGTGACTCAACTAATGCACTCGAAACTACAGAATTTCCAACATATGGCTGAAGCCCAAATATGTTATACTACACTCATTTAATTGGACTACTAATCCAAATGTTCATGCGCAACCTCATGGCCTTGTCTTAGGGTCTTTCACCCTAGGGCTCCGAGTCCTTCTTGCTATGCCGTAAAACTTTTATAAAAACCTTTGGAGAATAACTCCACACCAAACTTTTATAAACACAACCCATGTGTAAAAAGTATGCAACTCAGGGACACATCAATGCAATAATCATGCAACAATACACAAGCAATATTCATGCTTATAAACCGGAAATTTACACTTAGGTAATTTACCGAAAATTATCATATAACACAATTCACATACTCAATGTGAAAATAACAAATATAATATCACAATTATGCAATTAAACTGGAAATTAACATTTAAGCCATTAAACCTAATTTTTCATAATTTCCCTAATTCTAACATATGTGTATATATGTTTTAAAAGTGAGTTTAATAGTTCTAATAGTTCAATTTCATGCTCAATTAAATAATTAAAGCACAAACTCATGAAACTGAACCAAAAACGGATAAAACCCCTAGCTCACCGATTTGGAAGAAAAAATCCCCAAATTTAGCGAAACCGAAACAGAGCTACGGAAAATCCAAACTGGTTAAAAGCAAGCCCGCACTCACAGGAGTGCACTTTCAACTCGGCTCACCCAAAAGCTCAAAACTAGAAAACCCGCTCGCCGAAAAAGGTACTCCGATCGGCGATCCAAACACGACCACATAAACCCCTTGACCACCTATACAACATACTAGAATCATACGGTTTAATTCTAAAGGGAACTAGATTAAATCGTAGAGAGAAGTAAAGAAAATAAAATACTACTAAAGAATTTTCACAAAAGGGAAAACCACATACTAATAACGGTACCAAAACGAAGCTTGTGACGCGAGGACAAATTTTCTAGTTTGGTCCAAAGTGAGAATCCAACTTGAGAAGCAAGGAGAAAGAGAAATAACTTTTCGTCCATAAAGTCAAAAGGTAAATTTAATTACACTCCAACCTCTTATCTCACCCAAAAATGCGTAAAGACCCCCAAAACAAATACCGCAAACCCAAAATAACACCGAATGCAAATAAAATAAAATATACCAGGAATAAAACCTAAATATTTTGCCCACAGGAAATGCTCCGGGCCCATTGAAACACAATCCGAACCTCGAAAAGTTTGAAAAATCAAGTCACCAAAATGACTAAATGACCCCGAAAATACTAACCGGACACTTCCTGATGCATGAAAACACATGAAACACCATGCAATGCCATGAAATGATGACGTCATGAATTAAATAAATTCGGAAAATAAATAAAGAAAAAAAAAACCTAGACATTACAATTGCAAAGTTAAATTTGGCAATTTTCCAGTTAACTACTGGTCAACGAGCACTGACTACCTCCCGGAGTGCGATTCCGGTGGTCAACGAGCACTGACTACCTCCCGGAGTGCGATTCCGGTGATCAGAAAGGGGAGGCAAAAATGAGGTATCTTCAAAATCTCTATAATATTAGGTGAAGAGTATAATGTTGTTGGATCCACTTTAGGGATGTACATAAATAATCATACAATAACTCATAAACACCAATCATAGAAGACATTAACCAATTTTGAAGCAGATTTATTGGTTCTTGGTTATTAAATCAATTGTTGACCTAAATTAGTAAATATGTGCGCGTATTTAATGTTGGTTGCACAATTAGTTCTTTAAATATTAATGTGTGTAGTTAACAATTACTTTCATTGAATCCCTTAATGATTTATAGTACATTTATGCAATTTAATGTGTGATTTTGTTACTAAAGGCTTAATGGCCAAACGGTACTGACCTTTACCCCTGAATGGAAGGTCAAGAATTCGAACCTCAGTAGAGATATTGTGTGTGAATTTCTTACATTTAAAAAAACATGTGTGATTGTGTTGGGTCTGCACCCCCATTTGAGATAGGTTGAATAGAACAATAAATCTTTATTTTACATACATTGGCATCAATTTTTTACCAATTTGTGTATGTCATGTCAATTCAAATACCGAATATGTTCAAACTTGGTTTTTTTTGTGCAATATACATAAAGGTATAATATGCGGTTCTCATTCATATATTATAATGTTTTATTATATTTCTGCATATCTTCATACACATTTGTATATGTCTGACATAGTTGTATAATATATAATAATGAAATTCCAATTTAGTGAAGGAAATATTTAAATTACTAGTGTTATGTAATTGGAATTTACTATGCTTCTTGGAGTTTGGTTGTAATGATTCAGTTAATTCATATGAATAAAATTTACCCCACTACTTGAAATTGATTTTAATTGATTGTACCACTAAATGCAATATTTGTTTATTTTATGAGAACAGGGCCACATATAGGCATACATTCTATTCATTAACTATTTAATTAACATTAGATGTTACCCTTTTAGGTTGTATGAAATGTTATTGGCACAAAATAATGGCACATACTCAATTTATGCAGTTTCTCCCTATTTTATATATTCGGGCCTATGTTTTGTTATTTGCAGTGGTGTCAATCCATGATTTTTTATGTTTTCATTATCTTAGCTTTCATTGTTTTAGTAAAAGATGGTCACAAAATGTATGATTCATTAGACATACACATTTATCCCAGTATTCAAACTAGGACAATGTACCTGATGAAGTGATATAGCACACATATTGTCATTATCCTTGTTGTGTTTACATGTCCACATAGATATGAGTCCATGTAGATACTTATACTTTCATGGTTCTTATATCAACATGAAAAAAGGCCACAAAAAAAACTGTAAGAATATTTTTGTATACTGTTTATTTATGGTATGTTCTAGAAAATAATCATGTTGAGTGTTAGATAGGTCAGTTTGGTGTTAATGATATCGATAAGCTTCTTCAAAAGCAGAATCAAACATTGAAGTAATGAAGAAGACAAGTGAAGCACGAAAGTGAGCATATTGAGGAAAAATGTCTCCTGGAGCGCTAAAACGACATTTTCCGAAGCCGTCACTTCAAGAAAAAAGTATCGTGAGTTCAAGAGGGTCTTTTTGACACAGTTGTAAAGAAAAGTGGTTATGACAAAAATACCTACGTTTAAGCCTACGCTTTCAGTTTCAAAAAGTGGCTGAAAAACACATTTCTACGCTTGGAGGTACGCTTGAAGCGTACGCTGATTTTTCCTGCGATGTCCAAATTGTTCGAGGGTTGGTTTTATGATATGACCACGACTTATATACATCAAAGTGCATTCTATATACAATATATTCACCAGAATATAGGGTTTGGATGTGAAATTACAAGAAAGGGCAAACTTAGGGTTTAAATCATCATTGTCTATATATACCCAAGTCTACAACAAGAGAAGACACGTCTTGAAGAATTCTTTGCAAATTTTCTACAACTTCATTTTCTTCTTCTACAGAGATATACATATGATGAGAGAATATTATTGAGTGATTAGAAATATACAAGTTCTCTCTTGTTATTGGACGTTTTCAATCGTGCTTCTACATCGACAATTTCTATGCACGATTAAATGGTATAGTTGCTGAAAAATTCACACACCGTTTATAGCAACGTGGTTCCTTTGATCCGTTGAAGAACGGAGTCGCCTGTGCGCAGAGATTGATACGGAGGCTTTGTGGTGATTTTGATCTGTTGAGAAGCAGAGCCGCCAGAGTATGGAGATCGAAGCGAGAGCTTCGTGGAACGCTAGTGAATCTAGACTTTCAAACGTCGAGTGAAGAATAACAAATTACAGCGGTTGTAAATTTTGTTTTCATAGAGTCTGTACAAATTCTCTAATTCATAGTGCATCAATACCCGAGTGTATCCGTGATTTTTACTTGGAATCTTTCCAAGGTATAAGTGTGGAAATTGTCTTAGCCCACCAGAGCCTTCAAGGTCAAGCCCATCAGGCTACTGACCCAATAAGATTTCTGTAAGCCCAATGATTAGGCCCATTGTATTTGTGTATTTCTTTAGAAAAAAAAATGATGATGTAATCAAAGCATTATTGTCTTAATGGGCTTCAAGCCCATTAAGAAAATGTATAAAAGGAAAATCAAAAATTTAATAAAGCTATTCTCTTGTGTTGTGCAAATTTCAGCATTTACACATTGGCGCCGTATGTGGGAAGCGCAACGAGGAGTTCCTGATTTTTCAAATCCGCCCTTCGAGATTTGAAAAATCGCCTCCTTCTTCCCATCTCAAAAAGATGAGTCTGTTTGTCAAACAAAAATAAACTATCATTTTCAAAAACCTTCACTCACTACCCCCCCGGACAGAGATATCAATCACACGTTCACAGGCAGACGTTCAACCCATTGCAGGCAATCGTGCAGAGGGTTCCATGGAGCAAATTCTCCAACGCTTGGTAGCTGCTGAGGAACGTAGCGTGACCTTGGAAAGACAGAATGTGGAACTCATGGCGAGGTTGGCTCCACAGCCTGCTGCCCCACCGTTGGTTGTAGATGACCATCCGGTGGCGGCGGTCGACCATTCCTTGAACCAGTAGGGTAGCGACAGACCTGAAGAGCATGCCGAGTCTTCTCAGCGCTCAGGAAAGGCTCCAGCAACCGACGAGTCTATAACCCCCCAGAAACTTCAAGCAATGATGGATGAATTCCAAAGGAAAGTTCTCGGGGACTTGAGGTCCCGATCTACCGATGACATGGTCATCCAGGCATCCACTGAATTGATATAGTCACCCTTCATTCACGAAATAACCCAAGATCCTTTCCCAAAGAAGTTCATTATGCCCCAATTCAGCCCATATGATGGCACAAGGGACCCCGAAGAACACATATACCAGATCCATTAGAAGATGACCATGTACGCTGACAACGAGTCCCTGCTTTGCAAAGTGTTCTCCACAAGCCTTGCTGAGGCCGCCCTATTATGGTTTAGGAAGCAGCCACCCCGATCCATTGGCAGCTGACAGCAGTTGACCAGGCTCTTCATCGCCCAGTATTATGGAAACAAGAGACAGAAGAAAACCATATCCTGCCTCTTCACCATGATCCAGGAGAAATGAGAGTCATTGAAAATTTTTCTATCCCGATTCAACATCGAATCCTCTTATGTGGATAATTGTGACCAGCACTCTGCAGTTGAGGCATTCAGGATGGCCCTCATTCTAGGAACTAAGTTCCATCAGTCTTTGGTCAAGCGCCCTCCATCGGGCATTGGGGAGCTAAACTCTAGGGTCCAGGGATACTTGAGAATTGAAGAAGAGGAAACTATCAGGCAAAGGAGATCAGCCTTTGTCGGTCTTGGGATTCAGTCCAAGGATCGGTTGACCGATCGAAAGCGATTAGCCCCACCGGGATCGTCAGCCCCACCGGGATTATCAGTCCCAAAACCGTTCAAATGCCCCAGGTTCGAAGAAAGGTTGACACCCCTGAAGGTTAGCCTTGCAAAAATTTACCAGGAGAACAAAGCTAAAGGAATTTTCCAGCAACCCCCCACCATGAGACATCCACTTGACCAGAGGGACAAGTCAAAACACTGCACTTTCCACGGTGATTTCGGGCACATCACGAGATTACGTCCAACGAGACAGACCAAGGACCGATCAACGTGCCCTCGGCGCCCCTCGGAACCCCTCGGATCACGCCGGAACTATCTGCGGAAAGCTCACAAGATGAGAAGAGTCAACGAGATCAGTGAAGCCCACCATAAAGCAGGGGAAACGCAGATCACTTTCTCGGTGACGGACCTTCGAGGTGTCCAAACCCCGCATGAAGACCCTTTGGTTGTGACCCTAATGGTGGTCAACTGTCTTATGAAAAGAGTCATGATCAATCCTGGGAGTAGTGCCAACATCATCACCAAATGGGCTTTCGAAAAGCTCGAAATCAATCCATCTGAAGTTGTGGCATCCCGGTGCCCCATCGCAGGTTTTGACGGTAGGCAAATCAAGCCGATCGGGGAAGTTCAGTTACCGGTGTCTGCCGCTCATAGGACCCTAAACGAGACATTCGTTGTAGTAGATGCCAAACCTTCATATAATCTGCTCATGGGAAGGGGATGGATTCACCGAATGCAAGGTGTGCCTTTGACTCTTCACCAGGTCATGAGATGTTTAAGCCCCGACGGTATAGGTACCATTGATGTCAAAGGCGACCAGATGGCCGCCAAGGAATGCTATGCGATCACCCTGAAAGAGATTCGGAAGGTGCAGGCCCCAATGACACCCCGCTCCAAGGAGCAAAGCTAAGGTTCCAAATAACAATTAAAGGAGGGGGATTCGGGTACCCCAATTGTGGTTGAACCACTACAGCCGGTCTGTGTTGTGCCCGACAGCCCGGAAAAGTTACTTTTGTAGGTACACACCTCACCGATCCTGAATTTAAGGAACTAACACAATTGTTGCAGTACAACTTTGATGTCTTCGCATGGGAGCATACAGACATGCCAGGGATCTATCCTGATGTTTCGCAGCACTCATTGCATGTTGACCCAAATGTTAAACCAATCAGGTAAAAGCAAAGGTGCATGGGGGCACATCGGAACCAAATTATAGCAGATGAGGTTTCCAGATTGCTCCAGGATGGCTTCCTCAGGGAGGTCAGATATCCCGAATGGCTTGCCAACGTAGTGGTCGTGCAGAAGAAGAACGGCAAATGGAGGGTTTTTGTTGACTTTACCGACCTAAACAAGGCATACCCGAATGACAGCTTTCCACTCCCAAAGATCGACCAGATGGTTGATGCTACCGCTGGCTATGATCGTCTAACTTTTCTGGATGCCTATTCAGGTTACAACCAAATAAAAATGAACACGACGGATGAGGAAAATACCTCTTTCATTACTGAAACAGGTACATACTACTTTAAAGTTATGCCTTTCGGACTAAAAAATGCAGGTGCTACTTTCCAGAGATTAGTTAACAAGATCTTTAACGGTATGATGGTCACAGTAATCGAAGCCTACATCGATGACACTGTGGTCAAGAGCAGAAAGAAGGAGGACCATCTCACCCACTTGCGCCAAGTGTTTGCCACCCTCAGGTCACATGGTATGAAGCTTAACCTAGCGAAATGCTCTTTTGGTGTATCATCTGGACAGTTCCTGGGGCACATCGTGGACCGGACCGGGATCCAGGCCAACCCGACACAAGTCAAGGCCCTGATAGAAATGAAGGAGCCCCAGACATATAAAGACATTCAAGTCTTGACGGGAATAGTGGTTGCACTTAGCAGATTCATTTCACGACTCACTGATCGATGCCGACCATTCTTTCAGACAATAAAAGCGAAGAAGGGAGAGATCTGGGGTCCTGAACAATCGGAGGCCCTGACAAGGTTAAAAGAGTACTTAACCATGACCCCCATCCTGTCCACACCAACTCTCGATGAAGTCTTATACCTGTATTTAGCAGTATCCTCTACGTCAACCAGCGTCGCCCTCATCAGAGAGGACGTGAACCTTCAAATGCCAATATTCTACACTAGCAAATCTTTGGCTGAGGCAGAAACCAGATATAGCAAACAAAAAAAACTGATTATGTCACTGGTGAATGCCAAGAGAAGGCTAAGGCATTACTTTGAAGCCCACCCGATCGTCGTCCCAATAGCTATACCCCTACGGGTTATTATGTTGAGGCCTGACCTCTCAGGGCGAATCTCTAAATGGGCCATCGAGTTGGGCATATACGATTTGACATACATACCCCGGGTTTCCATCAAATGACAGACAGTAGCGTACTTTTTGCTCGAAAGTGAAATTGAAGAGCCAGACCAGAAAAGTGAACTGAACACATGGAAGATTTTTATGGATGGATCAGCCAGCTCTTCCGGATCAGGAATTGGTTTGGAAATCTTAACACTTGATGGGACACGCCTTCATATGTCAGTGCAACTACAGTTCCCAGCCACAAACAATGAGGCAGAGTATGAGGCCGTCGTATCCGGATTGAGGATAGCCCGAAGCCTCCAGATTTAGTCCTTAGCAGTACATAGTGATTCTCAGCTGGTTGTCCGTCAAATCAACGGGGAGTACGAAACAAAGGATCCGAAAATAGAGTCGTATCGGGCACTCGTTTTGAAAGAGACAGAAAGTTTTCAAAGAATAACCTTCACCCAAATCCCCAGGAGTGAAAACTCTGAAGCTGACCACCTGGCCAATCAGGCATCCTCAGCCGGAGAAGACCTGACCCGGGTTGCACTGATAGATTTTATTCAGAGGCCCAGTATTCAGGAGCCCGAACGAGTAATACTCATCCCATAGGAGCCCAGCTAGATGGATCCCCTGATGGATTACCTGCGAAATGGAACTATTCTCGAAAACAAAGCTGAAGCTTACAAGATCAGGAGGAATTCAGCCCAGTACTCAATCATAAAATGGGCAACTCTACCGAAAGTCCTTTTTCGGTCCTTACCTGAGATGTATTACACCGTCAGAATCTAGAACAGTGATGCAGGAAGTTCACAGTGGGGCTTGTGAAAACCACTTCGGCGGCAGATCCCTTGCCCATAAGATACTATCTCAAGGGTACTTCTGGCCCTACCTGTCACGGGATGCCGAGGAGTACGTCCGAAGGTGCAAGCCCTGTCAAATGCACGGGGATGCTATCCATCGGCCACCTGAGTTCTTGCATCCCACTATAGTACAACACCCATTCGCCCGATGGGGAATGGATATAGTGGGACCCCTCCCGAAAGCAATCCGGTCGAATGCGTACATCCTTCTGGCAACTGACTATTTCACCAAATGGGTGGAAGCGGAAGCCTATCCCACCGTCAAAGGTAGCCACGTCATCAAATTCATATGGACCCACATAATATGCAGATTCGAGCTACCGAGGACGATCATGATGGATAACAGAACAAATCTGGACAACAAGGGGGTTAGAGCGTTCTTTGCCGAGCATGGTATCAACTAGAACACGTCTTCCGTCGGCTACCCGCAAGGGAACGGGCAGGCGAAAAGGATAAATTGAACTATATTCAACACCCTGGCCAAAAAACTTGAAAAATCCAAAGGGGCCTGGCTAGAGAAACTGCCTGAAGTTCTCTGGTCGTACAGAATGACTCCGAGACAACCCACTGGAGAGACCCCCTTTGCCATGGCGTACGGTGCTGAAGCTGTGATTCCGACAGAGATCAGTGTTCCAACCCTCCGGAGCGAGGTCTGGATTGAAGGACCAAGTAACCAGCACTTGGCTCAAAATCTTGATCTTCTGGATGAAAGAAGAGAGGCTGCCGGGATCAGGATGGCCGCCTACCAACAGCAAGTTCGGAACCACTTCAATCAAAGAGTCAAAAGAAGAGAGTTCCAGGTCGGAGACATGGTCCTTAGGCGCAAAATCGGGCTCGTAGGCAAGCTCAAGTAGCCTTGGGAGGGCCCGTACACCATCACCGAAGTCATCGGTCGCGGAGTATACCGAGTCCGTAGGAATATTGATGGCGGAATGGAACCAAACTCCCAGAACGCCTCTCGCCTGAAGAGGTACTACCCTTAATGGGCCAAGTCCTGTTTTTACTTTGATCTTTTTGTAAAAAGGCTATAGTACCTGATCAGTAAAAATCATTATTATGGCAAAATAAATCATAAAAATCTACTGAAATGCAAAGAGATCAAAGTTCCAAAAACAAACTAAGTGTTGCATTGTCCTTCGCATGGCCTGAAGTGCCCGAAGACACAACACAGATCCTGAAGAGATCAAAGTTCCAAAAACAAACTAAGTGTTGCATTGTCCTTCGCATGGCCTGAAGTGTCCGAAGACACAACACAGATCCTGAAGAGATCAAAGTTCCAAAAACAAACTAAGTGTTGCATTGTCCTTCGCATGGCCTGAAGTGCCCAAAGACACAACACAGATCTTGAAGAGATCAAAGTTCCAAAAACAAACTAAGTGTTGCATTGTCCTTCGCATGGCCTGAAGTGCCCGAAGACACAACACATATCCTGAAGAGATCAAAGTTCCAAAAACAAACCAAGTGTTGCATTGCCTTTCGCATGGCTTGAAGTGCCCGAAAGACACAGCACAGATCCTGAAGAGATCAGAGTCCCAAAAGAAAATCAAGTGTTGCATTGTCTACCGCATGGCATGAAGTTCCCGAAGGCAAAACACTGATCCTGAATTTATCACAAAATTTGTAAAAATAAACTAAGTGGACAAAAAATGTGATCCTTCATTTAAAATAGGCCACAGTGGCCAAGGCTTACAATATGTCTTATAAACACAAAAATCCTAAGGGCCAACACTGGTGCCCAACTCATTAGGATTCAATGGAACAATGGTCCCATTAGGAACTGGAGGATAAGAGGGGGCGGTGATACTTGTCCCTGGGAGAGGCTTGGTGAGGAACTTGCAGAAACGAACGTCATCTGGACCACCGACCGGATCATCGTACGGAGAAGCGATGCCCAAACTCTCGCCCAGTTCCTTCACCGAGGTAAAAGTCCTTTCGTCAATGGGTTTTTGCATATCATTGAAACATGACCTCCAACCGAACCCGATTCGGTACTGAGAAGTTTCGCAAAAACGCTTGTACATTTTGTTTCCACCCCGGTGGCACATCTCCACCCCCGACCTCTCCATGGCAAGGAGATTCTCAATCTCTGCCCTCTCCTCTAAGAGCCTCGAATTGGAGGCCGACAGGCTCTCATTGTTAGCTTTCTGAGGCTCTCATTCTCAGCCTTTAAAGCCTCCGTTTCAGCAAAAATGGCCCACCGGACTGCCTCCATCTCTTTAATCTTATCTTGAGCAGTCTGATGTTGCTGCTCTGCAGAGATATCCCTCTGAGTCTGAACATCCAACTTTTCATTGGATATGGACAGCTGGTTGACAACCTTCATCCGGGAGTCCTCTTTCAGCCTCAGAAGCTCATTAGATTTCTGGAGCAACTTGGTATCCTCCTCCATCTTTGCATTGTAGGTCTAGGTCAAATAAATCATCTGCCAAAAATACAAGTGTTAGCCCGACAAAGAAATAAATAAATGTTGAAGTACGACTGAGGAAGCAACAGGTTGAAGCGGTACCTTCATCGCTACCTCTGGACCTGTCAGGGCCAATTCCTCCCGGTCGATTATCCTCAGCCTCCTTCGATCAACGGGCATCCAGATCTGTGAGCCCATTGCCCGAAGAGTAACATCGTTGCGTGCCCTACAACCAGAAAGTCACTGCCCGGGAGTGTAATCTTCGGCGCCCATGGCACTGGTCGCTCCACTTCAGTTGCAACCCCACTGTCATCCAGTACGATGGGAGACGACTGTGTGGTCGTACGGGGCCTGACAGACCAGTTGGGTAGATTCTCATCTGATCAGGGATGTCGTGTCCCCGTCAGGCTTGTTTCCCCTTCAACCAGCCGAAATTCAGGAGTGGGAACGTCCCCTGAAGGTCGAATAACCTCCTCTGATATTGGAGGAGGAGTCTGACCGATTTGAACATTTCCCATCGGTGGAGGTGGAGTTACCGGGGTATTCTCCACCGGTGGCAGGAGAATGGGCCCAGATGGAAGAGTTGGAACACTTTGTGACCCCTGCCCGCTTTGACTCTCACCAGGAGTTGGAGTTGTCACTTGAGGGCCAATTGCCCGCTTGGACTTCTTTTTCAACACTGCCTGCGGGATTCTCAGCATTTCTGTTGATAGGGCCTGCAAATTAGAACCCGTCAGGAAACTATTACACATCCTTAAAGGCTGCCCCCAAATTTTTTATTTAAGCAGTTCAAAGCGGGTTCTGATATAATTTGAAGTTTTAAATTCATCGGGTGCTCCCAGAAACTCAAGCACATGGAGGCCTAACTTATCATTGCACTAATCGCAGTTGCATGACCCCCTATGGAATGGCTTGAATGAAGGGAATAGGGGTCGGTCAAACTCGTTGGGGACTTTGAATCTTGATGAGCTTGGAAGTCTCCAATTCCCGCTCACCAAGATCATTCTTTCCTTCCACCCTTTGTTGGACTTTTCAGTGCCATCACAAATATTCCTCCCACTCAGAGGGAAAAGATTGTACCGGCCTCTACAGTCCTTCTGGGCCTGTATTTTGTAACAGAGCAGAATTTCCACAAGTCCAAGGTCTAGGCCCAAATCCCGGTTGATCATCAAGATCATAGCCAAGACCCTGAAGAAGTTAGGCCCCACCTGAAGCGGGGCCAGACCCAGGGTAGCTAAGGTATAAAGGAAAAAGGGCTGTATCGAGAATCTAAAGACCTGAAGGTGAAAGGCTGACAACAGAATCTGGTGGTCCAAAACCCCCTCACCCTTCCTGAAATCATATTTTTTAGGATAGTTTTTAATAATTACCCCATCGGGTATCCCACATTTCACCCTTAACCTTTTTAGCACTGTCTCTACCCTATGTGTGGGAGGGAGGGGGTCAACATAAAATTGGTCTCTCGAACCCCCTGCAGCCGGATCCCCAGCTGCTGCGACGTTTTGGTTGACTTCCGGTGGACTAGACACAACTGTCCTAACTACCTCTACTGAGGGCGAACTAAGAGAGGCATCCGGATCCACATAATAGGGCAAGCGGTCGCTACCCGACCGGGTATCATCACTATCAGACATTTTGAAAAGAAAGACACGAAGTTGAAATGAGAGAACTTACTCTAAAATGAATCCCGAAAAGGTTTCGGATGCTTTCCGGAGAAAGGAGATAGACTCTGGCAATGATAAGTAAAAAGCTCAGGTGCAGAGAGTTTGCTGAAATTTGCAAGTTGTGAAAAGGAATAAATCTTCAACATGTACAGCCGATATTTATAGGAGTCTCAAAGACGCCTGAAAAGCCGTACGCTTGGGAAGCGAAGCGTCACCTCGCTTCACGTGCGCCTCCTCGGCCTCCCTTCTTGCCAATCGACGCTATCCGGATCACAAGTTTCAAATATTGCAATGATTATGCAGCCATCACATTAATTGGATGAGCCACGTCACCCCGACAGGGGCGATGTATTCAATTTTCCACCCTTCCTTCTCCCTTATGGGCCTGGTCGCCCGATAGCCCATCAAGAAGAAGTGGGCCTGTGTAAGTGTGGAAATTGTCTTAGCCCACCAGAGCCTTCCAAGGTCAAGCCCATCAGGCTACTAACCCAATAAGATTTCTGTAAGCCCAATGATTAAGCGCATTGTATTTGTGTATTTCTTTAGAAAACAAAAATGATGATGTAATCAAAGCATTATTGTCTCAATGGGCTTCAAGCCCATTAAGAAAATGTATAAAAGGAAAATCAAAAATTTAATAAAGCTATTCTCTTGTGTTGTGTAAATTTGAGCATTTACACAAGGTTTTCCACGTAAAAAATCTTTGTGTCTTCTCATGATTTATTTTCTACACTTATATTCATATTTTCTTGATTGATATGATTTGAGAATTGATTTGAGAATTAGGATTTATGACTAATTAAAATTGAATTTCTGCTAAATAATTTTAATTATTCATAAAATCGACAAAAAGCCTATTCACCCCCCCTATGTTGTTTTCACTATCGTCTAGGTAATTTTGATTGGTATCAGAACAAGGTTGCCCCGATTTAGGTTAACTACCTAGGGTTAGATCGTGGACTTAGACGATGGAGATGTCTCGTGAAGGAGGTTCCATATCTAGATCCCCTTTGTTTGATGGCTCGAATTACACATATTGGAAAATGAGGATGAGAGCGTTTTTAGAAATCTTTAGATGAAAGAGCGTGGAATGCTGTTGAAGTAGGATATTCACCTTCTACTGTGAAAGATGACACGACCAGTGAATCAACACCAAAACTGTCAAGCGAGTGGACTGATGCTGAGACGAATAGTGCAAATTAGAACTCGAAGGCGTAGAATGCGTTATATAATGTTATAACTCCGATTGAGTTCAAGAGGATTGCTACGTGCGTAATTGACAAGGAAGCTTGGGACATTCTCCAAGTCACTCATGAAGGAACGTCGAAGGTGAAACAATCAAAGCTTCAAATTTTGAATTCTCAATTTGAACAACTGAAGATGGAGGAAGATGAAGTCTTTGCCAACTTTGAGACTAGATTAACTGATATTGTGACAGGATGTTATAATCTAGGTGAGCCTATTCCCGATACTACTATAGTGAAGAAAATCCTTAGGTCTCTCCTTGAACGTTTTTTATGTAAGGTCACTGTCATCTTAGAGGTCATGAGTCTTAAAGAAATTAAGGTTGAAGAATTGGCTGTAAATTTAAAATATTATGAGATGGAGATGTTAAAAAATCCCCCTAATAAGGCTAGTGTCACAAAAGAGAATAACATAGCTTTCAAAACCACTAGGGTAGATCGTGTTGAACTTGATGAAGAAAGTGAGTTGAGTCTGAATGATATTGTCATGTTTGCTATGAGGTTTAACAAATTTGTTAGGGCTAAACAGAATGGCCAAGGACAAAAATTTGGGGATAAGTTGGGTGAGTCTAGAAATAGAAATAAGACTCAAACTAGGAAGGACAAGTCTGATCCTAAAAAGAAGAAACCCAAATGTTTTGAATGTCAAAGATATGGTCATATAGCTGTAGAGCGTGCAAACACTTTGAAAAAATCCAAGGGATTAGCTGTCAGTTGGGATGATGACTCTGACAATGGATCAACTAGTGATGCGACAGAATCAGAAGTAGGTGAAGATTCTGAGAATTTCACTGTGTTTGTTGTACAGAGCAAGGAGGTTAAAGAAGTTGTTTCAAGTTTGGCAATGTCTGAAGAAGAAGGTTCTGAGAGTGATTAAGACTGTGATGAAACGCTTCAAGAGTCTTATAATAAATTACTTAATAAGACCTCACAACTTCACAAGAATCACATGAAACTGTTGACTAAAAGTCTTAACATGGACAAAGAATTGCATTCTTTAAAAGACGAATTAACAAATAGTTCTCAAACTCTAAATCTTCTATAGACCCAAAAGGTCAAGTTGATTGAGGATTTGAACAAGTCTGAACTTGAAATGACTGAGGCTTTGAAGTTAGTAGATAGTCTAAATAAGGATTTGGTTGAGAAGTCTACTAAGATTGAAAATTTGGAAAAAGAACTGAAAGATGCTAATTCAACTATTCAGAAGTGGCCTAGTGGAACTCTTAAGCTTAATCATATGTTGAGTGTAGGAAAGTTCGCAGAAAATACAAAAGGACTAGGTTTTGTTAGAGTATTTCAAAATTCGAATGTTGCTACAAAAACCACCTTTGTGAAAGCCACTCATGTACCATCTAGTTCTTCTCATGGAAATTCAAATTGGAATCCTAGGGCTCAATCCTATGTCAAAAGACCTATTGAAAACAAACCCTTCCTTACCCCTACATATCCTAGGAGGTCAATTGATTGAGCTCAGAGGTTCGTTCCTATTTATCACCACTATACTGTGGTGTCAGTGGTCACATTCGACCAAGGTGTTCGAAGTTGAGAGGGAAGACTCTGCAATCAGTGCAGGAACAAAGAGTTCAACATGAAGATCATGTTCAAGATCAAATTCGAATGTTGAATGAAAAAAAGAAAAAGAATGAGATGTTTAAAATATAAAAATACAAAAAAGTAGTTCTTCAATCTGAGTAACCGGGCCTCTTTCCTCAGTAAGCATTAAGTGTTCACATAAAAATGATAGAATACTAATGAACATAAATCCCATAGAAGAAGCTCGGGCCCAGTTGGTCGGGACTAAAAATCCTCGCTCAAAAGTCCGGAGCTTAAAAGGACAAAAAGGGATATGGTGAAAAAGTTGAAAAGATGAAAAAGAGGAAATTGTGTGACAAAGAGAAAGTATCTTTTATTTTTTGCCTTCTAGTTTGGATCTTGGATTGAATTATCATCATGGTTGATACGGAGATTATCAGGTTTAGTATGTATTATTTTCATCTTACCTTAGTGTTTGCACATGAGAATTTTCATATATATATATATATATATTTGTAAAATTTGAGTTGTAAATTCTTGAGTTTATAAGGTATGTGTGCTGATTTTCTTCTATACCGTGTGTATAATGGTCGAGTTAAATCTGAGAATATGATGTGTTAATGATTGAATTTGTGTCTCTACTGCCTTGCTCACAGATTTCTAAAAAAAACACAATTTTATTTTTATTTTTTTGCATTCATGTATTAGTAGTAGGGTTATGCATAGTAGAGATTTTTGTTACCTTAAGAATTTGGATATGATCTTATAAGAGTTATGTATCTTGGTGTTTTTCCTTGAGTACTTCCTTGCATCTCTCTACATTGTTGTTGTGGCATATACTCTCTTTGCTTGACATTTTAGTGACAAAAAGAGGGATAAGTATTAAGTGAGGGGGATAGATTATTTGATTGATTAAGAGGGAGAAGTATTTAGGAAGAGGGAGTATATTCTCAGGGGGAGAATGATGATCATTATATGTGCATTGTTGTTATGATTTTATGATGATCATTATGTTGGTTTATATCTGTTTTCCACACTTGCGTTTAATGGTTTGTTCAGTGTTGCGGTTACAGGATTGGTTGTCATGAAAGCAAGGTGACAGTTTATATCTATGTTTATTGGTGTGTTCATAGGTATAGATGTTATGTTGTTATTTGTAAGCCTATATTGTAAACACATGGTTTTGTCTCAAAAATGTCAAAGGGGAGATTGTAAGAACATTTTTGTATACTATTTATTTATGGCATGTTCTAGACAATAACCATGTTGAGTGTTAGATAGGTCAGTTTGGTGTTAATGACATTGATAAGCTTCATCAAAGGCAGAATCAAGCATTGAGTAATGAAGAATATAAGTGAAACACGAAAGTGAGCATATTGAGGAACAATGTCTCCTGGATGGCTAAAACGACATTTTTCGAAGCTGTCATTTCAAGCAAAAAGTATCATGGGTTCAAAAGGATTATTTTGGCGCAATTATGAAGAAAAATGATTTTGACAAAAGTACCTACATCGACAATTTCTATGCACGATTGAATGGTATAGTTGCTGAAACATTTACACACCGTTTATAGCAACATGGTTGCTTAGATCCGCTGAAGAACGGAGCCGTCTGTGTGCGAAGATCGAAGCGGAGGCTTCGTGGTGATTTTAATCTATTGAGAAGCAAAGTCGTCAGAGTATGGAGATCGGAGCGAGAGATTCGTGGAGCGCGAGTGAATCTAGAATTTCAGACGTCGAGTGAGAAACAACAAACTACAACGGTTGTAAGTTCTGTTTTCATAGTCTGTACAAATTCTCTGATTCATAGTGCATCGATACCCGAGTGCATCCATGGTTTTTACTTGGAGACTTTCCAAGGTTTTCCACGTAAAAAATCTTTGTGTCTTCTCATGATTTATTTTCTGCACTTATATTAATATTTGCTTGATTGATCTGATTAGAGAATTGATTTGAGAATTAGGGTTTATGACTAATTAAAATTGAATTTCTTCTAAATAATTTTAATTGTTCATAAAATCGACAAAACGCCTATTCAACCCCTCTAAGTTGTTTTCACTATCGTTTCAAGAACTAACTTGTTCATGCATTAACTGTTAATATGCTATATTATATTTCCAGAAAAGTTTTGTGGTTTGTTGTGTGCACACTTAACTTGAATTTTCTTGTTGGCATTTGTATGATATTTTATTGATTTGTCACATTATATTTTGGTAAGAAACATCATATAATATGGTTGTTTACTGATTATTTACCAATTTCCTCGAACATATTTAAATTCTTAGCATAATTGTTTTTTTCAATATAGTACATTTTAATTTATTACCTAATATGTTTGTTCCATTTTTTGTTTACTATAATTTTGGAGTGTTCTGATGGGACCCGAAGCTTTTGTGATTGTTTCTAATAGTGAATCGAACAATGAATCAATATTCTTCTAGTTGATTAGATATTTTCTCTAAACATGCATTTTGAATCCGAAGAGAATGCTCATGCATACTATAATGCGTATGGTTTGAAGTTGGGCTTTAGTATACGCCGTGAGTACCGAAACATTAGTTGTGTTGATAATAGAATAACCTCCAAGTTTTTTGTATGCGTTAAAGAGGGTATTAGATTGAAGGACAATCGTGACTACAAGAACAAGATGGCACAGGCTTAAATGCGTTGCGGATGTCACGCACGTGTGCTAATTAATTACGTCTTCAACATCCAAAATTAGTTCTTGAGCATAACCATCAGTTGATGTTAGAAGAATGCAGCCACATGTTGCCATCGTAGAGGAATATCAATGATGTTCATGCTATTGATGTGGAACTTGTTGCCGATACAGGTATTCTTGTCTATCAAACTTATGAGTTAAATTCACGTCAATTCGGTGATCAAGAATCAATTAGATTCACTAAAGTTGACATCCAAAATCACATATGTTTAAGAAGGCAACGTGATTCAGCAAAGAGGGAGGCATCCTAGCTAACTGATAATTTCCACAAACAAAGATGTGAAGATCCTCATTTTATCCATGTCGTTTAGTTGGACTGTGACAAGATGATTACCATTGTTTTCTGAACAGATTCCAAAATGATAAGTGACTACAGAAAAATCGGAGATATGGAAACTTTCGATACCACCTACAAACTGGTGCATGGAAACCTTCCATTTGGCTTTCGATAGGTGTCAAATATTAGTTATTTTGACCCCTTAACTCACAATTGTTACGTTCCTTCATTCCATTATTTGGTATTTTTCTGTTATTTGCATGTTAAAGCATGTTTCAAGAGCTTAATGAAAAAATGGAGCTAACTTCAGTGAATTAACTGAAGAGTGTGTTCTTTCTATCCAATAGGACAGTCAAAGAGGCAATCCAAGAAAAAAATGGCTCCCGGAGGGCAAAAATGTCATTTTCAGAAGAAGTCATCTCTAGCAAAAAGTATCGTGAGTTCGAGACAGATGTTTTGGCGCATTCACAGAGAAAAAAATGGTTTTCCATAAAAATCCTACGCTTGTGCCTACACTTCCAGTACCAAAAGGATGCTAGAATTGCAAAATCTACGCTTGGACCTACGCTTGAAGCATAGCCCCCAAGCGTAAGTGCGACAAGTTTTTGCTGGTTTTGAGTGACTTTTCCTGTTCCACCCCCAGCTTATTTGGATGACGTGCCCGCAAGTCCAGACCTCTATGTTGGCTTTGAAATTTACTTTCGGCAAACGATTCCAAAATTGATGATAACAAACCATTGAAGAGTGTTTGATACTAATGAATTATCAAGTTTATATTTTCAGCAAAAGACAGGTAAACGACTCAGAAATCAAACTCGGAAAGGAAACGACTCAAAAAGCAAGCTCAGAAAGAAAGCTTGATTTAAAGCGAAAAGTTGTGAAATAAATTGAAGCGCAAATGGAAAATCAATTAATTCAACGGCAAAGACGAAAGTCGAAGACTCAAGACTCGGGGTAGATAGGTTGGGGAGCGATCATTGTAACAAGGTAATTTTATATGTCGATATTATCGTATAAGTTCAAGTATAAAATGAACCAAACTCAAATGGAATGAAAAACGTTTTACCGAACTTAAACGGAAAGAAAAATATTTTTATTAAATATTTTTCAAGTTGTAGTCCACTAGAATCACCCTGTATATTTTCTAATAGTCGACTAAAACAATCAGTAGCTTCAGGCTTTTCATCCACATCGAAATAGTCGATTGAAATAAGCTTGAGTCGACTAGACTACATCTTGTAGTCGACTAGAACTCAATCTAGTCGACTAGATGGTCCAATGTAGTCGACTAGAACTCAATCTAGTTGACTAGATGGTCCAAAGTAGTCGACTAGTTTGTTCCTTAAATTCTGCAGATTCGGCACAAACATTTTCCATGTTTTAAGCAGATATTTATGGACTTCAAACGACTTTGTTTTCTCAAATACAATATTCATTCTTCAAAACCTAAATTTATTGATATATATAGAATGAGATATGTGTATTCAAATCCAAGAGAGTTGAATCAAATAGAGAAAGAAGTCTTTATCTTCTACAGAAAGTTTTCTGCAAAATCCATTGAAGGCAAGAAGCAAAAATCTGATTTTCTGTAAAATCTTTGAAAATCAAAAACTCTAGTTTCTCTTCTTATTCTCCAAAGATTATTCATTGATATATCCTTTAAGAATATATTTCTAGAGCTATTTAAAAATCACCAAATACACTTGAGCTTATATTGATTTATCTTCCATAAAAACCTTTGGGTTTTCAGTGTTTTTGTTCTTGAGTGATTTTATTGATTACATACGAATTTGTAATCTCGGACAAGTGAAGTCCACCGTTTGTTCAAGAGAGGATTGTTCTCTTGATTGAGAGACAAGCTCGAGAGGCTTGTGATTGTAAAGGTTCGCCATTCCACCTGTGAAGGAAGGGCCATAGTGAAAGGATCTGGAAAAGTCTTAAGAAGGGGTTATTGAGCCGAGGAGTAGGAGTTACCGAACCTCGAAAAATCACGGTGTCAATTTATCTATATCTCTCTCTTTATTTCATTAATTTGCATGCTATATTTAATTGAATATCTTGTATGCTAATTAGTCTTGTGATTAACTGTTTGATAAATTGAATTGAATTTATTCACTTGACTATTGAAGAAATTGAGTATTGAATATATATATATATATATATATATATATATATATATATATATATATATATATATATATATAGTTCCAATTTTGAAAAGAAGTAGAATTATTTTTGAACACCCTATTCACCCCCCCCCCCCCCTCTAGGGCTAATTAGTGACTAACACTCTATATACATGTGTATACACTTATATTTAGGGTTTTGATGAGTTTTGAGAGTGAAAATATTGAAAAGGGACTCTATATGCCATTGACTATATATACAAGACCATACATCATTCACGGGAGAATTCTGAAGGTTCTGATTGATAGAGGCTGGTTGGTTCTGTGAGACATTCATTCAGGAGGTTTATTCATTCAGACTTGCTACTGTTGAGAACCATATTCAAACCTAGAGATCCGAATAAGAGGATTATGGAGAGCATTTCTACATCAACGATGCAGTCACCTTCTACCATGGCCAACTAACTCGGTATCTAGGGTTTACTAGCAAAACCCTAGCCAAGTAATGTAGTTCTTTTATTGTTTTTAACTGTAAACGAGGGGAAAATGTGACCATACTGTGATGATTGTAGTAGTTAAGAAACCGTACTAATTTACAATATAAAATTATATGTTTGTTCTAAATTCTTGTTTTAAATGGAATAAATATATTATTTTGCATTATTATGATTATTCAATATGGGCTGGAACTTAGATGATTAATCATGGTTTTTTACACAATGGTGGTAATGAAACTTAGAACCCTAGATTGACACAGGTCGTGCCTTGGCGATATAATATAGACATGTTTTAGTTTATTTTCATTCATTAGGAGTAGATTAGAGTAATATAATTGACATGTACTAGTTAGGTCAGTCATGAGACTGGTTGTCGCGATCTGGTTGATGGTACTCCTTTTTGGGGTATTATTTAGCTATCTGCGATACGACCTGATTCACAATTATGGATCTCCCTCTTACAGTTGAAACGGTGATGAACTATACTATGCGGTTAGTGGTGGATTGATGAAAACTCTAGTTTTCTCTCTCATTTGAATCACAACCAATTTACTTATTTTTTTTAGATAATTTATAGTTAAAATAGATAATTTGGTATTTGACCACCCAAATAAACAATTTTCAGAAAATATAATTCAGTGTTTTTAAAATTATTAAAGTGAATAATTTCAGTCTCTGTGGGATTGATATCCCTTACTCAAGCCGCTTTGTTATTCTACAATTGATACGTGCGCTTGCGAATGGTAAAATCTAAAGTCATTAAGGTGTTGTTTTTAACCACATATTTTATACACCTGACATATACATCACGTTTTTGGCGTCGTTCCCAAGGACTAAGCATTGTTCAATAGCTTTAGTAATTTATTTGCATTGCATTATTGTAACTGTAGCTAAAGTGAGATTTTTGTGTGATGGACAGATACTCTAAAAAGCGTGAAAGGGAACATCGGAACTTTTAAAGTTGCGTCTAGAACTTTTGTGAGTTTTAGTTACTTAGATTTTTGCATATTAATTATTGCTTTAATTTTTATAATTTAGAAGTAGTTAAGTTAGATTAGATTTTATTTCAGAAAATTTCAAAGATAATAAAATAATAGTTCTTAGTCTAACGTATGACCGATAGATCGACTCGTTCTAATCCAAGTACTGCGTTAGTCGTTTACGATCTTGAGATCGAAAGGACTCTCCATTGCTTAAATCGATCTATTAAAAAGTGTAATCGTCGGCAAGAAGAAACAATGGGTGACCACAGACCCGCCCCGCCGAGGGCCCCAAAGACATCATTGAAGGGATATTACGCACCTGATGTGTATGACTTTTATGCAAATTTTCCAGAGGAAGATGGAGCAAAACACTTCAAGATCAAGACAAGCATCATCAATATGCTTCCAAAAGTTTTAAGCCTTAGGATAGAGGACCCATATCAGCACATCAATGATTTCTTAGAAGTCGCATCCACTATTAGGTATGATAATTTTTCCAAAAATAACTTGCGAGGGAGATTATTCCCTCGGTCATTAAAAGACAAAGCTAAAAGATGGTACATCAAAGTAGCTCAAGAAATAAAAATTGATTGGGACGCCCTTTAAAAAGAATTCATTGAAAAACACTATCCAATAGGAAAAACCTCAGAAGGACAAGATGCAATCCAAAGCTTTAGGCAAGTGCCTGGCGAACATTTTCATGATGCTTGGGAAAGATATAATGAAATTTTGTATAAATGCCCCCATCATAGGTTTTCCGACCAAGATATTGCTAAAAACATTTACATGGGACTTGGTGAAACTCATAAGACTTTAGTAGACGCGGCCACGCGGGGTCAGTTTACTTTAAAGCTAGCTAAAGAACTTTTGGATATATTTGATAATATCAATGAAAACACAATCCAATACCAATCTAAGTTGAGGTCTAGAGGTGGACAACAGGATAGGAGATCCAAAAATTCTTATGTTGTGGATCATGATGATGTGAGAGATACCATGGCATTATTTGGAGAGGGATTGAAGAGAATTGATAAATACCTTCAGCAAAATCATTCCCTTCCTAGAGAGACATATGAAGTCGAAGCTGAGTATTCCCAAATTGAGTGTCAGGAGATAATGGTTGCTGATGCCAGCGCATCATGGAACTATTCCAATAATGCTCATTTCACCAATTCATACACCTCCAATGCCAGAAATCACCCACTCTTGTCTTACAAATCTACTAATTTGGAAAATCCACCACCAAAATTCCAATAAGGGCAATCATACAATCAACAGCCAAGGTTCGCAGAAAGACAACAGTCATACAGCCAAAAGTCAAGGTATACTGAAGGATAGCAATCATATGGCCAACAACCGAGGTTTTAACAGAGTCAGCAATCATTTGACTAACAACCGACAATCATGGCTAGAAATTCTCAGTCCAACTACCAACCAAGAACATCTAATAATTCCCAAACCCTCCGGCCATTCAATAACAACCATACCTTACAGCCTTACAACCTTTCAATAATTCACAAGCTCTACAACCATTTAATAACTTTCAAGAGCTTCAGCTATTCAATAACAATCACGTTGTGCAACCCTATAACTACCAAGCCCAGCCACCAAGAAACCAAACTCCTCCACACGGTTTCCAAACTAGTCGGCTAGAGCAGGTCATAATGGACATTCATAACAAGTTAGGCATTCATACTCAATCTTTAGCATAACTACACATGCAGATGGGCCAAATGGCTAATGAGAGGAATATCAGAGAGCCATGAAAATTTCCAAGTCAGCCAATAGTCAACACTAAGCCACAACAAGCATTGGAGCTTGGATCTTTTGTTAATTATCCTCATGAGTCGGTTTAAGCAATCACGACTCTGAGAAGTGGGAAGGAACTGGATAATGGAGTTGAGGCAGAGCATGAAAAAGGTTGCAGAGAAGAAATGAAGCAAAACAAGAGAAGGGGAAGGAAGCTGAAGAAAAGCAGAGGAAGAAAACTATAAGGAAAGAGGCTGAAAGAATGCAGAAAGACCAACCATCGATGGAAGACAATGTTGATGAGACATTACTTGACGAGCCAGAAAGAGCGCATTATGAGGAGGCAACGTCATTTCCTCAACATCTTAGAGAGCCAGCAAAGTATGGAAAGATGAAAGAATCTGATATGTTAGATACATTCCGATAAATCAAGATCAATTTACCTCTCTTAGATGTAATCGCCCAAATACCACCTTATGCTAAGTTTTTCAAGGATCTTTGCACCCAGAAGAGGAAAAGCAGAGGAAAGAATCCAACAAAATACTCTTGACTGAGCAAGTGAGTTCATTGCTTTTAGCGATACTCCAGCTAAGAGGAAAGATCCCGATGCTCCCACTATTCCTTGTGTCATTGGTGACCAGGAAATTGGTAGAGCTCTTCTTGATCTAGGTGCAAGTATTAACTTACTTCCTTGTTCAGTCTACCAACAGCTAGGGTTGGGTGAGCTCAGTCCCACATCGGTTATCTTGTAATTCGTCGATCGATCAGTCAAACAGGCAAGAGGAGTGCTTGAAGATGTCATTGTACAAGTGGGCAAGTTCTATTTTCTAGTTGACTTTGTAGTCCTGGATATAAAACTTGTCCCTGATACGACGAAGCACATTCTAGTAATATTGGGAAGACCATTCTTAGCTACGGCAAATGCATGCATCAATTATAGAACCGGAGCCATGAATATAATATTTTGCAATATGAAGGTCAGGATGAATGTGTTCAACGGAAGTTACCACTTGCCTGAATCTAGGGAATGTTTTCAGATTAATGAGTACGATGAACTAGACAATATTATATCAGATTTTGCAACTCAAATCTTGAAGGGAGACGAGATGGAGTCATTTATGACTGGAGAAAGGCCAAATGAGGAAGTTGTTGATTGGGAGGCATATTGGAAGATGCAGAATGAAGAGCCGTATGCAATGGAGACTGCATTATACACTCAACCATGGTGGGAGCCGGTTAAACCACTTCCAATAGTTTTAAATATTCCACCAATTCCATCTCTAACTACTCCTCCTACCTTGGAACTCAAGGAATTGCCTAAAAATATGGAGTATGTTTTCTTGGGATCCGATGAGACTCTTCCTGTAATTATATCTTCAAAATTGATAGAGAAACATGAATTGAGTCTAGTCAAGGTTCTGAGTGAGAACAAAGAGGCAATAGGATAGAATGTTGCTGATTTGAAAGGTATATACCCTTTGATTTGCATGCATCGCATACACCTTGAGGAGGATACAAAGCCATCAAGAGAGATACAACGGAGGCTGAATCCCAATATGAAAGAGGTGGTGATGAAAGAAATGCTAAAATTTCTAGATGCGGGTATCATTTATCCCATCTCTAACAGCACATAGGTAAGTCCAACTCAGGTGGTCCCGAAAAAGTAGGGTATTACAGTGGTGCCAAACTCAACAGGTGAGTTAATTCCACAATGCACGACCACGGGATGGTGTGTGTGTATTGATTACAGAAAACTTAATCTGAAAACCAGGAAAGATCATTTTCCATTATCATTCATTGATCAAATCCTGGAGAGATTAGCCGGGCAGAGCTGTTATTGCATCTGGATGGGTATTCCGGCTACAATCAGGTGGCGATTAACCCTATTGATCAGGATAAAACCACATTTACTTGTCTGTATGGCACGTTTGCTTATAAACGGATGTTGTTTAGTTTATGTAATGCGCCAGCAACATTCCAACGGTGTATGATATCTATACTCTCTAACATGGTAGAGAAATTTCTTGAAGTGTTCATGGATGATTTTTCAGTTTTTGGGAAAACCTTTGAAGACTGATTGAGACATCTAGAAATGGTACTCAAGAGATGCAAGGAGACAAATCTGATCCTAAGTTGGGAAAATAGCCATTTCATGGTTCAAGAGGGGATAGTACTGGTCCATATTGTATCAAAGCAAGGGATAGAGGTCGATAAATCAAAAGTGGAGTTAATTTCAAAAGTGTCTACTCCCACATCTGTGAAGTAGATACACTCTTTTCTGGGCCATGCCGGGTTTTACCGAAGGTTTATCAAAGATTTCAGTAAAATCATCCAGCCGATATGCAACTTATTGGCTAAGGACACTACTTTCATTTTTTACGAAGAGTTATTAAATGACTCTGAATGAAGCTCAGATGAACTACACAGCTACCGAGGAAGACTTACTAACAGTTGTCTTCGCTTTGGATAAATTTCGATCATATTTATTAGGCACAAAGGTTGTTGTTTACTCGGATCATGCTGCTTTGAGGCATTTACTGACAAAGAAAGATTCTAAGCCCCGGCTGATTCGATGGATTCTATTGTTGCAAGAATTTGACCTTGAAATCAAAGATAAGAAGGGTTCAGAAAATGTTGTTGTGGATCATTTGTCAAGGATTATTATTGAGTCCACAAAGGAAATTACTACTCTTAAAGATTTTTTCCCGGATGAATATATGTTTAGTGTGGCTATGGTGGAACAAATATCGTGGTATGTTGACATTGACAATTATAAAGCCACTGGTTGAATCCCAAAAGGATGGTCTAAGAATGAGAAAGATTGATTCTTTAGCCAAGTCAAATTCTATATCTAGGATAATCCGGGTTTGTACAAGTATTGCTCTGATCAGATTATCAGGAAATATGTCCCCGAAAGTGAGGTGCAAAGCATACTTACCTTTTGTCACACGCTGGAGTGTGAAGGGAATTTCGGAGCTCAACAGACAACCCATAAGGTGCTGCAGATTGGATTTTACTGGTCATCCATATTCAAGGATGCAGTTGAATTTTGCAAAGCATGTCTGCGGTGTCAAAATCTTGGATCCATATCTCAAAAAGACATGATGCATTTAACCCCGATTATGATTGTAGAATTATTTGATGTGTGGGGTATTGATTTCATGGGACCATTTCCAAAAGCAGATAAGAAGGAGTATATACTTGTGGGGTTGATTATGTTTTGAAATGGGTAGAAGCGATAGCCACCAAACGTGTTGATCATGATGTGGTGGAAGAATTTGTAAAATCAAACATTTTCTCACGATTTGGTATGCCGAGAGTTCTGATCAGTGATGGTGGAAGCCATTTTGACAACTAGTTTCTTTCCGATCTGTGTGAAAAGTATGGTGTCACTCATAGAATTGGTACGCCATATCACCCCCAATCACAAGGTCAAGTAGAAGTTTCTAATATGGAGATTAAAAATATTTTGGTGAAAAAGGTGCGTCCGGATTTGAAGGATTGACCTCGAAGGCTAAATGATGCACTTTGGGCGTACAAAATTGCATTTAAGACACCAATTGGTATGTTGCCATATTGTCTTGTGAATGGTAAAACATGTCATCTCCCTGTAGAGCTGGAACACCGAGCATATTGGGTTGTTCAAAGATTGAATTTTAATATAAAGAAAGCCGGTGCGCAACGGAAACTCCAACTGTAAGAGCTTGAGGAGTTGAGAAATGATGCGTTTGAAAATTCTCGAATTTATAAGGCTCGAACAAAAGCATTCCATAATAAGCACATCAGAAAGAAAGTTTATGAGTCCAACCAAAAGGTTTGGCTATTTAATTCGAGACTCATGTTGTTTCCTGGTAAGCTTTAGTCAAGATAGGATGGGCCATACAAGATTACGAAGGTTTTCCCCCATGGAGTAGTGGAGCTCGATGATCCTGACATTGGAAAGACGTTTATCGTGAATGAGCAAAGATTAAAGAATTATATAGAGGTTCGACCAGTTGAGTCTGTGGTAGAAACGATTGATTTGACTGAACCACCACCCGAGCTGGATAAGCTTGATATTGAGAAGCGGCAGTGTTGAACCAATGATGTTAAACATTGGTACTAGGTAGAGAAGAGTAGCATTGATGCCTAGTTTATATCTGTAGACGATAATTTAGTTATTTCGGCATTTAAGATCGATTTCGTAAAATCGAGTTGCGAGGCCATCATCATTTAAGTATAGAGTGTACATGGAGCCTAGGAATCATTTAGGAAGGATAGATTTGAATGCAGGACAAATTGATGTCAAAAGGAGAAAAATTCAAAATTTGGGTCAGGGACCTACACTTCAAGCGTAGGCCAAGCTATGCTTGAAGCGTAGTTGTACAAGCCGGTTATAAACAGGCCGCGACAGGTTCCCTCCTTCATTCCATTCAAACTCTACATTCTTTCTCAATTCTCCACAATTCTTCAAGAAGTTTGATCCTATTATTTATCCATCTAATTCCTCATCATTCATTTCCAGCAGATCGTCAGATTAGTTGGTGATTCGACCGGATTCGCGTGAAGAACTCGAAAAGTCACTGAAACTCAATTTTTGGAAATCCATCATTTCTCTCGATTCGGTGAGTTTTGTTCCATTATTTTTATTTAATATTACTTATTTAACTATTCTAAACTTGTATTGATGAACGAGTCCAATGAAAATCGTGTTTTGATCCATTTTCTAAAAAGTTGAGTTTTTCGACTTCGAAATTGGATTAAATATCATTTTTTGGGATGAATGCTTATTTAATCATTGTATTGGATATATTTAGATATAGTTTGAGTTTGATTTGGTGTCTGGTTCGTTATTGCTTACTTTTTAAAAATTCCCTATTGTAGGCATGGCACGGACCAAGATGTCGGCGAGGCGAGTGGCTCAGGCTGTCGTTGCAGCTGATTCATCAGTATGACAGAGGTCAAGGTCAAGGTCATTGTCACCTGCACCATCACCTATCCACCACCGTAGCACGCATTCCAGGAGGCCATGGTATATCGATTTGACATCCTTATCTTCCTCATCTTTTGAGGCAGATGAGCCAGAGGGCTCGACACAGGGGTGCGACATCTTATTACCTCATGGTTTCTTAGTGGTTAAGCCAGTTGTTCCACTGGCACCATCACCATCTCCTATGCCAAAACGGTAGGCCGAGCAGATGGATGAGGATATAGAGGGTGATCATGGTCAGTAGGGGGATGACGCCGATGAGAGCGATGATGATGATAGGGCTGATGAGAGGGTGTCGGAACCACTAGTAGAAGGTGACCCGGGAGTTTTGACCACATTTTTACCGGTGCCCCGGATAGCCACAGTTACAGGGTTACTAGACCGGGCTTTCCGGAAGGGTTATCAATAGGAACGGACATACCTCATGAGGATATTCGAGGATTTATATCCAGTGCTAGCCTAAACGATCGATCGATTAAGGGCCCGACATCTTTTTCCTATTCTAGCCTCGGCTACCCCGCACATTTACAAGGATATGATCTAGGAATTCTAGCTGCATATGCGCCATTTCAGTTGGGGGTTGAGACTACGAACAGTGGTCTGAGGTAAAGAGATCGAGATTATTCCCCAGTCGATTTCTAAGGTATGGGGTATTCCAGACGAGTGTTCACCCAACCTGGCTGTTGATTTTTCCCCTATGCCTGAGGCACTCCCGGCTATTTCTGATTTGGTTGTACTACAGACCGACGGGCAGTAGGTCGATGAGCATCGGAACTGTACAAAGAAGATGGAATGTCACCCTATGCTATGGTTCTGGGATGTGATAGTGCAATCTCAGATTCTGCCACACAGCCACACTACTATGTGTTATGCACCATTCCCGACTCTGTACTACGCGTTTGAGTTAGAAAACTGGATTTCTATTCAGTAGATTTTGTGGGGAGGCCTATACACGCACTATATTCATCTGCGCAAGAAGTCCAAGGTGAAGCTGCGTAGATTTCAGATTCGAATCCCGTGCCTGGTGATGAAGATTATGTTGGATGTCGGGATCGAGATGGATGCGGCTGAGCGCATTAGATATAGGGATGGTACTCCATACGTCAGAGGGATGTGGACTAGTGTCTGGACTCGGGTGTATGCAGATGATATTATGCGACGCCGACCAAGTTTCAATGTGTTACCGGCACCAGATGCACAGGCGCAAGCTCAGGCTGATGTTGCGGGCCAGACTGATGCCGGCATAGCTCAGGATGATGTTGGTATGGCTCACGAGGCTGAGATGCCACAGATGCTAGCTACTACTGAGGCGGTCGTTATGCCAGAGGCACCGGCGGGTGGTACTGTTACTCTCTCCCAGGCTCAGTTTGACGCTATTATAGCACGGATGCAGGGGCTAGAGTAGAGTTTGGCAGAGGAGAGACATGCATGACAGCAGGAGACAGTGCGTCGATGGAGGGATCAGAGGCGGTTATTTCATAGATTTGATTGTATGTGTCAGCATGTGGGTATGCCAATTCTACCTACACTACCACCCTCTGATGATGAGTCTTAGCTTAGTTTTAGTTAGGATTTTGTTATATTTTTATTTTTATTTCATTTATTTTTTTTACACATTATAGATAAATTATTGAGCGGATAGTTTCGTATAGGGCTTGATGTGACCGCTTGAAAGATTATCTTCTAAATATTTTTGATATTTTTTATAGTTTATAAAATTACAGTTTTGATGATTCAAACGAATTATTTGATATATCCCAAAAATTTCACGATTATTTTGTGTGTGCGAATAGCTTGAATTATTTCAAAATTTTATCTCGCATTTTGAGGACATTTGTGCGTTCAAGTATGGGGATGTATCGGCGGTGGATTGATTGACGTAAGACAAGTTTTTTGAAAAAAAAAAAAATTTCTCAGGCCTAAGCCTACGCTCCCTACACTTGAAATGTAGGGTTCAGCGAGGGAGTTTTTAAATCTTGAAACTTTTGACCCGTTTGCGAGGAGTTTTGGCCTGGTTTGTATATGTAATTGTATTAAGGATTTGTTTAAAGTAATTTTAGGATTTGTTGTAGACTTTTTAGAGTAATCCTAGTCCGATGAGGAAGTGGAATGCAAATACAAGTTGGAGTTGAATTATTCATTCCTTCCGCTATCCTATTCAACCAAGGGTTTTAAATCATTTTTATCTTCGATTACCCTACATCATTCATCTATAAATACAGCCATTGAGTCATATAATTATCAAAACTTTCAAACTAGGGTTTGTGTAAGAAAGCCACAAAGATGTTTAGTTCATCATCATATTCTATTCCGTCTTCTATTTCTCTTACGGGATATCATGAGGGGAGTGAATATGACCCTGATTCTGATCCGGAGGAGTTAATTGATAATGACGAGCAATCGGTTATTGAAGACAATCGAGGAAGAGAGACGGAGGGAATTGAGAAAAGCACATCCATGGAGGTTTTAAGCCAAAAAAGAAAAAAAAGCATGCTGAGACCATTCATGTTATGTTGATTACAGTATGAGTTGGATTTCAAATGAAACAAGCTCATGAATCCATTTACTATTTTTGGAGAGGCAATCCTACGTAAAAGAGGATTGAGCCATTTACAATACCCTGCTGGAAATAAGATGTATCCTAGGTTGGTTAAACTATTTTTTGAGAGATTGATAGTTGATGGACCACTAGGATATGAGGTAGCATGGAATGGAGTGAGCCGATAAAGGTGACTAGAAAATTGATTGCACAAGCTTGGAACATCCCATTAAGATTTCCGGATCACTTGAAAGAAGAATTTTTGCTACCACTGAAAGAATGGCCATACACGGATGAAGAGATGATTAAGGAATTATGTGTTGAGCATGTACCAAAGAATGGGGATAAGGGTATGGAGAATTTTTGGTTGAAAGCATATTTTTTTTACTTGGATAGTGTGATTGTTGCACAAGCACCGCAGAATCATCAGACAAGTTGGCAAGGAAGGTCGGTGGTTAAGATACTCTTTGGTATGCTAAAGGGATACTAGGTGTCATTCCCTATTATAATATTTGAGGTCATGATTTGGATATAGGAGATTATGAACGGAAAAGTAAAAGGGTGGAGAGAGATGGAGTATTATCTTCCATATCCCTTTTTATTATCTAAAATCATGGAGATGCAGCTTGGGGATCATATAGAAGAGATAAATGAAGAGCGTGGGACATTTATCATGAAGTATCCAAAGGAGGATTTTGATAGGTTGGAAAATACGTCGTAATGCCATATTACAATGGGAAAAAATGGCATGTTCTTTGGAAGAAGGGAAGGAAGAGGCGGACTAGGATTTAGGTTTAGGATTTTTAGGTTATTTTATTTGTAGGGACGGTAGACCCTTAAGATCACGTATTTGTTTCTTTTATTTTTATTTTATTTTAGGATTATAGGCCCTTAAAGCCAAATCAAAATTTCTTTTCTTTTAATATTTTTGAAAATAAAATAAAATAAAAAATTAGAATATTTGATTCCTTAAAAACATGTGTTGATTTCTGGATGTTTATGGTGAAATTTATTTTCCCTTGCTATAATTGGGTATTTGTGCTTTGTTGATTATATCTACAGGTGATCCAATTCAAGTCTGGGGGATGGGATTCATGCGGTGCTTTGGAATCCAGAATTAAGCTTCAAGGGTAACTGTATTTGTTCTCCTATTTTATTTTTGACCATGAGGACATAGTCTGATTTAAATTTGGGGGTGAGGGTATAGTATTACAAGGAATACAGATTTTTGGGAAAAAAAAATTTAGAACAGTTCTTTGTTTTCACGCATGAATGTTTTGCATTACAGTTTGATTAAGTTTGTGTATATGATGCATGAGTAGTATGTGATGTGATATTCTCATTCATGAGAGTAATGATTAAATCAAGTTAGTGAAGTGATGTGGTTTTATATGGGTGAGTGAATAAGTGAAATTGAAATTAAAAAGGACGACCTTGACCTATAAGCACAAGCACACATTCACTATAAGAAATAGGTTGATTTTGTAGTATGTAGTTGAAAAATAATTTTGCCATAATAAAATGGGAAATGGGGAGATGTTTTGGTTGAAATGAAGAAAATTGAAAAATAAAATGCAAAAAACAGTTTTTTTGATCTGAGTAACCGGGCCTTGGTATCACCAATATCACTGTTCGCGTTTAAAGGGAAGAAAACTGATGAACATAAATCACATTGAAGAAACTCGGGCCTAGTTGGTTGGGATTAAAAATTCTCACTAGAAAGTCCGGAGACTTAGAAAGACAAAAAGGGATGAAAAGTGGAAAGTTCAAAAGTTACGTTTTGATGAAAAATGGCAAAGTTTGATCAATGAAGTAGGAGAAGAGAAACTAAAATATTGTAGTTAAATGTTCACAAAATCACAGAAGGTTGTCTGGATTTTAAGTAGAAAGTAGCGAAATCATTCACTATTAGTGGGAACCATTCATAACACGAAGCTTGATATAATTGTTGTTCGGTAGTGAGTGAAAGTATTTGCATCCATATTGTCTTTTGCATTGTATCATAACTTAGTTAAATTTGTGTGTGAATTCATGAATGCGTGACTATAGAGAACTGAGATGTTTGTAGGTACCATCACTGGAAACCTTCACGATACTTCACTCGTCCACTAGGGGTAACCTAGGCGTTTAAAAGGCTTTTTACACATGCTAAGTGTAATCGTCGACCCTCACGAAAGCAAGGGATTAGGTTAGAGTAGTTAGAATAAAAAGATCATCAGAAAAAAAGTTTTCTGAGTTTATTGCTAAGGGACTAGCAATATGTAAGTTTGGGGGTGTGATAGGTGTCAAATATTAGTCATTTTGACCCCTTAACTCACTCTTGTTACGTTCTTTCATTTCATTATTTTGTATTTTTATGTTGTTTACGTGTTAAAGCATGTTTCAGGAGATTAATGAAGAAATGGAGCTAACTTCGGTGAATTAACTGAAGAGTGTGTTCTTTCTATGCAAGATGAGAGTCAAAGAGGCATCCGAGACAAAAATGGCTCCCGAATGGCAAAAACGGCATATTCAGAAGCCGACATCTTCAGTAAAAAGTATTGTGGGATCGAGATGGACATTTTGGCGTATTCACGGAGAAAAGTGGTTTTCCATAAAAACCACACGCTTGTGCCTACGCTTCCAGTATAAAAAAGTGGCTAAAATTGCAAAATCTACACTTTGCACTACGCTTGAAGCGTAGCCCCCAAGCGTAAGTGCGGCAAGTTTTTCTTGGTTTTGCGTGACTTTTCCTGTTTCACCCCTAGCTTATTTGGATGACGTTCCCGCGACTCCAGACCTCTATATACATGTATATACACTTATATTTAGGGTTTTAATGAGTTTTGAGAGTGAAAAGATTGAAAATGGTCTTTCTATGCCATTGACTATATATACAAGACCATACATCATTCACGGGAGAATTCTGAAGGTTCTCATGGATAGAGGTTGGTTGGTTCTATGAGACATTCATTCAAGAGGTTAATTCATTCAGACTTGCTGCTGTTGAGAGCCATACTCAAACCTAGAGATCCGAAGAAGAGGATTATGGAGAGCGTTTCTACATCAACAATGCAGTCACCTTCTACCATGGCAAACTAACTCGATATCTATGGTTTTCTAGCAAAACCCTAGCCAAGTAATGTAGTTCTTTTATTATTTTTAACTGTAAACGAGACCATACTATGATGATTGTAGTAGTTAAGAAACCGTACTGATTTGCAATATAAAATTATATGTTTGTTCTAAATTCTTATCTTAGATGGAATAAATATATTATTTTGTGCAATTATGATTATTGAATATGTGCTGGAACTCGGATGTTTAATCATGGTTTTCTACACAATGGTGGTAATGAAACTTGAAACCCTAGGTTAACACAGGTCGTGCCTTGGTAATTTAATATAGACATGCTTTAGTTTATTTTCATGCATTAAGAGTAGATTAGAGTAATATAATTGGCATGTACTAGTTAGGTCAGTCATGAGACGGGTTGTCACGATTCGTTTGATGGTACTCCTTTTTGGGGTCGTATTTAGCTATCTGCGATACGACCTGATTCACAATTATAGATCGTCATCTTACAATTGAAACGGTGATGAACTATATTATGCGGCTAGTGGTAGAGTGATAAAAAACCTAGTTTTATCTCTCATTTGAATCACAACCAATTTACTTGTTTTTTTAAATAATTTATAGTTAAAATAGATAATTTGTTCTTTGACCACCCAAACAAATAATTTTCAAAAAATATAATTCAATGTTTTTAAAATTATTAAAATGAACAATCTCAGTCTTTGTGGGATCGATATCCCTTACTCAAGTCGCTTTGCTATTTTATAATTGATACGTGCGCTTGCGTAGGGTAAAACCTAAAGTCGTTAAGGTGTTGTTTTTAACCACATATTTTTATACACATGACGTACACATCAACATCTTTCTCGGTTTAAGCAATCACAGAGTGTCTACTATTTTTGGAGGCCTTTGTGTACGACGAGCCTTCAAACTCATTCATGTGTCTCTTCAAGACAGTGTTAAAAGTGATGGAAAACAAATGTCTAAAAACAATATTTACAAACTAAAATTCCGCCATCTCAAGGGCATTAGTGACCATAATGCCAAATACGAAACATCTTTTTTAGCATATGGCACCTATTTCAAAATGCCCAAAATAATTTGGGCAACATGTGAGGATAAAAATTATCATCTCAAATTTAATGTATACGGTTGAGGATGTTGCACAGTTCAAAGTTTGTTGGCAGTGCATGCTTAAAGATTTCAATGTCCCCAATAACACTTGGCTAACTAATTTGTTTTCAATGAGATATGTTTGGACTTTGGCATATACAAAAATAGTGTGGACTGTTGGGATCCGCAATACTCAGTTGAGCGAAAGCTTCAATGCCAGACTGAAACAATATTTATCGAGGTAGTATAAATTATGTACTTTTTCAGACACTATGAGAACTTGTTGCACGATAAGTGTTATAAGGAATATCATGCCCAATATGGTCTCATTCATAAACTGCCAAGGTTAAAACACCCCTGCCTTGTGCTTCAACTTGTTGCTAAAGCCTACACTACTAAGATACTTGAACAGTTTCAGAAAGAGTTTTTTTACGGTATCATGAACAAGACATTGAAATTGTCTACTAAATTTCCTGGTAGTGTGTGGGTATACGAAGTTGGGAAGGTCAACCAGCATCTTCCCCGCCGGGTAACAAGGACTGTTGATGATCATTTGGTATGTTCTTGTGCTAAGTTTGAGAGGGTTAGCATATTGTGCAGGCATATTTTAAAGATAATGAAATACGTAATGTTGTTGAACGAGATTCCTGTACGTTATATACTGAAAAGGTGGACAATCAATGTAACAGAGAGACTCACGAATAACACACCTTTAAATGATATCAAGGAAGATCCTAGACTGGAAATACGCCAACATCATAGGATATGTGTCGCACCACTACATGAATAAGATATCCTCAATTGCTAGCTGCAACGAGAATGGATATAATCAAATCATGGTTTACATGCATAGACTGAAAACAATAGCCAAAACCAATTACAAAATACTACCCCAAAAGTTTGCATTGGAACATTTGAAACTAATAAATACTTAACACAAAATAGGTTCCACCAAATTAAGGTAACATATGGCTCACAATAATAAGCTAAATCATAAATAATACATACCAAAATATCAGGGCAAATAGGGGTGACCATCATATAAGCTTGGAGCTTCACATCTACTTCAAAACCATCATCGTCATTCAAATCAAAGGCCGCATTAAAAATAAGGCTTCTTTCCCAGCTATAAATCCAGTAAACAACCCCTCATGAGATATGGTTTACAAACTCATGCCTTCATTCAAAATCTTGGAAACCCCAGTACCCATTACAAGTAAATGTCCATATATGATAATCTATAAGACGTAGTGGGCAGTGTTGTGTCCAAAGCAATACGAAACTCAAACACACACACACAAGAGACACCAAATTTATAGTAGTTCGGTCCAATTGGTACCTATGTCCACTTTGAGTGATTTCACTATCTTTCGGTTGAAGCAAAACTGATGATGGAGGGAGGAGGATACAAACATCTACTCGACTCTACCTCTAACACTCTCTTTCTCACACACAGGACAACCTCTGTAGTTTTCTTTTCTTTCTTTCACTCTGTCTCTTACACTTCATACAATATGCCATATATATATACAGATGAACAAACAAAACCAAGATTGCACATGGGCTTGCAAATCTTGTATGTGGTCTGAGCTTTCACGCATGATCATAGAAACTAACAAAACACCAAACATGATCGCAGTCATTCTTGACTTCACTAGCAAGTGATGTAGATGGTATTTGTTTGCATACGGTAGAGTGAGATAGGTATGGAACTTACAATTCTGCCCCTTCCATACCAATCAGAGGAGAACGTCTTCAACTGATTACCCCATCAGTGCCAATTTGGGGCTGCTTTTAAACCAGCTTCTTCTCTGCAAACTTCTAGCTTGTCTCTAGATAGGCTACTGGTCATCATATCTGATCCATTATCATCTGTGTGAATCCTCTCTAGCTGTAGAAGTTTATTTTCTAGCACGTCACGGATCCAGTGATACCTGACGTCGATGTGTTTGGACCTTGAGTGGAAGGTTGAATTTTTGCTAAGATGAATAGCACTTTCACTGTCACAATATATGACATACTTTTCCTGCTCTTGTCCCAATTCTTAAAGGAATTTCTTCATCCATAAGATCTCTTAGCATCCTTCTGTTATTGCAATGTATTAAGCTTATGTGGTGGATAAAGCAACACACTTTTGTAATCGGGATTGCCATGAGACTGTTCCCCCTGCAAAAGTGATTAGGTAGCCTGATGTGGATTTTCTTGAGTCACTGTCACCTATCATGTCTGCATCTGTGCAACCTTCCAATAAAGGTTTACCATTCCCAAAGCATAAACAAATATTAGTAGTTCCTCTAAGATACCTGAGGATCCATTTTACTACTGCCCAATGGTCCTTTCCAGGATTTGACAGAAACCGACTGACAACTCCAACTGCATGAGCAATATCAGGCCTCGTGCATACCATAGCGTACATTATGCTGCCAACCGTTGAAGCATAAGGCACTTTCTTCATTTCTACTTTTTCCGTCTCACTTGAAGGACACTTCTTAATATTAAGCTTGAAGTGGCTTGCAAGTGGAGCACTGACTGGTTTTGCTTTGCTCATGTTGAATCTTTCAAGAAATTTTCCAATATATCTTTCTTGAGATAACCAGAGCTTGTGTTTATGTTTGTCTTGAGAGATTTGCATTCCCAATATTTGTTTTGTCGGTCCCAAATCCTTCATAGCAAATGACTTGCTCAATTCCTTCTTCAACTTGTTAATCTTGCTACTGTCATGTCCAACGATCAACATATCATCGACATATAGCAAAGGGATGATAAAATATCCGTCAGGAAATTTCTTGACAAATACATAGTGATTTGTAGTAGTTCTGTTGTATCCATTCTGGTCCATGAATGAATCAAACATTTTGTACCACTGTCTTGGTGCTTGTTTGAGCCCATAGACACTTTTCCTCAATCTGCACACAAGATTTTCTTTTCCTCTGGTTCTGAATCCTTCAGGTTGCTCCATGTAGATTTCTTCATCCAGATCACCATGTAGAAATACGGTCTTTACATCCAGTTGTTCGATCTCTAGGTTTAAGCTGGCTGCCAAGCCAAGAACAATCCTAAATCTTGGAGGATTGTGCACAACCATCCTCTTGACCAAGTCATAGGCAACCCTTCACAAGGTGTTAGCACAAGATCTCAACTTAGAGACTTATGCACCACATGGCTTTTATGTCCAATATTGAACCCAAGAACTTCCACGAAGCTCAATGTGATGATTCTTGGATCATGGTTATGCAAGAGGAACTAAATCAATTTGAACGCAATCAAGTTTGGCATTTAGTCCCTCAACCCACACATCAAACTATAATAGGCACTAAATGGGTTTTTCGAAATAAAAAGGATGAAAATGGAGTGATTATTCGAAATAAAGCAAGATTGGTAGCTCAAGGTTACAATCAAGAGGAAGGCATTGACTATGATGAAACTTGTGCACCCGTAGCTAGATTAGAAGCAATTAGAATGCTTTTTGCATTTGCATCATCTAGAAATTTCATTCTTTATCAAATGGATGTCAAAAGTGCTTTTCTAAATGAAACTATAGATGAAGATGTGTTTGTAAAGCAACCACCCGGTTTTGAAAATGAACTTTTTCCAAATCATGTTTACAAATTATCTAAATCCTTGTACGGGTTAAAGCAAGCTCCTAGAGCTTGGTATGAACGGCTTAATGACTTTTTACTTCAAAAAGGGTTTTCTAAAGGCAAAGTTGACAACACTCTCTTTACAAAAACTATCAAGAATGATTTGTTGATTATCCAAATATATGTTGACGAGATTATATTCGGATCCACAAATACTTCTCTTTGCAAAGATTTCGCATCTAGAATGCAAAATGAATTCAAAATGAGTATGATGGGTGAATTGAATTTCTTCTTAAGGTTGCAAATCAAGCAAAGCTTGGATGACTTATTTCTTAGCCAATCTAAGTACACTAAAGATTTGCTAAATCGATTTGGCATGGAGGAAGCCAAACATGCCATTACTCCTATGAGTACCTCTATTAAACTCGACAAAGATGAAAATGGAAAATGTGTTGATATTACTAAATATAGAGGCATGATAGGAAGTTTACTCTATTTAACTGCTAGTAGACCAGATATCATGTTTAGTGTATGCTTATGTGCTCGTTTTCAATCTTGTCCTAAAGAATCTCACTTGCTAGCCGTAAAACGTATTTTTCGCTATCTTAGTGGGACAATTAACTTAGGACTATGGTATCCACGTGGCACTACACTTGATCTCACTAGTTATTCGGATGCAGATTTTGCGGGTTGTAGGGTGGATAGGAAAAGCACAAGTGGTACATGTCATTTTCTAGGTCACTCTCTTGTTTCATGGTCAAATAAAAAGCAAAATTCGGTTGCCTTGTCTACAGATGAAGCCGAATACGTAGCGGTCGGTAGTTGTTGCGCCCAACCTATTTATATTAAGCAACAATTACATGATTTTGGACTTGTTTTCAATCTCACACCTATTAAATGTGATAACACTAGTGCTATTTGTATCTCAAAGAATCCTATTCAACACTCTCGCACAAAGCACATAGAGATTATGCATTATTTTCTACGGGATCACGTAGTCAAAAGTGACATTGAATTGATTTTTATTGGCACTAAAAATCAACTGGCGGATATTTTTACTAAACCCTTCTCGGACGAACCATTTTCAAAAATTCGTAGGGAATTAGGAATGGCCATGGATTTTGAAGTAATTAGTTAATTTTCACAAAATCTCGTCCACGATCTCGACTTTCAAATTTTAAAATATTTTTGAATTTTTTTTTTAGGGCCAGTCGACTGGATCAACCAGAGAGTTTTTGCGATTTTATTCAACTTCAGCTAATCGACTGCCTCATTAGGCCAGTCGACTGGGTCATGAGCCAGTCGACTATCTCCATATAGCCAGTCGACTGCCTCTACGCGAACTCAGTTTTTATTTCTTCTTTATCTTCGTCTTCTCTCCACTCTCTCCACGATTTCTCCCATCTCTTCCTTTCTTCACGCCATTTAATCATCTTTAAACCACTTCCCCACTACACCACGATCCTCTCCTCCATCATCACCACTCTCCTCTTCATATATATTCATATACATCCATATATATATACATATATACATATCTATTTTTACAGTTTCTCTTTTCTCTCTCAAATTTCACGGTTTTTCTTCTTTTTCTCTTCATAATGTTTTCAATCATCTTGGTTCTCATCTCTCTCATGGCTCCCAATGTTGTGCGCATCAAGAAACGCGCCCGTAGGGGTGGAAGCTTTTCGGCTGCACCTTCTCCACCTTCATCCCCTGTTCGCGAGGACACCGATTCTGAGCAGGAATCTGGTCCTATGTCTCTTTCTGGTCTTCTTGGTGATGAAGAGAGTGTTCGTCTTTTCGAAACTCAATTCATTCATTGAAAGTTTGCTCGGAGTCGCATTGTGACTCAACCCTTGTGCGAAGAGATTAGTGCTAGTACGTTCAATCTATTTGAAAATATGGGTTGGGATTTCTTCGTTTCACTTGATCTTGTCTCTTTTCCATGAGCCGTCAAAGCTTTCTACACCAATCTGCATAATCCGTGTCAACCAAGTCCATCTACCACCTGTCTTAGCTCCGATGTTGGGGCGAATCTGTTGAGTTCATCGAAGCAGTAATTACTACTATTTTTCGGCTACCTCCTGGTGGTATCTTCTACTACTGCCCATCTATTAGGTACTCTTCGAGTGATTTCGACCCTCTCAAAGCAGTTTAGGCCATTTCGGTCAATAAAGCCACCACCGTCACTGCTGAGTTTCCTTTTTCCTCTCTTACTCCCGAGGCTCAACTTGTGCACAATATTATCACGTATTCCATTTTGCCTAAGTCCGGAAGCCGGAGTCTTGTGTCGATTATGGAAGCTTTTCTTGTCTGCTGTGTCATAACCGGTCAAATGGTCAATCTTGTTTTTCTCTTCATTTCGGCAATCCTCGAGTGCCATAAGAAGAAAGGCACACTTATTTTTCCTACCCACATATTGTATCTTCATGGTCTGGAAGGCGTGCCACTTGGTGACGAGCCTATGGAGCACAATCCTATTTTTCTAGACCGCACCCATCTTAAGCAGATGCACATTGGTAAAAATGCCGATGGAGTGTTGGTATCTCTTCGGGCTGCTCCTCCTGCGAACCAAGCCGGTCCTTCTGTTCCTCGTCCCGACGCTCCTCCTCCTGAGGCACCTCATCCGGAAGCTCCAACTTCTTCTTTTCTGTCTCTTGGTAGCGATTTCGATATTCCAGATTTTGGGTTCGGGGGAAATCCCGAAACTCTTACCCAAATCTTAGAAATCGTGAAGCGCAATGAGGAGCCCAAAAGCGAAATGAGGAGGCCCAGAAGAAGACGGCCGAGGACATGAAACGTCTTAAGGACAAGATCGACCGCATCACCACTGCCATGGACGCACTTCGCCATGACCCTCCGCCTTTTTGATGTCGTCAAAGGGGGAGAATGTTTTGGGGGTTGGGTTGTTGGTGTTTGGTAGGTGGTCCATTTTGTGTAGCATAGGATGTTACCTATGTTTGTTGTTTATGCTATCTTTCGTTTTATTTATATGCTTTATCATTTTGTAATGTGTAGTAGTAAAACAACATGTACCGAACTTGCAATTATTAATTAAACTATGTTGTTTCTATTATCTTTCAATACATTACATAAATGAGTATCAAATTGCAAAATTTATGTCCTAAGGGGGAACATGCAAATAAAAATGAAAGATGCACACATTGAGGGGGAGTACCACTTGATACTTCACCAATTATGCGCAAACACGAAATGTTTTTTCAACATAAAAAAGGGGGAGATTGTTGGCTTTGAAATTCCATTTCAAACAATAAGTCTTATTTTGATATTAACAAAACATTCAAAACCGTGTTTGGTACTAATATGACTTTGAGCTAAGTGTTTCAACAAGTACTGGTAAATGATTCGGAAAGATCATAAATACCAAAAAGCGACAAGCGATAAGGAAACTCAAGCACAAACTCGAAGAAGGACAAAAAGATCAAAGAAAGAACAAAAGTTGGACTCAAGACCTGGGGTAGATAGGTCGGGGTGAGAATATTGTAACAAGGTATCTTATGCTTTGATTGGTCTTATAGCTCAAGTAATTAAACAAACAAACTCAAAACGGATAAAAAACGGACCTTGAAAAATATTTCCTGGAGGCACCCAGTCGACTGGCCATGAAATGGCAACCGACTGACTGTGTCCTAGTCACATAGATGAACCAGTGAGCTATAAACAGTTTTGACTGCATGAGGCAGTCGACTGGCCTGTCCAAGGCAGTCGACTGACTGTGCCCAATCGACTGGCAGTTAAGGACCCAGTCGACTGACTGAACTAGGGAGTTCTAAAAATTTTTGATTGCCTGAGGCAGTCGACTGGCCTGTCCAAGGCAGTCGCCTGACTCATGAGGCAGTCGGCTGGCCTTCTTGAGGCAGTCGACTGACCATAGTCGTTGGGAAAATATTTTAAATCTAAGTATGGAGGCAGTCGACTGGGTGCCGGTAGGCAGTCGACTGGGTGCCGGTAGGCAGTCGACTGGGTGCTTCAGGATTTTAAGGAAAAGTATTTCTAAACAATATTTTTGCCCAAAAACAAATGATTTTGCTTGCTGATTTTCAGGTCCTACTCTCCATATTGTCTAGGTTGAGATACACTCTCCAAACCCTAGTGTTACACTATATAAAGAAAGAGATATGGATTGAAAACTTAAGGTTCTTGTGTGAGAAATTTTCCAAATATTATTCATCTCTTATTTTCTCTCAAGCACTTTCTGAAAAATCTTTTGATAGCAAGAAAGATCTAAATCTCGTTTTTCACTCCTATCATTTTGAAGATTTAAACTCAAGCTTTGTGCTTATTCTCTTATTGAAAATATATTATGAGAATATATATATCTTGAGTTCTTGAAATATCACCTAAAAACATATGAGCTTATATTGATCTATCTTCCATAAAAACCTTAGGGTTTTGAGTGTTTTTGTTTCTTGAGTGATATATTGATTTCATACACAAATTTGTGATCTTGGGTGAGTGAAGCCCATTCTATCAAGGGAGGATTGTTCTCTTGATTGTGTGAAGAGCTAGTTAGCTCTTTTGTAAAGGTTTTGCTATTCCACCTATTGAAGGAAGAGCCATAGTGTGAGGATTGGGAAAGTCTCAAGGAAGGGGATTCTTTGAGTCGAGGAGTAGGAGTTACCGAACCTCGTAAAAATCACGGTGTCAATATCTCCATCTCTATCTGCTCATTTTATGTTCATGCATGCTCAATTTATATTGTGGTAAATAGCTTGTTGAAATTAAGTTAAATCATTCATTGCATATTTACCTTGTAAATTAATATAGAATCTCGTTGCATATTCTAGTAAGAATTAAAAGGAGTTAGAAAATTATTTTTAAACCCTATTCACCCCCCTCTATGGTAAATTAGTGACTAACAACATGTTTTAGTGCTGTGCATTTTTGGGCATTTACACTTTGGCGCCGTCTGTGGGAAGCTTGTTCAATGAGTTCCTGATTTTCCAAATCTACCCTTTGGGATCTGTGAAATCACCTCCTTCTTCCCATCTCATTAATCTGAGTTCGTTTGTAGAACCAAAAGATCTGTCACCACCTTCTAAAACCTTCACTCATTACATCTCGAGCAAGTATGTCAGTCACTCATTCGTAAACACTTCCAACCACATTAGACAGTCGTGCAGGAGGTCCCCATTCCATGGAGCAAATCCTTCAACGCTTGGTAGCTGCTGAGGAACGCAGCCTAGCCCTGGAAAAACAGAATGCAGAGCTCATGGCGAGGTTGACTCCACCAGTAACTGCCCCATTGATAGTTGCACCTGACCCTCCGGTAGCGACGCTCGACCATTCTCTGAACCCGCAAGATAGCGACAGACCGGAAGAGCACGCCGAGTCTTCCCAGCGCTCAGGAAAAGCTCCCGTAGCCGATGAGTACATGACCCCCCAAAAAAGTTCAGGCAATGATGGATGAATTCCAAAGGAATGTCCTTGGGAATTTGAGGTCCCGATCTACCGATGACATGGCCATCCAAGCGTCGACCGAGCTGATACAGTCACCTTTCATCCCCTAAATAACCCAAGAGCCTTTCCCTAAGAAATTTGTTATGCCTCAATTCACCCCATACGATGGCACTAAGGACCCTGAAGAGCACATTTATCAGATCCACCAAAAAATGACCATGTACGCCAAAAACGAGTCCTTTCTCTGCAATGTGTTTTCCACTAGTCTTGCTGATGCTGCTCTATTATTGTTCAGGAAGCAGCCATCCCGATCCATCGCCAGCTAGCAACAGTTGACTAGGCTCTTCATTGCCCAGTATTACCGGAACAAGAGATAGAAAAAAACCGTATCCTGCCTCTTCACCATGATCCAGGAAAAATGAGAGTCACTAAAAATCTTTCTATCCCGATTCAACATCGAATCTTCTTCTGTTGATAACTGTGACCAACACTCTGTTGTTGAGGCTTTCTGAATGGCCCTCATTCCAGGGACTAAGTTACACCAATGTCTGGTAAAGCGCCATCCATCGGTAATTGGGGAGTTAAACTCCCGAGCTTAGGGATACTTGAGGATTAAAGAAGAGGAGACCATCAGACAGAAGATGGCGGCCTTGGTCAGCGTCGAAACCCAATTAAGGGATCGAGCTACTGATCGAAAGCGTTCGACTTTATCAGGATCACCAATTCTACCGGGATCATCAGCCACGAAACCATTCAAGCGCTCCAAATTTGAGGAGAGGATGATGCCCCTGAAAGTCAGTCTTGTGAAGCTCTACCAGGAGAACAAAACTAAGGGAATTTTCCAACCACCCCCAACCATCAGACAACCACTTGACCAAATGGACAAATCAAAGCATTGTGTTTTCCACTGGGATTTCGGGCACATCACAAATGAGTGTCGTAATCTCAGGCAACAGTTAGAGTCATTGCTGCTTCGCGGAGAACTTTGGGATTACGTCCAACGGGACAGACCAGGGACCGATCAACGCGCCCCTAGCGCCACTCGAAACTCCTCAGACACACAGCCGCTCAGGATCATTAACATGATCCATGGTGGCCCCTCCTCCAAGGAGACGGAGGGATCACACCGGAGTCACACGCGGAGAGCCCACAAGATGAGAAGAATCAATGAGATCCACCATAGGGTAGGAGAAGCGCATATCATTTTTTCGACGTCGGACTTTCGGTGTGTTCAAACCCCACATGAGGACCCTCTGGTTGTGACCCTAATGGTAGCCAACTCCCTTATGAGGAGATTCATGATAGATCCTAGAAGCAGTGCCAACATCATCACCAAATGGGCTTTTGAGAAACTCAAGATCAACCCATCCGAAATTGTGGCATCCCGGTGCCCCATTGCAGGTTTTGATGGAAGGCAAATCGAGCCCATCGGGGAAGTCCAGTTACCGGTATCTGTTGCTCAAAGGACTTTGACTAAGACCTTCGTTGTGGTGGATGCCAAACCTTCGTATAATCTGCTCATGGGAAGGGGATGGATTCACCGAATACAAGGTGTGCCATCAACTCTTCATCAGGTCATGAGATACATGAGCCTTGACGATCTAGGTACCATCGACATCAAAGGTGACCAGGTGGCCGCCAAGGAGTGCCACACGGTCACCCTGAAGGAGATCCGGAAGGGGAAAGTCCCAATGTCGCCCCACTTCAAGGAACAGAGCCCAAGTTCCAAATAACAATTAAAGGAGGGGAATCCGGGTACCCCGATTGTGATCGAACCGTTGCAGTCAATCTATGTTGTGCTCAACAGCCCGAAAAAAGTTAGTTTTGCAGGTACAAACCTCACCGACCATGAATTTAAGGAACTAACATAATTGCTGCAGGACAACTGCGATGTCTTCGTATGGGAGCATACGGACATGCCGGGGATCGATCCTGATATTGTCCAACACTCATTGCATGTTGACCCGAACGTCAGACCCATCAAGCAAAAGCAGAGGCGCATGGGGGCACATCGGAACCAAATTATAGCAGATGAGGTATCCAGATTGCTCCATGCTAGTTTTATTAGTTAGGTAAAGTATCTTGAATGGCTCACCAACGTAGTGCTTGTGCAGAAGAAAAATGTCAAATGGAGGGTTTGTGTTGATTTTACCGACCTGAACAAAGCATGCCCGAAGGACAGCTTTCCACTGCCAAAGATCGACCAGATGGTTGATGTTACCGCTGGCTATGATCATCTGACTTTTCTGGATGCTTATTCAGGTTACAACAAGATAAAAATGAACCCAATGGATGAAGAAAATACCTCCTTCATTACCGAGACAGGTACTTATTGCTTTAAAGTTATGCCCTCCGGACTAAAAAATACAGGTGCCACTTTTCAGAGGTTGGTCAACAGGATCTTTAAGGGGATGATGGGTACAGTAATTGAAGCATATATTGATGACATTGTGGTCAAGAGCAGAAAGAAGGGGGACCATCTTACCCATCTACGCCAAGTGTTTGACACCATAAGGTCACATGGCATGAAGCTTAATCCAGAGTGTTAGTCACTAATTAACCCTAGAGAGAGGGGTGAATAGGGTGTTCAAAAATAATTCTAAATCTTTTCGAAATTGGAACACACTCTAAACAAAAATCAATTTCTCAATAAGCAAGTGAATGAATCAATTTGAACTTTTCTAACTACTAATCTCAAGACAAGATAGCATACAAGATATTCAAGTAATTATGGCATGCAAAATAATCAAGTAAAGAGAAAGAGATAGAGAGATTTGACACCGTGATTTTTTCAAGGTTCGGTAACTCCTACTCCTCGGCTCAAGAACCCCTTCTTGAGACTTTTCCCGATCCTTTCACTATGGCCCTTCCTTCACAGGTCGAATGGCAAACCTTTACAACACAAGCCTCTCGAGCTTGTCTCTCAATCAAGAGAACAACCCTCTCTTGAACAATCGGTGGACTTCATTTGTCCGAGATTACAAATTCGTATGTAATCAATAAAATCACTCAATAACAAAAACACTCAAAAACCCAAAAGTTTTTACGGAAGATAAATCAATATAAGCTCAAGTGTTTTTGGTGATTTTGAATAGCTCTAGAAATATATTCTCAAAGGATATAATCAATTAATTATGTTTGGAGAATAAGAAGAGATACTAGAGGTTTTGATTTTCAAAGAAACTTGAAGAAAATCAACTTTTCAAAGCTTGGTTTCAATGGCTTTTGTAGAGAAACATTTCTGCAGAATTTTGAGAACTTTTCTTTCACTTCTTTCTCTTTTGTTTTTCAATTTCTTAGCTTTCAATACACATATCTCATTCTATATATATCAATACATTTAGGTTTTCAAGAATGAATATTGTATTTGAGAAAACAAAGTTGTTTTAAGTCCATAAACATCTGCTTAAAACATGGAAAATGTTTGTGCCGAAACTGCAGATTTTAAGGAACGACAAGTCGACTACATTGGACCATCTAGTCGACTAGATTGAGTTTTAGTCGACTACTTTGGACCATCTAGTCGACTAGATTGAGTTCTAGTCGACTACATGATGTAGTCTAGTCGACTCAAGTTCATTTCAGTCGACTACTTTGATGTGGATGAAAAACCTGTAGCTACTGATTGTTTTAGTCGACTACTAGAAAATACACAGGGTGATTCTAGTCGACTACAACTTGAAAAACATTTAATAAAAATATTTTTCTTTCCATTTAAGTTCGGTAAAGCGTTTTTCATTCCATTTGAGTTCGGTTCATTTTATACTTGAGCTTATATGATAAAATCAACACATAAAATTACCTTGTTACAATGATCGCTCCCCGACCTATCTACCCCAAGTCTTGAGTCTTCAACTTTCTCCTTTGCCGTTGAATTAATTGATTTTCCATTTGCGCTTCAATTTCTTTCACAACTTTTCGCTTTAAATCAAGCTTTCTTTCCGAGCTTGCTTTCCGAGTCGTTTCCTTTCCAAGTTTGTTTTCCAAGTTGTTCACCTGTCTTTTACTGAAAACATCAACTCGATAATTCATTAGTATCAAACACTCTTCAATGGTTTGTTATCATCAATTTTGGAATTGTTTGCCGAAACTAAATTTCAAAGCCAACAATCTTCCCCTTAATTATGACAAAAAAATTTTTGTTTGCTTGGCATTTTTGGTGAAACATCAAGTGATGCTCCCCCTCAACATGTGCATAATATTTTGTTCTAATGCTCCCCCTTAGTAAATGAAATTTGCAGTTTAATGGGCATTTTGATACAATAAATAAATAGGCGCACATTTGAGATAACAAAAAGAAACAGCATTTCATAGATGGTTCGATTTAATACAAGCCGTTTAAGCTAATGAAAACAAGAAATAACAAGCAAGTCGCAAATAACCATAACAAGCCACACAAAAACAGAAATTCCTATTGTCGGATAATGAAATACATGACAATACGATAACATAATTTCTCCCCCTTTTCGTCAGCGTCGAGGGGTGCGTGAGCGAGGGTGCGAGAGCCCAAGAGTGAAATCATCAAGTGACCCTGCAAGACCATTTATACGGCTAGACATTTCCTCATCAACAAGAATAAGGCGCTCGTTGATCAATCGAATTGCTTCCGTATTTTTGTTCACGGTTGCATCAAGGCGCTAAAGAGTCTCCGTATTACTCTGAACAACCCCAAGAATTTGGTTGAGAAGAGCAGCTTGAGAAGCCGACGCACTGTCCAACTGAGGAGCTGAGGAAGAGGCTTCCTGGCGCGGTGCAGAACCACTAGGAGCAGGGCGCGAACGAGGAGCAGGTGCACTTTCAGAAATGAAATTTCCTTCCGCATCTGAAGAAATGTGCATATGCTTGACATGTGTGGTGTCAAGAAAAATAGGGAGATGCTCGGACACTTCATTCGGAAATGAAAAACCTTTCCGCTGTAGTAGATATGTAATGTGTGCGGGAAATAAAAGCGGGCCAGATGGCTTGCGATGACATGTAAGGATGACGGAATGGAAAATATAAGCTAAATCAACACGGGTTCCTGTCATAACGCAATAAACCAAAAAAGCCTCCATACGAGAAACACTGTTACGACTACCAGTTTTAGGCAGAATAGAGTAAGTAATAACATTATGAATTAATCTAGCCTCGGGTAGTAGCATAGAAGAGAGAATACCGGCGTTCTGAGAAATTTATTTATCGACGCAAATAGTCCGAATTGCTTCAATACAGTCGAACCCATCAGCCTTATACCAATCTTTGGAGAAATGGCGAATACCGTCATTCGGAAGTAAGAAAATGCGTTGGATTTCACTGTCATCCACAGTCTCGTCTTCACCACATAAATTAAAATGAATATGAGAGAGGAATTTCTCCTTGTGATTTTCAAGAGAAGCGTAGAAAGCTTTGACAATTCGCGGAAGTACCAAAATGTCAAGAGAAATGAAAAAATCCCAACCAATTGCTCGGAACAACTCGAATGTTCGAGCCCTAATTTCAGTGCACAAAGCTTGTGTGACAATTCGGCAAGGTGTAGGAGCACGATGATCAAAAATCGTGATGAATTGATTTTTATCATCATCATCAAGAAGAGGCACTTCAAGAAGTAGAGGTTCATTCGAATCCTCTTCCTATACAGCCGTAGGAATGTGTGAATGGGTGGAGCTTTGGCCTCCATCAATGCGTGAACGTTTTCGTAAAAGACCGCGAGTCTTTAATGGCATTGTAGAAGATGATGCAAAAAATATATAGAAGATGGTGTATATATAGATATATAATGGTGTATATATGAATGTGAGAAAGATAATGAAAATGAAGAAATTAATTGAAGGAAATGGGTGAAGGATGATAGAAATGCAAAATAAATGAGAGATAGGTGATGATTTGAAGGTATAAATGGTAGTAGGAGAGGGTTTAAAGGTGGGTGAAGGGTGAAGGAGGCAGATGAAGAAGATGAAAGGGGTTTAGGTTTTATAGTGGGTTGAGTCGATTAGGTCTAGGGTTGTGTAACAACCCGTTTCATTTTCCCTTTTTTCTGAATTATTCCCGATTTATTTTCGGTGATGACGTCACTTGTTCATGACATCATGGTTACTCTGTGTATTTTACGAGTAAATGTTTCGCGTTTACGCTTGGATTCGATTGCGCGACGTGGCGATCATCACCTTAACGACTTTGTGGAGTATCGATGATGACTATGTGACTTGACAGTAACGTTTAGTACTTTCGGACTTGGTGAAACGTTTACGTGTGTTCTTGTTATCGACTAAATGGATTTGTTTCGACGCTTGACGTTTAGGGCTTCGACTCAGTGATTTGAGTTCGGTAGTTAGTGCTTTAGGGGTTCGACGTTTTTGTTTCCCCTGGTTATGGGGTTAGTATGTGCCTTGTTTAGCTGACGTGCTTAGGAGTATTGATAGTCCTTTCGCTCATTTTATTTATGTTTGTATATACGTGCTCTGTGTGTTGATGCCCTGTGTATTGATGTGGCATTAGGTGCCTTAGTTGCTTGACTTACGTGTTTATGTGTATTTGTATTGCTATGCTCCTTTTACATGTTTATACGTACGTGATAAGTGTTAGTGCGATTTTGCTTAAATCTGTAGCGTTTAGTACTTCGACTTGACGACACGTTTGGTTGGTTCGGCACTTATGGTTTTGATTCGATTGGGTTAGTGACGACTCCGATGACCGGGTAGTTGAGTCTCGTACCCGGAGTGTTTATTTTGGTTGGTATTATTCCTGGACTATCTGTAGAGTACGGGGAGCGCGTAGTATAAACCGCTAGGCGATTCGTGATTTATTTTAGTTTATATCTGACTATATAGCCGAATTATTTATTCAGGACTTTATTAGTTATTCGGAGTACCGTGGGATCTTCGGTGATTTAATTGGTGGATAAATTTTGTGCCCCAGAGTTTTATTAGGGCCTATATTATTTAGTTGGAGTTCGGTGAATTTTATGGGCTTACGTGAGATTATTTTAGTGTCCCCGGTATATTTTACGAGACTTATTTTATTTATGCGAATTTGATTATGATTATATATATATATGGGTTTCATACCCTAGATTATTTATTTCAGTTATATTATTTATTTGGGCGTTCCGTTTATATTTTCGGGCTTGTGTTATATTATTTTGAGGTTCCCGTTACATTTTCAAAATTTATGATACATATATTATTAATTGGGAATATATGTATATAAATGGTTATTTATATATATTTAATTATATAGATAAATATATAGATATATCACGTGTGTGTGTGGTTGAGGAGACCAGAACCTTCTGGTTCATTCTCCATACAACTAACCCACTCCTTTCTTGTCTTCAACGACTGAACCTGTTCCTCTATAGTCTTCATCCTGGATCGGTTGAGAGAGAGAGAGAGAAGCTCTTGACGAGAGAGGGAGAGAGAAAGGGGTTGTTAAAGAGAGAGAGAACCGGAGACGGATGGCTGGGTCGTACCTGAACTTGCGACCAGGCGGTGCTTGGTGTCGCCGGTGAGGAGCGGCAACCCAGGAGATGACTAGAAGCGGCGGCTGGGTGCAGAGGAGTTGAGCCAGTTCTTGGTGGCTGTGGCTGTAGCGGTGCGGTTTGGTTAGGGACTGGTGAGGGTTTGCTGGTGGAGCTCGTTTGAGATGGAAGCTGCGGTGGTTGTCGGTGATGACGGGCTGGTGGTTCACGGCGGCGTGGGTCGCCAGACTTGGTGTTCAGCCGTGTATGTTGACGAACAGAACCGTGTTCGGTCGGACTGAGTCGGGTCGACTCAGTGCCGAGTCGGGCTTTGTTTGGCACGAAACTTTGAGGGTAGCTCAGCCTCGGTACCGTGTACGATATATCCGAAATTTGTGCGAAATCGTTGAGCGGTTTTCCGGGAATTTCAAATTTTCGGTATGGTTTTCAGTTTTGTTTTTTGTAGATTTGTTCCGAATTATTTATCGATTGCTAACGGATTTCAATTATATTGAATAGGACAGTAAGGCGGTCGTTACGACATATTCGGAATATTTTTCGGACGACTTTGGGTGGCGAGCACTATTCACGACCGGTACTGTCACGGCGGGATTGTTTGTAAGCGTATATAATTAGGTGGGGAATTTTATATATATATTTATCTAGCACTCACTAATAGTACTTAGAAAATGCTAAGGTACCCGTTGTATGTTTATGGATAATAAAAGCATGTAATTAAATTCCTAAGCGATAAATGGAATTTAAGAATTTTATAAAATTCACAAAATACCCATAACCGAGTAAATGAGGTCGGGAATAGAAAATCATTGGGAAATTAAATAAATTAATTCCTTGAAAATTATTAAGAATTAAATCCTACTTAAATTGGATTAAAATAGGTGGTTTAGTACCCCTGGGCTTAAAGTAGGATTTTGTAGATTTTTGTGTGAAATTAGAACCTGTAATTAGCCCCGGATTACATGTAACTGAAATTAAAATACAGTGGGGGCGGGGTAGATTTGATATTGAGGGACGTAGGACCGGTTAATAAATATTTCCTCTTTTATTTATATTTTATTGAAATTAAAAATAAGTTAGGAGGATTCACGAGAATGAGGGACGTTATAGACGTGATTTTAGTTCCCTAGTTGATTCTCTCGTAAATTATAAAGAAATTAAATTGTGAATTTAATTGTCTAATTTCCCCTGAGGCTGATTAGTTTGAAAATAATTATTGGGAATTAAATTAAAAGCATGTTGTCCTATAAAATCTATAAAGATTGGGTAATTAAGAACTCGATTATTTCTGTGATAAAATGAAAATTGAGTTGATGTATATTTGAAATTGTGAAGCATGCGTGGTATGAGATTGTTTGGCTTTTATGCCGTGTTATTGAGTATATTAAATTCATATGGAGGCATTTGACATTCATATAGCACCATGTTATATATATGTACTGTTTTGGTGCACATTGCATGCCTCATTTATATCATGTGCATGTCTGGTTCGTTTGGAATGTCGCAACAACTGGCCAGGGGTGGTCTAGCACCAGGGAGCTAGTAACTCTCAATTCTCTAGACATTTGGGGGTGAGGGCTTGGGCCTCACTTTCCGGTTTCCGCACTGTCGTGGTATCCGCACTTTCTTTGGCGACACCCACCCTTCCTGTTGTGGGTTTGTTGCCCCAGCAGTGAACGGTTTGGGATTCATGGATATTAGTGGCTAGGGTAGCATTGGAGTTTCATTGTCATTGCATTGACATTTCATTGATATTCATATTGACATGTGCTTATTTGTTATTATTGCTATTGATGTTGAACTGATTATATCTGAAATTTTATTAAGAGATTTGTATTATTCTCTTGGGCGCTAGGGCGCGGTATTTGTAATTAATATTTTAACTGATGATAATTGTATATTCCCTTGAAATGATGGAGATTAATTCAATGTGATTAAAAGTTAAAGCTTTTAAAATTTGAAAGAAAGGAAATGCAAAAATGTTAAAAACCTGGATTAGTAGAGCCATGGTTGGCATGTGTTCCCGGTGGTTACGTGGATATAAATGAAAAGAGGTCTTGTTAATTAATTGTTTTCCCCGTGAGCTGAAGTTAAGTTGAGTTGGCTAGTCATATATTGAGACATGGGTGTGATTGGTGATTAGTGTTATCGCTAGATGATTATTAGACCACTTCGGTAGTGGGAAGAGTTGTTCAGGTTAAAGGTCGGGTAAGACTCGTTAGTCTGACCTTGTTTATCTTAGCTTGTGTATTTTAAGCTTGTCGCTCACCCTTCCATTTTAAAAGTGTTTCGAGTAGTAAATGGTTTTTAGTCGCGTGCCTTGAAAATCTCCTTTCCTGTATGTCTGGTAAAGTTAGTGAACTCTGGACATGGTTTGTCCCGTTCTTGTGACTCGAGGTCAGTTCTGAGATCTAGATATGTTTTTAGAGTTAGATTGTTTCAGATTCCTCCTAGTTGTTCCGAGGAACACTTGAATCCTGGTGTTGGTTTGGTAACCTTTGAGGATTTATTTATAAGTTCCTATATTAAATTGAAGGTCTTAGAACATGTTTGGAAATAAGTTTGAATATGACTTTGAGGTGATATTCGGTGGAACTCTAGTAGTTCTTTTCGCCGTGTTATTGTTTCTTGGGTTTTAACCCGAACATGTGTTTCTAAGGTTTAATTCCTTAAGGTAAGAAATATGATCATTCGTGTGTGTCTGTGGATCTTCTCGGGTAAGAGAAGTGAGATTAAGTTAAAACACACATAGTGCGATTCCTAGTGTTGGTTGGGTTAGGAGGCATTGGAACCAAATATGATTTGACCAGGCCCTAACTTTTTCTTTAAAACCGGTTGAATCCTTCGGGGTTCAACATTTTTCTTTAAAAACCCGAGGGCCATGGCATCTGTTTGGGACTAAATGACTCCAGTAACCCTTTCTTGCGCCTCGATAGGCGGTATGAGTTAGAGGTGACCTTGTGGATCTGTACCATTTTTAGTGCCTCGATAGGCAATGTGAGTTAGAGATAGTTCGATTGGTTACCGAATCCAGTGTGGTGATTATATATTTCCTTTTGTATTTCTTTGGGGTGAATGGATTAGTTCACGAAATAATGTAAACAAAAAGGACTGTATTGAGGATACCATTGGACTGTGTTGAGGATAGAAATTGTGAGAGTGAGACTCTCCAGGTATGATTTGATAGAGGTGATGTGTAAGAATTATGAATTAATTGTGGACATGATTATGGTTTTTCTCTTCTGGTAGTCCTAGTGAGTGATCTTACCTCCTAGGAATCTTGAGTGGCGTGCTCGATGCACAGTATAATAGATAGTTAGTTCTGGTTGTATCCCTAGACGAGAGTGTGTATTTGACCAGGTGCTAGGATTAGCTGTTACGGGACTTTATGTATATATATGTGTTGATTCGACATGCGTATATATGAGTGGTAGATATATCTTATGATCTGTGTTGTTTTACGACTCTTGAGTAGTTTCGAGATTAGTTGTGAGGTTATTGTTGGGTGTCTCGGGTTGACGGGGGTGCTATGGGAGACGGTAGCTTGACCTAGGATAGATGCATGCACACGGGATGGTTAGCATTTTCTAGACGAGTATGAGTGTGATGTTTTGATATTATGGTTAGCGCGTGGTTTTTGCTCACCCCCCACACACAACATTTTCAGGTTTGCAGGTGGATGCAGCACGGCATGCTCGACGGCGACGATACGGGAGATTTGGGATGGTAGAGTTATTCCTCCTTCTGTAATCATATTTATTATTCATTGTTCTCTTGGGAGCCAGGCTGTTGGCATATCCCCTTGTGTTGTATCCTTTATAGAATGTATTTATTATTTTGGGGTGCCATTGTATCTGTTCGGCACTACCATCAACTTTTATGTATTCTTATTTGAGCATTTGGGGCTCTATTGATTTTAGAGGGGTTTGGAGATGTATTGGTGTTCTTTTCCATTTCCTCGGCCCTAGTAGGTTTCTGGAATGTTGGGTTGCGTGTCATTACTTTTATTCTTGTTATAATGGGCAAGTTGTCTGTTGTGTTGAATTTGGGTTGCCCAGATGTTCCATTTATAAACGAAACTCTGCCGGATTTTCGTTATAATTCTTTACTGAGTTTCTTTCACTCAGGTGACATGGAATACTTCATTTTCATTCCTATTCCATGTATTTTAGTGTTATCGTTGATTTTGGTTGTCATTTTCTATGACGTCATACCTCGGGATTCGCTGATTCTCCTGATTGGAGTCTCAGGAATAATGGGGCGTGACAGGTTGAGTCGGTTAGAAAGGGATTTGAGTCGACTAGGAGGGGACTAGGCAAGGTTTGAGTCGACTAGGAGGGGAAAGTAGTCGACTAAAAGGAAATTGAGTCGACTACAATGGCAAAGTAGTCGACTAGAAGGTGAAGAAGTGTCAATAGTGTAGCTACTGACCAAAGTAGTCGACTAGAATGATTAATACTACATAGGATGAGTCGACTAAAACAAAGAAAAAATAAAAAAAATAAAAAAATTGATAGAAATAAAAAATAAATACACAAAAATAGAAAAAATATGAAAAATAAAGATTATGACAGAAATTAAGATAAAACATCAAAATCCATGACCATTTCGATTTCTCGACGAATTTTAGAAAATGATTCGTCCGCAAGTGGTTTAGTGAAAATATCCGCCAATTGATTTTTAGTGTCGATAAAAACCAATTCAACATCATCATTAGCAACATGATCACGTAAAAAATGATGTCTAATCTCTATATGCTTGGTGCGTGAGTGATGAATAGGATTCTTTTAAATACAAATCGCACTCGTATTATCGCATTTGATAGGCACGTGAGAGAAAGAAATACCGAAATCAAGTAGTTGTTGCTTAATATAAAGAGTTTGACCGCAACTACTACCGGCTGCCACATATTCGGCTTCGGCCGTAGATAATGCAATGGAATTTTGCGTTTTTACTTGACCAAGATACTAGTGAGTGTCTTAGAAAATGACAAGTGTCGTTTGTGCTTTTTCGATCAATTCTACATCCCGCAAAATCAGCATCCGAATAACTAATAAGATCAATTGAAGTTCCACGTGGATACCAAAGCCCTAAGTTAATTGTACCACTTAGGTAGCGAAAAATATGTTTTACCGCAAGCAAATGAGATTCCTTAGGACATGATTGAAACCGGGCACATAGGCATACACTAAACATTATATCCGGTCTACTAGCGGTTAAATAAAGCAAACTATCGATCATGCCTCTATAATTAGTAATATCAACACATTTATCATTTTCATCTTTATCAAGATTAATAGAGGATCTTATAGGAGTTGTGGCATGTTTGGTAGCCTCCATACCAAATCGCTTTAGCAAATTTTTAGTGTACTTGGATTGGCTAATGAATAAGTCATCCGAGCTTTGCCTGATTTGCAACCCTAAGAAGAAATTCAACTCACCCATCATGCTCATTTCAAATTCATTTTGCATACTTGTGGCGAATTCCCTACATAAAGAACTATTTGTTGAGCCGAAAATAATGTCGTCAACATAAATTTGGATAATCAACAAATTTTTCTTAATGGTTTTTGTAAAACGTGTATTGTCAATTTTCCCTCTTGTAAAACCATTTTGAGTTAAAAACCCGCTAAGTCTCTCATACCAAGTTTGAGGAGCTTGCTTTAAACCATATAGAGCTTTAGCCAATTTGAAAACATGATTTGGAAAAAAATTATTTTCAAAACCGGGTGATTGCTTCACAAAAACTTCTTCTTCTATGACACCATTTAAGAAAGCACTTTTGACATCCATTTGATAAAGAGTGAAATTTCTATATGATGCAAATGCAAGAAGCATTCTAATTGTTTCTAATCTAGCTACCGGTGCAAAGATCTCATCGTAGTCGATGCCTTCCTCTTGATTATATCCTTGAGCTACCAATCTTGCTTTATTTCGAATAATTACTCCATTCTCATCCTTTTTGTTTCGAAAAACCCATTTTGTGCCAATTATAGTTTGATTTTCGGGTCTAGGAACTAAACGCTAAACTTGATTGCGTTCAAATTGATTTAGTTCTTCTTGCATTGCTACGATCCAAGAATCATCACATTGAGCTTTGTGGAAGTTCTTGGGTTCGATTTGCGATACAAAAGCCATGTGGTTGCAAAAATCTTTAAGTTGAGCTCTAGTACTAACCCCTTTTGAAGGATTACCTATGACTTGATCAAGAGGATGATTGTGAACAATCCTCCATGCTTTAGGCATTGAGTTGGTCAAGTCATCATTGGATTGATGCTCAACTTCCCTCATTTCCTTTTGGCTACATGATGAGTTGGAGATATTGAGAGTATTTAAATTATCCTCCATCCCAACAACCTCATCTTCTTCTAGATCAAATTTAGGAGATGGTGATAAGGGTGATTCATCAAAAGCAACATGAATAGACTCAACCATAGTTAGAGTCCATTTATTAAAAACACGAAAGGCTTTACTCCTTATAGAATATCCTAGGAAAATTGCTTCATCCGATTTGGAGTCGAATTTTCCAAGGTTATCTTTATCATTTAACACAAAATATTTACACCCGAAAACTTTGAAATACCCAATATTAGGCTTTCGACCATTCCACAACTCATAAGGTGTTTTCCCCAACTTCATCCGAATAATAACACGATTAATTATATTGCAAGCGGTGTTTACCGCTTCCGCCCAAAGGCTTCGAGGAAGGTTGTGCTCATTTAACATGGTTCTAGCCATCTCTTGTAGAGATCGATTCTTTCTTTCAACTACACCATTTTGTTGAGGGGTTCTATGGGCCGAGAGATCATGAGAAACGCCGAGGTCATCACATAATTTCTCTAAGTCTTGATTTTCAAACTCCCTACCTCTATCACTTCTAATTTTCTTGATTTTCAAATATTTTTCATTTTGAATGGCTCTATAAAATCTTTCAAGAATGGAATGAGTTTCATTTTTATGAGCAAGAAAGTGAACCCAAGTATATCTAGAGTGGTCATCAACTATAACAAGTACATAGAGTTTCCCGGCTAAGCTAGTCGTTCTCTTCGGACCAAAGAGATCCATGTCAAGTAACTCTAAAGGTCTAGAAGTGGTAATGTCTTTCTTTCTTTTGAAAGAGGACTTTACTTGCTTGCCTATTTGACATGCGCTACATATTTTATCTTTCGAGAATTTAGTCTTTGGGAGGCCCTTGACTAAATCATTTTTGGATAAACGATGAATGAGGTCCATACTAGCATGCCCTAAACGTCTGTGCCATAACCAACTATTTTCGCTTGATGTGACAAAGCATTTAACATCTTGATCATGCAATTCACATAACAACAAGGTATACAAGTTTCCATTTCTTTTGGCATTGAACATTTGCTTCCCATCTTTCTTGATTATGCATGCATTTGTCCTAAATATAACATCATAACCCTTGTCACATAGTTGACTAATACTAAAAAAATTATGTTTCAAACCATCAATTAAGAGCACATCATCAATAGAAAGAGAAGAGGAAATACCGATTGAGCCAATTCCTATAATTTTGACTTTAGAGTTGTCTCCAAAAGTTACGTTTCCTCCTTCATATAATTTTAGTGAAATAAAATTTGATTTATCTCCCGTCATATGCCTTGAGCATTCGCTATCAAGAAAGCATTTTTCTTTTGATGCGGACTTCAAGCATACCTATAAAACAAGTTCAAGTAACTTTTACTGGTACCCAATCTATTTTGGGTCCATTTGGTTGGATAGAGACACAATAGTTCCTTTTGGAACCCAAATTCGTTTAGTTACAACATTATCTTTTCTATGTGAGCATGCTATAATCCCTTTCGGAATCCAAACCATTTTTGACATAATTTTCTTCTTTCTATGAAAATATACATTTGTTTTGTGTCCTTTTCTATTGCAATAGTAACACGTAATATGTTTATAATCATTTGAAGATGCATGAGATGATTTTTGAACAAATGTAGAGCTATGTGATTTTCTCTTTTCAAAATAAGAGCATCTTTGTCAAAGACATCATACCCTAGACCACATTTATCAAATGATCATCTTTGTCTTCCTAGCATGATACTAAGGTTCTCTTTTCCTTTTGTGAATTTAGCTAAAATATTTATTTGATCATCAATAGTATTTTTCAACCGAATATTTTCCTTTTCTAGCTCCATGCTTTTGTCATTGCAAGAGACTTCTAAGCTTGAACTAGTGAGACTACTTGAAGATTTCGCTTTCTTAAGAAGGGTATATTTTCTAACTAATTTTTCAAACTCATCATCTAATTCTTCAAACACATCTTGCAATTTGTTATAATCAAGAAGAGTTCATCATATGATAGTTTATCTAGATCATGTAAATTTAAATGTACCTCTTCTTCATTTGCCATGAGACAAATGTTTGCCGTTTCCTTACTACTTTTCTCCTCATCCGAGTCGCATGAGTCATAGTCCTCCCATGTGACATTCATTGCCATCTTGCTAGGTCTTTAGTCATTTTCCTTTATGAGCTTGAAGCAATCGCTTTTCTAGTGTCCCGGTTTTCCGCAATTGAAACACGTTGGGGGTTCCCTTTTGCTAATCTCGCATTTTGATTCGATTCTCTTCACGAATCTTCCACCATTAGCTTTCTTTCTTTGAAGGTGTCTCTTGAATTTTTGGGTGAAAAAGGCAATTTCCTCATCCTCTTCTTCTTCACTCGGCTCATTGATTTCGTTTTTGGTGAAGGCTTGCAAAGTTATTCCCTTTCTTGGCTTGATGTCGTCTTCGCGAGCTTTTAACGTTATTTCCCAAGTGAGTAGAGAGCCGAAGATTTCATCGAGACTCATGGTGTTGAGATCATGAGCTTCTTTGATAGCCGTTACTTTTGCATCCCATTTTACCGGAAGACTTCTAAGCACTTTTCGTGACGCATCGGATCTAGGAACAATTCTACCAAGATGCTTTAGTCCATTCAAAATATTTGTAAATCGAGACATCATAGAATTCACATTTTCATCATATTTCATAGCAAATAATTCATATTCATTCATGAGTATGTCAATTTTAGATTCTCGTACTTGAGATGTTCCTTCATAGGTTACCTCAAGTTTATCCCACATTTCTTTTGCCGTTGAACAAGTAGATACACGATTAAATTCATTTGGACTTAAAGCACAATTTAAATTTACTTTTGCTTTTGCATTGTACGACATGAGTTTACGGTCATCATTATCCCACTCATTGGGTAATTTGGGGACGGTTTTTCCATCAACAATTTTAGTTAGTACAAATGGTCCTTCAAGAACTACTTTCCAAATTTCGTAATCAATAGCTTGAAGAAAATCTATCATTCTAGTTTTCCAATAGCTATATTTTGATCCATCAAACCATGGGGGCCTATTGTTCGATTGTTCTTCAACATGAGTGACTAAATTTGATGACATGATCATTCTCTAAGACGGTTAAGTCTAAAATAAATAGAGATTAGGCTCTGATACCAATTGTTAGTCACTAATTAACCCTAGAGGGGGGGGTGAATAGGGTGTTCAAAAATAATTCTAAATCTTTTCGAAATTGGAACACACTCTAAACAAAAATCAATTTCTAAATAAGCAAGTGAATGAATCAATTTGAACTTTTCTAACTACTAATCTCAAGACAAGATAGCATACAAGATATTCAAGTAATTATGACATGCAAAATAATCAAGTAAAGAAAAAGAGATAGAGAGATTTGACACCGTGATTTTTTCGAGGTTCGGTAACTCCTACTCCTCGGCTCAAGAACCCTTTCTTGAGACTTTTCCCGATCCTTTCACTATGGCCCTTCCTTCACAGGTGGAATGGCAAACCTTTACAACACAAGCCTCTCGAGCTTGTCTCTCAATCAAGAGAACAACCCTCTCTTAAACAATCGGTGGATTTCACTTGACCGAGATTACAAATTTGTATGTAATTAATAAAATCACTTAAGAACAAAAACACTCACAAACCCAAAGCTTTTTATAGAAGATAAATCAATATAAGCTCAAGTGTTTTTTATTATTTTGAATAGCTTTAGAAATATATTCTCAAAGGATATAATCAATGAATGATGTTTGGAGAATAAGAAGAGATACTAGAAGTTTTGATTTTCAAAGAAACTTGAAGAAAATCAAATTTTCAAAGCTTGGTTTCAATGGTTTTTGTAGAGAAAACTTTCTGTAGAATTTTGAGAGCTTTTCTTTCACTTCTTTCTCTTTTGTTTTTCAATCTCTTTGCTTTCAATACACATATCTCATTCTATATATATCAATACATTTAGGTTTTGAAGAATGAATAATGTATTTGAGAAAACAAAGTCGTTTGAAGTCCATAAACATCTGCTTAAAACATGGAAAATGTTTGTGCCGAATCTGCAAATTTTAAGGAACAACTAGTCGACTACATCAATGTTTTAGTCGACTACTTTGGACCATCTAGTCGACTAGATTGAATTCTAGTCGACTACTTTGGACCATCTAGTCGACTAGATTGAGTTCTAGTCAATTACATGATGTAGTCTAGTCGACTCAAGTTCATTTCAGTCGACTACTTTGATGTGGATGAAAAACCTGTAGCTACTCATTGTTTTAGTCGACTACTAGAAAATACACAGGGTGATTCTAGTCGACTACAACTTGAAAAACATTTAATAAAAATATTTTTCTTTCCGTTTAAGTTCGGTAAAACGTTTTTCATTCCATTTGAGTTCGGTTCATTTTATACTTGAGCTTATATGATAAAATCGACACATAAAATTACCTTGTTACAATGATCGCTCCCCGACCTATCTACCCCAAGTCTTGAGTCTTCAACTTTCGCCTTTGCCGTTGAATTAATTGATTTTCCATTTGCGCTTCAATTCATTTCACAACTTTTCGCTTTAAATCAAGCTTTCTTTCCGAGCTTGCTTTCGAGTCGTTTCCTTTCCGAGTTTGTTTTTCGAGTTGTTCACCTGTCTTTTGCTGAAAACATAAACTCGATAATTCATTAGTATCAAACACTCTTCAATGGTTTGTTATCATCAATTTGGGAATTATTTGCCGAAAGTAAATTTCAAAGCCAACACAGAGAAATGCTCTTTTGGTGTATCATCCGGGCAGTTCCTGGGGCACATAGTGGACCGAACCGAGATCCAAGCCAGCCCAGCATAAGTCAAGGCCCTGATGGAAACGAAGGAGCCCCAGACACACAAAGACGTTCAAGTCTTGACGGGAAAAGTGGTTGCACTTAGCAGATTCATTTCACAACTTACCGATCGATGCATACCATTCTTTCGTGCAATCAAGGCAAAGAAGGGAGAAATATGGGGTCCTGAATAGTCTGAAGCCCTGGTGAAATTAAAAGAATACATGACCATGCCCCCGATCCTATCCACGCTGACTCTCGATGAAGTCTTGCATCTGTACTTAGCAGTATCCTTTGTGTCGACCAGAGCAGCCCTCATCAGAGAGGATGGAAACCTTCAAATGCCAGTCTTCTACACTAGCAAATCCTTGGCTGAGGCAGAGACCAGATACAGCAAGCAAGCAAAATTGCTTATGTCACTGGTGAACGGCAAGAGACGACTAAGGCATTACTTTGAGGCTCACCCGATCATTGTCCCGACAGCCATGCCTCTACGGGTTATTATGTCAAAGCCCGACCTCTCATGCAGAATCTCCAAATGGGCCATTGAATTGGGCATATACGACCTGACGTACATACCTCGGGTTTCCGTCAAAGGACAGGCAGTGGCAGACTTTTTACTTGAAAGTGAAACCAAAGAGCCAGACCAGAAAATTGAACCTGACACCTGGAAGCTTTTTGTGGACGGATCGGCCAGCTGTGCCATATCAGGAATCGGTTTGGAAATGTTGACACCCGATGGGACGCGCCTTCATTTGTCAGTGCAACTACAGTTCCCAGCCACGAACAACGAGGTTGATCATGAGGCCATCGTATCTGGCTTGAGGTTAGCCCGAAGCCTCTAGATCCAGGCCCTGGCAGTACATAGTGACTCTCAACTGGTTATTCGGTATATCAAGGGAGAGTACGAATCAAAGGATCCAAAAATGGAGTCTTACGGGGCACTAGTGTTAAAGGAATCGGAAAGTTTTCAAAAAATAAACTTCACACAGATCCCGAGGAACGAGAATTCTGTAGCTGATCACCTAGCCGGTCAGGCATCCTCAGCCAGAGAATACCTGACCCGGGTTGCACTTGTGGACTTTGTAGTCAGGCCAAGTATTCAGGAGCCCGAACAAGTGATGCTTATCCCATGGGAGCCCAGCTGGATGGATCCCCTGATGGATTACTTATGAAGTAGAACTCTCCTAGAGAACAAAGCTGAAGCTCACAAGATGAGGAGGAATTCAGCCAGATACTCAGTTATAAACGGGCAACTCTATCGAAAATCCTTTTCAGGTCCTTACTTCAAATGTATTACGCCATCAGAATTAAGAGCAGTGATGCAAGAGATTCACAGTGGAGCTTGTGGGAACCACTCCGGGGGTAGATCCCTTGCCCATAACATACTCTCCCAAGGATACTTCTGGCCCTATCTGTCGTGGGATGCCGAAGAATACGTCAGAAGGTGCAAGCCATGTCAAATGCACGGAGACATTATCCATCGGCCACCTGAGTTCTTACATCCCACCATAGTACCACACCCATTCGCCCGATGAGGAATGGATATAGTGGGACCTCTCCCGAAGGCAATCCGGTCAAATGCCTATATCCTTCTAGCCACTGATTATTTCACCAAATGGATGGAAGCGGAAGCCTATCCCACCGTCAAGGGTGGCCATGTCATCAAATTCATATGGACCCACATAATATGCAGATTCGGGCTACCAAAGACAATCATGATGGATAATGGGACTAATCTAGACAACAAAGAGGTTAGAGCATTCTTTGTCGAGCATGGTATCAACCAGAATACGTCTTTCATTGGGTACCCGTAAGGGAACAGGCAGGTGGAAAGGACAAATCGAACCATATTCAACACCCTAGCCAAAAAACTTGAGGAAGCCAAAGAGGGCTGGCTAGAGAAACTACTTAAAGTTCTCTGGTCATACAGAACGACTCCCAGACAACCCACTGGGGAGACCCCCTTTGCCATGGCGTATGGCGCTGAGGCTGTGATCCTAACAGAGGTTAGGGTTCCAACCCTCCGGAGCCTGGGCTGGGTTGAAGGACCAAAAAACCAGCACTTGGCTCAAAATTTTGATCTGCTAGATGAAAGAAGGGAAGCCGACAGGATTAGGTTGGCCGCCTACCAAGAGTGCGTCCGAAATTACTTTAATAAAAAAGTCAAAAGAAGAGAGTTCCAGGTCGAAGACATGGTCCTTAAGAGAAAATTTGGGCTCGTAGGCAAGCTCAGGGAACCTTGGGAGGGCCCATACACCATTACCAAAGTCATCGGTTGCGGCACATACCGTGTTCAAAGAAATATTGATGGCGGAATGGAACCAAACTCCCAGAACGCCTCTCGCTTGAAGAGGTACTACCCTTAAATGGCAAAAATTTGCTTTTACTTCGATCTTTTTGTAAAAAGGCTATAGCACCTGATTAGTAAAAAATCATTTTTATGATAAAATAGCTTGTAAATACTTACTGAAATTTTTTTACAAAAAACAAACCAAGTGTTACATTGTCTACCGCATGACCTGAAGTGCCCGAAAGACACAACACAGATCCTGAAGATATCACAAAATTTTGCAAAAAACAAACCAAGTGTTGCATTGTCTATCGCATGGCCTGAAGTGCCCCGAAAGACATAACACAGATCCTGAAGAGATCATAAAAGTTTGCAAAAAATAAACCAATTGTTGCATTGTCTATCGCATGGCCTGAAGTGCCCGAAAGACACAACACAGATCCTGAAGAGATCACAAAATTTTGCAAAAAATAAACCAAGCTTGCATTGTCTACCGCATGGCCTGAAATGCTTGAAAGACACAACACAGATCCTGAAGAGATCACAAACTTTTGCAAAAAATAAACCAAGTGTTGCATTATCTATCGCATGGCCTGAAGTGCCCGAAAGACATACACAGATCCTGAAGAGATCACAAATTTTTACAAAAAATAAATCAAGGGTTACATTGTCTACCGCATGGCCTGAAGTGCCCGAAAGACACAACACAAATCCTGAAGAGATCACAAAATTTTGAAAAAAATAAACCAAGTGTTGCATTGTTTATCGCATGGCCTAAAGTGTCTGAAAGACACAACACGGATCCTGAAGAGATCACAAAATTTTACAAAAAAGAAATCAAGTGCTGCATTGTCTACCGCATGGCCTGAAGTGCCCGAAAGACACAACAGAGATCCTGAAGAGATCATCAAATTTTGCAAAAAATAAACCAAGTGTTGCATTGTCTATCGCATGGCCTGAAGTGCCCGAAAGACACAACACAGATCCTGAAGAGATCACAAAATTTTGCAAAATGGTGTAGTTAAAAAAAAGAATCGATCTCTACAAGAGATGGCTAGAACCATGTTAAATGAGCACAACCTTCCCCGAAGCCTTTGGGCGGAAGCGGTAAACACCGCTTGCCATATAATTAATCGTGTTATTATTCGGATGAAGTTGGGGAAAACGCCTTATAAGTTGTGGAATGGTCGAAAGCCCAATATTGGGTATTTCAAAGTTTTTTGGTGTAAATGTTTTGTGTTAAATGATAAAGATAACCTTGGAAAATTCGACTCCAAATCGGATGAAGCAATTTTCCTAGGATATTCTATAACGAGTAAAGCATTTCGGGTTTATAACAAAAGGATTCTAACCATGGTTAAGTCTATTCATGTTCTCTTTGATGAATCACCCTTACCATCATCACCTAGAATTGACCTAGAAGAAGATGAGGTTGTTGGGATTGAGGATAATTTAAATACTCTCAATATCTCTAACTCATCATGTAGCCAAAAATAAATGAGGGAAGTTGAGCATCAATCCAATGATGACTTGACCAACTCAATGCCTAAAGCATGGAGGATTGTTCACAATCATCCTCTTGATCAAGTCATAGGTAATCCTTCAAAAGGGGTTAGTACTAGAGCTCAACTTAAAGATTTTTACAACCACATGGCCTTTGTATCCCAAATTGAACCCAAGAACTTCCACGAAGCTCAATGTGATGATTCTTGGATCGTAGCAATGCAAGAGGAACTAAATCAATTTGAACGCAATCAAGTTTGACGTTTAGTTCCTAGACCCGAAAATCAAACTATAATTGGCACAAAATGGGTTTTTCGAAACAAAATGGATGAGAATGGAGTAATTATTTGAAATAAAGCAAGATTGGTAGCTCAATGATATAATCAAGAGGAAGGCATCGACTACGATGAGACCTTTGCACCGGTAGCTAGATTAGAAATAATTAGAATGCTTCTTGCATTTGCATCATATAGAGATTTCACTCTTTATCAAATGGATGTCAAAAGTGCTTTCTTAAATGGTGTCATAGAAGAAGAAGTTTTTGTGAAGCAGCCACCCGATTTTGAAAATAATCTTTTTCCAAATCATGTTTTCAAATTGGCTAAAGCTCTATATGGTTTAAAGCAAGCTCCTCGAGCTTGGTTTGAGAGACTTAGCGGGTTTTTAACTCAAAATGGTTTTACAAGAGGGAAAATTGACAACACACTTTTTACAAAAACCATTAAGAATAATTTGTTGATTGTCCAAATTTATGTTGACGACATTATTTTCGGCTCAACAAATAGTTCTTTATGTAGGGAATTTGCCACAAGTATGCAAAACGAATTTGAAATGAGCATGATGGGTGAGTTGAATTTCTTCTTAGGGCTGCAAATCAAGCAAAACTCGGATGGCTTATTCATTAGCCAATCCAAGTACACTAAAGATTTGCTAAAGCGATTTGGTATGGAGGCTACCAAACATGCCATAACTCCTATGAGTTCCTCGATTAAGATTGATAAAGATGAAAATGGTAAATGTGTTGATATTACTAATTATAGAGGCATGATCAGTAGTTCGCTTTATTTAACCGCTAGTAGACCAGATATAATGTTTAGGGTATGCCTATCTGCCCGGTTTCAATCATGTCCTAAGGAATCTCATTTGCTTGCGGTAAAACGTATTTTTCTCTACCTAAGTGGTACAATTAACTTAGGGCTTTAGTATCCACGTGGAACTTCAATTGATCTTATTAGTTATTCGGATGCCGATTTTGCGGGATGTAGAATTGATCGAAAAAGTACAAGTGGCACTTGTCATTTTCTAGGACACTCACTAGTATCTTGGTTAAGTAAAAAGCAAAATTCCGTTGCATTATCTATGGTCGAAGCCGAATATGTGGCAGCCGGTAGTAGTTGCGCTCAAACTCTTTATATTAAGCAACAACTACTTGATTTCGGTCTTAATTTCTCTCACGTGCCTATTAAATGCGATAATACAAGTGCGATTTGTATTTCAAATAATCCTATTCATCACTCACGCACCAAGCATATAGAGATTAGGCATCATTTTTTATGTGATCATGTTGCTAAAGGTGACGTTGAATTAGTTTTTATCGACACTAAAAATCAAGTGGCGGATATTTTTACAAAACCACTTGCGGACGAATCATTTTCTAAAATTCGTCGAGAAATCGGAATGGCCATGGATTTTGATGTTTTATCTTAAATTATTTTATATTTTTTGTTTTCATAGTTTTGCTATTTTCATGTATTTATTTCACATTTTTTTAATTATTTTTCACATTGTTTTTAACATTTTTCATACTTTAGTCGACTACATTGTATGTAGTATATTTCATTCTAGTCGACTACTTTGGTCAGTAGCTTCCTTCTTGGCATCAAACCATCATCTTGTCGACTACATTGCCCTTTAGTCGACTATATTGCACCTTCTAGTCGACTACTTCCTGTTCTAGTCGACTAAATGCTCCCTCTAGGCACCTACAACTAGCCCTAGTCGACTCAAACATTCCTTCTAACCGACTCAACCCTTGCCTAGTCGACTCAAACCCTCTATCTAACTGACTCAACCCTAGCCCTAGTCGACTCAAACCCTATAAAACCTAACCCTCATCTCATCTTCTCCATCGCCTCCTTCAACCTTCACCCACCTTCAAACCCTTTTCCTCTCAATACCTCTCTTACTACCATTTCTACCTTCAAATCATCACCTATCTCTCATTAATTTTACATTTCTATCATCCTTCACCCATTTCCTTCAATTAATTTCTTCATTTTCATTATCTTTCTCACATTCATATATACACCATCATATATCTATATATACACCATCTTATATATATTGTTGCATCATCTTCTACAATGCCACCGAAGACTCGCGGTCTATTACGGAAACGTTCACGCATTAATGGAGGCCAAAGCTCCACCCATTCACACATTCCTATGGCTGTAGAGGAAGAGGTTTCAACTGAACCTCTGCTTCTTGAAGTGCTTCTTCTTGATGACGATGATATAAATCAATTCCTCACTGTTTTTGATCATCGTGCTCCTACACCTTGTCGTATTGTCACTCAAGAGTTATGCACTGAAATTAGGGCTCGCACTTTCGAGTTGTTCCGAGCAATTGGTTGGGATTTTTTCATTTCTCTTGACATTCCGGTACTTCCGCGAATTGTCAAGGCCTTCTACGCTTCTCTTGAAAATCACAAGGAGAAATTACTCTCTCATCTTCATTTTAATTTATGTGGTGAAGACGAGACTGTGGATGACAGCGAAATCCGGCGCATTTTCTCACTTCTGAATGATGGTATTCGCCATTTCTCCAAGGATTGGTATAAGGTTGATGTGTTCGACTGTATTGAAGCAGTTTGGACTATTTGAGTCGACAAAGAAATTTCTCAGAACTCCGGTATTCTCTCTTCTATGCTACTACCCGAGGCTAGATTAATTCATAATGTTATTACTTACTCTATTCTGCCTAAAACTGGTAGTCGTAGCAGTGTTTCTCGTATGGAGGCTTTTTTGTTTATTGCATAATGATAGGAACCCGTGTTGATTTAGCTTATATTTTCCATTCCGTCATCCTTACATGTCAGCGCAAGCCATCTGGCCCGCTTTTCTTTCCCGCGCACATTACATATCTATTGCAGCGGAAAGGTTTTTCATTTCCGAATGAAGTGTCCGAGCATCACCCTATTTTTCTTGACACCACACATGTCAAGCATATGTACATTTCTTTGGATACGGAAGGAAATTTCATTTCTGAAACTGCACATGTTCCTTGTTTGCGCCCTACTCCTAGTGGTTCTGCACAGCTCTAGGAAGCCTCTTCCTCGGCTCCTCAGTTGGACAGTGCGTCGGCTTCTCAAGTTGCTCTTCTCAACCAAATTCTTGGGGTTGTTCAGAGTAATGCGAAGACTCTTCAGCGCCTTGATGCAACCGTGAACAAAAATACGGAAGCAATTCGATTGATCAATGAGCGCCTTATTCTTGTTGATGAGGAAATGTCTAGCCATATAAATGGTTTTGCCGGGTCACTTGATGATCTTACTCTTGGGCTCTCGCAACCTCGCTCACGCACCCCTCGACGCTGACAAAAAGGGGGAGAAATTAAGCTATCGTATTGTCATGTAATTCATTATCCGACAATAGCAATTTCCGTTTTTGTGTGGCTTGTTATGGTTATTTGCGACTTGTTTGTTATTTCCTTGTTTTCATTAGTTTAAACGCCTTGTATTAAATCAAACCATTTATGAAATGTTGTTTATTTTTGTTATCTCAAATGTGCACCTATTTATATATTGTATCAAAATGTCCATTAAACTGCAAATTTCATTTACTAAGGGGGAGCATTTGAACAAAATATTATGCACATGTTGAGCGGGAGCATCACTTGATGTTTCGCCAAATACCAAGCAAACACAAAATGTTTTGTCATCATCAAGGGGGAAATTGTTGGCTTTGAAATTTACTTTCGGCAAACAATTCCAAAATTGATGATAACAAACCATTAAAGAGTGTTTGATACTAATGAATTATCGAGTTTATGTTTTCAGCAAAAGACAGGTGAACGACTCGGAAAAAAAACTCGGAAAGGAAACAACTCAGAATGAAAGCTCGGAAAGAAAGCTTGATTTAAAGCAAAAATCCGTAAAAGAAATTGAAGCGGAAAAATAGAAAATCAAATAATTCAATGGCGAAGGCGAAAGTTGAAGACTCAAAACTTGGGGTAGATAGGTCAGGGCGCGATCATTGTAACAAGGTAATTTTATGTGTCGATTTTATCGTATAAGCTCAAGTATAAAATGAACCGAACTCAAATGGAATGAAAAACACTTTACCGAACTTAAACAGAAAGAAAAATATTTTTATTAAATGTTTTTCAAGTTGTAGTCAACTAGAATCAACCTGTGTATTTTCTAGTAGTCGACTAAAACAATCAGTAGCTATAGGTTTTTCATCCACATCAAAGCAGTCGACTGAAATGAGCTTGAGTCGACTAGACTACATCATGTAGTCGACTAGATGGTCCAAAGTAGTCGACTAGAACTCAATATAGTCGACTAGATGGTCCAAAGTAGTCGACTAAAACATTGATGTATTCGACTAGTTGTTCCTTAAAATCTACAGATTCGGCACAAACATTTTCCATGTTTTAAGCAGATGCTTATGGACTTCAAACGGCTTTGTTTTCTCAAATACAATATTCATTCTTCAAAACCTAAATGTATTGATATATATAGAATGAGATATGTGTATTGAAAGAAAAGAGATTGAAAAACAAAAGAGCTATTGTGAAATCACCAAAAACACTTGAGCTTATATTGCTTTATCTTCCATAAAAACCTTTGGGTTTTGAGTGTTTTTGTTCTTGAGTGATTTTATTGATTACATACGAATTTGTAATCTCGGACAAGTGAAGTCCACCGATTGTTCAAGAGAGGGTTGTTCTCTTGATTGAGAGACAAGCTCGAGAGGCTTGTGTTGTAAAGGTTTGTCATTCCACCTGTGAAGGAAGGGCCATAGTGAAAGGATCGGGAAAAGTCTCAAGAAGGGGTTCTTGAGCCGAGGAGTAGGAGTTACCGAACATGTCAAATCTCTCTATCTCTTTCTCTTTACTTGATTATTTTGCATGCCATAATTACTTGAATATCTTGTATACTATCTTGTCTTGAAATTAGTAGTTAGAAAAGTTTAAATTGAATCATCCACTTGCTTATTGAGAAATTAATTTTTGTTTAGAGTGTGTTCCAATTTTTAAAAGAATTAGAATTATTTTTGAACACCCTATTCACCCCTCATCTAGGGTTAATTAGTGACTAACAATATTGGTAATACCAAGGCCTGATTACTCAGATTGAAGAACTGTTTTTTGCATTTTATTTTCTCATAAAAAATTCAATTTTCTCCATTTCAATCAAACATCTCCCCATCTCCCCTTTTATTGTGGTAAAATTATTTTTTCAACTACATAGTCAAAGATTAATTGTTTTTCCCATAGTGAATGTGTGTTTGTGCTTATATGTCAAAGTCGTCCTTCTTGATTTCAATTTCACTAATTCACTCACCCATGTAAAACCACATCACTTCAGTAACTCGATTTAATCATCACTCTTATGAATGGAAATATCACGTGACATACTACTCATACATCATAAACATGAACTTAATCAATATTGTAATGCAACTCAATCATGCGTTAAAACAAAGAATTGCTCCAAAAATTTTAAAATTTCCTTCCTCGTACTCCTATACCCTCACCCCTAAACTTAAATGAGACTATGTTCTCATGGTCAAAAAGAATACATGGGAATGAATATAGTTACCCTTAAAATTCACTTCTGGATTCCAAAGCAAAGCATAAATCCCCTCCCCCAAACTTAATTTGGATCACTTGTAAATATATGCAACAAATCACAAATACACATAATCATAGCAAGGGAAAAACAAATTCAAAAATATCCAGAATTTCACACAAATTTTTCAAGGAATTAAAAATTATATTTTTATTTATTTATTTAAATAATTTAACTTTAAGGGCCTACAATCCTAAATAAAATAAAAGCAAAAATAAAGATAAAGACGAGGCCCTAAGGGTCTACCATCACTAAAAAAAATAAAAACAAAACAAAACATAATAAAACAAATCAAAACCTAATTCTAAACCTAGCCCTAATTAGTATTCATCCTCTTCATTTTCTTTATCACTAACCATGGCACTCTTTAACCATATCCGGAAATCCGCTGTCTTTTTTAATTCAGCAAGGTCCTCCTCTAGATATATGTTCATAATTGTCCATCACCTCTCATCCAGCTCTATATCCTATCACCTAATTGTTCTGCAATGATCTTTGATAATAGAAACGAGTACGGAAGATAATGTTCAAATTCATTAGCACCCGCCCATTCTCTACTCACAATTGCTCGATCACTCGACATCTCGGCCATTATCACCGTTGAAATACACACTCTATACCCATGAGTTAGGGCATACAATATTCTAATCATCGTGTGCTCCCTCACACTAGTCCGAGTATTCGGTCGAAGTTGAGCCGTAATGACACAATCCAAATAAAGCAGATTTGACTTCAACTACCAATTTTCACACATCTTATCTCTTGGATCTGACATAGTACACAATTCTCTCACCATCTTCTCATCCGTATGGGGCCATACCAGAGGATACTCCTTTAGTTTGCCTTTCAAGTGTCTCGGACTACCAATCGGTATATTTCACGCATGGGCAATACTTCTCTTTCCTATCACTATTGGAGCACTTTACTGAGTCACTTTAACTAACATAACCTCAAATCATGGTGGTTCGGTAATCGTCATATTTTGATAGAACCTTCGAACCAAGCCCGGATACACCTTTTCTCCCGCCGGTTGCTCTTAACTTTGCAATCCTCGTTCCCTATGTATTCTCCTTCCAGGCGCAGTTAATACTTGGCTCATCCTCTCCGGATGAAACACTTCTTCAAATTGCAGCCTGCATTCCAGAAATGATTTCGGTGTGGTTCTTCTTCCCTTCCGACTTGTTGCTCCATTATTTAAAGTTTCAGCCTCTACATGCTGTTTTTGAACCTCAATGAACTCCTCTGGGTCAAAATAATTATCATGATCACTAGCCATACTCACACCTCCGGAATAGAAAGAAGAAGAAATTATAGAATAAGAGAATCTAGTCGTATTGCTCAACTATTGTGAATTGTGTATTGTGCCTTCTCTGTGGGTGTATTTATAGATGGATGTCTTAGTATCAAAGAGGAAAATGATTAAAAACCCTTGGTTGAATAGGAAAATGGAAACAACTCATGATCTAACTCCAACTTGAATTTCTATTCCACTTCCTTGTCGGACTAGGATTACTCTAAAACCTCTTACAAAGTTCTACAAATCCTAAAAATACCTTAAAACAAATCCTAATACAAGTATAAATACAGACCAGGCCAAAACACCCCACAAACAGGTTAAATTTTTACTTTTTCAAAACCATCCTCGTGGTACCCTACGCTCCAAACGTAGGCTTAGCTTGAATTATATATATATATATATAAAACACATGCACCCCCAAACTTAAACGCACAAATGTCCATATAGTGCGATTAAAAACTGGAAAGAATTCAAAAACATCAGCACACTGAATATAAGCGTAAAAATCTGGGGGCATAACAAACATGATACAACTGATTATCACAACTACCATTTTATAAAATAAAAAAATATCAAAATCATGCAGAGAATGATCGTTAAAGCAGTCACATGAAGTACTTTATCACAAAGTCTATCTGCTCCACAATTTATCTCTAAAGTACCAAAAATAAAACAAAATAAAATAAATAAATAAAAAATATAAACTAAGACTACACTAAGCCTCATCATCTGAGGGCGGTGGTGTAGGTGGAAGACGTACGCCCAAATGTTGTCTCATGCCATCAACCTTATGGCATAACTGCCTATGATTTCGTCGACGAGCCTGTCTCTCCTAATCAAATCTCTACTCCAGCCTCTGCTCTAATCCCTGTATCCGTGCCATAAGGGTATCAATCTGACCTTAGACAAGGTGACGGTACCACCTGCAGGCGCCCGTGGCATAATAACTTCCTCCTCAACTGCCGGCATCTATGGAATAGCAATCTCGTCATCAGCGACATGAGTATCCTAAGCCATACCTACATCAGCCTGACCAGCATCATCGGTCTGTGCCTGGGCCTGTGCATCTTGGCCTGGTAATAGACCAAACTCCGGTCTCTGTACCATAACATCATCCCCATGTAACTGGGTCCAGACACCTATCCACATCCTTCTAGAATACGGAGACGCATTCCTGAATCGATTCGGCTCACCCGCTTCCATCTCGATCCCGGTATCAAACATTAACTTTATCACTAAGCACGGGAATCGGACCTTGAATAAATGTTGATGAGCTTTGGACTCCTTATGCAAGTGGATGTAATACGCATACAAACCCCTCCATAAAATATGTGGAATAGAAATCCACCGCTCGAACTCGAAAGCATATTAGAGGGGCAGAAATGGCATATAGCACACAGTCACATGGTTGGGCGGAAGAATTTGTGAACGGACTATCACATCCCAAAACCAGAGCCTCGGGTGATAGTTCGACTTCTTCGTGCAGTTCCTCCGTCCATCAGCCCACTCCCCTGCAGTCTGAAGTACAACAAGGTCGGCAATAGAAGGGAGTGTCTCTGGAATAGGTGAGAACTTAGCCGCTAACTCAGGCGGACACTCGTCAGGAATACCCCCTATAGCAGCAATAGATTGGGGTATAATCTCAAACTCAATACCTCAGACCACTATCTGTAGTATCGTGCCCCTGCTATAATGCCACATGTGTAGCCAAAACTGTCGGATCATGTCCTCACAAATATACGGGGTGGTCGAGGCAAGAATAGGTAGTAAGCGGTGGGCCCTTAGTCGGCCTATCATCCAGGTAGGTATTGGTTGTAGCCTCTTAAACACGGCCACCAAATAAGTACGTTCCTGATGATACTTCTTCCGGATTGCTGGATCTAGCAAATCCTCAACCGATGTTGTCGGGGGAATAGTAAAAAAGTAATCAAAACACCCGGGTCACCCTCAACTGGTGGCTCGGGTACCCTCACATACAGATGACCGGTATAATCTCCCTGATCAACATTATCCTCCTGTGCACCACTATCACTCTCGGTATTCTCATCCATCTACTCGGCCTGCGGCTCAGGCACAAGTGGTGGCGATGGTGCACATGGGGTAACTGGCCCTACTGTAAGCCTACCATATGATAAATGAATATCACAACCCAATGTGGTGGACTGGGGCACCTCCGCCTCAAAAGATGATGATGTCAAGTCGACATATTATGGTCTCGAGGCACGTGTACTTCAGTAAAAAATAGGTTCTCAGTCGGGAGGTGATGATCTCGACCTCTGCCAAATATCTCGTTCTACTAGTTTGGCCACCTCGGCCACTCGCCTAGTCGCACCTTTCACTCTAGCCATGCCTATAATATAGAATATTTGAAAAGTAAGTGATAATGTGCCAGACACCGAATCAAGCTTAAACTAGATCTAAATATATCCAATATGATGATTAAATAACTATTCATCCCAAAAAAATCGATATTCAATCCGCTTTCAAAGTCGAAAAACTCAACTTTTTGGAAAATGGATCAAAACACGATTTTGGTCTAACTCGTTTATCAATACTAGTTTAGAATAGTTAAATAATTCATTTGAAACCAAAATAATGGAACAAAACTCACCGAATTGAATGAAACAATAATTTTCCCAAAATTGAGATTCGGACACTTTTTGAGTTATTCACGCGAATCTGGACAACTCACCAACTAATCTGATGATTCGACGTCAATGAATGATGAGGAATCAGATGAGTAAACGGTAAAAACAAACCACGGGAGAATCAATGGAGAAACGAGGGAGAGAAATGAGTTTGAAATAAAATGGGGGGAATGACCTGACGGGTCTATTTTTAATAGGCCCATCGCTACGCTTGAATTGTAACTGGGCCTACGCTTGAAGCGTATGTCCCTAGGCCCAATTATTTTTTCTTATCTTCAATTGACATCTTCTCCATCCCCACGCATTCTCAACTCCTCCTAAACACCCCTATATATTTTTATGATTAATTTACCCTTCCTACTCGGATGACGATGGCTTCATGACTTGATCTTACAAACTAAAAATACAGAAACCAACTAAATTACTGTCTACAAGTACAAACTAGGATCAAAAGCTACACTCAATCACCTAGTACCAATATTTAACATCATTAGTGCGATATTGCTGCCTCTCAATACTTTGGATCAAGCTTATCCAGCTCGGGTGGTGGTTCAGTTAGATCAACCGTTTCTACCACACACTCAGCTGGTTGAACTTCTATGTAGTGCTTCAATCTTTGCCCATTGATGACAAACTTCTTTCCAATACCAAGATCATAGAGCTCCATGGCTCCATGGGAAAAACCTTTGTAATCTTGTATGGTCTATTCCATCTCGATTGGAGCTTACCAGGAAACAGCTTGAGTCTCGAATTAAATAGCCACACCTTTTGGCTAGGCTAAAAAACTTTTTTTCTAATATGCTTATCATGGAACGTCTTTGTTCGAGCCTTATAAATCCAAGATTTTTCATGTGCATCATTTCTCAAATCCTCAAGCTCCTGAAGTTGAATTTTCGGCTACACACCAGTTTCCTTAATATCGAAATTTAATCTTTGAACAACGCAATAAGCTCGGTGTTCTAGCTCTACAGGGAGATGACACACTTTACCATATACCAATCTATATGGTGTCATACGAATTGGCATTTTAAACGCAGTCTTGTATGCCCACAGTGCATCATTTAATCTTCTCGTCCAATCCTTCAAATCTGGATGCACTATCTTTTCCAAAATGTTTTTGATATCCTTGTTTGAAACCTCCACTTGCCCTTGTGATTGGGGGTGATAAGGCATACCAATTCTATGAGTGACACCGTACTTCACACATTAAGCAGGAAGAAACTGGTTGTCAAAATGGTTTCCACCATCACTAATCAACATTCATGTTATACCAAATCTTGAGAAAATATTTAATTTCACAAACTTTTCCACCACCTCATGGTTAGCACATTTGGTGGCTATAGCTTCTACCCATTTCAAAACATAATCAACCCCCATAAATATGTATTATTTCTTATCTGCTTTCGAAAATAGTCCCATGAAATCAATACCCCATACATCAAACAATTCCATAATCAAAATTGGGATTAGAGGCATCATGTCTTGTCGAGATATGGATCCCAAATTTTGACATCGCAGGCACACTTTGCAATACTCGAAAGCATCTTTGAATATAGAAGGCCAGTAAAATCCACTATGCAGTACCTTATAAGTTGTCTTTTGAGCTCCAAAATGCCCTCCACACTCCAACGTGTGACAAAATGTCAATATGCTTTGTACCTCACTCTTTGGGACACATTTTCTGATAATCTGATCAGAGCAATACTTGTACAATCGCGGATTATCCTAGATATAGAATTTGACTTGGGTGAAGAATCTGTTTTTCTCATTCTTAGACCATCCTTTTGGAATTCGACATGTGGCTTTATAATTGACAATGTCAGCATACCATGGTACTTGTTCCACAACAGCCACGTTAAATAGATGTTCATCCGGGAACGAATCCTTAAGAGGAGTAGTTTCCTTTGTGGACTTGACTATAATCCTCGACAAATGATCCGCAACAACATTCTCCGAACCCTTTTTATCTTTTATTTCCATGTCAAATTCTTGTAACAACATAATCCACCGGATCATTCTAGGTTTAGAGTCCTTATTGGTTAGGAAATGCCTCAAAGCGGCATGATCCGAGTAAACAACAACCTTAGTGCCCAATAGATATGATCGGAATTTATCCAAGGCAAATACAACTGCCAACAAATCCTTCTTGATAGTTGTATAGTTCATATGAGCTTCATTCAGAGTCCTACTGGCATAGTAAATCGCATACGGCATCTTATCTTTTCTCTGACCTAACACAACTCTTATGGCATAATCAGAAGCATCACACATGAGCTCAAATGGTAGAGACTAATTCAGCGGATGAATAATTGGGGTTGTTGAGAGTTGAGTACACAGCTCCTCAAAGGCATGAAGACACTCTTGATTAAAGACGAAATTCGCATCCTTAGCCAATAAGTTGCATAACGACCAATCGATCTTGCTAAAATCTTTAATAACCCTCCGGTAAAACCTGGAATGGCCTAGAAAAGAGCATATCTGCTTAACAGATGTGGGAAGAGGCAATTTTGAAATTAATTCAACTTTTGTTTTATCTACCTCTATCCATCACTTTGATACAATATGGCCCAGTACTATCCCCTCTTGAATTATAAAATGGCTTTTTTCCCAACTTAAGATCAGATTTGTCTTCTTGCATCTCTTAAGCACCAGTTCTAGATCTTTTAAACAGTCTTCAAAGGTTTCCCCAAAAACTGAGAAGTCATCCATGAACACTTCAAGAAATTTATCTACCATGTCAGAGAAGATAAACATCATACACATTTGGAATGTTGCTGGTGCATTACATAAACCGAAAGGCATCCGTCTATACGCAAAAGTGTCATACGGACAAGTAAAAGTTGTTTTATCCTGATCAACATGATCAATCGCCACTTGGTTGTAGGTGAAATATCCATCTAGAAAGGAGTAATAGCTCTGCCCGGCTAACCTTTCCAGGATCTGATCAATGAATGGCAACGGAAAATGATCATTCCTGGTGTTTGAGTTGAGTTTCCTATAGTCAATACACACCCACCACCCCATGGGCATGCGTTGTGGAATTAGCTCACCTTTTGAGTTTGGCACCATTGTGATGCTCGACTTCTTCGGCACCACCTGAGTTAGACTTACCCATGTGATATCAAAAATGGGGTAGATGATACCCGTATCTAGCATTTTCACCACTTCTTTCATCACCACCTCTTTCATATTTGGATTCAGCCTTCATTGCATTTCTCTTGATGGTTTAGCATCCTCCTCAAGATGTATGCGATACATGTAAATTGAGGGGTTTATGCCTTTCAAGTCAGCAACACTCCATCATCTTGCCTCTTTGTTCTCACTCAAGACTTCGACCAGACTCGATTCCTATTTTTCTATCAGTTTTGAAGAGATAATCACAAGAAGAGTCTCATCGGGTCCCAAGAAAACATATTTCAGCTTTTTAGGCAGTTCCTTGAGTTCCAAGGTAGGAGGAGTAGTTAAGGATGGAATTGGTGGAGTATTTGAAATTATCGGAAGTGGTTCAACCGGCTCTCGCCATGGCTAAGTGTATAATGCATTCTCCATCTCATCCAGCTCTGCATTTTACAGCTTCCAATGTGATTCCCAATCAGTAACTTCCTCATCCGACTATTCTCTAGTCATAAATGACTCTAACTCATCCTTCTCCAGGATTTGAATCGCAAAATCTGATATGATATCATTGATAGGTGTCAAATATTAGTCATTTTGACCCCTTAACTCACTATTGTTACATTTTTTCATTCCATTATTTGGTATTTTTATTGCATTTGAGTGTTTAGACATATTTTAGGAGCTTAATGAAGAAATGGAGCTAACTTCGGTGAATTAAATAAAGAGTATGTTCTTTTTATCCAAGAGGAGCGTCAAAAAGGCAATCCGAGATAAAAATGGCTCTTGGAGGGCAAAAATGGCATTTCAGAAGTCGTCATCTACAGCAAAAAGTATCATGGGTTCGAGATGAATGTTTTGCTATATTTATGGAGAAAAGTGATTTTCCACAAAATACCTACACTTTTGCCTACGCTTCCAGTTTCAAAAAGTGGCTGGAAATCACATTTCTACGCTTGAACGTATGCTTGGAGGTACGTTTGGGACTTACGCTTGAAGCGTAGGACCCCTATGCTTGAAGCAAAGGTGCGGCAACTTTTTGGTGGTTTTCATGGATTTTTCCTGTTTCACCCCTGACTTAATTGGAAGACATGCTTGCAACTCCAGACATCTGTATACATATATATACACTTATATATATATGAGAAGTTAGGGTTTACATGAGTTTTAATGTGAAATGACTGAAAATGGCCTCTCTATGCCATTGTCTATATATACAAGACCGTACATCAGAGTTAGGCATGTTGAGTTGGAGAGTTGAGACGAGAGTTTTAGGAGGCTATTCATTCATTCAGATTTGCTACTGTTGAGAGCCATATTCGAACCTAGAGATCCAGAAAAGAAGACTATGGAGAGCGTTTCTACATCAACGATGCAGTCACCATCTTCCATGGCCAACTAACTCGGTATCTAGGGTTTTCTAGCAAAACCCTAGCCAAGTAATGTAGTTCTTTCATTGTTTTTAATTATAAATAGGGAAAACTGTTGACCATACTGTGATGATTGTAGTAGTTAAGAGACCGTACTAATTTACAATATAAAAGTATATGTTTATTATAAATTCTTGTCTTAGATGGAATGAATATATAGTTTTACACAATTATGATTATTCACTGTGGGTTATGTCATGCCCCGTTATTCCTGATACTCCAATCCGGAGAATCAATGAATCCCGAGGTATGACGTCACGGAAAACGATAACTAAGATTAACAATAACATCGAGATACATGGAATAGGAATGAAAATGAAGTATTCCATGTCACTTGAGTGATAGAAACTCAGTACAGAATTTTAACGAAAATCCGGCAAAGTTCCGTTTGTAAATGGAACATCTGGATAACCCAAAAACAACACAACAGAATAACATGCCCATAACAATAGAAATAGAATCAATGGCACGTAGCCCAATATTCCAGAAACCTACTAGGGCCGAGGTAGTGGAAAAGAACACCAAAACCTTTACACAACCCCTCTAACATCAATAGAGCCCCAAATGCTCAAATGAAAATACAGAAAATCATACGGTAGTGCCGAAATGATATAAAGGCACCCCAAAAATAATAAATACATAGGATGAAGATACAACACAAGAGGATCTGCCAACAGCTTGGCTCCCAAGAGAATAAAAGAATACACAAGTATGACTATGAAATGAGGGATAAAACTACCATCCCAAATCACTCGTATCGTCGTTGTCGAGCATAAGTTGTGCTACGTCCACCTGCAAACCTGCAACCTGTGTGGGGGTGAGCACAACCTCGGGGGCTCACCATAATATCAAAACATCACACTCATAGCCGTCTAGAAAACGCTAACCATCCCGTGTGCATGGATCTATCCTAGGTCATTCAATCGTCTCACATGGCACCCCGCCAATTCGAGACTCCATCAATAACCTCATCACTAACCTCAAGTACACTACGGATATCATAAGAACTATAAATCAACGAAGATATAAACAACACATGTATACGTATATATATATATATATATCGTCCTGTAAATAACTAAACCTGTCACCTAGGCCTATAGACAACCAGTCCGAACACCACTCTCATCTAGAGATATAACAAGGACTAACTATCTACCATACCGTGCACTTAGCATGTTGCTCAAGGTTGCTAGGAGGTAAATAGATCACTCACTAGGACTACCGAAAGTAAATCATCATAACCATTCTTTTACATACAATAACCATTGAACCAACTCGTTCACTCGAAGACGTATAAAAAGGGAAGGTATTATCTCCACACCGGATTCGGTAACCAACCGAACTATCTCTAACTCACACTGCCTACCTAGGCACTGGAAAGGGTTATTGGAGTATGTTGACCCAAGGATTTTCACCATGGGTAAACATGACATTTTGATGATAACAAACCATTGAATGTGGTGAATTTAATGTCTACTTGAGTTATGCTTAATAGGTTATTGATTCAATATAAACTCAAGAGAGCTAGTGAATCCATAAGAAGATCAAGCAAATGTTCTTAAAGCTTAAAATACATTGGAGACAAGGATGGAGACATCAACCCAAAGCTTAAAGAAATTGAAGATCAAATAATTGGGTAAAATAGTCTTGGGTGAGTGCTAGATTAAATGTAAAGTTATTTTTGAAATAAATTATTTGAAAGTTCAAGTCTTGACAAATTAGCATATAGGACCATGCATATCATTTACGTCATCCATGAGTCCTTGAACCATTAGTATTAGACTATAAACATCATTGATGATACATTCATATATATAGTCTTTGCTAGAGTTGAGTTAGTTCAAGCTTTCATAAGCTATGAAAGAACTCAACAAAGAGGTTGTCCTAGAACCTAAACTAATTTCATATAACTTGAAATGGATTCTAGACATGTATTAAAGCTTTGAACAAAATTGTTTCAATCATGAAAAGCTTTTGTCAAATATTGAGAATTTATTTAAATGAATATATTATTTTATAATCAAAATATTATTTTTAGGAATTTCAAGGACCTTATTAAGTTTATAAGACATCATAGGATTGTCTCTAAGTCATTTCGGAAATATCCAAAAAGATTTCCCGAAAAACCGTTATGCGGTTTAAGAGATTGAAATGAAACGTTACATTCAAACGACCATATCATACTCAAACATGGGTTAAATGGAGTGATTCAAAATCCTCAAATCAAGATATTGAATTCCTCTTTCCAAAAAGCTAAAGAACTCCTCAATCCGACTTACGGAACTTAAGTTATGTCCAAAAGAGTGGAACTAGACAGAGCAGATCCGAATCAGTCGACCGACACTAAATGGTCAGTCGACCGAACCCACCATAGTCGTTTTGGCAATATTTTTGACATTTGTTAGTCGACCGACGAAGCAAGTCAGTCGACGGACTCAGCCTGGAACGACTTCCAACGGCTATTTTTTTATTCAAACTTCATCTAAACTACCTAAAACACCCCCAAACGGCTAGAATTGTTTCCTACTCTATATATATGCCATAAATGAGCCAAAAGAGGTTGTATAAGAGAGGGATAGGAGTTGTATTGAAATCTACCAATTCTGCTTCATTTTTTAATTCATATTTGGGTAGAAAACTCTCCTATAGGAATCACACCATTGTGCATCACTCATATCATCTTCTTGTGATTCATTCTTCCACATATTGAGTTAAGTTTTTCATTTGATTATTTCATTTATGACTCTAAGTATGTGAGGAAGTGAGCTTTGAATTTCCATATCTATCTATTGAGAGAAAATGTTGTACACTCAAATTCCATTCTTATTCTTTGTGAGTGAAAGACCAAGAAGTTGTCTTGGCATGGGATGGGCTTGTTGAAGTTTTGTAAAGGTTTTTCTCTACCTTAAAAAGAGGGGATTATGTTGGCTCTTCACCCGCAAGTGTGAGCAAAGGTCGGCTCTTCACCCGGAAACAAGAGTGTTCGAAGGTTGGCTCTCCACCCGCAAGAGTGAGCAAGGTTGGCTCTTCACCCGGAAGAAGGAGCATGTAAGGGTTTGTTTTTCACCCGCAAGAAAAACACGATAGTGGAATCCTTGAAAGGTTTTCTCAAGGCATGGAGTAGACCAAAGCTTTGGTTGAACCATGTAAAAACTCGGTGTCTTGGTTTGCATTTTATCTATCCCTTAACTCCTTACTTTACAAACAATTTCATTTCAATCTTGAGCTTTATTTATCAATGCTTGAAAATTGTGTGTGCTTAAATATTCATGAGGGGATTGGGAAAATGTTTGGTTGAAGTAAATTGCAATGTGAACTTGATTATAACTTAGATTATAAATTCTCTACTTGTTCATTAGTTTGTTATAATCTAGTTGCACACCAAGTGTTTGATATAATGTATCTCCACCACACCATAACATAAAAGCAATTGTCATTTATAATCTTGAGCCTTATATATATAAATGCTATGAAATTGCTTGTGTTAGTGTATAAACGAAGTGGTTAGAAAATGCATAGTTGAAGTGAATTAAATTGTGAACTTGATTAGATAAGGTGTAGATTATAACTTATCTACTCTCTTATTTATCTATCATATAAGTGCTCACTAAGTGTTTGATAAAATGCATCTTCCACAACACAATAGCATTGAAATTCCATATGTACACCAAGTGTTTGACAAAATGCATATTCAACACAACCTTCTCTTTAAGGGTTTATGTGTGCTCTTAATATTTAATCACTTTGTAAAAATTCTACAAATATATTTTTCATGACAAATAGCACTTTATACATTAAGTCTATATACGATGAAAGTGTTTTACATGTTTAGTTGAATAACATATTCACTTGGTGCTTGAATTGTTTCATATGCTACTTGAATCCATAATGCATGTATTATCATTATGAGATAACGGCTTCAACATGTTTGGTCGAATTGTTTACTTGGTTAATAGAACAATTCACCTTTACTTGAATCAATGATGCATGTATTCAATTGTATAAATTACTAATGCATGATTACAAGTATGAAATGTGAAAGTCACTTAAGAGATTATATGAACCACTAAGTGTTTGACTAGAGTCTTGTGATCCTTATATTTCTCTAAATAAAGTCAAACCAAAAAAGTCTCAAAGTTTGTCATTGACCCTATTCACCCCCCCCCCCCCCCCCCCCTCTAGGTGTCAATATGTGGCCAACAATTGATATCAGAGCCTCGGCTCTATTCTTGCCTTAACCGGCTTAGAGTTGATCTATGACAAACTTTGAAAGAGTTTCCCTTATGTAAGGTTATTTAACCTTTTATTCTCCTATAATGTTTACAAGTTAGTTATATGCATTTAAAGGCTAAAGGAGAATGTTCTTATAAGGGGAAGTGTTTTTAGATGATCTCTAGTGCCCAATGACCATTGAACATGCACATGTCATAAAAGATGAATTTTGATGATAGAATGAAATGATTGAGACGACTAGGTAAAATAGGAAAATTTATACATTGTATTGACTTGATACTTGTATTCATTTATTCATTGATATATAAATGTGCTTTATAAGTGTATTCATTGATTGATGAATAATCGTTGTTCATGCATTACATTATTTTGAATATCCTAAATTGTATGAGAAGAGTGACACATTGGTTTAGAAAGAAATTATTTCGAAAGGGTCACTCTTATGAAGATATCTTTTCATTGTGTTTTCAAATGTTCACAAAATTTTGAAATGAAAAAGAGATGAATCTTCCTATGTGCTAAAGCTTTACAAATCATGAAAAATGGCATATAATTTATTTTTTCTAATTAAGGGAAGTTATATTGGTTTTCTTGTCAATTCTTGAAAATTGAACATGAATGATGCATTTGGTTGTTTACTATGATCCATATATGAAATAGAGTTTCATTCCTATTATTAATTTCATATTGGTTCATTTTCTTGTGAAATAACTATGAACATTTTCTACTTTATGAATTGACAAATGCACTTCATGAAAATGTGCTTGAATGATAAATTCAATTGAAGCATTAGTGATTATAGAAAATCATTCATTTTGTGTTAATGTGCTTATTGAAATTATGCTAGTAAATGTGCTAACACTAATGGACCCAATAGCAAAATGGGTACCAAAGGAAATTACTTGAGTGTGTTGTAGGTGTGGATTGTTTCCTTACTCAAGAATTATTGGTTCCTCAATAGTAGAAGCTTTAACTCAAAAGAGGAGATGAAATCAAGGTCTCTCACAAGATGAGTGGAGGATACAAATCATCTACAAGCGACTCCAACTAAAATGGGTAGAGCTAGCACCATGGTACACATTTTGTAACTTCCATTACTAATGCGCTTTCTTGGATGAGATTAAACATGACATATATATGCTTGGTAAAGTTTGTTGAATCTTTATTGATATGTCATAGAATAAATTTGATGATTGGTAATGAGGGTGATTGACTACTTGGTGCATGCAATTGAGTATGTTTTTGATGATTTATTGATAGTAACTTGCTTTGAAATGAGACTTGGATATATGATGTTGTAATATTACTCTTTTATCCTTTCAAGTACAATTGAGGCAATATTTTTCGAAGACTAATTTTATAAATGAAAGTCTTGATCATGCATGAAATCTAAAGAATATAGTCATGACAACCTCTTGACTCACAAGGATACTTCACTTGATTTTGGTTGATTTTTTAAGTAGATATTTGTCCATGTGATTCTATGATTTTTGTGTTTTATCTAAAGCTTCTTGGTATCACATATTGCACATTATTTTGAGGAATTTGAAGTTGAAGAGAAATTATTATGGACCTGAGATAAATGACTAATCAAGTAAGTCCACAACTAGTAAACCTCAAGAGAGCAAAATTTCTTTGAATGATCCATCTAATGCAAATGAGGATAAGGAATATGTGATGCACTTCAATGTGGTTAAATGATTAGCCTTCATCTATTATATAACTTCTTGGTGATCATTCTAGAGGTATTTGCATTAAAAATTTTCATAAATGGTATTCATGATGCTTAGCCTTTGTTGTTTCAAATTGAAACTTCGGTTGAAGCTATTTATTACATGCTTGGATCTTTATTATGAAAATGAACTATACGTCCTTTAAAGGAAGCATGTTGAAAAGATGGAGATATTGTGCTCAAATGTGATTATCTTGAATGTGTATTGATAAGCATGAATCATGAGTCTTATGTGCATATATCATGAAAGACATACATTTTTTATTTTTGTATTTTATATTTATATATATAAGTTTCTCAAGGATATATAAAATTTTTAATCTCCTATATTTTATGCTTTTATTTAATTACCATACATGCATACTCTTGTATATTCTCTAATGCATAATAATGTTGCAATCAAAGTCCAATGGTGACCCAAGGTTTTGACCATTATTATCCCAAAATCTTACCAAGAAGGATATAGTTAATTCTTTGCACATGTGAATGAAATTAAATTTCTAAGAATGCCACATGCCTTTTTGCATGAAATATTTTTATCTAATGCATTCTTGAATGATTTTACAATGAAAAGTTTTTATGTAGAGAATCACAATGCTTTGAAATGTATAAGTTTTAGACAATGAGTTTTAAAACTATCATAAACCGTGCTTAACTAGAAATATGCTCCAAAAGGGTGTTTTGAATGGCTTTAAGTGATTTTAGAACCTATATTGATAAACATTATTCTTGTTGTTTGTCATTTATAACTGATCAAATTTGGTTATTGCTCTTATATGGAAATCTCATGTTTACCAATATTTGATGTGTCGTGCAATGAAGTTTATCACAAACATGAAAACTATTTCAAAATGAGCATGATAGATCAACTTATCTCCTTCTTGGGTAAAGACTATTTAAGTGTCACGAAAATAATTTCAAATACTTTTGACACTTTGGTTTTGGGAATTTATGATTTCCTTGGTTGACTACTCTTGGACTTAGATAATTATAGTAACATAAATAAAAGTATATATTATGTGTTATTTTTTTTGTATATATATATACATTCATTATTTTGTTCATCTCTTATTATTTTAGATAAGTTTTTTTTACCATAGAGATATATTTTGTGTTAATTATCTTCTAGCACTTGAGAAGAATGCATACATTGCCATTACATTACATTACATTACAAAGACATGTATTTATGAGAAATATTGAGCTCACTATCATGATTATAAAATTCTTCGTCAATATTCTCACAAATTTTCTCCAAGAGAACTTATTTTGTAAAATTCATAGAGAAATGGAAATGTCTTTAAATATTAATGTGTTAGCATATGTCTTGTGTATCTTTCACTTACTTATTTTAGAATATTCATCTCTTAGTCATCATTATGATTTTCATTACATTCTATGATTAGATATTGTATATGTATTTATTGAATTTCAAATGGTTGAGATGGAGGTGGTGTTGACTCGTTCGTAAATGCTCATATGTGATATTAAGTGAATCTACATTCAAGATTATATGATTTTAAATGAGTTAGTACTTGTGTGTTTCTCATTTGCATATAGTATGTTGAATACTTATGATTTGAACTTTCATTCAAACACACACTTTAGCATTAAATCACTTTCATTTGAGTCATTCACTTGATACATGTACTTCATATATGAAAATCTATTTTGATCATATATCCTTTTTGTCTATGAAAAGCAAGCAAATGATTTAGTCATCATTGATTACACGTGCTACCATGTCCTTGTTGTCATCATGAATGCAAAGTTATGTTTGTAATTTGGTATCATCTTAAGCATATTCATGATATGTATGGACAATATGAGATTGTGTTACTTCAAATGATATATTATATTATCACAATTCATATATGCAACTTGATGTGATGATCCTCTCCTTGTACTTAATTGTATCTATTCTTTTTGATGATGTCAAAGGGGGAGAAAGATTAATTGATGTGTATATGTTGTATGCACATTCTTAGGGGGAGCTTTGCTCCTTGAAATAATCATATGCTACTTGTTTAAGTATAAACATCATTTAAGCATGGTGATAGGGGAAGAAATCCCGAAGTTTATGCACATCCCTTATTGTAATATTCATTGATTGCATATTGATAGGGGGAACATTTATAAAATGCCCTCAATTGTTTATTGGCACACATCAAAGTTTGTCATCATCAAAAAGGGGGAGATTGTTGACCCAAGGATTTTCACCATGGGTAAACATGACATTTTGATGAAAACAAACCATTGAATGTGGTGAATTTAATGTCTACTTGAGTTATGCTTATTAGGTTGTTGATTCAAGATAAACTCAAGAGAGCTAGTGAATCCATGAAAAGATCAAGCAAATGTTCTTAAATCTCAAAATACATTGGAGACAAGGATGGAGACATCAATCCAAAGCTTAAAGAAATTGAAGATCAAAGAATTGGGTAAAATAGTCTTAGGTGAGTGCTAAATTAAATGTAAAGTAATTTTTTAAATAAATTATTTGAAAGCTCAACTCTTAAAAAATTAGCATATAGGACCATGCATATCATTTACGTCATCCATGAGTCCTTGAACCATTAGTATTAGACTATGAACATCGTTGATGATACATTCATATATATAGTCTTTGTTAGAGTTGAGTTAGTTCAAGCTTTCATAAGCTATGAAAGAACTCAACAAATAGGTTTTCCTAGAACTTAAACTAATTTCATATAACTTGAAATGGATTCTAGATATGTATTAAAGCTTTGAACAAAATTATTTCAATCATGAAAAACTTTTGTCAAATATTGAGAATTTATTTAAATGAATATATTATTTTATAATCTCAATATTATTTTTAGGAATATCAAGGACCTTAATAAGTTTATAAGACATCATAGGATTGTCTCTAAGTCATTTCGGAAATATCCAAAAAGATTTCCCGAAAAACCGTTATGCGATTTAAGAGATTGAAATGAAGCGTCACATTCAAACGACCATATCGTACTAAAAAATGGGTTAAATATAGTGATTCAAAATCCTAAAATCAAGATCTTGAAGTCCTCTTTCCCAAAATCTAAATAACTCCTCAATCTGACTTACGGAACTCGAGTTATGACCAAAAGAGTGGAACTGGACAGAGCAAATCCGAATCAGTCGACAGACACTAAATGGTCAGTCGACCGAACCCACTAGAGGCGTTTTGGAAATTTTTTTGACATTTGCCATTCGACCGATGAAGCAGGTCAGTCGACCAACTCGGCCTGGAACGACTTCCAACGGCTATTGTTTTATTCAAACTTCTTCTAAACTACCCAAAACACCCCCAAACTACTAGAATTGTTTCATACTCTATATATATGCCATATATGAGCCAAAAGAGGTTGTAGAAGAGAGGGATAGGAGTTGTATTGAATTCTACCATTTGTGCTTCATTTTTTAATTCATATTTGGGTAGAAAACTCTCCTATAGGAAACACACCATTGTGCATCACTCATATCACCTTCTTGTGATTCATTCTTCCACATATTAAGTTGAGTTTTTCATTTGATTATTTCATTTATGACTCTAAGTATGTGAGGAAGTGAGCTTTGAATTTCCATATCAATCTATTGAGAGAAAATGTTGTACACTCAAATTACATTCTTATTCTTTGTGAGTGAAAGACCAAGAAGTTGTCTTGGCATGGGATGGGCTTGTTGAAGCTTTGTAAAGGTTTTTCTCTACCTTAAAAAGAGGGGATTATGTTGGCTCTTCACCCGCAAGTGTGAGCAAAGGTCGGCTCTTCACCCGGAAACAAGAGTGTTCGAAGGTTGGCTCTCCACCCGCAAGAGTGAGCAAGGTTGGCTCTTCACCCGGAAGAAGGAGCATGTAAGGGTTTGTTTTTCACCCGCAAGAAAAACACGATAGTGGAATCCTTGAAAGGTTTTCTCAAGGCATGGAGTAGACCAAAGCTTTGGTTGAACCATGTAAAAACTCGGTGTCTTGGTTTGCATTTTCTCTATCCCTTAACTCCTTACTTTACAAACAATTTCATTTCAATCTTGAGCTTTATTTATCAATGCTTGAAAATTGTGTGTGCTTAAATATTCATGAGGGGATTGGGAAAATGTTTGGTTGAAGTAAATTGCAATGTGAACTTGATTATAACTTAGATTATAAATTCTCTACTTGTTCATTAGTTTGTTATAATCTAGTTGCACACCAAGTGTTTGATATAATGTATCTCCACCACACCATAACATAAAAGCAATTGTCATTTATAATCTTGAGCCTTATATATATAAATGCTATGAAATTGCTTGTGTTAGTGTATAAACGAAGTGGTTAGAAAATGCATAGTTGAAGTGAATTAAATTGTGAACTTGATTAGATAAGGTGTAGATTATAACTTATCTACTCTCTTATTTATCTATCATATAAGTGTTCACTAAGTGTTTGATAAAATGCATCTTCCATAACACAATAGCATTGAAATTCCATATGTACACCAAGTGTTTGACAAAATGCATATTCAACACAACCTTCTCTTTAAGGGTTTATGTGTGCTCTTAATATTTAATCACTTTGTAAAAATTCTACAAATATATATTTTCATGACAAATAGCACTTTATACATTAAGTCTATATATGATGAAAGTGTTTTACATGTTTAGTTGAATAATATATTCATTTGGTGCTTGAATTGTTTCATATGCTACTTGAATCCATAATGCATGTATTATCATTATGAGATAACTGCTTCAACATGTTTGGTCGAATTGTTTACTTGGTTAATAAAACAATTCACCTTTACTAAAATCAATGATGCATGTATTCAATTGTATAAATTACTAATGCATGATTACAAGTATGAAATGTGTAAGTCACTTAAGAGAGTATATGAACCACTAAGTGTTTGACTAGAGTCTTGTGATTTTTATCTTTCTCTAAATAAAGTCAAACCGAAAAAGTCTCAAAGTTTGTCATTGACCCTATTCATCCCCCCTCCCTCTAGGTGTCAATATGTGGCCAACAGAGTCATTTAGTCCCAAACAGATGCCGTGGTCCTCGGATTTTTAAAGAAAAACGTTGAACCCCGGAGGATTCAACCGGTTTTTAAGAAAAAGTTAGGACCCGGTCAAATATTTTTTGGTTCCAACGTCTCTGAACCCAACCGAAACAATAGGAACCGCACTATGTGTGCGTAACACTATATCACAAGTCCGGGCTCAAACCCAAGGAATAACTATAGGAGAAAGAAGAACTACTAAAGTTCAAACTGACAACCATTTTAGAATCACTTTTAAAATTCTTTCAAATCTGGTCCTAAGACCTTTAACATCTATTTAAAATTTTATAAAAATAATTCTGAAAGAGCGCCCAAACAAAACCAGGCACATGAAAGAACTCCAGACAACAAGCTAGGAGAAACCTGAATTTTCCGACTTCTAACGATGCCGAGATCTCGGAAATAACATCGAGATTTCTAAAACAAGGGGCAACCCGTGCCCTAACTTACCGATTTTATAAAACAATTTCAAATGGAATTTTCTGAAATTTCTTTCAAAAATGGATTTCTATCGATACTCCCGGTACTGAGAATTCAAAACATATTTTATAAAACAGGTATTTAAACTTCTGTCTTTCCAAAATTAGTTAACAAGTCTCGAGGTAAACGAATAACACGTTTTAAAAAAATCCCCAAGCTTTAAGTTTTCAAAACTTTGAATATTTTACTCCATAGATCCTAACCATAACCGAGGATTCAAGACATGACAAACCATGCCTTGAATTCACTTAACTTCACAAGAGTACTTACGGAAAGAGATTTTCAATAAATACGGCAAAAAACCGTCTATAACTCATACACTGTAAAAGTGGGAGAATAAGCAATAGGCTCAAAATTACAAAAGTTAAGGGAACATGAATACTCCACACTACCGGAGAGGTCTAGCAATCATCCTCTGATGATACTAATCGCCAATCACAAAGGCCTATGTGGCCAAGATCACAATTTCAACTAAGTCTCAATATACTGCTACCCAGCTCAACTAGAGCCTAATATACGGGGAACCCTTACACCCCAAGGTCACTTTCACTTATTTCTTCCATAACCACCAAAGATAATCACCAACCGTGGCTTCTTAATATTCCCCTTTTTCACTTTTCACTTTTTAACTTTAAGTTTTCACGGTTTCCTTTACATTAGGAATTTCACAATTTTCATTGTAATTTAACCACGGTTAAAATATCAATCACAAACACCGCGCCCTAGCACCCAAGAGAATAATACAAATCTCTTATTAAAATTCAGACATAACCTGCTCAATATCAATAAATAATAATAACAAATAATCTCAACAGCAATATCCATGCAATGTCAATGCTCATGACCATGTAAATGCAACTCAAATGCAACCCTGTCTATATGAGGGTCAAACAAATAACCAGAAATCTCAACCCGACCACATATGGGGTTAACAGGCCCGCACAAGGAAGGGTGAGCGTCACCAAATAAGGTACGGAATCCACAAGTCCGTCAGGAAACGACAAGTGAGACATATGTCCTCACTCCCAAAGTCTGAGGATTCGAGATATACTAACTCCCAGGGTGTCAGGTACCCACTGGCTAGTTGTTACGACATTCCAAATAATCCATACATGTACATGATATAAATGAGGCATGCAACTTATACCGAAACAATATATATACTACAGTGTTGTATGAATGCAAAATGCCTCTACATGAATTTAATATACTCAATAAAACGGCATAAAAGCCAAGCAACCTCATACAAAGCATGCTTCAAAATTTAAATTATACAATAAATCACTTCCATTTATCTCCAAAATATATCCATTCGCAATTTAATTTCTTTATAATTTACGAGAAAATCAACAATAAGGGAACTAAAATCAGGTCTAAGTTTTAACGTCCCTCGTTCTCGTGAATCCCCTAACTTATTTTTAATTTCAATAAAATAGAAACAACAGGGGAAAACTTATTAACCGGATCTACATTCACATACACTTTCTATAAACCTATTCCGAGCTCAAGGGGGTATTAAACCGCCTATATCGATTTAATTTAAATAAGTTTATAATTATTTTAAATTCGAGAAATAATTTATTTAATTTCTCCGAAGGAATCTCCAACTCCGACATCATTTAATCCATTTATGGGTATTTTATAAACTTTATAAAATTCCTAGATTTCCGTCTATCACTAGGAATTTAATTAAATATTTTTATTTACCCATAAACATAAAACGGAGATTAATTAACGTTTTTTACGCACTATTAGTGAGTGTCAGATATGCATATATATAAGAATATATATATGTAAATTCTCACCTATTTTAAAGCATACAAAACAGCCCCGAACTATCATGCCGTGAACAGTGTCGACTGTGAACAGTGCTCGCCGCCCAAAGTTGCCCAAATATTATTTTTAATATACCAAAACGTCCGTCTCGATGACCTATATGATATATTTAAAGTCCATTAGCAATAGGTTAATCAATTTGGGTAAATCTAAAATAACCAAAACGAAAATCATAACCTATAAATGCGATTTTCCAACAAACCGCTTAACGAAAAATTAAGAAATTAATGTATGATGAACACTACGTAAAGATGAAGCTACTCACCAAAAATTAGCCCAAACCGACAACGGAAATCCTTCCAAATTGTAGGCCGAAGTTCCGGCCAAAACCTGCACTATCGCCGCTGCTATGCGTGACACCTCTGCCACACGCGGCCTGCTGCTGCGACCCACCTCTGACCACCAGTTTCACCTGCTCATGCCGCTTCTCCCTCAGCCATCATCGAAGCTCTCCTCAACTGACGAACCCTCCAACGCACAAATCGCGTCTGCCTTGTGCGAATTTCCTCATTCCCAATCCAAGCTCTCTCTATCTCTCAGCAAGATGATGAGGGTGAAGGAGAAGGGTGGAGCTGCTGACCGAAGAAGAAGGAGAATGAGCTGGTGTAGTTGTGTGAAGAAAAGAGAATAAGTGATGAAGAAGCCCTAGGTCACGTTTTCTCTTCATCAGATAGATACACACGTGTATATACATATATATCTTAATTGCAAAAGTGACTCTCTAAACATCCATAATTACAAACTAACCCCAAAACAATATATATATATATATACCTATACAACAAATCCCAATAATTACCGGGAACACCCAAACGTAATCTCGTAAACCCGAAATAATAACGGAACGCCCAATAAATAATATAACTGAAATAAATAATCTGGGGTATGAAACCCATATATATATAATCTGAAATAAATAACCGATCGACCCGCAATTAATATCACGCGAACTTGAAAATTCTACGGATATCTAATAAATAATATAAGTTAAAATAAACACTCCGGGTACAAAACATAACCGTCGGAACACAGAACACTTCCGAACTCGACTCTGACAAAAGGTGGGTCTCAGTCCATCTATCCAAATTCTCGGTCTGCTAAATTAATAATCAAAAGTCCCTGCTAATGAAAACTCAGAACCCACCACCTCAAGTGTGAAAAGCGAAAAGAAATCATTTAGCCTTAATTAATAAAAAATAATAATAAAGGAAAAATCATGAGAAAATCCCTAAACGATGACACGCGTACCCAAAACATCTACGAGTCACTCGATAAATAATTCAAGGTACAAAATCCAACTACCGGAATACCGGGCACGTATTAGACAAATCGAATAACTACAAATAACTAGGGCACGAAAAGAATACAAAACAATAACCAAGTACAACCACATCAACACATAGGAGCACTTAGGAACACGAAGAAATAAGCACACCAAACAGACAAAACACGTACACACAAACACATAGCACGTCAATCAAATCAGGTACATACTAATCCCATTATAAGGGAAAAACAAAATGTTTAACCCCTAATGCACTAAATGCCGAACTCGCACAACAGCGTCAGAGCCTTAAACGTCGGACATACTAAGCATGTCGCCACCCAGTCGAAACACAAAACGTCGAGCGTCTAAACGAGTCCATGTAATCAGCACTAAAGCCCACGTAAACCTCTAACCACGTCCGAAACACAAAACATATGCTTAAGTAACGTAATCACGAAAGAAACCCCCCGAAGTCACCAAAGAGACGTTTGCAGAGTCGTGCTATCAAATCCAGAACTCACGTCAATGTATCACCAAGTCAGAAATAATACTATCACGTCAAGTCAAGTCATCGCCAAAGAAAGTCCACGAAATCATCAAGGAGAAATCGCAATGTCGTCCAGTCGAGTGTAGACGTAAATGCGAAAAATTTACATGTGAAACATTAAGAATAACCATGATGTCATGAACAAGTGATGTCACAACCGAAATTAAATCGAAAAATAATTCTAAAAAATTGGGAAAATAATATAGGTTGTTACAGGCTGGAACTCGGATGCTTAATCATGGTTTTCTACACAATAGTGGTAATGAAACTTGAAACCCTAGGTTGACACAGGTCGTGCCTTGGCGATTTAATATAGACATGCTTTAATTTATTTTTATGCATTATGAGTATATTAGAGTAGCATAATTGGCATGTACTAGTTAGGTCAGTCATGAGACGGGTTGTCGCGATCCTGTTGATGATACTCCTTTTTGGGGTCGTATTTAACTATTTGTGGTAATTCCTGATTCACAGTTATGGATCGTCCTCTTACAATTTATACATTAATGAACTATATTATGCGATTAGTGGTAGAGTGATGAAAATCCTAGTTTTCTCTCTCATCTGAATCACAACCAATTTAATTTACTTTTTAGATAATCATTTGTTGAAATAGATAATTTGGTCTTTGACCACCCAAACAAACCATTTTCAGAAATATTTATGAATGTGTTATTTTTAAACACATATTTTTATACACCTGACGCCCCATTAATCATCTAGTTCATCATACTCATTAATCTGAAAACATTCCCCCGATTCAGGCAATTAGTGGCTTCCTTCGAATACATTCATCCGGACCTTCATATTTCCAAAAGTAAGATCCATGGCTTCGGTTCTGCAGTTAATGCATGCATTTACCGTGGCCAAGAATGGTCTTCCTAATATCATCAGAATGTGTTTCTTTGAGTCAGGGACAAGTTCTGTATCTAGGACTACAAAATCAACCGGAAAATAGAACTTGTCCACTTGAACAATGACATCTTCAAGCACTCCTCTTGCCTGTTTGACTAATCGATCAGTGAATTACCGTATAACTGATGTGGGATTGAGCTCACCCAACCCTAGCTATTGGTAGACTAAATAAGGAAACAAGTTAATACTCGCACCTAGATCAAGAAGAGCTCTACCAATTTCATAGTCACCTATGACACATGGAATAGTGGGAGCACCGAGATCTTTCCTCTTACGTGGAGTATCACTTAAAAGCAATGAACTTACTTGCTCAGTCAAAAGTATTTTTATTGGATTTTTCGCTCTGCTCTTTCGCTTTTGGGTGCAAAGATCCTTGAAAAACTTAGTGTAAGGCAGTATCTGGGCGATTACATCTAAAAGAGGTAAATTAATCTTGATTTATCAGAATGTTTCCAACATATCATATTCTTTTAGCTTCCCGCACTTAGCCAGCTCTCTCAGACGCCGAGGGAATGACGATGCCTCCTCGTAGCTTAACTCTTCTGGCTCTTCATGTAATGTTTGATCAACATTATCTTCCACTGATGGTTGATCCTTCTGAACTCTTTCATTCTCATTTCTTTGTTCTTCTTCAGCTTCATTCCTTTGTGCTCGTTCGGCTTCCTTTCTTTTCTGCAACCTCTCTTCATGTTCCTCCTCAACTCTACTATCCACTTCTCTTCCACTTTTTAGAGTCGTCATTGCTTGAACCGTCTCATTAGGTTTATTGACAAATGATCTGAGCTCTAGTGCTTGTTGTGGCATTGGGTTAGCGACAGGCTGACTAGGCAATCTTTCTGGTTCTTTTACATTCATCTCATTAGCCATTTGGCCCATTTGTATATGTAGGTGCACCAATGATTGGGTATGAATGCCTAGCTTGTTATGAATGTCCAGTATGACCTGCTCTAACCTACTAGTTTGGAAACTGGGTGGAGGAGTTTGGCTTCTTTGAGGCTGGGTTTGGTAGTTATATGGTTGCACAACCTGATTATTATTGAATGACTAAAGATCTTGGGAATTATTGAAAGGCTGGAGAGCTTGGGAATTATTGGATGTTCTGGGTTGGTAATTGGACTAAGAATTTCTAGCGATGATTGTTGGTTGTGAGTCGAATGATTGTTGACTCTGTTGGAACCTTGGCTATTGGTTATATAATTATTGTATCTCATTGAACCTTGGTTGTGAGTTATATGACTGTTGTCTATCTATGAACCTCGGCTGTTGATTGGACGATTGTCCTTGTTGGGACCTTGATGGTGGATTCTTCACATTTGTGGATTTGTAAGAAATGAATGGATGATTTCTGCATTGGAGGTGTATGAATTGGTGAAAGGATCATTATTGGAATAGTTTCATGATGCATTGGCGTCAGCAGCCATTATCTCCTGACACTCATTTTAAGAATACTTAGCTTCAACCTCAAACATCTCTCTCGAAGGGGAATGACTTTGCTGCATAAACTTTTCAATTCTCTCTAATTTCTCCCCAAACAATGTCATGGTATCTCTCACATTATCATGTTGTACAACATAAGATTTCTCAGATCTCCTATCCTGTTGTCCACCTCTAGACCTCAACTCAGATTGATATTGAATTGTGTTTTCACTGATATTATCAAATATCTCCAAAAGTTCTTTAGCTGGCTCCAAGATAAACTGACCATGTGTTTCTACATCTATTAAAGTCTTATGCGCATCACCAAGTCCCATGTATAAAGTTTTAGCAATATCCTGTTCAGAAAACCTATGGTGAGGACACTTATACAAAATTTCATTATACATCTCCCAAGTATCATGAAAATGTTCACGAGGTATCTGCCTAAAGTTTTTGATTGCATCTTGTGCTTCTGAGGTTTTTCCTATGGGATAATGTTTTTCAATGAATTCTTTCTTAAGGGCTTCCCAATCAATTTTAATTTCTTTTGCTAATTTGATGTACCATTTTTTTAGTTGTCTCTTTCAATGATTAAGGGAATAATCTCACTCGCAAGTCATTTTTGAACAGATTGTCATACCTAATAGTAGAGGCTACCTCTAGGAGATCATTGATGTGCTGGTATGGGTCCTCTATTCTAAGACCTGAAAATTTCGGAAGCATATTAATCACGCTTGTCTTCATTTCGAAATGTTTCGCTCCTTCTTCCTTCGAAAAATCAGCATAGGAGTCGTACGCATCAGGCGTGTAATATCATTTCAGTGACGTCTCTAGTGCCCTTGGTGGGTTAGTTCTTTGATCACCCATTGCTTCTTCTTCTGACTGACGCTGACGATCTTCAATAGCTCAATGTAAATAACGAAGAGTCTTTTCGATCTCAGGATCGTACTCAACTAACGCAGTGCAAAAATTAGATCGGGTCGATCTATCAGTCATACGCTACTCAAACGACTATTTTTTTTTCTTTTTGAAATTTTGTGAAATAAAAATTAACTAAATTAACTACTTCTAAATTACTTTAACTATAAATAGAGAATCAAGCTAGAATTAAATGCAAAAATCAAGATAATACTAAAACTCACAAAAGTTCCAGACGCAACTTTAGAAGCTCCATTTTTCTCTTCTATGTTCTTCAAAGTACCTGTCAATCACACAAAAATCTAACTTTAACTACAACTATAATAACGTAATGCAAATAAATTAATAAAGCTATTTGAACAATGCTCAGTCCCCAGCAACGACAACAAAAACTTGATGTGACGTCAGGTGTGTAAAAATATGTGGTTAAAAATGACACATTAACGACGCTAGGTTTTATCCTACGTAAGCGCACCTATCAATTATAAAATACCAATGGCTTGAGTAAGGGATATTGATCTCACAACAATTGAGATTGTTCACTTTAGCAATTCAAAAATACTGAATTATATTTTCTGAAAATGGTTTGTTTGGGTGATCGAAGACCAAATTATTTATTTTAACTAACATTATCTATAAAATAAAGTAAATTGGTTATAATTCAGAGGAGAAAGAAAACTAGGGTTTTCATTGTTCAACCACTAACCGCATAATATAGTTCATCACTCTATCAACTGTAAGAGGGCGATCCATAACTGTGAATTAGGTTATACCGCAAATAGCTAAATATGACCCCAAAAAGGAGTTTCATCAACCGGATTGCGATAACCCATCTCATGACTGACCTAACTAGTGTCTGCTAATTATATTACTCTAATCTACTCCTAATGCATGAAAATAAACTAAAGCATCTCTATATTAAATCACTAAGGCATGACCTATGTCAACCTAGGGTTTCAAGTTTCATTACCACCATTGTGTAGAAAACCATAATTAAGCATCTAAGTTCCAGCTCATAGTGAATAATCATAGTTATGCAAAATAATACATTTATTCCATCTAAGATAAGAATTTAGAATAAAAATATAATTTTATATTGTAAATCAATACAGTCTGTTAACTACTACAATCATCACAGTATGGTCAACAGTTTTCCCTTGTTACAATTGAAAACAATGAAATAACTACATTACTTGGCTAGGGTTTTGCTAGTAAACCCTAGATACCGAGTTAGTTAGCCATGGTGGAAGGTGACTGCATCGATGATGTAAAAACTATCTCCATGATCTTCTTCTCCGGATTTCTAGGTTTAAATATGACTTTTAACAACAGCAAGTCTGAACGTGAGAAAATTATACGCATGAACTAGCTAACTTCTCAATGAACGTCTTTGAACTTCTAAACCAAAATCCCCACCCTTACACTGATATATGATCGTATATATAGGCAATGTTGTAGAAAGGTCTTTTTCAATCATTTCACACTCTACCTCATGTAAACCTTAAAATGTGATATATATATATAAGTGTATATACATGTATATAGAGGTCTAGAGTCATAGGCACGTCTTCGAATTGAACCGGGGGTAGAACAGGCAGAAACCATCAAAACTCACAAAAACTTGCCGCATATATGCTTCAAACGTAGCTGGCTTACGCTTCAAGCGTACATCCCAAACGTAGCTCTAAGCGTAAAAATGTGATTTTCAGCAACTTCTTGAAACTGAAAGCGTAGGTACAAGCGTAGGTGTTTTCTTCAAAACCATTTTTCTTCATAAATGCACCTAAACGACCACCTTGAACCCACAATACTTTTTGCTGGAGATAACGGCTTCCGAAAATGTTGTTTTTGCCCTCCATGAGCCATTTTTGTCTCGAACTACCTCTTTGACTCTCCTCTTTGAATAAAAAGAACATGAACTTCAGTTAATTCACCGAAGTTAGCTTCATTTCTTCGTTAAGCTCCTGAAACTTGCTTTAACACACAAACAACATAAAAATACCAAATAATGGAATGAAAGGACGTAACAATATTGAGTTAAGGGGTCAAAATGTCTAATATTTGACACATATCAAGTACCGAAGTATGTATCTCGTGTGTTACAATGTTTTTTGTTTTTTTCTTCGATAAGTTTTGGCTTTTTTGTTATGCTAAACACTAATCCACGCACGAAAGTAGCTCGAGTTTAGATTAAATAGGTAACAATAGCCTGATCGCAACAAAAGTGTTGTGAGTTTAAGTAAAGACAAAGGTCAGAGGCTGTTATTTGACATCGAATCCAACAAAACAATAATATGACATATGCCATTATTTGACATCGAATTCAAATAAAATAAGGGTTATTTACAGGGACCTCCCTATGGTTTGATCAAATTACATGGACATCTCCTGTAGTTTGACTTATTACAGAGATTTCCCTTAAATTTGAACTCGTATTTCACGGACCTCCTAAACTAACAGTCAAAGGCAGTCAACGACGGATTATACTGATGTCATATGTTAGACATATGTTAATGCCGAAACTATCTCTCAGCTTGTCAAATGTCGTGTATATCCTTGTTTAGTACTTGTATATTTACATTTTTGTCCCCATCTTCCTCAAACTTGACCATTAGAAACCCTTCCCTATAAAACAAACCCATTTGCAGCTTTTAATTGCAGACAAAATTACTCCTTTGAAATTGAAGATCAAAGGGATCATTGTAGTTGTTCAACATCATCAAAGTGAAATAAGAAGAGGGTAAGCACAAGGCTCTAATTTAGGGTTCAAATTTATTTTTCTCTACAACATCAACAATTGAAATGTCTTTCAATACAACTTTAGGTGGTTTGAGTTTGGGTGAGCTAAGGTACAAGGATGTCTTCTGCAAATACAAAGGGTTTAAGAAAGTTACGATCAAAATGACTAGGTCAAATAACAATAATAACAAGGGAAAATTATATTATGTTTATGCACTTAGAGAGTATGGGTTCTGAGAATGGTGTCATCCAACCAATGAAGTAGAGGAAGATGGGAACTCAAAGTTTGCTCAAATGATGAGTGACATTGGGGAGTTGAAGTTTAAAGTGCAAAAGCTTGAGAAAAAGAACAGTTGCTTGAATATAGTGATGGTTATTACAGTGGTTCTATTGGTGTTCTGTCTAGGAAACTTAATGTCCTAAGCTTGAAAATTCAGTTGGTGTCAATTATTGTAATGCATGCCCAACATTTGTAATCTTTTCTTGGCATTGTAATGTAATGTTTGTATGTTTTCTTGGCATTTGTAATGTAATATTTGTGTTTTTTCTTGGCATTTATAATGTTTGTAATGTCCTAAATCCTATATAGTAATGTTTGTTTATTTGTTGGCATTGATATAGCCCTATACTTGAATCTGCTAAAACAAATATAACCACATTGAATATAAAATGGCAACCACATTGAATCTGTCAAACAAAAAAATCACAATGTCATTCTCATTGTTCAAGTTGTCTAAAATGTTGTGTCCACAAAATTTCCAACACTATAAAATATGTCCCAAAACAATGTTGGACAACAATCAACTTTCACAATCAAGACAACCAAAATTACATAACCAAAATACATTTGATTAAAATTCATAAAATAAGTCTTTAAACTTAAGACACTATGACATTGCATCCATGTTTCCTTCCTTGCAGTTCATCTCCCATTACTTCCAGTGCATTTGCCTTTCTTTAGGGTATATTTGCTTATCTTGGCCTTCCTTCCAGTTTCAATGGGTTGTGTTTCAGCTTGGATTGTTTGACTTACACTTCCCAAATTTGTTCCTAATACTGGTTAGCTTGCACTGTGAATGGTTTGGCTTGCACTTCCCAAATTGCCTCAAACTAGTTGGTTTGCATACTACATTGAAATTTAAAACAAGTTTAGAAGGGGTATAGAATCAATGTAGAGGTATATACATTAACATTATATTATACCTGTTCCATTCCTGCAGATTCATTGCCACATTGAGAGTTGTCTCCCATTACCATATCATTAACAACTCCAATGCCTTCCGTGCCATTACCACTACATCCCCCTTCCTACAAAATTTAGCTTGTTAATAAAGAGCATAAGACTGATAGAGAGGATATTATAAAGAACATAAAATTTATAGAGAACAAAATTCAAAAACATTAGTAATCACATCTTAGTATACCTAATTTTATGCACCTTTGCCACATGTTCTTGCATTGTGCCTAGGTATGCCACACTTTAAGCATCTTAGTGTTTGGGACCTCCTACATTCACTAGTCCCTGTTGCAGGCTCATCAGGAGCTCTCACCCTATTCTTTATTGGCCTTCCAACACCTCTTTTAGGATCAGGAGCTTCAACTGGATTACCAAACACCTCTCCCCACATTCTTTGACCAGACACTGGGTGAATAATGAAAGAATATGAATTCATATATGTGGCATTATAGAAGCATGGGTCACAATACATCTCAATATCTGATCTTTTGTGTGTGAAAGTTGTTGTTGCATGCTTACGTGGTATGCTAGAGATTTGTCATGCCATACAGTCACAAAATCTTTCACCAAGTTTGACCACATGTTTCCCTTCTACACCAATGACTTCATACTCATCTCTCCCAACAAGAACAACATTAAATAACCTTGATTATTTAATGAACTAATTCAATTTCTTCCTTATATTTAGGGTTACCAATCCTGGAAAAGAAGAACCTTTTTCACACCTTACAATAATTATGGTCATGAGTTTGTTCCTAATACTATCAAGTAAGCCTGTAATATGTTTAGACCTAAGCTTTCTCACCCAATTGTTAAAAGACTCACTGAAGTTATTAGTAACATGGTCATTTTATCAGAAAAATCATGCCTTGCCCACTTGCATCTGTCAATCCTAAGAAGCCAATTGTAAGCCTCTTTTGAAACATGTTTCATTTCCCTCATTACTTCATTGAACTGCCAAATGTTGTAGGCTCTTGTTGCCTTCCAAAAAAAACCCCTCAGACTTATACTTGGAAACTTCCTTTTGAAATTTACATATAAATACCTACAACAGATCATGTGAGTTGAATGTGGGTAGACAATTTTTAAAGCTTTTACAAGGTCCTGTAACATTAAAATCTCAAATGTGTAAATAAAATTAAAACCGTGACTTCAAAAATAATTTAAAATTAACTGTCTTACCTTTTGTTGGTCTGACATGAAGCACATAGATCTGTTTTGGTTGCCATCATCAACAAACAGTTATAGTTGTTCAACGAAAAACTGCCAAGTATCCTTCCCTTCACTTTGTACCACAACCACTACCACTGGGTAAAGCCCATTGTTCCCATAAAGTGCTATAGCAAACATTAATACACCACCATAGGGCTCCTTTAACTGACGTCCATCTAACCCTATGAATCCCCTACAACCATTGTTAAATCCCTTTTGTTGTGCATCAAGTGACATGAACAATCTATTAATTTTCATGGCAGGCAATTGCCTCTCAATCTTCACTATACTGCCAGGATTAGATTTAAAATTTTCATTTGCAAACTTTGGAATCAAACCAAATGTTTCACCATGATTTCCCTCTAGCTCATCCATTGATCTTCTTTTTGCTCTATATGTTTGCATGGGTCTAACATTAACCTTATATTGATTTTTTACTACTGATTGCAATGATTCAAGTGGTATTTCTGGATTATCTTTAATTTGTTGCCCTACTTTCTTTGCAACCCATGTTGATGTTGCATCCCTAACACGCTCACTCCTCACACAATTGTTTGGACCACTTAGTGTTTTAATTATGTAAGTTATGTTGTCCATCAAAGGAGAAGCATGTACCCTTCATGGACAACCTTTAGTTTCACACTTAACTGTCACCTTAGATTTTTCATTCTTAGTTATTTTCACATTACAACCTTCTTGAATGATAAAATCTCTCGACACCTCTCTATAGCTGTCCACGTTGTCAAATAAGTGGCCCACTTCCATCTTAATAGATCCATCAATTATCTCTTAAAATTATGTCCATACTTGGAATGATCCCATGCTCTCTTATTTGCATTTTTAGGTTTTTTTTTTTTAATATCTACTCCAACCTCTTCTTCCTCCTCCTCATCATCAACATATAAATCATTCTGAAAATCAATACCAACATCATCACCAGATTCATAGTCTAACAACCCATCATCACTATGGTTCTTTTCTTCCTCATTTCCTACACTTGCATTAACATTCTTTTTGTTGAGTCCCCACTCCAGATCTTCATCATTAAAGCCAAAAACATCATTGTCATCTTCCTTATTGTCTTTGTTCTTATCATTTACATCCACACCCACATTATTAATCCCCACACTTCCTTCGTTAATCACATTCATATTAAGGTTCTCATTAGTAACATTATAATTCTCACTCACATTAGGGTTCTTATTCACATCACTTCTGTGTTGCTTCTTATTTGGAGAGACTTGGAAAATCAACTCATTAGTATCCAAATCTACTATCTCAACAACATCAACTTCTGGAGTTATGTTTGTGTCAATCTTAGTTAGGTGCAAGTTTATCAACTTATGTCCAACATGATCTTTAAAGAAATCTAACAAATCTTTATCACTTTCCACAACCATTCTAGAATCAGAACTAGGGATATCATAGGCCATTGACATTGCCGAAAGGACCCCTGGTGGTATGTATGGTAGTGCTATATACATGATATCACTTGTGAGATCAATAAAGCTATACAAATCTGGGTCAACATTTTTTATGAAAGTTATTTCTTTTCTGAATAGGTTGTGAACAACAAAGTCATGAATGAAACCATCACTGTAACAACAAGCACAACACAGACATAAACTATTTAAATAGATAATTTATTTTCCGAAAACATTCAAAAAAACCCTAAATCATTCCATACCACATTCAATATAAATAAACCCTAAACAAAATAAATTCTACCCTAAACAAAATATAGATCTTCAACATAAATCAACAATAACATGAAAAATATTTACCAAAAAAATATCAGAACATAGATAAAAATATACACCTATAAAGATCATTTTAAACTGAAATCAACAAGTATTTCATTTTTCATGAATCACAAACTAAATACCTCTCAAAACCTCTATTATCATACATAAAGATGTAGAAAAAACATGCCTTCATCACGTGATCAATTTTTTTTTGTGTTTGAAAGCCTTACCTGTGATCCGAAGTTACCTATCACATAATAGATGCCCGTCGCTGCAAATCCTTCACCTAGAAGAATCAAAACCCTAACTCGATTATGGAACCAAGCAAATATAATGAAGGAAATGAAACCCTATGTCCTTACAGATGAGTATAATGAAGGAGAAGAGTAGATGAAAGGTTTCCCTCCAAATAGGCTGCCACTCTGACAAAAAGCAAGCAAAACGGAGATGTCAAATCAAAAGGGTAAAAAAGGAACTTTACAACAAAAGGTAAAGGCATTTATATATTTTTGGCACGATCGTTAGACAATTTGACGGTCTGTTACTATAAAAGGAATTCTGTGAAATACGAGTTCAAATTTAAGAGAGGTCTTTGTAATAAGTCAAATTACAGGGGAGGTTTGTGATATTTGATCAAATCACAAGGGAGGTCCCTATAAATAACCCATAAAACAACAATAAAAAAGAAATGTATTACTTCCGGTGAGGGGTCTTTGGTGATGTGATAATTTGTAATATAGTTTTATTTTTTATTACTTCAATATATAAATGTTTTATTGGTAAAATAATAAAATAAAGTAATTTGAACATTTAATTTTTCACTAATAAAAAATAGAAAAAAAGGGCACTTAAATTGATACGGAAGTATATTTACTTCATTTAATAATTTAAGAAAAATGTAAGGGTGCAACGTTTTTTATTTCTGTTAAAAATGTTCTACTTATGGGAAACAAGAAACATGACATTTGTTAATTTTCGAAAAAAAAGAAACATGACATTTGTTAATTTTAACTGTACTCACAATTTTGAGAATTTGTTTAGTAATACATTTGATTCACATATTTTTTTGTAATTTTTTTTCTATAATTTTTATTTTAACATTTATTTGAATAAATAAAATAAAATAAATTAAAGAACCTATTAAATTAAACTATCTCAAATTAAAATTACAACTTGTAATAATTAATCAAATATAACATTAATTTTTAAAATCTACAAATAGAAATAATATTCAAACATATTATAGTATGAATCAGTCCCAACAATTATTTAACTATCATCTTTTCTTTCCTACACACAATACCAAACCAGCTCTATTCCTCCTGAACCCAGCATTTTTTTTTTCGTTCTTTATTATTATTATTATTTTTCACCTTATAAAATGCCCGTAAATAAAGCGACCAAAAAACAGAGAACCTCTCTTCCAAAATCTCTCCTCCGATTCCTTCCACTCCACACCAAAACTTCCCCTCCAATCCCCACTCTTCTCCCCAACCTCCGATCATCGCCGACGCTTATTCGCGCCAAAAATGGAGCCTCCGCCGCCGTCGGCGGCCGGCCTCCCCCTGGAAGATTTCGGCCAAAAGGTCGATCTCACCCGGCGGATCCGAGAGGTCCTCCTCAATTACCCCGAGGGCACTACCGTCTTGAAGGAGCTCATACAGAACGCCGACGACGCCGGCGCCACCAAGGTCTGCCTCTGCCTTGACCGCCGCGTCCAAGGCACCGAGTCACTGCTCTCGGAGAAGTTGGGGCAGTGGCAAGGACCGGCGTTATTGGCCTATAACAATGCCGAGTTTACAGAGGATGATTTCGCCAGTATTTCGAGGATCGGAGGCAGTAACAAGCACTCCCAGGCCTGGAAAACTGGTCGGTTCGGGTAATTCAACTACTCATTTATGCATATATATACAAATATATATATATATATATATATATATATATATATATATATAAATATATGTTTATGTGTAGCAGGGAAGTAAGCATATCTGTATCTTCACTATGCAATGACTATTGATTGTAGAATTGTGGTTTATTATCGGTTTGGGCGATAACGTTTTTGTGTAGGTTTTCTTCCTTACTTATCAAATTGTAGGATTATGGGTTTATGATTCAACAACTAGTATATATGATACATCACACCTATATATAATGTGTACATTGTATGGAAGTAAGCTTGTGTATATCTTCACTGTTATGATCTTTTTGGGCGTTCACATTTTGAGTGTAGTTTTTTAAGTCCTTTGTTTGTTTGAGAATGAAACAAGGTGAAGTTAACTAAATTAATTAAACTTAAGTGATTGGAGCTTTTAGCTTTTATAATGACTAATTGAAAGAATGAAGTATTTTTTTTATTTTTTATTTTGACATATAAATGTCTCGAAATGGAATAACATTTACTTATATTTTGTAAGTCTAGTATATTGTGTGTATATTTAAATACATATTGACAGAGGACAACAATGATACACATGTGAGGCTATTTATGCTCACTTCTTTCAGATGACCTTGTTTTATATATTCTGCAGTCATATTGTTAAAGTTTGAAGATTGACTGTTTGGATCCACAACAACACTTTTTAGACTGCTTAAAACTGTTTTTAGATGTTTCAATTTTTGGAAATCCTAAACGAACAAGGATGGGGTAAATATTATTAAGGTATAGTATATCTCGATCGGAGGTTTGGTCTAGTATATCTCGGTCGGAGGTTCGGTCATTTGAAGGAGACCATATTGTGATGCTCTGATTTGAAGACTAGTTCAGTCGAAACAATTCTAGTAGGGCTCAAGCATAAGTTGATTGGTTGACCACTTGACCTTGATGCAAATCATTTAACGAACTTTCTTATATCAAAATTATAAAAGGTTTATGTTTCCCTGTCTGATAAGAACTAAGAAACCCCAATTCTCTTCAACTCAAAGCAGTATGCAATTAACTCTAGTCTCTCACAACATATACACAGATAGAGATTTCATAATTGAAAGAACATATACATGTCAGAGAGATTTCATTGTAAGAGCATCTAGGCACATAGGTTTTATATTTTTGTTTTTCTCGTCAATCATGGTTACTAATTATTTAGAATGTTAATAGTCAACTGGAGAGCTTAGATTGTGAACAACACCCAGATGGCACCCCAATTGACGGAGATCAATATGTTGTTGGAGAAGCACACTGCGATCGGAATGGATCTGTTTCTCAGAATTAGACTAATTGGAGACTCGAGTGGAGAGTTCGACACTAGTCTTTGTCGGAGATTTTTAGGGGTTTCCTAGGGTTTTAAAAACAGTTATTCTTTGTAATTTTTTTTTCTCATAAGTGAAGTTGATCTTGTATTAGTTCTTGTGGTATTTGTCCCTTTGGCCTTTTCACGCGTTAGCAGTGTATTGACGATTATTTATTTTTGCTCCCTATGCTCTTTTGGATTCCTATAGAGGCATATTATATGTAATTATTAGAATTTAAAAAATCATTTGTCGTTACTTAAACTCAGATGAGATCTATTTACCCTCTAGATCCAGTTGGGCCATAGCGCCCTCTAAACCAGAGCATTGGGGAACAGTCCCATACATACTTATATTTTGTAAAGTTTAACTTACCCAATTATTCCGTTTCCCAAGTAAATGCTAAGAAATGTACATGGCATTGAGAACAATGTATGATCCTGATTCATGAAAATGACTGCACACAAGCACATGCTCAACAATAGGATGTCACATATAACATGAACGTATTTTGTGCATGTCTAATTAGCTTTCTGGGTTACCAATGTGTCTAGTAACTAAACCGTGTTGTGAAGGGCTTATTTGTTATGACTTATATAATGAAGAGTGCTATTATAATTTCTGGATTTTATTAATATAAGTAAAATATACTGGAAGGATGAATATGCATCAATTCATTCTTTCACTCTTGAAACCCTCTCTCTCTCTCTCTTCCTTTTGCTCTCCATCTTCTTTACACAATTTTGTTTTGTTTTTATTTAATTACATCTTGGTCTTGGAGCATGGTGTTTAAACCCTAGGTCGTGTGGTTAAACCATAGGACATGTTTGTGAAAACCCTAGTGGATGTGAAGGGTTTGAAGAAATTCCAAGATAGGAGTTGTTTGCGAGCAAGTAGTGCTTATTACTTCCACACCTTTCGCGGATCCAACTTTGCGCTTATTTGGCTGAGGGTTACAGGAAGCAATGCCTCCCCACTCGGGTTTTTGGTGTGTGCGTATGTGATTGGTGGTTTTTGGTATTCGCGTGGCTTGATTGGGTTTTATTTTTTATTTTTTGCATGGTTTTCCTCTGCAGCAATACCTTTGTTCTTTGTTGTTCCAGAATTCGGTATATTATGCCTTCTTTTAAGGGTTTCTGTGTTGATCGTGTGGTTGCTTCTTCTAGGCATTTTAAAGATAGTACTTTATAGTTGTTGTTTATTTGTAAAGAGACGGTTCTCTATACGTTTGATTTTTGTCTTTTTGAGTAGTATGTACACAAAAACTTAGAAACAATTACCATAGAGGTGACTTCTTGTCATGTGACCGTTACAATCACCATCAAAGCTTGTGTATTACAATCGTTAAGTTAGATGAGACCAACTATATGAAGTGGGCTCCATCTGTTGGTATGCATATCATTGGTCGTAGTTGTTGAAGGATATAAATACCTAAGTTACACTCTCTCCAACAACAAAATGTTTAGAGTAGATGGCTAGTTCACATGGTATCAGGGTAGGAAATCCTTTGTTCAAACTTCATCATTACACAAGTGAATAAATTGTTACACGAGTTGGACCTGTTGAAGGATATAAAAACTTAAGTTATACTCTCTCTAATAGTTTAAGTTATCCTCAACCATATCGAAGGGACTGTCAAATATTCCTCTCAGAGTTGTCCTGAATTAAATGAATGGAGTGCAAACAATCCACCAGTGACGACATCGGCGTTGCAGTTGATGTAGCCACTGATCAATAAGGGATTTTTGTTTGTGAAAACATCTAAGGAGCTATTTAACACACTGCTTGTGCCATTTTAACTGTTTTTTGATGGAAATAAGTTTTTAAAATTTTGTTCCAAATCTGATAGTTTTGTTCCCTGCCATGGAACATGGGGTTTAGGTTGCAAAGCTGTAGTTGTAATGGGTTTGGAGCTAACTATAATTTTGTGGATGTTCACCCTTTTTGGTAATTGAAACAATGAAAGATATAACTTATGTAATCTAAGTTGATGAATAGATTAATTAGTAAGAGTTCAACTTTATTTGTTAAAAATGTTGTGAAATGAAATTTTGTGTTATATTTATTTGGTGCTTCGTTATGAACATTTTTGTTATTGCATTATATGTTCTCACAAGAAATCCATAATAATACAATATATATTTATTTATATAAATTTATTTTTGTAGAATTTTGTTGTATACCTTAATCTTTTGAGGTTTGCCATGGTGACCAAGCCCGTATCGTATCTGCACTAAGTACTCGTAGCAGTGTTTGATTGATTTATAGAGAATAATTTGCTACAAGGTATCGTGAGATGGAAATTTGGACTAATATTGATTATGGTTTGACTATCAACACCCAATCTCCAAGAACCGTCATTCTTAAGAGTCAAGACTGAAGGATTCATAATTGAAAAAAGCGACCACAAAATGAACTATTTAGTTGTCGACCTATGTACTTATTTCATCCCACCATGGTTCTTAAAATTAAAAGATTATGTGGAAGATTAGTTAAGGTTGCTCCTTTGTGACATAGAGGTTATGGCTCGAAACCAGAAATAGCCGTTGTCCCCTGCGATGGTAAGCTTTCATAAGTTTGGTCCTCTCCGGACACCATATTGGAGGGAGCCTCAAGAACTGAGCTGGGTTCCCTTTTAACATGAGGAAGATTAGGCAACTGTCATCTTTTTCTTTGAAAGTAGGTAACTGTCATCTTCAAATGTAATAAATGGTCATTGGATAGCCCTCATTGTTGGAAACTTGTTTGGTAGTCCTACCCACATCACATGTCGGAAAGCCATTAGCAACTTCATGATTTAAGGGGTGGAGTAACTATCATGTTAAATAGAATGAGAGAGACTTCTTTAGCCGCAATACTAGTTATCAGACTCCTAAAATAAAGGAGCTAAATATGGTCTTAGGCTGAAATATATGTTGTTTATAAAGCTAGTATTAGTTGTCACAAGTAACATATTCCTCGTTATCATCTTAGTAAATAATTTTGTTGACTAAGACGAGCGATTAGACACTTCCAAACCTCAATAGGACTGCCAATCGGGTCTTAAAGCCCTTTTTGGCTGCGTCTTTCTTAAGGCATTTCTTACCTTTCAATCCTTGGCCCTTAAGGAAAAATATGTAATCTACTAGCGCAGAGATGTTATGGACCAATGTATCAATACACTGATTCTATTAGGCAACTCTCTGTCTCTCTGTCTGTCTCTCTATCTCTCTCTCACACACACACAGACACATACGGACACTCAAACACTCACATCGCTAGGGCATAGGGCAGTCCATCTACCTACCTGATATTCCCATTAACCAACTTAGATTCCAAAGTCTCGAGCTTTCAGTTAACTTTACCTTAAGCCTCGAATGTCGTTAATGAAGTGCTGAAGGAAACCGATTCTATCTTCATCTTCCAATCTCCACTTGCTCTTGCTGCCTCCTTGGTGAAGAATCTGAAGATTCCAACAGTGTTCAAAACATCCGAAGACACTTCAAGCATGTATTACCATTCACCTAGGTTCTAAGGGAATCTTTCTATCTATCCGATTAACTAATCCAGATCCTAAGTTTTCTAGTTCTCACTCGCTTTGTCCTAAGTTGTGTTTGTAATTGATGAAGCAACAATGGAAACCAGTGAAGATATGTATTTCATTCACCAAGGTCAGAAGATAGTTATCTAACTACCCAATAAACAACCGAGATCCCAAACTCTAACTATAACTCTATTCCGAATCCTCCCTAGTTGTAACTATTACACTATTCAAATCATGCAAGAAACCATCAGTCACAATGTTTCCAAACTCAACCGACTTGAGCTCAGACAGGGACTGTGTCAGAGTCAGGGTTAGAGCTCGACGAGAATAAATATATATACATATATTTTAATGAGCGTACATAATAATTATATATCCTAAAGCTCAAGCAAATGGACGCACACCCCTGCAGTGCTTAAACACAAAACCTCCCCTTTGGAGAGGAATGATCATACCACCTACGCTAAGGTCGATTTGTAATCTTTAATATGTTTTAATCACTTCCACATTTTTATATGTTTTATTTATTTGTTTAGTTTTCATCCTATTGTAGTTACCAGATCTTTTCCTTTGCTTGTACTTCAATACTTATATATGTTTTTTGAATGTCTTCTCTAGATCCTGGTCATGGGAAATTATGCTGCCTCATCTTAGAAGTTTTTGATTGTTATTATTACTTTATTTTTGTATACTTGACTCCTATAAATTGTTTGTCAGCTATAATTTGGCATGTAACTTTGTTCTGTGTTTTATAGGGTTGGCTTCAATTCAGTGTACCATTTAACTGATTTGCCCTCTTTTGTAAGTGGCAAATATGTGGTATTATTTGATCCTCAGGGTGTTTACCTTCCAAACGTCTCCACAGCAAATCCTGGCAAGCGAATCGAGTATGTTAGTTCTTCAGCCATTTCCCTGTATAAAGACCAGTTTTTTCCTTATTGTGCTTTTGGTTGTGATATGAAACTTCCTTTCCCTGGAACATTATTCCGTTTTCCTTTGAGGAATGCAGATCAGGCAGCTAATAGTAAGCTTTCAAAACAAGCATACTTGGAAGATGACATATCTTCCATGTTTTCTCAGCTTTATGAAGAAGGAGTTTTCACACTTCTTTTTCTTAAAAGTGTACTCTCTATTGAAATGTATTTATGGGATGCTGGAATGTCCCAGCCGAGGAAGATTCTTTCGTGCTCCATCAACTCGGTCAGTGATGATACCATTTGGCATCGCCAGACACTTCTGAGGCTATCAAAGTTAACAAGTTATTCTGATTGGGTGACAGATGCCTATACATTGGATTTTTTGAGTGAGAAAGTTACTGAGAACCATTCTCAGAAGAGGATAGACACATTCTATATAGCACAAACAATGGCACCGGCATCCAGCAGGATTGGTTCTTTTGCTACAAAAGCATCTAAAGAATATGATATTCACTTGTTGCCTTGGGCGTCAGTTGCTGCATGCGTATCAGATCACTCATCAGATGTATTTTTCATTATCTTATTGCGACTTTGATTCTGTTTTCTATTTCCTACTGTCGACTGTGTTATACATATAGAGTTCTGTTTCATGTTTGGCGTGCAGTTAAGGTTGCTAGTAGCTTTAAACCTTTTCAAACCTTTAGATCATATATTTTTAGAAGGAAAGCTGCATGTATCAACAATGTGATTGATAATATTGGGAGGTTTAGTGTATACATTTCTCAATGAAATTTGAAGCGAATAATTGATTTATACTTTTATTTATCATTTTGTTTTTTAGGGGATGATGGAAACCATTTTGGCTTTTGTATGACCATTAAAGTGCAGGATGTTGAACTAAATGTCATAATTGAAGTAGTATCTTCAGTCATTCTGGTTACCAGTTTTCATTCTTTACAGGATGAGTCTATAATTGTTGTGGCCAGCAATCGCTACATGTCTGTACTTCATGAACAAACTTGTCCTTTGTTTTTAAAAGAAAGTTGAAATTGCTTATAGGTACAATACATAATAAGAAGCAAATTGTTAGTAATTTAGATTCTGTTGTAGGTGTGAATGGACCTTGTATTACCCAGACAAATGCTAGAGTGGGTATGTTATTTCTTTCTTCTGTTTTCCTTCTTTCTTTTACCCTCCTTATGCTTAGGGACAAATTTGTAATGTCTAAAGGATCACTGAAATTTGTGTCAGTGTTTAGAGTGTGCGACCTTCATAAAGAACTGTATTATGGCAACATGGGCGCACATTTGTCGTTTAATGAAATTCTGACCGGACGTTATGATCCAAAAGTATCTAATCAATCTCGAGCCCACAAAAATGTCCCATGAATAGAAAATACTAACATAATAGCAAATAACTGTCTTTTCTGCATACTTTCCCCTGTTCTGTTGCTACCGGGGGCTTTACGCAATTGATGGGATTATATAGATAATGAGAGATATGTAAAAAGCAGGTCCAATTACTACGCCTATTCCTAATCCTAAATGGAATGGAACGGCATAGGGATCCATATGTAAACATAGGATACGCTCAAATAATCCTTTATCATAATGAGAATGTGTATAACCCTATTCCGGTCTGGTAGAATCCTTTTTGGCATCCCTGTAGGATTGCAATAATTGTGGTCTCGTGGTTTAACTCCTGATTCTACCAATCCTCATATGGAAGCTGTTTAATGTTACACTTGTTCCTTTTTGTTGAGTTAGGACCTGAGATCCAAAATGTATTATAAAACAATGGTCGAGAAAAACTTATTGTCCTAAATTTGATAATCATTTCAAATTATTCTTCTTGCTTCGACTGTTAAGTGATTTTATTTACTTTCCTTAGCTTCGTTTTTTCTTTTGGTTGGTTAGTTTGCCATGATATATTTCAGAGGTGTACAACATTCTGTTTTAAATATAATACTTTTAACCCTTTCAGTTCAATCTCCATTTCTTTGTCTCTAGAATACTAGTAGGGTGCTTGAAACTGTTGAAGTATATAAATACTTAATTTACAACCCTCTCTATCAGCTTAAGGTTTTAGAGCAGTTGGGTTGTTAACGTAAACAAATCATCAGTCTACCCAAATCTTTAGTGCTTTAGTTCCTCATTTTTTTTTTCTGTTGTAGTTGATGTTGTTGGTATAGGCATTCTTATAGTATCTTACGATGAGTAGCTCTAGTAACTAAAATATAACATTTCTCACATCTATTTTAAAGAGAGTTTCTATTTATGAAACTGACGATTCATGGGGTTTATAGTGATGTGTTATCTGTAGTGAGTCTGTGTAAATTAATTAATTTTTATACTGTTTATTTATTAACTTGACCGAGTGATAATGTGCTCTAAGTTTCCAACATTTTTAATGAGAGCTTCTGAAGTTTTATATTGTACAAATCTTGGGTTAATTCTTTTATATCTATGTTATCAGTTCTAGGATTTTCTTGTATAATTTGTAGGAACTATTTACTTCACAATCTTTACATAATCCTAAGATCCAATTCCCCAAAATCAGTCAAGAATAGGGGTGTGATTCATTCGATAACAATATTAGTTTCTTTTGCAAATAATAATTCTATTGCCTTTTTGTTTTTTATTTAGTTCTCTTTCAAATTTGTAAGGGCAATTATTAGGCTAATTGAATCATGACCTGTAGCAAGTTCCATAATGCGCTTTTAGTACTGGGTCTTGGAATGTTCAGGAAGCTATTTTATTTTATTTTGGATTCTTTAGTTTCGTATGGAATTTACTCATGAAGAAGTTTACTACATATGTAGTGTTTTATCCTTCTGCTGCTGTCCACCTGTTTGTGTCTATAAACTATAACACAAGAAAACATAAAATCTTTATTTGAGTACTTTTGTACATTTCGATTCTTAAAACTGTGTTCTTAAATGTGTTTATCTATCATATTATGACATGTGTATACTTTAATTTGATACATAACAGGATGATGTTCTTAAGCTAGGCCGGGCATTCTGTTTTCTTCCATTGCCGGTCAAAACAGGAATGGCTGTGCAGATTAATGGATACTTTGAGGTTTCTTCAAATCGCCGTGGTATTTGGTATGGTGGCGATATGGACAGAAGTGGAAAAATTCGTTCTCTTTGGAACAGACTTCTTTTAGAAGATGTGGTTGCACCTACATTTGCACAACTGTTGCTTGGTGTGCGAGGATTGCTAGGTCCAACAAAATCATATTATGCATTATGGCCCAGTGGTTCCTTTGAAGAGCCATGGAGCATTTTAGTTGAACATATATACAGGAATATTAGTAATGTTTCTGTTTTGTATTCAGACATTGAAGGAGGAAAATGGATTTCACCAGTGGAAGCTTTCCTTCACGATGAGGAGTTCCCTAAAAGCACGGAACTTGGGGAGGCTCTTGTACAGCTCGGAATGCCTATTGTTCATTTGCCCAATTTTTTGTTTAATATGCTCTTGAAATGTACTTCCACTTTTCGGCAGAAGCTGGTTAATCCCGATTCAGTGAGAAATTATCTTAGAGAAAGCAAAAGTGTGATTACATTAAGTAGGTTCTACAAGCTTACCTTGTTGGAATATTGTCTTGGAGACCTGGTTGACGATGATGCTGGTGCTCATGTTTGTAATCTGCCTTTGCTTCCTTTAGCAAGTGGGGACTTTGGATTTTTGTCTGAATTTTCAAAAGGAATTTCTTACTTTACTTGTAGTGAGTCGGAGTACATGCTTCTTCAACCAATCTCAGATAGAATAATTGATCAGAATATTCCTCCTAACATACTGTGCAGTATATCAGCTATTGCGAAGGCTTCAAAGACTAATCTGGCTGTTTTTAATATCGATTATTTACTTCAGTTATTCCCTAAATTTTTCCCTACTGATTGGAAATACAAAAGCAAAGTTCTTTGGGATCCAAAGTCTGATTCAAGTCATCCATCTTCATCATGGTTTGTGCTTTTTTGGCAGTATCTTAGAGATCATTGTCAGAATTTGTCCCTGTTCGGTGATTGGCCTATCTTGCCATCTCTCTCTGGCCATCTCTTTAGACCTTCAAGACAATTGAAACTGTTGAATGTTGAGCAACTGTCTGAAAAGATGCAAAACCTCCTTGTTAAGATAGGATGTAAGATACTGAACAGCAATTATGGTGTCGAACACTCCGACTTATCACATTATGTATATGATGCTGATTGTGCTGGTGTTCTGGGGTCAATTTTCGACGTCGTCTCTTCAAACGATAGCATCATGCAAACCTTTTCTTATTTGGGAGTGGAAGAGAGGGATGAACTTCGTCAGTTTCTTCTGGATCAAAAATGGTATATTGGAAATGGTGTAGCTGATGCTGACTTATGCAACTGCAAGAGGCTGCCTATTTATAAAGTCCATGGTGGAGAATCTGCTCAAAATTTCCAGTACTCGGGTTTAGAAAACCCTAAAAAATACTTACCGCCATTGGATGTTTCTGAGTGCTTCCTTTCTGGTGAGTTTATTAGCAGTTCGTCTCATGATGAAGAAGAGGTTTTGAAACGATTTTATGGAATTAATCGAATGGCGAAGACATGCTTTTATAACCAACATGTATTGAACAGACTTGAGGACTTGCAACCTGAGGTTCGTGACAGAATCATGGTTTCACTTCTGCAAGAGCTACCACAATTATGTGTCGAGGATGCATCTTTCAGGGAACATCTGAGGAAGTTAGAATTTGTTCCGACCTCTAGTGGTTTTCTGAAGTGTCCTGCAGTGCTATATGATCCTCGTAATGAAGAATTATATAATTTATTAGAAGAATCTGATAGTTTCCCTTGTGGTGCTTTTGAAGAATCAGGCATTTTGGACATGCTACAAGGTTTGGGCCTCAAGACGACTGTATCTCCTGAAACAGTCATACAAAGTGCTCGCCAGGTAGAACGCTTAATGCATGAAGATCAACAAAGGGCATATTCAAGAGGCAAAGTGATTCTTTCTTACATGGAAATGAATGCATTGAAGTGGGTACCTAATCCACCAAATGTTGATCAAGGAACAATGAATAGAATGTTGTCAAGAGCTGCAACTGCCTTCAAACCACGTAATTTGAGATCTGACCTGGATAAATTCTGGAATGATCTTCGGATGATTTGCTGGTGCCCAGTTCTTGTTTCTTCTCCTTATCCTACTTTACCATGGCCTGTTGTGTCATCTATGGTTGCTCCTCCAAAGCTTGTGAAATTATACAGAGACTTGTGGCTTGTATCAGCAAGCATGCGGATACTGGATGCAGAATGCTCATCCACAGCTTTAGCGTATCACCTTGGGTGGTCTTCTCCTCCTGGAGGAAGCGTAATTGCTGCCCAACTACTCGAGCTTGGTAAAAATAATGAGATTGTGACGGATCAGGTGTTTCGGCAGGAATTGGTTTTAGTGATGCCAAGGATATACTCTATACTAATGGGTATGTGTGGGTCGGATGAGATGGACATTGTGAAAGCCATTTTAGAAGGATCCCGATGGATCTGGGTGGGAGATGGATTTGCAACCGTGGATGAGGTTGTCCTTAATGGTCCCCTTCATATGGCTCCCTACATTCGTGTTATACCAGTTGACTTGGCAGTTTTCAGGAATTTATTTTTGGAGCTCGGGGTTCGTGATGTTCTGAAGCCCAGTGACTATGCTAATATAGTATGCAGAATGGCTATAAAGAAAGGTTCCATACCTCTGGATGAACAGGAAATAAGAGCTGCTATACTGATTGCGCAACATCTGGCTGGAGTCAAGTTTTATGAACAGGAAATGAAGATATATCTACCAGACATATCATGCAGACTAATTAATGCTACTGATTTAGTTTACAATGATGCTCCCTGGTTGCTTGGCTCAGAAGATGTTGATAGGTCTTTGGATGGTGCATCTACTGTGGCCTTAAACACAAAGAGAACTGTTCAAAAATATGTGCATGGAAACATTTCTAATGATGTTGCGGAGAAGCTTGGTGTCCGTTCACTTCGGAGAATGCTACTTGCTGAGAGTGCTGATTCAGTGAATTTGAGTTTGTCTGGTGCTGCTGAAGCATTCGGACAGCATGAAGCTTTGACAACCAGGCTTAAACATATACTTGAAATGTATGCAGATGGACCTGGGATTCTGTTTGAGCTAGTGCAAAATGCAGAGGATGCAAGAGCTTCCGAGGTAGTCTTTCTCTTGGACAAAACTCAGTATGGGACTTCATCCATTCTCTCTCCTGAAATGGCAGATTGGCAAGGTCCTGCTCTGTACTGTTTCAATGACTCTGTTTTCAGTCAGCAAGATTTATATGCTATATCGCGTATTGGTCAAGAAAGTAAGCTAGAGAATCCTTTTGCAATTGGAAGATTTGGGCTGGGATTTAATTGTGTTTATCACTTTACTGATATCCCCTCATTTGTTTCGGGGGAAAACATTGTCATGTTTGATCCTCATGCCTGTAATTTGCCTGGAATCTCTCCTTCTCACCCTGGCTTGCGAATTAAGTTTGTGGGGAGAACTATTTTGGAACAATTTCCAGATCAATTTTCTCCTTTCCTACACTTCGGTTGTGATTTGCAGCATTCATTTCCTGGCACACTCTTCCGTTTTCCCCTCAGGAGTGCAAGTGTTGCTTCTCGAAGTCACATAAAGAAGGAAGGATATGCTTCTGAAGATGTCATATCACTCTTCTCTTCCTTTTCTGAGGTGGTTTCTGAAACGTTGCTATTTCTACGCAATGTGAAAACCATCTCCATTTATGTCAAAGAAGGGTCTAGCAATGGGATGCAACTACTCCACCGTGTTCACAAGCATTGTGTCAGTGAGCCGGAAGCAGAACCCAGTGATTTTCATCATATGTTCAGTATTATGCATGGGAATCAGCAAGATGCATTGGAAAAGGATCAGTTCCTTGACAAACTGAGAAAATCTGTAAACAAAGATTTGCCATGGAAATGTCAAAAGGTTGTGGTGACAGAGCGAAGTGCATCTGATGATAAAGCACACTTGTGGTTGACTAGTGAATGCTTAGGTGGTGGTCTTGTTCAGAACAATTCTGCATCTTTTGATACCAAATCTCAGAAATATATTCCCTGGGCTTGTATTGCTTCATATTTACATTCGGTAGATGTTGACAGGGAAATGAGTGATACCCAACACATTGAGGGCATTATTTATTCTGATATACTTCAAGTCCCTATCACTACTGTCCAGGAAAGAAAGAATTTTGAGGGTCGTGCCTTTTGCTTTTTACCACTGCCAATATTTACTGGTCTTCCAGTACATGTTAACGCATATTTTGAATTGTCGTCAAACCGAAGGGATATCTGGTTTGGTAACGACATGGCAGGGGGTGGGAAAAAACGCTCAGACTGGAATATGTACCTCCTTGAAGATGTTCTTGCCCCAGCTTATGGGCACTTGCTTGAGAAAGTTGCACTAGAAATTGGCCCAAACGAGTTATTCTTTTCATTTTGGCCTACAACGGTAGGATTAGAACCTTGGGCATCTATTGTGCGAAAACTCTACCATTTTATTGCTGAGTTTAGTCTCCGTGTACTGTATACGAAAGCCAGAGGGGGCCAGTGGATTTCAACCAAACAGGCTATTTTTCCTGATTTTCGTTTTAAGAAGGCACACGAGCTAGTAGAAGCATTATCAGATGCTGGTTTGCCGGTGGTAACTGTTTCAAAGCCACTTGTGGAGAAATTTATGGAGATCTGCCCATCGTTACATTTCCTTACTCCTCAGTTACTGCGGTCTCTGTTAATTCGGCGGAAGCGTGAATTTAAGGACAGGAGTGCAATGATCTTGACCCTTGAGTATTGTTTACTTGATTTGAGAACTCCTTTTCCATCTGATAGTTTGTATGGTTTACCTCTGGTTCCTCTTTCCAATGGTCTATTCACAAATTTTGAGAAGAGAGGGGTGGGCGAAAGAATTTATATTGCACGTGGAGAAGAGTATGGTCTTCTCAAAGATTCAGTCCCCCATCAACTTATAGATTGTGGGATCTCTGATGTTCTTCACCAGAAGCTATGTGATATAGCTGAAAGCGAGGGTTTCAATATTTCTTTTTTGACATGCCATTTGCTCGAGAAGCTATTTTTGAGATTATTTCCAGCAGAGTGGCAGAATGCTAAACAGGTAAGTTGGGTCCCTGGTCACCAAGGGCAGCCTAGTTTGGAATGGATGAGGGTGCTATGGAACTATCTGAACTCGTGTTGTGATGATCTTTCTATATTTTCTAAGTGGCCTATTTTGCCAGTTGGAAACAGTTGCCTCTTGCAGCTTGTCAGAAATTCAAATGTGATTAAAGATGATGGCTGGAGCGAGAACATGTCTTCTCTGTTGCTGAAAGCAGGATGTGTAATATTGAGACGTGACCTTGCAATAGAACATGCAGAACTAGAAAATTATGTGCAGTCTCCGACGGCAACTGGCATATTAAATGCACTATTGGCAGTTGCCAATAAGCCGGAGAACATTGAGGGTCTCTTTGGTGATGCATCTGAGAGTGAGCTGCATGAACTTCGCAGTTTTATTCTTCAGTCCAAGTGGTTCAGTGAAGGCTTAGTTAATGACATGCATATTGACATCATAAAACACCTCCCAATGTTTGAGTCATTTAGGAGCAGAGAACGAGTATGTTTGACTAAACCTACCAAATGGCTTCAACCAAATGGTGTGCGGGAGGATCTTTTGGATGATAGCTTTGTACGCATGGAATCAGAGAAAGAAAGAATCATTCTGAAAAATTATATAGATATTAGAGAACCTACAAGAGTGGAATTTTACAGAAGCTGTGTACTCAGTCGCATGCCAGATTTTATTTCACAGAAGGAAACTCTCTCATCCATTTTACATGACGTAAAGCTTTTAATTGAAGAGGATAGCTCCATCAAAATGGTACTTTCTGATACACCTTTTGTTTTGGCAAGTGATGGAACTTGGCGGGAGCCATCTAGGTATGTGTTTTTATTTATTTATTCATCTATTTATTTTGGTTCTTGAGCCAGATGTGGAAATCTGTGTTTCTGTAGCGAAGTGATTAAAAACCTTAAAAAGGTGCTCTTTCTGTTAGAGTCAATTCAAATGATGATGCTTTAGTTTTATGGGATTCTCAATTGCTAACCACTTCAAATTTTACAAACCGTGGCTGTGCTGTTTGTACTCTTAATAAGATCTTATAGTTTCCTTTCATGCACATATATGCTTGGTGTAAAGGGAAAAATCATTGATTGGCATTGTATGTGTGCAAGTCTTCGAGGCAGAGAGCAGCCAAATATTTGTTTTTTCTAACCATAGTACCAATGAATATAGTCTTCTCCTCCCAGCACACGGTATGTTTAGGACCATCATTGAGGCTTTTTTACCTCCGAAATAAAAGCTAACTCACTTTGCTTTTGAGCTCTGCTAGGACCAGTCTGAGAATTGAGATTGGCTTGTCTAAGAAATGAGCTCTGAGCATGGATTTAAGATTGGCCTCTCTGCCTTCCACTCAAGTTTGACTGAGCATTTCAGCGTTCCAACACTGAGCTATTCATCCAGTGCTCCTTTTGCTGCCGTAGTAGCAAGTTGTAGTGCATAAGCTGCAACCATTAGTTATTACCATCGAAAAAGTTTTATGAATATTTTTTTATTATGAAGTTTACCATGAGAAAACTAGATCCATTTGGCTGGCAACACAACCTCATTCTTAACCTTTAAGATTAACTTTCAGTTGATTATTCTTTCTTAATAAACACAAACACCTATGTCTTACATTATTCTTGGCAGGCTTTACGATCCTCGTGTTCCTCAGCTACAAAAGGTGCTCCATAGAGGAGCTTTCTTTCCTTCTAATAAATTCTCAGATCCTGAAACTCTGGATACTCTAGTGAACCTTGGTCTTAAACAAACCTTGGGCTTTCCTGGTTTGCTTGATTGTGCCAGGTCAGTTTCTATGTTGAATGATTTGAGTGACTCTGAAACTGTCAGTTACGGTAGAAGGTTACTTGTTTGTTTGGATGCAATGGCATTCAGACTCTCAACTGAGGAACGTGAGGAAGATTCTGAGGAATATAGAACTGCCATTGAATGTCAGAGCAACAGTGCTGCTCACGGCAAAGCAGATAATGATACTCCCGAGTGTTCTGAGAACAGTTATGAAGATATTCTTGACATTGATTTATTTGTTGGCAACTTGATCGATGATAATCCTGGAGAAGAATTTTGGTCAGAATTAAAATCCATCTCTTGGTGTCCTGTATATGCCAATCCTCCTCTACAAGGACTCCCGTGGTTGGGATCCAGCCTTCAAGTGACAGCTCCGGTCATGGTGAGACCTAAATCCCAGATGTGGATTGTTTCGTCGAATATGCATATCCTAGATGGTGAATGCTGCTCAATGTACCTACAACGCAAACTTGGTTGGGTGGATCGCCTAAATGTTGATGTATTGTCCACACAACTAATTTCACTATCCAAATCCTATGGTCAGAGGAAGTTACATAATATTGTGGACTCAATTTTCGATGCTGCACTACAAAAAGAAATTCATTCACTTTATTTGAGAATGCAAGAATATATTGGTACTGATGATTTCATGGTTCTAAAATCGGCCTTGAATGGTGTTTCATGGATTTGGATTGGAGACGATTTTATAACGTCAAATGCACTCGCATTTGATTCACCGGTGAAATATAGTCCCTACCTGTATGCTGTACCATCTGAGTTATCAGAATTCAGAGATTTGCTTTTGGCATTAGGTGTCAGACATAGTTTTGATGTTGTCGATTATTTTCATGTTCTTCATCGCTTGCAGAATGATGTGAAAGTGTTTCCCTTATCAACTGATCAGTTGAGTTTTGTCCTTTGTGTCCTAGAAGCTGTTGCAGACTGTTACTCCGATAAGCCATTGCTTGAGGCTTCTAATACTGCACTGTTAATTCCAGATTCTTCTGGAGTCCTTATGTGTTCTGCAGATCTTGTATATAATGATGCACCATGGCTGAAGAATAAAACCTTCACCGGGAAACATTTCGTTCATCCAAGTATCAGTAATGATTTGGCAAACAGGTTGGGGGTTCAGTCACTTCGTTGTATGTCTTTAGTCAGTGATGAAATGACTAAAGATTTACCATGCATGGACTATGCTAGGGTATGTGAGCTTCTTGAATTGTTTGGGAACAATGACTTTTTGTCATTTGACCTTTTAGAGTTAGCTGATTGCTGCAAAGCAAAAAAGCTTCACCTGATCTTTGACAAGAGGGACCATCCACGTCAGTCTTTGTTGCAGCACAATCTAGGTAAGTAGTGGTAACCTTAGATTTATATTATTGCTTTAGCTGAGTCCATATAACAAGGATACTTGAAGCAAAGGGACTCGTAAATTTGTTTCTGTCGAGTCTACATGCGCCATTAATTTTGCAGTAGACCTCTGCTTACTGTGTTAACTAGTTGCTGGACTTGGTTCCAGAGTTAAAGTACATTGTCTTGTGATAAATGTACAATCTAGCAACTTACCTGTTTATTTTCCAAATAAACTATGGACTTTCATTATAGATATTTCCTTTAGCTTACTGGTGAATTATGTGGTTGTAATATTCTATTAGTTTTCATTCTTGTCCTAGATTTCATTCCATGAATGGTAATTGGTACAGGTGAATTTCAAGGGCCTGCCCTTGTAGCCATTCTGGAAGGGGCCAACTTGAGTAGAGAGGAAGTAAGTAGTCTACAGTTTCTTCCTCCATGGAGGCTGCGGGGTGATACCCTTAACTACGGGTTAGGACTACTTGGCTGTTATTTTATATGTGATCTCCTTTCAGTTGTTTCTGATGGCTACTTTTATATGTTTGATCCTCGTGGTTTGGCCTTTGGTGTACCTCCAACTCATGCTCCTGCAGCAAAAATGTTCTCACTGATGGGTAGGTGTTCATACACCATGCATACATCTTTTTTTTCCTACTGAGATATATATCCTATATAGTTGAATACAACTAATTCTATCTAGCTGAATACAGTTGTACACTGGTTATCACAAATTATTGGCATCATTGAGTTATGTTGTGTGAGTAATTGGGTTAGGGAATTTTTGAAAACATGCCTTTTGAGTTATTAAAGTTATATTGCAATATTTTTATACTTATTTATTTATTTTCTTTTGGTGCTCTGCCACCCCCAACAAAAAGGGGATACAAAGAAAAGAAGTACCCCTTGTTTCTTTTTTTTTTTTTTTTTTTTTTGCTTTTCTTGGTATGTTTTTGTTTTGGGTTTTGTTCATTTGAATATTTCTGCTGACTGAGGGCATTGAGAAAATTGTGTAGCATATTGCGTCTTTTCTAAGAAACAAAGATGGGACTATGAACATTCGTTAAGGATTGTGGTTTTTAATGTGAACTGTTTTTGGTCTGTCAGTTTGGGGTATTACTTGGTACACTCGCCTTGAATGAAAAATGCAAGCTGTAATGTAATTGAGACGCAATTTGGGGAAGATGGTATTGAATTGGTCATTTTGTTATAAACGACTTACAGTAGGGTAAAGAGTTTCAATTTAAATGGTTAATCCCTTATTATTTCACAAGAACACAAGAAAACATAAACAAAGAATGCAACATTGCTAAAATTAGATATAGAAGGCCCCAGCAATTTTCAATGTTAAAATTCTTGAAGGAACAAACCCTGAAGATCGTTGTGTTGATGCAAACAAATCCACTATTGCTTAAATAGAGTATAACCAATTCCAGTACCATCAGAATACTTCCACCTTAATCCTCCAGTACAATAGAGTCCCTTGGTGTTGCTTTTCTTCTGATTTTCGTGCTCTCAAATTATAGTAGTTTCTGAATAACCACAAAAATTAGTTCATGCTACTACGATCACCTTGTCATGATCTGCTTTTTTAATCAGTAGTTCAGGCAAAGTTGTTATTTAAAGATTTTGGTGTCTATTGCTACAGTTTGATCAACTGATGTATCCTCTGTTTTTTTTTTCTTTTTTTGGCAAGTAAGAAGATGATTAGATTAACTCAAAACTATAAACATTACAAGGGGCATTCCCCAGATAAATTAAGGTATACAAGTCCCCAGGTCCACCAAAGCCACAACAAAAACAAGACAAATGGATGCACTTACAAAAGAAAGAACTAAGCGCATCTCTGTACAAAATTATGAACCTAAAGAAAATTGTGCACTTGATAATAACAGAGAGGAGAATCACCTGCAGATATCCTTGACAGCATTAAGCAAAAAATCTGAGACATATGCACAATATACCAACATGAATGAGAAGAAACCAGACCACCAGCTGATAACCGACATGCAACCACCCCAAATGCGAAAAGAGCATTTCATCAGTTGAAGATTGAGTCTGGAAGCCTCCACTCTCCCTGTTCTGCACATCATCAGCAGATCTATCAAAGCCTTGAGATTGTACATATTAAAACTTACCAGATCTATTATTATGATCTCTTTATGATAAGAACAGGAATCCTTATATATATATATATATTACAGTTTATCATCTCTCCCAACAGATGACATAGAAAGCTGTTGAAGTATATAACTACTTAAGTTACACCCTCTTTAATAGCTTAAGCTTTTATAGTAGTTGGGTACTGAACATGGTACCAGGAAGTCCTATGTTCAAATCTCAGCGTTACCTAGTTAAAAAAAGTTGTTTCACGCGTTGGATCAAAATGTAGACCACACGTGAGGGGGCGTGGTGAAGTATATAACTACTTAAGTTACACCATCTCTAATAGCTTAAGCTTTTAGAATAGTTGGGTGCTTAACGAAAGCCAACAAAAGCAACTCGAGTAAAATACTTTTTGATTTCTATCCTTTCATAACTGAGGAACTCCAAGGAAAAAATCCCATACATCATTAGGCTATATGTCATTGCATTTCAGAGCCAAGCATCTCCAGATTCTCTCTAAGAAGCTACATCTGAAGAAAATGTTTCTACGAGCGTCATGGCTAATTATGCAAAACACACAGCTCATTTGACTAATTTGACCACACTGAGCAAGACTATTTAGGTATTGTGTTCCCTTGATGGCCATTCATAGAAGTAAGGAATATCTTGGCACATGGCCTTCAAACCAGACCCAATCTTTCCTTCAAATCCATTCCTTCCACTCAGGACCATTATCGGTAGCTCTAGAAGAGCGCACACCTAAGGTTTGTTAGGAAACACATAAGGAAACAAAAACACAAGACACCTATCCAAACATAACCAAAATTTAGTCACTTCAATCATTTATCTTTAACTTGTAACAGTATGCCTTAAGGATTATGAGAGGACAATGAGTTAAAATAGGTTATCCTCTCCAGTTAACCTGAGTTTTCTTTGAGGTCGTCGGCCCCTCACCGGCGCCTTCACATACACTATTTTGTTTCTTACTCTGTTTTCTTGGTATGTTATGGTGAGTTCCTATTTAGAGGCAGCTAGCTTGCCTTCATTTTTTTGGGGAGGGGAGGTGAAGGAAGCATGCCTACCAAGAGGGCCCTAATTTTACATTGATGAAGCTTCAATTGAAAGGAGGAAATAGTACATGTGTTCGCTTTGATGGCTCGTTGGAAGAGGATGAGATGGAGAAGGTAGAGAAATGGGCAATGAGAGCATGGGGGGTTTCTTCTGGTTTCTCAGTGACTCTTCTTAGCGACGGGGCTCTTCTAAGACGGTGATTATGGGGGTTCTGAGCTTCGGCCGACGTGATTGGGGGCAACGACGCCTTGTCCTTGATGTGCGGTCCTCCGGAGTAGGAGCGGTGAGGCCATGGCAAGCTAAGGAGGTTCGACGGATTGTGCTTAAAGGAATCCCTCTTAATCTTTGTTGTGTGGATCTGTTCAAGAAGATAGGGGATATGTGTGGTGGTTACAGAGGCTTGGAGAAGGTGGATCCATTTAAACCAGATATTGTGGGTATCCTTGTTGCCACCGGCAAGTCGAGCCCCCCATTTATCTTTATTCACGATGAGGTATTGTGCTTTCGCATCTCAATAATGGATGATTGGCTGTCGTTGGTGGTGCCGACAACACAAAGCTTTGAAGGAGGGTTTGGACCGATCACTTTTCGCAAACAATAATGGTTATCGTTTCGATCAGGTGACTTTAAGGAAGGGATGATGCTTCGTCGTTGGTTGACGGCCAGTCGTTGCTACCTTGGACCACCTCTCCGATCATCTTCTCCGGCCAAGACTAGGGTTGGGGCTCTATTTGGTATGATTGGGGGTGGTGACAGGCTATCGAGGAGGGACCATCTTTTGGCGCGTGGATCTAACTTCCCCAAGATGTGTGAAGCGGTGGTGAGGAATGGGAGATCTAATGGGATGGTGACACGTGGTGGTGTTAGGTGGGGGAGGGGCCCACCCTTCAATTCAAATTCGAATCTGGAAGCAATGAGAATAAAGGGGTTTCGTCCAATGAGCCGGGCCGAGGTTTGGGCTTCAAGGGCTGGGCCTGGAAGCTTGGGCCCAGGTAGAAAAACTGGGTTCGCTAGGCCTGTAGCGGGCTTTAGTGGGCATGTTTATCAAAAAAGGTTGGGGCAGGTGGATATGGACCTATGTTCGGGCTTGGGGCAACCCGATGAGGACCCGACTCGTGGGGCTTCGGGTGTGGGCATTGATTTGGACCCAGATCAGGATCCGTTTTCAGCTGTTTTGGATCGCGGCTTGGGGGGTTCGGATTGGAATTCAATGTTGATTCCGGTGGTGTCGAGGTCGCCATCAACGGTGACCAAGTCGAAGGTGAATGGCGATGCTCGTGTTGGGGTTTTGCGGAGAAGTGAGATGAAGGCAGTGGCTAAGGTTTCGTCGCGAAGGGCTGGGCTGTCACGCTTCGTGTTTGATAATCAGTTGTAAGGTTTTGTTTGGCGCATCACTGAGGAGAAAGGGAAGGGGGTTGAAAGGCCAATGTTGGTGCCGACGAAGTCGATTTCAGTGGGTCAGATGAGGTATGTTGATGGTGAAGTGGGCAAGGTTTTGTGGCAGGCTCCAGTGCCTAATGATACTGCTAATTTGGATAGGTCGGGGCTGGAAGTTGGCTTTGCTTCAGATTACTCTTCTTTTGGTGAGCTGAAATCGGGCAGTGAGTGGGGGTGTTCGTTGAGCACAGAATGTGGTGACCACTGCAATGAGGAGAGGGCCTTGGGTGTTGAATGACAGGGACTGTTTGGATGATGGGGCGTTGGGTTTTGTTGAGGTCGATCTTGAGGGTGCTGATCTGAAGGTCGATGCGAGGTGTTTGAGGACTATGGGGGTGATGGAAAATGTGTTGCCGGTAGTGGTTGATTGTTCGGATTTCTTTTTCGAGAATTGGGTTAAAGAGAATGTTGTGAATGTTGCTTCGAAGATAGGAGTTAAGTTCGGGATTATGAAATCGAAAGGGGAAGATTTAATCTTGGCATTAGTGGATGATACAGAGGAGCGTAGCAGTGATGAGAGGGCGTTGGTGGTTCACCGATCACCGTCGTATTGGAAGGGTGAAAGGGAATTACGTTACTTGGTGTATACTATCAACTATGATGGATCATGTAGTGGTTCGAGGGGTGGGGAAAGGGGAAGGAGTGGTAGATGCAAGAGGGGTGAGGTGTGCTAGCTTTCTTCTTTCTCATGTTGTTACGAATCATATCTTCGAATGTCCGGGGTCTCAATTGGCCGAATAAAAGGAAGATAGTTAGGTTGGCACTCGGGAAGTGGAATGCACATATTGTTTGTTTACAGGAGACGAAGTTGGATGCCATGAATGATAAAGTGGTTTGAAGCTTGTGGGGCAATTGGTTTTTGGAGCGGGCTTTTTTGGCGTCGAGAGGTGCTTCGGGGGGTATGATTGTTTTATGGGATAGGAGATAGATCACCCTCAGGGATACACGCGTTAGGCGTTTCTTGTTCTTTTTTTATGGTGGAGGACGATTTTAGCTGGGTTTTCTCAGGAGTGTATGGGCCTGGTGATGATGGGAGGAAGGTGGAGATGTGGGCAGAGCTTGAGGAGGTTAGGGAGGTATGGCGTTTACCTTGGTGCCTGGGAGGGGACTTCAATGTTGTTCGTACGCCTTCAGAGAGATCTTTTGGGGGACGGTGGACTAGGGCTATGCTTGGTTTTTCTGATTTCATCGACAGGTAGGCATTGCATGATTTACTTCTCAGTGGGGCGTTGTTTACGTGGTCCAGTGGTAGAGAATCACCAACCTTCTCTCGTATTGATCGGTTTTTGGTGTCTAGAGACTGGGTGGAGCATTTTTCAAGGGTGATCCAAATTATCGCTACTCGGTTTACCTCCGATCATGTCCCTATCTTTCTGGATTGTGGGGGTATTTCATCCGAAAAAATCTCCATTCAGATTCGAGAACATGTGGCTCAGGGCCGGGGACTTTCAGCAGTGGTTGTTGGCATGGTGGGCTTATCCGGTGAGGTCAGGTTCCATGAGTTTTGTTTTGGCTTCGAAGTTGCGTATTTTGAAGTCATCCCTTATCACATGGAATAGGGAGGTATTTGGCAATTTGGTGTGGCGTCGGAATGTGCTCTTAGTTGAGATTGATGACATTGACAGAGCAGACTTGAGTGAGGCGATCGATGAGGCCAGGAGGACGAGGTAGGGGCAGTGTTTGACTGACATTGAGGAGATTGCTATTCAGGAGGAGATATCGTGGAGACAGAAATCTAGGGCTATTTGGCTGAAGGAAGGGGATCGGAATACAAAATTCTTTCATCGCTCGGCGAATGCCCATAGGAGGAAGAAATTCATTGGGAGTTTGTCGGTGGATGGCTCTTTGCTTTCTTCTGAGGAAGAGCTACGTTCTGGGATTCCGTCAGACTATTAGAGGTTATTTACTGGGACCGAGAGTTGGAGGCCGAATCTGGATGGACTTATGTTTGATTCCATTGATGAGGGGGACCGGGATAGGTTGGATTCTCCTTTTTCGGAAGAGGAGGTTTTGAGAGCGTTGAAGCTATGTAATGGGGACAGAGCTCCTGGTCTTGATGGGTTCTCCATGTGTTTCCTCATTGAGTGTTGGCCCACCTTTACTTTTCGTGCTTTTCATGAGGAGGGTTGCTTTGTGAGGTCTTTTAATGCTACTTTCATCTCTCTCCTTCCAAAGAAAGGAGAGGTGAAAGACATTAAGGACTTCAGACCGATTAGCCTTATTGGCTGTGTGTACAAGTTGATCGCGAAGGTCCTTGCCGCTAGGATGCGCAGTGTTCTATACGGGGTTATTTCGGATTCACAAAATGCTTTTGTTGGGGGCCGTCAGATTTTAGATTATGCTATTATTGCTAGTGAGGTGGTGGATGCCAGGATTCAGAGTGGTATTCCGGCGGTCTTGGTAAAGTTGGATGTAGAAAAGGCATATGATTATGTGCATTGGGGATTTCTCATGTATATGCCGGAGAGATTGGGTTTTGGAGAGCGATGGTGGCGATGGATTTATTTTTGTATATCTTCAGCTTGATTTTCTGTGATTGTGAATGGCTCTCCTTCAGGTTTTTTTGGGAGTTATCGCGGTTTGAGGAAAGGGGATCCCCTTTCTCCGTTTCTTTTCCTTGTGGTGATGGAGGCCTTTAGCCGGATGATGTCTAGAGTCATGGGTTTGGGTCTTTTACACGGATTCAGAGTGGGAAATGATACTTATCAGTTTGTGGATATTTCTCATCTACTATTTACTGATGATACTCTTGTGTTTTGTGATGCGGATGTGGCCCAGTTGAGGCATCTTCGGTGTATTTTGATATCCTTTCAGGTGGTTTATGGTCTAAAGATTAACACTAGTAAGAGTTCTCTGTTCCCTATAGGTGAGGTGCACAATGTGTCAGATTTAGCCATTGCTCTTCATTGTAGGTCCAATCAGCTTCCTTCGGTGTATTTGGGTTTGCCTCTGTGGTCGTCTGGGCCGAGACAGGCTTGTTAGGATTCGATGGTTGAGCATGTCGAGAGGCATCTGACAGGTTGGAAGCGTCAGTATCTTTCCAAGGGGGGAGACTTACCTTGGTGAAGAGCACGCTATCCAATCTCCTTACATATGTGTTATCACTTTTTCGGATACCTCGCAGTGTGGCTCATCGGATTGAGAGGATCCAGAGGCAGTTTTTGTGGGGTGGCTCCGGGTAGAGTCATTCCATTCCCCTGGTGCGTTGGGAGGCGGTGTACCGCCCTTTTCAGGATGGAGGGTTGGGTATCCGTCGATTGATGGCTTTTAATAAGGCCCTCATAGGAAAGTGGCTGTGGCGTTTTGGGTTCGAAAGGAACCGCTTGTGGAGGAGGGTGATCGTTTAATGTTATGGGTAGGCAAGAGGGGGTTAGTGCTCTGAGGAGGTTAGGGGGCGTTGAGGTATAGGAGTGTGGAAAGACATTTGGCAGGGATGAGATTCTTTTGTTCCTTTTACCAGTTTCAGGGTTGGTGACGGCCGCTGTGTTGGTTTCTGGATGGATTGGTGGTGTGGGGAGGGGCCTTTCACTTCTTTGTTCCCTCAGTTATTCAGAATCATTCGGGATCGCCATGCTTCAGTAGCTGACTGTTATCTCCTTGATACCGGGAAGCTAGTGTGGGAAGTTAGATTTGCGAGACATTTTTAGGACTGGGAGCTGGAGGAGGTTTCCGATCTACTGGAGTTACTATATTCTCAGACTGTCGGTGGTGGTTTTGACTCCTTATGCTGGAGGTCGTCTCCTTCACGGAGTTTTTCAGTATCCTCTTTCTTTGGCTGTCTTTCGCTTGGGGCGGATGAGTCTTTCCCTTAGAAGGCGGTATGGTGTACTAAGGCCCCTCTCAGGGTTGCTTTCTTCACATGGTCGGCGGCTTAGGGTCGCATCCTCACTTTGGATACTTTGGGTCGGCGGGGGATGTTGTTGGTCAATCGGTGTTTCCTATGTAAAAAGGATGGGAAATCTATCGATCACCTCCTTTTGCATTGTCCGATTGCTTACGACTATTGGAGCCTTTTTTTTTGTCTCTTTGGCGTTTAGTGGGATGCCGGCTTCAGTTCGTGATGTTTTGGCATCTTGGAGAGGTATGCCGATTGGTTGTCACGCCCAACATTTTTGGAGAGCGGCCCCACCTTGCATCTGGTGAAGTATTTGGTTGGAACGCAATAGGTGTTGTTTTGATAACATGGAGTCTCCTTTGGGGGTTATCAAATATGTGTTTATATCTAGTTTGTTTTGTTGGGTGGAGGGTCGGAACTGTAAATCAATAGAAGAAAAAATAAAGTTTTTGGGTTGTCTTGGCCCCTAGGGGCTTTTGTACATGGGACGCATTCCCCAATTGGGTGCTTTTTCTATTTATAAAATACTTATAAAAAAAATAAAAAATCCCTTTACTAAGGAATCAATTTCCATTTTTCAATGCACTGGAAACAAACAACAACAACATGTAGAGTTCCACATGACAAACAATACAATAGTACATACAACACTCTATTTTTCGTGGTTCAGCCACAACCCGGCCTACATCCAATGAGATAAGATATTTCAGTAGGAAGACATTATATAGGCGCACACAACACTCTCACTTTGGTGTACAAAACACCTTTACAAATGTGCACACAACACCCTCACTTTGGTGCACACAACACCTTCATTCTTCTCTTCCTCTCTTCCTGTTCTCTTTTCTTCTCTTCTTCTCTACCTCTTTCTCATCACCATGCACTTATATTTATAGGCTAACCGAAGGAGGTTAAATGGGCTTGCTTATGTAGCTTCCTCAAGGAGGTGACCTGAGCTTCATGGGTAAGTAATCAACAGATGAGTCATAGCCCCCTATTTCAGCCTATAGAAGTAATGCAGCTCATAGCCCACACTTTGAACCAATGAAACTAAAACAATTGTAGTTAATGTGTGGCCCACAAATAGACTTCGTGGTTAAGGAACGTGCAAAAAGGAGGCATCCTAAATGCTTCATCACCTCATGTCATCAGCCACTATTTTAACCAATTGGTTTTTGCCAAATCCTAACAAGGTTGCCACTCTTTCAGCAACTTATGCATCATTAGAGAGATTAGATTCAGCAATAAATACCCTCACCCCTATAGAGGAGAATTTCTTCAGCCAGAAGCTAATTCTTATATGAAAGAAAAGTAGCCTCCCCATTCCCGACTCTAATTCTGATATGCTGCCTAGCATCATATGTTCTTTTCAGAAAATTTATCCCCTAGAATGAACAATAACCAGGGCTTTTACACCTCCATATGCTTCTACTCTTCGAAATATGTAGGTATCCAGTGGTCTATGCCTGCATCGGTTCGGGATGATCTTGACACTTGGAGAGGTTGCTCGGTTGGCCCTCATGCTCGTTTTTTTTGGAGGGCAGCACCCCTTTTGCCTTTGGTGGTGCATTTGGTTGGAGCGTAATAGGCGTTGTTTCGATGGGATTGCGTCTCTGATTGGTTCTCTCAAGAACCTTTTTATCTCCTCACTTTTTTATTGGTTGGAGAGTAGATATTGTAAACCTTTAGAGGAAAAGGTTGTTTTTCTGGGTTCACTTGGCCCATAGGCTGCTTCTTTTATTGTGAGGGACGCACTCCCAGTTGAGTGCTTTTATTTATACATCTTACTTATCAAAAACAAAAAGGTATGTTTAGCAGTGGCAGCCTTGTTCCAAGCACAGAGTATTTTGGCACCCTGATCCCATCACAGCTTTTAGCAAACAAATGGTAGACCAAGTAATCTTAGCACCTCCGACATCCATAGTAGATCAATGTCCTTGAATTTTTTCAATCTCCTTACAGATTTTCTTGGCAAAATAGAAACAGAACTCCAGTAGACTTGAATGGTAGACCAAGCCACCGTTTGTCCACAATTGCACCTCCTTGTAATTCTCTCAATTAACTCTTTACATTGATGAGCTCTCAGCTGAGAGGAAATTATAATTATTTGGTAAGCAACAAATTTCATTAAAAATAGGTCAAAAGTGGTGCTTAGAACAAGGTAAAAGGCCAACAAGGGCAATATATGAACTCAGACATGTTAGAAAATCCAAGAAAACCCCAAATTGATTATTTTTCCATTAACCTTAAGGGATAACGGACTCATTAGGCTATCGTTTAGAAACTAAGAGGAGTCTCCTTTTCACCAAAGGATGTCCTAGTTTTCTCACGCCAAAACCCCACCATTGTACACCCTCTCGAAGCCTTGACGTATCCAACGTGACACCAGAGAACATGTAATACATGCCAAAACCACCAAAAATATAGTCCACACAAATCTTGCCACCGGGCAATGCAAATAACAACTCATTACTTACTACAACCTGTACCTTCTGTTAAGGTTGTCTAGAGTCATGCCTCCCAAGAGAAGCTGAACGTGCAAAGAGAGTCCCCCTTTAAGGATGCTTTTCATGCATTTTCGCACAAATCTTGGAGAGCCACAGCAACTCACGAGCTAGTATATACTCTCCGCATAAGTAGTCCTCCGAAAATCTCACACCTACGAGTCTAATCCTGAAGCGAATGCGTTTGGAGAACTCATTTGGATTGAATTTCCACACCCTCACACCAGCAGGATGGCTCACATCTGTAGAGTTTGAACCACCAACAGCCTCTCCAGTCGGTCTTCACAAAAAGCAACTGGGGTAAGTCCAACTGACCGGAGTGAACGCTAGCACTGAAGAGCCCAGCATCAGCCTGCTGGAAGCCTCCGTAATAATGATGAACAGCAGCACAGACAGGGATCCCTTGTCGTATGCATCTAGTGCTGGCAAATAATCTGGCTGAAGAACCCTTCACCCAGACCAAGAACTGCATCGTCAAGATACAAAAGTTGATCCTCATCTCCTCCAAAGTGTCCCAAAACTCAACCTCCTCCAACATGTACAACAAGAAGTCCCAAATCATATGGTCATAGGCTTCTCAGCATCTAGTTGAAAACAATTCCTAGCACTCCGCTTTGAAGCTTCGGATCAACACACTCACTAGCAAGTAGCAATAAGAAATTGAGGATCTGGCGGCTTTCGGCAAAGCATTCTTAGAATCCGAATCACCCAGTCCATTACCCTCCTCAAATGATTAGCTAAGACAGTAGCAATAAGCTTTTGGAACCCCACCTACCAAGCTAATATGCCTGAATTCCTTAGCTTCAATGTCCCCGCCCTTACTTAGGGATAAGGCAATAAAAGCTGTGTTAAGGCTCCTCTCAAACTGTGTCTGCATCACGTATGATAACTTTCAAAGACTTCCATCACCTCTTCTTTGAGGACCTCACATTTTATTGGAAGAGAGCCATCATGAAGCTATCCAAACCATGAGTTTTGTCCTTATCACAGCTCCTTAAAGTTAAAGCAGCCTCCACCTCCACTACCTCAAAAGGCCTCTCCAACCAAGCCTTATCCTCATCCACAACCGAAGCAAATTCAAGCCTATTGAGTCATGTTCTCCAGCTAGTGGTTTCCTAGTCAGACAATCGCCCTCTAGAGATCTCCTCCTTGCTCAATAGGTTTCTAGCAATTCGGATCCTGCTGATATGATTGGCTCATCTGTCTGTATTCGTCAATTTGTGCAAACCTTCATGTTTCTATCTGCTAACTTCAACCACAAACCTAAAGGATAAGGCTTGGTTGGAACACTGATTTGCATTCCTCTCTCCTAGAAGCCTCCATCTAATCCAGGTCCTCCTTTAGGTCCAACTTTGAGATTTGCATGTCAACTATATTCTTCCGTCGTTCCAAGTTCCAAACGTCTTGTTCCATATATTGATGTCTCCCTCCAGGATTCAAAGGTTACTTTATACCTGGCCAACCAGGACTGAACTCCTAGCCAAAGTGTGGTGACCTTGTGAGCGGGTGTGCCTTGGAAAATTTGTCTGAGAAATTAGGGCAACACAAGTGCAATTAATCTCTCTCAGCATGTGGGAATGGAAAAAAAGACTGCATAGCTTCAATGACTTTATCCACCATAATCTTCTGGCCCTCTTGAAAAAGGAACATAGGTAACATTGGACCCAGGGGCTCTACTCTCTTTTATGCTAAAACCACCCTTCTAATTTTATCTCTGGTAACCTCGGCAGCCAGTTGAAAAACATGATGTTCAGCGATTTTTTGTAATGCTCTAAATGAAGTCGAGGCAGTTGGGTGGAATTAGAAGGGGCATGGAGTTGGTTAAAAATCCTTCACATGTTTATTTCACTTAAATTCCCACTAGTAGTACCATCCTCCTCTTGAAGATACATAATTTTGGTAGTGTTTGTCTTAGATTAGCATTCTTGAAAAACACTTCGAATTTTGATCTCGAAGTTGAATGAAGCCATTTTGTTCTAAATTTCTGCTTATAGAAATTATCCCTTCTTTGCTTAAATTAACATACAGCTCTTTAGCTATTTGCTGTTGTGTTCGAAGACCACTATCATTTGGATTTATCCACCATGATCGGCACATTCTGAAGTACATTTCTGGCACTGTTTACAATTTTCCCAGCTAGTGATGTCGCTATGTGTTTTTCTTATTTAGCTCCAAGGAAATCATTATTCAACCACTTCAATTGCTTCACAAACACTATACGTAGGAACGACATTAACACTCACGTTTCAACCTTATTCCACAATGCACAGGAACTGATCGTCCTGCTCACGGCAAACTAAAATTTAAAAGGTTTAGTTTCTCTTGGGGGCTCAAGTAAAATGCTCACAACGCAAGGAACATGGTCAGGTATGCCTTATGAGGGAATTTGTCTTCAGTGAAAGGAATCTAGAAAGCCGACCATCATTTGCCCAAGAAATGACAAAGTGGATGCCTTACTTAAGATGGGTAGCCATTTCTACCCATCATGAGGTTTTACTGGAATTGGAATGGGTCATTTGTGGGAGGAGACCATTCTTGAGGGTCCTTCCCTTCTACCACCTTACTTAAGATGGGTGTACTTCTGTTCTTCCATCTTTTGTAAAATGATGCTGGTAGGCTCACAGGATTAAAATGATAGGTACTAGATTCACATAAGTGCAGGCATGCAATGCCTAACAGCTAGATTTGTCCTTGAAATTCATATTGCAATTCTTTTCCAGCTGATTTTTATTCACTATTTAAGATGGCCTACTGTCTAAACAGTTTTGATACCTACATTTTTTCAATTTCTTTCTTTTTTCACTATTGTTTGTTTTTATGGTGAACTTTTTCATAGTAATATGCACTGTAGATTCAATTTCCATGGATGGAGCGACTGACAAGGTTCTCTTGAATACGTTTCAGGTACTAACCTGACCGAGCAATTTCGTGATCAATTTAACCCTATGCTCATCGGTCAAAATATGCCATGGTCATCATCAAATAGTACTGTTATCCGCATGCCTCTTTCATCTGAATGCATGAAAGATGGAAATGAGAGTGGATTGGAGAGAATAAAGCTAATATTCGACAAATTTATGGAGCATGGTTCTAGAACACTTTTATTCTTAAAATCAGTTTTGCAGGTATTGGTTAATCTTCAATAGTTCCTGCTAATGTCTATATGAAGCTATTGGTTGCATAATTGTAGGTGGTCCGTTTACTTAATTTTGTAATCAAAAGAAATAATGAAAGTTTAACAGAAAGAAAAACAAAAATGTGTAGTCAATCCATGCCAATTGGTGACATGATGCACATGGCAACTTCTTGTTCAATAATATTGATGTATATTCCCTCATGCAGTGGCTTATGATTTGAGGAATACTAGCATATTCACATCTCATCAAGAGGACCTGGTGAGAAGGAAAACATTAGTCTTGCATCTATTATCTCAAAGGTGGTTGGGAATTTATGAGAAATCCAACACGACTTCGAGCTTGGGCTCAATTTCGGGGATAAACCCATTCATATTGCATTGTGTACTCGTTTGTACAAAAATAACAAGATTAAAATACCATCGTCATCCTTGCCTTCACATTCCATTTTTTCGATAGGTTAGATTATAATATTATAAGAAATCATCTTCTTCATCTGTATCTTTGTGATTCCTGTGATGTTGCATAATCTCTTCAATGCTTCTTGGCTAATGAATTTGGCATTAAGGGTTTAAGGGTACTGCCCAGGTCCAAGTCTTCCACTCCGACTGGCCATCGGAGTCTTATACTCCGGTGGTGTTGTTTTTCTTTCTTCTTTTTTTTTTTTTGTTGAGCTTTCTGAAGTATCGGGGGATCAGGGTTTGCTGATGAAATCATATCTTAATGTGGCAGAGTTGCCTTCCTTGTCCAAAGGAGGTTCGGTGAAGATTGCACTACCCATCTATGTGGATGATCCGTATATAGGAAGGGGAAGGGATGAGTTAAAGGTGGGCTAGACTACAATGCGCCTATGCCTTCTTCCTCTGGATGGAGCAGGGCAACTGAATAGGTCAGGTTTGAAGGGGAATGATACAATGCCGCTGATAGAGTGAGTTGTTGATGGGTGTTCCTATGTGAGTTAGTCTTTTGCGGTGAAGGATAAGAGATGTTGAGGGTGCCGCCTCTTTTAAACTGGAGTAACAGAAGAGAGCACGCGCAAAGAAACGGAAATGGGCTGCAGGTGTCTGACAACATGATGGTGAGGGATTAACTATTTTCTTTAATCCTCCTCCTTCTTCTACTCATAATACTTTGGTCGGGAGCTTGTGGGTTTTGGGAGGGGGGAGGGGGTTACTCTTCCTCCGATTTTTTACGAGGAGGAAGAGGGTGCTTTGGGTGATGACTCTGAAAGACTAGAGGTCAGCATTTCCAGCTTGGGGTGTGGCATGGATATTGTTTCTGGTGGAGAGATTTCGGGATGTGGGGAGGATGGCCCGGGCAACCCTTGTCATCTTCATCTACCTTTAATTGAGGTTCATTCTCGGATGGGTCAAGGGAGCAGATGGGATGATTGCGGATAAAGATTTGCTGGATAATATTAATCCGTCGGCGGTGGGGAGCCCGTTAGGTGATCTCTCTTCTGCTATTTTTCCCGTGGGTGGGACTAAGGAGAATTTTTGGGTTAGAAATAACATAGTGGATACTTGGGTAATGTTAAGGGACACCTGATGTTGGGATGCTGATGTTGGAGTCAATGGCAGAGGGTAGGGAGGTGGTTTATTGTTTGGCACCAGATAGGGATAAGGTTCTGTTGTATAAGTCGGCAGGGAAAGGGGAAAGGGATGGAAAATCTAATATCCACGATAAATTACTATGGGAGGAGGTTGGGTGGGTGGGTGTGTGTGTTGGGGGGGGGGGGGGGGGGGGGGGGGGGGGGGGGGGGGTAATTTATTGGAATGTTGGGGGCCTTCATCACCCGAACAAAAGCAAGGCGGTGAGATTTGGTTTGAAAGAAGTGTAATGCTTAGGTTGTGTGCTTGTAGGAGACCATATTGGGTTCATGTGGGAGAAGGCTATTAAGAGCTTGTGGGGAAATCTATTTTTTGAATGGGAGGTAATGGATGTTGTTGGCTTGTCGGGTGGTATTATCATGTTATGGGACGAGATTTGTGGAGGCTTCTGTTGAGTGGAGAGGGCTATTCTCTGTCTCTGTGTCCATACCGTATAAAATTAGAATAGTCCTATCAATATATTACAATTAATTTACAAAAGGAAGCAACAAGAAGCGATAAACAAACAAAAGACAAATATCTTTTACTAGTATTTAGTCATTAGAAAGCCCAAATAAAAATTCAGTTTTTATAAAAGATAAACCGCACACACATACTAATTTTATACATTTTGTCTAGTATAAAAAATAATAATGTTAAATTTCTTGTCCCACCAATTAAACAAAAACAAGCAATCTATACATGCAATAGATATATGCAGCAGGCTATGAATCAGTATTCTACTAATGCAAAAGCATTAAAACAAATAAACACACATCCATGCTAAAATGCTCATCTAATAAAGCAAAGGCTGTATGAATCAGTGTGCAGCCTATGTATACAACAAATCCTATAATGACCCAATATACGCAAGGGCTTTAGCTATCAGATGTAGTCACTTTATGCACATGATGTATGCACGAGCTATGAATATGTACTTCTGTAAGTCGGTATTCTCCTATATGTAGAGTTAGGCTAGAAAGCAGTATTAGAGGTATGTAGCATGTATACACCCAAAGTGATTTATAAAAGAGAGACACTTATGTATCTAATAAAGTCTACCAGTCCCTTGATCTTGCCAATCGTCTAATCTCTGCTCTCTCCAGTGATAGGACATCTGGAGCCATCGTGAGACTTACGAAGAGTTTTAGTCAAAGGCTGATAGGAGGTTTTCTGTTTCTTCTGTTACAGTTGCGTAAGACTGGGATTCTTGGTATGGCTTCACTGCTTCACAAAATCACAAACTTGTTGAATGGTAGATCGGGAGTTTGGAAAGCTGACCAGAAAGAGTGGGCCAGCAAGCTGCTTGGGGTTGCCCAGAACTTGACTGAGGAGGGGAGGCTGGTGGTAGTGGTAGAATAGAAATTAGAAACCTAGCACCAAGTATCTCCTGAAAATAAATTGGTGGCATTACTACAATATACTTAAGTAATCGTACGAATTTATGTAACCCTAGACTAGAGAAATATATCAAAAGGGACTATAATGGCTTTTCCAATCTGCTAGTGGGGGTTTTTAATGGTTAGTGTGAATATAGTTTTTATTTTTTGTGGTCGAGTACTTTACAGCTCCGACCCTGGGGAGTTGGTTGAAAGAACATCCAACTCCTCTGTTGGATTTTCTGGTGTTAATTTAGTTCCGTGAAGCTGTCATATTATATTGTGATATGTTGCTATTGTTGTTGTATAACTCATGAGCAATATCTTCTTATTTTCATCAAGTTGTTAAACGCATGTTTGCAGGTATCACTATCAACATGGGAGGAAGGAAGCACACAGCCTTGCCAAGATTATTCAATTTTCATCGACTCCTCAGATGCTATTGCAAGAAATCCTTTTTCAGAGAAGAAGTGGAGGAAGTTCCAACTATCACGATTATTTAATAGCTCAAATGCTGCAATCAAGTTCCATGTAATAGATGTAAAGTTGTACGAAGGAGGAAGTAAAATTGTGGATCGATGGCTGATTGCGCTTAGCCTGGGTTCTGGGCAAACTAGGAATATGGCCCTTGATAGGTATGCTGAAAAATAAATTGGTTCTAACTATGTTCACTCCACTGTATATGTTTACATAGAATCTCATATATTTCATGCTTAGCGTAATGAAACAATGTGTTGGGTAAATAAGGAAAAAAAAATTCCTGTAACTCCTTATGGAAGTTATTTACTTTTCAAGGACAAAATATACCTAGAAGGAGCAGGTATACATAACAATGATGTGTGTAAGTTGGCACATAATATTTGTGTGAATAACTTTACTGTTTATATTCTATCTTATAGTGTTAATGCAAGTGTGTATCAAAATAGATTGTTACATGGATAGAGTACGTGATACTTGTTTTTTTCTTCTCTACTGTGGTTTCGACTTTGCCATCTCTCAATTATTACAGTCTACTGAAAGATGGTTTCTTTCCACAGCTAACAAATGCTTCTCTCACAAGCAATATTCCATATAATAATGGTTAAATGGTAATGACAAAGATAATAATAATAACCCTGCATAATCAATTTTGAAAAATAAAACCCTGAACTAACAAATAGATTTGCAATCATCGTTGCAGCTGTTTGACATTGAAAGAAGAACGATTCTGTTTACAAATTGGTATAATGCCTCTGAATTAAAGTAGAAACAGGAGAAAATAGGGCAACTGCATTTCATCTGCCAGGTTTTCGGTCCTATTGAATGTTGCACCAACAGGCTTTTTTGGGAGCCCGGGTGGTCTTCGGCAGGGGGATCCGCTCTCTTCTCTTCTGTTTCTTTGTAGTGATGGAGGCTCTCAATTGATTAATTGGGTAGGCGGTGGACTTGGGCTGTGTGATGTCCCATATCGCCCGGGTATAGGTCTGGGGATGTGCTTACATGTGCAGTGTGTTTTCTCCAATTGGTATGATGCCTTTTGGGAAGGAGCCCAAGAGCAAAATCGTGTGGATTGAGCCCAAAGCGGACAATATCGTACCAAGTGTTGGAGCGGGGTGTTACAGGCTGTATCAAGGGCACCAAAGTGGGCAGTGAGGCTTCTCAATTTGTGGAGGTTTCCCATGTACCTTTTGTTGATCAGGGTGGTGCGTGTTTTTTCGGAGGGGTTCCTCTTTGTCTTTGGTGGTGTATTTCAAAGGAACGCGATAGGCTTTGCTTAGACGGGGTTGAAGCTCCCGTTTGTTCCATCAAAGTTGCCTTTATTTCTTTTTGTTTTATTGGGTGGAGGGTCGACATTGTAAACCCATAGATGAAAAGTTAAAAGTTTTTGGGTTCCCTTGGACCTTTGGCATCAGGTTGTTCTTTTGCATTGGGACACCATTCCCTTTTGAGCACTCTTTGTATATACTTCTTATTTATGATTAAAAAAAAAAAGAAATTAAAGCAACATGCAAAAAACCCCTGAACTATCGCTTTTTTAAAGATGACATGTCCCTCCCCCATCAAGTTCCTGCTTAACGGCTCCAAGGCACATCATTAGATCTGAAGGCCAGGACACCCCTCTAATCAAGAGAATCCTGTCTTTATATATTATCTCCGTATTAGTTTGAGTGCTCTATGTATGTTTATATATCATTTCCTTTAAAAGAGTTCGAGTTTTTAGATTTAGGTTTTTAATTAGGAAACCAATTCCCACAGGGTTTAGGTTATGCAAAGAAATTTTGATCACTCGCACTAGAACAAAGACGGTTTATCACACTTCAGTCGATCCTACTCTTGTTTTGTTTAAAATTTGAGTTTTCAATATTTTGAAATAAAACCCTTATTTGTGAGCTGACATATCAAGAGATAAATGTATCTACCCTTGATATGATCTTTCAATCGTTTTTTTTTTTGATAAGTAAGTAATTTGTAAATACTAGGTTCCACTGACCTAACACCATGACCCTTCTCTGTGAATATTTGTCCAACACTATGGCCCAATTACCAAGTCTACTTTCCTAATATACCAGATAGATGATACTGACTGCTGTGTGACACCAAGTTGTGGAGTTAGACTAGGGTTTTGGAAACTATGGTTGCCGTATGGATCTTGTGGTAGATAGTTAGTGAGATGTGGATATAGATGGATGGTGAGAGAAATAACTTTGAATAGAAGGAAAGAATGGGGAAGGTTAGATAACAAAGAACAAAACCTAGTTTCACTCCAGGGCTCTGTAAATCTTCCCAGATATGATGTAATCACAAAAAAGTTTAGTTGGCTGTGCAATATGTTTTTAATTATGGTTCTTTAATGCTCTTGGAGCCTCTTTTATATTTCTGTTTGCTTGACACTATTTTAATTTTACCCTAATGGGATTGTAGAATAGTTTTGACAGCTCTATCAATCCTATTATACATAAAAAGAACAAAATAATAATAACAACCACCCTATTATACTTATGCCGCTATGCGTGCTAAATTGGGTTTTCTTACTAGTAGTCAACTGAATCCAATTTAAAATACTAATGAAACAAATAATGGACAAGTACAAGGTCGTATTTTTTAATATTTGTTAGCCTTACATATGCAGAAGGGGAAGCATTCTATTGATTTCGGCATTGGAAGAATAGAATATTGACATGATTGTATTGACCTTGTAGAAAGTTTTCAACCGAATGCCTACCTAAGATGGGTATGCTTGGATGATTGTTATGTGAGCTGCATGTGCCTGGTCTTGCTTATGTTATGTGCAGTCAATTTAATGCGAAACATGAATTTTGTGTTGCTTATGCTAATAGCGTTTTGTGAGTTGCATTATGGTTTAATACTCCAGCAAAATTCTTTTGGGACTGTTTTCTGATATCCGGCACCATTTTATTTATCAATCTCCTTTCTCATGTACAGGCGCTATTTGGCATACAACTTGACACCAGTTGCTGGAGTTGCAGCGCATTTATCCCGAAATGGCCATCCTGCTGAGGCTTATTTGTCAAGTTGTGTTATGTCTCCTCTTCCTCTATCCAGTGAGACGAACTTACCTGTCACAGTGCTTGGATGTTTCCTTGTGCGTCATAATAGAGGTCGTTACCTTTTCAAATACCAAGACATTGAAGGTCCGCCACAGACTGATGCTGGAAATCAGTTGATAGAAGCATGGAACAGAGAACTGATGTCTTGTGTCCGTGATTCCTACATTGAAATTGTGTTTGAAATGCAGAAGTTAAAAAGAGAACCATCGACAACGACTCTTGAGTCCAGTGTAGGCCGTGCAGTTGGTGTAACTTTGAATGCTTACGGAAATCAAATTTATTCTTTCTGGCCTAGGTCTGGCGGGCATGCACCGACTTCCCAACTAGTTGAGGGCAATAACCTAACTTCAACAAAGATACTTAAGGCAGACTGGCAATGCTTAACCGAACAAGTAATTAGGCCTTTCTATGCCCGTGTCGTTGACCTTCCTGTGTGGCAGCTGTTCTCAGGAAATCTAGTCAAGGCTGAAGAGGGTATGTTTCTTTCACAGCCTGGAAATGGGGTGGGTGAGAATTTGCTACCAGCCACAGTTTGTGCATTTGTGAAGGAACATTATCCCGTGTTTTCAGTGCCTTGGGAATTGGTGACTGAAATCCAAGCAATAGGGATATATGTTCGAGAGATCAAATCAAAGATGGTTCGGGATCTTCTTAGGATTTCTTCAACTTCTTTCATCCTTCGATCAGTTGATACATATGTTGATGTCATCGAGTATTGTTTGTCTGACATTCGGTTTCTGAACCAATCTGAATCAAGCAGAGATGATAAATCAGTGGAAATCACCTACAGAGCAGGTGAGGAAGGGGGCAGCAGCTCTGCTTCTGGATCAGTGCCAGATTTCCGGGGACTTCATGGTATGCCTGCCCCAGGTCCGGCCAGTTCAGGTCCTTCAGGAGGAGATGCACTTGATATGGTGACTAGTTTAGGGAAGGCTTTGTTTGACTTTGGCCGGGGAGTTGTTGAAGATATTGGTAGATCAGGAGGCCCGATCGTTCAGAAGAACAACATTTTAGGTAGTATCAGTGACGGAATCATCAAAAATGTTGATCAGAAGATTTTATCTGTAGCTGCTGAGCTCAAAGGCTTACCATGTCCAACTGCAACAAATCATTTAATTAGGTTGGGGGCTACTGACGTTTGGGTTGGAAACAAGGAGCAACAAACCCTGATGGTTTCGTTAGCAGCAAAGTTTATCCATCCAAAAGTATTGGAAAGACCAATCTTGGCTGATATTTTTTCTGACACTACCTTGCAAATGTTACTCAAATTGCAATGTTTCTCTCTGCACTTACTGGCTAATAATATGCAGCTGCTTTTTCATGAAAACTGGGTCAATCATGTGATAGAATCTGATATGGCTCCTTGGTTTTCATGGGAAAACACTATGGGCTCTTGTAGTGAAGGGGCACCTTCTCCTGAATGGATAAGGCTCTTCTGGAGAAGTTTTAGTGGCTCAGTGCAAGACCTCTCACTATTCTCTGACTGGCCTCTTGTTCCGGCTTTTCTTGGTAGGCCAATCTTGTGCCGTGTCAGGGAGCGTCATCTGGTCTTTGTTCCACCCTACGTTACAGATCCAAATCCCAAACATGCTGTAACGGAAATGGGTATGACAGAGAGTGATCCATCTCTATTACCTTCCCCGTCTGAAGCAATTCAGTCCTACACTTTAGCTTTTAAGGTTGCCAAAAGTAGGTATCCTTGGTTGTTTTCGTTACTGAACCAATGCAACATACCCATATTTGATGCTACTTTCATCGATTGTGCTGGTCCATGTAATTGTACCCCTTCACCTGACCAATCATTAGGGCAGGTTATTGCATCCAAGCTTGTGGCAGCTAATCATGCTGGCTATTTCCCTGAAGTAACTTCATTTTCTGCTTCAGATTGTGATGAACTTCTTACGTTATTTTCTTCTGATTTCTCTGTTAATGGCTCAAAATATACCAGTGAAGAACTTGAAGTGTTACGTGTTCTGCCTATATATAAAACTGTTGTTGGGTCATACACCAAATTGCAAAGTCAAGATCTGTGTATGATCTCTTCAAATTCATTCCTCAAACCATATGATGAGCGTTGTCTTTTTTACCCTACAGACTCAACTGAAAGTTTATTACTTAGAGCCCTTGGTGTGCCTGAGTTGCATGATCAACAGATTTTGGTAAGGTTTGGGTTACCTGGCTTTGAACGGAAGCCTCAGTTGGAGCAGGAGGACATTTTGATATATCTTTATACAAATTGGCAAGATCTCCAATTAGATTCTTCCATTGTTGAAGTGTTGAAGGAGACCAATTTTGTAAGAAGGGCTGATGAATTTGCAGTAGATCTGTCTAAACCAAAGGATCTATTTGATCCGGGTGATGTTCTATTAATGTCTGTATTCTCTGGTGAGATGAAGAAATTTCCTGGAGAAAGGTTTATTGCAGATGGATGGCTCCACATTTTGAGAAAAGCAGGCCTTCGAACTGCAACAGAAGCAGATGTCATGCTTGAATGTGCCAAAAGAGTAGAATCCCTTGGATGTGAATATCTAAAATCTAATAGAGGTCTTGATGAATTTGAGACAGACTTGTACAACTGCCAGAATGAAGTTTCTCTGGAATTGTGGCTGTTAGCTGAATCTGTTGCTAAAGCAATATTCTCAAACTTTGCTGTCCTTTATGGAAACAGCTTCTGCAATTCCCTTGGCACAATTTCATGCGTGCCTGCAGAAAAGGGTTTTCCAAATGTTGGGGGCAAGAAAGGTAGGAAGAGGGTGCTCTGTTCATACAGTGAAGCTATTTTATCGAAGGATTGGCCACTGGCCTGGAGCTGTGCTCCGATTCTTTCCAAACAAAGTGTTGTTCCACCTGAGTACTCTTGGGGAGCACTTCATCTCAGGAGCCCTCCAGAGTTTTCTACAGTTCTACAACACCTACAGGTAAGAAATTAAAATCCATTCTATGCTTACTCATAAGTACTTGGATGTGAAAATAAGCATGCAGTAGACATGTGCTCCAGGTTATTGGAAGAAATAGTGGTGGAGACACCCTTGCTCACTGGCCAACTGCATCAGGGGTGATGACTATAGATGAAGCTTCTCTTGAGGTCTTAAAGTATCTGGACAAGGTTTGGGGTTCCCTTTCTTCTTCAGGTAGCTTCACATTTTGGTTCTTATCTTACATTCAGTTAATCTTCTATGCAGTTGAAGAAATACCCATCAACTGCCCTAGTTTCCTGGTTATCAGGATTATTGTTATTTAAGCAACCCTGTGGCAGTTGGTTTCCAACGTGTTTATTTAATGGATTTAACTTGGTGGCATTCGTTGATATTATCTTGCTATGCCACTTACAATGATATTTATTCAGTTTTAATTAAAGAATTTTGCACCAATTCATAGGTGCAATCCATTTTTGGTTTACTTTTCATTAAAGAATATCATTGGCCCAGTTAACAAGCGAACAAGTGGAGAAGCTTTTCACACTGTCAAAATTTTCAGACTCTATAGACTGAGAAACAGCTGAACTAAGTTGTTCCATTGAATTGCCACTCTTTATCTATCATTTAATCCATTACCTCCATCTTATTTCTTATGTTTTCCTTGCCAGATATAGCAGAGTTGCGGACAGTGCCGTTTATGCCAGCTGCAAATGGTACACGCTTGGTGACAGCAAGCTCCCTTTTTGCACGTCTAACCATCAACCTTTCCCCATTTGCATTTGAGTTACCTACCCTATATCTACCATTTGTGAAGATTCTTAGAGATTTGGGACTTCAGGACATATTATCTCTTCCTTGTGCAAAAGATCTCCTTCTGAATCTTCAAAAAGCTTGTGGATATCAACATCTGAATCCAAACGAACTTCGGGCTGTAATGGAAATTTTGTTTTTTGTGTGTGATAAAACCACAGAGGCAAACATGTCAGATAGGTCCAACTGGGCATCAGCAGCTATTGTCCCTGACGATGGATGCAGACTCGTTCATGCTAAATCTTGTGTGTACGTTGATTCTTATGGCTCCCGATATATCAAATATATCAACTCTTCCAAGCTAAAATTTGTTCATCCAGATCTTCCCGAGCGATTATGTACAGCTTTGGGAATTCGAAAACTGTCAGATGTTGTTGTACAGGTAGCTTGACTTTTTAGATATTTCTTTTTCTGTTTGTTTTTAAAGCTTATTGAATTTTTCCTTTTATGAATATATATATATATATATGGTTTACGTTTACCTTTTATGCTTTACATATGATATAAAATGTATCCATATGCACAGGAACTTGATCATGGGGAGGATCTACAGACTTTGGAACAGATTGGGTCGGTTCAAATAGCAGCCATCAGACAGAAGTTGTTAAGTAAATCATTTCAGGCTGCAGTATGTAATGTTATCAATTGTGTAGTCAGTGAAATTCCAGCATTTGATAATTTAGCTTTGGAGAAAATACAAAACTCTCTGGAGTGCATTGCGAAAAAGCTGCAGTTTGTCAGGTGCCTCCAAACTCGTTTTGTACTGCTCCCAAAATCTTTAGACATTACTCGTGTAGCTAAGGAGTCCCTAATTCCTGGGTGGGAGGGTGGGCCCCAACATCGGTCTCTTTATTTTGTTGACCAGTTGAAGACATGTATGTTTGTTGCTGAACCGCCTAGTTATATATCTGTTCTTGATGTTATTGCTATTGTTGTGAGCCAAGTATTAGGCTCTCCAATTCCCCTGCCTATCGGATCTTTATTTCTATCTCCTGAAAACACTGAGACCGCAATTGTGGATGTCTTAAAACTTTCTTCTGACAAGGGTGTAATTGAGTGCACAAGTGAAAGTAGTGGTTTTCTAGGCAGGGAAATACTGCCCCAAGATGCTATTCAAGTACAGTTTCATCCACTGAGACCCTTCTATAGGGGAGAAATTGTGGCTTGGCGGTCTCAAAGTGGAGAGAAATTGAAATATGGTAGAGTTCCGGAGGATGTTAGACCGTCAGCAGGACAAGCACTCTACAGATTCAAGGTTGAAACAGCACCTGGGCATATTGAGCCTCTTCTTTCTTCACATGTTTTCTCATTCAGAAGCGTAGAATTTGGCAGTGAGGGCTCCTCAGGGACTATGCTTGAGCATAATGGTACAGTTACTGAAATCATACTGCATGGTGAGGGATCTGATGGTTCTGGGAGAGGCAAAGCAAAACATCAGGTATGTGCCTCGCTGACTTGCTTAGTTTTGTTTTTAAGTTTGAATGGCTTGACATGGATTTTATGTGAATAGTAACTTTTGTCCACTGTTGTTTATGTCATAGAACTCTACATAATTTAGTCCAGCTATCCTTCGTAGTCAAGTCCTCCAGTTCTTGAACCTTAAATATTATTAGGAACAACAATATTGAATCTAATTCTGACACAATTCGTCTTTGTGGATATGCTTATTTTTTGGTTACCCAGCTAGTTTGGAATAAAAGAATAATACATTCTTATTCTATGCCACTTTTAAGCCCCTTAAATTTCATTAATTGTTAGATAGTACACAGTGTAGTACTTTGAACCACAGAACATTGATGGTTGATTCTTGGAGAAATCAATATCTTTTTTCATTTCCTTATGTCTAAAGATATCCTTCTTGTCTGGTAATCAAATTTTGTTCACTCAAGGGATAACGTAAGAAGTTGATACTTGGTATACACGCCTTTTGATTGATGTTACATTTTTGGGTAATATCTATATAAGGGATGGCAATGGGGCGGGTACAAGATGGGTTCCCCTATATTCATTCCCGCTCCATTTAATTTTTTGAAACACCATATCTATCATGGGATTGTCATGGGTTGCCTTCTTATAAACCTTGCATACCCCGATACCACTTTACTATACCCTGACGCCCTTTACAGTTGGTTGTCAATGTCATCTTCATCTTCGATAGAAGAGTTTGGTGCACATAAATTTTGAAAAATAAAAAACCCCTAAATTCACATCAATATTTTTCTATAAAAAAACTATCCTATGAACTTTGTCAAATCATCCAACAATCAAACTCAATCTCTATTTCGCCTCTTTCTTTGTATAAGTTGAAGTTGTAGAATTAGGGTTTGTGGAAGAAGAACTAGAACATGAGTGTTGGATATTTAGGTTTTACCCCACACCTCACATATTTATATTATGTAGAGGAAAATACAATAGTATCCTTAATGAATAAAAGAAAATAACAAACTCTAACACTCCCCCTTAAGCTGGAGCATACAAATCAAACATGTCCAGCTTGGAAGATATGTGATGGAAAGCAGGACAAGCAAGCGGCTTTGTGAGAATATCACTCAATTGGTCGCTAGAGCAAATATAGGGAGTAACAATCTGTTTTCGCATAAATAAATCTCGAATAAAATGACAATCCACCTCTATATGCTTGGTACGCTCATGGAAAACCAGATTGTTAGCAATAAAGATAGCGGCCCGATTATCACAATGCATCGACATAGGAGTTACAACCCATCTACTGAAGAAGAGAACGAACCCACAACATCTCAGAAGCAGTGTGTGCCATAACACGATATCCAGCCTTAGCACTAGAGTGAACAACTACTGTTTGCTTTTTACTGCGCCAAGTAACAAGATTGCCACTAACAAATGTGCAATACCCCAATGTAGATCGTCTATCAGATTGACTATCAGCCCAATCAGGATCACTAAACCCGATTGCAAATAAGGAAAAAGAGGGCGTATACAATAAACCTTTCCCAAGCGCACCCTTCAGATAACGCAAAATACGAAAAATAGCATCAAAGTGAGGTTGACGAGGAGCATTCATAAACTGACTAACTACATTGACTGCAAAAGTAATATCAGGACGAGTGACAGTAAGATATATTAGTTTCCCAACTAGTCGTCGATACCGGCTACCACCAACAAATAATTCCCCTTGCTCCCCATCCAGCTTGACCTTTGAATCCATAGGAGTATCAATAGGTTTAGCACCCAAAAGACCGGTTTCAGAAAGAAGATCAAGAACATATTTCCGTTGAGACTAGGAGATGCCCTGGTGAGAGCGAGCAACTTCAATCTCAAGGAAATAGCGAAGAACACCCAAGTCTTTAGTGTGAAAATGCTTACTCAAATGAAGTTTCAACTCAGCAATAACTACTGAATCACTCACAGATATGATAATATCATCAACATAAACAATCAAGACAATTGTGCCAACAGAAGGGTGACAAACAAATACAGAATGATTAGAAGTATAGCGCTGAAAGCCAAACTCAATCACCACCGTACTGAACTTATCAAACCAAGCACAAGGAGACTGTTTTAGACCATATAAAGCTTTTCGCAGGCGACACACGAGTTGTTCACTACCAACAACAACATACACTGGTGGTTGGTCAATATAAACTTCTTCTTGTAAATCTCCATGAATAAATGCATTCTTTATATTAAGCTGATATAAAGACCAAGAACAACAAACTACCATTGATAGAAGAATGCGAACAGAGTTAAGACGGACTACAGGAGAAAAGGTCTCTGAGTAGTCAATTCCATATGTCTGCGTGTATCCTTTGGCAACCAAACGTGCCTTAAGACGTTCAACAGTACCATCAGGTTGGTATTTAATAGTGTAAACCCAACGACAACCTACAATTCGTTTCCCGGAAGGAAGAACAGTAAGCTCCTAAGTCTAATTCTTGTGAAGGGCACTTATTTCCTCATCCATAGCTTCTTTCCATCCAAACATAGATAAAGCTTGTTGATAAGATGAAGGAGTAGAGACAGATGACAAAGTAAAAGCAAAAGATTACAAAGAGGAGGAAACACGATCAAAAGAAACAAAATTAGCAATGGGATGTTGAGTACAAATACGTTTACCTCGACGTAATGCAATTGGCAGATCATCGATAGAAGTGGATGGAGGAACTAGAACCTCTGGTTTAGAAGATGTCGGGTTTAGACCACAAGAAATGATAGGTCGAGATTTTCTCCGCTGGTAAACCTACAAGGGAGGATTTAATGACAGAGAAGGACTAGAAGGTGGAGTTAACTGCATCGGAAGAGTAGGTAAAGATAAAGAAGACTCCCCCTCACGACAAGAGATCAGATCAAAGGACAGATTTTGGTCTGAAGATGAAAAGAAAGAAGTGGACAAAAAAAAAGTGACATCAGCAGTCACAAAGTAACGTCGAGACTCAAAACTATAACAACGATACCCCTTTTTAGTATTGGAGTAGCCAAGAAAAACACATTTGCGAGCACAGTGGGGACAATTTGTCATGACCAGGATCTAAAATGTGAACAAATGCTACACAACCAAAACTATGAGGAGTAAGATGAAAAGGAGATCGATCAGGATATAAAAGAGAGAAAGGAGACTTGTTACTCAAAACAATAGAAGGCATGCGGTTAGTAAGATAACAAGTTGTTAGAACTGCATCAACCCAAAATAGTTTCGATACATGCATATTAAATAACAAAGTACGTGCAACATCCAACAGATGGCGATGCTTCCGTTTAGCAACATTTTGTTGAGAAGTGTGAGCACAACTAATTTGATGAATGATACCACGATCGGCACAAAAAGAATCCATAATAGACTGTATATATTCCAAGGCATTATCCGATTGTAGAATTTTAATCCTTTTATTATAAAATTATCACAATACGAGGCAATTCAGATCTTTCTTTCATTAAAAATAACCATGTCATTCGAGAATAGTCATCAACAAATATAACAAAGTAATGAAATCCATTCAAACTAGCGGTTCGAGAAGGACCCCATATGCCCGTATGGTCTACATCAAAAGACTCAATTTCACGACGATTACTACGACTAGGAAATGAACTACGGTGATGCTTGCCCAACTGATAGGCATCACATTCTAAGACAGACACATAACTCAATGTAGGAATAGCTAATCGTAACTTTGACAGAGATGGATGACCCAACCGAAAATGCCATTGAAGAGGAGAGACTGTTGCACTCAAAGCTAATGATGAGATATAATGAGTTTCACTGGGATCCAAGTAATACAACCCATCTTTCTCATGCCCCGAACCAATCATCTTCTTCGTCCTGAGGTCCTGTATAACACAAGAATTAGGAGAAAATGTTATACAATAATTCAATGCCTTTGTTAGTTGGCTCACAGAAAGTAGATTGAAAGGAAAATCTGGAACATAAAGGCTAGAAGGTAAGGATAAAGAGTTGGTAGGGTGAAGGACACCTTTCCCAAGAACCGGACGAGAAGAACCATCAGCTAAAACTATATGATGTTTAATAGATTGGAGATCTGAAAAGAGAGATGATATACCAGACATATGTGAACTAGCTCTAGAATTGATGACCCAAGATGGAGAAGATTGGGCCACACATGCAATATTACCTGAATTAGCCAAGGTTGCAGTTGATGCGGATGGAAGAGCAGATTACAATGTCTGGAGGAGCTCGCTAAGCTGAGTAGCGAGTGTATCACGTGAACCAGAAGTCACATGTATAGATGTAGTACGAGACTGTAGTGGTTGTGGAGTATTTCCAACTATAGATGTGCATGCTCTGGCTTGCCATGTTTCACCCAACAATAAGGTCAGTGTGATTTGTACCACCATAATGATCACACTTCCTATCACCACATCCATTAGACCGTCTAGTACCACGGTTACTACCACGAAAACCACGACCACCACGGGAACCACCACGAGAACTACCACAACTTGCAGTGCTAGAGACAAATGCAAAAGACTCAATAGGAGGTATGGTAGAGCTTTGCCCTAAAGATGATCTCAATAGTTGCGAATAAGCATTAGCAGCTATAGGCAACTTTTCACTAGCAAGAATCTGGTCTTTGAAGCCACGAAGATCTGCGTCTAAACTGGATAGTAATGAAGCAATCATAAACTCCTCCCAATATCGTTTTTGTTGCTCTAGATCTGTAGTAAATGGTCGATGTTGCAATAATTGATCCCACAAATTTTTCAAAGTACTATAATACTTTGACAGTGTTCCAGACTGCTTAGTAGCAAAAATCTTCTCATACAACTCATAAACTCGAGAGACATTACTCTTATGCGAAAAAGACTCTGCAATTGAGTTCCAAATCTTCTTAGACGAATCACAAAATGCAACAGTACTAGAAATCTCTGGTTCCATACTATGCCATAGCCATCCCATAACAATACGATCCTCACACGCCCAATCTTCAGTTTTTCTCTCATCGGAAGGAGGCTCTTTAGTCAAATATTTTAACTTCCTTCACCCACGGAGAAAAACTTGAACTGCATGAGCCCAAGCAAGATAATTCGCCCCATTCAATTTTTGTGAGGTGATCGATTTAGGCATTTCATCGTCCTTAGTAAGTGTGGTTTAGTCTCGGCCATGAGTACCTTTACAAGGCAAACTAAAAATTGAACAGGTTATAGGTCCAGAATCAACTCACAACCACTTACGAATCTCCTTTAGGGTCCAAACAACAACTCTGATAGATATCAACTAGAAAACAAGTAGACAAGAGTCCCAAACTGAAATCAGCATAAAGAACACATTGTGTGGGCTGGAACATCCAAAAACAGCCTCAAAAACTTCATATACTGGGCTGTTATTCAAAAACTATTTAAAAAACTGAAATGCCAATTAACAGCGTACAATAACAGCCTCAATCAGCAAGAAATCAGTCTAAAAAGAGCTCCTGAAAGCAGTCTCAAACAGCTCTAGAAAGCCGTTCAAATATCATCAGAAAACAGCCTTAAAAGAGCATAAGAAAATAGCATGCTACTCGTCATAATAATCAGAAAATTCAGGCGAGCAAGTTCCATACTTTCTGATCTGCACATGCTGATGTCAGAATCGTGTCAGAATGACGTCAGATTCTCCTCAGAATCGCGTCAGTTACAGAAAACTAACAATAGCCTCTTCTATTGATGGGAAACTGAGTTTGAATAATTCTGGTCTTGATTTTGCTCTGATACCAAGTTGAAGTTGTAGAATTAGGGTTTGTAGAAGAAGAAGAAGAAAGAAAAAAGGAACGAGAACGTGAGTGTTGGATATTTAGGTTTTACCCCACGCCTCACATATTTATACTATGTAGAGGAAAATACAATAGTACCCTTAATGAATAAAAGAAAATAACAAACTCTAACAGTATATATTCAACTACTCCTTTCTCCTTGGTATAAGATGTCAAGCCTCATGTGAAAAGAATGAGAAATAACACAGAAAATATTTAAAGTTTCATAAAAGGACTGAAATATATATATATATATATATATATATATAAATATGTAGATAAGTAGAAAAAAAACATAAAGTTAATGTAAACGGGGAGGGTATTTACTAAACCCCTCCCCGCCCCATGACCGGTAACGCGTTTCATTTTTTTTACGAAGTTCGCTCCTATGAAATAAAAGGTGTTCCCAAACCCTTAAATAAAGTGGTGGAACAGGGCGGTACAAATTGTCATCCCTATCTATAAATACCTGTTTTTTGGTCCATTCTATTAATATGTCCTGTCAATATATATTTTTATGGTGCTAGAGTACTATGTTAACTACTTATCTACTCTAAAAAGACTTAAGCTGATAGAAAGAGTGAAACCTAAGGGCCCGTTTGGTAACTTGGTTTTGGTTTTGGTCTTGTGATTTTGGTCTTGGTGGTTTTAGATAAATCTAAAACCATGTTTGGTAAAGAGTTGGTCTTAATCTTGGTATAATTATATATATATACTTATATGTATTAAAAATATATAAATATGAATATATATATATATAATTGGAAAAAAATATTAAAATGAATATATATATAATTAAAAAATATTTAAAATTTCCGAAAACAATTGACATTTCTATTTTTTTATTCCAAAATATATATATATAATCGAAAAAAATATTTTAAAATGTTAAAATTATATATAAAATTCAAATAATATATATTAAATTCAAAAAAATATATATAATTCAAAAAAAATATAAAATTCTGAAAACATTATATTATATACTGAAATTTTTGAAAAATTTAGAAAAAAATGATATAAAATGGGGAAAAATATATAGATTCGAAAGAAATATATAAAATTCAAAAATCATATAAAACAATATTTAAATTTCTATTTTTTTTTAAATTCAAAAAAATATATATATAATTGATAAAAGTATTTTTAAATGTGAAAATTATATATAAAATTCAAATAATATATATTAATATATATATATATAATTGATAAAAATATTTCGCACTTTCCAGAAAATATAAAAAAGTGCGAAATATTTATAATTTTTTCCAAAAATTTTTTCTCTTAACTTAATTTTCCGAAAATATTGTTTTTCATAATATTGTTTTTTGAAAAAATATATATTTTAAGAAAATTATATTTTGAAAAAATATATATTTCGAGAAAATTATAAAATTTTCACACTTTTTTTTTATTTTTTGAGAAGTGCAAAATATTTATATTTTATTATAAAATTTTCGTACTTTTTTTATATTTTTTTTAAAAGTGCGAAATATTTAAAATTCAAAAAAATATATATAATTCAAAAAATATATAAAATTTTGAAAAATTATATTAAAATATGATTTTTTTCCAAAAAATATTTTTTTCAAAATATAAAATTTGAAAAATACTTTTCCGAAAATTTATTATGTCGCAAAATATAAAAATATTTCCGAAAAATACTGTTTTTGCGAAAAATATATTTTATGTTCCAAAATATGATATTTTGCGAAAAATATATATTATGTTTCAAAATATGATTTTTTTTCTAAATATTATGTATTATTTTTTTCAAAATAATTTATATTTTCTGCCATATATATATATAGAGAGAGAGAGAGAAGTCAAAATTGGTAGGCCAAAACCAAGGTTTTAATGGTTGGTTTTAAAAAGCCAACCAAACATGGTTTGGTCTTATCAAAAACCAAAACCAAAACCAAGCCCAAAACCCACTTCCCAAACAAGCCCTAAGTATTTGTATCCTTCAACAATAAATCTTTTTTTGGGTAATGTCTTAAGTTACATTCTCTCTAAATCATCAGGTTGAAGTTTAAAAGTGGCTCGCTATTGTTTACTAAGGTCACAAGTTTCACAATTTAAAGTAGAGAACAGGTAACGAAGGACTAAAAGACGAAGTCTGGCAGTTGATGAGTGTCCAAGTCCACAACGCCACTGATACGGAGAAGCCGGGGTATGAAAGGCAAACGAGGCTGACACTGGAGAAGGCTGGAAGTATTAGAGACCATCCTTTGATATCTCCCATAAGTTGATGGACCATCCTTTCGCCTTTAGATCCTAAAAAACACAATGAGAAGGATAAAAGGTTACAAAACAATTTAAAATAGCGGTTATTCGATGAACATATAATAAATTAAATCGAAATTAAGGTAGGTATGGAACAAAAGAGAGACAGATTTGAGGTAAAAACAGTGCCAACCCCCCCGAACTGGAGATCTAGAACCATTAGCAATTGTAACAAAGGAAGGAGAGGGCGTACTTAAAAGATTAGAAAGAACAGAGGGTTTACGATCATATTATCAGAGGCCCCAATATCAGTAACCCATGGCTGGCGGGATGAGGAATGGAGATAAGTATTATCTGAAGCACACAATGTGGCGTTGATGGTACTTGGAATACGAGAGCGCGCCATTGGTGAGTCATATTCTGCTTGGGAAAGAACTAGTCTCTTTGGTAGCAGGTTCATTAGCACCTGTGGAGATCCCTTCAACAGCAGCATGATTAGCTCATGAGGGCTTGCCATGAAGTTTCCAACATCTGTCAACTGTATGGCTGGGGCGGTTACAATAAGTACATTTTTCGGGGCCACTACGACCAACTTGAAAATGTCCTCCACGATATTTGTTTAATCATGTTCTCCACGATTATTTTGAGAATCATCAGTGTGCCAAATAGGAGCTGCAAGGGCAGAATGATTGGCTTTCTTAGTAGCATATTAGTTTTCCATCCGAACACCATTGTACACCTCCCTAATAAATAGAAAACTGTTCTAGTGAGGATCTGAAAACTAATAGGCGCAAATTCGGATCAAGAAAGAAATTTTGCAACGAGGAATTCTTCCCCGCGTCATTTTTGAATCGCCAAATCTGTAGTCAATGGTTGATATACATCAATTCCTCCCACATATCTTCCAAGGCAGAGTAGTAATTTTCAACAGGCCGCTCACCTTGTGTAGTGGAGAAAATATTTTTATATAGTTCATGAATCCAAGAGATTTTTGCTCGGATGAATAAATCTCCTTCAGGGCATCTCAAATCTCTTTAGAGGTTTCACGAAAAGAGACATTGGTGAAAATATTGGGCTCCATAATATTCCATGACCAAGTCATAATTTGGGCATCTTCTTGTTCCCAAGTATCAACCAATTTGGCATCTGTAGGTTGGGTTGACTTAATATAAAAGAACTTCCCTCTTGCTTTTAAGAAAACATGGACAGATCGAGCCTATTGAAGGTATTGGGACCCTTCAGTTTGATATTAGTCATGTAATTGAGAAAGCTAGAATCCTTGTTATCTGGTCTGTCAATCATGGAGACTGAGCAAGAACAAAATGATATCAAGCAAGGAGATCAGCAAGAAAGAAGTTCTTTCCAAGGAAGGATGTGAGCAGATGAAGCTGTATTTGACGAGGATAGAATCCTCGTTATCTGGTTTGTCACCCACGGAGACCGAGCAAGAACAACGTGAGATCAAGCAAGGAGATCAACAAGAAAGTTCTTTCCAAGGAAAGATGAGCTATGCCATAGAGCAGATGAAGCTGTAGTACATTTTTTTCTTTCTTTCTTTCTTTTTAAATGAGAGTTGTAACACTTTTGACATGAGAAAACATAATAAACTAAACAAAGTAGGAGAGTGAAGGAAAGTAAAACAAAAGTAGAATCTTGTAAGGCACCAAACCTTCCTTGCAAGAATATTAACATGCGGAACAAGGTAGTGTGGTGATGGAGAGGAGATGCTGATGGGCTGGTGTATGCGTTTATGGTAGATGTGAAAGGCTAGATAGAGAAATGGTATTCCATTCCATTTCATTCATGCGTACCAAACTCAGCCTGAATACTTCTTCACTTAGTCATTAATAACAATGGCATTATGCTAAGTGCTAACAACTAAAGCAGCAGCACCAACAATGAAAAAATATAAATGCTCCTTTTTTTGGTTCTCTTTCTGTTATAGGATGTCCAGAAATTGGTATGCATTGACAAACAGAAATAGAAATGTTGAAACTTCCCTAAATTATCCAAGTTCTGGAAAATTCCCAAATTAATAATTGACACCTTTAATGTTGATGGGTTCTTTATTTAATTTATAACGGAGAGATGCAAGAAATGCATGTTCCTTGAACAGTTGGAATTCCTAAAAGGCTAAAATGGACTTCTATTTTAGGACCAAGGGGGTAACAGCACAATCCCTTTTTTTTCTTATTAATTTTTTTTTTGGGAAGATTAAACACATTGTATAAATAAAAGGGGGTTTACAATGTCGGCATTTGGCGATAGCTCGTCTAAAAAGATAGGCTTAGAGCTACGTTGGGAACTCTCTTTTATGGATTTGTGGTTTGGGCTTTGTCAATATGTTTTGCACTGCCCCATGCCCAGTGTTTCATCTTTATGGTAGACCATGAATTACCATAATTCAATCCATGAGTAGTTATAAATTTTCATTCCAATAAACTAATGTCAAGCTTATCAAGCTTGATTTTCAGAACCACATTGTCAGAACTGATTGTCATAGGTGAAATCATCTTAGATCACTGTTTAACCCTGATTAAACAGTGTAGAAAAATCTAGTGTACAGTGTACTGGATATGCTGACTTGATTTTCAGAACCACATTGTCAGAACTGATTGTCATAGGTGATGTCATCTTAGATCACTGTTTAACCCTGATTAATGTTCTTCTTTATGTCTTATATTCTGCATATTGTCAAGCTTTACATTTAGGCTTTGTGAATTGGCAGCGGCAGCAAGGAAAAGAGCTACAATATGGCAGGGTATCAGCTGCAGAACTAGTGCAGGCAGTTCATGAGATGCTTTCTGCTGCTGGGGTCAGTATGGATGGGGAGAAGCAGTCCTTACTCCAGACAACAGTAACACTGCAAGAACAACTGAAGGAGTCTCAGGCTGCACTTTTGCTTGAGCAGGTATGTTTCTCGCATTCCCTGACTTATTGACTGTTACATCTTCCACCTTCAAAAATCCGAAATGAATTAAGCACTTTACAGCCTCTTATAGCATAATTTTTTTGTTAGTTATTGAAGCACTAGCATATTTTATTGTAGATGAAGTTTTGCGACATCTAAGATGACCATGTTTTTTACCTGATGTGTTACTTCAATTCAGAAATCCTACACTCATGGGCTTTGTTCTTCGTTGCTAGAAACTTCAACTAGGTGTTCATTCCAAACATCGCTTGTGCGGGACATTTATAGGTTCTGCTTGTGAATTGTTTGTTAGAGAGAGACGCACATGGTTTGTAACAGCTTTTGGAACTAAGAAGTGGGATCCCTTACAATATGTCTCCTAATAAACTTTTTTTTTGGCATTCTTTGAAATATGTTCATGTTACTTGAGATAAAATGGCATGAATTTCATCAGTTTGAACTGGATGACCAAGTTGATTTTTCCCAAAAAACACCTTATGATCAAATTGATAAGCAAGCAGACTATTTTCTACAATTACCAGCATCAGCATATGAAGCTACTTTCCAGAAGTAGTATCTTGTTTTCCAGATCAAAAGCCTTTACTAGCAAAAGAAATTGCAAATCAACTTATGCTCTGTTGATTGTGTCATCGATGCCCACATTTTGAACATGGGGCACAAAAACTTGATTTGATATGATGAATAATTTTTATTTTTTTTTCTGTTTGGCAGGAGAAGTCTGAAACGGCAGCCAAAGAAGCTGATACAGCTAAAGCAGCATGGTTGTGCCGAGTCTGTTTGAGCAACGAAGTTAATATCACAATAGTTCCTTGTGGTCATGTGCTCTGTGGTAGATGCTCAGCTGCTGTATCCAAGTGTCCATTCTGTCGACTACAAGTCTCGAAAACTATCAGAATTTTTCGGCCATGATGACGTTGGTGCTTCAAAGAGGCACTTCACAAAATGAGCCTTGACCGGATTTTCCCTGATGGGGTAAAAATAGTTTTCTTTGCTTTCCTTGGTGAAGGAAAAATTGTGGATAGAATGTATAGGTGGTATAGCAAGTAATTTTTTTGTGTTGATGTAAAAGGTGCAGGGACTATTGTCAGAATGTTCAAATTCTTTATTCCCGGTTCTCGACGTCAGTATATACAATGGAGTACATATATATAGAAGATTGATCAAAAGTCTACCATATGAGATATTCCATTGTTACAACTTCTCCAATTTCATTTGAAATTAAAGTTATTTTAAATTCCTTTGAGAAATTGTAGAAAGAATGTAATTAAAAACAATCTTGCATAAATTATTTTACAGCTTTCAAGATATCTTTTTGAAAATAATAAAAAAAAAAAATTTCAAGCATGGTGTGCGCAACATTCTGCAATTGGAATAGAGACAAATGTACAATACTAGGCTCCATTAAATGTTCATTCTGACCAACGGCCTCTACCACAGGCTTCCAAAAAATTATCAAATGACTTCAAAAAAGTACGTTTACGATGGTAACAACTTGCACAGATTTTAACATCACCAATATCATTTAGGAATATAGAAATTAAAATGTAATTCTTACACTTTGGATTAATATGAAGAAAAATTCATTGGCACTGAAAAAATTGCAAAAGCCTAATCTTATTTAATTGCATCTCATATTAATTGAGAAATTAGTACATGATCTAGGATACTCGGAGAACATATAATACTAATATGTAGATCCGCACACGGTCCGGTTCAGTCCCAGTTTCGATTGGAACCGGAACCGAACCATTATTTTCGGTTCTTTAAAAATGAGAACCGGAACCGAACCATTAATACAAGGAACCGAACCAAACCAAACCATCTTTTTCGGTTCGGTTCTGGTTCCTATTATTACTTTTAAAAAACATAAAAAAATTCAAAACAAAACATAATTATAAACCAAATTATAGAGTATTTCAACTATTAGTCTATTACAAACCCAAAATAAAATGATAGTTAGTGTAATGAAAGTAATCATTTTGAAATTACAATTCCAGGAATTCAAACTTGTCCTCTAAAAAAGCATTCATGGTTAAAAAGAAAAAGACATCCTTGAGTTGGTACGGCTACCAGTCTTCACTTGCATTTCAAAACAAAAAACTCTTTAGAATACAACCCCCATAGATAGATTTGATAGATTTGATTATACTATCATTTAATGCCTAAATTATAGTAAGCTAAAAGATACAATTTCTTCACGCAATCGGCAATAATAACACACCGAACAATACCAAATCTAAAAAGTTCTTTTGGTTTATTACCTTGACTGAAGAAGATGATGAATCCCATGAACTCATAGTTGGAAATAAATAGAGAGATATATAGAGAAAAAGAGATAGAGAGAGAGAGATACCAGGCGAAGCAAACCAATTAATCGGATCTGCTTTGAGAAGTAGTGAGAAGGGGTATGGTACGTGCAATTAATGATAATGGGAAAGGTAGTGAGAATGGGAGGTGCCTGATACGTACATTGATATCACTAGGTGAAGAATCAAAATTATTATAAAATAGAAATGGGCCAAAGGCCAACAAATAATGAGGAAAATATATGGGGTTTTCATAATTAAAGCCGAAGCTACTAGGAGTCTTGGCCTAAAAGTGTCATTCACATGTCACTTATATTAGTGAATCAGTGATACATTTATACATATCATTTTAAAATTTTAAAATTATACATTATTTATCTAATAATAACTTTTAAATATATATATATATATATATAATCGGTTCGGTTCAGTTCCGGTTCGGTTCTATGTGGTTAAGGACCGGAACCGAACCTAAAAAATCGGTTCTTTAATTTTGAGAACCGGAACCGAACCGAACAACCTTAAAACCGAACCAAACCGCCGGTTTCGGTTTGGTTCTTCGGTTTTTTCGGTTTTGTGTGCATCCCTACTAATATGTAGTAGAACAAATCAAGAAATTCATCAATTTGCGATAAACAGAAATATGGGTGAGAGCGGAGAAACGTGAGATGCGAAAGCACTTTCACTTCCTTGGAGACCCAACTGGAACGACAAGAATGAGAGAGAGAGAGAGAGTGAAACCCTAAATGCAGAAAATGATATTTTGTGAATTAATTTAGTAAGGGTTATTTGGTCCCTTCATACATACAAAGGGTAATTTCGGAATAAAATAACAAATTAGGTTAAGGGTGTCTAAAATAGGTTAAGGGATATCTTGGTCATTAAAAAAAAATATTTGTTAATTTTGTAATTAATTATATAATAATTGTATAATTTGTAAATAAGTTTTCATTTTCATTATTTGTTGTAAATATGATTTATCTCCTGTTATATTTGTAATTATACTTCATTTGATCGTTGTATTTGTAATTTTCCCTATAATATAATCTATCAATTCATAAAACATATATACATATTTGGTAAACATGTTTGGTACTTATGTTTTTGCTGTAAGCATATTTATTATATATTTATTTTATTTTTAATTATTTATTTATTGTTATTTATTTATTCATTTTTATTTATTTATTTTATAATTATTTATTATTTATTTCTTACTATTTTTTCATTATTTATTATTTATTACTTTTGTTTATCATGTGTTAATATATTTATTATTGATTCACTTTATTTTATTTGTTATTTATAATTATTATTTATTCATTTATTTTAATTCAATTTACAAATAAATATTTGTAATTAGTTATTATTTATTATTATTCATAAATATTATTTTATTTTATTCATGCTTGTCTAGACCCAAAATATTGCTTCCACTAACCAATTGCACAATTCTACAATAACAAAGCAAATGAAAATCCTAAAATTTTGGGATTTTGAAAGTTTTGCTTTGATACGGTTGAAAATAAAGCAACCATTACCAAACATACTTTGCTCTTAAAATCGTGAACCGTAATGAAGCAAAAGCAAAAAAGCAAAAGCAAAAGCAAAAGCTCAAACCAAACAACCTACAAGACTTCAAGATTGTTAGGATAAAAATATCAGAGAGTGAAAGAAAGAGAAAATATTTAAATTCTGTATTGATCAGTGTTTCTCTTTTCTTTTTTTTCTTTTTTTTAGGCCTTGTTTGGGAGCGCTGGTTTTGGTTTATGGGCCCAAATCACCAAAGCATTGTTTAGGAGCCCGATTCTACTTCCTCCTGCCCAAATCATTATTCCACTTTTGAGTTGTTTTTTGGAATCACCATTTGAGGTTATTTTGTGTGATTCAATACCTATAGCTAGCCCAAACCAAATCAACACCCCCAACTATGTTTTCATGTCAATAGTTGAGAAATAAATAAATAAAATAAAATGAATAAATAATTGATAATTGATAATGAATAAATAAAAATAATTAAATAAAAAATATTAATAAATAGTTAAAAATAAAATAAAATAATAACATAAAAATAAAATGATGATTAATAAATTATTAATAATTATTAATAAATAAATAACAATAATTAAATAAAAAAGGATTAATAAATAGTTAAAAATAATAAATAAAATAAAACACAATAAATAATGAACAAAAATAAAAAGGAATAAATAATCAATAATAATTAAATAAATATTTAAATATTAAATAATTTAAAAAATCAATAAATAAATATTTAAATTAGTTTAAAATTTTATTTATTATTTAAAAATATTAAATAATTAAATAAATTTTATTTTGATCCAATATTTGTGGAATCACCAATTCCACCAAACATATTCTGCTTGTATCGACTTCCATTTTTCTCATACGAGAATCATCAACACTAAACATGATTCCGCTTCAGAAAAAAACTACAGATTCGGTTCCCTTTTGTTTCGAATCACGAATCACCTCCCAAACGGGCTCTTAGTGTATATTACAATAGAACATATAACATGTAGATATAAGAGAGGAGTGGTGAACAAGCCAAGATGAAAAGCTAACTATTATTTACCTCCTTTCAAGAAATATCAAATTACAATTACTTTTTTCTATTACGGGTGACTTTTATACAAAAATGTTGTATGATTATCTCATTCATTATTAACTTTTATTTATTTATGTGCTTATTAAATAATATATCAGTTTTCTAATATCATTTAAACACACTTCAAGAGAGGGAAAAAATAAAATTAAAGCGATATATCATATAAAGTCGGTTTAAACCAAATAGAGAGGAAGTGTAAATAAGTAATATGAAGAAATTATTGTATTATTTAAAGAAAGTAAAGCGATATATCATAAATAAGATTAACCAATTTTTTTGCCTCACTGCAATAGAAGAGAGAGGAAGTGTAAATAGTAGTATAAAAATAATAAGTCCAAGGACAATAAAAATTATGTATGCACATATTACATACTTCTTAGAATAAATTCATTATTTCTTAGTCGTTGTGAGAACTATGCATTGTGAGATATTCATTCAACTAGAATCGTTAGAGAAATTATTAACTTGAAATTTGATGTTAAATAATTAGTTTAAGAGAAATCAATCTATGTTCGTTAATAAGTACAAAAAATATAATAGAAATTATAATAAAATAATAAAAGTCAGCATGAGACCATGAGTGATTTTTTTTTTTTTTAACTTTAATTTTGAGTTTTATATATAACTCCAATTTGATAGGCATTTCTTATTAAAAGACACTAACTTTGAAATAATATTTTTTTTAAAAGAAAAACATTTTAAATTTAGAATAGTTTAGAATAGGTTGAATCCCATAGATACCAACGATTCTACTATGATTTTGCCAAACACTGGATTCACATTTGATTCGAAATGTTTTGGAGTAAATATTTTATGAGACAGAATCGAAAATTTAACAACTCTGGTAGCAAGACATACTTGAGGATCCTAAACCACGAAAACTGTGTTAGACATGAAAAAATTAGCTAAAATGAAAAGAAGAAACAAATGTTGAATTAGATTTATTGGCCACGCCTCAAATTTTCACACCTATAGTCCAAACAAGTTGTCTAGTCTGTGGGGGTAAAAATGAGTGTCAATGCATAAATAAAATTAAACCCCCCCCCCCCCCCCCAATTATTGAATTTAATCAATTAATATCTCTTATATCCAAATTATCCCATATACCTCTTATATCCAAATTATCCCATATACTTTTCAAATTCATCATTTTCCCTTCACCCTCACATCACAGTCAAAATGATTAGAGTTAATTTTATTTGCACCACATAAAATTTATTTGATCTTCAATTAGACCCCTCAGATTTGAAAATTTTCATTCATACCTCTTATTTTTCTAACACACATCATTTACATCCCCTAATGTTACTTAATACCTAAATTACACTTAATATTGAGATATGTGGTGTTTTGGAAACAAACATTCAATTTCTTTATTACCCTCAAATTTTATTATCTTTGTCCAACATTTTCCACTTTTAACATTATTATCTACTTATACAAATAATTTAGTTTTTCCCAACCAATACATCAAAGTCTCAAACAAAAACCAAAAAATCTAATTGGTAGTTAAATTTAAAAAGTCAACTATAAATGAAATATATATATATAAATTTTGGAGTAAATTATAATTTTAAAAGTAGTAAAATAAATGAATGGATAATGTCCGAAATATATATGTTTCGGAGTAATTTATAATTTTAAAAGTAATAAAATAAATGAATGGATAATGTCCAAAATATATATTTAAATTATAATTTTAAAAGTAGAAAAATAAATGAATGGATAATGTCTGAAATATATATATTTCGGAGTACATTATAATTTTAAAAGTAGCAAAATAAATGAATGGATAATGTCTGAAATATATATATATATATATTGTTTATAGTTCTCTTTTTAAATTTAACTACCAATTAGATTTTTTATTTTTTGTTTGAGACTTTGATATATTGGTTGAGAAAAAAATTAAATTATATAACTAGATAGTAATGTTAAAAGTAGAAAAAATGTTGGATATAGATAATACAATTTGAGGATAGTAAAGAATTTGAGTCCTTATTTTCAAATATCGTCTATCTCAACATTGATGGTATTTTAGGTATTAAGTGACATTAAGGGGTGTAAATGATGTATGTCAAAAAAAATAAGGGAACAAGATGTCTGAATGAAGTTTTTCAAACCTGAAGGGGTTTGATTAAAGATAAAGTAGATTTTAGGGGGTGTAAATGAAATTAATCCTACCCATTTTGACTGAGATGTGAGGGTGATGGGATAAGATGATGAAATTAAAAAGTATATGGGGCTTTTGAAATTAACCCTAAATAAAATAAGAAAAATAAAATGTTGAGGTACAAGATTGAACTTGTGACGCAATTTTCTTCCAAGAGCCCTAACAGTAGACCTGTCAATGGTTTGGATTTCGATCTGAATCATATCCGAATCCGATTTGATTAGCCGGATATGGATTGAAAATAAAATCCGATAATCCGATTTCTTAACAAATTGGATTTGGATTTATGTCAATCCGATCTGATAATAACCCGATCCGATATAAAAATATATATATATATATATATAACTATATATGTGTATATATTTAATACTGTACATGTATATAAATGTTAGTTGTTAATTATTTTATTATTTATTAATAATGATTGATCATAAATACAATTATTAAAAGTGTGAATAATTTTAGTGTTTCAGTATTTATTGATTTTTGTATTTTTTTAATTAGATATTCGGATCAGATATTCTACAATGAAGAAATTCGAATATGAATTAATTAAGTTAAAATCTGTTGAATTATCAGATTCAGATCGCAGATTGGGAGTTTTTGTCATCCTTATCAATAAATTTATAAATAATCCGATTATGATCCGAATCCGATATTAACCGGATATGGATTGAAAATAAAATCCAATAACCCGATTAGGATCCGAATCCGATAATCCGATTTCTTAACAAATTGGATTTGGATTTAACTGATCCGATCCGAATCCGATCTATTGACAGGTCTACCTAACAGTAACTATGATGGGATATAATCTCTCCTATAGGCATTTACATATTTGGGTTATTTACATTGATACCACTTGAGGTTTGGGAAAATTATAGTTAGATGTAATGTTTTGAGAGTGTGTTTCAATCGCCTCATGAGGTTTGGAAAAGTTGACAAACAACCCCCCTATCTATCCAATCCCCATTTGACACACAATAAAAATTCATTTTTACCTTTTGACTTTTGTCTTCAACCACACCATCTATATATTGTCTTTTTTTACCATTGATCATTACTTTGATGAATTAAAATAACCATTTTATAAAACTAATCGGTTGGACCTACTGTTATATTTGTATGTGCAAACGAATGATATTAATTTAATAATTAAATATAAATTCTTAATTTTTCAACATTTATTAGGTCAAATACATAATAATGTCAATTTCATTATGCAATTAAGAAAAAATAACACACAATGTTAAATTACATAAATTACATGCAATTAAACAAAAGTCCTTAATTTAATAATATTTATTTGTTTAAAATTTCAATAATTTATTACAATTAAACAAAAAATTTCAAACTATCTAATCGGGTCAAATTTCACTAAGACCGTAAATTTATATATAGTAAAATTAAAAATCTAATATAAAACAAGTACATAGGGTTAAAATTTATTTATAAATTCAATTAAATAAAAATTCTTAATTTGTCAACACAAATTAGATGATCTATTTTAATCCTAATTGCAATAAAATAAAAAAAATTCAAAATATTAGACTAAGATCAAATTTCATGAAAATGCAATTAAATAAACAATATCAAGCTATCAACTCTAGATGGATAAAAAAAGAATTGATTACTCTTAAATAAAAATCTTAATATCACAAACCATATTTCTTCTTCTTTAAATAAGTAAAATTACATAAATAATTCCCCAAGCAAAAAATAATATATAAGTTAAAATTTCATATATTAAGTGTAACTAAATAAAAAGATCGATCATGCCAACCTTAATTGAGTGAAAGTTTTTCAATTAACTCCTGAAAAGATAATTTTCCAATTTGAAAAATAATAGAGTACTCCAATTAAGGTCAATGAATTGAGTGGTGTAAAGTGGTAATTGAGAAAGGGTATTATAAACGTTTAACGCATTTGATATTTTTATAATTCTTTCATTAATTTTATTCAAGGTATTGTTGACGTTTCACGTAATTAGGGGGTTGTCAACTGTTTCAAACCTCAGGGCGATTGAAACACACTTTCCAAATATTGCATATAGCTGTAATTTTCACAAATATCTGGGGGTGTCAGTGTAAATAACCCCATAAACCGTACATTTTTTTATTTTTTTTACTTTTTAGTTTACCTTTATCTGATATCACGCATTATTATATTATGGAGCAACCTATCTATAAAAGGAAAGGGTTTTAAAACCATAGCTTATGTCAGCAATTTTTTTGTTCAAGTACCATACTCGAAGAATCTAGATATACAAACGAATTACACCATCATATGTGATTAATTTCGATGAATTCAATGGATCCGAATATATTGAATACAAAGTGATTGATGAAAAATGGGACCAAACCCTAATTTCTCCTCTAGCAACAAACATCAACGGATTGAACCTCAAATAGCCCTAATTTCTCTCTCCCTTCTCTCTTCTCTGTGTATTACAAGCCCTTCAACTTGTCTTCCACAGGCCTAATCGATAGCTCCCACAGCTCTTCCGGCCTTCACTACTCCTGAGTTCTCACATCACATAACTCAAAGGTGTGCCTTCATATATATACACACACACACACACACACATATATATATATATATTTTTGTTAGGGAATATGATTCTTGGATTTAATTTTGAGAAAATATTGAATCTGAAAATATAATTATTAGTTTCATTTGTTTCGTTGTTAGAATTTAGATTTATTGGATTTATTTTTATGGAATAATGAATCAGAAAGTATACTTATTTATTTTGTTAGTGTTCAATTTAAGTTTCTCAAGCTTTTGCTGTTAAATATGGAATTTAGAGGAATCTGATTGTGGGGTTTTTCTGTTGCTGTTTGTTTGTTATTTTGGCTTGGCAAAGCATGATATTTTGTATTACATGAATGTTAAGCTCTAAGCAACTAAGTTTCACTGATGGTCATGTGTTTTGTTTGTTTGTTTTTTTTTTTTTTGTTGTTGTTGTTGTTATTGTGTAAATTTCCTACTAAGAAGAATGTGAGAGTGCAAGGATTTAAACCTTAATTGCCTCGAACACAACATCACCATTTCTAAATTGCATAGTTTGCATCAGAAATAAGGTCTTATTGTTTAAGAAGTTTGTTCTGCAGAATCTTAAATTGCATAGTTTGCATCAATCATGACAACCTTGGGAATTCATTCAAAATTGTATTGAGTTACAGGAAGGTATCTCAAAGTGGCTGTTAAGATTGACATGTATACTAGAATGTCTTTTGAAGGCATAAAAGGTAAAAGATGTTGCAATTTCTTTAACCCAAGGGAGTAGTTCTTGTGTTTTTTGCAAGTTTTTTATGTTTATGTATGGGGAAAATATTGGAAGTTGAGTATGAAGGCTTCAATAGCAGGAAGATTGCAATTAAGATATTATTCGCAATTTGTTTAATCTAACTCCTTTTTTTTTTCCTTTCGGAGAGATCACTACTCTGATTTTTCCATCATATTTATGGTGTGGACAGATTCTATTATAATTGCTTAAGTATGTACCTAGACATAACCAGAGTTTAGTTTCTTATATGTGACCAAACATTTGCACATCTTGTCACTGGTACCGCACCCTAAACATGGTGGCATCCAACATCTGTGGTTGAGGACTTTTTTTTTCATACGATGGAAATTGTTTATTTCCTGATGTACATCATTTTATTCTTTTCCTTTTAAAAAAAAATCATTTTATTCTTTTCTTTCAAGAAGAGAAGTTGGACTTTGTAACATTTCTCTCTCGCACGCACACACTTATGGATGCATAGTTAAGATATGAAATATTATGCATACCACATATCAATTGGAAAATTAGGGGCAGGACAGGAGAAACTCTGCAACTTTTTCATTTCAAGTCTTGGGTATAGATTGGATATAATTCTAGATTTGGATTTAATGCTTTTGAACAATTGACGAGCATGACATTTGTGTCTATACGCTGATCCTCTGATGGATATCTCATAATTAGTAACCTGTAATATACCGACTTTTGTCACTACATAGTTGGAATTGATAAGAATGATTGAAATGAATTCATTAATAAGCTTTTCAATTGATGAGCACACATTTTCTAGCTTACACTGATGATAGTCTATTTGTTGGGGCAACGGAAGTGCCGAATCACCAAGATCCAATGAAAGTCAACAAAAGAATCACACATAAACACAAGATTTACATGGTTTCACCCCAAATCGGGTTACGTCCATGGATGAGAAAGAGATTACACTATAATTCGTAAAGAAATTACAATAGAGTACCAATACAACCACTAGGAGCCTAATTCCTCGCTCAGTGACCTTTGGTATTTATCTGCTCTATTAACCCGTAAATTTATCTCTACACATCATCTCCCTCATTAGGCTACATCTGTATCAATCTCATAAGTCTCAACCTAAAACCTAAAAACTTAGGTATCTATTTATAGAGTTAAAACCCAATTCTTTGTTTGTTGTACAAGGATTATAAATCCTTGGAGAACAAGACTTCTCTCTAACAAGACATTACCTTATAGAATACAACTCTAAAGTAGAATCCTAATTTGAATTCAAGGCACAATTTCAAACAATCTCCACCTTGATTTAAATTCCTTCCAGCCAATCATCGCTTTCCACGACACTCATCAAGACAATCCGTTGCAATTCCGATCTTGACGATTTTTGCAAAATTACTTGACGTTGCTCGATTTGTCTTCCAGGGTCTACCTTGACTGTTTGAGCTCCATGCCATGTAACCATCACGATTTTCGGATAATCGTGACCAACAAAGCCGATTGACTCCACCTGCAACTAAAACTGTAACAACACCGGTTGAGATTCCTCGTGTTTTCAGGATCTCCATCACCTTTGGCTCTTATACCAATTTGTTGGGGAAACGGAAGCGCCGAATCACCAAGATCCAATGAAAGGTAACAAAACAATCACAAGATTTACATGGTTCACCTCACATCGGGTTAGGTCTATGGATGAGAAAGAGATTCAACTGTGATTCGTAGAGAAATTAGTATAGAGTACCAAGCCACTACGAGCCTAATTCCTCTCTATCAGTGACCTTTGGTATTTTCCTATTCTATTAATCGGTAAATCTCTATCTACACATCATCTCTCGCATGAGGCTACATCTCTATCAATCTCATAATTCTCAACTTAGAACTTAGGTATCTATTTATAGAGTTAAAACACAATTCCTTGTTTGACAAGGATTACAACTCCTTGGAGAACAAGACTTCTCTCTAGCATGACATTACCTTATAGAAATTTAGAATTCAACTCTAAAATAGAATCATAATCTGAATTCAAGGCACAATTTCCAACACTATTGCCTATGGATCTCTTGGTACAGAAGCCTTTAATGTTTTGGATGGGTATTGCATTCTATTTTATCTCTTGGTATAAAATAGAATGTGATAGATGATGTTAAGTTTGTGACAAGGTTTAAGTTGGTGTAGGTGAAACCATATGGGTTAGAAAAATTAATATTTCATCTCGGACATTATATGCTGTAGAATAGGTCAGTTGCTTGTTGATAATTTTGCTAATTCTATTCTGATTTCCGATCAATCTTTTATGTTGTTCTTATGATGTCAGGTCTGAAGAACATTCTTGAGTATGATGCTAAGCGGAGGCTACCCGTGCTCTGGCAGTGGTGTTGTGACTTATAGGAAATGTAACTTCAGGACTTACTCAGCTTTTATGAGCGTGCCTTGTTTACCTGCCAAAGTTCCATCCTCTAGCATTAGGAGTTCATGGGGACCTCGTCAGGATTTAAAATCCTTGTCTTTTGGAGGTATGTAAGTGTACTTGTCAAGTTGGTTTTGGTGTATGTTCATTTGAATTGCATTTGATACTTGATATGTGGCTCAAGAAAGTTTTATGTTGCAGACAAATGAATTTCATGATTCTAAAAGTTAAGAAAAAATGATTCCCTATTCTGTAATGCAACCCAAGCTTTTTTGGAGATGGGTGTTGAAGCTTCAACAGAAATTTGAAACCTAAAAACTTGGAGCAACATATGTGAGACTTGACAACAAGATGCCTTGTCCACTTTTTGTCAATTCCTCCACTGAGTTCTATGTTATTTTTTTCACCAACCTTTTCTTGAGATGGTGTTGAAGTTTCAAATGACATTTGAAACCTAAGACCTTGGAGCAACATTTAAGAGACTGACGCTTGGGGGATTTTGTGTTCTTCAAGGGGAAGAAAGAAAAAATATAATCTCATCCAGCGAGGGAATGGTAGGAAGAGACTTAAGGAATTGGCTTGGAACAGTTTTAGGGAAAACTGATCTATTAAGGGATTCAGAACCTGGGTACTCATGAGCTGTGGTTCCCAATATGTGCTGATGGCTTGTCCACTATTATGTCAATTGCACTTTAGCTTTCCGGGATATATACGACCCATCAAGAAAAGGACTGGTTGCCGGCCTTATGTTAAACAAATATTTTATATTATTCATGTAACTCAATGATATTCCATGTTGTTTGCAAGTCAGGATGCACACATCATATGTGATCTTCTGCTGGAGGAAAGAAAATTATAGTTACATTTGATATCTTTTTCATTCTTGTTGAATGCATTGGATGTTCCGGTTTTAGAATTTGTCCTTCACTTAGTTATTCCCCCCCTCCCCCTCCCTCTTTTGCTTCCTTTTTTTTTTTGCTATATTTTATTTTGGTTACTTCAAAAGAGACTAGTAAAAGAATTTATTGTTTGGCCTCAATTCAAATGGATTTTATGTTGTGTATATGTATTCTGATGCAGGGCCGACACTTTTGCATATTTCTGCTGCGTCAACACCAATTTTAAGTGGTACTCAAGGTGGCTTGTTGAAGGGAATACCAAGGCTTACCAGGCGGCAGAAATCTTCTACTTCCCCAAAAGCATCGAAGGACGTCCCCTACAGTATCCGGTTTCCTGCAATGAAGGAGAAGCCAATATGGTGGTGGAGGACTTTAGCTTGCATACCTTATTTAATGCCTCTCCACGAGCCATGGATGTTTGCTGAGACGGCATATCGTCTCCACCCATTCTTGGAGAACATGGAATCCTGGACCTACTCTTTTAGGTTAGCTGTTGGTAGATTCCCGAGCTGGATCGGAATGGTATATTTCTTCGTTGCGTATCTCGGAGTGGTGAGGAGAAAGGAGTGGCCCCGCTTCTTTAGGTTTCATGTGGTAATGGGCATGTTACTGGAGATAGCGTTGCAGGTGACATGGACAGTAAGCAATTGGATGCCACTGGCTGTGTATTTGCCTAGGGTTGGTATGCATTATTGGACTGCTGTTACGGTTGTTTACCTTTTCGTGGTTTTGACTTGCATGGGGTACACTCTTGCTGGGAGGTATGCCGACATTCCATTTTTGCGTGATGCAGCGTATATTCAGACGTCGTATGATTAAGAAGGGTATGTGTTTCCCATGCGCAGCAGACATACTCTTCTCCCTAACTCATTTCTCATGCAACCGAATTGGTCATCACATTACACAGCCATAGTACAGGATCTTAGATAACTGTGATGATTAGTCCGAAATCGGTAATGGCCGCAAATTCTCTTTCAATTATATATGTGTGTAATTATATGCTGATGCCGTATGATATAGATCTATCTTTTTCTTTTTCTATTTTTAAGTTTTCCTAAGATTGCTACAAAGAGTTGAATTCTTTATAGAGGGAGTCAGAGTACTTGAATTACAAGAACTTTCTTTTAGTGCGTGGTTATTCTGATATTGAAAGCATTATAGCCATCATTTTTTGTTGGGCATTTTGTTGCTATACGAGTTATAATTGTATGGAGGGCAATGATTTCTATATGTGATGAAAACAAATAGAAGGGCTATCAAATCCTTACAAATCACTGTTGATTGTTCCATTATCCAGGTTGCTTTGAAAGACAAGTTGCAAATGACTTGGCCATTTTGAGCTTCTTTCATTGCCAGAAGCAAGGACCTCACATGCTTTTCATTACTGATTAGGCCATCTGGGTTGATATTCTTTAGTGTGAACAACTATCTTTTGCGTTCTTCTCTGTTCTTATTGTCGGTCTGCGTATACACTCGTTTTACCATGTTCACCGTCAACGACGCTTAATGGGGGGCACCGTTTTCAGACTTGGATTTGGGATTGCATTCTAATTTCAAAAATTCCATTGTTCGTTTGCTCAAAAATGATTTAGTTTCCAAATCCACCAATTCCACAATTTGAATTCCACATGAGAAGTTGTAATTTCCAATTTCAAATCTTCTCCAAGTCTTCAACTCAATAAATTATCTATCTCTAACAACTAACTTTTCAATACTACAAACTTACATATATATTCACAAAGACCTATATATATATATACAAACATATTTACATATATATATATATATACACACGCCTATATATACAAATATATATACACTCATGTATATATATATATATATGTACACATAAATGTATATATATATATATATATATATATATATATATATATATATAATTTTGAATACACACAAATTCACACATATTTACATATTCACATACATATATATTATATGCACATATATATACATACACATATACACATGCATATATATATATATATATAGTCATAGTTTCGAACATATATCTACATATTTAAATATGTCTATATAGACTAATTTATTCAAGAATTATGATATTTTACATTCGAATTGGGTTTATGATTGAAATTTGTTGGGTCCACCCATAATAAATACCCATACCTCTTAAATGAGTTTTTCAATTCATTTTTGAATTTGCTTTTGCATTGTATGCAAATAGCTTGGTCAGCAGCAAGTGACAAGGTCAGAGATTTCAGCTACAACATGCAAATGTGGACTTTTCTGCTTAGTTGATGGAAGCAATTAAAGGGCCACGTGAATTTTGTGTGCGTAAATCACAGATATGGTTGCAACCATTATAGGCGCAAATGGATTCGCAGAGGCCTATAAATAGAGGCATTCTATAGGAAGGAAATCATAACACCAATAACACCAAATATAAGCAAAAGAGAGCCTGCACAAGCCAAGTGCAGAGAGAGATATATACAGAAAGAGCCTACACAAGCCAAGTATAGAGTTATATACGCAGAGAGAGAGCCTGCAAAAGTTATTTCACAGAGAGAGAGAGCCTGCAAAAGATAATTGCAGAGTGAGAAATATCCAATTTATGAGAGAGTGAGTTTCTCATTTAAAGCCACAAATTGAAGGCTTGTTGTAACCACATTATTTATATAGTGGAAGTTTTACTAGACTACAGTCCCGTAGTTTTTCCCTTTACCAAAAGGGTTCTCCACGTAAAAATATTTGGTGTATTTTTGTGTGGTGATTATTATTTTTATCTCCATATTATTATCCCATTTTTATGCAACAGAATTGGTGAGGGAAACTTACACAAGTGGTTTTTAACCATTTACTATTTTTCCCAAGAAAATTTACATTCAAATTGGGTTTAAGATTGAAATTCAATTACATTTGAATTCCAAAATTTATCCGAAGAATGTATTTGGAATTGCATTGGTGGAATTGCAATTCCAATGCAATTCCAAAATGACGCAACTGAACGGACCCTTACTGTAATACCCCGTATTTAAATAATTATGTTATTTCTTTATTTATTTTGGATGGCATGGTGGGTATTTTAAATTATTGAGTAAGGGTACTCTAGTCATTTTATAACTATTAGGTAAGTTGGTTATTATGGGATCTGATAAGGGCATATTAGTCATTAAGACGAGTGGCAGGATGGTTATTGTGGCAGATCTAGGGGCATTATGGTCATTCGTCATAACCTAGCTCCCCCTATATAAGCATAAGGATATTCAGCCTATTATCTCAAGACTATGAAAAATTCAGACTTCTATCTTCTTAGTCACTCACCTATATACGTATACACACACACATATATATATATAGATAGATAGAGATCTAGAGAGAGAGAAAGTATTTGGTTCAGATCTGGATTCGGGGTGTAGTAAGCTCTCCAAATCAGGCAAGACATATGTTCTACTCTTCCTCTTTGTACTAGAATTCGTAACCTTTGTTTGGTACTCCTATAAACTGTTATACATTAATTTCGTATATATATGCTTATGAGTATTAGCATGTTCAATTATGTATGGATATATAGTTATATGAACATGTATGTGTAGATCCGTAACTATATATGTATATATGTAGTTATATGAACATATATGTATAGATCCGTAGCTATATGTATGGATATGTAGTTATATGAACATGTATGCGTAGATCCGTAACTATATATGTAGTTATACGAACATGTATGCGTAGATTCGTAACTATATATGTAGTTATACGAACATGTATGTGTAGATCCGTAACGATATATGTATATATGTAGTTATATGAACATATATGTATAGATCCGTAGCTATATGTATGGATATGTAGTTATATGAACATGTATGCGTAGATCCGTAACTATATATGTAGTTATACGAACATGTATGTATAGATCCGTAGCTATATGGTTATATGTATAGATCAGTAGTCATATGAGCATATATGTATAGATCCGTAATTATGTTAAAAACATATGTATAGATCTGTTATAATATGTTGGTATTTACGTATATATATGATGATATATATTCTGTTATACATATATGTATAGATCCGAAAGTATATGTATAAATCATGTGTATATGGATAGAATTGTGATATTTATAACCACTCATGTATAGATCGGTTATAGTAGGTTTTGATTCATGATTACATATGATAGTATATATTCTGTTTATACGTATATACATTTACTTGTAGTAATATGTACAGATCTGTTTTACCATGTTCATGTCCATAAATATATACGCAATTTATTATATTCTGTGTAGACTTGTATGAATTTATATGTTATTATAAGTCACCACGAATTATACTAAAATATGTATATTCGACCGTATAAATATACTGTATTTCCTGCCGCCCCCCCTGGACCCCCCAGGCTCGACTTTTCCAATTGTTATACATCCCCGAATAAAGAATACAAGTGAATTAATAAATTCGTAAAATCATAAGATTTAATTAAAAGGAATATGGTCGGGAGATTTAAAAAGGAACCACAAGTAGGTTGACTAATAAACGCAGTCTCACTAGTACCGCGGGACTTGGATGAGTTGTCACGGCATGGCTGAGTTGCCGGGTACGTGGTTATGGTTGAAAATGGAGATGATGGAAATTTGACTTATGGAAGGAATTTATGGTATTTGTTTTATATCTTCACGGTGGTATTCTAGTAAAATAAATAAATAAATAGAAGTAATGAATTTAATTATATTTTCATGGTGGTATTCTAGGGAATATAAAGTATAGTAAGGTATATTAATATTTATTAATATTTTTGGGATAGGTGTCACTGGGAAAGGGGATGGTTTTTAGTACTCTGTTTGGGATCATGTAGAGATGTACTTGCTCGTGGGTTTGACCCACCTTTGTTGATATTTCAGGTCCTCGGCAATTGCATCTGCAGGGTTGAGGATTTGTCTCTCCTGTATTCTCGGTCCAGCAGTTTCCTTCCACTACAGGGTAGGAATTCAGTCTTGTTGTGGTTAAAATAAGTTTGTGTGGTCTAGGGGTCCATGTTATGGGATTCCCAAGTTGTATAAATTTGAACTTAAGTTATTTCAAAGATGTATTGGGTGTGGGATCTTTCCTGTATAAGTGGTATCATCAACTCTTATTATCTTATCTCTATTTTATGTCTTATCATCTGTGCTTATTTTTGTCAATTGAAGATACTCATAGTTTTTGTGTATGGGCCTGGCCAACCTATGCATGGAAATTGTGGGTGTTACACTTACCAACTTAAGACCAATTGAAAGACCAAAGCATGATGGACAATTTAGTAGTTGAAGCTTTCATCAAATTCACAAGAAAAATGAATGAAAAATAGAAAAATTGGAAGTTGGGAGAGAAACCCCAAGGACTGCCCAACCATAGGGGAAAAGGGAGAGTTTTGGGCCTTGTGTGGAGAGAAATGAAGAGAAAATGCTAGAAAAGAAGACAAACATTTCAATATATATATATACACAATTTCCACTATATTACCCTTTGATCCAAGGTGGAAAATGAAGTTGGGAGGTTGGATATGGAAGGGTTTGATATGGGTGCGACACCTCACCTTTCTAGCAGTTTTCACCAAAATTATCAAACCAAAAGACTATAATTACCCTTGACTTTTATAGTTGAAGAAGAGGAAAGGAGGATAAAGTTGAGCATTCACACTTTCTCTTCCCTAAATTGCCAACACAATTTCATAAAATTTACTACAATGCCATGGTCTAAGGTGGGAAATTTAGTAAGAGAAGACTTTGGGTAAATTTCTAGAAAATACACTACTATCTCTTCCGACAAGCTTTGTATACAATTTCAAAAATATCCATAAGTGCAAAAATTTCCAAACCAATTTCTAAATTCCTTAATTGACATAAGGAAGCTAACGCAACTTTCAAATTCGAAACCGGACACTCCCAGGGCCTACTTCCACCATACGTTTTTTTTAGATTTCCGGTTTGTCAGATAGCGAAAACGCTAAAATAAAATAGAAGTATCACAAACTTTAAATCTTACACATACAACATATATGAAAGTGTTTAATATTATTTTGAAATTAACAGACGTTGCAGAATCCCAGATCAAATTAATCTATAATACTATCCCATCAAAAACTATATCTTGTATTAAAGATGTGCATGTTTTATTAGCTGTCATCAGATCAGTTGATATACGTAATAAATTTATTAAAAGTAGATTTTATATCTTTTGTCCCGTAAAAATTGAAACTAATCACTATTAACACTCCCAATATGTATGATTCGGAGTTAGTATTAAATATATAACTCAAATTGACCTTATACACAAAATCACAATGTTACTGTAATAGTTAAAAATATCTGGCCCAACCGAGATGGGCTGCAGGACTGATGGGTCGACGATTGATGGACCGAAGATGGATGGGCCAAAGGCGGATATGCTAAAAACAAATGGGCCTATGAAAAATTCTAGAAGATAAGTGGTCCACAAGTTAAGGGGTAGTCCAATTATAGAATAAAGAATCCAAAAAGGGTATGGTTTATCAAATCCCCTGATTTTAGGGATCGATAGACTTGGGTAAATGAGCTTGACCATTCACCATAATTGTATTTATATACATAGCTTTGATGAATGAAAAAGGGGCCAATTCTTACCCTAATTATTATTGTGTAATTTTTCTGCATTTACACAATTGGCGCCATCTGTGGAAAATCCCTATTATTGAAATCTTTTTCAATAAGCTTCCCACTCTCTACAAAAAGCTAAGATTCATACCATCAATGACGGTCACATGTTCACAACAGACCGATTTACCTCCAAACGGAGGCTAGCAACCAGAAGATCAGATTAGACGAGCCCTAGAGGAGATGACTGCCGAGTTAGAGAGGCAGAACGCTGAACTGGTGGCGAAACTAGCCCAACTGCAGAACCCTCAGGAGGTCCATAACGACGAGCAGTCCGACCAGCATGAACGATCTATAGGCCGCCAAACGGACAAGGACAACCTCCCCGTTAGATCCCACAACGATCGGGAAGACCACGCGGAGTCATCCCTACAGGTTCTCGGCGTACGTAACCCCGAGGAGGTCCTGACCATGAGAAAGCTGGAAGAAATCATATCCAGATTCCAGCGGGAAGTGCTTCAGGACCTGAAGGTACAGACCCCTATCGATCTGGTATCCAAGGCATCCATCGACGCCATTCAGACACCGTTCACCGTCTCGATCACCAGTGTGCCCTATCCGGAGAGGTTCAGATTACCGAAGCTCACCATTTTCGATGGTACAAAAGATCCAACAGAGCACATCTACCACGTTCATACTAAGATGAATGTTTACAACGAGAATGAAGCCTTACTCTACAAAGTTTTCCCCACCAGTTTGACTGAGCAGCCCTCCTATGGTTCAGAAAGCAACCGCCCCGATCGATTGGAAGCTGGCTCAGACTCTGCGAGTTATTTATTGCACAGTACTTCGGCAACAAAAGACAGAAGAAGACTATCTCCAGTCTGTTCACCATGATCCAAGAGAAAGGCGAATCCCTGAAAAGTTTTGTCTCACGATTCAATGTGGAGATGTCTTCAATTGATAACTGTGATCGGCATTCAGCTGTCGAAGCTTTCAGAATGACCCTGATCCCTGAAACCAAGTTCCATCAGTCCCTGGTCAAGAGGCTACCAACAAACATTGGAGAGCTCAATTCCAGGGCACAAGGGCACCTCCGAATAGAAGAGGAGTTAGCCATATGACAAAAAAGGACCGCATTTGCAACAGTAGAGGCAAGGGCATCTGAACCTTCCAAGGTAAAGGATCGGGCACTGGACCGGAAGCGATCAAGCGCTCCTCCTGCACCCTCCCCAGTCCCAGAGAAACGCCCGAGATTTGAGGACAATGTCACCCCCTTAAAGGTGACCCTGGCCAAGCTGTACCAGGAGACAAAGGGTAAATGAATCTACCAGTCACCGCCACCCATCAGACAGCCAATGGACCAAAGAGACATGTCAAGGCACTGTGCCTTCCATGGCGAGTACGGGCACCACGCCAACAAATACAGAAGCCTCAGGAGACAGGTGGAAGCCATGATAACAAAAGGAGAACTGACCGAGTATGTTGCCAAGGAAGGAGTTTGATCAGACCAAGCGTCGCATGCGCCTGCCAAGGGAGCTACGGGACAGCCCGTACGGGTCATTCATATGGTCCATGGAGGACCAAGTCGATCAGAGATAGAATAATCCCGGAGGTCCCAGATGCGACAAGCTCAGAAACTACGAAGGGTTGGGGAGGTCAGCGAGTTTAGAGGCCCGAAAGAGGATGCCCGGATAATTTTCACTTCTGCGGATATGCGGAGCATTTAAACGCCACACGATGACCCTTTGGTGATCTCCCTCATGGTCTCGAACTGCTTGATCAAGAGGGTGATGGTTGACCCTGGGAGCAGCGCCAACATTATCACCAAATGGGCCTTTGAGAAGTTAGAAATCAACCCTCAGGAGATCGTACCGTCCAGAAGCCCGATGGCAGAAGAGTGGAACCAGTGGGAGAGATCCAACTGCCAGTAACAGCAGCAAGGCACACGCTCCGAGAGACTTTTGTGGTGGTAGATGTCAAACCTTCCTATAATCTCCTCATGGGAAGGGGTTGGATCCATCGGATGCAAGGAGTCCCTTCAACCATGCATCAAGTCATGCGGTGTATTGACCCGAACGGAGTTGATGTGATTGACATCAGGGGCGATCAGGTAGCAGTAAAGGAGTGTTATGTTGTCACCTCGAAAAGTCTAAAAAGAAAGGCGGAACCAGAATGAGGGTCACAGTCTAAGGCGGCACCCAATGAAAAATAACAATTACAGGAGGATGGTTCGGGGTCACCAGTAGCAGCTGAACCTCTGCTGGAAGTTCAAATTTGCCCCGATCATCCCGAAAGGTTTACTTATGTTGGTTCAGGCCTCAGTCCACAAGAAAAAGAGGAAATAATGTCCCTTCTCCGATCTAATGCTGACATATTTGCATGGAGCCATATGCACATGACCGACATCGACCCATCAATAGCCCAACATTCCCTCAATGTAGATCCTAACGCAAGGCCTGTCAAATAGAAAAAAAGGCGAATGGGGCCCATCGAAACCAGATCATAGCTGAAGAGCTTGATCGACTTCTTCAAGCAGGATTCATAAAGGAGGTCCAGTATCCTTCCTGGTTGGCGAACGTGGTGGTGGTCCAGAAGAAAAACGGCAAGTGGGGCGTATGTGTGGACTTCACATATCTGCATAAAGCCTGCCCGGAAGACTGATTTCCTTTACCAAAGATCGATCAGATGGTAGATGCCACCGCAAGATTCGAACGCCTGAGTTTTTTGGATGCATACTCTGGGTATAACCAGATACAAATGAACCCAGAAGACCAGGAAAAAACCGTTTTCATCACTGAGTCAGGTACATTTTGTTACACAGTTATGCCTTTCGGACTAAAAAATGCAGGTGCTACCTATCAAAGGTTGGTCAGAAGGGTGTTCCAGGGAATGATGGGATCTACCGTAGAAGCTTATATCGATGACACGATGGTCAAAATCAAGGCGAAAGGAAACCACCTGACCGACCTGCAGCAGGTGTTCAACACCCTCAGGAAGTACAATATGAAGCTCAATCTATCCAAATGTTCTTTCAGAGTGTCCTCAGGCCAGTTTTTGGGGCACATAGTTGATCGGACGGGAATACAGGCTAGTCCGGCGCAAGTCAAAGCTCTCGTAGAATCAACAGAGCCAAAGTCCCGAAAAGAGATCCAGGTGCTAACCGGAAGAATAACGGCTCTTAGTCGTTTCATCTCCCGGCTAACCGATCGGTGTAAACCGTTCTTTCAAGCAATAAAGGCAGCAAAAGGAGAAGTCTGGGGGTCAGAGCAGGGAGCAGCCCTAAAGAGACTCAAAATTTACATGGCAAAACCTCCGATACTGGCAACCCCTGAAGTCGATGAGTCGTTGCACCTGTATCTGGCCATATCATCAACATCTACCAGTGCCGCTCTGGTCAAGGAGGGCAGGGGGTACCAGACACCAGTTTTCTACACCAGCAAGGCCCTTGCTGATGCAGAGACCCGTTACTCAAAACAAGAGAAACTGGTACTATCGCTGATCAATGCTAAGCGACGTCTTTAACACTATTTTGAAGCACACCCGATCATAGTGCCTACTTTAACTCCAATAAGATCTATAATGGCAAAGCCTGAGTTATCCGGGAGAGTATCAAAATGGACAATTAAACTCGAGATTTTTGACATAACCTATGTCCCTCGAACGACCATCAAAGGACAGGCAGTAGTAGACTTCCTATTAGAAACATAAACTATTGACTATGTAGAAGAAAGTGAGCCTGGACAATGGGTCGTGTTCGTGGACGGATCTTCCTACATCAACGGAGCAGTGATCGGAGTAGTACTCGTAACACTGGATGGTACTAAAATCCAATAATTCATTCGACTGGAATATCCATCTTCTAACAATGAAGCCGAGTACGAGGCCCTTCTTGCAGGAATTCGATTGGCCCGAAGCCTTCAAGTATAGAAAGTAGAGGTACGAAGTGATTCCCAGCTAGTCGTACGACAGTTAAATGGGGAGTATGAAATCCGAGAGCCGAAGATGGAAGAATACAAAAATTTGGTTCTAAAGGAGACTGGAGGTTTCCAGCAAATAACCTTTGAACAGATTCCCAGAGGAGATAATTTCGTAGTAGATCATCTGGCTAACCAGGCCTCCGGGGTAGGAAAAAATATGACTCGCGCTGTACCAATAGATTTCATCATCCGATCCAGCTTGGAGCCCCCCGAAGAAGTAATGGTCATTCCATGGGAACCAAGTTGGATGGATCCTATAGCCGATTATTTGAGAAATGGTGCATTGCCTGAGTCAAAATCAGAAGCCCGGAAGATAAGAATGAAGGCTGCTAGATATGCTCTCTACAACGGCCAACTATACCGCAAATCTTTATCCGGGCCATACTTGAGATGTCTCACGCCCTCCGAAGCTTCGGCGGTCATGGAAGAGATTCATGCAGGAACCTGTGACAATCATTCTGGAGGAAGATCCTTAGCTCATAAAGTTCTCACCCAGGGATACTTCTGGCCCTATCTGGCAAGAGACGCTGAAGTTTATGCCCGACATTGCAAAAAGTGTCAGTTTCATGGAGATGTCATTCATCCACCACCAGAGTTCTTGAACCTAACTATTGTTCCTCACCCCTTTGCCCGATGGGGTATGGACATTGTGGCCCCTCTTCCGCAAGCAATACGATGTACCACACATGTTCTCTTGTCTACAAACTACTTTACCAAATGGGTAGAAGCCGAGGCGTACCCCACAATCACAGGGAACCATGTGATAAAGTTCATATGGAGTCATATCATTTGTAGATTCGGCCTACCCCGAACTATAATGATGGATAATGGCACCAATTTGGATAACAGGAAAGTTCAAGCATTCCTGGCAAAAATTGGGATCAACCAGAATACTTCTTCGGTTGGCTATCCATAGGAAAACGGGCAGGCTGAAAGAACGAACAAAACTATTTTTGATACACTAAGAAAAAAACTTGAAGACGCAAAAGGGGTATGGTTGGAAAAATTACTTGAAGTGTTATGGTCTTATCAGACTACTCCAAGGCAACCTATTGGGGAAACCCATTTCGCCATGGCTTATGGGGCCGAAGCAGTTATCCCGACCGAGCTAAGGGTACCTACTTTAAGGATTCAAGCATGGGAAGAAGGTCCAAACAATCAGCACCTAGCCCATGATCTGGACCTCCTAGAAGAAAGAAGGGAAGCTACCGGGATAAGACTGGCTGCCTATCAGCAACAAATCAGGGCACGGTTCAATCAGAAAGTCAAAAGAAGGGAATTCCAGGTGGACGATATGGTACTTAGAAAAATGATTGGGATTGTGGTCAAATTACGAGAGACATGGGAAAGACCTTATACAGTTGTTGAGGTTATCAGGCGCGACGTTTATCGGGTTCGGAAGAACGAGACAGGCCGCCTCGAGTCCAACTCTCAGAATGTTTATCGTTTAAAGAGGTATTATCCATAGATAGTTACTTTTCTTGTTAAGAAATAAAGTTGTGTCTTACTACGACACCCTTTTGATAAAGCATCTGTGCCCGATGTCCGACACCTCTACTTCATGATTTTCAAATTCATTTCAATAAAGATACATTGTACTTCTATACAAGTGTTTCAATTCTTTATTAAAATTTTCCTAAGTGTTTGAGTTCAAACTTGATTTGAACTAACCAGAGGATAAAAACAAGCCTCAGGGGCTAGATGCCCGAAGGCTCAATTCTTTATTAAAATTTTCCTAAGTGTTTAAGTTCAAACCTGATTTGAACTAACCAGAGGATAAAAACAAGCCTCAGGGGCCAGATGTCCGAAGGCTCAATTCTTTATTGAAATTTTCCTAAGTGTTTGAGTTCAAACATGATTTGAACTAACCATAGGATAACAAGCAAGCCCCAGGGGCCAAATGCCCGAAGGCTCAATTGTTTTCATAAATGATTAAGACACTAAAGACAAAACAAGAAAACAATAAAGGAAGGGAAAATTCTTGTTCATTAATGAGGAAAAAGAGAGTTACAAAATTACCATTCTAAGGGAAGAGCCTAAACTACTAATTGGGAGGATGATATTTTTCTCCCTTCAGGATGGCAGCGAACTTCTTCTCATTTTCAGAGGCAGAAGGGTTTTCGTAGGGCATCAGCACTCCCATATGGGCATCAAATTCCTTTGCGGTCTTGAACTCCCGAGCCTCCAGAGGAATATATTCCATTTTGTGACTCCTTCGCCAAACTCTGGCCGATCGGATATCACAGATGACGCAGTATTGATTATACATGTCAAGACCCCCTGAGCGGCACACTTCCACTTTGGCCCGTTCAAGATCCAACAGCTTTTCTGATTCTGCCAAGAGTTTCTCTGACTCTGCCTTTTCAGCTGTCGTCTTTTTGTTAGCTGCTCTCGCTTCCTCTAGCTCAGCAGTCAGAGCCAGGTTATCAGCGATCAAAGCCTGTTTCTCCGCCTCACTAGTCTCCAAAAGGGTTTTCTGCTCTGAGAGGATCTGGCGAAAACCATCTGCCTCTTTAACTAGAATAGTCTGGTGAGCGTCATTTTGCTTAACTTGGGCCTTCATACCGACCATTTCCTTGACATTGGCCTCCAGAATGTTGTTGTATGGTTTGACGGCGTAAAGAAGCTGCAGAGTAAGGAAGTGATTAGTACATAAAATAACAAAGCTGCAAGTAAACTAAATACAAAAGGATAAACAATTTTTTTTACCTCCATGACCATTATTGAAGTCTTCCTGGCCAAGTCAGTCCTGGATATTTTCGATTGGGAAGCCCTATCAGCCAAAGTCCAGATCCCTTTGGCCATAGCCCGAAGAGCTTCTGGCTGATTAAGGGTGATTTGATTGACGCAAACCAGAGTCCCGTCTGGTAGAAGGAACTTCGGCTCCCAGGGAATCAAAGTTCGGGATGCTTCAGGAGTAGGAGGAGCATTGCTTGTAGAAGATTGTCATCTTGAGTTCTGGCCCTTTTATTGGTCGTTCCACCTGTTGCATTGGACCGAGTCCTTATAACTGGAGGGCTTGCTGGTGCTACCGGTTTTGGTGTAGGCGGCACTACCGGGTTCCGAACAAGAGGAGGTACCGAAGCCGTCAGCGGTGCTGTCGATAGTGGCACAACATCAACCAGAGTGACACCTTCAGGGACTTGGGGGCATCTGGTAGAAAGGGATTTGTCAGGCAAGTCCATCATGTCAATAGTAGCGCCCAAATTAGAAATTGACTCCAGATTTTCCAAAGTTAGCAGGTCAGTAGTAGATCGGGCTTTTCCCCAGACGTGGGTTTTCAGAAGGCTTATACGATGTTTTATGAAGGTAAAGGGGATGTCTTTATCCTCATAACCCAGGAATTTATATGCATAGTCCCCCCGATGAAGATCACAATGTTCACAAAGGCAAGAGACCTTATGAAGGGGATGATAGATGGGAAGACGGATGGGACCAAAAGTTCTTGGGATCGGGAATATACGTGAGAAAGGGTAAGACCAATTGCCGCTCACTACTACCATTCTTTCCTTTCAACCCTTATCGGATTTTTCGGTATCAGTATATATGCTCCGGCCTTGGAAGGGAAAGGGATTGTATCTACCCTTACTCGCTCGGGCGTTCTGGAAAAAATAACAAAGGAGCATATCTGCCAAACTTAAGTTGAGATCTAAGTCCCTGTTGTACTGTCACGCCCCGTTATTCCTGAGACTCCAATCAGGAGAATCAGCGAATCCCGGGGTATGACGTCACAGAAAACGACAACCGAAATCAACAACAACACCGAAATACATGGAATAGAAATGAAAATGAAGTATTCCATGTCACCCGAGTGAAAGAAACTGAGTAAGGAAAATTCTAACGAAAATCCGGCAGAGTTCCATTTGTAATTGGAACATCCGGACAACTCAAATTCAACACAATAGCACAACCTGCTAGAATAACAATATAAAAGCAACGGCACGTAGCCCAACATTCCAGAAACCTACTAGGGCCGAGGCAGTGGAAAAGAACACCAACACCTCTCCAGACCCCTCTAAAATCAATAGAGCCCCAAATGCTCAAATGAAAATAGAAAGAAAAACATGTGGCGATGCAGAAAAGATATAAAGGCACCCTAAAACAACAAGTACTGACTGAGCCACCAAGCTCAAATAAGAATACATAAAATTAAATGGTAGTGCCGAACAAATACAATGGCACCCCAAAATAATAAATACATGAACTGAAAATACAACATAAGGGAATTTGCCAACAACCTGGCTCCCAAGAGAATAAAAGAATAATAAATATGATTACGGAAGGAGGAATGAATCTACCGTCCCAAATCCCCCGTACCATCGCCGCCGTACGCGCCGTGCTGCATCCACCTGCAAACCTGAAAATGTTGTGTGTGGGGGGTGAGCAAAAACCACGCGCTCACCATAATATCAAAACATCACACTAATAGCCGTCTAGAAAATGCTAACCATCCCGTGTGCATGCATCTACCCTAAGTCAAGCTATCGTCTACCGTGGCACCCCCGCTAATCCGAGATACCCAACAATAATCTCTCAACTAATCTCAAAACTACTCAAAAGTCGTAAAACAGCACAACTCATAAAATATATCTACCACTCGTATATATGCATGTCAAATCATCATATATATACACACATATATATATAAAAGTCCCGTAAACAGCTAATCCTAGCACCTGGTGTATAAAAGCACCCAGTCGAATACACCTCTCGTCTAGGGATACAACCAGAACTAACTATCTATTATACCGTACACTGAGCACGCCACCCAAGATTCTTAGGAGGTAAGATCACTCACTAGGACTACCTAATGGGAAAACCATAATCATGTCCACAAAATAAATTCATAATTCTTACACATCACCTCTATCAGATCATACCTGGAGAGTCTCACTCTCACAATTTCTATCCTCAATACAGTCCAATGGTATCCTCAATACAAGTTTTGTTTTTATTACAATAATTCGTGAGCTAATCCATTTCCCCAAAGAAATACACAAGGAAATATACTATCACCACACTAGATTCGGTAACCAACCGAACTATCTCTAACTCACACTGCCTATCGAGGCACTAAAAAGGGTACAGATCAACAAGGTCACCTCTAACCCATACCGCCTATCGAGGCGCAAGAAAGGGTTACTGGAGTCATTTAGTCCCAAATAGATGCCATGGCCCTCGGGTTTTTAAAGAAAAATGTTGAACCCCGAAGGATTCAACTGGTTTTTAAGAAAAAGTTAGGGCCCGGTCAAATCATATTTGGTTCCAATGCCTCCTAACCCAACCAAACAGTAGGAATCGCACTATGTGCTCTTAACTTAATCTCACTTCTCTTACCCGATAAGATCCATAGACAAACTCAAATGATCATATCTCTTACCTTAAGGAATGAAACCTCAGAAACCCATGTTCGGGTTAAAACCCGAGAAACTATAACACGGGGAAAAGAACTACTAGGGTTCAACTGAATATCACATTAAAGTCTCATTCAAACTTACTTTGAAACAGGTTCTAAGACCTTCAATTTAAGATAGGAATTTATAAACAAATCCTCAAAGGTTATCAAACCAACACCGGGATTCAAGTGTTCCTCGAAATAACTAGGAGAAATCTGAAACAATCAAACTCTAAAAACATATCTAGATCTCAGAACTGACCTCGAGTCTTACCCGACCCTTAATCTGAACAACTCTCTCCACTACCGAAGTGGCCTAATAATCATCTAGTGATAACACTAGTCACCAATCACAAAGGCCTATGTGGCCAACGGCACAACCTCAACTAAGTCTCAATATACGACTAGCCAACTCAACTCAACTCCAACTCAAGGGGAAAACAATTAATTCTCAAAACCTTTTCATATATATATATATATATCCACGTACCCACCTGGAACACATGCCAATCGTGGCTCCACTAATCCAGGTTTTAACATTAACGTCGAACTTTCTTTCTTTCTTTACAAGTTCAAATCTTTAAATATTCATTCACATTGAGTTAATTTCATCATTTATAATAAAGCTACAATTTGCATCAGTTTAATAACAGAAATTTTCAATAATATAAAAGAATAAATGCTCAATGCGAATACAATGCAATGACAATGCAAACGACGCCCTATCTAGCATGGGACCACCGGGTATAATGTCGCCATAGTAACACAATCACGAGGATCATATCAACTCGTGAAACAGAACCAACCGTGTTCGGATCGAATCCTCCCACGCCTCCCTGATTCCCGGATTACTAGTCCGCCGGTAGCGAGAGACACCGCCTGGCCAGTTGTTGCGACGACCAGGAAGACTCACTTGAACCAACGATACATGAACGAGACATGAAACCATACATAATGCAATATAAATGCTCAATGTGAATAAAATAGGTATAACATGTCTCAACAGTGAGTCAAAATCAATATAATAATATTTTCAAATGACAAATATGTCTCAAAATCCATTTACACAACCAATTCACCATATATAAACATTTTCATTTTCAAAGGCATGATTTATAATTTAACTATAGCAAATTACCTAAAATTATCCCAATATCGTCCGAGTTCTCAATTTCCTGATAATAATACATTCTTATAACTCGCATGCTTTTAATTGAATTTCCCAATAATTGTTTTCAAACTAATCAGCCTTAGGGGAAATTAGACAATTTAAATTCACAATTTAATTTATTAATGATTTTCGAGAAAATCAACTAGGGATCTAAAATCACATCTATACGTCCCTCATCCTCGTGAATACCCCCTATCTTATTTCAAATTTCGATAAAATATAAGTAGCAAGGGATAATTTATTCGTCGGCTCTACATCCCTCAATATCCACTCTGTCCTTACTGTAGCTCAATTTCAATCACATAATTCTACACAATCCTATTTTTACATCCCAGGGTACTAAATCACCTATTTTAATCTAATTTAAATAGGATTTAATTTATTATAATTTTTCAGGGAAATAATTTACTTAATTTTCGCAAGAATTTCCAATTTCATTCTCCTTTAATACATTTACGGGTACTCCGAAAATTCTATAAAATTCCTAGCTATTCGTCTACCACTAGGAATTTAATTTCATGTTTTTATTATTTATAAACATACAACGGGACTACTTAACATTTTCTACGCACTATTAGTGAGTGCTAGATAAATATATATATATATATATAAATATATATAAAATTCCCCACCTAAATTAAATGCTTACAAACAGTCCCGATTTGTCCTGATGTGGACAGTGCCCGCGCCCGAATATAGAGCCCGCCGACCAAAGTCGCTCGAAAAATATTTCGGCTATACTGAAACGTTCGTCTCGACGACCTATACGATATATACAAAGCCCATTAGCAATTAGTTAATAATTTTGAATAAATCTAATATAACCCAAACGATAATTCGAAACTTCAATTCAAATTTCCCGACAAACGCTCAACGAAAAATTACGAAAGTTTTACACGTCGTACCTGACACCAAGACGCATCTACCTCCGAAAATCAGCTCAATCGAAGCTCGGGAAGTCGCCCAAATAAAATCACGAAGTTTCTGGCCGAAAATGGCCCTGTAGCGCGAACTGCTACAGTGCGCGACCAGCTGCTGCTGCGCCACCACGCTGTCGTCACGACCAGCCTGGTCGTCGCCTCTGAACTCCGGCGACCCCATCTTCGAACCAGGTCGCTCCAACTCGCCCCCTTGGTCAACGATTCTCTCATTCTCTTCAAACCATCTCAAGCCACCATCACTGCACATCACCGCCGTGAGCCACCAAGAGCCGGCGCCACCACCTGGGTCGCCATGTTCGGCGACCACCAGGTCGCGTAACCCCCATACACTACTCCTCTCTCTCTCTCAATCGGCAATTAGAGAGAAATGGAGAAGCTGATTGTAGTGCTGATTGAAGAGGGGAAAATGGAGAAGAAGAATACCAATCCCAGTCTTGTTCGTGAGGATGAAGCAGGTAAAAAAAAAAGTGGTCTGTGATGAAGGAGAATGGACTAGAAGTTTCGGGTCTCTTCTCAATCACCGACACTATATATTCGATATATATATATATGATTTCATTTAATTATAATGATTAAATACCCATTTATATATATATCTATTCCCAATTAATAATATATACATACAAAAAATAATTCCCGAAAATATACCGGAAACCCCCAAATAAAATCATACGGAATGCCGAAATAAATAATATAATTGAAATAAATAATTTAGGGTATGAACCCATATATATATAATTATAATTAAATTCGAATAAATAAAATAAGTCCCATAAAATATATCGGGGACACTCAAATAATTCTACGTGAGACCATTAAATTCACCGGACTCCGAACAATAATACGAGCTTAAACAAGCATTCCGAGTACGAAACTCTTCCACCAATTAAATCACCGAATGCCCCACCGAACTCCGAATAATTAATATAATCCGAAATGAATAACCCGGTTATATAATCGGATATAAATATTTATATAAACGAAATTAAATCACTAATCGCCTAGCGGTTTATACTACACGCTCCCGTAAACTCTACAGATAGTCGAGAAGTAATATAAGTCGAAATAAACGCTCCGGGTACGAGACTCAACTACCCAGTCATCGGAGTCGTCACTAACCCAATCGAATCAAAAACCATAAATACCGAACAAACCCAACGTGTCGTCAAGTCGAATTACTAAACGCTATAGGTTTAAACAAAATCGCATTAACACTTATTACGTACGTATACACATGAAGAACAAACAAGGTAATACCAATACACATAAGCACGTAAGTCATACAACTAAGGCACATAAATTCACATCAACACACAAAGCACGTATATAAAAACATAAATAAAACGAGCGAAAAGACTATCAATACTCCTAAGCACGTCAGAGAAACAAAGCACGTACTAACCCCATAACCAGGGGAAACAAAACGTCGACCCCCAAAGCACTAACTACCGAACTCAAATCACTGAGTCGAAGTCCTAATCGTCAAGCGTAGAAACAAACTCATTTAGTCGATAACACCATCTCAAGTAACGTAACCACAAAAGAAACCCCACGAAGTCACCGAAGAGACAATTGCAGCGTCGTGTTGTCAAATCCATAATTCACGTAAACGTTTAACTAAGTCCGAAATACTACCGTCACGTCAGGCCACGTAATAACCACAGAAGTCCACGAAGAGAAATCGCAACGCCGTCCAGTCGAGTGTAGACGTAAACGCGAAAAATTTACTCATAAATTACACAAAGTAACCATGACGTCATGAACAAGTGACGTCATCACCGAAAATAAATAGGGAATAATTCATAAAAAAAGGGAAAATGAAACGGGTTGTTACATGTACAACAGAAGCATGGATATGATCCTAAGGCTATTCGGGTTCAGCTGAAGGGGATGCAAGCCTACCATAAGAAATGCGTAGTGAAAGAAAGGGTGAAGGGGGAACCTTAAAACCCTGAGGTGAGATACCGATAGCGGAATGGTATCGGGTGCTAGTCCCTGACTTTGGGTAAAGTCTAGGTAACCTGGGTAAGGAGATACGTCAACATCCCCGGGCACTTGGGTTTCAGCCCGAAGATGCTTAACATCTACTTCGGGTCAAACTCTTTTGAGTGGGGCCACTACAAATGGTTCGGAGGGCTTGGGGTTCGCAGGTTCGTTCGATGAGGAGCCCGGGAGGTCAGTGTTTTGTGGAGTTGTTTTTGAGGTGCCCTAACAATTAGATTGAGGACTATCACTACAGAACGACCTCCTCTACCAACCGGGTATCGTCGTTATCAGACATAGAGATAAGAAAGGTAGAAGAGACAGAGATGGGGCAAATGTGAAAATTAAAAAAGAAGAAGGAAGAAACTTATTGACTTACTCAAACTGATGATGAAGTTTCAAGGGAAGCTTCGGACGATGATAGACGTCTGTGCTACTGGGAGATCTATACTGACCGACGTAAAGGATCGCAGAGGTAAGAAGGAACTAGAATTTTGAAGATGAATTTTGAAAATGGGAGAGAGGTTTAAGTTGGAAGTTGCAAGTATGGAATGAGGAAATGAAATGAAAGAAGAATGGGTTTTTATAGAAGGGGAGAAGGAGGCCAAAGGGATGCACGAAGTCCGAAGGTCACGTAACCCACGATGAGCCGTCATGGAGCTAAGATTAAAGAAGTAATGACCATTCATTTGAAATACCAATGAATGCTCATCAATGATTGACAACTCACCAAACCCTTATTTCCCATAAAGTGCATGAATATATATATATATATATATATATATATAAAGTAGTGTTCAAAATTTTCGGTTAACCTCAGGGGCCGACGACTGATGGACCGGAGACGGATGGGCCGAAGGCGGATGGGCTAAAAATAAATGGGTATATGGAAAATTCTAAAAGATAAGTGATCCACAAATTAAGGGGTAGTCCAATTATAGAATAAAGAGTCCAAAAAAGGGTATGATTTATCAAATTCCCTGATTTTAGGGATTGATAAACTTGGGTAAATGGGCTTGACTCATTCACCATAATTGTGTATAAATACATAACTTTGATGAATGAAAAAGGGGTCAATTCTTACCCTAATTATTATTGTGTAATTTATATGCATTTACAGTTAACTGTGTAATAGGTTGTTAATTTACCTTATGCTTGAATTTTCAAAAAAAAAAAAAAAAGTTGACAGTTTAATTGCACTCTGTGATGCAGAACCTCAATTCATTAAACTTCATATATCTATAATTCTATATATACAATTTCATTGGCCAATTCATAATTTTTAATTAAACAAGATTTTGTACTTGTCCCTACTACAGTTTAGTTCCTGCGTCGTGAAAATTAGTTGTAAATTAATTGTGTTAACTGCGGGTATAGTCTCTGCTGCATCAATCCTTGTGGATATCAGAAATGCCATACGTTTGAAAATAGAAAAATATATAAAAACTATTACCTAAATGCGATAATAGCTTGCAAAAAGAAATAATTTCAAACAAAAAATATAAACTTTGATAAAAATCTAAAAAAAAAACATATCTATTATAACCAAAACTTAAAACCGACTTAAACCCGTAGTAAACCCCAGGGCGACACTCAAAGAACCCAAACAATAACTGAGAACCAACTCATTTGAGTTTGACATTGATGACTTTTTTCTTAATCTCCGGCTTGAGCTTTGGGACAACGACCGTGAGGATACCATTCTTGAGCTCCGCTTCTATCTCCTCGAAGTTGTACCGGTCCTTAGACAGGTCGATCTCACCGGAATACTTCCTCAAGCCTTCCTCCGCCAACGGAGAAGGACCATCCCTCTTGGCCATCTCCTGCACTCCCTTGAACTGCAAAGCATTGTTTTCCACCCACACCTTCAGCCCTTCCTTTCCGATCCCCGGCATGTCCAACCTCGCATAGTACGCTTTGGCGTCCGTTGTCACGAACTTGTTGGGTTCCATCGGCCCCTCTTTCAAAAACGAATTCACCAGTGGACAACCTAAAACAACTCAATCACAAATGAAACCTTTAATCATCATGATGCAAAAATAATAATAATAATAATTAACTTCTGGGACAAAATAAATTCGATTTCTTACCTTGTCCTTTTTCCATAGTGTCATCACGAGGAGACGTTTCAGAATCTGAATCCGAATAGTTTGTTGAATGATTAGAATCGCAATCCGATTCGGATGAGGCAGAACTGCCAAAGGAACAAACGGAAAAGGATTTCAATGGAGAGAGTAGTTTCAGGAGGGAGTAGGTTGAGGAGAGAGACTTTAATACCGTGGTTTTTGGAGCATAGGTATAGGATATGGACTTCGATTGAGACTCGGTGGAGGTGCGGAAGGAGCGAACCAAGAGGGGAGAGGCGGCATTGAGTGGCGCGCGAAGGTTCAACAGAGAGTGGTATGTTGAAGGGAGAACTCTGACGGCCATGGTTGGAGTTTAAGTTCTAGGGTTTTTGGGTGCAAGTGATGTAGAGAGTGGGTGGGGATTTATATTTATAGGGGAAAAACCTTGGTGGCCAAGTAACCTAGCTAATTAATCACCAATAAATTAGTGTTTTGTAACCGAGGAAAAAGGGAGAGGGTGGTTTACAAAATTATGCTTCTTTCCTTTTATTTGTTCAATATAATATAATTTCATAAATAGTTTCTTAATGAATATTTTTTATTCTTTTTGTGACTCAGGTAATTTTATAAAAACTAGTTACCTACTTATTGCAATAGATTTATTCTTAACTCCTTATTAATTTTTTTCTTTGGTAATAATTAATTTACTCATTTTTCTTTTATTATTGGAAGTATCATCACCAACGGTGGTTTTGTTTTCCAAAATTTATTCACTTGTGTTTATTTAGGTTTCATAAACATTTTTACTTTCCTATTTTTATATAAATGTAGATAGAAATTATATAATTTATTATTTTTATTGGTATTAAATAAATTACCCAAATGTTATTTTACTATTCTTCTCTGTACGTATATCACAAAGATAGAATTTAAATCTATTTCAACTTAAAATACGGCTCTACCCTATCATATAATTTTACTTGAGTTATAACAGTTTTGGGAAGGCATTTTCCTTTTTGTATACGGAGTTTTGTAGATTAGAGTTTCATTCATATATGGAGTATTGCAAAATTTGGGGATATGCCGTTCTGGTTTTGCATTTGGGGTTTGCAGTCTAAACATGTGATTGGAATTTGATGGACTGGAACAGGGTCGTGCATGCATATATATTTGTATATATGTATGTATAAACCTAGATGTATTGAGTGAAAATATCTAAATTTGAGAGGTTGTGGAAATTAAGGTGAGGAAGAGGTTCATAAATATTTATTGTTTAGGCCTAAACTTGGTGTGGGCTGATATAAATTTATTTTCTTGTGAATTAGGAGGCAGTTAAAACTATTTTTAGGAGGTTCGTGAACCAAATAAGGGTCGGTGGACATCTCATCTTATGTGGGGATTGGTCTATTTCCCAAAGTGATCATGTAATTTCAATGTGTCAGACAATTTTTAATCTTGAAGCCTATATGTTATAGTTTGTTTTCTGTAATTACTGCCTTTGCGTATTGGACTAGTCAAAATGTTCAGCTTCGCATGAAGAAACTGATCACCGATTTGCATTATTTCACCGAAGAATGACATATATATATATATATACATATCCGTTAATGCTTCTGTTTCTATGTGGCTGCAGCAGCTAAGCACCAAGATTTGTATAGTTACTGATATGTTGTTTTCATTATCTCACCTAAGACTAAGAATGACGTATATATATATATGTTAATGACATGTTATAATATTGCCTCATAACAAGGTTGGAACAGACGTGGTTGATTTGAAACTCTGCACGTGGTTGGCTTTAGTTTGGGTAAAGGATACAGCCTTTTACTTCACCTCGAAGCCTACGTTAAGGTCCAAATTTCTTAGGTTGTTCGAGTTTGCTTATAATTAGTTTTTGTTTTTGAATCTGTCTTGTTATAGTTCTTATGAAATTTTTTTCATTTAGGTTGAGAAATAAGTCTATTTACTCCAAAAACGACTTGTCAACTGTGTTGAAGATAAACTTGATAATAGTTGAAAACTCCACTTTCATGCATGCACCTCACATGTCAAGAATGACTGCCACCAAGATCATGCGTGAGTGGAGCCAAACCATGCGTGAAGATTGTTCACGCCAATATCTACCAAAGTCAATAATGGCGGCAAATGAAAATGTTGTTTGTCAGCTTATATATTTCATGTCTATATATAGAGATTGTATGGTAGTGTAGTAAATCAGAAGCTAGACCATAATAATAGAAGTGTGAGAAAGAAAAAGAGAGAAAAATTTGTATTTTGAAAGAGTGTGAGTTTTTGAAATATAAGTTCGTTTCCTCTCCATATTGTGTTGATCCTGGGTAGTTTAATCACCATTAGTGATTTACAACATGGTATCAGAGCTTGGTGAAGCTTGAGCAAGCCCGGAAGAAAAAAAACAAAACAGAGCCGAACCTTTCAAAGCATATTCGTGAATCATAGGTGTTCAAAACACAATTTTGAACAAATACCTAGCGTCTCCGTTCCAGCGGGAACGTAGCCTCGAAGAAATCAGGCGAAAATAGTGAAGGACGCGCCCTCACGCGCGTCCGGAATAGCGGCGAGTGAAGCCCACTCTCAGACACGCGCGAGGTCATCTTCAACCTCCAGCCAGCGCGTGTTCCCACGCGCAGCCACGTGCACACGCGCACAGCCACGTCAGCGTGACGCCATCAGCCACGCGTCCCAACCATCAGTTGACACGTGGCCCTATAAGAAGCAGACACGTGGCACCAACCACCAGCTGACACGTGGCACCAACCACCAGTCGGCACGTGTCACCAACCACAGTCGACACGTGTCACTGCCACGTCAGCATCCACGTCAGCAAATATTCTGGAAATTACAGAATTGCCCCTAAGTGGTATTTTGTCCGTTCCGGGCTCATTTTAACTCCGATTTGAGCAAACGAAGAGTCGTTCTTGACTAAACGGAACGCTCCAGACGCAACCGTGCGATCGGTTTGACCAGATTCTTCACCGATTTTTAGAAATAAGCACCTCAAGTGCTTAAGTAAATCCGATGGCGTCCTCCAGCAATTTCTTTCAGCCCCAGCTTCCGCGACTGAATAAAGATAATTATGAGAAGTGGTGTATCATGATGAGAGTCCTTCTAGCCTCACAAGATTTGTGGGATGTGATTGATACCGGGTATGACGAACCCGGAGAAGTAGAGAATCTAAGCCAGGTCCAACAGGCCGAGCTTAAAGAAGAAAGACGAAAGGACAAGAAGGCGTTATATCTGCTTTATCAGAGTGTAGATGAAGCAAGTTTTGAGAAGATCTCCGCCGCCAACACCGCCAAGCAAGCTTGGGAAATTCTTCGAAAAGCAAATCGAGGAATTGAAAAGACGATCAAAATTAGACTTCAAGGTCTAAGGGGGGGATTTGAATTGCTGCAAATGAAAGAAAGAGAGTCAATTTCTGAGTACTTTACCAGAATATTAACAATTGTGAATCAAATCAGAGGATGTGGAGAAAAGATCGAAGATGTACGTGTGCTCGAAAAAATAATGAGATCGCTCAATTCAAAATTTGAGTTCGTGGTTGTAGCCATTGAAGAATCGAAGGATTTGGATGGCATGACGGTTGACGAGTTACAAGCCACTCTAGAAATCCATGAACAGCGAATCGACAAGAAGAATACCTCAAGTATTCCAGAGGACGAGCGAGTACTGCAGTCAAAATTCTCAACCAGAAAAGAGAAATGGGGAAATTCACAAAGAGGTCAAGGTAGAGGTCGTGGCTATCAAGGACGAGAAGGTGAAGATGGGAAGAGAAAAGTGAAGTGTTATAACTGTAACAGATACGGCCACTATGCCCGTGAATGCAGAAGTGAGCTAACAGAAGAAGATGAAAATGATGAACATGTGTACTTTGCAGAGAAAGACACAGAGGAGCTAAACGGAATGTTATTGATGGCTCAATATAGGAATCATGTTAGCTGGATATTTGAAGAAGAAACGGAGCCCAAGAAGCTCGTGATTGAAGAAGAAGAGAATGAAGCAGAAGAAGTGTCACCAACAGTGCCACAAGATAAGGTTGAAGCAGTGCCACCAAAAGTGACACAAATTGCTCCCGTTCCTGACAAGAAGAAGTCAGAAGTGGATCCGGGTGAAAGATACTGGACCAGAAAGAAGTCAGATATGGATCCGGGTGAAAGATACTGGACCAGGAAGAAGTCAGAAGAAGATCCGGTTAGCTTCACCGAAGCCATTCAAGAGAAGGAATGGAAGATAGATATGGATGAAGAGAAATTCACCATAGAGAAGAAGCAGTGTAGTCCACCAGAAGATCATAAGTCAACTGGGTTGAAGTGCGTCCATAAGAGGAGAAGTGGAAAAGGCGAAGTTCAGAGATACAAAACTAGCCTGTCCATGAAAGACTACAAAGGAAGAAAAGTGAAGTCAGGCAATGTAATGTCTCAGTAATAGTTCCAGGAAAGGAAGTGCAGGGAAAGAAAATGGTATCTCTTCAGAGTTCAGGCAGGTCGACTCGGTTCAGTTCGAGGTGCTTGTCGCTAGTCGTGGACTTGACTATGAAGAAGAGAGTCAACCATCTCTGTGCAAAACTGGACGAGAGAGAGGCAAAGTCAGTTGCAAGGAATGCAAAAATTCCAAGACGAGTCCACAAGACTGAAGATGGTGTTAGAAATGCAGAAGTGTGGAGAATCAAGTTTAAGGGGGAATGTTGAAGATAAACTTGATAATAGTTGAAAGCTCCACATTCATGCATGCACCTCACATGTCAAGAATGGCTGCCACCAAGATCATGCGTGAGTGGAGCCAAACCATGCGTGAAGATTGTTCACGCCAATATCTACCAAAGTCAATAATGGCGGCAAATGAAAATGTTGTTTGTCAGCTTATATATTTCATGTCTATATATAGAGATTGTATGGTAGTGTAGTAAATCAGAAGCTAGACCATAATAATAGAAGTGTGAGAAAGAAAAAGAGCGAAAAATTTGTATTTTGAAAGAGTGTGAGTTTTTGAAATATAAGTTCATTTCCTCTCCATATTGTGTTGATCCTGGGTAGTTTAATCACCATTAGTGATTTACAACAAACTGCACTGCTAACTTCTTTTTGCTGTTAATCTGTTATGCAGTCAGTGACTATTGAGCGTGAAGAGTTTTTTGGGCTTGTGAATAAGGAGGTATACTATCCTGTCCAGTTGGTGTTAAAGAATAACATGTATTTTTAATAGCTTTTTGTATTTTAGCATGTTGAGGCTTGAAGATAGTTACATGCAATCTCTCTCTATTTTGCTTCTTCTCAATCATTGATAAGAAGTAATAATTCAAGTATTATGATTTTGAATTATTGTTTTCATGTAATTGATAAGTAAAAGAGCAGTAGAAAATAGAACGAACAAGAGAGGAAACATAGTTTATTTTAGGATGCACAAAATACTAATATTTTTTGGTTTTTTTTTTTTTTTTATCTTTTTGTGTAATAGCTAGGGCTGCATACAAAACTGAAAAAATCAAAAAATCGAACCGAAACCGGCGGTTCGATTTGGTTTTAAGATGATTCGGTTCGGTGACGATTTTCAAATTTGAAAAACCGATTTTTTCGATTCGGTTACGGTTTTGGTTGGTAAAAAACTAAATTGAACCGGTTTTAAATATATTATAATATTTCATATTATATATGTATTAATAATACATTATTATTTTTTCTATATCACTTTAGCATTAGACATTCAGATTGAAAGAATGGTATATTTCGTAATATTGGATGAAAAATCAACTTACTTCAATACTTGTATCACACCATTCACTAAGTATAAAAAATAAGCCTTAACCTAGTGTGTAACAAATTTCAGCAGTAGTGTGGTAACCGTGGTATGTAGTAGACTAGCAGTGGTGTGTAAGCAGATTTAGATAACTAGTGTGTGATGTAATTTTGAACGGCATACTTCCATTCCACTAATTATGGATTTGATTTTGTGTTTGTAATAATTGAAACATGAACTATTCTATGTAATTTAGTTTATACTTTTAATTATATTATCTTTTGAGTTATATCGTTAAAAGGTAATTATAAAAACCGAAACCGAACAAAAAAAAATGGTTTGGTTTGGTTCGGTTTCTTTTACTAACGGTTTGGTTACGGTTTTCATTTTTAAGAAACCGAAAATAACAGTTTAGTTACGGTTTTGATCGAAACCGAACCGAACCGAACCGAACCGTTTGTATCCCTAGTAATAGTTAAATATCATCTAACTATTAGTTTTTCTCGTTTTTGCTCATACATTCCTAATATATCTTTGTCTGGTGTCACACTTTGGTATTTTAGATTCCATATAACCTGTTTTTTATGCTTAAAATGTCGATCTGTAATTTTTTGTATTTGGGTAAAAAGGATTATGGGTTTGTTGATTTATTTCTATTTTTATTCCTGAATGATGGCTTATTTGATCTTTGTTATGGATCAAGTTATGGGTGTTTGACTTTTGTTTCGACAGCGTGTGGTTGTCAACGGTAAAAAAGAAGCCATGAAGGCATATCGGGCTGCCCGTGAGAAAAGTGATCAGGCTGCTGAAGTGGATGTTGACGATGAGGTTTCATCAGCATTAATAGATAGAGTAAGTCTATAAAGTTTTGAAAAATAAATAACAAAATAATGGATGCATAGTGTTTTCTATTTGCTGGTATTTATTTTGTTGATATTACGTATATTTAATGATTTTGTTAATTTCGCTGGACCTCTGCTTCTTAATTAGCTGATAAATTAAACAAGGTATCGTTGATTTGTTCTTTTACGTAGGATAGAGTAATCATCTCTAACCTTAGGATAATTGCCCCTAAAAACAAGCCCCAACACGGATGGTATCGACATCTCTGGTTCAACAAATGTTCGAATTCGTAATCTTGAAATAAGAACTTGTATCTTCTTCACATTCCCTCCTCTCCTTTCTTTCATTTGTTCACCTAATTATGATATATATATATATATATATATATATATTATGTCATTCTTACTATTTTTTTTGACGATAAATTTAGGTGATGATTGCATTGCAGTTGGTGGGGGCTCATCTAATATAAACATCACAGGTGTGTATTGTGGACCAAGCCACGGTATTAGGTCAGTAGTCCTTCTGCATAAATTTCAGCAGCATTCTGTTTAGTTGGTGCTTCTACTTCATGTTTTATGTTGCAGGTTTGATATTGTACATAGTACTAGCTGATGGAGAATTGGGTACGTCCCGCGATATTGAAGCCCACATGATTCATGTTTATTATTGGAGACGTGGGAAAGAGAGATGACTTATGATATTCTTTAGGATTATTTTAGTATTTTTACTTTTATAATTATTTGTTATTTTAATTATAATAATAATTATTTTTATTTAGGGTTTGAGTTGGCTATAAAAAGCTTGAATGTAACAGACGTCATTAAGTTTTGAGAATATTGATTATATATTTTCTTGTCTCTCTTGTTCTTGTTCTTTTTCTTTCTCTTCTTCTCTTGTTCTTGCTCTTCTCACCCCAAACTCCATCTCTTCTCTATTTATCTCTTTTGTTTCTTTTCTATATCTCTTCTATTTTCTATCTCTATCATATTTTTTTTATTTCTTTCTATTGGTTCTATATCAATTGGTATCAGAGCGAAAGATCCGAGTTGATAACAAACAACTTTCATCATAAACCCTAACCCTAGCCGCTACCTATAAATCGTAAACCCTTGATGCCACTCCTAAACCCTAACCCTAGCCGTTAACCATAACCCTCACTGCCATCTTGAACCTGCAACTTTTATAACCTTTCACACAATTGTTGTCTTCACCAAACCGAACCTGATCTTCATTGTCACAAAACACAAGCCACTATATACATTCTTCACCTTATTCAACTAAAATTTCTAGTTAATCAACTAGCCAAATCCAAAACCCACCACCGCTACTTCACTGTCAACCAACACTAATCTATAATAGTAGTTTATACACTTTATACACATCCCCAACTCTTACTTGAAACAAGACTTCCCATCTATAAATACAAGTTTGATATCAAATCTCTCTTTGGATTGCCTCTTTTCTCTACAACAAACACTACAAGAAAATAGGTTTTTTGCGACAGTCCTTTAGTGACACTCTGCAAAACCGTCGCTAATAACCCTATTATTAGTCACACTTTGCAAAACCGTGCCTAATAACCCTATTATTAGGCACACTCATTTTCAGCCGTTCCAAAAGGCAATAAAATTTTTTCTATCCAACTTAAGCGCTAAAACCACCGCTAAATATATATATATATACATGTATATACATGTATATGTGCAATGTAACCAAAACCCTAATTTCATTTGTTTTTTTCCAGTTTTTCCCATATATTTTGAAGGGCGCCTCCCTCTCTCTCTCTAAAAACGCAAGGAAGCCCTGAAAAAATGGTGGTCCTGTTACCGGGTTGTGGGTCTACTTGTCTTTCATCGGCGTTTAGGGCTTGGACCAACACCGTTTCGTCTCCGCCTTTGGCCATCGCTTCGTCTATGCCTCTCCGACGACGTGACCTTGAAGGGACTTTTAAAAATCTTCACATTCACCTCATTACTCTTCTCAGGTAACCCAATCGAGATCTCACCCCCACATCTCCTAGTTTTTATTTCTTCATCTTCAATTGTACGGCGAAATTGTTTCTTCCGGATTTGTTTTTCCTGTAATTTTTTCTTTAATGTTCTGAATTTTTCCTTTGTTGTTTCTATCTCTCTCTGTATATAGTAGATTAATTTCATACACAAGATTATATTCGATTTGTTTGATTCAACAGTTTGGTTTACATCTATGCTTTGGGGAATGATTATTTGGAGACAAGACATCTAATATGATGATGCTATTAGCTTTTTTCTTACAGAAAGTATTTTTAACATTTTTATTTGTTATTATTCTTATATTTTTTGTATTCTTACGACTTTTTATTTCTTATCTTTTGGTATTTTAAAGAAAAGTTAGGTATAAGAATTAAGTTTATCAGTTTGGGTTAACAGATTCAAATGATGAGTTTGGTCTTTGAGCTATAGATGAATCAATTGATAAAGTTGGATGGGATTTTCCTGGATGGGGGAGTGAAATTGCAGAGAATAAGTCAGGTACAACTGACTCTAGTTTAGGGCTTAAAATTCTTATTTTGACATTGAAGCATTACTTACTAAATTAATTAAAGTTCAATTATCACTTCTCTAATGGAATTGTCAATTATCATTTCATTTTCATTAAGTAGCAGACTGGTTGTATTGCCAGTTATCACTTCGTTTTTATTATTTAGTAGACTCGATGAATTTCCAATTTTTCCTTCATTGCATTACTTAGATTGACTAATTGAATATTTAATCATCACTTCCTTGCCATTACTGAAGCCTGATTGAATTGTCAATTATGGATTCAATGCATTATCTTGGTATCCCTACTGAATTGCCAAGAATTGCTTCATTGCATTACTTAGCTAAACTGATTGAATTCTCAACTACTATTTCTTTGAAGAGGTCTTTGAATCACCATATAAAACATATTTTTATCTTTTTAAATCAAGATTCTGATTCCTTCTCTTACTTGTTACTCCTTAATTTCTCAAATAAGCTTTGATTCATTTCTTCACATGATTGTAGACTTTTTTTTTGGTTTGATAAAATTACCGTGGTACTCTATGGGTTAATAACCCTAGTGTTGAATTTGTCTAAGATAGGTTTTTTTCTCGGTAAATATTGAGCAATTTTACACCTCAAATCGGCAATGGATGGTACACTATTACAGGTACTACTGAAATTCAGTCTTGTTTTGCTCTCACCTTATTCAGTGTGAACCCAAGTATTTCTCTGATTTTAGTAACCAAAAATGTTTGGTCTAAAAACACTCTCACCATGTTCATACTATTTGTTCCAAATCATTCAAGATAATACTTGACCATATATTAGCTCAGTTAAATTTTCTGTTGAATTCCTTTGATTTGTTGTAAACATAGAATTCATGGTTTCAAAGTTTTTTATATTTATTTGGCGAGAAAAAATATGACACTATTTTTTTCAACTCTTGATTAAGTTTCTAATTTTCAGTTTTATAACAATCTAGATACTGCGTATAATATTTGATTTCATTATGGTTGCAACTTTTCTGAAGTTGTATGAAGGAATTCCAGAGGTAGGTTTCAATTTTACATTATTTTATGGAATCCTTTGTTTTTTGTTTAGTCTTTTATTATAGAAATGATTATGTTACAATGTAAGTTCTATTAACAGATAGGTGGGTGGGGTTTCTTAGAAATGAATGTATTGCAGGACATTAACTTCAAGTTTGTGCTTGTGTTTTCTACATTGATAATGTTACTTTTGGGCTATAATTTATTGCATTTTTTGAAATTTTTGGTTCAATACATTGGGATCAAATTGTAGATATTTCTGGGATTTGTTATATATTGGTTTATTGACTTATTAGCTGAGTAGTTATTCAAATGGAAGCATTAGGATTAGTCAATTTGTAAAGCAGCTAGATTGTATTACTCATTTTATATACTGCAAAATTGTGCCTTTCATTTTACTGGTGGTATGGGAGAGTATATTTTTGTTGGATTTGTTCTTTAGTAAATGTGGGATACCAATTAACACATGTATTTTGTAATTTACTTTCAGGAGCATCTTGTTAGAACTGGTATGTTGTTGTGTTTGGAGAGCAGAACAAACCAGCTCTTATTATTTACCTTCAAGAGCATTTTGTAAAGTCAGATTTTGGTTTTGAAGATATTGCATCTAAATGGCAAGTCCTGGCCTTCCAGGTTGGTGCTGATTTTTGTGTATGGCTGTTTTTTTTTGGAAATAAGTGTACATTTTCCCTCCCTGTTTTGCTTTTGTGCAATCATATAATGACTAAAGAAAAATTGCTGATAGACCAGCATTTATAGCCATTTTTTGCCTCATGACATAGTAATTGACACGGGGTACTTTTGTTTCAATCCTTGTCTCATTTATTTTAACTACTTGAGCCTTGAATCAGGTATTTCTTTTATGAAAAGTTTTATGATTTTTGCATGTAAAATGGATTCTTGATCTTAAGCATGACATACTAGAAAGTGTATAGAATTCTATCAAAACATCATCAGCAAGAACATCGTCTCTAAGAATCTTTGCTTAAAAGTTCCATAGTTTCTCTGCAAATGGTTGTTCTTTGTGGAATGTTTAATTTAAAATATTGTATGATGGTTGTTTGGTTATTGCTGTTATTTATGGACTATTTTTTATCTTTGGTATGATAGACTAAAAGTTGACTTTATTCTTGGTCAAAATCATGGTCAAATACAGGACCTATCTCAAACCATATGTACCCAGAAATACCATTAGTATATAGCACTTATATTCATCAGGCAATTGATGTGTTTACCTGATCTATGAATTAGATTCATATACATGAAATCTAGTGTACTGGAGCATCGTTTCATGCTTACTAGAGGTTGTGGATAGTCATGGTAATTCTTTTTCTCACATTTAGTAAATTGATAAGTAAAAAACAATATTATTGGTGATTGCTTTACTCATTGGACTGATTCAATTTTTTATATTGGACTGAATGAAATTTAATTTGTTTTCTTTGTGATATTGAAGGTGAAAATAGTGCAAAAGTATACAAAAACTCTTCATGCGTTAAAAGATGAAAAATTCAATAACAAACAACCATGGAAATTAAACCCAGCAGTAACATCAAAAACAGAGGCAATCAAATGATTTATTACATTCACCAATTCAACAGCTGCAAGCAAGACATTCACCTTTGAAAATGCAGCAACATCAGTCGTCCTCAAGGCAGTCAAACTTAGGGGACTACATTTTTTCTTTTGTATTTTTTTTTGTTATATTTTAGATGTTGGTACAAATACTTTATTATTTTTATATATAAAGCAATTCATTTTATTTCAAGAGAAATTTCATTGAATTGTTTTCATGATAACTGGTGATATGTATTTGTGTGGTTATTGAACAGTCAAAATGACCAATTACTGAAAAAATACTAATTAAACAGCAAAATACATGGAAAGTCAAAAAAAAAATAAAAAAAAATAAAGGGTTTTAGCGACAGTTTTTGTGGTTTTTAGGGACGGTTTGTACCGTCACTAATAACTTATTTTTAGGGACGGTCTGTACCGTCGCTAATAACTTAGTTTTAGTGACGGTCTGTACCGTCACTAATAACCTAGTTTTAAGGACGGTCTATACCATCGCTAATAACTTAGTTTTAGGGACGGTCTGTACCGTCCCTAAAACCCTGGTTTTTAGTGACGGTAGAACCGTCGCTAATACCCTGTTTTTTAGCGACGGTATTGTAAATATCGTCGCGAATAAGCATTTGCGATGCTAGTTTTTGCGACGGTCCAGAAAGTGTATTAGAGACGGTTTAAGGGCTTTTAGCGACATATTGGACTGTCCCAAAAAACCATATTTCTTGTAGTGAAAATTAGGGCGCAAAATATCTATATGAGGAGAGCGATAGAAGGGCGAGCAACAAAAGAAGATAAGATAGAGGGGAAGACCGTGAGATCCATGGAGTCAAGTTCACCACCAACGATGCAATCACTGACACCCATGGACAACTAAACGGTAACTATGATTTCTAGCAAAACCCTAGATCATGTAATGTACTCTATCGTTTATTTATTTTTAATGTGAAAGGGGAAGCTAAAGAGCACTCCTATAATGATTATGTAGACAAGAGATTTGTGCTTCATGTTTAAATAAGAATTTTCATTTTATCTATTCTAGATTGATTTCATGTTAATTCTTGCACAACTGCACCTAATTGCTACGCGCTTGAACTCCGAAAGTTAGGTTGTTAGTTATCTATATAATGGTACTTAAAACATGAAACTTTAGTTTGGACAGTTCATGCTAAGAGAATATGAAATGGATGTATTTTTAATTTAATGCAAGTAGGAGTAGTATAGGGTAATGACATATCTAAATCATGTTTGATCTGAAGATGAATTGTGACCGAGCTCGGTTAAATGTAACCTTTGATGGGGATTAGAAGCTTGCTTACCACGACACCAATCTGATTTGTAGGAGATGTCTCTCCCTTTCACAAAAAAAAATGAATAACATGTTTACATTACGAAGCTAGTGGTGGCGCTAGATACGCCCTAGACTTTTTCTCTATTAATTTTTCTCAATTTTTCTTTACTTGTTTTATTTAGTTTAGTTGTTTATTTAATTAGTTTAATATCAAAAATCAAACTATCTTTACAATTCAAGAATATTATTTTATTAAAATTTAGAGTACGACTTAATCTATGTGGGATCGATACACCCTGTCTCAAGCTATATTATAGTATGAACTTACTCGTACGCTTGCGATAGGCAAAACGAGATCATATTTAGGGTCTATTTTTAAACATATTTTTAGCCGACCTACTGAGCCGATCAATATTTGTTTCTCCCAATCGATATTTGTGAAGTCTTCCTTTTCTTCAGTCAATTCATCATTCCCCACATCTTCTTGTTTTGACTTTTCTCGTGAGGTTTCATTATTTGCCTCAAATTGTTCCTCTATTTGATTATAATCATCATCCTCGTCCTCATAAGTTATATAGGCTGGACAAGTTTTCTCTTTACTAAGGGATCCTAGTTCAACTATAACTTGACTCATTGGATCAACTACTGCTTGACGTGGTCATTCATCTTCTCTTCTATTTAAAACACTAGTTAGTTGCCCTACTTGGGTTCCTAACTTACAAAGGGACCGTGATTGAGAGTGGAGTAATTGTGATTTAGCTTTTAACGTGCTAAGGGCAGTCAAAACACTATCTTCAAAATTATTTGTCTAGGGAGGTGAACTTGGAATTAGATTTGGAATAAAATCTTCATATTGAGGTTGATTTAAATCATACAAATAAAATTCTTGATTATCTAATGGCAAGTATGAATTGTCTACCTTGTATGAAATCTTATCACACTCACGAGTGGTTGCTTCAATATTTCCTAGGGCAGCTAAAACCTTATCTTCAAAACTCACTAGCTCTTGGGGAAAATATTGTTTTGACTCCTCAAATTGGAATTTATTAGAGGGTTGAGGGTAGTACTCTTGATTATATGATGAAAAACCTAATCCTTGATCACATAATTGAGAGCTCAATGGTTGATTGAAATATCGTGGATCTTTATTTAAGCTTTCATATTGACTTCCCATGTATGGTTGGTGATATGAAAACCCGGGATCGTCTAACCAACCCGGATTATATGTATTATAATATGAAATATTGACCGAATTAGTGTAGGTGTTATACTTTTTTTAAAAAAAAAAATTATATTATTTTAATACTAATAAATACAAATAAAAAGAAAAAGAAATAAAAATTAAGCAAGAAAAGTAAAGTAGAATTGTGCAATAATGTTAAATACAATTAAAACTCACAAACGGTCGAGTCAAGCAATCGTCACTGCTTTTCTGGTTCTCCTTCCGCTTATTTCATTGTACCTCGTCAAAACACACAATTCAACTTTTTTTAAAAAGAATAAAATAAAAATAAAGCAAGTAAATAATCTAGCTACAATAATTATTCGAAAGTATAGAAAATCGATAGTCCTCGGCAATGATGCTAAAAACTTGATCGGTGGCCAAACTTTTATTAGTTTAGCATACTAGACTGGAAAAATAAATAATGATAATGATAATAGTGTGTGCAAATAAACCCTTAAAGTTGACATAGTTTTCTCTATCGCAAGTGCATGAATCAATCGTAGTATAGTATGTTTATGATAAGGTATATCGTATCCATAGGGACTAAGTCGTACTCTAAATTATAATAAAGTAATACTCTTGAATTGCTAAGATAATTTGATTTGTGTTTTGATTATTAACTAATAAACAATTAAAGTAAATAAAGCAAATAAAGATAGATTTGATTTATAAACAATAAAGATAGATTCAAGGGTATTTCTAACTCCACCGCTAACTGCATAATATAGACTCATATTTATTCAATTGCAAATGGCAATCCATCATATGGGGATCAGATATAGGGTTGCAACATTGGCAAACCCTAATCCCAAAAAAGAAACAATTTATCCGACTTGGCTACAACCCATCTTCGAATAAAGTATGACTAGTGCATGCATTTATTCTACAACTACTCCTAAAACAATAAATAAAAAACATGTCTATATCATCTTCTCTTAGCATGACTTGTCTAAATCTAGATTGCATGTTAATGACCACCATTATGTAGAAAATCATGAATTAAACATCCGAGTTCTAGTCCATATTGAATAATTATGATTGAGTAAGATAAAATATTCATTCAAGCTAAGACAAGACATAAAATAAATAAAGAATCTCATATTGAATCTGATGTGTTCACTCATCTACACAATCATCACATATGTGTCATTTAGTTTTCCCTAATATAATTGAAATAAATAAAAGTTACATTACTTGGCTAGGGTTTTGTTAAAAACCCTAGATACCCGTTTATCCGCTTATAGTTGTGGTGATCTCCATTGTTGATGTAGACACCGTCTCCATGATCGTTGATTTTCCTTTGCCGAGACACGCAATTCCGTGCATTTATTGTATGATCTTTGATCTAGAATCTCCCCTTAAAAAGATGGAAGATGAAGTATATGGAGGGTAGATAGATAGATACAGAACTATGAACCCAATCTTTTAATTTATAGAGGTTGATAAAGTCCTGTCTGAATAGGGATTATTTTTCCTTAAAGTAAATCATTTCCTTTTGTGAATTGATGAGAAACGAAGTGAAATATGATCATAATATGCTTAAAATATGTCCCAAGGTATATTGGAGTGTAAACCAAGTCAAACATGGTCCACCTATTAAGTTTATTCTGTCCAAATATCGAGTACTTGGTGGAATTCTACCAAGTACTCGAAGCTGACCCGCAGAGATTTTCAGCTTCGACCATGCTGCACTATTTTGATCATATCTGGAGCTACGGGAGGTATTTTTATGTGATTCAAAAGGAGTTGGAAAGCTGACTTCATGGAGATGAGTTTAAGATTTTGAATAACTCCATTTAATGATGTTTTCATTAAGTCAAGGTGGTTTGAATGAGACTTCTGGAATTTGGCTTATCGAGTACTCGGTGGCTTCTTGATGTTGCGCAATGGTGCGCAAGTTCACACATAGTTCTGGCCATTTTTCCTTAAATGCGCAAGTTCGCACACTTATGCACTCACTAAGTATTCGGTGAAGGCACTGCCCCGTATAAAAGCACCAATATAATGATATTTGTAGACATAATAATGTATAGTTAGGAGCATTAAATATACAATATTTGGCTCCTATCAGGACCAGATGCACACCTTCGGGTACATCGACATCGACCCTAAGACGCTTAACGTCAACTATGGTCTTTGATTTCTCAGGGAGAAGGGTGACGACGAAAGGAGCAGGGGTGGGCAGGATCTCTAGATCCTCATCATCAGATAAGCTAACCTCAGCAAGCAACTCAGGATTGGCGGAAGAGCTAGGAATGTCAGGGTTTGCTGAAGTAGTTGGAGGTATGGGTGATCCCAAATGAATTGAAGAAGGGTTGCTACTAAGGTTCTCAGTGTTGGTTCCATAGGACATAACCACCTCACTCACCGAACGAGTATCATCACTCCCGAACATTTTTCACAGAAAGATAAAAAAGACAAATGGGGGGAGAAGATAGAAAATTGAAAATAAACAGAGATAGACTTACACAAAAGAAAATATAGGGTGTAAAAGGTCTTCGGTAAAGAAAAACGCTCCGATGAAGAAATTCTCCGGTGGAATCTAAGGGCTACATTAGCAAGGCGATCCAGCAAAGGTATTTGCAGCAAATGGCAATAGAGAATCATAACAGAAAATATGAAAGCAAAGTGAAATGGTTAGTCCAGGTTTTATAGAGGTGTATAGGCATGCCATAAGTTACGCACGAAGTTCGAAGGTCGTGTGTTGTGTATCGAGCCGTCATGGAGCGAAAAACTAGGTGATTGAAGCCTCACATTTCAAATTCAAATGATGACCACCTACTAAAGCAATAAATGATCTACCACGTCATCACCTCTAGTCGCCATTTTCAAAATAAAACAATATTCACAAATACATGTATATATACTTGGTCATGAGCCTATAAAATAAGTCACAGGCCCATAACCTCGGGGGGTGTGTAATAGTGAAAAATATGTGGCCCAAGTAGACTGGGCCATCATAAGGACCGATTGGCCATACCCATTGTATCTTCTAGAAGATGTGTGGGTTGCAAGGAATAGATCAACATCAAATCCCATGAATGAGGGGATTGAAATTAAGATGGAAAGAGATATAGATAAATCGCTTGATAAAGGGGTTAGATTGGCTTCCCTGATGGGCTAAGGCCCATAAAAAATATGTATATATACAAGATCAAGCAGTAATAAAATTTAAAATTCAATTAATTATATATTGTGTATTTTTTCTACATCTACATATATACAATAAGCTTTTTAGTTCTCCACTAGAGTAAAAGTAGCATGAAATGTCTAGAAAGAATTTAAAGTTCAAATTGTTTAAGGAAACTATATTTAGGGATTGAAAAAGGTAGTAAAATATTAAATATATATTAGATTTCATGAAACAGTCTTCAGGTAGTTCTAAATGTGCTGAGAAGGAATATTTTCTAGTTGCAAAAGTGCAATTAATGGTTAATATAAGACTAAGAAAGTCCGTAGCACCATCATCCAGCTAACTATATAAAAATTAATGAATAATATTTTGATCATGCCCTATGAGGACCAAATTCGTCCTTCTGCTGATGTGATTTAAAATAACATAAAAACGTGATTAATTTTTTTATAAAAGGAAGTGAACAAAAAATTCATAAAAACAGTAATTAGTGTTAATTTATTAAAAAAATTTTTAAACCGTGTGTCCAAATTATATAGGACCACATCAACAGAGGTTTTCATGAAACATGACCCAAGTATATTGATGAAAATTAATTATTAACTGTTGTTTTAGAGGTAAATCTAAAATTATTACTTGAAATAGCTACATTTTTTTTTTTCAAATGGGAGCATTCATAAAGAAAATGGTTTATTTCATTTACACCCATTGAGGTATACTTTTATTTTAATCAGACCCCCTTACAATTGAGATTTGAAAGTGTCATCATTTACACCCCCTGAAGCATAACTTCAGCCTGAAATTTTATTTTAATACCTAAACTACCCTTAATGTTATCCAGGTTGTATTTAAAAACAAGAATTGAATTTTTTATCAATCCCCTCATTTTAAAACTGAAAAATAAAAAATTAAAAGAAATTGAAACTGAAAAATAAAAAATTAAAAGAAATTAAAACTGAAAAATACAAAATTAAAAGAAACTACAACTGAAAAATATGAAATAAAGCTAAAAAAATAAAAGAATAAAGGAAATTAAAGTTGAAAATAAAAAATTAAAAGAAATTAAAACTGAAAAATAAAATATTAAATGAAATAAAATCTAAAAAATAAAAAAATAAATTAAAGTTGGAAAATAAAAAAAATAAAAAAATTTAAAATTGAAAAATATGAAATAAAGCTAAAAAATAAAAGATTAAAAGAAATTAAATTTGAAAAATAAAAAAACTAAAATAAATTAAAGCTGAGAAATAAAAAATTTTAAAAAAATTTAAAACTGAAAAATATGAAATAAATCTGAAAAAAAAAATATTAAAAAAAAATTAAAGCTGAAATATTGAAAATTAAAAGAAATTAAAACTGAAAAATAAAAAAATTAAAAGAAATTAAAGCTGAAAAATAAAAAACAAAAAATAAGTAACATATATAAATAAATATATATATATATATGTATGTATGTATGTATATAATAAATATATAAAACCCTAGTTTTTGGCTGGGGTGGGGGAAGAGAGGCGGCGCGACGACCTTGTTGCCAGAGGTGGTGGTGTTGGGGGTAGGGGTGGCGGGTCTGGTGGTGTATTTTTATGTGTGTTGGGGGGTGGGGGTTTGTGGTCCTGGTGTAGTGGCGGTAGGGGTGATGGTGGTGGCGGGTCTAGTAGTGCTTTTATGTGTATTTATATATATATGGGGGGTGGGTTGGATATAGGGTTTAGGGTTTGGATATAGTGTTAACACTATTCTATGATTAAATTGATTTAAAAAGTATTTGAATTTAAGATATTTTAGACATTTCATATCATGAAAGGGTGTGACTGAAGATTCTCAAACCTAAGAGGTCCGATTGAAATAAGAGCAAATCCGAAAGATGTAAATGAAATTAACCCTAAAAAAACTAAAACATTGGATATTCTTTTATTTATTTAAGTGCACACTCTTGTACCAACAAAAGTTTCCTCAACAATTTTGAAAAAAAAAAATTTATATATATTTTGCGCACCCTACTAATTGTAATTACCGACTTTCTTGCCATTAAAAAGAAAAAAGTTACGAGTTTTCCGCCATTCCATACTTTGAAATTTTAGAGCTTCATTGGAACACATAAAATTTATTACATGAGAAAGTGATGAATTTCACGTATGATTGTTATATAAATTTAAGAAAATATACAACAAACCATTTTCTTGTTAGAGCGATTAATATATATTTATATCTATTTTTTCAATTTTTGTAAATTGGAACATTGAGATCATGAATTATTTGTCGGATTTATGACACGGTGTTACTTCACTATTGTTCAATGGTCTGAGAAGGTATTTTAAATGCATCAAAATATTGAGAAAGAATGAAAAAAAAAACAAATTATTACAACATTCAAGTCTTCCGTTATGCTTCCATGAATTGATATTTGCATCTGTTTGAGTACAACAAAGTTCTTATGGTAAATAATACAAAACCACAATTATTATTATAGATCACAAAAGCAGATGCGAAGACACTCTTTATGATATTCCCTCCGAACCAAAATTAGTGTCCATTTTTTCTCATTTTCTTGTCTTAAAATAAATGTCCATTTTTTAAAAGTCAGCATTTTATTTGATCAATTTACTAATTTAACCTTCAACCATTAAAGTTATAAGACATATACACTATAAACCATCACATCCCTACGATGAGACTATGCGTAAAATTCGTATTTCATTCACTAACACTACAACAAAAGTCATCTTATTAAAAAATTAATTCCCAAAATGGACCTATAATTTGGGATGGAAATAATTTCAGAATTCATGTTTTATTGAGCATGTTATCTCATTTTAAAATTGGTTTTGGTGTGCGACACAAATATCAAGATAAATTAAGTTTTCAGTATAGATCTTCTATTTTTCTAATTATTTTCACTTAGTAACTCATTCTTAAAATTGAAAACTATTGTTCGTGACATCAGAAACTACAGATTACATTATAAAGGAAAATAAAAATATAAAATAATTGGAAACAATACTGTAACTCTTAATATGTTCTTAGCATACCAGACTTTAGCCTTATCTCTCAGCTGGTGGAAGCTTCTGCTCTCATCTAGCTTGGCAACCTTCTACGAGATTCAATATTGCCTCTGCTTGGGATGAACTGCAACAGAGAATCAAAGTGGTTTCTGAATATCCTTGATAAAGAGCCTCCATAAATCTACTATTATTAGATTTTTAACTTATTTGTGTTTAATATATATAATCCAAATTAGTATTAGATTTTAGTAATGGAGTTTGAATATAAGGCTTATTACAATTGAATTGTATTAATAATATATAAGTAAAATCTAAGACATAACATATAAAATATAAAATTTAAAAACATAAAATAAATAAAACAAGTTTGGAGTTAAAATATAGAATGAAAATTAAAAATTATATAAAATACTAAAATTTTAATTAAGTAATTGACAAATTAGTTTAGTTTTACTTCTCAAAAAGAAAAAGAAAAAAAGAATTAGGAATATAAAAATTGTTATCTTAGATGTTAGTTTTTCTAACTTGCTCGTTGGATATTAACATACTGCAAAAGCTTAATATTAATTTTTTTTTTCTTTTTCTTTTAATGAATATTTTTGAAACGTGTTTGGTTATTATTAATACACGACATAGATAAAGCAAGACCCCCAAATAACAAAAAAACAAAAACCAAAAAAAATTGAAAGAAAGGTGATCGATTGGTCCCGGCCACCCGAATTGCGAGTTTGGGTTTCAACCCGAACCCATTTTTGGTTTAAGATCATCAAACCCAAATCAAAACCTGCTTCGTGTTGGATCTGTATTGGCGGCCGAAAAAACTAAATACCCTAGCAAACCCAAGCCTTGAACATTTGAAAAAATAGCCGTTGGAGCTTCCTCTGTAGCCGTTATCAACTTAGAAGATCTCAAAACCTCATCATTCAACACCCAAATTAAGAATCGATTCAAACCCTTTTCATATTGTTGCTTCACGAATAAAGGGTTTATTTAGATTTGGAAGATGAAGAAGATTGTGAAATCGCCCAATCCAGAGTTTAGGCATGGCTTCAGCACCGTCTCGGCTCCAATTTTCTAACAGGTCAGCAACTCTCAAATTTCCCAATACTAATTTGTTGCTACATCGTATCATATATGTGTGTGTGTGTGTGGCAAAATTGGATGAATGCATATATATATATATGGCGCCAAATTTTGAACAGAGTATATTGCCGTTTTCAACGGTAACATATCCAGGAAATAGATTCTGGGTCGTTTAAGAAATTACTTGGAAGCTAAGCAAAATAAAATAGGAAACTAGAGAAATAATTTCCTATTAGGAAAGTAGAGAAATATTTCCCTATTAGGAAACTAGATACATCTAACAGGAAAGTAGAGAAATACTTTCCTATTAAGTTAAGCCTACATACATCTACAGATTATTTAGATTTTAATCTCGTACTACAATTCCTATAAATAACACAAAATTCAACAATACAATACATACGCTTGACGAGATGGGAAGAGACATCAAACGGTGGAAGAGAGGAAGGAAGTTGGGTAGTGGAGGTTTTGGTTCTGTTTTTTTAGCAGAGGTTTATAATGAGTCTCATAAGTATTGTCCTTTTCTTTTGGCTATTAAATCAGCAGAGCTCTCTCTGTCCCGCTCTCTTCGAAAGGAATCAAAACTTCTTCAACAATTTCAAGGCTGTCCCTACATCATTCGGTGTTTCGGGGATGAAACTTCTACTGAGAATGGTATTCAGCTCTTCAACATCTTGTTGGAATACGCATCAGGCGGTAGCTTGGCGGATCGTATCAAGAGTTTCGGATTGTCCTATTATGAAGTTAGAAGGCACACCAAGACTGTGCTTATGGGTCTCAGTCATATCCACAGTCAAGGTTATGTTCACTGTGACATAAAGCCCCATAATATCCTCCTTGTAGCTACTGATGATGAGCGAAGTTATGAAGAAACAGCGAAACTTGCGGATTTGGGACTGGCCATGAAGACTGCCAAGAGAGCAAGTCTCAAAATGAGGGGTACAACTATGTATATGGCCCCGGAATCTCTTTGGTATCGAGAGTACCAGCCTCCTTCGGATATTTGGGTACTTGGGTTCACTGTTTTAGAGATGATCACCGGGAAAAAGCCGTGGAATTGTGAGCCCCATACGGAGCCTTTTACTCTTCTTTACCGCATTGGCTGGGGGAACGAACTGCCAGAAATTCCAAGTTGGCTGGCAAAAGAGGCAAAGGATTTCTTGCGCAAGTGTTTGGTGGATGATCCAAAGGCACGATGGTCTGCCGACATGCTCTTAGGCCATCCCTTTGTGTCATCTATAGACAGCGGTACTGTGGTTGTTGAGGGAAGAAAAAGGAAGGTTCTCCCAAGTGAAACAAGAGACACCACATGTGTCTTTTCATCTCAGGGTCAACAAAATGGTAGAGCATCCATTTGCAAGAAGAGACGAACAATGGAAGAGTTTCAAGGAGTAAAACAACTGCCTAACGTAACATCCTACGAAAATTACCCGGGAGTGGAGAGAGGTGCTGCTGCTGCAGTCTATAATGGTTCCAGAGATCATTATTCCAGTTTCACATTAGGGTGGTTTTTCTGAAACTGCTTACCTTGAGCCAAAACAATTCTTGCTCAGACTAGCCTAGTTAGCTTTGGTGTTTTGTATAGGAATAACAGGCCCTTACTGTTTCTTTTCTTTTCTTCCAAGTCCTAGGCTTGTTGCATTTGGATGTATACTTTGAATTGTACTTATTTTTACCTTATTAATCCATAAGCCTATTATGCATGCTACAGTTTAGGCGGTTGATATTCACTTAATTCTGGGTTAATTTTAGCTTTTCTGTGTTATTCTTGTTGTTCTGATGGTAGCTTATTATTTTTGGTAACTTGGGTTTGTATGGAGTTTGCTTCTTTATATGGCGTTCCTCTCTAAGCTTTTGATGAGCGTGTTGAACTTTGTCCTCGGGGGATGCTATGTTCAGTATATTTCCTTCCTCCTAAATTCAATGTCCATTTATATAGGACTTATCTGGAACCTGATGATGGTTGTATTAATTCGAGTTAAGATTTATATATAAAAGGGTTTTTTATTTATTTATTTATACAGGTTTTTATTTGAACACTTGCAGATTTGATATTGTGGAGGGAAAAAATGTAACCGTGGGAATACTTGGTAACTCGGAATGTCTGAGGAATCTATCAGTAAGGATTTAGAACAAGTTTTTGTGTCTGAGGCTGTGTTTTCTGTTTGCTGCTAAATTCCTACTACTTTAGATGTAACCTTCTGTTTATTTAAATTGCTTTGTTGCTACTCAACTTTATTGTTTCCTTGTCTTTGATTCATGATATGGGGTTCCTCTTTAAGTGTTTCATGTGTAGTTAAGCGTTTCAGAGATTGTTTTTGGAGTCTTTGGGAACTGAGAGTGTAATTTGTAATGATGTGTGGCATGCAAAACATCTGTTGCATTCTAAAAATCAGTTTTCATTTTTAATTTAAGGAGGTAGTTTCTTCTGACTTATTTATGCTTATTTTGGCATCTTTTGATTGTTTCTGGATTTCGGTCTCTGATAAGTTTTGCATGTGTATTTAAGGAGGGTTTGTAGTATTAATGGGGATTTTCTATTTAAGGGAAATGAAATGCTCAACTTCTCTCCTAATGTTAGCTTTTCATTTGTTTGAGATCCTTTTTCTTTTTTTTTTCCTGTTGCTCTGGGCTTGGTAGTTTTCATGAATGTTTTTGCCACTTCTTGAAGAAAAGATGGTGTAGCAGAGCCATGGTGTGTCATTAGCTTAGTTGAAGTTGTGTGAGTCTGTGACATGAGTTTGTTCTTATTAATAGTGTTGAAAGTGGGGTGGGAGAGTTTGTGGGGATGGCATAGCAGACATTTTTGACTTTTTGGCACTCCACAAATGTGTTGGTGGGAGAAAAAATAGCATTGTTTCTGGAAGGAAAGGCTTTTCTTTGTCAAAGTTGCCAAATTGTTTTTTTCCCTGCTGCTCTGGGCTTGGTCAAATACTGTTCACAACAAGAATTGCTAGTGTGGCTTCCACCTCTTGTTCCCATGGTGACATGTATGCTATGAAAGCATTGTCTCCAGAAGAGTCTCGAAATCTATTTGATTTGAAGACATTCCATAGGAGCAACTGCCCTCCTCATTTGGAAAAACTCTCAGAAAGGATCTTGGAAAAATGTGAGGGGTTGCCACTTGCAGTTGTAGCAATTGGTGGTGTTTTGGCTAACAAGAGAATGGATGAATGGGAAATGGTTCTGCGGCAGCCTTTGTGCGGAGTTAGAAGGCAGAGACAAACTGCAGAGTATGAAAAAAATACTCTCTCTCAGTTACGATGATCTTCCTTATTATCTAAAGATTTGTTTCTTGTACTTGAGTGTATTTCCGGAAGATTATCAGATGGATAAGATGAGACTGATTCGACTTTAGACTGCAGAAGGATTTGTAGAAGCGAGAGCAGGAATGCCCATAGAAGAAGTTGCTGAAAGCAACCTTGCTGAGCTTGTTAATAGAAGCTTGGTCCAAGCGGCAACGACATATAGAGATGGAAGGCTTAGAACTTGCCGCATCCATGACCTTTTCCACGACATTATTACTTCAAAGACGAGAGAACAAAGCTTTGCAGCTATTATTGTTAATGAAGGAAACAACACAAGCTGGCCTGAAAAGTTTCGCCGCCTATCAATCCACTATAACCTGGTGAGCATGCAGCAAACAAATGATTTTTCTCAACTTCGTTCATTGCTGATGGTCAGAGTGGCAGAGCCTCTATCCAAATCATCAATGCCTATATTATTCAATGGTGGTGTGAGGTTGTTGAAGGTTTTGGACCTGAGCGGGGCTGCTTTAAAGACATTTTCAAATGCAGTTGTGAAACTAATTCACCTCAGGTATTTAAGCTTGAGGGAAACAAAGATGGCAACTGTTCCCAAGTCCATAGGAAAGCTTGTGAACCTTGAAACATTGGATCTCAAGGGTGCGTTGGGTTTCAAAGACTCTTAGGTGAAGCATTTTTCATCTATTAATTCTAAGAAGCAGTTTGTCTCTAGAGAAAATTTGTTCTGCTAATAAAGTGATAGAACTAGAATTAAACCGAGAAAAGTAAAGGGTACCGAGGTAGATGTTCCACAGAGAACTGGTTAGTCGTTGATATTTAACTTCATTCTTTTTCTTTCTGTGAGTTTATCCTTGATGTCCTTGGCTTTGTTGGTAGTTGATTGTTATTCTGATGGTAGTTTTAGTAGATGTCAGTGTTTTAGTTTTCTCCCCTATTCCTGATAATTATGCTTATGAAGTACCTGACACTATTAGTATAGGTATGGAAAATATGTCCAACATGTTTGATCTGACCTGCTTCTGAAAGCCTATCTAGTTATTAAACAATTTATATAATTGTGGACAAATTCTCTAACTATTGCGTTATTGTTTCAACACTAATGAAGTATTCATGTTCAACAGAACCATAGATTTTTATTTATTTATTTATATTTTATCTAAAGACACTGGCTTCAAAACATTGGGTTTGTCTTACATAAGTTTACGGTTGTGAGTAGTTTCATCATTCAAGAACAGTCTAGAGGAAACAAAAAAGAAACTAGGAACATCCCTGCCAAAGATGGGTACAATTTTCATACATCATCATCCAAATTCTCTTCCACTAACTTCGGAAGAGGATATATAGAAAGAGTAAAAGTGATGACTGCTACGAGAAATGTAAGTTATTGAATCAAGAGTTTTATCTGCAAAATTAGTGATATGAATCATTTGATATGATGTTTATATATATATACACACACATGTACATATAGAAAGAGAGGAGGCTAAAAAGTGAGTACCTGAAAGGGATCAGAGGAGTGTTCGAATGCGATCTCGGACTGCAAAACCTTGAGGAGATTCAACTCTAAGTAGGATCCAAATATGATATAAAAGTAGAGTTCAATCTCCCAAACTGATACTTCTTTAAGTCCGGTTTCTTTTCTGGTTTGACTCGAAGTTCATAAAACAGGACAGGAAATCTAAGAGGAAGAGAAAATTGAATGAGGACTTTTTTTTTTTTTTTGATAAGTAAAAAAAATGAATGAGGAGTTATGTAGGACTAATGTGGTTTCTCAAATATCAGTCTCACATCAATGGAGTTTATGATAAAGAACGGGGTGAGTTTGAAACACACACGGCCCACCTTTATTATTAGAGACGTGGGAAATAAAGATGATTTTAGGGTTATTTTAGTATTTATTTATCATTTTAATTATATTATTTATTACTTTTATTTAAGGTTTGAGTTGCTTATAAAAGGCTTAAATGTAACAAACATCGTTAGTTTTTGAGAATATTGATTATATTGTTTCTTGTCTCTCTTGTTCTTCTTTCTCTTATCTTCTGTTGAAAATCACTTTCTAAAGACACGCCCTCGGTACAATATTGACGATCTCACAAAGATTGGATTACAGTGAATTTCCATTTACTAATCTCTTCTTTTGTGGAATCGATTCCCCTTTGACTGTACAAGAATATGTGGAGCTCAGCATGTCTGGAAGTACAGGAGAACGTTCTTTTGCTGATATTATTACCAGTATTCAATATTGGGTCATTCATAGCATTACTATACCTTCCTTATTCATTGCGGGTTGGTTATTCGTCAGCACGGGTTTAGCTTACGATGTGTTTGGAAGCCCTCGACCAAACGAATATTTTACGAGGTAATTAACATGCCCATGATCAACACAAATAATGAGAGAACGAAACTTTTATTTCTAAAACTCACACCTTTCAAAAATACAAAACTCTCTCTTTTTCCTTTCTTTTCTATGCTCTAGCTTCTAATTCTTACACTACCATATCACATGTATATATAGAACTGAAACATATAAACTGACAAACAAAATCACTTCATGGCAGCCATTATTGACTTCGGTGGATAGACTTGCATTATCTTCACGCATGCTTTGTGCAGCCACTCACGCATGGTCTTGATAGCAGCTTATTTGGACTTTCAATGGATAATACCTATCCTATCATCTGGCTTCTTCACGAAGCAAGTTTACTTTCCAACATCCCACTTTAAACTTGATTCGGGAATCTTCTGCAATCCTTCCATCTTTCTCAGTCTTGTAGATTCGTCTTGGAATTTTTGCATTCCTTGCAACTGACTTTGCCTCTCTCTTGTCCAGTTTTGCACAGAGATGGTTGACTCTCTTCTTCATAGTCAAGTCCATGACTAGCGACAAGCACCTTGAACTGAACCGAGTCGACCTGCCTGAACTCTGAAGAGATACCATTTTCTTTCCTTGCACTTCCTTTCCCTAGAACCATTACCGAGGCATTACATTCCTTCCTCAAACTATTGAACTCGTCTGGTTTCACTTTTCTACTCTTGTAGTCTTTCACAAATAGGCGAGTTTTGTATCTCTGAACTTCGCCTTTTCCACTTCTCGTCTTATGGACACACTTCAACCCAGTTGACTTATGATCTTCTGGTGGACTACACTGCTTCTTCTCTATGGTGAACTTCTCTTCATCCATATATGTCTTCCATTTCTTCTTTTGATTGGCTTCGGTGAAGCTAACCGGTTCTTCTTCTAACTTCTTCTTGTCAGGAACGGGTGCAAATTGTGTCACTGTTGGAGGCACTGCTTCAACCTCATCTCGTGGCACTGTTGGTGACACTTCTTCTATTTCATTCTCTTCTTCTTCAATCACGAGCTACTTGGGCTCGTTTTTTCTTCAAATATCCAGCTAACATGATTCTTATATTGAGCCATCAATATCATTCCGTTTAGCTCATTTGTGTCTTTCTCTGCAAAGTACACATGTTCGTCATTTTCATCTTCTTCTGTTAGCTCACTTCTGCATTCACGGGCATAGTGGATGTATCTGTTGCAGTTATAACACTTAACTTTTCTTTTCCCATCTTCACCTTCTCGTCTTTGATAGCCACGACCTCTACCTCGACCTCTTTGTGAATTTCCCCATTTCTCTTCTCTGGCTGAGAACTTTGACAGCAGGACTCGCTTGTCCTTTGGGATGCTTGAGGTATTATTCTTCTCGATTCGTTGTTCATGGATTTCTAGCGTGGCTTGTAACTCGTCAACCGTCATGCCATCCAAATCCTTCGATTTTTCAATGGCTACAACCACAAACTCAAATTTTGAATTCAGCGATCTCATTATCTTTTCGAGCACACGTACATCTTTAATCTTTTCTCCACATTCTCTGATCTGATTCACAATTGTCAATATTCTGGTAAAGTACTCATAAATTGACTCTCTTTCCTCCATCTGCAGCAATTCAAATTCCCCCCTTAGACCTTGAAGTCTAATTTTTATCGTCTTTTTAATTCCTCGATTTGCTTTACAAAGAATTTCCCATGCTTGCTTGGCGGTGTTGACGGCGGAGATCTTCTCAAAACTTGTTTCATCTACACTCTGATAAAGCAGATATAACGCATTCTTGTCCTTTCGTCTTTCTTCTTTAAGCTCGGCTTGTTAGACCTGGCTTAGATTCTCTACTTCTTCGGGTTCGTCATACCTGGTATCGATCACATCCCACAAATCTTGTGAGGCTAGAAGGACTCTCATCATGATAAACCACTTCTCGTAGTTATCTTTGTTCAGTCGCGGAAGCTGGGGCTGGAAAAAATTGCTGGAGGACACCATCGGTTTTGATTAAGCACTTGAGGTGCTTATTTTTGAAAATTGGTGTTGAATCTAGTCAAACGGATCGCACAGTTGCGTTCAAAGCGTTCCGTTTAGTCAAAAATGACTCTTCGTTTGCTCAAATCGGAGTTGAAATGAGCCCGAAACGGATAAAATACCAACTAGAGGCAATCTTGTAATTTTTAGAACTTTTGTTGACGTGGTAGTTGACTGGGGAGAGACACGTGGCAACCTCTGATTGGGCCATGTGTCAACTAGTGTTTGGTGCCACGTGTCAAATGATGATTGGTGCCACGTGGCTGCTTCTAATTGGGCCACGTGGCTGCTGACTTTCGCGCTGACGTGTCTGGTGCGTGTGGCGCTTCCGCGCGTGGGGTCACGTGCTGGCTGGCGGTTGAAGATGACCTCGCACGTGGCTGAGAGTGGGCTTTACTCTCCAATCTTCAGGCGGCGCGTGTGGGCGCGTGCCTTGGAATTTGGGCTTGATTTATTCGGGGTTACGTTCCTGCTGGAACGGAGAAGCTAGGTGTATGCTCAAACTTGTGGTTTGAACACCTATGACTCATGAATAGGCTTTGAAAGGTTCGGCTCTATTTTATTTTTTCACTTCTGGGCTTGCTCAAGCTTCACCAAGCTCTGATACCATGCTGAAAATCACTTGAGGTAATTAACATGCCCAGGATCAACACAAATAATGAGAGAACGAAACTTTTATTTCTAAAACTCACACCTTTCAAAAATACAAAGCTCTCTCTCTTTTCCCTTTCTTTTCTATGTTCTAGCTTCTAATTCTTACACTACCATATCACATGTATATATAGAACTGAAACATATAAACTGACAAACAAAATCACTTCATGGCAGCCATTATTGACTTTGGTGGATAGGCTTGCATTATCTTCACGCATGCTTTGTGCAGCCACTCACGCATGGTCTTGATAACAGCTTATTTGGACTTTCAATGGATAATACCTATCCTATCATCTGGCTTCTTCACGAGGCAAGTTTACTTTCCAACATCTTCTTCTATTGTTCTTGCTCTTCTCACCCCAAATTCCATCTCTTCTCTTTCTATTTCTTCTCTCTCTCTCTCTTCTGTTTCTTCTCTATCTCTCTTCCATTTTCTATCTCTATCATATTTCATATATTTTTTTCTATTGGTTCTACATCAATTTGGTATCAGAGCTTTCTGTTACCATGTTCTGCATCAATTTGGTATTAGAGCGAAAGATCCGAGTTAGAAAAGAAACAACTCTTATCGCAAACCCTAACCCTAGCGAAGATCCATAACTTCTGTTAACAATAATCCAAATCCTTCTTACTTTTGATTAACTTCTAGCCCACGACCTCCAACATTCATTCATAGAAAGACCTAACCCTAGCAGTCCCTGCTACAAATGGAGTAAGCCGTAATCCACATCAGCCCCGGTTAATCGTCAACACTCATATACCCTAACCTAGCCGCCACCCATAAACCCTAACCCTACCCATCTCCAAATCCTACTTGAGAGACATTCATCATCACTAGTAAACTTTGATAGTAATCCCAACAACCCAATTGCCAAACTCAAAACTAAAACAACCCCACAAACATAGCACAAACTACTCACCTTACACAACCATAAAACTAGACTTTTTCATTGGTGAACCACAATCTGAAAATACCAATCGAAACAAACAAATCCTAGTTTACTGGAACATAACCCATCTGATTTTAAACCACAACCCTAAAGCCTAATTACCTCACGCTGCCTTAGTACTCAAGCCACAATCTGAAAACCCCAACACACCAATCCTAGTTACTGGACCATCAACCCCTATATTAAAATCACAAGAAGTCTGCAGAACTTCATCAACAGTAGCCTTTGCTGGATGGTGTTTTCGGAACTGTGTCAGATTGTTGTTGCTCGGCCAGAATTGCTGTCTTGCTATCACATCCATCAACATCATCAAAGTCTGCTATAATAGTGTATTCCCATTGACTATCGGAGCCTTCAAGTACTGTTGTTGCGACATTCTCCTTCGCTGGAAATTTCATCATCATCGGAAGACAACTTTTTATAGACATCAGAATATTTCAGCAATGTCTTCCCATTGAGGGCCAAACAACTCATATTCTGGGCCAACTTCATTTGACCCAGTCCAAGACCCATATATTTAAGCAAGCAGCAATACTGAAAATTGCAGCACCAATCGAACCCAATTCGCAAGAAGTTGCTTCAGCTTCAGATTATGTGTTACAAGTGTTCATAGCAAAATTTCAGAGCCAAGGACAACACTAAAAGTAACCAAGGAGGTAGATCGGAATTGAGAAAGGTACATGTACTCCAATTGAGAATTGATCTTAATACTTTATCTATTTGATTGGCTTAGAAATTACAATGGGTCCTAATTGAACACTCTTAAATTTTTTAGTTGCACCTTTGTCTTATTAAAAAAAAACAGATTTCTTTATTTTTTTAAAACAAAAAAATTCCAGAATATATATTTATATATATATATTAGGAAAAAACATAATTATTATTATTATTTTTTTAAAAGTAGCATAATTGATTTCATTAATTTTGATTTTCTAATTGTGCATTGTTCTAGTTTATGTTTTATTTACTTAACTCAATTTGAATTCTATGTCAGCATATTCCTTGACCATGTCAGTTTCTTGAAATCCTAGGACAAGTTTTAATGCTCACCATGATTTTCCAATCAACCAGTGTCGTGGTCTTCTCCGTGGACCACTGTATTCCCAAACCTTTTTGCAAAGGGATTCGAACTCTAAAGAAGGGCAAATCAGATATCCTAATGGAAGACCTTTAGTTGTAAAACCATATCAAGTTTCCAAATGTCAATATCCACATGAGTATGACCAATATGATAATGGATCATTTTCTGACCGTAGTGAAGCTTATAAGGAAGACGAGATATGCAATAAGAACATGATGTGCATCCCATCTATCCTAATGAAAGAAGAAAATTAGGCAAATTGTGAAATATTCCGTACATGTCTTAGATTGGGAAAAAGAGTGTCTAAAATAATTATAAATGGTGAAAGTTCAATAAATGCAGTGTCCAAATCATGTATTACTAGACTGAACCTAGAACCTAAACCTCATCCACAACCATATAGGATAGCTTGGATTGATGAAACTTTCCTATCCGTCACAGAAAGGTGTTTAGTTCCTATCCAAATGGGAGATTTTTCTGATAACATTTGGTGTGATGTTTTACCATTGACTATAGCCCACGTGATACTTGGTCGCCTTTGGATCTATGACGTAGGTGTCACCCATCATAGCCAAGATAACACTTATGGTTTCAAATATGGTAGTAAAAATATCATACTAAACCCTATTGAGCGATCAAGAAGTGATTTGCCAACACTACAACCCAATGATAACAAGCATGTGTTGACAAAAGAAGTAACTGAAATTGGAAATATAACAGCTAAAGAGTGTCAAGTTACACTTTCACACATAAACCATGTGCAAAACACCGTTGACCTACTCCTAGGATCACATATGTCTGATGTCACACATAGCCTTGCACATCTTAAGGAACATATTCAAATTAGTGATGGGCTTGCACAAAAATAAATTATTCAAGAACATAAGTCATTCCATTCCATTGTGTCTAATAGGGATGTCAAGTACCATGGTAATTTTTGGAAGATACTTTGAGCATCTTTAGGAACTGATTTGAATGTTTTCCCACCTTATCCTCATCAAGTTAATGGACAAATTGATCTCATCAATCGAAGTCTAAAGAGTTTCATCAAGTGTCTTATGGTAAATCGGCTTAAGGTGTGGGATTTGTTTTTACCTATCATGGAGTATGTTTATGAAAACGTGACCAAAGAATATATTAAGAGTTGTCCTCTTAAGATTATTTATCATCCGTTTCCATGTCAGTTCATTGACCATATTCCTGCACCTCCATATAAGTATTCGATTGAGTTTTTGGATTCCTTTGTTGAGCTTGTCCATGAGTTTCATGCTGATATACGACAAGAAATTGTTTTAAGTAAGGAAAATTATAAACTTGTTTCACTTGCTCAATTTAGGAATCATAAATTAATTGAAGGAGATTATGTTATGACTTGTGCATTATCTCAGCCTTATTTTAAAAACTCTTTCAAAATTGAGCATGTTAAAATTTTTGGAAATTTCCACATCATCAATAAATTGGGACCTAATGCATATTTCTTTGACTGGTCATTAGATATTAGTACTAATTTAGTTTTTGATGCGGAGTATATGTTATCTAACCAAGGCACATTTGAGCCTCCTATTTTATTGACATGTGATCCTACAGATGAAGTTGTATTTTTCACGGCTCGAGTATTACTTCTTCTACATCTTCAATCGAATAATATGGATTGCATCGAGGATTCTCTTGGTTGTCAGGGTTATGCTTTCATCATGGAGATATTCTTGTCCGTTGGAAAAGTCACCAAGTCACAAATATCATATGGAGTTTAAACGAGATAAATTGTGGTGTTGACTTCTGCTTTTTCCAACTATACTTATGTTTTTACTCTTCGAAGGAGAGTTCTTTTCAACCGGGAGAGAATGATGAAGAACCGGGCAAAGCCCATGAGTTTGAAGCCCACATGGTCCACCTTTATTATTGGAGACGTGGGAAAGAAAGATCATTTTAGGGATATTTTATTACTTTAGGGTTATTTTAGTATTTTTAGTTTTAGTATTTATTTATTATTTTAATTATATTATTTATTACTTTTATTTAGGGTTTGAGTTGCCTATAAAAGGCTTGGATGTAACAAATATCGTTAGTTTTTGAGAATATTGATTATATTGTTTATTGTCTCTCTTGTTCTTCTTTCTCTTCTCTTCGTCTCTTGTTCTTACTCTTCTCACCCCAAACTCCATCTCTTCTCTATCTATCTCTTCTATTTCTTCTCTATCTCTCTCTTTTGTTTCTTCTCTATCTCTCTTATATTTTCTATCTCTATCATATTTCATCTATTTCTTTCTATTGGTTCTACATCAATTTATTTACTACACATCTTGATTTTTGGTGCAACATTCCTCAATATTGCTTATATCCTGTCTATATGATCTTTTCCCGTCTAAAGTTTTAATTGTCCTTTAAAACACAAACTTGTTATTTCCCCCAAACAATTTTCCAGATAAATTTAGAAAACTATTTCAGCCGAACGTCATTTGAGCTCAGAAGGAAAGACGATTAGAACATTTGAAGTCGAAGAGGAAGCAATTAGAGACCTTGAAGATTTTCAAGCCAAAGAGGCATTCCTCAATGATTTTGAATAACCTCAGTGGTTCTGTCAAACCAGGAAGGTAATGCACCTCTGCTCTTTTAAATGGTCACCACATGCTTAGTCCGGTCATTATAGTTTTTGAAGGATATGAGACTTTTTCCCGAGACAAAAGACTACTAGATTCTGGTTCAACAATCACCACTATTGGCCGTCCTTTATACGTGTGTATTCTTTTTGGGTGAGTATTCTGTTATACATTGCGGAAATTTAGAATATAATATGTGCTGGTAGCTAGAGTATATTTAGCAAGTTTCATTAGTGATGGTTATCTAAACATAATACATTCATCTATAAAATTGAGATATATCATTTATTGGTCCCTAAAATTGGAAAATCCTCCCTCTTGATGTCCTGGCCGTATTGGTATATGAATCATTTTGTTGACATATTTAGGAGATAAGGCTGTTAATCCTTTCTTGATTCTGGTCCAAGTTCAGCTTTAGTGTTGCTTTATCCTTGAAGTCCATGGACTGGTGGTAGATTGTCGTTCTGATAGTCTAAATGCACCTTTTTCTGTCTGATATTGCTTCTTGACATGGCTTTGATAGGCAGAACTTAGGCAGAAGTATTCAACTTCTTTTTTATTTCGTTGAGTAACTTTTACATAGCTTCAGAAATTTTCTGTTATATGGAAATATTCTTGTTATGAAGGTTAGATGGAAATACGTATACCTATGGATTAGTGTGGAGAGGTCATATAGGTAACTGATCAGGATGGCCTGCAGATTTGAAATAACAACGTACAGAAGTTTACATATACTATATGACTCCTTCAATTATAGAACTATATATGTTTATGGCCTGTATAGTAATCCATGTGAGATTTACTTTAAGTTAGAATTGCAGGACGGTCATGATGAGCATAGCTAAGCTTGCGAAGAAATGACCACAATATAGAACTTCACTTGTTTTGATGAATTGGATTTTGAGGAGACTACCATTGGATATTTTAGCTTGATTCCATGAATGCCACATATCCACTAATTGCAAGTTAGTCATTCATACCACAATCTTCAGACTAGTTCAGTTTACGACTCTTTTACAAAATAATAATAATAATTATTATTATTGTTGAAGGGTTACGTTCTTTTTATTAGTTTACTGTATTGGTTGATGTTGTACTTTTATAGATTTGATTTTGGTTTTCAGAAATAATTGCCTGCTCACATGATCATATATATGTTTTGTCGTACTGTTTGGAACCCCCTATGGAACTTTTTGGTTTTTTATTTATATTTATCGAAGATATTAAAAAGAGACCAATATTTGCTCAAAAACACTAAATAATAATTCTGTATCGCGTTCCATGGACCTCATGACACGAGTTTTGCTGCTTGAGTGTTCAAATATTATTTTTTGAGATTCCATATTTGATTAGCCCCTCCTTCATTTTATGGTTATGTTCAATGTTCATTTAAATTTGTATTGGAGAGGGGAAACTTAACTATATAGACTTAGGCTTGATTGCTTTGGTGTTCTGTTGCTTATCACATTTAATATGTGAAATTTGTTCTTTGACAGCTTTCAAGGAGGTTCTCTGTGGCATTCGAAAGTTCCTTGTATATCACCATTAAATGTTTCCTCTTCGCACTCGGGTGACAAGGTATGTATCCTAAAACAACTATACTGTACTTTGATGTATTTCTTTTTGTCATGAATGAGAAGTTCTCTTAAACATAAGGATCAGCTTCTTAACATTTTGTCAAGCAAGTTTTACTTAATTTAAGATTTTTTCTGTTAGATAGGAATTGTCCGTGTTAAGGGAAATGACTTTCTGATATTACATTCTGTTTTTGTTCGAATTTCTGGGTTATCTTTTCTGGATACTATATTTAGTTGGTAGGGTAGTCACTCTTTCCTTGATTAGGCAACAATCAAGTCTAGCTGCTTCAGAAAATTCTAGTAGCAGTTTCACAGCCTTAATAAGAATGCATGAAATGCAACTAAACTATATGAGTGTGGAAAGTAGCATATTGCATTGGCATGTGAAATGCATGGCATGTTATAATGCAAATGTCCTAAAATGCAAACACATAGAAAAAGGGAAAGACATAAAAGACGGCAGTGCATCGCCTTTGCAGTGTACACATCGTGGAATGGTTCGGTGCCTAAGCTTCCGAAAATCCCTTGTTTGGAGTGAACGCACACGCATGTACTACGGATATGGAAATGATAAAATGTTTCAGGCTAAGCTCTCTGGAATCCCCAGCGGAGTCACCAGCTATCGCACCCGCGCTTTTCTGCGTTTAGAATAGATATTGAAAGGACACAGTAAACTTCCATTATTCATCATAAATAATACAAAAAAATTAATTTTAATAAATTTTGCAAATGATTAGCGGTATACATTCTATATTTTTTGTTTATAATATTTCTTAGGTTTAAATTTGATCAATATATGGAAGAGAAATGATAGGGTGTTTTTGTATAGAAACTACGGTTAGAGGAATATAGGGATTCAAATATTAACATTAATTTAGCAAATGTTTGTTTTGGCTTTCAATGAAAATTTGCTGCCAAAACCTTAAACCCAAAAAGTTTGGGTTATAGCTGCCCCAGACACCAATGTTATTAAAAAAAAAAAAAAATTTGGGTTAGGTGACTTGACAACCCTATTTAGCCCACAAAAACTTCAGCTTTCAAATATCAATTAAGAACAAGCATATAGGCCCTGTTTGGAAACTTTGTTTTTGTTTTTATTTTTGTCCTCTTAAGAACAAAAATATTCTTGTTCTTGTCCTTGTTTTCTACCTTAAAAAAAAAAAACACAATTTTTGTTTGGGACAAAAAAACAAAAAACATAAGTCTTCTCCCCCCCCCCCCCCCCCCCCCCCCCCTCCCACACACACACACACATTCACACACACGATTTGCAGTTGCAGTTGCAGATGGTGTCGAAGGTGGTGGAGGGGGTTCGATGGTGGTGGAGTTACAGATGGTAGAAAAGGGTTCGATTTAGGGTTTGTAGAGTTGATTTAGGGGTTTCGATTTGGGGTATTGGGTGTCGAATTGGGGTTTCGATTTAGGGTTCGGAGAGTCGATCTAGGGGTTGTGGTGGTGTCGACGGGTAGTTGGATGGTGGTGGTGGTGTTCGTGGTTGTGGTGGTGGCGGCAGGTGGTGGGGTGGTGCCGATTGGTAGTGGCAGCTAGGGTTCTGTGTATATATATATATGTGTGTATATGTGTGTGTGTTTGTATGTATGGGTGTTCAATTTGGGGGTTTGATGGTGGTCGAAGGTCGTTGTTGGGGGTGGTGGCGGTGGTGGAGGTGAAGGGGTGGTGTCGATTGCAGAACTGTTCGTGACAATTTTCAGATTTTTTTCTTTTTTGGAAAATTCCAAAGAAAACAAAAAAACAGGTTTTTGTTGTTCCCTTGTTTTTTCTACTATTCATGAAAACACTTTCCAAATTGAGGTGATTTATATAAATTACTTATTAAGATGCACTAATACATATATAACAATACTCTCATTCCTTCTAATGATACAAAAATCTGCACAATCCAAAGCCCACGTTTTTTCTTGCAAAACAATAAACGTGAGGGCCAGCCGGAGGCACTCCGACGGTCAAGTTAGTACTTGATATATTAGAAAGAATATATAACTTTAGTCGAGAATTGTGTCATACCTTAATGGATTGACTGGCCCTTACTTTTATAGGTGCCTTGGTAGAAGAGTCCATCTAGGGAATAAACTCTCTTGATTTCTTATCAAGAAGCTGTTCGGAAAGGATAGAATCCTGAATATCTTTGTTACTTGTACCGAATCCAAAATATTTGAATTTTAGCATTGAATGGGCTCCCTAACCGTCTCATGTGAATTAGACTTTTGTAGCGGACAAATATTCCGTATCAGGTTTCCTCCGTTTCCAAGTTTCCCCATCAAACTTAGGAAACGTCTAGTCGCTTTGGCTCTGGTTTTTCTTCAACCTCATTAAATAATAGGACAAGGAAGCAACATTAACATATATAATTCATATATTTCTTAGGAGATACTGCTCACAATCTTCTGTCGTAATTCTCAAGAAAATATTTTTGTTTGAACGGGTTAAATGGCAACTCTAGAAGCCAGATCATCTCAAATGTAACTAGACCTTGATAGTTGATTTGGCCCATTGCATTTCTACAAACTGTTGGAGCAAAAACTCGTCTCTTGGAGCAAGACTCCTTATTATTGGATCATTGTTGATGTCGTCATCCTAGAATGCACAAAGTCGAAGAAAAGTTCTACACAAGCTAAACTTAGTGACCACACTTGAATGGTAATGGTAATGGTAATGGTAAAAGAATTTAATAAAACCCACAATTGTGGGTTGTCAACGTCTAAGACTTCGTCTCTCGAAAAGGTCTTTGGCTAACAAGGATTGCCTAAAAAATAGGTCTACAATTATGAAGAGCCTCTGTGTTTAACCCAAGAGTTCACTTTTAGCTAAGCTTAGGCCCGAGCATGCATCAGCCCTGTGATACCATTTTGCATCTGTTCAAGGATGACAAGGCTATCCAAAGTGTTAGTTTTGGGAACAATATAGACAATTTTTTTTTTTCGGAGAAGCAAACTGGGAACGAATCGGTCTTTATTTTTTACTAATTTAAATATTCAAATATATATAGATAAATATTGAAGATGCACAAAATCTTCACAATTACACACTCATTAAAGGACACATAATTTAAATTTGCTTAACTTCAAAATGAAGCCAGGCACATATGGCTCTCAAAATTAACTAATTGCATTTAGCACATTAAACATCATTACCTACAATCCAATAGGTTGATGTAATAGCTTTAAGTGTAAAACAATGCATAGGTAGCAGCCAAAAATTTTGTTTGTTCTCATCTTATTGTATATGTATCATTTACTCTACAAAGTCTTGGGCTGAGCATTCATCGTTTGACCTTCAAGTACATGTGAATTTTCAAGTGAAATATCCAGCACACTTGCCTTCAATAACATTGATCATATTGACTAATATGTCTAATGGCATCTATGAAAGGTTAGATAACAACTAACATATCATTTGATAATTTTACCAAATGCATTCATTCAAGCCGTTACAATAATCTACAAGAACCAATCAAAATATTAATCATTTTTATATGATGGACATGTTACAGGACCAACTCTTCATACATATATTTCCCTTTGTTCTTCTATTTAAAATAACTTTCAGATCTAATACATATTAGTAGACCTGTAAACGGATCGGATTTGGATAAGATCTGTCTTGATCCGAATCCGATAAGCATAATCCGATCCGATAATCCGATGGATTTTTGCTTCCTTAATCCGAATCCAATTTCTTTGATATTCGGATCTCCAATCCGATAACCCGATCCGATTATGAGTTTTTTTAAAAAAATAAAATTAATAAAGAATATTTATTTTTTATTATTATTTTATGAACACTAAAAATAAAATTATGTATTTATACTTGTAATGTATGTTCATGACAACTATGAAAGTCAAATCACAAATAAAAATTTAGAACATAATTAGAGATACTAACTACCATATACAACTAATAAAATAATTATATATATATATATATATATTAAGTATACGACATTTACTACTCAACATTTATCTATTAATAAATAGTAATATTGTTGATCAATCATTATTAATAAATAACAAAATAATTAACAATTAATATTTATATATAGGTATAATACTAAATATATACACATAAAAATATTAAATCTATATTGATATATATATATATGTATTATATGATTCGGATCGGATTATTATCGGATCGGATTAACATAAATCCAAATCCAATTTGTTAAGAAATTGGATTATCGGATTCGGATTTTAATCGGGTTATCAGATTTTATTTTAAATCCATATTAAACTAATCGGATCAGATTCGGATCAAAATCCGATCCATTGACATGTCTACTTAGTAGACACCTTTTAATCATTGATGATAGGGAGGCATTTATATTGATTGGTTAATTAACATACGCTGCATGTACTCATGTTCAAGAAAAGAATGTCTAGCAATAATCAAAGTCATAGTTCGAGGAAAAGATACAAAGCTTATGTTGATAGGTGAAAATAGCAAGACTTCCATACTTTCTTTTAGACCTTAGCTCATGAAGAGTTTAGAGTTGGGTGCAGGGTCGGCCCTGAGAGTGCCAAAAATTTTTGGGGCTCTTGGCGAGATTGAAGGCGAAATTTTTTTTGGGGCCCTAGGCGAGATTGAAGGCGGAATTTGTTTTGGGGCCCTAGGCGAGATTGAAGGCGGAATTTTTTTTTGGGGCCCTTCATTTCACATGATGCAAATTTCTCATGCGAAATTTTTTTTAGGCCCCTTCACTTCACACGATGCAATTTTTTTTTAAAAATGTAAGTATTTTATAGATTCAAATTTCTAACGAATGACTAAAGCATTACATAATTACTTGGTGCTTATTTTGTATAGATTTCACATATTAAAGCATATAAATATGAAGGGTATGAAAGGAATGATTAGTACAAGATACTTTTGAAATATAAATTGAATTGAAACTTATTTGTAAATGCTTGTCAAAAGTATGACTAATGTGTCATAGTAAAAAATTTAGAGAGCAAAAATACTACTTTAAAGGAACTTTCCCTATTGTAAGTGTAATATTGGGTTAAGTTCTAATTTATATTGGACTATAACTTAAAAAATCATATTTTGGTCTATACTAATACAAAGGGAAAAAAATAAATTTGGGGCCTCTTTATATGCATTCAAAGTTCTTGTATTAGGTTTAATTTCTCTTTGGGTTGAGTTTGTTTTAATTTAATTATTGGAAGAATGAATTGGATTTTATTAGTTTAACATATGAATTGATATTGGGTTGGGTAAGAAGTCTTTTATGTTTGGGGTTATACTAATATATATATATATATACATATATTTAATTTTGGGCCTAATACTAATACAAAAAAAAAAAAAATTTGAGGCCCCTTGGGCCCTAGGCAGCCGCCTAGGCCTAGGGCCGGCCCTGGTTGGGTGGTTTAAGTGCTTACTAAATAAATTCAAAAAGCGCTTGTCCTCGATTCCGAAGGAGCACCACATTTTTCTTCCTAAAATGGTTGGGCTTATTTACGCTAGATCCACGGTTCTAGTCCTCATATCCTCCAATAGGTGATGGGTGTAAGCAGGTCAACAACCCTTGGGGTGTTATTTAGTGTGGATGGCATATACGGAAGCAGGATGCATCTTTTAGCCTCAAGCATTTGATATTTTTAAGTGGACAAACGTTCGCTGACTACTGTACCTCTTGTCAGCTTAATAGGAGAGGGACTAATTAATTATTGATCCAGTAAAGCTTAACATATAGCATATTTGAAGGCATTAATGCCTCTTATAAAAATAGATCAACTTATTTTCTCCATCATAACCTGATAAATAGTAAATATAGCTGAATGAACAATTTTTATAAAAGTAGACAGCATAATAAAAATATTTATGAGGACTGGCAAGTCAAGCTCGGCTCATTTTTTAATTTCTTTTAATACTCCTCCTTTGATTATTAGGCCAAAAATATTAATGCCATAAGGACTCGGATAAAGCTTCCTCATTTTCCATGCACATATATGTATATAAAAATATAGTGCTATAATATTTGTAAGTAACAGAATTCGAGGCGCTAAAAATTAAGTGCACTAGGTAGCTTTACTTATCTCACATAAGTTCATGCTTTGCATCCCTAAGTTGTATTGGTTGTTTGACAACTGTCCACAAAACTTTGCTTGCTCGGGGTCTGTGGTCCTCAAGCACCTTCCAATTTCACTATAAAATTAGTCTCTGTTTGGGAGTTTTCTCTTCTCGAGTTCGAAAGAGGAAAAATCGTCTAGCCTTCTCTATAGAGTGAGTAGTCATCTTCTCGAGTTCGAAAGAGGAAAAATCGTCTAGTCATCGTCTAAATGTTTTTTGGTGAGCATGAATAAGATTAAGGAAAGAAAAATGGTGATCTGATTGTGGAATGAAAGTTTGACTTTGAAACACACACACATATATATCTATAGGATTCCTATCTCCTCTTCAGTGCCGAAAGCAAAAGATATGCGATAAGGAGTTACAGTTGGTTATAAATAGGTGCATTCAGTATGAAGAAATATATAAGGAAAAGAGCAGAGAAAAAAGAGAGAGATTGGGCAGTGAGAAAAATAAAGAGAGTTAGAACTCTCACCGTAGTGAGGTTCTGAGTATAATTCGTTTTCCTCATATGCACTCAAGTTTTGCTGATAACTCAAGTGTGGTTCCTCTGTAATATTTCTCAGGAGTGATATGTTATATATTGGCATATATATATATAATATGACTACTTTGTTATATTAACTTGTCTTACATCGGAAGATTGGGAAACCCACATCTATATCCTCACCTATAAATATAGAGTTTCTCCTATTGAATTGTACACACAGAAATAGAGAGAGAGAGTTAGGAATAATATACGTTTATATTATTCCGGTGATACATGCGTGAGTATACATAGTGTGTGTGCGTGTGTGATCTGCGAATCACCCCCTTGTAATCCTCTCAGTGATTTTTAGTGAAACTTGTTTGGTGTGTTTGTGCCCTAAATCAGAAACCGACCACACCAAAAGCTTCGTCTCGACAAGACGAAGCCAGCAGTGTCAAGCACGTCGCCGGAAAGTTCCTCACACGCCGCCTGAAGTTCCGGCCAGTTTTTTGTCTCCGTTGAGCAGCAGTTTCGGTTCGGCGTGATTTTCCGGAGCATCGTTTATCGGAACGAGGTTTATAATATATATACGGAAATAAAATTCGAAGCCCGACGTTTTGGCGCAAGAATCAGCCCAATCAGAGCAGGGACGCGCCTGCACGCTCCCCTAGAATGTACTGACTTCGTGATTAAAATTCTGTCTTTTGTGCGAATTTGTTTTGGCCCGTTTGGAATCGTTTTTGACCCGTTTTGGACGCGGTCAGAGGCGTTCTGAAGGTTTTGAACCGCCCCCGACGCAACCGTATACTCGGTTTTGCACTCCGAATATCTCTAATAGGCTCAGTGGGAGCTATGGGAGAAGAAAAGACAGTAATGATCGACAAGTTTGATGGTACAAACTTTACCTATAGGAAGATGCAAATTGAGGATGTGTTATTCCAGAAAAATTTGTATCAACCGCTAGAAGAGACGAAGCCAGATTCAATGAAAGAAGAGGAGTGGAATATCCTAGATCGAAAGGCTCCTGGCACGATCAGATTGACATTGGCAAAATCTGTTGCCTTTAATATCAGGAAAGAGAAGACTGCAAAGTCTCTCATGGAAGCACTTTCGAAGATGTACGAACAACCGTCTGGAGCAAATACATTACATCTTATCAGCAGATTGACGAATCTGAAGATGTCCGAGAATGGGAATGTTGGTGAACATCTCAGTAAGCTTAATGACATTTATGGGCAATTGGAATCAATTGAAGTAGTATTTCAAGACAAGGTGAAATCAGCTTTTCTCCTTAATCAATTGCCAGAGAGCTGGAACGCCATAGTGGCTGCAATCAGTAATTCTTCAGGGATAGACCCGTTGAAGTATGATACCATTGTGAGTATGGTACTCACAGAAGAGATCAGAAGACAGTCGTCAGACTCTTCAAGCAGTGGCACAATATTGAATGTCGACACCAGAGGCAGAGGTTCGAACAGACAAAAAGGCGGAAACCAAAGGCGTGGCCATTCCAAGTCAAGACGGGGAAGATCACAGTCTCGAGGTCCCAGAAATTCCAAAGCAATCGAATGTTGGAATTGCGGCAAGACTGGTCATTTAAGGAACCAGTGTAGATCCCCGCAGAAGGTAGCGGATGACAAGACAGAGGCAAATATTGTCTAAGAAGAAGTAGATGATGCACTGATATGCTCTTTGGAGAGCAAAACAGAGTCTTGGGTTTTGGACTCTGGAGCATCATTCCATGCCACCTCAAGTCGAGAGCTCTTTGAGAGCTATGCACCTGGAAACCTCGGCAAGGTTTATATAGGTGACGATCAACCCTGCAGTGTTGTTGGCAAGGGTGAAATACATATCAGACTCAACGGATCGATATGGAAGCTGAGGGATGTCAGACACATTCCAGACTTGAGGAAGAACCTGATCTCAGTAAACCAATTGGCGAGTGAAGGTTATATGACCATTTTCAGTGAAGATAAGTGGAAAGTTTCCAAGGGAGCTATGACTATAGCACGAGGAAATAAAACAGGTACGTTGTACACTACCACCAAGGCTAGCACATTTATAGTAATTGCAGAAAGCAAGGAGGATCATAATTTGTGGCACCAGAGGCTAGGTCACATGAGTGAAAAGGGACTCAAGGTTATGCTCGCAAAGGGAAAGCTACCAGGTCTAAATTCGATTGATATCGACTTCTGTGAGGATTGCGTATTCGGTAAGCAGAAGAGGGTTAGTTTTCAGAAAAGCGGCAGAGAACTCAGAAAGGAGAAGCTTGAGCTAGTTCACACTGATGTCTGGGGGCCAGCAAATGTCTCATCTATTGGCGGAAAGTCCTATTTCGTCACCTTCATCGATGACCATTCCAGAAAGGTATGGGTTTATTTCTTGAAACATAAATCTGAAGTGTACGGTGTGTTCAAGAGTTGGAAGGCTATGATAGAGAATGAGACGGGTTTGAAGATCAAGAGATTACGATCCGATAATGGTGGAGAGTATCAAGACACCGGGTTTAAGAGATTTTGTTATGAGAACAGTATCAGATTAGAGAGAACTGTTCCATGTACACCACAACAGAATGGTGTAGCAGAACGGATGAACCGGACATTGACTGAGAGAGCCAGAAGCATGCGCATTTAGGCAGGGTTGCCGAAATAGTTCTGGGCAGAAGCAGTCAGTACAGCAACGTACTTAATCAATCGTGGTCCATCAGTACCATTGGAGCACAGAATACCAGAAGAGGTCTGGAGCGGTAGAGAGGTAACACTTTTACATTTAAAAGTTTTTGGTTGTGTTGCATATGTACATGTTAGTGACACTATGAGGGGTAAGCTTGATCCCAAGTCACAAAAGTGTATTTTCATTGGCTATGGCGGTGACGAGTATGGTTACCGCATGTGGGATGATCAGAACCGAAAACTGATCCGAAGCAGATATGTATTGTTCAATGAAAAAGTTATGTACAAGGACAGACACACAACAACCTCAGAGCCTACAGCACAGAGTGATCCTGTGTGTGTTGAGTTAGATGATGTTCAAGACAATGAGAGTACTCAGTCAGACGAACATATTGCAGATGGAAATACTCAACAGGTTGATACACCGCAGTCTCCGACTCTTATTCATGTACCTAGGAGGTCTTCACGGCAGCATGTGCCGAATCGGAGATACATGAATTATTTGTTACTCACAGATGGAGGTGAACCAGAGTATTTTGATGAAGCATGCAGTGCATCAGATGCGAGCCAGTAGGAGCTTGCAATGAGATGAAGTCCCTTATTTCCAACAAGACATGGAAGCTAACCGAGCTGCCGGTAGGAAAGAAAGCTCTCCATAATAAATGGGTCTACAGAATCAAAGAAGAACATGATGGTTCTAAGAGGTACAAGGCGAGACTTGTAGTAAAAGGCTTTCAGCAGAAAGCAGGAATCGACTACACCGACGTATTTTCTCCGGTTGTGAAACTGACTACCATTCGTTCAGTTCTTAGCATTGTTGCATCAGAGGGTTTGCACCTAGAGTAGTTAGATGTCAAAACTGCTTTCCTCCATGGTGACCTAATGGAGGAGATTTATATGCAGCAACCGGAAGGTTTCTTAGAGAAAGGGAAAGATAAACTTGTGCGTAAGTTGGAAAAGAGCTTGTATGGTTTGAAACAAGCTCCAAGACAGTGGTACAAGAAATTCGATGGATTTATGCAGAGACATGGTTATATCAAGTGCAACGCTGACCATTGTTGCTACTTCAAGAGGTTTGACACGAGTTACATTATCCTCCTACTTTATGTTGATGACATGTTAGTAGCTGGATCTGATTTTGTGGAAATCAGTAAGTTGAAGAAGCAGTTGGCAAAAGAGTTCGAGTGACGGGTTGAGATTTGATGATATTGTGTCGTTGTTTCACCACACCCCGATCAACAAGAATTTATACCTACTAATACTTTACTTAAAATAGTATAGCAATAAGTAGGGTCGAACCACTCTCAACTTGGAACTCGTTTTGAGACAAGGATCCAAAACTTTACTTTTCGAGATAAAAATAAATCACTTAAAACAACTCTTGAATTTTTTTAATAGTAAACTAAAATAACTAGATAAAATTATCAAATGGTGGAAAAAATCTCAAGGGAAAAGAATCCACCACCCGGGTCTATATAAATAATATTATATATTTCTATTGCAAATTCTCCTCCAACCTATTAAACATAAACATAGATATTGGTAGGCATTCCCCGTATTTCCATTAATTGGTAATCACGAAGAATCCTCCCTCTAATGTTTTGGTTTAAATAAAATGTAAATAGTAGTAGGCATTCCCCGTATTTCCATTAATTGGTAATCACGGAAAATCCTCCTTCTATTTTTTAGTGTCCAACCTCTATTGTAAGGTTTTTGTTCATTGAGATTCATAAAATGAATACTCTCGGGACGAGAATTAAACAATACGAAATAAAATAAAAATGATTTATATCTTACCCATGGTGGCTTCATCACCCCCTTGAGAAGAGTTTTAAGCTAGCATGTTGATAAAAAAATGAAACAAGGTAATAGAATAAAATTCCATTGATAGAACAAAAATTACACAAAATATGAAAATGGTACAAAAGTATTCTAAGCTCTCATCCTTCAACTCCCCATCCTCTCTCTGCAGCTCTAATTTGCGAATATTTATAGGCCTATTGCATACTGATTGATTTAATTTTACATTTACTCTCAACCACTTCTCTCACCAACCCTCTCTCTCTCTCTCTCATATTTAATATTCCTCCCACCAACTCACCAACTCTTTCATAAATATATATATATTTTTCTTTCTTTTACACACATACACACGTACACTTACACACACATATATATATATGCATTTATTACATTATCCCCCTCCAATTATTTCTTTTTCTTCATTTTCATCCTTCTTGCTTTCTTTTTCTTTTCTTTTGCAAATCAACCCCTGCATGAAATAAAAATATATATATATTAGGACATTATGCTAGATAAATTACTCTATTTTGTGCACTTATCATCGAGATGAAGGACTTAGGCAGAGCGAAACATATTCTTGGTATGAGAATCATCAGAGACAAGCAGAAGGGAATTTTGCAGTTGTCTCAGGCTGACTACGTTGAACGGGTTTTGAAGCGGTTCAACATGAGTGATGCTAAGTCAGTTAGCACACCTTTGGCTAGTCATTTTCGATTATCCAAAAAGCAGTCTCCCAAGTCAGAAACAGAGAGGAAGAACATGGCCAGTATTCCATATGCTTCAGCTATTGGTAGCTTGATGTATGCAATGGTTTGTACAAGACCAGATATTGCATATGCAGTGGGAGCAGTCAGCAGGTTCATGTCCAATCCAGGAAAGACTCACTAGGAAGCAGTGAAGTGGATATTGCGATATCTACGAGGTACCACAAACAGATGCCTTTATTTTGGAAAAGGTGAAGTGAATTTACATGGCTATGTAGATTCAGATTTTGCTGGTGACATAGATCACAAAAGAAGCACTACTGGTTATGTCTTTACAGTAGGTACTACAACAGTCAGTTGGATTTCACAGATACAGAGGATTGTAGCGTTATCTACTACAGAGGCTGAGTATGTAGTCGTGACAGAGGCTAGCAAAGAGATGATTTGGTTACAGGGTTTGTTGGCAGAGTTGGGATTCGAGCAAGGGAAGAGTGTTTTGCATAGTGATAGTCAGAGTGCTATACATCTGGCAAAAAATTCAGCATTTCATTCGAGAACCAAGCATATAGATCTTCGTTATCACTTTATCAGATCTCTATTAGAGGATGAAGTATTAACTCCTAAGAAGATTCAAGGAAACGAGAATCCGGCCGACATGTTGACCAAAGTGGTGACAACAGAGAAACTGAAGTTGTGCGCAACTTCAGTTGGTCTTCAAGCTTGAAGACAGAAATGAGGGCACCGAGCACTGATCATTGATGGAGTTGATTGATGAAGGCAAAGTCGTCAAGTGGGAGATTGTTATATATTGGCATATATATATAATATGACTACTTTGTTATATTAACTTGTCCCACATCGGAAGATTGGGAAACCCACATCTATATCCTCACCTATAAATATAGGGCTTCTCCTATTGAATTGTACACACAGAAATAGAGAGAGAGTTAGGAATAATATACGTTTATATTATTCCGGTGATACAGGCGTGAGTATACATAGTGTGTGTGCGTGTGTGATCTGCGAATCACCCCCTTGTAATCCTCTCAGTGATTTTTAGTGAAACGGTGCTCTCCGTGGACGTAGGCTTATTTGGCTGAACCACATATATATTCTTGTGTCGATTGTTTGGTGTGTTTGTGTGCATTTTCTGATTTGCAGGTGTGCACGACTTCGTACATAGGGTGTGCGAACCCTAACATGATATTTTGTCGGTGTTACCCAGTGATTTTTACACTCGATCCTTGACTCGAGAGAGTTTTCCACGTTAAATCTTGATGTCCAAGATCTGATTATATTTTTGCACTTAATTTTTTTGGTAAATTATGTTGGCTTATTTTTATTCTCACAAACACTCACACCGTGTCTTTTCCCAACAATTTGCTAGATAAAGTAGGTTCACTGCTCTAATTCTAATCCCAGTAGTGTGGCATGGCCTCATCTTATATGCTATTTTGAAAAGCTGCTTTGTTCAAGTATAATTATTTTCAAAATCTTTAATTCAGTAATTATATATCTGAGAAAACAAAAAGTTTGTTAGTAATTTTCTGTAAATATATTGTGTAGAGGTTGGTGAAATGTATAGCTCATGGTGTAAATGGAGTCTTGAGTTATCAAAATTTCAAACCCCACCCTACTTTTTAGAATAGTCTCCCATGCATGTGTGAGGGCTCTACTACTTAGAAAAGGTGAGCACTGAGTAGAGCGAAATTTGTGAACACGCCTCAGGCATTCCTCAACCCAAAGTAGGGGTGACAATTCATGTCAACGGGTCGTGTTCGGGTTGAACCCGAAATGACACGAGCATGAAATGGTTAGACAAGAACACGATATGATTAATAATTGTGTCAAAATTATTAAACACTAACACGACCTGTTTAAATAACAGGTAACACGACACGACCCGTGTAACCCGTTTAAAAAATTGGGTCGTGTCGGGTTCAACCCGACACGAAATTTTTGACCTGTTTAAAAAAAAACTAATTAACGTTAAGTAAAATCAAAAAATAGAAATCAGTTTCCTAATTTATACATCAATATCTTCAACGTCAATTTGGATTTGATCAACTTTAACACAATACAATCCACAATTTAGATAAACTTAAAATATAAATATAAATGTAACATTACAAATTACTTCAATAAAATATAAATCAAGTTTACAATGTTCCATTATTTTGATTATACAAAAAACTGATTATAAATCAGTTTCCTTCTCCAAGCTTATCACCCGACAAAATCAACTGGCACTGCTTCGTACTTTTTACACCTGAAACCTAGATAAAAAAAAAAAGATAAATGCTTTCAGTCATTAACTTAAACAAAAAAATTATAAAAAGAATTAACTAAACATATAATTTGCCTCATTCAAAGTTAATAGAGCATACCGGAGTTAGTTGAAGAAAATATCTATTGAACACGTCTTCATTACTAAAAACGGACTTAAAGACTTCACGTACCTAATAATCATGTACAAATCCATCCCAAGAACTACATAAGGTTGAAGCCAAAAAAATACAACAAAGGATTTGAAGTGCCCATATTTAATTTAAGTACCGTTTGGAGTGCACAAGTGATGATCTAAGCAATGATACTTCTGCTAGCCCCGACAAGCCCAGTTAAAGTATTGACTGCTTTTATACAGGGGTATTCCAAGCCAAATGCTACCTCACTTCCACTAGAAAGAATCTTATGCTATAGGAAAACGAATACAGAATTATCTAGAGAACAAATTAGACATCTAAATTCTAAAGTTGTGTTACAATCAAATCTCTTTTTCTCTGATAGGAAGCATTAACCACATTCATACACATGACAATTTTTTATATATATTACTCACAAGGATGACTACCTTTTGTGTGGCACACATGACAAGCATTGAAGCAGAAGAAAGATAAATAAATTCAGAATTAAAGAAGCAATCGCTAATGTAAATTGCAAACCAACTTTTAATTCTAATGAGATGTGCATTTGTAGACACTAATATAGACGCTATTAAATATGTGACTGGTATGATTTCGAAGCGACTAAACATTCTCACAGCTTATCTGAATTATAGTTCTGCTAATTATCTACAGAGAGATAACTAGAACACGATGATCTATTTTCTATACTTAATATGTGAAATTATCTAAATGTAATTCAAGAGGAAAGTTTCAGAATCTGATTTTAGGGTAAAAATGTGGCAAGATAAACTAAAGAATGCCACTAAACAGGTTATCTCAATCCATACAGCAACATTTCTTCCTTGAGATTCATTTATATTAAAAAACTTTTCTATGTAAGGAACCACCTTTCTTCAGTTTTCGAGAGTCTGCATCCTAATTTTATTTCCTAGAGCTTCTAATCCAAAATTGTAAGCCATCATCTGCTGTCAAATTGAGACAATCTGTACTCTAATTTTATTTCCAAGATTTTTTAATTTAAACTTTTAAATAAATTGTCCTCTGTCATATAGAGGCAATTAAATAACTGAAACTACATTATTGACTGGTATGATTTCAATTGACAACGGTACAACTTTCAAATCCTACATGGAAGAAGATTGCAGTTCAGAAAGTTATAAATTCTATCAGACTTTAAAATGTGAAGATAACTTCCAAAACACAGCATAAAAATATCCAACCATAATAAGTGCAGCAATATAGGCAAAATGCTTAAACTAACAGTTAAAAATATTCAGGATTGTAAGCTTACCACATAAGATTTCCCCTTAAAAAGCCTAAGCATTGTCGGTGCAGGTGAATTTACAGGAATAGCAACTGTGACATCATAAATGGCTGGAACAAAGGAACGCATGTGACTTACTGCTGTAACAAACCCCTGAAAACAAAGTGTTAGTATAAGCAGATTGTTTAGGCCAAGCTCGATAATATATGCTTGTGAATTTGTGGCACAAACAATTGATTACCATGCAGTCAAAGAACTACAAAATTACAATTCCCAACTAACAACGATCCCATCTTACAACACAGTTGAATGGAGGCATAGCTCCATTCTCATGTCTGACTTACTGCAAACACTTGTGGATAAACAATTCCACTTTAAGCTAAATGGACAGTTGTGTTGTGCATGAACTGCAACTGACAACTAGTTGTGTCAAGGCAACCTGTATTCAGATTCAGAAAAGAAAGAAAAAAAATTAGTTCGGATAAAACAAGCTTTATTCAAGATATGAGCACCACAAATTTCCTTAAAATTTGAGCAAGCATGGCAAGAATACTTGCATCCTCAACAGCTTAACACAAAAAATATACATCAGAGTATGATTTTGAGCAAACAGGGCAACACGAGCTTTTTGATATGGATCAATGAAGAAGGCATAATCAAAAGAAACATTGTCTCATGATAGCACCAAAAAGTAGTTCCAAAAAGGGTTTCACTTGAGCAAGAGCTGAAAAAACACAAACAATATAAGTTATATAACGAATTAAGCATATTTTATTTAGTACAACATTAACTATATATTACCATTATTAATACCTTATTGACCCTTAACAGCACAAATGTTCACTTGTGCTGAAGGAGTGTTCTCTTCATTACGCAAAGTTAGATCATCAAACTCAACAAGAAGTTCATCCAATTGAAGTTATGCGCTCTCTTCATTTAAAACGCACAAAAACAAATTAATATAAAAAATAACAAAATCAAATTTATTTTAAACAGTGATAAATTTTTTCGACTACCTTTTAAATTAAACAACCAATCTTTAGTGCATACCAAAGCCTCCACATTTTCAGGTTTAAGAGAGCTACGAAATTGATCGAGAATTCGGCCACCAATACTAAAAGCAGCCTCGGAAGCAACTGTAGACACCGGAACACTTAATACATAGCGAGCAATGCGAGAAAGTATGGGATACCTGAATTGATTAGTCTTCCAATAGGCAAGCACATCAAGATCCACTTTCCTGTCAACCTTTGGTTCATCTAAATATAATTCCAATTCTGATTTTTGACCACTACTAAACTCTTCACTTTCAAAACTATCAAATTCCTATATAAAAAGTAAATAAAAAAAGTAAGCAAATAGTTCAAATAGTTAGAATAAATAAATTTTAAATTACCTGCATGATATCTCGACTTTCTTTTGAGAAAAGAGCCTCTTCTCTTTCATGAGAATCATTTCCAACTTGTTGTGGAGAGAATCTATTCATATACTCATGAAAAAGATTATACAAGTTGTCCAGCACTTTTTGGCTCTCTATAGAGTTATCATCATAAATCTTAGAATAACTAAAAGCCATAAATCCAAGTTTGTAACGAGGGTCTAAAATTACAGCAATAGCAAGTATCATGCTGAATTCTGACCAATACTTTGCAAACTTTGAGTACATTTGTTTGGCCACTGTAGATAAGAACAAATCTGGGTTGTTCTTTTCAGTTAGCAATTTTCGTTGAACTAAGAACACTGCTGGAAAATACAGATTTGTTGTAGCATATTTTGTTCCAGAAAAAACTTTGGTAACATTATAAAACTCTCCCAAGAAGTTGCAGATCTTCTGTACTTTGTTTCATTCCTCAATAGAGGGACAAAACTGATAGTTTGAGTCACTTAGTGCCATGTGACAAAATGCACGACGATAATAAATTGCACAATCAACCATCGTAAAGGTAGAATTCCATCTTGTAGAAACATCTTGCCTCAAACCTTTTTTAGAATCTAAAGAGACATGAGAGACGCATTCAAATAAATTTTGTTTTCTCCCCGGAGAACCTTTAACATACTTAACACTTTCACGAATCTTAATGATTGATCCATCAATTTCTTTCAACCCATCTTACACAATTAAGTTTATTATATGAGCACAACACCGAATATGGAAGTATATACCACCACTGAACAATGCATCATTTAAATTTAATTGACACTTCAACATGTCAACAAATGAAGTATTTGAGGAAGCATTATCCAATGTGATTGAAAACAGTTTACTCTCAATCCCCCACTCGGTTAACAGTGTGTAGACTTTTTCATTAATGGTCACACCATTGTGCGGTGATGGCATGTAGCAAAAGTTTAAAATTCTTTTCTGTAAATTCCAATCATCATCTATAAAATGGGCAGTGAGACACAAATAACCATCAGTGGTTAAAGAAGTCCACAAATTAGATGTCAAGCATATTCTACTATGAACTGAACCTAACAAGTCTCGCAGCCGACCCTTTTCATTTTGATACATCCTTAAGACATTAGCCTTGGCAGTATTTCTACTAATAGGCTTAAAATCGGAACATAAGTACTGGAATACAACTCTAATGCCCTCATACTCAACAAATTGAAGTGGCAGTTCATGCATGACAAGAGCAGCAATTAATAGTTCACAAAATTTAACAGGATCAAATTTTGATGACTTGATGGCTAAATCATGAGATATAAGAAGCTGACCTACATCACGTGAGTCCCTTCTAACACACTTATCCATATGCCACTTCAAATTTTCAGTTCCATACGTACTACTAGACAAATACACCCTCCCACAAAGCATGCATTTACATCTTGGCTTGTTGTCAGGTTGAAGAGGAATCATCTCAAAAAAGCCCCAAACATTTGAGGTAAATCGCCTTTTTCGCTTCTTTGCTGCCTTTTTCCCTTTGGAATCTTCATTATCTCCAACAACCTCTTCAACTTCATCATCACTTTCATCAATATGTTCAACATCAATTTGGATTTGAGCAGCTTCCATCTAAAAATTTAGCAAAATAGAAAAAACAAAAATTAAGAAAATGATGTATAATAAGAACTAAGAACACTGCTGGAAAATACAAATTTGCTACAAAATGAAAAGAGTTTACTAATAATAGCATCTGATGAAAGATAAGGTTCCTGTACAGTTGTACTACAATAGATGTATCATTTGTTTACGCAAGTTCACTGGATCTCCTTGAGCATGATGGCGACCTCATGAGGATTAATAGACCAAACCACATGATCCAAATAATTGTGTTATTTTAATTTAAATTTTACTTGCAAGTTAAGTGGTATTTATTCTAGTTTTATAGTAATATTTAATTATATAGCTATTTAATTTTGGCTACCCAAAGCATAATAATTTCCATTCCAATTTTTGACACTTATTTCTCAAAACAATCATTTGAGAAAAAGTCCAGGAAAAACATTAATATAACTAGTACTTTATATTTAATTTCTTAAATAATATTTTCTTCGCCCTCTACCAATAGTTGATTTTATCGCTTTTGGTTGTGGTTTCAAAAATCAATATCATATAATTTTTAACTTCTTCAAATTATGCTTATTGCATTAAAAACACTCTTCTGTTATATGTAAATGTCTATTATTATTTTTCATATTTTTATTATAATATACTTGTTTACATATGTTCTTCAGTATATATATTTTTTCATTGTAAACTCTCATTTTATATAATCACACCTCTAAATCAATATCTACATTTGGGATTTTTATTTTTGAAAAACAAGCAGACTATATAGTATGGCCAATGCGTGTTATTTAACTTATTTCTAAGGTCCGCTTACCAAACATCATTATTTTAATTTTAATATAAGTTATCCATTGACACTGCCATATTAAAATTGATATCGAGTTGAAACATCGATGAATAAAAATCATTGAACGTAATCAGGGACCCTTATATTTGATCAAATAATTAACATAAATATATAAACATTAAACTTTTCAAACAAAACAAAGAACCTAAATAATTAACATAAATAAATAAACATTAAACATTAAACCATAAATAAAGAAGAGCGAACCCAGATGAAGGAGACAAGACGCTTCCACTTAGAGCTTCAAGTGTTGCGAACAAAACCAATAGTGAACAACTTCAAATCTATGAGCGATGTTGAGAGAAATGACGTGAGAGTGATGTTTAGATCTAGGGTTTGAGAGCGAGGTTGAGAGAACGGCGCACGATCTAGGGTTTGAGAAGGAGCGAGGTTGAGAGAACGACGCAAGTCTAGGGTTTCAGAAGGAGCAAGGTTGAGAAAACGACGCACGATCTAGGGTTTGAGAAGGAGCGAGGTTGAAAGAACGGTGCAAGATCTAGGGTTTGAGAATGAGTGAGGTTGAGAGAATCTGAGAACGGCGCATGAGTGATGACTGATGAGTCTAATTTGAGAGTCTGAGAGTGTATACTGTATATGTTAATGTCATATGCGTGTAACGTGTGTTAGTAACTTAGTGTGTATCAGACTATCAGACACTATCAGTGTATGTGTGAGCCTGTGAGGATAAGCGTATAAGGTTTGGTATATAGTTGACAAGTGTCCCAGAACAAGATTACATTTAGATAATATTTAGTATATAGTTGACAAGTGTCCTTAGAGATAATGTAGTTAATTGAATTTAATTTTTATTTTTTTGTTTTAAATTATATGAATATCTATTATATATATATATATTCATTTATTTTTATTATATTTTAAAGTATTAAATAAATTATTATTTTAAAAAAAAATGATTAATTTAACTTCATTTTTTTGTTTGAAAAAGGATAATAAAACTTTATTGAATAATATTATAAAAAATTCATATAATTCAATTATACTTTCTTTTTTGTTACATTACAAATTTACAACAAAATAATATTAGTTTAATTGACTTTAATTGAGTAAAATTGAGTGAAATTGATATATTTCTCAATTCAAAGTAGTGTAATTAATTGAGTAAATTCTCAATTCTAAGTAGTGTAATTAATTGAGTAAATCTCCAATTCAAAGCAGTGATTTTGACTTCAATTGAGTGAAATTCAGTAAATCCCTAATTCATAGTAATTTAATTGAATTTAATTAAGTGAAATTGATAAAATTCTCAATTCAAGATAGTGAAATTTAGTTCAATTGAGTAAATCCCCAATTCAAAATAGTTTAATTGAATTAAATTGAGTGAAATTGATAAAATTTCCAATTTAAAGTAGTGAAAATTGAGTAAAATTAAGTTTAATTGACAAAATCTTCAATTCAAAATAATGAAATTGACTTCAATTGAGTGAAATTTAGTAAATTCCCAATTCAAAATAATGAAATTGACTTCAATTGAGTGAAATTTAGAAAATTCCCAATTCAAAGTAATTCAATTAAGTATAATTGATAAAATCCTCAATTCAAGGTAGTGAAATTGAGTTCAATTGAGTAAATTCTCAATTCAAAGTAGTTTAATTGAATTAAATTAAGTGAAATTGATAAAATTCTCAATTCAAATTAGTTCAATTGACTTTAATCGAGTAAATTAAGTAAATCCCCAATTGAATTCAATTGAATGGAATTGATAAATTCTACATTCAAAGTAGTGTAATTAATTGAGTAAATCTCCAATTCAAAGTAGTGATTTTGACTTCAATTGAGTGAAATTCAGTAAATCATCAATTCAAAGAGTTAGGTACTAAAGGCTAGAGTTGGAACAAACTTCAAAGAGTCAAAATAAAGACTAGTCATATATATATATATATATATATATATATATATTTGATATTGAAAATTTACCCTAAGCCTAAATAATTAATGGGTCACATTCAAGTAAACAGGTCAACCCGACCCGTTTGACCCGATTAATCATACAGGTCGTGTTCGTGTTAAATAGGTCAACCCGACCCGTTTGACCTGATTAATTATACGGGTCGTGTTCGTGTTAAACAGGTCACCCGACCCGTTTGACCCGATTAATTATACGGGTCGTGTTCGGGTTATACGGGTTTGACCCGAACACGACCCGAAAATTTTCGTGTCGTGTTCGGATCGACCCTTTTAACGCCTCAACCCTTTTATGCTCGACCCTAACCCTTTTATATATGGTCGTGTTCGTATCGGGTTACCGTGTCGTGTTCAATTTTGCCAGCTCTAACCCAAAGGCTTCCCTCAGCAAAATAACTTATAGACATTACTAACAATTTCATGCAACATTTGAATATATATAGCAATGCTCCATTAAAATTTCGTTCATGGCTTGAATTAGAGCCCTATCAATTTTGTTTAGTATGATTTGACATGACTTGATTTATTTATTTTTCACATTTTAATTAGCAATGAAGGTTCTCAAAGGAGAAAAAGGAAAAAAAGAAAAAATCACCTACTTTTAGTGAATTCTATCTTACAAAGTGAAATGAATAAAAAATGATATCAAAATACACAAAAGATTATATTAAAAAATAAAATAAAATAAAAGTACTAGTCAAATTTTCTTAAGGTCAATAACGTGTTACACTTTTTTTTTATTTCCTATTATATCCTGATAAATAATAATTCATATTTAAACTTAATACTTTGGTTTGGGGATCAGCACATTGAGGTATTCACATGTGTGTAGGCCATAATACATTAAGAAAAGTAATTCATTGCATTAGGCATGAAGATATTCATGAAAAAAAAAACAAAACACTTCTGAAAAATAGTTGTATGATCGCAATTATTCACATGATAATCAATTATAATTTTTTTCTCCATGACTCATATTCTTAGATGTCATTTTAGTCCCTATCTATGTGGTTGCTCTGCTTTTAATTTTTTTGTCGTGTCTATTTCTTCCTTTGGAATATATATTCCAATACCGTGCACCTATAAGGGCCATATATTGAAATATATTGTGTAGAGGTTGGTGAAATGTATAGCTCATGGTGTAAATAATCTTGAATTATCAAAATTTCAGACCCCACCCTACTTTGTAGAATAGTCTTCCATGCATGTGTGAGGGCCCTACTACTAGAAAAGGTGAGCACTGAGCAGAGCCAAATTTGTGAACACACCTCAGACATTCCTCAACCCAAAGGCTTCCCTCAGCAGAATAGCTTATAGACATTAATGGCTGAAAGTGCTGTATCCTTTCTGCTCAGTAACTTCACCATCTTCATCCAACAAGAGTCCACACTTTTGGGAGGAGTAAGGGAAGAAGCTGAGTTCATCAGAGATGAATTGCAGCTGATGAAGGCTTTTCTGAGACAAGCTGGGGCAAATGAAGCCATTGACCCTGAGCTCCATGCGTGGGTTAAGCAAGTGCGTGACGTTGCCCTTGACACTGAAGATGTTCTTGATGAATTCATGCTCGCATCGCACGTTATCACGGCCATGGTTTCTATGGTTATCTTCGTAAGATTTCTTTTACGATTAAGAACTTGATAGCACGTGATCGAATTGCTTCGGAGATAAGAATAATCAAGTCTAGAGTGACTCGAATTGCTGGTGGACATCAGAGATTTGCGGCCTTAGAGCAAGGGCAAAGCTCCAACACTGTCCACAACACATGGGAGGATCGTCGAAATGATGCACTTCTCCTGGATGAAGCAGAGCTTGTGGGCATTCAGAGGCCTAAGAATCAGCTGATTGGTTGGCTCTTGGAGAACACTCCGGGACTCAAAGTTGTTTCGGTGGCGGGCATGGGAGGGATGGGTAAAACCACCCTAGTAAAGAAAGTTTACGATGAAATGGAGGTGAAGAATGCGTTTCAAAGCCATGCCTGGATCGCTGTTTCGCAATCCTTCGATCTACGTGAGCTTCTCAGAGACTTGATCCGACGGCTCTTTGGCGAAGTCAAGCAACCATATCCTCAAAGAATGGAAGCCATGGACAGCAGTGATCTGAAGGCAGAACTCAGAGGGTTCCTCCAACAGAGGAGGTACGTGGTTGTTCTTGATGATGTGTGGACCGTAGATGCATGGGACAGCTTAAAATATGCTTTTCCCGACAACGATTGTGGCAGTCGAATACTGCTCACAACACGCATTGCTAGTGTGGCTTCCACCTCTTGCGGTGAATCCCATGGTGACATGTATGCTATGAAACCATTGTCTCCAGAAGAGTCTCGAATTCTGTTTTGTTCCAAGACATTCCCAAAGACCAACTGCCCTCCACATTTAGAAGAACTCTCGGAAAGGATCTTGGAAAAATGTGAGGGGCTGCCACTTGCAATTGTGGCAATTGGAGGTGTTTTGGCTACCAAAGACAAGAGCAGAGTGAATGAATGGGAAATGATTCTGCGCAGCCTTGGTGTGGAGTTAGAAGGCAGAGACAAACTCCAGAGTATGTATAAAATACTCTCTCTCAGTTACAATTATCTGCCTTTTTATCTCAAGATCTGTTTCTTGTACTTGAGTGTATTTCCGGAAGATTATCAGATTGATAGGATGAGACTGATTCGGCTTTGGAGTGCGGAAGGATTTGTGGAAGCAAGAGAAGGAATGACAATAGAAGAAGTTGCTGAAAGCTACCTTACCGAGCTTGTTAATAGAAGCTTGGTCCAAGTGGCAGAGTTACATACAGATGGAAGGCTTAAAACTTGCCGCATCCATGACCTTTTCCGTGATATTGTAAATTTAAAGACGAGAGAACAAAGCATTGCAGGGATTGTCACTGAAGCAGATAACACAAGCAGGTGGCCTGAAAAGGTTCGCCGCCTGTCAATCCACTATAAGTTGGTGAACTTTCAGCAAACAAATGATTTTTCTCGACTTCGTTCACTACTGATGTTCAGCGTGACAGAGCCTTTATCCAAATCATCAATGCCTATTTTATTTGATGGTGGTGTGAGGCTGTTGAAGGTTTTGGACCTGAGCGGGGCTTTGTTGGAGACATTTCCAAATGCAGTTGTGGAACTAATTCACCTCAGGTATTTAAGCTTGAGGGAAACAAAGATCACAACTGTACCCAAGTCCATCGGAAAAGCTTGTGAACCTTGAGACGTTGGATCTTAAACAGACCTACGTAACTGAGTTGCCTGTTCAAATCGTAAAGCTGCAAAGACTGCGTCATCTCTTGGTGTACCGCTACGCAAATGAAGCTTATGCACCTTTGTACGGTACACAAGGTTTTAAAGCAATAGCGGGACTAAAAGGTTTGACTTCCTTGCAGAAACTTAGTCATGTAGAAGTGAACCAGGAGGATAGTAGAATTGTAGTTGAAGAGATAGGGAGTCTGACCGAATTAAGGAGATTAGGGATTACAATGTTGAGAAGAGAAGATGGGAAGGCTTTGTGCTCCTCTCTTGACAAGCTGAGCAACCTTAGCTCGTTGTTTATAGGTTCAGTAGAAGAGAATGAGATGATAGATATTCAATCTTTGTCTTCACCTCCTCGGTTTCTTCTACGACTCGATTTGAGGGGACGTCTAGAGAAGTTGCCACATTGGATACCTTCTCTTCATGGCCTGACACAACTAGTGCTTGGTTGGAGCAAGTTAAAGGATGATCCACTAGAATCCCTTCAATCTCTGCCCAATCTCGTAGAGCTTGTACTTTATGAGGCATATGAAGGGAAGGAATTGTGTTTCAAGGCTGGAATGTTTCACAAGTTTAAGATATTGGAGCTTGATAGCTTAAAAGGAATGAGGAGTGTTACTGTGGAGGAAGGCTCAATGCCACTTCTTGAAACACTACAGATTGCTAGATGTGAATTAATGGAGGTAGTCTCAGGCATTGAACATCTAACCAACCTCAAATTACTTGCCCTCTATAATATGCCTGAGAAACTGATAATGGCACTGGATCCTCGCAAACAAGGTGCGGATTACTGGAAAATACAGCATATTCCTAGTGTTTTAGTTGGGGCCTATTAGAACGGAATGACAGACAGAGAGTGAAACTTGGTATTACAATCACCTTTGCAGTTTTTTCATTTTATTTGTTTTATTGTTATTTTCTTTTCTTGTTTTTTTTTGCCTGCTTTGTACGATATCTGACCATGGCGTGTACCATAATATTACCTGGCCACATTAAATAAGGGAAAAAAAAAATGTCATCCCCAGTGATTTTGTGTTACCAATTAATATATGTTTCTCCTGTGTCTGTGTGTGGAGATTTTTAGGGGACAAAAATAGCAAAGTGAGGTGTTTATGTTTAATTGGCAAAGGAAAAGGTGAAAATGAAACGCGGTGACTTTTTTTATATAGATGTTGTTTGTTGCCAAGTTAAATTTGTTTAGATTCAATTACACTTTGCTATTTGCTCTCTCTTAAATTATTTCCTTCGTCATCTCAATCTTCTAATCCTTGCATCTTATCAATTTCTATATAACAGTTATAACAGTTTGACATGTTTATAAATACGAGAAATATTTATCCTTTCTAATTGTATTAAAATCGTTTTTATTTTTAAAAAAATTTCTAGCTTGCAAAACTAATTATGAAGTTTATCTCATGCTCACAAAACAAGTAAAACATTTTATTTATAGTTATCTCATATATGAAATTTATCTCTCAAAAGAGTTCATCCTCTTGGTGAGTGGATATATACTACATATTTTAAAATATAGTGCATTCACCACAATTGTAATCTTGATTCATTTTTCACATTGAACCTGAGAAACTCATCAGGTTGGGTATCCCCAAGTATAATTTAATTACAGGCTTTTAGTCCCATTCCCCTCGATGTCATCGAGATATCTCATCCAAGGCCTTTGGATAATGGATCTGCCAAATTCTCCTCACAAACAAGGTTCGGATTACTGGAAAATAAAGCACATTCCTAGTGTTTTTGTCAGGCCCTAAAAGAGGGTAAATGGAGAGGAAATTATCTGAATTAAGAAGAGAATGGTGGTGTGAAAATGAAAGACAGGATAGTATTGTAAGTCACTAAAATACCCTAGGGGGGGGGGGGGGGGGGGGTGAATAGGGTTTTAAAAATAATTTCTAACTTCTTTTATATTCTTGCTAGAACATGCAACAAAATTTTCTGATATATTAATTTACAAGGTAAAATATGCAATGAATAATTTCACTTAAATTCAACAAGTTATTTACCACAATATAAATTAAGCATGCATGAACATAAAGTAAGGAGATAGAGATAGAGATATTGACACCGTGATTTTTACGAGGTTCGGTAACTCCTACTCCTCGGCTCAAAGAATCCCCTTCCTTGAGACTTTCCCGATCCTCATACTATGGCTCTTCCTTCAATAGGTGGAATAGCAAAACCTTTACAAAAGAGCTAACTAGCTCTTCACACAATCAAGAGAACAATCCTCCCTTGATACAATGGGTTTCACTCACCCAAGATCACAAATTTGTGTATGCAATCAATATATCACTCAAGAAACAAAAACACTCAAAACCCTAACGTTTTTATGGAAGATAGATCAATATAAGCTCAAGTGTTTTTAGGTGATATTTCAAGAACTCAAGATATATATATTCTCACAATATATTTTCAATAATAGAATAGGCTCAAGGCTTGAGTTTAAATCTTCAAAATGATAAGAGTGAAAAACGAGATTTTGATCTTTCTTGCTATTAAACGATTTTTCAGAAGATGCTTGAGAGAAAATTAGAGATGAACAATATTTGGAAAATTTCTCACACAAGAGCCTTAAAGTTTTAATCCATATCTCTTTCTTTATATACTGTAACACTAGGATTTGGAGAGTGTATCTCACCCTATACAATGTGGAGAGTAGGACCTGAAAATCAGCAAGCAAAATCATTTCTTTTTGGACAAAAATATTGTTTAGAAATACTTTTCCTTAAAATCCTGAAGCACCCAGTCAACTGCCTCCATGCTTAGATTTAAAATATCTTTCCCAACGGCTAGGGTCAGTCGACTGCCTCAAGAAGGCCAGTCGACTGCCTCATGAGTCAGTCGACTGCCTTGGACAGGCCAGTCGATTGCCTCAGGCAATCAAAAATGTTCGAAACTCTCTGGTTCAGTCAGTCGGCTGGGTCCTTAACTGCCAGTCGATTGGGCACAGTCAGTCGACTGCCTTGGACAGGCCAGTCGACTGCCTCATGCAGTCAAAATGTTTTAAAGCTCACTGGTTCATCCAGTCGGCTGGGTCCTTAACGGCCAGTCGACTGGGTCAGAGTCAGTCGGCTGCCATTTCATGGCCAGTCGACCGGGTGACTCCAAGAATTGTTTTCAAGGTCCGTTTTTTATCCTTTTGAGTTCGTTTGATTTATTACTTGAGCTTATAAGACCAATCAACACATAAGATACCTTGTTACAATATTCTCACCCCGACCTGTCTACCCCAGGTCTTGAGTCCAGCTTTGATATTTTTGTCCTTCTTCGAGTTTGTGCTTAAGTTTCCTTATCGCTTGTTGCTTTAGCGATCTTCCCGAATCATTTACCTGTACTTGCTGAAACACTTAGCTCAAAGTCATATTAGTACCAAACACGGTTTTAAATGTTTTGTAAATATCAAAATAAGATTTATTGCTTGAAATAGAATTTCAAAGCCAACAATCTCCCCTTTTTTGATGTTGACAAAACATTTCGTGTTTGCGCATAAATGGTGAAGTATCAAGTGATACTCCCCCTCAATGTGTGCATCTTTCATTTTTATTTGCATGCTCCCCCTTAGGAAATAAATTTTGCAATTTGATATTCATTTACGTAATGTATGGAAAGATAATAGAACCAACATATTTCAATTCATAATTTGCGAGTTCGGTACATGTTGTTTTACTACTACACATTGCAAAATTATAAAGCAAATAAATGAAACGAAGCATAAACAACAAACATAAAACATAGGTAACGTCCTATGCTACACAAAATAGACCTATGGCCAACACAAACACCCTAATACATTCTCCCCCTTTGACGACATCAAAAAGGTGGAGGGTCACGACGAAAGACGTCCATGGCAGTAGCGATGCGGTCGATCTTGTCCTCAAGACACTTCATATACTCGGTCGTCTTCCTCTGGACCTCCTCATTGCGTTTTTGGGCCTTTTCATTGCGCTTTACGATTTCCAAGATTTGGGTAAGAGTTTCGGGATTTCCCCCGAACCCAAAATCTGGAATATCGAAATCGCTACCAAGAGACGGAAAAGAAGAAGTCGGAGCATCCGGACGAGGTGCCTCGGGACGAGGAACATCATGTTGAGGAACAGATGGACCAGCCTGGTCCGCAGAAGGAGCAACCCTAAGTGATACCAACATTCCATCGACATTCTTACTGATATGCATCTGCTTGAGATGCGTGCGGTCCATAAAAATCGGATTGTGCTCCGAAGGCTCTTCATCAAGCGGAACGGCACACCGACCAAGAAGATAGGATAGATGAGTAGGAAAAATAAGTGCTCATTTCTTCTTGTGGCACTCGAGAATAGCTGAAATGAAAAGAAAAACAAGGTTGACCTTACGACCGGTCATGACACAATAGACTAGGAAGGCTTCCATGATCGACACAAGACTCCGGCTTCCGGACTTTGGCAAAATGGAATATGTGATAATATTGTGCACAAGTCGAGCCTCGGGAGTAAGCGAGGAAGAAGGAAACTCAGAAGTAGCAGTGGTGGTCTTATTCACCGAAATGGCCCGAACTGCTTCGAGAGGATCGAAATCACTCGAAGAGTACCAAATAGATGGGCAGAAATACGATATACCGCCAGTAGGTAGCCGAAAAACAGTATTAATTTCTACTTCGGTCAACTCAATTGAAACGCCTGCAACAGTGGAACAAAGTTTGCTAGCGGGAGGACTTGGTTGAGAAGGATTTTCCAGATTTGTATAGAACGCTTTGACGGCACGTGGAAAAGTCAAAACATCAAGCGAAACAAAGAAGTCCCAACCCATTTTTTGAAAAAGATTGAACGTATTAGCGCCAATCTCTTCGCACAAGGGTTGAGTCATAATGCGACTCCGAGCAAACTTGCGATGAATGAATTTAGTTTCGAAAAGGAGAACACTATCTTCATCACCAAGAAGGGTAGAGAGAGGCATTGGACCAGATTCAGGTTCGGAATCAGTGGTCTCAGGAACAGGGGACGGAGGTGGAGGAGGTGCAGCCGAAGAGCTTTCACCCCTACGGGCGCGTTTCTTGATGCGTACAACATTGGGAGCCATGAGAGAGAGAAGATCCGAGATGATTGAAAAAATTTTGAGAAGAAAATGAAAAGAAATCGAGAAGAAACTGAGAGAGAAAACTGAAAAAAATGGTGTAGAGATATGTATATATATATATATATATGGATATATAAGATTATAAATGAAGAAAGGAGTGGTGATATTGAAGGTGAGGGTCGTGGTGTAGTGGGGAAATGGTTTAAAGGTGAGTAAATGGCGAGAAGGAAGGAAGAAATGGGAGAGATCGTGGAGAGAGTGGAGAGAAGACGAAGAGAAAGAGGAAATAAAAACTGGGTTCGCGCAGAGGCAGTCGACTGGCCATATGGAGGCAGTCGACTGGCTCATGACCCAGTCGACTGGCCGAAGGAGGCAGTCGACTGGCTGAAGATGAATAAAATCAGAAAAACTCACTGGTTGATCCAGTCAATTGGCCGTATACGAGGCAGTCGACTGGCCCTCAAAAATAAAATTTCGAAAAATATTTTAAATTTTGAAAGCCGAGATCGTGGATGAGATTTTGTGAAAATTTAACTGATTACATCAAAATCCATGGCCATTCCTAATTCCCTACGAATTTTTGAAAAAGGTTCGTCCGAGAGGGGTTTAGTAAAAATATCCGCCAGTTGATTTTTAGTGTCAATAAAAATCAATTCAATGTCACCTTTGGCTACATAATCCCTCAGAAAATGATGCCTAATCTCTATGTGCTTTGTGCGAGAATGTTGAGTAGGATTCTTTGAGATACAAATAGCACTAGTGTTATCACACTTAATAGGTACGAGATTAAAAACAAGTCCAAAATCAAGTAATTGTTGCTTAATATAAATAGTTTGGGCGCAACAACTACCGGCCGCTACGTATTCGGATTCAGCTGTAGACAGGGCAACCGAATTTTGCTTTTTACTTGACCATGAAACAAGAGAGTGACCTAGAAAATGACATGTACCACTTGTACTTTTCCTATCCACTCTACAACCCGCAAAATCGGCATCCGAATAGCTAGTGAGATCAAGTGAGGTGCCACGTGGATACCATAGTCCTAAGTTAATTGTCCCACTAAGATAGCGAAAAATACGTTTTACGGCTAGCAAGTGAGATTCTTTAGGACAAGATTGAAAACGAGCACATAAGCATACATTAAACATGATATCCGGCCTCCTTGCAGTTAAATAAAGTAAACTTCCAATCATGCCTCTATATTGAGTAATATCAACACATTTTCCATTTTCATCTTTGTCGAGTTTAATAGAGGTACTCATAGGAGTAATGGCATGTTTAGCTCCCTCCATGCCAAATCGTTTTAGCAAATATTTAGTGTACTTAGATTGGCTAACAAATAAGCCATCCAAGCTTTGCTTGATTTGCAACCCTAAGAAGAAATTCAACTCACCCATCATACTCATTTCAAATTCGTTTTGCATACTAGATGCGAAATCTTTGCAAAAAGAAGTATTTGTGGAACCGAATATAATGTCGTCAACATATATTTGGATAATCAACAAATCATCTTGACAGTTTTTGTAAAGAAAGTGTTGTCAACTTTGCCTTTAGAAAATCCTTTTTGAAGTAAAAAGTCACTAAGTCGATCATACCAAGCTCTAGGAGCTTGCTTTAATCCGTATAAGGCTTTAGATAATTTGTAAACATGATTTGGAAAAAGTTCATTTTCAAAATCGGGTGGTTGTTTCACAAACACTTCTTCATCTATAGTTCCATTTAGAAAAACACTTTTGACATCCATTTGATAAAGAATGAAATTTCTAGATGATGCAAATGCAAGAAGCATTCTAATTGCTTCTAATCTAGTGACGGGTGCAAAGGTTTCATCATAGTCAATGCCCTCCTCTTGATTGTAACCTTGAGCTACCAATCTTGCTTTATTTCGAATAATCACTCCATTTTCATCCTTTTTATTTCGAAAAACCCATTTAGTGTCTATTATAGTTTGATGTGTGGGTTGAGGGACCAAATGCCAAACTTGATTGCGTTCAAATTGATTTAGTTCCTCTTGCATGGCTATGATCCAATAATCATCACATTGAGCTTCGTGGAAGTTCTTGGGTTCAATATTAGACACAAAAGCCATGTGGTTGCATAAGTCTCTAAGTTGAGATCTTGTGCTAACACCTTGTGAAGGGTTACCTATGACTTGGTCAAGAGGATGGTTGTGCACAATCCTCCAAGATTTAGGAATGGAGCAAGTCAAGTCATCATTAGATTGATGTCCAACTTCGCTCTTATCCATTTGCCTACTTGATGAGTTAGAGATATTGAGATTATTGAAACTATCCTCAATTCCTACAACTTCATCATCATCTAGGTGCACTTTAGGTGAGGGTGGAGGCAGTGATTCATCAAAAACAACATGGATAGACTCTACCATGGTTAAAGTCCTTTTGTTAAAGACTTTAAAGGCTCTACTAGTTGAGGAATACCCTAAGAAAATTGCTTCGTCTGATTTTGAGTCAAATTTTCCCAAGTTATCTTTATCATTTAAGACGAAACATTTACAACCAAACACTTTGAAATAACCAATATTGGGTTTCCGACCATTACACAACTCATACGGAGTCTTACCTAATTTCATTCGGATGATAACTCTATTTATGACATGACAAGCGGTGTTCACTGCTTCATTCCAAAGACTTCGGGGAAGGTTGTGTTCATTTAACATAGTCCTAGCCATTTCTTGTAAAGATCTATTTTTCCTTTCAACTACCCCATTTTGTTGAAGAGATCTTGGAGCCGAGAGATCATGAGATACACCAAATTCATCACATAATTTCTCTAGATCTTGATTGTCAAATTATCTACCCCTATCACTTCTAATTTTCTTGATTTTCAAATCCTTTTCATTTTGAATGACTCTATAAAACTTATCAAGAATGGAGTGAGTTTCATTTTTATGAGCAAGAAAGTAAACCCAAGTAAATCTAGAGTAGTCATCTACTATAACAAGTACATAGAGTTTCCCGGCTAAGCTAGCCGTTCTTTCCGGACCAAAGAGGTCCATATGAAGTAACTCTAAGGGTCAAGAAGTGGTGATATCTTTCTTTCTCTTGAAAGAAGATTTCACTTGCTTACCTATTTGACATGCACTACATATTTTATCTTTTGAAAAATTAGTCTTCGGGAGGTCTTTGACTAATTCATTTTTAGACAAACGTTGAATGAGGTCCATACTAGCATGTCCTAGGCGTCTATGCCATAACCAACTATTTTCACTCGATGTGACAAAGCATTTAACATCTTGTTCATTTAATTCATATAGCAACATAGTATATAAATTTCCGTTTCTCTTTGCATTGAACAATTGTTTTCCATATTTCTCAACTATGCATGCATTTGATCTAAAGATAACATCATAACCTTTGTCACAAAGTTGGCTAATACTAAACAAGTTATGCTTTAAACCATCAACTAAAAGTACGTTATCTATAGCAAGAGAAGGAGATATACCAATAGATCCAATTCCAACAATTTTGCCTTGTGAGTTATCTCCATAAGTAACACTTCCTCCTTCATAAGATTTTAGGGACATGAATTTTGATTTGTCTCACGTCATGTGCCTTGAACATCCGCTATCAAGGAACCATCTTTCTTTTGAGGCGGACTTCAAGCATACCTACAACACAATGTTACGTGACTTTTATTGGTACCCAATCTATTTTGGGTCCATTATGGTTAGATAGAAATGCAATAGTTCCTTTAGGAACCCAAAATGATTTTGTTACCAAATTTTCTTTTGCACGTAGAGATTCAATGGTTCCTTTAGGAACCCAAAACATTTTTGAGACAGTTTTCTTCTTCTTCCTTAGAAAACACGCATTTGCTTTGTGACCTCTTTTCTTGCAATAATAGCATGAGACATGATTATGATCAATAGAAGGTGAGAATGAAGATTGTTTTGAAAAAGTATGCTTTAATGATTTTCTTTTCTTCAATAAAAGTGCATCTTTGTTGAATGCATCATATCCTAAGCCGCATTTGTCAAAAGAGTTTCTTTGTCTTCCTAGCATGATGCTCAAGTTTTCTTTTCCTTTTGTGAATTTTGCTAAGATGTTTATTTGATCATCGATAGTCTTTTTCAATAAACTGTTTTCCTCTTCTATCTTCATACTTTTGTCATTTTTAGCATTTACATTAACTATGGTGTGACAAGTAGAATTACATGAAGATTTAAACTTCTTGAGCAAACTATGTTTCTTAGCTAGTTTTTCAAACTCATCATACAAATTTTCAAATGCATCTTGTAATTCATTATGAGAAAATAAAAGCTCATCATATGACAAAATGGAATTATCTAATGCATGTAAATTTAAATGTACCTCATCTTCATTTGCCATGAGGCAAATATTTGCAATCTCCTCACCATTTTCTTTCTCATCCGAATCACAAGAGTCATAATCATCCCATGTTGCATTCATAGCCATTTTGTTTGGCCTTTTCTCGTTCTCCTTTTTGGGCTTGAAACACTCATTTCTATAGTGTCCCGGTTTACCACAATTGAAGCAAGTAATGGACTCCTTCTTGCTTGTCTCTCCTCTTGGTTCGTTGCTCTTTCAGAACCTCTGACCTTTAGCCTTCTTTCGTTGAAGAAATCTCTTGAATTGTTAAGTGATCAAGGCGATGTCTTCATCAACCTCTTCTTCGATTCTTTCATTTGCTTCACTTTTAGTTGAAGCTTGCAAGGCTATACCTTTTCTAGGCTTGGCGTCTTCTTCACGAGATTTTAAGGTAATTTCCCATGTAAGGAGTGACCCGAAAATCTCATCAAGACTCATAGTACTAAGATCGTGTGCTTCTTTAATAGCCGTCACCTTTGCATCCCATTTGACCGGAAGGCTTCTAAGAACTTTGCGTGCCGCATCGGATCTAGGAACAATTCTACCAAGGTGCTTTAGTCCATTCAAAATGTTAGTAAAACGAGACATCATAGAATTGATATTTTCATCTTCCTTCATGGCAAAGAGTTCATATTCATGCATAAGTATATCAATTTTAGATTCTCTAACTTGAGTAGTTCCTTCATAAGTAACTTCAAGTTTATCCCACATTTCTTTGGTCGTGGAGCAAGTAGATACACGGTTAAATTCGTTTGGACTTAAGACACAGTTTAGATTAACCTTACCTTTGGCATTAAATGACATAAGTCTACGCTCATCATTATCCCATTCGTTGGGCAATTTGGGAATAGTTTTTCCATCAACCACTTTGGTAATAGTAAAAGGTCCATCAACAATAACTAGCCAAATTTGATAATCAATAGCTTGAAGAAAATCTATCATTCTAGTCTTCCAATAGCTATAGTTTGAACCATCAAACCATGGGGGCCTATTGTTTGATTGTCCTTCTACATGAGTGATTATTTACAAGGTAAAATATGCAATGAATAATTTCACTTAAATTCAACAAGCTATTTACCACAATATAAATTAAGAATGCATGAACATAAAGTAAGGAGATAGAGATAGAGATATTGACACCGTGATTTTTACGAGGTTCGGTAACTCCTACTTCTCGGCTCAAAGAATCCCCTTCCTTGAGACTTTCCCAATCCTCACACTATGGCTCTTCCTTCAATAGGTGGAATAGCAAAACCTTTACAAAAGAGCTAACTAGTTCTTCACACAATCAAGAGAACAATCCTCCCTTGATACAATGGGCTTCACTCACCCAAGATCACAAATTTGTGTATGCAATCAATATATCACTCAAGAAACAAAAACACTCAAAACCCTAAGGTTTTTATGGAAGATAGATCAATATAAGCTCAAGTGTTTTTAGGTGATATTTCAAGAACTCAAGATATATATATTCTCACAATATATTTTCAATAAGAGAATAGGCTCAAGGCTTGAGTTTAAATCTTCAAAATGATAAGAGTGAAAAACGAGATTTTGATCTTTCTTGCTATTAAACGATTTTTCAGAAGATGCTTGAGAGAAAATTAGAGATGAACAATATTTGGAAAATTTCTCACACAAGAGCCTTAAAGTTTTAATCCATATCTCTTTCTTTATATAGTGTAACACTAGGATTTGGAGAGTGTATCTCACCCTAGACAATGTGGATAGTAGGACCTGAAAATTAGCAAGCAAAATCATTTCTTTTTGGGCAAAAATATTGTTTAGAAATACTTTTCCTTAAAATCCTGAAGCACCCAGTCGACTACCTCCATGCTTAGATTTAAAATATTTTTCCCAACGGCTAGGGTCAGTCGACTGCCTCAAGAAGGCCAGTCGACTGCCTCATGAGTCAGTCGATTGCCTTGGACAGGCCAGTCGACTGCCTCAGGCAATCAAAAATGTTCGAAACTCTCTGGTTCAGTCAGTCGGCTGGGTCCTTAACTGCCAGTCGACTAGGCAGAGTCAGTCGACTGCCTTGGACAGGCTAGTCGACTGCCTCATGCAGTCAAAATGTTTTATAGCTCACTGGTTCATCCAGTCGGCTGGGTCCTTAACAGCCAGTCGACTGGGTCACAGTCAGTCGGCTGCCATTTCATGGCCAGTCGACTGGGTGACTCCAAGAATTGTTTTCAAGGTCCGTTTTTGATCCGTTTGAGTTCGTTTGATTTATTACTTGAGCTTATAAGACCAATCAACACATAAGATACCTTGTTACAATATTCTCACCCCGACCTGTCTACCCCAGGTCTTGAGTCCAGCTTTGATATTTTTGTCCTTCTTCGAGTTTGTGCTTAAGTTTCCTTATCGCTTGTTGCTTTAGCGATCTTCCCGAATCATTTACCTGTACTTGCTGAAACACTTAGCTCAAAGTCATATTAGTACCAAACACGGTTTTGAATGTTTTGTAAATATCAAAATAAGATTTATTGCTTGAAATAGAATTTCAAAGCCAACAAGTATCACAATCAACCTTTCGCTGTTTTTCCATCATGTTTGTTTTGTTTTTCGCTTTTCTTCTCTGTTTGTTGCCTACTTTATATGATTTCTGGCCATGGCGTGTGTGTTTATAATTGTGAAACGTTGTATGTTCAATTAATTATTTGTATAGATGTTGTATATATATGTTGCCAAGAGAAATTTTGTTTCCGCTCAATAACACTTCCCATTTGACCTCTCTTATATTATTCCCTTCAATATCTCAATCTCCTTATCTTTACATATTTTTTACTTTGTTTACAAAAGTTTGTCATGTTTATAAATACGACAACCTCATTTACTTTTTATTTTTTAATTATATTAAATTCATTTCATTTGTTGCTTGAAACCTAATTACAATGTTTATCCTCATGCCTGAGAAACAAGTAAATGATTTTTTGGTGCAACTATCGCACAAATAACCGAATATTAGTCTTATTAATCAATGAATTATTAATAAAATATATGCATTCTTATTCAATCTTGAGAAGGTATTGGATGTAGCAAGCAACTTTGCCACCAGTGTACCAAGCAACTACGCCAAAGCATAGTGTCTGTACCACATCCAATCTTGTGCCTCATTATACTTCTACACATACTTGACTTGATATATATAAGAAATTCGTTTAAGATCCTAAACTAAAATAGGTAGCTTTCACATAACAAAATGTCTTGAATTATATCGGGTACTTGTGCACCCAAGAGACCAAAGCCTTGTTTGAACAAGTTTCATATGTGCTTAAGATAATCAACTTTATTTGCCAATTCAAGATCTTGAAAATCAAGTCTACAAAACTAGATTGAGAAGCATATTGTGTTCCAAGCAACTTTGCCAACAGTGTTCTTCAGTTTATGCCCAGACCATAAGAATGCTCCAGAATCTGATTGACTTGTCCAATAATCTGTTTTGGCAATATAGAACACTCAGACCAGAGTGAAAGAATAGCAAGTTAGCAACTAGGGTAGATTTGATAAAAAAAAATGCTTTTCCTGCATATCACAAGTGTCTAGCTGTCCAACAATATACATAGGTTGTGATCCTTACCTCGTTGGCAAGGATCACGTCCCATGTTACATGGATTCCTCTTTCGTGTCCGACAATTTTGGTTGGGCACAGGGGCGGAGCCAAGATTTCGAACTAAGGGGGCTGGACAATCAAATTTTTTATTTAAGTATTATATATTTTTAAATAAAAAAATTAATTATATGATATTATAAATTTGTTAATTAGCTAAACATTGATCAATTTCTTTTTTATTTTAATAAAAATGCACTTGGCCTCTATTTAATCATTACTAAAAATAAAATTTTAAAATCTACCATGAAATTTGAATTCGAATGTTTTTTTAAATAATAAAAATCATCATCTATTGAATTTAAACTAAAAGTTTAAAAAGTTTCATTTCCAATATTAATACCCAAATAATCTCCAAGACAAACTTGTCTTCCCTCTTGGAACAAATTGTGTTTTGACAAGTTGTAAAAGATATCATCTCGAAATTCCATGTGCCAATTTGATTAGCACATCTACTAGTCTCAAGTTCATCAATACCTATCAAATAGACAATTTTACTAACTTGAAAAACTATGTTAAACACCTTGAACATAATTTCATGATATAATCACCAATGATGTAGATGAATATATGACCCAAGGTGTGTCTAAAATTAAAAAGATTGTTTTTTTTTAAAAAAAGAAACAAGATAAAAAATACCGACTTTTTTTAGTAAATAAAATTGAAGTAATGTTAAAATTGAAATTTAATTCATTAACGGGACTAGAAAAGAAATAAATTAATAGCAAGAACCTTCCCATATTTTGATTTGTGATATAAATTATTATTATTATTTTTTACTAGTTACTAAAATACATATTTTAATTTTAATTTTCTTACTTCAACTATTATTGGGCAATTAACTTTATTGGGCCTTATAAATATATTTTGGAGGGGCCAACTACATCTAAAACCATTCTTTTCCTTTGAATGCATCTATAGTAATAGAAAAAATCAAAAGGTTTGGAGGGGCCATGCCTAAATTTATATTCCACCAACTCCATTTTGAAATGTTACTTCCAACACTATATTTTACAAAACTATCACTGCACTTTTAGGAATAACACAAAATAAATTAACTATGATAAATATTTAGCTAGGAGTTATTTTATTTGATATTTGACATGTTCGACACGTGAATATATACCCCATGTTTGACAAAGGTATTTGAATCCATGTAAGTAAGATGCCACGGAAATGCACATTCTACCCCGATGAACAAAATAACTTGGGAACTTGCAAAGTGTCCACGTATAAATAATGAACTCCCAAAGCAGTAAATTATCTCAAATCAATTCCAATAGTACACCTAGGCACTAGAGATAACCACTAACAAACTCATTTGCAAGAAAAATATCCTGTTGTAGGTATACATATTTTTAGTTGATGATAAATTATGATACCACGATTACAACCATAAATCAAATAGAAACTCAAATTTTAGATTGTTTATGCTTCTTTAACCAACTAAAGATCAGGTTAGGATAAGCTTTCTATTCATATCTTCAACATATCTAAAAATCACCTTTGTTTTATTGGAGTTGTCACAAGGGTTAAATTGTTCGCCAATTTTTTTAGAGCAAAAAAAAAAAAATTGAAATCATTTTGGAACCTGACAGAAGCTTGGTATTAGAATAACTTATTTTGCGCGCAACCTGACAAGATAGAATAAAACAGAACGGTATATATTAATGAAAATTTAGCCGAATCCATGTATCATTTTGTTTGATACTTGACACGTGAATATATCAACATTTCTGACTCACGTATTTGAGTCCACGTAACATAGATCATGACTAAAATTGATGTTTTTTTTTTTGGAACTAATGTTGTCCAGTCCTATGACACATTATGCCACATGGCTAATGCTAATGATGCCATTGACCCCGAACTCCAAGTTTGGGTTAAGCAAGTGTTGGACGTTGCCCACAACACTGAAGATATTCAATATCGTGTGTCATCACCTACTTTATTGACTATTCCGCAATTAATTTTTAATTTGTCATTAAATCCATAAAAAATATATTCACCTCCCATCTAGGCTTATTCCACCGTCTCCTAGGCAATTTCAATCTACTCTAAATTGAATATCTCGCGTAAATATGCAATGTTGATACCACATCATCAAGATGACGTTGTATCACAAACCTGAAATTACCTAAACAATGATGAACTAAGCCGAGAGGGGGGGGGGGGGTGAATAGACTTTTTATGAATTAATTGATAAATTAAAATTCTAATTGTAGAGTGGTCAATTTTAATTCAATACGATCATAATATAAACCACGTAATAATAAAAATAAGTGCAGAAAATAAATCAGAGACGACAACAATATTTTACGTGGAAAAACCTTGGAAAGACTCCAAGTAAAAAACCATGGATACGCTCAGGTATCGATGCACTATGAATCAAGAAGTACAAGATTCTATGAAGTTTTAGACTTACAAATCACTCATGATCTGCCTTTCTCCACTCGACGTCTGATAATTTTGAATCACACGCACTCCATGAAGTTCTCACTACGATCTTCGTACTCTGACAACTTCGTTTCTCAACGGATTAAAGAACCACGAAGCCTTTTGCTTCGATCAAGGTGGTGTGATGATTGTTCAGCAACTAGATCATCTAATTGTGCATAACAATCTTCGGTGTAGAAGCACAATTGGAAAACCTCAAACCAAGAGAGAACTTGAAAATATATAATCACTCAATAATTTTCTCTCTATATATATATCTCTGTAGAAATATATGAATCTATATAAGAATTGCAAAGATCTCTCAAAAACCACGCTCTTCTCTTAGGTTTTACTCATATATATATATAGAAGAGTCTTCAATTAATGGTAGGAATCCTTTTCCAATCAGGATTCGTATTTCCACAATTTAAATATTCTAAATATAAATAAATATGTCAATGATAGTCCAATATACTGATAATAGCTTCTAATCACATCCCAAAGTGGTTAGGAATTGATTGCATCTCAATATAATACCTCCCAAAAATAAATCTGCGTACCCACTTACCGAGAACTCGGTGGTTGTTATACCGAGTACTCGGTGAACCTTTTTCGTGTGCAAGTGGTGCGCAAGTTCGCAAAAATGTTCTGGTGGAAAATACACTTTTGTGCAAACGGCCGCAAGTTCGCACCTTACCGAGTACTCGGTAACATTCCCACCGAGTACTCGGTGGAACAACATACAAATTTCTCTGAAATCTTTGCTTCTTTGCAGTGCCTCTTCCAGCCATTGTTCCACTGAATATCCTTTGTATCTTCACCACTTTGTACACACATATTTAACACTTAACAACCTAATCTAAAACACAAAACTCTCAACATGGTTTTTGATCAGAATCATGTCATTAATAAATAAATGTTCTTACAATATCCCCCTTGGCATTTCTAAGACAAAACCATATTTTAAAAATATATGCTCACAATAAAATAAAATCTATACCTATGTAACACTCCGTTTCATTTTCCCTTTTTTCTGAATTATTCCCGATTTATTTTCGGTGATGACGTCACTTGTTCATGACGTCATGGTTACTCTGTGTATTTTACGAGTAAATGTTTCGCGTTTACGCTTGGATTCGATTACGCGACTTGGCGATCATCACCTTAATGACTTTGCGGAGTACCGATGATGACTACGTGACTGGACAGTAACGTTTAGTAATTTCGGACTTGGTGAAACGTTTACGTGTGTTTTGTCATCGACTACGTGATTGAGTTGTGACGATGGACAACTAGTGTTATCGACTAAATGGATTTGTTTCGACGCTTGACGTTTAGGGCTTCGACTCAGTGATTTGAGTTCGGTAGTTAGTGCTTTAGGGATTCGACGTTTTTGTTTCTCCTAGTTATGGGGTTAGTACGTGCATTGTTTAGCTAACATGCTTAGGAGTTTTGATAGTCCTTTCACTCATTTTATTTATGTTTGTATATACGTGCCTTGTGTATTGATGTGGCATTAGGTGCCTATGTGCCTAAATTGCTTGACTTACGTGCTTATGTGTATTTGTATTGCTATGCTCATTTTTCATGTTTATACGTACGGGTTAAGTGTTAATGCGATTTTGTTTAAACCTGTAGCGTTTAGTATTTCGACTAGACGACACGTTTGGTTTATTCGGCGTTGCGATTTGAATCGTAATTGTTAAGGACGCGTTTGGTTCGTGGGCTTTATTATTAGGGGCTACGCGGTTTAGTTTCCAACGATTGAGTTTAGTGCTTTGACTGGGCTACGACCAGTGATTTTAGGAGTCTCGGTGAGTTCAGACTTTATTCGGGGTTTCGGTGATTGGTTTCGTAACCCGGAGTATTTATTCGGGCTTATATTATTTGATTTGCGTCCTGTGGACTTACGGGTTCATGTGTTAATATTTGGAGGCTTCCGATATATTTTGGGATTATCGGGTATCCTGTTTATTTTTCTAGTTCGTGTGAGATACGTTGCGAGTCGATTCGGGATTTATTTTAGTTTATATCCGACTATATAGCAGAATTATTTATTTCAGACTTTATTAGTTATTCGGAGTACCGTGGGGTTTTCGGTGATTTAATTGGTGGATGATTTTCATGCCCCGGAGTTTTTATTTGGACCTATATTATTTATTCGGAGTTCGGTGAATTTGATGGGCTCACGTAGAATTATTTGAGTGTCCCCGGTATATTTTACGGGACTTATTTTATTTATGCAAATTTAATTATGATTATATATATATATGGGTTAGCTATCCTAAATTATTTATCTCAGTTATATTATTTATTGGACGTCCCGTTTATATTTACGGGCTCGTGTGATTTAATTTGGGATTCCCGAAACATTTTCGAGATTTATTATACATATTTTAAATTGAGAAAATATATATATATATATATGGGTATTTATATATATATATAAATTAATGAAATATATATATATATATATATATGTAATATTGGTGTTTGAAACACCACAGATTCAGCTACCCCTTATCCTCTTCTTCTGGACGAACGTCTCTGTAACCATCTCCAAGCAACTTTTCCATCATTCTTTAATGGCCGATTAAGAGAGAGAGAGAGGGAGAGAACGGGAAAGAGGGGGTTATGGCTGCGGCACAGTGGAGTTGCATGATCTGGTGACCTTGGGGTCATCGAACATGGCGACCCAGGTGGTGACGCCGGGTCTTGGCGGCCGGACTGGCGGTGCAGTCGTGAGCAAGGAGGTCGCGCCCCAGGCACGACTTGGTTAGAAGTTGGGGTCGTCGGACGTGGCGACCCAGGGGCGGGTTAGCTCGCCGGAGTAACGGCGAGCTGGAGGCAGAAGCGGCGTGCAGCAGCGAGCTCGCCGGAACTGGTAGTGACGACCAGCGGTGGAGCAGATCGTTGGTAGTGACGAGGAATAGTAGCAAGTCGAACTGAGTCGGGCTGACTCAGTGGCGAGTTGGGCTATGTTTTGGCTGATTTTCGGAGGATAGCTCGGCCTCGGTACCGTGTACGTTATATCCGAATTTGGTGCGAAACTGTTGAACGGTTCTTCAGGAATTTCAGATTTTCGGTATGAGTTTCGGTTTCGATTTTTGTAGATTTGTTCAAATTAAATTATTGATTGCTAATGAATTTTAATTATAATGAATAGGGCGGTAAGGCGGTCATTTCGACATATTAAAAATAATTTTCGGACGACTTTGGGCGGCGAGCACTATTCACGGCCGGTACTGTCCACGGCGGGACTGTCTGTAAGCGTTTAAATTAGGTGGGGAATTTTATATATATTTATATATATATATATATATGTTTATCTAGGACTCACTAATAGTACGTAGAAAATGCTAAGTTGCCCCGTTGTATGTTTACGGATAATAAAATCATGTAATTAAATTCCTAAGCGATAAATGGAATTTAAGAATTTTATAAAATTCACAAAATACCCATAACCGAATAAATGAGGTCGGGAATAGAAATTCCTTGGGAAAGTAAATAAATTAATTCCCTGAAAATCCTTCAATATTAAATCTTACTTAAATTGGATTAAAATAGGTGGTTTAGTACCCCTGGACTTAAAGTAGGATTTTGTAGAATTTTGTGTGAAATTAGAATCTGTAATTAGCCCCGAATTACATGTATCTGAAATTAAAATAAAGTGGGGGCGGGGCAAATTTGATATTGAGGGATGTAGGGCCGTTTAATAAATATTTCCTCTTTTATTTATATCTTATTGAAATTAGAAATAAGATAGGGGGTATTCACGAGAATGAGGGACGTTATAGACGTGATTTTAATTCCCTAGTTGATTTTCTCGGAAATCATTAAGAAATTAAATTGTGAATTAAATTGTCTAATTTCCGCTGAGACTGATTAATTTGAAAACAATTATTGGGAATTAAAATTTAAAAGCATGCTGGTATATAGAATCTATAAGGATTTGGTAATTGAGAACCCGATTATTTCTGTGATAAAATGGAAATTGATTTACTGTATATTTGAAATTGTGAAGCATGCGTGGTATGAGATTGTTTGGCGTGTATGCCGCATGATTGAGCAAATTAAATTCATATGGAGGCATTTGGCATTCATATAGCACCCTGTTATATATACATTGTTTCGGTGCACATTGCATGCCTCATTTATATCATGTGCATGTCTGGTTCGTTTGGAATGTCGCAACAACTGGCCAGGGGTGGTCTAGCACCAGGGAGCTACTAACTCTCAATTCTCTAGATATTTAGGGGTGAGGGCTTGGGCCTCACTTCCCGGTTTCCGCGCAGTCCTGGTAACCGCACTTTCTTTAGCGACGCCCACCCTTCCTGTTGTGGGTTTTTTGCCCCAGCAGTGAACGGTTTGGGATTCCTGGATATTAGTGGCTAGGGTTGCATGGTCATTGCATTGACATTTCATTGATATTCATATTGACATGTGCTTATTTGTTATTATTGCTTGTTGATGTTGAGCGGGTTATATCCGAAAATTTATTAAAAGATTTGTATTATTCTCTAGGACGCTAGGGCTAGGTATTTGTAATTAATATTTTAACTGGTGATAATTGTACATTCATTGGAATGATGGAAATTAATTCAATGTGATTAAAAGTTAAAGGTTTTAAAATTTAAAAGAAATAAAATGTAATAATGTTAAAAACCTGGATTAGTAGAGCCATGGTTGACATGTGTTCTAGGTGGTTACGTGGATATAGATGAAAAGAGGTCTTGTTAATTACTTTTTTTCCCCGTGAGCTAAAGTTGAGTTGAGTTGGCTAGTCATATATTGAGACATGGGTGTGATTGGTGATTAGTCTTATCGCTAGATGATTATTAGACCACTTCGGTAGTGGGAAGAGTTGTTCAGGTTAAAGGTCGGGTAAGACTCGTTAGTCTGACCCTGTTTCTCTTAGCTTGTGTATTTTGAGCTTGTCGCTCACCCTCCACTTTAAAAGTGTTTCGAGTAGTAAATGGTTTTTAGTCGTGTGCCTTGAAAATCTCCTTTCCTATATGTTCTGGAAAAGTTAGTGAACTCTGGGCATGGTTTGTCTCGTTCTTGAGACTCGAGGTCAGTTCTGAGATCTAGATATGTTTTAGAGTTGATTGTTTCAGATTCCTCCTAGTTGTTCCGGGGAACACTTGAATCCCAGTGTTGGTTTAGTAACCTTTGAGGATTTGTTTATAGGTTCCTATATTGAGTTGAAGATCTTAGAACTTGTTTTGAAATAAGTTTGAATGTGACTTTAAGGTGATATTCAGTTGAACCCTAGTAGTTCTTTTCCCCGTGTTATAGTTTCTCGGGTTTTAACACGAACATGTGTTTATTAGGTTTCATTCCTTAAGGTAAGAAATATGATCATTTGTGGTTGTCTATGGATCTTCTCGGGTAAGAGAAGTGAGGTTAAGTTAAGCGTACATAGTGCGATTCCTAGTGTTTGGTTGGGTTAGGAGGCATTGGAACCAAATATGATTTGACCGGGCCCTAACTTTTTCTTAAAAACCGGTTGAATCCTTCAGGGTTCAACATTTTTCTTTAAAAACCCGAGGGCCATGACATCTGTTTGGGATTAAATGACTCCAGTAACCCTTTCTTGCGCCTCGATAGGCGGTATGAGTTAGAGGTGACCTTGTTGATCTGTACCCTTTTTAGTGCCTTGATAGGCAGTGTGAGTTAGAGATAGATCGGTTGGTTACCGAATCCGATGTGGAGATAGGACCTTCCCTTTTTAGGTTTCTTCGAGTGAACGGGTTGGTTCACTAGTTGTTGTACGTAGAAGAATGGTTATTCCTTTTCGATAGTCCTAAAGAGGGACCTATATACATCCTAGGAACCTTGAGTAGCGTGCTAGGTGCACGGAATGGTAGATAACAAGTTCTGGTTGTATCTCTAGATGAGAGTGTGTATTCGACTGGGTGCCTTCCTACACCAGGTGTTAGGATTAGCTATTTACGGGACTTTTATATATATATATATATATGTGTGTGTGGGTGTATATATATATGATGATTTGACATGCGTATATACGAGTGGTAGATATATCTTATGTGTTGTTCTGTTTTACGACTTTTGAGTAGTTTCGAGATTAGTTGAGAGGTTATTGTTGGGTATCTCGGATTAGCGGGGGTACCACGGTAGATGATAACTTGACCTAGGATAGATTCATGTACACGGGATGGTTAGCATTTTCTAGACGGCTATGAGTGTGATGTTTTGATATTACGGTGAGCGCGTGGTTATTTGCTCACCCCCCACACACAACATTTTCAGGTTTGCAGGTGGACGCAGCATGGCGCGTACGGCGGTGATGGTACGGGGGATTTGGGATGGTAGTTTTATTCTTCCTTCCGTAATCATATTTATTATTCTTTTATTCTCTTGGGAGCCAGGTTGTTGGCAGATTCCCTTATGTTGTATATTCAGTTCATGTATTTATTGTTTTGGGGTGCCATTGTATCTGTTCGGCACTACCAGTTAATTTTATGTATTCTTATTTGAGCTTGGTGGCTCAGTCGATAGTTGTTGTTTTGGGGTGCCTTTATACCTTTTCGGCATTGCCATATAGTTTTCTTTATGTTTGCATTTGAGCATTTGGAGCTCTATTGATTTTAGAGGGGTTTAGAGAGGTATTGGTGTTCTTTTCCATTACCTCGGCCCTACTAGGTTTCTGGAATGTTGGGCTATGTGCCATTGTTTCTACTTCTGTTGTTATGGGCAGGTTGTTTCGTTGTGTTGTTGTTGAGTTGTCCGGATGTTCCATTTATAAACGGAACTCTATCGGATTTTCGTTAGAATTCCTTTACTGAGTTTCTATCACTCAGGTGACATGGAATACTTCATTTTCATTCCTATTCCATATATTTCAGTGTTATCGTTGATTTCGGTTGTCATTTTCAATGACGTCATACCTCGGGATTCGCTGATTCTCCTGATTGGAGTCTCAGGAATAACGGGGCGTGACAACCTATGTAACACACATCGACAAACATAGACATAGACTTTTCTTTTGATCTCATGATGTTCTACGAATCCTGCAATCACAACACTTAAACAAAACATACCTGTTAAAAGCAAGTATAGAAAACAAATAGCAGGAATAATCAATATTAAATGATCATAAGCAAAATAAATGATATCAACATGAAACATAATGATCATTAATCAATCAAAAATACTTCTCCCCCTTAACTGTAAATCTCTCCCCCTTAATAAATAATTCTCTCCCTTTTTGTCACCGAAATGACAAGGAATTAAATAACAATAAAAATAATCAAAAGAGTTGAAGGAGAAATGACAAGGTGTAAATATTGAGAAAATATTCAGGAATACCAAAGAATCTAAGCAAAACTTATATTAAGTTATAGAACTCAAAAGAATATATTCAGATTCTCGGGTAACAAAAATCTCTACAATGCATGAACTTAATTCTAATGCATGAATGCAATATGCTCAAACTAAAAATATATATATATTTTTCTTCTTAGAAACATGTGAGCAAGATAGTAAAGACAACGAACTAATCATCAACACATCATATTCGCATATTTGACTTAGCTATTATACACACGGTAGTAAAGAAAATCAGCACACATACCTTGTAGTTATAAGCAATCACAAGAGAAGCTTTACATAGTCTTTCCATATATGAAAAATATTCAGGTGCAAGAAAACAACTAAGATGAAAGCAATACGTACTAATTTTAATAATCTTTTCACTAACCGTGATGATACTTCGGTCCAAAATATAAATTAGAAGTCCAATCTTTAGCTCGGACCTTATTGCATTTTAATGTCTCACAATTTAATCTTTTGCACCTTTTCACATTATCCCTTTTTTTCTTTCTAAGCTCCAGACTTTCCAGCGAGGATTTTTAGTCCCAACCAACTGGCCTGAGCTTCTTCTTTGGGATTTATACTCATTAGTTTTCTCCCTTTTTTACGCGAACACTCAATGCTTACTAAAGGAAGAGGCCCGATTACTCATATCGAAGAAATACTTTTTTCATTTTTTATTTTTTCATATGTTTCATTATTTCATTATTTCTTCTTTCAACATCACCCCAACCTTCAAAATCATGCAAAAGGTATTCAAAAGTATCGATCAATCTAGCATAACTCATGAACCTACATATCACTTCGGGTTAGATGAAAAAGACTAAAAGCTTCAGCAAGTACTACAATCATCTCCGAAGTAAAACAAACACCCAAGTTTAATGAGTTTTAAAAATAATATTTAAACATGTCAAGTGAATAACTCATATCCTCGGGTCAGACTAACAACTCCAATTTCCATAAGCATAATAAGAGAAGTAAATATGGGAATAGAGTGAAATATGACAACCATTTGTACCATTAGCCAAGCTCAACATGCTAAGAATTTTTATTATATAATTTTTATGATTTTTTTTCATAATGTATGCATACATGAATAATCCTAATAGTAGCAAAATATGATGCATGTATAATGATAAATAACACAATAAAAAATGCATAAATAAAAAAATGCATGAAAATGTATCAATTCTAGGATAAAGAATAATGCAAGATATTCCTATAATGATACATATGAAGACATCTATTCTAATGAGAACATACCGCTAGATTTCCTAAGACTCGCATGCTTTTGAAAATCTAATGGTTTTGTAGAGTGTTGGCTTTGAAATTTACTTTCGGCAAACAATTCCAAAATTGATGATAACAAACCATTGAAGAGTATTTGATACTAATGAATTTTCGAGCTAAAGTTTTCAGCAAAAAAATTGGTGAACGACTTGGAAAACAAACTCGGAAAGAAAACGACTCGGAAAGCAAGTTCGGAAAGAAAGCTTGAATTAAAGCGAAAAGCCGTAAAAGAAATTGAAGCGCAAATGGAAAATCAACGGCAAAGGCGAAAGTCGAAGACTCAAGACTTGGGGTAGATAGGTCGGGAAGCGATCATTGTAACAAGGTAATTTTATGCGTCGATTTTATCGTATAAGCTCAAGTATAAAATGAACCAAATTCAAATGAAATGAAAAACGCTTTACCGAATTTAAACGGAAAGAAAAATATTTTTATTAAATGTTTTTCATGTTGTAGTCGACTAAAATGAGCCTGTGTATTTTCTAGTAGTCGACTAAAACAATCAGTAGCTATAGGTTTTTCATCCACATCAAAAGAGTCGACTGAAAAGAGCTTGAGTCGACTAGACTACTTCATGTAGTCGACTAGAACTCATTCTAGTCGACTAGATGGTCCAAAGTAGTCGACTAGAACTCAATCTAGTCGACTAGATTGTCCATTGTAGTCGACTACAACAGAGAAGTAGTCGACTAGAAGTTCCTCAAAACCTGCAGATTCTTTAGAAAACATTTCCCATGTTTTGTGGATTGTGTTCAATGGTATTCAAACGGCTCTTATCTTTCAAATACTATAATCATTCTTCAAAACCCTAATTCTATGCTATATATAGAATGAGATGTGTATATTGAAGATTAAGAGATTGAAATACAAGAAGAAAGAAAGCTATCAAAAATTCTGCAGAAATTTTCTCTACAAAAGCCATTGAAACCAAGCTTTGAAAATCTGATTTTCTCCAAGTTTCTTTGAAAATCAAAACCTCTAGTATCTCTTCTTATTCTCCAAATATCATTCATTGATCATACCCTTTGAGAATACATTTCTAGAGCTATTGTAAAATCACCAAAAACACTTGAGCTTATATTGATTTATCTTCCATAAACACCTTTGGGTTTTGAGTGTTTTTGTTCTTGAGTGATTTTATTGATTACATACGAATTTGTAATCTCGGACAAGTGAAGTCCACCGATTGTTCAAGAGAGGGTTGTTCTCTTGATTGAGGGACAAGCTAGAGAGGCTTGTGTTGTAAAGGTTTGCCATTCCACCTGTGAAGGAAGGGCCATAGTGAAAGGATCGGGAAAAGTCTCAAGAAGGGGTTCTTGAGCCGAGGAGTAGGAGTTACCGAACCTCGAAAAAATCACGGTGTCAAATCTCTCTATCTCTTTCTCTTTACTTAATTATTTTGCATGCCATAATTGCTTGAATATCTTGTATGTTATCTTGTCTTGAAATTAATAGTTAGAGAAGTTCAAATTAAATCATTCACTTGCTTATTGTGATATAGTTTTTATTTGAGAGTGTTCCAATCTCGAAAAGAATTAGACCTAATTTTTGAACACCCTATTCACCCCCCCCCCCCTCTAGGGTTAATTAGTGACTAACTCATATCATCGGGTCAGACTAACAACTCCAATTTCCATAAGCATAATAAGAGAAGTAAATATGAGAATAGAGTGAAATATGACAACCATTTGTACCATTAGCCAAGCTCAACATGCTAAGAATTTTTATTATATAATTTTTATGATTTTTTTTCATAATGTATGCATACATGAATAATCCTAATAGTAGCAAAATATGATGCATGTATAATGATAAATAACACAATAAAAAAAGCATAAATAAAAAAATGCATGAAAATGTATCAATTCTAGGATAAAGAATAATGCAAGATATTCCTAGAATGATACATATGAAGACATCTATTCTAATGAGAACATACCGCTAGATTTCCTAAGACTCGCATGCTTTTGAAAATCTAATGGTTTTGTAGAGATGTCTGTCAACTGAGAATCTGTGGATATAAACTCAAGGTCTTTCTCAAAATAAAGTTTAGGAAAAAAACAATAACGATTATCAGATATACGTACACCTTTCATAACACAATTTCCAAAAGAATCAATAATGGAATATTTATCGTTAGTGAAATTGACATTATGGTTATTATCGCATATTTGGGTAATGCTAAGCAAATTAGCCTTTAGGCCCTTAACATAATAAACATCTTCTAATCTAGGTAGATCAGAAGCAACAATGGTTCCCTTTCCTAAAACTTTCAATTTTTTCCCATTACCAAAAGTAGCAGTTCCAATATTACTTTCCTTGAAATCACCAAACAATGACATATTTCCAGTCATGTGCGTAGAGCATCCACTATCAAAATACCATGAATTAGAATCACGTGATCTGAGGGCAGTATTGGCAGCAAAATAATGTAGCTCACCTTTCTTAATCCAAACCTGTCTAATTTTCGGTGTTCTACTTGCCAATTTAGATAAATTATTTACCTTTTCACTCAAAACCCTAATTGGATCTTCAACATTGGATCTTCTTTGAGTTATATGCTTCATCTTTGATTTCAAAGTATTTCCTTTTAACTTTGAATAGTGGGGGCGAATGTGACCTCTCACTCCACAGTGATGACATATAGGAACAATCCTTTGAAAATCATTATCAAAATTCTTATGATACTTAGGGGTAAAGGTAGGTTTATTCTCAACCGGTTTTCTAACATAAGATTGAACATTAGAATTCTTCTTAACAGGAGGAATGTTTCTTATATTAAAATTACCTTAAGAGGAACTAGATACTATTTGAGAAGCTTTAACAAAAATCATTTTGGGGGCACTATTTGAATTACTCGTTGTTCCTTTGAATCCCAATCCTTTAGTGTTTCTGTAACACCCCGTTTCATTTTCCCTTTTTTTCTGAATTATTCCCGATTTATTTTCGATGATGACGTCACTTGTTCATGACATCATGGTTGCTCTGTGTAATTTACGAGTAAATTTTTCGCGTTTACGTCTACACTCGACTGGACGACGTTGCGATTTCTCTTCGTGGACTTCTGTGGTTATTACGTGACTTGACGTGACGGTTGTGTTTCAAACCTAGTTAAATGTTGACGTGAGTTCTGGATTCGATGACGCGACTCTGCAACTGTCTCTTCAGTGACTTTGTGGGGTTTCTTTCGTGGTTACGTTACTTGAGCTGATGTTTTGTATTTCGGACGTGGCTAGAGGTTTACATGGGTCTTAGTGCCGATTATATGGATCCGTTTAGATGCTCGACGCTTAGTGCTTCTTCTGGATGACGGCATATTTAGATGACCGACGTTTAAGGCTCCGATGCTGTTAATCGAGTTCAGCATTTAGTGCTTTAGGGGTCCGACATTTTATTTTCCCTTGTAATGGGATTAATATTCGCCTGATTTGATTGACGTGCTATGTATTTGTACTTACGTGTTTTGTTTGTTTGGTGTCATTATTTCTTCGTATTTCTAAGTGCTTCTACGTGTTGATGTAGCTGTATTTGATTATTATTTTGGATTCTTTTCGTGCCCTAGTTATTTGTAGTTATTCGATGGATCTTGTACGTACCCGATGTTCCAGAGGTTGGGCTTCATACCCCAGATTCTATACTCCGTTTATTTTATTTATTCGGCGTTGCGATTTAAATAAGAATTATTAAGGATGCGTTTGGTTCGTGGGCTTTATAGTAGGGGCTACACGGTTTAGTTTCAACGATTGAGTTTAGTGCTTTGACTGGGCTACGACCAGTGATTTTAGGAGTCTCGGTGAGTTCGGACTTTATTCGGGGTTTCGGTGATTGGTTTCGTAACCCGGAGTATTTATTCGGGCTTATATTATTTGGTTGGTGTCCTGTGGACTTACGGGTTCACGTGTTATTATTTGGAGGCTCCCGATATATTTTGGGATTATCGGGTATCCCGTTTATTTTTCGAGTTCACGTGGGATACGTTGCGAGTCGATTCGGGATTTATTTTAGTTTATATCCGACTATATAGCCGAATTATTTATTCTGGACGTTAGTAGTTATTTGGAGTACCGTGGGGTTTCAGTGATTTAATTGGTGGATAAATTTTGTGCCCCAGAGTTTTATTTGGGCCTATATTATTTATTTGGAGTCCGGTGAATTTTATGGGCTCACGGGAAATTATTTGAGTGTCCCCGGTATATTTTACGGGACTTATTTTATTTATGCGAATTTAATTATGATTATATATTCATGGGAATATGTATACATGCGGGTAATTAATAGTTAAATAAATAAAATGTGGAATTATTATTGCCTAGTAATTAAAATATGCAATAATAATGATTTATTTGTCATTAATCAAAATGGGCAATTATATATGTATATATATTAATGGAAAATGGATATATATATATATAGAGATATAATATATGTCTTGGGGAATAAAGTGTAAATTGGCATGACATGAGAGTCACACATGTAAATATGGGAATTGGAAAGTTATTTTAGTAATTATGAAAAATGGCAAAGTCACTTGTGCAATTATGAAAAATTAGAGAGTTGTTAGTGTAATTTAGACATATGTATGTATATATGAGAGAAATATATGGGGGCTATAATGTAATTATGGAGGAAGTGATAGTTACAATTGCAATTACTCCATAACTATATGTATATGTATTATGGGTATATTCCTGAAGCTTCGGTTCTCTTCATCAATCAGGAACCAGATTTTGTCCTCTCCTTCATAACACATACACATGTTTTCTCCATCCTTCATCTATAATCTGCAACGATGCTCCTTTTTCACTGGTATGATGAGAGAGAGAGAAAGAGGGAGATAGAGAGAGGGGTGTCGAAGCGAGAGAACCCGAGTTAGAGGGTTGGGTCACCCCTGAAATTGCGACCTGATGGTGAGGCGTCGCACCTCTACCTGCGCGACGGTGGACGGTGATGATGTGTAGAGAGGGTGGTGGCACGGTTCACGCCGGTGGTGGTGCGACAACAATCGCAATTGAGAAAGAGAGCTGGGGTTTCGAGTTGAGCGATCTGGAGCAGGGTCGCCGGAGTTAAGAGGCGGCCATGGCTGAGTTTCTTGTGTGGTGGTCGGCGCGACCGTAGGTGGCGGCAACCGGTGGTTCGCGCAGTAGTGGTGGTGCTGATAACTAGTCCCGAGTTGACCGGACTGAGTCGGGTTGACTCAGTGGCGAGTTGGGCTCGATTTGGGTTGATTTTCGGAGGATAGCCCGGCCTCGGTACCGTGTACGTTATATCCGAATTTGGTGTGAAACCGTTGAACGATTCTCCAGGAATTTCAGATTTTCGGGCGGTAAGGTGGTCGTTTCGAAATATTAAAAATAATTTTCGGACGAATTTGGGTGGCGAGCACTATTCACGGCCGGTACCATTCACGGCGGGACCGTTTGTAAGCGTTTAAATTAGGTGGGAATTTTATATATATATATTTATCTAGCACTCACTAATAGTGCGTAGAAGATACTAAATAGCCCCGTTGTATGTTTATGAATAATAAATGCATGAAATTAAATTCCTAAGCGATAAATGAAATTTAAGAATTTTATAAAATTCACGAAAAGACTCATAGTCGAATAAATGAGGTCGGGAATAGAAATTTCCTGGGAAATTAAATAAATTAATTCTCTGAGAATTTTTAAGAAATTAAATCCTACTAAAATTTGATTAAATTAGGTGGTTTAGTACCCCTGGACTTAAAGTAGGATTTTGTGTGAAATTAGAACTTGTAGTTAGCCCCCGGAATTATATGTAACTGAAATTAAAGTACAGTGGGAGCGGGGCAGATTTGATATTGAGGAACGTAGGGTCGGTTAATAAATATTTCCTCTATTATTTATGTTTTATTGAAATTAAAAATATGTTAAGGGATTTACGAGAACGTGGAACGTTGAAACTTAGACACGGGTCTAGTTTCCTTTTATTTGTATTTCTCGTAAATTATAAAGAAATTAAATTGTGAATTAAATTGTTTAATTTCCCCTGAGGTGGGTTTATTAGCCGATGATTATTGAGACTTAAATTAAAAGCATGCTGGAATATAAATTCTATAAAGATGGGGTAATTGAGGACCTGAGTATTTTTGTGGAAAAATGTAAATTTAATTATTGTGTGATTTAAATTGTGAAACATGATTGATATGAGATTGATTGGCTTTGATGCCGTGTTATGGAGCATATTTAATTCATATGGAGGCATTTTACATTTATATGGCACCATGTTATATATATTGTTTCGGTGCATGTTGCATGCCTCATTTATATCACGTGCATGTCTGGATCGTTTGGAATGTCGCAATAACTAGCCAGGGGTGGTCTAGCACCAGGGAGCTAGTAACTCTCAACTCTCTAGACATTTGGGGGTGAGGGCTTGGGCCTCACTTGCCGGTTTTTCGCGCGGTCGTGGTATCCGCACTTTCTTGGGCGACGCCCACCCTTCATGTTGTGGGTTTGTTGCCCCAGCAGTGAACGGTTTGGGATTCCTGGATATTAGTGGCTAGGGCTGCATTGGAGTTGCATTGTCATGGCATTTACATCCATATTGGACATTTATTGGATATGTGTTTGCCTGTTATTATTGATTATCGATATTGAGTATGTGATGTTGGAGTAGTAATTAAATATCTATATTATTCTCTTTGGCGCTAAGGCGCGGTGTTTGTAATTAATATTTTAACTGTGGTTAAAATATAATGAATATTTAAAGGTTTAAAATTATAAAGAAAGAAAGAAAGTTTGACGATAATAAAAACCTGGATTAGTGGAGTCACGATTGGCATGTGTTCCAGGTGGTTACGTGGATATATATATATATATATATATGAAAAGGTTTTGATAATTAATTGTTTTCCCCTTGAGTTGGAGTTGAGTTGAGTTGGCTAGACGTATATTGAGACTTGGTTGTGGTTGTACCTTTGGCCACATAGGCCTTTGTGATTGGTGATTAATGTTATCACTGGATGATTATTAGACCACTTCAGTAGTGGGGAGAGTTGTTCAGGTTAAAGGTCGGGTAAGACTCGTAGTCTGGCCCTGTTTCTCTTAGCTTGTGTATGTTGAGCTTGTCGCTCACCCTTCCACTTTAAAAGTGTTTCGAGTAATAAATGGTTTTTAGTCGTGTGTCTTGGAAATCTCCTTTCCTACATGTTCTGGTAAAGTAAGTGAACTCTGGACATGGTTTGTCCCGCTCTTGAGACTCGAGGTCAGTTCTGAGATCTAGAGATGTTTTTAGAGTTGAATTGTTTCAGATTCCTCCTAGTTGTTCCGAGGAACACTTGAATCCCGGTGTTGGTTTGGTAACCTTTGAGGGCTTGTTTATACGTGCCTATATTAAGTTAAAGGTCTTAGAACCTGTTTCGAAATAAGTGTGAATGTGACTTGAGGTGATATTCGGTGGAACTCTAGTAATTCTTTTTCCCCCGTGTTATTGTTTCTTGGGTTTTAACCCGAACATGTACTTCTACGGTATCATTCCTTAAAGTAAGAATTATGATCATTCGTGTTTGTCTGTGGATCTTCTCGGGTAAGAGAAGTGAGTTTAAGTTAAGCACACATAGTGCGATTCCTAGTGTTTGGTTGGGTTAGGAGGCATTGGAACCAAATATGATTTGACCGGGCCTTAACTTTTTCTTAAAAACCGGTTGAATCCTTCGGGGTTTAACATTTTTATTTAAAAATCCGAGGACCACGACATCTGTTTGCAACTAAATGACTCCAGTAACCCTTTCTTGCACCTCGATAGGCGGTATGAGTTAGAGGTGACCTTGTTGATCTGTACCCTTTTTAGTGCCTCGATAGGCAGTGTGAGTTAGAGATAGTTCGGTTGGTTACCGAATTCGTGTGGAGATAGTACTTTCCCTTTTTGGTGTTTTTTCGAGTGAACGGGTTGGTTCACTGGTTGTTGTACGTAGATGAAGGGTTATTCCCTTTCGGTAGTCCTAAGGAGTGACCTATTTACCTCATAGGAACCTTGAGTAGCGTGTTTGGTGCACGGTATGGTGGATAGCTAGTCTTGTTGTATCTCTAGATGAGAGCGGAGTTTAGATTGTTTGTCTATAGGCCTAGGCGACAGGCTTAGTTACGTTCAGGACGTTATATATATATATGTACATAGATATATTTGGTGTTTATATCTTCGTTGTTATGTAGTTCGTATGAGTTTCGTAGTTACTCGAGGATTAGTGATGAGGTTATTGACAGGGTCTCGGATTGGCAGGGTGCCATATGAGACAATTGACTGACCTAGGGTAGATGCATGCACACGGGATGATTAGCATTTTCTAGACGGCTATGAGTGTGATGTTTTGATATTATGGTGAGCCCCCGAGGTTGTGCTCACCCCCACACAGGTTGCAGGTTTGCAGGTGGACGCAGCAAGGCTTATGCTCGGCAGCGACGACACGGGTGATTTGGGACGGTAGTTTTGCTACTCTTTCCGTAGATACGTTTGTATATTCTTTTATTCTGTTGGGAGCCAGGTTGTTGGCAGATTCCCTTGTATTGTATCTCTATTCTGAGTATTTATTATTTTCGGGGTGCCTTTGTATCATTTCGGCACTACCGTGTGATTCTCTGTATTCTTATTTGAGCTTGGTGGCTCAGTGGGTATTTGTTGTTGTTTGGGGTGCCTTTATACCTTTTCGGCATCGCCATTTGATTTTCTTTCTATTTTTATTTGAGCATTTGGGGCTCTATTGATTTCTAGAAGGGTTTCGGAGAGGTATTGGTGTTCTTTTCCACTACCTCGGCCCTAGTAGGTTTTTAGAATGTTGGGCTACGTGCCGTTGCTTTTATTCTTGTTATTCTGGGCAGGTTGTGCTATTGTGTTGAATTTGAGTTGTACGGATATTCCAATTACAAACGGAACTCTGCCGGATTTTCGCTAGAATTTCTTTACTGAGTTTCTATCACTCAGGTGACATGGAATACTTCATTTTCATTCCTATTCCATGCATTTCGGTGTTGTTGTTAATCTTGATTGTCTTTTTCGATGACGTCATACCTCGGTATTCGCTGATTCTCCAGATTGGAGTCTCAGGAATAACGGGGCGTGACAGTTTCCCACAGATTTACTTACACTCAACATATGATTAAGCTTAAGGGTTTCACTAGACCATTTATAAATAGTTGAGTTAGCATCCTTTAATTTCTTTTCCAAGACCTTAATTCTCGTAGATTTCTCAATCATATCAGATCTTAGAGTGACTAATTCCTTATTTAGATCATCTACACTCTTCAAATCATGTGTCATTTCTTTTTCAGACTTAATTAATTCTTCAGACCATTGAGCTCTTTCTTTGAATCTGAAGTTGATTTAGGGAGAAGGTAGTATTGGTTAAATCTTCTTTTAAGGATCATTTTTCCTTGTCAACACTTTTAAGTTTAACAATACATTTTGAGAATTCTTGACCAAGATGTGTAGACTTTTCATAAAGTTTATTGTAAGCATCTTCATACGAATCTGAATCTTCATCCCCAGACATTGTCCATCTTGTTGCAACTTCTTCAAACTCTTTTATGCTGCAAGTGCAATAAAATCCTTATACCTATCATCCAAATTAGACTCAGCAGAATCACTAGCTATATCATCATCCGATCCATCATCCCAAAGTGATAGCTAGACATTCGGTTCTTTTTACCTTATTAGCACACTTCGCAACTATGTGACCAAAACCTTGATACTCAAAACATTTAGGTTTCTTCTTCTTAGGGTCAAACTTATCATTCTGATTTTGGACTTTATTTTTAGTTTTATAAATATGATTTATCTCCAAATTTTAGTCCTTTAATCATTTCTTAACCACAAGAAGATTTTAAAAACTTATAAAACTGTTTCATAATCATGTCAAACTGTCTTGAACCACTATCACCTTCCTCATCAGACTCAATAGGATCCTCCTTAGTAGTTTTAAAAGCTATATTATTCTCTTTTAACCTGATAGACTTATTTGAGGGATTTTTAAACATCTCCATCTCATAAGATTTTAGGTTTCCAGCGAATTCTTCAAGTTTAATTTCTTTAAGACTCATAACTTCTGAGATAACAGTAACCTTAGACCAAAAACGTTCAGGGAGAGACTTAAGAATCTTTTTCACTATAGTAGTCTCAGGAATGTGCTCTCTTAGATTATGACAACTCGTTACTATGTCGGTTAGTCTATCGTCGAAGTCAGCAAAAATTTCATCCTCTTCCATTTTAAGTTGTTCAAATTTAGAATTTAACATTTGAAGTTTAGATTCTTTAACTTTTAAAGTCCTTTCATGAGTTACTTGGAAAATATCCCAAGCTTCTTTAGCATTTTCGCACGTAGCATTTCTCTTAAATTAACTCGAGCTAACAACATTGTATAAAGAATTCAAGGCTTTAGAGTTTCAATTAGAACTGTTTGTTTCAACAGTAGTCCACTCATTAGCTGGTTTTACTTTAGATTTATTAGTAGTTGCGTCTATCACAGTGGGAGGTGAATACCCTATCTTTATAGCAAGTCATGCTCTCTTATCTAGAAATTTCAAGAAAGTTTTCATCCTAGCTTTCCAATACATATAATTAGAGCCATCAAACAAAGGAGACCTAGATACGGACCCTCATACACGAGGTAAATCTATCGTATAAGTTCAAGATCTAACCTTAGGGCAAACCTTGCTCTGATACCAATTGAAATTACCTAGATAATGATGAACTAAGCTTAGGGGGGGGGAGGGGGTGAATAGGATTTTTATGAATTAATTGACAAATTAAAATTTTAATTGCCGAATAGTCAATTTGAATTCAATTCGATCACAATATAAACCACACAATTGTTTGCACAAAAAATGGTGTTTTTCCAAGTTGGAAGTGTGGGCATGCCACACTCTAAATGAGTCAAGAACTTGACAAAATAATGTGCAATCCTTCTTTTGGAAGTGATTGATGTGAAATCAATCGATTGGGAAATAAAAGAGAAGACTTCTACTTCAAGAGTCTTTTTGCCTTAATTAAAAGGACTTAAATGTCAAAGTTTGAAGAAAATGAACTAGTGTAGGAAAGAAAGTAAATAAAGGAATTGAAGAACTTGACTGGAATTGAAATAACAATAAGTTAAATATAAATGAAATTGCAGAGAATTGAACTTGCATGAAAAAAGAATTGCAATAAATTGAGTGACTGAAATTGAAAAGGAACTGGAAATATCACCACTTGTAATAAAGATTACAAGATAAATATTAGGAAAACATAAATAATTTGGATTGACATTGTAGAAATGAAAATACAAAATTAAATGATAGAGATTACAATCGTAAGAAATTGTAAAGCATTATGTTTGTTTGTGTGCTGCAGAAGAGGCCGCCAAATTCCTCAAAGTGTTCTATTTATACAAGTATTCTATTACACTTTGGTAACTGCCTCTAACGTCTCATCTAAGATGTTGCCATGTGTCTTGAACTCCTTTTCACATCCTACCACGTGTTCTCCTTGTCCAAAGTTTGGAATTGCTCCTTCCAACTATCAGAATCGTGATTCCTTATTTCTTTCCTTTTAAGCTATGGCCAATAGGAGATAACTTCCCTTAATAAATCAGACTCTTTTGTTGGCCAGATTCATTCATCTTGTAAAACCATTAATAAACCTGATTTTCGGCCATGTTCCTTGATATTTGCTCTATTTCTCTATCACGTCTATTATCTTTTGCATAAGACTATCTTAAGTTATTCTCATGCAATTCATGATAACCACTAACCATCAATGCCATGTATTGGCAGCTCAATTTTCCAGCTGAATTCTTCTGCCATGTGACCTGGCAGAAAATGTATTTACTGCCAATCGATGTCAAGTGTTGGTAGACTTATTTCTTCCAACTGTACCACATGTTTCTCAATAATTGGTTTTCGCATTTATCAAAATGCAATAATGGTAGGATGCCACGTGGTCGGAATTTTTGGGTGTCAACAACAATAGTAAATATAAGTGCATAAAATAAATCAGAGACGACACCAATATTTTTATGTGGAAAAACCTTGAAAGACTCCAAGTAAAAAATCACGGATACGCTCGGGTATCTGTACACTATGAATCAAGAAATACAAGACTCTATGAAGTTTTAGACTTACAAATCACTCATGATCTGCCTTTCTCCACTCGACGTCTGACAATTTTGAATCACTTGCGCTCCATGAAGTTCTCACTCTGATCTTTGTACTCTGACGGCTCTGCTTCTCAACGGATCAAAGAACCACGAAACCTTCTATTTCGATCAAGGTGGTGTGATGATTTTTCAGTAACTAGATTATCCAATTGTGCATAACGATCTTCGGTGTATAAGCACAATTGGAAAATCTCAAACCAAGAGAGAACTAGAAAATATATAATACCTAAATAATTTTCTCTATATATATATCTTTGTTCGCACCTTACCGAGTACCCGGTAACACTCTCACCGAGTACTCGGTGGAACAACATACAAATTTCTCTGAAATCTTTGCTTCTTTGCACTGCTATTTCCAGCCATTGTTCGACTGAATATCCTTTGTATCTTCACGATTTTGTACACACATATTTAATACTTAATAACCCAATCTAAAACACAAAACTCTCAACATGGTTTTTTATCAGAATCATGTTATTAATAAATAAATGTTTTACTCCTTTTTTACATGTGCAATAAGAAGTAAGACATCAACATTATAACAGATATGGAAACCGAAGACATGGAATATGTATGATGCGACACGAATATAACAACATTGTAAATTTCATAAAAATAGAACCCGATAAGGTATGGACACATCTACGAATTAAATATTTACATATTACATTCCATAATTACTTCAATGCATTACTTAACCAATAATAACCAAAAGAAACTTGCAATATATATATATATATATATATATTGGAAGAAAATTTCCAATACATTCAACATTCTTCATTCCTTATACAAAAATAAAAAGTTCAATTACCAAAAAACCTAAAATTTATATTTTCATTTTCTCAAGTAAGTGATAGGTGCCAGAGAGATAGAGAAAAAGATGCCAGAGATGAGAAGAGAAAGACGTCGGAGAGAGATAGTGTAGCGTCCGGTATTTTTAAGTGCTAATTTGAAATTTTTATTAACACTTATGTGCTTAATGTATTTATTTACTTAGCATGACTTACATATTTTATGTGATATTAAAAATTATAAGTTGCATGTTGTATTTTCCTTTTGAGAATAATGAAAATTATTGAAAACGATTTCGGGAAAGAAATGACCGAAGGGTAAATGAGTAATTTCATATTTTGAGCACTTAGCGGAAAGTTTAGAGATTTTTGCTAAGTGTTGGGACATGAGTGGCGTGTTGGTAATTTGAAAGGATGATAAGGGATAGAAGGGTAATTTAGAGTCATGATGACACTCTTGTAATTAATCCGAAGTTGTGATGAATTTAGTCTTTTCACACTTTAATGTGTTGTCTAATTCTTGACCATTGATTCAAGCTTTCCATCTTTGATATTAGCCCTTGGATCATAGGGCCTTGTTTGGATGATACACAAATGCATTAATGCATTAATTTTTGGTCTTCCATTGGCAAGACTAAGTTGTGGCCTTTGGATGCTCTCTCACCTTCCCTAGTTTTAATCTCCACCCTTTGATTTAAAAGTCTCTTAAGGGTCTTGTATTTATACAATTGTGTGTATTTTATTCTCTTCCATTTTCATAATATCAAAGACAACACCAAGAACTCTTACTTCTCCCTCTCACGTTCGTTTCTTCTTCCTTGGTTCTTCTTCAAGAACATCATCGTTGGGTTGGAATTTGAAGAACCTTTGAACATGAGAATTGTAGAGGGTGGCCTTATCTTTCCTTTGATCTAGAGTTGGTAAGTGTTCTTCACTACTTGAGGGTTTTTCAATTTCAAACCCTAGAATTAATTCTCTTAAATTTTTGTGTTCAATTATTGATTTTTGGTTTCCTTCATTCTTGAATCCTGTTAAGGACCATGAATTGAACGTTTCCAACGATTGTTTCGGTTATTGAAAGCTTGGAGCTCATCTTGTGATTTTTGGTTCATATTATGGAGGAGTTGTGGTAAGTTCAAGAATCCTTTCTCTTGAATTGTGTCTTTCATAAGACCCTAAATTTGCTACCATTAGGGTTGGTATTGTTCTTGTGGTTGGAACCCTAGCTCACTTTAATTTAGGGTTTTGCGTTAATCTCGAAATTATTGACTCCATTGGGGTTCAATGTATTGAAAATACCCTAAATTGACATTGTTGTTATTTTCTTAAATTTATAAAGGCATGGAGAACCTTTTACAAATTTTCGAAAAAATTCTCTTTGAAGCCATTATTCATTTTCTTGCCCGGTTGGTGGGTTGGCATCGTTGGACTCAATTGTTGGATTCCTTGAACTCAACTTGGAATTGAGGTAGGGGAAAAATAAATTGTTTTCATCTTTGTAAGAGGGTGTGTGCATCTATGTGTATATATGTTGTATAAATATATGCGATTTAAGTCTTGATAACCTAGACGATGATTTAGGCCCTTGAAAACATGATTATGTGTTATAAATGCTTGTTGTGGTTTATTGCTTATAAATGTGATATTATGAGCATGTGGATAATTTTGGCATAATATATTGCATAAAGAAAAAAAAGCATGTATTATGATGGACCATGGTTATATGGTGTACAATATATTGCAAATGAGAAAAGCATATATTGTGATGGAGTATGATTGATATGAAATCGTTCATGCATATTGAGTACATCATGTAGTGTCAAAATCATGGTATTGGTATATGTAGATGGTGTAATCATGTGTGGGTAGTCGGGTTTCGGATCGTAGCAACAACTGGCCAGGAGGTGTTCACGCCTACGGAACTAATAAGATGAAATGGTGGGTTAAGAGTCATAAGAGAGGCTCGTATTCTTGACTTTGGTGGTCATGGCGCATATAGTTGCAAGTTGGGCTCTCGTGCAACCGTCTTCCTTGTTGAAGTGATAGAGAGAAAAATTACTTGGGAAGAGTCGGTGCGGTACTGTACATTACTTGATGAGCGTGTATCCTTAAAAATAAGTGGACAGAGTATGTATCCATTAACCTGAGTTGGGTGCCGTGTGTATCATGGGGTATGTTGAGTCATGGTGCACTTAGACAATAAGTGTGATTATGATTTCGGTTTTAAAGCATGCTATATTTGAATGACTAAAATGTGAACATGTTGAGAAAAATTGCTTGTTGGGTTCGAAGGGGTTCCGGATTGACGTGAGAGCCGGATGGAACAAAAGACTGACCTAGGAGTAGTTGCATGTACCATGGGTGGGTTGTACCACTCGGACTACTGAGATTGAGGCAATGACGCTTCCGCTACTGGGCTAGTGAGCTCACCCCACGATATATATATTTTTCAGGTGGTGATCCTTTTCCGGGAGGTCAATAGTCTTTCGGTAAAGATATGGTGTGGATTTCGCCCTTTGGTTCATAAGGAGGCAAAGTACCTATTTTGTAGAGTAGTAGTGTAATCCACATGTATAAATATGTTACTCTTGTTGTAAAACTTGTAAACAAATGCTAGATACTTATCTTTTGTCGCCTAACATGTTAGCCGAGTAGCTTGCATGATGTACATCCCTTGGAGCCCTATACGCGGGGATTATATTATTTTGGTGCACTTCGGTGCCGGAAATGAAATACTAGTTTGTGTTATGAAAACTACGTCCTATTTTGCCTTGGTGCGGTGTAATTATTAAATGTATAAATTATTTTATCTTGAGTGTGATGTGAATAATAGTTATTGAATGTGGTTATTAGGTGTCCGACCGAAAACGGCATTTTTTTATAGGTTTTCAAACTAACCCTTTCGTTTTGAACGGAAAAACCCATTTTCGCCTACCCCCATAACCCCGATCAACTTTCTTATTTTTAGAAATGGATTTAATTAAATTCATTTTCTTATAGATTTTAAACTTTAGAAACTGGCAGTAGTTAAAACAGAAACCGGGGGCAAGACGGAAGATTTTATGAAAACTTACAAAAATCATTTTTATGCTAAGTTTACATTTTATGCGTTTCCCAAGGTCTCGGCGACTATTTTTGGGTTCCCCCAAGGAAAAACTCATTTTTCCGATATTTATAATTTTTCGGGACCGACAACGCGAAAGACGAAGCCATATCGTAAAATATGAGATTTTGCATATTTAGGAAATTTGTTGAAAAACCAGTGGTTGATGCTTCCAACACTTCGAAAAAATTTCAGTTTTCAAAAAATTTCATTTTTTTGAGTTTGGGCATGCCAGCCAGCAGCTGGCCGTGCATGGCTGTTGTGTGTGCGCGCGCGCGCGTGGTGCGCTGCAGCGGGCAGCGCTGCACGCAGCATGGCATGCTGCAGCGGCATGGCACGTCCAATGTTCGAAAATCCGTATTTTCCTCCTGACACGAAGGAATGGACCCCCGTTTGTTTCTATGAGTTTTCCAATGTCCAAATTATTGAGATAAAATTTGAGATGACAAGTTTAACCCTGAAATGACTATTTTACCGTTGGTGAAAGAAGGGTACTTCAACTTTAGTTTTGGGTCGGTGTTGTGTGACACCATTTTCAAAACTTCATATCTCCTTCCTCGTGGCTTCAAAGTAGGTTCTGTTTGTTCGTATGGCTTGTGCTAGGTCCAAAATTTATAGTTGTAGTTAGAAATTACTATTTTACCCCTGATTTGACCATTTTACCCTTGGGTAAACATGGGGGGTTGGAATGATTCGTTTAAGGTACCGAGTGATTCGGTTTACCTTCTTTTCGATCCCGTGTGATATTTTTGGAATATTTGAGATGTTGTATGTCTATTTTACCCATTTATGGGTATTTGAAGGCTTAAAAGGATTTTATTTCGTTTCCATTATTTCCGCATCACTCCCTTAACTCTTAGGCTCGGGTTTTGGAGTCCTAGGAAATTAGGGGCATGACAACTTGGTATCAGAGCGTATTATTTCTTTATATTTTGTTTGGCGTACTATGATTGTACTTGTGCATTACATGTTTAGTTATTGTGATGTAGAGAGCATGCCGCCACGTTGAGTTCGACCGCGTATTGTTAGAGAGGGTGATGCTCTGGGTCAAGTACCTCCAGTTGTGGACGAGAATGTGCCAGCACATCCCGATTTTGGAGAGTGTGTGCCAGGGGCTCCTTTCATGGATGGCGATCAGTTTGTAGGTGTTTTAGCGACAACTATGGCACAGGTTCCTCAGAGGCATCATGTTGAGGACGAGGGCTCGCGTGCTCAAAAGGCTCTCTGGGATTCTGTACGATTGGACATACTTACCTTTGTGGGTGGTCCGGATCTACTTATAGCCGACGATTGGTTGGAGCAGATTACCAATGGGTTTGATATTCTAAAGGTGGTTGATGATGATATACGGGTCATGATTGCATCATTTCGACTTACGAGCGATGCTAAGGGTTGGTGGAAGTCTGTCACAAACATGAGGGACATTCGGACTATCACATGGGTGGACTTTTGCACGTTTTTCTTGGATCAGTATTTTCCACATCCTGCTAGGATGAGCATGAGGGACCGGTTCAATGAGTTGGTTCAGGATGATTTGTCAGTGACCGAGTATGAGCTTCAGTATACTAGCTTATCTTGATTCGTACCAGAGATGGTGGTGGATGATGAAGTTAAAAGCCGACATTTTGTGAGGGGCAACCTCAAGTCGAAGATTTCTGTGCTTACTATGCCGACGTACCGCGAGGCCATTACAAAAGCTTTGCTTGTTGAAGAGGATGCAAGAGAGGGCCGACTAGCTCGTGAGGCTAGGGACAAGAGCTTCGGAGGTTCTTCATCTTTGGGCTTTGGGAATAAGAAGAGGCAACGAAATAGCACTTCAACTCCGGTTGCACAACAGCAACAACCATAATACCAGCGTCGGGGACAGTCTACACCTTCTTCTAAAGCATCTTCGGGTTTCACTCGCAGGGAGATTGTTTGTTATTATTGCCAATAACCAGGGCACACAAAGCCATAATGTTCGTCTCGTCAATAGGGACAGAGTAGTGGTTCAGTGCATAACAAGGATTATTTCCAATATGGACAACAAGGTCATATCGCCAGGAACTGTCCTCGGGGACAGAGCGGTGGTACTCCTACGAGCGGGATTGGGCAGCAGTCTAGGGCTACCCAGCCAGCAGGACAGTCTGGGTATAGAGCATCGCATCAGCCAACACCAGTAGTTCTGGGTTCTCAGGCCATGACTTTGGCATCTACTATCCAGCAGGTGCCACGTTCTCATGGCTGTGCTTATGCGGTGACAACAACAGACAGTGTATCAAGACCTTCTATAGTGAGAGGTACATTTCCTGTGTGTGATTATTGGGCTCATGTTCTTATTGATTCTGGAGCTTCGTATTCTTTTATTGCTTCTGCTTTAGGTATACGTGTTTCATATCTTCGTGTAACTTTTCCTATAGGTACGATTCCGCAACAATTGGGAAATCTTCTTAACTTGGAGATACTAGCAATTGAGACGTCAGGTCTAACTGGTATAATACCAAGACTTGTTGGAAACTGCACTTCACTGGTCAAACTAAATATGGAAGAGAATAAATTAAAAGGTACCCTCCTAATTATTTACTTTGTCGATCAATGTAGTCTTCCAATGAGATATATGAACTTGCAAAGAAAAGGCTTGTGAGATCTGGTCATTGCATTCTCCTCACTTAATTTGTCATATTTGACTTAAAATTGATGTTTATTTTTATTTGTAGATTTTTTTGCATACAAAAAAGAGAAGGGACAAAGATGACAAAAAGCGAAGAGAATGCAATGATCACAACTCACGAACTTATTTCATTGTCATATACTTTTCCGAAAATTCAAGATATTGTATGAACACGAATCTCAAGACCCACTTATCATTCTGAAAAATTATTTCGATAACTCTTTGAATTGCAAAGGATTTTAAGTATAGGAACTATGAAACATATGAAACCATTAAGTCTTTATATGGATGTTTCAGAGACCTAAGTTTATTTAGAATAAGTTGCATCATTCAAAAGCATTTCCTAATAGACAAAAAGGAAGTAGAATTAGACTCAAAAAGTAATTTCCTTTTGATTATCGTAAAATTAAAACAAATTCTACTATAAATGCAACCAGTTTCACCTATACGTAACAATTATATCCTATACCATCATTAACAAAATAATAAACCTCCTTCGAAAAAACTTATTATTTCTTCGTTGAAGAATTCTTTGCTAAGATATCAAAATGTACATGATATAATCATTGTAATATAAAGATGCCTACAATTTTCATTTTTGTACATTTTTGCAGGTCTAATGCCACAAGAGATTTGTAACCTTTGTGATCTGCAGGAGTTACTATTAGGTAAAAATAACTTAAAAGGTCTTATTCCGACAACATTTTTCAACATGTCGAAACTACGATTACTTAACTTGGCAGACAATATTTATCTTTCAGGCATGCTTCCCTTAAAAATTAGGTTACCCAATCTTGATCGATTATACCTTGGTAAAAATAATATCCACGGAATTATCGCCCACTCTATCTCAAACTTTTCCAGACTCAGTAGATTAGACCTTTCGGTAAATAAATTCAGCCATTCACTGCCTAACTCACTTGGCAACTTAGAACTCCTAGAGTTTCTAAGCCTAGGACAAAACAACTTCAAAGGCGAATCTTCAAATTCCGAATTAAGCTTTATAACTTGAAAAACTGTAAACATTTAAGATCTTTGTGTATATATAACAATCCTCTAAATGACATCCTTCCTGTTTCCATTGGGAATCTTTCCATTTCGCTTTAACATATCTCGGTAGGTGAATGTGAAATTAAGGGCAACATTCCCAACCATATTGGCAACTTGAGCAACTTGGCTTTCTTACTACTATATAGTAACGACCTTACTGGATCTATTCCAATAACAATGGAGGAGTTGCAAAAACTTCAAGTTTTAAATCTTGGAACTAATAGGATACAAGGGGCCATTCCAAATGATCATTGCCACTTACATATATTGGGCTCATTAGCTCTGAGTGGAAATGAACTCTCTAGTTCTATTCCAGCTTGCTTAGGGAATGTTACATCTCTAAGACAACTCTTTTTGGGTTTCAACAAATTAGCATCCACAATACCAATAAATCTGTTCAGCCTCAAAGATCTTTTGTATTTGGACTTTCCTCAAATTCTTTAAGTGGCTATGTACCCTCAAATATTGGAAGTCTACAGGCCGCAATTGAAATAGATTTGTCACTTAATAGGTTTTCAGGAGAAATCCCCAACACAATTGGAGGTATGCAAAGTTTGATCAATCTTAGTTTAACACATCATAGATTACAAGGACATATTTCTGAGTCATTCGGAAATTTACTAAGCTTGGAATCCTTGGATGTTTCTTACAACAATCTCTCAGGTGTAATCCCGAAATCAATGGTGTCACCCTTGTACCTATAGTATTTTAATGCATCTTTCAATAAGTTAAGAGGAGAAATTCCCATCGGAGGACCATTTGCAAACTTCACAAGTCAATCCTTTCTATAAAATGAAACACTATGTGGTTGCACGCAGTTCCAAGTTCCACCATGTCAATCAAGTTCTCCTCATGGATCAAGGACAAAAAGAATGATTCTAGTTGTTTACATTGTGTTGCTAATTGCTTTGATTGCCTTGACCTTCGCAGTTGTATCGATAAGATATCGGAAGAGAAATGCAATTGGAACGAAAACAGAGTTGATATACATACCACCGCATGGAAGAATTTCCTATCAAGAACTTTTGTGTGCTACTGATGGTTTTAGTGATAACAACTTGGTTGCAATGGGAGGCTTTAGCTCTGTTTACAAAGGAAAATTTACGAATGGTACCATTATGGCGGTCAAGGTATTCAAATCGGAAATAGAAGGTGCATTCAAGAGTTTCGATACGGAATGTGAAATGTTGCACAACATATCATCATAGAAATCTCACCAAAGTCATCAGCAGTTGTTCCAACCTATATTTCAAAGTCTTAGTACTCCAATACATGCCTAATGGGAGTCTTGAAAAGTGGTTGTATTCTCATAACTATCTCTTGGACATCTTGCAAAGATTGGACATAATGATAGATGTGGCATGTGCACTGGACTATCTCCACTATGGTTATTCAATACCATTGGTCCATTGTGATTTGAAGCCTAGCAATGTCTTGCTAGATGAAGATATGGTTGCGCATTTAAGTGATTTTGGCATTGCAAAGTTCTTGTGTAACACCCCGTGTTATTTTCTAATTTCCTGGAATTATTTTTGATTTATTTTCGGTTGTGACATTACTTGTTCATGACGTAATGGTTATTCTTAGTATCTCATGTGTAAATTTTTCGCGTTTACGTCTGCACTTGACTGGACGATGTTGCGATTTCTCCTTGATGATTTTGTGGACTTTCTTTGGCTATTATATGACTTGATGTGACAGTATTGTTTTTGACTTGGTGAAACATTGACGTGAATTCTCGATTCGACAACACTACTCTGTAATTGTCTCTTTGGTGACTTCGTGGTGTTTCTTCGGTGATTACGCTACTTGAAGTGATGTTTTGTGTTTCGGATGTGGCTAGAGGTTTAGGTGATTTCGTTTTGACGCTCGACGTTTGGTGCTTTGACTGGGTCACGACATGTTCAGTATGTCCAATGTTTAAGGCTCTGACATTGTTGTTAGAATTTGGCATTTAGTGCTTTAGGGGTTGACGTTTTTCTTTCCCTTGTAATGGGATTAATATGTGCTTTATTTGATTAACGTGCTTTGTGTTTGTAAGTGTGTGCCCCTATGTATTGTTTGACTTGTGTTCTTAGGGGTATTTGCGTTAGCTTGTTTGTTTCCCCGTAATTATACTTGTGTGAAATGTATTTTTAGACTTATTGGGTTGACTTTAGGTATTTCCTGGTTTTAGGAGCTCCGATAGGTCTTGTATGTACCCGTTGTTCCGGTGGTTGGGTTTTTATACCCCAGATCATTTATTTTAGATTGTGTTATTTAATTGGCGTTCTGTTGATTTTTGGGGTACACATGATATTATTTAGGGATTTTTTCGATAATATTCCATATATTATTTTTTATTAATAAATTGAGGTTAAATGGTTATCCTTTTTGTTCTGCACTCGATGTGGATGATTTTATGTCATTTCTTCGCGGTGGTTATTCGGTTGACGGCGTAACGGGCCATCGGGCCGGGAATTTTCTCGTAATTTTTTATAATTAATTATTTAAAAGTGGGTGATAAATTTTGGGTTATTATTATTACATAATAATTAAAAATGTGTAATAAAAATTATTGGTATTTATATATATTAATGGAAATTATATATATGTATATTGGATAAATGGTGTGGCTGGTAGAGAGAGACGACCGACATTCATTTTCTCATTCTCTCCTCTTCAATTGGCACCAGTTCTTCTCCACCAGCATCATCATCTTGTATACGAGAGAGAGAGATTTTGCGCAAGAGAGGAACCGCGGCCTGGTGGGTTTCACCGACTGAGGAGGAGCGGCGACGCGACCTGAGATTCCCAGGTCAGAGGCGATGTTGGTGACAGTGGGTGGTCGTGTTGGGTGTCGCGAAAACGCGTGGTGGCAATTTCAGGGCCGCGCGACTGAAGGGTGGTATCGTGGCTGGGTTGTTCGTCGGAAGGAGATGAGCAACTACGGCGGCTCGGGTCGCTAGTGGTGTGGACGAAATCAGTGGTGGTGCGTAGTGGTGGCACAAGGTGGTCGCAAATGAAGTTCAGACGCGATTGGGCAAGGGTTTCAGTTGTGACCTAGGGTTTCAGTCATGGGGTCTGGTGATTCTTGACCTAGGGTTCATCCAGGGCTGGCGACGGCAGCGACGTGGAGTCATGCAGGAGGTCGTGGTAGCGCTAGTTCACGCGACGGTGGTGCTAACGAATAGTGAAGGGTTCGACCAGACCGAGTTGGGTAGACTCGGTGCCGATTCGGGCTTCATTTGGCTTGAAATTTGAGGATAGATTGCTCCCGATATCATACACGATATATCCGAATTTGGTGCGAAACCGTTGAGCGGTTCGTCGGGAATTTCAGATTATAGGTACGATTTTTCGGTTTGGTTTTATTTAGATTTATTCAAATTTGTTTATCGATTGCTAACGGGTTTTAACTATATTGAATAGGACGGTAAGATGATCGTTTCAGTCCAAGCGGGAAAATTTTAGGACAACTTTGGTCGGTGGGCCCATTTACGGGTGCCGACACTGTTCACGGTGAGCCGTTTCGGGGCTGTTCTGTAAGCTAGGTGGGATATTTTTAAAAATATATCTAACTCTCACACTCATGGCGTAGGGAGTCGTAGATTTTATTATTATTTATTGAGCATGCTTTAAATGTTTAGGAAATTTTATTTTTCCTATTATTTGTGTATTGCTAGTATTTGATGGTATGCTTTGTGTTATTTAATATATACGAGATTTAGGAGTTTTATAAACTCGATAACGGAGTGCCTCTAGGTGAACTAGAAAAGAGGCGGAGGATAGTGATTTACTCGAGAAATTAAAATAATTTAAAACCTACTTAAATTGGATTAAAATATGCGGCCTAGCATTCCTTGGAGTTGAAGTAGGTTAGTGAAATTTGTGGAAATCGTACATGAATTTAGAACACGATATTAGCTCCCCTGTTGCTTATATTTTACTGGAATTAAATATATGTTAGGGGATACGTTGAAGCGAGGGACATTAAAACTTAGACGTGATTCTAGTTTCCTCTAAATTTTATCTTAAAATATAAATAAGTGAAATTGCGAATTAGATTGTCCCTAAGGAGGATCTATTCGAAATCGGTTGTTGAAATTGAATTATAAGCATGCGGGTACATAAATTTTACAGGAATTAGTAATTAAGAACCCGGGTAACTTCAAGATAGAATTGTCGTGGTTTATTGCTTTAATTTAATTATAAAGCAGACTTTAAATGAAAAATGGTTATATTGTGAACTTGTTGTGTAACAAGGACTGTAAGACAAACATAAATCATTTGAAAAGGTTGTACATCGATATTGACTCACTATTGAGGCATGATATGCATATTGTATACACCATGATCATATTTGCATTGGGTGTGGTTTTATGTCTCATTCATTTACCTTTGGTGTGAGTGAGTCCTCGGGTTATCGCAACAACTGGCCAGACGGTGTCTCTCGCTACCGGCGGACTAGTACTCCAGGAATCAAGGAGGCATGTGAGGACGTGGTCCGAACACGGTATGTATTTCACGAGTTGATAAATTCCTCGTGGTTGTGTTACTTTGGCGACATTATACCCGGATGTCCCTTGTTAGTTAGGGTGTTTTGGCATTGCATTGGCATTCACATTGATCATTCGTTTTTCATTTGATTATTTGTTGAACTTTCATGATATTATTTTTTGCTTATAGCGACCAGGTTGGAATTGAATTATATTAAAATGTATATTATTCCCTTGAGCGCTACGGTGCAGTGGTTGTGATTGTGATGATATTTGTAAATTCATGGAAAATGATAAATAAAACCCTCAATGTGAATGAAGATTTAAGAACTTAAAGTTGGGAAATAAAAAGTGTAATACTAATAAAACCCAGGGTCAATGGAGCCACGATTGTCATTTATTTGAGGTGGTTAAATGAAACTAAGTAGAAAGAGGCCGGATTGGCGTAATTTTTCCCTTTGAGTCGGGATTGTATGCATAGGCTATCCTTAAATGGAAAGTTATGATAAACGTGTTCCCTTGGGCTAGGAGAGTGACCTAGAGACATAGTTTTGACCGTGAGTTCTAAGTTGTTTGGAGGGATAGTTATAATTCTTTGTTGGACTTAGACACGTATGTAGTAACGGCCAGGTAGGCCCTTGAGTATTGGATGAGGTTATGGAGTGGTCGGTATACTACTCTAGTTTATATATAAGAATGATTGATTTGAGGTCTAACCGGGTATGATAGGTTAGCATTCTTCCTTTTCTTTGGACTAGAGTTGTTTTAACTCTACATATTATTCAGCACCACATCCATAGTTAAATGTTGGAGTATCCTGTGCCTTAAGGATCCATTGAATGTAAATTGAGATAACCATAATGGTTTGAGTTGTCATACTCCCGAGTGGACGTTTGATAGTGATTTTGAGATAGATTGGCAATGTTTGAGGATGGTATTGATCCTTTGTTTGTGGTATAGTGATATTGAGATCTTAGAGTATTATTGAGATTTTATGGTGATACTGATAGGTATGGAATTGATTACCTTTTTGTGCATACATAATGAACACTTTGGGCCCGTTTGGGAACCCTTATTTTTGTTTTTGTTTTGAGAACCAAAAAACAAGAACAATTCTTGTTCTTGTTACTATTTTCTCACCCAAAAGAACAAGAACAAAAAACATGTTTAGGGCCAAAAAATATATTGGTTCAATTTGGGGCCAAAAGACTTCTAGAGAGAGAAACCTGTTGTTTTTTAGAGAGAGAAAGTTTTGTACATTTACTTTGCCGCCCATTCTCTACCCATTTCGTCCCTATTTCTCATAAGGGGTCGTAAACATTTTCACTTTTTTTTTTCAAAAAATATATGGTGGTGGTTGAGGGTGGAGGGTAGAGGTGAAGGGGTCGTAAATATTTTCACTTTTGTTTTTTAAGAGAGAACAAAAAAACAGGGTTTTGTTATTTCCTTGTTTTTTCTACTATTCACGAAAACATTTCCCAAATTGAGAACAGAACAAACAGTAAAAATGGTTGCCAAACATGTTCTGTTCTCCTGAACAATGCCGAAAAACAAAAACAAGGTTTCCAAACGGGGCCTTTGTTTTTATAGTTTCCCTGTCTTAGTCTAGGGTAAGAGACATGATACTGATTTATGCACACGTAGTGCGATTCGTAGTACCTTGGGTGGGTTCGGTGACATTGGAACTAAACAGATTTAACCTGGTCCTAAAATATTTCTTAAAAAACCGGTTGAATCCTTCGGGGTTCAGCATTTTTCTTTAAAAACCCGAGGGACTCGGCATCCGTTTGGGACTAAATGATTCCGGTACCCCTTTAGAGTGCCTTGATAGGCGATGTAAATTGGAGATTATCGTTTAATTGTCGAATCTGATTCAATAGTAGAGTCTTTCACTTGTGTTACCTTTGGGGTTTAGATTGTGGTGGTGTGTCCAAGCCATATGACCACTAGTTAGTTTTATAAGCTCTCTTTACTATAGGGGGTCTTGGAGAAAACATTATTTAAGTGAACGGATTATTTCATTGGTTATTGTTAATAAGAGGACAGGTTTGAGGTTAGAATTGTGAGAGTGAGACTCTTTAGGAATGATTTGATAGCGGTGCTATGTAGGTATTGTGGTTTAGTTGTGGGCGTGATTATGGTTATTCACTTTCGGTAGTTCTAAGGAGTGACCTATTTACCTCCTTGGAACCTTGAGCGGCATGCTCGGTGCACGGTGTGATAGATAGTTAGTTATTGTAGTATTTATAGACGAGAGTGTGTATTAGACTATTGTGTACGCCTATGCGGATATGATCAGTTATTTACGGAATTTTACCTGTGTACATGTTTATATTTATGTTGTTCTGACCTGTGTATATAGGTTGGTGATATTTTTATTATTCTGTGTTATCTTGATATGATCTGGATTATTTGTGGGGTTGTTTTGGGGTCTCAGATTGGCATGGGTGCCAGGTGAGACAACTGACTGACCTAGGATAGATGCATGCACATGGGATGGTTAGAGGTTCCTGGCGGCTAGGGGTGTGTTTGTTAGGGATATTTTTGGTGAGCCCCCGAGGTTGTGCTCACCCCCACACAGGTTACAGGTTTGCAGGTGGATGTAGCACGGCGTGTTCAATGGCGATTGTACGGGTGAATTGGGACGCTTTTATTTAAATTTGCTCCTTTTATCTGTATTTATTCTGGTGTATTCTTATTTCTCATGGGAGCCAATCTATTGGCATATTTCTTTTCGTTGTATATTTCATTTCGGGTATTTGTTGATTCGGGGTGTCATTATACTTTTTCTGCATCACCATATGATTTTCTATATAATTTCATTTGAGCATTTGGGGCTCTATCGATTATAGAGGGGTTGTGTAGAGGTAGCGGTGTTCTTTTTCACTACCTCGGCCCTAGTAGGTTTCTGGAATATTGGGCTGCGTGCCATTGATTCTATTTCTGTTGTTATGGGTAGGTTATTCTGTTGTGTTGTTTTTGAGTTGTCCGGATGTTCCATTTATAAACGGAATTCTGCCGGATTTTTGCTATAATTCACTTCTAAGTTTCTATCACCCTGGTGGCATGGAATACTTTGTTTTCATTCTTATTCCATGTATGTCATTGTTGTTATTGATTCAAGTGGTTGTTTTCCGTGATGTCATACCTCGGGATTCGCTAATTCTCCGGATTGGAGTTTTAGGAATAACAAGGCGTGACATCTTGGGCAAGGGAGAGAGTATTGCACACACCAAGATTGTAGCTACTTGGGGATATATTGCACCAGGTAAATTTTTAATATAAGTTTTCAATCAAATCTTATCTAAATTGTTTTTGCTATCATCTCAAGCTTTTTAATTGGAGTTTTAATTCCATATCTCAAGTTAATTCTGTTGATTAATTTCGATATTTTTGGCTGGACATAAGAGTATGGATTGGAAGGACAAGTATCCACAAGGTCTGATGTTTACAGTTATGGTATAATGTTGATGGAAACATTTACAAGAACTAAGCCTACGGATGAAATGTTTTCTGGAGATATGAGCTTGAAGGTGTGGGTAAGCGAGTCGCTGCCTAATACAATAATTCAGGTTATAGATGCGAACTTGCTCAGATCAGAGGAAGGTCAAATCAGTGCAAAGGTGCAATGTGTGTCATTGATCATGCAATTGGCTCTAAATTGTTGCATGAAATCACCACATGAGAAGATAAACATGGAAGAAGCCCTCGTAACACTAGAGAAGATTAGAAAAAAGTTTATTGTAAGCCATGAACGTCGCGAAACATGAAGGTGTTTGTTTTTATGTTTTTTCTAGTTGTATTAAATTTACAAAAAGGCATATTTATTAGGTTTCTATATGTTCAAGAAAGCTTCTATAAAGAAATCAAGGATAAAAAGCACTACAGAAAATTATTTATAATGTTTGTTAGAATTCTGGTAGTTTCATGTTACCTCTTAAGAAAGCATTATTTTAACTCCCATAGTTTTACTGTGTGATTTAGTTCTTGATATAGACCAGAATGTTGCTTGATTTATTAAAAAGAAAAAAATGAAATCATATGATTTTGTTTCGTCTTTCTACATTTTCACAAGCAAAAAAAAAGAAAATGTTAAGGGAAGATATGAGATGTTATATACTTTATCGTCAAACAAACACCACCATGTGATTTCACATTTCATCTCCATCGTTACCACAGGGTTAGTTGTTGCAAATTTGTAACATGATTCATGAGAAGACGTTGCTTAGTTTACTTTGGGGATGACAAATCAAACATCAAACTTTTGACTGATTTTCCAAATTTTGCTGATTTATACCATTCTTAGGTGGAGTCTTTATACATTTTATTCTAAAGAAGGGTGAATACTAAAAATTGAAGGAAAGAAAATGTGAAAATCATTGGTCACTCCAAATTTTCCAGAAACACAAAATGGATAAAAGCAAGGGTTAAATTCTTAGGCAACAAGATGAGTCAAGAATGGAAAACAAGACTTTGAGGCAAGACGAAGAGTAAATTGGCATAAAAAAATTTATTACTTACCATTAGGGAGAAAATAAAAATAAGGAATCACACTTCCACACTTACTGAAGTTATTCCGGAACTTTTCTCACGGCGTCTTCTCCTATGCCTCTCATTGTACTACATTTTTTTTTTTGTTTTTGTACCAAATATTCATTCAGGAGAGGGTAAGGATAGAAGAAGCCTTGGCAACACTAAAGAATATCAGACATGAGTTTCTTACAAGCCGTGGAAGGCAACAAAGATGAAGGTATCAGTTTTACGTTACTTCTAGTTGTAAACATCAAGTTTACTAAGGGCATATCTAGGTGTTAATTTTTGTTTTAACAGCGCATTTCTTTCCAAGTAATCCCTTAATAAATTACTTTGTATAATTTACCACAAACAAGAGGGATAAATTTTGAATTTAGCTTAGTATGTGCAAGTAGTACCAAGTGTCTAACTTCTATCTATCCAAGAACGCATAACCTATTTATATGCTGATAAAACATGATTTATTGCAGCATATAAAGCATATAAACCAAAAGGGAAAAGAAAAGAAAGTGTAAGAACATTTTTTAGTATTGTTTATTTATGGCATGTTCTAGACAATAACCATGTTAAGTGTTAGATAGGTCGTTTTGGTTTCGACGACATCTACAAACTTTGACAAAGGCAAAATCAAGCATTAAAGTAGTGAAGAATACAAGTGAAGTGCAAAAGTGAGCGTATTGAGTACAAATATCTCCCGGTGGGCGAAAACGGCATTTTCCAAAGTCTCGGGGAGTTAAGAGGGACATTTTTGTACTATTCCCAACAAAAGTGGTTTTGACCAACAAAAGTGGCCAGAAAGCTCAAATCTACGCTCAAGACCTACACCTAATTAGGTGTAGCTGCGGCAAGAAAAATTAATTCTTGCTGCAATGTCGATTCTGCCCTGTTTTGATTCTATGATGCATCTACGACTCTCACACCTCGAAGTATGTGCAAAACACCTATTGTTCATCAGAGAGTAGGGTTTGGATTGATTGATGGTGAAATTACCAAAAAGGGCAAACTTAGGGTTTGCCTCATCATTGTCTATAAATACCAAGGTCTATAAGAGAGGAGGCTAGGGTTTTTTGGAGAGGTCTCTGCAAGTATTTTATCGTTCATATTATTCTATAGAGATAGAGATAGAGAGAAAATCATTGTGTGATTCGTTATCTTCTAGTTCTCTCTTGTTTAGGGTTTATTCAATTGTGCTTCTACATCGATGATATTATACACAATTGAATGACCTAGATTTTGAAAAAATCTACACACCACTGATTGCAACATGGTTGCTTTGATCCGTTGAGAAGTGGAGCGGTTAGAGTACGGAGCGGAGCGAGAAGCTTCGTGGAGTGTGAGTAATTCAAGTTCGTCAGACGTCGAGTGGAGAAAGGCAGACCTAGAGGGATTTGTAAGTCTAAAACTTCATAGAGTCTGTGTAATCCTTGATTCATAGTGCATCGATACCCGAGCATATCCGTGGTTTTTACTTGGAGTCTTTCTAAGGTTTTCCACGTAAAAATCTCTGTGTCTTCTCATGATTTATTTTCTGCACTTATATTAATAACTGCTTGATTAATCTGATTTGAGATTTTAGGGTTTTGTGACTAACTAAAATTGAATTTCCGATAGATAATTTTAATTGATCATGAAATCGATAGAAAGCCTATTCACCCCTCCTCTAGGCTATTTTCATTGATCGTCTAGGTAATTTCAATTGGTATCAGAACGTGATTGCCCCGTTTAAGGTTAACTACCTAAGGTTAGATTCGGAGCTTAGACGATGAACGTACCTCGTGAAGGAAGTTCCGTATCTAGGTCCCCTTTATTTGATGGCTCTAATTATATGTATTGGAAAGTTATGATGAGAGTGTTCTTAAAAGCTTTAGATAAGAAAGCTTGGTGATGCAGGGGGATCCGAGTCAGACGATGCCGAGCTGTTAGATTACTCATTGATGGCGCTGGATTACCTGGAGCGGGAGGATCAACGCAATGATGGCAAGAAATCGTGATCTAGCCTAATTGGGGTGGTTTCCGTGCACGTGTCGGTTTTTTGGCCATAACTGTAGTTACAAGTGTCCGATTCGCGTCCGTGACCCCAATTCGGAAAGCTAATCTCGGCGCGCACGCCGTGGCCACCAAGCTAAGCTGGGTGCACCTCGTTTCGAGCCCTAAATCCGCTGGTTTCCTTTTCAAATCTTTATTTTTAGTTAATTTTTGCTATTTATGGTAATCTTTTATTTGTCGATTAGGAAATGATTCTGAACCCGATTTGGGCCAGATTTTTGGCAATCTTTTGCTTTCTTTCCGTATTTCGTTCTGGTAAGACTTTTAGGGTTTTGCTATTTTTGGTAAAAATCCTATTAAGGGTCGATTTTTAGCTATTTAAACCCGGCTTGTGGGTTGTTTTTTTGGTCATTCTTGATTATAAACAATTTTATTGAATTCCAGAGTGTTCTCTGAATTTTGGGTCAAATTCTCCTGTTTTTTCCTTGCAAATTACCTATTGCACTAGCCTGCAGAATAATCTTTATTCTGTCCGGCGTCACTTGGCGTGCTGTAGAGATAGGATATTCACCTCCCACTTGTATAGATTAGACTACCAAAGAATTAAAAGAAAAATCTCCAAGTGAGTGGTCTTCTGTTGAATTTTACCGTGCTAAGTGGAATGCTAAAGCTTTGTTTGCACTATTAAATGTTGTAACCAAAAGTGAATTTAGGAGAATTTCATAGTGCGATATAGCCAAAGAAGCTTGGGATATTCTCCAAGATAGTTACGGAGGAACTGAAAATATCTCAATGTTGGCGTCTAATATTGATGAGGTTGTGTTACAATAAGTGCAACTTCGGAGGATGAAGATAATGAGGGTGATGATGATTGTGATGATTCACTTCAAGACAAGTACACACATCTTAGCGAAGTTTTCTCAAAATCTATTGTTAAATTTAAAAGTGTCATCAAGGAAAAAGATTCCTTAAAAGAAGAGTTAACCAACACTACTCTTGACCTAAATCAATTTCAGACCTAAAAAACTCAATGGTGTGAAGAATTGATTAAGTCTGAAAAAGAAATGAAGCAGGTTGTGAAGAGTGTAGATGATTGATTTCAATGAGGAATTGAGAAATCTAAAATTGGATTTGAGTGAGAAATCTACAAGGATTGAGGGTTTGGAAATGAATTTGAAGGATGCTAACTCAACTATTCATAAATGGTCTAGTGGGACTCTTAAGCTTAATCATATGTTGAGTATGGGTAAATCTGTAAAAGATACTAAAGGTTTGGGATGTGTAGGAACACCGAGTAAGTCTAACGTCATTCCCAAAACTATCTTTGTTAAGGGATCCCATGTAGCATCTCTTCTCAAGGTAAGTCTGATAGGAATTTTAATGATCAATCTTATGTCAGAAAAGCTATTGAGAGTAGGTTTTCCTCTACCTTTAAATTCCATTAAGGTTTGAACAATGGTGTTCAAAGGTTTATCCCAGTTTGTCATCACTGTGGAGTGAAAGGTCACATTCGACTTGTGTGTTCAAAGTTAAAAGGATAAACTTTGAAATCAGAGTGGAAGCATAGAACTCAAAAAAGACCCAATGTTGAAAATAAAATTTGGGTGTTGAGTGAAGAGGTGAAGAAGTTGTCTAGGCTAGCAAATAGAGCACCGAAAATTAAACAAGTGTGGGTTAGGAAAGATTAACTACATTGTTTGGTTGTTCATACTGCATGTAGAGCGCGTGACTCTAATTCTGAGAAAAGTCTTGAGTATGAATCTACAGATTCTCAGTTGACAGACATTTGTACAAAACCATTAGATTTTCAAAAGCATGTGCATCTTAGAAAATCTAGTGGCATGTTCTCATTATGATAGATGGCTTCATATGTATCATTATAGGAATATCTTGCATTATCTTTTATCCTAGAATTGATACATTACCATGCATTTTGTATTTTTTGCATGTTTATTTAATTTTTATTTTTTATGTATGCATCATGTTTTGCGACTAATAGGATTATTCATGCATGCATTATTATGACAAAAATGATAAAAAAAAATTAAAGTAAAATTCTTAGCATGTTAAGTTTGGCTAAGGGTATAAATGGTTGTCATATTTTACTTTATTCTCATATTTACTTTTCTTATTATGCTTATGGGAATTGAAGTTGTTAGTCTGATTTGAGGTTATGAGTTGTTCAATTGACATATTTAAGTATTATTTTTGGAACTCATCAACTTTGGGTGCTTGTTGTTTATTTTTCATTAATAACCATGTTGTACGTCAGATTATCAGTTGATATCTAGGATATATCATCTTTTGTAGCTAGAGGTCCTGTATTGCTTAAGCTGTTTATATTCTGGGTTCTCTAGCTATGCATTGCATGTATTTCTTCACGGTCTCTATACACAATGCTTTTGTATAATGACTAGTTTATTATTTATCTTTTGGTAAATAATTTTCATTAGTCTTCTTGCGCAATCACATCATTTTTATCATTAATGGGAGGGCAATGGAAGGAGTGACTCGGAAGACATGAGCATTACTAAGAGTCTCGGAGAAAAATTAGGGGTGACTCCCATTAGCGAAGAAACTAGAGAATGTAAACTCCTTAGAGGGCCCAATACACTCCCTCTAAAAATCAAATCATTGCGAGCTTCCCACAAAGGCCAATAGAGAGAAGCGGTCATTCTATGACATTCCCTATTATATCCATCTTCCAAACCATATACCACAAGATATAGGAAAATCTAGAGTAAGGGGACCTGGTCACCAAAATGTTCTTGCTATATATACATTGTCACGCCCCAAATTCCTAGGACTCCGAAACCCGAGCCTAAGAGTTAAGGGAGTGATTGCGGAAGTAAAAAGAAACGAAAACCAAGAGACATTCAGTCATCAAACACCCATAAAGGGTTGCAATGAATGCCCAGATACCATGTTGTCACGCCCCTAAAGGGTGACGCAAACCAAGCGACTACTAGAGTCAATAATAACAAAGGAAATACATGGAATAACAATGAAAACTATACTCCATGCCAAATAGGATACTAGAACTCAAAAGTATCCTCAGATACCAACAGACACGCTCCTAAATCCCTAAGACTCCCGAACTGGGATATCCAAGGAATCCAGAATGTAACCCTTAACATGAATGATCAACTAAGACATCATTAACCATGAAAACATATGGGTTAATGATAGAAATGGTATATTCCATACCCAAATGGATAATAAACTAAGCAGCGGAATCTAACGAAAATCCGGCAGAGTTCCGTTTGTAAATGGAACATCCGGACAACCAAACACAACACAATAACCTGCCCAAAGCAATTCAATAATCACAATGGCTTCCAAGCCCCACATTCATCAATCCTAATAGGGCCGAGGTAGTGGAACTGGCTCCCAAATGCTCGAATAAAAATATAGTAAAGCACCTAGCTGTGCAGAATAAATACAGGAAGTAAAAGATACATCAACAGGGATATGCCAACAGACTGGCTCCCAAAAGAAATACATGATAATCCCATAACAATGGGTAAAGAAGCTGAAAGAAGAATACTACCGTCCCCAAACCCAGTCGCGCTGCAACCGTAACCGCATCACCCAACGCAACTCCAAAACCTGTAACAAGGAAACAAAAGAAGCTGTCGTTGCACTGCATCCTGCCCATAGCCGTATAATTCCTGCAACCTGGCGTGGAATACCAGGGGGCAAATGAAATTCCCTCCGTGAGCAAATAAGCTCAGTGGGAAAAGATATCCTAACTACCACATCCTCTGATAGTTTAGGTAAAGCTAAACCGTCTAATAAGATATAAATATAGCCCAACTAGTCCCATCCACGCAAACCCAAGTCACACGCTCATATACTATCTTAAACGAGTATACATAAGTATATAGGGAAGATATATATATATATATATATATATATATATATCTCTACACGTATATATATATAAATACACAACATGAGTCTCTAAAACTCGTACTCCAAGTACCCAACACCAGTAGTCTACACTACTCTCATCAACGTACACTAAGTACACGATACTAAGATCCAGTCTAACAAATCGCCAATTACTCACAACACAATTCAGAAGATCCAACCGAGGAGATCACACTCACCTCTAATATCCACAAGGAAACAAAATCCACCAATAGTACCAAGGAAGGCTCAAATCCTACACCCCGATAACACAGGAAGGAAAACACCCACGTCCTTGCGTACTAACACAACCATCATCAATATATATATATATTTATACAATATATATATATAACAAATCTCATCCCACTCCTAGAGGAATCTACCTCTCAGGAACTAGATCACCTCAATCACATCTATTCCTCGATACCATAAGTCACATCATCACATTAACCTCATAATACTATCACCAATATATATATATATATACATATATATATATATATAACAAACCTCAATTGCTATCTCCAACAATGTCAATTAATCACCAACGCTCTCACTAAGGATATGAAAAACCACGTAAGAGTCAAGAACCCAAGCAAGGGAAAAGGAGTCCCAATGCTACACCAACAGATAACCGAGACACAATGTCAAGGTTAAGAATACCCAAACAAGGAAAGAACATCACGAATGAACCAGAAAGGAACACCACAAGTGGACAAGGGAACCAAAAGCGAATGGCCGAGTATGAAAGTAAATAAAAGAGGAATCCCAAGGATTTCCATAGTTTTTAAGAAAAAGGTTTTTAAAACTCAAACCATTTCATTCGGCATCCATGCCCCTAACAAGTGAAAAACCCCAATCACCTAGATGGTGACATCAACAACCCAAAGAAAAGGAAAGGCAACACTGTAAGTGTGCACTGAACAACACCAAGCCTCCTAACCGAGACTTAGAACGATCCGAAGAAAAGGTGAAACAAGAAACCACCTTTCAAAATACTACAAGTCGAGATTTTGACAAAGAAGTCTCAAAATCTCAGAATCTCTAGACAAGTGATAAAATAGTTTTCTTTTTAGAAATCACACAGTAAAAATGACCGTCTTGCCCCCGGTCTCCGTCAGTCGCCATCACAGGCTTTTAAAAGTTGAAAATCATTTCAAAGAAGATCTCAAAATCATTTTATAAGTATTAAAACTGTTCGTTTATTCGGGGGTAGGCGAAAACGGGTTTTTCCTTTTAAATACAAAAGTTTACTTTCAAAACTTAGAAAACACCATTTTCGAAATGACAGCCACATAAGAATGAACAACTCCACGGATTCCTATAATGCCCAAAAGGACAATAAAGGAAGAACAACACATTGGACTCACGGAAGACCACCATCCGTTTCCAACTCCACCAAATCAAATGATACCACGAGGAAGAGGTTCGGCACCACGCCGTAACCAAGGAATCTAGGAACGACATACAAGTCAACGACCACGTACTAGTGTACAAAACACCGTACAAGGAATGCTTAGGGGAATGAACTAAGCACAAGAACCGAGACTGTCAAGCTACGGTACCTCGAGTACTAAATAAATCCCTAATCATAACCCCTTCTCATCAATCAAAATCTCACACAACTCATCACTCGCCTTCTCTAAGGCCTCAATTATCAATTGATACAAAAATCATCCCTAACCTCACATCTTCAAAAGAGTTCACACAACTAACCACGATCACCAAACTACTAACCACAATCACAGGGCTACTAACCACAATCACAAGGCTGCTAACCACAATCTCTAAGGCTACTAACCACAATCTCTAAGGCCTCAACTCAAGTCAAGCCTACGGTCCACCACTAGCCTCCGCTAGCCACATGAATCACTATGCCAACACGCATAACCTCCCCCAAGGGTACTAAGGTATACAACAACAAGTATAAATATATTCGTTTCATTTATACTTATTTATAATGGCATATTATCATTTTCTTCCACATTAATTACTTTCAACTGAGCATTTATAAAATATGAATTTAATTTACAATATTTATAAATAGCATGCCCCAACAACACATGTAATATAGCACATATACATGTTAAACGAGATCACATAAATAATAGGCAGTGTAATGTGACTCAACACTCCCCGTGATACTCACACACAACACACCCTTCCCAAGGGTAACGGATACAAACTCTGTCCACTCATCATAGTGTAGAGTTACCACACCGACCTTTCCCAAGTGATTTTCTCTCTATCACTTCAACAGGGAAGACGGTTGTACGAGAGCCCAACATGCAACTCCGTACGCCATGACTACCCTTGAGTCAAGAACATGAGCCTCTACCTGGACTCCTAACTCACATTTGCCGGCTTTTTAGTTCCGTAGGCGTGATACCTCCTGGCCAATTGTTGTGATGATCCGACACAAACGTCTACTCGTGCCCCACGCACAAAGGAAGTAGACCACACCAAATGAACTCTCTCTGCCAATGGTGAAACCGTGCACTACATGCACCAACACCCATGTGCTCACACGACATGGTGTACAATCAAATCATATCTCAATCATAAATATGTAATACATCATATTTATAAAAATACCCACATGGTAATATAAATCTCAAAATCTCTTTTCATGCTTTAAAATACAATAAAGCATTTAAATCATATGAAAACAATTTCATATATAACTCATATTTTCAAAAATATATTTTCTTAATTCTTTAGAAAATATTTCAATTTCCCTTATCATTTCTTTAAAATAATTTAAACAGATAATCCACGTAATAAAAAGGAACCTAGAATAGCGTCTAAGTCTCTCACGTCCAACGTTTACAAATCTTCTGGCTCATTTAATTCTCAAAGGAATTTCTAAGTCGTCTATTCCTATTCAATTCAATTAGGAATATATTTAATCTCGTAGGAAATAATTTAATTAATTTTCTTAAATTAATTCCTAAGTCCAATTCCGATTCTAAACGAATTATAGATATTTAAATTAACGATTTAATATATCTATAATAAATTAAATAAGGGTTTGCACACCCAAAACTACTTCAATAATGTGGAGTGAGAAATAAAGTTTCCCACCTAATTTATACGTTACCGAACAGCCCGAAACAACACAGTACCGGCGCCCGAATATGAAGCTCGCCGACCAAAATCGTCCAAAAACTATTTCGAATATATCGAAATGTCCGTCTCGACAACCTATACGATATATATGAAGCCCATTAACAATAGGTTAAATAATTGGGTTAAATCTAAAATACCCCAAACGAGAACTATAACCTATAAATGCGATTTCCAGGCAAATCGTTCAACGTAAAATCACGAAATTAATATATGACGAATACCATGAATATACGAAGCTACTCACCGAAAATCGGCTCAAACCGATCACCGGAAGGTCGCCGGAAAATTGGCCGAAGCCCAGTCGGACTCGCCACTGTTGCGCGCTGCTGCTACGCGAACCAGCCGTAGCTACCTGCTACTCCGTGCACGCCGCTGGCAGCCACGGTCGCCGCCGCCTCCGCCCAGTCCAGCCGCCGCAGCTGCTCCAGGGCGCCGACCGCCAGTCGTCCCTTTCCTGAAACGCTTCGCTCCCTCAGCCGACTCTCTCTCCACGAACCGGCCCTCTCTCTATCTCTCTCTCTCAATCGGTCGACCATGGTGAATAGAGAAGAGCTGCTTCAGTCGTGCGAAGGAGAGTGTAGCAGAGGTCTGTGATGGCGTGAAGGAGAAGATGCAGGTCTGTGTATATATATACATATATATATATGACCTAATTGCAAAACTAACCCTTCATTTCTCCAAAATCGCAAAATAACCCCCATTTCTATATATATATATATAATTGAATATATATATATATAATAAACCCCAATAATTATCGGGAACATCCGAACATAATCTCCCAAGCCCGAATTAATAACGGGAAGCCTAATTAAATACATCGGGGTAGAAACCCAAATGTCGGAACACTTAAACAAGCCCGACCAATTAAAATGCGTCGTCATCCAATCGAAACACTAATCATTAAACGTCGAATCGATACCGCGTAGTCGAGAATAAGAATTCGCGTAGTGTCGTCCAGTCGACTTTAAAACTAAACGCGAAAAATTTACAGGTATCAAATACCAAGAACAAACAATACGTCAAGAACAAGTGACGTCATTACCGAAATTAAATCAAAGATAATTTCAGTAAAAAGGATAATAACACGGGGTGTTACATACATCTACAATAATATCATTGCTATTTCAATTATTAATTGTAAGGTAACATATTGTGATTTTTATTCCGCTAATTAAAGCACAGTGCACGTAGGGAGAGAATAGGAAGGATGCCTAGTAACAAAAAAACAAGTAATATGGGCATATTGAATAATACACCCCTGGGGAGATGAATATTTATATGCATAGAGGTTAAGAGAAAAAGAGGCAACCAAAACTAACATGAAATAAAGTGATAAGAAATGATTATAGTAAATTCAATCCAAAATAAGATCTAAACTTAATTAAACTACTAAATGAATTAAAACATTTACTTTACTGATATGGTCCTGCTCTCATATAACATCAAAACTAAGAGCAAGCAGATCTACCTCTAGAAATTGTGTTTTTTTTTTTTTCCGATACAATATGAACCAATTTTCTGAAAGAAAAACTGAACAAATAGGTCCTTTAAAAAAAAATGAACAAATAGGGAAAAATTGGACAATAAAACAACAGTCATTACAAAGAAAGCCAACTCACCTCCTACAATTGTCAAATCAAATTTTGTTGGCGGTTTTTGCACAAATAGCATGAACATCTTGTGCAGGGTTGATCAGCAATTTCACGAGGCCATCAACTTCATATAACTAAGTTGACCAGTCTAGGTCATCATGTTGCCTGCAATCAGCCCCGGCCCAGGCCCGCCTAGGGCCTTAGGGCCCAAGGAGCCTCAAAAAAATATTTTTTAGCTAGAATAGTATATGTCCATAAATGAAAAAATAAAATTAGTGTTAACATAAGCTAAATCTAATACCAATTCATGTGTAACAACTAACAAATCAAGTTCAGCCCAATAATTAAAGTAAAATAAACACAACCCAATAATTCAATTAAAACAAATCAGCCAAAAATTTCAATTAAAACAAATCAACCTTGAAAATTTGGGGGCCCAAATTTCAATTATAAAAAAGGAAAAAATTGTTTTCATTTCTTTACAAAATTTTCAGCAGTTGCCCTTCGTTTATATTTTAGTTTTACAAAATTTTTTTCCTTGAGTTGTAGGCAATATTTTTTTTCTACAACTGTAATTGCGTAATACTATTTTGGGGTCCAAACCTATAGCAAGATTCTATAACCACGATTTGGTCAAGAGTAAACACATCTCATCTTCATTAATGTTAATGTCATCATCGTTGCTTAATTTTGATTTTTCTAATTCAAAATTTTGGAATTTTTGTTTGGAATGTGAGTTTGGTGATAATTTTGATACAAGTTTTTGGCCTTCAATCTCGCCTAGGGCTCCAAAATTTTTGGTCTTCAAAAAAATTAGGTGAAGCCCTCCCAAAATAATTTAGTTTAGGATTTTCATTGCAGGAAGTGAAGGGCCACAAAAACAATTTGGCACTTAATCTCGCCTAGGGCCTCAATTTTTTTTTGCACTCTCACGGCTGGTCCTAGCTACAATGAACAATATTTCAAGAACCCAAACAATAAAACCAATCATAACCCATTCGTACCAAGGTTGTTAGGATCGCGATCTTAAGTAGAATCGTTGGAGGGTCTGTAGGATCGGGATCGTAACTGGGATCGTAAGATACTACCACATTGTTATAAAAATAGTTCAAATTAACTCCTTAAATTATGATATCTCTATAATAGAACAAATATATACTCAAAACACCAAATATAAACAAAAACATAACCCTAAAATTAATTTTGGAAATATTATAAAGATTATATACATATGGTCTTAATTACATTCTCTTATAGGTTAATTTCATTTACACCCCCTCAGGTATGTGTTAACTTCAATAAAACCCTTCACATTTGAGTATCTTCAATAACATCCCTTGTGGTTTGAGATTCTCATCATTTACACTCCCTGACCACTTTTGGAACTAAAATGCCCTTACTCAAACACCAACTATCCCTATTCCTAAAAATATCCCTATTCTCAAACACTCACTATCCATATTCCTAAATATATATATATAATTCGAAATATATATATAAAATTCGAAAAATATATACAACTCGAAAATAATATATAAAATTCGAAATATATATATAAAATTCGAAAACAATATATAAAATTCAAAAATAATATATAAATTTCGAAAAATATATATATAATTTGAAATATATATATAAAATTCAAAAATAATATATAAAATTCAAAATATATATATATATATAATTCGAAAAATATATAAAATTCACATGTATAATAAGAGGTGAATTGATATTAAAAGTAACTAATGATCCAAGAAGAAGAGAGCTTAGAAACAACACACAGAGTGATATATATATCTAGAGGCATGGGGTAAAAACCAAATAAGAGCAAAAAAGCATAAAATTTCCCAGCTAAAAAGAAGAAAGCTATATATAGTAGTGGAAAAAGAGAGATGAAGGTGAGGACTTACTTGGGTAAGCTGGAAATTTTCATCCAGCAGAAATGGGACTAGAATACACCAAAACACAATGTCTGTTAGGATAGAAGCACCTGCACTTGTTTGTTGAAAAAAGTAATCAAGTATCAAGTTTCCATCTTATATTTTAACAATGTATGCAATTTTTTCATGATTACTTGTATACAAGTGAAATGCATATGTTTAAACACCATGTATGTAGTATAGAAGAAAAGAATAATATATAAAATTCAAAAAATATATAAAATTCGAAAATAATATATAAAATTCAAAATATATATATAATTCGAAAATATATATATAAAATTCTAACAATTTTATATATATTTTATTTTTCCAAGCCATCATGGGGATCATGGGGAATCACATGATGGTGCCACTTGAGAAGTTCAATCTAAACCACTTAGATTGCCAATGTATCTTGTGTGCTTGATTGGTGTTGTATTGAAATCAATGTAGTTGAGAGACAAATGCATCATTTGCTTTCAAAGAATCAAAGCGTGACATGGTTTATATGTGCACCTGACACCATTGGTTGGAACTTAACTGTTGTAGCCTCACACTTGCTTTCTCTATTGCGTCTTGTATACCCTCACCATTTATTTTTTTGAAAACAATTTTATATATATGTTTTTTGAATTTTATATATATTTTTGAATTATATATATATATTTCGAATTTTATATATTATTTTTGAATTTTATATATTGTTTTCGAATATTATATATATGTTTTGAATTTTATATATTATTTTTTAATTTTATATTTTTTTTCCGAATTTTATATATTTTTTTCTAGTTGTATATATTTTTCGAATTATATATATATATTTCGAATTTTATATATTATTTTCGAATTATATATATATTTTTAGGAATAATGGATAGTGGGTGTTTGTGAAAGGGCATTTTAGTCCCAAAAGTGATCAGGTGGTGTAAACGATGAGAATCTCAAACCACATGGGGTGTTATTTAAGATGCTCAAATGTGAGGGGTGTGATTGAAGTTAGAACATACCTGAGGGAGTGTAAATGATATTAACCATTCTCTTATTAATCTTAAAAATATTAATTAATGTATAAAAATAATCAAGATAATATGAGTTACAACTTTTAAAGTAAATTTTGTGAAGTATTACACAAATAATACATAAGTTTAATTTTCTATTTCATTATTATTTTTAAATAGAATTTGTATATTATTACATAATTAAAAAGATAAAAACATTATATATGAATATATATTGAAATACTGTAAAAGTGCAACAATAAAATAATTTACAAATTTCTTATACATGAGTGGATATATAGATGTATATATTAACATGTATTCATTTAGATAAAGTCAACTCTTTTTGAAAATTTGCTAAACCTCTTGGCTTTTATTAGGTAATATAAAGTAAATAACAAAAAACAAAAAAATATTTATTGCCAATACTTTTAATAATAAAAAAACTCACTTTTGGTATTTTAAAACACATGAAAAAAATTAGAAATAATTAAATACGTTAGACTTTTATAGCTAAGTAAGTATAGATATGAATTAGAGATAATAAATAAAAAATAAATACAAAAAGTATAGATAAGTATAAACTAAAAATAAGTTTAGACTGGTTATTAGTTTTTATTAGATAATAAGTATAGTTAAAAAACTTTTGCCCTTTTATATGGATAGCTCAACCAAAAATTAATTTTTTCATCTAAAAAGCCCAAAATTGCATACAAATCGTAATAGGATCATACGATACTACCGATCCTATGCCGATCATACCGATCGTATAGCGGTCCTTCCCCATGAGCAATTTTTGTGGGATCGGGATCGTTATGGGTGGTAGGATCGTAAAATCGTAAGATCCTATCCCATAGGATCGCGATCTTAACAACAACCATGATTCGTACATCAATACAAAATATGAAAGTAAATCTAAGCGGGGCAAAAGATGAAATTAAAAAATCTGTGAGCCATCATGCAGCATGACCCCTACATCGTCGATGAACTCGATACATAATGCACTTCACACTAGCCACATAAGAAAAGTTAAGATTCATAGTTAATCTAGCAGTAAATTCCAAGAAATTATATGAAAAAGAAAAAGAACAAAAAGCCTACAGGTTCTCAGTTGATTAGGACTGTATGGTTGAGTGTATCAGTATATTTTCAATCATTAGAGATATTTATGTAACAGCAACAATGCCCCCAACTGCAAGGCTCCGTTTGGATAACCAAAAGGGAAAAGAAAGGATATAATTCATCGAGAGAGAGAAAAAAAAAAAAAAAAAAAAAACAGAAATAAATGATAGCAATAAGGTATATTCATATCTTCCATTGACATAGCAATATCCCAACTTTATATGGGTGTGTAACTGTTTGATAACAGTTATTACCGCTTAAGTTTAAAAAAATTCCGTACTTATTCAATTAAGTTTGTTTGATAAGAAATTTGAACATCAATTAATACATTAAGTGTCATTTAAAATGATGTAAAATTTTAAGTGATAGGGTTACCACTTAACAGTGAAGTCTAAAGACTGAAAATTAACAAAAATATCAGAAAATATAATTTTTTAAGCACCACTTAAAATTTTCGGTACTTAAAATTCAAATCTTAAAATTTTCAGTACTTAATTTTTAATTTTATCAAACAACCCCTAAGTTTCTAACTTATATTGTGATAAACCCCATTGCCGGGATAAAAGTTGAACTGATCAACAAAACCAATTTGAGCAACTGATGCATGGAAGTAGATATAAATCAAGGAAATTTTGTGCCAGAGTACCTCTTTAGATTCAAAGAAAATACCCAATTGAAATCTTCAGACTTCTATGCCAACAAATTCTCATGTAATATACAGAAAGGATCAACCTTCAACAATCCATGTCTAATAGTACAGATTCAAAACATACCCAATTCATAAAAGCATCTAAATCGAACACCAGAGACCAATCCTCATCAAATTCAATCAACTGGAACAACCTTACCCACAATCATAAGATACCATAGCCTAACAGAACGCGGAAATATATTCAGCACAAACATTTTCGTGATAAGTTTCACTAATGTATAAATGAAAATTGACCAGAAATTTCAGTGAAACTCGTCACAACGACCGAATTGACTAGAATAATTGTTCCAAATACTAACAATCATGTGTATATATGTATATGTAGATTTTGCTTTATACACAACAAAAATATTTATGAAATTGTGCTTCTTGAAACTTTAAGGAATTGACTTATAGAGGAGGAGGCAATGGCCAATCCGCAACGGAATGTCACATCCACAATATTCTCAGTCTTGTCTAACGTTTGATAGATTAATTTGGCGTAAAATGGTTTATGATTTTGGTGAAAACTTTGAGTCTAGGATGAAACAGGGAAATTCACCTATGAAAATAGAAAATGGTATAAAAAATTTATTCTAATTATAATATATATATTTTATCTCATTTTAGACATTTTATCGTATATAAGGATTCTATTGTCTTTTCACAAAAAAAAAATTCTTTTTTAATTTGGGAATGTTGAGTTTTGCGGGTTAAACTTTGATGCAGGGGGATCCGAGTCACACGATGCCGAACTGTCAGATTGCTCATTGATGGCGCTGGATTACCTGGAGCGGGAGGATCAGCGCAAGGATGGCAAGAAATCGTGATCTAGCCTAATTTGGGGCAGTTTCTGTGCATGCGTCGGTTTTTTGGCCATAACTGGAGCTACAAGTGTCGGATTTGTGCCCGTGACCCCAATTCGGAAAGCTAATCTCGGTGCACATCATTTCGAGCCCCAAATCCGCTCTTTTCCTTTTCAAACCTTTATTTTTAGTTAATTTTTGCTATTTATGGCAATCTTTTATTTGTCAATTAGGAGATGATTCTGGATCCGATTTGGGCCAGATTTTTGGCAATCTTTTTATTTTTTTTCCGTATTTTGTTTTGGTAGGACTTTTAGGGTTTTGCTATTTTTGGCAAAAATCCCATTAGGCTTCGATTTTCAGCTATTTAAACCCGGCTTGTGGGTTGTTTTTTATTTATTCTTGATTATAAACAATTATATAAAATTCCAGAGTGTTTTCTGAATTTTTGGGTCGAAATTCTCTTGTTTTTCCCTTGCAAAGTACATATTGCATTAGCCTAAAGAATAATCTCTATTCTGTTCGGCATCAAACTTGAGGGGAGATAATTACAACAAACCTCAAACGTTTTATCTAAGTGAGGTTTGACTAAATTTCAAATGAGGTCAGTATAATTTATCCTAGTAAGAAAAACAAAACACAACACATATGTAAATATATATATATATATATATATTCCCTCCCATGTCCAATAACTTCAAATTACAAAGCATTCAATGTTGAGTTCGCGGGTTAAATTTGAGGGGAGAAAATTACAACAAACCTCAAACGTTTTATCTAAGTGAGATTTGACTAAATTTCAAATGAGGTCAGTATAATTTATCCTAGTAAGAAACACAGAACATCACACATATGTAAATATATATATATATATATTCAACAAGAACTTGGAATGCTTTGTAATTTGAAGTTATTGGGCATGGGAGGGAATAAGTTTTCAGGCACCATACCTTGACTAAAAAAGTATTATTTTCCCCAATAATAACTTGACTGGCAATCTTCCAGCAAATATATGCTACCATCTTCGAAAACTCTCCATACTCTCGCCTTTAACCAATTCAATGCCCTAATTCCTTCCACTTTAATTATATGAATGCTGGAACTTCAAGTCCTGTCATTGTCATATAACAATTTCAGTGGCACGATATCAAGAGAGTGGGAACTTACCATCTTGGAAGAGTTATATGTTAGCAGAAACAACAAGAAATGTATACATTGAATAAGAAGATATGGTTCCATTGCTAGAAAGGTACAATTGGATTACATTGTTTGCTTTCCGCTGCTCGACATGGTGATAATGATTTTGTACCAAAACTCCCAATAAAATACTTTTATAAAATTTTAAACATTAATCCAGATATGGAGTAAGATAGATAAATTAAATAAAAAGATATGGAGTGAGATATACAAAAAATATAAAATTAAACATTAATCAAGATGTGGAGTGAGATAGAGAACAAAAATACCAACTGAGTTTGCTACTCCAACACGGTTTCAATAGGGTTTTCAAATGTTGGGGAAGAAGATATAATAGGGAGATGAGTAGTTTCTAGGGGTGTGCAAAAATCCGGTGAATCCAAAAAATCAATCCGGCCAATCTGATGCGAACATATTGGACCGATTTCATTATGGATTGAATTGGACATGGTTCGAAAAACACCGAATCTGGTATTTCACATATTGGTTATTGATTTGATTTTTAATAATCAGGTTAATCCGGTTTGATCCGTTACTATTCATATATATTTTGAATATTTATATTAATAATATATAAAAATATATATTATTTTAAACTAAATCATAATATCTTACATCAATAATATATTATTTTCAAAATAATTATGAGATCTGATTTTTTACTAAATAATTATCTATCTATACTACTTATAAAAGTATGAGTCATTTTAAATATTTCTATATATTTATCACTTTTTAAAATAACAATTATTTTTAGGGTTAATTTCAGTAAACCCCCTATACTATCCAATTTAATCAACTAACCCCTACTGGTGCAATATGGAGTGGAGCCAAAATTTTGGGTTTGGTTTGAAAATTTTGCTCCACTCCATGTTTGGCAAACATGGTGCAACACAAATGGTGTGTGAATAGTGTCACTCTATTGGACCCAAATCCATCAAATTTCACACCATCTCAAATGATGGTTTGGTTGGAGTTGGGTCCAAATGGTTTGACACTATTCACATATAATATTATATATATATATAAATTCGAAATTAAATACTTTGAAAAAATAAATATTTCGAAAAAATTAAATATTTATGAAAAATTAAATATTTCAAAAATTTAAAAATTTATATATTTTATTTTTTAAAACATATATATTTAAAAAATGTTATTTTAAATAAGACTCTGACACTGCACCCTTAGCCCTGTTTTGTAACTGGTTTTGGTACCAGTTTTTTGGTTTTGGTACGAAATGGTGGTACCAACCCATGTTTGTTAGGAATGATGTTGGTTCAATAGTACCAAACCAATGGTACGAAATGGTGGTACCAACCCATGATTTTGGAACCATCTAATGAGATGGTTTTTGGTGGTGCGGTACTGTAGCAACCAAAACCAAAACCAAATGGTTGCACCATCTCACCCCAAACCAAAACCAAATAGTTGCACCATATTAATATATTTATATTAATATTAAAATATATATTTTGAAATTATATTAATATTAATATATTTTAATATCAATATATTAATATTAAAATATATTTTTGGAAATTTAATATATTTTAATATTATAGTTTTATTATCTTTCCTAAAAATTAATATATTAATATTATAATATATTAATATTAAAATATATTTTTGGAAGTTATTTTAATATTATAGTTTTATTATCTTTCCTAAAAATTAATATATTAATATTAATATTAATATATATTTTTGGAAATTTAATATATTTTAATATTATAGTTTTATTATGTTTCCTAAAAATTAAAATATATTAATATTAATATATTTTAATATATTAATATTAAAATATATTTTTGGAAATTTAATATATTTTAATATTATAGTTTTATTATCTTTCCTAAAAATTAATATATTAATATTAATATATATTAATATTATTAATATTAAATATATTTTAATATTATAAATTTTAATATTTATAAATAAAATGTGAAACCATTCCAAGTTACCAAATATGGTTTGATTTCAGAATTTCAACCCATACCAACTCTACCAAACATGGTTTGGTTTTTTAGCATAACTTTTTCTCACACCAAAACTATCTGCACCAAACATGGTTTGGAATCAAAATAAAACCACACCAAACCAAATCCAACCCAACCAAAACCAAAACCAAAAACTAACACCGCACCGCACCGTTACCAAACGCAACCTTAGTATTTTTATTTGAGTACCAGAATGGTCTTTCATCTTGTACCAAAATGGCAAGCTTCCAGATCGCAATCAAGAGTCCGTTGGGTACCTTCTGCATGTTGAAAGAGAGGGAAGCCCATTAAGGCTTTGTCCCAAAATAAGTGGTGGCGTGTATGAAAAATTTTAAGAAACGAATTTGTTACCTACACCATTTAGAACTAAAATTCACAATTTAATATTGCTAATGTAATTTCACGTTTGAATCCGTGGAACCGATCAGAACCAATCCGACTCATTGCAGTTCTATTTGATTTGGTTTTGTTGTAAAGACGGACTGGATTGGTTCCAGAAATTATGAATCCTATAGTAATGGATCGGTTCTAAAATATCTCCAATCTATTCCAATCCGATAAGTGCACACCCCTAGTAGTTTCGTCAATAGATAGGTGTATAGGCTTTAACAACTCAACTCGTATCCATTAAGGGATATTTTGGGTATAAAATATCAACTTATAGGTCACATTATGTGCATGTGACCTATTTACTAACCCCGTTGACGGATTGGTGATGGAATGACGACTTTGTGCAACCTGAAAAAAGTGAAGGTTTAGCCCTATATGTTAATCGTGTATTGGATAGATCATCTATTTTGCTTCGACCATTTATATTCTGAATTTTTTAGTTATGAGCTGCATATATTTCTTCACTGTCTCTATACGATACCGCTTTTGTATTATGACTTTCTCATCTTCTAAACACACTAAAAACCAAAACCCAAAATGAAAAAGTGAATACCAAATAATTATGACTAGTTTTTTTTTTTTTTTTTGGCAAAGAATTCTCATAGGTCGTGTTGCTCAATCACATCATTTTTGTCATTAATGAAAGGAGTTCTTAGGAAAGTTTCAGTATTGTATAAATAAAAATTGGCCTGAAATGTCATAGTGAAACTCATCACAACAACCGAATCGACTGGAATAATTGTTCCAAAAGCTACCTATAATATATATATATATATATATATGAATTTTGCTTTTATACATAAAGAAAAAAACATCGATGAAATTGTGTTTCATGAAACTTTAAAGACTTTACTTACAGAGGAGGAAGCAATGGCCAATCCGCTACTAAATATCGGATCCACAATATTCTCAGATTCCGACTTTTGTGAAAATTTGTTTTTTTCTCTAAAACCCTTTTTATGACAACTGGATTGAGGGTCTGTTCGGTTGCGCTGTTTTGGAATTGCATTTGTGGATTGAAGTATAATTGTTCAAGTGCAATTTCAAATACATTGTTCGGATAAGTTTTGGAATTCAAGTGTAATTGAATTTCAATCCCAAACCCAAATTGAATTTGAATTTCAATCCTAAACCCAATTCGAATGTATAATATCATAAATCTTGAATTAAATTAGACAATATAGATAGATTTAAATATGTAAATATAGGTACGAAACTATGAATATATATATATGCATGTGTATATGTGCATATAATATACATGTATGTATGTATGTGAATATGTAAATATGTGTGAGTTTGTGTGTATGCATGTGTATTCAAATGAACAATGGAATCTTTGGAATTAGAATGCAATCCCAAATCCAAGGCTAAAAACGGTGCACCCGAACGGACAACCAATTCCACATGAGAAGTTGTGATTTCCAATTCCAAATTTTCTTCAAGTCTTCGACCCAATAAATTATCTCTCTATCAACTAAATTTTCACAACTACAAACTTACATATATATTCAAAAAGACCTATATATATACATATGCTTATATATATATATATATATACACACACACGCCTATATATACAAACATATATACACTCATGTATATATATATGTACACATAAATGTATGTATATAAAATTATGAATACATATGCATACACACAAACTCACACATATTTATATATTCACATACATACATACATGTATATTATATGCACATACATATACATACATATATACACATGCATATATATAAATATTCATAGTTATATATATATATATATATATATTTATATATTTAAATCTATCTATATTGTCTAATTTAATTTAAGATTTATGATATTTTACATTCGAATTGGGTTTAGAATTGAAATTCACATTCAAATTGGGTTTAAATTGAAATTTATATTCAAATTGGGTTTGGGATTGAAATTCAATTACACTTGAATTTCAAAACTTATCCGAACAATATATTTGGAATATCATTGGTGGAATTGCAACTCAAATGCAATTCCAAAACAGCGCAACTGAACGGACCAGTTCTTTTTAGGTGGAAAAGACATGTTCCTAGCATGTTGGATTCTCGCAAGAATCAGGGAAAGTGCACCAATGGTAGGAGAAAAGAAAGAACAAAAAATAACAAAGATATAAAAATTATATATATTTATATATATACACAACAAGAGGTTTTTCACCTATCCAACAAAGAAGAAATTAGGGTTAATTTCGTTCATATTTTATACACATTTAGTCCCCTAATTTCAAAAAAAAAAAATATAATGGATACCCGCAGAATAAAAAATTTATACCCTCGGAATTAAACACTCGACAGGGACGGGTGACCTCCTCCAAATTAGCCAATTTTAGACGGAGAGAAGGTATACCCGCCCAGAACGGCACCCATAGTCATCCCTATTTATGGCCCAATTAAAGACATATGTCACCTATTAATTTATTGCAACCTTTGTACACGCATTTCATGTTCATCACTTCCTCTTTAAAACATAAACTATTTGTTGTTCATTCAAATGAGGCAACTTCCATGTTCAAAGACTTTGACATCATAAACCTATGTTTCTCATAGAACCACTTTCACAGCCTTTATTACCAGAATGGCCAAAGAAAAAGCTACAACTAGACTAAATTTACCATATTAATAACACTCTTGGCCTTGCTCTTTTTGATACCACCTTAGTGATGAAGAAAATTGCTCCCTTGTTTGTGTTACATGTATACTATTGTGGGTGCAATTATACTCTCTTCTGGCTTGCTTGGCTGTGAGTACTAGGAGGACTGCAACCAACATCACCATTGATCAATCTGCTCTTCTTGCATTGAAATCCCATATCACCAGTAAGGACGATACTTTCGCCAAAAATTGGACCACCTCAACCTCCCCTTGCAATTGGATTGGTGTCTGTTGCAGCACTCGTCACCACAGAGTCACGGCCTTAAACCTTTCTCACATGGGCATAAGATCACCATCCCTCTGTTGTAAATCACTTATGGTGATTTAGTTAAGCCCAGGATACACTCATATATAAAACACAACACTTTTATTTCAAAAAACAGAGAATTGAACACAAAGCTTATACACTACTCTCACACTATTTTTCTCTCCTTTTCTTCTTGTTATGATCAATACAATATAACACACATATATATAGATTTTGAAATACACAAACAAACAACTGAAATCAGCTTTGCAGCTTTTATTGACTTTGAGCATATGCTATCTTCACGCCTGATCTTGACAAACTTGTGCATGGTAGTTGGTGCAGTTTTTCTTGACCTTGTGGGTTTGATACATGCATGTTGGATATGGAATCAGATTCAAGTTTATCTTTCAACATTCCCCCTTAAACTTGATTCTCCACACTTCTGCATTCCTAACATCATCTTCAATCTGTTGAACATGTCTGGCTTCAATGGCTTTGTAAAAATATCTGCAATTTGATCATTTGTCTTGCAAGATATTAATTCCACTTCTTTGTTCTGCACATGCTCCCTGATGGAATGATACCGTGTATCAATATGCTTGCTTCGTTCATGGAAGACTGGATTCTTTGCAAGTGCAATTGCTGAACGATTATCAATGAAAATCTCTGTAGGCTTTTATTGTGGAAAACACAAATGCTCCAACACATTTCTCAACCAAATAGCATGACACACAGTTGAGCTGGCTGCTACGTATTCCGCTTCGCATGATGATAGAGTTACTATCTGTTGTTTCTTGGATGACCAAGTAAATGTTGTATCTCCAATGAAAAACACAAATCCAGTTATGCTTTTTCTTTCATCCAAATCTCTACCCCAATCACTATCTGAATAACCAGTGAATCTTAATTCATCAGTTGAGGTATATAACAAACCATCATTGATCGTACATTTGATGTAGCAGAGTATTCTCTTTGCAGCATTCAGGTGTGATTGATCCGGTTCCTCCATGTATCTACTGATCAATCCAACTCCGTAGAGTATATCTGGTCTGGTACAAGTCAGGTACCGAAGACTTCTAACTAAACTTTTGAAGTATGTTGGATCAACATTTCCTCCATCTTCATTATTTCTGAGTTCCACGCTGCTTTCCCCCGGAGTTGATACTGGATTGCTTGATTCCATTCTGAACTTCTTGAGAATCTCCTTTGCATATCTACTTTGGCAGATCGAGATTCCTTCAGCATTCTACTTCACTTCAATTCCAAGAAAGTGTGACATCAGACCTATGTCTGTCATCTCGAATTCTTGAATCATGGTTTTCTTGAACTCTTCAAACATGGCTATGTTGTTTCCTGTGAAGATCAAATCATCAACATATAGACCTGCAAATAGTACACTTCCTTCTGGACCTTTCTTCAGGTACAATGCATGCTCGTATGGACATTTCTCGAACCCATTATCATGGAAATACTTTTCAATTCTTGTATTCCATGCACGTGGAGCTTGCTTCAGTCCATAGAGAGCTTTTTTCAACCTGTACACCTTGTCTTCATGTCCTTCATTTGTATATCCCAGCGGTTGTTCGACATAGATTTCTTCTTCTAGAAATCCATTCAGAAATGCTGACTTCACATCAAGTTGGTACAACTTCCATCTATTCTGAGCAACAATAGATATCATCAGCCTAATTGTCTCTAATCGAGCAACAGGAGAAAATACTTCACCATAGTCGAGTCCATGTCTCTGTTTGTAGCCTTTTGCAACCAAACGAGCTTTGTATCTCTGAACTTCGCCTTTTTCATTCTTCTTTGTCTTGTAGACCCATTTGACTCCAATAGGCTTTTGACCTTTTGGTAGAATACACAGCTCCCATGTGTCATTCTTGTGTATGGCCCTGATTTCTTCATCCATTGCTGACTTCCACTTCTTCTTTTGGATGACTTCTGTGAAGTTGACAGGATCACTATCCAGAAATAGGCATAGCAAATTCTGGTCTTGATCTTCTTCAATGGCTTCATATAGTTCTCTCAGGCTTCTCACTTTTCTAGGTCTTTCACTTGATCTTTCATCTGGTGATGATGACGATGAATGATCATTTCTTGCAGGTACAGGCGATTGATGTGGTAGAATTTGTGGCTCCATTGCAACTTCTTTTTCTACTTCTTCATCTTCTTCAAGTACAAGCTCCTTGGTTTTTCCATCTTCATTTTGATCCCAGCTCCAAGCTTCATTTTCTTCAAAGATCACGTCTCTGCTCATGATTACTTCCTTGGTGATGGGATTAAATAGCTTATATCCCATTGTTCTATCGCCATAGTCGATAAAGATACATTTCTGTCCTTTGTCGTCAATCTTGGTTCTTCTGGCTTCTGGAATCTTGGTGTAAGCAATACACCCAAAAATTTTGAGGTAATTGACACTTGGCTTGTATGAACTCCAGGTTTCTTCAGCTGTCTTGAACTGGAGTCTTCTGGTTGGACACCTATTCAACAGATAGACAGCACAAGATACTACTTCAGCCCAAAATTCCTTGGGCATTGTCTTTCCTTTCAGCATACTTCTGACCATGTCCAGAATTGTGCGGTTCTTCCTTTAAGAAACACTATTTAACTGAGGTGTATAGGCTGGTGTTGTTTGCTGTCGAATGCCGTGCACTTTGCAGTAATTCTGGAATGCATTCGACATATATTCTCCTCCTTGATCTGACCGTAACGTCTTGATATTGTAGCCGCTCTGCTTTTCAACAAGAGCTTTAAACTCCTGGAACTTGTCAAATACTTCTGATTTCTTCTGCAAGAAGTATACCCATGTCTTTCTGCTATAATCATCGGTGAAGGTAAGAAAATACCTGCTCTTTCCATATGATTCTGGCTTCAGTGGACCACACACATCTGTGTGAACTAGCTCCAGCAGCTTTGATGATCGCCATTTGACTTCTTTAGCAAAGCTCAGTCTGTGATGTTTCCCAAGTACACAACATTCACATACTTCATTATGACGGTTGATGTAGGGAAGTCCCTTCACCATCTGTTTGCTTGCGAGCAGCTTCAGGCCTTCAAAGTTGAGATGTTCGTATCTCAAATGCCATAGCCAGTCCTTGTCTTCAACAACTGCATTTAAACACTTCGTTGCATCGTGCTGAATGTGCATAGGAAACATCCTATTCTTTGACATCTTTATTCGGGCAATGAGATTTTCATTTGTATCTTTGATTGTTAGACACAAATCCTTCATGCTGATGTCGTAGCCTTTCTCCAGGAGCTGTCCGAGGCTCAAAATATTGTTCTTCATATCTGGAACATAGTAAACATTTTATATGAAATCATGATCTCCATTCTTGAGCTTGATTAGAATATTTCCCTTTCATCTTACTGCGATTTTTGAACAATCACCAAATGAGACTTGCCCTTGCGTCATCTCGTCAAGCTTGACAAACATGTGTTTGTTTCCGCACATGTGATTACTGGCTCCTGAATCTAGATACCATATACCTTTGTCATCGGTATTTTCATTTTGAGCCATCAGCAGCATTGATCTAGGCTCATTTTCTTCTTTCTCGGCAAAGTTTATTGTTTCGCCTCCTTCAACAACTGTCTTTCCTCTGCATTCGTTGTTGTAGTTTCCATACTTGTTGCAGTTGTAGCATTGAACATTGCTTTTGTCATAATTCTGGCGATTGTTGAAGTTGCTTCCACGGCCTCGTCCTCGCCCTCTTCCTCTGAAAGGTTGATTTCTTCCACCTTGATTATTTATTTTGGTATTGGAGTTGGTTCTTCCACCACCGCCTCTGGATCCAGAACCTCGTCCTCGATAACCACGACCTCTACCTCAGCCTCTTTGAGAATTTCCCCATCGTTCTTCTTTATTTTCTTTAAATGTTAAATTTGACTCAAGAGCTTGCTCTAGAGTACCTGGGGTGTTCCTCTTGTTGATTCTTTGTTCGTGAATCTCTAGCATGGCCATCAGCTCTTCTACTGTCATTGCATCGAGATCCTTTGATTCTTCAATAGCAACAACTACATGCTCGAACTTTGAGTTGAGGGAGCGCATAATCTTTTCAAGCACACGAACATCTTCAATTTTTTCGCCATATCTTCTAATTTGATTCACAATAGTCAATGTTCTGGTAAAGTACTCAGAAATTGACTCTGTGTCTTTCATTTGCAACAGTTCAAATTCACCCCTTAGAACTTGGAGTCGAACTTTAACTGTTTTTTCAATTTCTCGATGTGTTTTTCGAAGAATTTCCCATGCTTGCTTGGCGGTGTTGATAGCTAAAATCTTTTCAAAACTTGTTTCATCGACACTTTGATAAAGCAGGTACAACGCCTTCTTGTCCTTCTTTCGGGCTTCTTTGAGCACGACCTTTTGGGTCTCGCTCAGTCGATCTTCGCTTTCTTTTGAAACTGGTTCTTCATAACCGGTCTCGATAAAGTCCCACAAATCTTACGAGGCAAGCAGTACTTTCATCTAGATAGACCAATTCTCTTAATTGGTTTTATCCAAGCGCGGAAGCTGGGGCTGGAAGAAATTGCTGGAGGACGTCATCGGGTTTACTTAAACACTTGAAGTGCTTATTTCTTAAAATTGGTATTAAATATGGTCAAACCGACAACACGGTTGCATCCGGAGCGTTCCGTTTAGTCAAAAACGACTCTTCGTTTGCTCAAATCGGAGTTAAAATGAGCCTGGAACGGACAAAATACCAACTAGGGGCAGTTTGGTAATTTCCAGAAATATTTGTTGACGTGGCACTGTGCTGACGTGGCAGCTGGGGATGATGTGGCAGCTGACATGGCAAGGGGAGGTGACGTCACTGATGACATGGCAGCGTGTGGGCGCGTGGGCGTCACGCGCGTCCAGAGGTTGAAGACGACTGGGCGCATGTGGTGCGCGTGGGCTTCACTCGCCGATCTTGTGGAGGCGCGTGAGGGCGCGTGCGACGGAGAGTGGCTGCGTTCTTTTCACGATTATGTTCCTGCTGGAACAAGGAAGCTCTTTATGTGGTCAAATGTGTGGTTTGAACACCTGTGAGTCACGAATAATCTTTGAAAGCTTCGGCTCTGTTTGTTTTCTTTGCTTCTGGGCTTGCTCAAGCTTCAACAAGCTCTGATACCATGTTGTAAATCACTTATGGTGATTTAGTTAAGCCCAGGATACACTCATATATAAAACACAACACTTTTATTTCAAAAAACAGAGAATTGAACACAAAGCTTATACACTACTCTCACACTGATTTTTCTCTCCTTTTCTTCTTGTTATGATCAATACAATATAACACACATATATATAGATTTTGAAATACACAAACAAACAACTGAAATCAGCTTTGCAGTTTTTATTGACTTTGAGCAGATGCTATCTTCACGTCTGATCTTGACAAACTTGTGCATGGTAGTTGGTGCAGTTTTTCTTGACCTTGTGGGTTTGATACATGAATGTTGGATATGGAATCAGATTCAAGTTTATCTTTCAACACCCTCCACACATAGGAAACCTCTCCTTTCTAATCTCACTAAACATCATAAACAATAGTTTCTTTGGTGACATCCCTAAGGAGATAAGTTATTTGCATCGACTGCAATTCATCAGTTTCAATTTTAATAACTCCACACAAATCATTCCACAAGAAATTGGATTGCTTTCGAATTTGAAGTTTTTGGGCATGGAATGGAACCGGCTTTCAGGATCCATACCGGCCTCCATTGTCAACATCTTCTCACTGGGAAGTATTGGTTTCACCCATAATAGCTTGTCTGGCAATCTTACAGGAAATATGTGCTATCATCTTCAAAAACTCTACGCGCTCCCTCTCTCCTTCAACCAATTCAATGGTCAAATTCCTTCGACTTTATATGAATGCTCGGAACTTCAGATCCTGTCACTGTCATATAACAATTTTAGTGGAACGATACCAAGGGGGATTGGGAACTTAACCATCCTGAAAGAGCTATATCTTGGCAGAAACAACTTGAAAGGTACAACATATACATTTTATCTTACCAATAGTCTTGTGGTCTAATGGTATTTCCATTCCTCCCCAAAATTGGGGGAGGTTTGGGGTTCAAGCCCTATAGAGCTCATGTGGGGGTGTGACTTTCTTAACATTCAAAAAGAAATAATTTTTTTTTTATCTTAATTGTGTATTTACATATGCTCAAAAAGAGAGAGAAAAAAATACATTATAAATAGAACATACAGATTCGTCATGTCCAAATATTATAGGCTTGTCTCTTAGTTGTGAAGGGTCCAACTATTAAATATGATACCAATTAATATATATCGTGCAAATGTGTCGGTAACAATGAATACCCTAAAGAAAAGAAAAATGGTAATCTGATTGTGGCATGAAAGTTTTGACTTTCAAACATATATGAATCCAACCTCCTTTTCACCGCGGAAAGCAAAAGATATGATTCAAGTCAGTACGATGATTTGCGGCACAAAATGATTTGTATTTGGTTACAAATAGGTGCATTCAGTATGAAGAGATATACAAGCAAAAGAACATAAAGTAAAGAGATAGATCGGCCAGTGAGAAAAATACAGTGAGAGTGAGAAGCCACACTGTAGTGACGTTCTCAGTATAATTATTTTTCTTCGTATGCACCCAAATACAGTGTGGTTCCTCTGTAATATTTTTTTCAATAATGATCTTTGTCGGTATTGCCAGGTAATTTTTTTACCCTCGATTCTTGAGAGGATTTTCCACACGGTGTCTTTTTCCAACAACTTGCTCGATAAAGTAGGTTCTCAACTCTAATTCTTATCCCAGTAGTGTGGAATGGCCTCATCTTATAAGCAGTTTTGGAAAGCTGCTTTGTTCAAGTAACAGAAGTTTGTTGGCAATTTCATGTTACCCTATAGGCACAGTTCCGCAATAATTGGGAAATCTTCTTAATTTGGAGATACTAGCAATTGGGAAGTCAGGTCTACCTGGTGCAATACTAAGATAAGTTGGAAACTGCACTTCACTGGTTGAATTATATATGGAGGGGACTAATTTAGTACCCTCCTAATTATTTACTTTTTCAATCAATGTAGTCTTCAGATGAGATATATAACCTTTGCAAAGAAAAGGTTTGTGAGAATTGATCATTGCATTCTCTTCATTTAATTTGTTATCTTTGACTTAAAAATGAGGTTTTATTTTATTTTTTTGCATATTGAAATTCCCTTGGAGATGGTAAACTAAGCCTAAATGGAGGGTGAATATGAATTTTATGGATCTATTGATAAATTAAAATTTTAATTGCGGAATAGTCAAATTTAATCCAATTCTTTAGCACGATAATCCACGCAATAAAAATATAAGTGCAGAAAATAAAATAGAGATAACAACAATATTTTTACATGGAAAATCTCCAAGTAAAACCACGGATACACTTTAGTATCGATGTACTATGAATCAAAGAATTCTTACAGACTCTATGAAGTTAAGACTTAGAATAACACTGATTTTCCGTTTTATCATTCAACATCTGAAAGTCTTGATTCACTCTCGCCACCACAAAGTTCTTGCTCCGATATTCGTACTCTAACGGCTCCGCTTCTCAACGGATCAATGAACCACGAACCTTCCCGCTCCGTACTCCGATGGATCCGCTTCTCACAAATCGATGCAACCTCGTTGCACTAGGTAGTGTGATGATTTTTCAGCAACTAAATCATCCAATTGTGCATAAAGATCTCATACGTTGAAGCATAATTGAATAACCTTCAAAAACAAGAAAGAATCTTGATATAGGATGATCAATCTCTTTCTCTCACTCTCTGCAAATGAATCTGATATATGAAAGAATAGCATAACACAAAATCCACAATATGAAAAACACACATCTTCTCTTTGGCCTAACTCCTATATATAGAGAGAAGAGTCTCTAATTAGGGTTTGGATTTTTTTCCTCTAATCTTTGACTTTTTACCATAAAGTCCTTAAATATTGACCAATATACCAATAATACATTTTAATCATGTTCCAAAGTGGTTAGAAGTGTTAAAATATTCGCACCAAACTTCTTTAAAATTCTACAGCCGACACTCCCGAGTTCTCGTAAATTGGGTCGAGTTCTCGATAATACAAAGTTGTTGAGTTCTTGTGTGTATTCCCGAGTTCTTGTATAAGGGATACTGGCGCCCAATGGCAAGCCAAGTTCTCTAGATGTTTTCCCCACTTTTCTGCCAGTGGTGCTAATGGCGGCCACATTCCCGAGAACTCGGTAATGACCTCGAGTTCTCGGTAAATCCAAAAACAATTTTTTGTTTTTCCTTTTCAATGTCGCCCTCCACCCATTCCACTTCACTTCCTTTGTATCATTACCACTATATACTTGATTTGTGATTGAAGAAGGTTGAATACGTTCCTAGAGTGAGCAAAATACCCCCCTAAAATTTATTCCACTCATTTGTGCATTTACTCATTTATCCATTTAGCACTTTACTCCATTCACTAATTTATGCATTTATTCATTTAACATACACAATTAAAAAAGCTAAACTATTTTTGTTTTTTTTTGTGAGAAGAAAAATTAAATTAATTTATTAATTGCTTAATTATAATTTAGTTCTAATTTTTAATTTATATATATATAGTTATTTTTATATTAAACTTTAACTCCAGACTTGTTTTACTTATTTGTTTTTGGAATTTTATATTTTATATGTTATGTTTTAGATTTTACTTGAAACACTATTAATAAAATTCAATTGTAAGAAGAATAATTGTATTTATAACCTAAAAATTAAAAAATGGAGAAATTACTAGTCTTCTACTACTATTACATTTTTTAACTTATTTATGTTTAACATAATCCAAATTAGTATTAAATTTTAGTGATGGAGTTTGAATACAGTTAGGCTTATTACAAGTGAATTGTATTAATAATGTGTTAAGTAGAATGTAAGACATAGCATATAAAATTTAAAATTTAAAATTTAAAAACCTAAAATAAATAAAACAATTTTTAGAGTTCAAATATAGAATGAAAATAAAAATATGTATATAAAATACTTAAATTATAATTAAGTAATTGAAAAATTAGTTTAGTTCTACTTCTCAAAAAAAAAGAAGAATTCGGAATATAAAAATTGTTATCTTAGATGTAAGTTTTTCAAACTTGCTCGTTGGATATTAACATAAAGAAAGTAACATATTGCAAGAGCTTAATATTAATCCAATATATATTTTTTCTTTTAATATATGCTTTTAAACGGGTTTGGTTGAATATTAATACACAACATAGATAAAGCGAGCCCCCAAAAACTAAAAAAAATAAAGATGAAAAGGTGATAGAATGGGCCGGCCACCCGAATGGCGAATTTGGGTTTCAACCTGAACCCTATTTTTGGTTAAAGATTGGGCCGATCAAACCCAAATCAAAACCTGCTTCGTGTTGGATCAGTTAAGAAATTACTTGGAAGCTAGGCAACATCAAATAGAAAAGTAGAGAAATACTTTCCTACATGTAACAGGAAAGTATAGAAATAATTTCCTATTAAGTTAAGCCTACATACATCTACAGATTTTTCAGATTTTAATACAAACTGAATACGTACGGTTGAAGAGATGGGAAGAGAGATCATACGGTGGAAGAGAGGAAGGAAGTTGGGTAGTGGAGGTTTTGGCGTGGTTTCTTTAGCAGAGGTTTATGATGGGTCTCTTGAGTATGCTCCTTTTCTTTTGGCTGTTAAATCAGCAGAGCTCTCTCTCTCTCGCTCTCTTCGAAAGGAGTCAAAGCTTCTTCAACAATTTCAAGGCTGTCCCTACGTCATTCGGTGTTTCGGGGATGAAACTTCTACTGAGAATGGTATTGACCTCTTCAACATCATGTTGGAGTATGCATCAGGCGGTAGTTTGGCGGATCGTATCAGGAGTTCCAGATTGTCGTATTATGAAGTTAGAAGGCACACCAAGACTGTGCTTATGGGTCTTAGTCACATTCATAATCAAGGTTATGTTCACTGTGACATAAAGCCCCATAATATCCTACTTGTAGCTACTGATGAGGGATGTTATGAAGAAACAGCGAAACTTGCGGATTTGGGGCTGGCCATGAAGACTGCCAAGAGAGCAAGTCTCAAAATGAGGGGGACAGCTATGTATATGGCCCCGGAATCTCTTTGGTATCGAGAGTACCAGCCTCCTTCGGATATTTGGGCACTTGGGTGCACTGTTTTAGAGATGATCACTGGGAAAAAGCCGTGGAATTGTGAGCCCCATACTGAGGCTTTTAATCTTCTGTACCGCATTGGTTGGGGGAACAAACTGCCAGAAATTCCAAGTTGGCTGTCAAAAGAGGCAAAGGATTTCTTGCGCAAGTGTTTGGTGGATGATCCCAGGGCACGATGGTCTGCCGACATGCTCTTAGGCCATCCGTTTGTGTCATCTATAGACAGCGGTACTGTGGTTGTTGAGGGAAAAAAAAGAAAGGTTCCCCCAAGTGAAACAAGAGACACCACATGTGTCTTATCATCTCAGGGTCAACAAAATGGTAGAGTATCCTTTTGCAAGAAGAGACGAACAATTGAAGAGGTTCAAGGAGTACAACAACTGCCTAACGTAACATCCTACGAAAACTACTGGGGAGTGGAGAGAGGTGGTGCTGCAGTCTATGGTTGCAAAGATCATTATTCCAGTTTCACATTAGGGTGGTTATTCTGAAATTGCTTTCCTTGAGCCAAACAATTTTTGCTCAGACCAGCGTCGTTAGCTTTGGTGTTTTGTATAGGAATAACAGGCCCTTACTGTTTCTTTTCTTTTCTTCTAAGTCCAAGGCTTGTTGCATTTGGATGTATACTTACCTTATTAATCCATAAGCATATTATGCATGCTACAGTTTAGGCGGTTGATATTCACTTAATTCTGGGTTAATTTAAGGTTTTCTGTGTTATTCTTGTTGTTCTGATGGTAGCTTATTAATTTTGGTAACTTGGGTTTGTATGGAGTTTGTTTCTTTATATGGCTTTGTTAGGGTTTTTACACCGGCCCAAGAACACTGTTAGAAGCCGTGTGTACCTGCAAATCAGAAAACGCACATAAACTCACACTAAACAATGGACACAAAAATTTATAGTGGTTTGGCCAAAATAAGCCTGCTTCCACGAAGAGCACCGTTTCAATATCGACCAAAGAGAGAATTACAAGGGGTTGATCAACAGATCAAACACACGCACACACACAGTGTATACTCACTCATGTATCACCAGAATAATATAAGCTTATATTATTCATAACTCTCACAAAGAAGAATACTAGTATGTATCTCTTCTATTTTCTCTCTATTTGTGCACACAATATAATACAAGAGGCCCTATATTTATAGTTAAGGATATAGAGGTGATTTTGCTTTTTAGTCGATGTGGGACAACTTTCAATACAAATGAGTCACCTTTATATATATAACAATCTCCCACTTGACGACTTTGCCACCATCAATCAACTTCATCAATGATCAGTGCAATACTGTGCCCTCATTTCAGTCTTCAAGCTTGAAGACCCACTGAAGTTGTGAGCAACTTCAAATTATCTGTTGTCACCACTTTGGTCAACATGTCGGCCGGATTCTTACTTCCTTGAATCTTCTCAAGAGTCAAAACTTCCTCCTCTAATAGAAATCTGATGAAGTGATAACGAAGATCTATATGCTTCGTCCTCGTATGTAATGCTGAATTCTTCGCCAGATGTATATCACTATGTCTGTCATTGTGCAAAACACTCTTCTCTTGCTCAAATCCCAACTCTACCAACAATCCCTATAACCAAATCATTTATTTGCTAGCCTCTGTCACGACTACATACTCAGCCTCTGTAGTACATAACACTACGATTTTCTGTAACTGCGAAACTCAACTTACTGCTATAGTACCTACTGTAAAGACATAACCAGTAGTGCTTCTTCTGCGGTCTATCTCACCAACAAAATCTGAATTCACATAGCCATGTAAATTCACTTCTCCTTTACTAAACAAAGGCATCTGTCGGTGGTACCTCATAGATATCGCAATATCTATTTCACTGCTTCCTTGTGACTCTTCCTTGGATTGAACATGAACCTGCTGACTACTCCCACTGCATATGCAATATCTGGTCTAGTACAAACCATCGCATACATCAAGCTACCAATGGTTGAAGCGTATAAAACACTGGCCATGTTATTCCTCTCTGCTTCTGACTTGGGAGACTATTCTTTGCATAATCGGAAGTGACTAGCCAAAGGTGTGCTAACCGGCTTAGCATCACTCATGTTGAACCTCTTCAGAATCCGTTCAACGTAGTCAGCCTGAGACAACTGTAAATTGGGTTTTTACGAGGGGTTAAACTTGTCGTAAAAGATTTTTTACGGGAAACATAGACGTCTTGTCAAAAGCGTCCTTGTAAAAAAACTCAAGTGTTTACGGGGAACAACGTAGCTCGTAAAAGATTAAATTTCCCTCGCATAAAAGTTTTTATGATATAATATATGGTCGTCAATAATGTATTTACAGGAAGCTTTACTTCTCGTGAATATATTTAAATATTCACGATAGACTAATGTCAGCCATAAAACACAATTTTGCAACATGTATATTCGTCGTTAATATTTTATTTACAGGAAGTGTGACTTCTCGTTATTGCATTTAAATATTTACAAGATACTAATGCAATCCGTGAAAAACATGTATTTACAAGAGTTTTGACACCCCGTAAATAATTTAAACTTTTCACGATTGGCTTGTACTCCTCGTTAACACTTTATTTACAGGAAGCAAGACTTGTCGTTAATACGATCAAATATTCACGAGGCACTAATTGAAATCGTTAAAAACATGTATTTAATGGACTTATGACACCTTGTAAATACCATATTTACTACAGGGTATTAGGACCCCTGTAAATAATATATTTATTGTTTTTTTTAATAAAAAGCACAATCAAAATACTTTTTAATAATTCAAATTACCCTATATACAACAATTTCAATTGAACCATTAATCCATTACGATGTAGTAACAAACAGAAAAATGCAATTCATTAATTAAACATGTTATCACAATTCATCATAGTTCAATGATCCAAAATGAAAACAAAAACAATCACCTAAACAAATGCAACAATAATTCACTTAAAAAACCAGTAGATGCATGATTACTCATTTCCTAAAACCAGTGCTAGTATCTTCAAGCACAATCAAAATACAAAATCCAATCAAGTAGATGCATTACACCAGTGTCTTTTCGCCAATATTCAAGTGAGAAGCAAAGCAAGTAGATGCTAACAACTAGGTAATTAGTGATATTCCTGTCAAAACAATACAATTGTAGTGTAAAAAAATATAAATAATAAATAATAAAGTTAGTTAGTAGTTTGTGGGAAAATAAAATGAATCAAAATTGACCTTGATGATTTTCACAAATTTTCTAGGCCATGCAACCGAGCTTGTCTTAACATCATGAGATAATACTTTCCAGCTAGGCTTGCCCGGTACAAAGGACAAGATCCAACAATGGCATGTTCAACCCAAACTTTCCAGCAATCTTGATCAATTGGAACATAATCCTCGGTTAATGCCTTGGGATCTGTTGAAGCAATCTCGGCCTTGACAACAACTACACCTGACCCATCCCAATGTAATAGTTCACATAGGTAGACTTGTAAATTTTTTGAACTAGGAGTTGGCATAGGATTGGTCTGAGAACACAAATTATCATTTTACGACTACAAATCAATGAATACATGAATTAACTATAAGCATTAATTTAATACCAATGTTAAGTGAATAATGAAAAGTATGTAGTATACTAACAAATCGTAACTCTTACCAACATGGATTTTAACTCATTCATCATTTCAGCTTTCATATCACTCATCATTTCAGCTTTAATCTCATCCCTCATCTTAGCTTTCATATCACTCATCATTTCAGCTTTAATCTTATCCCTCATCTTAGCTTTCATCTCATCGACCCGTTCTTGAACTATTCTTTCCACCCTTTTTGTTTGGTCTTTTTGAAAATTATTTGTCTCAATTCTAGAAATTGTTACTCGGCCACCAAGACCTCTAACCTTTCCTCTACGATCTGGACCCAAACGTGAGTTACTCCATCATCTCGAAGAGAGCTTGTGCCTTCAGATTGGGTTTGGGCATATTCTTTCATTTTGACTTGAAATTTATAGTTTATTTTGGTATCTATAATACACAAAAAAAATGATAAACTAAATAGGAAAGATCAGTTATCACAGCCTCTGCTATTGCATCATTGAAAGGTATTCCATCCTTTCGAGTGTGACCTTCTATCCACAAATCGAGTCTCAATATAGTGTCGGTATCATTTTTTTTTCTACAAGAGTCGAATTTATTGTAAATTAACCTGATAATGAAAAATTTACAATATTTGTGTAACCAATGTAAATATTGCAAGTGACTATTACGTACTTACCATTTCATCCTCTAGACGAGCAAACCCCTTTCGACTTGTTGTTTGTGGCATCATTTGCATACTTTGTAGTTCTTGAGATTTTTGTCTCTTTGCCTATTAATACATAAACATGTCACAAGAAATATATATTAAAATATATTATGCATTCAAGGATGCAATGGATCAAATTCAATTATATAAATGACATAATCCAAGCCTTCCACTAATTTTCATTCCAAGAGAATGATCATTCTCACTTTACAATACATATCAAACAAAAGAATGGTTGAAATGAGCATTTTCATTCCATTTCATTCATGCGTGTGGCGTGTCAAACGCAGCATAGCTAAATTTCAGTGACAAAAGAATTATAGCAGTACTATTGCTACTATAGTTCCCTACCTCCACAATGGTGACAAGGTTAATTATATATGATGTACACATCTATATAATCAATAAAGAATTGGAAAGACAAGAATATATGGATCTCTGATGTGATCGGGGGAGCTTAAGCATGTGCTAGGATGGGGTGTGGGGGTTGTTCGTGAAATGGTTTTGGGCGGGGATGGGGAACGCCACACCAGACTTGCGCGGTTATCATCCTTCCATGTGCCCAAAAAGACCTTTAAATTGCACTAGTAAGGAGCAGTGACAAGTCTACATTGAAGGTGATGGTAAAAAAGGGGCTACATCTACAGGGAAGGATATGATACATGTGGTTTAACTAAGACAATAGCTATAGATGGAGTGAAATGAAAAATGGGATTCATGCAACTGTCAAACGAAAACAATACTTTAATATCGTCAATTAACTGTATACTTGTCTTTCAACACATGATGAGTCATTTGCCCTTCATTTGTATTATTCTACTACTGAAACTCTCTTAGATTTTCAAATAAGCTATCAGTGATCACCCATACAATAAGACCTGCAATCCCTATTATATTGCAATTAAGAGAACAAATATATTACACCATCAAATTTAATCTACAAGTGCCATTCAAGAACTCTAACATTTCCTAATACTATTATATATATATATATATATATATACATATATATGTGTGTGTGTAAGCATTGGAAACAAAATCACACCAGGGATTCAGGGACCATATCGAAAAATGAAATTGGATTCAATAGAGAAGAGAGAGAGTATTGAGATTACCAATCGAGACTGACGGTTGCAAGAGGGAGAAGATTTGGGGGTATTATCGGCTGCTGCGACGATTGATAAACTACTGCAGAAGAAGAGTACAATGCCATATGTGACAGGTTTATGTACAAGATAAACTCGGTTTGGCTTTGATCAAATTTGGGGAAGTTGCAATGGAATGGATGATAAGAAACCCTAACATAGGTAAAGGAGTAGGTGAGTGGAGATTAAGCGAAGTGTACCCTTGTATCTTAAAAAAATTAAAAAAATAAATAATAATAATAACTTGGCGAGAGAATGAATAGTTTTCTAAAAACATATATTTATTTACGAGGAAAAATGGATCCCGTAAATTTAAATTTCATCTAATTATTTACCGGATCAAACGTATCCCGTTAATAGATCAAAAGTACCCCGTTAATAGACTAAAAAAACGAGACTTTAGGCGCCATTTGTAAAATTAAAATTAAAATTCAAAATAGAAATTAAAATCTTTCGTGGGAGAGTGAAATTTTTTAAGAGTAATAAGTACTTATTCACGAGTACAAAAGCACTCCGAAAATAAAATTGTTATTCAATTATTTACGAGATGTTTTACCTCCTATTATAACAAAAAAAGTACCTCGTTAATAATAAAAAGATTGATGAGATGTTTGACTTCTCATGAATAAGTGTATTTACAACTTTTTACTAGCTTCTCGTAAAAACTACCATTTTATGAACTTATTACGGGGAGTTTCGTATCAACATCGTAAAAAGTATCTTTTATGAGCAAAAATAATGGCCTCTCGTAAATATATGGTCGTAAAAACCCATTTTTCTAGTAGTGACCCTTCTCCTTGTCTCCGTTGATTCTAATACCAAGAATCTGTTTCGCTGCGTAAGTCTTTCATCTTGAACTCATTTGCCAACTGCTTCTTCAACTTGCTGATTTTGGCAAAATCAGACCCAGCTACTAACATGTCGTCAACATAAAATAGAAGAATGATGTAACTCGTGTCAAACCTCTTGAAGTAGCAACAATGGTCAGCGTTGTACTTGTTGTGACCATGTCTCTACATAAATCAATCAAACTTCTTGTACCATTGTCTTGGAGCTTGTTTCAAACCATACAACCATTTTTCCAACTTACACACAAATTTATCTTTACCTTTAACTGAGAAACCTTCCGGTTGCTGCATATAGATCTCCTCCTTTAGGGCACCATGGAAGAAAGCAGTTTTAACATCTAACTGCTATAGGTGCAAACCCTCTATTGCAACAATGCTAAGAACCGAACGAATGGTATTTAGTTTCACAACGGAGAAAATATGTCGGTGTAGTTGATTCCTGCTTTCTGCTGAAAGCCTTTTACTACGAGTCTCACCTTGTACCTTTTAGAACCATCATGCTCTTCTTTGGCCCTATAGATTCATTTGTTATGGAAAGCTTTCTTTCCCACCAGCAGCTTGGTTAGCTTCCATGTCTTGTTGGAGATAAGAGACTTCATCTCATCTTCCATCGCAAGCTCCCACTAGTTCGCATCTGCTGCACTGCATGCTTTATCGTAGTATTCTAGTCCACCTCCATCTATGAGCAACAAATAATTCAAATATCTCCTGTTTGGCACATGCGTCCGTGAAGTTCTCCTAGGTACAGGAATAAGAGTCGGAGACTGCAGTGTATCATCCTGTTGAGTAATGCCATCTTCAATATGTTCTTCTAACTTGGTACTATCACTATCTTGAACATCATCTAACTCAACACACACATGATCACTCTATGTTGTAGGCTCTGAGGTAGTTGTGTGCCAATCATTGTACATCATTTTTTCATTAAACACTACATCTATGCTTCGGATCATCTTTCGGCTATGATCATCCCACATGCGGTAGCCATACTCATCACCGCCGTAGCCAATGAAAGTACATTTCTGTGACTTGGGATCAAGCTTATCCCTCACATTATCACTGACATGTACATATGCAACACAACCAAAAACTTTTAAATGTGAAAGTGTTACCTTTTTACCGCTTCAAACCTCTTATGGTATTCTGTGCTCTAATGGTACTAATGGACCTCGGTTAATTAGATACGTTGTTGTACTGACTGCTTCTACCCAGAACTATTTCAGCAACCCTGTCTGAATGAGCATGCTTCTGGCTCTCTCAGTCAATGTCCAGTTCATACGTTCTATTATGTCATTCTGCTGTGATGAACGCGGAACAGTCTTCTCCAATCTGATACCGTTCTCATAGAAAAAGTTTTTGAACCCGGTGTCCTGATATTCTCCACCATTGTTGGATCTTAACCTCTTTATCTTCAAACCCGTCTGATTCTCTATCATAGCCTTCTATTTCTTAAACGTGTTGTACACCTCAAATTTATGTTTCAAGAAATAAACCCATACCTTCCTGGAATGGTCGTTGATGAAGGTGACGAAATAGGACTTTCCGCCAATAGATGAGACATTTGCTGGCCCCCAAACATCAGTGTGAACTAGCTTAAGCTTCTTATTCCTGAGATCTCTGCCACTTTTCTGAAAACTAACTCTCTTCTGCTTACCGAATACGCAATCCTCACAAAAGTCGATATCAATCGAATTTAGGCCTGGTAGCTTTCCCTTTGCGAGCATAACTTTGAGCCCCTTTTCACTCATGTGACCTAGCCTCTGGTGCCACAAATTGTGATCCTCCATTCTTTCTACAACTGCTATCAACGTCCTAGTTTTGGTGGTAGTGTACAGCGTACCACTCTTCTTTCCTCGTGCTATAGTCATAGCCCCTCTGGAAACTTTCCACTATCTTTCACTGAAAATGGTCTCATAACCTTCACTCGCCAACTAGCATATTGAGATCAGGTTCTTCCTCAAGTCTGGAATGTGTCTGACATCCTTCAACTTCCATATCGATCCGTTAAGTCTGATATGTACTTCACCCTTGCCAACTACACTGCAGGGCTGATCATCACCTAGATAAACCTTGCCAAGGTTTCCAGGTGTATAGCTTTCGAAGAACTCTCGACTTAAAGTGGCATGGAATGATGCTCCATAGTCCAAGACCCAAAACTCTGTTTTGCTCTCCAAATAGCATATTAGCGTATCATCAGCTTCTTCTAAGATAATATTTGCCTCAGTCTTGTTCTCTGTTACCTTCTGTGGGGATCTGCACTAGTACTTGAGATGACCAGTTTTGCCGCAATTCCAATACTCAATCTCTTTGGAATTTATGGGACCTCAAGACTGTGATCTTCCATGCGGTGTTCCCTGTCTCGACTTGGAACGGCCACACATTTGGTTTTCGCCTTTCTTCATGTTCGAACTTCTGCCTCTGCTGTCGACGTTCAATGTTGAGCCACTGTTAGAAGAGTTTGATTGTCTTCTGATCTCTTCTGTGAGTATCATACTCACTACAGAATCATACTATAATAGTTCTACCCTTGAATAATTACTTATTGCAGCCTTTGTGGCGCTCCAACTCTCTAGCAATTGGCATATAAGAAAATCCGTTTTCATTTTGCTAGTGATTGACATATCAACTGATTCCAACTGCTCAACAATTTCATTAAGAACACTGATGTGTTCACTGACCTTCCCATTCTCGTAAAATCTTCATATTTTCCAATCTAGTGATGAGATGTACCGCATTCGCTCCAGACGACTATTCGTACATTTTTGAAAAACTATCCATGAGATACTTTGTTATCTTCTCATTCTTAATGTTGAAGGGGACGGACTTTGACAACGTTAGTCTGATCGTACGGAGAGCCTTTCGATCTAGGATTGTCCAATCCTCATCTTTCATCGATTATGGCTTCTTCCCTTCTAATGGCAAGAACAAATTTTTCTGGAATAACACATACTTAGCTTGAATCTTCCAATAGGCAAAGTTTGTACCGTCAAACTTGTCGATCATTGTTGTTTTTTCTTCTCCCATAGCTCCCATTGAGCCTATTCGAGGTGTTCAGAGTCAAATTACGCAAAACTGATCACACGGTTGCGTTCGGAGCAGTCCAAAACAATAAGAATGCCTCTGACCGCATCAAAAACGGGTAAAAAAATGACTCCAAACGGGCAAAAAAACAAATCTGCACAAAAGACAGAAAATTGTTGACGACGTCAGTACCTTCTCGGGGAGCGTTCAGGCGCGTACATACTTTTATGGGGCTCATTTTTACGCCGAAACGTTCATCTTAGAAAGAGTTTTCCATTGATATATTATACTTCTCGTATGGATCAACGATGCTCCACGAAATAGCCCCGAACTGAAACTGTTGCGCGTCGGAGCCAAAAATCTAGCCGGAACTTCAGGCGGCACGTGGAGACGCGTGTGGAACTTTCCAGCGATGCGCTTGACACTGATGGCTTCGTCTCGTCAATACAAAACTCCTGGTACGGTTGGTTTCTTATTTCTTTTAAAACGATGAGAAGTTCTCTTGGGTAGAAGGATCAATTTTTTAATATTTTGTCACGAGATCATGCCTATTTCTCTTTACAATTTTTGTGGTGACATACTATGTCTTTGAGGCCAATGACCAGCCTCATTCTATATGATGCTGCAGGCTTCCTCTGTTGGCTGATTGAAGCACCCTGCTTGATTCTAAATATAGCACACGGATGTCAAAACCTTGCTCTTCTTTCTATTTCGAAGGGTTTTTATGTTTGTACGGTTATTTATAACAACATTGCTGCAGTGTTGATATATTTTTTATGTTCATGGCTGAAGAAATCATCGTGTGTGGATAAATTTGCTAACTTTTGAGTATATTAGGTTGTTGATATTTCACTTCACTCTTTAGCTTTCTGTGACTTTATCCTTGATGTCCTTGGCTTTGTTGGTAGTTGATTGTTGTTCTGATGGTAGTTTTAGTAGATGTCAGTGTTTTAGTTTTCTCCCCTATTCTTGCTAACTTTATTTGTTTGTAGTTGTTGGTTCCTTTGGACTCTTGTTATTTTAGTATGGTTTGTAGAGCTGCTATTGTTTGGATTAAAATTTGGGGTCTTAATAGTATTATTATGGATTTTATGTGTGAAGGGAAATGAAATGCCAAAAGTTGCTCTTCTTATGTTACATTTTGATTTGTTTGAATTTCTTGTTTCATTTGGTGGAGCTGGGATTTTCTTCTGATGACCAACAATGTTGTACACCGGTTCTTATCTTATTACATTCAAAAATAAAATTGGAAAATAAAAATATTCATCTCATTCAAAAAGTATTTATTTGAGTATCTTTTACATCGCTTGAGAAATTTTCTGTTACATGGAAATATTCTTGTTATGGTGGAGGATATGAAGATGATGCAATATCAGGATAACAAAAACCACATACTTGAAGTACTTGCAGCGAATGACCTTGACACCTGAAAATACCTAGACGATTAAGGAAAATAGCCTAGAGGGGGTGAATAGACTTTTTATGAATTTAATGACAAATTAAAAATAATTGCGAAAAAGTCAATATTAATCCAATTCTATAACAAGATAAATCATGCAAAAATTAATATAAGTGCAGAAAATAAAGTAAGAGACAACACACGATATTTTTACGTGAAAAACCTTGAAAAACACTCCAAGTAAAAACCATGGAAAGGCTCGAGTATCGATGCATTATGAATCAAGAAGTACACAGACTCTATGAAGTTTTAGACTTACAAATCACTTCTGATCTGTCTTTCTTCACTTGACGTCTGAAATACTTGAATCACTCGCGCTCCACGAAGCTCTCGTTCCGTTTCGTACTCTGATTGCTTTGCTTCTCAACGGATCAATGAACCACGAAGCTTCCTACTTCGATCTCCGCACTCTGACGGCTCCGTTCTCAACGGATCGATGCAATCACGTTGCAATAGTTGTTGTGTTGATTTTTCATAATCTAGGGCATCCAATTGTGCATAAGATTATCGATGTAGAAACACAATTGAATAAACCCTAAGAGAGAACTAGAAGATATAGGATCACTTAATGATTTTCTCTCTCTATCTTTCTCCCTCTGTAGAAGAATATGAACTATAGAAAATTGCAGAGATCTCACCAAAAGCTCTCCAAAATCTGTAGAGACTCCACCTATTTATAGAGAGAGCTCAGGGAAATCCTAAGTTTACCATTTTTCGTAATTTCACATCAAACTATGCAAAACCCTTTGATTTGTTCTTTAGTATGTATATATCACGTGTATTGAGGTGTAGAAGTCACAGTCGCCACAAAAGAAAACAACCTTGGGAAACTTTTGTCATTTTACAACTTAAATACGCAGCCACACCTACGCGTGGCGCGTAGGCATAAGCTATGTTTGGCGCGTAGGCCAATTTCCACCGAGCGTACATGGAGCGTAGTTTCAGTACTTTTTAGCCACTTTTAGCTACTGGGCGCGTGGGTTGGGCGTAGCAAAATTCATTGAAACCACTTTTCTTGTAAATAGTGCCGTTTGAACCCCCTCGACTCCATTAGAATGATTCTTAAAGTTTTGGCTCCGAAAAATGTCGTTTATGCCCTCCAAAATGCATTTTTTCACTTAAACTTGTTCCTTCTTCATTTCTTTTGTATTTTCCACTTTCTTTAAACTTGATTTAAAAATGACGAAGCTTGTTGATGCATTTGCAATACCACTTCAATTTTCCTAAACCTACCCGACTTCACAATTCACTCAACATAGTTATTGTTTAGAACATATCAATAATAAATAATACTAACAAATGTTCTTACAATCTCCCCCTTGGCATTTCTGAGACTAAACCATGTTTTACAAAAATATCCTCACGAACAACAACATAATATCTTTACCTATGAACACACACCCACAAACATAGACATAGAATATCAGTTTGCTCTCATGAAGATCATCAAATCCTGTAACCACAACACTAAACCATACCATGAGGAGCAAGTGTGAAAAAACAGATATAAACCAATATAATGATCATGAGAATAACACAACAGCAATTAAAGCATAATGATCATAAAAACACTCATTTTCCTTCTGAGAATATACTCATCCCCCTTACTCATTATTTCTCCCCTTACAATCTCTCCTCCTTACTTAATAATTCTCCCATTTTTGTCACTGAAATGACAAGCAAATATATAACAATCAAAGCATAGGGAAAGCCTCAAAAAGAAAACATAGGGAAAAGATAACAGAAGAGACACTAGAAAATCTAAGCCAAACACTAAATACGAAGATAAAATACTCTATAAGATTATATCCAGATTCTCGAATAACAAATATCTCTACAATGCATGAATGGAGAATGTCATGAATAAGACAAAAATATGTGAAATATGTGAGCAAGGCAGTAGAGACAACGTGTTAATCATTAATACATCATATTCTCATATCTAACTCAACCATTATACACACAGTAGTGAAGAAAATTAGCACACATACCTTGTAGTTATAAGTCATCACAAGGCAAGCTTTACATAGCAGTTGCATATATAAAACAATATTCAGGTGCAAGCAAACAACTAAAATACTTGAGTTCAAAATACGTACTAATTCTAACAATACGTACTAATTCTAACAATCTCCCCACTAATCGTGATGATACTTGAGTTCAAAACCTAAGCTAGAAGTCAAATATTTAACTCGAACCTGATTGTTTGTTAAAAAAACAATATACTACTTTCGTTTTGTCACACAATCTAATCTTTTCCACCTTTTCACCTTATCCCTTTTTATCTTTCCAAGCTCTGGACTTTCCAGCGAGGATTTCTAGTCCTGACCAACTGGACCCGAGTTTCTTCCTTGGGATATATGTTCATTAGTCTTCTCCCCTTTTTACGCGAACACTTTGCTACCTTGTGGTAGGAAATCTGGTTACTCATATCGAAGAACTAGTTTTTGCATTTCTATATTTTAATTATCTCATTATTTCCCCTTTCAACATTACCACAACATTCATAAGCATGCAAAAGGTATTCCAAAACATATATCAATCTAGCATAGCTCATGAATCTATATATCACTTCGGATTAGATAAGAAATACTAAAAGTTTCAACAAGTATTGCACTCATCTCCGAAGTAAAACAAGCACCCAAAGTTAATGAGTTTTAATAATACCTAAACATGTTAAGTGAATAGCTCATATCTTCAGGTCAGGGTAAAAATTCTACTTCCCATATGCATAATCAAATAAGTAAATATGAGAATAAAGTAAAATATGACAACTTATGTACTCTAGCCAAGCTCATCATTCCAAAAAAAACATTTTATGATGTTTTTTTTAAATGCATGCATGAATACATATAATACAAATCCATGATTATCTATCAATTCTATGAAAATAATGTCCTGTGTTCCTAGAATGATAGATAAGAAGATATCTATTCTAAAGAAAACATACCAAGGGCCTGTTTGGTAGAGCTGTGTTTGTGTTTGTGTGGTTGTGTTGAAATAAACAAAAAACACGTTTTTTGTTTTTTTGTTTATTCATCCAAAAACATAAGTATGTTTGGTAGGGATGTTTTTTGGGTTGAAATTGAAAAATAAAAAATTAATAATATAAATAATAAATAAAATATAATATAATAATAATAAAAAATGAATACAATAATAATAAATAAATATAATAATAAAAAATGGACTAAATAATAAATAATAATAATAAATTAATAAAATAAATAATAAATTACATAAAACATATTTAAAAATATAATAAAAATAATAAATAATAAACAAAATGAAATAAATAATAATAAAAAATAATAAATAAATATAATAATAAATAATAAGTAAATATAATAACAAATAAATACTTCATATTAATAATAAAAAATGAGTATAAGAATAATAAATTAATAAAATATATTTTTAAATAATTAAAAATGAATAAATAATTTATAAATAAAATGAATTAAATAATGAAATAATAATAATAAATAAATAGAATATATTTATAAATTAATATATAAATTAATAAATAATAATTTAATAATATAAATAATAAATATAATATAATATAATAATAATAATAAATGAATACAATAATAATAAATAAATATAATAATAAAAAATCGACTAAATAATAAATAATAATAATAAATTATTAAAATAAATAATAAATTACATAAAAAATATTTAAACATATAATAAAAATAATAAATAATAAACAAAATGAAATAAATAATAATAAAAAAGAAATATAATAAAAAATAAAAAAGAAATATAATAATAAATAATAATTAAATATAATAACAAATAAATACTTCATAATAATAATAAAAAATGAGTATAATAATATTAAATTAATAAAATATATTTTTAAATAATTAAAAATGAATAAATAATTTATAAATAAAATGAATTAAATAATTAAATAATAATAAATAAATAAATAGAATATATTTATAAATTAATATATAAATTAATAAATAATAATTTAATAATATAAATAATAAAATAATAAAATATATTATAAAGTGAAGAAAGTGTAAGTGAGAAACACCCCAATAAACACAAAATTCATGTTTATTGGAATATGCCTAAAATTTGCCTAAAGTGAAAAAGTGTTTTTTAACACACATATCCCAAAAACACTAACCAAACAAGTTTATAAACACAAAACACATAAACAGACACAAAAACACTACTACCAAACAGGCCCCAATAGATTTTCTAAGACTAACATGCTTTTGAAAATCTAATGATTTTGTAAAGATATCTATCAACTGAGAATTTGTGCATATAAACTCTAAAGACACTATACCATCTTCAACAAGATCTCGAATGAAATGATGTCGAATATCTATATGCTTGGTCCGAGAGTGTTGAACAAGATTTTTAGAAATATTTATCGCACTCGTGTTATCACAAAACACAGTCAACGTACCTTGAGAAAAATCATAATCCTGCAACATCTAACGCATCCATAATACCTGAGTACAACAACTACCAGCTGCTATATACTCAGCATCAACAGTGGAAAGGGAAACACAATTTTGCTTATTTCTATGCCAAGCAACTAAGCAATTACCAATATAAAAACACCATCCATTAGTATTTTTTCGATTATCTATGTTACTAGCCTAATCAGCATCAGGAAAAAATGTGATATCAGTATTAGTCCATGACAGATACCATAGTCCATAATACACAGTCCCTTTAACATACTTGATAATCCTTTTTACCGCGGTAATATGAGACTCATTAGCACTTGTCTGGTAATGTGCACACAAACCAACACTAAAAGTTATATCAGGTCGACTAGCAGTCAAGTACAACAAAGTCCCAATCATACTCCTATAAATTGCAGGATCAACATCTTTGCCTTTAGTATCTATGCTAAGCTTGACACTTATACTCATAGGAGTGCGAGCATCCTTAGCCTTTTCCAAACCAAATTTCTTCACTAATTCCAAGGCATAACGAGTTTGGTATGGTAAACGAAAATCCCATTCAATTGTCTAATCTGAAGTCCTAGAAAGAAGTTCAATTCACCAATCATGCTCATCTCAAATTCATGTTTCATTTGATCTCCAAAATAATGAGCAAGATGATCAGAAGTGGAACCAAACACTATATCATCAATATAGATTTGAACAATAACTGTATCACTCTCAATTTTCTGAATAAACAGTGTTTTGTCCACTCCCCCTCGAGTAAAACCCATTCCCAACAAGTAATCGGTCAACCTTTTATGACAAGCTCTAGGAGCTTGCTTCAGCCCATACAGAGCCTTTTTAAGCTTATAAACATGACTACGATAATGAAGATCTTCAAATCCTTTGGGATGCTCCACATAAACTTCCTCATGAAGAATATCATTCAAGAATGTACTCTTCAGATCCATATGATATAATTTGAATCCAAGATGACATGCAATAGCAAATAAAATCCGAATAGATTCAAGTCTAGCCATATTCCTAACAACTGTACCATTTTCATCCTTTTTATTTTTGAATATCCATTTGGTACTTATCACATTTATATCCTTCGATCTAGACACAAGATACCACACATCATTCTTAACAAACTACTGAAATTCTTCTTGCATAGCATTTATCCATTCACTAGGTTTTTATATGTTCAAGAAAGCATAGTTGTATTAAATTTACCAAAAGACATATTTACTAGGTTTCTATATGTTCAAGAAAGCTTCTATAAAGGAATCAAGGATTAAAAGCACAACAGAAAATTATATATAATGTTTGTTAGAATTCTGGTAGTTGCATGTTACCTCTTAAGAATGCATTATTTTAACTCCCATAGTTTTACTGTGTGATTTAGTTCTTAATATAGATCAGATATTGCTTGATTTATTAAAAAATAAAAAATTGAAATCATATGATTTTCTTTGGTTTTTCTACATTTTCACAAAAAAAATGTTAAGGGAAGATGTGAGATGTTATATATACTTTATCGTCAAACAAACACCACCAAGTGATTCCACATTTCGTCTCTCTTTTCCGTCTTCTCCTCTGCCTATGGCTATTCAGTACTATTAGTTCAGTACTATTTGAAGCGCATCAATGTCCTGCTAGATGAAATGAATGTCAGTGCCCTTTTACCATTTTATTAATTGAAATGAATGGCAGCTCCCTGTTATCAACAATTTTTATGCAACTGGACGCAAAATTCTAGAGCTCCTCTCTATTGTTACCACATGGTTGTTGCAAATTTGTAACATGATTCATGAGAAGATAAGGCATTGCTTAGTTTACTTTGGGGATGACAAATCAAACATCAAACTTTTGACTCATTTTCCAAATTTTACTGATTTATACCATTATTAGGTGGAGTCTTTTGACATTTTATTCTAAAGAAGGGTGAATACGGAAAATTGAAGGAAATAAAATATGAAAATCATTGGACACTCAAAAATTTCCACAAACACAAAATGGATAAAAGCAAGGGTTGAATTCTTAGGCAACAAGAAGAGTCAAGAATGGAAAACAAGACTTTGAGGCACAAAGTCTTGGTGCCATCTAATAGAACTGGTGCAGCAACTCCTTCCTGCCAATGTCTCTCAATGCCTTCCTGCCAAAATTAGATCCCTATCAGGAGGTTCCATTCTTAGGCAACAAGAAGAGTCAAGAATGGAAAATTTCAACCTAAAAATAAATGGTGCCTCAGCAGTTCCTACCACCTATGCAGCAACTCTCCATTACCAGATGGCTTATCGATTGCAAAACCATGCAATGGATATGTGCCTTCCTGCCAATGTCTCTCAAGAAGCTCTCCTCCTTGACATCAACACCCAACTTGTATCACTCAGCCAGATGGAAATATTTCCATTACTTTTCCTAAGCCAGGAAGTTCTTCCAATACCTTGCCTATTTTCTCTTCAAAATTACTTGAGATCAACATGATGTGTTCCTCTGATCTCCGAAATCAGATCCCTATCAGCAGGTTCCAGTCCTCTGGAGATCCGATCTACTTCTTGCAAGATCCCATCACTGGGCACAAATTCTTTGATGCCTGTGATTATGATGCATGTTTCATGGATATTGATGATCCAGAGCCCTCAAAGAGAAAAAAGAAATCTTCCCAATACCGTCTTCAGAAGCGGTATGAAGATGGTGACCCTACTGTTGACCTCCTTAGTGAACCCAGTGGAAACTTTGACTACTATGTTGAATATGGAAAATCAAAGAAGCCCCAACCAAAACATTCTCCCCAAGTTTGTAAGCCTCCTAACAAACCTGCTCCAAGACAAGTTTTTCCTCCTTTAGAACAACCACAACCTATCCCATGCTACATGTTCTCTCCTACCTCTCCTTGGACAGCTGATGATTTTCCTCCTTTAAATTACCATGATGAAAATGAAAAAACTACTCATCAGCATAAGATTCTTGATTCTACAGTCATCCAACCAGATGGTTCTTCCCAATCCGTTGTTGCTGCTGAAGCTACCATAAATTGGCAATCTGCCAATGCTTTGGCACAAAACAAAATTTTGCAGCGCATTTCCAGATTCCAACAGTCCCTTGAAACTTCTGTGAATCAAAAACTGACTTCATTAGAGCTTTTGATTCATGATCTGCATCAGAAAATTCAAGGCCTCCATGTTGAGCTCCTCCAGATGGCCTATGCCAACCAAGCTTTTTCCTCAGCCTTTGTCACCAAAGATGCCGAAATTAAAAACCTTAAAAATCAGCTCCATTCTTTGCAAGCCCAACAGCTTCACCAAAACCTACACCCTCCAGATTTGTTTGGTTCTTCTTATCCATCGCCATTTTTCCCTTCATATACACCTCAACTTATGTCTCAACCATTGTACATCGCTCCAACTGGACAACATAGCCTGTTTGGCTCGTCTCCTATCACATCAATCCCTCATCCCAAGCCACCTCATGTTCCAACCCCAGCCCGTTCATCCTCCCCTTCACCCTATACCTCTTCTGAAACTAAGCCTAAATCTGAACCTAAAGGTAAAACACCAGCACCTCAGTTCATGCTCCATTCAGAAGCTCCCTCTAAGAATCCCATCAGCGACCTATTGTTCAAACTTGCTGATCATCCAAAATCTGTCCCTGATTCTTGTGATACCTCTGACTCTGATACACCTGGTCCTTTCCCTTTCTTGTATATGGTTGATCATCCACCACTACCAGAAGATCTAATCATTGATTAAGTTGAGGACCCTGATGAAGATCCTATTCATCCTCCTTGAGCTCCTCCGCCTTCTTTCCATACCTCTTTTGGAGGTCATGGTTTCTCCATTGATGACCTACCCAGAAACAAGTGGCTTGATAAGTTTTATGAAATTCATGTCTGGTATTCCGCTGAGATGTTAAGCCCAAATGCTAACCTTAGAAGAGTTTTGACTCGACGTGTGTCCAAATTTCTTGGCCGACTTCGACAATGGTATGTTATCATGGGTGAATAACATTAGTGCATTCATTGATGCCATTCGCAATGAATTCCTTGGTTCTACTGACAGAATTCTCAGTAATGCCCGAGAAGAATTCTTCAGCATGAGGTGTTGCTCTTTCAAACGTAAAGATCTTGAATCTCACTTCCTCCGCATGTCCCAAAGATTTTATATTCTTGGTGGCATAGATGATGTCAATCTGTAGCAATCCTTTTCTCAAATCTCTTCCTGAACCACTGGGTGATGAAACCTTTAAGCTTATCCAAACCAGGAATATGGCGTTACACAACACCACTCTTGGTGCCATCTACCAGCATGTGCTTTAATCCCTTGAAAAGCTTTGCAACTACCAAAAAATTTTCAAGACTCTGCATGACCAAGGCAAAATACTTGGCAAAGCTTGTGACAGACCTGATCTACTCATCAAATGCAAAGGCTCTGGTTCTTGTACCTGTTCTTCTTCTCCATCCAAGAAGAAACATTTCAAAAAATGGAAGCCTGGCCAGTCTTCTTCCTTTCCTAAATCCCACCGCAAGAAGAAATGACGTTTCTTTCGGAAGAAATCCGTTCGTGGAATCAGAAAGTGAGATCGTTGTTACATTTGTAGATAAAAGGGTCACTATGCTAAACAGTGTCCCAACAAACCTGCAAGAACCAACATGATCCAAACTCTCTCCATAGTTCTCCCTGCTGATGATGACGCTGATATTGAATCAGTATTTTCCATTGATGATGAGGCTTCCCCAGCAACTATTATGGCATTTTCTCTAGATGCCTCTGATTCAAAAGACTCCATGTTTTCCACATCCGATGAGGAATGTCCCTCAGACATTTTCTCATTTGAATTTTCCATTTCCCCAACTCTTCTTGTTCAACCACTTGTCCAGATCAAAGTCTTTCCAGAAAAATACTCTCACCCGATATCTGTCATTGTCTTCTTTAACACTGGTGCTGCTGCTACCATTATGAACCCCGTAATTCTCCCCAGATCTTTTTGGCAGTAATGTTATTTCCCTTTCACTACTGCCAATTGTAAAAGTTTTGTTATTACCCTTAAAAGCAAACCTATCATGCTTCAATTGTTCCCTGGTATCAAGATTAAACATCAAGTTTTAGGATCGGACCTCCCTAACAAAGATGTTCTCATTGACTTTGACATACTCCAAAAGCTCTCTCATGTTTCTTGGTTACATAAAGGTTTGAAATACAAGAACTACTTTCTTCCCTGGACAACCCAGTCCAACCTTTTCTCCATTACCAGTGACATAACCTCTATTTAAGAAACTATCACCAAAACCTCATGTGTTGATTCTCATTCCCAATTTCTCACCCTCTGTGACCATCCTTTGTGGAAAAATCCTGACTTCTTCATTTCACTTCCTTTCAAGAAAAATGAGGACTTGAACCCAACCAAGGCTACTCACCATGGGATGAATCCAGATAACTACCAGCTCGCCATCCAAGAACTTCAACAGCTTCAATTAGAAGGACTGGTTGAACCCACTACCTCCCAGTGGGCCTGTGAGGCATTTTATGTTAACAAAAGAGCAGAGCAAGTTCGTGGTAAACTGAGATTGGTCATCAACTATCAGCCCTTAAACCATTTTCTCCAAAACATTAAGTTTCCTCTTCCTCGAAGAGCTGTCATGTTTCCAACCTCCCAAAAGCCAAAGTATTTTCAAAGTTTGATCTAAAAGCAGGATTTTGGCAATTAGGCATCCAGCCTGATGAATGCCCTAAAAATGAGTTTTGTATCCCGGATCATCATTTCCAATGGATTGTAATGCCTTTTGGCCTCAAGACAACTCCCTCTTTATTCCAGCAAGCCATGATCAGGATATTTGAACCAATCCTCTCTTCCACTCTCATCTACATTGATGATATTCTTCTCTTCTCCCCAGATATGGAATCTCATACCAGCCTTCTCCACACCTTTTATCAACTCGTCCTAAAATATGGTGTTATGCTCTCTGCCAATAAGATGATATTGGCTCAACTAGAAATAGAATTTTTGGGCATGAAAATTTCAAAAGGCTAATATGTCTTGCAGCCTCATATAGCTACCCAACTCCTACAATTCCCAGATGAAAACCTCACCTTCAAGCAGATTCAGCAATTTGTTGGCATTGTCAATTATATGGCTAAGTTTATTCCAAATCTGGCTCCCCACATAAAATTTCTCTCTAAGCTATTGAAAAAGAACCCCCCCCCCCCCCCCAATTGGAATTCTTCATGTACCAATGTTGTCAAACATCTCAAATCCATTTCCCAAACCCTTCCCTCGTTGCAAATTCCCTCTACAGGAAAAATAATTCTCCAAACTGATGCATCTGATCTATATTGGGGAGCAGTCCTTTTAGAAGAAATTCATCACCAGCCTCATTCCATTTGTGGTTATAAGAGTGGTGCTTTCACTCCTGCAGAAACTCACTATCACTCAACCAACAAGGAAATTTTGGCAATCAAGCGTGGAATTGAAAAATTCGAGTTCCATCTCATTGGACATCATTTCTTAATTCAAACTGATCTCAGCAGTTTCCCTAACATGCTAAGATTCAAACAAAAGCATCCTCCCCGAGCCCAACTCCTCCGATGGGCAAATTAGTTTTCCCAATGGTCCTTTGATGCTATCCATATCCAAGGTAAAACCAATGTCCTTCCTGACTTCCTCTTTAAACTGAAAAATAAAATTAACCCCATTTGTTTTCCCATGATTTCCTGCTTTGAACCCCTTCAGCTTCCTTTTCACCTCCAAATTCTTCTCTTGGAAAAAACCCTCATTGCCCGTAGTTGTGACATGGTAAATTCTTTCCAATTTCTCTATGTTTACCGTTATGGTCTAGAGTCTGGACCGATCCGAACCATGCATTTCCATCCTGTATACCCTTTCCTTACCCATTTTGAGATTAATCCTTCTTTCTATTTTCATTTTTCTAGAGAACTCTTTCTTCTTCTTTGGTACCTGGTTGACATATATCATATTGGGATTATCCTTGATAAACCCCAATTGTTACAGTATCTTGCACAATGCCTCTTCAATCATCTTTCACCTGATCAGATGAAGTTCTGCTCCTGGTTAGAACGTTTTGGTGACATTTCTTTCTGGCAAGATCAGCTCCGCCGTTATCCTTTTCAGATTCCTATGTTCGTATTTTGGAGTTCCAAACAGTTCCTATGTTCGTATGTTCATATTATTGTCTATGAATTGGCTGTTCCTTTTAATTTCTTTAGGACACAAATCTGTCATCACAATGGTTTATCTACACAGTCCATTTCTCCCTATCTTTTCCATCAACATACTGCTCATTGGAGAAATTCATATTTTTATCCTGAAGATTGGCGTCAAAAAATGATACAAGTCCTTGCAGACCATGAAGAATAATATTCATGGGATCTTCAGAATCCAGATCATCCAATGTACAAAGTTCATCTCCGTTCTTATCCTCTGATTGAAGACGAAGTTCCAAGTTACAATTCTGAATATGGATCTGAAGAGCATTGAGGAGATGTGGATCTTTCAACGACATGTTAAAATTTGGAGCATTGAGGAGAATTTCCTCTAAAAGGACTGCTCCCCAATATAAATCAGATGCATCAGTTTGGAGAATTCTCTTTCCTGTAGAGGGAATTTGCAACGAGGGAAGGGTTTGGGAAATGGATTTGAGATGTTTGACAACATTGGTACATGAAGAATTCCAAGGGGGAGGGTTCTTTTTAAGTAGCTCAGAGAGAATTTTTCTGTGGGGAGCCAGATTTGAAATAAACTCAGCCATATAGTTGACAATGCCAAGAAATTGCTGAATCTGCTTGAAGGTGAGGTTTTCATCTGGGAATTGCAGGAGTTGGGTAGCTATATGAGGTTGCAAGACATATTGGCCTTTTGAAATTTTCATGCCCAAAAATTCTATTTCTGGTTGAGACAATATCATCTTCTTGGCAGAGAGCATAACACCATATTTTAGGACGAGCTGATGAAAGGTGTGGAAAAGGCTGGTATGAGATTCCATATCAGGGGAGAAGAGAAGAATATCATCAATGTAGATGAGAGTGGAATAAAGGATTAATTCAAATATCTTGATCATGGATTGCTGGAATAAAGAGGGAGCTGTCTTGAGGCCAAAAGGCATTACGGTCCATTGGAAATGATGATCCGGGATACAAAACCCAGTTTTAGGGCTTTCATCAAGCTGGATGCCTAATTGCCAAAATCCTACTTTTAGATCAAATTTTGAAAATACTTTGGCTTTTGGGAGGTTGGCAAACATGACAGCTCTTCGAGGAAGAGGAAACTTAATGTCTTGGAGAAAATGGTTCAAGGGGTGATAGTTGATGACCAATCTCAGTTTACCACGAACTTGCTCTACTCTTTTGTTAACATAAAATGCCTCACAGGCCCACTGGGAGGTAGTGGGTTCAATCAGTCCTTCTAATTGAAGCTGTTGAAGTTCTTGGATGGCGAGCTGGTAGTTATCTGGATTCATCCCATGGTGAGTAGCATTGGTTGGGTTCAGGTCTTCATTTTTCTTGAAAGGAAGTGAAATGAAGAAGTCAGGATTTTTCCACAAAGGATGGTCACAGAGGGTGAGAAATTGGGAATGGGAATCAGCATATGAGGTTTTGGAGATAGTTTCTTGAGTTTCTTGAATTGAGGTTATGTCACTGGTAATGGAGAAAAGGTTGGACTGGGTTGTCCAGGGAAGAAAATAGTTCTTGTATTTCAAACCTTTATGTAACCAAGAAACATGAGAGAGCTTTTGGAGTATGTCAAAGCCAATGAGAACATCTTTGTTAGGGAGGTCCAATTCTAAAACTTGATGTTTAATCTTGATACTAGGGAACAATTGAAGCAGGATAGGTTTGTTTTTAAGGGTAATAACAAAACTTTTACAATTGGCAGCAGTGAAAGGGAAATAACATGACTGCCAATAAGATCTGGGGAGAATTGTGGGGTTCATAATGGTAGCAGCAACACCAGTGTCAAAGAAGGCAATGACAGATATCGGGTGAGAGTATTTTTCTGGAAAGACTTTGATCTGGGCAGGTTGTTGAACAAGAAGAGCTGGGGAAATGGAAAATTCAAATGAGAAAATGTCTGAGGGACATTCCTCATCGGATGTGGAAAACATGGAGTCTTCTGAATCAGAGGCATCTATGGAGAGAGTTTGGATCATGTTGGTTCTTGCAGGTTTGTTAGGAAACTTTTTAGCATAGTGAACCTTTTTTCTGCAAATGTAACAACGATCTGACTTTCTGATTCCACGAACGGATTTATTCCGAAAGAAACGCCATTTCTTCTTGCGGTGGGATTTAGGAAAGGAAGAAGACTGGTCAAGCTTCCATTTTTTGAAATGTTTCTTCTTGGATGGAGAAGAAGAACAGGTACAAGAACCAGAGCCTTTGCATTTGATGAGTAGATCAGCTGTGTCACAAGCTTTGCCAAGTAATTTGCCTTGGTCATGCAGAGTCTTGAAAAACTTTTGGTAGTTGCAAAGCTTTTCAAGGGATTGAAGCACATGCTGGTAGATGGCACCAAGAGTGGTGTTGTGTAACGCCATATTCCTGGTTTGGAGAAGCTTAAAGGTTTCATCACCCAGTGGTTCAGGAAGAGATTTGAGAAAGGATTGCTTGATGGCACCAAGAGTAAAATGGCATAAACAAAGTGCATGATTGATCACAATAAAGTTATTACTTACCATTAGGGACAAAATAAAAATAGAGAATCACACTGAAGTTATTCCGGAACTTTTCTCACGGCATCTTCTCCTATGCCTCTCATTGTACCATATTTATTTTTTCTGTTTTTATACCAAATATTCATTCAGGAGAGGGTAAGGATAGAAGAAGCCCTGGCGACACTAAAGAATATCATACATGAGTTTCTTACAAGCCATGGAAGGCAACAAAGATGAAGGTATCAGTTTTACATTACTTCTAGTTGTAAACATCAAGTCTACTAAGGACATATATAGGAGTTAATTTTTGTTTTAAGTGCATTTCTTTCCAAGTAGTCCCTTAATAAATTACTTTGTACAATTTACCAGAAAACCAGAGGGATAAATTTTGAATTTAGCTTAGTATGTGCAAGTAGTACTAAGCATGATTTATTGCAGCATATAGCATTGTTTAATGTTTAGAGAAGTGGAAATGTAAGCAGGTCCTATGCACCGTCATATCTGACTATTCTCAAAGGAACTTTGCTTAGAAGAAGGTGGACTGCTCGTCTCCAGTGCAGGCATACATATATATGTTGTGTATTTTTCATTAAATGGATATAACCATGTTGTACGTCAGATTATCAGTTGATATCTAGGATAGATCATCTTTTGTAGCTAGAGGTCCTGTATTGCTTAAGCTGTATATATTCTGGTTTTTCTAGCTATGCATTGCATGTATTTCTTCACAGTCTCTATACATAATGCTTTTGTATAATGACTAGTTTATTATTTATCTTTTGGTAAATAATTATCATTAGTCGTGTTGCGCAATCACATCATTTTATCATTAATGGGAGGGCAATGGAAGAAGTGACTAGGAAGATATGAGCATTACTAAGAGTCTCAGAGAAAAATTAGAGGTGACTCCCATTAGCGAAGAAACTAGAGAATGCAAACTCCTTAGGGTCCAATACCCTCCCTTTAAAAATCAAATCATTGCGAGCTTCCCACAAATGCCATTGCCATCTTCCCTATTATATCCATCCTTCCATATTTAGCCATTGCCATCTTCCAAACCATGTACCACAAGACTTAGGAAAATCAACAGTAAGGGGACCTGGTCACCAAACTATTCTTGCTATATATACATCTACAATAATATCATTGCTATTTCAATTATTAATTGTAACGTAACATATTGTGATTTTTATTCTGCTAATAATGGTGCAGTGGACGTAGGGAGAGAATAGGAAGGATGCCTAGTAACAAAAAAACAAGTAACATGGGCATATTGAATAATATACCCCTGGGGAGATGAATATTTATTTGCATAGAGGGTAAGAGAAAAAGAGGAACCAAAACTAACATGAAATAAAGTGATAAGAAATGATTATAGTAAATTCAATCCAAAATAAGATCTAAACTTAATTAAACTACTAAATGAATTAAAACATTTACTTTACTGATATGGTCCTGCTCTCATATAACATCAAAACTAAGATCTAGCAATTATAAGATCTAGCAAGCAGATCTACCTCTAGAAATTGTTTTTTTTTTCCGATACAATATGAACCAATTTTCTGAAAGAAAAAATGAACAAATAGGGAAAACTTGGACAGTAAAACAACAGTCATTACAAAGAAAGCCAACTCACCTCCTACAATTGTCAAATCAAATTTTGTTGGCGGTTTTTGCACAAATAGCATGAACATCTTGTGCAGGGTTGATCCGCAATTTCACGAGGCCATCAACTTCATATAACTAAGTTGATGTTAGTTCCATACCCACATACAGGCACCTCACGCATGGTTTCCAACAAGCATCACCAACCCACTGCCGTATACTCCAACAGCCGCCCATGCGCATGCGGAGGAAAGGACAAGACCAAATCACGCATGGCCATCCAATGTCAAGATTGGCTGCGCATGAAACGCAGCCCACGCCTGTTGTTAAAGATTTTGTTTGTACATGATATCAGTGTATATATATAGCAGTGTATGGGTTTGTGAAGAGAGGAAGCTACAACTGTAAGAGAAGTGTAAAGATACATGAGTGTTGTAAGAGAGAAAACCACAGAGAATGTCTGTGAGGTTGAGAGAGAGAGTTTGTAAGAGGTAGAGTCGAGAGAAACAATTGTATCTCCTCCCTCATACCCGGTTTTGATTCAAACCGAAGTTAGTGAAGCCTCTCAAAGTGGACGTACCCATAATTTTGGGGAACCACTATATATCTGGTGTCCATTCTGTGTGTGTGTTTGCATTTGAGCTTGCTTTCGACCCAACAAAGTGGTATCAAAGCCATTAAAGCTCAAACACAGTTGAAACTTCAAGCTCTATTTCGCACCAGTCCAGTGATCAAATCACCACACCACACCTGTTTTCGGACGACCCATCACCCAAGGAAAATTTTCCCGTCAACCGCCGCCGAAACCACCGCCGCACGCGCCCCCACGCGCCGCCTGAAGATCGGTGCGTCACCATCCTCGGTTTCACGCGCCTCACGCGTCGTCTACCACCAGCGCGCGTGAGGCCCACGCGCACCACGCGCCCGACGCGCCTCCAGCAGCCGCCGCGCGTGAGGACAACGCGCACCCACGCGCCTCACGCGCTGACACGTCATCCATGACGTCATCGTCACTGACACGTCACTGCTGACGTCAGCAGTGCCACGTGTCACAGCCAGACACTGCCACGTGTTCTGCCACGTGTCAACCAACCAGCCTGCCACGTCACCTGCCACGTGTCACCGCTGACACCTTGCCACGTGTACTGCCACGTGTCACCCTCTGCTACTGCCACGTCATCACCAACTTTGCAAAATTACAGTTTTGCCCCTCGACGTTGTTTTGACCATTCCGGACTCATCCGAAGTCGGAATTGAGCTCAGTCAGAGTCGATCTTAAGGTTTTTGACAGTCCCGGACGCAACGGTATACTCCGTTTTGCGAGATTCCACTCTGAATATATCAAACCAGCCATGAGGGCTTAAAGATTCCGTTTCGATGGAAGATTCAGGATCCGGAACGATGATCAGATTGACCGCAACCAACTATTCGTTGTGGAAGTCAAAGATGGAGGATCTTTTTTATATTAAAGATCTGTGGAAGCTGATCAAAAGGACCGACGATGCACCTGATGGCAAACCGAAGGACATGACCGACGGAGACTGGATGGTACTCAACCGAAAATGTGCCGCCCAAATCAGACAATGGATCGACAAAAGTATTTACCAAAATTTTGCCAACGACAATGATGCTTATGCTCTTTGGAAAAAATTGGAGAAGATGTACGCACGGAAGATATCTCAGAACAAGGTAAATCTTTTGAGCCGTATGGTGAATCTTAAATACAAAGATGGCAAAAGTGTGTCAGAACACATGAGCGAATTCCAGGGGCTGTTGGATCAATTCAACTCGATGAAAATGACTATAGAAGATGAGATGCAGGCAGTATTTCTATTACACTCTCTTCCGAAAAGCTGGGATACGCTAGTTGTCTCTGTAAGCAACTCAGCTCGAGACGGAATAATCAATATGGAAATGGCGAAAGACAGAATGTTGAACGAGGAAGCAAGAAGAAAGGAAGAAGGATATCATCCGGAGTCAGAAGCTCTTATCACTGAAAGACGAGAAAGAAAAGAATGGCGCGGTAGAAGCAAAAGCAGAAACCATCGCAATCAGCCACAGCATCGTGGGCGATCAAAGTCCACTTTCAGAAGAGACAAAACCTTTCATCACTGCGGGAAGCCAGGCCATTTTATCAGAGAATGCAGGAAGCTTAAAGCCGAACAGTCTGGACAACAGACCAGCAATAGAGGTGAAGAAAGTACCTCAGAAGCAGCAGCAACAGCCGGAGAAAGGCTCGTCATCGTTCAAGATGATGAGTGTGTCAACTTCACATCCGAAGATTCTACCTGGGTTATTGACTCAAGTGCTTCCTGTCACATCACTTTGAGGAAGGATATGTTCACATCCTACACCAGTGGTGACTTCGGACTTATGAAGATGGGAAACCAAGGAGCATCCAAAATTACCGGCAGAGGCGATATTCTTTTGGAAAGCAGCAATAGATGCAAACTACTCCTCAAAGATGTGAGACATGTTCCAGATATTCGTCTCAACCTGATCTCCACCGGCAAGCTCGATGATGAAGGCTACAACAGTCATTTTGGTGATGGCAAGTGGAAGCTCACCAAATGCAATCTTGTGGTGGCAAGAGGAAAGAAGACCAGCTCACTCTACACAACGCAAGCAAAATTGTGCAGAGTCGAGGTGAATACAATGGAAAAAGAAATCCCCACCGAGTTATGGCACAAAAGACTCGGTCATATGATTGAGAAAGGACTCAAGGTCCTTGCCAGAAAAGAACTCTTACCTGGAATGAAAGGTACTCCATTACACACCTGTGTCGACTGCATCATGGGGAAACAGCACAGAGTTGCATTCCGCAGTTCCCCTCCATCTAGAAGACCAAACATTCTAGATCTCGTACACACGGATGTTTGCACCATGCAAACCAGAACTCATGGAGGTGCCCTCTATTTTGTCACATTCATTGATGATCATTCCAGGAAATTATGGACCTTTGCCTTGAAAACTAAAGACCAGGTGCTGGAAGTGTTCAAGGAGTTTCATGTAAAGGTTGAAAGAGAAACTGGAAAAAGGCTGAAATGTGTACGTGCAGACAATGGTGGCGAGTACAGAGGACCATTCGAGGAGTATTGCAGATGCTTCGGCATCAGACTCGAAAAATCAGTGCCGAAAACTCCTCAACATATCGGCCTTGCAGAAAGAATGAACAGAACCATCTGCGAAAGGATCAAGTGCATGTTATCTAATGCCAAGTTGTCAACTCCTTTCTGGGGTGAAGCAATGAGAACAGCGGTTGACTTAATCAACCTATCTCCCTCCGTTCCATTAAACTGTGATGTTCTAGAGAAAGTATGGAGAGGGAAAGATGTTTCCTACAAACACTTGAAGGTGTTTGGCTGCAGAGCATTTGTCCACATCCCCAGAGATGAAAGATCCAAGCTTGACGGAAAGGCCAAACAGTGCATCTTCCTGGGATATGCCCATGAAGAGTTTGGTTACAGACTCTGGGATCCTATCAACAAGAAGGTCATCAGAAGCAGAGATGTGATATTTTTCGAAGATCAGACCATTGAAGATCTTGAAAAATAGAACAAATCAGACTCACCTGAAGAGTTACCAGCTAATCTAGACCCGGTTCCCTCACTGAGAGCACAAAATGATGGGGGAGCTATTCAAGGAGATCCAGCTGATGACGGTGCAGAACCAGAACCAGTTGCAGAAGAAAATCCGGTTGATCCTCAAACAAGGAGATCTTTCAGAGAGCGACAACCGAATCGCAAATATTCCTCCGCAGAGTACGTGATGCTTAGTGACGGGGGAGAACCAGAGAGCTATCAGGAAGCTATTGAAGACAGTAAAAATGCGGAGTGGATGAAAGCCATGCAGGAAGAGATGAAATCGCTGCATGAGAACCACACATATGACTTGGTCAAGTTACCGCAGGGAAGGAAAGCTCTCAGGAACAAATGGGTATTCAAACTGAAGTCTGAAGAAAACAATCCACAACCAAGGTACAAGGCAAGACTGGTTGTGAAGGGATTCGGTCAGAAGAAGGGCATTGATTTTGAAGAAATATTTTCACCTGTAGTGAAAATGTCCTCCATCCGAGTTGTTCTTGGCTTGGCAGCCAGCTTGAACCTAGAGATCGAACAACTGGATGTAAAGACCGCATTTTTACATGGTGATCTGGATGAAGAAATCTACATGGAGCAACCTGAAGGATTCAGAACCAGAGGAAAAGAAAATCTTGTGTGCAGATTGAGGAAGAGTCTCTATGGGCTCAAACAAGCACCAAGACAGTGGTACAAAAAGTTTGATTCATTCATGGACCAGAATGGGTACAACAGAACCACTGCAGATCATTGTGTATTTGTGAAGAAATTTCCTGACGGAGATTTTGTCATCCTCTTGCTATATGTCGATGATATGTTGATCGTTGGTCATGACAGCAGCAAGATCAACAAATTGAAGAAGGAACTGAGCAAGTCATTTGCTATGAAGGAGTTGGGACCGGCAAAACAAATCTTGGGAATGCAGATCTCTCGAGACAGACTGAAACACAAGCTCTGGTTATCTCAAGAAAGGTATATCGGCAAAGTTCTTGAAAGGTTCAACATGAGCAAAGCAAAACCAGTTAGTGCTCCACTTGCAAGCCACTTCAAGTTGAAAATGAAGCAGTGTCCTTCAAGTGAGACAGAAAAAGCAGAAATGAAGAAAGTGCCTTATGCTTCAGCAGTTGGCAGTTTGATGTACGCCATGGTATGCACGAGGCCTGATATTGCTCATGCAGTTGGAGTTGTCAGTCGGTATCTGTCAAATCCTGGAAAGGACCATTGGGCAGCAGTAAAATGGATCCTCAGGTATCTTAGAGGAACTACCAATATTTGTTTATGCTTTTGTAGTGGCGAACCTTTATTGGAAGGTTGCACAGACGCAGATATGGCCGGAGACAGTGACTCCAGAAAATCCACATCCGGATACCTAATCACTTTTGCATGGGGAGCAGTTTCATGGCAATCCCGATTACAAAAGTGTGTTGCCTTATCCACCACAGAAGCTGAATACATTGCAGTAACAGAAGGATGCAAAGAGCTCTTGTGGATGAAGAAGTTTCTTCAAGAACTAGGACAAGAGCAGGAAAATTATGTCATATACTGTGACAGTCAGAGTGCTATTCATCTTAGCAAGAATTCCACCTTCCACTCAAGGTCCAAGCACATAGACGTCAGGTATCACTGGATCCGTGACGTGCTCGAAGATAAACTTCTACAGCTAGAGAAGATTCACACAGATGATAATGGATCAGATATGATGACCAAGAGCCTGTCCAGAGAAAAGCTAGAAGTTTGCAAAGAAGAAGCTGGTTTAACACCAGCTCCAAATCGGCAGTGAGGGGAAGATCAGGTGAAGACGTTCTCCTCTGATTGGTATGGAAGGGGGAGAATTGTTAGTTCCATACCCACATGCAGGCACCTCACGCATGGTTTCCAACAAGCATCACCAACCCACTGCCGTATACTCCAACAGCCGCCCATGCGCATGCGGAGGAAAGGACAAGACCAAATCACGCATGGCCATCCAATGTCAAGATTGGCTGCGCATGAAACGCAGCCCACGCCTGTTGTTGAAGATTTTGTTTGTACATGATATCAGTGTATATATATAGCAGTGTATGGGTTTGTGAAGAGAGGAAACTACAACTGTAAGAGAAGTGTAAAGATACACGAGTGTTGTAAGAGAGAAAACCACAGAGAGTGTCTGTGAGGTTGAGAGAGAGAGTTTGTAAGAGGTAGAGTCGAGAGAAACAATTGTATCTCCTCCCTCATACCCGGTTTTGATTCAAACCGGTGTTAGTGAAGCCTCTCAAAGTGGACGTACCCATAATTTTGGGGAACCACTATATATCTGGTGTCTATTGTGTGTGTGTGTTTGCATTTGAGCTTGCTTTCGACCCAACAGTTGACCAGTCTAGGTCATCATGCTGCCTGCAATGAACAATATTTCAAGAACCCAAACCATAAAACCAATCATAACCCATTCGTACATCAATACAAAATATGAAAGTAAATCTAAGGGGGGAAAAAGATGAAATTAAAAAATCTGGGAATCATCATGCACCATGACCCCTACATCGTCGATGAACCCGATACATAATGCACTTCACACAAGCCACATAAGAAAAAAAAAAAATTAAAAACAATAAAAAAAAAATTAGAGATGAAATTTGGAAGATGGTTAAGATTCATAGTTAATCTAGCAGTAAATTCCAAGAAATTATATGAAAAAGAAAAAAGAACAAAAAGCCTACAGGTTCTTAGTTGATTAGGACTCTATGGTTACGTGTATCAGTATATTTTCAATCATTAGAGATATTTATGTAACAGCAACAATGCCCCCAACTGCAAGCCTCCGTTTGGATAACCAAAAGGGAAAAGAAAAGAAAGGATATAATTCGTCAAGAGAGAAAAGAAGAAAAAAAAAAACAGAAATAAATGATAGCAATAAGGTATATTCATATCTTCCATTGACATAGCATGGAAGTAGATATAATAAAGCATGGAAATTTTAGGTTTCAATCACTCCTACAATAATATTCTCCAACAATAACAATATATTTGAATGCTTGATCATATATTAAATATGTTACTTGTAATGATGTTATATAGAGCTAGATAGATTAACTTACAACTTATCTAGAAGGTCATGAAGCAGAGGAGTCACTTACCACCACTTATGTTTCATTACACTTTCACTTTTGTTCCAGTTTTATGTGCATCCTATGTTATAGAGAAACTTTATTTAAATATAAGAACTTTTTAAATGTTTTATCTGTATCATATATTTTGAAAGAAAAGATTTGCTGGTAATGTTGTTTTACTGTGCAGGTAAAATTCCACAACAGCTGGGAAATCTTCATAATTTGGAGATACTAACAATTGAGAATGCTGGCCTCACAGGTACTATACCAGCTTCTGTGTTTAACATTTCTTCATTGAAAAAACTGTCTCGACTGGAAAAAATTAACTGGTAATCTGCCACGGAGTATAAGTCGGCATCATCCTATGCTTGAAGAAGTTAGACTTTACAGAAATGAACTGTATGGTAACATCCCAAGAGTAATTGGAAACACTACTACACTGATTATACTATATCTGTTTGAGAACAAGTTGACAGGTACCTTCAAAATAATCTTCTGTTATCAGTCACTTTTTTTTTTTTTCTTCCTTATTAAATGGAAGGGAACTTATTGAAACATGAGATTGTTAATCATAGCAATCTATAGATGTCAACAATTTATTCATTTCTTTTGGTGTATTATAATACTCTTTTGCAAGTGTAATCCCACAAGAGATTGGTAGCCATCCCAATCTAGAGCATTTAAACCTAGAATTCAATAGCTTACAAGGTCCTATTCCTGCAACAATTTTCAACATGTCGAAACTACGAGTGCTTTCATTGTTGGATAATTATCATGCACCATCAGGCATGCACCATGACCCCATACAGAATGCACTTCACACTAGCCACATAAGAAAAAATTAAAAAATAATAATAATAATTAGAGATGAAATTTGGAAGATGGTTTAGATTCATAGTTAATCTAGCAGTAAATTTTAAGAAATTATATGAAAAAGAAAAAAGAACAAAAAGCTGAACTGATCAACAAAACTAATTTAACCAATTTATGCATGGAAGTAGAAATAAAGCATGGAAATTTTGTGCCAGAGTACCTTTTTAGATGCAAAGAAAATACCCAATTGAAATATTCAGACTTCTATGACAACAAATTCTCATGTAATATACAGAAAGGATCAACCTTCAACCATCCATGTCTAATAGTACAGATTCAAAACATACCCAATAAAAGCATCTAAATCGAACACCAGAGACCAATCCTCATCAAATTCAATCAACTGGAACAACCTTCCCCACAATCAGAAGATACCATAGCCTAACAGAACGCGGAAATATATTCAGCACAAACATTTTCCTTATAAGTTTCACTATTGTATAAATGAAAATTGACCTGAAATTCCAGTGAAACTCATCACAACAACCGAATCGACTAGAATAAGTGTTCCAAAAACTAACAATCATGTATATATATATATGTAAATTTTGCTTTATACACAACAAAAATATTTATGAAATTGTGCTTCTTGAAACTTTGAAGAATTGACTTACAGAGGAGGAAGCCGAATGTCGCATCCACAATGTTCTCAGTCTTGTCTAACGTTTGATAGATAAATTTGGCGTAAAATGGTTTATGATTTTGGTGAAAACTTTTGACTCTAGGAGGAAACAGGGAAATTCACCTATGAAAATAGAAAAAAGGGTAAATTACACGGACCTCCCTCTAGGTTTTGATAAATTTTACATGAGTTGTGTTTAAGATTTATTACAAAGTATCTCTAAAAATTAAAAATAATAATAATATGAAAAATCTATTCTAATTATAATATTTTTTATCTCATTTTATCGTATGTAAGGATTCTATTGTCTTTTCACATAAATAAAATTCATTTTTAATTTTTTATCATGGGAAATGTTTAGGTCGATGGTTAAATTTGAGGGGAGATAATTATAACAAACCTCAAACTTTTTATCTAAGTGCGATTTGACTAAATTTCAAATGAGGTAAGTATAATTTAAGAAAAACAAAACATAACACATATGTAAATATATATTCAGCAAGAACTTGGAATGCTTTGTAATTTCAAGTTATTGGCCATGGGAGGGAATACATTTTCAATATCTCCTCACTAAAAGTATTATTTTCGCCAACATCTCCTCACTAAAAAGTATTATTTTCCCCAATAATAACTTGTCCGGCAATCTTGGAGCAAATATATGTTATCATCTTCGAAAACTCTCGTCTTTAACCAATTCAATGCCCGAATTCCTTCCACTTTATATGAATGCTGGAATTTCAAGTCCTGTCATTATCATATAACAATTTCAGTGGCACGATATCAAGAGAGTGGGAACTTACCATCTTGGAAGAGTCATATGTTAGCAGAAACAACAAGAAATGTATACATTGAATAAGAAGATCTGGTTCCACTGCTAGAAAGGTACAATTGGATTACATTGTTTGCTTTCCGCAGACATGGTGATAATGATTTTGTACCAAACTCTCGATAAAATACTTTTACAAAATTTTGAACATTAATCCAGATATGGAGTAAGATAGATAAATTGAATAAAAAGATATGGACTGGAATATACAAAAAATAAATAAGAAATTAAACATTAATCAAGATGTGGAGTGAGATAGAGAAAGAAAAATACCACTTGGGTTTGCTACTCCAACACGGTTTAAATAGGGTTTTCAAATGCTCGGGAAGAAGATATGGTAGGGAGAGAAGTAGTTTCTAGGGGTGTGCAAAAATCCGGTGAATCCGAAAAATTAATTTGGCCAATCAGATGAGGACATATTGGACAAATTTCATTATGGATTGGATTGGACATGGTTCGAAAAATACCGAATCTGGTATTCCACATATTGGTTATGGATTTGATTTTTAATAATCAATCTATACTACTTATCAAATATGAGTCAGTTTTAATATTTCTATATATTTATCACTTTTTAAAATAGCAATTTTTTTTTAACTAAAGTGTTATGATTTAAAGTGTAAAAAATTATTATTATTATTCTAATGCATTTATCAACATATAAATATAAAAAGAATTGTAACCAACCATGAAATTCTAAGTATTTTTTAATATTTGTATATATTTTTCTTATTTTTACTAAATCATAAAAGCATATAATAAATATTTTGCAATTTTTATTTAGAATTTAGTGAGTTGTAAGTCACTTAATTATGTCATTTCCAAATAAATATATTGATATTTTTCTCATGAGTGATGCAATCCATTGATGGTTTCCTTAGGCTGCATGGAAATTTTGTGTTTAATTTATTTATTTGGATTTTGTTTGTTATTTGATGAACTTTTTCATGGAACTTCCAAATTGTTTTGCTAAATTTAGTACTTTTATCTGAGTATCAAATTGCTCATTCTTCTGGTACCAAAATGGCAAGCTTCCAGATCGCAATCAAGAGTCCACTGGATACCTTCTGCATGTTGTTGAAAGAGAGGAACCCCATTAAGGCTTTGTCCCAAAACAAGTGGTGGTGTGTATGAAAGATTTTAAGAAACGAATTTGTTACCTATACCATTTAGAACTAAAATTCACAATTTAATATTGCTAATGTAATTTCATGCTTGAATATGTGAAATCGATCGGAACCAATCCAACTCATTGCGTTTCTATTTGATTTGGTTTCGTTGTACAAACGGACTGGATTGATTCCAGAAATTATGAATCCTGTAGTGTAGATCGGTTCTAAAATATCTCCAATCCGATTTGTGCACACCCCTAGTAGTTTCGTCAATAGATAGGTGTATAGGCTTTAACAATTCAACTCATATTATTTTGGGTGTAAAATATCAACTTATAGATCACATGCAAATGTGACCTATTTACTAACGTCGTTGACGGATTGGTGATGAAATGAGGGCTTTGTCTAACCTGAAAAAAGTGCAGGTTTAGCCCTATATGTTAATCGTGTATTGGATAGATCATCTATATTGCTTCCACCATTTATATTCTGAATTTTTTAGTTATGAGCTGCATGTATTTCTTCACTGTCTCTATACGATAATGCTTTTGTATTATAACTTTCTCATCTTCTAAACACTTTAAAAACCAAAAACCAAAATGAAAAAGTGAATACCAAATAATTATGACTAGTTTTTTGTTATTATTTTCTGGCAAAGAATTATCATAGGCCGTGTTGCTCAATCACAAATTTTTGTCAGTATTGTATAAATGAAAATTGCCCTGAAATGTCACAATGAAACTCATCACAACAACCGAATCGACTGGAATAATTGCTCCAAAAGCTACCAATAATATATATATATATGAATTTTGCTTTTATATATAAAGAAAAAAACATCTATGAAATTGCATTTCATGAAACTTTAAAGACTTTACTTACAGAGGAGGAAGCAATGGCCAACCCGCTACTAAATATCGGATACACAATATTCTCAGATTCCCGAATTTTGTGAAATTTTGTTTTTTCCCCTAAAACCCTTTTTATGAAAACTGGATTGTGGGTCCGTTTGGTTGCGCCGTTTTGGAATTGCAACTACATTGTTCGAATAAGTATTAGAATTCAAATGTAATTGAATTTCAATCTCAAACTCAATTTGAATGCAACTACATTGTTTGGATAAGTCTTGAAATTCAAGTGTAATTAAATTTCAATCTCAAACTCAATTTGAATGTGAATTTTGATCCTAAACCCAATTCGAATGTATAATATTATAAATCTTGAATTAAATTAGACAATATATATATATTTAAATATGTAACTATAGGTATGAAACTATGAATATATATATATATATATGCATGTGTATATGTGCATGTAATATACATGTATGTATGTGAATATGTAAATATGTGTGAGTTACCAGCGCACCTTTGGTGCAATGGTATAACACCACCCTCCTATGAGGCATTGTGGGTGTGTGGTGTGTGGTGTGTGAGTTTCTTACCATTCAAAAATATATATATATATATGTGTGAGTTTATCTGTATATATGCATGTTTATTCATAATTTTATATATATACACTTATGTGTACATATATATATATAAACATGAATGTAAATATATATACAACGTGTGTAATGTGTATATATATGTATATAAATTTGTATATATATAAGCATATGTATATATATACGTCTTTGTGAATATATATGTAAGTTTGTAATTGTAAAAAGTTAGTTGTTAAAAAGAGAGAATTTATTGGGTTGAAGAATTGGAGAAGATTTAGAATTAGAAATCACAAGTTCTCATGTGGAATTGCTGGATTTGTAATTGGAATGCAATTCTAAATTCAAATAATTTTTGAGCAAACAAACAAAGGAATATTTGGAATTATAATACAATTCCAAATCCAATGCCCAAAACGGTGCACCCGGAGATTTTTTAGGCAGAAAAGACAAGTACCTAGCATGTTGAATTCTCGCAGGAATCAGGGAAAGTGCACCAATGGTAAGAGAAAAGAAAGAACAAAAAGTGACAAAGATATAAAATTTATATATATTTATATATATACACAACAATAGGTTTTTCACCTATCCAACAAAGAAGAAATAAGGGTTAATTACGTTCAGATTTTATAAACATTTAGTCCCCTAATTTCAAAAAAAATAATATAACGGATACCCTCGGAATAAAATATTTATACCCTCAGAATTAAACACTCGATAGGGGCAGGTGACCTCCCATTTAGTTTAGGTGATTTTAGACGAAGTGAGGGTACGCCCGCTCAGAACGGCACCCATAGTCATCCCTACTTATGACCCAATTAAAGACATATTGAAATTACCTAGACGATTAAGATAAATAGCCTAGAGCAAGGGTGAATAAGTTTTTTATCGATTTTATTATCAATTAAAATTAACTTGCAAAAATTCAATTTTAATCAGTCACGAAACCCTAATTCTCAAATCAGATGAAACAAGCAATCATGAATATAAGTCCAAAAAATAAATCATGAGAAGACAAAGAGATTTTTACGTGGAAAATCTTGGAAAGACTTCAAGTAAAAACCACGGATACGCTCGGGTATCGATGCACTATGAATCAAGGATTACATAGACTATGAAATTTTAGACTTACAAATCCCTCCATATTTGCCTTTCTCCACTCAACGTCTGACAAACTTGAATCACTCGCACTCCACAAAGCTTTCGCTCCTATCTCCGCACTCAGACAGCTCTGTTCTTCAACGAATCAATGCAAACACGTTGCACAAGGTGGTGTGTCGATTTTTCAGCAACGGATCATCCAATTGTGCATAAGGATCTTCGATGTAGAAGCACAATTAGATAATCATCCAAAAACTAGAGAGAACTATAATATGTATGATCACTGTATAATTTTCTTTTTCTATATCTTTTTGCAGAAAAATATGATATGTAAAAGAATTGCAGAATTCTCTCACCAAAAGCTCTCCTTTAATCTGTAGAGACTCCTCATATTTATAAATAGATCTAAGGGAAACCCTTATGTTACCCTTTTTTGTAATTTCACCCCGAACCAAATAAAATCCTATTATTTGATGTATATTATGTGTATAGCACGTATATCGAGGTGTAAAGTAGCAACAACCTGAAAGGAGAACAAGTCGGGGGCAAAATGGGAATTTTCCACCATTAAAATCGCCAGACCCCTACGCTTGGGGCATAGGACTGTTTATGTTGCGTGTGCTCCAGGCGTAGAAATGACACTTTCTAGATATTTTTTTGTTGTGGGCGTAGCTTTGGTGTAGCAAAACACTTGGAACCAATTTTTCTTGAAAATTGTGCCACTTGAACCCCTTCGACTCACTTGTCATGATTCTTGAAGTTGCGACTCAAAAAAATAATGTTTTTGCCCTTCGGGAGACACTTTTTACTCAAACTTGCTTCCTCTTCAATTCTCTTGTATTCTTCACTACTTTAATCTTGATTTGAATTTGACGAAGCTTATCAATGCCTATTAAACCTTCCAGACTCCATAATTCAGTCAACATGACAATTCATTCAATATGGTTATTGTTTAGAACATGTCAAACACAAATAATACTATAAATGTTTTTACAATCTCTCATTTGTCATTTCTGAGACAAAACCATGTTTTTCAAAGATATCCTCACGAACAACAACATAATATCTATACCTATGAACACACACCCACAAACATAGATATAGAATATAATTTTTTCCTCATGACAATCTTCCAATACTGCAACCACAACACTGAACAATATACCATGAAAAGCAAGTGTGGAAAACAGATATAAACCAATATAATGATCATACGAAAATCATAACAACAATACAAGCATAATGCATAATGATCATCATGGTATAAAAACACTCATTCTCCCCTTGAGAATATAATCCCCCTCAATTAAAAACTTTCTCCCCCTTAACCAAACAAATCTCTCTCCCTTACTAAATACTTCTACGCCTTTTTGTCACTGAAATGACAAGCAAAGATATAAAAGGAAAGTCTCAAAATTCAAACATAGGAAAAGATAATAGAGGAGACTTTAGAGAATCGAAGCCAAACACTAAATACTACGATAAAGTACTCTATAAAATTATATACAGATTCTCGAGTAACATAAATCTCTACAATGCATGAACTTAATATTAATGCATGAATGCAAAATGCTCACCTAAAACAAATATTTTTGTTCTCAGAAACATGTGAGCAGGGCAGTAGAGACAATGAGTTAATCATTAATACATCATATTCACAAATTTAACTTAGCTATTATACACATGATAGTGAAGAAAATCAACACATGTACCTCGTAGTTATAAACAGACACGAGACAAGCTTTACATAGTATTTTCATATATAAAAAATATTCAGGTACTGATAAGTCCATTTTACATACATATTTTATCCCCAAATGTATATTTGTTAGTAGGTAAAACTATTTATTTTAATTAATTTAGAAGTGTAATAATGATAAATGCATAAAACTTAATTTATATAATCAAATTGTTGAATAAATAATTTTCAATGTCATTAAATTACATCTACATTTATGTCTTTCATTTATAGGTGTAAAGTGAGAAATGAATCAAATGCACATGGATGAAAGTTGGATGAATCAAATGCACATGGATAAAAGTTGGAAGATTCAAATGCACATGGAAAAAGAACAAAATGTGATGGAAAGTGATGAAAAAGAAAATAAAAGAATATTTCATTTCTCTTTACAAGTTGTAATTTGATTCCAATATTTCTCTATAAATATGGATACATCTTGAAGAGGAAAAAAAGGAGGAAAGTAGAAGAATAAGGAGGAGAGCAAGAAGGACACCAAAGAGGAGAAGAATTTATCTTCAATTCCGGGTTTTATTGTTCTTACTTTGTTATTTTCTTTTTAAGCATGTGTAACTAAATTCTCAACTAAGGTTGAGGATGAAACCACCATTTATGAAATAAATTCCTTTTAGTCTTTTATCAATTTTCATGTGTATGGTTTAAATGCTTATGATTTTCGCTTCATAGTATTAATTGTTTTAAATTCCTTTCACTATAAATATCATGTATTTATAGTAGTTAAGAATTCTTATCACAATTAATCAAGCTTGGATTTGATGAGTTTATAAGTAAAAATCTTTGATCTTATGTGATCCATTAAAATTGCATACATAGAATGCTTAGAATTTTACACTTTAAAGCGAAGGAAAATCTATTTATTGAAAATATATTTCATTAGTGCGTTATTGTTAAATCTTGAGAAAGTAATAAGATTGATTTCTAAATTACTACTCTAAAATTGGAATTGATAAAGGAATAATTATAAGTTTATGGATTAGTGGTGGTGGATTCCGATACCTTAGTATTTTCTCCCTATTATTCTCGCTTTAATTATTTGTATTTCGATATTGCATGTTTAGTATAAAAATCACTTCAACAAACAAACTTTGAGAAACTAGGTTAGTTTTAGATTAATTTGAGTTTAATTAAGTTCTCTTTAAAGCATTCCCTTGGGTTCGACCTCGTTCTTGCATAACCTAAACTACAATTGATTCGCGCACTTGAGAGTAATATTTTAAAACACACTAGGTACAAGCAAACAACTAAGATGAAAGCAATACGTATTAACTTTAATAACCTCCTCACTAACCGTGATGATACTTCAGTCTAAAACTTAAGCTAGAAGTCAAATCTTTAGCTCAGACCTTATTGCTAAATAAAGGAAACACAATTTATTTTCTTTCACCTTTTCACCTTATCCCTTTTTATCTTTCTAAGCTCCGGACTTTCTAGCGATGATTTTTAGTACCGACCAACTAGTCCCGAGCTTCTTCCTTGGAATTTATGTTCAATAGTCTTCTCCCCTTTTTACACGAACACTCTCCTACTTTGTGGTAGGAGTCTCGGTTACTCAGATCAAAGAACTATTTTTTGCATTTTTATATTTTGATTATCTCATATTTTCCTCTTTCAACATTATCACAACATTTATAAGCATGCAAAAGATATTTTAAAATATAGATCAATCTAGAATAGCTCATGAACCTACATATCATTTCAGATTAGATGAGAAAGACTGAAAGTTTCAAAATGTATTACACTCATCTCCGAAGTAAAACAAGCACTTAAAGTTAATGAGTTCCAAAAATAATACTTAAACATGTCTAGTGAATAACTCATAACCTCAAGTCAGACTAACAACTCTAATTCTCATAAGCATAATAAGAAAATTAAATATGAGAATAGAGTGAAATAAGACAACCATTTGTACCCTTAGCCAAGCTTAACATACTAATAATTTTTTATTTTATAATTTTTATGGCATTTTTTTTTCATAATGTATACATGCATGAATAATCCTAATAGTAGAAATATAATGTATGCATAATGATAAACAACAAAAAAATAAAAAATATAATGCATAAATAAAAAATGCATGATAATGTATTAATTCTACGATAAAAGATAATACAAGATATTCCTAGAATGAAACATATGAAGCCATTTATCATAATGATAACATGCCACTAGATTTTATAAGATGCACATGCTTTTGAAAATCTAATGGTTCTGAGAATATATGGATATATACTCATGACCTTTCTCAGAACTAGAGTCATGCGCTTTACATGCAGTATGAACTACCAAACAATGTAGTTCATCTTTCCTAACCCACACTTGTTTAATTCTTTCTCGGTGCTCTATTTGCTAGCTTAGACAACATCTTCACCTCTTCACTCAACACCCAAATTTGATTTTCAACATTGGGTCTTTTTTGAGCAATATGTTTCCACTCTGATTTCAAGGTTTCTCCTCTTAACTTTGAACACACAGGTCGAATGTGACCTTTCACTCCACAATGATGACATACTGGGATAAACCTTTGAAAAACATTGTTTGACCCTTAAGAAATTTAGAGATAAAGGAAGGCTTACTCTCAACTATTTTTTGGACATAAGATTGACCATTAAGATTCCTAACAGACTTACCTTGAGAAGAACTAGATGCTACTTGGGAAGCCCTAACAAATGTTGTTTTGGAAACGATATTAGAATCACTCAATGTTTCTTTAAACCCCAACCCATTTATATTTCCTACAAATTTTCTTATACTCAACATATGATTAAGCTTAAGAGTTCCACTAGACCATTTATGGATAGTTGATTTAGCATCCTTCAATTCCTTTTCCAAACCCTCAATCCTTGTAGATTTCTCATCCAAATCCAATCTTAGAGTGTTTAATTCCTTATTAAGATCATCTACACTCTTCAACGCCTGATTCCTTTCTTGTTCACACTCAACTAATTTCTCAAATAATTGAACTTTTCGGGTCTGCATAAGATTTAAGGTCTGAGAGCTCTTGGTTAACTCCTCTCTTAGGGACTGTCTCTCCTTGTCAACACTGTTGAATTGAACTATATATTTTGAAAAGACATTGTTAAGATGTTTGGATTTCTCATAAAGTTTGTTGTATGCATCTTCATACGAGTCCCCACGATCTTCATTATCCTCAGAATCTTCATCTCCATACATTGCCCAACTTGTAGCAACTTCCTCAACCTCCTTACTTTGTGCAACAAACATGGTGAAATTCTCAGACTCATCTCCTACCTCTGAATCTATCACATCACTAGCTAATCCATTATTAAATCCATCATCCCAAGTGACAGGTAGACCTTTTGTCATTTTTGACTTGTTAGCACACTTCGCAGCAATGTGACCAAACCATTGACACTCAAAACATTAAGGTTTTTTCTTTTTATGATCAAACTTGTTATTCTGATTTTAGGCTTTTTTATTTTTAAAATCATATAATTTATCTCTAAATTTTTGTCTTTTAATCAATTTTTGACCATAAGAAGATTTTAAAAACTTATGAAACTGTTTCATGATCATGTCAATCTGTCTTGGTCTACTCTCATCCTTCTCATCAGACTCACTAGGATCATCCTTTGTGATTTTTAAAGCTATGTTTTTCTCTTTTGTACTGCTAAACTTCTTAGCGGATTGAGCACACATCTCCATCTTATAATATTTTAGATTCCTTATCAATTCTTCAAGCTTAATTTATTTAAAACTCATGATTTCAAATATGACAGTAACCTTAAACCGAAAACATTCAGGTAGAGACCTAAGAATTTTATTCACTATGGTAGTCTCAGGAATGGGCTCTCCTAGATTGTGACAATTAGTTACTATCTCAGTTAATCAAGCCATAAAGTCACCAAAAACTTCACCCTTCTCCATCCTAAGTTGTTCAAATTGTGAATTTAGAATTTGGAGTTTTGATTGCTTAACTTTTGAAGTTCCTTCATGAGTTACTTGGAGAATATACCAAGCTTCTTTTGCAATTTCTTAAGTGGCAATTCTCTTAAACTCACTCCTAGTCACAACATTGTATAAAACATTTCAATGCTTTGGAGTTCCAATTAGCACTGTTTGTCTCAGCATGAGTCCACTCACTCGATGGTTTTGGTTTTGATACATTAGTTGTATCATCTTTCACAGTGGGAGGTGAGTATCCTACCTCTACGGCAAGTCAAGCTCTCACATCTAACGATTTCAAAAACGCTATCATCCTAGCTTTCCATTTGGTGTAGTTTGAGTCATCAAACAAAGGGGACCTAGATATGGAACCTCCTTCACGAGGTATCTCCATCGTTTAAGTTCAGAATCTAACCCTAGGTAATAAACCTAAAACGAGGCAACCATGTTTTGATACCAATTGAAATTACATAGACGATTAAGGAAAATAGCCTAGAGGAGGGGGTGAATAAGTTTTTTATCGATTTTATGATCAATTAAAATTAACTTGCGGACGAAACCCTAATTCTCAAATCAGATCAAACAAACAATCATGAATATAAGTGCAGAAAATAAATCATCAGAAAACACCGAGATTTATACGTGGAAAACCTTGGAAAGACTCCAAGTAAAAACCATGAATACGCTTGGGTATCGATGCACTATGAATCACGGATTACACAGACTCTCTGAAGTTTTAGACTTACGAATTCCTCCAGATTTTTCTTTCTCCACTCGACGTCTGCCAAACATGAATCACTCGTGCTCCACAAAGCTTTCACTCTGATCTCTGTACTTGGACGACTCCGCTTCTCAATGGATCAAATAACCACGAAGCCTCCTGCTCCGATATTCGCACTCAGATGGCTCCGTTCTTCAACGGATCAATGAAAAAATATTGCACAAGGTGGTGTGTTGATTTTTCGGCAACGGATCATCCAATTGTGTATAAGGATCTTCGATGTAGAAACACAATTAGATAATCATACAAAAACTAGAGAGAACTAGAATATATATGATCACTCTATAATTTTCTATATATATATATATATATATATCTCTGCAAAAGAATATGATCTATAGAAAAATTGCAGGATTCTCTTACCAAAAGCTCTCCTTTAATTTGTAGAGACTCCTCATATTTATAGAGAGAGCTGAGGGAAACCCTAATGTTACCATTTTTTGTAATTTCACCCCGAACCAAGCAAAACCCTAATATCTGAATGTATAATATGTGTATAGCACGTATATCGAAGTGTAAAGTCGCAGCCGCCTCAAAGGAGAAAAAGTCGGGGGCAAAACGGGAATTTTCCACCATTAAAATCGCCTGACCCCTACACCTGGGGCGTAGAGGCTCCTACACTTGGAGCGTAGGCCTGTTTATGTTGTGTGTGCTCCGGGTGTAGAAATGACACTTTCTAGCTATTTTTTGTTACTGTGGGCGTAGGTTAGGTGTAGCAAAACACTTGGAACCAACTTTTCTTGATAATTGTGCCACTTGAACCCCGTTGACTCGCTTGTCAATATTCTTGAAGTTGTGACATGAAAAAATGACGTTTCTGCCATTCGAGAGTCACTTTTTACTCAAACTTGTTTCCTCTTCAATTCTCTTGTATTCTTCACTTCTTTAAGATTGATTTGAATTTGACGAAACTTGTCAATGCCTATTAAACCTTCTCGACTCCACAATTTACTCAACATGGTTATTGTCTAGAACATGTCAAACACAAGTAATACTATAAATGTTCTTACACATATGCCACCTATTAATTTATTGCAACCTTTGTACACGCATTTCATGTTCATCAGCTCCTCTTTTTCTTTGAATTAATTTTTATTTTCACTTTTTGATATTATATATAAAGTTGGTCATTTCACATGGAAAAGAAAAACATAAATTATTTGTTGTTCATTCAAATGTACTAATCAACTTTTGTTGATTGTGGTACTCGAAACTTTGTAGGTCAATGGGGTCTTCGTCCACCCATTTCACCTTCATTACCTTTTTATTTTTAAAAAATGGTATGAAGTCTTTTGTAGACCCCGCTAGAGGCAACTTCCATGTTCAAAAACTTTGACATCATAAACCTATGTTTCTCATAGAACCATTATCACAACCTTTATTACCAGAATGGCCAAAGAGAAAAGCTACAACTAGACTAAATCACCATATTAATAACACTCTTGGCCTTGCTCTTTTGTATACCACCTTAGTGATGGAGAAAAGTTGCTCCCTTGTTTGTGTTACATGTATACTATTGTGGGTGCAATTTTACTCTCTTCTGGCTTGGTTGGCTGTGAGTACTAGGAGGACTGCAACCAACATCACCATTGATCAATCTGTTCTTCTTGCATTGAAATCCTATATCACTAGTGAGGATGATACTTTCGCCAAAAAATGGACCACCTCAACCTCCCCTTGCAACTGGATTGGTGTCTGTTACAGCAATCGTTGATCGGTGGCCAAACCTCGATTGGTTTGACCTACTAGGAAGGGATAATAAATAATGATAATAATAATGATGTGTACAAATAAACCTTTATAGATGACCTAATTTTCCCTATCGCAAGTGCACGAATCAATTATAGTATAATACCAATGAGATAGGGTATATCGAATCCACATAAACTAATGATTCTTCAACTCTTTTATAATTACTTCTAACTAAATTATTAAGGATAGTTTGTTTGATTTGTTTTCTATAATTAATAAACATAAAATAAATGTGAGAGATAATTGGTTTTGGTTGTGAACAATGGAGATAAAGATCTAGGGTATTTCTAACTCCACCACTAACCAGTTCATATATTCTCTAAATCATTTAATTGTAAAGGGCAGTCCATCATATGTGAATGAGATATAGGATCGCAAACATTGGCAAACCCTAATCCCAAAAAAGAAATAATTCATCCATCATTGGCACAGGCCATCTCTAATCAAGCATAACTAGTTAATGCATCTATTCTAAACTACTCATACTAACATAAATTAAAAGCACGTCACTAATTATCCCTTTCAAGCATGGTCTGTTAAATCAAGATTACATGTTAATAACCAATATTGTGTAGAAAATCATGAGTTAAGCATCCGAGTTCTAGCCCATATTGAATAACCATGATTGTGTAAGATAAAACATTCATTCAAGCTAAGACAAGACATAGAATAAACATAGAATCTTATATAAAATCTAACGTAATCACTCATCTAGACAATCATCACATACATGTCATTTAGTTTCCCCTTATACAATAAAAATAAGAAGGAGTCTACAATACTTGGCTAGGGTTTTGTTAAAAACCCTAGATATCGGTTTAGTTATTCATGGTGGTGGTTGTCTGCATGGTTGATATAGACGCTACCTCCATGGTTATTATTCTATTCCAAACTCCAATATAACACCAAGACAAAGCTCCAACAACCCTCTTTTTCTGTAGGAGAGACCCCTCTCTTTTATAGAAAAAAATGCATCTTTATTTGGTAATCTGATTGCTTCACGGTTAAGTCAGGAATGTATCTTGTGATATATATTGAAGAATGGTATATAATCTCCTTATATATAGTTAATATTGTATCTAAACTAGCCTAGAGATTATTCCTTGTTGATTTGGGTCGAAACGGGTCTCGCAGATGTGTATACAGATTGCTGAATTTATTGGCCACATAAGGGTTTACCGAGTACTCGGTGAAGTTTCTACCGAGTACTCTGTAGCTTCCAGGTTTTGCGAAAACAAGCGCAAGTGGGCAAAACTCTCGGGCATTTTTTCCTTCCTCCTCGCAAGTGCGCAAACTTTCTCACTCTACCGAGTACTCGATAGTTCTTCACCTTGAATTTAGTATTTCATCATCTTTGCTCCGTTTCTTTTCTCAGCTTTATTCTTCTTCAGTCATTTTGTATCCTTGACTTGTTTTTGGTCTTTTACAGGTCTTTTATTCATGATTTTGGCTCTCGAACAATCTTAAGTAACAGATCCAGTTAATTCACCGAATTAAACTCATTTTACATAGCATTGCCTGAAATATCTTAAAACACAAAAATCGTATAAAAGCACCAATGTAATGATAATAATAAACACAATAATGTATAATTAGGAGCCTTAAATATATGATATTTAGTTCTGATCAAGCCCCCAAACTTCAACATTACTAGTCCCTTAGCAATCACTTCAAAAATCAAAATTGGTGACAATTGTGTTTTTAGTACAATAATTTAAAATCTATCTAACTAACTAACTAATTGACTACTTAACTTACATTTTCTTTCGTGAAGGTGTACGATTACATTTAGCACGTGTAACAAGCCTTTTAAACCCCTCGGCATTACCGAGTGGACGAGTGAAGTCTCGTGAGGGTTAAATATACTACCCACAAATTCTTTCATTCTTCATTTTTGTATGCTCATGAAATCAAATAATCATTAACTCATGCAATGCTATAATTTCGTCAGAGTAAAATGCATACAAGTTATCCCCACTCACTTCTAAGTAACAATTTTCATGAATTAAACTTAAAAGAATGGTCCCCACGGTAATGAAATAAACTTGCTAATTTCTACAGCCGATCCACATAGTCTTCCATGTTTTTGTGAGCATTCTCTATGGTAGATTAATTTTCCTTCTTCTACTTCATTGATCAATCTTTGTCATGACACAACTTCAATATACTTTTTTCATTTATATCATTTTTTGTCTTTCTAAGTCTCCGGACTTTCCAACGGGGATTTTTAGTCCCGACCAACTGACCTCGAGCTTCTTCTATGGGATTTACGCTCATTAGTTTTCTCCCCTTTAAACTTGAATAGTGATATTGGTGATACCAATGCCCGGCTACTCAGATCGAAAGATTACTTTTTGCATTTTTAATTTTATATATTTTTCTCCATATAATTCATTTTTCATTCTTTATTACTCCAATTCTCCCATTGTCATTGAAACAAATCTATTTTTTTCAACTATATAGTGAAAGGACAATAGTTGTCCCATAGAGAATATGTGCATTTGTTTATAGGTCCAAACTATCCTTCTCAGTTTCAATTTCACTCATCTATTCACTCATGTGGACCATATCTAAAAATTTTAATTTAATCAAACTATTACATACTCATGAGTGGGGTGGTTACATACATAATATCTCTCTAGTCATAACATGTACACAAATAAACTCATATTTAAACTCAATCACATATTTCGAATGAAGAACTTAATAAGATTTTCAAAAAATTTATTTTTCTAAATCCCTTAAAATTTTGACAAATAACTAATTTCTCCCATCCCCCCCCCCCCCCCCCCCCCCAAAAAAACTTAAATCGGACCATGTCCTCATGGTCTAAAAACAAATAAATAAAGGAAGAAATTGTTACCGCCCTTGAAGTGTAATTTCGTTCTTTGCATTGTAGTGCTTGTATCTCCCCCAAACTTGTTTTGAATGATCTATTAAAACATAAAATACTATGCAATACCCAAGATCATATCAAATAGAGAGATAATAATTAATAAATCAGAATATAAGATATAAAGCAATTTTTCAAGGGAATAGAATTTTATTTAATAAAACACACACGATTTGGCCTTAAGGGCCTACAATCCTATAAATCTCAAAATTGAAAAAAAAAAATAAAAACAAAAACAAAAGATGAAACCAATCCTAAACGGATTTGGCGGGAAATAACAAAAAAAAATTTAATACATAAAAATTCTACATCTATTCCCTTATTCCTACGAATTTTCCTCATTCTTCCTTTAACCACTTTTGTCGATATTATCAAGCTCATTAATCCATCCCTGAGGTACCTTTATATCATCCCATGCAGCTACTTGTTCTTGTTCCTCTTCTCCATAGTCCTCATTGAATATTTTAGGATGAAAGTATGAAGCTATGGACATATATTACTTTTCCTTATTAAAAATATCATCACCTAGCGCATTATTTAATAAGTTAGTAATAAGGAATGGGTATGAAAATTTCCATGTAGCTGACGTAAAGTTCTTGCAAAGTTTGACATATCCAAGCATACTTTCTAAAATCACTTCGGGGAACGATATTCAATGCCCCATATGGAAACAATAGAGTATCATGATCATTGCTTCATCTCGTCAATGTCTATATTTATTAGGAAAAATATGTTATAACTGTATCCAAAAACCAATAATTGGGATGTAGATCTTGTTTGAAAAGTGATACTTCTCCTTTACATGCATAATAGTCTGGGCATATAGTATTGATCATCTCAGAAATTGTCGGTGTGAATGGTTCTAGTAAGGGCTTGAATGTCTTATGTAGCTCTCTTGGGCATTTATGTGGAATACCCCATGCTTTTGTTATTCTATTGGCAGTGACATCGAAGGGCAATACCTTGGAATCTAAGCAAATTCGAAGGATAAGCTCTCCTTTTGTAGTATGTCCCATGTGGTAATAGAATTTTTGCACTAATTGAGGATGTGCCACTATAGCCGTGGGTTTAAATAACTTAGTTAGTCCTCGAGCGGCCAATAACGCAACACCACTTTGCATTCTCGGGGCATTAATAATTTTTTCATCGTGAATAACTTCATATGCGAATGAACTATACCCCTGAATTGATGTAACTTGTAGTAGTTCAGGTGATATAGTTGTACAACCCATAAGTTGTTCTTCTTCGGGATCCGTAGACGATCCTACGAATTCAGTTTTCCTAGCTTCATCATTACTAGTTTTTATAGATGAAGGACTGATGAAGGTTGTACAAAAACCAGAGCTATATGTTGCCCTCATGGTAAACAAAGAAAGAAGAACTTTGAAGATGAATGCTTACTACCAATACTAAAGCTTTATATTTATAGACTATAACCCAAGTCTTACTAGGAGAGGAATAATTCAATTTCCAGGAAAAACCTATAATAGGAATTGTAAGAATGGAAATTTTCGAAAAGGAAATAAGAGTTAATGTAAATTTATCCATATTTGAAAAGGATTTCATATTTATGGAAATTTTTGATAAAACTCTTTTAATCCTTCATTATATTTTATTAAAACTATATATTATCTTATATAGGTCAGTCAAAATCCTATTTTGAAACGAAAATCGAAATTTCATAATTATAGAAATTGATTTTCGGTTTTTTAGAAAAATCAAGTTTTTCCAGGAATCACCGAGTACTCGGTGAGAAAACTACCGAGTACTTGGTAGTTCCTGTACTAAAATTATTTTTCAAAAATACTTGTATACTTTTAAAATAGTTTTTAATAAAAATTACACATAATATATATATATATAAGTCATTATACATAAACATATATATTTTCAAAATAGATTTTTATTTTGAAATAAAAATACTTAAATATGTAAATATACAATTATACATAAATATTTATAATGTTAGTGAAAACTAAATAAATATAATAGGTTTTCATAAAAATAGTTTTTATATAAGTCATATCCTTCCCCCAATCTTATTTTTTTTATAATGAAAATAGATAATTCAAATAATTTGCTCGTTTTAACAAAATATCCATTCTCATTAATTTTCGAAAGTCATAGGGAAATGGAATCTAAAACAAAAATAAAATTAAAAAGAAATCAAAATGCATACTACAAAATAACGATTCACAACTCGACCTAAGGCAATATATGGAATAAAAATCTATGCCAGTTTGCGATTGTATTCTCTAGAAATCCTAATCTTAGACAACGGTGGTTGTGGTGGATGAGAAGTAGAGTCGGCGCCTAGTCGCTCCATGATAGCCTGAAATCCACGAGCTATCTCAACTTGGATCTCTGCCTGCTCTTTCTCTAACCACTCCTAACAGGCTACTATATCATTATAATGCTCCTAAGATAGTCACAGTCTCTCTCTGTGTAGAGGCCGGAGGCATCTCCTCATCAGTAGCCTCATCATCATCCCCACTTTTTCCTCCCTTGTCCTCAGAATCCTCCTCCTCATCAGTCTCCTCATCGCTGCCTCAACATTGGCACGACTCATCTTACCGTGCGAATGGCTAAAGTCCTTGTACTTCATTGGCACATCAACTACGCACTCCTCCCCCCCCCCCCCCCCCCCCCCCCCCCCTCCCGAGCTAGCTGAATCCCAAAGTGTCAAAAAATGACATTAATCAATTAGGGTAATGGGATAAGCCACTTCCTCAGTTTTACTACTTTCAGAATGGAGAGGTCTCGCCACACCGTCCACATGATATGAATAATGAGACTCGGTATCGAGACCCAGTAGCCTTCATGGAAAGAGTAGATAGCCTCCAGAATATTTCCCCTCATCTCTATGTCATAGCCTCGAGGATATATCTGAGTGTGAAACATAGTATCCAAGAACCAGAATCTCCAACGAAAGAACCTTTTTGCCGCACAAGTCTTGCTCCTATCATCTCCGTATGTCCCGCCGTACATACTCCCTATAATAGTGTGAACATTAGGAAATGGCTCTGGTGGTGCTGGGAGTGTCTCATGTAAATCCTCCGAACATGCATCAGAATCTCCCACACCGCTGCAATGAGAGCGGTATCAACTGTGATAGCTCGATCTCTTACCCTAGTTGACAAACCGGTCACCGCCTCATGAACAAGGTTGTGATAGAATTCGCTAACCATCTCTGGGTAGTACACGAGCGACACTGGAGTCAACAATGGTATCAACCTTCTATTCATCAACATCCTGACACTTACCTTGGACTTTGGCTCAATTTTGAAATCGGCGTAATTAAAAGTGCGCTCGAGCTGAAAACCCTTAGCTAGCCCAATCTCCTGTGCCCTTTATCATGACTCGGCCTCCCTTTGGGCTGATTGTGCTCTCATCTCAGCCACTGTTGCCAATGATTCTCCCTCCTTTATAGTCAGATACTGAATTCGCTGGCAACCCAGCCTAAATTCGCTGGCAAGAACTGTTCATTGAGTTCCTTCTTCAATTTTGTAAAAGAATTGATCCTTGGGCATACTCGTCCCCCAACCATGTTCGCCACCACAATTTCGCATCACCAGTCAGATACTTACTAATGATTGTTATCTGATCTTCCTCTGGAATATGGGCAGCCTGAAAATACTGATCCATGTCCCATAGGAAATTTTCTATATCTTTGGCACTCTGCTTACCTCCAAAGGCCTTCGGTTCAAGGATCTTGATCTTAGTAGATGGCTTCTCCCCCACTATTGTTTGGTTTTGTACAACCCTCTTGATCAGCCCATACTTCTCTTCCAGATCCCTAACATTTGCCTTGAAAACATCAACAACAGCAACAAAGTCATCTGAGACAACCTTCATCTTGGAATTCTTGTTTGTCACGTATTCCTCTATTAACTTGCGCAGGGTCTGCAATTCCACAGCCAACAAGTTGGTCTGCACCGATAAAGGGTCATCACTTTTAGAGAATGGACCACCCACCAAGGTTTCCAACCAAGCAACTCTTTCTCGTAGTGCTTTTGTAGCATTTCCACCAGCCATTCTGAGATTCAAAGGGGCTCTGATACCAACTGTCATAGGGTTAAATTTTTCACCACGAATTTTGGCCCTATGATGGCACCAAATCAGACACTATAAACACACACAGTCTGACTTGGTTTAGCCATTCACACACTTAATGTTTGAACAATACACTAAGTGTTTGCACCACACACACACACAAAGTATATATGAATGAAATATAAACAAGAAACACCCATAATTTACAGAAAACCACAACAATGGTTTTCCAACATTCACTATTATCACACAAATAGTACAAAGATCTCTCACTCAGGACGCACTACAGCACAATACAAGCATTTTTCTCTCTGAATTCGTACTTATACAAATGCCATACTTGTGCCTATATAGGCATACATACAAAACTGCCTAATTGTGTGGATGACAGCACCATCCATCTAGGCTAAGTGTTGACACCATTCAGAGGCTGTCAACACTAATAATGCAGTTGCACTCCAAACTACTGGATGTCTTGGCACTCTCCTGCACTGCCACATGCCTCTTGGTGGTTATGTGTCTCCAAACTGCCCAACTGTCTTGTCTGAGCCACACCGTGCATTGATCATCCTTGCATAAGTCTGAGTCATGTTGCACCATCGCGAGCCATCTATGCCAAACATGAGCCAACAATGCCTAATGTTTGCCTTTGCTGAGACAAATGCCTTATCCCAACTCCCATCAAGCCTACGCGTACTTGAGAGCAATGTCAGGTCTGAACCCATGCCTTCACTCGCGAGAATGCACCTAGCCAAGCCCATTTCTTTGTTCCTCAATGCCTTGGCATATAGACCATGCCGCATCATGCCTACGTCTTTCGAAGTCAGCCATCAGTGGTGTCAATGCCTTGTCAAAGACAAGTTAGCATTGCCAAGACTTGGCTTGCCAAGCCACGAACATTGTCTATACTCCAACACATGTCAAGTCAAGTGTTGTCAAACCATGCCCACGCATGTCCATAGACCTCCCTACACATACTCTAGCCAAGGCTTGCCAAGGTCTTGCTTGGTTGTTGGCTGCCAACTTTTGTCAAGCTCACATACCCCCTTATATGCAAAATACACAAAAGTCACTCTGACTCAATCAGATTTGAACCCTGCTTGAGGAGCAATAATGTTTTAATTAATAAATCCCCAATAACCTCCTTTTGCAGATTCGTGTCATTTGCCACAAGGGTGCTTCTTGACTTTTCTCTAACACTTCGTTTATTTTTGGATGACTTCTTCTCAATGTCACTCCAAGTGCCATTTTCAGTCCTCATTGCCCATGGGTGTTGTCTCAAAGTCGCCACCCCCAAGTCTTCAAGGGGTGGCATGTAAAACATTTGTTGCACCCTAAAAATCAGTTTTCATTTTTAATTTAAGGAGGTTGTTTCTTCTGACTTATTTATGCTTATTTTGGAATCTTTTGATTGTTTCTGGATTTCGGTCTCTGATAAGTTTTGCATGGTATTTAAGGAGGGTTTGTAGTATTAATGGGGATTTTCTATTTAAGGGAAATGAAATGGTCAACTTTTCTTCTTATGTTAGCTTTTCTTTTGTTTAAGATATATATATATATATATATATATATATATATATATATATATATATATTCTTTTCTTGCTGCTCTGTGCTTGGTTGTTTTCATGAATGCTTTTGCCATGGGATGCCCTAAAGTCAGTTGAGCTAGTAAAGAAATTATATTTTTAAGGACATACGTTGTTTACCGTTACCTGCAAAGGCATATATACTATTCATAGAAGGGATTATTTGTGTGATCAAAAGTCAAAAGGGTGGGTTGGGTTACAAAGACTCCGAGGCAAAGCAATTTCATCTATTTATTCTCAGAAGCAGTTTCTCTCTAGAGAAAATTTGTTCTGCTAATAAAGTGATAGAACTAGAATTAAACCAATAAAAATAAAGGGTACCAAGGTAGATGTTCGACAGAGAACTGGTTAGCTCATGGAGAAATGAAAAATGGAATTAAGAGCATGCAAGAAAAGTTTCGATGATTAAAAATACCAGGAAATTATTAACGAATGGAATGGTGCATATTTCACTTCTTATTTTCACTATCTTTGGAATTTATTAGTACTGCAGGCTTCCTCTGTTGGCTGATTGAAGCGCCCTGCTTGATTCTAAGTATAGCATAGGAATGTTAAAACCTTACTCATTTTTCTATTTCGAAAGGTTTTTATGTGTATACGGTTATTTATATATTCTAAGAAAAAAGAATTATAAAAACATTGCTGTAGTTTTGATATATTTTTTATGTCCATGCCTGAAGAAATCATTGTGTGTGAATAAATTTGTTAAGATATGTACATAGTATATTAGGCTGTTGATATTTAACTTCATTCTTTAGCTTTCTGTGACTTTATCCTTAATGTCCTTGGCTTTGTTAGAGCATTGGATTTGTTAGAGAGGATGTAACTTAAGTATTTATATACTTCAACCGTCCATAGACTGGCGGTAGATTGTTGTTCTGATAGTCTAAATGCGTCTTTTTGTGTCTGATGTTGCTTCTTTATATGGCTTTCTGCCCTAAGCCTTTCAGAGTTGATTTGGTGCTTGATAGGCTAAACATAGGCAGAAGTATCAACTTCTTAGTATTTCTTTGAGTAACTTTTACATCGCATGAGAAATTTTCTGTTACATGGAAATATTCTTGTTATGGTGGAGGATATGAAGATGAGGCAATAGCAGGATAAAAAAAACCACATACTTGAAGTACTTGCAGCGAATGACCTTGACACCGATGATCTGGATTTTATCTGTTTGTCAGATACTTTGGTTCTTGGCAAATACATAGAAGAAATTGTGGTATCAGAAATTTCTCATCATTTAACGCATAACGGGATCCTGAATACAGAAATGGAAAACTCGTGATTTCATCCGAAAGGTCAGAATAGCATATTGTTTAATGGTTTCCTTAATACTCACATTCCATTGACTTGCTATTTTGGACACGAAAACAGTTTGTCCCATGGATTAAGAGTGTTCCAGGGTGGTAAATCTGGTGGAAAGGATGATAAGAAGCCTTCTAAGGTCGTCACACTTGGCGTTTATTCTACAATCTGATTTGTAGTGTTATGAGTGTTATACGATCTGCTCATGCATTTTATGTTTCTTAGAGGTTGCACCTGGAGTAGAGGCTAGTGGTGTGAAGCCGGAAAGAAGAGCTGAACCCGCCGTCCTTGGGAACAGAAGTGCATCAGCTTCAATGGGGGTGATTGTGACGACTTTGTGAGCGGGTGTGATATGGACCGGTGCAATAAACTGTGGCCAAAGCATATAATATCATACCATGTGGTGGAATTACAAATAGTATGAAAGCTTGAGCCCAATCAAAAGTCCATGCAGGTCATGCCACAGAGTGGGTGATTGTGATATCCCGTATTGCCCAAGTATGGTGAAGGTGAAGTGCTAAATTAAAAAATCTCAGTCTCCAATTGGTATGAGTGTTTTGGAGCAAAACTGTGTCGATTGGGCCTGAAACGAACGATATCTAATGGTCCAAGTAGTAATGGTTGCAAAGAAATGATTGAAATATATCCTCCACCATATAGAACTTCACTTGTTTGATGAATTGGATTTTGAGGAGACTACCACTGGATACTTTAGCTTGTTCCCTTGAATGCCACATATCCACTAATTGCAAGTTAGTCATTCATACCACAATCTTGAGACAAGTTCAGTTTAAGCCTTTTTTAATAATAATAATAATAATTGTTGAAGGGTTACGTTCTTTTTATCAGTTTACTTTATGGCCTGTTTGATTGACAACCACATAGAAGAGGGTTGCTTGTTTCTTTTATATTTATTCTTTAGGCCCTTTATTTGTTGTTGTTGTACTTTTATAGATTTGATTTTGGTTTTCAGAAATAATTGACTGCTTACATGTTCGTATATATGTTTTGTCGTACTTTTTGGAACTGATCCCTTATGGAACTTTCTGGTTTTTGATCTATATTTATCGAATATTAAAATGAGACCAATATTTGCTAAAAAAGCACAAAATAATAATTCTATCACTTTCCCTGGACCTCATGACACCAGTTTGGCTGTTTGAGTGTTTAAAAATAAATGCTTGAGATTTCATATTTGATGAGTCCCTTCTTCATTTTATTTGTGGCATTTGAAAGTTTCTTGTATATCACCATTAAATATTTCCTCTTAACACTCGTGTGACAAGGTATGCATCCTAAAAAAACTATACTGTACGTTGATGTATTTCTTTTTGTCATGAATGAGAAGTTCTCTTAAACAGAAGGATCAGCTTCTTAATATTTTGTCAAGTAAGTTTTACTTAGTTTGAGATTTTTCATGTTAGATAGGAATTGTCCGTGTTAAAGGAAATTAATTTATGATATTACATTCTGTTTTTGTTCGAATTTCTGGATTATTTTTTCTAGATGTTATTCACTTGGTAGAGCTGTCAAACCAATTGGCCATTAAATCCATACAAAGTCTATTCACCCCTCTAGGCTTATTTCTATTGTCTACTATATAGGTAATTTAGTTAAAATTCCCTACAATAGCACTTGGATGCACGTCAAGTCAGCCAAATCATACACTTAGTGCCATTGAGATACACCAAGTCTTGCACAACACACACACACACATTGCATATATGTGATGCACAATATAAAACAAACACCCACAATTTACAGAAATCACAATTAATGATTTTCATCATTTACTATAAAACACAAATAGTACAAGAAATCATTCACTTAGGCCACACTACAGCATATATAAGCACCCTATCTGAATTTGAATTTCGTACCTATACAATGCCATACATGTGCATATATAAGCATACATACAAAACTGCTTATCTATGTGAATGACAGCCTCATCCACCCAAGCTAAGTGTTGACACCATAACATCTGATCCTCATACTTTACAATAACAACTCAATAACTTATACCTCAAAACAAATCACTAAACTCAAGATAAACCATACGTTGATTAGACTTAGGAACTGGATTGCGAAATGATATGTTAAAGCCTCAAGAAAAATAATATAACTTAAAAGGAATGGGAATAAACATAGTAACTGGAACCACAAAAAATGGAGTGAAACGAAAAATAAAACTCGAAGATCGAGTCACCACAATGCTCTAAACTCCCACTAAATTAGTCCTCCTTAACAAAAATAAATAATTGTTTCGAGATGGTCAACTCAAAACTCTTAGGTGACGTATTTTTCTTAAACATATGTTTCGTCTACATCTTTCCCTTAACATAGTCAACAAACAAATCATAATTTGAAAAACAGTGGTTTAATAATTCCATCACTGACCAAACATAAGACTATTTCAAGACACATTCCTCAATCACTTATCCTCACTACTAAAACACTTTTTGATCCTTCCTTTTGTTGTCCTTCTTTATCTTTCTTTTATTTCGTACAAATTTCAACAAGAAGATGAATAATAATTCACCTTAAAAATCTCAAAAAAGCATAAACAGAGAATCCATAATCATGTGAACCAATAAATCATCATCAAATATAATCCTTAATAGCCTCAAAATAATTAACCAACTTGCACGTCAATACCATAACCAATTCTATCATCTCTAATTAACACAAACCGTGTTAGATAAACATACATTGTTCATGTTAGATAAACATACATTGTTCACAAAAATCAACATGTTATATCTCTGTAAGCTATTTCTAAATAGCGTAAGCGTCTACAACTTTAAAACATATTATATCAAGTAACACAAAAAATAAATAACATACAAAACAATGTCTCAGCTTATGGGATTATAACTGGAATTCGTGCTTTAGGGGTTTAAAGCCGAATTTCTCAGGGTGTTTTACTATGTGCAAAAAATGTTCACCCTGCGAGAATAGGTAAACACATCCAAGATTTACCTTTTGATAGAATTTTAGATTCATTTAGCCCTCAAATAACGAACAAATCGCCCATAGAACTAGCTGATTACACTTGAACTATTGTTGAACACTTCCACTACATTTTAGTAAGAGGGTTATCTAGGTTATCTAGTTCTAATCCAAGCACTCTCAACTATTATACTTACTTCATCTCACACTAAAGCATTGATCACCTTTTGGCCGAACGAATACCCTTATGTAAGCAAGTGCATCGTGAGACAATTCAACAATAATAACATCCATGAGTGTGTCACATTTTGGCAAGCACCACCCACTTTAACTATTACCTTGAAATAGAAAGACTTATCCTGCAAACCTTATTTATTTAGGTTAAATAATTTTCTCCAACAAAATGCACATATATAATCAAGAAAACCCAAATAATATCAATAAATCAAATATTACTTTAATTTAACTCAAAACTTTAATCCAAACAATAACATGCATATCAATAATAATAATAAATCATGATCTGAATTCAAACATGGACCCTAGACCTTACATTCATTCTGGACTCCCAAATTAGATTATAATTCCAACCAAAACACCCACATATCCTGGGTTCAACACTTTATTAAAAATACTGAATTTAATACTTTATAATATCTAGGCCAAACAAATTTAACTAATTTGATCCATTAAATAATAAAATTAGTGCCCATTTATGAAACATTCTAGAGTGGCCCAATAGATAGATTTAGGTTCAAAACTATTAATTTCGAATAGACCCATTAGGCCCAATATCCATGAGCCCATTAGGGCACATAAAGGACGTCTTCCTAAAATGACACCTGCAACAGTAGCACCAGAAGACCCCGCCGCCGACCATGGAAACGGCCGGCGCAACTCAAAAACAACCACTCTCGCCGTTGCCGGCCTTCTTCGTAGACAGGCCATAAAATACGCAGCAGATCTGATTTGCTTTCATCCAATTCCTGAATATGTATATACATATGAATCTGTTAATGTACATACTATAAATTTAATTAATTCGCCGTACCATGAAACCGCCGATCATAGGTCAGTCGCTGTCACCGAGAACTTCTGTTCGCCGGCAACTTGAAATCTCCATGGCCGCTTATATACAGACCTTTAATGACTCATACTATTACTGTATAATGTATAACCTTATGTATACAGTATATATCAATATATGCCACCTATATCTCCACACACATATATATATATATATATATATATATATTTCATGTACAAAAGTATACGGTGCCTGACTATTCATCAAATTTCTCTACATACGAACAAATATGTCATACAAATCATATACCAACTTTAATCGGAGAATTAGGGATGGAGTAAGGCCTGTTTGGTAGGTGGTCTGGTCCCAGGTGGTCTGGTTTGGTCTTGCGTTTTATGAGACCAGAACGTGTTTGATAGCATTGGTCCCAAATTTTTGGTTAGACCAAGTAAGACCAAATCAAACCAAAATGGACTCATTTTAGACAAAAAAAAAAAGTAGTTCCTGGTGGTCCGGTCTGGTCTTATTAATAAAATATATTTATAAATAATTAAAAATGAATAAATAATAATAATAAATTAAATAAAACATATTTTAAAAATAAAATATAAATAATAAATAATAAACAAAATGAAATAAATAATACCTAATAATAATAAAAAAATGAATATAATAATAAATAATAAAATATATTTATAAATAATTAAAAATGAATAATTAATAATATAAATAAAAAATTAAATAAAAAATAATAATAATAAAAAATGAATACAATAATAATAAATAAATCTAATAATAATAAATAATAATAATAATAAATTAATAAAATAAATAATAAATTAGATAAAACATATTTAAAAATATAATAAAAATAATAAATAATAAACAAAATGAAATAAATAATAATAATAAATAAATATAATAATAAATAATAAATAGATATAATAATAAATAAATAATAAATAATAAGTAAATATAATAATGAATAAATACTTCATAATAATAAAAAAAAATGAGTATAATAATAATCAATTAATATTAAATTAATAAAATATATTTTTAAATAATTAAAAATGAATAAATAATTTTTAAATAAAATGAATTAAATAATGAAATAATAATAAATAAATAGAATATATTTATAAATTAATATATAAATTAAGAAATAATAATTTAATAATATAAATAATAAAATAATAAAATATATTATAAAGTGAAGAAATAATAAATAAATAATACATAAATAAATATTATAATAAATAATAAATAAATAGTAAGACCAGACCGCTTACCAAACAGACTTTTCCAGATCAGATTAGACCAGACCGGACCGGACCAGACCAGACCAGACCAGAAAGACCGCCTACCAAACATGGCCTAAAAGTTAAAATATGGGATCAGAATTGGTTGGGTAATGGTGTTGTTCTTTAAATTCTGTAAAACCTCATAACCCTAGTGTTAATGTCGTGGCTGATCTTATTAATTAGATTATAAGAAAATGAAAGGTGAATATTGTATGCACTTTGTTCAATAATACTTTGTTGGGAAAATTACATAAACTACCTCTGAACTATGACTTAATTGCAGAGAATATCTCTAACGTTTGAATAATATCAATTACTACCCCTTAGAACAGCCACAATCAGATTTGTGCGTAAATTTACTTAAAAGCCCTTGTTTTATATTATATTTTAGGGTTAATTTCAAGAAACCCCCTATACTATCCAATTTTATCAACTAACCCCCACGGTGTCCACTTTGCCCCAAAAATTATAAATTCAAAAATATATATATATTTTTCGCAAAAAAAATTGTTTTTCGGAGGGAGAATATTATTTTCCAAAATATGAATTATTTCGGAAAAAATAATATATATTTTTTGAAAAAAATTTATTTTCAAAAAAAAATCATATTTTGGAATATAGTATATATTTTTCGCAAAAAAATATTTTTTAGAAAAGATCATATTTTGGAACATAATAGTATATATTTTTCGCAAAAAAAATATTTTTCGGAAAAGATCATATTTTGGAACATAATATATATTTTTCGCAAAACAAAATATTTTTCGGAAAAAAAATTCATATTTTGGAACATAACAAGTACTTTTTTGCAAAAAAAAATCATATTTTGGAATATAATATATATTTTTCGCAAAAAAAGTATTTTTTGGAAAACAATTCATATTTTGGAACATAATAAGTACTTTTTGCAAAAAAATCATATTTTGGAACATAATATATATTTTTCGGAAAAAATTCATATTTTGGAACATAATATATACTTTTTCGCAAAAAAATATTTTTCGAAAAAAAATTCATATTTTGGAACATAATAAGTACTTTTTTGCAAAAAAATCATATTTTGGAACATAATATATATTTTTCGGAAAAAATTCATATTTTGGAACATAATATATACTTTTTCGGAAAAAAATTATTTTTCCAAAAAAATATTCATATTTTGGAACATTATATATAAATTCAAAAAAAATAGGGTATTTAAGTAATTTTGTATGCAAAATTGGAACATGCAATGATATGAGGGCAAAAATGGAAGTTCACTACAAAAACAGCCTTTATTGACCAATTATGGCGTTGACTTTGAACAGAAGGGGCTAAGTGTTACAACAGAGGTGGTTTTGAGGGTAGTTTATGATATTATTGAAACGTAAGGGGTACCGCGTGCAATTAGATCATAGTTCAGGGATAGTTTGTATAATTTTTCCTACTTTGTTTGGTATTAAGTAATTTGTGATTTGGAATTAGAATTGATAATGAAATAGAATTTCATTTGTGTTTGGATGTTAACAGCAATAGGAAAGATTCTTTTATTTTTTATTGTTTTAGCAATTGGAAATATTTTTTTATTTTTTATTGTTTTGCCCCTAATATTATATGTACACTCTGTAAATATAATTTTAGTTTAACTCTACCTCTATAACCTAATTCTAATTAACTATATATCTATTACATAATGTTAATTATCCAATTCTAGTTGAAATATTGTTAAAAAAATAATTAAAAAAATCTAGTTGAAATATAATATATAGACTTAAAACTAAATTTAGTTGAAGAGTATGATTTTAAATTATATGTTCTATTTTATTTTTGAGTTTTCAAATCATCTCCAAACCTATTGTATTATAATTCAATTGTAACAAACTTTATTTTAAAATTATGAGTAATATTTTAATTTAAATATAATAATAGTTTAACATTATCTTTACAATATAATTTTATTTTATTATAATATATTTTATTTTGTGTTATATTTCAAATCCAAATACAAAATTTTTATTTGAGGTCATTCTTCGGTGTTTAGGTAAATTACTTGATTGTTAATTTATATTTTGCTTAAAATATTTTTTTCTTTAAAATCTTAGAAGTATTATGTATATGACTTCGTTTATAAAAGAATATTAGTATACCTTGTTTTGAAGAAGTTATCTAAAAAATTTCTTTACAATTTTAAAAGCTTAAGTCAATTAAAATATGACAAGTCCAATATACTCTTGCATATTTGAAATAGATGTTTTGTATCAACCTACTATATATTTTGATTGGATTACAACATTATTTTATATAAAACCCTCTCCATTAATATTATTTTAAATAGTATACCTCTAAAATCTATAATCTTATCTATCTTATAATTATATGCCGTTTATTTGGACTCTTATAAAGACTCATAAATTCTAAGACTTCCACTGTTTACTTATATATGCATAAAGTGTACGTTTCAGCAAGCAAAAAGATGATGAGAAAGAAAATAAACAAAGAATTAACGTAATACTTTATAAAGAGATTAGGGGTATTTGGGTAAACAAATTTAACGATTAAAATAAGGAAATGGAATTCCACCAAATTCGACTTTTTTCCTTGGATTTCTCAAAGCATGCAATTTTCATTCAAATCCCGTGGAATTCCAATTTTTTTTTAAAATCCCATCTTGTCCAAACACTTAAAATCCCATTTAAAATCCAAATCCTCCCAAATCCCCCCAAATTCTACATTTCCAAACAAAGTGTAAGTGCGACAATGATAGAATCCTCCAAATTCCAGTTCGTCAATTTGGTGGTGAAGACAAGTTAGTGTGGGGTTTTAACTCTAATGGTAGGTTTTCAGTCAAATATGCTTATGTTGCTATTTTTCTGAAAAATCTCAAACCAATTCTGATCAACCATAAAATAGTATCATTCAAGAATTTCATTTGGAGTGAAAAAGTCTTTTTAATTTGACATCAAAAAGGAAAATTATTTTCTTTTTTTTTGGCAATTTAGTCATAACAAAACTTTTGTTCTCACTAATTTAAAAATGTTGAAAATTGTGCAGGATACAACTTGCAAGGTATGTGACTTGTTTGATGAATTTTTATTACACTTGCTTTGTTATTATCCTTTTTCTCAGGTTGTGTGGAAGGCTTGTTCTCTTAGACTAAATTTAAGTTGCCACAATTGGAGTTCTTAGATGCATTTTTAGATTTGGCTGAATTCTCTTTTTAAAGCTTCGACTAACGCGGCCGATCACATTGGTTTATGTTCTTTCATTATGTGGTATATTTGGAAGAAAAAAAATGATTGGTACTTTGATTCTTCAAAGTGGGATCCTCATGTGGTCATTCATAGAGTAGTGAGAATTTTAATGAATTTTGGGTCTCGAATTCTCATGATCTTCGTATTTCTGCTCCGAGCATTGATCCTCTTCCTCCCTCTCTTTGGTCTCCTCATCTTGAAGGCTTTGTTAAACTTAATATTGATGTCTCTTTTTGTAGGATCAGTAAGGATGCTAGAGGTAGCCTTGTTTTGCGGGACTTCATGGAGCGTCCTATCACTGTAGCCACTATTCTTTCCAAATGTTTTTAGTGCTGAAGTTGTTAAAGCTCTGGTCCTTAGGGAAGGTTTGATTTTGTTGTCCTCTTGGGGTTACAATCATGCTTTCATCGAAGGAGATTACAGCGCGGTCATGAGCCTCAAACCGAGTAACGGGCATGTTGCCATCATCCTTGAAGATGTCAAACTCTTAATTGTAGAGCATTCCAACTTTTCTTTGCTTTGGGCTCGTAGGAATTGTAATCGTGTAGCTCATTTATTAAGTAAATGGGCATCAAATTGTAAATCTGGTGATTTTTCATGGTCTATCTGGCCTTCATGGCTGTCTGTAGCTATTGAGGGGGATTTTCCTGTTTTGTAGTCTTTGGTTTTCTTTTGGCCAAGAAAAAAATAAAACTTCAAAACCAAAATCAATTCAGTAGTGGCAGTAATCCACGCCAACAACTTTTAACCATCACATACCCAATAATCAATTAGGTAAAGATGCAGATTTCTAGAAAAGAAACAGTACGATATATACATACACAATATCTGGATTTTCCATTTCTAATCGTACGATCCACGTATATGCATTATGCAATAACTGTAATTATATATTCTTGATTTTCTACTTTATTCTATGACTTAAACCAGGCTTTGATACCAATTGTTGGATCTTGCAAACACGTAGAAATCAAGAACAAATAAACACCGTAAAGTAATATTAAATTCACGTACCTCATCGATGATAAAAGACATGAGATACCTTTAATGATCCTTCAAGCAGAGCTCTCCTCTACGCATCCTTGTGCCTGTACCTGAAAGTGTGTAGCACAATACCCCCGATTTTTTGTTATCAAAACCGATGTGGCTTTTAAGGTGCAGTAACCCTTATATAGAGGCATGGCAGGGGGAACGACATCTCCACAAAGGAACATTTATGGTTTCCCTTCCCATCATGGAAACCCTGATAGATAAGGATTAGAACTAAAAACCATAGTCCAACTGTCATACTGTCAATTAGACCACAATTGACAAGTAAGTCTAACCTACTAATTATTAACAATCACATTGCAATCCTATTTTAAAAAAAACTGTGCATTGGACCACACAAAATAATTTTTAATATAATTATATAATTAAAAATTCCAACAACATCTTTTAAGATAACTGATGAAAATCCATTTGTAGGCGAAAAGAGCATAACATAGTGGTTGTCTCCCTCAATATCAACTTTTGTATAGCAAGAACCTTTAGACTCTCTCGTAATATGAATGCCTCCACACCTGCCGAGGTACCATGTACTTAGAGAAGAAGGAAGCACACCTCACCGACCGACCCTTTTCATTTCTAAGAATACAACCGCCCCCTGCAATATTAGATAAAAAGATGAAAGCTGCATCAAAATTCAATTTGAATCTCCCTTCTGTAGGAGTTGCCAAATGAAAGGTTTAGTAAGAAAGAAAGTATGGGGTCTTTGGATAGAATCTTCTTGTTGATGAACTACTCAAAACTCATTAAAATTAAAGAGAGCCCGATCAATGATATCTTGAGGAGACCAAGTCTTGTCATTAAAATTCGAGTAATCTCTCGCCCTCTAAATTTGCCACATAATGAAAGATACCAAGCTCAAGTAACTCTCTAGTTCTTGGTGATCTCTCCATAACTCTAACAAGTGAATCCAATTTCATTTCCATGGAAAAGAAATAGAGCTTTGAACGGTTAGTTGAAAGGGTCTGATTCTCCAAACCATTTGAGTAACTGGGCATTGACATAACATGTGAGAAATTGTCTCATCCTCAAGGCCACAAACACGACAAATAGCTTCTGGAACTATTTTATTTGATTGAAGGGTTTTTAGGGCAGGAACCTTCTCTAAGCAACACTGCCAAATGAAAATTTTAATCTTATCTTTGGTTTTAATCTTCCAGATATCCAATGAAAAAATTAATCTTGTCTTTGGTCATTCTAGCCATTCTATTGGAATGAATCCAAAGAATGAAAATCCATTGCCATAATTAAACATATGGAATGGAAATTTGATTCTCTAACAAAATTTAAAGATTATTTTATTCACACTCTTATTCCATTCCAATTCTGTGGACCAAACACAACATGTAACTATCAAAAAAACGTTTACAACCCGTTTCATCATTATGGAGGCTTACATTTATACATAATTGCATAGACTTTGATAAAATTGAAATTGAAATTGAAGCCCCATCTTTTATAACTTCCTATCCTAATCAACCCAATCTTTTATTTCTTCCTATGGTGATCTTAAATTTGAATGTGTGAGTATGGGCTTAACAGACTCAATCTGGCCTTTGGGCCCTTATCTAATGGGTTAACTCATCTTCTTTTCAGCCGGAATTTTACAACTTCGTTGGAGTAATTTCACCCTCACACAACATAAATTCTTTGGGGTCCTCTTGGCTGGAGGCCCAGGTGCTACCTGGGCCGACTAGACCCAGTCGACGTCGACCATGGTAGTTTCTCAAAGGAAAAGTGACAGGAAAATAGGAAAAAAAAGTGAAAGGTAATCAAAATTATTAGTTGTGTGTATGTATATCTATATATAAAAAATAGTACATAGGGTATAGGTACAAATGTAGAAGTAAATTGTATGAATGGAGAGTTAGGAAAGATAGTTTAAACAAGTTTATAGAGAAATTATCAATTTAATAAATACTACTTGAGAGTAAATAATTAATTTTTAGCACATTATCAAAATAATAACTAACTTATTAACCAAAGTATAGCCGGTGGTATATGTGTGTGTATATGTGAGAAATTCTAAGCCCAGCTGCCAATGGCCCAGATGAGCTAAGGCCCATAAAGCCCATAATTCAGATTGTTCTAAATTTACTTGGAGCCTAAGGAATCTTTATTATTGTTAGGAATGGATCATTGTTCATGGAAAAATGATTATCAATCCCGTTAAAAAAGGGATTTTGATTTAAGCCTCAAATATAACCCTAATGGGCTTAAATTCCTATTTAGGTTCATGTATAAATAAGGTCATAAGAGCCAATAAGATTCATTCTTGTGTTGTGCATGTTTTTGCATTTACACATTGGCGCAGTCTGTGGGAAACTTTTCAACCATATTCCCACCTCTTTTCACTGAGTTTAAAAATTATTCTTCTTTGGACCCTCCAATATAGTGACGACTCGATCCAGACGGAGATCCCCACTAATGGAGGCACCCAAGGAGAAACCTCCTAGGCCAATGATCAGATGTTACGACATCTAGAAGCCCTGAAGGAGCGAAACAACACCTTGGAAAGGCAAAACACGAATCTTACCACCAAACTTGCCCAGATGTCGATTCCACCAGTCGTTTTCGATTGCCATTAGAACCAAAAGGAGAATGGTGGATCAGAGGATAACCGCCAGACGTAGACCGAAAAGGCTTGCAGAGATGAGGAAGGACAGGATGAATCCTCACTACATGTTAACAAAACAACCGGTTAAGAAGAAATCTTAACAATGCAGAAGTTGGACGAGATGATGGCGAAGTTCTAGAAGGAGGTGATGAAGGATATGAAAGCTCAGACCCCAGATAACCTGACCACAGCTTTAGCCAATCCTATCCAATCACCTTTCACAACAGAATTCACTCGCGTGCCATTCCCAATGAAGTTAGTCATGCCCAGGTTCACTGCCTATGACGGAACGAAAGATCCAGAAGAACACATATATCAGATCTATCAGAAGATGACGATGTATGCTAATGATAAAGCGTTGTTTTGTAAAGTATTCTTAACTAGCCTGGCAGACGCTGCCCTACTATGGTTCAGAAAGCAACCGCCCTGATCCATCGGGAGCTAGCACAAATTGAGCAAGCTCTTTATTGCCCAATACTTTGGCAATAAGAGACAAAAGAAGACTATATATAATCTTTTCACTATGATCCAGGAGAAATGAGAGTCACCGAAGAGCTTCTTGTCTAGGTTTACCGTTGAATCCTCCTCCATCGACAATTGCGGTCAACATTCTATCATTGAATCCTTCAGGATGACCCTGGTACCCGGAACAAAATTCCATTAGTCCTTGGCCAAAAGGCCTCCTTTGGGTATTAGTGAATTGAATTCCCGAGTGCAAGGTCACCTACGAATTGAAGAAGAAACAGCCATCCGATAGAAGAGGGCAACCCTGGTTAATGTGGAAACCCAATATAAGGAACGGGCATTCGATCGAAAGCATCCAAACACTTCGTCAACATCCTCCCAGTCTCCAAAGAAGCGCCCAAGGTTTGAAGACAAGATTACTCCCCCGAAGGTGACCCTGCCCAAAATTTACCAGGAAAACAAAACTAAGGAAATCTTTCGAACGCCGTCTCCTATCAGACAACCACTGGACCAGACAGATAAGGCGAAACACTATGCCTTCCACAACGACTACAGGCACACAATATATGATTTCCGAAGCCTCAGATGACAGGTAGACGCCATGATAGTTAAAGGAGAACTTTTAGAGTATGTTTAGAAAGATGAATCCCGAAGCGACCAGCAAATCCCAGCCTTGCCTCGTAACTCCACATCTATAGAACCCATAAGCATAATCCACATGGTACATAGTGGATCCGTTTCCTAAGAAATGAAAGGAGCTCGTAGGTCCCAGATGCGTCAAGCCCATAAGATAAGAAGGGTCAGCGAAGTAAATGAAGTTCATAATCGTCTGGAGGATGCCCACCTTCTCCACATCTGACCTCCAGAGCATTCAGACTCCCCATGACGATCCTCTAGTCATCACCTTAATGGAGGCCAATTGCCTCATCAAGAAATTCATGATCGACCCTAGAAACAGCATCAACATCATCAATAAATGGGTATTCGACAAACTGGAGATCGACCCTCGGGAGATCATTCCATCCTGGAGCCCGGTAGCAAGATTTAACGAAAAATAAGTCGAACCAATTGGAGAGGTCCAGCTGCCAGTATTGGCCGCCCGAAGAACACTCAAAGAGACATTCATTGTGGTGGATGTGAATCCCTCCTACAACTAACTCATGGGGGAGGGGTTCGATCTATCGCATGCATGACGTTCCATCAACCTTACACCAAATAATGCGATGCTTGGACCCAAATGGAGTTGACATAATAAATCAAGGGAGACCATGTAGGGGTCAAAGAATGCTACATGGTCACCCTGAAAATACTGAAGAAAGGAAAAGAGCCAGATGGAAATTGTCCGATCAATTTAACTTTAGATCCCAAATAACAATTACAGACGGGGTTGACAAGTTCTTTGATAGTTGTAGAACCCCTGAAAGAAATACCAGTGGTGCCCGATCAGCCCGAAAAGGTGACCTACATTAGAACAAGCCTTACTGATGAAGAGGAGAAGGAACTTACAACTTTCCTGCAGGGAAACATGGATGTATTCGTCTAGATTCACCTAGACATGACCGGAATTGACCCTTCCATCGCACAACACTCGCTAAATGTAGATATAAACATAAAGCCAGTCCGACAGAAGCAGCGACGCATAGGGTCGCATAGGAATCAAATATTATCAGAAGAGGTTTACCGCCGGATCCAAGCAGGGTTTATCTGAGAAGTGTAGTACCCAGATTGGTTGGCCAATGTGGTCGTGGTCCAGAAAAAGAACGGAAAATAGAGAGTATGTGTTGACTTCACTGACCTCAACAAGGTTTGCCCGAAGGACTCCTTCCTGTTGTCAAAGATAGACCAGATGGTCGATACCACAGCCGAATATGAGCACCTAACCTGCCTTGACGCATACTCCGGATATAACTAGATATGGATGAATCTGGCCAATGAGGAAAAGACGTCCTTCATCACCGAGACATGTATTTTTTATTATAAAGTTATGCCTTTTGGACTAAAGAATGTAGGTGCCACATTCCAGAGACTTGTGAACAAAATATTCTGGGGGATGATATGCACAGTTATCGAAGCCTATATCGACGACACTGTAGTGAAAAAAAGGTTGAAGGAAAGCCACATGGGCCACCTACATCAAGTGTTCAGTACCCTCCGAAGGCATGGGATAAAGCTCAATCCTTCTAAGTGCTCTTTCGGTGTTTTATCAAGGTAGTTTCTGGGCCATATAGTTGAGCGGACGGGAATATAACTAAGTCCAACTCAAGTCAAGGCCCTCTTAGAGATGAAAGACCACAAAACGCACAAAGATGTTCAAGTACTGATGGGGAGAGTCGCATCCCTTAGCCGGTTCGTCGCCCGATTGACCGATCGATGTAGACTTTTCTTCTAAGCCATCAAGTTAAAGAAGGGGGAGGTATGGGGGGCAAATCAGGTGGAAGCCCTCATAAAATTGAAAGAGTACATGATGGGACCGTCAATTCTAGCTACCCCAAAGCCAAACGAGACCTTATATCTATATCTAGTGGTATCCATAATGTCTACTAGTGCCACCCTAACCAGAGAGAGCAAGACTTAGTAAATGTACATCTTTTACACCAGTAAAGCCTTAGACGAAGCTGAGACCCGCTACAACAAACAAGAGAAGATAGTGTCATCTTTAGTCAACGAAAAGTGCCACCTCTGGCATTATTTCGAACAATAATGTCAAATCCTGAACTTTTAGGAAGAATTTTAAAATGGGCAATCGAGTTAGGAATATACGACATAACATATGTTCCCCGAATGACGATTAAAGGATAGACGATGGCTGATTTCTTGCTCGAATATGATCCAGAAGATTAGGAATAGATAGGTGACCTAGACCTTTGGAAGTTGTTTATAAATGAGTTATCTAGTTCAAATAGAGCCAGAGTAGGCGTGGAGGTCTGAACGCCCGATAGTACCCGCCTTCAGATGTTGATGTCGGTTCGGTTGTAGTTCTCGACAACCAATAACGAGGCAGAATATGAGGCCTTTCTGTCTGGTCTCCGCCTAGCCAAAAACCTACAAATTCAGAACCTTGCTGTGCACAATGACTCTCATCTAATCATCCATCAGGTTAATGGAGAATACGAGACCAAAGATAGAAAGATGGAAGCCTATCGAGAAGTCATAGCCGATGAAGCAAAATATTTCCAAAAATTAACTTTTGATCAAATCCCAAGAAGCAAAAACACCAAAGCACATCGTTTGGCCAACTTAGCATCTTCAGCAGGCGAGGACATGATCAGAGTCATCCTAATCGATTTTTTGGAAAGCCCCAGTACCCAAAAATCCGAGCAAGTGATGTTAATTCCATGGGAGCTGAGCTGGATGGAAGTCCTTGTAAGTTACCTAAGGGATGGAATCCTCCCGAAGTCGAAGCCAAAAGCCTGTAAGGTTAGAGTGAAGTTAGCAAGATACGCACTCATCGCGGGAAACTCTACCGAAAATCCTTCTCCGGGCCGTATCTAAAATATGTAACCCCGTCAGAATCACAAGTGGTAATGGAAGAAATACACAGTGGTTCATGCAGAAACCATTTGAGAGATATATCCCTTCGACACAAAATCCTCTCCCAAGGGTACTTTTAGTCATATTTATTTAGGGATGTCGAAGCATATGTCCGAATGTGCAAAAAGTATCAGATGCATAGAGACACTATCCATCCGCCACTAGAATTCCTAAATCCAACCATTGTTCCACACCCTTTCACCCGGTGGGGTGTGGACATTTTCGGTCTTCTGCCAATGGCCATCCGATCTACCACTCATGTTCTCTTAGCTATTGATTATTTTACCAAATGGGTAGAAGCCAAAGCTTATCCGTCCATAAAGAATAGTCACATAATCAAGTTCATATCAAGTCATATCATAAGTATGTTCAGGCTACCCATGACATCCATTATGGACAATGGAAAGAATTTGGACAACAGAAAAGTTAGGGTTTTCCTTGCCAAGCATGGGATCAATCAAAACATTTCCTCTGTAAAATATCCACAAGGTAATGGGCAAACCGATAAAACCAACCGGATGATTTTTAACACACTTAGAAAGAAACTCAAGGAAACGAAAGGAGCATTGCTTGAGAAGCTGCCCGAAGTACTTTAGTTGTACGGAGTAACACCAAGGCAGCCCATCGGGGAAACCCCATTGGTGATGGCTTATGGCGGGGAAGTCGTAATACCAACTAAAATTCGAGTTCCAACACTAAAGAGCCAAGCATGGATAAAAGGCCCAAACAACCAGCAATTAGCTCACGAGTTGAACCGTCTGGAAAAAATAAGAGAAACTATTGGGGTCAGATTAGCCACCTATCAGCAGCGGGTTAGAAGCTACTTCAATAAAAAAGTTAAGAGGATGGAGTTCCATATAGGGAACATCGTCCTCAGAAGGCGAATTAGACATGTCGATAAACTTAGAGAAACTTGGGAAGGACCTTACACAGTCACCGAAATGATCGGGCGCAAGGCTTTCGGGTCCGAAAAAATATAAATGGTCGAATGGAACCCAACTCCCAAAATTCTTATCACCTCAAGAGGTATTATCGCTGATCAGGCTATGCCCTAATCAATAAAGTTTTTTAATAAATTCAGTCGTTTCCTATAATAAAGGCATTAGTGCCCGGTGAATCTTACCTTCCTTAGAAAAGGGTTCATGAATAAATTTGATTTCTTTTCTACCCAAAAATTGTTAACATTCTTACCAAGTGGTGAAAAAAATATTTTAAGCGTTAAAGCCTTCAAAAAGGCTCCAAATGCCTGAAGACCAAACACAATTTCACTAGATGCCAAAGGCATCAAGTTGTCCAAAAAATATTCTAAGTGTTAAAACCTTTAAAAAGGCTCATGAATACTAAAGGACAAACAATTTCACTAGATGCCAAAGGCATCAAGTGGTGCGAAAAATATTTTAAGTGTTAAAAACTTCACAAAGGCTCTAGATGTTTGAAGGCCAATCACCATTTCACTAGATGTCGAAGGCATCAAGTGGAGCAAAAAATATTTTAAGTGTTAAAACATTCACAAAGGCTCCAAATGTTTGAAGGCCAAACACCATTTCACTAGATGCCGAAGACATCAAGTGGTGCAAAAATATTCTAAGTCTTTAAACATTCACAAAGTCTCAAGATGCCTGAAGGCCAAACACTGTTTATCAGATAACAAAGACACCAAAAACAGGTTTAATGTTTAAATCCTTTATGAAGTTTGAAAAAACTAGAGGGTAAAACATTAACAGAAGTCAAAAGTGTTGTGTCAAAAACAAACTTCATTGGGCCCAAGTGGCCAAGGCAAAATAAAACAATTACAAGATAGAGAAAAGGGTTGATCAGAATTAAGTCATATGGACTTGTCTATCAAACTCGGGGCCAAATTTATCTACTATCCTTGAAGAGGAGGCGCCCGGAGCAGGGTCAGAGACATGCTTCATTGGAAGTCCCCAAAGCGGGCATCATTAGGGCCAGACTCAGGATCTTTGTATAGATAGCCGATCTTCAGAAAGGCATCCAGCTCCTTAGGAGTCTTGAATTTTTGCTGGTCTGGAGGCAACTGAGCATTATCAAAGCAATATCACTGATAGGTGCCCAATGTTGACCATTCTAAGCCCCTAACTCGGTATTGTTACGAGGGAATATCTCTAGTTATCACCTACAAGGATCATTTTCTCTTTCCAACCCTTATCAGACTTTTCCAAATCAACACATACCTTTTTCCCCTGAAAGGGAAACAGGTTGTACCAACCCTTAGAATCTCCATGGACTTAAAGTTTATAGGAGAAGAGAAACTCGGTAAGTTTTAGATCCAGACCCAAGTCCCTATTAAATAGGAGAATCATAACCAAAATTCGAAAGAAATTAAGATTGACCTTGAGTGGGGTCAAACCGAAAGAATGCAAGACGAACATAAAGAAATGATGAATGGGAAAACGAAGGACCCATAGGTGAAATGCCGAAATTAAGATCTAGTCATCACCTATCCCATACCCCTTTCTATAGTCTAGGTTCTTTGGGTAGTGGGAAATAGTAACATCTGAGGGGACATCATAATTAGATATCAGTTTCTTTAGGTCAACATTGACCTGGAATTCAGAAGGGATGGTTCGATGTAAAATGGCCTAGCGGAGGGCTCACTATCAAATTCCCCATATGAATCCCCAACCAAAACTGGGTTGGGAGGGGCATCACCCAGATAAGTAATTGGGGCAGATGGAAGACCTTCAGGCTCAACTAACTGAACAGAATGGGGGCTTAAAGAAATGTCAGGATCATTATTTCCATAAGAAGAGGTAAAATGATCACTAACAGATCGGGTATCGTCAGTACCAAATATCATGACAGAAAGGTGGAAGAAGACGGAATAAATACTTACTCAAGAAGATTGGTGCTCCGACGAAAAATTCAGGCCAAAAATAAAATGCAGATTTCGGCGAAGGATTGAAAGGATGATAGAAACGTAATAGCGCTATAGAAATGAAATTTGATAAACTTGCAAAAGAGTGAAACTATGGATTTATAGGCCACAGAGGGAGGCCAGGCGTCATGGGCATACCTCGAGGTTCATGCCCCGTATTTTCAACCGCCCATAACAAGAATCAAGGGAACAGGGGCCATGAATTTGAAAATGCAATGATGAGGATACCAACTTGCCTTAAATGTCATGCCACGTTAGCAAGGCAAATGGGATATATTTATACATCTATGTTCATATATTCGGTCATGGGTCTCAAAGCAATAAATACCCATAACTAAATGGGCTTGTGTATATGCAAGAAATTCTAAGTCCAGTTGTCAATGGCCCAGATGAGCCAAGGCCCATAAAGCCCATAATTCGGATTGTTGTAGATTTATTTGGAGCCTAAGGAATCTTTATTCTTGTTAGGGATGGATCCCTATCCATGGAAAGATGATTATCGATCCCGTTAAAAAAGGAATTTTGATTTAAGCCTCAAATGTTACTCTAATGGGCTTAAAGGCCCATTAGATTCATGTATAAATAAGGTTATAAGAGCCTCAATAAGATTCATTCTTGTGTTGTGTATGTTTTGTCATTTATAGTGTATCATCATTATAATTTCTAATCCAATTATTTTTTAAGGTTAATTTCAGAAAACACCCATATACTATTGAATTTAATCAACTAACCCCTCCTATGTCCGGATTGCCCCTTATATTTTTCAATTTCATCACCTTACCCCACACCCTCACATCTCAGTCCAAATTATTAGGATTAATTTCATTTACAGCTCCTAAAGTTTACTTTATCTTCAATTAGATCCCCTCAGATTTGAAAAACTTTATTTAGACTCTTTATTTTTCTGACACATATCATTTATACCCCTAATGTCACTTAGTACCTAAACTACCCTTAATGTTGAGATAGGTGGTGTTGGAAACAAGGACTTAATTTATTTACTACCTTCAAATTTTAGTATATGTATCAACATTTTCTCACTTTTAACATTATTATCTAGTTATATAAATAATTTATTTTTTTCTAACCAATACATAAAAGCCTCAAACAAAAAACAAAAATCTAATTGGTAATTAAATTTAAGAAAGTGAATTATAAACGAAAATATATATATTTTGGAGTAAATTATAATTTTAAAAGTAGTAAAATAAATAAATGGATAATGTCCAAAATATATATATAAATTGTTTAAAATTCACTTTTAAACGAAATTTTAAAAGTTTTTTCGTTTATAGTTCATTTTTTATTTTATTTTCCTCGGATGCTTTGGTTTTTGTTTAAACTTTGATGTATTGGTTGGGAAAAATTAAATTATTTATATAACTAGATAATAATGTTAAAAGTGAAAAAATATTGGATAAAGATAATAAAATTTGAAGGGTAATAAAGAAATTGAGTCCTCATTTCCAAACACCACATATCTCAACATTGAGGGTAGTTTAGGTATTAAGTGACGTTAGAGGGGGTGTAAATGATATGTGTTAGAAAAATAAGGGGTCTGAATGAAGTTTTTCAAACTAGAGGGGTCTGATTGAAGATAAAATAAATTTCAGGGGGTATAAATGAAATTAACCTTAATCATTTTAACTGAGATTTGAGGATGATGGGGCAAGGTGATGAAATTAGAAAGTATAAGAGTCAATCCGGACATTGTAGGGGTTAGTTGATTAAATTCAATATTATAGGGGTTCTGAAATTAACCTTATTTTTTATGCCAAATATAAACCGTTACCTTTTATTCTTTATGCCAAATATTAACAGTTACTTTATCTGATTTTTTATATAAAATAAATGATGGGTTAACAAAGAAGAAATTGGTAAAAGGTTTATACAAAGTTTTTACTTTTAACTTATTATGATTTTCAATTCTACAACCACCATGACCAAAGTGTACAAGAAACCGATTTCACTCAACATCATACAAATTGTAAGAACATTTTTATATTGGTATGTCTAGTCAATAATCATGTTGGGTAGTTTATGTATTTTGGAGCATATAAACGTAGAATAATTAATTATTAAAATTCAGGAACTACCGATCGATCGGTGGAATTCTCAATCGTTCGGTAGCGCCGACATTGGAATTCGTGCAAAACTATACTGGCAGAATTCGGGCTCATTGTACAAGCATATTGAGGGATGGACTGGTCCATTCACATCTATTACTTGGTCCTCACACCAAGTCTTTTTGGAGTGCAAGCAATGTAATATCATTCCATAATTGAAGATTTATTTCTCTATAAATATGAGAAGATATTGAGAAGAGAAGACAAACTTTGAGAGTTCTGCAATACTTCTACATAAAATATCTATCTGCAGACAATGAGAGAGACAAAAAAATATTGATTGATCATTCATCTTCTAGTTCTCTTATTCAATTGTGCTACAACCGTTATGATCTTTATGCACAATTAGATGACCTAGATACTGAAAAATCTACACACCATCTGTTGCTTTATCTGATTTTTTATATAAAATAAATGATGGGTTAACAAAGAAGAAATTGGTAAAAGGTTTATACAAAGTTTTTACTTTTAACTTATTATGATTTTCAATTCTACAACCACCATGACCAAAGTGTACAAGAAACCGATTTCACTCAACATCATACAAATTGTAAGAACATTTTTATATTGGTATGTCTAGTCAATAATCATGTTGGGTAGTTTATGTATTTTGGAGCATATAAACGTAGAATAATTAATTATTAAAATTCAGGAACTACCGATCGATCGGTGGAATTCTCAATCGTTCGGTAGCGCCGACATTGGAATTCGTGCAAAACTATACTGGCAGAATTCGGGCTCATTGTACAAGCATATTGAGGGATGGACTGGTCCATTCACATCTATTACTTGGTCCTCACACCAAGTCTTTTTGGAGTGCAAGCAATGTAATATCATTCCATAATTGAAGATTTATTTCTCTATAAATATGAGAAGATATTGAGAAGAGAAGACAAACTTTGAGAGTTCTGCAATACTTCTACATAAAATATCTATCTGCAGACAATGAGAGAGACAAAAAAATATTGATTGATCATTCATCTTCTAGTTCTCTTATTCAATTGTGCTACAACCGTTATGATCTTTATGCACAATTAGATGACCTAGATACTGAAAAATCTACACACCATCTGTTGCACTATGTGTGCTTTGATCCATGAGAAGCGGAGTCATCAGAATATGGAGATTGGAGCAGGAGGCTTCGTGGAGCGCGAGTGAATCAAAACTTTCAGACGTCGAGTGAACAATGGCAAATCAAAGCTATTATAAGTCTTAACTTCATAGAGTCTGTACAAATTCTTTGATTCATAGTGCATTGATACCAGAGGGTATCTGTAATACCCCGTATTTAATGGATATTTATTTCCTTAATTATTTTGGATGGCATATTGGGTGTTTAAATTATTGAATGAGGTTATCTTAGTCTTTTTAACTCTAGTAGGTTATAATGAAATTTTGTGATCTGAAGGGGGGCAAGGTTGTCATTAGTGTTTGGGCAATTTGGTGATTTATGCATAATACAAGGTTAGTTTGGACATTTCCCTAACCTTAACATCTTCTATATAAGCATCTTTAACTTCAGATCTAGCCCCCATCTCATTTCTTCTACTATTTCTTCTTCATCATCAATTATACCCGAAATTGTGAAGGTTGAGAGGTTGAGAGCTTGGAATTGGTTTGGATCTGTACTTGTGGTGGATTCAGCTCTACATTACAGGCAAGACATATATTCTACTCTTTCCTCTTTGTACTGAAATTTCGTAGCCTTTACTCTGTGCATCTATAATCTGCTAGATAGTATTTTTCATATATGTATATGTATGTGTAAATCATGTTCATATATGACTTTTATATATTCTATTTATACATATATGTATAGATCCGTAGGTATATATATAGATCTTGTATATATGTAGAGATTCGTGGATCTATATAGGCATATATGTATAGATCTGTTAGAGTATATTCATATTCATGTTTATTTATGTGACTTATATATTCTATTTATACATATATGTATAGATCTGTAAGTATATATATATATCTTGTATACATGTAGAGATTCGTGGATCTATATAGGCATATATGTATAGATCTGTTAGAGTATGTTCATATTCATGTTTATTTATGTGATGATATATATTCTGTTTATATGTATATGTATAGATCCATGATCATATGTACAGATCTTGCATATAGGTAGAGATTAGTAGACTTATATAGACATATATGTACAAATCTGTTAGAGTTAATTTATATTCATATATATATATGATGATTTATATTCTGGTTATACATATATGTACAGATCCATGATCATATGTATAGATCTTGTATATATATAGAGATTTGTGGTGATATATTGATATATGCATGAGACTATGTTTATATCTAGCTATACATACAAATCTGTTTTTTACCATGTGTAGCTATACATGTATGGATTCGTGGTTATGTGTCTTGTTGGTATGATTCTGATGATGTGTATATGGTTGTAACTTAGTATAAATATCTGAATACATAAATATTTTAGGTTTCAATGTTGACAAAGGTTTCAAAACTGTTATTAGAAAAATATTGCATATTTATGTAATTGTTTTTCTCTATTTTCTTTGTTATCAGACTCTGGACATTGATTTATATTGTTATTATGTGTATCACGAATTATACTGGATTACGTATTTTCGACCGTATAAAATACCGTATACCTTGTCGCGCCGCCCCCCTGGACCCCCCAGGCTCGACCTTATAAATTGTTATACGTTCCCGAATAAAAATTACGAGTGAATTATTAAATTCGTAAAATCATAAGATTTAAATTAAATGACTATGTTTTGGAAATTTATAAGAAACCACAAGGAGGCTGACTATTACTGCAGTCTAACTAGTACCATGGGACATAGGTGAGTTGTCGGGTACGTGGTTATGGTAGGGCATGGATTGGATGTTGTATGGAAAAATCAGATTAATGTAAGAAATTTATAAACATAATTATATTAAATGGTGGTATATTAGTGACTATAGTTATAGTTAAATATATTATTATTTTATAATATAATTTTGGGATTAGGTGTCACTAGGAAAGGGGATGGATTTTGGTACTCTGTTTGGGATCATGTAGAGTTGTACTTGCTCGTGGGTTTAACCCACATTTTTGTTGTTTTAGGTCCTCGGCAGTTTCACCAGCAGGGTTGAGGACTTCATATCTATCCGTCCGGTTCTATCATATTTTCCTTCCACTCCAGGGTAGCATCCGATAAATGTCATATGTTGTATTTCTTATAAGTGTGTTTCTAGGGGTCCATGTTTATGGGATTTCCAAGTTGTACTGTGTGAGACTTATTTTATTTAAGGATGTATTGGGAGTGGTCTTCTTCATGTATAAGTTGTATCCTTATTTTGTTATTGTTGTTATTATTATATTTCGATTTTATGTCTTCTCTTCTGTGCTTATGTTATCAATTACTAATGCTCCTAGTTTTCTGTGTATGGGCCTAGCCAACCTATGCATGGAAATTTGGGGGTGTCACAGTATCCGTGGTTTTTACTTGGAGCTTTTTCCAAGGTTTTCCATATAAAAAATCTGTGTGTTATTTACTATTTTAAATTCTGCAAATATATTATTGTGTGGCTAATATAATTTGATATAACTTGTGTAGAGAAAGATTTTGGGCATTATTTAACGAGAACAATTTGCACATTGTTTCCAGAATTCATGTTTAGAATTTTTCGAACGATCGGTGGTACAAAGGATCGATTGGTGGGACACTCAATCGATTAGTGTCATATTGCAAAAACTCATTCGCAATCGATCGGTGGTAGCAAAGTCGTACAAAATAAATGATTGGCGGTGGTGTTTTGAACGATCGATCGGTGGGTAAAGTGATCGATCGCTGGAGTAATTGAAAGAACCCCAAGGTTGCGTTTGGTAACGGTTTGGTGCGGTGTTAGTTTTTGGTTTTGGTTTGGGTTGGGTTGGATTTGGTTTAGTGTGGTTTTATTTTGGTTCCAAACCATGTTTGGTGCAGATTGTCACGCCCCAAATTCCTAGGACTCCGAAACCCGAGCCTAAGAGCTAAGGGAGTGATTGCGGAAGTAAAAAGAAATGAGAACCAACGAAATTCAATCATCAAATACCCACGAAAGGGTAAAATGATCTGATACCACGCTGTCACGCCCCTAAGATTCCCGAAACTCAAATCTAGAGAATCAACGAATCTCCAAGGGATGACGCTAGTCAAGCGACTACTAGAGTCAACAACAACAAAGAGACACATGGAATAACAATAAAAATATACTCCATGTCAAGTAGAATGCTAGAAACTCACTAGCATCCTCCAATACCAACTGACACGCTCCTAAATTCCTAAGACTCCCGAACAGGGACATCCGAGGAATCCAGGATGTGATCCTTAATACAAATGACCAACTAAGACATCATTAACCAAGAAAACATATGGGTTAATGGTAGAAATGGTACATTTAATACCCAAATGGATAGTAAACAAAGCAGCGGAATCTAACGAAAATCCGGCAAAGTTCCGTTTGTAAATGGAACATCCGGACAACAACCACAACACAAGAATCTGCCAATAGCAATTCAATAATCACAATGGCTTCCAAGCCCCACATTCATCAATCCTACTAGGGCCGAGATAATGGAAAGAAACCAAAACCCCTCCAAACCCTCTAATAATCAACAGAGCCACAAATGCTCGAATAAGATACAGTAAAGCACCTAGCTGTGCAGAATAGATACAATAACCATCAGAAAGAATAAATACAGGAAATAAAAGATACATCAACGGGGATATGCCAACAGACTGACTCCCAAAAGAAAATACATAACAATCCCATAACAATGGGTAGAGAAACTGAAAGCGGATACCTATCGTCCCCAAACCCAGTCGTGCTGCAACCGTAACCGCATCACCCAACGCAACTCCAAACCTGTAACAAGAAAACCAAGGAAAACTGCCATTGCACCGCATCCTGCCCATAGCCGTATAATTCCTGCAACCTGGCGTGGAATACCAGGGGGCGAATGAAATTCCCCTGTGAGCAAATAAGCTCAGTGGGAAAAGATATCCTAACTACCACATCCTCTGATAGTTTAGGTAAAGCTAAACCGTCTAATAAGATATAAATATATCCCAACTAGTTCCATCCACGCAAACCCAAGTCAACACGCTCATATACTATCGTAAACGAGTATACATAAGTATATAGGGAATATATATACATATATATATACATATATGTATATATATGTATATATATACATATATGTATATATATATGTATATATATACATATATATATACATATATGTATATATATATATAAATACACACCATGAGTCTCTAAAACTCGTACTCCAAGTACCCAACACCAGTAGTCTACACTACTCTCACCAATGTACACTAGGTACACGATACTAAGGTCCAGTCTAACAAATCACCAATTACTCACAACACAATTCAGAAGATCCAACCGAGGAGATCACACTCACCTCTAATATCCACAAGGAAACAAAATCCACCAATAGTACCAAGGAAGACTCAAATCCTACACCCCGATAACACAGGAAGGAAAACACCCACGTCCTTGCGTACTAACACAATCGTCATCAATATATATATATATATATATACACAATATATATATATATATAACAACCCTCATCCCATCCCTAGAGAAAATCTACCTCTCATGGACTAGGCCACCTCAATCATATCACCACATAACACCTCAATTGCTATCTCCAACAATGTCAATAAATCACCAACACTCTCACTAAGGATGAGAAAAACCCCGTAAGAGTCAAGAACCCAAGCAAGGAAAAGAAGTCCCAATGCTAGACCAAAAGATAACCGAGACAACAACGTCAAGGTTAAGAACACCCCAAGTGTTTAAGCAAAACACTCGAACAAGGAAACCAAAGCAAGAGAAAGAAATACCAATGCTAACCAACAGATAACCGAGACAACAATGTCAAGGTTAAAACACCACAAGTTAACAAGGAAAGAACACCAAGAGGGGACTAGGAAAGAATCGAACAAGGAAACCAAAAATGAATGGCCGAGAGTAAGGGTTATAAAAAGATGAATCCCAATGATTCAATAGTTTTTAAGAAAAAGGTTTTAAAAACTCGAACCAATCCATTTGCCATCCATGCCCCTAACGTAAGAAAAACTCATATCACTTAGGTGGTGATACCAACAACCCAGAAAAGGGAAAGGCAACACTATATGTGTGCACTGAACAACAACAAGCCTCAATCCAAGACTTAAGCATGATAGGAAACAAAGGTGAAACAATGGAACACCTTTCAAAACTCTACCATATGAGATATTGAGAAAGAAGTCTCGAAATCTCAGAATCCCAAGAAAATAATAAAATGGTTTTACTTTTAAGAACCACATAGTAAAAATGACCGTCTTGCCCCCGGTCTCCGTCAGTTGCCATCACTGGCTTTTAGAAGTTCAAAATCTTTTTAAAGAAGATCCTAAGATCATTTTATAAAGTGTTAAAGCTTTTCATTTCTACGGGGGTAGGCGAAAACGGGTTTTTCCTTCTAAATATAAAGAGTTTAGAAAACACCGTTTCCGAAAGACAGTCGAATAAGGGCGAACACAACTTTATAGATTCCTATAATGCCCAAAAAGACAGCAAAGGAAGAATGATACGTTGGACTCACGGAAGACAACCATCCGTTTCCAACTCCACAATGACATCACATGGAAGAGGTTCGGCACCACGCCGTAACCAACGAATCCCGGAATGACATACAAGTCAACGACCACGTACTAGTGTACAAAACGCAGTACAAGGAATGCTCAGGGGAATGAACTAAGCATAAGAACCAACACTACAGTACCTCGAGTACTTAATAGAACTCATCTCAGCCATAACCTCTTCTCATCAATCAAATCTCACACAACTCATTACTCGCCTTCTCTAAGGCCTCAATTATCAATTGACACAAAAATCATCCCTAACCTCAAATCTTCAAAAGAGTTCACACAACTAACCACGATCACCAAACTACTAACCACAATCACAAGGCTACTAACCACAATCGCAAGGCTGCTAACCACAATCTCTAAGGCCTCAACTCAAGTCAAGCCTACGGTCCACCACTAGGCTCCGCTAGCCACATGAATCACTATGCCAACACGCATAACCTCCCCCAAGGGTACTAAGGTATACAACAAGTATAAATATATTCGTTTCATTTATACTTATTAATAATTACCACATTTAAAGTCTTGTTTCACATTATTCATTTTCATCTGAGCATTTATAAAATATGAATTTAATTCGCAATATTCATAACTAGCATGCTCCAACATCACATGTAATATAGCACATATACATGTCAAATGAGATCACATAAACAGTGTGCAGTGTAATGTGACTCAACACTCCCCGTGATACTCACACACAACACACCCTTCCCAAGGGTAACGGATACAGACTCTGTCCACATACTTATGAGGATACAGCTCATTAAGTAGTGTAGAGTTACCACACCGACCCTTCCCAAATGATTTTTTTCTCTATCACTTCAACAGGGAAGGCGGTTGTACGAGAGCTCAGCTTGCAACTCCGTACGCCATGACTACCATAAAGTCAAGAACATGAGCCTCTACCTGGACTCCTAACTCACATTTGTCGGCTTTTTAGTTCCGTAGGCGTGATACCTCCTGGCCAGTTGTTGTGATGATCCGACACAAACGTCTACTCGTGCCCCACGCACAAAGGAAGTAGACCACACCAAATGAACTCTCACTGCCAATGGTGAAACCGTGCACTACATGCACCAACACCCATGTGCTCACACGACATGGTGTACAATCAAATCATATCTCAATCATAAATATGTAATACATCATATTTATAAAAATACCCACATGGTAATATAAGTCTCAAAATCTCTTTTCATGCTTTAAAATGCAATAAAGCAATTAAATCAAATGAAAATAATTTCATATACAACTCATGTTTTCAAATATATATTTTCTTTAATTCTTTAGAAAATATTTCAAATTCCCTTATCATGCCTTTAAAATAAATTAATGCAATTAATTCACGTATCGCAAAGGGAACCCAACACAACGTCTAAGTTTTCACGAATCTCTACTAACTCATTTAATTCTCAAGGGAATTTCTATGCCGCCTATTCCTATTCAATTCAATTAGGAATATATTTAATTACATAGGAGATAATTTAATTAATTTTTTAAAATTAATTCCTAAGTCCAATTCCGATTCTAAACGAATTATAGATATTTAAATTAATGATTTAAAATATCTATATTAAATTAAATAAGGGTTTTACACCCCTAAACTACTTCAATAATGCGGAGTGAGAAATATAATTTCCCACCTAATTATACGTTACCGAACAGCCCGAAACAGCACAGTACCGGCGCCCGAATATGAAGCTCGCCGACCAAAATTGCCCAAAAACTATTTCGAATATATCGAAATGTCCGTCTCGACAACCGAAAATCGGCTCAAACCGATCACCGGAAGGTCGCCGGAAAATTGGCCGAAGCCTGGCCGAAGCTCCCTGGTGCGTCGTCCTGGCGAACCAGCGCCACCCTGCGCCGCCGCCTGACCCAACCGACGACCACCATGGGTCGCCGCCACCCAAGCCGACCCTGCCGTCGTCGTCCGCCACGAACCGCCGCCGAACCGCTGCTGCTACGCGCGGCAACCAGTCCGCAGCTCCCTTCCATGGCCTGCTCTCTCCTCAACCGGCCTCCCTCTCTCTCTCTAGCTGCAACGATGGTGAAGAAGATGAGGTGTAGCTCAGTCGTGTGGAGATAGAGGAAAAACGAAGGAGATGAAACAAATCTGTAAAGTGTAGTAGGTCGTATACAGGTGTATATGCATATATATGATCTATCGCACAACTAGCCCATCATTTCTCCATAATCACAAAATAACCCCCCACTAATATATATATATATATAATTAAATATATATATATACAGTAACCCCAATAATTATCGGGAACGTCCGAACCTAATCTCGTAAGCCCGAATTAATAACGGGACGCCCAATCAAAAATATATCGGGGTAGGAACCCGACAACCGGAACACCGAGAAAGTAAATTAATACGCTTCACACCGGATCCGTAAAAGTACTAACACCGTAACCGAATTAATCGAAACGATATCGTATAGTCGAGAATAATAATTCACGAACTCATCCAAGAGAAACCGGAATGTCGTCCAGTCGACTTTAAAAATAAACGTGAAAAATTTACAGGTATCAAATACCAAGAATAAACAATACGTCATGAACAAGTGACGTCATTACCGAAATTAAATCAGAATTAATTTCAGTAGAAAGAATAATAACACGGGGTGTTACACAGATGGTTTTGGTGTGAGAAAAAGTGATGCTGAAAAACCAAACCATGTTTGGTAGAGTTGGTATGGGTTAAAATATATTAATATTAATATTAAAATTAAAATATATTAATATACTAATATATTAATATTAATATTTATAATATTAAAATATATTAATATATTTTTATTATATTAAAATATATTAAAATATTTTTATTATATTAAAATATATTAATATATTTTTATTATATTAATATATTAATATTAATATAATAATATATTAATATTAAAATTTATATTAATATTAATAGTTAAATAATATTATATTTTAATATTAATATATATATATATTAATATTAAAATTTATAATATTAAAATATATTAATATATTTTTATTATATTAATATTTTAATATTAATATATATTAATATTAAAATTTATATTAATATTTATAATAATATTATTTTAATATTAATATTAATATATATTAATATTAATATTAAAATTTATAATATTAAAATATAAATATTATATTCGGTGCTACAGTGATTCGGGTTGCTACAGTACCCGCACCATCCAAAATCATCAAAAAGATGGTTCCAAAATCCTTCACAAATTTAACACCATGGTTTGCTACAGTAACGGTACCATTTTTTGGCACCATTTTACCAAACATGGTTTGGTACCATTTTTTGGCACCAAAACATGTTTGGTGCCAAAAAAATGGTACCGTTACTGTAGCAAACCATGGTGCTAAATTTGTGAAGGATTTCGGAACCATCTTTTTGATGATTTTGGATGGTGCGGGTACTGTAGCAAACCACTATAGCAACCCGAATCACTGTAGCACCGAATATAATATTTATATTTTAATGTTATAAATTTTAATCTTAATATATATATATTAATATTAAAATTTATATTAATATTAATATTAAAATAATATTATTATAAATTTTAATATTAATATTTCAATATTAAAATTTATAAATTTTAATATTAATATTAATATATTATTATATTAATATTAATATATTATTATATTAATATTAATATAATATTAATATAATTATTAAAATTAAAATATATTAATATTAATATACTAATATTAAAATATTAATATAATAAAAATATATTAATATATTTTAATATTATAAATTTTAATATTAATATATATATATTATTATTAAAATTTATATTAATATTAATATTAAAATAATATTATTATAAATTTTAATATTAATATTAATATAAATTTTAATATTAATATATTAATATTAAAATTTATATTAATATTAATATTAAAATTAAAATATATTAATATAATAAAATATAATAAAATATATTAATATATTTTCATATTATAAATTTTAATATTAATATATTAGTATATTAATATATTTTAATTTTAATATTAATATGAATATATTTTAACCCATAGCAACTCTACCAAACATGATTTGGTTTTTCAGCATCACTTTTTCTCACACTAAAACCATCTGCACCAAACATGGTTTGTAACCAAAATAAAATCACACCAAACCAAATCCATCCCAACCCAAACTAAAACCAAAAACTAACACCGCACCAAACCGTTACCAAATGCAACCTAAGTGTCACATTAAGTGATCGATCGGTGGGATAAGCGATCGATCGGTTTTTAGGTTATCAGTGCGTTTATTTCAACCTTGTTATAATAACACGTTTATTTCAACCTTGTTATAATAACCTGAATACACATTAATCATATTATACGTATCACAATAGTGATTTTAGGACATCACCAAGTTGTTATTCACCAGATTGTTATTTTGATTAAAAGAAAATTAATTTTGATAAAACTTTATTATCTCCATTAAAAATATATATTTAATAATCATTTATTATTGTTATTAAGACAAAAATATTTTAATTAAAAATTCATTATTTTATTAAAATATATTTTTCAATAAGAATTTATTTTATCTCTAATAAATATTATTATTCTAGAAAAAGTTTTTAATGACCTATTTATTCTGATTAAATTTAAATATTTCGCAAATAATTTTAATTGGTCATTAAATTTATAAGAAGCCTATTCACGCCCCCCCCCCCCCTCAAGGCTTAGTTCACCGTCTTTTAGGTAATTTCAATTGGTATCAGATCAAGGTTTTCCCTGATTTAGGTTAACGACCTCGGGTTAGATCTTGAACTTAGAAGATGGACTTACCTCGTGAAGGAGGTTCAGTTACTAAGTTCCCTTTATTTGATGGATTTAATTACACGTATTGAAAAGCTAGGATGAGAACATTATTGAAATCTCTAGAAGAAAAAGTCTGGCTTGCTATAGAGATAAGGTACTCACCTCCCACTGTGATAGACGAGACTACTAATAAATCTAAATTAAAATCGTCTAACGAGTGGAATCCTGCTGAAACAAACTGTGCTACTTGGAACTCTAAAGCCTTAAATGCTTTAAATAATGTTGTTACCTCAAGTGAATTTAAGAGAATTTCCATGTGCGTAAATACCAAAGAAGCTTGGGATATTCTTCAAGTAACTCATGAAGGGACTTCAAAAGTTAAATAATCAAAACTCCAAATGTTAAATTCTAAATTTGAACAACTTAAGATGGAAGAAGATGAAGTTTATGTTGACTTTGAGGATAAACTAACTAACATAGTAACAGGTTGTCACAATCTAGGAGATCCCATTCTTGAAACTACTATAATAAAAAAGATTCTCAGGTCTCTCCCTGAACATTTTAGGTCTAAAGTTACTATCATCTCAGAAGTTATGAGTCTTAAAGAAATTGAAGTTGAAGAATTGACTGGAAACCTAAAATCGTATAAGATGGAGATGTTCAAAAGTCTTCCTAAGAGGTCTTGCGGCACTAAAGAAAATAGCATAGCTTTTAAAACCACGAAAGAAGATCCAATTGAGTCTGATGGAGAAAGTGATTTGAATATGAATGATATTGCCATGTTTGCTAAAAGGCTAAACAAATTTGTTAAGACTAATAATTGTAAAAAGAGTGGCAAATGACAGAATTTTGGGGATAAATTAAATGATTTTAGAAATAAAAATAAATCCCAATATAGGAATGACCAGTTTGACCTTAATTAAAAAAAAATCTCAATGTTTTTAGTGTAAAGGGTATGGTCACTTAGTAGTGGAGTGTGCTAATACGTTAAAAATGACAAAAGGCTTAGCTGTCACTTAGGATGATGAATATGACAATGGATCAGCTAGTGATGCGACGAACTCGAAACTATGTGATGAGTCTGAGAATTACATCGTGTTAGCTGCACAAAGAAATGAGGTTAAAGAAGTTGTTACTAGATGGTCGATGTCTGGAGATGAAGATTCTGAGGGTGATTGTGGTGACGTGCATCAAGCTTCTTACGATGAATTACTTGATAAACTTACTCAACTTAACTATCATTACAATAATTATTGACTAAATATTTAAAGATGGACAAATAATTACACTTCTTAATAGACGAATTAGTAAATAGTTCCCAAACACTAAATCTCTTGCAGACCCAAAAAACTCAATTATCTAAAAATTTAATTGAGTTTGAACAAGAAATGAATCATGATTTGAAGAGTGTAGATGATCTCAATAAGGAATTAGTCACTCTAAGATATGATATAAATAAGAAATCTACGAGAATTGAGGTTTTGGAAAAGGAACTAAAGGATGCTAACTCAACTATTTTATAAATGGTCTAGTAGAATCCTTAAGCTTGATCATATGTTGAGTATAGGTAAATCTGTGGGAGATACTAAAGGATTGGGATTCGTAGGAACAACAGATAATTCAAATATCATACCCAAAACTATATTTGTTAGGGCTTCCCAAGTAACATCTAGTTCTCCTCAAGGTAGTTTTGATAAGATTCCTAATGTTCAACCTTATGTCAGAAATCCGGTTGAGAGCAAGCCTCCATTTACCTCTAATTATTATAAGAATTCTAATAATAGTTTTCAAAGGTTTGTTCATATATGTCATCACTATGGAGTGAAAGGTCATATTCGACCCATGTGCTTCAAATTAAGAGAAATAACTCTGAAATCAAGGACGAATAAAAGAACTCAAAGAAGATCCAACGTTGAAGATCAAATTAGGGTCTTGAGTGAAGAGGTAAATAATTTGTCAGAGTTGACTATTAGAGCTCCAAAAATTAAACAAGCATGGTTTAGGAAAGGTGAGATCCATTTCTTGGTTGTTCACACTACTCTTAGAGCACATGATTCTAGTGTCTGGTATTTGGATAGTGGATGTTCTAGGCACATGACTAGAGATAAGCCATTGCTTGGTTTTTTCGAGGAAAGTAATGATGGGATAGTTACTTTTGGAGATGGAAAATAAGCTAAAGTTTGAGGAAAATGAATTATTGTGGTTTCTGGTATGCCTAGGTTGGAAGATGTACTCTATGTTGAGGGCTTAAAAGCGAATTTGCTTAGTATTAGCTAAATTTGTGATAATATCCATAATGTCAATTTCTCTCCCGATAAATTTTTAATTGTTGATTCTTTTGGAAATTGTGTTATGGAAAGTATGCAGTCATCTGACAACTATTATTGCATTGTACGTAATTCTAAACTAGCTTGTAATAAAGTTAAGTTTGATGAAATAGAAATTTGGCACCAAAGAATGGGACACGTTAACTTTTGTGATTTAACTAAGATTACTAAAAGTGAAATTGTTAAAGATGTTCCTAAGCTTGGGTATGACAAAGGTCTTGTGTGTGATCCGTGTCAAAAAGGAAAGCAGATTAGATGTCAACACAAGAAGGCTAATACCATACGTACTTCTAGACCATTAGAATTACTGCATATTGACTTAATGGGACCTATTAGGACATTAAGTAGAGGAGGTAAGAAGTATATTTTAGTTATGGTTGATGACTACTCTAGATATACATGGGTAGGATTTCTGAGTGAAAAGTCTGAAGCTACCAAAATTTTTAAGAATATTTGTTTAAAAATTCAGACTGAGAAAAATTATTCCATTACTAGAGTAAGAAGTGATAATGGAAAGGAGTTTGAAAATTCAGGGACTGATACTTTTTGTGATGAAAAAGAAATAAAGCATGAATTTTATACACCACATACTCCTCAACAAAATGGGGTTGTTGAAAAGAAAAATAGGATTCTTCAGGAAATGGCCAATGTTATGCTACATGGAAGGATTGTTCCAAGGAACTTTTGGGCCGAGGCAGTGAATACAACTTGTTACACTTCAAATAGAGTTTATCTTAGGTCTGACACTTTAAAAAACCCCTATGAATTGTGGAATGACAAAAAATCCAATATAAAATATTTTCGGGTTTTTGGTTCAAAATGTTATATTCTCAGAGACAGAGAGTCATTAGGGAAATTTGACTCTAAGAGTGACGAGGGAATATTCTTGGGTTATTTGTTGACCAGTAGGGCATATAAGTTTTTCAATCTTAGAACCCAAACAATGATAGAATATGCCAATGTGGTTGTTAATGACTCATGTGTTGATGAGTCTCGGTCTCCTATAGCGGAGAAAGATCTTGAGCCGATTTTTGAGTTAGAACCTGATTCTACAGATGTTGCTGTAAAGGAAAAATTGGTGCATGGTGATATTCCTAGTCCTATAAGATCTAATGAACCTTCTAATGATTTTCAACCTACTCCTGTTAAAGAACCATCTGCTAGAGTAAAGTTGAATCATCCTTTAGATAAAGTAATTGGATCAGTTGATCAAATGATGGTGACCCGTAGGAAGTCAAGGAATGAAGTATTTTATATTTGTTACACATCTTCATTAGAACCTAAAAATGTTAAAGAAGCTCTTCAAGATAGTGAATGGATAAATGTTATGCAAGAAGAACTTCAACAGTTTGTTAAAAATGATGTGTGGTATCTTGTGCCTAGACCTAAGAACATAAATGTTATTGGTACCAAATGGATATACAAGAATAAAAAGGATGAGAATGGTACTGTTATAAGAAATAAGGCTAGGCTTGTTGCTCAAGGTTATACACAGATGAAAGATATAGACTTTAATGAGACATTTGCTCCTGTTGCTAGACTTGAATCTATTTGAATTTTATTTGTTATCGCATACCATCTTGTATTCAAATTGTACCAAATGGATATTAAGAGTACATTTTTAAATGACATTCTTCATGTAACAGTCCACTCCCTATCCTAACACAATACTGTCCGATTTTGGCTCCTCGGACTAGAGACTTCCCAGGGGGTCACCCATCCTGGGATTACTCCACGTAATTCACAAATAATCACATAAAACGATTTATTATCACAAATAAATCCAAAAATATGAATTTAATCATTTAAATACCTTTCCACAAAACACGTAATTTTAATAAATTATTTTAAGCTTAAATACTTACAATTTAAGTTTATCGCGTTCAATCCACCTTAAAAGACCGTTCCATGGATTTTTTTCTTTTTGTAATTTTATTTTAACCATTTTAAAATTTGTTTACGACTCACGAACCCACGAGTCGAGAATGGGTTAAGCCACCCTACCTTGTGAAGCGTGCCCACATGCAAAATGCTAAGACAATTCACGAACCGAAGCCACCCCCGGACTGCCCACACCGCGGTTACAAATCTGTCCCGTAATATCCTTGCCCGAAAGTGGTTCACCGATAAAAATGGTCAAAAATAATTTCTATTCGGACCGAAACGTCCGCCTTGTCAACCTATTTAATATATATGAAGCCCGTTAGCTATAGGTATGTGGAACAGACTAAATCTGAGAAAGATTGAAAGAATTTTCGTACTTCAAACTTCAAATTCCCGCCAAACCGCTCAATCAAAATGTCCCAATTTTTAATATGTCGATGTACACAGTTAAGCGTGCTTGACGTAGAGTAGTATCAGGATGGGTAACCCCCTGGGAAGTTTCTGAGTATCACTTTGGGATGTTGGTATATTATTTCTTATTCTCGTCTATTAACAGGATGCTATATTTTATCGTGGCTGTGTCCACCAGAGGTTCCATTTATAAAAGGAACTCTGCGTGATTTTCGTTAGATTCTGAGAGGTCGGTGATGTTCCGATTCTCCTGAATTTTGGGTTTAGAAGTCTTTGGGGATTTCGGTCGTTACACTTCATGAGAAAGTCTATGTGGAGCAGCCCAAAGGATTTGAAGATCCCTATTGTCCGGGTCATTTTTATAAGCTTAAGAAGGCTTTGTATGGGTTAAAGCAAGCTCCAAGAGCTTGGTATGGGAGATTGACTGATTACCTGTTAGGAACAGGTTTTACCCGAGGGGAAGTTGACAAAACACTGTTTATACAGATGACCCATGAGTTCGAAATGAACTTCTTTCTTAGACTACAAATTAGGCGATTAACTGATGTGATTTTTATTTCTCAAACTAGATATGCCTTGGAATTAGTAAAGAAGTTTAGTTTGGAGAAGGTTAAGGATGCTCGCACTCCTATGAGTACAAGTGTCAAACTTAACATAGACATTAAAGGCCAAGATGTTGATCCTATACTTTATAGAAGTATGATTGGGAGTTTGTTGTACTTAACTGCCAGTCAACCTGACATAGCTTTTAGTGTTGGTGTTTGTGCACGTTATCAGGCTAGTCCTAAAGAGTCTCATATTATTGTTGTTAAACGTATTATTAAATATGTAAAAGGGACTGTTAATAATGGACTGTGGTACCCATTAGGATCTAATGTTGATATTGCTTCTTATTCTGATGTTGATTGGGCTTGTAGCGTTCGGTATTTTTACGTTCTAATTTTTAAAAACAATTTAACACTTAAGCGCTTATGTGATTATGTCCTTAATGTGTTATTTGTTTTGAATGACTTACATCTTTTATGTGATATTAAAAATTGTAAGTTTCATGGTGTATTTTCATTTTGAGAATAATGAAAATTATTGGAAATAATTTCGGGAAAGAAATGACCGAAGGGTTAATGAGTAATTTCATATTATGCACACTTAGTAAAAAGTGTAGAGAATTGGCTAAGTGTTGGGGCATGAGTAGCATGTTGGTAATTAGAGATGATGACAAGGGGTGGAAGGGTACTTAAGAGGCACGATGACACTCTTGTAATTAACCCTAAATTGGGAAGAAAGTTGTCATTTTACACTTTTAGGTGGTGTCTAAATTCTAGCCATTGATCTTCTTCTCCCATCTTTGTTCTCAAACCTTGGATCATAGAGTCTTGTTTGGTTGACACTTAAATGCAATAATGCATTATTCTTGGTCTTTCACTTTGCAATACTTCTTGTCAACCCTTGGATCATCTATTTATTTTCCTTGTTTTATTCTTAACCATTGGATGGTGAGAATTGTGAGTGGAGAATCTCTACAACCCTTAGGGTTAGCCCACTTTGCAAGACTTCAATCCTCTCAGAAACTCTTGTTATATCTTCCTCTTCTTGCTTGTTGGGGATAGTTCTTGGTGGTGTTCTTGAACTACTTTGGTAAGTCTTCTAATTCACTCTAGGGTTTTGTTGCAAGAACCCTAGTTTTCATGTTATGAATTCTTTGAGTTAGTATTGATTTTGCCCTCATTCTATTCATGTTTATGGAAGGTTGATTTGGCTTTCATCTACCAAGTGAGTTCCATTGGTAGTAACTCTTAATTTGCATCTTGTGAAGAGCTAGTGGTGAGTTTCCTATCTTGTACTCTTAAGAGTTCATTTATCCATGAAACCCTAAAATATAAAATCATTAGGGTTTGAATTGATTCGTGTGGCTGGAGCCACTTTTAAGTAAATTTTGTTTATTGTTGACACCATAGTAATCTTGTGATTCATGAATGATGTATTGCTAGTTGGAAGCTATTCTATTGAACACCTGGAGTGGTAGCTTGAGTTGGACCTCTTTTGGGCATTCTTAAGTAGGCTTGCTTGGAATTGAGGTAGGGGAAAAATGAATTGTGTTCATCTTTGTACGAGGGTGTGTGTGTCTATGTGTATATATATATATATATATATATATATGTGTGAAATTGTAAGCATTGTGATAAATTGAGTACAATATATTGCCTAATGAAATGAGCATGTATTGTGATGGAGCATGTTGAGAATTATTGCTTGTGAAATTGTAAGCCTTGTGATAAGTTGGATCCAATATAATGCAAATTGAGAGAAACATGTATTGTGATGGCATATGGTTGTCATTGAGAACCTTTATGCATTTTGGTTACAACATGTAGTGTCAAAACATGAGTGTTGGTTTATACGGGTTGTGTAAACATGTGTGAGTAGTCTTGTATCGGATCGTCGCAACAACTGGTCAAGGGGTGTTCCCAACCTATGGAACTAGTGTGTCCAAGAATCGGGTATAGGGTGAGTCATCTCATTCTCAAAGTCGCGGGTCATCTTATGCATTCAATATACAAATCTTTAGTAACGGGTCGTCTCGTACAATCGCTCTTCCTTGTTGAAAATGAGAAGTGTCAAAATCATTTGGGAAGAATTAATGCAGTACTTTTTCTCATTGTAAATGGGTGGAGTCTGTATCCGTTAACCTGTATTGGGTGAAGTGTATAATATAAGGTGTGTTGAGTCATATTGCATTTGAATTATCATATATGCGTGATTATGATATTGATATTGAAACATGTTATAATTGTGAATAATTATGATGTGAGCATGTTGGAAGACTTGTTTGTTGGGTTCGATGGGGTTCCGGATTAGCGTGAGAGCCATGTGGAACAAGAGACCGACCTAGGGTTAGTAGCATGAACCTTAGTTGGGTTGAACCACTCGGACTACCGAGATTGAGGCAATGACGTTTTCTCTACTAGACTAGTGAGCTCACCCCACGACTTATATATTTTTCAGGTGATGATTACATTGGGAGAGTTCCGTAGTCTCTTCGTGGACGTGTGGCATTTGTCCGCCCTTTTGTGCATGGGTGGCGGATCATACTTATTTTTGTTGGGCATTAAGTTGAGAAAACATGTATTAATATGTTTCTTTTGTCCATGTAAATGAAATGTTTCAAACTACTTTCTTTTGACCCAGCTAGCATGTTAGCCGAGGAGTTATTATCGATGTACATCCCTTGGAGCGCTATGCGCGGGGCTTAGGTTCTTTTGGTACACTTCGGTGCCGGAAATATAAAGACTATTTCGTGTTATGAAAACTATGTCATATTTTGCCTTGGTGCGTTTTCACTATTAAATATATGAACTCTTTTATCTTGAATTTTGATGTGAATGATAGTTATTGAATGTGGTTATTAGGTGTCCGGACGAAAACGACATTTTTATAGGTTTTCAAACAAACATTTTCGTTTTGAATGGAAAAACCCATTTTCGCCTACCCCTGTAACCGCGGAAAACTTTCTTGTTTTGGAAATGGATTTAAATAAACTCATTTTCTTAATAGTTTCAACTTTTAGAAATCGGCGATAGTTAAAACGGAGACCGGGGGCAAGACGAAAGATTTTACGAAACTTACGAAAATCACTTTTATACTAAGTTTACATTTTACACGTTTCCCGAGGTCTCGGTAACTATTTTTGGGTTCCGCCAATGAAAAACTCAATTTTCCAATATTTATGATTTTTTGGGACTAACGGTGCAAAAAACGGAGTCATATCGCAAAATCTCGCATTTTTACATTTTGAAACTTCAATTTTCATCAAAATTCTAGAATGTTTGCACAACCACAACTCGGTGGGGGTTGTCCGAGTACTCGTTGATCGAGTACTTGAGGTACAACTCGGTGGATCCTGAATTGTTTGGACCTTCTTATTTTGTTTCCAATCTCTCCCCTATGCTTCACCACTCCTTCTACTATGCTAGTGGCATGTACTAGGGGTCTAGGGGGATGATATTTGTTAGATTGAATGATTATTTTAGATCCACATTTCATTTTCCGCATTTATCTTTAGTGTTTAGTATACGGTTTACGTCACCCTTGGATTTCTTAGGCTCCATTTAGGAGTAAGGAAATTTAGGGCATGACAGGGCTGGTAATGTAGATGATAGGAAAAGCACTAGTGGAGGGTATTTTTATGTTGGTAATTGTTTAGTTTCTTGGCATAGCAAGAAGCAAAATTGTGTCTCCCTTTCCACTATTGAGGCTAAGTATATAGTTGTTGGTAGTTGTTGTACTTAGATTTTGTGTATGCATTAAATGTTACAGGATTATGATTTTTCACAATGATAGTTTTTTGTGATAATACTAGTGCTATAAATATTTCTAAAAATTATGTTCAACACTTTAGGACAAAGCATATAGATATTCAACATCATTTCATTCGAGATCTTGTTGAGGATGGTATAGTGTCTCTAGAGTTTATATCCACAGATTCTCAATTGACAAATATCTTTACAAAACCATTAGATTTTCAAAAGCATATAAGTCTTATAAAATCTATTGGCATGCTTTCTTTAGAATAGATATTTTCTTATGTATCATTCTAGGATTATTTTGCATTATTTTTTTTTCCTAGAATTGATACATTATCATGCATTTTTATTATTATAATGCATTTATTTATTTATTAGGCATACATCATGTTTTGCTACTACTAGGATTATTCATGCATGCCTCATTATGATAAAAATAATAAAAATTATAATATAAATTTTTTTAGTCTGTTGAGCATGGCAAGGATACAAAGGGTTGTCATTTTTCACTTTAGTCTCGTATTTAATTATCTATTTATGCTTATGAGAATTGGAGATGTTAGCCAAACCTGAGGATTTGAGATGTTCACTTGACATGCTTAAGTAATATTTTTTGAAATACATATATATCTCTTTAGTCTTGGGTGCTTGTTTCACTTTGGTTCATGGTGATTGTAATGCCTATTGAGACTATTAGTGTTTCACACCTAACTTAAAGTGATATGTAAGTTCATAAGCTAGGCTAGATTGATCCATGCTTTTGAATACCTATTGCATGATCATGAATGTTGGGGTAATGTTGAAAGAGGAAAGAATGAAGTGATAAAATATAGAAATGCAAAAAGTAGTTTTTTGATCTAAGTAATCGGGCCTCCTACCACAAAGTAATAGAGTGTTCGTGTAAAAAGAGGAGAAAACTAATGAGCATAAATCCTAAGGAAGAAGCTCAGGCCCAATTGGTCCGGACTAAAAATCCTCGTTGGAAAGTCCAGAGCTTAGAAAGACAAAAAGGGATAAAGTGAAAAGGTGAAAAAGAAAAAAAATTATGAGACGAAAAGAAAGAAATAAATGTATTTTCATGATATTACAATAAGGTCCGAGTAGAAGATTTGACTTATAGCTTGAGTTTTTGGATTGAATTATCATTAGGGTTAGAGAGGAGATTAACAACATTAGTATGTATTGCTCCCACCTCACCTGTGTGCTTGCACCTAAATATTTTTATATATACAAATGCTAAATAAAGCATGGCTTGTGAAATCTTGTGTCTACAAGGTATTTGTGTTATTTTCCTTCACGACCGTATGTATAAAGGATAAGTTAATATTGAGAATGTGGTTGTGTTGGTGATTAGCTCATTTTCTCTACAGCTCTGCTCACAGATTTTTTAAATGAATATTTTATTTTTTTCATGACATTATGCATTAATGCATTAGTATTAGGGTCATGGATTGTAGAGATATTTGTCACTTAAGAATCTGGGGTTGAACTTTTAGAGTTCTATATCTATCTTGTTACCTAGATTTCCTAGTCCCCTCTTCTCGATTTTCACTTTGTTTACAGATTGAGTAATTCTCTGCCTTTCTTTCCCATAGGTTGCAATTTTAGTTTCTACTGATCTTACTTTGCTTGGCATTTTGTTGTCAAAAAGAGGGATAAAATATGTATTAAGGGGGAAAGATTATTTGTTGAGGGGGAGTATGTTTTCAAGAAGAGATGATTAAGTAATATTTTTTAATATGCTTGTTTGGTTTATTTTTAAAGAGATTCACTATTATGATCATTATGCCTACTGATATTGATATTATTCTTATGATAATTGTATTTGTTTATTCCTGTTAATTATTTTCCACACTTATTTTTCACGGGATGTTTGTTCAGTGTTGTGGTTGTATGAATTGTTAGATCGTCATGAGATCAAGATACTGGTCTGGGTTTATGTTTGTTGGTGTGTGTTCATAGGTCTAGATTTAATTTTGTATCTTGTGGGGATATCTTTGTAAAATATGGTTTTGACTCAGAAATGCCAAGAGGGAGATTGTAAGAACATTTTTATATTGGCATGTCTAGTCAATAACCATGTTGGGTAGTTTAGGTATTTTAGAGCATATAAACGCAAAATAATTAATTAATAAAATTCAGGAATCATCGATCGATCGGTGGAATTCTCGATCGTTCGGCAGCGCAGATATTGAAATTCGTGCAAAACTATACTGGCAGAATTCTAGCTCATTGTATAAGCATATTGAGGGACAGACTGGTCCATTCACGTCTATTACTCGGTCCTCACACCAAGTCTTTTTGGAGTACAAGCAAAGAAATATCATTCCATAATTGAAGATTTATTTCTCTATAAATATGAGGAGATATTGAGAAGAGAAGACAAACTTTGAGAGTTCTGCAATACTTCTACATAAAATATCTATCTGCAGATAATGAGAGAGACATAAAAATATTGATTGATCATTCATCTTCTAGTTCTTTCTAGTTTTTTTGGGTTATTCAATTGTGTTACAACCGTTATGATCTTTATGCACAATTGGATGACCTAGATACTAAAAAATCTACACACCATCTGTTGGACTGTGTGTGCTTTGATCCGTGAGAAGTGGAGCCGTTAGAGTACGGAGATCAAAGCAGGAGGCTTCGTGGAGTGTGAGTAAATCTAGACTTTCAGACGTCGAGTGAACAACGGCAAATCAGAGCAATTGTAAGTCCTAACTTCATAGAGTCTGTACAAACTCTTTGATTCATAGTGCATCGATACCAGAGGGTATCCGTGATTTTTACTTGGAGTTTTTTCCAAGGTTTTCCACATAAAAAATATGTGTTATTTACTGCTTTAAATTCTGCAAATATAATATTGTGTGGCTAATATAACTTGATATAATTTGTGTAGAGAAAGATTTTAGGGATTATTTAATGAAAACAATTTGCACATTGTTTCCAGAATTCGCGTTCAGAAATTTTCGAACGATCGGTGGTACAAAGGATCGATAGGATACGCGATCGATCAGTGTCATATTGCAAAAACACATTCGCAATCGATCGGTTGTAGCAAAGTCGTACTAAACGAATGATCGGTGGTGGTTCGATTGTTTGGTGGTGTTTCGAATGATCGATCGGTGGGTAATGTGATCAATCAGTGGAGTAATTGAAAAAACGAATTTGAAAGAACCCCAAGTGTCACACTAAGTGATCGATCGGTGGGATAAGCTATGAATTGGTTTTTAGGTTATCAGTGTATTTGTTTCAACTTTGCTATAATAACCTGAATACACATTAATCATATTATACGTATCACAATAGTGATTTTAGGACATCACCAAGTGGTTATCCACCAAATTGTTATTTTGATAAAACTTTATTATCTCCATTAAAAATATATATTTAATAATCATTTGTTATTGTTATTAAGACAAATATATTTTAATTAAAAATTCATTATTTTTATTAAAATATATTTTTTAATAAGAATTTATTTTATCTCTGATAAATATTATTATTCTAGAAAAAGTTTTTAATGACCTATTTATTTAGATTAAATTTAAATATTCCGCAAATAATTTTAATTGATCATTAAATTTATAAAAAACCTATCCAACCCGTTATAGGAAATTTTACCAATGACTAACTAATAATTTGTATTCTCCCATATGTGAAATTATATCTAGATTTAGAACTTGATACATTGATACATTTATGGAGAGAAAAAAGATACATATCTACGGATTTGTAATAAACAACCATGCACGGCAACCATCAAAAGTCACACAATTATCATGCTTAAAAAAAATAACTGTGCTTTAAAATTAGTTTTAATAGTGCGGATGCAAAGTCATCATACCTCTAACATGCTATCATTGTGTTTTAAAAATATTAATATTAATGATGTGAAATGCAGGCCTCCCACATTTATCATAATATGATCTAGGATTGGAGGCAGTAGTGGGAGCTAATGTAAAATATTTTAAATTTAAGAATAAAAAATACAATAAAATTTTAATGGGGACTAAATGTTACATATAAAAAAAATAGGGTAAAAAGTATATTAAACAAAAAATTAGTGGGGGCAGTGGCTCCACTTGTCCTTAACTAGATCTGTAGCAATCGTTGTGTTCTACAAATAGTTTTAAGGGTGTGGATTGCACGCATGAGTTAAAAGTCTCATAGGTTTGAAATGAAATAATTCAACCGATATAAATTGCGGGTTACAAAGAAAGCAAAATTATAAGTTTTGCCTCATTCAATATTTTGACATTTTAGAGCTTCTTGGAACACGGAAAGGTGACCCTCTTTCACTATTCCTTTTCATATTATCATGGAGATCCTCTCATTCACCATCACCTCACTCACTTCCTCATCAGCCCATTTTAAATTTCATTGGAGATGTAAGAAGGAGGCAATCACACACCTAACCATTGCTGATGATATCCAACTGTTTTCCCACGACAAAGCTCGATTCAGTTAGAGTTTTTCTTGATGCACTAAAAATGTTTTCATCCATTTGCGGGCTCAACATCAGTCAACTAAAAATCACTGTTTTTTTGTGGGGCGGACTCACCAACACAATTGCTCATTTCAAATCTATTGGGTATTAGAGTGGGAAGCTTACCTATAAGATATCTTGGTGTGCCACTCATCACTTCAAGAGTGAAGGCATCAGATTGTAAAGCACTTGTGGATAATATAACAAACAAAATAGGGCATTGGACCAGCAGAGCTTTCTCAATTCTTATCAGTATCCATATGTTATATGTTAGAAAAATGCTTTCTAACCATGGGCTAAATCGCTTCCTACCACGGACTTTGTCAGTTGTATAAACAGTCGCGGTTGTTTCTCAAGATCTTTTAACCACTGGCTTTAGCCCGTGATAGAAAATGACATTTTCCACCACAAACTGATCCCGTGGTAGAATGTCAATTTTCCAACATGTTTACCTTATCTAAAAGTGTTATCAATGAGATTAACAGTGTATGCAAATGGACTCAATAACAAAAAGGCAAAGGTTGCTTTGGTTCAATGTTTGTAAGAGCAAATCAGAGGGGGTCTTGGCATCCCCAACATTCAACTTGTTAACAAAGGGTTCAAGGTTAACACACTTGAAGGAAAGTGTGCTCCCGGTGGTGGAGGCTTGCTTTTGGTGGGGTTGGCCTTAGCATTTGGGCGTTTTGGCGTTGGTGTCCTAGGGTTCTCACCCTAGTTGAGGAAGGGTGTGCAATCCCTTTATTTCCTTGATTTCGTAAGCAAATGATATTATGAATTGGATAATGCTTGGGTCCTCACCCCTTACTTGGACCAATAGAATTAAAACACGTGTTTAATATTAATTAAAAATATTAAAATGGGTATTATCCATTATCATGGGTTAAAACCATATTTAACATATTTAATTTTTTACTTTTCCTTTCTTCCTCTCTATTATCTCTATCGACGACACAGACCCATAACAAACCCTACACCATTGCTCGCCCTGCCGTCTGTCGTCCTCTACAACTCTCAGACCGTCCCGTTCGCTTCTCATCCCGCCGTTCTCCGATTAATAATCGCATCTCTTCTAAAGCCTTAATTATTTGAGATGATTCGGGTATGCTATATCTATATCTATATCTGCATCTCTGTATATATATGTATATATATATATGAATTACCAAAGGAACTTATTTACGGAAATTTTTTTTACCAAAGGATCAACCATCCAATTTGACAACAGAGAGTTTGAGATTGACAGTGCAATTAGAGGAAATGGTTGTTCCAGATTACACCATTTCCAAGAGCATATGTGTATGTTCAACTTTGGTGACCTACATATGTTGAAGCAAAATTTTGACAAATGTTCTTTTTACGGATGAATCAAGATTTTGACATAAAATTTTGACAATTGGTTTTGTTTTGACTTGAGAAAAAAAAATTTGCATCACGAAATGAAATTCAAATAATTGAAACAAAATTTTGATAAGATGATTTTTACAAGTTAAATCAAAATTTATCGAAGTATTTGTTTTGGACTTCAAAGAAAATTTTGACAAGTTGAATAATATTTGGACAACTTGAAAAGAAAATTTGACAAGTTACAAATTGAATCAAAAATTTGACCAAGTATTTATTCTAAGGTGAAATAAAATTTTCGCATAAGGAAATGAAATTTTGACAAATTAAAATAAAATTTTGACAAGAATATTATAATCAATTTATTTAATCTGTAAATAAATTTACACTTTCGATATTTGTTATAAATAAAATTTATCATGGGCAGCTGAATCCACAGTATTACTACATGCCATCGAATTCAAGCCAAACACAACCTTATTTCGTGGAGGATCACTTGGTCGATCCGGGGCAGCTGAATCCACAGTATTACTACATGCCTCTTCAATACTACGCCCCCTTCGATGAAACTCAGATGGTACTAATTCCAGTGGATTCAAGCTCTGGCGGAGTTGAGGAGTATATCAGTAGTTTTGAGATGCACAAACAGTATATGGATTATTTTAGTAGCTTTATAGAACAATGTGGATAGTGTAATGCTCTTTTAATTGAGCAGAATTTTGTTGCCTTTGAGATTCTGATCTATGTATTGTAACTTTATGATCTTATATATCAATATGTATTCCATTGGGCTTCATATTTCACTAGTTACTTTGTATGGTTTTTTCTAGCAAATGGTCTACTATGAACTTCAGTAGCTTTGATATACACAACCAACATATGGCTTATATAAGTAGCTTACACCATCAACTATGTCCACACAATTTACCAACAAATTTTTTTCTCAAAGTTGTCCACTGGAGCAAAACAAAGGCACCATCAAGTATCTACACACAAAAATGAAATTAAAAAATAAACTACTTATTCCACCTATGAGGAGCAATAAAAATGGACGAAGAAATTTGGTAGTTGATCAAGTTCAAATTCTCACATCCTTTCAATTGCAAATAATGGACTACTAAAATAATAGCAATTTACCAACAAAAAATTGTCTCAAAGTTGTCCCAAAGAAATAAAGCCGTTAATAGACAAATTAAGCTTCTCTAAACAATATTACAAAAAGGTCCGAATGTTCCTCAAATTTTCTAACAAGATGAAAATTTTTGAATGCAACCACAAACATCACAAAACCATTCCGCTGCAACAAGACACAAAAGCTTCCACACCAATTGTCATCTTGTTCATTTTGTATGAGGTTGCCATAATGTGACTCCTACAAAAAAAAAAATACAACTTTTAGAATATTAATATGAATTAATTTAGTTATTATCTTCAACATCCTCAACTATATTTTTAGGAAAACATAACTACCTGAAGTAATTGAGTGTAAGACATGTTAAGTAGCCGATTTGTGACATCAAAATTTTGTTCTTGAGACATGTTTGTTCCAATACCAATTTGAGAAACCTGCCAAGCAAAAATTAAATAGTAAATAAACAAATAACTACAAGTTCATAAGACAAATAATAATAACAACAAAATGAAGACTAAAATGTTTGAACCATATTTTACCTGTGTCGGGAAATCAAATGTTTGAACTCTGTCTGTAACTTGTTGCTCTTGTGAGTTTCTACTGGAAATAGGCTCCTAAAATATATATTGAAAACAAGCTTAATTATGCTAAATAACGCTTTTTAGTCCCTTTAATTAAAAATTAATAATAAAAAATCAAATCTCTATAGTTTGTCTGTGTCTTCTAGGTATCCCAAGCTAAGCATGCAAAACTCACCCCTTCACTACTAAATACTAATCTTCTCAATAGCACCAAGATTGCCATGTTTAATTCTGAAATACATAATTGCTACTAAACCATTGTTTGCTCCTAATGAAATCATATTCAATCCCATTGCTCCTAGATATTGATAAATAAAAACATGTAGTCCAGAATTATAAAAAACACACACACTTTCTTCTTCAAAATATTCTAATTAAACATGGGTATTTTATGCTATGTGATATTTCTGATGGTTAACTTCTCACTTGCTTCTTCAAACTACAATTTTTTATATAATTTTAAGTTTCTTACTTAGACCAAAACGAACTAATCACATGGAATTTTTTTCCTTGCACTATTGATTCAGCAAGATGGATAATGCTAGTGATCACTAATGCTTCCACAGGTAGGGAGGTTAACTTAATTAAAATTATTAAAGATTGAACAGAAAAAAGAAAAAGAAAACTGAAGAAGGGGAAAAAATTAATGAAGCACTCTAATAAACTCTCTAAAGTCTTTGCTGAAACCAAATACTGACATTCCTGCTAACTAAAATTATCTAAACAAAATAAATTACTTAGTATAAGAGATTCAACATAAAAAAACACACACACAAAAAAAAAAAAAAAAAAAAAAAAACTGATGCATGGGAAAATAAATTCTTTATTTATTTATCTTGGGTCAAATCGAATATTCAAGATTTTTTCAAGCAACAAATACTTAAACTTTAATCAATAACATAAAAAAGGAACATAATGCCACGCTTCAGAGTCTCGGGTTCTCTTCGTTGTCGAAGCTGTTGTTACCCACCTCTTTGAAGGTGCTCAAGGCATAAAAAAAGGAAAACAATAACATTTACTTTACTAAATAATTATTGTTAGTATATAGTTTTTTCATGTGAATAATATTTTGCTACGCAAAGAATACATCTTCTTTGGGGTGAAGATGACCAGTTTTTCAAGTTGGAGCTTGCCTAAAACATGAAAGAGTACATTGATCTCCCATTCTGAACTTTAATCAATAACATGAAAAAGGAACACAATAACATAATATATATATATATATATATATATATATAATATATATATATATTCAAAGATGCAGATATAGATATAGCATACCCGAATCACCTCAAATAATTAAGGCTTTAGAAGAGATGCGATTATTAACCTGTGATACCCCCAATTTCCATACGTTATAGGGGTCATATTGTAATCAGTATAAACCTAAGGGGTCAAACCGTAATATAATTACGGGGTCAAACTGTAATTACAGCAATGTCTAGGGGTATATCCGTAGTTATAGTAATATTCATGGGTTTGAATATAATTTCAGTGAAGTTCACATGTCTACGGTGTTGCACATTTACACCGAATCATTTCTCATATATTTGGATGATTTTAATTGGTCAAAGTTAAACTTAGTATGTGCACACCTAAATGAGATTATATCCAATTATTATAGTTTATTTCAATGGTAAGGATTAAAGATTCCATCTAATCCTATGGTTACAAAAATGAATACATCATAGTAATCTATATCTTCCACACGAGATTCGAGTACTCTTATATAATTAAATCAAGGGCTTGATTAAAAGTTCATATAATCCTATGGTTAAAAAAAGCAAGTGTACCATAACAACATACAATCAACCACACTAGATTTCCAGATTTATATAATTTCCAAAAATTGACACAACAATTCTTATAATTTCTAGAAAATTCAAGAAGCCTATTTAAATAATTTTAAATATTAATAAAGTTTATTAACTAGTATTTGATGATCAATTCCATGATTATAGATGTATTTTATAATTAAAATACAATTTAAATATAATATGAAATATATGATAATAATCATTAAACATTCATCTATCCATATATATATGCATTTATATACATGATAACACTTGTATAATTATTTTTTATAGAAAATTAACTATATATAAATAATATATATATCTATGTATACATATTATTTCACAAAGGTCTTGAATTTATAAATCCAAAGGGGTAGAATAGAGTTATAACTTGCTTTATATTATCCGGCTTGGATTTAAAATCTTCGAGCCCAAATCCTTCCAAGGGAAACTTCTTCTCTCCTAGAACTCTCTCTTTTCTCTCCATTCTCTCTCAAATGGTAGAAAAATGAAAGGCAAGTCTTCATCCGAAATGCAAGACCTCTAATAATTTTAATTATTATTTTATTTTTAATTTACAAACATGTGGCCCTCTCCCATTTACTTTTTTCTCCACATTTCCCCAACTTTCTCTACCTTTACACTTCATTTTCAACCTTTCTTTCTCTTTTTCCTCATTTGTTTTATATTTTATAATCCATCAATTATATCATTCAACTTCATTAACATACACCAACATATATATATATATACAAGTTCATACATATATAACTACTTACACACAATATAATTAATAAATTACCCACCCAGTATTAAATTACACATCCTAATTACTAATTGTACCCTACATATATCATAAATACCAAATCAATTGTATGCACAAAATTAGGGTTATTACATTTTTCCCCTCTAATAAAGGAATTCCGTCCCCGGAATTCACCACATGCCTAAACTAAATAACTCAGTAAAAGTCGCACGGGTTTCATTCCCCTGCATTAATATAATAATACATATTCTCATGTCAGAGAAAATTTCGTAACACGTAGAAAAGAAAAACAAATATAAACCATTTGCATATTATTCCACATAACTAACCCATATGCCGCTGATCCTATCTAGTCAGTAATTACAAAAAGACCCATAAAGAGGTAATAATTTTTATCTTCTTTCCAAAATGCATTTCTCCCTTTATGAGATACACCGTGGGTAAAAACTTAATACCACACATTAAACTCTAATATTCGAGTTTAATAATTAGCATAATTGTCACGCCCCGAATCCAAAGACTCAGATAATGACTAGAATACCCATAATTTTATGAAAAGTCAACTAGTTAAATCTAGTCAACTAATACAATTTACGTGATTTCTATTCACTATTACGGAAACAAATTAGACAAAATATTATAAATAATACAACACGGAAACATAAAGAAAATATCCCTAGGACACTTGAACCTGGAGTGCTCTGATACCAACTGTGATACCTTCAATTTCCGTACGTTATAGGGGTCATATTGTAATTAGTATAAACCTAAGGGGTCAAACCGTAATATACTTAGGGTCAAACTGTAATTATAGCAATGTCAAGGGGTATATCCGTAGTTATAGTAATATTCAGGGGTTTGAATATAATTTCAGTGAAGTTCACATGTCTACGATGTTACACATTTACACCGGATCATTTCTCATATATTTGGATGATTTTAATTGGTCAAAGTTAAACTTAGTGTGTGCACACCTACATGAGATTATATCCAAAATTATTATAGTTTAGTTCAATGGTAATGATTAAAGATTCCATCTAATCCTATGGTTACAAAATTGAATAAATCTAGTAATTTATATCCTTCCACACGAGATTTCAGTACTCTTATATAATTAAATCAAGGGCTTGATTAAAAGTTCATATAATCTTATGGTTTAAAAAAACAAGTGTACCATAACAACATACAATCAGCCACACTAGATTTCCAGATTTATATAATTTTCGAAAATTGACACAACAATTCTTAAAATTTCTAGAAAATTCAAGAAGCCTATTTAAATAATTTTAAATATTAATAAAGTTTATTAATTAGTATTTGATGATCAATTCCATGATTATAGATGTATTTTATAATTAAAATACAATTTAAAGATAATATGAAATATATGATAATAATCATTTAACATTCATCTATCCATATATATTTGCATTTATATACATGATAACACTTGTATAATTATTTTTTATAGAAAATTAACTATGTATAAATAATATATATATCTATGTATACATATTATTTCACAAAGGTCTTGAATTTATAAATCCAAATGGGTAGAATAGAGTTATAACTTGTTTTATATTATCCGGCTTGGATTTAAAATCTTCAAGCCCAAATCCTTCCAAGGGAAACTTCTTCTCTCCTAGAACTCTCTCTTTTCTCTCCATTCTCTCTCAAATGGTAGAAAAATGAAAGGCAAGTCTTCATCCGAAATGCAAAACCTCTAATAATTTTAATTATTATTTTATTTTTAATTTACAAACATGTGGCCCTTTCCCAGTTACTTTTTTCTCCACCTTTCCCCAACTTTCTCAAACTTTACACTTCATTTTCAACCTTTCTTTCTCTTTTTCCTCCTTTCTTCTATATTTTATAATCCATCAATTATATCATTCAACTTCATTAACATACACCAACATATATATATATATATATATATATATATATATATATATATATCCACGTAACACTACAACATATATATATATACAAGTTCATACATATATAACTACTTACACACAATATAATTAATAAATTACCCACCCCAAGTATTAAATTACACATCCTAATTACTAATTGTACCCTACATATATCATAAATATCAAATCAATTGTATGCACAAAATTAGGGTTATTACATAACTGGAGAACGGTAGGATGAGAAGCGGACGGGTCGGTCTGAGAGTAGTAGAGGACGACAGACGGGAGGACGAGCAATGGTGTAGGGTTTGTGATTGGTCTGTGTCGTCGATAGAGATATTAGAGAGGAAGAAAGGAAAAGTAAAAAATTAAATATTTTAATTATGAGTTTAACCCATGATAGTGGGTAATACCCATTTTAATATTTTTAATTAATATTAAACACGTGTTTTAATCCTATTGGTCCAATTGTAAGGGGTGAGGACCAAGTTGATCCTCACCGGTGAGGACCCCAGCATTGTCCTTATGAATTTTGGTTTATAATCCGAATCGGGTTGTCAATGAGATGTTTGTATGATTTTGTGTATTTATGTGTATATGTATATATATTTGTATAATATGAAGAACTAAATTATATGGATGGACAGTAGGGGAAACTTTGGAGAGGTTTAGTGAAAAATTATAAAATAAATATAAATTATTTATTTTCTCGCGAATGATTAAAAGATTTATTAATTCATTAATAAAAGAAGTTTATTCGGTGATTATTATATTTCATGACCGGTAAAATAAATTGTGCGTTAACCATCAAACCATGACGCTGTATTTTCTTGGGCAAATCTCGATTTCATCTTTTAAATGAAAACCGAATGTTAGTATTCTCCCATATCTGATTTCATAACCACAAAATAGCAATAATTAGATCGATTTATAATCAGCACCCTAAAACCATTAACAGTAAAACTAATATTATGGTTTAAAATAAAAACTACTAGTATTATGCTTTGAAATTAGTTTTAATAGTGTGGATTCATGCCTTCGTAGTCCTCACACCTTGGTCATACAATCATTGTGTTTAAAAATTAGTATTAATGGTGTGAAATGCAGGCTTCACACTTTGTCATACTATCAATATTGTGTTCTACAATTAATGAGTTTAACGGTGTGCATTGCATTAGCTAAAAGTCTCAAAAATGAAATAATTCCATACTGACAATAACATTAAGGTGTAACAAACTAACATTTAACAGACACGAATGGGAACTCGGTTTTGGTCTTGGTCTTTGATTTCAAGACCAAATCATGTTTGGTTTGTGGGTTTTGGACTTGGTTTTGAGCTTTTTAAAACCAACCACTAAAACCATGGTTTTGGCATACCAAAGTTGACTTTTTTTTTTTTCTCTCTCTCTATATGTATATGGCCGAAAATATGAATTATTTTGAAAAACATAATATATAATATTTGGAAAAAAATTATTTTATTCCCAAAAAATTAATTTTCGGAAAAAAATTAATTTTCGCAAAAATATTATTTTTCCGGAAAAAATTAATTTTTCGGAAAAAAAATTATTTTTCGGGAAAAAATTATTTTTTCGGAAAAAAAAATTATTTTTTCTGAAAAAAAAATTATTTTTTCGGAAAAATATTATTTAGAATTTCATAATTTTTTTGAATTATATATATTTTTTCGAATTTAAGATATATTATTTGAATTTTATATATAATTTTCACATTTTAAAATATTTTTTTCGATTATATATATATATATATTTTGGAATAAAATAAAATAAAAATGTCAAATGTTTTCGGGAATTTTAAATATTTTTTAATTATATATATATTTTCATTTTAATATTTTTTTCCAATTATATATATATATTTTTCATATTTATATATTTTTAATAGATATTAGTATATATATATAATTATATCAAGAGCAAGACCAACTCCTTACCAAACATTATATATAGGTTTTAGATTTACCTAAAACCACCCAAGACCATCAAAACCAAAATCACAAGACCAAGACCAAAACCAAGTTCTCAAACGGGCCCGAAGGGTTCGGTTACACATGAAGCAAAATTGTCAAAAAATTAAAAGTTTTATAATAATAAAAATAGGCAAACAAACTAGTACTCTAAAGAAATGAAGAGATATTTAAGATGAGAAAAGTAATGAGAGTGGATATTTCGTGGTTCGACCAAAAAGCTTAGCTAATGGATAGGGCTAACATCCACCGATCATAAACTCCTTTCACTTTCTCATCTTTATCCGATGTGGTACAACAAATACAGGCTCTAACAGTAATCCATTATGGAGAAAGTCTCCTTAGCAATCTAAAACAAATATAAATGACTTATTATCCATTGCGCCTATTGCCAGTAGTCATCTAATCCAACAAATAAAGATGCCCACTATTCTATACTTCACTTGTTTTGTCCACCAAATTGTTAAGAATCATTCTTCTCCTATTTTCTAAGTGTTATATCAGGTGAAAAGGGGTAGCCAAAAGGGCCAAACTACATTTGATTCATATATTAACAATATATATATATATATATATATATATATATATATATATATATACCATACGCCATTAGTAAACCTTGGTCAATGTGAAAATTCACCTTCGATTTAGCAGTTAACTAGCAAAGAATAGAAAAATATATATAATGTAATTGAAAGGTTACTTGACACTTGCAATAGGAATTGCAATTGTTACATGCAGTGAATTTAACACTGGCAGTGTATTAGATGGCACCAAATCACAAGTATAATATTTCAATCAATTTGTTTGATTGTATGGACTCACTCGTACACTGCCAACTAAATCATCTGAACTGAAAAAGTTCAGACACATGCATATGTCAAAGGTCATCACATTTGTTCTTGCTTGCGTGTACCTTAAAATAGTTGCAATTTGTCTAAGAATCACTAATGCCGTGTATGGTAGGTAGGAAAAATTGTAATGATGAAATGGTCATCATAAGTTCTATTTTTAAGTTTAACACATGACTTAGTAATGTAATAAATGATAAAAGCCATTTATGGAATTTAATTCTCATTCCATCCATTCACAGGTCCCAAACACATTTAAGAAATTTCAAACCTTTTATTCAGTTTCCATTTAATAGAATTAAAATGGAGTGGTACTCTACCCATATATAAATAGTAGGGCAGTTTTTCAAAATAAATAATTACCAAGCAAGTTTAGGCTCCGTTTGGCAACCCGGTTTTGGTCTTGGTCTTTGATTTCAAGACCAAGACCATGTTTGGTTGGCCGGTTTTTGACACCCTAAAACCAACCACTAAAACCTGGTTTTGGCCCACCATTTTTGACTTTTTTCTCTATCTCTCTATATATATGGCCGAAAATATGAATTATTTTGAATTTTTTTTGGAAAAAAATTAATTTCCGGGAAAAAATTATTTTTTCGAAAATAATTATCTTTTTCGGGAAAAAAAAATTTTCGGAAAAAAATCATATTTTCGGACAAAAATTAATTTTTCGAAAATATTTTTTTTTTGGAAAAAAATTAATTTTTGGAAAAAAATCATATTTTCGGAAAAAAATTTATTTTTTCGAAAATAATTATTTTCCGGAAAATATTTATTTTTTCGTCAAAAAATCATATTTTTGGGAAAAAATTAATTTTCGGAAAAAAAATATTTTTTCGAAAATAATTATTTTCCGGAAAATATTTATTTTTTCGTCAAAAAATAAATTTTTGGAAAAAAATCATATTTTTTCGAAAAAATTAATTTTCGGAAAAAAATATTTTTTCGACAGAAATTATTTTTGTCGAAAAAATTAATTTTTGGAAAAAAATCATATTTTCGGACAAAAAATTAATTTTTCTGAAAAATATATTTTTTCGACAAAAATTATTTTTTTGAAAAAATTAATTATTTTCCAAAACATTATTTTTTATATTTTTCGGAAAAATATTTTTTTCCCGAAAATTATTTTTTTTCCAATTTTTTATATATATATTTTTAATACAAATTAGTATATATATATATATAATTATACCAAGACCAAGACTAAGACCAAAACCAAAACCAACTCCTTACCAAACACTATATATTGGTTTTAGATTTACCTAAACCACCCAAGACCAAAACTAAGACCAAGACCAAAACCAAAACCAAAACCAAGACCAAAACCAAGTTCCCAAACGGGCCCTTAGGACATGATTTTAGTCTTCTATCATGGTCTAATAGTTAGTATTCTCCCATATCTGAAGTAAATATTTATTATCATCCGGGTAAGCATCAACATTTATATAGTATTATATAATCATATTAGAAATATACTACTATCGTGCTTCAAATTGTCATACTATCATTATGTTTTAACAGTAGTATTAATCATCTGAATTGTAGGCTTCACAGATTTGTCATACTACCATTGTGTTTTACAATTAGTTTTAACCATGTGGATAACATGAGTTAAAAAGTCTCACATGTTTGAGATGAAATAATTCAAAAGTAATTGGAGTAAGAAATTAGCATTTGAGAGATACAAATTGTTCGATTACCAAATGATGAGTTTTACGCCATTCAATACGTTGACATTTTAGAGCTTCTTGGAAGAAAGTTATATAGTTTATTTGATTAGTTTGTAAATTTTAAGAAAATACGTAGCAAAAAAAGTTATATTAGAGTATTAACAGTAATATACATATATTAAGTTTTCAATCTATTGCCATCTATGCATCCACAGTTGTTGGAACATTGACATTATGAATTATTAGTTGGATTAATGACAGAATACTTTGTGACTATTGTTAATTGTTTGTGAAGGTACTTTAAATACATCATAAAAGTACACACAAAAAAAATCAGCTTGCTTCAACATTCAAGTATTTCTAATATGCTATGATAAACTGATATTTGGATCAATTTTAGCACAAGGAAATTCTTATGATAATTAACAGAAAAACAAAAGTATAGGTTTTAGGTCAACATATATCAAAGTCTATGTATGAAGGCGCTCTTATGTTGTTACAATTCATGCCTTATCGGAGCATGTTATGTATAAAAATTGATTTAATCTGGGTCATCAAATGCCACATTGCCAAGTTAAATTAATTCTTTACTTTTAAATGTTTATATTCCCTCCCTAACTCAATCCTATTCTTCAAATTGTAAACTAATGTTCCTCACCTCATGCCATACATCAGATTTCCCAATTTTTTTCTTTTGGAATTATTTTATAATTCTTAATTTTGCACTTAGCATACAATAAACTCTTTTTATATGAAAATTAAGGAAATAAAAAAATGGGTAAATTAAAGTTACACCCACTCGAGATATGATATATTACATCCGCACCCCCTGCCATTTGAATAATTACAACTACACCCTCGTGAAAAAAGTGATGACTACAGGGTGATCCAAGTTCTTGGGACCCTCTGGATGAATTCATGTGTTTAATTGTATTTACATCTAATTGAGGGTGTTCTGGACATTTCACTTCTAAAAAAGTGATGACTATGAGATATTTGTTATAATTTACAAACTTGAGGGAGTGTAGCTGTAATTATCCAAACAACAGGAGATACGGGTATAATATATCATATCTCGATTGGGTGTAACTGTAATTTACCCTAAAAAATTATTATTTATATCATTTTCTCTTTTGTAACTCTTCGTATCTTATTTAAAGGTCATAAGTTATAAAATTGAAGAAACATAGAAAAATAAAAATAAAAAGCCATTAGTTTGCTCCTAGACACACGACTCCAGTTTTAGTTTCCAACAATAATTGTCTTGACATAACCGAACCGTCTCAATGGGAGCCCTCCTGATGTTAATTCCATTTTTAGCAGTGTTGTATGCCAAAAATGCGCGCACTTATGCCAAAAAGATGGTTGAGAGCCTGTGTTCTTTATATGACAACCCAATGGTGGAATCAAATGATGATTGCTATGGTCATTAATCACAAAAAAATAAAAAATAAAAAATAAAAATAAAATTAGCTCACATAGAGATACTTATATGTGGTTGAGAAGTGCGTTGTTTTACAGGATTAGAAGCGGCATGAAAACTTTTTTTAGCAGTTCACCGGTAGGACGCAAATGAACCGAGTCATTCGTGAGTATGCTTGGACTCGGCTCGTTTAGTAAACGAACCGAACCCGAGCACAATTTTTAGGTTCTTGAACATTACTAAACTCGGTTAGCCAAGCTCGTGAACAGGCTCGTCTAAGATAAATAGTAAAATTATCTCATATTTGACAAAAGAAAATGTTCAAATTTAACAAATTGTGAAGAGTGTTGTAAAAATATTATAGGACTTATGCGGCCATACTATAAAAATCATTTATAAAAATTTATACTAGTAAAATTATGTTAAAAAAAGACATGCAACAACTCAATTCACGTGATTATTGGCAAGAGTAATATATGTTGCAAGTCGTTCGTGTGCAAGCTCGGGCTCGACTTGTTAAATCTGACGTTCGGCTCGAGCTCGTTCGTTAAGCAAATGAGTCGCAGTTGAACATATTTTTTAGGCTCGTTTAGTAAATGAACCGAACTTGAATATTCCAAAGTTTAGCTCGGCTCAGTTGGTTTGGAGCCCTATTCCCCTGTGCCTTGTTTGATCTTGGAAGGGGGAGCTAGAGTAGGGGTCCCAATGTAAACTTTGGAGCACTACCTTTGTTATTAACAACGGAAAATCTTAATTAATGAAAGTTACATAAATACAAACAATCGATGTACGTATCTTAATAAAAGATATAAATATACTATACTACCCACAAATATAATAAAATGAAAAAGACCAGAAAAACAAAAAATAAATAAATAATATAATACTCATAACACCAGACCATACTAAGCACCCGAGGCAGAGCAGTAGCCGGTTTCGATGAAATGAATCTACAATAAATGCGAAAAAAAGGAAGGAAACCCAAATGACGAAGCTTAATTGAAACAAAACATAAGAGGCTAACCCAAACCACGAAGCTAAATTGAAACAAAACTAACCCAAACCACGAATCTTAATTGAAACAAAACATAAGAGGCTAACCAGGGATAAACACACACCCTCCGCTTAGCCAAGACGATTAAACAATAATAATGTAATTTCCATATTCGTAACTTCTAAATGACAATAAACAAAAATAGTTTAATTTCCATATTCGTAACTTCTAAATGACAACCAAAGATTAGTATTCTCCCATATCTTGACACAACAAAATAACAATAATTGGATCAATTTATAATCACCACCCATGCACGACAACCATCAACAGTGAAACTAGTATTATTGATAAAGTTAAAACTACTAATATTGTGCTTTAAATTACTTTTAATAGTGTTGAATCATGCGTTAGAAGTCCTCACACCTTGGTCATACAATCATTGTGTTTAAAAATTAGTATTAATGGTGTGCAATGCAGACTTCACACATTGTCATACTATCATTATGTTATGCAATTAATTAGTTTTAACCGTGTGCATTGCATTAGTTAAAAGTCTCACAAGTTTGAAATGAAATAATTCCACACTTTATCACATTAAGGGAGAAACAAACCAACATTCTACGAATATAAATGGTTGGGTTACACACAAAGCAAAATAACGAGTAGTGTTGGGAAAGTTGTGTCAGTATTTTTGTGAAAATATTAAAAGATTAATAATAATAAAAATAGACAAACAAATACTACTTCAAAGAAATGAAGAGAGATCAAAGATGGGAGAAGTAAAAACAGATACGACCATGATAATCCATTCTCGAGAAAGAGTCCATAGCAATCTAAATATAAATGACTTGTTTTCCATTGCCATATTGCCATTAGTGTCACGCCTCGCCATTCGTAAACCCGAATAGAGTCCATAAGTAGCGACACACGACACCCAAAATAAATAATTTCTTATACCACTTTTTAGAAAAAGAATACATTTCAAAATTCATATTAGGGGTAAAATAGTCATTTCAGACTTGAGAAAGTTATAAAACTCGTTGAAATTCGAAAAGGAGTGAAAAGAATGAAATTGTGCTTCAAACGGACCATTCCAACGTCTCATGTTCGCCCAGGGGTAAATCAGTCATTTCAGGGGAAAAATCGAAATTTCAAAGCTCTCCTATCTAAACCCGACATAGGAGAGATAGTAGGATCAAACGAAACTTGATTTGAGCCAACGAGGTGAGGGATATGAATTTTCAAAGTTGGGAAGAAAATCTGCAAATAACTGAAGGGAGGTGAACAGTAGCCGTAAGGCTACTGACCTGCAGATTTGAAAAGTATAGTTTTGAGGCCAAAAATGTGAATTTTCGCATACAGCCTCTTTTCGATGCTACCGGTCCCAAAATTTCATAAAAAAAATGTAAAAGTGAGTTTTTAGTTTTCAAAAAACCGAAAATAGTTGTCGGGGCCCGGTGAGGCGCGGAAAATGTGATTTTCTCTAAAACTTTTGCGAGGATGAGTTTAGAAAATGTACAAAAACTGAATTTTTTGAGTCAAGACTCACTTAACACGTATATTCATATCCCAATATCATCATTCACTTGAAAAGCCCCAAACGTGAGTTCGAAAACTCGTAAAACACCAATATTTCCAAAATATACATTCTTTAGCAAAATAAACTTAAAAGTGTTTCAAAGTCTCAAATACACATATTTTCATAATTTAGGCTAACATCCTAGCCCGTCAAGAGAATAAATACATATCCCCATTTACTTTTAAGTACAAAAATATTTCGGGTAGAAAAATACATTAAGCGCCCAAAATACACAAAAGAGGACTTAGTGCTTCAATCACCAACCCGGACCTCCTAAAGTCCATCCTTCGCAAAGTCATGACCTGAAAAATAGTAAATAAAGGGGTGAGCTTCAACTAGCTCAGTAGGAGATGCTTCCCCACATAGATCTCTGCCGTCCGAGTGGTACACACCCAACCCCGTGTGCATGCTACTATCCTAGGTCGGTCCAATTGTCCCACATGGCATGTGTGCCAATCCGGGACCCCAATTATACCCACAAACAACCCTCAAACATACTTGCAACATTTATCACATAAAATCGAAATAAATGAAATAATAATAAAAGAATAACAAAGCATAGCGATGTAAATGATATGCCAAACAATGCAATCCTAGACTCAAGAGGGTGACCGGGTATATTGTCGCCATAGTACCATCAACCATGAGGAATTTATCAACTCGTGAAACAACACCGTGTTCGGATCGAGTCCTCCCACGCCTCCCTGATTTCCGGATTACTAGTCCGCCGGTAGCGAGAGACACCGCCTGGCCAGTTGTTGCGACTACCCGAGGTTACTTATGAGGCAAACCGAGACATGTGACTGACAACAAAATAAACTTAATATAACAAGGGGTGTTTGAAACTCAACATGCCTCAATATACAATCAATGTTCAACATGAATGCATCAACATATATCAATGTATACTTTAAGCATACTACTCACAACTTCACTAGATAGCTCAACTAGCACAATATCCACATAGCATGCAACATATCAACATATTTAAAGCATGTTTCTAAGTCATACCAAATCAAGTTCGCGTCATTAAACGCTCACTTTGACGCACACACCCTCATAACCGAAAAAAGAAAGTGGTTCGTCATTCCCCTACCTCAAGTCCAAGGCCAACTAGTCCGCAAGAGCAAGCAAACGAGTTCCCAAAAGCTAACCAAAAAGTCTCCTACAGGCTACTCCAATTCTGCAGAATTGTTTCAGATTACCAAGTATCAATTAAGGGAACTAATTAGGCTCAAGAATATGGAATTGCCAAGATTTATCAAAGTTGGGAACCAAAGCCTTTCATAAAGATTTATGAGTACAAAGTGAAGGTTTGAAATGGATTATAGCTCAAAGTGACTCAAGAAATTTCAAGAAGATGTCATTAATCATCCAAATGAACAATAGAATAAGAATTTTCAAGAATAGTGTCAAGCTACCAACATGTCAATAAAGAAGAAGATTGTGATCAATAGTAGGGTCTTTGTCAAGAACAATAACAATAAAAGCCAAAACCAAATTCAAAGGCTTATAAATGAATTCTCAAGGAATATGGAATTTAGGATTTATAATGAGGAAAATCTCAAAATGGCACAAAATTTCTCCAAACTACCAATAATCATTATAGTGGGAATGAAGTCACAAGAATACATTTTAATAAGTATTATCATCAATGGAAGCAAATTTTCAAAGCTTGTAGAGAATTTTCAAAGTTTCACAAGTTAGGGTTTCAACTTGAATTTAAGATCAAGATAGTATGAAGTTGGAGAGAAAGAGTTCAATTGAGCTTCAATAATGAGAAAATATCATAAACAAAACATGTTTCTAAAGATTATACAAGAGTTCACAAGATAGAATTCATAAAGGGAGAAAAGCTCAAAATGAAATCAACTCACCAATTTAAGCTTCCAAATTCGAAATGGGGTAGGAGGAGTTCAACTAAGCTCCTTTGCCAAGATCTTTAAGAAAAGAAAACAAGATATCAATATCAATCACAAGATTGCCCAAAACGAAATGAGTGGGAATTCAAGAAGAAAACATCAGAATAGTAGAGTTTCACTTACCACTTTTGGTATTAATGGAGTTACAAGACATGAGGAACAAATTGTTAGTTGGAGGTCTCACCAAATTCTCAAGCAAAGGAGATGAAAAATCAGATTTTGAAGTAGAGAGTGAGCAGGGGCTGAGCAGGGCTACCGAATTGGGGGTTTTAGAGAGGAGAGTTAAGCCTTGTTTGGTGTGAAATGAAAGTAGAAAATTCTGGAAATTCAGCCCCAACAATTATATATATATGTGTATAGAATTCTCTTGATCCAATGGCTAGGAATGGAGCTTGGAAAATGAGGTAAGCTAAGATTGTGACAACACACCATCTCTAGCATGTTCTAGCAAATACCCAACAATGTTCAATGTCTTCCTAATATGCCCATGTGGTCTCAAACTAATTTACCAATATGCCATGCTCTTATAGCTAATTTTTTTTGTAGGATAAACACTTCGAAAAATTTCCATAAGTCTTCACATAACTCTTAAATTTTAAATTAATCTCCACGATCAATCGTAAGCTCAAAAATCACGAAAATAATTTCTAAATTCCTTATTTGGTATAACGAAGTGAACGCAACTTTCGGTTTCGAAATCCAACACTCCGGGGACCTATTTCTACTACATGCTTTTTCTAGGTTCTCGGGTTGTCAGATAGCGAAAACATTAAAATGAAATAAAATCCGATTTCTAAAAATTTCCAAACTTTAAATCTAACATATACGGCATATAGGAAAGCATTTAACACTATTACTTATAATAAAATAAAATAAAAAAATATTCGCGAAAAATTCACTCATAATTTTAGGAAAATTAACGGGACGTTACAATTAGTCTTCTAATTCGAGAAATAAAGATGACCACTATTTCTGAGTCATTCTAATTCTACCAAATTGTTTAGAATCATTCTTCTACTAATTTCTGTGTGTCATATCAGGTGAAAAAGGGTAGCCAAAAGACTACATTGATTCATATATTAACAACACACTATATATAGCATACCACACCCCATCAGTAAACCTTGTCAATGTGAAATCACCTTCAATCTCTACTGCCATTATATTAGAAGCCAGCAAATCAAAGCTAGGACATTTCAATCAATATGTTCGACGGTACGCTGCCTACCAAACTTGATATTGATAGTCATCTGAACTGAAAATTTTCACACATATATGTTAAAGGTCATCAACATTTATTGTTGCTTGCATCTACGTTAAAATAATTGCAACTTGTCTAAGAATCACTAATCCCGTACGATGTATGGTAAGTAGGAATGCAGTGAAATGAAATGGTCATCATTCATTCTACTTTTAAGTTTAACACATGATTTAGTAATGGAATAGAATCACAAAGGGCGTTTTCAGAATATAATTGTTTCAAACAAACTTACTGTGCTCATTCCATCCATTCATACACTCTAAACTCACTTAATAAACTCGAAACCACTTGTTTTATTCAGTTACCTTCTAATAGAATAACAATGGAGCCTTGCTCCCGAAGTTTCCCACAGACGGCGCCAACTATTGATGCGTAGAATGGTCGGGCTGAAAGCGGCGTCGTTCCTGTCAAAGACAACAAACTATAACTGGGAGTTGTAGTGGCCAAGGAGACTCCGACGGTCAAGTTAGTACTTGGAACGTCGGGAGGAGAAAATACAGGAGTAATTGAGAGTATATTTATGGCGTACCTTTTTAGATTGATCCCGATCCTATATTTATAAAAACTTTAATACGGTGGTGTTAATAGGATTGCAACTCCTTGTAGCTATCTTGATAAGGCCGTGACCTGTAAGAATTATCTTGATTAGGATTGTAGCTTGTAGGTGGAGTCCACTCCGTAGTCGGTTGATAACTCCTTTCTCTCTGTAGCCTTTCCCGTGTCGAACAAGTAATACTTGTCGGTTGCTCCCCGTTTCCGAATTCGCTTGTCAGGTATAGGGAACGAAATTTTTGTTTAATGTATATATATATATATATATATATATATATATATATATATATATTTAAAAGTGTAGCTTTGATTACTGTCACGCCCCGTTATTCCTGAGATTCCAATCAGGAGAATCAGCGAATCCCGAGGTATGATGTCATAGAAAACAACTAACCGAGTCAACGATAACAAGAAAATACATGGAATAAGAATGAATACAAGGTATCCCATGTCACCTGAGTGATAAAAACTCAGTAAAGAATTCTAACGAAAGTCCGGCAGAGTTCCGTTTGTAATTGGAACATCCGGACAACCCAAATTCAACACAAAGAATAACCCGCCCATAATAACAAGAATAAAAGCAATGGCACATAGCCCAACATTCCAGAAACCTACTAGGGCCGAGGTAATGGAAAAGAACACCAATACCTCTCCAAACCCTTCTAAAATCAATAGAGCCCCAAATGCTAAAATAAAATTACAAAGAAAATCATATGGCGATGCCGAAAAGATATAAAGGCACCCCAAAACAACAAGAACCGATTGAGCCACCAAGCTCAAATAAGAATACATAAAACTCAGTGGTAGTGCCGAAATGATACAAAGGCACCCTGAAAATAATAAATACACCGAATAAAGGATACAACACAAGGGAATATGCCAACAACCTGGCTCCCAAGAGAACAATGAATATACACAAGGATATCTACGAATAAAAGGAATAAACTACTGAAAATGTCCCAAGTCACCCGTACCATCGCCGTCGTATGCGCCGTGCTGCATCCACCTGCAAACCTGAAAATGTTATGTGTGGGGGGTGAGCAAAAAACCACGCGCTCACCATAATTTCAAAACATCACACTCATAGCCGTCTAGAAAATGCTAACCATCCCGTGTGCATGCATCTATCCTAGGTCAAGTTATCGTCTCCCATGGCACCCCCGCCAATCTGAGACACCCAACAATAACCTCACAACTAATCTCGAAACTACTCAAGAGTCGTAAAACAACACAGATCATAAGATATATCTACCACTCGTATATACGCATGTCTAATCAATATATATATATATACAAATATATACATAAAGTCCCGTACACAGCTAATCCTAGCACCTGGTGTATAAAAACACCCAATCAAATACACACTCTCGTCTAGGGATACAACCAGAACTAACTATCTATTATACCGTGCACCGAGCATGCCACTCAAGATTCCTAGGAGGTAAGATCACTCACTAGGACTACCTAAAGAGAAAAACCATAATCATGTCCACAATTAATTCATAATTCTTACACATTACCTCTATCAAATCATACCTAGAGAGTCTCACTCTCACAATTTCTATCCTCAATACAGTCCAATGGTATCTTCAATACAGTCCTTTTTGTTTACAATATTTCGTGAACTAATCCATTCACCCCAAAGAAATACAGAAGGAAATATATAATCACCACACTGGATTCGGTAACCAACCAAACTATCTCTAACTCACCCTGCCTATCGAGGCACTAAAAAGGGTACAGATCAACAAGGTCACCTCTAACTCATATCGCCTATAGAGGCGCAAGAAAGGGTTACTGGAGTCATTTAGTCCCAAACAGATGCCATGGCCCTCGGGTTTTTTAAAAAAAAATGGTGAACCCCGAAGGATTCAACCGGTTTTTAAGGAAAAATTAGGGCCCGGTCAAATCATATTTGGTTCCAATGCCTCCTAACCCAACCAAACACTAGGAATTGCACTATGTGCGCTTAACTTAATCTCACTTCTCTTACCCGAGAAGATCCACAGACAAACACAAATGATCATATTTCTTACCTTAAGGAATGAAACCTTAGAAACACATGTTCGGGTTAAAACCCAAGAAACAATAACACGGGGAAAATAACTACTAGAGTTCAACCGAATATCACCTCAAAGTCACATTCAAACTTATTTCGAAACAGGCTCTAAGACCTTCAACTTAATATAGGAACTTATAAACAAATCCTCAAAGGTTACCAAACCAACACCGGGATTCAAGTGTTCCTCGAAATAACTAGGATAAATCTGAAACAATCAAACTCTAAAAACATATCTAGATCTCAGAACTAACCCCGAGTCTCAAGAACGGGACAAACCATGTCCAGAGTTCACTAACTTTACCAGAACATGTAGGAAAGGAGATTTTCAAGGCACACGGCTAAAAAACATTTACTACTCGAAACACTTTTAGAGTGGAAGGGTGAGCGACAAGCTCAAAATACACAAGCCAAGAGAAACAAGGTCAGACTAACGAGTCTTGCCCGACCTTTAACCTGAACAACTCTCCCCACTACCGAAGTGGTCTAATAATCATCCAGTGATAAGACTAATCACCAACCACAAAGGCACAACCACAACCAAGTCTCAATATATGACTAGCCAACTCAACTCAACTCCAACTCAAGTGGGAAACAATTAATTATCAAAACCTCTTTTCATCTATATTCACGTAATCACCTAGAACACATGCCAACCATGGCTCCACTATTCCAGGTTTTAACATTAACGTCGAACTTTCTTTCTTTCTTTACAATTTTAAATCTTTAAATATTCATTCACATTGAGTTAATTTCATCATTTATAATAAATTTACAAACACCATCCCTTTAATAACAGCAATTTTTCAACAATATAAAAGAATGAATGCTCAATGTGAATATAATGCAATGACAATGCCGAAAACACCCTATCTAGCATGGAACAACTGGGTATAATGTCGACAAAGTAACACAACCACGAGGATCATATCGACTCGTGAAAGAAAACACACCGTGTTCGGATCAAATCCTCCCACGCCTCCCTGTTCCCGGATTACTAGTCCGCCGGTAGCGATACATCGCCTGGCCAGTTGTTGCGACGAGCCGAAATACTCAATGCAATATGTATATGAATGAAACATGAAGCCACAACCAATGCAATATAAATGCTCATGGTGTATGAAATATGTACATCATGCCTCAACAGTGAGTCAATAATCGAAATATAACATTTATCAATTGACAAGTATATGTCCCACAATTCGTTTTTATACAATCAATCCACGATATACAATCATTTCCATTTTTAAAAGCATGCTTTATAATTTAATTATAATAGCAAATCACATCAATTTATCTCAAGATCGTCCGGTTTCCCAATTTCCCGACAATAATAATTCTTATAAACTCGCATGCTTTTAATTTAATTTACAGTAATTGTTTTCAAACTATTCCACCTCAGGGACAATTTAATTCATAATATAACTTCATTATATTTTATGATAAAAATAAACTAAAGAGGAAACTAAAACCGTGTCTAAGTTTTAACGTCACGCATCCTCATGGATCCCCTAACATATTTTTAATTTCAATAAAATGTAAATAATAGAGGAAATATTTATTAACCGGCCCTACGTCCCTCAATATCAAATATGCCCCGCCCCCACTGTATTTTAATTTCAGTTACATATAATTCGGGGGCTAATTACAGGTTCTAATTTCACAAAAAAATTCTACAAAATCCTAATTTAAGTCCAGGGGTACTAGACCACCTATTTTAATCCAATTTAAGTAGGATTTAATTTCTTAAAAAATTTCAGGGAATTAATTTATTTAATTTCCCAGGGAATTTCTATTCCCGACCTCATTTATTCGGTTATGGGTATTTCGTGAATTATATAACATTCTTAAATTCCATTTATCGCTTAGGAATTTAATTTCATGCTTTTATTATCCATAAACATGCAACAGGGCAACTTAGCATTTTCTACGCACTATTAGTTAGTGTTAGATAAACATATATATATATATATATATAAAAGTCCCCACCTAATTTAAACGCTTACAAACAGTCCCGCCGTGAACAGTATCATGCATGAATAGTGCTCGCCGCCCAAAGTTGTCCGAATATTTTCCCGCTCAGACCGAAACGACCGCCTTACTGTCCTATCCAGTATAGTTAAAACCCGTTAGCAATCGATTAACAATTTTGAATAAATCTACAAAAATTGAAACTGAAATTCATACCGAAAATCTGAAATTCCCGGCAAACCGCTGAACGGTTTCGTGCCAATTTCGGATATAACGTACACGGTACCGAGGCCGAGCTATCCTCCGAAAATCAGCCCAAACCGAGCCCGACTCGCCACTGAGTCGACTCGACTCAGTTCGATCGAACACTCCACTAGTTAACCTCCATAACTCCCGATCAACACCACGTCCGGCGACCCACGCTGCCGCAAACCACCAGGAACCTCCATGGTCGCCGTCGCTGCTACCTCAGCCGGCGGCCACCAAGCCAAATCGCAGAACCCCAAACCGAACACGAATCCGCTCGTCCCACACGCGGCTCAGAGTCACGCCACTACAGCAGCGGCCATACCACCAGACTCCGACATGAGTACCACCACCGGCTGCTAGATCACACCAACAGTTGCGGCACGAACCGCCATCACTAGCGCAGCTAGCCACCACCGCACCATCAGCCGTCGTCAATCCCAACCGACGACCCTGTGCGAAACCCTCTCATTCCCTGCTTCAACTTCTCTCTCTCTCTAACCGAATCTATGAGGAAGATAAGAGAGGAGTGGTTCAGTCGCTGAAGACGAGAGAGAGGATTGGGTTAGTTGTACGGAGAACAATCGAGAAGGTACTGGTCTTCTCTCAGTCACACGTGCCATTTATCAGATATATATATATATATGATTTTCTCTAATAATACATATATTTATATATTACCAATACCCATATATATATATATTCAATTAATAATATATATATATATATATATATATATATATATATATATTAAATCCCCAAATAAAATAACACGTGCCCCAAAAATAAACAGGACGTCTAAATAAATAATATAACTGAAATAAATAATCTAGGGTATGAAACCCATATATATATATATATAGATAATCATAATTAAATTCGCATAAACAAAATAAGTCCCGTAAAATATACCGGGGACACTCAAATAATTCTACGTGAGCCCATAAAATTCACGAGTCACCAAATAATAATACGAGCTTAAACAAGTGCTCCGGGTACGAAACTCTTCCACCAATTAAATCCCCGAAAACCCCACGGTACTCCGAATAACTAATAAAGTCCGGAATAAATAATTCGGCTATATAGTCGGATATAAACTAAAATAAATTATGAATCGACTCACAATGTATATCTTGCGCCCCTCGTAAACTCTACAAATAGTCAAGAAATAATATAGGTCAAAATAACTCCGGGTACGAGACTTAACTACCCGATCACCGAAGTTGTCACTAATCTAATCGAATCGAAACCATAAATGCTGAACAAACTAAACGTGTCGTCGAGTCGAAGTACTAAATGCTACAGATTTAAACAAAATCTCATTAACACTTATCACGTACGTATAAACATGAAAAACGAGCATAGTAATACAAATACTCATAAGCACGTAAGCAAACAACTAAGGCACCTAGTGCCACATCAATACACAGGGCATCAACACACAGAGCATGTATATACAAACATAAATAAAACGAGCGAAAGGACTATCAATACTCTTAAGCACGTCAGCTAAACAAGGCACGTACTAACCCCATAACCAGGGGAAACAAAAACGTCGAACCCCTAAAGCACTAACTACCGAACTCAAATCTCTGAGTCGAAGCCCTAAGCGTCAAGCGTCGAAACAAATCCATTTAGTCGATAACACTAGTTGTCAATCATCACAACTCAATCACGTAGTCGATAACAAGAACACACAAACGTTTCACCAAGTCCGAAACTACTAAACATTACTGTCAAGTCACATAATCATCATCAATACTCCACAAAGTTGTTAAGGTGATGATCGCCAAGACGCGTAATCGAATCCAAGCGTAAACGCGAAAAATTTACTCGTAAAATATACAGAGTAACCATGACGTCATGAACAAGTGACGTCATCACCGAAAATAAATCGAGAATAATTCAGAAAAAAAGGGAAAATGAAACGGGGTGTTACAATTACTTTCCTTGTAGTTATTAAATGTATGGATATATATATATATATACATATATGGTGAGAAAGTAATGAAAAAAAAGGGTTACTTTGATAATTATGAGAAATTGTGTGGTGGAAACCTAAAGTTGCAAGTCACTGTTCACTCTCTTTTCAATTGCAATTGTATGTATATTTATATATATATATATATATATATTCGTGTGTGTGATGAGTGAGAAAGGAACGATGACTTGATGGACTTTGACTTTTCAGGCATCGCCTAATACATAGTATCCCAAACATCCCCACCCCCACATATAGACCTCATATATAGTATATATATATATATATATATATATATATATATATATATATATATATATATATATATATATATATATTCACGTGTTTGCAAGAGAGTTTGGTGAGAGAGCTATTGAGGAATGAACTAGAAATTGGGCTATTGAATGGTCGGAGTTGAGCTGGTATGAAAATGGAATTTATAAAAAGTTTTTGTGACCGTGGCAAATATAGCCGGTAGCAAAAGTAAAGTTACTAACCAAGAGAGACGTTGCAAGAGTTAAATGAGACTACAGATTGGTGGGAGGCTACAAGTCGGTCAGGGGCGGTGGTGTACTGGGTATGCAACTCACCACCATCTGCAATTTGTTGGGCGCATGTCTACAAGGCGCCCTCATCCCTTCTGTAAGTGTATAGGCCCCACCACTCGATCACCTCACTCACCTGCCACACCAACGTTTCTCTCACCTCATGTATGGTAGAAAACTTTTCCTTTTCTCTCTCACCTCACTATCTTGTAATACCGTGAATATATATATACTATATATGAGGTCTGTATGTGGGGGTGGGGATGTTTGGGAGACTATGTATTAGGCAATGCCCTAAAAGTCAAAGTTCAGCAAGTCATTATTCTTTTCTCATTCATCATACACACGAATTTATATATATAAATATACATACAATTGCAATTGAAAAGGGAGTGAACAATAGTGACTTGCAACTTTAGGTTTTCACCCACAGAATTTCTCATAATTATCAAAGTAACCCATTTTTTGTCACTTTCTCACCATATATGTATATATATATAAATACATTTAATAACTACAACGAAAGTAATCAAAGTCTCCCCAAATGTGCGCAAGTGTCGGAGGCTCATCAAATGGACATGGGGACTCCCCAAATGTGCACCAAGTATCAGGGGTTCATCAAATGTGTAGGGGGCTCCCTAACGGCTATATCATCCAGGCAAATGTTATATTATTGCTCCAACCCCTATAAAAACCACAACTCATATTTCTCTTCACACCCTTTCCTCATTTTTTTATTTTTGCATTCATGTCGAGGTTTAATCCTCTATCTATGGAGTCTCTATGCTCCAAAGTAAGTGCGGAGAATATTGACTAGTTCCGGTCTCTTTACTCCATCTCCTCTTCCGTTATTCTCCGCACTCCTTCCCCGAATGAGCGGGCGACCTCAAGGATAGCCAGAGAAGTGTGCTTCTATAAGGAAGCATTTATGGTAGGCCTACGCTTTCCCTTGCCAAAATTTATCAGGGACTTCCTTTCATTCTCCAGGCTGGCACCTTCTGAACTTACCCCAAATGTCTGAAGGGTAATGCTTGTTTGTTTACACTTTTGGCACCTGTGTGAGAATGGGGCACTAAGCCTTACTGAGTTCATGAAATTTTTCGCGATACAAAAGAATGGCCAGTGGTTACAGCTCGTTCCCTTGACCGACCCTCTCATATTGGTCGGGATACCCGATAACGCTAAAGGTTGGGCAAATAAATACTTTTTTGTGTCAGATGATGGATGGGAGTTCAATCTTGGAGACCCGGAAGGACAAGAGCCATTCATTCCCCGAAAATGGGGTTCCCCTCGAATTGAAGGTATAGCTCTTGAGGCTACTCTTCCCGTATATATATATAATGAGTCAGCATGTCCAAAGGAAGGGACATTAGGTCACCTTTAGTAGGGGTTACCCCTGTTTGTATATTAATGCCCATGGGATGGGTGGAGTGTCAGATGAGAAATAAGAGAGATAAATGAGTGATCGGGTGTCATATGAGTGTTTGTTTGAGGAGAGCCTGGTGAGTGAGGTGAGCGACAAAGTAGGAGAGAGAGAAAGGTGAGTAGTGGGTCTGCAGATGGGTGATGTTGTTAGTGTGGGGGTGGGGGCGTGTCAAGGTGGGGTTCCATCCTCAGCTCCATTCTTATTATTCACCAGCTTTTTTTCTGACTTGTTTCTTTCTCCTGTTTTTGGTTTAGAAAAATTTATTGCATAACTATCTTTATAAAAATATTTTATGACATCTTTTAAAGACGTAAAAGATGTGACATCCACCAAAATATTTTATGACATCTTTTAAAGACGTAAAAGATGTGACATCCACCATCAACTCAAGCCAACTCAGTAAGTTGAGGGAGGGCTACTTGATACCGGTCACTGTCACGCTCATGTGCCCAACCTAAGATGATGAGAGGGCTTACGACTGCCCTCAGGGTGAGGTGTGCCTCTGTCACTCATTCCTTTTGGATGGACTACGTCTCCCTCTACCCCGCCTGTCAAAGGAAATCCTTGATCATTTTGGTCTTTTTCCTGCACAACTTTTTCCTAACCCATGAAAGACAATACTTGGAGTTGCTTATCTTTGACATATCCGTGGAAACGGATCTATGACCCTCAACGAATTTCTCTCATACTATTCCATTAAGAAGTGTGGCTCTTGGGCCTCCTTCTGACATACATCACCAACTATTGATGCGTAGAATGGTCGGCTGAAAGTGGCGTCGTTCCTATCAAAAACAACAAGTCACTATTGTTCACTCTCTTTTCAATTGCAATTCTATGTATATTTATATATGAAAGTGGCGTCGTTCATATCAAAAACAACAAGTCACTATTGTTCACTCTCTTTTCAATTGCAATTCTATGTATATTTATATATATATTCGTGTGTGTAATGAGTGAGAAAGGAATGATGACTTGATCGACTTTGACTTTTGGAACAATGCTTAATAGATAAGTCTCCCGAACATCCCCACCCCTACATACAAACCTCATATATAGTACATATATATTCACGTGTTTGCAAGAGAGTCTGGTGAGAGATGAGTGAGGTGAGAGAAAAAGTAGGAAAGAGGAAAAAGGAAATTTTTTCTAGCATACATGTATATGTGTGTATAGATAGGCTATACATATACTTACATGACCTGTGAGAAGGGAGTGAGGTGGGAGAAAAGTTGGTATCTGGCAAGAGATTAAGGTGACCCGAGTGGTGGGGCCTATACACTTACAGAAAGGAAGATGGCGCCTTGTAGACATGCGTACAACAAAATGCAGGTGGTGGCAACAAATTGCAGATGTACACGTGCCTAACAAGTTGCATACCCAGTACACCACCCCTCACCGACCTGTAGCCTCCACCAATCCGTAGTCTCATTTAACCCCTTGCAACGGCTCTCTTAATTAGTTACTTTACTTTTGCTACCGGCTATATTTGCAACGGTCACAAAAACTTTCTATAAATTCCATTTTCATACTAGCTCAACTTCGACCCTTCAACAGCCCAATTTCTAGCTCATTCCTCAATAGCTCTCTTATCTCTTCTGCGTCTTTCCGCTTTCTCCTTTCTTGGTCTAGAATTTTTTTTATTGCATAAATATTTTATGGCACCTCCTAAAAATGTAAAAGATGTAATATCCACCATCAAACCGAGCCTACTCAGTAAGTTAATGGAGGGCTACTTGATACCAATCACCGTAGTGCTCTGGTGCCCAACCCAAGACAAGAAAGAGCATGAGCGCCCCTCTGGGTGAGGTGTGCCTCTATCGCTCATTCTTTTTTGGATGGACTACGTCTCCTCTTTTCCCGCCTGTCAAGGGAGATCTTTGATGATTTCGGTCTTTTTCCAGCACGACTTATCCCCAACGCGTGGAAGGAGATACTTGGAGTTGTTTATCTTTGGCATATCTATGGAAACGGGTCTATGACCCTCAACGAGTTTCTTTCCTACTACACTATTAAGAAGTGTGGCTCCTGTGCCTCATTCTCAGCCAGTGTTGTGACACCCCCAAATTTTCATGCATAGGTTTCGCCAGACCCATACACAGAAAATTAGGAGTGTCTACAATTGATAAACATAAGCACGGGTGATAAGATATAAAATAGAGATGTAGTAACATAAATAAGAATCAAAGGTACAACTTATACATAAAAGAGACCACACCCAATACATCCTCAGAATATAATAAGTTTCATACTGTACAACTTGGGAATCCCATAAACGTGGACCCCTAGAACAAATCATATAGGAAGGCATAAGATACCATAAATTTGATCCTACCCTAGGATAGAAAGAATAACCCCTGGATCGAAAGGACAAGCGAGCAAGACTTCAACCTTACGGATGGAATTGTCGAGGACCTGAAATAACAACAAAGGTGGGTCAAACCTACGAGCAAATACAACTCTACATGATCCCAAACATAGTACCAAGATCCATCTCCTTTCCCAGTGACACCCAAAATTATAATATAAATAATAATAATAATATATTTAACTATAATCATAGTCACTGATATACCACCATATAATAGGTATAAGAATCTATTTTCTCCATGTCAAATTTGTCCAACATTTCCATACCCAACTATAATCACGTACCCGACAAATCAATCATGTCGTGACAACTCAATTATGTCTCGTGGTACTAGTGAGACTGCGTTTATTTGTCAGCCTCCTTATGGTTCCTTCTAACTCCCCCAACCATAATTATTTAATTAAATCTTATGATTTTACAAAATTATTAATTCACTTGTATTCTTTACTCGATAACGTATAACAATTTATAACGTCGAGTCTTGGGGGTTCAGGGGGGGGGGGGGGGGGGGGGGGCAGAAAATACAATATTTTATAAGATCAAAAATTTTCATTTATACGATCGAATATACGTATTTTAGTATAATTCGTGGTGAATCATAATAACATATAAATCAATGAACAAAGAAAATAGAGAAAAACAATTACATAATATAAGCAGTGTTTCTCTAATGACATTGTTTAAATTCATTGTCAACATTGAAACCTAAAATATTTTCATATTCAGATTTCTATATGTAGTTCAAATCATATACCTCAACATAATTCATAATAACAAAACATATACGTAAGCTCACAGATCTATACATTTACACATAAATCCATACACGTCTATTTACACAGAATATAATACCCATCATATATATGCATGGACATGAATATAGTAAAACATATCTGTACAAATAACTACAAATAAATGTATATACATATAAACAGAATATATACTATCATATGTAGTCATGAATCAAAACCTACGATAACCGATCTATACATGAGTGGTTATATATATATCACAAATCTATACATATACACATGATCTATACATATATGTATAACAATATATATATAATCATATATATACGTAAATACAAACATATTATAATGGATCTATACATATGTTTTCACATAACTGCGGATCTATACATACATGCTCATATAGCTACTGATCTATACATATAACAATATAGCTACGGATCTATACATACATGCTCATATAACTACGGATCTATACATATAGACATATAGCTACGGATCTACACATACAACTACGGATCTACACATACATGTTCATATAACTACATATCAATATATATTTGAACATGTTAATACTCATAAGTATACATATACAAAATTAATGTATAACAATTTATAGGAGCACCAAACAAAGGTTACGAATTTTAGTACAAAGAGAAAGAGTAGAACATATGTCTTGCCTGATTTGGAGAGCTTATACCACCATAAATCCGGATCCGATCCAACCTTAACCTCTTAACCCTCACAATTTTGGGGGGAAATGATGAAGAAGAAGTAGTAGTAGAGAATGAGATGATAGCACAATCTAAAGTTAATGATGTATATATAGTAGAAGCTAGGTTTAGGTAGATTACTAGAATGCCCCCAGATCTACCAAAATCACAAAAGTGTCATAACCATAATGACTACCATGCCTCTTAATAATTCATCTATTTACGAAACATACTTAGCCTTCATAAAATGACTAGAGTACCCTTACTCAAAAATCTAAATACCCAACATGTCATCTGAAATAAATAACTAAATAAAATAATCATTATTTAAATACAATGTATTATAAAAGTGAAGGGCCTCCCGCAGTCTGTATCAGACAACAACAAGGGTTGGTTTGATCAATTTTTCTTTGCTAGGGGAGATGGATGGGAGTTTCTGGGTGCTGACAGCGAGGCAAAAAATGGCCCATCTGTTCCCAGGCAGCCGGGCTCCCTTGACCAAGCCAGTAAACTCTTTCTTTAAACACGTATATGTACATGCCATTACCGACACCTCTTCTTCTTTCTTCTTTAATACGTAAACACATTCCAGCCGACCCTTATTGCAAGAGGGAATCAGGCTGGAGAATGCAAAAGCTTTCTTGGCTGGCCACAAGAGGGATATCCTGCTTCCAGCCACCCTATCCACGTTCTGCCTCAGCCTCCATGGCGACAATATTCCATACATAGTACATTTTCCTTCCCCGAGTAGGACTACCGCCTCTCCGAGCGACAGAAGTACATCGACGTCGCCACCCAGTCTAGATTTTTGTTCTCCTCCTGGTGGCTCTAGTGCAAGTATATTTGTTTTTATTTTTTCAAAGTTGAAACTTTATTTTTGCCTCGTGTGGTATACCCTTATTTCTTCATGTATACAGGGGTGACTGGTAGGTTCAGTTAGAGTGACCTCGACCGTGCTTTGAAGAAGCGCAAGGCAAAGTCTCCCATGCAGATGGGTTCTTCACCAGTACCTTGTTTTCCTTCCCTGACGCCTAGTCAGGATACCTACCCCATCTCATAGCTTCAGTCGAGGGCACCATCGGGTCAGGGTCATCCCATCAGGACCTTCGACCTTGATTTGACTTTGGAGACCGGCCACATGGGATCCAGTTTCATTCAACCTGGGTTTGGTCAGGCAAGAGTGATTGGAGGTCAGCCCGCCTTCGAGCAATCCTGCCTCGAGCAACTTGGGTTTGGTTTTGGGCTTCCTGGCTCCTTTTCCGCTCCCGAGTCAGAGTCTTCCACTGGTGGCATTGTGATGAGCAGCTTGAAGGTGGCCAACCAGAGGTTTTGTAACTTTCTGATGGACGAAGATCTTCATTCATTTGGGAGTTATTCTACTATGGAGATGTACCAGCAGTCCATGTTTGATATTGGACGGGTTAGTATTTCATATGTGAAATGAACATGGTCCCCATTTTCTCTACTACGTACCCTTTATGTCGGCGTACTTCTGCCGCTCAGAGAGGCGGTAGTCCTACTCGGGGAAGGAAGACGCACTATGTATGGAATACTGTCACCATGGAGGCTGAGCCAAAACGTAGACAGGGCAGCTGGAGCCAGGATATCCCTCTTGTGGCCAGCCAAGAAAGCTTTTGCATCCAGGCAAAGGCTATATTATTGCTCCAACCCCTATAAAAACCACAAATCATACTTCTCTTCACATCCAGTGGCCTTTCGTCACACCCTTTCCTCATTTTTTCATTTTTACATTCATGTCGAGGTTTAATCCTCCATCTTTAGAGTCTCTATGCTCCAAAGTGAGTGCAACGGATATTGACCAGTTCTGCTCTCTTTAGTCCATCCCCTCTTCTGTTATTCTCCGCGCTCCTTCGCCGAATGAGCGGGCGACCTCAGGGATATGCGGCGAGTGTGCTTCTATAAGGAAGCATTTGTGGTAGGCCTACACTTTCCCTTGTCAAAATTTATAAGGGAATTCCTTTCATTCTCCAGGCTGGCACCTTCTCAACTTACCCCAAATGTCTGGAGGGTAATGCTTGCTTGTTGACACCTATCCCCTTTGATGAGCCCCTGACACTTTGGGGAGTCCCATGTACCTTTGATGAGCCCCTGACACTTGGCGCCCATTTAGGGAGTCCCCATGTACCTTTGGTAAGCTCGTGACACTTGGCTCCTGCCCCGACGACACCAGACACCTGCCTCGACGATATTAGGCACCTGCCCCGACAACACTTTGCACCTGCCCTGATGACACTAGGCTCATGCCCTACACATTTGGTGACTATCAACATTTGGCTCCTGCCCTGCACATTTAGTGATTATCCAGGGGTTGAGTTGAAAGTCCACCCTGACCTGCAAATTTGGTGACTATCCAGGTGGCCTAGGTAAGGTCATTTTAAAAATGAAATGTTCTCTGGGGAGAGAGTTGAACCCCAGGAGCTCAAGCTCAACTCCAAATCTTTCAACCAGTTGGACTAGTTAACACTTGTGCTAAATATTCACAGATTATTATATTTGTACAGTTGTTGAATACTCTACATAAAGAGAGAGAGAGAGAGAGAGAGAGAAAGAAGAAAAAAGATGAGGCAAAATTCTACTATCCTAAAACTTTGTGTTCCCAACCCAAAGCAAGCTACCATGGGAACAAGGGGCAACTAATAGGGATCATACCTCAACTGATAAGAATAAACCCGCGCCCCAATTTGGATAGCTACGTGTCCATCCTTATCTTGGATTAATATAAGTTTAACACATGATTTAGTAATGGAATAGAATGACAAAGGGCGTTTTAAGAATATAATTGTTTCAAAAAAACTTACAATTCTCATTCCATCCATTCATACATTATAAACTTAGCTAAGAAACTCGAAACCACTTAAGTTCCCTTGTAATATAATAACAATGGAGCGTTGCTCCTGAAGTTTACCATAAGGCTTTGAAAAGATTGTGTTGTGGGAAATTCACCAACTCACCATGGTTGCATTCGGACTGAATTGGGAAACTGAATTGGGAGTTTCGAAAAATTACAAATAAAAAATGAAACCGAAAGATACTAAAAATTAGGCAATTAGACTGAATAGGGAGTTTCGAAAAATCGCAAATAAAAATTAAAAATGAAAAATGAAAGGGAAAGATACTAAAAATTAGTAGTATGTAAAAAGATACATATGCAGAAGTAATTTCTACAAAAAGATATATGCTATTAAAGGCAGTTTTTCTACCCACTACTATGTCATGACTGTAATAGCTATTCTATTAAATTTTTGGGATAATTTCATTTACACCCCCGAAGTTTATCCTATCTTTATTTTGATCTGCTCAGGTTTGCATATCTTCATTTACACTCCCTACTGTTCAATATTCTCATCACTTAGACCCCCCTGAATGATGACATCAGCTTGAATTTTTTTAAAAACTCCTAAACTACCCTCAATGTGTTATCCTTGTTCTGTTTGGAAACAAGGATAATGCTTTTATCAATTAGACCCCTCCCATCAGTTAATAATTTAATTTGTATTAAATTTTCAAAATATATATATTAAAATTTGAAAAATATTATAAATTCGAAAATAAATATAAAATTAAAAAATATATAAATTTCAAAATTATTTTTTTTTTCAAAAAAACATATTAAATTTCGAAAATAAATATAAAAATCACAAAAAACATAAAAAATTTGAAACAAATATATAAAATTCAAAAAAAACATATAAAATTCAAAAATATATATTAAATTTTTTAAAAAATTATAAAATCGAAAATAAATAAAAAATAAAAAATAAATATAAATTTTGAATTTTTTTTTAAAAACATATTAAATTCAAGACAAATATATAAAATTAAAAAAAAAACATATAAAATTCTAATAATATATATTAAATTTAGAAAATAATTAGAAAATTAGAAAAAAATATAAAAAATTTGAAAATAAATATAAAATTCAAAAATGTATATATTAAATTTCAAAAATAAAAACTAAATTCGAAAATAAATATAAAACTAAAAAAACATTTTTTTTTTCTCTCTCTCTCTCTCTCTCTCTCAGACTCACACACACACATATATATATAGATCTATACATATATATATACACACACATATATATATAGATCTATACATATATCTATATATGTATGTATATATATTCGGTGCCGACCCTTCCCACCACCTCCCCGTCGGCTCTCGCCGACGCCGCCCCCGTCCCACCGCCTCCCCGTCGGCGCCGCCCCCTTCCCACCACCACCTCCCCCTATTTTCGACCGATGGGTCGAAAATATGTGTGTGTATATATATATATGTATAGATCTATATATATTTGTGTGTGTGTATATATATGTGTGTGTGCGTCTATGTGTGTGTGTGTGTGTGAGTCTGAGAGAGGAGAGAGAGAGAGAGATAAATAAATTTAAATTGAATAAATGTTGGGGTTAGGGTTGGGGTGTGTTTGGTTTGAGAGTTAAATTGATTTTAAGGGCGTGTTTGGTTTAGGGTTTAAATTGATTTAAGGAGTGTTTGGTATAAGGGTATTTTAGATATTTCACATCATGAGGGGGTGTAAATGAAGATATGCAAACCTGAAGAGATGTAAGTGATGATAGGACAAACCTTAGGGGGTGTAAATGAAGTTATCCCTAAATTTTTATACTGTCTATCAGTCGTAGTGTTATTTGAACTTTATTTGGAATCAACCGTGTAAGGTTGTCCAATAAGTGTGGACATCGATTTCATCCAACATCAATGGTAGTTAGTATTCTCCAATATATGACTTCCTAAATACTTTTTGGGTTAATTTCATTTACACCCCCTAAAATATGTCTTTATTTCAATCAGATTTCTCACATTTGAGTATTTTCATTTACACCCCATGGATTTGAAAGTATCGTCATTTACACCCCTTGAAGTATGACATCAGCCTGAAATTTTATTTTAATACCTAAACTACCCTTCATGTTATCCAGGTTGTGTTTGGAAAAAAGGATTGAGTTTTTTTTATCAATTTGACCCACTCATTTTATAATTTACCCAAATATTCTTTATTTTTATTTTTATCAAATAATATATATAAAAACTAATAAAAATATGAAAACTAATAAATATATATTAAAATAATACAAGAAAACTGAAAATTTATAATTAAAATTAGTAAATATATATAATGATGTATTTATTCGATATAAAAAAAAGTGAACAAATATACAATGAAGAAAAGGTTAAAAAATATAAAAGTCAAAGATAAACACTTAAAAATAATTTAAATGTACATATATTTATGAGATATTTATTGAAACTAAAATACTTTATTGGCGTGTATAAACTATTTTTTTTTTAAAAAAATTATATTTAAACTAAAAGAAACTTGGAAAAATTAGCAATTTTTTTTCAAAGTTTCCGTTGTTTTTTTGGGGGGGGGGGGTCCTATCTTTTCACCAAAACTTGTATATATATTTATGAGATATTTATTGAAACTAATATACTATATTGGTGTGTATATATTTAACTATTTTTTTTTGAAAAAATATATTTAAACTAAATTAAACTTGAAAAATAAATCCTAAAAAAAATGAAAAAATTTAAATGTACATATATTTATGAGATATTTATTGAAAATAATATACTATATTGGTGTGTGTACATATTCAACTAATTGTTTTTCAAACACAAATATTTAAACTAAAGGAAACTCGGGGAGAGTGATTGAAGGTCAAATTGTGGAGGGGTAGTGCTTGATTTGGGAGATTTGAAATGGCTTGTTGACCAGAATGTGAATGTTGGGGTTTGGGGTTCATGTGGAGTGCCTCAAAAGGTTGTGTCGGAGTGGGGCGGGTGGCAGTGGACAGATGGGGAAGCTGTTGGGGAGGTTTAATGGTAGGCTTTGGCTAATTAGAACTGCTACTTGGGAGCCAACGGAATGTGAGATTGAGAGTGAAATTGAACATTGTGGAGTTTGGGAGAAGTGGGTTGCGAATTTTGGTGGAGCTGATGAGGGTTGGGTGGTGGTGGTGGAGACAAAATTAGGGTTTTTAGAGAGAGAAAGTAGGGAGGGAAGGGTTTGTGTGGCGGGTTGGGTGGGGGCGGGGTGGGGGTGTTTGGATAGATGGTTAGGAATGTTTAGATATAGGATTAATATTATTCTAAAATTAAATTGATTTAAGAGGTGTTTGGCTTAAAAATTTTTTAGACATTTCATACCATGAGGTGTAATGAAGATACTCAAATGTGGGGGTCTAATTGAAATAAAGACATATTTCAAGGGGTGTAAATGAAATTAACCCATACTTTTTCCTTCTATGTAATAACAGAACATACCAATAACTACGTACATATTTATGGAGGAGTAATCATCCCGGTAACTATCAACATTTATACAGTACCTATTATAAATTTAAAACTGCTAGTATGGTGCTTAAAATTTAGTTTTAGTAGTGTGGATGCATGCATGCTTAGAGGTCCCCTTGTCATACTATCATTGTGTTTTAAAATCAGTATTACTGATGTGAAAGGCAGGCTTCACACATTTGTCATATTATCATTGTGTTATACAATTAGTTTTAACCGTGTGGATTGCATGATTCAATACTCAATAGCATATTAAGAGAGTAACAAACTAATATTTGAGGAATACAAATTGGCGGTTATAAAGAAATCGAAATTATGAGTTTTTGCTCCATTCAATACTTGAACATTTTAGAGCTTCATGGGAGCACAGAAATTTTTACATAAGAAAGTTATATTTTTTATGTATAATAATTTGATTAGTTTATAATGCTGAGATAGAGGGGCCAAAAAGGGTAGATAATTATTTAACTATATTACCTTAAAGGAGAAAAGGAAGCTTGAATAGGGCGATACACTCGTTTCCCTAAACTGAATTGAAGGAATTTCATGCACGTAGGTGCAGTTTTGGATGGGAAATAAAGCTCAAGTCTACAAGATTTACAAGATTTTCCAAAGTTGGGGGCTAAGATCCGATGAGTGGCAGCTCCAGATAGTTTTGCCTCCATAGTTGTTCAAAAAATAAAGAGAAACGAGATGTATTTTAAACAAAGACACTAATTCCTTGCTTGCGACGCAGTGGAGATAAATTTTACTCAAAACGATTATATTACTTATACTTGCACTTTCTTAGTTTATCATATAAATAGTGCTTTCGAGAAACAAATTATGCTAGTGGCGGTGTAAGTGGGTGGGTGGATTGGTGGTCGTGTCAGTAGGTGGGTGGAATGGCTGGGGGTAGGAAAACAAATAAAAGACAGTAAGAAAATAACAAGAGCAATAGTGGAGGACCGTAAGAAAGGAACAAAAGTAATGTGGTGGACTGTAAGAAAGAAACAGGATGGCAACAGTGGTGGTTTGGGAGTACTGAACAGACAAATGACGGTGGTCGGGTTGGTGACAGAAACGGACAAATGATGGTGGTGTGGTGGCGGTTGTGAGTTTATGCGCCCTAAGAATGTATGAGTGAAAGGGAGCTATTTCAACAAAAAGCCTAGATAAAATAAGTGTCTCTTTACAATGACCACGCCCAACTATTTCAATGTTTAGTACCCATTACTTAGACTAGCTACTTTAAACCACTAACAATGCCATCTTCTATATTTCTCATATTCATTTCACAAAAAAAAAAAAAAAGTAAAAAATAAATAAAAAGTATTCTACTTGCACTTCTTTCGTTAGAGGCATGATCCAATCACCATACAGATTGCCAACTAAAGTCGGTTTGATCTTATACACTTGATTGACTGCTCAATTTTCACCTCCTGGCCATACACCTTTGCCTTCATTTCAACACGACTTCTTCACTGCCGCTTCCACTGTCTCATATGTCAGTAGTGCCATAAGTTGAGCCCTGTCCTGCAAGACCAATGTCCCCAGCACAGGATTTATAAATGGAGAAAGTGGAGCATAGGTAATATTAGCAAATGCAAATAAAGAGAATGAGCCGAAGTCATATAGACTATAGAGGATGAAGCATACTTTCGCTTTGATGGCTGCCTCATAGTCCGCTGGGAATTCTCTGAATTTCGCTTCAGCAACAAATTTGCCGCAGTGAATTCTTTTAGAGAGTGCATGCAACCATTATGAAGACGAAAAAACAGTCCACCAGAAGATAAGTGAGGCAGAGCATTTAGCATAAGTCATATATGAAGAAAATGATACGAATATCTTGGTTATTTGATTTGTGCAATTTAGTTTTGGTTTAATTAGTATACCACTACACTGCCTTGTTCATACGTCGCTAAGACTACCGAAGGCTGAAGTAATATTATACACAAACGCTACACATTGCATAAATTGACTCCAATTTCTAATATTACTGAGGATTCAAAGTATAGTTATCTATTTCACTCAGTGTGACAGAATGAGAGAACAAATAAAGTCCATAAACGAATGCACTAAAGTATTTTAGTGCATATGAGTGACATTCCCCTGTTTAACAGTTCAAAGTAGATAGAAATACTAATTTCTCAATGAAATCAGCTCAAACAATACCTGTAAACACATGGTATCACACACCGCGGCCGAGCCGCAATTGCCATCATCCCCACCTTTTACCATTCGTGGAAACAGATTTTGGAAATACATATTCCGAACCTTGTTGCTTATGTTGATTGCATCAGCACAAGGATGCAAAACCTAATAATAAGTCGGATCAAATGACAGATGATATCAGCTAATGAAGCAACAACTCAGCACCACTGCTGGTAGAAATGTTTTCTTCAGATGTATGAGGGAGGAACACGACTCATTACATCAATCAAATTTGATAATCAAGTGCAGTTCAACTAGAATGTAGAAACAAGTCAAAATTGTAATAGATCACATTCTTTCAGAGGTACGTGCATGAGATGTCAAGATGCTGACCAAACTGGCCATCATCTTCACCAACCAGTAGAATAACGATAAGAGAATCTCAAGTAGTCTCAGTTACCTGTGGGGTATTGCAAAGGTGGAAGCATTGGTTCTGGTAAGTCTGCTGGAAAGAACGGATGCTCATCCCGGCTCCTATACCTGCGGACCTAAAATGTATGGGAAAATCCGTTTAAAACACTTGACAGCATCATTCTGATTTTCTATAGTTCATAACAAGATAAAAGCGCTATGGAAATTCAGTAACCTGGGCGTGTAGCTTTTGAGTTTGCTTTACCATATACTCAACCAACGAACCACTGAAGTCATCCATGGAGCATGCATTGGGATAATAGGTGTCTGCATTATAAGAATATTGTGCACTCTCTAAAATGCTACAGATAATGCTATCTTCTTGACGGATAAGAGAGTGTCTTATACTCTCTAGCCCTCGCTCCCATCCACCCTTTTCTTACTTAAAAATCTATGTGAGAAAGAAATACGAAGTCAGAGATTGGTATCTACCTTATAAATTCAATAATGCAGAACAAAAACCTTTGTAGTTAATAGTATATTCAGTGAAGAACCACAAACATACTACACTTTGCTCATCACGATACAACAACATACTTTCAATTAAGCATGAGTATCATATATGTGGAAATGCCTTGCAGTATGCTTGTATTGTTTATACTGTAATGTTTCATGAGAACCTAAACCAATAGCAACTGTTTTTTCTATACAGATATATATATGATGCAATATTTTGTTATTTAGTGCCACTTCCAATGTTAAAAAGATTTTTTATGGGGAAATTTAAACAGAAGATTATCAGTGTACATCATCTGAGATTTCTGAAATTATTTACAAATACTTGCCAAAGGGCCCAAACAAATTTAAATTTCAACAAGTTTTACAGCCAAAAAATCAATTTTGAAGCAAATGAATGTAGACAGTGCATGCAAATGCTTGTATATCATCAAAGTTTGTATGTGTTGGTGAAATAACAAACTAATGTCCTGATTTTACCCAGTGATATGGAAAAAATTTGTAGCATGCTAGCCGATGCCAGCTCACCCACAAAGAGAGAGATGGAGTGAGCATAGAACAATATATGACCATAACATATGAGATTAAGATGCATGTCAATATATATCCAAAACACGACATTGGCAACAAAAACAAATCTTAATTCCAATTATTAGTTGTAGAACAGACATGGTTTACTATTTACCATAAAAAGGTCAACAATTAAATTTACCACAAAACATGCAAAGAACGGCATCCTTTTTATCGAGCATAATTTAATTGTAGCTAAATTTGGAACTCAGTCACAAAATGCAGAGATAGAGGGGCCAAAAAGGGTAGATAATTATCTAATTGTATTACCTTAAAGTTAAAAATGAAGCTTGAATAGAGAAATGCCCTCGTTTTCCTAAACTGAATTGAAGGAATTTCATGCACGTAGGTGCAGCTTTGGATGAGAAATAAAGCTCAAGTCTACAAGATTTTTCAAAGTTGGGGGTTAAGATCTAATGAGTGGCAGCTTTAAATAGCTTTGCCTCCATAATTGTTCAAAAAATAAAGAGAGACGAGATGGATTTCAAACAAAGAGACTATTTCCTTGGTTGCAACGCAGTGGAGATCAATTTACTCAAAACAATTAGATTACTTGTACTTGCACTTTGTTACTTTATCGTATAAATACTACTTTCGATATACAAATGGTGCTAGTGGCGGTGTCGGTAGGTTGATGAATAAGTTGGGGGTAGGGAAACAAACAAAAGACGGTAAGAAAGGAACAAGAACAATAGTTGTGGATGGTAAGAAAGGAACAAGAGCAACAAAAGAAAGGAATAAGATGGCAGTGGTGGTGGTTTAGGAGTACCGAAACGGACAAATGACGGTGGTTGATGGTAATTGCGGATCAGCAGCAGTATGTGACACAATATATTTACATGTATTGTTTGAGATGATTTCAGTGAGGTATAAATAACTTTTAAATAACTCCGGTGTAAAGTATTTTAGCTACATTTGTTTTAGAGCTCGTTTGTTCTTTCCTTTCGTCACACTAATGTCATGTTTGGTACGCAAGAATGGAATGGAATGAATGGGCAATTCATTCCATTCCTTTGTTTGGTACAATATAATGAATGAGAATGATCATTCTCAATAAATGAAAATTCATTCCCTGGAATGAAATTTCATTCCATTACTAAAGTTACGGAACGGTCATTCCATTCCTTTAGTAATGTTTTTAAAATATAAAATTACTAAATAACCCTTGCACCTTTTAAATAAACAAACCACCATCTCCTCCTCCACCACCACCACCACGACCTCCATTGCTTTCTACCACAACCATCGACACACCTTTCACTACCACCATCTCCATTTACCTTCACCACCATTTTCACTTTCATTCTCTTCTACCAATACACCACCACCACAACTATTATCTTCCACCATCATCACCACCTTCCACCACCACATCACCACTTTCCACCATCACCATCACCATCATCACTTTCCACTACCACCACATCCATTGTTGTCACCACTATTCTCATTTACATTCCACTATTTTTTTTATAAAAATAATTAGATAGTAATATTATATTATTAAAAGGGGTACTTTTGGAAAAAAATATTTTTAAGATTATTCCATGACTAATGTGTTCCTTTTGCAACCAAATAATAGAATGAGAATGGTCATTCTATTCCATTATCATTCTCATTCCATTCCACCGTACCAAACGTAACCTCAATGATAAAGATAACTGTTCACAGTAATGCTAGAAATTGAATTTCTACGTATATGGATTTCTTTGATCCTCGCTCACTCATGGTTTACCATGATCAAGTTGTAATTATGGAAAATGCACGGTAATGAGATCCACCACCGTCATTTGTCCGTTTCGGTACTCCCAAACCACCACCACTTCATCTTGTTCTTTTCTTACTGACCACCGTTGTTGCTCTTGTTCCTTTCTTACCGTCCACAACTATTGCTCTTGTTCCTTTCTTACCGTATTTTGTTTGTTTCCCTACCCCCAACCAATCCACCCACTCACTGACACCGCCACTAGCATAATTTGTTTGTCGAAAGTTGTACTTATATGATAAAATAACAAAGTGCAATTATAAGTAATCTAATCGTTTTGAGCAAACTGATCTCCACTGTGTTGCAACCAAGGAAGTAGTCTCTTTCTTTAAAATCTATCTCGTCTCTCTTTATTTTTTGAACAACTATGGAGGCAAAATTATTTGGAGCTGCCACTCATCGGATCTTAACCCCCAACTTTAAAAGATCTTGTAAACTTGAGCTTTATTTTTCATCAAAGCTGCACCTACGTGCATGAAATTCCTTCAATTCAGGTTAAGAAAATGAGAGCATTGCCCTATTCAAGCTTCTTTTTCTCCTTTAAGGTAATACACTTAGATAATTATCTACCCTTTTTGGCCCCTCTATCACTGTATTTTGTGATTGATTTATAAATTTAGCTACAATTAAATTATGCTCGATTAAAATGTTGTCGTTCTTTGCATGTTTTGTGGTAAATTTAATTGTTGACCTTTCTATGGTAAATATTAAACCATGTCTGTTCTACAACTAATAATTGGAATCAAGATTTTGTTTGCCAATTTCATGTTTTGGATATATATTGACATGCATCTCAATCTCATATGTTATGGTCATATATTGTTATATTCTCACTCCCTCTCTCTCTCTTCTCTTTGTGGGTGAGCTGGCATCGGCCAACATGCTACAAAAAATTTCCATATCACTGGGTAAAATCAAGACATTAGTATGTTATTTCACCAACACATACAAACTTTGATGATATACAAGCATTTGCATGCATTGTCTGCATTCATTTGCTTCAAAATTGATTTTTAGCCAGATTGTGTTAGAAAAAAGTCTTATTCTCCAAGGAATTGTAATCATTGTTATCCAGGGAATCGAATTGTGGCTCTGAAGCTCAACGAAGTCAAAGCCCTTTCACCGTTGACCTAGTAACAAGCCATGGAGTTCTCTCTGTCCTCCCTTTACTTGAACTGGACTTTTCCGAAAAGGTGCTTTGCTCTATATGCTGGCTCACCCGGTCAAGCGCTTGGCTAAAAAAGACTCGAAGGCATTCCTCAGGCTCATGAACAATACTTTCAATAGCATTTCCATAAGCTATCGCTTACTCAACTTGCACAAAGCTTCTGAAGTCGCTTTGCCTTCCCTACAATTTCCTATGAAACTTGACTGACCTCTTAGGGCTTTTCATGATCTCCACAGGCATAGAAAGAAGCACAAGGTCATCATCATGTTGTGCTTTCAAAGTCTCTTGAAGACGTAGATATGCAAGGGGATCTTCTTTATTTTATTTGGTATCAGAGGGCTCCTTTCCGCCCTATAGTTAAGAGTTCAGCCTTATGAGGAGAGAGAGATGTAGCCTCTTGAGGATGTGGATGTGCTTGAAAACTGGAGAGCGTTTAGGGGTTGGTTAAACACTGATGGCAAGAAGAAATCTTACACAAAGTAGTCGCGGGTTACGTATATAGAGAAAACGCTAGAGGAAGAGTTTTGTACCTGGTGGTGGGAATTTCTATTATTGTAATATCTCTACATGATTAAAGTGAAATATTTTCTCATCCATAGGCATAGCCCAATATAGGGTAAAGTTAAACCATGGAAATCTTGTGTTTTGTTCTTTGTGGACTCTTTTATATTCTTCTTTGTCATTTGTTGCTTTCGCTACACCCCAACAAAAGCCTCTGCTAGAGTGATTTACTTAATATCCAACCGCAACATTTCACCTTCCCCTTGAGATAAGCAACTTCAAATTGTGACCAAACACAACATACGCTAGAGTACTCCACATGATATCCAGATTGATTTTGTTTCTCCTTTCTTTTCCTTAGCACTAATAGCTCATAATAAATCTACACACATTTCATAAAATATAACATTACCCAGTTCTAGTATGACTGAATCTTGACATGGGAAGATTAAGAGACAGGCCTGACTTCCCTTATTCAACAAAAGTGAGTTTTTTACAACTTCAACACACGTCAGTGAAAATGATACTGACAAACACAGATTGATTAAATGATTCATATGTTTTCATTTGAGACAAAGACCTCTATCAATTCAGAAAAGTATAAGATGTCACATTTCTTCCATTATATACAAATACATATATATATATATATATATATATATATATATATTGTTTTATGTTTAAACCTGCCATTTCATTATTATTCCATTTAACATGTCATTTATAGAAACATTCATACACCTTTAAGTTCTCCAACAATTAGCAAAAACTCATCCAACCGGAAAAGACCCAATAATCCTAACAAATGAAAAATTGAAACAACAGAAAAAAGCCAAAAAAATATTGAAAAATGTTTTCATACAATGAGGCCTTCGGTGTCAGAGAATCACGCTCCAAACAAAACAGAAACCTTTTCAATTAATAGTTTGTTTTCATTTAATACAGGGAAAAACATGTAACGTATAGCCATTTAATCCAGAAGCATACCTTTTAGCAAGCATGACTGTCAAATATACGCAAATGCCTCGCTGTCTTCTTGTATATTCTGATGCTCATGAGGACCTTGACCAATAGCAACTCTTTTTCTGACTTTCTAACAAGCATGCGTTTGAAATAATTGGAAATGCCTCGTTCCGACCCCTGCCCACCTACCTGCGAAGTTACAAAAGTTCATATCAGCATAGCTGCATAGGCACGTGCAAGAAAAGCAAGACAAATCTTTTAAATCTTCTAAGGTGTAATTGCTCTTCACTACATAGCAATAAATAAATAAATAATCGTGCTACTTGAGATCCATCGTGTGTTTGTCACTTCTCCTGAATCAACCCATCAATGTGTCGGATTTAGCCCAAAATTCGATTCAGTTAACAAATGTATATCAAATATATGACATAATAATCTTTGGTGCACGCATGTCTTTAAACATTCAATAAATGATACTGTCTACTTAAGAATTAATCATGTACAGAATCAAAATATGTAAATTTTTCACTCTTTTTTTAAAGTTATTTTCTTTCCTTGAGTGATTTTTCTCTTCTTCCTTTTTCCCCTTTTACATAAGAATCAAATGTTTGATCTTTTATTCTCTTTCATTATTCGTAGATTTTGCTCATCTCTATCAAAAGGCATATCTAATAAATAGCAAATCAAATATAGAATGACTAACATTATTGTTAAGAATATATTGTTAATTTAAAATGATTTTTTTAGAAAAATTGTAGTTGAAACTGTTATTGTTCATTTTGTATGGTAAATATTATACCCCAACTTTTTATTCTACAGCGACCAATTGGTCTTGAGATGGTCATTTTTTATGTCTAGCCAAAAATCACCAAGTGGGCACAGTTCAAATAACCCCTATTCTCTATCATAAATTCACAATCAAAACCCACCAAGAAAAACAGATCAAAAAATGAAAAACACAGAATATAAGCAAGAGAAGACTAAAAATTCAATAAATTTACAACCAAAACTTCAAAAAAAAAAAAAAAAATAGAAAATATATACAAACAGTGATGTTGGTGACTCCTCGGCCTTCTTGGGATGTCAATGGCTTCCAACTTTGATGCTCGGTCTCTCTCTCTCTAAATTCATTTATCACTCTATATCTATAGGTGTGGTTTAAACGGAGTGTCGAAGTCTCAACTCTGGTTAAAAGCTATATACGGTTCCCAATTAAGAAAATTTGCTAACACCGGAGGGTGTTTATAATATAGGAGTGATCTAAGATTAGATTATATATGTGTTTGTTTTTTAAAATTTGAGTAATTGTGTAAATGTAATTTAGGTGTAATCTAAGATGAGATTATGTTTTAGGAACTGAGTAAATTGGTTGAAAGCACAGGTTATTAATGTAATTCAGCTGTAATCTAGATGAGATTATGTATTTGATTCTCAAAAATTGTAAAATATGATGCAGGTAGGAACAAATTTAATAAGTAGGGATAAGCCTATTTATTATGTCATTAATGTCTTTTTGTGTACCAACTAATGCTTGTTAGGCACCCAAACATTTTGTTTTTTTCCCCTTTAAAGATAAAAATAAATTCATCTTATGTTTTGTGAGGCAACAAATGTTTTGTACTTTTTTCTTTTGTTTGTTAGGCACAGAAAGTTTTGAACATTTTTTGTTTTTGTTAGGCACAAAATGTTTTGTACTTTTTTTTTTTTAAAGTTAAAAATAATATTTGAAGGACAATACTTGTTTTAAGTCATATAAATAATAATTTTTTATTTATATTTGATATGACCCAATTAATTATTGACACGTGTCTAAATATATGTAATTAATAATTTAAAATTAAGGATTTCAATCTAATCTCAAGATTCTTCATCTTCACAATATCTATAAACCTATATATATATATATTCACCTTTTTCATCTTCATGAGCCAATATATATAACAACACATCTCCATATCCGTACACGTATGTAATCATCAGCAACTCCAATCTTACTACTCTTCACATAACATCCAATATCAAATAGAATTCTTTTGCTAGCGATCTCCTTCTCTTGTCCACCCTAGGAATTCGTATCTCAACCTCTATTAATGGAAAGAAATTATAATTTTGATTTGATTTGACAAATATATTGGAATAATTATAATTTTAAATCTTTTGAGACATGTAGTATTATTTGATTGGACCACATTAGGTGTAAATAAGAAGTTCCTATTGATATGGCTTAAAACAAGTATTGCCATGGTTTTTAGTATATTTGATAAGGTAAAATTTATTATAAAAATTTTGAAATAAAAAATAGGAAAATTAATGACCAGTTTATAGATGTTATTTAAGAGATTTGAAAAGAATTATTTTTATTTTTTTGTTTTAAAGTAAAAGCACTTAATTGGTGTTTTGCCTTTCGGCTATTTTTCAATCATTTTATGTATGTGTAGAATAACATGCTTGATTTCTTCAGCTGAAACAGGCCTCTGCATCCACTCCCTTTGTTGATCAGAAAAAAGCTTGATAAACTGATTAACATCCTCAATGTTTTCCTCTTCAACAGATTTAGCAAACAGGTCTTTGTAATATTTAATAATCAAATCCTTAATATCACAATGATTCCTAGAAATAGTTCCATCAGATTTGGTCAAGAAATGAATCATGTTGAGAGCTCTTCTTTGCATAACAAGCTTATGAAAATAAGAAGTATTTTGATCCCCTAGCTTGAGCCATTGGATTCTGGACTGCTGCCTGAAAAAACATTCTTCAGCTTTGGCAAGGTGAAAAAAATGCATAAGAACTTCATTTCCTTCATGCTTAAGCTGGTCATTCATAGGGTCAGCATCAACAAGCATCTGAATGCTTTGAACCTTCTTCCTAGCTTCCCCAACTTGATTAGAAAGGTTATGAAAGTGGGTTCTGTTGAGGGTCTTAAGCCCCTCCTTGATCAACTTTAACCTCTTCATTACAGTGTACATCTTAGTACCCCTAACATAGCAATTCCAGTTGGACTGAACCAGAGGCAAAAAACCTTCATGATTTATCAAGAAATTGTTGAACCTAAAAGGTTTCTTGACCCTACCACTGTCAACAAGAGGCTTTAACAAAATAAAAGAGTGGTCAGACAAGAACTGAGCTCCAAAAAAAACATCATAGGTGGGATAAGCTTCAATCCAAACGTCATTGGCTAGACACCTATCGATTTTGCTGAAGACATGCCCGTTGTTCCAAGTGAATTTCATTCCAGAATACTTTAAATCAAAGAGACCTGCAGAATCAAGCTCAGTGGCACATTCTTGCAAAAGAGAGGACCAACTTCCAGACCCCCCAATTCTTTCAAACCTGTGTCTAATAGCATTTAGATCCCCCAAGACACACCAAGGCTCATTAAGCCACAAACTTGCTTTTGAGGCTAAATCATACCAAAGAATCCTTCTTGGTTAGGCATTGTTGTCACCATAAACAAAACTAATCTTGGATTTAAAAGGAAAGAGCTTAGCAATGACAGAGCAATGGATAACTTGAGCACTTGCACCTTCCAAAGACACATTCCATTCAAGAGGGTTCCAACACACCCAAATCCTACCGAGCTCAACAAATTGATAGTTATCCAAAAACTCCCAGCCTGAGCAAACAGCTCTGATCACTTTGTGCATGTTAAAAACTTGAACTCTTGTTTCAATAAAAGCAATTAAAGAAATATTGAAAGACTTGATGAACATCTTAAAATCTCTTTGCTTGACCAGACCATTTAGGCCTCTCACATTCCATGAACAGATCATGAGGAAGGAGAGCCCCCATTGCCTTTGGGGTTTTTCTTTCCTCTCTTAGATCTGGTAGAGCTTTTGATAGCTGGATTTGAGCTTTTAGCTTTAAACCCATTGCTCTCCATAGGAATAACAATGTTCACCTCCATGGATTTAATAGGAGGAACATGAGTAGTCATAGCATCATGAATCACCATGTCACCTTGCAAAGCCTCATCCTCCAAGTTTTCAACCTCTTCCAAGCAACTAAACTTGTTAGGAGAAATCCCACGATTAGTAACTTCATCAGTAATCCCAGTAGTTTCCTTAATAACTTCAATGAATGTGACCTCAGCAATATGAACAACTTCATTCTCACTTTGTGGCAGGTTCACTATTGGAACAGAAACAGAAGTAGTGTTAGGCCCATCCTCATGAGATGTCTTTCCTTTTTTGTTCACTTGAACCCAGGTATGTTTGGAAGCTCCATGAGCTCCACTAGTTTCCTTCTGAGAGTTCTTCACAATCAAGGCACTGCACTTGCTATTAGAATGCCCAAAAACTTTGCAATGAGTACATCTCAATGGTGTCCATTGGTAGTCAACGTATATAGGAACAAACCCTCCACCAGGAAGAACTAACTTAAACTCTTTAACAAGATCATAGTCCACATCAATCTCCACACAGATGCGAGCAAAAATAAGTATTTTATTCTCTTCAGTCAAGGCATCAGCATATAAAGGTTGTCCCACCATACTAGAAACATAACTAAGGCCTTGCTCGTTCCAATATTCAAGAGGAACATTGGAGAATTTCACCCACAATGGAACTCTCATGATAGCCTCCTTTATCAGAGACATGCCCCTGTTGGCTTTGAAATTTACTTTCGGCAAACAATTCCAAAATTGATGATAACAAACCATTGAAGAGTGTTTGATACTAATGAATTATCGAGTTTATATTTTCAGCAAAAGACAGGTGAACGACTCAGAAATCAAACTCGAAAAGGAAACTACTCGAAAAACAAGCTCGGAAAGAAAGCTTGATTTAAAGCAAAAAGCTGTGAAAGAAATTGAAGCGCAAATGGAAAATCAATTTATTCAACGGCATAAGCGAAAGTCGAAGACTCAAGACTCGGGGTAGATAGGTCGGGGAGCGATCACTGTAACAAGGTAATTTTATGTGTCAATTTTATCGTATAAGCTCAAGTATAAAATGAACCGAACTCAAATGGAATGGAAAACGCTTTACCAAACTTAAATGGAAAGAAAAATATTTTTATTTTTATTAAATATTTTTCATGTTGTAGTCGACTAGAATAGACCTGTGTATTTTCTAGTAGTCGACTAGAACAATCAGTAGCTATTGGTTTTTCATCCACATCAAAAGAGTCGACTGAATGACCATTGAGTCGACTAGACTACAAGAAGTAGTCGACTAGAACTCATTCTAGTCGACTAGATGAAGCAATGTAGTCGACTCAAATGCAAAGGAGTCGACTAGTTCATCCTTAAAATCTGCAGATTTTTCAGAAAACATTTCCCCTGTTTTGTGGATTGTTTGTAATGGTGTTTAAACGGCTCTTGTCTTTCAATTACAATATTCACTCTTCAAAACCCTAATACAATGCTATATATAGAATGAGATGTGTATTGTGAAGACTAAGAGATTGAAATACAAAGAGAAAGAAAGCTAGCAAAAATTCTGCAGAAATTTTCTCTACAAAAGCCATTGAAACCAAGCTTTGAAAATCTGATTTTCTTCAAGTTTCTTTGAAAATCAAAACCTCTAGTATCTCTTCTTATTCTCCAAATATCATTCATTGATTATATCCTTTGAGAATACATTTCTAGAGCTATTGTAAAATCACCAAAAACACTTGAGCTTATATTGATTTATTTTCCATAAAAACCTTTGGGTTTTGAGTGTTTTTGTTCTTGAGTGATTTTATTGATTACATACGAATTTGTAATCTCGGACAAGTGAAGTCCACCGATTGTTCAAGAGAGGGTTGTTCTCTTGATTGAGAGACAAGCTCGAGAGGCTTGTATTGTAAAGGTTTGCCATTCCACCTGTGAAGGAAGGGCCATAGTGAAAGGATCGGGAAAAGTCTCAAGAAGGGGTTCTTGAGCCGAGGAGTAGGAGTTACCGAACCTCGAAAAAATCACGGTGTCAATCTCTCTATCTCTTTCTCTTTACTTGAGTTATTTGCATGCTATAATTGCTTAAATATCTTGTATGCTATCTTGTCTTGAAATTAATAGTTAGAAAAGTTTAAATTGAATCATCCACTTGATTTTTGAGAAATTGATTTTTGTTTAAAGTGTATTCAAATTTCGAAAAGAATTAGAATTATTTTTGAACACCCTATTCACCCCCCCTAGGGTTAATTAGTGACTAACAATTGGTATCAGAGCCTAATCTCTATTTATTTTAGACTTAACCGTCTTAGAGAACGATCATGTCATCAAATTTAGTCACTCATGTTGAAGGACAATCGAATAATAGGCCCCCATGGTTTGATGGATCAAATTATAGCTATTGGAAAACTAGAATGATAGATTTTCTTCAAGCTATCGATTACCAAATTTGGCAAGTAGTTCTTGAAGGACCATTTGTATTGACCAAAATTGTTGATGGAAAAACCGTCCCCAAATTACCCAATGAATGGGATAATGATGACCGTAAACTCATGTCGTACAATGCTAAAGCCAAAGTAAATTTAAATTGCGCTTTAAGTCCAAATGAATTTAATCGTGTATCTACTTGTTCAACGGCAAAAGAAATGTGGGATAAACTTGAGATAACCTATGAAGGTACATCTCAAGTACGAGAATCTAAAATTGACATACTCATGCATGAATATGAATTATTTGCTATGAAAGATGATGAAAATGTGAATTCCATGATGTCTCGCTTTACAAATATTTTGAATGGACTAAAGCATCTTGGTAGAATTGTTCCTAGATCCGATGCGTCACGAAAAGTGCTTAGAAGTCTCCCGGCAAAGTGGGATGCAAAAGTAACGGCTATCAAAGAAGCTCATGACCTCAACACCATGAGTCTCGATGAAATCTTCGGCTCTCTACTCACTTGGGAAATAACATTAAAAGCTCGTGAAGACGACATCAAGCCAAGAAAGGGGATAGCTTTGCAAGCCTTCACCAAAAATGAAAATAATGAGCCGAGTGAAGAAGAAGAGGATGAGGACATTGCCTTGTTCACCCAAAAATTCAAGAGACATCTTCAAAGAAAGAAAGCAAATGGTGGAAGATTCGTGAAGAGAATCGAACCAAGAGGCGAGCCTAGCAAAAGAGAACCCCCAACGTGTTTTAATTGCGGAAAGCCGGGACACTACAAAAGTGATTGCTTCAAGCTCAAAAAGGAAAACGAGAAAAGACCTAGCAAGATGGCAATGAATGTCACATGGGAGGACTATGACTCATACGACTCGGATGAGGAGAAAAGTAGTGAGGAAACGGCCAACATTTGTCTCATGGCAAATGAAGAAGAGGTACATTTAAATTTAAATGATTTAGATAAACTATCATATGATGAACTTCTTCTTGATTACAATGAATTGCAAGATGTGTTTGAAGAATTACATGATGAATTCGAAAAATTAGCTAGAAAATATATCCTTCTTAAGAAAGCTAAACCTTCATGTAGTCTCACTAGTGCAAGCTTAGAAGTTTCTTGCAATGACAAAAGCATTGAGCTAGAAAAGGAAAATATTCGTTTGAAAAATACTATTGATGATCAAATAAATGTTTTAGCAAAATTTACAAAAGGAAAAGAGAACCTTAGTATCATGTTAGGAAGACAAAAAGGATCATTTGATAAATGCGGTCTAGGGTATGATGCTTTTGACAAAAATGCTCTCATTTTGAAAAAGAGAAAATCACTTAGCTCTACATTTACTAGAAAATCATCTCATGCTTCTTCAAATGATTATAAACATGTTACTTGCTACTATTGCAATAGAAAAGGACACAAAGCAAATGTATGCTTTCATAGAAAGAAGAAAATTATGTCAAAAATGGTTTTGGTTCCGAAAGGATCTATTGCATGCTCTCATAGAAAAGAAAATGTTGTAACAAAACAAATTTGGGTTCCAAAAGGAACTATTGCATATCTATCTAACCAAAATGGACCCAAAACAGATTGGGTACCAATAAAAGTTACTTGAACTTGTTTTGTAGGTATGCTTGAAGTCCGCATCAAAAGAAAAATGGTTTCTCGATAGCGGATGCTCAAGGCATATGACGGGAGATAAATCAAAGTTTATTTCACTAAAAACATATGAAGGAGGAAACGTAACTTTTGGAGACAACTCTAAAGGCAAAATTATAGGAATTGGCTCAATCGGTATTTCCTCTTCTCTCTCTATAGATGATGTGCTTTTAGTTGATGGGTTGAAGCATAATTTGTTTAGTATTAGTCAATTATGTGACAAAGGCTATGATGTTATATTTAGGACAAATGCATGCATAATCAAGAAAGATGGGAAGCAAATGTTCAATGCCAAAAGAAATGGAAACTTGTATACTTTGTTGCTATGTGAATTGCATGATCAAGATGTTAAATGTTTTGTCACATCTAGCGAAAATAGTTGGTTATGGCATAGACGTCTAGGACATGCTAGTATGGACCTCATTCATCGTTTATCCAAAAATGATTTAGTCAAAGGCCTCCCAAAGACTAAATTTTCGAAAGATAAAATATGTAGCGCATGTCAAGTAGGCAAGCAAGTTAAATCCTCTTTCAAGAGAAAGAAAGATATTACCACTTCTAGACCTCTAGAGTTACTTCACATGGATCTCTTTGGTCCGGAGAGAACGGCTAGCTTAGCCGGGAAACTCTATGTACTTGTTATAGTTGATGACTACTTTAGATATACTTGGGTTCACTTTCTTACTCATAAAAATGAAACTCACTCCATTCTTGAAAGATTTTATAGAGTCATTCAAAATGAAAAAGATTTGAAGATCAAGAAAATAAGAAGTGATAGAGGTAGGGAGTTTGAAAATCAAGACTTAGAGAAATTATGTGATGACCTAGGTGTTTCTCATGATCTCTCGGCCCCTAGAACCCCTCAACAAAACGGTGTAGTTGAAAGAAAGAATCGATCTCTACAAGAGATGGCTCGAACCATGTTAAATGAGCACAACCTTCCCCGAAGCCTTTGGGCGGAAGCGGTAAACACCGCTTGCCATATAATTAATCGTGTTATTATTCGGATGAAGTTAGGGAAAACACCCTATGAGTTGTGGAATGGTCGAAAGCCCAATATTGGGTATTTCAAAGTTTTCGGGTGTAAATGTTTTGTGTTAAATGATAAAGATAACCTTGGAAAATTCGACTCCAAATCGGATGAAGCAATTTTCCTAGGATATTCTACAAGAAGTAAAGCATTTCGGGTTTATAACAAAAGGAATCTAACCATGGTTGAGTCTATTCATGTTGTCTTTGATGAATCACCCTCACCACCATCACCTAGAATTGACCTAGAAGAAGATGAGGTTGTTGGGATTGAGGATAATCTAAATACTCTCAATATCTCCAACTCATCATGTAGCCAAAAGGAAATGAGGGAAGTTGAGCATCAATCCAATGATGACTTGACCAACTCAATGCCTAAAGCATGGAGGATTGTTCACAATCATCCTCTTGATCAAGTCATAGGTAATCCTTCAAAAGGGGTTAGTACTAGATCTCAACTTAAAGATTTTTGCAACCACATGGCCTTTGTATCGCAAATCGAACCCAAGAACTTCCACGAAGCTCAATGTGATGATTCTTGGATCGTAGCAATGCAAGAGGAACTAAATCAATTTGAACGCAATCAAGTTTGGCGTTTAGTTCCTAGACCCGAAAATCAAACTATAATTGGCACAAAATGGATTTTTCGAAACAAAAAGGATGAGAATGGAGTAATTATTCGAAATAAAGCAAGATTGGTAGCTCAAGGATATAATCAAGAGGAAGGCATTGACTACGATGAAACCTTTGCACCGGTAGCTAGATTAGAAGCAATTAGAATGCTTCTTGCATTTGCATCATATAGAAATTTCACTCTTTATCAAATGGATGTCAAAAGTGCTTTCTTAAATGGTGTCATAGAAGAAGAAGTTTTTGTGAAGCAACCACCCGGTTTTGAAAATAATCTTTTTCCAAATCATGTTTTCAAATTGGCTAAAGCTCTATATGGTTTAAAGCAAGCTCCTCGAGCTTGGTATGAGAGACTTAGCGGGTTTTTAACTCAAAATGGTTTTACAAGAGGGAAAATTGATAACACACTTTTTACAAAAACCATTAAGAATAATTTGTTGACTGTCCAAATTTATGTTGACGACATTATTTTCGGCTCAACAAATAATTCTTTATGTAGGGAATTTGCCACAAGTATGCAAAACGAATTTGAAATGAGCATGATGGGTGAATTGACTTTCTTCTTAGGGTTGCAAATCAAGCAAAGCTCGGATGGCTTATTCATTAGCCAATCCAAGTACACTAAAGATTTGCTAAAGCGATTTGGTATGGAGGCTACCAAACATGCCATAACTCCTATGAGTTCCTCTATTAAGATTGATAAAGATGAAAATGGTAAATGTGTTGATATTACTAATTATAGAGGCATGATCGGTAGTTTGCTTTATTTAACCGCTAGTAGACCGGATATAATGTTTAGTGTATGCTTATGTGCCCGGTTTCAATCATGTCCTAAGGAATCTCATTTGATTGCGGTCAAACGCATTTTTCGCTACCTAAGTGGTACAATAAACTTAGGGCTTTGGTATCCACGTGGAACTTCAATTGATCTTATTAGTTATTCGGATGCCGATTTTACGGGATGTAGAATTGATCGTAAAAGCACAAGCGGTACTTGTCATTTTCTAGGACACTCACTAGTATCTTGGTCAAGTAAAAAGCAAAATTCCGTTGCATTATCTACGGCCGAAGCCGAATATTTGGCAGCCGGTAGCAGTTGCGCTCAAACTCTTTATATCAAGCAACAACTACTTGATTTCGGTCTTACCTTCTCTCACGTGCCTATTAAATGCGATAATACGAGTGCGATTTGTATTTCAAAGAATCCTATTCATCACTCACGCACCAAGCATATAGAGATTAGGCATCATTTCTTACGTGATCATGTTGCTAAGGGTGACGTTGAATTGGTTTTTATCGACACTAAAAATCAATTGGCGGATATTTTTACAAAACCACTTGCGGACGAATCATTTTCTAAAATACGTCGAGAAATCGGAATGGCCATGGATTTTGATGTTTTATCTTAATTTCTGTCATAATATTTATTTTTCATATTTTTGCTATTTTTGTGTATTTATTTCCTAATTTTTATCTATTTTTATCATTTTTATTCTCCCTTTTCTCTTCTAGTCGACTCATCCTGTGTAGTATAAACCATTCTAGTCGACTACAATGATCAGTAGCTACACCATTTCATGGTCTTCACCTTCAAGTCGACTCAATCACCTTCAAGTCGACTCAATCACCTTCTAGTCGACTCATTGCCCATTCTAGTCGACTCAAACATTATTGTAGTCGACTACTTTGCCTTCCTAACCGACTCAACCCTTGCCTAGTCGACTCAAACCCTCTACCTAACCGACTCAACCTAGCCCTAGTCGACTCAAGCCCTATAAAACCTAACCCCCTTTCATCTTCTCCATCCGCCTCCTTCAAACCCTCACCCACGTTCAAACCCTCTCCTCTCAATCCCTCTCCTACTACCACTTATATCCTCAAATCTTCACCTATCTCTCATTAATTTCACATTTCCATCATCCTCCACCCATTTCCTTCTCCAAATTTCATCATTCTCACTCTCTCACACATCTATATATATACACCATCATATATCTATATATCTCTATATATTTGTGCATCATCTTCTACAATGCCACCGAAGACTCGAGGTCTATTTCGGAAACGTTCACGCATTGATGGAGGCCAAAGCTCCACCAATCCACACATTCCTACGGCTATTGATGAAGAGGAGTCGAATGAACCTCTTCTTCTTGAGGTACTTCTTCTTGATGATGATAATAGAAATAATTTCATCACTGTTTTTGATCACCGTGCTCCTACACCTTGCCGTATTGTCACACAAGATTTATGCACTGAAATTCGGGCTCGAACTTTCGAGTTGTTCCAAGCAATGGGTTGGGATTTTTTCGTTTCTCTTGACATTCCGGTATTTCCGCGAATCGTCAAAGCCTTCTACGCTTCTCTTGCAAATCACAAGGAGAAATTACTCCCTCATCTTCATTTTAATCTATGTGGTGAAGACGAGACCGTTGATGACAGCGAAATCAAGCGCATTTTCTTGCTTCCAAATGACGGCATCCGCCACTTCTCCAAGGATTGGTATAAGGCTGATGGTTTCGATTGTATTGAGGCTGTTCGGGCAATATGCATCGACAAGGAAATTTCGCAAAACGCCGGTATTACCTCTTCTATGCTACTACCCGAGGCTAGATTAATTCATAATGTTATTACTTACTCTATTCTGCCTAAAACTGGTAGTCGTAGCAGTGTTTCTCGTATGGAGGCTTTTTTGGTTTATTGCGTTTTGACAGGAACCCGTGTTGATTTAGCTCATATTTTTCGTTCCGTCATCCTCACATGTCAGCGCAAGCCATCTGGCCCATTTTTCTTTCCTGCACATATTACATATCTACTGCAGCGGAAAGGTTTTAATTTTCCGAATGAAGTGTCCGAGCATCACCCTATTTTTCTTGACGCCACTCATGTCAAGCATATGTATATTTCTTCTGATGCGGAAGGAAATTTCATTTCTGAAATTGCACCTGCTCCTCGTTCGCGTACCACTCCTAGCGGTTCTGCATCGCGCCAGGAAGCCTCTTCCTCGGTCCCTTCGTTGGACGGTGCTTCGGCTTCTCAGGCTGCTCTTCTCAACCAACTTCTTGGGGTTGTTCAAAGCAATACGGAGCTACTTAGGCAGCAGGAACAAATGCTTCAGCGCCTTGATACGACCGTGAACCAGAATACGGAAGCCATTCGTTTGATCAATGAGCGCCTTGTCCTTCATGATGAGGAAATGTCTACCCGTATTACAAATTTGGCCGGGTCACTTGATGACCTCACTCTTGCACACAGGAACCCTCGCTCACGCACCCCTCGACGCTGACAAAAAGGGGGAGAAATTATGCTATTGTACTGTCATGCATTTAATTATCCGACATTAGCAATTTCTGTTTTTGTGTGGCTTGTTATGGTTATTTGCGAACTTGTTATGGTTATTTTCGAGCTTGTTATGGTTATTTGCGAACTTGTTATGGTTATTTGCGAACTTGTTTGTTTTCCTTTCCATGTTTTTCATTAGTATAAGCAGCTTGTATTAAACTGAAACATCTATGATAAGCTGTTTATTCTTGCTATCTCAAATGTGCGCCTATTGTTATATATTGTATCAAAATGCCTATTAAACTGCAAATTTCATTTACTAAGGGGGAGCATTTTATCAAAATATTATGCACATGTTGAGGGGGAGCATCACTTGATGTTTCGCCAAATGCCAAGCAAACACAAAATGTTTTGTCATCATCAAGGGGGAGATTGTTGGCTTTGAAATTTACTTTCGGCAAACAATTCCAAAATTGATGATAACAAACCATTGAAGAGTGTTTGATACTAATGAATTATCGAGTTTATATTTTCAGCAAAAGACAGGTGAACGACTCAGAAATCAAACTCGAAAAGGAAACTACTCGAAAAACAAGCTCGGAAAGAAAGCTTGATTTAAAGCAAAAAGCTGTGAAAGAAATTGAAGCGCAAATGGAAAATCAATTTATTCAACGGCATAAGCGAAAGTCGAAGACTCAAGACTCGGGGTAGATAGGTCGGGGAGCGATCACTGTAACAAGGTAATTTTATGTGTCAATTTTATCGTATAAGCTCAAGTATAAAATGAACCGAACTCAAATGGAATGGAAAACGCTTTACCAAACTTAAATGGAAAGAAAAATATTTTTATTTTTATTAAATATTTTTCATGTTGTAGTCGACTAGAATAGACCTGTGTATTTTCTAGTAGTCGACTAGAACAATCAGTAGCTATTGGTTTTTCATCCACATCAAAAGAGTCGACTGAATGACCATTGATTCGACTAGACTACAAGAAGTAGTCGACTAGAACTCATTCTAGTCGACTAGATGAAGCAATGTAGTCGACTCAAATGCAAAGGAGTCGACTAGTTCATCCTTAAAATCTGCAGATTTTTCAGAAAACATTTCCCCTGTTTTGTGGATTGTTTGTAATGGTGTTCAAACGGCTCTTGTCTTTCAATTACAATATTCACTCTTCAAAACCCTAATACAATGCTATATATAGAATGAGATGTGTATTGTGAAGACTAAGAGATTGAAATACAAAGAGAAAGAAAGCTAGCAAAAATTCTGCAGAAATTTTCTCTACAAAAGCCATTGAAACCAAGCTTTGAAAATCTGATTTTCTTCAAGTTTCTTTGAAAATCAAAACCTCTAGTATCTCTTCTTATTCTCCAAATATCATTCATTGATTATATCCTTTGAGAATACATTTCTAGAGCTATTGTAAAATCACCAAAAACACTTGAGCTTATATTGATTTATTTTCCATAAAAACCTTTGGGTTTTGAGTGTTTTTGTTCTTGAGTGATTTTATTGATTATATACGAATTTGTAATCTCGGACAAGTGAAGTCCACCGATTGTTCAAGAGAGGGTTGTTCTCTTGATTGAGAGACAAGCTCGAGAGGCTTGTATTGTAAAGGTTTGCCATTCCACCTGTGAAGGAAGGGCCATAGTGAAAGGATCGGGAAAAGTCTCAAGAAGGGGTTCTTGAGCCGAGGAGTAGGAGTTACCGAACCTCGAAAAAATCACGGTGTCAATCTCTCTATCTCTTTCTCTTTACTTGAGTTATTTGCATGCTATAATTGCTTAAATATCTTGTATGCTATCTTGTCTTGAAATTAATAGTTAGAAAAGTTTAAATTGAATCATCCACTTGATTTTTGAGAAATTGATTTTTGTTTAAAGTGTATTCAAATTTCGAAAAGAATTAGAATTATTTTTGAACACCCTATTCACCCCCCCTAGGGTTAATTAGTGACTAACAGCCCCTTCTCCATTTTTGTAGCACCATAAGGTGGTTGGCAAAATGCCAAGGGCCCCCCTCGATAATGGAGTCTCTCCCTTGCTCAGAATCAAATCTAAAGAAAAAGAACCCCTTCTCTGTACTAAAGACTCCAGTAAGCCCATCATTAGTCCACAATTTCTTTGCAATAGATTCAACTGTAAAAAAAGGTAATTTCCTGTCCAAAAAATACCCTACCAAGCAATTTTCCCACTCTGTTCCACCACTAGAAGCCATATCCATAGGAGGAGACACGGTACCTGAGGAGCTGGGTGGGTGAAACTGCAGATTCATACGTCCTTTGTTTGGTTTTTGAAGAAGACTGGCCCAAGATGAGGGTGCATCACCTCCTCCACCATTGACGACCTTGCCTGAAGGAAGCTCCTCTCCACTATGCACATTACCGCTGACATCCGTACTAGATAGGTGAGGAAAAGCTTCACAAGAGTCTAGGTTCAACTCTTGCCCATGACTTTCGGGTTCAGATACTACTTTTGATGTGTCCAACTGTTGTTCCAAGCCACTTTCCAGCTCATCTCCCACATGGTCAGGAAGATGGGGGACATCACCCACGTGCAGCCGACCTAAAACATGACCATCACTAGCTTCAGGATAAGCAAGTTGGGGGCTGTGCACCTCTGGAAATGAACCTTCACGCACTGCCGTGCTGCCGGAGCCAGCCGTGGGAAGCACCTCAGGGATAGGGGCCATCGTTGGCCCATGACCTCTACCACAATGTCGACCTCCATTGCCTCCTCCCCTTTCAAGAGCAGGACGAGGAGGTTCCATAGAGGGACCTCTATCAAGAGATGCCTTACCTTTGCTTTTTGAACCCATGAAGTTGGTTGAAGTATTGCTGAGAATGAAGTAATTTATCTGATGCTAAGCTGATTGATTCTAAACTGAAGTTCCTATTTCTGCTGAAAGAAACCGTTGATCGATCGTAGCTCTTGACCAACCCTAATCCGTGTAAATCTTCACAAAACAGGGATAGGGGCCATCGTATAGAGTCTTGAGGATTCAAGTCCCACAAAACATGTTTACGTATGAACTTGTGTAGGAACGCAAGATTGAAAGTGTTTTTCTCTCACTTCAATCCTCCTAAAACCCAACCATATATTGAAAGATATATATATATATATATATACTCACTAAAAGCACATTATGATAATAAAAAGAGGATATTAATCAAAATCTAAATTACAAGAAGCTGTAATTGAAATTGGTCATACATCTACAAAGCCGCGGTTGATTTTCCAAGCAAAATCTAAATTACAAGAAGCTGTAATTGAAATTGGTCATACATCTACAAAGCCACTTTTGATTTTCCAAGCAACACAGACAGGAGGGATCCAAAGGACTAGTGGCGCTACTGAAAGTTTTTTATTTTATATTTTTTACCTTAAAATTTTGGATATTTAACATTTAGCCTCAATTATAAAAAAAAATTTACCTTAAATATCATAGAATTTAGATTTCTTTACAACTAAGTGTCCACTGAAAATTTATTTTAAACCCCACTGAAATAAATATGTCATTTATAACCCAAAAACCAAGTGTAATTTTTTTTAGCCCCCACAGGAATAGATCTCTACATCCGTCATTGAACACAGGTTGTGGGAGGTAGCTGATCTTGGTTAAAAGCAAATCTTCAGCATTGCACCAAAGTGGATTGCCAGCAGCCACAAGTGGATTTCTAATAATCAAAATCTAAATAGAAAGAAGTTGTAATTGATAGGTCATACACATCTACAAAGCTACCATAGATTTTCCCGGCAAAACTGACTGTCTTCAGAGTTGAATCCAGAAAAGCCACTAGTGACTGGAGGTTTAGTCCAACCTCCTCAACAAGTATTCTACTTGCGCTTCTTTGGTTAGAGGCATGATCCAATCACCATACAGATTGCCAACTAAACTCGGCTTGATCTTATATACTTGATCGACTGCATCTTCCTCTTACTCGATTTTCACCTCCCCTCCATACGCCTTCGCTTTGATGGTTGCCTCATAGTCGGCTGGGGATTCTCTGAATTTTGCTTCAGCAACAAATTTGCCGTAGTGAATTCTTTTAGATAGTGCCTGTAACCATTATGAAGTCGACAAAACAGTCCACCAGAGCATTTAGCCGAACTCATCCCATGGAGAAAATGAAATGAATGTCTCGGTTATTACAATGCATTTTTCCATAATTACAGTTGTATCATGGTAGACAATGAGTGAGTGAGGAACAAAGAAATCCACATACATGGAGATACAATTTCTACTATTATTGTGGATTTATAGTGTAGCTAACTATATCACTTAGTGTGACCAAATGAGAGAAGAAATGAAGTCTAAAAACAAATGTAGCTAGCATACTTTAAGTACACCGGGGAGATATGTCCCTGTTTAACAGTTTAAATTAGCTAAAAGTTCTTTATATCTCACTGAAATCAGCTCAAACAATACCTGTAAACATATTGTGTTACATATTGTTGTTGATCCGTAATTACCATCATCCCTTCCTTTTACCACGCATGGACTTATTAATACTGATTGCATCAGACCAAGGATAAAAAACATTTAACAAGTCAGAACAAAGGACAAATATGCCATGTTTGACATAACTTCTGTTTTTGGCTTTCTGCAGAAAAAAAAGATAAGTAAAAGCTGTTTTGAGAAGCTAGTACCCCATACTTTTTAAAATGTTCTTTCAAGACCCAGAAACTCTTCTAAATTTTTTATCAAATACCGTTCAAAACAGTTTTTCCCTCCAGAAAGCCAAAAATAGCGTTTGAAAAGTCAATCCAAACAGGGTTATAATATTAGCTAATGAAGCAACAACTCAACACCAATGCTGGTAGAAACGTTTTCTTCATATGTATGAGGGAGGCACATTAATCATTACATCATTCAAATGGATGATCATGTGCAGTTCAACTAGAAGATACAAACAAGTCAGCATTGTAATAGATCGATCACATTATATTCACAGGTACATGCAGGAAATGTCAAGATGGTGAGCAAACAGGTCCCTTGGAAAAGTCAGAGAAGTGTGGTAGGCTAGTCCGTCTTTCTGGTGTGATGTTTCCGCAAGGGGAGGACCAAGAGGTATGTTAAGGGAGAGTGACTTTCGATGCATAGCGACATCAACGTGTTGTGAAAGATATATGCCCTAATGGAATTTTCTTTTAGACTGTCTTGCTTGGGTTTCTACTTTGGTACCTAGATAGAAGATTGCTCTACTCGTCGCTAAAAGGGAGGAAAATGACTACGTGATATCATTAATAGCAGTACATGGTACTTTGTAAATGGGATTGCAAATGACCAGGTGATGTCATTGTTCTATGTTGTCCACAGCATTACCAAAAACAAGTCCCCAAACATCATTTTCAAGTTAAAAATGTCCAGAGATGCGATCGATTCCATATATTTGAAAGTCAATTATATGTACGACAAACATCAGAAATCCAATTATTCCAATTATTCATTGTCGAGCATATATGTATAAGTATATATATGTGTTAGGGTTTTTACACCCGCCCAAGAACACTGTTAGAAGCCGTGTGTACCTGCAAATCAGAAAATGCATACAAACACACACCAAACAACAGACACAAAGATTTATAGTGGTTCGGCCAAAATAAGCATACGTCCACTGAGAGCACCGTTTCACTATCGATCAAAGAGAGGATTACAAGGGGTTGATCAACAGATCCAACATATGCACACACAGAGCGTATACTCACGCCTATATCACTAGAATAATATAAACTTATATTATTCCTAACTCTCACCAAGAAGAATACTAGCATGTATCTCTTCTATTCTCTCTATCTATTTGTGCACACAATATAAATGGAGAGACCCTATATTTATAGGAAATGATATAGATGTGGTTTTGCCTTTTAATCAGTGTGAGATAACTTTCAATACAATATAGTCACCTTTATATATATAACAATCTTTCACTTGACAACTTTGCCATCATTAATCAACTCCATCAATGATTAGTGCAGTACGATGCTCTCATTCATGTCTTCAAGCTTGAAGACCCACTGAAGTTGCACACAACTTCAGTTTTTCTCTTGTCACTACTTTGGTCAATATGACCATGCTGATAGCTCCCATTACATGAGCAATATCTACCTTTTTGCAAAACATGCGACCTCTATTGCGTATGAACACTCTCTCTTGCAACCACCGTCGTTTCTTACTTCGCCTTACCAACTTTGTCGCGTCTGTCTTCTTTCTCCCTTTCACAAAGAGACTTCCGGTTGCTGCATATAACACTCCTCATTTAGGTCACCTTGGAGGAAAGCAGATTTTCCATCTAACAGCTCTAGATGCAAAACTTCTACTTCAACAATGCTTGAATGAATGGTCAGTTTCACAATCGAATAATGGAAAGCTTTCTTCTCTACTAGCAGCTCGATTAGCTTCCATGTCTTTATGAGGATAAGGAACTTTATCTCATCTTCCATCGCAAGCTCCCACTAGCTCGCATCTGCTGCATTGCGTGCTTCATCATCATCTGGTTCATCTCCATCTGTACGTAACAAATTATGCGGTGTATCAACTTGTTGAGTCTTGCTATCTGTAACATGTTCTTCTGACTGAGGACTCTCACTGTCTATAACATCTTCTATCTCTACATATACAGGATCACTTTGTGCCTTACCGTTCCATACCACTTCTGGTATTTTGTGCTCCAATGGTACTGATGGACCACGATTCATAAGATACGTTGTTGTACTGATTGTTTCTGCCCAGAACTGTTCTGGCAACCCTCCCTAAATGCTCATGTTTCTGGCTATCTTAGTCACTTTTCGATTCATACATTCTGCTACGCCATTCTACAGTAGTGTACTTGGAACAATCTTCTCTAATCTGATATTGTTCTCATAGCAAAAAATCTTGAACTCAGGGTCTTTGTTTTCTCCACCAAAGTCGGATCTCAATTTCTTTACCTTCAACCCTGTCTCATTCTCTATCATGGCTCTCCATTTCTTAAACACATCGTACACTTCACTTTTATGTTTAAAGAAGTAAACACATATCCTCTTGGAATGATCATCAATGAAAGTCACGAATTAAGAATTTTCGCTAAGAGATGAGACAATTGTTGGGCCCTAGATACCCATGTGAACTAGCTCAAGCTTCTCCACTGTGAGACTTCTGTTGTTGCTCTTGAAACTAACCATCTTCTGCTTACACTCACAAAAGTCAATGTCAATCAATTTCACTGGTAGTTTTCCTTTCGAGAACATAACTGCGAGCTCATTTTCATTCATGTGACCAGGCCTCTGGTGCCACAAGTTGTGATCCTCTTTGTCTTCTGCAACTGTAATCACTGTGCTAAAATTGGTGGTTGTGTAGAGTGTACCTTCTTTCTTCCCTCGTGCTATAGTCATAGCCTCTCTAAAAATGTTCCACTTATCTTCACTGAAAGTGGTCATATAATCTTCACTCGCCAACTGGCCTACTGAGATCAGGTTTTTTCCTCAAGTTTGGAATGTGTCTGACATCCCTCAGCTTCCATATCGATCCACTGAGCCTGATATGTACTTCACCCTTGCCAACAATACTGTAGGGTTGATCATCACCTAAATAAGCCTTGTCAAGGTTTCCAGGTGTATAGCTCTCGAAGAGCTCTCGACTTGAGGTGACATGAAATGATGCTCCAAAGTCTAAGACCCAAAACTCTGTCTTGCTCTCTAAAGAGCATATCAACACATCATCTTCTGAGACAAAATTCATTCCAGTCTTGTCATTCGCTACACTCTGTGTGGATCTGCACTGGCCTCTGTAATTACCAAGTTTACCATAATTCCAACACTCAATGGAATTTTGAGACTCATGTCTCGACTTGGAACGACCACGTCCATTACTTCCGCATTTCCTTTTGTTTGAACCTCTGCCTCTGGTGTCGACATTCAATGTTGATCCACTGTTAGAAGAGTCTGACATCTGTCTTATGATCTCTTCTGTGAGTATCATACTTACTATGGAATCATACTGTAACGGTTTTACCCCTGAACAATTACTGATTACAGCCTTTGTGGCTTTCCAACTCTTTGGTAATTGGCTTATAAAAAAATCCGCTTTCATTTTGCTAGTAATTGGCATCTCAACTGATTCCAACTACTCAATAATTTCATTAAGGACACTGATGTATTCACTGACCTTCCCATTCTCGGATATCTTTAGATTTGTCAATCGAGTGATGAGATGTATCGCATTCACTCCAGATGGCTGTTCGTACATGCTCGAAAGAGCATCCATGGGATACTTTGTTGTTTTCTCATTCTAGATGTTAAAGGCGACGGACTTTGATAATGTCAGTCTGATCGTACTGAGAGCCTTTCAATCTAGGATTGCCCAATCCTCGTCTTTCATCGATTCTGTTTTCTTCCCTTCTAATGGCAAGAACAAATTTTTTTGGAATAACACATCCTCAATTTGCATATTCCAATAGGGAAAGTTTGTACCATCAAACTTCTCGATCATATCTGTCTTTTCTTCAGCCATAGCTCCCACTGAGCCTATTTGAGGTGTTCGGATTCAAATTATGCAAAACTGATTACACGGTTGCGTCGCGAGCAGTCCAAAGCCTTAAGAATGCCTCTGATTGCGTTAAAAACGGATAAAAAATGACTCCAAATGGGCAAAAAAACAAATCTGCACAAAAGACAGAAAATTACTGACGACGTCAAAACCTTATTGGGATGTGTGCGGGACGCATGCAAGCACCTATGGGGCTTATTTTTATGTCAAAACGTTCGTCGTCGAAAGAGCTTTATTTCTATATATTATACACCATGTTTCGATTAACGATACTCCACTAAATAGCCTCGAAACGAAACTGCTGCGCGTCGGAGCCGAAAATCTGGCTGGAACTGCAGGGGGCGCATGCAGAACTTTCTGGCAACGAGCTTGACACTGCTAGATTCGTCTCGTCGATACAAAGCTCCTTGTATGGTTGGTTTCTAATTTCGGGCAAGTCTTATCTTTGAATATGGACCAGAACGTACAGACTTCTTTTTTGTTTCAACCTGAAGCTCTGATACCACTTGTTAGGGTTTTTACACCCGCTCAAGAACATTGTTAGAAGCCGTGTGTACCTTCAAATAAGAAAATGCACAAAAACACACACCAAACAACGGGCACAAAGATTTATAGTGGTTCGGCCAAAATAAGTTTACGTCTACTGAAAGCACCATTTCACTATCGATTAAAGAGAGGATTATAAGGAGTTGATTAGCAGATCAAACATATGCACACACACAGTATATACTCACGTCTGTATCACCGGAATAATATAAACTTATATTATTCCTAATTCTCACCAAGAAGAATACTACCATGTATCTCTTTTATTCTCTCTCTATTTGTGCTCACAATATAAATGGAGAAACTCTATATTTATAGGAAATGATATAGATGTGGTTTTTGTCTTTTAGTCGGTGTGAGATAACTTTCAATACAATGTAGTCACCTTTATATATAACAATATGATTGACTAGAATCATGATAGGCTTTGCTGTTTGGTTTGGGTACTTCCTGGAACACATTGTTAGACAGTAACTACAGAGGAATTGAGGGCCCGTTTGGTAGGCGGTCTGGTCTGGTCTTATCTGGTTTAGTCTTCTAAAAGTCTGTTTGGTAAGCGGTCTGGTTTTACTATTTATTTATTATTTATTATAATATTTATTTATGTATTATTTCTTTCTTTATTTATTATTTCTCCACTTTATAATATATATTATTATTTATTAATTTATATATTAATTTATAAATATATTTTATTTATTTATTTATTATTATTTCATTATTTAATTCATTTTATTTATAAATTATTTATACATTTTTAATTATTTAAAAATATATTTTATTAATTTAATATTAATTTATTATTATTATACTCATTTTTTATTATTATTATGAAGTATGTATTTATTATTATTTTTACTTATTATTTATTATTATATCTATTTATTATTTATTATTATATTTATTTATTATTATTATTTATTTAATTTTGTTTATTATTTATTATTTTTATTATATTTTTAAATATGTTTTATGTAATTTATTATTTATTATTATTATTATTATTTATTTAGTCCATTTTTTATTATTATATTTATTTATTATTATTGTATTCATTTATTTATTATTATTATGTTTTATTTTATTTATTATTTATATTATTAATTATTTATAAATATATTTTATTATTTATTCATTTATTTATTATTATTATATTAATTTATTATTATTATTAGGTATTATTTAATTCATTTAAAGCAAAAATATGAAATAAGACCACTTGAGACCATCAAAATTGGGGGTCTGATTTTAGTCCAAATTATCCTAGCTGGTCCCTGTTTGGTGAGACCGTTTTTTTTTGGACCATCACTGCCAAACACGGTATGGTCCTTAAAAAATCATTATGAAACCGGACCACATGGAAACGGACCGCCAACCAAACTGGGCCTGAATATGATAATGATAATTTCTGAATAAATAGTAATATTGATATGCAAAAGGCAATCTCTTTTTATTAGTTTCATCTTCGAGGACATTAACAGGTGTTTAGGAGAACAATAAATGAAATGGAGAAGTGTGTTTTTACTGTTAGAGTTGTACAAGGAATAGAAGTAAAAAAATTGATAACCAGATTTATATAACAAGTTTATGGATTGATTTTTCATGTCTTTTTTTTTTTCGTTAAATGATTTTTCATAGGTCTTCCCTTGTTAATCTCTTTAAATTGTGGGTCATGCTAGAAGAGGTTAAAGAGATCAAATTATTTTCTGGAGGCTGCTACTGGGACAGAACATCTAAACAGCAAAGTGAATATGATGGTGATTTTTATTTTCAATTTTATTACAAATAATAATATTTTCAATTATATATATATTTTTTTTAAAAATCAACATAAATAATAGGTGTGTTTGCTGAATTTGACACCTTCTATGCAGGCACGACCTGGGCTCACTGGATTTTTTTTTTTTTTTTGTGTGTTTCTTACTATTAAATTTGAAATAATTGTGATTATACCCCATTGAAAATTTTCAAAAACATGCTAAGACCCCAACTGAATTTAGAATTATAACAATTTTATCTTTACTCACCTAATTTTCTAGATCCGTGTTTGCTTGTATGCCAATCATAATGGTGATCTTCAGATGTTCCTTCCTTAATAGGCTTCAACAATAGTTTTCATTATATATTAAAGTATTTCTACAACGTTTTATGTGAAAGTTATGTAGAAAGACAATTATTTACTCCTAAATCAGTTATTTGGAGTGATTGTTTAGGTGAGTGATTTTAAGAACAGAAACTTGCTTCTGTTTTAGATTAAACACAAATATGTATTTTTGTTCTTAAAATTTCACAGCACAATAACATAAAATGATTTTGTTTATTTTTTTTCTTCTTATAAAAAAATTAAAGAATTGTTCTCAATTTATATTTGGATAGATTACGAAAGAAAAGAAAAGAAATGATATTTTTCTTGTTTGGATAAGTCAAATAAGAGAAAAAAAAAAAAGAATAATAATTAAATGACTAGTATATCATTTAGTTAATAAATTTATTCTTTTAATTATAGATGATAGTTTTGTCATTTTAATACTTAAAGTTGTTATCCTTTCTTTTCTTTCCAAATCTTCTCATTTTTTTAAGAATAACAACAAAGAATTTTATAATTATAAACTTATTTCTCAAAATCGCTTCAATATGTCAACCAAATATATATAATACTATCATTTCTTTTTTTTTTTCTTCCAAAATCCTTTCAAGTCTTTGTACCAAACGAAACCTTAATATGTTATATATCCAAAATAATAAATAAATAAAAGCGCGGGAAAATAGTGAATAGTTAAAGGGCTTAATTTTTGCTGGAAGACAGAGAAAGATTAGGGCTTTACTCAATTTGTGATCTCGAGTGAAGTCCATGGATGAAGATAGAGGTTCGGCGATCGGAAGCGTCAATCTCAGCCGTCACGAATCGACGGTGGATCTGACGGGCCAGATTCATCAGCTTCCTTGCTGCATCAAGTACGATGGATCTTCCACTGTTTCCGACTACTTCAAGCCCAAACCTACTGGTAATTTCTCTTTCTATACTCTCTCTCTATAAATATGCATAAATATATATACTTATATATATATCAATATATGTATTGTATTTATTTACATAGGGGTTGAGATTGAGGGGCTGAGCATGGAGGAAGCTTACTTCAGAGGAAGGAAGTTGCAAGGGACAACCTTTTCCCTCCCCCAGGGCTATTATGGTAATTTTTTTATCTTCCCTCTTTTCCTCAATCTGTACATTTGTGTTCTTAAAATTTGCAGAATTTAATTACATGGTAATTGATCAAACAATTGATGATACAATTTATATATTTATATATGTATTATAAAGAAAATGTATATTTTAGGGATAAAAAAAGAGCAATTTGGTTAAATTTCGACCCCCAAAATAAAAGATTACCTAAGAGGATTTAATCAATCCAAGTGCCCGATTACAAATGATGGAACTCTGCCAATAACAAAACACCCACAAAGCCGAATGCTTTACATGGTTACACTCATATATGGATTACAAAAAGGGTAGTGATGGAACAATTGGCACCATTCCCTCTGAAATTCTACATATATGAGCTTGCATATTTTTTTTATTGAATTTTGTTTTCACACGTTAATTAATAGTCATAGAGTTTTGATTTTATTTGCTCTTCGTTGGTTGAATTTTTGGAATAAGGTGTATTATTTGTAGAAATCTTGTGTGGCTTCTAAACTTTTGTTATTCTTGTGGAAGGATTTATAATAATAGTTCCACTCTCTGTAACAGCGTAATTTTTTAGTGTAGATCGGAAGTTAAATAGAACCAAAGGTCTCCTAGTCAAACGTTACCCTCACTAAAAATTGCAACAAAAAGAAGGCGACAGAGCTTGTTGAAAGATTTAATTGTTTAAGTTACACCATTCTCTAACAGCATAAACATTTAAAGAAGATGGGATAGTAATAGTCCTAAAAGGATCCTTGTATTGCAAAACAAAGATTTAGGAAAGGAGACCTCATCTATAGAAGAAGTTTTGTTGCCCCAGCTATATATATATGTATATATATACTATAGTATAATATTTAGGAATGCACAGAGGTGTATTAACCTTGTTGACGATCTGTTTATGCATTTGGCAATATTTTAGACATTTTGTGAGGCTATAATTGATAAGTGCACAAAATAGAGTAATTTATTTAGTATAATGTCCTAATATGTATATATTTTTATTTCATGCAGGGTTGATTTACAAAAAAAAAAGAAAAAGAAAGCAAGAATGATGAAAATGAAGAAAAAAAAAATTGGTGGGGAAGAATGTAATAACTACATACATATATATATATATACATATATATATGTATGTATATATATATATATGTGTGTGTACGTGTGAATAGGTGTGAAACTGGGGTAGATGAATATTAAATAATGTAAGAGAGAAAGAGAGAGAAATTGTTGTTGAAAGATTGGTTGGAGGCTTTTAATGATTCACACAATTCAATAGTTGTAGTTGAAAAACACATGAATCATTAAATGTCATTGATCAATTGGGTCTGCAATATGCCTATAAATATTCGCAAACTAGAGCTGTAGGGGGTGGGAAGGGGAGTTGAGGAGTGAGAGCTTAGAGTAATTTTGTATTATTTTCATATTTTTGTAACTTTTTCTCTATTAATGGAATTTTATAATATTACCTTGTTTTATTTTTCTATCAACATGCTAGCTTAAAACTCTTCTCAAGGAGGTGATGAAACCACCATGGGTAAAATATAAATAATTTTTATTTTATTTCGTATTGTTTAATTCTCGTCTTGAGAATATTCATTTTATGAATCTCAATAAACAACAACCTTACAATAGAGGTTGTAAGTTAAATAAATAGAAGGAGGATTTTCCGTGATTACTAATTAATGGAAATACAGGGAATGCCTACTACTATTTACATTTTATTTAAACCAAAACATTAGAGGGAGGATTGTTCGTAATTACCAATTAATGGAAATACGGGGAATGCCTACCAATATCTATGTTTATGTTTAATAGGTTGGAGGAGAATTTGTAATAGAAATATATAATATTATTTGTATAGACCCGGGTGGTGGATTCTTTTCCCTTGAGATTTTTTTTCCACCATTTGATAATTTTATCTAATTATTTTAGTTTACTATTAAAAAATTGAAGAGTTGTTTTAAGTGATTTTTTTTTTTATCTCAAAAAGTAAAGTTTTGGATCCTTGTCTCAAAACTAGTTCCAAGTTGAAGTGGTTCGACCCTACTTATTGCTATACTATTTTAAGTAAAGTATTAGTAGGTATAAATTCTTGTTGATCGGAATGTGGTGAAACAACGACACAATATCATCAAATCACAACCCGTCAAATGGCGCCGTTGTCGGTTCAACATTAAGAATTCGGAGTCAAAGATTCACGACTGCAATTGTTTTGGGAACTAACCGGAACTTTCTATCCCTCCCTTTCTTTTAATTTTTTTTTTTATAGTTTTGCGTTAATTTTGAAGAAAAAAAAATTCCTCGAGAATTTATTGGCATTCCAGTAGCTTCTGTGATTTATTTTACTTCAATGTGCATCTCTATTTAGTGGGTAACAACAAGTTCTTGAAAAATAAATAAATAAATAAATAATTTACACAAAAGTCAAAGTAACAGGTTACTCACTTTTGACAAGTTCTTTTTTTTTCTTTATTTTGTAGTTTTACATTAATTTTGAAAAAAAATACGAAAAAGAAATATATATATAGGTAGCAGGTACTTTAGAAAGTAAACTTTGATGAATTAGAAAGTCACTTTCCAAATGTGTTTTCCATTTTTTTGTCTTATGTGATTGTTTTGATAGTTGTATATTTTTTTATATTATTATTTTATTATTTTTCTTTCAAATTATGAAACTGCCCTCCAAGAAAGTTTGGAAATAAATGTCATGAGTGTTGATTGAGTGAGATTCAGTGCAAAATACATATTTTGTAACTGACGGACCATCATTTTGTGCTTCTAAAAAAAATAATAATAAAAATAAATAAAAATAAAAATTCAACAAATCTGATTTGTGATAGTGAACTAGTGACATAAAGGTTTACAAAATTGTTTGTAACAATAAGTGTTCTGGAGGCAACATTTGGTTTTATTGATTTGTTTAATTGAATTTGTTGTCTTATAGGCCCATTTTGTCCAATCACTAGACCCTTATCCCTATTATATTTTAAGCCGACTACATTTGGGGAATAAAACTTACTCACTGTCCGTGTTCATTACTGTTAATTTTGATTTTGATTTTTCTTTAGTTATAAAAAAAATTAAAAAATACATAAATTTGAAAAATAAAAACAAATAGATTAATTTTAGTTATTATTTATTTATTTTTTATTTTTTTGTATTTCATTTTTCTTCTTCTTTCATTATCTTTTTATTTACTTATTTCTTTTTGTTGCTTTCTATTTTGCAGGAGATACCGTACCGGGTTGTCGTCTAGGCTCCATATTTCTAAACCCTTGTTATTATTATTATTTTTTCCCTTAGATTAGGTGAAAATTTTGCATGCGACCTCTAGGGTAGAATAACATTAGATGTTACCCTAGGCTCTCGTTATTTGTATTTAGTTTATTTTCATACAAATATATATATTAAAAAAACATTTTTTTTTTTTTGTATATTTCTATCTTATTTTGTTTTATTCTTGTCTTGCTTGTGCATATTTTAATTAACATTTTGCATAAGATACTTAAGGGCAAAATTCCCACAAGATACGGTCGGGATTTCATCAACCGTTTCCGTGGCCCACAAATCACAAAAATTCCTTGCATTTGTTAAACCATGAGCCAGATTTGATTAAAATTCATTAGAAACCAGCAAATTTAGGGTTACGAGCTCATAGGCCCTCTAGGAAGGAAGCGGTTAGTAGTCACTCCAGTGAGTCATTATCAAATTGATAAACGGTAGGAAATTCTGTCTAGGAGTGTGGTTGACACGCCATTAAGCAAGCCACGTGCCTCGCCACACTTTCCTGGGAACTACTCCGTTGTTAGTTTGATGATCCTTAACTGGTAATCTATCGACTTAATCTGGAATAAAGTAGGAGTTGTCTAATTAGGAGAGAATTAATTTTGACATCATCCTATTAATTCTCTACAATATTAGATTTACAAATTCACCACCTTTGAATTTAAGCTCAAGATAAAAAAGCCAAATTTTTTATGTGATTTGTCCCTCATCTAGCCCTTTTAGGTTTCTTTTTGTTTATGCCCCAGTGGTTGTGAGTTAACAAGCGTTTAGTTAGGTTTCCTAGTGATATGTCACTCATTGAATTAGAAAAAAAATCAATTCCCTTGTTACATCTGTCAACCACCAATAATTCATCAATGGCTGCACCAAGAACTCTTAATGACTATTTTGCCCCAATCACAGCCAACCCACCTAATTGCATAGTTCTACCTGAGAATGATGCACCCCAGTTTGAGATTAGACCCGCCACAATCAATATGTTGCCAAAATGCCATGGACTCGAAAGTGAACAACCCTATATCCATTTAGGGAAGTTTTTGACAATATGCAACACATTCAAAAATCAAAATTTGAATGAAGAGGGTGTCAAAACTGCATCTTTTTCCCATATCCTTAGAAGATAAAGTTGCTTCATGTCTAAACTCCATTCCACCCAACTCCATCCGATCATGGGATGAACTTGCAAGGAAATTCTTGAGTAAGTTTTATCCCATGCAAAAGACCGAATCAATGAGATATGTCATTAGTACTTTTAGAGGGAAACTTGAGGAACAATTCCACCAAACTTGGGACCGATTTCATGACTTGCTACTCAAATGCCCACATCATGGCTTTGATAAAGCACAGCTAGTCCATTTCTTCTATAAGGGACTTTCACCTATGAACCGAACCATGATTGAGTCAATGCACCAAGGAAAGTTCAAGGCCCAAACCCCTAACCAAGCCTACATATTTTTGGAGGAACTAGTTGAAAATGCCCAAAATTGGAATTGGAACCAAAGTGAGAATGATTTTTCTAGGAATGATCAAATGAATAAAAAACCTGGTGTTTATGAGATCAAACCTAAAAATGAGTTAAAGTCTGTGATGCAAAGTCTTGTTGATGGAGTGAAAGACTTAAGTAAAACGTTTGATGCATTTGCCCTAATATCTACCTCTACACAATGCAATGATTGTTCTGGTTTATCTCACCCCATAGAGGAATGTCCGGTCTATTGTACATCTGAACCTTCGGATGCGCAAGTTTGTGCTTTCAATACCTTTAGGAGACCATTGCCTAACACATTTAGCCAAAGTTACCATCCTGATACTAGAAACCACCCTAATTTTTCATGGAGGCAAAATTTACCTCCACAAAACCTAGGTGGTCTGTCCGGTTTTCAAGGTAACTCCAATAGGCCACCTCCACCTCAAGGATAAATAATTCCTCAAAATCAATTCCCCAGGAATAACCAGTTCAATCAAAGCCGAGATTTAGCAGTTGATCCCATGAACAACTATATTGCTCCTGTCACACCGGTCCATAATACTTCTAATTATGATGACACTTTAAAAATGTTTGCCCTTAATCTTGATCAATCCAATAAGCATTCCAATCAGAGATTCCAAAAGTTAGAAAATAATTTTGATCTCTTGACTCAAAATCAACTGCAATTTCAGTAGTCTCTCCAAAATCAGTTGAGTCAACTCACTGCAGCTCTGTCTGAAAGACAAAAGGGTACATTACCGAGCCAACCCGAAATCAATCCAAAAGGAAAATGAGTTAATCACATAGGGACCACTTCCAATTCTGACCACTGAAATGACCATGTAAATTCTATCACTACCTTGAGGTCAGGAAAGAAAATTTATAATAAGGTTGCGCCACCCATCAGTCATGAAAATGAGCAATCCAAATCTCTTATACCCAATTCCCCAAAATCCAAAAAGGATCAAGGTCCTAAGCTTGATGAGGTCATTCCTAAATCGGTTGTTCCACGTGCACCCTTTCCCTCTAGACTAGTTAACAATAAGAAAGATTCTCAATACAGTGAAATCTTAGAGATTTTTCAAAATCTTCAGATTTACATTCCATTTCTCACTGATATTAAGCAAATTCCTTCTTATGCAAAATTCATCAAAGACTTAGTTAAGAGGAAAACCAATATCCCTAAGGAATCCTTCATGGCCCAACATTGTTCCTCCTTCCTATAAAACCAAGTTGTGGTTAAACACAAAGACCCTGGTAGTCCCAATATCACTGGTAGGATAGGAGAAAATTTGAAGGTCAGGCTTTATTGGATCTTGGTGCCAGTGTCAATGTGATACCGTATTCAGTCTACTTGGATTTGGGATTAACTCATTTGAAGAAAACTGACGTTAGAATTCAGTTAACTAGCCGATCCATAAAAATTCCAAGGGGTATCATTGAGGATGTGATAGTAAAAGTGAATCATTTTTATTACCTCGTAGACTTCATTATGCTAGACACTCAGCCAACTCAAGGGAAACAAATTCCAATCATTTTAGGTCAACCATTTTTAGCCACAGCCAATGCATTGATCAATTGTAGAAATGGTAGCATGACCTTGACCTTTGGGAACATGAAAGTGAAATTCAATGTGTTTAATTTGATAAAACAACCCATTGAATCAGAGTCTGTTGAAGATGTTTGTCTCATTGATTCATTGACCACCCACACCTTTAACCACTCTTATCATGAGGATCCACTTCAGCAATGTTTAGCCCATTTTGGTGATAGTTTTGATGAGGCTAATTATATTAGTCAAATCAATGATTTCCTAAACTCTGCCCCACCCTTTAAAGCACCTAAGTATAAATCCAAATTTGAATCATTATCCTTGTCAGTTAACACTCACTCTGAAAATGAAAAGAAACCACCTAATATTGAATTAAAGCATTTACCTGAGACTTTCAAAATATTCGTATCTTGGTGAATCCGAGACTTTTCCAGTGGTAATATCTTCTGAGTTAACTGAGCAACAAGAATCCCAATTACTTGAGGTTCTTAAGACAAATAGGGAAGCCATGGCATGGTCAATTGATGATATCAAAGACATTAGTCCTCTAGTGGTACAACATCGCATTCACTTAGAAGATAATGCGAAAACTTGTAGGCAACCTCAAAGGAGACTTAACCCCAATATGAAGGAAGTTGTCCGTGGAGAAGTTATCAAACTTCTTCATCTACCCGATGTTTTATAGTCAGTGGGTGAGCCCAATCCAGGTAGTTCCAAAAAAGTCTGGCATCACGGTTGTGTCCAATGCCCATAATGAGCTAGTTCCTACTCGCATTCAAACTGGATGGCGAGTTTACATAGACTACAGGAAAATGAATAGTGTGACTAGAAAAGACCATTTTCCACTTTCCTTCATCGACCAAATGTTAGAGATATTAGCTGGTCAGGCCTTCTATTGCTTTTTAGATGGTTATTCTGGTTATAATCAAATCCCTGTCCACCCAGATGACCAAGATAAGACAACTTTCACATGTCCATTCGGTACATTCGCTTATCGTCGTATGCCATTCGGCTTGTGTAATGCACCAGCTACATTTCAGCGGTGTATGATGAGTATATTTAGTGACATGGTTGAAAAGTTTTTAGAAATCTTCATGGATGATTTCTCTGTCTTTGGATCATCATTTGAGCAATGTTTGGACCATCTTTCTCTCGTCCTTCAACGTTGTCGTGACACCAATTTAGTACTTAACTGGGAAAAGTGTCATTTCATGGTTACAAAGGGAATTGTCCTAGGTCATAATATCTCTAGTGCATGAATCGAGGTCGATAAAGCAAAAATTGATCTAATATCCAATCTACCTATCCCTAAATATGTTCGAGATATTAGAGCATTCCTAGGTCATGCCGGTTTCTACAGGCGCTTCATCAAAGATTTCAATAAGATAGCTAGACCTTTGACCCATCTTCTTGCTAAAGATGCCCAATTTGAGTTTACTGATGCCTGAAGTCCGCCTTTGAGCACTTAAAGTCAACACTCACTACTGCACCTATCATTCGCTCACCTAATTGGACCTTGCCTTTTGAAATTATGTGTGATGCGTCTGATTATGCAGTAGGTGATGTTTTAGGCCAGAAAGTGGATAGAGAACGACATGTCATATACTATGCTAGCAAAACCTTAAATGATGCCCAAATCAACTACTCAACCACTGAGAAATAGTTGCTAGCAGTCGTGTTCTCCTTTGAGAAGTTTAGATCTTATTTGATTGGATCTAAGGTCATCATCTATATAGATCATGTAACGTTAAGACATCTTTTGTCCAAATCTGATGTAAAACCTAGGTTGATATGCTAGATCTTACTCCTTCAAGAGTTTGACTTGAGATTCGAGATAAGAAAGGTTCTGAGAATGTAGTCACTGATAATTTGTCCCGTCTAGTTATTGAATCCACTAGTGACTCCATTCCAATCTCTGATTATTTTCCTGATGAGCAATTATTTGAGATATCTCATGCACCATGGTATGCCGATATTGTCAATTATATTTTGACTGGTCAAATTCCTTCCAACTGGTCCAAGCAAGAGAAAGATAAATTTTTCGCCAAGGCTAAGGAATATTTTTGGGATGACCCCTACTTGTTTAAATATTATCCAGATCAGATCATTCGTAGGTGTGTTCCTGAGGTAGACCTAGATTATATCATTTCCTTCTGTCATGACCAGGCCTGTGGTGGCCATTTCAGTTCCAAATGAACTGCTGCAAAAATCTTACAGTCAGGATTCTATTGGCCTACCCTTTTCAAAGACACCCATACATACTATCTAGCTTGTCATCGATGTCAATTGCTCGGTAAGATTACGAAAAGAAACGAATGGCCTCAACAATCAATTCTCGTTGTTGAAATCTTTGACGTTTGGGGTATTGATTTCATGGGACCATTTCCATTCTCATTTGGCAATCTCTACATCCTTCTAGCAGTTGATTATGTGTCAAAATGGGTAGAAGCTTTCGCCACCAAAATAGATGACCATAGAGTTGTGGTGCATTTTTTTAAAGACCAGGTTTTGTCTCGGTTTGGAACACCTCGAGCCATAATCAGTGACAATGATTCACATTTTTGCAACAAAATATTTGGAAACCTGTTGTCCAAATATGGAATCAACCACAAAATAGCCATATCATATCATCCTCAAACCAATGGTCAAGCTGAGGTATCCAATAGGGAGATTAAGCAGATTTTAGAGAAAACTGTTAACCCCACAAGGAAGTCCTGGAGTCTTTGACTCCAGGATGCGTTATGGGCATACCGAACTGCTTACAAGACCCCTATAGGATTGTCCCCATATCAATTGGTCTATGTCAAAGCCTGTCACTTGCCTATTGAACTCGAAAAACCGTGCTTATTGGGCCATCAAGGCCATGAACTTTGACTATGATAAAGCTAGTCACCGTAGGACCCTTCAACTTGATGAGTTAGAAGAAATTAGAAATGATACCTATGAGAGTTCAAGAATTTATAAAGCTAAGACTAAAATGGAACATGACAAACACATTCTCAAAAAAGAGTTTTTCATAGGACATAAGGTTCTTTTGTATAACTCCCGACTTCAATTGTTTCCTAGGAAGTTAAGGTCACGTTGGTCAGGCCCGTACTATGTCTATCACATTTCTAGCCATGGTGCCATTGAGTTACAAGACCCTAATAATGAACGATTGTTTAAAGTCAATGCTCATCGCCTCAAGCCTTTCCTAGAACTTGAAGCTTCTGAAACTGAGGAAATCCTCCTCATTGATCCGATTTATTCGGACTGATCCATTTAGGGGTAGCCCTTCCATTGAGTCTAGCTGAAGACATTAAACTTAACGCTCCTGGGAGGCAACCCAGTCTGTTGTGTAAATATTTTCTACAAAATTTCTTTCTTACTCTATTTGGGTATGTTTAGATTTTGTTTGGGGGTAAAGTCTGTCATAATATTTCTAATCACTTGACTTTTCTTTTGCCAAGAATCTTTGCAGGGACTATACTTCAAAAACTCCACCTCAATTGCGGTAATTTGTTCTAATTTGTCTCTTAGATGTATTTTTAAACACTAGGGACAGTGTTATTTTTGTTTGGGGGTGGATATCTATTTAATCAAAATAGAGTTTCAAAAAACAATATTAAAAATTGAAATTTTTTGGAGAAGTTTTTGTTTTTATGCATGAGTGTTTTGCATTATAAATTGATTAAGTTTATATTTATAATGATGCGATATTCCCGCTCATGAGAGTAATGATTAGATTGAGTTAGTGAAGTGATGTGGTTTTACATAGGTAAATGAATTAGTGAAATTGAAACCGAAAAGGACAACTTTGACCTATAAGCACATGCACACATTCCCTATAGGAAAAAAAGTTGATCTTTGACTATGTAGTTGAAAAATTAGCTTTTGCCGCTATAAAAAGAGGAGATAGAATGGAGAAAATTTAAAAATTTATTTTGAAAGAAATGCAAAAAGTAGTCTTCGATTTGTGTAACCGGGCCTTGGTATCACCAATATCATTTCTCGCGTAAAAAGGGGAGAAAACTAATGAGCATAAATCCTATGGAAGAAGCTTGGGCCCAGTTGGTCGGGACTAAAAATCCTCGCTGGAAAGTCCGGAGCTTAGAAAGATAAAAAAAAAAAAAGATAGAAGTGGAATGATGGAAATAATGATTTTTTATGAAAAATGACAAAGTTTGATCAATGAAGTAGAAGAAGAGAGATTGACATACTATAGTAGAATGTTCACAAAAACACGGAAGGTTGTCTAGATTGGAAGTAGAGAGTAACGAAGTTATTACTTTAGTGGGGATTGATCATATAATTAACTTGAGATAGTCATTGTTCGGTAGTGAGTGAGAGTATTTGCATTCATATTATCTTATATATTGTATCATGACTTAATTAATGAGTGTGTGAATGCATGAATGTGTGAAACTGAAGACTGAAGAAGTTTGTGGGTATGTTCAATATAAACCCTCACGAGGCTATTGCTCGTCATCTAGGGTAACCTAGGGGTTTAAGGCCTTATTGCATATGGTAAATGCAATCGAATGTAGCCTGCGAAAGTGGCACATCATTAGTTAAACTTCAATAATGTATCATTTTTGTGAACTTTCTATTTTTTCCTTATTTGTTAGAGGACTAGGAAAAGCTTGTTTGGGGTAATTTGATAAGTGCACAAAATAGAGTAATTCACCTAGCATAATGTCCTAATATGTATATATTTTTATTTCATGCAGGAGTTCATTTACAAAAGAAAAGAAAAAGAAAGCAAGAAGGATGAAAATGAAGAAAAAGAAAAATTGGTGGGGAAGAATGTAATAACTATATATATATATATATATATATATATGTATATATATATGTATATATATATATATGTGTGTGTGTGTGTGTACGTGTGAATAGGTGTGAAAGTGGGGTAGAGGAATATTAAATAATGTAAGAGAGAAAGAGATAGAAATTGTTGTTGAAAGATTGGTTGGAGGCTTTTAATGCTTCACACAATTCAATAGTGGTAGTTGAAAATCACAGGAATCATTAAATGCCATTGATCAATTGGGTCTAGAATATGTCTATAAATATTCGCAAACTAGAGCTGCAGGGGGTGGGAAGGGGAGTTGAGGAGTGAGAGCTTAGAATAATTTTGTATTATTTTCATATTTTTGTAACTTTTTCTCTATAAATGAAATTTTATTCTATTACCTTGTTTTATTTTTCTATCAACATGCTAGCTTAAAACTCTTCTCAAGGGGGGTTATGAAGCCACCATTGGTAAAATATAAATAATTTTTATTTTATTTCGTATTATTTAATTCTCGTCCTGAGAGTATTCATTTTATGAATCTCAATAAACAATAACCTTACAATAGAGGTTGAAAGCTAAATAAATAGAAGAAGGATTTACCGTGATTACCAATTAATGGAAATACGGAGACTGTCTACTACTATTTATATTTTATTTAAACCAAAACATTAAAGGGAGGATTCTTCGTAATTACCAATTAATGGAAATACAGGGAATGCCTACCAATATCTATGTTTATGTTTAATAGGTTGGAGGAGAATTTGCAATAAAAATATATAATATTATTTGTATAGACCCGGGTGGTGGATTCTTTTCCCTTGAGATTGTTTTTCCACCATTTGATAATTTTATCTAATTATTTTAGTTTACTATTAAAAAATTGAAGAGTTGTTTTAAGTGATTTTTTTTATCTCAAAAAGTAAAGTTTTGGATCCTTATTTCAAAACGAGTTCCAAGTTGAAGTGGGTCAACCCTACTTATTGCTATACTATTTTAAGTAAAGTATTACTAGGTATAAATTATTGTTGATCGGAGTGTGGTGAAACTATGAGACAATATCATCAAATCACAACCCATCACCTTTTCGAGGTGTTTGGAGTCAAATCTTGCAAAACCAATCACACGATTACGTCCGGAATGGTCAAAAACCTTAAGAATGCCTCTAACCGCGTCAATAACGGGTTAAAAATGACTCCAAACAAGCCAAAACAAAATTCAGCACTAAAAGGCAGAATAGTGCTGACCTGGCAGTGCTAACATTACTACTAACGTCAGACGTCAGTAGTTTTCTCCGGCGAGGCGCGTCGTCGAACTGAACTTTTCAGTGATTGACGCGTGGGGATTCCGGCCGAAGCTTGCGGTGGTGCGTGTGGGCGCGTGGCGGCTATGAATTATGCACGGCAAACGCCGTTGGCTTCATCTCGTCGAGGCGAAGCTCCTGGTATAGTTGGTTTTTGATTTCGTGCAACTGAATCCTTTGATTCTATATCAGAACCTACGACTTCAGGAATTGCTCGATCCTAGAGCCCTAATACCACTTGTTAGGGTTTCACACCCTCTGTTCGAAGCTGTGTTTACATGCAAATCAAAAAATGCACAAAAATACACACCAAACAATCGACACAAAGATATATACGTGGTTCGGTTAAATCAGTCTACGTTTACAGAGAGCACCGTTTCACTAATGATTAAACAGAGGATTACAAGGGGATGATCCTCAGATCATACACACGCGCACACACACTGTATACTCATGCCTATATCACTTCCTGACTCTCACCAAGAAGAATACTAATCTGTATCTCTTCCTATTCTCTTTCTTTATTTGTGTACACACTCTGGTACCAGCCTATTCTGGCTTTTACTTTCGCACACAATATAATAAGGATGACCCCTTTATTTATAGTAAAGTATGGAGTGGAGAATAAGTCAATTGGTTTCCCTAAACCAATTCCAATTATGAGTATACTAATTTATCTCCTACCATAATTGTAATTGGTTGGTGGCTAAGTTTAACTTTCCCTGCAAGAAAATGAGTCACCTAATATAACAAGTCAGAGTTAGCACACATTACTTATTTCCCCTTCTAATAAAAATGGATCCATGCTCTTGAAGTTGACGATAAAGGCATTGAAAAGATATTGGTGATGTGATACGGGAGATTTAGCCAACTCACCAAGGTTGTATTCAGACAAGTCTTAGGAAGAAGGGACTTTGTTAAATGAAAAATGATAGACACACAAATAATAAACAAAAATGAAAGAAAAAAAATGAAAGTGAAATGATATGGGAATTAATATTGATGTGTTGGACCTAAACTCTAATCAAACACACACAAACACATAGACACAATGATTTATACGTGGTTTCCCAAAAATGGGTACATCCACGGAGGGGTAACTCAATATATTTCGGGATTTCTCTCCAACCTCACAATGTTCTCTTACAGAATTGAGTTTGGTTTCTATACAACATGTATAGCTCTATTTATACATGAGCAAATGAGTTGGTGGTGGCCAAAGTCTGCAATGGAAACTGAGTGGGTGGGTGGCTGCCAAACAAGTCTTCAATGACTGCCAATGGAAAAAGTCTTCAATGGTTGCTATAGAAGCTTCTTGCATGCATCACTTGACATACTTGAGTTATGATTCTCACAAATCTCCACCATGATAAAAAAAGTCAACTGTCTGAGTCTTCTGATTGATGTTTCTGATTGAGCTACCCCCCATTGCGGTTTTAGGCGCTCTGAGCCCGAGAGATATTGCTCAAGTCCAAACAGTGTTGAAACTTGATCCCTGTAACCACTTTGGTAAGCATGTCTGTAGGATTATCTGCAGTCCCGATCTTTTGTAATAGAATGTTCCCGTCATCTACGATGTCTTGAACAAAGTGGAACCGAACATCTATATGCTTGGTACGATTATGATGAACCTGGTTCTTTGCTAAACAAATGGCACTCTGACTATCACAAAAAACCTTCATGGTTTCTTGAAAAACACCCAAGTCTTCAGTCAGTCCTTGAAGCCAAATAGATTCCTTGAAAGCTTTGTTATAACTATATACTCTGCCTCTGTAGTAGACAAAGCCACCGTTGACTGTAATGTTAACCTCCAACATACTGGTCCGCCTGCCATAGTGAAAACATATCCAGTGGTAGATCGTCGTTTATTAAGATCTTTAGCATAGTTGAAATCAGCATATCTAATTAGATGCTTACCCACTGTCTTCTCTCTCTCAAACTTTAAACCGATATCTACAGTACCATGAATGTACCGTAGAATCCACTTCACTACTTACTAATGGCCTTTGCCAGGATTGTGTATGTATCGACTCACCATACTTACAACATGTGAAATGTCGGGTTTGGTACAAAGCATTGCATACATAAGGGCACCAACTGCATTTGCATATGGAACATGCTCCATTTTCCTTTTTTTATTATCTGTGGTTGGTGACATCTTTGCACTCTGTTTGAAGTGTGAGGCCAGCGGTGTGCTTACTGATTTTGTGTTGCCATCAATAGCAAACGTCTGAAGTACTTTTTTCAAATACTTAGTCTGAATTAAACACATTGTGCCTTTCTGTCTATCCCGCTTGATCTCTATCCCGAGAATCTTCTTAGCTTCGCCAAGATCCTTCATCTCGAAGTCTGAGCTCAATTGAGCCTTCAGTCTGTCGATCTCCACCTTGCCCTTGGATGCTATCAGCATATCATCTACATATAAGAACAAATATACAAATGTACCATCTAAGAGTTTTCGAAGGTACCCACAATGATCAAAGTGGCTTCTAGTATACTTCTGTTTCTTCATGAAGTAGTCAAACCGCTTGTACCATTATCTCGGGGACTGTTTCAAGCCATACAGTGGCTTGCTCAATTTCCATGCCTAGTTCTCATGTCTTGGAACTTTGAACCCATCTGGATGAGACATACATATCTCTTCGTTTAAAGTGCCATGGAGAAATGCAGTTTTGACATCAAGTTGAGCTAACTCAAGATCAAACTGTGTTATTAAACCCAAAAGTATCCGAATAGAGGAATGTTTAATAAAAAGCAAAAATACCTCGTTATAGTTGAACCAACTGTGTTCGAAGAGGAACTGTGTGAAGTCTATTGTCTTGGTTTACACAAACAACTGATAGTTCAAGGCATCACGTCCACTGATTAGCCAGTAAATCCGATAGTCTTTCACAAGGGAAAGTTCAAGGCTCTAAGGCTACTTATCCAGATACAGTAACCTTTCATTGTACTCGAACTAGTGTCTACATATTCATCTGCATTTTGAACTGCTAATTTCCATTCATGTGGGGGATTGTTGGAAATAGTTTAGAAATAACAATAATTAAACCCAACTTTGAGCTTAAATAATTATGGGACCCGAACTCCGAATTTAACGGGACCAAGCACTAATGTGTTCTCCTTGGTGAGGAGATCAAGTTGGTATAATTACATGTTCAAAACTATTAATTATTGAATGAGAAATTATCTCTCAAAGTGACCCACTTGAACTTGGGTAAGTATGTTTGTCCCACATTGGAAATAAAGTAAAGTGTAAAGGTGTTTATATATGGTTGCATTGAATGGGTGACTTGAATAACTAGAGGCATGAGAGGAGAGCTAGACCATGCATGAACCATGCTAGTCTTAGCCTAACCACACACGCGCGCGCCGCCCGCCCGCCCGGTCCGGGCCGTGGTCGTGGCACGGTGCCGGGGGGGGGGGGGGGGTGGGTCGTCGGTTCTACCCATTTTATTTTTATTTTTTGCCAAAACTGCAAATGTCTCTTCTGAAAAGATACGTATACAGTTTTGTATGCAACCAGTACATAAACAGTTTTAACATCTATTGGAATGGATACCAATACAGTTGAGATACCTCTCCTTCACTATATCTATAGGTTTTGCAGTTCATTAATTACATACGTTTTTACTCTGCCAGAAAAACAGATTTTTCCCTCTACATACATACGCATATACATATAGACAGATATGTCTGGTTCGGGTTCGGGTACAAACACAGTATTTGAGTTCTCCGGTCTTCACCATTGCAGTGCTGCAACAGTGAAAGTGAAATCCGTTCTATCTTGGGAGGCATTTGTTCAGAATCCTTGAGCACCGTAGAGGGAGCAATATTGCCTTAAGGAAACTGTGGTATTACACAGGGCTCGGATTTACTCTGTTCATTCTTGCAATTTTGTATTACGGATCAGTTTTCCTTTTTATTATTGCAATACTTATATATATATATTTATATGCATGATATATTTATATATATAGATATAACAGAAGCATGTTTCATCAACAGGTATTTCACCTCATGAACATCAAAAGGGAAACAAATCACTTTGCTTCAACATTCAAGTCATTTGTTATGCTATGATAAATTGATATTTCCATCTATTTTAGTAGGAGGAAATTCTTATACAAGGAAATGGAGGATATTGGTGTTGTTGTTCATATTGTTAACTTGTATTGCATGGGTGCTAGCTGGTGTATCTTGCATGGGTTTGAGCATGAGATCCCTCCTAGTATTATGCATATCCTTGTCACTCTGTTGGGGCTTTTGGGATCCTTTTTTGCACTTTCCTTTGTGTTGAGAAGTTGTATCTTGCTATATACGCCCATTGTAATAGGGGATTGGATTCTGACTATTTGGTGGATTCGGGGTTCATCCTTCTTGCGATAACCCTAAATCGATCTTTGTATTTGGCTTTAGCCTCTCTAATATAATTCACTTACCTTTCGAAAAAAACAAAAAACAAAAAAAACTTATTAAGTCATGGAAGAAAAAAGTTTGATAATCTAAGGTGCGTTCACTAACGTGGAACGTTTCACGTTCTCACTACCAAAAAATAGAAATAAAAATGATAATTATGTTTAATAAATTGTTTATGTTTTCTAATAGTGTAAAATGTTTCCCATGTTTCTCTTAAAAATGAGAAACATAAAAAATATGTTCCACATATTTCACAACTGTAAAAAGTGAAATGTTTTCCTTTATTATTGGCTTTTAATGCCTTTTCTATTTGAAATAATTCTTTCCACCCACCCATCTACCCCTCTGAACGAAACTCTCCCTCTATACCTTCATTTACGTCTCTCTTCAACACCTCCATTACTGAAGCTTTGAAATCAATTTTCACGTCGCCCTTTCAGGTTCGTTTATCTAATCTGGGCATTTTTTTCATTTCTCTATCTTGTTTATAATTTTGAACTTGGTCTAGGGTCGATTTATAAGGTATTTTTCAGTTTGGGTTCTATATTAAATTGGGTATTTAGGGTTTATTGTATTTTGTGCATATATAGAAATCTGAATTTAAATATTTTCAAGGGTTTTGATGAATCTTTGTTTATTATTATGTTTTCGGATACACTTGTGGTGTGAATATGATGTTGTGTAATACATGATGAATTTAGTTGAGAAAAGAATGAGAAGTTTTGACTTGCAATTGAGGAATAAGAAAGCCATAAAGTTCTATTGAGGTGCTCCAACAAAATACTCTCTAAGTGTCTTTCTCCCTCTCCAAAACTTTCAATGGAATCATGATTTGACCATCTCAAAACTTGAATATTATATATATATATATATATATATATATCTCCATATCAATATTATAAGTAGTTCTGGCTAGTTCTGTATGTCCTTTTCTTTGATGGCCAGGATATGCTTGAATCTACTTTTTAGGATTTGTTGATTTAGTTTGATTTAAATGTACTTCTTATATATTATAAAATAAGATATGAATTTTTTTGATTCACTTATGTGGAAAATCTTGAATTAAAGCTTTACCAAATTTTCTTGACAGAGTGCTTGATTATTATCCAAAACAGTTCAAGGTATTCCAGGTTAGGTCCTAGGTAATGTAGGAAACCATTTTGACAAAAAGGTCTAGGTAGATATATAAGTTGACACAAGGAAAAGAGTGACAAGTCCGGTCAATTGCCCAAAAGAAACTCCTTATTTCTTTTCTTAATCCTCTCTGAGATGGCGGTGGTGGTTATAAGTATAATGTTTATTCCTTTTATACTACTTTTTTTTATCCTTGCATTTCCCCTAAAATGTTGCCTTTGTTTACATTATGGTTGAATTTGTTTTTGTTTTTTGTATGTAGAGCTTCATGATTATGACAATCTTGTAAAAATTTGGTTTGAAGATAATGCTTCAAAAGCTGAAACGTACTCATTGATCGAAACACTTCAGCTAAAGCTTTTGATAAGAAAATAATTTTGATTTAGTTTCAGTATTCATGTCCCATAATTTCATAATGTTGGTAAGCAGAAAATAAGCTACGATCTATTGAAGTCCACTTAATGTTTGTCCTTCAATTTTGTGTTTTGTTTTTTTTAGCTCTTAGAGTTATTCTTTTGACGACAATAACCAGTGTTCTACAGTCTACACAATCTCCGTCTTTCATGATTACTAGACCAAAGTTAGGAACTTTTTACTTGATCCAGCAGAAACTGTCACTTATGTTGTTTCAATCATCTCCCCACTCGAATTACTTAGAAATATATCCAAGTTTTGTTTAGAGCTGATACTTCATAAAATTGGCTTGAGTTGGATCCAAATACAAAATTCTGGCTCAACTTCTCCTGAGGGGAAGATGATGCTTATATTTCACACAGTTACCACACTGAATTGAGTGAGCAGGTTCAAAAAATTCATAGGGGAGATCCAATTGGATGATGATACACCAATGTTGTTATTCGTAACTAGCTAATTTTTTTTTCAATCATGAGCAGTAACTGTTATATACTTATTGATGCTTTATTGAGGATATTTTCTTAATTTTTTTAGGATTCTATTGATTTAGTTTCATTTAGAGATAGTTGTCATATAGGAAAATTAGAAGATGGTTTTCCATTGATCAATTTTGTCGGGAAAAGAACTTGAATGAAAGCTTTGGCAAATTTTTGTGAGAGAATGTTTGACAATTTTTTGAAGAAACAGTTCATGGTAGTTCATGTTAGGTCCTAGGTATAGATATGAGCTACAGAGCCAGCGCAAAGAACTGACAAGAGAAGAAAGACAAGTCCTCTGAATTCCACCAAAGGGACGGAAAGACACTCTGAGGTTGTGATTGTTTTCCCCTTTTATACTACTTTCTTATGCTTACATTTCCCCTGATGTGTTGTTTGCCTTTGTTGACAGTAGGGTTGAATCTGGTTTTTCGCGAAAGTATAATGTTTTGACTTTAATATTTTTTTGGTCTTAAAAATATTTATATTCGTGTTATAGTTTTTCATGGAAGAAAATGAGGTGATGGATAGTTTCATGGATTCAAATATTGAGCATGAAACTGAAGAAAATGAGGTGATGAATAGTGTGGCAGAAGGACTTTTATGGGATGACCAATCTGAAGAATGTTATATATTGTTGATGGAAGAGGAAAAAAAGAAAGGAAATAGAAAAACAACCACATTTTCCTCCGAAGGTTGGACTAATTTAGTTAATGGAATGAGGATGTGGCCGGGAAGGAAAAATCGTACTTATGGGAAAAACTGCTTATTAAATAAATTTAACAAATTGAGAGATAAACATAATTGTTTCAAGAAATTTCTAGGCAATACTGGATCATCTTGGGATCCTATTTCTGGGCACGTGACATTAACTGAGGCGCAATGGAAGGAAATGGAAAAGATTAGATTGAATTTATTATTATGTTTAATTTTATTAAATTTCAAATAAAAAACAATATATACATATATATAAATTATATTGCAGCAAATCAAGTTGACTAAGCGGTATCGAAAAAAAGGGTGCAAACACTATGACTTGCTTTGTAATTTATTTGGAGACACTTCTGCTAGTGGAGCTCGTGCATATCCTTCAACAAGGAGTCCTATTATTACTTGTTTAAATGAGGATAAAGATTATGATAATGTTCATGAAGATATTGGACAACAATTGCCACATGTGGATGTTGAGGTGGAGGCTAGTCCTCGTCAAAGGAGTCGATCTCCTTACCAACGAACAACTAGAGATAGCTTTCAAAATAAAATATGTAATATCATGAGTGGACTTAGTGATCATATGAAGAGAAAAACTGATATTGCTATAGGTACAAGTTCTAATAAAAAAGTTGATGAGGAAGGTGAGGTCATGGATGCTTTCTTGGCAGCATTGGATAGCATGGTTGGTATTGATGACGACAATTACAACAAGGCCCTAGACAAGTTTTACATGGATAATAGATGGGGAAAACTGTTTCTTAGGCTTTCAGAAGAAAGGAGATGGAGTTGGCTTTTGAAATTATAAGTCACTGTTAATTTGTATGCTTCTATATTTAGACTTCTATGTTATTTTGTTCATGTAAACTTATAAGTCACTGTTAATGTCCATGGGTTTTGTCATTTCCTTCATGGAGACTTCTTTGGTTATGTCATTTTATATAAAAATTATGTGACTTTTTGTGACAATGTTCAATTTCTCAGGTTTACGAAAATGGATCCACTTGAATTCTTGCGTACTTGTGATAATGGTGACGATGATGAGGATGAACACATTTTAATTTTGTTTCTTTTATTATTGGATGAGTATATGGAACAACATATGAAACCTAGACCATGTAGGACTTCCATGCTTCAAGGTCATAATTATATTCAAGAAATACTTATTGGTCACCATGCTAGATGTTTTGAAATGTTTAGGGTGGAAGTTCATGTTTTCAAAAATTTATGAGAACGGTTGAAAGGGTTAGGATTAAGTGATTCCAGATACTTAAGCACTGAAGAGCAAGTTGGAATGTTCTTGTATACTCTTGCACACAATGAGAGAGTACGAGTAGTGGGAGAGAGATTTCAACATTCTACTGCTACAATATCCAAATATTTTCATAGATGCCTCTATTATGTATGTAAATTGGGACAAGAAATAATTCGACCACCAGATTTTAATGTCGTACCTCCTGAGATCCGCAACAATGAGAAGTTTTATCCATTTTTTTAGGTTCGTTTTTTAAAATATCCTTCTTTTTAATGTCTTTCTTTTTATATTGTTATTTGATTTTTATATGTATTTGAAATATAGAATTGTATTGGAGCAATTGATGGAACACACGTTCACGCACATATTGCATCATCTGAACAAATTCCTTATCGTGGAAGGAAGTCTGATACAACACAAAATATCTTGGCCGTTTGTTCTTTTGACATGCGATTTACATATGTATTAGCTGGATGGGAAGGAAGTGTAAATGACTCAAGAGTTCTAATGGAGACTATATTTAATCCTACTATGTAGTTTCCAATACCACGTGAAGGTAATGGTTTTACAATATTATTATTTCTTTCTATTGATAATATATACTGACATCTAATAATATTATGTGACAGGTAAGTACTACTTAGTTGATTCGGGATATGCTAATATGTCGACATTCTTAGCACCTTATCGTAGTATTCCATATCATTTGCAAGACTATAGAAGGCATAGAGGACAAGTTCGAGGTCCTAAAGAGTTATTCAACTATAGATATTCCTCACTTAGAAATGTCATTGAACGTTGTTTTGGGGTACTTAAGAAACGTTTCCCCATTCTGAAGTTAATGCCCAATTATGATGTCGAGGTACAAGCTCAAATCGTGGTTGCTTGTTGCACAATCCATAAATTTATTCTGGATGAGGCTCGTTTAGATCGTTTGTTTGATGAGTATGAAAATGAGAATGTCGGACTTGAAGATGAAGGGTCAACTAGTACCTCAACACCTCAAATCCCAGCAGATGTAAAAGTCACTCAAGATCAAATGCGAGCAATGAATGGAGTTCGTGATTCAATCTCAAATGTGTTATGGAACAACTACCGAAGAGATTGATTCATATTATCATACATTTGGATATTATTTCGTTTTGTAAACTTTAAAAATTAATGTTGATTAATCGTTATAAGTTGTTTCTTTAACTCATGATAGTTGAACTTAATAGTTTCTTTAATCTAATTTATTTTTTTATTCAAGTAAATGCTAAAATAAAAAATATTAAAAAAAAATTACAAAAAAAAATGTGAAACAAATGCATTTTACTAAACATAATTATTTGTTTCTGTTCCACAAATTGTGAGAACATTTGGAATTAACAAACATCATTTCTGTTTTTCTGTTTCTATTCCTTTGAAAAACAGAAACGAAAAACGTTCCACATTAGTGAACGCACCCCTAATGTCGAGGCGAGTGACATAACTTTTTTTACGATTGTGGCGTAAGGCAGATTAATAAAAAAATGTTTATAACTCGTTTAAAATGGGTCACTGCCCCAGTTACGCCCGGATACAAAACCCTCCCAATTGTCACCGTAACTTTCAATTGTAATATTTCATTTTAATATATAGGTGAGCCCAAACGTAGAAGTTAGGTCAGGTTAGAATTGCATATGCAAATGACTAAAAACTCGTATATTATTGTAGTAATACTGAAAAATCTTATCCAGCTTTTTAAAATTACTATTCTGCCTTAAGAGTTATTTTAGTAAAAAAAATTGGAGGAAAACCTTCACACAACTTTACAGTGCAGTGAACCGATTAATTGCTAATGGAAAGAATGGAATGGGATAGATTCATGTTATACTATTATTGGCTTTTTATTTTTGGATGCATGGTTACTCATTTCTGGCAAGTAATTACTTTCGCAATTAAATTGTCTATCCGAATTGAGTAAAAGAGTAAATTGTTTATTTAAACATTAATTTTAAATTATATTTATTCATGTCAGCCGTCTTTATTTGCCCAACATAATAACAATGGCTCCTTTCTCATAAACTATACCATAACCGCATTGAAAATAGGTGAGGTATTCAACCAAAATTTATTTTTAAATGACTAACGTTGTAATATGTGGTTAATGCTAAATAAAACGATTTCATCTCACAAAATTAATAAAAAGTTTATTAGAAAGCTAATAGTGTAGTATTCTCCCATATCTTAATTGATAGGTAATTTTTCATTTTGTTTTTGTCACCACACAATAGCAAAAACTAATACATGGATTTATAATCAATACCCATGCACGACCACCATCAACAGTCATACTAGTGTTATAGTTTAAACCGAGAAGTACTAGAATTGTGCTTTAACATTAGTTTTAATAGTGTGAATTCCTCACACCTTTTTCATACTATCATTGTGTTTTAAAATTGGTATAATGGTGTAAAATGCATGCTTCACACATTTGTGATTTGTCATATTACCATTGTGTGCTAAAAATAGTTTTAACAATGTGGATTGCATGAATTAAAAGTCTCACATGTTTGAAATGAAAATTTAATATGCTGTTAATAGAAGAAAGCAAAATTATGAGTTTTGCGCCCTTCAATCGTTTGACATTTTAGAGTGTCATGGAAATATTTCATGTATATTAGATGATTTCATAAATTTTAAGAAAATAGATGACAAAACCAATTTTTTATTAAGAGTGATTTTTTTATTAGTTATATATTCGTTAGTCAATGTTTTTGCCATGCTAGTACCCTCTGTTCTTGGAACTTTTAGATTATGAATTAGTTGTTGGATTTAATGTAAGAATATTTAATATTTTTTTTATGGTCCACATAATTATTTGGACACTTTATTTTTTTCTTGGTGACCAAGTAAATATATATATGTCAGATTTGGAGTATATATATTATTTGGTCAATATATATATATATATATATATATATATATATATCATTCTAATCATATAGAATTGATTGAGATTTACTTCCTTTATTGTCTCACCTTGATGGAAGGTGAGGTTTATTATATCTTGTGACTAAAGGAAACCGGTTCTCTCTCTGTCTATAAAAGTACGTAAGGTCCATCAGTTATTTAAATTAACGAATACAACACATTAGAGAGTGTACGTAAAAAGAGAGAAATTGGTTTTTTTTGTGGGCGATACTTTGTAGTTGTTGCAGAGGTTGCTTATTGATTTTCTGGATTGCAAATTAAAAATTCTCCATGGCTATTGACCGAGGTATTCCGAGAAACCTCTTCAATTTATTTACAAATATATATATATATATAGTGAGCATGAATAAAGTTTCTATAATTACTGGATTATAGATTATTTATGCTTGTTTGTATGAGCATGAATTATTATTGATTTAACATTTAAGACACAATATTACGAGACTATTGGTTTTTATGGTAAAGAATAGAAAAACAAAAGTATAGGGTTTTAATCTTAATATCGATGACTCCTTTATTTCTACAAAACATAAATCATGGTTTTTTCTTTTGGTTAGAGATCACAAATCTTGGCTATTCCTTGTAGAAAAGGATTACAATATTTGACTATTCCTTTTCTATTCAAAGATGGGCAAATCTTGATCACTCATCTTAGTTGGTGAGACTAAATCTGGGGTACCTTCCTCAAGCTCAGTGCTGGCATCTGATAATGCAAAGGAGGTCCATTGCTAGTAATGAAATCTCTCAAGCTAGAGAGAAGATTGCTGCTATTGAGGCAACCCTCAACAAGTATCAAGCTCCAAGCGTCAACTGTGGAAAATCCACAACCCTTGATGCCACTAGAGGTGGAAGAGGTAGATGTGGTAGGGCTACTTATAGAGATTCAGGACGAGACAACCATGGGAAAGGGATGCAACCTCAAATCCTTGCCCCTCTTAATCCACGCACGAGTGAGCAGGGAACTGTTTTGGAGGAGTTAAATCCCAACCACCTTGACCAGATCACATGCACTGACACATCTTTGCCTCAAAACAAGGACAATGGTTCGAGCAACTCTACCCCCTTTGGTGTTTCCTCACACATCCCAACCTCAACCACTCCTCTTAGCCCTCTGAACCCACCATCCTAGGCAGCCATAACTGCCATGCCTAGTATTGTTTCTACTAGAATGAATCTGCACTACCACGTGCATCCTGAGAGCAATGGCTCTCTTATTATGCTCACACCTCCAAAGGAGATTGCAGATGAAGGTGTTCAATAATAGAAAGGGTGTCTTGTGGGGCACTTCCTTCAAAAGAAGCTCCCTTACTTTATGGTACAACCAATCACTATGAAGATGTGGGGAGTTATGGGTTTAGAGGATGTATTAGTTGAGGATAAGGGTTTTTTTTTTTTTTGTCTAGGTTTACTAATGATGATTTGTGTGTTGATATTCTTGCTAGTGGGCCTTTCATGATATCATGACGACTCTTGATCTTGCAGAAATGGTACATTGGTTTTGAATTCATCAAAGAGGTTTGCAAATTCATTCCTTTATGGATTAAATTCTTTAATCTCCCACTTCATATATGGACTGAGAGGGGGTTCAGTTTCGTTGCAAATTGTTTGGAGAAACCACTTTTTGTTGATCATCTCACTCAAACAAGAAGGAGGATTAGCTATGCTAGGTTGTGTGTTGAGATTTATGCTTCAAAACCCTTTGTGGACTCTTTATTTATTGACAAGGGAGGAGGGAAACTAATTGAGATCAAGGTTAAATATCAGTGGAGACCACAAGTTTGTAAGACTTGTTTAAGCTTTGGGCTTTTGGACTCTCAGTGCCCTTCTAGAATTCTAAATGTCCAAAACTTTGATAATAATATTACTGAGAACCTCCCAAACTCTCTTCATGTTCCTGCTATTACCAATGAATGTGCTATTGGAACTCCTCCTCCGGTAGGGACTGATGACATTCATTGCAAACCTGATGTGCCCATAGCAGTCATCAACATTGATGCTAGTTTTTCTAAGGGATGGACTGAAGTTCAAAGAATGAAGCTCAAATAAATTATCCATATTGTCTCAAGCCAATAATTGAACTACTCTCCTTTGGATTCCTTTCCCACTGATCTATTTGAAGATGGTAGTTCCCACATCAGTTTGGATAAGGTTGTTGATAAGGGTAGTGACAGATCCCTTATTGAGCCTCATCATGATATTAATATTGACAAGCCCAATAACAAAACCCCTATTACTGAGGCCTGTTCTTCAAGCTCAACTAGCACATCTGAGCAAACTTCTTCCAATAGTGGCAGTGGTATTGTGAACACTGGAAAAATAAGAGGAAGAAAAGAAGCTTTGGGGCTAACTGGTTTGCTATCACATTCCCTCTCCAAATTTTAATAGGAGCTTGGAATATTAGGGGTCTAAATTCCATTGAAAAACAAGGTGAAGTTAAGAAGCTCATTTTTTATCAAAAATTGCAAATGCGTACAATATTAGAAGCAAAAGTTTTGATCAACAATTTGGCCACCAACCAAAATGTTTTTGTTCCTAGTTGGAATATTTTACACAATTTCTCTCATTCTCCCATGGGCAAAATTTGGTTTTGTTCAACCCTTCTGTTCTCAATGTCGTAAAGTGCAATGAATTTGCACAAGCTATTCACATCAAAGTCACTAACAGAGCTTCAACTGCCAGTATCAATGTTTCTTATATTTATGCTATTCAAAGAAGACAACTATGGACAGAGCTCTCTACAATTGCTAACTCTATAATTTCCATTCCATGGATTACCATTGGGGACTTCAATGCTTTCATGCACCCTATTGAGAACTTTGGAGGTTCTAATCACTGGAGTACTGACATGCATGACTTTTGGAATTGTGTTCATCAGGCTGAGCTCATTGACTTGAGGGACAATGGTATTTTCCATTCTTGGACCAACAAAAGAGGAGGTTGTGCTAACATTTCCAGAAAGATTGACTTGACTCTGGTCAATGACAATTGGCTTGCTTCTTTACCTTTGTCTGAATGCACTTTTTTACCTCATGGCATCTCGGATCATACCCCTTTTATTGTCAAATGTGGTAATCCTAAACCTAAAAGGAATTCTCCCTTTAAGTTTTTTAATTTCATTGCTGATCACCCTAATTTTATTACTACTGTGAGAGTGTTTGGGAACAAAATATTTCAAGTACTACTATGTTTCAGATCAGCAAGAAGCTAAAGATTTTGAAATGTAAGTTGAAAGATCTAAATGAAAAGGAGTTTGGGGAGATTCAAGCCAGAGTTTGTGATGCTAAAAATCCTTTGGACTCCTATCAAACCTTGCTGGCTACTTTATTAGTATTCCATGTTATCTAAAGCTGAAGAATTGTTTTTTAAACAAAAGTCTAGAGTAAAGTGGTTGAATGAGGGGGATAAGAACACTAAGTTCTTCATGAAGGCCTTTAATTCTAGATGCAATAGATAGAGGATAAGTTCTTTACAACTCAATGATGGTTCCACTACACACTCTATTCCCATTATCAAGAGTGAAGCTTTGAGAATTTTCCAAGAGCTTCTAGGTACTCCATACAAATGTTACCCTAGTATTGAGGCTGTCAGGACTGTGTTCAACAAGTCTTTTCCTCATGAATGCATTAGTTCTTTTTCTGAAATCCCTACTCCAGATATGATTCAGAAGTATGAGTTTGGTCTCAAGTCTTCCAAGGCCCTTGGGCCTAATGGCTTCCATGCCCTCTGTTTTAAGAAGGATTGGCAGAGATGTTACCCTTTCCATTTAAGAGTTCTTCCAGAATGGACAGATCCTCAAAGCTATCAATTGCACCTCTCTCACTTTGGTCCCAAAAAAGCTCAATCATTTTTCTCTTAGTGACTTCAGGCCTATTTCCTGTTGTAACACAGTTTACAAAGTCATTTCTAAGTTGTTGTCTATGAAGTTGCAACCTTTACTTCCATTATTCATAGACAAGGCCCAAACAACTTTCATTAAAGGGAGAAGGTTGAGAGATGGTTTTATGTTGGCACAAGAGCTAATGTATGGGTATCATCTCAATTCTGATATTTCTAAATGCACTTTGAAGGTGGATTTACACAAGGCATATGACTCAGTTTCTTGGAGTTTCATCCTTGATGTTTTGCATGTCCTCAATTTCCCTACTGTGTTCATTGGTTGGATTGAAGCTTGCATCAGCACTTCTGCTTTCTCCATTTCTATTAATGGAAAGCTTGAAGGTTTCTTTAATCGTGCTAGAGGACTTAGACATGGGGACCCCCTCTCCCCTTTTCTCTTTGTCATTGTGATGGATGTTCTTGTCTCTTTTCTCGATCATTCTATTGAATCTAACCCTATTTTTTAGTACCACTGGAGATGTCAAAAGAACTCCATCACCCACCTTTGTTTATCTAATGGTTTTCTGCCATAGAGACCCTCATTATCTTAGCATTATTCACCAAGGTTTCCTTAAGTTCACTTCTTTGTCTGGTCTTACTCCTAACCTTGATAAAAGCCATATCTTTCTGTCTAATGTGCCTCATTCTGACCAATCCACCATGCTAAATGAGGTTGGTTTTGAGATTGGTAAGTTCCCTTTTAGGTATCTTGGCCTCCCCATTTCTTCAGCTAAACTCAAATCTAATGATTACAAAGTTATTGTTGACAGAATCACCCGCATAATTGCTTCTTGGACTGCCAAATTCCTTTCCTATGCAGGGAGACTCCAACTTATCAAAGCTATTCTTCTTAGCATCCACTTGTTCTGGAGCTCCCACATTCTTCTCCCTTTACAAGTTCTTAAAGATATTAATTATGTCTTGAGAAAATTCCTATGGTCAGGTCATGAGATGAAGCATCATGGGGCAAACGTTAATTGGTACAATGTTTGCAAGCCCAAAGAGTTTGGTGGGTTAGGACTTCCTAATATTCTTAGTAGCAATAAGTTTCTTTCTTAAAGCACATTTGGCATATTTTTTATGATGATGGTCAATCCATATGGTATGAATGGGTGCAAGCCATTTTGGTTAGGGGCAACACCTTCTGGAATCTCAATCCCTCTATACTGAGTTCTAGTACTTGGAGAGGCCTTCTAAAGTTTTGGGATCTTGCCAAACCCTTTCTTCTACACAAAGTTGTGAATGAGAAAAGTATATCCCTGTGGTATGACTATTGGCTTCCTAGTGGGGTGCTTGATGCTATTAGAGATAGACACAATGGGAGGCTGTCTATATGGGGTGATAATACTAGAGTTTCCAAACTTTTGAGAGGGAATGAGTGGAGAGTTCCTCCTTATCTCAAAAGGAATGTTCCTGTTGAAGTCCTTGACAACTTGCCATCCATCAACAATGGGTTAAAGGACTGGGTGACTTGGTTTCTTCCTCCTCATGGTAAATTTAGTTTTAAACATTCTTTCATTGCCATGCTTCCTCCCACCATTGTTTCTTCCTGGCAACACTCCATTTGGTTCCAACACCATGTGCCCAGACATGCTTTCATTGCTTGGTTGGCTGCCCAACAGAGGTTGAGAACTAAGGATAAGCCTAGGATACCTTATGGGAATTTAATTATTTGCAGCTTATGTGGAGTAGAACTAGAAGAGCATGATCACATTTTCTATAAATGTGCCTTCTCTACCAGAATATGGAACTGGTGTCAACACATATGTGGGGTCTTCTTGGGTGACAGATCCCTCAATGACATTTTGGAGTGGGCTTCTAACATGTGGGACTCAAAATTTTCTTCAACGGGTGCCACATGCTTTAGACTTTGTATGGCTGCCTCCATCTACTTCATTTGGAGGGAGAGGCTTGTCCCTCTTCTTTGAGCTTGCTTTTGCTTGCTTCTGTTGAGGGGCTTGTCCCTCTTCTTTGTGTTTTGGTGGGTGTTTTTGTTTCCTTCGGTTGAATATATTTTTGATTTACCAAAAAAATATAAATGTTGCTCATTCATTGCAAGACTCTTTGGCTATAAATATGAGATTTCTCAAGGAAGAACACAAGAACAAGAGTTCTCAAAAGCATAGAGAGAAAAAAAATACAGAATAATATTTTTCTGGGTGTGAACGATATATAGTATGAGTCAGGGGCGGAGCCATTGGGGGGAGGGGGGGGGGGGGGATACGCAATTTGTTGGAAGTTTTTATATAAAATATATATTTTTTATGCTACAAAAAGAAGATTTAATTTTTTTTGAGGGGGCATATGCAATTTCTATGTAAGATATATAATTTTATAGGCAAGTAAAAAAAACATTTTAAATTTTAGTAGGTGTCATTTCTATGAATTTCTATGTTAGATATATAATTGTATAGGTTAGTAAAAAGAATTTCAAATATTTTAGTAGGGGTCATGGCCCCCCTAGGCTGGGCATGGTTCCAACCCGATGTGAGTTGTTGATTTATAACTTGTAATTCATTCAATTGATAGTGAATTATTGATGCATTACATAGACATAAGCATAATGAGCCGAACCACGTATAAATCTCTGCCTTTATGTTATGTGTGTAACCGAACATAGGATGGGTAAACCTAAGCAGTGGTATCAAAATGTTTTCAAATACAAACATATAAATCAAGGTATATCAAACTCTAGTCACAAAGTGCAAATATGAAGGCACTTATATGATATTAATATTCATTCCTTATGGAACATGTTATCTCATTTTTAAATTAGGTTAATCTGCACAATAAATGCCAAGAAAAATTAGGGTGCGTTCACTAACATGGAACGTTTCACGTTTTACGTTCTCACCTACCAAAAAACATAAATAAAAATAAGAAACATGTTTAATAAATTATTTCTGTTTCCCAATAATGTAAAATGTTTCTCATGTTTCTCTTAAAAATGAGAAACATAAAAAAGATGTTCCACATGTTTCTGTTCTAATAATGTGAAATGTTTTTTTTTGGATAAATCTCAATTACACCCCCTCAAATTCAAAAAACATATATATAATTCAAAAATAATATATTAAATTTTGAAATATATATAAAATTCAAATATATATATAAATTACGAAAACAATTTATAAAATTCGAAAATAATATATAAAATTAGAAAACAATATAAAAATTTGGAAAACAATATAAAAATTAGAAATATATATATAAATTTCAAAAACAATGTATAAATTTCGAAAACAATATATATATTTTGAAAACAATATTATAATTCAAAAATATATATATAAAGTTCGAAAAAATATAAACTTCGAAAATATATATAATTCGAAAAACATATATAAAATTCAATATATATATATATAATTTGAAAAAAATATATAAAATTTTTAAAAAAATTATTTCGAAAAACAAAATTTGTAAAAATATATAAATTTATAAAAAAAAAAGAAGAAAAAAATATATATTGGTAAAATGTCACATCTTTTCTAAGGAAGTGAATCAAACTACTTATCACTAACATCAATTAATGATCTTCTTTTATATATTTTACAATATATATATATTTATATATTTCGAATTTTATAGATTGAAACTTTAACTTCTGATAGTTGAGTTTAATAGTTTCTTTAATCTAATTTATTTTACTCAAGTAAATGCCAAAATAAAAATTATAAAACAAATTACCAAAAATATATGTGAAACAAATACATTTACTAAACATAATTATTTGTTTTTGTTCCAAAAATTATGAGAACAATTGGAATTAACAAACGTCATTTATGTTTTTCTGTTTCTCGTAAGAAGAACGTTATTTTGTTTATGTTCCTTCAAAAAACAGAAACGAAAAAATGTTCCACGTTAGTGAACGCACCCTTATATTTTCATTCTAAGCCTTTCCATTTTCTAATTGTATTCATTTCCTATAACTACCAAAACAATAAAAATAAAAATAAAAAATAATTGTAATTGCTATTATAATCCTTAATTTGGTACTTTGCATATGGTAAACTCTTTCTGAAAATATAAATATTTATATTATTTTGTTTACTTTGTAACTGTTTCATATCTGATTTACAATGCCACTTATTAAAAAAGTTACAAAACTAGACAAACAATTAAAAAAATAGATCCTACATAATCCAAATTACATAATGCATTGAATGTGTATTAAATTTGGATATTATAAAGATGAAACAAGTAATCCAGACGTAAAGCTTAGTGCAATGCATGTTGGGGCTTAAGAAACAAGTGAAGTTGATATTGGCTCGATTTCCTGAAGAAATAACGCAGAAGATCAAACATTTTTAATAGAAAAGGAAAGATACAATGGGGAGGTTTTAAGTTTTTTTTTTTTAAATGAAAAATAATAAATAAGAATAAAAAAAAGTGTTGGATCACTAATTTGGCACCTGGCCTGTTGTGACCAACTTGCCAACTTTATTATTATTTTTTCGTTAAATAACTTGCCAACTTTGCTCCAACTCAACTGTTTACAACATTAATGTGGCGTTTAAATTCCCTATGGCATTATGTTTTGAAACTGGTGATTTAGTTTTGTACCAAAAATAAATAAATAAATAAAAACTGAAGAGACATCAAAGATGGGAAAGTAAAAACAGATAGCACCATGACGAATCCATTCTGGAGAAAGAGTCCATGGCAATCAGAAACAATTACAAATGACTTATTTCCCATTGCCCTATTGGTTTTAGTCATCTAATCCAACAAATAAAGGTAACCACTGTTTTATATTGTCCAGTCATTCTAATTATAGCAAATAGTGGAAAGCTAATGCTGATTTGTAAGTGTTATCTTAGGTCAAAATGGGGAAGCCAAAAGAAACAAACTACCTCGGTCAATTTTGAAAATTAATCTGAAATTACCTAGGAGATGGTAACTTAAGCCCAGGGGGTGAATAAATTTTTTATGAATTAATTTACAAATTAAAATATTATTTTCGGAATAGTCAATGTTAATTTAATTCTTTAATAATCCAAACCACGCAATAATAAATATAATTGCAAAAAATAAAGTAGAGGTGACACCAATATTTTTACGTGAAAAACTTTGAAAAATGCTCCAAGTAAAAACCATAGATACCCTCTAGTATCGATGCACTATGAATCAAGAAGTACAACGACTTTATGAAGTTAAGACTTACAATCACTCTGATTCACTGTTTATCATTCGACGTCTGAAAGTCTTGAATCACTCGCACTACCACGAAACTCTCGCTCCAATATCCGTGCTTCGACGACTCCACTTCTCAAGGAATCAAGGAACCACAAAGCCTCCTGTTCTGATCTTCATACTCTGATGGCTCCTCTTCTCATGGAACAATGCACACACAATGCAACAGATGGTGTGTAAACTTTTCCAATATCTAGGTCATCCAATTGTACATAAAGATCATGTTTTGTAGCACAATTGGAGAATCCCAAAAACAAGACAGAAATAGAAGATGAATAATCACTCAATATTTTTATTTCTTTGTCTCTTTCTCTGCAGGAAGATCTTTTCTGTAGAAGAATTGCAGAGCTCTAAAAACTTGTCTTGTCTTCTCAATATCTCCTCATATTTATAGAGAGAAAAGTCTTCAATTATGAAATAAGACTTCTTAATCTCCAAGTCTTTTTCTTATCCTCCAAGACTTAACCTTTTGACCATAACGTCTCCAAATATATATCAATATGCCAATAATAACTCCTAAACATATCCTTAAGTGAATAGGAGTCTTTAAGACATCAGAATAATCCTTAATTAAAAACTGAAGTCAGTGGCTTCGTGTTCTCGAGAATTGCACTTCGAGTACTAAAAAACCAAATCTTGAGTACTCGGCCCTTGTTTTCTCGAGTACTCGGTAATAATCCAATGGCGCGGCATAGCGTGGGATGTCGCACAAAAGTCTCTGGAATACACACCATGGTGTGCGCTAAGACGCACAATCTCGAGTACTCGATAATGAATGTTCGAGTTCTTGGTAAGTCAAAATCTCGAGTACTCGTTAAAATATTCTCGAGTACTTGGCAGTTTCAGAAACTAATTCTTCGTTGCACCACTCTAATCAACTTCACTTCACATTTCTTCTATTCTTCACCACTTTAAACTTGAATAACCCAAACCAAGACTCACAACACTCAACATGATTTTTGATCATAAACATGCATTACAAATAAATGTTCTTACATAATCAATGTAGCACTTATTAACTAGAAAAAGAATAGAAAGAATATAAAATATAATTGAAAGGTTAATTGGCACTAATATTAGATGCGAGCAAATCACACTGATCCTTTGGTCTAAAACTATGTCCAAAACCCGAGTGGGTCGACCTAGATGGAAAAGACTTGGGAGTTGGTGCTTCAAGAATAATGAGGTCTAATATTCGATTCCTACTAGGTGCAACCAATTCGTTAACGACTGCGGATATAGTCCAAGCCTTACCCGATTCGTGTACCGAGGGAGGGGGGGTTGCCACTACAAGAAAAAAACTATTTGCGAGGGGTCAAAATGTTGTAAAAACGTTTTTACAGGTAACATAGGCCTATTTTCTATGGACGCCTCGTAAATAAATTTAATTTTTTACGGGCAACAATGTACTTTGTAAAAAATTAAATTTCCCTTGCATAAATTTTTTTACGACATATATTTTCCTAGTCAATAATTTATTTATAGGAGGCGTGACTTCTCATTAATACATTTAAAAACCGTTAATATATATATGTTAGATTAAGGATCGCGGCGACTTAGAACCCAAGCTACCACAAACCACTGTGGAGCAATTAACCAATAGAGTTGAAAGGCACATACGATTATAAATACTTAATCACCCATAAGAACTAAATAAAATTATCCACCCATTATTTCCGAGATAATTTAGCTCTTGTTATAGCCAAAAATTAACTCGTTAATGATAAAAAAAACTATTAAAGAGAGTTTTAGCTCCTCGTAAATACTTGTTTTTACGATTACAAACTTCAACTTCTGAACTTATTACGGGGAGTTTTATATCAATCTCATAAAAGGTACATTTTACGATCTAAAACGTCGACTTCTCGTAAATACAATGAACTTATTACGGAGAGTTTTATATCAATCTCTTAAAAGGTACCTTTTACGAGCTAAAATGCCGACTTCTCATAAATACAAAGTCGTAAAATTTCATTTTTCTTGTAGTGCGCTTTGCGGGTTCCATGAATTAGTTGAGGTAACCTGGCTCGGACATCACGGTTACAAAAAAAAAAAAATATATGTCCACAGGTAGGGTATATTAATTTATGAAGCACCGACACTTTATCTGAGGGTGTCGTACTCGTGTCGAACATGTGTATCCGTGTGACACAAGTGCCTCATAAACGTGTCCGATGTGTATCCGTCACTAATAGAATTGTCTTAAAATTTTAAATTATTTTGGACACGTTTAGAACACTGTAAGGACATATTTTGAACATTTTAAGAACATATTTTTGACACTTCGATGACACGACATGTAATTTTTAATTAACTTTAATACAATATAAAATTTAATTCTGAACTAATTAAAAAATAATATAAAACTTAAGAAAACAACAATAAAATATACAAATTTCTTAATCTAAATAAGTAATATTTTATGATTATAAGGATAAAATAATTTAATTTAATTTATATTAATTATAAAATAAATTATTATATTATTATATTTTAACGTGCCGGTGTTGTGTCATGTATGTTATTTTATGATTTGTCATGTCCTGATGTCCATGTCGTGTTGTACCCGTGTCCCGTTTTCGTGCTTCGTATATTTCAATTTATGCATTTAACCTATGACTTGCATGCACCAAACTAAACTTAATATTCATATTTTCTGTACTGAAAACTGTACAGGTCATTCGTATTTGTTGTTGCTTGTGTCTATTTAGAAACAATTTTAATTTGTACATTAATGTTGATTTTGACATGTGGAAAAACAGTCGAATACAATTGTCACTGTTCATTTTATTTTTTATTTGACATATGATTTAGTAAAAGAATAGAATGATGAAGGGCGTTTCGGAAAAATAATTATTTTTTTCAAAAAATCTTTACTCCGTTTACCGCCTACGAAACACAAACTACTTGTTTTATTTCTGCCGTTCCCTTCTAATAGAATTAACAATGCGGCCTTGCTCCTCAAGTTGAGCATAAAAGCATTAGTATAGGTTGGAGATTCAACCAACTCATCATGGTTGTATTCGGACAAGGCAAGGGGTCAGGGGAATTTCTCAAAGGGAAAATGACAAAAAAAAAAAAATGACAAGCAAAAGATAAAAAATAAAAATAAAAAGGAAAATGACAAGATAAAAAATAAAAATTGAAGTAAAAGTTAATCAAAATTAGTAGTGATGTTATATATGGGTATAGTTACACATACAAAAGTAATTAATCAAAATTAGTAGTGGTGTTATATATGGGTATAGTTACACATACAGAAATAATTAGTCTTAATGATGGAAGGAACGATTATGTTTTTTTTTTTTTTTTTTTTAATTTTATGAATGGAGGTAGGAGAGATATTTGGAGAAGCGAGAAATTATCAAATAAATATAAAATAGAGAATAAACAAGTCAACACAAAATTAGTAATGTCACTGGATTTTGATACGTACGAATATCACCAGTATTAGAGTGTAAAATTATAGAGAAAACATGAAAGTTTTTATATTTGGAGAAGCTTTATAGAGAAATTATCAAATAAATATAAATTACTGATAAATATAAATTTGTTTACTCAACACAACATCGTGTCACTCTAATGGCTATTGTCGGGATTTTTACACCTACGAATATCAACTCACTGTGTATTATCCAAATCTGTGGCAGTAGAATTGGAGGGTGTCAATTCATTTATCTACCGTGTGTCTGTCGTGACAGCCGATGTAGCTAATTATTTGTGTCTGTGAGGTGACTGGTCTCTCAACTCACTGTGTATTATCCAAAATCAATATGTTGGTTTTTTCGACAATCATCAATCTCTCTCCATTTACTCTTGTACAAATTAGTATTCTCCCATATCTCAATTCATAGGATGACACTGTAATAACTATATACAAATTTATAATCAACAGCATATACATGCACGGTAACCATGATATTGATACTACTATTGTGTTTCAAAACTAGTTTTAATAGTGTGAATGCATGCTTACAAGTTCTCACATCTTTGTCATATTATCAATGTGTTTTACCATTAGTATTAATCATGTGAAATGGAGGCTTTCACACATATATCATACTATCATTGAGTTTTACAATTAGTTTTCACCGTGTGGATTGCATGAGTTAAAAGTTAAGGGAGTAACTAATTAACATTTGAGGGATACAGATTGTCGGTTACAAAGAAAGCCAAATTATGAGTTTTGCGCCATTAAATACTTTTGACATTTTAGAGCATCATTGGAAGATAGAAATTTTTTACATAAGGAAGTTATATATTTTTATTTTTATTTTATTATTGTATAAATTCTCAAGATGCGTGACTGTTGTTTGTGAAGGTACTTTAAATGCATCATAAAAGTAAAATAAAAAAAATGTTTGCTTCAACAAAAATATAGGTTTCGGGCCAACATATATCAAAATCTACATATATATATGAATGAAGACACTCTTATGATGTTAGAATTCATGCCTTATTGAGCAGGTTATCTCATTTTTAAATTGGTTTAGTCTGGGCATCAACCATGATACATTAAATTTTAACTTTAAATGTTTCCTTTTTCCAAATTATATTCACTAACTAACTCATTTTTATTTTAAAATTGAAAACTAATATTCCTGACCTCATGCATTACACAATACCTCAAATTTTTTTTTTTTTGATGATTTTGTTCTCTTTGTAACTCTTCCATATCATATTTACAAGGTCAATTTCTAAAAGTTATGAAATTGAAGAAACAAATGATTCCAAGGGTGAATGATGAATTATCTTATTTACAAGGTCAATTTCTTGGGTTGCTATTTTATTTTATTTTTTTGTGTGTTAAATTTAATGTTATTTACGATGGGCAAGAAACCCCGTTAATGAATTACATATTGCCATTATTTAGTCATATTAAGAAGGGCATGTGTACCACGTAAATGAACCATTTACAAGGAATTATGTATCTCATAAATGAATTATTTACGAGATTAATTGTTGTTCATAAAAAAAATAAAGAATTTTTACGAACTAAGTCGTGTCCCGTGAATGACCTTTTATGAGGGGTCAAAGTAAAAGGATATTTTTCTTGTAGCGATATTTATTTAAATTGAATCAAAAGGGCTAAACTACATTGATTCAGACATAACAGAACACAATATATGTAACATATTACACCCCATCTGTCTCCGCAAACCTTTATGAATCTGAAACTTCACCTTCAATGTATCATTTATCTAGCAAAGAATTAAAAGAATATAAAATATAATTAAAAGGTTACTTGGCTCTTACAACAAGAATTACAATTTTTACAATCAGTGAATTTCACTCTCTTTACTGCCATTTTATTAGATGCCAGCAAATCACATATCACATTGACACTTTCGTACAAAACTGCAAGTGTCGTTCATAAACCTGCACAGGTAGACCTTACCCCGCACTTCTGCTAAACTTAACCACTTATGAGGGATAGCGCATATATAGAAGAGAGAGTACGGAACCTTACCCTTATTTTTTCTCGTTTTGGTGGCATGGCCCAGAAAATTTTAGTTTAATTATATAATCGATTGAAATGACTTACATGCGACCAACTATAATTTGATATTGATAATCATCTGAACTGAAAATTGTCGTCAGCAATTGTTGTTGCTTGCATCTACCTAGAAAAAATTTCAATTCATAGAAAGAATTACTGATGTTGTGGTCGGTGCAAAGAATCGGAGTGTGATGAAATGGTCATCCTCATTCCATTCTTTAGTTCGACACTTGATTTAGTAGTCGCATAGAATGATGAAGGGGGTTTGATAATATAATTTTTAATAAAAAAATTATTATGCTCAGTTTGATAATATAATTTTTAATAAAAAAATTATTATGCTCAGTCCATCCGTTTCTGCGTAGTGCATACCAAACACGTCTTAAGAAACGCAAGATTATGTAGCATTTGGTATACAGGAATTGAATAGAATGGAACGGCCATTCTAGACATTCTTTTTCTTTTGTTTGGTATGGAATTTAAACTAACAATGACCATTCTCTTGACAATTTCATTCTAAAGAATGAAAATCCATTGCCATAATTAAACCTTCAGAATGAGTATTCTATTCTCTAACTAAAGTTGAAAATTATTATTCACTATTTAGTGATGCTTTAACAAACCAATAGAATGAGGATTCTCATTCCATTTCAATCTTGTGTACCAAACGTAACATGTAACATGTAAGTGTCAAGAAAATGTTTACACTCCCTACACCATTCTATTTATGCAAAATCACATGAACTTGGATAAGCTGAAATTGAACTTCAAAAGCCTCATCTTTTGCAGCATCCTATCTTGATAAGTCCTATCTTTTATCTTCATATCCTGATCTTAAATTTGAATTTGTATATGGGCTCAACTAAGTCAATTTAGCCTTTGGGAGTTTTTCAATGGGCTAACTCATCTTCTTTTGGACTGGAATTTAATGGTAAAGTTAACCCGCTTGTTCGTTGGGCCAGTCACAAATTTTTTTTTTTTTTCTAGTCACAATATTATTCATTGGGGGTAATTTTGCCCCCGCCCTTTTCACGTTTTCACCCCAATTCCTTCTGATTTGGTGATTAATGATCATAAGTAGAATGAATTAACTACGCCTTCTTTTTCTGTTTGTTGGGATTCTCCTATGTCACTTCAATTTATAGTATCTGAACACATTGAGAGTATTCTCCATTTGAAAATTTCAACTATTTAAGGTATTTAGACCCATAACATTTTTCAAGTATACGCGCACTTAGCAAGCAAAATAAATAAATAAATTTATTTTTGTTTGCTTTGATATGGTAACTAACTTTCTTCATATCATTTGTCTTAATTTTGGTAAATACCTTTCTTCATACATTTTGTTTTAATTTTTGGCAATCGATCCTTTTTGATTTTGCAGAATCAACTTTTAAATATTCATGTAAAACATGCTATATTAATTATGTTTTTCGGACAAATGATTGACAAATGGCCTTATTCATCATGACAAAGATCAGACTTCGCGATCGATTGTGGGTCAGCTCCTCCTTAATCTGTGTGCGGGAGCCATAGTTGGATGATGGGTAGCGTTTGTGGAGAGACCTCTCCATGGGTAGCATGATAAAAATTATTGTTTTTTTTTTTTTTTTTTTTTGCGGTTTTAGTGGCTGGGCAGATTTTGCAAAAATCATGGTGATTGAATCATAAGCTGGTTGGTATATATTGAAGAAGCTTAAATGCCTGATACGAATGAGCACACCGCCTCAATAAATTTATTAGGCTGTGATAATTAAATAAGTCAAATAAAAAACAAATTTAATTTTCTTGTTATCAAGGAGAGAGCATTTGTGTGGTTGCTATTCAATATAGTTTTGAAGTGTGACATCCCCTTTGTGGTTGTCGTTCACTATCTTTTGCTAATAGTGTTTGTTTGGCGGTTTGGTGTTGGTTTTTTATTTTGGTTTGGTTGGAGTTGGGTTGGGTTGAGTTTGGTGTGGTTTTATTCTGAACTGAAATCATGTTTGATGCAGATAGTTTTGGTGTGAGAAAAAGTGAAACTGAAAAACCAAACCAAGTTTGGTAGAGTTGGTATGAGCTGAAATTCGGAAACCAATCATATTTGGTAACTTGGAATAGTTTGACATTTTATTTATTTAAAATAACATTTTGTAAATATATATGTTTTAAAAAATAAAATATATAAATAATTATTTTTTTCGAAATATTTAATTTTTTATAAATATTTAATTTTTTTTAAATATTTATAGATAAAATATTTTATATAAGATATTTCAAAAAAATAAAATATTTTGAAAAAATAAAAGATTTCAGTAAAAATACATATAATTTGTATATTTTTTAAAAAATAATAAATATATTTTTATTATATTTTATTTTTTCTAGAAATATTTGTTTTCCTGAAATATTTTATTTTTTATGAAATATATTTTTTCGTTTGATTTTTTTGAAATATTTTATTTTTTCATAAATATTTTATTTTTTGAATTTATATATATATAATATTATAAATGAATTGGTTTTGGTTAAACAATGATACACCAAATTGAATTGGTTTGGGTTAAAGAATAGTTTTGGTGTGAGAAAACCAAACCAACTCTATCCAAATCATCTATTGAGATGGTGTGAAAAATGATGAATTTGGTACCAATGGTGCAACATTATTCAATCACAACTCCTTCTACCTAACATGGGTTGGGCAACAAATTTCATCCCAAAACCACAAATTTCACTCCAAAACCTCCTACCAAACAAGTAGAAAAGATAGGACTTATCACATCAGAATAGGAGATTGTAAAATATAGGGCTTTTTAAAGTTCAATTTTAATTTATTCAAGTCCATGTAATTATGTATAAATAGGGCTTAAAAAGACCCATAATGATGAAAGGGGTGTAAACATTTTATGACACTTTTATATCTTAATTCCTATTTTGTTTGGTAAATTACATTTAGACTCCATTGAGATATGTCAAATAATAGGTAGATCCCCAATTATTTGGTAAATTACATCTACACCCCCTATTATTTGGTAAATTACATATAGACTCCCTTAATTCGATCAACGTATATTTCCGGTTACTGATAATGTGAAATTACATCTTTACCCATACATGTATTTCATTTAAAATATTTTAAAATTATTATTTTGTCAATTACTTATTTATAAATGTAATTTTATGAGGGTATTTTTGTCTTTTCACATGTCCTTTATATCTACTCGAGGGTATTTGAGACATTTCACATCTAAAAGAGTGATGACATCATTTAATCCCTACGTTTTGAGAGATCTCCAGGATCTGATAGAACATCAGGAGATTGTCAAAAGCTAAGTGTAAGCCATGATCACGATTCGCCAGAATGAGCATGGAGATGATTCAAAAAAAGTTGGGGTTGAATTGAAGTGGTGTCATCCCTAGAGTGAAGAAGAATGAAAAAGGGGAAGAAGGGGAAACCTAACCAATTTAGCCTGGTTATTGGACAAGAGAAGGTCATGCGGACTAACGCCCTCCCCTTAGGTGAAATCCAACTTTGGATCATAGGCCTCGAATTTTACTCCTTGGGGAGGCTTCACCAATTTCCTAAGTGGTTTAATGCTAGGAGTCCTACACTGTTCAGCCAGAATTCTATCAGGATTGTATAGGGGAAGCTCGTCAATGTCATCAGCACATTCGTCCTCTTGAGGAAGGACAGGGGTTTACTCAATGTAATCCTTAACGAACTTGCCACGGGACAAAGGGGCTATTTCCTCATTAGCAGAACTTGCACGAGACTCATACATTGTGTAGAAGAAGAGAATTTCTTTTAAAAAACACACACACTTACAAAAAAAGAGAGTAGATCACCGGAGAAGATAACCGGAGAATAAAAAGCGTGAAGTTACAAAGTGATTATATGGGAGATTTGACTCTTAGCAAGAACAAGCAAAATGTAAGAGTGAATTTGTGGTTGAGGGCAAGAAAGTTATAAGACTTATGGAAAGATTTGAGGATATTCCAAGTGTCAGGAGATGTTGAGTATATATAGGAGTTAAGGGGGTGCATGCAAGGAGTGAATTAAATGCGGCTGGGGGCGCTGCAACTTTCAAGGGGGATAAACACGACTATTGAGGTAATCAAGCCATCACATTAAAATTAAACCCCACACGTAAACCCAAGTCATGATTATAGTCACATTTAACATCTTGCGACTATATACATGTATCTGAATATACATAGAAACGAAGAGGCATCAGCCAAATAACCTAATATTTGGGTCAAGCCCATGGGACATTGGTCTAGACCCAAAGGGGCTAGTCTAAAAGCCAAATTTCTTGTCCCATTAAAGGAGAAGGCCCATGATGGGTAAGAGTTTAAGTCCAATTGGAAAAGCCTAGTTGTACATGTGAATTTGCGAAGCCCATCTATCTAACTAACCCAACCAAGTTAATTGGGGACTGATGACTCGAATACCACCCAGGCCCGAAAAAGAAGGCCCATCCCAAAGGCCCATTTCCTAAATACTCTAGAATAAACTTGGGGATCAAGTTAATGACATAAACAATAGACAAAATGATGGGGCAGACAAAAGAATGTGCCCTAATGAGCTAAAAGCCCAAGAAGGGAATGTATATAAACAAGAAAAAATGATCAATAAAACTCTATTCTTATGTTGAGCATTTTTTAGCATCTACACATTAGCGCCGTCTATGGGAAATTGTATTTTTTCTTGATTCCAGATCTGTAGTTTATCTAGTTCATCTTCACCTTCCAGATATGTAATCACATTCTCATCTCTATAGCTAAGTTTGTTCCTATTCATTTTGAGATCTGTGGCTGTAACTCGACCCTCCAGATCTGTGTTCATCTTGCCATCCATGTAGTTGAGCTTGCTTCTATCTAAGCAGTCATGTCAGTAACCCGTTCTCAGGCGAATGCTCCGACTACCGGAGACAGTCACGCATGTGGTACTCAAACCATTGAGAAAATCCTATAAAACCTAATAACCGCCGAATAACGGAGTCAAGCTCTTGAGAAGCAAAACGCAGAGCTTATGGCAAGGATGGCTCTTCCACCCGCTCATCTAATAGCGGTACCCGTCCATTCTCAAAATTAAGAAGACGATGCCAAGCTAGAGGAGCATGTTGAATCCTCTCATCACCTAGGTAAGGCCCTCGTCACCGATGAGGCCATGACCCCCTAGAAGCTCCAGGCAATGATGGCCGAGTTCTGGATAAGAGTTTTGATGGACTTGAGAACCCAATCTATTGATGATCTGGCCGTTCAGTCCTCCACTGAGTTGTTACAGTAACCCTTTATTCCCGTGGTAACTCAGGAGTGTTTGCACAAAAACGTGTGTTTTCCAAGTTGGAAGCATGGGCGGGCCAGACTCTAAAAGAACCAAGAACTTGTCAAAAGAATGTGCAACTTTCTTTTGGAAGTGAAAGATGTAAATCAAGCGATTGTGAACTAGAAGTACAAAACTTCTACTTCAAAGATTCTTTTTGTCTTAATTAAAAGGACTTAAATGTCAAAGTTTAAAGAGTTAAAGCTAAGGCAAGAAAGAAAAGAATTGTAATTGACTGGGAATGATACAAAAAAAGTTGCAAGTGGATGAAATTGCATGAAATTGAATGACATGAATTGAAGGACAAATAAAATACCACTTCTTACAATATGGATTACAAGATAATGATTTAAGACAAAATAAAATAAATAATGATTTGAACTAAGATTACTGGAATGAAAGTGAAATTTGAAAGGATAAAGATTACAAATGTAAGAATTTGCAAAGTATTGAGTTTTTGTTTGTGCTGTAGGATAGTTTGAAAAATTACACTAAGTGTACTATTTATATGACTATCAAACTGCCTCCACAACCATTTCTAACTGTCAGCCTAGGATGTGGCCATATGTCCCCATCCAGTCATGTTGTTTTGCCATCTGTCTCTTGCAGTTTGTTCATGGAAAACCATCTCTAGCACTTCTCTTCTTGCTCTCCCATTGCCAGAGACGTGTTTCCTTATTTCCCTCTCTTTTGAATCATGTCCAATAGACGATATTCTCCCTAATGCATCTGGCTCACTTCCTGACTAGGTTTATTCACTTTACAAAGCCATCAACTCCTTGATGTTTCGGCCATGTCCCTTAATTCTCGTATATTTTTTCTCTGCCACTTCTATTCCTTTTGCTCTAGGTTACTTCAAGCCAATCTCATATAATTCAATATACTCTCTATATCCCAACCTTATATCTTAAATGGCTGCCACATGTGTTATCGCCTTAGAAGTGCCCTGGTAATTGCCAATATTTTCATTTTCTTAGCCAAGATTTTCTAATGATCCTGCTCTTCTCTAAATATTCCACACTGCTAGAGGCCATTATTTAATGGAACTTTACTGGTCATGACCATATAAATTGGTTGGGCTTCTTTTGGCATGAAAATTTGGGTGCCAACATATGCCCCCCAAAATTTGGAGGCTAGTTGATTCAACACAACCTCTAAAAATTTGAAGTATCTTGTATATTTAGGCCACTTTCAAAGTATGGTGGCCATTTGAAGAAGGAGGCTTAATCATCCCAAGCACGTATATGGCTCATCCTCTTAATGGCTATGACTTGATTATGAATTGCATTTCTATTACAGGCAGTTTTTGTGTTGGTCCATGGACCTGGCATGGCTTGCAACCTTTGGCATAAGTTATACAATACTTCAAAATCCCTGGCTAATAATAACCATACCTTCTAATTAGCCATCTCATTTTTCTTCCAGCCTGATGAGCTCCACATAGGCCTCCATGTACTTCCTCCATCACTTTCAAGGCTTGATCTTTGGAAATATATTGCAACAGGAGGCCATCTTTTTTAATTTTCTTGTACAGACCATCCAACAAAATATAATTAATTTTCATATATCTTACCCTTCTGGTGGTTGGAAAGTTAGGGCTTGCCAAGTAATTAATTATAGGAATTCTCCAGTCTTCCAGGTTTCCATAAAAAATATCAATGGCAAATGATTATGCCATCATATCATTTCTCATCTTTGCAATTGGAAGTGGTCTTCTCTTGACTGACATTAGCACCTCTTCTACGCCATCTGGACCCCTTATTCCAAAAGCCATCTGTGCCAAGTTATTGGCTTCCTTGTTTCTATTCCTTGGCCTATGTTCCATGCTTACTTCATCAAACTGCTGAAAATGTTGAGTGGCCAACGAGTGGAAATGCCTTAACTTCCAGTTTAGACACTTAAAGTCTTCTGAAATTTGGCTAATTACTAAGTTGGAATCGCGCATGATATGCACACTTTTTACACCCATTTCAAGTAATATTTCAAGGCCTATGATCAAGGCCTCATATTCTGCCTGATTATTGGTGCATTCAAAGTCCAAGAAGAAAGAAAAAGATGTTTTCTTATTGTATAGGGACACAATTACAATTCCAGCCCCTAAACCCTCGGCTGTACTTGATCCATCAAACATTATTGTTCAAGGAGTCAAGCTAATTAAGGCTGAGTCCAGTTCATCAAAAACTTGGGGTTCCACTTCAACTGAAGAATGAACGGCCAAAAACACGGCCAAAGCTCTTCCATTCATAACTTTTTGTGAAATATATTTGAGGTTGAATTCCATCAAGGCCAGGGACTATTTCCGTAATCTACTAGTAAGTAGTGACCTTGATAGCATATATTTAATAAGACCAGTTTGACAAATTATGTAAACCTAAACCGACAACATGTAAACTCTCAATTTCATGGCTGAATAATACAAAGTTAAGCATAAATTTTCTATGGCCGAATACCTACAAACTACTTGGGTTAAGACTTTACTCAAATAGTAAACAACATGCTCTTTGCCAACTGATAGGTGCTCAATATTGCTCAATATGTAAACTCTCAATTTCGTTTGTTATGTCTTTACATTTCCTTACTTGGTATTTTTATCTCGTGTGTGTGTGTAAGCATGTTTCAGGAGCTTAATGAAGAAACAAAGCTAATATCGGTGAATTAACTGAGTTTGTGTTCGTTTCTATCTCGAGAATGGAATCAAGAGGTGTGCTAGATCAAAGAAGAGCTATCGGAGGGCAAAATGGTCATTTCCCGACATTATTACCTCACTGGAAGGGCAAAAAAGTCATTTCCAAACATTATTATTTCGACCAAAAGCATCCGGAGTCAAAGGCGACAAGTCTAGCTCAAATATGAAAAAAATGGATTTTACAGCAAAAATGCATCATACCCTACATCACCAGAGGCAAAAATAGGCAAAATTAGACCATAGCTACGTTTTGGTTTTGTACCCTACGCTCCTAACCATCGCTTGGGCATAGGTCCAGTATTTTCTGCACCAAAATTTTAGCCAACTTCGGGCACTCATATCTTGGTCATAAAAGGTCCATATGAGGTGATTCCTGAGCCTATAATCAAGAACTTGAAGTCCTCTTTCCAAATATATATTAAACATCTCTATCCAATGTGTGTAGCTCCATATATGATCAAAAGAGTGAGAGGTATCCTGCAAACAAAGCTGGAAATTTTAATTTCGGGCTGAAATCCTATTTTGACCCGGATTGATTTGTTTTCAACCGAATGACTTTATTTTGACCCCAACACCTCTATACATGATATGTACAGATATTACACATCATTTATTAGGGTTTTTCTTTGTCGGGTGTGAAATTACCAAAAAAGGTAATCTTATTCTCCATGTTAGGGTTTCCTTCAACTTTGCCTATAAATACCAAGCTTTCCTACAGATTTTAAAGAGCTTCTTGGAATGTATAATTTTCAGAGCCGCCTCTAGAGATTCATCTTATTCAAAAGGGAGGATCCCTTCAAGACCTAGAGATCCGGAGAAGAAGGCCATGGAGGGCGATTCTACATCAACAATGCAGTCTCCTTCTACCATGATCAACTAATTCGGTATCTAGGGTTTTCTTAGCAAAACCCTAGCCAAGTAATGTAGTTCTGATTTTGTTTTCATTTGTAGAGAGGGGAAACTTTAACTATATTGTGATGATTGTGTTAGATGAGAGACCATTTTTACTCATGATACAAGTTTATATATTTGAATTGATTCTTGTCTTAGACTTTTCGAATATATTTATCTTACACAATCATAATTATTAACTATGGCCTGGAACTCGGATGCTTAATTTGTTATTTTCTACACAATTGTGGTCATAAAACTCGAAACCCTAGGTTGACACAGGCCATGCCCTGACAAACTGACATAGACATGCTTTAGGTTATTTTCATACTTTAATTTACTACTTTAATTTACTTTTCTGCATTTACTTTCTGTTAGTAGTTGGCATGAACTAATCAGTTTAGTCTTGAGATGGGTTGTCGCGATCCGGTTGAGAGTAATCCATTTTGGGGTCAAACTGCTAGCGCGGTGCGACCTGATTCACAGTAAATGGATCACCCTCAAGCAATTGAAATAGAATTTGGACTATATTATGCAGTTAGTGGTGGAGTGAGGAAACCTTAGTTTTCTCTTTTTCTGAATCACAATCATTATTCATAATTACTTTCTGTTTTATTTTCATTAGTATTAGATAATTCGTAAAAACAAAAATTTTCATATAATTCAGTATTTTTTGAACAATTATAGTGAATAATCTTAGACTCTGTGGGATCGATATCCCTTACTCAAGCCATTCCTATTCTACAATTGATTGGTGCACTTGCAGAAGGATTAAACCTAAAGTGTCGTTAAGGTGTTGTTTTTAAGAACATATTTTGCACAGACCTAACGCCCATTAAGTTTTTAGTGTCGTTGCTGGGGACTTGGGATTTTTCAATAGATTTAGTAGTTTTTTTGCATGGTGTTATTGTATTGTATCTAAAGTTGAAATTTGTGTGTTTTTGTGAGGTACTCTAAGAAGCATAAAGGGATTTGGCGGAGCAGTAAAAGTTGCGTCGTTGGACCTCTTGTGAGTTTTAGTTTATCTTAATTTTTCACATAATTTTTAGCTTTATTTTTGTTAATAGTTAGAAGATTTTAGAAGTAGTTAGTTTTATTGTCTTCAAAAAATAAAAATAAAAAATCTACAGTTTTCTGTAAGAAAGTTCAATTTTTGCAAACGAAGTAAGGTTTTTAAGTGTAAAAGGGTCATTGAACATAACTTACTGTATAATTGTAAGCCCTGTGGATTGAAGCCGAAAAACGTCGTTTAGTACCTCAAAACTGTGATTTTGTGATTATAAAAAAAAAAATTGTGGATTTCGAGAAGATGGGTGACCAAAGAGTGAATCAACAGAAGGCACTAGCCACATCATTAAAAGGATATTATGCACCAGATGCGTATGATTCCTATGCATATTGCCTAGAAAAAGAAGGCGCGAAACATTTCGAGATCAAGTTAAGCATGATCAATATTCTTCCAAAATTTTCTGGCCTTAAGATAGAGGACCCATACCAGCACATAAATGATTTCTTAGAAGTTGCGTCAACTGTTAGGTATGATAATTTGTCTAAGAAATATTTGCGAGTGCGTATATTTTCTTGGTCGTTGAGAGACAAAGCTAAAAGATGGTATATCAAATTGACCAGAGCGACTAAAAGTGATTGGGAAATCCTTAAATCTGAATTCATAGTGAAACATTATCCCATAGGAAAGACCTTAGTGGCATATGATGCAATCAGAAGTTTTAGAGAATTGCCTGGTGAGCAGTTTCATGATGCTTGGGAGAGATATAGTGAAATCTTGTATAAGTGTCCCCACCATAGGCTCACTGAACATGATGTGGTTAAGAATTTTTACATGGGACTTGGAGAGGCACATAAGACTTTGATAGATGCGTCAACACAATGTCAACTTAACTTGAAGCCGGTAAAAGAACTTTTAGACTTGTTTGACAATATCAGTAAGAATGGAATCCAATATGAATCTGATTTGAGGTCTAGAGATGGTTAGGATAGGCGATCTAAAAACGTTTTTGAGGTTAATCATGATGATGTGAAATATTCAATGGCATTGATGGGAGAGAAATTAGAGAGATTTGAAAAGCTTCTTACCTAAAACAATCATTACCTTAGAAGAGAAGTGGTAGAGGTAGAAGTCAACTATTCCCATAATGAGTGTCAAAATGGTGAATTCATTGCTACCAATGCTAATGTAGCATGGAACTACCCAAACAATGCTCCTTTCACCAATTCATACACATCAAATGTCAAAAATTATCCCTCTTTGTCATCTAAATTTTAGAAGGTGGAATCAAGGTTCCCTCTGGAACAACAATCATATAATCCACAACCAAGAGTGCAACAGAGTTAACAATCATTCGACTCCCAACCAACAATCATGGCTCTAAATCTTCAGTTAAATTACCAACCCAGACAGCCATCCAATAATTCTCAAGCCCTCCATCCATCCAATAATAATCAAGTTGTCCAACCATATAACTACCAGACTCAGCCTCAAGGAAAGCAAAACCAAGGATTCAATCTAAATCAAGCTTACCCTCCATATCATCAAAACCATTTCCAACGTCAACATCCAACTCAAAATTCACTATCAATACCACCTGACCTTGAAGAGATGATTAGTACCCTGAGGGAGCTTACAAATTAATCTAATAATTCTCAGGTGACCATCCAAACATTGAACTCTCATTCCCAATCCCTTGTTCAAATAGAAGCCCGAATGGTACAATTAACGGATGCTATAGATAGGATAGGGAGAATATTACCTAGTCAACCGATGGTGAACCCAAAACCGCATCAAGTACTGGAGCCTGGATCCTTTATTGAGACTCGTTATGAGACAGTCTAAGCAGTCACAACTTTGAGAAATGGAAGAGAAGTGGATAGTAAGGCTGAGGAGCAGCATGAGGAGAGGCTGAAGAAGCAAAAGGTCAAAAACGTTTAAAGAAAGGCAGAAGAAGATGCTCAGAAAGATCAACCTCAAGTGAAGGAAGAAGAAGAACCATAAATGGCATCATATGAGGAAGTAACACCTTACCCTCAATGTCTCCGAGAGTCGATTTCATATAAAGAGCATACGAAGAAGGACATGTTGGATCCATGTCGGCAAGTTGAGATCAATAAACCTCTTTTAGACATTTTTGACCAAATTCCACCCTATGCCAAATTTTTGAAGGATCTCTATACTCAAAAGCTTAAAAATAGAACTAATGTCTCGGAAAGATTTTATTGACTGAACAAGTGAGTTTGATCTTATTGAGTGATACTCCACCTAAGAGGAAAGATCCCGATGCTCCCATTATTTCTTGTGTCATTGGTGACCAGAAGATTGGTAGAGCTCTTCTTGATCTGGGTGTTGGTGTTAATTTATTACCTTACTCGGACTATCAGTAGCTAGGGCTAGGAGATCTCAATACTACCTCGGTGGTGCATTAATTGGTAAACAGATTAACTAAACAGCCGAGAAGAATTTTGGAGGATGTCATAGTGCAAGTGGGTAAGTTCTACTATACTATAGACTTTATAGTATTAGACATGGAACCTGACCATAGATCGTGGAGACATATCCTTGTTATCTTAGGAAGACCATTTTTTGCTACAGCGAATGCATGCGTTGATTGCAAAATAGAGGTTATGGACATCTCTTTTGGGAATTTAAACATGAGGATAAATGTCTTTGATACCAACCATCAACTACCTGAACCAGTTTAGTGTTTTAAAATAGAGGGTATGATTGAAAAAGTTGTACTTCAGAGTAGTGTAAGAGTTGATTTGGAGATTGTGATGAAAATGTCGGAGGTGAATTTTGAAAATGGAGATGACCAACATCAATCTAGTTGGAAAGATATTGTTGTATTGGAAGTTGCATTGTATTCACCATCAGAGAGAGCATCAAGAGAGTCGCTTGGACCTCAACTTATTCTTCCACAGAAGTTGATGCCTTAAAGTAAGCTTCCATAGATGGTGTTGCGTGTGGAGGATGATGAATTAAAAGATAAAACATGTGTGAAGAATGCTAAGGATGATCAATGGTCACGAACTTTTAGAGAACCTACTAAGGATGACCCCCTTCTTAAGGACACCTTTCTAGATGAAGCAGTTTTATGCATACACATGGTAGAAGAGCTATATGCCTTGGAAGATCCGTGATTGAGAGACAAGTGTGAGGGGATACGGAGTTGTGCGTATAAGGATGCTTGGAGTTTCATAGCTCAAATAAGAGTACATCATGCTAAGCATGTTCGTCTTAAGTTCTTTAAGCTTGGCCGGAAACGGCAATGTAATCCAAAGCTGAAAGTGTTTCTAGGTAAACTTCAATAAAGATGGGAAGGACCACACAGGGTTAGATCGGTTTACCCCCACGGAGAAGTAGTAATCGGTAAAAGGTTTGGGATGCATGGGTAGAGAGTGAAGATTTATGAGGAGATTGATCCAGGATCGGAATTTATGGCATTTGTCAGTTTACAGAAGAATGATGAGTTAACGGAAGAACTGCTGTCTAAGGTGTTGGAGGAGGATTTGATGGACACAGTGACCATACAGGGGCTGAAGTTAGAATAGGACAAATGAGGTACTTTATATGGTGATTACTATTCTGCATTCGATGTCATGAGTAGTACTAATTGTTTATGGGTGAGAGCGCTTAGAGAGTCACCTCCTACATTTTGTCCTCTAATTAAGGGAAGTATGGCAGAGAGAAAATGTGTTGGATAACACTTTGTGAAACGTCGTGCTAAAGACATTAAACATTGGTCCTAGGCTGTCTAGCCTCGGTTTGTATAATAATATGTAAGTTATTTCTGCAATTTCAATTCTTAGAGATTGTAGGCCCTTAAGGTCAAATCATTTTTTTATATTTCATTTTTAAAAATATCAATAAAATCCAAAAAGAGAATTTTCAAAAATTCCTTCAAAAATTGTGTGTCAATTTCTGGTAATTTTTTACAATTTCTTTTCCCTTGCTATGATATTTGGGTTTGTGTTTGTTGCATATTTACAAGTAATCCGAATCAAGTTTTGGGGAGGAGGTTGAGAATTTTGAAGAATCCAGGACTGCGCTTCAAGGGTAACTGTATTTGTTCTCATTCTTTATTTTTGACCATGAGGACATGGTCACATTTAAGTTTGAGGGTGAGGGTATATAGTTACAAGAAAGGAAATTTTTTAAAATTTTTGAAATTTGTTTTGAAAGTTTTGAGTTCTTTGTTTTCTTGTATGAGTATTTCACATTATGAGTTGATTGAGTTTATGTTTATAATGTATAAGTAGTATGTGATGTGATGTTCCCGCTCATAAGAATAATGATTATATCAAGTTAGTTAAGTGATGTGGTTTACATGGGTGAGTGATTAGTGAAATTGAAATTAAGAATGACGACTTTGATCTATAAACATAAGCACACATTCACTATGAGAAATATGTTGATTTTTTACTATGTAGTTGAAAAATAAATTTTCCGTAATAAAAGGGGAGATGGGGAGATGTTTTAGATGAAATGGAAAAAATTGAACTTTTTTTTGAGAAAATAAAATGCAAAAAGCAATTATTTTATCTGAGTAACATGCTTTGGTATCACCAATATCACTGTTCGCATTTAAAGGGGAGAAGAGTGATGAACATAAATCCCATGGAAGAAGCTCGGGCCCAGTTAGTTGGGATTAAAAATCCTCGTTGGAAAGTCCGGAGTTAGAAAGATAAAAAGGGATGAAAAGTGGAAAGTTGAAAAGTTATGTTTTAATGAAAAATAGCAAAATTTGATCAATGAAGTAGGACAAAAGAAACTGAAATATTGTAGTTGAATGTTCACAAAATCACGAAAGGTTATCTGGATTTTAAGTAAAAAGTAGCAAAATCATTCACTTAAGTGGGGACTATTCATAACACGAAGCTTGATATAATTGTTGTTTGATAGTGAGTGAGAATATTTGCATTCATATTATTTTGTGTGTTGTATCATAGCTTATTTGAATTGTGTGTGTGAACTTATGAATGCGTAATTACAAAAGAATTGAGATGTTTGTAGGTACCGTCACTGGAAACCTTCACGAAACTTCACTCGTCCATTAGGGGTTTAAAAGTCTTGTTACACGTGCTAAGTGTAATCGTTGACCCTCACGAAAGAAAGGGATTAGGTTAGAGTAGATAGGTTAAATAGAATAAGAATTATCACGGTCGGTTCTCTCTGAGTTTATTGCTAAGGGACTAGCAATATGTAAGTTTGAGGGTGTGATTGGTGCTCAATATTCGTCATTTTTCGCCCCTATCTTACGTTTGTTATTTCTTTACATTTTGTTACTTGGTATTTTTATCTCGTTTATATGTATAAGAGCTTAATAAAGAAACAAAGTTAATCTCGGTGAATTAACTGAGTTTGTGTTCATTTTTATCTCGAGAAAGGAATCAAGAGGTGCACCAGAGCGAAGAAGAGCTACCGGAGGTCAAAATGGTCATTTCTCGACATCATTACCTCATCGGAAGGGCAAAAATGTCATTTACAGACATTATTACCTTTACCAAAAGCATCGGGAGTCAAATGCGACCAGTCTAGCTCAAATATAAAAAAAATGGATTTTACAGCAAAAATGCATCATACCCTACGTCACCAGAGGCAAAAACAGGCAAAATTGGACCATACCTACGCTTTGGTTTTGTACCCTACGCTCCTAACCTACGCTTGGGCGTAGGTCCAGTATTTTCAGCACCCAAATTTCAGCCAACTTCGGCCACTCATATCTTGGTCATAAAAGATCTATATGAGGTGATTCCTGAGCCTGTCATCAAAAGCTTGAAGTCCTCTTTCAAAAGATATATTAAACTTACCAAACTCTAGATCAAATGGAAGACAAAGCCACCCTTTATGACTTTCATGTTCAAGAGTTCTTCAATTTCTCAACAAGATGACGTGTGGGAAACAAAGTTGAGAAGAAAATGAGAGGAAGAAGAGAAAAATGGGTTTGTGAGATGGAAGACAAGTCTTGCAAATGAGAGGCTAAAAGGTGTGTGGAGATTTTCCACTCACTTATCACCTTCATCCAAGGGTTGAGATTAATCAAGACGAAGTGAGGAAATAATCCAAGGGTCATCAATTGGTCTTGCAATGGAAGACTTAATCTTTACATCAGTGTATACATATATGAGACCCATTAGATATTTACAATCTAATGGTTGAAATAAAGCAAGACAAGTGAATAAAGGATCCAAGGACCAACATTTAGTCTTGCAATGGAAGACCCAAAGATGTAGAGATCCTCCACTCACAACCCCTCACAATCCAAGGGTTGATATTGAGTTATAAAAAGAGAGAAAATAATCCAAGGGTCCAAATGAGGTCTTGCAAAGGAAGACTAAAACCCAAAACACATAAAACTAACTCAAATGCCAAACAAAGCCTTAACATCTAAGGGTTAAGATTAAAGATGGGAGAATGTGGGTTTGATCCAAGGGCTCAGAAGATGACAACACTAAAGGTGGTCACAAAAGTCAAAGATTCTTAACAAAATTAACACTTATTTACAAGTGTGTCATTATGATACAATTTTACCAATTAACCAAAGTCTTCTACATAATCACAACAATGTCACTCCAATGTCTTCCTAACACTTAGCCAAATTCTAGCATTCTCCATTACCTCAACACTTAGTAAAAATACTATAATGCCATTAGGTCAATAATTTTTTGAAATCATTTTCAACACTTTTCATTATTCACAAAATGAAAAATACAACATGCAACTTACGAATTTAATTAACAAGTAAAACACGTAAAGCATGTTAAGCACATTAAACACATAATTACATAAGAACTTAATCATTAACAAAAAATTTCATTTAGACGTAAAATTACCAGACGTTACAAGGGAGTTGAAGAAAATAACTGGTTTCGAGTTTCTTAGGTTGTGTTTGGTACACAATAATGGATGGAATGAGTCTATTAAGTCTTTTTAAACAACTATCTCCCCAAAACGCCCTTCATCGTACGATTCCATTACTTAATCATGTGTCAAACTAAAGAATAGAATGGATGGTGACCATTTCATTCCACTGCATTTCTACATACCAAACGCATCTTTAGTGATTCTTAGACAAGTTGAAATTGCTAGCATATAACACAATGACAATAAAGATTGTTAAATTCATTGATATAACAATCTGATGTAACAATTACAATTCTTATTGCAAGTGCCAAGTAGCCTTTCAATTATATTGTATACAATTTCAGTTCTTTGTTAGTTAAGTGCTACATTGAAGTTGAAATTTCACATTGAACAAGGTTTGCTGAGACTGATGGGATGTGGTATGCTATATATAATATTATATATATATGTGTGTGTGTGAATCAATGTATTTTGGCCCTTTTGGCTACCCTTTTTGACTTGATATAACACTTACAAATCAACAAGAGTATGATTCAAAATAATTTGGCAGAAATAAAATGACTGCACAAAACAAGAGAAGTATAAAATAGTGGTTACCTTTATTTGTTGGATTAGAATTAGAGCTCGCAATTTTTGACACGAAATGACATGTTTGACACGATTATCTTTATTGTTATATTTATGTGCATATTTGTTTATGTTTTCTAATTGGTCATGAATTGAAATATATTAATAAACTATTACTGAATTGTGTCAAATTGAATTTGAATTTTATTTTTATTTTTTATTTTTTCGTGTTGGATTGTGTAAAATTTAAAATATTTTATTTTCGTATCGACTAGTGTCAGATTATACGGTCGACCCATGGGTCGACACGCTGACACGAATTGCCAGCTCTAATTAGAATACCAATGTCAATAGGGCAATAGGAAATAAATCATTTTTGTTTTAGATTGGCATGGACTCTTTCTCTAGAATGGATTAATCATGGTGAGAGTTCCTCTATGGATGGGTCGACACGCTGACACGAATTGCCAGCTCTAATTATGTTTTAGTACAAATATAATTTTTCCTCTATGGATGTTCAACATATATCCAAGACACAATAGAATAGAGAATAAAAAAACATATGTTTGAAGATTGTAATAGAGGACTCAATCCTGTTAAATGAACGACAATGACGTTCGAACCATGGGCACCACCAAAGATAAAGGGGTGCAGCTTGCCTAAAAATTCTAGCCTTCGTGCCAACGAAACAACTTCTCCACACCTCCATCCCTAATTTGACAGAAAAATGTATCATCCATAAAATACCAAATAATCATATCCTTAACAATCAGCAATCAACAACAAAAGAGGCGATGAAAAAGAAGGTGATCCCCCAATTATCCTTCGCATTTTGCAAAGGGAGCACCATTTTACAACACTAAAGTCTAATCTCCAAAGATTGTCAAGGGTGAGAATCCTGCTCCAACCAGACAAAGAAAGCCATATTGGAGGAGCCTTAATACGCCAAACAACTTTCAAAGGGAAAGAGAAACAAGTAGAGCTTGAATGATGTCGAGAATAGGAAGAGACCTTAAAACCCTCATGAGTACAGAGGGACCAGGGAATGGAATCCGAACCTTCAACTGTCGACACCATACTATAAAGAACCTTGAGAAATAGAGAAACCTCTTCCAACTTTCAATATTTGAAGACTCTCATAAACTACAAATTCCAAACTGGCCTACTGGTCTCGAGACGGTAACAGTCCATCACCAAGGCCTGCCTGTCGCAAGTAATCCAAAATAACTGAGAAAACAAGACAGCCAAGGATGACTCCCCATTCCAACAATCCACACAAAAAAGGCACTCATCTCCCATCAATCTGTTATATATAAAGGATGACTACTTTGTATTGAAAGTTGTTCCACATCGACTAAAAGGTAAAATTACCTTTATATCATTTCTTATAAATATAGGGTCTCTCATATTATATTGTGTGCATAAATAAAGAGATAGAATAGAAGATATACAAGCTAGTATTATTCTTGGTGAGAGTTAGAAATAATATATGATATAGGCGTGAGTATACACTGTGTGTGTGTGTGTATTTCATCTGATGATCAACCCCTTGTAATCCTCTCTTTGATCGTTAGTGAGACGGTGTTCTCAGTGGATGTAGGCTTATTTTGGCCAAACCACTATAAATCTTTGTGTCCATTGTTAGGTGTATGTTTGTGTGTGTTTTCTGATTTGTAGGTACACACGACATCTAATAGTGTTCTTGGGCGGGTGTAAAAATCCTAACAAGTGGTATCAGAACTTCAAGTTGAAGCAAAGGAGAAGCCCCGTTCGTTTTGGTCTAGAATCAAATTTCAAAAGTGCCCGAAATCATAAACCAACCATACTAGGAAGACCGGCTTGAAGAGACAAAGCCGGCGATATAAAGTAGAGGCCGATAGGAGCCTCCACGCGTCGCCACGTGCCACCGAAAGAAGCGGCCCAGATCTTACGCGCCCCTACGCGCAGACGCGCGTCCACGCGCCATCTTCAGCGATCCTAACCGGAACCCTAGCTAGTGTCGGAGAAGACTACCGGAATTTTTGCCGCCGGCAAGATCTCGCCGGTCATCTTCTCCGATGATTTTCCCGTCACCGGTCACCATCTCCGGCGAGCTTCCAATCGCCCGTTACCCTCTCCGGCGCTGACAACCAACGGCCGGTAAACTCCAGATTCCGGCCAACTTTAGGAGACCATCTTCGACGCCGGTAATTTTCTTAGGCAATCCAGGTGTCACCGATGAACCAGTCCGGTCACCGAAAAATTGGAGAAGACGATGCCACATCACCATGTGAGATCATCAGGCACGTTAGCACTACCACGTCAGCAGCCTGTCACGACAGCAGCCACGACAACAAGTGCCACATCATCACTGCCACGTCAGCAACCTGCCATGTCAGCGCCACATCATCAGGTTTGCCACATCAGTATTATTTTGTCTTTTAGTGTAAAAATTTGTTCTTGCCCGTTTGGATTAATGTTTGACCTATTTTTGACGCTATCAGAGGCATTTTTAAGGTTTTGGACCGCTCCAGATGCAACCGTATGATCATTTTTGTGTAATTTGACTCCGAACACCTCATATAGGCTCAGTGGGAGATATGGGAGAATAAAAAATAGCGATGATCAATAAATTTGATGGTTCAAACTTTGCCTATTGGAAGATTCAAATTGAGGATGTGTTATTCCAGAAGAATTTGTTCTTACCATTAGAAGGGAAGATACTAGAATCGATGAAAGGCAAGGATTGGAAAATCCTGGATCGAAAAGCTCTTGGTACGATTAGACTGACATTGTCAAACTCCGTCGCCTTCAACATCAAGAATGAGAAGACAACAAACTCTCTCATGGATGCTATTTCTAGCATGTACGAACAACCGTCTTGAGTGAATGCGGTACATCTCATCACTAGATTGGAAAATCTGAAGATGTCCGAGAATAGGAAGGTCAGTGAACACATCAGTGTTTTTAATGAAATTGTTAACCAGTTAGAATCAGTTGAGAAACCAATCACTAGCAAAATGAAAACGGATTTTCTTATAAGCCAATTGTCAGAGAGTTGGAGTGCCACAAAGGCTGCAATTAGTAATTTTTTAGGGGTGGAATTGTTACAGTATGATTCTGTAGTGAGTATGAAACTCACAGAAGAGATCAGAAGACAGAGTTTTGGGTCTTGGACTCTAGAGTATCATTTCATGCCACCTCAAGTCAAGAACTTTTCGAGAGCTATACACCTAGAAACCTTGGCAAGGTTTATTTAGGTGATGATCAACCCTGTAGTGTTATTGATAAGGGTGAAGTACATATCAGTAGGGATGGCAAAATGGCCCGACACGGCGGGTTTCCGACCCGATCCGACCCGTTAAGAACCCGATGGTACACTTATAAACGGGTTAGGGTCGGGTTTGGTATAAAAATTTAAAACCCGAACCGGGTTCGGGTCGGGTTCGGGTTTTCTGTAAAACCCGTCGGTAACCCGACCCGAACCCGACCCATTAAGAACCCGACGGTAACCCGACCCGCTCGGGCCCGAACTTGACCCGCCCCGCTAAAAACCCGACGGTAACCCGACCCGCCCCGCTAAAAAACCGACGGTAACCCGACCCGTTTATTATTTTACCTATTTTTTAATAGAAAAATAAATATAGGAATTGAAAATTTTTACTCAATTTGAACTTAATTAAATTGCTTTGAATTGAAAATTTATTCAATTTGACTCAATTAAAATTAATTTCAGTAATTTAAATTAGGAACCTTGTCAATTTTACTCAATTTAATTACTTTGAGTTAGAGATTTTCCTCAATTAAACTTAATTTCACTCAATTTAATTACTTTAAGTTGTGAATTTTATCAATTTCGCTCAATTGAATATAATCAAACTAGTTTAAATTGTGTTATTTACTTAATTTTAATTAATTGAAGTCAATTTCACTATTTTAAATTGGGGTTTTTACTTAATTTCACTTTATGTTGGGGATTTGTTCAATTTCACTCTATTGAACTTAATTAAACTAATTTAAATTAGGAAATCTACTCAATTGAACTTAATTTCACTACTTTGAGTTGAGAAATTTATCAATTAGACTAATTTGAATGAGGGATTCACTCAATTTCATTTAATTGAAATCTATTTCACTAATTTGAATTGAGAATCTTATCAATTTCTTTGATGTGAATTTAACTAATTTGAGTTGGGAATTTATTTAATTAAACTTAATTTCATTCAATTTGGCTACTTTGAGTTGAAAATTTTATCAATTTCAGTTAATTAAATCAATTAATCTAATTTAAATTAAGGGATTTACTCAATTGAATTTAATTTCACTATTTAGTGTTGCGAATTTTATTAATTTAATTCAATTGAACTCAATTAAACTAATTTGAAATAGGGATTTAATCAATTTCATTCAATTGAAATCTATTTCACTAATTTGAATTGAGAATCTTATCAATTTCTTTGAAGTGAATTTAACTAATTTGAGTTAGGAATTTACTTAATTAAACTTAATTTCATTCAATTTGGCTACTTTGAGTTGAAAATTTCATCAATTTCAGTTAATTAAATCAATTAATCTAATTTAAATTAAGGGATTTACTCAATTGAATTTAATTTCACTACTTAGTGTTGCGAATTTTATTAATTTAATTCAATTGAACTCAATTAAACTAATTTGAAATAGGGATTTAATCAATTTCATTCAATTGAAATCTATTTCACTAATTTGAATTGAGAATCTTATCAATTTCTTTGAAGTGAATTTAACTAATTTGAGTTGGGAATTTACTTAATTAAACTTAATTTCATTCAATTTGGCTACTTTGAGTTGAAAATTTCATCAATTTCAGTTAATTAAATCAATTAATCTAATTTTAATTAAGGGATTTACTCAATTGAATTTAATTTCACTACTTAGTGTTGGCAATTTTATTAATTTAATTCAATTGAACTCAATTAAACTAATTTGAAATAGGGATTTAATAAATTTCATTCAATTGAAATCTATTTCACTAATTTGAATTGAGAATCTTATCAATTTATTTGAAGTGAATTTAACTAATTTGAGTTGGGAATTTACTTAATTAAACTTAATTTCATTCAATTTGGCTACTTTGAGTTGAAAATTTCATCAATTTCAGTTAATTAAATCAATTAATCTAATTTTAATTAAGGGATTTACTCAATTGAATTTAATTTCACTACTTAGTGTTGGCAATTTTATTAATTTAATTCAATTGAACTCAATTAAACTAATTTGAAATAGGGATTTAATCAATTTCATTCAATTGAAATCTATTTCACTAATTTGAATTGAGAATCTTATCAATTTCTTTGAAGTGAATTTAACTAATTTGAGTTGGGAATTTACTTAATTAAACTTAATTTCATTCAATTTGGCTACTTTGAGTTGAAAATTTCATCAATTTCAGTTAATTAAATCAATTAATCTAATTTTAATTAAGGGATTTACTCAATTGAATTTAATTTCACTACTTAGTGTTGGGAATTTTATTAATTTAATTCAATTGAACTCAATTAAACTAATTTGAAATAGGGATTTAATCAATTTCATTCAATTTAAATCTATTTCACTAATTTGAATTGAGAATCTTATCAATTTCTTTGAAGTGAATTTAACTATTTTGAGTTGGGAATTTACTTAATTAAACTTAATTTCATTCAATTTGGCTACTTTGAGTTGAAAATTTCATTAAATTGGGATTTTTATAAATTGAACTTAATTCGATTCAATTGAAATGTTATTTTAGTTATTTGAACTGAATTTGACTCAGTTGAATTAAGAATTTACTTAATTTCACTAATTGAACTCAAATTGACTCAACTAAATTGAGATTTTTCTAAATTGAATTGGTATTTTACTTATTTGAACTCAATTTGACTTAGTTTAATTAGGAATTTACTTAATTTTCAATTTGACTCAACTAAATTGAGATTTTTCTAAATTGAACATAATTCGACTCAATTGAATTGGTATTTTAGTTATTTGAACTCAAATTGAATAAACTGAATTACGAATTTACTTAATTTCACTAATTGAACTCAAATTGACTCAACTAAATTGAGATTTTTATAAATTGAACTCAATTCAATTGGTATTTTATTTATTTGAACTCAATTTAACTCTGTTGAATTAGGAATTTACTTAATTTTATTAAATTGAACTAAATTGAGATTTTTCTAAATTGAACTTAATTCACATACTATTTATATATATTTTCCTTATATACATTTATCATGATTTTTTCAATATTAAATATCAATTATTATTATATTAAATTATAATAAAAGATTAATAAGAAAACCTAAGAGTCTAAGACCATCATACTTCATACGGATAAAATATAAACTCTTCTATACTACTTCGTTCTCTCAGTCTCAGCGCCGTCTATGAACCTTTTCAGTCTCAGATTTTTTGCAAGCTTCATCATCTTCTATACTACTTCGTTCTCGCGTCAAAACTTGCTCGAAATTTTGTGAAGGTAAGATACCAGTTCTTCTTTCTTAATTTGTTAATTCCGCGTTTTAGGGTTTTTTTAAAAAATTTGATTTTGATTTTAGGTTTTGAAGCAGGTCCTAGACTCCTAACCTCAACCTCTCTATGCGCTTTCTTGGTTGATTTTCCAAAAGGTAAGATACCTAATCTGCATTGATTTGGGAAGATGGGTTAATCATTTCTTCGAATTTTTTTCCTTCCATTTTTTATAGATCTGTTAGTTTTTTTTTCTTTCTTTCCCACTTCTTTCTCTCCTGTTCGTAGGTTTTGAGTATTCCCTTGTTCCTTACATTCATTAGCTTAATTCCTTTGGTGCTTGTGCCCATCAATATCATCTATTACAACATTAAGGATCACACCTCAACTTCTTTCAGCTTCCGAGAATGACCTTTTGCAGGTTCATTCCTTTGGTGCTTGTGCCCATCAATTCATGGAGACACTCTTTCCTGTTTAACTGTTGATTCAAATTTATGTGATTCATTAAAAAAATATATATACTTTATGTTGCATTGTCTTGCTTTATCAGAAAGACCTTGATCTTGTTGCTAGTTTATTGTGCTCAAATATATATTCTTCTAAAATTTGTTGAAGAATTCCAAAATAATTAAGTTATTAACTGTACAGTGCATGTATGTAGATTACTAAAATGATTTCCTTGCTAATTGTTTCCTCAACTTACCTTCCCTGTCTTAATTGTGTGATGTTCTGTTGCTTACAGCCGAATAAACTGAATTTATTCTCTTTTGTTTCTTTTCTGAAGTCTTTGGTTGATAGAAATCAGATATTCTGTAGGTTTTCTATGTTTGTCAAATATATAATATCATATGAATCTTGATCTGTAATCCTATATTAGAACCCTTCTTCCATGCTCTTATTTTGCTTGAAATTACTGATGGTTGAGAAGTGAGTAATCCATCTCTCTCTCGATTTTTCATGTGTTAGTTTTTTTTATTGATATTGCTTTGAAAGTTTATCTTCTCCGCTTCCTTTTTAAATTAAAATAAGGTGTGTTTCAATAGTTTGACAGTTAATCCTTTAGTAATGTGAATTATTATTTTTTAATTAGTTTGACTGCAGGTGGTCCTTTGGTAGTTTGAATTATTAGTTTCCAAGTTTTGTTCATCTAGTGAGTAATTGTCTTGCTGCTTCTAAATTGATTGGGTTTCACTTGATTATTCTGCTCTTTGTTATGCTCAATGTATTCTTGTCTGGTCAGGCTCTGTGTGTTGCATAATGCTGCACATATATTGAGCATATATTCTACGTGTTAATTTTATGAGTTTTTTCCTTTATAAACACCCATTTGTGCAATATTGAGAATTTTGAGTGATTGTCTGATGAATTTCTGTGACAGACTCTGTTGAGACTGTACTTTCAGTATGATCGGATTTACTGGTTCCATCTTTTGTAGCATTTATATTACTTAGATGGAAAACCAATATCTGAAGCACCAATAACAGTTTGATTCTGTCCTTTTTAATCAGTTTGATATTTATCTAGTGAACTGATGCTTGGTTTTGTGTTGAATATAAGATCACCCCTGCCAGTATAAATGCCCAACATGCAACAACAAGAGACCATGCCCTTCATAAGAGTCTGGGGACAGATGAAAATCTTGATAGTTTGCGTAGATAGCAAACATGTTTTTGCATTTATTTTTTATTTTTAATTTGATTGCAGGCATGCACTGAGTTATGTAGGCTTGCTGTCATGCTGTTTATTCTTTATTTTTTATATATCAAATATGCACTATTCGAAAAATCCTTTTACCCTCTTGTGGTGGAAAATATTCATTTTATCCTTGCTAAGATTCATTTATTTTTTTTGCGTATCATTTCATATTCATGGCATTTTGTTACCGATGGTAACCCGATGGAACCCGTTTATACCGACGGGGTGGTAATGGTATTACCGATTCCAATCCGTCGCGGGTTTGGGGTGGGTTTGGTATTAGTAATTTTTAAATGGGGTGGTAATGGTATTAGCTAAACCCGTACCAAATCTGACCCGTTGCCATCCCTACATATCAGACTCAGTGGATCGATATGGAAGCTGAGGGATGTCAGACACATTCCAGACCTGAGGAAGAACCTGATCTCAGTAGGCCAGTGGGCGAGTACAGGTTATGTGACCACTTTCAATGAAGATAAGTGGAAGATTTCCAGAGGGGCTATGACTATAACATGAGGGAAGAAAGAAGGTATGCTCTACACAACCACCAATTTTAGCACAGTGATTGCAGTTGCAGAAGGCAAAGAGGATCACAATTTGTGGCACCAGAGGCCTGGTCATATTAGTGAAAATTAGCTCACAATTATGTTCTTGAAGGGAAAACTACTAGTGAAATTGATTGACATCGACTTCTGTGAGTGTAAGCAGAAGATGGTTAGTTTTAAAAGCAAAAACAGAAGTCTCACAGTGGAGAAGCTTGAGCTAGTTCACATGGGTATCTGGGGGCTAGCAACTGTCTCATCTCTTGGCGGAAACTGATACTTCATGACTTTCATTGATGATCATTCTAGGAGGATATGAGTTTACTTCTTGAAACATAAAAGTGAAGCGTACGATGTGTTTAAGAAATGGAGAGCCATGGTAGAGAAGGAGACAGGGTTGAAGGTAAAGTGTAACACCCCGTGTTATTTTCCTTTTTCCTGAAATTATATTTAATTTAATTTCGGTAATGACGTCACTTGTTCATGACGTATTATTTATTCTTGGTATTTGATACCTGTAAATTTTTCGCGTTTACTTTTAAAGTCGACTGGATGACTTTACGGTTTCTCTTTGACGACTACGCGAATTCCTATTCTCGACTACACGATATCGTTTCGATTATTTCGGTTACGGTATTAGTACTTTTACGGAACCGGTGTGAAGCATATTAAATTACTTTCTCGGTGTTCCGGTTATCGGGTTCCTAAACCGGTGTATTTCTTTCGGATTAATTTGGTTATTTGGCGTCCAACGGACTTACGGGTTGACGCAATATTATTTCGAGGCTCCCGGTATTTATTGGGATTTATCGTATATATATATATATTTAATTGTAATTATATATATAGTTTTGGGGGTTATTTCGTAATTATGGATAAATAGAGGGCTAGTATTGTAATTTGGGAAGCTATTGTCACATTTATTTCTTTTGGTCACATGGCATGTCACATGAGCCTATTGACAATTAGGTTGTACAAAATTCAATTTTAGGATATATATATATATTAAATAAATATATATATAAAAAATATATAGATATATACGTGTATCTGTACCTAGCTTCTCATACCACCTTCTTATCCACGGCTGGCGCCTGATTCTCCTCATCTTCTCCTCTCAACAGACCAGGCCACAAAACCTTCTCCTCTTCATGGACGAACGTCCACACACAGAGAGTGAGGTCGCCGGCCATGGCGGGAAAGAGTGAGAGTTGGCTGAGCTGCGCGACTGGTTGTAGTGCGTAGCAGCGGCGGTTCGGTGGCGGTTCGCAGTGGCTGTGGTCGACGGCGGCTGGTGGCGCAAGGGCAAGGGTCGGCGAGCTGGGTGGTGGTCGTGCAGGTGGCGGCGCCAGGGACGGCAAGTGTTGTTCGCGCGACAGGGGAGTCCGGCCTGAGCTTCGGCCAATTTTTCGGCGACCTTCCGGTGATCGGTTTGAGCCGATTTTCGGTGAGTAGTTTCGTACCTCATACTTTAATTTCGTGAATTTACGTTGAATGGGTTGCCCGGAAATCGCATTTATAGGTTATAGATTTCGTTTGAGTTATTTTAGATTTAACCCAATTAATTAACCGATTATTAATAGGCTTCGTATATATCGTATAGGTTGTCAAGACGGACATTTCGATATATTCGAAATAATTATCGGACGATTTTGGTCGGTGGACTTCATATTCGGGCGCCGGTACTGTGCTGTTTCGGACTGTTCGGTAACGTATAATTAGGTGGGAAATTATATTTCTCACTCTGCATTATTGAAGTAGTTTAGGGGTGTAAAACCCTTATCTAATTTAATATAGATATTTTAAATCGTTAATTTAAATATCTATAATTCGTTTAGAATCGGAATTGGACTTAGGAATTAATTTAAGAAAATTAATTAAATTATTTCCTATGTAATTAAATATATTCCTAATTGAATTGAATAGGAATAGACGACTTAGAAATTCCCTGGAAAATTAAATGGGCTAGAGAAATTTGTAAACGTTGGATGTGAGAGACTTAGACGCCATGCTAGGTTCCTCTTATTATACGTGAATTAATTGCTTTAAATTATTTTAAAGGCATGATAAGGGAATTTGAAATATTTTCTAAAGAATTAAAGAAAATATATATTTGAAAACATGAGTTGTATATGAAATTGTTTTCATATGATTTAATTGCTTTATTGTATTTTAAAGCATGCAAGAAGATTTTTGAGATTTATGTTGACATTACCATGTGGGTAATTGCTTAAATATGATGCACTATATATTTATGCTGAGTACAGGGGTATGTATCCTGTAGGGACGGTTTTGTGTCGGATTGTATCCGTTAACCTGTGATGGGCGCCGTGTGAATTATATGTGGATATTGTATATAGATATGATGCATTACATATTTATATTGAGGTATGATTATCATTTGGACCTGGATGCATATTGAGAATATCATGTAGTGTCAAATCATGGTATTGGTATATGTGGGTTGTGAAATCATGTGGGGTGTCTTTGTGTCGAATCGTCGCAACAACTGGCCAGGGGGTGTTCCCGTCCTACAGAATAATGAGCTGTGAATGGGGTATAGGGTGAGTCGTCTCATTCTCGAAGTCGCGGGTCGTCTCGTGCATCCGTTATACGGATCTTTGGTCACGGGTCGTCTCGTGCAACCGTCTTCCTTGTTGAAAGTGTAGTGTCAAAAACACTTGGGAAGAATCGGTGCGGTACTCTTTCTCCTTGTAAATGGGTGGAGTGCGTATTCGTTAACCACGTGATGTGGGCAAAGGGTGGTGAATGAGTCACATTGTATATGCATGACATTTATGTGATTTCATTTGACATGTACACGTGATATTATTACATGTGATGTTGGAACAGGTTTAATATGTATTATTATTGCCTTTTGGATTTTGGAGCATGTTATGTATGAATATTGTGAAATTAAATTCGTATCTTTATAAAATGCTCAGTTGAAAGTGATAAATGCGAAAACATGAATTAAATGAGAAAATTGTTAAAGTATAAATGAAAAGTGTATCTTTATACTTGTGATTATTTACCTTGTGCCCTTGGGGGAGGTTAGGTATGTTGGCATAGTGATCCATGTGGCTAGTTGAGGCTAGTGGTGGAACGTAGGCTTGACATTGAGTTGAGACCTTAGAGATTGTGGTCAGTAGCCTTGTGATTGTGATTAGTAGTTTGGTGATCGTGGTTAGTTGTGTGAACTCTTTTGAAGATTTGAGGTTAGGGATGATTTTTGTGTCAATTGATAATTGAGGCCTTAGAGAAGGCGAGTGATGAGTTGTGTGAGATTTTGATTGATGAGAAGAGGTTATGATTAGGGATTCATTAAGTACTCGAGGTACTGTAGTCTGACAGTCTTGATTCTTATGCTTAATCCCTTCCTTTAAGCATTCCTGGTACTGTGTTTTGTACACTAGTACGTGGTCGTTGACTTGTATGTCATTCCTTGAGTTGTCGGTTACGGTGTGGTGCCGAACCTCTTCCTCGTGGTGTCATTTGATTTGGTGGAGTTGGAACGGATGGTTGTCTTCCGTGAGTCCAACGGGTTGCTCTTCCTTTACTGTCCTCTCGGACATTACAGGAATTCATAGAGTTGTGTTTTCTTTTATTGGCTGTCATTTCGAAAACGGTGTTTCCTAAGTTTTGAAGTAAACTCTTGTATTTAAAAGGAAAAACCCGTTTTCGCCTACCCCGTATAAATGAAAAGTTTTAATACTTTATAAAATGATCTTAGGATCTTTCTTGAAAAGATTTTCAACTTTTAAAAGCCTGTGATGGCGACTGACGGAGACCGGGGGCAAGACGGTTATCTTTACCATGTGGTTTCTTAAAAGTAAAACTATTTTATTATTTTCTTGGGATTCTGAGATTCGAGACTTCTTTCTCAATATCTCGTCTTGTAGTGTTTTGAAAGGTGTTCCATTGTTTCACCTTTGTTACCTATCATGCTTGAGTCTCGGATTGAGGCTTGTTGTTGTTCAGTGCACACATATAGTGTTGCCTTTCCCTTTTCTGGGTTGTTGGTATCACCACCTAGGTGATATGAGTTTTTCTTACGTTAGGGGCATGGATACCAAAATGATTGGTTCGAGTTTGAAAACCTTTTTCTTAAAAACTATTGAATCTCTGGGATTCATCTTTTTATTACTTCCGCTCTCGGCCATTCGTTTTTGGTTTCCTTGTTCCTTCTTGGTGTTCTTTCCTTGTTCACTTGTGGTGTTTTAACCTTGACATTGTTGTCTCGGTTATCTGTTGGTTTAGCATTGGGAAGTCTTTTCCTTCGCTTTGCTTTGGTGACCCTGAGGTGGTCATTCTGGTGAGTTGAGTCCGTGTACTCTAGTGATTTGATTGAGTGGTCTTCCTCGCCTACAGTGAGAGTGTTAGTGATGTGATTGACTCTATTGATGATAGTATTATGAGGTCGATACGATTTATGGTACGGTGATATGATTGAGGTGATCTAGCCTTAAGAGGTAGATTTTCTCTAGGAATAGGATGAGGTTTGTTTTATATATATAGATGACGGTTGTGTTAGTACGCAAGGACGTGAGTGCTTTTCCTCCTGTGTTATCGGGGTGTGGGATTTGAGCCTTCCTTGGTACTAGTGGTGGATTTTGATTCCTGTGGATGTTAGAGGTGAGTGTGATCTCCTCTGTCGGATCTTTTGATTTGTGTTGTGAGTAATTGATGATTTGTTAGGTTTGACCTGGATGTCGTGTACCTAGCGTACGTTGGTGAGAGTAGTGTAGACTACTGGTGTTGGGTACTTAGAGTACGAGTCTTAGTCGTACCTTGTAGAATCTTGTTGTGTATTTATACTTATATATATATACGTGTATATATATATATATCCCCGTTATATACTTATGTACGGTAGTATATGAGCGTGCCTTGAGTTTTGCGTGGATGGGATTAGTTGGGCTATATATATATCTTGCTAGATAGTTTAGCATTTCCTAAACTGCCAGAGGATGTGGTAGTTAGAGTATCTTTTCCCACTGAGCTTATTTGCTCACAGGGGAATTTCATTCGCCCCCTGGTATTCCACGCCAGGTTGCAGGAAATATACGGCTATAGGCAGGATGCAGTGCAACGGCAGCTTTCCCTTGTTTCCTTGTTACAGGTTTGGAGTTGCGTTGGGTGATGCAGTTACGGTTGCAGTACGACTAGTTTGGGGACGATAGGTATCCGCTTTCAGCTTCTTTACCCATTGTTATGGGATTATTATGTATCTCTTTTGGGAGCCAGTCTGTTGGCCTATCCCTGTTGATGTATCTTTATTTCCTGTATTTATTCTTTCAGGATGTATTGTATCTATTCTGTACAGCTAGACGCTTTTCTGTATTCTTATTCGAGCATTTGTGGCTCTGTTGATATTAGAGGGTTTGGAGGGGTTTTGGTTTCTTTCCACTACCTCGGCCCTAGTAGATTGATGAATGTGGGGCTTGGAAGCCATTGTGATTATTGAATTGCTTTGGGTAGGTTATTGTGTTGTGTTTGGTTGTCCGGATGTTCCATTTACAAACGGAACTCTGCCGGATTTTCGTTAGATTCCGCTGCTTAGTTTTATTAGTCATTTGGGTATGGAATATACCATTTCTATCATTAACCCATGTGTTTTCTTGGTTAATGATGTCTTAGTTGGTCATTCGTATTAAGGATCACATCTTGGATTCCTTGGATGTCCCAGTTCGGGAGTCTTAGGGATTTAGGAGCGTGTCTGTTGGTATCTGAGGATACTCTTGTGTTTTTAGTATTCGGGTTGGCATGGAGTATATTCTTATTGTTATTTCATGTGTCTCTTTGTTATTGTTGACTCTAGTAGTCGCTTGGTTTGCGTCACCCTTTAGGGGCGTGACAGCATGGTATCTGGGCATTCATTGCAAACCTTTGTGGGTGTTTGATGACCTTCAGTCATTGGTTTTCATTTGTTCTCGTTTCTTTTTACTTCCGCATTCACTCCCTTAGTTCTTAGGCTCGGGTTTCGGAGTCCTAGGAATTTGGGGCGTGACATAAAGAAACTGAGATCCGACTTTGGTGGAGAAAAAGAAGACTCCGAGTTCAAGATTTTTTTGCTATGAGAACAGTATCAGATTGTAGAAGACTATTCCAAGTACACTACAGCAAAATGACATAGTAGAATGTATGAACCAAAAAGTGACTAAGATAGCCAAAAGCATGGGCATTCACGCAGGGTTTCCAGAATAGTTCTGGGCAGAAACAGTCAGTACAATAGCGTATCTTATAAATCGTGGTCCATTAGTACCATTGGAGCACAAAATACCAGAAGAGGTATGGAGCGGTAAGGCACATAGTGATCCTGTGTATGTTGATATAGAAGATGTTCTAGACAGTGAGAGTCCTTAGTCAGAAGAACATGTTGCAGACAACAAGAGTTAACATGTTGATACACCGCATAATTTGTTGCTTACAGATGGAGATGAACCAAATGATGATGAAACATGTAGTACAGCTGATGCGAGCCACTGGGAGCTTGCGATGGAAGATGAGATGAAGTCCCTTATCCTCGTCAAAACATGGAAGCTAACCGAGCTGTCGGTAGAGAAGAAAGTTCTCCATTCTTCGGTTGTGAAACTGAATACCATTCATTCAAGCATTGTTTAAACATGATTTTTACATCTAGAGCTGTTAGATGACAAATCTGTTTTCCTCCAAGGTGAGATAAAGGAGGAATGTTATATGCAACAACCAGAAAGTCTCTTTCTGAAAGGGAAAAAGAAGACATATGCGGTAAAGTTTGCAAGGCGAAGTCAGAAAAGACAGTGGTTACAAGACAGAGTAGCCAGACGCAATAGAGGTCGCAGGTTCTGTAGAAAGGTAGATATTCCTCATGTAGTGGGAGCTATGAGCATGGTCATGTTGAGCAAAGTGGTGACAAGAGAAAAACTGAAGTTGTGCGCAACTTCAGTGGGTCTTCAAGCTTGAAGACATGAATGAGAACATCGTACTGCATTGATCATTGATGGAGTTGATTGATGGTGGCAAAGTCGTCAAGTGGGAGATTGTTATATAAAAAGGATGACTACTTTCTATAGAAAGTTGTCCCACATCGACTAAAAGGCAAAACCACCTCTATATCATTTCCTATAAATATAGGGTCTCTCCTATTATATTGTGTGCACAAATAGAGAGATAGAATAGAAGAGATACAAGCTGATATTCTTCTTGATGAGAGTTAGGAATAATATAAGCTTATATTATTCTGGTGATACAGTCGTGAGTATACACTGTGTGTGTGCGTGTGTTTGATGTGTTGATCAACCCCTTGTAATCCTCTCTTTGATCGTTAGTGAAATGGTGTTGTCAGTGGACGTAGGCTTATTTTGGCTGAACTACTATAAATCTTTGTGTCCGTTGTTTGGCGTGTGTTTGTATGCGTATTCTGATTTACAGGTACACACGACTTCTAACAGTGTGGGCGGGTGTTAAAACCATAACATAATCATCCTAAATCTTAGATGCTCCAAGAAGGACACCCATAAATCGTCTCCTACCAGGGTCAGCCCTGAGATTAATAAAAGAACTTGGGGCCTTAGGCGAGATTAAAAACGGGGCTCTCTTATAAAAATACTGGAATTTTTTTTATAAAGCATGAAATATATTAATATAAAAAAAATTTAAAAATAAATCGGGTCGTGGTACATTATAAATAGTACGATCCTGTTCAAATGAAAACAAAATATGCAACAAACTTAGTCATAAAACTCAGTTTTTTGCCAAAATATTAGCAACAAAGTATATATATTATAAAATAAAATATAGTTACTTTAACTGGTGTGGATGAAATCATTATGTGCATATATATCAGTACATGCCTCGATTGAATAAAGTTTTAAAATTTTTTGCCATCTAATGAATTAATTGTTTCTTTTTTTAGTAGAAAAAAAGATAAGAAAAGAAAATTTTCAAAAGCATGAATGGAGCTTGAATTTTGTAGGTGTCAAATTATAGATCTTTAAAACTTAACAGTAGTTTTTGAAGCTATTTCGTCTAATACAATAATTTTTCATAGTGGAAATTATTTTATGAAAAACTACAAAATAAAAATAAATATATATTCAATTTCTTATATATATATATATATATATATATTCAAGCAATTAAAATATGCATCTACGTATATATACATATATCAAATTTTTACTCGCCATTATATGCACATAAATATATATTTATCAATTTCTTAAAGCAACTTAGTAAAAAGAAAATTAAAATATATTAAATCACCATTTTCAAGAGTATATATATATATAACATTATCAATTTTCAAGCCATTTATATTATATAATAGTAGGATATATTTATATGTATATCTTCAAGTCAAGAGAAGATCACATTGGAGTTGTCGCTTGGAGTTGGAGAGACGTTGGCTTTTTTTCTTCTTTCTTTTTCTTTTGGAATCAATGTTGGCAAGTGGAAACCCTAATAAAATATTGTGGGCTAAGTTTGACTCAATAAAGTTATAAGAAAATAGGTTGTTCTATTGCATTTCATTTTGTTTGGACTTTTAAGTACAAATCATTTTTGGGTCCATACTAAAAGAAATTTATAAAAATTTATAAGAGATTGGGTTGGCCTATTATGTTTCATCTTCTTTAATTAGATTTTAAAAACAATTTTTTTTTGAGTCCTATACTATTTAAAGGAAAACAAAAATTGGGGCCCCCTTTGGGGCTGGGGCCCTAGGTGGCCGTATCACGCCCCTAAATTCCTAAGACTCCCGAACATGGACATCTGAGGTATCCGGGGTGTGATCCATACATAGAGTGACTAACTAAGAACATCAACATCAATAAAACGAATGGAATCATGCTAATAACATCAAATCCATACAACTAAGAGGAAAGTAATACCAAATAATACACAAGGCACATCGAGGCACCAAAAGAATACATCTTTACAATGATGCAACGATACCAAATACAATAAAGGGATACGCCAACAGACTGGCTCCCAAGAGATATAATAACAGTCCCAATACAAGGGACAACCAAAGGAAAACAAAAAGGGAACAATACTATATGAAAACTTTGCAGTCTCGTAATGGCAACCACGCCACGAGCCATCCAACAAGAAGAACCTAGTACCAACAACTGAGGGCTGGGGAAAAGGGAAAGGGGTGAGTTCACTAGCTTAGTACGAGAAACCCTAAATAGCCACATCCCCGACCGTCCAACTCTAATCTTATCCAACCCGTGTACATGCATCTATCCTAGGTCAATCAAACGTCCCACATGGAACTCACTCCAATACGAGACCCCTGAAACATATCCCTCTAGTCCCCTACCATGCATCAACAAACAGGGCAACTAGCATGTAGTGAAACCATAAAACCACAACATATAATAAACACACACCCATATATATATGTATATAGAGAGAAAGTGTACAAACCACCTCTCAGAGATCACTATGACTTATACCCGCTAGTCCAACACTGATGATCAACACAACACCTAACACCAAATCATGGGAGAAACACTCCTAATCATAACACCCTAGGAAGGAGAACAATTACATTTCTTAGATCACGAGCATACCGAGCTCCAAAACTTCTAATCACTATAAAGTCATACTAGTAATCATCTCATATGTTAGTCCCCGCCATCTGTAGACCCAATAAAGGGGTAAAATAGTCATTTCAACCTAAGGAAAATCACAAATATTTTCGTAAAACGGAAGGGAAGTGAAAGGGATTAAACGACTCATCAAACTGACCACTTCAAGGTCACATGTTTGCCCAAGGGAAATAATATAATTTCAACTATTATCCCACATATTTGGACATAGGTCAATCCATACAAACAAACGGGACCTAAATCAAAGCCACGAGACGAGAGATATGAAATTTGGAAAACGGTATCGGACAAAGTCGACTAAAACAGAAAGTTAAACTACCCCAATTTCACCAAGGGTAAAACACTCATTTTGAGGGTAAAAATGACATTTAAATTTTATCTCAAATGTTTTGACAAAAGACAGGCCACATAAATAAACATGGCCTAAATCGAAGCAACGGGATGAGAGATATGAATTTTTGAAAATTGTGTCAGACAACTCCAACCAAAACAGAAAGCTAAAGTACCCCACTTTCACCAAGGGTAAAACAATCATTTAAAGTGAAAATAAATGATTTCAAATTTTTTATCAAATATTTGGACATAGGGAAAGCCATATAAACAAACATGACCTAATTCGGAGGTCCGAGGTGAGAGAAATGAATTATTGAAATTCGGCCGAAGCAAGGTTGGCGAACCAACCTGCAGTTGGTGTCATCGGTCGACTACTCCTACCCATTAGTCGATAGATGGAGGCAGAAATTTCAGGGCTTTGGCAAGAGAAGCATCGGTCGAATACTCCTACCCATTAGTCAACTAATGGAGGTAGAAATTTCAAGAATGACTTAAGAAGTTGAAAATACGCCAATTTTGCATACGAACTTCGTTCTTTGCGCCGTCAGTCCCGAAAAATCACAATTATTTGAAAAGTGAGTTTTTCAATTATGGATTTCAAAAATAGTCATTGAAACCTTAGGAAAAGTGAAAAACACAAACTTTGAATAAAATTGATTCTCTAAAATCTCATAAAATTATCCGTTTTACCCCCGATCTCCGTTTTGTACACCGCCGACTTTCAAAGATTTAAATCTTTAACAAAATGAATTTAAAACCATTTCAACACTCAAGATTTTAGTCAGGGTCATGGGGGTGAGCTAAAATGGGTTTTTCACTTAAAATTGAATGGATTCAAATACACGTCTTGTGAAAAATCCATTTTCGGATAAGCAAACCGAAAAACCAACGGGAATTCCAAAGTGAACTTAGAGACGCTCAATGGAGCAAGGAAATGAAGAATCACAAGTAAGTGGCACCTCTAATGAAAAAGGCAAGTGGCTATACACAAAGTGACTAACCCAAATCCAACCACACTTAGCTCTACCTCCAAATCCCTAAACTCCATAACGACTTAATCAATAATGACCACAACTCCAATGGCATTCCAATCCTTAAGATCACTAAAGGGAACCTAGTGGCTGTTGCCACGGAACCAACTGGTTTCAATCAAAACCTCGTCCAAATATTTCAAACCTCAATTTCACATTTGAAACCATATCACTTAGGTTTCTAACAACATCAAACGGCCATCAATACACAATCGACTAGGTTCACTCATAACCTCGTCTATCATAACCAAAATCTTAATATCACGATTGATGCCACGTTCCTACACCAACGCTAACTAGCTCAACGTAAACACTACGGTAAGCTCACATATCCATATCAAGGATAAAACCATAAGTGCAAGAATCTATAAACATTGTACAATAAAACCAAAGCAACTGTATACCTAATCACAAGTATTAGAGTCTAAATTATATTATACTTTAAAGGCAATCATATAAATCATATTCTCATATTATTCAATTTCATTCGAGCATTTTAATAACTTATGAATTAAAATATCAAGATTCACATTAAACATGCTCCACTACCACATTGAATAACATCATGATTCACATGTAGAGATAAATCACATAACGGCAACTCAAATGTAATGTAACTTAACACCACCTCATGGTATACACACCACCACACACCCTAACTCTAATAGTCAACAGATATAAGTATCGCCCACACAGCCCAGCTGCGATAAATGATCTGAAGATCGATGTACAAGCCCAACTTGCAACTTCCAGGGCGATGCCTACACAACCCATCTGTCATAAATGATCCGAAGATCGATGCATAAGCCCAACTTGTGACTTCCAGAGCGACACACTCCACCCGGTGGCGTAATCCGACTCTTTACCTGATTCCTAAACACACTAGTTTCGTAGGTTGGGAACACCCCCTAGCCAATTGTTGCGATAATCCGGCACAATTCTACTCACATATGGTTACACGACCGGTGTTGTGAAATTTAGAGTAACCCAAAAGATAGATTAATCCAAATCAACTTTTACTCGCAAGTATACGAATCATAGTAGTAAAGAGTATAAGTATTGCGAGGTCATTCCCACGAGAATTGATTAAGACAAATTAAATCTAAAAACTACTATCTAACTAATTCAACAAATTATTGATGATTGTGAAAAAAATAAATAAATACAATAATACAAAAAGAATACCAAGGCTTTAATTCCACCACTAATCATCACAAATCCGATTTTCAATTGTAAACTCATTAAATATCAAATTAATTTCCACACATCTAAATAATAATTATTATTACGTTCATAGATGGTCTATCCGGGTTAGGGCATAGGTTCAACTCAATATTTTATTATCTTAGCCAAAAATAATAAATAAATCATTGAAGGAAAATATAAATCACAATTATCTATCTATGGTCAGGCATAAACAATTATAATTTATTATCTTCTTCTTAAATTGCCAAGTATATTACATGTTCGTGGTCAGACACAAGTAACCTATATGCTAGGAATGAAATACGTTCAATTTTAGTCTCAGTTAAAACACATAAAATCGAAAGCATTAACATATATATAATAAGAAGAATAAGAACTCATTAACCAAAATATTCAATAATGTCTACAATTGAAAACTATAATATTGAACATGACTAGGGTTTCCTCTCGGCCGAGCGAATTAACTATACAAGAAAAATAAAACAAGAACGACCAAACCCGAAATCATTAGTGGAAGACATCTTGGCTTTCTTCGTTGATCGCACAGGTCTTCCCCTTCTGTTTCTTGGCCGTCCATGATCCTTTGTGCATCCACATATGCCCTATTTATAGGGGTCCTCAAGGTTTCATCTAGGAAAGTAAATAAGAGAATACAATATTCTCATATTTCTTTTCCTAATTGGTGATATCTTGCAGCCCACTTTTGACCAATTTGGAGAGTAAATTTGGAAGATATTGGTGAGATACTCTTTTCTTGTTAATCAAGTCCTCTTCCCACAGCCCTTGATTTCATTCCATTCTGATCGTTGCTTCAAAATCTGTGATTATATTGCCAAGTTGATGCTGATTTTCGCACAAAATAGTATGCTAGATTTAAAATGTCTTTTTCGCCCTCTAAACTTCAGAATTAGGGTTTCTATGTGAAATATCAATATTCTTTAAATTGAATCAGCTTTCTAGGAACACTGGGCTCACACAAATCCGAACAACGGGCCGAAATATATGGCCCAAATAGTAAGACGTGGTTTAAACAGATTTTGGGCTTGTTTAGATGGATTTAACTCATTTGTACCAGAAATTACCAATAACCTATAAACATATAAAAACACAAATATTAATTAAAATAATTAAAAGTAAATGACTAAAAAATATATTTTTGGAGGTTAATCGTGTATGAATTATGCACTTATCAACCGGGTGTACACCAACACCAATTGAATTACAATGCAACATGTGTAGTCAAAATGCACTATGTCTTAAATGACTCATGTACCAACACAAATATGTACTTCATCATATTTATGAAAAATATTCTCTAGAATGCCACTATGAATGTCATCAATCATTTCACATGCTCTTAAATCACAATTAAAGTATTTAAATCACAATGATACATTCTCATGCACAATTCATGTTCCAAATCATTAAGTTGTCATTTAATTCACAAAGATAACATTTCCATTCTTTTAAACATGCCTTTTTATTCAATTAAAGTCATGATCATATTACCTCATTTTCATACACAAGTATAATTTTCAAGATAATATCTTCAAATCAAAAAGAGTGAGGGAGCTAGAATAACGATCTAAGTTCATGATCTCACATCACATAATTCATCTACATCCACATTCCAACTTAGTAACCAAGGTATCAAGTCTAATCACACTATCAAGGCTACACCACTAATACCCATAAACACATATGTATACCTACACTTGTACATAGAAGTTTTCCCTACCTCAAATGGAGAACCAAGCAACACCACAAAGTGAACTCCATGAAACCCTAGCTTTCACCCAACACCAAAATCAAAGAAGCCAATTAGTGGAAATATTTATTATAGTCTCCTAACCATGAGTTAAGACTTAAAACAAGATGAAACCAAGAATCAAAGGTGGTTCATCATGAAAAACCAAAACTAGGGTTTAAAGTAAAAATTCACAAAGAGGGAAGAACACTTATCAATCTTTGCCTTAAATCGAAGAGGAGAACACCCTGAACAACTTTCATGTTGAAGACAACATCAAACTCCAGACTTAAGGTGATAAAATCAAACCAAAAAGTGGAGGAGAACAAGAGAGCAAAAGGGAAAACATGAGATGAAAAATGGAGAAGTCTTGCAATGAAAGACTTTAAAGTGTAGAGATTCTTCACTCACCAACACTCTACATCCAAAGGTTGAGGCTAAAGCTAGTAAAGGTGGAAAGACATCCAAGGGTTCACATTAGGTCTTGCAAATGGAAGACTTAATACACCACACACAAAACTCATTAATTTGCCAAACAAGGCCTTAACATCCAAGGGTTGAGATTAAATATGGGATAAATAAGAATGACATCCAAGGGTTGAGGTTGAGTCTTGCATTTGGAAGACAAAAAAGGTGTAGAGATTTCCCACTCACTAGCAACACTCATCTAAAGGTTGTGATTAAACATGGGAGGGAAGATCTAATGGTAAAAAATGTGACAATACCTTAAAATGAGAAAAGACCAAAACCCAACAACTTATGATCAATTACAAGAAGGCCATTAAATTATTTTTCCCATTTAACCAAAGTCATTCACTCTATTTACCTCTATGTCACTCAAGTGTTATCTCAACACTTGCCAAATTTCTAGGATTTTTCATTATCTCTATACTATTGAAAATACTATTATACCCCTAGGTCATTATGTTCTCGAAATTATTTTTAAATATTTTCATTATTTTAGAAAATGAAAATATATAAGTAACTCGCGTGTTTACACCAATCAAGAAGTACCCGTTAAACATGCTAAGCACAATAAGCATAAAATCACATAAGTGCTATACCGGACGTCGATAATAAAATAAGGTAATGCGTTTGAAAACGGAACACAATCCCTGAAGCTCCAACGAGAAAATGTTGCAACAAAACCACTTAGTCACCAACGAATAATAAACTCACGAAGTCGGAAACGAAAGTTCATGAAGTTGTCTCGCTAAGTCCGAAACGTAATCACGAAAAATTTATACGTAGCAAGTTTGCACAAGACGTCATGAATAAGCAACATCACAAAGCGTTGATAATTGGAAAAGAATTTCAGAAACGAGAAAGGAAACGCAGGGCACCGTTTCTTTTTCTCTTCAAATTTCAAAACCCAATGTTTCTCATTACAACACCATGATCAAAGCTTGTTTGAAATGCAATTCCCCTGAGCATGGGTTTGATTTTTATCGAGAAATGCAATGGCGAGGTATGCGTCCCGACCCATTATCTTCTTCATTATTTGGAGGATTACAGGTTCATGGTAGAGTTTTGAGAGATGGGCATCAATCTGATAGGTTTTATCCAACAAGGTACAAATATATATATATATATATATATATATATATATATAAACACGCATATAGATATATTTACTCTGTCGACTTGAAAAATGTGTGTATAACTAAGAATATACTCAGAGACTTTGCAAATTATTTAACATTTTGCAAGCTTACAAACTATCCCAAAAGTCCAAAATGACTTGGATTGAGTCTTCTTTTAGAACTAAAATTTAACAAACTTTGGGGTGCACAAGTAGGCAACATAACAAAACAAAATTAAATTAGAGGCATGAACATAGTCCACGTGGCTGGAAGGCATGTGGAGGAGCTAATTACTCACCACTTTGATGAATTTGTATTCGACGTACCGCCAGTGTTATAAAGCATGTAAGGTGTTTGATGAAATTTCTTAGAGAGATGTTGTGGCTTGGAATGTGCTGATTTCTGACCTTTTGCCACAAAAATTAGTTTTTTTAGCAATTTAACTTAGCTTTTGCCACAAATTTTATTTCTGTGTCAATTTAGTTGATATTTTTCCATGAGATTTAGTGTTTGTGGCAATTTCGCTTAACTTTTGCCATAAAATTTAGGGTTTGTGGAAATTTAGCTTAGCTTTTGCCACAAAATATAGTACTCGTGACAATTTAGCTTAGCTTTTGCCACAAAATTTAATGCTTGTGCATTAGGGGCGATGAAAGCTCCATGCACATGATCTAGGGTTTCGATCCTAGCATTATTGGCCTCTGTCTTCTTGTTCATTTTCTAGGGTTTCAACGTGTTTTCTATATAGTGTGTGAATCTAGCATGCATTTAATACAATTTTAGGGTTAGGGTTTACACACTGTGTGAGTTTTTGAGTTGCTTTTAATACAATTTTGTTTACATTTATTGCTGCAAACTGTATTAATTTCTTGTCTTTAATCCACTTTTCTACATCAAACCCTAGTTCTCATTTAGGGTTTCTTCTTATTTATTTTTCATGGTGAAAAACACTGACTTCATGAAGCTTTTGATGGAGTGTCAAGGTGTTCTTACTTCTTTGGCAGCCGAAGGAAGGCAACGAAGTTGTAATAGGGGGCTTGTTAAGAGTTCTCATGCATAACAATCATTGGGAAGGGTAGGCTCTCAACCACCATCTCAACCAATGGTTGTTTCTCAGCCATCTACTACTTAAGGTACCACTTCTTGGGCATCTATTGTGAGGCCTATTGATGCTCCTCGTTCAAAACTTGTTTATACCCCAACCTCTATAGTTGATGGTAGGGTTGTGGTTTCATCCCCAACAACCATCACTAATGAAGGTGCTAAGGAATGGCAATCATGCCTTGTTGGTTATTTTCTCGATAAAAAATTGCCATATAATGTTGTCAACTCCATTGCTACTAGGCTATGGGGACAAGCTGGGTTGGAAGTAGTCTATGGTCTTGAAAAAGGTTTTTACTTCTTCAAATTTGCATCTGAACGTGAATGTGAAATTGTTCTTGAGAATGAGCCTTGACATTTTGCCAATAATTTCCTAGTTTTGAAGAGATGGTATAAGGGGTTATCTTTGAACAAGGAATCTATTTCAGTTTTACCATTATGGGCTAAGATGTATGATGTCCCTATGGAATATTGGAATAATGATGGTATTGGTGTCTTAGCTAGTGCGTTGGGTAGGCCTTTGCACATTAATCTTCCTACAAAAAATAAGCAAAGACTTAGCTATGCTCGTGTATGCGTGAAAATTGATGCTCAAAAGGATCTCATTCATCATTTTGATGTCAAAATTTCAACTGGTGAAATAGTTATTGTAGTTGTTGAGTATCAATAGAATCCCCCAAAGTGTAATCATTGAAAAATATTTGGCCATTGGTCTAAAGCATGCCCTAAAGTTGTGGTTCAAGCCCAGGTTCAGCAAAGGAATAAAACTACAATTTCTGAATGGAGAGTGGTAGGGAAGAAGGGCAAGGAAGCTAGTACTAGTGGTGATGGACCTTCTTCAGTGGTTGAGGTTGAATTAGTTGGTTTGGTTAAAGATGCTTCGATTCCTGATCCTGTTTTAGACAAGAATTCTATTCCAGAAGGAATTGTTGGCTTGAATATTGAATCCTTGAATATTTAATCTGCAAATAAATTTACAGCTCTAGAGGATGATTCTCTTGATTCTGAGGCTCAACTAACTGAAACTGTTGTGGTTGATGCTTCTAATGGTGCTCTTGCAAATGAGGTTGTGCAACTAAAACAATCTTTTCAAATCCATATTGTGGCTGCTCAGCCTATTGTTGCAACTGTTTTGCCACAACCATTGGTTGATGAGACACATAAAGTTATTCCTAGCACTGATATGTTTGTCTTGACCAATGATTATAATAGTGATCCTCTCATTATTTCTTCTATTGACAATTCATCTCAGGATGTTGGGTTGATTACTGGAGCCGGGAACCTAGGTGCTTCCATTGTTTCTAAACCACCAAAACCAGTTGATAAGGCTAAATCTAAGCCTATTAAATCTAATGTGAAGAATAGGAGGGCTTTGGCTAGTAGTTCTCCTAAGGGGGGAACTAGTGTTTGATTTGTTTGGGGTTGTATCTTATATATATTGCTATGTTTTTTTGTTCCTGGAATATTAGGGGTTTGAATACCCCAGCGAGACAACATGAAGTTTCTTTGGTGATGAGGAAATTCCATATTTCTCTTTTGTGTCTAGTGGAAACAAAAGTGCAACAAGCTAAAGCTGTTCAAGTTCTTAATAATATTGCTAAGGGTTGGTGTTTCTTAGCTAATTATAACCATGCTAATAATGGTCGAATTTGGGTTTGTTGTAAGCTAAAGGTTGAAGAGATTCAGGCTTCTGATCAGTTGTTGCTATGCTCTATAAAAACGCTTGATGATGGTTTTAAGTGTATTGTTGGGTTTGTCTATGTTCTCAATGATACTATAGGTATAAGGAAGCTTTGGAATGATCTCATTGCTTGTTCTCAGTCTTTTAACTCTCAACCATTGATTTTTATGGGTGATTTTAATGCTCTCAGACATCCCCATGATCATTTTGGTGGTGTGGATTCTTGGGATTCAGAGAAAATAGAATTTAGTGATTGCCTTGTTGAAGCTACTCTATCTGATCTCAAGTTTTCTGGAATTAAGTACACTTGGACTAATGGCACAATTTTTAGGAAGCTCGATAGAGCTTTGGTTAATGAAACTTGGAATGAAGTTTTTCCTGCTTCAGAGGCTATATTTAAACCAAATGGTGTTTCTGATCATGCTATCATTCTTATCAAATTCCAAGATTCTACCTACAAAGGAGGTTCCCCATTCAGATTTAACAACCAAATTTTACAGCATCCTAGCTTCATGGAAGTGGTTGCTAAGGTTTGGCAAATCCCTATTCCAGGGTCTTTCATGTTCAAGGTTTCTCATAAGCTCAGACTGGTAAAAAAAGAGTTAAAATGCTTGAATAGAAGGCACTACAATGATCTTTCTTCACAAGTTCAAAATGTCAGAGATAATTTGCATGCTCTTCAGTAACAGCTTGATGCTCATCTAGGCAGTGATTTCTTTAAGACTCAAGAGCAATCTTGTATTTCTCATTATTTGGAGCTTGTTAGAGTTGAGGAATCTCAAGCCAAGCAAAGATCTAGAGTCCAATGGCTTCAGTTGGGGGACAAAAAACACCTCTTTTTTTCCACAAAGTTTCTAACTATATAAATAAATCTAATTCAGTTCTCTCTATCACCTCAAGCTCTGGGGTAAGGCTATCTACTCCTAATTTGATTGAGGCTGAGATTATCTCTTTCTATGAGAAACTTTTGTCTTCTAGACATGCTACTTCTATTCCAGACCTATCTCAGTATGTCACAGTATTGAGTCATGATATGATTCCTGATCTTACAAAGCCAGTCTCTGATGAGGATGTTAGATCAACTATTTTCTCTTAAAAAAGTGGTAAAGCCCCAGGCAGTGATGGTTTTAATGCTGCATTATTGGAGCATTGTGGGTGAGGAGGTTACAAAAGCCATTCAAGAATTTTTTCACACTAGTTACTTGTTGATGGAAATAAATTCTACTGTCACGCCCCGTTATTCCTGAGACTCCAATCAGGAGAATCAGCGAATCCCGAGGTATGACGTCATAGAAAAAGACAATCAAGTTTAACAATGACACTGAAATACATGGAATAGGAATGAAAATGAAGTATTCCATGTCACCTGAGTGATAGAAACTCAGTAAAGGAAATCTAACGAAAATCCGGTAGAATTCCATTTGTAATTGGAACATCCGGACAACTCAAATTCACCACAATAGCACAACCTGCCCAGAATAACAAGAATAAAAGCAACGGCCCGTAGCCCAACATTCCAGAAACCTAATAGGGTCGAGGTAATGGAAAAGAACACCAATACCTCTCCAAACCCCTCTAAAATCAATAGAGCCCCAAATGCTCAAATGAAATTATAAAGAAAATCAAATGGCGATGCCGAAAAGGTATAAAGGCACCCCAAACAACAACAAACACCCACTGAGCCACCAAGCTCAAATAAGAATACAGAGAATCACACGGTAGTGCCGAAATGATACAAAGGCACCCCAAAAATAATAAATACATGGAATAGATATACAATACAAGGGAATCAGCCAACAACCTGGCTCCCAACAGAATAAAAGAATATACAAACGTAATTACGGAAGGAGGAATAAAACTACCGTCCCAAATCACCCGTGCTGTCGCTGCCGAGCATAAGCCTCGATGCGTCCACCTGCAAACCTGTTGTGGGGGTGAGCACAACCTCGGGGGCTCACCATAATATCAAAACATCACACTCATAGCCGTCTAGAAAACGCTAACCATCCCGTGTGCATGCATCTATCCTAGGTCGGTCAGTTGTCTCATGTGGCACCCACGCCAAACAGAGACCCCCAAAATAATCTCATCTACAGCCTCAAATCTACTACAGATATCATAAAAATAACAGATCAACAAAAACATATAAACAACACACCTATATATATATATATAATGTCCTGTATATAACTAAGTCTATCACCTAGGCCTATAGACAATCAATTCGAACTCCACTATCATCTAGAGACACAACCAGACTAAGTATCTATCATACCGTGCACCTAGCTCGCTACTCAAGGTTCCTAGGAGGTAAATAGGTCACTCGCTAGGACTGCCGAAAAGGAATAACTAAAATCACACCCACAACTAAACCACAACACCTATACAACACTGCTATCCAATCATTCCTAAAAGGTCTCACTTTCATAATCATAACCTCAAACCTGTCATCTTATCCACAATAACCAAGGAAATAATCCGCTCACTTAAAAGATCTTTTCTCCGAGACTTCCTATTGTAAAGAGAATTTACAAAATCAACTAGTAACCATATGGTAGGTTCACACTGCTACCATCTATTCCTCGAAAGTAACCTAAATGAACAAACTCTGTGATTTGACTGGATTCAACCATCTCAAGTAAATCTCCAATTCCTACAGCCTACTGAGGCGTAAGAAAGGGTTACCGAAGTCATTTAGTCCCAAACAGATGCCGAAATCCTCAGGTTTTTAAAGAAAAACGTTGAACCTCGAAGGATTCAACCGGTTTTTAAGAAAAAGCTAGGACCCGGTCAAATCTGTTTAGTTCCAATGCCTCCGAACCCACCTAAGGTACTATGAATCGCACTACGTGTGCATAAACCTGTATCATGTCTCTTACCCGAGACTAAGACAAGGAAACTATAAAAACAAAGTGCTTCATGTATGCACTAAAAAGAAATCAATCCTATATCACCAGTATCACCACAAGATCTCCATAATACTCTAAGATCGCAATATCACTAAACCACAAACAAAGGATGAATACTATCTTCAAACATTTCCAATATGTCTCTAAACTACTATCAAACACCCACGCGGGAGTATGATAATTCAAACCATAATGGGTACCTCAATTTACATTTAATGGATCCTTAAGACACAGGATAGTCCAGAGAAAGGGACGATGTTAACCTATCATACCAGGTTAGGCCTCAAATCAACCATTCTTATATAAATCAACTAGAGTAGTGTATCGACCACTCCATAACCTCATATACAGACTAATGCTCAAGGGCCTACCTGGCCGAATATTACAAACTCAACTAAGTCCCTATGAAGCGTAAATCAATGCTACTAGACACCCAACTCGGGGGAGGGGCAGTTAATCACCAAAATCTCTTTTTTATTTATATCCGCACTTAACCCAACGAAGTCTCAGTACATCACTATCCAACTCAACTAGAGTCCAACTCAAAGGGAACAATTTCACCCCAAAGCCTATTTCCACATATAATCAAGTAATCACCATAGAACACATGTCAATCGTGGCTCCACAAATCTAGGTTTTAATATTTTTACATTATTAGCTTTCCTTTCTTTTAAATTTTAAAAGCTTTAACTTTTAATCACATTGAGTTAATTTCCACCATTTAAAATAAATTTACAAATACCATCAGTTCAATAATAGCAAATATCAACTATGTAAAAGATCATATAAATAAATGAGTGCTCAATGTGAATAATATGCAAGGACAATGCCAACGACACCCTATCTAGCATGGGACCACCGGGTATAATGTCGCCATAGTAACACAACCACGAGGATCATATCAACTCGTGAAACAGAACAAACCATGTTCGGATCGAATCCTCCCACGCCTCCCTGATTTCCGGATTACTAGTCCGCCGGTAGCGAGAGACATCGCCTGGCCAGTTGTTGTGACGACCCAGAAGACTCACTTGAACCATTGATACATGAACGAGACATGAAACCACACCTAATGCAATATAAATGCTCATGGTGTATAAAATATGTATAACATGCCTCAACAGTAAATCACAATTCAAAATATAACATTTATCAAGTGATAAATATGTCTCAAAATCTGTTTTACACAACCAATCCACCGTATATAAACATTTTCATTTTCAAAAGCATGATTTATAATTTAATTATATCAACAAACCATGTCAATTTATCTCAAGTTCACCTGGTTTCTCCATTTCCCAATACTAATAATAATTTCTTATAAGCTCGCATGCGTTTAATTTAATTATCAGTGATTGTTTTCAAACTATTTCACCTCAAGAACAATTTAATTCGCAATTTAGCTTTATCATAATTCACGGGAAAAATAAATTAGAAAGGGAACTAAAGCTGTGTCTAAATTTTAACGTTCCTCGTCCTCGTGAATCCCTTATTTTATTTTCGATATAAATAACAGGGAATAATTATTCGTCGGCTCTACCTCCCTCAATATCCACTCTATCCCTATTGTATCTCAATTTCAATCACATAATTCTACACAATCCTACTTTACATCCAGGGGTACTAGACCACCAATTTTAATCCAATTTAAATAGGATTTAATTTATTATAACTTTTCAGAGAATTTATTTAGTTAATTTCTCCACATAATTTCCAATTCGTCCTCCTTTAATCCATTTACGGATACCTCGAAAATTAAATAAAATTCCTAGATATTCGTCTACCTCTAGGAATTTAATTTCATAATTATATTTACTCCTAATCATACAACGCAATTAATTAGCGTTTTCTACGCACTAGTAGTGAGTGTTAGATATGTATATATATATGTAAAAATATATATATAATTTCCCACCTAATTTAAACGCTTACAGACAGTCCTGCCGTGGACAGTACCGGCTGTGAATAGTGCTCGCCGCCCAAAGTCGTTCGAAAATTATTTTTAAAATGTCGAAATGACTGCCTCACCGCCCTATTCAATATAATTAAAATTCGTTAGCAATCGATAATTAAATCGGAACAAATCTACAAAAATCGAAACCGAAATTCATACCGAAAATCTGAAATTCCCGGCAACCCGCTCAACGGTTTCGCACCAATTTCGGATATAATCTCCACGGTACCGAGGCCGAGCTACCCTCAAAGTTTCGTGCCAAACAAAGCCTGACTCGGCACTGAGTCAACTCGACTCAGTCCGAGTGAACAGAGGACTGGTCGACCTCCACAACTCTTGATCAGCACCACGTCCGGCGACCCACGCCGCCGCGAAACACCAGTCTATTATCACCGACAACCACCGTAGCTTCCATCTCAAGCGAGCTCCACCCACGCCTATGTCGTTTCGAGACCAGGTTCGCTCAAATCGCAACCCAAACTCTCTCTCCCAATTGCGGTCTGCAGCTCCGCCATGAGCCACGCTGTCGCCACCCCTGGGTCTCCAGTTCGCCACTACTCCGGCGGGCTAACCCCCACCTGGGTCGCCATGTCCGGCGACCCCAATTTCCAACCAGGTCGTGCCTGGTGCGCGACCTTTCGGTTTCCCTCTCTCTCTCACTCTGAATCGGCCATAATAAAGACAAGAGAAACAAATTGTAGAGGGATGATCTAGTTGGTGTTCGTCCAAGAGCAAGAAGGGCAAGTGATAGATCTAGACACATCTAGATACACACGTGTATATATATTTCTATTTTCTCTTAATATCCATATATATATAAATACCCAAATATATATATATATATATATATATAATAATAACCCATATGTATATTTTTCCCAATTAATAACATATACATACGAACAATAAACCCCGATAATATACTGGGAACCCCGAGATAATATAACATGAGCCCGAAAAATAAACAGGACGACTAATAAATAATATCACTGAAATAAATAATCTAGGGTATGAAACCCATATGTAGATAATTATAATTAAATTCGCATAAATAAAATAAGTCCCGTAAAATATACCGGGGACACTCAAATAATTCTACGTGAGCCCATCAAATTCACCGGACTCTGAATAAATAATATAGGCCCAAATAAAAACTCCGAGGCACGAAAATCATCCACCAATTAAATCACCGAAAACCCCATGGTACTCCGAGTAACTAATAAAGTCTGAAATAAATAATTCGGCTATATAGTCGGATATAAACTATAATAAATCCCGAATAAAGTCTGAACTCACCGAGACTCCTAAAATCATTGGTCGTAACCCAGTCAAAGCACTAAACTCAATCGTTGAAACTAAACCGCGTAGCCCCTAACAATAAAGCCCACGAACCAAACGCATCCTTAATAACTCCGATTCAAATCGTAACGCCGAATAAATAAAGTAAATTGAAATAAATAGTCCGGGGTGTGAAACCCAACCACCGGAACATCGGGTATGTAAAAGATCCATCGAATAACTACAAATAACTAGGGCACGAAAAGAATCCAAAATAATAATCAAATACAACTACATCAACACGTAGAAGCACTTAGAAACACGAAGAAATAATCACACCAAACAAACAAAACACATAAGTACAAACACATAGCACGTCAACTAAAGAAGGCACGCACTAACCCTATAACCAGGGGAAACAAAACGTCGAACCCCTAAAGCACTAACTACCGAACTCAAACTACAGCGTCGGAGCCTTAAACGTCGGTCAACTAAATATGCCGTCATCCAGTAGAAACACTAAGCGTCGAGCGTCTAAACGATTCCATATAATCGGCACTAAGATCCATGTAAACCTCTAGCCACGTCCGATATACAAAACATCAGCTCAAGTAACGTAACCATGAAAGAAACCCCACGAAGTCACCGAAGAGACAGTTGCAGAGTCGCGTTATCGAATCCGGAACTCACGTCAACGTTTAACTAGGTCTGAAACACTACCGTCACGTCAAGTCACGTAATAACCACAGAAGTCCACGAAGAGAAATCGCAACGCCGTCCAATCGAGTGTAGACGTAAACGCGAAAAATTTACTCGTAAATTACACAGAGTAACCATGACGTCATGAACAAGTGACGTCATCACCGAAAATAAATCGGGAATAATTCAGAAAAAGGGAAAATAAAACAGGGTGTTACATCTACAGTGATTACTCTTGTGCCTAAAGTTAAGATTCTTTCTTATATTGCTGATTACAAGCCAATTTCTCTTTGTAACACGCTCTACAAATGCATCACCAAAATCATTGCAAACAAATTAAAGCCTTGTCTGCATCACTGTATCAGTTTGAACCAGGGAGCCTTTATACCTAGTAGAAGTATAGCTGACAACATTTTATTGGCTCAAGAACTTCTTCAAGGTTATCACAGAAATGATGGTACTCCTAGGATTGTTTTTAAAGTGGATCTTACCAAAGCTTTTGACACTGTGTAATAGCAGTTTCTTGAGGCTATGCTTAAGGCATTTCAATTTCCTGAACATTTAAGCAAATTAATCATGACTTGTGTTTCAACCCCTAGTTTCTCAGTTAATATCAATGGTTCTTATAGAGGTTACTTTCAAGGCTTAAGAGGGATCAGACAAGGGGGTCCTCTCTCCCCTCACCTGTTTGTTTTGGCTATGGAATTTCTCACTGGTATGTTGGCTAGGGAGGTTGAAGAATGTGTTGAGTTCTCTTTTCATTGGAAGTGTCAGCCTCTAAAACTTACAAATCTTCTATTTGTTGATGATCTCTTATTATTTTCTGCTGTTGATTTAGCCTATGCCAATTACTTGGCTAAAGTGCTTGATAAGTTTGGTCAGATATAAGGGCTTCTTCCCAATGCTACTAAAAGTAGTATTTTCCATGCCGAGGTGTCTTCTGAAGTTCTTGATCAAATTCAAAACAGGTTTCATTTCAACTTGGGTACTTTGCCAGTCAAATATTTTGGTGTTCCTTTTATTACTACTAAATTGGGGCAAGATGATAATGATCTTCTGATAGCTAAAGTTTCAAAAAGAATATCAAATTGGTCAAGCAAGTTTTTGTCATTTGAAGGAAGGATACAATTAGTCAAGGCTGTTCATTTTGCAACTCATGTTTATTAGGCTTCAATTTTTATTCTTCCCAAATCAGTTCTTAATGCTCTCACTGTTCTTCTAAGGAAATTTTTGTGGACTGGTAATAAAATGCTTAAAGAGGTTGCAAAGTGGCTTGGAGGAATGTTTGTGTTCCTTTTGATGAGGGTGGTCCTGGCATTAAGTCCTAGAGGAATGGAATGTTGCTGCCATGTTTAAGCACATATGGAAACTTTTGAAAGCTAGCTCATCTTCTATCTGGTCCACATGGGTTCACCATTACCTTATAAGAAACATAAATTTCTAGGAGATTGAAGTTCCTCAAAAATGCTCTTGGACTTGGAAAAAGTTACTCAATCTCAGGACTTTGGTAAGACTGTCTTTCAAAGTCATTATTGGTAATGGAAGAACTACCTCTCTCTGGTTTGATAACTGGCATCCTTTAGGCCTTCTCTCATCTTACTTTCCTCCCTTTATCACTCAATCTTCTGGTATAGGAAGGAATGCAATTGTTAGCATGTTTATAAGTGCTACTAGATGGCACTTCCTAACTCTCAACTCTCAAGTTTGGCTGGATTTTAAGGCTAGCTTTCCTTCTACTTTCAAGCCAGATCAGTCTAAAGGTGATAATCTTATTTGGCTTCCTACCAATGGTGCTTTCACTATCAAATCAGCTTGGGATTTACTAAGAGTCTCATATGACAAATTTCCTTGGAAGAATGCTATGTGGTACACTCATTGCATTCCTGACTTGGATTGTGCATCTTGATAGACTTCCAACTCTCTATTTTCTTCTCTTTATTGGGGTTGTGCAACAAGCTTCCTACGTTTTTTGTTCTATGAGGCAAGAAGATAGAGACCACCTTTACTTTCAATGTGGATTTACTTCTAGACTATAGTCTCTAGTTTTTGCTAAAGGATTACTTGAATGGCCTGATGGATCTTGGGATGATTTGATACAATGGATGACTACTTCTTTGAAGGGTAAGTCATTATATGTTCTTCTCAACAAACTAGCTTTTAGTGCTACCATCTATCATATTTGGATTGAGAGGTGCAAGAGGCTGTATAGTGGTGAATTCAACACTCTTGATCAGCTTTTGTAGAAGGTGATTTCTAGTGTTCGTGATACTCTATTACCTTTGTCAAAATTCAATGATTCTACTTCTAATGCTGCTATTCTTAGAAACTGGGATTCGCCACCAACTCTGTTGTTACCATGATTTGTTTCTACATGGTTTATCTATGGCCACTGACCTCTGGGTTATGATGACGTTTCTGATTTCTGAGTTGGCTGACATTTTCTCTGGTGGTCTCATGCATGCTGGGTTTAGGAGTTGTTTGTTCTGTACTCTATGCTTATCAGATACTTGTTATAGTTATGCTTCTTTGGAGTATTGCTGGTCCTTTTCTGCCATAGCATTTCATATGGATGCATGGCTAGTGCTTTGCTTGTTGGCTCTTTTTGGTATTCGGATTGTTGGTTTTCTTGTGCGTGGGGAGAGTTTAGGGGTTGCTACTTCTATGCTCATGCTGGTTGGGTATGGTTTTTGATTGCTTATTTCTCTAGAGTTCCCTTCTACTCTCTAATTTATTTGCTTAGACACATTTGTTGTCTTTCTTGTTTCTTCATTTGGTGGAGATATGGCTTTCATGTATTAATAGGGGTATGCCCCTAAGTCCATTGTAAGGCTTTTTGCCTATGTCTTTTTATAAAATCATCTTACCATTCAAAAAAATGTATAAAAATTTAGTGTTTGTGCCAATTTAGTTGACCTTTTGCCACAAAATTTAGTGTTATGGCAATTTAACTTAACTTTTGCCACAAATTTAATTTTGGTGTCAATTTAGTTGACCTTTTGCCACAAAATTTAGTGTTTCTGCCCATTAGTATATTTTTTGCCACAAAATATACAAAATATAGTTTTGTACTAAAAATATACTTTTAACCACAAATTAATTTTTGTGGCAAAATGCAAGATTTCTTGTATTGATGTATGTTCCAATAACAGAGAATGCATAGATGACAAAAGATTGAAAACTAAATATAGGTAAATAACTATAAATCACTCTAATAAAAAAATAAATTTTGCCATGTATTTTCTTAAAATTTATAACAGAATCAAATACACATAAACTATATAACTTTCATATGTTAAAAATTTATGTCTTCCCATGAAGGTCTAAAAATGTCAACGTATTGATTGGCGCAAAACTCATAATTTGGCTTTCTTTGTAGCCAAACAATTTGTATCCCTCAAATGTTAGTTTCATACTCCATTTTATGCTATTACTACTGAATCAGTTCATCTCAAACGTGTGAGACTTTAAACCCATGCTAACCACACGGTTAAAACCAATTGGTAAACACAATGGTAGTATGACAAACCCGTGAAGCCTACTTTTCACATCATTAATACTACTTTTATAACACAATGATAGTATGACAAAGGTACGAAGACTTGTAAACATGAATCCATACCATTAATACTAATTTTGAAGCTGAACACTAAGTATTTCTAATATCTTTATATAATACTGCATAAATGGCGATGTACTGGATGATTATAAATCCCTAAATATGTACCCTAGTTATTCATATGTTTAGAATAAAATGAAAAACTGAATTCAGATATGGGAGAATACTAATTATTGTTCTTGATATTGGATGAAACAACTGATATGCGACGTGTAATGTTGTAAATTTCGTAGATATTGGGTTACTAACATGTAGTTATTTCATAACAATATCTTTTTATAGAAATTACTTTTTTACCCTACTAATCCCATAACACTTCTTCACCTATATCTTATCAAAGTCTTTACTTTCAACTTGAGTAGCAAGTCTCCATTATTATTATTTTTTCCATAAATCGCTGCATGGTAATTCTATTAAAAGGGAAGTAAATAAAGCAAGTGGTTTCGAGTTTATTAACTGTGTTTGGAACGTATGAATGAATGGAATTAGTGTTTGGTTGAATAAAAGAATTCAAGAATAAAGGAAGTTGGTTGCAAGTGGATCTCTTAAATTGTGCCGATTGAGAGAAATTGGGGTATATATAATTTTAATACAAGAAAATTTGAATTCCGTTGAATTGAAATTAGGGGGCATTGTTGACACCCCAATTTAGCAAGTGAAGTGGGCTTGAGTATGTGGGCTAAAAGGAGCAAAAGTAGAAGTTTTATGTGTTGGGCCAGGGCTTGGCAAAGGAAGGAAGTGGTCAAATTGGGCCGAAAATTGGTGATGATGCTCACGGCCCATCAGCATCAATTGGATGAATGAAGAGTATTGTTGAAAGAAGGACTCTAATGCAAGGAGTATTACCAAAGAGATATTGTTTAAAGAAGTCTTTGAAGAAGAAAGGATAAGCATGCTACAAGATAAAGAGTTTATCAAATTATTAGTTAGTTAAGAATTTGAAATTCAAAGACTATCACAAGATAAATGATGAAATAGTTCTACTCATGCAATATTGTTCAAGGAAAGAAGGAAAGAGTTCAAAATAAAGTAGAATCTTACATCAACCGGCCAAATAAATTAGAACTGTTATTGATTTAGTTGTATTTAAATTTCAATTGTTTCTTTTCTCTAGTTTAAATTTAGATAAGATAACAAACTTTTACATAAGTTTGTTATTTTATTTTTAAACAAACTTTTACATATGTTTGTTATTTTATTTTTAAACAAACTTTCAGGAAGTTTGTTATTTTATTTTTAAACAAACTTTCAAGAAGTTTGTTATCATGTAGTATTATAAATAGAGACCTTTATGCAACTTTGCAAAGGGCTCACACCAATCAAACAATTCAAGTACTACACTTGTCATTTTATTTCAAACTCTCATTTTTTTAATTTTCTTGCAAAGTCTTTACTTTTCAAAGTCTTTTAGTTTAATTCAGCTTTATCATTTCAATTCAAGCTTTCTTTTCACTACTTTCAAATTATTATTTTCATTCAATCTTGCTTATTTCAATTTCCAATTTAATTTACTGCCTTGTTATTTCATTTCTAAATTTTTCTTTATTCAACTCTCAAAGCTCTCTTCTAATTTCAAGTTAATATTTTCTGCATTATACATTCATCTCTTTTCATTCAAACATGTCGATTGTTTGTGTGAAATTTGTGATTTTCAATGTTACATTCCCAACTGTTAAAAGTCTTCTTCATTAAGGCACATAAAAGAACCCCAAGTGAGAGTTTCATATTCTCTCTCTCACGTGTGCCTATAGAAGTCAAAAATCAAAGGAAACTATTTTTGTTTTTCAATAACCTTTGGAGCCGAGGTCAAGGCTCCTGGCACGCCCGCGCAAATCAAAATAAATCGGCTGACCTAGCCGATTTTGGAGGAAACAACAATTTAGTTCTCCATGGTACTTATTTTTTGACACCCTAAAATTTATGTCACGTAGTAACCTATCACAGAGCGGCATGTGGCAGAGCTTGAAGAAACGAATCTGCCACCCGTTGGCAATATTTTATAGAAATTTTCTGGCAGGCGACATGGCCGAAGAAATTAGCTGGAAGAAGGAACTGTCAATACTTGGCAGTTATGGAAGAAGTGGTCGCTGACAGTTGTAACCGCCGGACACATGGCAGAAATCATGGCGGCAGAAGTTGAAACCGCTAGAAACGTGGTAGAAATCTGAGCAAACTTGACAAAGAAGTTGGTGGTTACAAGGATACGTGGCAGAAGCTAAAGCAATGCTGAAGACCACACACATGCACACTTAGACTGTAAATAGGACACTTAGGGTAACATTTGAAGCCCCCCTCAGCACAACACACAACTTTCCATATCAATGTCTTTACTTTATCTTCTCATGTACTTTTCCTTGTAATTTCAATTCATGTATTTCAATTATAATCATTTTAATACAAGTCTTGTCCTTTCAATTCCTTTATCTTCCAACACTTTAATTTCCATCACATTACTTTCTGCCACTTTATTTTCTGCCAACATGCACTTTCAATTCCTTTCCCTTTTTGCAACTTTGACACTTTAAGTCTTTTTCATTAAGACAACAAAAAGAACCTTGCTAGGAGTTTCATATTCCTTCTCCTACACAATCGCATGATCATATTCCAAAAAAGATACTCGTTATCCTTTTACCATATCTGATTCTTCCGGTAATCTGACACGTCCACATTCCATTCCACCGGTAATTTTTTGTTGGCAAAGAACAAGGAGTTGGATATGTAAAGTGAACGTGGGATGAAAGAAGGAAGTTGAAGAAGTAGTGATTTAATAGCAGTAGCAAATGAAAGAGATACTTTGCATATTTAGGATAGAATTCAAAATTATATTTTGTATGTAGAGCATATATAGTTTGTTTATGATAACTTTGAAAACTCTCCAGCACAACACAAATCTTTTTATTATATATATCAAATATACATCCACATGAACGCAAATATTGATGCTCTTTCACTGTGATATGCTCTTTCACTCTTATATTTGTGTTTTATTTTTTGCTCTCATTTTTTCAGTAAGATTGTCCCGACAAGAGTATGAAAGATATCAATATTTTTTTGTTGTTTTAGCGGGCTGCAAGAAGTTTTTGAGGGAAAGTCAATTTGTTGCAATGCGGACGGCGCAATCGCATATAGAAGTGTCCGGGTGCTATCGTTTACCGCGTGTACTGTGGATTCAGAATAGCGATCATCGAACTTTCCTAAACTGGTTCAATCAACAGAATAAATGAGAATATGTCACAAAAATTGTAATAGTGAATGAAAGTCATTATTGTATTGCTTCTTTCATTTTTATATTTTCTGTTACTCTCCATTTTTTTCTTATTCATTTAGTGCAAATATATATACGTTGCTAACAGAATATAACAATACTATTGAACTTTATATTCATATATATATATATATATTCTGCTTATAAAATAAAGGGTATTTTTTAAATAGGGAAAATTACATAAACTATCCTTGAACTATGACATAATTGCACGCGGTATCCCTTACGTTTCAATAATATCATAAACTACCCTTAAAACCACCTCCGTTGTAACACTTAGCCCCTTCCGTTAAAAGTCAATGACGGAAAATTTTCTTTTGGTCAATAAAGCCTATTTTTGGAGTGAACTTCCAATTTTGCCCTTATATATGCATGTTACAATTTAACCCTTACTTTTACATATAAAATTACTTAAATACCCTAACTTTTTTTACCAAATTTCCCTCACAATTTCATTTAAACAAATATAAAAATTGAAATTGCTTGTTCCAAAAAACACAAACATCAATGTTTTAGCAAATTCCATTAACATCAATATTAGTTTAAACCCCAGAAACTTAAATAAAAAGATTCTATAAATTATATTTTTCGTAAAAAGTATAAATTTCAAAATATATATATATTTCGGAAAATATGATTTTTTCCAAAAAATAATTTTTTTGCGAAAAATATATATTATGTTTCAAAATATGATTTTTTTACGAAAAATATATGTTTTGTGAAAAATATATATTATGTTCCAAAATATGAATTTTTTCCGAAAAATAATTTTTTAGCAAAAATTATATATTATGTTCCAAAATATGAATTTTTTTTTCGAAAAATAATTTTTTGCGAAAAATATATATTATGTTCCAAAATATGATTTTTTTTTTCTAAAAAATAGTTTTTTACAAAAAAATATTTATTATGTTCCAAAATATAAAAAACATTTCCGAAAAATTCATATTTTGGAACATAATATATAATTTTTGCAAAAAAATTATTTTTTGTAAAAAATTCATATTTTGGAACATAATATATACTTTTTCGCAAAACAAATTCATATTTTGGAAAATAATATGTATTTTTCACAAAAAAAATATTTTTATATTTTTTTAAATGAAATTGTGAGGGCAATTTGGTAAAAAAAGTTAGGGTTAAATTGGAACATGCATATATAAGGGCAAAATTGGAAGTTCACTCCAAAAATAGGTTTTATTGACCAAAAATAAAATTTTCCGTCGTTGACTTTTAACAGAAGAGGTTGACTTTTAACGGAAGGGGCTAAGTGTTACAACGAATGTGATTTTAAGTGTAGTTTATGATATTATTAAAACGTAAGGGATACCGCGTACAATTATGTCATAATTCAGGGATAGTTTGTGTAATTTTCCCTTTTAAATATACTGATGATTGGGCGTATAATAAACTAAAGCAGCAAATGCTTTTATTCTGGGCCTCTTAGATTGTGTTTGGTATTAGTCTAATTCATTCTTGGACTCTTTCTGTATGTTCTTATGTTTTGCTTCAATTGAGTCCGACTCTTAGGTTTTCCTTCCCTTTTGTTCGCGCTCAGTACATTTATTGTAGATTCATTTTATCGAAACTTGGCTAGCTTATTGTAGGAATGAACAGCGGACTTGTTCTGCAGCCTCGGTGCAAGTATCGACTGTTTTATAAGGACCTGGCCTTGCAATGAGGGTAGTGCGTATTGTTTTATTTTTGTACTCTTTTATTATATTTGTGGTTAGTATAGTCTTTTACTTCTTTTTATTAAGATACATACATTGATTAAATGATGCAATTGATCGGTTCAGACGTGTGAAAATAATACTGTTAAAAATAAAAAATTAACACGATCTAGTTTTAACCTCTCAGTCGCAAGTACGTGAGTAGTATATAGTATAGTTGGATAAAGAGGGTATCGAACTATAGAGATCAAAGTCGTATTTCAAATAATTATAAAGTAGCAAATTGAATTATATTTATAAAAGTTGTTTGATTAGTTTGTTGTATTAAACTACTAAATATAAAATAAAATAAAGATAAATATTTCTGGTTTTACTCAAGATAAACAAATCTAGGGTCGAATTACAACTTCACCACTAGTCTTATAACATAGTCCTTTAATTATATTATTGCAAGAGGGCGGTACATCTCATATGAATCAGACTAGTAACACTACAAGCAATTGCCAAGTTGCAATCGGTCCGTATTCGCTATAATCAATCTTCGATTAGTATGACTGTTGTACGCATCTATACTACAACTACTTCTAAAACATGAAATTAAAAAACACTAACAATCCTCTTCTCTAGGCATGGACTGTGTAAACCTAAGACTTCATCATGCCAAATAAATACCATTATGTAGAAAGCGTTATTAAATCACGGAATTTCTTGCCCTGTTGATAAAACAAAGTTGTTCAAGATAAATCATTAATTCAGTCTCAGCTTAAGTAAGAATTAATAAATAAATCTTATTTACTTGGTCTTGTTCGTTCTCTCCCTACATAATCATCATATAAGTGTCCTTCAACAAATTCCCTTCTTTGCAATAAAAATAAATAAAAGACTACATTACTCGACTAGGGTTTCGTTGGAAACCCTAGATACCGACTAGCCGCTCATGAAAATGGGAGTCTCCATTGTTGATGAAGCCACCGTCTTCATGATTGGATTGTTGGTTCTTCAGTTCTTGAAGAAGGGAACCTCTCTGAAAGAGAGAGGTTTTTTTATGAACAATGATACGTTCTTGACAAAATACAAATATATTTTCAAGATGTCAGAGATATATTTTCTTCATGACTTCTATCCGTATTTATAGACAAAAGTTGGTGCAGATATAGTATGTTCCTTGCTTGCACTCCAAGAGATCTTAAGGGCTAAGAAATGGCATTGAATGGACGATTATGCCCCGCTATATACTTGTACAGAATGTCAGAATTCTGTAGTAGATGTTCGCATAAATTCCAAGACGGCGTATTCCGAACGATCGAAAAGCCTCACCGATCAATCGGTGGCTCCTAACTTCTAAGATTTATTTAATCCGCGAATTTTATGTTGTCGCCACTTGTACCTTGCTTCACTGAGTTGTACTTTGCTGATTTTAGAGTGCAAATATCTTCTAAGTGTTGCTCCGAATTCTGCATACTTGCTAAAAATCCCGAATTAACACACTTTTGCATTAAGGCCCTAAAAACACACTTAACACGCAACTTGCATAAAATACCAAATTAATAGAATAAAAAGACTAACATGAGGTATATTAACGCCCATAATACCAACTATTCTGGTCTCATCAAGCCCCCAAACTAAAACATTGTTTGTCCCTTAGCAATAAAGAATCAAAGAAATCATGAAGAGTAAAAAGAATAAAAAATAAAAACTAACCCTTTTCTTTCGTGAGGGAAGTCGATTACACTTAGCATGTGTAACAAGCCTTTTAAACCCCTAGGAAAAATCCTAGTGGACGAGTGAAGTCTCGTGAGGGTTATATAGACTACCCACAACTTTTTTATAATATTTAATTAACACATATTCATGAATAAACTTGTTCATTGACTAGGAGATGATATAATTTATAGAATAAATGTAAGCCAATAAATTTTACTTTTACAAAACAATAATTATCTCATATTAGAGTCAAGAATCGTCTCCACTAGTGACTAAACTTAGTTAATGTTTACTTCTAGAGCCAACACTCTTCTATATTTTGTGAACTTTCTCTATAGCACATTTACTCCCATTTATAGTATTTCTCTATATATTTTTTCTATTTTCAAGAGGGCTTTCATCTTTCTTTTTGCTTTTTCTTCTCATATATATATATATATTTTTTTTTTCTTCTCTTGGAGAAGACTTTCTTTTCTTATTTGTTTTTTCCATTCTATCTTTTCTTTTTAGTATGTCATTCTTCACATTTTCATATTTGATTTGCGGATTGAGGAGAATGTTTACGCTTTTATGCATTTTTTCATTATATATAGTTTTTTGAGATAATACTGTAAGAACATTTTTGTATATTGTTTATTTATGTCATGTTCTAAACAATAACCATGTTGAATGTTAAATAGGTCGATTTGGTGTTAATGACATCGATAAGATTCATCAAAGGCAGAATCAAGCATTGAAGTAATGAAGAATAATTATGAAGCATGAAAGTGAGCATATTGAGGAAAAATGTCTCCTGGAGGGTGAAAACAAAATTTTTTAAAACCGTCTTTTCAAGCAAAAAGTATCGTGGGCTCAAGAGGGTCATTTAGGCGCAGTTGTGAAGAAAAGTGGTTTTGACAAAAATACCTACTCTTTCAGTTTCAAAAAGTGGCTGGAAAACACATTTTTATGCTTGGACCTACGCTTGAAGTGTAGCTGTGACAAGTTTTTGCAAATTTTTGCCTGCGATGTCCAAATTGTTTGGGGGTTGGTTTTATGATATGACCACGACTTATATACATCAAAGTGTGTTCTATATACATTATATTCACCAGAATATAGGGTTTGGATGTGAAATTACGAGAAATGACAAACTTAGGGTTTGGATCATCATTGTCTATAAATACCCAAGTCTACAACAAGAGGAGACACGTCTTGAAGAATTCTCTGCAAGTTTTTTACAGCTTCATCTTCTTCTATAGAGATATACATATTGTGAGATAATATTATTGAGTGATTAGAGATACACAAATTCTCTCTTGTTATTGGACATCTTCAATCGTGCTTCTACATCGATGATTTCTATGCACGATTGAATGGTATAGTTGCAGAAAAATTCACACACCATTTATAGTAACGAGGTTGCGTTGATCCGTTGATGAACGGAGCCATCTGTGTGCAGAGATTGAAGGAGAAGGCTTCGTGGTGATTTTGATATGTGGAGAATCAGAGTCGTCAGAGTACGGAGATCGGAGCGAAAGCTTCATGGAGCGTGAGTGAATCTAGATTTTCAGACTTCGAGTGAAGAACAACAAATTACAGCAGTTGTAAGTTCTGTTTTCTTAGAGTCTGTGCAAATTCTCTGATTCATAGTGCATCGATACCCGAGCGTATCCGTGGTTTTTACTTAGAGTCTTTGAAAGGTTTTCCACGTAAAAAATCTATGTGTCTTCTCATGATTTATTTTCTCTACTTATATTCATATATGCTTGATTGATCTGTTTTGAGAATTGATTTTAGAATTAGGGTTTGTGACTAATTAAAATTGAATTTCCGCTAAATAATCTTAATTCTTCATAAAATCGAAAAAAGCCTATTCACCCCCCTCTAGGCTGTTTTCACTATCGTATAGGTAATTTCAAATACCTTATATGCTTATAAATGAAACTATAGAGATCATGTGCATGTGCTTATAGGTCAAGACTGTCTTTTCTATTTTTAATTTCACCAAATTTATTCACCTGTGGAGAACCACATATTTCCACTTCTCTAATTTAACTATTAATCAGAAAAACAGAAAATAATCACAAACATCTATTTTCTAAATTAGTCTCATGTCCTAATAAAATCATAAATTTAATCAAGAATATGCTAAAAATAAATAAAATTAAGATTTAGAATAATAAAATAACTATATATGTTACATAAATATTTATATTTATATAAGTTAGCCAAAAGAAAAACTTATCATAAAAAGGAAACTTTTATTAAATATATATATAATTTGTTTTAGAGATATACGGAACGATCGCCACAACAGCCAATTGATCGGCCATTGTTTTTCACGATTTTAACAATAGCTACTAGTGGCTTACTGTAGTTTTTTTAATTGTTTTCTTAAAATTTTAAAAATTCTCATTCCTCTATATTTATGTATATACTATTCCACCCCCCAAACTTGAATTGAACAATGTCCTCATGGTTATAATAATCTTAGAAACATAGGGATGGAACAATATTACCACTGATTTGAGTAAGATTTCCAAATGATGACGAAATCTCCCCCAAACTTGGTGTGTACCATAATCTGCATTCTAATTAGGACTAATACAAGATCATAGTATATGTATTGCATTTAGACAAAGACTATAAAGGAATGAAATTTTCATTAAATGACAAAAAATTAAAAATAGCTTGGCCAAAGGCCTACATATAATTGAAATTGCATGAAAATAAAACAACCTAATCCTAAAACTTGAAATAATGTAAAAATAAAAATAAACTAATTCCATTCCTAGCAATAAAATTCTTTCTTACTTTCTCACTCCTCCTTCCATTTAGTATGTATTCCTTCATCTAACTCAACCCCAAAGGACCTCGAACCTTAGTATTTGGTAAATGCTTCACATTCATCTTCCTTGTCATACATGTCCCCTCCTAACTCACTTTTAAGGATTTTGCTAATAAGAAAAGGATAGGGGAGTTTCCAATCATTAACAAATGGGTACTCTCTTTCTACTATTATCTCCATATGCAAACATATATTTTCAATGATCAAATCTGGAAATGACACCCAATAGCCCATGTGAAACATATAAATCAACTCCACCATACTTCGATAACGAAGCAATCCATCTTGGTTAGGGTAAATTTGAGTCATCAAAATGGAGTCTAAAGCCTAAGAATTGATATTCAGATAATGTTTATCCAATCATTTTACTCTTTCCGGAATTGCAAAACCATTACAAATTTCCCTCACCATCTCAACATAAGAAGGCAAATAATTAGGTGGTATGGTAAACTGGTATTTCCATTCCTCAGGAAGTTCTCTCGGAATCTCCCACTCTCGAGCTACCATATTCACATCAATTAGAATGGATTTGAAATTATATTTTGTCCATACAGAAAGAACAATTCCATTGTTTATTTCAACAATCGTCATATTTTTATAGAATTGACGTACTATGTTTGGGAAAATGACATTAGAACTAGCAATCAAAAGGTTTTGCAATCCTCGATTGGAAAGTAATGTGAAAGCAAAATGAAAACGAGGATGATCTAAGTGATTAGCGAGAAATATCACCTCATAACCTAACTCATGCAAATCTAAGACATCAATAATTGGGTTAGCAAGAGGAGAATAGTTGGGTTCTTCATGTTGAGCAACATCATCAACAACTAAGAAATGCTCAATCCTAACTTCTTCATTAGGGGAGTTTGAAGCAACAGATGAAACTGGTCAAAACGAAGAGGAAAAAGAAGAAATGTCAATGATTTTAGCCATTATTCTAGTATTCTGGTATAAAGATACAATAATATGAAATGTTTAGCTAGTATATTTATAACGATATATAGTGATTAATTAGTCAGATTATTAGTTTGATTGAAAGAAAAGAATCAGTCACTTAAGGTTATATATTATACTATATTAGTTGATATTAAAGCAATACCCTAATTACCTAAATGTTCTCTGCCGCACGAAGTGCATTTCTATAAATATATTCGATCGATCGAACTTTGCTAGAAAATAATATTTTTATATTTTACATTTCTTGGAATTATTTAAAACAAAAAATTACAATAAAATTATAAAAATCTGTTTTAAAATAAATATTTAAATTATAATACACTAGTGGTCATTATTTATCATTAATGACCTAACGGGATACCTTCTTTCCTTAATCAGAATCGTATGTTGGATATGTTAAATCAATAGATTCCACCATACCTACATTTGCATCATGTTCATAATAATGTTTCAGTTGTTGACCGTTAACCGTAAAACGATTATCATTCTTAGGATCCTCTAACTCTACAGCTCTATATGGATATACAGTTAAAACTGTATATGGTCCATCCCATCGGGATAGAAGTTTTCCAGGAAAGAATTTTAATTTTGAGTTAAACAACCATACATTCTGGTCTGATTCAAATGTTTTCTGACAGATATGTTTATGGCCAACACTTTCGTTTTGCCTTTATAAATTTTAGCATTTTCATATGCATCGTTACATATTTCGTCTAACTCATTTTATTGCATTTTTCGATGAATTCCTGCTTGCTTTAAGTCAAAGTTTAGTCTTTTTGTCACCCAATATGCTTTATGCTCTAATTTGAAAGGGAGATGACACGTTTTCTTATAAACTAATCTATATGGAGTGGTACCAATTGGTGTTTTGTAAACAGTTCTATATGCCCATAGTGCATCATTTAATCTATTCACCTAATCTTTTCTATCAGGACACACTGTTTTTCCAAGTATCTGTTTAATTTCTCTATTCCAATTTTTTGCTTGACCACTTGTTTGTGGATGATAAGCGGTGCCTACCTTGGGTGTCACAAAATACTTTTCACACAAACTCCCCAAATATTTATTGCAAAAATACTTTCCTCTATCACTAATTATGGCTCGTGGTGTTCCAAATTTAGTCAACACATTAGACCGTAAGGATTTGATAACCTCTTAATGATTATATTTTTTAGCCAGCACAACTTCAACCCATTTTGATACATAATCAACCACAACTAAGATATACTCAAATTACTGTGACTTCAAGAATGGCCCCATAAAATCTATTGCCCATACATCGAATAATTCAATTATAAGAATTGGGTTTTGTGGCATTTGATTCCTTTGAGATATTGCGCCTAATTTTTGATACCTTTCACACCCCTTACAATATTCATATGCATCTTTAAATAATGAGGGCCAATAAAACCCACTTTGTAACACTTTCATTGTTGTCTTTTTACATTCAAGGGCGTGACAAAATTTTAAAATATTTGCTACTTCACTCTGGGGAACACATTTCCTAATCATTTGATCGGGGCAATATTTAAATAATGTGTTTAGCTCGAGAAAAGAAACATTCCTTTTCTTGTTTTGTCCAGCCCTTTGGTATTCTACAAATAGATAAGTAATTAACTATATCCGTATACCAAGGGATCTCTAAACAAACATGGAATAATTGTTCATATGGGAAGGAATCCTTTACAGGTGTATCATCGTTGGGTGACTCTAGTATTAATCGTGATAAATGATCTGCCACTACATTTTTTGTACCCTTTTTATCTCTGATTTCCAAATCAAATTCTTGTAGAAGTAATATGTGATTAATCGAGGTTTTGAGTCTTTCTTTGATAGGAGATATTTCAACGCTGAGTGGTCAGAATAGACTACCACCTTAGTTCCTAATAGATATGAGCGAAACTTATCCAAGGCATAAACTATGGCCAATAATTCTTTTTCTGTGGTAGTATAATTCATCTGAGTTTCAGTAAGGGTCTTGCTAGTGTAGTAAACAATATGTGGTATTTTCTCCTTTCTTTGCCCAAGAATTACTCCAGTAGCATAATCGGAAGCATCACACATTAACTCAAATGGTCGAGACCAGTCAGGGGGTTGCATAATTGGAGCAGTAGATAATAAGTATTTTAGTATCTCAAAAGCCTTATGACACTGTGTTAAACTCAAATGGTACATCTTTTGCTATAGTGGTCTTGCTATTTTACTATAATCCTTAATAAACCGTCGGTAAAAACCGGCATGACCTAGGAATGATCATATTTTTCGTACAGTTGTAGGTGGAGGTAAGTTAGATATTAGTTCTATTTTGGCTTTATCTACCTCAATTCCTCTTTTGAAATAATGTGACCTAACACTATCCCTTCTTGCACCAAAAAGTGACTATTCTCACAAATTAGAATTAGATGAGTTTATTTACATATTTTTAATATTAGTGCTAGATGGTCTAAACATTCATCAAAGGAACTTCTGAAGACCGAAAAATTATCCATAAATACTTCCAAAACTTTCTCCACCATATCTGAAAAGATTGACATCATACATCTCTGAAAAGTGGCTGGTACATTGCATGAACCAAATGGCATTCTCCTATATGCAAATGTACCATAATGTCACGGACTTGGTGTCTCCAAGGAACCGTGCAGCCTTAGACACCTCTAAGATGCTTGAGAAGTGCTAAGTAAGCCTTTGTGGGTCTCTAGCTTAGTGGACAACTAAAGCTAGGTGAATGCGGAAGCTTGGTGTGTAAGAAGAGAAAGGTAGACAAGAGAGCTTGGAAGGTAATTGAACTCAAGAGAACTTGTATTGCTTGAGAACTTGTGTGATTGCTTGGATGGTGAGCAAATGAGCTCCCTCCTCTATTTATAGGCCGAGGGCCTTACAAGGAAAAGTGGAGAGATTTCTAGAATCCTCCATGTCTAGTCTACTCTAGAATGTTCTATACAATTCTATACAAGTCTAGACAACTCTACAATACTCTAGAGAATTCCAGAGAAGTGTGGAGAAGTCTAGAATATTCCGGGTGCCAAGTAGGATGCCAAGTAAGATCCTACGAAGCGTCTGTGTGGCGCCTACGTGGCGTAACCTTATTAAACGGGACATGAAATTCTCCCCCACCTAAGTTCGTGACGTCCTCGTCGCGTTCTGCTTGAATTGCTGGATGTACTTTGCAAACTGCCAAAGTGTGTCTTCATGCTCCCAGCTTGCTTCGCTATCCGGCAAGTTCTTCCATTTCACCAAGTACTATGTGTACTTGGGGACTCCTCTTCTGCTCGCTTGTCGGTTGGCAAGTATGCACTCCATTTCCTTGTCGAAGGAAGTGACCACGGCAGTAGGAGCTCGGTGTGATATGCCTCGAGTTGGATCATCCTTGTCTTCATGGTAGGGCTTGAGCATGCTGACATGGAAGACCGGATGAATCTTGAGCTTTGGTGGTAGCTCCACCATATAGGAGACCTTTCCAACTCGTTTGATGATTGGGAAGGGACCTTCGTAGCGTTGTACTAACCCCTTGCGCACTGCTCGCAAAGATTTGAACTGTTGGGGTAGCAGCTTGACCATGACCAAGTCTCCTTCCATGAATTCTAGGGGCCTTCTCTTGGAGTCAGCCCACTTCTTCATTTTCTTGCCCGCCTTGTCTAGGTAGGCTCTAGCCAAGTCGGATTGGTCATGCCATCCCTTGGCGAATCTGTATGCTGCCGGGCTCTTGCCATCCCCACTTGATGCCATAGCATTAGGCGTCATGGGTTGTCGCCCGGTCACTATCTCGAAAAGACCGTGGTTGGTATCCTCACTCCGCTGCAAGTTGTAGGCAAATTGTGCTAGTCCAAGGAGCTTGGCCCAGTCCCGCTGGTTGGCACTAACATAGTGCCTCAAGTATAGCTCTAGAAGCGCGTTGATACGCTCCGTCTGTCCATCGGATTGGGGGTGGAAGCTGGTAGAGAAGTTGAGACCCGTACCCATCTTCTGAAAGAGTCCCGTCCAGAAGCGGCCTGTGAAGCGTGGGTCTCTATTACTCACTATGTTCTGTGGCAACCCCCATTGCTTGACCACATGGTCAAAGAAGAGCTCTGCTGTCTGTTCGGCCGTGCAATCCGCCGGGGCAGGTATGAATGTGCCATACTTGCTGAATCGATCTACCACTACGATGATGCTGCCACAACCATTAGACTTGGGTAGGCATGTGATGAATTCCATTGAGACACTCTCCCAAGGACCTTCTGGTATAGGTAGTGGCTCTAGTAGACCGGCCGGCTGCTGCTGCTCTATCTTGTCTTGCTGGCAAACAAGACAAATGCGTACATAGGCCTCGACGTCGTCACGCATCCGGGGCCAGTAGTACGAATCCTTAAGGATTGCCTGTGTGCGCCTCATTCCTGGGTGTCCAGCCCACATGGTGTCATGGCACTCCTTGATGAGTTCCTTTCGTAGGTTCCCCCACTTAGGCACAAATAGCCTGTTGCCCGTAGTGAGGAGAAGTTCATCCCTAAGCCAAAAGCGTCGTTTCTTGCCATCCTTGGTGAGTTGAATGAGACTCTTGGCTAGGGGGTCATGTTGTAGTCCCTCTTTGATACGGTCCATAAGAGGGTGTTGTGGTCGACTAATGGCCGCGAGTTCTGCCTTGCGGCTGAGTGCATCTGCTACGACATTGGCTTTGCCTGGCTTGTATTCCAAGCGATAAGTGAACTCGGCCAAATAATCTTGCCACCGTGCCTGCTTGGGGCTAAGCTTCTTCTGCGTCTGGAAGTAGCTAGTGGCTACATTGTCCGTCATGATCACGAACCGTGCCCCAAGTAGGTAGTGTCTCCAAGTGCGAAGACAGTGGATGATTGCGGTCATCTCTTTCTCCTGCACTGTGTAGCGCCGCTCAGCATCGTTGAGCTTGCGGCTCTCATAGGCTATGGGGTGTCCCTCTTGCATGAGAACTCCCCCAATGGCAAAGTCCGAGGCATCGGTGTGTACCTCGTAAGGATTAGAGTGGTCCGGTAGGCTAAGTATGGGCTCCTCCATCACTTCCTTATTCAAGTCATCGAATGAAGTTTGGCATTCCTCCGTCCAGCTCCATGTGTGTCCCTTCTTCAGCATGTCCGTCAAAGGAGTGGCTCGTGCTGAGTAGTGCTTGATAAAGCGGCGGTAGTAGTTGACAAGGCCCAAGAATGATCATAGTTCGGGCACTTTGGTGGGTGGCTCCCAATCCCGTATGGCTTGCACCTTGCTTTCATCCATCAAGAGCTTCCCATCCTTTATCTTGTGACCTAGGAACATCACCTCTTGTTGGGCAAATGAGCATTTCTCCCTCTTCACATAGAGGTCATTTTCCCTGAGAACTTGGAAGACGGTCTTCAAGTGTTGCACGTGATCTTCCAAGGTGGTGCTATAGATGACGATTTCGTCCAAGTATACCACCACAAAGCGGTCCAAGTAGGGATGGAATAGGTTGTTTATCAAGGTGCAGAATGTAGCTGGTGCATTGGTGAGACCAAATGGCATGACTAGGAATTCATAAGAGCCATACCTTGTCACGCATGTGGTCTTGGGCTCATCTCCTGCCGCGATTCGTACTTGATAGTACCCCGAGCATAAGTCCAGCTTGGTGAAGTAGCGTGCTCCCCCAAGTTGGTCGAACAAGTCTGCGATGAGAGGAATGGGGTACTTGTTCTTTATGGTCACCTTGTTGAGAGCTCTATAGTCGATGCACATCCGTAATGACCCATCCTTCTTGCGTTGAAACAAGACAGGTGCGCCATAAGGGGCCTTCGATGGTCGAATGTAGCCCGCATCGAGTAGGTCGTTGAGCTGTTTCCGCAATTCCTCCAACTCCGGTGGTGCCATGCGGTAAGGTGCCATGGATGATGGCTTGGAACCTGGTTCCAGCTCGATCTTGTGATCTACCTCCCTTCGGGGTGGTAGTCTCTTTGGTAGCTCCGAGGGCATGACATCGTTGTACTCGCGCAGTACTGAGCGGATTTCTGTGGGCATGTCCTCATGTGGGGAAGACTCTGAGGGGTCTTCTGGTGAGTCGAGTAGGGTGGTTAAGTAGCTAACTTCCCCTTTCTTGTACCCCTTGTTGAACTGCATGGCAGATAGGGAGCGAGCCTCAATCTTAGCCCCTCGTTCGACTGGCACCATGCATGTGGTATCGCCTTCCATGATGCACATGGTGTTAGTGTAGGGGATGAGGAAGGCCTTTACCTTGTCTAAGAATTCTATTCCAAGAACTAAGGCAAAGTCATCCATGGGCACCACAGAGAGATCGATGGGGCCACTCCACTGGCCTATGCGTGCATGTATGCCTCGGGCAGTACCGTATATGGCCTTGGCTGCGGAGTTAACGGCCTTCATGGAACCGTCCTCCTTGGTGTACTTGAGGCCTAGTCGTTTGGCCTCGTCGATGCTTATGAAGTTGTGGGAGGCGCCGGTGTCTACCAATGCTCTAGTAGACGTCCCCCCTATGGCTGCTTCAATGAACATGAGCCCTTTAGGTGCTGCCTTAGGGGCCTCCATCTTAGCCTTGATGGCGTTGAGGATTTGAAGCGAGCCCATGTGTGCCTCCTGCGTTTCCGGGTGCTCGAGCGTCATGGCATTGGCGGTCTTCTTCTTTGGGCAAAACTGTGTCCAATGCATCTCACCACATATGAAACAGGGTGATGGCGGTTGTTTCTGGGTCTTGTTGCCTCCATCTTTCCGGAAGCCTTCTTTGTGAGGGGCAGTGTTGGTGGCATTAGAAGTGTTGCCCTTATCTCCCCCACCTTTGCCGAAGTTCCGGGTCTTATCCTTGGGCTTGGCAAAGTCTTTCTTGGAGCTGAAATTGATCAATGCCTCCACCTCCGTGATGACAGTGGCAAGGTCTTTCACTCCACGTCGCCTTAGCTCCGTCTTGGCCCATTGTTGTAGGCCATCCATGAAGAAGAAGAGAGACTCCTTCTCAGAGAGCTCAGGGATCTCAAGGGTGAGCGATGTGTACTCCTTGACATAGTCTCGGATGGTCCCTATTTGCTTGAGCCGGCGGAGTCTGCCCATAGCTTTTTCCTCGGCATTCTCAGGATAGAAGTGCCTCTTAAATTCTTTACGGAAGTCCGCCCAAGTATCAATGGAAAATGTACCTCTATAGATGTCACCATGTCTACGCCTCCACCATAGCATAGCATCGTCCACTAGGTAGAGTGTGGTGGTGTTGATCTTTGTCGCCTCGTCCACTATTCCTTTGGCATCAAAGTATCGTTCCATGCCGAATAGGAAGTTTTCTACTTCCTTGGCCACACGTTCCCCCTTGTAGCACTTAGGCTTGGGGACGTCGATTCTGGGAGCTCCGGCCTCCCGAGTAGCAGTGGCGCCGTTTGCTACGGCCTGCTTGCAAATGGCCCAATCGGCACGCATGTCCTCCATGAATGTCCGAATGTTGCCAAGCTCTCGATCCATGTAGCCACGTAGGGTGGCTATCTCATCACGAAGAGAGCGTAGCTCCTTGCGATGGTCTCCATCTAGGGCATTGGGTTGCCCTTTCATGGTGTCTTGGAAGTCGGCGTCATCGGACTCCAATTCTTCCAAACGTTGGTGAGTCTCCACTATACGTTCCTGCATGATGGCCATAGTTCCTTCTATGTCATCAATACGTGTCTCAAGGCTTGGTTGAGCGTCCTTGGTCTTGGACTTCGACCTTCCCTTGGTGTTAGTGGGTGGGCGCTGTTTCTCCCTGCCGCGTTCTTGCTCCTCCACGGCTGGGGTGATGGTTAAATCTATCTCTGCTATACTCTCTTGCAAGTAGGTTGTGATCCTTCACGAACCTTGCTCTGATACCAACTGTCACGGACTTGGTGTCTCCAAGGAACCGTGCGGCCTTAGACACCTCTAAGATGCTTGAGAAGTGCTAAGTAAACCTTTGTGGGTCTCTAGATTAGTGGACAACTAAAGCTAGGTGAATGCGGAAGCTTGGTGTGTAAGAAGAGAAAGGTAGGCAAGAGAGCTTGGAAGGTAATTGAACTCAAGAGAACTTGTATTGCTTGAGAACTTGTGTGATTGCTTGGATGGTGAGCAAATGAGCTCCCTCCTCTATTTATAGGCCGAGGGCCTTACAAGGAAAAGTGGAGAGATTTCTAGAATCCTCCATGTCTAGTCTACTCTAGAATGTTCTATACAATTCTAATATGTTCTATACAAGTCTAGACAACTCTACAATACTCTAGAGAATTCCGGAGAAGTGTGGAGAAGTCTAGAATATTCAGGTGCCACGTAGGATGCCAAGTAAGATCCTACGAAGCGTCTGCGTGGCGCCTACGTGGCGTAACCTCATTAAACGGGACGTGACAATAAGGACAGGTAAATGTAGTTTTCTCCTTATCCAAAGGATCAATTGCTACTTGGTTATATCCCGAATAATCATCTAGAAAGCAATAATAGCTCTGCCCTACTAACCTTTCTAGAATTTGATCAATAAATGGGAGTGGAAGATGATATTTTCGGGTGTGAGAATTTATCTTTCGATAGTCGATGCATACACGTCATCCAGTGGTGGTGCGCTAAGGAATTAATTCTCCCGTTGTATTGGGTACAACAGTAATGCCAAATTTATTAAGTACTACTTTAGTTGGACTTACCCATGTGCTATCAGAAAATAGGGTAAATTATTCCTACATCTAATAATTTTACTACTTCCTTTTTAACAACCTCCTTCATATTAGGATTTAATTTTCTTCAAATTTCTCTAGAGGGTTTAGCATATTCTTCTAAATGAATACGATGTATGCAAATTGAGGGATCTATTCCTTTTAAATTTATTACCCTCCACCCTATTGCTTCCTTATTCTCTCTTAGAACCTTTGCTAAACTATTTTTTTGTTTTGTATTTAACTGGGCAGAAATGATCACTGGTAATGTTTTTTCAGGCCCGAGAAATACATATTTCAGGTGATTAGATAATTCTTTTAATTCTAATTTTGGTGGTGCTAGTAATGAAGTTATTTGGGGTGTACTTGATAGAGTTGGTAATGGCTCTTTGGGCGCCCTCCATGGTGATATGTTTAAAGATTGTTCAATGATGGAGATATCTTTTAATTTAGGTAGTTGCTGGTTATTTAGTGGCTCAATGTAGTCATCCAATATTTCCTCATTGCTCATTGCTCTTACTAGTGGATCTTTAGTCAATATTTAGGGTGTTATTTCTTTTATCACTTTATCGAGTGCATCGGTGAAAAAAACAATCATCTTGCTCAATCACTGGGTATTTATTAGGGAACACATTCTTCCTATTTTTCATGTTTCCAAAGGTTAAATCCATAACCCCGGTTTTGGCTATGCATGCATTAGCAGTTTCTAAGAAAGGTCTTCTTAGGATTACGAGTATTTGCTTATTAGGCTTGTACACCGGTTCGGTGTCTAGAACAACAAAATACACAGGAAAGTAGAATTTATCAATCTGAACAATAACATCCTCTACAATTCCTCTAGGTGTTTTGGTTGATCTTTCATCAATTTGTAGAATGACAGGTGTGGGAGTTAATTATCCTAAGCCTAGTTGCTGATAAACAAAATATGGTAGTAGATTAACACTAACTCCTAAATAAAGAAAAACTTTCCTAATTTCTTGATCTCCAATTACACAGGGAATAATTGGGGGTCCAGGTTCTTTATATTTTGGAGGAGTGGTGTTTGATATTATTGAACTCACATAATTGGTCAATACTATTTTCTTAGTATTATGAGTTCGATTCTTCCTTTTTTTATGTACATAGATCTTTTAGGAATTTAGCATAACCAGGAACTTGCTTAATAACATCAAAAAAGGGAAGATTGATTTTCACTTGTTGGAAAGTTTTGAACATTTCTTGAATCTTTTCTCCTTGTTTACCATACGGAACAAGATCTTTTAAGCGTTGTGGAAAAGGTGTTTTTGGTTCATAACTTGGTTCTCCTGTTTCTTTAAATGGTGTTGAATTGTTCTGTGTATTTTTAATAGGTTCTTTTCCTGTAGAAATTAATTCCTCAAACACGGGTTCTTTTTATTTTGCTTTATTTGTTTCTTCATTAATATTTGCTTTCTTCGCTCGTTCCTCAAATTGCTCTTTAGCCTTATTGTCTATGGCCTTTCCACTTCTAAGAGTGGTTATTGTTTGAATAGTTTCAATCGCTGGTCTTCTATCATATGTTTCCCTTTAGGGTTTATTAACGGCTGACTTGACAGTTTTCTTTCTTCCTTTTTATTAATAGAATTAGTTATTTACCCAATTTGGGTTTCTGGTTTAGAAATAGATTGAGAAAGTGTATGTAGGAGTTGGGTAGCATTTTTGAATTTGTTTAGGACACTCCTGATTTCTTGTTCGAAACCAGGTGATCTCATAGGTCGTGTATTCTTTGGATTTCTAAAAGGTTGTTGGTTAGGATTTTGATTAAATGGTCGGAATTGATTTGGTTGTTGTGTAGGGTTTTGGTTAAATGGGCGGAATTGGTTAGATGGTTTATTAAGACTTTGGTTAAAGGTATTATTTTGAGTCTTGTATGAGAAGTTAGGATGGTTTCACCAACCGGGATTATAGGTATTTGAAAATGGGTCATTATTTGGGTTTGTGAAAGTAACATTAACATCCTCAGTGATAAACTCGGACTCTTGTTGTGTATAAGGACAAGTATTAGCAAAGGGTGAAGGATTAACACAAACTGAGCAGACTTCCTAGATATTATTAGATTGAGTATTTCTCATTAATAGATCAAACTTTTTATTTAACTCATCTACTTTTAAGGTTACTTTGTTTATTTGACTGATTTCAAATGCACTATCCATTTTTTTAGGATTAGACAAGATAATTCGTGGTGCTCTAATGTCCGACATGTTTTGACGAGAATCTTTACTGAGATTCTTGAAAAGATTCCATAGAAAGTCTACATGTTTTTGTGTAAAGGTACCTCCGTAAGCTGTGTCAACTGTATTTTTATGTCCATCTCCTAGTCCTATATAGAAACTACGGACTAACTCATTTGTTGGGAATCAGTGGTGAGGGCATTTTCGTAATATTTTATTAAATTGTTCCCAAGTTTCATAGAATTGCTCACCAGGTAATTGTGTAAACATTAGAATTGTTCATCTAGTTTCATGAGTTTTTTCTACAGGGAAGAATTTATGCAAAAATTCTTTTTGAAGATTCTTCCAATCAGTTTTAGTATTGGTTGGTATAGTGTCATACGATACTTTAGCTTTATCTTTTAGGGAATGAGAGAATAATCGAGTTTTAAATTCATCATCAATTTTTCCTCTCATACTGTAGAGGGTTCGCAAGATAGTTTCTGCGCAAGATCGTCAGCCAAATAACCGTACTTATGTTTTTATTGCTTTTGATTTGCTTTACAGAGAAAATGAAAGTGATAGCAAATACAAGTATTTGAGAAGTACTTTCTCTCTCTAGGATTCTCTCTCTTTTGGTCCCTCCTCCTCTCTGAAGTGAGCTCCTGTATCTCTATTTATAGACACAAGTGCTCAATAATCCACGCGGTTTGTATTGCCACATCATCACCTATCGCGCGACATGGTTCCTTCGTCCTTGCGGATTCTTATTGCCATGTCAGCACCTATCTCGCGACATGGTCCCTGCGTACTTAATCTTTGATATAAATATCTTGCACAGTATTATCTCATGCCTTTGACTACGCGAAACGGATTCGCGTAATCTTTATGAGGATCACACTGTGCGCCATAAATACCTTGCACAATATCATCCGCGAAACGTATTTTCGGATCATAATATGCGTTGTGCCCTGTGATCCACGCCTGTTGCGTCGCGGATTTGATTTATCCTTAGCCAGGGATGATGTTATAGCTTTTGTTGGGTCATGACCAATCATGCATGCCTTGGTCATGTACTTGAATACTAGCGGCCTCTCTAAGGTACTCTACTTAGGACGGTGTAAATAAGGTCGCGACCCACTATTTACTTATCCCCAGCATTTCCCTTAGATTCCGCATAGTACTCGCTACGCGAGCAACATATAGGGTTATGACTTCCTGATGTGAGCTATAAAACACATCAGTTTCTCATACCTCCCTCTGTATAATGCAAGCTCTCGCGTGAAAACGATATTTGGGCTATTTCCCCAAGTAATCAATTATTTGGGCCAATCTCCCAAAAATCTTTTACTTGGGCCGGTTTCCCCAAATATACCAATCCTGGGCCATATCCCAGATAATTAAAGCTCGGGCCATATCCCAATGAGTCATTTTGCCATTTGTTTCACGAATCGTTCCTCTTTACACATACGTATAGTAAAACAAACCTCTAAAAATTCATCTATATGTTGATACGGGTCCTTATGAACATTTCCATGAAATTTAGATAACATACTAATTATTGTTGGTTTTATTTTGAAGTTTTCCGCTCCATCAGGTAAGGAGATTTCTAAAGGTGACGTATAGATATCTTTAAAAACTATGGCCGATGTAGTTACTACATTTTCAGCCATGTTTAAATTATTTATGAAATTATTTCTTTTATTTATTCAATACATTTAGTCAATTTCAGGATCAAAAGTCAAAAGGGGACTATTAATTGAATGACGTCAAACATAAACAATCAATAATAATATCGAATAATAAGTACTGAATTGCAATAATTGAATAAAGAATTAAAATGAAAAATATTATTATTTATTATTTATTTTTATCTCTTTAAATAATTTTTTTTTTATTAATTATTTAGTTTATATATCAATATATATGTATGTATATATAATCTATATAATAAAAAATTTATTATATTTTTTTATGTTAATAGAATATAAGGGTAAGTAAATCTAATCAAACTCGAAATATATATTTTATTTTTGGAAAAGATTTTATTCTATTTTTTTAATGAAAATAAGATATTTAGGTAGTAAATCTGCAGATATAGAAAATATTTATATTTATATATATTTTTCTTAATATTGTTGAGATATGGTTTAATGTATCTGTCATGTTTTCAATTTTTTGTACGAACAACAGTATTTCGAACAATCAGAAAGACAATCGATCGATTAAAGATAATACCCAACGATCGAAGAGTTCTTTGATCGATTGTTAGTACTTACCAAACGATCGCTGAAGGAGCCGATCAATGAGAGACTGGAATCCGTGAATTTTTTGGAAAATTTGCAGTTTCGATAAAAGTTGTATTTGCAAAAGAAAATAAAAAAGAATTAAAAATTAAAATTAAAAATTGATACAATAATTCAAAGAACTACAATATAACAATGTGAAATATCCGTGTGATCACGGCAACGACGCCAAAAATTTGTGGTTGGTTCCAGACGTGTGAAAATATTAGTGTTAAAAATAAGGAATTAACACGATATAATTTTAAATTCTCAGTCACAAGTACGCGACTAATATATAGTATAGTTGGGTAGAGAGGATATCGAACCACATAGATCAAATTCGTATTTCAAATAATTATAAAGTAGCAAATTGAATTATATTTATAAAAGTTATTTGATTGGTTTATTATATTAAACTACTAAACATAAAATAAAATAAAGATATATATTTTTGGTTTCAGTCAAAATAAACAAGTCTAGGGTTGAATTCCATCTCCACCACTAGCCTTATAACATAGTCCTTTAATTATATTATTGCAAGAGGGAGGTACAACTCATATAAATCAGTCTGGTAACGCTATAAGCAATTGCCTAGTCCCAAAAAGGATACAATCAGTCCGTATTCGATACAATCAGTCTGTATTCGCTACAATCCATCTTCGATTAGTATGACTATTGTATGCATCTATACTACAACTACTCCTAAAATATGAAATTAAAAAACACGCTAACAATCTCAAAACGAAGGGAGGTTCATGTTCTACCCCTTCAAAGAAAGAGGCATTTGCTCGGGCACAAATGATTATGTGAATGGGTGGAAAGAAAGGATGGTGCTAATAAAGGGCCATTGGTTCTATCCTCACTCTGCCTCATTTCCCATCCCTAGTGTTTTTGGTCCTGGAAAATTCACCCTTACAAGCTTCGTCATGGACACTCAATTTCTTACCTATGCCGTGATTATGATCTCCATAGGGCTGAATATATTTATAAGTCTTTTAGTGTCAGTAACAAAAAGTCTTCTTCCAGTAAATTATTTTATAAAAGGGTCAAGCTTTTAAGGAATAAACTTTAGTCTCAGCGTCTGGACTGTACTGACCTTTTGACTCCTGATAATTTATAGGACATTTCCAGACTGGGAGCCTCTGTAGATATGTTTTGCTTCACTTGTCCCAAGCTTTTTTATGTTAGGTCTGCTATAGCCCAGACTGTTGCCCCTTCCTTGCCTCAGCTTCTTTCTACTCATAATCACCCCTCTGCTGAGGAGAGGTCTTCCAAGAGGAAAAATATGAAAGGAAAAGCTGGGAAAGAAGGTGAGGAAACCCTTCTCCCCACCACTATGGCTGGTATGATTGACATGACCAAGTCCCTCTGGAGCAAGGAAAACTTGGTTGCTTTCAAAGCTCTTGATTGTCCTAAGCTACCAGACAGGGTCATGGGCATGATGATGAGGGTATGTCTTTTCCTGTCCTTTCATTATGCTCTATTTTTATCATTCATTTTTCTCGCCTTCAGACATTTCATGCCTTATACTATTTTTACAGACCTTTTACACTATGGGGGCTTTGTGCTATACACGTCATACCCATGATGAAGAATTGGTCCATCAGACTGATGAGGTGGTACGCCTCAAATATTCCCTAGTGTTAGCTGACGGGAGGGAGATCCTTTTCTTCAAGGAAGTTGTTGCTCTGAAGAAGGATAATGTAGCTTTGAAGGAGAGTAGGGGTAAGGCGAATGCTGAGATTGAAGATCTTCAGTATCGCATGTCCCTTACTCATTCTGAGCTGGAGACGTGCCGCCAAAGCGGTCTTGTCATGCATTCATGCTATGAAGTTTTCAACAATTGCGTTGTTGGGTAGCTCTGGCGCAATGGTTTTGACAACACTCTAATGGAGACTGGACAGAGGAAACCTACAAATACTGAGGCCATGGATACCCATCTGGGTGTTAAGGCTCCATACAACGCTCTTGACCCAAGCCTAACTGATGAGCTTTTCTCAAAGTTCCTTATTGGGAACGTTCCTGGTGACCATCAAAACTCAGAGGCTCCACCTTCAGCACTTCCTTCTACGTAAATCATGGATGCCTTTGGGCCAGAGTTCAGGGCTCGATCCAAGATCTAGCCCTACTCCCCCGGCATATACAAAATATGTTGATAGTGCCACAATACGGATCTTGTTCTCGCCTTGATTTACAATATATATCTCATCCGTGGCAGTATCACCTCCACAATAAGAACATCTTCTCCCCCTCCCTTTAGTTTTGTTAGTCTGTCTTGCCTCTGGAATTTTGTTGCCCTTTGGGAAAAGTTTTGTAATACATGTTTTATTTTAATGAAATCTTTCTTTTGCTTATGAATTTTTTCATGGTTTTGAATATACCAAAGTTTGTATGCCTAAACTGATAATTATTTTACCATTGTATGCATCAGGCTTACAACTTTAGTTTTAATTCAAATTCAGGAATTGCCTCTGCAATTTTAGTTTCTTCATTCCTCTTTCGAATGTGGTAGGCATATGCCTCTGCCATTGTATAACTTAGGAATAAATTCTTTTCAATGGGTCAGACATATGCCTCTGCCATTTTCCAACTTAGGAATAAATTCCTCCTTTGAATGGGCCAGGAATTAGGAATAAATTCCTCTTCTGAATGGGCCAGACATATGTCTCTTCCATTTTATAACTTAGGAATAAATTCCTCTTTTGAATGGGCCAGGCATATGCTTCTTCTATTTTAAAACTTAGGAATAAATTCCTCCTTTGAATGGGTCAGGCGTATGCCTCTTACATTTTCAAACTTAGGAATAAATTCCTCATTTGAATGAGCCAAGCATATGCCTCTACCATTTTATAACTTATAAATAAATTCCTCTTCTAAATGGATCAGGCATATGCCTCTGCCATTTTATAATTTAGGAATAAATTTCTCTTTTAAATGGGCCAGGCATATACCTCTTCCATTTTATAACTTATGAATAAATTCCTCTTTTGAATTTTCTTTTGTAAGAAACACTTTGTATTAAAAGTATTATAGATATAAGTGAATGCTAGCAGTCAATTGTTTTGAAAGGGAAAATAGGCATCAGCCTCTTTTATTGATAGAGTAATGAATTAAATTTGAACACAAATAGCCTCTGTCGGGCTTGGAAAACAAGAATTTGGCTAAGGATAGTACCTTTTTAGCCTGGAGGCATTCTGGGAATAGGGCTCCATGCGCCCATTCAATTTCCTCAACTAGGAAGCCCCTTTGCCAATGACTTCGGTCACGGTGTAGGGTCCTTATAGGTGTCAAATATTAGATATTTTGACTCCTTAACTCACTATTGTTACGTTATTTCATTCCATTATTTTGTATTTTTATTGTGCTTGCATGTTAAGACATATTTTAGGAGCTTAATGAAGAAATGGAGCTAACTTCGGTGAATTAATTGAAGAATATGTTCTCTCTATCCAAGAGGAGAGTCAAAGAGGCAGTCCGAGACAAAAATGGCTCCCGGATGGCAAAAATGGTATTTCCAGAAGCCGTCATCTTCAACAAAAAGTATCGTGGGTTCAGGACAGTCGTTTTGGTACATTCGCATAGAAAAGTGATTTTCCATAAAATACCTACGTTTTTGTGTACGCTTTCAGTTTCAAAAAGTGGTTGGAAATCATATTTCTATGCTGAGACCTATGCTTGAAGCATAGGCCTGCTACGCTTGAAGCGTAGTACATCTATGCTTGAAGTGTAAGTGTGGCAACTTTTGGTGGTTTTTCATGGATTTTTCATGTTTCACCCCCGACTTAATTAGAATACGTGTCTGTGACTCTAGACCTCTATATACATATATATGCACTTATATATATGAGAAGTTAGGGTTCACATGAGTGTTTGAGTGAAAAGACTGAAAAAGGGCCTCTCTATACCATTGCCTATATATACACGATCATATATTAGAGAGAAGAGTTCTAATTTTTGAGATTCATAAGGTTGGTTTTGGTGAGATGTTCATTCATAGAGGTTCATTCATTCAGACTTGTTGTTGTTAAGAGTCATATTTAAACCTAGAGATCCGGAGAAGAAGACTATGGAGAGCGATTCTACATCAACGATGCAGTGATCGTCTTCCATGGCTAACTAAATCGATATCTAGGGTTTTCTAGCAAAACCCTAGCCAAGTAATGTAGTTCTTTCATTGTTTTTAATTGTAAAGAGAGGATAATGTTAACCATACTATGATGATTGTAGTAGTTAAGAGACGGTACTGATTTGCAATATAAAATTCTATGTTTGTTATAAATTCTTGTCTTATATGGAATGAATATATTATTTTGCACAACTATGATTATTCAATATGAGCAGGAACTCATATGTTTAATTATGGTTTTCTACACAACGGTGGTAATGAAACTTGAAACCCTAGGTTGACACAGGTCGTGCCTTGGCGATTTAATATAGACATGCTTTAGATTATTTTCATGTATTAGGATTAGATTAAAGTAGCATAATTGGCATGTACTAGTTAGGTCAGTCATGAGACGGGTTGTCGCTATCAATCTCCTTTTTGGGGTCGTATTTAGCTATTTGCGGTACGACCTGATTCACAGTTATGGATCGCCCTCGTACAATTGATACAGTGAGGAACTATATTATGCAATTAGTGGTGGAGTGATAAAAACACTATTTTTCTTTCTCATTTGAATCACAACAAATTTAATTTGTTTTCTAGATAATTTTAGTTAAAATAGATAATTTGGTCTTTTATCACCCAAAACAAATAATTTTTAGAAATATAATTCAATGTTTTTGAATTGCTAAAGTGAATAATCACAGTCTCTGTGAGATTGATATCCCTTTCTTAAGCCGTTTGTTATTCTATAATTAATATGTGCACTTCCGTAGGGTAAAACCTTAAGCTGACATAAGGGGCCATTCTTAACACATATTTTTAATACACCCCGACGAACATCAAGTTTTTGGCGTCGTTGCCGGGGACTGAGCATTGTTCAATAGCTTTAGTAGTTTATTTGCATTGCGTTATTTTAGTTGTAGCTAAAGTTAAAATTTTGTGTGATTAATAGGTACTCTGAAAAGAATAAAAGGGAAAAGCGGAGCTTCTAAAGTTGAATCTTGAACTTTTGTGAGTTTTAGTTACCTAGATTTTCGTATATTAATTCTTGTTTTATTTTCTATAATATAGAAGTAGATAATTTAGTTAATTTTTATTTCACAAAAATTTTGAAAAACATAAGTTTGTTGTTTGAGTACCGTATGACCGATAGACCGACCCGTTCTAATTTAAGCACTACGTTAGTTGAGTATGATCCTGAGATCGAAAAGACTCTGTCGTTTACGTCGATCTATTGAAGAGCATCATCGTCTGCAAGAAGAAGCAATGGCTAACCAAAGAGCCTACCAACAAAGGGCACTAGAGACATCACTGAAATGATACTACGCACCTGATGCATACGATTCCTATGCTGATTTTTCGGAGGAAGAAGGAGCGAAACACTTTGAGATTAAGACAAACATGATTAATATGCTACCAAACTTTTCAGGCCTTAGAATAAAGGACCCATACCAGCACATCAATGATTTCCTAGAGGTAGCCTCTACTATTAGGTATAACAATTTGCCTAAAAATGACTTGCGAGTGAGATTATTCCCTTAGTCATTGAAAGAGAGAGCTAAAAGATGGTATATCAAATTAACAAAAGAAATTAAAATTTATTAGGAAGCCCTTAAGAAATAATTCATAGAAAAGCATTATCCCATAGGAAAGACATCAGAAGCACAAGATGCAATCAAAAGCTTTAGGCAGTTACCTAGTGAGCACTTTCATGATGCATAGGAAAGGTATAATGAAATTTTGTATAAATGTCCCCACCATAGGTTTTTTGAACAAGTTATTGCTAAAACAAATTTACATGGGACTTGGAGAGGCATATAGGACTTTGATAGATGTGGCCACACAAGGTCAGTTTATCTTGAAGTCAGCTAAAGAAATTTTGGAGATATTCGATAATATCAGTGAAAACATAATTCAATATAAATCTGAGTTGAGGTCTAGAGGTGGACAACATGATAGGAGATCTAAGAAATCATATGTTGTAGAGCATGATAATGTGAGAGATATCATGGAATTGTTTAGAGATAAATTGGACAGAATTGAATAGTTTATGTAGTGAAGTCATTCCCCATCTAGAGAGATGTTTGAAATCGAAGTTGAGCATTCCAAAAATGAGTGTCAGGAGATAATGGTTTCCGATGCCAACACATCGTGGAACTATTCCAATAATGTTTCTTTCACCAATTCATACACCTCTAATGCCATAAATCACCCACTCCTGTCTTACAAATCTACCAATGTAGAGAATCCACCACCAAATTTCCAACAAGTGAAATCATCCAATCAACAACCAAGATTCACAGAAAGACAACAGTCATATAACCCACAACCAAGGTTCACTAAGAGACAACAATCATATAACCAACAACTAAGGTTCCAATAGAGTCAATAATTATTCGACTCACAACCAACAATCATGGCTAGAAATTCTCAGTCCAACTACCAACCTAGAACATCCAATAATTCCCAAGCTCTCCAATTATTCAATAATTCCCAAGATCTTCAGCCATTCAATAACAATCAAGTTGTGCAACCATATAATTACCAAACCCAGCCTCCAAGAAGCTAAACTCCTCCACCCGATTTCCAGACTAATAGGTTAGAACAAGTTTATACTGGATATTCATAACAAGCTAGGTATTCATACCTAACCATTGGCATAACTACATATATAGGTGGGTCAAATGGCTAATGAGAGGAATGTGAAAGAGCTAAGGAGATTACCTAGTCAGCCAGTCACTAACCCAAGGCCACAACAAGCACTGGAGCTCGGGTCATTTGTCAATGAACCTAATGAAATGGTTCAAGCAATCATGACTCTGAGAAGTGGAAGGAAAGTGGAGAGTGGAGTTGAGGCAGAGCATGAAGAGAGGTTGCAAAGAAGAAAGGAGCAGAACAAGAGCAGGGGAAGGAAGCTAAAGAAGAGCAGAAGAAAGAAGTTGTAAGGAAAGAGGTTGAAAGAGTACAAAAAGACCAACCATCAGTAGGAGACAATGTCGATCAGACATTACATGAAGAGCCAGACATGGCAAGTTACGAAGAGGCAGCGCCATTTCCTCAACGTTTTAGAGAGCCGGCAAAGTACGGAAAGTTGAAAGAATTTGATATACTGGAAAAATTCCAACAAATCAAGATCAATTTACCTTTCTTAGATGTAATCGTCCTAATACCACCTTGCGCTAAGTTTTTTAAGGATCTTTGCACCCTGAAGCAAAAGAACAGGGCATAGAATCCAACAAAAATACTCTTGACTGAGCAAGCGAGTTCATTGCTTTTAAGTGATACTCCACCTAAGAGGAAAGATCCCAGTGCTCCCACTATTCCATGTGTCATCGGTGACCAGTAAATTGGTAGAGCTCTTATTGATCTAGGTGCGAGTATTAATTTGTTTCCTTATTTAGTCTACCAATAGCTAGGTTTGGGTGAGCTGAGTCATATGGAGGTCGTACTTCAATTTTCTAATTGATCAATCAAATAGGCAAGAGGAGTGCTTGAAGATGTCATTGTTCAAGTGGACAAGTTTTATTTTTTGGTTGATTTTGTAGTCCTGGATACAGAACATCTCCCTAACTTCAAGAAGCACATTATAGTAATACTGGGAAGACCATTCTTAGCTATGGTAAATGCATAAATCAATTACAGAACCGGAGCCATGGATCTGACCTTTGGAAATATGAAGGTTAGGTTAAATGTGTTCAAAGGAAGCCACCAATTGCCCGAATCTGGGGAATGTTTCCAGATTAATGAGTGTGATAAACTAGATGATATTATAGCAGATTTTTCAACTCAAATCCTGGAGAAGGATGAGCTAGAGTCATTTCTGACTAAAGAATAACCAGATGAGGAAGTTGTTGATTGAGAGACATACTGGAGGGTGCAAAATGAAGAACCGGATGCGGTGGAGACTTCTTTATATACTCAACCATGGCGGGAGCTGGTTGAACCGTTCCTAATAGTTTCAAATATTCCATCAATTCCCTCCTTAACTATTCCTCCTACCTTGGAACTACCTGAAAAATTGAAATATGTTTTCTTAGGATCCGGTGAGACTCTTCCTGTGATTATATCTTCAAAATTGACAAAAAAATAGGAATCGAGTCTAGTTGCAGTTTTAAGTGAGAACAAAGAGGCAATAAGATGGAGAATTGCTGATTTGAAAGGTGTAGACTCCTCAATTTACATGCATCATATACATCTTGAGGATGATGCAAAGCCATCAAAGGAAATACAACAAAGGTTAAATCCAAATATGAAAGAGGTGGTGATGAAATAAGTAGTGAAATTGCTGGATGCGGGTATCATTTACCCCATTTCTGATAGCACATGGGTAAGTCCCACTCATTTGGTACCGAAGAAGTCGGACATCACAGTGGTGCCAAACTCAAAAGGTGAGCTAATTCCATAACGCATGACCACAGGGTGGTGTGTGTGTATTGATTACAGAAAGCTCAACCTGAACACCAGGAAGGATCAGTTTCCGTTACCATTTATTGATCAAATCCTGGAGAGGTTAGCCGGGCAGAGCTACTACTCCTTTCTGGATGGATAATCTGGCTACAATCAGATGGATGCTACTCCTTTTTGGGGTCGTATTTAGCTATTTATGGTACGACTTGGTTCACAGTTATGGATCACCCTCGTACAATTGATACAGTGAGGAACTATATTATGCGGGTAATGGTGGAGTGATGAAAACCCTAGTTTTTTCTCTCATCTGAAACACAACCAATTTAATTTGCTTTCTAGATAATTTTAGTTAAAATAAATAATTTGGTCTTTGACAACCCAAAACAAACAATTTTCAGAAATATAATTCAGTGTTTTTGAATTGCTAAAGTGAACAATCACAGTCTATATGGGATCGATATCCCTTACTCAAGCCGTTTGCTATTCTACAATTGATATGTGCGCTTGCGTATGGTAAAACCCTAAGCCGTCATAAGGGGCCATTCTTTACACATATTTTTAGCATACCCTGACGGACATCAGGACCTTCCCAATTTTCATGAAGCTTACCGATGATGCCAATTTTCTTCTAGAGTACCATGTCCCCAATCTGGAATTCTTGCCTTCTTACTTTCTGGTTGTACCTTATCCTGATTCTTTGGTGATACTCAGGTAATCTTATAGATGTTTTATCACATCTTTATTTTAAGGTATCAAGAGCATGAACCAAGTTCTGATTGTTTTGGTCCTCTTGATAAGCTTTAGTTTTTGTAGTTGGCACTACATTCTCTGTAGGGATGACAACTTCTACCCCATAAGTCATTGAGAATGGAGTTCCTCCAGTGGGAAACCTTGGAGTAGTTCTATATGCCCATAAGACCTCTGGTAATTTTTCTTACTAGACCCCTTTGGCATCCTCCAACTTCTTCTTGAGGTTATCCAGGATGGTTCTGTTTGACCTTTCATCTTGTCCGTTGCCCTGTGGGTAGCCAACTGATGACGTTTTGAACTGGATGCCATGTTGGTCGCAGAACTCTTTGATCCACTTGTTTTATAATTTTAACCCATTGTCCATCATTATCACTCTTGGTGCTCCAAAATGACATATAATATTTATCCATTTTAACTTAATCACGTGTCTATGTATAATTGTTGCATAGGTCTCTGCCTCCACCCACTTGGTGAAGTAATCTGTGGCTATTAATGCTAGCTTAACTTCCCTTAAAGCTTTTGGAAATGGTTCCACTATATCAATCCCCCACTGGAAAAAGGGAAGTGGATTAAGCGTGGGATTAAGAAGCTCTGGCGGTGGATGAATGTTGTTTCCATGTATCTGGAATTTGTGGCATCTTCTAACATAGGCTTCTATGTCCTGAGAAAGGTATGGCCAGAAATAGCCTTGATTGAGCACTTTATGGGCAAATAACCTCCCTCTTGAGTGGCTTCCACGCGTCCCTTCGTTTATCTCCTTCATAATAGCTCTGGCTTCTGAATGGGTAAGACAGTTGAGGTATGGTCCTTCAAAAGACCTTCTATATAGCCTTCCGTTGATTAATGAGTACCTGGCAGACTTCATGCGTATTTTGAGCGCCTCAGGCTTATTTTATGGCAGGATCCCATCCCTCAGGTAGGTTACGATGGGGTCCATCCAGCTGGGTTCCTAAGGTATTATGTAGACACTAACAGGTTGTTTAATGCTCGAAATCTCCAGATAATCAATTGAGGCCACTCTGGTCAGGTCTTGAGTCTTAGATGATGTCATGTTGGCCAGCATGTCCGCATTTTCATTTTACTCCATTGGTATTTATTCAAGGCTAAACTGATCAAAGCGACTCAACTCTGCCAAGGTAAATCTTTATTAGGTTCCATCTTTTTACCAGCATCATACTATCCGTTGAGTTGTCTAACAACGAGTTGAGAGTCGCTATAAATTTTGAGGCGCCTAATATGTAGACTATGGCATAATTTGAGCCCTACTAGCAGTGCCTCTTACTCAGTTTCATTGTTAGAGGCTGGAAATTCTAGACGGACTGATTGCTAGATTTTGGTGCCATTAGACGTTATGACTTCCAGGCCTACTCCAGCCCCTGATGCTCTGACTGATCCATCGACAAACAGACTCCATTCTGGCTCTTCTGATTCCTGATGCTCCAACTCCGGTTCTGCTTCTAAAAGGAAGTCCACTAAGGCTTGCCCTTTGATTGTTGTTCTTGGTACATAAGTAGTGTCGAAGGCTCCCAACTTAATCACTCAACCTGTAATTCTCCCTGACAGGTCAGGTTTAGACATTATTGCCCTGATGGGGAATGTTGTTGGGACAATTATGGCATGTGTCTCAGAGAAATCTCTAAGTCTCTTTTTGGCATTGATTAGGGATAGGATTACCCTCTCAGTGGTAGTGTATCTTGTTTTCGGATCAAATAGGGACTTGCTGGTGTAAAAGACCGGGGTTTAACATTATTTCTCCTCCTTGACCAGTGCAGCGTTGGTTAAAGAAGTTAAAACTACCAAATAAAGGTGTAGCGTCTCCCCTAGTTCTAGAAAAATTAGGACTGGAGGGCTTATTAGGTACTCCTTCAGCTTTAAGGGTGCATGGGTATGTTCGGGTCCTCAGAGGTTGCCCTTTCCTACTCTGATGGCCTGGAAAAAAGGTCTGCATTTGTTTATGAGTCTGAAAATGAATCTGCTTAGTGCGGCCACCCTTCCTATGAGGGTCTGGATTTCCTTCTGGGTCTTGGGCTCTTCTGTTTTCATTAGGGCTTTGACCTTAGCCGGACTGGCCCCTATGCCCATTCTGTTCACGATATGGCCCGAGAACTGACCACATGAGACCCCGAATGAACACTTGGAGGGGTTGAGCTTCATCCCATAGAGTCTGACCATTTCAAATACCTCCCTCAGGTGCTGGAGGTGGTCCTTATTCTTCTTTTTTTTTACCATCGTGTCATCAATGTACGCCTCTACTGTTTGGCCCATCAGGTGACCAAAGACTCTTTTCACCAGCCTTTGATAGGTAGCACCTGCATTTTTTAGTCCAAAAGACATTACTTTATAACAAAATATACATTATTCTGTGATGAGTGATGTTTTTTCCTCGTCGGCTGAATTCATGGGGATCTTATTGTATCCAAAGTACGTATCTAGGAATAAGAGTCAGTGGTATCCTACTGTGGCGTCCACCATCTGGTCAATTTTTGGCAAGGGGAAACAATTTTTAGGGCAGGCCTTGTTTAGGTTAGTGAAGTCAATATAGACCCTCGAGTTTCCGTTCTTCTTTTTCTCCTTCATTTTTTGACTTCCTCAGTTATGATTTGGTTTCTTTCCGTTCCAAATCACCTTTGCTTCTATTTCACTGGTCTGGCCTCAGGATCGACATTGAGGTTGTGTTGAGTGATAGAGGGGTCTATCCCTAGCATGTCCAAGTCTGGCCATGCAAATATGTCCACGTTGTCCTGCAGTAGTTTGATCAGATATACTTTCTCAATGGTTGAAAAAGTAGACCCAATGAATATGGTTTTGCCATCCCCAGAGGGGCTAATATCCACCTCCTGGAGTGGCTCTATCGTAACCTAACCCTCCCAACCTTCTTCAAAATGGTCAATCTGTAATTATTATTTCTCTCTTTGCTTAGAGTTTTCTTGTCTCACTTCCTCTGGCTTACTCTAGGTATTCAAGTTCTTCATGGTCATTGAGTAGCATTCTTTTGCTGCCACTTGATCTCCTGGGATATCTACTATGTCTACCCCGTTGGGGTCAATACATCTCATGACTTGATGGAGGGTTGATGGCACCCCCTGCATTCTGTGAATCCAGCCTTTTCCCATCAGGAGATTGTACGATGGCTTAACATCTACTATGACAAAGTTCTCCTTTAACGTTCTTCTAGCGGCTGACACGGATAATTGGATGACCATAATCTGCTCCACCCTCCATCCATCAAATCTAGTGAAGGGGACTCTAACGGGATGCATCTGGTTTATATCTACCCCAAGTTTATCAAAGGCCCACTTGGTCATGATGTTTGTGCTGCTACCAGGGTCTACCATGACCCTTTTAACCAAATAGTTAGCTACTAGAAGTGAAATAACCAAAGGGTCTTCATGAGGAACTTGCACATTGCTCAGGTCGGCCTCATTGAAGCTGATCTGGGACTCCTCCTTTCTGTTGGATGTCTGGTATACTTAGCCAATTATTTTGAGTTTGTGAGCTTGACGCATCTGGGACCTCCTGACTCCCAAAGTTTCTTCTTTGATGTACCCACCCTATACTATGTGGATCACCCATATCGGTTGTCCCACCTAGGTGTTATTCTGATGGGGATTCATCTGTCGTTCTACGCGAGTCTGATCTTTCGCCACATACTCAGCTACTTCCCATTTTATAATCAACATTTCCACCTGCCTACGCAGGTTCCGACAATCGTTGGTGTGGTGACCATACTCACTATGGAATGCGCAATGCTTAGTCATATCCCTTTGCTCCATGGGTTACCTCATTGGCGGATGGGGTCTAAATATTCCATTTCCCTTATTATTAAGATAAACCTTGTTGAGGCTCATTTTAAGGGGAGTTATTTTTTCCAACACCCTCTGTTTCTTATCAGCTGGCTTATTTAATGAAGACGGAGGTGCTGAATGAGTTAACTTTTGACCCTTGATACGATCCTTTGTGCAGGCCTTAACAGTAATCATAATCACTATTTTTCGTCTGACTGTTTCTTCTTCTTCAATTATAAGATAACCTTGGGCTCTGAAATTCAACTCTCCAATGTTGTTGGGGGGCCTCTTCACTAGGGAGGCGTGAAACTTGGTGCCAGGAATCACGGTCATCCTACACGCCTCTACTATCGACAACTGATCTTACTGGTCGATGGATGACATCTCCTATGTGAATCTAGACAAAAAGCTCTGAAGACTCTCATCCTTTTCCTAGGTCATTGTAAATAAGGTATAAATAGTCTTCTTTTGCCTCTAATTATCATAGTACTACACTATGCAAAGCTCGCACAACTTGCTCCAACTCCCAATTGATCTAAGTGGTTATTTCCCGATCCACATGAGTGGTGCCTCTATCAAACTGGTGGGTAACACATTGCACAGGAGGGCTTCGTCCTTTTTCCAAGCGGTCACCTTCATCTAATACTGGTAAATATGGTCTGATGGATCCTTGGTCCCATCATACAAGGTGAAAGTTGGCAATTTAAACTTCTTTGGGTACTCTACCTGATCTATTTCGTCCATGAATGGTGATCTAATCATATAAACAGCGGTGTGGGCTACTAGGTCCTTCATGGAGGGAGTTTGGCTCTTCAAGTTTTCGAGCACTTGCCTCTGGATCCTCTTGGCCATGTCCTCCAAATCCTTCATAGTTGGAAGTTGCTGAGGCAAAGGAACTTGGGCTGGAAGGGCAGAATTCTCTTCTTGCTGGTGCTCGGTTGCTCTGCTACCTATTCCTTCCAAATCATGGTTGTTTCTGTCTCCTTTATTCCTGGGTGGATCCCAGTTAATCGCCTCGTTGTTGGCAACGTTATCCAGATATACTAGGTTGGCTGGATTCGTAGCCCTAGCCTGCCTCTGGAGAAGTTTGGCGTTCTACTATTCCAGGTCTTCGTTCCTCCTTTCCACCGCTATATACCTCTCCATGATGGCTTGAATCTGGGCAGCTAGGGCATTGCTTGCTTCGGCCAACGCGAAGGTCCTTGTGTATACCATGGCTATTTCTTGGAGAGCTTTGGTTAGGGAAGGAGGATGGAAGAAAAGGAATGGAGGAGGACGATTATCATAGGTGACAAAGAAGATAGAAATAACCTTCGTTTCCCACAGACGGCACAAAAGTGTAGATGCTTATTTTTGCATAAACACCCGAATACCTTTATTGAGGCTCTATGACCTTATTTAGACAAAAAGTGATGGGTCTTTGGCCCATCATGATTGGGATCAAATCCCTGGATTTGATTTCCCTTCTACAATTGCAACTCTTTTCCCTTATCTGATTTTTCCTTGAGCCCCAAGTTGGCTTTGCTTAACTGGGCTTTGCCAATTAGGCTTAAACTCTTACCCATCATGGGCCTTAACCCCCTTGTTTTCTAAACAACATTCATCGGACATTCTCCTTTAATGGGCAAAGAATTTTGGCCTTTAAAGGAGTAACAAACTAACATTTAATGAATACAATTGATTCGGTTACACAGAAAGCAAAATTAAAAGTAGTGTTTGGAGAGTAGTGTCAGTATTTTTGGCAAAAAATTAAAAGATAAATAATATAAAAATAGGCAAACAATCTATATAGTACTTTGAAGAAATGAAGAGACATCAAAGATGGGAAAAGTAAAAATGGATATCACGATTTTAATCCATCTGGAGAAAGAGTCCATAGCAATTACAAATGACTTATTTTTCATTGCCCTATTTCCATTAGGCTTGCGATTCAACAAATAAGGATGACCATTGTTTTCCAGTCATTCTAATTCTACCAAATTGTTAAGAATCATTCTTCTCCTAATCTCTAAGTGTTATATCAGGTGAAAAAGGTAGCCAAAAAGGCCAAACTAAATTGATTCATATATTAAAAACACACTATATGTAGTATACCACACCACATCAGTACCAACAAACATTGGTCAAGATGAAAATTTAGCACTTAACTAGCAAAGAATGAAAAGAAATTTAGATTCGTAAAAATAATGTTTTACTTTCATTCACCATTGCAATTTTCTGTTACACATATCCTCATTTATTCCTATTGAACCAGAGGAAACCATATCACCCAGCTCTCAAAACTGTAACTTCTAAATCACAACCAAAGATTAGTATTCTCCCATATCTGATTTCAAAACACAACAAAATAGCAATAATAATATCAATTTATAATCACCACCCATGCAAGACAACCAGTGAAACTAGTATTATGGTTTAAAGTTAAAACTAATAATATTATGCTTTAAAATTAGTTTTAATAGTGTGGATGCATGCCTTAGAAGTCCTCACGCCTTGGTCATACAATCATCATGTTTAGAAATCAGGCAAGCTACGCACATTCTTATACTATCATTGGTAGGTAAATACTCACACTCCCACATGAGTCATATAGGACTCGAACCCCTAATCTCCTAGACACTCACACTAATGCTACAATTGAAACCAAATAATTATGAGTAACAAACTATCATTTAATCGATATAAATGGTTCGGTTACATAAAAAGCAAAATTACGAGTGTTAGGGTTTCCACACCCTTTGTTTGAAGCCGTGTGTACTTGCAAATCAGAAAACACACACCAAACAATCAAAACAAAGATTTATACGTAGTTCGGCCAAATCAGCCTACATCCACGGAAAACACCGTTTTACTATAATCAATGAGAGGATTACAAGGGAATGATCCGCAGATCATACACACGCATACACACAATGTATACTCATGCCTGTATCATTGGAATAATATAAGCTTATATTATTCCTGACTCTCACCAAGAAGAATACTAATTTGTATCTCTTCTTTCTCTCTCTATTTGTGCACACAATACAATAGGGATGACCCCTGTATTTATAGGAGAGGCTGAAGTGGAGGACAAGTCAATCTAACCAGTTAGGAGTCAACTGATTGATCTCCTACCATAACTATGATTGCTTGGTGGATAAGTTTAACTTTCCCCTGCAAAGAAAGAAGTCACCTAATATAACAATCTCCCACTTGATGACTTTTCATCCAACAATCAACTCTGTCAATGATCAGTGCATTACGGTACCCTCATTTCCGTCTTCATGCTTGAAGACCCACTGAAGTTGCGCACAACTTTAGTTTCTCTGTTGTCACCACTTTAGTCAACACGACCATGCTGATAGCTCTCACTGCATGAGCAATATCTAGTCTTGTATAGAACCTGGGACTTTTATTGCATCTGGCCACTCTATCTTGCAACCACTATCGCATCTGACTTCGCCTTGCAAACTTTGTCGCATCTGTCTTCTTTTTCCCTTTCTCTGAGAAACTTTCCCGTTGCTGCATATAAAACTCCTCATTTAGGTCGCCTTGGAAGAAAGCAGATTTTCCATCTAATAGATCTAAATGCGAAACCTCTAATTCAGTAATGCTTGATTGAATGGTATTTAGTTTCACAACCGAAGAATGGAGAGCTTTCTTCCTTACCGGCAGATCGGTTAGCTTCCATTTCTTGATAGAGATAAGGGACTTCATCTCATCTTCCATTGAGAACTCCCACTATCTAGCATCTGCAGCACTTCATGCTTTATCATCACATTTTGGTTCATCTCTACCTGTGAATAACAAATAATTCAAGTATCTCTGATTCGGCACATGCGGTCGTAAAGTCCTCTTAAACACAAAATTAGGAGTCGGAGTCTGTTGAGTATATTATCCTGTTAAACACATGTGGCATATTATCCTGTTGAGTATTGTTGTCTGCAATATGTTCTTCTGACTGAGGACTCTTACTGTCTAGAATATCTTCTATCTCAACATACACAGAATCACTATATGCTTTACTACTCCATACCTCTTCTAGTATTCTTTGCTCCAATGGTACCAATGGACCATGATTCATAAGATACATTATTATACTGACTGTTTCTACTCATAATTGTTTATGCAACCCTACCTGAATGCGCATGCTTTGGCAATCTCAATCACTTTCTGGTTCATACATCTGCTATGCCATTTTGTTGTAGTGTACTTGGAATAGTCTTCTCTAATCTGATACTGTTCTCATAGCAAAGGTTCTTGAACCTAGAGTCTTCATTTCCTCCACCAAAGTCGGATCTCAGTTTCTTTACCTTCAACACTGTCTTGTTCTTTGCCATGGCTTTCCATTTATTGAACACATCGTACACCTCAAATTTATGTTTCGAAAAGTAAACTCATATCCTCCTGGAATGGTCATCAATGAAAGTCACGAAGTAGGACTTTTCACCAAGAGATGAGATACTTGTTAGCCCCCAGACACCCATGTGAACTAGCTCAAGCTTTTCTACTGTGAGACTTTTGTTGTTGCTCTGGAAATTAACCCTCTTTTGCTTACATTCATAGAAGTCGATGTCAATCGATTTCATTGGTAGTTTTTCCTTTGAGAGCATAACCATGAGCTCTTTTTCACTCATGTGAGCAAGCCTTTGATACCACAAGTTATGATCCTCCTTGCGTTCTGCAACTGCAATCACTGTGCTAAAATTGGTGGTTGTGTATAGTGTACCTTCTTTCTTTCCTCATGCTATAGTCATAGACCCCCTAGAAACTTTTCACTTATCTTCACTAAAAGTGGTCACATAACCTTCACTCGCCGAATGGCCTACTGAGATCAGGTTCTTCCTCAAGTCTGGATTGGGTCTCACATCCCTTAGCTTCTATATCGATATGTCGAGTTTGATATGTACTTCAGCTTTGCCAACAAAACTGCAGGGTTGATCATCACCTATATGAACCTCACCAAGGTTACCATGTACATATCTCTCAAAGAGCTCTCGACTTGAGGTGGCATGAAATGATGCTCCAGAGTCCAAGACCCAAAACTCTATCTTGTTCTCCAAATAGCATATCAATGCATCATCATCTGAGATAAAATTCACTTCAATCTTGTCATCTACTACATTCTGCACGGATCTGTACTGGCTCTTGAAGTGACCAGTTTTTCCACAATTCCAACACTCAATCTCTTTAGAATTTCTGGGACCTCGAGACTGTAACGTCGGGTATTTTTACGGGTTAATTTAAAATTTTTATTTAAACAATTATGTGTTTATGTGCTTAATGTGTTTAATTGTTTTAGCATGCCTTACATGTTGTACGTGTTATAAAAATTGTACGTAGCATGTTTTATTTTCATTTTGAAATTATTGAAAATTATTGAGAACGATTTCGGGAAAGAAATGACCGAGGGGTAAAGGAGTAATTTCACATTTGGAACAATTAGTGGAAAATGTAGAAATTAGGGCAAGAATGGCATTTTAGTAATTAGGGAGGATGACAAGGGGTAAAAGGGTAATAAAGAGTCTTGATGTCACTCTTGTAATTAACCCCAACTTTGGATGAATTTGGTCATTTCCACCTTTCATGTGTTGTCTCATTCCTAGCCCTTGATCTCATTCTCCCATCTTTGTTTTAAGCCCTTGGATCATAAGGCCTTGTTTGGTTGGCACTTAAATGGAATAATCCATTATTCTTGGTCTTCCACTTGACAAGACTTTTTCTCAACCATTGGATGGTTTGTTAATTCCCATCTTTATTCTAAGCCCTTGGATGATAAGGCCTTGTTTGGCAAAATAATAAGTTTTGGTGAGTTGTGTAATAAGTCTTCCACTTGGCAAGACTCATTTCTAGCCCTTGGATTCATTTCCTTTTTCCCCATCTTTGTTATGAACCCTTGGATTAGAACACTCATTTAGGGTTATACATATACACCATTATGTATTGATTTTTGTCTTCTAAAGTGCAAGACTTCTCTCATTCACCACAAACCTCTCTTCTTCTCACGTCCATTTTATTTTTTCTTCTTCCTTGGTTCTTCTTCAAGAACATCATCATTGGCTTGGAGTTTGAAGAACCTTTGAACATAAGAGTTGTAGAGGATGGCCTTATCTTCCCTTTGATAAAAAAAATTGGTAAGTGTTCTTCACTTCTTTAGGGTTCTTGATTTCAAACCCTAGAATTTATTTCCTTGAAGCTTTGTGTTCAATTATTGATAATTGGTTCCCTTTTTCTCTTGAATCTTGTTAAGGGACATGAGTTGAACCTTTTCACCAATTATTTCGGTTATTAAAAGCTTGGAGCTCATCTTGTGATTCTTGACCCTATTGTGGAAGAGTTGTGGTAAGTTCAAGAATTCCTTCTCTTGAATTGTGTTTTCTTAGAACCCTAAGTTGCTATTGTTAGGGATGATTTTGTTTTGTGGTTGAAGCCACTTTAATAATTTTGGTTTATAGAAACACCATATTAATTGTTATTCATTGAATGGTGTAATTGCAAGCTTGGAAGCTCTTTCCTTGAACATTTGAGTTGGTAGCTTACTTGGACCTCTCTTGGACACTCTTGAGCTAGCTTGATTGGAATTGAGGTAGGGGAAAATGACTTGTCTTTGTCTTTGTAAGAGGGTGTGTGCGTCTAAGTGTATATATGCCGTATATATATATACGAGTTGGTTTTGGGCAACTTAGACTATGATTTAGGCCCTTGATAATATGATTATGTGATATGAATTCATGTTGTTGTTTATTGATCATAAATGTGATATGAATTGATGTTGTGGTTTAGTGATCATAAATGTAATATTATGAGCATGTGGAAAGTTTTGACATGATATATTGCCTAAAGAGAAAAAGCATATATTATGATGGAGTATGGTTGATGAAAAATCATATGTGCATATTGAGTACTCATGTAGTGTCAAATTCATGATGTTGGAATATATGGGTGGTGTAGTGATGTGTTGGTAGTCGGGTTCGGATCAAAGCAACAACTGGCCAGGAGGTATCACGCCTACGGAACTAAAAAGCCGACCAAATGTGAGTTAGGAGTCCGGGTAGAGGCTCATGTTCTTGACTTTTGTAGTCATGGCGTACGGAGTTGCATGTTGGGCTCTCGTACAACCGTCTTCCTTGTTGAAGTGATAGAGAGAAAAATCACTTGGGAAGAGTCGGTGCGGTACTCTACAAGTAATTGGACAGAGTATGTATCCGTTAACCTGAGTTGGGCGCCGTGTGTCTCGGGGGGTGTGTCGAGTCATGGTGCATTTAGACTATCATATATATGTGAATATGATGTTATTGTGGAAGCATGCTATAATTATAGAAAATTATGTTGTGAGCATGTTGGGGAAACTTATTTGTGGGGTTCGAAGGGGTTCCGGATTGGCGTGAGAGCCATGTGGGACAAGAGACCGACCTAGGATTAGTGGCATGAACCTTGGTTGGGTTGAACCGCTCGGACTACCGAGATGGAGGCAATGACGCTTCCTCTACTGGGCTAGTGAGCTCACCCCACGTTATATACATTTTTTTCAGGTGATGATCCTGTTGGGAGAGTTCCGTAGTCTCTCCGAGGACGTGTGGTTGTATGTCCGTCCTTTTGTGCATGAGACGGACCACACTTATTTTGTTGGACATTTAGTTGATAAATATGTATTTAAATGTTCATTTTGTCCATGTAAGTTGAATTTGAAAAACTATTTTATTTTAACCCGGCTAGCATGTTAGCCGAGGCGTTATTCTCAATGTACATCCCTTGGAGCGCTATGCGCGGGGATTATATTATTTTGGGGTACTTCGGTGCCGAATTGTGGAAATATGTAATTTTGGACAAATTCTAGCATGTTTCGCCTTAGAGCGCTTTAATATCATTATTGAATATTTTCCCTTGGAGTTATGAATGTGAATTGGATGAATTGCCATGAATTGCGAGTATTAGGTGTTTGGCCGAAAACGGCGTTTTTTTCTAGGTTTTCAAACTAACCCTTTTCGATTCGAATGGAAAAACCCGTTTTCGCCTAACCCCGTAGCCCCGGTAAATTTCCTTGCTTTTAGAAACGGATTTAATTAAATTCGTTTTCTTAGATATTATAAACTTTAGAAACCGGCGGTAGTTAAAACGGATACCGGGGGCAAGACGGAAGATTTTATGAAAACTTACAAAAAAATCATTTTTTGCTAAGTTTACGTTTTTCGCATTTCCCGAGGTCTCGAAAACTATTTTTGGGTTCCGCCAAGGAAAAACTCACTTTTCCAATATTTATGATTTTTCGGGACCGACGGCGCGAAAAACAAAGCCATATCGCAAAATCTCGCGTTTTTGCATATTCAAACTTTAAGGAAATTGCAGATTTGGGCAGTAGCTTCACTAATCCATACTTAGAAAAAATTCAGCATTTTCGAAATTGGTAGTGCAGGCCTGCTGCAGCGGCTTACGACGTCCGATGTTTGAAAATCCGTATTTTCCTCCTCGAACGTCGGAATGGACCCCCGTTTGTTTCTATGGGTTGTCCTACGTCCAAATTATCGGTATAAAATTTGAAAGGAACAGTTTAACCCTGAAATGACTGTTTTACCCTTAGTGAAAGAGGGGTACTTCAACTTTAGTTTTAAGTCGGTGTTGTCTGACGCCACTTTTGAAAATTCATATCTCCTTCCTCGTGGCTTCAAATTAGGTCCCGTTTTTTCGTATTGCTAGTTTTAGGTACAAATTTTGTAGTTGTAGTTGGAAATTATTATTTTAACCCTGATTTGACCATTTTACCCTTGGGTGAACATGGTGGGTCAGAATGATTCGATCAAGGTACCGAGTGTTTCGGTTTGCCTCCTTTTCGATCCCGTGTGATCTTTTTGAAATATTTGAGATGTTTTATGTCTATGTTACCCTTTTATGGGTATTTTATGACTGAAATGGATTTTATTTCATTTTTATTTCTTCCGCATTCACTCCCTTAGCTCTTAGGCTTGGGTTTTGGAGTCCTAGGAAATTAGGGGCGTGACAACTTGGTATCAGAGCGTGTTATTTCTCTATGGGACGACGGGCGAGGGTCGTTATCGCTTTACGCTTCTTGCTTGCTTTTATTTTACAAGTTTACGTATTAGTTCCCGTCTCTTGTACGTCATTGACTTATACGTGTGTTGGCATGGCTTTGTGGTTTTGTTTGGCATACTATGATTGTACTTGTGCCTTACATGTTTAGTTGTTGTCATGTAGAGAGCATGCCGCCACGTAGAGGTCGACCACGTATCGTTAGAGAGGGTGATGCTCCGGATCATATACCTCCGGTTGTGGACGAGAATGTGCCAGTACATCCAGATGTAGGGGAGCGTGTACCGGCTGCACCTTTTATGGATGGTGAGCAGTTTGCACGTGCTTTAGCGGCAGCTATGGCACAAATTCCTCAGAGGCAACATGTTGAGGACGAGGGCTCGCGTGCTCAAAGGGCTCTCCGGGAGTTCTTACGTTTAGACATACCTACCTTTGTGGGCGGTCCGGATCCACTTGTAGCCGATGATTGGTTGGAGCAAATAACCAATGGATTTGATATTCTCAGGGTGGTTGATGACGAGGTACGGGTCATGATTGCGTCGTTTCGACTTACGGGCGATGCTAAGAATTGGTGGAAGTCTGTCACGAACATAAGGAACGTTCGAACTATCACATGGGCGGACTTTTGCATACTTTTCTTGGATCGGTATTTTCCACATCTTGCTAGGATGAGCATGAGGGACCGGTTCAATGAGTTGGTTCAGGGTGATTTATCTGTGACCGAGTATGAGCTTCAGTATACTAGCTTATCTCTATTTGCACCAGAGATGGTGGTGGATGATGAGGTTAAGGGCCGACGTTTCGTGAGGGGCTTGAGGGGCAATCTCAAGTCAAAGATTTATGTGCTTACTATGCCGACGTACCGCGAGGCCGTTACAAAGGCATTGCTTGCTGAGGAGGATGCAAGAGAGGGCCGACTAGCTCGTGAGGCTAGGGAAAAGAGCTTCGGAGGTTCTTCATCTTCGGGCTTTGGGAACAAGAAGAGGCAGCGAAATAGCACTCCAACTCCGGTTGCACAGCAGCAGCAGCCACAACAGCAGCATCGGGGACAGTCTACACCTTCCTTTAGAGCATCTTCGGGTTTCACTCGTCGGGAGATTGTTTGTCATTATTGCCGACAGCCAGCGCACACGAAGCCACAATGTCCGTCTTTTCAGCAGGGACAGAGTAGTGGTCCAGTGCATAACAGGGGTTGCTTCCAGTGTGGACAGCAGGGTCATATCGCCAGGAATTGTCGTCAGGGACAGAGTAGTGGCACTCCTATGAGTGGGATTGGACAGCAGTCTAGGGCTACACAGCCAGCAGGTCAGTCTGGGTATAGAGCACCACAGCAGCCAGCACCATCAGCTCAGGGTTCTCAAGCTAGGACATCTGCATCGACTATCCAGCAGCCTCCACGTCCTCAGGGCCGTGCTTATGCAGTCACAGCAGCAGACAGTGTAGCCGGACCTTCTATCGTGAGAGGTACATTTCCTGTATACGGTTGTTGGGCTCATGTTCTTATTGATTCTGGAGCTTCGCACTCTTTTATTGCTTCTGCTTATGCATCTACTTTGGGTATACCTATTTCATATCTTGGGGTACCTTTGTGGGTAGACACGCCGATTGGGGGTAGTGCATATTTATCTAAAGTGTGTCGCAAGTGTGATATTGTGATTGCCGGACGATCGTTATTGTTCGACTTTATTCTTCTAGACATGACGGGCTTTGACGTCATCTTGGGCATGGATTGGTTATCTACCTTTCATGCACAGATTGATTGCTTTAGAGGTCGGGTGTCGGTGTGCACGCCTAAGGGCGAGCGATTCCACTTCTTTGGTGGTCGCAATGACTTCTCTACTTTTTCCTATTGTATATGAGGTCGTGATATTTCCGGTTTTATTTTGGCAAGTCTCTCTTCCGACGATGAGGTTCATGGTCACGCTGAGGTACCTTATGTCGTGGGTGAGTATTGGGATGTTTTTCCCGATGACTTGACTTCCTTGCCTCCGATTCGTGAGGTGGAGTTTGCTATTGATCTTGTACCGGGTACCGATGCTATTTCTATGGCACCGTACCGAATGGCACCGGCGGAGTTAAAAGAATTGAAGGAGCAACTTGACGATCTCAAGGCGAAGGGTTTTATTCGGCCTAGTGTTTCCGATTGGGGTGCTCCAGTTCTTTTTGCTAAGAAAAAGGATGGTTCACTACGGTTATGCATTGATTATCGTAGGTTGAATCGGGTGACGATCAAGAACAAATATCCATTACCACGGATTGACGACTTGTTCGATCAACTCAAGGGATCTAAGTTTTTCTCCAAGATTGACTTGAGGTCCGGTTATCATCAATTACGGGTTAGGGATATTGATATTCCGAAGACCGCGTTTCGCACTCGGTATGGGCACTTTGAGTTTCTTGTGATGCCTTTTGGTGTGACTAATGCACCGGCGGCATTCATGGGTCTCATGAATCGTATCTTCCACGAGTTCTTGGATAGATTTGTAGTGGTGTTCATTGATGATATTCTAGTGTACTCTACTACAGAAAGTGATCACGAGGTTCATCTTAGGACCGTTCTTCAAATCCTAAGAGAGCACCGATTGTATGCTAAGTATAGTAAATGTGAGTTTTGGCTTCAAGAGGTTAGATTTTTGGGGCATGTTGTTTCCGGAGACGGCATTTCAGTTGATCCTTCGAAGATAGAGGCGGTTATGAGTTGGAAGAGACCGAGTAGCGTTTTCGAGGTTCGTAGTTTCCTTGGCTTGGCGGGTTACTATCGACGATTTGTGAAGGACTTTTCTCGTTTGGCGGTTCCTATGACTCGCCTCACGCGAAAAGGTGTCAAGTTCGTGTGGGATGACAAGTGTGAAGAGGCATTCATTGAGTTGAGGACACGTTTGACTACGGCTCCGGTGTTGATTATTCCCGAGCGCAGCGTCGGGTACGTGATCTATTGTGATGCTTCTCACGAGGGACTAGGGTGTGTACTCATGCAGTCCGAGAGAGTTGTGGCTTATGGGTCTCGACAGTTGAAGACTCACGAGCGGAATTATCCTACGCATGACTTAGAGCTTGCAGCGGTTCTTTTTGCCCTTAAGGGGTGGCGGCACTACTTGTATGGTGAAAGATTTGAGGTTTTCTCCGATCACAAGAGTTTGCAGTATATCTTTACACAACGGGACTTGAACTTGCGGCAGCATCGATGGGTCGAGTACATGGAGGACTATGACTTTGCACTCCAGTATCACCCCGGGAAGGCTAATGTGGTGGCGGATGCGTTGAGTCGTAAGTCACATGCATCGTTGGCTAGCATCTTTATTCGTGAGTGGCGGATGATAGAGGAAGTCGCAGAGTTGGATCTTCAGTTCCGTGATAGTGGGGATTCAGTGGTGACTTTGTTTAGCATGATGGCACAGCCTTCACTTGTGAGTCGTGTGATTGAGGCTCAGGGGCACGATGACAGCATTACTTCGGTTCGCACTCGTATTACTAGTGGCGAGGTTGTTGATGATTGGGTTTTGCACTCCGACGGAGGTTATCGTTTTAGGGGTTTACTCTATGTACCACAGACTTGCCGTGAGGAGGTTTTACGAGAGTTTCATAGTTCCAGGCTTGCAGTTCACCCAGGTGGCACGAAGATGTATCATAATCTTCGGCGTCATTATTGGTGGCAGGGGATGAAGAAATCAGTTGCAGATTTTGTGAGCCGATGTCTTACTTGTCAGCAGGTTAAGGTTGAGCACCGAGGACCTGCCGGGTTGTTGAATCCGTTACCGATTCCTGAGTGGAAATGGGAGCATATTTGCATGGACTTCGTGACAGGGTTACCAAAGACGAAGAATCAGAAGGATGTAGTGTGGGTGATCGTTGATTGACTGACGAAGACTGCACGTTTTCTACCTATCCGTGAGACGGATAATGTAGAGGTTCTTAGTAGGCTGTACGTGAAGGAGATTGTCAAGCTTCACGGGGTTCCGGTGACTATTGTTTCTGATCGAGATCCGCGATTCACATCACGATTTTGGGAGGCTTTTCAGAAAGTCTTGGATACGCAGTTACGATTCAGCACAGCTTTTCATCCTCAGACGGACGGTCAGTCAGAGCGTACCATTCAGATCCTTGAGGATATGCTTCGTGCCTGTGCTATTGATTTCAGAGGCAGTTGGGAGGATCATCTTCATTTGGTGGAGTTCGCGTACAACAATAGTTATCAGTCCAGTATTCAGATGGCACCTTTTGAGGCGTTGTACGGTAGACCGTGTCGTTCACCGACTTGTTGGGCCGAGGTTGGTGATGTTGCACTTTTGGGACCCGATATGGTTCATGAGGCGACCGAGAAGATTAGGATTGCTCGACAGCATTTGGTTACAGCACAGAGCCGACAGAAGAGTTATGCGGATCGGCATAGACGTCCTTTGTTCTTTGAGGTCGGAGATCATGTGTTTCTAAAGGTCTCACCTCGCAAGGGCTTGATGCGATTCGGGAAGAGCGGAAAGCTTTCTCCACGTTTTATTGGGCCTTTCGAGATACTTGATCGTGTCGGCGAGGTGGCGTACCGTTTAGCGTTGCCACCGGATTTATCACGGGTTCATAATGTTTTTCATGTCTCTATGCTTCGCAAGTACGAGCCGGATCCATCTCATGTATTGAGTTGGGTTGATGTCGATGTTGCCGAGGACGTGTCCTACGAGGAGTGACCGGTGAGGATCTTGGATGCTCGAGAGCAAGTTTTGCGGGGCAAAACTATTCCTTTAGTTAAGGTCTTGTGGCACCATCGCGGAGTCGAGGAGGCAACTTGGGAGCGTGAGCGTGAAGTACGGGAAAAATACCCGGACTTGTTTTCTACTATAGGTACGTCTTGATTTCGAGGACGAAATCTCCTAAGGTGTGGAGGTTGTAACGTCCGGTATTTTTACGGGTTAATTTAAAAATTTTATTTAAACAATTATGTGTTTATGTGCTTAATGTGTTTAATTGTTTTAGCATGCCTTACATGTTGTACGTGTTATAAAAATTGTACGTAGCATGTTTTATTTTCATTTTGAAATTAATGAAAATTATTGAGAACGATTTCGGGAAAGAAATGACCGAGGGGTAAAGGAGTAATTTCACATTTGGAACAATTAGTGGAAAATGTAGAAATTAGGGCAAGAATGGCATTTTAGTAATTAGGGAGGATGACAAGGGGTAAAAGGGTAATAAAGAGTCTTGATGGCACTCTTGTAATTAACCCCAACTTTGGATGAATTTGGTCATTTCCACCTTTCATGTGTTGTCTCATTCCTAGCCCTTGATCTCATTCTCCCATCTTTGTTTTAAGCCCTTGGATCATAAGGCCTTGTTTGGTTGGCACTTAAATGGAATAATCCATTATTCTTGGTCTTCCACTTGACAAGACTTTTTCTCAACCATTGGATGGTTTGTTAATTCCCATCTTTATTCTAAGCCCTTGGATGATAAGGCCTTGTTTGGCAAAATAATAAGTTTTGGTGAGTTGTGTAATAAGTCTTCCACTTGGCAAGACTCATTTCTAGCCCTTGGATTCATTTCCTTTTTCCCCATCTTTGTTATGAACCCTTGGATTAGAACACTCATTTAGGGTTATACATATACACCATTATGTATTGATTTTTGTCTTCTAAAGTGCAAGACTTCTCTCATTCACCACAAACCTCTCTTCTTCTCACGTCCATTTTATTTTTTCTTCTTCCTTGGTTCTTCTTCAAGAACATCATCATTGGCTTGGAGTTTGAAGAACCTTTGAACATAAGAGTTGTAGAGGATGGCCTTATCTTCCCTTTGATAAAAAAAATTGGTAAGTGTTCTTCACTTCTTTAGGGTTCTTGATTTCAAACCCTAGAATTTATTTCCTTGAAGCTTTGTGTTCAATTATTGATAATTGGTTCCCTTTTTCTCTTGAATCTTGTTAAGGGACATGAGTTGAACCTTTTCACCAATTATTTCGGTTATTAAAAGCTTGGAGCTCATCTTGTGATTCTTGACCCTATTGTGGAAGAGTTGTGGTAAGTTCAAGAATTCCTTCTCTTGAATTGTGTTTTCTTAGAACCCTAAGTTGCTATTGTTAGGGATGATTTTGTTTTGTGGTTGAAGCCACTTTAATAATTTTGGTTTATAGAAACACCATATTAATTGTTATTCATTGAATGGTGTAATTGCAAGCTTGGAAGCTCTTTCCTTGAACATTTGAGTTGGTAGCTTACTTGGACCTCTCTTGGACACTCTTGAGCTAGCTTGATTGGAATTGAGGTAGGGGAAAATGACTTGTCTTTGTCTTTGTAAGAGGGTGTGTGCGTCTAAGTGTATATATGCCGTATATATATATACGAGTTGGTTTTGGGCAACTTAGACTATGATTTAGGCCCTTGATAATATGATTATGTGATATGAATTCATGTTGTTGTTTATTGATCATAAATGTGATATGAATTGATGTTGTGGTTTAGTGATCATAAATGTAATATTATGAGCATGTGGAAAGTTTTGACATGATATATTGCCTAAAGAGAAAAAGCATATATTATGATGGAGTATGGTTGATGAAAAATCATATGTGCATATTGAGTACTCATGTAGTGTCAAATTCATGATGTTGGAATATATGGGTGGTGTAGTGATGTGTTGGTAGTCGGGTTCGGATCAAAGCAACAACTGGCCAGGAGGTATCACGCCTACGGAACTAAAAAGCCGACCAAATGTGAGTTAGGAGTCCGGGTAGAGGCTCATGTTCTTGACTTTTGTAGTCATGGCGTACGGAGTTGCATGTTGGGCTCTCGTACAACCGTCTTCCTTGTTGAAGTGATAGAGAGAAAAATCACTTGGGAAGAGTCGGTGCGGTACTCTACAAGTAATTGGACAGAGTATGTATCCGTTAACCTGAGTTGGGCGCCGTGTGTCTCGGGGGGTGTGTCGAGTCATGGTGCATTTAGACTATCATATATATGTGAATATGATGTTATTGTGGAAGCATGCTATAATTATAGAAAATTATGTTGTGAGCATGTTGGGGAAACTTATTTGTGGGGTTCGAAGGGGTTCCGGATTGGCGTGAGAGCCATGTGGGACAAGAGACCGACCTAGGATTAGTGGCATGAACCTTGGTTGGGTTGAACCGCTCGGACTACCGAGATGGAGGCAATGACGCTTCCTCTACTGGGCTAGTGAGCTCACCCCACGTTATATACATTTTTTTCAGGTGATGATCCTGTTGGGAGAGTTCCGTAGTCTCTCCGAGGACGTGTGGTTGTATGTCCGTCCTTTTGTGCATGAGACGGACCACACTTATTTTGTTGGACATTTAGTTGATAAATATGTATTTAAATGTTCATTTTGTCCATGTAAGTTGAATTTGAAAAACTATTTTATTTTAACCCGGCTAGCATGTTAGCCGAGGCGTTATTCTCAATGTACATCCCTTGGAGCGCTATGCGCGGGGATTATATTATTTTGGGGTACTTCGGTGCCGAATTGTGGAAATATGTAATTTTGGACAAATTCTAGCATGTTTCGCCTTAGAGCGCTTTAATATCATTATTGAATATTTTCCCTTGGAGTTATGAATGTGAATTGGATGAATTGCCATGAATTGCGAGTATTAGGTGTTTGGCCGAAAACGGCGTTTTTTTCTAGGTTTTCAAACTAACCCTTTTCGATTCGAATGGAAAAACCCGTTTTCGCCTAACCCCGTAGCCCCGGTAAATTTCCTTGCTTTTAGAAACGGATTTAATTAAATTCGTTTTCTTAGATATTATAAACTTTAGAAACCGGCGGTAGTTAAAACGGATACCGGGGGCAAGACGGAAGATTTTATGAAAACTTACAAAAAAATCATTTTTTGCTAAGTTTACGTTTTTCGCATTTCCCGAGGTCTCGAAAACTATTTTTGGGTTCCGCCAAGGAAAAACTCACTTTTCCAATATTTATGATTTTTCGGGACCGACGGCGCGAAAAACAAAGCCATATCGCAAAATCTCGCGTTTTTGCATATTCAAACTTTAAGGAAATTGCAGATTTGGGCAGTAGCTTCACTAATCCATACTTAGAAAAAATTCAGCATTTTCGAAATTGGTAGTGCAGGCCTGCTGCAGCGGCTTACGACGTCCGATGTTTGAAAATCCGTATTTTCCTCCTCGAACGTCGGAATGGACCCCCGTTTGTTTCTATGGGTTGTCCTACGTCCAAATTATCGGTATAAAATTTGAAAGGACCAGTTTAACCCTGAAATGACTGTTTTACCCTTAGTGAAAGAGGGGTACTTCAACTTTAGTTTTAAGTCGGTGTTGTCTGACGCCACTTTTGAAAATTCATATCTCCTTCCTCGTGGCTTCAAATTAGGTCCCGTTTGTTCGTATTGCTAGTTTTAGGTTCAACTTTTGTAGTTGTAGTTGGAAATTATTATTTTAACCCTGATTTGACCATTTTACCCTTGGGTGAACATGGTGGGTCAGAATGATTCGATCAAGGTACCGAGTGTTTCGGTTTGCCTCCTTTTCGATCCCGTGTGATCTTTTTGAAATATTTGAGATGTTTTATGTCTATGTTACCCTTTTATGGGTATTTTATGACTGAAATGGATTTTATTTCATTTTTATTTCTTCCGCATTCACTCCCTTAGCTCTTAGGCTTGGGTTTTGGAGTCCTAGGAAATTAGGGGCGTGACAGAGACTATGATCTTCCCTGTCTCAATTTAGAACATCTACACCTTTGATTTCTGTCTTTCTTCCTGTTTGAACCTCTACCGACATTTAATGTTGAGCCATTGTTAGAAGAGTATGGCGGTTGTCTTCTAATCTCTTCTATGAGTACCATACTCACTACAAAATCATACTGCAGCGGTTCTGTACTTAAAGAGCTACTGATTGCAGCCACTATGGCGCTCCAACTATCTAGCAATTGGCTTAAAACTAAATCCGTTTTCATTTTTCTAGTGATTGGCATATCAACTGAATCCAACTACCCAACAATGTCATTAAGAACATTAAGATGTTCACTGACCTTTTCATTCTCGGACATCTTCAGATTGACCAATATTTTGATAAGATGTACCATGTTTGCTACTGACGGCTGCTTGTACATGTTCGAAAGACCATCTATAAGAGTCCTTGATGTGCTCTCATTCCTTATATTGAATGCAACGAATTTTGATAACGTTAGTCTGATCGTACTGAAAGTCTTTCGATCCAGGATTTTTCAATCCTTTTTTTTCATTAATTATGGATTCTGCCCTTCCAATGGTGATTACAAATTCTTCTGGTATAACACATCCTCAATTTTCATCTTCCAAAAGGCAAAGTTTGTACCGTCAAACCTCTTGATCATTGCTGTATTTTGTTCTCCCATAACTCCCACTGAGCTTTTTCAAGGTGGTAGGAGTCGAATCACACAAAACCGATCACACGATTACTTCCAGAGTGGTTCAAAACCTTAAGAATGCCTCTAACCGCGTCGAAAATGGGTAAAACATGACTCCAAATGGACCTAAACAAATTTCAGCACTAAAAGACAAAATAGTATTGATGTGGCATTGTTGCTAACGTGACAAATGTCGTAGCAGTGCTGATGTGGCACTGACATCATTTTTTAAGTGACCGAGTACTCGGTAAGCACTCATTCGAGTACTCGGTAACTGGATTTTTGAGTACTTGATAAGAACCTCTTCAAGTACTCGGTGATTTCTTCGTCGAGTACTCGGTGACTCCACTCATCTTCTCTGGCAAGAGTATTGCCGGACTAGTTTTTCCGGCGACCTGCGCGTGAGATCTCCAGTCGAAGCTTGCGGCGGAGCATGGCGGCGCGTAGAGGGTTTATTTGTTGCATAACCAACAGGGTTGGTTTCGTCTCATTGAGGCGAAGCTCCTGGTGGTGTCAGATTTTGATTTCGGGCACTTTGATCCTATGAATCTGGACCAGAACACATGGCTTCAGGATTTGCTCCAACCTAGGGCTCTAATACCACTTGTTAGGGTTTCCACAACCTGTGTTTGAAGTCGTGTGTACCTGCAAATCAAAAAATGCACACAAACACACACCAAACAATCGACACAAAGATTTATACGTGATTTAGCCAAATCAGCTTACATCCACGGAGAGTACCGTTTCACTATAATCAATTAGAGGATTACAAGGGGATGATCCGCATATCATACACATGCGCAGACACAATGTATACTCACGCCTATATCACCGTAATAATATAAGCTTATATTATTCATGACTCTCACGAAGAAGAATACTAATTTGTATGTCTTATTTCTCTCTCTATTTGTGCACACAATACAACAGGGCTGACCCTGTATTTATATGAGAGGTTGGAGTGAAAGACAAGTCAATCAAACCAATTAAGAGTCTATTGATTAATCTCCTACCATAACTGTGATTGTTTGGTGGATAAGTTTAACTTTCCCTGCAAGGAAATGAATTACCTAATATAACAACGAGTAGTGTTTGCGAAGTAGTGTCAGTATTTTTGTCAAAAAATTAAAAGATTAATAATAATAAAAATTGAGAAACAAACTATATAGTAGTTCAAAGAAATGAAGAGAGATGAAAGATGGAAAAAGTAAAAAAAGATAGGACAATGATAATCCATTCTCGAGAAATAGTCCATAGCAATCTAAAACAATTATATTTTCCATTGCCTTATTGCCATTAGTCTTCTAATCCGACAAATAAAGATGACCACTATTTTATACTTCTACCAAATTGTTTACAATCATTCTTCTCCTAATTTCTATCTGTTATATCATGTGAAAAAGGGTAGCCAAAAGCGCCAAATTAACTACATTGATTCATATATTAACAACACTATATATACCATACCACACCCCATCAGTAAACCTTGGTCAATGTGAAAATCACGTTGTAGCACTTAACTAGAATATGTAACGTAATTGAAAGATTACTTGTCACTTACAATAAGAAATTACAATTTAACTAGCAAAGAATAGAAAGAATATGTAATGTAATTGAAAGGTTTCTTGTCACTTACAATAAGAAATTACAATTGTTACATGCACTGATTTAACACTCTCTACTGCCATTGTATTGGATGCCAACAAATCACAGGTAGGACATTTCAATCAATATGTTCGATACGCTGCCAACCAAACTTGATATTGATAGTCATCTGAATTTAAAAACTGACACATGTCAAAGGTCATCAACATTTGTTGTTGCGCGTCTACGTTAAAATAAGTGCAACTTGTCTAAGAATCACTAATGTCATGTATGCTAAGTACGAATGCAGTGAAATGAAATGGTCACCATTCATTCTACTTTTAAGTTTAACAAATGATATAGTTATGGAATATAATGAAAAAGGAATATAATTGTTTTCAGAAACTCGAAACCAGTTGTTTTATTGAGTTACTTGTAATAGAATAACAATGGAGTGTTGCTCCTGAAGTTGACCATAAAGGCTTTGAAAAGATAGTCACAAACAAAAAAGTAAAATTAAAAATGAAAGTGAAAGATACTAAAAATTAGTAGTATGTAAAAAGACTCATTCGCAGAAGTAATTCCTATCAGTAGTTATTTCAACTTTATTTTGAATCAACCATCTAAGAAAGGTTCTCCATTCTTATTCAAGAATGGACATATATCCAACATCAATGCTAGTTAGTTTTCTCCAATATCTGAATTCCTAAATAGTTTTCCTTTTAAGTAATAACACAACGTATAGAAAATTCATTCTTTCTTTTTTAGGCTGTCATCCTATAAAAAATTTAAAACTACTTCAAACTTAGTTTTAGTAGTGTGGATGCATGCATGCTTAGAGGTTCCCCCTTGTCATACTATCATTGTGTTTTAAAATCAGTATTAATAATGTGAAAGACAGGCTTCACAAGTTTGTCATGCTATCATTGTACTATACAGTTAGTTTTAATTCTGTGGATTGCATGATTCAATAGTCAATAGCATATTAAGAGAGTAAGAAACTAATATTTGACGAATACAAATTGGCTGTTATAAAGAAAGCGAAATTATCATATTTTGATCCATTCAATACTTTTGACATTTTAGAGCTTCATGGGAGCACGAAAATCTTTGCATAAGAAAGTTATATATTTTATGTATAATATATAATTTAATTAGTTTATGAACTTTAAGTAAATACATAACAAAAAAAAAATTTTGTTAGAGTGATTTATACTTATTTGTATATATATTTTACAATCTTTTGCCATCTATGCAGCTTCTCCTGTTGGAACATTGACATTATGAGTTATTTGTTGGATTTATTACATTGTGTGACTATTGTTCAATTGTTTGTGAAGGTATTTTAAATACATCGTAAAAGTAAACAAAAGAAATCATTTCGCTTCAACATTCAAGTATATCTGTTATGCTCTGATAAATTAATATTTGCATTGGTTTTAGCAGGAGGAAATTGTTTCTATTCTCTTTCCACTCTTCCATATCTTATTTACAAGGTCAATTTATAACCGTTATAAAATTAAAGAAACATAAAACAAAATAATAGAAAAAGTTATTTTACACGTGCTCTCATGCACCATGTTATATACAAGAAACTTTTTTGTTACCTGCATTGGTAAAAGTAGAATAAAATGTCTAAAAAGAATGTAAAGTTCGAGTTGTTTAGAGAATGTTTATTTACTGTTTAAACTTGGGTAAAGGCAAGAAACCTCTCAAACTAAATCTAAAAATCAGAAACCCCAAACTATTTAAAGCATGCACTTTATTCCTAATTGTAATATGAAAATACACTTTCTCCTATTTTACGAAAATTATAATTTAATTTTTTTTTATAAAATTCGAAATAAACATATAAAATTCGAAACAAACATATAAAATTCGAAACAAACATATAATTCGTAAAAAATATATAAATTTTGAAAAAACATATAAAATTCAAAAATATATATATAATTCAAAACAATATATAAAATTCGAAACAAATATATAAAATTCGTAAACAATATATAAAATTCAAAAAACATATAAAATTCTAAAAAATATATAAAATTCAAATATATATAAATTGTGACTGAAGTTTAAGTGGACAAGCTTCAGAATCATTAGTCAAGGTAACGGATCCTCTCTAGCTCTCTGCAGAGCTATTTCAAGGGTCACGATGGTGACACATGCCCCACGATGGTGACTGAAATCGGAATCGAACCGATACTTTATTAAAATATTTTAATCAAAATTAAATATTTTAATATTTGGATCAAAATTAACGGTTCGGTTCCAATTCTCATTTTTAAAGAACCGAAAGTATCGGTTCAATTCCGGTTTCAGTCGGAATCGAAAGCGAACCATATCGTGAATATATTAATATTTGAATCAAAATTAACGGTTCGGTTCTGGTTCTCATTTTTTAGGAACCGAAAGTATCTATTCGATTCCGGTTTCGGTCAGAATAGGAAGCGAATTGGACCGTGTGCACTCTTAGATTTAGGTACCAAGGGACCCTTTAATCGGTATAGTTAGTCTATTAATTTTTTATTTTGAATTTTATTTTATATAATTTGATTAAAATATTAATATATATATATATATATTTATTTTTTATTTTTTTTTTATTTTATATAATTTTGACTAAAATATTATTTATATAATTTTTATTTTATATTTATTGGTAGAGAGGAAAAGTGATAGTGATGGAGAGAGGAAAGTGCTAGAAAGAGAAAGAAATAAGTATTGAATAAGAAATTCTGAGAGGAAATTAGTGGGCAAGTGTCACCATCGTAGCCCTTGAAATAGCTCAGTAGAGAGCTGAAGATGATCTGTTACCGTGGCTAATGACTCTGAGACTTGTTCACTTAAACTTCAGTCACATTTTACATATATATATATATTTGTATTTTATATATATATTTAGAATTTTATATATTTTTTTGAATTTTATATATTGTTTACAAATTTTATATGTTTTTTTTTGAACTTTATTTGTTTCTTTCCAATTTTATATATTTTTTCGAATTTTACATGTTTTTTCAAATTTATATATTTTTTTACGAATTATGTATATTGTTTTGAATTTTATATGTTTGTTTCGAATTGTATATGTTTATTTAGAATTTTATATAAAAAAATCAAATTATAATTTTCGTAATATATATATATTTTGTAATAAGGGGTGGAAGTGTAATTAATAAAATAAAAGAGGTAAAAATGTAATTAGTAAAACTATTTTTTTGAATTATGCAGGGAATAGATTAGGAAGTTAGTTGGGAGAGAGAGTATAGTTTGGGAGTTTCTTGCCCTTTACCCTTTAAACTTTGAAAAAAGGGTAATTTGGACTAACACCCCTAAGATTTGCATTTATTTCACCTTGGTGCTAATTTTCAAAATTTTGAAACAAACACCCCCTGAGGGTTGGTTTTGCTTGCCATGACAACCCAAATGACCAAAATACCCTTCACAAAATTTGAAAATATTAAGGCTAACGCGAAATGACCTATATGCCCCAACCCCAAATGTATAAAATTTCGAAAAACATATATATATAAATTCAAAAAAAATGTATAAAATTCGAAAACAAATATTTAAATTTTGAAACAAATATATAAAATTAGAATAAAATATATAAATTTAGAAAAATATAAATAAATTTCAAAAACTATATATAAAATCAAAAAATTATATATAAAATTCGAATATATATATATATATATATTTTTAAAAATATTTAAATTCGAATATATATATTTAAAAATATATATTTTTTCAAAAACAAAATTCAAAAAATTATATAATTTCGAAAAACATATATAAATTTCAAAATATCTATAAAAAATTCAAAAAATATATATAAAATTTGAAATATATATATAATTCGAAAATATATATATAAAATTTTAAAAATATATAAATTCGAATATATATATATATAATTTTTAAAATATATAAATTCCAATATATATATATATTTCAAAAAAAAAATAAAAAAATAAAAATATATATATTTTAAAAAAAAAATTCAAAAAATTATATAACTTTGAAAAACCATATATAAATTTGAAAAAATATATATCTAATTCAAAAATATATATATAATTTGAAATATATATATATAATTCAAAAATATATATATAATTTGAAATATATATAAACTCCAATATATATATATTTCAAAAAAAAATAAAACATTCAAAAATATATATATTTTCAAAAACAAAATTCAAAATATTATATAATTTCGAAAAACATGTATAAATTTCAAATAATATGTATTTTTTTATATATATATATTTTCAAATTATATATATATTTTTTAAAATTATATATATATATTTCAAATTTTATATATTTTTTGGATTTTATATATGTTTTTCGAAATTATATAATATTTTGAATTTGTTTTTTGAAAACATATATATTTTGAACTTTTTATTTTTTTTAAATATATATATATTCGAATTTATATATTTTTAAAATTTTATATATATATTTTCGAATTATATATATATTTCAAATTTTATATATTTGTTTGAATTTTAAATATATTTTTTGAATTTTATATATGTTTTTCGAAATTATATAATGTTTTGAATTTTGTTTTTGAAAATATATATATATATATATATATATATATTTTTTTTTGAAATATATATATATATATTCGAATTTATATATATTTCAAATTATATAGATATATTTTCGAATTATATATATTTCAAATTTTATATATTTTTTTGAATGTTTTATATATATTTTGAAATTTATATTTGTTTTTCGAAATTATATAATTTTTTGAATTTTTTTTTTGAAAATATATATATTTTGAATTTTAAATATATTTTTTGAAATATATATATTCGAATTTAAATATTTTCAAAATATATATATATATATATATTTTCGAATTTTATATTTTTTTATTTTATATATATATTTTTGAAATTTATATATATTTTTCGAAATTTATATATTTTATTCTAATTTTAATTTTTTTTTTCAAAATTTAAATATTTCTTTTCGAATTTTATACATTTTTTGGAATTTTATATATTATTTCGAATTTATATATATGTTTTTCCAAATTTTATATATTTGGGATTGGGGCATAAAGGTCATTTCACATTACCCTTAATATTTTCGAATTTTGTGAAGGGTATTTGGGTCATTTGGGGTGTCATGGCAACTAAAACCAAACCTCAGGGGGTGTTTGTGTCAAAATTTCGAAAATCAGCACCAAAGTGAAATAGATGTAAATCTCATGGGGTGTTAGTGCAAATTACCCTTGAAAAAATTAGTACAATATATAGTAGAAATTTCTTGGAACGGAATTTAAGGAAAGTTCTTTTAAAAATGTGTTGAGAAGGACTTTTTTTATTTAGTATTGTTTGATGCATGGGGAGCCGCAAAACTGCAAATGGCTAATATGCAATCAGCGGTGTGTAGATTTTTCAGAATCTATATGATTCAATTGTGCATAAGATCATCGATGTAGAAGCACGATAGAATCAACTCCAAAACAAGAGAAAACTAGAAGAATCACTCAATGATATTTTCTCTCTATATATCAATATCTTTGTAGAAGAATATGAATGATAAAATACTGTAGAGATCTCTCAAAGACCGTGACCTCCTCTATTATAGACTTTGGTATTTATAGGCAAAGTAGATGAGAAACCCTAAGTTCGCCTTTTTTGGTAATTTCACACACAACTGAGTCAAACCCTTCAATACTATGTATAATATATGATATACAAGTGATTATAGGTGTTTAGATTTAACTCAAGGTCATCCGGGTTAACACGAATCAATCCAAGTCAAAATAGAATTTCAGCCTGATTCTAAAATTTCCAGCTTTTTTTTTCTGCAGGACACCCCTCACTCTTTTAATCATATCTAGAGCTACACATATTGGATGAAGACGTGTAATATATCATTGGAAATCTGACTTCAAGATATTGATGATAGGCTCAATAATAAACTCGTTTGGATCTTTGTTGACTGAGATATGAGCTCCCGAAGTTGACTAAAAATATTGCTGAAATCAGTGTTTCCTTTCTGAACTAGGATTCTTCCCTTATTTAATCCTCTTATAATTGAGAATGAATCTAGTCAACTTTTGTGTATATATCCTTTATACACATCCTAGGATATATAGGAGTGTAACCCAAGTCATAATAGGTCATAGTACGTAACAATTTTTCATTGCAAACAAATCACTAACCCATCATGCCGCAGCTACGCTTAAAGCATAGCTTGGAGCGTACCTTCAAACGTACAAATCCACTTTCCAGCCACATTTTGAAACTGAAAGCGTAGGCTTAAGCGTAGACATTTTTGTTGAAATGACTTTTCTCCGTAACTACGCCAAAATAACCCTCTTGACTCCCCGAGACTTTTTGCTTGGATTAACAGCTTTAGAAAATGTCATTTTTGCCCTCCGAGAGACATTTTTACTCAATATTGCACTTCTCTTGTATTCATCACTTCTTCAATACTTGATTTTGGCTTTGTCAAAACTTGTAAATGTCGTTGAAATCAAAACGACCTATCTAACACTCAACATGGTTATTGTCTAGAACATGTCATACATAAACAATTTTAATAAATGTTTTTAAAAAAACAGATTTGCACACCAAAGATGGCCGGAGGTCTTGGCATCCATGACATCAAGATTTGGAATAGAGCATCAATTCTTAGACACTTGGGGACACTGAGTTCAAATGAAGCTGGCAACATTTGGAAAGAATGGACATATAAAATTCTTCTCAAAAGAAAAAGCTTATGGGAGATGCAGATTCCTCAAGATCGCTCTTGGTTATAAAGGAAACTACTTCAACATAGAAGTGTGGCTCAACCCTTTATCAAACATAAAATTTGCAATTGTCAAGACACTATGGTTTATTTTGACAGCTGGCTCCCTTGTGGCCCAATTTATAAGGTATTTCATGACTCCCCTAGTAGACAAAGATGGCAATTCAACACAGACTTAAAAGTTTCATCTTTCTTGGTAAATGGTCAATGGATGTGGCCTAAATTCTTTAGAAACCTTTTAGTCCCTCATTTGAACTTAACCACCATCCCCCACCCCTCAAATGATAGTATCTAGTGGTTACCTTCTCCCTCAAAATCTTTCATCGCAAAACACACTATTCAAGCCCTTAACCCAACATTCCCCTGCAATTCTGGCATAAAATTATTTGATTTAGCAACATGATTCCTAAACATTCAATTTCTTATGGTTAGTGGTGCAAGAAAAACTCTAACTAAAGGCAAACTTGCCCTTTTGTATGCAAGACAACACAATGTCTATTTTCTATGCTTTCAAGCAACTGAAAATCATAACCACATTTTTTACCAATGCAATTACTCAAAATATGTTTGGGCTGGAATTCAAGACATGTTTAGATTCTACGCTAATTCAAATTAATTAATGGACACAATTTCTAATTTGGGCTTCCTCCAGTTGGAGGAAAAAATTGAGAAAAAGCAGAGTCCTAGTTTGGAAATTGTGCCTAGCAAGTTACACATATCACATATTAAAGGAAATGAGCAACCGAATTTACAAAGATAAAGCAGTACCTCCAAATTTAACGCTCAAAGCAATTTTGAAGACAGTGAGATTGAAGCTCTTCTCCTTGAATTTCAGTAGTTGTACTTTAGCACAAACCCTTGCTTTGGAATGGAACTTGCTGAAATCTTTCTTTACTTTCGACCGTGATAACCCTTTCTTGTCTCCTCTTTCGATCCCAAGCCTCAACCAACTAATCCCTATCCCTCGCCTACAACCTCCATAAGTGACTTGACGATACCTTCATTTGTGTGTTAAATGGCCCTCTTTGCCAGGTTGTTGGAAACAATTTAATGTGGTCAAGGGTTTCATGTTTGATCTTGTTTAGTTCGTTATTACTTTGCTTCTGAATTGTGTTTGGACTGAGCCTCAGCCCATTGTATCTCTTATGCTTTCTTTTCCTGGCTTGGTATCAAACCAATACCAAGCCAATTTTGTAATTTGTTTTCATTTTTATAAAGTTATTTACTTACCCGGAAAAAAAAAAAAGTAATGTACTTCAACACTTAAAAACAAGGGTTATTTACAGTGACATCCCTAAGGTTTAGGAAAATGACACACTGATGCAACCTTTGAGTTTTTTAAACACTAACACCCCTGTCAGCAAAAAGGTTCTAAAACCCTGTGAAATGACGCATGTGCCCTCTAATTAAACAATAAGTAAACTGAAATAAATATCTGAAAGGTAAATTGACGCATGTACCCTTATGGATTTTCAACCACACATTTTGGCAAAGCCTTACCTACCCACATAACTCTTACGTTCTCTCTCTCACAAACAGATCAGTTATCACTTTCTCTCTCAAACTAGCAGCTTTCACTCTCTCTCACACACAAACATACCTAAACATGGATGATCCATGAGTTACCCACACTGATCTACACATCAACGGGGTTAGATTCTTCTCACTGGTACGTTTATTCATCATTTCTCTCTCTTTTCTCTTTTTATTTTGTCTCATTTTTAAGGTTTCTCTTTCAAAACACATACGATCTATTTTTCTCTCTCTCTCTCTCTGAAACGCTCACAAATAGATCATCTATAAGTTTTGATAATCTCTCTCACGTGCAAAAGCTAATCTTTGACATCTTTTCAACTTCTGAAATCCGAGCAATCCTCCATTTGTTTCTCTGATCTAAAGATATGTTTCTTGTTTTGTGAAATTATTTTATATTTTAGGATTTGGAAAGAGCTTGCATGTTTTATGATGTATGTTCTAGGGTTTGTAGATGTTTTTGTTTCCTGTCATTTATTATCATAAAACCCTTGCATGCATTTTTTTATTAACCTTTTTCAACCTCTTCCATGTGTATAATATGATAAACCCTTACATAATTTCATTCAATATCACCCTTAAGGTTTGTAACATTATGTTTTCTGCTTTGTTAACATTAGGGTTTCTGTTTAATTAACTTTGTTTTACCAAATTAGAGTCGATTGGTGTTGACTAAATTAGAGTTAACTAAATTAGGGGTTTTACCTAAATAAAGTAAATTAATCGAATTATGATTAATTAAATTGAGAATTTCACTAATTGAACTTCTTTTTACTTAACTAAGGTTAATTAATTTGGATAATTGAGCTAAATTGATCCAAGTACGATTAAATAGGTCTGAGATTAGACTTAATTAAATTTAATTTCACTTAAATAGGAATAATTAAAACATAATATTATTTAATCTGACTTAGTGGTCAAAATTCAGAAAATGTTTGAGAAATCTGCAAGTTGGGTGAATTTAATAGTCATTCAAATTAGGAAAAAACTGAACACAACAATTAAAAAGGCTGGTTCATGTCAGTTGATTTGGCCATGGGGTGAGTTATATGAGGTAATCGAGGATATGAAAATGAAGTATATAGTCAACTTGAAGACAAAGAATTGTTGTTGTAAGGAATGACAGTTAACCGGTGTGTCATCTAAGCATGCATTATATGGAACGGGGGTAACATTGAAGAGTATTGCCATGAAATTTTCACAAGACATACCTATGCTAAAGCTTACAACCATTTCATCCACCCAATGCACCATGAGAGTAAATGGGATGAAGTGTCAAAGTCATCATTGCTTCCCCCAGAACTTAAAAGGGCTGCAAGTAGACCAAGAGTGCAATGGAGAAGGGAAGCTAATGAACCACCAACAACTAGGAGGTCATACATTCTTTATGGCAGCATATGCAAGGGTGTTGGACACAACAAAAGAGGCTGCCAAAGGGGTCTAGTTCAAAACAGAAAAAGGAAGAGGACAACACCATCAACTTCAGTACCAACTCCTCCATCAACTTTAGCTGCACCAAGAAGCCAACATAGGGGGAAAAATGGAGGAGCAAGGACAAGGAGTAAAGCAGCAGTAACACAAGTTAATTATTTTACTATCTTTCAATATCTTAACTTATTTTTCCAATTTATGACTCACTAACTTTGTAAATGTGGGTGATAGGTGCTTTTGGAAAATCACATCCCACTCAATCCGGTAGAATTGCCTCAACTTCAAGGCCAACCCAACCTACTCAGTCGACTATAAGCACATGTCATTTTACTTGCATTTTTTTTTTCATTTTTATGAGTTTTATATTAATAAAGGTAATTTTTTTGTAGGTTACACAACCAAGTGTAACATAGATTTCACCATGGAGTGTGTTGTAAATGGAAAATGTGTAACAAGTCTTCTGTTTTTCTATTTTGGTTTTTACAGAAGAGCTAACCATGTGGTAAAGTCTAACTTTAACTTTTTTTTTTGTAAATGCAACACATTATACACATCTCACAGTTAGGTTTTTTGGGTTATGCAAGTGTTTTGGGGTTAAATGAGATTCATTGGCTATGTAATAATATTTGAAACTTGTATTTTGACTTGGGACAGTTTGTTGCCCATTGATGATGAAACTTGTATTTTGACTTGGGAAAGTTTGTTACCCATTGATGATGGCTACTTGCCAATAATATATATGCTTCAATTGTTGTTTGTTTGATGGTGGTCTTCTTTCAATTTGGTTGTGTGTTGTGTGTTTGATGGATAGTGGATTTTGTTACTACATTTTGTCACTGTATTTATTACACAATAGCAGATATCATTATATTTATAGAACCATATTTATAGATGTCACTATATTTATAGCACCACAATAATAGATTTCTTGCTTAGTTTCTTTTGTTTACAATAGCTTGCAAAGGTTATTTTAGTCAATTCAAGTTGAGGAAAAGGGGCAAGAAAGGAAAGTAAAATATGTTAACATTTCAAGTCCATAGTCAATGGGGACTATGGGCATTTCATTAGGTGTCAGACAGGGGTGGAGTCAAGATTTATAGTTAGGGGGGGCGAAATAAAATAAAAATCAAATACTAAAATACATATAAAAAATTAATTATCTAGACTTTTGTCTATTTACTAATACTAAAATTAAAAGTAGGCTATATCTAATCATTTACAAAAAAGAAAAAAAAAATAAAAAAAGAAACCGTGATTTTTCAGAAAACGGAAATCATCTATTATAGAATCTCAAATAAAATTAGAGCAATTTCTTTTTCTATATTGATACTCATATAATTTGAAATTATTTAAAATTAAAATAGTCATAAGTAAATTTGAATGAAGCACAATCACTTACGCGCCTGTTTATTTTATGTAATGCCACTAAATTCACCACTATAATAACTACTTTACTCCAATTCACCACTATAATAAAATTGTGTCAGTATCTTACCATGAATAGTAATTAAATAAGTATTAATTACTCTGAGTGATATTGTGCGTGGATTCAATGTCATAGAATTATATAACAATTCAATATATGTAACTATATAATGCAAGTGATCAATAGAAAAAATTCGCACCAACAAATTGTATATAAGAAAAATAATTATTTAATTAAGTGGCAGATTGACCTCAGGCGTGTCTTTATTAAATTTTTGAAACCTCATAGGTGTCTTTGTAAATTTTTTGAAACATCAAGGGGCGATTGAACTACAATCGCCAAAGGTTGCATCTGGGTGTAATTTTCTCAAACCTCAAAGGTTGTCACTGTAAATAACCTTAAAACACAAAGTTATTATGGATGTTGACAAGTCAAAACCATGTGTTACAGTGGCGTGTAGAGTTAATTTTATATTTGTTTAAATGTTTTGGCCCTCTCATGTATGAGCCCACTGCCCACATCCTTTTGAAAATTATTGGATAGTGTGTGTGAATACTAAATTGGTTACATAAGAAAATGTCTATACTATAATATATTAGGAGACTGAGTCCTTTCAGTAGGTCTTTATTAGGAAAGTGGTTGTGGCGTATCAGGGTTGAGAGGCATAATCTATGGAGGAGTGTGGTGGTGTGTCATTTTTAGGAGAAACAGGGAAGCTGGTGTTCGAGGGTGGTCAGGTGTAGGAGAGGGGTGAGGGTGTGGATGGATATTCGTAAAGAATGGGTGTCCTTTTGGGAGCATCTAAGGTTTAGGGTGAGGGATGGGAGATGAGTGAGTTTTGGGTGGATTGTTGGTGTTTGAAGTCATCCTTGGCTATCTTATTTCCTCAACTATTTCGTATTGCTCACGATCGGGGCACGCCTTGTTGGCAGATTATTACCATCAAAGTCTTCAAATATTGAAAATTGGAGGAGGTTTCTCAGTTTCTCAAGCTTCTTTACGGTATGGTGCCGACAATTGAAGGTTCAGATCCCATTTCCTAGTCTCTCTGTTTTGAGGTCTTTTCTTCTACTCGACACCTTTCACGCTCTACTTGTTTTTCTTTTCCTTGGAAGGTTGTTTGGCGCTCTAAGGATCCTCCCAAGGTGGCTTTTATTGTCTTTTCAACAATGTGGAGAGGGATTCTCATCCTTGACAATCTTTGGAGGAGCGACTTTACTGTTGTCAACTGGTGATCCCTTTGCAAAAGGAGAAGGATAATCGGGAGATCACCTTCTTCTTCATCGCCCCTTTTGTTGTTGATTGCTCGTTGTTGATGGTAGGATTGTTCTGTGTTCTATTGGTGACGCATTTTTCTGTCAAAGAAGTGATGGAGGTGTGGAGAGGTTGCTTCGTTGGCGCTAAGGCTCGAATTTTTTGGAGGGTTGCACTATTTTATCTTTGATGGTGCCTCTATATGGAGCATCATCGCCGTTAATATGACGGGATTGAGTCCCCTATTAGAACCTTCAAAGATATGTTTATTTCTTCTCTATTTTATTGGGTTATGGGTATATGTTGTACACCCATAGAGGAAAATTTAGGTTTTTGGACATTTTCGGACCGTAATGCTTTTTTTATTTTTTGTGTATATGGGATGTGCACCCCGTTTGAGCATCTTTCTTTTATATACTTTTATTTATCAAAGAAAAAAATGAGAGAAGAAAATGTGCAATGGTCATTTTCTTTTTTGAAATAACAAATAGAAATAAAATACCCCTTTGAAAAACCTATGTTGTTTGGAAAGTGGTGTTTGTATTTTTGTCCAAAAAATGAAAGAAACAAGAAAAAAATTAAAAGTAACAAACAAACTAGTACTTCAAAGTAATCAAGACAGATCAAAGATGAGAAAAGTAAGCACAGAAGCAAGAACAGACAACACCATGATTAATCCATTCTGAACAAAGAGTCCATGGCAATCTAAAACACAATAACTTATTTCCAACAAATAAAAGTAACCACTATTTTATACTTCTCTTGTTTTGTGCCGTCATTCTAACTACCAAATTGTTTAGAATCATACTCTTGTTGATTTGTAAGTGTTAGGTAAACAAGGATAGCCAAAAAGGCTAAAATACATTAGTTTAGATATATATCTATGTATATATATATATATAGCATACCACACCCTATCACTCTCAGCAAACCTTGGTCAATGTGAAATTTCACCTTCGATGTAGCACTTAACTATTGAATAACTGAAAGAATATACGATATAATTGAAAGGTTACTTAGCACTTATAGTAAGAATTACAATTGTTACATTAGATTGTTACATCGGTGAATTTAACACTCTTTACTGTCATGGTATTAGATGTCAGGAAATCACACTGCAAGTGTCCTTCATAAACCTGCACACAGATAAAGTATTTCAATCTATTTATTTAACCGTTAGCAATGACCTTCACACCACCAACTAAACTTGATATTGATAGTCATCTGAACTGAAAAAGTTTTAAAACATATGTCAAAGGCCTTCAGCATTTGTTGTTGCTTGCATCTACCTAGAAACAATTTCAACTTGTCTAATGTTGTGTGTGGTACATAGGAAGACAGTGGAATGAAATGGTCATAATTCGTTATATTATTTAGTTTCACACATGATTAAGTAATGGAATGGAACGATGAAGGTCATTTTTGAGATATAATTGTTTAAGAAAACATAGTAGACTCGTTACATCCATTCATGTGTATCAAACACAGCCTAAGAAACTCAAACCACTATATTTCTTCATTTCCCTTTTGATAGAATAACAATGCAGCCTTGCTCCTAAAGTTGAACATTAAAGCATTGAAAAGATATAGGTGAAGTGCTATGGGAGATTCAAGCCAAGGGACCACAGGAATTTCTCAAAGAAAAAATGAAAACCAAAGGAAAGGAAAAATGACAAACAAAAAAATGGAAGTGAAAGGTAATCAAAATTAGTAGTAATGTTAGATACTATACACATGGGTATAGGTATAGGTGCATAGGCATAAGTAATGGACAGTAAGACTGTAAGAAAGATATATTTTAGTATGAATAGAGGGCTGGAGAGAGATTTTTGTATGAATGGACGGTAAGAGAGATATTTGGACAATTTTAGAGACAAATTATCAAATAAATATAAACTACAGGATAGAGGTAAGCAATTATTTTAATTTAACTATTAATTAATTCATTAACAAAAGCAAGTTTGAGACAACACTAGTAGAGTGTGATCATTCCGTCTTCGATAGATAAGAGAAGCTACAAAGAACAGAGCATCTATATTTACCCATTTAGTCTTACAATTAGAGAAATAGGAACAAGATGTTATCTCACGTAAAACTCGAAAAAAACAGATTTCAAACATCATCCTACCCTCTAAATGAAGACTAATGATTAGTATTCTCCCATATCTGAATTCATAGCATGCCACCACACAATTACAATTACAATAACTACAATACTACATTCATGTTTATAATCAACACCCTTGTGCACAGTAACCATCAAAGCTGATACTACTATTATATAATCAAATTAAAACTATTGTGCTTCAAAACTAGTTTTAATAGTGTAGATGCATGCTTACAAGTCATCACACCTTTGTCATACTATCATTGTGTTTTGAAATTAGTATGAATGGTGTGAAATGTAGGCTTCACACATTTGTCGTACTATCATTGTGTTTTACCATTAATTTTAAGCATGTGGATTACATGAGTTAAAAGTCTTATTGGCTTGAAATGTAATAATTTAATACTCAATAACATATTAAGGGAGTAACAATCTAATATTTGAGAGATACGAATTGTCGGTCAAATAGAAAGTAAAAAATTATGAGTTTTGCAACATTCAATACTTCATATGTTGTTCCTCTTTGTAGAGTATGTATAAAGTTTTGTTCAATGCAAATTAACTATTCCATTAAATGTTTAGTTGGAGTCACAAATTGTCTTTGAAATCACTGGACAACAATTTTAAGTGTACTTCAACACTTTAAAACAAAGTTATTATGGATGATCACAAGTCAAAATCATATGTGCTGATACGTTGTATTACAGCGGTGATAAGATTATGACTTGTAACTTCCGGATCACATTACTAAAGGAAATAATGTGTGTATTATCATGGAGAGTTCATTTTATGCTTATTTAAACATTATGACCCTCTCATGTATGAGCCCACCGCCCACATCCTTTTGAGGACCCAATATGGATAGTGTGTGTGATTATTTATTTGGTTACATACCTATAGTAATATAGATTTGGTCTTTTCAATAAGGCTTTGTTAGGAAAGTTGTTATGGCGTTCCATGGTTGAGAGACATAGTCTATGGAGGAGGGTGGTGGTGTGTCATTTTGAGGAGCAGGAGGGAGGTCAGGTGTAGGATAGGGGTCAGGGTGTGGAGGGATATTCGCAATGAATGGGTGTTCTTCTCGGAAGATCTAAGGTTTAGGGTGAGGGATGGGAGATGAGTGCATTTTTGGTGTGGGAAGTCCTCCTTAACTATCTTCTTTCCTCATTTATTTCGTATTGCTCGCGACCAGCACACCGGTCGCACACCTTGATGATGGACTATTACCTTCTTTGTACCAGTAGGCTAGTTTGTAATGCGTAGTTTGTGAGAGTCTCCGAATATTGAAAGTTGGAGGAGGTTTCTAGGTTTATCAAGCTTCATTATAGTATGGTGCCTACAATTAAAGGTTCGGATTCCATTTCTTGCTCTCTTTGTCTCACGGGGGTTTTGAGGTCTCTTCATGTTCTCGATACCTTTCAGGCTCTACATGTTTTTCTATCCCTATAAAGGTTATTTGGCGCTCTAAGGCTCCTCCCAAGATAGCTATATTTGTCTGGTCAACATCGTGGAGCAGGATTATCATCCTTAACAATCTTTGGAGGAGAGACTTTAGTGTTATCAATTGGTGCTCCCTTTGCAAAAGGGGAAGGACAATCCAGGGATCACTTTCTACTTCATCGCCCCTTTTGTCGTTGAGGATAAGATTATTCTGTGGTCTATCGGTGATGCCTCTTTTTTGTCAAAGAAGTGATGGAGGTGTGTTGGTGTGAAGTCAAAAACGGCGCCGCCCATGTTTTAAGAATCGCACGCCAAGATCTTTTGCCATCAATATTTATGCACAAATCTTTGACGGCCGAAATAGAGGAAATTTGGGCACCGACGAGAAGAAATTTGGGGCAGCAAATTTGGCTTTATCCTCTCACCCTCTATTATAAATAGAGGCTTCAAATCTGTAATCAATCAACCCATAACAAAGTGAAAAATAGAGAAAAAATGTAGAGTGATTGTAAATCTTTTTCTCATATTAGTGAAAGTTGTGTGCTCCGTGGACGTAGGTCATTTTTTTGGCCGATCCACGTATAATTTTTGTGTCCCTTTTGTGTTTGATTGTGTTGTGTGAGTAGTAAATTGCAAATCGATCCTAACAATTGGTATCATAGCAGGTTAGGAAAGTACTCACCATGAGAAATAATCACTGTCGTCATCATCACCATTCGTGAAGAACCAACACAACATTCTTCACCCACTACTTCCAGCCGTATCATCAACGGCTCCGCCAGCATAGTTCAAACCTCTTCCTGCGGCACCGTTCTCTAGCTCCTTACAAATTGATCATATATATATACATATATATGGAGGTATGATTTATTTGTTACTATATATAACAGATGACACGTATATTATATAGATAGAGATAGTTTGAGAGAGTGAGCGAGTCTTGAATTGAAAGTGAATTCAAGAGTGATTTTTGGAGAGTGAAAGACTCTTGACCGAAAATAGAGTGTTGTTTGTGGGAGTATTTTGAGGGAGTGTATCAAAGTTTGAGAAAAAAGACAAAAGTGGGAACAAACTTTTTGGGAGTGAAAAAAAAATATATATATATAATAGTGAGGTATTTGTTGGATTCGGTGAAGGGTATTGAATTCGTTTGAATTCAAAGTGTGGGTGGTTGTTTTATTTAATGAATGATGCAGACAAAGAATGAGTAAAAAATTTGAGTGGTGGAAAGTAGAAAAAGAGAAGAAAAAATAATTGAGTGGAAAATGGTCCAAAAGGTGATAAGGTGGGAGATATATATATTGTAATTTCTTTTGTGAATTTAGAAATTATATATATATATATATATATTCGGTCACTATTCATCCGGCACTGTTCATCCGACACTATTCCCAAATACGTTATTGTTCACAAAATAATTTTTGTGGAGCAATGACATCAACTTCAGAAGACAAGTCAACCATGATCGATAAATTTAACGGTACAAATTTTGCTTTCTGGAAAATGCAAATCGAGGATTTGTTATTTCAAAAAAATTTATTTCTACCGTTGGAAGGAGCGAAACCAGATACGATAAAAGAAGAGGATTGGAAAATTCTCGATCAGAAGACTCTCGGCACGATCAGACTGACCTTGTCCAAATCAGTAGCCTTCAATATCATAAATGAGAAGACGGCGAGGTCTCTCATGGACGCCCTTTCTAATCTGTACGAACAACCGTCTGCAACAAACCAAGTACATCTCATTAAAAGATTGGTAAATCTGAAGATGTCCGAAAACGGAAAGGTCAGTGAACATCTTAATGTTCTTAATAACATTGTTGGGCAGTTGGAATCAGTTGATATGCCAATCTCTGACGCAATGAAAGCGGCTTTAGTTCTAAGCCAATTACCAGAGAGTTGGAGCGACACAGTGGCTGCGATCAGTAACTCTTCAGGGAAAGAAAAGTTGTAGTATGATTCTGTGGTGAGTATGGTACTCACAGAAGAGATCAGAAGACAGACGTCAGACTCTTCTACCAGTAGCTCAACATTAAATGTTGAAAGTAGAGGCAGAAGTTCAAATCAGAAGAAAGGTGGAGGCTATGGGGCGTGGTCGTTCCAAGTCCAGAAATGGAAGATCACAATCTCGGAAACCCAGGAATTTCAAAGAAGTTGAATGTTGGAATTGCGGCAAGACTGGTCACTACAAACACCAGTGCAGATTTTCGAAAAGGGAACCGGAGAACAAGACTAAGGCAAACATTGTCTCAGATGAAGAATCAAATGATGCACTGATATGCTCTTTGGAGAGCAAGTCAGAATCTTGGGAGATAGATTCTGGAGCATCATTTCACGCCAGCTCAAGTCGAGAGCTCTTTGAGAGCTATGTACCAGGTGACCTGGGAAAGGTCTATCTTGAAGATGATCAACCCTGCAGTGTTGTTGGCAAGGGCGATGTACAGATCAAGATTAATGGATCTATATGGAAGTTAAAGGATGTGAGACACATTCCAAACTTAAGGAAGAACCTGATCTCAATAGGTCAGCTGACGAGTGAAGGTTATGTGACAACCTTCAATAATGAAGATTGGAAGGTTTCCAGGGGAGCTATGACAATGGCACGTGGAAATAAAAATGGTACACTCTACACAACTATCAGTGCTAACATGTCAATAACAATTGCAGAAAGCAAAGAGGATCAGAATCTGTGGCACCAAAGGATAGGTCACATAAGTGAAAAGGGGCTCAAGATTATGCACTCAAAGGGGAAACTACCAAACTTAAAATCAGTTAATATTGACTTCTGCGAGAGTTGCATCCTCGGTAAGCAGAAGAGGGTGAGTTTCCAAAGGAGTGGCAGAACCCTTAGAAAAGAGAAGCTTGAGCTAGTTCACACTGACGTCTGGGGGCCGACAAATGTCTCATCTCTTGGCGGAAAGTCTTATTTCGTGACTTTCATCGACGACCATTCTCGGAAGGTATGGGTTTATATTTTGAAGCATAAATCTGAGGTGTACGATGTGTTCAAGAAATGGAAAGCCATGGTGGAGAATGAGACAGACTTGAAGATAAAAAAGCTATGATCAGACACCGGATTTAAAAGGTTCTGCTATGAAAATGGTATCAGATTGGAAAGAACTGTGCCAGGTACACCACAACAGAATGACGTAGCAAAATGAATGAACCGAACATTGACTGAGAGAGCCAGAAGCATGCGGATACATGCAGGATTACCGAAGCAGTTCTGGGCATAAGCAATCAATACAGCTGCATACCTGATTAATCGAGGTCCATCAGTACCATTGGAATTCAGAATACCAGAAGAAGTATGGAGCGGTAAATAGGTAAAACTTTCACATCTAAAAGTTTTTGGTTGTGTTGCATATGTGCATATTAGTGATCATGCTAGGAGCAAGCTTGATCCGAAAACACAAAAATGCACTTTCATTGGATACGGCGAGGATGAACTTGGTTATCGGACCTGGGATGACCAAAACAAGAAGCTGATCCGAAGCAGAGATGTAGTATTCAATGAAAAAATAATGTACAAGGACAGACACAACAACCTCCAGTGATTCAGCACAGAGAGATCTTGTGTATGCCAAGTTGGATGATATTCCAGAAAGCAGTGAGGCACAACAGACAGCTGAGAGTTTTCAGCCAAAGGAACCTAGTGCAGAGAGCAATGCACAACAGAATGATCAACTGCAGTCTCCAACTCCAATTCCTGAACCTAGGAGGTCCTCCCGACCTCATATGCCAAACAGGAAATACATGAATTACTTGTTGCTCACTGATGGAGGAGAACCTGAATGCTATGAAGAGGCATGTCAAGAAGCAGATGCCAATAAGTGGGAGCTTGCAATGAAAGATAAGATGCAATCTCTTATCTCCAATAAAACATGGGAGCTAGCCAAGTTTCCGATTAGAAAGAAAGCTTTTCAAAACAAATGGGTGTACAGGGTCAAAGAGGAACATGATGGTTCCAAGAGACACAAGGCAAGGCTTGTAGTCAAAGGCTTCTAGCATAAGGAAGGAATCGACTACACCGACATCTTTTCCCCGGTTGTAAAACTGAATACTATTCGTTCAGTTATCAGCATTGTTGCAGCGGAAGATTTGCACCTAGAGCAGTTAGATATCAAAACTGCTTTCTTCCACGGTGACCTAGATGAGGAGATCTACATGCAGCAACCGGAGGGTTTCTCAGTCAGAGGCAAATAGAAACTTATGTGCAAGTTGAAAAGAAGCTTGTATGACTTAAAACAAGCACCGAGGCAGTGGTACAAGAAATTTGATGGGTTTATGCAGAGACATGGTTACAACAAATGCAACGCTGACCATTGTTGCTACTTCAAGAGGTTTGACACGAGCTATATCATCCTCCTACTTTATGTCGATGACATGTTAGTAGTTGGGTCTGACTTTGAAGAAATCAGTAAGTTGAAGAAGCAACTATCAAATGAGTTCGAGATGAAAGATTTGGGAGCAGCGAAGCAGATTCTTGGGATGATAATCAACAGAGACAAGCAAAAGGGTATCTTGCAGTTGTCTCAAGCTGACTACGTTGAACGGATTCTGAAAAGGTACAACATGAGTAATGCTAAGCCAGTTAGCACACCATTGGCTAGTCACTTTCGACTATCCAAGGACCAGTCTCCCAAAACAGACGAAGATAAAAACTTCATGGTTAAGGTACCTTACGCCTCAGCTATCGGAAGTTTGATGTATGACATGGTATGCACAAGACCAGATATTGCATATGCAGTGGGAGTTGTTAGCAGATTTATGTCCAATCTAGGAAAGACGCATTGGGAAGCAGTAAAGTGGATATTGAGATATCTACGAAGTACCACGAACAAATGCCTTTGTTTCGGAAAAGGAGAAGTGAAACTACATGGGTGTGTAAATTCAAATTTTGCTAGAGAGATAGATCACAGAAGAAGTACTACTGGGTACATTTTTACAGTAAGTACTTCAACAGTTAGTTGGGTTTTGTGGATACAAAAGATTGTAGCGTTATCTACAACAGAGGCAGAGTACGTAGCTGTGACAGAGGCCAGCAAAGAAATTATATGGTTACAAGGTCTGTTAGCAGAATTAGGATTCAAGTAAGAGAAAAATGTTTTGCACAGTGATAGCCAGAGTGCAATACATTTGGCAAAGAACTCAGCATTTGATTCGATGACCAAACATATTGGACTTCGTTATCACTTTATCAGATCATTATTGGAAGATGGGGTGCTGACACTTGAGAAGATCCAAGGTAACAAGTATCCAGCGGACATGCTGACCAAGACAGTAACTACGGAGAAACTGAAGCTATGTTCAGCTTCAGTTAGTCTTTGAGACTGAAGACGGAAATGAGCACACAACTATTCATTAATAACAGATGGAGCGTTCTTTGACTCAAAGTGGGAGATTGTTGGTGTGAAGTCAAAAACGGCGCCGCCCATGTTTTAAGAATCGCACGCCAAGATCTTCTGCCATCAATATTTCTGGACAAATCTTTGATGGCCGAAATATAGGAAATTTGGGCACAGATGAGAAGAAATTTGGGGCAGCAAATTTGGCTTCATCCTCTCACCCTCTACTATAAATAGAGGCTTCAAATCTGTAATCAATCAACCCACAATAAAGAGTGAAAAACAGAGAAAGAGTGTAGAGAGCGATTGTAAATCTTTTTCTCATATTAGTGAAAGTTGTGTGTTCCGTGGACGTAATTCATTTTTGGGCCGAACCACGTATAATTTTTGTGTCCTTTTTGTGTGTGATTGTGTTGTGTGAGTAGTAAATTGCAAATCGATCCTAACAGTGTGGAGAGATTGCTTTGTTGGCGCTAAGGCTCGAATTCTTGGAAGGCTGCACCCCTTTGTCTTTGATGGTCCCTCTAGTTGGAACGGGGTCACCATTATTTTGACGAGATTGAGTCCACTATTAGCACCTTCAAAGATATGTTTATTTCTTCTTTATTCTATTGGATCATAGGTATATGTTGTACACCCATAGAGGGAAAATTATATTTTTAGACTCTTTCGGACCGCAAGGCTTTTTTCTTTTCCGTGTATATGGGATGTGTTCCCATGTGAGCATATTTCTTTTATATTTCTTATTTATCAAAAACAAAAACAAAAAAAAAAAAGAGAAGAAAATGTACAATGGGCATTTTCTTTCTTGAAAATAAAAACAGAAATAAAATGCCCCTTTGAAATACCTATGACAGTGTTTGGAAAGTAGTGTTTGTATTCTTGTCCAAAAAAATAAATAAAAATGAAACAAGAAAAAAATGAAAAGTAACAAGAAAAACTTGTACTTAAAAGAAATCAAAGATGGAAAACGTAAGAACACAGCACCATGATGAATCCATTCTGTAGAAAGAGTCCGTGGCAATCTAAAACACAATGACTTATTTCCCATTGCCCTATTGGCATTAGTCTTTAATCCAACAAATAAAAGTAACCACTATTTTATACTTCTCTTGTTTTGTGCAGTCACTCTAGTTCTACCAAAAGGGTAGCCACAAGGCCCAAACCACGTTGATTCTATATAAAGAAAAAAAACATTATATATAGCATACCAAACCCCATTAGTCTCAGCAAACCTTGGTCAATGTGAAATTTCACCTTCAATGTAGCAATTATCTAGCAAAGAACTGAAAGAATATACAATAAAATTGAAAAGTTACTTGTCACTTACAATACAATTGTTACTTCAGATTGTTACATGCAGTGAATTTAATACTCTTTACTGCCATCAAATTACACTGATCCTTTGGAACAAAACTGCAAGTGTCGTTTATAAACCTGCACACATAACATTTCAATCTATTTTATAAAACTTTTAGAATGAAATCATGAACTGAATTTATTTTGACAGATATGTCAAAGGTCATCAGCATTTGTTGTTGTCTAGAAACGATTTCAACCTGTCTAAGAATCACTAATGCTGTGTTTAGTTTGGTACATAGGAATGCAGTGGAATGAAATGGTCATCATTCATTCTATTCCTTAGGTTGACACATGACTAAGTTAATGAATAGAACGATGAAGCGCGTTTTGGGAGATAATTGTTTAAAAAAACTTACTAGACTCGTTCCATCCATTCTTGGGTATCAAATACAGCCTAAGAAACTCGAAACCAGTTGTTTTCTTCATTTCCCTACTCATAGAAAAGACTTGCTAAGCTTTCAGTAAATCCAAGTTATAGAAGTAAGATTCCTTTACTTTACAGAACAAACCCCTTTTTAGCATTGATAAACAAAGACATTAATCATTTCAAAAAGACCTAAAAGGAAATTTGAATAGATTACCATGTGTATATTGTTGATCTATCCTAGATAGCGAAGCAAGACTCCATCGTTTCCAAGCACAAAACCATTTTGATCATTGATAAACCTGCATTGCATCAGACAAATTCAGAAATCAAGAACTAGCATATTTTTATGTGTTTACGGTGAATGCTTCTATTTTGAATACTTAACGTTGATGTAATAATCATGTGCAACTGTAACAGTTACGTGTTAATATATGATCTCAGAACATTTCCAAAGCCCGTTTTTTTTTTTATCGGAACTCATAATTTATTGATGCCCTTTTGGGTGAGAAACAGATGAACAAAAAGAAAATTTAAACCAGATACTACAATTCTGGCCGGACAGTCATTAACGTTTATGACTTTGTAAGCTTCCATTTGTCCCAGACTTGCAGGCAAAGTACTGTTGCTCAAAATTTAAAATATATGCAGATTTCAAGGAGTTGAGTTAGAAATAGCTGCAAAAGAATAGGTTGACACTATACTACTTGAAAGATCTTAAAACTAATCATTCAAATAATTAAACCAAGATCAAGTTTGTTGGAGGATCAAGCTCACTTTACTGAATAGAGATTGGCAGCAATATTATCAGCTGCTCTGTCTCGAATCCATGTCTTGCCACCATTGCTGGTTCTCAGCAGAATCCCACTGCCCCCAGCTGCCCAAGCCTCTTCCTGTGCAATGAAATCAGTTGGAAAATGAATAGAATGAGAACAAGAACAATGAATGAAAACAATCTATTCTCCTTTCTGCATATATTCTTAGAAAGGTAGACAAAGATCAAAATTCGAAACCCAATCATTATAGACAACTTAAGAGGCCTAGAAAATCTCGAAGTTCGTCCATGTCAGGCATTTACGTCCAAAGTAGATCTCGATTGGTGAATACATTTAGAACAACTCACTTTTTTTTATTCTCTTAAATGTATCTTATAATGCAGAAAGTTGGATCAGGTATGTATAGAGAGCAAAATATATACACCATGCAAAGCACACAAAGATAGAAAAATTTGAAATGGAAAACCCCGTAAGGACCAGACCTAGTCCATGCAAACCAAAATGCACTATGCAAGAGAGAAAGTACAGTCTATTAAGGTTAATAGACTCTACTCCAAGAATCTCCAAGTTACCTCTTGACTCTAAAGACTCCAAACTCTCCCCTGAAAGTCACAAGGCAGCTCTTCTGCTCATCAACAGAATGTGCTTCTCACGAATATGCTTCTCTAGTGATTTCATTTACCAACAATAAACTGTCTGGACATAACTGAACCATCTCAATGGAGCCTTCCTGATGCTAATTCCATTTATAATAGCTATTGTATGCCAAAAATGTGCATTTCTGATTTTATATCTGTATGCCAAAAATGTGCATTTCTGATTTTATAAAGCCTGTGTTCTTTATATGACAACCCAATGGTGATGGAATCAAATGATGATTGCTACGGTGATTCATCACCAAAAAACAATTTTCCTTACATATTTAGGTTGTTCTTTTGAGATAATTACTGGAAAGAAATGATGATTCAGATAAAATGAGGACATGCAATGAATTGACAATTTTTGGAACAGGATCGGAGCCCCATATGAAAGAGGTAATTGATCAATACCTATATACACACAGACTTTTCTTTAAGCAACCAAGTAAAGCACCTTTAACTCCGACTTGAACTCTTAACGTCAATGAGCCAGTGGATGAGAGTTTTGGTTTTGTATGGAGTTTTTGTAATTTGGAAGGATGATATTGATATCTTTTGTTCAAAAGAGCGAGCTAACCAACGAAATAACTTAAATTACTAATAGTGGTGAATCTCTCTAACAAAGAAAGAGGCTAGTGCTTGATTGTAGATAGTAGACCTATACAACATCAACTTTCAAGGTTGATGGTTTTCAATTAATTTTTGGTGAGTCATATAGAATGAGGAAATATCATGTTCACAATTCATGGAACAGGATTGGAGGCCCTAATGAAAAGAGGTATTTAGGATCAATACCTATACACAGAGCCCTTCCTTAAAGCAACCAAGTCGAGGGTGGTTGGACTTATTATATTAATAATAAAAAATTAAAAAAAAAGCACCTTAAAAAATTGGCTTGAATTCTTAACACCAATGAGGCATTGAATGCAAGTTTTGCTTTTGTATGGAGGTTTCGTAATTTGGAAGGAAGATATTTATATTTTCTATGAAAAAAATAAAAATGCGAGGTAATCACTGTAAAAACATACATTACTAATAGTGGTGAATCTCTCTAACAGAGAAAGAGGCATGTTCTTGATTGTCGATAGGATCTACATAAATGCATCTTCTATGTTAATAGTTCAATTAATTTGTGAACAGTACTTTAGCTTAAAATATATCGACCAGCTAAAAAGGGTCGAAGAAGCGAAGACTGTCATTGCTAGCAAAGTAACTTGCTGGAACTAGGCAAGACCACCAGCCTCTTACTTCCCTATGCCCCAGTTTGTGCCATCTCTTTACTTTTGTTTATTTTTTCTTTTTGGTAAGAGGAAGCATTCCATATAGACACCATTTGGACTCATGGTTACCACATATACCTTTGATATCCACAATATCAAGCAAACCAGTGATATCGCTTAAACCAGGACCCAGACTTGAGTCCTCGAGGTAGTAACCCTAGACCCAAACTTTTTTTTTTGAATGGTAAGAAACGCACACACCACACACCCAAAATGCCTCCTAGGAGGCTCGAACCCCTCATCTTTCCCAATTTGGGGGTGAGGTTATACCATTACACAAAAGGTGCGCTGGTTCATGTACCCAAACTATTTATTATTTTTTTAATGTTAAGGAACTCACACACCCCCACACTAGCCCTATAAGGCTCGAACCCCAGACCTCTCCCAATTTTGGGGAGGAATGGAAATACCATTAGACCACAAGGCCATTGGTACCTGGACCCAAACTTGAGACCTCAAGATACCCTTGCCGAGCAATCCTTGCGGCTTCAGTATATGCCCTCTCTTCTGCTTTATTTGAACATATAGATATTAATATATACACCCCAATAGTAGCACATAAAGATGACACTAGTATATGCCTTGTATACAGGTGTATAGATATGCTCCTATATACATCTTTCTCCATTGCTCGTGTTTGCACCGTGTCTTATGTACTTTTCCATTTTCACTTTATTCCTCTGAAAATCTATATTCATGTTACATAAGCTATTTTCAATGTAGAAAAATCAAATATTTTTTTACAAACGGTTCTAACACATGAAATTCTGAATATACTTCTGAAAAATGCTTTATGCCAAAAGGAAAATGGAGCATAAATAAAAAGTAGATAATGTCAAAACTCATGCACATATAAGCAAATATGCGAAAGGGTATTTTCCATATTTAAAATTCTATGAAAGAACAAGTGGAAGACTCATGTCATGCATACAATCTGCACAAATGCACGAATATATTTATTCATAAACCTTTTTGTCATGAATACTGAATACACAGACTTGTAATATTCAACTAGTATGCATGGTTCATAATATTGGTGCCACTTATCTATGTGTCAACCCAGTGTTTCATTCTCGCATGAAACACATCGCCATAGATTTTCATTTTGTTCGTGACAAGGTCGCCAATGGTGAATTGCAGGTATCTCATGTTTCCACCAAAGACCAACTTGCAGATGCTCTAACAAAACCACTCTCGACAGCGACTTGAGTTTCTTAGTCCCAAACTTGGTGTTGCTCAACGGTCCACCAGTTTGCAGGGGCATGTTAGAGAAATCACAAGCTGATTATTTGGGATTTCAATGAGCTGATTACTTGGGATTTCTCTTTATATACTTAATTATGTTTATAGATTATATTGTACAACTCTCCTTGAGTTTAGGAATTGATGCCGTGTAATTAATATTTTCTATTTCCATTATGATTATAGTATGTATAAATAAGATACAAAAGTAATGGAAAGATTTGAGCTTTTCCAAAACCTTTCTGTGTGTTAAAGTTTATAAAGCTGATTATTTGGGATTTCAACGATTTCTCTAACACTATCTCATGTAATTAAACAATTCATCTCAAAGGAGTTGAGCCTAGATCATTGGCATAGGAGACACGTTCTCACACTCAATCAGGACAGATTAGGAACATTTTACCACCATTAATAATGACTGCAATGTTACCTTAGAACGATATCCAACATCAAGAATGCCAAATCCACGACTTTGTACTGGAATTTCTTCAAACTCCTCTGTTATCTGGAAATGTAAGAAGTCAGTTGGACCTCTCATATATATATATATATATATAATAGAATAAATAAAGAAAAAGAAATATGTTGATGTTAACCAAACATCAACAGACCTTTTGGGCACTACAAGGTTCATGTAAGAAGAGAATTATAGAATATAAGAAGCAAACTTGACTGCAGAATGAAATTGTAACATTCAATTGATTAATTTCACCCAAGTATTGAGATAAGGATACCTCACTTTAGGCAGTAAGTGGAAACGTCGCATTTTGTTGATTCAAAGAGTTGTTTGTGACACCTAAACTTAGCCTTGCCTTAAATAGGGGCATTTCAATTCATGGCAGAGACCTAGGGGTTCAAGATATCGGAAAAATATTGACTTCAAAGTTTAGATTGGCATTCTTGGGTTTTAAAAATAAAATTTGAAGAAACAATAGTGTCAAATTTTATGACAAGGGAGGTCAGTGTTACTCAAACAAAAAATAGAGGGGAGGTCACTGTTGTTTTCTAAACGTGAAGGGAGGTAACTGTTAATTGAATGAACTAGTATAACCAAGTCCTTTAAAAATATTACATTTCAAAAAACAATCCATCCATAAACTTCAATTATTTAATTTCACCGAGTATTGCAATAAGGATACCTAACTTTAGGCAATGAGTAGAACCGTAGCATTTTCTGCATTTAAAGAGTTGTCTGTGATACCTAAACCTAGCCTTACGTTGAATAGGGGCTTTCAATTCAATGGCAGAGACCTAGGGGTTTAAGATATCGGTAAAATATTGAATTAAGAGTTTAAAATGGCATTCTCGGGTTTAAAGTAAAATATTTTGAACAAATGAAAAATGTCAGAATTTTACAACAAGGTCGGTCAGTGTTACTCAAACTAAAACTAGAGGGGTGGTCACTGTTGTTTTTTGAACGTGAAGGGAGGTAACTGTTATTTGGCCTTTCATGAGGGGAGATAAATTGAATTATCCCCGTTATTTTGTTCAAAGCGGCTACTTCAAAATCTAACCATAGTCTGGAACAGCAAGGCCCAAGCATTTAGTTTTAACATTCAATTAAGCAATAATTCAGAATTCACTACTAGAATGTAATCACAAATATTCTAACATAAGGAACACTGGAAAATATTTCAGGTCTACCTACCCCTGTGCCTTTGCTGAGATAAAGTCCCCCGCCACGTACAAGAAGCCAAAGACCACCATCGGCTCTCCATCCCATGTTCTGAATTCTTCTTGCAACAGCCCTGTTATGTGGCTGCCAGTATGGCTGAAAAATAAATATAATTACCACTTATCAGTGACCATAGATTGGCTAACGCAGATCATGTATACTACCAGCATAGTACAATGAAATTTAAAATGAAACAGAAGGCTTCTATATTAAACAGCAAAGAAGATCATGAAGCTGTAGGGAAATTAATATTACATCACACCAAAAATGAAACCCGTAATTGACATCACAAAAAATATTCACCATAAGTAAGATACAGAATAACCAAGGAATCCAAATTGCTTTAAAAATATTTCAATGCTATGCTACAGTACATGGACGAGCGATGAAATCAGCACAAGATTGAACGAAGTACATGACAGAGGCTGACTGTCAATAATAACTGAGGCATTACATTAGCACAGCAATCAGGTTCACTGTAACCATTTATTGATTGATTTGGGGTGATGGAATGATTCAATTTTTTTCTTTGAAAATATGTAACTGAACTGCAGTAGTTAGTGGCAATGGCACCTTCTAGCACAGTGAAGGCTCCTTACAGTTGCAAAGCACATGGCATGCTGTTACATCATTGGTCCTCTAATGCACAATCCACCACTTCATTGGTGTTGTTAGGTATACGAGTCACCACATAAAACTTGGTTGTATGGACTCAAAGTCTCATGAGTCATACCAGTACAAACATTGAAGTCTACACAGAAAGAAATCTGCATGCTTGATCACAAATCTAGGGCACAGGTAAATGAACTTGGAAAGAAATTAGATAAGTGAGTTATATTTATTTTATATATGTATAAACACACACCTGAGTGGGGCTCAAAATGTTGTTCTAAACTTGTTTTTCAGAGAGTTGATTTTTGAACATGTAAATTTATGATTTTTTATGGACAAAAGCATGTATAGATGGAAGGGCTCTCCAGTAGACTTCAGTGATAGGTAGATCGTCTGAATTATCCCCAATACATATGGGCTCTATATAAAAAAATTCACGTCCTGAAATCCGAAAACCCGGTTCTCGAGGAAAAGGAAAAAAAGAACAAAGAAAAAATGGAAACCGAATCTGGAACACGGCTGTTAATGTCTTTCAGAAATACACGAAAGCAAAATAAAAAAGTGTCGACCCTCACTTGAAATCCCAAACGAAATCATCACTCATCTCTAGAAAACAACATTGATTAAGCTTCACATCCATGAGAAGAAAAGTAAGGATCACGGATATAATCCGCCCATCAACGTACCCATCTAGTGTCTCAAAATCATTATAGAGCCTCATCTTACAAGCCCCTGCGAAGTCCCCAACCTCAAACATCCCACTATAACTACCTGAACACAAGTAAAAACAATTTCACTATTATTTCATTGCTTATGTGATTATGTGATTCAATACAAACTATTGGGAATGACTACAACAAACTAAAATTCAACTCCAATTCAAGGATCTCCTACCATAACTTTTGCTAAAAGTAACCTAAGCACAGAGGGTAATGAATGTAGCAGAATATATCTACTACCAACATTGATCAAATGAAGTTGTGGTAATATTAAAGGACAATAACTATAAGGCACGTCAAAACAAATCTTTACTATCCCTTAAATTTAAATGCTTAAAGGCAAGAAAGCCTCCTTGACTCATATCAGCTCTGCATGATAAAATTACAAGGAAACCCTTGCAGAAGTAAATAAAGAATCTTACTTGTCCTGGCTCCCAAGTCAAGTAGAAGTTTCCGCGGCTTGAAACAGCAACATAATTTCCTTCTGGGGAGCGATTGACAGTATTGAAAGTGCCTGTATAGTAACTTGCACCACTAATACCACTTGAAACTGTTCTGCAAGAGCAATGAAGTATGTCAATATTATTCTAAACTTCTAAAACATATGCAACTACCATAGCACAAGTTTCACCCATTACTGGATCCCCTTCTTGAAGGTGGAATTACTTCCCTACCTCTTCTGCACTGAGGTAGGGAAGTATATTGAGGGTTGGATAAACATTTTCTGGAGGTAGGTCTATATTTAGATAAACAAATCTCTTCTCATTTGTGGAGGTAGGTCGGTGTTGGCCAAACCATATTGCCTTGTTTTCGTCATGTTTCCTGATTGTTAATTGGTTTGCAATTGTTTGTCGTAACAAATTGGTATCAAGACCAAAGGTGAAGGAGATCCAAAAGGAAAACGAGGAGCCTCAATCAGTGTGCTAACATTTTTATGTGGTTCGTAGAGTCAATCTGTTTGTTTGATCATGATGGTCCATATATACTGATGGGTTTTATGGCATGAAGCTTGAGTCAAGGTTTAACTAATCGAGTAGTGAATAGTGTTCTCAATCACACTTTTGCAGAAGGATCCTAACATCTTCGCATGCAATCAAGGAAAAGGATGAACTAACACCTTCGCGGAAAGTGCATAAATCTGATGGGGTCACAATGACAGTTCATAGGAAGAAGTCCCTAAAGAGTGATTTGGTTTTTGTTCAAGATCAAAGGTGCAATAAATTTTGGAAGCGATGATTAACTGTATGAAATTTGAGCCAAGGTGGAGACTGTTAGGACTTGTGTCACAGATTCCTAGTTCATTTAGGTTTATATTTTAGAGTTGTATCATGTTATCTTGTTAAAGTCTTGGGCTCCTAGGAATTGTGATCATTTCCTAACAAGGAATTCGGTTTGCAGCTCTATAAAGAGGTATTGTGGGTTGAGACACATGAAATTTAAAGAGATGCAGTATAAGGTGGTAGAGAAACAACGGTGACAGTAAGGGTGAGTAGATAGGCTGCTCATGGAGGGGTACATAGTGAAAAGGCATGTAAATGGTTTGGCTACTCTAGTCTTGCAATATCTTTATGAATCATAGTGGAATATCTTCTCATCCGTGGATGTAGAAACAATTTTGGCCGAACCACGTCATATCTTGTATTTGTGTGTGATTGCTTTCATAACTTTGATTGGACCTCTGTGTACATGTGATTCCTATTGTCCCGACAATTACATTTGCAACATATCTCATGAGTCTTTGATGAACATTCTATCTGTGAGAATTATAAAAAATCAGATTTCATTTCATTTCTAGCCTCTACACTTGTTCCATGATTGATAAAAGAAACGGTTACAGTTCTAAATTTATTTTCAAAGGAAAGTCTTCTTTGGAATTTCGGAAATTCCAAGTTTACATCTTTGAATCTAGATTTCATTTCTCAAATTATTATTTTATTCGGGAGGTATGACTGAATAGAGATGAATATTTGGATTCATAGAGTATGCTACTCTAAAGACATAAGATTGTTATTCCCTAGTTAAATTTTGAATATAGGGTTCTCATTTTGATGTTTGTGATTGCAGGCATTAACTGTCTTCTAAAACCGACAATGCAATTGTTTTCCGTGATTTGGAATTATGTGTTTGTTTCATTATTTGTCACATTAAGAAAGTACTATCCATTGTATATTATTTATTTTCTCCAACCATATTGAAGATATCGTAGATCTATAATCTGTTAGATAGTCACCTATTAAGAGTAGCTGACACAGTCTCCTGTATAGCAGCTCTCCAGTTGTAGCCCCTGTTTGATGTAATATATATAGCCCCTTCGTCAGTTACCATCTCAGCACTCTTCTCTCCAATTGCCTTTATATATACCTGCAAATGCCATAAATAATGACAGTTCAGAAAAGCAGTCATGAAGTAAATGTTTGAATGTGCCTGCAAGGAAATCAGGTAGTTTCTAATACCATGCTGTAGACATAAAATGATGAATGCTAAGTTCCATCAGAAATCTTGAAAGAAAAAGATTGATCACACCGGCTGAGCAATGCAGCTATGATACTGATACTGTAGCCCAATGGAAGATCCTCTTAGAACCTTTTCGTGTACTATCCTAATAATTGAAAAACACAAATGGAAAGTTCTATATATTAGGGCACACATAAGTCTCTTCACGTTCATATTTTTCTTTCTTTGTTCTATCAAGCCCATGCATCGGTCCTACATTTAATTTGGGCTCTTAACATCCCCATCGCTCATAAGGGTATACGTGATGTTAGCTGGAACATAGGTTGTCCTAAGATGTTCAGTGAATAAGAGAACTTGGCACACTGTATTATTACATATATTAAAATCGGGTATGATGACCTATAAATCATATAATTAAATCCCATGGAAGTTATAATTGTTGGAGCTCCAACCACCAGATGAATGATAAGGATAAGCACTTAAAAGAGGTACATCCCTTATATGCTAGCTCCCATTTTTATAGCCTTTCCCTTTTTTATTCTTCTCATGAATAAATCTCTACCAATATTTATAAGTGATAGCTCTTGATGTGTGATGACCCATTTAATTTATTCTTCTCCAATGTAGCTATCTATAGATACATTTCTATCCAATAATCTCTATGCTCAATCTATATCAAACTAGTCGACAGGAATACAAGAAACGGAACTTTTTTGGCTCATTAAATTTAGGGTTCTGGGACAAAAAAGTTATGAGATTTGCACTTTTTTCTCTTTTGTGATAATCACTAATGTATTTAATGATGTTAAAATGGGGAACGGATCCATAACTACACTACAGCTGAAGCAAAAAAATACCTAAGGATTCATGAAACCCAAAATATCAACTATCTACCCCAACCAAAATATAAAAATACAACTTACAATGAGATATTTCAAAGCCCCAAAAGAAGGCTGCATAAAACAAATTACCTATTTGGGACTTGAGAACTCACTGAAACATTCCAGAGCCTCTTTCAAGGCGGCACTGTTCATTCAGCAAATTCCAACTTATTTTCCTCATTTCCTTCCAACTTTTTGATAAGCCTCAGTTAAGTAGTTACATCAAACAAATTAATGGTCTATAAAACCAAAAACTACTTCACTTGTTACAAAATCATGAAAAAGATCAAACACATGAGGGAATGATTAGTTATTCTGTTTCTTATTCTACTCGTTGTTCTTGCTACAATAAAACCAAAATTTCCAAAGGTGACCCAGTAAGAATAAATGGAAGAAATCAGTTAAAATTAAGATCAAAATCTGTTCAACTACAAGGTAGATTGACAAACAAATCTGGCAATCAAAACATAAAAGCTTACCATAAACTAACAAAGTACATTTAGAAACTCAGCAGTACCCTTAAGTTCCATGGTTAAATACAAAAGAATTCTCTTTCGGATTGCTCATTGGCCCATTTTCTAGATTGTAGTGTTCCTTTTAAATTCATCCATTATTAATTCAGTCTTGTCAAGAACAAGGTTCCACCAAGAATTAAAATATCACTTAAAGTTAAGAAAGAAATATTAACAATATAGATATAGTGAGCAATAATCTGACTATTATTAAAACTATAACAAACAAGGCTTTGTAAGTTGAAGCTTACCATATCACCGGGAAGTTGTGCACTTAAGGGTATCCTCCCCCAGCTTTCTCCGGCATCGGCAGTGTACAATAAAATTGCAGGTTTTCCAACAATCCATCCTTCCTTCCCTTTAAAGCTGATACAATTAAATCTGTAATTGAAATCTTCATCTTCAGCAGACGGTATAGAACGTGGAGCCCAAGTTTTCCCCCCATCTTTTGTCTCCAGAATAGTTTGTCTGGTCCCCAACAAGAAGCCTACCGAGCCAACATATTGTCAAATATTCTTTATTCGAATTGAGCAAATAAGAGAATGCTATTATCTAAAGATCCCATATGAATGCCAAACTGATCAACTCATATGACAAAATATATATATATATATATGTATGTATGTATCCACAGTTGTGATATAAGAGAAAACTTATACAGGAAACTGAGGGCTTGACCAATGACCACTACCCAAAAATTCAAATTTCAATAATTTCACATTATTGCAAGTATGCATGCCCAGCCATTGGGTTTTCTATTGGTAAAAATTGAGCCACTGTGACTCATTAGACAGTCTATAATAGACTCAAGAGAGGTGTAAAAAGGTGAAACAGGTCTAAAACAACTAGTACACAACGAAAAATAACATCCAGTTGAGGAGAAAACTGAGGGATAAACAAAGCAAATTTGAATCACGTGGTCTATATTGGTTTTGTTTTTTTAAATAATTAAAAACCCAACTATTCCTTTTGGGTTCAGTTCAGTGATAGTCCCTATAGATGTGATTTACGTATATGATTGGTGATTGCGGTCATTATACTTGAAGTGTGTGTATATCATTTTTTCTACCATCAATTCTAACATAATTCCCGCAATTTCAAAACCCACAAAAAAAAAATTAAATAAAGAAAGAAACCCAATAGCTAAAACTTGATTGAAATCTTCAAATTTACTGAAATTTTGAAAAACACAAACAGCTAAGTGCAAAATGGAAGTGAAATAGGAATACCATGAGTGGGGTCATCAGGAACGAAAGCGATGTCAAGGAGCACCACACCAGGGTCTATGGGTAGAAAAACCCTCTCCCATTCCGACAGAGCTTCTTCGGCCTTGGCGGGCCGTTGGCCGCCGCCGACCAGTGGAGTCAGAGACAAGGAAACGGCGGCGGTTTCGGCGATGAAATGGCGGCGATTGCGAGATGGGTTTCGATCAATAGAGGCTCTAATGCGAGTGGAAAAGGAGGGCGTCTTGTAACGAGAGGTAGGAGATGGTGTGAGTGCAATTATTGGGTTGGAGTTGGAGCAGTCTGTGAAGAGTTGGAGAGTCGCCATTTTTTCTGTGTGTGTTTCTTATCCGAATGGTTGCTCTAACGGCTTCGCGGGAGGTTTCAAGCGTGGCCAAATCCTAGTGGTGGATAGTGTTGATATAAACTCATATGCAGACAAAAAATTTATTAATTTTTTATTATATATTCATAGAATTTAGGGTTATTATCGTAAAACCCAATACAATCGTATTTGTATCAAATACCTCCCCCGGTCAAATCCACTAACAGTGATGACGTGGCATGAAAATTCATCTGAAAGTGGATTTTTCTTCCCTAAAATGCCCTTGTTATGTTATTTCTCTAATTTGTGGACCAAAATGCCCCATTTAGAGTTCTCCATTTTTTAAAATTTCTCCTTAACAAGGAAATGGGTCTATTTTATGTTACAAAAAAATTGCAAAGATAATTTTTTTCCATTCTCTTGTTGCATTCCCAAAATTGGCCTAAAAAAATATTAGATTGCTACTCCACCACTTTATTTTGCAGCATTTTATTTGTTTTAAGAGCAATATTAGCTCTGTTTAGTGCACCTGTTTTATTAATACCACATTTTCATACACAAACTAATTGTCTATCACAAGCATAAATTGTACCCCATTTAAATCACAATTGTTCATAAAATTACCAACACCAAAATTCAAGTACTGTTTTGAAAATAAATCCACCAAAACAGATTACATTCTCCAAAATCCCAAAACATAGAAAAACAATGGACTTCAATTGAAAAACTCCATTCCACCACTATGCCAAATCCTGTTCAAAATCACCAAAAAACATGGCAATAAACTCTTGTGCATATTTAATCCACAATATATTTATATACTTATTCAAATACCTATTTTACTCCTCAGGAACAGTGTCACTCCCACCAGTATCTCTCCCACTGCCACCACCTATTCCAATACCAGAATTCCCCCCCACCAATACTCATTTGCAATGGGGGTCTACCTCCTTTACCCTTACTCTTTTTCCGAACTGCTGTAGTGGCCTCACATCTCCTTACATTGTGTCCTGGTTGCAAACATTTCTTGCACCTTAGTTGTTTTTTTACCACTTTTAGGCTCCTCACTTTAGTGTTCTGATTCCATTTTTTGCAGGCCTTCCAGGTCGAATTCTGTGTGGAGGTGGTAGCATTGGGTCAGTCCCAATTTCTCTTTTCATATCTCTCAAAGCCACAGGGGTAATCACATGTGCATAACACATCATGAATGTATCATTGTGGTAGTAATGACTCACATAGGATTCTAGATCTTCTCTCCTAAACAGTGCCACTGCCACTGCATGCTTGCATGGGATCCCACTCCATTCCAATAATTACAACTACATGTTTTATCAGCCACATTAGCATAGTCACTAACCCCCGCCTCATGATAGGATATGTTATCAACTTGGTACTTGTCATTTCCAGCATAATCAGTATGTAAATCCCTCACATCTATTGAAATTTTCTCCAACTTTTTCTTAATAACAGGACACAACAAACCATCAACTTTCTCCATTTTCTCCTTCATGGTTTGTAACTTGTTCATTAACTGAGTCTAATCCTCTCAAACATGTATATTAAAGGCTTATTCCTTGCCTTCCCAATGTAGCTATTGAAAGACTCACACATATTATTAACACACAATGAACACTTACTCCTCCAATTATATTCATATCTTGCCCATACTGCCCTAGGTATTTTCATCAACCAATCACGGGCCTTCTTGTCCACCACCATCATTTTTTGCATGTGCAATTCAAACTCTGCCCTAGTATAGGTTGTTGCTGCATTCCAAAACAAACACTTCAACCTTATACCCTTGTAAGTGCGCTTAAAGTTCTCATATAGGTGTTTGAGGAAGAACCTAAGGTCTGCCCCTAGGTAGTTTTGCACAAATGTTTCAACTAAACCCTATAAAACAAGCTTTAAGTTAGTTATAAACTCTTAAATTATCAAAACACACATATAAACATAAAATGTAGCATTGTAATACCTTTTGTCTGTCTGATATGAAGGTGAATTGGTCATACCTCCCAACAAGCCCAAACAAATTCTGCAAAAACCAATCCCAAGAGTCCTTACACTCTGACTGAACTTGCCCAATTGCAATAGGAAATAATCCATTATTTGCGTCCCTCCCAATAACATACAAAAGATGCCCCCCATAAGGCCCTCTAAGAAAACAACCATCTAAACCAATAAATGGCCTACAACCCTCTTTGAAACCTCTCCACATAGCCTCCAAAGACCAGAACATCCTATAAAAGGATACTCCTTCATCACTATATGTCGTTGTCCCTACATGGGCTACACTTCCAGGATTTTATTCCAATATCAATCCACAATAATCTCTAGACCTTTTAAACTGCTCCTCATAACTTCCCTCTATGATTCGCAAAGCTATCTGTTTTGCATTCCTCACCTTTTGCCGACTAACGTCAATATTAAGGTCCTTTTTCTCTTGCAAAGTACTAATGGAACAATTTGGATCTACTATATATGACTTTAGAACCAAAGGTACTAGCAATAAACTCTTGTGTAACCTGACTATTCACCCTCACACCACTACACTTGTGCTTGTTATTGAACCTTCTGATTTCGAAAGAGTCATCACAAGTGTTCTCTGATGGATGAATGTTCCACCCACACTGTGCTTTGTAAACAACTGTCACTCTATCTCCATCATTTCTACTAAACTTTAAATCAAACTTCCCTTTTATTGCAATGTACCTCAATGCTTTCCTAAAATCAGAAGCACAACCAAACTTCATTCCCACTACTAGCTCATTCACTCCATAGTCCTTGAGAAGATTGAAATCATTACTAGGTCAGTGTGCTAAGCCTTTTTCTCATCTGAATTAGCTAAACTTATCAACTCCTCACTATCTTGATACTTAGAGTCCTTGTCACTGGACTCATACTCATTTATTAGCTCATTGGCAAAACCCACATCATCATTTTCCCTATTATCATTTTCCATATCATCCCTTACATCAAAACTTTCATCATGCAAAAAGCTGTCATCATAGAAATCTATGTTTCCACCATCCTCATTTCCTTCATGATTTTCACACATAATTATATTAGTTGTATCAAAATTGAAAATAGGTTCACCTAAAAGAATAATAATGCTGCATTTTAAAAAGTAATTATCAACACAACTAAAATAGCAAGAAAAATTCTAATTTCACCAAAACAATAAATAATAATAACTTTTTGTAAAAACAAAATAGTAAATAATACCTAAAAACCCTAGGGGCCTGATTGGTTGGTGGACTTGTCTTGAATTTTCTGGTCTTGTCTTGCATTGTTTTAGACCAGAGCATGTTTGGTAAGACTGGTTTAAAAAATGCAAAACAAGATCACTAAGACCAAAACCCCAAAAAATCAAAATTTCCAAACCAACAAAATGTTGGTTTTTGTTGGTCTTGTCTTTGCTTACACCACCACCCCGCACCACCACCCGCCACCACCACCCGCCACCAGAACCACCACCACCACCACCACCACCACAACAACAACAACCCGCAAAATCCTTCATTTATTTTTAAAAACGAACAAATATAAATCTGAAGCTTTAATAATTGTGTGTGTGTATATATGTGTATATATATATATATATATTCAATAAAATTTGGAATCAGACAAAACCGTTTACCAAACAGAGTTTTAAATCAGCAACAAGACAAGACCAGATCAAACCACTTTCCAAACATGCCCTATATTTCAAAATCTAACTTACAAACCATAATCTAGATGAAATAAACAAATGGTTACAAACAAAATTCATTAATTTATAATGAAACAAACCATGAGAGCTAACTGTCTCAATCATGCACAACATGATTGTGACCCACCATGAGAGGAATCTAATTTATAATAGACACAAACACATGAAAACAAATAGTTAAAACACATACATACCTAGTGATCAGTTCTAGTTGTATGTAAATAAAAGTGTTTAAAATAAAGAATTAGTACGATCTAGTTTTACCTCTCAGTCGCAAGTACGCGAGTAGTATATAGTATAGTTGAGTAGAGAGGGTATCAAACCACAGATATCAAAGTCGTATTTCAAACAATTGTAAAGCAGAAAATTGAATTATAAGATAAACGTTGTTTTGATTGATTTGTATAAAATAATAAACATAAAAATATATAATTTTTGTAATTTAAATCAAGATAAACAAGTCTAAGGTTTTGCTCCAACTATACCACTAACCTTGTAATGTATTCCTTTAATCATTCTATTGCAAGAGGGCGATACAGCTTATAGGAATTAGATTAGTAACACTACAAGCAGTTGCCTAATCCCAAAAGAGGTGCAATCAAGTTTAGTTGACTACAGTTCATCTTCGATTAGCATGACCATTGTAAGCATCTATACTATAACTACTCCTAAGACATGAAATTAAAAGCATGCTAATGATCATCTTCTCTTAGTATGAACTATATGTACCTAAAACCTTATCATGCCGTTATGTATCATTATGTAGAAACCATTATTTAAACCTTGGATTTCTTGCCCTTAGTAAAAAACATGGTTGTTCAAGATAAATCATTAATTCAATCTCATCTTAAGAAGAGAATTAATAAATAAATCTTATTTAGGGAATTCGTTCGGTCTCTCACTATATAATAATTATATAAGTGTTCTTCAGCTTCCCCTCTTTGTAATAAAAATAAATAAAAGTCTATATTACTCGGCTAGGGTTTCGTTGGAAACCCTAGATACCGACTAGCCGTTCATGGAGAAAAGAGATTCCATTGTTGATGTAGCCACCAACTTCATGATTGATTGGAGGGTTCTTGAGTTCTTAAAGAAGATAGCCTCTCTCCATGAGAGAGACTATTTATTGAACGATCTATTCTATAATGAAATATATCTTTTCTTCACGAAGTCTTCATATATTTATAGACAAAAGTTGGTGTAGATATGACATGTTATTTGCTTACACTCCAAGAAGACTTGGTCTCCAAGTTGACTTAGTGTGAGGACCACTCAATCTTTGGCATGTTGTACCAATTATACCCTTCTCCCATGTTGTAAAGTAAAGAATGAGCCAGAATATATCATATATTAGCACGTGGAAAGTTTGGGCTGTCATCGGGTGATCGATCGGTTGGAACCCGATCAATCGGTAGTCATTTTCATGATTATTCACAACAGCACTGTGCACTTGCACTGTTTTGGTCAACTTTTGCTACATGAGTCCGTTTTCGATGTTCTTTAGCTTGTTGGAAAGCTGACTTTGAGCCCTTGAGTTTAGGCTTTTAAATCACTCCATTTGAAGTTATTTTGACCGAGTTATGATTGCCTGAAGTTATTCCTCTATTTATGTCTTTCGGGTTTTATAGCTATTACTCCCACTTTCTCGTAAAATCCCGAATATTTTTCCTTTTCATTTTCGGTTGCTTTTATTCACTTTGCGACTAATATTTGCCTCATTCTTCTTTGGTCTTGGCTTCTGAATGGTCTCGAGTCAGTATTCTAGTTAATTCATCAAAATTAACTCAAATTCGTGTTAAGACCCTAAAACATGCTTAAACACGTAATTCGGATAAAAATATCTTATTAATAAAATAAAGAAACTAACAAAGAGTTTATTAACGCCCATAATATCAAATATTCTGGTCTGATCACCTAGTGACATCTTTGACGCACAAAGATGAGACCATTCCCAACACCAAAGTCAAACGAAACAGCACCCCTAGGTTTGGAGTTGGGAGAGAGACGAACAAAAAATTGTGTGGACTGAATCGTGCACACTATACAACCCTAATATGTGGTTTCAGTAAAGGGCAATATTGCATTTTTTCAAAATCTCCAATTTTTTGCCTTTCAATAAATATAAAATTCTAGGGCTAATGTAGTCATTTAACATTGTCGTTAGTGGATTTGACGGGAGGGAGACGGAGTGGGGGGTATTTGAGATAACTTGATAGTGTAAGGGGTAATATGATACTGGTGGGGGTTATTTGATACAAATCTGATAATATTAGGGCTTTTATGATAATAGCCCTAGAATTTATATGTGTAATGTTTTTTTTCTCTTCCCTCATATATCATTACTTTTTAAAAAAAAATTATTTAGGGATAGCAATGGGTGTTATTCGGGGCAGGTGTACCCTCCCCTGTTCCCACAATCATTAAGAAACTCCCACCCAAAACCATCTAAACGGGGTGGGATGTAACGCCCGATATTTTTACGTGTTAATTGAAAATTTTATTTATACAATTAAGTGTTTATGTGATTATGTGCTTAATATGTTTATGTGTTTAGCATGCCTTACATGTTGTATGTGATATAAAAAATTTGTAAGTTGCATGTTGTATTTTTATTTTGAGAATAATGAAAATTATTGAAAACGATTTCTGCAAAGAAATGACCGAGGGGTAAATGAGTAATTTCATATTTTGAGCACTTAGTAGAAAGTGTAGAGATTTTGGCTAAGTGTTAAGGCATGAGTGGCATGTTGGTAATTAGAGAGGATGACAAGGGGTAAAAGGGTATTTAAGAGTCTTGATGGCACTCTTGTGAATAACCCTAAGTTGGGAAAATATTGGTCATTTTACACTTTTGGAGTGGTGTCTCATTTCTAGCCCTTGATATTTTTCTCCCATCTTTGTTCTCAACCCTTGGATCATAGGTCCTTGTTTGGATGATACACAAATGCATTAATGCATTAATCTTGGTCTTCCATTGGCAAGACTTCCTTTCCACCCTTGGATCATTTACTCATTTTCCTAGCTTTATTCTCAACCCTTGGATTTGAGAAGGGTTAGTGGAGAATCTCTACACTTGTGTGTTTCTCTCATTTGCAAGACATTTCATCTTCTCAACACAATCTCTTACTCTCTCATTCTATCCTTGCTTGGTGTGGTTTAGGGTGGTGTTTTTAATCTATTTTGGGTAAGTTTCTCTTCCATTATAGGGTTTTGTTCACAAGAACCATAGCTTTCAAGTTCATGAGTTCTTTGTGTTAGTATTGATTTTACTCTTCCTTTTATTCATGTTTATGGAAGGTTGAGTTTTTCTTCCAACTACCAAGTGAGTTCCAATTATGGTAGCTCTTGATTTCATCTTGTGAAGAAGATATAGGTGAGTTCATAGTTTCTTGATCTCTTGAATTTATTTTTTTCATGAAACCCTAATTTAGAAATCATTAGGGTTTGGTTTGATTCTTGTGGTTGGAGCCACAATGATGATTTTCGGTTTTCTTGTGACACCATAGTAAATCTTGTTGTTCATGTGGTGTGTTGATAGTTGGGAGCTAATCTATTGAACCTTTAGAAGGGTAGCTTGAGGTGGACTTATTTGGGGCATTCTCAAATAAGCTTGCTTGGAATTGAGGTAGGGAGAAAATGAATTATGTTCATCTTTGTACAAGGGTGTGTATGTCTATGTGTATATATGTCGTATATATATATACGAGTTGAGTATTGACAACTTAATTGATGAATTAGGCCTTGAAAGCATGATTTTGTGATATAAATGTTTGTGGTGATTTATTGCTTATAAATGTGAAAATATAAGCATTGTGATAATTTGAGTACAATATATTGCATAAAGAAATAAGCATGTATTGTGATGACATATGGTTGCGATTGTGAACCTTGATGCATTTTGAGTGTACCATGTAGTGTCAAAACATGGGTATTGGTTTCTATGGTTTGCATAAACTATGTAGGAGTTGTCTTGTGTTTGGATCGTCGTAACAACTGGCCAGGGGGTGATTATTGCTCCTACTGAACTAATCTTCCGAGAAATGCAGACGATAGGGGGAGAACTTGTCCAAATCCTATGTCACAACTGTGTCATGTTGACGGTTTTCCTTGTTAAAAGTGTGAAGTGCCAAAAACACTTGGGAAGAATCGATACGATAAATCTACCTTCCCTTATGAGAATAAAATGAAGGGTTAGAGAATGATCTCGTTGACACTTAAAGTATGGTGTGTGTTATGTGCGTACCATGGGTGTGTTGGCCGCATTGCATCTTAACTGTTATATATATGTGATTGTGGTTTTGATGATTGAAGCATGTTATAATTGTGAATAATTATGTTGTGAGCATGTTGGGGAACTTATTTGTTGGGTTCGATGGGGTTCCAGATTGGTGTGAGAGTCATATGGGACAAGAGACCGACCTAGGGTTAGTGGTATGAACCATGGTTGGGTTGAACCACTCGGACTACCGAGATTGAGGCGATGACGCTTCCTCTACTGGGCTAGTGAGCTCACCCCACGACTTATATATTTTTCAGGTGGTGATCCCTTTCCAGGAGGTCCGTAGTCTTTCGGTAAAAGATACGGTGTGGGTTTCACCCTTTTGTGCATAAGAAGGCGGGGTACTTATTTTGTAGAGTAGTAGCATAATCCATGTGTATAAACATGCTACTCTTGTTGTAAAACTTGTAAAGAAATGGTAGATGTTTATCTTTTGTCGGCTAGCTGTTAGCCAAGTAGCTTTTATGATGTACATCTCTTGGAGCGCTATGCGCGAAAATTATATTCTTTTGGTGCACTTCAGTGCCGAATTATGCAAATATGTATTTTAATCAAACTATAGCATGTTTCGCCTTAGGGCACTTTGAATGACAATCTGTGAATCCTCTTATTAGTGTTGTGTAGTGGATTTCTACATTAAATGTGGTTATTAGGAAGTTGGCCGAAAACGGCATTTTTCCTAGGTTTTCAAATAAACCCTTTTATTTTAAATGGAAAAACCCATTTTCGCCCACCCCCGTAGCCCTAGGAAATTATCTTGTTTTAAACATGATTTTAAACTCATTTTCATAAAGATTTTGACTTTTAGAAACCGGCGGTACAAAAACGGAGACCGGGGGCAAGACGAATAACTTTAATAAACCTTATAGGAAGAGTTTTGGTTTAAAAATTTATGTTTAATGAACATAATTTGGAGTATGGACCTAACTATGGGCATATACATGTATAGGAATGCATACGTAGTTGTTACGGTGATTTTCGGGCCAATTGAAGCATTTTTCGGGTCCGGGAGTTGACTAATGGAATTGCGTCAGTCAACTGGCAAATAGCTAAAATATTTATATTGTGGTCAGTCGACTGATGGGTATTGGTCAGTCGACTGATGGCCCCCCTCAGTCTACTGATGGTCCATGTCAGTCGACTGATTTTCCCAGGGTGTCCTAATGTAGTTCCGTTTTGATGTTGCTTCACTATTTCGGCTATATCTCGAGCTACGGGTGTCGGTTGGTGGTGTTCTTTATCTTTTTAGGAACCGGACTTAAAGATCATGACCTTAGGATTTTGAATCCCTTCATTCGAATCATTTTTGAGGGCGTAATGGTCGTTTGAATGTGACGGTATGTTTTGAACTTTCGCACGTCGCGACGGCCGATTTTCAAAATGTCGTAGTTTCCTCCTCGCATCTTCAAATTTGGTTCCGTTTGTTGCTATGATTTATTTTAGGTCCAAAACCTATATTTATACATTAAAATTTCTATCTCATCCCTGAGATGACCATTTTACCCTTGAGTGGGCACGAGTGTTTAAATGGTCTATTTAAGGTACCGTTTGTTTCGTTTCGCTCCTATCTTGATTCCGAGTGATCTTGTCGACGTATTTTAGGCGTGAAATGATGTTTTTACCCTTGAGTGGGTGTTTGATGATTGTAGGTAATTTGTTATCGTTTCTTTTTACTTCCGCATTCACTCCCTTAGCTCTTAGGCTCGGGTTTCGGAGTTCTAGGAAATTTGGGGCGTGACATGGGAGGTCACCCAATCCCCGTCCCTGTCCCCATTGGGTTTTCTAAAACTGTTGGGTGCCCGCGAGTGCCCATTAATAGTTGAATTTTTTAATTATGTTACTTGAAAATTAAATAACTCCACAAAATCATATATTTAAAACATGAAATTTATTATTATAAAAACTAAATAAACCACCAAATTATCCAACAATTGAAATTACAATATATGCTACCGAAAATAACAAAAAAATATATATTTGTCCAATATTAGGTTCACCTCAATCTAGAAACAACAAAAATAGAGTTTAGGATTAGTGAGTTACACTTATTTTTTTTTATTTTTTTATTATTATATATATATATTATAATATGTTTAAACGGGACGGGAAAAATTGTCATCCCCACTCATATAGTATAAACGGGGCATCCAAAACCTCCCCCGCCCCGTTTATGTATGAGTTTTTTCCCCAACCCTATCCCCACCCATATAGTATAAACGGGGCATCCAAAACCGCTACAAATGGGGTGGAGCGGGGCGGGACGGGGAACATTTCCATCCCTAGTTTTATTTATTAGTGATAAACAAAAATTATCATTTTATAATTTTTTATAATTAAGCGCACAATACACGTGGAAATGATTATTGAAGAAGGTAAAAGCAAATATCATAGTATTATCGTTAAATATTAACATTCGATGTAACACCCACTCCAACACTTGGAACGATATTGTCCATTTTAGGCCCAGCTCATACGGTTTTTTTCTTGGGCTTCCCCCAAAAGGCCTTATACCAATTGGAGACACACATGCACATATAAGCACATCACCATCTTTATACTCTGACGATGTGGGACATCACAATCACCCCCTCTTGGGACCCATCGTCCTCACTTGCGTAACCTGCATGGGCTTGTGCATGTTCCCACATTTAGTTCCAATCGGAGTTGGCTCTGATACCATCTGTAATAGCCCGTTACAACACTTGGTATGATATTGTTTGCTTTGAGCCAACCCGCACGATTTTGTTCTTGGGCATCACACCAACATGTCTCATACCAATTGGAGACACACATACATATAAACACACCAACATCTCTATACTCGAGTGATGTGGGACATCACATTCGATGCATGTGAATTCACAGATGACATAACAAAACTTAGATATTAAATTAACTCATTCATGACAGATAACTGGGTTGAACTTAATACTGGAAAATACATAGTGAAAAATGAGACAAGGTTGAAAATTGAAAGGTTGAGATCTCACAATAGTGAAGAGTATGAAGACAAAGGCTTTAAGAAGTATTGTTATGAAAATGGGATCTGATTGGAAAGAACTGTGTCACCCACTTCACAATAAAACGGAGTAACAGAACGAATGAATAAGACACTAATAGAATTGGCCAAAAGCATGCATATACAGGCAAGTGTACCCAAATAGTTCTTGGCAGAAGCAATTAGTACAACAATGTACCTCATAAACAGGGTAAATAAGCCTATTTATCTTATTTGAAAGTGTTTGATTGGGCAACATACATGCATATTTGTAATCAAGCTAGGAGTAATCAATTAGTACAGCAACCTACCTCATAAACAGGGTAATGAAGTCAATACAAAATTGGAAAGTTGATTGATTGTTGAAAAACTGTGGATTTGTATTGAAGTTCTAGTTTTCATTTTGATTTCCCATACACAATTGGTGGTATGAGAAATTGGGATGATCGCTCCAACCCAGATTATATGTATTATAATATGAATTATTGCCCGTATTGGTAATGGTATTATTAAATTCCTCTGGTATTACCTCATTGCTTTGGTATACTATTGGACAATTGTAGGCAGAATAGGAGGAATCAGAATATATGGGACAAACTTCTTTAGGTGAAGAGTGAGAGAAATTCATAAACTCGTCAAGCTTTTGGCTCAACTTGTCAACTTTTATGGATATGTCTACGTACACTTCCTCGGACCTCTTAAGATTATTAAGAATTATCTTTAAACCTCTAGTTATTGACGCATTTTGATAGAAATTCTCACTCAAATCTTCAAACAACTTTCAAAGTTCATTTACCGGTCAAAGAAAAAATTTTCATCCACATGCCGCATCTACCAATTATCTATAGACTCATTAAGCCCATTATAAAAACTTCACACCAATTCGTATTTAGGGATATCATGATGCATACACTTCCTTAGAATTTTTTTATATCGTTCCCACATTTTATGAAATTGCTCCCCTTATGAAAAAGTGAATATAACATTCCGCATCTCATGGGTTCTATCAATTGAAAAGAATTTACGCAAGAACTCTCGTTAAAGTGCCTCCCAAGTATACTAAATTCCTAAAATTTAGAATATTCATTAGTCACCAACAACGACGCCAAAAACTTGGTCGGTGTCAGAGGTGTTTAGAAAAATATGATTACGAAGTAAGAATTAACACAACCTCGTTTTACCTTTCCGCAAGCGTACGAGTCAATTGTAGAATAGTATGGCTTTGAGAAAGGTTATCGAATCCCATGGAGACTAAGTTGTATTCTAAATTTTATAAAATAATATGCTTGAATTGTAACGAAAGTTTGATTTGGGTTTTTATTTTAACTAACAAAAAATTAAATAAAATCAATTAATATAGAAACAATATAGATAAAGTTTATGGCATTTTAACTCCACCACTAGTCTCATAATGAGAAAATATTAATTCAATTGCACAGGTAGATACGACATGTGCAAATCAGATTAGTACTGCTACAAGTAATTGCCTAATCCCAAAAAATAGACAATCAATCCGAATCGGTTACAACACATCTTCGAAATAAAAGTGACTTGTGCATGCAACTACTTACTCTAAACTATTCCTAAAGTAAAATAAATTAAACTAAAACATGTCAATATCATATCTCCTTAGTATGACATGTCTAAATCTAGATATCATGTTCATGAAACACCATTGTTTAAACTTCGGAGTACCAGCTCGTAGTGAGAAAATATGGTCGTGTAAGATAATACTTATAGTCAATCTAAGATAAGAAGAGAATAAACGTAAAATCTTGTATAAAATAAATCATTCAATCACTAACTACACAACCATCACCAATCCGTTCTTTAGCTTCCCCTTTACAATAAAATAAAATAAATTATACATTACTTGGCTAGGGTTTTGTCAAAATCCTAGATACTGCTTTAGCCCTCACGGTAGATGAAATCCATATTATTGGTATAAAATCCATTTTGTTTCTTCTCTAGATATCTGGATTATCTCCAATGACTTCTTACTTCTCGGTAAGAGAACTCTTCTGGAAATTTTAGAGATCTCTCTAAGATACCTATAATTACATTGTATTTATAGAGAAATAAATCATGATCCTAAATGATTTGTGAGATTTAATTTCAAAAGGAAACTAATTACCAAAACTAACCTAAAACATAAAGGTTCTCTACCAATTATGAAAATTTTCTAAAAGAATTCTAATTAATAAAAAATACTATTCCTAAAATATTATTTAAATCGGAGTTTATCTTTGACCACCAAAACAAATTACAAAATCTTCAGCAAGCTTCCAAACAGTCATAGAAACGTGGATTTGAGGCCTTAAATGACGCATTTCGGCCCAATAGAATTAGGAGTTTTGTTCATTGGCCTGTTTCCACTAAAAAAACTATCCTTTCGTGCTAAAATCAAACGTTCTAGCAGTTTACACTAAAACTATACACTCGGTCTCTCGGCATGTGATATTTTGCTTATTCGGCCCACGCTTTAGTTTCGCTCCACTTTTAGCAATTTTCTTACATTTTATGGCTCAAATTTACTCCATTCTTTAACGGTTTCGTCTCTCGAATCCTCTCGAATTATTATCCGGTTAATTTACTGAAATTAACTCATTTTTCTCATAATGCACCTAAAACACACTAAAAAAGACAAATCATATAAAAACACTCAAGCAATGGAATAATTTGACTAACAATGCTAAGTTAGGGGCCTATAATACTTCATATTCATCACCTAACATAGCTTGATGGCAAATCGTAGCATCTTTAACCTTTAGGGCCTCCCAATTGGGCTTGGTGACAATACTCGACTCGGTAATGAGAGTCACCGACAATGAAGCAAAGTTGTCGACGGAGGCGATGAAATTGGAAGCGGAGTAGAGAGGCCTGATCGGAGGGGTGTACCACATCGCTTAAAAAGTATGTGGGATTTGGGTATATTAGGGAGAGATGGAGCATCATAAGGGAAATAGATTTGAGTTGGTGTACAAGGTTATGCCTTCTTGTAACATGGAATTGGTGTTGGATGTACTGAGTTGGACATTGATGAGTGAGCTTAAACATTGGATCTATTGAGTTGGAGCTTGATGAGGGACCTTAAACAAGGAGAAAAGTATATTTGAGTCTTGCAAGGAGATCCTAGGTTGTTAAAACTTGTCAACTTTAGTGGCACTTCGGATAAAGTGCCAGTGCTACTAAACATCTATTTTAGTGGAATTTTAAAAAGAACACAGGTGGTATCTTGCCGACGAAATTTTTTACTGCTGGTAATAGAAATTTTGGCGGTTTTCTAAATTTTTATCGGCACTAAAAAGTGTCGAAAATGATAACATTTCTTGTAGTGGTCGCCGCCTGCAAGGGCGACAAGTGCACTTTCGAATGTTCGGCCCAGTACACCTTCAACACTCATTCCTTTGATAAGCCTTTGCGCCCTGATGACTCTGAGGGTGTTTCACTATGTCATACCCACCACCTGATAACATTCCTTACTTACTGGCTAGGGCAATTCATCTTTGTGGAGTGCCTTAATGATTATATTTGCACACGAATGTTTCTCATGGCCGCTCAACTTGCCTTTTGGCACAGCTCTTCCCTAGCCCCTTTGTTCCTGGACTCACTTTATGTATATCTTGATGAGATGGTGCTATAACATTCATACGTTCGTGTCATTATTCTTCATCAATCTCTTTATCTAAGATAGATTCCCTAAGTGTGATCCGGACCCCCATTCGATGCGCCCATACGCGCCTTTCACAGATCCGGTGTGCCTATCAGATGGTCAACCACCATTTTTTTTCGGTAACTTAATACATAAACACCAGCAGGCAAAGAGAAAGAAAAGCAACCTATGCTAACACATATAAGCATAAACAAAGGGACTTACTTCACAAACGAAAATTGCATAAAGCAAGTACAAAAACAAGAACAAAAACACCAACTATCTAACCATCATTTTAGTATGATGAATCGCAAAAAAACTATGCCTAGAAGTCTCCATACAGTTGTTATGTCTCTAGTAAGGGGGCCATCCTTGAGCTTAAAGGAGGCAAGTATGCTTCTGGCACAATCCTCAATTGTGTTTCCAAGCCTATTAGAAGGTATCCCCGCACCAGTAAAAATGCATAAATTCCTTTCCTTCCAGAAGAAGTAAATAGCTCGAGAAAAACATAGTTTATAGATAGTAGCAGTGATAGGGTTGGATCCAGTTTTCCATAATGAAGTCATCCAATCAACAATGGAGAGGAGAGAAGTATTACCATGATAGACTGCACACATATGTTGAAGCCATTGCCATTGCCATATCCTAGAGGAATAGGTGTAGTTGAAAAAAGGGGTGTTCAAGACATTCAGGCATTTCATCACACGATGGACAAATTAAAGCACAGATGAGCCAATGGTGATACCAGGAGAATCCTTAGTGCTAAGCCTCATGTTAGTAGCAAACCAAGCAATGAAGGAGTGTCTAGGTATATGGTTAGGGAACCAGAGAGCATGATGCTAAGGAGACACAATGGCCGGATAATTGAGGGCAATATAAGTGTGCTTAAAGTTTAACTTCCCATTTTGGGGAGAGAATCCATATGGTCCAGTCCTTGAGACCTTGATGGATATGAGGAAATGCTTTAAAATTATTATGGTCAACCACCGTTATGCGAGATAATCTCACATTTTTCTTGGATTTGGAGGAGAGCTTTTGCTTTCTCTCTTATCAGACACCACTACCATTACTTCCGAACCAGAGTATCTTTGCAGTGTCTCGTGATGTACAGTTGGACTCCTGTCACCTTTGTTAGAATACGACTTATATTGTAATCAAAAGCAGTCGTATGCTTTAAAATACGACTGCTTTTGATTCCTAACAAAGTAGCCACATTCAATATTTGATTTTAGGTAATGTGAGTCTACTTTTATTGCCCTCGACTAGATAGAATAGAGTCGAAGATTTTGTGACATGTGAAAAATGTGTCAATCGCCCCGCAATATTTTTTTTTAAAAAAAATTGAATCATTTATACAACTAGAAGATGAAGAATTATAGAAAAATATTTCAACAATTTAAATGATTCAATTTATAATTTTACTACTTAAATGATGCCCATTCGTACATAATTTGTCCAATGTCATATACAATTTACCTAGGAAGTTTAGAATATCTTTGTCTAAAACGGACTAAAGTGGACCACCTCCCAAAATGAGTGGGTATAAATGTAAATCACCCTTGAAAAATATATTCTATATACTATATTTATATATATCTATATATTATATAAAGGTTTATTTCCACCGATACCCCCTCAAAGAGACCCTAATTTCACACAGACTTCTTCGATATTGAGTATTTTCACACGGACCCCCTTTGACAGACCACCGTTAGGTTTACTGACGTTTTGATTGTGAAATTACTAATTTGCCCTTCGATATATATTTAAAAAAGGGTAAATTGTAATAGCACCCCCTAAGGTTTCACTTATTACATTAGGGTAATTTATAAAGTGTGAAATTACTCATATGCCCAAAATATATATATATATTACGAAAATATATATCACGAATATACATATATATTAGGAATATATATATATATATATTAGAAAAAATATATATAAAATTTGAAAAAATATATAAATTATAAAATTAAAAAATAATATATAAAATTTGAAAGAAATATTTAAAATTCAAAAAAATTATATAAAATCTGAAAATGCAAAAAAAATATAAAATTTTGAAAAATTATATTAAAATCTGAAAATATATAAAAATTTAAAAATATATATATATAAAGGGGAAAAATATATAGATTCAAACAAATATTTAAATTTAAAAAAACATACCTAAATTATAAAGTTCAAAAATAATATATAAAATTTGAGAGAAATATTTAAAATTCTAAAAATATTATAAATTCGAAAATAAATATAATATTAAAAATATATATAAATTTAGAAATTATTATTTTTTTCAAAAAAACATATTAAATTTCGAAAATAAATATAAAAATCGCAAAAAACATAAAAAAACATATATTTTTTGAAACAAATATATAAAATTTAAAAAAAAAACATATAAAATTCAAAAATATATATTAAATTTCAAAACAAATTATAAAATCGAAAATAAATATAAAATATAAAATATATATAAATTTTGAATTTTTTTTAAAAACATATTAAATTCAAGACAAATATATAAAATTAAAAAAAAAAATCATATAAAATTCAAATAATACATATTAAATTTCGAAAATAATTATAATATTCGAAAAATACATAAAAAATTATAAAATTTGAAAATAAATATAAATTTCAATATATATATATTAAATTTAAAAAAAATACTAAATTCAAAAATAAATATAAATTTAAAAAAACATTTAAAATTTATTTAACACACACTCTCTCTCTCTCTCTCTCACACACACACACTCTCTCTCTCTCTCTCACACACACACACCACTGCCACACAGACGCACACATATATATATATACACACACACATATATATATATAGATCTATACATATATATATACACACACATATATATAGATCTATACATATATATAGCAGCATCTATATATATACGGGTATATAACAACTATATATATATATATACACGGGTATATAGGTATATATAGCAGCATATATATATATATATATATATATATATATATATGTATATATGGGTATGCAATATATACAATCCCCATCTTCAATCTCTCTCACAATTTCCCACTTTCAATCTCTCTCTATATATAAATTAGGATTATGATTTTGGGATGCCCAAATTGAAGAAGAAGAAGAAGGATATGCATGTCATTTTATATCATTTTGAGGGCAAAATAGACAAATTCACAGGGTGTTTAACGGCACAGTTTAATGGCGTGGAGACGGAGGGGGTCTTTGTCGGACAAAATTCAATTTTGAGGAGGTCTGAGTAGGAATAGTGAATATCGAAGGGGTCTATGTGGGATTAGGATATCTTTGAGGGGGTGTCAGTGGTATTTACCCTTATATAAATACAGCAGTTGTGTGTGATATATACAACCATATTCGGTTAACCGTGTGTCTAGCTCTGCTGCGTATAAAAATGAGGAGGCACAAAAACCTTTCCGCGAAACCCGCAGAGAAACGCACAACAAACAACACCTCTCCGGAGAAGGGTACCAAACGTCGATTTAGAGAGAGAACGATAGAAGAGAGAGGAGAGAGAAAGTTTTGAAACGCCTCCCAAATCTAGGGTTTTTTCACCCCAAAATTCGGTCACTTGTTTCCAGGAAAATTGAGTTGGTGATCGTTCAATTGTTGCTCAAATGTGTCAATATAGGTCAATATATACAGTATGATTGGTTTGAGTTGTGAATATGGAATGGAGGGTAGAGAAAAGTAAATGAAGGATTGGGAATTGTTGGATCGAATGTCGTTAAGGCATTTACCGCTGTCGTCTTCTTCTTGCTGTTCTGGTGGCCGTGTTGATGGTGTTGGTATTGGTCTTGGTGTCAATTATATTGAGCACCGGGTCTCGAAGCTTGATACACTCGCTGGCATTGCCATCATGTACGGTGTTGAGGTATCTATCATCTGTCTCTCTCTATATATATGTATATGTATATTTGGGTATATTGATGGTTTTTGCGGTATTATGATGACATAAACCCATTTGTTTATGTTAGTATTTTTTTGTTGTTTTGAAATAAAAAGTGCAGTTTGTGGAATTATAGTAAAAAACTCATATTTTAATTGGTAATTTTATTGTTCATCACCTATGTCTGATTGAGAGGTTGAGAAAGCGATGAAGAAAATGATAAAGGTAGTTAGGGGTGAAAAGGATATAATAGTGGCAACTACTACATGCTTAGAAAAGGGGAAGGGTGAACCGAGTGCTCGAAGCTGCTAGTATTGTGCGGTATTAAAAGGGTCATATGTACTCTGCCTCTGCCACCCGGAGGGGGGGGGGGGGGGGGGGGGGGGGGGGGGGGGGGGGGTTGTTATTGCTTATTTCAAACTCATGAACTTTAAGTCTTGATGGAGCAAGGTTACTGATGCTCTTGCGCATATATATACATATTTGTTAAAGGCTTTAGTGCACTAAGGCGCCAAGGGTCTTCTAGAGCCTAAGTACAAGATATAAGGCATGAACTTGATCGACATATGAATAATTACTAAATTAAGAGGTCTTATATCATATAAACCTTATGAAATATGTGTCAATATATGTAAATCTATGAACAAATGATTCGAAAATGCTAGGTGCGGTTTTCTTTGAGCTTTGAGCCTACTAAAATGGTTGAGTTTTATGTGGGCCTGATTGAAGGGCCTTGTAGCAGGTTGAGGGCTCTATCTGAGCCTTGACGAGCCTGGGAAATTTTCGGAGTCTATAGGGGCACTTTTAAAAACTATTGATATTCCTGTATATTTTTTGGTGAATTGAATTTCGCGTCTTACCACCCTGAAGTTGACAAGTAACTACTCTATATTAACTCATCTATTTGATGGGGGTAATTACTTCTTTTTCGATAAATAGAGAATGAAAAGAAAGGATATGATGGTGGTAGTTAACCTCTCTTGTTTGGTAAATTGGGTAGAATGAATAGTAATTGCTATACAAAGAGGGGTAAAATGGATTATAGCTAGCTATCCTATTCTATCCCTCCATTACCTTTTACTTATGAAGGAAAACATACTAAGCGAGGGGTTAAGAACCCCTTTTTCACCCCTGATTCTACTTTTTTTCATGTTTAAATTAGAAATGAAATAACGTTCTCTTTCTTTCTTCCTCTTAGAGCTAAATCATACAACTGCAAAGAAAACTGACTGATCTGTTGGAACTATGAAAATCAAAATATATATTCCAATCTTACTGTGGTGTGTGAGAGATGGAGAGGGTACTTGAGATGAAGCCTCACTTCATTGCCATTTTCAGTTGGTTTGCGTGGACAACTATCTTTTGGCTCAGATTTGGTTGTCAAGTTTACTAAAAGAAATGGATTTTACCGTAGGATGAATCCTTCAGTTGGCATATACTGATAAATGTTATTCCAGAAAATGCTATAATTTACCTCAATCTTTTAGTGTTCTTTGTCGATTTTGGATTTAAACATTTGCATTCCGTGTTTTGATTTATGAGTTTCCATGTGGTTTTCTTTCACATTCCCTTATTAATTTTTTTGGCCCCATCACAAGTTTGATAATAAGATAGCTAATCATTTATTTTTTGTCTTCATGTATGGTATGCCAGGTGGCTGACATTAAAAGGATAAATGGCCTGGTGACGGATCTGCAAATGTTTGCACTCAAGTCACTCTACATACCATTGCCAGGGAAACACCCGCCATCTTCCATATTGTCAAATGGAATTGATGCTCCAGGGTATATATTTGTTCAATTTACATTAATTATTTTCTTGTGCCCTTGTCATGTTCATGAAATGCATAATATTTATTTCAGTTTCTTTGAATATCAAAATTGTTACCTGAACTTCATTATGCTGATGTTTTGCTACCTCATATGGTCAATTGATATGACTTACCTTTGTTTACCTTATATAACGTGCATCTAGCTTATTGTCATGCTATCTCAATTAGTCCCTTCTCTGTTTTCACCATCGTGAACCCGAACCTAAAAAGGGCCATTACCAGGTGGTGCTTCTGCTTATGAGGAGTGGGGGAGCGGGAAGACTTGAGACAATTATAATTTGACATTAGTTTTGCACAAAGCTTATGCTTTTAAACTTGATGGTGCTTCTGCTTATTCGTGCTATCATGTATGTCAGCCCCAGCATTTGCCATTGGTCCAAGCACCCTTGGTCTCGTGTGTCATCAATCATTTTATCATTGCAGCAGGCATAGGAGCTTAAGTTTATTGATATTCAATGGTTTATATCTGTATTTTATTTTGCAAATGACACTTCCAAAACCTTGTGTTTCGGACTTCCTGCCTTCTGCTACCGAAGATATGGCAGAAAGTTGAGAAGTCTTTGACTAAGATACTCCCGAGAAGCCTGGTGGCATGGAAGTGGGTTCTACCCAAGTCTTGGGCTAAAAGCACCATCTTAGAAGTGCTTTATTCTCTTCTAATCCTAGTAGTGTATCAATGCTAGACACAGCCAGCTTAAGCCATTGTTATATGCTTTCCTGAGCTTTAAGCAGAAGGCTTGAGAGTCATATTTAGGTTTTATATGTTATTGGAATTTAAAGAAAGAGTTTATTTTAAAGGTTGACTCAGAAGATAGTGAGGGTTAAAACCTGAGATTTAGAAATCACCTGGAGCAAGTTACATAAGAAAGACAAAATAGAAAATACAGAAGTATCACGACCACTTTCTACTATCCGAATAAGATGTACTACTAGAGTCCCAATTCAATGAATTCCATTTCTGTTATTAATTAACTGCTTTGTTGCTTTTGGAGTTGAATCCACAGTCGAATTTGGCTGTTACTGGGGGGTGTTTATCCTAGTAGTGTTGGTATAATGTAATTGAAAGTTGCATGCAATGGTGCTGTCAGATTATGGTCAATGAGTGTTGACGGCAGCATTAATGAAGGTGTGATGGTGGTATTAGTGTTAAGTGAGGAACTAGTATATTGGTGGTGTTTATGGGGTGAACTTCTTAATGTTAGCATGGACTTTACATTGTGGTGATGGAAATGATTTTGGTGACGAGGTAGAGAATTTTATTGATAACTGGGCATGGTTGAAAGGAGATAACTTTACTAACGGAGGTCAAATGTTTTATTATTTTTTATTCCGGTTTCTCTTCTAAATGTTCATGTTTAGAATTTTAGGCGTTGTACTGATATTAGCAGTTTCTTTTCTGTAAATTTGCACGGGATTAATGTTTTTCTGTAATTATGAATCATTTTGCAGACCAAGCAGCACTACGGAGCAAACCCCACCCAGCCAGAGGCACTTTGATTCTTTTGAATCATTTCCGCCACTCAACTTAAATTCTTCCAAGCGAAAGGTTTCTCAAGCCATGAGCAGTTTACAGAGGCATTATGGTCTCAAAACAACAGGTAAAGGAAGTGCACCCGAAGGGTGTGAAATGGCTGTCTTTCAGAAAGAAACTGCTCATTATTTAGAGGATGGACCATTTGGCGAAAGTTATCCTCTTTTTAACTCCCCATTAAATTCTCATAGAAAGTTCAAAAGCTCAGTTAGTCGTCTCTTGTCAGAGAACGGTAGAATGGCCAATGACGGGCCATTAGCAGAAGCTACAGATAATAGCTTTGATAAATGTAATGATATGGTGTTCGGAAGGCGTCAGAAATCTGATGCTGACTTTACTTCCCGCACCCCAGAAATGCTGCTCAAGGATGATAACAGCAGTGGTGGTAGTTTTTCAACTATTACGGGAAAGGGTTTAGCCCTGAGACAAAAGACAGCAAGCCGAAATTCTTTGGCGTCAGATAAGGAAGCAGGTTTGTCGAACCCCATACCTACTGGTGCAGGGAATTCGCTTGAAAATGATTACTTGAATGGAGTAAGGAAGTCCTCAAGCACGTCAAGTTTGCAGGATGACAATAGTACACCTTCAATCTGGCTAACCTCAAAGTGGAGTTTGAAGCCAGATCTTCAGGCCTTTTCTGCTGTAAACATTAAAAGACCAATCCTCAATGGCTTGCCAACTGCAATAATGGGTCGAAGAAACAAAGCTGCAGTGGATTAGTAAAGTATTTTTCACCTGATCTAATTTACCGATGATTTTGATCCTTGGTTTATCGGGCCATCTATTATTCATGGGATAAAGAGGATGAAAATGAATATTCGAGAAGTAAAGCATTTCGTTGGATCTTTTGTCGATATGATGATCATCTTTCTTGCCGGAAAAACGTTCTACATGATTCTTTGTAAAGGACTGGGAGAAGTGGAGCAATGTTCTTCGTGTGCATCCCGCAAATCCTTTGCTTGTGTAGGTTTTCTTCATAGCTTTTCGATCTCCAAACCTTATAGAGAATGTATATTTTGGTATTTATCTCTTTTGCTTGTAAATGTTGGAAAGGATAGTTATATACTACATTTCTCTCATATTAGTTGTCCACTATTGTAACTTTACTTGTCTCAAAATACTTGGTCAGTTCGAATTCCAATGCAATTTTACCTTCCACTTTCCTCAACTACCATTTTTTCACTAACTTTAAATAAATACCGGACTCCACTATAATATTATATCATTAAGGACAAAATTGAAAATTGTACACTAATCAACTCAAATCAATAAAATGTTAAAAGGTCAAAATTGACAACTATTGTGGGAGTATGTTCTTTGTTTCTTATATTTTCGGTTTAGTTTCTCATCTGTTTCCAGATTTACATAGTTCATCCACAGAGGTCATGTGACCATGGGGGTGGAAATGTAGCATGTATATTAGAGGGCCCTTACTTTGACATATGTGGTATTCTTTAATTGTAAGTTTTTTTTTTAAAAAATAATTAATAATAATAATTAATGTATAAATTTTTTAAAAATGACTTGCACTTTTAGAATAGGATATAGATAGATAGATATAGATAATTATTTAGTATAAAATAATATATAAGGATTTAGTTTAGAATAGTATATTATTGATATAAGATATTATTCCCTCCGTCCCAATTTAAGTGTCCACTTTCATATTTTTGTCTGTCCCAAAATAAGTGTCTAACTTTGAAAAGTCAAAGTATTTTATTTTGTCAATTTACTAATTTAACATTCATGCATTAAAATAATAAAAACATACACTACAAACCATCACATTATCATGGAACCCACTATGAGCAAAGTTGACAATTCATATACTACCCATATAATAAAAAATACTAAAAGTCATCCACTTAAAAAGTTAGATTTCCCAAAGTGGATACTTAAAATGGGACATGGAGTATAATTTATTTTAAAATAATATATTATAAATATAAATATATTAAAATATATATGAACAAAAACGGACTGGATCGGATTACCGGATTGTTAAAATGAAATCCAGAACCGATCCGTAAAATATTGAATTTGGTATTTTTTTATCTATGTCCAATCCAATCCATAATGAAACCGATTCAATATATTCAAACCGAATACAGATTGGATTTTCGGATTGGTCGGATCACTTTATTCATAGGGGGATGTCCGTTACTCTTATAGGCATCCAACAAGTGGCAATAAGTATTAATGATTTTTCCAAATACATAGTGATTAATATTTGATAAATTCAAGAAGTACAAAAGCAATTAGAGAAATACATAAAAAAATAAATAAAGGGTTAAATGAAAAAAAAAAACCTTGAACTATTTTTTGTGCAAAACCCCCCCTAAACTATAACAATTTATTGCAAAATACCCCATTATATTGAATTTTTTTCATAATATGACCAAAATGCCCTTTTTATTGAATTATGGCTAATACATTTCTTATTAATTTTTAACATAGATTAATAAAATAAATAATACTAATTTGATAACATATTCACCACTCAAATATTCATAAGTAAATACATAATTCTTAAATTTTATTTATTAAATCACGCTTTCAGGTTGTTTAAATTTATAGACATATTTTATAAAAAACATTTATGTTACGGTAAAAAATTTTAAACTTAAGATAAATATTTTATTAATTAAATCAAACTAAAATTTTAATATCAAGTTAATTATTTATAAAAATAATTACAACATATATATACATATATATATATATATTTCATTTGAAGATGTATTTAGTCTAATACAATTATGGTGAATGACATTATTAATATCTTAAATAAGATAAAAGAATATTGGTATAATTTAAAGAATGGACAAGGTTAAAAAAAAGGGTAAAATAGTCTTTTACAATGAAATGGGGGTTAATTGCAATAAATCGATAGTTCAATGGGGTTATTTAAAGTTTAGGGAAGTTATTTGCAAAAAACTCATAGTTCAGGGGGTTTTCTGCATTTTACCAAAATATAAAAGCTAAGATCCAATAGAGAAGGAGAACACTCTTTGAAATATATGAAATAACTCCTCAATATTCACCTTAATTTTAATAGAGCGGCCGAAAGAAAAAATAAAATAAAAATACAACTATGATGGATATGATTAATTCGAGCAATAATACCACAATCATATTATCGTAGGTATAATATAGGTGTTTTATGTCATATATAACTGGGAGGAATCACGTAAGTGGGAGATGTGAGACTGCAATTATGAAAAAAATAATATATTCTCTCATAATTCTTAATTAATTTATAGTGAATGATCGTTGATAACTTTGCTCGTTAGCCTAGGCTCTCTTGTTAACACGTGTGTAACATGTTGAAGTTTGAAAGCCAAGTTCAAGACATAATTCACTCGGGTTCTTCAAATGAAAACCGTTATACTAACTGAAGTTCAAGGCTAGAGTCGCCAAGCTCCACTGCATAACAAATCAGTCATGTGGTTCACATGATTTCATACTTTATGCATGGTTTGCTGAACCAATTTACAATGGGTTTCTGGGTCGCCGATACTGCAATAGGTCAGTATTTTGGTCTGACTCGGTATGCACATGCAGGGGCGGAGCCAGAAAAATAATTAAGAGGGTGCATGCAATATTTTGTAAAAGATATATGTATATTTGTGGGTTATTAAATAAATTTTTAAAAAAACTTTGGAGGGGCCTTATGCAAATTTTATGAACTTATGCCTAAAATATATAATTTTTTGGGTAATACAAAATTTTTGAAACTTTGGGCGGGGTCAAACTCCCTATAGGGTGCACATGGCTCCGTCCCTGTGGCAGCACATGACAACCAGCCGATTCTTGATGAACCGGAATGAACCGGCCGATTCAAGTTATAAAAATTTCACTTGTAAAAGTTTTGAACTAACCAAAGTGGACCAAGATGCCAAACTGACCTTTAATAATCAACCAGGCCCAAACTAACGAAGCAGGTCCACTAATGGTAAATCGAGCCCAAATTAATACTATTTCACACCTTGGTTATATAAAACCTATCCTCCAGAATCTCTTATTAAATGTTTTTCTTCCAAGAGATAGTTTTCTCAAGACATTGAATGCAGGATTTAGAAAGAATCCTAGATCAAGTAAAACCAAGAGTAATAAAATTGCAGTGGAAAATTATGTTTTCATTATACTGTAAATTGAGATTTTATTACAATAAGAGGGATCATTCCCATTCCTAAATATCAGCATTATTCATGACTAATTTCCTATTCTATATTGTATTACAAAGGAAAGAAATCAATGAATGAAATAATTACAGCAAATATATATACACAAAAGTCAAGGATCAATTGTCCTAGAATCACGATCCTTGATACTCCCCTTCAAGTTGGAATAGATGTTAATCACTCATAATTTGCTGAGTAACATCAAAAATTGTGGAGAACCCAATGACTTAGTGAAGATATATGCTAGCTGCTTCGACGTTGATATATGGAAAGTCTTGACTGTTCCAACTTGAATCTTTTCTCTCACAAGATGACAATCAATTTCTATGTGCTTCGTATGCTCATGGAACACGGGATTGGAGGCAATGTGAAGGGAGACTTAATTATCATAATACAATTTGGCCAGTTGTGGATGTTCAATCCCAAGATCATGTAAAATGTACTGAAGCCAAGTGACCTCACAACAAACCGCCGTCATGGAGCAATATTATACTTTTGCACTTGATCGAGAAACCGTGCTTTGCTTCTTGGCTTTCCAAGAGATAACTGAATGCCCAAGAAAAACACAATAACATGTGGTCGATCGTCACATATCTCGGCATCTAGCCCAATCCATATCACAAAATGCATTCAACTGTAATGAGTTTTTTGAAGAAAGAAAGATACCATGTCTAGATGTATGTTTAATGTAACGTAAAACTCGTTGCGCCGCTTCTAAATGTGGAATACGAGGCTTGTTCATGAATTAACTAAGAATGTGCACCGCATAAACCAAATATGGTCGTGTAATGGTCAAGTATATTAGTCTTCCAATGAGTCTACGATAGGAAGAAGGATCTTTGATGCAATCCCCTTCTTCTTTGCTGAGTGACAAATTATGCTCCATTGGCGAACTCACGGGTTTAACTCCCAAGTACCATGTATCATCCAATATCTTAAGAGCATACTTTCGTTGTGAAAGGGTGATTCCCTTTTTTGAACGAGAAATTTCTATGCTCAGAAAGTGTTTCAAATCGCCAAGATCCTTTTGCTTGAATTGTTGGATGAGATGAGATTTAATTTCTTCAATATCTTGTAGATTGTTTCCTGCCAAAATAATGTCATCCATATAAACAAGGAGGGTAGTGAATGAATTACCACGAGTTCAGATAATCAACGAGTGATCAGATTGGGATTGTGAAAAATCCGCATGTTTGAGTTCATTAGATAGTTTGATAAACCATTAGCGAGAAGCTTGCTTGAGCACATACAAAGACTTGTGAAGTTTGCATAATTGTGTCTCCCCCTTCCGTCCGAAATCGGGAGGTAATGGCATATAGACCTCCTCCTCGAGATCACCATGGAGGAAGGCATTGTTGACATCAAGTTGACAAAGATGCCAATTCTTAGAGGAGGCGATGGCAAGAAGTAGTCATATGGTAACTAGCTTAGCCATTGGTGCAAAAGTTTCACGGTAGTTTAAACCTTCAACTTGATTATAGCCTTTGACAATTAAAGGAGCCTTGTAACAATCGATAATGCCATCAGGATAAAACTTGATTTTATAGACCCATTTGCAACCAATGGGATTCTTGTGTGAATGAAAAGGCTAGAGAGACCAAATACCATTGTCATGAAGGGCATGAAGTTCTTGGTCCATAGCACGTCGCCATTTAGGATCTTGGGCGGCTTGGGAAAAGGATGTGGGTTCTTTTACAGCTAAAATGGAGGTGGTGAAAGCTCGATGCACGGGTGAAATTCTATCATAAGAAAGAACATGAGATAAATGATAGGAAATACCTCTGTTGTCAGCAAACACCAAGTGATACGGAAGGATGGACTGAGTCGGCAAGGACACTTCTACAAGGTACTGTTAGAGATAGTTGGGTGCATTAGTGGCGCGTCGCAGTCATGGTTCGGTTTGGAGCACGGTGGAGTCAGATGGATGGTTGTCGCTACAGGATTTGTTGCAGCATTAGGATTCACTACAAGATTTGCTGCAACATTTGGAAATTGAGAAGAGTCGGGTGTTTGGGTGGTGGTGGAGTTGGGTGCAATACTTTCCCATGAATCAATGGAGAGAACGAGCAAATGAAAAGGTGAGGTTGGAAGTGTGGCAGCGGAAGGATAAGGAAATACATGTTCGTGGAAATGGACATCTCAGAAAATAAAGGTCTTCCTGGTGGTTAAGTCATAAACCCGATATCATTTGGTGCCATATGGATAACTAAGGAATAAGCAACAAAGGGACCAGGCGTCAAACTTACTTGGGTGATGGTGATGGGTGGAAACAAAACACAAATAACCAAAGACACGTAAATGCTCATAGGTGGGGGGTTTGTGAAAAAGTACCTCATATGGTGTTTTTCCTTTGAGAACCAGTACAGGTGTGCGGTTTACGAGATAAGTGGTAGTGAGAATGGCATCTCCCCAAAATTGTTTAGGAAGGTTGGCTTAGAAGAGTAATGCACGTGCTATATTGAGAAGATGTCGATATTTTCTTTCGACAACCCCATTTTGTTGTGGACTTGAAACACAATTGGTTTGATGTATAATGCCTTTATCGGAGAAGGTTTGAGTAATGTCAAATTCAAGTCCATTGTCATTGTGAACGATCTTGATTCGAGATGCAAATTGTGTCTCAATGAGATTAATAAAAGAAAGTAGAAAATTACGAGCATCAGATTGTTTGTGCAAGAGATAAACCCATGTACAACGTGAAAAGTTGTCAACAATGGTGAGAAAATATTTTGCCCCATTTAGTGCTGGAATATGATAACCACCCCAGATATTAACATGAATCAAATCAAAAGGTGATTTTGTATTAATTAATAGAGCTTAAAGAGAAATGTTTAAGAGTTTGTTTGGTAAGAGGACAAATCGAACAATCATTAATAGAATAAAAATTTATTGTTTCTGAAATTAAATAAATATTTCTCAAGCTTTTGTGGGAGGGATGACCAAGACGTTAATACCAAAGGCGGGAATTGGTGGAAATAGCGGTTGAGATGGAATAACACCCAACTTGCTTCAAAGTATCCAAGTAATAGAGTCCTTCTCGCTCAGTTCCCATCCCAATCGTCTTCCCCGAATGTTGGTCCTGAACAAAACACAAGTTATTAGTGAAAATGGCATAACAAGAGGAAGTTTGGGCAAGTTTTGTAACTGATATCAAGTTTAATATGAAAGATGGAACACATAGCACATTATGAAGAATGAGTTTGTCGGAAAACCGTATGATGCCTATACGTGTCACCTCGAGCAAGGGCATGATTCGGTAAATGCACATGATGATTGGTAACGGGTATGCTAGTAGTCATAAGTTTGGGTGAGCAAACAATGTGATCGGTTGCTCCTGTGTCAAAAATCCAATGATTTTCTAGAGTATATGTGTTTGCACAAGTAGGGATACTTGAAAGGTTATTCACCATCGAGGCTGAAATTACTTGATTGGCCATGCTACCCGACTTGGTATGATCAATGAGAGCAATAAGGTCATTATATTGCTCCGCGGTGAGATTGGAGGAGGATGGTGATGCTTTTGTTTTATCGGGTTTGAAATATGCATAATGGGCTTTAGAAGAGAAATTTAAGGTTCCTTTTTTGTCTCCATGAGAAATGGCCCTTTTGAGCTTTCGACAAACATCAATGGTATGACCCTTGTGGCCACAATAATCACAAGGAATATGTGCTTGACAATTTTCAACGGTATGCCCCGTGATGTTGCAGCGATCACACTTGGGATAAGCATTCTTTGGTGGATGATTTCTATTGGAACTTTGCAATCCATCTTTGATAGCAAATGCAGCAGCATCTGGTGTTTTCTCTATCACATGTGAATAAAAAGGTCATTGTTTTTCATCTTGAATAATGAGTAAAAATACCTTGTTCACAGCAGGCAAGGGTTCCATAAGCAAAATCTGTCCATGGGCTGCTACATAAACTTCATTAAGTCCCATGAGAAACCGTATTGTTCACTGCATTTGTTGGTATTCATGCAGTTACTTTCCCGTGTCACCATCACAAGGTGAAAGTGGACTTAGGGCATCTCATATATCCCACAAGCCTTCCAGTTTGGTGTAATACTCGTCGATGCTCAAGCCTCCTTGAATGCAATCATGGATCTCCTGCTCAATGTGAAAAAGATGCACGTTGTTGGTGTGGGAGAATCGCTCATTCAATTCGTTCCAAAGCTCAAGAGCATCATTACTGTACATCATGCTTTGTGCAATATCCGATAAAATGGTATTGAGGATCCATCCCTTGGAAAGGAGGTTGCAACGAGTCCATTGCTTGATCTCTCTCGCCGCTGCAAATGGTGGTTTCGTAATTGTGCCGTCCACGAAACCGTCTTTATTCTTGGTGATGAGGCCATGAGCATGGCATGGCTCCAAATAGGATAATTGTCTTGTGTCACAAGGATCAAACCTGGTTGATCTAAATGGTGAAGGTAGAAGGGGTCACTCGGATCTTCGTACCTATTTACAGAGGGCTTGTTTGCCTCTGGATATTTCTCGTCATTCTTTGCCATGGAAGCAAAAAAGAATAGCGACTATGGTTAGATTATTTTATTGTAGGAGAATTCATTGTTCTGATATCAAAATAAAATTACAGTGGAAAAGTATGTTTTCATTATACTGTAAATTGGGATTTTATTACAATGAGAGGGATCATTCCCATTCCTAAATATCAACACTATTCTTGACTAATTTCCTATTCTATATTGTATTACAAAGGAAAGAAATCAATAAATGAAATAATTACAACAATTATATATACACAAAAGTCAATGATCAATTGTCCTAGAATCACGATCCTTAACAAAGATAGTATTATTTGTATAAGAGCAATATATATTTATACTAAATATAAAATTAAGTGTAAAGAAAATAAGATTTGAGTCGATCCATCTTGAAACGAGACATGTCTCATTATGCGTCGACCCGCATTGAATGTCGGGCCATTAGTTGAAGATAAAAGGAGATTGGAGCCATATGAAGTTTTTACCATGAGTGGTTGTCAAGTTTTTTAATTTTAAAAAGTTATCTTGCTTTTATGGTCTTGCCAAAAGAAATTTATCTTATCATTCATCAATTAAATAATTTTATCACTCATATACTTCTAATCAAGAAGAAGTATTTACTTCAATCTTTTAAGATATTATTCTCAGTACACAAAACTTTACCACGTTAGATTAACATCATGTTATTTGCAATATTCTCATATGTTGTACATGTAAGTCATGGATTTTCTCTTAGCCTATAATTGAGAGTTTTTATTAGTTAATTTTACAAGTAATATTGTTATTAAGCAATTTCGATTCGAAATTTATTATTAGAATATTATTTTTGTTAATAATATTTGAGAAAACACTAAATATCACTAAAAGTCCATATTTCTAAATTATGTTGCAAGAAATTGCATATAAATATAGTTTGAGTAGTATGTGCGAATTTTAAAAAAACTACAATCTCAAAAACCAATACGGTTATGTACATTGATACTCATTCGAGACCATTACACCACGACCGCGAAAACCTTGACTTTATGTTACATTCATATTTATGTTTTTAATATTTTCTACAACTTTGGAGATAGTGTTGGAGTTAATTTATAAATTCTAAAACTTGTGAGATATTGTTGGAATTTAAAAGAAGTTTTTAGATTTTATTATTTAATATATATTTCAATAATATGTGAAAATCTATAAGATGGAGTTAATAGAGTTAGTGACTCTCATACACGTTTGCTTTTAACTCAAACAGTTGTTGATGAGCTCTAAAGGACTGCAAATAGTAAAGTTAACTTAAGATCAATCAAGACTAGTGTATACATTTTTAGTTATTTTAACTTTGATATTTATATTATAGAGTTTGGTGTAAATGTTATTTATGTATAAATAATGATACTAACAACTAAATAGGCTAATAGACGTTGGTTAAGGAAGGTAGTCGTTAATTCATTAAGAATGTATATGGAGATTGATGTAAAACTCGTACCATCAGACGGAGACGACATCGCGGGTCATTAAGAATGTATATCGACATTGATGTAAAACTCGTACCATCAGACGGAGAGGACATCGCGCGTCTTATTTTATGGCGCCGAAAGGCGTGGTCTTATTTTTTTTGGATGGGGAAAGTTTGACATGTATACTCTAATTCGACTATTAACCATGTTTTATTTCTTTTATAATAATTAATTTATATACGACCAATTATATATTCCATTATCAATATGTTTAGTGGTCATCAATATTTTTAGGAAAACTAATTTATTTAATGAGTGTTAATAAATTTCTCACAGTGGACAGCAAAATATCATTACTCTATGCATATAAGTATTATTGTTTCGATGTGAATATATACTTAGAAACAATAAATTAAGAACTATGATTCTATCATGAAATTCACAAGCAGTTGTACTAATGGACAACCGTTGGTTTCACTTTATAATTGATTCGGTGAAGTGTGAAACAAATAAATAATGAAGGAACAAGTATATAGGGAAAATGTACACAAAAAACACCCCTGATATTTGTTATCCATTAAGCTTGACCATTTTTCCTTTCATAAAACCCGTAAAATACTCTCAAGTGCAATTATTATTTTTTATAACCTTTGTGTTCGGGTCATAGCTTATACGCATCTCGATTAATTATCGGAACCAGTGCAAAGCGATCCCCACACATAAAAATGGGACTGTGTCCACAATCGTGAACATTTTAGTAATTTCAATTTATTCTTCAGTTTGTTGGTGCTCCATGTTCGTTGATGAATGACCAGTTGGATCCGACTATGGGATTCGTAAAGGGTGTTTGAATGTTTGATTTCAGCCATGGATTGATATGAGAAGTGTGTATTAACGCGAAGGTATGTGAAGCAGACAGTGTGATGAAGTGAATGCAGTGCGAAATGCTAGAGTTTGGTTTCATTCCTAATTTGGGTCGTCTGCAAAGTCGCCGCTTTTGTTGGTTATGTTTTAGGGTTTCTTTCAACCCTTGAATTTTATATCGTTTTTTTGGGTTTCCTTTTATAATCCTTAGGTTTGTAACTATTTTCCCTTGGTTAATATATTTATTTACCAAACATTAAAAGAACTTCAAAAAACAAATAAAAGAAGAAAAAAAAACCCAAAATCCAAGTTTTTTTTTTCTCTCTAAGAGAACCCCAATTTTTGTCTTTAATATTTATCCTCACTTCATCCTAATCCATAAATGAAAGACGCATATCGGCCCGAGAGAGCAAAATAACAATACTCCCTAGTAATAGATGAATAAATAACTAATACTCCCCGATAGTAAATAGCACTAACTTCGTTACACTGCCATAAAACATTTTTTCTACTAATAAAACCCAATTCTTATAAAAACAACTTACTTGAGCCTGGAATCAGAAGGGATATAATCATCATCTACACTTTTTGGTTTAGATATGTGATTTTCCAGAGGTCATTTTCCATTAAATACACAATATAATGATAAAAGCATATAATCATTGTTATAATGGAGAAATGCTTGTGGACTGATCCTTCACAAAAAAAAAAAAAAAAAATCAATTAGTAGTTCCACATGGTTTCAGTAATTGTTGCTTTATGAACAAAGCCAAATCTTAGCATCTTGAAAGCTTTCAGGCAGGCAGGGGCGGATCTAGGCAGCAGTGTCAGTGGGGGATAAAAAAAAATTTTAAAATTTTTGGGGTATAAATAACATATATTTATTTCAGTAGGGTTTAAAACAAATTTTTAGTGGGGGCTTATTTGTAAAGAAATCTAAATTCTGTGGTACTTAAGGTAAAATAAAAAAATTCAGTGGGGGCTAAATATTAGATATCTAAAATTTTAGGGTAAAAAGCGTGAATTGAATCCGCCAGTGCATGCAGGGCGCTTTGCATCAGATCAGTTACACCAAACATTGTTTATACAAATAAAAACACAATGAAAATAACAAAACACACAGACATCATGTCTAATACCACATGGTTGGAGTATTATATTTCAGAGTGCAAGTTTTAAACTTTGATAATATATCATGAAAGATAATCCATCATTCATGCCTTTTGTGCAGTACAAGGCTATGCTCTCATGGCTATCCGAAAAACGTTTCTACATGATTCTTTGTGGATTGTCCACTAAAAGCTACAAGCAAATGACTGGGAGAAGTGGAGCAATGTTCTTCGTGTGCATCCCGCAAAACCTTTGCTTGTGTAGGTTTTCTTCATAGCCGATTTTCGATCTCCAAAGCTTATAGAGAATGTAAAATTCATGTCCTCAGACCATCGTTGATTTCACTTTATTGGATGAAGTGTGAAACAGATAAATAAATAAAGAGAGAACAAGTATAAAGGAAAATGTACACGAAGAAACATGTAATATTTATTATCTATTAAAATACCCCAAAGTGCATTTTAATTATTTAAATTTTGTCAGAATTTCAAAAAACAAATAAAAGTAAAAAATAAAAAAAATAAAAACTCAAAATTCAAAATTCAAATTTTTTTTTTCTCTAAGAGAAAATTTTTTTTTGTCTTTAATATTTATCCTCACTTCATCCTATTCCATAAATGAACATATTGGTATGAGAGAGCAAAATAATAATACTGCCTAGGACCTTAATATTGTCCATAGAGGAATAAATAAATATTACTCCCAAATATTAAATATCACTAACTTCATTACACTGGCTTATAACATTATTGTCATACAAAACTAATGACTCTAATAGAACTCATTCTTATAAAAACACCACAACTTGGCCATTCACATTACTTGCTTGAGCGTGGAATCAGAAGGGATATAATCATCATCTACACTTTTTGGCTTAGATATTTCCATTAAATACACACTATAGTGATAAAAGCATATAATCATCGTTATAGTTGAGAAATACTTTGGACTATTCCTTTAAATGTCAAAAACATTTTGAAGCCTTATGTGAAAACATAGTCCGAATTTCACAGGATTCATCTAGGAATCTCTTGTGCAATGTCCCTGAATAAGTCAGGATAAAATCCGGAATAAGTCAGTTATTAAAACAAGGATAAAATCCTAGAAGGGCCCACCCTTACTTGATTAGTAGTTCCACATGGGTTAGTAAATGTTGTTTCATGAACAAGCTGAGTGTTAGCATCTTCAAAGCTTTCATTCGGAGCGCTATGCATCCGACCTGTCACATACAAATAAAAACACAATCAAAATAGCAAAACACACACACATCATGTCTAATACCACATGGTTGGAGGAATATATTTCAGAGTGCAAGTTTTACACTAAATAATATATCATGAAAGATAATCCATCATTCATGCCCTTTGTGCTTTCAGCAAGTAGAGTGCAAGGCTATGCTCTCCATGACCATGATACAGATGTATATGAGCACTACATGCAGCATTAGTACCGGCAACTGTGAATGGACAAAATATATAAAACATCCACCAAAAACTATACATATTTATCAACTCGACACCTACCCTAATCAACCTCAGATATTGTTCTCCCCAAAACATTTACAGAAACAAAAGGAGAGGATATTGTAAGCATGGTATGTAAATTAAATTCATGATATTCATGCTAAAACATAAAGCACAAATCGCGGAACATAAATCCTAAGAATTTTAGAATCTCTATCATACTCACACTATATTCATTAAGCGGAAATAAATCATAAATACCTTATAACTATGATAATAGCTATTCATTTATTTGTGATCCATAAATCTTCACGTTTGATCCATCATCATTAGCCATCTCAATCCATCATCATAGAAAACCCTTATTTGATCTAAAGTCTACACGTAGAAGAAAACCCTAAAAGAAATAGGGTAAGGAAATAGGTTTCTCTCTCCTGACATTTTGCACACACGTTAAACCATTATTGTGATGTATCTATCATGTACATAATGATGGAATATATGCACTTTAATATAGGTAGAGAGATGACTCGTTTCCTACTACAACTTATTCACCAAGAAAACATTAATTCCCACTTTCCATCAAATTGGGATAATAAAAGGAAACAATTCTCCATCAATAATATATAATATAAAACTATATATTTGACCAAATAGAATTACAATCTAATATTTATTTACTGTATCATTACCATATGTCCAAATAATTATGTGGGCCACAGAACATTAAACTACTCTTCACCATATCTGGTCTTCCACCTTGTAACAATACATGCAGGGGATTAGTAAGGATAAATTTACTTCATCTATGTATATATTTATATATAGAGTTATTATCATAAAACCTTCGAAGGTTTGCAAATTTAATCAAATAACCCCCCAAGTTAAAAAAAAAAAAAAAAACCCTCTATTTTCTAATTCATATCAATTACCCCCTCACCCTCACATTTCAGTCAAAATAGTTAGGATTAATTTTATTTACACCCCATAAAATTTATTTTATCTTCAATCAAATTTTTTCAAGTTTGAAGAACTACATTCAAATCCTTCAGTTTGAAAAAATATATATATTTCGATAAAAATATATATATATATATATATATATTGGAAATATATATATATATATATATATTTCGGAAAAAAATATATATTTCGAAAAAAATAAATATATTTCGGAAATATATATTTTTTCCGAAATATATGTTGTAACAAATAATAAAATTAATAACTCTAGCCTTTACTTTTTAGGATTGATTTAATAACTTCGTGGAAGCACATCCTATCATGCGATGAGAAATATTTGTAAAAAATAATCAAATAATTATTTAAAATAAAAATCAAATATATATATAAATTAAATTAATTGATCATAATCTTGTTGAAGAACAAATTTGACGTTTTTGTAAGAAGTTTAAAACAACTTTTTCCGCAAAATGAGAATTTAAATCGACATAATAAAAATCTTTCATTTATTTTTTTCTTGAATTTAACATGGTGGTGAATGCATAAGAATAATAAAACTTTCTAATAAAACTTTAATAAATTTTGTTCATGTTTTCTCTTTTCATATAGAGATAATGTTGCACACTATAATTATGAATGGTAAAAAACGCACACACCCACACATGAGCCACATGGGGCTCGAACCCCTCACCTCCCCTTTGGGGAGGAAAGGTGATACTATCAGGCTACAAGGCCTTTGGTGTAATTATGATTTTTATTAATAGTGATTAGTGTATAGAGCTACCATTAATGGTACACTTTGATTATAATTTTATCATTAGAAGAATTATTATTATTTCTTATATTTAACATGGTGATGAAATGATCAAAATATTAGAAAGCTAATATCTTTTGTTGTATTTAACATGATAATGAATGCTTAAGAATATATTTTCCACGAAATATATATATATATATATATATATATATATATATATATATATTCCAAAATATATATATTTTTTCAGAATATATATTTTTTTCAAACTTAAGAGGTTTGAATGTAATTTTCAAATTTTAAGAAGTTTGATTGAAGATAAAGCAAATTTTATGGGGTGTAAATGAAATTAATTCTAACTATTTTCACTGAAATGTGAGGGTGAAGGGGGTAATTGATACGAATTAAAAAATTGAGGGGATTTTTTTTAACCTAAGGGATTATTTGATTAAATTTGCAAACTTCAGGGGATTTTATGATAATAACTCTTATATATAATATAAATGGAATTGGACATTTAGTGGACTTCCAAAAGTTGGGAAGCTTTTCAAACCCTCTAAACGGGATTCTAAGCCCAAAAAGCCCGTTTTGAAATTATTTGAATGTTTGGTGAAACAATCTAGAAGGACTTTTAACAAACGTAAAAGTGATAAAAAAAAGTCTGTTTCAAAGAAGTTTGAAATACTTTCTTTTCGAAATCACGTTTCAGGAAGCTAAAATGCAAATTTAAGTAAATTATAAAATAGACATTTTTACCCTCATTTATTTCATGATCGGAAAGAAAGAGATTCAAAAAATCCCAACTCATATTCTAACCTAGAAAAGAATATTTGAAAGAAATCCTAGTCGATTACAGAAATCTTCTAACCTACGCAATATTAAACTCCACGAATTTTTAAACTTTCTTCTCATTTACCGAAGTGTTAGGGTTTTGGAGATAATTTTATATATATTTATATGTGAATCGGGGAAAAAATACACAAAGAATACTATGTGTTATTATCCAATTTCATGTATTAATATGTGTTTGGATGTCAAGACATATGAAATCTACACTCTTATTCATGGTATGATTCTTATTGAAGAGTTTGAATCAGGGATGTCTTAAGTATCTCTTATATATCTATTACTCATAAAATATAATTATTTATGTATATATTCGTGTGTGTGTATATATATATGTACATGTACATGAATAAGTGATATATATCGGTTTGTGGTTTTATTGAGTGTTCTGATTAAAGATTAACTACAGAGTATGAAATTGAGTGTTTAATAATAGTATTTATTCTTATAAAAAAAAAAGTAATTATAATTGTGTAAGGAGTCTAATTCTATAACCAAAATATTTATAAGAGTGATGTTGTCAGCGTATATTTTTTTAGCCCAAAATAATGAGATTGAACCAGTGGACAAGCGACCAAGGTTATACAAGAAAGTGAAAATGTATGTTGATATATATATTTTCAACTACCAGCAAGGTAAAAGAACAATTGAAGGAGCAAAGATTTAAGTCTAACTTTTCCATCATTTTGTGCTTTATATCACACTATGTACACCATGTTAACTCCTACTTTAAGTTGCCAATTTTTAATAATCAATATCCATTCATATGATAAGGAAATGATAATGATGATTGTATTTTATAATAAATGTATAAGAATTGATGAGGACTTGTTGCGCAAGCAAAAGACTTTCATTAGTGTACTACTTACTTAATCCTTACATATTGATAACATCACTCTTATACAAGTTACATGTTTGTACTGAATTAAATATACATAAAATTATAGATGAAATGAATATCAACGACCTGAAACTAGACAAGCAAAAACATGCATGCATAGAAAAGCAAATTGTGAAACAAAATTGATCGAACTAATGTTGGTTTTTTAGTTCTTTTATAAATAAAATAGATAGTAATATTCATAAAATGAGGGTAATATTATAATGCGATTTTTTTTGTATTTGTGAAAGGACTTTTTAAATCGTGTCACCAAACACATGGTTGATTTTTATTTTATTCAAAAGGACTTATACACGGATGTTTACCAAACATATTTTCTATCTCAAATGATTTTTTCTGACCTTATTTTTGTAACAGACTTTTTATTAGAAGGATTTTTTGGATCAGAAAGCCCTCCCAAACGGATACTAAAAATATAACTAAGGTGCAAAGCTTATTTTCAACATGTGTCACCATCATACCTCATTAATTCGCATATTAATAGGAAAAAAAACCTACCTCTAGAATGACTCTCCTTTTTCCCTCGCCCTCCCCCTCCATCACCATATTCACCACCCCATCTCTTGCCCTTCTTCCTGATTAACAACCATTCTCTCTCTATCCCTCTCAGTTTCCTTCTATCCATTATTGCTTATTTCCTTTCCTTCTCTTCTCCCTCTCCCCACGCCATCTTTTTGTCTCTTTTTGCCTTGTCATTTCTTTGTTAAAGCTATGGAGCTTTCTGCCTCAAAGAATGTTCCTGCATCTGATAATGGTAAGGCTATTGCAGTAGCTAAAGCTGATCTCATTGCAACCAAGGAAAAGCTTGCTTTCATAGAAGCTTCTCTCAACCAATACATCACCCCTTTTGGTCAGCAAAGATTCACCCAGACTCAAGCACCTTTGTCAACCTCTGGCTTCATAGTTGGAGGAGGGAGAGCTAGAACTGGAAGAGGAAGGCCAATAGGAGGAGGAAGGGGTAACCATGGAAGAGAACCTCTTGATCCACAAATGAACACACGCGCCCCACGTGCAAGTGACCCAAATGGACAGACTTCCAAGTCAACACCTTCCACTATACAAGGTCAGTTCATTAGTTGTCCTAGAATGGCTTTTGAACCTGCTAACCATACTCATTCACATGCTGACCCCCAACCCCATTTCATGCACTGACCAACCAAACAGCCAGCTTCCCAAACCCACATGGGCTAACATTGTGTCTTCACATGATGATGAGGAGTACAAAATGAACCTTTATTTTTTTGCTCTTGACACTATTGCGGGCACCACTCCTATTGTTGAGTTACCCCCTGACTTAGTTGAGCAAGGTGCTAGTGATTGGAACAATTGCTTAGTAGGCTATTTCCTCCAAACGAAACTACCCTATACCATGGTTCAACCTTATTTCCTCCTGAAGAGGCTTGCCATAACATCCTATCTATTGGCCTTTGCATGATTCGTGGAAGGCCAATTATCCTTAAGAAATAGCATCAAGGAATGGAATTCAGTAAAGATTATTGCAAACACATCCCATTATGAGTGAAGCTCTACAATATACCCTATGAATATTGGACTGAAAAAGGATTAAGTGGCATTTCCATCACAATTGGCAAGCCTCTATTTGCTGACAAGCTCACAGCCACCAAAAAAAGGATGATTTATGCTCGGTTATGCATCGAGGTTGATGCCTCAAAGCCATTTATTAATCTGTTTAGAATCAGTACTAGCAAAGGCAAGCTCGTTGACATCAAAGTTGAGTATTATTGGCGACCTCAAGTGCATGTTGATTGTTTATGTTTAAGTCACTTGAGTTCTAAATGCCCAAAAGCCTCTATCAATCCACTGACTAAAGCTACTCATGTTGTTTCAGACATGCCAATTGCACCTAACAATGAGCCTTTTCATGACCCCACTCCCTCCAATGCCTCTGAATGGACCGAGGTCCATCACAAAATGGTTAGAGGCAATGACTCTTTACCCAAATCTTGCCAACAGATTGATGTTGGTACTGCTACCCAAATCACCCTTCAACATTCACTATCTGATAAAGGCAAGTGTCTTAACTCTGGCCAAGCTAGTATTACTACTGATGCTGAATCTAATGTTAATGCTGATGGTTTTGAAACAAGTCTTGACCTTCATGTTCAGCTACCATACCTTGAAGATGATAACATTTCTTCATCCTCCCCCACTATTTCAACCAATTCCTCACAAGTCTCTTCATCCAGCATGACAGAGGCAAAGACTTTTTCTAGCAATGCTAATAAGAAGAAGAAGATGAATCAGAAAGGGAAAGAAAGCACTCACCTCAAACCTCCCATTTTGGGAGTCACATGGATCCTCTAAAAAACCCTTTCCCAATTATTTTAGGATTCTGGAACATTAGAGGCCTGAATTCCTCCTCTAAGCAACAGGAAATAAAAAAATTAATTCATGCTCATCAATTTCAAATGGTGGTTATTCTTGAAACTAAGGTGCAGTTCTTGAACATTGATGAGGTGACAAAGCTATATATTTCTTCTAAGTGGCAGATTCTTCACAACCTCCACCACTCTTCTCTTGGTAAAATTGTAGTTTTGTTTAATCCCACCACCCTTAATGTTCAAAAAATTTCTAATTCTGCTCATATTATGCATCTTAGCATCACCAACATGGAGTCTCACAGTTTTTACTATGATTCAATTGTCTATGGTTTTAATACTACTGCCCAAAGAAAGTCTTTATGGAATGACATCAATAGTTTTGCCCCTCTTGCCTCATCTTCTCATTGGCTTGTGTTTGGGGACTTTAATGTTGTCACCCATCCTAATGAATGCTTTAGTGGGACTGGCAAATGGAACTCAATAATGCATGATTTAAGATCATGTCTCCACACCTCTAAGCTCATTGACCTTTGATTCAATGGGATTTTGTATTAATTCTTACTCTAACAAGAGTCATTAATGTGCTAACATCTCCAAAAAGCTTGACAGAACTCTAATTAATGACAATTGGATCACTTCATTCCCTCCTTTTGAATGTTCATTTCTCCGCCAGGGCATTTCTGATCACTCCCCGTATATCGTCAAGTGTGGCACTCCCAGACTTTAGAGGAATACTCCTTCTAGGTTCTTTAATTTTCTAGCTGAGCACAAAGAACTCCTCAACATTGTGAAGGATGTTTGGAGTCAAGAGATTCGTGGTTCTACTTTTTCCAAATCACCAGGAAGCTTAAATTGCTCAAACCTAGGATCAAATTCCTCAACCACAAAGATTTTAGCAACATATCTGCTAAAGTGATTGAAGCTAAGGACTCTCTCAACTCATGTCAGTCCAAGCTTGATCTCAATCCCAGAGACTGTTCTCTCAGAAGTGATGAAAATATTTTGCTCAAGCTTTACATTGATCTTGCAAAGGCTGAAGAATTGTTTTACCTTCAGAAAGCCAAAGTCACTTGGCTCAAAGAAGGAGACAAAAATACCAAGTTATTTGTGAAAACATTCAATAATAGGTGCAAGAGGAAGAAAATTACTTCTCTCACCTTGAGCTATGGCATCACCACTAACTCAATGCCTCTTATCAAGAAGGAAGTTGTAGATCATTTTGTTAGTTTGCTGGGCAATGCTTCCACATCCTATTCTAGAATTGATTCCATCAGACCTTTCATATCCAAATACATCCCTGATGATCTAGTTAACTCTCTTTCTGAAATCCCATCTCTAGAAGTCATTCAAAGCTGTTTTTTTTAAATCAATATCTACTAATCACCAGGTTTTGATGGCTTCAATGCCTACTTTTACAGGAAGGCTTGGCATATTATTAGTGCTGATATGATTAAGACAATCCAAGATTTTTTCATCAATGGTCATTTAATAAAGGAAATCAACTCAACTTTTATTGCTTTGGTTACTAAATGTCCAAATCCCTCCTCCATGAATGATTAAAGACCTATTTCATGCTGCAACATTATTTATAAAGTCATTTCTAAGCTTCTGTCACGCCCCGTTATTCCTAAGACTCCAATCAGGAGAATCAGTGAATACCAGGGTATGACGTCACAGAAAACGACAACCAAAATCAACGATAACATCGAAATACATGGAATGTGAATGAAAATGAAGTATTCCATGTCACCTGAGTGATAGAAACTCAGTAAAGGAATTCTAACAAAAATCCGGCAAAGTTCCGTTTGTAAATGGAACATCCGGACAACCCAAAAGCAACACAACAAACAAATCTGTCCATAATAACCGAAATAGAAACAATGGCACGTAGCCCAACATTCCAGAAACCTAGTAGGGCCGAGGTAGTGGAAAAGAACACCAATACCTCTCCAAACCCCTCTAAAATCAATAGAGCCCCACATGCTCAAATGAAATTATAAAGAAAATTAGATGGCGATGCTGAAAAGGTAAAAAGGCACCCCAAAACAACAATTACCGACTGAGCCACCAAGCTCAAATAAGAATACATAAAAACTCAGTGGTAGTGCCGAAATGATACAAAGGCACCCCGAAAATAATGAATACACAGAATAGAGATACAATACAAGGGAATCTGCCAACAACCTGGCTCCCAAGAGAATGAAAGAATACACAAATGTAACTACGGAAAGAGTAACAAAACTACCGTCCCAAATCACCCGTATCGTCGCTGCCGAGCATAAGCCTTGCTGCATCCACCTGCAAACCTGCAACCTGTGTGGGGTGAGCATAACCTCGGGGGCTCACCATAATATCAAAACATCACACTCATAGCCGTCTAGAAAACGCTAACCATCCCGTGTGCATGCATCTATCCTAGGTCAGTCAATTGTCTCATATGGCACCCCGCCAATCCGAGAACCCGTCAATAACCTCATCACTAACCTCGAGTAACTACGAAGCTCATACGAACTACATAACAACGAAAACATAAACACCACACATATCTACGTACATATATATATATATAACATCCTGAACGTAACTAAGCATGTCGCCTAGGCCTATAGACAAACAATCTGAACTCCGCTCTCATCTAGAGATACAACAAGACTAGTTATCCACCATACCGTGCACCAAACACGCTACTCAAGGTTCCTAGGAGGTAAATAGGCCACTCCTTAGGACTACCGAAAGGGAATAATCCTTCATTTACGTACAACAACCAGTGAACCAACCCGTTCACTCGAAGAAACATAAGAAGGGAAAGTACTATCTCCACATCGGATTCGGTAATCAACCGAACTATCTCTAACTCACACTGACTATCTAGGCACTAGAATGGGGTATTGGAGTCGTTTAGTCCCAAACAGATGCCATGGTCCTCGGGTTTTTAAAGAAAAATGTTGAACCCCGAAGGATCCAGCCGGTTTTTAAGAAAAAGTTAGGACCCGGTCAAATCTTATTTGGTTCCAACGTCTCCGAATCCAACCAGAGTATTAGAAACCGCACTATGTGTGCATAAATCAACATTATGTAACATACCCGAAGTATGATAGGATGAGCATCAAGGAAGATAAACATAAGGGTCGCACTAACAGCTAAGGCCCTAAAATACCCAAGGGATAACTACAGGAGAAAGAAGAACTACTAGAGTCCAAACCGACAACCATTTTCAAATCACTTTTAAATTGCTTTCAAATCTGGTCCTAAGACCTTTAACATTTATTTAAAACTTTATAAAAATAATCCTGAAAGAATGCCCAAACAAAACCGGGCACAGGAAGGAATCCTAGACGACAAGCTAGGAGAAACCTGGATTTCTCGACCTTTACGATGCTGAGATCTCGGAAATAACCTTGAAATTTCTAGAACAGGGGCAACCTGTGCCCTAATTCACCGATTTTATAAAACAATTTCAAATAATATTTTTGAAAATTTCTTTCAAAAGCGAATTTGCATTCGGTACTCCTGGTCCCAATAATTTAAACATATTTTACGAAACAAGTTTTTGATTTCTGACTTTCAAAAATAGTCAACGGGCACCAGGGTAATTAAAGAACACGATTTATAAAATTTTAAAAACTTTAAGTTTTCAAAACCTTGAGAAAACTCTGGTTTGATCCCAAAGATCCAAACCATAACCCAGATTTCAAGGTACCGGAATAACCACGGTTTAATACTCAAAAATACTTCTACAAATGGGAGGAAAGAATCACAACCCATAAATAACGACAGTTTAAAATAGAGAGTCGGCAAGATTTATAAGCCTAGGGCAACCTTTAAATTTCTAAACTCCTCACACCACCGAAGTGGTCTAACAATCAACCCGTAGTAGTACCACTCACCAATTACGAAGGCCTATATGACCGAACATCATAGACTCAACTAAGTCCCAATATACTGTTACCCAGCTCAACTAGAGCCTAACATACGGGGAACCCTTACTCCCCAAGGTCAATTTACTTTTTAACTTTAAGTTTTCACTTTTCCTTTTACACTAGGAATTTCGCACTTTCATTATAGTTTAACCACGGTTAGAACATCAATCACAAATATCGCGCCCTAGCACCCAGGAGAATAATACAAATCTTTAATTAAAATTTCAAATATAACCAGCTCAACATCAATAAACAATAATAACCGATAAGCACATGTCAATATGAATGTCAATGAAATGTCAATGCAATGACAATGCAACCCTAGTCACTAAAGGGTGAAACAAATATCCAGGAATCCCAAACCGTTCACTGCTGGGGCAACAAACCCACAACAGGAAGGGTGGGCGTCACCAAAGAAAGTGTGGGGACCACAAGCCCGCTCGGGAACCGGCAAGTGAGGCCCAAGCCCTTACCCCCAAATGTCTAGAGAATTGAGAGTTACTAGCTCCTTGGGTGCTAGACCACCCCCTGGCTAGTTGTTGCGACATTCCAAACGATCCAGACTTGTACGTGATATAACTGAAGCATGCAACGTGCACCGAAACAATATGTATATAACATGGTGCTATATGAATGCAAAATGCCTCCATATGAATTTAATATGCTCAATAACACGGCATAAAAGCCAAGCAATCTCATACAAAACATGCTTTACAATTTCAAATATACAGTAAATCAATTTCCATTTTATTCCAGAAATAATCGGGTTCTCAATTACCCAACCTTTATAGATTTTATATGTTAGCATGTTTTTAATTAAATTCCCAATAATTATTTTCAAATTAATTCGCCTCAGGGAAAATTAGACAATTAAATTCGCAATTTAATTTCTTTATAATTTACGATAAAATCAACAAGGGAACTAAAATTAAGTCTAAGTATAACATCCCTCATTCTCGTAAATCCCCTAACATATTTTAATTTCCAATAAAATATAATTAATAGGGGATAAATAAAGTAATCAAATCTACGTCCACATACACCTGCTATAAACCTATTTCGAACTCAAGGGGGTCCTAAACCGCCTATAACGATTTAATTCAAATAGGTTTATAATTATTTTAACTTCTCCGAGAAATAAAATCTATTTAATTTTCTCATGGGAAATAATCTACTTAATTTCTCCGAAGTATTTCTATTTCCACCAATCATCTAATCCAACTATGGGTATTTTATTAATTTATAAAATTCCAAGATTTTCGTCTACTACTAGGAATTTAATTAAATATTTTTATTTACCCATAAACATACAACGGGGATTAATTAACATTTTCTACGCACTATTAGTGAGTGTCAGATATGCATATATATATAAGAATATATATATATATATTTCCCACCTAATTATATACGCTTACAAACAGTCCTGAACTGTCCGTCGTGAACAGTGTCGGCGCCCCGAATATAGAATCTGCCGACCAAAGTCGTTCGAAAATTATTTCGAATATACCGAAACGTCCGTCTTGACGACCTATACGATATATACGAAGTCCATTAGTAATTTGTTAATAATTTTGAATAAATCTAATATAACCCAAACGAAAATTCAAAACTTCAAATCGAATTTACCGACAAACCGCTCAACGGAAAATTACGAAATTTTTACACGTCGTACCTGACACCAAGACGCGTCTATTCTCCGAAAATCAGCTCAATCGAAGCTCGGGAAGGCAGCCAAATAATTAGCTGAAGTTCATGGCCGAAAATGGCCTGTAGCGCGAACTGCTACAATGCACGACCAGCTGCTGCTGCGCCACCAGAGTGAACCGGCGCCACCACCATGCCACCAGCGACCCTAGTCGCCTCTGACCTGTGAACCTCAGGTCGGGTCGCCGCTCCTTAGTCGGTGAAATCCACCAGTCGCAGTTCCTCTCTTGCTCGGAAACTCTCTACGCGTACCTCTTTCTCTCTCTCACCCTCTCCCTCGTCGGCAGCGAGAATTGATGGAGATGAAGAAGGAAACCTGGTGGTCGTGAGGAGGAAGAAGATAGAATCGTGTAGGAGAAGAGAGGTTGACTCATTTACAGCCACAAACACCATTTATCCGTTATATATATATATATATATATATATATATATATATATATATATATATATATATATATAATTTCCATTAATTTATATATATAAATACCCAAATATATATATATATATATAATTTTAATTAATAATATATATATATATACAATAAATCTCAAAATGCACCAGGAACCTCCAAATAAAATCATACGAGCCCGTAAATATAAACGGAACGCCCAATAAATAATATAACTGAAATAAATAATCTAGAATATGAAACTCATAAATATATAATCATAATTAAATTCGCATAAATAAAATAAGTCCCGTAAAATATACCGGGGACACTCAAATAATCCACGTGAGCCTATAAAATTCACCGGACTCTAATTAATAATACGAGCTTAAACAAGTACTCCGGGTACGAAACTCTTCCACCAATTAACTCACCGAAAATCCCACGGTACTCTGAATAACTAATAAAGTCCGGAATAATTAACTCGGTTACAAAATCGGGTATGAATATTTATATAAACCAAATTAAGTCACTAATCGCCTAGCGGTTTATACTACGCGCTCCCCGTAAACTCTACAGATAGTCAAGAAATAATACCAGTTAAAATAAACACTCCGGGTACGAGACTCAACTACACGGTCATCGAAGTCGTCACTAACCCAATCAAATCAAAATCATAAGTGTCGAACTAACCAAACATGTCGTCAAGTCGAAGTACTAAACGCTACAGGTTTAAATAAAATCGCACTACACTTATCACGTACGTATAAACATGAAGAACGAACCAGATAATACAAATACACATAAGCACGTAAGTCAAACAACTAAGGCACATAAATTCACATCAACACACAGAGCACGTATATACAAATATAAAAAAATATGAGCGAAAGGACTATCAATACTCCTAAGCACATCAGCTAAACAAGGCACGTACTAACCCCATAACTAGGAGAAACAAAAACATCGAACCCCTAAAGCACTAACTACCGAACTCAAATCACTGATTCGAAGCCCTAAATGTCAAGCGTCGAAAAAAATCCATTTAGTCGATAACACTAGTTGTCAATCGTCACAACTCAATCACATAGTCGATAACAAGAACACACGTAAACATTTCACCAAGTCCGAAACTACTAAACGTTATTGTCAAGTCACATAGTCATCATCGATACTCCACAAAGTCGTTAAGGTGATGATCGCCAATTCGCGCAATCGAATCTAAGAGTAAACGCGAAAAATCTACTCGTAAAATACACAGAGTAACCATGACGTCATGAACAAGTGACATCATCACCAAAAATAAATCGGGAATAATTCAGAAAAAAGGGAAAATGAAATGGGGTGTTACAGCTTCTCTCTTTGAAACTTCAACCTATTCTTTCACACACCATTGACATTCACCAGACAGCTTTTGTTAAGGATAGGAGGATTGGTGATGGCTTCCTTCTTGCTCAAAAGCTTCTTAAAGGTTATCATCTTGAATGTCCCATTCCTAAATGAACTCTAAAGGTTGACATTCAAAAAGCTTTTGACTCAGTTAATTGGGTTTTCCTCACTCTCTCTCTTTTAGGTTACCCTTTTATATTCATAGGACGAATTAGATCTTGCATTTGCAGCCATTCTTTCTATGTCTCTCTCAATGGGGAACTCGTTGTCTTTTTTAAGGGAACTCAAGGTCTAAGGCAAGGGGATCCCCTTTCCCCTTTTCTTTTTGTGATTGTAATGGATGCATTGTCCTCAATTATCAAGAGTTTCACTCATAATGACCATAATTTTCAGTTTAACTGGAGATGTAACAAGCTCGACCTCTCTCACATTTGCTTTGCAGATGATCTCATGATATTTTCTCATAGAGATCTCATTCCCTCAAAGTTCTTCTTAAGGCAACTCATTTATTTTCTTCTCTTTCTGGCCTTCACCCCAACATCTCCAAAAGCCTCATTTATTTGTCTAATGTTTCTAGTGTCAACCAAAGCATCATGAGACATGCTTGTGGCTTTGAGCTAGGTACTTTTCCTTTCAAATATATTCGTCTTCCCCTTTCTTCTTCTAAGCTTCTTTCCACTGATTACAAAGGTATTGTTGAAAGGATTACAAGAAGAATATTTAACCGGACTTTTAAAATCCTCTCATATGCTGGCAGATTGCAGCTCATAAAAACAATCCTAATAATTATTCATATATATTGGAGTTCTCACCTTGTATTGCCACTTCAGGTTCTCAATGACATCAACACTGTCCTAATAAGAATTTTATGGATTGACAATGAGTTGAAATCTACTGGTACCAAAATCAGTTGGAAAATCATTTGCCAGCCAAAGGATTGTGGTGGTATTGGTCTCCCCAACCTAACCAATCTCAATAGGATTGCAATTCTTAAACTCATCTGGTTCGTCTTCAATGATGAGGAGCAATCCATTTGGAAAGAATGGGTGCATGCTTATTTGATCACAGGATAATGTTTCTAGACTCTTAAACCTTCAATTTTAAGCTCTTGGAACTGGAGGCAACTTCTCAAGCTTGGTGGGCTTGCAAAAACTTTCATCAAACACTATGCAGTGAATGACAAGTATATCTCCCTTTGGCATGACTATTGGTTACCCAATGGGCCTATTGACATCAGCAATGATCAGCTTCTTACTCAGCATAGATGGAATGCCTCTTCCAAAGTTCACTGACTCATAAGAAGGAACTGTTGGAGAATCCCAGCATCCATTCAATGTTTCGCTCCTCATGGCACTTTTGATCTTCTCCCTCCAATTCACCATGGTCTCAATGATTAGACAACTTGGACTCTATCTCCAAATGGGAAGTTCAATTTTAAACTCACCTACTTTGCTCTTATTGCCCTTCTTTCTCCTCCCCCCCAGCATCATTCCATTTGGTTCACTAACCACATCCAAGACACTTTTTATCTCTTAGCTTGCAACCAACAAAAGACTTAGCACTAGAGACTCTCCTAGAGTTCCTATAGGTTCTCCCATCATTTGTCCTCTTTGTGAGGATTTGCCTGAAAATCATGAAGACCTCTTCTTTAAGTGTTCATACTCCTCTTTCATTTGGCAGAAACTCCAGCACATTTGTGGCACTTACCATGGTAGTGAATCATTCATTTTCATCATTGATTGGATATCCTCTTTATGGAAGTTTGATTCATAGTCTATCTCTGGAACCATCTACAAGTTATGCCTATCTGCAGCTATTTATTTCATCTGGAAAGAGATGAACACTCACGTTTTCTTTGCCAAGAAAGTCTCATCTCACAGAACTGCCACTGTCATTGAGGAATGCATGAGAAACATGCTTTTTTCCTTCAAGCTTAGTGATAATCCCAGGAATAGGGAACTTGCTGCTAATTGGAGGATTCAACCTGATGCAATGGACAATGTGTAGGATTTTGCTTGTTGTTTTGTTTGCTTTTTATTAGCTTTTGTTAGCTTTTTGTTTATTTGCCTCTAGTGGCTTTGTTTAGTTGCTTAGGCTTTGCCATGTTGGCTCTTGTTAAGCTTTCATGCTTGCTCCTTCTGTTTGTCTCTAGCTCTGTATAGGTTCTCTTGTTCTTGGCTTCTTTTGAAGCTTTGTTTAGCTCTCTTTGATTGGAATAAAATTGTACTTACTGGAATAAAACATGTGTTACCACATTCACGATAAGCAAACTCCAATTATTCGATTGTGTAAAAAATATATATTTTTATAAGTAACATAGATTTACAGTCCACTTGATCTTCTACCTAGAAAACTATCAATCAAGATGTTAGGTCAACAGAACTTGCGTGTGATAAATTTCATAGTAAAAAACTTAGTTTGTTTTGACTTTTAACTTGGTTAAGAAATTGTTCAAAACTTAGTTACTTCCCAATGTCGAAGAAGGAATATATGCTAAACATAATGATATTTTGGTAATCTTCATCTACAACGACAGGAATGTTAAATTCACGTAGTGATGCACTCAACCATTACGGTTCATTTACTATATATCTTCTTAATTTCAAGTTCCAATCTTATTTTAATTTCCTAAAATATTGTTAACTATAATGGAGTATAATATGTATCATTCGAGTGATAAAACACCACCAAGGTCACAAAATGCACAAATATAAATTTCAGCAAATTTTGCACCATATCAAAGCAAAGCGACGTAAAACAAATTAAACTATTATCGTATAAGAAGCCTTTGTTGATTTCATATCTCAAGCACTAAGTTCAAGATTAAACAAAATAGAAACATTGCTATATTTGGTATAATATATTATGTATTTTGTTGAAAGTATGTTGTAACATGTATCAGTCGACTCAAATATAACACAAATACAATATTCAACGGTTCTTTTTCTTTAAAATTGCACCATATCAAAGCAAAGCCAAAAACAAGTTTGACCTCCAAGTAGTGCTTGAAAAATTAATCTTAAGTTATTGTTTGATATTAAGCTTTTGTATTATATTAGGCAAAACGCAACAAACCAAAATAAATAAATTCACCCCACTGATTTCTAAAACAGCGGACTGAACAACCATCCATGCATGATCTAATTTATTTTTACATTGCTTACTAACCCTAAAAATTTTCATATTTCAGTTGACTGTAACATGTATTAGTCCACTCAAATAAAATCATAAATATAAAATCCAACAAATGTTTAACAAATTGCACCAACCACAAATATACAATTTATCAGTCAATTGTAACATGTATCTCTCTCTTTCTCTTTCCCAAACCAAATCAGTCCACTGATCTGTAAAATAATGGACTGAAAACCATTGAAAATTTTATCTACATTTGCCCATTATCATTAACAAAAATAAAGTGACTACATCCATGATGAGTTTTCAATTTCATGGATTTCAAACCCTAGAAAACTTTTCATATACAAAAACTTTCTCCATTTTTTCAAATTTGTAAACCACAAATCACTATCATCTTCATACCATCACACACCCATACATACATACATATTAGTCGATTGTAACATCTATCTCTCTCTCTTTCCCAAAACAAATCAGTCCACTGCTCTGTAAAATAGTAGACTAAAACCCTAGAAAAAATTCATTTACATTTGTCCATTATCTTATATTACCAACCACTAATTATTATCATTAACAAAAAAAAAAAGTGAGTACATCCATAATGAGTTTTCAATTTCGTGGTTTTCAAACCCTAGATAACTTTTCATATACAAAACTTTTCTCCATTTTTTCAAATTTACAAACCACCAACCACAAATATACATGTATTAATCAACTGTAACATGTATCTCACTATGCATATATGTATGTATATCTATATGCATAGCAAAGAGAGTACCTAAAATCATATGAAATGGCTTTTTCCCTTTCCAGAAACGATTTACTGCTTCAACTCCTGACATATACATATATATATATATATATATATGTATATATGTGTGTGTGATGGTATGAAGATAAAGATGGATTTTAGGATGGACTGATGAGAAACCAGAGAAGAAGATAGGCGGGAAAAGAAAAGTGAACCTTTACACGGAAGGGCAAGGGCATCACGCCGTTTGGTTTTATTTATTATTATTTTTCATGCTGCAAAATGACTTCGTTTTACAGCATTTGGGTATTATTGCAGCTACAATAAGATCAGACGATCCAGACCCCCAATTGTGTCCCACGCAAAATTATGAATCGATCAGTTGTTTGGGTTAGTTCCATCCCCAAGTTCAACCAAATATTGAAATGAGGATAATATTGTCATTTTTTATTTAAAACTAAATAAAATTATTATTTCATTATTTTCTCATTCTTAGTTTAGTTCATTCTATTTCCATTTGTTTCATCCAGGCTTAGCAAACTAGCTCTAGGAACAATAATAGAATAAGAACCTCGACATAAAAGGAAATTGCCTAAAGAAACACTCTCACTAGAAATTGTAGAATTAAAAGTTAATAATGGACCAGGGTCGGCTCTAAGTTGCTAAAAACATTTGAGGCCCTAGTCAACATTAAATATGAGGTCCTTCATATAAAAATACTAAAAATTATTTTTCTATCAAAATAAATAAAATATATTAATCTGAAAAACAAAGAAAATAGTTTTTTTTTTGTCTATACTACTTAAAAGAATTTATAAAAGATTGGGTTGGGCTGCTGGGTTTCGTTTGAACTTTTAGCACAATTTTTTTTTTCTGGGCCTATAATACTTAAAGGGAAAAAAAACAAATTTGGGCCCCTATGCGCTGCCTACCCTAGGGCCGGCCCTATAAAGGATGTAGATGATGAAAATTACAAAAAATAAAAAATAAAAGATTAAAATTTAATAAATAAATAAACCTTCCGTAAATTCCACCTATGCCAACATTGATTGGTTGTTAAACTCGATGGGAATATATATGTTTGATTCGATCCTGAGTGTTTTTAAGAACTATAAAAAATTTAGTGGTGAAGATGTAACTGCAAAAAAATAATTTTGTTGCAAAATACATGAAATTGGTAATAACACCGAAAAGACTTTGATTTTTAGTAGGGGTGACGAATAAGGATCCTCTCCAGCGTAATTCCTTTCCAGAATTTCGTGGAGCATAATCTAACGGTAAATAAATATCCACATGAATGTTTATATATTTTACAATTACAAATATACTTTGATCCGGTTACACGTTTAATTAAGTTAGAATTCTTAGATGATGTAGTTATGCCCAAACAGTTTGATTATGCTCCAGAGAATTTTGGAGTACGGTGGAGAGGATCCAAGTTCGTGACAATTTGTACTATCCAATCCCGCCTATTTATTTAAGGATTTGAAAACATCTTTTATTCTTATATTTTTTACATATATACTCAAATTCCTTCTTTTAGGAATTGATAAATGTTTTTATAATACAGTCATTACTCATTGGGCTCCTAATACTTCACAGATGTGTTTTGGGTGTGTGGTGGTAACCGAGGTATGTTAAAGTTGAGGGGGTTAGGTTAGGAAAATACAACTCTGACAATTCGTAAAACAAATGATATTTTAAAAATAAAGCGAAGAGAGGATGAGTATAGGCAAACAATTTTTTTTTAGAGATGTGCGACTTGTTCTTGGAGGAAAGAAAAATTTAGTTAGTGGTTCATACTGTATATTTAACAAGGATATACAGTAGTTGGACTCCAATACTGAGTGGTTAATGACTCCTCAAATCTTTAGTGTTTAATCTTGTGATATTTGGCAAAGCCTTGGACATGTTAGTTTGAAGAAGATTAAGAAATTGACGGATCTTAATTTAGTTCCCAAATTTGAGGTAGATTTTAGTCCCGAATGTGCACAAGCCAAACAAATTAAAAACTTCCCGAAGCAACTAGGAAAGAGTCTCACTCCTTATTTATAGGGGATGTGTGTACCTCTGATAGATATCCAACACGTGGCAGAAAGTAATCATGATTTTGATAAAGATCACGAAGTACAAAACTATATTAGAGAAAAGTATTCATTCATAATTTGGATAAAGATAAGAGATATTATGAGTAAACCACTCAATACCCCCAATCGTTTCATTTTTAATCAATTAACTCCCCTCTAGTTCAGAAAATCCCATATAATTAGCAAAATGTATCAACTTGCCCCCTTCCTATAATTTTATATCAAAATACCCCTGAAATTTTATTAAATTAAAAAAAACATATCAAATTCAAAAAATATATATACATAATTCATAAAAAATAAAAAATTCAAAAAAAACATATAAAATTCGAAAATATATATAAAATTCGTAAAAATATATATAAAATTCGAAACAATTTATATAATTTGTAAAAAATATATAAAATTTGAAATATATATAATTCAAAAACATATAAAATTCAAAAAATATATAAAATTCGAAAAATTATATAAAATTCGTAAAAATATATATATATAATTTGAAAAAAACATATAAAATTCATAAAAAAATATTTAAAATTGGTAAAAAATATTTAAAATTCGTAAAAATATATATAAAATTCGAAAATAATATATAAAATTCGTAAAAAAATATATAAAATTCATAAAAATATATATATAAAATTCGAAAAAACCATATTACCAATCAAATAAAATATCTCAAAAACATAAACATCATTTTAATTTTAATTAGGAATAAAATCATATAACTTTATTATAAAATCACATGAATGGGTAGATTATGTTGGACCCTCCGTATTAAAAAAGGGTTAGTTCAATCCGCACTTTGTTTATTGCATGGAAATGGAAAAAAGCAATTGACTTCTAAAAAAGAACTTTTTCACACCACAAATTATTTTAAAACTATGACTATACTCAATTGTGACATCTAATTTTGTTTGAAAAAAAAACAAATATAGTGGAAGAGCACTTTCTTGGATTGTATTGTGATTTTCCTAAATACAGTGGAAGAACACTTTTAACCTACCCGTTTTTTTTGGATAATCTTGTTTCAATATACTATTGTAGTGTGCCAAAGGATTATACATATATATTTTTTGAAATTTATATAATTTTTACAAATTTTATTTGTTTTTTTCAAATTTTATATATTTGTTTCGAATTTTATATGATTTTTTTATTTTATATTTTTTTACAAATTTTATATATTTTTTAAAAATTATATATATTTTACAAAATTTATATGTTTTAATTTTATTTTATATATGTTTTACGAATTTTATATATTTTTTCAAATTTTATATGTTTTGTTTTTTATATATATTTTTTACGAATTATTTATATATAATTTTTGAATTTTATTTGTTTTTATTTTATTTTATATATTTTTTATTAATTTTATATGTTTTTCTTATTTTTATATGTGTTTTTTTACTAATTTTATATAATTTTTTTGAATTTTATATATATTTTTTCAAATTTTATATGTTTTTTTAATTTTTATATATTTTTTAAAAATTATATATATATATATATTTTTAAAATTATGTATATATATTTTTTGAATTTTATATGTTTTTTTTAATTTAATTAAACTCCATGGGTATTTTGGTCCAAAATTATAGGGAGGGGGGCAAGTTGATACATTTTGGTAATCATAAGGGGGTTTTCTGAACCGGAAGGGGGTTAGTTGATCAAAATTGAAACTATAGGGGGTGTTGCCCGATAAATGACTCTAGAGGGGGGGGTGAATAGAGTCTTAGCTTAAACAATGGAATTTAATTCGATTTTCTAATTGATAAATTTAATTGCAATGCTAGATGATTTAATATAAAAACACAAAGCAATATAAATCAAAATAAAGTAGAGAGAGAATTATAAATACTTGGACAACCGATTTTAGCGAGGTTCAGAATACCCTTGATTCCTACATTCTCGGCTCAAGGTTCTTCTTGAGACTTCTCAAATCCACTATGGCTTCTCCTTACGGGTGGAGAGCAAAACCTTCACAAGAAGCACACCACTTCTCCTTGCTAAGAGAACACCCTCTCTTAGCCTAAAATTGGGTCACACCAACCCTTTGAATACAATGATCTTGTACAATAGAATATCTCTCAAAGATTGATTTGTACAATTGTAGTTCTCTTGCTCACAAGACTAGAGTAAGAATTTGAATCAAAAATTGAAGCTCTAGACTTGAAAAATATGTGAATGATGATACAAAAGAGTATATGAAAGTGTATGATTGGGATTGCAAGAGGTGGGTTGTAAAGAGAGTTTTAAGTCCTTTTATAGCAAACATTCTCATCATTTTTGGCATAAAATATGACAAAAAGTCATATAGAGCCGTTTGAAAAGGCAATAGAGCCGTTGAAAAGCAATTCAGGGATTCGGGTGAGCTGAGTTCCTAAATGGGGTGAGCTGAGTTATGCATTTCAAAATTGTGAGAATATGGTGAGCTGAGTTTGCAAATGGGGTGAGCTGAGTCTCCAAAATGTTTGTATTTAATTTGCAAAACTTTGAATGCTAATTCTCAAACCCAAATTCATTAATTTGGTATTTATTTGTTTTCAAAAAATAGTTTTATGCATAATGATTTTAGATTTCTAGAGCTTCAAAATAATTCAAATAATTACTTTGACAGTTAAAATCTAAACACTCACCAACCTATCTACCCAATCTTCAAGTAGTGGTTGATCCTCTTTGAAATGATTAGCTTTTAAGCTTCAATCTCTTTACTCTTGATCATCTTTGAACTTCAATCTTTTTGCATTTGATATTCTTGTTTGTTCGCTTTAAATGCAACGTCATGATCTTTTTGTCCGCATGATCCATATATGATTTTCCTGTTCTTTCAAGTTTGGACAAATACTCATTGTAGTCATTAGTACAAATACATCATTAATGATTTGTTATCATCAAAATTACGGAATTACCCTTAGATTAAAATCTTAAGGCCAACAATCTCCCCCTTTTTGATGATGACAAAATATTAATGTGTGCATAGAGATAATGTATATTAATGTAAGTAGGCTTGAATTTTAGACAAATTCTCCCCCTGTCAATATGCATAATTTTTTTTACATTACCCAAAAGATTCATGTTATAAAATAAGCAGTACACAAGTTTAGTAAATATCAAAATAACATGATAATAACACACATACTTCTCCCCCTTTTGTCACAGCAAAAAGAAAGGGCGGAGAGCCGCCATCGAGGAAAATCGTAGAGCAATCAGCGTCGATCCATTAGATGATGCATATGCTGCTGAATTTTGTCCATACGTAATGATAAACCTATAAGACCCTCATCGACTCGTGAATATAAAGCATCAATCCGGGACTCCATCCGAACTTGAGAAGCTACGATCATGGCTAATGGATTTTCCGGGTCAGAATGTGGTGATGAAGCAGCACTAGCTTGCTAGAAAACTGGTGTAACTTCAATCTCTTCATCATTAGTAATCATAGGCTGTGGATGTATTGATAGTTTCAGATCATACCAATTTCCATTCTTGTCGACTAACAACCTCATGCTTCGAAGAGTTCGAGGCACGAAACGATCAATGATGCAAGAACGGGTTCGGGCCTCTTTGGAGAGGTTAATCTTAAGTGATTCGAAAATACGAGACAGAGGCATGACATAGCAAAGGTGTTTGCCTCTTTTAAGGCAAGCCTTCATGTGATTGAACATAATGAAGGCCAAATCAAACCGGCAACCTGCCAACACGCACCATGTCAGAAAAGCCTCCATACGGGATACGTCGGACTTACCGCCAGATTTAGGAATGATATTGCGTGTGATTATATTGTACACAAGGCGAGCCTCAAGAGTAAGCTGAGTATGATTGAGTAGGGAATCAGGTTTGGTGTTGGGATTATGACAAAGGAGTTGAACAGCTTCAACAGGATTGAAAGTTGGAGAACGGTACCACTTGTGTGTATTGTAGTGTTGAATGCCTCCTTCATCAAGATTAAGGTAATGACGGAGGTTGGAACAGTTAAGTTCAATTACAGTTCCGAGGACAGAGGACTTCAGGGTCGTCTTTGATGTTGAAAGATGGCTATAGAAGAGTTTAGTTGCCCGAGTAAAGACGGGAACATCCATGGAGACGAAATGTCCTAGTCCAATAGCGTCAAACAGGCGATACGTATTAAGGTGGGCTTTTTCACAATCTTCGGAAGTAACAACTCGACAAATGACAATATTGCGATGGGCAAAAGTGCCTTCGAATTTTTGTTGCCATTTGGGTGTCCCATGAATTTTGACTATCGGAGTGGGCAAGGGAGAAACCGGATTGTAGGTTACGGGATTGGAACCGGAACATGGGTTGTTTGGGATACGAGTCACACGCTGGGGGCAAGAGCTCTGGGCTCGAGTTTTGGGGGGCATTTTCGGAGAAATTTTCCAGAAAGAAATCTGACAGCTCCAAATTATTTTTAAAATTAGCCAAAATGTTTTTCCAGCCCAAAAGTTTGCTCCCAAATTGTCAAACAATTTCAGAAATATTAATCCCAAAGCAAAAACAATTTAGAAATACAAAAGGTGGAGTAATTTCAGAATTTGCAGACTGAGAAGTGAAGAACAGACCTAGTACGCAAATGGGTTTGCAGAGATCGAGCAGCGGTGATGGGTAGGTACTAGTGGTCGGGCGAGGTGAGTTCAGAGATAGAGAAGACCGGCGCTCGAGATGGAGCGGTGGTGATGCGCGAAGGAGCGGCGACACTCTGGTGCTCGGTCGCAAAGGAGAGAGCAGGGCCGTCGGACGCGACTGTGAGAAGCGGTGGTAGAGGACTCTGTTCGGTTCGCGGCGGAGGCGGTGTTGGTTCACCGTTGTGGTGTGTTGAGCTTGGTGGTGGAGCAGCGGGTTCCCAGAGACGCAGCACAGGATTGAAGTTAGGTCGATTTGGTGGAGATGCGCAGAAGGGTGAGCAAACAGAGCAGCGGTGTTGGAGTTGGGTTGATTCGGTGGTGGTGTCTGGACGAAGTAGCTGGTGGTGATGGGTTACGGCGGAGGCGGGTCTCCCGGTGGAGCAGAGGAGGTGTGGCGCTTGATCAGTGATGGTATTGAAGGATCAATTTGTGGCAGAGGTGGTGATTTGGGTATGAAAGTCTGTGTGAGAGAGATGAGGGACACATACGAAATGAAGAAGCCCTAAAATCTGCCCCAACAATTGTTTTAATTGAAAACTCCCCAAAACATTTGGATGAAACCGAGATAAGACTCGGCTAAGAAGGAAAAGTCAGTAGCTTTGGACAAGTTTTGCACATAAAAACTTAGCTTAGTTGAGTGGAATCCGGTTAACTAATTTTTATTTATTTTTTAAATAAACTAAATATATATTTACATATGTATAGGAAACAAATATAATTATAAATGAAGATATGTAAAAAGACACAAATATATATATATAACTATATATAGATTTTTAAATAATAATTTAGATTACCTCAAATTCACGTGTCATGTCGAGTTCTCTTCGGATTGAACAAAATTGATCCTCTTGAAGGGGTTTTGTAAAAATATCCGCAAGTTGATCTTCCGTTTTGACAAAAACAAGTTCGATGTCACCTTTAGAAACATGATCTCGAAGAAAATGGTACCGAATTTCGATGTGTTTGGTTCGAGAGTGTTGTATAGGGTTCTTTGAGATACAAATTGCACTCGTATTGTCACACTTAATCGGAATATGATCATAGGTAAGCCCAAAATCCTCAAGTTGTTGCTTAATATATAGCGTTTGAGCACAACTATTAATGGCGGCTACATATTCGGCTTCCGCCGTTGATAAAGCCACGGAATTTTGTTTCTTACATGACCACGATACAAGGGAGTGTCCTAAGAAATGACAAGTGCCGCTAGTACTTTTCCTATCAACCTTGCATCCGGCAAAATCGGCATCCGAATAGCTAGTTAATTCAAATGATGTGTGACGTGAATACCATAAGCCAAGATCAATTGTGCCACTCAAATATTTAAAGATTCTTTTAACCGCAATAAAATGAGATTCTTTAGGGCATGATTGAAAACGAGCACATAAACAAACACTAAACATAATGTCCGGCCTACTAGCCGTTAAATACAAAAGACTACCAATTAGTCCTCTATATTTCTTAACATCAAAATCAATGCCATTTTCATCCTTATCAAGTTTCAAGGAAGAACTCATAGGAGTTTTGGCATGTTTGGCTCCCTCCAAACCAAATTTCTTTAGCAAATCTTTGATATACTTGGATTGGCAAATGAAAATGTCATCAAGTGTTTGTTTGATTTGCAACCCTAAAAAGAGGTTGAGTTCTCCTATCACGCTCATTTCAAACTCGTTTTGCATGATATAAGCAAACTCGTCACATAGTGTATCATTAGTTGATCCAAATATAATATCATCTACGTATATTTGAACAATTAACAATTCACTATTAATGGATTTAGTAAAGAGAGTATTATCTATTTTACCACATTTGAATCCATTTTTAAATAGAAAACCACTAAGTCTTTCGTACCAAGCTCTTGGAGCTTGCTTTAAGCCATATAAGGCTTTTGATAGCTTAAAGACATGATTGGGAAAAGTGAAAATTTCAAATCCCGGGGGTTGTTCTACATAGACTTCATCTTCAATGAAACCATTTAAAAATGCACTTTTAACATCCATTTGAAATAATTTAAAATTCATGTGAGATGCAAATGCAAGTAACATTCTAATCGCTTATAACCTTGCAACGGGGGCAAAGGTTTCCTCATAATCAATTCCCTCTTCTTGATTATATCCCTTGGCAACAAGTCTTGCCTTGTTTCTAACAATGATTCCCGATTCATCCTTTTTATTCCGAAATACCCATTTAGTTCCTATAATGGTTTTATCATTCGGTCTTGGAACTAATTCCCACACTTGATTTCTTTCAAATTGATTCAATTTTTCTTGCATAGCAAGAAACCATGATTCATCATTTTCGGCTTCTTGTATGTTTTTAGGCTCAAATTGAGATACAAATGCCAAGTAATTGCACACATTATTAACTTGAGAACGTGTGCTAACTTCCTTGGAAGGGTCTCCAATAATTTGGTCAATAGGATGATTTCTTACATATTTCCAACTCTTGGGAAGAGTATCACGTGACTCTTCAAGAGGGGGTTCATTGGAAGACTTATCATCTTGGGATGAGTTTGGTGAAGGTTTATTTGGATTTTCATTCACATTGAGTTTATTGACACCTTGTTCAATATCGTTAAACTCATCATTACTTTGGTTTGATCTAGGTAAAGGTAGTGGTGATTCATCAAATGTTACATGGATAGATTCAACTACCGCTTGAGTTTTTCTATTGTACACTCTATATGCTTTACTCCTAGATGAATAACCAAGGAGAATCCCTTCATCGGATTTAGCATCAAATTTACCAAGATTGTCCTTATCATTTAGGACAAAACATTTACAACCAAAAACCTTGAAATACCCAATGTTGGGTTTTCTTTCATACCAAAGTTCATATGGAGTTTTGTCAATGGTCTTTCTAATAATTACCCTATTAATAACATAGCATGCGGTGTTGAAAGCTTCGGCCCACAAATATGTAGGCAAGCTATGCTCATTTAGCATAGTTCTAGCCATTTCTTGGAGAGATCTATTCTTTCTTTCAACAACTCCATTTTGTTGAGGAGTTCTAGGGGCCGAGAGATTATGATCATAACCATTGTCATCACAAAATCTCTCTACGTCTTGATTTTCAAATTCCCTTCCTCTATCCCTTCTAATGGTTTTAATCTTATATTCTTTTTCATTTTGAACTTTTCTACAAAATTTAGAAAAGATAGAGTGAACCTCATTTTTATGTGTAAGAAAAAAAACCCAAGTGAATCTAGAGAAATCATCAACAATAACAAATGCATAAAGTTTACCACCTATACTAACAACCCTTTCCGGTCCAAACAAGTCCATATGAATTAATTCAAGTGGTCTTGTGGTAGTAATGCTCTTTTTGCTTTTAAATGATGTCTTAACTTGTTTCCCTAATTGACAAGAGCTACAAATTTTGTCCTTAATATACTTAGTCTTTGGGAGGCCTTTGACTAAGTCTTTTCTAGACAATTTAGACAATAAATCCATACTAGCATGTCCAAGTCTTCTATGCCATAACCAACTATTTTCATTTGAAGAAACAAAACATTTTACATCTTGGTCATGCAATTCACATAAAAGCAATGTATATAAATTTTCATATCTATTAGCAACAAATACTTGTTTGTTATCATGTTCAACAATGCATTGGTTAGATTTAAAGATAACATTAAAACCTTTATCACAAAGTTGACTAATACTAAACAAGTTATGTTTTAATCCATCAACAAGAAGCACATTATCAATAGAGAGAGATGAAGAAATATCAATTGCTCCAATGTCAATTACTTTTCCTTTAGAGTTATCCCCAAATGTCACATTTCCTCCATCATAAGGCTTGAGAGAAAGAAATTTTGATTTATCTCCCGTCATGTGTCTTGAACACCCACTATCAAGAAATCATTTGTCCTTGGAAGAGGAGGACTTCAAGCATACCTACAAAAATAATTAGGTAACTAATTTTGGTACCCATATATCATTGGGTCCTTTGTGGTTAGAAATTTTAACATAAGTGTCTTTGATAACCCAAATTGTCTTAATGTTATTTTTCTTTCTTTTGGTACATTCAAATATTCTATGTCCACTCCTCTTACAATAATTACATCTTAAATGAGTCAAAGAGTTTTTAATGAAAGTTTCATGTAAGGGATTTCTTTTCTTTAATAAACAAGCATCCTTTTGATAAGGATCATAACCTAATCCTTCTTTAAATAATGAACTTCTTTGGCTTCCAAGCATAATAGCCAAGTTTTCCTTTCCTTTTGTAAATTTGGCTAATATATTTGTTTGATCGTCAATGGTCTTTTTGAGTAAAACATTTTCACTAATAAGATCATTTGAAGGAGTAATGTTTTCTTTTTGTTCTTTTAAAGAAATAACTTCTTCTTTAGATTTAGAAAGCTCAAGTGATAAAGATTTGTTTTCTCTCTTGAGAGAATTACATTTCAAAATCATTTTTCTCAATTCATCATGAATTTATTTAAATGCTTCTTGTAATTCATTATATGAGTCTACAACATCATCATAAGAAGGTAAAGTGTCATTAAGAGAATCATTACATACCTCGTCATCGAAAGCCATGAGACAAAGATTTTCCATTTCTTCCACTTCATTGTCGCTATTTGAGACGTCGGATTCATCATCCTCCCATGTAGCTTGCATAGCCTTTTTATTTTTCTTCTTTTCCTTTTCGCTTTTGAGCTTGAGACAATCGGCTTTGAAGTGACCCACTTTTCCACAATGAAAACACGTGGGTGTATCTCTTTTGCTAGCCTCATTGGATGGTTCTCCCTTCCTCATAGGATTCCTTCTTTGAAAACCTTTTCTTTGAAGATATTTCTTAAAATTTTGGGTGATGAGAGCTATTTCTTCATCATCATTTTCGAGATCATCGGTCTCCATCAACGCTTCTTTGAAGGCGGCTTGAAGAGCTAATCATTTCCTTGGTTTTGATTCTTCTTCACGAGATTTGAGAGTCATCTCCCATGTGAGAAGTGAACCATGTAGCTCATCAATGTTGAGTTTAGTAAGGTCACGAGATTCCTTGATGGCGGTAGTTTTGGCATCCCATTTGGCCGGAAGACTTCTAAGAACTTTTCTTGCAATATCCGAGTTAGCCATAGGTCTACCAAGATGTTTCAAACTATTAAAAATATTTGTGAATCGAGAAAACATATCATTAATGCTTTCATTTTCTTTCATGCGAAATAGTTCATATTCATGCATAAGTAAATCAATTTTTGACTCATGAACTTGTGAGGTTCCTTCATATGTTATTTCTAATTTATCCAAAATTTCTTTGGCGGTTGTGCAAGTTGATACCCTATTAAATTCATTTGGAATAATTGCACAATTTAAATTCACTTTGGCCTTAGCATTTATTGAGATAAGTTTACGGTCATCCGCATCCCACTCTTTTGCCTCCTTAGGCATCTTTTTGCCATCGATTTCTTTCATAGGAATAAATGGTCCATTTTCTATAACTTGCCATATTTGGTAATCTATAGCTTGAAGAAAATCAATCATTCTAGTTTTCCAATAACTATAGTTTGAACCATCAAACCAAGGAGGTTTATTGTTAGATTGACCCTCTATGTGTGTAACACCATTGTTTGCCATGATATTTTCTCTAAGGTGATTAAGCCTTTAAATTAGAGTCTTGCTCTGATACCAATTGTTGCCCGATAAATGACTCTAGAGGGGGGGTGAATAGAGTCTTAGCTTAAACAATGGAATTTAATTCGATTTTCTAATTGATAAATTTAATTGCAATGCTAGATGATTTAATATAAAAACACAAAGCAATATAAATCAAAATAAAGTAGAGAGAGAATTATAAATACTTGGACAAGCGATTTTAGCGAGGTTCAGAATACCCTTGATTCCTACGTCCTCGGCTCAAAGTTCTTCTTGAGACTTCTCAAATCCACTATGGCTTCTCCTTACGGGTGGAGAGCAAAACCTTCACAAGAAGCACACCACTTCTCCTTGCTAAGAGAACACCCTCTCTTAGCCTAAAATTGGGTCACACCAACCCTTTGAATACAATGATCTTGTACAATAGAATATCTCTCAAAGATTGATTTGTACAATTGTAGTTCTCTTGCTCACAAGACTAGAGTAAGAATTTGAATCAAAAATTGAAGCTCTAGACTTGAAAAATATGTGAATGATGATACAAAAGAGTATATGAAAGTGTATGATTGGGATTGCAAGAGGTGGGTTGTAAAGAGAGTTTTAAGTCCTTTTATAGCAAACATTCTCATCATTTTTGGCATAAAATATGACAAAAAGTCATATAGAGCCGTTTGAAAAGGCAATAGAGCCGTTGAAAAGCAATTCAGGGATTCGGGTGAGCTGAGTTCCTAAATGGGGTGAGCTGAGTTATGCATTTCAAAATTGTGAGAATATGGTGAGCTGAGTTTGCAAATAGGGTGAGCTGAGTCTCCAAAATGTTTGTATTTAATTTGCAAAACTTTGAATGCTAATTCTCAAACCCAAATTCATTAATTTGGTATTTATTTGTTTTCAAAAAATAGTTTTATGCATAATGATTTTAGATTTCTAGAGCTTCAAAATAATTCAAATAATTACTTTGACAGTTAAAATCTAAACACTCACCAACCTATCTACCCAATCTTCAAGTAGTGGTTGATCCTCTTTGAAATGATTAGCTTTTAAGCTTCAATCTCTTTACTCTTGATCATCTTTGAACTTCAATCTTTTTGCATTTGATATTCTTGTTTGTTCGCTTTAAATGCAACGCCATGATCTTTTTGTCCGCATGATCCATATATGATTTTCCTGTTCTTTCAAGTTTGGACAAATACTCATTGTAGTCATTAGTACAAATACATCATTAATGATTTGTTATCATCAAAATTACGGAATTACCCTTAGATTAAAATCTTAAGGCCAACAAGGGGGGGTTTACTAATATAAAAAAATAAATAAAAAATTAAAAAATAAAAACTAAGGTTGAATAGAGAAGAAGAACACTCTTTGAAATATATGAAGTAACTCCGCAATATTCACCTCAATTTAATAGAGTATCCCAAAGGGGAAAAAAGGAAATTGAATTATGGCAAAAGTGCATAAAACTCCCCTGAGCTTTCAAAAAGTTGTAAAATATCCCCATATACTATTTTTCACTTCAAATTAGTCCCTTACCTTTGAAAAGGCTAGCAAATTCTCATTTGAGACATCTTTCCAGTTGCCATGTATGCCATTTTACGACTTTACCCTCCTAATTAAATAGTTTAATATAAAAATAAAAAATTATAAAATTAAATATACTATTTTGCACCTTATGTAATTTTGAAAATACATACTCATTTTGGATTCTCAGTCATGAGAAAGTTTTGTTGGGTTTTGTTTCTTAGTTAAAACGGATAACAAAAGCAAATTTACATTTGATATTTTAAAATTTTATTATATTTTATTACAAAATATGTATTTTTAAACAATAATGATTTTCATAAGTAGACTTTTAATACCACGTTTAAAGCCTGAAATAATTATGTATATAAGTGTGTACCTATAAATTATTAATTACATTATTGAGAAAGAGAGAAAAAAAATTAATAATACCAAAAGTGAATTTTTATAAGACAGGAGGGTATAAGGGTCATACTTTGGGATAATTTGGTCATATTTTAAATTAAACAAGTCAATTCTATACATGTGAACTAAAAATATACTAGAAAGGGTAATTTGCTAGCTTTTTCAAAGGTTAGGGACTAATTTGGAGTGAAAAATAATATAGGGGGCATTTTGTAAATTTCAAAAGTTTAGGGGGAGGTTTACGCACTTTTTCCTTTGAATTATTATAGATATGAAGTAACTCCTCAATATTCACCTCAATTTAATAGAGTACCCAAAAGGAAAAATGAATTTGAATTATTATAGATCTTAAGTAACTCCTCAATATTCCCCAAAAGAAATTGAATTATTATAGATGTGATCAATTCAAGCAATAGGGGGTAAGGGTAGAATGCCCAAAGAGAAAAAAGAAAAAAAGAAAAAAAGGAAATTGAATTATTACAGATTGATCAATTCAAACAATAGGAAAAATATATATATGAAATTTAATAAATTGTGCATGACCTTGCTAACTTTACCCGTAAACTCTCAACATGTTGAAGGTTGGAAACCATGAAAACTATTATAGAAAGTGAATTTCAAGGCCAAAAGCTACCAAGCTCCATTGCATAATGAATTAATGAGGTCGTCCATATGATTTCCACAGTTTACGTTACCTTCATGTTTTTAACTTGTTCTACAACTTATATTTATGTTTTTAATTTGTTCTACAACTTTGGAGATATTTTTGGACTTCAAATAATTTGATAAGTTCTAAAACTTGTGAGGTATTGTTGAAATTTACAAGAAGTTTTAATCTTCTTATTTATTCTATATATCAATATTATGGAATTTGAATATCTATAAGATCAAGTTAATTAGTGACTCATACACACCAAACAATTGTTTATACAAATAGTCACCTCAATTCAAGACGATTTTAATTTTGATATTTGTATTATGGAATTTGGTGTAATTTTTATTTATTATAAATAATGATGCTAACCATGTTGTTAAGAAAGGTACTTGATAATTAATTAGGAATGTAGAATGAGATTGGTGTAAAATTGATAACGTGATCATCTGAATGTTTAGTTCTATTTTAGGTTGCTGAATGTTTTATACTATTTTAGGCTCTAGGGATGTTAAGGGAGGTTTGTTCCATGATGGCCTAAAAGTCTCTTACTTACTTACCCCTTATAAGTATAATAGTATCATCTCCTACCCGTCACTAACCCAAGCATGTGTTTTTTCTAATAATAATTAATTTATGATAATCACATTCACTCATTAATAATTTAATAGGTTGCGTGACTAATTCAATGATGTTGTTTTTAATAATAATTTATTTATTTATGATAATCACATTCACTCATTAATATGTTTACTTGTCATAAATTATTTCTATAGTAATTTTAATTATCTATTATCAATCACGTTAAATTATTACTATGTTTAATGGTCATCAAATTTTTATCTCGTGAGCAAAATATCTATGCATATAATAATATTTTAATGTGAATATATGCTTCTGTGTTTGATAAATTTTTTGTTCGTCGAATCACTACTGTAGGCATATATAAGTATATTGTTTCAACGTGAATATATGCTTATGTAGAAATGTGAAATTCAGTTATGATTTGATCATGAAATTCACAAGTAGCTGTTGTGCTGGTGGACAACGGTTGATTCTACTTCATAATTTATTAGATGTAGTGTGAAACAAATAAATGAAAAAAAAAAAAAAAGAAAGAAAAAGTATATAAGAAAAATGTACACAAAAAAATACCTCTAATTTTTTTTTTTTTATAACCGTGATATTCGGGCCAGATTACGCGCACCTCGACTAATTCACGGGACCAGTACAAGACGATCCCCCACACAAATTGGGTCGACTAATCCACGAAACCCGTACAAAGCGACCCCCCACAAGAATCGGGAAAGACAAGGACTATGTCCGCGGTCGTGAATACCCCTAATATTTGTTATCCATTAACCTTGACCATTTTTCCTTTCATAAGAACCATAAAATACCCTAAGTGTATTTTAATTATTGCAATTTGGTAAGAATTACAAAAAGTAAACCAAAGATAAAAAAATAAAAAAAAAACCCAAAATCCATGTTTTTTTTCCTCTAAGAGAACCCCCGAATTTTTGTCTTTAATATTTATCCTCACTTCATCCTATTCATAAATAATAGACGCATATTGGTCTGAGAGAGCAAATAATAATCGGGCTATTATAAAAAAAAACCTTACGATTTTAAAAATGTTCAAAAAAATTCATGTGGTTTCAAAAACTCCTTTATGATTTTCAAATTGTTTATAAAACTCCATGTGCTTCCAAAAACCCCATATAGTTTCAAATTTAATCAAATATTTCCCTATGCCCTCTATAAGATTACGAAAATACTCTTCCATTTATTCCAATTAAATTCCAATTCCTTCCATTTATCATAAACTCACTTTCTCTCACTTACTTACTCCAAAACTCTAATTTCTTCCATTTATCACAAACTCACTTTCAATATAAATCACAATTTTAATTCAATTCAAGTCTAATTTCTTCCATTTATTACAAATTCATTTTCAATTTCAATCCAATTAAACTCTAATTCCTTTCATTTATCACAAACCCACTTTCTCTCACCCATTTACTCCAAATTTTAATTCCTTCCATTTATCACAAACTCAATTTCAATTTAAATTACAATTCCAATTTATAGTTATATATATATATATATATATATAAATTTACATATATATCATTGTATATTTATTTATTTATGTACGTATATATAATTATATATGCACTCATTTACGTGGGTTTGTGATATAATTTTATATATAATTATAAATTGAAATTGGAATTTAAATTAAAAGTGTGTTTGTGATAAATTAAATGAATTAGAGTTAAAATGGGTGAAAATTGGGATTTAAATTGAAAGTGGGTTTGTGATAAATGGGGAGAATTATAGTTTTGGAGTAAATGAAAGAGAGAAAGTGGGTTAGTGATAAATGAAATGAATTAGAGTTTAATTAGAATAAATGGAAGAGTATTTTTGTAATCTTATAGAGAGTAGATGAGGGTATTTGATTAAATTTGAAACTATAGGGGATTTTTTAAACCACCTGGGATTTTTTTGAATAATTTGAAAATTATAGGGAGGTTTATGAAAGCACAAGAATTTTTTGAACATTTTTGAAATCATAAGAGGGTTATCTGATAATAGTCCATAATAATACTACCTAGTAATAGATGAATAAATAAATAATACTCCCCAATATTAAATATCACCGACTTCATTAAACTGGTCAATAAAATCATTCTCACTATAATAGAACTCAATCTCATAATAACAACACGAATTGACCCTTAAGATTACTTGCTTGAGCCTGGAACCAGAAGAAACATAATCATCATCTACACTTTTGGACTTAAATATGTGATTTTGCAGAGGTAATTTTCCCCTAAATAAACACTATTAAACTCGTATAATCATTGTTATAGTTGAGAAATGCTTGGGACCAAAAAATAATAATAATAAATAAAAATTAGTGTCTTGTGAGGAAACATAATCCGAACTTCACAAAATTTATTTAAAAATGTCTTGCACAGGTCCCAGAATAAGTTGGGACAAAATCCCGAACACCCCGTCAGGGCGGAGGGAGGGGAGCGGGCAAGCAGGGGCCATGGCCCCCCAGATTTGCAATTTTTCTTTTCTTTTCTATATATGAATTTAACCTAAGCCCCTTCAAAAGAAAATTCATAAAAGGTTTAATAGAATTTGTGGCCCAACAATTTGTAAAATAAAAAATAAAAAAGTATGTTTATTCCCTAATTAAAAAAATACTAATTAGTTAGAAAAAAAATCTATATGAAATTCTTGTGTAGATGTGACGTCGGTGCATGCAAGACATATTTATCACTCAAATTTTCTATTTTGATAACTTGGATTATATAATTACATATCTCGAATTGGCTATTCACCTTTAAAAAAATTAATTTTTTTGATATTACACACACTCATAGTATTAAAAGCTTCGTGATATTACACACACTCACATTATTACTGGAGTAATAACTACTTATTTAATTAATATTTTCATGTCCATTAGAGCATAAATGCACACATTCTTTATACTAATTGAAAGAGTTATTAATAGAAAATATTACTTGAAATGCATAGGCTCATGATTGTTTTGGTTTATTGAATTTGTGTTTCTCAATAAGTGTTATGTACGATTCAAATGATACATAACAATTCAAATGGTGCAATATTGTTCATTCAAATTTAATAATAATTATTTTGATTTCAAGTAATTATTGCAAATTATTTAAATATTAAATTTAAAAATGAAATTACTCGAAATTTAATTTAGATTCTATAATGATGGTTTTCTATAAAATAAAAAAAATAAAAAATAAAAAATTATTGCGAGCAAATAAACCAAAAATTAGATAGTTTTATTGTTATGCATGTTTAATCAATAGTTTCCTAATTTCGACCCTGACCCTAGTTATTGAAAAGAAGGATAAAATCACAGAGGGTTCACCCTTACTTGGTAGGAAATATTGTTTCGTGAACAAGCCAAGTGTTAGCACCTTGAAAGCTTTCATGTGGAGCGAGGTGCATCCGACCCGTTACACTAAACATGGTTATACAAATAAAAATACAATCAAAATAGCACACACACAGACATATCATGTCTAATACCACATGGTTTGAGGAATATTCTTCAGAGCACTGCATAATCATATTCATGCCCTTTGTGCTTTAAGCAAGTAGAGTGCATAGCATGTTTTCTGGTTTTCTTTATATTAAATTGATTTACCTTAAATAAATTAAAAAAAAAAAAAAAAAGAAGTAGAGTGCAAGGCTATGCTCTCCATGATACAGATGTATATATATGAGCACTGCATGTAGCACTAGTACTGGCAACTGTGATAGACAAAATATATACAACATCCACCAAAAACTATACATATATATATCAACTTGACACCTACCTTAATCAGCCTCAAATATTTTTCTGTCCAAAACATTTACAGAAACCAAAAGAAAGGATATTGTAAGCATGGGGAGGGAAGATCTATAAACATTAATAACCAAAATTCAGAATCCCAACTCTATGATGATAGTACCCTGCAACAATACATGTAGGGGATTAGTAAGGAAAAATTTAGTTCATACATCTATATATTTATATATACATATAAATGGAACTGGACATTTAGCGGAGTTCCAAAATTAAGGTTGGAAATACTAAAAATATAAATAAGGTGCAAATCTTATTTTCAACATGTGTCACCACATTCACAATAAGTAACCTCAACAAATTGGACTCCACTGCATAACAAATCAGTGATTTGGTTCACATGATTTTCATACTTTATGCATGGTTTGCCCAACCGTGTTTTTGAGTCGCGGATACCACAACAGGCCCGTATATAGGTCTGACCTAGTATGCACACCAGAAGTGGCCGGTTCTTGACAAATTGGACTGAACCGGTTTGAGAACTATGTGAGAATTTTTTTAAAAAAAAATCAAGACTTCAAAATTCAATACCATTACGTAACTTCGATACTCATTTAAGTCCATAACACCTTGACTGCGATCAATAAACTTGACTTTATGTTACATTCATATTTTTGTTTTTAATATGTTCTACAACTTTGGAGAGATTGTTGGAGTTAAATTTTAAGTTCTAAAACTTGTGAGCTATTATTGTTGGAATTTAAAAGAAGTTTTTAGATTTCCTCATTTATTCTATATTTCAATAATCGCGAATTTGAAAATCTATAAGATCAAGTTAATAGAGTTAGTGACTCTCATACACTTTGGCTTTTAACTCAAACAATCGTTTTAAAATCATACAAGAACTAATGCATACACTTTTAGTTATTTTAACTTTGATATTTATATTATGGAGTTATCGATAATGATACTAACAACTAAATATTATAATAGATGTTACCATCAGCGTTTGGCGAAAGCGTTCTTTTTATTTTTTTTGGATCTTCTAACAGGACCCAATAATTCAACGATTAACCAATATTTTATTTCTTTTATAATAGTTCATTTATTTACAATCAATTATATTCAATTATTAATTTATTTAATAAGTGTTTATAAATTTCTTACCCATTATTACTGTATGCATATAAGTGTTATTGTTTCGATTTGAATATAGACTTAGAAATGTGAAATTAAGCTATTATTCGATCATGAAATTCACAAATTGTGGTCGTGGACAAACGTTGGTTTCACTTTATAATTGATTGGTTGAAGTGTGAAACAAATAAATAAAGAACGAAGAAGTATATAGAAAAATTTTACACAAATAAACACCCCTAATATTTGTTATCCACTAACCTTGACCAATTTTATTTTATTTTGGTCTCTAAGGCCCCGTTTGGTAACCGGTCTGGTCCGGTTATCTCTGGTTCGGTCTGGTCTGGGTGATGTTATGAAATTCTGTTTGGTAAGCGGTCTGATCTAAAGGTTTTGGTTTGAGGAAACTGGAACCAGACCATGTTTGATAAACTGTTTGGTTCCAAACTTCTTTGAACCAGACCCTGTTTGGCAAACTGGTCTGGTCTTAAATTTTGTTTATTATTTATTTTTTTATAAATATAATTCATTTAATTTATTATTTATATTATTATTTATTCATTTATTTTAATTAATTTATAAATATATTTTATTCATTTATTATTTATATTATTATTTATTCATTTATTTATTTTTTATTATTATATGTATTCATTTCTTATTATTTGTATGTATTATTTAATTCATTTTGATTATTATTTATTTATTTATTATTATTTTTATGTATTATTTAATTAATTTTTCGTATTATTTATTTATTTATTCTTATTTTTATATATTATTTAATTCATTTTGTTTATTATTTATTACTATTTATTCATTTATTATTCATTTATTATTTATATTATTATTTATTCATATATTTTATTTTTATTTATTAATTTATTTTTATTAATTTATAAATATATTTTATTAATTTATTATTTATTTATTTATTTTTATTTTTATTTTTACGTATTATTTAATTCATTTTATTTATTATTCATTATTTTATTTTTGTGTTTTGGTTATATATTGGTTAGATGTGGTTCAATTATTGGAGAACATTTTGGTTAGATTTTGGATAGATTTTATAACCAGACCAGATAAAACCACCAAAAATTGTGGTACTAAAAAAAATTATTTTGGTTCAATTTGGTCTGGTTATATTTTTTGAGACCAAGGCAAAACAAACATGGTCTGGTCTCAAAAAACCATGACAAGACCGAAAATATGGGACCATAACCGGTAAACAAACAGGTCCTAAGAGAACCCCGAATTTTGGTCTTTAATATTTATGAGAGAGCAAAATAATAATACTCCCAAGTAATAGAGGAATAAATAAGTAATACTCCCCAATACTAAATAGCACTAACTTCATTACACTGCCATAAAACATTTTTTCTACAACCCCCCACATGGTTTCCAAATATTGTGTAGTTTTAAAAAAAAAAAATTATGGTTTTCAATTTAATCAAACACCCCCTACCCTCTATAAAATTACGAAAATATCCTCCAAAACTCTAATTCATTCCATTTAAATCTCGATTAAACACTAATTCCTTTCAGTTATTCCAATTAAACTATAATTCCTTCCATTTATCACAAACCCACTTTCTCTTACACATTCACTCCAAAACTCTAATTCCTTTCATTTATCACAAACTCACTTTCAATTTAAATCTCAATTTCAACCCAATTCAACTATAATTCCTTCCATTTGTCACAAACCCAATTTTAATTTAAATCCCAATTTCAAGCCAATTTCAATTTATAATTATATCTCTCTATATATATCACTATATATATATAATCATATATATGTATGTATTTATACATATATAATTATATATATGTACACACACATATATATATCACTATATATAATTATAATCATATATGCGTATATATATTTACAAGAATAATATATATATATATATATATTTATGTATATATCATTGTATATATATGTATGCATATATAATTATATATGTATAAATAAGTACATATATATGATTATATATATATAATGATATAGAGAGAGATATATATATAATTATAAATTAAAATTGGGTTGAAATTGAGATTATATTGAAATTGGATTTGTGATAAATGAAATGAATTAGAGTTTTGGAGTAAATGAGTTAAATTGAAAGTGGGTTTGTGATAAATGAAAAGAATTATAGTTGAATTGGGTTGATATTGAAATTTAAATTGAAAGTGAATTTTTGATAAATGGAAGGAATTATAGTTGAAATTGGGATTTAAATTGAAAGTGAGTTTGTGATAAATGGAAAGAATTAGAGTTGAATTAAGTTAAAATTACGATTTAAATTGAAAGTGAATTTGTAATAAATGGAAGGCATTAGAATTTAATTGGGATAAATGAAAGGAATTAGAGTTTAATTGAAATTTATATTAGAGTTTTGAAAGGTATTTTCATAATCTTATAGATGATAGGGGGGTATTTGATTAAATTGGAAACCCTTGGGGAATTTTTGAACAATTTGGAAACAATAGGGGTTTTCCCTAAAAACAACTTGCTTGAGCCTGGTTTCAGAAGGGATATAATCATCATCTACACTTTCTGGTTTAGATATGTGATTTTCCAGAGGTTATTTTCCATAAAATACACAGTAAAATGATAAAAGCATATAATCATTGAAATCCTTCACAAAAAAAAAAATAATAAAATAAGTCTTTACATGATTCATTTATTAAAACAAGATAAAATCAATTATTAGTTCCACATGATTTCAGTAATTGTTTTCTTTATGAACAAGCCAAATGTTAGCATCTTGAAAGCTTTCATGCAGGGCACTTTGCATCCGACCCGTTACACCAAACATGGTTATACAAATAAAAATACAATGAAAATAACAAAACACGGACATCATGTCTTATACCACATGGTTAGAGTATAATATTTCAGAGTGCAAGTTTTAAACTATGATAATATATCATGAAAGATAATCCATCATTCATGCCTTCTGTGCAGTACAAGGCTATGCTCTCCATGTTACACAGTGGCATTTATATGAGCACTACATGAAGCACTAGCACTGGCAACTGTGAATGGACAAAATATATACAACATCCACCAAAAACCATAAAAAAACTATATATATATATCAACTTGACACCTACCCTAATCAGCCTCGGATATTGTTCTCCCCAAAACATTTACAGAAACAAAAAGAGAGGATATTGTAAGCATGGTAGTACTACTCTTCACCATATCTGGTCTTCCACCCTGCAACAATACATGGGATTAGGGGATTAATAAGGATAAATTTAACTCATATATGTATATATTTATATATAATATAAATGGAATTGGACATTTAGCGGAGTTCCAAAAGTTGGGAAATACTAAAAATATAACTAAGGTGCAAATCTTATTTTCAACATGTGTCACCACATTCACGATAAGCAAACTCCAATTATTAGATTGTGTAAAAAATATATATATTTATAAGTGATATAGATTTACAGTCCACTTGAGCTTCTACCTATAAAACTATCAATCATGATGTTAGGTCAACAGAACTTATATGTGACAAATTTCATAGTAAAAGACTTGGTCTGTTTTGACTTTTAACTTGGTTAAGAAATTGTTAAAAACTTAGTTACCTCCCAATGTTGAAGAAGGAATATATGCTAAACAAAATGGTATTTCGGTAATCTTCATCTACAACGGCAGGAATGTTCACTCACGTAGTGATGCACTCAACCATTACGGTTCATTTATTGTATAGCTTTCTAATTTCAAGTTCCAATATTATTTTGATTTCCTAAAATATTGTTAACTTTAATGGAGTATATTCTAAAAATCTATATCCTAAATTTTCAAAGTATAAAGCACCCAATTTGACTGATTGAGACATCAATCCAAGTCTTTTGGAGAGACGTCGGTGGATCAATATCAAATTCGGGGTCAACGAGTGCATCACTCTTTTTATTTCACATTCATCATCCTCACATTAGTGGTTAAAACTCACGTGTCTGCATAAAACTTTTACTATCTGCTAGATTCTCAAGTTAACCCTCTTTTTTTTACTAGTTCAGCTAAAAGTTTTAAAAAATCGCAAAATTAATGAATCAGTTCTATAAGCCAACGTGAACCAAGTCAAGTAGTGTTTCCTAGCGCTAATTTCCATCAAATGAAGCAGATTGCTCTCACATATCAATTATCCATTTCACATAACCTCTCATACCTGTAAAGGATGAATGCAATATCCTTTTCAGCAATGAATTAGCTTTTAAAATGATTAATGAAACATATTGATGCAGCAAGACTAGGTCTAGCCACTTAATTATTAATCTGACCACGAGATGCTGAAATGAGCATGAAGGCCATGTATCAGTACCTGATGTACCCCAACTTGGTCTGAAGGGGAATCTACATCCTCTGTCACCATCGTGGCCACCTGCCCTTCTATCTCCAAACCCACTACCAGGATCTCTTCCTCCACTTCCAGCACGATCAAAGTACTCACCTCGTATCTTTGCTCCTTCCACTGTCAAGGTACTGCCAGCGAGTGTAGATCCATTGAGCTCAAGAGCATTGTTGAATCCATCAAGGTCCCTAAAGTCGATGTAAGCAAACCTGCAACCACAGTACATGCAAGAGAAGTAATGCATACCCAAGACAGCACATATGGAGTGAATCGGTCGCAACCTAAACCACCAAACCAGAACCAGACAAGTTGTAATTTCAGATATTGGGATTTAAATCAATATTTTGGAACCTGGAGCTAGACGGCTGTGATTATGTTTTTCAAAATTTTATTTTGTTTTTGTTGTAATTAAGAGAGAATCAAACAAGAATAACGATGAAGAGAGATAGAGAGATTTGGGGAAAGAGTGAAAGAATGAATTGAATCGTATTCCTCCTTCTACTATGTTTTGTACATATTAATAAGTTTCTAAAAGTACTAAAACACCCTACTTTAAATAATTAATAACAAATAATTCCCTTGCAACAGTTTTTTCAACGTGTCTTCATATTGTCCCAAACGTGCTCCTGTCACGTCTTGACCATATCCATGTCTAATTTAATTCATGTCATCATGTATTAAATCATTAATTGGGAACATAATGCTAGATGGGGGCATTTTTGTTTCCTTCTATGATTCATATTACTTTTTCTAATTAATCCCCAAAATATTTTGAAATGCACTTGAATTCAATTCTTCTTCTACAATAATTACAGAACTGTCCCAACGTGTCTTCAAATGCGTCCCTGCCATGTCTTGGAAATGGCTGTGTCTATCACTGCTACAGCAGTCAGTATGCATGTTTCTTTCATAGTCACTTTTTATTCAATGTTCTGATTGAACGAGATTTTAATGTTGCCGTAGGTTGTATCCTGACAATGTTTTAAAATTATATCCCAATGTTGCATAATGTGACACAAGGTATTCATAAACAGCATATAGAATCAAGATAGATTGCGTTCGTTGTCTGACGATTGTAAGGATGATGTGTATAATGACAAACAGGATACACACAGGCCATCTTGAATGCAACTATGATACACACATAAATTAATTGTCTTATCATTTTTAAGATTTATCTTTCTTAAACATCTTCTTCCCCAATATGGATATAATCCTATTAATTAACAGGCACTGTAGAATAAAAGAACAAATTTAAAGACTCATTAGCTTCAGTACAACCTTGGAACAAAATTTTGTGTTATTTCATCTGATATCGAGTCTACGAGACTTGTAAGATGAAACTTAAAACCGAGATAGACTAATATGGTGCATAGTTTAACTTCTACAACTACATACGTAGGATTGACACTTCTGTACATTTAGTTAATACATGAAAGGAGATCGAGCATGACTTTTTTCATACAGAAACATGTCTTAAGAGTCTTCATATTTTAAAATTTGTTTCAGAACATTGAATGTGAGATATGGGACGAAACCATATTAGAGATGATAGCAGAAGCAAGATAATCATTACATAGTATGATACACTACTAAAACCATCACCACAGAGATTTAAAAAAAAAAGTATTACGCAGAGGAAGTACATACCCTTTGAGACCACCATCGTGATCTCTTGGAATGGAAACCTTTACAAACTCTCCACAAGACCCAAAATGATCTTCTATTGCACTCCTAATCTGCAATGCATGTATGGTACAAATTCAAGCACACATACTCATAAGTGTGAGATATTAAAGCACTAACGCTGGAGTAAAATGTGCTTTCAAAACAGACCTCACCCGCAGGACCACTTTTGTCAAAACCTCGTACATATATTGTTCGTATTCGTTCTTTCTCTTCCTTTTGGTATGAGTTTCTCTCATTGCTACAAATTTCAGTGATGAGAAATTTACTTCATCAAACCGAATCAGTGTGATTTGTGACAATTTTTGTCATAAAACAAAAACTCATGTTTTACCTGCTAAATGGAGTGTATGAGCACCACCGTTGCCTAGGAAAATTAAGTTTTACACGAAGACCCAATAAATACTTACCATCCAACTTGATAGCCTGCAGTAAAAGTTATGTACCCCATGAAAATACAAAATTTGGCCCGTCCAGCACATGAAACTTAGCATTGTCTAATATTCTCCAGCAACAAATTATTTTTGTAATTTGAAGCAGAGCTCCAGAACAAGATAAATTAATAACAGCGATCATATGTTGCAGATCACATCCTTCCCAAATACTAACTTATTTGATACAGGATAAGGCAACCAGGGAAAATAAAATATACTATATACAAGCATATTTTCGATATTATATCAGTACAACAAGGATCAATTTATTTAACTGTATTATGTAACACAATCAACATCATCTGAAATGGTGCGTCAAGGTCGTCTAGAAACAACTAATATTAAGGCTAGTTCTTTTAGATGCCAGGTATGAGCATATTTATTTTGTGATTTGGAGAACACAGACATATAAACTTTGTAACAGCTGTGAGCATAACAATGCCCAGCCAAAACAAAAAACCTTAATACAATAAAATAACAATTTGTAAACCAACATGACCAGTATACAAATTAAATTTGAAGATAAGTTTATTTCCATGTAATTAACATTTTATAGGAAACCTTTACATCCTATTTATTCCATGGTGTTTGGCTTTATTTCTAGAATGAAAATTCACCAGTCCCCTTATGGCAACTTTAATGCCAATTAAAATATTAACAATAGAAAATTAAGATAACAGTGGTAAAACAACATGACCAGCATACGGATTGAATTTGGAGTAAGATAAGTTTGTTTCCATGTAAAACATTCCTACTTAATATTTTATAGTAAAACATTTACGGATTGAATTTGGTGATTGGCTTTGTTTCTAGATTGATAATTCACCAAATCCCCCCTATGGTAAGTTGTGTGCAAGATAACATATCAACTATAGAAACAAGAGTCGAAAGGCCTCCTGATGTCCATTTAGTTTTTTAAAATAATGATATTACCATAATGCTCTTTATTACTACTGCACCAAGTAATTTTTTTGTAAGTAGGTGTACCGTGTACGCATAGGTCTACACATATTTGTATAAACCATTCGGTGTTCAATGCATAAAAGTTGTTAACAACCAACTATTCTAAAAGCTTAAGCTATTAGAGAGGGTGTAACTTAAATATTATATCCTTCAACACGCCCCCTCACGTGTGGCCTTCTTTGGGTCCAACTCGTGAAACAACAATTTTTTTCAACAAAGGGTGACGGTGAGGATCGAACACAAGACTTCCTGCTCTGATACATGTTAACAACCAACTACTCTAAAAGCCTAAGCTATTAGAGAAGGTGTAACTTAAATATTATATCCTTCAACAAAGTCGTTAGGAACAAAAGGTCTATAAGAAACTAAATAGATCAAATAGGCCGAAACAAACAAAACGCTATATAACAAGTCATAGTAACTGGTCAGTTTAGATGATCTACCACCACCACTCCAATCACTGAGGTTATATTAGTTCCCAATATCCCTTAAACGATCATGGCCTGGAAAAGAAGAAAACCTTTTTTGCTGCTTCTACTGTGGCAAATTTGATATGGGCATATGTCCTAGAAATGTCAGCATTCTTTGCAAAACGGACGTCAACTATTTCTCCCACATCTTTAAAAAAAACCTCCCTGTAGGATTAAATAGCAATCAGACAAAGACAAGATTGAATAAATGTAACAAATTTGAAAGAAATACATACAGATCAGTTCTTTCAGCAGACACCGATAAGTTGCCAACATACAGTGTTTCTGACTCAACATGTTCAAGAGTAAAAGGACTTTGGGCCTGCATCAAAATTATTACGATTTCTCTTCTATTTCCATGGAATATAGTTTATCCTAATTACACATGCAGCAAAAGAGAAAAGGCGAAATAAGTTCCAAAAACATCATATAAGATAGGTAAATTAGTGCTTACAGTTCTCTTTTCACATCTAGAATCAGCTTCCTTGATCTCTGTCTTGATGACTGCATCCTGTATAGCCAAGAAAATTAAGTTTACTCAAAGGAAATTGTTGGTGCATGAAAAGACAGAACATTTCTAAAGAAGCCAACAGCTCCTTCAGTTCTCGTCTAAGAAACAAAATTAAGGCATGTATAACTAAAACAACTGTTGGAAATCAAAATTAATATTTCTTTCCTTATTTTTTTCTTTCCTGATTCTAGAGCTTGATGTTTCCATATTTATTTTCCTTAATGATGTTCCTCCACCGGGTTTTCGGGCTGAGGGGGAATATGCAGACAAGGTTTGTCGCCTTCGAACATCTCTTTGAAACAGTCACCACGGCCTTCGTACATCTCTCTATGGACTTTGTAAGGTGTCACTAACCACACATGTTTCAATTGTCAGCATTCATATGGACGGTGTATTATTTTATTAGTATATGTCGATGACATCATTATCACAGGGCATGATTCCATATGTATTTCACGAGTGAAGAAGATCTTGGTTGGTTCTTTGATGTGAAAGATTTTTGGCTCTCTTCTTTGCTTCCTTGGCATTGAGGTTGCTCACTTTCGCCATGGGATATCTCTCTCTCAGCGTAAATACACTTTGGATCTTTTTCAAGATATTTGTATGATGGGGTGCAGACCACCTTCCGCTCCTCTGGATCCAAACCTTAAGCTTTCTACTGAATCAGGGGAGTTGTTTCTTGATGGGGATGTGTACCAATGTCTAGCAAGTCGCCTTATCTATTTAACCAATACTAGGCCAGAATTAAACTTTGTTGTAAGCATTGTTAGTCAATTTATGCATGAACCTCGTACCTATCACATGGATGCAGTTTATCATATATTGTGGTATCTCAAATCTTGTCCAAGCCTTGTTTTATTGTATTCATTAGGAGATCAGTCAGAGGTTTCATGCTTCATTGATGCAAATTATGCAAGGTGTAAGACATATAGACGTTCTACTTCTAGCTTATGTACTTTTTATGGTAATCATCTTGTATCACGGTAGAGTAATAAGCAAGTTGTAGTCTCCAAATCCTCAGCTGAGGCTGAATACCGTTCTATGGCTCAGGGTACATGTGATCTCCTTTGGATTCGGTCCATTTTCACTGAGTTGGGCATTGTTCCATGTTTTGTTTCCTCATCCGAGCAAACTGCAGATATGTTTACTAAATTGGTGGGGCCATCTTTATTGAAGTCATCCATAACCAAGCTTGGCTTGGTTGATATTTTAACTCCAGCCTGAGGGGAAGTGTTGGAAATCAGAATTGACATTTCTTTCCTTATTTTACTTTCCTGTTTAGGGCTTAATGTTTCCATGTTTGTTTTTCCAAATTTACAACTTGATGTACTCCATATACTAAGGTTTGATGTACTCCATATGTTAAGGCGTGATATAAGGCATAATGTATTCTCTTTATGAACACAGGAAAAACAAACCACCGCTTGTGTCCAAAGAAGGGAATACATTGTGCCTAATAACGCGCCTTAACATATGGGTATAAAGGTAATTTTATTTTTCAGGCCACCGATTTTTAAGGCCGGTGACTTTTAAGGGAGGAAAGTGTAAATATCCAAAACACATAGGAGGAACTTGTAATATGTCCTAACAATAGGGGGTAAAAGTGTAATTTATCCTCTTATATAATATAAAGAGTGGCTAGTTTGATTTAGACTCAAGCCAATTTACGTAACTTACCATCCGTTTTTGTCAACCCAAAATTTATATAATCTTCTTCCATTACAATTTGATACCTACCATAAGGTTAGCAACATGCGAACTGAAACTCACATTATTATACATAAACACAAGTATGTACCGATGATTAGAGAGTACAATGAATGGAATTATCATATTGAAACCTAGTAATGTTATCATCTGTGATGTTGGACTAAATTGTGCCTGTGGAACAGACCTCGACATCACCAGCTCTTTTGTCGAAACCTCGTGCAACCATTTGCGCTTGAGCTTTCCCTTCTTTCTGGTACGAGTCTCCCTCACTGCTACAATTTTTGGGGAATGAGATATTAACTTCATCAAACTAAATCAGTGTAATTTATGACAACTTCGATTTGATAAAAAATAATATAATAAAAAAACTCATGTTTTACCTGCTAAATGGAGTGTATGAGCACCGTCCCCTTGCAAAATCAAGTTTCATACGACGACCTAATAGCTCTTTACCATTCAACGTGATTGCCTGCGGTAAAAGTTAGGCAAGTGAAACACAAAATTTGGCCAGTCCATCACATGATACTTAGCATTGTCTGCTATCACATCCTTCCCATATACAAACTTATACAATACAGGATAAGGTAACTAGGGAAAATAGAGTATTCTACATACAAGCCATGTTTTCAGTATTATATCCATAGCAACAGGGATCAATTTATTTAACTGGATATATACCACAATCAACATCATCTGATGCCGTGTATCAAGGTCGTCTAGAAACAACTAACATTTAGGCTAGTTCTTCTAGATGCCAGGTATGAGCATATTTCTTTTGTGATGTGGAGAATGCGGATAATATACAATTAAAATATCTGTCAGCATAACAATTCCCAATCAAAACAAAAACAAAAAAAACTAAATAAAATAAAATAACTGTGGTAAAACAACATGACCAGTATACGGATTAAATTTGAAGTAAGTTTTGTTTTTATCCATGTAAAACATTTGTCATTAAATAATTGTATACATGGAAACCGCATTTTGTTCTCTTTATTTTTATGATATTTGTCTTCATTTCTAGAATGATAGAAATGATAAATGATAAATGATAATTGACCAAATTCTACCCCTTGCCCTATGGCAACTTGTATGAAAATTAACATGTTAACAATAGAAACTTGAGGGGGGGAAAAAGCCCCCCAATGTCCATTTGTTTTCTATGAAATAATGTTATTACCATGATGCTCTTTATTACTACCGACCAAGTAAATTATTATGTCAGTGGTTCATTGATGATTTAATATACACATATCTGTATAAATCATCAGGGTATTTAATGCATGAAATCGTTAGCATCATTAGTTTTATAAGAATTAAATAGATCAAATAGGTCAAAACAAACAAAATATCATATAACAAGTTATTGTAATTGATCAGTTTTGATGATCTAACTCCACAATTCCAATCACTGAGGTTAAATGAGTTCTTCAGAACTCTTAAATGATAAAGAACAGGAAAAGAAGAAAACCTTTTTTGCTGCTTCTACTGTGGCAAATATGACATGGGCATATGTCCTAGAAATCTCGGGATTCTTTGCAAAACGGATGCTTACTATTTCTCCGACGTCTTTAAAAAAATCCTCCCTGTAGGATTAAATAGCAATCAGACAAAGACAAGCTTAAATAAATGTCACAAAGTTGAAATAAATACATACAGATCAGTTCTTTCAACAGACAACGATAAGCTGCCAACGAACAGTGTGTTTGATACTGTGTGTTCCAGAGTGAAAGGACTTTGGACCTGCATCAGAAATTATTACGATTTCTCTTCCAATTTCAAGTAATATAGTTCATACTAATTACACATGTAGGAGAACAGAAAAGGCGAAATAAGTTCCAAAAATAACATAGAAGATCAATTGAATTAGTGCTTACGGTATTATTTCCAGATATGGAATCATTGGAATCAGCATCGTTGGTCTCTGACTTGTTGAATGCATCCTGTATAGCCGAGAAAATTGAGTAAACTTAGTCAAAGGCATTTTGTTGGAGCATGAAAAGAACGAAGATTTTCTAAAGAAGCCGGCAGCACCTTCAGTTATCGTCCAAGAAACAAATTTAAGGCATGTGACAACTAAAACAACCATCCCTTTTTGTCAACACAAAACATATATAATTTTCTTTCATTACAAATTGATACCTACCATAATATTCAATATTAGCAACATGCAAACTGAAACTCACCTTATTAAACATAGACACGTGTATAGATGATAAAAGATTAAAATATTTAAATTATCATATTGGAATTTAATGTTTTTATCTCTAATGTTGGACTGAAATGTGCCTGTGGAACAGACCTCGACATCACTGCCGCTTTTATCAAAACTTCTCACAACCGCTTGTGCTTGAGCTTTTCGTTCCTTCTGCTTTGAGTCACTGTCACTGCTACAATTTTTGGGGAATGAGAAATTAACCTCATCAAACTGAAGCAGGGTAATTTATGACAACGTTGATTTAGAAAAGAAAAGAAAATTCATTTTTTACCTGCTAAATGGAGTGTATGAGCACCGCTCCCTAGCAAAACCAAGTCTCACATGATGACCTAATAAGTCTTGACCATCCAATTTAATAGCCTGCAGTTTAAGTAATGTACTTAGGAAAAAAATATATCAATTGGCCAGTCCAGCACCGTTCACATATCACATCCTTCGCAAATACAAACTTATTAGATACAGGATAAGGTAACCAGGGATCACAAAATATTCGATATACAAGCCATGTTTTCAATATTATATCAATATCAACAAGGATCAATTTAATTTAACTGGATTATAAAACACAATCGATCTGATATGGAGCATCAAGGTCATCTAGAAACAACTAACACAAAGGCTTGTTCTTTTAGATACGAGGTTTGAGCGTATTTCTTGTGTGATGTGGAGAATGCAGATATATACACATTAAAATAGCTGTGAGTATATGAATGCCAAGTCAAAACAAAAAAACTAAGTAATATTAAATAATAGCGAAGAAACAACATGACCAGTACAAGGATTGAATTTGGAGTAAGATCTGTTTGTTTCAATGCAACACCTTTGTCATTAGATACTTTGATAGTAAATTTTTAAATGGAAACCACATTTTGTTCCTAGAATGATAATTCACCAGATTACCCTTATTTCTAGAATGATAATTCACCAGATTCCCCTTCTGGCTACTTTTATGCAAATTAAAATATTAACAAGAGAAAATTGAGTCAATAAGCCCCCTGATGTCCATTTGTTTTTTAAAAAATTATGTTATTACCATGATGCTCTTTATTACTACGCACCAAGTAATTTGTTATGCAAGTGGGTGTACTCATTCGTAATTTGATATACACATATCTGAATAAATCATCAGGGTATTCCATTGCATGAAGTCGATAGAATCAGAAGTTTTATGAGAAACCAAATACATAAAACGGGCCGAAACAAATAAAGCATGATATAACAAGTCATTATAATTGATCAGTTTAGATGATATGACATAACCATTCCAATAACCGAGGTTCTAATAGTTATTGATATCTCTTCAACGATCATGACCAGGAAAGAAGAAAACCTTTTTTGCTGCTGCTACTGTGGCAAATTCGACATGAGCATATGTCCTAAAACCGTTGGGATTCTTTGCAAAACGGATGTCAATTATTTCTCCCATGTCTTTAAAGAAATCCTCCCTGTAGGATTAGATAGCAATCAGAAAAAGACAAGCTTGAATAAAGGTAATAAATTTGAAAGAAATACATACACATCAGTTCTTTCAACAAACAGCGATAAGTTGCCTACAAACAGTGTGTGTGATACTGGGTGCTCAAGAGTGAAAGGACTCCGGGCCTGCATCAGAAATTATTACGATTTCTCTTCCAATTCCATGGCACTTAATTTGTACAAATTACACACTTACGAGAAGAGAAAAGGCGAAACAAGTTTAAAAAAGAACATATAAGATCAATTGAATAAGTGATTACAGTTTTCTTTTCAGATCTGCAATCAATGGAAATAGCTTCCTTGGTCTCTGACTTGGTGAATGCATCCTGTATAGCCGAGAAAGTTAACTTGACAAAGGCATTTGGTTGGAACATGAAAAGAAAAGAACGAAGTTTTTCTAAAGAAGCCAACGGCACCTACAGTTCTCTTCCAAGAAACAAGTTAAAGGCATGTGACAACTAAAACAAACATCTTTTTCTCAACCCAAATATATTTACATATTTTGACAACCACCAAAAATAAATAAATAAATAAAGGCATGCCTGCCATGAGATTCAATATTAGCAACATGAAAACTCAAATTCACCTTATTGTACATGAACACTATGTTTCTATAAGAAATTAAATATATCATTTATCCTATTAAAATCTAATAATCTTTTGTTCTCTAATTTTGGGCAAATTGAGTTCACGGAACAGACCTCTCCATCAGCACCCCTTTTATCTAAACCTTGTACAATTGTTTGCATTTGAGCTTTCCCTCCCTTCTCGTATGACTCTCTGTCATTGGTACAATTTTTGGGGATTAGACAAATTCATGAAACTGAATCAGTGTAATTCATGTCACTTTTTATTCCCCCCCAAAAAAATAAATCAGATAAAACAAGATAAAAAACAGAAGAACAACCATTTGATACCTGCTAATTGGACTGTATGAGCCCCTTTCCCTAGCAAAATCAAGCTTCACACGACGACCTAATAAATATTTGCCATGCAACTTGATAGCCTGCAGTGAAAAATAGATACCTAGTAAAAATTCAAAATTCAGTCCATCACGTGGTACTTAGCAGTGTCTGATATCCTCTAATAACACAACCATTGTTTAAGTTGCAGCAGAGCTCAAGAACAAGAAAGATTAACAACAACCAACCTATCTTACGTCTCACATCCTTCCAAACACAACCTTATTAGATAATAGATACATAATAAGTTAACCAGGTAAAATACAATTTTCCATATACAGGCCATATTTTCAGTATTATATGTATAGCAACAAGAATCAATTTATTCAACTGTAGTATATGATACAACCACTACCAAACACTGATATTGTGCAGCAGGAAGTTCTAGAAAGTTCCGAAAAGAAGACTAATTATTTGAGATGAGGGTTATGAACATATAAACTTGTTCGATCTGCAGAATGCTCATATATACACATCAAATAGTTGCAAGGGACTTATATGTTATTACTTATATAATGTGGGGTGCTTTTGAAATTTTAGAAACTTACTATCATAATCAGAGTATAGTGGAAGGATAAATACAATTCAATTCCTTATTTCACTCTTCCCCCAAACCTCTCTCTCTTTCTCTCTCTACATTTTTTCTCGTCTTTATATTTATTCTTGTTTGATTTTCTCCTAATTACAACAGAATGCTCAGATACACATTAAAGAGTTGTTAGCATAACAATGGGCAATGAAGAGAAAAAATAAATAAATAAAAAGAAACAACAGTGCTAACACTGCATACCTGAGTTTTTGTTCAAATAGGAGTATGTTCAATTTATTTCCATGTAAAACATTTCTCATTTTCTGTAAGAACTTTCATCAAAAAACAGATTTCGTTGCCCTTTATTTCATGGTGTCTCGTATTTTTCCTAAAGATGAATCACCACATCCCTATAAGGTAACAACAGATGTACTATTAAAACACGAGTAAAAAAAGAAACCCCCCCTGCAATTAAGGTATGGCCATTGTCAAATAGACCATAATGATCTCTTTTACTATGGAACCGGTAATTTGTTATGTAAGTGGCACAAACATGTTGATATACAGAAATATGTATAAACCATCAGCGTATTCAATGCATGAAGCCGTTAAATCGGAAATTCGGTAAGAAACAAGTTAGCTCAAATATGCCAAAATAAACAAAACATTATATAGCATGTCATCGTAATTGATCAATTTCGATGATCTAACACCACCCTTCCAATCACTGAGGTTTACAAGTTTTCAAATGCCTTAAACTCATCGCCAGGAAAAGGAGAAAACCTCTTTTGCTGCTTCTTCTGTGGCAAACTCAACATGGCCATATCCCTTGAAAATGCCATGATACACTGCAAGACGGATGTTGACAATTTCTCCCGCATCTGTGAAAAAGTTCTTCCTGTAGGATTATATAGCTATTAGATAAAGATCAGCTTGGACAATTGTAACAACTTTGTAAGAAGTACGTACACATCAGTTTCTTCGATAGAAAAGGATAAGTTGCCAACATATAGTGTTTTTGATCGTGCGTGTTCAAGAGTGCCAGGACTTTGGGCCTGCATCAGAAATTGTTCCAATTTCTCTTCTAATTCTATGGCATATAGTTTATACAAGTGAAACACAAAGGAGAAGATGAAAAGAAAATTAAGTTCAAACAAGAACATATAAGATCAATTGAACTAGTGCTTACAGCATTCTTTTCAGGTCCGGAATCAGCTTGGTTCAACTCTGACTTGGTGAATTCCAAGTTTATCGTTTCTACATCTGCATCCTGTGTAGCCGATAAAGTTATGTTCACTTAGTTAAACACATTTTGTTGGTGCACTTAAAAAAACGTTTTCCTGAAGAAGCCAACAGCTCCTGCAGTTCTCGTCCAAGAAGCAAATTAAAGGCATGTGCCAACTAAAACAATTATCCCTTTCGTCGACCCTCAATAAAAATTCTGAACAAATATGTATATATATGATATGTATTGAGATTCAATATTAGCATCATGCAATCTCAAGCTCACCTTATCATACATAAACAAAAGTATGTTCCATGCTAAGAGACTAAATGAATCAAATATCATGTTGATTATGTAATAAATATTTTGATCTCTAATGTTGGACTAAAATGTACTTGCCAAACAGACCTTGCCATCATCACCCCTTTTATCAAAATCTTGTAGAATTGTTTGCGCTTGTGCTTCTCCTTTCTTCTGGTATGTTTCTCTCTCATGGCTACAAATTTTGGTGTAGAAATTAAATTCATGAAATCTAATCAGTGTAATTCATGACACTTTCTTGCTTCAAAAAGAAGGGGAACAAATGTTATACCTGCTAAATGGAGTGTATGAGCCCCTTTCCCTCGCAAAACCAAGTTTCACACGACGACCTAATAAATCTTTACCATCCAACTTCATAGCCTGCAGTAAAATTAGATACCTAGTAAAACAATTCTGAATTTGGCCAGTCCACGTACTTAGCAGTGTCTGATACTCTCTGACAACAAATAAATTTTTTGTTTAATTTGTAGCAGGGCTTAAGAACAAGATACATTCACAAGAATCAGCATATTTTATGCATCACATCCTTCCCAAATACAACCTTATTACAGCCAAAGTAACAGGAAAATACAATATTCCATACACTTGCCATTGTTACTAACTCTATAGCAACAAGAATCAATTTACTTAACTGGATTATATATTTGTAAATGCCAAAATTTGCACAACACAAGAGAGAATCCTTTTATTAATTTTTGATTTTCTTTATATACATTATCTTAATGGGCTTGAGGCCCATTAGGGCAATGAAGCATGGATTACATCACTGCTTTAATTTTCTAAAGGAATTCAAAAATGCAATGGGCTTACAAAAATCTTACTGGGCCATCAGCCCGATGGGTTTGGTGCCTGATGGGCTCAATTGGGCTTGGACATTTCCACTTTTACACAGGCCCGATTCTTTGTGATGGGTCGTCGATCAATCAGGCCCATTACAAAGGATACAGAGTGGGGAGCGAGGTACATCACCCCTGTCGGGGTGACGTGGCTGATGCAATTAATGTGACGGCTGTAACGTCCTTCGAATATTTGAAACCCACGGTCCGGGTGGCCTCAATTAGCGAGCTAGAGGCTGAGGAGGCGCACGCAAAACGACACGACGTTTCAGTTCCCGAGCGCACGGCTCTCCAGGTGTTTCAACAACTTCTATAAATACCCATTGCCTTACGTCAAATGCACATTGCATTTCAAAACTTATAATTCTCAAAAAACTCTCTGCACTTGAGCTGCTCGCTTATCATTGCCAGAGTCCATCCTTTTTTCCAGAAAGGCACCCGAAACTACTTCAGGATTCATCTTAGAGTAAGTGTTTTTCTTTCAGCTTTTCCTACTTCTATTTCAGTATGTCCGATAGTGATGACACTCTGTCGGGTAGCGACCGCCTCCCTTCTTCGGTTGACCCAGACGCTTCACTTAGTACTCCTTCAGTTGAGGTGATTAGGACAGTCAGGTCTAGCCCACCAGAAGTCAATCAGGACGTCGTAGCGATTGGGGATCCGGTTGCAGGCAGTTCGGTCAACCAATTTTCCGCCGACCCCCTTCCTCCTACACATAGGGTAGAAACAGTACTAAAAAGACTAAGAGTCAAATGTGGGATACCTGATGCGGTAATTATTAAAAACTACCCTAAAAATACGATTTCAGGAAGGGTGAGGGGGTTTTGGACCACCAGATTCTGTTATCGGCCTTTCACCTTCAGGTTATTAGATTCCCGATTCAGCCTTTTTTTCTTCATACCCTGGTTACCCAGGGTCTGGCTCCACTTCAGGTGGGGCCCAACTTCTTCAGGGTCTTGGTTATGCTCCTAATACTTAATCGGGATCTGGGGTTGGATCTTGGCCTGGCGGAACTTTTGTTCTGTTACAAAATACAGGCCCAGAAGGATTGCAGGGGCCGATATAATCTTTTTCCTCTTAGCGGGAGGAAGATTTGTGATGGCACCGAAAAGTCCAACAAAGGGTGGAAAGAGAGAATGGTCTTGGTGAGCTGGAATTGGAGACTCCCTAGCTCATCGGGATTCAAAGTCCCTAGCGAATTCGACCGGCCCCTATTCCCTTCCTTCAAGCCATTCCACAGGGGGTCATGCTACTGCGATCAGTGCAATGATAAGTTGGGCCTCCATGTGCTTGAGTTTCTGGGAGCACCTGATAAATTTAAAACTTCAACTTACATCAGAACCCGTTTTGAACTTCTTAAATCAAAAATTTGGGGACAGCCCTTAAGGATGTGTAACAGTTTCCTGACGGGTTCTAATTTGCAGGCCTTGTCAACAGAAATGCTGAGAATCCCTCAGGCCGTGCTGAAAAAGAAGGCCAAGCGGGCAGCTGGCCCTCAAGTGATAACTCCAGCATCGGGTGAGGATCAAAGCGGACAGGGGTCGCAAAGTGTTCCAACTCCCCTGCCCAGTCATGTTCTTCTGCCACCGGTGGAGGATAGCCCGGTGATCCCACCTCCACAGATGGGGAATATTCAAATCAATCAGACCCCTCTGTCAAGACCAGAGGAGGTTGTTCGCCCTTCTGGGGTCGTTCCCACTCCTGAATTCCGGCTGGTTGAAGGGGAATCCAGCTTGACGGGGACGCGACATCCCCGAACAGAGGAGGATCTACCCGACCGATCTGTCAGGCCTCGTACGACCACAGTGTCATCTCCCATCCTAGTAGATGATAGCGGGGTTGCAACTGAAGAGGAACGACCCGTTCCATGGGCGCCAAAGATCACACTCCCGGGCGGAGACTTTCTGGTTACGGGGCACGCAACTATTGACAATGACGTTGCCCTTCGGGCAATGGGTTCCCAGATCTGGACACCTGTTGACCGAAATAGATTGAGAACGATCGATCGGGAGGAATTGGCCCTGACAGGTCCAAAGGTAGCTATGAAGGTACTGCTTCAACCTACTGCTTCCTCAATCGTATTTAACATTTTATTTCTTTATCAGGCTAACACTTGTCCTTTTGGCAGATGTTTTACTTGACCCAGGCCTATAATGCAAAGATGGAGGAGGACACCAAGTTGCTCCGGAAATCTAATGAGCTTCTGAGGCTGAAGGAGGATTCCCGGATGAAGGTTGCCAACCTGTTGTCCATATCCAATGAAAAGTTGGATGTTCAGACCCAGAGGGCTATCTCTGCAGAGCAGCAACTTCGGGATGCTCAAGATAAGATTAAAGAGATGGAGGCGGTCCGGCGGGCCATATTTGCTGAAACGGAGGCCTTAAAGGCTGAGAATAAGAGCATGAAAGCTAGCAATGAGAGACTGACGGCCTCTAATTCGAAGCTCCTGGAGGAGAAGGCAGAGATCGAGAATCTCCTTGCAATGGAGAGGTCGGTGGTGGAGATGTGCCACCGGGGTGGCAACGAAATGTACAAGCCTTTCTGCGACACTTCCCAGTACCGAATCGGGTTCGGTTGGAGGTCATGTTTCAATGACATGCAGAAACCTGCTGAGGAGAGGGACTTCGCTTCAGTGGAAGAGTTGGATGAAAACTTGGGCATCGCTCCATCGTACGACGATCCGGTCGGTGGTCCGGATGACGTTCGTTTCTGCTAATTCCTGACCAAGCCTCTCCCGGGGATGAGCATCACCACCCCCTCTGATCCTCCAGCTCCTGATAGGAGCATCGTTCAAGTGAATCCCAATGAGTCGGGCACCGGTGTTAGCCCTTAGGATTTTGCGTTTATAAAACATATTGTAAGCCTTGGCCACTGGGGCCCATTTTAAATGAAGGATCATAGCTTTTGTCCAGTTGACTTTTCCAATGTTTATAATATCATAGTCCTTGTCCACTTAGTTTATTTTTACAAATTTTATAATCTTTTCAGGATCAGTGTTGTGTCTTCGGGCAATTCATGTCATGCGACAGACAATGCAACACTTGGTTTCTTTTTGCAAAATTTTGTGATATCTTCAGGATCAGTGTTGTGTCTTCGGGCACTTCAGGCCATGCGATAGACAATGCAACACTTGGTTTCTTTTTGCAAAATTTTTTGATCTCTTCAGGATCAGTGTTGTGTCTTCGGGCACTTCAGGCCATGCGATAGACAATGCAACACTTGGTTTCTTTTTTGCAAAATTTTGTGATCTCTTCAAGATCAGTGTTGTGTCTTCGGGCACTTCAGGTCATGTGATAGATAATGCAACACTTGGTTCTTTTTGCAAAATTTTGTGATCTCTTCAGGATCAGTGTTGTGTCTTCGGGCACTTCAGGTCATGCGATAGACAATGCAACACTTGGATTCTTTTTGCGTTTCAGTAGATATTTATAAGTTATTTTGCCATAATAATGATTTTTACTGATCAGGTACTATAGCCTTTTTACAAAAATATCAAAGTAAAAACAAAACTTGGCCCATTAAAGGTAGTACCTCTTCAGGCGAGAGGCGTTCTGGGAGTTTGGTTCCATTCCGCCATCAATATTCCTTCGGACGCGGTATGCCCCGCGACCGATGACTTCGGTAATGGTGTACGGGCCCTCCCAAGGCTCCCTGAGCTTGCCTACGAGTCCGATTTTTCGCCTAAGGACCATGTCTCCGACCTGGAACTCTCTTTTTTTGACTTTTTTATTGAAGTGGTTCCGGACTTGCTGTTGGTAGGCGGCCAGCCTGATCCCGGCAGCCTCTCTTCTTTCATCTAGAAGATCAAAATTCTAAGCCAAGTGCTGGTTATTTTGTCCTTCAACCCAGGCCTCGCTCCGGAGGGTTGGAACCCTGATCTCCGTTGGTATCACGGCCTCAGTGCCGTATGCCATCGCAAAGGGGGTTTCCCCGGTGGGTTGTCTGGGAGTTGTTTTGTATGACCAGAGAACCTCAGGTAGTTTTTCTAGCCATGCTCCTTTGGCATCCTCAAGCTTTTGGGTCAGAGTGTTGAATATGGTTCGGTTTGTCCTTTCCGCCTGTTCGTTTCCTTGTGGGTACCCGACGGAAGACGTATTCTGGTTGATACCGTGCTCGGCGAAGAACGCTCCCACCTCAATGTTGTCAAGATTTGTCCCATTATCCATCATGATTGTCCTTGGCAGACCGAATCTGCATATTATGTGGGTCCATACGAATTTGATAACGTGACTACCCTTGATGGTGGGATAGGCTTCTGCCTCTACCCATTTGGTGAAGTAATCAGTGGCCAGAAGGACATAAGCGTTTGACCAGATCGCTTTTGGAAGGGGTCCAACTATATCCATTCCCCATCAGGCGAATGGGTGTGGTACAATGGTGGGATGCAAGAACTCAAGCGGCCGATGGATGGCGTCTCCGTACATCTGGCATGGCTTACATCTTCGAACGTATTCTTCGGCATCCCGAGACAGATAGGGCCAGAAGTACCCCTGAGAGAGTATCTTATGGGCAAGGGATCTGCCGCCGGAGTGGTTTCCACAAGCCCCACTGTGAATCTCCTGCATCACTGCTCTAGATTCTGACGGTGTAATACATCTCAAGTAAGGACCTGAAAAGGATTTTCGGTAGAGTTGCCCGTTTATGACTGGGTATCGGGTTGAATTCCTCCTGATCTTGTAAGCTTCAGCTTTGTTTTAGGGAAGAGTTCCATTTCGTAGGTAATCCATCAGGAGATCCATCCAGCTGGGCTCCCATGGGATAAGCATCACTCGTTCGGGCTCCTGAATACTAGGTCTGTGAATAGAGTCCACTAGTGCAACCCGGGCCAGGTCTTCTCCGGCTAAGGATGCCTGATTGGCTAGGTGGTCAGCTTCAGAGTTTTCGCTCCTAGGGATTTGTGTGAAGGTTATTCTTTGAAAACTTTCTGTTTCTTTCAACACGAGTGCCCGATACGACTCCATTTTCGGATCCTTTGTTTCATACTCCCCGTTGATCTGATGGACGACTAGTTGAGAATCACTGTGTACTACTAGGGACTGAATCTGGAGGCTTCGGGCTATCCTCAATCCGGATACGACGGCCTCATACTCTGCCTCATTGTTCGTGGCTGGGAACTGTAGTTGCACTGACATATGAAGGCATGTCCCATCAGGTGTCAAAATTTCCAAACCAATTCCTAATCCGGAAAAGCTGGTCGATCCATCCACAAAAATCTTCCATGTGTCCGGTTCACTTTTCTGGTCTGGCTCTTCAGTTTCACTTTCAAGTAAAAAGTTCGCTACTGCCTGTCCTTTGATGGAAACCCGGGGTATGTATGTCAAATCGTATATGCCCAATTCGATGGTCCATTTAGAGATTCTCCCTGAGAGGTCGGGCTTTGACATAATAATCCGTAGGGGTGTGGTTGTCGGGACGATGATCGGATGAGCTTCAAAGTAATGCCTCAGTCGTCTCTTGGCATTCACCAGTGAGAGAACCAATTTTTCCTGCCTGTTGTATCTGGTCTCTGCCTCAGCCAAGGATTTGCTGGTGTAGAATACTGGCATTTGAAGGTTTACGTCCTCTCTGATGAGGGCGGCGCTGGTCGACACAGAGGACACTGCCAAATACAGATATAAGACTTCATCGGGATTTGGTGTGGATAGGATTGGGGGCATGGTCAAGTACTCTTTCAACCTCGCCAGGGCTTCCGATTGTTCAGGACCCCATATCTCTCCCTTCTTCGCCTTGATTGCCTGAAAGAATGGTATGCATCGATCAGTGAGTCGTGAAATGAATCTGCTAAGCGCAACCACTCTTCCCGTCAAGACCTGAACCTCTTTATGTGTCCGGGGCTCCTTCATTTCTATAAGGGCCTTGACTTGTGTCGGGCTGGCCTGGATCCCGGTCCGGTCTACAATGTGCCTTAGGAACTGCCCGGATGATACACCAAAAGAGCATTTTTCCAGATTAAGCTTTATGCCATGTGACCTGAGGGTGTCAAACACTTGGTGTAGGTGGGTAAGATGGTTCCCCTTCTTTCTGCTTTTGACCACAGTGTCATCGATATAAGCCTCAATTACTGTACCCATTGGTATGATCCTGTTGACCAACCTCTGGAAAGTGGCACCTGCATTTTTCAGTCCGAAAGGCATAACTTTAAAGCAGTATGTACCTGTTTCGGTAATGAATGAGGTCTTTTCCTCGTCCAACGGGTTCATTTTTATCTGGTTGTAACCTGAATAAGCATCCAAGAAGGTTAAACGATCGTAGCAAGTTGTAGCATCAACCATCTGGTCGATCTTTGGCAGTGGAAAGCTATCCTTCCGGCATGCCTTGTTTAAGTTAGTAAAATCAACGCAAACCCTCCACTTGCCATTCTTCTTCTGCACGACCACCACGTTGGCAAGCCACTCGGGATATCTGACCTCCCTGATAAAGCCGGCCTGGAGCAATCTGGATACCTCATCTGCTATAATTTGGTTCCGATGTGCCCCCATGCGCCTCTGCTTTTGTCTGATGGGTTTGACTTTCGGGTCAACATGCAATGAGTGCTAGGCAATATGAGGATCGATCCCTGGCATGTCTGCATGCTCCCATGCGAAGACATCAAAGTTGTCCTACAGCAATTGTGTTAATTCCTTAAATTCAGGGTCGGTGAGGTTTGTACCTGCAAAAGTAACTTTTTTCGGACTGTCGGGCACAACATGGATTGGCTGCAATGGTTCGATCACAACTGGGATACCTGGATCCCTCTCCTTTAATTGCTATTTGGAGCCTGAGGTTTAATCCTTAGAGTGGGGTGCCGCTTGGGCTTTCATCTTCCGGATTTCTTTCAGGGTGACCACATAGCACTCCTTGGCGACCACCTGGTCACCTTTGACATCAATGGTACCTATACCGTCGGGGCTTACACATCTCATGACCTGGTGAAGAGTTGAGGGTACACCTTGCATTCGGTGAATCCATCCCCTTCCCATGAGCAGATTATACGAAGGTTTGGCATCCACTACAACGAATGTCTCGGTCAAGGTCCTCTGAGCGGCAGATACTGGCAACTGGATTTCCCCGATCGGCTTGATTTGCCTCCCATCAAAACCTATAATGGGGCACCGAGATGCCACAATTTCGGATGGATTGATCTCGAGCTTTTCAAAAACCCACTTGGTGATGATTTTGGCACTGCTACCAGGATCGATCATGACTCCTTTCACAAGACAGTTGGCCACCATTAGGGTCACAACCAGAGGGTCGTCATGCGGGGTCTGGACATCCCGAAGGTCCGACACCGAGAAAGTGATCTGAGCTTCCCCTGCTCTATGGTGGGCCTTGCTGATCTCGTTGACTCTCTTCATCTTGCGAGCTCTCCGCAGATGGCTCCACGTGATCCTTCGGTCTCTTTGGATGGGGGGCCACCATGATTTATATTAATGACCTTGACCGGCTGTGCGTCCGAAGAGTTCCGGGAGGCGCTAAGGGCCCGTTGGTCAGTCTTTAGTCTGTCCCGATGGACGTAATCTCGGAGTTCCCCGCGAAGCAGTAACGTCTCCACCTGTAGCCTTAGGTTACGGCATTCATTTTTTATGTGCCCGAAATCGCCGTGGAAAGCACAATGTTTTGACTTGTCCCTTTGGTCAGGTGGTTGTCTGATGGTCGGGGGTTGCTGGAAAATTCCTTCGGCTTTGTTCTCTTGGTAGAGTTTCGCAAGGCTAACCTTCAGGGGTGTCAACCTTTCTTCGAATCTAGGGGGTTTGAATGGTTTTGGGACTGATGATCCCGGTGGGGCTGATGGCCCAGATGGAGTTGATCGCTTTCGATCTGTCAATCGATCCCGGGATTGAATCTCAACACTGACTAAGGCTGACCTCATTTGCCTGATAGTTTCCTCTTCTTCAATTCTCAAGTACCCCTGGGCCCTGGAGTTTAGCTCCCCAATGCCCGATGGAGGGCGCTTTACCAGAGACTGATGGAACTTAGTTCCTGGAATAAGGGTCATCCTGAATGCCTCAATAGCGGAGTGTTGGTCACAGTTATCCACAGAAGAGGATTCGATGTTGAATCGGGATAGAAAACTTTTCAGTGACTCTCCTTTCTCCTAGATCATGGTGAAGAGGCAGGATATAGTCTTCTTCTGTCTCTTGTTTCCATAATACTGGGTGATGAAGAGCCTGGTCAACTGCTGCCAGCTGCCAATGGATCGGGGTGGCTGTTTCCTAAACCACAATAGAGCGGCATCAGCAAGGCTTGTGGAGAACACTTTGCAAAGCAGGGACTCGTTCTCAGCGTACAGGGTCATCTTTTGATGGATCTGGTATATGTGCTCTTCGGGGTCCCTTGTGCCATCGTAAAGGGTGAACTGGGGCATAACGAACTTCTTTGGGAAAGGTTCTTGGGTTATTTCGTGGACGAAAGGTGACTGTATCAATTCAGTGGATGCCTGGATGGCCATGTCATCGGTAGATCGGGACCTCAAGTCCCCGAGAACTTTTCTTTGGAATTCATCCATCATTGCTTGAAGTTTCTGGGGGGTTATGGACTCGTCGGCTGCTGGAGCCTTTCCTGAGCACTGAGAAGACTCGGCATGCTCTTCAGGTCTGTCGTTGCCCTGCTGGTTCAGAGAATGGTCAACCGCCGCCACCGGAGGGTCAGATGCAACTACCGGTGGGGCAGCAGGTTGTGGAGCCAACCTCGCCATGAGTTCCGCATTTTGCCTTTCCAATGCCATGCTACGTTCCTCAGCAGCTATCAAGCGTTGAAGAATTTGCTCCATGGTCTGGGAACCCTCTGCACGATTGTCTGCAGTGGGTAGAACGTCTGCCTGTGAACGAGTGATTGGCATCTCTGTTCGGGGGGGGGTAGTCAGTGAAGGTTTTTGAAGGTGGTAGAAGATCTTTTTGTTTGACAAACAGACTCAGCTTTTTGAGATGGGAAGAAGGAGGCGATTTTACAGATCCCGAAGGGCAGATTTGAAAAATTAGGAACTCCATGTGCTTCCCACAGACGGCGCCAATGTGTAAATGCCAAAATTTGCACAACACAAGAGAGAATCCTTTTATTAATTTTTGATTTTCTTTATATACATTATCTTAATGGGCTTGAGGCCCATTAGGGCAATGAAGCCTGGATTACATCACTCTCGCATCACTACTTTAATTTTCTAAAGGAATTCAAAAATGCAATGGGCTTACAAAAATCTTACTGGGCCATCAGCCTGATGGGCTCAATTGGGCTTGGACATTTCCACTCTTACAATATTGCAACCAATATCGTACACAAAGATCATGTATCAGGAAGTTCTTTGAACAATTAGACGAGAGCAGAGGAAGTGCCCAAGCCACATCACAACCAAGACCATCATAAGAGGTTTTTCAAGTACCATGGTCTAATAATGAGGCCTTCTAATTAGTTGATAATTTTGTGAAAAATGCCTGCGAAAAATTCATTAATGCCTAATTCATGAAGACAAATTCTTTTAAATGCCGATGTGCAGAAGGCTGATATTTACACATAATTACTGTGAACATAACATTGGGCAATTAGACCAAAAAATAATATAAAATAAAACAAAAGTGATAACAACGCATTCCAGTATATATATTCCAATTTGAGTGTTAGGAGTACGGTCTGTTTGTTTCCATGCAAAACAAATTTTATTCCCCTTTATTTCATGGTGTCTAGCTTTATTAGTAAGAGACAATTCACCAATGTCAATTTAATACATGAACTAGGAAAACACAGTCAAGAAAACACCCGCGGTCTTGTGGTCTAAAAGTTAATGTTATGACCATAATTTTTATTATTACTATTGCACCCAGAAATCAGTTATGCAAGTGAGTGTACTCATTTATACACGCATATCTGCATATAACCCATCAGCACATACAAAGCATGAAAACGTTAGAATCAAAAGTTTTGCAAATAATAAATAGATCTTTTAGGCCAGAACAAATAAAACATTCATTTGACAAATTCAATGTTAATGATCAGTTTAGATCGTCTGACACTACCCTTCCAATCACTCAGGTTTAGGTTCTCCACAACTAAAAATTATCATGAACAAGAAAAGGAGAAACCTCTTTTGCTGCTTCTACCGTGGCAAATTCAATATAGCCATATCCCTTAAAAATGCCATGATTCATTGCCCAACGGACGTCAACCATTGCTCCCACATCCTTAAAAAAATTCTCCCTGTAGGGTTAGGTAGGGTATTAGATGAAGATCAGCTTATATAATGGTAACAAAAGTTGTAAAGAGTACATACACATCGGTTCTTTCAATAGAATAGGACAAGTTGCCAACATGTAGTGTTTTTGATCCTGTCTGTTCAAGAATTCCAGGACTTTGGGCCTGCATCAGAAATCATTGCAATTTCTTTTCCAAATCTATACATAGAGTTTATACTAAGGTAACACAAAGGAGAAGAGAAATGAAAAACTAAGTATGAAACAGAATATACAAGACCATAGTGAATTAGTGTATACAACTTTCTTTCCAAAACTGGAAAAATACGTTCGAAATACAACATATGAGATCAATTGAAATAGTTCATACAGCATCCTTTCCAAATCTGGAACCAATGTAATCAGGTTGCTTGATCACCATTTCTACATCTCTCTCCTGTTTAGCCAAGAAAGTAAATTTTACTTACTTAAATGCCGGAGCATGAAAAGAACAAAGTCTTTCTAAAGCAAGACAACAACTCCATCAATTGTCGCCCAAGAAACATATTAAGGTCATGTGCCAGCTAAAACACCATCCCTTTTTGTCAACCCAATTTTGTTTTTGTTTTTCAGAAGAAGAAAAAAAATAAAAAGGAAGAAGAATAGCTTGGTACCATCAGATTCATTTTATCACCATGCAAACTTAAACTCACCATATTATACATATAAACAGCAAGTTTATTTCAGTCATAAGAGAGAACATATGCTAATCATCATATTCAAATCTATAAAGAGGTGCCCTGTAATGATGGCCTAAAATGTGCTTGCAGAACAGACCTCGTCATCACCACCGCTTTTGTCAAAACCTCGTACAACTGTTTTTTCGGCTTCAGCTTTCCCTCCGTTCTGGTATGAGTTTCTCTTATTGCTACAGGTTTTGGTCATGAGAAATTAAATTCATGAACTGAATTAGAATAATTCATGACACTTCTAATTTTAAGAAAAACCATGTTATACCTGCTAAATGGAGTGTCAGAGCCCCTTTCCCGAAGAAAACGAAGTTTCACACGACGACGTAATATATCTGTACCATCCAACTTGATAGCCTGAAATAAATATATATATATATATATATGCCTAGTAAAATTACAAAATTACGCCAGTTCGCCACATGGGACTTACTAGTGTCTGGTATTATCTAATAAAAAATGGATTTGTTAAACTTAAAGCAGTGCTCAAGTAAAAGGATACAACACTCAACATATTTGTCTCACATCCATCCCAAATACAAGATTATTAGATACAGGCTAAGGTAACCACAGAAAATATAGTGTTCTATATAAAAACCATGTAATCAGTTTTATACCAATAGCACCAAGGATCGATTTATTTCTTGATTGTGTAACAAAATCAGTATCATACACTGATATCGTGCATCAAGAAGTTCAGAGATAAATAACAAGACTAATACTTTTAGCATTTCTTGTTTCATGTGCAAAATGCGGTTACACGCACGCATTAAAATAGCTGTGAGCATAAAACTGGGCAGTCAAAACAAAAAGAAGTAAAATGAGATAGCAGCGGTCACGCCAGCATGACCAACCATCATTTTTCATTTTCTAGAATATAAAACATTTATCAAAAATAAAACAAAATATCTTGATAACCTTCAGACGCAAAAACAAATTTATACCCCTTTTTTTTTGTGCTTGGCTTTATTTCTGAACCGAGAATCAATATATGAACTATTGAAACTCAAGTCAATTATTCCCTTCTGACAAAAGGAATGCAAACCATAATGTTTTTCTTTCCTATTGTCCAAGTAATATGCTTTCGTAAGCAACAAAGTAGATAAAATTAGAGTAACTTTAGGGGTCCAGTATAGTTTCTCAAATCGAAAACAACATTATGCAATAAAGTCCCTGTAATTGATCAGCTTAAATCATCCAACACCACCATTCGAACCACAGGAAAAGGAGACAACCTTTTGTGCTGCTTCTGCTGTGGCAAATTCCACATATCCATATCCCTTGAAAATGTCATTATCCATTGCAAAACGGATGTCGACAATTTCTCCGACATCTTTAAAAAGATCCTCCCTGTAGAATGAGATAGCTATCAGGTAAAGATCCATCTTTGATAAACGTAACATATTCATTAGCAATACATACACATCAGTTCTATAAATAGAAAAGGATAGGTTGCCAACAAACAGTGTTTTTGATTGCGCATTTTCGGGTGTGCCAGGACTTTTGGCCTGCATCAGAAATTATTACAATAACTATTCCAATGGTATATAGCTCATACTAGTGAAACACATAGGAGAAGAGACAAAGAAAACAAGTTCAAAAGAAATATTACACATATACAAGAGAAAATAATAAATTTGAAATAGAACATCCAAGATCGATTAGTGATTATAGATTCTATCCAGATTTGGAAAAATAAGTTCGAAAAGCGACATATAACATCAATTGAATTAGTGCTTACAGTTTTCTTTTCATATCTGGAATCAATGGAATCAGTATCGATTATCTCTGACTTGGTGAATGCTACCATTTCCACATCTGCATCCTGATTGGCCAAGAAAGTTTAGTTAAATGTGGTTTTCTGATGGATGACAAAAACGAAGTTTTTCTAAAGCAAGCCAACAGCTCCTACCATTCTCGTCCGAGAAACAAATTAAAGGCATGTGCCAACGGAAGCAATAATCCCTTTTTGTCAACCCAAAGTAAATTAAAGCACAAAATCAAAAAAAGTTATGTACCATTCCAGAGATCAGCTTTAGCACCATGCGAAATCAATCTCACCTTCTAATACATATACTCTCAGCAAGTATGGTTCGACTATAACATATTACATATATTAATTGCCATATTTTAAACTAATGTTGTTTTGATCTCTATCCAAATGATATTTGGAAACATCTGCTGGGCAATTTTATCTGCAACAATTATTTTATTCTCTCCCATTGGCATGCACTTAAAGGAACATAAAAATTTCTATGAATTTACATCATTTGATGTGTAACTACAGCAGCACACTGACACAGTAATCATCAACCAAAGTCAGGCAACATCAAATATCGCTAGGTGCATGAAAAATCGTATTCTATTATGCGATAAACCATATATCATATGTATTATTTCAGTAAGTGGTATTAACATTTACCTCTGGAGTTCTCGATGGCTGCTCCTCTTCTTCCTCAGAAGTGTCTTCACGGGAACTACACTCCTCAGAACTGCTTTCCTTTGTACTTCGGGTTAGCTGCCACAAGTAAATAAAGCATGAATTGCCACAAAAAAGCAAGAAAAAAAAGTTGAAACATCTCAACTTCTACATATAAAATCGTATTATAATGTATTAATCCAGTTTCTGGTACTATTAAAGAAGTGATATCCACATTTATCTTCAAAGTTTTGGAAAGTGGCTCACTTCTTCCTCAGAACTGTCCTCTACAGAAGATCCCTCGCCAAAGCTATAACTTATTGTAGAAGCTTGGGTAGGCTGCGCCTATTACGTTCAAGAACAAATTACAAAAACCAGTGATATCATAATATATTATGTACACAATATATTGGAGCTTTTGCACTTTGTTTCACAGCAATTTGTACATCAGTGGCTGGAGCATATTGCACAAGGTAATCAATCAAATATAAAATATAGCTGTTATAATGGAGCAAGACATGTAGCTGATATTGAATGTGCATAACAATGTACCTGTAATTTCATCTTTTTCCTTTGTGGCTTTCCGTCCTCAGTTTCCCCATATCTATCATCCTCATTGCCATCTTTATTAAGGTATGCCTCCTGCGTTTGCAAAAGAGGGTAAGTAACAAAATTTTAGGAACACAATATGCCTTCTCTGTTGTAGTTCAATGGTAAAGTGAAAAAAAGGGTCAGCAACAAAAAGGGAGGGGCAGGCCTGTTTGGATTTCTTCCTTTCATTTGCTGAAATTGACCTTTTTGAAGAAAATACTTCCTTTGTAGGAACCTGCAAAATAAGATGAAAACACCTAGGAGTTTCGTAGAGAAACACAGAACATCAAAGACAAGGTAGCAGCAATCAACTGAAAATGTATCTTAGTTAACTCCGCGACATAGGTCCATAGGATTTCGCTAACCTGCTGTAGATGCAGAAAAATACACAATGAATTAGGTTAAAAATTGTCTCCTTTATTCATCCCTAAACCATGTATTTATACATAATTTGACTTGACCCAAGTTTATCAATCCCTTAAATCATGGGATTTGATAAACTCTTTTCTTTTTTGGACTCTCTTTTCCATAAGCAGGACAAATCCCTAACTTATGGATCACTCATTTTCTAGAAACTTCCATGGGTCCATTAGTCCCACGACCCATCAGTCCTGCGGCTCATCAGTCCTATGGCCCATCTATATTGGGCCGTAATTTCTGACTATTACACAGGCCCCTGAGGTTATGGACTTATGATTCACATCATAGCCGATGACCGAAACTATAGATACTCATATATACATTAATACCTTTATGGGAAATGATAGTGGTGAATTGGCATATCTTCATTTGGCATTTAATTGCTTTTCAAAACATGAGGCCATAACTCCCTTAATTTTCGCACCATGACAGCTCATCGTGCAACGTGTAACCTTCGGGCTTCGTGTAGTCTTTTGGCATGCTCCTTTCCTACTATAAAACCCATCTTAAACCATTTCATTTCTTCATTCCTCTCTTTCTCAACTTTCGCTCTTGCCTTTTTCTCTCTGATTCCTGCAATCTTTCTTGTCGGCCTTAAGAACCTCCATCAGAACAGACGTTTACTCCTACCCGAAGCTCCTCCTGCCTCTTCACTGTCATCTGTGTAAGTTCGATAGCACTTTCCTCTTTTTAATTTTCATCCCTGCCCCCAGTCTGTCTCTTCTACCTTTCTGAAACTATGTCCAATAGTGATGATACAGGTCAGTAGAGGAGGTCGTTCTGTCCTCTGCAACCGAAACCGACTCTACCAGTAGTGATAGCCTTTCTTCCATCCGTCAAGAGGCCCCTGCTTCACAAATCGTTCCCCCAAGTGCTGACCTTCCGGGTTCGTCAACGAATCCAGGAACACCCGTTACAGGAGGTTCTCACGATAACGACGAATCTATGAACCCCAAAACTTCTGAACCCTTTATGGTTGCCCCTCTTAAGAAAGCAAGGCCTGAGGTGGACGTAAAACATCTTCGGGCTGAGACCAACATACCTGGTGATGTTCGTGTGGCCCCTTACCCAGGCTATTTAGATTTCTCTAAAAGTGAGGGACTTCAACCAGGTAGCATTTTGCTATTGGCGGTTCATCTCAAAGTCTTAAGATTTCCTCTTCACCCTTTCTTTCATTATGTGTTTTTTATGTTAGGGTTGCACCCCCTTCAACTCAACCCGAACAACTTTAGGATTATGTCCATGCTCCTATTGTACAATAGGGATCTGGACCTTAATCTAGGTCTAGCCGACTTGCTTCTCTGCTATTTCTTTCAAAATGCCAGAGAGAGTAAGGGTAGGTACAACTTTTTTCCCTTCCAGGGTCGGGGTATATGTTCTGGTACGGAAAAGTCCGATAAAGGATGGAAAGAGAGAATGGTAGTTATTAGCGGCAATTGGTTTTACCAGTTCTCTTTGACATTCCCGATCCCACATACCTTCGATGCTATCCATTTGCATGTTTACCGTCCCCTCCACAAAGCTTCCTGTTTTTGTGAGTTCTGTGATTTACATCGGGAGTAATACACATATAGATTTCTAGGTTATGAGGATAGAGAAATTCCCTTGTCCCTCATAAAAGAACAGATAGCCCTTCTATCTGCCACTACCCTTCAGACTAAGGCCAGTCTGGAGATGATTTCTAATTTGGGCGTTGTTGTTGACAGGATAGATTTGCCCATCAGACCCCTTTCTACCAGACACACTCAGGTTCCTGAAGGGATCAATCTGGTTGACGTTATACCACTCTCGACAGCATCCCCGGCGCCTCCAGTACCTCAGCCCGCAAAAAGTCCAGTAGATCCACCTCAGCCACCTCCTGCAAATCCTCAACTCACAAGGTCCCGATTTGGTACAGGTGGTGGAGCGGCCAACAAAAAACCTAGGACCCAAGCTACTAATGCCTCGACGAGCGAAACTCCTCAAGCTCAGGATACCCCCCATACTGTTATTCCTTGGGAGCCAAAGTTTTTTCTTCCTAATGGGACTCCGGTATGTGCCGACCATCTTACCATCTGCCGGCCAGAAGCTCTTCGGGCTATGGCGAAGGGGATCTGGACTCCGGCCGATAGGGCTGCTCAGTCGAAGATCTCCGGGACTGAGCTTCTGAAAAAAAGCTCCACAATGGCCATGGAGGTTGGTAACTATCATGCATTATTTTCACCTTAATTCATTATTTACACTTCGTTATGTACTAACATGCATTTTTTTCCCCTATCTACGTAGCTTCTTTATGGGATCCAAGCCTATAATAATGCCCTGGAATCCGACGTCTGGGAAATAGCCAAGATGCAGGCTCAACTTCAGCAAAATAACGAGCATCGTGTCGCTCTGGCCAGAGAGGAGGATGGTCTTTGCCATAGTGTATCTGAGCATAAGAGTCTTTTGGAGACCGGGGAGGCCGAGAAGAGGGCTTTAGCTGCTGAACTAGCAGAGGCGAAGGCAGCCTACCAAAAGATAGTTGCCGAAAAGGCGGAGTCAGATAATCTTTTGGCTCTTGAGCAATCCAAGGTAGAGCTGTGTCGTTTGGGTGTTCTGGACATGCACAGCCGGTACGTCACCATTTGCGATATTCGATCGGTCAGAGCGTGGCAAGATAGGCACGAAATGGAGCACATTCCCTTGGCAGATCGGGAGTTCAAGACTGCTGAGGAGCTTAATGCTTTCATGGGAGTGTCCCTTCCTTACAAGGACCCACCGGCTTCTGAAAATGAGAAGCGGTTTGTTGTTATCTTTAAGGGAGAAGATTAGCTTTTCCCCCTGAGTTAGATAGGGCTTAGGTTCCTGGCACTTCATCATGTACCTACCCTTCTCGAAGGGTATCTTTGTACTTTCCTATCTATTTTAATGAAAAAAGATTTTCCTTATTTGATGGTATTTCGTTCTCGTTTACTTGGCTTAGCAAAATTTCCTCCGCAGTTTTTAGTCTTCGGGCATCTGGCCCCTGAAACTTGTTCTTGCCCTCTGGCTAGTTCAAATCAAGTTTGAACTTAACACTTAGGAAAATTTTCATTTTAAGATTTTAGTCTTCGGGCATCTGGCCCCTGAGACTTGTCATTGCCCTCTGGCTAGTTCAAATCAGGTTTGAACTCAACACTTAGAAAAATTTTCATTTTAATATTTCAGTCTTCGGGCATCTGGTCCCCTGAGACTTTGTTCTTGCCCTCTGGCTAGTTCAAATCAGGTTTGAACTCAACACTTAGGAAAATTTTCATTTTAATATTTTAGTCTTCGGGCATCTGGCCCCTGAGACTTGTTCTTGCCCTCTGGCTAGTTCAAATCAGGTTTGAATTCAACACTTAGGAAAATTTTATTTTAAACATGAAGTATTTTCATAAAATATGAGTATAAAAATATAATGTGTCTTTATTCAAAAGAACTTGAGAATCATGAAGCAAAGGTGTCGAACATCGGGCACAGATGCTTTATTATAATCAGCAAAAGGTGTCATATGCAAGACACAGTTTTATTTTACTGTTTAACAAGAAAAAGAAACTACCTAAGGATAATACCTCTTCAGCCGGTAAGCGTTCTGAAAGTTAGGCTCGATACGGCCTGTCTCGTTCTTCCGTACCCGATAAGCACCGCGTCCGATGACCTCAATTATTGTATAAGATCCTTCCCATGTCTCCTGTAACTTGCCGATAATCCCAATCTTTCTTCTGAGCACCATATCGCCTACCTGAAACTCTCTTCTCTTGACTTTCTGATTAAACCGTGCCCTAACTTGTTGCTGATAGGCAGCCAGCCTTATCCCGGCAACTTCTCTTCTTTCTTCCAGTAGGTCAAAATCATGGGCTAGGTGCTGATTGTTTGGACCTTCCTCCCAGGATTGACTTCTTAAAGTAGGTACTCTCAATTCGATCGGGATAACGGCTTCGGCACCATAGGCCATGGCGAAAGGGGTCTCTCCTGTAGGTTGTCTTGGAGTAGTCCGATAAGACCATAAGACCTCGGGCAATTTCTCCAACCAGGCTCCTTTTGCCTCTTCAAGCTTATTCCTAAGTGTATCGAAAATTGTTCTGTTTGTCCTTTCAGCCTGTCCATTTCCCTGTGGATAGCCAACGGAAGAAGTGTTCTGATTGATCTAATGCTTTGCCAGGAAAGCTTGAACTTTCCTGTTATCCAAATTGGTGCCATTATCCATCATTATAGTTCGTGGTAGACCGAATCTACAAATGATGTGACTCCAGATGAACTTTATTACATGGCTACTTTTGATAGTGGAGTATGCCTCGGCTTCCACCCACTTGGTAAAGTAATCCGTAGCCAGAAGAACATGTGTAGTAGATCGTATAGCTTGCGGGAGAGGACCTACAATATCTATACCCCATCGGGCAAAGGGATGAGGGATAATTGTTGGGTTCAGCAATTCCGGAGGTGGATGAATGGCGTCTCCATGAAATTGGCACTTTTTGCAGTGTCGGGTGTAGACCTCAACGTCCCTTGACAAATAAGGCCAGAAGTATCCCTGGGTGAGAACTTTATGAGCTAAAGCCCTTCCTCCGGAATGATTGCCACATGATCCAGCATGTATCTCTTCCATGACCGCAGAAGCTTCGGAGGGGTAAGACATCTTAAATATGGCCCGGAGAAAGACTTGCGGTATAGTTGGCCGTTGTATAGAGCATATCTGGCGGTTTTCATTCTTATCTTCCGGGCATCTGGTTTTGACTCAGGTAACGCACCGGTCCTCAAATAATCTACTATAGGGTCTATCCAGCTTGGCTCCCAAGGAATGACCATCACGTCTTCGGAGGGCTCCAAGCTTGATCAGACGATCAAGTCCACTGGTGTTATTCGAGTCATACATTCCCTTGTTGCGGAGGCATGGTTAGCCAAACGATCTGCCATGATATTATCCCCTCTGGGGATCTGTTCAAAGGTTAACTGTTGGAATTCCTCGGCCTCTTCTAGTACCAAATTCCTGTACGCTTTCATTTTAGGCTCTCGGGTTTCATACTCCCCATTCAACTGTCGTACGACCAACTGGGAATCACTCTGTATCTCTGTTTTCTGTACTTGAAGGCTTCGGGCCAACCGAATTCCTGCTAGAAGGGCCTCATATTCAGCTTCGTTGTTGGAGGTGGGAAACTCCAATCGAACGGACTGCTGAATTTTAGTGCCATCTGGTGTCACGAGCTCTACACCGATCCCTACTCCGTTGATATTTGATGATCCGTCTACGAACACAACCCATAAGTCAGGTACATTATCTTCTAAAGAGTCTGTAGTCTCTGTTTTCAACAGAAAGTCAGCTACCGCTTGCCCTTTAATGGCAGTTCGGGGGATATAGGTTATGTCATAAATTCCCAGCTTTATTGCCCACTTGGATACTCTTCCTGATAATTTGGGCTTCGCCATTATGGATCTGATCGGGGTTGCAGTTGGCACTACGATCGAATGCGCTTTAAAGTAATGCCGAAAACGTCGCTTTGCATTGATCAGTGATAATACCAGTTTTTCTTATTTCGAATAACGGGTTTCTGCATCAACAAGGGCTTTGTTGGTGTAGAAGACTCGTACCTGGTACCCCTTGCCCTCCTTGACCAGAGCGGCGTTGGTAGATGTTGCAGATATGGCTAGATATAAGTATAACGGCTCATCTGGTTCTGGGGTTGCCAGTATGGAAGGCTTTGCCATGTAGCTTTTGAGTTTTTTCAGAGCTTCTGATTGCTCTGGTCCCCAGACCTCTCCTTTTGCCGCCTTTATAGCATGAAAAAATGGCCGGCACCGATCAGTTAAGCAAGAGATGAAACGGTTGTGGGCTGCTATTCTTCCGGTCAATACTTGGATCTCCTTCCGGGACTTCGGCTCTGCTGACTCCATGAGAGCTTTGACCTGTGCTGGGCTTGCTTGTATTCTCGTCCAATTAACTATGTGTCCCAAGAACTGGCCCGAGGACATCCCGAAAGAACATTTGGATGGGTTGAGCTTCATCTTGTACTTTCTGAGGGTGTCGAATACCTGTTGCAAATCGGTCAGATGGCCACTTTTCGCCTTGCTTTTGACTACCATGTCATCAATGTAAGCTTCTATGGTAGATCCCATCATGTCTTGGAAAACCTTGCTGACCAACCTCTGGAAGGTTGCACCTGCATTTTTTAATCCGAAAGGCATAACTGTGTAACAATATGTACCTGATTCAGTGATGAAGGCAGTCTTCTCCTCGTCATCTGGGTTCATTTGTATCTGGTTATACCCAGAGCATGCATCCAGAAAACTCAAGCGCTCGAATCCTGCGGTGGCATCTACCATCTGATCGATCTTTGGTAAGGGGAAACAATCTTTCGGGCATGCTCTATTCAGGTCGGTGAAGTCCACGCACACCCTCCACTTCCCATTCTTCTTCTGAACCACAACAACGTTTACCAGCCAGGAAGGATATTGTACCTCTTTAATGAATCCGGCTTGGAGAAGTCGATCAACCTCTTCAGCTATGATCTGGTTTCGGTGTGCCCCCATTCGTCTTTGTTTCTGCCTGATGGGTTTTGCGTCGGGATCCACATTGAGGGAATGTTAGGCTACTGACGGATTGATGCCGGTCATATCCATATGGCCCCAGGCAAATATGTCAGCATTGGAGCGCAGGAAGGCCTCCATTTCTTTCTTTTCTTGTGCATTGAGGCCAGAACCAATATAAGTCAACCTTTTTCAGGGTGATCGGGGCAAATCTGAACTTCTAGCAAAGGTTCAGCTGTTATAGATGACCCTGCACCTTTGTCCTGTAATTGCTATTGATCATCGGGTACCGCCTTGAACCGTGAATCTCGTTCCGGTTCAGTCCTTTTCCTCAGACTTTTCAAGGTGACGGCGTAACATTCTTTGGCCGCTACCTGATCTCCCCTGATGTCAATCACATCAATTCCGTTTGGATCGATGCATCTCATGACTTGATGCATGGTGAAAGGAACTTCGTGCATCCGATGAATCCAGCCCCTGCCCATGAGGAGATTATATGAGGGTTTGACATCTACCACCACAAAAGTTTCTCTGAGCGTGCACCTTGCTGCCGTTACCGGTAATTGAATCTCCCCGACCGGCTCCACTCTTCTGCTATCGAATCCGGCAATCGGGCTTCTGGAAGGGACTATCTCCCGGGGGTTAATCTCTAGCTTCTCAAATGCCCACTTGGTGATTATGTTGGCACTGCTTCCTGGGTCGATCATTACTCTCTTGATCAAGCAGTTTGAGACCATGAGGGAGATTACCAAGGGATCGTCATGAGGTGATTGAATGTTCCGCATATCTACAGAAGAGAAGGTTAACAATACATCATCTTTCGGGCTTCGGAACTCGTTGATTTCCCTAACCCTTCGCAGCCTCTGGTCTTGACGCATTTCGGATCTACGGGCTTCCTCCACTTCTGTTTGGCTTGGTCCTCCGTGGACCATGTGAATGATTTTTACAGGCTGACCCGTTGCTCCCTTAACGAGCGTATGTGATGTCTGATCTGATCGGGTTCCCTCATTGGCAACGTATTCGATCAATTCTCCTTTTGCTATAATAGCTTCTACCTGCCTCCTGAGGCTTCTGCATTCGTTAGCGTGGTGTCCATACTCGCCGTGGAAGGCACAGTGTCTTGACATGTCTCTCTCATTGGTTGTCTGATGGGTGGTGGTGACCGGAAAATTCCTTTACCCTTAGTCTCCTGATAGAGTTTGGCTAGGCTAACCTTTAACGGAGTGATTTTGTCTTCGAATCTTTGGCATTTCTCTGGGACTGGGGAGGGAGCAGGTTGAGTGCCTGGCCATTTCCGATTTGGTACCCGATCCTTTGATCTGGAAGGTTCGAAAATTCTTGCCTCTACGCTCGCAAAGGTTGTCCTTATACACCCAGCTTTTCTTCTATCCGAAGGTGCCCTTGTGCCCTGAAATTGAGTTCCCTGATGTCTGTCGGTGGCCCCTTGACCAAAGACTGATGGAACTTGGTTCCAGGGATCAAGGTCATTCTGAAAGCCTCAACGGCTGAGTGTTGATCGCAATTGTCAATTGAAGACATCTCCACATTGAATCGCGAGACAGCTTTTCAGGGATTCGCCTTTTTCTTGGATCATGGTAAATAGACTGGAGATGGTCTTTTTCTGTCTTTTATTGCCGAAGTACTGGGCAATGAACAACTCACAAAGTCTGAGCCAGCTTCCAATGGATCAGGGTGGTTGCTTCCTGAACCATAGCAGGGATGCTTCGGTCAGGCTGGTGGGAAAGACTTTGTAGAGTAAGGCTTCGTTCTCATTGTAGACATTCATTTTTGTATGGACGTGGTAGATGTATTCCGTCGGATCTTTTGTGCCGTCGAACTGGGTAAATTTTGGTAGCCTGAACCTTTATGGGTAGGGCACGCTGGTGATCGTCAGGGTGAATGGAGTCTGCACGGCGTCGATGGATGCCTCGGATGCCAGATCATTTGGGGTCTAAATCTTCAAATCCTTAAGCACCTCCCTTTGGAATCCAATCATAATCTCCTCCAATTTTTTCATGGTCAAAGTCTCCTCGGGATTGTGCATCCCGAGCACTTGCAAGGATGATTCTGTGTGTTCCTCCCGATCGTTATTGGACATTGCATGGTGGTTGTCCCTTTCTGATTGGTGGCCTGCGGACCGCTCCTGCTGGTTGGATTGCTCGCCATTCGGGGTTTCTCAAGGGTTTTGCAACAGGGCCAGTTTGGCCACCAATTCGGCGTTCTGCCTCTCTAATTCGGAGGTTCTGTCCTCCAAGGCTCGCCTGATCGGATCTTCGGTTTGTGAAGGTTGGCCTCCATTCGGAGGTAACTCGGATTGCTGCGAACGGGTGATAACCACCATGGATGGTGTAAATCTAAGCTCTTCGTAGAGAATGGGAAGCTATTGAAAAGAAAGATTTCAATAATAGTGTTTCCCACAGACGGCGCCAATTGTGTAGATGCAGAAAAATAAACAATGAATTAGGTTAAAAATTGCCTCCTTTATTCATCCCTAAACCATATATTTATACATAATTTCCAAGTTTATCAATCCCTTAAATCATGGGATTTGATTTGATAAACTCTTTTCTTTTTTGGACTCTCTTTTCCATAAGCAGGACAAATCCATAACTTATGGATCACTCATTTTCTAGAAACTTCAATGGGTCCATTAGTCCATCAGCCCTTCGGCCTACCAGTCCTACGGCCCATCAGTCTTTCGGCCCATCAGCCCTTCGGCCTACCAGTCCTACGGCCCATCAGCCCTTCGGCCCATCAATCCTATGGCCCATCTATATTAGGCCATGTAATTTCTAACTATTACACCTACCCAATCTTAAGGTTAGTACTCTTCCAATTTTCAGTCCAACAAAGTTTGACCTCGTTGATTAAAGTTGAACGTCATTAAAACATATAAATATCTCTTTCAATTCCTAAAAAAGACGCAAGTTTACCCAATTTTTTTCATGGGGGAGGACTATTGAGCCTTGGAAAAAGTGAAGGGGAATGAGAACTATGGAAAAATTGTATGAATGCCAATGCTTTAAAGATTGGAGAAATGATTGATGGAGCTCAGGTGTCTTTCCTTATGAACCTCCTGACAACGGAAGTACTGGCATTTTTAGCAATGAATTGGGCAACAACAAGCTTAGTCAAAATCGCTGGACACTCGATCCAGCCATCTTTGGGGATGGTGGTGGAGTGATTAAGGTGGTGACTAAGGTATATATATAGCAGAGACCAATTAATCTGAATGACTGAGACTCAGTGGTAAAGGTCATTCTCAAGGTACAAATGACAAGCATAGTACAATCACTATTTGACAGAGGAACCCTTCTATTTAGTAGCTGCAGTAAAGCTCCATATAGTCGAGGACAACATCCCTACCTATTCTTCTTCGGAGTCACTAGAACAGGAGCTATCAGTAGATATGATATGCCCGGATAAAGTTAATTTAGATAAATTACAGAATTCCGCAACTAAGACTTTTTGAATAATGTAACCTAGTACAACAAAGTTGGAACATATATTGGAGCGAAAAATATGCAGGAAATGGAATTAGCATCCAGAAATAAAGAAACACACCTTGTTATCATCAGAAACACTATGCCGAGAGCTGTCAATGGTTTCAGTTCCTCTCTTGGATTCCGACATTGGAACATCCTTTGGAGCAAAAGTTGGTAAATTTTGACCTTCAGAAGTTACCTTTGCATGATTTTCCTGAAATTAACCCGGCATCCGTTGAGTTAAATGTTAAGCTCAAAACAGAAAAAATGTCATATCCTTATTCCTATTTTAAAAATATAGATTGTGCATTTCCCAATGCTGACAGACTATAAAAACCATCAGGGTAGATAGAATTTTTTTGGATATATGTAGTAATACCCAATAAAATATCTGGCTAAATTTCAATGGTTAGCACTAGCTTGTGGGAATTTTTTTCCCTTGTGTGGCTGGTGTTACTGTTTCACACACAGAGGATCGATATATCATCTCAGTAAATTAAAAAGAAAAAAGTAAAAAAACAATTACCTTTTGCTGCATGTTGAGCATTAGATAAAAATCAAAACATAGACAAAGATAGCTCATGGACCCTTTGAGAATATAATAATCTTGAAAATATACTACTTATGAATATAATAATGACAATAAAAATGATAATAATAATAATAATAATCTAGAACATATACGCATTATCAGAACCCTCTTCCTAAACCCAAAATGGTATCAAAGAGTTTTGAATAGCATATATATATATATGATTGATATAGGAGGTACCCAAACAAATTTGGGAAAAAGTTCACCACGCATTTATTCCCTCTTCCTAAACCCAAAATTATCAATTAACCAACCATATACCTTACACAGTCATAATAAAGATTATTTACATCAAAAATTTTAAAATAAATAAATAAATAAATTTGTCACTAATTTGACAAATAAACTCACCAATGAACAAAATCAATAAAATAAACTAGAGAAATAACATAATAATCATCAACACAAATTATTAATTACACAAGCTACAACAAATCCCTAGAAATAAGGGTTTTCAAAATAAACCCAACACTGATGAGTTGAAAAATAAGAGAATATAGAACTAAAATGCAAACCCTGAGACCTTAAAATTTGAAGGTGAGGTGTGCTCAGAATTTTACTTGTTTCTTCCTTGGTATCAACCTAAATAAATAAAATGAACATTTGAATAACCAGACACAGTCGGAGCCTTCAATTTCTTCGCAACTTTGAGAGCCTAAACCATCAAACATAACTTTAATCAACTAATTTTTGATAATTAACACTAATAAGTAATTAATCAATGAATGAACACCACACCTTTTTCTGAGCCTTCTTCGCCAAATACTCCGCAACCTCCTCCGACGACGACGAAACTTTCTTCGACGAGACCGAATGCCGTCGGTCACGGCTCCGGCTCCGGCTTCTCTCTCGCGACGATTCACGGCTGTCTGACTCGGATTCTGAGGCAGAGTTAGTCTCCGAGTCATCTTGTCTTCGCTTCGAGGATGCCTCTCTTTTGTGCTTCCCCATTGTAGAAAGAATCTATATGTGTGTGTTTGTGTGTGTGTGTGAGAGAGAGATGCTGGGAACAATTTTTGTTTGTAGAGAGAGCTTGAAGTGGATCAATGCGAAGGTATTGAGAAGGGGAATTAGGTGAGCAAAACGAAAAACAACAAATGAGTGTTGGTACTGGAAATTTTGTGAGCCATTGATACATACAGAAAAGCAAATGCATCGTGATTCGTGAAGCTTCTAAAAACAAAGAGAGTGTACCGTACCAAAAAGCAGATGGAAGGCTAGTAATGTTTAGAAAGTATAACAAGTGTATGTGGGTGATTAATTATGGACAATGATGGGTACTCACTAGTGATGACCAACTTAGTCATCACCCCTTATTTGGATCAATAGAATTAAGATACTTGGCATATATTAATTAAAAAATAGAAATGAGTATTACCCATTATTTATGGGATTTAACCCGGATTTGAATTCTTCTTTTTTCTCTTATTCACTTTAAAAAATAAAAATTTAATGGGCAGTTTAACGTCATATATATATATGCATGTACACTTTCCTTAAACACAAATAAGAAAAAAGTCACAATCCACAAATATTATTCGATATTGTGATGGGTACTTCTCCATATTTCGTAAAATCCAAAGATATATAAATGAATTGGATACAAAATATTATGAACACAAATAAGAAAAAATAAAAATAAAGTAATTGAAGTATAGAAATTTGGAAAAAAAAGTCAGAAATCTCGTGTGTAAAGTGCCGCTCACCGCACCAAATTGATAATATTACAGAAATAACAAAAAAGATTTTATCATCATTTGGATTCAATTGCAATATACATAGATGTATCAATCTATATATAAATAAAAGTGTACACGCATATATCAATTTATATATACAAATAAGTGTACACACATATGTAGACGTTAAACTGCCCATGAGATTTTTTTTTTAAGTGAATAAGAGAAAAAAATAATAATTCAAATCTGAATTGAATTCCATAAATAATGGGTAATACCCATTTATATTTTTTAATTAATATATGTCACGTGTTTTAATTATATTGGTCCAAATAAGGGGTGATGACCAACTTTGTCCTCACTGGTGAAGATCCAAGCATTGTCCATTAATTAATTATTGGGGTAGGGTTAAATTTGTTAAAGAAGATTTAACAAAAACAAAAATTGAAATAGTTGTGGCTTAAATTTTGTTATTTTATTAATTTTTTTTAAAAAGACAAGACATTAAAGATATTCATCCACGGTTAGACTACATCAAATCAGGAATGACAATTTAACCGGATCCGGTCGAGTTCCACACCGCTCCACCTCTAATGGGAGCGGATTTGGTAGGCTTATAAAAGTATTTGGGATGGATTTCGTATTAAAAATCAAAACCCGAAGCGGGTTCGGGTTTTGTGTAAAACCCGCTCCGAACTCGAACCTTCTAAAAATATATTCAAATTTAATATTTTATTTTTTAATATATCTTTTTAAACTAGATTTATAATATCTTTTTAAGTTATACTAGGAAAAATACGTATTTTGCACTTCTTTAAAAATTTATTATAAAATGGGAAGGTTTTAAGAAAATATAGATGTATCATTTTGTTGAAAATGTATATTTTTAGACTTTTATTTTATTAATAATAAAATATATCAAATAATAACAATAAGAGAGAGAATATAATAAGAGAAGCACTTTTTTTTCATGCAAAATAAATTATTATCAAAGCAAAAAAAAATTGGATTAGTTTTATAACACGTTTCACCAATGCAAAAATTCTATGCAAGAAACTGTTATGTCCAAAAAAGATTTAACTAAAAGACAAAATTAAAAATAATAATAATACCAATTATGAAGCCTCAATCTTTGACAAAGAATTCGTTTTTTTTCCACTGCTTTCCGAAGAAAACCAAGTATATTACATAATAAATCTATTAGTATATAAATTATATTTAAATAATAACAAAAAATATACATACATGTTATTATTTACAATTAGATTACCTATATATGTGAGAACACAACATACACACATACTCTATAATTTGTACACTAACCAATTGAAAATTATAATACACTCGAAAGATGAGAGACACGTACATAAATAATTGTGTATAGAAAAGAAAAGCAATAAAATTAGCAAACATTAAGATCACAAGTTTATTACCTGAATAAAATTGTTTACGCAATCAATCTCCCTCCAATGTTAGATAAGATTTGTACAATGACAAATCAAAACCACAAATTGAGTATTACTAAAAATTAAAAATTAAGTTCAAAATATGTAAATATCGATGGTAACCTGTTAGAACCCATTTGTTCCAACAGAGAGGTAATGGTATTAGTAATTTTTTAACGGGATGGTAATGGTTTTAGCCAAATCCGTCTTAAACCCGATCCCGTTGACATCCCTCCAAAGTCCAAACCAAACTAATACAAATAAAATTTTATTGTGTGAACCTATCTCAATTATACCAAACTAAAATATCTCAATTATTTGTCTAAAAACAATTTTATTTCACTAATCTTTTTTTTAGGAGGGAATAGATTGTCTTCAAATTATTCTTGTTTAAATTTCATTAATTTTTTTTAAAAAAAGATAAAACGATACAAAGTAATTTGTGTAATTGTCACCACAAAATGAAAATAGACGTAAATCAGCGATGATGTGACATGTATGCTCAAATTTTATTTGTGTATTATTGTGAAGAAAACACAATTATGAACATATAAGTAAATCAGTGATAAGGTGACATATATGCTCAAATTTTATTAATGTATTGTTTTAAAGAAAACAAACAAGGCATTAAAGTTATTCATTAATGGACTCCACAAAACTAAAATTGTTGGAAGTTTGTTACGACTGGTGAAACTATTTCAATTATTTATTTAAAAATATTCATTTCCTTTATTATTTAAGGAGGGAATAGCTCTACTTGAAATTATTCTCATTCAAATTTTATAATTTTATTATATAGTTAAATAAAAAGACAAGACAATATAATAAAAGGTAATTCCTCAACTCTCACCCAAAAATAGAAGAAAAATAGATCCAAACGACAATAGTTTGACATGTATCTATCTTCCTCACTTATTAACTTATTGTTTTCCATTCCTATACTTCATACATTGAGAAAGTCCGTGAAACTATTTCGCTCATTCATTTAAAAATATTTGGATAATGATTTTATTTTTTTAAGAAGAGAGAGAGAGAGGGACTCCAATTGGAATTTCATTAACATATTATTATTCTTAAAAAAAAACTAATACTTCTACCAACAAACCAATCTGTGAACTATGTCAGTTATTACTTTTAGACTACTTTATTTATCTTTACAAAAAAAACTAATACTCCAATTTATTCAATTTGAGGCGTACCGACTTGAGTAAAATCAAACCAAGCAAACAAAAGTATATCTCATTTATTCTCATAAAATATTTATTTTATTTTGCTTTTATAAAGATAAATTGTTCAGTTAAAAAACAAACAACATAGTACAAAATTATTAGTAAGAGTCGCACAAGAGATTATAAACACTTTTATTTGTTAAAACTTTGTAGATTCATTTTATTTTACTTTTTTTCTGAGAGCGTAAATGGCATTTGTTTCAAACTATATTTGTAGAAAGGAAAGAAAAAGTACTATTAAAATTCACAATAGATATATACATATATATATAACTCACCTTCTTACATAAAAATCTCTACAACATTTACGTTTTTACAAGATAGTGTACTCTACTGAAAAATAATTCACTCTCTAAATCAGAATGATCTTTTTCCTGAGTCTATTGCTTTAGATCAACCTTATCCCTTGATTATTTGGAAATGTCCTGGTTGGGCCTTCATAGAGTTGGATCAGTTACAACAGGCCTTAACTTCCTTTACATTGAGCCTAATCTTTTTAATCCAGTTTTATTTTCCTTACTAACTCAACTTGTCCTCAGCCCAGCCCAGCCCATACTATTTTGGACCCAAACATCTTTAGCCCGGTTCCGGTGACCACATTCATCACATCACCCCCAAACATTCTCTCTTTAATGCCTAGTGTTGGACAATTTAGGGTTAGGGCTGCAAATAGAACCAGTTGTTGAACAACTTGGGCTTTGGCTCGTTAAGGCTCGGATTCATTCGTTAAGTAAACGAGACAAACTTGATTATGATTTTCAGGCTCGTTTAACAAACGAGCCGAGATAAAACTTATTATCTAACTTAAAATTGTCTGAAATTTCAATAATATTATATCAACTGTCAACACAAGAGAGAAAAAGAGGAAAATAAATAAATTGAAAACCAAAATACACAAATATATATAACTAAAATAAAAAATATATATTAAAGTTACAAAGCGGCATAATAAAGTAATTACATGCCGAATCAGTGAAAACACAATATCAAAGATTCAAAACCATTTAATTCAATTATTGAGAATTCTCATTACATATATTGGATTCTTCTATAAAAGAATTGTCAATAAATATATCTTATTGCTACATTTGATATACTGGGTTATATCCCGTAGTCAAATTTTTTTTTTAAATAGGTTAAGCGTCAATTATTTTTTATTTAATTTATTTCTTGCCAAATTGTATATTTTCAACTAGCCATATATTATTCTTTTACATTATGTTAACATTAGATTAATCGTATACTATTTTGGTTGACATTATTAACATAATATAAAAGCTGAAAAGAGAAATCATAAAGATGTTGCAAAAAGAATCTACTCATGAACAAGAAGTCTTCAAGACACCATGAAAATAATAAAAGTTTTTTCAATGTTATAATAAATACGCATTAAATTATCATAGTTCAAAGGTACAAGTTTATAAGTTGTATATTTAATTATCTTAATATATATCATATATTGTGTAACAGTGGTGGTTTTTATTGGAATAACTTTTAAAAGGTGTAACTTAAACATATTGTGAGTATTTTAAACTTAAATAATAAATTATTAAACATTAATTGAAATGTATGTAAAAATTAAAGTTAATATGTGACATCTGGTTCTATAAATGTTTTTATGAAAAAAGTGAATTCGCAAATACTCAAAATGAAATATATCTGGACACGAATAGAATTATGGGAGTGAAGCAAAAATAATTTGATAGCTCCAAATCGTGTTGAATAGAAGATGTTAATATTAATAAATTACCACGATCTAGTTTTACCTCTCTTCGCAAGTACACGAGTAATATATAGTATAGCTGGGAAGAGAAGGTTATTGAACCACTAAGACTAAATATATATTTCAAATTTCAACAAAATAATAGAATTAAATTGTTTCAAAAAGTTTATTTTGTTTAATTGGTTTGGATTATCAACTAATAAAACTTAATTAAATTAAAGCAATAATTAAAATTGTTATTTTTCAAGATAAAGGAAGTCTAGGATTTACCAACTCCACCACTAGCCTCATAATATAGACTTTATTCATTTAATTGCATGATGGAGATACAACACATGTGAATCAAATTAGTAACGCTACAAGTAGTTGTTTAATCCCTAAATAGATACAATCAATCAGATTCACTACAACTCATCTTCGAATCAAGTATGGTTAGTGCATGCATCTACTTTAAAACTACTCATACGATGCAAGAAATTAAAAACATTTCTATATCATCTTGTCTTAGCCTGAATTGTGTAAATCAAGACTTTATCAAGTTCATGAAGAATCTTTTTGTAGAAACCATTATTTAAACTTCATAGTCCAAGCTCTTAGTAAAAAAACATGGTTGATTAAGATAAAACATCAATTCATTTTAAGACAAGAAAATAATTAATGTAGAATATTATATAATGAATTAATTTCGTTCACTAACTACACAATCATCACATGTGTGTTATTTAGTTTCCCCTTTTTTGCAATTGAAATAAATAAAATGTCTAATTACTCGGCTACATACCGGTTTAGCCGCTCATGGTAGGAAAAGACTGCATCATAGATGTAGAGATCGCCTCCATGATTGACTTACACCATTGTTCTAGGTCTTCAATGGTAGAGAGAGAAACTCTTCTTGAAAGAGAAAAGATTCTCAGAGAAATGGGAGCATAACCTCCTCTCTACGTGAGATCATATATTTATAGCATTCAAGTTTACTTTGTGTGAGGACCACTCAATAATTATTTTGCCCATTGTGCTCTTATCCTTCCTTGAATTGGAGTATGTGTAAATCTTGTCGTCTGCAGAGCACGTGAATAGATATGGTCCTTTCTTTAGCAATTGGTCGTATGGCATTGTGATTGATAGGGAGGGCTTTCGTGCGATCGATCGGGGATTTATGCAATCGATTGTAAGTCATCTGATGCGATCGATCTTGGCTACTTTGCAATCGATCATAAATCTCTAAATTGGTATTTTCCCTATTTATGTTTCCTTGTGTTTCGTTTGCTTGTAATGGTTTCCTGAAGCAGTCTTGGACCAATTTCGATAGTAGAGTGGATCCATGTTCCATAATTCATGGTTTGAGTCTGCTTTTTTATTAATTTACCAAAATTAGCTCATAAATCCGTTACCGTTTCTGAAACATGCTTGTTGTTAGATAAAAAGAAATATCAGAATGAGAAAGAAAAGAAGAAGAAGAAGAAAAGAATTTTTGTGTATCTCATTTCATGGAGGAACACTTATATATATATAAGAGAATCCATAAATTAAGGAACCCACTACCACTAATTAAGGAATTATAAATGCACTAAACTTCCCACTAATTTATGCTTCCCACTATGTTTCCCATTACAAATCTTATAATAACTCCCCCTCAAGCTGGAAAGTAGATGTCAATCATTCCCAGCTTGTGACATATAGAATCAATGGCACTTTTAGAAAGTGCTTTGGTGAAAATATCTGCTAGCTGACGATTGGATGAAACAAAAGGAGTAATGATCTCTTTTGACTCAATTGTTGCTCGAATAAAATGACAATCAACCTCAATATGTTTAGTTCGCTCGTGAAAAACAGGATTACTAGCAATATGGATGGCGGCTTTATTGTCACAGTAGAGAGGAGTCGATTCTTGTGCTGAAAAACCAAACTCATGTAAAAGAGTCCTTAACCAAGTGAGTTCACAAGTTGTATGGGCCATTGCACGATATTCAGCTTCAGCACTAGATCGAGCAACTACAAATTGTTTCTTACTTCTCCAAGTCACAAGATTACCTCCAATAAAGGTACAAAATCCAGTAGTAGATTTCATGTCTGATGGTGATCCTGCTCAGTCAACATCAGTATATCCCTCAATACGAAGATGACCTGAAGAACGGTAAAGAAACCCACGGCCCGGGGAATTTTTGAGATACTTCAAGATGTGAACAACTGCATCCAAATAAGGACTCTGAGGATTGGTCATGAACTAGCTAACGATACTAACGACATATGAGATGTCAGGTCGAGTGATGGTTAGGTAAATAAGTTTACCTACAAGCCTTCTATACATCTCTGGATCATCAACTGGATCTACCATGTCTGATAATAATTTTAGGTTCACATCCATGGGAGTAACAACTGGTTTAGAGCCAAGATAACCTGTTTCTTTCAAAATATCAAGAGTGTATTTCCTTTGAGATAAACTGATACTTACTTTTGATCTTGCTACCTCAATTCCAAGGAAATAACGAAGCTTACCCAAGTCTTTGGTAAAGAAACGTGAGCCAAGATGATGGATCAGAGTTTGGATGCCTTTCTTGTCACTTCCCATGATAACAATATCATCCACATAGACAACTAATATGACAATGCCAGTGCTAGTGTTCTTAAGGAAGACTAAGTGATCAACTTGGCTTCGAGTCATACCATGAGCAACAACTGTCTTGTTAAACTTATCAAACCAAGCCCGTGGAGATTGTTTGAGTCCATAAATAGATTTCTTAAGATGACAAACATACTTCCCCTTGGACTCAAACCTGGGTGGTTGAGCCATGTACACCGTCTCAGTGAGATCACCATGAATAAAAGCATTTTTGACGTCAAGTTGGTGAAGAGGCCAATCAAGAGACTCAACAATAGAGATAATAATACGAACATAATTCAGCTTGGCAACCGGAGAGAAGGTTTTAGTGTAATCAATACCATAGGTTTGGGTGAATCATTTGGCAACTAGACGGGCTTTCAGGCGGTCCACAGTACCATCCGGATTTTGCTTGATAGTGAACACCTAACGACAACCAACCACTTGTGCATCAGCAGGAGTAGGAATAAGATCCCAAGTATGATTCAACTTCAAAGCACGCATTTCTTCTTTCATTGCTGTTTTCCAGCCCAGAATGAGAAAGTGCCCTGTAAGACTTAGGAACAGTAGTAAAGGATACAGAGAGAAAAGGTCTTAAAGGAAGGTGACAAGTGATCAATAGAGACAAAATTTGATAGAGGATGCTCAATACATATGCGCTTACCTTTGCGAACAACAATAGGAAGATCAATATCGGAATTAAGAGGAGGAACTGCAGACGTTGAGATCGGTAGTGGATGTGATGGAGTAGACTCTACATTCTCAGGAGCAATTGAGACAGTTTGTGGACGATGTCGAGAGACACTCCGTGGTCGACGAGGAACATAAGCCTGAGATATAGGAACAATAGCAGGAATAACAGGTGCAGTAAAAGAAGGTTCCTCTAACTGACTGTCTGCGGAAGAATAATATGGAGTATCCTCAAAGAATGTGACATCAACACTAACAAAGTGTTTTTTTAAAGTAGGACTGTAGCACTTGTATCCTTTTTTAGTACAAGAATAACCAAGAAAAATGCATTTGTGGGCACGAGTATCAAGTTTGTCTCGATTGGGACTAAGATTGTGAACAAAACAAATGCATCTAAACACCTTTGGGGGTATGGTAAAAATATTTTTATCCGGAAACATTATTTGAAAAGGTGATTTTCCTTTTAGAATACGAGAGGGCATTCTATTTAAAATATATGCCGCAGTCAAAACTGCATCACCCCAAAAACGTTTAGGTACATTCATTTGGATCATGAGAGCACGAGCTATAGCAAGAACATGCCCATTTTTCCTTTCAATAATTTCGTTTTGTTAAGGGGTATCAACACAAGATGTTTGATGGATGATACCTCTCGACTCAAGGAATTGTTGAAAAGTTCCAAGACAATATTTAAGAGCGTTATCAGTTCGTATGGCAAGAAGCTTAGCATTAAATTGATTGGTTATTTCAACATAAAAAGATTGATTTTTTTTGAATAATTGAGATCTTTCTTTAAAAACATATAACCAAGTCATTCTTGAAAAATCATCAATAAAAGTGACAAAATAACGTGTACCCAATAGGGCAGTAGTTCTAGAAGGTCCCCAAATGTCTGAATGAACAAGTTCAAAAGGATGTAAACAAGGTGCATCTGTTCGAGGTTTAAATGAAGCGCGACAATGTTTACTAAGTTCACAAGTATCACAGTTAAACTTAGAGACCGAAGGTAAAGAAGAACCAAATGTTATAAACTGAGAGATGAAAGATGTCCTAGACGACAATGCCATTGGTACGGAGAGGCAGAGTGGAAGGCTGCATGAACTGAGTTTGAAGATGACTGAAAATAGTAGAGTCCATCTTTTTCAAATCCCCCACCAATCGTCTTTTTTGTCTTTAGATTCTGGAAAACACAATGAGTGGGATAAAAGGTTACTGAGCAATTGAGAGAATGAGTAAGCTTGTGCACATATAATAAATTGAAGGGAAAGTGAGGTAGATATAATACAGATGAAAGAGTAAGAGTAAAAGACTGAATATTACCAATTCCGAGAACCGGAGTTTTGGTACCATTATTTATGGTAACAAAAGATGGAGAAATAATTGGTGAAAAATTAGAAAGAATAGACGAATTACTTGTCATATGATTGGAGGCCCCTGAATCAATGACCCAAGGAGAAGTAGATAATGAGATGAGACAAGTATTACCTGAGGCAACAAGATTGGTTGTAAAGGAAGAGTGGGCATGCTTGCGCTGAGTGATAGAATCATACTCGGATTTAGTCATAACAACCTGCTCCTCAGAAGCAACAACAGGATGAACATCGTCAAAGAAATCATGATTAGCCCAAGCGGGCTTCCCATGAAGTTTCCAGCATGACTCAACATTAAGGTTACTACGATCACAATTGGTGTAATATCTAGTACCACGTCCACTATTCGTGCGACCACCATGACTACGGTTGAGACGACCATCGCTGCCAGTATTATGACTACGATCATTACGAGTAGAAGTGTCAATAGGCCTAACAGGAGCAACCATGGCAGACTAGGCATTTTTCTCAGAGGCAGAAGAATGAATGGAAGCACGCGCGGATCCGGGAAAATGTTTCAGTGACTGTAGGAATGTCCTTCCCAGAGAGAATTTGAGAGCTAATAGCAGCAAGTTCCGGTTTAAGCCCGGAGAGAAATTTAGCAACTCGGAATTCCTCCCGGTATTGTTGTTGAATTTTCAAGTCAGTTGTCAACAGCTAATAGATGTTCAGTTCATCCCACATACCCTTGAGATTAGAAAAATAGTCTTCAATCGAGCGATCACCTTGTTGAAGAGAAAATATGTCCTGATAGAGCCGATATATCCGAGAAAGATTATGCTCGGAAGAGTATAACTCCCGAAGAGTGTCCCAAATTTCCTTTGAGGTTTCAAGACACGAAACATTGTTAAAGACGTCCTGCTCCAAACTATTCCATAACCAGGTCATTATTTGGGCATCCTCTTGTTCCCATGTAGCAAATTTGGTGGCATCAGAAGGTTTGGTATCCTGAAGATAGGATGCCTTGCCCCTAGCTTTCAGAAACACAGTTACAACACGCGACCATTGAAGGTAGTTAGAACCCTTCAATTTGGTATTAGTCATAGATCCAAAGAAAAGAGTGTCCTTGAAAGAATCCTTAGGGGCTGATTTATCTCCCATTATAGTAGATAAAGATTAGATTGTAGAGATAAGGGACAAAAAATATATATATGGCAATAGCAACTAGTAGCAGGATTGGGGTTGGCAGAAGCAAGAGATTAAATTGTAGAGACAAGGGAAAGAAAAGAAAAATATGGCAGTAGCAAGTAGTAGTAAAATTGGAGCTGGCAATGGTAGTAGGAAACAGAGCTGGCAGTGGTAGTAGAAAAAAGAGCTGTTTTAGACAGTGGTAGTAGAAAACAGAGCTGAAAGAAAAGAAAATTTGGCAAGGTGTTTGTAAAGGGCAGAAATAAATGAGAGATAGACTCTTCTTCTAGATAGGCTTATAAAGAAATACAAAGATCAATGGGCTGCTCTGATACCATGTTGTTAGATAAAAAGAAATATCAGAATGAGAAAGAAAAGAAGAAGAATAAGATAATTTATGTGTATCTCATTTCATGGAGGACACCTATATATATACAAGAGAATCCATAAATTAAGGAACCCACTACCACTAATTAAGGAATTACAAATGCACTAAACTTTCCACTAATTTATATTTCCCACTACAAATCTTATAATATCAACAACAATGCTTATACACACAAAGGGGTAAAAATATCAAGATAGTAGAATAAAAGGACAAACAAAGTACTTTTAGGGGCCTAGAACGTACAACATTTGGCTTCTATGACAATTCCACTTATTGAGAAATCATTTTATGTAGATCTTTAAAAGAGGAGCAAAAAGTGAAATTAGAGAAGTGATTGTCATTGTACATTATTTATTCTTTCAATTCTAATCTTTGTGATAAATATTACTAATGCAGTCCAACTAGGGTTTAAAAATAATGGTTAAGGTAAACCCTTGAAATGACCTAGTTTTACCGTTCGTAAGTGCACGAATCATATTATAGTATATCACGGCTTGAGAACAAGAATATCGAACCCACATAGACTTGGATTTATTCACTTTAGTATCCTAATAGTACTGAATTATTTTTTAAAAAGGTTTGTTTGGTTTGAAATATATTTTAAAGTTAAACTATCTAAAAACAAGAATTAAATTGATTTGTGATTCAAGGTAGAGAAAAATTAGGATTTTTACAACTCCACCACTAACCTCATAATGTATTTATTTATTCATTCAATCGTAAACGGACGATACATCACATGTGAATAAGATTAAAGTCGCAAATAGTCAACTCTAATCCTCAAAGAGATACAATCAACCAAATTCGCTACAACCCATCTCCGGACTAAGTGTGATTAGTGCATGCAAACTACTTTACTCTAATATACTCTTACAATATGAAATTAAATTAAAGCATGTCTATGTCACCTCGCTAAGGCATGACCTGTGTAAACCTAGGGTTTCATGTGTTAAGAACCATTGTGTAGAAAATCATGATTTAAGCATCTGAGTTCTAACTCATATTGAATAAACATGATTGGTTAAGTTAAAACATTCATTCAATCTAAGACAATAGTAGAATAAACATAGAATCTTGTTTCAAAAATAAAATCGATCTTTCATTTACACAATCATCACATATGTGTTCTTCAGTTTCCCATCTTTACAATTGAAATAAATAAATAAATCTACATTACTTGGCTAGGGTTTTGTTAGAAAATCCTAGATATTGGTTTAGTTGCTCATGGTGGTGGGAGACTGCATCGTTGATCTAGAATCCTTCATGGTCTATATTACTTGGCTAACTTTCAAGGTTTTCTTCTTCGGATCTCTAGGTCTTGAATTGTTTCTCTCTTCTCGAATGATGAAAATCTCCACAGAAAGTGCTCTGAAAATTAGGTATTTAGAAGCTCCTTAGATCTGGTCTAGACCTTGGTATTTATAGAAGAGATTTCGAATAGTCCCACTTACATTAAACTTGTCCTGCTTTGACTATGATTCATCATTTATGTGTTTCTCTTCAATTCTGAGCAAAAACCCTTCAATCTGATGTAAATATGATAATACACATGCTTGGATGTGTTAGAGTGGAAAACAAGTCAAATGAAGTTAAGTTTCATCAAAACATAAATTTTAGAAATTGCAAGTTTTTTGCGTACGCCCACCCCTACGCCTATGTGTAGGGGTTCCTACGCCTATGCGTAGCCATGCGCTTAATTAGGTGGTTTGCGCAAGTTTGCGTAAAAATAATATTTCTGGCCACTTTTTGTTTGTTGTGTACGATGGTATGCATATAAAAAATCATGAAATTCACTTTTTGCATTTTTTATTCCATTTAGACCCCATTCACTCTTCTAACATGTTTTTCAAAGTCCGTGACTTGAAAAATATATTTTTTGTTCTCTGGAATGCATTTTTGGCTTGAAAACTCCTCATTTCTTCTTTCTTCGATTAGTCATAACCACAACCTTGGTTAATTCACCGACGTTAGCTTGTTTTCTCCGTTAAGCTTCTGAAATATGCTTAGACATGAAAACTAGATAAAAATACCAAGTAATGTGATGATAAGACTTAACAATATCGAGTTAGGAGCCTGTAATGGATTACATTCGGCTCCTATCAAAACTATAATAGAAAATCTTTGATTATAATTATTTTAATTGATTACAATAATTATTAATATTTTAATTTATAATTAAAATAATTATAAATTTATAAACATAATAGTATAAATGGATTTTAATATAATTATACAAATATAAACAGAATAGTATAAATAAATATCATAAAAATTAGGATTTGATCTTTGGTAAGAATTCTTGAATTTACTGAGAAAATTTATTCAATTATTTAAAATTATTGCCTTATGAGCTTTAGGTTGATAGCATATAGAAATTATAATAAACTATAATTCTACAATGAAGTGTCAAATAATTTTTTGTTTCTTTTTCTAATTGTAAATTTATACCCCTAATTCTTAGACTCATTCTTAAACTTGCTAATTTTCATATTGTTGGTTTAGGTGGACATAATATGTATTCAATTATCATTATTTTTAGTATTTTTTTCATTTGCTATTGTAGAGAGATGATTTATAATTGTAGTAGAATTACTTTCTTTGTTGCTAAATATTGGATATGTTTGTGTATGTTTATTGGGTTTTATTACATTGATATTGTGATAATGTCAAACTTTTGATTTTGGCTGAGAACAATTATGGAATATATTTCACAAACATATAATTAACTGGTGAAGGTAAAACCATGAACGAAGTTGTTGACGTTGAAGTTAATGAAGTAATTGATGTCGAGGTTAATGAAGAAAATCCTTTTGAAACAAAAAAATTAAAGAAAGAGAACATCTCCGGCTTGAGATTTTTTTGATGAAGTCACACTTAAGGATAACACTAAAAAGGCACAAGACAAGGCTTGCTATTAAAACCAGGGGGGTGGGGGGCTACAACTCATTTGCTTAGGCACTTGAAAAAGTGTACATGCTGTCAACTAGTAGATAAGAAACAAAAGGTTTTAAATATAGGAAAAGAAAGCGTGGGAAGTGAGCCTAACATGACAATTTTCAAGTACGGTTATGTAAAGGTTAGCCAATGTGTTGCACAAATGATACATGTACACGAATATCCATTTAACATGATGGAGCATGAATTTTTTAATAAATTCGTAAAGGCGTTAGCCCACATTATGTAAATATATCACATACTATAGCAAACAATGATTGTATGACAGTTTATAAGATAGAGAAAAAGAAGTTCAAGACTATATTTAAAAGTGTAAACAAAGTCAGTTTACCTCTTGAAATTTAGTCAACAGATTGGGTATATGTGTCTTACGGGACACTTTATCAATTATGAGTGGAAGTTAAAGAAGGGAATCTTGAATTTTCATAATGTGTCACCTCCTTATACTGGCATTGTTATAGTTGATACAATTTCTAAATATTTAATTGAATGGGGCATTAAAAATAAGGTACCAACTGTTATGTTTGACAATGCAAGTAACAATGATATATCGATTAGGATTTTGAGAGATAACCTCTCCATCAAAAGTAAACTTTTTTTATGGAAAGATGTTTCATGTTTTTTGTTGTGCGCATATTGTAAGCCTTATGGTGCAAGATGGACTTAGTGTGATCCAAAATACAATTGAAAATGTTCGTGAAAGTGTGAAGTACTTAACAACATCAAAGACACTTTTTATCAAATTTAGTGAGATTGTGAAACAGTTGCAATTGTCTTAAAAGAAGTTAACTGTAGATGTTCTCACTTGTTGGAATGCAACCTATGCTATGTTACAAGCTGCAATAAAATTCAAAGAGGTGCTACCAAGATATCAACATAGAGATTATAGTTATAAATAGGTGCATAGTTTAGAGGATTGGAGGAGAGTAGATGAGGTGTGACAATTTTTAAAGGTTTTTCAAGATGTGACAAACACCATAGTTTATACCCAACTTCAAACTTGTTTCTTCCCGGAGTGTGGAAGATAAAAGAAGTATTAAGTGAGAAATCATTGGATGATAATTCTTATATGCAATCTGTTGGCTTTGAAATTTACTTTCGGCAAACAATTCCAAAATTGATGATAACAAACCATTGAAGAGTGTTTGATACTAATGAATTATCGAGTTTATATTTTCAGCAAAAGACAGGTGAACGACTCAGAAATCAAATTCGAAAAGGAAACTACTCAAAAAACAAGCTCGGAAAGAAAGCTTGATTTAAAGCAAAAAGCTGTGAAAGAAATTGAAGCGCAAATGGAAAATCAATTTATTCAACGGCATAAGCGAAAGTCGAAGACTCAAGACTCGGGGTAGATAGTTCGGGGAGCGATCACTGTAACAAGGTAATTTTATGTGTCGATTTTATCGTATAAGCTCAAGTATAAAATGAACCAAACTCAAATGGAATGGAAAACGCTTTACCAAACTTAAATGGAAAGAAAAATATTTTTATTAAATATTTTTCATGTTGTAGTCGACTAGAATAAACCTGTGTATTTTCTAGTAGTCGACTAGAACAATCAGTAGCTATTGGTTTTTCATCCACATCAAAAGAGTCGACTGAATGACCATTGAGTCGACTAGACTACAAGAAGTAGTCGACTAGAACTCATTCTAGTCGACTAGATTAACCATTGTAGTCGACTAGAACTCAATCTAGTCGACTAGATGAAGCAATGTAGTCGACTCAAATGCAAAGGAGTCGACTAGTTCATCCTTAAAATCTGCAAATTTTTCAGAAAACATTTCCCCTGTTTTGTGGATTGTTTGTAATGGTGTTCAAACGGCTCTTGTCTTTCAATTACAATATTCACTCTTCAAAACCCTAATACAATGCTATATATAGAATGAGATGTGTATTGTGAAGACTAAGAGATTGAAATACAAAGAGAAAGAAAGCTAGCAAAAATTCTGCAGAAATTTTCTCTACAAAAGCCATTGAAACCAAGCTTTGAAAATCTGATTTTCTTCAAGTTTCTTTGAAAATCAAAACCTCTAGTATCTCTTCTTATTCTCCAAATATCATTCATTGATTATATCCTTTGAGAATACATTTCTAGAGCTATTGTAAAATCACCAAAAACACTTGAGCTTATATTGATTTATCTTCCATAAAAACCTTTGGGTTTTGAGTGTTTTTGTTCTTGAGTGATTTTATTGATTACATACGAATTTGTAATCTCGGACAAGTGAAGTCCACCGATTGTTCAAGAGAGGGTTGTTCTCTTGATTGAGAGACAAGCTCGAGAGGCTTGTATTGTAAAGGTTTGCCATTCCACCTGTGAAGGAAGGGCCATAGTGAAAGGATCGGGAAAAGTCTCAAGAAGGGGTTCTTGAGCCGAGGAGTAGGAGTTACCGAACCTCGAAAAAATCACGGTGTCAATCTCTCTATCTCTTTCTCTTTACTTGAGTTATTTGCATGCTATAATTGCTTAAATATCTTGTATGCTATCTTGTCTTGAAATTAATAGTTAGAAAAGTTTAAATTGAATCATCCACTTGATTTTTGAGAAATCGATTTTTGTTTAAAGTGTATTCAAATTTCGAAAAGAATTAGAATTATTTTTGAACACCCTATTCACCCCACCCTCTAGGGTTAATTAGTGACTAACAATTGGTATCAGAGCCTAATCTCTATTTATTTTAGACTTAACCGTCTTAGAGAACGATCATGTCATCAAATTTAGTCACTCATGTTGAAGGACAATCGAATAATAGGCCCCTATGGTTTGATGGATCAAATTATAGCTATTGGAAAACTAGAATGATAGATTTTCTTCAAGCTATCGATGACCAAATTTGGCAAGTAGTTCTTGAAGGACCATTTGTATTGACCAAAATTGTTGATGGAAAAACCGTCCCCAAATTACCCAATGAATGGGATAATGATGACCGTAAACTCATGTCGTACAATGCTAAAGCCAAAGTAAATTTAAATTGCGCTTTAAGTCCAAATGAATTTAATCGTGTATCTACTTGTTCAACGGCAAAAGAAATGTGGGATAAACTTGAGGTAACCTATGAAGGTACATCTCAAGTACGAGAATCTAAAATTGACATACTCATGCATGAATATGAATTATTTGCTATGAAAGATGATGAAAATGTGAATTCCATGATGTCTCGCTTTACAAATATTTTGAATGGACTAAAGCATCTTGGTAGAATTGTTCCTAGATCCGATGCGTCACGAAAAGTGCTTAGAAGTCTCCCGGCAAAGTGGGATGCAAAAGTAACGGCTATCAAAGAAGCTCATGACCTCAACACCATGAGTCTCGATGAAATCTTCGGCACTCTACTCACTTGGGAAATAACATTAAAAGCTCGTGAAGACGACATCAAGCCAAGAAAGGGGATAGCTTTGCAAGCCTTCACCAAAAATGAAAATAATGAGCCGAGTGAAGAAGAAGAGGATGAGGACATTGCCTTGTTCACCCAAAAATTCAAGAGACATCTTCAAAGAAAGAAAGCAAATGGTGGAAGATTCGTGAAGAGAATCAAACCAAGAGGCGAGCCTAGCAAAAAAGAACCCCCAACGTGTTTTAATTGCGGAAAGCCGGGACACTACAAAAGTGATTGCTTCAAGCTCAAAAAGGAAAACGAGAAAAGACCTAGCAAGATGGCAATGAATGTCACATGGGAGGACTATGACTCATGCGACTCGGATGAGGAGAAAAGTAGTGAGGAAACGGCCAACATTTGTCTCATGGCAAATGAAGAAGAGGTACATTTAAATTTAAATGATTTAGATAAACTATCATATGATGAACTTCTTCTTGATTACAATGAATTGCAAGATGTGTTTGAAGAATTACATGATGAATTCGAAAAATTAGCTAGAAAATATATCCTTCTTAAGAAAGCTAAACCTTCATGTAGTCTCACTAGTGCAAGCTTAGAAGTTTCTTGCAATGACAAAAGCATTGAGCTAGAAAAGGAAAATATTCGTTTGAAAAATACTATTGATGATCAAATAAATGTTTTAGCAAAATTTACAAAAGGAAAAGAGAACCTTAGTATCATGTTAGGAAGACAAAAAGGATCATTTGATAAATGCGGTCTAGGGTATGATGCTTTTGACAAAGATGCTCTCATTTTGAAAAAGAGAAAATCACTTAGCTCTACATTTACTAGAAAATCATCTCATGCTTCTTCAAATGATTATAAACATGTTACTTGCTACTATTGCAATAGAAAAGGACACAAAGCAAATGTATGCTTTCATAGAAAGAAGAAAATTATGTCAAAAATGGTTTGGGTTCCGAAAGGATCTATTGCATGCTCTCATAGAAAAGAAAATGTTGTAACAAAACAAATTTGGGTTCCAAAAGGAACTATTGCATATCTATCTAACCAAAATGGACCCAAAACAGATTGGGTACCAATAAAAGTTACTTGAACTTGTTTTGTAGGTATGCTTGAAGTCCGCATCAAAAGAAAAATGGTTTCTCGATAGCGGATGCTCAAGGCATATGACGGGAGATAAATCAAAGTTTATTTCACTAAAAACATATGAAGGAGGAAACGTAACTTTTGGAGACAACTCTAAAGGCAAAATTATAGGAATTGGCTCAATCGATATTTCCTCTTCTCTCTCTATAGATGATGTGCTTTTAGTTGATGGGTTGAAGCATAATTTGTTTAGTATTAGTCAATTATGTGACAAAGGCTATGATGTTATATTTAGGACAAATGCATGCATAATCAAGAAAGATGGGAAGCAAATGTTCAATGCCAAAAGAAATGGAAACTTGTATACTTTGTTGCTATGTGAATTGCATGATCAAGATGTTAAATGTTTTGTCACATCTAGCGAAAATAGTTGGTTATGGCATAGACGTCTAGGACATGCTAGTATGGACCTCATTCATCGTTCATCCAAAAATGATTTAGTCAAAGGCCTCCCAAAGACTAAATTTTCGAAAGATAAAATATGTAGCGCATGTCAAGTAGGCAAGCAAGTTAAATCCTCTTTCAAGAGAAAGAAAGATATTACCACTTCTAGACCTCTAGAGTTACTTCACATGGATCTCTTTGGTCCAGAGAGAACGGCTAGCTTAGCCGGGAAACTCTATGTACTTGTTATAGTTGATGACTACTCTAGATATACTTGGGTTCACTTTCTTGCTCATAAAAATGAAACTCACTCCATTCTTGAAAGATTTTATAGAGTCATTCAAAATGAAAAAGATTTGAAGATCAAGAAAATAAGAAGTGATAGAGGTAGGGAGTTTGAAAATCAAGACTTAGAGAAATTATGTGATGACCTAGGTGTTTCTCATGATCTCTCGGCCCCTAGAACCCCTCAACAAAACGGTGTAGTTGAAAGAAAGAATCGATCTCTACAAGAGATGGCTCGAACCATGTTAAATGAGCACAACCTTCCCCGAAGCCTTTGGGCGGAAGCGGTAAACACCGCTTGCCATATAATTAATCGTGTTATTATTCGGATGAAGTTGGGGAAAACACCCTATGAGTTGTGGAATGGTCGAAAGCCCAATATTGGGTATTTCAAAGTTTTCGGGTGTAAATGTTTTGTGTTAAATGATAAAGATAACCTTGGAAAATTCGACTCCAAATCGGATGAAGCAATTTTCCTAGGATATTCTACAAGAAGTAAAGCATTTCGGGTTTATAACAAAAGGACTCTAACCATGGTAGAGTCTATTCATGTTGTCTTTGATGAATCACCCTCACCACCATCACCTAGAATTGACCTAGAAGAAGATGAGGTTGTTGGGATTGAGGATAATCTAAATACTCTCAATATCTCCAACTCATCATGTAGCCAAAAGGAAATGAGGGAAGTTGAGCATCAATCCAATGATGACTTGACCAACTCAATGCCTAAAGCATGAAGGATTGTTCACAATCATCCTCTTGATCAAGTCATAGGTAATCCTTCAAAAGGGGTTAGTACTAGATCTCAACTTAAAGATTTTTGCAACCACATGGCCTTTGTATCGCAAATCGAACCCAAGAACTTCCACGAAGCTCAATGTGATGATTCTTGGATCGTAGCAATGCAAGAGGAACTAAATCAATTTGAACGCAATCAAGTTTGGCGTTTAGTTCCTAGACCCGAAAATCAAACTATAATTGGCACAAAATGGATTTTTTCGAAACAAAAAGGATGAGAATGGAGTAATTATTCGAAATAAAGCAAGATTGGTAGCTCAAGGATATAATCAAGAGGAAGGCATTGACTACGATGAAACCTTTGCACCGGTAGCTAGATTAGAAGCAATTAGAATGCTTCTTGCATTTGCATCATATAGAAATTTCACTCTTTATCAAATGGATGTCAAAAGTGCTTTCTTAAATGGTGTCATAGAAGAAGAAGTTTTTGTGAAGCAACCACCCGGTTTTGAAAATAATCTTTTTCCAAATCATGTTTTCAAATTGGCTAAAGCTCTATATGGTTTAAAGCAAGCTCCTCGAGCTTGGTATGAGAGACTTAGCGGGTTTTTAACTCAAAATGGTTTTACAAGAGGGAAAATTGATAACACACTTTTTACAAAAACCATTAAGAATAATTTGTTGATTGTCCAAATTTATGTTGACGACATTATTTTCGGCTCAACAAATAATTCTTTATGTAGGGAATTTGCCACAAGTATGCAAAACGAATTTGAAATGAGCATGATGGGTGAATTGACTTTCTTCTTAGGGTTGCAAATCAAGCAAAGCTCGGATGGCTTATTCATTAGCCAATCCAAGTACACTAAAGATTTGCTAAAGCGATTTGGTATGGAGGCTACCAAACATGCCATAACTCCTATGAGTTCCTCTATTAAGATTGATAAAGATGAAAATGGTAAATGTGTTGATATTACTAATTATAGAGGCATGATCGGTAGTTTGCTTTATTTAACCGCTAGTAGACCGGATATAATGTTTAGTGTATGCTTATGTGCCCGGTTTCAATCATGTCCTAAGGAATCTCATTTGCTTGCGGTCAAACGCATTTTTCGCTACCTAAGTGGTACAATAAACTTAGGGCTTTGGTATCCACGTGGAACTTCAATTGATCTTATTAGTTATTCGGATGCCGATTTTGCGGGATGTAGAATTGATCGTAAAAGCACAAGCGGTACTTGTCATTTTCTAGGACACTCACTAGTATCTTGGTCAAGTAAAAAGCAAAATTCCGTTGCATTATCTACGGCCGAAGCCGAATATGTGGCAGCCGGTAGCAGTTGCGCTCAAACTCTTTATATCAAGCAACAACTACTTGATTTCGGTCTTACCTTCTCTCACGTGCCTATTAAATGCGATAATACGAGTGCGATTTGTATTTCAAAGAATCCTATTCATCACTCACGCACCAAGCATATAGAGATTAGGCATCATTTCTTACGTGATCATGTTGCTAAGGGTGACGTTGAATTGGTTTTTATCGACACTAAAAATCAATTGGCGGATATTTTTACAAAACCACTTGCGGACGAATCATTTTCTAAAATACGTCGAGAAATCGGAATGGCCATGGATTTTGATGTTTTATCTTAATTTCTGTCATAATATTTATTTTTCATATTTTTGCTATTTTTGTGTATTTATTTCCTAATTTTTATCTATTTTTATCATTTTTATTCTCCCTTTTCTCTTCTAGTCGACTCATCCTGTGTAGTATAAACCATTCTAGTCGACTACAATGATCAGTAGCTACACCATTTCATGGTCTTCACCTTCAAGTCGACTCAATCACCTTCTAGTCGACTCATTGCCCATTCTAGTCGACTCAAACACTATTGTAGTCGACTACTTTGCCTTCCTAACCGACTCAACCCTTGCCTAGTCGACTCAAACCCTCTACCTAACCGACTCAACCTAGCCCTAGTCGACTCAAGCCCTATAAAACCTAACCCCCTTTCATCTTCTCCATCCGCCTCCTTCAAACCCTCTCCTCTCAATCCCTCTCCTACTACCACTTATATCCTCAAATCTTCACCTATCTCTCATTAATTTCACATTTCCATCATCCTCCACCCATTTCCTTCTCCAAATTTCATCATTCTCACTCTCTCACACATCTATATATATACACCATCATATATCTATATATCTCTATATATTTGTGCATCATCTTCTACAATGCCACCGAAGACTCGAGGTCTATTTCGGAAACGTTCACGCATTGATGGAGGCCAAAGCTCCACCAATCCACACATTCCTACGGCTATTGATGAAGAGGAGTTGAATGAACCTCTTCTTCTTGAGGTACTTCTTCTTGATGATGATAATAGAAATAATTTCATCACTGTTTTTGATCACCGTGCTCCTACACCTTGCCGTATTGTCACACAAGATTTATGCACTGAAATTCGGGCTCGAACTTTCGAGTTGTTCCAAGCAATGGGTTGGGATTTTTTCGTTTCTCTTGACATTCCGGTATTTCCGCGAATCGTCAAAGCCTTCTACGCTTCTCTTGCAAATCACAAGGAGAAATTACTCCCTCATCTTCATTTTAATCTATGTGGTGAAGACGAGACCGTTGATGACAGCGAAATCAAGTGCATTTTCTTGCTTCCAAATGATGACATCCGCCACTTCTCCAAGGATTGGTATAAGGCTGATGGTTTCGATTGTATTGAGGCTGTTCGGGCAATATGCATCGATAAGGAAATTTCGCAAAACGCCGGTATTACCTCTTCTATGCTACTACCCGAGGCTAGATTAATTCATAATGTTATTACTTACTCTATTCTGCCTAAAACTGGTAGTCGTAGCAGTGTTTCTCGTATGGAGGCTTTTTTGGTTTATTGCGTTTTGACAGGAACCCGTGTTGATTTAGCTTATATTTTTCGTTCCGTCATCCTCACATGTCAACGCAAGCCATCTGGCCCGCTTTTCTTTCCTGCACATATTACATATCTACTGCAGCGGAAAGGTTTTAATTTTCCGAATGAAGTGTCCGAGCATCACCCTATTTTTCTTGACGCCACTCATGTCAAGCATATGCATATTTCTTCTGATGCGGAAGGAAATTTCATTTCTGAAATTGCACCTGCTCCTCGTTCGCGTACCGCTCCTAGCGGTTCTGCATCGCGCCAGGAAGCCTCTTCCTCGATCCCTTTGTTGGACGGTGCTTCGGCTTCTCAGGCTGCTCTTCTCAACCAACTTCTTGGGGTTGTTCAAAGCAATACGGAGCTACTTAGGCAGCAGGAACAAATGCTTCAGCGCCTTGATACGACCGTGAACCAGAATACGGAAGCCATTCGTTTGATCAATGAGCGCCTTGTCCTTCATGATGAGGAAATGTCTACCCGTATTACAAATTTGGCCGGGTCACTTGATGACCTCACTCTTGCACACAGGAACCCTCGCTCACGCACCCCTCGACGCTGACAAAAAGGGGGAGAAATTATGCTATTGTACTGTCATGCATTTAATTATCCGACATTAGCAATTTCTGTTTTTGTGTGGCTTGTTATGGTTATTTGCGAACTTGTTATGGTTATTTGCGAACTTGTTTGTTTTCCTTTCCATGCTTTTCATTAGTATAAGCAGCTTGTATTAAACTGAAACATCTATGATAAGCTGTTTATTCTTGCTATCTCAAATGTGCGCCTATTGTTATATATTGTATCAAAATGCCTATTAAACTGCAAATTTCATTTACTAAGGGGGAGCATTTGATCAAAATATTATGCACATGTTGAGGGGGAGCATCACTTGATGTTTCGCCAAATGCCAAGCAAACACAAAATGTTTTGTCATCATCAAGGGGGAGATTGTTGGCTTTGAAATTTACTTTCGGCAAACAATTCCAAAATTGATGATAACAAACCATTGAAGAGTGTTTGATACTAATGAATTATCGAGTTTATATTTTCAGCAAAAGACAGGTGAACGACTCAGAAATCAAACTCGAAAAGGAAACTACTCGAAAAACAAGCTCGGAAAGAAAGCTTGATTTAAAGCAAAAAGCTGTGAAAGAAATTGAAGCGCAAATGGAAAATCAATTTATTCAACGGCATAAGCGAAAGTCGAAGACTCAAGACTCGGGGTAGATAGGTCGGGGAGCGATCACTGTAACAAGGTAATTTTATGTGTCGATTTTATCGTATAAGCTCAAGTATAAAATGAACCGAACTCAAATGGAATGGAAAATGCTTTACCAAAATTAAATGGAAAGAAAAATATTTTTATTAAATATTTTTCATGTTGTAGTCGACTAGAATAAACCTGTGTATTTTCTAGTAGTCGACTAGAACAATCAGTAACTATTGGTTTTTCATCCACATCAAAAGAGTCGACTGAATGACCATTGAGTCGACTAGACTACAAGAAGTAGTCGACTAGAACTCATTCTAGTCGACTAGATTAACCATTGTAGTCGACTAGAACTCAATCTAGTCGACTAGATGAAGCAATGTAGTCGACTCAAATGCAAAGGAGTCGACTAGTTCATCCTTAAAATCTGCAAATTTTTCAGAAAACATTTCCCCTGTTTTGTGGATTGTTTGTAATGGTGTTCAAACGGCTCTTGTCTTTCAATTACAATATTCACTCTTCAAAACCCTAATACAATGCTATATATAGAATGAGATGTGTATTGTGAAGACTAAGAGATTGAAATACAAAGAGAAAGAAAGCTAGCAAAAATTCTGCAGAAATTTTCTCTACAAAAGCCATTGAAACCAAGCTTTGAAAATCTGATTTTCTTCAAGTTTCTTTGAAAATCAAAACCTCTAGTATCTCTTCTTATTCTCCAAATATCATTCATTGATTATATCCTTTGAGAATACATTTCTAGAGCTATTGTAAAATCACCAAAAACACTTGAGCTTATATTGATTTATCTTCCATAAAAACCTTTGGGTTTTGAGTGTTTTTGTTCTTGAGTGATTTTATTGATTACATACGAATTTGTAATCTCGGACAAGTGAAGTCCACCGATTGTTCAAGAGAGGGTTGTTCTCTTGATTGAGAGACAAGCTCGAGAGGCTTGTATTGTAAAGGTTTGCCATTCCACCTGTGAAGGAAGGGCCATAGTGAAAGGATCGGGAAAAGTCTCAAGAAGGGGTTCTTGAGCCGAGGAGTAGGAGTTACCGAACCTCGAAAAAATCACGGTGTCAATCTCTCTATCTCTTTCTCTTTACTTGAGTTATTTGCATGCTATAATTGCTTAAATATCTTGTATGCTATCTTGTCTTGAAATTAATAGTTAGAAAAGTTTAAATTGAATCATCCACTTGATTTTTGAGAAATCGATTTTTGTTTAAAGTGTATTCAAATTTCGAAAAGAAATTAGAATTATTTTTGAACACCCTATTCACCCCCCCCCCCCTCTAGGGTTAATTAGTGACTAACACAATCAATAGCCAACAAAATGAAAGATAAATTTGATAACTATTGAGGCAAATATAATCTTTTGATGACAATTGGTGCAATATTAGATACAAGGTATAAGATGGTGTTTATTGAGTTTTGCTTTTGTAAGATATATTCTGAGTTTGAGGCATCAACTAATATTGAATCAATTCACGAGGAATTACAAAATCTCTTTCAAGGGTATATGGATAACTATACTTCAAGCAACTTAGGGCAAAGAGCAAATAAACCAATTTTATCTACCGACTGTGATACTAGTGGTAGTTCTAAGTACAAAAGTAGAGGAAGACAAGAATATGATCTTTTTGTTCGGAAGAATGAGAGTGCTTGGCTTTCAAAATATGAACTAGACATGTACTTGGAAGAAGGTGTTTTCATTTGTAATGCTGAAGCATATTCTTGTTTTGATGCACTAGAATGGTGGAAAGTCAACAATTTGAAATTTAGAATTTTATCCAAAATAGAAGCCGATATTTTGTCAATTCCTATTATCATAGTTGCCTCTAAGGGTGCTTTTAGCATCGGAGGTAGAACTATAGATCCATATCGTGCATCATTATCAACAAAAAGTAGTGGAAGCTTTGATTTGTGGAGGTGACTAGATACATGTTATTCATGGAGTGAAGAATGTATTATGTGAACTTCTCAACAAAATTTTTATTATTTAAATTTGCTTTGATTATAATCATTCTTTTTTATTTTATCTTTTTGTAAAAAACAACAGAATGCATGAAGGAGATGTTGGCTTTGAAATTCCATTTCAAGCAATAAATCTTATTTTGATATTAACAAAACATTCAAAACCGTGTTTGGTACTAATATGGCTTTGAGCTAAGTGTTTCAGCAAGTATAGGTAAATATTTCGGGAAGATCGCTAAAGCAACAAGCGATAAGGAAACTCAAGCGCAAACTCGAAGAAGGACAAAAAGATCAAAGAAAGAACAAAAGCTGGACTCAAGACCTGGGGTAGATAGGTCGGGGTGAGAATATTGTAACAAGGTATCTTATGCGTTGATTGATCTTATAAGCTTAAGTAATTAATCAAACGAACTCAAACGGATCAAAAACGGACCTTGAAAACAATTTTTGGAGTCACCCAGTCGACTGGCCTGTCCAAGGCAGTCGACTGACTGTGACCCAGTCGACTGACCCTTAAGGACCCAGCCGACTGAATGAACCAGTGAGTTATAAAACATTCTAACTGCATGAGGCAGTCGACTGGCCTGTCCAAGGCAGTCGACTAACTGTGACCAGTCGACTGGCAGTTAAAGACCCAGCCGACTGACTGGACCAGAGAGTTTCGAACATTTTTGATTGCCTGAGGCAGTCGACTGGCCTTCTTGAGGCAGTCGACTGACCCTAGCCGTTGGGAAAAATATTTTAAATCTAAGAATGGAGGCAGTCGACTGGGTGCTTCAGGATTTTAAGGAAAAGTATTTCTAAACAATATTTTTGCCCAAAAAGAAATGATTTTGCTTGCAGATTTTCAGGTCCTACTCTCCATATTGTCTAGGGTGAGACACACTCTCCAAACCCTAGTGTTCACTATATAAAGAAAGAGATATGGATTAACAATGCTAAGGTTCTTGTGTGAGAAATTTTCCAAATATTGTTCATCTCTAATTTTCTCTCAAACATATTCTGAAAAATCTTTTGATAGCAAAATCTCGCTTTTCACTCTTATCATTTTGAAGATTTAAACTCAAGCCTTGAGTCTATTCTCTTATTGAAAATATATTGTGAGAATATATATATCTTGAGTTCTTGAAATATCACCTAAAAACACTTGAGCTTATCTTGATCTATCATCCATAAAAACCTTAGGGTTTTGAGTGTTTTTGTTTCTTGAGTGATATATTGATTACATACACAAATTTGTGATCTTGGGTGAGTGAAGCCCATTGTATCAAGGGAGGATTGTTCTCTTGATTGTGTGAAGAGCTAGTTAGCTATTTTGTAAAGGTTTTGCTATTCCACCTATTGAAGGAAGAGCCATAGTGTGAGGATTGGGAAAGTCTCAAGGAAGGGGATTCTTTGAGCCGAGGAGTAGGAGTTACCGAACCTCGTAAAAATCACGGTGTCAATATATCTATCTCTATCTCTTTACTTTATGTTCATGCATGCTTAATTTATATTGTGGTAAATAGCTTGTTGAATTTAAGTGAAATCATTCATTGCATATTTTACCTTGTAAATTAATATTGAACCTTGTTGCATGTTCTAGTAAGAATAAAAAGGAGTTAGAAATTATTTTTAAAACCCTATTCACCCCCCCTCTAGGGTATTTTAGTGACTAACAGGAGATATGTTTGTCTTAGTAATTGTTGAATTTTGTCATTAGTTAATCCTCACACTATCATTTCTATTAGTAAGTATTTTGTTTCCATTGATTTACATTGTATAATTTTATTTAGCACAACAAAATCCTAACCTATATTTTTGTTTCATTTTGTTTAAGTTGACTATTTTGGGGATTCTGAATTTTGGAAAAAGAATTCATGATATTGTCATCTCATCATTCTTGGATAACTGAATTGTATGCTATTCATTTTTTAGAATTTTAAATATTGAATTGCATGTTATACTGGTATGCTAGCTCTTGGTTTGGATGTTTTTCTTTATTTAGCTAACTTAATTAAGACATATTCTTGTGATATAGAAAATAAAACAAAACAAAAACTATGGCATATAGCATGAGTAGTATTGACAAACACATTTTATTAAGATAGCATGTATAGTCCTAGAATAAGGCTTTTAAATAAAGAATAAAATTGTAAAACAATGTGATATAAATAAACAACTCTTACAAACAAGCAAAGTATAATCCCATATTAGAGTCACGCAAAAGACTATGAAACATATCAATTAAGAAAATAAAATGAACTGTGAAAATTTGAATGCATTTGTTTTTGCATACTGAATTTAAAAGGCTCAAATGGGCCCAAAGGCAGGAACTCATCGTTGCATGCATTAAGAACATCTTTGCTCCATTCAAGATTGCTCATAACAATCACAACTTAAGCTCCCTATCTTTTAGCAACATTGACGCTCATCTAAAAGAGATAGGCCAGCCAAGCACAACAATGTCTTCTAGTAAGTATAATGTTTCTTTGATTTACATAGTATTATTATATTTAGCATAACAATATACTAAGGTATATTTTTATTTTTTTTATTAATATATGTTGGAGCTATTTTGGAAATCTGATTTTTGGAAAAAACAAAGTGCTCATGATATTGTCTTCTCATTTATTCTTGGGTAACAAAATGTTTAGACATTTTGATTTTGGTCATTGACTAAGAACTAATACTTTTGGTCTTTCATAGTAACTAATAATTTTTAAAAACTATTATAAGTATATGAGTAAATAAGAAATATAGTTATCAAAATTGGAATATGTATCAAGTGAATATTAGTTATTGTTCTAAAAATGGGAATGCATATAAGTAGACTTTCATTCTTTTGTAATAGTGAAGTCTCTTGGTTTGTTAAAATTTAATGTTATATATACTTGATGGGACTCTTTTGGGTTATAAGTTGGATCATTTTTTTGTTTAAATTTTGTAAAAACTAATGAATCTCTTGCAAGATTTAAAGTTGTTACTAGGTGGGTTTTGTTCTTACCTGACTTAGTTTTTTTAAAATCTCTTGGTTTGATAGTATTGTTGCTTATTACATTATTTTTCAAGAAATTTTAAAAGTCACTTCTCTTGTGTGAATCTAGGGTTGGAGCATGAAGTAAACGTCTTGTGCGCTTATGGTTTATAAATATTCCAGCTCAATTAATGTTTCTTATATGTCCATTGTCTCTTATAATTTGTCTCTTCCTAATGTTTATTGCATTTCTCAACTTATCTTGCATCTAATCTCTGTTAGTCAAATATTTGATTCTGAATATTTTGTTCATTTCTCTTCTACTAGTTATGTTGTGTAGGATCCGCATTTCAAGAAATTGATTGTGACAGGCCGTAGAAAGGGTGTATTATACGTCGTAGAGTAGCTTTATGTTTCAGCTATAGCTACTTCTCCAATTGATTTATCTTCCTTAAGTTTGAGTCATCAGTCATCTAGTTTTTATTTATGGCATTCCCGTCTTGGACATGTTTCTAATTCTCGTTTACAGTACTTAGTTTCCACTGGTGTTTTAGAAAATTTATAGTCATGATATTTCTGATTGTAGTGGATGCAAACTAGCAAAATTTTATATTTTGTCTTTTAATAAGAGTTCTAGTACTTGTTTAACACCATTTGAATTGGTTCATTCTAACGTATGGGGACCTTCTCCTATTTCTTTTAAAGGGGGGTCTAGATATTATATCTCTTTTGTTAATGATTATTCTTATTATTGTTGGATTTATCTTATAAAATGTCGTTCGATTTTTTTTTATTTATAGAAACTTCCGTGTTATGGTTCACATCCAATTTTCGTTTATTATATAATTTTTTAGAGGTGATTTAGGTGATGAAGATCAATGTGGTGATTTTCTTGATTTAGTACAAGTTGTTGACATTATTTTGCAATCGTCTTGTGTTGATACACCTGAGCAGAATGGCGTGCCTAAGTGAAAATATCGACATATCATGGAGATTGATCGCTCGCTTTTGTTATCTGCTAGTGTTCCAAGTAATTTTTAGGGGGAGACGACTCTTATGGTTGTCATATTATTAATCGAATACCCTATCTGGTCACTGCTGAATTTTTTTCATTTGAACAACTATTTGGTAAACCTCTAAACTATTTTCCCCTAAAAGTCTTTGGTTGCACTTGTTTTGTTCTTCTTCCGAAAGTTTATCGTACCAAGATATTAATTTATTCTAATATGTGTGTTTTTCTTGATTTGGTGAGGGTCAAAAGGGTTATCATTGTTATGATCATGTTGCTCAAAAATTATATGTGTCTAGTCATGTAATATTTCTCGAGCGCGTTCCTTTTTTCTCCATTCCTACTGGTCCTAACACTTTATGGAGAATAATTCAAGTAATCTTTTAGGATGCGTTTGGATAGGGGTGTTTCCGTTTTTGTTCTTGTTTTTTCCACTGTTCACGGGAACAAAAATGTGTTTAGGAGCCTTTGATGGTTTTTGTTTTCGTGAACAGTAAAAAAACGTTTTCTCACCCTTAGTTCAAAATTTGAGAACACCAAAATGATGTTTTTTTTGTTTTCGGCACTGTTTGTTCTCAACCAAAAAAAATTTTAATTGTTGCAGATTCCCTAACCTCCATCTTCAACCTCCAAAAAATTTTTTTTTTTTTTTTTGTTCCCAAAAGGTTTTTAGACAAAATTTCCAACCAAACATGTTTTTGTTTCCGGATTACCCTTAGGACAAGAACAATAATTTTTTTTGTTCTCAAGAGATAAAAAACGAAAACGAAAACACTAGTTTCCAAACGCACCTTTAGATTCTTCATCTAATCCAATCCTTGCACCTACTTATGTTAACTGTCCTCCTATTATCCACACTTACACTCGCAAGAATATTATCGTCCCCTCTACATGTACATCTCCATCTCTCTTGGCCGACTCTTCGTTGGGTTTTGATAATGTGAATCCCGCACCTTCTCTTCATCTTTAGTGTGTCCCTAAGTGTCCTAATCGTTTTGGTTTTTTCCCAATTCTTATTATTCTTTGAAATTTTGTTCCTTTTTGACATCTATTCATTCTTTTTCTGAACCTAATTCTTATAAGGAGATTGTTCTTAATTCTCATTGGCAAAAGACGATGAATGAAGAGCTCTCTACTTTATATAAGAATGACACGTGGGACTTGGTACTAATACCTTATTATTAATTCTTAATTGGTCGCAAATGGGCCTATAAAATAAATACTAAGTATGATGGTTCCATTGAGTGGTATAAGGCTCGACTAGTTGCAAAATGATTTACTCAGGAGTATAGTATTGACTATGAAGAAACATTTGCTCCTATTGATAAAATTACGATTGTTCGTGCATAAATTGTTATAATCGCTGTCCGTCAATGATATCTTTCACAAATGGATGTCAAAAATACTTTTTAAATAAAAATTTGGTAGAGGAAGTTATATGGTTCCACCCCCGGTGTTTCTCATAATCCAAGGAATTTTGTAAACTTCAATGGCATTGTATGGTTTCAAGAAAGCTCCTCAAGCTTGGTTTGAAAAGTTTTTAATAGTCATATGTGGCTTAAGCTTTCGTTCTAGTAATTGTAATTTAGCTTTTTTTATTCGTTCTACTTCTGCTGGACGTATTTTTCTGCTATTATACGTAGATGATATGATTGTAACTAGTAATGACACTGAAGGACTCACTCTCATAACTGCAACAACAATTTGAGATAAGGATCTTGGGCCTTTTCGCTATTTCTTTGATATTGAAGTTGCATATTTTCTCAAAGGCTATCTTCTTTCATAGTCCAAGTATGTAGCAGAAGTTATTCGCAAAGCTCGTCTCATAGATTCACGAGTAGTGGAAACTCCCTTCGAGCTCAATGTCCATTACACTTCTTTAGATGGTACGACCTCACGTTACCTATGCACTACATATTCTTAGTCAATTTGTGTCTTCTCCTACTACTGTTATTTTGTGCTATCTACTAGGGTACTTTACATCAGAGTTTATTATTTTCATCTACATCTACATATTCTCAGTCCAAATTTGTGTCTTCTCCTACTACTGTTATTTCAGATATTGCTCTCCCCAAAACATTTTCAGAAACAAAAGGAGAGGATATTGTAATCATGGTAGTACTACTCTTCACCATATCTGGTCTTCCACCCTGCAACAATACATGGTATTAGGGGATTAATAAGGATAAATTTAACTCATATATGTATATAATTACATATCATATAAATGGAATTGGACATTTAGCGGAGTTCCAAAAGTTGGGAAATACTAAAAATATAACTAAGGTGCAAATCTTATTTTCAACATGTGTCACTGCATTCACGATAAACAAACTCCAATTATTAGATTGTGTAAAAAATATATATCTTTTTAAGTGATATAGATTTACAGTCCACTTGAGCTTCTACCTATAAAACTATCAATCATGATGTTAGGTCAACAGAACTTATGTGTGACAAATTTCATAGTAAAAGACTTGGTTTGTTTTGACTTTTAACTTGGTTAAGAAATTGTTAAAAACTTAGTTACCTCCCAATGTTGAAGAAGGAATATATGCTAAACAAAATGGTATTTTGGTAATCTTCATCGACAACGGCAGGAATGTTCACTTACGTAGTGATGCACTCAACCATTACAGTTCATTTATTGTATATCTTTCTAATTTCAAGTTCCAATATTATTTTGATTTCCTAAAATATTGTTAACTTTAATGGAGTATATTCTAAAAATCTATATCCTAAATTTTCAAAGTATAAAGCACCCAATTTGACTGATTGAGACATCAATCCAAGCCTTCTGGAGAGACGTCGGTGGATCAATATCAAATTCGGGGTCAACGAGTGCATCACTCTTTTTATTTCACATTCATCATCCTCACATTAGTGGTTAAAACTCTCGTGTCTGCATAAAACTTTTACTATCTGCTAGATTCTCAAGTTAACCCTCTTTTTTTACTAGTTCAGTTAAAAGTTTTAAAAAATCGCAAAATTAATGAATCAGTTCTATAAGCCAACGTGAACCAAGTCAAGTAGTGTTTCCTAGCGCTAATTTCCATCAAATGAAGCAGATTGCTCTCACATATCAATTATCCATTTCACATAACCTCTCATACCTGTAAAGGATGAATGCAATATCCTTTTCAGCAATGAATTAGTTTTTAAAATGATTAATGAAACATATTGATGCAGCAAGACTAGGTCTAGCCACTTAATTATTAATCTGACCACGAGATGCTGAAATGAGCATGAAGACCATGTATCAGTACCTGATGTACCCCAGCTTGGTCTGAAGGGGAATCTACATCCTCTGTCACCATAGTGGCCACCAGCCCTTCTATCTCCTCTGTCCACTCCTACCACCAAGAGCTCGGCCACTTCCAGCACGATCAAAGTACTCACCTTGTATCTTTGCTCCTTCCATTGTCAAGGTACTGTGATGCAGGGGGATCCGAATCAGACGATGCCGAGCTGTCAGATTGCTCATTAATGGCGCTGGATTACCTGGAGCGGGAGGATCAGCGCAAGAATGGCAAGAAATCGTAATCCAGCCTAATTGGGGCAGTTTCCGTGCACGTGTCGGTTTTTTGGCCATAACTGGAGCTACGAGTGTCGGATTCGCGCCCGTGACCCCAATTCGGAAAGCTAATCTCGGCGCGGACGTCGTGGCCACCGAGCTACGCTCGGTGTACATCGTTTCGAGCCCCAAATCCGCTGTTTTCCTTTTCGATTCTTTATTTTTAGTTATTTTTTGCTACTTATGGTAATTTTTTATTTGTCAATTAGGAGATGATTCTGAACCCGATTTGGGCCAGATTTTTGGCAATCTTTTTATTTTTTTCCATGTTTTGTTTTGGTAGGACTTTTAGGGTTTTGCTATTTTTGGCAAAAATCCCATTAGGGGTCGATTTTCAGCTATTTATACCCGGCTTGTGGGTTGTTTTTATGCATTCTTGATTATACATAATTATATAAAATTCCAGAGTGTTCTCTGAATTTTGGGTCGAATTTCTCCCTTTTCTTTCTTGCAAATTACCCGTTGCGCTAGCCTACAGAATAATCTCTATTCTGTCCGGCGTCAATTGGTATCAGAGCTCAGCATCTTCCTGAGGCGGTTTTTTTTCCATCAGTTTTCGATGGCTAATTATCGTGGTCGTGGTCGTGGTGGTCGTCGTGGGCAGGTTCCGATTGAGGAAGTCCCGCACCGTGATCGTTATGTTCAGGATGTTACGATTGAGGATTTGCAGAGACAAATGGCAGAATTAACCCAGCGCCTGGCGGCGCAGGAAATCGGTAATCATGATGTGGAAGATTCTGATACCGACAATTCCACCTTCGAAAATCCGTATCACAATCAATACCGTCATAGAGATCTCGGCTTCAAAGTAGACCTGCCCGAGTTTTCTGGTACGTTACAAGCCGATTGCTTTATTGATTGGTTGAATGAAGTAGAACGAATTTTCGATTATAAAGAGGTCCCGGATCGTGTCAAAGTGAAATTGGTGGCCATCAAACTCAAGGGTCGAGCATCTGCGTGGTGGGAACAGTTGAAACGTTCAAGAAACAGGCAGGGCAAGGCCAAGATCACTGATTGGGAGAAGATGAAGAGTCACTTCCTTCCCTTTGGCTATACTCAAACCCTGTTTCAGCGACTTCATTCGTTGAGGCAAGGGATGAGATCCGTGGAAGATTATACAGAGGAGTTCTATCAGTTGATCGCTCGGAATGATCTAACTGAGACAGAAGAACAGATGGTAGCCCGATATTTGGGGGGTTTACGACAACCTCTGCAGGATGCCCTCAGCCTTCACTCGCTGTGGACAGTTTCTGAAGCCTACCAGCGTGCCCTTGCTGTAGAGAAACAGCAGAATAGACGACCTATCATCAGAAACGACCAAAGCAGTAGGCCATCTCGCCCTCAAGAATCCCGTCCTCCCCAGCAGCCACCAAAGGGTAATCCTAACCCTACTATTAAGTGTTTTCGATGTGGTGAACAGGGGCATAGAGCAACCAATTGCAGGAAGCCTGCCAGTCAGACGGGCAAGAATCTACTGCTTGAGGAAGACGAGACTGAGGAGATTGGAGAGCCAGTGTATGACGAAGAGAAAGATGAGGATGTGTTGTATGGAGATGGCCATGAGACCCTGGTCATTCGTAAGAGCCTCCTGACTCCCAAAGGCGATTCCGACGATGATTGGTTGAGGACCAATATTTTCCACACAACTTGCACCGTGGCCGACAAAGTCTGCAAGATGATTATTGACAGTGGCAGTTGCGAGAACGTAGTCTCTGAAGACGCTGTCCAGAAATTGCAGTTGAAGACAGATCGTCACCCCAAGCCATACAAACTGTCATGGCTGAATAAAGGAAGTGAGGTAACAGTAGATAGACGATGTTTAGTGTCTTTTTCTGTTGGGAAGAAGTATTTCGATAATGCTTGGTGTGATGTAGTGTCCATGGATGCATGTCATATACTGTTAGGCAGGCCTTGGCAATACGATCGAAGTGTAGTGCATGATGGACGGAAAAATACCTATTCCCTTAGCATTAAAGGGAAAAAGATTGTGTTGGCACCGCGTCGGGAAGGACCCAATCCCACCCCGGTTGTCAATAGTAACAATCTGCTTTCTATGTCCAGGTTTTTGGTTGAAATTGAGCGTGAACATGTAGTTTATGCTTTACTGCCTTGTGGGAATAGTGCAGCAGGTGAGGTTCCAGAATTACCCACGGAGGTCCAGCAGCTGCTTTCGGAATTCTCTGATTTGATGCCAGAAGACCTTCCTCCTGGATTGCCGCCTATGAGAGATATTCAGCATCAGATCGACCTGATCCCAGGCTAGAGTTTGCCCAATAGACCAGCATACCGCCTCAGCCCAAAGGAAGCTGAAGAGTTGCAGCGACAGGTAGTAGAGTTGCTGGAGATGGGCTACATCCGTGAGAGTATGAGCCCATATGCCGTTCCAGTCTTGTTGGTGCCAAAGAAAGATGGGTCCTGGCGTATGTGTGTAGACAGCAGAGCCATCAACAGAATTACGGTGAAGTACAGATTTCCCATTCCCCGCCTGGATGACATGCTAGATCAACTGTCCGGTTCTAAGGTCTTCTCCAAAATTGACCTTAAGAGCGGATACCACCAAATCCGAATAAGGCCTGGAGACGAGTGGAAGACGGCGTTTAAGACGCCACATGGGTTGTATGAGTGGATGGTCATGCCATTTGGACTGTCCAATGCGCCCAGCACATTCATGAGATTTATGCATCAGGTTTTACGGCCTTTCATGGGGAACTTCGTGGTAGTCTACTTCGACGATATCCTTATTTATAGCCCTACATGGGCCTCCCACTTTGATCACCTCCGTGCAGTTTTTGACATGCTCAGGAAGGAGCGTCTGTTTGTTAATCAGAAGAAGTGTTCTTTCTTCACTACTTCTGTAACCTTTCTAGGTTTTGTTGTATCTACTAATGGTGTTCATGCAGATCAGTCGAAGATAGATGCAGTCTTGGAGTGGCCCCAGCCAAAAACCTTGCATGATGTCAGGAGTTTCCATGGGTTGGCATCTTTCTACCGCCGCTTCATCAGAAATTTCAGCACTCTGATTGCTCCTATTACAGAGTGCCTCAAGGGACGTGATTTCCACTGGACTAAGGAGGCAGAAGCCAGTTTTCAACTGGTCAAGCAGAAGATGACAGAGGCACCAGTGTTGGCACTCCCTGATTTTGATAAAGTGTTTGAGTTGAATTGTGATGCATCGGGAGTTGGCATTGGTGGTGTTCTAAGTCAGGAAGGGCGACCCATAGCTTTTTTCAGTGAGAAACTGTCGGGATCCAAGAAGAATTACTCCACCTACGACCTGGAGTTCTACGCCATCATTCAGTCTTTGAGTCATTGGCGTCACTACCTTGTGCATAAGGAATTCATCCTTCTTACTGATCATGAGGCCCTGAAGTACATAAATGGTCAACACAAGCTGAGCAGACGGCATGCCAAATGGGTGGCGTACTTGCAAGAGTTCACTTTTTCCCTGAGGCACCTATCAGGGAATTTGAACCGTGTTGCAGATGCCCTCAGTCGTCGCACTTCCCTCCTCACCACTATGAGTACCCGAGTCACAGGATTTGAGACTTTCACTTATTTGTATGCCACAGATCCTTCATTTGGAAAGATCATTCAGGAGGTAACATCTGGTCATCGTCATGATTTCCTTTTACATAATGGTTATTTGTTTCGTGGGCTACAATTGTGCATTGCAGATTGTTCGCTAAGGCAACAGATTATTAGTGAGCTTCATAATGAGGGTCACTTCGGGCGAGACAAGACATTGGCCCTTATTGCTTCTGATTATTATTGACCCAAATTGACCAGTGACGTGGCTCACTTTGTGGGACGTTGTTATGTATGCCAAAGGTCCAAGGGTGTCCTCACCAATGCAGGCCTTTACACCCCCTTGCCGGTTCCTGAAGCTCCTTGGTTCGATGTCAGTATGGACTTCGTGTTGGGCTTACCCCGTACCCAACGGGCCTGTGATTCTATTTTAGTTGTGGTTGACAGGTTTTCCAAGATGGCTCACTTTGTACCTTGCAGGAAAACCATGGATGCTGCCCGAATAGCCCATCTTTACTTCAGGGAGATTGTGCGTCTCCATGGTGTTCCTCGATCCATCACTTCAGATCGAGACACCAAGTTCATCAGTAATTTCTGGAGGAGTTTATGGGGAAAGCTGGGTTCGAAGCTAAATTTCAGCAGCGTTTATCACCCCCAGACGGATGGTCAGACCGAAGTGGTGAATCGGAGTCTAGGCAATCTGTTGAGGTGTTTAGCAAGCACTAAACCCAAGCAGTGGGATCTGGCATTACCTCAAGCAGAATTTGCCTACAACAGGTCAACGAGCAGGACCACAGGAATGAGTCCTTTTGAAATTGTCTATGGTCAGAATCCATCTGGAGTACTGAAACCTAGCGCCCATTCCACGTGTGGGCCGTTTGCATCCTAAGGCAGATGAGTTGGCCCAACATCTTCGAGGCATCCATGAGCAGGTGAAACTGGCCATTCACGAGAGCAATGCCAAGTACAAAGCTCGAGCGGACAGTCATCGTCGTCAGGTACTTTTTGATGTTGGTGATTTTGTTTGGGCTGTATTAACTCGTGATCGTTTTCCTGTTGGCGAGTATAATAACCTTAGGGAAAGGAAGATTGGACCCTGTGAGATATTGCAGAAGATTAATGACAACGCATACAGGTTGCGTCTCCCTAGTCACTTGAAGACTTCTGACGTTTTTAATGTGAAACACCTGACTCCTTGCTTTGCGGATTCTGCTGATGCTGCCATGAACTCAATGACGAGTTCTTTCCAACCCGGGGTGACTGATGCAGGGGGATCCGAGTCAGACGATGCCGAGCTGTCAGATTGCTCATTAATGGCGCTGGATTACCTGGAGCGGGAGGATCAGCGCAAGAATGGCAAGAAATCGTAATCCAGCCTAATTGGGGCAGTTTCCGTGCACGTGTCGGTTTTTTGGCCATAACTGGAACTACGAGTGTCGGATTCGTGCCCGTGACCCCAATTCGGAAAGCTAATCTCGGCGCGGACGTCGTGGCCACCGAGCTACGCTCGGTGCACATCGTTTCGAGCCCCAAATCCGTTGTTTTCCTTTTCGATTCTTTATTTTTAGTTATTTTTTGCTACTTATGGTAATTTTTTATTTGTCAATTAGGAGATGATTCTGAACTCGATTTGGGCCAGATTTTTGGCAATCTTTTTATTTTTTTCCATGTTTTGTTTTGGTAGGACTTTTAGGGTTTTGCTATTTTTGGCAAAAATCCCATTAGGGGTCGATTTTCAGCTATTTATACCCGGCTTGTGGGTTGTTTTTATGCATTCTTGATTATACATAATTATATAAAATTCCAGAGTGTTCTCTGAATTTTGGGTCGAATTTCTCCCTTTTCTTTCTTGCAAATTACCCGTTGCGCTAGCCTACAGAATAATCTCTATTCTGTCCGGCGTCATACTGCCAGCGAGTGTAGATCCATTGAGCTCAAGAGCATTGTTGAATCCATCAAGGTCCCTAAAGTCGATGCAAGCAAACCTGCAACCACAGTGCACGCAAGAGAAGTAATGCATACCCAAGACAGCACATATGGAGTGAATCGGTCGCAACCTAAACCACTAAACCAGAACCAGACAAGTTGTAATTTCAAATATTGGGATTTAAATCAATATTTTGGAACCTGGAGCTAGACGGGTGTGATTATGTTTTTCAAAATTTTATTTTGTTTTTGTTGTAATTAAGAGAGAATCAAACAAGAATAACGATGAAGAGAGAGAGAGTGAGAGATTTGGGGAAAGAGTGAAAGAATGAATTGAATCGTATTCCCCCTTCTACTATATTTTGTACATATTAATAAGTTTTTAAAAGTACAAAAACACCCTACTTTAAATAATTAATAACAAATAATTTCCTTGCAAAGGCGAAACAAGTTCAAAAAAGAACATATAAGATCAATTGAATAAGTGATTACAGTTTTCTTTTCGGATCTGCAATCAATGGAAATAGCTTCCTTGGTCTGTGACTTGGTGAATGCATCCTGTATAGCCGAGAAAGTTAACTTAGACAAAGGCATTTGGTTGGAACATTAAAAGAAAAGAACGAAGTTTTTCTAAAGAAGCCAACAGCACATACAGTTCTCTTCCAAGAAACAAGTTAAAGGCATGTGACAACTAAAACAAACATCTTTTTCTCAACCCGAATATATTTACATATTTTGACAACCACCAAAAATAAATAAAGGCATGCCTGCCATGAGATTCAATATTAGCAACATGAAAACTCAAATTCACCTTATTGTACATGAACACTATGTTTCTATAAGAAATTACATATATCATTTATCCTATTAAAATCTAATAATGTTTTGTTCTCTAATTTTGGGCAAATTGAGTTTGCGGAACATACCTCTCCATCAGCACCCCTTTTATCTAAACCTCGTACAATTGTTTGCATTTGAGCTTTCCCACCCTTCTCGTATGACTCTCTGTCATTGGTACAATTTTTGGGGATTAGACAAATTCATGAAACTGAATCAGTGTAATTCATGTCACTTTTTATTCCTCTCCAAAAAAATAAATCAGATAAAACAAGATAAAAAACAGAAGAACAACCATTTGATACCTGCTAATTGGACTGTATGAGCCCCTTTCCCTAGCAAAATCAAGCTTCACACGACGGCCTAATAAATCTTTGCCATGCAACTTGATAGCCTGCAGTGAAAAATAGATACCTAGTAAAAATTCAAAATTCAGTCCACCACGTGGTACTTAGCAGTGTCTGATATCCTCTAATAACATAACCATTGTTTAAGTTGCAGCAGAGCTCAAGAACAAGATAGATTAACAACCAACCTATCTTACGTCTCACATCCTTCCAAACACAACCTTATTAGATAATAGATACATAATAAGTTAACCAGGTAAAATACAATTTTCCATATACAAGCCATGTTTTCAGTATTATATGTATAGCAACAAGAATCAATTTATTCAACTGTAGTATATGATACAACCACTACCAAACACTGATATTGTGCAGCAGGAAGTTCTAGAAAGTTCTGAAAAGAAGACTAATTATTTGAGATGAGGGTTATGAACATATTAACTTGTTCGATCTGCAGAATGCTCATATATACACATCAAAAAGTTGCAAGGGACTTATATGTTATTACTTATATAATGTGGGGTGCTTTTGAAATTTTAGAAACTTACTATCATAATCAGAGTATAGTGGAAGGATAAATACAATTCAATTCCTTATTTCACTCTTCCCCCAAACCTCTCTCTCTTTCTCTCTCTACATTTTTTCTCGTCTTTATATTTATTCTTGTATGATTTTCTCCTAATTACAACAGAATGCTCAGATACACATTAAAGAGTTGTTAGCATAACAATGGGCAATGAAGAGAAAAAATAAATAAATAAAAAGAAACAACAGTGCTAATACTGCATACCTGAGTTTCTGTTCAATTAGGAGTATGTTCAATTTATTTCCATGTAAAACATTTCTCATTTTCTTGTAAGAAATTTCAACAAAAAATAGATTTCGTTGCCCTTTATTTCATGGTGTCTAATATTTTTCCTAAAGATAAATCACGACATCCCTATAAGGTAACAACAGATGTACTATTAAAACATGAGTAAAAAAAGAAACCCCTGCAATTAAGGAATGGCCATAGTCAAATAGACCATAATGATCTCTTTTACTATGGAACCAGGTAATTTGTTATGTAAGTGGCACGAACATGTTGATATACAGAAATATGTATAAACCATCAGCGTATTCAATGCATGAAGCCGTTAAACCGGAAATTCAGTAAGAAACAAGTTAGATCAAATATGCCAAAATAAACAAAACATTATATAGCATGTCATCGTAATTGATCAATTTCGATGATCCAACACCACCCTTTCCAATCACTGAGGTTATACAAGTTTTCAAATGCCTTAAACTCATTGCCAGGAAAAGGAGAAAACCTCTTTTGCTGCTTCTTCTGTGGCAAACTCAACATGGCCATATCCCTTGAAAATGCCATGATACGCTGCAAGACGGATGTTGACAATTTCTCCCGCATCTGTGAAAAAGTTCTTCCTGTAGGATTATATAGCTATTAGATAAAGATCAGCTTGGACAATTGTAACAACTTTGTAAGAAGTACGTACACGTCAGTTTCTTCGATAGAAAAGGATAAGTTGCCAGCATATAGTGTTTTTGATCGTGCGTGTTCAAGAGTGCCAGGACTTTGGGCCTGCATCAGAAATTGTTCCAATTTCTCTTCTAATTCTATGGCATATAGTTTATACAAGTGAAACACAACGGAGAAGAGACAAAGAAAAACAAGTTCAAAAGAAATATTACACATATACAAGAGAAAAGAATAAATTTGAAATAGAACATCCAAGAGCGATTAGTGATTATAGATTCTATCCAGATTTGGAAAAATAAGTTCGAAAAGCGACATATAACATCAACGGAATCAGTATCGATTATCTCTGACTTGGTGAATGCTACCATTTCCACATCTGCATCCTGATTGGCCAAGAAAGTTTAGTTAAATGTGGTTTTCTGAAAGATGACAAAAAGGATGTTTTTCTAAAGCAAGCCAACAGCTCCTACCATTCTCGTCCGAGAAACAAATTAAAGGCATGTGCCAATGGAAGCAATCATCCCTTTTTGTCAACCCAAAGTAAATTAAAGCACAAAATCAAAAGAAGTTATGTACCATCCCAGAGATCAGCTTTAGCACCATGCGAAATCAAACTCACATTCTAATACATACACTCTCAGCAAGTATCGCTCGACTATAACATAGTACATATATTAATTGCCATATTTTAAACTAATGTTGTTTTGATCTCTATCCAAATGATATTTGGAAACATCTGCTCGTCAATTTTATCTGCAACAATTATTTTATTCTCTCCCATTGGCATGCACTAAAAGGAACATAAAAATTTCTATGAATTTACATCATTTGATGTGTAACTACAGCAGCACACTGACACAGTAATCATCAACCAAAGTCAGGCAACATCAAATATCGCTAGGTGCATGAAAAATCATATTCTATTATGGGATAAACCATATATCATATGTATTATTTCAGTAAGTGGTATTAACATTTACCTCTGGAGTTCTCGATGGCTGCTCCTCTTCTTCCTCAGAAGTGTCTCCACGGGAACTACACTCCTCAGAACTGCTTTCCTTTGTACTTTGGGTTAGCTGCCAAAAGTAAATAAAGCATGAATTGCCACAAAAAAAGCAAGAAAAAAAAGTTGAAACATCTCAACTTCTACATATAAAATCGTATTATAATGTATTAATCCAATTTCTGGTACTATTAAAGAAGTAATATCCACATTTATCTTCAAAGTTTTGGAAAGTGGCTCACTTCTTCCTCAGAACTGTCCTCTACAGAAGATCCCTCGCCAAAGCTATAACTTATTGTAGAAGCTTGGGTAGGCTGCGCCTATTACGTTCAAGAACAAATTACAAAAACCAGTGATATCATAATATATTATGTACACAATATATTGGAGCTTTTGCGCTTTGTTTCACAGCAATTTGTACATCAGTGGCTGGAGCATATTGCACAAGGTAATCAATCAAAATATAAAATATAGCTGTTATAATGGAGCAAGACATGTAGCTGATATTGGATGTGCATAATAATGTACCTGTAATTTCATTTTTTTCCTTTGAGGCTTTCCGTCCTCAGTTTCCCCATATCTATCATCCTCATTGCCATCTTTATTAAGGTATGCCTCCTGCGTTTGCAAAAGAGGGTAAGTAACAAAATTTTAGGAACACAATATGCCTGCTCTGTTGTTGTTCGATGGTAAAGTGACAAAAAAGGGTCAGCAGCAAAAAGGGAGGGGCAGGCCTGTTTGGATTTCTTCCTTTCATTTGCTGAAATTGACCTTTTTGAAGAAAATACTTCCTTTGTAGGTGTAAATGCTCAAAATTGCACTACACAAGAGAGAATGCTTTATTCAACATTTGATTTTCCTTTTATACATTTCTCAATGGGCTTAAAGCCCATTGGGGCAACATTTCATTTACTAAATAAATATGTGGATACAATGGGCCCAACCATTGGGCTTACAGGAGTTTTATTGGGCCAGTAGCCTGATGGGCTTAACCCGGAAAAGCTTTGGTGGGTCAAGACATTTTCTACACTTACACAGGCCCACTTCTTCTTGATGGGCCGGGGACGACCGGGCCCATAAGGGAGAAGGAAAGGTAAGAATAATGAGTTCATCACCCCTGTCGGGATGACGTGGCTCAACCAATTAATGTGAGGGCTGAGTAATCATTGCGGTTTTTGAAATCAGTGGTCCGGATGGTCTCGATTGGCGAGATGATCAGCTTCAGAATTCTCGTTCCTAGGGATCTGGGTGAAGGTTACTTTTTGAAAACCTTCTGTTTCTTTCATAACGAGTGCACGATATAACTCCATTTTTGGGTCCTTTGTTTCATACTCCCCGTTGATCTGACGGACAACCAGCTGAGAATCACTGTGTAATGCTAAGGACTGAATCTGAAGGCTCTGGGCTATCCTTAGCCCGGAGACGACGGCCTCATACTCTGCCTCATTGTTCGTGGCTGGGAACTGCAATTGTACTGACATATGAAGGCGTGTTCCATCAGGTGTCAAGATCTCCAAGCCAATCCCTGATCCGGAGAAGCAGGATGATCCATCCACAAAGATCTTCCAGGTTTTCTGTTCGTTTTCCTGGTCTGGCTCTTCAGTTTCGCTTTCAAGTAAAAAGTCCGCCACTGTCTGTCCTTTAATGGAAACCCGGGGTATGTATGTCAAATCGTATATGCCCAATTCGATAGCCCATTTAGAAATTCGCCCTGAGAGGTCAGGCTTTGACATTATAACCCGTAGGGGTGTTGCCGTTGGGACGACGATCGGGTGAGCTTCAAAGTAATGCCTCAGCCTTCTTTTTGCATTCACTAGTGACAGAACCAACTTCTCTTGCCTGCTGTATCTGGTCTCTGCCTCAGCTAATGATTTGCTAGTGTAAAACACTGGCATTTGAAGTTTTCCGTCCTCTCTAACGAGGGCGGCGCTGGTTGACGCAGAGGATACTGCTAAGTACAGGTATAAGATTTCATCGGGAATTGGTGTGGACAGAATCGGGGGCACGGTCAAGTACTCTTTTAGACTCACCAGGGCCTCCGATTGCTCTAGACCCCAGATCTCTCCCTTTTTTGCTTTTATTGCCTGAAAGAATGGTCGGCATTGATCAGTGAGTCGTGAAATGAATCTGCTAAGTGCAACAACTCTCCCCGTCAAGACTTGAACGTCTTTGTGTGTTCGGGGCTCCTTCATTTCTATCAGGGCCTTGACTTGCGTCGGGCTGGCCTGAATCCCGGTCCGGTCCACGATGTGCCCGAGGAACTGTCCAGATGATACGCAAAAAGAGCATTTCGCTGGGTTAAGCTTCATGCCGTGTGACCTGAGGGTGGCGAACACTTGACGCAGGTGGACGAGATGGTCTTCGTTCCTTCTACTCTTGACCACAGTGTCATCGATGTAGGCCTCAATTACTGTACCCATCATACCTTTAAAGATCTTGTTGACCAGTCTCTGGAAAGTGGCACCCGCATTTTTCAGTCCGAAAGGCATAACTCTAAAGCAGTATGTGCCTGACTCAGTAATGAAGGAGGTCTTTTCCTCATCCATTAGGTTCATTTTTATATGGTTGTAACCTGAATACCCATCCAGAAAGGTCAGACGATCGTATCCAGCGGTAGCATCAACCATCTGGTCAATCTTTGGCAGTGGAAAGCTGTCTTTCGGGCATGCCTTGTTCAGATCGGTGAAGTCAACAAAAACCCTCCATTTGCCGTTCTTCTTCTACACTACCACTACGTTGGCAAGCCATTCGGGATATCTGACTTCTTTGATGAAGCCTGCTTGGAGCAACCTGGATACTTCATCCGCTATAATTTGGTTCCGATGTGCCCCCATGCGCCTTTGCTTTTGCCTGATAGGTCTGACATTCGGGTCAACCCGTAATGAGTGCTGTGAAACTTCGGGGTCGATCCCCGGCATGTCCGTATGCTCCCATGCGAAGACATCACAGTTTTCCTGCAGTAACTGTGTTAGTTCCTTAAATTCAGGATCGGTGAGATTTGTACCTGCAAAGGTGACTTTTCCCGAGCTATCGGGCACAACGCAGATCTGCTGCAACGGTTCAACCACCAGTGGGGGGCCCGGGTCCCCTTCCTTTAATTGCTATTTGGAGCCTGAGCTCTGCTCCTTGGAGCGGAATGCCACTGGGGCCTTCACCTTCTGGATCTCTTTCAGGGTGATCGCATAGCATTCCTTGGCTGCCACTTGGTCGCCTTTGATATCAATTGTACCTGTACCGTCGGGGCATAAACATCTCATGATTTGGTGAAGAGTCGAAGGCACACCTTGCATTCGGTGAATCCATCCCCTCCCCATGAGTAAATTGTACGAAGGTTTGGCATCGACTACAATGAATGTCTCGTTTAGGGTCCTCTGAGCGGCAGATACCGGTAGCTGAACTTCTCCGATCGGTTCAATTTGCCTTCCGTCAAAACCTGCGATGGGGCACCGGGATGCCAGAACTTCTGACGGATCGATCTCGAGCTTTTCAAAAGCCCATTTGGTGATGATGTTGGCGCTGCTCCCAGGATCGATCATGACTTTTTTCACAAGACAGTTGGCCACCATCAAGGTCACGACCAGAGGGTCTTTGTGCGGGGTTTGGACACTCCGAAGGTCTGACACCGAGAAGGTGATCTGCGTTTCCCTTGCTTTGTGTTGGGCATCACTGACCTCGTTGACTCTTCGCATCTTTTGGGCTCTCCGCATGTGGCTCCGGTGTGACCCTTCGGTTGCCTTGGATGGGGGGCCGCCATGTATCATATTAATCACCCTGACCAGCTGTGCATCTGAGGGTTTCCGAGGGGCACTGAGGGCACGTTGATCATTTGTCCTCGGTCTGTCCCGTTGGACGTAATCTCGGAGTTCCCCGCGAAGTAGTAACGCCTCCACCTGTTGCCTTAGGTTGCGGCATTCATTCGTGATGTGCCCGAAATCACCGTGGAAAGCACAATGTTTTGACTTGTCCCTCTGGTCGAGTGGCTGTCTCATGACCGGGGGTTGCTGGAAGATCCCTTTGGCTTTGTTCTCTTGGTAGAGTTTAGCAAGGCTAACCTTTAGGGGTGTCAGGCTTTCGTCGAACCTGGGGCGTTTGAACGGTTTAGGGATTGACGATCCTGGTGGGGCTGAGGATCCCGGTGGAGTTGCTCGCTTGCGATCGGTCGATCGATCCTTGGACTGAATCTGAAGATCGACGAAGGCTGACCTCCTTTGCCGGATAGTCTCCTCTTCCTCAATTCTCAAGTATCCCTGGGCCCTGGAGTTTAGCTCTCCAATGCCCGATGGAGGGCGCTTTACCAAAGACTGATGGAGCTTGGTTCCTGGAATGAGAGCCATCCTGAATGCCTCAACCGCCGAATGCTGGTCGCAGTTATCCACAGAAGAGGATTCAATGTTGAAGCGGGATAGAAAACTTTTCAATGACTCCCCCTTCTCCTGGATCATGGTGAAGAGGCAGGATATGGTCTTCTTTTGTCTTTTGTTTCCATAATACTGGGCAATGAAGAGCCTGGTCAATTGTTGTCAGCTGCCAATGGATCGGGGTGGCTGCTTCCTAAACCACAATAGAGCGGCGTCAGCAAGGCTTGTAGAGAATACTTTGCAAAGCAGGGACTCGTTCTCAGCGTACATGGTCATCTTCTGATGGATCTGGTATATGTGCTCCTCGGGATCCCTTGTGCCATCGTAAGGGGTGAATTGGGGCATAACGAACTTCTTTGGAAAGGGCTCTTGTGTTATCTCGTGAACGAAGGGTGACTGTACCAATTCAGTGGACGCCTGGATGGCCATGTCATCAGTGGATCGGGACCTCAAGTCCCCGAGGAATTTTCTTTGGAATTCATCCATCATCGCTTGAAGCTTCTGGGGGGTTATGGACTCGTCGGCTGCTGGAGCCTTTTCCGAGCGCTGAGAAGACTCGACATGCTCCTCAGGTTTGTCGCTGCCCTGCTGGTTTAGAGAATGGCCGACTGCCGCCACAGGAGGGTCATCTGCGACTATTGGCGGAACAGCAGGCTGTGGAATCAACCTGGCCATGAGCTCTGCATTCTGCCTTTCCAAGGCCATGCTACGTTCCTCAGCAGCTGCCAAGCGTCGAAGAACTTGCTCCATGGAACCCTCTGCACGACTATCCACAGCGGGTTGAATGTCCGCCTGCGAACGAGTGATTGGCATCTCTGCAGTGGGTTGGCCTTTGTTTGACAAACAGACTCAGCTTTTTGAAATGGGAAGAAGGAGGCGATTTTTCAGATCCCGAATGACAGATTTGAAAAGCCGCGACTCCGTTAGTGTGACTTCCCACAGACGGCGCCAATGTGTAAATGCTCAAAATTGCACTACACAAGAGAGAATGCTTTATTCAACATTTGATTTTCCTTTTATACATTTCTCAATGGGCTTAAAGCCCATTGGGGCAACATTTCATTTACTAAATAAATACGTGGATACAATGGGCCCAACCATTGGGCTTATAGGAGTTTTATTGGGCCAGTAGCCTGATGGGCTTAACCCGGAAAAGCTTTGGTGGGTCAAGACATTTTCTACACTTACAGTAGGAACCTGCAAAATAAGATGAAAACACTTAAGAGTTTCGTAGAGAAACACAGAACATCAAAGACAAGGTAGCAGCAATCAACTGAAAATGTATCTTAGTTAACTCCGCGACATAGGTCCATAGGATTTCGCTAACCTACCCAATCTTAAGGTTAGTACTCTTCCAATTTTCAGTCCAACAAAGTTTGACCTCGTTGATTTAAGTTGCACGTCATTAAAACATATAAATATCTCTTTCAATTCCTAAAAAAGACGCAAGTCTACCCAAATTTTTTCATGGGGGAGGACTATTGAGCCTTGGAAAAAGTGAAGGGGAATGAGAACTACGGAAAAATTGTATGAATGTCAATGCTTAAAGATTGAAGAAATGATTGATGGAGTTCAGGTGTCTTTCCTTATGGACCTCCTGACAACGGAAGTACTGGCATTTTTAGCAATGAATTGAGCAACAACAAGCTTAGTAAAAATCGCTGGACACTCGATCCAGCCATCTTTGGGGATGGTGGTGGAGTGATTAAGGTGGTGACTAAGGTATATATATAGCAGAGACCAATTAATCTGAATGACTGAGACTCAGTGGTAAAGGTCATTCTCAAGGTACAAATGACAAGCATAGTACAATCACTATTTGACAGAGGAACCCTTCTATTTAGTAGCTGCAGTAAAGCTCCATATAGTCGAGGACAACATCCCTACCTATTCTTCTTCGGAGTCACTAGAACAGGAGCTATCAGTAGATATGATATGCCCGGATAAAGTTAATTTAGATAAATTACAGAATTCCGCAACTAAGACTATTTGAATAATGTAACCTAGTACAACAAAGTTGGAACATATATTGGAGCGAAAAATATGCAGGAAATGGAATTAGCATCCAGAAATAAAGAAACACACCTTGTTATCATCAGAAACACTATGCCGAGAGCTGTCAATGGTTTCAGTTCCTCTCTTGGATTCCGACATTGGAACATCCTTTGGAGCAAAAGCTGGTAAATTTTGACTTTCAGAAGTTACCTTTGCATGATTTTCCTGAAATTAACCCGGCATCCGTTGAGTTAAATGTTAAGCTCAAAACAGAAAAAATGTCATATCCTTATTCCTATTTTAAAAATATAGATTGTGCATTTCCCAATGCTGACAGACTATAAAAACCATCAGGGTAGATAGAATTTTTTGGATATATGTAGTAATACCCAATAAAATATCTGGCTAAATTTCAATGGTTAGCACTAGCTTGTGGCATTTTTTTTCCCTTGTGTGGCTGGTGTTACTGTTTCACACACAGAGTATCGATATATCATCTCAGTAAATTAAAAAAAAAAAGTGAAAAAACAATTACCTTTTGCTGCATGTTGAGCATTAGATAAAAATCAAAACATAGACAAAGATAGCTCATGGACCCTTTGAGAATATAATAATCTTGAAAATATACTACTTATGAATATAATAATGACAATAAAAATGATAATAATAATAATAATAATCTAGAACATATACGCTTTATCAGAACCCTCTTCCTAAACCCAAAATGGTATCAAAGAGTTTTGAATAGCATATATATATATGATTGATATAGGAGGTACCCAAACAAATTTGGGAAAAAGTTCACCACGCATTTATTCCCTCTTCCTAAACCCAAAATTATCAATTAACCAACCATATACCTTACACAGTCATAATAAAGATTATTTACATCAAAAATTTTAAAATAAATAAATAAATTTGTCACTAATTTGACAAATAAACTCACCAATGAACAAAATCAATAAAATAAACTAGAGAAATAACATAATAATCATCAACACAAATTATTAATTACACAAGCTACAACAAATCCCTAGAAATAAGGGTTTTCAAAATAAACCCAACACTGATGAGTTGAAAAATAAGAGAATATAGAACTAAAATGCAAACCCTGAGACCTTAAAATCTGAAGGTGAGGTGTGCTCAGAATTTTACTTGTTTCTTCCTTGGTATCAACCTAAATAAATAAAAGGGTAATTTGCATTGACAACCCCTGAGGTTAGGGTCAATGGCAATCAGATTACGGTCAATATTTTTTTGGCACTCACACCCCCTAAGGTTTCAACTTCGTTGCAATGACACCCCCTAGGCTGGTGAAATGACTAAAATGTCCCTTTAATTGTTTCACTTATTACATAACGGTAATATAAAAATTAACGGTTCGGTTCCGGTTCTCATTTTTAAAGAATCAAAAGTAAATTTTTATTTGGATCAAAATTAACAGTTCGGTTCCGGTTCTCATTTTTAAAGAACCGAAAGTAAATTTTTATTTGGATCAAAATTAACGGTTTGGTTCCGATACTTTTGGTTCTTTAAAAATAAGGACCGGAACCGAACCGTTAATTTTGATTCAAATATTAATATATTCACGATGCGGTTCGCTTTTGATTCCGACCGAAACCGGAATCAAACCGATACTTTCGGTTCTTTAAAAATGAGAACAGGAACCGAACCGTTAATTTTGATTAAAATATTTTAATAAAGTATCGGTTCGATTCCGATTTCGGTCACTATCGTGGGACATGTGTCGCCATCGTGGCCATTGAAATAGCTCTACAGAGAGTTGGAGAAGATCCGTTATCTTGACTAATGACTCTGAGGCTTGTCCACTTAAACTTCAGTCACACTTTTTATATATTTTTTAGAATTTTATATATTTTTTAGAATTTTATATGTTTTTTGAATTTTATATATTTGTTTCGAATTTTATATGTTTTTTTAAAATTTTATATATTGTTTCAAATTTTATATATATTTTTGAATTTTATATTTTTTTTTCAAATTTTATATATTTTTTACAAATTATATATATATTTTCGTAATTATATATACAAATTATATTATAAAGAAAAAAAATTAAATTATAATTTTTGTAATATATATATATATATATATATATATATTGTAATGAGGGGTGAAAGTGTAATTAATAATTTTAGAGGGGTGAAGTGTTTGGGCATATGGATAATTTCACACTTTATATATTACCATAATATAATAAATGAAACAGACATTCTAGTCATTTCACCAGGGGCGTCATTGCAACGAAGTTGAAACCTCAGGGGATGTGTGCCAAAAACATGTTGACCGTAATCTGATTACCATTGACCATAACATCAGGGGTGTCAATGCAAATTACCCTAAATAAAATGAACATTTGAATAACCAGACACAGTCGGAGCCTTCAATTTTTCGCAACTTTGAGCGCCTAAACCATCAAACATAACTTTAATCAACTAATTTTTGATAATTAACACTAACAAGTAATTAATCAATGAATGAACACTACACCTTTTTCTGAGCCTTCTTCGCCAAATACTCCCCAACCTCCTCCTCCTCCTCCGAAACTTTCTTCGACGAGACCGAATGCCGTCGGTCACGGCTCCGGCTCCGGCTCCGGCTTCTCTCTCGCGACGATTCACGGCTGTCTGACTCGGATTCTGAGGCTGAGTCAGTCTCCGAGTCATCTTGTCTTCGCTTCGAGGATGCCTCTCTTTTGTGCTTCCCCATTGTAGAAAGAATCTATATGTGCGTGTGTTTGTGTGTGTGTATGCGTGTGTGTGTGTGAGAGAGAGATAGAGAGAGAAATGCTGAAAAAATTTTGTTTGTAGTGAGAGCTTGAAGTGGATCAATGCGAAGGTATTAAGAAGGGGAATTAGGTGAGCAAAACGAAAAACAACATAAGAGTGTTGGTACAGGAAATTTTGTGAGCTATTGATACATACAGAAAAGCAAAAGCAAAAGCATCGGGTCCGTTTGGATACCCTGTTTTTTATTTTTGTTTTTTTTTTTTACTGTTCACAAGACTAAAAAAAAAAAAAGTTTGGCAAACGCGTTTACTGTTCACTATTTTTTCCCCAAGAAAACTGTTTTCTGTGAATAGTGTGTAAAAGTGATGAAAACACCAAATACAACTTTTAGTTGTTTTTTGAGTTTTTTCACTGTTTAGGTGGTAAAAACAATGAAAACACCAAATTCATAAAATACAATTTTCACCAAATAAAAGTGGTGAAAACACCTTCATCCAAACGCTTTTTTGTTTTTAGTTTTTTCCTGAAAAAACAAAGACAAATACAAAAACAGTTTTTATGTTTGAAGACAGAAAACAAATACAAAAAACAGGCTTTCCAAACGCACCCATCGTGATTCGTGAGTCGTGAAGCTTCTAAAAAAAAAGAGAGTGTACCGCACCAAAAAGCAGATGGAAGGCTAGTAATGTTTAGTAAGTGTAACAAGTGTATGGGGGTGATTAATTAATTAATTTATTTGGTTATTTAATGAATCTAAAATAAATAATCTTATTATAGATTGGGGTAGGGTTAAATTTGTTAAAGAAGATTTAACAAAAATAAAAATTGAAATAGTTGTGGCTTAAATTTTGTTATTTTATTAATTGTTTTTATAAAAAATAAGACGTTAAAGATATTCATCAACGGTTAGACTTCACCAAATCAGGGATGATAATTTAACCGGATCCGGTCAGGTTCCACACCGCTTCACTTTTAATGGGGCGGATTTGGTAAGCTTATAAAAGTATTTGGGATGGATTTGGTATTAAAAATCAAAACCTAAAACGGCCGGTTCGGGTTTTGTGTAAAACTCGCTCCGAACTCGAACCTTTTAAAAATATATTCAAATTTAATATTTTATTTTTTAATATATCTTTTTAAGCTAGATTTATAATATCTTTTTAAGTTATAATAGGAAAAATAAGTATTTTGCACGTGATTAAAAATTTATTATAAATGGAAAGGTTTTAAGAAAATATTGATGTATCATTTTGTTGAAAATATACATAATGTATATTTTTAGACTTTTATTTTATTAATAATAAAATTTATCAAATAATAACAATAAGAGAGAGAATATAATAAGAGAAGCACTTTTTTTCATGCCAAATAAATGATTCTAAGAGCAAAAAAAATTTGGATTAGTTTTATAACACGTTTCACCAATGCAAAAATTCTATGCAAGAAACTGTTATGTCCAAAAACAATTTAACTAAAAGAGAAAATTAAAAATAATAATAATATCAATTATGGAGCCTCAATCTTTGACGAAGAATTCGTTTTTTTTCCACCGCTTTCCGAAGAAAACCAAGTATATTACATAATAAATCTATTAGTATATAAATTATATTTAAATAATAACAAAAATACACATATACGTTACCTATATATGTAAGAACACAACATACACACGTACTTTACAATTTGTATGTATACTAATCAATTGGTGTATAGAAAAGAAAAGTAATAAAATTAGTGAACATTAAGATCACCAGTTTATTACCAGAATAAAGTTGTTTACGCAATCAACCTCCTTCCAATGTTAGATAAAATTTGTACAATGACAAATAAAAACCACAAATTGAGTATTACTAAAAATTAAAAGTTAAGTTCAAAATATGTAAATATCGATGGTAACATGTTGGAACCCATTTGTTCCGACGAGGAGGTAATGGTATTAGTGTTTTTTTAACAGGGTGGTAATGATTTTTGCCAAACTCATCCTAAACCCGACCCCGTTGTCATCCCTCCAAAATCCAAACCAAACTAATACAGATAAAATTTTATTGTGTAAACCTATCTCAATTATACCAAATTAAAATATCTCAATTATTTGTCTAAAAACAATTTTATTTCACCAATCCTTTTTTAGGAGGGAATAGATTGTCTTGAAATTATTCTTGTTTAAATTTCATTAATTTTTTTAAGAAAAAGATAAAACAATACAAAGTAATTTGTGTAATTGTCACCATAAAATGAAAATAGACGTAAATCAGCGATAATGTGACATGTATGGTCATATTTTATTTGTGTATTATTGTGAAGAAAACACAACTATGAAAATATAAGTAAATAAGTGATAAGGTGACATGTATCCTCAAATTTTATTAATGTATTATTTTAAAGAAAACAGACAAGGTATTAAAGTTATTCATTAATGAACTTCACAAAACTAAAATTGTTGGAAGTTTATTACAACTGATGAAACTATTTCAATTATTTATTTAAAATTATTCATTTCCTTTATTATTTAAGGATGAAATAGCTCAACTTGAAATTATTCTCATTCAAAATTTATAATTTTATTACATAGTTAAATAATAAGACAATATAATAAAAGGTAATTCCTGAACTCTCACCCAAAAATAGATCCAAACGACAATAGTTGGACATGTTTGATAGGTTTAGATGGACTTTACAATCCGGGCCATCTGCCTTTATAGGAAGCAACAACCCGATCCAAAAGACCAATGTTAGGGGAAGTCGTAGTCCCTAATTCTTGTCAGGACAACTCCATTATTGGGTGTTTCAACTGCCATGGCAAGGGACACATTGCATCGTGTTGTCCCCATCGCACCCTAGCTCTAAGTAAAGAGACAGATGAACCCTCTGCTAAAGAAAATGTTGACCAAGTAATTGACCCTTTAAAGGATCCCAACTATTCTGAAGAAGAAAATGATGAAGATTGGGACAATGATGAGACTTCCATCAATGTCATGAGGTGTATCTTGTCTACCCCTGTAGGAAAAGATGATTGGAAGAGAACTAGCATTTTTCACACTTTTGTTAAATGTGGTGATAAAGTTTGCAAAATTGTGATTGATGGAGGAAGTACTTTGAATGTAATTTCAGAATTAGGAGTAGCGAGAATGAAACTGAAGCCAGAACCACATCTGACTCCGTATAGAGTAGCTTGGGTCAACAAAACTTCCTTACTAGTTTCAGAGAGATGCCTAGTCCCTATCCAATTGGGTGATTATTCTAAAAAGATCTGGTGTGACGTCCTCCCTATGCTATGGACGTAGCCCATGTACTTCTTGGTCGCCCTCGGATCTTTGATTTAGATGTGACTGACTAGTCGCGGGAGAGAAAATACCCACATTTTTAAGCATAATGAGAAACCTCTCATGTTAAGACTAGCAAAGCCCACAGAAAAGGAAAAAGAATCCCGACATAGGTCTTTATCTCAGCCTGCTCAGAAACATCTCCACATTTTGAACAGAAGAGAGTTTGAAGAGGAAGGCAAAGAATCTGGACTGATGATAACATTAGTTACTAAGGAGGTTCCTCTGAATTCATCTGACAGACCAGTAGTTTTATCACTTGAGGTCACAAAACTACTAGAATAATTTCATGATGTCACTCTAGCTGAGCTACTAGATGAATTGCCTCCGTTGAGAAATATTCAGCATGCAATTGATTGTTTCCCTGGATCCCAATTGCTAAATCTTCCACATTATAGAATGAACCCGAAAGAGCGTACTGAATTACAACAGCAAGTAGAGGGGCTCGTACATAATGGCTTTATTAGAAATAGCCTCAGGCCATGTGTCGTTCCTGCCCTTTTAACCCCAAAGAAAGATGGTTCATGGAGAATGTGCATTGATAGTCGTGCCATTAACAAGATCACTATTAAGTACGGATTTCCTATACCGCGACTTGATGATATGTTAGACTTAATGGCGGGTTCTCGATGGTTTTCCAAAATTGACTTGCTTAGCGGCTACCATCAAATCCGCATAAGACAAGGTGACGAGTGGAAAACTGCCTTCAAAACTCAAGATGGAATGTATGAATGGTTAGTTATGCCCTTTGGATTATCAAATGCCCCTAGTACATTTATGAGGGTAATGCCTCTAGTTTTACGTCCATTCATTGGGAAATTCAGCACTTATTAACTTATTGTTTTCCATCTCTATACTTTATACATTGAGAAAGTCCATGAAATTATTTCACTCATTCATTTAAAAATATTGGATAATGATTTTATTTTTTATAGAAGAGAGAGAGAGAGGGACTCCGATTGGAATTTCATTAATATATTATTATTCTTAAAAAAAAAAACTAATACTTCTACCAACAAACCAATCTGTGAATTATGTCAGTTATTACTTTTAGACTACTTTATTTATCTTTTCAAAAAAACTAATACTCCAATTTATTCAATTTGAGGCGTACCGACTTGAGTAAATCAAACCAAGCAAACAAAAGTATATCTCATTTATTCTCCTAAAATATTTATTTTATTTTGCTTTTATAAAGATAAATTTTTCAGTTAAAAAACAAACAACAAGTACAAAATTATTAGTAAGAGTTGCACAAGAGATTATAAACACATTTATTCGTTAAAACTTTGTAGATTCATTTTATTTTACTTTTTTTCTGAGAGCATAAATGGCATTTATTTCAAACGATATTTGTGGAAAGGAAAGAAAAAGTACTATTAAAATTCACAATAGATATATACACTCATATATAACTCACCTTCTTACATAAAAATCTCTGCAAAATTTACGTTTTTGCAAGATAGTGTACTCTACTGAAAAATAATTAACTCTCTTAATCAGAATGATCTTTTTCCTGAGTCTGTTGCTTTAGATCAACCTTATCCCTTGATTATTTGGATATGTCCTGGTTGGGCCTTCATAGAGTTGGATCATTTACAACATGCCTTAACTTTCTTTACATTGAGCCTGATCTTTTTAATCCAGTTTTATTTTCCTTACTAACTCAACTTGTCCTTAGCCCAACCCATACTATTTTGGACCCAAACATCTTTAGCCAGGTTCAGGTGACCGCATTCGCCACATCACCCCCAAACATTCTCTCTTTAATGCCAAGTGTTTACTGCTCTCCAAATGTGGCTAGCTATTTCTATTTTAGCTAGCCACATAAGCCAATATTGCTAGCATTATTGTTTGGCTAGTGAAGTTATGGTGTGGAGCAGGAGCATTGGCTAGCTATTTTATAATTTTTTTAATTTAATTTATTAATAACTATATTTGTTTGTGCACTTGGTGAGCTGTATATTAAAATGCTACCAACATTTTTGTCCCATAACGGTAACAGGTGTCACAAGCTGTATCTGCCCAAATCATGCCACAAAGCATTGGCTCTCCAGATCTCTTCGCCGCCTCCACCACCGCCTCATCTTCGCCGCGCCGCTCAGTCCTTCAGTACCGGCCATCCACTTCCTAATAGCTACACCAAAAACTCCTTCACCAGTACTCATCTCCTTCTCACTCAACTTATATATATATACATATATATTTGTGTGTATATACGTGTTTGTATATAATTTTTGCTCCAATTTCTTTGATTTTCATGTGTCATGTGTGTGTATAAATTTTGCCCCAATTTCTTTGATTTTCATGTCTGATTTGTGTGTATAAATTTTCCCCCAATTTCATTGATTTTCATGTCTGATTTGGGTATATATAATTTTTGCCCTAATTTATGTGATTTTTCATGTCTGATGTGTGTATATAGAATTTTTGCCCCAATGTTTTTGATTTTCATGTGTGATGTGTGTATGTGGGTGTGTGTATATATATATATATATATATATATATATATATATAGATCTGTATGTTTGTAGATAGCCCAACTGATTCCCTCCAATTTGCCTCGCCAAAGGACTCGCCAAATTTGGCGAGTCCGGTTGCCAGGTTACGTGTGGGGACCACCTTTGGCTAGCTGCACTCCATACATCCTTGCTCACCAAACTGCCTTACCAGCTAGCTAAATGGGTTGCACTCCGGCTGCTCTTAGACAATTTAGGGTTATGGCTGCAAATGGAACGAGCTGTTGAACAACTTAGGCTTTGGCTCGTTAAGGCTCGGATTCGTTCGTTAAGTAAACAAGACGAATTTGATTATAATTTTCAGGCTCGTTTGTTAAACGAGCCGAGCTTGAGCAATGATGAGCTCGGGTCACATAATAGATAAAAATTATTATCTAACTTAAAATTGTCTGAAATTTCAATAAAACTATATCAATTGCCAACACGAGAGAAAAAGAGGGAACAAAAATAAATTGAAAACCAAAATACAAATATATATATATATATAACTAAATAAAAATATATATTACAGTTACAAAGCGGCATAATAAAGTAATTACATGCCGAATCAGTGAAAACGCAATATCAAAGATTCAAAACCATCTAATTCAATTATTGAGAAATATCATTACATATATTGGATTCCTCTATAAAATAATTGTCAATAAATTTATCTTATTGCTACATTTGATATACTGGGTTATAACCCGTAGTCAATTTTTTTTAAAAAATAGGATAAGCGTCAATTGTTTTTTATTTAATTTATTTCTTGCCAAATTATATATATTCAACTAGCCATATATTATTCTTTTACATTATGTTAGCATTAGATTAATCGTATACTATTTTCGTTGACATTATTAACATAATATAAAAGCTGAAAAAAGAAATCATAAAGATGATGCAAAAAGAATCTACTCATAAACAAGAAGTCTTCAAGACACCATGAAAATAATAAAAGTTTTTTCAATGTTATAATAAATACGCATTAAATTATCATAGTTCAAAGGTACAAGTTAAAAGTTGTATATTTAATTATCTTAATATATACATATATTGTGTAAACAGTGGTGGTTTTTATTGGAATAACTTTTAAAAGGTGCAACTTAAACATATTGTGAGTATTTTAAACTTAAATAATAAATTATTAAACATTAATTAAAATGTATGTAAAAATTAAAGTTAATATGTGACATCAGGTTCTATAAATGTTTTTATGAAAAAAGTGAATTCACAAATACTCAAAATGAAATATATTAGGACATGAATATAATTATGGGAGTGAAGCAAAAATAATTTGATAGGTCCAAATCGTGTTGAATAGAAGATGTTAATATTAATAAATTACCACGATCTAGTTTTACCCCTCTTCGCAAGTACACGAGTAACATATAGTATAACTGGGTAGAGAGGGTTATCGAACCACTGAGGCTAAATATGTATTTCAAATTTCAGCAAAATAATAGAATTAAATTGTTTCAAAAAGTTTATTTTGTTTGATTGGTTTGGATTATCAACTAATAAAACTCAATTAAATTAAAGCAATAATTGAAATTGTTATTTTTCAAGATAAAGAAAGTCTAGGGTTTACCAACTCCACCACTAGCCTCATAATATAGACTTTATTCATTCAATTTCATGAGGGAGATACATCACATGTGAATCAGATTAGTAACACTACAAGTAGTTGCCTAATCCCTAAATAGATATAATCAATTAGATTCACTACAACTCATCTTCGAATCAAGTATGGTTAGTGCATGCATCTATTTTAAAACTACTCCTACGATGCAAGAAATTAAAATCATGTCTATATCATCTTGTCTTAGCCTGAATTGTGTAAATCAAGACTTTATCATATCCATGAAGAACCATCGTGTAGAAACCATTATTTAAACTTCAGAGTCCAAGCTCTTAGTGAGAAAACATAATTGATTAAGATAAAAAAACAATTCATTCTAAGACAACAAGAGAATTAATGTAGAATATTATATAATAAATTAATTTCGTTCATTGACTACACAATCATCACATGTGTGTTATTTAGCTTCCCCTTTTTTGCAATTGAAATAAATAAAATGTCTAATTACTCGACTATATACCGATTTAGCCGCTCATGGTAGGAGAAGACTGCATCATAGATGTAGAGATCGCCTCCATGATTGACTTACACCGTTCTTCTAGGTCTTCAATGGTAGAGAGAGACACTCTTCTTGAAAGAGAAAAGATTCTCAGAGAAATTGGAGCATAGCCTCCTCTCTACGTGAGATCATATATTTATAGACAAAGGAAGCTTTAATTATGGCTTGTACTTTCTTGGCCTTCAAGTTTACTTTGTGTGAGGACCACTCAATAATTATTTTCCCTATTGTGCTCTTATCCTTCCTTGAATTGGAGTATGTGTAAATATTGTCGTCTGCAGAGCATGTGAATAGATATGGTCATTTCTTTTGCGATTGGTTGTGTGTCATTGTGATTGATAGGGAAGGCTTTCGTGCGATTGATCGGGGATATGTGCAATGGATCATAAGTCATCTGCTGCGATCGATCTTGGCTACCTTGCAATCGATCGTAAACCGCTAAATTGGTCTTTTCCCCGTTTATGCTTCCTTGTGTTTTGTTTGCTTGTAATGGTTTCTTGAAGCAGTCTTGGACCAATTTCGATAATAGAGTGGATCCATGTTCCATAATTCGTGGCTTGAGTCGGCTTTTCGATTAATTTACCAAAATTAGCTCGTAAATCCGTTACTGTTTTTGAAACATGCTTATACACACAAAAGGAGTAAAAATACCAAGATAGTAGAATAAAAGGACAAACAAAGTACTTTTAGGGGCCTAGAACGTACAACATTTGGCTCCTATGACAATTCCACTTATTGAAAAATCATTTTATGTAGATCTTTAAAAGAGGAGCAAAATGTGAAATTAGAGAAGTGATTGTCATTGTACATTATTTATTCTTTCAATTCTAATCTTTGTGATAAATATTACTGATGCGGTCCAACTAGGGTTTAAAAATAATGGTTAAGAGTAGACCCTTGAAATGACCTAGTTTTATCGTTCGCAAGTGCACGAATTGTATTATAGTATATCACAGCTTGAGAACAAGAATATCGAACCCACAGAGACTTGGATTTATTCACTTCAGTATCCTAATAATACTGAATTATTTAAAATGGTTTGTTTGGTTTGAAATATATTTTAAAGTTAAACTATCTAAAAACAAGAATTCAATTGATTTGTGATTCAAGGTAGAGAAAAAACTAGGATTTTCACAACTTCACCACTAACCTCATAATGTAGTTATTCATTCATTCAATCATAAACAGGCGATACATCACATGTGAATTAGATTAAAGTTGTAATGTCACGCCCCGTTATTCCTAAGACTCCAATCAGGGGAATTAGTGAATCCCGAGGTATGACGTCACATAAAACGACCAATAGAATCAACGATAACGAGAAGATACATGGAATAAGAATGAAAACAAGGCATTCCATGCCACCTGAGTGATGGAAACTCAATAATAAATTCTAACAAAAATCTGGCAGAGTTCTATTTGTAAATGGAACATTCGGACAACTCAAAATCAACACAATAGAACAACCTACCCATAATAACAAAAATAAAACCAATGGCACGCAACCCAATATTTTAGAAACCAATTAGGGTCGAGATAATGGAAAGAAAACCATCGCTACCTCTACACAACCCTTCCTAAAACCAACCGAGCCACCAAGCTTAAATAAGAATACATAAAACTCAATGGTAGTACCAAATAGATACAATGACACCCCAAAATAATAAATACATGGACTGAAGATACAACACAAGGGAATCTGCCAACAACCTGGCTCCCAAGAGAATAAAAGAATACACAAGAATGACTACGGAAGGAGGAACAAAACTACCATCCCAAATCACCCGTATCATCGCCCCTGAATAAGCCGTGCTGCATCCACCTGCAAACCTGTAACCTGTTGTGGGGGTGAGCAAAATCACGCGCTCACCATAATATCAAAACATCACACTAATAGTCGTCTAGAAAAGGCTAACCATCTCGTGTGCATGCATCTATCCTAGGTCGGTCAGTTGTCTCATGTGGCACCCACACCAAACAGAGACCCCAAAGTAATCTCATCACTAACCTCAAGTACATTACGGATAACATAAGAACTACAGATCAACGAAAATATAAACAACACATGTATACTTATATATATATATACATAAAACGTCCTATAAATAAGTAAGCATGTCACCTAGGCCTATAGACAACCAATCTGAATTTCACTCTCATTTAGAGATACAACAAGGACTAACTATCTACTATACCGTACACCTAGCACGCTACTCAAGGTTCCTAGGAGGTAAATAGATCACTCACTAGGACTACCGAAAGTAAATCATCATAACCATGCCCATAACTCGATCATCGCTCAAAACTAGCATCGCTATCAAATCATTCCTAGAGAGAAAGTTGATCTCACATTTTTTATCTTTAATTCAGTTCTTCTACTTACAATAACCAGTGAACCAACCCGTTCACTCGAAGAAACATAAAAAGGGAAAATACTATCCCCACACCAGATTTGGTAACCAACCAAACTATCTCTAACTCACACTACCTATCTAGGCACTAGAAAAGGGTTATTGGAGTCATTTAGTCCCAAATAGATGCCATAGTCCTCGGGTTTTTAAAGAAAAATGTTGAACCCCGAAGGATTCAACCGATTTTTAAGAAAAAGTTAGGGCCCGGTCAAATCTGTTTAGTTCCAACGTCTCCGAACCCAACCGAAACAACAGGAATCGCACTAGGTGTGCATAACCCAACATCACAAGTCCGAGCTCAAACCCAAGGAATAATTATAGCAGTAAGAAGAACTACTAGAGTTCAAAATGACAACCATTTTAAAATCACTTTTAAACTTCTTTCAAATCTGGTCCTAAGACCTTCAACATTTATTTAAAAATTTATTAAAATAATCCCGTAATAATGCCCAAATAAAACCGGGCACAGGAAGGAATCCCAGACAACAAGCTAGGAGGAACCTAGATTTATTGACCTCTAACGATGCCGAGATCTCGAAAATACCATCGAGATTTCTAGAACAGGGGGCAACTTGTGCCCTAATTCACCGATTTTTACAAAACAATTTCAAATGAAATTTTCTGAAATTTCTTTCAAAAACAGATTTCTACCGATACTCCCGGTACTGAGAATTCAAAACATATTTTATAAAATAGGTATTTAAACTTCCGTCTTTCCAAAAATAGTTAATAAGTCTCGGGGTAAACGAAGAACACGTTTTATAAAAATCCCCAAGCTTTAAGTTTTCAAAACTTTGATTATTTGACTCCAAAGATCCGAACCATAACTGAGGATTCAAGAACGGGACAAACCATGCCCTGAATTCACTAACTTCACAAGAGTACTTACGGAAAGATATTTTCAATAAACATGGCAAAGAACCATCTATAACTCATACACTGTCAAAGTGGGAGAATGAGCGATAAGCTCAAAATTACAAAAGCCAAAGGGGACAGGGTCAAACTAATGAGCTCTATCCGACCCTTACCCGAACAATACTCCACACTACTGGAGAGGTCTATCAATCATCCTGTAATGATATTAATCACCAATCACAAAGGCCTATGTGGCCAAGATCACAATTTCAACTAAGTCTCAATATATTGTTACCCAGCTCAACTAGAGCCTAACATACGGAGAACCCTTACGCCCCAAGGTCACTTTCACTTAGTTTTTCCACAAATACCAAAGATAATCGCCAACCGTGGCTTCTTAATATTCCCTTTTCACTTTTCACCTTTTAACTTTAAGTTTTCACGGTTTCCTTTACACTAGGAAATTCACAATTGTCATTGTAATTTAACCATGGTTAAAATATCACTCACAAACACCACGCCCTAGCGCCCAAGAGAATAATACAAATCTCTAATTAAAATTCAGACATAACCGCTCAATATCAATAAGCAATAATAAACAGATAATCTCAACAGCAATATCCATGCAATGCCAATGCTCATGACCATGCAAATGCAACTCAAGTGCAACCCTGTCTATATGAGGGAAAAATAAATAACCAGGAATCTCAACCCGACCACTTATGGGGTTAACAGGCCCGCACAAGGAAGGATGAGCGTTATCAAATAGAGTACGGAGAACACAAGTCCGTTCGGAACTGGCAAGTGAGACATATGTCCTCACTCCCAAATTCTGAGGATTCAGGAGATACTAACTCCCAAGGTACCAGTTACCTACTGGCCAGTTGTTGTGACATTCCAAACAATCCATACATGTACATGATATAACTGAGGCATGCAACTCACACTGAAACAATATATACACCACGGTGCTGTATTAATGCAAAATGCCTCCACATGAATGTAATATACTCAATAAAACGGCATAAAAGTCATGCAATCTCATACAAAACATGCTTCAAAATTTAAATTATATAGCAAATCACTTCCATTTATCCCAAAAAATATCTGGGTTCTCGATTACCCAATCTTTATAGATTTTATATGCTAGCACACTTTTAATTTAATTTTCAATAATTGTTTTCAATTTAATCCACCCCAGGGACAATTAGACAATTTAAATTCGCAAATTAATTTCTTTATAATTTATGAGAAAATCAACAACAAGGGAACTAGAATCAGGTCTAAGTTTTGACGTCCCTCGTTCTCGTGGATCCCCTAACATATTTTTATTTTCAATAAAATATAAATAATAGGGGAAAATCAATTAACCGGATCTACGTCCACATACACCTTCTGATTTAATTTCTCCGAAGTAATTCTATTTCCGACATCATTTAATCCAATTATGGGTATTATATAAATTTTATAAAATTCCTAGATTTCCGCCTATCACTATAAATTTAATTAAACATTTTTATTTACCCATAAACATGCAACGAATATGTATTAACATTTTCTACGCACTATTAGTGAGTGTCAGATATGCATATATATAAGAATATATATATGTAAATTCCCACCTATTTTATTCGCTTACAAACAGTCCCGAATTATCCCGTCGTGAACAGTGTTGGCGCCTGAATATAGAGCCCACCGACCAAAGTCGCTCGAAAATTATTTCGAATATACCGAAACGTTTGTCTTGATGACCTATACGAAGCCCATTAACAATTGATTAATAAATTTGAACAAATCTAACGAAAATCAAGCCGAAAAATTGTACCTATAATCTGAAATTCCCTGCAAATCGCTTAACGGTTTCGCACCAAAATCGAATATATCGTGTACGACATCGGGAACAAGCTATCCTCAAAATTTCACACCAAACAAACCATGAAACGACACTGAGTCGACCCAAATCGGTCTGGCCGAACTCGCCACTATTCGTAAGCACCATCGTCGTGCGAACCAGAGCCACCATGACCTCTTGTGTGACACCACGTCATCGCCGTCGACAGCCCTGGCTGAACCCTAGGTCACGAACCACCAGACCCCATGACTAAAACCCTAGGTCACGACTGAAACCCTCGCCTAATCGTGTCTGAACTGCAATTGTGGCCTCCTCGTGCCACCACTGCGCAAACCACTGCTGATGTCGTCAACACCACTAGCGACTCGAGCCGCCGTCGCTCCTCGCCGTCGTCACCAGCGCTACCCCTTATCGTCGCCTCCAGCCAGCGACCAGCTAGGTTGCGAAATCTCCAGATTGCCAAGCCTCAACCACCACGCTCGCCACACGACGCGCCACCAGGACCCACTGTCGTCGCCATGTCCGACGACCTCCATCCTCAACCAGGTTGCGCTCCTTCGGGCGCGACCTCCCTTACTCTCTTTTTCTCCCGCCGATCAGGTGAGTAGGAGAAAAGAAATCTAACCACTATCAGTGCAAACAAAGAAAAATGATAACCAAGCCTGTGGTTGTGAACATGAAGAAGAAGAAGAAAGAAGAGCTCTGGTCACACCCATTCTCTCACAGAAATCATACACATGTATATACATATATCTCTTAATTGCAATTGTGACCCTCCAATCATTCAAAAATACATAATAACCCTAAAACAATATAGATATAATTACAATTAAATATATATATACATGATGAATCTCGAAAAATACCGGGAGCCTCCAAATAAAATCACACGAGTGGGAAAATATAAACGAGACGCCCAATAAATAATATAAGTCGAAATAAACACTCCAGGTACGAAACATAATTGTCAGAACACAGAACACTTCCGAACTCGACTCCGACAAAAGATGGGTCTCAGTCCATCCATCCCAATTCTCGGTTCGTTAAATTAATAATAAAAAATCCCTGTTAATGACAAACCCAAAACCCACCGCCTCAAGTGCGAAAAGAAAAAGAAATAATATGGCCTCAATTAATAATAAAATAATAATAATAAAATAATAATAATAAAGGAAAAATCATAAAAAAATCCCTAAACGATGACACACATACCCGGAAAATCTACAAGACGCCTGATAATTATTCTAATCCGAAATAAAATATTCGGGCTATAAAACCCAACCACCGGATAAGTACAGAATCCATCGAATAACTACAAGCAACAAGGCACGAAAAGAATCCAATATAAACAAACAAGTACAGCCACATAAACCTATAGGGGCATGCAACAATTTAAATACGAACTAAAATAACTACATCGGACGTCATAGGGCGCATCCTAAGCCTGACAAAATGCTCAGTGATAATGTCCCAACTATATCGAGTAAGTACAAACACAGAGAAAATGAGAAAGGAGAATACAAATACTCCTAAGCACGTCAATTAAACAAGGCACGTACTAAGCCACTTACAAGGGAACACAAAGCGTCGAACCCCTAAAGCACTAAATGCCGAACTCGAACAACAACGTCAGAGCCTTAAACGTTGGACATACTAAGCATGTCGCCACCCAGTCGAAGTACCAAACGTCGAGCATTAAAACGAAATTATGTAATCGACACTAGAACCCACGTAAACCTCTAGCTACGTCCGAAACACAAAACATTACTTCAAGTAGTGTAATCACTAAAGAAACTCCATGAAGTCATCAAAGAGACAATTACAGAGTCGTGCTGTCAAATCCAGAACTCACGTCAACGTTTCACTAAGTCATAAACAATACTGTCATGTCAAGTCATATAATTGCCAAGGAAAGTCCACAAAGTCATCGAGGAGAAATCGCAACGTCGTCTAGTCGAGTGCAGACGTAAATGCGAAAAATTTATACTTGAAACATTAAGGATAACCATGACGTCATGAACAAGTGACGTCACAACCGAAATTAAATCGAAAAATAATTCCAGGAAATTGGAAAAATAACACGGGTTGTTACATGTAAATAGTCAACTCTAATCCTCAAAGAGATACAATCAACAAATTCGCTACAACCCATCTCCGGACTGAGTGTGATTAGTGCATGCAAACTACTTTACTCTAATCTACTCTTACAACATGAAATTAAATTAAAACATATTTATGTCACCTCGCCGAGGCATAGCCTGTGAAACCTAGGGTTTCATGTGTTAAGAACCATTGTGTAGAAAATTATGATTTAAGCATCCGAGTTCTAACTCATAATGAATAAACATGATTGGTTAAGATAAAACATTCATTCAATATAAGACAAGAGTAGAATAAACATAGAATCTTGTTTCAAAAATAAAATCGATCTTTTATCTACATAATCATCACATATGTGTTCTTCAGTTTCCCCAATTTACAATTGAAATAAATAAATAAATCTATATTATTTGGCTAGGGTTTTGTTAGAAAATCCTAGATATCGGTTTAGTTGTTCATGGTGGTGGGTGACTACATCGTTGATCTAGAATCCTTCATGGTCTATATTACTTGGCTAGCGTTCAAGGTCTTCTTCTCCGGATCTCTATGTCTTGAATTGCTTTTCTCTTCTCGAATGATGAAAATCTCCACAGAAAGTGCTCTGAAAATTAGGTATTTAGAAGCTCCTTAGACCTGGTCCAGACCTTGGTATTTATAGAAAAGATTTAGAATAGTCTCACTTGTATTAAACTTGTCCTGCTTTGACTATGATTCATTATTTATGTGTTTCTCTTCAATTCTGAGCAAAAATCATTCAATATGATGTAAATATGTATAATACACATGCTTGGATGTGTTAGAGTGGAGAACAAGTCAAAGGAAGTTGAGTTTCATCAAAACACAAATTCTGGAAATTGTAGGTTTGTTGCGTACGCCCACCCGCACCCCTACGCCTATGTGTAGGGGTTCATACGCCTATGCATAGCCATGCGCTTAATTAGGTGGTTTGCGCAGGTTTGGTAAAAAATGATATTTCTGGCCACTTTTTGTTTGTTGTGTGCGATGATATGCGTATCAAAAATCATGAAATCAACTTTTTGAATTTTTTTATTCCATTTAGACCCCATTCACTCCTCGAACATGTTTTTCAAAGTCTGTGACTTGAAAAATATCTTTTTTGCCTTCCGAAATGCATTTTTGGCTTGGAAACTCCTATTTTCTTTTTTCTTTGATTAGTCACAACCACAACCTTGGTTAATTTACCAAAGTTAGTTTGTTTTCTCCGTTAAGCTTCTGAAATACGCTTAGACTTGAAAAGCGAATAAAAATACCAAGTAATGTGATGATAAGACTTAACAGTACTGAGTTAAGGGCCTGTAATGGACTACATTCGGCTTCTATCAAAACTATAATAGAAAACATTTGATTACAATAATTATTACAATAATTATAAATTTATAAACATAATAGTATAAATGGATTTTAATATAACTATAAAAATATAAACAGAATAGTATAAATAAATATCAGAAAAATTAGGATTTGATCTTTGGTAAGAATTATTGAATTTACTGAGAAAATTTATTCAATTATTTAAAATTATTGCCTTATGAGCTTTAGGTTGATAACATATAGAAATTATAATAAACTATAATTCTACAATGAAGTGTCAAATAATTTTTTGTTTGTTTTTCTAATTGAAAATTTATACCCCTAATTCTTAGACTCATTCTTAAATTTTCTAATTTTCATATTGTTGGTTTAGGTGGACATAATATGTATTCAATTATCATTGTTTTTAGTATTTTTTCATTTGCTATTGTAGAGAGATGATTTATAATTGTAGTAGAATTACTTTCTTTGTTGCTAAATATTGGATATGTTTGTGTATGTTTATTGGGTTTTATTACATTGATACTGTGATAATGTCAAACTTTTGATTTTGGCTGAGAACAATTATGGAATATATTTTACAAACATATAATTAACTGGTGAAGGTAAAACCATGAACAAAGTTGTTGACGTTGAGGTTAATGAAGTAATTAATGTCGAGGTTAATGAAGAAAATCCTTTTGAAACAAAAAAATTAAAGAAAGAGAACATCTCCGGCTTGAGATTATTTTGATGAAGTCACACTTAAGGATGACACTAAAAAGGCACAAGGCAAGGCTTGCTATTAAAACCAGGGGGGTGGGGGGCTACAACTCATTTGCTTAGGCACTTGAAAAAGTGTACATGCTGTCAACTATTAGATAACAAACAAAAGGTTTTAAATATAGGAAAAGAAAGCGTGGGAAGTGAGCCTAACATGGAAATTTTCAAGTACGGTTATGTAAAGGTTAGACAATGTTCTGCACAAATGATACATGTACACGAGTATCCATTTAACATGATGGAACATGAATTTTTTAATAAATTTGTAAAGGCGTTAGCCCACATTATGAAAATATATCACATACTATGGCAAAGAATGATTGTATGGTAGTTTATAAGATAGAGAAGAAAAAGTTCAAGACTATGTTTAAAAGTGTAAATAAAGTTAGTTTACCTCTTGAATTTTCATGATGTGTCAGCTCCTTATACCGGCGTTGTTATAGCTGATACAATTTCTCAATGTTTAATTGAATGGGGCATTAAAAATAAGGTACCAACTATTACGTTTGACAATGCAAGTAACAATGATACACCGATTAGGATTTTGAGAGATAACTTCTCCATCAAAAGTAAACTTTTTTTATGGAAAGATATTTCATGTTTTTTATTGTGCGCATATTGTAAGCCTCATGGTACAAGATGGACTTAGTGTGATCCAAAATACAATTGAAAATGTTCGTGAAAGTGTGAAGTACTTAACAACATCAAATGCACTTCTTATCAAATTTAGTGAGATTGTGAAACAGTTGCAATTGCCTTAAAAGAAGTTAACTGTAGATGTTCTCACCTGTTGGAATGCAACCTATGCTATGTTACAAGCTGCAATAAAATTCAAAGAGGTGCTACCAAGATATCAACATAGAGATTCTAGTTATAAATAGGTGCATAGTTTAGAGGATTGGAGGAGAGTAGATGAGGTGTGACAATTTTTAAAGGTTTTTCAAGATGTGACAAACACCATAGTTTATACCCAACTTAAAACTTGTTTATTCCCGAAGTGTGGAAGATAAAAGAAGTATTAAGTGAGAAATCATTGGATGAGAATTCTTATATGCAATCAATAACCAACAAAATGAAAGATAAATTTGATAACTATTGAGGCAAATATAATCTTTTGATGACAATTGGTGCAATATTGGATGTAAGGTATAAGATGGTGTTTATTGAGTTTTTCTTTTCTAAGATATATTCTGAGTTTGAGGCATCAACTAATATTGAATCAATTCATGAGGAATTACAGAATCTCTCTCAAGGGCATATGGATAACTATACTTCAAGCAACTTATGGCAAATAGCAAATAAACAAATTATATCATTTCTATTAGTAAGTATTTATTTCATTGATTTACATTGTATAATTTTATTTAGCACAACAAAATCTAACCTATATTTTTGTTTCATTTTGTTTAATGCAGGGTTGACTATTTTGGGGATTCTGAATTTTGGAAAAAGAATTAATGATATTGTCACCTCATCATTCTTGGATAACTGAATTGTATACTATTCATTTTTTTGAATTTTAGATATTGAATTGCATGTTATACTGGTCTGCTAGCTCTTGGTTTGGATGTTTTTCTTTATTTGGCTAACTTAATTAAGACATATTCTTGTGATATAGAAAATAAAACAAAACAAAAACTATGGCATATAGCATGAGTAGTATTGAAAAACACATTTTATTAAGATAGCATGTATAGTCCCAAAATAAGGCTTGTAAATAAAGAATAAAAATGTAAAACAATGTGATATAAATAAATAACTCTTACAGACAAGCAAAGTATAATCCCAGATTAGAGTTACGCAAAAGACTATAAAACATATCAATTGAAAAAATAAAATGAACTGTGAAAATTTGAATGCATTTGTTTTTGCATATTGAATTTAAGAGTCCCAAATGGGGCCAAAGGCAGGAACTCATTTTTGCATGCATTAACTACATCTCTGCTCCATTTAGGATTGCTTATAACAATCACAACTTAAGCTCCCTATCTTTTAGCAACATCGACGCTCATCTAAGAGACATAGGCCAACCAAGCACAACAGTGTCTGCTAGTAAGTATAATTTTTCTTTGATTTACATAGTATTATTATATTTAGCACAACAATATACTAACGTATATTTTTATTTTATTTTTTAATGTATGTTGGAACTATTTTGGAAATCTGATTTTTTGAAAAAAGAAAGTGCTCATGATATTGTCATCTCATTTATTCTTGGGTAACAAAATGTTTAGACATTTTGATGTTGGTCATTGACTAACAACTAATAATTTTGGTCTTTTATTGTAACTAATAATTTTTAAAAACTGTTATAAGTATATGATTAAGTAAGAAATATAGTTATCAAAGTTGAAATATGTATCAAGTGAATATAATTATTATTCTGAAAATGGGAATGCATATAAGTAGACTTTCATTCTTTTGTAATGTTGAAGTCTCTTGGTTTGTTAAAATTTAATATTATATATACTTGGTGGTACTCTTTTGGGTTATAAGTTAGATCATTTTTTTTGTTTAAATTTTGTAAAAACTAATGAATCTCTTGCAAGATTTAAAGTTGTTACTAGGTGGGTTTTGTTCTTACATGACTTAGTTTTTTTATAATCTCTTGGTTTGATAGTATTGTTGCTTATTACATTATTTTTGCAAGAAAAGTTTAAATGTCACTTCTCTCGTGTGTATCTAGGGTTAGAGCATGAAGTAAACGTCTTGTGTACTTATGGTATATAAATATTCCAGTTCAATTAATGTTTCTTATATGTCCATTGTAAGAGTGTAGCAGTTCAATTAATGTTTCTTATATGTCCATTGTCTCTTATAATTTGTCTCTTCCTAATGTTTATTGCATTCCTCTACTTACCTTGCATCTAATCTCTGTTAGTCAAATATTTGATTATGAATATTCTGTTCATTTATCTTCTACTAGTTATGTTGTGCAAGATCCGCATTCCAAGAAATATATTGTGACAAACTGTAGAAAGGGTGGATTATACGTCGTAGAGTAGCTTTATGTTTCAGCTATAGCTACTTCTCCAACTAATTTATCTTCCTTAAGTTTGAGTCATCAGTCATCTAGTTTTTATTTATGACATTCCTGTCTTGGACATGTTTCTAATTCTCGTTTACGGTACTTAGTTTTCACTGGGGTTTTGGAGAATTTATAGAGTCATGATATTTCTGATTATAGTGGATGCAAACTTGCAAAATTTTATATTTTGTCTTTTAATAAGAGTTCTAATACTTGTTTAACACCATTTGAATTGGTTCGTTATAACGTATGGGGACCGTCTCCCATTTCTTTTAAAGGGGGTTCCAGATATCATATTTCTTTTGTTGGATTTATCTTATGAAACGTCGTTTGAATTTTTTTTATTTATAGAAACTTTCGTGTTATGGTTCACATCCAATTTTCATTTATTATAGAATTTGTTAGAAGTGATTTAGGTGATAAAGATCAATATGGTAATTTTCTTGATTTAGTACAAGTTGATGACATTATTTTGAAATCGTATTGTGTTGATACACCTAATTAGAATGGTGTGCCTAAGTGAAAATATCGACATATCATGGAGACTGATCTCTCGCTTTTGTTATCTGTTAGTGTTCCAAGTATTTTTTAGGGGGAGACGGCTCTTATGGTTGTCATATTATTAATTGAATACCCTATCTGGTCACTACTGAAAGTTTTTCATTTGAACAACTATTTGGTAAACCTCTAAACTATTTCCCCCTAAAAGTCTTTGGTTGCACTTGTTTTGTTCTTCTTCTGAAAGTTTATCGTACCAAGATATCAGTCTATTCTAATATGTGTGTTTTTCTTGGTTCGGTGAGGGTCAAAAGGGTTATCATTATCATGTTACTCAAAAGTTATATGTGTCTAGTCATGTAATATTTCTTGAGCGCATTCCTTTTTTCTTCATTCATACTAGTCCTAACACTTTATGGAGAATAGTTCAAGTAATATTTTAGATTCTTCATCTAATCCAATCCTTGCACCTACTTCTGTTAACTGTCCTCCTATTATCCACACTTACACTCACAAGAATATTATCGTCCCCTCTGCATGTACATATCCATCTTTCTTGGCAGACTCTTCGTTGGGTTCTGATAATGTGAATCCTGCACCTTCTCATCATCCTTAGTGTGTCCTTAAGTGTCCTAATCGTTTTGTTTTTTTCCCAATTCTTATTATTCTTTGAATTTTTGTTCCTTTTTGGCATCTATTCATTCTTTTTTTGAACCTAATTCTTATAAGGAGATCGTTCTTAATTCTTATTGGTAGGAGACGATGAATGAAGAGCTCTTTGCTTTGTATAAGAATGATATGTGGGACTTGGTACTATTACCTTATTATTAACTCTTTAATTGGTCGCAAATGGGCCTATAAAATAAAGACCAAGTCTGATGGTTTCATTGAGCAGTATAAGGCTCGACTAGTTGCAAAATGATTTACTCAGGAGTATAGTATTGACTATGAAGAAACATTTGCTCATGTTGATAAAATAACGATTGTTCGTGCATAAATTGCTATAATCGTTGTTCATCAGTGGCGTCTTTCACAAATGGATGTCAAAAATACTTTCTTAAATAAGAATTTGGTAGTGGAAGTTATATGGTTCCACCCCCAGTGTTTCTCACAATCCTAAGGAATTTTGTAAACTTCAGATGGCATTGTGTGGTTTCAAGCAAGCTCCTCGAGCTTGGTTTGAGAAATTTTTAACAGTTATATGTGACTTAAGCTTTCATTCTAGTAATTGTAATTTAGCTTTTTTTATTCATTCTACTTCTGTTGGACGTATTTTTTTGCTATTATACGTAGATGATATGATTGTAACTAGTGATGACACTGAAGGACTCACTCTCATAAAGTTACAGTTGCAACAACAATTTGGGGTGAAGGATCTTGGGCATTTTCTCTATTTATTTGATATTGAAGTTGCATATTCTCTCAAAGGCTCTCTTCTTTCATAGTCCAAGTATGTAGCAGAAGTTATTCGTAAAGCTCGTCTCATAGATTCATGAGTAGTGGAAACTCGCTTCGAGCTCAATGTCCATTACACTTCTTCAGATGGTATTCCCTTGGATGATCCTACGTTGTATCGCGTTGTGGTTGGTAGTTTAGTATATCTCATTGTGACATGACCTGACGTTACCTATGCACTACATATTTTCAGTCAATTTATGTCTTCTCCTACTACTGTTATTTTGTGCTATCTGCTAGGGTATTTTACATCAAAGTTTATTATTTTCATCTACATCTACTTTGGAACTTTGAGCTTTCTATCATGTTGACTGGGTTGAAGACCCCATGGATTGCAAGCCCATTATTGGCTTTTGTATTTTTCTAGGCGATTCTCTCATCTCTTGAAAAAGTAAGTAACAAATAGTTATTTCTCGTTCTTCTGATGTGGTTGAGTATCATACAATGGTGTTTACTATGACATAAATAGTTTGGCTTAGATGGTTGCTTGCAGATATGGGTATGATTTCTTCTATTCCTAATCCTATGTATTGGAAGAACAAGAGTGTCATTCAGACTGCTCGCAACAATTGTTTTCATAAACGTACCAAACATATTGAGATCAACTGTCATTTTGTGTGCCATCGTCTTCAGCTTGGGATGTTTTTCTACCATATGTCTCCTATACTATGCAGTTGGTTGATTTTTTTACAAAGTCCCACACTATTGTGCGTTAACTGTCGATGCTCATCGTCGTTACATCATGAGTTTGAGGGGGGGGGGGGGGGGGGGGGTTAAGGGTATTGGTTATTTTATTTCTTTAGCCTTTATAGTCTTTTATTACTTTGTGTATAGTTTAGTATTTTACTCTTTTTTGTTAGGTTATGTTAACGTCCCACATCACCCAGGTATAGGTCTGCGGATGTGCTTATATGTGTAGTGTTGCCTCCAATTGGTATGAGACCTTTTGGGGAGGAGTCCAAGAACAAAACTGTGCGGACTGGACCCAAAGCGGACAATATCGTACCACGTATTATAGCTACAATTAGTATCAGAGATAGAGCCAGAGTCAGGCCGGAATTGAGTGTGGGAGCATGTATAAACCCGTGGGTAATATCAGCGAGGATGTTGGGTCCCAAGAGGGGGTGATTATGACGTCCCACATCGCTCGGGTTTAGGTCTGAGGATGTGTTTATATGTGCAGTGTTGTCTCCAATTGGTATGAGGCCTTTTGGAGAGGAGCCTAAGGGCAAAATCGTGCGGGCTGGGCCCAAAGTGGACAATATCGTACCAAATGTTGGAGCGGAGTGTTACAGTTATATTAATAATTTTTACTCTTGTAAATCAGATTTAGGTTTTTATACGATGAAATATTAACAGAAACTTCTCCAATTTTTTCACTTTTGACACTTATATTTTGTTTGTGATCCATCATCAATGATGAGCCATTATTATAACTCCATAGCGATTGGTAGGTATGTTTCCCGCAATCTAAATCAATAAAAATAAAAATGCAATGAATGAACCCCAAATCAATTAGTGAGCAATGAAGAAATATTTTAACACATGACAATCTATAAATTATCTGAGATTGCCTATTTGAATTTTTTTTCTTATTTTGTAGAGTCTTGTAAAGTGTTTATTTGAGTCTTTGCCTTCCTTTTGATGTTTCCCTTATCTTTAAACCTTTGGCATTGATATTATTATGTGTTTCCACAACATGCTTAACTTTATTTGTATCTTGGTCAGTGAAAGAGTGTAAATCCCCATGTTTATAATTTTCACCACCAAGTTTAAGTTTTCTAATGTTGTTGATTACTTTTCTTAATTCTTTTGCACTGCTGAGAGCCACCCTTAGCTACCACGAATGATATGTTAAAGAATTTAGAAAACAAATTCTTATACCGAATTGTCATTTCTAACTTTAAATAGCCACGATTGTCTTATTATGTAACACCCCGTGTTATTTTCCTTTTTCCTGAAATTATTTCCGATTTAATTTCGGTTATGACGTCATTTGTTCTCGACGTTCATGTTATCCGTGGTATTTCGCGTGTAAATTTTTCGCGTTTAGTTTTAAAGTCGACTGGACTACATTACGTGGGTTCTTATTACCGACTACGCGGTTTTGTTTCGACATTTAACATTAGTGCTTCAACTGGATGGCGACACGTTTTATTGGATCGGGCTTCTTAGGTGTTCCGACATTTGGGTTCCTACCCCTGTATATTCAATTGGGATTATTTATTGGGCGTCCCGTTATTATTTTGGGCTTACGAGATTACGTTTGGGCATTCCCGGTATTTATTGGGATTTATTGTATATATATATAATTGTAATTATATATATTATTTTAGGGTTATTTTGTAATTGTGGATAATTGGAGGGTCACTTTTGCGATTAAGCATATATATGTATATGCATATATACGCAGATATTTTCTTCCTTCTCCTTCACGACACAGAGTTGCGTCTCCTTCTTCCACCTTCATCGTCGATCATGGAGAGATAGAGAAAGAGAGGGAGAGGTCGGCTGAGAGAGAGAGAGCTGGACCTAAGGGTGATGGTCGCTGGTTAGAGGCGACGCGGCGCAGGAGTAGAGGCGCATGTGGTGGCGCAGGGGTAGAGGCGCAGGTGGTGGCACGTTGCAGCAGCGACGGTCAGCACAGTGGCGCAGTTCGAGCGAGCAGGGGTAGTTCGACCGAACTTCGGCCGACGATTTGGACAACTTCCTAACCTCGGTTTGGGCTAATTTTCAGATGGTAGCTTCTTATCGGTGCTAGGTAGGTTATACTAAAATTTTGTAATTTTTCGTTGAACGGTTTGTCGGGAAATCGCGTTTATAGGTTATGATTTTCGTTTGGGTTATTTTAGATTTACCCAAATTGATTAACCTATTGCTAATGGGCTTCGTATATATCATATAGGTTGTCGAGGAGGACGTTTCGGTATATTAAAAATATTATTCGGGTGACTTTGGTCGGCGAGCTCCATATACGGGCGTCGGTACTGTTCACGGTGGGCCGTTTCGGGCTGTTCGGTAAATGTGCATTCAGGTGGGAAATTTTATTCTCACTTCCGTATCGTTGACGTGGTTTGGGTGTGCAAACCCGTATTTATTTTAATATAGATATATTAAATTGTAAATTTAAATATCTATAATTGTGCTAGAATTGAGGCAGGACTTAGAAATTAATTTGATAAATTATTTTCCTGCGAAATTGAATAAATTCCTATTTGAATTGAAAAAGAATAGGTGGCCTAGTTCCCTTTTTAATGTGTTAGGGAATATGTGAACGGGAGGGACGTGGAAACTTAGACGTTATGCTAGGTTCCCCTTATGATACGTGGACTATTTGCTTTAAGAGAATTAAAAGCATGTTTAAGTGAATGAACTTGTGTACTTGTGAATTGAAGTATAAATTGATGAATTGCAAGCATGATTATGTGATATAATTGCTTGTTGTGGTTTATTGTTTTATTGTTTTAAAAGCATGTGAAAGAGGTTATGAGATTCATGTGGCAGCATGTGGATATGTTCATAAATATGATGCATTACATATTTATGTTGAGATTTGATTATTATGTAGGCCCTGGATGCATATTGAGAACATCGTGTGGTGTCAAATCATGGTATTGATATATGTTGGGTGTGAAATCATGTGGGGGTGTCTTTGTGTCGAATCATCGCAATAACTGGCCAGGTATAGGTGGCTCCCAACTTCAGACTAGTAATCCGGGAACTAGTGGATATAGGGTTGGTTGCTGCCCCATCGTGGTGGTATGCGCCACTCTCAAAGTCGCGAGTGTGTTCCGTGCTTTTGATCGTTGGATCTTAAGTCGCGGGCATGTCTTGTGCAACCGCCTTCCTTGTTGAAAGTGTAGTGTCAAAAACACTTGGGAAGAATCGGTGCGGTACTCTTTTCTCCTTGTAAATTGGTAGAGTGCGTATTCGTTAACCATGTGATATGGGCAAAGGGTGGTGTTGAGTCGCATTGTATTTGCATAACATTATGTGATTTCATTTGACATGTATACGTGATATTATTACATGTGATGTTGGAACATGTTTATATATGCTATTATTACCTGTGGACTTTGGAGCATATTAATTTTGAATATTGCAAAATGAATTCATATTTTATGAAATGCTCAACTGAAAGTGAATAATGTGAAAACATGAATTAAAGGCGGTAATTGTTCAAGTATAATGAAATGTATATTTTTATACTTGTGATTATATACTTTTATGCCTTTAGGGGAGGTTAAGTATATTGACATAGTGACCTCTGTGGTTAGTTGAGGTTAGTGATGGATTGCATAGTTGATTTTTGAGTTGATGCCTTAGAGAAGGCGGGGTTAACGGTTTTGTGATTATGATTAGTAGTGTGACCTCTTTGGAAATTTGAGGTCAGTGATTAATTTTAGTATCAATTGAGATTTGATGTCTTAGAGGAGGCGGGTGAAGAGATTGTGGACTTAGTGGATGTTGTTGTATAGACCTTTAGGTGCCTTTCATCTTTTGAGGAATAGGTTATCAACTGCATTTGAGATTTTGATTGGGTTAGAAGAGGTTATAGTTGAGGTGATTTTATTTAAGTATTCGAGGTACTGTAGCTTTGCAGTCTTGGTTCTCGTGTTTAGTTCATTCTCCTAAGCATTCCTCGTACGGTGTTTTGTACGCTAGTATGTGATCGTTGACTTCTATGTCACTCCTTAAGTCATCAGTTACGGCGCGGTGCCGAAACTCTTCCTCGTGGTGTCATTTGATTTGTGGAGTTGGAAACGGATGGTTGTGTTCCGTGAGTCTAACATATTATTCTTCCTTCATTGTCCTCTGGGACATTATAGGAATCCTTGGAGTTGTAGTCACTCTTATCTGGCTGTCTGTCGGAAACGGAGTTTTTCAAGGTTTTCATTGTTTTTGCCTACCCCTGTAGCCAGGACAGGAAAATGACGGAGACCGGGGGCAAGACGGTCATTTTTACTATGTGGTTTCTCAAAGGAAAACTGTTTTATTACTTTTCTCGAGATTCTGAGACTTCGAGGCTTCTTTCTCAATATCTCATCCTGTAGAGTTTTGAAAGGTGGTTTCTTGTTTTACTTATGCTTCGGATCATTTCTAAGTCTCGGGTATGAGGCTTGGAGTTGTTCAGTGCACACATAGAGTGTTGCCTTTCACTTATTCTTGGTTGTTGATGTCACCACCTAGGTGATTTGAGTTGTTACACGTGTTAGGGGCAATGATGCCAAGTTGATTGGTTTATTTTGTCTGGGTGTTCTCCCTACGCACTTATGGTATTTTAACCTTGACGTTGTTGTCTCGGTTATCCGTTGGTTCAGCATTGGGACTTCTTTTCCTTTGCTTTGGTTCCTTGACTCTTATGTGGTTGTCATGAGAGTAGTTTTCAGGTACTCTTCGAGATTCGACCGTTTAGCATTCCTTATCCATAGAGAGAGTGTTGGTGATTTATTGACCTTGTTGGATGTAGTATTTTGAGATTTACATATAGTGGATATGATGAGGTGATTCCATCCTTGAGGTATAGATTTGCTCTAGGAATGGGATGGTGCTTCTTATATATATATATATATATATATGTTGAACGTACATATATATAGATGATGATTGTGTTAGTATGCAAGGATGTGAGTGTTTTTCCTCCTGTCTTCTCGGGGAGTGAGTTATGAGTATTCTTTGGTACTAGTTGTGGATTTGATTCCTATTGATATTAGAGGTGAGTGTGTTTCCCTTTGTTGGATTTTTTGGTTAGTGTCATGAGCGCTTGATGATTTGTTAGATGGGACATGAGTGTCGTGCATCTAGAATACGTTGGTGAGAGTAGTGTAGACTACCGGTGTTGGTACTTGGAGTACGAGTCTTAGTCGTACCTTATGGTTTCATTTTGTGTACTTATATATATATGTATATATATATATCCCCTATATACCTACGTACAATAGTATATGAGCGCGTGCCTTGGGTTTTCATGGCTGGGTTATGTTGTGGGCTATATATCTCACTGGGTGGTTTAGCATTACCTAAACTATTAGAGGATGTGGTAGTTAGGATATCCTTTCCCACTGAGCTTATTTGCTCACAGGGGTATTTCATTTGCCCCCTGGTATTCCCACGCCAAGTTGCAGGAAATGTTATGGCTATGGGAAGCATGCGGTACAACGGCAGTTCCCTTTTGTTTTTCTTGTTACAGGTTTTGGAGTTGCGCAGGGTGATGCGGTTACGGACGCAGCGCGACTGGTTTGGGGGACGATAGTTATCTGTTGTCAGTTTCTTTACCCATTTTAAATGGGATTGTCATATATCTCTCTTGGGAGCCAGTCTGTTGGCATATCCCTATTGGTGTATCTTTTATTTCCTGCATTTATTATTTCAGGATGTTATTGTATCTATTCTGCACTGCCATGTGCTTTTCTGTATTCTTATTCGAGCATTTGTGGCTCTGTTGATTATAGAGGGTTGTGTAGGGGTTGGTGGTTTCTTTCCACTACCTCGTCCCTAGTAGGATTGATGAATGTTGGGCCTGTGAGCCATGGATATTATCGAATTGTTATTGGCAGGTTATTTTGTTGTGGTTGGGTGTCCGGATGTTTCATTTACAAATGGAATTCTGCCAAATTTTTGTTAGATTCCGCTACTTCGTTCTATCATTCTATTGGGTATGAAATATACCATTTTTATCATTATTCCATATATTTTCATGATTAATGATATCTTAGTTGGTCACTCATATTAACGATCACATCCTGGATTCCTTGGATGTCCCAGTTTGGGAGTCTTAGGGATTTAGGGACGTGTCTGTTGGTATCAGAGGATACTATTGAGTTTCTAGTATTCGATTAGGCATGGAGTATATTTTTCAGTGTTATTCCATGTATTTCCTTGTTATTGTTGACTCTAGTAGTTGCTTAACTTACGTCACCCTTTGGAAATTCGTTGATTCTCCAGTTTGGAGTTTCGGGAATTTTAGGGGCGTGACAACATAGTATCAGAGCATGATGACTGAAGGTTATTTGTCGTAGGGATGAAATGACATTTTTACCCTTTTATGGGTGTTTGATGACTGAAGGTCATTGGTTCTCATTTATTTTTACTTCCGCATTCACTTCCTTAGTTCTTAGGCTCGGGTTTCGGAATCCTAGGAAATTTGGGGCGTGACATATTATGTCTTGTCTTACTTCATTTATCTAACTTAAGATATTTACACTCGGTATTTTTTTGACATGCATGTCATCTCTACGAAAACATTTATCGTGTGACTACACAATACACCCATCATTTCATATTTTCCACAACTACATGATAAATAATAATCAGAGCTCATCTTTACTTGACATTTTTTAGATTACCCATCAACAACAATAATGTATACATGAAATCCACCATCCTGAATGTAACCACCTATATAAGCTTAAGTCGCCTTTTGAAATTAATTTTGAAATTCTTTGAATATTGCTTTGGTGTAAATATTATCTTTTTGCAATACTATTTTTAAATTAAATTTTATTTTGGGTAATTTATTGCGAAATGCATACTGAGCTTATATATCCTTATAACATTTCTCACTAAGTATCCTCTTAAAGTATTTGAAGAAATCGGGAAAATTATGATAAGACTTCAAATATTCTTTTAGAGAATCATTAAGGCTTTCACTAAGTTGTGTACTCCTTATACCATCAGACCACATACTTTTGACATACGTTTTTGCCCATTTTCTTGTTAATTTAAACAAACTACACAACCATGTATTTTCTTGACCCCCATAGTTGAATAACATGACCTTCTAAGCATCAATAAACTCAATTTCTCCTTGAAATAATCCATGAATTTCCTAAATACAACTTTTATCCCTATTGAACCCCTTAACACACTACTCAAATGCTTCATTACATTTTACCTAAGATGTCATGTACAAAGCCAATGACACATTTCAGGCAACACAAGTAATAAAGTTTTCGCCATTGCTACATCTTGGTTTGTAAAAATAGTTTTTGTTATTCTTCCGGACATGCCTCAATAAAAGTTTCAAATAACCAAATGAACGACTCCACTGTCTCATCATATATCAACGAAGCTCCAAAAATTATGATTTCCTATGTTGACCAAATTCAACAAACATTGCAAAAGGGAAATTTGCTTTGTTGAGTTTGAAGATTGTATCAAAAGTCACAACATCTCCGAACAAACCATAGTCAATAATCATATTTGCATCATCCCAAAGATATTTGTTATTTACTTTTCAATATCTAACTACATAGGATAAAGAAATAAAGGATATTTTTTTAGCGATTGCCTTTAGAAATATTTTAACAAGATACCTCCATCTCCGATTGCCAAATCTCTTTGTCTTCTGGACCGTAGATAATTCTTTTGATTAAGCTTCGTGTACCCAAGACATTTTCTTCCACCAGCTTGTCTTCCCATCAATTCATAAGCTGACCTAAGTGGTATTCCTGAATCATTGAGTAACTTCATTTCATTAGCTCGAGTTTAATTTTTTTTATGTTGAGATGGCATCATATGGGCACATTCTTTCATAATCAACTGATTATTATATTCCTCTACAAACCTATTGACCCAAAATTTTTCTTTCTATCTATTCAGTTTGATATGCATCAAAGCAGGACAACTAGTCATATTTTCAGCTCTAGGGTTCTTTGTGAGATAGTCTTGCTTATCTTTTCCTCAATAACCCTTCTAATTACAAGAAAATAATCTTAAAGTGATTTCTTCAGTGATATAGTTTTTGCTAGCATAATCTTTCCTAATACTAAACCCAATTTTTCGTCCTTAAGCATTGTAAAAGTTGTAGGCATTTTCCTCATAATTGAATTTCTTCCCATACTTAGGTATCCACTCAACATCAAGTAAGGATCCATTAATTGTACAAAATACTGCTCTATCAAAAACTAATTAAGTCCCAATTATCCAAAGATTATATCAGTCTAATAATAATAAAAATAATTAATTGAGGAGCAAAAAATCAATAAAAAAACAAATTCAAAGTTACATTTGACAAAAAATCTCAATAAACAGAAAGCAAAACCATAGAATCAACAAAAAAAAAGGAAGAAAATAAGATAAGAAAAAAGTTAGTGATTCAACACTAAATTTAATTAGCCTAGAAAAAGAAGAAAAAAAATCTTTTTTGTAATGAACTTATTTTGGATGTAACTAGTGAATGTCTGAATTTTTTAAGGTAATTACTATCTCCTACAACTTAACCTTTAAGGTTGCGATTTGGCGATTCATGGAGGAGTAGTGATAGGGTAGTAGATGTTGTAGATCTACGCTTGTACTAAGGTTTACCCTAGCATTTATTGCTAGGGTTTTTCTTTGATCTCTACTTTTCTCTCGCTTTTATTGCCTATATTTATTGATCCTTTCATTTATTTTTTCATTTAAGTCGTGTCTTCAACTAGGGTTTTATGGTTGATCCTAAGGTTAATGTTTTACAAACTACAACAAATGTTTATGAATTTGATGTATTGAAATAGCAAGTTCGTCTCCTACAGGAAGCTATGGCACACCAATCGAACTTGACGACTGATGTTTCTTCGAGGGTTTCCTCACCTAGGGTTTTATCATCTAGAGTTTCTTCTCTTAAGGTTGTAGACGTTGTTAATACAAATGCTGATTTTTTCCCTCCTCTTGCTGGGAATGGTGCTACTATTGAGTCTCCACCTTACCAAACCTAGGCTAAAAAACTTCATAATAGTGTGGAAGCAAGGAAAATGAAATTGCATTATATCCCTCCAAACAAGAACATGCCAGGGGTAGTTACAATGTCACCAGAGGCAGCACAATGTGATGGGTGGGGTCAGAGCTTGGTGGGTTATTTTATTAATAAACGACTTCCCTTATTAACTGTGGAATCCATATCGAAGAGGTTGTGGAGTAAAAGTGGTATGTGTGCAATGCATAGTCTTGATAACAACTTCTTTTTATTCAAGTTTGATTATGTGGCTCAGAGAGATGATATCATTGAAGGCAACACATGTCATTTTGCTAATCATCTGCTAATTCTCCAAAAATGGAAGACTAGTTTGTCTCTTAGCAAATATGTGAGCCCTAGTGTTCCAGTATGGATTAAAGTGTATAGTGTTCCTATGGAGTACTGGAATGGTGAAGCTTTTAGTGAAATTGCTAGCATTATTGGGACTCCATTATATGTAGATAACATGAATGATACGAAGAAGAGGTTGGGTTTTGCTATAATTTGTCTTGAAATGGGTGTTGAGTTAGAGTTTTTGAAATCATTTACTTTGAATTTTCCTGATGGCTCTTCTATCAGTATTAGAATTGAGTATCAACGGCTTCCTCAAAAGTGTATGCATTGTAAAGTTTTTGGTCACTCCCATAATAAGTGTCCTAAACTCACTCCAATTGAGGTTCCTCCTACTCAGATTAAGAATAAACAACAAGAAGGGAGGGTGGTACAGAAGAAAGGGAAAGTTAGTGATGCCCCTGAAGCTATTGATACCATGGATTCTGAGCATGTTGATCTTCAGGAGAAGGTTTCAGATACTGATGTGTGTGATCATGCAGTTATAACTACCTCTAGTCATGGAGGTGATCAATCTGTAGGGGGTGCTCTTGTCGCTAATAAATTTAGGGTCTTGCAAGATGAGGGTTTAGAGGATACCATTACTATGGTTGAGGCTAATTCTCCATTACTTGAGCCTTCTCTTGCTCCAAGTCAGACTCTTATAGAATTTGTTATTCCAGAGGAGGCTGGGATAGATATTCAACAAACTTTTGAACATGTTACTGATTCTATTCAGAATGTTGTTAATCATTCTGCCAAAGCTACTTCTGAACATGTTACCGATTCTATTCAGAATGTTGTTGATCATTCTGTCAAAGCTACTTCTCCTTTACAAACTAGTTCTCATGAGATTCATATAACTGTTAAGGGTGGAGATGGTAAGGGCTTAAAAGCTAACAATTGTGGTGACAAGGGCAAGTCTTCTAAGGCCACTGGGGTCAGAACTAGAAGAGGAGGAGGTTGAGGTATCCTTGTGTTTGCCTTGTTTTCTAGCTTTTTTTATGAATTTTGCTATTTGGAATGTTAGGGGATTAAATTCCTCTGAAAAACAGTTTGAGGTTAATAAGGTAGTGAAGAATTCCAAAGCTTATCTTTTTTGTATGGTTGAGACTAAGGTGAAAGAAGATAAAGCTTCTTGAGTTTTGAATAGTGTTGCTAAGGGCTGGAACTTGCTTGCTAATTATGTTCATGCTAATAATGGTAGAATTTGGATTTGTTGGGACCTAACTAAATTTGATATCACTGAGTTATTCTCTTATGATAAGTTGATCCTATGTTCTATTAATTCCTTAGATGGCTATTTTCAATGTATTGGATGATTTATATATGGGGTGAATATTAATATAGGCATAAGAAGTTTGTGGAGAGACATTTCTCAACTTTCTACTACTTATTCCAATTCCCATATTTTTCTTGCTGGAGATTTCAATGCAATCAGACACCCTAATGATATATTTGGTGGTTCTACAGTTTGGGAAGCTAGCATGAGAGAGTTTGGAGATTGTCTTGATTCATCTACTTTGTTTGATCTAAAGTATTTTGGCTTAAGATTCACATGGTCTAATGGCACTATTTTCAAGAAATTGGACATGGTGCTTGTTAATGAATATTGGAACAATTCTTATCCATTTTCTAAGGCTATGTTTGAACCTGGTAAAGCTTCTGATCATGCTTTGATTATTATCAATTTTCAGAACATGTTGCATAGAAGAGGTGCCCCTTTCAGCTTTAATAACCACCTTGTTCAAAATCCAGATTTCATGAGTGTTGTTCAGCAAGTGTGGAGTGTTATTATTCCAGGCTATCTTATGTTCCAAGTTTCTCAGAAACTTAGGATTTTGAAGAAAGAATTAAAGAGTTTGAAAATTGGTTGTTATAATGATTTGAGTGATAGGGTGGAGACTATTGGGAAAAGCTTCATGATCTTCAATCTCAGTTGGATGGCAATTAAGGTAATGCAGCTCTTAAGATTCAAAAGCAGGCTTGTTTATCAGAATATTTGTAACTTTCTAAAGTGGAGGAATCTCAATATAGGCAAAGATCTAGAATCCAACGGTAGCAGATAGGGGACAAGAATACTTCTTTCTTTCATAAAGTTGCCAATTACAGGAAGAAGATGAATTCTATTTATACTCTTACTTCTCTTGAAGGTGAAAGACTTTATTCTCCTCATTTAATTACTAATGAGATTCTTAATTTTTACCAGAAGTTGTTGAGGGCAATGGATAGTGAAGTTATTCCTGATTTATGCTCTTTTGTCAAGCCTTTGTCCTTGGATCTTATTAACAGCTTATCTATTCCAGTTTTGATGAGGAGGTTAGAAGAACTATGTTCTCTATGTAGGATGGAAAAGTTCCTGGAAGTGATGGTTATAATGCTTTATTTTATAAGCAGGTTTGGAGTATTGTGGGTGTGGATATTACTAAAGCAATACAAGCTTTCTTTCATACTGGCTACCTTTTAAAAGATATAAATTCCATAGTCATTACCTTGGTGCCTAAGGTTGAAAACCCTTTTAATATTTCAGATTATAGACTTATCTCTTTGTGTACTACCATCTACAAATGCATTACCAAAATCATTGCCAATAGAGTGAAGTCTTGCTTGAAGGAGTGTGTGAGTCTAAACCAAGGGGCTTTCATCCCAGGTAGGAGCATCTCAGATAACATTTTGCTAGCTCAAGAATTTCTTAGGGGTTATCATAAGGATGATGGTGATCCCATAATTGCTTTGAAGGTAGATTTGACAAAAGCTTTTGATACTTTATCTTGGAATTTTTTGGAAGCTACTCTAGTTGTCTTTCAATTTCCTTCTCATTGATTAGGCTGATCATGACTTGCATTACCTCTCTCATATTCTCTATGAATATTAATGGGGATTACAAAGGATACTTTAAAAGTTCTAGAGGGATCATGCAAGGTGATCCCCTCTCTCTATATCTCTTTGTTCTTTGTATGAAAGTGTTTTCTGGAATGCTTGCTAGTAAGGTTGAAGACTCTGCCAATTTCTCCTATCATTGGAAATGCCAACCCCAAAAGATCACTAGCCTACTCTTTATAGATGATCTCCTTATTTTCTCAGGTGGTGATTTGTCTTATATTGATTGTATCATGATTGTGCTAGATTGTTTTGGAGCTTATTCAGGTTTAGATCCAAATTATGCTAAAAGCACCTTATTTCATGCTGGGATTGATGTTAATACTCTTGCTTAGATTAAGAACATGCTTACTTTTCGAGTGGGTCAATTGCTTGTTAGATATCTGGGAGTTCCTCTTATGTCTGCCAAGCTTGGGAAATCTGATTGCGATGTTCTAGTTGCTAAAATCTCTAAAAGAATATCTAGTTGGTCTAGTAAGTTTCTTTCTTTTGGTGGGAGACTTCAATTGGTGAAAGCTGTGTTATTCTCTACTCAAGTCTATTGGGCTTAAACCTTCATTCTTCCAAAATCAGTTATTCATGATCTCACTGCTTTGCTGAGGAATTTGTTTTAGACAAGCTCCAAAATGACTAAAGGAGGGTGAAAGGTTGCTTGGAGGAGAGTTTGTGCTCCTTTTGAGGAAGGTGGGCTTGGTATTAAAGATCTTGAAGAATGAAATCAGACAGCTATGGTTAAACATATTTGGCATCTCTTGAATGATAACTATTCTTCTTTGTGGACTACTTGGGTCAAGATTTATTTGCTTAAACATAGGAATTTTTGGGAATTAAATATGCCCCAGTCCTCTTCTTGGACTTGGAAGAAGTTGCTCCAGCTTAGGTCTGTTGTTAGACTTGGTTTTAAGTCTATTGTTGGGGATGGGAGGACAAATTCTTTATGGTTTGAAAATTGGCATCCAATTGGGCTTCTTTGTGACTACTTCCCTCACTCTATAATCAGATCCTCAGACTTTGGTAGTAATGTTACAGTGAGTATATTGATCAGTTTTTCTAGCTGGCATTTCCCATCTCTAAACTCTCAATTCTGGTTAGATTTCAAGCATGTTTTCCCTGCTGATTTTCTTCCAAATACTTCAATGCCAGATAAGCTTGTTTGGGACTCTATTGGGGGACAAATTTCTATAAGTTCTACCTAGACTTTTCTTAGACAAAAGTTTGATCTCATAACTTGGAAAAAGGCTCTATGGTTCAAATTTTGTATTCCAAAGCACTCTTTTCTAGTTTGGATTGTGCAACTTGATAGACTTTTTTATCTACATTTTCTCCTCTCAATTGGTGTGGTGCAACATGCCACATGTGTGTTATGTGGTCTTAGACAGGAAGATAGAGACCATCTCTTTTTCTAATGTAGTTTCACCTCTAGATTATGGGACATGTTGCTTCAGAAAGGTTTAAAGGAATGGCCAGATAATTCTTGGGAGTCCTTTTGTCCAAGGATGGTTGATAATCTGAAGGGTAAAAGCTTAGTGTCTTTACTCAATAAGCTTGTCTTCAGTGTTGCAGTCTATAAAGTGTGGGTTGAGAGAAACAAAGGGATTTTTCAGCAAGAGTTTAATACCATTGAAGGTATTCTCAAGAAGATTATTGCTTCAGTTCGATTCACTTTTTTTCCTCTTTCAAAGTTTTCTTGCTCAACTCAAAATCTAGAGTTGTTTTCTTTATGGGATTTACCTTCTTCTCTCTTGGTCTCATGACCTATTTGACATATTTGGGAACTGTTTATAATATCTCTATTTGGGGTTGGAGTGTTTAATTGTTGGGCCTCTGTCTATTGGAGAATGTTTGCTGAGTGTTTTGAAGATTCTGGTTTGGCTTCCATTTCTACTAGGTTGTTACGTTTGGATGGTTTCTGTTCCAGTTGTTGGCTTTCTGTTTGGATGTTGTTGGCCACGGGCCATGCTTGGATTAGGCTTGCAGCTCTATTTCTGGTGAATGCCTTTGTTGTTGGTTTAATCTTTTCATCTGCTCGACTATTGGGTTTGGCTGGTGTTGCTTGTCGCTTGTTTACTGATAATCTGATGGAGTTGTAGGCCTATCATTCTGTGGCTTTGGATGGTGTTGCTTGTGACTTGTTTGCTGGAAATCAGATGGAGTTGCAGGCCTATCATTTTGCTCAGGGGCTTAGTTTCATTTTGTTAGACTTTTGTTCTCAATTTGTTTTTTGGTATTGTCTTTTCCTTTTCTTTTGGTGGATCTCAGGCTTTCACATAATTTTCAGGGGTATGCCTCTTTGATCCTTGTATAGGCTTTGCCTTTTTATTTATAATATTCATCTTACCATTCAAAAATAAATAAAAATAAAAAAATCACCAAACTCGTTAAGCCCAAAAAAAGAGCTAATATATATTATATATGTATATAAACATTCATTTCTCTGTTCCCACATATATGAATATAAAATCTATACACCATGAAGCATTGCATATTTAGTTTTTAAAAATATATTAATGAATTTGAAGAGTGGATAGTTGATTAGTATGTAGAAGAACCCAACTAATTAATATACAATGAAAAACAATTATACACTTGTCGAGATGAAATCAAACTTATTTACAAATTTACGTAATAAAACATCAACTAATTACCTACATTTCTGAAGAGATTCTTTTGAAGTACTCAAGCCTTCACTAGGGTATTTGAAACAATAAAATCTATAACTTGATTTCAAAACCCAAATTAAACTATATGAACGGAGGTTAAGATTGCATGGCAAAGCACATGAGCATGAAGTTTAGAGAATATTCTTGGGTAACAATGGCTATGATCGTACCCGGATAGAGATGAGGAGAGGATTTAAGGTTCCTATATATAGCGAGGGAAATTTTGATATGGAAGTTGGGAACTTTTAATGGGTTTGCTTTTGCTTCTCCATTAACGCTAATTGTCAAGTTAGACTCCAAAACGATGTGGTATAAATAAGTGAAAGTTTAAATGACGTTTATTTAGGGGCGCACCAAAAAGCTGTAGAATCGGTCCAAGTGAACTAAATCGATGCTTCGATTCCTATTTTTGATGCAGGAGGATCAACACAAGGATGACAGGAAATCGTAATCTGCTGTTTTCCTTTTCAAATATCTATTTTTAGTTAATTTTTACTACTTATGATAATTTTCTATTTGTCAATTAGGAATTGATTCTGAACCCGATTTGGGCCAGATTTTTGGCAATCTTTTGATTTCTTTCTGTATTTCGTTTTGGTAAGACTTTTAGGGTTTTGCTATTTTTGGTAAAATCCTTGATTTTTAGCTATTTAAACCTGGCTTGTGGGTTGTTTTAAATTAGTTTTGAATATTAAGAATTTTATTAAATTTCAGAGTGTTCTCTGAATTTTGGGTCGAATAATTTCTCCTTTTTCTTTCTTGCAAATTACCCGTTCCGCTAGCCTGCAGAATAATCTCTATTCTGTCCGGCGTCAATTGGTATCAGAGCTCAGCATCTTCCTGAGGCGGTATTTTCATCAGTTTTTTATGGCTGGTGGTCGTGGTGGTCGTCGTGGGCAGGTTCCGATTGAGGATGTCCCGTACCGTGAACGTAACGTTCAGGATGTCATGATTGAGGATTTGCAGAGGCAAGTGGCAGAGTTAACCCAGCGTCTGGCGGCGCAGGAAATTGGTAATCATGATGTGGAAGATTCTAATACCGACAATTCCACCTTTGAAAATCCGTATCCACCGTTATGGCCAATATTTTCGGAAGATTCTGATTCTGAAGATGATTGGTTGAAAACCGATACTTTCGTTGGAGAGCCAGTGTATGACACAGAAGGAGATGAGGATGTGTTGTATGGGGACGGCCATGAAACTCTGGTCATTCCTAAGAGCCTCCTGACTCCCAGAAGCGATTCCGAAGATGATTGGTTGAGAACCAATATTTTCCATACAACCTGCACCGTGGCCAACAAAGTCTGCAAGATGATTATTGACAGTGGCAGTTGCGAGAACTTAGTCTCTGAAGACGATGTCCGAAAGAAGTGTTCTCCCTCGTCATTCTCTATGATGTCTCCTTCTGCATTTAATCAGTCGATGTCTCCGTCGTCTAATGGCCAACATCTTCGAGGCATCCATGAGCAAGTGAAACTAACCATTCATGAGAGCAATGCCAAGTACAAAACTCGAGCGGACAGTCATCATCGTCAGGTACTTTTTGATGTTGGTGATTTTGTTTGGGTTGTATTAACTCGTGATCGTTTCCCTATTGGCGAGTATAATAAGCTTAAGGAGCAGAAGATTGGACCATGTGAGATATTGCAGAAGATTAATGACAACGCATACAGGTTGTGTCTCCCTAGTCACTTAAAAACATCTGATGTCTTTAATGTGAAACACCCGAGTCCTTGTTTTGCGGATTCTGCTGATGCTGCTGTGAACTCGAGGACGAGTTCTTTTCAACCCGGGGTGACTGATGCAGGAGGATCAACACAAGGATGGCAGGAAATCGTAATCTGCTGTTTTCCTTTTCAAATCTTTATTTTTAGTTAATTTATTAGTTTTGAATATTAAGAATTTTATTAAATTTTAGAGTGTTCTCTGAATTTTGGATCAAATAATTTCTCCCTTTTCTTTCTTGCAAATTACCCGTTGCGCTAGCCTGCAGAATAATCTCTATTCTGTCCGGCGTCAATTTTGAATTGGTTTGGTTTGGTGTCGGTTTTTAAAAAATAGAACCGTTCTAATTTGATTTGGTTCCGGTTTCAGATTATTTGGAATCGAACCGATTATATATATATATATATATATATATATATATATATATATATATATATATATATTAATTTATAACTCATCTATACATATAAATTTTAATTATTAAGATTTTAAGTTCACAGTTTATAACACCAATTATATACACATTAATGTCTTAAATAAAATCATAAATTAATATCGAACAAAAATACCACACACATATACATAAAAGCCATATATTTTATTGCATCTCTCATCTCTTACATGATCACATCCACTCTCTTCGCCGGCCACGATAACCCCTTTCATTAGTCACAACCGGTTGGGGTGCCTTCTAAAAAAAGATTTGTTTCTCTCTATATTTTTGTCTTTGTTATTAAACAATTACTCTTCTATAATATCAAAATTCGCTATTGGGTTTGAAAAAAGTTTCAATACTTATTTCATTTTTTTCTTTTTGAATTTCAATAGTGCTTGGTATTGATATTGAATTTAGATGATAAAATTGTGATTCATGTAATATATTTTTTGAAAGAATATGTATAAGTGTGGTTAAGAATCGAATGAACCGATCTTTGATGGTTTGGTTCCTTCACTAATGGTTATAATTCTGGTTCTTGTTTTTAAGGAACCTTAAATAATGGTTTAGTTCCAAAATTATCAAGAATCGTACGAAACCAAACCGTGTGCATCAGATTTAGTTTTACCAATATATGGAGAAAGATTGCTATGGAGAGGATCTCAATTTCGTTTCGTGTATATATATATAAATTAGGAAATAACCTTCAAATGAATGATTCATGCATTGGAACCCCAACTCAAATCGAAAATTCTTTAGGGAGAAAATGGGAACCATTAAATACCTGGAGATCAGCCAAGATTGGAAATTCTATAGAGAAAATAAAGAATTAAGACTTGATTCCTTGGAATTTCCTTTTTCTTGGAAAAGTAGACCTCTGCCTTCACAAGGTATGACACTTTCTTGGAATTTTCATAAATTTCACCGTCAGTGTCTTTGTTTTCTTCCTATTCTTTTTTCAGTCATTAGGTGGCGTTTCCATTTCTATTTAAGAAACCAATCAAACCCCATTTCACATACTCACACACACAAACACACATACTCTCTCTCAATTCTTTGTTGTGTTTTGGAGTACCACCATGTCTCTCCCCAATGACCTCGTCAACATCAACCTCTCTGATACCACTGAAAAAATCATTGCAGAGTACATATGGTATTCTCTTCTCTGTATATGTGTTTATATATATATATATATATATATATTTCTATATTACAACCCATGATCATTTTTTTTTTTTTGTAATGGCAGGATTGGTGGCTCTGGCTTGGATTTGAGAAGCAAAGCAAGGGTGTGTGTTTTTTATATATTCCCTAGTAAATTATATTTTATTTCTTTGTTCTATGTTTTTAATTTTAACAATCTTTTCAGAAAAAAAAAAGAAGAAAGAAATATTCACTTGATTTTTGACATAGACTTACAAATATTCTAATATATACATTTATATGTAATATTAAAAAAGAAAAGTTAATACAAAAAAAGGCAAACAAACATAGCCAGTATATTATATATATATGATGTATTATCCAAACACAAACACACACTAACATGAGTGTCTGTGTGTGTGTCAGACTTTGTCAGGACCGGTATCTGACCCACAAGAACTCCCAAAATGGAACTACGATGGATCCAGCACCGGCCAAGCCCCCGGTGACAACAGTGAAGTAATTCTCTGGTATGTGTATATATAGATATATATATATTATACTGTATTGTATCTCTTTCTCAGTTTCTCTTTCTAACTATTTATTACACTGGAATCAGTCCTCATGCCATATACAGGGATCCCTTCAGGGAAGGAAATAATATCCTGGTAAGATATATATATATATATATATATATATATGATATAGTCATAATATATATGATTAGTAGTTGTTAGATGGTAATATAGGAATTTTGGTTTTGGAAGGTATTATGCGACACATGCACTCCAGCAGGCGACCCAATACCCACGAACAAACGGTTCAATGCCGCCAAAATCTTTAGTCACCCCGACGTCATTGCCGAGGAACCCTGGTATTACTACGCTAATCATGAATGTTACATTATTTTATTTTATTTTATTTTATTTTAATATTTCCTTGTTATGATTGTATTATTTACCTTGGCCTACCATCCAAGAATAAGATGACAAAGTTGGCACTATACTACGAACTTGAAGTGGCTTTTTTTGGAGCTAAAATTGTGAGTGAGGTGACAAATATTATTGATTATTGAAACATGCCCTTGATGGGGATAAAAAAAATATGTTTATTTATGCATTTAATTAATTCTTGTGGTGATTTAGTGCAATAATTGCATGCTCTTTTTATTAGTATTATTGTCATTTCCAAAGTTGAAGCAAACTAAACACTCTTTGTATTGTTGAGACTTGTGAACTCTATTATTGTATATAAATTGTTTTATTTACAGTGTTGATTCATTGTACTATGAGATTTGGATTTTAAAGTCCTTTAGGACCTGTTTTGTAACTGGTTTTGGTACTAATTTTTTGGTTTTGGTATGAAATAATGGTACCAATCCATGTTTGGTAAAATTGGTATTGGTACTACTGTAGCAAATCATTCGGCACTGTAGCAAACCATTTGGCACCATTTTTGGAACCATCAAAGTTGATGGTTTTGTATGGTGCGGGTACTGTAGCACTCCATTGTAGTACCCCATGTGCGGGAAATGTAGCACCCATGTTGCACTATAGCACCATCTCACTAATATTAATACTAATATATTAATATATTTTAATATTATAATATTAAAATATTAATATTAATAACTATCATGTAAATAATGCAAAAAAAAGGTTGAGCAATTTTTTTTATTTTTCTTTTTTGATTTCCAATAAAATTATTTGTCAGATTAATTTTTGTTATGTGTGCATGATTCTTAATTACTTTTTTTTTATTTCGAATTATTAATTTTAGATCGATCATTTTCACCATTTACACCCGAGTTATAATATTAAAATATATTAATATTAATACTAATATATTAATATTAATATATTAATATATTTTAATATTATAATATTAATATATTTTAATATATTAATATTATAATATTAATATATTTTAATATTATAATATTAATATATTTTAATATTATAATATTAATATATTTTAATACTATTAATATTAATATTAATATATTAGTATATTAATATATTTTAATATTACAAAATTTTAATATTTATAAATAAAATGTGAAACCATCCCAAGTTACCAAATATGGTTTGGTTTCAGAATTTCAACCCATACCAACTTTACCAAACATGGTTTGGTTTTTCAGCATCACTTTTTCTCAGACCAAAACCATATGCACCAAACATGGTTTGGAACCAAAATAAAATCATACCAAACCAAATCCAACCCAACCCAAACCAAAATAAAAAACTAACACCGCACCGCATCGTTACCAAACGCACCCTTATGATTGGGTCATGTCATTGTTTGTAGGTGTTTGTCTAGTAAGAAAGTTTTGGAAATGGAAAGAAAATTTTGAAATGGAAAATAAAAGATATTGGAGTAAAAGAACTTTTCATAGTTACTATTGAACCCTTATAATCATACCTATTTTTTTTCACTCTATCAATAACAATTATTTAAACCATATGCCCATCTGTCAATCTTATAGAAATTTATTAATTTAGATTTCATCATTGCTCTTTGGAATCCTATATACCATGAAAACAAAAGTGTTTTGAAATAAACTCACGTATTTTATTGTAATTACAATTATAATTACAATGATTTGAGTTACTATATCATGTGTTATTATTAGACATGTCAATGGATCGAATTCGGATCGGATCAGTTAAATCCAAATTCAATTTGTTAAGAAATCGGATTATCGGATTCGGATCATAATCGGGTTATCGGATTTTATTTTCAATCCATATCCGGTTAATATCGGATTCGGATCATAATCGGATTATTGACAGGTCTATTGATAAGGATGACAAAAACTCCCGATCCGCGATCCGAATCCGATAATTCAACGGATTTTCACTTAGTTAATTCATATTCAAATTTCTTCATTATAGAATATCTGATTCGAATATCTAATTAAAAAAATACAAAAATCAATAAATACTGAATCACTAAATTATTCACACTTTTAATAATTGTATTTATGATCAATCATTATTAATAAATAATAAAATAATTAACAACTAACATTTATATACATGTATAATATTAAATATATACACATAAAAATATCAAATATATATTTATATATATATAAATATATTTTATATCAGATCGGGTTATTATCGGATCGGATGACATAAATTCAAATTGTTAAGAAATCGGATTATCGGATTCGGATCCTAATCGGGTTATCGGATTTTATTTTCAATCCATATCAGGCTAATCGGATCGGATTTGGATCGGATTCGGATCAAAATCCGTTCCATTGACAGGTCTAGTTATTATACTCACTGTTATTCATTACAATACTACTGTAGATACCAAACAATGTAGATGTTATCTTATATAACTTGTAGGGTTAAGTGCAGAAAACTCCCCTTGAATTATGGTCAAAGTTTTAAACACCCCCGAATTATTATGTGCAACAAACCTCCTAAACTATTACAAGTTGCAAAATGTTCCATTGTCTTGAATTTTTTTAGGATTAACTTCATTTACACCCCCTAAGGTTTGTCCTCTCATCACTTTGACCCCCTCAAGTTTACATATTTTTATTTGCACCCCTTAATTTATCTTACACAACTCATTTACACCCTACTTTAAATTATCAATTTGACCCCTTACAATAAAAAACATTAATTCCCGTTTTGTCTCTATTTCGGAATAGAAACAAACCTAGGTGTCATGTTTTGCTTTTTATGATAAAAAATTGACTGACTGACACATGAATGATAATTCGATATATTATCATGACTATCAATGTAAGTAGGGCGTAATTAACCAAATTAACAATATCTAATGATATGGACATTTTTGAAACTTGGCATGTCTTTTCCTTGTAGTCCAATAGCATACTATAAAAAAAAAATTCCGAAATTTTTGGCAAAATTTTTTCTAGCAATTTCGGCAAAATAATTTTCGGCAAAAAAAATATATATTTGCCATTTTTTTTTCCAAAAAGTTTGACAAAAAAAAAATCGGCAATTTTGACAAAAAGATAAAAAAAAAATGAGCAAATTTTTTTGTCGACAAATTTTTTATTTATATGTATATTTCTGCAATTTTTTTTCTCGACAATTTCGGCAAATTTTTTTCTTTTTCGGAATACAATTTCAATAATATTATATATTACTTATATACAAATATATATATCGGCAATTGATTTCATTAGAGAGAGAGAGTGGGGTTTGATTGGATATATAGAGAGAGTGGGTTAGGGTTGTTTGGATATAGGTTTAGGGTATGTTTGGATGTAGGGGTTACATTATCCTAGGAATAAACTGATTTAAGTAGTGTTTGGATTAAGGGTATTTTAGACATTTCACTATAAAGTTAGCCACCAAAAACTGACAAGGGGTGCAAATGAAGATATGCAAACTTGAGTGGATCAAAATGATGAGAGGACAAACCTCAGAGGGTGTAAATGAAGTTAATCCATTTTTTTATAAATAACCAAAATGCCATCTCTTAATGAATTTTGCTTTAAGGCATTTTTTTTTTTATCAAATATTCATAAACATACACATGAAAAAAAAAAATTGAACGATAATTTCTCCCGGCTCTCCTATCCTATTGGAATAGATACCGAAGTTATAAATTCGGATAGGGACGGCTTTGGCTAAGTGGACCTGAACTTCATTCAGGTTTTAGCAAGATTAGCTTGCCCATTGAAAACAGGAATGTCAGACCAACTCACTTAATTAAGTATCCGTTTCCCTTCTTTTTTTTTCCCGCGTCGATAATCTTGTATTTTACATATCCATAAGATCCGAAGTAGTGATAGAATAAGCGCTTCATCCTTTCCAACCTAAAATTGAGGGAAAGAAAAAACAAGAACCTTTTTCCTTTTCTTTTATTTTTTATTTTATTCGGAGTAAAGAAAAAGAATATAGGAAAATGTTGGACCCAGGATATTTGCCTTTCTATTTTGACTATTAATGAATGAAGTCTTCGTGTTTTGCTTTCCGTTTTTGGGTAAGTGCACAAGAATTTCCATTATTTCATTTCTTTTTCTTTTTTTCTGATAACTGAAAATTTTCTAAATGTGTGGGTAGGTACGGGATTGAGCAGGAGTACACTCTTCTTCAAAAAGGTGTCCACTGGCCACTTGGGTGGCCAGTTGGTGGCTTCCCTGGTCCTCAGGTATCCATTTATTCTCATTTCACATTTTTTTGGTGGTTTGTGTAATATATATATATAGAGAGAGAGAGAGAGAGTTTTAGTGGCTTGTCTCATTTCATAAAAAATTTTGCGCTATCATAGCCAACAATTGGAATGTCCACACTAGTACTGTATGAAGCAGAGTTGTATTTGTGTGTGTTTTTTTAACTGATGCAGGGGCCATACTACTGTGGGATAGGAGCTGATAAGGCCTTTGGTCGTGCGATCGTGGACTCGCACTATAAGAAATGCCTTTATGCTGGAATTAACATTAGCGGAATCAATGCCGAAGTCATGCCTGGACAGGTAATATTATTCTGTTCTCTGATTGCTTAGAATGAGCAAACTTAATTTTTCTTGATGTGTTATATAGCAATCGCATCAAATCAATACGAAATCACGATAGAAAAGAATAAGCATGCCACACAAAGAACATAAAGATTTATGAGGTTTGGTACAAGTTGTGTCTACGTCCTTGGTGGAGATTCGGCAAAAGTTCTCACTATGCAAAACCAAGAGATTAAAAGTTACAGCAGACAAACCCTAACTCTCTCACCCTCTACGAATTCAGGGTCACTATTTCTCTTATCAACTCCAAACCCTAGATGCCATTATATATACGGGTTACAAGAGAGTACTAAATAGGCTCACGGCCTATGAAAATAAAACAGGTCAAAAAAACTTAATTTTGGGTCGCATCGCGACTCAAATCCAAATTCGGCCACAACATCACACGATGCAATAAGGTGGCATACATGCATTAATAAAAGGCATAGAAGCTGTAGACTCTTGTTCCTTTTCTGTTTGTAACGTTACATTGAACACAATCTCTTACGTTTTTCGTGACCTTCATATGCATTATGTATGATGTTTTTATAACTCATGTTCAATGCATTCGTCTCATAATTCTATGTGTTATTTTTCTTTTTCCCTTAGTATGGCTATTATCTTTGTTGTTGTGCTGGTGTAAACATGAATTTCTTACTTTTTATAACCTTCAAATGCATTGCGTACGATGTTTTTATAGTTCCTGTGAATGGGATTACTTTTATAATTCCGGTTTGATTTTCTCTTAGAAATGTGATATTTTATTATTGTTTTGCCGGTGTTAACAGTGGGAATTTCAAGTCGGCCCTTCTATCGGAATATCTGCTGGTGATGAATTATGGGTCGCTCGTTATATTCTCGAGGTATATCATTTAATTTGTGGTGGTTCTACATTCATGGTGATTATGTCCTCCGCATTATCGTTACGGTTTTTAATCTGATATTTTAATATGCTTGGTGAAACAGCGGATTACAGAGATTAAAGATGTTCTGGTCTCTTTTGACCCTAAACCAATTCAGGTCTTTGATCAACTACATCCCCATAACTTTACATTTTCGTGTTTTACTTTCTCTAGTAATGGTTTCTCACACACACATGTATTAATTCTATTCGCGGTGCTCATTTCACTTGGACTTGATCATTAGTGAAAGCATAGGACTTAATGTCATAAAGATTTAGTTTAATCATTTTTCTAAAATTGAAAATTTCCTTCTAAAATGAATTTATAAAACAAAGTATACATAAAAGTTGAAACTTTTGCTCATTTCACTACGTGTTTCCTATTACCCCGATTATACGTAATTTTGCTCCTCATGAAAAATTAGGGCGATTGGAATGGCGCTGGCGCTCACACTAATTACAGGTATCTCTTAGACCTTAACTTTTCAATGCAGAAGTTTAATTCACTTTCTTATACTTAAATTTAATAGTCCCTTTTGAAGTATCTAATTCATGCATAATGTGGTGTAATACGAATTATTATATTTAATCTCTTTTTGAACCAGCACCAAGTCCATGAGGGAAGATGGCGGGATAAATGTGATCAAGAAAGCGATCGAGAAGTTGGGATTGCGCCACAAGGAACACATTGCAGTGTACGGAGAGGGCAACGAAAGAAGATTGACCGGTCACCATGAGACTGCTGACATGAACACTTTCTCTTGGGTGAGTTACTACTTTCTCTCAGTGCCTGTGTGTAAAAATTTAAGGTTGGTGTTAGTGACGACGACGATGATGATGATGATGATACGAATCATAATGCTCTTGGTTCTATTGTTGTTACTATCTTCGTTGTTATCCTTCTTGTGTAACATCAGCTCGAGTATTTTTGTTGTCATTATCATCATCGTCCTTCCTTGATTTCCACTTTACGGTCGGAATATATTCAAATGTGGAATTAAAAAGCTCAGGGTTATCATATTAATTAATATGTGTAGTCCTTTTCCTTTTTTAATGCTTTATTAGCTCTTCTGTTCGTGTAGGTGTTTTCTTCGTGAGCATTTTTCCATGACCCTCCTTGTATGATTGCTGGTTTGGATCAAAATAAAACTCTGTAGTCATGCATCCTAGATCACTTCCTAAAAATTCTTCTATTGTTAGGAATTTTTAAGTTTTCTTCAATAATCAAATCATACTTCTTGCTGCCTAGTTTTTTCTTCGAAGACAGTAATTTATTGATCGCAACATTTTCGTTTCAACTTTTCAAAAAAAAACATTTTTCGTTTCAAGCTTGTCAATTTCTTAGTCAAAACTTTGCCTGCATTATTTCTTGCTTCACTACCTTGTCATCACTTCAATCAACTTTTTCTTCAATGTTTTCATTAACCTTAAATTCTGAAGTTATTTCTTCTACTTCTTTGAAAATTTTCTTCTGATAAATCAAATATATCAATTAGATCTTCACCTTGTTCATTTATATTCCTGTTCCTAAAAGCTTTTGCATCAAATATATCAATTCGGTTTTTCAAATTCTTCCATTTTATATAGGGACGCTTCTAGAATCAGTCACGACCTTGTCATTTGAAGTCTAAAATATATCCATGAATATACTGCTACATTTTATTAAACATAAATTTTTGGGGGTTCAATGAAAATACTAAATTTTGTAGCAGGTAAAGAAAAAGTAAATGTTAGAGGTCTGACAAAAATGAGGCTTCAACATCATAAGATTCCACAAAGCTGGACTATGGTGGTGCCTGACAAAACAAACGATGTATTGCATGAAATTACTGGAACATGATATGATTTTGTATAAATTTTGAGCAAATTATATATGAATATGAATTAAAAGAGGACACAAACACTGTCAACAAAATGCTAATCGCCAAAATTATTTTTTTTTCATTTCATTTTTGGATAATGCTTGCTAATCTGTCTTTTTTTTTTCAAATCTTAGGGGGTTGCAAACAGGGGTGCTTCTATTCGCATCGGCCGGGAAACTGAAAAGGCTGGAAAAGGTGAGCATTTTTTTTGTGTTGCAACACCACTTCTTCAATAACTTCCTCACACAAATGGAGAAAAGTGAGGTGTTTTTGTCAAAGGTGTCATCTTTCATTATTATTGATAAAACATGAACTTAATAATGTGTATCTTTAGTAAAATCAATAACCTCATTGAGTCATTAGAGTTAGAATCCTTGGAAACCTTGCAGCAATCGGCATTTGTTGTCGAAATGCCCCCATGATTTAACGCTATTGTATTGGGAAAAAGTATACAATACCCCACCTCCGAATCCCACCTTAGTGCACAACATGTATGGTGGTGGGGTTTGGCGCACTACAAGAAATTAGCATTTTAGTGGCGTTCGTAATTGTCACTCAAAGGAATAAAAATTGCAGCTATAATTTTTAAGAGCAGTGTAACTTGTCACCTAAAGTTCCGACATTATTATTATTTTTTATGTTAAACTGATTATATATTTTGATATCCTAAATAGAAAAATCAACTGTTGTTTTATAGAGGTAGACAATTTTAGTCCCCACTGAATTTTTGTCACTATAAATACTATTTTTTTATAGTGATGCTTGTTATATATACATCTGAAAATGTGATTCATTCGGGTGCACAATTTAGGATTATATCATTTAGTATCGTTTACAATGCAAGTAGGAAATAACAACAATAACAATGAATAATTCTTTGACAGGCTACTTCGAAGATCGAAGGCCGGCATCGAACATGGATCCGTACGTCGTGACCTCGATGATTGCTGAAACAACCATTCTCTGGAAGCCGGAATAGGGAAAAGTAGATTCTGTATTTAAACCTGCCTAAGATGGAGTGGTTGTTGTTAGAGCTCTTGTACTTTCATGTTAGTTCCATTTTATGTGTTCAACCGGTGGATAATGTCTTGTTGTTTGATTCTAAAGATCTGCTCTCTTATCGTTTTGAAGTACAGCAGCAATAATGTATTTTCTTATTTCGGTGCTTTGAATTTGGAATTGGAGGAAATTTAATTTAAATTTTCATAAAAATTCTTTGAAATTTGGAATTCAAGACATTGATTTAGCATTCCCAAATATTAGTTTGGCTTGAATGATATTTCGTGAACGTTGATGGTGGATTGTGTGGTATAGTGGAACAAAAGATATAGTTAATGGAGAGAGATCTATATCTGGAATCTCTCACAACTGCTCTTCTCTCTAACTCCCGTCAACAGCCACTGGTGAAGAATGAAGTGAGTTTAAATTTCTCGCGTTGTCCGGTGGGCTTCTGGTCTACCGGTGTATTGGTCACCGTCTACCAGGGTCTGCTGAGAGAAACGTTTGGAATTTTCTCTTGGTTCAGTTTCTGTTTTCTTGAGCTGCGATTGAACTAAATCTCTGAGTTTTGATTTTAATTTTGATTTTGGATTTGGGTGAGGGTGTTCTCTGTGGTTTGTTCACGAATCGTGCAGGACTATTGTGTCTTCTGGTGGATCGGAATGTTGCAATAGCTGAAAAAACTGACAGTGCACACAAAGTGTTTGTAAAAACACCTGAACCACTCATGGCTTCTAATAAGGATATTGCAAAGCTTTTGACAGAGATGGAAGGTGTGATTTCTACACTAGCTACTAGGGACAGACAACGAAGTCGAAGCCGTGGGCCGGCAAAGATAGGTGTTACAGTATCAAAATCTACGACAGCTCCAGCAATACAAGGTACGACTTCATGGGCTTCTTTGGTTAGACCTATTGATACGCCACGTGCAAAGCTTGTTTACACTCCTCCTTCTATTGTTGGTGGTAGAGTAGTGGTTTATCCATCTGCTTCCATTACTGAAGAAGGTGCAAAAGAGTGGAAAACATGTTTGGTTGGATATTTTATTGACAAAAAGCTCCCGTACAATGTTGTTAATTCCATTGCAATGAGATTATGGGGAAATGCCGGCTTGGAAAATGTTTATGGGTTGGAAAAAGGATTTTATTTCTTTAAGTTTGGCTCTGAGCGTGAATGTGAGGTTATTATGGAGAATGGACCATGGCACTTTGCAAATAACTTCTTGATTCTAAAAAAGTGGCATGTAGGGTTATCTTTGAGCAAGGAATCGTTAATTCCATACCATTATGGGCTAAACTTTATGATGTTTCGATGGAGTGTTGGAATGAAGGGGGTTTGGGGGTGCTTGCTAGTGCGTTGGGAAAACCACTTCATATTGATATGCCAACTGAAAAGAAGCAACGCTTGAGCTATGCTCGGGTATGTGTTGAAATGGATGCAAAAAAAGAATTGATTCATGAATTTGATGTGACGATCTCTTCTGGCGAAATTGTTACAATCCATGTTGATTACCAGTGGAACCCAGCTAGGTGCACTCATTGCAAGATTTTTGGACATTGGACTAAGGTCTGTCCTAAGGCAGTCTTACAAAATCAATCTCAGCAACAAAAGGAAAAAGTTACAGCAACTGAGTGGCGAATTGTTGGAAGGAAGGGAAAGGAAATTGCTCCTTTGGTGACAGAAATTAACACAATGACTGAGTCTGAATGTCCTCCTAATGAGGTCTGTCCTAGGAACAAAGAGATGGGTTCTTCCTCCAATGTAGAGACTTTGATTGATGAATTTGTTACTCCAACTATTGATGGTTTGGAGGAAACTGCTAGGGATGATTCTATTAAGGAAGTTACTGCCCAGGTGACAAATGCTAATATTGGCCAATTAAATGATGACATAGTGATCAATTCCAATGAAAATGAGACAAATGCAGTGTCCGTGGTCAACTCCAGTGAAAAGGAGACTAATGTAGTGTCCCCAAACAGGTTTGATTACCTCCAATTAATAGATCATATGGAGCCTCAGGGTTATGATATTACTGATGATGATCCAGCCAACACTGAACCAAGGCCAGAAAAGGAGGGAAATCAAATGGAGTTAAAAGTGGTGTTACCTGTTGGGAAGGCAATTACGAAAGGAATGAACATCACTACTGACAAAGAAGTTAAAGGGGCTAGAACCACTGAGGAAGGAAAGGAGTTGCAACTCCTAGAGGTAAGGTATCAAACTCCCCTATCAAATGATCTGTGCATGGAATGTTAGGGGCCTAAATGGGCCTGTTTCTCAGAAGGAATGTTTGATTTTGATTAAGAAGTGGAATATTTCTATGATGGCTTTTATGGAAACTAGGGTGCAAAGTGTTAACAAGCAAAGAACCCTCCAATCTATATGCCCTGATTGGAATAGTTTGGATAATTATAGACATGCTGAGCTTGGTAGAATTTGGCTTTGTTGGAATCCTAATATGTGGGATGTTAGGTTGATTGATGACTCTGATCAAGCTATTCACTGCCACCTTGTAAATAAAATTAATAATTCTAGCTCTTTTGCAAGTTTCATTTATGGTGATAATGATTATATAAGAAGAAGAGAGTTATGGCAGGATATTCAAGGCAAGGCCACCTTATGGAAGGACAGACCATGGGTTGTGCTAGGTGACTTTAATGCCTTAAGATTCAGATATGAAAGATTTGGGGGATCTTGTATATGGACTCCAGCGATGCAGGAATGTGATCAATGTCTTGATGATGCTGGGCTCCATGATTTAAGATACACTGGTACGAAGTTTTCTTGGAACAATGGGCACAACTTCAGGAAAATTGATAGATGTTTAGCAAATGACAATTGGATGGAGTCTTTTCCTAACTATGAAGTGCATTTTGGTCCCCAATGTATATCTGATCATGCTTTCATTCACATGAAGATGATGGTTGACAATCCCAGAATTAGGAAACCCTTCAGGTTTAATAATTTTCTTGCAACCCATGTTGATTTTCACAGTACTGTCAGTGTTGCTTGGAATTGCTTCATAAGGGGCACAAAAATGTTCTATGTGATGAAAAGGTTGAAACTAGTGAAAGAGGGTCTTAAAAGATTGAACTCTAGTCACTACCATGATCTTCATAACAAGGTTGATGATGCTAGAAGGCAACTGGTGAATATCCAAGCTAGAGTGGACAATGATACTCAGAACAGTGACTTAATCAAACAGGGGAATGATTGCTTAATGAAATTTTTTCAACTAGCCAAAGCTGAGGAATGCACCCTACGACAGCAATCTAGGATTAAATGGCTCAAGCTTGGGGATCAAAACTCATCTTACTTCCACAAAATTGTGAGCCAAAGGAAGGCTTCAAATAGAATTTTCTCTTTAACAGATGAGAATGGCCAAATTGAGAGGAATGGTGAATGTATAAAAAACAACATTGTGAATTACTTCACGAACCTGCTTGTTTTCCAACCTCTTGAAGAACCAGTGCCTGAGATGAGACAATTCATAACAAACCCTATCAATCAAGCTCACAAGGACTGGATAAATAAGCCTGTGACTAGGGATGAGATCAAAGCTACATTCTTCCACATGAAAGAAGACTCCAGCCCGGGTCCTGATGGGTTAAACACGGTGTTTTTTAAAAATGTTTGGCCTATAATTGGCCATGATGTTACTAATGCTATCCTGAATTTTTTTAAGACAGGGTTGATTCTTAAAGAAGTGAATGCCACATCTATTACTTTCATCCCCAAGAAGCTTAACCCATCTAAAGTGGAAGACTATAGGCCTATTTCGGTATGCAATATTATCTATAGATGCATTGCCAAGGTCATAGCCAACAAGATGAAGCCAATGCTTGATGACTGCATCAGTCCAAATCAGTCTGCATTCATCAAAGGAAGGAATATCTCTGATAACGTCCTTCTTGCTCAAGAAGTTATGCTGCACTACCACAAGAACAACAAACCTGAAAGACTGGCTCTTAAAATTGATCTTAAGAAAGCTTATGACACCATCTCTTGGGATTTTTTAGAAGCTGTGCTAAAGGGATTTGATATGCCTCAAAGATTCATTAATATGATTTTAACATGCATCAGTTCTGCTAATTTCTCCATAAACATCAACGGTGGGTTGGAGGGATTTTTTGGAAGTGGGAGAGGAGTGAGACAAGGTGACCCAATGTCACCCTATCTTTTTGTCATGGCGATGGAGGTCCTATCTGGCCTGTTAAACCAACTTGAGCATGATGAAAATTTTAAGTACCACTGGAGATGCAAGAAGACTAAGCTAAACCATATCATGTTTGCTGATGACGTAATGATTTTCTGTAATGGCGATTCTAATTCAGTGGAAGCCACTATGAGCAAGATCAATTATTTCAGCATGATTTCTCGCTTATTTCCAAATCCTAGTAAGTGTACTATCTTTATGTCTGGTATTGATAATCAAAGAAGAGCATCCTTCCAGCAGCAAACTCTTTTCAGTATTGGGGAGGTTCCTATAAAATACTTAGGAGTTCCTCTAATCTCTACCAAACTCAAGACTGAGGATTGCAATGAGCTTGTCCACAGGATTACTAAAAGAATTCAGACTTGGAGCTGCAGATTTTTGTCATTTGCAGGGAGAATGCAACTCATCAACTCAGTGTTGTTCTCTATTCAGGTTTACTGGTCCACTACCTTTATCCATCCTAAATCTATTATGAAAATGTTGTCAAGCTTATTGAGGAGATTCCTATGGAAAGGGCCTGACCTTAAAGTAGGGGGTGAGAAGTTGGCTTGGAGTGAGGTGTGTCTGCCAAAAGAAGAAGGAGGGCTGGGCATAAAAAACTTGGTTACATGGAATAATGCTGCTATGTCCAAACACCTATGGAGACTGCTCCAACCTTTCCCTTCCTCCCTCTGGGCAAAATGGGCTCACTCAAATATCATTAAAGAGAAGTGTTTTTGGGTTCTCAAGTACTCTAACAATAGGTCTTGGACCTGGAAAAAACTAATGGGGCTGAGCAAGACGTTCAAATACCATCTTCACTATAGGATTGGAAATGGTCATAAAGTTTCTCTTTGGTATGACTGTTGGTTGTTTGATAAACCCATTTTTGATATGTTTGGGGATGAGTTGATTGATATTTCTGGGTTGGGAAGACATGCCAAAGTTTCAGACATAATTCAAAATAATACATGGTTTTGGCCTCCCTCCATTGCCATCCAGATGATTTTTGATGCTTGTAACCTCTTCCCTAGTCCCTCAAATGAAGATCATGACCAATTGCTGTGGAGAAAGGACAAAAGATTCAGTATTGCTTCTGCTTGGAATGCTATCAGAGATAGGAAATATGTATATGATTGGTGCTCCAGTGTTTGGTTCAAAGGGCACATACCTAGGCATTCCTTCATTTTATGGACTGCCATTCACAAAAGAGTCCTCACTCAAGATCGGATGCAGCTTATGGGGCTAAGAGACCAAAATATCTGTGTTTTTTGCTCAGGAACTGAAACCAGGGACCATCTTTTTTTTCAATGCCCATTCTCTGCCAGAGGTTGGAATCTCATTTCTCAGAGAGGTTTGATTAACTGCCCCTACACCAACTGGAATGAAGTGCTCTCTTGGTCCTCCTCGCTTACTAGGTTTAATCTCCATTCCCTCCTCAGTAAATGGTGCATAGCAGCAACCGTGTATATCATTTGGAGTGAAAGGAATCGAAGATTTTTTACGGGTGTTGCAAGATCTGGGAATCAAGTGTTTAATGAAGTTATGGTTACCATAAGATTCAGAGCTCTATCTCTTCAGAGAATCAAGCATTCTGGTGCAAATCAAAGGATGGCTCAGGCCTGGAACTTACCAAACATTATTTTTGTATAATGTCAATGTTGGTTCTGAGTTTATGGTGGAGTTTTTCATCAGTGGAGGTTAGTAATTCCTTCTTTGTCCTTGTTGTCTGGTTTGATGCTGCTAGTTACTCTCCTTCTAGCACGAGGGTCTTAGGCTTTCAACGGCTCTTGTTGCTATGGTGGTTGTGGGGAATCTCTTTAAGGGTTTTTCATCCTTATTGAGTTGTTTTTGAGTTTTTCTTGTAATTGTTACTGGAGCATGCTCCCTTTTATTCTATGCTGTCTTTTCCAAAAAAAAAAAAAAGATATAGTTAATGTATATATTTTTATAATCAGAGTGTTTAAAATTTTCGCTAGTACTAATATGCAAAATCCATGCAAAGCGATTTTTTACATGGATAAGGGAAGACTTAAATTAAGTACAGAAAAAAAGGAAGAAAAGGGTAGTATTTACTATCATGTGTTAACGCCTAAATTATGCCCAAGCCTTTAGGCCACATGATTATGATTTGAATGATAGTTTGTAAAATTAATCGATGATCTAATTTTCAAACCATGTCCATGAAGGTTCGGGTTAAGAAACCACTGAAAAAAAATATTTTGGGTCACAACGATTGAAAACGAATCCATGACCGATATTACTCTAAAGGTCCTATTTGGCCTAACTATTTCCGGTCTTAGGCCAAAAAGTGATTTTCAGCCACTTTTGGCTTGAAAGTCTTTCAGTCATTTTTCTCTCAACCATTTCTTTCTCTCGACAAGTTTTCTGTCGACGAATTCCTTCTCGACGAGTTTATTACCTGTCGACGAATTCCTTCTTAACGAGTTTTATTTCTCGACAAATTTTTCTCTCGACGAATTCCTTCTCGATGAATTTTTCCTCGACGAGTTTTCTTTCTCGACGAATTCCTTGTCGACGAGTTTCCTTGTCGATGAGTTTTCTCTCTCGACGAATTCCTTCTCGATGAATTTCTTCTCGACGAGTTTTTCTTTCTTTCACTTCATTATCATTCACAAGCTAAGACCGAGTCTCTTAGTCACTATGCCTAAAAGTGACTTTTGACCACTTTTCTTTTCACTTTAGGTTTAAAAGGACTCTCGACCAAGGAAATTAGCCTATAAGTAAGATTCTTGATAAATTTAGTCATGAAAATATTGTCATCAATGGCCAAGGTCACGAGAACCGCTCGTAGAGATCGAGACTACAAAGCCCAACAAATCAAGTCTGGAAGATTGAAGAGAGCTTAGGTTGGAAACTACGACCTGATCGAGATGAAAGTTCAACGTTCCAAGACCACAAATGGAAGTTTTTCAACTACCCATCAGAGTGCGTCAGAGATCAGAAGATTCCTTGGTCAAAGTCAGGCAAAAGATAAAAGAGAGCTGAAAGTAGTAATGGTCAAAGTGGGCAAGTCTGAAAGGGCCATGGTCTCTAACTAGAATTGTCATGCCAGATATGATTCCATCACATGTGGTTGAGAGTAGATCCAACTAATTCAAGTAGCAGCTCAGCAAGTGGTTGGGAAGCTACTTTCAACCTGCAAGCAATTAATGTCTAGAAGGGCGAGTTGAAAGGGACATCATCAGATCAAGACCCTCTATAAAATACTCTTTCAAGTCCCACAAGCAAGAGGTTCACGACCATTTAAAGCCTTACTCTTTATCATTCATAGCTTATCATTTAGCTTCCTTATCAGTCATAGCTTAGTTCTTCACTTAGCTTTTATTGCATTCTCAGCCTAGCTTTTAAATTCCTTAGCTTAATATTTATTTCATCCTCAGCACTTAGATCTTTAGTGTTTCATTTCCAGTCAAAATTTGTGTTTGTGCTTCCTTTATCATTGTAATCAGTTCCTTATTCAATGAAGAAGAGTTTTCAAGTTCAGGTATATTGATTAATTTTCTCTTAACTTCTTTTCAATCACTACTTTTATATATTTGAAGTCCTAACTTAGGCAATACAGAACCTTAAGGAGAGGGTCATTCCTACTCTCCAACTTTCGCCTGAACCAATCTTGGTCAGTCACCCGACCCGATAGGAATAGTTTGGTAATAAATCTCTGAGTCCACATTAGGACTCTGGCACGCCCGCGTTTAAGGTCGACCAACTATTGGTTAGCGACCTCGACCACTTTGTGAGCAGAACAATTTTGGCACGCTCGATGGGACTAATGTCATATTCATGAATGGTCGTTGAGACTCGATCACAGTCTCAAAATTCGGCTGGACAAACCGAGTTTCCAAGGGACGATCAAGAAGAAAACCAACCCGCTCCCATCATGCAAGACTCCGGGTCTGAGCATAAAGAGGGGCATCAAGCAAGCCACCAAATGGTGGTTGAGAGTGTCAACAACATGGTGTCACGTTTTGAAAGTAGAGTTGAATCTTACCAACGGCAAGTTGCTTGGGAGTTCAACAAAAGTATGGAGCCGCTAGTAGCTTCATCCTATACGACCAATAATCAACTTCCACAACTGAATGAGGTGATTAATGCTTTAGTAACTCGTATGGATAGGCAGGTTGTCGGTCAACCGCCTAGGGTCGAGAATCAAAACGATAGGTTAGGAGAGCAACTTTCTCCTCAACAAGTCATCCAACCAGAAAGAGGTGTTCCACCACCTCCTATCCTCAATGGCCATCGACCAATAACTCCCATTCAGCCTCCACCGGCTCACCATGTAGAACCGGGAATGGTAGGCCACCAACAACCACGATGGAGGAATAATGAACCACCTAATGGTCGTCCTCCTAATCCTCAACCTCAAGTGGTGCCACCTCATGTTGTTAACCCCGGGGGCCAAGAGGGATACATCCCTTGGCCAAATGCACCCTTTCAGAACCAAGCCCCACCAATGGTTATGACTCGGGAGCAATTAGTTGAGGTTATACAAGAGCAATATGGACCAGCATTGAGAAGGGCAACTCGACCAACATTTAGGCACCCATTTCCTGATTGGATAGATCGAATGGATCTACCACAAAACTATCGAGTGCCAAATTTTGCAACATTCTCAGGGGAAGGCAATCAGTCTACCCTTGAACATGTTGGTCGATTCACCATGCAATGTGGGGCACTTAGTAATAATGAGATGTGTAAGATGAAATTATTTTCCAACACACTTACTGAGACTGCCTTCAAGTGGTATCTAAATCAACCTCCAAATTCCATACATACTTGGCAACAAATGCAAGAAGTTTTCCATGACCAATTCTATAGAGCTGAGCCAGAAGTCACTATGGTTGATTTAGCTAGGATTCACCAATTACCAGCTGAGAATGTTGAAACATTCTTGGCTAGGTTCAAGAAGGCACGAAACCGGTGCCGAATCAGTTTACCTGAGAAAGAATTTGTCAACTTAGCCCTTAGCGGTCTAGATTTCGAGCTACGAAAGAAATTCAAAGGGACCGAGTTTGGCGATTTATTCCAGTTGGCTGAGAGAGTCACAAAGTATGAAAAAATCTTGAGTGAGGAAAATGAGAGAAAAAATTCTTCTCGAGGGACCTTCTATAAGGATCCTAACTATGAAATCCATATGGTTGACACCCTATATGAAGATTTAGAGGTTGATGCTATAGAGATTATTTCAAAAAAGCCATATGTGTGTAAAGCTTTGGCTAAACCTACTGAAACACTAAGTGGTGTTCAACCATCAACATCGTCTGCCAAAAGAAATACCTTTAAGGCTGGCAAACAATACGTTTTCGATATAACTAAGACTGAGCAAATTTTAGACCATCTCTTGACTGATAAAATTATCAAAGTCACTGGGGGAAAAAAATAGCCTCGGTTGAATAAATCAAAGGTCGAGAATATTGCAAGTATCATAATTCCTGGAATCATGCAACTAATAATTGTGTTGTTTTTCGTAATCTAATTCAGGGATAGATCGAGAAAGGAGCGTGGAAATTCCCCAAGAAAAAGAAAGAAGTGATGGGAGTTGATAGTGATCCTTTTCCAGCTTTGGTCAGTAGCAACATGGTTGAAGTCTCGATGGTCACTAGACCACAGAGGAAGATTGACTTGGAAGATACCTCGGCTAGCAGAAAGAATAAGGCCGAGGGAAAGAATCCAATGACCGTCGAAACTCCAGTGCCTAATGATGAGTTAGCAAGAGAGTTAAGGGAGGCCCAAATGGCGCTGATCAAGCAGGGGTTATGCCTAGGGATGGCAATGGGGCGGGTCGGGGCGGGTATCACCCGCCCCGTCCCCGAACCCGATTATTTTTCCCCGCCCCGTCCCCGTTTAATTTTTTTTCCCTGACCCACCCCGCCCCGTACCCGCCAACTCCCCGCCCCGCCCCGATTACTTTTATTTTATTTTTTTAAATTTTTTTTTTTTTTGAATGGTAAGAAATTCACACACCACACCCACAATGCCTCATAAGAGGCTTGAACTCCTGACCTTCCCAATTTGGGAGTGAGATTATACCATTGCAACACATGTGTGTTGGTTTACGTATTATTTTTCCCCCAAATAACAATAAAATCCCAAAATCAAACCTAACTATAAGAGATCAAAATCAAACAATAAATCTATATGAAATCAAAATCAAAATTTTCAAAAGCATAATAAACAACTCATCAATACATGTTTATTCATATATATATATATATATATATATATATATATATATATATATATAGCTAATCGGGGCGGGGCGGGGGTGCCCCATACCCGCCCCGATTATAATCGGGGAATTTGTTTTTGCCCCATACCCGCCCCGGTTAGCTAAACGGGGCAGGGCGGGGTGGATAAACGGGGCGGGTTCGGGGCAGGGCGGGTTTTTTTGTCACCCCTAGTTATGCCCGAAGTGCAAGGTGGAGGCGTAGAGAAGTCGAGAGCTACTTCGTGGAAACACTCGAAGCTATGGTCGGAGCTCCCATCATGGAAATAGGCCAAGGTCACCCTTGCTTAGAGTGTCTATAACCAATCGACTGACATGGCCTGACAAAAGGCCAAATGTAGATGAATATCCCAAGAGAAGACGGGAAATGAATTATAATCATGCAAGCAGCTCAACTCATGCAACTTGGAGGCCTAAAGAGCCAAAGATATATGAGACTCATCATGTCGAGACCTCGACCAAGCATCCACACCAGAGGCCAAGAATGGTCAGACCGCCGGTCACCGAGGAAGGTCGATGGTCGAGAGTGCGCCACCCTAAATTTCCTAGAGCTGAGAGTCCACCGCCTTTCATGTCTCGTATGCAAAAGAGACGATGGCAGTGGGTGAAAACTGAGTTACGCAAAATGGAAGAAAGGTACTTGGTGCCCTAGTCTGTAAAAGTGAATTTACTCAAAAGGGAATCAACCGATCGTGAACCAAAGAACAACTTGGAGAAAATATCAAAGGTAGGAAGTCCAGCTGAAAAAAGAGTCACTGAAGAAAAATGTGGATCTTCTTCTCTGAAAGAAGTTGATGATGAAACAGATTTTGGTGACGATGAGTTCGACATAGATAGGGAAGAACCTGGGTCGAAAGGAATCATATTTGGTTCTTTCGAAGAAAACGTGAATTGCAACATAGTTTTAACCTTGCCTCTGATTTTTGAGGCTAAAGCAGAACAACCCTCAGTCATGGAAGGAGATGTCGAGATAATTGACAGTGAATGTCAAGAAGTTCCCGAAATCATAGAGAACCCATCAGAGTCAATCATTTCGAATCAGAGACAGAAGGTTGTCGTGATAAGAGCAAGGCCAGATCTTGAAGATTTGGTGACAAGTAGGAATGTTCAAGCAGCCAAGGTGATCTTTGAGAAGCCTCCTGCAGGAATGTCACAACACTTGAAACTACTTTACATTAGGGTATTTTTGGAAGGAATGCCGATCTCTAGAATATTGGTCGACAATGGCTCTGCAGTCAACATTTTTCCAATGAATACCATGAGACTCTTGCATAAGACAGAAGATGACTTGATCCCTACTGATTTGACGGTTAGTAATTTTACTGGGGGCAAGGCAAGAACAAAAGGAGTGGTTACTTTAGATATGATGGTGGGAAAATTAAAGACCATGATGGCCTTTTTCATGGTCGATGTCAGGTCTGCGTACAATGCATTAATTGGGCGAGATTGGTTAAACCCACACTTCTGTGTTCCTTCGACTCTCCATCAATTCATGATCTTTTGGGATGGAGATGAAATACAAGTTGTGTGGGGAGATGATAAATTGTTTGAAGCTCGGGTCCATATGGCTGATGTTATTCTATATGAGGAGGAAATGGGGCCAGTGAGACTCATTGGTTGTGACAAGTATGGTAAACCCAAGAAAGCAACCATGCGTAAGAACCTTACTGAAGGTGAAATGTCTGAGTTGCTTAATGAACTATTAAGGCCAAGCGTTATTCATGAACCAAGGCCGATAGTAGAGATCGATGATCAAGAGGTTGTTAATGGATCAAACCCAATCGAACAAGGTGAAAATGTTAGCCTATAAGGCTAGCATAAAGCGGCTGAGAGCATATCTCGCCGAAAAAAGAGCCATGATCTTTGGTGATGTTTCGGCTAACATGGCCGAAATTATAGAAGAAGATGAATTTGTTGATGATGAGCAAGACATGATCAAGTTGGAAGAATTGGACGCAGCCCCGGCTAAGTTAGAAGACCTAAAGGCTGATGTTCAAGATCCATTACTAGAAATTAATTTGGGGTCAGAAGAAGATCCTCGACCAACCTACATCAGTGAACTGTTAGAACCTGATTTTAAGGCTGAGTTGATCTCGATGCTTGAAGAGTATAAGGATTGCTTTGCATGGAATTACACCGAGATGCCAGGGTTATCAAGACAACTAGTCGAGCATCGACTGCCGATTAGAGAAGATTTCAAGCCTTTCAAGCAACCGCATAGACGCATGTCAACTGAAGTAACTTTGAAGGTGAAAGAAGAAATTGAGAGGCTGCTCAAGGCGGGATTTATCCGAACTACAAGATATTGTGAATGGTTATCTAACATTGTTCTGGTAGTCAAGAAGAATGGAAAGATAAGGGTATGCGTAGATTTTTGAAATCTCAATTTGGCTACCCCTAAGGATGAGTATCCGATGCCAATGGCCGATCAACTTATTGATCAAGCTGCCAAGAATGAGATTCTATCATTCATGGACGGACACTCAGGTTATAATCAAATATTCATAACTGAAGATGATGTTTCAAAGACGACATTTAGGTGTCCAGGTGCTATAGGTACCTTCGAGTGGGTTGTGATGCCTTTCGGATTGAAAAATGCTGGTGCCACTTATCAGCTAGCTATGAATGCAATTTTTCATGACATGATTGGAAAATTTATGGAAGTATACATTGATGATGTAGTAGTAAAATCGTCAACCAAGGCTAAACATTTAGCCGATCTGAGGAAATCTTTCGAATGGATGAAGTCACATAGCCTGAAAATGAATCCACATAAATGTGCCTTTGGAGTGACTGCTAGAAATTTTTTAGGGTTCTTGGTGCACCAAAGGGGGATAGAGATTGACAAGAATAAAGCTAGGGCAATTATCGATGCTCAACCTCCGCGGAGTAAGAAGAAGCTACAGAGGCTGATAGGTCAGATTAATTTTTTGAGAAGATTCATCTCAAACTGTGCCGGAAAGATTCACGCATTTTCTCCTCTATTGAAGCTCAAGTCAGAAGAGGTCTTCAGATGGGAAAATCATCACCAGCATGCTTTTGAAGCAATCAAGATGTATCTTTTTAAGCCTCATGTTCTCATGCCACCAAGAAGGAAACGACCATTGAAGTTGTATATCTCAGCTGTCGATGAGTCGATCGGAAGTCTTTTAGCCCAAGATAATGAAGTAGGAAAAGAACAGGAAGTGTATTATCTTAGTCGTATCTTGACACCGGTTGAGCGTCGATATACGCCAATCGAAAAAATGTCTCTTACTTTGTATTTTGCAGCTTTTAAGTTGATAATATATATGCTCCCTGTTTTAGTTTACGTGATTTGTGCAACTGATCTGATTAAATACATGTTTTCTTGTCCAATAATCTCCGGACGAATTGGCAAGTGGTCACTGGCGCTCATGGAATTCAGTTTTAGGTACACACCCCAAAAGGCCGTGAAAGGCCAAGCGCTTGCTGATTTCTTAGCCGACCATCCATGCCTGGACGTTGCTCCAGAAATCCATGATGCCGAAGAATTATGTGTTATTGAACTAACACCATGGACTTTAATTTTTGACGGTTCAAGCACAAGTGATGTAGGAGGGGCTGGAATTGTAATAATCTCACCAAGTGGAAGAAAAACTACATATTCCTTTTTCTTAGACTTTAAATGTTCAAACAACCAAGCAGAATATGAAGCATTGATTATCGGTCTTGAAATACTCCTTAAAATGGGGGCAACTACCGTTAAAATTATAGGCGACTCTAGTCTAGTAATTGGACAATTGTCTGCAAACTTTAGGTGCCAAAGTTGGAACCTCAAATCATTTCATTCCATAGCTATGCAATTATTACAAGACTTTGACGATGTAAGGGTGGAACATGTCTATAGGTCACATAATAAAGAAGCCAACGACTTGGCTCAAGTGGCATCGGGCGTTTGAGTGCCAGAAGGAATAGCTGAAAACCTAATCAGTATAAAGAAAAGATCCTTACCATTAGTCGAAATTAGGGAAGGTTTGTCGACTGAAGTCTTCGTAACTGAAATAGAAGAAGAAATATAATAGGATGATTGGAGATCACCAATCATTCAGTACCTTCAAAATCCACACATAAAGACTGACAAGAAGTTGAGAATTTAGGCATTTAGGTTTATTTTGTTAGACAAAGAGCTTTTCAGAAAAAGTATTAAAGATGACCTACTCTTAAGGTGTATCGGTAGGAAAGAGGCCATGAAGGTAATGGCCGAAGTTCATGAAGGGATATGTGGTGCTCACCAGGCCGGGATTAAAATGAAGTGGTTGATCAGGCGATATGCCTATTATTGACCTGGTATGCTTAAAGATTGCATCTCATATGCTAAAGGGTGCCATTCCTGCCAAAAGCATGGACCAATCCATAGAGTCCCCGCAGTCGAAATGCACCCAATTATCAGAGCATGGCCATTTTTGGGATGGGCTATGGATTTGATCGGGAAGGTTTATCCACCTTCTTCTAAGCAACATTGTTTATCATTGTTGCCACCGACTATTTTACTAAATGGGTCGAGGCAATACCAATGAAAGTGGTACACCAAACAGACGTGATATGTTTCATCAAGCAACATATTATCCATAGATTTGGAATTCCGGAGTCAATCACGACAGATTGAGGCTCCGCGCTTGTGGGTAAAGAAGTTCAAGCATTCACAACTAAATATGGGATTAAACTGCTGAATTCAACTCCAAACTATCCTCAGGGGAATGGGCAAGTTGAATCATCCAATAAGACTTTAAAAGGCATCATTGAAAAAATGGTCGAGGATAACCCAAGGGTATGGCATGAACTTCTTTCTGAAGCACTTTGGGCGTATAGAACCTCTCAACGGTCAAGTACGGGTGTAACCCCTTTCATGCTAACTTATGGCCATGATGCGGTTTTGCCTATGGAAGTTACTGTGCGGTCTATGAGATTTGCTTTGCAAAATAAACTGAGCCCTGAATAGTATAATGAATCAATGTTTATAGAGTTATAGGAGCTCAATGAAGTGAGGTTAAGGGCTCTCTATCACATTCAAGTCCAAAAGAGACGAGTCACAATAGCATACAATAAACGTGTCAGGGCCAAGGCATTTGGAGAAGGAGACTTGGTCTGGAAAACTATTCTCCCAATCGGTGTGAATGACCGAAAATATGGGAAATGGTCACCAAATTGGGAAGGTCCATTCATGGTGCATAGAGTCTTGAAAGGGGGTGCCTACCACTTGAAATATTTGGATGGTGAAATTTATCATCGACCAATTAATGGTCGATACTTGAAATTCTATTATCCTACAATGTGGGAAACAATAGAAACAAAGATTGAAAATAATTAAAAGATAGTGCTGCAGAGGCATGCATTCGATTCATAATGAGTCAGATACAACAAGAAAGGAAACTGCCGCGGGGGCATACATTTGATTCATCATTGACCTAGTACAAACAAAAAAAAAAAACCACCATCATCCACATGATTGGCAACATGTCAATTCTACAGGTAACCAAAGTAACCCTTGAGCTCATCCCACTCTCTCTGGCAATTGGCAATATGTTTGTCCTCTTTAGCCTTCTCGGCCTTCAACTGAGGAAGGTCTGCCAAGATGGAAGACTTCCTTTGATCGACCTTCTTGTTCTTCTGGACAATCTCCTTCATAGTGGCATTGAGTTGTCTTTCAGAGAAGGTGGTACCAGTTAGCTCTTCCTGAAGACGGAGTATTTCTTTCCCAATCTCAACTATTCTCTCACGTGTCTTGGTATGGGCCGATCGTGTAGAACGATACTGAGAGACATTGTCTTTTGCCTAAGTAACTAGCATTTGTTGCTCCTACAATGTCTTAGTGATGCGGATCGAAAGTTCTTGAGCCTTTTCAGTGGCCGTCTGAAACTTTGAAACCAGAGCTGAAAAGCGAGCCTTAACCGACTGAAGTTACTCAACCTGATCCTGAGTTAGATCATGATTCTCCACCAACACTGACAAGGCATTTGATATGTCGGTAGCTAAATTCGGTACTTCAGAAAAGTCCATGAATGCAACTGTAGCCAAAAGTTTCTTCGCTCCCTCGATGCCAGAGGACAGGGATGAGGCCCATAGCTCCGAAAACGAATTTCCCATTGGGTAGTCGGAATACATCCCGGCTTCAACTTGGGCAAAATAGGCATCAAAATCTTCAACTGTGTCATAATATTGAGATGTTTCTTGCCTTGGAGCACTTGAGCCCTCCTGATATAAAATATGAGTTAGTGAAGTCATTCAAGACTACATTGTGGAAATAAACTTTAGATAGTAAAATTTATCACTCCGGCCAATGGGGGATAAATCAAAGTGCCGAAATTGTTATTAGCAGTGGTTATATGCGCTGATTGGGTGCTAGGAGTTCTTGGATAATTAATTAAAGCACCCTGCAAGAGATGGCAATTAGAATGTCCAATGAAATGGTAGTGCAATGAATATGAAGTTCAAAATATCCCTGAGTTTACCATAGCTTCATTATGAGGGCTAGTGGCAAGCAAAGTGGGGTTATGAGCCGACTCGAACGCCTGAATCATAATCGGCTGGGTCTTGTCAACACCTGGAGAATAATACTCAATAACCATGTTGTCTTCTTTGGTATGAATCTCACTTCTCCTCGATGACTTGTTGGAATAGGTAGACCCCTGCTCATAAGAATAGTTATAATCGGCCGACTATGATAATGTACGTTTACATGGTTATATCTTTACCTCACAGCTAGCGGAGCGCCTAGTATTAGCTGAATGGGCCAGAGATAATAACGGGTCAACCTCGTCTTTGTTTCCCTCATTTTCTTCGTCGACCAGTGACAAGGGACTAGAAATGTCCCTAGGAGAGCAAATTGTTTTCTTTCCTTTCTTTGTTTTTGCCACCTGGAATCGGATCAAGAATTGATATAAGATAGTTGGTTGGTATATTTAACAAAGAAAATGTGATTGATCAAGACCTTCAGTCTCTTGGTATGTTTCTCATCCTCCTCTGCCGATGCTCCAGCCTCATGGTCAGATATGCCTAAAGGATCGTGAGCAGTAATAGCTGCATGATGCAAAGTTTAAGCCACTGATAGTAAAAGCGAAATATAAGACCTGACAAAGAAATAATTTGCATATAAGGATTTTTACCTTCCTTTGATGGCTTTGTTTTTTTCTTCTTGGGGGGAGAATCTCGGTTGGTTGTATTATCTTCCTTGGATGACTTATTTTTAGTCGGCGGATTTCAGAGCTTGGGAATGAAAGAGATAACTTTTTCAACCACTACTTTTACGTCCTCGACCATAATTTTCTCAATATGGTTTTTCCACCACTGATCGAAGAAGGAAGAAGTGTCGGGATTTTCTGTAACTACTTGAATGGAAAAGAGCTTGCAAAGACCATCATAGCGGCTAGCAACCTTTCGTACCATTTTGTCTGTAATAAATGTCTCCCGATCAAGAAATGAAGCGTTGAGGGATCGAAAAGGTGGGAGTGGAACAAGCTGAGTCATGCCAAACTGCCTAGCAAACTGTGGAGGGTTATAAAACTCCACCCCACATTTACCACTACCGATACTGGAACACCCGAAATGAAGATCTCTAGCAATCAAGTAGCTAGCCCACACCTTGTCATGAGTATTTTGGAAATCCGAAGCAGAGCTGGGGGCATAGGTGAGCCAATAAGGTTCTCGCAGTCGAGGCGTGAATGGAAAGAAAAGATAGGGAGCTCGATCGGTAGGGAGATCATAGAAGAAAGAAAACATGAATTTAAAAGACCTTTTGTTTGGTATCATAGAAGCATACCGAAAACCCAGGACAAGGACATCAACTCAGTTATCGACATCATCTTGAAGTTCTGGGAAATAAGCATTTGTCCAAAGTTGCAGGAGCCAGAAAGGGCCTGAACAGGTTCTGAAGTTGGAATTTATATACTCGTCGATACCACGGTAAAGATAAGAAAGCACAAAAGGCGCAAGGGCAAGTTTGTCGCCAGCATGAAGGGCATATGTTATACGAGTGAATTCTTTGGTCACAGTGATTGAAGAGACGCAGAACAAGAACCTATTCAGCCAATATATAAGAAAGGATATATGTTCTTCAGCAGAAACCACAACCCCATTGCCTTTGCTGGCTTTAATGAAAGACTCGTGAGCAGTAATACGCTCGGAAGAATCAGGCTTGGTCGGTTAGTCATAAGTTGGTATTGAAACGACAAGACAAGAATTCACCTCTTCACCGTAGGATCTTAGCCCAGTAAGGAAGCATACATCCTGCACGGTCGGGCTCATCATTCCGCACCGAAAATGAAATGAATTGGTGGAACTAGACCAAAAGAAAAGCAACGAGAGAAGGGCCTCTTTATCCATGTGAATTCGTTTTTTCGAAAGAAGGATAGCATTATGAATGCCCACTGATTTCCATAACTTTTTATACTGAGGCTCGACACGGTTCACCCAATCAACCCAATCTTGCTGAGCAATTGGCCAATTCTTGAAAACTGAAGTGAAATCAATAGTGGGAAACTCCCGCTGGAATGGCAGACGTTCTTCGGCTAGAGGAGTGTAGTCGGAAAGTGAAGTGGGCGGGACAGTTTTGAAGGCAGGGGCAAGACCGATTCTAGGCATAAAGGAGTTAGAATCGGAAACATTTGCAAATACGTTATTACTTGGGATGATTTTTGTATTTAGATATTTTGACAAAAGGCCCATAATAATTTTGGAATGATCGGGTGTCGGTGTATTTGTTTGTGTTGAGGCACCGACAATAGAAGAAAGATTAGCTTTCTTCATAATATGGGATTTTTAGAACACAAGTCTGAGATATGGGTTGAAATGAAATTGATAGATGTTTTTTTTACAAGTCTCCTATGTGTGCTTAATGGTGAGAGTGCTTAATGAAAGGGAAGCCATATTTATAAAGAAAATGGGTGACTGGTCACGTCCGCTCTGCAAAGGCTATAAGCCTATTATGTCACAAAGGACGAAAAGGAATAGATTCCCCTGTTTTTTTGCCATGTGAAGCCCACCTTTTCCAAAATATGTCAAGCTGATCCGTTTCCTATTCTCTCTGCACGAACACATGAAATGTTGAATTATCATGCCAAATAGCTCAATGTTTGACAGATTTAAAAAGATATATATTTATGTGTATCTGTACATATATATATATATGTATATAGCCATATTGCAAATATATGTATATATCTGCAAGTGTCTCTCCTTCTCCAGAATTACAAACCCAACGACGACTATTTTGACTGCATGATGCGAAGTCAGATCGGGAGCCGCTCATAGACGTTTTTTATTGCATTCTCGTGCTGCCGTCAACGGTGGTTTCGTCGTTCCCCCTGTTGTTGGTAGTGACAGAGAAACCCATGATTGGAGTTTGGTGCCTGTCGTTCAAATTCTGCCTCCGGTTCATGAGGATTGGGGCGAAATAGATCCAAGTTTGCAAATTCATGTGGCGATTCTAAACTCGTTTGTTGCTCAAAATTCTTTTCAAACCCAAAACATTCAATCTAATGTTATGGTCTAAACTCAAACTCCACTATTCTGAAATCCATTGGCAAAAGAGGATTCATGTCTCAAAGTTAAAATTCAGAATTTCTTCATGAAAATTACAAACCCATTTGGAACCCAATTCTGCGGAACCCCTTTGAAAACGCAGCCATGACCTTGGGATTATGGCGGATTGTTTCGTTGAGGTTTCGGGTCAAGAAAAACATGCCATTATCAAAGGTTGATCAGAGATGGAGGAGAAGTTCGCCACCGTTCGGGGTGGCGTTTCTTGGAGCTGCTTGGTGATTGTCTACCAAGCCCAAAGAACGATATTGGTTTATTGTTGCATGAGAGGTGTTTGACGAAATGCCGAAGAGGGAATGATTCATTTCCAATCCTCTAAGACCAGTTTTGAGCAAGAATAATACTCATGGGGTGGAGAAAATGAAGGGGTTGTAATGGGAGTTGCTGGGATGCAGCAGAAGCATAGGAGTTTGCATTCATCAGCTGTAATGGGAGTTTGCTAGGATGCAGCAGAAGCAGATTGTATTGTCTGTCGGTGCTGACAAGAGAATTATTGGGTTTGATTTGCAGGCAGGAAGAGTAGACTACAAGCATCCTATATATGAATAACAACAAAAGCGGCTTTGGTTCAATCTGGGCAAGAAAGATGGTTCGAAACTCGATTCGGAAATGCTCTGGGATCGTTTATGAAGAAGCCGAAAACTCTCCCATTTGGGCTTTGTGGGTGTAAGGAAAAGGATAATAAAAAATAAAAATAAAAACTTGGAGATACTGAGAAGGCAACATTTTTTATCGGGAGATCTTGCCACGCTATCCTTCATCCTCTTCGTTGTTGTTTCCAACGGTGAGATACTCGAGAGTAGTTACCACATCACTGATCAATGGCCGAATCGTAGCTTCCTCTTGCAGACACATTGCTGCCACTGCAAGACCTTGATACAAAGCCTTCAACGGATATTTTCCTTCCAGCAATGGGTCTGCCATCAATGGGAACTTCTTTTTGTCTTTGAACAAAGGTTATGCCCAAGCAATTAGATTCTGCTCTTCAGTTGGTCTATGACTCTTCTTCATGTGATCAACTCCAGAAACACAACTCCAAAGCTGTAGACATTGGACATGGTTGTCAATTGACCCGTTAATGCGTACTCGGGCGCACAGTGCCCATAGTTTCCCATGACCCTTGTTGAAGCATGGGTCTTGTCACCAGTAGGACCTAGCTTGGCAAGGCCAAAATCAAAGAGCTTGGGATTCAAGTCTTCATCTAATAAGATGTTAGATGCCTTAAAATCGTGGTAGATCACTGGAGGATTCGCCGTTTCATGCAAGTATTCTAGTCCCTTGGCTGCTCCTTGAGCAATTTTCATCCTAGTGTTCCAATCCAAAGGTTTCTTTTTTCTTTGACTCGAAGTCAAGAAGGTGATCTTCAAGGGAACCATTGGGTAAGTACTCAAGTATTCGACCAAATTGACAAGGTTAGGGTGGTGAAGAAGACTCAACATCAATACCTCCACGAGGAATTCTCTGTTTCCTTGGTACCCATTTCTGTCAAGTTGTTTAACAGCAACATCTTGATTTTTGCTTTTAATATGGCCTTTGTAAACGCGCCCAAAGCCGCCTTCACCCAACAAACACTGAGGGTCAAAGTTACGAGTTACAGTATTCAGCTCCTCAAATGTGAAAATCTGAGCAGTAATATTCCCTCTTCCAATTTTCGATATCTCTTCCGCATAAGTTACAAAGGCCCGTCAGATGAAGAAGAGATGCAAGCATGGATACTCTGGGGTGGCACGGGTGAGCCATTTAGTTCTAAAGGAAAATGGAGCCTTACAGTACAGGATACTCGAAAGCTCTCAATTGAGTTGTGGCTTCTGTTGGTAAATGACAGACGGTGCAATAAGGTAGAGAAGATGATTGTTTTGTGAATTGCATGTAAGTTGTTTGACGAAATGCCGAAGAGGGAATGATTCATTTCCAATCCTCTAAGACCAGTTTTGAGCAAGAATAATACTTTAGACGGTCTTTGGTTTATTTCCACCTGTAAAACCTCGTTGATAAGATTTTCCCGACCGAAATATCAATGAGAATTACTATGATGAATGCCGAAATTATCATGGGTATTTCGGCGAATTGTCAAAATTCTAATAAGCCATCTTTTAGTGGCCTTTCTAGTCTCCTACACTTTACTTGTGCCATATTTTGGTGTTATTTTGAAATTTTCATTTATTCGAACCATGACCACGGAATGCCGAAATTGTCATGAGTATTTTCGTTGAATTTTCAAAATTTTAACAAGTCACCGAAATATTAATTTCAGTAAATTTCTCAAACTTTATCAAGAATAAATTTTATTTAGAGATTCGAATGGATGGTTTAGGTGTTTGCGTTAATGGGATAAAAATTGTCGAATGAGGAGTTGATGAAAATAATACAACTCTACAAAAATTCGGCATGAGCCCATTTCCGTAGACATGGGGGGCAGTTGTTAACGCCTAAATTATGCCCAAGCCTTTAGGCCACATGATTATGATTTGAATGATAGTTTGTAAAATTAATCCATGATCTAATTTTCAAACCATGTCAATGAAGGTTCGGGTTAAGAAACCACTGAAAGAAAATATTTCGGGTCACAGCGATTGAAAACGAATCCATGACCGATATTACTCTAATTGTCATATTTGGCCTAACTATTTCCGGTCTTAGGCCAAAAAGTGATTTTCAGCCACCATTGGCTTTTAAAATGATTTTCAATCTCTCCCTTTGTCATTTTCAGCCTAAGGCTGAAAGTCTTTCAGCCACTTTTGGCTTGAAAGTCTTTCAGTCATTTTTCTCTCAACCATTTCTTTCTCTCGACCAGTTTTCTATCGACGAATTCCTTCTCAACGAGTTTATTCCATGTTGACGAATTCCTTCTTGACGAGTTTTCGTTCTCGACGAGTTTTTCTCTCGACGAATTCCTTCTTGATGAATTTCTTCTCGACGAGTTTTCTTTCTCGACGAATTCCTTGTCGACGAGTTTCCTTGTCAACGAATTCCTTCTCAACGAGTTTTCTCTCTCGAAGAGTTTTCTCTCTCGACGAATTCTCTCTCGGCAAATTCCTTCTCGATGAATTTCTTCTCGACGAGTTTTTCTCTCTTTCACTTCATTATCGTTCACAACCTAAGACCGAGTCTCTTAGTCACTATGCCTAAAAGTGACTTTTGACCACTTTTCTTTTCACTTTAGGTTTAAAAGGACTCTTGACCAAGGAAATTAGCCTATAAGTAAGATTCTTGATAAATCTAGTCATGGAAATATTGTCATCAATGGCCAAGGTCACGAGAACCGCTCGTAGAGATCGAGACTACAAAGCCCAACAAATCAAGTCTGGAAGATTGAAGAGAGCTTAGGTTGGAAACTACGACCTGATCGAGATGAAAGTTCAACGTTCCAAGACCACAAATGGAAGTTTTTCAACTACCCATCAGAGTGCGTCAGAGATCAGAACATTCCTTGGTCAAAGTCAGGCAAAAGATAAAAGAGAGTTGAAAGTAGTAATGGTCAAAGTGGGCAAGTCTGAAAGGGCCATGGTCTCTAACTAGAATTGTCATGCCAGATATGATTCCATCACATATGGTTGAGAGTAGATCCAACTAATTCAAGTAGCAGCTCAGCAAGTGGTTGGGAAGCTACTTTCAACCTGCAAGCAATTAATGTCTAGAAGGGCGAGTTGAAAGGGACATCATCAGATCAAGACCCTCTATAAAATACTCTTTCAAGTCCCACAAGCAAGAGGTCCACGACCATTCAAAGTCTTACTATTTATCATTCATAGCTTATCATTTAGCTTCCTTATCAGTCATAGCTTAGTTCTTCACTTAGCTTTTATTGCATTCTCAGCCTAGCTTTTAAATTCCTTAGCTTAATATTTATTTCATCCTCAGCACTTAGATCTTTAGTGTTTCATTTCCAGTCAAAATTTGTGTTTGTGCTTCCTTTATCATTGTAATCAGTTCCTTGTTCAATGAAGAAGAGTTTTCAAGTTCAGGTATATTGATTAATTTTCTCTTAACTTTTTTTCAATCACTACTTTTATATATTTGAAGTCCTAACTTAGGCAATACAGAACCTTAAGGAGAGGGTCATTCCTACTCTCCAACTTTCGCCTGAACCAATCTTGGTCAGTCACCCGACCCGATAAGAATAGTTTGGTAATAAATCTCTGAGTCCACATTAGGACTCTGGCACGCCCGCGTTTAAGGTCGACCAACTATTGATTAGCGACCTCGACCACTTTGTGAGCCGAACATGGTGTCAATGTCATAAGGAGAAAAGAAGACTGAAATATTTACTATCATGTCATCAGGAGAAAAGAAGACTGAAAATAAATTTGATTAGTTTGTAATTGTACTTTTTCACATTTTAAAATCACAATTATAGGGAAAGGGGTGGTACATACTTAATCAATATTTAGAAACAATGGCAATGCAACCTAAAAATAAACCATTAATCACGTCAAGTATAGTAACAATTACATATGTAATTCCAAAAGTAAATAACACATATATTGACCATGTAACTTTTACCATTATATATTTGTAAGGCACAATGATAGTAGTATTAACTGAAGTCCCTATCATGGTTTGAAGTGCCACGCGTGGGTGGATTTTTTGGTGTAAAGTAGTTTAAATTTTCACAAAAATTCTTTGAAATTTAGATTTTATTTATTTATACCCAGACAAATATATATTAAATTAACATGCGCTGCGAGTCTAACTCTGGTCACCTCATACCACGGAAGGGCATCCTACCACTTAGGTCGGCTGGCAAGCGCTTGAAATTTGGAATTCAAGACATTGATTTAGTGTTCCTAAATATTAGTTTGGCTTGAATAATTTTTGGTGAACGTTGATGGCAGATTGTGTGGTATAATGGAAGAAAAGATATAATTAATTATGAGGAAAAAAAAGAAGATAAACGACAATGTCGTATATAATTTAAAATCAATATTTGAAATTTTCGCTTGGACTAATCCGCGGAATCCATGCAAATACAAAATGATTTCCTACATGGACCAAGGAAGACTTAAATTAAGTCCACGGTGGTGACCCAAAAAAGAAAATAATATGATATTATGAACCTCTCTAGTCGTGTATGTGGGTCATGTTCGTATCGGGTTAAGATCGTGTCGGGTTGAAATGAGTCGTATAAAAAAAGACCTGATTAATATACGTGTCAAATATCCTCAATCCAACCCATTTATTAAACAGGTTACCCGTGTTGACCCATATAACCCGTTTAACTTATTTATTATAATATATTAAATTAAATTTGACACAATCGAACACGAAAAGAACTATTTAATCTATTTATCAGTAAAATTAAATTGAATTTGACACGGCCCAATAATAGCTTATTGATACATTTCAACTCATGACCAATTAGAGAAGAAAAATAAATAAGTATAAATATAATCGTGTCAAACGAGTTATTTGATTTAATCGGGTTTGACTCTAACCCAATACTAATATTCTCATGTCATATTCGGGTCGACCCTTATACACTTTCAACCCTTTTAATTCATGTCGTGTTCGTGTCGTATTACCGTGTCATGCCTCGTTTTGCCCAACTCTAGTACTATTTACTATTATGCAAGCACGGATCTGCCTAAGGCCTAGTGGGGCCGCCGCCCTCGCTGGAAATCTTCTTTTTACCTAAATTACTGTAAAAGTTAAGATTTTTGCATTACTGCTTCCATTGAATTTTAAAAAAATTATCCTAAAAGCCCTGTCACGCCCCATTATTCCTGAGACTCCAATCAGGAGAATTAGTGAATCCAGGGGTATGACGTCACAGAAAACGACAACCAAAATCAACGATAACATCGAAATACATGGAATATGAATGAAAATGAAGTATCCCATGTCACCTGAGTGATAAAAACTCAGTAAGAATTCTAACGAAAATCCGGCAGAGTTCCGTTTGTAAATGGAACATCCGGACAACCCAAATTCAACACAACAGAACAACCTCCCCATAATAACAAGAATAAAAGCAATGGCACGCAGCCCAACATTCCAGAAACTTACTAGGGCCGAGGTAATGGAAAAGAACACCAATACCTCTCCAAAACCCTTCTAAAATCAATAGAGCCCCAAATGCTCAAATGAAATTATAAAGAAAATCATATGGTAATGCCGAAAAGATATAAAGGCACCCCAACACAACAAGTACCGACTGAGCCACCAAGCTCAAATAAGAATACATAAAACTTGATGGTAGTGCCGAACAAATACAATGGCACCCCACAAATAATAAATACACAAAATAGAGATACAACACAAGGGAATCTGCCAACAGCCTGGCTCCCAAGAGAATAAAAGGATACATGAATATGACAACGGAAATAGGAGTAAAACTACCGTCCCAAATCACCCGTATCGTCGCTGCCGAGCATAAGCCGTGTTGCGTCTACCTGCAAACCTGCAACCTGTGTGGGGGTGAGCACAACCTCGGGGGCTCACCATAATATCAAAACATCACACTCATAGCCGTCTAGAAAGCGCTAACCATCCCGTGTGCATGCATCTATCCTAGGTCAGTCAATCGTCTCATATGGCACCCCGCTAATCCGAGACCCCACCAATAACCTCATCACTAACCTCGAGTACACTACGAAAATCATAAGAACTACATATCAACGAAAACATAAACAACCCATATATCTACGTACATATATATATATATATATATATATAAAGTACTGTACGTAACTAAGCTTGTCGCCTAGGCCTATAGACAAACAATCTGAACTCCGATCTCATCTAGAGATACAACAAGACTAGTTATCCATCATACCGTGCACCTAGCACGCGGCTCAAGGTTCTTAGGAGGTAAATAGGTCACTCCTTAGGACTATTGAAAGGGAATAACCATTCTTCTATGTACAACAACCAATGAACCAACCCGTTCACTCGAAGAAACATAAAAAAAGAAGGTGTTAGTCACTAAATAACCCTAGAGGGGGGGGGGGTGAATAGGGTGTTCAAAATATTTCTACTCCTTTTCGAAATTGGAACAATATATAATCAATACTCAATTTCTTCAATAGTCAAATGAATAAATTCAATTCAATTTATCTAACAACTAATCACAAGACTAATTAGCATACAAGATATTCAAGTAAATATATCATGCAAGTTAATGAAATAAGGAGAGAGAGATAGAGAGATTGACACCGTGATTTTTCGAGGTTCGGTAACTCCTACTCCTCGGCTCAAGAACCCCTTCTTGAGACTTTTCCCGATCCTTTCACTATGGCCCTTCCTTCACAGGTGGAATGGCAAACCCTTACAACACAAGCCTCTCGAGCTTGTCTCTCAATCAAGAGAACAACCCTCTCTTGAACAATCGGTGGACTTCACTTGTCCGAGATTACAAATTCGTATGTAATCAATAAAATCACTCATGAACAAAAACACTCAAAACCCAAAGGTTATTATGGAAGATAAATCAATATAAGCTCAAGTGTTTTTGGTGATTTTATAATAGCTCTAGAAATGTATTCTCAAAGGATATAATCAATGAATGATATTTGGAGAATAAGAAGAGATACTAGAGGTTTTGATTTTCAAAGAAACTTGAAGAAAATCAGATTTTCAAAGCTTGGTTTCAATGGCTTTTGTAGAGAAAATTTCTGCAGAATTTTGAGAGCTTTTCTTCCTTTTCTTTCTCTTTTGTTTTTCAATCTCTTAGTCTACAATGAACACATATCATTCTATATATATCAATCCATTAGGGTTTTGAAGAATGAATATTGTAATTGAAAGACAAGAGCCGTTTGAACACCATTAAGCACAACCCACAAAACATGGAAAATGTTTCCTGAAAAATCTGCAGGTTTTGAGAAGCTTTTAGTCGACTACTTTGATGTTCTAGTCGACTACTTTGAACTTCTAGTCGACTACTTTGATGTTCTAGTCGACTACTTTGAACTTCTAGTTGACTAGATTGGTTCTAGTCGACTACTTCATGTAGTCTAGTCGACTCAAATGGTTCTAGTTGACTACTTTGGAGTTTTAGTCGACTACTTCAAAAATGGATGAAAACTTGATGCTACTGATTGTTTTAGTCGACTACTAGAGAATACAAAGGATTCTTCTAGTCGACTATAACTTGAAAAACATTTAATAAAAATATTTTTCTTTCCGTTTAAGTTCGATAAAGCGTTTTTCATTCCATTTGAGTTCGGTTCATTTTATACTTGAGCTTATACGATAAAATCGACGCATAAAATTACCTTGTTACAATGATCGCTCCCCGACCTATCTACCCCAAGTCTTGAGTCTTCAACTTTCACCTTCGCCGTTGAATTATTTGATTTTCCATTTTCGCGCTTCAATTTCTTTCACGGCTTTTCGCTTTTCGAGTCGTTTTCTTTCCATGTTTGTTTTCCGAGTCGTTCACCTGTCTTTTGCTGAAAAGATGAACTTGATAATTCATTAGTATTAAACATGCTTTAAATGTTTTGTTAATATCAAAATAGGATTTATTGTCCGAGAATAAATTTCAAGGCCAACAATCTCCCCCTTTTTTATGTTGACAAAACATTTCGTGTTTACGTGTAAATGGTGAAGTATCAAGTGATCCTCCCCCTCAATGTGTGCATTACATGCTCCCCCTTAGTAAATATATTTTGGCAATTTCATACACTAGCATGGAGGCACACATAAACATGACTTACATACACTAAAGCATGATACACGAAAGCAACTTGCTTCTCCCCCTTTGGCAACATAAAAAGGTGGGAAATGACGGTTGAATAAAGAATTTATCATGCTAATACATCAACGCCCAAAGCCAACCCAATTTCTCTACGAATTTTGAAGGAGAATCCTCCGGAAAAAGGCTTTGTGAAAATATCCGCTAATTGATTTTTCGTGTTAATAAAAACCAATACAACGTCTATTTTTGCAATTTGATCACGTAAGAAATGATGCCTAATATCGATATGCTTAGTTCGTGAATGATGACAAGGATTCTTTGATATACAAATAACGCTTGTAAAAACGCATGCAAAGGGCACATGATTGAAAATAAGCACATAGTCATATGTATAAAGTTTGGTATTTCTTCCCCTATCACCAAGGAGCAAAGCTCCCCCTAAGAATGTGCATACAACATATACTCATCAACTAATTTTCTCCTTCTTTGACATCATTAAAAAGAGTAAATACAATCAAGTACAAGAAGATAATCAAGTTGCATAAATGAATTGTGATCATATAATATATCATTCGAAGTAACACAATCTCATAATGTCCACACATTTCATGAATATGCTTAAGATGATTATCAAATTACAAACATAACTTTGCATTCATGAAGGCAACGAGGACATGCTAGCACATGTCATCAATGATGACTAAACCATTTGCTTGATTTTCATAGACAAATAGGATATATGGTCAACATAGATTTTCATAAATCAAATACAAATATCAAGTTGATGACTCAAATGAAAAGTGACTTAATGTTCAAGTATGTGTGTTTGAATTAAAGTTCAAACCATAAGTATTCAACATACTATATGTAAACAAAGAGCACTCAAACACTAGATCATTTAAACTCACATAGTCATGTATGAAAATTCACTTAAAATCATATATGAGCACTTAAGAATAAGTCAACAACACCTTCATCTTAATCACGTGAAAATAAATAAACACATATGCAACATCTAATCATAACATGTAATGTGAATAGAGTAAAAAATCATGATGATGACTAAGAAAAGAATATTTTAAAATAAGCAAGTGAAAAATACACAAGACAAATGCTAACACACTAATGTTCAAAGGCATTTCCATATCTTTATGAAATTTTACACAATGAGTTCTTTTGGATAAACTTTGTGAGAATATTGACGAAGAAAATTATAATCATGAAGGTGATCTCATTTCTCATAAGTGCATGTCTTAGAAAACTTTTAATGTAATGGCAAAGATATGTAATCTTCACAAGTGCTAGAAACACAAGATATATCTCTTATATATATGGTAAAAATGTTTATCTAAAATAATAAGAGGTGAACCAAGATAACATATAATTTAGTCTTAATTATGTTACTAAACATCTAAGTCCAAGAGTAGTCAACCAAGGAAACCATATAATCCCAAAACCGAAGTGTCAAAAAGTATTTGAAGTTATGTCATGACACTTAAATGTATTTTTCCCAAGAAGAAAATAAATTTATCTATCATGCTCATTTTGAAATAGATTGCATGTTTGTGATAAACGTCTTTACACAACACATCAAAAATTGGTAAACATAATACTCCAATGAATCTTATAACCAAAATTTTGACAAGTTATAAATGATAAACAACAAAAAGAATGTTTATCAATAGGTTCAAAAATATTCTTCATCCATAATAAAATCACTTAAAGCCATTCAAAACACCCTCTTGGATCATTTTTCAAAATAAGTACGGCTTATGATAGTTTTAAACCCATTTTCTAGAACTAATACATTTCAAAGCATTGTGAATCACTTCATGAAAAATTTTCATATAGGAATGCATTAGATAAAAACATTTCATGCAAAGAGACATGTGGCATTTTTAGAATTTTAATTCCATTCATATGTGCAAAGAAAAATCTATATCCTTCTTGGTTAAGATCTTGGAATAATAACGGTCAAAACCTTGGGTCACCATTGTTAGACATAGAATGCAACATTAATATACATTATAAGATATACAAGAGTATGCATGTACGATAATGATATCAAAGTTTAAGATATAGAAAATATTATATATCATTGAGAAAATCATAATAATGCAAGAACAATAAAAACGTATGTCTTTCATGATATGTGCACATAAAACTCATGAATCATGTTTTTCCAATAAACATTCAAGATAGCAACATTTGAGCACAAAATCTCCATCTTTTCAACATGTTTCCTTCAAAGAGAAACCTATAGTTCCTTTACATAATAAAGATCCAAGCATATATTAAATAGCTTCAACCAAGATTTCAATTTGAAACAACAAAGGCTAATTATCATGAAAATCATTTTTATGAAAATCTTTATGCAAATCCCTCTAGGATGATTACCAAGAAGATATATAATAGAGGATGATGAATCATTTAATCGCATAGAATTTCATCACATATTCCTTATCCTCATTTGCATTAGATAGATCATTCAAAGAAATTATGCTCTCTTGAGGTTTACTAGTGAGGATATATTTGATTAAACATATATTCCAAGTCCGTCCAAATTTCTCTTCAAAATTAAACACCTCAAATAAATGTGCAATATGTCATGTCAAGAGAATTTAGATAAAGCACTAAAATCATGAAGGCCCATGAACAAAAATAAGACATAGCTACTCAAGTAATCAACCAAAATCAAGTGAAATAGCTTTGATGGTCTAGAGATGGTTATGACTATATTCTTTAGAAATCATGCATGATCAAGACTTTCTTTCATATATCCAAGTCAATTCAAAGCAAGCTACTATCAAGTATTCATCAAAAGCATAGTCAATTGTATGCACCAAGTAGCCAATCACTCTTATTACCAATCATCAAGTTTATTCCATGACATATCAATAACGATTCAACATACTTGAATGAGCATATGTATGTCATGTATAATCTCATCAATGAAAGCACATTAGTAATTGAGGATAGAAAATGTGTACCATGATGCTAGCTTTACCCATTTTACATAGAGTTGCTTGTAGATGATTTGTAATGTCCACTCATTTTGTGAGAAACCTTAATTTCATCTCCCCTTTTGAGTTATAGCATCACAATTGAAGAATCAATTGATCTTGAGTAAGGAATCAATCCACACCTACAAGACACACTCAAGTGGTTTTCTTTGGTACCCTTTTTGCTCTAGGGTCCATTTGTGTTAGCACATTTTTAGTCATAATTCATTATAAGCATATTAGCACAAAATGAATGATCTTCAACAACCATTATGCTTCAATTGAATTTATCATTTAAGAACATTATCATGAAGTGCATTTGTCAATTCAAAATGGTAAGATATGATCATGGTTAATTATCAAGTCAATGAACCAAATATGAAATTAGTAATGGAATGAGACTCCATTTCATATATGAATCATAGTAAACAACCATATGCATTATTCATGTTCAATCATCAAGAATTGACAAGAAAACCAATATAACTTCCCTTGATTAGCAAAAATAAATTATATGCCCTTTTTCAAGATTTGTAAAGCTATAGCACATAGGAAGATTCATTTCATTTCAAAATTCTTTGAACATATGAAAGTACAATGAAAAGATATTTCCATAAGAGTCACCCTTTTGAAATAATTTCACTCTAAATCAATGTGACATTTTTCTCATGCAATTTCAAGAAACAAAAGAATGTGATACATGAATAATGATCATTTATCAATCAATGAAAACATTCTCAAAGCAACATAGTATAAATTTTCGTTTCTTTTAGCATTTGACAATTGATTCTCATCTTTCTTAACTAAGCATGCATTGGTCCTAATAATAACATCATAGTCATTGTCACACAATTTGACTAATGCTAAATAAGTTATGCTTCAAACCATCAACTAAAAACACGCTATCTATAAAGAGTGGAAGATATACCAATTGAGCCAATCCTTATAATTTTGCCTTTAGAGTTGTCTCCAAAAGTTACGTTTCCTACTTCATAAGTTTTTAGAGAAATGTATTTTGATTAGTCTCCCATCATATGCCTTGAGCATCCACTACCAATAAGCCATTTCCTTTAAGGCAGACTTCAAGCATACCTACAAAACAAATTTAAGTAACATTTGTTGGTACCCAATTTATCTTGGGTCCACTAGGGTTAGAGACAGATGCAATGGTTCCTTTTGGAACCCAAATCATTTTTGGTACAACATTTTCCTTTCTATGCAAGCATGCAATGGTTCCTTTTGGAACCCAAATCATTTTTGTTATCACTTTCTTCTTCCTAAGTAAACATGCATTTTCTTTATGTCCCTTTTTCTTGCAATAATAACATGTAACATGCTTATAATCATTTGAGGATGCATGAGATGATTGTCTTGTAAATGTATGCCTTAATGATTTCCTCTTTTTCAAGATAATTGAATCTTTGTCAAAAGCATCATACCCTAGACCACATTTATCAAATGATCCTCTTTGTCTTCCCAACATAATGCTAAGGTTTTCCTTTCCTTTTGTAAATTTAGCTAAGACATTTATTTGATCATCTATAGTATTTTTTAACCGATTGTTTTCCTTTTCTAGCTCTATGCTTTTGTCATTGCTTGAAACTTCTAAGTTTGAAGTAATAGAGCTACATGAAGATTTAGCTTTCTTAAGAAGAATATATTTTCTAGCTAACTTTTCAAATCCATCATGAAATTCTTCAAATGCATCTTGTAATTCATCATAAGAAGAGAGAAGTTCATCATATGACAATTTATCTTTATCTAATGAATGTGAATTTAAATGTACCTCTTCTTCATTTGCCGTGAAACAAGGGTTTGCCATTTCTTCACCATTTTCCTCCTCGTCCGAGTTACATGAGTCGTAGTCATCCCATGTGGCATTCATATCCATCTTGCTTGGTCTTTTCTTGTTCTCCTTTTCGAGCTTGAAGCAATCACTTTTGTAGTGTCCCGGCTTTCCACAATTGAAACACGTTGGAGGTTCCCTTTTCTTATGCTCGCCTTTTGATTCGATTCTCCTCATGAATTTTCCACCATTGGCTTTCTTTCTTTGAAGATATTTCTTGAATTCTTGAGTGAGCAAAGCAATGTCCTCATCCACTTCTTCATTCGGCTCAATGGCTTCATTTTTGGTAGAGGCTTGCAAAGCTATACCTTTTCTTGGCTTGATGTCGTCTTCACGAGATTTCAATGTGATTTCCCAAGTGAGTAGAGAGCCAAAAATCTCATCAAGACTCATGTTGTTGAGATCATGAGCTTCTTTGATTGCCGTTACCTTTGCATCCCATTTAGCCGGAAGACTTCTAAGCACTTTGCGTGACGCATCGGATCTAGGAACAATTCTACCAAGATGCTTTAGTCCATTCAAAATGTTAGTGAAACGAGACATCATAGAATTAATATTTTCATCTTCCTTCATGGCAAATAATTCATATTCATGCATAAGTATATCAATTTTAGATTCTCTAACTTGAGTAGTACCTTCATAAGTTACTTCAAGTTTATCCCACATTTCTTTTGCAGTGGAGCAAGTAGAGACACGATTAAATTCGTTTGGACTTAAGGCACAATTTATATTCACCTTAGCTTTAGCATTAAATGACATAAGCCTACGTTCATCATTATCCCATTCGTTGGGCAATTTGGGGATAGTTTTTCCATTTACTATTTTTGTTATAGTGAAAGGTCCATCAACAATAACTTGCCAAATATGAAAATCAATAGCTTGAAGAAAGTCTACCATTCTAGTCTTCCAATAGCTATAGTTTGAACCATCAAACCAAGGGGGTCTAATAATAGATTGTCCTTCAACGTGAGTGACTAAATGTGAGGCCATGATCGTTCTCTAAGACGGTTAAGTCCAAAAAATAGAGATTAGGCTCTGATACCAATTGTTAGTCACTAAATAACCCTAGAGGGGGGGGGGGTGAATAGGGTGTTCAAAATATTTCTACTCCTTTTCGAAATTGGAACAATATATAATCAATACTCAATTTCTTCAATAGTCAAATGAATAAATTCAATTCAATTTATCTAACAACTAATCACAAGACTAATTAGCATACAAGATATTCAAGTAAATATATCATGCAAGTTAATGAAATAAGGAGAGAGAGATAGAGAGATTGACACCGTGATTTTTCGAGGTTCGGTAATTCCTACTCCTCGGCTCAAGAACCCCTTCTTGAGACTTTTCCCGATCCTTTCACTATGGCCCTTCCTTCACAGGTGGAATGGCAAACCTTTACAACACAAGCCTCTCGAGCTTGTCTCTCAATCAAGAGAACAACCCTCTCTTGAACAATCGGTGGACTTCACTTGTCCGAGATTACAAATTCGTATGTAATCAATAAAATCACTCATGAACAAAAACACTCAAAACCCAAAGGTTATTATGGAAGATAAATCAATATAAGCTCAAGTGTTTTTGGTGATTTTATAATAGCTCTAGAAATGTATTCTCAAAGGATATAATCAATGAATGATATTTGGAGAATAAGAAGAGATACTAGAGGTTTTGATTTTCAAAGAAACTTGAAGAAAATCAGATTTTCAAAGCTTGGTTTCAATGGCTTTTGTAGAGAAAATTTCTGCAGAATTTTGAGAGCTTTTCTTCCTTTTCTTTCTCTTTTGTTTTTCAATCTCTTAGTCTACAATGAACACATATCATTCTATATATATCAATCCATTAGGGTTTTGAAGAATGAATATTGTAATTGAAAGACAAGAGTCGTTTGAACACCATTAAGCACAACCCACAAAACATGGAAAATGTTTCCTGAAAAATCTGCAGGTTTTGAGAAGCTTTTAGTCGACTACTTTGATGTTCTAGTCGACTACTTTGAACTTCTAGTCGACTACTTTGATGTTCTAGTCGACTAATTTGAACTTCTAGTTGACTAGATTGGTTCTAGTCGACTACTTTGAACTTCTAGTTGACTAGATTGGTTCTAGTCGACTACTTCATGTAGTCTAGTCGACTCAAATGGTTCTAGTTGACTACTTTGGAGCTTTAGTCGACTACTTCAAAAATGGATGAAAACTTGATGCTACTGATTGTTTTAGTCGACTACTAGAGAATACAAAGGATTCTTCTAGTCGACTATAACTTGAAAAACATTTAATAAAAATATTTTTCTTTCCGTTTAAGTTCGATAAAGCGTTTTTCATTCCATTTGAGTTCGGTTCATTTTATACTTGAGCTTATACGATAAAATCGACGCATAAAATTACCTTGTTACAATGATCCCTCCCCGACCTATCTACCCCAAGTCTTGAGTCTTCAACTTTCACCTTCGCCGTTGAATTATTTGATTTTCCATTTTCGCGCTTCAATTTCTTTCACGGCTTTTCGCTTTTCGAGTCGTTTTCTTTCCGTGTTTGTTTTCCGAGTCGTTCACCTGTCTTTTGCTGAAAAGATGAACTTGATAATTCATTAGTATTAAACACGCTTTAAATGTTTTGTTAATATCAAAATAGGATTTATTGTCCGAGAATAAATTTCAAGGCCAACAGAAGGTACTATCACCACACCGGATTCGGTAACCAACCGAACTATCTTTACTCACCCTACCTATCTAGGCGCTAGAATGGGGTATTGGAGTCATTTAGTCCCAAACAGATGCCATGGTCCTTGGGTTTTTAAAGAAAAATGTTGAACCCCGGAGGATTCAACCAGTTTTTAAGAAAAGGTTAGGACCCGGTCAAATCTCATTTGGTTGCAATGTCTCCGAACCCAACCGAAACAACAAGAATCACACCAGGTGTGTGGGAGTCAACATCACAAGTCCGGGCTCAAGCCCAAGGAATAACTATACGGACAAGAAGAACTACTAGAGTTCAAACCGATAATCATTTTAAAATCACTTTTAAACTTCTTTTAAATCTGGTCCGAAGACCTTTAACATTTATTTAAAATTTTATAAAAAAAAAGAATCCAATAAGAGTGCCCAAACAACACCGGGCATAGGAAGGGATCCTAGACAACATGCTAGGAAAAACTGGGATTTATCAACCTCTAACGATACCGAGACCTCGGAAATAACATCGAGATTTCTAAAACAGGGGGCAACCCGTGCCCTAATTCACCGATTTTTACAAAACATTTTCAAATAGAATTTTCTGAAATTTCTTTCAAAAATAGATTTCTACTGATACCCCCTGTACTGAGAATTTAAAATATATATTTTATAAAACAGGTATTTAAACTTCGGTTTTTTCAAAAATAATTTACAAATGTTGGGGTAAACGAAGAACACGTTTTATAAAAAAAAATCCCCAAGCTTTAAGTTTTCAAAACTTTGAATATTTGACTCCATAGATCCTAACCATAACCGAGGATTCAAGAACAGGACAAACCATGCCCTGAGTTCACTAACTTCACAAGAGCACTTACGGAAGGAGATTTTCAATAAACACGGCAAAGAACCGTCTATAACTCATACACTGTCAAAGTGAGAGAATGAGCGATAAGCTCAAAATTTCAAAAGCTAAGGGAACAGGAATACTCCACACTACCGGAGAGGTCTAGCAATCATCCTGTGATGATACTAATCACCAATTACAAACGCCTATGTGGCCAAGATTACAATATACTGCTACCCAACTCAACAAGAGCCTAACATACAGGGAATCCTTACGCCCCAAGGTCACTTTTCACTTTTTAACTTTAAGTTTTCGCGGTTTCCTTTACACTAGGAAATTCACAACTTTCATTATAATTTGACCACAGTTAAGATATCAATCACAAGCACCGCGCCCTAGCGCCATAGAGAATAATATAAATCTCTAATTAAAACTCAGATATAAACTGCTCAATATTAATAAGCAATTAAAACATATAATCTCAACAGCAATATCCATGCAATGCCAATGCTCATGACTATGCAAATGCAACTCCAATGCAACCCTAACCACTAGAGGGTGAAACAAATATCCAGGAATCCCAAACCGTTCACTGTTGGGGCAACAAACCCACAACAGGAAGGGTGGGCGTCGCCAAAGAGAGTGCGGAGACCACAAGTCCGCCCGGGAACCGGCAAGTGAGGCTCAAGCCCTCACCCCCAAATGTCTAGAGAATTGAGAGTTACTAGCTCCCTGGGTGCTAAACCACCCCCTGGCCAGTTGTTGCGACATTCCAAACGATCCAGACATGCACGTGATATAAATGAGGCATACAACATGCACAGAAACAATATATATATATATATATATATACCATGATGTTGTATGAATGTATAATGCCTCCATATGAATTTAATATGCTCAATAAAACGGCATAAAAGCCAAGAAATCTCATACCAAGCATGTTTCACAATTTAAATCACACAGTAATTAAATTTCATTTACCACAAAAATACTCGAGTTCTCAATTACCCCATCTTATAGATTTTTATATGTCAGCATGCTTTTAATTTAATTCCCAATAATTATTTTCAAATTAATTCACCTCAGGTAAATTTTGACAATTAAATTCACAATTTAATTTCTTTATAATTTACGAGAAAATCAACAAGGGAACTAAAATCAAGTCTAAGTTATAACGTCTCTCATTCTCGTGAATCCCCCTAACTTATTTTTAATTTAAATAAAATATTAACAATAGGGGAAACTTATTAATCGGATTTACTTCCATATACACTTTCTATAAACCTATTTCGAGTTCAAGGGGGCACTAAACCGCCTATATCCATTTAATTTAAATAGGTTTCTAATTATTTCAACTTCCCCGAGAAATAAAATCTATTTAATTTCTCATGGGAAACAATCTATTTAATTTCTCCAAAGTATTTCTATTTCCACCAATCATCTAATCCAACTATGGGTATTTTATAAATTTTATAAAATTCCTAGATTTCAGTCTATCACTAGGAATTTAATTTAAATGTATTTATTTACCCAAAAACATTCAACGAGGATTTATTAGCATTTTATACGTACTATTAGTGAGTGTCAGATATGAATATATATATATAAATTCCCACCTAATTTAATTGCTTACAAACAGTCACGCCGTGAACAATACAGGCCGTGAATAGTGCTCGCCGCCCAAAATTGTCCGAAAAATATTTCGAACATATCGAAACGACCGCCTTACTGTCCTATTCAATATGGTTGAAACCCGTTAGCGATCGATAAACAATTTTGAACAAATCTACAAAAATCGAAACTGAAATTCATACTGAAAATCTGAAATTCCCGGAGAACCGCTCAACGGTTTCGCACCAATTTCGGATATATCATACACGATATCGGTAGAAAGCTATTCCCAAAGTTTCGCGCCAAACAAAGCCCGACTCGGCACTGAGTCGACCCAACTCAGTCCGATCGAACACGGTATTGTCGCCACTGCGACCACCACATGACAGGAGTTGCGCCGCCACCTGGCTCACCACAACACCCCGTCGCCGTGTCTTTCTCTCGCTGGCAAACACCAGCCCCAGGTCATCTTTCATGCACGACCTTCCTCTCTCGGTCATGGCTTCTCCCTCGCACCACCTGCGTGACCCATCATCACCACACCGTTGTTGTGCCATCACGGCACCCCCGTGACACAACTCGGCCACCACCTCACCCTGCTAGGTCGTCATTGCTTGGAGGAGAAGAAGGAAGAAAGGTCTGGTTTAGGGATGGCAATGGGGCGGGTCGGGGCGGGTATCACCCGCCCCGTCCCCGAACCCGATTATTTTTCCCCACCCCGTCCCCGATTAATTTTTTATTTCCCCGACCCGTCCCGCCCCGTACCCGCCAACTCCCCACCCCGCCCCGATTAAGTTTTTTTTTTTTTTTTGAATGGTAAGAAACTCACACACCATACCCACAAATGCCTCCTAAGAGGCTCGAACTCCTCACCTTCCCAATTTGGGAGTGAGATTATACCATTGCAACACATGTGCGCTGGTTTACGTATTATTTTTCCCCCAAATAACAATAAAATCCCAAAATCAAACCTAACTATAAGATATCAAAATCAAACAATAAATCTATATGAAATCAAAATCAAAGATTTCAAAAGCATAATAAACAATCCGTCAATACATGTTTATTCATATATATAGATAAATATATATATATTATATAGCTAATCCGGGCGGGTTCGGGGCGGGGCGAGGGTGCCCCATACCCGCCCCGATTATAATCGAGGATTTGTTTTTTGCCCCATACCCGCCCCGGTTAGCTAAACGAGACGGGACGGGACGGGATAAACGGGGCGGGTTTTTTTGTCACCCCTAGTCTGGTTTGGTATCTAACATATACACCCATTCTCATGTATATATATTTAGGCCAATTACAAAACCAACTCTTGCTTTTTACATAATTGCACAAGTGACTTTTCCATTTTTCATAATTACTAAAGTAACTCTCTAATTCCTATATTTACATGTGTGACTCTCATGTCTTGACAATTCACACTTTAACCCCAAGATATATTATATTTATATATATATATATTATATATATATCCATTTTCCATTAATATATATATATATGATTACCTATTTTGATTAATAACAAATAAATAATTATTATTGCATATTTTAATTACTAGGCAATAATAATTCAACATTTTATTTATTTAATTATTAATTTACCCGCATATATACATGTTCCCATGAATATATAATCATAATTAAATTTGCATAAATAAAATAAGTCCCATAAAATATACTGGGAACACTAAAATAATTCCACTTGAGCCCATAAAATTCATCGGACTCTAAATAAATAATATAGGCCCAAATAAAACTCTGGGGCATAAAATTTATCCACCAATTAAATCACCGAAAACCCCACGGTACTCCGAATAACTAATAAAGTCCGGAATAAATAATTTGGCTATATAGTTGGATATAAACTAAAATAAATCACGAATCGACTCGCAATGTATATCTTGCGCTCCCCGTAAACTCTACAGATAGTCAAGAAATAATACAAGTCAAAATAAACACTCCGGGTACGAGACTCAACTGCCAGATTACCGGAGTCGTCACTAACCCAATCGAATCAAAATCATAAATGTAAAACACCAAATGTGTCATCAAGGCAAAGTACTAAACGCTACAGGTTTAAACAAAATCGCATTACACTTATCACGTACGTATAAACGTGAAGAACGAACAAGATAATACAAATACATATAAGCACGTAAGTCAAACAACTAAAGCACGTAAATTCACATCAACACATAAGGCACGTAGAAACACGAGAAACAAAGTAGGTACTAATCCATTACAAGGGAAAACAAAAACGTCGAACCCTTACAACACTAAATACCAAACTCGAACAACAGAGTCGGAGCCTTAAACGTCGGTCAACTAAACGTGTCGTCATCCAGTCGAAGCACTAAACGTCGAGCGTCTAAACGAATCCATGTAATCGGCACTAAGGCCCGCGTAAACCTCTAGCCACGTCCGAAATACAAAACATCATCTCAAGTTACGTAATCACGAAAGAAACCCTACGAAGTCACCCACGAAACAATTACAGAGTCGTGTTATTGAATCCAGAACTCACGTCAACGTTTCACTAAGTCCGAAACACTACCGACACGTCAAGTCATGTAATCACCAACGACAATCCACAAAGTCCTCAACGAGATAATCGTCCAGCCGCCCATTCAGCTCCAAACGTTAAACGCGAAAAATTTACACGTAAGATACCAAGAGTAACAATGACGTCATGAACAAGTGACGTCACAACCGAAATTAAATAGAAAAATAATTCCATAAATTTGGGAAAATAATATGGGGTGTTACAAGCCCATTAAAATTTTAATATGATAATTATGTCCCCACTCACCTAAATAACTAGGTCAGCCTGAAATATTTATTATCATGTCACCAGGAGAAAATAAAATTGAAAATAAATTTGATTAGTTTGTATTTCTACCTTTTCACATATTAAAATCAAAATTATAGGGAAAGGGTGTTATATATTGGCATATATATATAATATGACTACTTTGTTATATTAACTTGTCCCACATCGGAAGATTGGGAAACCCACCTCTATATCCTCACCTATAAATATAGGGCTTCTCCTATTGAATTGTGTACACAGAAATAGAGAGAGGGTTAGGAATAATATACGTTTATATTATTTCGGTGATACAGGCGTGAGTATACACAGTGTGTGTGTGTGTGTGCATGTGTGATTTGCGAATCACCCCCTTCTAATCATTTCAGTGATTTTAGTGAAACGGTGCTCTCCGTGGACATAGGCTTATTTTTCTGAACCACGTATATATTCTTGTGTCGATTGTTTGGTGTGTTTGTGTGCGTTTTCTGATTTGCAGGTGTGCACGGCTTCGTACATTGGGTGTGCGAAGCCCAACGATCTGATCCAGATATGATTTTTTCGAGTGCCCTAAATCAAAAGTCGACCACACCAGGAGCTTTGACTCGACGAGACGAAGCCATCAGTGTCAAGCACGTCTCCGGAAAGTTCTGCACGCGCCCCCACGCGCCGTTTGAAGTTCCGGCCAATTTTTTGGCTCCGTCGAGCAGCAGTTTCGGTTCGGCGTGATGTTTCGAAGCATTGTTTCTCGGAATGAGTCTTATAATATATCTACGGAAAGAGAATTCGAAGCCCGACATTTTGGCGCAAGAATCTGCCCAATCAGAGAAGGGACACTCCCGCACGCACCCCAAGAAGGTACTGACTTTGTGATTAAATTTCTGTCTTTTGTGCGAATTTGTTTTGGCCCGTTTAGAATCATTTTTGACCCATTTTGGACGCGGTCAGAGGCGTTCATAAGGTTTTGAACCGCCCCCGACGCAACCGTATACTCGGTTTTGCGTAATTAGACTCCGAATATCTCTAATAGGCTCAGTGGGAGCTATGGGAGAAGAAAATGCACTAATGATCGACAAGTTTGATGGTACAAACTTTACCTATTGGAATATGCAAATTGAGGATATGTTATTCCATAAAAATTTGTATTTACCGCTAGAAGGGACGAAGCCATATTTGATGAAAGAAGAATAGTGGAATATCCTAGATCGAAAGACTCTTGGCACGATTAGATTGACGTTGGCAAAAATCCGTTGCCTTCAATATCATGAAAGAGAAGACTGCAAAGTCTCTCATGGAAGCTATTTCAAAGATGTACGAACAACCTTCTGGAGCAAATACATTACATCTTATCAGCAGATTGACGAATCTGAAGATGTCCGAGAATGGGAATGTTGGTGAACATCTCAGTAAAATTAATGACGTTTATGGGCAGTTGGAATCAATTGAAGTAGTGTTTCAAGACAAGGTGAAATCAACTTTTCTCCTTAATCAATTGCCAGAGAGCTGGAACACCACAGTGGCTGTAATTAGTAATTCTTCAGGGATAGACCCACTGAAGTATGATACCGTTGTGAGTATGGTACTCACAGAAGATATCAGAAGACATTCGTCAGACTCTTCAAGCAGTGGCACAACATTGAATGTCGACACCAGAGGCAGAGGTTCGAACAGACAGAAAGGCGAAAACCAAAGGTGTGGTCGTTCCAAGTCGAGACAGGAAAGATCACAGTCTTGATGTCCCAGAAATTCCAAAGCAATCGAATGTTGGAATTGTGGCAAGACTGGTCATTTAAGGAACCAGTGTAGATCCCCGCAGAAGGTAGCGGATGACAAGACAGAGGCAAATATTGTCTTAGAAGAAGGATATGATGCACTAATATGCTCTTTGGAGAGCAAAGCAGAGTCTTGGGTTTTGGAATCTGGAGCATCATTCCATGCCACCTCAATTCGAGAGCTCTTTGAGAGCTATGCACCTGGAAACCTCGGCAAGGTTTATCTAGGTGGCGATCAACCCTGCAGTATTGTTAGCAAGGGTGAAGTACATATCAGACTCAACGGATCGATATGGAAGCTGAGGGATGTCAAACACATTCCAGACTTGAGGAAGAACCTGATCTCAGTAGGCCAGTTGGCGAGTGAAGGTTATGTGACCACTTTTAGTGAAGACAAGTGGAAATTTTCCAAGGGGGCTATGACTATAGCACGAGGAAAGAAAACAGGTATGTTGTACACTACCACCAAGGCTAGCACATTTATAGCAATTGTAGAAAGCAATGAGGATCATAATTTGTGGCACTAAAGGCTAGGTCACATGAGTGAAAAGGGACTCAAGGTTATGCTCGCAAAGGGAAAGCTACCAGGTCTAAATTCGATTGATATCGACTTCTGTGAGGATTGCGTATTCGGTAAGCAGAAGAGGGTTAGTTTTCAGAAGAGAGGCAAAGAACTCAGAAAGGAGAAGCTTGAGCTAGTTCACACTGATGTCTGGGGGCCAGCGAATGTCTCATCTATTGGCGAAAAGTCCTATTTCGTCACCTTCATCGATGACCATTCCAGAAAGGTATGGGTTTATTTCTTGAAACATAAATCTGAAGTGTACAGTGTGTTCAAGAGTTGGAAGGCTATGATAAAGAATGAGACGGGTTTGAAGATCATGATATTACGATCCGATAATGGTGGAGAGTATCAGGACACCGGGTTTAAGAGGTTTTGCTATGAGAACGGTATCAGATTAGAGAGAACTGTACCATGTACACCACAACAGAATGGCGTAGCAGAACGGATGAACCGGACATTGACTGAGAGAGCCAGAAGCATGCGCATTCAGGCAGGGTTACCGAAACAGTTCTAGGCAGAAGCAATTAGTACAACAGCGTACTTAATCAATCGTGGTCCATCAGTACCATTAGAGCACAGAATACCAGAAGAGGTCTGGAGGAGTGGAAAAGTAACACTTTTACATTTAAAAGTTTTTGGTTGTGTTGCATATGTACATATTAGTGACACTATGAGGGGTAAGCTTGATCCCAAGTCACAAAAGTGTATGTTCATTGGCTATGGCAGTGACGAGTATGGTTACCACATGTAGGATGATCAGAACCAAAAACTGATCTGAAACAGAGATATAGTGTTCAATGAAAAGGTTATGTACAAGGACAGACACGCAACAACCTCAGAGCCTACAGCATAGAATGATCATGTGTGTGTTGAGTTAGATGATGTTCAAGACAGTGAGAGTACTCAATTAGATGAACATATTGCAGATGGAAATACTCAACAGGTTGATACACAGCAGTCTCCGACTCCTATTCCTGTACCTAGGAGGTCTTCACGGCAGCATGTGCCGAATCGGAGATACATGAATTATTTCTTGCTCACAGATGGAGGTAAACCAGAGTATTTTGATGAAGCATGCAGTGCAGCAGATGCGAGCCAGTGGGAGCTTGCGATGGAAGATGAGATGAAGTCCCTTATTTCAAACAAGACATGGAAGTTAACCGAGCTGCCGGTAGGAAAGAAATCTCTCCATAATAAATGGGTCTACAAAGTCAAAGAAGAACATGATGGTTCTAAGAGGTACAAGGCGAGGCTTGTAGTAAAAGGCTTTCAGCAAAAAGCAGGAATTGACTACACCGACATATTTTCTCCAGTTTTGAAACTGACTACCATTCGTTCAGTTCTTAGCATTGTTGCATCAGAGGGTTTGCACCTAGAGCAGTTAGATGTCAAAACTGCTTTCCTCCATGGTGACATAATGGAGGAGATTTATATACAGCAACCGGAAGGTTTCTTAGAGAAAGGGAAAGAGAAACTTGTGTGTAAGTTGGAAAAGAGCTTGTATGGTTTGAAACAAGCTCCAAGACAGTGGTACAAGAAATTTGATGGATTTATGCAGAGACATGGTTATATCAAGTACAATGCTGACCATTGTTGCTACTTCAAGAGGTTTGACACGAGTTACATTATCCTCCTACTTTATGTTGATGACATGTTAGTAGCTGGATATGATTTTGTGGAAATCAGTAAGTTGAAGAAGTAGTTGGCAAAAGAGTTCGAGATGAAGGACTTAGGCACAGCGAAGCAGATTCTTGGTATGAGAATCATCAGAGACAAGCAGAAGGGAATTTTGCAGTTGTCTCAGTATGACTACGTTGAACGGATTTTGAATCGATTCAACATGAGTGATGCTAAGTCAGTTAGCACACCTTTGGCTAGTCATTTTTTATCATCCAAAAAGCAGTCTCCCAAGTCAGAAGCAGAGAGGAACAATATGGCCAGTATTCCATACGCTTCAGTTATTGGTAGCTTGATGTATACAATGGTTTGTACAAGACCAGATATTGCATATGCAGTGGGAGCAGTCAGCAGGTTCATGCCCAATCTAGGAAAGACTCACTGGGAAGCAGTGAAGTGGATATTACGATATCTACGAGGTACCACAAACAGATGTCTTTATTTTGGAAAAGATGAAGTGAATTTACATGGCTCTGTAGATTCAGATTTTGCTGGTGAGATAGATCACAGAAGAAGCACTACTGATTATGTCTTTACAGTGGGTACTACAGCAGTCAGTTGGATTTCGCAGATACAGAGGATTGTAGCGTTATCTACTACAGAGGCTGAGTATGTAGCTGTGACAGAGGCTAGCAAAAAGATAATTTGGTTACAGGGTTTGTTGGCAGAGTTGGGATTCGAGCAAGGGAAGAGTGTTTTGCATAGTGATAGTCAGAGTGCAATACATCTGGCGAAAAATTCAGCATTTCATTCGAGAATCAAGCATATAGATCTTCGTTATCACTTTATCAGATCTCTATTAGAGGATGAAATATTAACACTTAATAAGATTCAAGGAAGCGAGAATTCGGCCGACATGTTGACCAAAGTGGTGACAATAGATAAACTGAAGTTATGCGCAACTTCAGTTGGTCTTTAAGCTTGAAGATAGAAATGAGGGCACCGAGCACTGATCATTGATGAAGTTGATTGATGAAGGCAAAGTCGTCAAGTGGGAGATTGTTATATATTGGCATATATATATAATATGACTACTTTGTTATATTAACTTGTCCCACATTGGAAGATTGGGAAGCCCACCTCTATATCATCACCTATAAATATAGGGTTTCTCCTATTGAATTGTGTACACATAAATAGAGAGAGAGAGTTAGGAATAATATACGTTTATATTATTCCGGTGATACAGGCGTGAGTATACACAGTGTGTGTGCGTGTGTGATCTGCGAATCACCCCTTGTAATCCTCTCAGTAATTTTTAGTGAAACGGTGTTCTCCGTGGACGTAGGCTTATTTGGCTGAACCACGTATATATTCTTGTGTCGATTATTTTGTGTGTTTATATCTGTTTTCTGATTTGTAGGTGTACACGGTTTCATACATAGGATATGCGAACCCTAACAAAGGGGTTGTACATACTTGATCAATATTTAGAAACAATGCCAATGCAACCTCAAAAGGGGTTGTATATACTTGATCAATATTTAGAAACAATGCCAATGCAACCTCAAAAATAAACCATTAATCACGTCAAGTATAGTAACAATTACTTATTTAATTCCAAAAGTAAATAAGACATATATTGATCATGTAACTTTTACCATTAAATATAGGCACAGCGATAGTAGTATTTAGTATTTACTGAAGTCCCTTGGTTTGAAGTGCGACACATGGGTGGATGTTTTTATGTGTAAAGTAAGTTATGTTTTTATCCTTAAAACTACCCAAAAACATGAACTATGAAGTCAGGGCTGGCCTGAGATTGTTAAAATTATTTAGGGTTGTAGGTGAAATTAAATATGAGGCCCCCTCATACAAAAATACTATAACATAGTTTTTTTCGATAATGAATACAGGTTAACAGGAATTTTTAATTTTCAGATATATATATATATATACATACACATATATAATCTTTATATTTGCGGAAACAGTTCAATTCTGAATTTGGGACCCTTTTACTATCATCTTAGATTCAAAAATCAAAAATCAACACATAAACACCATTAAAAAAAAAAAAAATCAACGCATAAACACACACATATATATATATATATATATACACGAAAATCACCTTCTAAAACTTTGCAAAGGCCCTTCTCTGAGCAAGAGAAAGATGCGATTACATGGAATATGCTAATATATTATTAGGGTAAATAGCATTAAACCACCCTCAACTATACTCTCTCTTTCAACTAACCCCCCTCAACTATGTTTTTGACTATAAACCCCCCAAACTATCATGATTGTTACAATTCAGTCTCTCCCGTCATAACATCGTTAGTTAAATTTAGGATAATTTGCACTCTAATCCCCTGAAGTTTAGGTCAATTGCACTCACCCCCTGAGATTTCATTTTCCTTACAGTGACATCCCTTGAAGGGGTTAAGACCCCATGAAATGACTCTTGTGCCCTTGCTTTAGTGTAAAAGGCATGTTGGCTAAATTAATGGACCAAACAACCCTTGTATATTAAGTTTAATTTGAAAAACTTTTCAAGTACTTTGGATACAATAATTTTTGAAATAGGGATATCTACATATACATAGATATAAGAATCACTAATTAGAAATAGGTAAATTTTTGCCTTTCAATTACTAATACATCAACTTAACTAAACTAATTACAAATGAGTCAACTTTTTTGTTTAAAGACTCAAATACCCCCAAAAAACTCTCAATCTTCTTTTTCTTCTTCTCTCCCATTCCAAAATTTCCAAACACTCAAAAATAAAAATAAAATGTTTCGGAAAAAATATAAATATTTCGAAAAAATTAAAATATTTCTGGAAAAATAAAATATTTAGAAAACAAAATGAGGAAAAAAATATTTCGGGAAAAAATATATTTTGAAAAAATAAAATATTTTTAAAAAAATAAAAATATTTCAAAAAAATGACGAAAAAAAATATTTCGGGAAAAATAAAATATTTTGAAATATTTTTGTTTATTTCTTTTTCACTTTTTCTTCTTCTTTTCAACGAAATGTGTTCAAGCCTTAGACCTCTTGGTGATTACAATGCAATATTTTGGAGTCAAGTGTGTCAAGAAGTATCAAGAATGAGTTGATTGAGTTGAATTTGTTTTGAAATTTGGTGTCTTAAAAAGTAATAAATCTTAAGTGAGTTATATTTAGATAATTTATTTCAATATGACAGTGGACATAATATAAATCTTATTTGTTTAGTATAAATTGTTTTGAATGCATGTCATAAAATATTTTATTTCCCAAAATATTTTATATTTTCCAAAATTTTTATTTTTCCTGAAATATTTTATTTCCTAATTTTTTTTGAAATATTTTATTTTACCCAAAATAGTTATTTTTCCCGAAATAGTTTATTTTTTCAAAATATTTTATTTTTCCCGAAATATTTTATTTCCTCATTTTGTTTTCGAAATATTTTATTTTTCCAGAAATATTTAAATTTTTTAAAAATATTTATAATTTTTCCGAAATATTTTATTTTTATTTTTGAGTGTTTGGGGATTTGGAATAGGAGAGAAGAATAAAAAGAAGATTGGAGTTTTTTTGGAGGTATTTGAGTTTTTAAACAAAAAAGTTGACCCATTTGTAATTAGTTTAGTTAAGTTGATGTATTAGTAATTGAAAGGTAAAAGTTTACCTATTTCTAATTAGTGATCCTTATGTCTACCTATATATAGATATCCATATTTCAACAATCCTTGTATCCAAAATATTTGAAAAGTTTTTCAAATTGAACTTAATATACAAGGGTTGTTTGGTCCATTAATTTAGTCAACATGCCTTTTACACTAAAATAAGGGCACAAAAGTCATTTCATGGGCTCTTAATTCTTTCGGAGTGTCATTGCAAGGAAAATAAAATCTCAAGGGGTGAGTGCAATTGACCTAAACTTCAGGGAATCTGAGTGCAAATTACCATAAATTTCACTAACGGCGTTATAACGGGAGGGACTGAATTGTAACAATTTCATAATTTGAGGGACCATCACTTAGTTGAGGGGGGTTAGTTGGGAGAGAGAGTATAGTTGAGGGGGATTTAATACTATTTACCCTATATTATTATTATTATTTTTGGTAAATAAATAATTAAATAGAAAAGAAGAAATTACAAGAAGGGCCTTGAGGCCCAGAGAAAATAGACAAGAAAAGAAAAGGGGAATCCAACCCACAAAACAAAAACGAAAACCCTAAGGGCCTGTTTGGATAGGTGATTTTGGGTCTGGTTTTGGTTTTGGTCTTTGATTTCAAGATCAAACCATGTTTGGTTGGTGGGTTTTGGATTTGGTTTTGGGCTTTTCAAAATCAACCACTAAAACCATGGTTTTGGCCTACCAATTTTGACTTTTTTCTCTCTCTATATATATATATATATATATGGGCGAAAATATGAATTATTTTGAAAATAATAATATATAATATTTAGAAAAAAATAATTTTTTGGGAAAATTATTTTTTTTTCCGAAAAAATAATTTTATTCCCAAAAAAAATTAATTTTCGGAATAAAATTATTTTTTGGGAATAAAATTATTTTTTCGGAAAAAAAATTATTTTTCGGAAATAAATTATTTTTTCGGAAAAAAAAAAATTTCCCCATTTTTTATCTTTTTTTTCTAAATTTTTAAAAATTTTCAGTATATAATAAAATTATTCAGAATTTTATATTTTTTTTGAATTATATATATTTTTTCTAATTTAAGATATATTATTTGAATTTTATATATAATTTTCACATTTTAAAATATTTTTTTCGATTATATATATATTTTTTGGAATAAAAAAAATAAAAATGTCAAATGTTTTCAGAAATTTTAAATATTTTTTAATTATATATATATATTCATTTTAATATTTTTTTTCCAATTTTATATATATATTTTTCATATTTATATATTTTTAATACATATTACTATATATATATAATTATATCAAGATCATGACCAAGACCAACTTCTTACCAAATATTATATATAGGTTCTAGATTTACCTAAAATCACCCAAGACCACCAAAACCAAAGTCACAAAACCAAGACCAAAATTAAGTTTCCAAACGCGCCCAACATAATTTATTGTTACGTGCGGTATGCTCTGGTTGAGGAATGATGAGGCACTCAACTTGCGCGGACAATTGGGATTTGAGAATTTTAGGCTTAATTTTGTTACTCTATCAAAGTAAACTTGGGCTGACTTTGATTAAGTTTGTTTGGATATGACTTTTAGGCTTATAATACATATATCCTAAATAGTTTTGGGTTAGGTTTTAATTTTACATTGGACTATAAGTAAATTATTTGAGCCTACAATACACTAAGCTAAAAAAACAAAATTATTTGGGCTTATACTGCTAATAGAGCAAAAAATTATTTTGAGGTCCCTTGAGATCGAGGCCCAGGGTCGGCCTTGTATGAAGTACTTCTACAAAGGATCATATGCAAATTTTTTTTTAAAGTGGTTCACTTCATCCTCATTTAGAGTGGCGTCAACCCTATGAAAAAAATGAAGAAGGTTGAAGTAATTAAGTCTTAATAATTAAAAAAATGATTTATTAAGTTAATTTTAGCTTATTTAGCTGACCATCTCTTCTAATTGAAGGTCATCTTCGGACTATTACTTTATTAATTCTCGTAAAAATTAATATAATATATATTTTTATTAGTATTATATGCGTTGAAATATTACAACGATATATCAGTATACCAGACCGGGGATGAAGCTCCTGCTATATTTATCATTATATATAACATTTAATATTATCACACATACTTATCATTATAATTAATAATTTAACATTTTGTTGTAGCAATTGATACTTGGAGCTTTCTATCCTTACACATATTGGAACTAAATCTAGCTAGTTACGCAGCTTGTTAGGTGAATTTATAAATGTGTGTGTGATTGTGAAAGTACTTTTCAAGTAGAACTAAAACTTTCTCAAATATTTAAAGATAACGTAATTTTCTCCAGGCCAATTTAAAATCTTCTTCAAAGTTCATGACCATGATTGGATTTTTTTGCACATGGGCAAAATATGGCTAATTTGTGCATGTGAATATGAGACTTATACCATGTTTGGATTGACTTTTCAAATGCTGTTTTTTTAATTTTGGAAGAAAAAATTGTTTTGAACGGTGTTTGACAAAAATTTTAGAAGAGTTTCTGGACCTTGGAAGAACGTTTTAAAGAAACTGGGGGTACTAGCTTCTCAAAACAACTTCTGCTTCTCTTCTTCTTTAACATGAAACAAGAACCAGAAGTTATGTCAAACAGGCTTTTAGAATTTTGTTACCATAAGACACTTCTATTTTTACTATAAAAAATATGTGTGTCATACGCGCACAAAGATAGTTTTTTTGAAGACAGAAGGCCGGCATCGAACATGAATCCGTACGTCGTGACCTCGATGATTGCTGAAACAACCATTCTCTGGAAGCCCTGTATTAGATGGGGTGGTTACACTTAGAGCTCGATGATTGTACTTTTATGTTAGTTCCTTTTATGCGTTCAAACTGTGGATAATGTTTTGTTGTTTGATTATCGAAAACTACTATTGTGGTTTTGAAGTACAATAACAATAATGTTTGTTTCTGGCCTATTTGATAGAGTTGTATTTTTGTTTTTGTTGAAATAAACAAAAAATATTTTTTTTTATTTTTTTGTTTATTCATCCAAAAACATAAATATATTTGGCAGGGATGTTTTTTGGGTCAAAATTGAAAAATTAAAAATCAATAATTAATAATATAAATAATAAATAAAATATAATATAATAATAATAATAAATGAATACAATAATAATAAATATATATAATAATAAATAATAATAAATTAATAAAATAAATAATAAATTACATAAAACATATTTAAAAATATAATAATAAATAAATAATAAACAAAATGAAATAAATAATAATAAATAATAATTAAATATAATAACAAATAAATACTTCATAATAATAATAAAAAATGAGTATAATAATAATAAATTAATATTAAATTAATAAAAATATATTTTTAAATAATTAAAAATGAATAAATAATTTATAAATAAAATGAATTAAATAATTAAATAATAATAAATAAATAGAATATATTTATAAATTAATATATAAATTAATAAATAATAATATAAATAATAATTTAATAATATAAATAATAAAATATATTATAAAGTGAAGAAATAATAAAGAAAGAAAAATAATAATACATAAATAAATATTATAATAAATAATAAATAAATAGTAAGACTAGACCGCTTACCAAATAGACTTTTAAGTTTAGGATCCAGTAGAAACACCCCAATAAATACCAAATTCATGTTTATTGGAATATGCCTAAAATTTGGATAAGTGAGTAAAGTATTTTTTAACAAACATAGTCCAAAAATACTAAACCAAACAAGTTTATAAATACAAAAATATAAACAGACATAAAAATATGTCTACCAAACAGGCCATTAATGGTTGAAAAACGAAGGAAATATTTTCGGATATGTTGCTTTTGAGATAATTTAATCGGTGTTTTGAATGTGGAATTGGAAGAAATTTTAGTTTAAATTTTCACAAAAATTCTTTGAATTCCAAGTTCAAGCCACCGATTCAGCGTTCCCAAATAGTAGTTTTTGGTTGAATGTCATTAAAGATGATGGTTGATTGTGTGGGATAGTAGGACAAAAGATGTACGTAGTTTATTTTGATGGAAAAAAATAGAAGATAAAATATAGCATCCGGTTGGATAAGAGAAAATAATTTTTGTTTTTTTATTATTCATCTAGTTAAAAAAAAATATATGTTTGACAAACGCGTTTATTGTTCAATTTTTTTTTATCAAAAAAACTGTTTTATGTGAATAGTGTGTAAAAGTGGTGAAAACACCAAATACAATTTTTAATTGTTTTTTGAGTTTTTTCACTGTTTAGGGTACCACCTCCACCACCGCCGCCCACCACCACTGGTCGCAAACAAAAAACAAATATAAAAAACAGGTTTTCCAAACGCACTCATAGTAGTTTGGGTTGAATTTTTTTTCGTGAACGTTGATGGTGGATTGTGTGGTATAGTATAATAGTAGAACAAAGATATAACTAATTATATGAGGAAAAAGATACTCCTTCTGCCCAATTTATAGGGGTTATTTTGGGGAATTTAATTTTTTAAGAAGTTGTATTGGTAATTAATGAAATATCAATTTTATTATTGGTTTCACCATAACGATGTGTTGATTTATTGTATAGGTGATTTATAATTTCAATGTATGAAGTATAAATTAGTAAAGTTATATGATAAAGTGTTTTGACTTTTCAAATGAAACACTTATTTTGAGATAAAAAAAAGAATAAAAGTATATACTTATTTTGGGAGGAGGAGTAAAAGATAATGCTCTATTTTCTTTTATAATCTCCTGTTCAGAGTTTTGCTTCCAGTAGCAATTCCGGATCATATAAGACTTGAGTCTTGGACTAAATCCAGTGTCATAACAAAAATATATATATAATATAATATTATTGACCTCTCTAGCCTCTACTACCAAAAAAGAAAGAAAATGGTAGTATTTATACTTTCGTATCATAAAGAGAAAAGAAGAGTGAAAATAAATTTGATTATATAGTTTGTGATTGTATTTTTTCCCATTTATAGGCTAAGGGCTGGTACACCAAGTAAAAAACAATGCCAATGCAACCTAAGGATAAACCATTTAATCCACGTTAAGTATAACAACGATTACATATGAGGTGTGTTGGGTTGCGCGGTTTTGAAATTAGAGATGCAATTCTATATAATTATAAGTTTATCAATGTAATTTTAAATAGGATAATTTGCATTGACACCCCCTGAGGTTAGGATCAATGGCAATCAGAATATAATCAACATTTTTTTGGTACTCACACCTCCTGAGGTTTCAACTTCGTTGTAATGACACCCTCTGGGCTGGTGAAATGACTAAAATGTCCATTTAATTGTTTCACTTATTACATTAGGGTAATATATAAAGTGTGAAATTACCCATATGCCCAAACACTTCACCCCTCTGAAATTACTAATTACACTTCCACCTCTTATTACAATATATATACATATATTACGAAAATTACAATTTAATTTTTTTTCTTTATAATATAATTTGTATATATAATTACGAAAATTAAAATTACGAAAATATATATATATATAATTTGTAAAAATATATATAAAATTTGAAAAAACGTATAAAATTCGAAAAAATATATAAAATTTGAAACAATATATAAAATTAAAAAAAAACATATAAAATTCGAAACAAATATAAAAAATTCGTAAACAATATATAAAATTCTAAAAAATATATAAAATTCAAATATATATATATATATATAAAGTGTAATTGAAGTTTAAGTGGACAAGCCTCAAAGTCATTAGCCAAAGTAACGGATCCTCTCCAACTCTCTACAGAGCTATTTCAATGGCCACGATGGCGACACATGCCCCACGATGGTGACCGAAATCGGAATCGAACCGATACTATATTAAAATATTTTAATCAAAATTAAATATATTTGCATCAAAATTAACGGTTCGGTTCTGGTTCTCATTTTTAAAGAACCGAAAGTATCGGTTTGATTCCGGTTTCGATCGGAATCAAAATCGAACCGCATCGTGAATATATTAATATTTGAATCAAAATTAACGGTTCGGTTCCGGTTCTCATTTTTAAAGAACCAAAAGTATCGGAACCGAACCGTTAATTTTGATCCAAATAAAAATTTACTTTCGGTTCTTTAAAAATGAGAACCGGAACCGAACCGTTAATTTTGATCCAAATAAAAATTTACTTTCAGTTCTTTAAAAATGAGAACCAGAATCGAACCATTAATTTTGATCCAAATATTAATATATTTAATTTTGATTAAAATATTTTAATAAAGTATCGGTTCGATTCCGATTTCGGTCACCATCGTGGGGCATGTGTCGCCATCGTGACCATTGAAATAGCTCTGCAGAGAGTTGGAGAGGATCCGTTATCTTGACTAATGACTCTGAGGCTTGTCCACTTAAACTTTAGTCACACTTTATATATATATATTTGAATTTTATATATTTTTTAGAATTTTATATGTTTTTTGAATTTTATATATTGTTTACGAATTTTATATATTTGTTTCGAATTTTATATATATATTTTTTAATTTTATATATTGTTTCAAATTTTATATATTTTTTCGAATTTTATATGTTTTTTCAAATTTTATATATTTTTTACAAATTATATATATATATATATATTCGTAATTTTAATTTTCGTAATTATATATACAAATTATATTATAAAGAAAAAAAATTAAATTGTAATTTTCGTAATATATATATTTTGTAATAAGGGGTGGAAGTGTAATTAGTAATTTTAGAGGGGTGAAGTGTTTGGGCATATGGGTAATTTCACACTTTATATATTACCCTAATGTAATAAGTGAAACAATTAAAGGGGCATTCTAGTCATTTCACCAGCCCAGGGGGTGTCATTGCAATGAAGTTGAAACCTGATACAGGGGGATCCGAGTCAGACGATGCCGAGCTGTCAGATTGCTCATTAATGGCGCTGGATTACCTGGAGCGGGAGGATCAGCGCAAGAATGGCAAGAAATCGTAATCCAGCCTAATTGGGGCAGTTTCCGTGCACGTGTCGGTTTTTTGGCCATAATTGGAGCTACGAGTGTCGGATTCGCGCCCGTGACCCCAATTCGGAAAGCTAATCTCGGCGCGGACGTCGTGGCCACCCAGCTACGCTCGGTGCACATCGTTTCGAGCCCCAAATCCGCTGTTTTCCTTTTCGATTCTTTATTTTTAGTTATTTTTTTGCTACTTATGGTAATTTTTTATTTGTCAATTAGGAGATGATTCTGAACCCGATTTGGGCCAGATTTTTAGCAATCTTTTTATTTTTTTTCCATGTTTTGTTTTGGTAGGACTTTTAGGGTTTTGCTATTTTTGGCAAAAATCCCATTAGGGGTCGATTTTCAGCTATTTATACCCGGCTTGTGGGTTGTTTTTATTCATTCTTGATTATACATAATTATATAAAATTCCAGAGTGTTCTCTGAATTTTGGGTCGAATTTCTCCCTTTTCTTTCTTGCAAATTACCCGTTGCGCTAGCCTACAGAATAATCTCTATTCTGTCCGGCGTCAAAACCTCAGGGGGTGTGAGTGCCAAAACATCGTTGATTGTATTCTGATTGCCATTGACCCTAACCTCAGAAGGTGTCAATTCAAATTACCCTTTCAAATACATTGTTCGGCTAAGTCATAGAATTCAAGTGTAATTGGATTTCAATCACAAACTCAATTTAAATGTTAATTTTAATTCAAACCCAATTTAAATATAAATTTTAATCCTAAACCCAATTTGAATGTAAAATATCATAAATATTGAATTAAATTAGAGAATATAGATAGATTTAAGTATGTAAACATATATATGAAACTATGAATATATATATACACATGTATGTGTATACATGTGTATATGTGATATACATGTATGTATGTGGATATATAAATATGTGTGAGTTTGTGTGTATGCATGTATATTCATATTTGTATATATATATATTTATATATTTATATACATGAGTGTATATATATTTATATATATAGGCGTGTATTTATATATATGTATGTATATATTTGTGTATATATAGGCATATGTATATATATAGGTCTTTGTGAATATATGTATGTTTGTAGTTATTAGGAAGGAAATATTTATTGAGTAAAAGATTTAGAATTTGAAATTACAACTTATCATGTGAAATTCAAATTGTGGAATTAGTAAATTTGGAATTATAATGCAATTCCGATTCCAAACCATTTTGGTGCATCCGAATAAGGAATTTTAAATTGGAGCTCCCAATTTCAAATCCAAACCTCCGATTCGACATTGCCGAATGGACCATACTGTAATTCCAAAATTAAATAAAACGTAGTACTCCCTCTATCCCAAATTATATGTTCATTTTGGGGAATCTAACTTTTTGAGATGATGACTTTTATTTGTGTGATAGTGAATGAAAAATCAATTTTACCCTTGGTCCCACCAAGTGATGTGATGTTTGTAGTTTATATATTTTATAATTTGAATGATTGAATGGTAAATTGGTAAATTGACCAAATAAAGTGGCATTGACTTTTCTTATTTTGAAATGAGTTGAATAGTGAATGTAGACACTTAAATTGGGACGGAGGTAGTATATAAATTATGATAGTTATTACTGAAGTCACTATAATGGTTTGAAGTGTAACATGTCAAATAGGTCAACGAACCTAATGGGTGGATGTTTTTTTTTGTAGAGTAAGTTGTGTTTTTATTTTTAAAATTATTGAACTATGAAGTATGGACACTTCGTCTATGCCCGTCGTACCCGTGTCGGACACACGTGTCCGTGTTGAACATACGCGGACACGCCAAAAATACGTGTTTGACACACAAAAAATGTGTCCTGAATTTTTTTAAAACTGGACACACGGTGAATACTCGGGGAGACACGTGGTGGACACTCGGAGGACACTTGTGGATCGGTTGATTCCAAACAAGATAGAGAACTTATAAAGTCGGTAATTTGGAGGGTCACTTATGGAACTCAACACTCTAAATCCAATCTTTGACTTTAAAGATACTTGGACATCTTTATTCCTCATCATCTTGTGAGATAATTTGGAGTACCTATTCATTTATCCACTTTTTGAAGAGAAACAAGATAACACCACAAAGAGCTAAAAATTCGGTATTTATACATTCTAATCTTCGCCTTTTATTAGAAAAAATTTCACAATATAACGGACTAAGATGTGGGATGTTGGGGAGATGCATTTAATTCCTTATATGACAGTGGAATGAAAATTTTTAAACATGTCAGACATTTCTTTTAGGCCCGTTTACGAACCGTTTTTGTTTACTATTTCCTGTTTTTATTTCTTGAAATTTAAAAATGACAATAAAAACGCGTTTCTTCATCTCCCTCTGTTGCTAAGCTAGAGAAACATTTCCTCTCATTACAAAGGAAGGAGGAATCAAATGAAAAGGTGTTTTCTCTTTTTGTTTTCTCTCACTAACTTTATCATCAATAATAAACAATATTGAATATCAAATTAATAATAATTAAATAAAAATAATAAATTGAAATATGAATACATAATAAATAAAATATTATTTAAATAATTAAAATAAATTATTAATAAATATAATAAAGAAACGTAATAAAATGAATAGATAATAAATAAAATATAATAAAATATAGTAAATAATAAATAAATACAAAAAAATAAAATTTTAAAAAAACATGATTATTTTTTTGATACAATGAAAAATACAAAATTGAAAGAAACTGTTTCTTTTTCCAGAATAATTTTAATATTTTTGAAAATAAAATTGTAATTCTTTTGTTCACAATTTTGTTCAACATATTTTTAATAAACATACTTTTTGTTTTTTTGTTTTTGTTTCTGAAAATAATCCATAATTAGTGAACATGATTTTAATTTTTGTTTCTCCTACAGAAATCAAAATCATAATTCTGCTTTTCCAGGAAACAAAAACGGTTTATAAACGGGCCCTTAACCTATTTTTTTTTTTTTGTAAGTTTATTTGGTTCTCATTATCATTGTTTAAGTAGTAAATAAATTATTTGTGCAATATTATATTTGTACATAAAAAAAATGGTTTTATTGACACGTATGAGGCATATCGTATCCTATTTTTCTGGAATTTATCGTGTTATTGTGTCTGTAGCGTGTCGTGTTCGTGTCCGTATTTCATAGACTATGAAGTACTTCTACTATACTCCTTTAGAATAAATAATCATATGCAATATCTTCACAGTTAGTTAAAAGTGATGCAATTAACCGAAAATGGTGATTTGAAAATTTTAAGAAAATCCAATGCATTGACATTTTATTTCCTAGTGATAAGTTAACCACTTGGAATCTCGGATTATGGCTTTGAAGTATTAATATGATAGACTATTTAGAAAAAATTGTTGGAGTGTGACTCCTTTTGGGAAAGTTAAACTTAGTAACCAAACAATTCTTATTTGACTAAGAGATTGATTTGAAGACTCTTAATTCTAATTGGTTTGGGATATCAATTGTCTTGCTCACCAATTAACATCTCCTATTGTATTGTGTACACATAAGAGAGAGAGAAGAAAGAAATACAAATTAGTATTTTCTTGGTATGAGTGAAACACCGAGTGAGGGTGGGCAATACAGGTGTGAGTGAAACGTTGTATGAGTTGTTGATCTGTTGATCATCATATTGTAATCCTCTCATTAATAATGAAAAGATGTTCTCCATGGACATAGACTGATTTGGTCGAACCACTTATATATTTTTGTGTCAATTGGATTTGTGTGTGATTTTGATTTGCAGGTGTGCACGGTTTCGAACAGAGGGTTTGGATTCTCTAATAAATGTTTTTGGGCGAGTGTAAAAACCCTAACAAGTGATATCAGAGCTTCCAGGTTGAAGCAAATCCAGAAGCTGCACCAATCTGGTCCAGATTCGAAAATTAAAGTTGCTCAAAATCAAAATCCAATCATACCATCAAATTCCTCTTGTCGAGACGAAGTTGGCGCCGTAAATCGCGTCGAAAATGGAGGTCGAGAGAAACCGCAACAGCCGTTAGAAGTTTCGCTGGAAAATTTCTACCTCCTTGCCGATCAATCAGTGGACTAGTGATCAATTAGGAGATAGTTCGGTGGACCAGGAATCGATCGGTGGACTAGTGATCGATCAGGAGATAGTTCGGTGGACCAGTGATCGATCGGTGGATAGTTTGGTGGACTAGGGATCGATCGGTGGACTAATGATCGATCGGGATAGTTCAGGAAAGTTCGGTGACACAAAAAAAGAATTGTTGTTAAAGTGTGAGCAATGGCATAAGAAAAGACGATCGACAAGTTTGATGATACAAACTTTGTTTATTGGAAGATGCAAATTGAGGACTTGTTATTCCAAAAGAATTTGTATTTACCATTGGAAGAGTAAAAGTTAGAATCGATGAAAGAAGATGATTGGAAAATCCTAGATCGAAAGGCTTTCGATACGATCAGACTAATGTTGTCAAAGTCCGTTGCTTTCAACATAAGGAATAAGAAGACATCAAGGTATCTCATAGACGTTATTTCTAACATGTATGAACATTCGTCTGTAGCTCATCAAAAGATTGGTCAATCTGAAGATGTCCGAAAATAGAAAGGTTAATGAACATCTTAATATTCTTAATGAGATTTTTGGGCAGTTAAAATTTGATGATATGCCAATCATTGGCGCGATGAAAGTGGCTTTGGGCCTAAGCCAATTGCCAGAGAGTTGGAGCAGCACAGTGGTTGCGATTAGTAGCTCTTCAGGGAAAGAAAAGTTACAGTATGATTCTGTGGTCAGTATGGTACTCACGGAAGAAATCATAAGGCAGACATCAGACTCTTCTAATAGTGGCTCAGTATTGAATGTCAAAAGTAGAGGCAGATGTTCGAGTAGGAAGAAAAGCGGAAGTTATGGATGTGGTCGTTCCAAGTTGAGACAGGAGTCTCGAAATTCCATTGAATGTTGGAATTGTGGCAAAACTGGTCATTATAGAGACCAGTGCAGATCCCCGCAAAATGTAGCGGAGAACAAGACTGAGGCAAATATTGTCTCTGAAGAAGGAGATGATGCGTTGATATGCTCTTTAGAGAGAAAGACATATTTTTGGGTCTTGGACTCTAGAGCATCATTTCATGCCAACTCAAATCGAGAGCTCTTTGAGAGCTATACACCTGGTAACCTTGGTGAGGTTCATCTAAGTGATGATAAGCCCTACAGTATCGTAGGCAAAGGTGAAGTACATATCGAACTCAGTGGATCGATATGGAAGCTAAGGGATGTGAGACACATTCCAGACTTGAGGAAAAATCTTATCTCAGTAGGCCAGTTGGTGAGTGAAGGTTATGTGACCACTTTTAGTGAAGATAAGTTGAAATTTTCCAGAGGGCACGAGGAAAGAAATAAGGTACGCTCTACAAAATCACCAATTTTAGCACAGTGATTACAGTTACAAAAGGAAAGGAGGATCACAACTTGTGGCACCAGAGGCTTGGTCACATTAGTGAAAAAGAGCTCATGGTTATGCTCTTGAATGGAAAAATACAGTGAAATCGATTGACATCGACTTCTGTGAGTGTAAGCAGAAGAGGGTTAGTTTTCAGATCAACAACATAAGTTTCACAGTGGAGAAGCTTGAGCTAGTTCACATGGGTGTCTGGGGGCCAACAACTGTCTCATATCTTGGCGAAAAGTCCTACTTCGTGACTTTCATTGATGACCATTCCAGGAGGATATGGGTTTACTTCTTGAAACATAAATCTAAGGTAAACGATGTGTTCCAAGAAATGGAAATCCATGGTAGAGAACGGGACATGGTTGAAGGTAAAGAAACTGAGATCCGATTTTGGTGAAGAAAAGGAAGATTCCGGGTTCAAGAACTTTTGCTATGAGAATAGTATCATATTAGAGAAGACTGTTCCAAGTATACTACAACAAAATGGCGTAGCAGAATGTATGCACCGGAAAGTGACTGTGATAGCCAGAAGCATGCGCATTCAGGAAGGGTTGTCGGAATAGTTTTGGGCAGAAGCAGTCAGTACAACAACATATCTTATGAATCGTGGTTCATCAGTACCACTGGATCACCGAACACCGAACACCAGAAAAGGTATGGAGTGGTAAAACACAGAGTAATCCTATGTGTGTTGAGATGGAAAATGTTCTAAACAGTAAGAGTCCTCAATCAGAAAAACATATTGCAGACAACAATACTTAACAGGATGATACATCGCAGACTCCGACTCCTAATTCTGTTTCACGACCGCATGTGCCGAATCGAAGATTCCTGAATTATTTGTTGCTCACACATGAAGATGAACCAGATTGTGATGGTAAAGCATGTAGTGCAACAAATGCGAGCCAGTGGGAGCTTGCGATGGAAGATGAGATGAAGTCCCATAGCTTCATCAAGACATGGAAGCTAACCGAGCTACCGGTAGGGAAGAAAGCTCTCCATTCTTCAGCTATGAACCTGAATACTATTCATTCAAGCATTGTTGCAGCAAAGGATTTGCATCTAGAGCTATTAGATGGCAAAACTTCTTTCCTCCAAGGTGACATAAAGGAGGATTTTTATATGCAGCACTCGAAAAGTTTCTCAGTGAAAGAGAAAAAGAAGACAGACGCGACGAAGTTTGCAAGGTGAAGTCAAAGGCAATAGTGGTTACAAAACAAAGTGGCCAGACCCAATAGAGATCACATGTTCTGTACAAGGCTAGATATTGCTCATGCAATGGGAGCTATCAGCATGGTCATGTTGACCAAAGTGGTGACAATAGAGGAACTCAAGTTGTGCTCAACTTCAGTGGGTCTTCAAGCTTGAAGACAGAAATGAGGGCACCGTAATGCAAAGATCATTGATAGAGTTGATTGTTAGATGAAAAGTCATCAATGGGGAGATTGTTGGAGTGTGACTCATTTTCCTGTAGGGAAAGTTAAACTTAGTCACCAACCAATCCTTATTTGAGTAGGAGATTGACTTGCATTCTAATTGATTTGGGATACCAATTGTCTTGTTCACCAATAAACCTCTTCTATAAATACAGGGTTCAACCTATGATATTGTGTGAACAGAAGAGAGAAATACATTGAAATACATATTAGTATTTTTCTTGGTGTGAGTGAAATACCGGGTGAGGGTGAGCGATACACGTGTGAGTGAAACATTGTGAGTTGTTGATCCACTGATCATCATATTGTAATCCTCTCACTAATAGTGAAACGGTACTCTCCGTGAACGTAGGTTGATTTGGCCGAATTACATATATATCTTTGTGTCAATTGTGTTGGTTGTGTTTGTGTGTGATTTTGATTTGCAGATGTGCACGGCTTCGAACAAATGATTTGGATTTCCTAATAATTATTCTTGGGTGGATGTAAAAACCCTAACAAAAATTACAAAATGACAAATTTTCAAGTCTATATTACCATTTTTGGTCTTCTATCAAGTATTTTAAGAAAATAGTTCATTAACAAAAAGAATTACATATTTTCTATTTTAAATTATTACACGACGAGATTGCAATAAATGAAATGATAAAACAACGTGTTGGCAGGGGTATATTTATCATTCACCGATCGAGGATGACCTTTCAACCACATTTAGTATATATTTCATATATTAGAACATTTAAAATCATTACACATTTTTACCATTATATTTAATAATTTAATATTTCCTCAGAGTAATTGATTGCTAGAGCTTTGAATCCTTATACATATTGAACTAAGTTTATTTAGTTAGGCAGTTGTTAGGTGAATTTATGTGTTATTTAGTTAGTTTAATTTTCTCCATGTCAATTTAAAACCTTCTTCAAAGTTCATGACAATGATTGGATTTTTTTGCACATGGGCAAGAATGGCTAAATCTTTTGTTACTAAGACCCTTTTATTACCAAAAGGAATATGTGTACAGTTTAGTTTTTTACCTTGATATTTATTCAACTTTTATTTAAATAATAGTTTATAAAAAACCTACTTTTACCGCTTATATCTACTTTTTTTTTTCCCGCTTATATCTACTTTTTCGATTCTAAAATCCTTACCCTAGAAATTAATAATTAGAAAAGGCATTTTGTTGTAAAGTGCATTAATAAAAGTAACTCCAAACTTAAATTCAAAATTAGGAGTACAAACAATTTCACTATTTTATAATTTTTAAAAATCTATTGTTTTATGTTTTATAAAATTATATATAATTATTTTATGAAAGGTAATTTATTATGTATTCAACTCTTATCTAAATAGGTTTAATCCTATTTATTAGTACAATTATACCTTTTATATATTTATCTCCATTCTAAATCCTGAACAAGGAGTCTTGTTGGTAAGAATTTGATTCTCTAAACCAAAACTCAAGATTATTTACATGTAGTTATCAATTGAATCTATTTAATGGGTTCCGACGAGAAAACCTATTGGTATATGTCTCCTCTCTTCTTGATTTTTTTTAATTAAAATTTTCTCTATGTTTTTCACTGTATTAGTCTAAATTTATTTGTTTATTTTATTTTTTGTAACTGTATGCATTAAATAATGGTACCAAATATTGGAAATTATTTTCTTTTATCTTTTTTTCTTCTCTCTTTTACTATTCCATTCTTTCTTATTCAATCTCATAATACGACGTGATAAGTCCACTTTCAACTCTCTTTATTTAATTATATTTGTGACACTCATGTATTTTATTAAATTCCCTAAATTCTTTATTGAATTCATTTCATTCTTTAAGTTAAATAGAATGGAATATAGTTGAAATTACTTAGAAGACGATAAACGAAGCCGGAGGGGGGTGAATAGGTTTTTTATGAATTAATTGACAAATTAAAATATTAATTGCGGAATAGTCAATTTTAATTCGATTATTTAACACGCAATAATAAATATAAGTGTAGAAAATAAAGCAGAGACGACACCAATAATTTTACGTGAAAAACCTTGGAAAAATTCAAAGTAAAAACCACGGATACCCTCCGGTATTGATGTACTATGAATCAAGAAAGTACACAGAATCTATGAAGTTAGGACTTACAAAATCACTTTGACTTGTCTTTTATCACTCGACGTTTGAAAATCTTGAATCACTTGCGCTACCACGAAGCTCTCGCTCCGATCTCTATACTCTGACGGCTCTAATTCTCAACGGATCAGTTTATCACGAAGCTTCTCGCTTCGATCTCCGCACTCTAACGGCTTTATTCTCAATAGATCGATGCAACCAGGTTGCAATAGGTGGTGTGATGATTTTTCAACAATGGATCATCCAATTGTGCATAAAGATCTCACTTGTTGTAGTACAATCGAAAAATCCCAATAATAAGAGATAACAAGAAAATATATGATCACTCAATAATTTTCTCTCTCTACAGAAGTATAAGAACTGTAGAAGAATTACAGAGCTCTCATAAAAGTCACACAATTCTCTTTGGTTTAACTCATATAAATGGAGAAGAGTTGTCAAATTAATGGTAAGAATCATTTTCCTTTCAGGATTCGTATTTTCACCATTACGTCTTCCAAATATATAGACTAATATACCAATGATAGTCCAGTATACCAATAATAGCTTCTAACCATGTCCTTAAGTAAATATGAGTCATTATTGTATCAAAATAAGACTTAATTAAAAAATGTAGTTGGCACCGAGTTTTTCTTCGAGTACTCGAAAAATCGATCTCAAGTACTCTGTAGAGATTTTTTCGAGTACTCGGTAAATCTCTAATAGCACGGCATACCGCACCATGACGCCTCAAACACACTAGAACTATGCCATCATCCACGCCAAGGCTCAACTCATCGAGTACTCGGTAATGAGAAGTTTAAGTAATCAGTAGCTAAAAATCTTGAGTACTCAGTAAGTACTCGGCAGCTTCATAAACTATAACTTCTTTTATTTCTTTGCAGCACTGCTTCTGATCAACTTCTGATTAACTTAATCCAATACTTTTAACTCTCAACATGATTTTTGATCAGAATCATGCCATTACAAATAAATGTTCTTACAATCTTCCCCTTGGTATTTATGAGACAAAACCATGTTTTACAAATATATCCTCACAATAAACAAAATAAAATCTATACCTATGAACACACACCAACAAACATAGACATACACTTTTTCTTTGATCTCATGATGATCTACCAATCCTACAACCACAACACTTAAACAAACATACCTGTGAAAAACAAGTGTGAAAAATAATTAACAAGCATAATCAATATTAAATGATCATAAACAAATCGAACAATATCAATATGAAGCATAATGATTATTAATCAACAACAAATACTTCTCCCCCTTAAACATATATCTCTTCCCCTTACTAAATACTTCTCCCCCTTTCTAAATACTTTCCCCCCTTACTAAATACTTTTTCCCCTTTTTGTCACTGAAATGACAAGAAAATAAATACCAATAAAAAAATCAAGAGAGATGACGGAGAAGATACAAAGTGTAAACATTGGAAAAAATATACGGGAAGACCAAAGCTTATAGTAAGACATAATACTTTAAAGAATATATCCATATTCTCGGGTAACAAAAATCTCTACTATACATGAATTTAATACTAATGCATAAATGAAAAATGCTCAACTTATCACAAAAAGAAATATTTTTGTTCTTAGAAATATGTGAGCAGGGCGGTAGAGACAATGGGTTAATCATTAACATATCATATTCGCATATTTGATTTAGCCATTATACATATGGTAGTGAAGATAATCAGCACACATAAGCAGTCACAAGACAAGCTTTACATAGTAGTTGCATATATGAAAAAATATTCAGGTGCACACAAAAAACTAAGATGAAAGCAATACGTACTAATTCTAATTATTTCCCCACTAACGATGATGATACTTTAGTCCAAAATCTAAGCTAGAAGTCAAATCTTTAACTCAGACCTTATTGTTATTTAAGGGGAATACAATTTTTTTTCTTTTGCACCCCTTCATATATATATATATATATTTTATTCCCTTTTTACGCGAACACTCACTGCTTTGTGGCAAGATGTCTGGTTATTTGGGTTAAAAATTTGAGATAATTACGTCCGTCTTTTTACGCGAATACTCAATACTTGCTGAGGTACTGAAACCCGGTTACTTAGCAGACGGACTATTGCTCTAAGGGGTTTTAAAGAGACATTCATACACTACATTATTTTATTCTCATTCTTCTTTCAACATTACCCCAACATTCATGAGCATGCAAAATGTATTCAAAAGCATCGATCAATCTAGCTTAGTTCATGAACCTACATATCACTTCGGGTTAGGTGAGAACGAATAAAAGTTTAAGCAAGTATTACAGTCATCTCCGAAGTAAAACAAGCATCCAAAGTTAATGAGTTTTAAAAATAATACTTAAACATGTCAAGTGAAAAACTCATACCCTCATGTCAGACTAACACCTTCAATTCCCATAAGCATAATAAGATAAGTAAATATGAGAATAGAGTAACAAATGACAACCATTTGTACCCTTAGCCAAGTTCAACATGCTAAGAATTTTTGTTTTATAATTTTTATGACATTTTTGTCATAATGTATGCATGAACAATCCTAATAGTAACAAAACATAATGCATGCATAATAATCAAAAAATAAATAAACATGCATTATAATAAATATAATAAAAAATGCATGATAATGTATCAATTCTAGGATAAAAAATAATGTAAGATATACCTATAATGATACATATGAAGACATCTATTCTAATGAAAAATCTAATAATTTTGTAGAGATGTCTGTTAACTGAGAATCTGTGGATATAAAATCTACCTTTCTCATAACAAAGTTTATAAAAAATGCAATAACGATTATCAGATGTACGTTCACCCTCCATAACACAATTTCCAAAAGAATCAATAATTAAACATTTATCAGCAGTGAAATTAACATTATAGTTATTATCACATATTTGACTAATGCTAAGCAAATTAGCCTTTAGGCCCTTAACATAATAAACATTTTCTAATTTAAGTAGACCAAAAAAAACAATGGTGCACTTTCCTAAAACTTTAGATTTTTTCTCATTACCAAAAGTAGTAGTTCCAACATTACTGCTATTGAAATAACCAAACAATGACTTATTTCCAGTCATGTGCCTAGAGCATCCACTATCAAAACACTAGAAACTAGAATCACGTGCTCTAAGGGCAGTATTGACAGCAAAACAATGTATCTTACCTTTCTTAACCCATGTCTGTCTAATTTTCGGTGTTCTACTTTCCAAAATAGACAAATTCTTCACCTCTTCACTCAACACCCAAATTTGATTATGAATATTGGGTCATTTTCGAGTTCTATGTTCACTTTTTTATTTCAAAGTATTTCTTTTAACTTTTAACTGTAGGGTCATTAAGTGAATAAGAGCCATTATTGCATCAAAATAAGCCTTAATGAAAAACTAAAGTCGGCACTGAGTTCTTCTTCGAGTACTCGAAAAATCGATCTCGAGTACTCGGTAGAGATTTATTCGAGTGCTCGGTAAATCTCTAATAGCGTGGCATAGCGCACCATGACGCCTCAAACCCACTAAAACTACGCCATCATTCGCGCCAAGGTGCAACTCATCGAGTACTCGGTAATGAGAAGTTCGAGTACTCGGTAGCTAAAAATGTTGAGTACTCGGTAAGTACTCGACAACTTCAGAAACTTCAACTTCTATTTATTTCTTTGCAGCACCGCTTCCGATCAACTTAAGCCAATACTCTCAAATCTCAACTCTCAACATAATTTTTTTATTAGAATCATGTCATTACAGATAAATGTTTTTACAATAGTGATGCACGATTTTTGTTTTGTTGCTATTGTTAATTGTACTTTTTCAATTATAATTACATTCGTGTTGTTTGTTATTATCGCATTGTGTTCTTTCATTTATTAGAAAAAACATATGATAATTGTGTTCAGTTAGGGATATAATGAGACGAGTAAACAAATTTGCGTTGAGATTTATAATTTAGAGAGATTTGTTCTTTTTTTTTTTCTTCTATCCAACCGTTAAAGCTCTAAGTTTTGAAAGTACATTTCCTCTTCAATGTTTGGATATATTCATTTTTTATTTTGTGTGGTTAACGATTTATTGATGGTTTATTTTAGTTTCTTTGTTTGAAAATGGTGATTTGAAAACTTTTACTCGAGGGAGGAAGGAAAGGAGGACAAATAGAGGGATCACCTTGTGCAAATCTGTAGGAAGAAATAATTAAATTATTTTAGGGTGTTTTAAAATCTTTTTGCAAAAAAAATAAAAAGGTATTTTGATAATTGTTCGAGGGAGATTTATCTTTTTATTTAAGACTTTCTGATATATTTTTACATTCCACAACTTTGGCAGAGATCCCTAATGAAATGGTTCAGGGATGTTTGTTGCTAGGGGCAATAAATTTTTTAAACTACGTTGGCCAAGAGATGTTGAAGTTGCGTTCAATAGGATTTGAACCTATACCAAAGGTTTATAAGACCTATGTCCTATCTATTAGACAATGGACCCTTTTTTATTTCGTACTTTTTTTAAAAAAAATGAATCGAATTATATGCGAGAAAATGTCAAAAATTGTATATTAAAATTAAATGATGCATTAGTTTAATTAATATATAAAATATATTAAATTAAACTATATATCTTAAATGAGGGATATAGAGCAAGTAGCGGGAATCTAACCCTCATTGTTAGCTTGGAAGTCTAGGGGAGATTATAGTTGACGTTGATTCAGTACTTTTAACGTCTCTAAATCAAAATAGAACAAGAAACTTGGTTTCATTCGCTTCTTTTATGGAAGATGTCTAGATCAAAGATGTGAACGGAATTACAAAAAAGAAAAGAAAAAGAAGTTGACCCATAACATCTAAGTCAACTTTTTGTTTAAATGCATTAGAATATAGACTCGTAACTTCGAAAAAGGGGTCACATGCGACTATTTACCAAAAACACAGGTATCTGCAAAGTCTATTTACACGATAATAAGAATTTTTGTGAAGTTGATGTTGATAAATCTTTTTATTTGTTGGCACCTTGGAGGATTAAAAGCATGACCATTGCTATTTCAAGATCTATAGATTCTAATAACATTGCAGAGTTGATCATTCAAATCTTTCAATTCATAAATGTAGAGTTCTACGAACAAATGGATCCGATCGACTTCTAGCATAGTTTTATATAAATACTACCCCTTAAGCATACACGGACTTGCGTAGAAATCGGTGGAAATTTTTATAAAGTTTTTTATACCCCAAAATCTATTATATTTATGATTATGCCCCCACTAATTTTTTTTAATTTTTTATGATCATGCTCCCACTTAAAGTTAGTATATCTCTTATATACCCCCACTGTAAATTTTCTTTTAATGTACGCCCCCACTAGTGTAAATTTCTAGATCCATCATTGAGCTAGAGTCATCAATACACCTTTCGTTCTAGTCGAAACTTCGAAAGAGCGCATAGATTAGATTAGGTGACAATTACGTTAGGTTTTAGGTGATAAACCATAACAATAAGTTGTAGTTAAGATATAAGGTGATGATATATTGTTTTAGAATTTTAGTTGAGAATTAATCCATTTAAATTATGTAATATTTAAGGTAATAATATGCAATTACAAGTTAGAATTCAATACATTATATGAACTCATATAATGTTTTGGTGGTTTCAGTAGATTTCCAATTTTTTTATAAATAAAATATACATATACATAGGTAAATATAACTGAAAAAAAAGAGCCTATTTGAAATTTCAATTAATAATAGCTATGATGAATTGTAATATCCTCAAGTTAGAGAGTTTTTTTTTATTGGATAGCTCTTGTTGAAACTTGAGGCGGTAGGGGTATTAATGAGATTGGAAACTTGCAATTATAGAAAGGGTTAATTTCATTAAATCCCCCTGTGGTTTTAAAAAAGATCACTTTGCCCCCTTTCTATACAAAAAATTCCCATGCATTTATCAAATTGTATCAGTTTGCCCCATTTTATATAATTTTAGACCAAAATACCACTGAGATTTAATGAAAAATGATTTAAAATTAAAAAAACATATAAATTTCGAAAAAAATATATAAAAATCGTAAAATATATATATATAATTTGAAAAAATATATAAATTTTTTGAAAAAAACATAAAATTCGAAAAAAAACATATAAAATTTGAAATATATATATAAAATTCTAAAAATATATATAAAATTCGAAAAAATATATAAAATTCGAAAAACATATAAAATTCAAAATATATATATAAAATTCGAAAAAATATATAAAATTCAAAAAAAATATATAATATTCGAATATATATATAAAATAAAATAAAAACATAAAATTAAAAAAAACATATAAAATTAGAAAAAAATATATAAAATTCATAAAAATATTTATATTGTAAAAAACTTTATAGTATTATTTATGTTTGACATATTCTAGACAATAAACATGTTGAGTGAATTATCATGTTGAGAGTTTTGTGTATTTGCAATCGAGTTGTTAGTATGTTCGTTTCTATCTTGAGAAAGAAGTCAAGGAGTGTGTCAAAGCAAAGAAGGCTACCGAAGGGCAAAAATGTCATTTCCAGACAACCTGACTTGGAACCAAAAACATCGAGAGTTCGAGATAACCAATCTAGTTCAAATATGAAAAAATTGCAAAAGATGCAATATACCTACGTTGTTAGAGACAAAAAGAGGCATAATGGCTCTAACCTACGCTTTGGTTTTTGAAGCTGGGAATGGACCCTACGCCCTAGACCTACGCCCAAGGATAGGTCCCAATGCTTGGTCACGTGATCACTTGTGATGCAGAATTTGTTTCGAGGTGCTTTCGGATTTTTCCAGTTTGGTCCCTACTTCGAGTTTTTAAGTGATCGACGACTTCAGACCTCTATGTATTGACGTATACACATATTTACATCAGATTTTAGAGGATTTATCCAGGTATTGTGAAATTACATAAGAGGACAAGGTTAGGGTTTTCTATGACTTGGCCTATGAATACCAAGGTTCTATAAGAGAAAAGACTACGGTTTTTTACGACGATTTTTCAAGAAGGTTTTTGGTGAGAGCTCTGCAATATTCTATCATTCATATTCTTCTACAGAGTGATACACACAAAGAGGTGATTATGGAGTAATCATACATATTGGTGTTCTCTCTTGTTTGGATTTCTCCAATCGTGCTTCTACATCGAAGTTCTCTACGCACGATTTGATGAGTGATTGCTGAAAAATCATCACACTGTCCATTGCAATGAGATTGTTTTGATCCGTTCGAGTATGGATCGATTCAAGGATTTCAGACTGCGAGTAGAGAAAGGAAAATCAGGCGTGATTTATGAGTCTCTCATAATGTCTGGCGGAGCAAGCGTGTTTCGTGAAATACACGTGATACAAGGGTTTCAGACCGCGAGTAGAGGAAGGCATGCCAAGAGTGATTGTAAGTCTAAAACTCTCATAGAGTTTGTAATCGTTGATTCATAGTGCATCGGTACCTAAGTGTACCTGTGTTTTTTTCCTTGGAACGTTTCTTTGGTTTTTCCATGTATAATTCTCTGTGTCGTCTCTTGTCTTATTTTCTGTACTTTATTGATGTTTGCTTGATATTGCTCGATATATCTGTTTTTGGAATTAACTTGGAAATTAGGGTTTGTGATTGGATTAAAATTGAATTTTCGCAAAATAATTTTAATTGATCATAAAATTGACAAAAAGTCTATTCACTCCCCCTCTAGGCTGTTTTCACTATCGTCTAGGTAATTTCATATATAATTCGTAAATATATATATAAAATTCGTAAAAATATATAAAATTCGGAAAAAAATATAAAATTTGAAAAAACAAGTAAGAAGATGTAAAAACAAGAGAATATATATTACGGTTACAAGAGAATACAAGTAAAAATAAATAAATTTCAAATTTTATATATAAAATTTTATATATATTTTAACGAATTATATATATATGTTTATGAATTATATATATATTTTTATGAATTTTATATATTTTTTCTAATTCTATATGTTTTTTTAATTATATATATATTTTTTGAATTTTATATGTTTTTTTTTTAATTTTAAATCAATTTTCATTAAATTTCAAGGATATTTTGGTCCAAAATTATAGGGAATGAGGCAAGCTGATATAATTTGATAAGTGTAAAGGGTTTTCTGTATAAGAAGAGGGAAAATTACACAAACTACCCCTGAACTATGACCTAATTGCAGAGAGTACCCCTAACGTTTGAATAATATCAGTTACTACCCCTTAGAACAACCCAGTCAAATTTATGCGTGAATTTACTTAGAAACCCTTGTTTTATATTATATTTTAGGGTTAATTTCATGAAACCCCCTATACTATCCAGTTTTATCAACTAGCCCCCACGGTATCCACTTTGCCCCAAAAATTATAAATTCAAAAATATATATATATTTTTCGGAGGGAGAATATTATTTTCCAAAATACGAATTATTTCGGAAAAAATAATATATATTTTTTGAAAAAAAATTATTTTCAGAAAAAAATCATATTTTGGAATATATTATATATTTTTCGCAAAAAAAAATATTTTTTGGAAAAAAATTCATATTTTGGAACATAATAAGTACTTTTTTGCAAAAAAAAATCATATTTTGGAATATAATATATATTTTTCGCAAAAAAAGTATTTTTCGGAAAAAAATTCATATTTTGGAACATAATAAGTACTTTTTTGCAAAAAAAATCATATTTTGGAACATAATATATATTTTTTGCAAAACAATCATATTTTGGAACATAATATATATATTTCGGAAAAAATTCATATTTTGGAACATAATATATACTTTTTCGCAAAAAAATTATTTTTCGAAAAAAAATTTATTATTTTGGAACATAATGGAAATTCAAAAAAATTAAGGTATTTAAGTAATTTTGTATGCAAAATTGGAACATGCAATGATATGAGGGCAAAAATGAAAGTTCACTACAAAAACAGCCTTTATTGACCAATACACAAAGTTTTCAGCGTTGACTTTAAATAGAATGAGCTAAGTGTTACAACGAATGTGATTTTAAGGGTAGTTTATGATATTATTGAAACTTAAGGGGTACTGCATGCAATTAGGTCATAGTTTAGAGATAGTTTATGTAATTTTTCCTAAGAAGGGAGTAACGTGATTGTTTTAAAACCACTAAGGCTTTTTTGGTAGAGCTGTATTTGTGTTGAAATAAACAAAAAATAAGTTTTTGGTTTTTTTGTTTATTCATCCAAAAACATAAGTATGTTTGGTAGGGATGTTTTTTGGGTTGAAATTGAAAAATTAAAATTAATAATTAAAAATTAATAATATAAATAATAAATAAAATAAAATAAAATAATAATAAAAAATGAATACAATAATAATAAATAAATATAATAATAAAAAATGGACTAAATAATAAATAATAATAATAAATAATAATAATAAATTAATAAAATAAATAATAAATTACATAAAACATATTTAAAAATATAATAAAAATAATAAATAATAAACAAAATGAAATAAATAATAATAATAAATAATAAATAGATATAATAATAAATAATAAGTAAATATAATAACAAATAAATACTTCATAATAATAATAAAAAATGAGTATAATAATAATAAATTAATAAAATATATTTTTAAATAATTAAAAAATGAATAAATAATTTATAAATAAAATGAATAAAATAATAAAATAATAATAAATAAATAAATAAAATATATTTATAAATTAATAATTAATAATTAATAATTTAATAATATAAATAATAAATAAAATATAATATAATATAATAAGAAATAAATATAATAATAAAAAATGGACTAAATAATAAATAATAATAATAAATTAATAAAATAAATAATAAATTACATAAAACATATTTAAAAATATAATAAAAATAATAAACAAAATGAAATAAATAATAATAATAATAAATATAATAATAAATAATAACTAAATATAATAACAAATAAATACTTCATAATAATAATAAAAAATGAGTATAATAATAATAAATTATTATTATTATTTATTTGTTATTATGAAGTATTTATTTGTTATTATATTTACTTATTATTTATTATTATTATTTATTTCATTTTGTTTATTATTTATTATTTTTATTATATTTTTAAATATGTTTTATGTAATTTATTATTTATTTTATTAATTTATTATTATTATTTATTATTTAGTCCATTTTTATTATTATATTTATTTATTATTATTGTATTCATTTTTTATTATTCTTATATTATATAATATTTATTATTTATATTATTAATTTTTAATTATTGATTTTTAAATTTTCAATTTCAACCCAAAAAATATCCCTACTAAACATACATATGTTTTTGGATGAATAAACAAAAAAACAAAAAATGTGTTTTTTGTTGATTTCAACACAAACACAAACACAGCTCTACCAAACAGCCCTAACCAAACAAGTTTAGAAACACAAAACACATAAACATACACAAAAATACTGCTACTAAAGAGGCCCTAAAATTAATTCTTATAGAAAATCACATTTTTTATAAGGTTAAATTACAGTTTGACCCCTCTTGTTTAGATACATTACATTTTAATCCTCTGTTGTTTGAATAATTACACTTTAAACCCTCAAAGCCATGGCAGCTCATTCTGGTGACCAAAAATTTGAAATTACGCAATTGCCCATTATATTTAATTTTAATTTTATGTCAATATACCTAACTTAATCAAATTTAACCTAAACTAACTTATCATAACCTAGTATCATTTTAGAGAGAGAAACAATATATGCATACCTCAGTCCAAACCCAAATTAAATGTTGAAAGAAATTCCTCATGTAAGCTTTTGATTCCAAGACGAAGATAACAAGCTTTGTTCTTGTTTATTCAATGTGGATTCGACCCTCTTTACGTCCCCCAATTTCAACGTCGATGCTGTGGAAGACGACAATTAAAAATCGAGGAAGGTAAGGTTGATATTGGCGGCGAGGAGGCGGAGTCGGAGGCCGGCAGCGGCGGCCAAGGGGGGTGAAAACTCAGATGAGATAACACATCAGAAACGTCTCGTACGATTTCTGCTTGTAGAGGACTTCGCCGCGGTAGATCTCGGCGTTCTCGCGGTGGCTGATGGTCACATTTTTGGGGGATTTTTCGTTGAGGGTTGAAATGGTTTGGGGTTGGGTTCAAGAGAGACAGAGATTTGATAGATTGAGGTTTATTATATATAATCACACACACACACATATATATATATATATATATAGTCATGTCAAAAACCTTAGTTTCTAGCGGTTGCGTCTTGAGCAGAGTCTTATTTCATCTTCCTTGTCCATGTAAATGCGGCTTCTCTCTTTCTCTCTCACACACACACGGGCACACACAGTGAGGGAAACAAAAAGCCTTTTGAGTAGCCATATGAAATACTAATAATCATAGTAATGGGTTTCATATATTGGCTTAGTTAGGAGGCAGAGATGAATTTGGGTTCAGACTAATAATGTGATACCTTCAACTAAGGTCTTATTGAGGGACTCTTGATTTTCTCCATTGTAAAACATACAATTGTGTTCATTAAAAAAACAAAAAAAATGATGGCAAAAGGGGTAATTTTATTGAATCAGGTAACATAACATCACCAACTTTCACCTTGCCGAAGTATGAAGAAGGGGGCAAAGTGTTACAAAGATCCTAACTAGAGTAGGGTTAAACTTTAATTGTCCGAAACCTAATTAGAGGAGGGTTAAACTTTAATTGTCGGAACTAGATAGGGTTAAATTAGGGTAAAGTGTATAAAAAAAAAACCCCCCTCAATTATTGTCCATGAGCACAAAATCTCAATAACTACAAAAAAGGCAAAAATTTCCCACAACTATTCCAATTGGGTGCAATTTATCTCATCCTCATTGCAAAATTATAATTCTACCCTTACAAAAATAAAATAAATTATTTTAAGGGTTAATTAATATATATAAAATTCAAAAATATATATATTAAATTTTGAAAAAAATTTAAAATTCGAAACAAATATATAAAATCTGAAATATATATATATAAAATTTAAAAACAATATATTAAATTTTGAAAAAAATTTAAAATTCGAAACAAATATATAAAATTAGAAAAAAATATAGAAAATTCGAAAACAATATATAAAATTTTAAAAATATATATAAAATTCGAACAATATATATATAATTTGAAAAAAATATAAAAATTTCGAAAACAATATATAAAATTCAAAAAATATATATAAAATCCGAAAACAATATATAAAATTCAAAAAAATATAAATTTTGAAACAAATATATATATTTTGAAAAAATATATATAAAAGAAAACCACTAATTGATGTTGGTGGTAAGTAGTTTAATTCACTTCATTAGAAAAGATATGACATTCTACCAAGATATATATTTTTTCAAATTTTATTTTTCGAAATATATATATATTTTTTGAAATTTATATATTTTTTCGAATTATATATATTTTTTCGAATTTTATATATGTCTTTCAAAATTTATATATATTTTTTGAATTTATATTTTTTTTGAAATTTATATATATATTTCGAATTTTATATATGTTTTTCAAAATTTATATATTTTTTCAAATTTTATAAATTTTTTTCGAATTTTATATATTTTTTCGAAATTTAAATTATTTTTTTTGAATTTTATATATTTGTTTCTAATTTTATATATATTTTCGGAATTAATATTTTTTTTTGAATTTTATATACTTTTTCAAAATTTAATTTAGGGATTAATGTGTCATTTACGATTGAGGGGTACATTGCACCCAATTGATAGTTGATGGGGGTTTTGTGCTCCTAGGCGATAGTTGACCCGTTAAACTATAATAAGTACTCGTTTTACAATACACTTTATCAAAATTCAATTTGACAGTATTGAAAAAAAAATTGCTCGAACTTTTAATTCATATTCTACAATAGAAGATTTGTATTCTCTCAAAAATCGTTGAAGTTAGCTTTAGTTGTATATTTTGTTTTTATTTTTACGTGTAATGGTTAGATTTAGGTCAATAATTTTTTGTTGTGAGCAGAACATTCAAATTAGTTATACATTTGTATAGATCTAATCAATCAAGATATAATTTTGATTGAAGTTATATTTTACTTATATTTTTCCCACATAAGTAAAATATTTAGTAGCTGAGTCTGTGGCTTAAAATCCTGGCTCCTCCGTCATCACTCCAATTATTTTTTACCTTATTATGCACATACTTGCACAATATTGTTTCATTAGAAAAACACTCGCTAATTAAAATAACTCAAACAACCAACGCTAACAAAATACCAATTACATTCATAAACTGTCATTAAACATAAAATGAATAAAAAAGGATAAATCATCAAGTAATCCACTCAGCCCTTAATCCACTTCGACTATCCCAATTGGCTTCAATACTTGAAATATGGGGTGGTACAATCAAAATACACTAACCAAAGATCCTAAAATGGTTTTACGTGCGTGACATGCAAAAATTTACTAACAGATTCCATTATATAATGTAATAAATGACAAACATAATTTTTATGAATAATTAAACCATATCTAAAAGGAGGTTAATTTATTTCATCCTTCAAACTTTAACTCGAGAAAAGTTCAAATTCTTCAATTAGTATTCACTTGAATTGGATATAAAAAAATTAAATGTTAAAACTAAAATACAAAAATATAATACCAATTCGATTCGGTTCCGTAAGGTCAAGAATCGGAATTGAACCGATATAATCGGTTCTTTTATTTTTTGAATCTGACCGAAACCAAAATACCAATTTCTTTTCTTTATAGCCATATTACATAACAAGCCATATTATTTATTTAATAAAAAATAATACTTAACTTTGACGTGGTAAAATCTTAAAAAATTATTGTTAAATAAAGGTAGGACTTTATATAACAAACTGAAAAATACTCTACAAATATTTCTTTATTATTTCTAATTCTACCAAAATAGAAAAATAATTCTAAAAATATATCACTTTGTAATTAGAGACCCTCAAATGTAATTTTCCCTTTAGTGTATATACAATCTTCACCTGAAATTGGGCTATTGGGTTTTTTTTACCCAATTAAGCAAGGGTTAGACTTAGACGGCCCATACAACTCTCGCCGTCTCAGACTCAGCTCCACTACCACAACAACGTGGAAGAGAGAACCCATATCCCTCACTGTGTGTTTGTGCGTGTTTTTAAAACGGTCTTTTCGCACCTTCTCTCGTCCCTCCGCAAAGCTCGTCCTCACAAATCTGTGTGTGTGTGTGTGTGAGTGTGTGTCTCTTGTAGACTCTCTGCAACGGTCACTTTCGAATCTGGGCTCGTCTGGTGTTAATTTCGTATGAAACCGCTTACTCCCTCTCATGGCCTTGAACCATTCTAGGGTTTGATACAACAAATTTAGCAAAGGTATATATATATATATATATATATATATGTATATATTTGTTTTACTTGTGTGTTTGAATTTATTTTGAGAATTAATGTTGGTGCTTTTTGGCATTTTAACTGGCATTTCAGCACTGGAAATTGGGCAAAAGAAAGATAGTTAATTTTTTTACTTATTGTTCACCCTTATCCAATTCTGGGTTTTAAGATAGTTAGTCATTAGGTACCTTATTCGCTGAATTATTATTATTATTATTAAATGTGTGTGTATTATAGACTGTGTATATATTTATCTATATAATGTTTTAGTTATGTGTCAATATTGATATCAAGTACCTGTTATAAATATGCAAATCAGACCCATTTTTTGATATGTAAACTCAAACCTAAGTCAATATTGAATGACTTACTTTTGGTTATGGTCGCAATCACCACCCCTGAAAAAAAAAAACTAATTAAAAATTCATGGAATTTTTGTAATTTTGTTGTACTTTTGAGTGCTCTCTATGGCTCTCAAATGCAGCTCAAAACCATTTATATATATATTGATGTTAATTCAAACGAGAAAGTCCATCTTAAGCAATCACTGCATAAGTTTTCAATTTGAGTTAATTTATCGCCACCCAAAAGGGAAAAAGTAAACTAAAGAAGAAGAAGAAGAGAAGAAAAGGGGGAAAATGGGCCTTTATATATGTATACATGTATAGGTTTTTTTTTTTTTTTTTTTTTTTTTACAGTAGAATGGTACTTTCTTTTGCACTTCTAAAATATCAAAGGAATTCTAACCTGCTAAATTGGGTGAACTTCGTTTTGTGTTAGGTAACTTCTACAGACGTAAGAAGTTGCAATGTATGCTAGGAGATTGAAGTGTAAAAATCATAAATGGGATCTTGTGGTCCACCCAAGCAAATATTTGATTAGTTCGAACACCCGAAATTATGATTACTCGCGATTGTTGAGCCATACTAATATAGCGGGTAACGGTCCTTCTCAAGGAAGTTTGATCAGAAGATATCTATCCGATTCTTTCTCAGCAAGGGTTGTTGCCTTTGATAATAGGCATACAAGGTTGTGTGGAAGGTCCAGTTTATGTTGGAAGAACAGCTGTTTAAGGTTTTATAGTTCTGAAGGCGATGGTAGGAATGCAGGTGAGGATAAACATATACCCGTGAAAGATGGGTCTAACTTTGATAAGGGGAAGAATCGAAGGGAAAAGGTAAGTGAAGATTTGAGGCACTCCGATGCACATGCTCGACTAGGGGAGCAAGATCAGAAGGAATGGCTAAAAAATGAGAAGCTGTCTATTGAGTATAAAAAAAAGGAATCACCATTTCTGACTAGAAGGGAAAAATTTAAAAATGAATTCATAAGGAGAGTTGTTCCTTGGGAGAAAATAACTGTTTCATGGGAAACATTTCCCTACTACATTCAGTAAGTGCTACTCATTGTTGATTTGTTTTTGGTCCCTTTGCCTTGAAATTGTTGAACTTACAGTTACTTGTCAATATTCTTACAGCGAACACACTAAGAATCTTTTGGTTGAATGTGCTGCTTCCCATTTGAAGCATAAGAAGTTTACTGCCGCTTATGGTTCTCGTTTGTCTTCATCAAGTGGAAGAATTCTGCTTCAGAGTGTTCCAGGTTAATTTTTGATGTCCTTTGGAAACTTTACCATTCAGCTTGTTAAGAATAGTCTTATTCAAATATATATATATATTTTTGTGTGTGTGTGTATGTGAAGATTCTTATTCAGTTTGCTTATAAGAAAAGAATATTTGTTGATTATTGGCAGGTACTGAGCTCTATCGAGAAAGATTAGTCAGAGCACTTGCACGGGATTTACAAGTTCCTTTATTGGTGCTTGATAGCAGTGTGTTAGCTCCTTATGTAAGCTGAATGAATTATTTTTTTATCTCATGGTTAAATATTAATTGAATTTATTCTTTGCAATATCCACTCTTTTTTCACTGGGCTATTGGCCTAGTTGGTATGACCTCTCCTCTCCTCTCCAAGAGGAGAGTATTGGTGTCTGTAAGTGTGCTTGCGTTACTAATTTACCAATGGTATAAGAAATAACAATTCTCTTTTTCGTATTTCTCAGCCCAAATATTATTGAAAACTATGGTAGTTATCTCCCGTTGGCCTTGTGCAGGATTTTAGTGAAATTTGCTCATCTGAAAGTGAGTCGGATGATGATAATGCGGAGTCAGTGGAAGAGACCTCAGAGTCAGAGGTTGAGGATGAGAATGATGCAAGTAACGAGGAAGAGTGGACAAGCAGTAATGAAGCAAAATCAGAAGGAGGTAGTGATGATGACGAGGCTTTTGTGAAGGCCTCTGCTGAAGCTCTGAAAAAGCTTGTTCCGTACGACCTTGAAGAGTTTGAGAAGGTAAGATCACTATAAAGCTTTCGAATGCTTATCAAGAATTCAAGATTCAGTTTATAAGTTCCAAAAGGAAAATGATTTTATGTAATAAACAGCAAGTAGTGCATACTTGGCCTGTATAAAAGGTCGCTGTCACATCTTTGCGGATTATGTGGTTTTGTTTTTTCCATTTTTATTTGTGAAAATTGTCTGCCAACTAATACATGGATTTAAAGCTTTGTTAAGTTTTTCTTTGTATGTATTTTTGAATTGGTTGCAAGATATGAGTTGTTTTTTAGTTCCCCTCCCTGAGAGAGGAAAACATAGCTGTGAAAACTGATGAAACCGCATAACTAATGATGATAATGTTTCTCATGTTGGTGTTGAAATAAATCAAAATCTTGTATAAAAATCATTTGCTAATAAGATGGGTAATCAGTGTAGCCTGGGGTTGACATCTAGTAGTTAGGTTTTTCTTTATGGTAAAGATGTGGTAGGAAGAAACCTACCTATGCCTGCTCGACCACAGAATAACTTCAATTCTATAATAGCTCAAGCTTGCATGTTTTATGGGCTATTCAAGCTGGAGGAGCTATATGAAAGGGAGGCAACTTAGTTTATAGGAGTATAGCAACCTGAAAAGAACGGGAAGAGGAAGAGAAACAAATGATGATATATATGGATCTGAAATGGAGTCTACTAGATCAATATAAGCGTTCGGTTTGTGGAATTCCCGAGGGATTTAACTAAAAAGGAAAAATACACACAACAATGGTCCAGAATCTATGAACTGTCCACCAAAGCCAGAGACAAAAAAAGATCAGTCACTTGTGGACAATATCGACAACTCAACATATGTCTACATAAGTAGTAAGGTTATTGGCTTAGTTTAAGATAAACGGCAGGCTAAAATTTGAGCATTGCTAGTGCTGCAGGTGTAGGGCAGTAACCAGAGGAAGCTAGGGTGTGAATAGTAACTGCTGCTTCACTATCAACAAAATCCTTTTCCTTGTAGTAATTTGAAATACAATTTGCTTGACGAGCTGGGGTGCTGTTCCTTGTCAACGAGGTGAGGTAAAAACTGGCAGCCCATTTGTCGACAAGTGAGATTTGTATTACAAAGCATTCAAAACGAACACCTCCAAAAGACTAGACAAAGGACACTATGGTGGAGTTTGTTGGTTTACTTGTCTCCTTGAGAGTTTAGAGGCCCTATTTTAGTCGTGTGTAGTTTTTGATTGATGCATTCTCCTTTTGAATGCCTTCTTCTATTTCCAAACTCCACTTATTAACAAAATAAAAAGTAGTTACGCAATTTTATTTATTTATGATATGGAATTATTTCTATCAATATACATATATATATATATATATAATGTTAAATACATCAACTCCTTGACTTTTATTGGAAATTTTATAATGCACAATAAATATTGGAGAATGTTGCATATAAACTTTAGAGCCAAGTTAGTTCCTTGATAAAAAAAGTTAGGAGTAGAGGCTGAAACTGTTAACCTATAAATTAGATGGATGAGGGCCTTTTACTTATGAGAGTGAGTAATTTGGAATATTGTTTACCATTGTCATGAGTGACATTCTTTGATCCATTTTCTTCTTTATAAATTATATATCTGCAGAGGGTCTCTGGAGAATCTGAAAGTTCCTCAGAATCATCAAAGTCGGAGGCTGTTGAGCCCTCTGATAAACAGAAGAGGCCGCTAAAGAAAGGTTATATATCTCAAGTCCGTAGCATTTTTTTTGCATTTGAGCGTATAACTATTGTTAGTTATTTATTTATTTGCAATGTGCTTATCAGTTTTTTTTGGCCGCAACTAACTTGAATTGATTTTCTATGGTGTTTACATGTTGAAAGTTACTGACACAATGCTTTTCTATGAATCTAGAAACCATTTCATCCCTAATACAAGGTCCAACACCATTTCTGTTCCAGCAAAGGGTTGATTGCTAGTGGGAACACATTTCATTAATGCACCCTCCTCGTATTTTTCGAGTAAAGGAGCCCTTGGCAAAAGTTTTGATAAAAGATTTTTTCTTCATGAATTTTTAAAAAATTTCTACAGTCTAATTTTGGGCCGGCAGTGCCATACATTATGACATTTGAATAACTTTTCACAATGTCTTGGCCCATGGGTTGGATTTAAGAATTTTTGATTATGAATTTTTTAATAATTTCAACACTCTTGTGTAGTTATTGGTTGGCAGTGTCGTGATTTGAATATTTTTTCTCCATGTCTTGGCCCTTGGGGTTGGATTTAAGAATTTTTGTTGGATAGTTTTGTTCTGTAGCTTTATACTACGACTTTACAGAATAGCTTTATAGTATGATTTTACAGAAAACTACCTTATACGCTCAAATGAGTCGCAGAATGGCGCCCTCTGTTTTCCTCCATTAAGAAATGGTGTACAATTTGCGTAACCATCCTGTGATGTCCAACTCCTCCTAGAACTCCTATGTACCCTTTTGTGTGTGTGTGGGTGCGCGTGCGCATGCGCAAATGTGTATATATACAGTCATTTTATGTGAAATCAGAGGGGTGGTCATTAAATAAACTAACTTGGCAAGTTTGAAAATAATTTTGACATTCAGATCAACTGAATTTTTAGGCTGCAAGGGAATAAATAAGACATCCTCAGGACCATCTCTCATTTTGTGTTTCATGTTACCTGAGGGGTGTAGCCAGAGGTGAGGACCAAGATGGGGGTGTGCCAGAAAGGTCTTCATTCAGGACATGTGGGCCCTGATGGAGTTCGGTGGAGATATGAAGGGAGGGAGAGCAAAGAGCCAGTAAGAGACAGAGAGTAGATTGAAAATATATGGACAATATTGTCATACGATTTTCTGTTATGCTATTAATGTATTAAATTCAAAACTTAGTGTCGTTTTGGTTATTTTTTAAGATACATCAAATGTCAAACTAACAGCAGTTAGATTGGTTGATTTCTTTTTGCCATTTTTCCAGAGTTGAGTGAGCCAGTTTCGGTTAAAAGGGAATGACTTGCAAAAATTGTTTTGTTCAGGATTCTTCAATTTGATTGGTTATAATATTACATGAAATTGCAATTGCTTCTTTTCTTCTATGCATACTCTGCATTTGTCGTGGTACTGGTAGTGGCAGTGTATAGAAGGGTGGAGTTGTCTGGAGATGCAGCTGTGATGGATGTGATGATGAAGCGAATGGTGGCTGTCATGGAGATTGTGGTTGAAATAGTGTTGCATAGGTGTTACTGTGGTGGTGGTTGTGGTATGGTCATTGTGAAGGTGGCTGCTGTTGATGTGGTCTTGATCTCATTTTAAAAGTGGAGGTGGTGAATAGTCAGTGTTACCACTTGATAATGGTGGCATCAGCATGGTGAAGGTGAAACTGATGCTGCAGATGGTAATCTGTGTTGATTCATTGTCAAAAACTAAGCACAGGCATATTACATTTTCATTTGAATGAGCAAGTCTTGTTGATTTAGCTGATTCCTCTGTATAATGCAAATTTTATGAATATATAATGACATCCCTTTTTCATTATCTGTTTTCAGGGGATCGGGTGAAATACATTGGTGCTTCTATATCTATTGAAGCCGATAACAGGTAATTTACCTTTCAGTTCATACATTGTATGAGCACTTGCTATGCTATAATTATAAAATGTTCAGGTGTTGGAATTTTTTTCTTTGGTTTTTTTTTCCCTTTTTTTTTTGTGGTGGTGGTTGTTGCTGTTGATTGTTTTTTTTTTTTTTAGTCTTATAGTAATATTTGCATTTAAAAAGCTGTTCAAAAGAGGAACTTATCCCTGAAGCAACACAGAACCCAAAAAGTCCACCAAACTCTTAGGCTTCGTTTGGTAGGAGAGATTTGAAAGGATTTGGGAAGAAAAGAAAAGAAAGGATAGTGCTATATGTGTTTGGGTTGACATCTTGAAGAGAAAAGAAAGGATTTGGAAAGATTTGGAGGGATAAGCTTATAACTACAAAACCCTTTGGTGCTATCCCTCCAAAAATGAGAAGATTTGGAGAGAAAAGAAAGGATATCAACTTTAAGTATTAAAATGACAAAACTATCTTCTATAATTAAAAGAACAACTTTATTAACTAAAGGATATACTAGTCATTTAATTATTATTCTTTCCTTTCTTTTCTCTCATTTGGCTTATCCAAATAAGAATGATATCATTTCTTTTCTTTTCTTTCATAATCTATCCAAACATAAATTTAAAATATTGTTATCCTTTCTTTTCTTTTCTCTCATGTCCATTAGTGTATCTCCCAAAGATGTACATTATCCCTCTAGGACCCAATAAAAGAGGGTGCTAGTAATGGTAAATTGCTTCTTGTTCTAGAAACACACTTGTTCATTGGGCAGTAATTTCCCTCATTAGTTGGCCATTTAAGTTTGTGATGATTATCAGTCGAATATGTTTTCCTTTCCTTTCCTTTTCTTTTTTTCTGCTTGTTCATGATACATGGGCGCTCATTTTTCTTCCATCTGTTGAATCTGGAATTTCGTGATTTCATGTATAATGGTATGACCCTAAAGTTGTAGCTTTTTATTTTTTTTCCTGAAACTAATGTTTGGTTGAAATTGTTCAATTCGGGAACCTATCATGATGCTTGTTGTGATATTCATTAATAGTAGGTAGATTACTTTGTTTTGAGCACAATGTTAAGCGTTTTTAGTATCTGATCTTTTCCTTTTTCTTTATTTATTTTCCTGCGCGCGAGTAAATTTCTTTTTGGTTAGAACTGGACTCAGTTTTAATTAATTGTATCTTTTCTTGTCTCACTGTACATCTATCTCATTATTTTTATTTCCTCCATACTCCCTTGATGTATTTGGATACAAGCATACCTAAGGAAATAATAAGAGTAACCAAAAGTATTCTAATGGGAGAAAGAATTCCCAGCACAAGATAGCTGCCACTGGATAACTAATGAATGCACTCGAAGACGAAGATAGTGACTGATGTTAGAAGTAGAACATGACTTTAAAGCATATGTTTTTTTTTTTGATAAGTAAGAATTTTATAAAAAAGGCACCCAAACGGGGAGTGCGTCCCTTCAACAAAAGACCCCTATGGGCCAAGAGATACATATGTTGAGGAAGTGAAAGTCCTGGGTGTTGGTTTGATGTCCACAAACTGGCATTGATCGCCATTATGCTACCACAGGTAAAGAAGAATTGGATGCTGGGAGGTCTCCCACCATAGGCAGTTAGTGAAGGCAGAGGTGACAGTGAATGCTATCTGTGTCGTAGTTTGATACTACATCCGATTTACATGCCGGAGGTACTACCATCAATATGATCTCTGATAGTATGATAATCCAGTTAGTGAAGGCAGAGGTGACGGTGAATGATATCTGTATCTTAGTATGATAATCCATCCAATTCACATCCCGGAGGTCCTACCATCAATGTTATCTCTGTTCATTTGACTGACAAAGGACAAAAAGATGGTTATAGATTTTTTAAACAGAAAGAAGGTTTATAGCAAGGATTGTAGCAAGAGTGATGCCACTGTATGAGAGAAACAAAAAAACTTAATGATGCTTCAACATAGATTCAGTTCGTTTCTGTTTGTAAAAGGATTATTTTCTGTCTTGAGCTTGTTAAGGAATACAGTAATACTGATGATCTATATATGGAGAAGAGTGGAATGTGATTTAAGTTCATTGACAAATGTTCTATTGGAAGTGATTGTTTTCGCTTTAGTCTTGATGACACTTCCCTCAATGGTAGTCTGAGGTTTTATCTCAATTCTCTTCAATTTGTGATAACAAAGAACTATTACTTAAAGAACATACTTGAAACTAAAAAATTAGTAAAGAGAAAATAGTGGAACGAGGACAAGGGGTCCTTTATGCAGATCTTACATGAAGGTGAAAGAACAGAAAAGGAGAATCAGACGGAAGATATTTAATATGCCACAAATTCAGTGTCGTAGAAGTCAGCCTAAAAATTAAAAGCAGTAGTTTAGATTTTAGCCAAAAGGTTTGCTTCAGTAGGACTAGATTGAACGGCTATTATGATTCTTCGGAAATCTTCACCTATCATAAACTTGAGGAATGCTGAACAAATTATTAGATGAAGTTTTCTAGAGAAATATGATTTCTGGGAGGATGAATCCTCCTTTAGACTGTTTATGTTTTATCGAGTAGACATATTGGTGTTTCCACATGGTATATGAAGTTTGGTTCACTAGGACTAGATGGGATATTGCATCGGAAATCTGTACTTGGTAGGTACTCCTCATAAGTGCTGAACAATCTCCCATATGAATTAAGATATAAGTGTTCTGGATAAATTAAATTATCAGGAGTTGAGTCCTCCTTTTGGTCGCTTTTATATTTTATAGAAGACAGAGTTGTCTCCACATAGTTTATAGGGTTTTTTGTTTCTTTTTTGGTATAGATAGAATTTGCTTTGGTTGCATATACATGATATCCTTTACCCAGTGAAATTAAAGAAGTTCTATAGTCAAGATGATTGCCTTCACGTTGGCCCGGAAGCCAAATTTTCCTAGGGCATAAATAGTAGTAATAATGACTGACAGTGTTGGATAAATTTGTGTAATGCACAAAGAAGTTGATATGTGAGTCTGATGTTTATACATGCCGAAGTAGTTTGGTTAACATTCCGTGTATCAAAGAGCCTGTATCCGTGTATGCAAATTAGAGGGTTTTGAGGCAGCCAACAAGAAGTTTTATTTTGCCGCCAGTGTTCTTGCTAAGTTGGTACACACTCCTCCAAAATGACATGTTGGGCATTAGAGTTACAGCCCAAAGATATTCGTTTGGAATTTTTCCAAATTTTCCAACCAGGTTTACTGAAAATGAAGACTAATGGGAATGTATGGTTTTGGTTCTTTTGATTTTGTTTTTGTTTGTAGTTCAATCTGAATTTCTCGTGCACAACACAATGTCAAACTGTTTACTATTCTATTGGAAGGTTTTTATAACTGATTCCACGTTTTTTTGCCTTGAAAAGTCTTGTTCTTGAATTTTGGGGTATATTGTTAGACAAATTGTGATTCTTGTTTGTATATTAGATGTTATATGTAATAAATTGGGATTTTTAATAAGATTAGAACCATTAGACTTCTTAATATTATCACCTGTAGCACATATGTAAGGGATAAGAAAATCTACTTTATTTAAAATCATGTCTTGATGCGATTAGGTTTTTATTGATTAATTATTTTTTTCCTTTTACGCGAACTTCTCCAGGACCAAGTTTCTGCTATATAGAATATTGAATACTTTTTCTTAATTAGGATTCTCGTAACGTTTTCGTTGTCTGCCTAAATTTTGGATGGAAGTTGGGATATGGAACTGAAAGAGTATTTTATTGGTAGCTGATGATGTCCTAGTACTGTCGCTTACTTCTGAAATAATATATATCAAGCTAACTGTTTGATTTTGAAATTCTGATGACTGAAACACTTGCGGGGGAGGACATTTCATTTTTGTCGTGTATCTTCTGAAAGTCCTTCAACTTGATCACTTCCCCCATCAACTATGCCTTTTAGCCTCGCCTGATTGTTGACATATATAATGCATCACAGGGTTGTACTTGGGAAGATACCAACTTCTGATGGCCCGACAAAAGCTTATACCAAATTACGTGGCAGGTGGGTTGGTAAGTAGTCATGACATATGGAAGAAAAACTGTTGTTGCCCTTTTACTCTTGGCTCATAATTGGAACTGCATTTAACTGCATTCAATATGTAACATTGGATTTCATTGGGAGGATCTAAGACAATTCCTTGATTAAGTCAAATAGTGCTCCAAGAGGTGCATTTATATCCTTGTGTGAGTAGGTTAACTCTGTTGTGAAATCAACGATGATGGTAGCGATTCTTGTGACCCTGCTGTCAACATAAATTTGCTGAAGCATCTTGATTTTGAACATTTAGGATATAATCTTTCGGAGAGGGTGCATTCATAGTTTTCTTCTTCTTGTTTTTTTTTGGAAGGTAAGTCAAATTATATATACTAGAGAAAAGCACAAAGGCTACAAAATACATGGGGCATACCCCATGGGTGGTATCCCCATACCCACCAAATATAAAGGCTTATATTTCTATGTTTGTCCATAGGGATATACATGAAGTAAATGCAAAAATCCCTCAAAACATACAAAGAAAGCTTACAGCAGATTTTAATCTCTTTACAATGAACAAGCTCACTCAAAACAAATCAAACATAATTCCTCAAAAAGTCCATCAAAAAGTTCATCTGAGCAATCCATCTGCCAAAAACAACATTACTCCATAAGCAAAGATGGTATAAACCCAAACTGTTGCCTCTAACAATACTGCACATTTGAACACCCACAAGTCTCTCAACATCAACCCTGTAGACCATCATTAAATTAAAATATCTCCAGACCCTTTTCAAAAAACTGTAGCCTCTGTCAACAACCTCTTTAAATGTAGAAACCATTCTGTAGACCATCATTGAACCAATATGCATTCATAGTTTTCCGTGTAAAAATAATAAGCAAAAGTTACTCTCAGTTAGCACATTCTGCTCCATGCAGCCCCAATGTTACCTATATCCCTGCTTGTTACGGGAAAGCTTTTCTTTTGTTTTCTAATTGTTTTCCTGCTATATTTTGTATTATTTTACTTTTCTGGGATTTAAATTGTTTCTGTGTGATGGTTTAATATTCTTCCCAAATATTTCTACATTGGATCTCAACTTGTATAGTTGCATTGAAGCATTATTTTCTTTATGGTTAGCAGACAGCTAAAGCTTTCCATTAGTGCGGGCACATGGCGACTAAGTTTTGTATGAAGGTGGAAGGAAGTAGAAGCTTTCCATTTGTTATTACTTTTTATAAACGTTGTGAATTATCTGGACAATATTCGATTAGCATTAAATTAGTCAATATCCCCTAACCGGTTTCTTCATGTGATTTGTGTTATATCATAATTTGCTTGGAAATAACATAGCTAAGAGCATTCTTGGAGTTGCTTTTCGGCCTTTAAAGGCTTAAAATGTTCTTTATCCTCAAATCTGCGTTATTGTGTTTGATTTGAGAAAGCTTAGGGATGTCTCAACGACCAATCCTGACTAATCCTCTTTTACCTGAGGAAACTCTTTCGGTGTCTTGTTTTACATGGAACATATCACAATAATTTTATTTATTTTCTGTTCCCTAATGCTGGTAATTGTTTTTTTAGGATTTTATGGTTAATCTGTGATTTTTTGAGGTTATTTTATTTTATTTTATTTTTTGTCGAATTTAATAGCTCACATGTCATTTTCTTTTATGTTCTTAAGTTCATCTGTTTCCATGTCTTCTGGGTTCTCTCTCTCTCTCTCTCTCTCTCGTTTTTGCTTTTTTTTTGGTTTTTTTTTTTTTTTGTTGGGGGCAAGGGGGTAGGGGAGCTTAGAGCATTGATATTAAGAAATTTGTTATATTTGCAGGTCCTTGTCTAGTGGTCAACGTGGGGAGGTTTATGAGCTGAATGGGGACCGAGTTGCTGTTATTCTGGATAGTGTTGAAAATAGAGAAGATGGGGAGAAGGATGAGAAAGGTCCAGATGAAGCTGCAAAACCATCAGTATATTGGATTCGTGGTATATCTCATATACATCAGTGAAGATGATAATTTCTGATATAATGAATTGTAAATTTTAGTTTTGTCATGCTTTCATGTTATATTGTCTTCATTCCTGTTGGATTAAGTTGAAATAGATGATATGCTGTTCAGGTTTTTCTTTCTTAGAACTTTCAGGAGTGTTCATGATACCGTTGACTTGCATTTATATTTCATTTAATATGTTGGAAAAACTTTAAAATTTCTGAGAAGAATGCATAAAATCTGTCACTACAAAATATTGCACAACTTGCTGTTATTCAAAGGATCCTAGTGACACTTTTTGATGACATCATCTTTATTTTATTTGATATAGTGCAAAGGAAATGGTGCATTCTCAGGACTTTATAGAAATGTGTTACTTTACACTGTGATCTACTTTCTAAGATTCTCCCAAATTTACCCTAGATTTCTGTCTGCCCATATAAAACACTTGGGTCGATCTCCACTTAGGCCCTGTTTGGTAGAGCTTCTGCATCTGCTTTTACGCAGAAGAAAAAGAGAAGCAAAAGCCGTTTTGAGAAGCTGGTACCCCCAGCTTCTTCAAAACGCTCTTCTAGAGCTCTGAAGCTCTTCTAAAAATTTTGCAAAACACTGTTCGAAACAACTTTTTCTTTCCGAAAGTCAAAAGCAACTTTCGAAAAGTCAATCCAAACAGGGCATTAGTATAGGTAGGTTAGTATATTTATATATATTGATAAATAAGATATATAAAAAGCGCCCAAAAGGGGAGAGAATCCGAATACAGTGGAACAGCCCAAAGCCTAAGGGCCAAGGGAACCCAAAAATTCAAAATTTTCATTTGTAGATTTACAATATCTACCCTCCAGTCAACAAAAAAAGGGAAAAAATAAAAGCATCTTTGATGGACCTAATATGAGATTCAACCCCCTCAAAGGAACGTCTATTGTGTTCCTTCCAAATGCACCACCAAAGGCAAAGGCCACCCCTCCAAAAAACACAGGTGTGAGAACCCATGAAGCATCCTTTCCAAGGATCATGCACACCTCAAACAGAAGAAGGCAAGACCCATTGAACGCCAAACAATTGAGGAAAATGCACCAACCATCAAAAGCAATCGAATAATGAAAAAGAAGATGATCCATTGAATCGACATCCTTCTTGCACATGAAGCACCAAATATTCTTCCACACCCTCAAGCTCCTCGTAATCCTCACCTCCATCAAAGAGCACCACCCACACCCTCCCCTTACCGACAAGAGATGATTCTCCTCCAAACCCTTGATCTCTCAACACCCAAAATGCCATAACCACTTACCCAATAAAGCATTATTGAAAGGCACCACCCTCCTAAATCCCAAACCCCATCTGAACAGGATATCACACCCTACCCAGATAACAGTGGGAAGATAGCAAACCCCACAACCAAGGACCGCTGCAAGCAAAGAGAGATCCTCTACCTACCTCACCAGAAACAATGAGCTCTTCTCGATATTCACTTTCAACCCATATTCAGCTTGAAAGCAAATCAAAGGACACTGCAAGTATCGCAACTGAGGCTCATCCTTGTCACACAGGACCAAATTATCATCAACAAAAATTATGTGAGAAACCTCCGCAACTGAATAGCCTCGCTGCCCACCCTGAAACCTCTGGATTGGTCCATGAAATATGAACCGGAGACTGGACCTTGATATTCCCTCCCCCCACCAAAAAAAAAAAAAAATTCCCCCATCTTCATCAATCAGTGTAGTGAGAGCCTCCATCACTAGCAGGAACAAAATTCACCAGCCGAAGACCATGCGGAGTCCCAAAGTGGCCTATTGGCGCACCATTCAGCAGAACATAAAATATGGCAGAAGAAATGCAAACTCGATCCAATATGTCCATCTCAAACCACAGCCCATCCTCCGTAACAGGTAAACCAAGAAACTCCAATTCACATGGGCGTAAGCTCTCTCCACATTAAGCTTAACCAGAACGCCCGGGACACCGCTTAGAATCCTAGCATCAATACACTGGTTGGCATTAATGGAAGAACCAAGAATTTGCACCCCCACCCGCCCTACAAAAGGAAAAAAGCGTTTTGTGACTCTGAATTCACCCCATCCAGCACCTCCTAATTCCCAAAGCAAGAACCTTGTCAATTAATTTGTAGGTTATTATTTATTTATTTCTTGCTCTTTAAAAACTAATATGTATGAAAAATGTTTGATGTAATTTGTCAGCTAGTAAAAAATGTGGCTGTCCCTGCCCTTAATTTTTTATTTGTATGTACTTTGGACAAAAGAAGAAGTCATCCTATAAACGTGTTGACATGAGAAGCACAAAGTGTAGTAAGGGGGAGATATGTACAGTATAAATTCATTCTGTAAAATCAAATGTACGAAGGTACTAGTTTGGGAGATATGAAGAAATTTGATAAGAAAACATATATTTTCAGCCATATACTGGAGACAATTTTTTATGTTTTTCTATAAATTTATTTTTTCAGTAATGCATGAGTGTATCATTAGGGCAGTTTAAGTAGGGAGGTATAGAGGCTGAATCCAAGGTATAATTCATGTGCAATTGGGTGAAAGATATGTACAGAGTTTGCACCATCTATTACGTATATAAAATTCGTTAGTGATAAGAAAGACACGGACATTGATAATACTCTAAAACCAAAGGATTAGTCAAAATAACTAACTTTTGCTATTTAGCGACAAGAGAGATGGATAGTGATCTACTTGGTAGAGTTGAACGAAGTGGAGACAAGCTAGTGGGAGTTTTCGTTCGATAAAAGAATACACAAGTTAAAAAATTGTAAGTCATATGGGATTAACTATTAATGCAAGGATGATGATGATATAAATTTCTTTATTTAAGCATTTATATTCCATGTTCTGTTTAAAGATTGGTTTTATTATCCATCGACCAGTGTAGAGTATCGGTAAATGTGCATATATAGTGGAAGCTCACATAAATCATTGATGTTCAATATCATCTGTATGTTTTAAAGAAGGCCAATAAAGCTGTATCATGGAACCATTAAATATAACTGCAATTCTCTATGAACAGATCCATCTGGGGTGGTTAGAGTTCAAAAGGGTAGAAGTTTCATAATATTTTGTTAATGAGAGATCTATTTTTTTTGGAAAAAGAAATGTTAAGGGAAGGATGAGTTTCTTTCGAGACATCCATGTTTTTGCACGTGCGCGTGTGTTTGTATACGAGGACGACAAATCCCCCGTTAAATCCTTTGCTAATGGGGAAAGAGAGCAAATGAGGAAGATTCGTGGGCGTTGGAATGAAAACATAATCATGGTGGAGCCTTATTGAGGAAGGACTGTGATCAGCATAGATGGCCCTGTAATATCTATGTTAGATCATAGCTACAACTGTATTTTTAGAATAACTCCACTGTGACTTTTCAGCTTTTCACATATATTACCGAACTTTTTCTGATATCACTTTCATTCATCTTTAGAGTTTTATAAAACGAAATAATCCTATGCTTTGCATATGCTGTGACTCAGCTTTCGTTTATAGGGGAAGTACCATACTTAGATTTATAGGCCCTAGTTGAACATCCGAGTTCTTAATATTGAATTAGTGTATACAATTACTGACAAGCTTTGTTTCCTTACAGTTGAGTGTGTTGAGCATGATTTTGATACTCAGTCAGAAGACTGCTATATTGCAATGGAGGCTTTGAGTGAGGTAAGATGCTCAAAATTCATTGTAGATCTTGTATGAGGTAAAATTTATTGTACATGTAGTATCTCTATTTTAATTTTACTTTCTTTCTAATACTTTCTGCAGGTTTTGCGTTCTAAGCAACCTCTTATTGTCTATTTTCCGGACTCCTCTTTGTGGTTATCAAGGGCAGTTTCCAAGACAAATCGTAAAGATTTTGTCCACAAGGTGCAGGAAATGTTTGACCAGTTATCAGAACGCGTTGTATTAATTTGTGGACAGAATAAAGTTGAAGGAGGGTCAAAGGAGAGAGAGAAATTTGTAAGCTTCAAATTGAACATCTAATTTTTTTTGTGTGGGTGGGTAACTGTTCCCAATTGTACTTTTTTTTATGTAAAATGCTCGTAACTTTCTTTTCTTTTATGTTACAGACAATGATTCTTCCCAATTTGGGTCGTTTTGCCAAGTTGGTAATGTTCCTTGAACTTAAGCATTATGTATCCGAATACCTAAACTTATCGAACTTCCTTCTATTTTATATTATATACTATTGTTGGCTTTCGAGAATGTCATATCTATTCTTTATGCGATTCAGATTATGTACCTTGAGTTTGGGAATGAGATCTTGTTACATTTTATTCCTCATCTTATTTCCTGTTTAACGGGAATTTACCCAATTTAAGCCTTAAAAATATGTTCTCTAGCTACATAGCTTGGACATGTGTTGGTTTCTAGTTTCTTAAATTCTATCTATCCAAGTATTATTGCTGATAAAGGTTTCGCTCTTAATGCCACTGTTCCTTTTGATCCATCTTCTTATCTCTAATCTTTCTAGAAATCTAGGTAATAACTGTTCATTTTTTTTTTGTTTTGTTTTTGTTTTGGTTTCTATACTCTTGATCTTCACATTTTCATTTGCACTTCCACTATTGCTTCAAAATCTACAAATTTGCGATCCATTCTTTAATTTCAAATCTCCATTTTCGTTTTGTTCTAAGGTACTTTTTTTTTTTTTCCCACTCAACACATGCTATTTGTTACTATGATACTAAATAATATTGTTAACAAAGACACAATATAATTCCATAGGCACTTTCAGAATGTTATTGGTTGTATGGTCTTAAAGCTCTTCATGTTTCCTCTTCCTCAATAATTTTCACGTCACACCCCATCCTCTGTGAATATTACTTTACTTTGGATGCCTAATGCTCACCTGTCCTAGTGATTTTTTGGAATTAATAGACATGTTGATCCATGTCTTGCGATTACCACATCTCCTTCCCGATTTTCAAGCAATAATTTCATTGACCTGATTGATATTAATATCCATGTTGATCCATGTCTTGCGATTACCACATCTCCTTCCCGATTTTCAATAAATAATTTCATTGACCTGATTGATGTCTGCTGCTGCTGATCGAACTATGATTAGAAGCTACTCACACTTGTTCCACACAACATTCCCCCGAATTGTTTTCATTTTACCCATCCTACTTCAATGACAAAAGAACACCATCTTCAGTCTGAAGAAGGAAAATTGTTTCTTGCTCTAATTGCCCTTCCTACACTAAGTTATGTATACTAAAATGAATATGATCTCAATACTTATCATTTGCATGGTTTTGATTTCTATAAAAATTGTTTATTTATATCAACTGGTTGCTTTTCCTTCTCAGCCTCTTCCATTGAAGCGACTCACAGATGGTCTGAGAGCGACAAAGAGATCAGATGATGACGAAATATATAAGCTATTCAATAATGTGATTTGCTTATATCCCCCGAAGGTAACAATCTGTCCGATTTACTTATTCAGTATATCTTAAACAATGACATGATTCTTCAAGATATGCATGCTTAGAATTTCAACTTGTTTCTTGTTGCAATTTCTCTTCTTTACTCTCTTTGTTATTGTGGGGCTTTAATCACCAGAATACTGTAAGAGCTTAACTTTTCTCAGTAGATTATTTATTGTCAAGTCTTCATTTATGTGTGTGTGTGTATAAAACTTTCTTACTGTCCCATTGTTGCTTTAAAGGCTTGTCGGTATTGAAAGCATATGTGGTAGCCTTCCAGGATTTGATGTGGAAACATGTTTTCTTGTGTCATACTTAAAGTTGAAGTGTGTTTTCTTGCATCTATATACTGGAGATTTATCTGGTACATTTCCTTTCATGAATGGTATAATTCTTCTTTGACCGTGTGCTCCTTTTTCAGAGAATGTGAGAAGGGGGAGACTAGGAATATAAAGAATAATTGGATGTCTCACATCTCAATTAATGTTGAATGCGGTTCATTTCAAAGTTCATTAATCCACTCTCCACATTAATTGTGCATTGGTGTTGCTGTCTTCTAATTTTAGTTTATTATGAGGTCATTGTTGCAGCTTAGATGTTCATCCTTGTTGTAGACATTGTAGGATCTAAATGGTGCATATAAGCCCTCCGATGTATTTAGGTGAGTTTGACAATCAGATCAATAGTAAAAATGTTGCAGATATTACCTTAAATCTCCATGGTTTGATGCACTTTGGAAAGAATCTGCTGAGTTCAGACTAGATATTGTTGAATAACGGTAGCAAAACATTTTGTCCATCGTGATGAGGAACATACCTCAAAAGGATTAAGATGCTGCCTGACCATTAACAGTAATATGTTTCATCGAGAGGAAAGGAAGTGCTTCCTTATTGAGGAGGGCAAAGTTGATGATATGAGCAAAGGTTGCACATACATCACACAAAAATCATGCCAGTTTTCTTTTGTAGAGCTTGTCTTTTAGATGTGTTTTTCGCGTTATGTTTGCTATAACATATCGTTCAACAGATGCAATACCGAGTTTAATGTTGCTCACTAATACTGTGACCAAATGGATTCCTAAAACCATGCTGACGTATGATGCTTTAACATACTTATTCTGTACGAATAATGTTCTGCATTAGTTAGTAATTTTAATTACTAATCTTCTTGGTGCAGGAGGATGATATCCTTAGAACATTCAATAAGCAGGTTGAAGATGACAGAAAAATTGTAATATCGAGGAGCAATTTGAGTGAGCTACACAAGGTATAGAAATAAAAACTTCGGTGATGAGTCTATGAAGAAGATTTTGTAGTTAAGGGTGCCGTGTGGGGATTTTTTGCGTTGTTACATTTGATAACCATGTTATGCACGTGCATGGGATTTCACGTTCAAGTGAATCCCTTCGATCTGAGGGTTCATTGCTGAAATATTTGTGTATTTCAGGTTCTCGAGGAACACGAGCTATCATGTATAGACCTTCTGCATGTAAATACTGATGATGTGATACTGACAAAGTCGAGTAAGAATTATGATGAAAATATTCTTTCTTTATTTCTTATTTGATTCAAAAGTAGTTACTAGATTAGGTGTTTTATTAAACAATAGCTGTATCTGTTAACTACCCCACTGCTCCAAAAGCTTAAGTTGCTAGAGAGGGTGTAACTTAAATATTTATATCCTTCAACAGCATCCTGTTCAGCAGTTCTGGAAATATCTGGGTTGGGTTGTATTCTTGGTTAGATGTATATGTTGGGCTTCATGGTGCTGCGGTTAGGAAGACTGAAACATTTATGATTTGGAAGTAATTCCTGATGTAGCTCTATTTTGTGATACATAATCATTTTTGATAAGTAAGATTTTATTAGAAACCCTCAAAGGGGAACATGTTCAAAGATGTACAATAAGCTTTATACAATCCAAAAACCCACAAAAAATCTACACACAGTCTATCAACAAAGTCAACTACTTAAATAAAAAGATTAGGAACTCAAATAGAATACTGTAGGCCAGAATAGGAACTTCTGCCCCATAGAAAAAGTTTCATTACTTTCATGCCACAGCTCTGCCATGCGCAAAGGGGAGCGACTCTTGAGCATCCCGAGCCTGATAACCCACTATATAACCTCTCGCAGCCTCAGGGCATGCTAAATGTGGACCCCGGCAAGATCAAGTGCACTCTAAAAAGAATGAGTAACTAGGACTACAGCTCTAGCCTCCCAAACAATTGAAAAAAAGATGATCAACTCTCTCCTCGTTGCTCTTACACATACAACATCAATTCACCATAAGATGGCATCTCTTCCTGAACTTATTGATAGTCAAATTGTCCCTTCATCGTCCATCCAAAGAAGGCCAACTTGGTGGGGGCTTTGGTATGCCAAATTGCCTTCGAAAGAAAGGAAGAGCCCAGAACGTCCGTTAAAATAATCCATCCAATACCACCCATCTGCACCCTCCTTGACAACCTTTTGATTATTAATCAAAGCCAGAAGACCGATGCGATCGTCCAACTCTCGCTTTTGGAAATGCCTCTTGAATCGAACATCCCATGATTCCCATCTCACCCTCTCGCTATGAAGCCATTAAAAGGCAGCAACAAAGATCTGTTTTTCGGATGCAATTCTGGAAAGGCCGTGGCAAGCACCCTCCCCTCACCAACAGTCGGTCCAAAACGATCGTGCCTCCCATTTTGCACCCTAAAACAAATATGTTTTTAAACCCCACACCTGCTGGAGCACTCACCTCCAAAGAGCTCCAGGAGCCCAATCATTTCTAAATTAACTCTACTCTCCACTATAACCTGTCCCTCTCCACCCGAAACTGCCAAAGCCTTTTCCTAGAAAGATGCTGAAAATGCTGAGCCTGCTAAACCCCTATTCCCCAAGCTTAATATGGTTACATACATTCTCCCAACTCACTAGATGATGCTTTAAGTCATCCCCCATGCCACCCAACTAGCAAAGGTTCTTAAAAGCCCTCGATCCTCTTTACCAAAGCGATATGAATTTTGAGTAAGAAGTAAAGTAGGTAGGAAGACTCGAAAGGGTATCTTGATATGAGTTATGTGACGGTTTTGATAGGTATCAAGCATGTCATTGGGGGACCTAACTTCAGACCCCTTGGATTCTAGTCAATCCATCCCCTCAACCTCTCTTACAAGAACAATCTTCAACTTTCCAAAATCGGTGTGCAGTCCAGATAGCCTGAAAACACACCAGCATGCATCTTAAACAAGGTTATTAAGATCGAGATTGGAGATTCTGAGGGTCCACAGGATTGGATCAAGGGTTCTATGATTCTATAAACCTGATATGAAGAAATAAAAAATAACTTAAACTAACTTTCTAAATTAGCTTATTTTTTTTGATAAAGAAGTATTTGGCTAAAAACTTATCATCATTTTCAAAAATCAATTAACATTAAAAAAGAGAAACATGTAAATCAGTTTCTTGATTCCTCTATGCATGGATGTTAACGTAACACTCAAGGAAAAGCCTAAACACTGAGTGGGGAAAAAGAAATAGGAATAAAGAAACAGAGGCACGCGGAATATAGTTGCCTGATCATCTGCGCGATTTTGCTGGACCAAGTATTGTTTGTTTTAAGAAGAACAGAAAATTGGCTGATATAGTAAAGGGGAAAAACAAAAGTCTCTTTTATTGTTCAGAATGTGTAAATATTAGGTGGAGAAACTGAGCTCTCTTTATTTTTGGTATGGCAGAAAGAAAGTGGGTTACCTGTGCCATTTGTCTATTGTTTGATATCCACGTGGGGTATACAGTATACCAGTCTACAAAATGTTCAATCTTTCTCGACTGTAAGCAAGAGTGTAACATGTTCTCTTGTTCTGCTATTTCATAGGAACAAGTTCTTAGGTGTGTTTTGTTGAGTTTGGATGGAACTTTTAGAACTATACTTAATTGAAATTGAAATTCTCATGAAATTGTAATGTTGTTCTGTTGTTTCTCATTCATGCTATTGCCTGTAATCACCTCTGTCTTTTCATGCAGAAGCTGAGAAAGTAGTTGGCTGGGCTAAAAATCATTACCTATCGTCATGTCTCCTTCCTTCCATAAAAGGGGAAAGATTATATGTGCCTCGTGAAAGGTATACAAACTTTAGTCTTGTGTCTGGTGATCAAGACTTTCACCATCTTCAATTGATTGCTGTATTTTTTCCCTCTTATTTGAAGCCTCGAAGTTGCGATCTTAAGACTGAAGGAGCAGGAAACAATATCCAGGAAGCCTTCACAAAATTTGAAGGTATATTCGCTTATTATTCTGTTAGAATGCCCTAGAGATTCAATGGCTGGGATTTGTGTTTGTTGCTAACATGAATGGACTCTCTCAGAATATTGCTAAGGACGAGTACGAGAGCAACTTTGTTTCAGCAGTTGTTCCTCCAGGCGAAATTGGCGTCATGTTTGATGATATTGGCGCTCTTGAAGATGTGAAAAGGGCACTAAATGAACTTGTCATTCTCCCAATGAGGAGACCAGAGCTTTTCTCTCACGGAAATCTGTTGCGGGTATTTCATTGGTTTCTTTGTGACTTTGTGCACATTTCCCTGGATTAAAGGTGGAGTTATGCTTTTTATGGTGTTTTAACTGTTTGAAACTTTTGTCAGCCTTGCAAAGGGATATTACTTTTTGGTCCTCCTGGAACTGGAAAAACTCTTCTCGCTAAGGCACTTGCAACAGAAGCTGGGGCGAATTTCATTAGCATAACTGGTTCTACACTTACATCAAAGGTATCTGAACTGCTGAGACTGTTCATTGTTTTCGTATCTTGCTTTAATAGATGTTTTAGGTTTCAGGATTTTATTTTGTTGAAGAACTAAGGGTTTATCTTCTGAATGAGCTCTACATTGTAAGGAAGCTTTATGATTGTAGTTCATGCCATAGTCTCTCTTACCTGTATATTCTAGCTATACCGAGATAGATGACTTGATTACTCAGTAAAATTGGGAGATCAACTGCAACCAGTCATAATCCAGTAGACTTGCAATCCAATGAAAGGTTTTACCCTGATGTTACTTTTTTATTTGAGCTTGTAATATGAAAGGAGTACTTTATATGGGTTGCTAAGTAGAAGTAGAAGTAGAAGCTATAGGCGAAGGCTTTTGCGCTTTTTGTTAAGTACGGTGGAAGCTTGATACTTGGAGCCAGGCCTTCTTTTCACACTATGACTTATATGAACTTCATGGAAAAATTGGATTTAATTGTCATCTGCCCTATATCTTGTATCTGTGGATATGAGGAAGCATTATTTTGAGAGTTGGTCTCGACATAAAGCATGGCCTAACCTATTGACAGACTTCCTTTCTCATGTTGACTGTATTGTGGACATGAGGGAAAATGTGTTTATAGCCCTGATAAAATTAGTCTTCTGGTGGCTGAAGGTTAGAAAATTTAGGAGGCTTAAGATTTGAAAAAGTGTAATAAAGATCTAGGGTTTTATGCTAATAATTAAGAAAACAAAAACCACAGAATAAGTACTCCCTCTCTCCGAAAATAATAGTCCTGGTTGGACTTTTTGACTGTTTAACAGTGTATTTTATTGTATTGATGTTATGTAACTTTCCATCTTTACCCTTGTGCAATTAAAAAAACAGAAGTTAGTGGGTTCTTGGTCGCTCTCCCCTACCATCCCGAATTGTCAATTTGCTACGTTTCCAAAAATCTATCCAACCCCTTCGGGATAATTCCAAACACCAACCCCTTTTGGAATCCTCACTTGAAGGGAGCACCACCCAGCCCTCCTCCCTATGAACCGCTGGAGATAGCCCTCTTCCAGAGACTATGCCTCTCCACTCGAAAATGCCATAACCGCCTCCCTAGAGGTCCCAATTAAAGGGCACAAGGCTCCCAACTTCCAGGCTTCCCAAATCTAAATGGATATTTTCCTCTACTCAATCCTCCACATTATGACAACGGGGTTTGGGACTCCAAATTAGCCTTTGCCACTCGCATGACACCCAGGAATATCTCTTCCGGATCCTGTGACAACAGGTTTTTGTCCTGCTGGCTAAGTGCACAGGCATGGCTACCACTAGCCTATGTGTAAGCTCCTCTTGATTGGCAGATCAATCAATTGCTGCAAATCAATGAACTCAGGAACTCATCCACAGATTCAGTCCACTTGCCTCATCTGGACCTCTCATTGAGATCTAACCAAATTAAAATCCCCTCCGACACACAATAGAACAATCCACTTCCTGTAAAGTTGTAAAGCTCCTCCATTGCACACCCCTTTAGAGTCATCAATGAAGCGACTGCGTGGTACCCTTTTCCACATCTACTTTAGAAACCCACCTCTTATCCCAGAGTGTAAAAATCCCCAGTATTCTTTCTCAGCAACTAAGGTTACCGACCCCGCCATAGGCTTCTAGCTATCCCGTAATATTTGACTTCAATTTGGACTCTTGCTAACACACAACCTAGGCACGGGCACCCTAGTTCCTCAAAGACATGGTCACCACCTTTCCATTATCCAGGTCCTTGCGTCTTGGGCATTCCACAACACTATCCTAACTTTCACAAAGGCACAATCAAGCTCATCTCCTGCACCTTCTACACAATACCTACCCCCCCCCCCCCCCCCCCCCCCCCCCCTCCCATAACATATTAAAATTTTCATCTCTATCTCTCTACACGTTCGCCTAGAATCTTGCTTGTTGAATTTTTCCAACCCATTCCATTCCCTGCTTTTTGAATGGCTATCTATTTTCTATAATAAAGTAGTGTTGGAGTCCTCTTCAGAACTAGAAGCCCCAATCCTGCTTGTAGTGTAACAACCCCCTCCCCATCCAGACACAATATTGTCCGTTTTTGGCTCACCCGGACCAATGACTTCCCAGGAGGTCACCCATCTTGGTACCACTCCAAGTTAAACACGCTTAACTCCGGAGTTCTGGTAGCTTCACGACCAACATGACTTTAAAATGCGTTGTGGGTGTTGAACCAACATATAACACTTCACTTCTTTCACCCGCTCAAGGCACACCCGCCCACAGGATCACCACAATCAACCCCCTAAGAGGCCGGACATTCCTGCCGGCAGACTTCTGGCTCTGGCTGGGTCAAGCTCTGATACTATTTGTAACAACTCCCTCTCTATCCAGACACAATATGGTTCGCTTTTGGCTCACCTTGACTAAAGACTTCCAGGGGGTCACCCATCCTGGTTCTACTCCAGGTTAAGCACACTTAACTCCGGAGTTCAGGTAGGTTCATGACCAACACGACTTTAAAACACGTTGTGTTATAGAAAGGTGTTGAACTACATATAGCACTTCACTTTCCCTCACCCAGGCGATGTGGGATTGTGCACCTTTAGCTCGTCCAGTATGGTAGTCTGCCAGTGACACCAACACCCGCCCACCGCACAACCTCGCACAAGCTCACCACATGTAGCCTCACCTCTCTCCTCACCCTCATACTTCCCTCAGATTCATATTCATATATGCAATGTTAAAATTCCAAATTGGCCCATATATTCATAGCACAGTCCCGTTTTCCAATTAGTTTAATGCCCTTCACCCAACCTATTGATTGAACCTTCCTCTCTTTGATAATCTTCTTTTGATAGGTCCTTCTTCCTCAAAGTGCTGCGACTATCCTCCATCTTTCTACAGACTTGGCCTTCTAAGTTCCTCATCAAATGTATTCTTTGGGAGTTTCTGTTTCTGAAATCCTAATACATTGGAGAAGGCAGCTTTGATCAATCAGTGAATCAAGCGAAGGCCTCTGAGCAAGTTGATTGATCAAAATTCATCTCAACCGAGCTGAATTTGTAGAATTCATTTTCCAGACATGTTTTGAACATTGATCGTAATTCTTTTTGCTTCTATTTCTATATTAACATGCTGTGGTTTAGAAAGACCTCAGATTTTTCAAGACACCAAAGTAAGGCATATATTCATATTGGGTGTATTCTAGTAGACCAAGTACAATAGTTCCCCCTCTTTCTCTGTTTTTTTTTTTTTGTGTAAATTCAGTAACCTGCTCTAATCTCTTGTATGTCAAAAAATCTCCCTTCATTATGCAATGGAAACATAACGTAATATCCCGAACGATTTGGAGTGTCGGTCATCATCAAATCCAGTGACTGCAAGGATTATTCAACACCAAGAGCATCTACACATCAACAGGAAGAATGTATTTTAGTAGTTATGGATCTCATTGGGCAAAAGCGGAGAAGTGGATGCCTTGAGGACAGATGCTGGACTGACAGCAATACAGATTTGTTGGATCATATGGCGTGAGTCTGATTTAGAGATAAATAGGGCTTTCTTTGATTTGAGTTCGGTTAACCTTTGTAATACCTGTTCTCATGATGGATTTGATCTGCCTGGAATGGTCCGATGCTTTCTTCTTGAAGGGGTTTCCGCTTTACAAGCTTACTATTTAGTTGAAACTCCAGTTACAAGTATTTTAATTTTAAAATTTTGTTGAAGTTCGTTACTTAGTAGATAAGATTTCTTTATATTCCCTAGGATTAGATGGGGTCTTCCACAGTCTAACATTAGAGCCTGTCGTTATGATCCTGAACCATTGGCCATTAAGAGTTGATCACTTCCAATAGGTTGTTTTTCATTTCCTTGATTTCATTCTGATTGTAAGATTTCTGTCTTCCTCAGATGGTTTTGGTGTTCTCGTAAATAAAGCATCAAAGTAAATTAATGAGATTTTTTTGGTTCAGCATAACATCATTTGTTGTTTGTATCCCTTATATAGTGACCGCAATATTATACTTCTTCCTGCTTTTTTCTTATGCAGTGGTTTGGAGATGCTGAAAAGCTTACCAAGGCTCTCTTCTCCTTTGCCAGTAAATTGTCTCCAGTAATTATATTTGTGGATGAGGTGAGATGATCTTTCACATCATTAGAATACCACAGGAAAGTCTGTTTGCATGTAGGTTTCGTGTCAAAACTCATGGAACTTAATGCGTTTTCCGATATCTCCATTTGAAATCCAATATCTGTAGATACTGACTGATATTTCAATACCGATGTTCAAATGCGCTAATGTGTCCATCTTGCCAAGGAGTCCTTTCTATAAAATAGCAATGCTCGTAATGATGTGGATATGTGGAAGAATGATGATATATCACTATCTTTATAGATTATATTCTATTATTAAAATTATGCGGCATCTTACAATTCAAGATATGTGTTTAAATATATTTTTGTAAAATTTGTTCAAAAGTACATTTAATTTTAGTTTATTTACTTCTCTGTTTCTTTATAAAGAATCAACTTTGGCCAAGTCTGTTACGGCTTGGACGGGTCAGCCACTATTGGCAATAATTTTGAGTAAAATACCTTGACCTCTCTTTAGGTTTCATTCAATTACGCATGGAAGTCAATGTATTTTATGTAATGAATACTGGTCCTATCTACCGTGTGTAATTGAACCAAATCTCAGGAGAAGTGAATGTAGTTTGCCCTATTTTTTAACCATGTTAACTCTAGAAATTGAGCATACCTTGTTGCCTACATTTCTTGTACTTTGAAACTTAAATTGGTGTCTATAAATCTCCTTGTGCATAGATTTTGTTGCATGGGTCACAAAAACTGTTAGGTGTGGCACACCGATACGTAGTTTACTTCATGATTACATTCCCTTGCAGGTTATGCTAGTTGGCTCAGGAGAAAATTAGCATAACTCTAGTTCTCATGTTAATGGATGGAGTCCTAGAAATGTTATTCGCTTTCAATATATATACTGCTTTGGTGGTTGCTTGATTTTAACTTCGTTTCTTTGGAATATCAAGATTTCTCCCAATAATGCTTAAAATTAGACAAGAAGTCATTTGTTCAAAGTTTATATAACAGTAAATACAATATTTATCAAGAAGGAACATTTTTTCCCCATCCTTTTCATTGTCATGCACTGGTAATGCATATTAGATAGTTCTATTCATCTTTAATTTCTGTCTATATTTTTTTAATTATTGGTTCTGTCGAGTTCTTGCATGATTTATTTACATCCATGGCTTCCACTCCTTCAGTCCTTTCTACCAGGTCTGCATACGAGTACCTTTGAAAATCAACATATGATTTTTGATCGAGGAAATATCTCTATTGTTATTTGCTGACATTTTCACGTGGCTGTAGATTATACCATGTTGCTTTTTTGACAACATAGGTCATAATAGCAGTTGGCCAGATTGTGCATTGGTATAATATGTTATGTTCTTGGTTTGAGTATTTTCTTTTGTTTAGACTTTGGTTCAATTCATGTAGGTTGACAGTTTGCTTGGTGCACGTGGTGGTTCTTTTGAGCATGAGGCAACTAGAAGAATGCGAAATGAGTTCATGGCAGCTTGGGATGGATTGAGGACAAAAGATAGGCAAAGAATCCTCATCCTTGGTGCCACAAATCGGCCATTTGACCTTGATGATGCTGTCATTCGTCGGTTGCCTCGAAGGTAAGATTGTTTTAGAATGATTTTTCAAACATAAGTTGTCTTGACCAATCTTTATTTGAAGCATTTGGGACAGGAAATAACTAATTGTTTGTGTGAATCCGGTTCTCGTTACTACCATGATCTGAGTGAAGCATGTTTCACCCGCAGATACACTTATGTAGTTGGGTTCCAAAACTACTTTTCTTTTAAGGAAATGTCAAAGTAGCCAAAAAGAATAAATAATAATATAAGTAAAACAGTACTCCTATTCAATACTAAACAAGAAGAATAAATTGATAAACTATGTTGGGTGCTTTTAGGATTTACGTGGATCTACCAGATGCTGGAAATCGTGTCAAGATACTCCGAATATTTCTTGCTCAAGAGAAACTGGAACCTGGCTTTCAGTTTGAAGATCTAGCAAATGCAACTGAAGGATATTCAGGGAGTGATTTGAAGGTAACCTGCTGCAACTTTATGACTACCTGGAGTTATGGTGCTTACTTATAATTCCTAAACCATTTTGCAGAACCTCTGTATTGCGGCAGCATATAGACCTGTCCAAGAACTTTTAGAGGAAGAGAAGAAGGTAATTAAATTTAGATCTTACTTTCATCCCCCTATTAATATTTCGAAGGTACAACCCGGCTTCCTTTCTATCAGGACAAGAATTCCCTGGAATTAATTATTTGTAAGAGTTTTCATGCCTACACTAAGTGTGGTAAAGTGTTTATGATTAATGCCCGACTTCAGTATTGCTCTACTTCTTCTGTTCCAAAACAAGTGGCCACCTTTCCTTTTTTAGCCATCATAAAGTAAGAATGTCAATTTGAAAAGTATTATATTCTGTTAAATACCAATTTGACCTTTATGAATCGAACTTATAAAAATGACTCAACTATAAGCCACCATGTCACTATGGGCCTACTATGGGTAAACTTGGTGACTCATTCACTGTCAATATAATAGAAAACACTAGCATCCATCATCTTAAAAAGTTGGATTGCAAACTTAAATCGGGACGGAGAGAGTATTTTTCATTGTTCTCTTAAACCCTTTCCTGCTGGTTTTTCCATAGTGGATTAACGGTGAGATGTTTCAAATTTTGGACTAGCATAGATTTTTATAGGTACCGAGTGCAATAGATGGAATGATGTTTGTGTCAGTTGGTATTTGATTACATAAGGTTATATATGCTTGGTGCACTATTGAATTGCTTTGGTTTCCAAGCATGGGAATGTATGTTCAAATCCTGAAAGCAACCAATTTTTATGCAAATAATGGCATATTTGAGTCTGTGTCACCAATTCATTCCCCCAGCAACCTGTCTGCCTTGAGTTTTAATTGTGCAATATGTAAGGCCGTTTCTTGTGCTTGCTTCTAATATTTGGCTTCCTTTGTGATAGGGCGGTAGAAATGAGGTGGCTGCAGGGTTGAGACCGCTCTATTTGGATGATTTTATTCAGTCCAGGGCCAAGGTAGAATTTTGTTTTCTTTCAAAATAATTTACTGTGTTATTATAGACGATAAATCGGTCATAATGATTCCAATCAATTGTTCCCTTTTCATATGTTTTTGTGGAACACTCAACAGCATAATGAGAGATGTGTGCTTTGCTTAAGATATAAGGAGAAAATATTGTAGTAATTATAAGAGAAGATGATGTCTTTAGGGCCTTCTGGCTGGATGTGATTTCCACAGTATCTGATGCAAAATGTCCATTTTTGCATAACCTATTGACATGTTCAAAGAAATATGTCGTAAAAGAATTTGTAGGGGTTAAGCTAGAAACATTAGCCGGTATTAGACTGTAAGAAGATCAATAATTCCATTGTTCAATTTTCTCTGTTTTCAAGAACATCCTGTTCAAATTAGCATATTCTACTTTCCATGACAGTGCCCTCTTTGCAATGTGTTTTAATTTTCTACCATTCAGCTTGTATTGTTTCGACTAGTTCTATTGTTGTTTCATTCTCATGCAAGAAAATATTCGATATAACAGTGCAAGATCTTAATGAAGTTCTGGATTAGAATTATCTCCAAGTCCTTTTCATAGTATTCTGGTAGAGCAGGATGGCGGGGGAGGTTTGGAGAATTGAAGTTTTCCTTCGAATTTTTAAATAGCTAGGGAGGGCCTTAAAAGGCTGCTATTTGTATCTAGTATAGGAAAATATGACAATTGTTGTTGAAGGATATAAATACTCAAGTTACACCCTCACTAATAGCTTAAGCTTTTAGAGCAATTGAGTAGTTAACATGGAATTAGAGCAAGAAGTCCCCTGTTCAAATCTCACCGTCATCCAAGTTAAGAAGTTGCTATACGAGTTTGACAAAATAGAAGACTACTCGTGAGAGGGCTTGTTGAAGGATATAAATACTTAGAGTTACACCCTCTCTAATAACTTTAAGCTTCTAGAGTAATTGGTTAGTTAACAATTATTACTCCATACCCTGTGTATAGGCATTTAACACTTGATTGCCTCCAGTGTTGAATACTGGTAATGATATCTTCAAAAGAATGTTCAGACATAAAAGTTGCGTTCTGAAGTATCATAAATGTACAATGGGGAGATTTTCTCGTCTTATACCAGACTAGGATTTATGTCTTGTATGAGTAAAGTTTTCAGTTGTTGATTTCTCCTATTGGGGAAAATAGGAAGATTTTATATATCATTAAAGTGGAGAAAGCTAGTACATGGATTGAATTTAACTGTGATTATATTAGGGCAATCAAGTGTTTATGGTATAAACAACTCTAAGCATATCTGAGGGAATTTGTAATGCTTCTAAAATTACCTTATTGATTCACGACCATATCCAACTTGTAATTAAATGATAGCCTTGGTAAAGAGCACGCTATGTAAGCTTCCAACTTACATCCTCTCTTTTTATCAGATCCCATACAGTGTGGCTAAGAGGATAGAGTAGATTCAAAGGCAGTTCTGGTGGGGAGGGAGTAGGGAGAGATCATTTCTTCACCTTGTGCGGTGGGAGGTTGTCTATCACTCTTTTCAGGAAGGGGGTCTGGGTATTAAAAGATTGGTTACTTTTAACAAAGCGCTCTTGGGGAAATGAATGTGGCTATATGGGAATGAGAGGACCCATCTTTGGAGGAAGGTGATTTCCTGTCGCTATGTAGAGTACATGGGAGGTTGGTGCTCGAGAGCTGTGAGGGTCCGCAGGGATATGGGTGTGTGGAAGGACATCTGGCGGCGGGAATGGGACTCCTTTGCTTCATTTTTTTGGTTTAGTGGTTGAGAGGGCCGCTCTGTTTGCTTTTGGTCTGATATCTGGTACGGGGAGGGCACACTAACCTTCTATTTTCCTCAGCTCCATAACATTGCTCGTGACCATCATACATTGTTATCGTTTTGATATCGGTAGGCTAGTGTAGGATGTCTAGTTCGTGAGACATTTTTAGGATTGGGAGCTGGATAAGGTTTCTGGGTTGCTGGAGGTCCTGCATTCTCAGTCTATACCGGCTTTGGTTCAAATATGATGGTGTGGAGACCTATCCCCCACATGAGGTTCACGGTCTCGTATTTCTTTAGGTGCCTAGTGCCTCGATCTTGTCTGGCTTTTCCTTGGAAGGTGGTATGACGCTCAAAGGCCCCTCTTAAGGTTGTTTTCTTTGCTTGATCGACGACGTTGGTCTAATCCTTACCTTGGATAATTAAAGGCAACGAAATTTAATTGTGGTTAATCGATGCTTTATGTGCAAGAAATATGGCGAATCTCCTGATCACCTCCTCTTGCATTGTCCGACTGCTTATGATTGTTGGTGCCTGCTTTTTGGCCTTTTCGGTATTTTATGGGTTATACCGGCGTCGGTTCGTGAGGTTTGGTGACCCTTGCTCGCTCTTTTTGGAGGGTGGCTCCCCTTTGCCTTTGGTGGAGCTTATGGCTTGAACGAAATCGACGTTATTTTGAGGGACTTGAGTCCCTGGTTGGTTCCATCAAGGATCTTTTTATTTCTAATTTGTTATTGGGTGGAGGGTAGATATTGTAAATCTTTAGATGAAAATATAGAATTTTTGGGTTCTCTTTGCCCGAAGGGCCCCCTCTTTTGTTACAAGGGATGCACTCCCCGCTTGAGGATTCTATTAGGATTCTATTTTGGAATTGTATCTTGTAAGGTGGTTTTTTATACCATAAGTCTTGGGCTTTAAGGATTTGTAATTCTTGTTCAACAAAGAATTACTTTCGAAACTCTATAAATAGGTACATGGATGGGTTGAGACTTGTGAGATTGGGAGAAATGCAATCTCATGGGGGAGTCAATGGATAGATGTAGTTTATGTATTGATAAAATAGAAATAACACACCAAAAGACTTAATGGCTTAGCGGTACCTGTCCTTACTCCCAAATGGGAGTTCAAGGGTTCGAGCCTCAATGGAGGCAGTGCGTGTGAGTTTCTTACCTTTCAAAATATATGTATATATATATATATAGAAATAACATGGGTCGTCACTTGTAGGGAGGAGATAGACTTGTGAAGTGGTGCATTGTGAAATGATACGTAAATAACGTCGGTGCTCTAGTGTTATTTTATTAGCTCTATGAATCATACTTCTTCTCACATGTAGATGCGAGTCGGTTTTGGCTGAGGCATGCTATATCTTGTGTATATGTGATTACTTTTTTTTTTGGATCTATGTATGTGTGCGTTTTTGCTACTTCAACGAAATGGTATCAGAGTCTAGGTGAAGGAGATTCAGATGACACAAGTAGTCTCAACACGAGGAATCTCAACAGGTGGTGTAACGGTTCATTCGATGGAGTCAATCGGCTTGAATGGTCATGATGGTCGAAAAATTGTGATTGGTTACATGGCATGGAGCTCGAGTAGTCAAGATGGGGCCTTGGAGGTCTTACAAATCGAGCATTATACAGTGTGTTCAATCAAATGTTACATGAGGGTCGTCAAGATTGAAGCTACAATAAATTGTCTTGATAAATGTGATGGAAATTGATCGATGATTGTCTGATGAAATTCAACTCAAGGTGGAGAGTTTTAGGCCTTGTGTCTCAAATTCCTAGTTTAATATATTTTGTAGGATTATTTTTATAAGCAAGTCAGGGGCTTCAGGTGCATGGAGGTGTTGTATTATGGGAGTTCACGCCCGTGACTTCTGGAGGGTAGTACCCCATTACGTTTGGTAAATGCATTGGAAGGAAAGGAATAGAAAATTCTTTAACGAGGAGGATTCTTCTACTTGGGTGTTAACTTTTGATGTTTTTAGCTTTCTTTTTAGTTTTGTGATGGGATAAATTGTATATCTAGAGGAGATTGCTAATTGTTTTTGGTTCTTTAGTTCTGTTGGCTTCAGATTTTGTCGTGATCAGATGCATTTTCCTTTTGAACGCTTTCCAGTACATTTTACTTATCAAAGAAAGCAGTCTTGGGATTCAGGTTTTAAGGAAGGGTAATCCTTGCCCAACAAGGAATTGGTTTTGAAACTCTACAAATAGGTTCTTAATTCATGGGCTGAGATTCACATTTCACAAGGGAGTTCATGACTAGAGGTACTTTATGAATCAATAGAGTAGGAGAAACATCGAGATAGGCTTATGGAGGGGTTCATGCTGAAAAGATATGTAAATGGTGGTGTGCTATATAGTTGTAATCTTTATGACTCGTCGTGGAATCTCTTCTCACGTGCGGATATTAGCTGGTTTTGGCTTAATCACGTTTTATTTTGTGTGATTTTTTTGTTGAATTTCACTGAACCTCGATGCTTTGCCTGTGTTTCCGCTGTCTGCACAGATACTTATTTGGAAACTTGAACTTTAAGAACTCTTATTGTTTTACTTAGAGGTCAACACTATTGGTTCTTTCATGATAAAAATAGAAGTTGAGAGTCCAAAGATAAGGAGGTAGCTTGTCATGTAGAAGATATCGGGTACATCGGGGGTATTGCCACATTATACTCCTGGTCAATCACAAGTGTTGCTGTGCAAATGGTGGGTTGTTGTGCATCTTCTTCAGTTATTGGCCTGGCTACCACATTATATTAAACCCCAGGGCACTGAATAATTTTTTCTCGTCAAGATTAAAGGATATTTGATCTAGACAAGTCCTTTATTATTAAGGGCTGATAATATGATATATTAGTTCAAATGCTTGAGAAAAAACTTGGTGTCTTATGTTTTTTTTTTTGAGAGGTAAGGATTTTTTTTGTTTTGTTTTTCCACACACACACACCCATATTGTCTCCGAGGAGACTCGAACCCCTCACCTTCCCTATTGGAAGGAGAGGTTATGCTGTTGGGCCAAGTGGTCCGTCGTTTTTTTTTGAAAGGTAAGGTGTCTTATGTTTGTGAGTAAATGAATGGTACATGTGTTATTAGTTAGTTCTACAATACTTCTTTGAAGTAGATTGAGTTCTTCAAATATACTTTGGTGGGAGAAGACAATATGGGTTTCTGGGAAATGCGTTGGGGTGAATATAGAAGTGGTTTTCCATTGTAAGAGGATTATGGAAGTGGCAAAATAGTAATATAAGGGGAAGGTATTAAAGAACCCCTATGATTCACATTTTGCACATGCAACTGGCGTCTATTATTGAATTCACACCCTTGTGGTTTATATTGTATACATAATCATACTTGTAAAGTGTTGCAAATAACGGCTTGTTGTCAGAGCGCCGTTAGGAGAGGACCTTTAAACAGTCATGTGCGTTCATTGTTAAGCTCTTAAAAGTCCAAAAATGCCCTCAACTTATTCTGCATATAATTTATATATATTGGCCTTCTCTTGGTTTTGCTCCTCTCTCTCTCTCTCTATATACCTTCCACCCACTCTATCTCGCCTTCAATATTACTGGAAGTAATGAAATCTCTGTCTCCCTCTCCCGTCCCCTCCCCCTTATATTTCCCCAACCTAAGTTAACGATCTGTATCCACAACACTGCTCAGAGGACCTAAAAATCACATGCAGAGGCAGTATATAGCAGACGCATGCAGGGACAGTATATAAGTCACATGCAGAGTCAGTATATTGTCTACCATTAAGTGAAATCTAATTACAGTCTAAAGAGGGTAAGAAAATTATGCAAATGCTAATTAAAATTAGGAAATTTAGATCTAAAACCAAAATAAGTAATCCTTTTCAATTAATCAAAAGAGACACAACTAACCAAAAAATTTACGGAAGTTTTAAGCATGCATGAATGAAGGTGTGTGTATATGTATATATAGTTCTATAATTGAACTGCTCCTTGATGTGCTGTTCAACATGTTTGTGAGACCCATCATCAATCAAATTCTTGCAACTTTGGTGTCCAGGAAGCAACTCTTGATCTTGTTCCACTTCTTCATTTTTTCACCCTTTTCTGTATGCAAGTTGGATTAATTTCCCAACCTATTTTCCTTGTACCCTCTACTCGATGTCACCTCTCCAGCCCCCTTGTTGGTGATGCCTAAACAGAAGATAGTGATGCAGAAGAGTGGGATGATGAGGATGAACATGACAAAGAGGTAGATCAAGAGGAGCAACAACACGAATCAGCATGCCTATTAGACTGGCTAGTGAGACCACATCAGGATGCTTGCTGGGCCCATTTTAGTTTTTTCACTTGTTCAGTATATTTAATTTTAATTTTTATTATTTAAAAAAAGAAACTGAGTACCGGAGGCCTACTTTGGTCTTTTCAAAAGCTTCGTTAATACTTGATTGATATCAGGCCCTCATTAGAGCCTAAAGTGACTTCGAGTGGTGTTTATAAATCACTAAGATGTTTTGTGCATTATATTTATACTACAGGGGTAGAATCTCCAAACTTCATCAAATATATAATGGTTAAAAGAATCGCCTGGTTATTGTAGGTATGGAAAATTCCAGATTAGTCTTGCCTGCAGAGTGAGAATTATGTAAGAAGCAGATGTACCCTTTATCCTTTAAGATACAGACTTCGTTTATTGTTAAACGAACAATATACCTGCATTAAGTTGCTATACATGGTGTCGCTGGAGTGATATACTTACAAGTACTATTTTTGATTCATTTTGGTTCATTAAGTTCAATAGTCGCATATTAATATCCTCAACGAGCATAGGGCCAACTCTCAAGGCTCAAATCGTAACCTTCATAACATCTTTTATTCTTTCTCCTCATACCTTTCGGTTTTTGTTTGTATACAAAGATATACCCTTGAGGTTAACTGATTACTGAGAAGTCGTGTTTGTCTTGTTAATGCTGTAGGTGGGGCCATCAGTTGCATACGATGCAACAAGCATGAACGAACTGAGGAAGTGGAATGAGCAATATGGAGAAGGCGGAAGCAGGAGAAAATCACCATTTGGATTTTGAAACTATTAACGTTTTAAATAGTTTTGAAATTTATTTCATTCTTTAGAAAAAGTGCATACAGCCCAAGGGACAGTGTACTACTAGGATAATCCCTCTTACATCATTTTTAATTACTGATGAGATAGAAGACCCTGCCATATCATATTTTTGTAGTGTAGTTGTCATCACTGAATTTAGTAGAAGGTTAATTATGAGAATGTATATTAGTGCTACTAATGTAATAATGGTTTCATTTTTATTGTCTCAGCTATTTTCATGCTCCAGATTTTTTGGCCCTGTTATATAAAGTGGAGTATTGTCTTTGACAGTATGTGGAACAGTGATTTTATGTTAAAAATGGTGGAACACTGATACAGGTGCTGATACTGGTCTATTCAGCTTTGAATATCAATTCAATTGAAACTTCAAGTGCTTGAAACACATGTAGGGTGCGTTTGGAAAGCCTGTTTTTTGTATTTGTTTTCTGTCTTCAAATATAAAAACTGTTTTTGTATTTGTCTTTGTTTTTTCCAGCAAAAAACTAAAAACAAAAAAGAGTTTGGATAAAGGTGTTTTCACCACTTTTATTTGGTGAAAGTTGTATTTTATGGATTTGGTGTTTTCACTGTTTTTACCACCTAAACAGTGAAAAAACTCAAAAAACAACTAAAAGTTGTATTTGGTGTTTTCACCACTTTTACACACTATTCACAGAAAACAGTTTTTTTGGGAAAAAAAAAGTGAACAGTAAACGCGTTTGCCAAACGTTTTTTTTTTTTTTAACTCGGTGAACAGTAAAAAAACAAAAACTGTTTTTCCGTATCCAAACGGGGCCGTAATTTTTTGTCTGATTCTGACGGGGGCCAGGGCCTATCACAAATTTTTTTTTTTTTTTTTTAGATTTCTTGTTTTGCGAGTTGAATCCTTTGATTACTATTGCTTTAAAAAAAAAATAAAAAAAATCTGATTGTATCTTCATACACTGTTTTTTGGGTTGCTAACTCGATGACAAGGTTCGCAGTCGCGGTATCGGTGTAACGGATTCGGACCAGTATCGGGGTTACGTAATGGACTCGGTAACTGAAATCGAGAATTTTTTAAAATCTTGCACATCTCACCCAAAATGTACTTATTTGGATACTTTTGGTAATATGAATGAATAAAAATGATTTTTTTGGTAAATTTAAGTGATTTTTATTTAATTTTTTAAAGAGATTTAATATAAAAAATGAGTTATTAATAAATCTAATAGTGTTGTCGTTATGTCAATGCTTATTAATAAATCTTGTGTTTTTTTAGTGCAAGGATGACTTGGTGGTGACTAGCTTTATGTTTTTTTTACTATGTTCTTTGTTATTTATTTCTTTTATTTTGAGCAAAATAAGAATTATGACACAATAGAGAGAAAACAAAAAATTCCTTTAATGGGGAAAATTTAGCATGCTTTTGTGGTACCATGCAACGATTTTAACATGAAAAGTCACCTACAATCAAATAATAACTATATTTAATGTCCAAGCTCTCTTAACCCAAATCTCTAAAAAGTTACGGCATTTTCAGAAGATGTCGGAATCGAGATTACGGTTACCGTAACGGTTGATATTTGCCGTAACGGCTGGTTCAGTGGAGTGTGAGAACCAGCCCACACTGATATATCGGTCCGAAAAATCCGTCACGAACTGGCCGTTACGGCGAACATGCTTGACGGTAGAGTAGGTTGGCAAATGTAATAAAGATGGAAACTAAGGTGCTGTTTGATTGCCTGAAAATTACCCTAAGACCATCACAGGGAGCGGACGCTAGAATTATTGCCCAACTCAATTTAGCAATTAATTCTAAACATATGCAGCATTTATTTAACCGTGTTACGATAAATTGTTATAATAATAGAGACTAATAAGACTGTAAACTTCAAAAAATGTACTAGAGAAGTATATATATATATTTTAACAAGTTTGAAGAATGAATATCTTCCATGCTTTAATTTATACTTGTGGGAGGCAAGTAAGATCTATTTAGGGTGTGAAAATCTGTTTGTAGAATTGAACCAACTGTGATGCTAACCTACTTGGATGTCTAGACAATACCACCTATGCAAAACATGTGGAAAAATAAAATTAACTTGAAGTTTTCACGTTTTGTTCTTAGATTTTTTTTTTTTTTAATAATAATAATAATAAAAATAGTTCCTGGCGATTTGGTTGAAAGGCTTCTTTCTACTTGAATCCAAAAATGTTGATAAACTATTTAATTGGCTTCCTTTTGTTTTTACATGTCGATTAATAAGATTGTAAAATCTCCTGCAACTATTGTAAAAGCTTATACAACGTCCAAGACTAGCAAAATTATCATGTTACCAATTGCTAAAGAACCATATTGACCTTGCTCCTGTATGTTTTAAGGATAAAAATTCATTTTTTAAAATTTACTAATTTAAATATTATTCCTTTGATCCATTTGGGGAATTGGAAATTCCAATTTCATATTTCTTGTTAGGATGTTACAAAATAGTGTGGATTTTGAGGAGAGGTGGATTAAAGAAAGGTAGCTCGCTTCTCATCTGGAGTGATGGGGTTGCATTCTAATTCCATAAATTTCAAATCAATAAATTAAATATTAAAGTATAAGTTATGATTTTCAATACCAAATCTTCTCTAGTAAACACTTTCTCTCTCTCTTAAAGGAATTTTCGACAACCACAAACATAAATACATATACACACACAGATATATATATATATATATTTCCATGTCCGTTAGGGAGAAATTATTTCCGATCAACTCTTTAACTTATTGGTTTGAATGGTAGCCGTTTGACTAGTTGATCTGACAAATATGATTGTGTTTGATTGGTTGACCTCGTAAATATGATACTAGTTGCCCATGCACACATGACTACGTTTGACTAATTGATCTGGTAATATGATCTGGTTAAGATATTTAGGGATCGCACATGTTGAGATGTCCAAGCATTTGAATTGATGATCGCAACCACTTGAACAACTACATAAATAAGTTGTTTGCCAAAAGGGTGAGATGTCCAAGCATTTGAATTGATGATCGCAACCACTTGAACAACTACATAAATAAGTTGTTTGCCAAAAGGAAAAGGTACGAGCATTGCCCAGTCCCAAAAACATTAAATTCATTTGTCTCTATCTCCACGATATTAATTGTCAACACTAACTTGACCGTCAGAGGGGCCTAACTCCTCTTCTTGCAGAATACGAAGATGTCTTGGAGTGAGCTATTTCTCCAACTCATATAGGAAGTACTGATAAATGACAAACAAACTCAAAATACCAGAATGTCTACTCTGTCTTTAACTCAAGTTCTTATATGTTTCATCTTATTGATCACAATCAGTAGGTACCCAATGTACCCAAGAAAACCCTTTTTTCTATAGACAAAGCATACCAACAACTTAAGGGCTGGTGCTGTAAATCCTTTTTTCTATTCATTTACTTGTACCTATCAAAAGCCCTGTACTCAACACAATCATAGGCCATTGTGTTTTTTTTTCCTCCAACTAATTCATTCAGCAATTGCACAATTTCAAATGAAATTAACGAACTTACAACAATAAGTTTTCCTGTGTTCTCGTGTCCGTTTGCGATCTTAATTGCAGCTGCACCTGATGGTATCCCAACCCGCAACAGATACTCCCACAGTCATCGCTGAAGAGAAGAAGAAAGCACCCTAACATGACCCGCTATATGAATAACACACACTCTGAGACAAGTATTTATAACTTACATGCAGTCCTTCTTTCAGTGCAAGAAGTTTGCAGTTTCTATGGATTCATCACTTGAAAACTGAAACTAACAAAACATCCATACTAATGCTTGGTTTGAATCTCTAACAACTGATCTCGAGAATTCTGAAAACATAAAACTGTTTTATGAGAACAATAAAAGAGAGTTATCTGAAAATAGTTGGGCTTGTTTGATATCCATATCTGAAAACTGCTATTCAGAACTCCGAAAGCAAAAATCTATTTTCTAGAACAAGAAAAGAGCGTTCTCTAAAAACGGACATTTTTGTAACTGAGTCAACAAAACTGTTTTCAGAAAACTCAACCAAACAATTTTTTGCACAGTTTTCTGAATTTAGTTTTCAAAAAACTAAAAATTGTTTTCAGTAATGCATACCAAGAAGGTCCGACAATTTTATAACTGAGTTTTCTGATAATAGTTTGCAGAAAACTCAACCAAGAAGTCTTTTTGTTATTTTTTGGATGCCTTTCTCACTCTTCCAACAGAAGTACCAAAGAATGAGTCAAGTTCACAAGGATCAATAATATTTTTGTCATTCAAATTAAGTAATTTTATGCAAAGCTAAAGTGGAATTATATACTCTTGAATCTTACTTCTGAATAACTTCATCAAAATATTGAATTCCAAAACATCAGGAACAAAAGCAGCTCCAATTCCTTGGATGTTATGTGGAACTTGGGACATCAGAAATATGTTGATTGTCATGCGAAAATGCCGGAAAAAAATAAAAATTCTAGATAAACTTCAATAGATTAGAAACAAATTGAGGTTTGTACTTGGGTGGTGTTTGGTAGAAGGAGTTGGTGTGAAATATATAGTTTTGGGATGAAATTTGTGGCCCAATCCATGTTTGACAATCTTGGTGTTGGTGCAATAGTGTCAAACCATTGGTACCAAATCCATCATTTTTCACACCATCTCAATAGATGGTTTTGATGGTTTGGTTTGGTTTTCTCACACCAAAACTATTCTTTAACCCAAACCAATTCAATTTGGTGTACCATTGTTTAACCCAAACCAATTCATTTATAATATTATATATATATATATATATATATATATATTCAAAAAATAAAATATTTATGAGAAAATAAAATATTTCAAAAAAATCAAATGAAAAAATATATTTCATAAAAAATAAAATATTTTGGGAAAATAAATATTTCTAGAAAAAATAAAATAAAATATAATAAAAATATATTTATTATTTTTTTAAAAATATACAAATTATATGTATTTTTACTGAAATCTTTTATTTTTTCAAAATATTTTATTTTTTTGAAATATCTTATATTTTTCAGATTGATGGTTCTTTTATGTGCTATGCTACATTTTTTTATGGCAGTAATGATCACATGGGAAGAAGGAGTTTGTGGAAGGAGTTGAGTCATATGTTGGTAAGTGTGATGGGAAACCATCAATTTGTATGGGTGATTTAAATGCTATAAGATTTAAGCATGAGAGAGTGGGTGGTTCTAAAGTTTGGTCTTTTATATTGCAAGAATGTGATGAAGCTCTTAACAAGGCTGAGATAATTGAGTTGAAGTACTCAGGAATTAAAAATACCTGGACAAATGGTCATGTTTATAGTAAAATTGATAGGTGCTTGGTAAATGTTCAGTGGTTGGAAACATTTTCTATTACTGATGTTAATTTTACTCCACATGATGTTTCTGATCATGATATCATCCTCTTGAAGATTCAAATGAGTTCAGTTTCAGTGAAAAGGCCATTTAGGTTTAATAACCTCTTGTCTAAACATGATGATTACATTCCTTTGATTGAAAAAGTTTGGCAGAATTATGTTGAGGCTCTAAAATGTTTGTTTTGGTGTAGAAGATCAAATTAGTAAAGCAAGCTTTAAAGATGTTAAACAAACAGTATTGTAGCAATTTAAGTGACAAGGTTGCTTTAGCCAGAAGAGAGCTCTTGAATGTTCAATAGTTGGTGGACAGTGATCTTGAGAATTCTAAGTTTATTAATAGATAAAGAGTTTGTTTGAACAAGTTCTATGATGTGTCCAATGCTGAAGAATGTTTATACAGGCAAAGATCAAGGGTTCAATGCCTTAAACTGGGGGATCAGAATACTGCATATTTTTATAAAGTCACCACCCAAAGGAAGGCTCAGAACAATTTTTTTATTTTTTATTTCTAGAGATGATGACTCTGTTGTTACTAAGCCTAGTGAATTATCAAGGGAGATAGTTGCTTATTATACTGATTTATTTTCTAAACATACTGATGTTCAGCCTGGGGATCTTAGTACTTTCATCACTCAACCTTTATCTATTGATCAAGTTGGTGTTATGAACAGGGATATCACTGATGAATAAATTAGTAATACTTTCTTTTCTCTTAAAAATGACAAGGCTCCTGGTCCAGATGGGATGAATGCGGGGTTCTGTAAAACTGCCTGGAAAGTGATTGGAAAGGACATAATAGAAGCTATAAAGGATTTTTTCAGTATTGGTTTTCTTTTAAAGGAGATTAATACCACTTCCATTTCTCTTGTGCCCAAAATTGATAATCCTTAGAAGGTGGGAGATTATAGGCCTATCTTAGTCTGTAATGTTATATACAAGTGCATTGCCAAGATGATAGTTAATAGACTTAAACAAGTGTTTGATTCTTGTATTTGTGCTAATCAGTTAGGGTCTGTGCCTGGACGGAATATTGGTGACAACATTCTTTTAGCTCAAGAGATCATGCTTAACTATCACAAGAATGATAGTCATCCTAGAGTGGCTATGAAAATTGACATAAAAAAAGCTTATGACTCTGTATCGTGGAATTTTCTTGACACTGTTTTGATTGGGTTTGGTATTCCAGAGAGGGTTAGAGGCTGGATAAGTGCTTGCTTTAAATATCCTAAAGTTTCTATTAATATTAATGGCGCCTTAGAAGGATTTTTTTCCAAGTTGTAGAGGTCTGAGACAAGGAGACCATATGTCTCCTTACCTCTTTGTGATGTCTATGGAAGTCTTGTCTGGTTTATTGAATAAAATTGAACCTGGTGAGAATTTTGGTTTTCATTGGAGATGTAGAAGGAAAACCATCAATCACTTGATGTTTGCAGATGATTTACTCCTATTTTGCATGGGAAATTATAGATCAGTGGATACTATCCTTCTGGTTATAGACCATTTCTCTAAAATGTCAGGTTTGTGTCCAAATCCTTCTAAAAGTATGTTTTTTTTTTCCTGCTGGGGTGGATGATCAAGTGTTGAATGACATTCTATTAAGATCCAATTTCAATTTGGGAGTTCTGCGAATCAAATATCTTGGAGTTCCTTTGTTGTTTGGACGCTTAAAGGCTGTTCATTGCAGTGATCTGGTTAATAAGATTACTAGAAGAGTTAGTTCTTGGAACTATAGATATTTGTCTTTTGCAGGTAGACTGCAGTTGATCAATGCAGTCTTAGTTTATGTTCAAGTCTATTGGTGTTCAACATTTATTATGCCTAAAGTTGTTATGAAAGATCTATCTGCCTTTATGAGGAAATTTCTGTGGAAGGGTCTTGATTTAAAGAGTGGGGGAGAAAAAGTCAGTTAGGATATGATTTGTCTACCTAAAGATAAAGGTGGATTAGGTCTCAAAAACCCGATTGATTGGAATGTTGCTGCCATAGGAAAGCAATTCTGGAATGTTTTCGAACCTTCACCTTCTAATTTGTGGAGTAAATGGGTAAGGTTAGATCTGATAAACGATATAAATTTTTGGTTAGTAAAGATATCTTCCAACCGTTCTTGGACCTGGAGGAAGTTCTTGGGGCTTAGAGACAAGTTCAGAGGCAATTTTATCTATAAAGTGGGAGATGGCAGTCATATCTCCTTATGGAATGATGCTTGGTTATATGAAACCTTAATTATTGAAGCTCTTAGGGATAGAGTGGCTTATGATGCTGGAAGAAATGCAAAACTTGCAGTTATAATTGAAATTGAGTGGCTTATGATGCTGGAAGAAATGCAAAACTTGCAGTTATAATTGAAATTACCTAAGGGAAGGAGGAGGGGGGGGGGGGGGGGGGGGGGGGGGGGGGGGAATAGGCTTTTAAAGAATTAATTGAAAAATTAAAATATTAATTACGGAATAGTCAATTTTAATTCAATTAGATCACAATATAAACCACGCAATAATAAATATAAGTGTAGAAAATAAATCATAGATGACACCAATATTTTTATGTGGAAAAACCTTGGAAAAACTCAAAGTAAAAAATCACAGATAAGCTCGGGTATCGATGCACTATGAATCAGAAGTATAAGACTCTATGAAGTTTTAGACTTACAAATCACTCATGATCTGCCTTTCTCCACTCGATGTCTGAAAGTCTTGAATCACTTGCGCTCCACGAAGCTCTCGCTCCGATCTCCGTACTCTGACGGCTCCACTTCTCAACGGATCGAATACTCATGAATCTTCCTACTTCGATAAAGGTGGTGTGATGATTTTTCAGCAACTAGATCATCCAATTGTGCATAACGATCTTCGGTATAGAATCACAATTGAAAAAACTCAAACAAAGAGAGAATTATAAAATATATAATCACTCAATAATTTTATCACTCTATATATATCTGTAGAAGAATATGAATATGTAGAAGAATTGCAGAGATCTCACAAAAGTCACACCCTTCTCTTAGGTTTAACTCATATATATAGAGAAGAGTCTTCAATTAATGGTAAAAATCCTTTTCAAATCAGGATTCGTATTTTCACCATTTAAGTCTTCCAAATATAAATAAATTTATCAATGATAGTCCAATATACCAATAATAACTTCAAATTATGTCCCAAAGTGGTTAGGAGTTGATTGCATATCAATTTAATATATCCCAAAAATAAATCTGCGCAACTACTTACTGAGTACTCGGTGAACATGTATGCATGCGCAAGTGAGCGCAAGTTCGTAAAATGTTTAGGTGGAAAATACACTTTTGCACAAACGGCCGCAAGTTTACACCTTACCAAGTACTCGGTAACACTCCCACCGAGTACTCGGTGAAACAGTAATAATCATTTCAAATATTTCTCTGAAATCTTTGCTTCTTTGAACTGCCGCTTCCAACCGTTGTTCCACTGAATATCCTTTGTATTTTTGCCACTTTGTACACACATTTAACACTTAACAACCCAATCTAAAACATAAAACTCTCAAGTCGGTTTTTGATCAGAATAATGCCATTACATAAATAAATGTTCTAACAATTTTTCTCTTGGCATTTCTGAGACAAAACCATGTTTTACAAATATATCCTGACAATAAAATAAAATCTATGCCTATGAACACACACCGACAAACATAAACATAGAATTTTCTTTTGATCTCATGATGATCTACGAATCCTTCAATCACAACACTTAAACAAACTTACCTGTGAAAAGGAAGTGTGAAAAGGAAGTGTGATTAGTAGGAATAATCAATATTAAATGATCATAAACAAAACAATGAATTTATCAACATGAAATATAATGATCATTAATCAATAACAAATAATTCTCCCCCTTAATTAAATTCTTCTCCCCATACCAAAATAATCACTCCCCCTTACTAAAAACTTCTCCCCCTTTTTAACTATTTCTCCCCTTTTTTTGTAACTGAAATGACAAGGAATTAAAAAAATAATCAAAATAATTGAAGGAGAAGACACAAAGTGTAAACATTGGGAAAAATATACGGGAATACCATAGATCTGAGCAAAGTTTATATTAAGTCATAGAACTCTAAAGAATATATCCAGATTCTCGGGTAATAAAAATCTCTACAATGCATGAACTTAATTCTAATGCATGAATGCAAAATGCTCAATAATAAAAATATTTTTGTTCTTATAAACATGTGAGCAAGGCAGTAGAGACAATTTAGCTAATCATTAACACATCATATTCGCATATTTGACTTAGCTATTATACACACAGTAGTGAAGAAAATTAGTACACATACCTTGCAGTTATAAGCAGTCACGAAACAGGCTTTATATAGTCTTTGCATATATGAAAATATTCAGGTGCAAGTAAACAACTAAGATGAAAGCAATACGTAATAATTCTAATAATCTCCTCACTAACTGTGATGATACTTCGATCCAAAATCTAAACTAGAAGTCAAATCTTTAACTCGGACCTTATTGCATTTAAATGTCTCACAATTTAATCTTTTGCACCTTTTCACTTTATCCCTTTTTGTCTTTCTAAGCTCCAGGATTTTCAATGAGGATTTTTAGTCCCGACCAACTGGGCCCGAGCTTCTTCCTTGGGATTTATGCTCATTAGTTTTCTCCCATTTTTAAGCGAACACTTTGCTACTTTGTGGTAGGAGGCCCGGTTACTCATATCGAAGAACTACTTTTTACATTTTTTATTTTTTCATATATTTCATTATTTCTTCTTTCAACATCACCCCAACATTCAAAATCATGCAAAAGGTATTCAAAAACATCGATCAATCTAGCATAGCTCATGAACCTACATATCACTTCGGGTTAAATGAGAAAGACTAAAAGTTTCAGCAAGTATTCCAATAATCTCCGAATTAAAACAAATACCCAAGTTTAATGAGTTCTAAAAATAATATGTAAACATGTCAAGTGAATAACTCATATCCTCAGGTCAGACTAACAACTCCAATTCCCATAAGCATAATAAGAAAAGTAAATATGAGAATATAGTGAAATATGATAACCATTTGTATCCTTTGCCAAGCTCAACATGCTAAGAAATTTATTTTATAATTTTTATGATTTTTGTCATAATGATGCATGCATGAATAATCATAATAGTAGCAAAACATGATGCACGTATAATGATAAACAAAATAAAAAAATGCAGTATAATTAAAAATGCATGATAATGTATCAATTCTAGGATAAAAGATGATGCAAGATATTCCTAGAATGATACATATGAAGACATCTATTCTAATAAAATATACCACTAGATTTCTTAAGACTCGCATGCTTTTAAAAATCTAATGGTTTTACAGAGATGTTTGTCAACTGAGAATCTATGGATATAAACTGAAGGTCTTTCTCATAATAAAGTTTAGGAAAAATGCAATAACGATTATCGGATGTACGTAGACCTTCCATAACACAATTTCCAACATAATAAATAATAGAACATTTATCGGAAGTGAAATTGACATTATGGTTATTATCGCATATTTGGCTAATGCTAAGCAAATTAGCCTTTAGGCCCTTAACATAATAAACATCTTCTAATCTAGGTAGACCAGAAGCAATAATTGTGCTATTTCCTAAAACTTTAGATTTTTTTCCATTACTAAAAGTAGTAGTTCCTACATTACTTACCGTGAAATCACCAAACAATGACTTATTTCCAGTCATGGGCCTAGATCATCCACTATCAAAACACCATGAACTAGAATCACATGCTCTTAGGGTAGTATTGGCAACAAAACAATGCAGCTCACATTTCTTAACCCATGTTTGTCTAATTTTAGGTGTTCTACTTGCCAAATTAGATAAATTCTTTATCTTTTCACTCAAAACCCTAATTTGATCTTCAACATTGGGTCTTCTTCGAGTTCTTTGATTTGTTCTTGAATTTAAATTTCTTCTTCTTAATTTGAAGCACATGGGTCGAATATGACATTTCACACCACAATGATGACATATAGGAACAAACCTTTGAAAACTATTATCAAATTTTTTATGATACTTTGAGATAAAGGGAGATTTACTCTCAACGGGTTTTCTAACATAAGATTGGAAATTAGAATTCTTCCTAACAGGAGGACTATTTTTTATATTAGAATTACCTTGAGAAAAACTAGAAGCTACTAGAGAAGCTCTAACAAAGGTAGTTTTGGGAATGACATTTGAATTATTTGTTGTTCCTACGAATCCTAATCCTTTAGTGTTTCCCACAGATTTACCTACACTTAACATATGGTTAAGCTTAAGGGTTATACTAGACCATTTATAAATAGTTGAGTTATCATCCTTCAACTCCTTTTCCAAAACCTAAATTATCGTAGATTTCTCAATCATATCAGATCTTAGAGTGACTAATTCCTTATTTAAATCATTTGCACTCTTCAAAGCCTGCGTCATTTCTTTTTCAGACTTAATCAATTCTTCAGACCATTGAGCTCTTTGTATCTGAAGTTGATTTAGGGAAAATGTAGTATTGGTTAAATCTTCTTTTAAGGATCGTCTTTCCTTGTCAACACTTTTAAGTTTAACTATACATTTTGAGAATTATTTACTACGATGTATAGATGTTCTTAAAGTTTATTGTAAGCATCTTCATACGAATCCCCACGATCTTCATTATCCTCAAAATCTTCATCCCCAGACTTTGTCCATCTTATAACAACTTCTTCAAACTCCTTACTTTGAGCTGCAAGTGCAATAAAATCCTTATACGTATCATCCAAATCACTAGCTGTATCATCATCAGATCCATCATCCCAAGTGATAGCTAGACCTTTGGATCTTTTTACCTTATTAGCACACTCTGTAGCTATGTGACCAAAACTTTAACACTCAAAACATTTAGGTTTCTTCTTCTTAGGGTCAAACTTGTCATTCTGATTTTGGACTTTATTTTTATTTTTAAAAATTATATGATTTATCTCAAAATTTTTGTCCTTTAATCATTTCTTGACAATAAGAAGATTTTAAAAACTTATAAAACTTTTTCATGATCATGTCAACTTGTCTTGAACCACTATCACCTTCCTCATTAGACTCAATAGGATCCTCCTGGTAAGAACATTTATAGTATTATTTGTGTTTGGCATGTTTTAGACAAAAACCATATTGAGTGAATTGTCATGTTGAGAGTTTTGTGTATTTGCAATTGAGTTGTTAGTATTTCGTTTCTATCTCGAGAAAGAAGTCAAGGAATGTGTCAAAGAAAAAAAGCTACCGAAGGGAAAAATCGTCATTTCCAGACATCATCACTTCATCGGAGGGCAAAAAGTTCATTTCCAGACAGTATGACTTCAACCAAAAGCATCGGGAGTTCGAGATTACCAGTCTAGCTCAAATATGAAAAAACTGTAAAAGATGCAACATACCTACGTTGGTAGAGGCCGAAACATGACAAATTGGCTCTGACCTACGCTGTGGTTTTTGAGCTGGGAGGGGACCCTACGGCCAAACGTAGGTCCCAAGCATAGGTCCCAATGCTCGGTCACATGATCACTTGTTATGTAGGATTTGTTTCGGGGTGCTTTTGGATTTTTCCAGTTTGGTCCCTACTTCGAGTTTTTAAGTGATTGACGACTTCAGACCTCTATGTATTGGCGTATACACATATTTACATCAGATTTTAGAGGATTTATCAAGGTATTGTGAAATTACGTAAGAGGGCAAGGTTAGGGTTTTCTATGACTTGGTCAATAAATACCAAGGTTCTACAAGAGAAGAGGCTACAGTTTTTTATGATAATTTTTGAAGAGGGTTTTTGGTGAGAGCTCTACAATATTCTATCATTCTTATTCTTCAACAGAGTGATACACATAGAGAGGTGATTATTGAGTGATCATACATATTGGTGTTCTCTCTTGTGTTGGATTTCTCTAATCGTGCCTCTACACCGAGGTTCTCTACGCATGATTGGATGAGTGATTGATGAAAAATCATCACACCATCCATTGCAATGAGGTTGCTTTGATCCATCCGAGTACAGAGCGATTCGAGGATTTCAGACCGCGAGTAGAGAAAGGTAAATCAAGTGTGATTTATGAGTTTCTCATAGTGTCTCACGGAGCAAGCGTGCTTCGTGAAGTACGAGTGATTCTAGGGTTTCAGACCGCGAGTAGAGGAAGGCATATCAGGAGTGATTGTAAGTCTAAAACTCTCATAGATTCTATAATTATTGATTCATAGTGCATCGGTACCTCAGTGTACCCGTGATTTTTTCCTTGGAACGTTTCCTTGGTTTTTTCACATATAATTCTCTCTGTCGTCTCTTGCTTTATTTTCTGCACTATATTAATGTTTGCTTGATATTACTTGAATGATGTGATTTGAGAATTAGGGTTTTGTGATTGGATTAAACTTGACTTTTCCGTAATTAAATATTAATTTGTCAATAAATCCACAAAACGCCTATTCACCCATCCTCTAGGCTATTTTCACCATCGTCTAGGTAATTTTACTCCTTAGTGGTTTTAAAAGCTATGCTTTTTTCTTTAGTGCCGCTAAACCTCTTAGGGGGACTTTTGAACATCTCCATCTCATAAGATTTTTGATTTTCAGCTAATTCTTGAAGTTTAATTTCTTTAAGACTCAAAACTTCCGAGATGACAGTAACTTTAGATCTAAAACATTCAAGGAGAGACCTAATAATCTTTTTCACTATAGTAGTCTCAGGTATAGGTTTTCCTAGATTATGACAACTCGTTACTATATCGGTTAGTTTATCCTCGAAGTCAACAAAAATGTCATCCTCTTTCTATTTAAGCTGTTCAAATTTAGAATTTAATATTTGGATTTTCAAATCTTTAACTTTTGAAGTCCCTTCATGAGTTACTTGAAGAATATCCCAAGCTTCTTTGGCATTTACGCACGTAGCAATTCTTTTAAAGTCACTAGAGGTAATGGCATTGTTTAAAGCATTCAGTGCTTTAGAGTTCCAATTAGAACTATTTGTTTCAGTAGTAGTCCACTCGTTAGCCGGTTTTAATTTAGATTTATTAGTAGTTGCGTCTATCACAGTGGGAGGTGAATACCCTATTTCTATAGCAAGCCTACTCTTTCATTAAGAGATTTCAAGAATGTTTTCATCCTAGCTTTCCAAGTCGTATAATTAGAGCCATCAAACAAAGGGGACGTTGATACGGAACCTCCTTCACGAGGTAAGTCCATCTTCTAAGTTCAAGATCTAACCCTAGGTCGTTAACCTAAATCAGGGCAAACCTTGCTCTGATACCAATTGAAATTACCTATAAGATGGTGAACTAAGCCTAGGGGGGGTGAATAGGCTTTTAAAGAATTAATTGACAAATTAAAATATTAATTGCAGAATAGTCAATTTTAATTCAATTCGATTACAATATAAACCACACAATAATAAATATAAGTGCAGAAAATAAATCAGAGACGACACCAATATTTTTTACGTGAAAAAACCTTGGAAATACTCTAAGTAAAAAATCACGGATATGCTCGGGTATCAATACACTATGAATCAAGAATTACAAGACTCGATGAATTTTTAGACTTACAAATCACTTATGATTTACCTTTCTCCACTCGATGTCTGAAAGTCTTGAATCACTCGCGCTCCATGAAGCACTCCGATCTTCGTACTCTGACGACTCCACTTCTCAACGGATCAAATACTCACGAAGCCTCCTGCTTTGATAAAGGTGGTGTGATGATTTTTCAGTAACTAGATCATCCAATTGTGCATAACGATCTTCGGTGTAGAAGCACAATTGGAAAAACTCAAACCAAAAGAGAACTAGAAAATATGTAATCACTCAATAATTTTTTCTCTATATATCTCTATAGAAGAATATGAATCTGTAGAAGAATTGCAGAGATCTCACAAAATCCACACCCTTCTCTCATATATATAAAGAAGAATCTTCAATTAATGGTAAGAATCCTTTTCCAATCTGGATTTGTATTTTCACCATTTAAGTATTCCAAATATAAATAAATATATCAATGATAGTCCAATATACCAATAATAAATTCAAATCATGTCTCAAAGTGGTTAGGAGTTTATTGCATATCAATTTAATATCTCCCAAAAATAAATTTGCGCAACTGCTTACCGAGTACTCGGTGAACATGTATGTGTGCGCAAATGAGCGCAAGTTCACAGAATGTTATGGTGGAAAATACACTTTTGCGCAAATGGCCGTAAGTTCGCACCTTATAGAGTACTCGGGGGAACAATAACAATCATTTCGAATATTTTTTTGAAATCTTTGTTTCTTTGCACTGCCGCTTCCAACCGTTGTTCCAATGAATATCCTTTGTATCTTCACCACTTTGTACACACATTTAACACTTAACAACCCAATCTAAAACACAAAACTCTCAAGTTGGTTTTCGATTAGAATAATGTCATTACATAAATAAATGTTCTTCTAATAATTAATGGAAATTGTTGGATACCTCTGTAACTACTTGAATCCCCAAAGACTTCCAAACCGAAACTCGGGAGAATCGGAACGTTACTAACATCGCGGAATTTAACGAAAATCCGGTAGAGTTCCATTTGTAAATGGAACCCCCGGTTGACACAACCACGATAAATAAATACCCTGCCAATAAATGATAACAAAAGAATAATATCCCAACATTCCATAGTGATACCAGGGCCGGAGTAGCATAAATGGAACCACCGTTACCTCTACACAACCTTCCAAAATCCACAAACTCGAATTTTATAAAATGATTAGTTAGGGGTACAATGTCGCACTCTCAGTGCCAAAAGAATATATATAATATCACAACTCGGCTAACAAGCTAATCGTAAAAGAATAATCATACATATCCAAAATAAAATTATACGCATAAGTAAAAGAGTGATACAAGGGAAGGGACCGAGTCCTCATAACTACCATCGCCTGCACACCGCTCGTAACTAGCTCTAGAGCTGAAAATGATAAATAATGGGTGAGTAAAATATACTAAGTAGGGAAACCCTGACCACCTAGACCCTGGACTATAATGTCGTACCAACCTACCCGGTGATACTTTCGAACTCTAACTCTAATCACTTGTCTCACCAGGGCACATATGCCCATCCGAGACCCCCAATAAAACTCACCACATACCCCGATCGATATATGAACTGCTCATACTCAACCGCTACTTCCAAGATTTAAACTGTACCAAACGACAACCGAATCATCCTAGGAATACTCCAAGAGAGGAAAACAACTCTAATCATGATCTAAACACGCAAAACTTGACCTAGTGGATTGCCAACTGCCCTGCGTGAAGCTAATACCTACTGTACCATGAAAATAAACATTTCAAACCGTGCACAAACCGCACATGATTTCAACCAGTGAAGTGATCACTACCATGCACAACGCATGAAACCTATGAGGTCTGAGAAAGAAGATAACTACCAGGTATATAGCACACAACCGTGAGAACTAAGCTCACCATCCTCGAGCAATGATGATCTACCCATGTATTACCGTACAAAACCCTAGGACACCCCGTGACTGTGAATCCACGCCACAATCCCTAATCTTAGAAGAACCCACTACGGGACTTCAAATCCACCATTTTCACATCAGTGAATCAACAATCAGTTAACCGAGTCCAAATCCCACTATTCATGAACATCTCTCATCCTAACTCGAACCCACAAATGTAAGCCAGACGAAGATAATAGCCAACCTTCGACCCACCGCACCTAACCCAGGGGAAACACTACTACCACCCCCTTAATCCTAGCTAACTATCATTCCATACTAAGCCCGAGACTTGACTCAAGAGCCAAGCTAACATAAAATCACACCTCAGGACCTTGACCCATCTCCTTAGGAATCACTACCACCGCACTATAGTATCACGTGCCATGACCCTACAGCTTCTCGAACACTCCGATACAACACTGACTCATCCAGAATCCCCATAGTCTACTACACTGGTTACCAAGACTAATTCCACGTGCCCTACCTGTAAAATAGTTGGAAAAGAAACATGCTAAATACATATACATTTAACTCCGGTACTTAACCGAATAAAATGGGTCAACTCTGAGTGATCCATACAACTTCCCAGGTTCATACTTGCCTCCCTACCTACCATCTAGGTGGTTTAACGGTCCACGTGAGTAACAATCAACCTGTATAACAGGTATGTATATAGAACTAAGCTAAATGTGGTCATTATGACACCTACTAATGTCTTAGGCCAGTACTACACCTAATCCATCACCGGACTAGAATCTCCAAGCTTCAATATCCTAAGAATATCCTTGCAATAAGATAACACTGAGTACAATATATCCATGCCTGATGGAAATAGTCATATAACCAGATACAATATATCCATGACACATATAAGTCAACACATATATCAGCATCAATTAACCATGTAGGTATCACGTAAACACATAGCCATCTCAAATATGCCTTGAAATGTCATGAATACCGTGCATGCCTATCATCTGCCACGCACTCTCAATCCCAGCCCTATACCACATAGTGGATACGAGTGCTCTGCCCCCGCACGACAGAGTGGATATGAGTAATCAGGCAAGATATAGCCCCTTCACCATATCGGTAATTAACACCATGCTCACCAAAGCGTGCACGAGTGTTCTGCCCCCGCACCATAGAGTAGATATGAGTAATTAGCATCGTGCTCGCTGAAATGCACACAAGTACTTTGCCCCCACGTTTGCTGACGCGCACACGAGTAGTCACCCAGGATGGCCCAGCTCCGAACTCCTGAGTGATCTGCCAGGATGGCCCAACTCCGAAATCCTATAGGCCATTATTCACTGGTCACTACTCTGTCGGTACACGAATACCGTCTGGCTAAGTGAAACCACCCTCTCTTGGGTCTGATTACATGAACATGTCAATGCATACATGAACATGCCCATGAGTCACATCATGCCTACTCTAGCAGAGTATACATGTTGACGAAAACCTTTAAATTACTATCATGTCTTCATATATTACATACACTCAATAATAATTACGTAATTTCACAGAGACTCACAGAAATTCACAGAAAATCACCTAAGCAATTTATTATCATAAATAATTTCGTAAAGTATGAATTTAATCATTTAAACGCCCTTCCACCGAACACGTAATTTTAATAAATTAAAGTAAGCTTAAATATTTATAAATTAAGTCTTCCATGTTCAATTTTTATCAATGACCGTTTCGTGGATTTAAATTTGATTTTAAGCCTTTTGAAATTAATTTATGACTCAAGAACCTGCAAGTCGAGAACGGGATAAGTCACCCTACACTTATGCCCAATTCCGATTAAATATTGGAATCTCTAGTATACACTAATCAAATTCAGTTTTGATTAATTATTGGAACCCACCCTAATTGTCACCACTTGCTACACCGATTTGTTATCCACCCGATTTTGTTAGTTATGAAATTTCATAATAGCATCCATCATTTAATTCAGTTATATATCAATAATTTAGTAAATACTAATTAACTCATTTATGATCATTTATCAATTTTTTGTTAACAATTTACAATTAAACTATTCCCGAAAATTCTATAAATCGTAATAATCACCAATTATGCAATTTTGAATAATTATCAGAATTTAAATGATACACACCCATGAAATCGAATTCAAAAATAAACAAAAGTCCCCCAACCTCAAGATGCGTGCCACAACCCGGTCCTGAACACGTCCACGCCCGAAAGTGGGGCTTAACGACAAAAGTTGTCCGAATTAATTTTTGTTTAGACTTAAACGTCCGCCTTACCGACCTATTCAACATATATAAAGCCCATTAGCACCTAATGAACGAAATGGAACAAATCTAAAAAAATTGACGAAAGTTCTTTACTAAAATCTAAAATTCCCGCCAAACCATTTAACAAAATCGCACCAAATTTTAGTATGTTGTACACGACATCAAGACCCATCTTTCCTCTAAATATTGCGACGATTAAAGCACTGATCACCGCCGAGTTAACCCAACTGGATCCGGTAGAAAATGACACTGGCCATCATCACACGCTGCTGCGCCGACCACCGCGTGCCATCCACCTGTTTGTGATATCGTCGCCAACAACCACCACCATTGCTTGACCCTCTAGTCATTGACGACCACAACCCAGGTCATGTTGCAACACCGATGGCATCTCTCTCTGATCACGCGATCCTTCTCCAACCACCTACTTCTCCTGCTCGCGTCGCCAACCATGGCTGTTGCCACCAGGTTGCCATCGAGGAACAACTGTCGTTGCCAGATCCGGTGACCCTAACCCTAGTTAGGTTTCTAAGTCAAATCCAAATGTAAACGCGAAAAATTTATAAGTAAAATACCAAGAATAACCCACGACATCATGAACAAGTGACGTCACAACCGAAATTAAATCGAAAAGAATTTTAGGAAAAAGGGAAAATAATACCGAGTGTTACAACCTCCTGGTATCAGAAGAAATGCTAGAGCAGTGTCTCTGAATCTTATGCAGCCGATGAATGATATTTTGAAGAAAGAACCCCCTGATCCTTCTATAAATGACCATTTATGTTGGAAGCATTCTAATAAGCATTATACTATCAAAGCAGGTTGAGAGTGGTTAAGAAAGAAAGCTGGGAAAGTTACTTGGAACGGTTCTATATGGTTTCCAAACTCTATACCAAGACATTCGTTTATTTTATGGACTGTGGTTCTCAATAGACTGTACACTAAAGAGAGAATCCTCCATTTTGGTCTTATTCATGAAGCTAAATGTTGTTTTTGCCAATTAGCACTAGAAAACAAGGATCATTTGTTCTTGAACTGTAAGTTCTCTATGCTGATATGGAATGATGTTGCATATAGAGTTGGTTGTCTTGTTGCAGGTAAAAATTAGTCTGATATTCTTCAATGGTGTAGTGTAAAATTCAATCAAAGATCTTTAAAAGCTTATATGGTGAAACTCTATTTTGCGTCTGCTGTTTATTTGATATGGAAAGAAAGGAATAGTAAGTTGTTTGCTTCTGAGTCTAGAACTGTGTTAGTGGAGGCGTGTGGCCTCTTAGGCCACATGTGTGTAATAAGACCAATAGGTCCTAATAGGGTCTTTTTTATGGTGTAACCTAATTTATCATTATAAATTAAGAGTCTCTTTACCTTGAGAGACTACGGCTTATTCTAAACAACATGTTATCAGAGGCAAATACCGAAGTTTGAAAAAATCTTTCCTCATAAAACCCTAATCCTAATCACTATCCTCCATTCCTAACCTGTAACAACCCATATTATTTTCCCAATTTTCTGGAATTATTTTTTGATTTAATTTCGGTTGTGATGTCATTTGTTCATGACATCATGGTTATTCTTAATGTTTCACATGTAAATTTTTCGCATTTATGTCTTGATATGACGGGATGACGTGACCATTGACTTGTTGACTACTTCGTGGATTGTCGTTGGCGATTACGAGAATTGACGGTGAGTTTAATGTTTCGAACTGGTGAAACATTGACGTGAGTTCTGGATTCGACAGCACGACTTTGCGATTGTCTCTTTGGTGACTTCGGGGGGTTTCTTTCATGATTACGTTACTTGAGCTGATGTTTTATGTTTCGGACGTGGCTAAAGGTTTACGTGGGTTTTAGTGCCGATTACGTGGATTCATTTAAACGCTGGACGTTTAGCTTTTAGCGCTTCGACTGGGTGACGGTACGTTTTGTTGATCGACTCAGCTGTTTGAGTTCGGCACTTTAGTGCTTTAGGGGTTCGATGTTTTGTTTTCCCTTATAATGGGATTAATGTGTGCTTTATTTGATTGACGTACTCTGTGTTTGTACGTATGTGCTTCTATGTATTGTTTGATTTGTGTGCTTAGAGGTATTTGTATTACCTTGTTCGTTTTTCGTGCTTATATGTATGTGATACGTGTTAGTGGATTTATTTGGGTTGATGTGGTTTTATTTGATTACTGTTCGAATAAGTTACGTGCCTTAGTTGTTTGGATTAGTGACGACTCCGGTGATTCGGTAGTTAAGTCTCATATCGAAGTATTTAATCTGACTGTTATTATTGATTAGCTATCATTAGAGTTTACGGGGAGCGTGTAATATAAATCGCTAGACGATTAGTGATTTAATTTGGTTTATATAAATATTCAGACCCGATTTTGTAACCGAGTTATGAGTTTCGAACCCCGACGTATTTACTAAGGCTTATATTATCTATTTTGTGTCCCGTGTATTTTATAGGTTCACGCGTTATTATTTTTCTGTTTCCAGTATATATTCGGAAATTTTTCCACATTATTATTATTTCATAAGTTTAAGGAAAATTGAATTCTTATTATGATTAATTACGAAAAGGGAGATTTGATAAAGAAGCGGAATTAGTTTTAATTAAAGACCATTCGAGGATCACAAGTGTATTTATCTATATATATATATATATATATATGGATACATGAGGGTTATTATGTGATTATGAAAAATGGAAAAGTCACTTGTGCAATTATGGATAAAGCAAGAGTTGCTTTGGTAATTAGCCTAAATATATATACACGTGTATGGCTGTGGAGATTGAGAGATGAAGACCGAATCTGCACCTTCTTCTTTTATTCTTCTCCATCTCTCCTTCACGCAGCAGATTAGCAGTCCTTTCCTACCTTCTTTTCATCGTCGATTGATACGTGTGTATGCGTGAAAGGGGAGTTGTAGACGAGAGAAAGAGAGAGAGGCGGAGCCCTGAGGGAGGTCGACGCAACAACCACGATGATTACCATGGCTGGTGATGATGGTGGGTCTGGCAAAACAAGGTGGTGGCTCGCGATGAAGCCGTACTTTGCGATCCAGAGAGAGAGTTGGGGCTGCGCTATGTGCGATATGGAGCTGGGATTTGCTGAAATTCAGAGACGACCATGGCGTTTGTCAGCGATGGTGTCGCGAGCAAATAGACAGCAACGACGGCGGTAGCTCGGAGAGGCGGTGACACCGCGAATAGGAGTTTGCGCAGAGGTGACGCGCAACAGGGGCGTTTTGGCCGGAACTTCGACCGGCGATTTGGTCTGCTTCCCGATGTCAGTTTAGGCTGAAATTTTGAGGAAAGCTTCGTCTCGAGGCTAGGTACGACATACTAAAATTTCGTAATTTTCCGTTTAGCGGTTTATCCGTAAATTTGATTTATAGATTCGAATTTTTATTTGGGTTATATTAGATTTATTCAAAATTATTAACCAATTGCTAATGGGCTTCGTATATATCGTATAGGTTGTCGAGACAAATGTTTTGATTTATTCAAAATAATTTTTGGATGACTTTGGTCGGCGGGCTCTGTATTCGGGCGTCGACACTGTTCACGGTGGGACAGTTCGGGACTGCTTGTAAGCGAATAAAATAGGTGAGAATTTACATATATATATTTTTATATATAGGCATATCTGACACTCACTAATAGTGCGTAGAAAATGTTAATATATCTCCGTTGTATGTTTATGGGTAGATAAAAATGTTTAATTAAATTTTTAGTGATAGACGAAAATTTAGGAATTTTATAAAATTTATAGAATACCCATAAATGGATTAAATGATGTCGGAGTTGGAAATTCCTTCGGAGAAATTAAGTAAATTATTTCTCGGATTTAAAATAATTATAAACCTATTTAAATTAAATCGATATAGGCGGTTTAGTATCCCCTTGAGCTCGGAATAAGTTTATAGAAAGTGTATGTGGACGTAGATCCGGTTAATAAGTTTTCCCCTGTTGTTTCTATTTTATTGAAATTAAAAATAAGTTAGGGGATTCACGTGAACGGGGGACGTTAAAATTTAGACCTGATTTTAGTTCCCTTGTTGTTGATTTTCTCGTAAATTATAAAGAAATTAAATTGCGAATGGATATATTTTGGAGATAAATGGAAGTGATTTACTGTATAATTTAAATTTTGAAGCATGATTTGTATGTGGTTGCTTGGCTTTTATGCCGTTTTATTAAGTATATTAAATTCATGTAGAGGCATTTTGCATTCATACATCACTGTAGTATATATACTGACCAGTGGGTGACTGGCACCCTGGGAGTTAATATTTCTCGAATCCTCAGATTTTGGGAGTGAGGACATATGTCTCACTTGTCGGTACCTGACGGACTTGTGGTCTCCATACCTTATTTGGCGACGCTCACCCTTCCTGGTTTGGGCCTGTTAACCCCATAAGTGATCGGGTTGAGATTCCTGGTTATTTGTTTGACCCTCATATAGACAGGGTTGCATTTGAGTTGTATTTGCATGGTTATGAGCATTGGCATTGCATGGATATTGCTGTTGAGATTATCTGTTATTATTGCTTATTGATATTGAGTAGGTTATGTCTGAATTTTAATTAGAGATTTGTATTACTCTCTTGGGCACTAGGGCGCGGTGTTTGTGATTGATATTTTACCCGTGGTTAAATTACAAATTAAATTGTGAATTTTCCTAGTGTAAAGGAAACCCTTGAAAACTTAAAGTTAAAAGTTGAAAAGTGAAAGTGACCTTGGGGCGTAAAGGTTCCGCGTATGTTAGGCTCTAGTTGAGCTGGGTAGCAATATATTGGGACTTAGTCAAAATTGTGATCTTGGCCACATAGGCCTTTGTGATTGGTGATTAGTATTATCACAGGATGATTGATAGACCTCTCCGGTAGTGTGGAGTATTGTTCGAATAAGGGATGGATAAAGCTTATCAGTTTGACCCTATTCCCTTGGCTTTTGAAATTTTGAGCTTATCGCTCATTCTTCCACTTTGACAGTGTATGAGTTGTAGATGGTTCTTTGCCGTGTTTATTGAAAATATCTTTCCGTAAGTACTCTCGTGAGGTTAGTGATTTCAGGGCATGGTTTGTCCCGTTCTTGAAACCTCGGTTATGGTTCGAATCTTCGGAGTCAAATATTCAAAGTTTTGAAAACTTAAAACTTGAGGATTTTATAAAAACGTATTCTTCGTTTACCCCGAGACTTGTTAACTATTTTTGGAAGACAGAAGTTTAAATACTTGTTTTATAAAATATGTTTTAAATTCTTATTACCGGAAGTATCGGTAGAAATCCGTTTTTGAAAGAAATTTCAGAAAATTTCATTTGAAATTGTTTTGTAAAATCGGTGAATTAGGACACGGGTTGCCCCATGTTCTAAAAATCTCGATGTTATTTCTGAGATCTCGGCATTGTTAGAGGTTGATAAATCCAGGTTTCTCCTAGCTTGTTGTCTGGAGTTCCTTCCTGTGCCCGGTTTTGTTTGGGAATTCTTTTAGAATTATTTTTATAAATTTTTAAATAAATGTTAAAGGTCTTAGGACCAGATTTGAAAGAAGTTTGAAAGTGATTTTAAAATGGTTGTCAGTTTGAACTCTAGTAGTTCTTCTTTCTCCTATTGTTATTCCTTGGGTTTGAGCCCGGACTTGTGTTGTTGAGTTACGCACACCTAGTGTGATTCTTATTATTTTGGTTGGGTTTGGAGATGTTGGAACCAAATAAGATTTGACCGGGACTTAACTTTTTCTTAAAAATTGGTTGAATCCTTCGGGGTTTAACGTTTTTCTTTAAAAACCCGAGGACCATGATATCTGTTTGGGACTAAACGACTCCACTACCCCTTTCTAGTGCCTAGATAGGCAGTGTGAGTTAGAGATAGTTCGGTTGGTTACCGAATCCGGTGTGGAGATAGTACCTTCCCTTTTTATGTTTTTTCGAGTGAACGAGGTGGTTCACTGGTTATTGTAAGTAGAAGAATGGTTATGATGATTTACTTTCGGTAGTCCTAGTGAGTGATCTATTTACCTCCTAGGAACCTTGAGCAGCGTGCTAGGTGAACGGTATGGTAGATAGTTAGTCCTCATTGCATCTCTAGATGAGAGTAGAGTTCAGATTGGTTGTCTATAGGCCTAGGTGACAGGCTTAATTATATACAGGACGTTATATATATACACGTGCACATGTGTTGCTCATATTTTAGTTGATCTGTAGTTCTTACGATATCCGAAGTGTACTTGAGGTTAGTGATGAGGTTATTGATAGGGTCTCGGGTTGGCGGGGTGCCATATGAGACGATTGATTGACCTAGGATAGATGCATGCACACGGGATGGTTAACCTTTTCTAGAAGGCTATGAGTGTAATGTTTTGATATTATGGTGAGCCCCCGAGGTTGTGCTCACCCCCACACAGGTTGCAGGTTTGCAGGTGAACGCAACACGACTTATGCTCTGCAACGACGATACGGGTGATTTGGGACGGTAGTTTTATTCCTCCTTCCGTAGTCATACTTGTGTGTTATTTTATTCTCTTGGGAGCCAGGCTGTTGGCAGATTTCCTTGTGTTGTATTTTCAGTCCATGTATTTATTATTTTGGGGTGCCATTGTATCTGTTTGGCACTACCATCGAGTTATATGTATTCTTATTTGAGCTTGGTGGCTCAGTCGGTATTTATTATTTTGGGATGCCTTTATACCTTTTCGGCATCGCCATGTGACTTTCTTTATAATTTCATTTGAGCATTTGGGGCTCTATTGATTTTAAAGGGGTTGTGTAGAGGTATTGGTGTTCTTTTTCATTACCTCGGCCCTAGTAGGTTTCTGGAATGTTGGGCTGCGTGCCATTGATTCTATTTCTATTGTTATGGGCAGGTTCTTGTGTTGTGTTGTTTTTGGGTTGTCCGGATGTTCCATTTACAAACGGAACTCTGCCGGATTTTTGTTAGAATTTCTTTACTGAGTTTCTATCACTCAGCTAACATGGAATACTTCATTTTCATTCATATTCCATGTATTTCGATATTATTGTTAATCTGAGTTGTCATTTTCGTGACGCCATACCTCGGGATTCGCCGATTCTCTGGATTGGAGTCCCAGGAATAACGGGGCGTGACATAACCCTTGATACTTGGTTTGTTTTCATAATTTTGTTTATGAAATCCTAGCTTTTTTGTGATTTTGTTAATGAAATCCTAGTATTTTTTTTATAATTCTTCCTGCTATTGGGTGTTTAGGGTTTCAAATTCCAACAGTTCAGTTCATGTTTTGATGGGTCATTGATTGAAACATTATTTGGATATATATATATATATATATAGGGGTGCGTATCCCCCTCTTTGTTATGACTCTTGGGAAAGTTGTGTTTCCCTCTTTGTTATTGTTTTGTTGGATACTTCATGCCCTAGTTAATTGTGATTATGGGTGACTTTTCGATATCGAGTGGGCTTGTTGAGCCCAAACCTATGATCTCCAAGATTATTTCATTGAGTTCCAAACTTACTAAGCATCGTTTGGACGGCATAAATTTTTAAAGTTGGCATAAACTGGTTTTATTTGCTCTTCGGGGTATGAGTAAAGAGGAACATCTTATCGATGATTCCCCTAATCCTCAAAGTGATCCTGCAAGCACCAAGATCTGGTTGCGTGATGATGCCCGCCTATTTAATCAATTAATAAACTCTATGGAGTCTCGGGTGGCTGATTTGGTGACCCATTGTGATACAGTCAAGGAGCTATGGGAGTATCTTAATGTCTTATACTCGGGTAAGGATAATATGAATTGTATTTATGAGATATCTCAGTCATTCTTTCATCCGGAGCAACAGACGACTCAGATTAGTGATTATTTTGCCTCCTTCAAGAAGATTTATGAAGAAATAAATGTCTTGATGCCCTTTACTACATATATTCATGAAATGCATCGACATCAGAAATAGTTAGCTATATTAGCATTTCTCAATGGCCTCCGACTGGAATATGATTCTGCTCGTTCTCAGATTTTAGCTAGTCGATAGATTTCTCTTACAGAAGCATATTTTTGAGCACTTCTTTCTATTCGTTTAACTTCTGGATCAGGCGATATTAGTGAGAATACTGCTTTGGTGAGTAATGCGTATACTGGAGGTTGTGGTGGAGGTCGGGGTAGAGGTCATGGTGGAGGCCATGGTGGTCGCAGTTTTGACAACAAGTTTACTTGCTTTCATTGTGGTGTTGTTGACCATACCTGTGATAGGTGGTGGAAGCTACATGGGAAACCGCGGTCTGCCAATGTCTGTTCTAGTGAAGAATCAATAGTGTAAAATCCTGGATCTGCTCTATCAGATGATACGACTGTTCATCTTTCTGCTGCAGAATATTCTCGTCTGTTAACAAATCAGGCCCTTACATCTATCACTCTAGTTCAGTCAGATCCTTATACAACATATGTTTCAGCCTCTTCCTAGACATGGATTATTGATTCTGGTGCAACTGACCATATGACTGGAATAACAGGTATTTTACGGGATTATTCTCCCACATTCTCTCGTCCAGATATGTGTGTTACTGATGGCTCTTATATACTAGTTCGGGGGATTGAGACGACATCACCCACCTTCAATATCACTTTATTATCTATGTTACATTTACCTGCACTTCCATTCAATTTATTATCTGTTAGTGCCCTTATTAGACAATTGAATTGTCGTATTGTTTTCTCTGGTGCTTCTTGTGGATTTCAGGATTTGTTGACGAATAAGACTATTGGTAGGGGTCGTCGCATTTCAGGAGGGCTCTACGTGCTGGATGAAGAACCAACATCCATGACCTCTTCCAGTCTATGCTCTACACCTTTTGATCTTCACTGTCGACTTGGTTATCCTACTCTCTCAAGCCTTAAACATTTGTGTCCTGGAGTTCAGTCTTTGTCTGAATTATTTTACGAGTCTTGTCAGTTTGCTAAACACCATAAGGTGTCATATATGTTTAGGGTTAATAAACGAGCATATGCTCCTTTCAAGTTAGTCCATTCTAATGTATGGGGACCTTGTCCGGTCCAGTCCAAGTCCGGTTTTCGGTATTTCTTTATGTTTGTGGATGATTTTTCACGGATGACATGGTTATATTTAATAAAATATCGTTCCAAAATATTTTATTTTATTTTATTTATGTTTGAGTTTTCGGTATTTCTTTATATTTGGGTTTCACACCTCGGACTATTTATTTTAGTTTATTTTATTTATTCAGTGTTGCGATTTAAATCAGAGTTGTTAAGGACGTGATTGGTTCATGGGCTTGAGTTGATTAATAATGGGAGTCGATTTAGTGTTCGGGTTTTTACACATCGGACTATTTATTTCGGATTGTAATAATTATCGGGCGTCCCTTAGATTTTTCGGGTACGCGTGTCATCGTTTAGGAATTTTTTGATAATATTTCATATATTATTATTTATTAATAAATTGAGATTAAATGGTTATATTTTTCGTTCCGCACTCGACGTGGAAGATTTTAGACCATTTCTTCACGGGGGTTATTCGGTTGATGGCGTAACGGGCCATTAGGCCGGGAATTTTTTCGCAATATTTTATAATTGATTATTTTAAAGTGGGTGATAAATTTTGGGTTATTATTATTACATAATAACTAAAATGTGTAATAATAATTATTGGTATATATATATAAATGGAAATTATATATATTTATATTGGATAAATGGTGTCTGGCTAGTATTGAGAGACACGAATTCATCTCCTCCTCCACACGAATTCTCCTTCTTCATACTCACGACCACAGGCTATCGATTTCTCCTTCTTCACCCTCATCTGTCATTGTTGATTGAGAGAAAGAGAGAGAGAGAGAGAGAGAGAGAGAAAGTTGCTGAAAAAGAATCGCGACTGGTGGTTGTGGTAATCGGGCTTGGTGACGACGGTAGGTTCTAGTGGTGTTGGGTGTCGTTGACGAAGAGCGGCGGCCCAGGTGACGATTCACAACGGCGGCTGGGTGCAGAAGAGGCGAGCCGGAGTTGCAGAGGGAATCGCATGGTTCGACGTCCAGGGGTGGCGACTAAGGTCACTGGTGGTGTGCAACGGCGCGGTGGTGGCATCGGTTCGCACTATGGTGGTGCAGGTGCAGCCGAAGTTCGCAGTTCGGCAACAGGGGTGAGTTCGTCCAGACTTCGACCGGCGATTAGGTCGGCTTCCCGACGTTGGGTTGGACTAAAATTTTGAGGAAAACTTCATCTCGATGCTAGGTACGATATACTAAAATTTTGTATTTTTTCGTTGAGCGGTTTGTTCGGAAATTTGATTTATAGGTTCGAATTTTCATTTGGGTTATATTAGATTTATTCAAATTTATTAATCAATTGCTAATTGGCTTCATATATATCGTATAGGTCGTCGAGACGGACGTTTCAGTATATTCAAAATAAATTTTGGGCGACTTTGGTTGGCGGACCATATATTCGGGCGCCGACACTGTTCCCGACGAGCCATTTCGGGGTTGTTTTGTAAGTTTTATTTTTGGTGGGATTTTTTATCTACATATCTATTTCTCACTATTAGTACGTAGGAATTTCGAGCACTTCCGGCGTATGATTATGTGTGTGTGATAACCGGTGTTAGCATTCCTAGCTATAAACGAGATCTAGGAATTTTTATAAAATTGATGAAATATCCATTGGTGGAGTAAATGGGATCGTAAATAGAATTCCCTTGATAAGTTAATTTGAATTATTTCTCTAAATTTTTTGAATAATTAAAACTTAAATTAAATTGAATAGGCGACTTAATGCCCTTTAAATTTAAAATAGGTTAGTAGAATTGTGGAATTAGATTTGGACTTAGAAAGTGACAAGAAGTTTCCCCTGTTGTTTGTGGTTTATTGAAAGTAAATATATGTTAGGGGATATGTGGAAGGAGGGACGTTAAAACTTAGACGTGGTTCTAGTTCCCTCTAAATTTTCTTGTAAATTATAAATAATTGAATTTATGAACTAGATTGTCCTTGGAGAGGACTTATTAGAATTCAGTTATTGTAATTTATATTAAAGCATGCGATTACGTTTAAAATTTATAAGAATTGGGTAATTAAGAACCTGGGTAACTTCGGGATGAAATTATCGTGGTTTATTGCTTTAATTTAATTATAAAGCATGCTTTAAATGAAAAATGGTTATATTGTAAAGTTGTTGTGTAACAAGGACGGTAAGACAAACATAAATCATTTGAAAATGTTGTACATTGATATTGACTCACTGTTGAGGCATGATATGCATATTGTATACACCACGAGCATATTTGCATTGGGTGTGGTTTTATGTCTCATTCATTTACCTTTGGTGTGAGTGAGTCATCAGGTTGTCGCAACAACTGGCCAGGCGGTGTCTCTCGCTACCGGCGGACTAGTACTTCGGGAATCAGGGAGGCGTGTGAGGACGTGGTTCGAACACGGTATGTATTCACGAGTCGATAAATTCCTCGTGGTTATGTTACTTTGACGACATTATACCCAGATGTCCCTTGTTAGATAGGGTGCATTGACATTCACATTGAACATTTATTTGATATGTGCTTATTTGTTGAGATTTTCTGCTGTTATTGATTATTAATATGGAGCAGGTTATATGTGGATAAATGTTAAATAAATAAATAAATATATATATACATATATATATATATTGTCCCCTTAAGCGCTAGGGCGCAATAGTTGAGATTATTATTATGCTCCTCGATATAGAGATCCCTTGTTAATATTAGAAAACTGATTAACGGATATTTTTTTCCCAATGTGAATGAGAGCTTAAAAACCCTAAGTTGTAAAGTAAAAAGATTTAATAATAATTAAAAACCAGGGTTATTGGAGCCATGATTGGCGGGTGTTCTGAGTAGTTAAGTGGAGCGCAGTAGAAAAAAAGACTTTGGTGTGTATCTATTTCTTGTGAATTGGGTATTTAGTTGAGTTGATTAACGCCTCATACATGGACTTATATGAGGTCGCGATTTTTGGCCATATAGGCCTTCGTGGTTAGTGACTAGTGTCACCGTAGAGTGACTGGTGGACCACTCTGGTTGTATGGGGAGTTTTTCAATTGAAGAGTCATTCAAGGCTTGTTAGATTGGCCTTCCCTCTTCTAACTCCTGTATTTTGAGATTATCGCTTTTTCGTTCACTCTGGTGACGTTTTGAGAAGTAAACGATCTTTAGTCCATGAATCTTGAGGTCATGGTTACGGTTTAGATCCTTGGGACCAAACCAAGGATATGTAAATGTTTTGAAAACTTAAAGCTTTTGGGTTTTTTATAAAGCTGTAATTTTTTCATTTACCCGGATCCCGCTAACTGTTTTCGAAAATCCCAAGTTAAAAACTTGTTTTATGAAAAATGTTTTTAATCCTTGGGACCGGGAGTATTGAACGAAAATCTCGCTTTGAGAAATGGTTCAAAATCCCATTTGAAAACTTTTCGTGAAGTCAGTGAGTATAGGGCATTGGTTGTCCCTGTTTTTGAGATCTCAAGGTTGTCTCCGAGATCTCGGCATTGTTAGGGTTTGAGCTCTCCAGGCTTCTCCTAGTTTGTTTCTGGGATTCCTTCTTGTCGGTTTTGCTTGGGTATTCTAAGAATTTTTCATAATTTTTTAAAATATTATTAAAGGTCTTAGGACGGGTTTTGAAGGAAAATTAAATGAGATTTTAAAATGGTTTCCATCTTGAAACTTGTGGTCATTCTCCTGTCTCATCAGCGTTTCCTTGATTATATAGCAGACTTGGGTATTTCAGGGCCTCAGATGTTAGGGCGGTCCTTATGTTTATTTTCTTTGATTCTCCTCTTGTCATATTTTGGGTATGAGACATAGTGTTGATTTACGCACACATAGTGCAACTTCTAGTACTCTGGTTGGGTTCGGAGGCGTTAGAACCAAACAGATTTGACCGAGTCCTAACTTTTTCTTAAAAACCGGTTGAATCCTTCGGGGTTCAATATTTTTTTTTAAAAAAACTGAGGACCTCGACATCTGTTTGGGACTGAAGGACTCTGGTAACTCTTTCCTGTGCCTCAGTAGGCATTATGAATTAGAGATTGTCTAGTGATTTTCGAGTCTAATCTAGTAATAGAGTTTTTCTCCTTATGTTACTCTTGTGAAATTATGTTATTCTTGTGAAATAGATGGTAGCAAGGTATCTATATCTGGTGGCCTATTTCTCTCCTAGAGACTCGGAGTGGCGGGCTTGGTGCCCGGTGGGATAGGAAGTGAATTCTTATAGTATGTTAGACGAGTACACATTTTAGACCCTGTTTGTGTACGCCTTTCGGGATATGATTAGTTATTTACGGGGTCTTAGATATATACATATATATATATATACGTTGATTTGATCTGGTATATGCGTTGGGGATATTTCTGTTGTTAGGTGCTTTATTGTGATTCTTGAGTAGGTTTGAGATTGTTAGTGAGATTATTTTGGGGTCTCTATTTGGCTTGGGTGCCACATGAGACAACTGACCGACCTAGGATAGATGCATGCACCTGGAATGATTTACAATTCCTAGACGACTAAGAGTGTGTTATATAGATATTTTTGGTGAGCCCTCGAGGTTTTGCTCACCCCCACACAGATTGCAGGTTTGCAGGTGGATGCAGCATGGCGTGTTCAGCGGCGATGGTACGGGTGAATTGGGACGTTTTTAGTCAATTTTGTTCCTTTTATTCATAGTTATTCTTGTGTATTCCTATTTCTCTTTGGAGCCAGTCTGTTGGCATATTCCCTTTCGTTGTATATTTTATTTCGGGTATTTGTTGATTCGGGGTGCCATTATACCTTTTCGGCATCGCCATGTGACTTTCTTTATAATTTCATTTGAGCATTTGGGGCTCTATTGATTTTAGAGGGGTTGTGTAGAGGTAGCGGTGTTCTTTTCCACTACCTCGGCCCTAGTAGGTTTCTAGAATATTGGGCTGCGTGTCATTGATTTTATTTTTGTTATTATGGGCAGGTTGTTCTATTGTGTTGATTTTGGGTTGTCCAGATGTTCCATTTACAAACGGATACCGGATTTTTGTTAGAATTTATTATTGAGTTTCTATAACTCAAGTGGCATGGAATACTTTGTTTTCATTCTTATTCCATGTATGTCATTGTTTTTATTGATTCTAGTGGTTATTTTCCGTGACATCATACCTCGGGATTCGCTGATTCACCGGATTGGAGTCTCAGGAATAACGGGGCGTGACATCTGTGGTATTCGTTGACCCACCTTTGTCTCCATCTCTTGATCACTTTATGGTGTATGACTTGATTCGAGTCTCGTCTGCTCCTCCCCTCTAGACATATGTTCGAGGATCACATCGGGTGTTTGGCTCTTCTCCCATAGATGCTCCTGAGCCGGCTCTTGCTACATCTGGTCTCCCGTCTTCAGATCCTCCCACACCTGTTTCAGATTCAGACTTGGATGTTTCTATTGCTCTCTAGATGGGTAAACGTGGTTGTGCCAATTATCCTATTTCTGCTACTATTTCTTATACAGGTGTCTTACAGTTATTGCAGGCCTTTATCTCTACCCTGGATTCTATATATGTTCCTCGGAATCTCTTAGAGGCTATTTATTCTCCAACTTAGCTGACTACTATAAAAGAAGAGATGTCTGCTCTTGAGTCTAATAAGACATGGGATTTGGTTCCTTTGCCTTTTGGCAAGAAACCTATTGGGTGCAAGTGGGTCTATTCCATTAAGATGAATCCAAATGGGACTGTTGCTCGTCTTAAGGCTCGTTTTGTTGCCAAAGGTTATGCTTAGACTTACGGTGTTGATTACACCGATACGTTCTTGCCTATTGCTAAATTGGCTTTTGTTCGTCTTCTTATTTCTCTTGTTGCTACCTATGATTGGCGATTACATCAGCTGGATGTCAAGAATGCCTTCCTCCACGGTGATCTTCAGGAGGAAGTCTATTTGGAGCAACTCCTCGGGTTTGTTGCTCAAGGGGAGTCTGGGCTTGTTTATCGTCTAAACAAATCTATTTATGGTCTGAAACAGTCTCCACGGGCTTGGTTTAGGTGTTTTAGCGAAGTTGTTTTTGAATTTGGTCTTTAAAGAGTGGGCAAAGATCATTCTGTCTTTTATTGCCATTCCACTACAGGTAGCATATTTCTGGTTGTCTATGTGGATGATATTGTCATTACAGGGAGCGATGATACATGTATTTCTTCGCTGAAAATATTTCTCCAGAGTTGGTTCCAAACTAAAGATCTAGGTCATCTACGCTATTTATTAGGTATCGACGTGGCTAGATGCAAACGTGTGATATATCTTTGCCAGCAAAAATATGTTCTAAATCTTCTACGGGATACATGAATGATGAATGATAAACCAAGTGATACTCAAATGACTCCAGGGGTCAAGTTATCTACGGAGGATGGTGATAAGTTCCCCGAGCTAGATAGGTATCGGCGTCTAGTAGGGAAACTCAATTATCTTGCAGTGACTCATCCATATATTGCTTTCTCCGTGAGTGTGGTGAGTCAATTCATGTATAATCCTTGGACTCCACATTGGGATGTTGTGACACATATTTTGAGATATATTAAAGGAACTCCAAGTCGTGGATTACTCTACAGTAATCACGGTCATATGCGAGTTGAGGGGTTCTCTGATGCTGATTGGGCAGGATCTCCTTATAATAAGAAATCCACCTCTAGATACTGTGTATTTGTAGGTGGTAATCTGGTGTCATGGAAAAGTAAGAAGCAAAATGTAGTGGCTCGTTCAAGTGCTGAATCAGAGTATCGAGCATTGACGCATGTGACTAGTGATGTGACTTATGTGCGTTAACTATTATATGAACTTTGTTATCCTTCTTCAGAGCCTTCTCAGTTGTGGTGTGATAATCAAGTAGCAATACATATTACGACCAATCCCGTATTTCATGAGTGCACTAAACATATTAAGGTGGACTGCCACTTTATCAGAGAAAAGATATAGCATGGAGATATGTTATTGAAGCATGTGAAAACTAGGGATCAACTTGCTGATGTATTTACTAAATTTCTTCCAGGAACTAGAGTTGAAAATATTTGTAACAAGTTGGGCATGATTAATATTTATGCTCCAACTTAAGGGAGACTATTAATGGAGGCGTGTGGCCTCTTGGGCCACATGTGTGTATTAAGCCCAATAAGGCTCAATATGGTCTCTTCTCTTGTGTAACCTAATTGATCATTATAAATTAAGAGTCTCTTTACCTTGAGAGACTACGGCTTATTCTAAACAGTAAACTGAAATTCAATTGGTAAAGTAGATTTTTGATACAGTTCGTTTTAGAATGTTCTCTTTTGAAAAAATTCCCAAAACTTCTCAGAATTGGGAGCTTCAAAAAGCTTAGGAGTTGCCTGATTTGATATTTATATGAAGTGTTATTGTTTGGTTGGCTGTCCTCCTTATTGATGATTCTCAGTTGGTTCTTCCCCTATTGGGTTTGTGGATGCAAAAGTTTCTTCAGTTTGTTTTATTTTGCTTCAATGTTTGATTTCAGACTGCTACAATTTAGAAGTGATCTGGATTACAAGAGAATTCTTAGCAGCAAGTTCTATATCAAGTTTATTGTAATCTCTTTTATCTCTTGTTTCATTTTAGAGGGTTGGCATGATGAGTATGTTTTAATGCCTATTATTTTAATTACTCTTGCCTATGGTAGTATGAAGTATGGATATGAGGTTTTCTTTTTGAGAGTTTGTTGCTTGTTTTCCATGTACATTCCTCTTGGTAATAGTAGAAATATTAGCCTATTTACTTGGTGGGTTTGGGGATACCACCCATGGGGATCCCATGTAGTTTGTAGCCTTTGTGCGTTAATTTTGTTTTATAAAATTGACTTACCTTTTAAAATAAATAAATAAATAAATCATGGAGGATCCAAAACATTCATAGTAGAATAGCCGATCAATTTAATCTATCTATATCTTCATTACAATTCAGTTATATTTCATTTTCGCTTTGTCAGATACAAAAAAATAATAATTAGTATCTGATGACGAATCTTTTGAAGAGCAATGCCAACAAGTTTGTGACTTGTATACAAATTGTTTAAATAATTCATTCTCCATAAACATTCAGATTCTTTTCTTACCATCACTTTCTTATAACTTAACAATTTCTGTATTTCATCCAAGTTAAATTCAAAAAAGACATATATGAGATTTCTATATATGTATATTTATATGTATACATCAGTGACAAAATGATAGGTGTTTCATTAACTGTATTGATAATAGAGGGAAAAAAAATAGGCACCTTGGATTGTGTATCACTGCATGGTATCAGCTGTGCTGTACACACCAAAATGTTTCCTGCTCTCTGGTGAGCAGGAAATTGTTCTCACAACGATCATCGGATGTGATTGGTGTAAATATAAGAATTACTATTAAAAGTTTAAATTCTTTTCTTTCTTTGAAACCAGCTCTCTTTCTTAGAACATCTGGGCTAAGGGAAATTACCAATGTGATTCGTTGAGTATGAACTTTCTTAGTCACCGGTGACCAAAAGATCATTACTCTCTCTCTATATATAAACTCTGTCTCGGTTGTGAATGGAGGAGGATCAATTGATATTTTCATTGTAGAGACGGGATGGTCTCTTGGGTGGGTGAGGTTAAAATAGATTCAATAAGAATTATATAAGAGTGAATTCTTCTTCTTCTTTTGTTACATGTCCTAGACACCTATAGGTGAAAGGTTAAACTTTATGTAATTTGAGCTTAACAATGACAAAATAAGAGTTGTAAGTTTGTTTATATATTTACATTTTTTTTCCTCCCATGAGACAATATAGAATCATTGGGTATTTTAAGAGTTCAAATCCAACAATCATACTATTATACATGTACTCCAATAAATCCAGTGGAAAGAGTCAAAAGCCATCACAATTCCAAACAAAGGAAAACTTTGTCATACTTGAAATTAACATTCAGAGCTGAGAAATTGTTATTTTTATAGCATGTTAAGTAAATAATAATTTACAAAAATATTATAAATAAATAAATAAAATATTGAAAAACACATTTGTTCATCATTCACATAAAAAAGAACCTACCAAACTGATTCAAGCCCCCAAAAATGTATCCACCTTGTTGTTGGCAGAGGCCGATAAAAACTTCATGCAAATAGGAGCATTCACTTTGAATATAGCAAGAACAGCAGCAGGAATCCCCCACAAAGACTCCCCACAAATCAATCCCGACGCCACAGCAGGCGCGTACTCGCTCGCCTGCTGCTTGTTTTTCCACTCCCACACAAAAAGAATCAAGCTCCCAATGCACATGTCAATCGAGAAATACGCCCCCAAATAAAAAGGTATCGCCATGCACATAGGGCTCGGCACAAACCTATACAACCTCCATTTCTTTTCCCAACGCTCCAACGCCAATTTTATAAGATTTATCGCGATAGCAGCGAAGAAGAATATAATGGTGAGGGTGAGGCAGTGCTTGGGAAGGGCGGACGTGCCCTCCACTCCTAGAAGAGCAATGCTGCGATACAGTAAGGCGTAGGGCGCAGGGTATGAGCCATTGGGGTCGCCCACGGAATAGGCCTTGTAGAAGATCCAAAAGACGAGAGGGGACATGACACACCCCATGGCGGTGCCACTGACTTGGCTAACGAACATAGAGCGCGGGGACGCCCGAGTCAAATACCCTGTCTTGAAGTCCTGCATGAGATCCGAAGCCGTGGACACAATGCTCATCATAACGCCACACGAAACGAGGCCAGCGACAACCCCTCCCTTGTCTAGGCCAACCCACGCGCTGAACAGGATGATCGCGATCTTGCCATAGTTGGAGGCGAGTGACCAGTCGGTTAGACCACAACCATAGGAGTTGCAAAAGGCCAAGACGGGCGCTATTAAGTAGGCAACGAATAGGTGGTACCATTTTATTTGGTGGAAAATTAGGGGGACCACGACGATGGATATGGCTGCAAGGACTAGGTACCCAACGACCGCCACTGTAGTTGGGATTTCGTCTTTCAAAAAGTACTCGGTGTTTTTCCGCTCCAAATAACTAAACTCGTCTAAGCACGCAGCAGGATCATTTTCAGGTACATCGGAAGAGGATTTTTTCCTGTCCGCGTCTTTTCTCTTCTTCTGCACTATGTAGTCGTGTGATGTTAGGATTATCATATGAACCACTTGGAAAATACCATCACCAATCATCATAGCAATAGCAAGAAAAACCTGCATTCAAGAACAACAAAAGATGAAATGATATTTACCTGAAAAAAATAAAATGAAATGATTTACATCAATTTGGAATAAACAATGGAAATGTAGTTATAAAATAAGAATTATATAGCAAATGAAATAAAGTCATACCCTATATCCTTGGATGCCATGAAGACTGGTTGGAGATAGGCTAGCACTATACCATGAACCTTTTTTGGCCTCTATCTGTGGCCACATTATTCCCCATGATAAGATGGCTCCAATAAGTAATCCAATATTGACCATGTATGGGCAAATCATTCCAACTCCAACATAAGTTGATGAGAAATCAAAGTAGAACCTGTAATAAGATTGAAACTTGTCAAAAATCATGTATTCCAAACAAATCTTTAAGAAATATTAAATTTCAAACTAAGCTCTACGCTTATATAGGAAGCTCAATCATTGAGGAATTTTCAAATACCAAGTTTGATGATGATTCTAAAAAATATATATGTAATTAAAATCTCAAGCACATCAAATTAAGTCTAGACCAAAGTAATTTAATAAACATAAATTAATGTATCCTATGAGTCTCATAAACCTCAACAAGTACTTGTGCACATAGGAATTTCTTCTATTTCACTAGTGAATCATGCAAACCATGTCATGTAATTAAAAATATAAATTCATCACTGCCCTTTAATAATTTTATTTTATCCTTGGTAATATGGAAGTGTGGGAGAGAGAGAGAGAGAGTAGTAGTACCTCTGTTTGAAAGCTTGTAGGCCAAATGTAGGGAAGCTACTAAATCCACATCCATCAGCAGCAGCAAAAAACCACTGGAAAAATGCAAAGACAAAGCTGAAACAGAAGGACTTGAAGAGGGCCCAAACTTGTTTCCTGTACCCAAAGAATGAAGTGATCAATTAATTGTAAGACAAAAATAATCACATAAATCACCAATCAGTTAACATCTCCCCTTCCCCTTCCTGCAATTTTATGTTCTTGAAGAAATAAATTAGGAATTAATATGGGGTAATTAATCATATATATATATATATATGATGAAAACTACTATATATATTTTATTTATATATGTCCTTGCCAGGAACCCTTTCACAATGTAGAAAGGTAACAGAGGATAGAAGATATCTTACTTTGCTAGTTTGGCTCCTTTGGGTGTGTGAAAGCTGTTGATAAGGCATGCAGTTGCAGTTCCACTAGGATATGTCAACTTGTACTTCAGGATCATCAACTGTGGAAAATTCAGTTCAACCATTATTTAGAAAAGAAGGTACATTAATTAATTACTACAAGGAAAAAAAAACTATGTATGGTGATATTGGTATGGTAAAAATAATTAGAACAACTCATAAGATTAACCTAATAGATGTATTATACATCATTATTTATGTATAAATCATGGACGTTGCCTGTAACGGAGTTGGACAATATCGGTCTTAAAAAAATATGGATGAGTGTCAGTTTTGCGTAGTGGTATTAGTGTCTTTCGAAAGTGTTACGAACTGTGTTATATATAGATAATGTATCCGATTATATGCCGGAAAACCCCCAAAAAAAGAAGAAGTAATAATTGCAAATAAATATAAATAAATAAATAAAATTGTACCTTTCTTAAAGGCACAATTGAGAAGAGGCCAACAAAGCTGACAACAAAGAGATATCCGATCATCCAACCCAGGGCAAGTTTCTTGACATTGATAGGCATGTTGCCTGCATCTGCCTGAGCTGCAACTAATGAACTCATCCCCAATAGATAACTTGCTGTACCACCTGATCATCATGTCATATATAGTTAATCAAGGACAAAATCGAAATTAATCTCACTTAAGAATTTTTGTACTAATCAAATATAGGACTTTTAAATAGCTAAACTTGAACTTATATATATATTCCCATAGGGCATTGGAGCAAATCCACAAACATAGCTTCTTGCTCAAATTTATTTCAGTCATTCAGGATTCACATAGCAAATAAAACCCCTAGATCCCAAGATACCATCAACTTGTGAAAAAGAAATAAAGATATCTCTAATAGCAAAATATGATCAAAATTTAACAAACAGTGGCAAAGTTAGTATTCATTAAGAATATATTAAAATTGGGGACCCGGACTGCAAAGGCTTCACTGTCCCTATCACAGTATTGGTTTCGGTCCGGTAACAGAATTGAATAGCAGTTTTAAAAGTGAGTGTCACATAAATATTAATGTTGCATAATAATAACAACACCTTCCAAAAACATTACCAACCTTGTTAGGGTTGTACATTAAACAATACGGGAAACCATGGCGGTGGGTTTTATTTATCTCAGAAAGGATAAAATTTAAATAAATAATAATAATAATCAACAAGAACTTACTGATAATAATAATCAACAAGAACTTACTGATAATAATAATCAACAAGAACTTACTGCTAAAAGCAATCCCAGAAGACGCAACGACGCACGTTTGAATAACAGTGTTCTCCTGTCCAGTGAAAGGCTGTTTGAGAAAGCCACAGCACTCTAACGTATAGGTCCACCCCTTCAAGATGAAGTACCCCAACAACCCCGCGGCGATATTGAGCGAAGGGATGACACCGGTGGTGAGATTGAGCTTGCAAACAATGAAGTTGAAAACTATGCTTAGAATAAAACTAGTCACCATTGATCTCACTGTCACCTGTTTCCTCCATGAAGGCACTTCCTCGTTCTCAACCCTATTCTCTAGCACTACCACCCTGTCTTTTTCTTTTTCTCCTTTCTCCATTCTGAACACAATAACAAACAACTAATGGGTTATACATGTATATATAGATGTGTGTATAGACACGTATGTATGTGTATGAGAAGGAAGTATAAGTAGTATAGGATACAACCACCTAATCTTCAGAGTTTAGGTTTATAGCATTAAGAGCAAGTAGTATAGGATACAACCACCTACGTATATATGTAATCTTCAGGAGTTTAGGTTTATAGCATTAAGAGCAAGGCTGATGTACCGCCTTATTTTATTGGCGCCGTTTTTGTCTTTTCTTTTCTTTGTGGGCCGGTCCATTGTGAACCTAGAAAAAAAAAAGGTATATAATAAAAATAAGGGTAAATAGCTTAAACACCCCCTCAATTTTACCCTCTTTCCCTACTATACCCCCTCAACTATGAAATGAGCTTAAAACCCCCAAAAGTTTCATAAAATGTTGCACCATGGGTTTGCCTTCATTTTTTTTTACCCTTTTACCCTCCAAACTTTTTGTATTTCCACTTTACCTTTAATTCTATCCTTACTATTATTTTTCTTAATTCTTTATATTACAAAAATATTATTTCTTTAAGTTAGAATATTAATTATGCCATTTACCTTTAATGTATTAGACTAAATATACTCTCAAATGTTGTTTTTTTTTTGTAAGTTTTAATTATTTTATTTGTAAATCAATTAACTTGCTATTAAATTTTAGTTTGATTTAAATCATAAAACTCAATCCTAATTAATATATTCATAAATAAATAACAATTTATGAATATATTTTTATGAAAAGAAAGTTTCATTTGGGCAAAAAAAAAATTTAATTAGGATAATGAGTTTTATGATTTAAATGAAATTAAGTTTTATTGGAAAATGATATATATTTTGGAATATATATATATAATTCGTCAAAAATATATATTTTTCGAATTGTTTTAAAAAATTATGAATTTTTTCCAAAAAAGAAAATTTTTGGGAAAAATATATATTATGTTCCAAAATATGATTTTTTCCGAAAAATAATTTTTTTCAGAAAAATATATATTATTTTCCGAAATATATATTTTTTATATTTTAGAAAATAATGTATATTTTTCATTAAAAAATCATAAATTTTAAAATAATTTAAAAAATATATACTTTTGACGAATCATATATATATTCCAAAATATACATATTTTTTCAAAAAATAATTTTTTTGAAGGTTTGATTTCACTAAACCCTCTTATACTATTGATGGTAGTTTAGGTATTATGACTCAAAATCATATTTTGGAACATAATATATATTTTTCTCAAAAAAATAATTTTTCGGAAAAAATTCATATTTTTGAAAATAATATATATTTTTCTCAATAAAAAATATTTTTCAGAAAAAATCATATTTTGGAACATAATATATATTTTTCCCAAAAAAATTATTTTTCGGAAAAAATTAATATTTTTTAAAAGAATTCGGAAAATATATATTTTTAACGAATTATATATATATTCCGAAATATATATTATTTTCCAATATATATATATTCCGAAATTATATATTTTGTTCAAAATATATATATTGTTTTCATAAATTGGATTTATTTATGAATATATTAATTAGGATTGAGTTTTATGATTTAAATCAAACTAAAATTTAATACCAAGTTAATTGATTTACAAATAAAATGATTAGAACTTATTAAAAAAAAATTATATTTGAGAGTATATTTAGTCTAATACATTAAAGGTAAATGACATAATTAATATTGTAACTAAAAGAAATAATATTTTTGTAATTTAAAGAATTAAGAAATATAATAGTAAGGATATGATTAAAGGTAAGGTGGAAATACAAAAAATTTGGAGGGTAAAAGGGTAAAAAAATTTGAGGGCAAACCCATGGTGCAAGAAAATGAAAGTTAAGGGGGGTATAATTAATTGAGGGGGTATAGTAGAGAAAGAGAAGAAAGTTGAGGGATATTTTTAGCTATTTACCCTAAAAATAAGGCATATTTTTGGTATAATGAGGTTCACATGATGTCCCAGACTCTCAGCTCTCTTATGAATTACTCCCTCTTCCAAACATAAGTGTCCATATTTAACTTTTTAAAATAATTTGAAATATTCTGTATTTTTAATTTTACCCTTTGAAAATATAATATAGCTTTAATTTTTAGTTTTTAGTGGGGCCTAATTATTTTTTAAAGTTAATGAAGAAGGGATAAGTTGGAATGGAATTCAAAACTGGACAATTATTTTAGAACGGATAAAATTATAAAAGTGAACACTTATTTTGGGACAAAGGGATAGTACCTCTTTTGAAGGGAAAAAAATAATCCAAAAATATTCATAGTAATAGAGTCGAAGTATTAGTGGTATAGGGACATATATATAACACTAGTACATAATCTTGAGGTTTTTTTTGTCTATAGCTAGGGTTGCAAATGAGCTTGGGTTGCTCATGCTCGGCTTGTTTTTTTATAAGCTCAGCTCGGGCTCGGGCTCGGGCTCATGGAGCTCTAAAATCTGTAATCAGGTTCGGGCTCGTCATGAACTTGAAAAACTTGGACTAACTCGTTTAAGAAAAAAAATTTGTGTATAAAATTGGTTCAAGCTCGTTTTCGAGCTTGTCAAGATCGTTTACTAAAATTAGATTTCTGTTATATATATTCAATCATTTGTAATAAAGTCAAATGTAAAAACAATATTTACTCCCTCCGTCTCATTTTAAGTGTCCACTTTGGAGAATCTAACTTTTTAAGTGAATGACGTTTAATAATTTTTATTGTATGGGTAAATATGAATTGTCAACTTTACCCATAGTGGGGTCCATGATGATGTGATGGGTTGTAGTATAGACTTTTATTATTTTAATGCATGAATGTTAAATTGGTAAATTGATAAAATAAGTACTTTGACTTTTCAAAGTTGGGACACTTATTTTGGAACGGACAAAAAACATGAAAGTGGACACTTAAATTGGGACTGATGGAGTAAAATATTAGTAGGCAAAAAAGTCAATTTAAATGTATAATTGCGATATAATACGAGCTTTATATGAGACTATATTCACGAACTTAAACGAGTCTATACGAGTTCATGATCACGAACATATACGAGCCGAACCCACCATTACTCAACCTCGACTCGTTTATTAAACGAACCTGGAAATCAAGATCGATCAGGTTCAGTTCATTTGCTTAATGAATGAATCCAGGCCCTTAACGAGTAAAACCCGAGCTGATCATTTGCAGCCCTATTTATAGCTACAAGAGGAAGGCAAATTTTGGGGCTGATTTTACTTTACGCTATTTTTCTCTACGTTTTTGAACCTCCCCTTTGTAAACATTTTTACAACAAGAAAGATTTTTTTTTTCTTTTGAAAGGTAATCATTTAGTATTAAAAATAAAATGCCTAATTTTTTGTTTATAAATTATATTTGAATTTCAAACATTATTATAATTAAATTCTCCCTCTACAATAAACTATTTTTGATTTAAGTTATTTATAACTCTATTAGTATTCTAAATCTTTAGGACTCTATTTACATTATCCTTTTTGACGCAAGAAAAGTTATTTTCAAGGTCAGCCATTATCAGAAGGTTGCGATCCTCTAATGATATTCACATAAACGAAGCCCTGCCAAACAGGCACAATACTTTTACATGTGGAATTCTGGTTTCCACTCAATTCAGGCTTTGTATTAATTTCACTACAAGGATTGTATGACAAGTGATTCTTTGATATGCACTAAAATTTGGGGAGTTTCGATCCATATGATGACGTGGTTCTTTGATTTGCTCTTAGGGTTCGAGTTCAAAGATACTTTTGATGAAGGGCTTTTAACCTTGCAAAGTTCCTCAAAGACTTCGAAAAAGATACTATATAATATGAAACGAAATGATCTTAATTAATTTTAGTTTGATACAATTTTTTTCCAATAAAATAGAATTGTGACATGATTTGATTACATAAAATCACTTGCTTTAGACATTATTATAATATCTCACCATCTCTATACCACGATTATATAATTTTGGGGTTGAATCTTAAACATTTGTATTTGATTTAACCATCATTTGAAAATATGAAGGAAAAAAAAACGAAAAGAGAGTTAATTTTTAAAATGATCAGAAAGACAGTTAAAGTTTTTTTTTTAATTTTTTTTTTGAAAAAGATAGCATGTTATATATCAAAGCGACTAAGCCCATAATACAAGAGGATAGGTAGAACTAGTCCAGCAGTCCCCAAACCAACCAAAGGTTTATGAACCAGAAAGGTGGAAGAGAGAAACAAAAATAAAAGCTATACATGGGGTAAAACCAAACAAGACATCCACTACAACCATAGTGCATGGACATCCCAAATAAAGGCCAAAGCTCAAGCTTGCTGCTCAATCTCCCAGCCATGATCGCCACAAGAACCCACATCTGAAGAAAAAACTCAAGCAAAAATAGCATTTGGGATGTTCCAGACCCTAGCCATCCTGATATTCTGAGGAGAAGGCTTAACTTTTGTGAGGGAAAAAGCTCTAAAAGTGATAGTATCAATGATCTCATTCCTAATTTGTAGCTCACTCATAGTTTCACCTTTATAGAGTCTTCTGCTCCTTTCACACCAGAAGGTGTAAACAGTTGCAGCCAGGCTCCATTTGCACATCAAGGAGTTGAGGGATTTGTCTTTGAGGGAGGAGCACCATGCAATAAGTTCTTGCCATTTGAAGAAGGAGCGGCTCAAAGACCCTCTTGAGATAACAAAAACCCATCCATTAGCAGTTACTGGATAGTCAAAGAATAGGCGCTCTCTTGACTCATTAGCATTGCAAAAGACACATCTATTCTGGGATGCAAGCCCCATCAAAATGAGCTTGTATTGAGTTAGCATCCTATTATAAATGGCAGTCCAAAATACAAACGCATGTCTAGGGATAGCACTCTTGAACCACACACCCGAAACCCAAGTGACTGTATCATTCATAGCACTTAACTCCTCCTAAGCTGAGGCAATGATAGGTGCTCAAAAGTATCCATTTTAAGCTCTTATCTTACTGTTGTTACGTCTTTATAATCCATTATTTGGTATTTTTATGTCGTTTGTGTGTTTAAGCGTGTTTCAGGAGCTTAATGAAGATTACGAGCTAACTTTGGTGAATTAACTAGGGAAGTGCTTGTGTCTATCCAAAAGAGAGAGCAAAATAGGTGTCTTCAAGAGAAAACTGTCTTCCGAATGGCGAAAAACGTTATTTTTCAGAGCTGCAACTTCAAGAATCATACCGAGGGAATCAAGGGGGTTCAAACGGAGCAACTATCAAAAAAATGGTTTCCGGGGTGAAATTACCTAGACGATGGTGAAAATAGCCCACCGGGAGGTGAATAGGCTTTTGTGGATTTATTGATAAATTAATATTTAATTGCGGAAAAGTCAATTTTAATCCAATTACAAAACCCTAATTCTCAAACCACATCATTCAAGCAATATCAAGCAAACATCAATGTAGTGCAGAAAATAAATCAAGAGACGACACAGAGAATTATATGTGGAAAAACCAAGGAAACGTTCCAAGGAAAAAACCACAGGTACACTCAGGTACCGATGCATTATGAATCAACAAGTACAGGCTTTATGAGAGTTTTAAACTTATAATCACTCCTGATATACCTTTTTCTACTCGTGGTCTGAAACCCTTTAATCACTTATACTTCACGAAGCACGTTTGCTCCGCCAGACACTACGAGAGACTCATAAATCACACCTGATTTGCCTTTCTCTACTTGCCGTCTGAAATTCTCGAATCGCTTCGTACTCGAATGGCTCCGCTTCTTAACGGATCAATACAACCTCGTTGCAATGGAGGATGTGATGATTTTTTAGCAACCACTCATCCAATCGTGCATAAAGAACTTCGGCGTAGAAGCACGATTGGAGAACCTCAACACAAGAGAGAACACCAATATGTATGATCATTCCATAATCACCTCTCTGTGTGTATCACTCTGTAGAAGAATATGAACGATAGAATATTGTAGAGCTCTCACCAAAAACCCTCTTGAAAAATCGTCGTAAAAAACCGTAGCCTCTTCTCTTGTAGAACCTAGTTATTTATAGACCAAGTTAAAAAAAATCCTAACATTGCCATTTTGCGTAATTTCACAATACATTGATAAATCCTCTAAAATATGAAGTAAATATGTGTATACGCCTATACATAGAGATTTGGAGTCGCCGATCACTTCAAAACTCAAAGTAGGGACAAAACTAAAAAAAATCCGAAAACACTCCGAAACAACTCTTGCATAACAAGTGATCACGTGGCCACAAAGTGAGACCTACGCTTGGGTGTAGGTTAGGGCCGTAGAGTCCATTCCCAACTCCAAAAACCAAAGCGTAGGTTAGTGTCATTCTGCCTCTTTTTGCCTGTGACAGCGTAGGGTATGATGCATCTTTTGCTGTAAAAACCTGTTTTTTCATATTTGAGCTAGACTGGTCGTCTCGGACTTTCGACGATTTTGTTTAAAGTAATAATGTCTGGAAATGACATTTTTTCCCTCCGGTGAAGTGACAATGTCTGGAAATGACGTTTTTGCCCTCCGTTAGCTCTTATTTGCTTTGACACACCCCTTGACTCCTCTCTCGAGATAGAAACAAACATACTAACAACTCGATTGAAAATACACAAAACTCTCAACATGACAATTCATTCAATATGGTTATTGTCTAGAACATGCCAAACACAAATAATATTATAAATGTTCTTACAATCTCCCCCTTGGCATTTCTGAGACAAAACCATGTTTTTACAATATAGCATCACAATCAACATAACATTTATACCTATGAACACACATCGACAAATATATATATAAATTGTCACATTGCTTTCATGACGGTCTACCAATCCTGTAACCACAACACTTGAACAAACCATTAAACGTAAGTGTGGAAAACATATATAAATCAACATAATGATCATCATAAAATCATAACAACAATGCACACATAATGATCATCATTCTCCCCTTAAGAATAAACTCCTCCTTGCTAAATATTTCTCCTTTGAATCAATCAAACAATCTTAACCAAACAATCTTTTCCCCTCACTTAATACTTCTCCCCCTTTTTGTCACTGAAACGACAAGGAACAATAAGAACAATCAAAGCTCATGAGAAAAAGAACACATAGGAAAAGGATAATAGAGGAGACTTTAGAAAATCTAAGGCAAACACTAAATACTAAGATAAAGTACTCTATAAGATTATATCCAGTTTCTCGAGTAACAAAAATCTCTACAATGCATGATCTTAATACTAATGCATGAATGCAAAATGCAAAACAAAAAATAATTTTGTTTTTAGAAACACGTGAGCAGGGCAGTAGAGACAATGAGTTATTTATTAACACATCATATTCACATATTTGACGTAGCTATTATACATATGATAGTGAAGAAAATTAGCACACGTATTTTGTAGTCATAAGAAGTCACAAGACAAGCTTTACATAGCATTTGCATATATGAAAAAATATACAGGGGTAAGCAAACAACTAAGATGAAAACAATACATGCTAATTCTGACAATCTCCTCACTAATCGTGATGATACTTCAGTTCAAAACCCAAACTAGAAGTCAAATCTCTAGCTCAGACCTTATTGCTAAATAAATAAATAAAACACAATTTAATCTTTTCAACTTTTTCACCATATCCCTTCTTGTCTTTCTAAACTCCGGACTTTCCAGCGAGGATTTTTAGTCCCGACCAACTGGGCCCGAACTTCTTCCATGTGATTTATGCTCATTAGTTTTTTCCCCTTTTTACGCGAACACTCAATGCTTACTGAGGCAAGAGGCCCGGTTACTCATATCGAATAACTACTTTTTGTATTTCTATATTTTAAATATCTCTTTCTTTCCTCTTTTCAACATCAGCACAACATTCATAAGCATGCAAAAAGTATTTAAAATCATAGATCAATCTAGCATAACTCATGAAACTACATATCATTTCGGATTAGATGAGAAAGACTAAAAGTTTCAACAAGTATTACATTCATTTCCAAAGTAAAACAAGCACCCAAAGTTTAATGAGTTCAAAAAATAATACTTAAGCATGTCAAGTGAACACCTCATAACTTCAGGATAGACTAACGACATCAATCATAATAAGAAAAGTAAATATGAGAATATAGTGAAATATGACAACCATTTGTACCTTTAGCCAAACTCAACATGCTAAATTTTTTTTATTTTTGTCATAATGATGCATGCTTGAATAATCCTAATAGTAGCAAAACATGATGTATGCATTATAATAAAATAACAAATAAAACATGTAAATAAAACAAAATGCATGATAATGTATCAATTCTAGAATAAAAGATAATGCAAGATATTTCTAGAATGATACATATGAAGACATCTATCATAATGATAACATGTCACTAGATTTTTTAAGATTCACATACTATTGAAAATCTAATGATTTTGTAGAGATGTCAGTTGACTGAGAAGCTGTGGATATAAACTCAAGACCTTTATCAGCATAAACTTTAGGAAATATGCAATATCGATTATCAGATGTACGTACACCTTCCATAACAAAACTGAAAGTAGGGACAAAACTGAAAAAATCCGAAAACACTCCGAAACAACTCCTGCATAACAAGTGATCACGTGGCCACAAAGTGAGACCTACGCTTGGGCATAGGTTAGGGGCGTAGTAGGGTCCATTCCCAGCTCCAAAAACCAAAGCGGAGGTCAGTGTCATTCTGCCTCTTTTTGACTCTGACAGCATAAGGTATGATGTGTCTTTTGTTGTAAAAACCTTTTTTTTCATATTTGAGCTAGACTGGTCATCTCGGACTTCCGATATTTTTGGTTGAAGTAATAATATCTGGAAATGACATTTTTGCCCTCCGATGAAGTGACGATGTTTGGAAATGATATTTTTGCCCTCCGGTAGCTCTTATTTGCTCTGACACACCGCTTGACTCCTCTCTTAAGATAGAAACAAACAAACTAACAACTCGATTGCAAATACACAAAACTCTCAACAAGACAATTCACTCAACATGGTTATTGTCTAGAACATACCAAACACAAATAATATTATAAATTATTTGTTCTGGTTGATACCAGATTTAACCACTATCAGCATGCCTGCATAACAACTGTCCAAACTACCTTAAATGCTGGCATGGTAGTGTTCACTTTTTCCCCGAACATCAACATGCCCTTAGCAGATCCACATCTGCTTAGTGCCTTGAAAGTCCAGATCCAGATTAGTGGTGCCTCCACTGTCTCTACCACCTATGTTGCTACCCTCCACTACCAGATGGCATACCGACTGCAAAATCATGCCATGGATATGTACTTACCATCCTCTGCCTCCAATGATGCGCTCCTGCTCGACATAAATACCACCCATCAAGCAACTTGTTCCCATATTCCCAAGCAGCTCTCCAGACCCGAGCTTCTTAAGCTGCTCCCAGAATCATGGGTTACAGCTTATGAGAAAACACATCAACACCCGAAACCAGTTCAGTCCATCAATCCTACTTTCACCACCAAACCTGATGGCTCCGTTAAGATCTCTTTTCTAAACCCATATACTCCTCTGGAGACACAGTCTATTTTTTCCAAGACCCTGCCACTGGACAAAGTTTTTTTATGCTTGTGATTGTGATGACTGTCTGTATGACTTTGAGGATGAGCCCAAATGAAAGAAAAAGTCATCTCAGCAACGTTTAAAGGAAATATATGAAAATGGTGATCCCACTGTAGACCTTCTTCGTGAACCCTCTGGAAAATTTGAATTTTATGTTACCTATGGTAAATCCAGAACACCACAACCTAAGCCTTCTCCTTCAATTTGTAAACCACCCTGTAAACCATGCACTCCAAAACCATCACCACCACCGACTCAACCTGCACCTATTCCTTGTTACATGTTTTCTCCTTCATCATCATGGACAGAAGCAGACTTTCCTCCTCTTTCCTACCATGATCCTCAAGAAAAAACAACCCATCACCATAAGATCTCAGACCCTCATGTCATCCATTCAGAAGGATCTACCAAATCTGTCACCACCGCTGAAGCAGCTATCAATTGGCAATCTGCCAATGCCCTGACCCAGAACAAAATCTTGCAAAGGATTTCACACTCCCAGCAGTCTTTGGAAAATACTTTCCACCGAAAGCTCACCTCTTTGGAACTCCTTATCAATGATCTCCAGCAGAAGATGCAAGGTCTTCATAGTGAACTTCTACAAATGGCCTACTGCAACCAAACCTTCACTTCAGCCTTTCTCCACAAAGATGCTGAAATGAAACACTTGAAAGTACAACTGCAGTCCTTGCAAGCTCAACAAACCCAAAGACAGCTCGGTCCTCCTGATTTCTTTGGCTCCTTACCCATTTTTCCTACTTATACATCCCAACCTATGTCCCAACCTTTATATGTTGCACCACTTGGACAACCTAGCCTATTTTCCTCTCATTCCTTACCTCCCTCCTTACCACACTTACAGATCAGAAAACCTTCGGTTCCACCTCCACCTCCAAGCACCTCCACACCACATGTCTCAGAACCTATTCTTGCCCCATCCTTACAACCTTTAATACCTACACCTTCTACATCTTCTGATCCCAAAGGCAAATCTCCAGTCCAATTCATGCTCCAGCTTGAAGATTCTCAACTCCATAACCTCATCTCAGAAATTTTACTAAAATTGGCTAACCTCCAACAAGGCCAATCTGATTCTGACTCTGTGGCTGAAACTGTCGAAGCACATTCTGCCCCCTTTATCTATATGGTTGATTCCAACCCTCAGTATCCCTATGATATTGATCCTATTGTTGAAGAAGTTGAGGATCCTCCTCCTCCTGCGATACATCCTCAGCAAAATTTTCCATCTCAGACTCAATCTCATAATGGGTTTTCTATTGATGAAATTCCCCATTCCAAATGGCTGGACAAGTTCTATGAGATCCACGCTTGGTGTACGGCAGAGATGCTTGCTCCCAATGCAGAACTCCGCTCAGTCCTGACTCGTTGTGTGGCAAAATTCCTTGGTCGCCTCCGCCAATGGTACCTCGCTCTAGGAGAGTACCGACACCTCCAGCTTGTTCAGCTGCCAACTATCTCTGCTTTCATTGATGTATTACACAATGAATTTCTTGGTTACTCTGATGGCCTGCTCAGTGCTGTTCGAGAAGAATTCCTGAGTATGAGGTGCTGTTCATTTAAGCGCAAAGATTTGGAGACCCATTTTCTTCGAATGTCCCAACGATTCTATGTTCTTGGTGGTATTGATGATGTTAATCTTAAACAATCTTTTCTCAACTCACTTCCAGAAACTCTTGGAAATGAAACATTCAGACTTCTTCAAACCAAAAACATGGCCTTGAACAACACATCCCTTGGTTCCATTTACCAACATGTTCTCCAATCCCTTGAGAAGCTCTGCAACCACCAGAAGTTCTTTAAAAAACCTCATGAACAAGGAAAGCTTCTGGGAAAAGCTTGTGATCGATCTGATCTCCTCATCAAATGCAAATCCGACAAGTCTTGTTCCCACAGTCAATCTACAAAGAAAACTAAGCATTTCACGAAGTGGAAACCCAAGAAATCCTCTTTTTTCCCCAACTTTTCTTGACGGAAGAAATGGCGATTCTTTCACAAAAAACTTGTTCGTGGCAAACGTAAATATGACAAATGTTACATCTGTAGACAACCAGACCACTATGCCAGACAATGTCCAAACAAAGCTGCTAGAGAAAAATTGGTCCACTCTATTTCCAAGATCCTCCCGCATGATGAAGAAGATGTAGATATTGAATCCCTCTTTTCTATTGATGATGAAGCCAGTGCTGACACTATCATGGCTTTTTCTGCTGCCTCATCAGAATCTGAGGACACTTCTTCAGAAGATTCTGAGTCTGGAGCTGATTATCCTCATAACCTTTTCTCTGTGGAATTTTCTTTAGCCCCATCCTTGCTAGTCCAACCCCTTGCCCAAATCCATATTCTTCCAGAAAAATATACCAAACCTATCCCTGTTATAGCCTTCTTTGATACTGGAGCAACCTCGACTATTATTAATCCATCCATCATTCCTAGGTCTTACTGGCAGAAATGTTACTACCCTTTCACTGTCGCCAATGGTGAAACTTTTGCCATCACCCTCAAGAGTAAGCCTATCATCCTCCAGTTGTTTCCTGGATACACTATCAAACATCAAGTCCTTGGTTTTGAACTTCCAAACAAAGATATTCTTATCGGGTTTGACATTCTCCAGAAACTCACCAGAATCTTTTGGATGCCAAAAGGATTGAAGTTTCGTAATTACTTCCTTCCTTGGACTACTAGACCTAACTTGTTCTCCCTTGACACGGTATCCTCCTTCAGAGAGTCTATTATCCAAACTTCCTGTGTTGATTCCCATTCCCATTTCCTTACCAAATGCAACCATCCCCTGTGGAAAAACCCAGAGTTCTTCATCACCCTTCCCTTCAAGAAAAATGAAGACCTCAACCCTACCAAAGCCACCCACCATGGTATGAACCCAGAACATTACTAGTTAGATGTCCAAGAACTTCACCAACTCCAAACCGAAGGCCTTGTCGAACCAACCCAGTCTCAGTGGGCTTGTGAAACATTCTATGTAAATAAGCGTGCAGAGCAAGTTCGTGGTAAGCTCCGCCTTGTCATCAACTACCAACCCTTAAACCACTTCCTCCAAGATATCAAATTCCCTCTTCCGAGAAGAGCTGTCCTCTTCTCAAATTTACCCAAAGCCCAGATCTTTTCTAAGTTTGATCTTAAAGCTGGTTTTTGGCAACTTGGTATCCACCCTGATGACCGTCCCAAAACCGGTTTTTATATCCCAGATCACCATTTCCATTGGACGGTGATGCCCTTTGGCTTAAAAACTGCACTCTCTCTATTTCAGCAAGCCATGGTTCGTATCTTTGCTCCTATCCTACCTTCGGCCTTAGTTTATATTGATGTAATCTTGTTTTTCTCTCCTGACCTTGAAACACATGTCACCCTTCTCCAAACCTTCCATAGCATTGTTCAAAAATTTGGAATCATGCTTTCTGAAAAGAAATTGATTTTAGCTCAACCTGAAATCGAGTTTCTGGGCATGAAGATTTCTCAGGGCCAATATGCTCTCCAACCTCACATTGCTACCCAACTCCATCAATTCCCTGATTCTTACCTCTCTGCTAAGCAAGTTCAACAGTTTCTTGGTATTGTAAACTACATGTCTGAATTCATTCCTAACCTTGCCCAATACCTAAAACCCTTTCTGAACTTCTTAAAAAATCCCCTCCCCCTTGGACAGACTAATGTACAAATGCGGTTGCTTTCCTCAAATCAGTGTCTCAGTCTCTTCCTCCTTTGAAAATCTTTTCTGATGGGAAAAAAGTCCTTCAAACTGATGCATCTGATCTTTATTGGGGTGATGTTCTTCTTGAAGAACGTCTTGATAAGTCTAGAATGATTTCTGGTTACAAGAGTGGTTCTTTCTCTTCTGCTGAAACCCATTACCATTCTACTTACAAAGAAATTTTGGCTATCAAACGCAGTTATGAAAAATTTGAATTCCATTTGATAGGTCATCATTTCCTGATCGAGACTGACCTTAGCAGTTTTCCTAACATGCTTAAGTTCAAATAGAAACATCCTCCCAAGGCTCAACTCCTAAGATGGGCAAATTGGTTCTCCCAGTGGTCCTTTGATGCTGCTCATATCAAAGGAAAAACCAATGTGCTCCCTGATTTTCTTTCCAGATTAAAAAAAGACATTCACCTTGTCCATCCTAATCTTCCCTTATGTTTTCCCCTGATTGCATGTTTTGAACCCTTTTAGTTGCCATTTCACCTTCAGATCCTTCTGCTAGAAAAAACCCTTATTTCTTGCAGTTGTTTCATGGTCAATTCATTCCAGTTTCTCTATGTCATTCGCTATGGAATTGAATATGGCCCTCTTAGGAATTTGCCATTCCACCCTGTTTATCATTTTCTCACCCACTTTGAAATTAATCTAGCGTTTTATTTTAGTTTTCTTCGTGAAGCGTTCTTTCTTCTTTGGTACCTTGTAGATCTTTATCACATAGGTATTATTTTTGATAAATCCCAAATGTTGCAATATCTTGCTCAGTGTTTACTAAATTCCCTTCCTGCCTCTGAGTTAAGATTGTGTATGTGGCTTACCCTCTTTGGAGATATTCCATTTTGGCAACAAAAGTTTTGCCAGTGTCCATTCTAGTCTCCTATGTTCGTACTTTGGTCCCGAAAGTAGTTTTATCCTACTCCCGATTCTGGTGTTCATATTGAAAAATCCTATCATGTCTCCTTCTTCACTGGTCATGAGAATACCATCATGTATGACATGCCTACATTTTTCAATCTTCACAGGACGTAGCTCTGTCATCACAATGGCATTCCTCTTCAGACTATATCTCCACCTCTATTTCACAGTGAGACCTCTCATTGGCGCCATTCAGATCTTTATCCCACAGACTGGAAACAGAAACTCATCACTCTCCTTTCTGACCATGAGGCCCAGTATTCATGGGACCTCCTTGATGAAGACCATTCGATCTACAGAGTCCATCAACAGCCCTATCCTGTTGCAGGTTCTCCTTCTCAGTATAATTCTGATAATGATGATGAGTATTTCTCGCAAAGCCCTGATTGATGATTTCTGCAAAATGCTTGGGTCTTGATGCAATAAAATAAGTTTTATGTAATTTTCATTGTCGGCAAGGGTATACTTGCCATTTCAGTTGTATTTGTAATTTTCATTATCGGCAAGGGTATATTTGCCATTTCAGTTGTATTTGTAATTTTCATTGTCGGCAAGGGTATATTTGTCATTTCAGTTGTATTTGTAATTTTCATTGTCGGCAAGGGTATATTTGCCATTTCAGTTGTATTTTGTGCCATTAAATCTGTCGGCAAGGGTATTTCAGTCTTTTGTTAGTCTGATGTCATGGCTGACATATTCGAATGACACTTATGTATTTTCTCAGCCTCTCCTTCCTCTATAAAAGGAGAGCTTTCAGTATTGTATGGATCATCGGATTCCAGAAATAAAATCTTGTGTTTTCTATTGTATATCTCTCTCTTTATTTCTTTCTTGTTATCATCTTAGTTAGTCATAGTTAGTTGATCCTGTCCTACTTTGTGATTGTATTTGGTATCAGAGCCTCAACATGATAATGATGGGGGTTTTGCTACGCTTGACCAACGCTTTCAGCTGCAAAAAGTGGCCAGAAAGTAAGTTTATACGCTTGTCCTTACGCTTGAAGCGTAGGTGCGGAATGTTATAGTGTTTTCAACACAAAATTTTAGTCAACTTCGGGAACTCATATCTCAGTCAAAAAAGGTTTAAATAGGGTGATTCGTGAGCCTATCATGAAGATCTTGAAGTCATATTTCCAAAGATATATTACATGCCTGCATCCAATGTGTGTAACTCCAGATATGATCAAAAGAGTGAGAGGTGTCTTGCAGAAAAAACTGAAAATTTCAGATTCGGGCCAAAATCCTAGTTTGTTCCGGATGACTTTAAGTTCGACCCCAACACCTCTATACATGTAATATACATATATTATACATCATATTTTAGGGTTTTCCTTTGTTTGGTGTGAAATTACGAAAAAGGGTAATCTTATTCTCAAAATTAGGGTTTCCCTCACATTTGCCTATAAATACCAAGCTTTGATATAGATTTAAGGGACTTCTCTACACATAAGTTTTCAGAATATTTTCTGGAGATTCATCTATCATTCCTAGGAGGAGACATTCAAGAGCTAGAGATCCGGAGAAGACGACCATGGAAGGCGATTCTACATCAACGATGTAGTCTCCTTCTACTATGAGCAACTAATTCGGTATCTAGGGTTATCTAGCAAAACCCTAGCCAAGTAATGTAGTTCTTTCATTCTTTTCAATTGTGAAGAGGGAAAACTGTTGATCATACCGTGATGATTATAGTAGTTAAGAGACCTTACTGATTTGTAATATAAAATTCTATGTTTGTTCTAAATTCTTATCTTAGATGGAATGAATATATTATTTTGCACAACTATGATTATTCAATATGAGCAGAAACTCGGATACTTAATTATGGTTTTCTACACAATGGTGGTAATGAAACTTGAAACCCTAGGTTGACACAGGTCATTCCTTGGTGATTTAATATAGATATGTTTTAGTTTATTTTCAAGCATTAGAGTAGATTAGAGTAGTATAATTGGCATGTACTAGTTAGGTCAGTCATGAGACGGGTTGTCGCAATCCAGTTGATGGTACTCCTTTTTAGGGTCGTATTTAACGAGATGTATGGTACGACCTGATTCACAGTTATGGATCGCCCTCGTACAATTGATACAATGAGGAACTATATTATGCGGTTAGTGGTGGAGTGATGAAAACCCTAGTTTTCTCTCTCATATGAATCACAACCAATTTAATTTTCTTTCTAGATAATATTAGTTAAAATAGATAATTTGGTCTTTAACCACCTAAACAAATAATTTTCAGAAAATATAATTCAGTATTTTTGAATTATTAAAGTGAACAATCGCAGTCTCTGTGGGATCAATATCCCTTACTCAAGCCATTTGCTATACTACAATTGATACATGCGCTTGCATAGGGTAAAACCTAGAGTCGTTAAGGTGTCGTTTTTAACCATATATTTTTATACACCTGACGTCGTAGCAAGTTTTTGGCACCGTTGCTGAGGACTGAGCATTGGTCAATAACTTTAGTAGTTTATTTGCATTACGTTATTGTAGCTGTAGCTAAATTTAAATTTTTGTGCCATTGACAAGTACTCTGAAGAGCATAAAAGGGAAAATCGGAGCTTCTAAAGTTGCGTCTGGAACTTTTTTGAGTTTTAGTTACCTAGATTTTTGCATATTAATTCTTTCTTTATTTTATGTAATTTAGAAGTAGTTAATTTAGTTAATTTTTAGTTCACAAAAATTTTAAAATATATATATATAGTTGTTTGAGTAGTGTATAACCAATAGACCGACCCATTCTAATTTAAGCACTGCGTTAGTCGAGTACGATCCTCAGATCGAAAAGACTCGCCATCGTTTATGTTGATCTATTGAAGAGCGTCATCGTCTGCAAGAAGAAGCAATGGCTAACCAAAGAGCCCGCCAACAAAGGGCACCGGAGACATCATTGAAAGGATATTACGCACCCGATGCGTATAATTTCTATGTTGATTTTCTAGAGGAAGAAGGAGCGAAGCACTTTGAGATCCAGACAAGCATGATCAATATGCTTCCAAAATTTTTAGGCCTTAGAATAGAGGACCCATACCAGCACATCAATAATTTCCTAGCGGTAGCCTCTACTGTTAGGTATGACAATTTGCCCAAAAATGACTTGCGAGTGAGATTATTCCCTTTGTCATTGAAAGAGAGACTAAAAGATGGTACATCAAATTAGAAAAAGAAATTAAAATTGATTGGGAAGACCTTAAGAGAGAATTCATAATAAAACATTATCCCATAGGGAAGACCTCAGAAGCACATGATGCAATCAAAAGCTTTAGGCAGTTACCTGGTGAGCATTTTCATGATGCATGGGAAAGATATAAAGAAAATATGTATAAATGTCCCCACCATAGGTTTTCTGAACAAGATATTGCAAAAAAAATTTACATGGGACTTGGAGAGACACATAAGACTTTGATAGATGCGGCCACACAAGGTCAGTTTATTTTCAAGCCAGCTAAAGAACTTTTGGAGATATTTGATAATATCAATGAAAACACAATCAAATATAAATATGAGTTGAGGTCTAGAGGTGGACAACAGGCATGATGATGATGTGAGAGATACCATGGCATTGTTTGGAGAGAAATTAGAGAGAATTGAAAAGTTTATGCTGTGAAGTCATTCCTCTCCTAGAAAGACGTTTGAAGTCGAAACTGAGTATTCCCAACATGAGTGTCAGGAGATAATGGTTGCTGATGCCAACACATCGTGGAACTATTCCAATAATGCTCCTTTCACCGATTCATACACCTCCAATGCCAGAAATCATCCACTCCTGCCTTACAAATCTACTAATGTAAAAAATTCACCACCAAAATTCCAACAAGGGCAATCATTCAATCAACAGCCAAGATTCATAGATAGACAACAGTAATATAACCCATAACCAAGGTTCACTGAGAGACAACAATCATATAACCAACAACCAAGGTTTCATCAAAGTCAACAATCATTTGAATCACAACCAACAATCATGGCTAGAAATTCTCAATCTAATTACCAACCTAGAACATCCAATAATTCCCAAGCTCTCCAATCATTCAATAATTCCCAAAATCTTCAGCCTTTCAGTAACAATCAAGCTGTGCAGCCATATAATTACTAAACCAGCCTCCAAGAAGCCAAACTCCTCCACCCGGTTTCCAAACCAATAGGTTATAACAAGTTATACTGGATATTCATAACAAGCTAGGTATTCATACCCAATCATTGACACAACTACATATGCAGATGGGCCAAATGGCTAATGAAAGGAATGTAAGAGAGCCGGGGAGATTACCTAGTCAGCCGATCGCTAACCCAAGGAAACAACAAGCACTGGAGCTCGGGTCATTTGTCGATGAACCTAATGAAACGTTTCAAGCAATCACAACTTTGAGAGGTAGAAGGGAAGTAGAGAGTCCAGTTGAGGTGGAGCATGAAAAGAGGTTGCAAAGAAGAAAGAAGGCAGAACAAGAGCAGCAGAAGGAAGCTGAAGAAGAGCAGAGGAAATAAGCTGCAAGAAAAGAGGCTGAGAGAGTCCATAAGGATCAACCATTAGTAGAAGACAATGTCGATCAGACATTACTTGAAGAGCTAGACATGGGTTGTTACGAAGAGGCGGTGCCATTTCCTCAATGTCTTAGAGAGCCGGTAAGGTATGGAAAGTGGAAAGAATTTGATATGTTGGAAACATCTGACAAGTCAAGATTAATTTACCTCTCTTAGATGTAATCACCCAAATACCGCCTTACGCTAAGTTTTTCAAGGATCTTTGCACTCAGAAGCAAAAGATCAGAGCGAAGAATCCAACAAAAATACTCTTGACTGAGCAAGTGAGTTCATTGCTTTTAAGTGATACTCCACCCAAGAGGAAAGATTCCGGTGCTCCCACTATTCCATGTGTCATCAGTGACTAGGAAATTGGTAGAGCTCTTCTTAATCTAGGTACAAGAATTAACTTGCTTCCTTATTCAGTCTACCAACTGTTAGAGTTAGGTGAGCTCATCCCCATTGAGGTCGTACTTTAATTTATTGATCAATCAATCAAACAGACAAGAGGAATGCTTGAAGATGTCATTGTTCAAGTGGGCAAGTTTTATTTTTTGGTTGATTTTGTAGTCTTGGATACAGAACATGTCCCTGACTCGAAGAAGTACATTCCAGTAATACTGGGAACACCATTCTTAGCTACGACAAATGCATTTTTAGCCATTGATCTGACCTTTGAAAATATGAAGGTCAGAATGAATGTGTTCGAACGAAGCCACTAATTGCCTGAATCTGGGGAATGTTTTCATATTAATGAGTGTGATGAATTGGATGATATCATAGTAGAATTCTTAACTCAAATCTTGGAGAGAGATGAGCTAGAGTCATTTATGATTGGAGATGGCCAGATGAGGAAGCTATTTATTGGGAGACATACTGGAAGTTACGAAATGAAGAGCCAGATGTGATGTTGACTGCTTTATATACTCAACCATAGCGGGAGCCAGTTGAACTGCTCTCGATAGTTTTAAATATTCCATCAATTACCTTCTTAACTACTCCTCCTACCTTGGAACTTAAGGAACTGCCTAAAATATTAAAATATGTTTTCTTAGGACTCAGTGAGACTCTTCCTGTGATTATATCTTCATTATTGATAGAAAAATAGGAATCCAGTCTAGTCGTGGTTCTGAGTGAGAACAAAAAGGCAATAGGATGGAACGTTGCTGATTTGAAAGGCATAGACCCTTCGATTTGTATGCATCACATACATCTTGAGGATGATGCAAAGCTATAAAGAGTGATGCAATGAAGGCTGAATCCAAATATGAAATAGGTGGTGATGAAAAAAGTAGTGAAATTGTTAGACTCGGGTATCATCTACCCCATTTTTGACAGCACATGGGTAAGTCCTACTCAGGTGGTACCGAAGAAGTCGGGCATCATAATGGTGCCAAACTCGAAAGGTGAGCTAATTCCACAACGCATGACCACAGGTTGGCATGTGTGTATTAATTACAGAAAGCTCAACCTGAACACCAGGAAGGATCATTTTATATTACCAATTATTCATCAAATCTTGGAGAAATTAGTCGGGCAGAGCTATTACTGCTTTCTGGATGGGTATTCCGGTTATAATCAGGTGGCGATTGATCCTGTTGATCAGGAGAAAACCACTTTTACTTGTTCATATAGCACATTTGCTTACAGACATATGTCGTTTGGTTTGTATAATGCGCCAACAATATTCCAATAGTGTATGAAGTCTATCTTCTCTGACGTGGTAGAGTAATTTCTTGAAGTATTCATGAATGACTTCTTAGTTTTTGGGAAAACCTTTAAAGACTATTTAAAACATCTAGAATTGGTACTTAAGAGATGTAAGAAGACGAATCTGATCCTATGTTGGGAAAATAGTCATTTTAATGTTCAAGAGGGGATAGTACTAGGCCATAATATATCTAAGTGAGGGATATAGGTGGATAAAACAAAAATTAAATTAATTTCAAAATTGCCTCCTCCCATATATGTTAAGCAGATACGCTTTTTTTCTGGGCCACGCCGGGTTTTACCGAAGGTTTATTAAAGATTTCAGCAAAATTGTCCGATCGTTATGCAACTTATTGACTAAGGACGCTACTTTTGTCTTTGACGAATAGTGCCTTCATGCTTTTGAGAAATTGCGTACTCAACTTTCATCAACCCCGATTATTCGTCCGTTAGATTGGTCTCTCCCATTTGAGCTCATGTGTGATGCTTCTGAATATGCCATAGGAGCTGTGTTGGGTCAGAGAAAAGATAAGTTGTCGTATGCCATTTACTATGCTAATAGGACTCTAAATGAAGCTCAGATGAACTACACAACTACCGAGAAGGAGTTGCTGGCATTTGTCTTCGCCTTGGATAAATTCCGATCATACATATTGGGCACCATGGTCATTGTTTACTCAGATCATGCCGCTTTGAGGCATTTGCTGATGAAGAAAAACTCTAAACCCTGACTGATTCGGTGGATTCTGTTGCAACAAGAATTCGACCTGGAAATCAAAGATAAGAAGGGTTCAGAGAATGTTATTGCGGATCATTTATCGAGGATCATTGTCGAATCCATAAAGGAAATTACTTCTCTTAAGGATTATTTCCCGGATGAACATTTGTTCAATGTGGCTGTGGTGGAACAAATACCGTGGTATGCTGACATTGTCAATTATAAAGCCACAGGTCGAATCCCAAAAGGATGGTCTAAGAATGAGAAAGACCGATTCTTCAGCCAAGTCAAATTTTATATCTGGGATAATCCGCGTTTATACAAGTATTACTCTGATAATATTATCAGAAAATGCATCCCAGAGAGTGTGGTGCAAAACATACTTATATTTTATCACACAATGGAGTTTGGAGGGTATTTCAGAGCTCAGAAGACAACCCACAAGGTGCTGCAGAGTGGATTTTAATGGCCTTTCATGTTCAACGATGCTTTCGAGTTTTGCAAGGCATGTCTGTGATGTCAAAAGCTTGGATCCGTATCTCGATGAGATATGATGCCTTTAACCCCGATTCTGATTGTAGAATTATTTGATGTGTGGGGTATTGATTTTATGGGACCATTTCTGAAGCAGATAAGAAAGAGTACATACTTGTGGGGGTTGATTATGTTTAGAAATGGGTAGAAGTATATAGCTACCAAACGTGTTGACCATGACATGGTGGAAAAATTTGTAGATTCGAACATTTTCTCACAATTTGGTATGCTAAGGGTTTTGATTAGTGATGGTGGAAGCCATTTTGACAACCAGTTTCTTCCTGCTCTGTGTAAGAAGCATAGTGTCAGCCATAGAATTACGCCATATCACCCCCAATCACAAGGATAAGTGGAGGTTTCTAATAGGGAGATTAAAAATATTTTGGAAAAGACTGTGCGTTTGGATTTGAATGATTGGCCTCGAAAGCTAAACGATGCACTTTGGGCATACATGACTGCACTTAAGACACCAATTGGTATGTCGTCATATCGCCTTATGTATGGTAAATCATTTCATCTCCCAGTAGAGCTAGAACACCAAACATATTGGGCTATTCGAAGACTGAATTTTGATATAAAGAAAGTCGGTTGCAGCGGAAACTCCAACTTCAAGAGCTTAAAGAGTTGAGAAATAATGCATATGAAAACTCTCAGATTTGCAAGGCCCGAACAAAAGCATTTCATGATAAACATATTAATAAGAAGGTTTTTTAGCCAGCCAAAAATTTTGGCTATTTAATTCAAGACTCAGGCTGTTTCCTCGCAAGCTCCAATCGAGATGGAATAGGCCATACAAGATTACGAAGGTTTCCCCCATGGAGCCGTGGAGCTTGATGATCCAGACATTGGAAAGAAGTTTGTCATAAATGGAAAAATATTGAAGCATTCGTAGAGGTGCAACCAGCTGAGCGTGTGCTAAAAATAATTGATCTAACTGAACCACCACCCGAGCTGGATGAGCTTGATCTGGAGCATTGAGAAGTAGCAACGTCATATGAATGATGTTAAATATTGGTACTAGGTAATGAATAGTAGCTTTTACACCTAGGTTGTACTTAAGATAGAGTTTGTAAAAACGTGTTGCGAGACCATCATCATTTGAGTAGGGAGTGTAAATTGAGCCTAGGAAGCATTGAGAATGCATTGATTTGAAGACGAAATAAAATTTTTTGGGCCATGGGGACCTACACTTGAAGCGTAGCTACGGGCCTGTTATAAATAGGACCCGTCAATGGTTTCCCCCCATTCCATTCAAACTCTTCTTTCTCTCTCAATTCTCCACCAATCTTTATGAGGTTTGATTATACCATTTGTTCATCCGATTCCTCATCAGTCTTTGCCAGAGGATCGTCAGATTAGTTGGTGATTTGTCCGGATTCACGTGAAGAACTCGGAAAGTCACCAAAACTCAAGTTTTGGAAAATCATCCTTTCTTTCAATTCGGTGAGTTTAGTTCCATTATTTTTATTTCATATGACTTATTTAACTATGATAAACTAGTATTGATGAACGAGTCCAATCAAAATCGTGTTTTGATTCATTTTCTAAAAAGTTGAGTTTTTCGACTTCGAAAGCGGATTAAATATCGAATGTTTTGGGGACGACGACTTGTTTAATCATCATATTAGATATATTTAGATATAGTTTGACTTTGATTCGGTGTCCGATTCATTATCGCTTACTTTTCGAGAATTTCCTATTATAGCCATGGCACAAACCAAGTTGTCAGCGAGATGAATGGCTTAGGCTGCAGTTACGGCTGATCCACCGGTGTGATAGAGCTCGAGATCGTCATCTCCTACACCATCCCTGATTTGCCACCAATGTACACATGCCAGGAGACCACAGTATGTCCACAGAGGTGCCAGAGAGTTCTACACAGGGACACGACATCCTTTTGCCACATGGTCGCCTTGTTGTTGACTTATTATTTCACGGGCACCATCACTACCACTTGTGCCTGAGCCACAGGCTGAGGAGATGGAGGAGGATACTGAGAGTGATAGTGTCAGGCAGGGGGATGATGTTGAGCAGGAGGAGGACACCGCTCAAGGCGATGATCGAGTAGATGAGAGGGTACCGGAGCCGCTTGTGGAGGGTGACCGTGGAGTTTTGACTACATTTTTACCTGTGCCCAGGACAACATCGGTAAAGGATTTACTAGACCGAGCAATTCGAAAGGGGTATCAGCAGGAGCATACATACTTATTGCCGATATTTGAGGGATTACAACCTGTCCCCACCTGGATGATAGGTCGGTTATGGGCCCGAAGGTTATTACCTATTCTTGCCCTAGCTACTCCATATATTTATGAGGAAATGATCCGGGAGTTTTGGTTATACATGCGCCATTTTAGCAGGGGGTTGAGACTACAGACAGTGGTCCGAGGTACTGAGATTGAGATTACTCCCCATACTATTGTTGAGGCATGGGGTATTTCAGACGAGTGTCCACCTTAGCTACCTGTTGCGTTCCCACCTATGCCCAAGCTACTCCTATCTATTTCTGAGATTGTTGCACTTCAGACTACCGGGCAGTGGGCTGATACACATCGGAACTGCACAAAGAAGGCGAACTATCACCCAATGCGTTGGTTTTGGGATGTGATAGTCCGATCCCAGATTCTGCCGCACAGATATACCACCATGTGTTATGTGTCATTTCCAGCCCTCTACTATGCTTTTGAGTTCGGGCGGTGGATTTATATCCCACATATTTTATGGGAGGGCCTATATACACATTATATTCATCTGTGCAAGGAGACCAAGGTTGGTTAGCGTCTGTTTCTCATTTGATTCCCATGCTTGGTGATGAAGATTATGCTGGATGCAAGGATTGAGATAGATGCGGGTGAGCGAAACAGATTCAGAGAGGGTACCCCGTATGCTAGAGAGATGTGGACTGGTGACTGGATCCGGTTGCATGGAGATGTTATTATAAGGCAAAGACCAGGGTTTGGCATATTACCAACCCCAGATGCACAGGCCCAGGAGAAGGTTGATGACGCTGGTCAGGCTGGTATGGATATGGCTCAGGATGTTGATGCTGAGATGCCACAGATGTCGATGGTTGAGGATGAGGTTGTGTTACCGGAGGCACTTGCGGGTGGTTTTGTTACTCTGTCTTAGGCACAATTTTATACTCTTATTACACGGATGCAGGGGCTAGAGTAGACATTGGTAGAGGAGAGACAGGTTAGGCAGTGTGAGACAGTGCGCCATCAGAGAGATCAGAGGCGGTTATTTCATTGGTTTAACTGTATGAGTTAGGATATGGGTGTGCAGATTCCACCTACACCAGCGACCTCTGATGATGAGGTTTAGTTTCAATTAGGTTTTTGTTTTATTTTTATTTAATTTTTTTTACATTGGAGATATATTGTCGAGAGGATAGTTTTGTATAGGGCTTTATGTGACCTCTTTGATGATTATTTTCTAAATGTTTTTATTATTTTCTTAGTTTATAAAATAAAAATTTTATGATCAATCGTATTGAGATTGAATATATCCCCGGAATTTTACGCTTATTTGACATGTACGAATAATATAACTTCTTTCAAAATATTTTATCGCACTATGCGGATATTTGTGCATTTAAGTTTGGGGTTGTATATGTATTGGATTGATCAGAAGAGTGTATTTGAAAAAAAATAAATAAATAAAAATAAAATAATATTTTTTCAGGCCAAGCCTATGCTTAAAGCGTAGGGTATCACGAGGCAATATTCTGAATTTTGAAAATTTGATCCGTTTACGGGGTGTTTTGGCTTGATTTGTATATATACTTGTATTAGGATTTATTTAAGTTATTTTTAGGATTTGTTGTAGATTTTCTGTAGACTTTTTAGAGTAATCCTAATTTGATAAAGAAAATGAATGCAAATACAAGTTGGAGTTGGATTAGTCATTGTTTCCACTTTTCTAATCAGGTAAGGGTTTTAAATCCTTTGTCTTCTCTGATTCTACCATATCCATCTATAAATACATCCATAGGGTAGACACAGTTCACAATTCACAATTCACAATTCACAATTCTCAAGGGTTGAGTGTTAGAGTTAAATATTTTTCTTCTATTCTATCTATCTCGATTGGGATTAGTATGGATAATGCTAATGAAGATTATTCTGACCAGAGGAATTCATTGAAGGTACAGAACCATATGTGGATATGAAGAGCTCGAATAAAAGAGTTACGAGTTGGAATGGAAGCCGAACCACACCGAAATCGTTTCTGCAGTGCAAATTGCAATTTGAAGACATATTTTGTTCGGAGAGGATGAACCGAGTATTATTTTCACCCGAAAGTAAAATACTTAAGGAATGAGGATTGAAAAGTTTAGAAAAACCGAATAGAGAAAAGGTGTATCCAAGCTTGGTCTGAACATTCTATGAAAATATGACAATTTCGGGACCGATAGGATTTGAGGTTATGAAGGCTAAAGTGACTCGGTGGAGTGCTCCTATAGTGATTGGAAGAAGAAGTATTGCTGATGCGTGGAATATATCGATTGGTACTCCAACAAACTTAAAAGGAATATTGAAGGAACATCCTCAAGTATGGCCACAAACGGATAAGGAGATGGTTCGGGAATTATGTGCAGTATCAGATCCAAGAGATAGGATGTGTGATAATTGGTGGTTGAAGTCGGATCTATTTTATTTGGATTGTGTCATTTTGGCTCAACTTCAGCCCAATAATCGGACTAGTGCAAGGGATCACACTATGCTTAGAACTTTGAATGACCTAACTCATGGGTATGAAGTGTGTGTTCCAACATTATTCATGGCTGAGATGTCAATTTCCCGAGCAATTGTGAGTAGAGAATGGGCAGGTGCTGATAAATTTGAACATTATCTTCCATACCCGTTTATGTTATCTAAGATCATTGCCGATCAATTGGGTGATAGGATAAAGGAGATAGATGAGATGCGGTGGACGATTATGAATATATATTCGGAGGAAGATTTGGAAGAGTTGAAAGAGACTACAGACTGCCAGATATGGTTGAAAAACATCGTGTCAAGTGATGAAGAAGAGAATGAAGATTAGGGTTTAGATTTAGGTTTAGGATTTTTGTTTGTGTTTTATTTTGTTTTTAGGGACGGTAGACCCTTAAGGTCACGTCTTTGTTTATTTTATTTTATTTTAGAATTGTAGGCCCTTAAGGCCAAATCATTTATTATTATTATTATTATTATTATTCTAAAAAAAGGAGAATATTTAATTTCTTGAAAACATATGTTGATTTCTGGATATTTATGATGAAATTTCTTTTCACTTGCTATGATTGGTATTTGTGTATTGTTGATGCTATTTACAAGTGATCCAAATCAAGTTTGGGGGTGGGGATTCATGCTTTGCTTTGGAATCCAGAATTAAGCTTCAAGAGTAACTGTATTTGTTCTCCTATATTATTTTTTACCATGAGGACATGGTCTGATTTAAGTTTGGGGTGAGGGTATAGTATTACGAGGAATGGAAATTTTCGGAAAAATTTGAAAATTTAAAATTTTGGAGCAGTTCTTTGTTTTCGCGCATGAATGTTTTGCATTATAATTTGATTGAGTTTTTGTATATGATGCATGAGGAGTATGTAATGTGATATTCCCATTCATGAGAGTAATGATTAGATCAAGTTAGTGAAGTGATGTGGTTTTACATGGGTGAGTGAATGAGTGAAATTGAAATTAAGAAAGACGACTTTGACCTATAAACCACAAACACACATTCACAATAAAAGGGGAGAAAGGGAGATGTTATGGTTGAAGTGGAGAAAATTAAAAAAAAAAATTTGAGAAAATGAAATGTGAAAAGTAGTTTTTCGATCTGAGTAACCGGACCATGATATCACCAATATGATTGTTCGCGTTTAAAGGGGAGAAAACTAATGAGCATAAATCCCATGGAAGAAGCTCGGGCCCAGTTGGTCAGGACTAAAAATCCCCGCTGGAAAGTCTGGAGACTTAGAAAGATAAAAAGGAATGAAAAGTGGAAAGATGAAAAGATATATTTTTATAAAAAATGGCAAAGTTTGATCAATGAATTAGAAGAAAAGAAACTGAAATATCATAGTCGAGTGTTCACAAAATCACGGAAGGTTATCTGGATTTAGAGTAGAAAGTAGCGAAATCATTAACTACTTTTACATCCGTGTTGTCTTTTACATTAAATCATGACTTAATTGAACTTGTGTGTGAACTCATGACTGCGTGATTATAGAAAACTGAGATGTTTGTAGGTACCATTACTAGAAACCTTCACTCGACTTCACTCGTCCACTCGGTGTTGCCGAGGGGTTTAAAAGTCTTGCTACACTTGCTAAGAGTAATCGTCGACCCTCCCAAAAGCAAGGGAGTAATGTAGATTAGTATAGGTTAGTTAGGATAAAAATCATCACAGGGTAGTTTTCCTGAGTTAATTATTAAGGGACTAGCAATATGTAAGTTTGGGGGTGTGATAGGTGATCAAAAATATCCATTTTAAGCTTCTATCTTACTGTTGTTACGTCTTATAATCCATTATTTGGTATTTTTATGTCGTTTGTATGTTTAAGTGTGTTTCAGGAGCTTAATGAAGATTACGAGCTAACTTTGGTGAATTAACTAAAGAAGTGCTTGTGTCTATCCAAAAGAGAGAACAAAATAGGTGTTTTCAAGAAAAAAATGTCTCCCGGAGGGAAAAAATGTCATTTTTCGGAGTTGCAACTTCAAGAATCATACCGAGGGAGTCAAGGGAGTTCAAACAGAGCAATTATCAATAAAAGTGGTTTCTGAGGGTTTTGCTACGCTTTCAGTCGCAAAAAGTGGTCAGAAAGTGAGTTTCTACACTTGAAGCGTAGGTGCGGAATGCTACAGTGTATTCAGCACAAACTTTCAGTCAACTTCGGGAGCTTATATCTCGGTCAAAAAATGTCCAAATGGGGTGATTCTTGATCGTATCATAAGGAGCTTGAAGTCATATTTTCAACGATACAATACACACCTCTATCCAATCTGTGTAGCTCTAGATATGATCAAAAGAGTGAGAGGTATCCTGTAGAAAAAACTGGAAATTTCATATTCGGGCAAAAATCCTATTTTGACCAGGATTCATCCATTTTAACCTGGATGACTTTAAGTTCAACAGCAACACCTCTATACATTTAATAGACACATATTATACATCCAATTTTAGGGTTTTGCTTGGTTGGGTGTGAAATTATGAAAAATGGTAATCTTATTCTCCAAGTTAGGGTTTCCCTCACCTTTGCCTATAAATACCAAGCTTTGCTACTGATTTAAGGGACTTCTCTACAAATAAGTTTTCAGAATATTTTTTGGAGATTCATCTATCATTCCAAGGATGAGCCATTCAAGATATAGAGATTCGGAGAAGACGACTATGTAGGGCGATTCTACATCAACGATGCAGTCTCTTTCTACCATGAGCTACTAATTCGGTATCTAGGGTAGTCACAGGCACGTCTTTGAATCAAGCGGGGGTAAAACAAACAAAAACCATCAAAACTTCATAAAAACTTGCTGCGGATATGCTTCAAGCGTAGCTAGCCTACGCTTTAAACGTAGGTTCAAGCGTAAAAATGTGATTTCCAGCCACTTTTTAAAACTGAAAGTGTAGGCACAAGCATAGGTTTTTTATTCAAAACCACTTTCTCTGTAAATGCACCGAAACGACCATAATGAACACACAATACTTTTTGCTGAAGATGACAGCTTCTGAAAATGTTGTTTTTGCCCTCCGGGAGCCATTTTTGTCTCGGATTGCCTCTTTAACTCTCTTATTTGAATAGAAAGAACATGTACTTCAGTGAATTCACCAAAGTTAGCTCCATTTCTTCGTTAAGCTCCTGAAAGATGCTTTAACACACAAATGCCATAAAAATACCAAATAATGAAATGAAATGAAATAACAATAGTGAGTTAAGGGGTTAAAATGTCTAATATTTGACACCAATCAACCTACACCTTAGGAATAGCCTAGATACCCCTTAGGTGTAGGCCTACTCCTTAGGTGTAGGTTAGGCGTACCTTAAGCGTAGGCTCAGGCGTAGCCTGAGCGTAAAACTTCACTTTCTGGCCACTTTTTGCTTCTATAGGCATAGGCTTGAGCATAGGCTTTTTCATAAAAAAACACTTTTCTACGCAACTATGTCAAAATGACCATCTTGATTCCATGATACTTTTTGTTTGAAGTGACGCCTTCAGAAAATACCATCTTCAGCCTTCGGGAGCCATTTTGTCTCGGAAACACCTATTTGACTCTTCTCTTGGATAGAAATGAACGTGTACTTGGTTAATTCTCCAAAGTTAGCTTTATTTCTTCATTAAGCTCCTAAAACATGCTTAAACATGTAAATGGCAAAAAAATACCAAATAATAGAATGAAAGGGTGTAACTATAGTGAGTTAAGCGGTCAAAATGTCTAACATTTGGCACTTATCAAGTTCTGGCTTCATATGTAGCATTACAGTAAAGGACTCCGGATGGAGGCCGAGGTATGAGGAGTATGGTTTTAGATTACGCCCCAGAGCATTGCAGAGGCATGGGGTATTCCTGATGAGTTCCCACCAGAGTTGGTGGGTGAGTTTACGCCTCTACCAGAGCCATTCCCAGCAATGACAGAGATAGTTCAGTTGCAGACCGAGGGGAACTCTGGAGATGACAGAAACAACTACACGAAGAAGTCGGATTATCATCCAAAGTTATGGTTCCTAGATACTATGCTCCCATCCCAGATTTACCCCTAGGGGCATGCGACTTAGATATGACAGCTATTTTTTGTACTATTATATGCCTTTGAGTTCAATCACTGGATCTCAATTCTTCAAATTCTGTGGAGAGGCCTATACCAGCACTATGTTGATACACGAACTGAGACTATGGTTGGGTAAAGTGGATTTTAGATGATATTCACGACTTTAGTTATGTGATTGATGACCGATGTTGGTGTAAAGATCGATGAGGAGGTGGATGTGGACCAATATGTGTCTGGTGTCTACACAGTAGGGCTGTGGAGGAACTAGTGGTTAGGACTGGGTGCAGAGTTAGTGTTATAGAGGAAGCCGATGGTGGCTCTTGCTGGAAGAGTGCCTCCTTATATGTCGGCTAAGCCAAAGGCTGGACATGATGATGCCATGCCACCTCATGGAGAAGGGGTACAGGCTGCTGAGAGAGAGATGCCTCAGGTGCCTGCTGATGCGCCAGTTGTTCTTACACTTGCACAGTTTGATGAGTTACTTACGGGGCAGGCAGTGCTTAGAGAAGAGGTGCGATAAAGTAGAGAGGAGGCAAGGCAGGATCGAGAGGAGACTCATCGATTCAGAGAAGAGTTTAGGGCTGGACAGAAAGTAGCTATGACAGATTTACATATAAGGCGAGAGGAGATTACACAGCTCTAACATGGTCAGAGAGAGATACATGGCATCTTACAAGCATAGATATTTCACATGGGACTTGACCCACCGTTGCCACCACCACCGTCTAAAGTCGATGATTCGTTTAGTTATAGTATAGTTTTTGTAGTTTTTTTTATCACTTGAGTGGAATTGTTAGGCGGTTATTCTATTATTGTGCAATTTATGGCACCGCCTAAACGATCGATCTATAAGTTTATTTTTAATTTTTGACTTTATAAAACTACAGAGTTTTGTATACATGTGATAGTACTGCTCGTGTTTTACATTCCCAAGATTATGATGATAGATGCGTTGAGTGTGATGTGATTTTTAAGGTTCGATTGAGCTTCAAAGTTACACAATGAGGACATATATGTGTTTAAGTTTGGGGAGTGTGAGTTCCTATTATATGGGGATATTAGAGCATGCGTATGGCAATTGGGTAGGAAAAAATATTCTAGATTTTATTTTTTTAGCAAAAGAACCAAGCCAAGCCTACACTTGGACCTACGCTTAAGAATAGGGACCATCGTAGCTTGTCCAGAAAAATTCAAAATTTTGCCCAAAATGGGGATTTTCATATGGTTTCGTGTTTGTACTATATTAGGGTTTAATTAGGAATAGGTTTTTGGAATTTTTAGGAATTAGATAGGAATTTAGACAAAAATCCTAGTTCGAGTAGGAGATGGAATCCAAGTACATGTTAAAGTTGGTTTGATGGTTTGATTCTATTGTCCAATTCCAGAAATGAATCGAATTTCTCTTCCCTGTAGAATACAAATCATTCATCTATAAATACAATCTTAGGGGTTCACAATTCCCATAATTTAATATACAAAAGCTTGTGAGGCATAAAAAGATGGTTTCTTATTATTCTCCTTCTTCTCCTTTTCCCGGTGAAAATAGGCATGATCATGAGAGTGATTATCAGATTGAATCTGATCTAGAAGAGTTCTTAGATGATGATGCCGCTTTGGGGGTAGTCGGTCTTAGAAGGGAGAATGGATTTGTAGATGGATATGGCACAAGTAGGAAAGTTACAAGAGCACCACGAATTCGTACAACACCTCATGATTTCATGAAGAGCAAGCTTCAATACGAATTAATGTTTCTCTCAGACAAAATAAAAAGTCCGTTGGTAAAGCTGGGAGTGAAGTTGCTAAGAGAAAAAGAGTTGGAAAATTTGGAAAGTCCGGCGGGCTTAAGGGTGTACCCGAATTTAGTTTGGAGATTTTATGAAAGGATGACCATGGAAGGACCGGAGGGACGAGAAGTAATAAAAGTGAAGATTGATGAGTGGAGTGATCCTGTAGTGGTTAATTAGGAGGTAATTTCAAAATTTTGGAAAATACCACTTTTGTGTCTAGATCACTTACTAAAGAAGTTTAAGTTCATCCCGAAGGAATGGCCACTCTCAGAGGTGGACATGATTATGAAGATATGTGATATGCATATTCAAAAATGTATGAACAATAGTGTGGATAATTACCTATTGAGCCCGAATTTATTGTATCTAGACTGTGTGTTTAAATCACAAGTATGTAAAAATCATAAGACGAGTTAGAAAGGACATACAATGATCAGATTCTTATATTATATGCTTAAAGAATATTGGATAACAATGCCGGAAAATATGATTATGGTGCAGCGAATTATGAAAAGAGAGGTAGAATGTTGGGATTTGATGGAGTTTTCTCTCCCATATCCATTTTTTTATTTCAAGGATTCTTGAGGAGCAATTGGGTTATAGATTGGGAGAAATGAATGAGAAATGTTTGTCGTTTACAAAGTACTATCAAGAAGCAAGTTTTGAATGCCTTAAGATGGCATCGAATATCGATGCTTCTTGATGATGTTTTTCAAGTGGAATTGAATGATGGCTATGAAGAGCAAGGAATGAATAGGAGTTATAGTGATTGTAGGCCCTTAAGGACAAATCATTGCAATTTCAAATTCTTAAGGATTGTAGGCCCTTAAGGCCAAATCGTTGTTTATTTTTATTTAATAAAATAATCATTCCTTGTGTTATATTGAGTAATAATATCCATAAAGCAACGATGTATTTATTTTTCCATCACTATGATATTGGGTATGTGTGTTTTGTTGAAAATATTTGCAGAGAGCTCGATTCAAGTTTGGGGGGAAAATGTGCATAAAGAGAGGAAAGTATGGAACTGCACTTCAAGGGTAACTATATTATTTCTCATGAGTATGATTTTGAAATATGAGGACATGGTTTATTTAAGTTTGGGGGGGAAGGTGTAGTTAGTATAAGGAATGAAAAAAGAAATTAAAAAAATTAAAAAAATTGAAAAATTGTGAGAAATTCTTTGTTTTTACGCATGAGTGTTTTGCATTGCAAGTTGATTGAGTTTGTGTTTATAATTTATGAGTAGTATGTGGTGCCATATTCCCACTCATGAGAGTAATGATTAGATTGAGTTAGTGAAGTGATGTGATTTTACATATATGAATGAATTAGTAAAATTGAAACTTAGAAGGACGATCTTGACCTATAAGCACATGCACATATTCACTATAGGACAATTAATTGGTTTTGACTATGTAGTTAAAACATTCGCTTTGCCTATAAAAAGGGGAAAATGGGAGTATTATGGAGGAAATCTGAAAAAAATTGAAAATGTTTTGAAAAAATAAATAAAATGAAAAAAAAGTAGTTATTCGATCTGAGTAACAGGGTCTCCTACCACAAAGTAACAGAGTGTTCACATAAAAAGGGGAGAAAGCTAATGAGTATAAATCCCACGGAAGAAGTTCGGGCCCAGTTGATTGGGATTGAAAATTCTCGCTAGAAAGTCCGGAGCTTAGAAAGATAAAAAGGGATAATGGAAAAAGATGGAAAAAATGAGTGTTACATTTAAAAAGGCAAAGTTTGATCAATGAAGTAGAAGAAGAAATATTAGTCTACCATAGTATAACGCTCACAAAAACATAGAAGGTTGTCTGGATTTGGAGTAGAGAGTAACGAAGTTATTTGTTTTAGTGGGGACCATTCTCAAAATTATTTCGAAATAGTTGTTATTTGGTAGTGAGTGAGAATGTTTGTATCCGTATTATCTTATATATTGTAACATGACTTAATTAATGAGTATGTGAATTCATGAATGCGTGAGAATGAAGAATGGAGAAGTTGTGGGTATTATAGGTAACCTTCATGAGACTTAACTCATCCACTCGGCGTTGCCGAGGGGTTTAAAAGGCTTGTTACATGTGCTAAGTGTAATCGTCGACCCTCACGAAAGTAGGGGAGTAGTGTAGAGTAGTTATATTAGAAAATCATCATAGGTTGTGTTTAAAGTTCTCTTGTGTTCATTGCTAAGAGACTAACAATATGTAAGTTTAGGGGTATGATGAGTGTCAAATGTTGTCCATTTTAGGCACCTAACTAATTATTGTAACGTTTTATCATTACATTATTTGGTATTTTTATGCGATTTATGTGTTAAAGCGTGTTTCAGAAGCTTAACAAATAAATGAGCTAACTTTGGTAAATTAATCAAAGAAGTGCTTGTGTCGATCCACAAAGAGAGCAAAAGAGGAGTTTTCAAGCATAAAGTGTCTCCCGGAGGGCAAAAATGACATTTTTCAAAGATATAAATTCGGGAAACATACCAAAGGAGTTGAAGGGGTTCTAATGGTGCAATTATCAAGAAAATTGGTTTCCAAGTATTTTGATACGCTTATAGTAGCTAAAAGTGGCTAGAAAGTGCTAAAACTACGCTTGACATTTTTTGCCCAGAAGGAGCTACGCTTAAGCATAAGGGCCAAGCGTAAGGAAGTCTGCAAAAGATGAGTTTCGATCCAATTTGAACTCTTTTGACATATCTTTGACTCCAACACCTCTAACCATGTGTATATGACATATTATATATTAGATTAAAGGGTTTTACTCAGAGTTGAGGAGAAGCACATCAAAGAGGAATCTTACTCAAGTGGGATAAGTTGAAAACAAACAGAACTCTTCTCAACCTCTTCTAAAAATACTAAGGTCTGCTACTGATCTTAGGAGCTTCATATTTACATAATTTGCAGAGCACTTTCTCTAAAGATTTATATTATTCAAAGGAAGGAGTCATACAAGACCTAGAGATCCGGAGAGGAAGATCATGGAGGTCGTTTCTACATCAATGATGTAGTCACCCACAGCCATGAGCAACTAATTCAGTATCTAGGATTTTCTAGCAAAACCCTAGTCAAGTAATGTAGCTTTATTTATTTGTTTCAATTGTAACGAGGGAAAACTGTGACCACACTATGATGATTGTGTAGATTTATTGTCATACTTATTATTGACACGAGATCTTATATTTATTCTAATTCTTGTCTTAGATTGAATGTATATATTATTTCAACCAATCATGTTATATTAACACAGCGTGATTTTTTACACAATGGTGCTTAAAACACTTGAAATCCTAGGTTTACACAAGCCATGCCTCGATAAGGTAAGATAGACATGCTTTAGTTTAATTTTATATTGTAGGAGAAGTAGATGGCATGTACTAATTACACTCTGTCCGGAGATGGGTTGTAGCGAATCCGGTGGATAATATTCTTTTCGGGATGTATTCAACTAGTTGCAATACGATCTGATTCACGGTGATAGATCACCCTCTTGCAATTGAGCAAGTAGATAAGCTATATTATGCGAATAGTGGTGGAGCATGAAAACCCTAGTTTTGTTCTACCTTGATCACAATATCAATTTAAATTCTATTTTTAGTTAATTTAGTTATAGATCTCAAATAAAGAAAATCAAACATTTTTCAACTATAATTCAATATTTTTAAATTGCTAGAGTGAATAATCCAAGTCTCTGTGGGTTCGATATTCCCTTTCTCAAGCCGATTTGTACTACAATACGATCCGTGCACTTGCGATAGGTAAAACCTTGTCCTCATAAGGGGATGTTTTTAATCATTATTTTTATCACCCCTAGACGTACATCATAAACCATAACCTATACTTTGATACACATATGATGAGTTTTATAGAACATGGTTTAGTACAAGCATAATCACAGAAGTATAGTTGACAAAGAATGGAGTTCGAGACCAATAAGGACCTAAATGAAAAAGTAACACAAAGCTATGGCACTCGATTCGACCTCTAAATTTAGTACCACCATATAACAACTAAAGCAGTATACCAACCACCACATGAACCTCCTACACCACCCAAACACAAAAGGGGCCTATATGGCCGTTGTCACATCATTAACTAAGTTCACAAGGGTCACCACTTCCTCCTCCAACCAACTCAAATCCAAGGTTGACTTTACACATCTTGGCCACTCTACTTGGCTCAACGGCCACCACTACAACTTCCACGTTTCCACATAGAGATTAACACGTACAAATAAAATAATTCATCTTTATCATTCAACAATGAGAAAGGCAAGTAAGGCGTGATAATCAAATCATAGTAAACATGTTCCAGCTTTATTTTCATTTATTATCAAGACATACTAGGCAAGGCATGATATCTCAATGATAGTCATATGGTATGTGAATATTCAATGACACTGCCAATGCAACCCTATCTACAAAAGGGTAAACGGATATCAACTTTGTCAAACCATTCACTTACGAGGATACCAACTCATTAAAGAAGGTTGAGTGTCGCAAATAGAGCTCGGGGACTACAAGCCCAACCGGACATCAGGTTCGAACCAAGTCCTTACCCTCATCTTTGATTCAGGAGTAACTAGCTCTGTGGGTCACAAGAGCACACCCTGGCCATTTGTTGCAACTATCTAAAAGATCAACTCACATAATGTCATGAATGAGGCATGAAATCCACACCAAGTATATGCATGCACATGGTGTCATTAAAATATCAATTGTGCCTCATGTGAACCAACATCATCATGTATATGTTTTTAACATCATAAGCATGCTTCTAACATTTTCATGCAACAAGTCTTCACATGAATGCAGTCTTTAACTCATTAAGCATTCTTATCATCACTTTTATGCAACAAGCCCATAATATATAAATCCACATTGAAGCAAAATTAATTCACCTAGCATGCTTTTCGTTCCAAAAAGTAGGGTAAATAACATACATACTCAAAACACCAGTATTTATACCCTTAGACACCCCTAGGGTCTTCTAATCCAACCCCTCCTTGGAACTAGCCTAATTACTCATATAAGGCCATGACTTCGATCCCCACATACTTATACATATATGTATGGACACATTCATATACATTCCTATATATATATATATATAAACATCCATTCAACTTCAACAAAAGTTTTTAAATCATACACCACTTATGCTCTACAAAGTCAGGTCAAGTGATTCTTCAAGTAAACATTACACATAATTAAATTAAACATGCTTTAATTTAACCATATTCACATAACACATACAAGTCTAGGGTTATGGAAACCCTAGAGAAAACCGTACCCCTACGTACCAAAAGATGAGGAGATGAGGGAGTTAGAAGAGTCCCCTACTTCAAATCCAAACAAGCAATCCAATAGGGAGGAAATGAAGCCAAGCTCAATTGAAAAGGAAATTCCCAGAAAAGTCCCAAAATGAGCTCATTGATCTACCAAGTGATTTCAAGATACCAACAAGCAAATCCATAGAAAATAGGATCACAATAGGGCCATTAACAAGAAAAAAATTTTTAACAAGAGGAACAAATTCTCAAAACTCGTAGATGAAGTTCCTAAAATTCTTAAGGTAGGGTTTTTTGTTTTTAAGAAATAACCCCAAGAAGAAAGAGAACTCACCAAGTATGGTTTTCCATGTATAGATTTGTGCAAGAAGATCTTAATCAAAGTCCCTTGTCAAAGATAACTAGAAGAGAATAACAAAATCCCAAAGATAAGAAACAAATTCTCAATGAAGGTAGTAAATTGGGTATTGAGATAAAAACCCCAAGAGATAGTGAAACTTACCACTTCTTTACACCAATATGGAGAGGAAGAGACCCAACAAGTTTCTAGTTCAAGCCCCCTTCAAATTCCAAGCATAATAAGGTGTTTTGGAGCAAAAATTGAGATGGAAAAGTGAGGGGGAAGGTGGTGCACGAAAATTGGGGAAGGAAGAGAGGGTTTAGGCCTTGTGCTTTGTTTGGTAAGGAATAAAAAATGTCTAGAAAATGGGTCTTGGATTCTATATAAATGTATGGAATTTTCTACTCAAAACATCCTTCATCCAAGGGTTAGAAAAGAAGATGGGAAAAGATGAGGGAAGAGATGTCATAGGATGGTGACACCTCACTAGTTTTAGGAAATTCCACAAATAATATCTAGCACAATTACAATACTTGCCCTTTGACTAAAGTGAGAGAATGTGGGTAGGTATAACTTTTAACATTTCCAATCTTCCAAAGTTACCAATGAGACTTCAACATTATTAAAAAAAAAATGTCATGCTCTTATAGCTTATTTTAGTAGGGAATACTTGAAATATTTTTAGAAAGCACCATTATCTCATCACCAAGTGAAATGACAAAAATGCCCTTATGCGTAAAAATTCTGAAATCAATTTCATAAATCACTAATTTTCATATATATAATAATGAGAAAAATTATCGGAATAAAAAATAATAACCCTTTGACCAACTTCCAAAATCAGCTCTACAAAACGCGTCCAAGGTCTACAAAAAGTCTAAACAATTCAATTAATACAAAACGATTCCGAAAAATAAAAACAAGTACGGAAAAACAACCATGTAGGCAATTAAAGCACATAATAATTCACTTATAAAAGAAAAGGGAAACATTGGACGTTACGAAGCGCATCCCAAGCCTGACAAAGCTTCAAACGATAAACGTCTCAACGAAACCATATAGTTGGCAACGAGAATCCACAAAGTCGTCTCGCCAAGTACTAAACACGAAACGCAAAATATTTACACGTACAAATCACCAAGAATGCACAAGATACCATGTAACGACCCATATCCCCTAAGACTTCTAAACCAAAGCTCAGGAGAAATAGTGTAACGTCTAGTATTTTTACGTGTTAATTAAAAACTTTTGTTTAAACAATTAATTGCTTATGTGATTATGTGCTTAATGTGTTTATGTGTTTTAAGCATGCCTTATATATTGTATTTTCATTTTAAGAATAATGAAAATTATTGAAAACGATTTCGAGAAAGAAATGATCGAGAAGTAAATGAGTAATTTCACATTTTAAGCAATTGGTGGAAAGTGTAGAGATTTTGGCTAAGTATTAAGGCATGAATGGCATAGTGGTAATTAGAGAGGATGACAAGGGGTATAAGGGTAATTAAGAGGCTTGATGGCACTCTTGTAATTAACCCTAAGTTGAGAATAATTTGTTCATTTCACCATTTCAAGTGGTATCTCATTTCTAGCCCTTGATCTCATTCTCCCATCTTTGTTTTAGACCCTTAGATCATAAGGCCTTGTTTGGTTGGCACTTAAATGGAATAATCCATTATTGTTGGTCTTCCACTTAGCAAGACTCTTTATTAACCATTGGATGCTTAATTGATTCACATATTTATTCTAGGCCCTTGGATGATAAGGCCTTGTTTGGCAAATTAATGGGTTTTGTGAGTTGTGTAATAAGTCTTCCAATGGCAAGACTTATTCCTAGCTCTTGGATTCATTTATTTTTTTCCTCATCTTTATTTTGAACCCTTGGATTATGAAGTGAGTTAGTGGAAATTCTCTACATGTTATGTGTAGGAGTGTGTTGTCAAGAAGTGAACCCTTAGATCAACCTCTTTTTATCCCAACTTCAATATCAACTCTTAGATTAGAACATTCATTTATGAGTTATACATATACACAATTATGTATTGGTTCTTGTCTTCTAAAGTGCAAGATATTTCCCTCACTCACCAAAAACCTCTATATCTCTCACACGTTTCTCTCTAGCTCTCCCTCACGTCACTCCTTCTTCAAGTTGTGAAATTCTCTCTTCCTTTTGATGGGAATTTGAAGGAGGTTTATGCATGAAAGTTGATATTGGTACTCTAAACTTCCTTTTGAGCCAAAGGTTGGTAAATGATTTTTCCTCCTTTGGAAGTTCTAGTTTGAAACCCTAACTTCTATTCTTGAATTCTTGTCTTCAAATTTTGATTATGGGGTTGTCTTATCTATAGCTCTTGCTTAAGACTCTATTAAAGCTTAGCTACCGGGTGAATTGAACTTATTGTTGGCTTTGGAGGATGTTGGGTTGATTCGACTTCACTCTTGGAAGCCTTTGCTTGTTCTTGGTACTCTTGTTTGGAATTGAGGAAGGAGAAAAATGATTTGTGTTCGTCTTTGTATAAGGGTGTGTGTGTCTATGTGTATATATGACATATATATATATATATATATATATATATATATATATATATATACGAGTTAGTCTTAATAGCTTAGACTATGATTTAGGCCTTTGAGAACATGATTTTGTGATATAAATTCATGTTGTGGTTTATTGCTTAACAAATGTTAAATTGTAAGCCTTGTGATAAATTGAATCTAATATAATGTTATTTGATAGAAGCATGTATTGTGATGGAATATGGTTATGATTGAGAACCTTCATGCATTTTGGGGTATACCATGTAATGTCAAAAACATGGGTGTAGGTTTATATGGGTTATGTACGCGTGTGTGTGAGTAGTCTTATGTCGAATCGTCGCAACAACTGGCCTGGGGGTGTTCCCAACCTACAGAAATAATGAGTCCAGGAATAGGGTATAAGGTGAGTCGTCTCATTCTCGAAGTCGCGGGTCATCTCGTGCATTCGTTATACAAATCTTTAAGCACGGGTCGTCTCGTGTGACCGCATTCCTTGTTGAAAGTGAGAAGCGTCAAAATCACTTCGGAAGAATCGGTGCGGTACTCTTTCTCGTTATAAATGAGTAGGGTGCGTATTCGTTAACCTATCTTGGGCAAGCGTGTAATATGGGGTGTGTTGAGTCATATTGCACTTAAACTATCATATATGTGTGATTATGATATTGATGTTGAAGCATGCTATAATTGTGGAAAATTGTGTTGTGAGCATGTTGGGAAAACTTGATTGTTTGGTTCGATGGGGTTCCGGATTGGCATGAGGGCCATGTGGAATAAGAGATCGACCTATGGTTAGTGGCATAAACCTTGGTTGGGTTGAACCACTCGAACTACCGAGATGGAGGCAATGACGCTTCCTCTACTGGGTTAGTGAGCTCACCCCACGCCTTATATATTTTTCAGGTGATGATTCCGTTGGGAGATTTCCATAGTCTCTCCGTGGATGTGTGGCATTCTGTTCGCCCTTTTGTGTATGGGAGGCGGACCATACTTATTTTGTTGGGCATTAAGTCGATAAACATGCATCAATATGTTCCTTTTGCTCGTGTAAATCAAACTTGTAAAACTAGGTTATTTTGATCCGGGTAGCATGTTAGTCAAGGTGTTATTGTCTATGTACATCCTTTAGAGTGCCATACGCGGGGATTATATTCTTTTGGTGCACTTCGGTGCCGGATTGTGCAAATGTGTATCTTGAACAAACTATAACATGTTTCGCCTTAGAGCGCTTTAAATGTCATTATTGAATCCTTTCATTGGAGTTGTGAATGTGAAATGGATTATTTTCCATGAAATGTGAGTATTAGGTGTTTAGCCGCAAACGACGTTTTTCTAGGTTTTCAAACCAATCCTTTACGATTTGAATGGAAAAACCCATTTTCGCCTACCCTCGAAGACCCGACAAAAACTTTGTGTTTTGAAATGACTTGAAGTTGTTTGAAAAGAATTTGAGAATTTAAAGTCGGTGTTCTATTAAAAACGGAGACCGGAGGCAAGACGGATAACTTTAATAAACCTTGTAGGAAGGTTTTAGGTTTAAGCAATTAAGTTTGATGAATATAATTTGGAGTATGGACCTAACTAAGAGTATATACAAACATAGGCATGTATACGTAATCGTTACGGTGATATTCAGGCCAAATTGAGCATTTTCGGGTCCGGGAGTCAACTAACGGAATTGCGTCAGTTGACTGGCAAATAGCCATAAAAGTTCTGGTGAGGTCAGTCGACTAATGGGTATTGGTCGGTCGACTGATGGCCCTCGTTAGTCGACTGATGACCCTTGTCGGTCAATTGGAAAATAGCAAAAAAATTTCTATTCAGGTCAGTCAACTGACGGGTATTGGTGAATCGACTGATGGCCCCTATCAATCGACTGATTGCCTTGTCAGTCGACTGATATTTCCCCAGGGTGTCCTAGTGAAGTCCGGTTTCGACACTCCTTCACTCTTTTGGTCATATCTTGAGCTACAGATGTTGGATTGAGGTGATCTTTAGCGTTTTAGAAATCTGACTTAAAGCTCTTGATGTTAGGATTTTGAATCACTTTATTTGAGTCATTTTTGAGGGCGTAATGGGAATTTGAAAGTGACGGTACGTTTTGAGCCTCTGCACCTCACGACGGCTGATTCCTCAAATTGTTGTAGTTTCCGTCTCATTCCTTCAAATTCGGTTCCATTTATTCCTATAACTTATTTTAGGTCCAAAACTTGTATTTATACCTTGAAATCACTACTTTATCCCTGTGATGACCATTTTACCCTTGGGTGGGCACGGGTGCTTAAAGGGTCCGTTTAGGGTACCGTTTGTTTCATTTTGTTCCTATTTCGATCCTGAGTGATCTTCTAGACCTATTTTAGCCGTGAAATGACATTTTTACCCTTTTTTGTGTGTTTGATGACCAAAGGTCATTTGTTCTCGTTTCTTTTTACTTCCGCATTCACTCCCTTAGCTCTTAGGCTCGGGTTTCGGAATCCTAGGAAATTTGGGGCGTGACAAACAAAGTGTCACTACCTTGCGAAATCTAACAAAAATCTAACAGAGTTTCATTTGTAACTGAAACCTTCGGTGGACACAACCACTTAGAAAATAATACCCTCCCAATACAAACGATAATAAAGGACATGGCAACAAGCGGGCTGAGACAGTGGAAAAGAAACCACCACTACCTCTACACAACCCTCCATAACTTATGAAACAATAAATACTATAGTGAAATTATATATATAATGAAATAAAATATGCACGCTCGATATATCGTCGTGACTCGGCTAACAGGCTAGCCGTCAAAAGAATAAGTATACATCGCATAACTGAAATAAACGAATATAACTCTAACGATAACAACATCCAACGAACTATAACGACACACGTGCAAACCGTAATCAGCTCCAGACCTGTAAATGATAAATAAATGGGGTGAGTAAAATATACTCAATAGGAAAACCCCGACCACATAGACCCTGAACTATAAGGTCGTACCAACCTACCCGGTAATACCCTCGTACACTACGTCAAGTCTCATGTCTCACCAGGACACATATGCCTATCTTAGACCCTCAATAGAGCTCACCACATACTTCGATATGCATGTGACTACTTATACTCAAACATAATTCCAAGATTTGGATCGCGCTAAACCACAACCGAAACATCCTAGAAATACACTTAGGGAGGAAAAATAACCTTAACCATGCTCTATGCATGCGAAACCCGACCCAGTGGATCCCCACTGCCTCGCATGAAGCTAATACACCACTATCGAGTGAAAAGAAATAATTCATACCGTGCACTAGCTGCACGTGATACCGACTAGTGAAGTGATCACTACCATGAATAACACATGAAATCCCAGAGACCTAAGAAAGAAAATAATGACCATACATATAACACCTAACTGTGAATCCACAACACAATCCTTTGTCCTAGAGCAGCCCACTATAGGACTTCAAGTCCACACTACCACGCATGACCCAAGGAAATAATATGTCATACACAGTCCTACAACCACTACCGAGTCCCCAGGTAGACATCATGTCAAGCCTCTCATTCTAACCCAAACCCACAAGTCGTAAGTCAGTCAAAGACTCTACCAAACCTTTGACCCACCGCACCTGACCTAGGGGAAACACTACTACCACATTCTCAATCTTAGCTAATTATCATTACAACCTAAACCCGAGTCTTAACTCACAAGCTAGGCTAACATACAACAAACCTCAGGACTGTCACGCCCCAAAAATTCTTGAAACTCCAACCCGGAGAATCAGTGAATTTCCAAGGGGTGACGTAAGTCAAACAACCACTTGAGTCAACAATGACAAGAAAATACATGGAATAATGATGAAAAAATATACTCCATGCCTAATCAAATGATAGAAACTCAATAGTATCATCTGATACCAAACTGACACGCACCTACATTCTTAAGACTCCCCAACCGGGATATCCAAGGAATCCGGGGTGTGATCCTTATAATGAGCGACCAACTAAGATATCATTAACCATGAAAATGTATGGAATAATGATAAAAGTGGTATATTCCATACCCAAATGAATGGTAGAATTATACAGCGGAATCTAACGAAAATCCGGTAGAGTTCCATTTGTAAATGGAACATCCCGGAAACACAACACAACAGATATCCTGCCAATAATAAGTGCAATAATATCAATGGCTCATAGGTCCAACATTTATCAATCCTACTAGGGCCGAGGCAGTGGAAAGAAACACCGCTACCCCTACACAACCTTCTATAATCAACAAAGCCATAAATGCTCGAATAAGAATACAGAAAAGCATATGGCAATGCAAAATAGATATAATGACATCCTGAAATAATAAATATAAAAAATAAAAGATACACCAATAGGGATATGCCAACAGACTGGCTCCCAAGAAAAATATATGACAATCCCACAAAACATGGGTAAAGAAACTGACAAAAGATAACTATCGTCCCCAAACCAGTCATGCTGCAACCGTAACCACATCACCCTGAGCAATTCCAAAACCTATAACAAGGAAAATAAAAGAAAACTGTCGTTGCACCGCATGCTGCCCATAGCCGTAACATTTCTTGCAACCTGGCGTGGGAATACCAGGGGGCAATGAAATACCCTTGTGAGCAAATAAGCTCAGTGGGGAAAACGATATCCTAACTACCACATCTTCTGACTGTTTAGGTAATGCTAAACCATCTAGTAAGATACATAGCCCACAACATAACCTAACTATGTAAACACAAGAAACGTACTCATATACTACTGTAAATAAGTATATTTATCGGGAATATATATATACATATATATAAGTACACAACATGAGTCTATAAGGTACGACTAAACACATACTCCAAGTACCAACACCGGTAGTCTACACTACTCTCACAACGTACACTAGGTACACGACACATAGGTCCAATATAACAAATCATCAAGCGCTCACAACGCTAACCAGAAAATCTAAACAGAGGGAATTACACTCACCTCTAATATCCACAGGAATCAAATCCACAACTAACACCAAGGAAGGCTCAAATCCCACTCCCCGAGAACACGGGAGGAAAAACACTCACGTCCTTGCGTACTAACATAATCGTCATCTATATAAATATATATATATATATATATGAAACATCATCCCATTCCTAGAGGAAATCTACCTCTCAAGGACTGGATCACCTCAATCATATCTCTTTATCAATACCATAAATCACATCATCACATCGACCTCATAATACTACATCAATAGGGTCAATCAAATCATTAACGTTTTCACTATAGGCGAGGAAAACCACCCGATCAAATCACGGAGAGCACACGAACACTACTCTCATGAACGACCACCTAAAGGTCACCAAAGCAAAGCAAAGGAAAAGAGTTCCCAATACTAAACCAATAGATAACCAAGAGAACAATGTCAAGGTTAAAAACACCACAAGTGTTTAGGGAAAACACCTGAACATGGAAACCAAAAGCGAATGGCCGAGAATGAAAGTTATAAAAAGATGAATCCCGAGGATTCAATAGTTTTTAAGAAAAATGTTTTAAAACTCGAACCAATCCATTCGGCATCCATGCCCCTAACATATGTAAAACTCAAATCACCTAGGTGGTGACATCAAATAACCAAGAATAAGGGAGAGGCAATACTATATGTGTGCACTGAACAACAACAAGCCTCAAACCTGACTTAAAAATGATTGGAAGCAAAGGTGAACAAGAAAACACCTTTCAAAACTCTACAGGTCGAGATCTTGAGAAAGAAGTCTCGAAATCTCAGAATCTCGAGAATTTCAATAAAATAGGTTTTCTTTAAAAATTCACACAGTAAAAATGACCGTCTTGCCCCCGTTCTCCGTCAGTCGCTATCACTGACTTTTAGAAATTAAAAATCTTTTTAAAGATCTTAAGATCATTTTATAAAGTGCTAAAACTTTTTGTGGCTACGGGGGTAGGCGAAAATGAAATTTTCCTTTTAAATATAAAGTTTATTTCAAGACTTGAAAAATACCGTTTTTGAAAGATAGCCAAATAAGAGTGAATACAACTCCACGGATTCCTATAAGGTCCAAGAGGACAAAGAAGGAAGAGTACTACATTGGGTTCACATAACACAACTACCATTTTCCAATCCCACGAAATCAAATGACAACACATGGAAGAGGTTCGGCACCACGCCGTAACCGACGGCTCAATGAGTGACATATAAGTTAACGATCACATACTAGTGTACAAAAAACAGTACAAGGAATGCTTAGGAAATTAAACTAAGCATGAAAAACAACACTACAATACTACAGTACCCCAAGTACTTAATAAAATCACCTCAACCCCCTTAAGATCATAAAAGGATAGACTAGTGGTCGATGCCACAAAACTCACTAGCTTCAATCAATATCTCTTCCAATTCATTCTAACCTCAAATTCACATTTGATACAACTCTTTAGATTTCTAATAGAATCAAGAGACTATTACCACACTACCAAATAAGTTCAATCATAACCTCTTCTAACCCAATCAAAATCTCAAAATACGGTTGATAACCCCTTTCCTTAAAAGGTGAAAGGCACCTAAAGGCTTATACAATAACATCTACTAAGTGCACAATCTCATCACTCGCCTTCTCTAAGGCCTCAAATCATAATTGATACTAGAATCAATTTCTGACCTCAAATCTCTAAAGAGGTCACACAACTAACCACGATCACAAAACTAGTACCCGCCTTCTCTAAGGCTTCAACATAAAATCGATTATATCGTCCATCACTAACCTCAACTATCCAAAGAGGTCACTACACCAATATACTTAACCCTCCAAGGGCACAAAAGTGTATAATCACAAGTATAAGAATATAACTCATTATCATTTTTCAATTATTGCATTTAATTCAACGTTTTTCACATTATTCACTTTTCAGTTGACCATTTTATAAAAATAAGAATTTATTTCGCAATATTCATAATCAACATGCTCTAAAATCCATAACTAATAATATCATGATCTACATGTCAAATAGAATCACATGAATGCAACATCACCCGTGGTACACACAAGACCACAGACCCTATCTCTAAGGGTCAATGGATATACACTCTACCATTTACTCTGAGGATACAGGCTCACGAAATAAGGTAAAGGCCGCAACGATCATTCACTTGAGAGATACACATACTCAACAAGGAATATAGACACATGAAACACGGTCCGTGAAAACGAAGTTTGGACCAAGTCCTCCCTCATTTCTCAGTTTATCAAAAGATTAGTTCCGTGGGAAGCGAGAAGCATCCCCTGGCGAGTTATTTGCGAAGATCCGACACAAGTCAACTCACACATGATTACACAACCCACATAGACTAACACCCATGTACTCACACGACACAGTGTACTCAATATGCATACATGGCCTCAATAAAAATCATGTCTCAACATAAATATGTAATGCATCATATTTATGAACAACATTCTCTAACATGCTTTTACATCACTAAAGCAATAAACCACGAGAATATTAATTTTATTTTTCTTTACATGCTTTTATTTCAATTAAAGCATTTAAATTACAAGGAAGCAATTTCATTCCTTTAAACATGCTTTTTAATTCACTTAAACTATTAATCCACATATCATAAGGGGAACTAATATCGGGTCCTAAATCACATCCAACTTTTATAAATTTTTCTAACCCATTTCAAATCTCAAGGGCTTACTAGGCCACCTATTCTCAATCAGTTCAAATAGGTATTAATTTAATGTCGCAGAAAAAATAATTTAATTAATTTCTCAAATTAATTTTTAAGTCCTGCTTCGATTCTAACCCAATTTTAGATATTTTAAATTTACAATTTAATATATCTAAATTAAAATAAATATGAATTTGCACACCTAAATCACATCAATGATACGAAAGTGGGAATAAAATTTTCCACCTTAATTTACGCGTAAAAAAATCCCGAAACGGTACACCGTGAATAGTGTCAGCGCCCGAATATAAAGCCCATCAACCAAAGTCGTCCGAATAAAATTTTGAATATACCGAAACGTCCGTCTTAACGAACTATACGATATATTTGAAGACCATTAGCAATAGGTTAATCAATTTGGGCAAATCTAAAATAACCCAAACGAAAATTCTAACATATAAACGCGATTTCTCAACAAACCACTTAACCAAAAAATATGTAATTTTAGTATGACGTACCTAGCATCGAGACGAATCTACCATTCGAAAATCGTGGTCATCGGATGACCGGAAGGCCACCGAATCGGCGGTGTAAAATCTGTCTGAACTGCATTGTCGCACCACGCTCCACCGCGCGCCACCACTGGCGTCACCCCTGCGCGTCGACCCACACCGTCGTACTTGAGTTATCGCAGAACCTCCAAGTCGCCGCGCCAACCCTGTTCCAGCCATCGCTGCTGCTGCAGCAAACAACCATCAACTAGTCGCGCCTCTGCACACGACTCTTCAACCCTTCCCTTAGCCCGACTCATCTCTCTCTCTCTCTCCCATGATTGGCGACGTAAGGGTGGAAGAAGGAGAGTTGTCATCATGTGAAGGGAAGAAAGAGATTCAACAGATCCGTGTATATGCTAAATCGCACAAGTAACCCTCCTACTATCCAAAATTACATAATAACCCCAATACTTTACAAAACATCCAAATGATCTCTAAATAAAACACCGAAAAGTTACGGGATGCCAAATAACTAAAATAGTCCAAATTAAATACACCGAGGTATGAACCCGAACATCTTAACCCTTAAATGTCGGACAAATAAAACGCATCGTCACCCAGTCGATGTACCAAACGTTAAACGTCGAAATAAAATCGCGTAGTTGGTAACAAGAATTCTCGAAGTCGTTAAAGATAAAATGTAAAGTCGTCCAGTCGACTTTTAACGTAAACGCGAAAAATTTACACGCGAAATACCAAGGATAACCAAAACGTCATGAATAAGTGACATCATAACCAAAATTAAATCAAAAAATAATTTCAGGAAAAAATGAAAATAACACGGAGTGTTACAAGGACCTTGACCCATCTCCTTATGAATCACAACCATCGTACGCTCGTATCATGTGTCATGACCCTACCATTTCTCGAACAATCCAATACAACACCGACTCATCCAGAGCCCCATAGCCTACTACACTAGGTACTAAGGCTGACTCTATACGTCCTGCCTGTAAGAAAAGGCTAGAAAATAAACATAGTAAATACATATACACTTACCCTGGTACTCAACCGAATAAAGGGGTGGGTTGAGCGACCCACGTAACACTCCAGGTTCAGACTTATCTCCCTACCACCATCTAGGTAGCTTAACGACCCACGTGAGTAACACTCAACCTATAAAGCATGTGTGTGTATATAACTAAGCCGAACATGGTCACTATGCCACCTGCTCATGTCTTAGGCCGACACTCCACCTAATACAATCTAATCCATTGTCATACTAGAATTCCACGCCTCAAGAGCTTGAGGGTAATCTTGCAACAAGATAGCACATAACACAATATATCTATTCAATAATAATTACACATCCAAATATTATGGCATACATAAGTCCGCACATATATCCGCATCAATTAACCACGTATGTATCACATAAACACATAGCCATCTCAAATATGCCATGAAATGCTATGAATGTCTTGAGCTCCCATGCAAGCTACTCCACTCACCGACTCACAAGTCCTACCAGTCACGCACTGCCACATCTGGCAGATACACAACTGTAAGACCAGGAGTGGTTGTACCGCCATGTCCTGAACAAGGATATAATGCATATAGTCTGCACTTGAACCCCAATGGACACCAATCCACCGGTAGCTCGCCGTTTATGGGTCACTACTTCGTCAGCTCACGAACCTGCCGTTTGGCCAAGTGCACCACCCAAATCTCAGGTAACCTCAAATCTGAATCCATTCACATGCATGCCATGATATGTCATCATGCCTAGTCTAGCAGTATATACATGTTAACTAGAACGGAATAACAATTTAAACAACTTACATGCTTTCCATACATTCAATAAAATCACTAATTTTTCACATTGAATGCATACTATTCACACATATAATCACACCAAGAATGTAATAGACAATCAATCATTTAAGCATCGAGCATGAAGTTTTATAAAATTAAAGTAAGTACATTATTACCTTATTCGAGTCACCATGCTCAATTCCCACCCATTTAAACTCAATCCCATTCAAAAATTGTGATCTTGTCCCTTTAGTAATTATAAATATTATCTTAAATAATCCTTGAACTCATTAATTTTAGTCTATAATTCCGGCTTTTTAAGAAAGCTCGCTTTCACCATAAATTGATATTTATTCTTCGAACACCGCATTAAATGTTTAATATCGTACTTACTACACACACCGAGCATGAAATTAAATAACTACGCAATTATACACTGCGTATAAAAATTCCTAAATTAAAGTGAGCTCATTTTACGCAATTCTTGAACACCCATGCTCCACTTCCGATTAATTTCGACTCTAATTTCATTTAGTTAATTTGAATTAATCAAATTAATATTTCTAGGCATGTTCTAAAACAGCAACACAATTAACTATTTATTTCTTTAAATTTCATCAATTAAAGTGAGCATATAATTTCCAGCTCTTTCAATTCCAAGCCCCATGATTTCAATTCCTTCAACACCGAATCATTTAATATAATACCAATTTCATTTTAAAGTGAACTCACACGCATAAAACCAAGAAATCAAAAACGAGTTCAATCCCCCTACCTCAAAAGTGACGCTACGACCAATCACTAAGTCGAATGGACCCCATGGTACGCTTATACGACTCCCACGCCACCTAGAACGACATACTAAAATTTGATTAGAATCCATAAACATTTGGGTAGCAAAATTGACAAAAAAACTAAAAATAAATTCGATTCCCGCCATTTCATTCAATGAAATCGGCTCAAATTCGGATATGTCGACACATGTGGTGAGGAGAACAAAATCCTAGAACAGTTTTGAAAATGGCCGATCCGAAGTGGTCGAATCGGCCCTCTCTTCCTCCCAGCTGAACTAGCCCTCTCTTCCTCCCAGCTGAACCAGCCCTTAAGGGTTGTTTGGCCCCGAACAACTGTTGTCCTCCCTCTCCCATGCTCGCTACTGCCCAAGTGGTGAATGAAGGAGAAGAGAAGAAGAAACCAGCCGAGTACAAGCCTCACCTTGCGCCCTCTCATTCGCATCTCTTTCTCTCACATATACATATCCCTATATGTATGTATAGGACGTGTGTATATCAATAATCTGACATTTGGGGAGAATGAGAGTTGTGGGCTATATATATTATATGTATATTTATAATGTGTGTGTTGACCAATCCATGCCCAATCAATTTCCTTATTCTCATTCTAATAATCACATATGACATTTGGTGTATGACCAAAAATAAATTAAAAATGAGCCTCAAGCCCATTAGGGTTAAAATACAACAAGCCAAACACCCATAAACTCTAACATAGCCGGCGATACAATATAACTCAATAACCGAATACGGAGAAATTATTTTTGAAACCCAAGAAATATAAATAAGGTAACGATCATCCATAGCCCGCTACTTTAGTGTGCAAAAATAAATAATTAAACAAAATATCGTATGCTACACAACCCGTCAAAAGTCACTAAAATGTTCAAACCGAACGAAATAAACTGAAACGAAGCTTGCGAAAAATAACCATTCGTCCTGGCCCGCGAATAACATGGAACAATTTAATTTAATCCCAATAAATAATTACAATAATTAAAAATAAATTTTCAATGAAAATAGAGACCTTACACGCCATGAACAAGGAAAGTGACGTCACAAATCGGGAATAAAATTATAGAAAGAAATGGGAATTGAACGCAGAGCATTACAGGTAGATACCCATTCTCAAGTACTTCTAAGGCGTCTAGCTATTAGAACGAGAATAGAAAAATCATGTTTTCATTTTGTAGGGACAAACTTGGAAAAAAATTACACCGGTCCTGGGTTACAAGACGGGTACTATGTTTGATAAAGTTCGCCCTGTTGAGCAACCCACCCGACATTCTCAACTAAAGGTTCATGCTACTAAGTTCCAGTTCCATGTGCTGAGGCAACGCGAGTTGCGTGTCTTGCCTCAAATATACATTTTGGTTTAATGGATTTGGAAGGGTATGTTGAAGTTGCTGCTACAGAAAAGCATTGTTGCCAACCCATTTCAACCCCCCCCCCCCCCCCCCAGACAGCTGTCCCATGAATGGAGCGTAGCTGAGATTTGTGACCAATTATCGGATTCACCTAATCGGTTATTTTCATGTCAATGCCGTGAAATCCAAGAATTGATCAGACCTGCAAAAATGAAAAGTCTATGTAAAGATGGTGTTAAAAGATTATAATGGATGACTTATACAGTTATACTTCAATCAAAACCCTCTTTCCTTAATAATGCAGAAAATTTCAAATAATATTTCAGTGTAATCTTGAAATTCATATGCAGAAATTTCTTTTAATCCAATTGACTTTCAAAATATACTTTTACTTAGGGCTGCAACTTGGGTTGGGCTAGCCAATCTCAACCCTAGCCCAATCCGTAAAATCTTAAATCCGAGCTGAGCCATTTCCATTTTGGGTTGGACTCGGGTTGAGCCAGTCCCATTTCGGACCAGGATTAGGTTAAGCTCGAACCCGACATCATACAGATAATGTTGCAGACCCTACCAACAACCGTGCTTCTTTCTCTAGCTATCTCTCTTGCCGCCGCCAGATCTCATGATATGAACTTTTACCTTCATGTGCCCTCTCTCTCTAACTTCTCACTTGTTATTATTCTCTCCGTCCCAAAATAAGGCTCCACTTTCCTTCTTTTAGTCGTCCCAAAATTGGTGTCCACTTTGAAAAGTTAAAGCACTTTATTTGATCAATTTACCAATTTAACCTTTAAACATTAAAGTTAAAAAATATATACACTATAAACCATCAAATCACTATGAATAAAGTTGGTATTTCATTTACTAATATTATAATAAAAGTCATTCTCTTAAAATGTTGGATTCTCCAAAAAGAACTTATAATTTGGGACGGAGGGAGTATTATTTTTAATTACTATATACAAGTTATACGTATATAGGGAAACAAAAAGAGAATTTTAATCTTGAATTTTTATAGATATATATATAGCGGGAGAGAAAATAAATAGATATTGTTCATATATATATATATATATAAATCCAAATTTCTATTTTTAACAAATTAAAGAAAAAGAAATCACCAAATTCGGGTTTGTTTCAACCCAATTCGGACTTTGGACGGGTCAATTTTTGTTCGTTGAACTGGATTGGGTCGGCCCACCTTGCACCCCTACTTCGTGATGCAACATGGATAAAGTATTCTTTTCTTTTTTCTTTCCTTTTTTTTGTTTATTTTTTCAGGGGCATATAAATTACGTTTTGAAAAGACTTTAAATGTGTTTAACACAGATTTCTACAACCTAAATACAGACTATCCATATCTCCCTAATGAACGAAAAAACAAATACGTCACAATTGTTCAACCATTAAAAAAACAATCAACATGACACTATTAGAAAAAGTACAAAATGAGGTATATATATAAGGAAAATATCCTTATATTTTTTTTGTTGTAAAATATGCGGAAAAAAAAACACAAAAATAAGGAAACATCAGGTGAAACTTTTTCATCTAAAAATATAATACATTTATTTTATTTAAAAATATATGAAAATCATTTGCAATATGGTAGACTAAAGACGTGCGACTATATTTGAATCAACCGAATCACATCTGATACAGTTTATTCGGATTCGGATAATAATCTTCACTCACCAGATCTGAGACACACACAATCCTAAAAAAATTAACAATAGTATGATAAACGAATTTCACAAAAATATTTCAACAAAAACAACTACCAATAACAAATTGTAAAATCAGAATTTAACTTTAAATTTATTTTGGTAACTTGCATATCCACATAACATCTACAACATTTTCACTCTCTTCTCTCTTTTATCACTCTCTGCGGTGTGCTTTTCATAGCGCAGTCCATCACAATACGAGTGCGAAGGGAGAAAGAGTTTGTACTTTATATCGAGGCTTATAGTTTTTTTTATTCTGTTTCGCTACAAATAAAAATCTACTTTACCATTTTTTAACCACGCACATCTATATCTTATATATGCGTATTGCATTTTATATAACATAATATAATTATTTTTTAAAATTTTTTTAATAAAAAAATTGAATTCTCATTGATTTTGTCTCGTATTATTATTTATTTCTTATTAATTTTTTTGTAATATTGGCTATTAGGGGTGGACACAGATTGGATTAGACCGGATTGGCGATATTTTGAATCCAATCCACTATTACCGGATTCACAATTTCGGAACCAATCCAATCCATTTGTACAACAAAACCAATCCAAACCAGACCGTGGTGAGCCGGATTTGTTTTGATCGGTTTCGCAGATTGAAACACAAAATTACGAAACCTAAATTGAGGAAACAAATTCATACACTGAAGGCATAAAGTGAACCTATGACAAATTCATAGGTTGTAGATATAATAATTCTAATAACTCATAATTCAGAACACATAAGGATAACACAAGGATAACAAAGATACTTGGAGAAATAAGTTCACACAATGCCCTGGAGAGAATTACAGATACAACAAAAATTATATGTTCATACAATGCCCTAGAGAGAATTACATAATCAACAAAAATTGAAACTGTAATAGCACCAACTCAAAAAACTTTGGAAATGGATCTGGAAGGCTGATTGAATCACCAAGCTGAAGCATAAGCAATCACATTTAAAAACAGAATCACGAAGAACCCACTTATTTAGCAAAAACAATAAATTATAAACATTATAGTGAATTTAGTTATAACCATTGCACTCCGGTACTACCTTCAAAAATCCTCAAGTGGAAGATATGGCTACAAAAGTAAAATTGAATTTAGTTAATTATTAATGAATAATTATAAATAAATTATAGTGATTAAATAAAATATATTTAATTTATAGTGAAAAGATAAAAATACTTGATTCAACACCAAAGAGTCGAGTGCTTCGATTTCGTCCAATTGTTCTTCAATTTCAATTGGCACTTGCGAGTCACGTAATCAATCTTGTGCGCAAACCAAGGCTTCAACAACCTTAGGAAAAAGATACGTACGAAATTGATCAACTTTAAGATTTTTAGAGTTAGTTTGGTTTTTGTGTGTAAATAAATATATATATAAATAATGTAATTGTAAGTTGATAGATCAATATTCAATAAAATTATAAAATAAATTGTTAATAATTTTTTTGTTTAAAATTATTTATTTTAAATATATAACTATAGTATAAATATATAGATTGTTGTAAATCTACAATTCAAAGTAATGCAATTAACTTCAATTTAGTGAAATTGAGTAAATACCAAATTCAAATTTGTGAAGTTGAGTGAAATTAAGTTCAATTGAATAAATTCATAATTCAATATAGTAAAATTGATAAAATCATCAATTCAATGTAGTGAAATTGAGTTAAATTACGTTCAATTCAGTAAATCACAATTCAAATTAGTGATATTAAAAATTAAGTTCAATTGAGTAAATCCCCAACTCAAAATAGTGAAAGTGAGTTCAATTGAGTTTAATTGATAAAATACATAATTCAAAGTAGTGAAATTGAGTAAATCTCCTAATTCAAAGTAGTTTAATTGACTTCAATTGAGTAAAATTGATAAAATTCCCAACTCAAAATAGTGAAATTGATAAAATTCTCAATTTAAATTAGTAAATTTGACTTTAATTGAGTGAAGTTGAGTAACTCCCCGAATTCAAAGTAGTTTAATTGAGTTCAATTGATTAAACCCCCACTTCAAAGTAGTGAAATTAAGTTTAATTGAGTAAATCTCCAACTCAAAGTAGTGATTCAATTGGGTGAAGTTGATAAAATTCTCAATTTAAATTAGTGAAATTGAATTTAATATTTTATTAATTTTAATTTTATTCTTTAGTAGATAAATGTATGAAAACAATAGCCTTACACTTTTATAATATTATGATATAAATAGATAATTATTTAGTGTAAAACATGATGTTATGATTTAGTTTGAAATAGTATATTGTGATATAAGATATTATAATTTAGTTTAAAATAATATATTATGTGATATATTATTAATATAAATATATTAAAAAATATCTGAACATTACCAGACTGGACCAGATTATCAAAAATGAAATCTAAAACCGATCCATAAAATACCGGATTCCGTATTTTTTGATCCATGTCCAATCCATAATAAAATCGATCCAAAATGTCCGGACCGAATTGGTCATATTGGATCACCCCTATTGGCTATAATAAATAACCTCTACTTTTAATTATATGTTACAATTGTATCATTGTAGTTGTGCATCCGTTATGTATTTATACCCTATCAGTTTCTTTCACATTCGGATATGTGAAAAGTAATCTAAAACATACGCCCAGTTTGGTAGGTGGTCTGGTCTGGTCTTGCGTTTTATGGGACCAAATCGTATTTGGTAGCATTAGTCCCAAATTTTTGGTTAGACCAACTAAGACCAAATGAGACCAAAATGGCCTCATTTCAGACAAAAAAAAAAGGTGCTTCCTGGTGGTCCGGTCTGGTCTTATTAATAAAATATATTCATAAATAATTAAAAAAGAATAAATAATAATAATAAATTAATAATAAATTAAATAAAACATATTTTAAAAATAAAATAGAAATAATAAATAATAAACAAAATAAAAAAATAATACCTAATAATAATAAAAAAGAATATAATAATAATAAATAAATGAATAAATAATAAAATATATTTATAAATAATTAAAAATGAATAATTAATAATATAAATAATAAATTAAATAAAACATAATAATAAAAAAAATGAATACAATAATAATAAATAAATATAATAATAATAATAAAAATAAATTACATAAAACATATTTAAAAATATAATAAAAATAATAAATAATAAAAAAAATGAAATAAATGAAATAAATAATACTAATAAATAAATATAATAATAAATAATAAATAGATATAATAATAAATAAATATAATAATAAATAATAAGTAAATATGATAATGAATAAATACTTCATAATAATAATAAAAAATGAGTATAATAATAATAAATTAATATTAAATTAATAAATTATATTTTTAAATAATTAAAAATGAATAAATAATTTATTAATAAAATGAATTAAATAATAAAATAATAAATAAATAGAATATATTTATAAATTAATATATAAATTAATAAATAATAATTTAATAATATAAATAATAAAATATATTATAAAGTGAAGAAATAATAAATAATACATAAATAAATATTATAATAAATAATAAATAAATAGTAAGACCAGACCGCTTACCAAACAGACTTTTTCAGATCAGATTAGACCAAACCAGACCGGACCAAATCAGACCAGACCAGACCAAAAAGACCGCCTGCCAAACATGGCCATAGAGTTCTAGATGGTTATTTATATAAATTTCTAATTGTTGTTTATAAATAAATTTTAAAAAATTGGGAATTACATTTCTTGAATCTCTTTTAAGTTTCGTAAATTTTTTTGCTATTTGTGATGAATGTTGTTTAACTTTAATACAAACTATCATATTTTGTTACTATAAATCTTTTTTAATTGAATTCTGATGTTTTGGCAAAATTTGGGCTCAGGGTTGCGTTGCTGCCTGGTTGATCCAAAAGACTTTTTGACTAACGCCCTGTTTGGTAGGTGGTCTGGTCCCAGGAGGTCTGGTCTGGTCTTGCGTTTTATGGGATTAGACCGTATTTGGTAACATTGGTCCCAAATTTTTGGTTAGACCAAGTAAGATCAAATCAGACCAAAATGGCCTCATTTCAGACAAAAAAAAAAAGTGGTTCCTGGTTGTCCGGTCTGGTCTTATTAATAAAATATATTTATAAATAATTAAAAATGAATAAATAATAATAAAAAATTAACTAAAACATATTTTAAAAATAAAATATAAATAATAAATAATAAACAAAATGAAATTAATAATACCTAATAATAATAAAAAATGAATATAATAATAATAAATAAATGAATAAATAATAAAATATATTTATAAATAATTAAAAATGAATAATCAATAATATAAATAATAAATTAAGTAAAACATAATAATAATAATAAAAAATGAATACAATAATAATAAATAAATATAATAATAATAATTGGACTAAACAATAAATAATAATAATAAATTAATAAAATAAATAATAAATTACATAAAACATATTTAAAAATATAATAAAAATTATAAATAATAAACAAAATGAAATAAATAATAATAAATAAATATAATAATAAATAATAAATAGATATAATAATAAATAAATATAATAATAAATAATAAGTAAATATAATAATGAATAAATACTTCGTAATAATAGTAATAAATTAATATTAAATTAATAAAATATATTTTTAAATAATTAAAAATAAATAAATAATTTATAAATAAAATTAATTAAATAATGAAATAATAATAAATAAATAGAATATATTTATAAATTAATATATAAATTAATAAATAATAATTTAATAATATAAATAATAAAATAATAAAATATATTATAAAGTGAAGAAATAATAAATAAAGAAATAAATAATACATAAATAAATATTATAATTAATAATAAATAAATAGTAATACCAGACCGCTTACCAAACAGACTTTTCCAGATGAGATTAGAGCAGACCAGACAGGATCGGACCAGACCGGACCAGACCAGACCAGAAAGACCGCCTGCCAAACATGGCCTAACTTTTTCTAATAAGTTGTGGTCTTATTCCATACGCTTGTGTTCCCCATTATATATATATATATATAAGAACATATAGGGCCCGTTTGGAAATCAGTGTTTTCGTTTTTATTTTTGTTCTCTTGAGAATAAAAAATATTCTTGTTCTTGTCCTAACGGTAACCCGGAAACAAAAACATATTTGGTTGAAAATTTTGTCTAAAAAAATTTCAAGAACAAAAGACAAAAAAACACGTTTGGCAGATCTTATTTTTTCAGAAAATTTGAGAACAGAAACAAAAAAACATATTTGGCAGACCTGGATTTCTGAGAATAGAAATAGAAAAACATAATTGGTAGCGTCTGTGTTCCTTGGATTTCTAAGAACATAAACATAAAAACATGTTTGACGAGTTGAATTATTTTTTAAAAGATTTTATTGAAAATTTGCCTAAGTATTGAAATTGAGAAAATTCTTACAACACCTTTTCCTAAAAATGACAAATAAATTTGTGTTCTCACACTACATTGTGAAAATATTTATCATAAAAAGGAGACATTCTAAATTTTACGAGTCTTCGTAGAATTTTGGCCCACATTCCAACAAATATTGTAATGAATCAAGTGTTAATTAAAACAAAAACTATCCACAAATAACCAAGCACGGGAAACAAAATATAATTTGACATAAAAGGAATAAATTTAGAGAGCTTCTCTTCTCATCGTATTTTAAAACATATAACTTGAAATGCATAATCAATATTTATGCACAATAAAATTGGAAATAATTTTGGCCCAACTGAATTCATACCTATCCCTCCTGATTCCATCAAAAGGATGTATAAGTCTGTTGACTGATGGATCCAAGCGCAACAATTCTACAAGCAAGACGACTATAGATGTAGGCATATGCAAATTTAAAAACCAAAACCATAACCAAAGAAAGATGAATGCCAATGAAGGAATTAGATAACAAAACCAGAAACATCCTGCTTTTATTTACATTTGCAAAAGATCCAGTACTTCACAAACTTGAAATTGATAAATAAAGTTGAACCACAATAAATTCCTTAAGTTTAATTTCGCACAAACTTTAACAAAACATCCCGTTTCCTTCTTCTTTTTCTTTTTCCTTAAAGCTTATGCTTGAACCATAACTGACACTTTGTGCATTCCTCACTCAAATGCCCACTGGTTTTCCCTACGAATCTCTTCCTCCTCCTCAGCGGTGAAGTCGTTCTTAATGTTGAATGTTCTGTGGATCTCCTCAGGGGTCTTTCCATTTATCATGTTAGAAATTGTTTGGCATGTAAGGTCCAACAGACTCTTTTTGTTCAGATAGTTTGCAGCCTATAGAGGACAACGACAACGTATTAAGTGATTTCGAAATAGAACAATGGATGTTTTGCCCAAAAAGGTGGTATAAAGGCTTACAAAGGTCTAGTAACAGAGACCATGTGAATAACATAACTAAATGTTCACATGTATCACACTTGCATGACATGTAACATCTTTTTACTTAGTAGAAAACATCTAGTAGCAACTGACTCATAGTTAAGAATGCATTAGCAAGCAACAGTTCTAAATGGAGGCTTTTATCTGATTGCACAAAGTAGGTGCTACAACAACATCAATCAGTTCGATATAATAGATAACAGATAATCAACTTTATCATCCAAATCAACTTAAATATAAACTTCAATGCAATAAATTCAAGAGTTCCTTGTATTAACAAAAATATAGTTTTGTTCTATTAAAAAAATGGTTTACTTCAAGAAACCTTCCTATGCTATTCAATTTAATCAACTAAACTCTACTGTGTCCACTTTACCCCATATACTATCCAATTTCATCACTATACCCCCTCCTCCTCACATTTTGAGTCAAAATGTCTAAACTACCCTCATTTAATAGTATAAGGGAGTTTAGTGAAATAACCCTTAAAAAATTTATTTTTCGAAAATAAATTATATTTTTCGTTAAAACTATAAATTTCAAAATATATATATATTTCAGAAAATATGATTTTTTTTCTGAAAAATATATATTATGTTCCAAAATATGATTTTTTTACGAAAAATATTTTTTTTTGAAAAAACATATATTATGTTCCAAAATATGTTTTTTTTCCGAAAAATAATTATTTTGCAAAAAATATATATTATGTTCCAAAATATGATTTTTTTTGCGAAAAAGTATATATTATGTTCCAAAATACGAATTTTTTCCGAAAAATATATATTATGTTCCAAAATATGATTTTTTTTTTTCCGAAAAATATATATTACGTTCCAAAATATGATTTTTTTCCCGAAAAATATATATTATGTTCCAAAATATGATCTTTTTCGAAAAATATTTTTTTTGCGAAAATATATACTATTATGTTCTAAAATATGATTTTTTTCCGAAAAATAATTTTTTTTGCAAAAAATATATATTATTTTTTCCGAAATAATTCATATTTTTGAAAATAATATACTCCTTCCGAAAAATAATTGTTTTGAAAAAAATATATATAAATATTTTTGAATTTTTAATTTTTGCAAAAAATATAATTGATTTTCGAAAAATAATTTTTTTAAATGGTTGATTCACTAAACTCCCTTATACTATTGAGGGTATTTAGGCTATTTGACTTAAAATATGAAGTGAAGGGGCATAATGATGAAATTGAATAGTATAGGGGGCAAAGTAGACACAGTGGTGATTAGTTGATTAAACTGGATAGTATAGGGGGTTTCTTGAAATTAACCCTTAAAAAAACAACTATTTGACTATAGCAACAAGTGTAAGCATGATAAGCATTTGCAGACTAGACATACAATATGGTCCATGTACATTCCAAATTTTCCAAAAGTACAAATTTAATATTACCAATTACCTTTAAACTAAATAATTTAAAGTCACATATATAATACATATATAAAAAGGTACTATATATATATATATTCAATAATCACAACATTTAGAGAAGCAGGAGATTCAAAAAGATTGACATGGTGTAGGAGAAAATTTCAATGTACATGATAACATAACTTCTTTAATAAGATATGAGAAGACAATAAATATTTTTTTATTTTTTATTTGATAACTTTATTAATATGCATGACAAGGAAAGAAATTGCAAGGTAAAATAAGAAAAAAAAATACAAGTAACAAGAGGAAAGAAATGATTAGAAAAATATTTCCATGTAAAGAAAGTAAAGAGGACTATTTTTAAAAATACTAGAAAACAAAGCCAACTTCAGAGAATACCATAAAATGAAACAAAGAAAGGAAGAAATGAAAGAACAAAAAAATTTAAACAAAGTGCATCTAATATTAGCTAAAAATAACCACACTACAAACTACTTACAAAGTTTGAGGTTTAACTAGTAACAAAAACAGAACAGTTAACTCAAACAATACCTAAACACACACTCACACATCCTAATCCAAAAATTTATGCATGATTTAAATTTCACTATTTTTGTGCAAATACAAGAATCCCCAAATTTTGAACAAAAAAACCTATTTTCCAAAAAATTTCTACATAATCTCATGTTTAGAAATCAACTGTAAATTAGATAAATAAAACACAATTTCCAAAATGTACAAACTTAAAACACTGCATTGGAAATAGTTCAGAAGGCAAGTATCCAATACCCAATATATGCAATTATGTTCATTTCAAATATATATATGCAACTATATGTGTGTGTTTCAATAGAATCCATCAAACAAGTAATAGGCACATGAATATTGAGATAAATAAAACACGATTTCCAGTGACACCCATTACTTATTTGATACCCAAAGCCACAATGTACAAACCCAGTACACTAAACTAGAAGTAGTTCACAATACAACTCAGACATAAAAAGAAGTAGTTCACAATAAGATTTAACCAATACTAATTTTTCCCTGAATCAACTTCAGACATAAAAAGATCAATGGTCTGAAGAATTGATTAAGTCTGAAAAAGATAGGAAGCATGTGTTGAATAGTGTAGATGATCTCAATAAGGAATTAACCACTCTAAGATCTGATATAAATGAGAAATCTACGAGAATTGAGGTTTTAGAAAATGAATTGAAGGATGCTAGCCCAACTATCCATAAATGGTCTAGTGGAACCCTTAAGCTTAATCATATGTTGAGTATAGGAAAATCTGTAGGGAATACAAAGGGATTAAGATTCAAAGGAACAACGAGTAATTCTAATATTGCCCCCAAAACTATATTTGTTAAGGCTTCCCAAGTAGCATCTATTTCCTCTCAAGGTAATTCTAATATAAGAAACATTCCTCCTGTTAAGAAGAATTCTAATTTTCAATCTTATGTTAGAAAACCTGTTGAGAGAAAACCTCCCTCTATGTCACGACCCCAAAATTCCCGAAACTCCAACCTGGAGAATCAGCGAATTTCCAAGGGGTGACGTAAGTCAAGCGACCACTAGAGTCAATAATAACATGAAAATACATGGAATAATGATGGAAAAATATACTACATGTCTAATCGAATGATAAAAACTCAATAGTATGCTCTGATACAAAACTATCACACCCCTAAATTCCTAAGACTCCCGAACCGGGAGATCCGAGGAATCCGGGGTGTGATCCTTACAATGAGCGACCAACTAAAATATCATTAACCATTAAAACATATGGAATAATGATAAAAGTGGTATATTCCATACCCAAATGAATGATAGAACAAAGCAACATAATCTAACAAAAATTCGGCAGAGTTCCATTTGTAAATGGAACATCCGGACACACAACCACAACAAAATAACCTGCCAATAATAATTCGATAATATCATTGGCTCACAAGTCAACATTCAACAAACCTACTAAAGCTGAGGTAGTGGAAAGAAACCACCAACCCCTACACAACCCTCTATAATCAACAGAGCCACAAATGCTCGAATAAGAATACAGAAATGCACATGGCAATGCCGAATAGATATAATGACATCCTGAAATAATATATATAAGAAATAAAAGATACACCAAAAGGGATATGCCAACAGACTAGCTCCTAAGAGAAATATATGACAATCCCAAAAAACATGGGTAAAGAAACTAACAGATCGTCCCTAAACCAGTCGCGCTGCAACCATAACTGCATCACCCTGCGCAATTCCAAAACCTGTAACAAAGAAAACAAAAGGAAATTGCAGTGGCACCGCATGCTGCCCGTAGCCGTAACATTTCCTACAATTTGGCATGGGAATACTAGGGGGCGATGAAATACCCTTGTGAGCAAATAAGCTCAGTGGGAAAAACGATATCCTAACTACCACATCCTCTAACTGTTTAGGTAATGTTAAACCATCCAGTAAGATACATAGCCATAACAAATCCCAGCCACGAAAATACAAGGCACGCCCTCATATACTACTGTAAATAATTATATAGGGGATATATATATACATATATATATAAATACACAAAATGAGTCCATAAGGTACGACTAAGACTCGTACTCCAAGTACCAATATCGATAGTCTACACTACTCTCACAAACGTACACTAGGTATACGACGCCCAGGTCCAATCTAACAAATCATCAAGCGCTCACAACGTCAACCAGAAGATCCAAACAGAGGGAATCACACTCACCTTTAATATCCACAGGAATCAAAATCCATAACTAGTACCAAGGAAGGCTAAAATCCCCCTCCTTGAGAACACAGGAGGAAAACACTCACGTCTTTGCATACTAACACAACCATCATCAATATATATATATATAAACCATCATTCCATTCCTAGATAAAATCTATACCTCAAGGATGGAATCACCTCATCATATCACCATATGAAAATCTCGAAATACTATCTCCAACAAAGTCAATAAATCAACACTTTCACTATGGATAAGGAACACTAAACGGTTAAATCTCGGAGAGTACCTAAACAATACTCTCATGACAACCATATAAGAGTCAAGGAACCAAAGCAAGGTAAAAGAAGCCCCAATGCTAAACCAACGGATAACCGAGACAACAACGTCAAGGTTAAGAACACCACAAGTGCTTAGGGAGAACTCCCGGGCAAAAGAAACCAATCAATTTGACATCCATGCCCCTAACACGTGTAACAACTCAAATCACCTACGTGATGACATCAACAACCAAGAAGAAGTGAAAGACAACACTATATGTGTGCACTGAACAACACCAAGCCTCATACCTAAGACTTAGAAATGATCCGAAACAAAGTTGAAACAAAAATCCACCTTTCAAAACACTACAGGTTGAGTTTTTTGAGAAAGAAGTCTCATAACCTCAGAATCTCGAGAATTTCTATATAATAGGTTTTCTTTAAAAATCCACACGATTAAAATGATCGTCTTGCCCCCGGTCTCCGTCGTTCGCCTATCCTGGCTACGAGGGCAAGCGAAATGGGTTTTACTTTTTAAATACGAATGAGTTTGTTTTCAAAACTTGAAAAACTCCATTTCCGAAAGACACCCAGATAAGAGTGACTACAACTCCAAAGATTCCTATAACATCCAAGAGGACGATGAAGGAAGAACAATACGTTGGACTCACGGAACACAAGTATTCGTTTCCAACTCCACAAATCAAATGACACCATGAGGAAGAGGTTCAACACCACGCCGTAACCGACAGCTTAAGGAGTGACATACAAGTAAAAAGCATATCCTCTAGTATACAAAGGATAGTACAAGGAATGCTTAGGAGAATGAGCTAAGCACGAGAAACAAGATTGCAAAGCTATAGTACCTCGAATACTTAATAAAATCACTTAGACCCCTTAATATCATGAATAGGGAAAAGTGGCCGATATCACGGAACTAACTAGTTTCAATCAATACATCTTCTAATTCATTCTAACCTCAATTTCACATTTGATACTAACTCTCTAGATTACTAACAGAATCAATAGACCATTACCACTCAACCAGAAAGGTTCAATCACAACCTCGTCTAACCGTACTCAAAGACCTTAAAAGTACGATAAATGATACATCCCTCTAAGTGGGAAAGAAACATTAAGGGTCAATAATATGCAACCAACTAAAACCACGAGACTATCACCCGCCTTCTCAAGGCCTCAACTCACCATTGATACTACACAATCAACTAGGTTTACAATCTCATCACCCACCTTATCTAAGGCATCAACTCAAAATTGACTCTATAGTCCATCACTAACATCAACTATCCACAGAGGTCACTACACCAATATACTTAACCCCCCCAAGGGTATAAAAGTATATGACCATAAATATAAGAATATACATTTCATTATAGTTCAATAATTATTGCATGTAATCATATTCTTTCACGTTATCCACTTTCAGTTAAGCATTTTAATAAAATATGAATTTATTTTGCAATATTCATAATCAACATGCTCCAAAATCCACAGGTAATAATATCACATAATAAACCTGCTTCAGCATCACATACAATAATATCATGATCAACATGTAAAATAGAATCACATAAATGCTACACAAATCCAATGTGACTCAACACCACCTATGGTACACACACGACCACACACTCTAGTGTAAGGGTCAACTAGATCTTTCTCTAATAGTTCACTTTTTCTCATGAATGAAGGTAGATTTATCATACCTATTCTTCCCAAGTGCTTTTGACACTTCACACTTTTATCAAGGAAGATCGTCAAACACGACACGGTCATGAACATAGGATTTGGACAAGTCCTTCCCCTATCGTCTGTGTTTCTCGGAAGATTAGTTCCGTAGGAGCAAGAAGCACCCCCTAGCCAGTTGTTACGACGATCCAACATCACAAATTTGTATCTCACCATATTTATGAAAACATTCGACTATCCGACACTAGTCAAACTCACACATGGTTACACAACCCGCATAGACCAACACCCATGTACTCAACACGACTCGGTGTACTCAATATGCATATAGGGCCTCAATAAAAACCATGTCTCAGCATAAATATGTAATGCATCATATTTATGAAAAATATTCTCCAACATGCTGTTACATCACTAAAGCAATAAACCACGAGAATATTAATTTTATTTCTTTTAACATGCTTTTATTTCAATTAAAGCATTTAAATTACAAGGAAATAAGTTCATTACTTTAAACATGCTTTTTAGTTCACTTAAAGTAATAATCCACATATCATAAGGGGAAACTAGCATACCGTATAAGTTTTCACGTCCCACACTTTCTCATATCCCCTAACATGTTTTAATTTTAATAAACACACCCAAAAGAGGAACTAATATCGCGTTATAAGTTCACGTCCAACTTTTACAATTTTTTCTAACCCATTTTAATTCTCAAGGGTTTACTAGGCCACCTATTCTCTTTCAGTTCAAATAAGTATTAATTTAATTTTGCAGAAACATAATTTAATTAATTTCTCAAATTAATTTATAAGTCTTGCTTCGATTCTAACCCAATTATAAATATTTTAAATTCATAATTTAATATATTTAAATTAAAATAAATATGGGTTTGCACACCCAAACCACGTCAATGATACGAAAGTGATAATAAAATTTCCCACCTTAATTTACGCGTAAAGCAGCCCCGAAACGGCCCGTCGTGAACAGTGTCATCGCCCGAATATGGATCCCGCCGACTAAAGTCACCCAAAAACTATTCCGAATATACCTAAACGTTCGCCTCGACGGCCTATACAATATATACGAAGCCCATTAGCAATAGGTTATAAAATTTGAATAAATCAAATATAACCCAAATGAAAATTGGAACCTATAAATCAAATTTTCGGACAAACCGCTGAACGAAAAAATACAAATTTTAGTATGTCCTAGCTAGCATCGAGACGAAGCTACCCTTCGAAAATCGGCTTAAACGAAGCTCGGGAAGTCAACCAAAAAAATGGCCGATGTCTGGCCGAACTCGCCCCTGTTGCGCGAACTGTTGCTGCTCCACCGCACGCAGCTCCAGTGACCACCAGCAGCCACCACCTACTACGCCGTCGCCTTGCCTCGCCTCTGCTAACTGTCGTCGTCGCGCCCCTTCGCCTGCTACCACTTCTCCAGGTCGCGTTTACAACCACGACCTCAGTGCTCTCTCAGCCTAACTCTTTCTCTCTCTCTTGCCAATCTGTGAGAAGGAAGGAGACCCAACCATGGTTCATGATGAAGAAGGGAATAAAAGTTGGTCATGGAAAAGGTAAGAAGAAGAAGCTGCGATCATTTCTCTCTCTCTCGTTACACAGATATATCCATATCTTTATATATCATATATATTTCATAAATATATATATCTAAAATAAATATATATATATATAAACACTGACATATATATAATTCTCCATTAATAATATATATGCCCAATAAATCCCAAAAATATCGGAAGCCTCCAAATAATATCGCGCGAACCCATAAGCCCACGGGACACCAAATAAATACTCCGGGTTATAAAAACCCAACAACCAGAACATCGAAAAAATAAAATAATGCGCATCACGCTGGATCCATAAAAGTACTAATATCGTAACCGAAATAATCGAATCAGAACCATAATGTCGTATGACAGAACGTGTTGCCATCCAGTCAAAGCACTAATGCTAAACATCAAATGAAACTACGTAGTCGGTAACAATAAGAACCTGCATAATCGACAATAAATACAGTCCACGAAGTCTTTAAGGAGAAATCCTAAAGTCGTCCACTTGACTTTAAACATAAACGCAAAACATTTACAGGCGAATTACCAGGAATAAATAATGCTTCAAGAACAAGTGACGTCATAACTGAAATTAAATCGAAAATAATTTCAGAAAAAAAGAAAATAACACTAGGTGTTACATCTAAGTATCAAAAGAGTTATAATAATGTTTTTCAAAGATTCGTTCCTATATGTCATCATTGTGGTGTGAAAGGTCATATTCGACCCATGTGCATCAAATTAAGAAGAAGAAATTTGAATTCAAGAACAAATCAAAGAACTTAAAAAAGACCCAATGTTGAAGATCAAATTAGAATTTTGAGTGAAGAAGTAAAAAATTTGTCTAAATTGGCAAGTAGAACACCGAAAATTAGACATATTTGGATTAAGAAAGGTGAGTTACATTTTTTTATTGCCAATACTTCCCTTAGAGCATGTGATTCTAGTTCATGGTGTTTTGATAGTGGATGTTCTAGGCATATGACTGGAAATAGGTCATTGTTTGGTTATTTCAAGAGCAGTAATATTGGAACTGCTACTTTTGATAATGGGAAAAAATCTAAAGTTTTAGGAAATGACACCATTATTACTTCTGTTCTACCTAGATTAGAAGATGTTTATTATGTTTAGGGCCTAAAGGCTAATTTTCTTAACATTAGCCAAATATGTGATAATAACCACAATGTCAATTTCACTTCCGATAAATGCTCTATTATTGACTCTTTTGGTAATTGTGTTATGGAAGGTGTACGAATATCTGATAATCGTTATTGTATTTTTCCTAAACTTTGTTCTAAGAAAGGTATAGAATTTATACCCACAGATTCTCAGTTGACAGACATCTCTACTAAACCATTAGATTTTCAAAAGCATACGAGTCTTAGGAAACCTAGTGGTATATTCTCATTAGAATAGAAGTCTTCATATGTATCATTCTAGGAATATCTTGCATTATTTTTTATCCTATAATTGATACATTATCATGCATTTTTATTTATGCAGTTTTATTTTGTTTATTATTATGCATACATCATGGTTTAATATTATTAGGATTGTTTGTGCATACATTATGAAAAAAAACATAAAAATTATAAAATAAAAATTCTTAGCTGATAGGTGCTCAATATTGGTCATTTTCGCCCCTATCTTGTAGTTGTTATGTCTTTACATTCCGTTACATGGTATTTTTATCCCGTTTGTGTGTGTAAGCATGTTTCAAGAGCTTAATGAAGAAACAGAGCTAATCTTGGTGAATTAACTGAGTTCGTATTCGTTTCTATCTCGAGAAAGGAATCAAAAAGTGTGTTGGAGCAAATAAGAGCTACCAGAGGGAAAAATGGTCATTTCTTGATATCATTATCTCATCGAAGGGCAAAAATGTCATTTTCAGACATTATTACTTCACCCAAAAGCATCGATAGTCAAAAGGCGACCAGTTTAGCTCAAATATGAAAAAACAAGTTTTTACAGTAAAAGATACATATTACCCTAAGTCGTCAGAGGGAAAAAGAGGCAGATTGGACTTGAGCTACGCTTTGGTTTGTACCCTACGCCCAAGCGTAGGTCCCACCTTGAGGCCACGCGATCCCTTTTTTTTCAGAAGTTAATTTGGAATTTTCCAGTTTTGACCCTACTTCGATATTTTAAGTGATCGGTGATTCTAGACCTCTACATACAGGCTTATACACATATTTACAACATATTTTAGAGATATTATTCATGTATTATGAAATTACAGAAAAGGGCAACCAATAGGGTTTCCCTCACTTGTCTATAAATATGAGAGGGTTAGGTTTAGAGATGTGTGTTGTTTTGGTGTTCTAGTTCTGATTTTCACATATGATCATTCATAAAGTTCTCACATTCAAAGTTCAGACTTGCTTCCATTGAAGAGAACCACCATTGAAGACCTAGAGATCCAGAGAATAAGGCCATGGAGAGAGTTTCTACACCGACAATGCAGATTCTCATAGCTATGATCGACTAACTTGGTATGTCACGCCCCTAATTTCCTAGGACTCCAAAACCCAAGCCTAAGAGCTAAGGGAGTGAATGCGGAAGAAATAAAAATGAAATAAAATCCATTTCAGTCATCAAATACCCATACAAGGGTAAAATAGACATAAAATATCTCAAAGATTTCAAAAAGATCACACGGGATCGAAAAGGAGGCAAACCGAAATGCTCGGTACCTTGATCGAATCATTCTGACCCACCATGTTCACCCAAGGGTAAAATGGTCAAATCAGGGGTAAAATAATAATTTCCAACTACAACTACAAAATTTGTACCTAAAACTAGCAATACGAACAAACGGAGTCTAATTTCAAGCCACGAGGAAGGAGATATGAATTTTCAAAAGTGGCGTCAGACAACACCGACCTAAAACTAAAGTTGAGGTACCCCTCTTTCACCAAGGGTAAAATAGTCATTTCAGGTCCAAACTGATCATTTCAAATTTTATCTAGAAAATTTGGACATAGGACGACCCATAGAAACAAACGGGGGTCCATTCCGACGTGCGAGGAGAAAAATACGAGTTTTCGAACATCGGACATTTCATGCCGCTGCAGCAGGCCATGGCATGCCATGCCGCGTGCAGCGCTGCGCGCTGCAGCGCACCGCGCGCGCGCGCGCGCACAGCAGCCATGCGCGGCCTGCTGCGGGCTGGCATGCCCAAAGCCAAAAATGGTGAGATTTTTGGCAAAAACTGAAATTTTGAAAAATTTTCTAAGTATGGGAGTGTTAAGCCACTGCCCAAATCTGCACTTTCATTAAAGTTTGAATATGCAAAAACGCGAGATTTTGCGATATGGCTTTATTTTTCGCGCCGTCGGTCCCGAAAAATCATAGATATTGAAAAAGTGAGTTTTTCCTTGGCGGAACCCAAAAATAGTTTCCGAGACCTCGGGAAACGCGAAAAACGTAAACTTAGCAAAAAATGATTTTTTTGTAAGTTTTCATAAAATCTTCCGTCTTGCCCCCGGTCTCCGTTTTTAACTACCGCCGGTTTCTAAAGTTTGAAATCTCTAAGATAATGAATTTAATTAAATCCATTCTAAAAACAAGGACATTTTACCGGGGTTACGGGGGTAGGCGAAAACGGGTTTTTTCCGTTCAAAACGAAAGGGTTTGTTTGAAAGCCTAGAAAAATGCCGTTTTCGGCCGGACACCTAATAACCACATTCTATAACTATTATTCACATCACACTCAAGACAAAATAATTTATACATTTAATGACTACGCCGTACCAAGGCAAAATAGGACATAGTTTTCATAATACGAACTAGTCTTACATTTCCGGCACCGAAGTGCACCAAAAAAATATAATCCCCGCGCATAGCGCTCCAAGGGATATACATCGATAATAAAACCTCGGCTAACATGCTAGCCGGACAAAAATTAAGTAGTTTTACAAGTTGGTTTTCCATGTGAAAAAGGAACATATTTATCGACCTAATGCCCAACAAAATAAAAGTGTGGTCCGCCTCCCATGCACAAAAGGGCGGACATACATCCACACGTCCACTGAGAGACTACGGAACCCTCCCAACGGGATCATCACCTGAAAAATATATAAGGCGTGGGGTGAGCTCACTAGCCCAGTAGAGGAAGCGTCATTGCCTCTATCTCGGTAGTCCGAGTGGTTCAACCCAACCAAGGTTCATGCCACTAACCCTAGGTCGGTCTCTTGTTCCACATGGTTCTCACACCAATCCGGAACCCCATCGAACCCAACAAATAAGTTTTTCCCCAACATGCTCATAATATAATTTACCACAATTATAGCATGCTTCAATAACAATATCATAATCACATATATGGGATAGTTCAAGTACAATATAACTCAACACACCCCATAATATGCGCTTGCCCAATATAGGTTAACGAATTTATACCCTACTCATTTATAACGAGAAAGAGTACCGCACCGATTTTTCCCAAGTGTTTTTGACATTTCACTTTCAACAAGGAAGGCGGTTGGCACGAGACGACCCGTGCCTAAAGATTCGTATAACGAATGCACGAGACGACCCGCGACTTCGAGAATGAGATGACTCACCCTATACCCCATTCACGACTCATTATTCCGTAGGATGGGAACACCCCCTGGCCAGTTGTTGCGACGATTCGACACAAGACTATTTATACACATACGAATACATAATCCGTATTAACCCTACACCCGTGCTTTTGACATTACATGGTGTACCCCAAAATGCATAAAAGTTCTTATCATAACCATATGCCATCACAATACATGCTTCTATCAAATAACATTATATTGCGTTCAATTTCCCACAAGGCTCACAATTTAACATTTGTTAAGCAATAATCACAACATAATTTATATCACAATTCATGTTCTCAAGGCCTAATTCATAGTTTAAACTATCAAGACCAACTTGCATATATATATACGGCATATATACACATAGACGCACACACCCTCATACAAAGACAAACAAAAATCGTTTTTCCCCTACCTCAATTCCAATCAAGCTAGCTCAAGAGTGTCCAAGAGAGGTCCAAGTAAGCTACCAACTCAAATGTTCAAGGAAAGAGCTTCCAAGCTTGCAATTACACCATTCAATGAATAACAATTAATATGGTGTTTCTATAAACCAAAATTATTAAAGTGGCTTCAACCACAAAACAAAATCATCCCTAACAATAGCAACTTAGGGTTATAAGAAAACACAATTCAAGAGAAGGAATTCTTGAACTTACCACAACTCTTCCACAATAGGGGTCAAGAATCACAAGATGAGCTCCAAGCTTTTAATAACCGAAATAATTGGTGAAAAGGTTCAACTCATGTCCCTTAACAAGATTCAAGAGAAAAAGGGAACCAATTATCAATAATTGAACACAAAGCTTCAAGGAAATAAATTATAGGGTTTGAAATCAAGAACCCTAAAGAAGTGAAGAACACTTACCAATTTTTTATCAAAGGGAAGATAAGGCCATCCTCTACAACTCTTATGTTCAAAGGTTCTTGAAACTCCAAGCCAATGATGATGTTCTTGAAGAAGAACCAAGGAAGAAGAAAAAATAAAATGGCTGTGAGAAGAAGAGAGGTTTGTGGTGAATGAGAGAAGTCTTGCACTTTAGAAGACAAAAATCAATACATAATGGTGTATATGTATAACCCTAAATGAGTGTTCTAATCCAAGGGTTCATAACAAAGATGGGGAAAAAGGAAATGAATCCAAGGGCTAGAAATGAGTCTTGCCAAGTGGAAGACTTATTACACAACTCACAAAACTCATTATTTTGCCAAACAAGGCCTTATCATCCAAGGGCTTAGAATAAAGATGGGAATTAACAAACCATCCAATGGTTGAGAAAAAGTCTTGTCAAGTGGAAGACCAAGAATAATGGATTATTCCATTTAAGTGCCAACCAAACAAGGCCTTATGATCCAAGGGTTTAAAACAAAGATGGGAGAATGAGATCAAGGGCTAGGAATGAGACAACACATGAAAGGTGTAAATGACCAAATTCATCCAAAGTTAGGGTTAATTACAAGAGTGCCATCAAGACTCTTTATTACCCTTTTACCCCTTGTCATCCTCCCTAATTACCGAAACGCCACTCATGCCCTAATTCTCACCCAAAATCTCTACACTTTCCACTAAGTGCTCAAAATGTGAAATTACTCATTTACCCCTCGGTCATTTCTTTCCCAAAATCGTTTTCAATAATTTTCATTAATTTCAAAATAAAAATACATCATGCTACGTACAATTTTTATAACACGTACAACATGTAAGGCATGCTAAAACAATTAAACACATAAGCACATAAGCACTTAATTGTTTAAATAAAATTTTTAAATTAACACGCAAAAATACCGGACGTTACATGGTATCTAGGGTTTTCTCGCAATACCCTAGCCAAGTAATGTAGTTCTACTTTTATATTCAATTGTAGAGAGGGGAAACTATGACTATACTGTGATGATTGTGTTAGATGAGAAATCATTTTTATTCGTGATACAAGTTTATATATTTGGATTGATTATTGTCTTAAACTTTTCGAATATATTTATCTTACACAATCAAAATTATTCACTATGGGCTGGAACTCAGATGCTTAATCTGTGATTTTTTACACAATGGTGGTAATAAAACTCAAAACCCTAGGTTGACATAGGTCATGCCCTGACAAACTGATATAGACATGCTTTAGTTTATTTTCATGCTTTAATTTACTTTTTTGCATTTACTTTCTGTTAGTAGTTAGCATGCACTAATTAGTTTAGTCTTGAGATGGGTTGTTGCGATCCGGTAGAGAGTAATCCATTTTGGGGTCAAACTACTGGCGCGGTGCGACCTGATTCACAGTCAATGGATCGCCCTCATGCAATTGAAATAGAATTTGGATTATGTTATGCGGTTAGTGGTGGAGTGAGAAAACCCTAGTTTTCTCTCTCTCTGAATCATAACCATTCTTTATTATTGTTTTCTATTTTATTTTCATTATTATTAGATAATTCACAAAATCAAACTCTTTTCGGAAAAATATAATTCAGTATTTTTAAACTATAGAAGTGCACAATCCTCGTCTCTGTGGGATTGATATTCCCCTACTCAAGCAAAACTATATATAATTGATATGTGCGCTTTAAGAAGGGTAAAACCTAAAGTGTCGTTAATGTGTCATTTTTCACCACATAATTTGCACACACCTGACGCCTATCATTAGCATGTTGAGGTTTGCTAATCATTATCACATCATTCAAAATATGCGATTAGAGTCAAATATGATTTGATTTGTGTGTATGTTATGACTAGAAAGATATTATGTATGCAATTACCTTAGTCATGATTAGATTGTGATTTGATTAAATTGAATTTTTTAAGATGTGATCCACATGAATGAATAAATGAGTGAAATTGACACCGAAAAGGATAATTTTGACCTATAAACACATGCACGTATTCTCTATGGGACAATTATTGACCTTTGACTATGTTGAAAAAATAGATTTGTTTTAATGACAAGGGGAGAAGGGAAGTAGTAAAGAATAAAAAGAAGTAATATGGAGAAAAGGTTGAAAATTTATTTTGAAAATAAAATAAAATGCAAAAAGTAGTTTTCGATCTGATTAACCGGGTCTTGGTATCACCAATATCACTGTTCACGTTCAAAGGACAGAAAACTAATGAGCATAAATCACATGGAAGAAGCTCGGGCCCAGTTGGTTGGGACTAAAACTCTTCGCTGGAAAGTCTGGAGACGTAGAAAGACAAAAAGGGATAAAGTATAGTGAAGTTGTGTCATGGAAAAGATTGATCAACGAAGTAGAAGAAGGGAAATTAGTTTACTATAGAGAATGTTCACAGAAACACGGAAAACTATGTGGATAGGCTGTACAAATTAGCGAGTTTATTTCACCATTGTGGGAACCTGTAAGGCGTCAGGTGTGTGTAAAATATGTGGTTAAAAACGACACCTTAACGACACTTTAGGTTTTACGCTTCTGTAAGCGCATATATGAATTGTAGACAGTTTTGCTTGAGTAGGGGAATATCGATCCCACGGAGACGAGGATTGTTCACTTCAATAGTCTAAAAACACTAAATTATATTTTTTTCGAAATGAGTTTGTTTTTGTGAATTATCTAATAATAATGAAAATAAAACAGAAAACAATAATAAAAAATGGTTGTGATTCAAAGAGAGAGAAAACTAGGGTTTCCTCACTCCACCACTAACCGCATAATATAGTTCAGATTATATATCAATTGAATGAGGGTGATCCATTGACTGTGAATCAGATCGCACCGCGCCAGCAGTTTGACCCCAAAAAGGATTACTCTCAATCGGATCGCGACAACCCATCTCAAGACTAAACTAATTAGTGCATACCAACTACTAACTGAAAGTAAATGCAAAAAAAATAAATTAAAGCATGAAAATAAACTAAAGCATGTCTATATCAGTTTGTCAGGGCATGACCTGTGTCAACCTAGGGTTTCGAGTTTTATTACCACCATTGTGTAGAAAATCATAGATTAAGCATCCGAGTTCCAGCCCATAGTGAATAATTGTGATTGTGTAAGAAAAATATATTCGAAAAGTCTAAGACAATAATCAATCCAAATATATAAACTTGTATCATGAATAAAAATGATCTTTCATCTAACACAATCGTCATAGTATTGTCACAGTTTCCCCTCTCTATAATTGAATATAAAATTAGAACTACATTACTTGGCTAGAATTTTGCAAGAAAATCCTAGATACCGAGTTAGTTGATCATGGCGGAGAGAGTCTGCATTGTCGGTGTAGAAACGCTCTCCAAGGCCTTCTTCTCCGGATCTTTAGGTCTTCAATGGTGGTTCTCTTTAATGGAAGCAAGTCTGAACATTGAACGTGAGAACTCTATGAATGAATGTGCGTGAAATTCAGAACCAAAAACCCCTATTATAAACCTAACCATCTCATATTTATAGACAAGTGAGGAAAACCCTAATGGTTGCCCTTTTTTGTAATTTCATAAGACATGAATAATATTTATAAAATATGATGTAAATATGTGTATAAACCTGTATGTAGAGGTCTAGAATCACCGATCACTTAAAATATCAAAGTAGGGACAAAACTGGAAAATTCTTAAACAACTTCAGCATATAAAGGGATCACGTGGCCACAAGGTGGGACCTATGCTCCTGACCTACGCTTGGGCATAGGTCAAGGGCATAAGCTATGCTCCTGACCTATGCTTGGGCATAGGGTTCAAACCAAAGCGTAGCTCAGGTCCAATCTGCCTCTTTTTCCCTTTGACAACGTAGGGTATGGTGCATCTTTTGCTGTCAAAACTCATTTTTTTCATATTTGAGCTAGACTGGTCGCCTCTGACTTTCGATGCTTTTGGGTGAAGTAATAATGTCTGGAAATGACATTTTTGCCCTTCGGTGAGATAACAATGTCGGGAAATGACCATTTTGCCCTCCGGTAGCTCTTTTTTGCTCTAACACACCTCTTGATTCATTTCTTGAGATAGAAACGAACACGAACTCAGTTAATTCACCGAGATTAGCTCTATTTCTTTATCAAGGTCCTGAAACATGATTACACACACAAATGGGATATAAATACCAAGTAATGGAATATGAAGATAGGGGCAAAAAATGACTAATATTGAGTACCTATCACACCCCCAAACTTATATATTTCTAGTCCCTTAACAATAAACTCAGAGAAACTATCTATGATGATTCTTATTCTATCTAACCTATCTACTCTAACTTAATCCCTTGCTTTCATAAGGGTCAACAATTACACTTAGCACGTGTAACAAGCCTTTTAAACCCCGTGGTTACCCCTAGTGGACGAGTAAAGTGTGAAGGTTTCTAGTGATGGTACCTACAAATATCTCAATTCTTTTGTAATTATGCATTATTGAGTTCACACACACAACTCAAATAAGCTATGATATAACACACAAGATAATATGAATGCAAATACTCCCACTCATTACCGAACAATAACTATCTCGAACTTCGTGTCATGAATGGTCCCCACTTAAGTGAATGATTTTGCTACTTTTTACTTAAAATTTAGACAACCTTCCATGATTTTATGAACAGTCAACTACAATATTTCAGTTTCTTTTCTCCTACTTCATTGATCAAACTTTGCCATTTTTAGTAAAAACGTACTCTTTTCATCTTTCCACTTTTGATAGGTGCTCAATATTGGTCTTTACATTCGCCCCTATCTTGCGTTTGTTATGTCTTTACATTCCGTTACTTGGTATTTTTATCTTGTTTATGTGTGTATGCATGTTTTAGGAGCTTAATAAAGAAACAAAGCTAATCTCGGTCAATTAACTGAGTTCGTGTTCATTTCTATCTCGAGAAAGGAATCAAGAGGCGTGTCAGAGCAAAGAAGAGCTACCGGAGGGCAAAATTGTCATTTCCTGATATCATTATTTCACCGAAAGGGCAAAAATGCCATTTTTAGACATTAATACTTCACCAAAAGGCATCGGGAGTCAAAGGCGATCAGTCTAGCTCAAGCATCGGAAGTTGTTTCGGAGTTGTTTCAGAATTTTCCAATTTTGTCCTTACTTCGATATTTCAAGTGATCGGTGATTCCAGACCTATACATACAGGCTTATACACATATTTACATCTGATTTTAAGAGATTATTCATGTATTACGAAATTATAGAAAATGGCAACCATTAGGGTTTCCCTCACTTGTCTATAAATATGAGAGGATTAGGGTTTAGAGAGGGGGTTATGTTTTAAGTTATGTTTTTAGTTCTAGTTTTAATATAATTTTTGGAGGCTGGTTCATGCACATTCATTTATAGAGTTCTTCCATTGAAGACCTAGAGATCCGGAGAAGAAGGTCATGAAAAGTGTTTCTACACCGACAATGCAGATTCTCTCAGCCATGATCAACTAATTCGGTATCTAGGATTTTCTCCCAAAACCCTAGCCAATTAATGTAGTTCTAATTTTATATTCAATTGTAGAGAGGGGAAACTGTGACTATACTGTGATGATTGTGTTAGATGAGAGACCATTTTTATTCGTGATACAAGTTTATATATTTGAATTGATTCTTGTCTTAGACTTTTCCGAATATATTTATCTTACACAATCACAATTATTCACTATGGGCTGGAACTCGGATGTTTAATCTGTGATTTTCTACACAATGGTGGTCATAAAACTCGAAACCCTAGGTTGACACAGGCCATGCCCTGATAAACTGATATAGACATGCCTTAGTTTATTTACATGCTTTAATTTACTGTTTTAATTTACTTTTCTGTTAGTAGTTGGCATGCACTAATCAGTTTAATCTTGAGATGAGTTATCGCGATCTAGTTGAGAGTAATCCTTTTTGGGGTCAAATTGCTGGCGCGGTGTGACCTAATTCACAGTCAATGGATCGCCCTTATGCATTTGAAATAGAATTTGAACTATGTTATGCGGTTAGTGGTGGAGTGAGGAAACCCTAGTTTTCTCTCACTCTGAATCACAACCATTATTTATCATTGTTTTATGCTTTATTTTCATTATTATTAGATAATTCACAAAATGAAACATTTTTCGGAAGACTATAATTAAGTGTTTTTAGATTATTAAAGTGAACAATCCTCGTCTCTGTTGGATCGATATTCCCTTACTCAAGCAAAACTATATACAATTGATTTATGCGCTTGTAGAAGGGTGAAACCTAAAGTGTCGTTAAGGTGTCGTTTTTAACCACATTTTTTGCACACACCTGACGCCCATTAACTTTTCATCCCTTTTTGTCTTTCTAAGTCTCCGGACTTTCCAATGAGGATTTTTAGTCCCAACCAACTGGCCCCGAGCTTCTTCCATAGGATTTATGCTCATTAGTCTTCTCCCCTTTAAATGCAAACAGTGATATTGGTGATACCAAAGCTCGGTTACTCAGATCAAAGAACTGTTTTTTGCATTTTATTTTTTCAAAAACTTTTTTCAATTTTCTCCATTTCAACCATAACAAATCCCCTTCTCCCCTTTTATTGCAGCAAAATTATTTTTCAACTACGTAGTAAAAAATCAACCTATTTCTCATAGTGAATGTGTGTTTGTGTTTGTAGGTCAAAGTCGTCCTTCTTAATTTCAATTTCATTAATCACTCACTCATGTAAACCACATCACTTTACTAACTCGATTTAATTATTACTCTCATGAGCGGGAAAATCACATCACATACTACTTATACATTATAAACATAAACTCATTCAACTCTTAATGCGAAACACTCATGCATGAAAACAAAGAACTCCTCAAAACTTTTCAATTTTTTTCAAAATTTTCAAAAATTTTCATTTCTTGTAACTATATACCCTCACCCCAAAACTTAAATATGACCGTGTCCTCATGGTAAAAAATAAAGAATCAGAACATATACAGCTACCCTTGAAGCGCAGTCCTAGATTCTTTAAAATGCTCAACCTCCTCCCCCAAACTTGATTCGGATCACCTGTAAATATACAACAAACACATATCCAAATATCATAGCAAAGGAAAAGAAATTGTAAAAATTACTAGAAATTGACACTCAATTTTTCAAGGAATTTTTGAAAATTCTCTTTCTGGATTTTATTAATTTTTTTTAATGAAATAAAAAAATTATTTGGCCTTAAGGGCCTACAATCTCTAAGAATTGAAATTGCATAAATAACTTACCTATTATTATACAAACTGATGCTAGACAACCTATGACCAATGTTTAACGTCTTTGGCATGATGTTTCACAAAGGGTTATCTAACACTTTTCCTCTGTGCCATACTTCCCTTAATCAAAGGACAAAATGTAGGAGGTGACTCTCTAAGCGTTCTCACCCATAAACAATTAGTACTACTCATCACATCGAGTACATAACAATAATCACCATGTAAAATACCTTTTTTTCTAGTTCTAACTTCTGCCTCTGTATGGTCAATGCTTCCATCAAATCTTCCTTCAACACCTTAGACAATAGTCCTTCCACCATCTCATCACTCTCCAGTAAACTGATAGACGCCATAAATTCTAGTCCCGGATCAATCTCCTCAAAATATCTCAGTCTCTGCCCATGTATCCCGAACGTTTTATCGAATACAACTTCTCCGCAGGGGTAAACCGATCTAACCCTGTGTGGTCCTTCCCATCTTTATCGGAGTTTACCTAAAAACACTTTCAGCTTTGCATTACATTGTCGTTTTCGGCCAAGCTTAAGGAACTTAAAATGAACATGCTTAGCATGATGTACTCTTATTCGAGCTATGTAACTCCAAGCATCCTTATACACACAACTCTGTATCCCTTCACACTTGTCTCTCAATCGCGGATCTTCCAAGGCACATACGCCTCCGACGCATAGTATCTTTTCAGGGACATCTCCGGTGCCCTCGGTAGATTGGTTATTTGGTTATCCATCGTTCTTTCTTCTAACTGACGATGACACTCTTCAATAGATCAACGATTTTAATAAAAATTTTGTTCGATCTCAGGATCACAAAAGTTCGAATTCAACAATGGGATCAAAACAGGATTTTTGATCTTTCACCAAAAATATTTTTCTATACTCTAACAATTAACAATTATTTTTTTTATTTTTTTTACTTCTAAACTACTCTAACTATTAACAAAAATAAAGCTAAAAATCATGTGGATAATTAAGATAAACTAAAACTCACAACAGGTTTAACGATGCAACTTTCACTGTTCCTCCAAATCCCCTTATGCTTCTCAGAATACCTCGCAAAAACACACGAATTCCAACTTCAGATACAATCTACAATAACGCAATGCAAATAAAATACTAAATCTATTGAACAATGCCGAATCCCCGACAACGGCGCCAAAAACTTGTTGGGCATCAGGTGTGTGCAAAATATGTGGTTAAAAACGACACTTTAGGTTTTACCCTTCTACAAGCGACATATCAATTGTAGACAGTTTTGCTTGAGTAGGGGAATATCGATCCCACAGAGACGAGGATTATTCACTTTAATAGTCTAAAAACACTGAGTTATATTTGTCCGAAAAGAGTTTGCTTTTGTGAATTATCTAATACTAATGAAAATAAAACATAAAGCAATAATAAATAATGATTGTGATTCAGAGAGAGAGAAAATTAGGGTTTCCACACTCCACCACAAATCACATAATATAGTTCAGATTATATATCAATTGCATGAGGGCGATCCATTGATTGTTAATCAGGTCGCACCGCGCTAGCAGTTTGACCCCAAAAAGGATTACTCTCAATCAGATCGCGACAACCCATCTCAAGACTAAACTGATTAGTGCATACCAACTACTAAAAGAAAGTAAATGCAGAAACATAAATTAAAGCATGAAAATAAACTAAAGCATGTCTATATCAATTTGTTAAGGCATGGCCTATGTCAACCTAAGGTTTCGAGTTTTATGACCACCATTGTATAGAAAATCAAAGATTAAACTTCTAAGTTCTAGCCCATTGTGAATAATTGTGATTGTGTAAGATAAATATATTAAAAAAGTCAAGAATTAATTCAAATATATAAACTTGTATCATGAATAAAAACTGTCTCTCATCTAACACAATCATCACAGTTTTCCCTCTCAATAATTGAATATAAAATAAGAACTACATTACTTGGCTAGGGATTTGCGAGAAAACTCTGGATACCGAGTTAGTTGATCATGGCGGAGAGAGTTTTCATTGTCGGTGTACAAACGCTCTCCACGGCCTTCTTCTCCGGATGTCTAGGTCTTCAATGGTGGTTCTCTTCAATAGAAGCAAGTCTGAACATTGAACGTGAGAACTCTATGAATGAAAGTGCGTGAAAATCATAACCAGAACCCCCACTATAAACCTAACCCTCTCATATTTATAAAACAAGTGAGGAAAACCCTAATGGTTGCCCTTTTCTGTAATTTCATAATACATGAATAATGTCTATAAAATCTTATGTAAATATGTGTATAAACTTGTATGTAGTGGTCTGGAATCACCGATCACTTAAAAATATCGAAGTAGGGACAAAACTGGAAAATTATGAAACAACTCCGAAACAACTTCAGCACGTAAAGGGATCACATGGCCACAAGGTGGGACCTACGCTCCTGACCTACGCTTGGGTGTAGGTGTAGGGCATAGGGTACACTCCTGACCTACGTTTGGGCGTAGGGTCCAAACCAGAGCGTAACTCAGGTTCAATCTGCCTCTTTTTCTCTCTGACAACATAGGGTATGATGCATCTTTTGTTGTAAAAACTCGTTTTTTCATATTTGAGATAGACTGGTCGCTTTTGACTCTCGATGCTTTTGGGTGAAGTAATAATGTCTGGAAATGACATTTTTGCCCTTCGATGAGATAACGATGTCGGGAAATGACCATTTTGCCCTTCGGTAGCTCTTCTTTGCTCTGACACACCTCTTGATTCCTTTCTCGAGATAGAAATGAACACGAACTCAGTTAATTCACCAAGATTAGCTTTGTTTCTTCATTAAGTTCTTGAAACATGCTTACACACACAAACGGGATAAAAATACCAAGTAACGGATGTAAAGATATAACAAACGCAAGATAGGGGAGAAAATGATCAATATTGAGCATCTATCAAGACCATTCTTTTACATTTAATTCATGAAGATTATTGTGTATGAGTGAGTGGGGATAACTTGTATACATTTTATTCTAACGAAATTATAGCATTTGCATGATTAATGATTATTTGATTTCATGAGCATACAAGAATGATGAATGAAAATTTTATTTTAAACATCATGTTTCTATGAACAAAAATATTTTTTTATTGAATTTATTAAGCATTTGCATTCATGCATTAGAATTGAGTTCATACATTGGAAAGATTTTTGTTACTTGAGAATCTGGATATATTCTTTAGAGTTTTGTGTTTTTATATAAGTTTTGCTTAGATTCTCTGATCTTCTCGAATATTTTCCCAATGTTTACACTCTGTGTCTTCTCCTTCAAATATCTTAATTTTTCTTATGATTTATTACCTTGTCATTTCAGTGACAAAAGGGGGAGAAGTATTTAGTAAGGGGAAGAGATACAGTTAAGGGGGAGAATTATTTGTTATTGATTAATGATCATTATGTTTCATGTTGATATTGATTAATTATGATCATTTAATATTGATTATTCCAGCTATTTGTTTTCCACACTTACTCTTCACAGATATATTTGTTTAAGTGTTGTGATTACAGGATTGGTAGATCATCATGAGATCTAAAGAAAAGTCTATGTCTATGTTTGTTGGTGTGTGTTCATAGGTATAGATTTTATTTTATTTTATGTGAGGATATATTTGTAAAACATGTTTTTGTCTCAGAAATGCCAAGGAGGAGATTGTAAGAATATTTATTTATGTAATGACATTATTCTGATCGAAAACCATGTTGAGAGTTGAGTGTTTTAGTTCGATTTGTTAAGTGTTATATGATAATAAATTTATGTGTAAAATTAAGTACAAAGTGGTGAAGATACAAAGGATATTTAGTGGAACAATGGCTGGAAGCGGCAATGCAAAAGAAGCAAAGAAATCCGGGAAATATTGTTTTATTCCACCGAGTACTCGGTGGGAGTGTTACCGAGTACTCGGTAAGTTGTGCACATGTGCACACTTTCGCAAAGTTGGAAAAAACCTCCAGTGGATATTTGTGCACACTTTCACAGTTGAAGGTTCACCGAGTACTCGATAGAACCGCCACCGAGTACTCGGTAAGTGGCTACGCTGAATTATTTTTGGGAAGGTTTATTCTGCTATGTAATTGATTCCTAGCCACTTTAGGACGTGATTAGAAACTATTATCAGTATATTGGACTATCATTAACATATTTATTTATATTTGGAAGATTTAAATGGTGGAAATACGAATCCTAATTGGAAAATGATTCTTATCATTAATTGAAGACTCTTCTCTATATATATAAGTTAAATCTAAGAGAAGGGTGTGGCTTTTGAGAGATCTCTGCAATTCTTTTATAGATTCATATTCTACAGAGATATTTAGAGAGAGAAAATTATTGAGTGATTATATATTTTCTAGTTCTCTCTTGGTTTGAGATTTTCCAATTGTGCTTCTACATCGAAGATCGTTATTCATAGTTGGATGATCTAGTTGCTAAAAAATCATCACACCACCTTGATCGAAGTAGAAGGCTTCATAGTTCTTTGATCCGTTGAGAAGCGGAGCCGTCAGAGTACGGAGATCGGATCGAAAGTTTCGTGGAGCGCGAGTGATTCAAGACTATTAGACGTCGAGTAGAGAAAGGCAGATCAGAGTGATTTATAAGTATAAAACTTCATAGAGTCTTGTACTTCTTGATTCATAGTGCATCGATACCCGAATGTATCCGTAATTTTTTACTTGGAGTTTTTCCAAGATTTTTCCACGTAAAAAATATTGGTGTGGTCTATGATTTATTTTATACACTTATATTTATTATTGTGTGGTTTATATTGTGATAGAATTGACTTAAAATTGACTATTCCGCAATTAAAATTTTAATTTGTCAATTAATTCATAAAAAGCCTATTAACTCCCCCCCCCCCCCCCCCCCCCCCCCCCCCCGGGCTTGTTTCACCATCTTCTATGTAATTTCACAAACAATGGAGTCGTGACTACAGATACTGATAATAGTCCATTTGGGCATAAAGAAAAAAAAAAAAAAAAACTTCGGCATTAATTTTTTATTTTGGCATAAAAAAAATCATTTATAGTGAAATATATATAACAAATAATTTATATAACTAAATAATAATGTTAAATTTAAGGGGGTCTAATTGAAGATAAAACAAACTTCAGGGGTATAAATAAAGTTAATCCTTATTTTTATATTTTACAAAATGTTAATATATGGGTAGAATGGTAATTTGAAATTCAAAAAGTGGGTTCAGGGAGCAATTTGCTCAATTTTGAGAACTTGAGGGATTGATTTGATCACTTTTATAGTACAATGAAATATTTTGCTCATTTGGGATAGTTCAGGGTATATTTTGCACTTTTGCCAAAATTTTATGATGTAATTAAATTAATGAAAGTACAATACTCCACCAAATGACCATATATATACAGTTGTACCTATTATATAGCAGCTTGTTTATTCTTTCCATTATTGTAGTAGAGAATAAGAAAATACAAATACTTTGTGCCTGAAATTTATTTATTTCCTTTTTGCACATTGATTGACATTTAATTTGCCTATGTACTGAAAGTAGCAAAGCTGTAATCCCCTATTTGATTCCTCCGTAAATTACATTTATTTTATTCTTTACATTTTATACCTTTTTTTACATTGCTTGACATTTAATTTGCATATATACCTAAATTAGCGAAGGTGTAATACCCTTGACATATAATTTGCCTATGTACTTAAATTAGCAAAGGTGTAACACCCTGTTTGATTCCCCCATAAATGACATTTATTTTATTCTTTACTTTTTATAGCCTTTTCTGCACATGACATTTAATTTGCCTGTGTACTTAAATTAGGAAAACTGTAATACCGGTTTTTTTTCCCGGTAATTATGTAATCCGGTTTGGTTCCCCCATAAATAACATTTATTTTATTTTATATACCTTTTTTGCACATTGGTTTAATTTGCATTTTAGTTAAATTAGCAAAATAGGAATACCGTGTCCGATTCCATCATAAATGACAATTAATTTTTCTTCCCATACAATTCTAGTAGATGTGCGTAGTGCCCACACCCAGTGACGGATCTAGGGATCTGTGTCAGTGGCGGCTAAAAAAATTATTTTGGTTTTTTGGGGTATAAATCACATATATTATTTCATTGGGGTTTAAAATAAATTTCCAGTGGGGGCTTAGTTGTAAAAAAATTTAAATTATGTGGTATCTAAGGTAAAAAAAAAATTCAATGAGAGCTAAATATGAAATATCCAAAATTTTAGGATAAAAAATATATATAAAAATGTTTCAATGGGGGCCCACTGGTCCTTCATTAAATCCGTTCCTGCCCACACCTATATAACTCAAAACAGCTTTAAAAAGCCAAATGTTTGCTTTAACAAAAGTTGGACAATTCCCACAAGCGAACCTAATCTTCCCAAAAGCGTTTTGATCGTCAATCCGGTGGTCATGAACCTATGGCAACAAGAAAATTGAATATAAACACTGAACCTGTCACGCCCCGTTATTCCTGAGACTCATGTCCGGAGAATCAGTGAATCCCGAGGTATGACGTCACTGAAAATGACAACCAAAATCAACGATAACACTAAAATACATGGAATAGGAATGAAAATGAACTATTCCATGCCACCTGAGTGATAGAAACTCAGCAAATAAATCTAACAAAAATCCGGCAGAATTCAGTTTGTAAATGGAACATCCGAGCAACCCAAAAACAACATAACAGAAATACCTGCCCATAACAACAGAAATAGAATCAATGGCACGGAGCCCAACATTCCAAAAACCTACTAGGGCCGAGGTAGTGGAAAAGAACACCAATACCTCTACACAACCCATTTAAAATCAATAGAGCCCCAAATGCTCAAATGAAATTATAAAGAAAGCCACATGGCGATGCTGAAAAGGTATAAAGGCACCCCAAAACAACAAATACCGATTGAGCCACCAAGCTCAAATAAGAATACATAAAACTCAATGGTAGTGCCGAACAGATACAATGGCACCCCAAAATAATAAATACATGGACTGAAGATACAACACAAGGGAATCTGCCAACAGCCTGGCTCCCAAGAGAATAAAAGAATACACAAGTATGACTACGGAAGGAGGAATAAAACTACCGTCCCAAATCACTCGTATCGTCGCTGCCGAGCATAAGTCGTGCTGCGTCCACCTACAAACCTGCAACCTGTGTGGGGGTGAGCACAACCTCGGGGGCTCACCATAATATCAAAACATCACATGGCACCTAGGCCTATAGACAACCAATCTAGAAAGCGCTAACCATCCCGTGTGCATGCATCTATCCTAGGTCAGTCAATCGTCTCACATGGCACCCCGCCAATCCGAGACCCCATCAATAACCTCATCACTAACCTCAAGTACACTACGGATATCATAAGAACTACAGATCAACGAAAATATAAACAACACATGTATACGTATATATATATATATATAACGTCCTGTAAATAACTAAGCCTGTCACCTAGGCCTATAGACAACCAATCTGAACTCCACTCTCATCTAGAGATACAACAAGGACTAACTATCTACCATACCGTGCACCTAGCACGCCGCTCAAGGTTCCTAGGAGGTAAATAGATCACTCACTAGGACTACCGAAAGTAAATCATCATAACCATGCCCACAACTCGATCATCGCTCATAACTAGCATTGCTATCAAATCATTCCTAAAGAGAAATCCGCTCTCACATTTTCTATTTTCAATTCAGTTCTTCTACTTACAATAACTAGTGAACCAACCCGTTCACTCGAGAAGACATAAAAAGGGAAAATACTATCCCCATATCGGATTGGTAACCAACCAAACTATCTATAACTCACACTACCTATTTAGGCACTAGAAAGGGTTATTGGAGTCATTTAGTCCCAAACAGATGCCATGGTCCTCAGGTTTTTAAAGAAAAACGTTGAATCCCGAAGGATTCAACCGATATTTAAGAAAAAGTTAGAACCCGGTCAAATCTATTTGGTTCCAACATCTCCGAACCCAACCAAAATGACAAGAATCACACTAGGTGTGCATAACTCAACATCACAAGTCCGGGCTCAAACCCAATGAAACATTATACGAGAAGGAAAAACTACTAGATTTCAGACTGGTAACCCTTTTAAAATCACTTTTAAATTTCTTTCAAATCCGGTCCTAAGACCTTTAACATTTATTTAAAAATTTATAAAAATAATCTTGAAAGAATGCCCAAACAAAACTGGGCACAAGAAGGAATCCCAGACAACAAGCTAGGAGGAACCTGGATTTATCAACCTCTAACGATACCGAGATCTTGAAAATAATATTGAGATCTCTAGAACAGGGGGCAACCCGTGCCTTAATTCACCGATTTTACAAAACAATTTCAAATGGAATTTTCTGAAATTTCTTTCAAAAATTGATTTCTACCGATACTTCCGGTACTGAGAATTCAAAACATATTTTATAAAACAGGTATTTAAACTTCTGTCTTTCAAAAAATAGTTAACAAGTCTCGGGGTAAACAAAGAACATATTTTATAAAATCCCCAAGCTTTAAGTTTTCAAAACCTTGAATATTTTACTCCAAAGACTCGAATCATAACCAAGGTTTCAGGAACAGGACAAACCATGCCTAGAATTCACTAACTTCACAAGAATGCTTACGGAAAGAGATTTTCAATAAAAATGGCAAAGAACCGTCTATAACTCATACACTGTCAAAGTGGGAGAATGAGCGATAAGTTCAAAATTACAAAAGCCAAGGGAACAGGGTCAAACTAATGAGCTTTATCTTACCCGAGCAATACTCCACACTACCGGAGAGGTCTATCAATCATCCTGAGATGATACTAATCACCAATCACAAAGGCCTATGTGGCCAAGATCACAATTTTGACTAAGTCTCAATATATTGCTACCCAGCTCAACTAGAGCCCAACATACGGGGAACCCTTACGCCCCAAGGTTACTTTCACTTAGTTTTTCCATAACTACCAAAGATAATCGTCAACTGTGGCCTATTAATAATCCCCTTTTCACTTTTTTACTTTTAAATTTTAAGTTTTCACTGTTTCCTTTATACTAGGAAGCTCACAATTTTCAATCTAATTTAACCACAATTAAAATATCAATCACAAACACCGCGCCCTAGCGCTCAAGAGAATAATACAAACCTCTAATTTAAAATTCAGACATCACATGCTCAATATTAGATAATCTTATCAAATAAGCACATGTCAAATAAATGCTCAATATGAATGTCAATGCAACTCCAATGCAACCCTAACTGCATGAGGGTGAAACAAATATCCAGGAATCCCAAACCGTTCACTGCTGGGGCAACAAACCCACAACAGGAAGGGTGGGCGTCGCCAAATAGAGTGCGGATACCACAAGTCCGCCTGGGAACCGGCAAGTGAGGCCCAACCATCACCCCCGACGTCTAGAGAATCGAGAGTTACTAGCTCCCTGGGTGCTAGACCACCCCCTGACCAGTTGTTGCGACATTCCAAACGATCCATACATACACATGATATAACTGAGGCATGCAACTGCACTGAAACAATATATATACTACAGTGTTGTATGAATGCAAAATGCCTCCACATGAATTTAATATACTCAATAAAATGGCATAAAAGCCAAGCAATCTCATACGAAGCATGCTTCAGAATTTAAATTTTATAGCAAATCACTTCCATTTACCTCAAAAATATTTGTGTTTTCAATTACCCAATCTTCATAACTTTTATATGCTAGAATGCTTTTAATTTAATTAAATAATAGGGGAAAAATCAATTAACTGGATCTACGTCCATATACACCTTTTATAAACCTATTTCGAACTCAAGGGGTGTAAAACTGCCTATATCGATTTAATTTAAATAGGTTTATAATTATTTTAAAATTTTCAAAAAATAATTTATTTAATTTCTCCACAAGAATTTCCAATTCCAACATCCTTTAATCCATCTATAGGTATTTTATAAGTTTTATAAAATTCCTAGCTTTCCGTCTATCACTAGGAATTTAATTAAACGCTATTATTTATCCATAAAGATATAACGAAGATTTATTAACGTTTTCTACGCACTATTAGTGAGTGTCAGATATGCATATATATAAGAATATATATATATATATATATATATATTTAAATTCCCACCTATTAATACGCTTACAAACAGTCCCGATTTGTCCGACAGTGAACAGTGTCGGCGCCCGAATATAGAGCCCTCCGACCAAAGTCGCCCGAAAAATATTTCGAATATACCGAAACATCCGTCTCGATGACCTATACGATATATACGAAGCCCATTAGCAATCGATAAATAAATGTGAACAAATCTAACGAAAACCAAACCGAAAAATCGTACCTATAATATTAAATTCCCGGCGAACCACTCAACGGTTTCGCACCAAATTCGGATGTATCGTGTATGACATTGGAAGCAAGTTATCCTCAAACTTTTGTGCCAAACTAAGCAAGAATCGTCACTAAGTCGGCCCAACTCAGTCCGACCGAACACTTCACTATTCGTCAGCACCACTGTCGCGCGAACCAGCGCCACCACGACCTCCTACGCGACGCCACGACACCGCCATCACTAGCCCTGGCCATCGAACCACAACCCCTGTCGAAGCCCTAAGTCGAATCTCAAATCCTCGCCCAATCGTGTCTGAACTGTAATTGCGGCCACCTTGCGCCACCACTGTCGTCGCACGACTACCACGCCGTTGTCCCTGGCTGTCGTTCCGGCGAACACCTCAGCTTCAGATCACACCTCCTCTTTCCAACCGAGATCTGCTCTGTAACTGTGAACCACCTCTCTCCCTACTCTGATTTCTCTCTCTCTCGTCTACAAGACGAAGATGATGATAGTGATGGAGGTGAAGAAAGGCCACACGAATGAAGAGGAAGGAGGGTGAGTGGTGGATTTGTGCGTCTCTCTCAGTCCACCGAAATATCAGTGTCTCTCAATACCATCCACATATCATTTATCCATTACACATATATATACTTTCCATTTATATATATATATATATTCTCCCAATTAATAATATATGTATAATAAATCCCGAAAATGTACCGGGAACCCCCAATTAAAATCACACGAGCCCATAAATATAAACGGGACGCCCAATAAAAAATATAACTTAAATAAATAATCTGGGGTATGAAACCCATATATATATAATCTGAAATAAATAACCGATCGACCCGCAATTAATATCACGCAAGCTCGTAAATTCTATGAATAGCTAATAAATAATATAAATCGAAATAAACACTCCGGGTACGAAACATAACCGTCAGAACACAGAACAATCCCGAACTCGACTCCGATAAAAGATTGTTCGCAGTCCATCAATCCAAATTCTCTATCCGATAAATTAATAATCGAAAAATCCCTACTAATGACAACTCAGAACCCGCCGCCTCAAGTGCGAAAAGCGAAAAGAAATCATTTAGCCTCAATTAATAATAAATAATAATAAAGGGAAAATTATAAGAAAATCCCTAAACAATGACATGCGTACCCGGAAAATCTACGGGTCGCTCGATAAATAATTCAAGGTACAAAATTCAACTACCGGAACAATGGCACATACAAGACCCATCGAATAACTACAAATAACTAAGGCACGAAAAGAATCCAAAACAATAATCAAGTAAAATCACATCAACACATAGGAGCACTTAAAAACACGAAGAAATAAGAACACCAAACAAACAATACACGTATATACAAACACAGAGCACGTCAATCAATTAAAGCACATATTAATCCCATTACAAGGGAAAAACAAAACGTCGAACCCCTAACGCACTAAATGCCGAACTCGCACAACAGCGTCAGAGCCTTAAACGTCGGACAACGAAACATACCACCACCCAGTCGAAGCACTAAAAGTCGAGCATCTAAACGAATTCACGTCTTCGGCACTAAAGCCCACGTAAACCTCTAGCCACGTCCGAAACACAAAACATCACTTCAATAAGCGTAATCACCAAAGAAACTCCACGAAGTCATCAAAGAGACGATCGTCCAGCCGCCCACTCAGATCCAAACGTTAAACGCGAAAAAATTTCACGTGAAACACCAAGAATAACCATGACGTCATGAACAAGTGACGTCACAACCGAAAATAAATCGGAAACAATTCTAGAAAATTGGGAAAATGACATAGGGTGTTACAGAACCCCTATATCTGAAAGTAAAAAAAATAAAATAAAATAAATTACTGTTTAATAAATCGCCAAATACACTTTCATTAATTTTCCAAAACCGAACTCATTAAATTGATGTGCGGAGTGCCCACACCTATATAACTCAAAACAACTTTAAAAATCCACATGCATGCTTTAACAAAAGTTGGACAATTCTCAAAAGCGAACATGATCTTCCCAAAAGCGCTTTAATCGTCAATTCGGTTGTCATGAACCTATGGTGACCAGAAAATTGAATATAAACACTGAACCCCTATATCTGAAAGTTGAAAAAATAAAATAAATTAAAATATTGTTTAATAAATCACCAAATACACTGTCATTAATTTTCCAAAACCGAACTCATTAAATTGGAGGACCATAATCAAGTACAGAAGGAAACTTACATGGAGAGCAATATGAATTGCGTGGAAAGAAACTCATAATAAAATAAATAAATAAATAAATGAATACACTTCCTAAACAAATTCTTGTAATTGCACGATAATCGGGATGTCCGGGGCTTAACCTGTTCGGATTTGCTCATGAAAAGTAATTGCTAGTGGCAAAGGATTTTATTTTTCGATAACCGAGATGTCTGGTGCTTTCACCCTAAGTAAGTCACGAGTATGTTTGCTTTAATGTATTAGTAGTTTTGGAATATTAATTCCCTTAGTTTTTTGGGTTGCGGATGAGCTCGAATCAAATGCTCATACTAATTGAACTATTGATACATCTCTGGTATAATGAAGTAATAACTCATCCAATAGCATTATTGAGGGTAAATCAATTAGCCATTGTAAGGTAAACATATATATAAATTCGCACAATTGTCTTTTACATCACATGGATGAAGGACTAGAAAATCAACCAAATACGTATAGATACAAATTCACACATTTGTCTTTTGCAGAGCATGGAAGGACTAGTAAAGCAACCAAACCCTAATGGAGCACTACATGCTCCATCATAATTATCATTCAACCCTTTAGTACTACGCATTGGACCTTGTATTCTTCATGATTGTGGTGGTTCTTGTTTCAGTGGTAGTGTCCCAGTCGAAAGTGGATGTCCTTTGGAATCCATTGATTTTGGAAGATTGAGGACAATACTTATAGTATTGTGACTAGATAGATATGTTAGGGTTTTTACATTCGCCCAAGACCGAACCAAAAATACACATAAGCGATTGCAATCAAAATCACACACACTGACACAGATATATATGTGGTTCGACCAAATCAGCTTATGTTCATGGAGAGCACCAATAATCACTATGAATAAGAGGATTACAATATGATGATCAATAGATCAATAACTCACACAGTGTTTCACTCACACGTGTATCCCTCACCCTCACCGATGTTTCACTCACACCAAGAAATACCACTATGTATCTCTTCTTCTCTCTATTTCTGTGCACTCAATACAATAGGCTAGACCCTGTATTTATAGGAGAGGTTGTTTGATGAACAAGACAATTAATATCCCAAACCAATTAGAATCAGGAGTCATCAAGTCAATCTCCTATTCAAATAAGGATTGCTTGGTGGCTAAGTTTAACTTTCCCTGCAGGAAAAAGAGTCACACTCCAATAATCTCCCACTTAATGACTTTTCAGCCAACAATCAACTCCATCAAAGATCAGTGCATTACGGTGCCCTCATTTCTGTCTTCAAGCTTGAATACCCACTGAAGTTGAGCACAATTTCAGTTCCTCCGTTATCACCACTTTGGTCAACATGACCATGCTGATAGCTCCCACTACATGAGCAATATCTAGCCTTCTACAGAGTCTGCGACCTCTATTGCATCTAGCCACTCTGTCATGTAACCACTGTCACTTCTGACTGTGCCTTACAAACTTTGTCGCGTCTGTCTTTTTTTTCCCATTCACTAAGAGACTTTCCGTTTGTTGCATATAAAGCTTCTCATTTAGGTCACCTCGGAAGAAAGCAAATTTGCTCTCTAATAGCTCTAGATTCAAACCCTCTACTTCAACAATGCTTGAATGAATGGTATTCAGTTTCATAACCAAAGAATTGAGAGCTTTCTTCCCTACCAGCAGCTTGGTTAGCTTCTATGTCTTGATGGAAATAAGGGACTTCATGTCATCTTCCATCACAAGCTCCCACTGGCTCGCATCTGCTGCACTGCATGCTTCATCATCACATTCTAGTTTATCTCCATCTGTGAACAACAAATAATTCAGGTATCTCCAATTCATCACATGCGGCCGTGAAGCCCTCCTAAACACATAATTAGGAATCGGAGTCTGCGGTGGATCATCCTGTTGAGTATTGTTGTCTGCAATATGTTCTTCTGACTGAGGACTCTCACTATCTATAACATCTTCTATCTCAACATACATAGGGTCACTCTGTGCTTTATCGCTCCATACCACTTATGGTATTTTCTACTCCAATGGTACTGATGGACTATGATTCATAAGATACGTTGTTGTACTGACTGCTTCTGCTTAGAATTATTCTGGCAACCCTTCTTGAATGCGCATGCTTCTGGCTATCTCAATCAGTTTTTGGTTCATACATTCTGCTATGCCATTCTATTGTAGTGTATTTGGAACAGTCTTCTCTAATATGATACTATTTTCATAGCAAAAGTTCTTGAACCCGGAGTCTTCGTTTTCTCCACCAAAGTCGAATCTCAATTTCTTTACCTTCAACCCTGTCTTGTTCTCTGCCATGACTTTCCATTTCTTGAACACATTGTACACCTCAGATTTATGTTTCAAGAAATAAACCCATATCCTCCTGGAATGGTCATTAATGAAAGTCACAAAATAAGACTTTCCACCAAGAGATGAGACAGTTGTGGGCCCCCAGACATCCATGTAAACTAGCTCAAGCTTCTCCACTGTGAGACTTCCGTTGTTGCTTTGGAAACTAACTCTCTCCTGCTTACACTCACAGAAGTTGATGTCAATCCATTTAACTCGTAATTTTCCCTTCGAGAGCATAACCGCGAACTCTTTTTCACTCATGTAACCAAGCCTCTGGTGCCACAAGTTGTAATCCTCCTTGCCTTTTGCAACTGCAATCATTGTGCTAAAATTGGTGGTTGTGTAGAGCGTATCTTCTTTATTTCCTCGAGCTGTAGTCATATCCCCCCTCGAAACTTTCCACTTATCTTCACTAAAAGTGATCACATAACATTCACTCGCCAACTGGCCAATTGAGATCAAGTTCTTCCTCAAGCCTGTAATGTGTCTCACATCCCTTAGCTTCCATATCGATTCACTGAGTCTGATATGTACTTCACATTTGCCTACAACACTGCAGGGCTTATCGTCACCTAGATGAACCTCACCAAGGTTACCAGGTGCATAGCTCTCAAAGATCTCTCGACTTAAGGTGGCATGAAATGATGCTCCAGAGTCCAAGACCCAAAACTCTATTTTTCTCTCCAAAGAACATATCAATGCATCATCTCCTTCTTCAGAGACAATATTTGTCTTAGTTTTATTCTCTGCTACACTCTGCGGAGATCTGTACTGGTTTCTGTAATGACCAGTTTTGCCATAATTCTAACACTCAATGGAATTTCGAGACTCCTGCCTCAACTTGGAACGACCACGCCTTTGACTTCCACCTTTCTTCCTATTTGAACCTCTGCCTCTGCTATCAACATTCAATGTTGAGCCACTGTTAGAAGAGTCTGATGTCTGCCTTCTGATTTCTTTTGTAGGTACCATACTCACCACAGAATCATACTGTAACTTTTCTTTCCCTAAAGAGCTACTGATCGTAGCTATTGTGTTGCTCCAACTCTCTGGCAATTGGCTTAGAACTAAAGCCGCTTTCATCGCGCCAGAGATTGGCATATTAACAGATTCTAACTGCCCAACAATTTCATTGAGAATATTAAGATGTTCACTAACCTTTCCATTCTCGGACATCTTCAAATTGACCAATCTTTTGATGAGATGTATCTAGTTCATTGCAAACAGCTATTCATACATGTTTGAAAGGGCGTCCATGAGAGACTTCACTATTTTCTCATTCCTAATGTTGAACGCAACGGACTTTGACAATGTTACTCTAATCGTACCAAAAGTCTTTCGATCCAGGATTTTCCAATCCTCTTTTTTCATCGATTCTGGCTTTTGCTCTTCCAATGGTAAATAAAATTCTTCTGGTATAACAAGTCCTCAATTTGCATCTTCGAAAAAGCAAAATTTGTACCGTCAAACTTAACGATCATTGTTGCATTTTCTTTTCTCATAGCTCCTAATGAGCCTTTTCAAAATGTTTGGATTCAAATCACACAAAATTGATCATACGGTTGTGTCTGAAACGGTCCAAAACCTTAAGAACTCCTCTGACCAAGTCAAAAAGAGGTCAAAACGACTCAAAACGGGCCAAAAAACAATTCAGCACAAAATGACAAAATAGCGCTAACGAGGAAGCCCCCTGATAACGTGGCAAATGCTGACGTGGCGCTGTCATCAGCAGTCTTCTTCCCCAATTTTCTAGTCATCTTCTCCGGTGCTCTGGTTGCCGGACAGGTTTTTTCGGCGATGGCAAACAAACGTTTTCGGTGAAATTTCAAACGACGATTCCGGGCGCGTCCGAACTCCGATTTCGACGTAGTTTGTGGCCCCAACTTCGTCTTGACGAGACGAATATAACCATGTGTTCGGAATTTGATTTTGAGAAATTGAAATTTTTCGATCTAGACCAGATTTGAAGTTTTCAGTTTTGCTTCACCCTCAAACGTTCTGATGTCGATCTGCTTCCGCCGAAGACTTTGATACGGATCTGGTTCAACCTGGAAAGCTCTGATACCACTTGTTAAGGTTTTTACACTCACCCAAGACTGAACCAAAAACACACAAAAATAATTGCAATCAAAATCACACACTCACACACACCTACACAAAGATATATACGTGGTTCGTCCAAATCAACCTACGTCCACAGAGAGCACCAATAATCACTATCAAAGAGAGGATTAAAATATGATGATCAACAGATCAACAACTCGCACAGTGTTTCACTCACACGTGTATCCCTCACCCTCACCGGTGTTTCACTCACACCAGGAAATACCACTCTATATTTGTTCTTCTTTCTATTTTTGTGCACTCAATATAATAGGCTAGATCCTGTATTTATATGAGAGGTTTATCGGTGAACAAGACAGTTGGTATCCCAAACCAATTAAAATTAGTAGTCTTCAAGTCAATATCCTACTCAAATAAGGATTACTTGGTGACTAAGTTTAACTTTTCCTGAAGGAAAATGAGTCACACTCCAACAAGATAGACATACATGTACTAGTCGTGTGATACAGAAAAGAGGAAATAGAGAGTGGTTGTAACAATAAAGGCATGAAAATCACCATCTATTCCACTTCAACGAACTCCACATAAGCGCAAGGAAGGGGATCTTGCAGGGAACGGAGAATACATGACCTTGTAGTTAAATCCAACTATTCAGACCTGCAAAATGAAAACCTCTAGGTAAAAATGGTGGTTGACTTATATTTCAATTCATCACCAATAACCCTCTTTGCTTATTAAGGTTGAAAAATTAAAATAATATTTTAGGGTGTAATCTTGAAACTGATAGACACATATTTATTTTTAATCTAATTGACTTTCAAAATATAATTATACACAATATGGAGCCAAAACACCAAATGGAATGTCTCCATTTTGCAACCACCTATGCCGACAATTACTTTCTTACTCTATTTGCAACAATTTCTTTAAAAAACTGTTTACAACTGGAAATCATTTAATTTCTTTAGAATTTCAACTTATAAATAGTGTGATGCAAAATGATACACCATGAACTCTACATCCGTACAAATTATAAGAATCCAAAAATATATTGTCAATGCATAAAACTCAACAACCTTTGAAGGTTGTATTGCAAAACAAAACTTACAAACCGGAAGAAAAATGAAGAACAGATGAATATATTTAATCGGTAATACATAACGTATTGTATGATACAAGAATCAGGGGTAGAAGCTCATAAATTAAGCTAATTTTTGAAAAAACTTAATGTAAGAACTTTTATTTATTAATGACATGATTCTGATCAAAAATCATGTTGAGATTTATTTGTTTTAGATTAGGTTGTTAAGTGTTAAATATGTGAGTACAAAGTGGTGAAGATACAAAGGATATTTAGTGAAACAATGGCTAGAAACGGCAGTGCAAAGAAGTAAAGATTTCAGAGAAATTTGTATGTTGTTCCATTGAGTACTCTGTGGGAGTGTTATCGAATACTCGGTAAGGTGCGAACTTGCGGCCGTTTGCGCAAAGTTGAAAAAATCACCAGAGAGTTGTGCACTCTTATGCTCTTATGCGCGCTCGGATTCACCGAGTACTCGGTAGAACAGCCACCGAGTACTCGGTAAGTGATTATGCAGATTTATTTTTGGGAGGTATTATATTGAGATGCAATCAATTCCTAACTACTTTGGGACATGATTTGTAGCTATTATCAGTATATTGGACTATCATTGATATATTTATTTATATTTGAAAGATTTAAATGGTGGAAATACGAATTCTTATTGGAAAAGAATTCTTACCATTAATTAAAGACTCTTCTCTATATATATGAGTTAAACCTAAGCGAAGGGTCTGACTTTTGAGAGATCTTTGCAATTCTTCTTCAGAGATATATATATAGAGAAAATTATTGAGTGAATATATGTTTTCTAGTTCTCTTTTTATTTGAGGTTTTCCAATTGTGCTTCAACACCGAAGATCGTTATGCGTAATTGGATGATCTAGTTGCTGAGAAATCATCACACCACCTTGATTGAAGCAGGAGGCTTCATGGTTCTTTGATCTGTTGAGAAGCGGAGCCGTTAGAGTACTGAGATCGAAGCGAAAGCTTCGTGGAGTGCGAGTGATTCAAGACTATCAGGCGTCGAGTGGAGAAAGGAAAATTATGAGTGATTTATAAGTCTAAAACTTCATAGAGTCTTGTACTTCTTGATTCATAGTGCATCGATACCCGAGCGTATCCGTGGTTTTTTACTTGGAATCTTTCCAAGGTTTTTCCACGGAAAAATATTGGTATCATCTCTAATTTATTTTCTGCACTTATATTTATTATTGCGTGATTTATATTGTGATCGAATTGAATTAAAATTGACTATTCTACAAATAAAGTTTTAATATGTCGATTAATTCATAAAAAACCTATTCACCCACCCCCCCTCTAGGCTTACTAAATCATTGTCTAGGTAATTTCAATTGGTATTAGAGCAAGGTTTGCCCTGATTTATGTTAATGACCTAGGGTTTGATCTTGAACTTAGACGATGGATTTACCTCGTGAATGAGGGTCCATATCTAGGTCTTCTTTGTTTGATGGCTCTAATTATACGTATTGGAAAACTATGATGAAAACACTCTTGAAATCTCTTGATGAGAGAGCATGGCTTGCTATAGAAATAGGGTATTCACCTCTTAATGTGATAGACGCGACTACTAATAAATCTAAATTAAAACTGACTAACAAGTGGACTACTGCTGAAACAAACAGTTCTAATTAGAATTCTAAAGCCTTGAATACTTTAAACAATGCCGTTACCTCTAGTGAATTTAAAAGAATTGCTACGTGTGAAAATACTAAAGAAGCTTGGGATATTCTTCAAGTAACTCATGAAGGGAGTTCAAAAGTTAAAGAATCAAAACTCCAAATGTTAAATTTTAAATTTGAACAGCTTAAAATGGAAGATGATGAAATTTTTGCTGACTTTGAGGATAAACTAACCAACATAGTAACGAGTTGTCATAATCTAGGAGAGCCCATTTAGGTCTCTCCCTGAACGTTTTCGGTATAAGGTTACTGTAATCTCAGAAGTAATAAGTTTTAAAGAAATTAAACTTGAAGAATTGGCTGGAAATCTAAAATCTTATGAGATGTAGATGTTCAAAAGTCCCCCTAAGAAGTCTAGCGGCACTAAAGAAAAATCATAGCTTTTAAAACCACTAGAGAAGATCCGATTGAATCTAATGGAGAAAGTAATTTGAATATGAATGATATTACCATGTTTGCTAAAAGGCTAAAGAAATTTGTTAAGGCTAAGAATGGTAAAAAGAGTGGGAAATGACATAATTTTTGGGATAAATTAAATGATTTTAGAAATAAAAATAAAATCCATTATAGGAATGACCATTTTGACCTTAAGAAGAAGAAACCTCAATGTTTTGAGTATAAAGGGTATGGTCACATAGCTGCAGAATGTGCAAACACGTTGAAAAAATCCAAAGGCTTAGCTGTCACTTGGGATGATGAATCAGCTAGTGATTAAACAGACTCAGAGGGAGGTGATGAGTCTGAGAACTACCTCGTGTTGCAGCACAAAGCAAGGAAGTTAAAGAAGTGTTTACCAGATGGTCGATGTCTGGAGATAAAAATTATGAGGGTGATGAAGATTGTGATGATATGCCTCAAGCTTCTTACGATGAATTACTTGATAAACTTATTCAACTTAACTACCATCACAATCAATTATTCACTAAATATTTAAAGATGGATAAATAATTACACTCTTTAAAATATGAATTAGCCAATAGTTCCCAAACCCTAAACCTCTTGTAGACCCAAAAAACTCAAGTGTCCTAAAAATTAATTGAGTCTGAACAAGAAAGGAATCATGCTTTGAAGAATTTAGATGATCTCAGTAAGGAATTAGCCAATCTAAGATCTGATATAAATGAGAAATCTACGAGAATTGAGGTTTTGGAAAAGAATTTGAAGGATGTTAACTCAACTATTTATAAATGGTCTAGTGGAACCCTTAAGCTTTATCATATGTTGAGTATAGGTAAATCTGTGGGAAATACTAAAGGATTGGGATTCGTAGGAACACGGGTAATTCAAATATCATTCCCAAAACTACTTTTATTAGGGCTTCCCAAGTAACATCAAGTTCTTCTAAAGGTAAATTTGATATAAATTATAAGGTTCAATCTTATGTCAGAAAACCGGTTGAGATTATAAGCCTCCCTTTACCTCTAAGCTTCATAAGATTTCTAATAATGTTTTTCAAAGATTTGTTCCTATATGTTATCACTGTGGAGTGAAAGCCTATATTTGACCTATGTGCTTTAAATTAAGAGGAAGAAATTTGAATTCAATGATTAATCAATCAACTAAAAAGGACCTAATGTTGAAAATCAAATTAGGATTTTGAGTAAGGATGTAAATAATTTGTCTGAGCTGACAATTAGAGCTCCTAAAATGAAAAATGCATGGGTAAGAAAATGTGAGATACACTATTTTGTTGCTCACACTACTTTAAGAGCTCATTATTCTTGTTCTTCGTATTTGGAAAGTGGATGTTCTAGACACATGACTGGAGATAAGTCATTGTTTGGTTTTTTCGAGGAAAGTAATAGCGGGATAGTTACTTTTGGATATGGAAAGAAGTCTAGAGTTTGAGGAAAATGAACAATTGTGGCTTCTTGTATGTTTATTTTAGAAAAATGTGTTTTATGTTGAGGGCTTAAAAGCGAATTTACTAAGTATTAGTCAAATTTGTGATAATAATCATAATGTCAATTTCTCTCCTAATAAATGTTTAGTTATTGATTCTTCTAGAAATTGTGTTATGGAAGGTATACGGTCATCTGACAATTGTTATTCTATTATTCCTAATCCTAAATTAGCATGCAATAAGGTTAGGCTTGATGAGATAAAGATTTGGCATCAAACAATGGGACACATTAAATTTCATGATTTAACTAAGATTACTAAAAATCAAATTGTTAAAGGTGTTCCTAAGCTTGAATATGACAAAGGTCTTGAGTGTGCTCCGTGTCAAAAAGGGATGCAAACTATATGTCAACATAAGAAGACTAATACCATAGGTATTTCTAGACCCTTAGAGTTATTGCATATTGACTTAATGGGACCTACTAGGACCTTAAAAAAAGGAGGTAAGAAGTATATTTTGTTATGGTTGATGACTACTCTAGATATACATGGGTAGGATTTCTGAGTGAAAAGTCTGAAGCTGCTGAAAGCTTTAGGAATATTTATTCAAAAATTCAGACTGAGAAAAATTATCCTATTACTAGAGTAAGAAGTGATCATGAAAAGGAGTTTGAAAATTCAAGGATTGATACTTTTTATGATGAAAAAGTAATAAAGCATGAATTTTTTACATCATGTACTCCACAACAAAATGGGGTAGTTGAGAGGAAGAATAGGGTTCTTCAAGAAATGGCGAATGTTATGTTACATGGAAGGAATGTTGTAAGAAACCTTTGGGCCGATGCAGTGAACACAGCGTGTTACACTTCAAATAGAGTTTATATTAGGCCTGACACTTTAAAAACTCCCTATGAATTCTGGAATGGCAAGAAACCTAATATAAAATATTTCCGGATTTTTAGATCTAAATATTATATTCTTAGACATAGAGAATCTTTAGGAAAATTTGATTCTAAGAGTGACAAGGGAATTTTCTTGGGTTATTCACTAATTAGTAGGGCATATAAATTTTTTAACCTTAAAACTCAAACCATGATGGAATCTGCCAATATGGTTGTTGATGACTCATGTCTTGATGAGTCTCAGTCTTCAGTAGAGGAAAACGAAAGTGAACAATTTTTCTTGTTAAGTGATGACTCTCCTACTAATACTGAAGAGGAGAAAATGGATCATGAAGATACTCATAGTTCTATAGAATTACATGAACCTTCTAATAATATTCAACATACTCCTACTAAAGAACCATCTTCTAGAGTTAAGTTGAATCACCCTTTAGATAAAATCATAGGATCTATTGATAAAATGATGGTGACTCGTAGAAAGGCTAGGAATGAAATCTCTTATGCATGTTATACATCCCTATTATAACCAAAAAAATTTTAAGAAGCTCTTTAAGATAATGAATGGATAAATACAATGCAAGAAGAACTTCAACAATTTGTTATGAATGATGTATGATATCTTGTGCCTAGACTTAAGAATATAAATGTAATAGGTACCAAATGTATATATAAGAATAAAAAGGATGAGAATGGTATTGTTATAAGAAATATGTTATGCTTGTTACTCAAGGTTATACACAGTTAGAAGGTATTGACTTTGATGAGACATTTGGTCTAGTAACTAAACTTGAATCTATTCGTATTTTATTTGCTATCGCTTTGTCATCTTGGATTTAAATTATATCAAATGGATGTTAAAAGTGCATTCTTAAATGACATTCTTCATGAGGAAGTTTATCTGCAGTAACCCAAAGGATTTGAAGATCCTTATTGTCCGGGTCATGTTTATAAGCTTAAGAAGGCTTTGTATGGGTTAAAGCAAGCTCCTAGAGCTTGGTATGAAATATTGACCGATTATATTATGGGAATAGGTTTTACTCTAGGGGGAGTTGACAAAACACTATTTATACACAAAAATTGATAGTAATATAGTTATTGCTCAAATATATGTTGATGATATAGTGTTTGGTTCCACATCTGATCAACTTGCTGTTTATTTTGGTGAACAAATGATGCATGAGTTTGAGATGAGCATGATTGGGTAATTGAACTTCTTTTTAGGGCTACATATTAGGCAATTAACAGATGAAATTTTTATTTCTCAAACTAGATATTCCTTGGAATTAGTAAAGAAGTTTCGCTTATATAAGGCAAAAGATGCTCGCACTCCTATGAGTACAAGTGTCAAACTTAGTATAGACACTAAAGGCAAAGATGCTGATCCTACACTTTATAGAAGTATGATTGAGAGTTTGTTATACTTAACTTCCAGTCGACCTGACATAGCGTTTAGTGTTGGTATTTGTGCACGTTATCAGGATAGTCCTAAATAGTCTCACCTTACTGCTATTAAACGTATTATTAATTATGTAAAAGGGATTATTAATTATGAACTATGGTACCCATCGGGATCTAATATTGATGTTGATTTGTTTTATGATGTTGATTGGGCTAGTAATGTAGACGATAGAAGGAGTACTAGTGAATGATGTTTTACATTGGTAATTGCTTAGTTTCTTGGCATAGCAAGAAGCAAAATTGTGTCTCCCTTTCCACTACTAAGGCTGAGTATATAGCTGTTGGTAGTTGTTGTACTCAGATTTTGTGGATGCGTCAGATGTTACAAGATTATGGTTTTTCACAAAACACAATCACTGTTTTCTGTGATAATACTAGTGCAATAATTTTTTCTAAAAATCCTGTTCAACACTCTAGGACAAAGCATATTGATATTCGACATTATTTTATTCGTGATCTTATTGAAGATGGAATAGTGTCTCTAGAGTTTATATCCACTGATTCTCAGTTAGCAGCTATCTTTACAAAACCATTAGATTTTCAAAAGCATATAAGTCATAGAAAATCTATTGGCATGCTTTCTTTAGAATAAATATCTTCATATGTATCATTCTAGAAATATATTACATTATTCTTTATCCTAGAATTGATACATTATCATGCATTTTTATTTTTGTTTATTATTATGCATGCATCATGTTTTATTATTACATTTAGGATTTCCATGCATACATTATGACATAAAACACCATCAAAATTATAAAATAAAAATTCTTAACATGTTGAGCTTGCCTAAGGGTACATATGGTCGTCATATTTCACTATATTCTCATATTTACTTTTCTTATTATACTTATGGGAATTAGAGTTGTTAGTCTGACTCGAGGATATGAGTTATTCACTTGACATGTTTAAGTATTATTTTTAGAACTCATTAACTTTGGGTGTTTGTTTCACTTCGAAGATGACTGTAATACTTGCTGAAACTTTTAGTCTTTTTCATCTAACCCGAAGTGATATGTAGGTTCATGAGCTATGCTAGATTGATCGATGCTTCTGAATACCTTTTTGCATGATTTTGAATCTTTGGGTGATGTTAAAAGAGGAAAGAATGAGATGTTTAAAATATTGAAATGCAAAAAGTAGTTCTTCAATTTGAGTAACCAGGCCTCTTGCCTCAGTAAACATTGAGTGTTCGTGTAAAAAGGGGAGAAGACTAATGAGCATAAATCCCATGGAAGAAGCTCGGGCCCAGTTGGTCGGAACTAAAAATCCTCGCTGGAAAGTCTGGAGCTTAGAAAGACAAAAAGGGATAAAGTGAAAAGGTGCAAAAGATTAAGTTATAAGACATTTAAAAGTAATAAGGTCTGAGCTAAAGATTTGACTTCTAACTTAGGTTTTGGACTGAAGTATCATCACGGATAGTGAGGATATTATTAGAATTAGTATGTATTGCATTAATCTTAGTTTTTTTATTGCACCTGAATATTTTTCATATATGCAAAAACTATGTAAAGCCTGTCTTGTGACTGCTCATAACTGCAAGGTATGTGTGATGATTTTCTTCACTACTGTGTGTATAATAGCTAAGTTAAATATGCAAATATGATGTGCTAATGATTAGCTCATTTTCTCTACTACCCTGCTCACATGTTTCTAAGAACAAAAATATTTGTTTTGAGCATTTTGCATTCATGCATTAGCATTAAGTTCGTGCATCGTAGATATTTTTATTATTAGAGAATCTCGATATAATCTTTAGAGTTATATGTCTTAATATAAGCGTTGCTTAGATTCTCTAGTTTTCTCGTATATTTTTTCCAACATTTACACTTCGTGTTTTCTCTTTCAAACATCTTGATTATTTTTATTAATTCCTTATCATTTCAGTGACAAAAAGGGGGAGAATTATTTAGTAAAAGCGGGGGAGAAGTATTTTGTGAAGGGGAGAGATATACAGTAAGGGGGAGAAGTATTTAATTAAGGGGGAGAACTAAATGTTATTGATTAATGATCATTATGTTTCATATTGATATTATTCATTTTATTTATGATCATTTAATATTGATTATTCCTGCTCTTTGTTTTCTACACTTGCTTTTCACAAGGTATTGTTTAAGTGTTGTGATTGCAGGATTCATAAATCATCATGAGATCAAAAGAAAAGTCTATGTCTATGTTTATCGGTGTGTGTTCATAGGTATAGATTTTATTTTATCGTGATGATGTATTTGTAAAACATGGTTTTGTTTAAGAAATGTCAAGGGGGAGATTGTAAGAACATTTATTTATTAATGACATGATTCTGATAAAAAACAACGTTGAGAGTTTTTTGTTTTAGATTGGGTTGTTAAGTGTTAAATATCTGTGTACAAAGTGGTGAAGATACAAAGAATATTCAGTGGAACAATGGCTAGAAACGGCAGTGCAAAGAAGCAAAGATTTCAAAGAAATTTGTATGTTGTTCCACTGAGTACTCGGTGGGAGTGTTACGGAGTACTCGGTAAGGTGCGAACTTGCGGCCATTTGCATAAAGTTGAAAAAATCACGAGAGACTTGTGCGCACTTGCACCCATTTACCGAGGACTAGGTAGAACAGTCACCGAGTACTCGGTAAGTGGTTATGCAGATTTATTTTTGGGAGGTATTATATTGAGATGCAATCAATTCCTAACTACTTTGGGACATGAATTAAAGCTATTATCAGTATATTGGACTAGTATTAATATATTTATTTATATTTGGAAGATTTAAATGGTGGAAATATGAATCCTGATTGGAAAAGAATTCTTACTAATTGAAGACTCTTATCTATATATATGAGTTAAACCTAAGAGAAGGGTGTCACTTTTGAGAGGTCTCTGCAATTCTTCTTCATATTCATATTCTTTTACAGAGATATATATAGAGAGAAAATTATTAACTGAATATATATTTTCTAGTTCTTTCTTGGTTTGAGGTTTTTCAATTGTGCTCTACACCGAAGATCGTTATGCACAATTGGAAGATCTAGTTGCTGAAAAATCATCACACCACCTTGATCGAAGCAGGAGGCTTCGTGGTTCTTTGATCCGTTGAGAAGCGGAGCCATCAGAGTACAAAGATCGGAGCGAGAGCTTCGTGGAGCACGAGTGATTCAAGACTGTCAGATGTCGAGTGGAGAAAGACAGATCAAGAATGATTTGTAAGTGTAACACCCCATGTTATTCTCCCAATTTTCTTAAATTATTTTTTGATTTAATTTCGGTTGTGACGTCACTTGTTCATGACGTCATGGTTATTCTTGGTATCTCACGTGTAAATTTTTCGCGTTTACGTCTGCACTCGACTAGACGACATTGCGATTTCTCCTCGATGACTTCGTGGACTTTTATGGCTATTATATGACTTGATGTGACAGTATTGCTTCCGACTTGGTGAAACATTGACGTGAATTCTCATTGTCGACTAAGTAGATTCGTTTAGACGCTCGCCTTTTAGTGCTTCGACTAGGTGGCGGTACGTTTTGTTGACCGACGTTAAAGGTTTCGACTCAGCTGTGCGAGTCCGACATTTAGTGCGTTAGGAGTTCAACATTTTGTTTTCCCTTGTAATGGGAATAGTATGTGTTTCATTTGATTGGCACACCTTGTTTAACTGACGTGTTTAGGAGTATTTGTATTCTCCTTTTTCGTTTTCTGTGTTTGTATTTATGTGATATAGTTGGGACGTTATCACTTAGCATCTTGTCAGGCTTAGGATGTGCTAGGTGACGTGAGAAGTTATAGTTTTTTTCGTATTTGGTTTAGTACGTGCCTTGTCTGACTGACGTACTTAGTGTTTGTATGTACGTGTTTTGTTTGTTTGGTGTGCTTATTTCTTCGTGTTTCTAAGTGCTCCTATGTGTTGATGTGGTTGTACTTGATTATTGTTTTGGGTTCTTTTCGTACGCTAGTTATTAGTAGTATTCGATGGGTCTTGTACGTGTCCGGTGTTCCGGTAGTTGGATTTTGTACCTCGAATTATTTATCCTCGCTGGTATTATTTTTCGGGTGACTCGTAGATTTTCCAGGTACGCGTGTCATCGTTTAGTGATTTTCTCATAATTTTCCCTTTATTATTATTTATTATTAATTGAGGCTAAATGATTTCTTTTCACTTTTCGCACTTGAGGCGGCAGGTTCTGAATTATTATTAGCAGGGATTTTCGATTATTAATCTAGCGGACCAAGAATTTAGATAGATGGATTGAGACCAATCTTTTGGCGGAGTCGAGTTCGGAATTGTTCTGTGTTCTGACGGTTATGTTATGTACCCAGAGTGTTTATTTCGACTTATATTATTTATTAGATATCCGTAGGATTTTCGAGTTCGCTTGATATTAATTGCGGGTCGATCGGTTATTTATTTTAGATTATTTATATATATGGGTTTCATACCCCAGATTATTTATTTCAGTTATATTATTTATTGGGCGACCCGTTTATATTTACGGGCTCGTGTGATTTTATCTGGGGATTCCCAGTATATTTTTGGGATTTATTATACCTATATTATTAATTGGGGGAAATATATATATGTGTGTGGGTATTTATATGTATATATAAAATTAATGGAAAATATATATATGTATGTTGGATATTATGTGTATGGCTGGTATAGAGATAACTCACGCGACCAAAACCCCATCTCCTTCTTCACCGACTGACCTACTCATCTCTCGTCTTCATCACAGATCGGTTAGAGAGAGAGAGTGTGTGGGTCGTGGGCTTGGGAGTCAGGGTGCGACCTGGTGAGGTGGGTCACTGATTAGGAAGAGACGATGATTGGCGGTGCGGCGGTGGTTCACAACCTAGGGTTCATCCAGGGAAACGGCGGCGACTAGGGTCGCTGGTGGTGTGCAACGACGAGGTGGTAGCGCAAGGTGGTCGCGATTGTAGACGATGTGTTTTGGAGAGAGTTTCAGCGGCGAGTTAGGGTTGCGTCAGATATGCGATATGGAGCTGGAGTTCAGAGGCGGCCATGGCTGAGCTTGATGGTGGTGGTTGTGCGGCAATATGGTGGTAACGGCGGCGCAGTTCACACCTGTGATGGTGCGCCAGTCCCGAGTTCGGCCAGACCGAGTTGGGTTGATTCAGTGCCGATTCGGGCTTCATTTGATGTGAAACTTTGAGGATAGCTTGTTTCTGATGTCGTACACGATATATCCGAATTTGGTGAGAAACCGTTGAGCGGTTCGCAAGGAATTTCAGATTATAGGTACGATTTTTCGGTTTGGTTTTTGTTAAATTTGTCCAAATTTGTTTATCAATTGCTAACGGATTTTAACTATATTGAATAGGACGGTAAGACGATCGTTTCGGTCCGAGCAGGAAAGTTTTCGGACAACTTTAGGCGGCGAGCACTATTCACAGCCAACATTGTTCACAGCGGGACAGTTCGGGGCTGTTCTGTAAGCTTTAAAATAGGTGGGAATTTACATATATATTCTTATATATTCTTATATATATGCATATCTGACACTCACTAATAGTGCGTAGAAAAAGTGAATACATCTTCGTTGCATGTTTATGGGTAAATAAAAACATTTAATTAAATTCCTAGTGATAGACGAAAATCTAGGAATTTTATAAAATTTATAAAATACCCATAAATGGATTAAATGATGTTGGAATTGGATATTTTTGTCGAGAAATTAAATAAATTAATTCCCTTGAGAAATTAAATAAATTATTTCTCAGAAAATTTACACTAATTATAAACCTATTTAAATTAAATCGATACAGGCGGTTTAGCACCTCCTTGAGTTCGAAATAGGTTTTAGAATGTGTATGTGGACGTAGATCCGATTAATTGATTTTTCCCCTATTATTTAATTAAATTAAAAGCATGCTAGCATATAATAGTTATGAAGATTGGGTAATCGAGAATACGGATATTTTGAGATAAATGGAAGTGATTTGATATATAATTTAAATTCTGAAGCATGCTTTGTATGAGATTGCTTGGCTTTTATGCTATTTTCTTGAGAGTATTGCATTCATACAGCACCATGGTGTATATATTGTTTCGGTATAAGTTGCATGCCTCGGTTATATCATGTGCATGTATGGATCATTTAGAAAGTCGCAACAACTGGCCAGGGGGTGGTCTAGCACCCAGGGAGCTAGTAACTTTCGATTCTCTAGACGTCGGGGGTGTGAGCTGGGCCTCACTCGCCGGTTCCCGGACGGACTTGTGGTCTCCGTACTCTATTTGGCGACACCCACCCTTCCTGTTGTGGGTTTGTTGCCCCAATAGTGAACGGTTTGGGATTCCTGGATATTTGTTTCACCCTCATGCAATTAGGGTTGTATTGGAGTTACATTGACATTCATATTGAGCATTTATTTGACATGTGCTTATATGTTAAGATTATCTGTTATTATTGTTTATTGATATTGAGCATGTTATGTCTGAATTTTAATTATAGATTTGTATTATTCTCTTGGGCGCTAGGGCGCAGTGTTTGTGATTGATATTTTAACTATGGTTAAATTACAATGAAGATTGTGAGCTTCCTAGTGTAAAGGAAACAGTGAAAACTTGAAATTTAAAAGGTAAAAAGTGAAAAGGGGATTATTAAGAAGCCACGATTGATGATTATCTTTGGTAGTTATGGAAAAACTAAGTGAAAGTGACCTTGGGGTGTAAGGGTTCACCGTATGTTAGGCTCTAGTTGAGCTGGGTAGCAATATATTGAGACTTAGTTGAAATTGTGATCTTGGCCACATAGGCCTTTGTGATTGGTGATTAGTATTATCACAGGATGATTGATAGACCTCTCTGGTAGTGTGGAGTATTGTTTGAGTAAGGGTTGGATAGAGCTTATTAGTTTGACCATATTCCCTTAAGCATTGGTCTGTATATGAGGTTATGGAGTGGTCGGTACACTACTCTAGTTGATATATAAGAATGGTTGATTTGAGGTCTATCCGGGTATGATAGGTTAGCATTCTTCCTTTTCTCTGAACTAGAGTTGTTTTAACTCTACATATTATTCAGCACCACATCCGTAGTTAAATGTTGGACTATCCTGTGTCTTAAGGATCCATTGAATGTAACTTGAGGTACCCATAATGGTTTTAGTTGTCATACTCCCGAGTGGACGTTTGATAGTAATTTTTAGACAGACTGGCAATATTTGAGGATGGTATTGACCCTTTGTTTGTGGTATAATGATATTGAGATCTTAGAGTATTATGGAGATCTTATGGTGATACTGGTGGGTATGGAATTGATTATCTTTTAGTGCATACATAAGGCACACTTTATTTTTATAGTTTCCTTATCTTAGTCTCGGGTAAGACACATGATGTTGATTTATGCATATGAAGTACGATTTGTAGTACCTTGGGTGGGTTCGGAGGCATTGGAACTAAACAGATTTAACCGGGTCTTAACTTTTTCTTAAAAACCGGTTGAATCCTTCGGGGTTCAATGTTTTTATTTAAAAACCCAAGGACCATGGCATCTGTTTGGGACTAAATGACTCCAATAACCATGTTTAATGCCTAGATAGGCAGTGTGAGTTAGAGATAGTTTGGTTGGTTACCGAATCCAATGTGGGGATAGTATCTTCCCTTTTTATGTCTTTTCGAGTGAACGAGTTGGTTCACTTGTTATTGTAAGCAAAAGAACTGAATTGAAGATAGAAAATATGAGAACGACTTTCTCTCTAGGAATGATTTGATAGCGACGCTAGTTATGAGCGATGATCGAGTAGTGGGCATGGTTATGATGATTCACTTTCGGTAGTCCTAGTGAGTGATCTATTTACCTCCTAGGAACCTTGAGCAGCGTGTTAGGTGCACGGTATGGTAGATAGTTAGTCCTTGTTGTATTTCTAGATGAGAGTGGGGTTCAGATTGGTTGTTTATAGGCCTAGGTGACAGGCTTAGTTATTTACAGGACGTTATATATATATATATATATACGTATACATATGTTGTTTATATTTTCGTTGATCTATGGTTCCTATGATATCCATAGTGTACTTGAGGTTAGTGATGAGGTTATTGATGGGGTCTCGGAATGGCGGGGTGCCATGTGAGACGATTGACTGACCTAGGATAAATGCATGCACACGGGATGGTTAGCATTTTCTAGACGGCTATGAGTATGATGTTTTGATATTATGGTGAACGCGTGGTTTTGCTCACCCCCACAACAGGTTGCAGGTTTGCAAGTGGATGCAGCACGGCATGCTCGGCGACGACGATACGGGTGATTTGAGGCGTACTCATTTAGTTTTGTTCCTTATTCCTTAGTTATACTTGTGTATTCTTTTATTCTCTTGGGAGCCAGGCTGTTGGCAGATTCCCTGGTGTTGTATCTTCAGTCAGTGTATTTATTATTTTTCAGGGTGCCTTTGTATCATTTCGGCACTACCGTATTACTTTCTGTATTCTTATTTGAGCTTGGTGGCTCAGTTGGTTTTAGAAAAGGGTTGTGTAGAGGTTTTGGTGTTCTTTTCCCACTATCTCGACCTTAGTAGGTTCCTGGAATGTTGGGCTGCATGCCATTGACTCTATTTCTATTGTTATGGGCAGGTTCTTTTGTTGTGTTGTTTTTGGGTTGTCCGGATGTTCCATTTACCAACGGAACTCTGCCGGATTTTCGTTAAAATTTATTACTGAGTTTCTATCACTCAAGTGGCATGGGATACCTTGTTTTCATTCTTATTCCATGTATGTCGTTGTTGTTATTGATTCTAGTGGTCATTTTCTGTGACGTCATACCTCAGGATTCGCTGATTCTCCGGATTGGAGTCTCAGGAATAACGGCTCGTGATAGTAAATCTAAAACTTCGTAGCGTCTTGTACTTCTTGATTCATAATGCATCGATACCCGAGCGTATCCGTGATTTTTTACTTGGAGTTTTTCCAAGGTTTTTCCACGTAAAAATATTAGTGTCGTCTCTGATTTATTTTCTACACTTATATTTATTATTGCGTGGTTTAGATTGTGATCGAATTGAATTAAAATTAATTATTCCGCAATTAAATTTTAATTTATCGATTAATTCATAAAAGGTCTATTCACCCCTCTTCTAGGCTTAGTTCATCATTGTCTAGGTAATTTCACTCAAGTTCAATATTAACTATACAGTTCATGAATTACTGCAACTCAATAAGATAAAAAAAGGGACCATTTTGCCAAATATTCCTTGCTGCAGACGAAGATGAGTTGAGGAACAGGAATTGCAGCTAAGGGAAAGAAGAAGGGAGTGACGTTCGTGATTGACTGTGGGAAGCCGACAGGTTTGAATAGGTATGACAACTTTTGAAATTGAATTAAAAAAATGACAAATCCTAAAAGGTCCTTCAATTCACTTTTTGTTCTGATGTTGAAACATCTTCTCCACCAAAAAAACACACGGATTATCAATAATATCGAATCTTGGAACCAACAAACCAAATTTAACTTACAAATAGTTTGAAGTGCTTGTTTTTAATTTATAAGTATCGAAATTATAATGTTGGAATTTTAATTATAAATCAGAATGATAAAGAAAATACGAACTAAAGATCTATTCAAACTTGTAGACCAGTTTACCATGTGGTCCGTTTTCTTGCCGGTACCTCTTTACGATGCAGAAGCCATCATAAGCTATATAGTAGGTAAGGACATGCAAGAATACTCCTTTTTTAAAAAAAAAAAAAAAAATTGCGCTGAGTAATTTGTATGCACATACGCGCAATAATGCAAGACACTTTGGGATTGTCTGCACATCTTGATACCGGAACTGGAGACCATTATTCTTTCGAGAGAAACGTGAGATCAATATTATATAAGAGGTGAATACTCTATCCCTCTGCTTTCTTTTAGTTGAAGTCATGTATTGAGCAGATATGCCCTAGTTATTACATGTTTTCAAGATAACTTATTCAAAATTTGGAGACAAAACCAATATGGCAACTCAAAACAGTCTAGAATGATGATTGATATTGATCTTCTTAATTGATTTCTAAATAAAAATAGGACAGTCGGAGTTGGGCCATCCTAGCTAGCTGAGCCTTCGTGCATGGTAGTCCTGCCTGAATCCGATGTTGATATAAGATGTTTTAGTGAGGAGTACACACAAGGGTGAGTTTCAAGTAGAAGTTGAACAATGGGTGATATGTGTCATCTACAATATGCCAACAATATGTTAACCAAAAATAATGACTTTATGCGATTGTTTTTTTCAATTGTCCTTGTCAAGACGAGGATAGATAATAAAATTTGATTTTGGTGTTGAAATACTATAAATGACGTCTAATAATTTAAAAACACTATTAAAAAACCTAACTATAAAAAATGGTACAAGTGTACAATTTCTTTTTCACAATTTAAATTTTGATAACATAGATATCTTGTGTGTATGTGTAATTATATATAACACAATAAGTAATTAATTAACATAGAATAACGAGTATATGAATACCGTGAGTATAAAATGAAACCAACATGGCATGCCATTATAGAGAGGGAGTAGTAAATTGTACAGAAGCAAATAAAATATATAATAAATAATAAGAATAATGTTCTTAGGGGTATTTTGGGTAATAAATAAAGAATAACATATTCATATGTGAGAGACACATCTTCAAAAACGCAAGACTGAATAAGTACAGAGTGTTTTGAGCAAAATCAATAGTGGATGAAAGGGGCAAAAAGAAATGAGTGGGGAATTTGATAAAAAATAATAACCAAAGGTTTTTTTTTTTGTAAAAATTACATTTACTATTGTTATTTTTTTAAAAAAAAATCCCCTTTGTTTTTTTGAAAAATCGTGCAACCATTTGTAATATTAAATGGTAAAGATGTGCGACATTACATTACACTATTTTTGGATTCACCTAATTACATTTCATAAGACAAATTGAGATTTTATTCTGTTAATGTCGTAAAATGCATCTATAATCGTACTTACGAGATGTAATAGATATTTGATCTGACACAATCCTGATAAACATCCGGCTGAGCAACATCCTGAATAAAATAACAATAGTATCATAAACCAATTTTTCAAAAATACTAAATTCAAACAAAAACAAAATAAGAGAAAAGGTAAACTTAGAATTCTAACCCGAATTTTTTTCGATAAATTGCTAATTCGATAATGATAAGAGAGATCGACAACTCTTTTATATTCGTGATGGTCTCCCTTATCTCCTTCATCACTGATTCCATCACGCAATCAGTCATTACGCAGTTATCTAAAATTAGGGTATGAACATCGTATTTATATAGAGAGTTGTTAGGGGTTGTACATGGATATGGGCTTTCTTTTTATTTCGTTAGCCCAAAAAATAATCGTTATTGTTTTAAAATAATCGTTATTGATATGAGCTTTTTTTTGGCGCAAAATATAATTGTGGTTTAACTCCTATAAAATTTTGGATCATAAAAGATATTAGTTTTTTTTTTTTTTTTTTCTGAATAGAATCATTGATTCATTATTTTTTAAACCTGAAACAACGAATCAATGAATAATAAATGAAACATTGCAAAGGAAATGCAAATGAATATTACGTATGCTTTTAAATTCAATACAATTAAATTTAATATAGACTATTATATTTGAGTGTAATTAGTATTTTATAGTTCTTATTAATAAGAAATAAGTTTGAAAATAATCATGAGTTGAGATAAACCGATTTGATAAAAGATAGCCCTCAGCGGCGAATAAACCGACTTGTTCGTGGTGGGGAAGACCTGAATTCGATGTTGATATAAGGCGTTTAGTGAGGAACACAAAAGGATGAGTTTGAATTAGAAATTGAACAATGCATGATATGTGCCATTTGCAATATGCCAACAACACCTTAACTAAAATGATGAGTTTGTGGGCTTGTTTTTTTCCGTTGTCCTTGTTAAGACAACAATAGAGAATACAATTTAATTTTGGTGTTGAAATACTATAAAAAGAAGTCTAATAATGTAAAAGCTCAATTAAAAATTGTGCAAGTGTAATTAGAGTCGAAACGCAATTTTTTTCTTCACAATTAATATATATGCATAATTATATATGACACTAATTAATTAACATAGAATAATGAGTATATGAAAAGTACATGGCATGCCACTTGGACAGTTTTGCAGAAGTGTCTCAAATTGTGGACGGGCTAGGTATTTGGACTAACAAGGCTTGATTGCTGACTTGTGTAGTAGTTTTGCTCTTTACCAGGCAACAAGGGGTCATTGGGTTATTGGAATTAAACAAGGGTTGTCTACTTCAGTGGCATAATCTGTTGTAGTTTGAGACCAATTGTGAGGTTGTTGACCAACAAAACACCAAAGATAACACTTTAAAGTGCAATTAGTAACCTTTGTCTCGCTATCAGTTTGGGAGTGACAAGTTAAACTGCGATATAGTTGTGTATTTTGCATAGTGAAAAAAGTTTCCTAAAATTTATTAAGGAAGGATGGATCTCTATCGTTGACAATGTTGAATAAACATGCTTTTTTTATATGTATATATATAAATATATCATGCATACAAATATATATATTGCAATAATAAAAGGAAACTGACCCGAAAATACAATAATAGCAGAAGAACAGAAATAATCCGAGCTCTGTGTGATACCACAGTTTCCTTAAGGCAATATTACTCCCTCTACGGTGCTCAAGGATTCTGAACAAATGTCTTCCAAGATAGAACGGATTTCGCCTACACTGTTGCAACACTGCAATGGCGAAGACCGGCGAACTCAAGTTTTATGTTTGTACTCAAACCCAAACCAGACCTATGTATATGTATATGTGTATATGCGATTGTAGAGAGAGTATGTTTCTGGCAGAATGAGAATAAAAACGTATCTAGAATGAACTGCAATAACCTATACATATAGAGAATGGACAGGTATCTCAACTGTATAGGTATCCATTCCAATAGGTGTATAAACTGTCCAGGTGATGGTTGATACAACAAACTGTATACGCAACTCTTTAAAAGAGTCATTACAGTTTTGTCCAAAAACTGGAAAAATGGGTAGAACCGATGACCCACCCACCCGCGCCACGACCCGGGCGGGCGGGCGGGCGGCGCGCGCGCGTGTGTGGTTAGGCTAAGACTAGCATGGTTCATGCATGGTCTAGCTCACCTCCCATGCCTCTAGATGTTCAAGTCACCCATTCAATGCAACCATATATAAACACCTTTACACTTTACTTTATTTCCAATGTCGGACGACCATTCTTACCCAAATTTAAGTGGGTCACTTTGAGAGATAATTTCTCATTCAATAATTAATAGTTTTGAACATGTAATTATACCAACTTGATCTCCTCACCAAGGAGAACACATTAGTGCTTGGTCCCGTTAAAATTGGAGTTCGGGTCCCATCATTATTTAAGCTCAAAGTTGGGTTTAATTACTATGTTTTCTAAACTATTTCCAACAATCCCCCACATGAATGGAAATTAGCAGTTCAAAATGCAGATGAATATGCAGACACTAGTTCGAGTAAATGAAAGGTTACTGTATCAGGATAAGTAGCCTTAGAGCCTTGAACTTTCCCTTGTGAAAGACTATCGGATTTACTGGCTAAGCAGTGGACGTGATGCCTTGAACTGTCAGTTGTTTGTGTAAACCAAGACAATAGACTTCACACAGTTCCCCTTCGAACACAGTTGGTTCTCACGTTTGTGTCCATTTTGGCCTTGGACACCACTTGGTTTCATGAGTATTTGTTAGAGAATTCCGCCTTCAAAAATTCTCCTAGAAGCGGCCCCTTCTACTCACATAGGTCATTCTAGTAGGAGTTCTTCCTCACTTGGATTTGTCCAAGTCATAGACATCATTAAAAGCATAGCTTACCCTAAAATATGCACTGTCTCATCATAGGAATGGGAAGGAGTTTTATTTTAATCTCCACAGTGCTTTTAACTAAGTCACGCACAATTCGATTGTCCCTTTGAACCTAGATCTTGGGATCTCCAGTCAACTAGGTTGGGTTGCCATTATGGTGTCTTTTAACCCCGAGGCTTCAAGCCCATTCCCCTCGATGATCTTTCAACTTGCTCTCTTGTCAAATCTTTAGTTAACGGATCCGTTATATTATCCTTAGACTTTACATAGTCAATGGATATTATACCATTTGAGAGCAATTGTTTTACGGTATTATGTATACGACGGATATGTCTAGACTTACCATTATACATGTGATTTTGAGCCCTTCCAATCGTAGATTGACTATCACAATGTATACAAATAGCTGGCACTAGTTTCTGCCAGTTTGGAATGTCCTCTAAAAAATTACGAAGCCATTCTGCTTCTTCTCCAGCTTTGTCCAATGCAATGAATTCAGATTCCATTATGGACCGGGCAATACATGTTTGCTTTGAGGATTTCCAAGACACAACTGCGCTTCCAAGAGTAAAAATATATCCACTCGTGGATTTTGAATCGTTGGAATCAGATATCCAATTAGCATCACTATATCATTCAAGTACAGCTGGATATCTAGTATAATGCAAACCATAATTTTGAGTATACTTCAAGTATCCCAAAACTCTTAGTATTGCATTCCAGTGACATTTACCTGGGTTACTTGTGTATCGACTTAGCTTACTCACAGAGTATGCTATGTCAGGTCGAGTACAATTCATAACATACATTAAACTTCCTATGATCCGAGCATATTCCAATTGTGAAATACCTTCATCTTTGTTCGTAGAAAGTTTAACGTTTACATCCACAGGTGTTCGTGTTGGACTTATCCCATACTTCTTAAACTTGTCACACATTTTTTCTATATAGTGAGATTGGGATAATACAAGTCCTTCTGATGTTCTAGAAATTTTAATTCCTAAAATAACATCAGCTATGCCAAGATCTTTCATGTCAAATCTACTCTTTAGCATTTTCTTAGTAGAATTGATTACATCATTATTACTGCCTATAATAAGCATGTCATCTACATATAGACATAAAATGACATACGCATTATGATAAGTCTTGACATAAACACACTTGTCACATTAATTTATTTTGAACCCATTTGACATCATGACACTGTCAAATTTCTCATGCCATTGTTTTGGCGCTTGCTTTAGTCCATACAATGACTTGACAAGTCTACACACTTTTCTTTCTTGGCCAGGAGAAATGAACCCCTCGGGTTGTTCCATGTATATTTCTTCATCTAATTCACCATTTAGAAATGATGTTTTTACATCCATTTGATGTATTTCTAAACCATTTAACGTTGCTATCGCAATTAGCATACGAATGGATGTTATTCTAGTAACTGGTGAATAAGTGTCAAAATAATCCAACCCTTCCTTTTGCCTATAGCCTTTAGCTACAAGTCTTGCCTTATACTTGTCAATTGATCCATCAGTCTTTAAATAATAATAAAAAATGAATAAAATAATAATATATAAATATAATAATAAAAATGGACTAAATAATAAATTAATAAAATATAATCGTAAATAATAAAAATGAATAAATAATAATAATAAATTAATAAAATAAATAATAAATTACATAAAACATATTTAAAAATATAATAAAAATAATAAATAAATATTTCATAATAATAAAAAAAAAAAGTATAATAATAATAAATAAATATTAAAATAATAAAATATGTTTTTAAATAATTAAAAATGAATAAATAATTTATAAATTAAATGAATTAAATAATTAAATAATAATAAATAAATAGTATATATTTAGAAATTAATATATAAATGAATAAATAATAATTTAATAATATAAATAATAAATTAAGAAAATATATTATAAAGTGAAGAAATAATAAATAATAGAAATAAATAATACATAAATAAATATTATAATAAATAAGAAAGAAATAGTAAGATCAGACCGCTTAGCAAACAAACTTTTAAATTCAGGATCTAGATAAGCCAGACAAGACAAGACCATACCAGACCATACTAGTCAAGACCTAATAATAATAATAATAATAAATAAATATAATAATAAATAAATGAATAAATAATAATATATATTTATAAATAATTAAAATTAAAAATTAAAAATAAAAATAAAAAATTAAATAAAAAATATTTAAAGATAAATAATAAATAATAAACAAATAGAATTAAATAATAATAAAAAATGAATAAAATAATAATAAACAAATATAATAATAAAAATGGACTAAATAATAAATTAATAAAATATAATCGTAAATAATAAAAATGAATAAATAATAATAATAAATTACATAAAACATATTTAAAAATATAATAAAAATAATAAATAATAAACAAAATGAAATAAATAATAATAATAATAAATAAATACTTCATAATAATAACAAAAAATGAGTATAACAATAATAAATAAATATTAAAATAATAAAATATGTTTTTAAATAATTAAAAATGAATAAATAATTTATAAATTAAATAATTAAATAATTAAATAATAATAAATAAATAGTATATATTTAGAAATTAATATATAAATGAATAAATAATAATTTAATAATATAAATAATAAATTAAGAAAATATATTATAAAGTGAAGAAATAATAAATAAAAGAAATAAATAATACATAAATAAATATTATAATAAATAAGAAAGAAATAGTAAGATCAGACCGCTTAGCAAACAAACTTTTAACTTCAGGATCTAGATAAGCCAAACAAGACAAGACCATACCAGACCATACTAGTCAAGACCTAATAATAATAATAATAAATAAATGAATAAATAATAATATATATTTATAAATAATTAAAAATAAAAATTAAAAAATAAAAATAAAAAATTAAATAAAAAATATTTAAAGATAAATAATAAATAATAAACAAATAGAATTAAATAATAATAAAAAATGAATAAAATAATAATAAATAAATATAATAATAAAAATGGACTAAATAATAAATTAATAAAATATAATCGTAAATAATAAAAATGAATAAATAATAATAATAAATTAATAAAATAAATAATAAATTACATAAAACATATTTAAAAATATAATAAAAATAATAAATAATAAACAAAATGAAATAAATAATAATAATAATAAATAAATACTTCATAATAATAACAAAAAATGAGTATAACAATAATAAATAAATATTAAAATAATAAAATATATTTTTAAATAATTAAAAATGAATAAATAATTTATAAATTAAATGAATTAAATAATAATAAATATATAGAATATATTTTGAAATTAATATATAAATGAATAAATAATAATTTAATAATATAAATAATAAATTAAGAAAATATATTATAAAGTGAAGAAATAATAAATAAATTAAATAAATATTATAATAAATATGAAAGAGATAGTAAGATCAGACTACTTATCAAACAAACTTTTAAGTTCAGGATCTAGACAAGTCAGATCAGACAAGACCATACTAGACCACACCAGAGCAGACCAGAGCAGACCGGCTACCAAACATGGCCTAATTCTTTTTCAGTAATCTACCATATAGAGTCAACCTATCTTATCATAAAGATAATAAAACCCTAAAATATAAATGCCAAATGCATGCCCAGCAAAACTTTAAAATCCTGAGACCATGCAAAATGGTACCTAATTTATCCCAGCAGTTATAACAGATCTATCAAACATTGAATATAATGAAACTGAAAAAAATAGCAACTAGGTACGAAAACTAATAAACCTTTTCTTCCCCAAATAAAAAATAGAAATAGTAAGGAACATGGAAAGTGTGAAAAATCACACAACTCTAGTACATGGCCTAGTGCCCACATCTTTATAACTCAAAATAGCTTTAAAAAGTCAAATGCGTGCCCGGGCAAAAGTTGGACAATTCCCAGTATGAACCTCATTTTCTCTTTAGAAGAAAAAAAACAGAGGATATTTGAGCATTTGGTAGTCAATCCGGTGGTTGTGGTAAGGGTCATGAACTTACCACAACCAGAAAATTGAATATAAACACTGAACCACTATATTCAAAGTAAAAAAATAAAATATATTACTGTTTAATAAATCACCAAATGCATTTTAATTAATTTCCCAAAACTGAACTCATTAAATTGGAGGACCATAATCAACTACAAAAGGAAACTTACATCGAGAGGAATATGAAATGCGTGGAAAGCGACTCATAATAAAAAAATGGGACAATACTTCGGTCTTGTCCCATGAGGACAAAGTTCGTCCTCCCCGATTATGTGGTCCAATATAAGTTGGACACATGGTCAAAATCTCTTTTTTAAAAGAAAGTTGAAAATAAAAATCATAAATACACAAATCTAGGTCAATCCCTTTTGAAAAATATTTTGACCACGTGACTAACTTGTATTGAATCACATCATTGGGGAGAACGAACTTGGTCCTCATGGGGGAGGACCTAAGTATTGTCCATAAAAAAATAAAAATAAATAAATAAATGAATGAATATGAATTTATTTCCTCCACCATACGCAAAAACTATTCAATTGAATAATGAAATCTGTTTACTGCTCATTGGTGATCTTGTGGCTTTGAACAATTCAATAATTGACCGAAATTATTTTATAAATAAATCCAATTTCCCAGCACTTACAATGAAATAAAAGTGGAAAGCCAACAATGTAACATTTAGCACTAACGAGAGAGAGAAGCTTCTCCACTTCCTAAACAGATTCTTCATGCATACTCTTTCAAACTTTATTGCTTTTTCCCTGCTGTTAAGTTCTCTTCTGGCTCAAGAAAAGTAATTGCATGATAATTGGGATGTACGCTTAACCAGTTTGGATTTGCTCATGAAAGTAACTTATAGTCGTAAAGGGTTTTTTTTTTCGATAACTGGATTTGTTCATGAAAAGTAACTGTCAATCATAAAGTTTTTTTTTTTTTTTTTTGATAATTGAGATGTTGGGAGCTTTTACCCTAACTAAATCATGGATATGTTTCCTCTAATGCACTAATAGCCATGGAATATTAATTCCCTTAGTCTTTTTTTTGGCTCCCCATGAGCTCGAATCAAATACTCATACTAATGGTCCTGACATTGCAAGAAATTAACTGCCAAATAGTGTGCATGTGGATGAGCTCGAATCAAATGCTCATACTAATGATCTAGACATTGCTTGCAATTGAGTGCTAATTAGCGGACATGGAATTGTTAACGTCTCCATTGACAAAGTACAATATTGAACTATTGATGCATCTCAGGTAGAAAGTAGTAAGAGCCCATCCCAATAATAATAAATCAACTATCTATTGTAAGGTAAACATGCAAGAAAGCAATCAAACACGTATAGATACATATTCATACAATTGCATGTCTTTTACAGAGCAAGCAACCAAAACAAATTCGCACAATTATCTTTTACATCACATGAAAGAGGGATTAGAAAATCAACCAAATACGTATAGATATAAATGTGCACACTTATCTTTTGCAAAACATGGATGAACCAGTAAAGCAACCAAACCCTAATGTTTCACTCCATGCTCCATAATAATTAGTGGGCTAGCCTTTGGTACAAGCCTCTGGGGCCACAAGTTGTGATCCTCCTTACCTTTTACAACTGCAATCACTATGCTAAAATTGGTGGTTGTAAATGTTATATTCTTAGACATAGAGAATCTTTAGGAAAATTTGATTCTAAGAGTGACAAGGGAATTTTCTTAGGTTATTCACTGACTAGTAGGGCATATAGAGTTTTTAACCTTAGAACCCAAACCATGATAGAATCTACCAATGTGGTTGTTGATGACTCATGTGTTGATGTGTAACACCCCGTGTTATTTTCCTTTTTCCTTAAATTATTTCCGATTTAATTTCGGTTATGACGTCACTTGTTCATGATGTTCTGGTTATCCTTGGTATTTCGCGTGTAAATTTTTCGCGTTTTACGTTTCAGACTTGGAGGGACTACGTTACGCGAATTCTTATTCTAGACTACGCGGTTTCGTTTCGACGTTTAGCATTAGTGTTTCGACAGGATGACAACACGTTTTATTTTATCGGGCTTGTTAGGTGTTCCGACGTTTGGGTTCCTACCCCGATATATTTAATTGAGATTATTGTTTATTAGGCGTCCCGTTATTATTTCGGGTTGCGAGATTACGTTTGGGTGTTCCCGGTATTTATTAGGATTTAGTGTATAGATATATATTTAATTGTAATTATATATATATTATTTTGAGGTTATTTTATAGTTTCGAATAATAGGAGGGTCACTTTTGCGATTAAACATATATATGTATATGTATATGTATATGTATATGTATATACGTCAGCTATTCTTCTCCTCCTTCACAAATCTGCACGAAGCTTCATCTTCTTTCCTCTCCACAGCAACGCCGACCTACCTTCTTCTTCCCTTCATCAGACTAGGCTGCATTTTCTTCTCCACCACCGCAGCTCATCACGAGAGAGATGTCGCGAAGGGGAGAAAAGGGTTGGTGGTTCACAGCGGGAGTAAGGGGTTGAAGCTCGCCGGAGCTGGCGATGGCTGGAAGTGATGAGGTGGTGCGCAAGGGTAGTCGCTGGCAGCGCTGGTTCGCACTGGTGGCGGCGCGCGGCGACGCGCGGCAAGGGCTGAATAGGCCACTTCGGCCAGAAACTTTGTGGATTTTTTTGGTCAACTTCCCGACCTCGGTTTGGGCTGATATTCGGAGGGTAGCTTCGCCTAGATGTCAGGTACGACGTGTAAAAATTTAGTAATTTTCCGTTGAGCAGTTTGTCAGGAAATTCGATTTGAAGTTTCGAATTTTCGTTTGAGTTATTTTAGGTTTGCCCAAATTAATTAACCTATTTCTAATGGGCTTCGTATATATCGTATAGGTTGTCGAAGCAGACGTTTTGATATATTCAAAATAATTTTCAGACGACTTTGGTAGGCGGACTCCATAATCGGGCGCCGACACTGTTCACGGTGGGCCTGAAACGACTGTTCTGTAAGCGTAAATTAAGGTGGGAAATTTTATTTCTCATTCCGTATCGTTGACGTAGTTTGGGGTGTGCAAACCCTTATTTATTTTAATATAGATATATTAAATTGTTAATTTAAATATCTATAATTGGCTTAGAAGCGATGTAGGACTTAGAAATTAATTTGCGAAATTAATTAAAATTATTTCCTACGAACTAAATAAATTCCTATTTTAATTAAATAGGAATAGGTGGCTTAGTAACCCCTTGAGGAATTAAATGAGCTAGTAAAATTCGTAAGAGTTAGACGTGGACTTAGAACGCGTTACTAGTTCCCTTTTTGACTGTGTTAGGAGATATGTTAACGTGAGGGACATGAACTTAGACGTTATGCTAGGCTCCCCTTACGATGCGTGGATTAATTGCTTTAATTGTTTTAAAAAGCATGTTAAAAAGGGAATGAACTTGTATGCTTGTGAATTAAAGTATAAGTTAATGAATTGCAAGCATGATTATCTGATATAATTATTTGTCGTAATTTACTACTTTATTGATTTAAAAGCATGTGAAAGAGATTATGAGATTCATGTGGTAGCATGTGGATATGTTCATAAATATGATATATTACGTATTTATGTTGAGACATGATTATTATTGAGGTCCTGGATGCATATGGAGAACATTGTGTAGTGTCAAGTCATGGTGTTGGTATATGTGGGGTGTGTAATCATGTGGGTGTCTTTGTATCGAATCATCGCAACAACTGGCCAGGGGGTGTTCCCATCCTACGGAATAATGAGCCGTGAATGGGGTATAGGGTGAGTCGTCTCATTCTCGAAGTCGCGGGTTGTCTCGTGCATTCGTTTTTACAAATCTTTTGTCACGGGTAGTCTCATGCAACCGCCTTCCTGGTTGAAAGTGAAGTGTCAAAAACACTTGGGAAGGATCGGTGCGGTACTCTTTTCTCCTTGTAAATGGGTAGAGTGCGTATTCGTTAATCATGTGATATGGGCAAAGGGAGGTGTTGAGTCACATTGCGTTGTATAGCATTATGTGATTTCATTTGACATGTATATGTGATATTATTACATGTGATGTTGGAACAGGTTTATATGTGCTATTATTACCTGTGGATTGTGGAACATGTTAATTATGTATTTTATTAAAATGTTCAACTGAAAGTGAATAATGTGAAAATATGAATTAAATGCGATAATTGTTCAAGTATAATGAAATGTATATTTTTATACTTGTGATTATATACTTTTGTACCCTTGGGGGAGGTTAAATATATTGGCATAACAACCTCCGTGGTTAGTGGATGTTAGTGATGGATTGCATAGTTGATCTTTGAGTTGATGCCTTAGAAAAGGCGGGGTTAATAGTTTTGTGATTGTGATTGGTTGGGTGACCTCTTTGGAGATTTGAGGTCAGGAATTGATTCTAGTATCAATTGAGAGTTGAGGCCTTGAGAAGGCGGGTAATAGTCTTGTGATTGTGGTTAGCTATGTGACCTCTTTGGAGATTTGAGGTCAGGGGTTGATTTCAGTATCAATTGAGATTTGAGGCTTTAGAAAGGCGAGTGATGAGATTGTTGACTTATATGTCACTCCTTGAGTCGTCGGTTATGGCGTGGTGCCGAACCTCTTCCTTGTGTTGTCATTGATTTCGTGGGGTTGGAAACGGATAGTCGTGTTCCGTGAACAAATGTAGTACTCTTCCTTCCTTGTCCTTTTGGACATTTTAGGAATCCGTAGAGTTGTGTTCACTCTTATTTGGCTATCTTTCAGAAACGGTGTTTTCTAAGTTTTAAATTAAACTCTTTGTATTTAAAAGGAAAAACCCGTTTTCGCCTACCCCCGTAGCAACTAAAAGTTTTAGTACTTTATAAAATGATCTTAAGATCTTCTTTAAAAAGATTTTAACTTCTAAAGGCCGGTGATGGCGATTGACGGAGACCGGGGGCAAGACGGTCATTTTTACTATGTGGTTTCTTAAAGAAAAACTATTTTATTACTTTTCTTGAGATTCTGAGATTTTGAGACTTCTTTCTCAAGATCTCGTCCTGTAGAGTTTTGAAAGATGGTTTCTTGTTTCACCTTTGATTCTAAGTCTCGGGCATGAGGCTTAGTGTTGTTCAGTACACACATATAGTGTTGCCTTTCACTTTTCTTGGTTGTTGGTGTCACCACTGAGGTGATTTGAGTTGTCACACGTGTTAGGGGCATGGATACCGAGTGGATTGGTTTCTTTTACCCGGGTGTTCTCCCTAAACACTTGTAGTGTTTTAACCTTGGCATTTTTGTCTCGGTTATTTGTTGATTAACATTGATATTTCTTTTCCCTTGCTTTGGTTTCTTTGTTCGGGTGTTTTTCCTAAACACTTGTGGTGTTCTTAACCTTGACATTGTTGTCTCGGTTATATGTTGGTTTAACATTGGGAACTCTTTCCCCTTTTGCTTTGTATTGGTGACCCTTAGGCGGGTGTTCATGTGAGTAGAGTTGTGTGCTCTTGGTTTTCCTCTCCTATAAGGAGAGCGTTAGTGATTTGATTGACCCCATTGATGATAGTAATATGAGGTTGATGTGATGATGTGATTTATCGTATTGATGAAGAGATATGTTTGAGGTGATCTAGTCTTTGAGAGGTAGATTTTCTCTAGGGATGAGATGAGGTTTGTTATATATATATATTGTACATATATATATTGATTATGATTGTGTTAGTACGCAAGGATGTGAGTGTTTTTCCTCCTGTGTTATCGGGGAGTGAGTTATGAGTATTTCCTTGGTACTAGTGGTGGATTTTGATCCTTGTGGATATTAGAGGTGAGTGTGATTCCCTCTGGTTGGATTTCCTTGTTAGCGTCGTGAACGCTTGATGATTTGTTAGATTGGACCTGGGTGTCGTGTACTTAGTGTACGTTGGTGAGAGTAGTGTAGACTACCGGTGTTGGTACTTGGAGTACGAGTCTTAGTCGTACCTTATGTACTCTTTTTGTGTACTTATATATATATATTCCTGATATATATTTGTTTACGGTAGCATGTGAGCACGTACCTTGGGATTTCGTGGCTGGGTGGTTTAGCATTACCTAAACTATTAGAGGATGTGGTAGTTAGAGTATCTTTTCCCACTGAGCTTATTTGCTCACAGGGGAATTTCATTTGCCCCCTGGTATTCCACGCCAGGTTGCAGGAAATATACGGCTATGGGCAGGATGCAGTGCAACGACAGTTTCCTTGGTTTTCTTGTTACATGTGTTGGAGTTGCATTGGGTGATGCGGTTACGGTTGCAGCGCGACAGGTTTGGGGATGATAGTTTTCTGCTGTTAGTTTCTCTACCCATTTGTTATGGGATTGTCATGTATTTCTTTTGGGAGCCAGTCTGTTGGCATATCCCTATTGATGTATCTTTTATTTCCTGTATTTATTCTTTCAGGATGTCATTGTATCTATTCTGCATAGCTAGGTGCATTTCTATATTCTTATTCAAGCATTTGTGGCTCTGTTGATTATAGAGGGTTGTGTAGGGGTTGGTGGTTTCTTTCCACTACCTCGGCCCTAGTAGGATTGATGAATGTGGGGCTTGGAAGCCATTATTATCGAACTGTTATTGGCAGGTTATTCTGTTGTGGTTGTGTGTCCGGATGTTCCATTTACAAACAGAACTCTGCTAGATTTTCGTTAGATTCCGCTTCTTTGTTTATCATTCATTTGGGTATGAAATATACCATTTTCATCATTATTCCATACGTTTTCATGGTTGATGATATCTTAGTTGGTCAATCTTATTAAGGGTCACATCCTGGATTCCCTGGATGTTTCAGTTCGGGAGTCTTAGGAATTTTAGGGGCGTGACAGCATGGTATCAGACATTCTTACCCTTTTGTGGTTGTTTGATGACTGAAGGTCATTTGTTCTCGTTTCTTTTTACTTCCGCATTCACTCCTTTAGCTCTTAGGCTCGGGTTTCGGAATCCTAGGAATTTGGGGCGTGACAAACATGGTATCAGAGCACTAGGTTTCACTATCTTAGGGACGACGGGTGATGGTCGATGGGACGTTCGACGTTTGGGCTTTATCTACGATTACGATTGGCATTCTCTGTGTTCCACTAGGTTTCACTGTCTTAGGGACGACGGATAAATGTCTGTGGTACGTTGACGTTAGATGTTATTTACGATTTCTATTTGCGTTTTCTCTGTGTGCTTTCGAGTTTTCTATGTTTTCGTTGTGTGGCATTGAGGACATGTCTTGCTGGATATATTCCGTTGTGATTATATTCCAACGGAGTAGGACCACTCCTCAATCACTTTTTCTTTTCGTGCTCGTATCATGGGTTAGCTACTGAGGAATGTGAGTAGATCATTTGGTCTGATCAACCGGATATATCTCACGGACTAAGGTACTTCCTGATTTCGAGGACGAAATCTCCTAAGGTGGGAAGGTTGTAACACCCCATGTTATTTTCCTTTTTCCTTAAATTATTTCCGATTTAATTTCGGTTATGACATCACTTGTTCATGAAAATACTCATAGTTCTATAGAATTACATGAACCTTCTAATAATATTCAACCTACTCCAACTAAAGAACCATCTTCTAGAGTTAAGTTGAATCATCCTTTAGATAAAGTCATAGTATCTATTGATAAAATGATGGTGACTCGTAGAAAGGCTAGGAATGAAATCTCTTATGCGTGCTATACATCCGTATTAGAACAAAAAAATGTTAAAGAAGTTCTTCAAGATAATGAATGGATAAATGCAATGCAAGAAGAACTTCAACAATTTGTTAAGAATGATGTGTGGTATCTTGTGCCTAGACCTAAGGATATAAATGTAATAGGTACCAAATGGATATATAAGAATAAAAAGGATGAGAATGGTACTGTTATAAGAAATAAAGCTAGGCTTGTTGCTCAAGGTTATACACAGTTAGAAGGTATTGACTTTAATGAGACATTTGCTCAAGTAGCTAGACTTGAATCTATTCGTATTTTATTCGCTATCGCTTGTCATCTTGGATTTAAATTATATCAAATGGTTATTAAAAGTGCATTATTAAATGACATTCTTCATGAGGAAGTTTATGTGCAACAACCCAAAGTATTTGAAAATCCTTATTATCCGGGTCATGTTTATAAGCTTAAGAAGGCTCTGTATAAGTTAAAGCAAGCTCCTAGAGCTTGGCATGAAAGATTGACCAATTATCTTATGGGAATAGGTTTTACTCGAGGGGGAGTTGACAAAACAGTATATATACAAAAAAATTGATAGTAATATAGTTATTGCTCAAATATATGTTGATGATATAGTGTTTGGTTCCACATTTGATCAACTTGCTCATTATTTTGGAGAACAAATGACGCATGAGTTTGAGATGAGTATGATTAAGGAATTGAACTTCTTTCTAGGGTTACAAATTAGGCAATTAACTGATGGAATTTTTATTTCTCAAACTAGATATGCCTTGGAATTAGTAAAGAAGTTTGGCTTAAATAAGACAAAAGATGCTCGCACTCAGGTGAGTACAAGTGTCAAACTTAGTATAGACACTAAAGGTAAAGATGTTGATCCTACACTTTATAGAAATATGATTGGGAGTTTGTTATACTTAAATGCCAGTCGACCTGATATAGCGTTTAGTATTGGTATTTGTGCACGTTATCAGGCTAGTCCTAAATAATCTCACCTTACTGCTGTTAAATGTATTATTAAATATGTAAAAGGGATTGTTAATTATGGACTATGGTACCCATCGGGATCTAATACTAATGTTGATTGGGCTGGTAATGTAGACGATAGAAGGAGTACTAGTGGATGATGTTTTTACATTGGTAATTGCTTAGTTGTTTGGCATAGCAAGAAGCAAAATTGTGTCTCCCTTTCCACTGCTAAGGCTGAGTATATAGTTGTTGGTAGTTGTTGTACTCAGATTTTGTGGATGCGTCAGATGTTACAAGATTATGGTTTTTCACAAAACACAATGATTGTTTTCTGTGATAATACTAGTGCTATAAAGTTTTCTAAAAATCCTATTCAACACTCTAGGACAAAGCATATTGATATTCGATATCATTTCATTCGTGATCTTGTTGAAGATGGAATAATATCTCTAGAGTTTATATCCACTGATTCTCAGTTAGCAGATATCTTTACAAAACCATTAGATTTTCAAAAGCATATAAGTATTAGAAAATCTATTGGCATGCTTTTTATATAATAGATATCTTTATATGTATCATTCTAGGAATATATTGCATTATTCTTTATCCTAAAATTGATACATTATCATGCATTTTTAATGCATTTTTATTTTTGTTTATTATTATGCATGCATCATATTTTATTATTACTTTTAGGATTTTCATGCATACATTATGACATAAAACACCATGAAAATTATAAAATAAAAATTCTTAACATGTTGAGCTTGGCTAAGGGTACAAATGGTTGTCATATTTCACTATATTCTCATATTTACTTTCTTTTTATGTTTATGGGAATTGGGGTTGTTAGTCTGACCTGAGGATATGAGTTATTCACTTAACATGTTTAAGTATTATTTTTAGAACTCATTAACTTTGGGTGCTTGTTTCACTTTGGAGATGACTGTAATACTTGCTGAAACTTTTAGTCTTTTTTCATCTAACCCGAAGTGTTATGTAGGTTTATGAGCTATGCTAGATTGATCGATGCTTTTGAATACCTTTTTGCAAGATTTTGAATGTTGGGGTGATGTTAAAAGAGGAAAGAATAAGATGTTTAAAATATAGAAATGCAAAAAGTAGTTCTTCGATCTGAGTAACCGAGCCTCTTGTCTTAGTAAGCATTGAGTGTTCACGTAAAAAGGGGAGAAGACTAATGAGCATAAATCTCATGGAAGAATCTCGGGCTCAGTTGGTCGTGCCTAAAAATCCTCGCTGGAAAGTCTGGAGCTTAGAAAGACAAAAATGGATAAAGTGAAAAGGTGCAAAAGATTAAGTTATGAGACATTCAAAAGCAATAAGGTTCGAGCTAAAGATTTGACTTCTAACTTAGGTTTTGAACTAAAGTATCATCACGGTTAGTGAGGAGATTATTAGAATTAGTATTTATTGCCTTCATCTTAGTTGTTTGCTTGCACCTGAATATTTTTCATATATGCAAAAACTATGTAAAGCCTGTCTTGTGACTACTTATAACTGCAAGGTATGTGTGATGATTTTCTTCACTAATGTGTGTACAATAGCTAAGCCAAATATACGAATATGATGTGCTAATGATTAGCTCATTGTCTCTACTACCCTGCTCACATGTTTCTAAGAACAAAAATATTTTTTTAAGCATTTTGCATTCATGCATCGTAAAATTTTTTGTTATTCGAGAATCTCGATATAATCTTTAGAGTTCAATGTCTTAATATATGCGTTGCTTAGATTCTCTAGTTTTCTCGTATATTTTTCCCGATGTTTACACTTTGTGTTTCTCTAGTTTTCTCGTATATTTTTCCCGATGTTTACACTTTGTGTTTTCTCTTTCAAATATCTTGATTATTTTTATTAATTCTTTGTCATTTCAGTGACAAAAAGAGGGAGAAGTATTTAGTAGGGGGAAGAGATATACAGTAAGGGGAAGAAGTATTTAGTTAAGGGGGAGAATTAAATGTTTATTGATTGATGATCATTATGTTTCATGTTGATATTATTCGTTTTGTTTATGATCATTTAATATTGATTATTCTTGCTATTTGTTTTCTACACTTGCTTTTCACAAGGTATTGTTTAAGTGTTGTGATTGTAGAATTTGTAAGTTATCATGAGATGAAAAGAAAATTCTATGTCTATGTTTGTCGGTGTGTGCTCATAGGTATAGATTTTATTTTTAAAACATGGTTTTGTCTTAGAAATATCAAGGGGGAGATTGTAAGAAAATTTATTTATTAATAACATGATTCTGATAAAAAACCACGTTGAGAGTTATTTGTTATAGATTGGGTTGTTAAGTGTTAAATATATGTGTACAAAGTGGTGAAGATATAAAGGATATTCAGTGGAACAATGGCTGTAAGCGGTAGTGCAAGGAAGCAAATATTTTAGAGTGTTACCGAGTACTCGGTAAGGTGCGAACTTGCGGCCGTTTGCGCAAAGTTGAAAAAATAACTAGATGACTCAGTAGAACAGCCACCGAGTACTCGGTAAGTTGCAACACAAATTTATTTTTGGGAGGTATTATATTGAGAGGCAATCAATTCCTAACTACTTTGGGACATGATTTAAATCTATTATCAGTATATTGCACTATCATTGATATATTTATTTATATTTGGAAGATTTAAATGGTGGAAATAGGAATCCTGACTGGAAAAGAATTCTTACCATTAATTGAAGACTCTTTTTTATATATATGAGTTAAACCTATGAGAAGGATGCGGCTTTTGAGAGATCTCTACAATTCTTCTTCAGATTCATATTCTTCCACAGAGATATATATAGAGAGAAAATTATTGAGTGAATATATATTTTTTAGTTCTCTCTTGGTTTGAGGTTTTTCAATTGTGCTTCTACACCAAATATCGTTATGCACAATTGGATGATATAGTTGCTGAAAAATCATCACAACACCTTGATCGAAGCAGGTGAATTCGTGGTTCTTTGAACCGTTGAGAAGCGGAGCCATCAGAGTACGGAGATCAGTGTGAGAGCTTCGTGGAGCGCGAATGATTCAAGACTGTTAGACGTCGAGTGGAAAAACACAGATCATGAGTGATTTGTAAGTCTAAAACTTCATAGAGTCTTATACTTCTTGATTCATAGTGCGTCCCGAGTGTATCCGTGGTTTTTTACTTGGAGTCTTTCCAAGGTTTTTCCACGTAAAAATATTGGTGTCGTCTCTGATTTATTTTCTGCACTTATATTTATTATTGCGTGGTTTATATTGTGATCGAATTGAATTAAAGTTGATTATTCCACAATTAAATTTTAATTTATCGATTAATTCATAAAAAGCCTATTCATCCCCTTATAAGTTTAGTTCATCATTGTCTAGGTAATTTCACTGAAGTTCATTATTAACTATACAGTTCTTGAATTACTGCAACTCAATAAGATAAAAAAAAGGGACTTTTTGTCCCAGATATTCCTTGCCGTAGACGAAGATGAGTCGAGGAACAGGAATTGCGGCTAAGGGAAAGAAGAAGTGTAATGTCCGGTATTTTACGTGTTAATTTAAAAATTTTATTTAAACAATTAAGTGCTTATGTGATTATGTGCTTAATGTGTTTATGTGTTTTAAGCATGCCTTACATGTTGTATTTTCATTTTGAAAATAATGAAAAGTATCAAAAACGATTTCGGGAAAGAAATGACCGAGGGGTAAATGAGTAATTTCACATTTTGAGCAATTAGTGGAAAGTGTAGAGATTTTGGGTAAGAATTAGGGCATGAGTGACATTTTGGTAATTAGGGACGATGACAAGGGGTAAAAGGGTATTTAAGAGTCTTGATGACACTCTTGTGAATAACCCTAACTTGGGAAGAATTTGGTCATTTCCACTTTTCATGTGGTGTCTCATTCCTAGCCTTTGATCTCATTCTCCCATCTTTGTTTTAGACCCTTGGATCATAAGGCCTTGTTTGGTTGGCACTTATATGGAATAATCCATTATTGTTGGTCTTCCACTTGGCAAGACTTTTTATCAATCATTGAATGGTTTATTGATTCCCATATTTATTCTAAGCCCTTGGATGATAAGGCCTTATTTGGCAAATTAATGGGTTTTGCGAGTTGTGTAATAAGTCTTCCACTTGGCAAGACTTATTCCTAGCCCTTGGATTCATTTCCTTTTTCCCCATCTTTATTATGAACCTTTGGATTAGAACACTCATTTATGAGTTATACATATACACAATTATGTATCGGTTCTTGTCTTCCAAAGTGCAAGATATTTCCCTCACTCATCAAGAATCTCTCTATCTTCTCTCATACGTTTTCTCTCTAGCTCTCCCTCACTTCACTCCTTCTTCTTCAAGTTGTGAAATTCTCTCTTTCTTTTGATGAAGATTTGAAGGAGGTTTGTGCATGAAAGTTGGTATTGGTACTCTAAGCTTCCTTTTGAGCCAAAGCTTGGTAAGTGATTCTTCCTCCTTTGGAAATTCTAGTTTCAAACCCTAACTTTTATTCTTCAATTGTTGTATTCAAATTTTGATTATGGGGTTGTCTTATCTATAGCTCTTGCTTAAGACTCTATTGAAGCTTAGCTACCGGGTGAATTGAGATTATTGTTGGCTTTGGAGGAGGTTGAGTTGATTCGACTTACTCTTGGAAGCCTTTACTCATTCTTGGTGCTTTTGCTTGGAATTGAGGTAGGGAAAAAATGATTTGTTTTTGTCTTTGTAAGAGGGTGTGTGCGTCTAAGTGTATATATGCCGTATATATATATACGAGTTGGTCTTGACAACTTATACTATGATTTAGGCCCTTGAGAATATGATTATGTGATATAAATTCATGTTGTTGTTTATTGATCATAAATGTGATATCATGAGCATGTGGATAATTTTAACATGATATATTGCATAAAGAGAAAAAACATGTATTATGATGGAATATGGTTGATGAAAAATCATACATGCATATTGAGTACATCATGTAGTGTCAAATTCATGGTGTTGGAATATGCGGGTGGTGTAGTCATGTGTGGTTAGTCGGGTTCGGATCGTCGCAACAACTGGTCAGGAGGTATCATGCCTACGGAACTAATAAGCCTGCAAATGTGAGTTAGGAGTCTAGGGAGACGCTCATGTTCTTGACTTTTGTAGTCGTGACATACAGAGTTGCAAGTTGGGCTCTCGTGCAACAGTCTTCCTTATTGAAGTGATAGAGAGAAAAATCACTTGGGAAGAGTCGGTGTGGTACTCTACATTACATGATGAGCTTGTATCCTCAAAAGTAATTGGACAGAGTATGTATCCGTTAACCTGAGTCGGGCGCCGTGTGTTTCGTGGGGTGTGTTGAGTCCTGGTGCATTTAGACTATCATGTGTGTGATTATAATTTCGGTTTTGAAGCATGCTATGTTTTAATGACAAAAATATGAACATGTTGAGAAAAATTGCTTGTTGGGTTTGAAGGGGTTCCGGATTGGTGTGAGAGCCATGTGGAACAAAAGACTGACCTAGGAGTAGTTGCATGTACCATGGGTGGGTTGTACTACTTGGACTACCGAGATTGAGGCGATGACGCTTCCTCTACTAGGCTAGTGAGCTCACCCCACGCCTTATATATTTTTCAGGTGATGATCCCGTTGGGAGAGTTCCGTAGTCTCTCCGTGGACGTGTGGCCGTATGTCCACCCTTTTGTGCATGGGAGGCGGACCATACTTTTATTTTGTTGGGCATTAGGTTGATAAAGATGTATCAATATGTTCCTTTTTCCCATGTAAATCAAACTTGTAAAACTACCTTGTTTTGACCGGGCTAGCATGTTACTCGAGGTGTTATTGTCTATGTACATCCCTTGGAGCACTATGCGCGATGATTATATTCTTTTGGTGCATTTCGGTGCCGGATTGTGCAAAGGTGTATTTTGAACAAATTATAACATGTTTCGCCTTAGAGCTCTTTAATGTCATTATTGAATCCTTTTATTTGGTTTTGTGAATGTGAAATGAATTATTTGCCATGAAATGTGAGTATTAGGTGTTTAGCCGAAAATGGCGTTTTTCTAAGTTTTCAAGCTAACCCTTTTCGATTCGAATGAAAAAAACCCGTTTTTGCCTACCCCCGTGACCCCGGTAAAATTTCTTGTTTTAGAAATGATTTTAAACTCATTTTAAGAAGAACTTGATCTTTACAACCCGGTGGTCGTTAAAACGGAGACCGGGGGCAAGACGGTTATTTTTACGAATTTTTAAGAAGCGTCTTTGATGAAAATAACCATTTTTCTTCTCTTTTCTGAGTTAGGGGATTTTTCCTCATTTCTAAAGTCTCAAGGACCAGTTGAGATCCTTCTTGCAAGTTTCTAAGGGTTTGGGGCTGTATGAGAGTCAATTTTGAGGTTTTCTAGTCGAGGCAGTCGACTGGCCCCTTTTTGGGCAGTCGACTGGGTGAAACGAAGGAATTTTTTTTCAAAACTTTGAGTTCTCTGTCTAATCTAGTCGACTGGGTCATTAGCCAGTCGATTGGGTCACTCAGCCCGTCGGCTGGGTCACTAGCCAGTTGACTGGGTGGTTCAGCCCTGTTCTGACCCTGTTATACTATTTTGCTCATATCTCAAGCTACGGGTGTCGGATGGAGGTGTTCTTTAGCTTTATAGAAAGCTGACTTAAAGCTCTTGATGTTAGGCTTTTGAATGACCTCATTTGAGTCGTTGTTGAAGGAGAAATGGTCATTTGAAGGTGACAGTACATTTTGAGCCTCGACACCTCACGACGACCATTTTCTCAAAATGTTGTAGTTTTTGCCTCGTAACTTCAAATTCAGTTCCGTTTGGTCCTATAACTTCTTTTAGGTCCAAACCTTGTATTTATACCTTTAAATCAGTACTTTATCCCTGTGATGACCATTTTTACCCTTTTGTGGTTGTTTGATGATTGAAGGTCATTTGTTCTCGCTTCTTTTTACTTCCGCATTTATTCCCTTAGCTCTTTGGCTCGGGTTTCGGAGTCCTATAAAATTTGGGGTGTGACAAGAAGGGAGTGACATTCATGATTGATTGTGGGAAGCCGACAGGTTTGAATAGGTATGACAACTTTTGAAATTGAATTAAAAAAATGACAACTCCTAAAAGGTCCTTCAATACACTTTTTGTTCTCATGTTAAAACATCTTCTCCACCAAAAAAACACACGGATTATCAATAATATCGAATCTTGGAACCAACTAACCAAATTTAACGTACAAAAAGTTTGAAGTGCTTGTTTTAAATTTGGAAGTATCAAAATTATAATGTTTGAATTTTAATTATAAATCAAAATGATAAAGAAAATACGAACTAAAGATCTATTTCTCTGTCTGGCCTGGAATTCTTGTCAATTCAAACTTGTAGACAAGTTTACCATGTGGTTCGTTTTCTTGCCGGTACCTCTTTAGGGTGCAGAAGCTATCGTAAGCTATATAGTAGGTAAGGACATGCAAGAATATTCCTTTTTTCAAAAAAAAAAAACTGCGCTGAATAATTTGTATGCACATATGCACAATAATGCAAGAATTTTTGAGTTGTATCGTGATATTTCTAATGCATTCCAAGACACTTTGTGATTTTCTGTTCATCTTGATACCGGAACTGGAGACCATTATTCTCTCGAGAGAAATGTGAGATCAATATTATATAAGAGGTGAATACTCTATCCCTCTGCTTTCTTTTAGTTGAAGTCATGTATTGAGCAGAGATGCCCTAGTTATTACATGTTTTCAAGATAACTTATTCAAAATTTGGAGACAAAACCAATATGGCAACTCAAAACAGTCTAGAACGATGGTTCATATTGATCTTCTTAATTTATTTCTAAATAAAAATAGGACGTCGGAGTCGGGCCATCCTAGCTAGCTAAGCCTTCGTGCATGGTAGTCCTGCCTGAATCCTATGTTGATATAAGATGTTTAGTGAGGAGAACACACAAGGGTGAGTTTCAAGTAGAAGTTGAACAATGCATGATATGTGCCATCTGCAATATGCCAACAATACGTTAACCAAAATTGATGACTTTGTGCGATTGTTTTTTTCAATTGTCCTTGTCAAGACAAGGATAGAGAATAAAATTTGATTTTGGTGTTGAAATACTATAAAAGCAGTCTAATAATTTAAAAACACTATTAAAAAACCTAACTATAAAAAAATGGTACAAGTGTACAATTTCTTTCTTCACCAGTAAATTTTTATAACATAGATATCAATCGTGTGTGTATATGCGTAATTATATGTAACACAATAAGTAATTAATTAACATAGAATAATGAGTATATGAATACCGTGAGTATAAAATGAAACCAACATGGCATGCCATTATAGAAAGGGAGTAGTAAAGTGTACAGAAGCAAATAAAATATATAATAAACAATAAGAATAATGTTCTTAGGGCTATTTTGGGTAATAAATAAAGAATAACATATTCATATGTGAGAGACACATCTTCAAAAACGCAAGACTGAATAAGTACCTAGTGTTTTTGAGCAAAATCAATAGTGGATGAAAGGGACAAAAAGAAATGAGTGGGGAATTTGATAAAAAATAATAACCAAAGGTATTTTTTTTGGTAAAAATTACATTTACGATTATTATTTTTTTAAAAAAATTCCCTTTTGTTTTATTGAAAAATCGTGCAACCATTTGTAATATTAAATGGTAAAGATGTGCGACATTACATTACACTATTTTTGGATTCACCTAATTACATTTCATAAGACAAATTGAGATTTTAATCTGGTAATGCCGTAAAATGCATCTATAATCGTACTTACGAGATGTAATAGATATTTGCTATGACACAATCCTGATGGACATCTGGCTGAGCAGCATCCTGAATAAAATAACAACAGTATCATAAGCCAAAATTTCAAAAATACTAAATTCAAACTGTTGACACCACTTTTGAGCCAATGTAGGAAAGAGCAAGGAGCTATGATGGAGCCTAAATTTGGAATTCAAGACCGAATCTGAACCAGAAATATATGAGAAAATGGGCTGAGAAGGAAAGAAAAGCATGGGCCAGGTGTTGTTTCAGTTGGACTGAAAATGTGGTTTTTGTTAAATAATGGTGAACCGGAGAAAGAAGCTTAAAGTTTGAAATGGACTTGTTAATCAAGTTTGGCCGATCAGGACAAGAAAATCATGAAGAGTTTGGGGACTACTGTTTGGATTGCATTATAAGTCTATGAAAATAGTTTGATAGGTTTAGAGTTAGGAAGTAGTTATCTTTTATTTATTTATTCATTTAGTTCTAGTTTATCTTTAGGATAGTTTCATTATAAATAATGCACGTATACCTCTGTTACAGAGGTCCACGACCAATACAAAAATTTATCTTTTGCTTCAATAGCATCGTCTATTTTACTTTTCTGCAGAATTTATTTTATCAGTTCATTTACACTTTTGTCTTGCAATTTTCATTATTTTCATTCCAGTTTATCGTAGTTAATTTCTTGGTTACCGAAAGTCCTCTTTATTGAGGTAGAAGAATCTTTACACGAGTTTTGTTCTCTCTCGTGTATTTTGCCCGATTTGCAAAAATATGTTCAAAAAGAGACGATAAATTGTTCGTCTTGAACCGTTTGAGCCACGTCACCGGTTCTGGCACGCCTGTGATTTATGTAAAATATATTCGGCTTAATTCTTCGGCCGATTTATTTTTAGCGTGAACATTTTTGGCACGCCCGATGGGACTCCACTAGGTGATTGAGAAATTTAATAGTAAGCCATGCCGAGAACAAGAAGTACCCGAAATGATGATTTGAGTTTGGGGAATCCTGATGGGATTGAACCACGAGACGACGAGTTTATCGGCAATGAGGAAGAGGAAGAAATTGAAATCGCCAACTCATCTGTTGGTAAGAAACAAATGGATCTAATTCAATGCATGCGTAGGATGGATATGGTGGAGGCAGAGTCGGCCCAGGCAAGGGAAAGGGAGGCGCAAATTCAGGTTCAAAGTCAGGCTCAAATTCATGAACTAAAGGCCAGATTGTTGGCTGTGGAAAAGAAGTCGGCCGATGGGTCAGATGCTACTTCAGTTCCTTATCTGCCTGGAAATACTGGCACATCAGCGTCAATATTCCAGCCGGGTTTTGTGAGAAATTCAGAAGTTAGTAGGATGCCCGCAGCCAATGGTGTACCACCAATGGGTGGTAATGGGTTTCCGCAGAGAGATAGTTCGAACTTGGGGGGCAACAATAACCAAAGTCCTTATTATGTAGGCTACACAGACGGGGTAAGAGTAAATTCGGCGCCAATTTATCCAACCATTGGAGGTGCGCCGTTGCCAACTAGGAATGCCCCTGTTTGGGATGAGCCTCGAGGTGCAATGGACAGGGGGTATATAATTGATTTAATACAACAAGAGATGGGGCAAGGGTATCACCGTACGCAACGACCAGTTTATAGGAAGCCATACCCGGAGCAGATTGATTTGGTAGAGTTCCCAAGGAGTTTTAAGTTTTCAGAATTTGTGACTTTCAGTGGAGAGGGTATACAGTCCACTATTGAGCATATCGGTCGGTTCACAGTACAATGTGGCGAGGCAAGCAGTAACCTTTCTCTTAAAATGCGTTTATTCCCTAATTCTTTAACTGGCCCAGCATTTTCGTGGTATATAAAATTACCACCAAACTCAATATTCACATAGGAACAAATGGAAGAGCAATTTCATGCCCAATTTTACCGTACTGAAATCGAGGTGACTTTAGCCGAGATCTCACGGCTTTATCAGTTACCCAGCGAGTCAGTGGAGACATTTGTAGCACATTTTCGAAAGGCTCGGATGCGATGTAGAGTGGCTTTACCAGAGACTGAATATGTACGTCTGGCTTTAAATGGTTTAGAGTTGGAAATGAGGAAAAGGTTTGAGGGTATGGAATTTCGGGATTTGTTCGAATTAACCAATCGAGCCACTCGATATGAATCCTTGTTAATGGAGGAAAAAGAGCATAAAACGTCTTCTAAAGGGACTTATTTTAGAGACCTAAATTATGAGGTGTTTGCTATAGAAACAGACTGTGAGGAGTTGGAAGTGGACGTAGCAGAGATAGTCTTTAAGAAGTCTTATACATGTGAAGCTCTTGCAAAGCCTAATCCAATCACAAATTATCAAAAGACTCCTTCAACAATGGGAAAGAAAGGAGTAGCGGAGACAGGCAGGAGTTATAGTTTTGATATAACTAAAACAGAGTAGATATTTGATCACTTGGTTGCGAATAAGCAAGTTACTTTTCCCAAAGGGCATAAAATTCCTGCCCCCACCGAAATTAAGGGGAAATAATATTGTAAGTATCACAATTCTTGGAATCATTCTACTAACAATTTTTTTGTGTTCCGTAACGTTTTGCAGAAAGCAATCGACGACGGGATGCTGAAATTTCCAGATCAGAAAAAGCAACCAGAAGTGATGGGTGTCAATGGTGATCCATTTCCGAAGATCATGAATTCCAGCATGATTACGTTGATTGACAAGGACGAACCACAAAACGTAATTGACTCATTGCGGGCTGAATTGGAAAGTTTGAAGCAACAACTCAGAGAAACACAAGAACAGATTCGGAAACTAGAGGAATACCCGGAGGGGAAAAAATTAGCAAGACGGGTCTTTGTAAAGAAAGAAGCTGTGATACCCAAGTTGTTAGATCATGAGCGATCTAGAGAAAGGAGGTTTCCGATTCAGGAACGGTTTCAAAGGAATACGGTTCGCGAATTAGTAAGAGAAAGACGGGTTTCGGCATATGATCGACTCGGGGAAAGACGAGTTCCAGGTCGATATGTAGAGAGCAGGAGACTAGTGAATACGTTCATGGAATGAAGAGTAATGCTCGGCCAGTTGGGCCGAGCTCAGTTTAAAAGAGCCCCCCTTTCGCGGGCTCAGATATGGGTTGAGAGCAGTAGAATAAATGAACGACGCGTTCGGATGGTTTGGCCGCCTTTAGTGCAAGATGATAGATGGACTAGAGTGGTACATCGAAAATTTCCAGCCCCATCTATCCAAATAGAGGCTACTGAGGGGCAAGAAACAAAGACCCAGAAGCGTAGAAGGCAAAGGAAAGAGACCGAAGCGCGTCATTGAAATTTATGAAGTCCTAAGAAAGAAGTCAGAGAGGTAACACCCGAAGTAGATGTTTCTTTTGGGAAAGGAATGCATGGAGAATCAGATGATGAAAGTAGTGATTCAGATAAAGAACCTCGGCACGCGTCAAAATATAGGATAAGATTTGGGAGTTTCCCGGAGACATCGATTTGTAATATGGTTTGTGTTCTCCCTAGAGAATTCCAAGCCACGAATGTGCACCTTGAAGAGGGAGAGGCGGATGTTAATAAGAACGACTTGGGGAATAATGAGATAGTTGAGGTCTCAGTAGGTGCAAAAAAGGTAGCTGAGAGTACACTTGGGGTGGCCAGTTTTGTTTCTGAAGTCAATAAAGATATAGAAAGTAATATAAAAGGGGCTAAAGGAATTTCAGTGACATCAGAGGGAGTTGCCGAAACTCAAGTGGGTGTTAAGAAATCAGTTTTTATTGAATCAAAAGGGGGCACCAAAACTAACCTTCAAGTTGATGGGCCAGTCAAAGAAGGTGAGATTAGAGGTGCTGAAATCGATTTCAATTGGAAAGAAGCAGCTAAGGTTATTTTCGAGAAGTCGCCATTATCAATGACACAGCAATTACGGCCACTATATGTAAAAGTGTGGGTTAAAGGACAGCCTATCGACCGGGTATTGGTTGATAATGGTTCAGTATTGAATGTGGTTCCAACAACAACATTGAAAATACTTGGAAAGAATATGGAAGATGTGATACCAACAGATGTGGCCGTAAGCGGGTTTAACGGTGGCTCTACAACGACAAAGGGGATATTGCCGCTCGGAATAACCATTGGAGGTAAGACGACTTTTACAGCTTTTTTCATTATTGAAACCACAACATCATATAGGTTGTTATTGGGGCGAGATTGGATTCACACGAACATGTGTATACCATCATCCTTGCACCAAATGCTGATTTTTTGGAATGGAGATGAAGTAAAAATAGTCGAGGCTGATAATAAACCATTTATAGCAAAGGTTTATGCGGCTAAGGCAATTTTGTACGAAGATATATTCATGCCTGTCCATTTTGAAGGCGTAGATAAAAATGGTAGGCCTTTAAAGGCCACCATGAGAAGAAGTTTTAAAGAATTGGAACTAAAAGAATTGGTGTCAGAATCGATAAGGCTGACCGTTTCCGTGTCCGGCCCTTTTACAATAAGTGAAGGATCCGATGAATAGTGAAGAAAAAAAAATTGCCAAGTAGCAGGCTTGCCGAGCCGCTTGCATACGGTTAAAGGCATATTTAGCAGAAAAAGGTTGGCCCGTGAAGAATTGATAGATTATTTTGCTCCGGCATGTGTAACTGAAGTAGAAGAAATACAGGAAGGTGTGGATGTTGTTCAACTTGAAGATTTAGAAGCGGCACCAACAAAAATGGACGATTTGAAGGTAGAGGTTCAAGACCCACTTTTAGAAATAAATTTGGGAGAAGTGGGGGAGTCTAGGCCAATATATGTCAGCGCTTTGTTGGAGTCGGGATTTCAAAGGGAGTTAGTCAAATTGTTAAGGAAATATCGTTCTTGTTTTGCGTGGGATTACACTGAAATGCCAGGATTAGATCGGGGATTGGTTGAACACCAATTACCGATTGAAGAAGGGTTCAAGCCTTAAAAACAACCACCAAGGAGGATGTCACGAGAAGTAATTTCAAAAATTAAGGAGGAGATTGAGAGGTTGTTAAAACCAGGATTTATACGAACGGCGCGATACGTGGATTGGTTATCCAATATTGTGCCGGTAGTCAAGAAGAATGGGAAGCTACGGGTTTGTGTTGATTTTCGCAACTTGAACACTACAACACCAAAGGATGAGTATCCCATGCCTGTAGCCGATCAATTAATTGATGTGGCCGTAAAACATAAAATAATGTCATTCATGGATGGTCATTCGGGGTACAATCAAATTTACATCGTAGAGGAGGATGTAGCAAAAACAATTTTTCGGTGTCCAGGTGCAGTTGGAACTTTGGAATGGGTGGTGATGTCTTTCGGTTTAAAGAACACTGACACTACTTATCAACGGGCGATGAATTCAATTTTTCATGACATGATAGGCTAGTTCATGGAGGTATATATAGATGATGTGGTGGTTAAGTCAAAAACTCATCAGCAACATTTAGAGCAATTGGAGAAGGCTTTTGACAGGATGCTCTTTCATAAGCTAAAAATGAACCTGATAAAGTGTGCTTTCGGGGTTGCGGCCAATAATTTCCTTGGGTTTTTAGTACATCAAAGAGGAATTGAGATAGACCAGAATAAGGAAAAGGCTATTATGGTAGCTAAAGCACCTAGAAGCAAGAAGGAATTACAGAGGTTTTTGGGTCAAGTTGGGTATTTGAGACATTTTATTGCTAATTTATCCGGAAAGACGAGAATTTTTTCGCCACTTTTGAAATTAAAACCTGGAGAAGTGTTTGAATGGAAGAAAGAACATCATATTGCGTTTGAGATGTTGCAACATTATTTGACCCAACCACCAGTTCTAATGCCGCCGCGGAAGAAGATGCCTTTGAAGCTATATCTATCGGCGACAGAAGAGTCAATTGGAAGCTTGTTGGCTCAGAATAATGAGTCTGTACACGAGCAAGCAATTTATTATTTGAGCCGAGCTTTGACGTCGGTAGAATGCCGCTACACCTCAATTGAGAAATTGTGTTTGTGTCTGTACCATTCTGCTATGAAGTTAAGAGTTTATATGTTACCGGTAGAGGTGTTTGTAATTTGCCAGACCGATTTAATTAAGTTTACGTTATCTAAACCATTAATTATCGGGCGATTTGGTAAGTGGGCTTTGGCGCTTATGGAGTTCAATTTTATGTACCAACCTCAGAAATTGGTCAAGGGACGTGTGTTGGCTGACTTTTTGGCTGACCACCCGTCGGTCGACTGTGATGTTTTCATTCATGACAAATTGGAGTTGAATACTATCTTTGAGCAACCTTGGATACTTGAATTTGATAGGTCAAGTACGAAAGATGGGGTTGGAGCAGGAGTGGTAGTTCGAACTCCTGCGGGACGTGCTACTACCTTTTCTTTTTTCCTTGATTTCCCATGCACAAATAATCAAGCTGAGTATGAAGCTTTGATTATTGGGTTGGAAATTTTATTAGAACTCAATGTCAAGGATGTACATGTCATGGGTGATTCGAACCTTGTGTTGAGCCAAGTGGCTAACGAGTTTCAGTGTCTAAGTTGGCAACTTAGGCCTTTTCATTCTATAGCCTCTCAGCTATTGCAGCAGTTCGACACAGTCAAGTTAGAGCACCTACCAAGGATGATGAATAAAAAGGCCAACGATTTGGCATAGGTCGCTTCAGGAATAAGAGTACCAGATGGGTTGATGGAAGAATATGTGGTGATCAAGAGAAGAAGCCTACCTGTAGCTAAGGAAATAAATATATGGATGGCTGAATCATTTGCAGTAGATGTTATAGAGGTGGTTGAAGATGATTGGCGCTATCCCATTTTCCGTTTTCTTAAAAATCCTAATGGAATAGTGGAAAAGAATTTGAAGCGAAAGGCGTTGGGGTATGTGATTTTAGGTAATGAGCTGTATAAAAGAGGAGTAGAAGATGATCTATTATTATTGTGTATTAGTAAGGAGGAGGCTCTTCGGATGATGGCCGAGGTGCATGAGGGGACCTGTGGAGCACATCAGGCCGGCATAAAGATGAGATGGTTAATTCGGCGATATGGATACCATTGGAAAGGGATTCGGAAAGATTGCATGGAATATGCTAGGGGGTGCGAGGCCTGTCAAAAACATGGGCCGATCCAATGGGTTCCGGCTGTTGAATTATAAGTGATTGTAAAACCATGGCCATTCAGAGGATGGGCGATGGATATAATTGGGAAAATTCATCCACCTTCGTCTAAGGGGCATCATTGGATTTTGGTGGCCACCGATTATTTTACAAAATGGGTTGAAGCGGTGGCATACAAATCTATAAATCAAGATAAAATCGTAGATTTTATTGCGCAACATATTTTTCATTGGTTTGGTTTGCCGGAAACAATAGTAGCCGATAACGGGTCGGTTTTTAGAGGGGAAAAAGTGATGGAATATTGCAATAATGTGAGAGTAAAAATGACAGCTTTAACACCGTATTATGCACAAGGGAATGGTTAGGCCGAGACATCAAATAAAGTCATTATTGAAATCATTGAAAAAATGGTTGAAGAGAATCCAAGGCAGTGGCATGATAAACTTTCAAAGGCATTATGGGCATACCAAAATTCAAGACGGACAAGCACAGGAACAACTCCGTTTCGTTTAGTGTTTGGGCATGATGCCATTTTGCCAATAGAGATAAATGTATGGTATGCTCGATTAGCATTTCAACATGGTTTATCTCTAGTTGATTATTCTGAAGCAATGCTTGCCAAGTTAGAAGATGTGGGTGAGGAAAGGTTGCAGGCATTGGATCACTTGATGGCACATAAAAAGAGGGTTGCTCGGGCTTATAATAAACAGGTTCGTTCAAAAGTTTTTTCAGAATGAGAACTAGTATGGAAGACGGACTTGCCATTGGGGAAAATTAATCGTGAAATGGGAAAATGGTCGCCGAATTGGGAATGCCCGTTTGAAGTCCATGAAGTGTTGAAAGGTGGTGCTTATAGATTACGAGATATTGCTGGGAAAGAGTATCCGAGGCCGATAAATGGGAAGTTTTTGATGTCCTATCAACTGTCATTGCATGAGCAGTGGAATTCGGCCTCTGAACAAGTAACCGGAAAAAAAGAAAATATCAGAAGGGTTTACTTCTTTTCTGTCCTTTATATAGTTTTGGTTTTAGTTTGTTTATTCATTAGTTTTAATTTGTTTCAGGTATGAAGTAGTTTTTTTAAGTAATTAGTAGAAATAGCTTTAGATAGGAATAGGCTTTGATAAAACATCATAAGATAATTTGTAGTTCAAAATAAGAGTTTCTACAAAACAAATAGAAGAAGATGGATTCCAGATTGTTTTCATAAATCTCTGATAAAATACTAACATTCTAAATGTTATCTTGAAAATCACTTTTGAGCTTAGCCCACAGGGATTGAAGTCAATCAAGTTTAGCAGCGGCTTGGACTTTTTTCGGATCAAAAGTCTGGAGAGCCAGATTGGTAACTTGAAGTTAAGAGGCTGCGATAGTACCCTTGTTTTGCAGCTCAGCAACTTTGTCAGTATAAAGCTTCTTTTCGGCTTGAGTATTGAGGAGATCTTGAAGAAGGCGGGCCTCTTCTTCTTCCAAGGCAATCAATCTGGGCTCGATGGCTTCATATTCGGCTCGAACTAGAGAGACTTCCCGAATGTTTAACTTCTTTTGTTCACAAAGTTGGTCGGTGTCATGAACAAATTTGGTGAAAAAAGGAATTGAACTGGCCATTTCAATAAGGCTGGAGCGAATGGTGGGGATCAATGCCGTCAATCCGGGCCCGAGATCAAAGCAGCTCTGGAGATCGGCAAGAAGCTTTAGGAAATCATCGAGGATTGTTGGGAAGCTGAAGAGGTCGGTGCTAAAAATCTCCGTAATACGCGGTTTGAGGGTAGCAAAGCACAAACCCGAACTTGAGCTCGAAGTTGTAGAAACACTTGCAATAAGGGCAGAGTTACCATGACCCAGATTATCGAAAAAACTCCAGAAAGCTGAGATTGGAGTTAGAATAGGCTAAAGTGAAGCCTGAAAAGGAAACAAGTTGTCAAAATTCGGACGAATTAGTTGGCCTTCTCAAAAGGCTTAAATAAATCACGTAAATTCGGCTAACAAATGAAAGCCGAAATTGCAGTATGTAAAATACAAATGGCCGAAGTTTGTTGAAAAGAGAGGGAGGTTACCATTTGAAGCGATGTCGGGGATACGGAAGAGCCTGGATTTGACGAGCTTGTCATCGTGGTGAGGTTAATCGACAATTTAGAAGAGGAGGCAGTGACGTCCTGCTAAGATTTTTTTTTTTTTAGAATTATGAAACAGTGGGACGAGTTTAATTGAGCATAAAATTTAAGCAGAAGAAATTACCGGGAGGATGTGAGTCTCAGTAGTCGCAACCAATTTAGAGGGAGAAGGAACTTCTGTTCGAAGGTCACCCGAACTAATAGAAAAGTCTTCAACCGAGTCAGGCATGGGCATGGGGTCGAAGCCGACTCTGGATGGAGACGTTTGAAAATTTTCATTTTTTGCTTCGACGGCAAACATATTAGAATACTCGAGAAATTGGTCAGAAGAAGATGTTGAGTTCGCCGAGTCCTAAAAAGGGAATATGTGTATAAGAGCAGTAGATGAGAAAATAAAGGGTGCTTCATAAATAAATATATATACCTCATGAGTTTGAGCTATTTTTGAGGAGCTTCTAAGCAGCCGAGAACTGGAGGGAATGGTATCTCGAGGCCGTTTGTGTTTCGGTTTCGGCGTTCCAGGAATTTTTTGTTTGGACTAAAGTAAATATCAAAACTGAGAGTTTAGGATTGAAGTATAAAATAAAGAAGCAGGATTGGAGAGATTTATTTTTATACCTTGGGAGACATGATGAGCAAAGCTTTCGAGCGATCATCAGACGAGTCGTCAGAAAGTTTATCGACGCCATCAAGATCAATGATTTCTTAAGAGGTCTTGGTTTGAAAACTGGCCAAGAGGCGTGTAGAGCGACGACGAGTAGAAGTGGGAATCACTAGGGTGGAACAATGGTGAGTTGTAGTCGGAGCCACAGGTGAGGAGGCTGTCAAAACCGGCAAGTCGATGTTTGGTACCTGCCGAAAGATGTTAGTCAAAAATTTAAATTTTTATATATAAAAAGAGGGATTGAAGAAAGTCGATAGGAATAAATTTACCAGAGGTTGGCAACTCCGGGCAATGTACATTTCCCACCAAGAGATGAAGTGAGAGGATGAAGAAGGGAAGGATTGCGAGAACTGTGAAAATTTTGCCTTGGCCTCTTGGAAAAGTCGTGTAACCGCCAATACTTGTTCTTTTGCATCAAAGATCACACGCTTTTCAAAATGTTTGTTAGAGGTAAAAGAAGGTGGAATTGGTACCAATTGCACAAAACCAAATTGACGAGCCCATTGAATTGGGTTGTAATGCTCAACACCGGAACGACGATGTTTGGCATCAATTTTTGCTAAACCAAAGTGAAGATCACGGACAATTAAGCAATGGGCCCAACAATCCCAAAAGGCATCATACTCTTCGAGGGAAGAGGAAATAGTGGGTGTTTTGAGCCATTCGGGGCATTGGTCACAATTCAAAAATGGCATCCATTGCGCAAAGGGATGTTTTTGACATGATGAGTAAAAGAAAGAAAAACAGTCCTGGGGTGAATGATTTTTGGGAGCAGCAGTAGCGTATGCAAAGGAGGTTAAGGGGAAGTCGGGATCATGTTCAATTGATAGACTTAGCTCAGGAAAATAAATTTGCAACCACATTTGAAATAATCATATTGGACCCCCGAAGTGAGTAAATGATGAAAAAATTAGATCATTGAGGCCGCGATAAGTATAAGCAAGCACAAAAGGAGCAAGAGCCATCTTGCGGCCTTGAGATAATGCAACAGCTAAGGGGATTAAGTCTTTCGTTACCTGAATGGCAGGGACGCACAGCAGGCATCACGTTTGTCGTAGAAGGAGAAAGGCGACGTGTTCAGATTCATGAACGGCCCCAGTTTTCTTTTGAGAATCGATAAAACTGAAGTAGGTCGCCCCTGCTAATTTGGCACCCACGGTTTTATCGAAGTAGAACGAAGAAGAGGATTCAGAATCAAGAATGAGGCAGTTGATTTCCTCGCCTGCAGTGGGAAGGCCGGTAAGATAACATACGTCCCGAAGAGTCGGAGAAATCATCCCACATTCAAGATGAAGAGAATTCGTTGTGGGCGACCACATCGTAATTGCCGAACCGATTAGGTTTTTGTCTGGTTCAGAAGACATGGTGAGCTTGCTCAATTGAATGGCGTCGAAGATATCTTGGGTACGCCATTGATGCTAAAAAATTAGAGTTAGTCGGTTGACCCATTCTTGTCATATTTTCCAAGGTTGTTGCCAATTTCGTAAGTTGAAGCTAGGAGGGTTTCGGACAGGCAAAGAGTCTATTAGTTTGAGAAATGGGAGTTGTTTCTCGGCCATTGGGTAGAGATGATCCAATTCGGCCGGGAAGGAGCTTGTAAAGGCCGGCCCTATACCGGTAGCACCATTGAGAGATATGAAGGTTGAAAATTTTGTATTGTCCAGATGGGATAAGGAAATTCGGACAAGGGTGTTGTGAGAATGGACCTCCAGTTCAGGGGTTTCGTAGAATTGAACGATTTTAGGAGCCATGGGCGAAGAGATGAGTTAGGGTTTGATCGCAAAAGGGGAAATGAAATTGGGGTTTCGGTTTGATGGTTTGAAGAGTATTGAAGATATAGGGTTATGTATATACGTATATATGAGTATATATGTATATATATAGCTGGTTTGTGGTGCAATTCGAAAACATTTTGAAGAGGGTTTGAGAGGAGACGTTTGGTTTCGATTGGAGAAGAAGGAGTGATATAGATATATGTTTGTGTATATATATGTATGTATATGCGAATGTATGTATATGATAAGAGATGAATGATGAGAATGGGTAATGGAAAAGTGATGGTAGTAGTTAGTGAGTGGGTCCTAAAAACGAGGGGGAAATGGAGAAGTCTCAGTTAAGCTTCGTTTGGTTGTTTCAGTGGTGGAAAGAAATAACTATATTGACATCAATTCAAGCGCGCGGAAATAATTTCAACTGCCATAATTTGAAAATATGTTGTTAAAATTAGGGGGCAAATGTTGACACCACTTTTGAGCCAATGTAGGAAAGAGCAAGGAGCTATGATGGAGCCAAAATTTGGAATTCAAGACCGAATCTGAACCAGAAATATATGAGAAAATGGGCCGAGAAGTAAAGAAAAGCATGGGCCAGGTGTTGTTTCAGTTGGACTGAAAATGTGATTTTTGTTAAATAATGGTGAACCGGAGAAAGAAGCTTAAAGTTTGAAATGGACTTGTTAATCAAGTTTGGCCGATCAGGACAAGAAAATCATGAAGAGTTTGGGGACTACTGTTTGGATTGCATTATAAGTCTATGAAAATAGTTTGATAGGTTTAGAATTAGGAATTTGTTATCTTTTATTTATTTATTCATTTAGTTTTAGTTTATCTTTAGGATAGTTTCATTATAAATAATGCACGTATACCTCTGTTACAGAGGTCCACGACCAATACAAAAATTTATCTTTTGCTTCAATAGCATCGTCTATTTTATTTATTTTATCAGTTCATTTACACTTTTGTCTTGCAATTTTCATTATTTTCATTCCAGTTTATCGTAGTTAATTTCTTGGTTACCAAAATTCCTCTTTATTGAGGCAAAAGAATCTTTACACACGAGTTTTGTTCTCTCTCGTGTATTTCGCCTGATTTGTAAAAATATGTTCAAAAAGAGACGATAAATTATTCGTCTTGAACCGTTTGAGCCACGTCATCGGTTCTGGCAAGCCCGTGATTTATGTAAAATATATTCGGCTTAATTCTTCGGCCGATTTATTTTTAGCGTGAACACAAACAAAAATAAAATAAGAGAAAAGGTAAACTTAGAATTCTAACTTGAATTTTTTTCCGATAAATTGCTAATTCGATAATGATAAGAGAGATCGACAACTCTTTTATATTCGTGATGGTCTCCCTTATCTCCTTCATTACTGATTCCCATCTCGCAATCAGTCATTACGCAATCATGTAAAATTAGGGTATGAACATCGTACTTATATAGAGAGCTGTTAGGGGTTGTACACGGATATGGGCTTTCTTTTTATTTCGTTAGCCCAAAAAATAATCATTATTGTTTAAACATGTATTGATATGAGCTTTTTTTCGGCTCAAAATATAATTGTTGTTTAACTCCTATTAAATTTTGAATCATAAAATATATCAGGTTTTTTTTTTCTTTTTTTTTTAATAGAATCATTGATTCATTATTTCTTAAACCTGAAACAACGAATCAATGAATAATAAAGGAAACATTGCAAAGGAAATGCAATTGAATATTAAGTGTGCTTTGAAATTCAATACAATTAAATTTAATATAGACTATTATATTTGAGTGGAATTAGTATTTTATAGTTCTTATTATTAAGAGATAAGTTTGAAAATTTATGCAGAAGATCATACAACATCTATCTCTTGATCACATATATAATTTTTATTGTTTTCTTAGTTTAATTTTCATTCAAACATCAAAATCAATTCCAAATACTTTTTCTAAACATAATTCAATACTTTTGAACTGCTAAAGTGAAAATCATTAAAACTTTCATAAATATTTGACATTTTAATTAATATTTTTTAAAAAACTTATAAATATACATTAAAACAATATGGCTAGCCATTTAAAAACTTCATAACCATTTTGTATTTTGTTTAATGTTCTAAAAATGTATAAATATTTCTAAATTCTCACAAGAGAGTAGGTTTGTAAACGATTTTGTGTACGCGAGCCGAGTCGAGTTTGGAGATGTTCGGGCTCTGCTCGGCTTATATCAGTAAAAGTTCGAGTTTGGCTTAGACGTGTAAGTTAAAACATGATATTTATGCCAAACATAATGCACAAATACGAAATAATTAAACCAGAATTTTAGAACTCTATCATGCTCACGATCTACCATTAAAGCAAAAATTAAAACGTAAATACCTCATAGCCATGATAATAGCAAACCTCTCTTTGATCCATGAATCTTCTTTGGTCCTTCAATCTAATTCATCATCATAGCAAAGCTTTATTTGATCCTGAAATATGCACATACGAAAAAATCCTAAAGGAAATTGGATTTCTCTCTCCTGACCTTTCTGCACACGTTAAACTATTATCATATTGTTTCTGTAAATGTACATAACTGATGGAATATATGCACTTTAATAGGTAGAGAGATGACCGGTTTCCTATTACAACAATAAGTCCACTCTCCATCAGAGTTGGACACAAAGTATGAGACTTTTCCCCTTATCGGATTATTTATTAACCAACAATTATCTCAACCGAATTTCTATGTCACTGTGCCACAACATAAATAAAATATAGAGTCCAAAATCATGTGGGACATAATTTTATCTTACATTCTCCCACTTGGACCATATGATTTTAAGTGGTCACTACAATAGTTATAAGTGCGCTTTAAATTATATTGAGTCCATAAATTGGTCACCATAAACATCATGACAAATAGACCACTAATGCGAGTCATGGCGGTTGTATGTCACTTAAGTTGACACAGTCCCTTCCATGAACCACAACATTAACAACCTACTTAACATGATATATAATTGGGAAATTATAATATAAGTCCAACACTAATGTCTTTTCCAAGACTATTTCTGTTATTATTTATTCATAATTATGCATGTACACTAATCAACAGGAATATCAGAAACACAATAATCGAGCTCAAAATGTCAAATGTTTAAACACATAAGCATCCATAAGAAAATAACATCAATCATTGACTACATTCAAAACTCATTATTTCAAATGATTCCTTAAATGTCTTGAATGGTGGTCCTTTCATTAACGAATTCGCAATCATAAGTTATTTGCTTATGTGTTTAGTAGACACTCTTGTTTCTGAACTTCTTCTTTAACGGTAAGGTAATTCAACTTAATGTTATTAACAGCCTTAATATACCTACCATTTTCATACAAGAAGATAATTGTGGCATAATCACAATAAATTTTCAACGACTTGAATACCGGAATTCCAAGTCCTGAAATAAAGTTCCGCAATAGTAAATCAAAATTTGTAGTCTCAAAGCATACTACACAATCATATTTCATAATAGACAAAACAATAATAATTGTTTTGTATTATCCATGATATTACTCCTTTAGCCAAAAAGAACAATAAAATTAAAATGAGGTTTTGGTCCACATTCACCAAAATCTTCATTTAAATAACCAATCACTTATAAATGATCAATTTTCATAAATGTGAGCATATATATAATCTTTCATCCCTTATAAAACATACAATAAAGAATATTTACATGTCATTATGGTCCAAATCATTCTTAGGGAATAAGATAATTAGGCTAAATATACCTATTGGAACAACATCAACTTCAAATATTTCACTACTAGCAAAAGAATATTGTCAACATATAAAATCATAATATAAACGTACTCCACTGACCTTCAGGTATATACACTAATCAATAGTGTGTTTTTTAAAACCTAAAGTAAGTAATAGTATCATTAAGCTTAAGATACCATAATTGGAAAGTTGTTTAAATTTATGTATTGACCTCTTAACCTTACAGACCATGTGTTACTTATCTTTCATGTGAAGCCTTTAATTTAATCCGAAGTCTCTAAACTCCCACTGAGAAATATTACATTTTACATTATGCAACTCTAAATCATAATGCGCTAATCATGTCATAATAATTCTTAAATAAACTTTCTTAAATACATGTGAGAAAGTTTCTATTATAATTAATGCTTGCTTTATGAGTGAAATATTTATCTACAAGTCTATCTTTATATCGTGTAATATTGCCATTAGAGTCACGTTTGGTCTTAAAGACCCATTTACACCCGAGTCGTTTATGTCTTTAAGGCAATTCAACGGATTTTCAGACTTCATTTAATTCCAACTCCCTATTCATAGCATCAATCCTTAATAGGAATTATTATCATTAATGATTTGTGAATATGAAACTGAACCCTTAGATATCCCTTATTTTATTAGTGACAACTTCATTATGAAGTTCTTGATCATTCAATTTTTCATCATTGTTAAACTGTTCAACAAACTGATGAACAATTATTTTTGTACAAGTCTTGGGTACTGGGATTTGTACCCTAACTTTTGAATGATCACATACCTACCACTCCCACTAATGTCACAATTTACAATGAATCTAACCTTACCGGTTTTCACAATCATCGTACAATGTTTAGGATAATAAAATCTATACCCTTTGGATTTATTTTTTTCTGGATAGGCAATAATGTACCCACAAACGTTTCTAAAATCCAATTTCTTTTATGTGGATTACTAGCTTCCACTGCATAATACTATAGAGGTGTCTTAAATAGGTTTCCTTCCTATACAGAGTTTGAAAGGGCATTTGAATCTGACTTACTAGAAATTCTATTTAATCCATACATAGTAGTTCTAAAAGCATACATCCACAATAACATAGGCAAAAAATAACATATTTAACATACTCATAAGCATTAACATAAGGATACGATTAAGTATTTTAACTGCATCATTCTATACTATTAAGGAAATTTAGCAATGAACTAAAACATATTTCACTTCTTCGTAAACCTTATAATATCCATCACCTTATCGTACATTACGAATTTTCACCTTCTATTTGTTTTCTTTTCAACTTCAGTTATAAAAATCTCAATAACATTAATTAGCAGAGACTTTCATGCAACAAGTAAATATAATCATAATGTGAAAACCAACGATAATGTTGACAAATATTTTTCTTGTAAATAAGGTAGAACATCAAAAGAAACATAAATGTTTGTACTAATAACATCAAAAGAAACATAAAAGTATTTTAACTGCATCATTCTATACTATTAAGGAAATTTAGCAATGAACTAAAACATGCTTCACTTCTTCGTAAACCTTATAATATCCATCACCTTATCGTACATTAAGAATTTTCACCTTCTATTTGTTTTCTTTTCAACTTCAGTTATAAAAATCTCAATACCATTAATTAGCAGAGACTTTCATGCAACAAGTAAATATAATCATAATGTGAAAACCAACGATAATGTTGACAAATATTTTTCTTGTAAATAAGGTAGAACATCAAAAGAAACATAAATGTTTGTACTAATAACATCAAAAGAAACATAAAAGTATTTTAACTGCATCATTCTATACTATTAAGGAAATTTAGCAATGAACTAAAACATGCTTCACTTCTTCGTAAACCTTATAATATCCATCACCTTATTGTACATTACGAATTTTCACCTTCTATTTGTTTTCTTTGCAACTTCAGTTATAAAAATCTCAATAACATTAATTAGCAAAGACTTTCATGCAACAAGTAGATATAATCATAATGTGAAAACCAACTATAATGTTGACAAATATTTTTCTTGTAAATAAGGTAGAACATCAAAAGAAACATAAATGTTTGTACTAATAATTTCAAGAAGCTCTAACATTCATGTGACAACTTTCTTAGTGCTCTGGTTTGCATACCCTAATGCAATCCAAAAGCACACTATAATCATTGAAAACTTAAGTACGGAATTTTCACTTGGTATATGACCATCTTTAATGCCACAAGTAACATAAATTACATTTATTAATAATATGATGCAAGACTGAATTTTTGTCAATAAGTAACTTCGATATATGTTTTGAACGAAATACTCATTAAAAAAAACTTAAGTAACATAAAAGGTCCAAAACAAATATATATTTAATTTTTTTCACAAGAAATTCTTATTTCAATTTGTGCTTTAGGTCGTAAAATATTCTTGCATCACATTAAAAAATAAAAATTTATACTTTAGTCAATCTATAAAGTAATAGAAGGAATATCATTACATTTTATTTAAAACACACATAAATAAACACAAAAGACTTTAATTATTTTTTTTTTATTTTTTTTTTTTCAAAACTATTATTTTGTTCCTTCAATCATTCTGATAATGTCTAACACATAAATGACACTTATCATATTTCTTTTAATTAGATTGAACAAACTCCTTTATTTTTGGGTAATGTTTCATTAATGCCATTTTAGAGGCTTTTTCCCCAAAATCTTTCTAGCTTCGTGAGTAATGAGATAAATTATTATCTTGCCACTTAAATCTTACCTCTAATACTTAAATCAAACATACTGGTCAATCAATTCACATGACACTTGTACTTAATAGTGGTGCAGTGAATTTAGATGACTCATTATGAGTAGATTTTAAATTGAGAATACATTGAACAAGAATATCTCATTCACAGTTATACATAAAAGTCTCAATTTTGGAAGAAGAATAATTATCTTAAATGAACATGATCATACACCATAAAATACAATCATGAATAGTAGTGATAAAGTCAACAATCAGTTTATTTTTAAAATAAACTTTCTTTTATACCTTTCAAATATTCAATAGCACAAATACTTTCAAATTTATTTGCATAAACATAACGTTTAATCTGTTCAAAACTTGAAGTATTAGATTAAATGTAATACACTGTAATTGAAATAAACTTACTCATTTATGATAAGTTAGTTCTATTAGAATCGAAACAGATTTAACATGCAAATTAAGGGATACATAAGACACTCATAACAGAAAATGCTCAGAACATTAGTACTTTGAGTTAACAACACGTATGTTAACATAAGTACATAAATACAATGTATGACTATAGTCCTACTTTGGTAGTAACCATAAAATACAAATAATAATGCTTATATGTATTTACATACATACTTTATTGGGTGATGTAATAATTAATCAAACTAAGCAAGTTATCTTTGGATATCATTTACCTAGCCAATTAAAAACACACTCAACCCCTTTAATTCTTATTTAATCACTCAAAATAACCTCTTTGGAGAATTATTTCTCATGATTGAATCAACTCAATACTCATGAATTACAAATTAAATTATAAGCATCATAAGTCATGAGGTATTGCAATTATGAGTCCTACTAAATTAAATATTCATATGTTCGGTCAGGCCATTGGCAACTAACAAACCCTATAACATGAATTTTAATTTAGATAGTGACTTAATAGTCAATAAGTAGCCCATTTAATATTATGTCATATTAAATTGAATATTCATTATTATGGTAAGGCTACTTTGGCAGCACAAATAATATGAATATCAATTTAGGTACCAACTAATTAATCCATAAATGCAATTATGCATCCAATTAAAATTAATATTCATTGATTCTGGTTAGGCCACTTTGGTGGCTAACTAACCCTTTAATATGAATATTAAATTAGATAAGAATTAATTAAATAATGATTAATTGATTTAACTTTATGTCCTAATAAATTTTATATTCATTCATTCGGTTAGGTCACTTTGGAGGCAAACTAACCCTATAATATGAATATTAATTTATGTAATGACTAATCAATCAATTATTAACATCTTAGTCATTATGCATACACACTTAAAATAAAATTTTCATAATTGAACCAATAAAATTGATTCTCCATCATGTATGATGGTATGGGCACAACAATAATACTTATTGTATATCTCAACCAAGGTTAAATTTCTAGATTGTTACATAATTCTAGAAATTCGTATTTAAACCTCAATTTACATTAAACTTTCTAAAATTCATATCTCACAATCTGTTCATCCAAAAATACAAATTATATAAGCACGAAAAGTTTATGAAATGAGAATTTCAGTAATATAATTTTCATGCAATAAAAACCTAGTATTGAGAGAGAAATTGTCAAAGTATCGACATTAAGAGATACGAGCTTTTAAACATAATAAGCACATTTTTCTATAATAAATAGATTTATGTATTTAAAGAGTGCTTTGATCCTTTATGGGATTAATTACCCAACCGTGATTGTAAATCGGTAATATTGCATCAGAAACTGTGTAAGAGTTTTAAACTTTAATTTCTAAAAATAGAAAACATTATCGTGAAGTGGGACATGATGGCTCCAATTAAAAGTTGTCATGGCCTAAATTAATAGCCACTGTAACGTTAAGCACAAAGAGACCCAACACATAAACATGTCACTTCATTAGTTTTTTTTTTTTTTTTTTTCATTTATTTATTTTTTTTCATTCATAATATCTCTTTTAAGTTAATATAATATGTATCAACTATCACAAAAAGTAACAATCTCATTTCTATATGCACATAAGCCAAGAACGAAAAGTTATGTACTACAACAGTCAGGATATAACATACAATATACATAAATATTGATTGTAAACAGTTGCGTTATATTTTGCACGAAAGCCGAGCAAACATATCTCAGCACACAACCCAGAATATAATTCATGTAAGCGTACGATCGTCATCCATATATATATATACATATGTATATATACACGATCACTCTCTGTTATATCAAATTTTCAGAAATCGTCACTAACATATTGTACCCTAATATTGTATCTGATGCATACGGAAATCACTTATAGGGTACACAAATTTAAAAGACTCAAAATTGCATATTACCATAACAACATCAACTTTACGGATTAATGAAATATGACAAGTTCTTAACCAGTGATTTGAAACCACATTTAAGTTAAAATATGATATTTATGCCAAACATAATGCACAAATATAAAATGATTAAACCAGAATTTTATAACTCTATCATGTTCACGATCTACCATTAAAGCAAAAAATAAACTTAAATACCTCATATCCATGATAATAGCAAACCTCTCTTTGATCCATGAATCTTCTTTGGTCCTTCAATCTAATCCATCATCATAGCAAAGCTTTATTTGATCCTGAAATACGCATATACGAAAAAATCCTAAAGGAAACACCGATGGAATATATGCACTTTAATAGGTAGAGAGAGAACCGGTTTCCTATTACAACAATAAGTCCACTCTCCATCAGAGTTGGACACAAAGTAGGAGACTTTTCCCCTTATCAGATTATTTATTAACCAACAATTATCTCAATCTAATTTTTATCTCACTGTGCCACAAAATAAATAAAATATAGAGTCCAAAATCATGTGGGACATAATTTTATCTTACAAGACGAGCCCAACTTACCCCAGTTCGAATATAGTTCTGGAGCTTGTATGATAATTGCATTACTGCCACAAATAAACATACAAAGATATATATCTATATATACATCCATACATATAAATATACACATATATATATACACTCATACCTAGAGATACATACATATCCAAAAAAATAATCATGAGTTGAAGATAAATCGATTTGATAAAAGATAGCTGACTCAGCGGCAAATAAACCGACTTGTTTGTGGCGGGGAAGGATGGTGGAGAAGACCTGAATCCGATGTTGATATAAGGCGTTTAGTGAGGAACACACGAGGATGAATTTGAATTAGAAATTGAACAATGCATGATATGTGCCATTTGCAATATGCCAACAGCAACTTAACTAAAATGATGAGTTTGTGTGTGCTTGTTATTTTCCATTGTCCTTGTTAAGACAACAATAGAGAATACAATTTAATTTTGGTGTTGAAATACTATAAAAAGAAGTCTAATAATGTAAAAGCTCAATTAAAAATGGTGCAAGTGTAATTAGAGACGAAACGCAATTTTTTTCTTCACAATTAATATATATGCATAATTATATATGACACTAATTAATTAACATAGAATAATGAGTATATGAAAAGTACATGGCATGCCATTTGGACAGTTTTGCAGAAGTGTCTCAAATTGTGGCCGGGCTAGATATTTGGACTAACAAGGCTTGATTGCTGACTTGTGTAGTAGTTTTGCTCTTTACCAGGCAACAAGGGGTCATTGGGTTATTGCAATTAAACAAGGGTTGTATACTTCAATGGCATAATCTGTTGTAGTTTGAGACCAATTGTGAGGTTGTTGACGGTAAAGGTGGTAACTCGCGACAAGTTTAATCCGCGATGATTTATCTGGGATATGGCCCAAGGTTCGGTATATTTGGGAGAACCGGCCCAAGTAAAAGATTAATTGGGAGATTGACTCATATAATTGATTACTTGGGAAAATAGCCCAAATAAGGTTCCACGCGAGAACTTGCATTATACAGAGGGAGGTATGAGAGGCTGATGTGTTTTATAGCTCACATCAGAAACTCATAACCCTATATGTTGCTCGCGTAGCGAGTACTATTCGGAATCTACGGGAAATGCTTGGGATGAGTAAATAGTGGGTCGCGACCTTATTTACACCATCCTAAACAAAAGTACCTTAGAGAGGCCGATAGTATTCAGGGTCATGACTAAGGTATGCATGATTGGTCATGACCCAGCAAAGCTATAACAACATCCTTGGCTAAGGATAAATCAGATTCGCGATGAAACAGGCGCGGATCACAGGTCATGGGGTACAGTATGATCCGCGCATAGGATTACGCGAATCCGTTTCGCAAAGTCAAGGGCGCGAGATGATACTGTGCATGATATTTATAGCGCGAATTGATACGCAGGAACCATGTTGCGAAACAGGTGCTGACGTGGCAATACTAAATCCGCGAGTACTACTCGACTCTCGCTTCTATAAATAGAAGTGTGAGAGTTCCCTTCAAGGAGGCCTTTTGGAAAAGGGACTATGAGAGAGAAATTCCTAGAGAGAGAAAGTACTTTTCAATCATTTGTACTTGCTATCTTTTCTTCCATTTTTTTTCAATTTCTCTGTAAAGAAGAATCAAAAAGCAATAAAAGCATTATTACCGTTATCTGGTTGACGAACTTGTGTAGAAACTATATTCGCATCACTCAAGCAATCCGAACCCCTACATTAAAGACGACTCCGCTGGGGAGAAGATGTCTTCTATGCAAGTTGAGCCTCGTCAGACTCACCGGAGAGGTCGTCCACCGACTCGGCACACTGAGCAAACCGAAGAGGAAACAGCTGCACAAACACAAGGAGGTGCACCAGTCCCACCAACGCGAAGACAGCGTCGTTGCGCAAATGCTGGTGCGGATCAGGTTGAAACTCCTCCGCTGACAGAACCAGTACAGAATTCAGCAGAATTACCATCAGCTCTACTACAAACACTTCTCAGCATCCAAGAGACGCAAAAGGCTATACTTCATTTCATGGAGGCCTCGCGCGTTTCAGCACCAAATCTTGAATCAACACGGATGGATAATCAAGCCATGCCAGAATCATCAGCACATGAGTTTTTTCGAGAGGCACCACAGACGCGACCAGAGACACAGGAGAAAGAGTCATATATCACCAAGGAGCAGCTGCAGGCTATCTTGAACGAGAAGTCTGAAATAGAGGAAGTGGAAATTGCCCCACTATACCATCCCAACATTATGGCTTTGCCTTATTCGGAGGATTATGGAACACCAAGCTTCCATCAATTTGATGGCAAGAAGGGAAATGCAAGAGAGCGTATATCCAGGTTCGCGGATGCCATGGGACCCCACAGGAACAACGAGTATTTGAAACTTAGAGAATTCTCCAAGTCTCTAACTGGAACTGCATACACATGGTATAATGGTCTCGCTCCAACTTCAGTGTCCAGTTGGACAGATATGGTGCTCAAATTCTACACCAAGTTCTTCCAGGCAGACGAAGAAGTCTCGATGATGTCACTTACAAGGCAAAGACAGCGCTTTAGGGAAGAAGCAACGATCTATGTCAGAAGATTTCGCGAGGCTGCTCTGCAATGCCATGAGCCAATTTCCGAACTGCAACTGATCAAAATTTGTATAGAAGGAATGCTGCGGGAATACAGAGTGCATTTGGTCAATCACGAGTTCAAGACTTTTTCTGCTCTTGTTGATAATGCCCGAAGATTGGGAGAAGTTTTGACTCCCCCGACATGACAAAATATCAGTACTAGGCGGGTGCCAATGGTAGCAGCAGCGCAAAACGAAAGGCCCAGAGAAGAACATGCCAGGAGATCTGAACCACCTCCTTTACCCTTCAGTGAAAAAGAGGCAGTTGCTTTACTGAATCAATGGATCGCAGATCAGGTAATATCGTTACCTCCAGTGCAAAGAGTGCTGCAAAGAGAGGAAAGGATGAAAAACAACTATTGTCCCTATCACAGGACTGTGCGGCATTCCCTGATAAGCTGTTGGGCGTTTCGCGGATTAGTACACCGGAAAATAGCATCAGGAGACTTGGAAGTGGCGAAGAATGTAGTTCATGAACCTTTCCCTGCACATGTGGCTGTGGTGACCACCAGAGACGATACTGAGGATATGGCCAATACCGCCAAGTATGAATGCCCGCCAGTGCGTGAAGCCAAGGAGAATGCTAAAATAGACGTCTTCTTCAATGAACTCCCAATACAGGAACATGTGAAGGAATTCTTGAAGAAACAAACAGTTGCCGCACTCAATCATACTATTGTGATTCCGCAACATGAGAAAGCCTCCAGTAAAATCACATTTTTAGAAGCAGACAGACAAGTGCCTTTCCTCCACAATTGGCCCTTGTATGTACCAGCCACTGTAAATGGTCGGGAGATGAAACGAGCATTCTTGGATGGGGGAGCATCAGTCAATTTGATCCCACTAACCACTTTGCGAATGATCAACTTTCCTGAAAGCAAGATCGTGAATCATACTATTGCAGTTACTGATTTTAATGGAGACCAGCAGACCACTATGGGATTCGCGACATTGGACCTCAAAATTGGGAAGATCAAGGGGCCCACCAAATTTCATGTCATCAAAGGGGAACCCTCATATCAATTGTTGCTGGGCAGACCGTGGCTCCATGCATATGGCGTAGTGTCGTCATCCTATCATCAAGTGATGAAAGCCAATTGGGGAGAAGGAATAATGACTGTAAAGGCATCTAAGAGCCCTTTCTGTGCATCAGAGGCCCATTTTGCAGATGCGGTCTATTTCTCAGAGTACAGCGAGGAGGATGGACCCGACATTTTTGCTACACCATTACCAGAATGGAATGAACTGGAAGATGGAGGTTTAGCTAAACGGAAGCTCAAAGAGGTGAGTTGGTCACGGGTCAAAATGCCCGATGGACGAGTAGTGTACAAATTATGACGGGATTGGGGGTTAGAAGCTTGCATAGTTGGCGCTGACCCCGGGACAGATGAGGCTATGCAAAGAAAACTTGACACTAATCCTGAGGTACTGAAAGTAAATCCGCGACCAGAACATGGTTTGTGTGAAGTGGACATAGGCGACGGCACGGATCCGCGACCTACCTTCATAAGCAGTACGCTGCCTGAAGATATTAAGAATGCTCTGGTAGAATTGCTCAAAGAGTTTCGAGATGTCTTTGCTTGGGACTATAATCAAATGTCGGGACTCAATGCTGGATTGGTAAGCCACCATCTTCATGTGCATCCCGCATCAGAATCAAAGAAACAAAAGCAACGAGTATTTCATCCCGACTTGGAGATACAAATTAAGGCAGAGGTGGAAAAGTTGCTGAAAGCAGGGTTCATCAAACCAACCCAACATCCAACCTGGCTCGCAAACATTGTGCCTGTAAAGAAGAAGACTGGGCAGATACGCGTATGTATAGATTATCGTGATCTCAATAAGGCATGCCCTAAAGATGATTTCCCTCTACCCAACATTGACACCATGGTGGATGCATTTTCGGGACACGCAATTTTCTCATTAATGGATGGATTCAGTGGGTATAACCAGATTAAGATGGCGCTGGAAGATGCTGAGAATACTGCTTTTCGCACCCCATGGGGAATTTCCATTATACAGTCATGCCATTTGGGCTTAAAAATGTCGGGGCTACGTATCAACGCGCCATGACAGCCATATTCCATGACTTGATGCATAAAACTGTGGAGGATTATGTTGATGATTTGGTGGTAAAATCCAGAATCGTGCGAGATCATGTGGGTGATTTGCGAAAAGTACTGCAACGATGTCGGGAGTATAATTTGAAGATGAATCCCCTCAAATGTGCCTTTGGAGTACCAGAAGGAAATTTCTTGGGATGTTTCGTACATCGGCATGGCATCGATATGGACCCAATAAAGGCTAAGGCAGTATTAGAAATGGCTCCACCCGCAACTCGCAAAATGTTGAAAACTTTTATGGGGAAGATATCTTATCTGAGGAGGTTTATCCCGGCACTGGCAGAAGTAACTCACCCACTTATGCCTTTGTTGAAATAAAAATCTGTATATAACTAGGGAGAAGAACAACAAGAGGCTTTTGAGAAAATCAAAAAGATTTTGGCATCACCAAAAACAATGGTAGCGCCCAAGTCAGGAAAACCATTGATAATGTATCTCACTTCCACCAATAAATCCGCAGGAGCTCTGTTGGCCCAAGAACATGAAGGGGAAGAAAAACCTGTTTACTATATCAGTCGGGTACTCAAAGGACCAGAGTCATGGTACACATCTTTGGAAAAGCACTGTCTCGCTTTAGTATTCGCAGCCCAGAAATTCAGACATTATTTACTGGCACATCCATTAGAGCTAATCATTAAAAGTGACCCCATACAGTATCTGCTCACGAAGCCCATACTCAGTGGAAGAACTGCTCGGTGGTTATTAGCACTATCTGAATATGAGATCACATGCTCTAGACCGAAAGTAGTAAAAAGTCAGGCCTTGTCGGATTTGCTAGCTTTATTTCCTAGGGGAGCTGAGCCTAAGGTGGAGGAGATAGGAGTGGCAAGTGCGGCACAGAGCGCGGAATTCAATTTAGAGTTCGATGGTTCATCCACAGAAGAAGGAGGTGGAGCTGGTTTTGTACTGAGGAATGAAGAAACAAAAGAGGAATTAGTCATGGCCTACAAGCTTGACTTTGCTTGTACCAACAACATTGCCGAGTATGAAGGATTGGCGCTGGGGTTGATGGTGGCTCAGCAGTTGGGGGCAAAAATACTTCATGTTAAAGGAGATTCCAAGTTGGTCATTAAGTAGATTAGAGAGGAGTATGCCGTCAAGGAACCTCATCTGGTGTCCTACAGAACCCTTATCCGTTGGATGATAGAAGGTTTTTGAGACTGTGAGTTTTTAGCACGAGCTGCGAGAAGGTAACCGACGATCCGATGCATTGGCCACATTGGGCTCGCGACTACATTTCAATGGATCAGGGTCTTCTGTGCAAGTAGTGCGAAGAACCAACTCCGTAATCAATAACGAGAGAAAATCAGAAGTATATGAAGAGTATGATTGGAGAGCACAAATAGTACAAGCTCTACTAAAAAATGATAACAATGCCCTAAGACGAGAGTACCAGATCATAAAAGGCGTGTTATATTATAGAGCGGCTAGAGGTATTCTAGCCAGATGTGTGGCAATAAATGAAATAGGAGAACTGCTACGGAAGGCTCACAAGAAAATATGTGGACAAGCAGATGTTAGTCTCTATCGAATTCTGCAGCGAGAAGGTTTCTTTTGGTCAAGTATGAAGGATGATGCAGTGAAGTTACAAAGTAGTTGTCAGAACTGTAATGCATATCCATCTGCGAGCGAGGGTAATGTAGCAGACATGATAGACTGGCGGGACAAATATGTGCATTACTTGAAAGAAGGGATTTTGCCTGAAAAAGATCAACCGCGGTTCAGAAAATTGGCCTCGCGATTTGTCTTACAGGAGGGAAAATTGTTCCGAAAGAGCTTTGAAGGAAAACTGATGAAGTGTGTAAGTGAAGAAGAGGCAGGTGAAATATTGAAATAGGTCCATGTATTCGGTCATCAAGGCCCTAGAAAAATGTTTCAATAGATGCTATCATCTGGGTATTACTGGCCAACAATGGAAAGGGATTGCAGTGATTTTGTCAAGAAATGTCATGTGTGTCAGGTGCACGGGGATCTCATCCATGCTCCGGGAGCTTAATTGCACAGTTTAGCTACACCCTGGCCTTTCCATACTTGGGCACTAAACATAGTCGGGCCAATCACCCCACAAGCTCAGGGACATGTATGGATTTTAGTAGCAACTGAATTATTCACAAAATGGGTAGAGGCTATCCTGCTGTGACGGACGACAGCAGATAATGTAGTTCGATTCATAAAGGAAAATATCATTTGTCGATTTGGGATACCAAAAGTGATACTGATAGATAATGGGACACCTTTTGTCAATAGTAAGGTCGCGGATTTGTTGGGGAGATAGTCAATCATTCATCACAAGTCCACGCCTTACTATCTAAAAGGAAATGGACAGGCTGAAGCCTCTAACAAAGCGTTAATTCGAATCTTGTCCAGGCTGGTGCATGATAATCAAAAGAAATGGGTGGAGGATCTTCCAATAGCGCTATGGGCGCATCGAACTGCATATCGAAGTGCAACAAACATGACTCCTTATGCATTAGTCTACGGAGCAGAGGTTGTGCTACCAGCAGAATTAGAAGTGGCTGCTAAAATGTTGGCAGCTAAAAGTAACTTGGAAGACAGGCTACCGGAGATAGAAAAATTGGAGGAAATAAGAGCAGAAGTCTTTGCAAATCTGAAAGAGTACAATAAGAGGCAAGCAAAGAGCTACAACAAAAGGGTACGGTATGGATGGTTCAAGGAGGGGGACAGAGTGTTGAAAGTGGTACAGACAATCATGAGGGGGCAAAGGGTAAGAAAATTTGAGGCTAAGTGGGAAGGTCCGTATGTGATTGTAGGTGAGAGCAGCAGTGGATATTACAGAATGGAGCATGAAGTCACTCACGAGAAGGTTGGACCTCTGAATGTGAAATGGATTAAATTGTATCAGGCATAAAGGCATTACGGATTATGTTGTTATGAAAATATGTTTCAAATAAAGACAAAGTATCAAACAAAGCATCCCATGTGTATAAGCATGTCAAAATTACTATCACAATACAAGGATATACAGCAAAAATGTGGTTACAAGTAGAGGACAGCCTAAAAAAAAAAATCTCACCATCTCCTCTAAATATATATATATAATAATAATATAAAGGATAGGCTAGAAAAGGTTTCGAGTGATGGGATCTGACAACTTGAAACCCTCATGCTCCTCTAAGTAAAGACGGGCATGCTCAAGATGCTCAGCTGAAATCTGAAGATTCTTCTCATCCTCCTCAAGCAATGCTAACTGTCTGCGAGTCTCTGCGATCTCTGCCTGCTTTCTTTGAAGAGCATCGCGACCCCTCAGCTCGACAAGATGGTGGTCATAGAGTCTCTGAATGATAGCCAGACGGGTCTCCCACCAGGACATATCCATCCCTACCTTCTTCCAGTCCTTTATATGGGCATGACATCTCAGAAGGGTATCAGGGACGAGGTCCTGAATGACAGTCTCTGAAAGGGTCCTAAACACATCTGCAACAAGCTGGAGATGGACCGTCTGTAAAAGTGGCTCATGAACCTCCATATGAGCAAAAGTCTCTGGATGAGCTGCCTCTATCAGATCTAGCACTGGAATGTCACGCGGATAACAAAACCACTAACGCCAAGGTGTTGGCACTGAAGAAGCGGCATCATAGACAAGTACAATAGCAGGCATGCGCGAAGTAGATGCAGGGTCGCGAGTAGACTCAGGAGGGTCAGAGGTAGAGGTGCGAGTAGGCTCCCGAGAATCCGGTATAATGTCGCGAGATGGGGATGGAAATGCCTCTGTGTGTGCCACAACAGGAATGCCCTAAGGGAATATTGCCTGACCCTCAGAAATCCTCTGGACGTCATGGAATAGCTCATTAATCATCTCTTGAGTTTCGGAGTTTGTACCTAAAAAATGGGGAAAAAGCGCATGTTAAAATCACATTTTGACATTAAGAGTCAAATAGAAAGACAAATTGATAAAAGAAAATTACCTCCCTCACCTCCCTCAACCTCTGGGATAGGGGTGCCAAAAATGGATCTCTCAATGCTAGGATGGTCTGCGAAAGTGCAGCAACCTCGGATGCAAGATCACCATCAAGAGGCTGCAAATGCCTATCATCAAAATCTGGGTCCACTGCTCTATCATCAACAGTCTTTGGGGAAACAGGGATGGAAGGCATTTTGGGCGAGGCCTCGCGAGACGCTGTGGTATCCTCAACCTCGCGATCTGGGGATATCTCGTGATTAGCTTCAGGGGTTGAAGTCGCGGAAATAACACTATCACGGGAGATAGAGGAAGTATCATCATCCCTTTCTTCTTCGATAGTAAGCTGAGAGGACTTGCTGAATAACGAGTTGATGGTGAGATGGTCCTCGTCATCTGATGAAGCTGCAACAGAATGAAGGCCGCCTCCCGGAGAGGCTGGAGCACGTGGAGATAAAGTCTCGCGAGGACCTAAAACAAGGATAAATACGAAGTATTAAAAATAAAGAATCAGAAAAACTGGAAATAAGTATTTAGAGAAAGAGTTGGAAGCTTACTTTGGGAAAGAGCCGTCCTGGGTAAATCAGAAAGTATACTGGCGACTTCTGTCTCCTCTGCCTCATCTCCAGTCCTCATCTCCTCGACCACGCGAGCAACAGTGTCAAGTAATGATGAAGTTGCATCAGCCTTCTTTTTGTTGTTTAGCTTTTCCAAAGCAAGCCTGCGTTTTTCGGCCAGGGAGGCCTCTTCTGAGGTAAGGTCTGAAACACCAAGAGGTGGAATGATAGACGAAGATTTGTGTTTCTCACCAAAGGGGCCTCCTCTGAGCTAGGAGCATCTTCCGCTACAATAGTCTGTGAAACCTTGGAAAGCTTCCTTTTTCTCTTCGCAAGAGGAACACTATCCAGTACTGCTGCATCGGAAAGATTTTTAAGTCAATAGATAAGAGAACATGGTCCAATGAATCAGTAGAGGCGCTGGTAGTACCTGTAGCTTGGGCGTTGGAACGCTGTTGGAAGAACAAATAACAACATATGAAAATACATAATGCATCGAAGAAAAAGAGAAGTTAGGAATTTACCAGACGCCTCGCGATAGGCTCCTCGCGGAAGGTCTTCTCGCGGATAGGCTCCTCGCAATAGGTTGACTCGCGAGAGGAATCTCCTCGTGAAGAGACCGTTTGCGAGTCACTACCTTGGGTTTTTGAGGCTGTGAAGCCTGAGTATGCTGTTTTAGCGTTGATTTGGCCCTAACTTTGCGAAGCTTCAAAGAGGGCTCTGCAATGTAGACTGAAACTGGAATGGGGACAAGGGGAGTTTCGGACATGAAACGCTGGAACCTCGCCAATTTCTCTTTTCAAAACTCTCCATAGGCCACAGTCACTCCACCCCTACGAGTGTCGGGCTGAATAAAGATAACCGTGGAGAATATGCGAACACTCCTCTCAATGGATTCGCGAAATGCGATAAAGCACCTGTCAAAATTATCCTCGCGATATAGAGGAAGAGGAGGGGGAATGACCTGATCAAAGCCTGACTGTCTTGCTACACGCGAAGGGTTATAAGATATGATGGTATCGAAGGTTTCGCTGAAAATAGGAAGATGACATTTATGGGTAATGGATGAGAAAATAAGATGATCATCTACCGCTATGTCATATGAAATTATCTCCTCATTTGGGTAAAAGTCAGAAGAATAGAAACCCTCAAGAGGAGTGGCGTATGGACGCTAAGAAAATTCAGAAAAAGAGTCAATAAAGGAAGAAAGTATTTGGGAAGACGAGAGAGAAGTCCAGCGGGTAGCCCGCGATTTCAAAAGCATAGGAGGACTGGCTTCTAAGGTTTGGGGAGAAGAGGAAGCAGGAATGGGAGCATAATTGGGGAAACGCTCAAAAAGGAAAAGAGTAAGGAATGTACCTGAAATATGGGTACTAATCTCGTACCTACCCAAGGAACGGGCAAAGTCATTAGCAAGGGCATCTAGCTGAGAGTACAGGGTGCCAAGAAAGAGGGGCGCTAAGGCAATGCACACCCCTCGTGATAGCATGCCGGCCAGTAGGAACACCATGTGACTGGGGCCATCTTCTGGCTTGCCCTGAAAGATGTAACGATCGAGCCAGTATGTGAGGAAGCCAGCCAACTTTAAAGGGCCATTAAATTGAGGCCCAGCAGCAGACTCGCGATCTTCACCAGGAACTGGCTTTCGCGAAGAGTACTCGCGAAAGAAGTGGTGGCACCAAGAAGAATAGGACAGCTTCGGGCGACTGGATATGGCCTGCTCAGGAAGAAGTACACCCTTGTCAAACCAACTTCCTCGCTTGCAAGCGTACTTGCCACAATCGCGAATTTGGTTGAGGATCTTCTTATCCTCTGGCTCAACTAAGGGCGCCTTGATGGGGCGCGAGTCCATGACAGGGAGCTGAAATAGAACTACCACATCCTCCAAAGTGGGTGTGAACTCGCCCCAGGAAGCAATGAAGGTGTGGGAAAATGTGCTCCAGCGCGAAATCAAAGTAGTCAGTGCCTCCATGTCGCGACGGATATAGAAGTCCGAAAACAACTCTATGGACTCAAGAATGCCAACCTTGGCCAGGGTGGCGCGATGACGGTCCTGACTAAGAATGTGACTGGACCACATCTTCCAGTCATTGATGGGGGCAACATGTCCTTCATACTCAATAAAGGAAAATGACGCGTCACCCCTCTCAACAAGAAAGTGAGGAACATAAAGTGGGGGAATAAAAGCAGGTCCTGCTTCATTATCAGGATCAAGGGTAAGGGGTTGGCTCGAAATAGAAGGAGAAAGAAGGTCTGGCGCGGATGCCCAGAATGCATCTTGAGAGTCTAAGAATGGTGTTTTCTTCCACTCTGAAGCATCAGGTACAGAGGGAGCAACCCCAGAAGAAGGTGCAAGAAATTTTGGTGTAGTAGTCTTTGTCATGATAGAATAAAACTTGTGAATAAGCTTTGATAAAGAGAAAGGGGGTATGGGCGAAGAAGAAGTGGGGTATGAGAAACGGGTGCAAAATGAAAGGCTTGAAAAACGGTGCTCTAAGAAAAATATAAGTTGTGAGAGGTGAAAATGACATGAGAAAATATATAAAGGATTGGCGCGGAAACCGAAATGGCGCATTTAATGCACGAGGAAGGAGAAAGGTCGCATGCCCAATCGCATCAAAAATAGTCACGAATCCAAAAATATGAACAGTTTGAGGAAAACAAGAAAGATATGGGAAAAAGCGAAATATGTACATACACAAGGTTGGACGGAAAATAGATAAAATATAAGGGGACTGTCGCGGATTTGATCGAGGTTCGCAAGAAGTAGCAAACATACACCATCCGCAAAGGAAAAAGGAAAAACGGCATGGGGAAAGGCGACTTTCGAACAAAAATATAACGTATCATTATTCGCGAGTCACGGGTTATTGCACTTTAATACTTGGCTAAGTATCAAAGCGCAATAGGGAAAAAATGTAAAGGTGGTAACTCGCGACAAGTTTAATCCACGAGGATTTATCTGAGATATGGCCCAAGGTTTGGTATATTTGGGAGAACCGGCCCAAGTAAAAGATTAATTGGGAGATTGGCCCATATAATTGATTACTTGGGGAAATAGCCCAAATAAGGTTCCACGCGAGAGCTTGCATTATACAGAGGGAGGTATGAGAGGCTGATGTGTTTTATAGCTCGTATTAGAAACTCATAACCCTATATGCTGCTCGCGTAGCGAGTACTATTCGGAATCTACGGGAAATGCTTGGGATGAGTAAATAGTGGGTCGCGACCTTATTTACACCATCCTAAACAAAAGTACCTTAGAGAGGCCGATAGTATTCAGGGACATGACCAAGGCATGCATGATTGGTCATGACCCAGCAAAGCTATAACAGTATCCTTGGCTAAGGATAAATCAGATTCGCGATGAAACAGGCGCGGATCACAGGTCACAGGGTACAATATGATCCGCGCATAGGATTACGCGAATCCGTTTCGCGAAGTCAAGGACGAGAGATGATACTGTGCAGGATATTTATAGCGCGGATTGATAAGCAGGAACCATGTCGCGAAACAGGTGCTGACGTGGCAATACTAAATCCGCGAGTACTACTAGACTCTCGCGTCTATAAATAGAAGTGTGAGAGCTCCCTTCAAGGAGGACTTTTGGAAAAGGGACTAGGAGAGAGAAATTTCTAGAGAGAGAAAGTACTATTCAATCATTTGTACTTTTTATCTTTTCTTCCATTTTTCTTCAATTTCTCTGTAAAGAATAATCAAAAAGCAATAAAAGCATTATTACCGTTATCTGGCTGACGAACTTGCGTAGAAACTATCTTCACATCACTCAAGCAATCCGAACCCCTACATTGACCAGCAAAACACCAAAGATAACATTTTAGAGTGCAATTAGTAACCTTTGTCTCGCTATCAGTTTGGGAGTGATAAGCTAAACTGCGATATTGTTGTGTATCCTGCATAGTGAAAAAAGCTTCCCAAAAATTACTAAGGAAGGTAGAATCTCTATCGTTAACAACGGTGTGAGGCATGCCATTAAACCAAACAATGTCTCTGATAAACACATCAACAATACAAGTGGTAGTATAAGGATGAGATAGAACACTAAAATGAGCATATTTGGAGAAGCGATCCACAACCACAAAAATTATAGTCTTGTGAATCGAAGGAGGGAATCCTCGAACAAAATCCATTGATAAATTCAGCCACACGTCATTAGGAATCGGCAAGGGACAAAGAAGTCCAAGTGGCGAAATAGATCATGCCTTGTTGCGTTGTGTCAAAACTCTTATGCAAGCTACTTGATACATTGCAGATTCGAAGTGGTGATGTAATGATCATGAAAGTTGTCACTGTCGTGTATCTCTTCATTCGAGCTTGCCACCCTTTTTCCTGGATAGTTCTGCATGGGAATTAACAACCGACACTTCCCCTTGTCAGCCTACGAGTCCAATTCTGGGAATATTCGATAAAACATATATCCATACCCATATTTACAAAGAAGAAAAGAAAAAGAAAAAGAAAATAAAAAAGAATACAATGACCCATGATTGCACTCAATTCACCAATTAATTAATAATTTGAGCTAAATTAAATATAATTATCTAATTTAAGATAAGCTAAAGATAATTATCTAATTTAAGCTAAATTAAGGTGCAAGTTCTGACTAAACACTTTGCATTGATGTCCTTCCTATTTTATTAATTTATTTATCTTTCTTTAGAATAGCCCCAGGGAGGCAATGTTCTTAATAAAAGCTAAGACTTTATGATATAAAGGGAGTAGTAAAGTGTACATAAGCAACAAAAATATATAATAAACAATAAGAATAATGTTCTAAGGGGCATTTTGGATAATAAATAAAGAATAACATAATATGTGAGACACAAATGTTTAAAAACTAATGCAAGACCGTACAAGTATTGGAGTGCATTGAGCGAAATCAATAGGGGATGAAGGGGCAAAAAGAAATTAGTGGGGCAATTAGATAAAAAAATTATAACAAAGGGGGTTTTTGTAAAAATTGCACTTTATTATTATTTTGTTAAAAAAAATCCCCTACCTAATTACATTTCATACCATAAATTGATATTTTAATTACAATCCTGATGGACACAGCCTAAGCACCATCTGAATAAAATAACAACAGTATCAGAAACCCAAGTTTTTAAAATACTAAATTCAAACAAAAACAAAATAAGAGAAAAGATAAATTTAGAATCCTAACCTGATTTTTTTTCCGGTAAATTTCTAATTCAATAATGATAGAGATAAGCCAAATCTTTTATGTCGGTCTCGCTCATCTCCTTCATCTCACTATCAGTGATTGCACAGTCATGTGATAGGTACAAAAATTTTGGATATGAATATTGTAACTTATATTTTTTTTATTTGGTTAGGCCAAATATAATCGTATTATTGCGGAGTTATGTGATAGGTACAAAAATTTAGGGTATGAATATTGTAACTTATATAAAGAGGTGTTAGGGTTTTTATACTCACAAGAGGATATGGTTTTTTTTATTTCGTTAGCTCCAAATATAATCGTTATTGCTTTTTTTTCGTTTGACCCAAAATAAAATGATTGGTTTTAAAAGAAAAGATTTAACCTATTCATTTTTTCTCTTATTAAATTTTGTCTTATAAAATATATCAGTGTTTTTGTTTTGTTTTGTTTTGGTCTAATAAAGAGTCTAATTAAGAATAGGGGCATTGATTCATTGTTTCACAAGGAAACATTGCAAGAAATGGTGTTGTGTGGGATAATTGAGGATCAAGAGAATGTCGTATTGAAAGATAAAAAGAGCGTGAAGATTGTGAGAGCTAAGAAATGAAAATGAATATTAATTGTGCTTTTAAATTCGATACAATTAAATTCAATACAAATATATTATATTTGAGTGAAATTAGTATTGTTCAGTTCTTTATAGAGAAGATCGAACAATATCGCCAATTATCTAAAACCTTCATAAATATTTTATTTAATCTTTTAAAAAAACTTATAGATATACCTTAAAACAATATGGCAGCCATTTAAAACCTTTATAACTATTTTGTATTTTGTTTAATTTCTTAAAATGGATAAATATTTCTAAATTCTCACAAGAAAGTAGGGCCGTAAACGTGCCAAGTCGAGTTTGGAGATGTTTGGGCTTGACTCGGCTTATACCAGTAAGTGTTTGAGTTTGACTCGAACGAGCCCAACTTACCCTAGCTTGAGCTTGGCTCGAAATAATTTGTGCAAGCTTGAGCTCAGCTCCGGAGCTTGTTTAATAATCGTATTTGTCCCTTAAATAAACATGCAGAGATATATATCTATATATACAATCATACATATAAATATACACACAATTATATACACTCATACCTAAAGATACATGGATATCCAAAAAAATATTATGAGTTGAAGATAAATCGATTTAATAAAAGAGATTTGAGATCGGTGATGATCTTTTAAGCAACAAAAGAGAAAGAAGTTGAATATAATTTCTAAAAAAAAAAAGAAGAATGAAGATAATTTCTCAAAAAAATTAAAAATAAAGGATAAGAGGGTTGAAGATGACTAGCTATAAGTGCATGCGATAACCATATTTGAATGATTGTTTCCCCTTTCTTTTTGTACGGGTCGGATCATGGTGAGCTATCGCTACATAATTCTGTTGGATGAAACTTTTGACCGTTCTTATGTAAGTTGTTTAAGTTACATGGGTGGCACTCTAACCATCTAATTTCAAAAGGATTAATAATTGAAACACAAATATTTCCAGCTTCACATAATTAAACAAAGATTACAAGTAGAACAAATATGAGATTCAATCCCAACGGTCTGATTTTGTAAATTGATCTGCAATTATATTGATCAATGACACATCTATATTGATCAATATGACACATTTTTTGAATTACTTCCTCTGTCTCAAATTATAAGTTCTTTTTGGAGAATCCAACTTTTTGAGATGATGACTTTTATGGGTGTGATAGTTAATGAAAAATCAATTTTACCATTGGTCCGATCAAGTAATGTGATGTTTGTAGTTTAGATATTTTAAAACTGGAATGATTGAAGGGTAAATTGATCAAATAAAGTTGTAGTGAGTTTACTTATTTTAGAATGGATTAAATAGTGAATGTGGACACTTAAATTGGGACGGAGTGAGTAGTATTTTTTAAATTGGACTTATTAAGTTGAAATAATCAGTTGGGGAAATATTATTCGATTTTCTTTGCGAGATTATAATTGCACCACGTGTATTGAGTAACCAATTCATGGAACTAAACTTCAATTCTTTGGAAGAGCTAATTAAAGCATGTAGAATGGTTTTTATATTTGAACTTTCATTTTTATTTTGCAGAAACTTCAAAATCACTATCTTTATGATTTTAAAAACACTTCTGATTCTTATATTAATTAAATATAATTTCATACATGAGATATCATAAATTTTCTTTCTATTCATTATTTACTTCTTCATATTTACCATAAAATTACTAAATCGTGGTATAGAGATGGTGAGATAATATAATAATATCTAACTCACGTGATTTTACGTAATCAAATCATGTCACGTAAATAAGTCTGTTTTAATCATTTCATTTCATATTGTATAGAATTTTTTTCCGTAGTCATTGAGAAACTTTGCAATGTTAAAAGCCCTTCATCAAAAGTACCTTTGAACTCGATCGAACATTAAGAGCAAATGAAAGAACCACGTTATCATGTGGATTGAAACTCCCCAAATTTTAGTGCATATTAAACAACCGCTCATCATAGAATCCTCGTAATGAAATTATTACAAAACTTGGATTGAGTGGAAATCAGAATCTCACAAGTAATTGGCTGTTATGGTAATTTTTTATTTTTTGAAAGGTACAGATTGATTGTTTACATTAAAAGTATTGTTTTTACAAATATTCATTCAGAGAGTAACAACCGTGATAAAGGAACTTTTCTTGGGTTAAAAAGGATAATATCATTAGGTAGATAGAATCCTAAAGATTTAGAATACAACTAAAATTATATATAGTTTAAAATTTAAATTAGCTTGTTGTTGAGGTAGAATTTAATTATAGACATGTTTGAAATTAAAATATAATTTATCAAAAAAAAATTAATGGCTGAAACTTATTGCACTTTTAATAATAGTACTGCACTTCATAAAGAGATTCATCATGCATATTGTTTGGAATATCATTGTTTTCTGCCTTCTGGTTAAGTTCACTTCCTCGTTGGATTTGCTCAAGAATTGAAAAGTAACTACTAGTGGTCAAGTATGACTCCTCGGACATGACTGATATTTGTTCTGGTCACAGTTGTGATTGTGTTTTCTGTATATATAGGGAAAAGAGTGTTCCTGACTCAAGTGGGCATTCAACCACTTAGCAAGGCCATGACAAGCCTTGGCTAAGGCATGTGGGGAAGTTTGTCGGCATATTTTGACATGGTTCGGTGGCACGGTTGGTGATGATGGCTCGATGACACTGTGGGCAACATGCTGGAGCACGCATGGCTTGGGAAGGTATGCGTGCATACCCAATAGTGTGCCAACTTGCCTTTGGCAAAGTGATGCCTTATCTTGGTATGCCTTGATGTGCATATAATGCACTTGGTTTGGCAAGCCCTGTGCACACCAAACTTTGGCTAGGCTAACTTGCCCTTGGGGCAAGGTTGTGACACTAAAACAAGCAAAGGTTGGTACTGATAGGTTCTAGACATAGGCATGGGGCGGCATGCCTATGTGCCAAGGCATTCACAAGACCAAAACATGGCATGGCGCGGTGCATGCTAGCTGGTGAAGGCACTTGGGTCAAGCTCGGCAAGTTTATGTGCTCTCATGTGCACAAAGGCATGAGAGGGCTAAGATATAGATATTGGCTCAGAAAATGCAAGCATTGTGCACTGATGGCACATGCTTGACATAGAGATTGCTCATTTTGGTGCTACTTGGCTCAGACACTTGACCAATACAAGGCTGGTCAAGACAAGGGTTGGTTCAGACAAGGTAGTTGGTGCAGTTTTGGACACTCAACCGAATACAACCACCAAAGGGACATGTGGCATTACAGGATAATGCCAAGACATCCAGCAGTTGGGAGTGCAACTGCATTGTTAGTGTTGGTAGCCTTTGAATGGACCAACACTTGGCCTAGGTGGATGGGGCTGTCATCCATATAAATAAACAGCTTTTTCTGTATGCTTATATAGGCACATGTATGGCATTGTATATGATAGATTGATTCAGAGAGTGAGTGAATGTATGTTCTAAGTGTTATAGTGTGGCCTATGAGTGAGAGAAATCCTTGTACTATTTTGTATTAATAGTAAAAGGTTAGGGAACCATTAATTGTGGTTGCCTGTAAATTGTAGGTGTTGTTATTTATACTGCATTAAATATATAATTTTGTGTCTGTGGTGCAAACACTTAGTACAATGCCAAAGCACAAGTGTGGGAATGGCTGAACCAAGTCAGAATGTTGTTACTATGTCTAATTTGGTTCCATCATAGAGCCGAAATTTATGGTGAAAATTAACCATTGTGACACTAGCCATAGTAGCACATATATACGCAACTGTGCTTCCGGCATGAAATCACACATGCTCGGTGTAATGACCACCTTAACATCCAAACACGTACATCCAAAACATAGAAAGACTTTTCGGTCGACCCCTAATTACTTTAGGTAAAACACCTCAAGAAGAGTCGTCAATCCAGGGCGGACCCTAAAATCTCGAAAATATGTCAAGGCCTTAGGCGAGATCAAATGTGAGGCCCCTCATATGTATGGTTTCACATGCTTAAAATTATAAATGTAAAAAATTATTAGAAAAAAAAAAACTCCATCTTCGTATTGTCTTGAAAAATTACTGTAGTATGAGTGCGGAAGTCACGAGACCCCTAAGTGTAGTATGGTGAAAATTGTTGTTGTTGTGCGAGTGCGGTAGGCGCGAGAGCCCTAAGCGTAGTCTTTAAGAGTTGTGCAAGTTTGACAAGAATATTCTAGCCCTAATCAGAATAATGGTTTGATTTGGATTAATACTTTAGTTTCATTCGGTTGACGAATTGATTTTTTTTTTTTTAGTGTATTGTAATAGTAAGTGAAATATAAAATTTGGTGCCCTAAATTGTTAAATTGGATTACAATTTAGTAATAATTGGGCTTTTAAACAAATTAGTTTTCTTTTTGGACTTATAATAAAATAATATTTTTTCTATATATATATATATAAATTGAGGTCTTAAATTGTGTAATTACAATAGACATTGTTTTGAATTTGCCGACAAAACTAATTATTGTTTTAGGCCTATTAGGTTACCATTTTTTTTTCAAAATAAATACACATAAAAAAACAAAAAATTAAAATTTGGGGCCCTCCCTTGGGTGGGAGCCTAGGCGACCGCCTAGGTTGCCTTGCCCCAGGACTGGTTGTGCGTCAATCATGATAGGAGTGTGATGGGAGGAGAAGTTTGTACTGTCGTTGTGGACCTAAAGAAGCAGGTTCCAATCCTACTAGGTACAAATAATTCGTTAACGCCTTGCACGGGGTACTGTGGATTAGTCGAGGTGCGCGTAAACTGGCCCGGACACCAAGGTTATATAAAAAAAGTAACTACTTTATAAAGCTCTTTTTTTTATTGTGTCTCGTTACAAATAAAAATTTAGTGTATCTACTTTATATAATATGTAGTCTATCAGTTTTTTAGTCTAGAATATAATCGTTGTTTTTTTAAAAAAATAATAGAAAATGTTTTTACTTTTTTTATACCTGTTTTACACATTGGTTGATATTTAATTTGCCTATGTAACTTTTTAGTTAAATTATCAAATTTCGAATACCATATTTTATTCCACCATAAAAGACACAGTTAATTCTTCTTCACCCACCTACTAACTTAAATGACAAAATTAATTCATCTTCAATTAGCAAATTTGGAATACCGTGTTCTATTCCACTATAAATCATCTTCAACAACTTACCACCAAAAATAACACAATTAATTCTTTTTCACCAACCTACCAAATTTGGAATACCGTGTTCTATTCCATCATAAATGACACAGTTAATTCTTCTTCACCAATCTACCATATAAATGCCAAATGCGTGCCCTAGCAAAAGTTGAAAATCCTGAGACCATGCAAAATGGTGCCTAATTAATCCCTGCAGTTATAACAGATCTATTAAACATTGAATATAATGAAACTGAGAAAAATAGAAATAGTAAAGCAACATGGAAAGTGTGAAAAATCACACAACTCTAGTAGATGGGCCCAGTGCCCACATCTGTACAACTCAATATAGCTTTACAAAGTCAAATGCGTGCCCGAACAAAAGTTGGACAATTCCCAATATGAACCTCATTTTCTCTTTAGAAGAAAAACAAAGGATATTTGAGCATTTGATAGTCAATCCGGTGGTCATGGACTTACCACAACCAGAAAATTGAATATAAACACTAAACCACTATATTCAAAGTAAAAAAATAAAATAAATTATACTACTGTTTAATAAATCACCAAATGCATTTTAATTAATTTTCCAAAACCGAACTCATTAAATTGGAGGACCATAATCAACTACAAAAGAAAACTTATATCGAGAGCAATATGAAATGCATGGAAAGCAACTCATAATAAAAAAAATGACAATACTTTGGTCCTGCCCACGAGGACAAAATTCGTCCTCCCCCATTATGTGATCCAATATAAGTTGGACACACTTTTTCAAAAGAAAGTTGAAAATAAAAATCATAAATACACAAATCAAGATCAATCCCTTTTGAAAAATATTTTGACCATGTGTCACTCTTGTATTGGACCACATTATTGGGGAGAACAAACTTAGTCCTCATGGAGGAGGACCTAAGTATTGTCCATAGAAAAAATAATAAAAAAATAAATGAATACAAATTTATTTCCTCCACCAGACGCAAAAAATATTCAATTGAATAATGAAATCTGTTTACTGCTCATTGGTGATCTTGTGGCTTTGAACCATTCAATAATTGACCGAAATTATTTTATAAATAAATCCAATTTCCCAGCACTTACAATGAAATAAAAGTGGAAAGCCAACAATGTAACATTTAGCACTAATGAGAGAGACAAGCTTCTCCACTTCCTAAACAGATTCTTCATGCATACTCTTTCAAACTTCATTGTTTTTTCCCTGCTGTTAAGTTCTCTTCTGGCTCAAGAAAAGTAATTGCATGATAATTGGGATGTACGCTTAACCTGTTCGGATTTGCTCATGAAAATAACTTCTAGTGGTAAAGGGTTTTTTTATTCGATAACTGGATTTGTTCATGAAAAGTAACTGCCAATGATAATTTTTTTATTTTTTTTGATAATCAGAATGTTCGGAACTTTTGCCCTAACTAAATCATGGGTATGTTTCCTCTAATGCACTACTAGCTAGGGAATATTAATTCCCTTAGTCTGTCTTTTTTGGCTCCCCATGAGCTCAAATCAAATACTCATACTAATGGTCCTGACATTGCAAGAAATTAAGTGCCAAATAGTGTGCATGTGGATGAGCTCGAATCATATGCTCATACTAATGATATAGACATTGCTTGCAATTGAGTGCTAATTAGTGGACATGGAATTGTTAACGTCTCCGTGGACAAAGTACAATATTGAACTATTGATGCATCTCTGGTAGAAAGTAGTAAGAGCCCATCCCAAAAATAATAAATCAACTATCTATTGTAAGGTAAACATGCAGAAAAGCAATCAAACACGTATAGATATAAATTCATACAATTGCATGTCTTTTACAGAGCAAGCAACCAAATACAAATTCGCACAATTATCTTTTACATCACATGGAAGAGGGACTAGAAAATCAACCAAATACGTATGGATACAAATATGCACACTTGTCTTTTGCAAAACATGGACAGACCAGTAGAGCAACCAAACCCTAATGTTTCGCTCCATGCTCCATCATAATTAGCAGGCTAGCCTTTGGTACAAGCCTCTGGTACCACAAGTTGTGATCCTCCTTGCCTTCTGTAACTGCAATCACTGTGCTAAAACTGGTGGTTGTGTAGAGCGTACCTTCTTTATTTCCTCGTGCTATAGTCATAGCCCCCCAGGAAACTTTCCACTTATCTTCACTGAAAGTGATCACATAACATTCACTCGCCAACTGACCAATTGAGATTAGGTTCTTCCTCAAGTTTGTAATGTGTCTCACATCCCTTAGCTTCCATATCGATCCACTAAGTCTGATATGTACTTTACCTTGCCTACGACACTACAGGGTTTATCGTCACCTAGATGAACCTCACCAAGGTTACCAGGTGCATAGCTCTCAAAGAGCTCTCGACTTAAGGTGACATGAAATGATGCTCTAGAGTCCAAGACCCAAAACTTTGTCTTGCTCTCCAAAGAACATATCAATGCATCATTTTCTTCTTCAGAGACAATATTTGTCTTAGTCTTGTTCTCCACTACACTCTACGGGGATTTATATTGGTCTCTGTAATGACCAATTTTTCCAAAATTCTAACACTCAATGGAATTTCGAGACTCCTATCTCAACTTGGAACGACCACGCCTTTGACTTCCGCCTTTCTTCCTATTCGAACCTTTGCTCTGCTATCAACATTCAATGCTGAGCCACTATTAGAAGAGTCTGATGTCTGCCTTCTGATTTTTTCTATGAGTACCATACTCACCACAGAATCATACTATAACTTTTCATTCCCTGAAGAACTACTGATCGTAGCTACTCTGTTGCTCCAACTCTCTAGCAATTGGCTTAGAACTAAAGCCATTTTCATCGCGCCAGAGATTGACATATCAACAAATTCTAACTACCCAAAAATTTTATTGAGAATATTAAGATGTTTACTAACCTTTCCATTCTCGGACATCTTCAGATTGACCAATCTTTTGATGAGATGTATCTAGTTTATTGAAGATGGTTGTTCATACATGTTTGAAAGGGCGTCCATGAGAGACATCACTGTCTTCTCATTCCTAATATTGAATGCAACGAACTTTGACAATGGTAGTCTAATCGTACCAAGAGCCTTTCGATCCAGGATTTTCCAATCCTCTACTTTCATCGATTCTGGCTTTTGCTCTTCCAATGGTAAATACAAATTCTTCTGGTATAACAAGTCCTCAATTTGCATCTTCCGAAAAGCAAAGTCTGTACCTTCAAACTTAACGATCATTGCTGCATTTTTTTCTCCCATAGCTCCCACTGAGCCTTTTTGAAGTGTTTGGATTCAAATCACACAAAATCGATTATACGGTTGTGTCTAGAACGGTCCAAAACCTTAATAACGCCTCTGACCATGTCAAAAATAGGTCAAAACGATTCCAAACGGACCAAAAACCAATTCAACACAAAATGACTAAATAACGCTGACGTGGTGCTGACATCAGCAGTTTTCTTCCCCAATTTTTGAGTCATCTTCTCCGGTGCTACGGTTGCCAGACAGGTTTTTCCGGCGACGGCGAACAAACTTTTCTGGTAAAATTTTGAACAGCGATTTGAGGCGCGTCCGAACTCCGATTTTGATGCGGTTTATGACCCCGACTTTGTCTCGACGAGAAGAATCTAACCATGTGATTGAAATTTGATTTTGAGCAATTGAAAATTTCGGATCTGGACCAGATTTGAAGTTTTCGGTTCTACTTTACCCTTGAACGCTTTTATATCGATCTGCTTCCGCCGAAGACTCTTATATGGATCTGGTTCAACCTGGAAATCTCTGATACCACTTGTTAGGATTTTTACACCCACCCAAGACTGAACCAAAAACACACAAAAGAAATTGCAATCAAAATCACACACTCACACACACCTACATAGAGATATATACGTGGTTCGGCTAAATCAGCCTTTGTCCATGGAGAGCATCAATAATCATTATCAATGAGATGATTAAAATATGATAATCAGTAGATCAACAACTCACACGTGTATCCCTCACCCTCACCGGTGTTTCACTGACACCAAGAAATACCACTTTATATATGTTCTTCTCTCTATTTCTGTGCACTCAATACAATAGGCTAGACCCTGTATTTATGAGAGAGGTTTATTGGTGAACAAGACAATTGGTATCCCAAACCAATTAGAATCAGTAGTCTTCAAGTCAATCTTCTACTCAAATAAGGATTGCTTGGTGACTAAGTTTAACTTTCCCTGAAGAAAAATGAGTCACACTCCAACAAGATGGACATACATGTACTAGTCGTGTGATACAGAAAAGAGGAAATAGAGAGTGGTTGTAACAATAGAGGCATGAAAATCACCATCTATTCCACTTCAATGAACTCCACATAAGCGCAAGGAAGGGGATCTTGCAGGGAACGGAGAATACATGACCTTGTAGTTAAATCCAAGAATTCAGACCTGCAAAATGAAAACCTCTAGGTAAAAATAATGGTTGACTTATATTTCAATTCATCACCAATAACCCTCTTTGCTTATTAAGGTTGAAAAATTAAAATAATATTTCAGGGTGTAATCTTGAAACTGATAGGCACATATTTATTTTTAATCTAATTGACTTTCAAAATATAATTATACACAATATAGAGCCAGAACACCAAATGGAATGTCTCCATTTTGCAACCACCTATGCTGACAATTACTTTCTTACTCTATTTGCAACAATTTCTTTAAAAAACTGTTTACAACTGGAAATCATTTAATTTCTTTAGAATTTCAACTTATAAATAGTGTGATGCAAAATGATACACCATGAACTCTACATCCGTACAAATTATAAGAATCCGGAAATATATTGCCAATGCATAAAACTCAACAACCTTTGAAGGCTGTATTGCAAAACAAAACTTACAAATCGGAAGAAAAATGAAGAACAGATGAATATTTTTAACCGATAATATGTAACGTATTGTATGATACATGAATCAGGGGTAGAAGCTCATAAATTAAGCTAATTTTTGAAAAATCTTAATGTAAGAACATTTATTTATTAATGAAATAATTCTGATCAAAAATCATGTTGAGAGTTATTTGTTTTAGATTGGGTTGTTAAGTATTAAAAATGTGTGTACAAAGTGGTGAAGATACAAAAGATATTCAGTGAAACAATGGCTGGAAGCGGCAGTGCAAAGAAGGAAAGATTTCAGAGAAATTTGTATGTTGTTCCACCGAGTACTCGGTGGGAGTGTTACCGAGTAGTCAGTAAGGTGCGAACTTGCGGCCGTTTGTGCAAAGCCGAAAAAATCACTGGAGAGTTGTGCGCACTTGCGCTCATTTTCGCGCTTGGATTCACTAAGTACTCGGTAGAACAACCATCGAGTACTCGGTAAGTGGCTACGCATATTTATTTTTGGGAGGTATTATATTGAGATGCAATCAATTCCTAACTACTTTGGGACATGATTTGAAGCTATTATTAGTATATTGGACCATCATTAATATATTTATTTATATTTGGAAGATTTAAATGGTGGAAATACGAATCCTGATTAGAAAAGAATTCTTACCATTAATTGAAGGCTCTTCTCTATATATATGAGTTAAACTTAAGAGAAGGGTGTTGCTTTTCAGAGATCTTTGCAATTCTTCTTCAGATTCATATTCTTCTACAGAAATATATATAGAGAGAAAATTATTGAGTGAATATATGTTTTCTAGTTCTCTCTTGATTTGAGGTTTTCCAATTGTGCTTCTACAACAAAGATTGTTATGCGCAATTGGATGATTTAGTTGCTGAAAAATCATCACACCACCTTGATCGAAGTAGGAGGCTTCGTGGTTCTTTGATCCGTTAAGAAGTGGAGCCGTTAGAGTATGGAGATCAGAATGAGAACTTTATGGAGCGCGAGTGATTCAAGACTGTCAGACATCGAGTGGAGAAAGGCAGATTAGGAGTGATTTATAAGTCTAAAACTTCATAGAGTCTTGTACTTCTTGATTCATAGTGCATCGATATCTGAGCGTATCTGTGGTTTTTTACTTGGAGTCTTTCAAAGGTTTTTCCACATAAAAATATTGGTGTCGTCTTTGATTTATTTTCTGCACTTATATTTATTATTGCTTGGTTTATATTGTGATCGAATTGAATTAAAATTGACTATTCCGCAATTAAAGTTTTAATTTGTCGATTAATTCATAAAAAGCATATTCACCCCCCCTCTAGGCTTAGTAAATCATTGTCTATGTAATTTCAATTGGTATCAGAGCAAGGTTTGCCCCGATTTAGGTTAATGACCTAGGGTTAGATCTTGAACTTAGACGATGGATTTACCTCGTGAATGAGGGTCAATATCTAGGTCCCCTTTGTTTGATGTCTCTAATTATACGTATTGGAAAGCTAGGATGAAAACATTCTTGAAATCTCTTAATGAGAGAATATGGCTTTCTATAGAAATAGGGTATTCACCTCTCAATGTGATAGATGCGACTACTAATAAATCTAAATTAAAACTGACTAACGAGTGGACTACTGCTAAAACAAATAGTTCTAATTGGAATTCTAAAGCCTTGAATGCTTTAAACAATGTCGTTACCTCTAGTGAATTTAAAAGAATTGCTACGTGCGAAAATGCTAAAGAAGCTTGGGATATTCTTCAAGTAACTCTTGAAGGGAGTTCAAAAGTTAAAGAATCAAAACTCCAAATGTTAAATTCTAAATTTAAACAACTTAAAATGGAAGAGGATGAAACTTTTGCTGACTTTGAGGATAGACTAACCAACATAGTAACGAGTTGTCATAATCTAGGAGAGCCCATTCCTGAGATTACTATAGTGAAAAAGATTCATTGGTCTCTCCCTGAACGTTTTTGGTATAAGGTTACTGTAATCTCAGAAGTAATGAGTCTTAAATAAATTAAAGTTGAAGAATTAGCTGGAAATCTAATATCTTATGAGATGGAGATGTTCAAAAGTCCCCTTAAGAAGTCTAGCAGCACTAAAGAAAAAAGCGTAGCTTTTAAAACCACTAGAGAAGATCCGATTGAATCTAATGGAGAAAGTGATTTAAATATAAATGATATTGCCATGTATGCTAAAAGGCTAAACAAATTTGTTAAGACTAATAATGGTAAAAAAAGTGGGAAAAGACAGAATTTTGGGGATAAATTAAATGATTTTAGAAATAAAAATAAAACGCATTATAAGAATGACCAGTTTGACCTTAAGAAGAGAAACTTCAATGTTCTGAGTGTAAAGGGTATGGTCACATAGTTGCAAAGTGTGCAAACACGTTGAAAAAATCCGAAGGCTTAGCTGTGACTTGGGATGATGAATTGAATGATGAATCAGCTAGTGATGAAACAGACTCAGAGAGAGGTGATGAGTCTGAGAACTACCTCTTGTTAGCAGCACAAAGCAAGGAGGTTAAAGAAGTTGTTACCAGATGGTCGATGTCTGGAGTGAAAATTCTGAGGGTGATGAAGATTGTGATGACATGCCTCAAGCTTCTTACGATGAATTACTTGATAAACTTACTCAACTTAACTACCATCACAATCAATTATTAACTAAATATTTAAAGATGGATAAATAATTACACTCTATAAAGGATGAATTAGCCCATAGTTCCCAAACCCTAAACCTTTTACAGATCCAAAAAACTCAAGTGTTTGAAAAATTAATTGAGTCTGAACAAGAAAGGAATCATGCTTTGAAGAATGTAGATGATCTCAGTAAGGAATTAGCCAATCTAAGAGCTGATATAAATGAAAAAGTTACGAGAATTGAGGTTTTGGAAAAGAATTTGAAGGATGTTAACTCAACTATTTATAAATGGTCTAGTGGAACCCTTAAGCTTGATCATATGTTGAGTATAGGTAAATCTGTGGGAAATAATAAAGGATTGGAATTTGTAGGAACAACGGATAATTCAAATATCATTCCCAAAACTACTTTTGTTAGAGCTTCCCAAGTAACATCAAGTTCTTCTCAAGGTAAATTTAATAGAAATTATAAAGTTCAATCTTATGTCAGAAAACCGGTTGAGATTATAAGCCTCCCTTTACCTCTAAGTTTCATAATATTTCTGATAATGTTTTTCAAAGATTTGTTCCTACATGTTATCACTGTGGAGTGAAAGCCCATATTCGACCTATGTGCTTTAAATTAAGAGGAAGAAATTTGAATTTGTCTAAGCTGACAATTAGAGCTCCTAAAATGAAAAAGGCATAGGTAAGAAATTGTGAGATACACTGTTTTGTTGCTCACAGTGCTTTAAGAGCTCATGATTCCAGTTCTTGGTATTTGGATAGTGGACGCTCTAGACACATGACTGGAAATAAGTCATTGTTTGGTTTTTTCGAGGAAAGTAATGGTGGGATAGTTACTTTTGGAGATGGAAAGAAGTCTAGAGTTCGATGAAAAGGAACGATTGTGGCTTCTGGTATGCCTAGTTTAGAAAATGTGTTATATGTTGAGGGCTTAAAAGAGAATTTACTAAGTATTAGTCAAATTTGTAATAATAATCATAATGTCAATTTCTCTCCTGATAAATGTTTAGTTATTGATTCTTTTGGAAATTGTGTTATGGAAGGTATGCAGTCATCTGACAATTGTTGTTATATTATTCCTAATCCTAAATTAGCATGTAATAAGGTTAGGCTTGATGAGATAGAGATTTGGCATCAAAGAATGGGACATGTTAAATTTTGTGATTTAACTAAGATTACTAAAAATGAAGTTGTTAAAGGTGTTCATAAGCTTGGATATGGCAAATGACTTGAGTGTGGTTGATAGGTGCTCAATATTGGTCATTTTTCGCCCCTATCTTGCGTTTGTTATGTCTTTACATTTCGTTACATAGTATTTTTATTCTGTTTACGTGTGTAAGCATGTTTCAGGAGCTTAATGAAGAAACAGAGCTATTCTCGGTAAATTAACTGAGTTTGTGTTCGTTTCTATCTCGAGAAAGGAATCAAGAGGTGTGTTAGGGCGAAGAAGAGCTACCAGAGGGCGAAATGATCATTTCCCGACATTATTATTGCACCAAAGGGAAAAAATGTCATTTTCAGACATTATTATTTCACCGAAAAGCATTGGGAGTCAAAGGCAACCAGTCTAGCTTGAATATGAAAAGACGAGTTTTTAAATAAAAGATGCATCATACCCTACGTCGTCAGAGAGAAAAAGAGGCAAATTAGACCTGAGCTACGTTCTTAAGCTATGTTGTGGTTTGTACCCTATGCCCTAGACCTATACTTGGGTGTAGGTCCCACCTTGTGGTCACGTGATCCCATTATGTGCTAAAGTTGTTTCAGAGTTGTTTCAGAATTTTCCAATTTTATCCTTACTTCGATATTTCAAGTTATCGGTGATTCCAGACCTCTATATATAGGGTTATACACATATTTACATTTGATTTTATGAGATTATTCATGTATTATAAAATTCCAGAAAAGGGAAACCATTAGGGTTTCCCTCACTTGTCTATAAATATGAGAGGGTTAGGTTTAGGGTGGAGTTCTAGGTTTTGTATTGTTTTTGGAGGCTGGTCCTGGTTCTAATTTTCACGTTCATTGAAGACTTAGTTCCATTAAAGAGAGCCATCATTAAAGACCAAGAGATCCGGAGAAGAAGGCCATGAAGAACGTTTCTACACCGACAATGCAAATTCTCTCATCCATGATCAACTAATTCGGTATCTAGGGTTTTCTCGCAAAACCCTAACCAAGTAATTTAGTTCTAATTTTATATTCAATTGTAGAGAGGGGAAACTGTAACTATACTGTGATGATTGTGTTATAAGAGAGACCATTTTTATTTGTGATACAAGTTTATATATTTGAATTGATTATTGTCTTAGATTTTTCGAATATATTTATCTTATACAATCAAAATTATTCACTATGGACTGGAACTCAGATGCTTAATCTGTGATTTTCTACACAACGGTGGTCATAAAACTCGAAACCCTAGGTTGACACAGGTCATGCCCTGACAAACTAATATAAACATGCTTTAGTTTATTTCCATGCTTTAATTTACTATTTTAATTTACTTTTATGTTAGTAGTTGGCATGCACTAATCAGTTTAGTCTTGAGATGGGTTGTCCTGATCCGGTTGAGAGTAATTATTTCTAGGGTCAAATTGCTAGTGCGGTGCGACCTGATTCACAGTTAATGGATCGCCCTCATGCAATTCAAATATAGTTTGGACTATATTATGCGGTTAGTGGTGGAGTGAGGAAATCCTAGTTTTCTCTCTCTCTGAATCACAACCATTATTTATCATTGTTTTTAGTTTTATTTTCCTTATTATTAGATAATTCACAAAATAAAACTCTTTTCGGAAATCTATAATTCAGTGTTTTTAGATTATTAAAGTGAACAATTCTCGTCTCTATGGGATCGATATTCCCCTACTCAAGCAAAACTATATGCAATTGATTTGTGCGCTTGTAGAAGGGTAAAACCTAAAGTGTCGTTAAGGTGACATTTTTAACCACATATTTTGGACACACCTGACGCCCACCAAGTTTTTGGTGCCGCTGCCGGGGACTTGGGCATTGTTCAATAGCTTTAGTAGTTTATTTGCATTGCGTTATTGTAGATTAAAGCTAAAGTTTAATTGTTTGTGTGATTTTCAGGTATAATTGAAGAGCGTGAAAGGAAAAGACAAAGTTGCTGAAGTTGCATCAGGACCGTTTGTGAGTTTCAATTTTACTTGGTTTTTGCATTTAATTTTTAGCTTTGTTTTTTGTTCATAATTTAGATAAGTTTAGAAGTAGTTTACTTAATTTTCTTTATTTTAGAAAAAAAAAAGAATAAATTTTTGAATAAAAACAGTTTTTAGTATATGTTCGATAGATCGACGCATTCAAGTTCAAATTCTGCGTTAGTTGTATACGACCCAGAGATCGAAAGAACTCTAAGGCGTTTACGAAAATCTATTGAAGAACATTGTCAAACAGAAGAAGTCGCGATGGGTGATGATAGAGTCAATCAGCAGAGGGGACCAGATACCTCATTGAAGGGATTCTACGCACTGGACATGTATGAATCGTATGCTAAATTTCCAAAAGAGGATGGTGCAAAGCATTTCAAGATCAAGACGAGTGTGATTAACATGCTCCCAAAGTTCTCTGCTCTTAGGATAGAAGATCTGTACCAGTATATCAATGAATTCTTAAAGCTAGCATCAACTATTAGGTATGATGGTTTGACTAAAAATGATTTAAGAGTGCGTATGTTCCCATGGTCTTTAAAAGATAAAGCAAAATATGGTATATTAAATTGACTCAAGCAACTAAAATTGACCGGAAAACACTTAAGCAAGAATTCTTAGAAAAATATTTTTCCATAGGAAAGACTTCAGAAGCCCAAGATGCAATTAAGAGATTCAGACAGTTGCTAGGAGAACAATTTCATGATGCGTGGGAGAGGTACAATAAGATTTTGTATAAATGTCCCCACCATAGGTTTTTTTATCAGGATATTGCTAGAAATTTTTACATGGGTCTAGGTGAAAAGCATAAAAATTTGATAGATACCTCTACACAGGGTTAGTTTACCTTGAAACCCGCTAGAGAGCTTTTAGAGATGTTTAATAATATCAGTAAAAATGCCCTTCAGTATGAATCTGATCTGAGGTCTAAAGGTGAACTAGATAGAAGATCAAAAAAAAAATTTGAGGTTAATAATGATATGAAAAATCCTATGGCATTGATAGAGGAGAGGATAGAGCGATTTGAGAAACTTCTTACCCAAAGAAGTCATTCTCCTAAAAGAGAAGTTTATAAGGTTGAACCAGATTATTCTTAAAATGAGTGTGAGGACGTAATAACCGCTGATGTCAATGCAGCGTGGAATTACTCCACTAATGCCCTGTTCTCCAACTCATACTCTCCAAATAATAGAAATCATCCATTCATGTTTTATAAGTCCAGAAATGTGGAGAATCCTCTAGAAAAAGTTCAACAATGATATTGGTCCAATTCTCAATCCAATTTTCAACCAAGGTAACAATTTACCTCGCAGCTAAGGTTCCAACAGAGCCAACAATCATTCCAATCTCAACCAACTATACTGGCTCGCAATTCTCAATCAAATTTCAAACCCAGACAACCACCTAATAATTCTCTGGCTCTTCAGCCATTCAATAACAACCAGGCTATCCAACTATTCCAATATCTTCTCCAGCCTCAAAGAAGCCAAGCTCCCCCACCCGGTTTCCAAAATAACAGGATAGAACAGACCTTAGTGGACCTCCAAAATCAGATGGGTGTTCATACTCAAGCACTGGCCCAAATCACCATGCAGTTATGACCAATGGAAAATCAGAGAAATACTAGGGAGCCAGGTCAGTTGCCTAGTCAGCCTATCGTTAACCTAAATATTCAGCAAGTGCAAGATCTTGGATTGTTTACCAATGATAATCATGAGTCTGTTCAAACAATTACGACTCTAAGAAGTGAAAGGGTAATCGAGAGTAGAGTGGCGGAAGACATGAGGAGAGGCTGCGTAGAAGAAAAGAAGCTGAGCAAGCTCAAAGGAAGGAAGCGGAAAAAGCATAGTAGAAAGAGGTTTAGAGCAGAGAGACTGAAGTTTAGACAGATAAATTGCCAGTAGATAAGAGTGTCGATAAGACATTGCTTGATGAGCCAGATAGGGCAAAATACGAAGAGGCACCGCCATTTCCTCAACATCTTAGAGAACTGGCTAAGTATGGGAAGATGAAAGAATCTGATATGTTGGATACGTTCCGACAAGTCAAGATTAATCTGCCGCTCTTAGACGTGATTGCCCAAATCCCACCTTATGCTAATTTTTTCAAGGATCTCTGTATGTAGAAGAGGAAAATCAGAATGAAGAATCCGAATAAAATACTCTTGACTGAGCAAGTGAGTTCACTACTGTTAAGTAATACTCCACCAAAGAGGAAAGATCCCGGTGCTCCCACTATTTCTTGTGTTATTGGTGAACAGGAAATTAGTAGAGCCCTTCTTGATCTAAGTGCGAGTATTAACTTGCTTCCTTATTCAGTCTATAAACAGCTAGGGTGGGATAGCTCAGTCCCATAGAGGTTGTACTACAGTTTGCCGATCGATATGTCAAGCAGGCGAAAGGAATTTTGGAAGATGTCATAGTTCAAGTGGGTAAGTTTTACTTTCCAGTTGATTTTGTAATCCTAGAGACGGAACCTGTCCCGGAATCGAAAAATACCATCCCAGTAATCTTAGGCAGACCCTTTTTGGCCACGAAAAATGCATGCATAAATTGCCGAACTGAAGCCATGGATCTGACCTTTGGGAACATGAAAGTTAGGATGAATGTGTTTGAGGGAAGCCATCAATTACCTGAGTCTATAGACTGTTTTCAGATAGATGAGTGCGACGAGCTAGATGATATTATACATGATTTCGCGACTCAAATTATGGATAAAGACGAGCTTGAAGAATTTATGCCAAATGAAGTGCCGAATGAAGAAATCAAAGATTGGGATTCGTATATGGAATGGCAGAAAATGGAGTTGGATAGAATTGAGACTACGTTATACACGCAACCTTGGAAGCAAGAGCCAGTGGAACCACTCCCAATAGTCTCAAGTACTCCCCCAGTTCCATCACTTACGACTCCGCCTATTTTAGAACTTAAGGAGTTGCCAAAGAAGCTGAAGTATGTTTTCTTGGGACTCAATGAAACTCTTCCTGTAATTATTTCATCAAAGTTGACAGCAGAACAGGAATTGAGTTTGATTGAGGTCTTGACCAAGAATAAAGAAGTGATTGGGTGGAGTGTTGTTGATTTGAAAGGTATTGATCCATCAATTTGCATACATCGGATTTATTTGGAAGATGAGGCAAAATTGTCAAGGGAGATGAAGTGAAGATTGAATCCGAACATGATGGAGGTGGAAAGAAAAGAAGTAGTGAAGTTGTTAGATGCGGGAATCATCGACCCGATCTTTGATAGTAAGTGGGTAAGCCCAACTCAAGTGGTCTCGAAGAAGTCGGGAATCATAGTGGTGCCCAATAAAAAAGGTGAGCTAATTCCTCAATGCATGACTACGGGGTGGCGTGTGTGTATTGACTACAGAAAGCTTAACTCTAACACTAGGAAGGATCATTTTCCATTACCATTCATCGATCAAATTCTGGAAAGATTAGCCGGACAAAGCTACTACTGCTTTTTGGATGGATATTCTGGCTATAATCAAGTGGCAATTGATCTTACAGATCAGGAGAAAACCACTTTCACTTGTCCATATGGCACATTCGTGTACAGACGAATGCCTTTTGGTTTATGTAATGCGCCAACGACATTCCAGAGGTGTATGATGTTTATCTTCTCTGATATGGTAGAAACTTTTCTGGAAGTGTTCATGGAGAACTTCTCAGTACTTGAAGACTGTTTGAGGCATCTAACACTAGGACTTGAAAGGTGTAAAGAGACCAATTTAATTCTTAGTTGGGAGAAGAGCCATTTTATGGTTCAAGAGGGAATAGTACTTGGCCACATTATATCAAAGCAGGGGATTGAGGTTGATAAAGCAAAAGTTGAGCTAATTTCAAAATTACCTCCTCCCACATCTATGAAGTAGATACGCTCTTTTCTGAGTCATACCGGATTTTACAAAAGGTTTATAAAAGATTTTAGCAAAATCGCCCGGCTATTATGCAATTTATTGGCTAAAGATGTAGTCTTTGACTTTGACGAAGAATGTCTTCATGCCTTTGAGGAATTGCGTGCTAAACTCTCATCTGCCCTAATTATATGTCCACCGGACTGGTCTCTACCGTTCGAGCTGATGTGTGACGCTTCAGATTATGTAATCAGAGTTGTGCTAGGACAGAGAAAAGACAAGTTGCCATATGTGATTTACTATGCCAGTAGAACTCTGAACGAAGCTTAAATGAACTACAAAACTATCGAGAATGAGTTATTCGCAGTGGTGTTTGCCTTAGACAAATTTAGGTCATATTTGTTGGGAACCAAGGTGGTCGTGTACTCATATCATGCCGCACTAAGGCATTTACTAACCAAGAAAGACTTCAAGCCCAGACTGATTTAATGGATTCTGTTGCTACAAGAATTTGATTTGGACATCAAAGATAAGAAGGGTACGAAGAATGTTATAGCTGATCATTTATCAAGAATTGTCGTTGAGTCCACAAAAGATGACACTCCTCTTAAGGATGAGTTCCCGGATGAACATATGTTCAGTATGATTGTTATGGAACAGATACTGTGGTATGCAAATATTGTCAACTATAAAGCCACATGTAGAATTCTTAATGGATGGTCTAAGCATGAGAATGATCGTTTCTTCAACCAAGTAAAATTTTATATCTAGGATAATTCGCGACTGTACAAATATTGCCCAGATCAGATAATTCGTAAATGTGTTCCAGAAAGTGATGTTCAAGGCATACTGACATTCTGTCATACGCTAGAGTGTGGATGGCATTTTGGTGCTCAAAAGACAGCTCATAAAGTCCTACAAAGTGGTTTTTTTTGGCCCACCATATTCAAGGATGCGTTCGAGTTTTGAAAATCTTGTCTAAGATGTCAGAAGTTGGGAACCATGTCTCGACAAGACATGATGCCACTGAATCCTATTTTGGTGGTTGAGTTGTTTGACGTCTGGGGCATTGACTTCATGTGACCGTTTCTAAAAGCTGGCAATAAGCAGTACATATTAGTGGGAGTTGATTACGTTTATAAATGGGTGGAGGTTGTTGCCATGTCATATGCGAATCACATTGTGGTTGAGGAGTTTGTTAAATCCAATATCTTTTCTAGATTTGGTATGCCATGAGTGTTGATCAATGACGGCAGCAACCACTTTGATAACCTGTTTCTTCCTGCCTTGTGTAAAAAGTATAGTGTCACTCATAGAATTGGAATGCCATATCACCCATAGATGAGTGGTCAAGTGGAGGTTTTGAACAGGGAGATCAAGAACATTATTGAAAAGACGGTGGATCCTGATTTGAAGAATTGGCCGAGAAGGTTAAATGATGCACTATGGGCATACAAGACTGCTTATAAGACACCGATTGGTATGTCACCATACAGATTGGTCTATGGTAAGGCGTGTCATCTCCCTGTGGAACTCGAGCATAAAGCATATTGGGTGATCAGAAAATTGAATTTTGATATCAAAAGATCGGGTGCTCAGATGAAACTCCAACTCGTAGAGCTTGAGGAGTTGAGGAACAATGCATATGAGAATTCTAGAATATATAAAGCCCGAACCATAGCATTCCATGACAGACATATCAAACAGAAAAGCTTTGAGGTTGGCTAGAAAAGTGTAGTTGTTCAATTCAAGACTCAAATTGTTTCCCGGTAAGCTCTAATCAAGATGGGACAGGCCATATAAAATTACTAAGGTTTACCCCCATGGAGCGGTGGAACTTGACTACCCTAACAACAGGAAGTGATTTGTTGTGAATTGTTAGCGTTTAAAGCATTATATCGAAGTGTTGATGACAGAGAGTGTTGTTGAGACAGTTGATTTAATAGAACTGGCACCTGAGCCAGATGATTTTGATCCTGAGTACTGAGAGGCGGCAACGTCGAGCCAACGACGTTAAATATTGGTACTAAGTGATAAAGAGTAGCTTTTAATCTTAGTTTGTAGCTGTAAAATAATAGTTTAATTCAGTTTTTGTAAAATTTTAAGATCGAGTCTGAAATAGTTGTCATCATTTGGAGGGGTATTTTCATCCACGAAGCGCTAAATTTTGACGAATCAAAGTCAATCAAGTCAATAAGTGTGTATAGGGGAGGTTCGAGTATTCGGGAATCGAGAACGTGGCAAAAATGGCCCAAAAAAAAATTCAGCCTTGGGATCTACGCCCAAGCATAGGTCACGGAACTGTATATATACAATCCTGCGGTTTTGCATTTCAAATTTCACTTTTCTCCCTCTCCTTTCCACCAAATCGACTCCCGTTCGTTCCTAAAGCTGAATATCGATATTTCTTATCATTCCCAAGCGGCGGATCATCAGATTAGTGAGCGGTGTGTACGGATTCACGTGAAGAACTCAAAAAATCTCCGGAATCCAATTTTGGGGAATTTTCTGTTTCTTGCGATTGGATAAGTTTTGATCCATTCTTTTGGTTTCGATTACTTAATATAACTATTCTAAACTAGTATTAATGAATGAGACCAATCAAAATCGTGTTTTAATCCGTTCTCAAAAAGTTGAGTTTTCGGCTTCAAATACAGGTTGAATGTCGAAATTTTGAGATGAGGTCTTGTTTAATCGTTGTATTAGAATATTTTAGATATATTTTTGAGTTTGATTCGGTGTCCGAACAATTTTCGATCATTTTTGTAAAAATCCGAATTCTGTAGGACTGGCTCGCGTAAAAGAGCAAGGAAGGCTGCTGAGGGAACATCTATGTCGGGGATGACAGTACAGAGAGACAGATCACTATCACCGCCCCTGGAGAGTATGAGGCTTGTACACAGTAGTACCCTGGCATTGAGACCAGTGTATGTTGCGCCGGATTCGTCAGATGAGGAGGTTGAGAGGCCGAGTGCACCGATAGAGCGCATTGAGCTAGATTTGATATATGGCCGGATGACAGTTCCACCTACTACACCGAGGGCACCATCACATCCTCGGGCACAGTCTCTAGTTCCTGAGCCATCACCACTACCACATGAGTCGGAGAAATCTGATTTGCAGACTACCGAGAGTGGTAATAGTAAGGATGAGCAGGAAGTAGAGTTGGAGGATGATGAGCACGGTGATTTGCCATATCCTGAGCTGGAAGTTGATGGTGATGATGGTGACCTCGTTTCTTACAGATGGAAGCATTCCACGATTTCTAAGGAAACGCTAATGACCCAGGCTTTGAAGAAAGGGTTCCGACATGAGCGAATTTTTGCTATTGTGCCACTTGAGCGGATAGGGCCAGTTCCACATTGGAACATAGGCGTACTGAGGGAGCGCAACTTATTGCCAATCCTAGCCCCAACTACACCATATATTTGCGCTGACATGATTAGCGAGTTTTGGCTTTATATAAGGCATTATAGCAGAGGGACTCGACTAGTGATAGTGGTGCAGGGGTAGGAGTTTGAGATTACGCTCAAGAGTATTACTGCTGCATGGGGTATTCCACATGAGTGCCCTGCAGAGCTAAAGGAGAGGTTCCCACCTATGCCAGACCCACTTCCGCCACTTTATGAAATGGTGAGACTGCAGACTGAGGGGTAGTGGGCCGATAATAGGCGTAATGGGACCAAGAAATCCAACTATTATCCGATGCTTTAGCTCTGGGATGTGATAGTCATGTCCAATGTGTTACCACATAGCCATCAGACCATGTGCTACCCGCCATTTCTGGCATTGCACTACGCTTTTAAATTTGGTCACTGGTATTCTATTCCACACGCCCTTTGGCAGGCTTTATTCTAGCATTATATTCACTTGCGCCGAGAGAACAAGGTCGGGACTACTGAGTTTCAGATGGTTCTTCCCTGCCTTGTGATGAAATTGATGTTCAATCAGGGATTACAGATGGATGCTAAGGATAAGTTTGCACCACTAGTTGCGTACGGTAAGGGAACGTGGAACAAGGGGTGGATCAAGAAGAGTCTAGCGACATATGCTCACCGACGCAGATTCAGAGAAGTTTTTCTATTAGGTTCATAGGAGGATGATGCAGAGTAGGCTATGCCGGATGAGATGCCTGAGGTGGATGTGCCACAAGCTGAGGAGGCAGCTTTTGTTAGTAATGCACCACAATTTTTTTTATAGTTTAGTTGTAGTTTAGTTTTGTTTGTTTTATTTTTTTTTTAGATTTTCTTATTTTAGCTGTCCATAGTAGAGATTTAACGATCATCTCTAACTGTTTGTGATATTTTTGCTTTTGTATAAAATGACAGTTTTGTTTTACTGCTTTTACTAATATACGTGCCTTACTATGTTTATTACATTAAGTATATGTGATTTTATTTTTGCACTATGAGGACATGTGTGCATTTAAGTTTGGGGGTGCATTGGTTATTGGGAAGCATGTCATGATTAAAAAAAAAAAATTTAACCCTACCCTACGCTGTACCCTACGCCCAAGCATACGGTGGTACGTGGGTGGGCCAGAAAATTTGAAAATTTTATCCATTTTTGGGATGTTTTAGCCTTGTTTTTACTTATACTTGTATTAGGATTTGTTTAAGTTATTTTTAGGAATTTGTATAGAATTTTTAGAATAGCCCTGATCTGACAAGGAGACTGCAAATAGAAGTTGGATTAGTTATTGTTTCCCCTTTCCTAAGGGTTTTAAATCATTTTTCTCTTCTAATTCTACTCCATTCATCTATAAATACATCCATAGGGTAGACACAATTCACAATTCTCAATGAGTGAGCATTTGATTGGGTACTCTTCTTCTATTCTTCTTTTATTCTTTCTATTTTGAGGAGGGTTAGTATGGATAATGTCAATGAAGATTATTCTGACCCGGAGGAATTTATAGAAGAGACGGAATCATATGTGGTCATGAAGAGCACGAATAATGAAGCTACGAGACAAAAGGGAAGCCGAACCACACCAAAATTGTTTTTGCAGTGTTGGTTGCAATTTGAGGAGATATTTTGTCTTGAGAGGATGAATCGAGTATTAGTTGCACCCGGAAGGAAAATCCTTAGAGAACGAGGATTGAAGAGTCTGGAAAAACCGACGGGCGAAAAGGTGTATCCGGGCTTGGTCCAAAAATTCTATGAAAATATGATAGTTTCGGGACCGCCAGGATTTTAGGTGATAAGGGCTATAGTGACTTAGTGGAGTGCTCCTGTTGTGGTCGGAAGAAAAAGTATTGCCGATGCATGGAATATACCAATCGGTACTCCGACAAACTTACAAGGAATATACCAATCTTCCATACCCGTTTTTACTATCAAAGATCATTGCTGAACAGTTGGGTGATAGAATGAAGGAATTGGATGAGATGCGGTGGACATTTATGAAAATATCTCCGGAGGAAGATTTAGAGAAGTTGAAAGAGACTGCAGATTGCCGGATATGGTTGAAGAGTGTCGTGTCAAGTGATGAAGAAGAAGAGGCGGACTAGGATTTACGTTTAGGATTTTAGGTTATTTTATTTATAGAGACGGTAGACCATTCAGGCCGTGTCTTTGTTTCTTTTATTTTTATTTTTATTTTTATTTTAGGATTGTTGGTCCTTAAGGCCAAATTAGTTTTTTTAATTATTATTTTTGTCATAAAAAAACATTCAATAAAAAAAGAAGAGAATCTTTGATTCCTTGAAAACAAATGTCGATTTCTGGATATTTATGATAAAAATTATTTTCCATTGCTATGATTTGGTATGTGTTCTTTGTTGATGGTATCTCCAGTTGATCCAATTCAAGTTTGGGGGAGAGGATTTATGCTTTGCTTTGAAATCCAGAATTGAGCTTTAAGGGTAACTGTATATGTTCTCCTATTTTATTTTTTGACCATGAGGACATGGACTGATTTAAGTTTGGGGGTAAGGGTATAGTATTATAAGGAATAAAGATTTTCGAGAAAAAATAATAATAAATTTTTTGGAACAATTATGTGTTTTTACGCATGAATGTTTGGCATTTACAGTTTGATTAAGTTTATGTTTATAATGTATGAGTAGTATGTGATGTGATGTTCCTGTTCATGAGAATAATAATTAGATCGAGTTAATGAAGTGATGTGATTTACATGGGTGAGTAATTAGTGAAATTAAAATTAAAAATGACGACTTTGACATTTAAACATAAGCACACATTCACTATGAGAAATAAATTGATTTTTGACTATGTAGTTGAAAAATAATTTTGCTGTAATAAAAGGGGAGATGGGGAATTGTTTTCGTTGAAATGGAGAAAATTAAAAAAACAATTAAGAAAATAAAATGCAGAAAGCAGTTATTTGATCTAAGTAACCTGGCCTTGGTATCACCAATATCACTGTTCGCGTTTAATGGGGAGAAGACTGATGAACATAAATCCCATGGAAATAGCTCAGGCCTAGTTAGTTGGGACTACAAATCCTTACTGGAAAGTCCGGAGACTTAGAAAGACAAAAAAGGATGAAAAATGGAAAGTTGAAAGTTGAAAAGTTACATTTTAATGAAAAATGGAAAATTTTGATAAATGAAGTAAGACAAAAGAAACTGAAATATGGTAGTTGAATGTTCACAAAATCAGGGAAGGTTGTCTGGATTTTAAGTAGAAAGTAACAAAACCATTCACTTAAGTGGGGATCATTCATAACATGAAGCTTGATATAATTATTGTTTGGTAGTGAGTGGGAGTATTTGCAGTCATATTATCTTGTGTGTTGTATCATAGCTTATTTGACTTGTGTGTGTGAACTCATGAATGCGTAATTACAAAAGAATTGAGATGTTTGTAGGTTCCATCACTGGAAACCTTCACGAGACTTCACTCATCCACTAGGGGTAACCTAGGGGTTTAAAAGGCTTGTTACACGTGTTAAGTGTAATTGTTGACCCTCACGAAAGCAATAGATTAGGTTAGAATAGATAGGTTAGATAGAATAAGAATCATCACAGATAGTTTTCTTTGAGTTTATTGCTAAGGGACTAGCAATATGTAAGTTTGGGGTGTGATAGATGCTCAATATTGGTCATTTTTCACCCCTATCTTGCGTTTGTTATGTCTTTACATTTCGTTACTTGGTATTTTTATCCCGTTTGTGTGTGTAAGCATGTTTCAGGAGCTTAATGAAGAAATAAAGCTAATCTCGGTGAATTAACTGAGTTCGTGTTTGTTTCTATCTCGAGAAAGGAATCAAGAGATGTGTCAGGGCAAATAAGAGCTACTAGAGGACAAAATGGTCATTTCCTAACATCGTTATTGCACCGAAGGGAAAAAATGTCATTTTCAGACATTATTACTTCATCAAAAAACATTGGGAGTCAAAGGCGACCATTCTAGCTCGAATATGAAAAGATGAGTTTTTAAGCAAAAGATGTATCATACCCTACGTTGTCAGAGAGAAAAAGAGGCAGATTGGACCTAAGCTATGCTCTTAAGCTATGTTGTGGTTTGTACCCTATGCCCTAGACCTACGCCCAAGCGTAGGTCATGAGCATAGCCGACGCCATATACCTACGCCTAAGCGTAGGTCTGGAGCATAGGTCCCACCTTGTGGCCACATGATCCCTTTTTGTGCTGAAGTTATTTCGAAGTAGTTCTAGAATTTTCCAATTTTATCCTTACTTCGATATTTCAAGTGATCGCTGATTCCAGATCTATATATACAGGCTTATACACATATTTACATATGATTTTATGAGATTATTCATGTAATATGAGAGGGTTAGGTTTAGGGTGGAGTTCTAAGTTTTGTATTGTTTTTAGAGGCTGGTCATGGTACTGATTTTCACGTTCATTGAAGACTTACTTCCATTGAAAAGAATCACCATTAAAGACCTAGAGATCCGGAGAAGAAGGCCATGGAGAGCATTTCTACACCAACAATGCAGATTCTCTCAGCCATGATCAACTAATTCGGTATCTAGGGGTTTCTCGCAAAACCCTAGCTAAGCAATGTAGTTCTGATTTTATATTCAATTGTAGATAGGGGAAATTGTGACTATATTGTGATGATTGTGTTAGATGAGAGACCATTTTTATTCATGATACAAGTTTATATATTTGAATTGATTCTTGTCTTAGACTTTTCGAATATATTTATCTTACACAATCACAATTATTCACTATGGGCTAGAACTCAGATGCTTAATATGTGATTTTGTACACAATGGTGGTCATAAAACTCAAAACCCTAGGTTGACACAGGCCATTCCCTGACAAACTGATATAGACATGCTTTAGTTTATTTTCATGCTTTAATTTACTTTTCTGTTAGTAGTTGGCATGCACTAATCAGTTTACTCTTGAGATGGGTTGTCACGATCCGGTTGAGAGTAATCATTTTTAGGGTCAAACTGCTTGCGTGGTGCGACCTGATTCACAGTCAATGGATCGCTCTCATGCAATTGAAATAGAATTTGGACTATATTATGCGGTTAATGGTGAAGTGAGGAAACCCTTGTTTTCTCTCTCTCTGAATCACAACCATTATTTATCATTATTTTATATTTTATTTTCTTTATTATTAAATAATTAACAAAATCAAACTCTTTTCGGAAAACTATAATTCAGTGTTTTTAAACTATTAAAGTGAACAATCCTCATCTCTGTGGGATCGATATTCCCCTACTCAAGCAAAACTATATGTAATTGATATGTGCGCTTGCAGAAGGGTAAAACCTAAAGTATCATTAATGTGTCATTTTTAACCACATATTTTGCACACACCTGACACCCACTAGTTGTCCGTGTCAAAAAGGGAAGCAGACTAGATGTCAACATAAGAAGACTAATACCATAGGTATTTCTAGACCCTTAGAGTTATTGCATATTGACTTAATGGGACCTACTAGGACCTTAAGCAAAGAAGGTAATAAGTATATTTTTGTTATGGTTGATGACTACTCTAGATATACATGGGTAGGATTTCTAAGTGAAAAGTCTGAAGCTGCTGAAAGCTTTAGGAATATTTGTTTAAAAATTCAGACTGAGAAAAATTATCCTATTACTAGAGTAAGAAGTGATCATGGAAAGGAGTTTGAAAATTCAGGGATTGATACTTTTTGTGATAAAAAAAGAATAAAACATAAATTTTCTACATCACTTACTCCACAACAAAATGGGGTAGTTGAGAGGAAGAATAGGGTTCTTCAGGAAATGACAAATGTTATGTTACATGGAAAGAATATTCTAAGAAACCTTTGGGCCGAGGCAGTGAACACAGCGTGTTACACTTCAAGTAGAGTTTTTCTTAGGCCTGACACTTTAAAAAATCCCTATGAATTCTGGAATGGCAAGAAACCTAATATAAAATATTTCCGAGTTTTTGGATGTAAATGTTATATTCTTAGACATAGAGAATCTTTAAGGAAATTTGATTCTAAGAGTGATGATGGAATTTTATCTTGGGTTATTCACTAACTAGTTGGGCATATAGATTTTTTAACCTTAGAACCCAAACCATGATGGAATCTACCAACGTGGTTGTTGGTGACTCATGTGTTGATGAGTCTCAGTATTCTGTAGAGGAAAACGAAAATGAACCATTTTTCCTATTAAGTGATGACTCTTCTACTGATACTGAAGAAGAGAAAATGGATCATGAAGATACTCATAGTTCTATATAATTACATGAACCTTCTAATAATATTCAACCTACTCCAACTAAAGAACCATCTTCTAGAGTTAAGTTAAATCATCCTTTAGATAAAGTCATAGGATCTATTGATAAAATGATGGTGACTCGTAGAAAGGCTAGGAATGAAATCTCTTATGCGTGTTATACATCCGTATTAGAACTAAAAAATGTTAAAAAAACTCTTCAAGATAATGAATGGATAAATGCCATGCAAGAAGAAGTTCAACAATTTATTAAGAATGATGTGTGGTATCTTGTACTTAGACCTAAGGATAATAATGTAATAGGTACCAAATGGATATATAAGAATAAAAATGATGAGAATGGTACTGTTATAAGAAATAAAGCTAGGCTTGTTGCTCAAGGTTATACACAGTTAGAAGGTATTGACTTTGATGAGACATTTGCTCCAGTGGCTAGACTTGAATCTATTAATATTTTATTCGCTATCGCTTGTCATCTTGGATTTAAATTATATCAAATGGATGTTAAAAGTGCATTCATAATTGAAATTCTTCATGAGGAAGTTTATGTGCAGCAACCCAAAGGATTTGAAGATTCTTATTGTCCGGGTCATGTTTATAAGCTTAAGAAGACTTTGTATGGGTTAAAGCAAGCTCTTAGAGCTTGGCATGATAGATTGACCGATTATCTGATGGGAATAAGTTTTACTCGAAGAGGAGTAGACAAAACACTATTTATACACAAAAATTGATAGTAATATAGTTATTGCTCAAATATATGTTGATAATATAGTGTTTGGTTCCACATCTAATCAACTTGTTCAATATTTTGGAGAACAAATGACGCATGAGTTTGAGATGAGCATGATTGGGGAATTGAACTTCTTTATAGGCTACAGATTAGGCAATTAACTGAAGGAATTTTTATTTCTCAAACTAGATATGCCTTGGAATTAGTAAAGAAATTTGGCTTAGATAAGGCAAAATATGCTCGCACTCTTATGAGTACAAGTGTCAAAGTAAGTATAGACACTAAAGGCAAAGATGTTGATCCTACACTTTATAGAAGTATGATTGGGAGTTTGTTATACTTAACTGCTAGTTGACCTGACATAGCGTTGAGTGTTGGTATTTGTGCACGTTATCAGGCTAGTCCTAAATAGTCTTACCTTACTACTGTTAAACATATTATTAAATATGTAAAAGGGATTGTTAATTATGGACTATGGTACCCATTGGGATCTAATACTGATGTTGTTTCTTTTTTTTATGCTGATTGAGCTAGTAATGTAGACGATAGTACTAGTGGAGGATGCTTTTACATTGGTAATTGCTTAGTTGCTTGGCATAACAAGAAGTAAAATTGTGTCTCCCTTTCCACTGTTGAGGCTGAGTATATAGCTGTTGATAGTTGTTGTACTCAGACTTTTTGGATGCGTCAGATGTTACAAGATTATAGTTTTTCACAAAACACAATGACTGTTTTCTGTGATAATACTAGTGCTATAAATATTTCTAAAAATCCTGTTCAACACTCTAGGACAAACCATTTTGATATTCGACATCATTTCATTCATGATCTTGTTGAAGATAGAATAGTATTTCTAGAGTTTATTTTCACTGATTCTCAGTTAACAAATATCTTTACAAAACCATTAGATTTTCAAAAGCATATAAGTCTTAGAAAATCTATTGGCATGCTTTCTTTAGAATAGATATCTTCATATGTATCATTCTAGGAATATATTGCATTATTCTTTATCCTAAAATTGATACATTATCATGCATTTTTAATGCATTTTTATTTTTGTTAATTATTATGCATGCATCATATTTTATTATTACTTTTAGGATTTTCATGCATACATGATGACATAAAACACCATAAAAGTTATAAAATAAAAATTCTTAACATGTTGAGTTTGGCTAAGGGTACAAATGGTTGTCATATTTCACTCTATTCTCATATTTACTTTTATTATTATGCTTTTGGGAATTGGAGTTGTTAGTCTGACCCGAGGATATGAGCTATTCACTTGACATGTTTAAGTGTTATTTTTACCATTAATTTAAGACTCTTCTCTATATATATGAGTTAAACCTAAGAGAAGGGTATGACTTTTGAGAGATCTCTGCAATTCTTCTTCAGATTCATATTCTTCTATAGAAATATATATAGAGAGAAAATTATTGAGTGAATATATCTCTCTTGGTTTGAGGTTTTTCAATTATGCTTCTACACCGAAGATCGTTATGCACAATTGGATAATCTAGTTGCTGAAAAATCATCCCATCACCTTGATCAAAGCAGGAGGCTTTGTGGTTCTTTGATCCGTTGAGAAGCAGAGCCATCAAAATACGTAGATCAGAGCGAGAGCTTCATGGAGCGCGAGTGATTCAAGATTGTCAGACGTCGAGTGGAGAAAGACAGATCATGAGTGATTTGTAAGTCTAAAACTTCGTAGAGTCTTGTACTTCTTGATTCATAATGCATTGTTACCCGATCATATCCGTGATTTTTACTTGGAGTCTTTCCAAGGTTTTCTCACGTAAAAATATTGGTGTTGTTTCTGATTTATTTTTTGCACTTATATTTATTATTGCGTGGTTTATATTGTGATTGAATTGAATTAAAATTGATTATTCCGCAATTAAATTTTAATCTATCGATTAATTCTTAAAAAGCCTATTCACCCCCTTATAGGCTTAGTTCATCATTGTCTAGGTAATTTCACTAAAGTTCAATATTAACTATACAGTTCATTAATTACTGCAACTCAATAAGATAGAAAAGGGACTTTTTGTGCCAGATATTCCTTACCGCAGATGAAGATGAGTCGAGGAACAGGAATTGCGGCTAAGGGAAAGAAGAAGGGAGTGAAGTTCGTGATTGACTGTGGGAAGCCAACAGGTTTGAATGGGTATGACAACTTTTGAAATTGAATTAAAAAAATGACAACTCCTGAAAGGTCCTTCAATTCACTTTTTTTTCTGATGTTAAAACATCTTCTCCACCAAAAAAAACACATGGATTATCAATAATATCGAATCTTGGAACCAACAAACCAAATTTAACATACAAATAGTTTGAAGTGCTTGTTTTAAATTTTCAAGTATCAAAATTATAATCAAAATGATAAAGAAAATACGAACTAAAGATCTATTTCTCTGGCTGGCCTGGAATTCTTGTCAATTCAAACTTGTAGACAAGTGTACCATGTGGTCCATTTTCTTGCCGGTACCTCTTTACGATGCAGAAGTCATCGTAAGCTATATAGCAGGTAAGGACATGCAAGAATACTCCTTTTTTCAAAAGAAAAAAAAAAGAATTTGTTCTGAATAACTTGTATGCACATACGAGCAATAATGCAAGAATTTTTGAGTTGTATCGTGATATTTCTAATGCATCCCAAGACACTTTGGAATTGTTTGTGCATCTTGATAACGGAACTGGAGACCATTATTCTTTCGAGAGAAATGTGAGATCAATATTATAGAAGAGGTGAATACTCTATCCTTTGCTTTCTTTTAGTTGAAGTCATGTATTAAGCAGAGATGCCCTAGTTATTACATGTTTTCAAGATAACTTATTCAAAATTTGGAGACAAAACCAATATGGCAACTCAAAATAGTCTAGAACGATGGTTCATATTGATCTTCTTAATTGATTTCTAAATAAAAATAGGACGTCGGAATCAGGCCATCCTAGCTAGCTGAGCCTTTGTGCATGGTAGTCCTGCCTGAATCCGATGTTGATATAAGATGTTTAGCGAGGAGAACACACAAGAGTGAGTTTCAAAGATGGTACAAGTGTACAATTTCTTTCTTCACAATTAAAATTTTGATAACATAGATATCGTGTGTGTGTATATGCGTAATTATATATAACACAATGAGTAATTAATTAACATAGAATAATTAGTATATGAATACCGTGAGTATAAAATGACACCAACATGGCATGCCATTATAGAAAGGGAGTAGTAAAGTGTACAGAAGCAAATAAAATATATAATAAACAATAAGAATAATGTTCTTAGGGCTATTTTGGGTAATAAATAAAGAATAACATATTCATATGTGAGAGACACATCTTCAAAATCGCAAGACTTAATAAGTACCGAGTGTTTTGAGCAAAATCAATAGCGGATGAAAGGGGCAAAAAGAAATGAGTGGGGAATTTGATAAAAAAATAATAACCAAATGTTAGTTTTTTTGTAAAAATTACATTTACTATTATTATTTTTTTAAAAAAATTCCCCTTTGTTTTATTGAAAAATCGTGCAACCATTTATAATATTAAATGGTAAAGATGTGCGACATTACATTACACTATTTTTGGATTCACCTAATTATATTTCATAAGACAAATTGAGATTTTAATCAATGTCGTGCATCTATAATCGTACTTACGAGATGTAATAGATATTTGCTTTGACACAGTTCTAATGGACATCTGGCTTATCAGCATCCTGAATAAAATAACAATTGTATCATAAGCCAATTTTTCAAAAATACTAAATTCAAACAAAAACAAAATAAGAGAAAAGGTAAACTTAGAATTCTAACCCAAATTTTTTTCCGATAAATTGCTAATTCGATAATGATAAGAGAGATAGACAACTCTTTTATATTCGTGATGGTCTCCCTTATCTCATTCATCACTGATTCCCATCTCACAATCAGTCACTACGCAATCATGTAAAATTAGGGTATGAATATCGTACTAATATAGAGAGTTGTTAGGGATTGTACACGGATATGGACTTTCTTTTTATTTCGTTAGCCCAAAAAATAATCATTATTGTTTAAACATGATATGAGCTTTTTTTCAGCCCAAATTATAATTGTTGTTTTTTTAGAAAAAGATTTTAACTCCTATTAAATTTTGGATTATAAAATATATCAGTTTTCTTTTTCTTTTTTTCCTGAATAGAATGATTGATTCATTATTTCTCAAACCTGAAACAACGAATCAATGAATAATAAATGAAACATTGCACAGGAAATGCAAATGAATATTAAGTGTGCTTTTAAATTCAATACAATTAAATTTAATATAGACTATTATATTTGAGTGGAATTAGTATTTTATAGTTCTTATTAATAAGAGATAAGTTCGAAAATTTATAGAGAAGATCATACAATACCTTAATCATCTAAAACTTTCATAAAAATTTGACATTTTAATTAATATTTTAAAAAAACTTATAAATATACCTTAAAACAATATGGCTAGCCATTTAAAAACTTTATAACCATTTTGTATTTTATTTATTGTTCTAAAAACGTATAAATATTTCTAAATTCTCACAAGAAAGTAGGTATGTAAACGAATGTTTGTAAGCGAGCCGAGTCGAGTTTGGAGATGTTCGGGCTTTGCTTGGCTCAGACGAGCAAGCAAAGTTTGAGTTTGGCTCAGACGAGCCCAACTTACCCCAGCTCTGGAGCTTGTTTGATAATTGCATTTGTGCCACAAATAAACATACAATGATATATATCTATATATACATCCATACATATAAATATACACACATATATATACACTCATACCTAAAAATACATACATATCCAAAAATATAATCATGAATTGAAGATAAACCCATTTGATAAAAGATAGCTCTCAGCGGCGAATAAACCGACCTGCTCATGGCAGGGGTGGATGGTGGGGAAGACTTGAATTTGATGTTGATATAAGGCGTTTAGTGAGGAACACACAAGGATGGTTTGAATTAGAAATTGAACAATGCATGATATGTGCCATTTGCAATATGCCAACAGCACCTTAACTAAAATGATGAGTTTGTGTGCTTGTTTTTTTCCATTGTCTTTGTTAAGACAACAATAGAGAATACAATTTAATTTTGGTGTTGAAATACTATAAAAAGAAGTCTAATAATGTAAAAGCTCAATTAAAAATGGTGCAAGTGTAATTAGAGACGAAATGCAATTTTTTTCTTCACAATTAATATATATGCATAATTATATATGACACTAATTAATTAACATAGAATAATGAGTATATGAAAAGTACATGGCATGCCATTTGGACAGTTTTGCAGAAGTGTCTCAAATTGTGGACGGGCTAGATATTTGGACTAACAAGGCTTGATTGCTGACTTGTGTAGTAGTTTTGCTCTTTACCAGGCAACAAGGGGTCATTGGGTTATTGGAATTAAACAAGGCTTGTATACTTCAATGGCATAATCTGTCGTAGTTTGAGACCAATTGTGAGGTTGTTGACAAGCAAAACACGAAAGATAACACTTTAAAGTGCAGTTAGTAACCTTTGTCTCGCTATCAGTTTGGGAGTGATGAGCTAAACTGCGATATAGTTGTGTACCCAACATACTGAAAAAAGCTTCCCAAAAATTACTAAGGAAGGTAGGATCTCTATCGTTGACAATGGTGCGAGGCATGCCATGAAACCAAACAATGTCTCTGATGAACACATCAACAATATTAGTGGCGGTATAAGGATGAGATAGAACACTAAAGTGAGCATATTTGGAGAGGCGATCCACAACCTCAAAAATTATAGTCTTGTGAATCCAATGAGGCAATCCTTGAACAAAATCCATTGATAAATTCAGCCACACGTCATTAGGAATCGGCAAGGGACAAAGAAGTCCAAGTGGCGATACAGATCATGCCTTGTTGAGTTGTGTCAAAACTCTTATGCAAGCTACTTGATACATTGCAGATTCGAAGTGGTGATGTATTGATTAGAGTGTTGTCACTGTCCTGTATCTCTTTATTCGAGCTTGCCACCCTTTTCTTGGACAGTTTTGCTTGAGAATTAACAGCCGGCACTTCCCCCAGCCGGCCTACGAGTCCAAGTCTGGGAATATTCGATAAAACATATATCCATACACATATTTACAAAGAAGAAAAAGAAAATAATAATAATAAAAAGGAATACAATCACCCATGATTGCCCTCATATCACAAATTAATTAATAATTGGAGCTAAATTAAAGATAATTATCTAATTTAAGCTAAACTAAGGTACAAGTTCTGACTAAACACTTTGCATTGATGTCCTTCCTATTTTATTAATTTATTTATCTTTCTTTAGAATAGCCCCATGGAGGCAATTTTCTTAATAAAAGCTCAGACTTTATGATATAAAGGGAGTAGTAAAGTGTACATAAGCAACAAAAATATATAATAAACAATAAGAATAATGTTCTAGGGGGCATTTTGGATAATAAATAGAGAATAACATAATATGTGAGACACACATGTTTAAAAACTAATGCAAGACCGTATAACTGTATAAGTATCGGAGTACATTGAGCGAAATCAATAGGGGATGAAGGGGCAAAAAGAAATTAGTGGGGCAATTAGATAAAAAATTATAACAAAGGAGGTTTTTTGTAAAAATTGCACTTTATTATTATTTTGTTAAAAAAAATCCCCTACCTAATTACAGTTCATACCACAAATTGATATTTTAATTACAATCCTCATGGACACAACCTAAGCACCATCTGAATAAAATAACAACAGTACCAGAAACCCAAGTTTCAAAAATACTAAATTCAAACAAAAACAAAATAAGAGAAAAGATAAATTTTGTGCCTATTTGGAAACCGGTGCGGTACGGTGTTGGTTTGGGTTGGATTTGGTGTGGTTTTATTCTGAACTGAAACCATGTTTGGTGCAGATGGTTTTGGTGTGAGAAAAAGTAAATCTGAAAAACCAAATCATGTTTGGTAGAGTTGGTATATGGGCTGAAATTCTGAAACCAATCATATTTGGTAACTTAGAATAGTTTAACATTTTATTTATTTAAAATAACATTTTGTAAATATATATGTTTTAAAAAATAAAATATATAAATATTTAATTTTTTCGAAATATTTAATTTTTCATAAATATTTTATTTTTTCAAAATATTTATAGATAAAATATTTTATATAATATATTTCAAAAATGTAAAATATTTTGAAAAAATAAAAGATTTTAGTAAAAATACATATAACTTGTATATTTTTAAAAAATAATTATTATATTTTTATTATATTTTATTTTTTACGAAATATATTTTTTCGTTTGATTTTTTTGAAATATTTTATTTTTTCATAAATATTTTATTTTTCGAATTTATATATATATAATATTATAAACGAATTGGTTTGGGTTAAACAATGGTACACCAAATTGAATTGGTTTGGATGAATAAATGGTTTTGGTATGAGAAAACAAAACCAAACTACACAAAATCATCTATTGAGATGGTGTGAAAAATGGGACATTTGGTATCAATGGTTTGACATTGTTGCACCAACACCAAAATTACCAAACATAGGTTGGGCTACGAATTTCAGCCCAAAACCATATATTTGGCACCAACTCGTTCTACCAAATCCTAACTTGAATTTTTTTTAGATAAATTGCTAATTCAATAATGATACAGATAACCCCAAATCTTTTATGTCGGTCTCGCTCATCTCCTTCATCTCACTATCAGTGATTGCACAGTCATGTAGGTACAAAAATTTATGATATGAATATTGTAACTTATATTTTTTTTATTTGGTTAGGGCCAAATATAATCGTATTATTGCGGAGTAATGTGATAGGTACAAAAAATTAAGGTATTAATATTGTAACTTATATAAAGAGGTATTAGGGTTTTTATACTCACAAGAGGATTAGTTTTTTTATTTCGTTAGTTCTAAATATAATTATTATTGCTATTTTTTCGTTAACCCAAAATATAATGGTTGGTTTTCAAAGAAAAGATTTAACCTATTCATTTTTTCTCCTATTAAATTTTGTCTTATAAAATATATCAGTGTTTTGTTTTGTTTTGTTTTTGGTCTAATTAAGAGTCTAATTAAGAATAGGGGCATTGATTCATTGTTTCACAAGGAAACATTGCAAGAAATGGTGTTATGTGGGATAATTGAGCATCAAGAGGATGGCGTATTGAAAGATAAAAAGGTTGTGAAGACTGTGAGAGCTAAGAAATAAAAATGAATATTAATTGTGCTTTTAAATTCGATACAATTAAATTCAATACAAATTATTATATTTGAGTGAAATTAGTATTGTTTAGTTCTTTATAGAGAAGATCGAACAATATCGCCAATCATCTAAAACCTTCATAAATATTTTATTTAATCTTTTAAAAAAACTTATAGATATACCTTAAAACAATATGGTTAGCCATTTAAAACCTTTATAACTATTTTGTATTTTGTTTAATTTCTTAAAACTTATAAATATTTCTAAATTCTAACAAGAAAGCAGTGTCGTAAACAAGCCAAGTCGAGTTTGGAGATGTTCGGGCTCGGCTCGACTTATACCAGTAAGTGTTCGACTTTGACTCGAACGAGCCTAACTTACCCCAACTCAAGCTTGGCTCGAAATAATTTGTGCAAGCTCGAGCTCAGCTCCGAAGCTTGTTTGATAATCGTATTTGTCCTGTAAATAAACATGCAGATATATATATCTATATATACAATCATACATATAAATATACACACAATTATATACACCCGTACCTAAAGATACATAGATATCCAAAAAATAATTATGAGTTGAAGATAAACCGATTTCATAAAAGAGATTTGAGATCGGTGATGATCTTTTAAGCAACAAACGAGAAAGAAGTTGAATATAATTTCTAAAAAAAAAAGAAGAATCAAGATAATTTCTCAAAAAAATTAAAAATAAAGGAAAAGAGGGTTGAAGATGACCAGCTATAAGTGCATGCGATAATCATTTTTGAACAATTGTTTCCCCTTTCTTTTTGTACGGGTCGGATCATGGTGAGCTATCGCTACATAATTCTGTTGGATGAAGCTTTTGATTGCTCTTATGTAAGTTGTTTAAGTTACATGAGTTGGACTCTAACCATCTAATTTAAAAAAGATTAATAATTGAAACACAAATATTTCTAGCTTCACATAATTAAACAAAGATTACAAGTAGAACAAATATGAGATTCAATCCCAACGGTCTGATTTTGTAAATTGATCTGCAATTATATTGATCAATGACGCATCTATATTGATCAATATGACACATCTTTTGAATTACTCCATCTGTCTCAAATTATAAGTCCCTTTTGGGGAATCCAACTTTTTGAGATAATGACTTTTATTAGTGTGATAGTTAATGAAAAATTAATTTTACCATTGGTCCCACCAATGGTAAAAAGACATGCATTTCTTTATTTCCTGTAGTCCCCACTAGGGATATTTCAGTCATTTGTATGTTTCTTTCTTGCCTATATAAGGCATGTTTGTGTGTTGTGAGAGGGTAGAGTCCCAGAATAATATATCAGTGTGTTTTATACATCTTCTCTCATTTCAGTTCTTTCTCTCATTACAGTTCTTTCATTTCAGTTCTTAATTTAGTTTAGTTTTGATCCTATCCTACTATGTTTTGATCAATTTACTAATTTGTCCTTTAATTATTCAAGTTATAAAATATCTACAGATTTTATTACCAAGTGCACCCATCCATTATGGCAGAATTCTGATTTCTTCATTTTTCTTAAAAGGAAGGGAAATGAAGAAATCAGAATTCTGCCATAATGGATGGGTGCACTTGGTAATAAAATCTGTAGATATTTTACAACTTGAATAATTAAAGGACAAATTAGTAAATTGATCAAATAAAATTGTATTGAGTTTACTTATTTTGGAATGAATTAAATAGTAAATGTAGACACTTAAATTGGATGAAAGGAGTAGTATTTTTTAAATTGGACTTATTAAGTTGAAATAATCAGTTGGTGAAATATTATTCGATTTTCTTTGCGAGATTATAATTGCACCACGTGTATTGAGTAACCAATTCATGGAATAAACTTCAATTCTTTCGAAGAGCTAATTAAAGCATGTAGAATTGTTTTTATATTTGAACTTTCATTTTTATTTTGCAGAAACTTCAAAATCACTATCTTTATGATTTTAAAAACACTTCTGATTCTTATATTAATTAAATATGATTTCATACATGAGATATCATAAATTTTCTCTCTATTCGTTATTTACTTCTTCATATTTACCATAAAATTACAAAATCGTGGTATAGAGATGGCGAGATAATATAATAATATCTAACTCACGTGATTTTATGTAATCAAATCATGTCACGTAAATAAGTCTGTTTTAATGAAAAAAATAGTATCAAATTAAAATCAATTACCATCATTTCATTTCATTTCATATTGTATACAAATTTTTTCCGTTGTCATTGAGGAACTTTGCAATGTTAAAAGCCCTTCATCAAAAGTACCTTTGAACTCGAACGAACATTAAGAGCAAATTTTAGTGCATATTAAACAACCGCTCATCATAGAATCCTGGTAATGAAATTATTACAAAACTTGGATTGAGTGGAAATCAGAATCCCACAAGTAATTGGCTGTTATGGTAATTTTTTATTTTTTGAAAGGTACAAATTGATTGTTTACATTAAAAGTATTGTTTTTACAAATATTCATTCAGAGGGTAACAACCGTGATAAAGGAACCTTTCTTGGGTTAAAAAGGATAATATCATTAGGTAGATAAAATCCTAAAGATTTAGAATACAACTAAAATTATATATAGTTTAAAATTTAAATTAGCTTGTTGTTGAGGTAGAATTTAATTATAGTCATGTTTGAAATTAAAATATAATTTATCAAAAAAAAATTAGGGGCTCAAACTTGTTGCACTTTTAATAATAGTATTGCACTTCATAAAGAGATTCATCATGCATATTGTTTGGGATATCATTGTTTTCTGCCTTCTGGTTAAGTTCACTTCCTCGTTGGATTTGCTCAAGAATTGAAAAGTAACTACTAGTGGTCAAGTATTTTTTTTGGATAATATAAATGTCCGGAGTTTTCATCATGATTAATTCACTGGTGTGTTTCCTCTAATATACTAGTACATTTGGGATATTGTGTCACACCCCGAAAATCCTAGATCTCAAAACCGGAGCACCCAAGGATCCCGATATGCCATTGTTCCTCACATTATCCTGCACCCGCCTGGAACCTCCCACTAGTGGTGAAGGGTGGGGGGTGAGCAAGAATGCCTAGTAGAGAAACCCTAATCGCTACATCCCCTAACCGTCCAAATAGTGTTAACCACCCCATGGTGTATGCATCTAACCTAGATCACTCTTTTGTCTCATATGACACTCACGCCAATCCGAGACCCAAGATGAGCCCCTACGCCTCAAGTACATATACAAAGGCAGAATCATGTAGCAAGTCTCTAATACATAGTCATTGAGTACTCACGCATCTATATATACATAGTAAGATATAAGTATGTATTTAAATAACTATAATCACAACAAAGGTAGAAGCAAGGCCAACCTCCTATATACTAGTTATTACCCGATGAAGTCCCGAAGTGTGTTGTGGCATGCTAGTGTGACATGAGAGGTGGCACAATGGTAGTTTTCGTAAATAAGTTCAACTTTAGAAGTCGGGCTTAGAACTGTTGGAAAAATGCAGGAATTAAGTTGCAGCATCCTTGTGACCTAAGAAGAGTATCTATGAAAGAAAATCTGGATTCGGAGTTCAGGAAGCTTTAAAAAGTCCATTATGACTCCTTGGACATGGCAGATATTTGTTCTGGTCATAGTTGTGATTGTGTTTTCTGCATATATAGGAAAATGAGTGTTCCTGACTCAAGTGAACATCCAACCACTTAGCAAGGTCATGGCAAGCCTTGGCTAAGGCACGTATGGGGAAGCTTGTCGGCATGTTTTAACATGGTTCGGTGGCACGGTTGGTGATGATGGCTCGATGACACGGTGGGTAACATGCTAGAGCACGCATGGCTTGGCAAGCTAGCGTGCATGCCCAAAAGTGTGCCAACTTGCCTTTGGTAAGGTGATGCCTTAGCTTGGTATGCCTTGGTGTGCATACAATGCACTTGGCTTTGCAAGCCATGTGCACACCAAACTTTGGCTAGGCCAACTTGCCCTTGGGGCAAGGTTGTGACACTAAAACAAGCAAAGGTTGGTGCTGACAGGTTCTAGACATAGGCATAAGGCGGCATGCCTATGTGCCAAGGCATTGACAAGACCAAGACATGGCATGGCGCGGTGTATGCTAGCTGGTAAAGGCACTTGGGTCAAGCTCGACAAGTTTATATGTTGTCATGTGCACAAAGGCATGAGAGGGCCAAGATATTGACATTGGCTCAGCAAATGCAAACATTGTGCACTGATGGCACATGCTTGACATAGAGATGTCTTATTTTGGTGCTACTTGGCTCAGACACTTAGTCAATACAAAATTGGTCAAGACAAGGGTTGGTTCAGACAAGGCAATTGGTGCAGTTTTGGACACTCAACCGAATATAACCACCAAAGGGGCATGTGGCATTACAGGATAATGCCAAGACATCCAAGAGTTGGGAGTGCAACTGCATTGTTAGTGTTGGCAGCCTTTGAATGGTGCCAACACTTGGCCTAGGTGGATGGGGCTGTCATCCACATAAATAGGCAACGTTTTCTGTATGCTTATATAGGCACATGTATGGCATTGTATATGACAGATTGATTCAGAGAGTGAGGGAATGTATGTTCTAAGTGTTGTAGTGTGGCCTATGAGTGAGAGAAATCCTTGTACTATTTTGTGTTAATAGTAAAAGGTTAGGGAACCATTGATTATGGTTGCCTATAAATTGTGGATGTTGTTATTAAAACTGAATTAAATATATAATTTTGTGTGTGTGGTGCAAACACTTAGTACAATGCCAAAACACAAGTGTGGGAGTGGCTGAACCAAGTTAGAGTGTTGTTACTATGTCTAATTTGCTGCCATTATAGGGCCAAAATTTGTGGTGAAAATTAACCGTTGTGACACTAGCACATATATACGCAACCGTGCTTCCGGCATGAAATCACACATGCTCGGTGTAGTGACCACCTTAACATCCAAAACATAGAAAGACTCTTCGGTCGACCCCTAATCACTTTAGGTAAAACACCTCAAGAAGAGTCGTCAATCCAGGGCCGGCCCTGAAATCCCGAAAATATGTCGAGGCCCTAGGAGAGATCAAATGTGAGGCCCCTCATATGTAAGGTTTCACATGCTTAAAATTATAAATGTAAACAATTATTAGAAAAAAAAGCCTCCATCTTCGTACTGTCTTGAAATATTATTGTAGTATGAGTGTGGAAGTCACGAGACCCCTAAGTGTAGTATGTTAAAAAAATTTTTTGTCGTTGTGCGAGTGCGGTAGGCACGAGAGCCTCAAGCGTAGTGTCTTAAAGTTGTGCAAGTTTGACAAGAATATTCTAGGCCTAATCAGAATAATGGTTTGATTTGGATTAATACTTTAGTTTCATTTGGTTGATGATTTGTTTTTTTTTTTTTTTTTAGTGTATTGTAATAGTAAGTGAAATATAAAATTTGGGGCCCTAAATTGTTAAATTGGATTACAATTTAGTAATAATTGGGCTTTTAAACAAATTAGTTTTCTTTTTGGACTTATAGTAAAATAAATTATATATATACATATAAATTGAGGTCTTAAATTGTGTAATTACAATAGGAATTCTTTTGAATTTGCCAATAAAACTAATTTATCCCAGCAGTTATAAAAGATCTATTAAACATTGAATATAATGAAACTGAAAAAAATAACAACTAGGTACCAAAACTAATAAAACTTTTCTTTCCCAAATAAAAAATAGAAATGGTAAGGAACATGGAAAGTGTGAAAAATCACACAACTTTAGTAGATGGGCCCGGTGCCCACATCTATATAACTCAAAATAGCTTTAAAAAGCCAAATGCGTGCCCGAACAAAAGTTAGACAATTCCCAATATAAACCTCATTTTCTCTTTAGAAGAAAAACAACAGAGGATATTTGAGCATTTGATAGTCAATCCGGTGGTTGTGGTAAGGGTCATGGACATACCACAACCAAAAAATTGAATATAACACTGAACCATTATATTCAAAGTAGAAAAATAAAATAAAATATACTATTGTTTAATAAATCGCCAAATGCATTTGTAGATATAGAAAAAGTTACACAATAATTCCATCCATCAAGTCATGACTTTCACCACACATATATATACACCTCGAGATGGGCTCTAGCCCATCTTAAATATCTATCTTCATCTTTCTTCTTATGAGATTTGATATATCTCATACTATTCTTGTAACACCCCACTCCAACACTTGGTATGATATTATCCGCTCTGGGCCCAACCCATACAGTTTTACTCTTGGGCTCCTCCCAAAAGGCCTCATACCAATTGGAGACAACACTGGACATATAAGCACATCCCCATACCTCTACCCAGGCGATGTGGGACATCACAATCACCCCCCCTTGAGACCCAGCGTCCTCGCTGGCGACCCACGGGTGATGTGCATGCTCCTACACTTAATTCCGGCTGGGCTCTGGCTTTAATACCAATTGTAACACCCCGCTCCAACACTTGGTATGATATTGTCCGCTCTGGGCCCCGCCCGCACAGTTTTTCTCTTGGGCTCCTCCCAAAATGCCTCATACCAATTGGAGATAACACTGCACATATAAGCACATCCCAAACCTCTACCCGGGCGATGTGGGACATCACAATACAATCACCCCCCTTGAGACCCAGCGTCCTCGTTGGCGACCCACAGGTGATGTGCATGCTCCCACACTTAATTTCGGGCGGGCTCTGGCTCTGATACCAATTGTAACACCCCGCTCCAACACTTGGTATGATATTGTCCACTCTGGGCCCGGCCCGCACGGTTTTTCTCTTGGGCTCCTCCCAAAAGACCTCATACCAATTGGAGACAACACTGAACATATAAGCATATCCCAGACCTCTATCCAGGCGATGTGGGACATCACATCACCTGTGGATTGCCAGCGAGGATGCTGGGTCCCAAGGGGGGGTGATTGTGAGGTCCCACATCGCCCGGGTAGAGGTATGGGGATGTGCTTATATGTGCAGTGTTGTCTCCAATTGGTATGAGTCCTTTTGGGAGGAGCCCAAGAGTAAAACCGTGCGGGCTGGGCCCAGAGCGGACAATATAATACTAAGTGTTGGAGCGGGGTGTTACAATTGGTACCAGAGCCAGAGGCCGGCCGAAATTAAGTGTGGGAGCATGCACATCACCCGTGGGTCGCCAACGAGGACGCTGGGTCTCAAGGGGGTGATTGTGATGTCCCACATCATCCGGGTAGAGGTCTGGGGATGTGCTTATATGTGTAGTGTTGTCTCCAATTGGTATGAGGCCTTTTGGGAGGAGCCCAAGAGTAAAACATTACGGGATAGGGCCAGAGCGGACAATATCATACCAAGTGTTGGAGCGGGGTGTTACAAGTCGTATATAGGTTATATTCTTAAGCATATTTTTAGCTGTCCTATTGAGCCGATCAAGTTTTTGGCGCCATTGTCAGGGACTTGGCGACGATTCTATACTCTAATATTTGGTATATTTGGGTTATTTAATTGTTTTATTTTTAATTCTTCTTTTAAAAGTTAAATTGTACGTTACTGATAGGTACACTGAAATTCGCAAAGAGGAAGCCAGAGGAGCAGTGAAAAAGTGCTTGGCTGGACCATTTGTGATTTTAGTTTAGGTCAAATTTTCACGTAATTTTAGCTTTAATTTTATTGTTTAATTTCTCTTTCATTTTTAGTTTTTTTTTCTAGTAGTAGTTTTATTTTAAAGTTAGTTGCATTGTATGAATGGCTTGCAATCATTGTCTTACGGATTAGGACCATTTGATCATGAAATCAAGAGGACCTTTCTTAGAAATCTAAAGGCTCAAAAGTTAGAAACTCTTAAGAACAAGTTAGACTTTGGGGAAATGACTGACAATACAAACAATAACAACAATAATACCAACAATAACAATGAAATACCGATAAATGTGGAAGAGGGGAACGAACCCTCTCTGAGAGACTATTATGCGCCCACTAATTTTGACTCACCAGCTGATTTTTTATTTCTAGAAGATGAAGACTTGCAATATGAGCTTAAAGCTAGTGTTATTAATATGCTCCCAAAATTCTACGGACTCAAAAATGAGGATCCGTATCAACATATAAATGAATTCGTCGAAGCTAGTGTTACAACTAAACAGAATAAATGCGTGTTCGCCTCTTTCCCCATTCGTTAAGAGATAGGGAAAAAGTGTGGTATACGACTTTAGATAGAGAGCTAAAAAAAATTGGGAAAATCTAAAACTTGATTTCTTGCATAAATATTTCCCAATTGAAAAAAAAACAAGAAGCTCAAGCAGCAATAACATACTTTAGGCAACAGACTGGTGAAGAAATTTATGATGCATGGGAGAGTTACAAAGATAACATTAGAAAATGTCTACATCATAGAATTACAAAACAGGATTTGGTGGGTAACTTCTATTACGGACTTAATGAAAAAGACAAGGGGGTAATAGATGCAGCAGTATGAGGCTAGTTCTCACTTAAACTGGTAGACTACATATGGAAAATGTTCAAAAACGTGAGTGAAAATTCGTTACAATATGAGTCAGAAACACGGACTAGGAAAATTACACATCTTAAGAAATCGTAAGGTATCTACGAAATTAGCATAAATAATGAGGTGAAGGCTCAGGTTGTTGAGTTGATTCACAAGTTAGATAAATTTATAACTCTCACATAATCAAAACCTACGGAAGTCTTAGCAATCGGTTATGAATCCATCTACATATCGGAAAATTCTCAAATGCATTATCAAGAAGATGAGATAGGGTCGTACAAGGTTAATGCAACATTCACTAACCCAAACAACAATCCATACTCTAGTACATCCAATGCGGGTTGGCGCCCCAATCTCTCATACGGTCCCCAAAATACAGGGACCCAATTTCCAACTCAAAACTTTAATCAAAATCATCGAACATTTAATTCTCAAGCTAGTAGTCAAGCCTATTGTCCGTACATACCTAATTAGCCCCAATACAGAAATCAAAATCAAAATCCAAATCCACCAGCAATAAGCCCTGATTTTTTAGAGGACATGAGGAATGCTATGAAAGACTTTAGAAATCAATCTAGTGGTTTTCAAGAAGCCATCCAAACTCTCAACACCCATTCCCAATCAATAGAAAAGTTAGAAACTTAGGTTGGGCAACTAGCCAATACAATGAACCGGCGAGAGGAGGGAAAATTTTCAAGTCAACCAGTGGCCAATCCGAGGGGTCAAAACATGATTCAGCTAGGTTCCTTAAGTGACACCAATCACAAAACTATTCAGGCTATCACAACCTTAAGGAGTGGTAAGGAAGTGAACAATAGGGCTGAAGAATAATTTAAAGAAAGGGCGACATAACAGAAAGCTAAAGAAACTATACAGAAAGAGCAATCACAAAATGAGGCTGAAAAAAGTGAAACATCAACATTCGAGCCTGTAGAGACGTCTTACATTCCCCTGGCAATATTCCCTCAACGTCTCCGTGAGTCAAACCATTATGGGAAACAAAGGGAGAAAATAAATGAAATGTTAGAAACTTTTAGGCAAGTAAAAATCAATATTCCCTTCTTAGATGCCATTGCTCAAATTCCAACCTTTGTAAAAATTTTAAAGGACATACATACAAAAACTCATAAGTAAAACTAAAATTCCAAAGAAAATTATGTTAACTAAACAAGTGAGTTCGCTTCTATTAAGTGATACTCCACCAAAATGTAAAAATCCAGGTGCTCCCATGATTTCCTGTGTTATAGGTAATCAAGAAATTGGTAGAACTCTTCTTGATTTAGGGGCAAATCTCAACCTACTTTCTTATCCGGTCTACCAACAATTAGGGTTGGGAGAACTTAATCCCACTTCGATTGTGGTTCAATTAGCTGATAGGTCAATCAAACAGCCGAGAAAGATATTAGAAAATATGATTGTCCAAGTAGATAAGTTCAACTTTTCAGTCTACTTTGTTATTATTGATACGGAATCGGTCCACAATCCTAAAAAACATATTCCAGTAATCCTTAGAAGACCATTTTTAGCCACAACTAATGCATGTATAAATTGTAGATCTGGTGTTATGGATATTTCATTTGGAAATATGAAATTGTGTTTGAATGTTTTTGACACCAATCAACAGGTTGCTGAGTCAGAGGAATGCTTTAGTATAAATAAGATAGATGATTTAATACACAAAGATGTGCAACAAACTCTAGTAGATGACAATTTAGAAACTGTGATGAAGAGATCAAATGAACACTTTGAAAACTAGGAGGATCAACAGCGATCCAACTTGGAAGTTATCATTGCTTTATAGGAGGCTTTATATTTGTAACCAGGGAAATCACCAAGAGAGTCACCTGGCCCTTCGATTATATCTCCACAAACATTGGTGCCCGACATTACGCTTTTGGATAGTGCATCATATGATTTAACTAAAGATCAGGAGGATAGTTTATCAAAAGATAAAAAAGGTACGGAAAATGCTATCGCTAATCACTTATCATGAAATATCATAGAGCCTATCAAGGACGAAACTCCTCTTAGAGATTCGTTTCCCAATGAGCAATTATTAAGTATAAATATGGTTGATAATTTATATGTCTGGGAAGATCCGCGAATAAGAACTGAGCGTGAGGGGATACGGGATTATGCATATAAAGATGTTCGGATGTAAACAACTCGGACTAGAACGTAGAACGTATCATGCTAAACATATTCGACTTAAGTTCTTTAAGTTTGGACGTAAGAGACGACAGTGTAATTCCAAATTGAAATTGTTTCTAGGTATACTCCGATTAAGATGGGACGTAAGAGATGACAGTGTAATTCCAAATTTAAGTTCTCGAGCTTCGTGTCATGAATGGTTCCCACTAAAGTGAATGACTTTGTTACTTTCTACTCCCAATCCGGACAACCCCCTGTGTTTTTATGAACATTATACCATGGTATTGCAATTCCTCTTATCCTACTTCATTGATCTAAATTTTCCATTTTTCATAAAAAAACTCATCTTTCCATCTTTCCTCTTTTCATCCCTTTTTGTCTTTCTAAGCTCCGGACTTTCCAGTGAGGAATTTTAGTCCCGACCAACTGGGCCCGAGCTTCTTTTGTGGGATTTATGATCATTAGTTTTCTCCTTTTTTTACATGAACAATGATATTGGTGATACCAAGGCCCGGTTACTCATATCAAAGAACTACTTTTTGCATTTTTATTTTTCACAATATATTTTCAACTTTCTTCATTTCAACCATTACATCTCCCCTTCTCCCCTTTTATTGTGGCAAAATTATTTTTTCAACTACATAGTCAAAGATTAAGTGTTTTTCCTATAGTGAATGTATGTTTGAGCTTATAGGTTAAGGTCGTCATTCCCAGTTTCAATTTCACTAATTCACTCACCCATGTAAAACCGCATCACTTTCACTCAGCTCAAGTTAATCATCACTCTCATGAACGGGAATATTACATCACATACCACTTATGCATCATAAATACAAACTCAATTAACTTTTAATGTAAAACACTCATGCATAAAAACAAAGAATTTCTCCAAAAAATTTCAAATTTTCAAGAAACAAATTTCAATCATTTCTTATAACTATTATACAACCAACTATTCCTTCCCCCCAAACTTAAATTAAACCATGTCCTCATGGTTCACCATCATATACATGAGAAAGAATATAGTTACCCTTGAAGCGCAGTTCCGGAATTTCCTCTCTTCATGTCCGTTCTCCCCCCAAACTTGAATTGAGCTACCTGTAGAAATATTGAACAAAGCACAAATACCCAATTTCATAGCAAGGAAAGAAGAAATTCATCATTGTTTTCCAGAAATCATTACTCAATATAACACAAGGAATGAGTTTTTATTTATTTTGTTTTTTTAAAAGAAAATAACAAAGATTTGGCCTTAAGGGCCTACAATCTCTAAGAATTGAAATTCGCAAAAAATAAATTACCTACTATTCTATAAACCGAGGCTAGAAACTAACTTTCACAGCCTAGGACCAATGTTTAACATTTTCGGCACAACGGGGCCACTCAAAGGGCTATCCAATACCCTTCCTCTCTGCAATACTTCCTCTAATCATAGGACAAAATATAGGATGTGACTCTTTGAGTGTTCTCACTTGTAGCCAATTAGTACTATCCATGACATCAAATATAGAACAATAATCACCATATAAAGTACCTCCTCTGTCACGTTCTAACTTCATCATATGTACAGGCAATGTGTCAAACAAATTATCCTTCAACACCTTATATAATGTTCCCTCCACCAATTTATCACTCTGCATTAAATTGACAGATGCCATTTGAACCTTTTGTTTACCGAGATATGGGCTCCCGAAGTTGGCTAAAATTTTGTCTGAAAATACAATAGCTACGCGCTGCCCGTAGGTTAGGGCATAAAAATGGCACTTTCTAGCCACTTTTAGCTACTGGGTTCGTAGGTGGTGCGTAGAAAAATCCTTGGAAACATTTTTTCTCATAATTGCTCTGTTTGAACCCCCTCGACTCCCTTGTTATGATTCTTGAAGTTGCAACTCCAAAAAATAACGTTTTCACCCTCCGGGAGACAGTTTTCTCTTCAAAACACCTCTTTAGCTCTCCTCTTTCAATAGACACAAACCCTTCTCTAGTTAAGTCACCAAAGTTAGCTCATTTTCTTCATTAATCTTCCGAAACACGCTAACTATGGAATGTAGAAACGTAACAATAACAAAATAGGGGCCTAAAATAGTCAATATAAAGAATAGTAGGTTATTTATGCAATTTTCAATTCCTTAGGATTGTAGGCCCTTAAGGCCAAATCATTGCAATTTCAATTTGGTAGGATTATAGACCCTTAAGGCCAAATTATTATTTATTTCATAAAAAAATAAAATAAAAACTAATTCCTTGTGCTAGATTGAGTAATGATTTTTGGAAAGCGGTGATTGTATTTCTTCTTCCCTTGCTATGATATTGGGTATTTGTGCTTTGTTGAATACTTCTACATGTAACTCAATTCAAGTTTGGGGGGGAGAACGGACATAAAGAGGGGAAATTCCGGAACTATGCTTCAAGGGTAACTATATTCTTTCTCATGAGTATGATGGTAAACCATGAGGACATGGTTTAATCTAATTTTGGGGGGAAGGAATAGTTGGTTGTATAGTTAGTATAGAGAATGATTGAAATTTTTTTTTGGAGAAATTCTTTATTTTCATACATGAGTGTTTTGCATTACAAGTTGATTGAGTTTGTGTTTATGATGCATGACTAGTATGTGATGCGATATTTATGCTCATGAGAGTGATGATTAGATTGAGTTAGAGAAGTGATGTGGTTTTACATAGGTGAGTGAATTAGTGAAATTGAAAGTAAGAAGGACGACCTTGACTTATAAGCACATGCACACATTCACTATGGGACAATTAATTGATATTTGACTATGTAGTTGAAAAATTAGATTTGTCACAGTAAAAGGGGAAAAGGGGAGTTGATATGGTTGGTATGAATTTTTTTGAAAATCCTTAAAAAAAAATGCAACAAGTAGTTCTTCGATCTGAGTAACCAGATCTCCTACCACAAAGTAGCAGAGTGTTCGCGTCAAAATGGGAGAAAACTAATGAGTATAAATCCCACGGAAGAAGCTCGGACCCAGTTGGTCGAGACTAAAAATCCTCGCTGGAAAGTCTAGAGCTTCGAAAGATAAAAAGGGATAAAATGGAAAGTGGAAAGTATGATTTTTTCATGAAAAATGATAAAGTTTGATCAATGAAATAGAAGAAGAAAGATTGGTTTACCATAGTCGAATGTTCACAAGAACACGGAAGGTTGTCCGGATTGGGAGTAGAGAGTAACGAAGTTATTTACTTTAGTGGGAACCATTCATGACACGACGCTCAAGATAGTTATTGTTCAGTAGTGAGTGGGAGTAGTTGCATCCATATTGTCTTATACATTGTATCATGACTTGATTAATGAGTATGTGAATGCTTGACTACGTGAGAATGAAGAATAGAGAAGTTGTGGATAGTATAGCTAACCCTCACGAGACTTCACTCGTCCACTCGGTGTTGCCAAGGGGTTTAAAAGGCTTGTTACACTTGCTAAGTGTAATCATCAACCCTCATGAAACAAAGTAGTGTAGATTAGTATAGATTGGTTAGAATAAAAAAATTTATCATACGGAAAGTATTTAAAAGTTTTCCTGAGTTCATTGCTAAGGGACTAGCAATATGTAAGTTTGGGGGTGTGATAGGTGCCAAATATTATACATTTTAGGCCCTTATCTTTCTATTGTTATGCCTTTACATTCCATTATTTGGTATTTTTATGCCATTTGTGTGTTTAAGCGTGTTTCAGAAGCTTAGTGAAGATAACGAGCTAACTTTGGTGAATTGACTAAAGAATTGCTTATGTCTACTCAAAGAGAGAGCAAAAAAGGTGTTTTCAAGAGAAAAGTGTCTCCCGGAGGGCAGAAACGTTATTTTTTTGGGTCGCAATTTCAAGAATTATAACAAGAGAGTCGAGGGGGGTCAAATGGCAATATTCCCAAGAAACATTGGTTCCGAGGGTTTTTCTACGCATGACCTATGCATCCAGTAGCTAAAAGTGGCTAGAAAGTACTGTTTTGACGCATCACCTACGCATGACCTACGCACCATGCGTAGGGGGCTTTTCAACACAGATTTTAAGTCAACTTTGAAGGGTTATATCTCGGTTAAAACATGTCCAAATGGGGTGATTCTTGAGCCTAACATCAAGAGCATGAAGTAAAATTTCTAGCAAGCTATTATAAGCCTCTATCCAATATGTGTAGCTCCAATTATGGTTAAAAGAGTGAGACATGTTTGCAGGAAAAGCTGGAAATTTCAAATTCGGGCCAAAATCCTATTTTGACCCGGATGATTTTAAGTTCCACTCCACCACCTCTAAGCACATGTTTTAGACTTATTATACATCATATTAAATGGTTTGTCTCTGTTTGAAAGGAAATCATACCATAGGAGAATCCTATTCTCAATAGGAGTCTAACGCAAATTAGGGTTTCCCTCAACTTTGTCTATAAATACCAAGGTCTTGAGCAGATCTAAGGGACTTCTCTCCACGTAATTTCATCACTTCAAAATCCAGAATTTTTAAAGCACTATCTCTAGAGATTTACATCTTTCAAATAAGGGAGTCATTCAAGACCTAGAAATCCGGAGACGACGACCATGGAGGGCGATTCTACATCAACGATGCAGTTTCCTTCTACCATGAACAACTAATTCAGTATTTAGGGTTTTCTAGCAAAACCCTAGCCAAGTAATGTAGTTCTTAATTTGTTTTCAATTGTAACAAGGGGACGCTATGACCATACTGTGATGATTGTTATAGATAAGTGACCCATTTTTATTCTTGATACAAGATCTTATATTTGTTCTAAATTCTTGTCTTAGAATGAATGAATATGTTTTCTTACTCAATATAATTATTCACTATGGGTTAGAACTCGGATGCTTAATTCATAATTTTCTACACAATGGTACTTAAAACTTGAAACCCTATTTTAACACAGGTCATGCCTCGATGAGGTAATATAGACATGCTTTAGTTTAATTTCATGCAGTAGGAGTAGATTAGAGTAAAGTAAATAGCATGCACTAGTTACACTCTGTCCTAAGATGGGTTGTAGCGATTTTGGTTGATGGTATCATTTTTTGGGTCGTATTCGTCTATTTGCGGTATGATCTGATTCACAGTTATGGATTGCCCTCTTGCAATTGAGCAAGTAGATAGCTATATTATGCGATTAGTGGTGGAGTATGAAAATCCTAGATTTTTTTTCTATTGTTCTTGTCTTAATCTATCTTTACTGCTTTATTAGTTAATTAGTTAATCAATCACAAAATAATAAATCATACTTTCATAGCAATTTAATATTTTTATTTTATGAGAATTCAGAATATGACTTAGTCTTTGTGGGATCGATAACCTTTCTCAAGCCGAACTATACTATAATACGATTCGTGCACTTACGATAGGTAAAACCTAAGCCGTTCTAAGGGTTGTCTTTAACCATTATTTGTCACCCCTAGACAGACATCAACCTCGTTGAGGCATGACTTGTGTAAATCTAGAGTTTCAAGTATTAAACATCATTGTTTTGAAAATCACGGCTTTCGGGAAAACACAAGATACATATGATTGGTTGAGATAATGCATTCATTCAATCTAAGACAAGAATTAGAATAAATATAAAACCCCTTATCATAAATTACTACGGTCTCTATTCTACACAATCATCACAGATATGGTCTTCAGTTTCCGCTCGTTACAATTGAAATAAATAAATAAACTACATTACCTGGCTAGGGTTTTGCTAGAAAACCCTAGATACCGGTTTAGTTGCTCATGGTAGAAAGAGACTATATCATTTATGTAGAAATGCCCTCCATGATTGATTTGTTCGAATCTCTAGGTCTTGAATGACTCCTTTCTTTTAAAGATATAAATCTTCAAAGATAGTGCTCTAAAAATTATGTAATTAGAAGCTCCCTGGATCTGGTCTAAACCTTGGTATTTAAAAAAGTGATTGAGAAGAGTCCTTCATGTATTGAACTTGTCCTTTTTGGAGTAGGATTCCTATTTGTTATGTCTCTCCTCAAATCTGAGCTAAAACCCTTCAATCTGATGTATAATACACCTTATACATGTGCTTAGAGGTGTTGAAGTCGAACACAAGTCAAAAGAGTTCAAATCGTATCGTGACTCAATTTCCCAGCCGGACCCTACGTATGCTATTACGTTTGAGGTGAGCTACGGTTAATCAAAGCTCCAAGCATAGGCCAGTTTCTTTAAACGTAGCTCAAGTGTAGTTTTTGATGTTTATAGCCACTTTTAGCTACTGTATGCGTAACTCAAGCGTAGTAAAATTTATGGAAACCATAATTTATAATTATTATTTTGTTAGAACCCCCTCGACTCCGTTGGTATGTTTCTCGAAGTTTCGGTTCCAAAAAATATCGTTTTTTCCCACCGGGAGACACTTTTTGCTTGAAAACTCCTCTTTTGCTCTCCTCTTGGATAGATACAGGCATATCCTTGGTTAATTCGTCAAAGTTAGCTTGTTTTCTTTATTAAGCTCTTGATACATGCTTAGACATGCAAACTGAATAAAAATACCAAATAATGGAATGATAAAACGTAACAATAGCTAGTTAGGGGCCTAGAATGGACAACATTCAGCACCTATCACCACTCAAAATCCTATATGTTTTTATATATATACTAGTAAAAATGACATGCTATGCACGTAATACCAATGGAATTGTGATGTCACGCCCCAGGTTCTCAAGACTTCGAAGCCGAAATCCTTGGGACCCGGAGGTTATGGAAAGGGCATGGAATCCGATTTAAGGTATAAGTCGCCATCCAGAACTAGCAAGAGATCGAGAAAAAAAAGGACATGCCCGCGTGTGAAGGGTACGCCACAAAGCAAAACTAAAAGGAATACCGAATCTAGACACGAAAATGAGAGGAGGAAAAAACAAAGAACCTTAAACAACCTCAATGAGACCCTATATAAGTCCCTAAGATAGCCTATGAGAGTTCCTAAGAGAACTTGGGAAGATCCCCAAAGAGTTCTAAAACCTTTAAATGGTATGAAAGTTAGAAATACAATGCCTCATTCAAAGGACCATAACTCACTCAAAACAAAACCAATTGAGCGATTCGAAAGCCTAAACAGAAGTTCAAGAAATCAGCTTTCCAATGAGTTAAAGAATGCCTCAATTGAACACATGTAGCAAAAGTTACAGCCAAAAGAGTGGAGCGGTGCGCAGACAAAAACTTGAAAAATGTGTTTTTGAATCCGAGCTCCGTTTTTTACACTGTCTATCTCAAAAAATTACAAATATTAGAAAAAAGAGTTTTTCATTTGGTGGTCTTAAAAAAAATTATTGAGACCTAGGGAAACGCAAAAAACATAAACTTTAAACAAAAACACTCCTTTAGAGTTTTATGAAATTTTCCGTCTTTCCTCCGAACTCCGTTTTTAATACCGTCGTCTTCTAAAAGCTAAAATCTTTGAGAAAATGAGTTTAAAGTCATTTTAAAACATGAAAAATTGTCGGGGTTACAGAAGTGAGCGAAAACGAGTTTTTCTTTTAAAACTGAAAGGATTCGTTTATAATTTGTGAAAAATGTCATTTTCGGAGATAAACCCTAATATCCACAATAGTGTTAAAGTACGACTAATAACATCAAAATGAAGCAAAATACACCATACTTCTTAAAATACATGCTTTGAGCACAAATAGATTTAAAATAGCACCACGCCATCATAAAACATCTTTTTAATTCAAAATACCACGTTTTTACAAAATAAAAGAACCGACGTCATGGCACTCAAAAATAATACAAGACGAAAACCGGCTAACACTCTAGCCTCACAAAATAAAGTATACACGGGAACTACTATAAGAGAGCAAGAACAAAAAGGAAAACATGAATGAGATTCACGCCACGCTCAATTCTCGTTCGCCACCGGTGTTTTTCCTGAAAAATGTTTATAACCAACGGGGTGAGCAAACTTAGCTCAGTAGGGAAATGCTATCCACCTCGACCTTATAAGACATGCTAACCCGCCCCGTGGTACATGCTACTACCCTAGGTCAAGTCCGTTGTCCCACACGAGACTTGTGCCGATCCGGGACCCTAAGAATACCCTGCAAGCAACCCCACAATAAAAATAACATGGATTACATCTCAATGACAAGTAACAACGTTAAAGTGTAGCAAGGGAATAAATAATAATGCAAAGGATAACCACCAAATGTAAGCTCAAGGGTAAGTTATGATGTCACTAAAAGGTAATGCATGAAGTATGCACCCAATATGACACTCCCCCAAGTAGATCACAAAAGACTCAGAACTCCAAGGAGCCTAGGTATCGCGAATACAAGTCAAAGCAGATCCCACATAGGCAACCCTCTCAAAGGGACCAAGACAACAAAAGAAAGTCCACGGAGGTCCGCATCTCATGCACACGCTTAAGCAAATCACCACTAGATGAGCCGTGCACACGCCCTAGGAAAATCACGCGTCCACCTAGGGCACACACCCAATGTAAATCATATGAGAGCTTATTTCACATAGTAATCGACCGGAAATCAGCTTCTCATGCACACGCCATAGTAAATCACCACTAGATGACCCGTGCACACGCCGAAGGTAATTCACACGTTCATCTAGGGCACACGCCCAAAGCAAATCAAATGAGAGCACACATTAGTCATCATAAGAATAAACTTTAGGTGACTCACACCTCAAGAAACTCAAGAAGAACCAAGAGTGCTAAAAAAGGACCAAGACCCACCCTTAGGCGCCAACATATCCCATGCCTAGGACCGACACCATGCCTAGCATAAAATGTATTCTAGAATCTAAATGTCTTAATTTAGGAATACCCAAACAAGTATAACTATAAACATACCATTAAAAGCATAGATTCTCAATCATTCAAGTATGTCTATAAATCTCAACAATAACACCTCTTCTCCTAAGTTAAAATCCTATGCATGCTTTTCAACGTCAAGATTCCTCCATTTACTACTAAGTTCAATTTCATGCTCATATGTTCATCTATATATATATGTATCTATAAGTATTTCTTTTATAACAACTAGCATGCTTCAAATATCATTTCAAGGGCCTTTAGTTTATAGTTCACATAGCCACACATGCTATCATGCTTTAAGTAACTAGTATAAGGTATTCTAGCCTCGAAATGAACTAGCATCAAACAAAGTCATGCTTTTAGAGGCATATACAATATAAGGCTCCTATAAGCATTTTAGCAAACACTTGTAAGACATGATTTCATACTTTAACAAGAACCAATTTAGACACGTGTGTGTATATATATATATAGGTAGCATGCTTCAACACAACACAATTATTCACAACCATATGTTCTCTACTAATTAATATACATATCCACTTGAAACCTCTAATCATACTAATTCACCATAATATGCATGCTTCATTAACTATACACATAAACTTGGCAAACAATTCAAGATATCCTACAATTACAACTAGGGTTGGAATCACTAGTGTCGCATGCTCACGATATCGAAAGTTAAAGGGACCGCACCTCAAGTCCAAGTAAACAAGCAAAACTCCAAGAGAGCTCTTCCAAAAGTGCGCCAAAATCTCACCTAAAAGACCTTCAAGCCTCCAAGAACCGAATCAATCAGTGAGAACACTTAGGTTTGTGCCTTAATTAATAAACAAAGGCAAGGAGAATAAACTATCAAGATTCGGAAAACATAAATTCAAGAATAGGGTAATTAGGGTTTTAAAATGGAAACTACCAAGAGAGAGGGTAATACCTTTCAACCTGAGTATCAAGTTGAAGCTTTGAGCATGGGAAACAACTATGTAGTTGAAGACATCATCAAATTCACAAAGGAAGGAGGTGATTTTGAAGTATAAAGAGAGAATCAAGGAGAGGGCCTAATAGGCCTTGTTTGGCCGGCAAAAGAGAGAGGAAAGTGTGGATTAGGGTGTGTTTGTTTTGGAGAAAAATGACTTAAAGTTCTCAAATTGAACATATGTATATGTATATGCAATTCCTCCCTATAACCTTGCAAATCCAAGGGCTAGGAAGAGAGTTTGGAAGAAGAAGATTTGTAAAGATCAACAAGATTGTGACACATCACCTCCTCTAGAATTGTCTTGGAAAATATCTAGCTAAATGTCTCCGGTTGCCCTTTTGACAAAAATGATTAATGAAGAAATGAGAGGGGTAGAGTTTACATTGCACCCTTCCATTTTTCCGAAGTTACCCATATCAACACAACTTAACTACCAACATGCCATGGTCTTATAGAGAAATTTAGTACGCGACACTTAGCAAATTTTCCTAGAAAAATTCACTTACTAGCTACAATAACATACTTTGTAAGCGATTACAAAAATACCCTTAAGTGCAAAATTTCCGAAACCAATTTCTAAATTCCTTATTGAATATATATAAAGATGATAAAAAAAATTAGGAACCGAAAACGGACACTGCCGATACCTACTTCCACCATACGCTTTTCAAACGCGTTCCGGATCTTCAAATAGTTCAAAATTTAAAATAATCGAAAAACAATTCCGAAAAAATTTCAAAAGGCAAAACTCAAACATATAACACATAGAAACCATTTATATCATCTCGAATATTTAATTTAATTAAAAAATTAATTCGTGAAAAATGTAATCGTAAAATGAAAACAAATAACCTGATGTTACATGTGATAAATAGAAGAATTATTTAATTATAATCAATGATCCTAATTGGACTACAAGATTAAAAATAATTCAAAATATTAGTATCCTATTATAATTAGATATTTAATTTATATATTCAATATAATTTAATAAAACTTGAAAATTATATTTTGACATGTTTAAACATAATTGTTAGTCACTAATTGACCTTATAAGGGGGAGTGAATAGGGTATTCAAAAATCTATTTCAATATTTTCGGAAATTAAAATAATGTATATCAAATTAACAACTACTTCAAAAATCAAGTAATTATTTCAATGACAAATTCGAGTTAATTGATCTAGCAAATTATCACAAGATTAATATAGCATGCACAATATTGAAACAAAGATATAGAGATAGAAAGATTGACACCACGATTTGTTCGAGGTTCGGTAACTCCTACTCCTCGGCTCAAGAATCCCTTCTTGAGACTTTTCCCGTTCATTTCACAATGGCCCTTCCTTCACAGGTGGAATGGCAAACCTTTACACACAAGCTCACAAGCTCGTCTCTCAATCAAGAGAAAAATCCTCTCTTGAAAATGTTGGACTTCACTTGCCCAAGATCACAAAAATGGTATGTGAATTGTATCACTCAAGAACAAAAGCACTCAAAAACCCTAAGGTTTTTATGGAAGATAAATCAATATAAGCTCAAGTGTTTTTGGTGATGTTTCAACAACTCGAGATTTGTATTCTCAAAGGATAAAATCAATAAATGAGTTTTAGAGAATAATAAAAGATATTAGAGTTCGAAACTACAAAATATTTGAGCAGAAAGTTAAGCTTTTTGCTTGTTGCTTTCAATGGCTTTTTCAAAGAGTGTTAGAGAAGAAGATGAAGACTTGTAAATTTTTCTCACACATGAACAACACTCTTACAAATCCACATCTCTTTCTATTTATACGGAAGCATTAGGGTTTTGAGATTGGATCTCACTCTTAAAGAGGAGACAAGGGCCGTTTCAAAAGGTTGAAAAAGTTGGCTCAAAGTGATGGGCAAAATCTTTTATAAAGATTACATTTAATTCATAAAAATAGTGCCTTAGTCAACTACATAGAAGGCCTTAGTCGACTATACAGTTTCTCCAAACGAATCCTAAATCATTGTCTTGCTTCAGTTGCCTACACAAAAGGTCTTAGTCGACTCTAGGGCTGTCTTTAGTCGACTATAAGATGTTTTAAATTTCCAGTTTAACTTTGTCATGCTTTAGTCGACTAGATCAATGTGTTTAGTCGACGACAAGAAAGTTTAGTCGACTACATGAAGTGTTTAGTTGACTATAGCTCAATTTGAATTGAGACCTTAACTTTCGAGTCCTTTTCATGACTTTTGATGAAACACGTAACTTAATTTTTCATTAGTTTCAAACACACTTTAATGGTTTGTTATCATCAAATTTGATATTGTTTGCTGAAAGTAAATTTCAAGGTCAACAATCTCCCCCTTGATGATGACAAAACATTTTGTATTTGCTTGGTAGTGGTGAGACATCAAGTGATGCTCCCCCTCAACATGTGCATAAAAATATTTGTTGAAATGTTCCCCCTTTGTGAATAAAATTTGGAGATTAATGGGCATTTCAATACAACTACTTGTTTAGGCACATTTGACATAATAAAACAGTGTTTCATAGATGATTCTAATTGAGTACAAGCTGTTACACTAATGAAAAAGAAAATAACAATAGTGATACGAACAAACCACACAAAAATAGAATTTACTAAAGACGGACGATAAAAATGGATACTACCATAGCATAATTTCTCTCGCTTTCTGTCAGCGCCGAGGGGCCTCGAGATCAAGATGAAGATCATCAATAGAAGAGGTGAGACCAGAAATACGGATAGAGATTTCTTGATCAAAATTATGTAGGCGATTGTTTACCTTTTGAATGGCTTCCGTATTCTTTATGACAACTTCATCAAGGCGCTGAAGCACTTGGTCCTGTCACTTAAGTATGTCCGCATTGCTCTAAAAACCCCAAGAATTTGATTAAGAAGAACAGTATGAGCACTATTCTCGAAATCAGGCAGAACAGAAGCACTGTCTAATGGAGGAACCGAGGAAGAGGCCTTTTGGCGAGGTGCTGAAGTGCCTGCGGTTGGGCTAGGATGAGGAGGAGGCATTCTATCGGCAATTAAATTTCCTTCGGCATCAGATGTGATTTGCATTTGTTTGACATGAGTAAGGTCGAGAAAAATAGGGTGATGCTCGGACACCTCATTGGGAAAAGAAAAGCCGTCCTGCTGAAGAAGATAGGTAATATGGGCAGGAAAGAAAAGCAGACCGGATGACTTATGCTGACAGGTAAGAATCACAGAGCAGAAAATTGTAGTTAAATCTACTATATTTCCTGTCATAATGCAATAAGCAAGAAAAGCCTCCATACGCAACACACTACTGCGACTTCCAATTTTAGGTAAAATAAAATAGGTTATAAAATTATGAATTAACCTTGCCTTGGGTAGGAGCATGGAGGAGAGAAGATAGGCTGTCTGCGTGGTCTCTTTATCAATACAGATTATCCGAATTGCCTCAATGCAATCAAAATCATCAGCAGTGTACCAATCCTGCTTTGAGAAATGGCGGACTCCGTCATCAGGAAGCGAAAAAATGTGATTGATTTCCCTGTCTTGGAAAGTCACATCGCGACCTGCCATATTAACCCGAAGATGTGGAAGAAAGTATTCCTTGCGATTTTGCAAGCAATCATAAAAGGCTTTGACAACTCGGGGAAAGAAGGGAATGTCGAGGGAAATGAAGAAATCCCAACCAATAGCTCTGAATAAATCAAAAGTTCTAGCCCCAAATTTGATGCAGAGAGTTCGAGTGACGATTCGGCACGGGGTAGGAGGACAATGGTTAAAAATGGTGATGAAGCAATTACGAGCACCTTCACCCTCAAGAAGAGCCTAAAGAGGCAAGGGTGCGTCTGATTCATCTTCCTCGGCAACAACTGGTATAGAGGGAGGAGCACGTGGAGCGGTAGAGCTTTGGCCACCATTAATGCGTGAGCGTTTTCGGGTCAAGCCATGAGTTTTGGGAGTCATTTGGAGATAAGAGAGTACGAATATATATATATATATGTATAGATATATAATGGTGTATATATGAGAGGAAGAGATTGGGTAGAAAATGAGATTTGGGTGAAGGATTTATAGGGAATTAGATGGATGAGAAGATATGGGTAAATGAATTTAATGAGAAATAGAGAGGGAATGAATATGGAATAGAGGGGTTAAAAATCTGAGAGAAGGGAGGAGTGAAAGGGGAAGTTGAGATAATGGAGAAGACGAAGTGAGGGTTAGGTTAAATAAGAGGCATAGTCGACTAAGGGATGGTTGAGTTGACTATGTAAACCATTTAGTCGACTATAGCTAGGTGTCTAGTCGACTAAGAGAGGTAGAAAGAAAGAAAAAAATGCATGAGTTTGGGATGATATGGGTAGTTGACTATGAACCGTGGTTTAGTTGACTAAAGAGAGAAAACTTTTTAAAAGATGTTTGAAAATTGGTGAAACCTTTTGAAAAATAAAATAAATAATACTTAAAAAAATTAAAATTTTGAAAATTTAGAAAATTTTTAATTTTGAAAATTTGTGAAACTAATTTTGAAAGTTTTTGAAGCTAATTCTAAAACAAAATTATGAATGAAGTTAGGCTAAAATATCAATATCCATGGTCATTCCGATTTCCCTACGAATTTTTGAAAACGATTCGTTAGGGAGCGATTTAGTGAAAATATCCGCTAATTGATTTTTAATGTCAATAAAAACCAATATAACGTCGCCTTTAGCAACGTGATCATGTAAGAAATGATGTCTAATGTCGATGTGCTTGGTGCGTGAGTGTTGAATAGGATTCTTAGATATGTAAATAATGCTTGTATTATCACATTTAATGGGCATATGATTGAAGACAAGATCGAAATCAAGTAATTGCTACTTAATATAAAGAGTTTGAGCACAACTACTACCAGCTACAACGATTTCGGCTTCGGCTATCGACAATGCAACGGAATTTTGCTTTTTACTTGACCAAGATACTAGAGAGTGTCCTATAAAGTGACATGTTCCCCTTATTCTTTTTCGATCCACTCTACATCCCGCAAAATGGGCATCCGAATAGCTAATAAGATCAAGTGAAGTCCCAAGTGGATACCAAAGCCCTAAGTTAATTGTACCACTTAGGTAGCGAAAAATACGTTTCACGGCAAGTAAGTGAGATTCTTTAGGACAAGATTGAAAAATGAAAACATAGGCACACTAAACATTATATCCGACCTACTAGCGGTTAAGTAAAACAAACTACCGATCATGCCTCTATATTTAGTAATGTCAACGCATTTACCATTTAGATCTTTATCAAGCTTAATAGAAGTACTTATAGGAGTTATGGCATGTTTGGTAACCTCCATACCAAATCGCTTTAGCAAATCTTTAGTGTACTTGGATTGGCTAATAAATAAGGCATCCGAGCTTTGCTTGATTTGCAAACCTAAAAAGAAGTTCAACTCACCCATCATGGTCATTTCAAATTCATTTTGCATACTTGAAGCGAATTCTTTACATAGAGAATCATTTGTTGATCCGAATATACTATCATTAACATATATTTGGACAATCAACAAATTTTTCTTAATGGTTTTTGTAAAAAGTGTGTTATCAACTTTTCCTCTTGTAAACCATTTTGAATCAAAAACCCACTAAGTCTCTCATACCAAGCTCAAGGAGCTTGCTTTAAACCAGATAGAGCCTTAGTTAATTTGAAACCATGATTTGAAAAAAGTTCATTTTCAAAACCGGGTGGTTGCTTTACAAAACTTCTTCTTCTATGACACCATTTAAGAAAGCACTTTTGACATCCATTTGATAAAGATTAAAATTTCTAGATGATGCAAATGCAAGAAGCATTCTAATTGCTTATAATCTAGCTACGGGTGTAAAAGTCTCATCGTAGTCAATGTCTTCCTCTTGATTATATCCTTAAGCTACCAATCTTGCTTTATTTCGAATAATCACTCCATTCTCATCCTTTTTATTTCGAAAAACCCATTTTGTGTCAATTATAGTTTGATTTTATGGTGTAGGAACTAAATACCAAACTTGATTACGTTTAAATTGATTTAGTTCCTCTTGCATGACAATGATTCAAGAATCATCACATTGAGCTTCGTGGAAGTTCTTGGGCTCGATTTGAGACACAAATGCCATGTGATTGCAAAAGTCTTTAAGTTAAGATCTAGTGCTAACCCCTTTTGACGGATTACCTATGACTTGATCAAGAGGATGATTATGTACAATCCTCCATGATTTAGGAATTGAGTTTATCAAGTCATCATTGGATTGATGCTCAACTTCACTATTTTCCTTTTGGCTACTTGATGAGTTGGAGATATTAAGAGTATTTAAACTATCCTCAATCCCTGCAACTTAATCTTCATCTAGGTTAACTCTAGGTGATAGTGGTGGTGGTGATTCATCAAAGACAACGCGAATTGACTCAACCATGGTCAGAGTCCTCTTTTTATTAACTCGAAAGGCTCTACTTTTTGAAGAGTACCCTAGGAAAATTGCTTCATCCGATTTGGAGTCAAATTTTCCTGAGTTATCTTTATAATTTAGCACAAAACATTTACAACCGAACACCTTGAAATACCCGATATTGGGTTTTCGACTATTCCATAACTCATAAGGTATTTTTCCCAATTTTATTCGAATAATGACTCTATTAATTATATGGCAAGCGGTATTTATCGCTTCCGCCCAAAGGCTTCGGGGAAGGTTGTGTTCATTTAACATGGTTCTAGCTATTTCTTGTAATGACCTATTCTTTCTTTCAACCACACCATTTTGTTGAGGGGTTCTAGGGGCTGAGAGATCATGAGATACATCAAGTTCATCACATAATTTCTTTAAGTCTTGGTTTTCAAATTTCCTACCTCTGTCACTTCTAATTTTCTTGATTTTTAAATCCTTTTCATTTTGAATGACTCTATAATTTATCAAGAATGGAGTGAGTTTCATTTTTATGAGCAAGAAAGTGAACCCAAGTATATCTAGAGTTTTCATCGACTATAACAAGTACATAAAGTTTCCCGACTAAGCTAGCCATTCTCTCTAGACCAAAAAGATCCATGTGAAGTAGCTCTAATGGTCTGGAAGTGGTAATGTCTTTTTTTCTCTTGAAATAGGACTTTACTTGCTTACCTACTTGACATGCGCTACATATTTTAGCTTTTGAAAATTTAGTCTTCAGGGGGCCTTTGACTAAATCATTTTTGGATAAACGATGAATGAGGTTCATACTTTTTTTCGCTAGATGTGACAAAACATTTAACATCTTGTTCATGCAATTCACAGAGCAACATAGTATACAAATTTTCGTTTCTTTTAGCATTGAACAATTGCTTTCCATCTTTCTCAACTATGCATGCATTTGACCTAAAGATAACATCATAACATTTGTCGACTAATGCTAAATAGATTATGCTTCAAACCGTCAACCAAAAACACATTATCTATATAGAGAGAAGAGGATATACCAATTGAGTCAATCCCTATAATTTTGCCTTTAGAGTTGTCTCCAAAAGTTACGTTTCCTCCTTCATAGGATTTTAGAGAAATGAACTTTGATTTGTCTCCCATCATATGCCTTGAGCATCCGCTATCAAGAAACCGTTTTTCCTTTGATGCGGATTTCAAGCATATCTATAAAACAAATTTAAGTAACGTTCATTGGTACCCAATCTATTTTGGGTCCACTAAGGTTAGAGAGAGATGCAATAGTTCCTTTTGGAACCCAAATCCTTTTTGTTACTACATTCTCCTCCCTATGAAATCATGCAATAGTTCCTTTTGGAACCCAAATCATTTTTGTTACAACTTTCTTCTTTCTATGAAAGCATGAATTTGCCTTATGTCCCTTTCTCTTACAATATTAACAAGTAATATGCTTATAATCATTTGAAGATGTGTGAAATGATTGTCTTGTAAATGTATGCCTTAATGATTTTCTCTTTTTCAAAATAAGAACATATTTGTCAAAAGCATCATACCCTAGACCACTTTTATCAAATGATCTTCTTTGTCTTCCTAATATAATGCTTAGATTCTCTTTTCCTTTTGTAAACTTTACTAAGACATTTATTTGATCATTTATAGTCCTTTTTAAAAAAATATTTTCCTTTTCTAGCTCAATGATTTTGTCATTGCATGAATCAACTAAGTTGGACTTAGTAGAACTACATGAAGATTTAGCTTTCTTAAAGAATATGTTTGCTAGCTAATTTTTCAAATTCATCATGTAATTCTTCAAATGCATGTTGCAATTCATTATAAGAGAAGAGAAGTTCATCATATGACAATTTGGATTTATCTAATGCATGTGAATTTAAATGTACCTCATCTACATTTGCCATGAGACAAATATTTGTCATTTCCTCTCCATTCTCCTCCTCATCCGAATCACATGAGTCATACTTATCCCATGTAACATTCATAGCCATCTTGTTTGGCCTTTTCTCATTCTCCTTTTTGAGTTTGAAACAATCGCTCCTATAGTGTCTTGGCTTCCCACAATTGAAACAAGTTGGGGATTCCCTTTTGCTAGACTCGCCTCTTTGCTCGTTTCTCTTTATGAATCTTCCACCATTGGCTTTCTTTCTTTAAAGGAATCTTTTGAATTTTTGGGTGATCAATGTAATGTCCTAATCCACCTCTTCTTCAACCGGCTCATTGGCTTCACTTTTGGTAGAACCTTGCAAAGCTACACTTTTTCTCGGCTTAGTGTCTTCTTCACGAGATTTTAAGGTGATTTTCCAAGTGAGAAGAGATCCGAATATCTCATCAAGACTCATGGTGTTGAGACCATGTGCTTCTTTGATTGCCGTTACTTTTGCATCCCATTTGGCCGGAAGACTTCTAAGAACTTTTCGTGATGCATCGGATCTAGGAATAATTCTACCAAAATGCTTTAGTTCATTCAAAATAATAGTAAAACGAGACATCATCAAATTTACATTTTCATCATCTTTCATGGCAAATAATTCATATTCATGCATGAGTATGTCAATTTAGGATTATCATACTTGAGAGGTTCCTTCATAAGTTACTTTTAGCTTATCCCACATTTCTTTAACTGTTGAACAAGTAGATACACGATTAAATTCATTTGGACTCAATGCATAATTTAAATTTAGTTTGGCTTTAGCATTATAGGACATAAGCTTACGGTCATCATTATCCCACTCATTGGGTAATTTGGGAACGGTTTTTCCGTCAACAACTTTGGTTAAAACAAAAGGACCTTCAATGACGACTTGCCAAATTTGGTAGTTAATAGCTTGAAGAAAATATATCATTCTAGTCTTCCAATAGCTATAGTTTGATTCATCAAACCATGGGGGCCTATTGTTAGATTGTCCTTCAATGTGAGTGACTACATTTGAGGCCATGATTGTTCTCTAAAACGGTTAAGTCTAAAATGAATAGAGATTACACTCTGATACCAATTGTTAGTCACTAATTGACCCTAGAGGGGGGGGGGGGGGTGAATAGGGTGTTCAAAAATCTCTTTCAATCTTTTCGGAAATTAAAATAAGCTATATCAAATTAACAACTACTTCAAAAATCAAGTAATTATTTCAATGACAAATTCGAGTTAATTGATCTAGCAAATTATTACAAGATTAATATAGCATGCACAATATTGAAATAAAGATATAGAGATAGAGAGATTGACACTGCGATTTTTTTGAGGTTCGGTAACTCTTACTCCTCAGCTTAAGAATCCCTTCTTGAGAGTTTTCTCGATCCTTTCACTATGACCCTTCCTTCATATGTGGAATGACAAACATTTACACACAAGCTCACAAGCTCTTCTCTCAATCAAGAGAACAATCATCTCTTGAAAATGTTGGACTTCACTTGCCCAAGATCACAAAAATGGTATGTAATCAATTGTATCACTCAAGAACAAAAACAATCAAAAACCCTAAGGTTTTTATGGAAGATAAATCAATATATGTTCAAGTGTTTTTGGTAATGTTTCAACAACTATAGATTTGTATTCTCGAAGGATAAAATCAATGAATGACTTTTAGAGAATAATAAAAGATACTAGAGTTTGAAACTACAAAATATTTGAGTAGAAAGTTAAGCTTTTTGCTTCTTGCCTTCAATGGCTTTTTCAGAGAGTGTTAGAGAAGAAGATGAAGACTTGTAGATTTTTCTCACACATGAACCACACTCTTACAAACCCACATCTCTTTCTATTTATATGAAAACATTTGGGTTTTGAGATTGGATCTCACACTTAAAGGGGAGACAAGATCCATTTCAAAAGGTTGAAAATTTTGGCTCAAAGTGATGGGCAAAATCTTTTATAAAGATTACATTTAATTCAGAAAAATAGTGCCTTAGTCGACTACATAAAAGGCCTTAGTCGACTATACAGTTTCTTCAAATGAATCCTAAATCATCGTCTTGCTTTAGTTGGCTACATAGAAGGTCTTAGTCCATTACAGGGCTGTCTTTAGTAGAATACTAAGAGGGCTTAGTCGATTATAGGATGCTTTAAGTTTCTAGTTGAACTTTGTCATGCTTTAGTCGACTAGATCAATGGGTTTAGTCGACTACAAGGAAGTTTAGTCGACTACATGAAGTGTTTAGTCGACCATAGCTCAATTTGAAATGACTTTAACTTTCGTCATGGTTTAGTCAACTATGGGATAAGTCCTAGTCGACTATGACCCCAAAGAAAACTGATTTTGAATTCATTTTTCGTCCATTTTGAGTTCGGTTAATTTATCACTTGAGCTTATAGGATTTATCAACACATAGAATACCTTGTTACAATGATCGCACCCCAACCTATCTACCCCGAGTCTTGAATCTTCGAATTTCGCCTTTTCGTTGATCATTTTGTCCTTTTCCGTTTTCGTGCTTCAATTTCTTTTTCGCTTTTCGCTTTTGTGTAAGCTTTCTTTCCAAGCAAATTTTTGAGTTCTTTTCCTGTCTTTTGTCACACATAACTTAATTTTTCATTAATTTCAAACACACTTTAATGGTTTGTTATCATCAAATTTGATATTGTTTGCCGAAAGTAAATTTCAAGGCCAACAATAAAGATAATTAAAATAAATGGCAGTTGTAATTCTATTTAATAGTTTATATTTTATTAGGATATAGAATTATCTAATAAGATGGATACTCCTCTATTGTAAGTTGTGATGATAATTAATAATGGTTATATTTTATTAAAATATATAACTACCTAATTGGATAGATACTCATGAGTTGAAGTGTAATTAATCTAAAAACATAATTTTACTTCAATTTGGAGTTAGGATACTAATTTCATTAAATTCACATCTAAAATTTTAAGTCTAAATACCAAAATACTTTAACACTTTTAATACTAGTATGTATAGATATAGGGTAACAAAATAGCACTAAATTAGACAACGCCCTATTAGAGATAAATTAGCCAAATAAGTCTTTCGGATCAACCAAGTAACATCACAATCCAACCAAAAAAGTATTTAAGAAATAACAAAATATGATTTTATGTATTAGAGAAAAACATAACCATCACAAATACCAAGATTTTTTTGGAAGCTTAAAGAAGTTCAAGGAAAAGATGTACTTATCAAAATTTCTCTAACTTTACAAACAATTGTAGAACCCTATTTGACCTTGTATTATGGATAAAAGAGATATGTATGATGGCAGTTTTTGGGAATGTTTGCTAACAGGAAACGCTTCCTGTTTTTTGTTTTTACTTCCTGAAATGAAGAAGTAAAAGTAAAATCTTGTTTCCCAATTTATTTCTATTTTTGCCCTTAAGGAAACATTTCCTCTAGTTGTAAAGAAAAGATGAAACAAAAAAAATGGTACTTCTTCTTTTTGTTTCCTATCATCTTCAAAATGACCAAATTTCAAAGTTGTAAAATTGGGACTTTCATATCTTTTTCATTAATAAATTTAAATATTATATATAAATAATAAATAATAAATAATAAAAAATTAATTAATTAAATATTTTTATAAATTAAATAAAAATATAATAAAAAATATTTATAAATTAAATAATAATAAACAAAATAAATAATAAAAAATAGATTAAATAATACATAAAAATAAAAATAAAATAATGATTATGATATGGCCGATACCGTTACGGGCCGTTACAGTGGCCGTTACCCCGATTCTCACCAGTTCCGAAAATACCGTAACGGTTAACACAATTGAAGTTTTTCAAAAATTTGGGTTAAAAAACTTTTTGTTATGTATGTAATATGATAAATTTTACTCCATTATTAAATTATTGAAAAGTAAAGAAAAATAAAAAATATGTAGCTGGTATATATTTATTAAAAATATTGGAAGGAGTATTTAAAAATGATTGAAACCCGTTAGACACGTACCATTCACCATGACTTACATGCAGCTGGTATATATTTATATAATATAATATTTTAATTTAATTTTTCTAACATCTTGTAATTTTGAAAGTGTCAAAAGTTTTTCTATTTGTTTCAAGTTATTTTTTAAATCCTCAATATCAATACAAAAATGAGGTCATGGATGCAATGGATGGAATCAGAAGAGTGATGTGTAGATTGGAACCCGACTTGGATAAAAGAGTTAAGACAATGAATCAAGTAAGTGAAAAAATATAATAAATATCTTATTAAATTTTAGAGGAACAATAATATAGTTAATTAATGTATAAATATATAAACATTTTGCAGCTTATCATGTTTCGAGATAAAGAAGAGATGTTTGGTACTCATATTGCATAAATGGCGTATAAATCTACATGTCCTGGTATGTTATTCATATTTAAATTCACTTTTTTCAAAATAATGATTATATTTTAACTTTGTATTTTTCAGCTGAATGGTGGTTATTATATAGGACCGATGCTCCAGAGCTACGAAAGATAGCAATCAGAATTTTGAGTCAAACAACATCATCATCCAACTATGAATGCAATTAGAGCACATTCAACCTTATCCACACCAAGACAAGAAATACACTGAAGTATTCAAGAATTCAAAAATTAGTGTACCTACATTATAATATGAGACTGAAGATTAGATGCATCACCCGTAGTAGTGCAATAGATATTGATAACAAATATAATCCCATTAACTTGGATTACATTTTTGAAGAGGATGATCCCCTTGCCCCGTGGTTGGAAGAGAGAGGGGGGGCTTGTCTTAACTCCGATAGTGACGATCTTCTCCGAATGATTGATGAAATGGCTCCAATTGAGCATAATAATTCTTCATCTGGATCAATGAGTTATAGTGATGATCATGGGGCTAATTTTAGTACTCATGGAAACATGGGATATACGTTTGATGAGGATGCTATTTAGTCACCTGATGATATTGCAGGTGATAATATTGCACGTGAAGAGGATGTTCAACCATCATTATTCTCTAGATCTCCTCCTGGCTTCAATAGGAGGAACCAAAGACAAAATGATCATCAAAGTGATGGTTCTTCTTCAATGATGCGTAGCTTTGGTGAATTTTCGTTGGGGTAGTCACCAAGCTCACAGTATGGATTTTTGTATGGTAGAAGTCAAAGCTATTATCCGCCACAACCATATGGATTTTTTCATGCAGAGGAATACCCCATTGTGCCTCCTCAACCTCAAATGTCTTATGGATATTATGGACAAAGGCATAGCATCAGTACAAATCAGTCTAGTAATTCATCGGGATATGCTCAGGGTCAGAATCATCCTTATCATTTACAAAAAGAAGATGGTCTACTAATGATGAATCAAATGTTCACTGAAGATACAGCTCAAAATTGACAATCTTTTCATGAACCCCAACCAGAGCAACAAGATCCAGCACGAAATTCATCTTGGTGGTGAACCGTGTATCTTTTTAAAATTATTTTACATTGTTGGAAATAAATTATATTTTTTGTGATTTCAATTTTTTATTTATTTAAATTTAAATTTAATTTAATAATATCATAATAAGTATATCATAAACATTGAAATAACGACGACACCATTAGATTTATTAATAACTCCTTTTTTAATATTAAAATTCTTTAAAAAATTAAATAAAATTTACTTAAATCTACAAAAAAATCATCTTTATTCATTCATGTTGCCAAAAGTATCCAATTAGAATATTTTTGGTAAGATGTGCAAGATTTTAAAAAAATCACGATTGCGATAACCGAATCCCGTTACGTAACCCCGATATTGACCCGAGTCCGTTACACCGATACAGTTACCGTTATAGTGACCGATACCATTACGGCGAACCATGATATATTTATAAATTAAATAAAAATAATGAATGAATAATAATATAAATAATGAATTAAATATATTTATAAATTAAATATAAATAAATAAAAAATAATAAAAAATTAAATAATATACAAAAATAATAATAAATAAATAAAACTTATGATAAATAAAAAATAAAAAATAAACAATAATAAGAAATACATATAATAAATAAATAAAATATTTTTATTTTTCTTACTACAAAAATATCAATACCAAACAGGCTTTCAGTTCATACTAAAAGTATATTATTGTTTATGCAACATTTAGAAGATAGTTGATTTGATTAGAAAAATAAAAAGTAAGAATAAATTTTTTTTAGTAAACATACTTTATGTTTTTTTATTTTTGTTTCTGAAAAAAATCAAAATTTAATAAACAAGATTTTACTTTCTATTTCTCTTAGAGAAATCAAAATTATAATTGTACTTCTTCATGAAATGAAAACAGGAAACTTTTCCTGTTAGTAAACAGTACCTTTAGATTACTGTTTTCCCACATCATATCCGATGTGATTATATATAAATTTTTCTTTGGGTAAACCATGAGTAAAAATATGAAACTGGTGTTATTCATCAGAGTAAATAGTGAAAAATTCTAATAGGACACTTCAATTTTTTTTAACAACGGTTGTATTTTTAATTCAAGTAAAACGAAACAATAAAAAAGCCCATACAAAATTTTATCCAACAATTTCTTCTATCGGATGGTTTAAAAACAACTATTACATCTTTTTTATTTTTTTTTGCAAAGAACTTGCAACTTATATAAACTGTCACATAATACCCTAATTTTTCATCCCTATGCCCATTCGCTCCGCGATGGAAAGCACAAAGGCAACGCGGCCCAAAGATGATCACAAATAAAATTTTACGGTTAAGATTTTTATTTTTTATTTTTTATTTTTCTTTAAATTTAATATTTTTGTTACATTTGTTTTTTATTTTGCATTTTTATTTTTGTTTAAATTTAAAATTTTTTATTACATTGGTTTCTGACAGCATTGTTGTTAATTTTATAGGGAGAGGTTTCTCGGATGTGGTGAGTAAGATTATCATTCCAACCCTCCAAAATCTCTAATTATTATATGAAATGAAATGTGATTGGGTGGATATAAATATTATATAATATATATGTTGAACATATTATGTTGTAGAAGGTTGGACGTAAATTGCTCATTAACTTTAATAATACAAATCTAGTAGTACTCGCAATAAGGAAGTTAGTCCACACATACTTGTGGCCACTCCTATTCTCATCAACAGCACCTCCTGGCTTATCTTATTTTATAACGTGTTTAGTGTATGTCGCATATGTTTGACATACAATATTGCAAATGAATGCACGTTTTATTTATTTATGTAAATGAATTATATTTTAAATCGGAGCAGACTTGATTCTATCCGAATCCCATAAACTAATAATCAATCTTTGATGCATGTTTATTCCGTCTATCCAATAATCAGATATCCAATCGGGGATCGGATTATGTAATAATTCACAGATACAAATCAATAAATAATATTTATTTTTTATGATTATTTTATAAAAAATTAAACATCAAATTATCTATTTACTTTACAATACTTATAGGAAAATATATATGGGAGTCAAATAACAAAAAAATAATTTGTAACATATACAACTAATAACATTATATATTTATATGTATAGAATATATAATCTGATCAAACCATTTAAATTCATATCCGTTTTGTTAATGAAATCAAATTCGGATCATATTTGGATTATCAATTTTTTCCCTAATTCATATTTGACTAAATAGATCGAACTCGGATTAAAATTCGATCCATTGACATGTCTAATTATATTACCTTAAAATTTTAGAGAAAAAAAATTAATAAATTTTTTTTATTATATTAGCTTAAATTTTAAGCAATGAAAAGGTCCTCCTGAAGTACTTGTTTTTAATGAATTTTTTATTTTTTTTTATTTCGTTAGAAGGATATGAATAGTCTATAGCCCAGTTGTAGTGTAGGGGTTCGCAAGATTTAAATGATGCGAAGATAGTTTCTGCGCAAGTTCGTCAGACAAATAATGATGTTTTTATTGCCTTTGATTTACTTTACAGAGAAAATGAAAGAGAAATTGGGGAAAAGATAATAAGTACAAGTAATTGAGAAGTACTTTCTCTCTCTAAGATTTTCTCTCTCCTCCACCGAAAGTCCTTTTTCAAGTGAGCTCTCGCCTCTATTTATAGACATGAATGCCCTCGCGGATTATGTTGCCACGTCAGCACCTGTTTCGTCCTCGCGGATTCTATTGCCACGTCAGCACCTGTCTCGCGACATGGTCCCTGCGTACTTAATCCGTGATATAAATACCTTGCACAGTATTATCTCATGCCTTTGACTACGCGAAACGGATTCACGTCATCTTATGAGGATTATATTGCGCCATAAATACCTTGCACAACATCATCCGCGAAACAAATTCGCGGATCATAATATGCGCTATGCCCCATGATACGCGCCAGTTACATCGTGGATCTGATTTATCCTTAGCCAAGGATGTTGTTATAGCTTTGATGGGTCATAACCAATCATGCATGCCTTGGTCATGTCCCTGAATACTATCGGCCTCTCTAAGGTACTCTTACTTAGGACGGTGTAAATAAGGTCGCGACCCACTATTTACTCATCCCAAGTTTTTCCCTTAGATTCCGCGTAGTACTCGCTACGCGAGCAGCATATAAGGTTATGAGTTACTGATGTGAGCTATAAAACACATCAGTTCCTCATACCTCCTTCTATATAATGCAAGCTCTCGCGTGAAAACCATATTTTGGGCTATTTCCCCAAGTTAATCAATTATTTGGGCCAATCTCCCAAATAATCTTTTACTTGGGTCAGTTTCCCCAAATATACCAAACCTTGGGCCATATCCCAGATAAATTTAATCCTTAGGCCATATCCCAGTATGAGCCATTTTGCCATAATGCTATTTTGCGAATCTTCCCTCTTTACATTTTTCCCCATTGCACTTTTGATACTTGGCGAAGTATTAAAGTGCAAGAACCCGTGGCCTCACGAATAGAACCTTTGCTTCAAGACTGCTTTTCCCCATGCTAATTTTGCCTTTTTCTCGCGGATGAAATTTGTCTCCTTTCTCCCATTTTTCAAGACTGCTTAACCACTTTTGTGCATGTGCTTATTTTGTTTTCCCTATATCTTTCTTGTTTTTCTCAAACTCTTCCTATCCTTTCATCCGCAACTTTTGAATTTGCGGCAACCTTGGCGTCGGTTCGGCTTCCGCGATCATTAATGGCACCCCCTAGGTTTCCGTGCCTCTTCCCTATATAAGTCTCCCTTGTCCATTTCATTTCATTTTTCCTCTTTCTTCCATTTTTCTGCTTTGCTGCTTCCTGACCTCTTTTGTGTTATTTTTATCCTCAGATCCCCATTTCCTTTGCGGTCTTGATTTTAAATCCTTACTCCTCTATTTTCAATGGCCAAGTCCTCAACCCCCAAACTCTTAGTTCCTTCATCTGGGAGTGTCCCACCTGTTCCCCAATCAACAGAATAGAGAAAGACTCCATTTTTTGAGGTTTCTCATGATCATTTCTGGAGTTCTATTGAGAACATTTTTCCCGCGGGAGACATTGCGGATGAACCCATGCTTATTCACTCTGATGGCGAAGCCCCCTTAGCCAATATCCCACCCACCTCACTTGTTCATTTACTCATTGAAAGAGGTGATGTCCCTTATTCTTTTACAGAATATGAAAGACATGTGTCACCCATTACTCATTGGAGGATGTGGTCCAGCCACATACTCAGCCAGGATAGACACTGCGAGACTCTCAGACAAGCAGGCTTACTGGATTCCATAGAACTATTTTCGGACTTGTCTGTCCGTCGAGACGCGGATGCTCTCAATCTTTTAGTGTCGCGATGGAGCTCTTTCTCGCACACTTTTGTAACCTCTTGGGGGGAATTTACCCCAACCCTGGAAGATGTGTACGTGTTATTCAGACTTCCGGTTTTGACTCGCGGTCCCTTGATACCCCAGCTTTTAGCGAAGCGGACCAGGTGATTCACTCTCACCTCCAGTCTTGCGCAGTTTATGCTGCGAAAAGAGGTAGCCGCTTTAAGGATGGTGCCATACTTGACGAGGCACCTTTTATTAAAAGTACGAAGTTAAAGTACTCAAACTGGTGTCATCACTTCTTCAGGGAGTATGAACCAAAGCTGCCCATTCTCCGCGGTCAAGACCGCGAATCAGAGCCCGGCCCTGAATTCAACGACGACTTTAAACTGGCAGGCTTTTTAGCCTATTGGTTGGACCGCTATATTTTTCAGGGGCGTCCTGAGGATGAGCCCAATAAACTGGTATTTTTTATGGCTTCTATAGCCTCGCGGGGCATCAGGCTTCCCTTAGCCCCCCTTTTCCTAGGTACCCTTTATTCCCAGTTGGATACCTTATCCAACGATTTCCTAAGGTTAGTTGGTAGGTATGACATAAGCACCCACGTCCCTTGCCTTTTCCTTATGCTCTTTATTTTTGAAAGATTCCCAAAATATGCCCCCAAACCCCTCAGTTTTCCTTCATCTTCAAACACTGCTACCATTAGTCTCAGATCGTGAGCTGCTCGTTGGTCTGGCCTTCTTTCCACCAAGCGACTTGAAGATTTTATTGACTTCAGTCAGAATATTTCCTGGAGACCCTACTCAATGCCTCTGGATGACATCTATTTTCCCTATTTTTACCCTCTAGAGGAGCAGACCACTTATAGTTAGAAACACCATGAAGAACTCATTTTTGCTTCCTTTTCATTCGAATGTTGCTTGCCAATTTTTGATGACTCTTTCTCGCGAACTATAGTCTACAATCCTTCGCGTGTGGCTCGTCAACTAGGCTTTGAGCAAGCGGTTCCAGTTTACTTTATTCCTCCCTCAGGCGATTCCCTTGATAACTATGACGCAGCCCTAGTGAGATTCCGCGAGGATTATGACAAAAAATACCAAGATTTCTCTTTTGCCATCTTTATTCCCGTGAGATCTCGAGCAGGTGGCCGAACCGTAGCTTATGTAGACTTTTGGTTCTTGGTCACCATAGACTTTCAAACATTTATGATGGGTCCTCCGAGGCCAGTTGCTCCTGTAAAGATATTCGCGGGGAACTCCCCTTTGAAGTTACACAAACCTCACGATTCCCGAGGCTTTTATAGAAAGTTGGCTCTTCATGCTTCTGAGAGCTAGGTACCAACTGGTTCCACTCACGTTTCTAGACAACAGAAATCCTTCAAAGACAAAAAAGGCAAATCCAAGGTTCCTTCATCCGCGCCTAAACGAAAACTGTTGGCTTTGAAATTCTATTTCAAGCAATAAATCTTATTTTGATATTAACAAAACATTCAAAACCGTGTTTGGTACTAATATGGCTTTGAGCTAAGTGTTTCAGCAAGTACAGGTAAAGGTTTCGGGAAGATCGCTAAAGCAACAAGCGATAAGAAAACTTAAGTACAAACTCGAAGAAGGACAAAAAGATCAAAGAAAGAACAAAAGCTGGACTCAAGACCTGGGGTAGATAGGTCGGGGTGAGAATATTGTAACAAGGTATCTTATGCGTTGATTGATCTTATAAGCTCAAGTAATTAATCAAACGAACTCAAACAGACCTTGAAAACAATTTTTTTGGAGTCACCCAGTCGACTGGCCATGAAATGGCAGCCGACTGACTATGACCCAGTCGACTGGCCCTTAAGGACCCAGCCGACTGACTCGACCAGAGAGTTATAAAACATTTTGACTGCATGAGGCAGTCGACTGGCCTGTATAAGGCAGTCGACTGACTATGACCAGTCGACTGGCAGTCAAGGACCCAGCCGACTAACTCGACCAGAGAGTTTCAAACATTTTTGATTGCCTGAGGCAGTCGACTGGCCTGTCCAAGGCAGTCGACTGACTCATGAGGCAGTCGACTGGCCTTCTTGAGGCAGTCGACTGACCCTAGCCGTTGGGAAAAATATTTTAAATATAAACATGGAGGCAGTCGACTGGGTTCCAGTAGGCAGTCGACTGGGTGCTTCAGGATTTTAAGGAAAAGTATTTCTAAACAATATTTTTGCCCAAAAAGAAATGTTTTTGCTTGCAGATTTTCAGGTCCTACTCTCCATATTGTCTAGGGTGAGATACACTCTCCAAACCCTAGTGTTCACTATATAAAGAAAGAGATATGGATTAAAAATTCTAAGGTTCTTGTGTGAGAAATTTTTCTGAAAATTCATTCATCTACAATTTTCTCTCAAGCACTTTCTGAAAAATCTTTTGATAGCAAGAAAGATCAAAATCTTGTTCTTGAAATATCACCTAAAAACACTTGAGCTTATATTGATCTATCTTCCATAAAAACCTTAGGGTTTTGAGTGTTTTTGTTTCTTGAGTGATATATTGATTACATACATAAATTTGTGATCTTGGGTGAGTGAAGCCCATTGTATCAAGGGAGGATTGTTCTCTTGATTGTGTGAAGAGCTCGTTAGCTCTTTTGTAAAGGTTTTGCTATTCCACCTATTGAAGGAAGAGCCATAGTGTGAGGACCGGGAAAGTCTCAAGGAAGGGGATTCTTTGAGCCGAGGAGTAGGAGTTACCGAACCTCGTAAAAATCACGGTGTCAATTTCTCTATCTCTATCCTCTTACTTTATGTTCATGCATGCTTAATTTATAGTGTGGTAAATAGCTTGTTAAAATTAAAGTAAAATCACTCATTACATATTTACCTTGCAAATTATTATTGAACCTTGTTGTATGTTCTAATAAGAATTAAAAAGAGTTAGAAATTATTTTTTAAACCCTATTCACCCCCCCCTCTAGGGTATTTTAGTGACAAACAATTGGTATCAGAGCCTAATCTCTACTTGTTTTAGACTTAACCGTCTTAGAGAACGATCATGGCCTCAAACATAGTCACTCATGTAGAAGGACAATCAAACAATAGGCCCCCATGGTTTGATGGTTCAAACTATAGTTATTGGAAGACTAGAATGATAGATTTTCTTCAAGCTATTGATTATCAAATTTGGCTAGTTATTGTTGATGGACCTTTTACTATTACCAAAGTGGTTGATGGAAAAACTATTCCCAAATTGCCCAACGAATGGGATAATGATGAGCGTAGACTTATTTCTTTTAATGCCAAAACTAAGGTTAATCTAAATTGTGCCTTAAGTCCAAATGAATTTAATCGAGTCTCTACTTGCTCCACGGCCAAAGAAATGTGGGATAAACTTGAAGTTACTTATGAAGGGACTACTCAAGTTAGAGAATCTAAAATTGATATACTTATGCATGAATATGAATTATTTGCCATGAAGGAAGATGAAAATATCAATTCTATGATGTCTCGTTTTACTAATATTTTGAATGGACTAAAGCATCTTGGTAGAATTGTTCCTAGATCCGATGCGGCACGCAAAGTCCTTAGAAGCCTTCCGGTCAAATGGGATGCGAAGGTGACGGCTATTAAAGAAGCACATGATCTTAGCACTATGAGTCTTGATGATATTTTCGGGTCACTCCTTACATGGGAAATTACCTTGAAATCTCGTGAAGAAGACGCCAAGCCGAGAAAAGGTATAGCCTTGCAAGCTTCAACTAAAAGTGAAGCAAATGAGAGAATCGAAGAAGAGGTTGATGAAGACATTGCCTTGATCACTCAACAATTCAAGAGATTTCTTCAACGAAAGAAGGCTAAAGGTCGGAGGTTCCTAAAGAGCAATGAACCAAGAGGAGAGACAAGCAAGAAGGAGTCTATTACTTGCTTCAATTGTGGTAAACCGGGGCACTATAGAAATGAGTGTTTCAAGCCCAAAAAGGAGAACGATAAAAGGCCAAACAAAATGGCCATGAATGCAACATGGGATGATTATGACTCTTGTGATTCGGATGAGGAAGAGAATGGTGAGGAAATTGCAAATCTTTGCCTCATGGCAAATGAAGATGAGGTACATTTAAATTTACATGCATTAGATAATTCCATTTTATCATATGATGAGCTATTATTTTCTCATAATGAATTACAAGATGCATTTGAAAATTTGTATGATGAGTTTGAAAGACTAGCTAAAAAACATAGTTTGCTCAAGAAATCTAAATCTTCATGTAATTCCACTTGCCACACCATAGTTGATGTGAATGCAACTAATGACAAAAGTATGAAGATAGAAGAGGAAAATATTTTGTTGAAAAAGACCATTGATGATCAAATAAACATCTTAGCAAAATTCACAAAAGGAAAAGAAACTTGAGTATCATGTTAGGAAGACAAAGAAACTCTTTCGACAAATGCGGCTTGGGATATGATGCATTCAACAAAGATGCACTTTTATTGAAGAAAAGAAAATCATTAAAGCATACTTTTTCAAAACAATCTTCATTTTCAACTTCTATTGATCATAATCATGTTTCATGCTACTATTGCAAGAAAAGAGGTCACAAAGCAAATGCATGTTTTCTAAGAAAGAAGAAGAAAATTGTCTCAAAACTGTTTTGGGTTCCAAAAGGAACTATTGCATCTTTACGTGCTAAAGAGAACTTGACAACTAAATCAACTTGGGTTCCTAAAGGAACTATTGCATCTCTTTCTAACCAAAATGGACCCAAAACAGATTGGGTACCAATAAAAGTCACGTAACGCTGTTTTGTAGGTGTGCTTGAAGACCGCCTCAAAAGAAAGATGGTTTCTTGATAGCGGATGTTCAAGGCACATGACGGGGGACAAATCGAAATTCATGTCCTTAAAATCTTATGAAGGAGGAAACGTTACCTTTGGAGATAACTCACAAGGCAAAATTGTCGGAATCGGATCTATTGGTATATCTTCTTCTCTTGCTATAGATAACGTACTTTTAGTGGATGGTTTAAAGCATAACTTGTTTAGCATTAGCCAACTTTGTGACAAAGGTTATGATGTTATCTTTAGGTCAAATGCTTGCATAGTTGAGAAAGACGGAAAGCAATTGTTCAATGCAAAGAGAAACGGAAATCTATATACTATGTTGCTTTGTGAATTAAATGAACAAGATGTTAAGTGCTTTGTCACATCGAGTGAAAATAGTTGGTTATGGCATAGACGCTTAGGACATGCTAGTATGGACCTCATTCAACGTTTGTCTAAAAATGAATTAGTCAAAGGCCTCCCAAAGACTAATTTTTCAAAAGATAAAATATGTAGTGCATGTCAAATAGGTAAACAAGTGAAATCTTCTTTCAAGAGAAAGAAAGATATCACCACTTCTCGACCCTTAGAGTTGCTTCATATGGACCTCTTCGGTCCGGAAAGAACGGCTAGCTTAGCCGGGAAACTCTATGTACTTGTTATAGTAGATGACTACTCTAGATTTACTTGGGTTTACTTTCTTGCTCATAAAAATGAAACTCACTCCATTCTCGATAAATTTTATAGAGTCATTCAAAATGAAAAAGATTTGAAAATCAAGAAAATTAGAAGTGATAGGGGTAGAGAATTTGACAATCAAGATCTAGAGAAATTATGTGATGAATTTGGTGTATCTCATGATCTCTCGGCTCCAAGATCTCCTCAACAAAATGGGGTAGTTGAAAAGAAAAATAGATCTTTACAAGAAATGGCTAGAACTATGTTAAATGAACACAACCTTCCCCGAAGTCTTTGGGCGGAAGCGGTAAATACCGCTTGTCATGTCATAAATAGAGTTATCATTCGAATGAAATTGGGTAAAACTCCATATGAGTTGTGGAATGGTCGGAAACCCAATATTGGTTATTTCAAGGTGTTTGGTTGTAAATGTTTTGTTTTAAATGATAAAGATAACTTGGGAAAATTTGACTCCAAATCGGATGAAGCAATTTTCTTAGGTTATTCCTCAACAAGTAGAGCCTTTAAAGTCTTTAACAAAAGGACTTTAACCATGGTAGAGTCTATCCATGTTGTTTTTGATGAATCACCACCTCTACCCTCACCTAGAGTTGACCTAGATGATGATGAAGTTGTAGGGATTGAGGATAGCTTCAATAATCTCAATGTCTCCAACTCGTCAAGTAGGCAAATGGATAAGAGTAAAGTTGGAAATCAATCAAATGATGACTTGACTTGCTCCATTCCTAAATCTTGGAGGATTGTGCACAACCATCCTCTTGACCAAGTCATAGGAAACCCTTCACAAGGTGTTAGCACAAGATCTCAACTTAGAGATTTATGCAACCACATGGCTTTTGTGTCCAATATTGAACCCAAGAACTTCCACGAAGCTCAATGTGATGATTCTTGGATTGTGGCTATGCAAGAGGAACTAAATCAATTTGAACGCAATCAAGTTTGGCATTTAGTCCCTCAACCTACACATCAAACTATAATAGGCACTAAATGGGTTTTTCGAAATAAAAAGGATGAAAATGGAGTGATTATTCGAAATAAAGCAAGATTGGTAGCTCAAGGTTACAATCAAGAGGAAGGCATTGACTATGATGAAACTTTTGCACCCGTAGCTAGATTAGAAGCAATTAGAATGCTTCTTGCATTTGCATCATCTAGAAATTTCATTCTCTATCAAATGGATGTCAAAAGTGCTTTTCTAAATGGAACTATAGATGAAGAAGTGTATGTTAGACAACCACCCGGCTTTGAAAATGAAAGTTTTCCAAATCATGTTTACAAATTATCTAAAGCCTTGTACGGGTTAAAGCAAGCTCCTAGAGCTTGGTATGAACGGCTTAGTGACTTTCTACTTCAAAAAGGTTTTTCTAAAGGCAAAATTGACACCACTCTATTTACAAAAACTGTCAAGAATGATTTGTTGATTATCCAAATATATGTTGACGACATTATATTCGGATCAACAAACACTTCCCTTTGTAAGGATTTCGCATCTAACATGCAAAATGAATTTGAAATGAGTATGATGGGTGAGTTGAACTTCTTCTTAGGGTTGCAAATCAAGCAAAGCTTGGATGGCTTATTTGTTAGCCAATCTAAGTATACTAAAGATTTGCTAAAGCGATTTGGTATGGAGGAAGCCAAACATGCCATTACTCCCATGAGTACCTCTATTAAACTCGATAAAGATGAAAATGGTAATGAAGTTATAACCTTATACTTTTACCCTTACTCAAGGTGAAACTGAATCATCTTCTCCGCGAATAGAAGACTTATCTCCTCATTTAGAGACATCCTCTCCGCGGGCAAAAGCAAACTCTTTGCTGGATACAGTTGGAAAGGCTGTGGATGATATTCATGCTTTAGATCCCTTATTCTCATGTACTTTCTGACTTGTCAAATACTTTTTCTCATTTTTTTGCCTACTTTTATACTTAATAGTATTTATTTACCATTTTCAGCTCGCGGGACTAGAACGGAGGCTGACCATTCTATTGATGACTCTGATCGCGAGGTTGCTAACATTCTGTCGGACTTCCCGGATCAGGGACAAGAGAGGACAACAAAGATATCAAAAATCGCAAGGCAGATTTTACTATCTGATTTAGATGATGGTGATGATCTTCCTATTTCTACAGTGATTTGTAAAGATGCTCAGTCATCCTTTGCGAACTCACTTCCTCATGGTCAATCCGCGGTACCAGCCAATCATGATGTGGAACCAAATGATGTCGTGAATCCGTGAAATGCCTCTGAAGAGAATGAAACCCATCCTGTCCCAGCAGTAAATGTCGCGGGAACAACTGATCTTCAAGTTTCTAGTTCTGACATAGATGTTCGACATATGGAACCTCTTGTTTGTGATATTGCTGCTGAGTTTGCTGCTACTTTGCAAGATGGGCCTCAACTTCAAAGGTCTCTTTTTGGGGGTCCTGAGGCTGATATAGAGACTATTGCTGAATCTTCCCTGGGAGCGACTTAAGTTCAGCCCGCGAATGAAGGTAAATTTTATCCACTTTGGTACTATTCGCATAGAATTTTGTATTGTGTTGTTTTGTTGATAATTCTATCTTTTTCTACAGATAAGTCAAACATGAATCCTCGATCCCTGTTTTTCGACTCTGCGTTCGAGGATCCAGAAACGCTACTCAATGAATTCCCATCGCCCCCAAATACTTTACAAAACCTGACATTTCCTAACTCTGATTCCTTTTTCCTTCCCATTCATCAACCTCAATCTTCTTTACAAACCCAAATGCAATCTATACCTGACCTTTCGTCCGCGCCACAAATACAGTCTCGTCAACCCTTACAAACACCTCCCTCGATTCCTGCTACCATATCCGCGCCATATATACCATCTCATCAACCTTCGTCTACCCATACATCCATTCCTACTACCACATCCGCGCAACAAGTCCAAACTCATCAACCCCCTCCTCAAGCCATTCCAGCGCCTTTAACTCAAAACCTTCAACAGGGTCAAGTCTACTGGCACAACTTTTTATGCTATTCAGGTGATATGGCCATTTGGGATCACGTTTTCAGCAGTCATCCAGAGACTTTTGCTACCATGTTGCTCTATGATCCCCTTTCTCCAACCTACATTTCTGCATATTATCGTGGATACTTTCGCTTCCTTGACAACTACTTGCATCCGCGACCTTACCTCTACCACTTTGCCACTTTGTCGCGCCCGTATCAAGGAATGGAAAAATATGAAAATGAACGTGACTTGGTGGGAGGTTCATCTTGAAAAGATTGAGCGCTTATATGAAAACACTGTGCTGAGGTCAAAGCTTTTACTGAGTACCAAGCCAGTATGTCAAGAGTGGAAGAAGCTCGCACTTTATTAGCTGTTGCAGAGCAAGATGCCTTGAGGCTTAAAGATTCCGCGGAACATTCTATGCGTTCCTGTGAGTTATAAGAGGAACATGAAAATCTCCACATCTCCTCTCTTGTTAGCCGCAATTTGTACTAGCGGTGATTTGTACTAGTGATTTTTTGATGTACTCCATACATATTTATATATGCAATTATTATTATTATTATTTTAATATATACATTGTGCTGATGTTATATGTTTTATCATTTATCACCATTCACCTCTTTTATCTAAGATTGGTACAACTTGATCCATTTTACATTAAGGGGTCCTGCTCATTTGCGGGTGATTTCATGCTTCATTGTGTAGTACCCACTACTACCTTCACTTACAATCACATACGGACCCTCCCACTTGGCTTCAAATTTTCTCACCCTTTGTCCCCTCATGATTGCTGGTACTACTTTCAACACTCTGTCCCCCACCTTAAACCATCTGTACCGTACCTTTTTGTTGTAGCTTTTTGCTTGTTTCTGATTGTACTCTTTCTGATTCGTAAACGCCTCAGCCCTAGTTTCATCCAATCCTTCTATCTCCAATAGCCTGTCTTTCAAACTGCTTTTGCATGCCAGGCTTCTAGCAGCCAACTCTAGCTCTGCAGGTAGTACAGCCTCTGCTCCGTATACTAGTGCATAAGGGGTCATGTTTGTCGTGCTTCGGTATGCGGTTCGATGCGCCCATAGTGCTATTGGAAGTTCTTCTGCCCATTTCTTCTGATTATCATGCACCATTCTGGATAGGATTCGAATTAGCGCTTTATTATAAGCTTCAGCCTGTCCATTTCCTTTTGGATAGTAAGGCGTGGACTTGTGATGAATTATTGAATATCTCCCCAACAAATCTGCGACCTTACTATTGACAAAAGGAGTCCCATTATCTGACAGTATCACTTTCGGAATTCCAAATCGACAGATGATGTTTTCTTTTATGAATCGAACCACATTGTCTGCTTTCGTCCGTCGCAGCGGGATAGCTTCTACCCATTTTGTGAATAATTCTGTTGCCACTAAAACCCACGCATATCCCTGAGCCTGTGGCGTGATTGGTCCAATTATGTCTAGTGCCCAAGTGTGGAACGGCCAGGGGGTTGCCAAATTGTGTAATTCAGTTCCCGGAGCATGAATAAGATTCCCGTGCACCTGACATACATGACATTTTCTGACAAAATAGCTGCAGTCCCTTTCCATTGTTGGCCAGTAATACTCGGATGATAGGAGCTGTTGGAACATTTTTATCGGGCCTTGGTGACCAAACATGTGGACCTGTTTTAATACCTCCCCTGCCTCTTCTTCACTTACGCATTTCGTTAGTTTTCCTTCAAAACTTTTGCGGAATAATTTTCCCTCTTGTAGAACAAATCGCGAAGCCAATTTTCTGAACCGCAGTTGATCTTTTTCAGGCAAAATCCCTTCTTTCAGATAATGCACATATTTGTTTCGCCAGTCTATTTTGTCTGCCACATTACCTTCGTTCGCGGAGGGATATGCGTTGCAGTTCTGACAACTACCTTGTAATTTGACCGCATCACTTTTCATACATGGCCAAAAGAAACCTTCTCCCTGCAAAACTCGATAGAGAATGACGTCTTCCTGGCCACATATTTTCTTGTGAGTTTTCTGTAGCAGTTCGTCTATTTCGTTCATTGCTACGCATCTGGCTAGAATTCCTCCAGCCGTTCTGTAATATAATATGCCTTTTATAATCTGGTATTCTCATCTCAAGGCATTGTTGTAATTCTTTAGTAGAGCTTGTATTATCTGTGTTCTCCAATCGTGTTCTTCATACTCCTCCAATTTCTTCTTACCATTGACCACAGAGTTGGTTCTTCGCACTATTTGCACAAAAGATTCTAACCCCAGGAACTATAGTCGCGAACCCAATGTTGCCAAAGCATCGGATCGTCGATTGCCCTCCCGCAGCTTGTGCTGAAAATCCAATTTCTCAAGGCTTTCTATCATCTGACAGACGAGAGTTCTATAAGACATGAGATGGGGTTCTTTGACAACATACTCCCCTTTCACCTGCTTAATGAACAATTTGGAATCACCCCTTACATAAAGTATTTTCACCTTCAGCTTTTGGGCCATCATTAATCCCAGCGCCAGCCCCTCATATTCCGCAACGTTGTTGGTACAAGGAAAATCAAGTTTGTAAGACATCACTAATTCCTCCTTTGTTTCTTCATTTCTTAATACAAAACTGGCCCCACCTCCTTTTTCTGTGGATAATCCATCAAATTCCAAAGTATATTCCGCTTCTTGTGTCACACTTGCTACTCCCACTTCCTCCGCTTTAGGTTCAGCTTCCCCAGGAAATAAGGCTAGCAAATCTGATAAGGCCTGACTCTTTACTGCTTTCGGTCTGGAGCATGTGATCTCATATTCAGATAATGCTAACAACCATCGGGCAGTTCTTCCACTGAGTATGGGCTTTGTGAGTAGATACAGTATAGGGTCTCTTTTTGTGATTAGCTCCAACGGATGTGCCAGTAAATAATGTCTGAATTTCTGAGCCGCGAATACTAAAGCAAGGCAATGATTTTCCAATGAGGTGTATCGCGACTCTGGTCTCTTCAATACCCGACTGATATAGTAAACAAACTTTTCTTCCCCTTCACGTTCCTGGGCCAGGAGAGCTCCTACAGAATTTTTGGTGGAAGTAAGGTACATGATCAATGGCTTCCCTGTTTCTGGTGCTATCATCGTTTTTGGTGATGCCAAAATCCTCTTGATTTTCTCAAAAGCATCTTGCTACTCCTCTCCCCAGCTATATATAGATTTTTCCTTTAACAACGGCATTAATGGGTGAGTTACTTCTGCCAATGTTGGGATAAACCTTCTTAAGTAAGATATCTTTCCCATAAAAGTTTTCAACATTTTTCGGGTTGTGGGCGGAGCCATTTCCAATACTGCTTTAGCTTTTGTCGGGTCCATATCAATCCCCTGCCGATGTACTACACATCCCAAGAACTTTCCTTCTGGTACTCCAAAGGCGCATTTTTGGGGATTCATTTTCAAGTTATATTCGCGACATCTTTGCAATACTTTTCTCAAATCACCCAAATGATCCTGCACAGCCTTGGACTTTACCACTAAATCATCCACATAGTCCTCCACAGTTTTATGCATCAAGTCATGGAATATGGCTGTCATGGCACGTTGATATGTAGCTCCGGCATTTTTAAGGCCAAATGGCATGACTGTATAATGGAAATTCCCCATTGGGGTGCGAAAAACAGTTTTCTCAGCATCCTCCGGTGCCATCTTAATTTGGTTGTACCCACTGAATCCACCCATAAGTGAAAAGATTTCATGTCCTGAGGTTGCATCCACCATAGTGTCAATGTTAGGCAAGGGGAAATCATCATTTGGGCAGGCTTTATTGAGATCACGATAGTCTACGCATACGGGGATCTGTCCAGTCTTCTTTTTCACAGGCACAATATTAGCGAGCCATGTCGGATGTTGAGTTGGCTTGATGAACCCTGCTTTCAACAATTTTTCAACCTCTGCCTTAATCTGTATTTCAAGCTCCGGATGAAATATTCGTTGCTTCTGCTTCTTCGGCTCTGATGTTGGATGTACATGAAGCTGATGGCTAACAATATTGCTTATGAAGGTAGGTCGTGGATCTGTACCATCGCCTATGTCCACTTCACAAAAACCGTGCTCTGGTCGTGGATTCACTTTCATTACTTCAGGGTCTGTTCAATTTTCCTTGTTCAATCTCTTCTTTCCCGGGGTCAATGCCAACTGTGCAAGTTTCTGACCCCTAACCCCGTCATAATTTGTACACTACTCCCCCATCGGGCATTTTGACCCGCGACCAGCTCACCTCCTTGAGTCTCCGCTTAGTTGAATTTCCATCATCCGCACCTTTCCATTTTGGTAATGGTGTAGGAAAAACACCGGGCCCATCCTCTTCACTGTATTCCGAAAAATAGACTGCATCTGCAAAATGGGCTTCTGATGCACAAAATGGATTCCTAGATGCTTTTACAGTCATAATCCCCTCTCCCCAATTGGCTTTCATCACTTGATTATAGGATGACGGTACTACGCCATGCGCGTGTATCCACGGTCTGCCCAATAACAACTGATATGAGGGTTCCCCTTGAATGACATGAAACTTGGTGGTGCCCCTTATTTTCCCGATTTTGAGGTCTAATGTCATGAATCCCATAGTGGTCTGCTGGTCTCCATTGAAACCAGTAACTGCGATGGTATGGTTTATGATCTTACTTTCAGAAAAATTAATTATCCGTAAAGTGGCTAGCGGGATTAAATTAACTGAATCTCCTCCATCCAAGAAAGCTTGTTTCATCTCCCGACCGTTCACCATAGCTGGTACATACAGAGGTCGGTTGTGGGCAAATGGCACTTGTTTGTCTGCTTTAGAAAATGTAATCTTACTGGAGGTCCTCTCATGCTGAGGAATCGCAATGGTATGATTAAGAGCAGCTACTGTTTATTCTTTCAAGAATTCCTTCACATGTTCCTGTATCGGGAGCTCATTGAAGAAAACGTCTATCTTATAATTTTCCTTTGCTTCACGTGCTGGTGGGCACTCATTCTTGACGGTATCCTCAGTATTGTCTAGGGCAGTTACTACAGCTATATGTGCAGGGAAGGGCTCATGAACTACATTCTTTGCCACTTCTAACTCTCCTGATGCTATTTTCCGGTGTACCAAACCGCGAAATGCCCAGCATCCCATCAGCAAATGCCAAATAGTCCTGTGATAGGGACAGTAGTTGCTCTTCATCCTTTCCTCTCTCGGTGGCACCCTTTGCACTGGAGGTAGCGATATGACATGATCTGCAATCCATTGATTCAGCAAAGCAACTGCCTCTTTTTCGCTGAAAGGTAAAGGGGGTGGTTTAGATCTCCCAGCATGCTCTTCCCTGGGCTTTTTGTTCTGCGTAGCTGCCACCATTGGTATCCGCCTAGTACTGATATTTGGTCGTGTTGGGGGAGCCAAAACTTCTCCCAATCTGCGAGCGTTATCAACAAGTGCAAAAAAAGTCTTGAACTCGTGATTGACCAAATGCACTCTGTATTCCCGCAGCATTCCTTCTATACAAATTTTGATCAATTGCAGTTCAGAAATTGGTTCATGACATTGCAAAGCAGCTTCGCGAAATCTCCTGACATAAGCTACCGCCTCTTCCCCAAAGCGTTGTCTTTGCCTTGTAAGTGAAATCATTGAGACCTCCTCATCAGCCTGAAAGAATTTGGTGTAGAATCTGAGCACTATGTCCGTCCAACTGGTCACTGAAGCCGGAGCGAGGCCAGTATACCAAGTATATGCTGTTCCAGTTAAAGACTTGGAGAACTCTCTAAGTTTCAAGTATTCGTTGTTTCTGTGAGGTCCCAGAGCATCCACGAACTTGGCTATGTGCTCCTTCGCATTTCCCTTTTTGCCATCAAATTGATGGAAGCTTGGTGCCCCATAGTTTTCTGGATAAGGCAACGCCATGATATTAGGATGGTATGGTGGGGCAACTTCAACTTCCTCTATTTCAGATTTTTCGTTCAGGATAGCTTGCAGCCGTTCCTTGGTGACGTATGACTCTTTCTCCAGGGGCTCAATTCTCACTGACTCGCGAAAAAGTTCTTGTGCTGAATCCTCTGGCAAATTCTGATTGTCCATCCTTGGCGATTCAATGTTTGGTGCTGAAACGCGCGAGGCATCCATGAAGTGAAGTATGGCCTTTTGCGTTTCTTGGATGTTAAGAAGAGTTTGCAGTAGAACCGATGACAATTATGCTGAATTTTGCACTGGCTCTACCATCGGAGGGGTTTTTGTCTGATCTGCACCAGTTGCGCGATGACGCTATCTTCGCGCCGGCAGGATTGGTTTGCCTCCTTGTGTTTGTGCCGCTGTTTCTTCTTTAACTTGCTCGGTACGCCGGGTAGGTGGACGACCTCTCCGCCGAGTCTGACGACGCTCTACTTGTGCAGAAGACATCTTCTCCCCAGCGGAGTCACCTTTATTATAGGGGTTCGCAAGATTTAAATGATGCGAAGATAGTTTCTGCGCAAATTCGTCAGACAAATAATGATGCTTTTATTGCCTTTGATTTACTTTACAGAGAAAATGAAAGAGAAATTGGGGAAAAGATAACAAGTACAAGTAATTGAGAAGTACTTTCTCTCTCTAAGATTTTCTCTCTCCTCCACCGAAAGTCCTTTTTCAAGTGAGCTCTCGCCTCTACTTATAGACATGAATGCCCTCACGGATTATGTTGCCACGTCAGCACCTGTTTCGTCCTCGCAGATTCTATTGCCACGTCAGCACCTGTCTCGCGACATGGTCCCTGCGTACTTAATCCGTGATATAAATACCTTGCACAGTATTATCTCATGCCTTTGACTAGGCGAAACGGATTCGCGTCATCTTATGAGGATCATACTGCGCCATAAATACCTTGCACAACATCATCCGCGAAACAAATTCGCGGATCATAATGTGCGCTATGCCCCGTGATCCAAGCATGTTACATTGCTGATCTGATTTATCCTTAGCCAATGATGTTGTTATAGCTTTGATGGGTCATAACCAATCATGCATGCCTTGGTCATGTCCCTGAATACTATCGGTCTCTCTAAGGTACTCTTACTTAGGACAGTGTAAATAAGGTCGTGACCCACTATTTACTCATCCCAAGTTTTTCCCTTAAATTCCACGTAGTGCTCGCTACGTGAGCAACATATAGGGTTATGAGTTACTGATGCGAGCTATAAAACATATCAGTTCCTCATACCTTCCTCTGTATAATGCAAGCTCTCGCGTGAAAACCATATTTTGGGCTATTTCCCCAAGTTAACCAATTATTTGGGCCGATCTCCCAAATAATCTTTTACTTGGGCCGCTTTCCCCAAATATACCAAACCTTGGGCCATATCCCAGATAAATTTAATCGTTGGGCCATATCCCAGTATGAGCCATTTTGCCATTATGCTATTTTGCGAATCTTCCCTCTTTACATGTAGAAATCTACGTGTATTGATTCGAAGATTAAACAGATTTAAAGGCATTTTGCTAAAACACCTAAGAAGAATCTAATTTATATGATCCTAAGAAAAAAAAAGACAAAAAAAATAAAAAACTTTCTTTTTGTTGCATCCAAGTGGCTAGCACGAAGCGTGTAGAAGTATATTTTGAAAGTCAATTCGATTAGAAAGAAATATGTGTTGTTGGCACAAAGTCGTCATTTTTGGTTAATGTGTTGTTGGCATATTGCAGATGGCACATATCTTGTTCAACTTCTACTTGAAACTTACTCTTTTGTGTTCTCCTCACTAAACGTCTTATATCAACATCTGATTCAGACAGGACTACCATTTGGGCAGAATTTTCACTCTTTTTTTACCTACAGTCAGCCAAATGAGAGCCATTACGTGCACGGAGGCTTAGCTAGGATGGCCAGACTCCGACGTGGCCCATCCCTATCATGTAACCTCTTCTTTTACTTCATTCATGACCCATCTCTATCATGCCACGTGGCAATGAAAATTTGGGTGTCAACAGGCACTACCACCAAAGCACGAACCACCATAATCACGAAGAATACAGGGACCAATGCCTTGTACCAAAGGCTAGCCCGCTAATTATGATGGAGCATGGAGCGAAACATTAGGGTTTGGTTGCTTTACTGGTTCATCCATATTTTACAAAAGACAAGTGTGCATATTTGTATCTATACGTATTTAGTTGATTTTCTAGTTCCTCTTCCACGTGATGTAAAAGATAATTGTGCGAATTTGTATTTGGTTGTTTGCTATGTAAAAGACATGCAATTGTATGAATTTGTATCTATACGTGGTTGATTGCTTTTCTACATGTTTACCTTACAATAGATAATTGATTTATTATTATTGGGATGGGCTCTTACTAATTTCTACCAGTGATGCATCAATAGTTCAATATTGTACTTTGTCAACAGAGACGTTAACAATTCCATGTCCACTAATTAGCACTCAATTACAAGCAATGTATAGATCATTAGTATGAGCATTTGATTTGAGCTCATCCACATGCACACTATTTGGCACTTAATTTCTTGCAATGTCAGGACCATTAGTATGAGTATTTGATTCGAGCTCAAGGGGAGCCAAAAAAAAAGACTAAGGGAATTAATATTCCATAGCTACTAGTGCATTAGAGGAAACATACTAGTGATTTAGTCAGGGCAAAAGTTCCGGACATCCCGATTATAAAAAAAAAAAAAAATTTATCATTGGCAGTTACTTTTCATGAGCAAATCTAGTTATCGAAAAAAAAACCCTTTACCACTAGAAATTACTTTCATGAGAAAATCCGAACAGGTTAAGTGTACATCCCAATTATCATACAATTACTTTTCTTGAGCCAGAAGAGAGCTTAACATCAGGGAAAAAACAATGAAGTTTGAAAGAGTATGCATGAAGAATCTGTTTAGGAAGTGGAGAAGCTTCTCTCTCTCTCGTTAGTGCTAAATGTTACATTGTTCGCTTTCCACTTTTATTTCATTGTAAGTGCTGGGAAATTGGATTTATTTATCAAATAATTTTGGTCAATTATTGAATGGTTCAAAGCTACAAGATCACCAATGAGTAGTAAACAGATTTCATTATTCAATTGAATAGTTTTTGCGTATGGTGGAGGAAATAAATTTGTATTCATTCATTTATTTTTATTTTTTTATTTTTTTTATGGACAATACTTAGATCCTCCCCATGAGGACCAAGTTCGTTTTCCCCAATGATGTGGTCCAATACAAGTTGGACACGTGGTCAAAATATTTTTCAAAAGGGATTGACCTTGATTTGTGTATTTATGATTTTTATTCTCAAATTTCTTTTGAAAAATATTTTGACCATGTGTCCAACTTATATTAGAGCACATAATCGGGGAGGACGAACTTTGTCCTCATGGGGCAGGACCTAAGTATTGTCATTTTTTTTATTATGAGTTGCTTTCCCCGCATTTCATATTGCTCTCGATGTAAGTTTCCTTTTGTAGTTGATTATGGTCCTCCAATTTAATGAGTTTGATTTTGGGAAATTAATTAAAATGTTGTAATAGGTAAAAAAACCTGGCCCAGTAGGAACGAGCTAGATCCATTTGAGCAAGCTTAGTCCACGGATTCATAAAAAATGAGCTGAGCCTCAAGAGCAGATGAGTCGTGCTCATAAATCTTTCTAGAAGAGAAGTGGTCTGCAAGTAATCAATCCCTTCAATCAAGGGATTGAGATAAGAATAGTATGAGATATATCAAATCTCATAAGAAGAGGGATGAAGATAGATATTTAAGATGGGCTAGAGCCCATCTCGAGGTGTATATATACATGGTGAAAGACATGATTTAATGGATGGAATTATTGAGTAACTTTTTATACATCTACACAATTGGCGCCGTCTGTGGGAAACATCCTTGAAATCTTTTTCAAAAGCTTCCCACTTTCTACTAGGGGCTTAGATTAACATCATCTATGGCAGTTATCACCCGATCACAATAGTCTGAGCTACCTCCGAATGGAGGCCAACACTCTCAAACCGAAGATCCTATCAGGCAGGCCCTGGAGGATAAGATCGCCGAGTTGGAGAGATAGAACGCCGAGTTGGTGGCAAAACTAGCACTGCTACAAAACCTTCAAGAAGCCCAAAATGGCGACCAGTCCAACCGGCATGAGCGATCCATGGAACACCAATCAGAAAGGGTCGACCACCACACAAAGTCCAACAACGATCGGGAGGAGCACACAGAGTCATCCCTACAGGTACTCGGGGCGCACAATCCCGAGGAAATCCTAACCATGATGAAGTTAGAGGAAATTATGATTAGATTCCAAAGGGAGGTGTTGAAGGATTTGAAAGCCTAGACCCCCAATGATCTGGCCTCTAAGGCATCCGTCAACGCAGTGCAGACACCATTCACACTAGCAATCACCAGTGTGCCATACCTGGAATGTTTCAAGCTACCAAATTTTACCCTATTCGATGACACAAAAGATCCGACGGAGCACGTCTACCATGTCCATACAAAGATGAATGTCTACAACGAAAAGGAAGCCCTACTCTGCAAAGTCTTCCCCACCAGCCTGACCGAAGCAGCCCTGCTATGGTTAAAGAAACAACCACCCTGATCCATTGGAAGTTGGCTAAGACTTTGCGAGTTGTTCATTGCCCAGTACTTCGACAATAAAAGACAAAAAAATACTATATCCATTATGTTTACCATGATCCAGGAAAAAGGTGAATCCTTGTAGAGCTTTGTCTCACGGTTTAATGTCGAGATGTCCTCAATCGATAATTGCGATCAACACTCATCCGTTGAGACCTTCAGGATGGCCTTGATTCCTGGAACCAAGTTCCACCAGTCTTTAGTCAAGAGGCCACCACCATACATAAGAGAACTCAACTCCAGGGCATAAGGGCATCTCCAGATATAAGAAGAACTAGTCATACGGCAAAGAAGGGCAGCCTTTGTAAGCATAGAGGCAAGAGCATCTGAACCAAAAGTTAAAGATCAGGTGCCAGATCGGAAGTGGCCAAGCTCTCCTTCTACACCCTCCCAAGCCCTAGAGAAATGCCAGAGGTTCAAAGACAAGATCACTCCACTAAAGGTTAACTTGGCCGAACTGTATCAGGAAACTAAGGGTAAAGAGATCTTCTGATCACCACCCCCTATCAGGCAGCCGATGGAACTAAGGGACAAGTCGAGGCATTATGCATTCCACGGGGAATATAGACACCACGCCAACGAGTGCAGAAGCCTCAGGAGGCAAGTAGAGGCCATGATAGCAAATGGAGAATTTGCCGAATACGTTGCCAATGAAGGCCCCCGATTAGATCAAACCTCATATACGCTAGCTAAGGGGACAGCGGGTCAGCCCATAAAAGTCATTCACATGGTTCACGGAGGGCCAAAACGATCAAAAGTAAAGGAAGCCCGTAGATCCCAGATACGCCAAGCCTAAAGACTGCGAAGGATTGGGGAGATCAACGAGTCTTAAAGCCCGAAGGAGGATGCCCAGATAACTTTCTATTTTGTAGATTTGCGAAACATTCAATCACCACATGACGATCCCCTGGTGGTCTCTCTCATGGCCTCAAACTACTTGATCAAGAGAGTAATGATCGACCCAGGGAGCAGTGCCAATATAATCACTAAGTGGGCCTTTGAGAAGCTGGAGATTGATCCCCAAGAGATAGTCCCTTCCAGAAGCCCGATAGCAGGATTCGATGGCAAAAGAGTGGAACCAATGGGAGAGATCCAACTGCCAGTAACAGTAGCAAAACGCACGCTCAGAGAGACTTTTATGGTGGTAGATGTCAAACCCTCGTACAATCTCCTCATGGGCAGGTGTTGGATCCATCAGATGCATGGAGTTCCTTCCACCCTGCATCAAGTCATGGGATGCATCAACCTAAACGGAATTGATGTGAATGACATCAGGGGAGATCAGGTGGCAGCCAAAGAATGCTACACTGTCATCCTGAAAGGCCTTAGGAAAAGGACAGAACCGGAGCAAGCTTCAAAAGCCAGGACAGTACCCGATGATCAATAACAATTGCAGGATGGGGATGCGGGGTCATATATAACAGCTAAACCTTTGCTGGAAGTTCAGATTTACCCCAATCACCCCAAAAGAATGACTTACATTGGTTTTGGCGAAGAATTGGAGGCCCTTCTGCGCTCCAATGCTAACGTATTCACTTGGGGCCACATGGACATGCCCGACATCGATCCTTCAGTAGCCCAACATTCCCTCAATGTAGACTCCGACGTTAAACCCATCAGACAGAAGCAAAAACGTATGGGGGTCCACCGAAACTAGATTATAGCGGAAGAGGTGGATCGACTTATCCAAGACGGATTCATTAAAGAGGTGCAGTACCCTTCTTAGCTGGAAAACGTAGGAGTGGTCCAGAAGAAGAATGAGAAATGGAGGGTGTGCGTGGACTTCACTAATCTGAACAAAGCATGCCTGAAGGATTTTTCCCCCTTACCAAAGATCGATCATATGGTGGATGCCACTGTGGGATTCAAGTGCTTGATTTCCTTAAGCATACTCTGGGTATAATTAGATACGAATGAACCTAGATGACGAAGAAAAGACGACATTCATCACTAAATCAAATAGATATTGTTATACAGTTATGCCTTTCGGACTAAAGAATGCAGGTGTAACCTTTCAGAGGTTGGTTAGCAAAGTTTTTCAGGGCATGATGGGATCTACCATAGAAGCTACATTGATGACACGGTGGTCAAAATCAAGGCAAAGAATGACCACCAGACTAATCTACAGCAGGTGTTTGACACCTGCAGGAAGTACAAGATGAAGCTCAACCCATCTAATGTTCCTTCGAAGTGTCCTTGGGCCAGTTCTTGGGACACATAGTTGATCGAGCAAGAATACAAGCGAGCCCAACACATGTCAGAGCTCTCATGGAAATGGGGGAGCCAAAGTCCCAAAAGGAGATCCAAGTACTAACCGAAAGAAGGACAGCCCTCATCCATTTCATCTCTCGCCTAACTGATCGGTGACGGCCCTTTTTCCATTCTATAAAGGCGGCGAAGAGAAAGGTCTAGTGGTCGAAGCAATCAGAAGCTCTTAAGAAGCTCAAAAGCTACATGACAAAGCCTCCCATACTGGAAACCCCGTAAGCAGACGAGCCATTACACTTATATCTAGCCATATCCCCAACATCCACCAACGCCGCTCTGGTCAAGGAGGGCAGGGGTACTACATGTCGGTCTTCTACACCAGCAAATCCTTTGCTGAGGCAAAAACCCGCTATTCCAAACATGAAATGCTAGTACTATCACTAATCAATGCAAAATGTCGTCTTCGGTATTACATTGAAATGCATCCGATCGTGGTACCAACTACAACCTCGATCAGATCCATAATGGTGAAGCCTGAATTGTCAGGGAGAGTATCTAAATGGGCGATAGAACTGGGAATCTACAATATAACCTATGTCCCCCAAACAACCATCAAAGGACAAGCGGTAGCTAACTTTCTATTAGAAACAGAACCTACAGACTCTCCTGAAGAAGATAAACTAGGCTTATGGGTAATATTTGTAGATGGGTTGTCAAATGTCAACGGAACAGGGCGTATTTGCCCAATTGATACATCTGAAGGAATCAATGTTGGACTTATTGGATCCTTAGCAATTCATGCGAGGATTGGTCAACTATTGGATTTGAACCAATGACTCCCGCCGTATGAAAGCAATACTCTAACCACTGAGTTATCGGTATAGAGCTTGTGACACCCGATGGCACTAAAATTCAACAGTTCATTCGATTGGAGTTTCCAGCCTTCAACAATGAAGCTGAGTATGAAGCCCTTCTAGCAATAATTCATTTAGCCCGAAGCCTAAAAATACAGAGGGCAAAGATACAAAGAGACTCCAAATTGGTCGTACGATAGTTGAATGGGGAGTATGAAACCCGAGAGCCTAAAATGGAAGCATAGAGGGATTTGGTACTAAAGGAGGCTGAAGAATTCGAGCAATTAACCTTTAAACAGATCCCAAGAGGGGACAATGTCATGACAGATCATTTAGCTAATTAGGCCTCCACAACAGGAGAGAGTATGACTCGAACAACACCAGTGGATTTCATCGTCCAATCAAGCTTGGAGCCCTCTAATGATGTGATGATCATTCCATGGGAGCCAAGTTGGATGGACCCCATAGTAGACTATTTGAGGATGGGTGCGTTGCTTGAATCAAAACTAGAGGTCTGGAAGGTAAGAATGAAAGTTGCAAGATACGCTCTATAAAATGGCCAACTTTACTGCAAGTCATTCTCTGGACCATACTTAAGATGTCTTACACCCTCTGAAGCTTCTGCGGTCATGGAAGATATACATGCCGAATCATGCGGAAATCATTCCAGGGGAAAGTCTTTAGCCAATAAAGTCCTCACCCAGGGGTACATCTGGCCTTACCTATTAAGAGACGCTGAGGTATACACCCGACGTTGTAAAAAGTGTCAATTTCGTGGTGATGCCATTCATCTACCTCCTGAACTATTGAATCCAACAATTATCCCTCACCCCTTCGCTCGATGGGGAATGTACATTGTGGATCCTCTCCCACAAGCCATATGATCTGCTACACATGTCCTTCTAGCAACAAACTACTTTACCAAATGGGTGGAAGCCGAGGCATATTCAACTATCAAAAGCAGCCATGTTATCAAGTTCATCTTGAGTCACATCATTTGTAGGTTTGGTCTACCCCGAACTATAATGATGGACAATGGAACCAACCTAGACAACAGGAAAGTTCAAGCATTATTGGCAAAGCATGGGATCAATCAAAATACTTCTTCCATTGGTTACCCGTAGGGAAATGGACAGGCCGAAAGGATAAACAAAACAATTTTTGATACACTTAGAAAAATGATTGAAGTAGCAAAAGGAGCTTGGTTGGAAACATTACCCGAGGTCTTATGGTCTTATCAGACCACTTTGAGGCAGCCGATAAGAGAATCCCCATTTGTTATGGCCTACGGGGCGGAGGCGGTTATTCTAACATAATTGAAGGTACCCATGCTAAGAAGTCAAACATGGGAGGATGGCCCGAATAATCAACACCTGGCCCATGATCTGGATCTTTTGGAAGAAAGAAGGGAAGTCGTAGGAGTAAGATTGGCTGCCGACCAATAGCAAGTCAGGGCCCAATTTAATCAGAAAGTTAAAAGAAGAGAATTCCATGTAGGTGATATGGTGCTTAGAAGAAATATTGGGATTGTTGGCAAGTTACGAGAGATATGGGAAGGACCTTATATAATAATTGAGGTCATCGATCATGGTGCCTATCGGGTACGGAAGAATGAGACAGGCCGCATCGAGCCCAACTCTCAAAATGCTTACTGTCTGAAGAGGTATTATCCTTAGATAGTTTTCCATTCAATAGTAATATGAGTATATGTATCCTCTATATGACACTTTTACGGATTATAATAAAGTATTTGTGCCCAATTTTTGGCACCTCTGCTACATACATTTTAAGTTTTGAATAAAATACCATATTCTTTATATATGTGTGTATAATCAGACCTTACAAAGAATACCATTTTTCCTAAGTGTTGAATTCAAACTTGATTTGAACTAACCAAAGGACATTAAAATGAGTCTCAGGGGCTAGATGCCCGAAGGCTCCCATTAAAATGAAAATTTTTCCTAAGTGTTGCGTTTAAACCTGATTTGAATTAACCAGAGGACATTAAAATGAGTCTCAGGGGCAAGATGCCCAAAGTCTCCCATTAAAATGAAATTTTTTCCTAAGTGTTGAGTTTAAACCTGATTTGAACTAACCAAAGGATATTAAAATGAATCTCAAGGGCCAGATGCCCGAAGGCTCCCATTAAAATGAAATTTTTTTCCAAAGTATTGAGTTCAAATCGGATTTAAACTAACCAGAGGACATTCAATGAGTCCAGGTGGCTAGATGCCCGAAGACTCCCACTAAAATTAAAATATTTTCTAAATGTTGAGCCCAAACATGATGCTCGATGATTCTCATTTAAACAAAGTTTTTCAAAAATTATTTATTTCAGGTTGATTAGATTGAAGCAACATGGACAGAAAACATAAAGCCATAAGAATTAGGAAAATTCTTTCATTAATATACATAAAAGTTACAAAAATAACCCTTCTGAGGGCAATACAGGATGACGCTCAGAAAAACCCTAAGTCACTATGTTATGACTCGAAGGCAGGCTGTTCTGGAGCTAAAGGCATAGGGTCTTTTCCCCTCAGAAAAGCGGTGAACCTCTTTTCATTTTCAGAGGCAGGTGGGTCTTGATAAGGAAAAGGCACCCCCATGAAGGCATCAAACTCCTTAGCAGTCTTGAACTCTCGATCTGCTAGGGGAATGTGCTCTATCTCATGTCTCTCCCGCCATGACCTGACTGATCGAACATCACAAATGGTGACGTACCATTGGAACATGTCCAGCCCACCCAAAAGGCCCATCTCCACCTTAGATCACTCAAGAGCCAGAAGGTTATCTGACTATGCCTTCTCTGCCATAATCTTTTGATAAGCAGCCTTTGGCTCCACCAGTTCAGTAGCCATAGCCCTCCTCTCAGCTTCTCTGGCCTCTAGAAGATTTTTGTGCTCAGAAATACTCTGGCGAAGACCATCGGCTCCCTTGGCCAGAGTGATACGGTGCTCGCTCGCTTGGCGGTTGGCCATCAGAAGCCTATTTATCTCCTTGAGATTAGATTTAAGGATTTGGTTGTAATAATGGATGGCGTAGAGAAGCTGACAAGACAAACAAAAATGATGTGTTAAAAGGAAGAAGGAAGAAGAGAGAGAGAAGACTAGGTAAAATTATAACAACAACTTACCTCCATTCCCATCTTAAGGCCTCTCTGAAGCAACCCAGTCCTGGTCACTTTTGCCTGATGGGCCCTATCCGTAGGAGTCCACACCCCTTTGTCCATTACGCGGAGTGCCTCGGTGTTGCCAAACATAGTCTGGTCTGAGCAGATGGGAGATCTATCAGGAAGGACAAACTTGGGCTGCCAAGGGATAGCAGCACGGTGAGTGTCCTGAGCCTGAGGAGGGTCGCTTGTTGAAGCATTAGCAACTTGGGTTCTGGGCCTTTTGTTGGCCATCCCACCACCCATACCTGTAACACCCCATATTATTTTCCCAAATTTCTGGAATTATTTTTTGATTTAATTTCGGTTATGACGTCACTTGTTCATAACGTCATGGTTATTCATGGTATCTCATGTGTAAATATTTCGCGTTTATGTCTTGATACGATGGGATGACGCTACCATTGACTTGTTGACTACTTCATGGATTGTTGTTGGCGATAACGAGAATTGACGGTGAGCTTAATGTTTCGAACTGGTGAAACGTTGACGTGAGTTCTGGATTCGACAGCACGACTTTGCGATTTCTTTTCGTTGACTTCGTGGACTTCAGTGGCTATTATGTGACTTGACGTGACGGTAGTATTTTGAACTTAGTGAAACGTTTAAGTCGGCTCTTATTATTGACTCAGTGGATTTGTTTTAACTCTTGACGTTAGTGCTTCGACTAGTTGACGATACGATTTGTATATCTGACGTTAAATGTTTTGACTCAGTTGTTCGAGTCCGATAGTTAGTGGTTCGGACTTGATGAAACATTGACGCGAGTCTTTCTTATCAATTACGTGATTTTGTTGTGACGATTCACGGCTAGTGCTTTGACTGGGTGGCGACACGCTTAGTATGTCCGACATCCGAGGCTTCGACTCAGTCTTTCGAGTTACGTATTTAGTGTTGTAAGGGTTCGACGTTCTTGTTTTCTCTTGTAATGGGATTAATATGTACCTGATTTGATTGACGTACTCTGTATTTATACATACATGTTTTATCTATTTGGTGTGCTTATTTCTTTGTGTTTGTATGTGGGTACCCCTATGTGTTGTTTGATTTGTGTGCTTAGGGGTATTTGCATTAGTTTATTTATTTATATTAGATTCTTTCTGTGCCTTATTGCTTGTGATTATTCAGGGGGTCTTGTATGTACCCGGCATTCCAGTGGTTGAGTTCTGAACCCCGGATTATTTATCCTCATTGATATTAGTTATCAAGCGACTCGTAGATATTTTAGAGTACGCGTATCATCGTTTAGGGATTTTCTTATGATTTTCCCTTTATTATTATTTGAGGCTAAATGATTTCTTTTCGCTTTTCGCACTTGAGGCGGCGGGTTCTGAATTGTCATTAGCAGGAATTTTTCGATTATTAATCTATCGGACCGAGAATTTGGATAGATTGACTGAGACCAATCTTTTGGTGGAGTCGAGTTTGTAAGTGTTCTGTATTCCGACGGTTATGTTTTATACCCAGAGTGTTTATTTCGACTTATATTATTGATTAGCTATCCGTAGAGTTTGACGGGATTGCGTGATATTAATTATGAGTCGATCGGGTATTTATTACGGATTATTTGGGTTATTTGGCATCCGTCGTTATTCATGGTATTCATTTATTCGTTTAGGGATTTTTCAGATATTAGTCCCTTTATTATTATTTATTATTAAATGGAAGTTAAATATTCTATTTTGTGCGGTACTCGACTCGGAGGATTTTTGAATTGTTCCTTTGCGAGGGTTTGAACCGATGTATTGGTGATTGAGATTTTACCCCGCTCTAGTTATACTAGTTATAGAAATTATTGGGCGTCCCGTTGTTATTTAGGGTTGCGAGTTTACGTTTGGGTGTTCCCAGTATTTATTGGGATTTACTGTATATATATTTTTAATTGTAATTATATATATATAGTTTTGGGGGTTGTTTCTTAATTTTAGATATTTGAATGGCCATTTTCGCAATTATAGCATATATATGTATATGCATACACGAAAGTCTGTAGACCTGCTCTCTTCTTCCTCTGCACAACGACTGCTACACGCAGCCTCTTCTCCCTCTTCATGGTTCACAATCGAATTTGCGCCTCTTTCTTCACCATCATTTATAGATCAATCGAGAGAGAGAGAGAGAGAAAACGGGGAAGAGGAGCGAAACGCACACAACCTGTTGGAATTCACCGGAGCTGGCGATAGATGGGGATTTGATGGCGGCTCGTGCCGTAGCTGTTGGTGTGATCTAGCGATGGTGGTGGTGTTCATGGCGGAGGCTGGTGGTGGCGCGACTCTGAGCCGCGTGTGGGACGAGCAGGTTTCAGGTTCGGCCTAGGGTTTTGGCCAGAGAGAGAGGAGCTCACTTGAGATGGGGATGATGACGGCACTAGTGGCACGATGGGGTGACGGCGTGCAGGGGTGGTCACGCTGGTGGTAGCACGATCCAGCCGTCTGCAGTGACGACCAGTCCCGTGTTCGGTCGGACTGAGTCGGGTTGACTCAGTGGTGAGTCTGGCTCGTGGTTGGCTGATTTGCGGAGGTTAGCTCGTCCTCGGTACCGTGTACGTTATATCCGAATTTGGTGCGAAACCGTTGAGCGGTTTGCCCGGAATTTCAGATTTTCGGTATGATTTTTAGTTTAGTTTTTTTTAGATTTGTTCTGAATTATTTATCGATCGCTAACGGGTTTCAACTATATTGAATAGGACGGTAAGGCGGTCGTTTCGACACATTCGAAATATTTTTCGGACAACTTTGGGCGGCGAGCTCTATTCACGGCCGGTACTGTTCAGGGCGGGGCTGTTTGTAAGCGAGTAAATTAGGTGGAAATTTATATATATATTCTTATATATATATTAATATCTGGCACTCACTAATAGTGCGTAGAAAATGTTAATAAATCCTCGTTGCATGTTTTTGGGTAAGTAAATACATTTAAATTAAATTCCTAGTGATAGATTGAAATCTAGGAATTTTATAAAATTTATAAAATACCCATAGTTGGATTAGATGATTCGTGGAAATAGAAATACTTTGGAGAAATTAAATAGATTATTTCCCATGAGAAATTAAATAGATTTTATTTCTCGAAGAAGTTAAAATAATTATAAACCTATTTAAATTAAATTGATATAGGCGGTTTAGTACCCCCTTGAGCTCAAAATAGGTTTATAGAAAGTGTATATGGAAGTAAATCCGATTAATAAGTTTTCCCCTGTTGTTGATATTTTATTTAAATTAAAAATATGTTAGGGGATTTACGAGGATGAGGGACGTTATAACTTAGACTTGATTTTTGTTCACTTGTTGTTGATTTTCTCATAAATTATAAAGAAATTAAATTGCGAATTTAATTGTTTAATTTTCCCTGAGGCGGATTAATTTGAAAACTATTATTGGGAATTAAATTAAAAACATGCTGGCATATAAAATTTATAAAGATTGGGTAATTGAGAACCCGATTATTTCTGTGATAAATGGAACTTTATTTACTGTAAAATTTACATTGTGAAGCATGCTTTATATGAGATTGCTTGGCTTTTATGCCGTGTTATTGAGTATATTAAATTCATATGAAGACATTTTGCATTCATATAACACCATGGTATATATATATTGTTTCGGTGCACGTTGCATGCCTCAATTATATCACGTACCTGTTTGGATCATTTGGAATGTCACAACAACTAGCCAGGGGGTGGTCTAGCACCCAGGGAGCTAGTAACTCTCAATTCTCTAGAGGTTTGGGGGTGAGGTCTTGGGCCTCACTTACCGGTTCCTAGGCGGACTTGTGGTCTACGCACTCTCTTTGGTGACGCCCACCCTTCCTGTTGTGGGTTTGTTGCCCCAACAGTGAATGGTTTGGGATTCCTGGATATTTGTTTCACCCTCACGTAGATTGGGTTGCATTGGAGTTGCATTGGCATTGCATTATATTCACATTGAGCATTCATTCGTTTATATGATCGTTTATGGATCTTTTATATTGTCGATATTTGCTGTTATTGAACTGATGGTAATTGTATATTCATTAGAAATGATGGAGATTAACTTAATGTGAATAAAAGTTAAAGATTTTAAAATTTAAAAGAAAGGAAATGCAACAATGTTAAAACCTGGATTAGTGGAGCCACGATTGACATGTGTTCCAGGTGGTAACGTGAGCATAAATGGAAATAGGTTTTGGTAATTGACTGTCTCTCCCCGAGTTGGGTGTCTTGTTGCGTTGATTAACGCTTTATAGGGACTTAGTTGAGTCTATGATGTTCGGCCATATAGGCCTTCGTACTTGGTGAGTGGTACTACCACGAGTTGATTGTTAGACTACTTCGGTGGTGTGAGGAGTTGTAGAAATTCAAAGGTTGTCCTAGGCTTATAAATCTTGTCGTCTCTCTATTTCAACTGTTGTTATTTATGGGTTTGTTATTCTTTCCTCCCATTTGTGGAAGTAATTTTGAGTATTAAACCATGGTTATTCCGGTACCTTGAAATATGGGTCATGGTTTGGATCTTTGGGATCAAACCAGGGTTTTCTCAAAGTTTTGAAAACATAAAGTTTTTTTTAAAATTTTTATAAATCGTGTTCTTTATTTACCCATGTGCCCGTTGACTATTTTTTTTAAAGTCAGAAATCAAAAACTTGCTTTGTAAAATATGTTTAAATTCCTGGGACCAGGAGTACCGAATGCAAATTCACTTTTGAAAGAAATTTTCGAAAAATATTATTTGAAATTGTTTTATAAAAGCGGTGAATTAGGGCACGGGTTACCCCTGTTCTAGAAATTTCAAGATTATTTCTGAGATCTCAGTATCGTAAAGGTCGAGAAATCCAGGTTTCTCCTAGCTTGTCATCAAGGATTCCTTCCTGTGCCCGGTTTTGTTTGGGCATTCTTTTAGGATTATTTTTATAGGTTTTAAATAAATGTTAAAGGTCTTCGGACCAGATTTGAAAGGAGTTTAAAAGTGAATTTAAAATGGTTGTCTGTTTGAACTCTAGTAGTTCTTCCTTCTCGTATAGTTATTCCTTGGGTTTGAGCCCGGACTGGTGATGTAGATTTACGCACATAGTGCGGTTCCTGTTGTTTCGGTTGGGTTTGGAGACGTTGGAACAAAATAAGATTTGACCGGGTCCTAACTTTTTCTTAAAAACCGGTTGAATCCTTCGGGGTTCAACATTTTTCTTTAAAAACCCGAGGACCATGACATCTGTTTGGGACTAAACAACTCCAATACCCCTTCTAGTGCCTAGATAGGCACTGTGAGTTAGAGATAGTTCGGTTGGTTACCGAATCCGGTATGGTGTTAGTACCTTCCCTTTTTATGTTTCTTCTCGTGAACGGGGTGGTTCACTGTTTATTGTAAGTAGAAGAATGGTTATGATGATTTACCTTCGGTAGTCCTAGTGAGTGATCTATTTACCTCCTAGGGACCTTGAGCAGCGTGCTAGGTGCCTGGTATGGTAGATATTTAGTTTTGTTGTATCTCTAGATGAGAGTGGAGTTCGGATTGGTAGTCTATAGGCCTAGGTGACATGCTTAGTTATTTACAAGACGTTATGTATATATATACATGTACACCTGTGTTGCTTATATTTGCGTTGGTTTGTAGTTCTTACGATATTCGTAGTGGATTTGAGATTATTTTGGGGTCTCTGTTTGGCGTGGGCGCCACATGAGACAACTGACCTACCTAGGATAGATGCATGCACACGGGATGATTAGCATTTTCTAGACGGCTATGAGTGTGATGTTTTGATATTATGGTGAGCCCCCGAGGTTGTGCTCACGCCCACACAGGTTGCAGGTTTGCAGATGGACGTAACACAGCTTATGCTCGGGAGCAACGATACGGGTGATTTGGGATGGTAGTTTTATTACTCTTTCCGTAGTTACATTTGTGTATTCTTTCATTCTCTTGGGAGCCAGGTTGTTGGCAGATCCCCTTGTGTTGTATCTTCATTCTGTGTATTTATTATTTTCGGGGTGCCTTTGTATCATTTCGGCACTACCACTGAGTTTTATGTATTCTTATTCGAGCTTGGTGGCTCAGTAGGTAATTGTTGTTTTGGGGTGCCTTTATACCTTTTTGGCATCGCCATGTGATTTTCTTTATATTTTCATTTGAGCATTTGGGGCTCTATTGATTTTAGAAGGGTTTCAGAGAGGTATTGGTGTTCTTTTCCACTACCTCGGCCCTAGTAGGTTTCTGGAATGTTGGGCTACGTGCCATTGCTTTTATTATTGTTCTTATGGGCAGGTTGTTCTGTTGTGTTGAATTTGGGTTGTCCGGATGTTCCAATTATAAACGGAACTCTACCGGGTTTTTGTTAGAATTCTTTACTGAGTTTCTATCACTCAGGTGACATGGGATACTTCGTATTCATTCCTATTCCATGTATTTTCTTGTTATCGTTGATTTTGGTTGTCATTTTCAGTAACGTCATACCTCGGGATTCGCTGATTCTCCGGATTGGAGTCTCAGAAATAACGGGGCTTGACAGTACCAGATGGGGGCCTTGTGTTTTAAACATTGGTAGGAGAAGGTTGTAGAGGATCTAAAGGATTTTGCACGACTGGGGGTACTAGGGGCGCCGGGGGTGCTGTCAAGAGTGGTATGGCATTGACTGGGTTAGATCCATCGGGGACCTGAGTGCATCTTGTAGACAAGGGCCTAAGGGGCAGATTCATCCCATCAACAACAACGCCTAAATTAGATATCATCTCCAGATTAACTTAAGTCAAAAGCTTACTAGCGGATTTGGCATTGCTTCAAATCTTGGCCTTCAGAAGGGCAAAACATTATTTCACAAGGGCTGGGGGTATTTCACTGTCCTCATAGACAAGAAATCTATATACGTAATCCCCCCGGTGTAAATCGCAGAATTCACAGAAACACGTGGCTTTGTGAAGGGGAGGAAAGATGGGAAGTCGAATAGGGCATAAAAACTCTAGGGATCGGGTATGTTAGAGAGAATGGGTAGAGTCAGTTGCCATTGATGACTACCATTCTATCCTTCCAGCCCTTATCAGAATTTTCCTTATCGGAACATATGCCCCGACCTTGGAAAGGGAAAAGGTTATACCTACCTCTACTTACTCTAGCATTCTGAAAAAAGTAGCAAAGAAGTAGGTCAGCTAAGCCTAAGTAAAGGTCTAAATCTCTATTATACAGAAGGAGCATGGTGAGAATCCTAAAGCTGTCCAGGTTAAGTTGGAGAGGGTGCAACCCCAACATGAAAAGAACGTAAGGGAAGAAAGGGTGAAGAGGGAACCTTAGTACCTTGAAATGAACTGCCGACAGAAGGATGCTACCTGGTTCCATTACCTCACTTTTGGTGAAGTCTAAATGATACGGGTAAGGGGACAGGAACACATCACCGGGCACTCTAGCTTTGACCCGAAGACGTTTGACGTCCACTTCAGGTCGGGAATTTATCTTAAGGGGGAAACTATGAAGAGTTTAGGGACAGAAGGATTCGCAGGGTCCTCATCATCAGAGGAGCCTCCTTCATCAGACACTTCTGGATTTGCTAATGACCCTGGGAGGTCAGTATTAAGGGGAACAATTTTGGGTACGGAGGTCTCTTGGCGAACAAATGAGGGACTGCTGCTACTGAGGGAGTCAGGACGGTTCCAGAAGACAGAGCGACCTCTTCTACTAACTTGGTGTCATCGCTATTTGACATTTTTTCCACAGAAAGGTAGAAGAGTGTAGAGGCGATGGAAGATAGGGAAGGAGAAAATGGAAAATAAAGCAAGAACATGACTTACACGAGAAGGGAGATAGAGCAGAAAGGGCCTTCGGTGAAATAAAGTGATATTTTGATGAAATTCACTGACAGGTAACACAAAAATCTAGTAAAGGAGCCAAAGCTAAACTCAAAGAAGAAGAGTTTTTAGAGAGTACGAGCCTGAATGCTGATTTTTGTAGTGAAGATCACTAAATGATTTGAGTGTGATTTTTATATAATACCAGAGTCATGCCAAGAGTCAAGCACGAAATCCGAAGGGCGTGCGACATCAATGCAGCCCCCATGCACAGAGATTAATAAGACGTGGGCCATTCAATTGAAAATCAAAATGATTGCCCCACCTTCCCCAATTTATGAGGCCTCCAAGTCACCATGAAGCTATAACTAAGCACATGCATGAATTGTAAATTCGGTCATAGGCCTAGAAAAGTGTATACAGGCCCATAACCTCAGGGGCCTGTGTAATAGGTAAAAAAACCTAGCCCAGTAGGAACGGGCTAGATCCATTTGAGCAGGATTAGTCCACGGATTCATGAAAAATGAGATGGGCCTCAAGAGCAGATGGGTCGTGCTCATAGAGCTTTCTAGAAGAGAAGTGGGCTGCAAGTAATCAATCCCTTCAATCAAGGGATCGAGATAAGAATTGAAACACCCCGCTCTAACACTTGGTATGATATTGTCCGCTCTGGGCCCGACCCGCATGGTTTTGCTCTTGGGCTCCTCCCAAAAGGCCTCATACCAATTGGACACAACACTGTACATATAAGCACATCCCCAGACCTCTACCCGAGCGATGTGGGACATCACAATCACCCCCTCTTGGGACCCAACGTCCTCGCTAGCGACCCACGAGTGATGTGCATGCTCCCACACTTAATTCTGGCTGGCTGCTCTAGCTCTGATACCAATTGTAACACCCCGCTCAAACAGTTGGTATGATATTGTCCGGTCTGGGCCCAGCCCGCACGGTTTTACTCTTGGACTCCTCCCAAAAGGCCTCATACCAATTGGAGACAACACTGTACATATAAGCACATCCCCAGACCTCTATCCGAGGGATGTGGGACATCACACGACTCCTAGTTTAACCTATCGCAAGTGTACGAGTCAATTTGTAATATAATATAGCTTGAGATAGGGATCATCGATCCCACAGGGACTAGGCGTTATTCGAACCCTAATACGTTAGTATGCTTGAATTAAGGATAAAAATGGTGTTGATTTGTGTTTATAACTATTTTTAGTAATAAATTAAACTAAGAAAAAATAATTGATAAAATAACTAAGGGATTCAATTAAGAGAGAGACTAGGGCGTATCTAGCACCACTACTAGCTTCGTAATGTAAACACGTTATTCATATTCATTTTATCATGAAAGAGAGAGACAACTCCTACAAATTTGACTAGTGCTGCTACAAGGGAGCTTCTAGTCCGCATCAAAGGTTACATTCAATCGAATTCAGTCACAATTCATCTTCGGAACAAACATAATTTAGATGTGCGATTACCCTACACTATTCCTACTACGCATTAAATTAAAAACACACCCATTTCATATTCCCTTAGCATGAGTTCTCCAAACTAAAGTTGTCTATTTTTAGCACCGTTATGTAGATAACTAGCAACCTAACTTTCAGAGTTCTAGCTCGTAGCGATTAAGTGTATTTGTGCAAGAATTAACATTCAATCAATTTAGAATGGAAAAAATGTAAATCTTAGATAAACATAATATTCGATCTTTTGTCTACATAACCGTCATATGATTGCTCTTTAGCTTCCCCTTACACAATAAAAATAAACAAAGCTTATATTACATTACTTGGACTAGGGTTTTGCTAGAAACCCTAGTTACCATTTAATTACCCATAAGTATTGGTGATTGCATTCTCGGTGGTGAACGTGACTCCATGGGTGGGTGATCTCCTCTATCTTCTACTCTGTTGTTGCGTGACATCTTTTCTCTCCATGAACTAATTTTGTGTGTTTGAGAATGAAGTGTCAAAGCCCCCCAATGCTGATGTTGAACTCCTATATATATAGACGCCTTGTTGCAACTCACTTGATTAGTGTTGAATCTTTTTGTCAACATGTTTTTCCTCTAACCCCGAAGTTAAAACATATCCAAAACTGCCTAACTATACTTCACATATATACTGAAAAGAGTTAGAGTGCATGTAAAGTCGATCTAGCCCCACATAAAATATCTTATTTGCCCTAGGATCTATCCCAAAAATATGAGATCTATCCCAGGGTGAGTTTCACAAATTCCCGTACGTGAGTCCGGAATCTATCCCAAGAATGTGGATCGATCCCAGAATAGATTTTGCCACTTCCAGTACATGAGTCTGGGATTTATCCCAAGAATGTGGATCTATCCCAGAGTAACTCTCGCCAACTCCAGTGCCTAAAGGTAGGATAGATCCCAAAATAGAAAATGCTTTTATTCTTATTTCAAATTCACCCCATGCATCTTAGTTGCTTCTGTTTGCCTCCAATTCACTTGTTTTGCCTTTTTAACCTCCCTTTAGTCTATTTTTATACCTGATTTTACCTCGGCCTTGGTTCTTGAATGGTTATAAGCTAATAATTCAGTTAATTCACCGGATTTAGCTCATTTTACACGTACCGAACCTGAAACTTGTTTAAACATACAAATTTCATAAAAATACCAAGGTAATAAACTATAGAGATTAACAATACTAACTTGATCGCCTCGAATGTGTAACATTCGGCTCCTATCATAAATCTCCAGAGATAGTGCTCTGTAAATTATATAATTTGAAGCTTTGAAATTATGTGATGAGAATCCCCTTAGATCTACTCCAAAACTTGGTATTTATAGACAAAGTTGAGGGAAACCCTAACTTGTGTTAGACTCCTATTGAGAATAAGATTCCCCTTTGATATGATTTCCTTCCAAAATGAGCCAAACCCTTCAATTTGATGTATAATAAGTCTGAAACATATGCTTAGTTGTGGTGGGGTTGAGCTCAAAGTCAATCGGGTCAAAATAGGATTTTGGCCCGAATATGAAATTTTCAACTTTTTCCTACAGACACGTCTCACTCTATCATAACTAGAGCTACACATTGGATGGAGGAATATAATAGCTTGTTAGAAATATGACTTCAAGCTCTTGATATTAGGCTCAAGAATCACCATATTTAGACATGTTTTGACCGAGATATGACCCTTCAAAGTTGACTGAAATTTTGTGCTGAAAACCCCCCTACGCATGGTGCATAGGTCATGTGCGTCAGGTGTGTACAAAATAGGTGGTTAAAAACAACACCTTAATGATGCTAGGTTTTACCCTACGCAAGCGCACGTATCAATTGTAAATAGTAACAACTTGAGTAAGGGATATCGATCCCACAAAGACTAAGATTGTTCACTTTAACAGTTCAAAAACAATTAGTTATATTTCTGAAAATCTGTTTGTTTTGAGTTGTCAAAGACCAAATTAACTAAATTATTCTGAAAGAATAAGTAAATTGGTTTGTGATTCAAGAAAGAGAAAAACTAGGATTTTCATCGCTCCACCACTAACCGCATAACATAGTTTTATCAATATAACAATTGCAAGAGGGCGATCTGTAAACTGTGAATCAAGTCATATCGCAAATAGCTAAATACGACCCTAAAAAGGAATACCATCAACCGTATCACGACAACCCATCTCATGACTGAATTGATTAGTACATGACAATTAAATTACTCTAATCTACTCCTGATACATAAAAATAAACTAAAGCATGTCTGTATCAACTCGCCAAAGCATGGCATGTGTCAACCTAGGGTTTCAGGTTTTATTAGTACCATTGTGTAGAAAATTATGAATTAAACATCCGAGTTCAAGCCCATAGTGAATAATCATAATTGTGTAAAATAATATATTATTCCATCTAAGACAATAATTTAGAACAAATATAGAATTTTGTGCCAAGAATAAAAACGGTCTCTTATTTACTACAATCATCATTGTACGGTACAGTTTCCCCTTGCTATAATTGAAAACAAAGATAAAATTTACATTACTTGGATAGGGTTTTGCTCGAAAACCCTAGTTACCGATTTAGCTGCTTATGGTTGGAAGAGACTGCATTGTTTATATAGAATTAGCCACTATGGTTGTCTGCTCTAGATCTCTCGGTCTTCTATGGCTGCTTCTCTTCAAAATAATATATAACTCCCGAGGCTGCTCTAGAATTTTTACGTATGAAAAAGTTCTCCTCAAATTAATACAAAGCTTAGTATTATAGACAAGGTCGAAGAAAACCCTAATGGGCGCCCTTTTTGGTAATTTCACCATCAAACAGTCCAAACCCATCTCTCTGATGAATAATAGGTATTTTGCACGTACATCAAGGTGTGAGAGTCATATACATATTGTAGAATCAAAATGAGGGCAGATTGGACATTTGCAGCAAAAATTAAAATTCCTATTGCACCTACACCATAGGCATAGGTCTTGAGCGTATCCTCTGAGCGTAGGCTTGAGCGGAGAAACTCACTTTCTAGCCAGTTTTTGCTTTTGTAGGCGTAGGCTTGAACTTAGATTCTTCATGGAAACCACTTTTCTTCGCAACTGAGCCAAAATGACCGTCTTGATTCCACGAGACTTTTTGCTATAAATGACGACTTCGGAAAATGCCGTTTTTGTCCTCTAAGAGCCATTTTTGTCTCGAAAACATCTCTTTGACTCTCCTGTTGGATAGAAACGAACGTGTATTTGGTTAATTCACCAAAGTTAACTCTATTTCTTCCTTAAGCTCCTGAAACATGCTTAAACAAATAACATAAAAATACCGAATAATGGAATGAAAGGATATAACTATATTGAGTTAAGGGGTCAAAATGTCTAATATTTGACATCTATCACACCCCGAAACTTAAATATTGCTAGTCCCTTAGCAATGAACTCAGAGAAACTTTCCTGTGATGTTTTTTAATCTCACTACTCTAACTAATCTAACCAATCTAACCTAATCCCTTGTTTTCGTAAGGGTCAATGATTATACTTAGCACATGTAACAAACCTTTTAAACCCCTCGGCAACACCGAGTGGACGAGTGAAGTCTCGTGAGGGTTAGCTATACTACATACAACTTCTCCATTCTTTATAATCATACAGTCATGAGTTCACACACGCATTAACCAAGTCATAATACAATGCATAAGACAATATAGATGCAAGTATTCCCACTTACTACTGAACAACAACTATCTCGAGCTTTGTGTTGTGAATGGTTCCAATTAAGTGAATGACTTTGTTATTTTCTACTCCCAATTCAGACAACCTTCCCGTGTTTTTGTGAACATTCTTCCCATGGTATTTCCATTCCTATTTTCCTACTTCATTGATCAAAAATTGCTATTTTTTCATAATAACTATCTTTTTATCCCTTTTTGTCATTCTAAACTCTGGACTTTCCAACGAAGATTTTTAATCCCGACCAACTGGGCCCGAGCTTCTTTAATGGGATTTATGCTCATTAGTCTTCTCCCCTTTATATGTGAACAATGATATTGGTGATACCAAGGCCCGGTTACACATATCGAAGAACTACTTTTTGTATTTTTATTTTTCACAATATATTTTCAACTTTCTCCATTTCAACCATAACATCTCCCCTTCTCCCCTTTTATTGTGGTAAAATTATTTTTTCAACTACATAATCAAAGATTAACTATTGTTCCCATAGTGAATGTGTGCTTGTGCTTATAGGTCGAGGTCATTCTATTCGGTTTCCATTTCACTAATTCACTCACCCATGTAAAACCACATCACTTTCACTCAGCTCGATCTAATCATTACTCTCATGAATGGGAATATCACAACATATATTACTCATGCATCGTAAATAAAAACTCAGACAACTTGTAATGCAAAGCAATCATGCATGAACACAAATAATTTCATTCCAATTTTTTTTTCAATTTTCAATTTCCAAAATTTTCATTCCTAATCTATACCCTCACCGCCAAACTTAAAACAAACCATGTCCCCATGGTTCATAAAATAAAGGAAAGAGTACAGTTACCCTTGAAGCATGATTCCAGACTTTCATAATAAAGCAGTTGAGCTCCTCCCCCAAACTTGATTTGGATTACTTGTAAATATGTTCAACAAAATACACATACTCGATATCATAGCAAGGGAAAAGAAATTGTATAAAAAATATCCAGAAATCATCAACATACTACTCAAGGAATGAAGAATTTTATTAAAATAAACGATAAAGATTTGGCCTTAAGGGCCTACAATCTCTATGAATTAAAATTACAAAGACGTGGCCTTAAGGGACTACCATCTCTAGAAATTTAAACTGCAAAGACATAGTCTTAAGGGTCTACCAACTCTAAAATGAACATAAAATCCTAATCCTAAACCCTAGTCCTACTTTGGATCCATCCTCCTTCTCTCTTTCATCATTCTGCAGCTTTCCTCATATATATCCAAAGTTCCGCTGTCATTTTCAACCGTACCAAGTCCTCCTCTGGATATTGTTTCATGAATGTCCAACACACTGCATCCATCTCCTCCAACCTCTCACCCAATTACATCTCAATGATCTTTGATATTAAGTACAGGTATGGAAGATAATGCTCAAACGCATCTCAACCTGGCCACCTTCTACGCACAATCGCTCATACAATCGACATATAACTCATTATCGTTATCAAAATACACACCCAATAACCATGAGTCATAGCATATAACATCTTGATAAACAAATGTCCTCTCCAACTACTCCTATGATTTTGTCGAACCTGAGCCGCAAGGACATAATCCAAGAATAACAGATCCAATTTCAACCAAAATTTTTCATAACTCTCCGCTTTCGGATCCAACGTGGCACACAATTCCTGAATCATCTCTTCATCTGTATGTGGCCATTCAATAGGGTACTCCTTCAATTTTCCCTTTAGACGTTCCGGACAACCTAGTGGTATATTCCATGCTTCTATAATGATTTCTCTACTCACCACTATAGGAGCACTCCACTCATTCACTTGAGCCTTCATAACCTCAAATTCGTCTGGTCCTTCAATTGTCATATTTGCATAAAACCTTCGAACTAGTCCCGGATACACCTTTCCTCCAGTCGGGCATTCCAAATTTAATAATCCTAGTTGCTTAAGGAATTTCCTCCCAGGTGAAGTCAATAGAATTTTCATCCTATCCAGACAAAACTCTAATTCAAATTGCATCCTGCACAACATAAATGAGTTCAGAGTGGGTTTCTTCCGCTTCCGGCTTATAGCTCTTCCATTCGTACTCCCCTCATCCACAGCTTACTATGGCTCTTCATTCTCAATCAACTCTTCAGGGTCAGAATCTATCTCATATTCTCTTTCCATACATTCACCCTCGAGATTATTCAAAGAAAGAGAAGAAGGAATAGAATAAGATAAACTTGCCATTTTGCTCAAGGTCTTGTGAATTATGAATTGTGTCTTCCCAATGGGTGTATTTATAGATAGATATATCATATTCACATAGGTTTAGCCAAAAACTTTTTTTTTTGTCAAAAACATCCCCTGTAACTAGTTTATTTTTTACTCCTCTGGTGAAAACCACGTACCCCCAAACTTATACGCACACATGTCCTCATAGTGTGATGTGAAAAGCTCGAATGAACTCAAAATATCTACATATTCAATGTAAGAATAAAGAGTCACAAAAGCTGTCATTTTATAAACAAAATATCAACAATATTTAAAGTATGATCGTTAAGGTGGTCACATGAAGCATCCTATCAAAATCTATCCATCCAACGATTCATCTCTAATGTGGAAAAATAAAACAAAAATCTAAATTAAAACTACACTACTCCTCGTCATTTGAGGACGGTGGTGTAGGTAGAAGCTGTATATCCATGTGCCTCCAAATACCATAAATCCTGTGATACAACCACCTTTGATCGCGCTTACGGGCCTTTTTCTCCTGACTCAACATCTGCTCTGGCCCCTGCATCCATGCTATAATCGCATCAAATTGAGCATGTGACAAAATAACGGTACGACCAGTGGGTGCCTGTGGCATAGCAACATCATCATCAGTAGCCGGCATCTGTAGATCCTCCGCAGCCTATCCATCCTCGTCCTGTGGGGGGACTTCACCCGCATCAGCAGCCTGTGCATCCTCAGTAGGTGACAGAACTGGACTAAACACCAGCTTCCTTGGTAAAACCTCATCACCATCCAATCGGTTCTAGTTCCTTGTCCACATTCCTGTTGAGTACGGTGATGCCTTCTTCAACTCATTCCGCTTACCCACTTCCATCTCTATACCAGCTTCAAACACATCAACTTCATCGTTAAGCAGGGAAACCGGATATTTAATCCGCTCTACTCAACCTTGGTCTCCGTATGCAACTGAATATAGTGCACATATTGGCCCTGCCATAAAATTTATGGAATAGAAATCCACCTCCCAAATTCGAAAGCATAGTGGAGGGCTGGGAATAGTGCATATCGCAACATCTGATGGCTGTGGAAGAACCTGTGAACGGACAATCACGTCCCAGAACCAAAGCATTGGGTGATAGTTGGATTTCTTTGTGCAATTCCTATGCCTGTCAACCCAACGCCCTGCGGTCTGTAAGCGGACATTGTCCTCAATCGGAGAAAATACATCCTGCATCGGCGGAAACTTATCGGCCAACACGGCTGGACAATCATCAGGAATGTCCCATGCTACAACAATAGACTGTAGTGTGATCTTAAACTCAAAACCCTTAATCACTGTCTGCAGTCTCATCTCTCGGCTGTAATGCTGCATATTGAACCAGGACTCATGAATCATGCTCTCACAAATGACTGGGTCACACGGGCAAGTATAGACAATAAACGTCATGACCTCAGTCTATCAATAGTCCATGCGGGTCCTAGCTGTAGCTCCTCAAATACTTCTACCAGATAAGTGTGCTCCTACTGGTACCTCTTAGCCATCACTTGTTCTAGAAAATCAGTAATTGATCATGTAGTTAGCAATAGGTGAAAAGTAGTCAAAACTCCTGGCTCACCATCTTCCTGTGGCTCAGGAAACCTCTCATCCTGCTAAATGGCGTGATCACAATGGTCAACTACATCAACGTGTTCCTCATTCTGAACAACATAGTCATCATAACCAGTCTCATCTATCTCCTCATCTTGTGGCTCACGTTCATGAGGCGGAGATAGTGTCGGTGGAATAACTGAATCGACTGTAAGTCTGCCATACCGTAAGTCAAAAAATGATGAAGAAATCATGGCCCTATGTCGATGACTCTAGCATATCAGCCTCAAAAAATGACGAAGAGGAGGATGATGGCTCGATATATCGGTGCCTCGTGGCACGAGTTCTCCAGCACCTATCAGGTGTAGGGTCAAGAGGTGGTGATCTTGACCTCTGCCTAACTGTGCTATCGACCAGATTGGCCACCCCAGCCACATGTCTCGCTGAGCCCTTAGTCCGTGCCATGCCTATAATACGAAGTTTTTGAAAAGTAAGCGACAATGTCCCGGATATCGAATCAAGCCTAAAACTATATCTAAATCTATTTAATATGAAAATTAAACAAGCCCTCATCTCAAAAATCCGATATTCAATCTGTATTCAAAGCCGATAATCTCAACTTTTGAAAAATAGATCATAACACGATTTTGATTGGACTCGTTCGTCAATACTAGTTTAGAATAGTTATATTAGTCATTAGTAATCAAAATAATGGAACGAAACTCATCGAATCAAAATGATATGATGAATTCCCCAAAATTATGATTCAGAGACCTTTCACGTTCTATACGAGAATTCGGACAGTACACGCACTAATCTAATGATCCGCCGCAAAGGAATGATGAGAAATATCACGAGTGATTGATATGAACAAGTGTCGGGTGATTTGGTGGAGAAATGAGGAAGAAAGAGAATTTTGAAATGAAAAGAGAGGGAATAGCTGTCGCATGACTATTTTATAATAGTCCCGCAGTTACGCCTTATAATGTTGGTCCCCAAGGGCCAAAAATATATTTTTCTTCTCTGCTTCCGTCATTTCCCATTCCGTGCAATCCCACTTCTCCCTATGAATTCCTATGTACCCTTTTGACTAAATTACCCATCTTATTAGGATGACGATGGTTCTATACTCGATCTTATGAACTAAACATAAAAAAAATCATACTACACTACTGTCTATAAGTACAAACTATATCAAAAGCTAATCTTTAGCACCTAGTACCAATGTTTAATGTCGTTGGCGTGACATTGCCACCTTTCAGTAATCAGGTTCAACCTCATCCAGCTTGTGTGTCGGATCAGTCAAATCCATCATCTCCAAAACACACTCAACTGGATGGACATCAATGTAGTGTTTTAATCGCTAACCATTCACTACGAATCTCTTTCCGGTATCAGGATCATCAAGCTCTACTACTCCATGGTGGTAAACTTTCATAATTTCATATGGTCCGTCCCATCTTGACTAGAGCTTACCAGGAAACAGCTTGAGGGTGGAATTGAATAGCCACACTATATGGCCAGGCTCGAAGACTTTCTTCTGAATGTGTTTATCGTGAAATGTTTTCGTCTGAGCCTTGTAAATTCAAGAGTTTTCAAAAGAATCATTTCTTAACTCCTCAAGCTCTTGAAGTTAGAGTTTCCACTGAGCACCAGCTTTCTATATATCAAAGTTCAACCTCCGAACTGCCCAATATGCTCGGTGTCATGCCAATAACCGTCTTATACGCAATCCGATATGCCCATAGTAATCATTCAACCTTTGCGGCCAATCCTATAAATTCGGACGCACTATTTTCTCTAATATATTATTGACTTCCCTGTTTGAAACCTCCACTTGCCCTTGTGACTGAGGCTGATATGGTGTACCAATCATATGTTTGACATTGTACTTTTGATAAAGACCACCCAGAAAACGGTTATCAAAGTGTTTTCCACCGTCACTGATTATCACTCGTGGCACACCAAATCTTACAAAAATATTCAACTTCACAAATTCCTCTACCACCTCATGATCAACATGTATGGTGGTTATCGCTTTTACCCATTTTGAAACATAATCAACCCTCATAAGCATGTACTCTTTCTTATCCACTTTTAGAAATGGTCCCATGAAATCAATACCCCATACATAAAATAATTCCATAACTAAAATCGGGGTTAGAGGCATTATATCCCGTCAAGATATAGATCCCAAGTTCTGGCATCACAGACACGCTTTACAATACTCGAAAGCATATTTGAATATGGTAGGCTAGTAAAATCCACTCTACAGTACCTTGTGGGTTATTTTTTGAGCTCCAAAATGCCTTCCACACTCTAGTGTGTGACAAAATGTCAAAATGCTCTACACCTCACTCTCTGGGACACATTTTTGAATAATCTAATCTGAGTAATACTTGTACAATCGCATATTGTCCCAGATATAGAATTTAACTTGGCTGAAGAATCGGTCTTTCTAATTCTTAGACCATCCTTTTGGAATTCGACCTGTGGCTTTATAATTGACAATGTCAGTATACCACAGTATCTGTTCCACAATAGCCATATTGAACAGATGTTCATCCGAGAAAGAATCCTTAAGAGGAGTAGTTTCCTTTATAGATTCAACAATGATCCTAAACAAATGATCAACAACTACATTCTCTGAACCCTTCTTGTCTTTAATTTCCAAATTAAATTCTTGCAACAACAAAATCCACCGAATCAATCAAGGTTTAGAGTCCTTCTTATTAAATAAATGCCTCAAAGCGGCATGATCCGAATACACAATGACCTTGGTCCCTAACAAATATGATATGAATTTATCCAAAGCGAAAACAACTGTCAGCAACTCCTTCTCGGTTGTTATGTAGTTCATCTGAGCATCATTCAGAGTCCTACTGGCATAGTAACTACATACGGTAGCTTGTCCTTTCTCTGTCCAAACATTGCTCCAATAGCATAATCTGAAGTGTCACACATGAGCTCAAACAGTAGAGACCAGTCTAGCGGACGAATAAACGGGGTTGTGGATAGTCGAGTACGCAACTCCTCAAAATCATGGAGACACTTTTTATCAAAGACAAAGCTCGTATCTTTAGCTAGTAAATTGCACAATGGTTGGACAATTTTACTAAAATCTTTGATAAATCTTCGGTAAAACCCGACATGGCCCAGAAAATATCTTATTTGTTTAACAGATGTGGGAGGAGGTAACTTTGAAATTAATTCAATTTTTGCTTTATCAACCTCTATCCCTCGCTTCGATATAATATGGCCTAGTACTATCCCCTCTCGAACCATGAAATGACTCTTTTCCCAACTCAGAATTAAATTTGTCTCCTTGCATATTTTGAGCACCAGTGCTAGATGTTTCAAACAGTCTTTAAAGGTTTCCCCAAAGACCGAGAAATCATTCATGAATACTTCTAGAAAATATTCCACCATATTAGAGAAAATAGACATCATACACATCTGGAATATAGCTGGGGCATTATATAAACCAAAAGACATCCGTTTATAAGTAAACAGGCCATACGGACAAGTGAAAATGGTTTTCTCCTGATCAATAGGATCGATTGCCACTTGGTTATAGCCAGAGTATCCATCAAAAAGTAGTAATAGCTTTGCTCGGCTAAACTTTCTTGGATCTGATTAATAAATGGCAAAGGGAAATGATCCTTCCTGGTGTTAGAGTTGAGGCTCTTGTAATCATTCCATACACACCAGCCTATTGTCATGCATTGTGGAATTAGCTCACCCTTTAAGTTCGGTACAACTGTGATGCCTGACTTTTTTGGCACCACCTGATTCAGACTCACCCATGTGCTATCAGAGATGGGGTAGATGATATTCGCATCTAGCAATTTCACCACCTCTTTCATTACCACCTCTTTCATATTCGGATTCAGTCATCGTTGCATTTCCTTTGATGGTTTTGCATCCTCCTCAAGATGTATGCGATGCATGTAAATCGAGGCATCTATGCCTTTCAAATCAACAACGCTCCATCCTATTGCCTCTTTGTTCTCACTCAAGACCTCAATCAAACTCGATTCCTGTTCTTTTGTTAGTTTTGGCAATATAATCACTGGAAAAGTCTCGTCTGGTCCTAAGAAGATATATTTTAATTTTTTGGGCAATTCCTTGAGTTCCAAGGTAGGAGGAATTGTTAAAGATGGAATCGATGTAGTACTCGAGACTATAGGAAGCGGCTCAATTGGCTCCCACCATGGTTAAATGTATAACACATTTTCTATTTCAGCAAATTCTTCACTATGTAGTTTCAACTGTGCATCCCAATCATCAACTTCTTCATCCGGCCACTCTCTAGTCATAAATGACTCTAGCTTATCTTTCTCCAAAATTTGAGTTGCAAAATCTTCTATGATATCATCAAGCTCATCACACCAATTAATCTGGAAGTAATCCCCTGATTCAAACAATTGGTGACTCCCTTCAAAGACATTCATCCAAACTTTCATATTTCCAAAGGTCAGATCCATGGCTCCAGTTCTGCAGTTGATACATGCATTTTCCGTTGCCAAGAATGGTCTTCCTAATATTACCGGGATGTATTTATTTGAGTCCAGGATAGGTTCTGTATCTAGAACTATAAAATCTACTAGAAAGTAGAACTTGACCACCTTAACAATGATGTCCTCTAGAATTCCTCCTGCCTGCTTGACTGATTGATCAGCAAATTAAAGTACGATCGTAGTGGGACTAAGCTCACCTAACCCTAGCTCTTGGTAGACTAAATAAGAAAGAAAGTGATAGGATCCAAATATCATACATTTAAGGCTCCTAATTATACAGTGTTATGTCTATGAATATTATTATATTGGTGCTTTTATACGGTTTTCGTGTTTTAAGACATTTCAGGCGATGGTATGTAAAACGAGTTTAATTCGGTGAATTAACTGGATTTGTAACTCAAGATTGTTCGAGAGCCAAAATTATGGATAAAAGACTTATAAAGGACCAAAAACAAGTCAAGGATGCAAAAGGAATGAAGAGGAATAAAGCCGAGAAGAGAAATGGAACAAAAGAGGATGAAATTTATAATTCAAGGTGAAGAACTATCGAGTACTCGGTAAAGTGAGTGCAAAAGTCCGCGAACTTGTGCGGAGGAAGGAAAAATCACTTGAGAGCTTTTGCAAACTTATGCACATTTGCGTGCAACCCTGGAGCTACGGAGTACCCGGTGGAAACTTCATCGAGTACTTGGTGAGACCAAAACCGGCCAGCCAAGTCAGCAATTTGTATATGTACCGGTGAGACCCGTTTCGACCAGAATCAGCAAGAAATGATCTCTAGGCTATTTTGGATATAATATTAACCATTCTTCATGATATGTCATGATACACATTCCTGACTTAACGGTGAAGCAATCAGATTACCAAACAAGGACACCACTTTTTCTATAAAAGAGAGGGGTCTCCCTTATAGTGAAGAGTCTTTGGTTAAGAGATAGTTTTAATATTTTGGAACAAAGATATTGAAAAGGAAGAGATCAATAAAATAACAACCATGAAGGGCATGTCTCTATCAACGATGCAGATAGCCACTACCATGAACAACTAAACCGGTAACAAAACCCTAGCCAAGTAATGTGGACTCTTTCTTATTTTCAATTGTATAAGGGGAAACTGAAGGATACTGTAACACCCCGTTTCATTTTCTCTTTTTTCTGAATTATGTCCGATTTATTTTCAGTGATGACGTCACTTGTTCATGACGTCATGGTTACTCTGTGTATTTTATGAGTAAATTTTTCGCATTTATGTCTTGATACGACGGGATGACGCGACTATTGACTTGTTGACTACTTCGTGGATTGTCGTTGGCGATTACGAGAATTGACGGCGAGTTTAATGTTTCGAACTAGTGAAACGTTGACATGAGTTCAGGATTCGACAACACGATTATGTGATTTCTCTTTGTTGACTTCGTGGAATTCTCTGGCTACTACGTGATTGAGAGGTGACGATTGACAGCTGGGTTATCGACTAAATGGGTTTGTTTCGACCCTTCACGTTTAGGGCTTCGACTCAGTGATTTGAGTTCGGTAGTAAGTGCTTTAGGGGTTCGACGTTTCTGTTTCCCCGGTTATGGGGTTAGTATGTGCCTTGTTTAGTTGACGTACTATGTATTTGTGCTTACGTGTTTTGTTTGTTCGGTGTGATTATTTATTCGTGTTTCTAAATGTTTCTACGTGTTGATGTAGCTGTATTTGATTATTATTTTGGATTCTTTTCGTGCCTTTGTTATTTGTAATTATTCGATAGATCTTATACGTACCCGATATTCCGGTGGTTGGGTTTCACACCCAGGACTATTTATTTCAGTTTACTTTATTTATTCGGCATTACGATTTGAATCGGAGTTATAAGGATGCGTTTGGTTCGTGGGCTTTATAGTTAGGGGCTACGCGGTTTAGTTTCAACGATTGAGTTTAGTGCTTTGACTAGGCTACGACCAGTGATTTTAGGAGTCTCGGTGGGTACAGACTTTATTCGGAAATTATTTTATTTTATTTCCGACTATATAGCCGAATTATTTATTTCAGACCTTATTATTTATTCGGAGTCTGGTGAATTTGATAGGCTCACGTAGAATTATTTGAGTGTCCCCGGTATATTTTACGGGACTTATTTTATCTGTTCGAATTTAATTATGATTATATATATATTTAAGGGTTTCATACCCTAGATTATTTATTTCAGTTATATAACTTATTAGAAGTCCCGTTTATGTTTATGGGCACGTGTCATATTATTTCGGGGATCTTAATATATTTTTTGGGGATTTATTACTCGTATATATATATATTATTATTAATTAAGAATATATGTATATATATGGGTATTAAATGGATATATATATATATATATATATTTAATTATATAGATATATATCACGTGTGGGTGTTTGAGAGACCAGAAACTTCTGGTTCTCTCCTTGCTTCTCCCTCCTACTCTAATGGACAATTGAGAGAGAGAGAGAGAGAATGGGAAAGAAGAGGCGCTGGCCGTGGCACGGTGCAGGCGCGACGGCGGTGGCCAGAGTCGTCGGTTGGGATGGACGACCGTGAGGCGGTGGCTAGGTTCGCCGGTGATGGTGGCTTGAGCTGGGGCTGTGAGCAGGACGGTCGGGCCTGGTGGTATGGTCGTCGCTGGAGTGGCGCGACTGAGCCACGTGTGGGACGAGCAGGGACCAGGTTCGGCTTGGGGTTTGGCCGGAGAGAGAGAGGGGCTCGCTTGAAATGGGGACGACGGCGACCATGGAGGTGGACCGGTGGTTCGCGGCGGCGTGGGTCGCCGGACATGCTGCTAATCGGGAGCGTGGTGGTTCAAACCAGTCCCCTGTTCACTCGGACTGAGTCGAGTTGACTCAGTGCCGAGTCGAGCTGTGTTGGATATGAAACTTTGAGGGTAGCTCGGCCTCGGTACCGTGTACGATATATCCGAAATTGGAGCGAAACCGTTGAGCGGGTTGCCGGGAATTTCAGATTTTCGGTATGGTTTTCGATTTCAAATTTTGTAGATTTGTTCAAATTAAATTATTGATTGTTAATGAATTTTAATTATATTTAATAGGACGGTAATGCGGTCGGTTCGACATATTCGAAATAATTTTCGAACGACTTTGGGCAGCGAGTACTATTCACGGCACAACGGGACCGTTTGTAAGCGTATTTAATTAGGTGGGGATTTATATATATATATATGTTTATCTAGCACTCACTAATAGTGCATAGAAAATGCTAAGTTGCCCCGTTGTATGTTTATGGATAATAAAAGCGTGAAATTAAATTTTTAAGCGATAAATGGAATTTAAGAATTTTATAAAATTCACGAAATAACCATAACTGAATAAATGAGGTCGGGAATGGAAACTCCCTGGGAAATTAAATAAATTAATTCCCTGATAATTTTTACGAAATTAAATCCTACTAAAATTGGATTAAACTAGGTGGTTTAGTACCCCTGGATGTAAAGTAGGATTTTATAGGATTTTGGGTGAAATTAGAACTTGTAATTAGCTCCCGGATTATATGTAACTGAAATTAAAATACAGTGGGAGTGGGGTAGATTTGATATTGAGGGATGTAGAGCCGACGAGTAAATTATCCCCTGTTATTTATAGTTTATTGAAATTGAAAATATAAGCTAGGGGATTCATGTAGTACTTAGACACGGTTTCAGTTCCCTTTATAATTTATTTTTCTCGTAAAATATAATGAAGTTGTATTGTGAATTAAATTGTTCCCTGGGGCGAATTAATTTGAAAATAATTATTTGGTAATTAAATTAAAAGCATGCTGGCGTATAAATATCTATAAAGATGGGGCAATTGAGAACCCGAGTATTTTTGTGATAAATGGAAATTTAATTATCATGTGATTTAAATTGTGAAGCATGATTGATATGAGATTGATTGGCTTTGATGCCGTGTATTTGAGCATATTTAATTCATATGGAGGCATTTTGCATTCATATAGCACCATGTTATATACATATTGTTTCGGTGCACGTTGCATGCCTCAGTTATGTCACGTACAGGTCTGGATCGTTTGGAATGTCGCAACAACTGGCCAGGGGTGGTCTAGCACCAGGGAGCTAGTAACTCTCAATTCTCTAGACATTTGGGGGTGAGGGCTTGCGCCTCACTTGCCGGTTTCCGGGCGGGCTTGTGGTCCCCGCACTTTCTTTGGCGACGCCCACCCTTCCTGTTGTGGGTTTGTTGCCCCAACAGTGAACGGTTTGGGATTCCTGGATATTAGTGGCTAGGGCTGCATTGGAGTTGCATTGTCATGGCATTTACATCCATATTTGACATTTATTGGATATGTGTTTGCCTGCTATTATTGATTTTCGATGTTGAGTATGTGATGTTGGAGTAGTAATTAAATATCTGTATTATTCTCTTTGGCGCTAAGGCGCGGTGTTTGTAATTAATATTTTAACTGTGGTTAAAATATAAAGAATAATTAAAGTTTAAAATTGTAAAGAATGAAAGAAAGTTCGACGATAATAAAAACCTGGATTAGTGGAGCCACGGTTGGCATGTGTTCCAGGTGGTTACGTGGTTATATATATATATAAAAAGGTCTTGTTAATTAATTGTTTTCCCCCTTGAGTTGGTTAGACGTATAGTGAGACTTGGTTGTGGTTGTGCCTTTGGCCACATAGGCCTTTGTTTTCGATGATTAGTGTTATCACTGGATGATTGTTAGATCCCTTCGGTAGTGGGGAGGGTTGTTCAGGTTAAAGGTCGGGTAAGACTCGTAGTCTGACCTTGTTTTTCTTGGCTTGTGTGTTTTGAGCTTGTCGCTCACCCTTTCACTTTAAAAATGTTTCAAGTAGCAAATGATTTTTCGCCGTGTGCCTCGAAAATCCCTTTTACTATATGTTTTGATAAAGTTAGTGAACTCTGGACATAGTTTGTCCTGTTCTTGAGACTTGAGGTCAGTTCTGAGGTCTAGATATGGTTTTAGAGTTTGAGTATTTAAGTTTTCCTCCTAGTTGTTTCGAGGAATACTTGAATCCCGGTGTTAGTTTGGTAACCTTTGAGGATTTGTGTATAAGCTCCTATATTAAGTTGAAGGTCTTAGAACCTGTTTCGAAATAAATTTGAATGTGACCTTGAGGTGATATTGAGAAGTGAGATTAAGTTAAGCACACATAGTGCGATTCCTAGTGTTTGGTTGGGTTAGGAGGCATTGGAACCAAATATGATTTGACCGGGTCCTAACTTTTTCTTAAAAACCAGTTGAATCCTTCGGGGTTCAACATTTTTCTTTAAAAACCCGAGGGCCATGGCATCTGTTTGGGACTAAATGACTCCAGTAACCCTTCATTGCGCCTCGATAGGCGGTATGAGTTATAGGTGACCTTGTTGATTTATACCCTTTCTAGTGCCTTGATAGGCAGTGTGAGTTAGAGATAGTTCGGTCGGTTACCGAATCCGATGTGGAGATAGGACCTTCCCTTTTTAGGTTTCTTCGAGTGAACGGGTTAGTTCACTGGTTGTTGTACATAGAAGAATGGTTATTCCCTTTCGATAGTCCTAAGGAGGGACCTATATACCTCCTAGGAACCTTGAGTAGCGTGCTAGGTGCACGGAATGGTAGATAGCTAGTTCTAGTTGTATCTCTAGATGAGAGTGTGTATTCGACTGGGTGCCTTCCTACACCAGGTGTTAGGATTAGCTGTTACAGGACTTATATATATATATGTGTATGTGTATATATATATATGATGATTTGATATGCGTATATACGAGTGGTAGATATATCTTATGAGCTGTTCTGTTTTACGACTCTTGAATAGTTTCGAGATTAGTTGTGAGGTTATTGTTGGGTGTCTTGGATTGGCGGGGGTGCCATGGGAGACGATAGTTTGACCTAGGATAGATGCATGCACACAGGATGGTTAGCATTTTCTAGACGGCTATGAGTGTGATGTTTTGATATTACGGTGAGCGCGTGGTTTTTTGCTCACCCCCCACACACAACATTTTCAGGTTTGCAGGTGGACGCAACAAGGACTATGCTCGGCAGCGACGACACGGGTGATTTGGGACGGTAGTCTTGTTATTCTTTCCGTAGTTACGTTTGTATATTATTTTATTATCTTGGGAGCCAGGTTGTTGGCAGATTCCCTCATATTGTATATCTATTCAGTTAATGTATTTGTATTTTCGGGGTGCCATTGTATCATTTCAGCACTACCGTACGATTCTCTGTATTCTCATTTGAGCTTGGAGGCTCAGTTGGTGTTTGTTGTTTTGGGGTGTCTTTATACCATTTTCGGCATCGCCATTTGGTTTTCCTTATAATTTCATTTGAGCATTTGGGGCTCTATTGTTTTTAGAAGGGTTTCGGAGAGGTATTGGTGTTCTTTTTCATTACCTCGGCCCTAGTAGGTTTCTGGAATGTTGGGCTACGTGCCGTTGCTTTTATATTGTTATTCTGGGTAGGTTGTGCTATTGTGTTGAATTTGAGTTGTCCGGATGTTCCAATTATAAACGGAACTCTGCCGGATTTTCGTTAGAATCTCTTTACTGAGCTTCTTTCACTCGGGTTACATGGAATACTTCATTTTCATTCCTATTCCATGTATTTTGATGTTATCGTTGATTTCGGTTGTCGTTTTCTGTGACGTCATACCCCGGTATTCACTGATTCTCCAGATTGGAGTCTCAGGAATAACGAGGCGTGACAGATACGTATGTGATGATTGTGTAGATGAGTGATTATGTTTGATTTTATATAAGATTCTATGTTTATTCTATGTCTTGTCTTAGCTTGAATGAATGTTTTATCTTACACAATCATGGTTATTCAATATGGGCTAGAACTTGGATTCTTAACTCATGATTTTCTATACAATAGTGGTTATTAACATGTAATCTTGATTTAGACAGACCATGCTTGAAAGGGATAACTAGTGACGTGTTTTTAATTTATGTTAGTAGGAGTAGTGTAGAGTAGATGCATGTACTAGTTATGCTTGATTAGAGATTACTTATGTCAATGATGGATGAATTGTTCTTTCTTTCGGATTAGGGTTTTGCCAATATTTTTGACCCTATATGTGATTCACATATGATGGACCGCTTTTTACAATTGAATGAATTAAAGGATATGTTATATGGTTAGTGGTGGAGTTAGAAATACCCTAGATCTTTATCTCCACTATTCTTAGCCGAAACCAATTATCTATCATATTTATTTTATGTTTATTAGTTATAGAAAACCAACCAAACAAACTATCCTTAATAATTTAGTTAGAATAATTATAAAGGGGTTGAATAATCATTAGTCTCTGTGGATTCGATATACCATATCTCATTGGTACTATATTATAAATTAATTCGTGCACTTGCAATAGATAAAACTAGGTCAACTTTAAGAGCTTATTTGCACACACTATTATCATTATCATTATTATTATCTATTACCCAAGCCTAGTAGGTTAAACTAATCTAGGTTTGACCACCGATCAAGTTGTTGGCGTCGTTGCCGGGGACTAAACGATTTTCTATACCTTTGCATAATTATTATAGCTAGATTATTTTATTTGCTTTATTTTTATTTTCTTCTTTTAAAAGACAAAACTTTGTGATTTTTGACAGGTACAGTGAGATTAGCAGAAGGAACCAGAAAAGTGGTGACGATTGCTTGGCTGGACTATTTGTGAGTTTTATCATACTTTAAATTATTGCACAAGTCTCATCTTTAATTTCCTTATTTAATTTCTCTTTTATTTAATTTTATTTAATTTTTAATTTGTTTTTAGTTAGTTTATTATTTTTACATAAAATTGTTCCATCATTGGTCCTTTTGATCCTGAAGTTGATAGAACTTATCGTAAAAACTTAAGAACTAATAAACAAATGATTGAAAAAGATACATTAAATTTTAACGATATGGGCGACCCTCAAGTACAACCACTAGGTTCTTTGAAAGATTATTACACACCTTCGAATTTTGAATCACCAGCGGACATTGTTATACCAGGAGAAACAACATCTCATTATGAAATTAAAGCTATTTTTTTAAATATGTTGCCTAAATTCTATGGACATAAACATGAAGATCCCGATGAACAGATTACGGAGTTTATAGAAATTAGTTCAACAACTATAATGAATGGGATGCCCACTAATGCCTTACGTGTGCGATTATTTCCATTTTCACTCAAAGAAAGAGCTAAAACGTGGTACATTAGTTTAGAAGAACGGGTGAAAACTGATTGGGAGAAGCTTAAGAAAGAATTTTTACATAAATATTACCTAATGGGAAAAACACACGAAGCCCAAGCAGCCATAAAGAATTTTTTCCAAATTTCGGGTGAACAATTCCATGAAATTTGGGAACGTTTTAAAGAACTCTTGAATAAATGTCCTTATCATAAATTTACAAAATATGACTTGGTGCGTAATTTTTATCATGGCCTAGGAGAAATACAACAACATCGTATAGATGTCGCATGTGGAGGAACGTTTGCATTAGAAGTAGTCGAAGACGTTTGGAAAATATTCGAATGATTGAGTAAAAATTCACAACAAAACACGTCAGAAGCTAGGGCTAGATCAATGCTTAATAACCCTAGAAGGATGGAAACTGCTAAAGAAATAGATAGAACTGATGATGTGACGGCTCAAGTGTTCGAGATAAGTAGAAAATTAGACACAATTTTGAATTACACTCAAAATATTCCTATAGAAGTCTATTCGATTTGTTCTAATCCCTCTCATTTAGCTAGCGGATGTCCACTAATATTTCAAGAATATATAACGCCATATGATGTTAACGCAGCCTTTACCAATAATAATCCATACTCAAATTCTTTCAATCAAGGCTAACGTAATCATTCTTTATTATCATATCGATCTCAAAACGTCGAAAATCCTGTCTAAACTCAAATTTTCAATAAAATTCCAAAACAATTCAACAATAGTACTCAAATTCTCAACCAAATCCCAAGACAATTCATTAATACTCATAATTTCCAAAATAATAGACAAGGATTTGGATCATCCCAATCAAATCAACCTCAATTTCAAAATCAATTCCAAAACAATAATCCACCACCATGATCAACTAGTTTTGAAGATAAATTTTTAGCAACCCTTGAAAATCTTGAATGTAATACCCAACTGTTACAAACGCATTCTCAAGCTATTTCAAAATTAGAAACACAAATGGGTCAAATAGCTAATACACTTAACAAAAGAGAAAAAGGTAAATTACCAAGTCAACCAGCGATCAATCCTAAAGGACAACATATGATTGATTTAGGAACTTTACAAGAACCAACTCATGAAACCATGCAAACAATTACAACCTTAAGGAGTGGTAGGACAATGGATAATATAGTGGAGGAAAGATTTAAGGAACAATTAGAACGTGAAAAAGTTTTGGAAAGCATTCCCAAAGAAACATCACATCCAAAAGAAGATGAACTACTTAAAGAAACACTTAAGAAACCTACGGAGAAGGAAATAGAGCCAAAAACACCATTTCCTCAACGTCTCCATGGATCCAACTATTATGGCAAACAAGGTGATAAAACGAACGAAATCTTAGAAGTGCTTAAACAAGTAAAGATCTTTGTTAGATGACATATCTCAAATCCCACCTTACACTAAATTCTTTAAAGATTTATGTACGCAAAAGCATAGAAGTAGAGCTAAGGTACCCAAAAAATTAGTGTTAACTGAACAAGTAAATTCGTTATTAAGAAATCATACACCACTAAAGTATAAATATCCAGGAGCGCTAACAAGATCATGCATAATTGGAGACCAAGAAGTAAGAAGAGCTCTCCTTGATTTAGGTGTTGGTGTCAACTTATTACCTTATTGAATTTACCAACAACTGGGATTAGGATAATTAAACCCCACGTCAATTTTACTTCAATTAGCTGATTGATCAATCAAATGACGAAGAGGGATAGTTGAGGATATGATAATTCAAGTAGATAAATTATATTTTCCTGTCGATTTCATAATCTTGGACACATAACCTATCCATAGTCCAAAGAAACACATACCCATGATCTTAGGACAACCATTCTTAGAAACAACTAATCTTTGCATTAATTGTAGAAAGGGAATGATGGATATATCTTTTGGGAATATGGAACTAAGATTAAATGTATTTAATACTAATAACCAACTTCCAGAAAAGACAGATTGTTTTAATCTTTATGAATTAGTGAAAAAGGTGGCACAAGAAGTTTTAGCAAAAGATAACTTGGAAACAATATTATCGGAAGTAAATGACAGTGACATAAATGAAAATGAACAAATACAATATGATATAAAGGACATCACAACTGTCGAAACTACACTATACAGTGAATCTTGGAAACAACCACACGAGTCATTACCTTTTATATCAAGTACTCCGCTAATTCCATCACTAACATCTCCACCTAAGTTAGACCTTAAAGAGTTACCTAAACAACTTAAATATGTCTTCTTAGGTCCAGACAATACCCTCCTTTTAATAATCTCTTCATTCCTTACTAAACAACAAGAAGAGCAATTAGTAAAAGTGCTTACTAACCATAAAGAATAAATTGGGTGGAGCATGGCTGATCTAAAAGGAATTGACCCCTTAATTTGTATGCATCGTATACATTTAAAGGAAAATGCGAAACCATCTCGAGAAATACAACATCGATTAAATCTGAATATGAAAGAGATGGTAAAAGGCGAAGTAGTTAAATTACTTGATGTCGGTATAATACATCTTATTTCAGATAGCTCATGGGTTAATCTTACATAGGTAGTACCAAAGAAATCCGATATCACAGTTGTGTCAAACTTAAAAGGTGAGTTAATTCCACAATGAACCACAACGGGGTGGCGAGTGTGTACTGATTATAGAAAGTTAAACTCACATACATAGAAATATCATTTTCCCTTACCATTCATTGATTAAATCTTAGAACGTTTAGCTGGACAAAGTTATTATTGTTTTCTAGATTGATATTCTAGTTATTCAGCTAACCAAGAAAAAACCACATTTACTTGTTCTTACGGTACGTTTACATATAGAAGAATGCCCTTTGGCTTATGCAATGCACCCACAACATTTCAAAGATGTATGATGTCAATCTTTTCAGATATGGTAGAAAAGTTCCTTGAGGTATTTATGGATGATTTTTCGGTGTTTGGAACTACATTTGAGGATTGTTTAAAACATTTGGCACTCGTACTTCAAAGATGTAAGGAAACAAATCTTATTTTGAGTTGGGAGAAGAGTCACTTTATGGTTCAAGAGGGTATAGTCCTAGGACATATAATTTCTAAGCGAGGGATAAAGGTCGATAAAGCGAAAGTAGAATTAATTTCGAATTTACCCCCTCTTACATCTGTAAACTAGATATGTTCATTCCTAGGTCACGCCGGGTTTTATAGACGATTCATTAAATATTTTAGTAAAATATCACGGCCATTATGTAACCTCTTAGCTAAAGATGCAACTTTTGACTTCAATAAAGAATGTCTTGAATCTTTTGAGAATTTACGAAATTTACTCTTAACTGCCCCAATAATGCAATCACTAGATTGGTCCTTACCATTTTAATTAATGTGTGATGCATCTGACTATGTCATAGGGGCAGTATTAGAACAAAGAAAAGATAAGCTACCACATGTAGTATATCACTGGCTGATGCTCAAATTAATTACACTACTACCAAAACAGAGTTATTAGCTGTAGTATTTGCCTGAGACAAAATTTAGATCATACTTACGAGGAACCAAGGTAGTTGTTTTCTCTGACCACGCAACTTTAAAATATTTATTAACAAAAACATATTCCAAACCCATACTTATTCGATGGATATAATTGTTACAAGAATTTGATATTGAAATACGCGATAAAAAGGGTACTGAATATGTATTGGCAGATCATCTATCAAGAATAGTGGTACAAAATACAATGGATAATACTCCTTTAATGGATTATTTTCTGGACGAACAATTATTTAGTATTAATACACTAAAATTCAAAGGTCCAAGAAAAAGAAAGCAATATAAGAAATATGGTCAATAGTTGGAATGTTTTGTAGATATTAATCATAAATTAGGAGGTGTGGATTCTATCGATTTGATAGAACCCACTTATGATAAAGATTAATAGAAACTACGAATGTCGGGCCAACGACATTAAAAAGAGGCACCATTTAGGAGAGTTCGTGTTCTCGTGAATATGTATGTATCATTAGGATTATTTTATTTATTATTATTATTTTTTAAAATATTATTTTTATTTTTATAGCTATTTAATTTAATTTTAAGATCAGAGATGGTACCACGAGAAGATATTCGAAAGCATTCAAATTCGGTAGAGAAGAACTACCGAGTACTCGGTAGGATCCCCACCGAGTACTTGGTGGAGCAACAGTGATAAAGACGAAACATACTTCATTCTTCTCAGTTTTCTTCTTTCTCTCCCAAACCAAAAACTCTCATTACTCCACATTTGAATTAATGGATGGGGGGAATTGCCAAAAACATGTTACGATATTTCCTTATCCATCATAAACCTCGAGACTAGACACGACATAAGATTAATCCTGACTCGATTACACCTTCAAAATATTTGAAACATATTTTTTCAAGCTTCTCTTCATCTCTTTGAATATTCTAAAGAAGAGAAGTAAAACATCTTCCAAGATAGGGTTCTTTGTGAGCAATTGATTGATGAAACTATAGAGAACCTTGTGAGGGAGATTTGTGGATAGTAAAACTCTAATAGAAGCCAAGTAACCATGACCTCTCTTGCCACTGCACTCTAAGTGTTAGATAAAATGTGCAAATGGAGTCATGGCTCCGAAAAAGTAACCACGAACCACCGTATCATCAAGTAAGAGACAAGATTCTCCTAGTTCATCACATTCATCGTTCGACACGGCCAAGAATGAAGCACCAATTAAAGAACTAGTGAAGAAGGCCATTGAAAGAGGGTTTAATGTTGAGCGAGTTATAAAAATTTCTAATTTTTAGAATGATGTAGTTTTTTGGGGATAGGGTGTATTAAGACAAGGGGTTTAGATTCATTGTTACGACCCACGTCAATACATATAAGTAAACCGTTATTATATAAATTTTGGCTTAACATGATGGACGTGGGCGAAGAGCGGGGTAAAATAATGGAGACGGAGGTAAAAGGAAAGGTTATTTCAATCACGCCAGCATCAATTAGTAAAACATGGGGTATTCCACAAGTGTGCCCTGACCATCTTAAAGATACACTTTCGGCGTTGCCCCGGCCTTTTTCGAAAAGTAAGCTCATTATTGAGGATGTCACTAACGGGAGGTTTGGGAATAAGTACAAAACGTGTATAGCAAAGAAGCATTGTGCACCAAAGATGTGGATAATTGATACTATTCTTCATTGCCAAGCACATCAACAAGGCCATAGTAGTGAGCATCGTGGGATTTTCCAAAAAGCTTTATATGTCTTTGCTAAAGATAATTGGATTTTGATTCCAAATGTTATTTGGACGAACATCTATGAAGCATGGGTCGATATGAACGAATCTACCAAAATCGAGGCTCTATCAAATACAGTTCCATTCCTAACCTTAGCTATGAAATTATTGAAGGATCATAATGTGCCGATGGAGAGGGTAGGAAATAACGAGTACAAGTCTAAATATTTTGAGCTTTCGAGTTGGCATAACATGAAATATAAGCTACGCAGGGATGATATGGAAGGAGAGAAAATGCCAATGACTAAGTAGCAATATTTAACACTCGTGGCAAATCAAGAAGTAATAATGAAAAAAGTGGAGGAGCGATTTGACGATATAGTTGCCCATTAGGAGAGGATCGAGAAAGAGCAAGCAAAGATCCGAGCAGAGATGACTCATAGATTTCAGGCCATTATGGATCGACTAGGCGTAGGCTCTATTTCTCATCCACCACCACCACCACCACCACCACCGTCTCAGAGTAGGATCTAGGGAGTATGATCACAAGCCAGCATAGATTTTCATTATATATATTGCCTTAGGCCGAGCTATGAATCGATATTTTATAGTTTGCGTTTTGATTTTCTTTTCAATTTTGTTTGGAAATTCCATTTCCCTATGACTTTCGAAAATTAATGAGAATAGATATTTCGTTGAAAACAAGAAAATTATTTGTATTATCTATTTTCATTATGAGAGATAAAGAAATAAGTTTGGGGGAAATGTATGACTTATATAAAAACTATTTTTATATACAAATTTCTTATTTATATTTATGTTTCACTAACTTTATAATTATATATGTATTATTTTATAATAAATATTTAGTTTAATTTTTATAAAAATAATATTTAAAAAAAAATATATATATATATATATATTTATACATTTATACTGACTATTATATATATTTTATGTATAATTTTTAATTAGGATATTTTGAAAACTAAAAAGAGTTTTTGAAAAATAGTTATTTTTATGGTATAGGATCTACCGAGTACATGGTAATTTTCTCACCGAATGCTTGGTGAGTCCTGGAAAAACTATATTTTTCTAAAAATAGAAAATCAATTTTTATAATTATGAAATTTTAATTTTCCATTCAAAATAGGATTTTGACTAACTGATACAATATAATATATAGTTTTAGTAAATTATAATAAAGAGAAAGAGTATTATAAAAAAAATTCATAAATATGTAATCCTTTTCAATTAAGGACAATTTTTCATTAAATCTTATTTCCTTTTCAAAATTTTCCATTCTTACAATCCTATTACAGATTTCTGCTGGAAATTGAATCATTCCTCTCCTACAGAGGACTTGGACTCACATTGAATCATTCCTCTCCTACAGAGGATTTGGACTCACATCTATAAATATAGGGTATCTTCTCTCCATTATATTCATCACCTTATTGAGAGAGAGCTAGTGGTAGGAATCCTTATTTTTTTTCAATCCATGGTAGTCCAAGGTGAAGATTCGTTGAGTAATTGGAAGATTGCATGTGAGCGATTATTTTACATGGATGGGTATTTGGAGCAGGCTATAAAGGAGACGATGGCTAAGCTAGAAGAAAGGAGGTTAACTCCATTGATCACTCCGGCGTCCAATATGATGTTCCCCGATGTTGTGCATGATTTCTATCGGAATATGTGCTTTGAGAATACAGCTAATGGTGAAATTTTCTACACCACTGTGCAAGGAAGTAGAAGGAGGATTGAGGTCACCCCCAAAGCAATTGCTATGACATGAGGGATTCCACATAAAGAGCCTCTAGAGCTTGAAGGATAATTCCATCAATATCAAACACCATGTCCTTCTTTCCAACGAATGTTTCTAGAAATTTATGCTCATTATGAACCAACTTCTTATGTTCGCAATATACCTAGGGCTGAGCTTGATCCTGAATTATGGTATCTTTATACTCAATTTGCAAAACAAGTTTACCCTTCGAATCTTAAAAATAAATGCAAGTATGAGGCAGTGAAAACCCTATACGCATGGGTAAAAGATTAGAAGTTACATTTCTCATTCTTGATTCAAGCTATGATCACTAAACAGTTGGGAGGTGATTTCACACTGCCTATGGGCTCAAGGATTCTGTATGCAAAGGCTTATGATCGTTGGAAGTTCATGCATTTATTTACTCATGAAGAGAAGAATTGGTGGTATAGTTATCAGCAATATCTGCTGAAAGAAGAGAGAGAGGGCAAAGAAAGAGAAGAAGCTAGAAATGGCTAAAGAGGAATAAGGAAACTCGTAGGAATAAGAAAACGGATGTAAATTTTATTTTAAGCATTATTATTTTGTTTTATTGTTTTTTCCACCAAATCTGTTTAGGATTGGTTTTATCTTTTGATTTTATTTTATTTTTCTGCAATTTTGAGTTTAATAGGATTGTAGGCCCCTAAGGCCAAATCATGTGTGCTTTTATTAATAAAATTCTATTCCCTTGAAATAATGCTTCATGTTTAATATTTTAGTTTACTTAATATTATCTCTCTACTTGATATGATCTTGGGTATTGCATAGTGTTTTATGTTTTAAATAGATCATTCAAAACAAGTTTGGGGGAGATATGAGCACTACAATGCAAAGAACGGAATTACAGTTCAAGAGCGGTAACAATTCTTCCTTTATTTATTTTTAAACCATGAGGACATGGTTCGCTTTAACTTTGGGGGAGGAATTAGTTATTTGCTAATGTTTTAAGGGAATAAGAAAAATAAAAAAATTTGAATTTTTTTTATTAAGTTCTTCATTCGAAATATGTGATTGATGTCAAGTATGAGTTGATTTGTGTAAATGTTATGACTAAAAAGATATTATGTATACAACTACCCCACTCATAAGTATGCAATACTTTGATTAAATTGAATTTTTAAGACATGGTCAACAGGAGTGAATAGATAAGTGAAATTGAAACGAAAAGGATAATTTTGACCTATAAACACATGCACATATTCTCTATGGGACAACTATTGACCTTTGACTATGTAGTTGAAAAAATAGATTTGTTTCAATAACAAGGGGAGAAATAAAGAATAAAAAGAAATAAGTATGATGAAAAGATGAAAAAAATATAAAAATACAAAAAGCAGTTCTTCAACCCAAAAAGGGGAGAAAACTGAAGAGCATAAAATCGCATGGAAGAAGCTCGGGCCCAGTTGGTCGGGACTAAAAATTACCGCTGGAAAGTCCGGAGACTTAGAAAGACGAAAAGGGATAAAAATTAAAAAAGTATATTGAAGTTGTGTCATAGGAAAGATTGATCAATGAAGTAAAAGAAAAGAGATTAGTCTACCATAGAGAATGTTCACAAAAACACGGAAGGCCATGTGGATTGGCTATAGAGATTAGCAATTTTATTTCACTACTGTGGGGACCATTCTTTTAAATTAAATTCATGAAAATTATTATGTATGAGTGAGTGGGGATAACTTGTATGCATTTTATTATGACAACATTATAGTATTGCATGATTTAATGATTATTTGATTTCATGAGCATACAATAATGAATAATGAAAGAATTCATGGGTAGTATATTTAACCCTCACGAGACTTCACTCGTCCACTCGATATTGCCGAGGGGTTTAAAAGGCTTGTTACACATGCTAAGTGTAATCGTACAGCTTCATGAAAGAAAAGGTTATTTAGTTAATTAATTAGTTAGTTAGTTAGTTAGTTTTAATTTATTGTACTAAAAACACAATCATTACGAATTTTGAAAATTTTCTATTGAAATGATTGCTAAAGGATTAACAATGTTGAAGTTTGGGGGCTTATTAGGAGCCAAATATCATATATTTAAGGCTTCTAATTATACATTCTTATGTTTATGAATATCATTATATTGGTGTTTTTATACGATTTTCGTATTTTAAGACATTTCAGGCGATGGTATGTAAAACGAGTTTAATTCGATTAATTAACTGGATTCGTAACTCAAGATTGTTCGAGAGCCAAAATCGTGGATAAAAGACCTATAAAGGAAAAAAAAAACAAGTCAAAGATGTGAAAGGAATGAAGAGGAATGAAGCCGAGAAGAGAAACAGAGCAATAAATGATGAAATAAAGAATTTAAGGTAAAGAACTACCAAGTACTCGGTAGATCTTTCACCGTGTACTTGGTAGAGTGAGTGCGAAAGTCCACGAACTTACGCGGAGGAAGGAAAAATCACCCAAGAGCTTTTGGAAACTTACGCGCATTTGCACGCAACCCTGGAGCTACCATGTACTCAGTGGAAACTTCACCGACCAAAATTAGCCAGCCAAGTCAGCAATTTGTATATGTACCGGTAGGACCCGTTTTGACCAAAATTAGCAATGAATGATATCTAGGTTATTTTGGATGCAATATTGACTATATTTGATAAGATTATATACCATTCTTCATGATACATCACGATACACATTCCTGACTTAACGGTGAAACAATCCGATTACTAAACAAAGATGCCTTTTTTTCCATAAAAGAGAGGGGTTTCCCTTATAGTGAAGAGTCTTTGTTTCAGAGATAGTTTTGATATTTTGGAGCATAGATATTGAAAAGGAAAAGATCGATAGAAGAACAACCATGGTGGTCGTGTCTCATCAACGATACATACAGCCACTACCATGAAGAACTAAACCGGTATCTAGGGTTTTGTTAAAAACCCTAGCCAAGTAATGTAGACTCTTTCTTATTTTCAATTATATAAGGGGAAGCTGAATGACACATATGTGATGATTGTGTAGATGAGTGATTACGTTTGATTTTATAAAATATTCTATTTTTATTTTATGTCTTGTCTTAGCTTGAAGGAATGTTTTATCTTACACAATCATGGTTATTCAACATGGGCTAGAACTTGGATGCTTAACTCATGATTTTCTACACAATAGTGGTTATTAACATGTAATCTTGATTTAGATAGACCATGCTTGAAAGGGATAACTAATGACGTGTTTTTAATTTATGTTAGTAAGAGTAGTTTAGAGTAGATGCATATACTAGTTATGCTTTATTAGAGATGGATAAATTGTTCTTTTTTTGGGATTAGGGTTTTGCTAATGTTTGCGACCCTATATCTGATTCACATATGATGGGTCGCCCTTTACAATTGAATGAATTAGAGGATATATTATATGGTTAGTGGTGGAGTTAGAAATACCCTAGATCTTTATCTCCACTATTTTTAACCAAAACCAATTATCTATCATATTTATTTTATCTTCATTAGTTATAAAAACCAAACAAACAAACTATCCTTAATAATTTAGTTAGAATAATTATAAAAGAGTTTAAGAATCATTAGTGTCTATGGATTCGATATACCCTATCTCATTGGTACTATACTATAAATTGATTCATGAACTTGCGATAGGTAAAACTATGTCAACTTTAATGACTTATTTGCACACACTATTATTATTATTGAAATTACCTATACGATAGTTAAAACAGCCTAGAGGGGGGTTAATAGGCTTTTTGCCAATTTTATGATCAATTAAAATTATTTAGCGAAAATTCAATTTTAATTAGTCACAAACCCTAGTCCTCAATTCAATTATCAAAAACAGATCAATCAATAAAATATGAATATAAGTACATAAATTTAAATCATGAGAAGACACATATTTTTACGTGGAAAACCTTGGAAAGACTCCAAGTAAAAATCACGGATACGCTCGGGTATCGATGCACTATGAATCACATAATTTTTACAGACTCTATGAAAACAGAACTTATAACCATTGTAATTTGTTGTTTTTCACTCGACGTCTGAAAGTCTAGATTCACTCGTGCTCTACGAAACTCTCGCTCCGATCTCCGTACTCTGACAGCTCTGCTTCTCAACATATCAAAATCACCACAAAGCCTCCTATTTTGATCTTCGTAATCAGACGGCTCCGTTCTTCAACGGATCAATGCAACCACGTTGTAATAAATGGTGTGTGAATTGTTCAGCAACTATACCATTCAATCGTACATAGAAATCATTGATGTAGAAACATGATTGAAGACGTCCAATAACAAGAGAGAACTTGTGTATCTCTAATCATTCAATAATATTCTCTCACCATATGTATATCTCTGTAGAAGAAGGTGAAGCTGTAGAAAACTTATAGAGAATTCTTAAAGACGTGTCTCCTCTTCTACAGACCTTTAATATTTATAGGTATTGATGATCCAAACCCTAAGTTTTCCCTTTCTCATAATTTCACATCCAAACCCTATATTCTGGTGAATATATTGTATATAGCACGCACTTTGATGTATATAAGTCATGGACAACTCATAAAACCAACCCACAAATAATTTGGACATCGCAACAAAAATAGCCAAAAACTTACTGCAGCTACGATTCAAGCGTAGAGGGCCTATGCTTCAAGCGTTTTTTCAAGCGTACCTCCAAGCGTAAAAATGTGTTTCCCATCCACTTTTTTAAACTGAAAGTGTAGGTTTAAGCATAAGTATTTTTGTTAAAATCACTTTTGTTCGCAACTGCATCAAAATGACCCTCTTGAACCCACGATACTTTTTGCTTGAAGTGACGGCTTTGGGAAATGTCATTTTTGCCCTCCGAGAGATATTTTTATTAATACACTCATTTTTACACTTCACTTGTATTCTTCACTACTTCAGTGCTTGATTCCACCTTTATCGAAGCTTGTAGATGTCGTTGAAACCAACACGACTTATCTAACACTCAACATGGTTATTGTCTAGAACATGTCATACATAAACAATTACAATAAATGTTCTTACAAATATCATTATCATTATTATTATATATTACCCAAGCCTAATAGGTTAAACTAATCAAGGTTTGACCACCGATCAGCAAGTTAATACTCACACCTAGATCAAGAAGAGCTCTACTAATTTCCTGGTCACCGATGATACATGGAATAGTCGGAGCACCAAGATCTTTTCTCTTAGGTGGTGTATCGCTCAAAAGCAATGAACTTACTTGCTTAATCAATAGTATTTTCTTCGGACACTTTGCTCTGTTCTTTCACTTTTATGTGCAAAGATCCTTGAAAAACTTAGCATAAGGTGGTATCTGGGAAATAACATCTAAAAGAGGCAAATTGATCTTAATTTTTCAGAACATTACCAACATATCAGATTCTTTAAGCTTCTTGTACTTGGCCATCTCTCTAAGACGCTGAGGGAATGGTGTTGCCTCCTCGTAACATGCCCTTTTCTAGCTCTTTGAGTAATGTCTGATCGACATTATCATCCACTAGTGGTTGATCCTTCTGAACTCTTTCAGCCTCCTTTCTTTGTGCTTGTTCGGCCTCCTTTCTTCTCTGCAACCTCTCTTCATGTTCTTCCTCAACTCTACTCTCCACTTCTCTCCCACTTCTTAGAGTCGTGATTGCTTGAACTGACTTATGAGGACCATTAGTGAAGGATCCAAGCTCTAGTGCTTGTTACAGCTTTGGGTTGGCTATTGGATGACTAGGCACTTTTCCTGGTTCTTTTGTATTCATCTGATTAGCTAGTTGGCCCATCTGAATGTGTAGTTGTGCCAATGCTTATGTATGAACACCTATCATGTTCTGAATGCCTATTAAGGTCTGGTCTAGCCTATCATTATGGAAATTGGGTGGAGGAGTTTGCCTTCTTTGAGGCTGGGTTTGGTAGTTATATGGTTGGACAACCTGATTATTATTGAACGACTAGAGAGCTTGAGAATTGTTGAATGGCTGGAGAGCCTGAGAATTATTGGACGGCTGTCTTGGTTGATAATTTGACTGAGGATTTTGAGCCATGATTGTTGGTTGGGAGTCAAATGATTGTTGACTCTGTTAGAACCTTGGTTGTGGATTATATGAATGTTGTCTCTCAGTGAACCTTGGTTATTTGTTAGACAATTGTCCTTGTTGGAACCTTGGTGGTGGATTCTCCACATTTTTAGATTTATAGGACATAATTGTATGATTTATGGCATTTGAGGTGTATGAATTAGTGAAAGGAGCATTATTTGAATAGTTCCATGATGCATCGGCATCGGCAGCCATTATGTCCTGACACTCATTTTGAGAATATTCAGCTTCTACTTCTAACATTTCTCTAGGAGGAGAATGACTTCACTGAAGAAACTTGTCGATTCTTTCTAGTTTTTCTCCTATCATTGCCATTGAATCTCTCACATCGTCATGATTCATGACATAAGCTTTCTGAAATCTTCTATCTTGTCCACCTCTAAACCTCAACTCAGATTCATATTGAATCGTATTTTCACTAATATTTCCAAACAACTCTAAAGGTTCTTTTGCTAGCTTCAAGGTAAATTGACCTTGTGTTGACACATCTATCAAATTCTTATGTGCATCTCCAAGTCCCATGTAAAAATTCTTAGTTATATTCTATTCAGAGAACCTATAGTGGGGACACTTGTACAATATTTCATTATATTTCTCCCAAGCATCATGAAACTGTTAACTAGACAAATCTTTAAAACTTTTGATTGCATTTTGTGCTTCTGAGGTCTTTCCTATGGGATAATGCTTTTCTATGAATTCTTTTTTAAGGGCTTCCTAATTAATTTTAGTTGTTTTAGCCAATTTGATATACCATCTCTTGGCTCTTTCCTTCAACAACCAAGGAAATAATCGCACTCGCAGGTTATTCTTGGATAAATTATCATACCTAATAGTAGAGGCTACCTCTAAGAAATCATTTATGTGTTGGTATGGGTCCTCAATTCTAAGTCCAGAAAATTTAGGAAGCATATTAATAACGTTTGTCTTGATTTCAAAGTGCTTCGAACCTTCTTATTCTGGAAAATCCGCATACGACTCGTACGCCTCCGATGCGTAATATCCTTTAAGGGACGTCACCGGTGCCCTTGGTAGGTTGGCTCTTTGGTCACCCATCGCTTCTTTTTCAACGATTAGGTTGGTGCCTTCCTCTGACTGACGATGACGCTCTTCAATAGCTTGATGTAAACGATGGAGATTCCTTTTGATCTCATGATCGTACTTGACTAACAGGTCGATCTATCGGTCATACGCTATACTGATGACTATTTTTTTTTATTTTTGAATTTTTATGAAATAAATACTAACTAAATTAACTACTTCTAAATTACTTTAACTTTGAACAAAAACTAAAGCTAGAAATAAATGCAAAAAAATCAAGACACAACTTCAGAAGCTCCGTTTTCTCCTTTTATGTTTTTCAGCGTACCTGTCAATCACATAAAAACCTAACTTTAGCTACAACTACAATAACGCAATGTAAATAAACTACTAAAGCTATTGAACAATGCTTAGTCCCCGGCAACAGTGCCAAAAACTTTATGTGCGTCAGGTGTGTACAAAATATGTGGTTAAAAAAAATACCTTAACGACGCTAGGTTTTACCCTACGTAAGCGGACGTATCATTTGTAAAATAGTAACAGCTTGAGTAAGGGATATCGATCCCACAGAGACTAAGATTGTTCACTTTAACAGTTCAAAAATAATGAGTTATATTTCTGAAAAGTTATTTGTTTTGAGTGGTCGAAGACAAAATTATCTAAATTAACTAAATTATTAAAAAAAAACAAGTAAATTGGTTTGTGATTCAAGAGAGAGAGAAACTAGGGTTTTCATCGCTCCACTACTAACCGCGTACGATAGTTTTATCAATGTAACAATTGCAAGAGGGCGATCCGTAAACTGTGAATTAGGTCATACCGCAAATAACTAAATACGACCCCAAAAAGGAATATCATCAACCGGATTGTGACAATCCATCTCATGATTGAACTGATTAGTACATGCCAATTAAATTACTCTAATCTACTCTAAATGCATGCAAATAAACTAAAACATGTCTATATCAACTCGCCAAAGCATGGCCTGTATCAACCTAGGGTTTCAAGTTTTATTACCACCCTTGTGTAAAAAATTTAGAATTAAACATCCGAGTTCAAGCCCATAGTGAATAATCATAATTGTGTAAAATAATATATTCATTTCATCTAAGACAAGAATTTAGAACAAATATAAAATTTTGTGTCAAGAATAAAAATGGTCTATTATCTACTACAATCATCACAGTACGGTCACAGTTTTTCCTTATTACAATTGAAAATAAAGATAAAATCTACATTACTTGGCTAGGGTTTTGCTAGAAACCCCTAGATACCAGTTTTGGCGCTCATGGTTGGAAGAGACTGAACTGTTGATATATAATCAGCCACCATGGTTGTTTCCTCCGGATCTCTCGGTCTTCTATGGCTTCTTTTCTTCAAAATAATATATAACTCCCGAGGCTGCTCTAGAAGTTTTATGTATGAAAAAGCTCTCCTCAAACTGATACAAAGCTTGGTATTTATAGACAAGGATGAGGGAAACCCTAATGGTCGCCCTTTTTGATAATTTCACCATCAATCAGTCCAAACCCTTCTCTCTGATGAATAGTAGGTGTTTTGCACGTATTTTAAGGTATGAGAGTCGTATACATATTGTAGAATCAAAACAGGGGCAGATTGGACATTTGCAGCATAAATTAAAATTCTTGCCGCACCTACGCCTTAGGCGTAGCTCCCCTTCGCCTAAGGCGTAGGTTTTGAGTGTACTCTCTGAGCGTAGCCTTGAGCATAGAAACTTACTTTCTAGCCACTTTTTGCTTCTATAGGCATAGGCTTGAGCGTAGATTCTTCATTAAAACCACTTTTCTCTGCAACTGCACCAAAATGACCATCTTGATTCCAAGAACTTTTTGCTTTAGATAACGGCTTCAAAAAATGCCATTTTTGCCCTCCGGGAGCGATTTTTGTTTTGAAAACATTTCTTTGACTCTCCTCTTGCATAGAAACAAACGTGTACTTGGTTAATTCACCAAAGTTAGCTCTATTTCTTCATTAAGCTCATGAAACATGCTTAAACACACAAACGACATAAAAACATCAAATAATGAAATGAAAGGACGTAACTATATTGAGTTAAGGGGTCAAAATGTCTAATATTTGACACTTATAAGTAGGTGATGCGTCAGAACAACACTTTCTAGCCACTTTTACCTACTAGATGAGTAGGTCATGCATAACAAAACCCTTGAAACCAACTTTTCTTAAGAATAGTGCCATTTGAATCGCCTCGACTCCCTTGTTATGATTCTTGAAGTTGCGGCTTGAAAAAATGATATTTCTGCCCTCCGGGAGACAATTTTCTCTTAAAAACACCTCTTTAGCTCTTTCTTTGAATAGACACAAGCACTTCTTTAGTTAATTCACTAAAGTTAGCTCGTTATCTTCATTAAGCTCCTAAAACATGCTTAAACACACAAACGGTATAAAAATACCAAATAATGGAATGTAAAGACATAACAATAGCAATATAAGGCCTAAAATGTACAATATTTGGAACCTATCTAAGGTGATATAGACATGTTTTAGTTTAATTTAATGATGTAAGAGTAGATTAGAGTAAATTAGATGACATATACTAGTTACACTCTGTCCTTAGACGAGGTGTAGTGAATTTGGTGGATGGTATCCTTTTTGGGACATATTTGACTATTTGTGGTACGGTCTTATTCACGGTGATGGATCACCCTCTTGCAATTGAGAAAGTAGATAGCTATATTATGCGGTTAGTGGTGGAGCATCAAAACCCTAATTTTTCTATACCTTGAATTACAAACACAATTTACATACTATTTTTAGTTAGTCATTAGTTTTAGATCTCAAAACAATTCAAAATCTTTTTCAACTATAATTCAATATTTTTAGATTGTTAGACCGAATAATCGTACCGATGCACTTGAATCAAAGAATTTCTACAGACTCTATAAAGACATGTGAAACTACCTAGACGGTAGTGAAAAAATCCTAGGGGGGGTGAATAGGCTTTTTATCGATTTTATGAACAATTAAAATTATTTAGCGGAAATTCAATTTTAATTAGCCACAAATCCTAATTCTTAAGGACGTGCCTCCTCTTGTTGAAGACTAGGGTATTTATAGACAATGATGATCCAAACCCTAAGTTTTCCCTTTCTTGTAATTACACATCCAAACCCTATATTCTAGTGAATATAATGTATATAGCACGCACTTTAATGTATATAAGTCATGGACATATCATAAAACCAACCCATGGACAAATCAGACATTGTAGCAAAATTTTCCCAAAATCTTGCCGTAGCTACGCTTCAAGCGTAAGTCTGAGCGTTCCTCCAAGTGTAAAAATGTGTTTTCCAGCCACTTTTTGAAACTGAATGCGTAGGCTTAAGCGTAGGCATTTTTGTTAAAACCTCTTTTCTTCGCAACTGTGCCAAAATGACCCTCTTGAACCCACGATACTTTTTGCTATAAGTGACAGCTTCAGAAAATGTCATTTTCGCCCTCCGGGAGACATTTTTCCTCAATATGCTCACTTTCATGTTTCACTTGTATTCTTCATTACTTCAATGCTTGATTCTGCCATTGATGAAGGTTATCGATGTCATTTAACCAAACCATCCTATCTAACACTCAACATGATTATTGTCTAGAATATGCCATAAATAAACTATACACAAAAGTGTTCTTACAATCTCCCCTTGGCATTTTCTTAGACAAAACCATGTTTTACAATATAGCCTCACAAATAACAACATAACATCTGTACCTATGAACACACACCAACAAACATAGATATAAATTGTCACATTTCTTTCATGATGAATTACCAAACCTGTAACCACTACACTGAACAAACCATTAAACGCACGTGTGAAAAACAAATATAAACCAACATAATGATTATGAGAAAATCATACCAACAATGCATACAAAATGGTCATCATTATCCTCCTGAGAATAAACTCCCCATTGCTAAATACTTCTCCCTTTTAATCAAACAATCTCTCCCCCTCACTTAATACTTCTCCCCCTTTTTGTCACTGAAATGTCAAGCAAATTTAAGGGTAACATAAATCTCTACTATGCATGATTCTACTACTAAATGCATGAATGCAAAATGCCATAAATAAAATATATATATATATATATTTGTTTTTAGAAATCTGTGAGCAAGGCTGTAGAGACACAAAATCAATCATTAACACATCATATTCTCATATTTTACTCGACCATTATACACACGGTATAGAAGAAAATCAACACACATACCTTGTAAACTCAAGAATGCACAAGTCAAGTTTTGCAAATAAATATATATATGAAAATTCTCATGTGCATGCACTAAGGCAAGATGAAAACAATACATACTAAAGCTGATAATCTCCCCACCAACCGTGATGATAATTCAATCCAAGATCCAAACTAGAAGGTAAAAATAAAAGACACTTTCTCTTTTCCTCCTTTTCATCTTTTCAACTTTTTCACCATATCCCTTTTTGTCTTTCTAAGCTCCAGACTTTCCAGCGGGAGTTTTAGTCCCAACCAACTGGGCACAAGCTTCTTCCATGAGATTTATGCTCATTAGTCTTTTTCCCTTTTTACGCGAACACTCAATGCTTACTGAGGCAAGAGGCCCGGTTACTCAGATTGAAGAACTAATTTTTGTATTTTTATATTTTAAACATCTCATTCTTTCCTTTTTTCAACATCACCACAACATTCATACACATGCAAAAACTATTTCATACATAGACCAATCTAGCATAGCTCATGAACCTTCATACCACTTCGGGTTGAATAAAAAAATTAACAGATTCAGCAGGCATTATAAACATCACCGAAGCAACTAGCACCTAAGATTAAAGTTTTGTAACATAAAATAATCATGCAAAGTGATCATCCAAAAATCTTAGGTCAAACTGATACCTCTACGTCACATATGCATAATGAGACAAGTAAATGTAAAAATTAAGTAAAATACGACAACTTTTGTACTCTAGTCAAGATCAACAATCCCAAAAAAATTATTGTCATTTATTTTTTAAAAAATGCATGATTACCTATCAATTCTAGGAAAAAAAATGCAATGTGTTCTTAGAATGATAGATAAGAAGATATCTATTCTAAAGAAAGCATACCATTAGATTTTCTAAGACTAACATACTTTTGAAAATCTAATGATTTTGTAAAGATATCTCTGCCAACTAAGAATCTATTGATATGAACTCTAAAGACACTATACCATCTTCAACAAGATCACGAATGAAATGATGTCGAATATCTATATGTTTTGTCCTAGAGTGTTGAACAAGATTTTTAGAAATATTTATTGCACTCGTATTATCACAGAACACAGTCATTGTACCTTGAGAAAAAACATAATCCTGCAACATCTGATGCATCCACAAAACCTGAGTAGAACAACTACCAACTGCTATATACTCAGCCTCGGTAGTGGAAAGAGAAACATAATTTTGCTTCTTGATATGCCAAGCAACTAAGCAATTTATAGCATAAAAACACCCTCCACTAGTACTTTTTATATCATCAACATTACCGACCCAATCAGTATCAGAAAAGGATGTGAATCAATATTAGTACCTAATGGATACCACAGTCCATAATTCACTCTCCCTTTAACGTACATGATAATCCTTTTCACAGTAGTAATATGAGACTCATTAGGACTTGCCTAGTAACGTGCACACAAACCAACACTAAAACCTATGTCAGGTCGACTGGCAGTCAAATATAATAAACTCCCAATCATACTCCTATAAAGTGTAAGGTCAACATCTTTGCCTTTAGTATTTATGTTAAGCTTAACCTTTTCCAAACCAAACTTCTTTACTAATTCTAAGGCATAACTAGTTTGAGAAACAACAATCCCATCATTTAATTGTCTAACTTGAAGCCCTAGAAAGAAGTTCAATTCACCAATCATGCTTATCAACACATAAGTCATCAACCACTACATTGGCAGATTCCATCATCGTTTGAGTTCTAAGGTTAAAAACCCTATATGCCCGACTTGTCAATGAATACCCAAGGAATATTCCTTCATCACTCTTAGACTTAAATTTTCCAATGGATTCCCGATCTCTAATAATATAGCATTTTGCTCCAAAAACCTTAAAATATTTCACATTGGGTTTTTTGTCGTTCCACAATTCATATGGAGTTTTTAAAGTGCCAGACCTAATATAAACTCTATTTAAGGTGTAACACGCTGTGTTCACCGCCTCGGCCCAAAAATACCTAGGAAAATTCCTACCATATAGCATAAGATTAGTCATTTCTTGAATAACCCTATTCTTCCCCTTAACTACTCCATTTGTTTGAGGAGTTTTCGATGCTGAAAATTCATGCTTAATTCTTTTCTCATCACAGAACACTTCAATTTCTGAATTTTCAAACTCCTTTCCATGATCACTCCTCACTCTATAAATGAAACAATTCTTCTCAGCCTGAATTCTTAAACAAATCCACTTAAAATTTTTAGGAGCTTCAGACTTTTCACTTAGAAATCTAACCCATGCAAATCTTGAATAATCATCCACCATGACCAAAATATACTTATTTTCTCCTTTTCTCATTGTCCTAGTGGGACCCATTAAATTAATATGCAACAGCTCTAACGGTCTAGAAGTACCAATGATATTTGTCTTTTTGTGCTGACATCTGACATGTTTACCCTTCTGACATGATCCGCACACAATCCCTTTTGCATAACCAAGCTTAGGGGCACCCTTAACAATTTCACACGTAGTAATTTTTGTTAATTCTCAAAAATTAACATGTCCCATCCGCTGATGTCAAATTTCAACTTCATCAAGCTTAACTTTATTGCACGACAATTCAGAACTAGGAACAATGCAATAACAATTAACAGTTAAACGCATACCTTCCATCACATAATTCCCAGAAGTGTCAATGATAGAACACTTATCAGTAGAAAAAGTGACATTATGATTGTTATCACATATCTGACTTCTGCTCAACAAATTTGCTTTAAGACCCTCTACATAAAGCACATCTTCTAGTTTAGGTAGACCAGGAATCAAAACCGTACCTTTTCCTTTAACATTTAACTTATTTCCATCACCAAACGTTACTATCCCACTATGACACTCCTTGAGAAATCCAAAAAATGACTTATCTCCAGTAAAATGCCTCGAACATCCACTATCCATATACCAAGAAGTAGACTTGCGTGCTCTAAGAGCAGTATGAACTACAAAACAATATAGCTCACCTTTTCTAATCCATGTTTTCTTCATCTTTGAAGCTCCATTCGCCAATCTTAACAAATTCTTCATTTTTTTATTCAGCATTCGAATTTGATCTTGAACATGATCTCCATGTTTAACTCTTTATTCCTTTACTGACTTCAACACCTTCCCTCGCAACTTTGAAAACCTTGGTCGAATGTGACCTCTGACACCACAGTGGTGACATACAGCAACGAACCTTTGAACTCTATCAGTTAACCTCCTAGAATATCTAGAGGTAAGAAAAGGCTTGCTTTCAATAGCTCTTTTGACATAAACTTGAGTATTAGGATTCCAATTTGAATTTCCTTGTGCAGAACTAGTCACTACATGGGAGGCTTTTACAAAAGTGGTTTTTGCAACAACATTTGAATTTGACGTTACTCCAACAAAACCCAAACCCTTTGTATTTCCTGTAGGTTTTCCAACACTCAACATATGATTAAGCTTAAGAGTTCCACTAGACCACTTCTGAATACTCATGTTAGCATCTTTCAGCTCTTTTTCCAAACTATCAATCTTAGTAGATTTCTCAACCACTTCCTTATTGAGATCAACTACTAATTTCAAAACCTGAGTTCTTTCTAGTTCAAATTTCTTCAACTCCTCAACCAACTTGGCGTTTTGAGACTGTAGAAGATTTTGAGCATGAGAATTATTGGCTACTTCATCTTTTAAATAATGTAATTCTTTGTCCATGTTAAGACTTTTAGTCAATTGTTCCATGTGATTTTTATGAAGTTATGCAGTCTTATCAAGTAATTTGTCATAAGACTCTTGAAGCATTTCATTACAATCTTCATCACTCTCAGAACCTTCTTCTTCAGACATCGCTAAACTTGAAGCAACTTCTTTAACCTCCTTACTATGTGCAGCAAACACAGTGAATTTCTCATAATCATCACCTACTTCTAATTATGTCGCATCACTAGATAATCCATTGTCAGAGTCATCATCCCAACTGACAGCTAATCCTTTGGATTTCTTCAGAGTGTTTGCACACTCGGCAGCTATATGACCATATCCTTGACATTCAAAACATTTAGGTTTCTTCTTTCAAGGATCAGACTTGTCCTTCCTAGTTTGAGTCTTATTTCTACTTCTAGACTCACCCAACTTATCCTCAAATTTTTGTCCTTGGCCATTCTGTTTAGCCTTAACAAATTTGTTCAACCTCTTAGCAAACATGGTAATATCACTCAAACTCAACTCATTTTCTTCATCAGGTTCAACATGACCCTCCCTTGTGATTTTGAACGCTATGCTCTTCTCTTTTGTGCCATTATCCTTCTTAAGGGGACTTTTGAACATCTCCATCTCATAAGATTTTAAATTTCCAGCCAATTCTTCAACCTTAATTTCTTTAAGACTCATAACCTCTGAGATGACAGTGACCTTAGATCGAAAACATTCAGGAAGAGACCTAAGGATTTTCTTTACTATCGTAGTATCAGAAATAGGCTCACCTAGATTGTAACAACTTGTCACAATATCAGTCAATCTAGTCTCAAAGTTGGCGAAGACCTCATCCTCCTCCATCTTTAGTTGTTCAAATTGAAAATTCAGAATTTGAAGTTTCGACTGTTTAACCTTTAACGTTTCTTCATGAGTGACTTCGAGAATGTCCCAAGCTTCCTTGGCAATTATGCACGTAACAATCCTTTTGAACTCACTAGGAGTAACAACATTGTATAACGCATTCAACGCTTTTGAGTTCCAATTTGCGTTATTCGTCTCAGTAGCAGTCCACTCGCTTGACGGTTTTGCTTTCACTTCATTAGTCGCATCGTCTTTCACTTTGGGAGGTGAGTATCCTACTTCTATAACATTTCACGCTCTTTCATCTAAAGATTTTAAAAACGCTCTTATTCTCGTTTTCCAATATGTGTAATTTGAGTCGTCAAACAAAAGGGATCTATATATGTAACCTCTTTCACGAGGCATCTCCATCGTCTAAGTTCACGATCTAACCCTAGATAGTTAACCTATATCGGGGCAACCAAGCTCTGATACCAATTGAAATTACCTATACGATAATGAAAATAGCCTAGGAGGGGTGAATAGGTTTTTTATCGATTTTATGAACAATTAAAATTATTTAGCGGAAATTCAATTTTAATTAGTCACAAATCATAATTCCTAAATCAATTCTCAAAACAGATCAATTAAACAAAAATCAATATAAGTGTAGAAAATAAATCCTAAGAAGACACAGATTTTTTACGTGGAAAACCTTGGAAAGACTCCAAGTAAAAACCATGGATACGCTCGGGTATCGATACACTATGAATCATAGAATTTGTACAAACTTTATGAAAATATAACTTACAACTACTGTAATTTGTTGTTCTTCACTCGACGTCTGAAAGTCTAGATTCACTCACACTCCATAAAGCTTTTACTCTGATCTCTGTACTCTTACGGCTCTACTTCTCAACATATCAAAATCACCACGAAGCCTCCTACTTCGATCTCTGCACTCAGACGACTCAATTCTTCAACGGATCAATGCAACCACGTTGCTATAAATAGTGTGCAAATTTTTCAACAACTACACCATTCAATCGTGCATGGAAATCGTTGATGTAGAAGCACGATTGAGGATGTCTAATAACAAGAGAGAACTTGTGTATCTCTAATCACTCAATAATATTCTCTCACCATATGTATATCTCTGTAGAAGAAGATGAATCTGTAAAAAACTTGCAGAGAATTCTTAAAGACGTGTCTCCTCTTGTTGAAGACTTGGGTATTTATCCAAATCCTAAGTTTGCCTTTCTCGTAATTTCTCATCCAAACCCTATATTCTAGTGAATATAATGTATATAGCACGCACTTTGATGTATGTAATTCGTCGACATATCATAAAACCAACCCATGGATAAATCAGACATCGTAGCAAAATATACCAAAAATCTTGCCGCAGCTACGCTTCAAGCGTAGGTCCAAGCGTACCTCCATGCGTAAAAATGTATTTTCCAACCACTTTTTGAAACTGAAAGCGTAGGCATTTTTGTTAAAACCACTTTTCTTCGCAACTGCGCCAAAATGACCCTTTTGAACCCACGATACTTTTTGCTAGAAGTGACGGCTTCAGAAAATGTCATTTTTACCCTCCGGGAGACATTTTTCCTCAATATGCTCACTTTCGTGCTTCACTTATATTCTTCATTACTTCAATGCTTGATTCGTCCTTTGACAAAGCTTATTAATGTCATTTAAACGAAACCAACATATCTAACACTTAACATGATTATTGTCTAGAACATGCCATAAATAAACAATACACAAAAGTGTTCTTACAACATGGCTTACAATAGCTCTAATTGTCGTTCTCCACTCGACGTCCAAAAGTCTGGATCGACTCGTGCTTCATGAAGCTCTCACTCTGATCTCCGTACTTTGACAGCTTCACTTCTCAAAGTTCCACGAAGCTTCTCGCTCCGATCTCATTACTCCGATGGCTCCGCTTCTCAACGGATCGATGCAAACATTTTGCATAGGATGGTATGATAATTTTTTTAGCAACTAGATCATTCAATTATGCATATAGATCTCAAACGTTAAAGCACAATTGAATAACCTTCAAAAATTAGAGAAAATTTGATATAGGATGATCAAGCAATCTCTTTTTCTCACTATCTTCAAATAGATTTGATCTATGATATAATCGTAGAGCTTTCACAAAATCCATACACCGCACCTCTTTTCTTTAGTTTAACTCATATATATAGAGAAGGGTATCCAAATAAGATTTGGAATCCTTTTCCTTCAATGATTGGACTTTTTACCATTAAGTTTCCAAAATATTGACTAATATACCAATAATAACTCTTAAACACATCCTTAAGTGAATATGAGTCTTTACGAATCATAACAAACTGTGTGTAAAAACTGAAGTGGGCAAAGGACTAGTTCTCACCATTTAAGTCGAGTTCTCGTCAATTGTACTTGGTTGAGTTGTCACCTAAAACGCCGAGTTCTCGCCTCATATTCCAATCAAACTCCTTTGCACCTTATGGCGTCTTGATGGAGTCCCAAACCCACTAACTTCGATGCTATGTTGAGCGTCATGGCCCCACTTTTGGGAGGTCAAGTTCTCTACCTATGCATTTCGTCGCATTGTATCGTTTCCTTCCAATACCCCTTTCACTTCTCTTGTATTCTTGGCTACTTTATACTTGATTTGTGATTGAAGAAGCTTCTCGATGTCCCTTTGATGTCCTTGTTTGATCACATCAACCTGATTAACCCAACTCAAGCTCACAACACTCAACATGATATTTGACTAGAACATGCCATTACAAACAAATGTACATACATATCCTATTTGTTCATAGTGGAACTTTCGACGAACCTCCATTGACAATGTATGTACGATTTGTGTCGATCTGTGTAAATATTTTCCATCTTGGTGTGTGGTGTGTTTTTCTTCTGCCGTGAGTATCAAGTATACTTGTTGTGACATACAGAAAAATAAAAATATTGGAATATGTCAGAATATAAAATATAGCTATTATGTTGCAATAAATATATTTTTTTTTTTTAGAGAATAAAGTACAGTGACACCTTCCCGAGTTTTAATACTCCTTTTTCCTAAAATATTATGGTAGTGTTGTTCTTGTTTATTTTATAGAGGTTTTTTGCATTTCCTCTCTTATATATTTTCTAAGTTAGCTTAAATAATAAAAATAAAGCATTAATGAAAGACTAATGATTGTGGCATTCAATTCGAGCTTTGTAATGTTTTGATTAATTTAAAAATCTTAAATTTTACCGAATTATTATACAACAAAAATGATAGTGTTAATATAGCCTACCAACCTACCATATATACCGAAGAAGAAGAAGAAAATGATAGTTTCTCATATTCCAATATTTTTACTACTGTCCCTTGCTATGGTAGAGGTGGACTGCATAATTATGACTCAAATTTTACTTGAATTAATAGTTGATGTTTTGAGGGGCACAAGAGAGTTTCCCAAGATTTTGGGACTCGATAAATTATTCTTTAAGATTTTGTGGGACGTAAGACGTGTCTCATGATATTTGTGACTTGTGGATTGATTTCGGTTTGTGAGTCTTGAGGGAAAAAAGAGTTTCGATAGAGAAATTGTTTGAGGTTTTGGCCTATAACTATTGTGGCAAGTGTTCCTTATTCGGATTTTCCTTGCGGCTAACATGTGCTCAACACCCACACATTCTACTACAAATATTGGCATGTCTTCATATTGTAACATTTTGAAAAATATTATGTGTTCAATTATGGACTAGAATCAAGGCCGCAGCTAGTATACTTCTCACAAAAGGGAGCGATCCCACCCCGGTGCCTGGCTCACTCTATTTGGAGATATTTCATACTGGCAAAACCAACTCCGTCGTACTCCATTTCGATAGAGGTGATCTCACTAGTAAGTTGGAACAGGTTATGCTGGGTGGTCCAAGGGAGAAAGAAGTTTTTGTACTTCAGTCCTTTTTGGAGCCAAGAGATATGAGAAAGCTTCTGGAGGATGTCGAAACCAATGAGAAGATCTTTGTTTGGAAGGTCAGATCCTAACACTTGATGTTTAATTTGAACACCAGGGAACAACTGGATCAAAATTGGTTTGCTCTGGAGAGTGATGACAAATGTTTCACCATTTGCAGCAGTGAATGGGAAGTAACATGACTGCCAGTAAGATCTGGGGAGGATGGCAGGGTTCATGATGGTTGAAGCAGCACCAGTGTCAAAGAAAGCAATAACAGGTATGGGGTGAGAGTATTTTTCTGGGAATACCTTGATTTGGGCCAAAGGTTGGACAAGAAGAGCAGGGGAGAGAGAAAACTCATCCATTAGATACGTTGACGGTAATTACCATATTAGATGGGTCTAGTGCCTGGTATAACTCAAGAAAACTTTAAAAAGCCAAATGCACGCCCTAACAAAAGTTGGACAATTCCCAATATGAACCTGATCTTCTCTTTAGGAGCAAAAACATAGGATATTTCAGCCTTTGATCCTCAATCCGGTGGTCATGAACATACCGTGGCCTGAAATTGAATACAAACACTGAACCACTATATCCAAAAGTAAAAATAAATAAATATATAAATGCTTAATAAATCGCCAGATGCACTTTCATCAATTTCCCAAAACCGAACTCATTAAATTGGAGGACCATTATCAACTACAAAAGTAAACTTACATTGAGAGCAATATGAATTGCATGAAAAATAATTCATGATAAAAAAATAAAGTAAATATATAAATGAATGAATACAAATTTATTTCCTCAACCACACTCAGAAACCATTCAATTCAATAAAGAAATCTGTTTACTGCTCACAGGTGATCTTGTGGCTTTGAACCATTCAATAATTGACCGTAATTATATATAACACAATAAAGAAATCTGTTTACTGCTCACAAGTTTGTTCTTCACCATTAAAATTTTGATAACACAGATATCATATATATATATGTATAACACAATAATAAATTAATTAACATAGAATAATGAGTATATGGTGACTGTAAAATGAAACGTATATGGCATGCCATTTGGACAGTTTTGCAGAAGTTTCTCAAATTGTAGACTGGGCTAGATATTTGGATTAAGAAGGCTTAATGGATGACTAGTGTAGTAATTTTGCTCTTTACCAGGCAACAAGAGGTCATTGGGTTATTGGAGTTAAACAAGGGTTGTATACTTCAATGACATAATCTGTTGTAGTTTGAGACCAATTGTGAGGTTGTTGACAAGCAAAACATCGAATATAACACTTTAAAGTGGGGATTAGTAACCTATCAGTTTGGGGATGAAAAACTAAGTGTACCATGCATAGTGAAAAAAACTTCCCAAAAATTATCAAGGCAGGATTTCTATTGCTGACAATGGTGCGAGGCATGCCATGCAACCGAACAATGTCTTTGATAAACACATCAACAATACTAGTGGCAGTATAAGGATGAGATAGAGCACTAAAGTGAGCATAATTGGAGAGACGATCCACAACCACCAAAATCATAGTCTTGTGATTCGAATGAGGCAATCCTTCAATAAAATCCATCGATAAATACATCCACACATCATTAAGAATCAGCAAGGACAAAGAAGCCCAGGTGGCAAAACAGATCTTGCCTTGTTGTGTTGTCTCAAAACTCTTATCCAAGCTACTTGATACATTGTCGTGTATCTCTTCATTTCAGCTTGTCACCTTTTCATGGACAGTTCTGTCTGGGAAACACCCGACACTTTCTAGAAATATTCAATAACACATATTTACAGAGAGGAAAAAAAAAAGAAAACAAAAAGAATACAACCAACCCGAGATTGCACTCATATCACAAATTAATTAATAATTTGACCTAAATTAAAGATAATTATCTAATTTTAGCTAAACTAAAGTGCAAGTTATGACCCTATGTCCTTCATATTTTATTAATTTATTTATCTTTCTTTAGAGCAGCCACATAGAGGCAATTTTCTTAATAAAAGAAAAGGCTGTATGATATAAAGGCAGTAGTACAGTGTACAGAAGCAACAAAAATATATAATAAACAATAAGAATAATGTTCTGAGGGACATTTTGGATAATAAATAAAAAAGAACATAATATGTGAGACACATGTTTAAAAACTAATGCAAGACCGTACAGTTATCGGAGTGTTTTGGGCGATATCAATAGTGGATGAAAGGGGCAAAAAGAAATTAGTGGGGAAATTTGATAAAACAAAAAATACTTACCAAAGGGGTTTTTGTAAAACGTTTCACTTTATTATTATTATTTTAAAAAAAATCTCTCTTTATTTTATTAAAAAATCGCAATATTTTGGATACAGTTAATTACATTTCATACCACAAATTGAGATTTTAATCTGCTCATGTGGTTAAATGGATTTATAATCTTATTTACCAGATCTGATAGATAGATTTTAATCTCCTCATGTGGTTAAATGGATTTATAATCTTACTTACCAGATAAATATTTGCTCTGACACAATCTTGATGGACAAAGCTAAGCACCATCCTGAATAAAATAACAACCGTATCAGTAATCTAATTTTCAATAATACTAAATTCAAACAAAAACAAAATAAGAGAAAAGATAAACTTACAATCATAACCTGAAATTTTTTTTGGATAAATTGCTAATTCGATAATGATAAGAGACTCCCCAATTCTTTTATGTTGGTCTCTTCATATCTCATTGATTGTGCAGGTCATAGGTACAAAAATTTAGGGTATGAATACTTATATTGAGTTTTTTAGGGTTTTGTACTTAGGTATTTTTATTTGTATGTTAGGTTTTTCTCTCACAATTGCACAGTCATGTGATAGGTACCAAAATTTAAGGTATGAATATCGTAACTTATATAGAGAGTTATTAGGGTATGGGTTTTTTTTTTATTTCGTTAGGCCCAAATACAATCGTTATTGGGTTTTTTTCGTTTGATGCCAAATATAACTATTGGATTTCAAAGAAAACATTTAATCTATTCATTTTTTCTCCTATTAAATTCTGTCTTATATAATATATTAGTGTTTTTGTTTTGTTTTGGTCTAATTAAAAATAGAGGCATGAATCAAGGAAACATTGCAAGAATTGCAAATGAATATTAATTGTGCTTTTAAATTCAATATAGATTATTATATTTGTCTTAAATTAGTATTGTTTAATTCTTACTAATAACGGGTAAGATTGTAAATTTATAGAGAAGATCTAGCAATATCGCTAATCATCTAAAACTTTCATAATTTTTTTTTTAATCTTTTAAAAATATTATAGGTATACCTTAAAAAAATATGGTCAGCCATTTAAAACGTTTATAAAAAAATTCTATTTTGTTTAATGTTCTTAAAACGTATAAATATTTCTAAATTCTCACAAGAAAGTAGGGTTGTAAACAAGTCAAGTCGAGTTTGGAGATGTTCGGGCTCGGCTCGGCTTATACCAGTAAGTGTTCGAGTTTGACTCGAATGAGCCCAACTTACCCCAGCTCGCGCTTGGCTCAAAATAATTTGTGCAAAACTCGAGCTGAGCTCCAAAACTTGTTTGATAATCGCATTTGTCCCATAAAAAAACATTATGAGTGTTAGAATATATTAGGGTTTGGGCTCATTCATTTATCTATTGTAATCCTAGTTCGTTTAGTATTAGTCTTACCTAGATTAGATTGGTTTGTCCCCTACACCAAGTTTACTTGTTCACTACACATTCTCTCATATATATAGGAGTCATCTCTATTGTAATTCATATACTTTTAATACACTTCAATAATATTCATTCATCTCTTTATTCTTCTTTATTATTCTCTTTATTATATTATCTCCATTATCATATTATCAAAGCATCCATTCTTCTAACATGGTATCAGAGTCAATCCGTTCTTGGTAATCCTTCCGCATATTGGCATCTCTGCCAGGGATGGAACTCCATCTTCCATCCCCGGCGTTGATCTTCAATTGAAATCCTAGACTCTTAATCACTCTCTTTCTCTTTTCTATTTCTACTCTTATTTTTCTCTCTCTACCAAACCCTAATTTGGTTAACTCTTCTTCAACTTTAATTTCGATCCAGCCTTGTCAAGCTTCATCTTCTTCTATAACCCTTTTCTCATCTCGTGTAACAAAACCCTACCCTCAAGATCAGAACCCTCAAGACCACTTTTTCGATCACCTCAATGCCGCAATCTTCCACAAATCACTGGTTATCATCACCTTCAACATCGACACGTGGACATAGTTCAGTGCTTCAACCTTCGACCCTTCCATCAATGGTGTCGACGTTCAAAAAATCCTCGAAATCATAATCAAACAGCACAAGTAGCCGACCCATGTCCAAACAAAGTCATGGCTGCTGAAAACAGGTCTGAACTCCACCGCAAGCACCACCATGCGCCGCTAGAAGGTCAGCTCATCGGGATCCTTGGTTTAACGTGCCGCAAGCACCTTCAACCTCCAGCATGCATAGGCCTCACGTGCCTCACGCCATATTTTTTTGATATTTTGCCTATATTTTTGCGATTCGATATTTTGGAGAGATTTTGGCGATATTTTGACTTATCAACACTTGCCACGTATCTTCTCCATAACTAGCCACGTGTCATCTCCAAATTCAAACACGTCTCACTACTAGATTGTACCACGTCATCAGGTTCTTGCACAATTACAGTTTTTCCCTTATTCAATCTTTTGTGTATTCCGGGCCCATTTTAACTTCGATTTTAACAAATGAGTAATCGATTTCATCAAATTGGACCGCTCCGGACGCAACCGTACTATCGATTTTTTGATATTTGACTTTAAATTTTTCATTACTCATCTTTTCGGCTCTCTCCGACTCATTCTCTCCCCTTTTGGGTACTTATTCTCTATCCTTTTAGGGTACTCGCTATACTGATTCTTATAGCCAACATCTTATTTTCATATCATCCATTTAGGGAATCTGACCCATTTTGGGTATTTTCATCTCATTCGTTTAGGGAATATCATCCGTTTTGGAAAATCTCATCTCATCCGTTTTGGAAATCTAATCTCATCCGTTTTAGAAAACCTCACACGTTTAGGGTTCTTTCGATCTTATTCTCTTGTCTCACGAGAAACTATGATCTTGTCATCGATCAATCATCATCTCTTCTCTCGATTGATCTCAAACTCATAATCAGAATCAGAATCAGGATCAGTGTGCTGATAATTGATACATCACATTATGTCGCAGCTTTCAAGTTTTACACTACATTTGGGCTCTTGGGATCTACTAGTACTGGAGTATTTCTTGCTGCAGAAGAACTGAGAAGTGAAATTGAGAGGCTGGAGAACATTGTTTCTCTGCAGGTTTCTCTATTTACCTTATATATATATATATATATATATATATATATATGTATTTCTTTCATGTTTATATAGGCATATATTGGTTATGTATGGTTGTGTTGTTGAGTAAACAAGTAAAAATATAAGGTATATGCATCTATGAATATGTTTCTCTCAGTGTGCATATATATGTTATGGATGAATTGTTTGCTTGGTTTGTAGAATTTCTTAACATATATCTCAAGGACATGGATTCTTTTTTCTTTTTTTTATTCTTTCTCTATTTACCTTATATATATATATATATATATGTATTTTATGATAATATAGGCATGTATTCGTACTAGCATTAGATATCAGTAGAGGTCTTGAAGAAGGACTGAGAGGAAGCTGAGAAGGAAAGGAAAAGGAATCTGGCTTTGGGTATGTTAGAGAGGAGTGTGACTCTTTTTGACCATCTGGACTCTATAGGACTTTAAATGTTATACTGTTGAGTATTTCTCTCTTATTGCTTATTGATTTTATGCCATTGTATTGTCTGAGTTTTGTTTTGGGATACAAGATATATTACCTTATGTGAATGAAGTTGTCAAGGGCTGCTTCTTTAAGTCAAGATCTTGTATATGTGCCAAGCATTAATTTAGAAGTCTTAGTAGGGAATCACAACTAATTTTATTCTAGTGAAGGTTAAGCTAGGCTTGTTGCACTTGCTAGCCAATCTGTGGTTCAAACTTGAGCTTCATAAATCAGCCACGTTCGCCAGTCTTGGCGAGTCTTGCTTGTGATCATCTGTTTATTAACGGTCCTGAGTTTGATTGGTCAAGAAAATGAGGTTGAAAATATTGATTTAAATTATACTTGTGCACTTTGACAATTGAAGGGGATGGAGCTATTTTGTAGCAAAACCTAAAGTGGTACATCTATTAGTCGATCTCTTGACCAATGCATAGGATTAGCGCCTCTAGTTGGTGATGTCATTATACTCTAAATATTTCACATGAGAATGGATCAACTAAGTTGAATGATATTCTAAGAGCAGTGACGTTCATCCTTTATTGTTCTGTTATTATTTGATCTGATGGGATAATATTGCAACTGATATGGCCTCCATGCCATTTATTACAATTTTAAAGTTCCTTCCATATATATATATATATATATATTTCCTGCTCTAGTTGTAGCTCTAGTTTTGACATTCTTCTTATACTAGTTGGCTGAAGGAAATCAGTACCGTAACATAATGGCTCCCGTGTCTAGAGCAGTCTCTGTTACGTGGACTATGTTGAAGGGCATGCATGGTGATGCCTCAGGGACCCTAATGGTCCAAATAGTTGTCCTCCAATGTATCATTTGGTATGCTCTGATGTTGTTCTTGTTTGAGTACAGAGGAGCTAGGCTTCTCATTGCTGAGCAGTTCCCAGACACTGCTGGCCTATAATCTCATTCAGGATTGATTTTTCTATCCTCTCTCTGGATGGTAAAGAGCCATTGCAGACTGAGGCTGAGGTTGGGGAAGATGGGAAGCTTCAGGTCACTGTGAGAAAATCCCAGTTCTAGGTCTGAAATCTTTTCTAGGAGGTCCCATAGGTCTAATTCAGGTGTGTCTTTGACACCAGGGCCATCATACTTGACCAATGCTGAGATTTATTCGCTTCATGAAACTCGACCCCTAGGGTCTCAAATTTTAACCATACTGATTTCTATTCAATGGTGAATGTGACCAATGCGAGTCCTAGGCAGTCCAATTTTGAGAATATGGGTGGTGATGAGGAGAGTGGGATTGGTGGTGGGTTGGGGAATCATTTAAGGGCTAATGGGGGTTATGGGCAGGGGAGTTCGGGGTACCCTGCACCTCCAAGTGCCGTGATTTTGTCTCCGGTTGCCAGGCCAGGGGGCAAAGAAGAAGGCCAATGGAACAGAGGGCAGGAAGGATCTTCATATGTTTGTTTGGAGCTCTAGTGAAAAAACCCGTCTAATATAGTATTAATTTGGAAGGTGAAAATTCACCATCTTCACTAGTTTTGGCCAGTTTTAAGCCCCTATAGTCATCTTCAGAACCACCAATTACCAGATCTCTCTTGCTTGAGAAATCCAGATCCATACCATTTTTGCTTCGTATCAGTGAATGCATGAACTGAGAGAGGGTTGAAGTGGTGGTGGTGGAGGGAGGCGTAGCATTTTAAAGGGTGGGCTTATGGGTGTGGTATAAGTAGTGTGTGTATGGTTTACGAGAGGCTGAATAGAGAACCGGTGTGGTTTTTGGTTTAGGTGTAGATGCTTGTCTGTGAATAAATAATAGGGGGGAGAGACGGTTAGTCCTAACTTTACCTCTTCGTCATTACTGGAGATGGCAGCCTCATGGTTGTGTTCTCTTCCAAGGTTTGGATTTTCATTTATTTATAGATTTGAGATTGAAATTTAAAAGCTTCTTTATCAGTAGTCTAAATTCAACTTAATTTTTTCTTTTGCTTTTATTAATTAATACACCGTTTAGTATTGACACAATCTACGTGAATTCATAAATTACCGGAAATAAGTTACCCTTTGTGAAAAATAGAAAATTTATGGTGCATAGTAGTTCAGATTTTAATTAATAGGTTTGTCATGTTATTATTATTTTTTTTCATGAATTGAATAAGACATTTCCAGGAATGTTATTCGAAAAGTTTATATCGATACGTGTTTTTCACTGGATGAATGAAAGAATGGTTAGATTCAAATAGATAATATTGTTACCTTCATATATAAATTGATACGTTTTGGACCTTGGTCCTTTCCACTTTCTTATTTCCCGTTTATCTAATCCTTTCCTTTCCTGTGAAACTACATACTCAAGATCTTCTATAATCTTATTGGAAGAGACTTGGCCGAAACTGGCAGAAGTTTCAGAATTCCTCCCCCAAGAGATGGACATATTTCTTTGTTTTTTGTTTTTGTCCCTTGCGTGGTTTGATTAGGACATATGTATCAGGAACTAACACGGTTAATGTATGCTTAGAGAACCATGTGTTGGTTGCATTTTATGCTATTCTCCATTGCCTTTTGCACTTGCAATTGTGGATGAAGAAACTAGCAGTTCCTCATTTGGTTTATTGTGTATGTTGGTTGCATATTAGGCTATGTTCCATTCTTTAATTTGTTATTGTTTATCCTCTAAATTTAAGGCCCAAGTTATGGGAAATCTGGAGGTGGCCGGAGAAAGGCTGATGGAAAGGATTGCCTTCAACTCTCTACAAGAGAGAGCCTCTCTACACGAGAGAGCAGAAAGAGAGGTTGCTGCAAGGATTGCCTCAATGAAGGCTCTTGCCCAGCAAATTGAAGTTGATGACAGTAAGTATCTTTAGTGAAACCTTTCACTTCATTCAAAATTGATTAATTTAAATAAATAGCTAATTGTATATGTTTTCAATGTGTTAACATAGGCTTCTGCTCAAAGATGGCTCTTTTATTCTCTTTTGGAGCTTTCGTGTTGCTGCTCTTCCGCGGCGGGAACAACTAAAGGGGCTCTTTGTAATAACATCACTCGTATGGGAGCATTCCCGGTGTTCAATTTTGATACCAACAGTTTCGTTTCTTTGGTCACAACTATCCATTATAACTCTTTATAGGTTTTAAATTCAGTTTCAATTATCCTTTTATCTGCAATTTATTGTCACAGTGCATTTTGTAGTCACCTGTATTTTCAGTTGTTGAATCCGGCGTTTTATGTTTTGCTGATATCTAAATTGAAAGCTTCTTCTTTTCTTTTTTCAGTAGAATTAGTAATTAAAATTTTGAATACCAAAATTACCCCTTTTATAGTCTTTTTTCTTCATTATTTCTAATCCTACTGACCAAAATACCCCTTTTGAGACAAGTATCCATCAGTTTCATCGGCACCAAAAATCCTACAGGATTGTTCAATTCATTTTTCCTAGCTGTAGGTACATAATGACCACAACCGTACTAGGGTAGACATTGTAGCAAAAAAAAATTTTGAATAAAAAAGGTACTGTGACTTGACAAAATAAGAAATGTTGGGTCTTGGACTTCAAAAGTGCTCAAGAAAATAAACTAAATTTGTATCAATGTATAGGGATTAGGCAACTATAAAACATTGGGATGAACAAAAAATATTCTATAAATGGAAGGTGGGTTTGACAATATTCTCAATTTCTCACTGACAGGATAGGGGAAAGGTACTAAATTGGCCTTTCTAAATTCGGACATATGTCTGGTCCTCCATCTACCATCTACGTTGCACATATCTCAAGGTTTACTAGCGGTGTGTAGAGCTAACTATAGCAAAATATGACATGGATAATTTAAGTTGATTTTTACATCCGCTTTTATCAGGTCATCAATCTAATGGTACAGATCTCAAATCTCAAAGTCTTCAGATGATGCGTAGCGCCGTTAATGATGGAGCAAACCGGATGAAAAAAATACTTATTCATGTTAAAAGTTGGTCTCACGTCAAGTCATCCAAACAATTCAAACCTTTACAATTATTACTTTTCCTACACCACCACCCTCTCAAATTCTAAACAATTTAATTAAAATCAAAATTTGCAAAATTTAATGTCCAATTTCTCCTGCAACACAAAATATTAATGTTTATAAAACATGTGTATTCATCAATACAGTTGCCAGTATTTATCTCCTACTCACAAAAACAATCTGGAGAGAGAACTAAAAAAAAATAGAGCAATTGATTACCTGAGCAAGCAATGGAGAGGAGTCTACTACGAGGGTCCGATAGGCCTATTTTGGAATCAGTCTTTTATTAGCTCCATCTTCTTCTCCGATTCCGTTTCTCTTCCCCTTCAATTTTTATTTTTATTTTCTTTAGCTTTTTATGGATTTGAGAGAGTTGCATGTAAAGGAAGTCAAAGCCTTGAGACGGCCACTCTATTCCATGTTGTGATGACACGTGGCACTTGATAACCCTATCTACCTACTCGTGCCTCACCGTAAGCGTGCCTCACCGTAAGCGTGCCACCTTAGCCTCAACTTACTGAATTTTAGCTTAATTAAATACAACACTCAAATTTGATTAAAGGTCAGCTATTAATATTTAATTGGATTAATTTTATTTACACCGAATTTTGTCAATACTTCAACTAAGCTTCCTATGCATTGCATATTTTCAATAAAAACCTTACTTCTTTAAAAAAGGTCAAATATTCAAATACGATATCCCGTAACCTAAATCTCAAGGAGATCGTCATTTGAGAGTATTACACGAACCAGTCCTACAATTTGTATAACGTTAAACAGGGTCGGTCCTGAAATTCCAAAAATGCTTAGATCCCTTAGGCGAGATCAAATTTGAGACCCTTTATACGTAATGTTTCACATGCTTAAAAATTATAAATGTAAAAAAAAATATTATTAAAAATACAAATATCAAAAAAATTAAAAACAACATCCATCTTGGTGGTGTAGTGAAAAATTATTGTAGTTTGAGTACAGCAATCACAAGATCCCTAAGTGTAGTCGCCTAAAAAAATTATTGGTGTTGTGAGAATGCGACAATCGTAAGAGCCCTAAGTGCCCAAAGTGGTCTCTAAACGTTGTGCGAATGCGTCAAGGATCTTCTGATCCTAATCAAAATAATAATTTGATTTGGATTAAGTTACATAGTTGTTTTAACATTAGGATTCTCTTTAGGCAGTCCGGTGAAACAAGTTCCCCCTCAAGGGGAGTTATTATTCTTTCATAAGAAAAAGCCCCTTTATTAGTAAGGCGGTCCAGTAAAATTGAGACTTTAGTTTAAATAGGTTGAAAAAATAAAAAAAATTAGTCTATAGTAATATTAAATGAAATATAAAATTTTGGACCCCTAAATTGTGAAATTATATTAGAATTTAGTACCGATTAGGTTGTTAAATAAATTACTTTTTTTTGTACTCGTAGGAAAACAACTTTTTTTAAGGCCCTAAATTGTGTAATTTATATTAAGCTTTTTTTTTAATTGGACTTAGATATTAATTATCCTTTTTAGGACATAGAAATATTCAAAAAATTCAAAAAAAAATACAAAACAAAAAAAATATTGGGCCCCCCTGGGGCTGGAGGCCTATAAATACTTAAGTTACACCCTCTCTAACAGTTTAAGCTTAGAGTAGTTGGTAGTTAACATGGTATCAGAGTCAAATGTCTCATGTTCAAACCTCACAGCCACCCTTTGTTGAAATTTAACAGCTTAAGTTTTTAGAGTAGTTGGCAGTTAACAAATGATGGAGAACCGGGCAAGGCCCGTGAACTTGAAGCCCACATGGTCCACCTTTATTATTGGAGACTTGGGAAAGATAGATGACTTGGGGATATTTTAAACTTTAGAGGTATTTTATTACTTTATGGTTATTTTAATACTTTTACTTTTAGTATTTATTTGGTATATTAATTATATAGGTTATTATTTTATTTAGGGTTTGTGTTTCCTATAAAAGACTTTGATGTAATAAACGTCCTTAGTTTTTTGGAGAATATTGATTATATCGTTCTTGTGATTTCTCTTCCCTTTCTCTTCTTCTTCTTCTAGTTCTTGTTTTTCTCACCCCAAACTCCATATCTTCTCTATCTCTCTTTCTTCTACTTCTATCTCTCTTTCTTTCTTTTATTTCATCTATTGGTTCTACATCAATTTAGTATCAGAACTTTCTTTCTATTGATTCTGCATCAATTGGTATCAAATCGATAGATCAAGTTTCGTAAACCCTAACCCTAGCAGTCCCTGGCACCAACTAGGTAAGCCCTAATCCATATCAGCCCTTGCTAATCATCAAAACCCTAGTTGCCCCTACTTAAACCCTAATTATCCCACACAACCCTTGTACCCAAGCCACAATCTAATTACCCCAAACCCACACAAACAAATCCTAGTACTGGGCCACATCAACCCCAACCATTTGACATTGTTCATCCATCTAAAGAGCTTAAATCCTAGCCGACAAGTCCTCACCAGCCCAAGCAAACTAAAAGTCATAACAGTTATTACCTCTATTGCATCTGGACCTATTTCCCTCTACAATAACCCACCACCTTAAACCCCCAATAGAACTCTTTCTGCCTCAACAACCACTACCTTAAACCCTGACCTTGATTCATCAATCACCACAGAAAAACCAGTGGTCGTGTTGCACCCTCAAAACCTATTCGCAGCACATGCAATCCTTGCAGACATCATTGCAACAAATCCACAGTCATTGCCATCATGTTTGTCAAAAATTTTATTCACCATCGCCAAGGTTTGCTGTGATCATTACTACTGAAGTATTTGGTCGTCATCATCACCTCTCGCTCTTACTACGCTACTGTTATCTCTCATTGCATCAACATCTACTTCTCTTGTTGTTGCTGTTCGTAAATTCAATAGAGAAATCTGCCATCTCTAATTTCAGCCGAGAAATTAGCGCCGTCTTCGGGTTTCACATTGGGAAGAATTTGGTTTATGGGAGGATCAGATTTGTTTCACTTGTTGTCCATTTAAGCAAACAACATATTGAAAGTTCAAGACCAAGCTTTGTTCAATTCGCAAGAATTTGCTTCAGCTTTAGATTACATGTTACAAAGTGTTCATAGACAAATTTCAGAGCCAATAACAACACTAAAAGTAACCAAGGAGGTAAATCAGACCTGATAAAGGAGGTCCTGTAACCTAAACCTCAAGGAGATCATCATTTGAGAGTGTTACACGAACATATCCCATAACTTGTATAATGTTAAGCAGTGTCGACCTTGAAATTCCGAAAATGCTTAGAGGCCATAGGCGAGATCAAATTTGAGACCCTTTATACGTAATGTTTTACGTGCTTAAAAATTATAAATGTAAAAAATATATATTATTAAAAAAATACATTTAAAATATTAATATTGAAAAAATTAAAAACAATATCTATCTTGGTAGTGTCGTGAAAAATTGTTGTAGTGTGAGTGCAACAGTCACAAGATCCCTAAGTGTAGTCACCTAAAAAAATTAAGAGTCCTAAGTGCCCTAAGTGTTGTCTCTAAATGTTGTGCGAGTGCATCAAGAAGCTTCTGGCCATAATCAGAATAATAGTTTGATTTGGATTTGACTTTAGTTTCATTGGGTTGAAAAAATTAAATTTCTTTTTTTAATCTATAGTAGTAGTAAAGGAAATATAAAATTTTGGACCCCTAAATTGTGAAATTATATTAGAATTTAGTGTAGATTGAGTTTTTTTTTATTTTTTTTTTGGACCCATAAGAATTTTTTTTTTTAAGGCTCTAAATTGTGTAATTTATATTAAGCTTTTTTTTTTTGAATTGGACTTAGAAATTAATTATCTTTTTTATGACTTATAGAAATATTTTTAAAAAATCAAAAAATACAAAAAGAAAAAAAGGGGGCCCCCAGGGGCTAAAGGCCCTAGGCGACCGCCTAAGTCACCTTGTCCCAGGGTCGGCCCTGATGTTAAGTCACGATCATGGTTCGCCGTATCGGTCTGTTATATTGCGTATCACCCTATTAATAACACTTTTAGAAGTGCGAATACCATTATTGTTCTAAAAATTGGGCCGAGCCTTCAAGAAGAGTTAAGCCCAAGACAAATCCACAAGTGTGTTTTCTTTTACGCTCAGCCACATAATAAATATATTAGTAATTTGCAATGACACCCCCTTAGATTTGGTCAATTGTAATTAAATATTGGATAACGCATTATTTTACAGACATACCCCTTGAGGTTTGTAAAGTGTTGCAATGTCACCCCTTGGAGGCATATAATGACTTTAGTCACCTTAATTATACTAATTTTTATGTGAAATCTCTAAATTAACCTATACCTAAACCCTACACCAACCACCCTTATCATCATACTCTTATTATTAAAAAATCTAGAATAAATAAATAAGAGGTACAATTAGGGGTGAGCAAAAATCCACAAAATCCGTATGTCCAATCCATCCAATCCGATCCGGATATTTTGGATTGGATTTTTTATTGATTGGATTGGACATGGATTCAAAAACACCCAATCCAGTATTTTACGGATCGGTCCTGGATTGCATTTTCAATAATCTGGTTAATCCGGTCCAATCCGGTACTGTTCATATATATTTCAATATATAATATTAATAATATATCACATAATATATTATTTTAAATTAAATTATAATATCTTAAATCAGTAATATATTATTCAAAAATAAATCATAATATCTTATTTTATACAAATAATTATCCATATTTATCCATACTATTGTAAAAATGTAAGTCATTTCTAATATTTTCATACATTAAAACATTCGCCACTATTACAATTTTCAGAAAAAATGGAAAGGAAGACTTTCTATTAGTTATTTACCATTATAAAGGACCTCTAAAATATTCTTATACATTTATTCTATTTGAAAAATTACAATTAAGTTTTAATCTATTAAGACTTTAATAACAAAATCCAAAAAATATCATTAAAGTACATTAATACATTTTATTATTTCAATGCAAGTATTTTCTTTAAAAGAAAGTGTATATAACAATTATAAAAGAAAATGAATGAATACCCCCAAAAAATGATATTTTATAATTATTACTAAAATATTATTGTGGTGTGAAATATTTTTCATGCAAGGTTTCAATATAAGTCAAAATTTTAAGTTATGTATATTTCAATGGCTAAATAAGTTGAGCTTGTTGTGTGTATAAGTGTCCTGAACTAAATAAATGAATAAATTAAACTATAATGAATAAAAAAGATAATTTATCAAGATTGGGAGCCGAAGATATAGTAACCCTAAACCGTAAACCGTAAACTCTAAACCCTCAAATGAAATATATAGTTAAAAGTTTTCACTATTTTAGTTTAAAAATAATTTTAAAGTTTAAATAACTTAATTTTTTTTAAACACGTAGTTTTTGTATAGTTTAATTTTTTTAAATCACTCGAAAGTTTATATATTTTTCTTATTTTGTTTAAATATTACGGTATATGAAAGATATAGTTAAAAGTTTTTAGTATTTTATTTTTAAAATAATTTTAAAGTTTAAACAACAACACTTATTACTTTATTTTTAATTTTTAATGTTAAGATAATTTATTTAAATTAGTATATATATATTTTTTAAAATTGAGGGTAATTTAATTGAAAAGGGTAATTATTTAAATTATTTTTCTTATTTTGTTTAAATATTACGGTATATGAAAGATATAGTTAAAAGTTTTTACTATTTTATTTTAAAAATAATTTTAAATTTTAAACAACAACACTTATTACTTTAATTTTAATTTTTTTAATTTTTAATTTTAAGATAATTGATTTAAATTAGTATATATATATATATATATATATATATATATTAAATTGAGGGTAATTTAATTGAAAAGGGTAATTAATTAAATTATATTTTTTAAAATAATATGAGAACAATTTATAACAGCCATCAGATTGTTCATCCAACGGCTACTAAAAGCCCTAAGAGGTCTTCACTAGGTTAGAAACTTAGCGCCTCCATATCTCACGCCTCATTCTCTCTCACGAACGAGACACCCATCTCTCTTACGCCGATTCTCATCGCTTTTCTTTTTTCACCAATTTTCACCCGCTCTGGTTTATTCTCTTACCCCCAGCGACGGCTTACTCGTCCTCTTCTACAGCGGTAATATTTCTTATATGCTAATTTTAAAGTTTAATTTCTATAATTTTAAAGGGTCTATATGATGTGTTCCAGATTCTATTGGCTTTTAGTCCTGTTAAAATTATGAATTAACTGCGAATGGATTTTTTCCTGGTGCGGAGAATTGGACTCTGTTTGGTTCTCTGTTCTTTTTCTTAGCAACCAAACAGAGTTTAGAATTAGGGTTATCTGTTGTTGTTTTCATTTGTTTTCGTTTGAAATTATACTTGTTAAATTTTGGGTTATGAATTTTACGATAATATAATTGTTTAATTGGATATTCGACTTATAAAACTAGAAGTTGTCTATATCATGTGAATATTATATGTATATGTTTGTGTAATATGTAACAACTCATTCTCAATTGGAAGTTACAGATTCTAAAATACCATATGCTATGGGTTTCTTTCTTTTTTTGTACGTTGATTTTGAAATATATATATCTATGTGTGTGTGTCTGTGTCTGTGTCTGTGAATTTATGTGTTTACTATCTAAAATCTCATTTTCATTTGGAGGTAATGTTTCCTGATATATTCAATTTGGGGACTTTTTATTTTTTTTCCTGTCTGTGTGTATATATGATACTAATAGAATTTAGTAGGGTAAAAGATCAATTTGGAGAATTTTTGAATATATAAAGCGAAAATTGTTGATCAATAATTAATGTATTGAAGTAATATCTTGATTTTACACATATTTATGGTACACAAATTAATGTATTGAAATAATAGCTTTCATTTGGAGGTAATGTTTCTTGAAATACTCAAATTGTTGATCAATAGTTTATGTATTGAAGTAATTGTTGATCATATTCTTAGATTTTTAGATTTTTTACAATTTAAAATCTGGTTTGTGATCCTACACATATTTTTTTCCTGTTTGAGTCATTTCTCTTCAACATAAGACAATTATTGGATTATTGGTTGATATAAACAGTTAATTTATATATGATTTCATTTATTATAAATGTCGAGTGTTGGAGATGCAGGAAATCCTATTGATATTCATGAATAACAAGTACAGATGAGTTCTTCTAAGAGAAAAAAACGTAAAAAATCTGATGTTTTGGATCATTTTATAGAAATTTCTAAGAAAGATGGAGAAGGTGTTACATGTAAATATTGTAATCAAACTTATCAATGGATAAGTGAGAATGGAACTACTACACTAAGAAAACATATTGTAAAGTGTTCTAAGTATCCTTACAATATGGATAAGAGTCAAACAACTTTATCATTTCAACCAGTAAAGGAAGAAGGCGGTGCAAGTAATTTGGGTGTTTGGAAGTTCGACCAAGAACTTGGTAAAGAAGTCGTTAACAAGATGATAATTATAGATGAGTTGCCTTTTAGTTTTGTGGAGCATGAAGGTTTTCGCAATCTTCTTAAAGTGTTGCAACCTAGGTTTAAGCTCAATAGTCATTTTACAGTTGCAAAGGATTGTTTGGTCTTGTATGCTAATGAGAAAAAAAAGATTAAGAATTTATTAGCTATATCAAACCAAAGAATTTGCATCACTACGGATACATGGACCTCACTCCAAAATCTTTCTTACATGTGTCTAACGGCTCACTTTATTAACAAGGGTTGGAAATTACACAAGATGATTCTTAACTTTTGTGTAGTTTCAAGTCACAAAGGCAAAGCGATTGGTGATATGGTGGATACATGTTTGAGTGAGTGAGGAATAGTAAACTTCTTACACTTACGGTTGACAATACAAGTTCAAATGATACCGCTATGTCCCACTTAAAGGAGAGTTTCAATAGAAAAAGTGAATCTTTTATTTTAGGAGGTGAATACTTTCACATGAGGTATTGCGCACATATCCTTAACTTAATTGTGAAAGATGGGTTAGTTGAGTTGAAAGATCTAATAAATCGTATCCATGGGGCCGTGAGATATGTTAGGAGTTCTCCCGAAAGAGAGAAACATTTCAATCATTTTGTAACTATGGAAAAGATAGCATCTAAAAGTCTTTTATGCTTAGATGTTCAAACTAGGTGGAACTCTACATATCTCATGTTGGATACTGCCCTAAAGTTTCAAAAGGCATTTCAAAGAATGAAAGAAGAAAATGTACCATTTTCTTTGGTACTTAGCGATGGCCAACCTACCACGAATGATTGGGATGATGCTCGGATTTTTAGGGACTTTTTGAAAAAATTCTATGATGCCACTAAAAGTTTTTCCAGTTCTTTGTATGTGACTTCAAATTGATATTTTCATCAAGTTCATAATATTGAAAGAGAGTTGTCCGTAGCTATTAGGAGGATGGACCATCGCTTAAGTGGCATGGCTATCAAAATGAAGAGCGAATTCGATAAGTATTGGGGGAGCATTGAGAAAGTGAATATGATGTTAGTGATTGCCGTTGTGTTAGATCCTCGCTTCAAGTTGGATTATGTGCGTTTTTGTTATTCTCAAATTATTGATTCTACCAAATTGAATGATCTAATTAGTAAGATAATGACGGTATTAAACCGAATTTATCTTGAGTATGAAAATCATGGGGGTACTTCATCTTGCAATCAAGTTTCTAACTCCATCGAAGTTGATAAATCAAGTAGTGGGGCAAGTGAAAGTAGTGAGATAACGAGTAATTTAAATGTAATTAACATGGCACAAATGACATATTTAGAGCATTTGAAGAAAATAGGAAGTGGGGGGAAATCGGAAGTGGAGAGATATTTGGAAGAAGCTACTTGTAATGACGACAAGGTTACTTTTAACATCTTATTGTGGTGGAAAGTAAATTCTTCAAGGTATAAAATTATATCTAATGTTACACGTGATATCTTAAATAAATTATTTCTCAGATTTAAAATAATTATAAACCTATTTAAATTAAATTGATATAGGCGGTTTAGTACCCCCTTGAGCTTGAAATAGGTTTATAGAAGGTGTATGTGGACGTAGATTCGGTTAATTGATTTTTCCCCTATTAATTATATTTTATTGGAAATTAAAATATGTTAGGGGATTTACGAGAATGAGGGATGTTATAACTTAGACTTAATTTTTGTTCCCTTGTTGTTGATTTTTTCGTAAATTATAAAGAAATTAAATTGCGAATTTAAATTGTCTAATCGTCCCCGGGTTGGATTAAATTAAAAAAAATTATTGAAAATTAAATTAAAAGTATGCTGGCATATAAAATATATAAAGATTGGGTAATCGAGAACCCGGATATTTCTGTGATAAATGGAATTTATTTACTGTGTAATTTAAATTGTGAAGCATGTTTTGTATGAGATTGCTTGGCTTTTATGCCATTTTATTGAGCATATTAAATTCATATGGAGGCATTTTGCATTCATACAACACCATGGTATATATATATTGTTTCGGTGCACGTTGCATGCCTCAGTTATATCACGTACATGTCTGGATCGTTTGGAATGTCGCAACAACTGGCCAGGGTGTGGTCTAGCACCCAGGGAGCTAGTAACTCTCAATTCTCTAGACATTTGGGGGTGAGGGCTTGTGTCACGCCCCGAATTCCTAGGACTCCAAAACCCGAGCCTAAGAGCTAAGGGAGTGATTGCGGAAGTAAAAAGAAATAAGAACCAACGACATTCCATCATCAAATACCCACGAAAGGGTAAAATGATTTGATACCACGCTGTCACGCCCCTAAGATTCCCGAAACTCAATTCTAGAGAATCAGCGAATCTCCAAGGGATGACGCTAGTCAAGCGACTACTAGAGTCAACAACAACGAAAAGACACATGGAATAACAATAAAAAATATACTCCATGTCAAGTAGAATACTAGAAACACAAGAGTATCCTCAGATACCAACAGACACGCTCCTAAATCCCTAAGACTCCCGAACTGGGATATCCAAGGAATCCAGGTTGTGATCCTTAACACGAATGACCAACTAAGACATCATTAACCAAGAAAACGTATGGGTTAATGATAGAAATGGTATATTTAATACCCAAATGAATAATAAACAAAGCAGCGGAATCTAACGAAAATCCGGCAGAGTTCCGTTTGTAAATGGAACATCCGGACAACCAACACAACATAAAGAACCTGCCAATAACAGTTCGATAATAATAATGGCTTCCAAGCCCCACATTCATCAATCCTACTAGGGCCGAGGTAGTGGAAAGAAACCAAAACCCCTCCAAACCCTCTAATATCAACAGAGCCACAAATGCTCGAATAAAAATACAGAAGATCACCTAACTGTGCGGAATAGATACAATACATCCTGAAAGAATAAATACAGGAAATAAAGAATACATCAATAGGGATATGCCAACAGACTGGCTCCCAAAAGAGAATACATAACAATCCCATAACAATGGGTAGAGAAACTGAAAGCGGATACCTATCGTCCCCAAACTCAGTCGTGCTGCAACCGTAACCGCATCACCCAACGCAACTCCAAACCTGTAACAAGGAAACAAAAGAGAACTGCCGTTGCACTGCATCCTGCCCATAGCCGTATAATTCCTGCAACCTGGCGTGTGAATACCAAGGGGCAAGTGCAATACCCCTGTGAGCAAATAAGCTCAGTGGGAAAGAATACTCTAACTATCACATCCTCTGATAGTTTAGGTAAAGCTAACCCGTCTAGTAAGATATAAATATAGTTCAACTAGTCTCATCCACGCAAATCCAAGTCACACGCTCATATACTATCGTAAACGAGTATACATAAGTATATAGGGAATATATATATATATATATATATCTACACGTATATATATATAAATACACAACATGAGTCTCTAAAACTCGTACTCCAAGTACCCAACACCAGTAGTCTACACTACTCTCACCAACGTACTCTAGGTACACGATACGAGGATCCAATCTAACAATTCCTCAATTACTCACAACACAATTTAGAAAATCCAACAGAGGGAAAACACACTCGCCTCTAATATCCACAAGGATCATAATCCACCACTAGTACCAAGGAATACTCATAACTCACTCCCCGAGAACACAGGAGGAAAAGTACTCACGTCCTTGCGTACTAACACAATCATCGTCTATATATATATATATATTGTAAATGTACAATATATATATATAATACAAACCTCATCTCATTCCTAAGGAAAATCTACATCTCAAAGGCTAGATCACCTCAATCATATCACCATACCATAAATCATATCAACCTCATAACACTATCATCAATAGGGTCAATCACATCACTAACACTCTCACTGTAGGCGAGGAGAACCCAATCAAATCACCAGGAGTACACGAACTCAACTCACAAGAACGACCACCTAATGGTCACCGAAACAAAGCAAAGGAAAAGACTTCCCAATGCTAAACCAACAGAAAACCGAGACAACAATGTCAAGGTTAAAACACCACAAGTGTTTAAGGAGAACACCTGGACAAGGAACCCAATCCACTCGGTATCCATGCCCACAACATGTGGAACAACTCGAATCACCTAAGTGGTGACGTCAAAAACCAAGAAGAAAGGAAGGGCAACACTATATGTGTGCACTGAACAACACCAAGCCTCATACCCGAGACTTAGAAATGATAGGAAGCAAAGGTGAAACAATGGAACACCTTTCAAAACTCTACAGGATGAGATATTGAGAAAGAAGTCCCGAAATCTCATAATCCCAAGAAAAGTAATAAAATAGTTTTCTTTTAAGAAATCACAGAGTAAAAATGACCGTCTTGCCCCCGGTCTCCGTCAATTGCCATCACCGGCTTTTAGAGTTAAAAATCTTTCCAAAGAAGATCCTAAGATCGTTTTATAAAGTGTTAAAACTTTTCATTTCCACGGGGGTGGGCGAAAACGGGTTTTTCCTTTTAAATACAAAGAGTTTATTTTCAAAACTTAGAAAATACCGTTTTCGAAATGACAGACAAATAAGAGAAACACAACTCTATGAATTCCTGTAATGTCCGAGAGGACAATAAAGGAAGAACAACATGTTGGACTCACGGAAGACAACCATCCGTTCCAACTCTACCAAATCAAATGACACCACGAGGAAGAGGTTCGGCACCACACCGTAACCGACAACTCAAGGAATGACATACAAGTCAACGACCATGTACTAGTGTACAAAACACAGTACCAGGAATGCTTAAGAGAATGAACTAAGCATAAGAATCAAGACTGTCAGACTACAGTACCTCGAGTACTTAATAAATCTCTAATTATAACCTCTTCTCATCAATCAAATCTCACACAACTCATCACTCGCCTTCTCTAATGCCTCAATTATCAATTGACACAAAAATCATCCCTAACCTCAAATCTTCAAAAGAGTTCACACAACTAACCACGATCACCAAACTACTAACCACCACAATCACAGGGCTACTAACCACAATCACAAGGCTACTAACCACAATCACAAGGCTGCAAACCACAATCTCTAAGGCCTCAACTCAAGTCAAGCCTACGGTCCACCACTAGCCTCCGTTAGCCACATAGATCACTATATCGATACACTTAACCTCCCCCAAGGGCACAAGGTATACAACAAGTATAAAGATTACGTTCCATTTATACTTTAACAATTTTCCCATTTAAAGTCATGCTTCACATTATTCATTTTCACTGAGCATTTATAAAATATGAATTTAATTTACAATATTTTCATAAATAACATGCTCCGACATCCAACAGGCAATAATAACACATATTAAACCTGTTCCAACAACACATGTAATATAGCACATATACATGTCAAACGAGATCACATCAATAATAGGCAGTGTAATGTGACTCAACACTCCCCGTGATACTCACACACAACACACCCTTCCCAAGGGTAACGGATACAAACTCTGTCCACTCATCATAGTGTAGAGTTACCACACCGACACTTCCCAAGTGATTTTCTCTCTATCACTTCAACAGGGAAGACGGTTGTACGAGAGCCTAACTTGCAACTCCGTACGCCATGACTACCCTTGAGTCAAGAACATGAGCCTCTACCTGGACTCCTAACTCACATTTGCCGGCTTTTTAGTTCCGTAGGCGTGATACCTCCTGGCCAGTTGTTGTGATGATCCGACACAAAGACACCCATACTTGAGTACACAACTCATACATATCAACATCGTGATTTGACACTACACGACATTCTCAACAGGCACCCCGGGCCTCAACATAAATATGTAATACACCATATTTATGAAAATACCAACATGGTAAATATCAACACAAATCTCAAATCTCTGTACCTGCTTTTAAAAATATATTAAAGCATTTAAATCGTGAGAAAATAGATTTATGTTCTAAAAAATATATTTTCTTTAATTCTTTAGAAAATATTTCATTTTCAATCAACATGCCCTTTTAAAATAATTTAAACAATTATTTCACGTATTCCAAAAGGAACCTAGCACATCGTCTAAGCTTTACAAATCTCTACTATTCCCTTTAAATTCGTAAGGGGTTTCTAAGCCATCTATTCTTATTTAATTTAAATAAGAATATCATTTAATCACATAGGAATATTTTAATAAATTTTCTTAAATTAATTCCTAAGCCCCATTCCGATCCTAAACAATTTATAGATATTTAAACTAGCAATTTAATATATCTATAATAAATTAAATAAGGATTTTGCACCCCTAAACTACTTCAATAATGCAGAGTGAGAAATATAATTTCCCACCTAATTTATACGTTACCGAAAAGCACAGTACCGGTGCCCGAACACGAAGCCCGCCGACCAAAATCATCCGATAATTATTTCGAATATATCGAAATGTCCGTCTTGACAACCTATACGATATATATGAAGCCCATTAATATTTGGTTAATTAATTGGGTTAAATCTAAAATACCCCAAACGGAAACTACAACCTATAAATGCGATTTACGGGCAAACCGTTTATCCTAAAATCACGAAATTAATATATATCAAATACCATGTATATACGGAGCTACTCACCGAAAATCGGCTCAAACCGATCACCGGAAGGTTGCCGAAAAATTGGCCGAAGCTCCAACCAACTCGTCCCTGTCCACACGCTGCTACGCGAACCAGTGCCTCCAGTCCCGGCGACCCACGCCACTCGTGCCGCCGCCTTGCGCCACCGCGAACCGCCGTCGCCCTTCAGTCGTCGTCGCAGCTCGACCCTGCTCCAGCCGCCGCCTCTCGCCGCGTCCACGCGCGGCTGTCCAGCCGCGACCTTGTCCTTGCGCCACCGTGCGCGACCACTACTGGACCGCCATGCCACCGCCGCTGTCAACCCAGCAGACCCTCACCGTCGTCGCACCGCCATTGCCGCTGCTACAGCTGCGCAGCCGCGTCCGCCACCAGCTTCGTTCCTCCCCCAGCCGGCCGTTCACTCTCTCTCTCTCTCTCTCTCTCGCCTGACCGGCGACCCTTGAAGATGAATGTGGAGCAGCTCGGTCGTCTGCAGAGAAGGAGAAAGGAAGAAGCAGATTCGTGTAGGAGAAGCCTGGTTCAGCAGATACGGGTCTGTGCACGTATACATGTGTATATGCATATATGCCCTAATTGCAAAAGCAACCCTTTAATTGTCCATAATTGCGAAACTGACCCTTCAAGTATCCGTAATTGCGAAATAACCCCAAAACTATATATATATAATTAAATATATATATATATACACAATAAATCCCGAAAAATACCGGGAACACCAAAACGTAATCTCGCAAACCCGAATCAATAACGGGACGCCCAATCAAAAATATATCGGGGTAGAAACCCAAATGTCGGAACACTTAAACAAGCCCGACCAATTAAAATGTGTCGTCATCCAATCGAGACACTAATCATTAAACGTCGAATCGAAACCGCGTAATCGAGAATAATAACTCGCGTAACGTCGTCCAGTCGACTTTTAAACTAAACGCGAAAAATTTACAGGTATCAAATACCAAGAATAAATAATACGTCATGACAAGTGACGTCATTACTGAAATTAAATTATAAATAATTTCAGGAAAAAGGAAAATAACACGGGGTGTTACAGCTTGGGCCTCACTCGCCGGTTCCCGGGCGGACTTGTGGTCTTTGCACTCTATTTGGCGACGCCCACCCTTCCTGTTGTGGGTTTGTTGCCCCAGCAGTGAACGGTTTGGGATTCCTGGATATTTGTTTAACCCTCATGCAGTTAGGGTTGCATTGATATTTCATTGACATTCATATTGAGCATTTATTTGACATGTGTTTATCTGTTAAGATTATCTTTTATTATTGCTTATTGATATTGAGCTGGTTATATCTGAATTTTATTAGAGATTTGTATTATTCTCTTGGGCGCGAGGGCGCGGTGTTTGTGAATGATATTTTAACTATGGTTAAATTACAATGAAATTGTGAATTTTCCTAGTGTAAAGGAAACCGTGAAAACTTAAAGTTAAAAGATGAAAAGTGAAAGTGACCTTGGGGCGTAAGGGTTCCCCGTATGTTAGGCTTTAGTTGAGCTGGGTAGTAATATATTGAGACTTAGTCGAAATTGTGATCTTGGCCACATAGGCCTTTGTGATTGGTGATTAGTATCATCACATGATGATTGATAGACCTCTCCGGTAGTGTGGAGTATTGTTCGGGTAAAGGACCGATAGAGCTTATCAGTTTGACCTTATTCCCATGGCTTTTGAAAATTTGAGCTTATCGCTCATTCTTCCACTTTGACAGTGTATGAGTTGTAGACGGTTCTTTGCCGTGTCTATTGAAAATCTTTATCCGTAAGTACACTTCTGAAGTTAGTAAATTCAGGGCATGGTTGTCCCGTTCTTGAAACCTCGGTTATGGTTTGGATCTTTGGAGTCAAATATTAAAAATTTTGAAAACTTAAAGCTTGGGGATTTTTATAAAATGTGTTCTTCGTTTACCCCGAGACTTGTTAATTATTTTTGGAAAGACAGAAGTTTAAATACCTGTTTTATAAAATATGTTTTAAATTCTCAGTACCGGGAGTATCGGTAGAAATCCGTTTTTGAAAGAAATTTCAAAAAATTCCATTTGAAATTGTTTTATAAAATCGGTAAGTTAGGGCACGGGTTGCCCCCTGTTTTAGAAATCTCGATGTTATTTCCGAGATCTCGGCATCGTTAGAAGTCGATAAATTCAGGTTTCTCCTAGCTTGTTGTCTGGAGTTCCTTCACGTGCCTGGTTTTGTTTGGACCTTCTTTCAGAATTATTTTTTATAAAATTTTAAATAAATGTTAAAGGTCTTAGGACCAGATTTGAAAGAAGTTTAAAAGTGATTCTAAAATGGTTGTCAGTTTCAATTTTAGTAGTTCTTCTTTCTCCTATAGTTATTCCTTGGGTTTGAGCCCGGACTTGTGATGTAGAGTTACGCACACATAGTGCGGTTCCTATTGTTTCGGTTGGGTTAGGAGACGTTGGAACCAAATAAGATTTGACCGGGTCCTAATTTTTTCTTAAAAATCGGTTGAATCCTTCGGGGTTCAACGTTTTTCTTTAAAAAACCCAAGGACCACGGCATCTGTTTGGGACTAAATGACTCCAATAACCCTTTCCAGTGCCTAGATAGGCAGTGTGAGTTAGAGATAGTTCGGTTGGTTACCGAATCTGGTGTGGAGATAGTACCTTCCCTTTTTATGTTTCTTCGAGTGAACGGGTTGGTTCACTGGTTATTGTAAGTAGAAGAATGGTTATGATGATTTACTTTCGGTAGTCCTAATGAGTGATCTATTTACCTCCTAGGAACCTTGAGCAGCGTGCTAGGTGCACGGTATGGTAGATAGTTAGTCCGTGTTGTATCTCTAGATGAGAGTGGTGTTCGGACTAGTTGTCTATAGGCCTAAGTGACAAGCTTAGTTATTTACAGGACGTTATATATATATATATATACACGTACACATGTATTGTTTATATTTTTGTTGATCTATGGTACTTATGTTATCCGTAGTGTACCTAAGGTTATTGATGGAGTCTCGGATTGGCGGGGTGCCATGTGAGATGATTGACTGGCCTAGGATAGATGCATACACATGGGATGGTTAACCTTTTCTAGACGGCTATGAGTGTGATGTTTTGACATTATGGTGAGCCCTCGAGGTTGTGCTCACCCCCACACAGGTTGCAGGTTTGCAGGTGGACCTAACACGGCTTATACTCGGCAGCGACGATACGGGTGATTTGGGACGGTAGTTTTATCTCTCCTTCCGTAGTCATACTTGTGTGTTCTTTTATTCTCTTGGGAGCCAGGTTGTTGGCAGATTCCCTTGTGTTGTATTTTCAGTCCATGTATTTATTATTTTGGGGTGCCATTGTATCTGTTCGGCACTACCATTGAGTTTTATGTATTCTTATTCGAGCTTGGTGGCTTAGTCGGTATTTGTTGTTTTGGGGTGCCTTTATACCTTTTCGGCATCGCCATATTGTTTTCTTTATATTTTCATTTGAGCATTTGGGGCTCTATTGATTTTAGAGGGGTTGTGGAGAGGTATTGGTGTTCTTTTCCATTACCTCGGCCCTAGTAGGTTTCTGGAATGTTGGGCTACGTGCCATTAATTCTATTTCTGTTATTATGAGCAGGTTCTTTCGTTGTGTTGCTTTTGGGTTGTCCGGATGTTCCATTTACAAACGGAACTCTGCCGGATTTTTGTTAGAATTTCTTTACTGAGTTTCTATCACTTAGGTGACATGGAATACTTCATTTTCATTCTTATTTCATGTATTTTCTTGTTATCGTTGATTCTATTGGTTGTTTCCTGTGACGTCATACCTCGGGATTTGTTGATTCTCCTGATTGAAGTCTCAGGAATAACGGGGCGTGACAGCACAAGATTGGTTACGTGCCTCGCAAGTGCCGATTCAAATTAAAGCACAAATGGACGAAATTGAAGCACTCGACTCATTTGATTTCCAATCAAGTAGGTTTATTTATTCATTATATATTAAGTATACTTTATCTATTCCCTACAATTTATTTATAGTTATTTGTTAATAATTAACTAAAATTAGTTTTACTTTTGTAGGCATAACTAATGCTTGAGGAGCTTTGAAGGTGATGCCGCACTTTTGAATCAATCCGTTGAAGTTTTCGGATGTTATATGAATATTTTGTTTATTTACTCCAACTTTTATTATTTGGTTTATGTGTAATTTGCTACTAAAACTATGTCAATTTGCTTGGGAACAAATTATTAGTGGTAATCTGTCATTTTGCTTAGGAACAAATATGTCAATTTGCTTGAAAATGTGCAGGCAGTAACTAGCAAAGTTATATAATGGATCATTTTGCTTGGAAACAAAGTATGTCAATTTGCTTGAAAATGTGCAGGCAGTAACTAATAGTTAACAATATGACACTAATAAGAAAATAAATGTAATAGACCCACTAATAGATCTTTATTTCTTCTTTTACTATCTTTATTTTTTAAAACTTTCGATCCGTGAATCCGATCCGAACCAATCCGGCTCATCGTGGTCCGGTTTAGATTGGATCCGTTAGGCAAATGGATTGGACTGGATTCATAAATGGTGAATCCGATATTAGCGGATTGGATTGAAAATACCTCCAATCCGGTCTGTGTTCACCCCTAGGTACAATATATAAAACTTTATTTTAAATATAAAAATTATAAAACATCAAAAATATATTTAAAGGTAAATTTTACCACAAAATTTTTTTCATCAATAACAATACTAAGAAAATTATATTATTTAATTAATGTTCTTAATTTTTCATATATTATTATATAAATATTTCTCAAAAAATATTAAAGTGTTATTGTCACGCCCCTAAAATTCCCAAAATTCCAACCCGGAGAATCAGCGAATATTATATTAAAGGGGTGACGGAAGTCAAGCAACCACTAAAATATTAAAAGGGTGACGGAAGTCAAGCAACCACTAGAGTCAACAATAACAAGAAAATACATGGAATAACAACGAAAATATTATATTCCATGTCTAACTGGATGATAGAAACTCAACAGAATGCTTTGATACCATACTGACATGTCCCTAAATTCCTAAGAGTCCCGAACCGAGACATCCGAGAAATCCGGGATGTGAGCCTTAATCTAAGCAACCAACTAAGATATCATTAACCATGAAAACGTATGGATTAATGATAAATGTGGTATATTCCATACGCAAATGAATGATAGAAATACACAACGGAATCTAACAAAAATCCGGCAAAGTTTCGTTTGTAAATGGAACAATCGGACACACAACCATAACAGAATAACCTGCCAATAACAATTTGATAATAATAATGGCTCACAACTCAACATTTATCAATCCTACTAGAGCCAAGGTAGTGGAAAGAAACCACCAACCCCTACACAATCCTCTATAATCAACAGAGCCACAAATGCTCGAATAAGAATACAGAAATGCATATGGCAGTGCCGAATAGATACAATGACATCCTGAAATAATAAATACAGAAAATAAAAGATACACCAATAGGGATATGCCAAAATATTGGCTCCCAAGAGAAATATATGACAATCCCACAAAACATGGGTAAAGAAACTGACAGAAGATAACTATCGTCCCCAAATCAGTCACGCTGAAACAGTAACCGCATCACCCTGCGCAACTCCAAAACCTGTAACAAGGAAAACAAAAGAAAACTACAGTGGCATCGTATGCTGCCCGTAGCCGCACCATTTCCTGCAACTTGGCGTGGGAATACCAGGGGGTCAAGAAATACCCCTGTGAGTAAATAAGCTCAGTGGGAAAAACGACAACCTAACTACCACATCCTTTAACTGTTTAGGTAATGCTAAACCATCCAACAAGATACATAGCCATAACAAATCTCAGCTACGAAAACACAAGACACGTACTCATATACTACCGTAAATAAGTATATATCGGGGATATATATATATACATATATATAAGTACATAACATAAGTCTATAAGGTATGACTAAGACTCGTACTCCAAGTACCAACATCGGTAGTCTACACTACTCTCACAACGTACACGACACCTAGGTCCAATCTAACAAATCATCAAGCGCTTACAACGTCAACCAGAAGATCCAAACAGAGGGAATTACACTTACCTCTAATATCCATAGGAATCAAAATCCATAACTAGTACCAAGGAAGGCTCAAATCCCCCTCCCCGAGAACACAGGAGGAAAAATACTCACGTCATTGCATACTAACACAACCATCATCAATATATATATAAACCATCATTCCATTCCTAGAGAAAATCTATACCTCAAGGATGGAATCACCTCATCATGTCATCATATGAAAATCTCAAAATACTATGTCCAATAAGGTCAATAAATCACCAACACTCTCACTATGGATAAGGAACGCTAAACGTTCGAATCTCGGAGAGTACCTGGCCACATGACAACCACATAAGAGTCAAAGAACCAAAGCAAGGGAAAAGAAGTTCCAATGCTAAACCAACGGATAACCGAGACAATAACGTCAAGGTTAGGAACACTACAAGTGCTTAAAGAAAACACCCGGGCGAAAGAAACCAATCCATTCGGCATCCATGCCCCTAACACGTGTAACAACTCAAATCACCTAGGTGGTGACATCAACAACCAAGAAGATGTTAAAGGCAACACTATATGTGTGCACTAAACAACACCAAGCCTCATACCCGAGACTTCGAAATGATCTGAAACAAGGGTGAAACAAGAAACCACCTTTCAAAACACTATAGGTCGAGATTTTTGAGAAAGAAGTCTCGTAACCTCAGAATCTCGAGAATTTTTATATAATAGATTTTCTTTAAAAATCCACACAATGAAAATGACCGTCTTGCCCCCGATCTTCGTCATTCGCCTATCCTGACTACGGGGGTAGGCAAAAACGGGTTTTTCTTTTTAAATACGAATGAGTTTATTTTCAAAACTTGAAAAACTCCATTTCTGACAGACATCCAGATAAGAGTGACTACAACTACAAGGATTCCTATAATGTCCCAAGAGGACAATGAAGGAAGAACAATACGTTGGACTCACGGAACACAACCATCCGTTTCCAACTCCACAAAATCAAATGACATCATGAGGAAGAGGTTCGGCACCACGCCGTAACTGACGGCTCAAGGTGTGACATACAAGTCAAAAACATATCCTCTAGTATACAAAGGATAGTACAAGGAATGCTTAGGAGAATGAACTAAGCACAAGAAACAAGACTGCAAATTTACAGTACCTCGAATACTTAATAAAATCACTTAGACCCCTTAATATCATGAAAAGGGAAAACTAGTGGCCGATATCACGGAACTAACTAGTTTCAATTAATACATCTTCCAATTCATTCTAACCTCAATTTCACATTTGATACTAACTCTCTAGATTACTAATATAATTAAAAGACCATTTCCTCTAGGTTATCAAATGCCAAACTAGTGGCTGATATCACGAAACTAACTAGGTTATTGCTACTTAACTCTCTATATGTGGAGAGTCAAGTGTAATGTTTGTGTATGGGTCCCACAAAGTGGAGAGCTCCACTCCACCCCTCTTCTACACTTAATCACACGCCACATAGGCTCCCAATTGCCAAATTAGGGTGCACTCCTGACTGACCGAAATACTTGTTGGTGTTTATCCTTTCCTTTGCCTCATTTACTATTGGGCCGTGAATTTGGGCTCTTACAACGGAAGATTAAAAAGATGGAATTTTGTTAAATATTTCAAAAGAGATAATGAAGTAAGAACAACATAAAATATACATGGATTGCTTATAAAGTAAAGGGTTATTATCAGGAAACCCCTATGTGGTTTAAAAAAAGATCAAATTGTCCCCCTTCTAAACAGAAAATCCCATTGACATTAATAAATTTAATCAACTTGGCCCATTCTCTACAATTTCGGACAAAACTGCCCCCGAAACTAGAGGGTAGTTTACCGATAAACGATTTTTTTTATGACAAAAATAACATTAATGCCAAATAAAATTTTTTTGGAACTACCAATTAGTGTAAAATATAAAAACATTAAGTCCAAAACATGAAAAATATTTCAAACTACAAATGATATTTTTTATATATATATTTTACTATAAACGAAAAAAAATAATTATTGAAATAAAAAATTACTGCATCAATATTGTTTTTTTGAAATACCAATTAAGATAAAATATAAAAAAAATTAGGTCCACAATATAAAAAAATATTTCATACTACCAATTAGATTTTTTTTCATTTTTTATTTTTACTAAAATGTTGATTACGCTAAAATAAAAAATTAATGCCTAAATATTTTATTTTTGAACTACCAATTAGGGTCAAATATAAAACAATTTAAGTATGAAATATAAAAGAATATTTTTAACTTTCCTATTAGATAATGTTTTGGCATAAATCTATTTTTTTTTCGTTTACTAAAAATATATATATATAAAAAATTAAAAAAAAATCTCATTTGTAGTAAGGGCAATATTATTTTTTAGGTTTCGAGCTTAATTTTTTGTTTTTTTATATTTTATCTTAATTGGTAGTTGAAGAAAAATTATTGATTCATTAATTTTTTATTTCGGCATAAATCTTTTTTTTTTCGTTTATAGTAAAATACAAAAAAACAAAAAAAAAATCTCATTTGTTGTTCGAAATATCTTTTATATTTCGGAATTAATTTTTTTATATTTTACCCTAATTGATAGTTCCAAAAAAAATTTATTTTGGCATTAATGTTTTTTTTTTGCATAAATAAATAAAAAATCATTTATTAGTAAGCCCCCTCTAGTTTCGAGGGCAGTTTTGTCCGAAATTGTAAGAAAGGGGGCAAGTTGATCAGATTTGTTAACGTTAGAGGGTTTTTCTGTATAGGAAAGGGACAAGTTGATCATTTTTGAAACCGCAGGGGGTTTCCTAATAATATCCCAAAAGTAAATGCACACGAACCAAGTATTTTGCGAACCGAGGTCGAGCTAATTGTCCATGACTTAGTTCATTTACAACCATAAGCAATGATGAATGGTCTCCACCAAATAATATTTTAATCGGTGCTTGTTGATTGTTTTTGAAACCGCTGGAAAGTTTCCTGATAATATACCAAAAGTAAATGCACACGAATGAAGTATTTTGCGAACCGAGGTCGAGGTAATTTTCGATGACTTAGTTCATTTACAATCATAATCAACAATGAATGGTCTCCACTGAATAATATTTTAATCGATGCTTGTTTCCATTTTAAGAGCATCAGGAGTGAACCCAAATTTGGCGATTGGGAGCTACAGTAGCGTGTGATAGTGTAGAAGAGGGGTGGAGTGGGACTCTCCATTTTGTGAGGCCCACAACAAGTATTGCACTTGACTCTTCAAATAAAGAGAGTCAAGTAGCGAGAGGAAAAAGAAAATTGTGGTCCTGGAGAGAGAAAAGGTAGGTATGAAATGAGGTGTTTCTTTATATTTTGTGCCATGTGTCTCCAAAATTATATTTTAAATAAAAAATGTAATTATTTATTTTGTATAAATTCTTTTATGTATTGTGTTATTTTATATAATATTTTTATTTAAAAAATTATTGTTTTAAAAAAAATAGATGAATTTTTTGATGTTTCAAATTAAATTTGTTTTATATATTGTATTTCACGACAGTATATGTAATTAAAATTTTAATAAAAATAATTATTTCCAGTGTGTGATGGTGTAATGTATTTTTTTGCATGTTTATTTATTTTTTTGTATGTGAGAAATTATTAATGTATTTTTCATTTATAGAAAATTTGAGAATATATTTTTATTTGTGGTATTTAATATTTTTTTTTATATTAAAAAATTTACCACGTAATTAAATAATGTTGAATAATAAAATAATAATAAAGTGTATTGAAAAATAGAACACCACTCCATAAGACACACACACTCTAAATAAAGTATAGAGTCACGTTATCACCCACTCTCCAAATTACTGACGTGGCACTACACTTTATAAAAAAGTGGAGAGCCACCCATAACACACCACTCCGCATGCTCTAAGGTTGAATGGAATATAATATTATAAAACGATATAATGCATGAATTTTTTTCCAAGAAGAAGTGAAAAATAGATGGGTGAATGGATAGTGGGCTTGGGTAAAGGAGGAGATGAAAATATTGGGCTCATCCGATACATTGATATGTGGATAACATATTGGTCTAAATATTGGGCCGAGCCTTCAAGAAGAGTTAAGCCCAAGACAAATCCACAAGTGGTTTTCATTAACGCTCAGCGGCTCAGCCACATAATATATATATAATATATATATATATATATATATTATATAAACATATTGAGAGAGAGAGAGAAAAATATCGATCGCGAAAAGAAGAGGGACGAAAAGACGAGAGGGTTTCGTGACTGGTACGATAGCTTCTTCTTCTCCTCCTCCTTCTATTTTGATTTTAATGAAGAAATTTGAAGCTATTGTTCTGTTATGTGCTTGGGTTTTGTGATTTTAATAAAGAAATTTGAAGCTCTTGTTCTGTAATGTGCTAGGGTTTTGTGATTTTAATGAAGAAATTTGAAGCTATTGTTCTGTACTGTGCTAGGTTTTTGTGATTTCATCTTTCTGATTATTGATTCTTTTACAACATGATTTTAAGCTCTGTTTTCTAAACGTTGCTAGGGTTTCGTGACTTGTTCATTTCACCCTTTTTTATTGTTCTTTTAACGGATGATTTGAAGCTATTGTTCTGGGCTGTGATAGGGTTTGGTGATTTTAATCATGATTCGTTCTGTTTTAGCATTTTTTTATAATTTTAATGAAGAAATTTTAAGTTTCGTGAGTTGTTCATTTCCCCTTTTTATTTATTTTCTAATTTCAGGTTCTTTTAACGGATGATTTGAAGCTATTGTTCTCTACTGTGCTAGGGTTTTGTGATTTTAATGAAGAAATTTGAAGCTATTGTTGTGTAATGTGCTAGGGTTTTGTGACTTTTTCATTTAATGCCTTTTTTATTTTCATATTATTGATTCTTTTACAGCATGATTTTAAGTTATGTTTTCTATACGGTGCTAGGGTTTGTGACTAGTTCATTTATCCCTTTTTTATTTTACAACTTTTTTTGTTTATTTAACCGATGAGTCTAAGCTATTCTCTGACCCGTGCTAGGGTTTCGTGTATTGTTCATTTATCCCTCTCTTTTTTTTTTCCTTCTAATTTAAAGGATGATTAAGCATGATTCGATTTGTTTTAGCATTTTTTATTTATTTTGATTTTGATGAAGAAATTTTAAGCTATTCTTCTTTTGTGAGTTGTACATTTATCCCTTTATTATTTTGTAATATTTTGTTGTTTTAAAGCATTATGTTTAGCCTTTTTTCTTTTTCTGTTAAAGTCTCTCATATTAGTTTAATTAATTTGTATCTTGGTTTTAGATTGCTGCCAAGATGTCGAAGACCATCACATTGAGAGAGGCGTGGAGATTGTTTATGTCTGAAGAAATGGGTGATTCTCTCTGCTCTATAATGTTTCAATTAATTTATTGATGTCGTTTCAAATTGAATTTCACTCATACTGCAATTTATTGCATTTGTTATCCTACTCCAGTTATACAACGTGGTGCGGTTTGTGGCATTATATTTGGTGGGGGGTATGTGCTCAACTTGTACTGATATAATCTTCACCATTTATATATCCATTATCTATATCTAGGATGAATTTTGTTGGAACAATTGTCTTATTTCTTATTTTGTTTTTATTACAGGTCTTTCAAAGTGTGGCGATATTTCAATCCCCGGTTGGTCATCTTTCGTTGAAATTGTGTGTGTATATATATACTTGATTGAGGGTTGTCAATTTCTCACGTCCCTGGAACTTTTTTTTTTTTGGGTCATGGTTCACTTGTATATCTAAGGTTTTATTGTTGAGCAAAAATCGGGCATCCTTGAGGTTTCCCTTCTTGGTCCACTTAAATTTTGACGTGATGCTTGTTATAATGATCTATGCATGTCAATACTATTGCTACACCACACTCCCTGAATTTTACTCTCTCTTTAGGATCCTCCCACAAACTTCTATATTAAAGTTATCCCCTTAACAATCCCCTTTGTTGCAGAGATCACCAACCGTTAGATTTCTGTTGGGTTCTTCACATTAAATAGGCGCCAAAGCTTAAATATTTTATTGACAAATCACAAATCTACCTCTCTTCACCTTATTCTTCACAGGTTGGATCGGTTTGGGAGTATTTTGGAACCAAACTATTCCAATGAGTCAACAAAAATTGGGACCAAAACAAATCGTAACGACCAATGGAAGCGAAGCATCAATATCAATAATGAATTAACCATTAAAAGAAACAACAGTGAGTTCGCAATTGATAGCAGCTACTGCTACTGTGTCAATTCAAATATCAATTATCAATGAAATGGAAAATGGCATTATACTTGACCTCCGACCAATGCTTGCTTGAAAGGGAATTTTCATAAATTCCTTGGATACTGACTTGTCAAAAATATATATATTTCCTTTGATACTGAATATATCAGAAACCCTCCCTTGTTCTAGATGATCTTTGTGTGTAGAGATTCGATAAGGTAGAGAAGAGAGGAGAGTTATAGACTGAGCGTGGATCTCAGATTCGGACTTTGGAGGGAAAAAGAAATGGTATTGTTGTAAAGAGTGATGTGTAGATAATCAAAATATATAATAGAGTATAACGGTTCGGTTTGGTCTGGTTTTGATGGACCCCAAACCAGAATGGAATCATACTGGGTCAACTATTCTTCACCTTGGTCATCGTTGCTAGATTTCACTGTTACCCAATGTGAAGTAGAATTAGATCAAAGAGAAGATAAAAAAAAAAAAGAAGAAAAGAACTTAACATTTGGGTTTCAAGGTCAATCAAATACGCACATTCCACTAATACCAAATTGCTTTCTTCCTCCAAACAACTATATAATTTATGTAGACATCTCTTCGGTAGCCTTATTTTATTTAATTTTATTTTTTCGTGGAAAGGTATCTCTTGGGTAACCTTATGTTGTACTAATACCCCAAAGCTAGAATCATGAGAGGCAGTAGATGAAAAAAAAATTTGTTAAAAATTATCTTCGATCACAAACGTCAGCTCTTGTTTAGTCTTCACCCAATTGCCTGCCAATTCATCAAGACTTGAAGTTCTATTCTTCTTACGTCGAATCACCGCATTCTGGTGAAAGTATCACCATGCTTCAACCGGACAACGTGTGGTTTCTATTTTCAATATATCTCTTTCTCAGCACCCATTCGAAGAACTTTTTCAACAAGAGATTGTTCCAAACATCTCACCCAACTGGCTCCGGAGCTGGCCCCATTACACTAAATGGTAGTTCAATTATTCTCTTTTCCAGCTGATAAAGAAGTTTCTCCGCCGATTCCATATCCTCTTCTCTTTGTTGGTGTTTTTAAAACAAATTTGTAGGTTGTTTGGTACTAGGTACTATGGTATTAAGCTTCATGAATTAGAACTTCTCATTAATTTGTCGCTCGTCTTCCGTGAGATTTTACTGTACAACCAATATCGGTTTGAGATCAGTTTTGGGTTAGGTTGGGACCAGAAATGGACCAAGTGGTATCTAGGAGTGGCAAACTGGTTTTTGGCTTGGGTAACTAGGGTGCTACTGGCCACTAACCACTCGCTCGCCGGCCGCTCGGGCTCCGCATTTCAAGTTCGTTATCCTAACCGTCTCCTCTGCTCCACCGGGAACCTGGCCCTTCTTCTATCTTATCTACTGCCCCTCTTTTGCTTGATGAAAGACATCCTAGCAAAGGCCGTGTATGAATCCTACGCCGGTTAATGATGCGATGGGATAACTTTTTTTTTTTTTTTCATTTTTTCATCAATGGTGGCCCAGTCGAGGCTCGCCCATGCCCAATTCCAATGAACAAACCTTCAATTTTCCCCTATTTTGACTGCTGCAGTTTCTGGTGGGTTGTTTGCTGTCCTTTTACTTTTCTTTTTTATTCAATTTGTATAATATCTAAGGTGTTGGAAGTAGTGTCAGATACTTCATATATTGATTTTGCCTTTTACTGAGCATGATTTTACTTTTTATTTTGTAGTAAGAAACAAAATCAAGAATTTAGTTTTAGAGAAAGTAAAGTAAGAAGTGAAGAAATTTTTACCTAAAACTCATTAATAGTGTTCATTATCTTCTATAATCCCCTTTTTTGCTATTAGAATTCAGAATACAAATATTCTTGTATTTTGTAAATTCATTAGTATTGTTCTGATATGTTGCATTATTTTTTTCCCAAAACATATATAACAAAAAGTACTTTCTTTGCAACTGTTTTTGATTGTTTGAAATTGTAGTTATTTCGTTGCATTATGTTTGCCTTTTGAGACCATTACTCACATATTTACTAGATTAAAAGTGTGGTGCTCTTCTGTGATATTTTATTGCTGCTGTGTAAGAAATCACTTCAACTTCTGTTTAGGTTATTGTTATGGTGATTGTCTATTCGGTGTTAAATACATGCTAGAAACCATTCATGGTTGATGTGGTTGGGCAGTGATAGTTCTTATGTAAGTACTGAAAAGGCTTCTTTTGACCAAGAAATCATAAATTATTTTCTCTTCAGGGAACGTGTCGCCAAAGTACGCTCCTTGGGATAAGGGAAAATGATGCGCTCTACTAGATTGTGGAAACCACCTCTGGAAACATACTAGAATGTGCAAACCTTTTATATATTTCTCCTTTAAAAACTGTTTGCTACTGTTTTTGTGATACTCTGATATTTTCATTTGGTTGTTGTTATGAATACGAGAATGCTAGCAGCTTAATGTTCATGGCTTTTGCGAGACCAGTAGTAGGTCTTTCTTTTTGCCCGATGTATAATACTAAATCATGAATGAGATTGCTAGCAGATTATGGAGCACTACAACAACAGGTATAACTTTTTTTGTGAACGTAATGTAATTCAGCCTCAAATATTTTTTCCAGAATTCTGTATATACAGACAATTGCATGTCTATCTGTGAAGCATAAACACCATGTCTATATACAGACCTATGAATGAAGGATATTGCTGGGGGGAAATAGTAATAGGTGTCAAGATACTTTGGTTTGTGTTACTTTTTTTTTTTTAAATGTTTTTGTTGCTAATAAAAACAACTTTGGGGTGGATTACAAACTTGTAGGCTGTTTGATACTGGCTCCCAAGGATTTTTAAAGCTTCCGATTACTTTGTCACTACTTTTGAGTATATCTTGTGTGAAAGTTTTGCTATAGAACAAGTCTGGTTAGATATAATTTCTGGGTCTGGGTTTCGTCGGGTCGGAATCAGATGTGGTAACTAGGAGTGGCATACTGAAGCTTTGCTAGGGTTGGTTTGAGTGCTGCAGCTTCTGGTGGGTTGCTTGCAGTCCTTTTATATTTTCCTTTTCGGTCCAAATTGTATATCATCTCAGGTTTTAGATGTTCTTCATTGATATGTCGATATTTTGAATATGTACTTTTTTGAACTTGGATTTTTAAGAGTCTTCAAAATCTTCCAAGTCACTATTTTCCATCTTCTTCTTGGGATCCACAAATTCCCCGGTCTCCCTCTTCATCATACCGATTATGCAATACTTCCTCTTTATACGCGATAGGCCTATAACTGAGCTGAGCCAAGCTTGGATGTGTTTAGGCTCGGCAGGACTACTTTAAAGAGGAGCTCAAGCTCGATCGAGCTTTGATTAACCAAGTTCAGACTTTGGCTCGATGATACTTGATCAAAGCTCAAGCGCCTAGATAAGCTCTTTACCCTACTTTTATGTGTGTGTATATATATTTATAGTGAATTTTAGAGGAGGGAGAGATGATATATATATATATATATATATATAATCAGGGGTGGATCTAGGGATCCGTGTCAGTGGGGGCTAAAATTTTTTTTTTGGATTTTTAGGGTATAAATGACATATATTTATTTCAGTAGGGTTTAAAACAAATTTTCAGTGGGGGCTTAGTTGTAAAGAAATCTAAATTCTGTGGTACTTATGGTAAAAAAAAAAATTTCAGTGGAGGCTAAATACTAGATATCTAAAATTTTAGAGTAAAAACTATAAAAAAAAAAAATTCAGTGGGGGCCATGGCCCCCGCTAGGCGTGAATTGCCGCCAGTGTATATAATGGATTTCAGAGGAGGGAGAGATGATATAGGACACATATATAATGATGTTTGTATAGAAGAAACTGCTATAGTCATTTTGACCTTCGATATACAATATTCACAAATGAGAGTTGCCTTGGTAATTTACAGATGACAGATTTTGAGTCCTATGGCAAGTTCCCGGGTTTTGAGATTTGGGGAAGGATCTGCTTATTAGGCTTTTTTTTCATTTTTGTCGTGTTTGGATTATAAATGCATATGGGTTGGGCTGGTCTGATGGGTTGGTTTGTTGGGTTTCATTGTTAGAGATTCTTTTTATTTAATTTTTTCTTTTTTTGTTTATTCAAATGTTAAGGAATTCACACACCTACATGAACCCCAAACCTCTTCCAATTTTGGAGAGGAATGGAAATACTATTAGACCACAAGACCATTAGTTCGTTGTTAGAGATTTAAAATAGTTGGGCTTAATATGTAATTGAGTTTAGACATTATGTTCCATTAAATTAGACTTATATATTAGTAAATTTAACTTTAATACATATTAAAAAAATTTAAAATATAATAATTTAAAATAATTCCTAATATATATATTTAATTGAACTTTTAAATGAGTATTGTTCATGAATATGTTCACGAGTTTTGTTTGCGAAAATTTTCAAAGTTGAGCTTATTGTTGTTTGAATTTGGTTCATTTATGAAATGAACTTGGCATTCTAGCTTGAGATTGGTTCATTTACTAAATAATCAAACGCAAGCTAAGCTATTATCGAGCCGAACATGAGTTGCTTGTCAAGCGCTTGTTTGTTTACAGTTCTAATACATGAAGAGCTCTTGCCCTTACATCGCGGCCTGCGTCGAGTATATATATGCTTTGTCCATTCTTGGCATTTTGAATTATTATTGTTTATTCTATTTAATAATTTTTGGTATGCTTAAGTAAATTATCATTCCAATATAAAAAAGGGTAGTATCGTATCCAATTATATTGATGGGGGATAAAATATAAGTTACGCACTATATATATGTTATAGGGGTTATTTACATAATTATTATTCTTCACTTGATTTTTTTTTTCTTTTATTCTTGTTACAATTGTATAGAAATGAAGTTGCAACGCGTTGTTTAGCATTAAATATCACTGTTAATATGCGTATATGTATGAATATATATATAGAGAGAGAGATATTACAACTTTTACATTAACCACATAATCGAATTTCATACTTTCCAATTTACTTATTTAGATTTTTAAAATTAGTGATATATGAATTTTTATTTGTATTATTGTTATTATTTATCACAAGCTTAAAAGAAAAACAAGTTAAATAGATACAAAAGTAAAGTCCACATTAATAAGATTGAGAAGTCATTTAAGCCATACATTTCATTCATTGTTGCTTTAGTAACAATTAATGCAAACTTTTTAAAACAATACTTAATATCTTTAAAAATATTACAACAATACTCACTCATTGGGAGGGCGATTGTCATAACTCCTTTGACAATTCCCTATCCCTATGATATAATTTGGATAGAGAGTGCGACATAACTAAGGCTCTATTTCGAATGCGTCCTTTTTTTTCTTTTTTTTGGTAGTGTAGAACTTTACGAATCAAAAATACATTTGGCAAACTCTACTTTTCTTTTAACATTAAAAAATACTTTAAAAAATATACAAATTTTGCAAGAAAAAAGGTAAATATATTTTATTTTTGCAGTGGCACTCAATATATATAACAAAAATTTCAAAGCATAAAAATATAAAAACGAACCAAACGGGCCTTTCTTGATAGTTCCCTTCACTGATCATTTTGGAATCTCCATAATTGTTGAGCAACTCTATGTTTTTTTTGCAACATGAGTGTTTCTGTCATGAAAGTTGGCTTAAGGTTAGTCTTGAAGCAAGATCTCACACTAATGTGTTTCCCTTTATCATCTCTCAAGATGAAACCTCCACCACATTGACTTTAAGAATTATGAAAAGAACCATCAAAGTACAATTTGAGAAAGTCATGGATTGCAGCTGTCGATTTCACAATACTTGATTTATTCACTAATCTGTTCTAGTTGTATGAAAATAAAAGTGTTTAAAATGAATAAATAATACGATCTAGTTTTACCTCACAGTCTCAAGTACATGAGTAGTATATAATAATTGGGCAGATAGAGTATCGAACCACAGAGATCAGAGTCATATTTCAAATAATTGTAGAGCAGAAAATTGAACTATTTTATAAATGGAGTTTGATTGGTTGTTTTATAAACTAATGAACATAAAATAAAAGAATATAAATTTTGTATTGAAACTCAAGATAAACAAGTTTAGGGTTTTAATCCAACTTCACCACTAGCCTCATAATATAACATTTTAATCTTATTATTGCAAGAGGGCGGTACAACTTATATGAATCAGATTAGTAACGATACAAGCAATTGTCTAATCCCCAAAAAGATGCAATCAAGTTTTAATTTACTATCATTCATATTTGATTGGTCAAAACCGTTGTATGCGTACACCTAAGAACTTATCATGTCGTTCAAATACCATTATGTAAACATCATTATTTAAACCTTGGATTTCTTGTCCTTAGTAAAAATATGGTAGTTTAAGATAAATCATTGATTCAGTCTTAGCTTAAGTAAAGAATTAATAAATAAATATTGTTTAGTTTATTTGTTCGATATGTCACTACATAATCATCATATAAGTGTCCTTCAACTTCCTCTCATTGCATTAAAATCAAAATAAAAGTTTACATTACTCGACTAAGGTTTCGTTGGAAATCCTAGATACCGACTAGCCGCTCATGGAGGGAGGAGACTGCATCGCTGATGAAGCCACCATCTTCACAATTGGATAGTTGATTCTTAAATTCTTGAGGAGAGCTTTTCCCTTGAAAGAGACTTTTTGTATGAACAATGATATAATATATTTTTGATCCAAAGGATCGTGGATATCTTCTCTTCATGACATCTTCATGTATTTATAAACAAAAATTGGTGTAAATAATGCATGTCTTTGTGTGCACTCCAAGGACTCTTGATGTGAGGACAAGGCTATGAATAGACCAATCTGCCCTCCGATATGCTTGATAACAAAGTCAGAAAATAGCATAATATTTGTGCACATTTCCCAATGCCAGCGTCTACCGATCGATTAGGAGAGTCCACCAATTGATCGGTGGCTCCAGAAATTTAATATTTATTTATTCTGCGATTTGTGCTTTAGCCGTTTGTACCTTGCTTCATATTGAGTGCATTTGTTCTCCAAGTGTTGTTCCGGATCAAACATAATTACTAAAAATTCGAAATTAATTCAGATTTGCATTAAGACCCCTAAAATACGTTTAAATACGCAACTCAAATAAAAATATCTCATTAATAAAATAGAAAGATTAACAAAAGGTCTATTAACGTCCAAAATACCAAATATTCTGTTTCATCATTCACTTGATAATTATTGAACATCTTCAAGTCAATAGCATCAAACTCCCAAAATTCATTGAGTTTGTCAAAGCTTTTGGCAAACTATTTGGATTTTCCACAACTGAAAAGCTCCATCATTTATGTTCTTCCAAGTCTGCAACCAAATGAGATGACTTTCTGACTTTAGCCACCTTTCAGATAGATCAACCATTTATGTTTTGATTAAAAATCAATGTTATCCTCAATATTAAAAAGATAGGGGTGGCATGCCTCTATCGCTACTGTCCATACTACGAGACTTGATAACACATATCTTTCAAAAAATCATACATATGATTTTGAGATATTTTAGAAATGAAACATTTTCATGACCACTTTACCACAAATAAAAATCAAAAATATTAAATCTTGTTGTAAATGATTTTTCAAACTTTTTTTCCAACAGGGATGATTTTTTTTTTATCAATGTTGCTAGTGGCAGAGTGATATGAGGTGGTTGACAAATTAATTTTCTTATTCATTGAAATTCTAATTGATATAATGGTATTACATATATTCTCTTTAATCAGTACATAAGTTGTTCAAACTTATTGGATCAATAAAATATTAATGTTATATTTGGTTGGAGGGGTTGGATTGAGGAGAGAGGGATAAGGGGGCATAATATAATTATTTCTTATTTAGTTGGAGGGAAAGGGAAATTGGAAGGATACAAGAAGGCTGTTTGTTTACTGGTTATGATCCTATTTTTTTATTCTGGTCATGATTTTTTAGATCAAACCATGTTTGTTTTGCATTGGTCTCAAAAAATATAACCAGACCAAATTGAACCAAAATAACATTTTTTAGGACCACAATTTTTGGTGGTTCTATTTGGTCTGGTCACAAATTCTATCCAAAATTTAACCAAAATGTCCTCCAATAATTGAACCACATCCAACCAATATCTAAACCAAAACACAAAAATAAAAAAATAAAATAAATGATTAATATATAATAAATAAAATGAATTAAATCATACATAAAAATAAAAATAAAAATAATAAATTAATAAAAAAAAAAGAAAAAAGAAAATATATTTATGAATAAAATAATAATAAAAATAATAAATTAATAAAAATAAATGAATAAATAAAAATAAAAATCAAATCAAAATTATTTATGAATAAAATAATAATATAAATGATAAATTCAATAAAATATATTTAAAAATTAATATAAATGAATGAATAATAAAATATATTTATAATAAATATATATAATAATAAATAATAATATAAATAATTAATTAATTAAACGAATAAATAAATAATAATAAATGATAAATTAATAATATAAATAATAAAATAAAAATAATTAATAATAAACAAAATGAATTAAATAATACATAAGAAACAATACATAAATAAATAATAACCAAAATGAATTAAATAATTCAAAAATAATAATAATAAATTATTAAATATAATAATAATAATAAATATATAAATAATAAATGAATAAAATATATTTATAAATTAATTAAAATAAAAAAATAAATAATAAATTAAATGAATTATATTTATAAAAAAATGAATAATAAACAAAATGAAATAAATAATACATAATAATAATTAATGAATTAAATAATAAACATAATAAATAATAAATTAATAAAATATATTTAGAGATAAATAAATATAAATGAATAAATAGTAATAAATAATAAACAAAAAGAATTAAATAATATATCAAAATAAGAATAAATAATTAAACAATAAGAAAATTGAATTAAATAATACATAAAAATAATAATAAATAAATAAATAATAAGAAAAATGAATTAAATAATACATAAAAATAATAATAAATGAATAAAAATAATAATAAAAAATAATTGAATGAATAAATAATAAATGAATAAAATATATTTATAAATTAATTAAAATAAACGAATAAATTATAATATAAATAATAAATTAAATGAATTATATTTATAAAAAAATGAATAATAAATAAAATGAATTAAATAATACATAATAATAATTAATAAATTAAATGAATTAAATAATAAACAAACTAAATGAAATAAAATGAATTAAATAATACATAATAATAATTAATAAATTAAATGAATTAAATAATACATAATAATAATTAATTAATTAAAGTAATTAAATAATAAACAAACTAAATCAAATCAAATGAATTAAATAATACATAAAAATAATAATAAATAAATAGAATAATAAATAATGAATTAATAAAATATATTAATAAGCAAATAAAAATAAATGAATATATAATAAAAAATAATAATAAAATGAATTAAATAATATATAAAAATAATAATAAATAAATATATATTATAATAAATAATAAATAAATAGTAAATGGTAAATAATAATTGTTTTTAAAAGCCAAAATATTAGAGTACATTATTTACATGTTATCGACAGTTGAAGTTGTTATGTAATATTAGTGTAACTTGTGAAATTTGTGTTTTCGTAATTTTTGTATAATAAAAAATGTGGCCTGTATAAACATATTTGTTGTTATATTTGATAATTGGAGTGCAATAATCATACTCTAAGAAATTTTTACAAAACCAATATAACATTATTATGTAAGAAATACATAATAAAAATCAATCAAAAAGACTTTAACAAATGTTTACAAATTAAATGTTTGAGTTTTAAGGTTATTACATCATATAAAGTATATTCAATATTTTCACAGTTTACTATAAATTTAAGACCAGACCAGTATGGTCTGGTTCAAAGAAGTTTGGAATCAAACAATTTGTCAAACATGGTCTGGTTCTAGTTTCCTTAGACCAAGACCATTAGACCAGATCGCTTACCAAACAAAATTTCAGAACATCACCCAGACCGATTACCAAACGGGGCCGAAAGGATGAATCACCCCACCCTCATTCAAAATTTTCAATCCATTGGAATTAGGGCCCAAGAGGAGAGAGAAAATAACTAGTTTTTCTCAAATTATAGCAATTGATATTTTTAACCTTCGTAAATTGCTTATAAAGTATATTATACACAGGGCGCGAAGCCAGTAAGGAACCGAGGGGGCCATGACCCCTGCCCAAATATTTTCAAAAAAAAATTTAGCCTAAATGTTTTCATATATTATAGATATAGTTATAAAAATTGCATATGGCCCCTGCCCATTTTTTATAAAATTCCTTAGATAGCCTAGAAAAACATAAATTTTATCAATAAATTTCTAAAAATTTGCATTTCCCTCCCCCAATTTTTTTAAAAAAATTCTTTGATAACCCAAAAAAAAATATAAATTATTAATAAAGTTATAGAAAATTGCATTGCCCCCCCCCCAAGGCAAATTTCCTGGCTCCGCTCCTGATTATACATGTTTAGGGCATATTTGTAAAATTATTATAAAAATTAAGAATCCCTTTCAGTCAACTAAACAAGAAGACTAAGTTCAACATTTTGGTCCATTCTATTCAACCAAACACAATATAAAAGAAACTCAATATCTTCCTTAAGGATGCCTCATCCATCCCTCCCACTTTCCCTTCCATCCACTTTTTTATCCCTCCAACCAAATGGATTACAAGGGTGTGTTTGGCAACACCGTATTGAAACTTTGAGATTGGAGTTGGAAGCTTCAATTCCAAATCCTGTTTATAAAATATTGTGGATTTGAGATTGCATTAGAATTCCAAACATTCCAATTCCACGATTTGATTTCAAATACCAAATCTTTTCAAATTATCAACCCAACAGATAATCTCTCTAACAATTAGCTTTTCACAAACAACCATACATATTTATATATATATACACACACATATATATTCCCCGCAAATCTATACTATCATAAAAGTACAAGTCTGTTGAAACATTTTTGCACATAATTGTTTAGATATTTTAAATGTATACTGCTATAAAAGTATAAGGCCCTTGGAATATTTTTATACATTGATTAAATATTTTAAATTAAAAAATATATGATTATTTATTTATTTTCACATTTACTCCTATATTAATCAAGCTATTTAAGGGCTACAAATTTCTTTTGAGCTTCCTACTAAATGTAGTTATTATCTCTTTCTCTAATCTATATCATTATTAAAAGTGCTAAGAATTTCAATGTGTCGGTATTTATACTTTAAATTTTATAGCTTATTTGTTTTAATTTGTAAAATGTATTTTAAATTCAAATCCAAATCTCATTACAATCCAGTGGTAATTTTATTACATGTCAATAATAGTAAAAAACACTCTAGTTTTAAATTTTATGTGCACATCTATTTAAATTTTTGACAAAAATATGTATATGATATGATAAAAAAACAGAAAAAAGAAGAAGAAGAAGAAGAAGAAGGAGGAGAAGAAGAAGAATGGAATCTAGAGATAAAAAAATTAGAGGGGGAAGAGAGTGGAAAGTTAATTTTTTAGGTATAATCCTAACTTTGTTTAAAAAATTTATCATTATTAGCTTTAAATAGAGATTTTAAAATTATATTTGTTATTTAATATTTTTATGTTGGATAGGTGTAGATGCAGAAAAATACACAATAATAATTAGGTTAAAAATTGGATCCTCATTCAATCTTTGGCCACGTATTTATACATAATTTTGGTAAATGGGTCAAGCCCATTTACCCAAGTTTATCAATTCATTAAATCATGGAATTTGATAAACTCAATTCTTTTTTGGACTATTTTTTTCATAAGTAGGACAACTCTCTGACTTATGGATCACTCATCTTCTAGAGATTTCTATGGACCCATTTATTTCTTTGGCCCATCCATCTTCGGCCCATCAGTCTTCAACCCATCAGTCATCGGTCCATCAGTCGTGTGGCCCATCCTAGTTGGGCCATGTATTTATTTTGACTATTACACAGGCCCCTGAGGTCATGGGCTTATTGGTTAATTCATAGCCCATGATCGAATTTAAGTATATGCATATATACATATATATTTTATAGAAAATGATGGGGATGAGTTGACATCTCATCATTAGGTATTTAATGGTATTTCAAAATACAAGGCCATTACTCCCTCAATCTTCGCACCATGACGGCTCTTCGTGGGTTGTGTAACCTTTGGGTTTCGTGCATCCTTTGGCATGCCTTTATATTTCTATAAAAACCCGCCTCAATCTATTTCATTTCTCCATTATCCTTATTTGCAACTTCTTGCTCCTGCATATCTCTCCCAATTTCTGCTCCTGGAACTCATTTTTACTTTACTTTTTCACTTTCTTCCATCAGTCAATTAAGGTCCATGATCAGAACCGAAGTCTGCTTCTACCCGAAGCCTTTCCTGCCTCTTCGCTATCATTTGAGTAAATCGGATGATCTTTTCTTCTTCTTTTTTTCCTTTAATTTTCACCTTTGCCGCCCTTCTGTCTCTTCTACCTTTCTTGTCACTATGTCTGACAACGACGACACCCGATCAGTAGATGAGGTCGTTCTGTCCTCTACTACTGGCACTGATCCTACCAGTAGTGACAACCCCCAGTCTACCCGTCAGGGGGCCCCAAGAACAGCTCCCTAAAACACTGATCTTCCAAGTTCGTCAACGAATCCGGGAACACCCATTTCAAGGGGTCCCAATGAATATGTGGATCCCAAGTCCTCTAAACCATTCATAGTGGCCCCACTTAAGAAAGTCCTTCCCGAAGTAGATGTTAAACACCTTCGGGCAGAGACCCATGTACCTAGGGATGTAGATGTGGACCCTTACCCAGGCTACTTAGACTTTACCAAGAGTCAGGGACTCCAGCCTGGTAGCATTCTGCTGTCGGCAGTTCACCTTAAGGTTTTAAGGTTCCCCCTTCACCCTTTCTTCCATTACGTTTTCTTTATGTTAGGTTTACACCTCCTCCAACTTAACCCAAACAGCCTTAGGATTCTGTCCATACTCCTATTATACAATAAGGATTTGGACCTTAACCTAGGTTTAGCAGACTTACTTCTTTGTTACTTTTTCCAGAATGCTAGAGAAAGTAAGGGTAGATACAACCTCTTCCCCTTCGATGGTCGGAGTATATGCTCTGGTAGCGAAAAGTCTGATAAAGGGTGGAAAGAGAGAATGGTAGTTGTGAGCGGTAACTGGTCTTACCCTTTTTCTCGTACATTCCCGATCCCTAATACGTTCGGTGCCATTCGCTTACCTGTCTATCGTCCCCTCCATAAGGCCTATTATCTTTGTGGGTTCTGTGATCTACATCGGGGGGAATATGTATATAGGTTTTTAGGCTATGAGGATAGAGAAATCCCCTTGTCCCTTATAATAGGACGTGTAGCCCTCCTGAAAACCAAGATCTGGGACAATGTCCAGTCTGCTACAGATCTTCTGACTTCGGCAAGCCTGGAGTCCATTTCTAACTTGGGCGCTGCTGTTGACAGGATGGACATCCCCAAAAAACCCCTTTCTGCTAGACGCCCTCAAGTTCCTAAAGGGGTCAATGGTTGACGTTGTGCCGCTTTCAATAGCACCTCTAAGGCCTTTAGTACCCCCGCCAACCCAGAGTCCGGTAGCTCCGCCTCCTCCTGCAAATCCTCCAGTGACAAGGACCCGATCCGATACGGGCGGTGGAGCGGCCAATAAGAGGCCCAGGACTCAAGCTACTGATGCCTCTATGAGCAACACCCCCTAGGCTCAAGGCCCCCCCCCCCCCCCCCCCCCCCCCGCGTACTTCTATTCCCTAGGAGCCAAAGTTCCTTTTACCCGATGGGACTCCGGTCTGTGCTGATCAGCTCACCATCACCCAGCCAGAAGCTCTTTGGGTTATGGTGAAAGGGATTTGGACTCCAGCTGACAGGGTTGCTCAGTCCAAAATCTCTAGGACTGATCTTCTGAAGAAGACTTTCACAATGGTCATGGAGGTATATACTTGTTCTTCCTTTTGTAACTTGGTCCATTATTATTACTACTTTATGCACTAACATGTCTTTTTTGTGTAGCTTCTTTATGGGATCCAAGCCTACAACAATGTTCTAGAGTCTGATGTCAAAGAAATGGCCAATATGAAGGCCCAGATCAAGCAAAACAACGAGCATCGGGTCGCTCTGATCAAAGAAGCAGATAGTCTTCGTCAGAGCGTCTCAGAGCAGAAAAACCTTCTAGAGACCGGTGAGGCGGAAAAGAGGGCTCTGACTGCCGAAAAGCTAGCTTTGGCTGCTGAGCTTGAAGAAGTGAAGGCAACCTACCAGAAGATGGCTGCTGAAAAAGTGGAGTCAGATAATCTTCTAACTCTTGAGCGGTCCAAGGTAGAAGTGTACCGCTTGGGGAGTCTGGATATGCACAGCCGGTACACCACCATCTGTGATATCCGAACAGTCAAAGCGTGGCGAGAAAGGCACGAAATGGAGCATATCCCTTGGGCAGACCGGGAGTTCAAAACTGCTGAGGAATTTGATGCCTTCATGGGAGTGTCCCTTCCTTACGAAACCCCTCCTGCTTCTGAAAATGAGAAGCCGTTCGTTGCCATTTTGAAAGGAGAAGACTATCATCCTCCCGAATAGAATAAGTTTCTTTCAAGTTTATTTGTACTTACCCCTTTCAGAAGGGTGTTTTTTGTAATTTCTTTCCTTTATTTAATGAAAAAGAATTTTTCCCATCTCAATGTTTATTTTGTTTTTCCTGCAATGTTTAGTCTTTCGGGCATATGGCCCCTGGTACTTGTTTATTGTCTTCTGGCTAGCTCATATTTCATGTTTGAACTTCAGTACTTTTTGAAAATTTTAATTTAATAATGGAGCCTTTGAGCATATGACCCTTGAGCTTTGCCTTTGTCCTCTGGTTAGTTCAAATCAGGTTTGAACTCAACACTTAGGAAAATTTCAAAATGGAGCATTCGGGCATATGGCCCCTAGGGTTTGTTTTTGTTATCTGGTTAGTTCAAATCAAGTTTGAACTCAACACTTACGAAAATTTTGATTTCAAAATGGAGCCTTCGGGCACACGACCCCTAAGACTTGTTTTTGTCGTCTGGTTAGTTCAAATCAGGTTTGAACTCAATACTTAGGAATATTTTGATTTCAAAAGGGGCCTTCGGGCGTATGGCCCCTAAGGCTTATTTTTATCCTCTAGTTAGTTCAAATCAGGTTTGAACTCAACACTTCGGAATATTTTAATTTCAAAATGGAGCCTTCAGGCACACAGCCCCTGAGGCTTGTTTCTGTCCTCTGGTTAGTTCAAATAGGGTTTGAACTCAACACTTAGGAAGATTTTGATTCAAACACTCACATAAAATAGAATGTATTTTTATTGAAATGAATTTGAGAATCATGAAGTAGAGGTGCCGAACATCGGGAACAGATGCTTTATTATAATAAGAAGAAGGTGTCATAAGAGAGACACAGCTTTACTGCTTTAACAAGAAAAAGAAACTACCTAAGGATAATACCTCTTCAGCCGATAAGCATTTTGAAAGTTGCGCTCGATGCGACCTGTCTCATTCTTCCGAACCCGATAAGCTCCGCGTCCAATGACCTTAATAATTATGTATGGTCCTTCATATGTCTCTCGTAATTTTCCTACAATCCCAATCTTTCTTCTGAGTACCATATCGCCTACCTGGAATTCTCATCTCTTGACTTTCTGATTGAACCGTGCCCTGACTTGTTACTGATAGGCAGCCAGCCTTATCCTGGCAACTTCCCTTCTTTCCTCTAGTAGGTCCAAATCATGAGCTAAGTGATGATTATTTGGACACTCCTCCCAGGCTTGACTTCTTAAAGTAGGCACTCTCAACTCGGTCGGGATAACGGCTTCGGCCCCATAAGCCATGGCGAAAGGGGTCTCTCCCGTTGGTTGCCTTGGAGTAGTCCGATAGGACCATAACACCTCGGGCAACTTTTCCAACCAGGATCCTTTTGCCTCCTCAAGCTTTTTCCTGAGTGTATCAAAAATTGTTCTGTTTGTTCTTTCAGCCTGCCCATTTCTCTGGGGATAGCCAACAGAAGAAGTGTTCTGATTGATCCCATGTTTTGCCAGGAACCCTTTTACCTTCCTGCTGTCCAAATTGGTGCCATTATCCATCATTATAGTTTGGGGTAGACCGAATCTACAAATGATGTGGCTCTAGATGAATTTTATAACATGGCTACTTTTGATGGTGGAGTATGCCTCGGCTTCCACCCACTTGGTAAAGTAGTCTGTAGCCAAAAGAACATGAGTGGTAGATCGTATAGCTTGCGGGAGAGGACCCACAATATCCATACCCCATCGGGCAAATGGGTGAGGGATAATTATTGGGTTCAGTAACTCCGGGGGTGGATGAATGACATCTTCATGAAATTGGCACTTTTTGCAGTGTTGGGTGTAGACCTCAGCGTCTCTTGACAGATAGGGGCAGAAGTATCCCTGGGTGAGAACTTTATGGGCTAAATACCTCCCTCCGGAATGATTGCCACATGATCCTGCATGAATTTATTCCATGACCGCAGAGGCTTCGGAGGGCGTGAGACATCTCAAATATGGTCCAAAGAAAGACTTGCGGTATAGTTAGCCGTTGTACAGAGCATACCTAGCTGCCTTCATTCTTATCTTCCGGGCCTCAGGTTTCGACTCAGGTAATGCACCGGTTCTTAAATAATTTGTTATAGGGCCCATCTAGCTTGGCTCCCATGGAATGATCGATCATCATGTCTTCGGGGGGCTCCAAGCTCGATCGGAGAATGAATTATATATGTACAGTTCGAGTCATACTTTCCCCTGCTGCAGAGGCCTGGTTAGCCAAATGATCTACTATGACATTATCCCCTCTGGAGATTTGTTCAAAAGTCAACTGTTGAATTCCTCGGCCTCTTTCAGCACCAAATTCCTATACGCTTCCATTTTAGCCTCTCGGGTTTCATATTCCCCATTCAACTTCCGTACTACCAACTGAGAATCACTCCGCATCTCTGCCTTCTGCACCTGAAGGCTTCGGGCCAACCGAATCCCTACTAAAAGGGCCTCATACTCGGCTTCGTTGTTGGAGGCAGGAAAATCCAATCGAACGGACTGTTGGATTTTAGTACCATTTGGTGTTACGAGCTCTACACCGATCCCTGCTCCATTGATATTTGATGATCCGTACACGAACACCACCCATAAGCCAGGCTCACTTTCTTCAAAGGAATCTGTAGTTTTTGTTTCCAATAGGAAGTCAGCTACTGCTTATCCTTTGATGGCAATTTGGGGGACATAGGTTATGTTAAAAATCCCTAGTTCTATTGCCCATTTGGATACTCTCCTCGATAACTCAGGTTTCACCATTATGGATCTGATCGGGGTTGCAGTTGGCACTACGATCGGATGTGCTTCAAAATAATGCCGAAGACGTCGCTTAACATTAATCAGTGATAGTACCAGCTTCTCCTGCTTCGAATAATGGGTTTCCGCATTAGTAAGGGCTTTACTGGTGTAGAAGACTGGTATCTAGTACCCCTTGCCTTCCTTGACCAGAGCGGCGCTGGTAGATGTCGCAGATATGGCTAGATACAGGTGTAACGGCTCATCGGCTTTTGGGGTTGCCAGTATATGAGGCTTTGCCATGTAGCTTTTGAGTTTTTTCAGGGCTTCTGATTGCTCCGACCCCCAGACTTCTCCTTTTGGCGCCTTATAGCTTGAAAGAACGGCATGTATCGATTAGTTAAGCGAGAGATAAAACGGCTGAGGGCTACTACTCTTCCAGTTAACACCTGAATCTCCTTCTGGGACCTTGGCTCTACTGACTCCACGAGAGCTTTGACTTGTGCTGAACTAGCTTGTATTCCCGTCCGATCAACTATGTGTCCCAAGAACTGGCCCGAAGCCACTCCGAAGGAACATTTGGATGGGTTGAGCTTCATCTTGTACTTTCTGAGGGTGTCAAACACCTGCTGCAGGTCAGCTAGGTGGTCGCTTTTTACCTTGCTTTTGACCACCGTGTCATCAATGTATGCTTCTATGGTAGATCCCATCATGCCCTGAAAAACTTTATTTACCAACCTCTGAAAGGTTGCCCCTGTATTTTTTAGTCTGAAAGGCATGACTGTGTAACAATATGTACCTGACTCAGTGATGAATGCAGTCTTTTCCTCGTTATCTGGGTTCATTCGTATCTGGTTATACCTAGAGTGTAATGACCGGGTTTATTTAAATAATTTCTTTTTCTTTGGTTATAAATATTTTTTTTTATCTTGTGCATTATGTGGCATTGCATGTGTTTTTGTGCATTAAGGATTGTATGATTTGAATTTTTGGGTTCATTCCTATGTTTTGTAAAATTTTCATTTTTGTCGTTGATCGGGTAGTTTCGATATTTTAATTAAATGTGGGGGTTACTTTTGAGTTTGATAAAGATGAGGGTAACTTTTGCAATATATTCATTATGTGTAAATGTGTGACCGAATTCCACATGTTTATTTTTATTTTTATCTTCAACTTTCCAAAAGCATATTCTTCCATCATTTAAAGGTGCAATCATACATCTATTATATTGACACCACTTTATGACATTATTGATGAAAGTTTTCAGCCATTATATTGATGTGTTGAGGTTAGCTTTTGCATATTCTCAACAATCAAGCAAAACCATTTTTTCCATCATTCTCTATTTTTCTCCTATCTTCTTCTCTCTACATTTTGGGCATCTTAGAGTGGGGATTCAATTTTGTACTCAACTAGGAAGTTGTTCTAAGTGTTCCGATCTTCGGTTTAATACCAATTACGGTATGTGATCTATATTATTTAATTTGATTTGATTTTTCAAAAATTCCAGATTGCTAGTTTACATGTTTAGTGAAAATCAAGGCTTTAGATCTCTAATTTATAATATATGTACGGATCAAAATTAGTTTATGAAAATTTTACAGATCATATATAGGTATGTGATTATATGTTCGTGAAAATTTCAGAATTTATAGATAAGTAGAGAGTTAATTAAAAATCTAGGAATAACATGTTATTCGGATATTGTTGTTGCTACAGACCGTTTGTTTTTACTCAGTTTAAGCAATTTATAGACCATGTTAAATTATTTATAAATTTTTGAAACTTTTACAGTATGCTTTTGTATATGTCTATTATCATATCTCAAAATTTAAGATCATTTAGATAAATATGTAATTTTCTAAAAATCATGGAAGTAGGTTGTCCAGTGATATTTTACTGCTTGTTGATCCGATTTCGGTTTCGGTTTAGCCAATTGTTTCATATGGTTTCGTATTCTTATAAATCTTGAAAATTTTATTATAATATTTTGTATATGTCTAGGACATATTTATTAAAGATCAATAATTTTAAGTTAATTTATACTGGTAATAAAAATTGTTGAGTAGTAACTGTTCAGTTTCAATCATAGTTTAAAATCGGAACTTGTATTACCAATTTGAGCTATCTATAATTCTAATTTTGTACTTATAATTTTATCACCTGATCTTGAGTTTATATGATGTAAATTTGGAGATTTTGGTAGTCATATAATTCATGGATAGGTTTGTAAAAATCTTGGAGTAAAGGGTGTTCAGTTTTCGGAACTGTTAGGAAAGCTGTCTTTTATAATTATTTTGGACCACTGTCCTTTGATTAAAGCTTATGAAACTTTTACAGTAGATCTACGTAGAAGTTTGGAGTGTATCCTGTAAATTTCATATTTTTATCAAACCTGTAGATTTTTCTTAAAATCATAGATTACATGTTGTCCGTTTTACGGTAGTATTCGAAACCGAACTTTTCGATTCTTAATTAAGTAGCTAAATTTTGTCTATTAATTCTGAATATTTTTGAGTAGATATTTATATATATCAGAATATTTATTTGAAAATATTATTATAAAAATAATTATGGTTATGTATATAAAAATTATTCAATATGTGTTAATTGGTTTCGGGCATAACATGGTACAAATGAAGGCGTGAAGGGAGAACCGTCCGTTTATTCATTCTCTACACAACCATATTGTTTTGATTGTTGGTATTTTACTAGATATTTTATCAAGTTGAGGTAGGGATTTATTGGGGTATCGTGTGAGTTTAAGAATATTCATTTATGCATTTTAATGTTTATATATAGATTCGTCATCATATTGTGCTATTTTTTTACATGAGTTGTGAAATTGTATTAATGTGTTTAAATGCATTGATTCATGCCACGATAGAATTTTATTAGGTGGATCATGGAGTGCGGATATATTTATTACTTATGTGCGCATGTGAATGACATTTATGAATTGTGAATTGTGAATGGTGGATTGGTTGTTGATTTTGGGAAATGGTCGTGTGGTGTGAGCAATGGGGGGACGAAGGAGCTCCCGGGGTGCAAGTTCTCGAATTATCGCGCGATTGGTTGACGTCACCGTAGGGTTAGTAGCCCCAAGACGGCTAGGAAGATGAACAGGTAGTTCATGTCCTAGGGTTTGTTTCACGACATAATTTTCCCATTTGATGATTTTGAATTTGATGTTATCTCTGTTGTGATAGTTGGATTTGAGTTCGTATTGAGAGTATTGGTTTTAATTTCGTGATTATAGAACTTTTAAATTATCTTGATGATATTATTTAAATTGTTCTACATGAGTTTATATTGTGATTCCTTATGCATTTATATCATGACATTGGACTAGGGTAGAGACTTGACCCTATACGTATTCATTAATTTACATACTTGCGGAATCTTACGCTTCATGATTTTTCTCTACTGGGCCGTTTGTGCTCACCCCTTATCATTTTTCAGGAAAAGAACCGTTGGTGGATGATGCATGAGCTATTGGAAATTTGTGGAATTTGAACTTATAATAATTACATCTTTATGTAATAATAAAGATGGAGTGCTTATTATGATTTGTACTTGTTTGGCTTTGGACTAGTGTGTTAGTGTTGTAATTTGATTTGATTTCGGGATTTGGGTGTGATTTTATTATTTCTATTTCGCTTCCGCGCTAGTGAATTATAAACAATGTCGGTTGACCAGTTTGACCATTTGATATTTTTATGAATTTTAATTAAATTTAAGTCATTATCCGGGTTTTCGGATTCGGGGCATGACATAGAGTATGCATCCAGAAAACTCAGGCGCTCGAATACTGCAGTGGCATCTACCATCTGATCAATTTTTGGTAAAGGGAAACAGTCCTTCGGGCATGCTCTGTTTAGGTCGGTGAAGTCCACGCACACCCTCCATTTACCGTTCTTCTTCTGAACCACAACAATGTTCGCCAGCCATGAAAGATATTGTACCTCCTTAATGAAGCCTGCTTGGAGAAGTCAATCAACCTCTTCGGCTATGATCTGGTTTCGGTGAGCTCCCATCCGCCTTTATTTTTGTCTGACAAGTTTTACACCGGGATTCACGTTGAGGGAATGCTGGGCTACTGATGGATCAATGCCAGTCATATCCATATGGCCCCAGGAAAATACGTCAGCGTTGGATTGTAGGAGAGCCTCCATATCTTCCCTTTCTTGTGCACTGAGGCCAAAACCAATATAAGTCAACCTTTTAAGGTGATCGGGGTAGATCTGAACTTCAAGCAAAAGTTCAGCTGCTATTGATGACCCCGCACCCTCTTCCTGTAATTGTTATTGGTCATCGGGTACCGCTTTGGGTTGTGATTCTCATTCAGGTTCAGCCCTCTTCCTCAGACCTTTTATGGTGACAACGTAATATTCCTTGGCTGCTACTTAATCGCCCCTGATGTCAATCACATCAACTCCGTTTGGGTCGATGCACCGCATAACTTGATGCATGGTTGAAGGGACTCCGTGCATCCGATGGATCCAACCCCTTCCCATAAGGAGATTATAGGAAGGTTTGACATCCACCACTACGAAAGTTTCTCTGAGTGTACGCCTTACTGCTGTCACTAGTAGTTTGATCTTTCCCACTGGTTCTACTCTTCTGCCATCAAATCCGGCTATCGGGCTTCTGGAAGGGACTATCTCCTGAGGATTGATCTCTAACTTCTCAAAGGCCCACTTGGTGATAATGTTGGCACTGCTCCCTGGGTCAACCATCACCCTCTTGATTAAGCAACTTGAGACCATGAGGGAGATAACCAAGGGGTCGTCATGTGGTGTCTGAATGCTCCGTATATCCGCAGAAGTGAAAGTTATCTGTGCGTCCTCTTTCGGGCTTTGAAACTCGCTGACTTCCCCAACCCTTCGCAGCTTCTGTGCTTGACGCATCTGGGATCTACGTGTTTCCTCTAATTCTGATCGACTCTATCCTCCATAAACCATGTGAATGACTCTCACGGACTGTCCTATAGCCCCCTTGGCGGTCGCATGTGGCACTTGGTCTGATCGGGTGCCCTTTTTGGCAAAGTACTCGGTCAACTCTCCTTTTGCTATCATGGCTTCCACTTGCCTCCTAAGGCTTCTGCACTCATTGGTGTGATACCCGTACTCACCGTGGAAGGCACAGTGTCTTGACATGTCCCTTTGGTCCATTGGTTGTCTAATGGGTGGTGGTGATCTGAAGATTCCTTTACCCTTGGTCTCTTGATACAGCTTGGCCAGGGTAACTTTCAACGGGGTGACCTTGTCTTCAAACCTCTGGCATTTCTCTAGGACTGGGGAGGGGGCAGGAGGAGCGCTCGCTCGCTTCCGATCTGGTGCCCGATCCTTTACCTTGGAAGGTTCGGTTGTCCTTGCCTCCATGCTGGCAAAGGCTATCCTTCTTTGGCGTATGGCCAACTCCTCTTCTATTCGGAGATGCCCTTATGCTCTGGAATTGAGTTCTCCGATGTCTGTTGGTGTCCTCTTGACCAAGGACTGATGGAACTTGGTTCCAGGGATCAGGGCCATTCTGAAGGCCTCGACCGCTGAATGCTGGTCGCAATTATCAATTGAGGACATCTCAACATTGAATCGCGAGACAAAGCTTTTTTGGGATTCGCCTTTTTCCTGGATCATGGTGAATAGACTGGAGATGGTCTTTTTTTGTTTTTTATTACCGAAGTACTAGGCAATGAATAATTCACAGAGTCTGAGCCAGCTTCCAATGGATCGAGGTGGTTCCTTTCTGAACCAGAGCAGGGCTGCTTCGGTCAGGCTTGTGGGGAAGACTTTGCAGAGTAAGGCTTCATTTTCGTTGTAAACATTCATCTTGGTATGAACGTGATAGATGTGCTCCGTTGGATCTTTTGTGCCATCAAACAGGGTGAACTTCGGTAGTCTGAACCTCTCCGGGTAGGGCACATTGGTGATCATCATGGTGAATGGAGTCTGCACGGCGTTGATGGATGCCTCGGAGGCCAGATCGATAGGGGTCTGTACCTTCAGATCCTTAAGCACTTCCCTCTGGAATCTGGACATGACTTCCTCCAATTTCTTCATTGTCAGAATCTCTTCGGGATTGCTCCCCCTGAGCACCTGTAGGGATGACTCCGCCTGCTCTTCCCAATCGACGTTGGTCTTTGCGTGGTGGTTGTCCTTCTCTGACTGATGTCCTATGGACCGCTCCTGCTGGTTGGACTGCTCGTTGTTCTGGATTTCTTGAGGGTTCTGAAGTAGGGCCAGTTTTGCCACCAATTCAGCGTTCTGCCTCTCCAATTCAACGGTCCTTTCCTCAAGGGGCCGCTTAATCGGATCCTCAGCTTGCTAGCCTCCGTTCGGAGGTAACTCAGTTTGTTGTGAATGGGTGATCACCGCTATTGATGGTATGAATCTTAGCTTTTTCGTAGAGAATGGGAAGCTTATTGAAAAATATCTCAATAATATTGTTTCCCACAGACGGCGCCAATTGTGTAGATGCAGAAAAATACACAATAATAATTGGGTTAAAAATTGGATCCTCATTCAATCTTTGGCCACGTATTTATACATAATTTTGGTAAATGGGTCAAGCCCATTTACCCAAGTTTATCAATCCCTTAAATCATGGGATTTGATAAACTCAATTCTTTTTTGGACTCTTTTTTCCATAAGCAGGACAACTCCCTGACTTATGGATCACTCATCTTCTAGAGAATTCTATGGACCCATTTATTTCTTCGGCCCATCCATCTTCGGCCCATCAGTCTTCAGCCCATCAGTCATCGGCCCATCAGTCCTATGGCCCATCCTAGTTGGGCCATGTATTTATTTTGACTATTACAATAGGTTAAAAAATAACCAGAAAGAAAAATGGTTAAAGAATATACCAAGTGTTAAGTGGGAAAGGTATAAAAATATGGCATCCATTCGGGGGCTTCAAAATATGAGTCTTAAACTTATTGTGTAATTCTAACTTTTATAATTCGGTTTAGCTTTGTAAAACCATGCAAGGAAAAACCGCTCTTGTTTTTCAACATATGTTGACACTATATTATAAGTCCGAAGAAATAGTTGGAACTTTGTAATAGTCAAAAACTTGTATGGCCCAATAAAGATGGGCCATAGGGCTGATGGACTGTAAGACTGATGGGTCGTAAGGCGGATGAGCCGTAGACGGATGGGCCTGACCCATAGATGTTTCTAGAAAATGAGTGATCCCCAAGAAAGGGATTACTCCCACTTATGGAAAATAGAGCCCAATAAAGAAAAGAGTCTATCAAATCCCATGATTTAAGGGATTTGTAAACTTGGGTAGATGGGCCTTACTAATCTACCAAATTTTGTATAAATATATGACCAAAGGATGAAGAAAGGGAGATTCAATTTTTGTTTAAACCTAATTTTGTTGTGTATTTTTCTGCATCTACACAATTGGCGTCGTCTGTGGGAACGCCTAAATCCTTGAAATCTTTTTCAATAGCTTCCCACTCTTTACTAAAAGCTTCGATTGACATCATTCATGGCGGTTATCACCCGGTCGTAACAATCTGAATTACCTCCGAACGGAGGCCAACTTTCGCAAACTGAAGATCCGATCAGGCAAGCCTTGGAGGAAAGAACCGCCAAGTTGGAGAGGTAGAACGCCAAGTTGGTGGCAAAATTGGCCATGCTGCAAAACCCTCGAGAAGCCCAGAATGACGAACTATCCAACCAGTAGGAACGGTCTGCAGGCCACCAATCGGAAAGAGACAACCCCCACGCAAAGTCCAACAACGATCGAGAGGAACACGCAGAATCATCCCTACAGGTGCTCGGGATGCATAATCCCGAGAAAACTCTGACCATGATAAAATTGGAGGAAATTATGATCAGGTGCCAAAGGGAGGTGCTTAAGAATCTGAAGATTCAGACCCCAAACGATCTGGCCTTTGAGGCATCCATCGACGTCATGCAGACACCATTCACACTGGCGATCACCAGTGTGCCTTACCTGAGGAGGTTCAGGCTACCAAAGTTCACCCTGTTTGATGGCACAAAAGACCCGATAGAACACATCTACTATGTCCATACAAAAATGAATGTCTATAACAAAAACGAAGCCTTACTCTGCAAAGTCTTTCCCACCAGCCTGACCGAAGTAGCCCTGTTATGGTTCAGGAAGCAACCATCCCGATCTATTGGAAGTTGGCTCAGACACTGTGAGTTGTTCATCGCCCAATACTTCGGCAATAAAAGGCAGAAAAAGACCATCTCCAATCTATTTACCATGATCCAAGAGAAAGGCGAATCCCTGAAAAGCTTTGTCTCATGATTCAACATCGAGATGTCCTCAATTGATAATTGTGATCAACACTCAGCCGTTGAGACCTTTAGGATAACCTTAATTCCTATAACCAAGTTCCATCAGTCATTGGTCAAGAGACCACCAGCAAACATCGGGGACTCAATTCCAGGGCACAAGGACATCTTCGAATAGAAAAAGAACTGGTCATACGCCAAAGAAAGGCAGCCTTTGCAAGCGTAGAGGCGAAAGTACCCGAACCTAAAGTTAAGGATCAGGCACCAGATCAAAAGCGGCCAGGCGCTCAACCTGCAACCTCCCCAATCCCAGAGAAACGTCCAAGGTTCAAAGACAAGATCACACCATTAAAGGTTAGCCTTGCCAAACTATATCAGGAAACTAAGGGTAAAGGTATCTTCCGGTCGCCACCACCTATCAGACAACCAATGGAACAAAGAGACATGTCAAGGCACTGTACCTTCCACGGTGAGTATGGACATCACGCCAACGAGTGTAGAAGTCTCAGGAGGCAGGTAGAAACCATGATAGCAAAAGGTGAGTTGACCGAATACGTTTCCAAAGAGGGCACCCGATCAGATCAAATATCATATACGCTCGTCAAAGGGACAACGGGTCAGCCCATAAAAGTCATTCACATGATTCATAGAGGGACAAGCCGATCAGAAGTAGAGAAAGCTCGTAGATCCCAGATGCGTCAGGCCTAGAGACTAAGAAGGGTTAGAGAAATCAGCGAGTTTTGAAGCCCGAAAGAGGATGCACGGATAACTTTTTCTTCTATAGATATGCAGAACATCCAATCACCACATGACGATCCCTTGGTGATTTCCCTCATGGTCGCAAACTTCCTGATCAAAAGAGTAATGATCGATCCAGGAAGCAGTGCCAACATAATCACCAAGTGGGCTTTTGAGAAGTTAAAGATTAACCCCCAGGAGATAGTTCCTTCTAGAAGCCCGATAGCGGGATTCGATGGCAGAAAGGTAGAACCAGTGGGGGAGATCCAACTACTAGTAACAACAGCAAAATGCACGCTCAGGGAGACTTTTGTGGTGGTAGATGTCAAACCCTCATATAATCTCCTCATGGGCAGGGGTTGGATCCATCGGATGCACGGAGTTCCTTCCACCCTGCATCAAGTCATGCGATGCTTCGATATCAGGTGGTGGCTAAAGAATGTTACGCTGTCACCTTGAAAGGTCTGAGGAAGAGGACATAATCGGAACGAGATTCACAATCCAAGGCAATACCCGATCATCAATAGTAATTACAGGATGAGGGTGTGGGGTCGACTATAGCAATTGAACCTTTGCTAGAAGTTCAAATTTGCCCCGACCACCCTGAAAGAATGACTTACATTGGCTCTGGCCTCGATATATAGGAAAAAGAAGAAATGGAGGCCTTCATACGTTCCAATATTGATGTATTCGCTTGGGGCCACATGGATATGCTCGGTATAGATCCTTCAGTGGCCCAGCATTCCCGCAACGTGGACCCCAATATAAAACCTGTCAAACAGAAATAAAGACGTATGGGGACTCACCGAAACCAGATAATAGCTGAGGAGGTTGGTCTACTTCTCCAAGCTGGATTCATTAAAGAAGTACGATATCCTTCCTGGCTAGAAAACGTTGTTGTGGTTCTAAAGAAGAATGGGAAATGGATAGTGTGCGTGGACTTCACTGATCTGAACAAAGCATGCCCGAAGGATTGCTTTCCTTTACCAAAGATCAATCAGATGGTAAATGCCACTGCAGGATTCGAGCGTTTGAGTTTTTTGGACGCGTACTTTGGATATAACCAGATACGAATAAACCCCGATGATGAGGAAAAGACCGCATTCATCACTGAATCAGGTACATATTGTTACACAGTTATGCCTTTCGGACTAAAAAAATGTAGGTGCAACCTTTCATAGGTTGGTAAACAAAGTTTTTCAGGGCATGATGGGTCTACCATAGAAGCCTACATTGATGACATGGTAGTCAAAAACAAGGAAAAAACTGACCACCTGGCTGATCTGCAGCAGGTGTTGAACACCCTCAGAAAGTACAAAATGAAACTCAACCCATCAAAATGTTCCTTCGGAGTGTCCTCAGGCCAGTTTTCTGGGACACATAGTTGATTAGATAGGAATAAAGGCGAGCCCAGTACAAGTCAGAGCTCTCATCAGAACGGGAGAACCGAAGTCCCGGAAGGAGATCCAAATACTAACCGAGAGAGTAACAGCCCTCAGCCATTTCATCTCTCGCTTAACTGATCGGTGCAAGCCATTTTTTTAATCTATAAAAGCAACTAAAGGTGAGATCTGGGGGCCAGAGCAAGCAGAAGCCCTGAAAAAGCTCAAGAGCTACATGATAAAGCCTCCCATACTGGCAACCCCGGAAGTAGATGAACAGTTACACTTATATCTAGCCATATTTGCAGCATTTATCAGCGCCGCTCTGGTCAAGGAAGGCAAGGGATACCAAATGCTGGTCTTCTATACCAGCAAAGCCTTTGCTGATGCAGAAACCCGTTATTCCAAGCATGAAAAGTTGGTACTATCATTGATCAATGCAAAACGACGTCTTCGGCATTACTTTGAAGCACATCCGATCGTGGTACCAACTGCGACCCTAATCAGATCCATAATGGCGAAGCTCGAATTATCAGGGAGAGTATCTAAATGGGTAATAAAACTGGGAATCTATGACATAACCTATGTCCCCCCAACCGCCATCAAAAGGCAAGTGGTAGCTGACTTTCTATTAGAAACAGAAACTACGGACACTCCAGAAGAAAGTGGATCAGAATTATAGGTAGTATTCGTGGACGGGTCATCGAATATCAACGGAGCAGGGATCAAGGTATAGCTCACAACACCCGATGGAACTAAAATTCAGTAATCCGTCCGATTGGAGTTTCCAGCCTCCAACAACGAAGCCGAGTATGAGGCCCTTCTAGCAGGAATTTGGTTGGCCTGAAGCCTTCAAGTGTAAAAAGCAGAGATACGAAGTGATTCCCAATTGGTCGTATGACAGTTGAATGGGGAGTATGAAACCCGAGAGCCTAAAATGGAAGTATACAGGAATTTGGTACTAAAGGAGGCCAAGGAATTCCATCAGTTTACCTTTGAACAAATCCCCAGAGGGGACAATGTCGTGGCAGATCGTTTAGCTAACCAGGCCTCCGCAACAGGAAAAAGTATGACTCGAACAACACCAGTGGACTTCATCATTCGATTAAGCTTGGAGCCCTTCGAGGACGTGATGGTCATTCCTTGGAAGCCAAGCTGGATGGATCCCATAGCAGACTATTTAAGGACATGTGCGTTACCTGAGTCAAAACAAGAGGCCCGGAAGATAAGAATGAAAGTTGCCAGATACGCTCTATACAATGGCCAACTTTACCGTAAGTATTTCTCTAGGCCATATTTAAGATGTCTCACACCCTCCGAAGCTTCTGCAGTCATGGAAGAGATACATGTTGGATTGTGTGGTAATCATTCTGAATGAAGGTCTTTAGCCCATAAAGTCCTCACCCGGAGGTACTTCTGGCCTTATCTGTCAAGAGACGCTGAGGTATATACCTGACACTGTAAAATATGCCAATTTTATGGTGATGCCATTCATCCACCTCCGTAACTGCTAAATCCAACAGTTATCACTCACCCCTTTGCCCGATGGGGAATGGATATTGTGGGCCCTCTTCCGCAGGCCATACGATCTACTACACATGATCTGCTGGCTATGAATTACTTCACCAAATGGGTGGAAGCCGAGGCGTACCCAATAATCAAGAGTAGCCACGTTATAAAATTCATTTGGAGTTACATCATTTGTAGGTTTGGTCTACCTCGAACTATAATGATAGATAATAGCACCAACCTAGATAACAGGAAAGTTCAGGCGTTCCTAGCAGAACATGGGATCAATCAGAACACTTCTTTCGTTGGTTACCCATAGGAAAATGGATAGGCTGAGAGAACAAACCGAATAATTTTCGATACACTTAGAAAGAAGCTCGAAAAAGCAAAAGGAGCTTGGTTAGAAAGACTACCTGAGGTCTTATGGTCTTATCGAACCACTCCAAGACAACCAACAGGAGAGACCCTTTTCGACATGGCCTACGGGGCCGAAGCCGTGATCCCGACCGAATTGAAAGTGCATATGCTAAGAAGTCAGGCTTGGGAAGAAGGTCTGAACAATCAACACCTAGCCCATAACTTGGACCTACTAGAAGAAAGAAGAGAAGTCACTGGCATAAGGTTGGCTGCCTACCAGCAACAAGTCAGGGCTAGGTTTAATCAGAAAGTCAAAAGAAGAGAGTTTCAGTTAGGCAATATGGTACTCAGAAGAAAAATTAGAATTATTGGCAAGTTACGGGAGACATGGGAAGGACCTTATACCGTAATTGAGGTCATCGGTCGTGGTGTCTATCGGGTATGGATGAACGAGACAGGCCACATCGAGCCCAACTCTCAGAATGCTTATCGTCTGAAGAGGTATTATCCTTAGATATTTTTTCCTTAAAATAGTAAAATAAGATTGTGTCTTGCACTTGTTTCCTAAGTTATTTTTAATAAAGCATATGTGCCCGACGCTCGGCACCTCTGCTACATGTTTCCTAAGTTCTTTTTAATATAAATCACATTATATATGAATGATGATACCTTGTGAAGATTCCATATAAACATAAAAATTTCCTAAGTGTTGAGTTCAAACCTGATTTGAACTAACCAGAGGACAAAAATAAGTCTCAGGGGCCAGATGCCCGAAAACTAAATACTAAACAGAAAATTTTCCTGAGTGTTGAGTTCAAACCTGATTTGAACTAACCAGAGGGCAAAAACAAGTCTCAGGGGCCAGATGCCCGAAGACTAAATACTAAATAATTTTTTTTTCTAAATGTTGAGTTCAAACCTGATTTGAACTACCAAAGGGCAAAAACAAGTCTCAGAGGCCAGATGCTCGAAAATTAAAAACTACACAGAAAATTTTTACTAAACCAAAACAACAAGAACAAAATACCACCAAACTGGGAAAATCCTTTTTTCATTAAAAAAGATAGAAACTACAAAAACACCCTTCTAAAAGGGTAAGTACATAATGAAATACAGAGAACCCAAGTCCTATTCAACTCAGGGGGAAAGATGATATTCTCCCTTCAGGAGGGCAGCAAACCGCTTCTTATTCTCTGAGGTCGGTGGGTCTTTATAAGGAAGAGGCACTCCCATGAAAGCATCAAAATCTTCGGCAGTCTTAAACTCCCGATCAGCAAGGGGAATATGCTCCATCTCGTGCCTATCTCGCCATGCCCTTACCGATCGAACGTCACAAATTGTAATATACCGATTGTGCATGTCCAGACCACCCAAATGACACATCTCTACCTTAGATCGCTTAAGAGCCAGAAGATTATCTGACTCCACCTTTTCGGTAGCTATCTTTTGGTAGGCTGCCTTCATCTCTGATAGTTCAGCAGCTAAAGCCCTCTTTTCAGCCTCTTCGGTCTCCAAAAGGCTCTTATGCTCAGATACACTCTGGCGAAGACCATCCGCCTCTCTGGCCAGAGTGATATGATGCTCATTATTTTACTGAAGTTGGGCCTGCATCTTGGCCATTTCCCGGACATCGGACTCCAGGACATGATTGTATGCCTGGATCCCATAAAGAAGCTACACAGATAGGGAAAAGAGTCCATGTTAGTGTTGAACGAAGTAAAAATAATAAACTAAGGTAAAAAATAAAAATTGAATCACCAACCTCCAGGGCCATAGAAGAGCCTTTTTGGAAAAGCTCAGTCCTGGAAATCTTCGACTAAGCAGCCCTATCGGCGGGAGTCAGACCCCCTTCGCCATAGCCTGAAGAGCATCTGGCTGACAGATGGTAAGATGGTCAGCACAGACCGGAGTCCCATCGGGAAGGAGAAATTTTGGCTCCTAGGGAATTGTGGTACGAGAGGTATCCTGAGCCTGAGGAGTTTCGCTCATTGAGGCATTAGTAGTATGGGTCCTGGGTCTTTTGTTGGATGCTCCACCACCCGTACCAGATCGAGACCTGGTGGTGGGAGCATTTGTAGGAGGAGGCTGAGGTGGATCCATAGGACTTTATGCTGGCGGAGGTGTCGGGGGTGCTGTCGAGAGTGGAATGGCGTCAACTAGATTAAGACCTTCAGAAACCTAAGTGCGTCTGGCAGAAAGGGGTTTGACGGGAAAATCCATCCAGTTGCCACTAATAACTACCATTTTCTCCTTCCATCCTTTGTCAGATTTTTTCGTGTCAGAACATATGCCCCGACCCTGAAAGGAAAAGAAGTTCTACCTACATTTGTTTTCTCTGCCATTTTGGAAGAAATAGCAGAGAAGCAGGTCAGTTAAACCTAGATTAAGGTCCAAATCCCTATTGTACAGAAGAAGCATGGCCAGAATCCTAAAGTTGTTCGGGTTAAGCTGAAGAGGGTGTAACCCTAGCATAAAAAAGACATAATGAAAGAAGGGGTGAAGAGGGAATCTCAAGACTTTGAGGTGAACCGCCGATAGCAAAATGCTACCTGGTTGAAGTCCCTCACTCTTATAAAAGTCTAAATAGCCTGGGTAAGGGGCCACCCGAACATCACCGGGTACATTAGTCTCAGCTCGAAGATGTTTTACATCCACCTCAGGCTTGGTTTTCTTAAGAGGGGCAACCGAAAAAGGTTCAGAAGGATTGGGGTTCACAGACTCATCATTATCATGAGAACCCCCTGCAGCGGGTGTTTCTGGGTTCGTGGAGGAACCCGAAAGGTCAGTATTCAGGGGAACTATTTTTGGACTGGGGGCCTCTTGGCGGACGGAAGAAGGACTATCACTATCGATGGAATCAGGGTTGGTTCCAAAAGATAGAATGACCTCCTCTACTGACCTTGTATCGTCACTACCAGACATAGTTTCAAAAAGGTAGAGGAAACAGATGGGGACAGAGATCAAAATTAAAAAGAAGAAAAGGTTATCTGATTTACACAGTTTATAAGAGAAGAGGCAGGAAGAGCTTCAGAAAGGGACAAGTGTCTGTTCCGATGGAGGTTCCTAACGCCGGCAGAGGATATTACAAGAATCAAAAAGAAAAGAGTTCCAAGAATGATAACTAAGAGAAAGAAGAATGAAGAAATCAAGTGGTTAAGGATTAGTTTTATAGTGAGAAAAGGGCAAACCAAGAGTCTACACGAAGCCCGAAGGTCACACGTTGCACGATGAGCCATCATGGTGCGAAAATTAAGGATGTTGTGGCCTCACGTTTTGAAATACAAATAAATGCCCAATAAATATTTGCCACATCACCACCATCATTTCCCATAAAGACATCAATGTATATGTGTGTATATATATATTCGGTCATGGGCTATGAATAGGCCCATGAGCCCATAACCTCAGGGGTCTGTGTAATAGTAAAAAACTTGTATGACCCAATAAAGATGGGCCATAAGGCTAATGGGCTACAAGACTGATGGGCCGCAAGACTGATGAGCCGTAGACGGATGAGCCTAGCCCATAGAAGTTTCTAGAAAATGAGTGATCCCCAAGAAAGGGATTACTCCCACTTATGAAAAATAGAGCTCAATAAAGAAAAGAGTCTACCAAATCCCATGATTTAAGGGATTTGTAAACTTGGGTAGATGGTCTTTACCCATCTACCGAATTATGTATAAAATATATGACTAAATGATGAATAAAGGGAGATTCAATTTTTGTTTAAACCTAATTTTGTTGTGTATTAGCTTTAAATAGAGATTTTAAAATTATATTTGTTATTTAATATTTTTATGTTGGATATGTTAAAAAGTAACCAGAAAGAAAAATGATTAAAGAATATACCAAGTGTTAAGTGGGAAAGGTATAAAAATATGGCCTCCATTCGGGGCTTCAAAATATGAGTCTTAAACTTATTGTGTAATTCTTACTTTTATAATTCGGTTTAGCTTTGTAAAACCATGCAAGGAAAAACCGCTCTTGTTTTTCAACATATGTTGACACTATATTATAAGTCCGAAGAAACACTTGGAACTTGCTTTGAGAAAGGTTTTTTTTTGGGTAATTCAATATATATTAACACCAAAGAAACAAGAAGAAGAACTCAAGGCAAAACCCAAGAGGAGAAAGGTTGGTTGGGAAGACCTTGCACATGAGGGCCTCATTAATTGCCTGCATGCACGATCATCTTTTGTTGTACATGGTTGATGTGCTCCAGCGGGTCCTTTGTGCCGTCGACCAATGCGAGTTTGAGGGCACGTACTTCTTTGAGAAGTATGTCTTCATGATCTGCTCAGTGAAGGATAATATGATCATCTCGGTAGATGCCTGAGCGGCCAAGTCGGGAGGAGGTTGAGTTTTTAGGTCTTTCAACACCAGATCATCTAGATTCTTCATCGGGGTCACCTGCTCCTGGGGGTCTCCGTGACAGTGCAATAGGAACAGTCGACCTATTTCTAATGGACTCCATGGGACCGGCCGACCAATCCATCATGCCTCAACCTAGGGTAAATGCCTCCTGATTCATCATGCATGTCCTGCCTCTAGCGTTTGGGTGAGGCGGTGCACAAGCTCTGCATTTTGCCTCTCAAGGGTTTTGTTCCGCCTCTCCAGGAACCTTCAGATGCGGCAGGATCTGATCCCTCATTGGGAACCTCGTCGACCGGAGGTCTGAATTGGTTTATATATATATATTATTATAGTATTCTTGTAGGTATATTAAACTTATTAGTTATAACTTTGTAATGATATAATATCAATATGTATATCAAAATATAATCTCTTTCATTGTGAAATGCAAGTCAAGACTCAGCAGCAACACACTCAGAGGCCCCTACATGAGCATGTAGGATCGAATCCATACCTTTTTAAAAATTGGAGAGGAATAAAAATAACATTAGACCATAAGGTGATTGATAGTTTATAATTATAGGATTATTAACAAACAACCTCTTATGATTTCAAATTCTTAATAAATACCCCCTAAGGTGTCAAATACCCCCATACACTTTTCCCACCATACACATAGCCCATATTCCGTTAGTATTCCGTTAACAAACACCCCCTGCCGTTAAAAATAGATATTTTATGCCCAAAATACTCCTAAATTGATATTTTATACCCAAAATATCCCTAAAATAAATTAGTAACTAAATTAAGATTTTTGAGTAAATTACAAATTATTTGTTTGTTTTTTTGTTTAAGTTTACTTATTTATTTAAATTCAAATCTAAAAATATATATTACTCCCCCCGTCTCAAATTATAAGTCCCTTTTGGGGAATTCAATTTTTTAAGAGGATGACTTTTTATTGTAGTATTAGTGAATAAAATATCAACTTTATCCGTGGTCCACTATAGTGATGTGATCGTTTATAAAGTATATGTTTTATAACTTTAATGCTTGAATGTTAAAATGGTAAATTAACCAAATAAAATACTTTGACTTTTCAAAGTGAACACTTATTTTGGGACGGAGGAAGTACAAATTATATAAAAAAACATTATTGATAATAAAACACTTTAAATAATATTTTTTATTTTTTTAAGAGAATAGATGCATAGAAATTTTAAAAGGGATTTGCCCTTATAAGTTGTATTTTCTTTATTCCAAAATAAGTGTCCACTTTTCTTCTTTAGTCGTCCCAAAATAAGTGTCTATTTTGAAAAGTTAAATCACTTAATTTGGTCAATTTACCAGTTTAACCTTCAAGCATTAAAGTTATAAAATATATATTTTATAAACGATCACATCATTATAGTGGGACCACGAGTAAAGTTGATATTTTATTCACTAACACTACAATAAAATTCATCATCTTAAAAAGTTGAATTCCCTAAAAGGGACTTATAATTTGAGACAGAGAGAGTAATATATTTTTTTCAAATTCGAATTGAAATAAATAAGTAAACTTAAACAAAAAACAAAAAAGTAATTTGTAATTTAGTTAAAAATTAATAATTTGTAATTTACTAAAAAATCTTAATTTAGTTATCAATTTATTTTAAGAGTATTTTGGGCATAAAATATCAATTTAGGGGTATTTTAGGCATAAAATATCAATTTCTAACGACAAAGGGTGTTTGTTAACGGAATACTAACGAAGTGAGGGCTGTGTGTAAGGTGAGAAAAGTACAGGGGGTTATTTGACACCTCAAGGGGGTGTTTGTCAAAAATTTGAAATCATAGGGGGTTGTTTGTTAATAGCCCAAAATTATATTATCTTTTATATTTGTTGTATTTTTTGAAAGATGATAGTAGGAACCAGAACCGAACCGAATTCGGTTCTTTGCACTAACGGTTCGGTTCGGTTCCTTTTTAAAGGAAATCGATCAAAACGGTGTTGTTCAAGTTCTGGTTGGAATTGAACGGAACCGGACTATATGCATCCCTACCTACAACTGGCGCCAAAGTATAGATGCATAAATATATATGTACTCCAATTAATCTTTATTAAGGGGACTTAGACCTTTTTTTATACTCAACCTACAAGAGTTTTGATGAGCCCAAACTTAGCAAAATCTCTAATCTTTTAACCCTAGCTCACATGGTTCATCTTCGTCTAAAATACATTTTTAAGAGCATGAGGAGTGAGAGACTCTTCATGGCTCTCCACTTTTTAATAAAGTGGAGTGCCATGTTAATAATTTGGAGAGTGGGTGAAGACGTGGATCTACACTTTATTTAGAGAGTGTGTGTCCCATGGTGTGGAGTTCTATCTTTCACTCCACTTTATTATTTTTTTATTATCTAAAATAATTTAATAACTATTAAATTTCTAAATACAAAAATTAATATTAAATGCCACAAATAAAAAAATACATTAATAATTTCTTACATACAGGAAAAATAATAAACAAGCAAAAAAATGATGTTTGAATTGCACTATCCACTTTATTATTATTTTTAATTTTAAATTAAATTAAATTATTATGTACATTAGATAATATATATTTTAAATTAATTAAATCCTAATTATTTAAAAATTAGGTAAGTACATATTATATAAACAATCTTATTGTCTATTACATTATTTCAAAATCTCTTAATTATTTTTGTTAAAATTTTAATTACATATACTGTCATAAAATACAATAAGTAAGTGTATTAAAATTTATTTTATTTTTGTATAATAAAATAAATTTTAAAAAGATAAAATAAATTTAATTTGATACATCAAAAACTTCATCTATTTTTTTTTAAAAAAAATATTATATAAAATAACACAATACATAAAAGAATATATAATTAAATTTTTATTTAAAATATAATTTTAGAGATATGTGGCACAAAACATATATATACAAGTGTAACGCCCACCCTTTTCTCAATTTCCTCTCTCCTAATGGCCAACCTTTTTCTCTCACCTCTCGCTACTTGACTCTATATGTGGAAAGTCAAGTACAATGTTTCTTATGGGTCCCACAAAGTGGAGAGCTCCACTCCACCCCTCTTCTACACCTAACCATGGGCTACATAGGCTCCCAATGGCCAAATTGGGGTGCAATCCTGACTGGCCGAAATACTTGTTGGTGTTTATCCTTTCCCTTTGGCTTCATTTTCTATTGGGCCTTGAATTTGGGCTCTTACAACGGAAGATTAAAAAGATGGAATTTTGTTAAATATTTCAAAAAAGATAATGAAGTAAGAACAACATAAAATATACATGGTTTGCTTAAAAAGTAAAGGGTTATTATCAAGAAACCTCCATGTGGTTTAAAAAAAGATTAATTTGCCTTCCTCCTAGACAGAAAATTCCATTGACATTAATAAATTTAATCAACTTGGCCCATTATCTACAATTTCGGACAAAACTGCCCCGAAACTAGAGGGGGTTTATCGATAACGATTTTTTTTTATGACAAAAAAAAAACATTAATGCCAAATAATTTTTTTTTGGAACTACCAATTAGTGAAAAATATAAAAACATTAAGTCCAAAATATAAAAAATATTTCGAACTACAAATGATATTTTTATATATATATTTTACTATAAACAAAAAAAGATTAATTTATTGAAATAAAAAATTACTGCATCAATATTGTTTTTTTGAAATACCAATTAAGATAAAATATAAAAAAAATTAAGTCCACAATATAAAAACATATTTCGTACTACCAATTAGATTTTTGTTTTTGTTTTTTATATTTTACTAAAATAATGATTACACTAAAATAAAAAAATTAATGCCTAAATATTTTATTTTTGAACTACCAATCAGGGTAAAATATAAAACAATTTAAGTATGAAATATAAAAGAATATTTTTAACTTTCCAATTAGATAATGTTTTTGCATAAATCTATTTTTTTTTTTCGTTTACTAAAAAAATATATATATAAAAAAAATAAAAAATAAAATCTCATTTGTAGTCCGGGCAATATTATTTTTTATATTTCGAGCTTAATTTTTTGTTTTTTTATATTTTATCTTAATTGGTAGTTCAAAAAAAATTATTGATTCATTAATTTTTTTATTTTGGCATAAATCAAAAAAAATTTCGTTTATAGTAAAATATAAAAAAACAAAGTTATAAAACAAAAAAAAATCTCATTTGTTGTTCGAAATATCTTTTATATTTCAGAATTAATTTTTTTATATTTTACCTTAATTGGTAGTTCCAAAAAAAATAATTTTGGCAATAATATTTTTTTTTTTGCATAAATAAATAAAAAATCGTTTATTAGTAAACCCCCTCTAGTTTCGGGGGCAGTTTTGTCCGAAATTGTAAGAAATGGGGCAAGCTGATCAGATTTGTTAACGTTAAAGGGTGTTTTCTATATAGGAGGGGGATAAGTTGATCATTTTTGAAACCGTAGGGGGGTTTCCTAATAATATCCCAAAAGTAAATGCACACGAACCAAGTATTATGCGAACCGAGGTCGAGCAAATTGTCCATGACTTAGTTCATTTACAACCATAAGCAACGATGAATGGTCTCCACCTAATAATATTTTAATTGGTGCATGTTGATCATTTTTGAAACCGCAGGGTAATTTCCTGATAATATACCAAAAGTAAATGCACACGAACCAAGTATTTTGCGAACTGAGGTCGAGGTAATTGTCGATGACTTAGTTCATTTACAACCATAATCAACAATGAATGGTCTCCACCGAATAATATTTTAATCGGTGCTTGTTTCCATTTTAAGAGCATCAGGAGTGAACCCAAATTTGGCAATTGGGAGCTACAGTAACATGTGATATAATGTAGAAAAGGGGTGGAGTGGGGCTCTCCATTTTATGGGGCCCACAACAAGTATTGCACTTGACTCTCCCAATATAGAGAGTCAAGTAGCGAGAGGAAAAAGAAAATTGTGGTCCTGGAGAGAGAAAAGGTAGTCATGAAAGGAGGTGTTTCTTTATATTTTGTGCCACGTGTCTCCAAAATTATATTTTAAATAAAAAATGTAATTATATATTTTGTATAAATTCTTTTATGTATTGTGTTATTTTATATAATATTTTTATTTAAATAATTATTGTTTTAAAAAAAATAGATGAATTTTTTGATGTTTCAAATTAAGTTTATTTTATATATTGTATTTCACGACAATATATGTAATTAAAATTTTAACAAAAATAATTATTTCTAGTGTGTGATGGTGTAATTTATTTTTTTCATGTGTGTCAAATTATTTAATGTATTTTTTTGCATATTTATTTATTTTTTTGTATGTGAGAGATTATTAATGTATTTTTCATTTATAGAAAATTTGAGAATATATTTTTATTTGTGGTATTTAATATTTTTTTTGATATTAAAAAATTTATCTTATAATTAAATAATATTGAATAATAAAATAATAATAAAATGTAGTGAAACATAAAACACCACTCCATAGGACACACACTCTAAACAAAGTTTAGAGCCACGTAATTACTTACTCTCCAAATTACTGACGTGACACTACACTTTATAAAAAAGTGGAAAGCCATCATATGGGAAAATAATCCTCTCCTTTTTGCCTCTCACTGGCTTATGTGCCAGTTGGGTGAAAATGAAAAAGTTACCACATGGACAAAAAAGGCATTTCACAGCAATTGATATTTATCTTGCATATATACAAACTTATATACATTTACACTTATATACTTATATAAGAAGACGTAAATACACATATACTTATATTTATGGCTTTGGTATATACATTTTGAGTCTCCTCCGAAAGCCGAAATTAGGCTGCGCGAAATTCAAATGATTTGAATTTTCGAATCTATGTTCCAAATCTGAAAAAGCCCTCCAAATCCTGAAATATAAATAGCTATGATTTTTTATTTCGAAACAGACGACAGTTTTTTTTTTTGGGAGATTGATAGAGGGCGATTGAAGGTAATGGAAGAAGAGATTAGTCTACAAAGCTTACTGAATCTTGTTTGAGAGATTGATATCAGAGGGCGATTGAAGTGTGAAGAAGAGATTTGTCTCCGAATTTGTGGATTTGAGGCGCGAAGAAGAGCTGAAATTAGGGATTTGAGAAAGTGGAATTGGGGATTTCAGGCACTAAAGTGGAATTTGGTTTGTGCAATGTTTTATCTTATATTTTTCAGCTTTTCTTAAGATTCAATTTATTTGATACTGTGTTTTGGTTGATGAAATTATGTTTTATTTTTTCAATTTAGGGCTGATATTGTGTTTAGTTTTACGAACGTATTTGATGGAATTAGAGTGTGTTGCTTTATGAATTTATTTGATGCGATTAAAGTGTGTTGGTTTACAAATGTTGTTGCATATTTGATGGAAATTATTGCTGTAACCCTAAGCCATGGGCCAACACCTGATGTATATTGTTGCTGCATATTATATCTGCATTCATATTAGATGGCCATTACAGTAATTTATTAGTAAATATTTTGTTGTTGGGTTACTGTAAATGTCGTATGAGACATCTATATTTCATTAAGGATAAGTCTGTAAGGATATATGTGGAGCTTAAGAAAACCCAATATATGTGAGTATATTAGATAAGGTTGAGTTATTTTGGAGCTTACTATACTAATTCAACACAATTAGTACATGATGCAGTGGCAGTAATTTATTTAGGTATACTGAATTTTAATTAGTGGGAATAAATTTAAAAGAACATGACCAAAAGTATGATAACTGAGATGTGTGTATTTGTATATTTTGCTCAATGTATTTATAATTTTTGGTGGGGTTTAAATGTTCGGTTGGTTGTAAGCGATCGCGATCAGTATTGTACTGAATTGTTTGAGGATATTTTGATCAGGATACTAATTATAACTGATCCATATTTTGAAATTTTCTTTTTTTATCCATTTTATGGTTTATAATTGTTTCAGTTTATAATCAGTATAGTTTTTGTTAGCCATTTCATTGTTATATTTAAGTGTAGTTAAAATTAGTAGAAGTAAATGATTCAGAATTGCAGTAAAGTATTTATGATGAATAGTTGCATTAAATTTAGTTAGGTGTATAGTTTCATTATGTTTATGATGTGCCATGTTGACTGCCTTTTAATTGAGCATACTAAATTGGGCCATTAGAGTTGAGTGAAAGTTGAGACAAGTATTGCATTAAAGTGCAGTCAAGTAGTGGTGCTCCAAGTTAGCTGATGACTATATCGTTTAAAGTGGTCATCATTGTCATGATCCATTAAAGTGGTTTGTATAGTTTTTTTTTTTTTTTGGGGGGGAGGGAGGGGGGGGGGGGGGGGGGTGGTGTAACATGGCAGAGTATTAATTGCACTTTATATTGAGTTGCAATTGTAAATTGAAGTATATTGCATATTCAGATAACTGAATATTCGACGTATCCGAAAATTTCACCTTTAAGATATACTGCATGTATACGAAATATGTTTGACATCTGATTAAAGTATGTGTAATGTAGAATTTGCGTGTTAGATGGCGGCTGAAGTGGTGACCGTTGTTGACAGTCTCCACAGTGATTCTGATGACCATGATTCACACATTGAGGGGGACATTAATGTGGACAGTTGGATACCTGAGGTTGGCATGCTTTTTGAAACAGAGTAAGATGCATACGATTTGTACAACAAATATGCATTGAAGCATAGGTTCAGCATAAGGCGGGAGTACGGAAACCGTAGCCGTGCAACCTCGAGGCTATTTGTATGCGCGAAAGAGGGGGCTAGATCGAAGGACAAACGCGACTTCAAGACCAAGAAAGCACGGGCTAAAACACGCACCGACTGTGAAGCGCGAATGGTGATCAACTACGACAAATGCAAAGAAAAGTATTTTTTGAAGAAAACAGTTATTGTGCATAACCACCCGCTGATGCCCCAGGAGTGCAGCTATATGCTTCGTTCGCATAGGAAAATTAATAATGTTGATGCGGTTGATGTCGAACTTGCAACAGATTCTGGAATAGCAGTACGCGAAGCCTTTGAGTTAAATGCCCGTATGGCCGGAGGCAGAGATTGTGTTGGATTCACTAAAGTTGACATCCAGAATCATATACCTACGAGACGGCAGCGCGAGTTAGAAAGAGGTGAGGCCACGTGGCTAATTGAGTATTTTCAGAAACAAGCTTGCGAAGACCCGCATTTTCATCATTTTGTTCAATTGGACAATGATGAGATGATTACAAATATTTTCTGGGCAGATTCTAAGATGCTAAGTGACTACCATAATTTCGGTGATGTCGTGAGTTTTGATACGACATACAAACTAGTTGATGGGAACCGTCCTTTCAGTGTTTTCGTTGGTCTAAACAACCATAGAGAGACCTGTATATTCGGTGCAACTTTGATGTACGATGAGACTGCTGATTCCTTTATGTGGTTATTCAAAACATTCATGAGGGTGATGCAAAACAAAGCCCCGAAAACTATATTCACGGACCAAGACGCTGCCATGGCAAAGGCACCGGTGGGTGTAATGCCCGATACAACTCACCTACTTTGCACCTGGCACCTTCTGCAGAATGCGCAAAAGAATTTGGGGAACATTGTGCATGATGATGTTGGAATTAAAAGTGTCATATCAAGGTTAATGTACGAAGTTGAAGAGGTTACTGTATTTGATGCCGATTGGAATACTATGATTGAAGTTTACAAGGTCCAAAAAAATAAGTGGCTAGAAAACTTGTTTTCATTGAGGGGGAAATGGGCATTGTCATATATCAAACATGTGTGGACTGGAGGAATCCGTACGACTCAGTTGAGCGAAAGCTTGAACGGGAGAATGAAAAAGTATTTAGCGAGGCAATATAAACTCCCCGACTTCTTCCGCTACTATGAGAACTTGCTTCACGACAACCGTTATAAGGAATATGAAGCCCGTTATGGTCTTATCGAGAAACTCCCTTGGTTAAAGCACCCCTGCCCAATTCTTTATCATGTTGGTAAATTATACACTGCAAGGATCCTTGCTTTATTTCAGGAACACCTCCTACGTGCTGGATTGGAAGAGAAACTCATACGATCTACCGAGTTTGTGGCTGGTATGTGGTTATACGAGGTTGGGCTACACGGCGATGCTGTACCCCGTCGAGTGACCAGGAGTGGTGATGATGGATTGGTTTGTACATGCGGAAAATTTGAAAGGGTTGGGGTCTTGTGCAGCCACATATTGAAGGTACTGAAAGATGTAATGCATGCGAATGAAATTCCAACACGATATATTCTGAAATGGTGGAGCATTAACGCAACAGAGGCTTTCCCAGAAACTGCACATTCCAATGATATAACGGCAGACCCGATTTTAGAAATGCGGCGACGGCATAGGGCTATGTGCCGTTACATGAATCAGATCTCCTCAATAGCTAGCTGTAGCGAAGAAGGATATCAAAAAATAATGATTCAGTTGCGGAAGCTGAAATCTGTTGCCGAGGGCTGTGTTCCAGCAACAAGTTCAAATATCATAAATTCAGTAAATTCTTGCAACAGGAGGCCTACGGTTATTTTGGACGACGATAGGTAACACGGCAAAGGGATTTGCGAAAAAGGACATTTCAAAAGGGCAAAGGCGACGACATATAGGAAGCATGGAGAAAGCAACAACTATTCGTAAAAAAAAGGAATTTCGGATAGCGAAAAAGGTATGAAACTCACAAGTACGATGATGTACTCCTACATTTCTATGATGATATTTATATTTCAATGCTTATTAATTATTGAACACATGTTAAGCTTCGCAGCAAGTTGATTTTGGGGTGAATGGAGATACACAACATACACGCATGTTAGCCGAACACGACATTTCATTGACTCTTTCTATAAACCCCCCTGTTACCGATTAATCAGGTATCTTCCGCATTATTTTAACACACCATCTTCCTACTGGGTCGGCTTTTCGATATTTGCGGACACCATCTTCGTATCATGGATCGGCTTCCGCATCTGAATTTAATGTAAGTTAACAAATTATTATGTGAGAAAATGATCTAAATTTGTGATATTACATGAGCACTGAAACACACAATGGTAATTATTTACTTTGGGTTGTGCAGATTTTGAAGGATTTTGGATTTAATTTTGATGTTTCACCCACAACAGCAACAAAGCTTGGTTTGGGTTGTGTAGATTTTGAAGGATTTTGGATTTAATTTTGATGTTTCACCCACAACAGCAACAAAGCTTGCTGACGAATCTAGTTGCAGGCAAAGCAGGTTAAAGAATCGGCTATTTCATCGAAATGATTAAATTTGTGGACGTACTATTGGTAATCTCTATTTGTGATCACTAAGTATTCAACTTATTATCCTTATGGGTAAGCTACTGTAATAGTCTGATGTAATTTTGTATTTTATTCTTACTATGGGTATTTGATCATTATCAATCTTTTGTATACACATTTTCTCCTGTGATGAAATACCAAATATTAATTCAAGAACCATAATTGTGATGTGTATGTTGGTAATATCCCAACTATGCAAAATATAAATGCATCATAAGTGGTAGCTGGGGTTGGTGGCAAGGAATTAATATCCAACTATATGAACCTTTAGTATTGATAGTTATTTAAAGCTAGTCTATGTGTTTTACCTGTATCCATCATACATGATGGAGGCTGGATTTTTTGTTGTGTTTAAAGGAAGGGAAGTTGGGGTGTTCACGAAACAAAGCGATACTCTTATGCAAACTTCCTCCTTCCCCGGTGGTTTCTACTACTCCTACAATTCTCGTGAGGAAGCAGACGTAGCATTGTCATCTTGGAGGATCCTGCATGAACGTGAAGATGTTCATTTACATGAAATTGTGTCGGGTCCTGGCGGTCCTCGCAATTCATCAAGCAAGGCCAAATTGAAATCGTGGAGGATCCTGCATGAACAATGTGAAGATGTTGAAGGTCCTGCACCATTGTCAAACAAGGGAAAAAAACAAAGGGTGACAGTGAAATTACTGAAAGACTACTACAAGGAACTAATTCAAGCAAGAAGTGTCATTGTGGCTGAATTCCTATACCCAAGGGCCGAGCAGTTGAGATGGCACATTCAGGTAACGAAGACATGAAAACAGTACTGTTTCAGCTGAAAAGAGAATTGCATCAACTGTATGTGAGATGACGAAAATTATAACAGCTAAACATTGCGACTAATTCCAAAAACCCTACCGTAGAATATGTGCGAATACTAAACGATCCCGGCCTCATGTTTGATCCAGAACTGTCCGACTACGAAGACTCCGGCGATGATGACTTTGTTATTCCTCCCCCAACCTCCCAAAAAAAATATAGTTGATGTACTAATGAGAGAATAGGCACGTACAACTACTGATGTTTATTTGGTTGGTGGGGAATTAAATGTTAAGTGTACTTGATCATTTTACAAAAATGATGAGTAATAGGCACCAAATATGTAAGTCATATCTGATATTAATTATTGTAAAAGTTTGTGGATGAATGTGGTTATTAGTATTTATTTATAGTTACTTCACGTAATACATGGGGAATCCTATCCGTAATAACTATCAGCTAGTTGCGTAATAACTATCAGCTCGTTTTGTAATATGCATCAGTAAAACTCAAATATAGGCGTAATAGGCACCATTTGACCTTTGTTTCTTGCAAAATATTTTAATTTTAATAATTTTGACTCCAATACATACCAGTTACCACAATTCATTGGATAGAAGCTTTGTTACTTCACGTAATACATGGGGAATCCTATCCGTAATACCTATCAGCTAGTTGCGTAATAACTATCAGCTCGTTTTGTAATATGCATCAGTAAAACTCAAATATAGGCGTAATAGGCACCATTTGACCTTTGTTTCTTGCAAAATATTTTAATTTTAATAATTTTGACTCCAATACATACCAGTTACCACAATTCATTGGATAGAAGCTTTGTTACTTCACGTAATACATGGGAAATCCTATCCGTAATACCTATCAGCTAGTTGCGTAATAACTATCAGCTCGTTTTGTAATATGCATCAGTAAAACTCAAATATAGGCGTAATAGGCACCATTTGACCTTTGTTTCTTGCAAAATATTTTAATTTTAATAATTTTGACTCCAATACATACCAGTTACCACAATTCATTGGATAGAAGCTTTGTTACTTCACGTAATACATGGGGAATCCTATCCGTAATACCTATCAGCTAGTTGCGTAATAACTATCAGCTCGTTTTGTAATATGCATCAGTAAAACTCAAATATAGGCGTAATAGGCACCATTTGACCTTTGTTTCTTGCAAAATATTTTAATTTTAATAATTTTGACTCCAATACATACCAGTTACCACAATTCATTGGATAAAAGCTTTGTTACTTCACGTAATACATGGGAAATCCTATCCGTAATACCTATCAGCTAGTTGCGTAATAACTATCAGCTCGTTTTGTAATATGCATCAGTAAAACTCAAATATAGGCGTAATAGGCACCATTTGACCTTTGTTTCTTGCAAAATATTTTAATTTTAATAATTTTGACTCCAATACATACCAGTTACCACAATTCATTGGATAGAAGCTTTGTTACTTCACGTAATACATGGGGAATCCTATCCGTAATACCTATCAGCTAGTTGCGTAATAACTATCAGCTCGTTTTGTAATATGCATCAGTAAAACTCAAATATAGGCGTAATAGGCACCATTTGACCTTTGTTTCTTGCAAAATATTTTAATTTTAATAATTTTGACTCCAATACATACCAGTTACCACAATTCATTGGATAGAAGCTTTGTTACTTCACGTAATACATGGGGAATCCTATCCGTAATACCTATCAGCTAGTTGCGTAATAACTATCAGCTTGTTTTGTAATATGCATCAGTAAAACTCAAATATAGGCGTAATAGGCACCATTTGACCTTTGTTTCTTGCAAAACATTTTAATTTTAATAATTTTGACTCCAATACATACCAGTTACCACAATTCATTGGATAGAAGCTTTGTTACTTCACGTAATACATGGGGAATCCTATCCGTAATACCTATCAGCTAGTTGCGTAATAACTATCAGCTCGTTTTGTAATATGCATCAGTAAAACTCAAATATAGGCGTAATAGGCACCATTTGACCTTTGTTTCTTGCAAAATATTTTAATTTTAATAATTTTGACTCCAATACATACCAGTTACCACAATTCATTGGATAGAAGCTTTGTTACTTCACGTAATACATGGGGAATCCTATCCGTAATACCTATCAGCTAGTTGCGTAATAACTATCAGCTTGTTTTGTAATATGCATCAGTAAAACTCAAATATAGGCGTAATAGGCACCATTTGACCTTTGTTTCTTGCAAAATATTTTAATTTTAATAATTTTGACTCCAATACATACCAGTTACCACAATTCATTGGATAGAAGCTTTGTTACTTCACGTAATACATGGGGAATCCTATCCGTAATACCTATCAGCTAGTTGCGTAATAACTATCAGCTCGTTTTGTAATATGCATCAGTAAAACTCAAATATAAGCGTAATAGGCACCATTTGACCTTTGTTTCTTGCAAAATATTTTAATTTTAATAATTTTGACTCCAATACATACCAGTTACCACAATTCATTAGTTAAAAGCTTTGTTACTTCACGTAATACATGGGGAATCCTATCCGTAATACCTATCAGCTAGTTGCGTAATAACTATCAGCTCGTTTTGTAATATGCATCAGTAAAACTCAAATATAGGCGTAATAGGCACCATTTGACCTTTGTTTCTTGCAAAATATTTTAATTTTAATAATTTTGACTCCAATACATACCAGTTACCACAATTCATTGGATAGAAGCTTTGTTACTTCACGTAATACATGGGGAATCCTATCCGTAATAACTATCAGCTAGTTGCGTAATAACTATCAGCTCGTTTTGTAATATGCATCAGTAAAACTCAAATATAGGCGTAATAGAGGCACCATTAAAGCCATATTTGTAATTTAGCAAGTAGTACATATCTTCAAATTGAAAGTACATAGTTAGATAGGGCAAGTAGTAGTAAACAAAACATTTGCCCTTTCTGTTTTAGCCATAAGAGTTTAAATAATCGGGGAGCCCCCCTCGAATGCCCCCGGTCCGGAGGAACTTGCTCCTGTGTTACCCATCGAACTCATAGGACTAAACTCCGATACACGATCAACAAGTTCGCAGACAGCTAGCTCAAGCTCAGCAACTCGAATCTCCAGTAGTTCGACTTGCAGTTTGTGCCAACTTTTGAGTTCTGCTATTTGGCTAAGGAGGGTGAGAAGTGACAGAGGAGGAGGTTCTGGGAAGGTACGGTAATGACGGTTGTTTCCATTTCCGTTGGTGTTAGCCATTGTTTAGTGTTATAAGTTTTTTAGGTTGTGAGGGAGTATTAATAAGTGAAATGAGATATAAATTTCAAGATCTTCCAGTATCCTGATGGAGACGTAATCTACCAATTGGAACTTACAGAGAATCAGGTCATTCAATGTAATCAAAATACAAGAATATATGGGAAATCTATCAGCTACAAGAATATATGGGAAATCTATCAGCTACAATATAAAAATATAAACCAGATATGAAAGGTGAAGATAATTTGAAATCCTAGGCCAATCCTATTAGTAGGGTAGACTGGCATATGTTATCATGGAAATTATAGAGATTCAATCAAATCAAGTGTTAAAAGTGTAAGATATGTTAGGTTGTTGGATGTGTATTACAGAAAAGATTTCCTAATATAAAGTAAAATATATCATGGCACAAAATCATATTCATTGCATGAAGTGTAAAGTCTGATGTTAGGTTGTCATTGATTACAGTAGTTGGTGTTGTATTGCAAGAAAAACACAACTACCAAGTTAATGGGCGTAATAACTATCAACATTCAATGAATGGTAGGGTCGTAGTAGTAGTTAACTATGGTAGCTGATATTAATTACTGTTCTTCTTTTGGTATAAATATATATGATATGATATCGCATTAAGAAAAGCCTACGGTTAATAACATAGAGGAATAAGATATGGTTGGGAGGAGGATTGAAGCAACTGACCACATCTAGCACCAACCACCACAGCAGCCCCCACATCATCCAACTCCCACCTCTAATGGTAATGGTAACGCGAACGGTAATGGTAACCCGTACACCGGTAGCCGACACTATAACGGATTGCCAACCTTGCTTCACGAAAGTATGGTTGAGATGCTCCAGGATATCGCCCAACTAAAAAGGAGCCAGGAGTTGGAAATAGAGTTACTGCATATCCGCATGAAGGGGGTCGCGGCAACCGTTGACGATCTGGATCGACGAATGAACCATATTTTCCCGCCATATACACCCAATACTTCTTACCCATCAACACCAGAAATATCAGCACAAGAAACATCTACACCAGTTTTACCTTCTGAAGTTGATGATTTCATGGAGCCATGAATTCACTTCAGTGCGTTGAAGAAGTTTGGAGAGTGGGCGGTATTTTGCGTAAGAAGGGAAGGAGGGAGGTATTTTGCTTAATGTACTGTTACTTCCCCTATGTTGTAGTCCATCATATTTTCCCTCTGTAATATTTTCTGTAATGACAATGGATGAATGTTATGATCGATTATGATTACATATTATATTATACTCCCTTATGTCAATGGTAGTTGAATATGCCTATTAACAACATTTAATGTTATTGAAGATACAAGTAACCACCGATAGTAGGATCATTTAAAGTTTGACATAATACCAGGGACAAGCTTTAATGCCAAATTAATGCCACTTGGGTTGGTGGATGTTTTACTCCAATATATATGAGGATGCAGATGGATGGGTGAGGTGTTAAAAATAATGGCAAACTCAGTTAATGGCCACAATGGGAGCGTCCAACACCAACCAAGCATTATCAGACCACCACCAAACTCCACGTTTGTTTCGCTTCAACAGTATATGGGGAATCTGAAAAGAAGGCACAAATTACAGTCAGATTTACTTGAGATTTACATCAGTGAGTTGGAGGAGGAGGTGGAGGAACTCTGTGAAAGGATTGCGGCGAGGAATCAGCCGAGCCCCCCACTTTATTTCCCGGGACCAACATCAGCACCGACCTCCCCAAATGCGGGTAATCAGTAAGCCATGACGAAGTCCATATGCTATATGTGTCGGAAAAACTGTCTTCTTGTATTTTAGGGTTTAGGGACTGTCAAAGTATTGTCTTCTTTCATGCGTACTTAAATTATGTATTGTGTTGTATTATCTTATTCAAGTTTATTTGGGGATTATCTATTGTCAACAAATTATGTATTGTCAAAGTATCCCATATTATATAAAAAATATATATAATTACAAATATATTTATATAAAATATATATATATATATATAAAATTTGGAGACAAAATTAAAACATTTTGAAAAAAATATAGAAAATTCGGTTCAAAATATATTTTTTCATATATATATAAAATTTGAAAAAAAAAATACATCAAATTAGAAAACATATATAAAAAGCATTATCAATTTAGAAATATTTATATGTAGTTCGAAATATATATATCAAGTTTGAAATATATATATCAATTTTGAAATATATATATATAAATATAAATAAATCCTTGATTCCAAAATTATAAAATATATTTATAAAATTCTGAATAAATATATATAAATTTTTAAATATTTATAAATTTATTTTGTTTAAAATTTTTCTATCAAATATATAATATATATTTTCCAAACTGTATATATATTTTTTAATTATATATAATTAAAAAATTTGTAAACATATTAAATATTTATATATTGTTACAAATTTAAAATATATATTTCAATTTTGGGCAGTGTAATTTAAATTTACCCATTGGGGTGGGGGGCAATGTGAAATTCAATAATTTCAGGGGTGAAACTGTAATATGACCTTTTCAAATTAATAGTCGTTAGAGATATGTATCAGTAAAGTAATATGACCGTTTGAATGTTTTATATATACCTCATTCATCTCATGGAAGGACATTTCAATCTATAGAAATTAGTTTTCAATCTATACATAATACTTTTCTTTCTTCTTCACTTTTTCCTTCATATACACCTTCTTTAACAGATATTTGTATCCAACATTTTTACTATAAACCTTCTTCAATAGAAATTTGTAGCAACATTTTCATAACTAATCATGTCGGGGGCATCATCATCCAACATGCAAGGAGGAAGTGAGACCGGGGGTGTTCGTCCACGATATTGTTATTGTGGTAAACAGACAGTTGTCTTACGATCAAGGACTCAGAAAAATCCAGACAAATTATTCCACACATGTGCATCAAAGAATCCTTGCAATTTATTTGATTGGGAAACACCTCCTAACAACATGAACATGGTTTCAGGTCCTACCTAGTGCATGACTTTAACTCCTACCCAAAACATGGTTACTAATCCAATACAAGTTAACGGTCACGGAATAAAAAAGGTGTATAATCTGATTGTCCGGGCCACAATTGTTCTGTCCATGCTCATGGTCATTTTGTGTATCTTGCTTGTAATGATTTTGTCCAAACTAAGGAATACGAGTGCGAAGTCCTTTTTCTAATACAATAGTTGTTTCATGTTCACATCCAATTTTTTTTCCCATCAGTAGGAATATGCTAAGAGGTTTTTCTAATTCACATGCTGCCATATTTGTAATTCACCATGAATAAAATTCTGTAGTATCATGGAAAAAAACTGCACTTGCATTGTGAAGAATTTGTTCATACAAACACTGCACTACGGGCCATTGTCGCGCCTGAGTATACGAAAATGTACCAAAATTTTTCTACTCTCAATACGTAAATCTACCAAAATGTGTACAACAAATGTGTTAAATTCTTCTGTCCCAAGAATGTGTCAACATTGTTTAAAACTATGTAAACAACAGAAACCCGATGAGTTAACGAGTATGTAACAAGTATAAATCATATTCAATTGGTCTCAATGAAATGGAACCAAGAAGAGAGAAGCATCAAAAGGTACCAATGCAGTGAAGATCATCATTCGCTGTCATCCGCGCTTTCATCCACTGGTGTCTGTTGGGCCGCCAAATGCAGTGTTTCCCGGAGATAGTTGCTTGGTGAATCAAGGAGTTCTAGTATTATTTGTGACCTCAACGACTTCACATTCTTAGCCTACAAAACATGGGGTTATTAATTAGTAATGACACGGGGTAAATTAATCGTCAAAAGAGTGCACTAACATTTTCTATTGTTGGGTCAAGTTCACTGCCATTCCAATGCTGCATATATCTTATAGCGAAAACTCCGCAACTAAATCTAAAACAACAACGTAATAGCCCTTCAATACTTTGTTGGCGTGAAGAAAAAAAGACTAACAAATTAATGAACGGTAACACGAAACAGATTTGGTACATACTCATCGGGTTGACTTGGAATATCAGCCTTTAAGTTGTCCGTCATACGTCCTAAATTGATACCGAAGCCAATCTGCACAAATTCTTTCTGCAAGAATTTTTTTCCCCGAAATTACATAAGCCATAGGAAATGCCCGAAAACATGAACTAAGTTTAATAATAATAGTCTCCATACCACTAAGCTACCCATGTACTTAAATCTGTGCGGCAAACCATTTGGGCAAAGGTAGTCGATTGTTTTCCGTGGACGGTTCAGGACCAAGACAAACCAATGGCTTCCGATGCAACCAGGGAAATAAAACTGTAACAGTGTGAACAAAGTAAATATGTATTGATTTGAAAAATGTATTCACATGGGAAATAAAACCTAACCATTCAAAACGTATATAACTTATACCAAATTTTTACCCTTCGCACCATTGCGGAACGGGCAACGGACCTTTTTCTCATAATCATTCCAAACAGCTTTTATGGACTTCTTCCTTCCAGCTGCTTTCATTGATGGCTTAACAGCAGCGTCCGATGTCTCCAACAGTTGTATGGCCATGCTGCTGAAGAAGTATCGATCGGATTTGGGGCTGACTTCATGGTTGAGTGTTGTGACAACCATGTTGACAACCTGGGAAATAACATTACAAAGGGTGAGCTCCAGAGTAACTTAAAAGGTAATTATATTGTTTAAATTCGTCCATACTCACCACACTTATAACCTGGTTCGGATGAAACAGTGTTTGGAGATGTAGACGATCCACTTCTTCATCATATGCCATAATCAACGTTTCACTGGAAATACAAGCATAAACTATCATATGATGTCTTCAATATATAAATAAATAAATAAACAAGGCAGTTTAATGATTACCTTCTAGCCGAAATTTTCCTAGCAGCATATTCCAACAACTTCAGTTCCGCATCTGTGAATCTTACTTTCTTTATGCTAGTCTTTATCCACGATGAGTACGCATACTTGCCTTTTTTGGTCACTCTCCTTACCCTCTCTTGTTTTTCTGTTGCTGGAGACAGCAAATCATCGGCTGTTTTGTTGCTTTCAAGCTCCTTCTCAACCACTCCCCCTACTACAGCATTAAGTGCATTAACATCAGCTGTCTCCAGCAATGCTGGGAGGCTTGGACTTTCGCAGATATTACTACATCGGTCAGGATTTGATTGCTCCATAAGAAGAGAGACATATGGCCCTTGACCAATAATTTCAGGCATTGCAGAATCAGTCTCCCCCTGTTCAGCAGATTCATCCCCCTGTTCTTCCTCCCCCTGTTGAGCAGATCCCTTTGATCCGCCTGCATCCTCACCGGGAATGCTACTATTTCCAGACACATGTTCACTACAATGTTCAAAAGATGTTGAGAGAACATTGTCATCAAAGTCCGATTCTGATTTGCCGCTCTCAACATCAATTTTTGTTTTTCCTTTCTCTCCTGCAATTTCAGTACTCTGTTCACCAAAAGCTTTGCATGTCTTTGACGGACTTTGTCCGGGGCTATACTTGGATCTTTTTTATATTACTTCATGATCATTTGGGTCCTCAACTACAAGCATGGACCCCTGCTGTTTGATCATTTGTTTTAAAACAGCTCCAATCTCCCTGTGCAACCGCTTCATGTTCACCTATTATCATAATTGAACTTTTAACTTTATTCAACTATAATGCGTGGAAATTTATGAAAATGACAAAATGGGAAGACTGTCAACCTTGACACGAATACCATCAACTTCCGATTCATCGCTTTCATAATCGGGGCGGATGTCTACCAACTAGTGCAGAAAAATACTTGTATCAGAATTGCATTGCTGCATAATTCTACATAGATATCTTATGTATAAAATGGTACCTTATGTAAAAAAGGGTCTTAAGTTATAAAATGGTACATTCCCAATACCGAACCCTCCCATCGCTGCCTCAAAATCAAGTCTGGCGCGGACTAGATTGGAATTCCAAAACCCAATTCTCTATCTATCACCCTTGGGGCAATCAGGCCAAACTTTAAACAGGCGCATGATATAGAACAACTGCATAATAAACTAATTTAAATCAGCCCACCACTTTAAACACCAATAAGTTAATTTTAAACTTCGTGTTAAGTTTAAAAAGGATAACACAATGCTAACAAGTTGAATTTTAAATACAAACGCTAACCTGAAGAAAAATCATACAACCCCCGTATGTTTTCTTAATCTCGCCATTGTTAGGTTGTGTCAATGCTCTTATTAGGCAATCGGCCACATATGCACACCAATTATATTGGGATATCATCGCCATATTTTCCACTGATGCCAACAGCCCTGAAATACATTCCCCCCGACCATTTGGAGACAAAATGGGGCCACATGCAGTTAGCACAAAAACACGTTTGAATTCATCGCCACCCTTCAATTCTTCCAGCAATGAGAAGAGACGGTTTAAGCTTAGGCCACCCTTTTTTTTAAAACCTCCTACTTTAATCCAAGAAGCACTGTAATGGCCATTAAAGGGGACTTTTGAAGCTCCGGCCGGCAAACAGAATATAGAGAGAACATCATTGCCACTGAGATACAAATAACCGGTTTTAATCAAATTGAAACGGCAATGGTTAGAATCAAAATTTTTGATGAGGTATCCACACAAATCGCGGTCCAAGAAATTGCATCTCAAATTAAGCATCTCCTCAAAACCCAACTCCTTCACCGCACGACGCTTCTCGGAATCAAACTTGGACATTGCTTTAATGAACCTGGACAGCCCATTTATGTGCCAACTCCTTGGACCAAATATGTCTGAGGCTACGTCGGACTCATTTACGCATTTAGCTTTCCCTTTAGCTTTGGCTTTAGCTTTACCTTCGCCATTATCAGCTTTGCCTTTGCCTTTACCTTTATCCTATAAATATATATTGGGGTCAAATCTATTGGTTTATCGGCTAAATATTTTGTAATATGGACACACTTGATAATCAATTACGGTAATATCTATTGCAAAAGAAATATGTAAAGACAGATTTCTGCAGTCACCTTTTTCTCAGCCTCTGTCAGATTTCTGTATAATTCCAGATCAGCATTGCGATCGACATGAAAAGGAGCTTTATCATGAATGGTCATGTCATCCCATTTTGCTGTTATGTCCTTGTGAAGATCCCTGTAGGTGTCGTCATCCACCTTTTCCACACCACTGTTTTGTCGGAATTCAGCGACGCGGTAAGATCTGTAAATTGTGTTTTGTTTCTTAAATGGGGAATTTATAGATAAAATATACAAATAAAATACATACATAATACAGATAATACATAATTAAAAAAATTATACATACCTGTAGTAAAAGAATACTCCCGGTGGACGAGAATATTTGCCGTTCTTTTTTTTCATGAAACTAATTCCTTTACCAGCGACCTCCATTTAATCTCGCAAAAGCTAAGAAGACATAAATTTAAGTTATATATTAATCTATGTATAAATTGTGAAAACAGTCCCACAATCAAATCACTGCATTGATTGAATATAAATTTAATAAGAGATACAATATGGAACAGAATTTTATTTCTATACACTAATTATTCACAAACAGCTCTCAAATGGCAGCGAAAAAAACACGAACACCCACAGTAAACTTGTACCTATATATATCTATATAGAGAGAGATCCGGATTAAATTACCGAATACCCAATCATTGGATTCTCAAATAAATTGAAACTGCATACACCATTATAAGTTGAAACTGCATACACCATTATAGAGAAAGGCAATTGCATACATACACCACCATTATAAGTTGAAACTGCATACACCATTATAAAGAGAGGCAATTGCATACACGATTATAAGTTCAAACTGTATATTCAATTTTACAATGCTTCAATTGATTACTCCCCACATGCACCAAATACACAGAAGAAGTGTTTTCACCACAATAATTTCAAATGTTTAAAACACATACATATATATGTATTTGTATTTGTATCCATAAAACAACAAGATATATGTACAGAAAAACAACATTCCAAATATGTAAATGGCAAAATTCTTCATCAGAGGCAATTGCATACACAATTATAAGTTCAAACTGCATATTCAATTTTACAATGCTTCAATTGATTGTATAAATAAACCAGAAGAAGTGTTTTCAGCACAATAATTTAAAATGTCATAAACAAATACATATATATGTATTTGTATAAATAAACCAAGAAAAATTATTACCTGAAATTGAATAAGAAGATGGTTTCTTCACTACAATGTTGGTTAAACTAGTCTCCGTCGACGATTACAATATGCGAGTTCTCTGCATACACAAATACAGAACTTACTTCGGCAATCACGGGAAATTAGGATCGATTAGGGGAAAAGGTAAGGAAAATACGCGGGGAATTTAGGATCGATTAGGGTTTCTCTGTTGACCGATAAGGGACAGAGTGAAATTAGAATTTAGGGAATAGGGTTTCGTGTTTGGAGAAGGAAGAAGTGTTTGAAGGAAGGAAGAAGATGTTCAGTACAATTTGAATTTCGTGTTTGAATCGATTCGGAGAAGGAAGAACGAAAGCTCAGTTTTGGCTTGCTGATATAATTGCTACACTATATATAGGTAAATTCGTATATATCAGTATATATACCAATATAACTTTTGTATATATATATCAATGTATATTTCGTATATATTATTTTTGTATATATAAAGTGAAGGAATAGTGAGGGATGGTAAATTTTCAGACAAAAATACTATGGTTGGGACCCACTTGGGCCTACCATCATCAATCCCCAACAAGAATTGCCAGGTGGAGCTCTCTCTCACCATTTGATCCCAACTGGCACTTAAGCCAATGAGAGGCAAAAATGAGAGGATTAGGTTCCATCATATGACACCACTTCGTATGCTCTAAGGTTGAATGAAATATAATATTATAAAACGATATAATGCATAATGAATTTTTTTCCAAGAAGAAGTGAAAAATAGATGGGTGAATGGATAGTGGGCTTGGGTAAAGGAGGAGATGAAAATATTGGGCTCATCCGATACATTGATATGTGGATAACATATTGGTCTAAAAATTGGGCGTAGCCTTCAAGAAGAGTTAAGCCCAAGACAAAACCACGAAGTGTTTTCATTAACCCTAAAGCGGCTCAGCCACATATATATATATATTCATATTGAGAGAGAGAGAGAGAAATATCGATCGCGAAAAGAAGAGGGACGAAAAGACGAGAGGGTTTCGTGACTGGTACGACAGCTTCTCCTCCTCCTCCTCCTTCTATTTTGATTTTAATGAAGAAATTGAAGCTATTGTTCTGTAATGTGCTAGGGTTTTGTGATTTTAATGAAGAAATTTGAAGCTATTGTTCTATACTGTGCTAGGTTTTTGTGATTTCATCTTTCTGATTATTGATTCTTTTACAGCATAATTTTAAGCTCTGTTTTCTATACGTTGCTAGGGTTTCGTGACTTGTTCATTTCACCCTTTTTTATTGTTCTTTTAACGGATGATTTGAAGCTATTGTTCTGGGCTGTGATAGGGTTTGGTGATTTTAATCATGATTCGATCTGTTTTAGCATTTTTTTTAAAATTTTAATGAAGAAATTTTAAGTTTCGTGAGTTGTTCATTTTCCCCTTTTTATTTATTTTCTAATTTCAGGTTCTTTCAATGTATTATTTGAAGCTATTGTTCTCTACTGTGCTAGGGTTTTGTGATTTTAATGAAGAAATTTGAAGCTATTGTTGTGTACTGTGCTAGGGTTTTGTGACTTTTTCATTTATGCCCTTTTTATTTTCTGATTATTGATTCTTTTACAGCATGATTTTAAGTTATGTTTTCTGTACGGTGCTAGGGTTTGTGATTAGTTCATTTATCCCTTTTTTATTTTACTATTTTTTTTGTTCATTTAACCGATGAGTCTAAGCTATTCTCTGACCCGTGCTAGGGTTTCGTGTATTGTTCATTTATCCCTCTCTTTTTTTTTTCCTTCTAATTTAAAGGATGATTAAGCATGATTCGATTTGTTTTAGCATTTTTTATTTATTTTGATTTTGATGAAGAAATTTTAAGCTATTCTTCTTTTGTGAGTTGTACATTTATCCCTTTATTATTTTGTAATATTTTGTTGTTTTAAAGCATTATGTTTAGCCTTTTTTCTTTTTCTGTTAAAGTCTCTCATATTAGTTTAATTAATTTGTATCTTGGTTTTAGATTGCTGCCAAGATGTCGAAGACCATCACATTGAGAGAGGCGTGGAGATTGTTTATGTCTGAAGAAATGGGTGATTCTCTCTCCTCTATAATGTTTCAATTAATTTATTGATGTCGTTTCAAATTGAATTTCACTCATACTGCAATTTATTGCATTTGTTATCCTACTCCAGTTATACAACGTGGTGCGGTTTGTGGCATTATATTTGGTGGGGGGTATGTGCTCAACTTGTACTGATATAATCTTCACTATTTATATATCCATTATCTATATCTAGGATGAATTTTGTTGGAACAATTGTGTCTTATTTCTTATTTTGTTTTTAATACAGGTCTTTCAAAGTGTGGCGATATTTCAATCCCCGGTTGGTCTTCTTTCGTTGAAATTGTGTGTGTATATATATACTTGATTGAGGGTTGTCAAATTTCTCACGTCCCTGGAACTTTTTTCTTTTTTTTGGGTCGTGGTTCACTTGTATATCTAAGGTTTTATTGTTTAGCAAAAATCGGGCATCCTTGAGGTTTCCCTTCTTGGTCCACTTAAATTTTGACGTGATACTTGTTATAATGATCTATGCATGTCAATACTATTGCTACACCACACCCCCTGAATTTTACTCTCTTTAGGATCCTCCCACAAACTTCTATATTAAAGTTATCCCCTTAACAATCCCCTTTGTTGCAAAGATCACCCACCGTTAGATTTCTGTTGGGTTCTTCACATTAAATAGGCGCCAAAGCTTAAATATTTTATTGACAAATCACATTGTAGGTTGTTTAGTACTAGTTGCTATGGTATTAAGCTTCTTGAATTAGAAGTTCTCATTAATTTGTCACATGTCTTGCGTGAGATTTTACTATACGGCCAATATCAGTTTGAGATCAGTTTTGGGTTGGGACCAGAAATGGACCAAGTGGTATCCAGGAGTGTCAAACTGGTTTTTGGCTTGGGTTGGTATGACAGCTTCTGGTGGGTTGTTTGCTGTCCTTTCTACTTTTCTTTTTGATCCAAATTGTATAACATCTTAGGTGTTGGGAGTAGTGTCGGATACTTCATGTATTGATTTTGCCTTTTATTGAGCATGATTTTACTTTTTATTTTGTAGTAAGAAACAAAATCTAGAATTTAGTTTTAGAGAGAGTAAAGTAAGAAGTGAAGAAATTTTTACCAAACTCATTAATACTGTTCATTATCTTCTACAATCCCCTTTCTTGCTATTAGAATTCAGAATACAAATATTCTTGTATTTTGTAAATTCATTAGTATTGTTCTGACATGTTGCATTATATTTTTCCCAAAACATATATAACAAAAAGTACTTCTTTGCAACTGTGTTTGGTTATTTGAAATTGTAGTTATTTCGTTTCATTATGTTTGCCTTTTGGGACCATTACTCACATTTTTACTAGATTAAAAGTGTTGTGCTCCTGTGATATTTTATTGGTGCTGTGTAAGAAGTCACTTCAACTTCTGTTTAGGTTATTGTTATGGTGATTCTCTATTCGGTGTTGAATACATGCTAGAAACCATTCATGGTTGATGTTGTTGGGCAGTGATAGTTCTTATGCTGGTACTGAAAGAGATCATAAATTATTTTCTTTTCAGGGAACGTGTTTCCGAAGTACGCTCCTTGGGATAAGGGAAAATGAGGTGCTCTACTAGATTGTGGAAACCTCTGGAAACATACTAGAATGTGCAAACCTTTTATATATTTCTCCTTTATAAACTGTTTGCTACAGTTTGTGTGATACTCGAATATTTTCATTTGGTTGATGTTTTGTATTAATTATGAATACTAGAATGCTAGCAGCTTCATGTTCATGGCTTTTGCGAGACCAGTAGTAGGTCTTTCTTTTTGCCTGAAGTATAACACTAAATTATATCATGAATGAGATTGCTAGCAGATTATGGAGGACTACAACAACAGGTATAGCTTTTTTTTGGTGACCGTAAGGTAATTCAGCCTCAAATATTTTTTTCATAATTCTGTATATACAGACAATTGCGTGTCTATCTTTGAAGCATAAATACCATGTCTATATACCGACCTATGAATGAAGGATATTGCTTGTGGAAACAGTAATAGGTGTCAAGGTACATTGGTTTGTGTTACTTTTTTTTTTAAATGTTTAATGCTGCTAATAAAACGACTTTGTGGCGGATTGCAACCTTGTAGTTGTTTGATGCTGGCTGCCAAGGATGTTTAAAGTTCCGATGACTTTGTCACTCCTTTTGAGTATGTCTTGTGTGAAAATTTTACTATAGATTAAGTCCGGTTAGATATAATTTCAGGGTCCGGGTTCTGTCGAGTCGGAACCAGATGTGGTAACTAGGAGTGGCATGCTGAAGTTTTGCTAGGGTTGGTTTGACTGCTGCAGCTGCTGGAGGGTTGCTTTCAGTCCTTTTAGAATTTCCTTTTCAGTCCTAATTGTATATCATTTAAGGTTTTAGACGTTCTTCATTTATATGTCTATATTCTGAAGATGTACTTTTTTGAACTTGGATTTCTAAGAGAGACAGCCTTCAAAATCTTGCAAGTCCCTAGTTTCCAACAACTTCGGATCCACGAATTCCCCGGTCTACATCTTCACCATACTGTTTATGCAGTACTTCCTCTTTAGACACGGTAGGTTTGTAAATGAGCCGAGTGAAGCTTGGATGTGTTCGGGCTCGATGATACTTGATCAAGCTCGAGTGCCTTGATAATCTCTTTACCCTACTTGTGTGTGTGTGTATATATATAATGGATTTTAGAGGGAGAGATGATATAGACACATATAATGAGTTTTGTATATACTTACCACTGGAAGAAACCAATATAGTCATTTTGACCTTCTATCTACAATATTCACAAATGCGAGTTGCCTTCTTTATAAAAAATATCTTGCATTGGTTGTTCACAGATGACAGGTTTTTAGCTTTTGAGATTTGGGGAAGGAGACGCTTATTAGGCTAATATTTTATCATTTTTTTCCCGTCTTTGAATTATAATTGTATATGGGTTGGGATGGTCTGATGGGTTGGTTTGTTGGGTTTCGTTAGAGACTTGGACTAGTCAATAATGTAATAAAATAGTTGGGCTTAATATGTAATACATTAAATTAGACTTATTTATTAGTAAATTGAACTTTAATATATAGGTTTAATTCCATTTACAGCCTGAGGTTTGCAAAAATGCAGTCATACACCTTGTCAAAAGTTGTCGGTTGACAATGGTCAATAGTAAACCAAACAATGCTTATCCTTGATTAATGCTAGGATATATTATCATTGAAGCCAAACAATCAAATTGAAACCAAACAAGCTATATCTCATATATGTAACCAAACAAGGTATATGAGATACACTAGGGTGCTGTTTCATAAAACTGAAAATTAAATATTGAAGATTTTAAGATCTAAATTTTCAGTAGGGAAGGTTTTAAGTGATGTTTTAAAAATTAATATATTATGATATTTTTGTAAATTTTCAGTCTACTTATAACTTTACCTCATTTTAAGTGTTACTTAAATTTTTTGTCAAATGCACTTGACCCTTAATCCTAATCATACACAAACCATCTCAGATCAACACACCGTCTCTCCCAGAACCTTTCAAACCTTGAACCGATTATTGGTTACAACGGTGATACCATGTCATTAGGCTGATGTGGTATCACAATCCAATAAAATCTACTCTTTTTGTACATGTGTCATGCTTAACAATTTAATATATACGGAAACAAAAAAAATAAAAGAAAAAAGAAAGTATTTATCATATTCACGTCTCTCCCAATCTATATACTCTCTATATATATAGGTATGGTTGTAGGATTTACAGATTAACACAATGATAGATATAAATTACACATGATTTAACCTAGCATTAGTGTATTCAAAATTAGCCCATTTAAAATTTCTTTTTTCAATTTGGTGTTTCAGTTTATATATAAATATATTATATTATATAATGATTTATATGTATAAGCAGAGGAGAGAGAATTGCTACAATAGAGAGAGATTCTTTTTTCGATTTATATTCTTTTTCTTTTTCTTTTTTGTGTTTCCATATAAATTACATTGCTAAGATGGTAACGTATATAACACGTGTTATCACCGTTATAATGAATAATTTCCTCTCTCCCAAAACCAAACCTATACCTAATCGTTCTCTCTACTGTTCTCTCCCCATAAGCAAACCCTAAACCTATTCTCACCCGTCTCACATGTCTAATCCATTGTATTGAAATATAAGAGGAAGCGTGAAGTGTGGTTAGGATTTGTTTGTATCACAACTTTGTGGTAAACGGTAGATTTTGTTGATGTAAAGAAGATGGTAGTGAAAACACTTTAGCCTCTGCCATGAACTTTCGTTCCCACAAATCATAAAATCCTAAGAAATTTACAATCGATGATTAAAAAAAAACCCAGAAAACCAATGAAAATTGGAACTGTGATTCACAGTAAGATTATAAAATTCAAGAGAGAGAGAGATTGGAAAAAGAAGTCCTTTGTATTGCTTCTTCTTCAAGTGTGAAAAAACAGGTTTGGGATTTTTTATAGGGTAAATAGCTTAAACCCCCCCTCAATTTTACTCTCTTTCTCTACTATACCCCCTCAATTATGAAATGAGCTTAGAACCCCCTAAAGTTTCATAAAATGTTGCACCATGGGCTTGCCTTCAATTTTTTTTACCCTTTTACCCTCCAAACTTTTTGTATTTCCACCTTACTTTTAATTCTATCTTTACTATTATATTTCTTAATTCTTTATATTACAAAAATATTATTTCTTTAAGTTAGAATATTAATTATGCCATTTACCTTTAATGTATTAGACTAAATATACTCTCAAATGTTAATTTATTTTTTTGTAAGTTTTAATTATTTTTTTTGTAAATCAATTAACTTGTTATTAAATTTTAGTTTGATTTAAATCATAAAACTCAATCTTAATTAATATATTCATAAATAAATAACAATTTATGAATATATTTTTATGAAAAGAAAGTTTCATTTGGGAAATTTTTTTTTTTTAATTAGGATAATGAGTTTTATGATTTAAATGAAATTAAGTTTTATTGGAAAATGATATATATTTTGGAATATATATATATATAATTCGTTAAAAATATATATTTTTCGAATTGTTTTAAAAAATTATGAATTTTTTCCAAAAAATAAAATTTTTGGGAAAAATATATATTATGTTCCAAAATATGATTTTTTCCGAAAAATAATTTTTTTGAGAAAAATATATATTATTTTCCAAAATATGATTTTTTTTCCGAAATATATATTTTATATTTTAGAAAATAATGTATATTTTTCATAAAAAATTCATATTTTTTAAAACAATTCGAAAAATATATACTTTTGACGAATCATATATATATATATATATTCCGAAACATATACCATTTCCAATATATATATTCCAAAATATACATATTTTTTCAAAAAATAATTTTTTTGAAGGTTTGATTTCACTAAACCCTCTTATACTATTGATGGTAGTTTAGATATTATGACTCAAAATCATATTTTGGAATATAATACATATTTTTCTCAAAAAAATTATTTTTCGGAAAAAATTCATATTTTTGAAAATAATATATATTTTTCTCAATAAAAATTATTTTTCAGAAAAAATCATATTTTGGAACATAATATATATTTTTCCCAAAAACATTATTTTTCGGAAAAAATTCATATTTTTTAAAAGAATTCGGAAAAGATATATTTTTAACGAATTATATATATATTCCGAAATATATATCATTTTCCAATATATATATATATATATTCCGAAATATATATTTTTTGTTCAAAATATATATATTGTTTTCATAAATTGGATTTATTTATGAATATATTAATTAGGATTGAGTTTTATGATTTAAATCAAACTAAAATTTAATACCAAGTTAATTGATTTACAAATAAAATAATTAGAATTTATTAAAAAAAAAATTACATTTGAGTGTATATTTAGTCTAATACATTAAAGGTAAATGACATAATTAATATTGTAACTAAAAAAAATAATATTTTTGTAATTTAAAGAATTAAGAAATATAATAGTAAGGATAAGATTAAAGGTAAGGTGGAAATACAAAAAATTTGGAGGGTAAAAGGGTAAAAAAATTTGAGGGCAAACCCATAGTGCAAGAAAATGAAAGTTGAGGGGGGTATAATTAATTGAGGGGTATAGTAGAGAAAGAGAAGAAAGTTGAGGGGTATTTTTAACTATTTACCCTTTTTTATATGAAATTGGAAGTTGAAACCGTGATGCTTTAAATTGTAAATATATATATATATATATATATCTATATTTCTATCTATCTATCTATCTATCTATCTATATTACTTATAAATGTACGAAGGAATTTGATTATTTTAAAATATTTTTTCAATTTTAAATAATTTAAATTAAATACATATTTCTTTTCGTTGTATTTGGATTCCTCTAAACATATATAAATCGTTTCGTTATCTAATCGTTCCGTACTCTTGGATTTACTTCAATCGTTGTTCACCTTAGTTCTTTTAAACAATTCAGATTAAAGGTTGTAACCTTTCTCAAAAAACGCCTTTGTAAAAAAGACTTATTTATCTTATTTAGAAAGGGTTGTAATCTTTTTGAAAAGACGCCACATTCAAGGTTACTTTCTAACATTCAGATGTTGTAACCTTTCTAAAAAGACGTCTTTCTTCACTATAAATACCAGAGAGAGAAGACCTAATGAAAGAAATTAGAGAGAAGAAATAATTTTTAATTCCTTTTATCATTCAAACAAATTTATTTTATTTATTTTTTTATTGTTTGTTGTAGTTAGTAGTGTTTGTTTTACATTGGAATGACAATCAATATGATTTAGCAATACAGGAGACTGTTTTGCTTTTGATGCATGACCTTTAATGGACGTTGCACTTGACTTCACTGTTTTTAGTTTTTAAGAATTTTGGTTTATCTTTCTCCCCTTATCTCTTTAAATTCAATTTATAGATATTTTTTTATAACCTTTTTTCCCTTTTTTAATTTTATTTCATGCTGCTTTATTTAATTTTTTAAACTATATTATTTAGAAATTTAAAATTTCTTTTAGTTTTTGATATATCAATTTAAATTTTATCTATTTATTTATTGGTTTATAACTACATGTGCATCACACATGCTCATAAAAGTAAGTCCCCTCTAATATTTCAAAATATTTTTTTCTATATTTTAAATAAAAAATAAAATAAAAAACTCTTAATCAAAAGTGACATCTTTTCGATTCTATTAAACACACCCTTTTATCATTTGGTAAAGGTCAATACTGACCTCCTACCCATAAAGAGGAACTTCCCCCTACCCCATGACATGACCCAATAAAATATGAATTTCTTTATATATAAAAAACTTAGTCGATTCTCAACGCCGAACCCCCAAATCACATACATACTAGAATTTTGAAATAATCAAAATAATCCACAACATCATAGTACCAAATAAAATACTAGGGTTTTGAAACTCTAAACATAAAATCGAAATATTTTGCAACATCATAAAAGATTAGAATTTTGAAGCTCCAAACACTTAATCCAAACAATCTGGGATAAAATAGTACTAAATGAACGAATAGGGTTTCGAAACTCCAATTCTAATCCATGGTTCCTTTGTTCAATAAGAGTTGTATATATAAGGTGTATCTATATGAATAAGATGAGAAGACCTTTTTCTGCACAAACCAATATGTATTCTGGAGGTTGCATTGAGGTAAGAATTTGAAGAACATTAGAATCATAGCCTTTCTTAATTGACATTAATTAGATTTTATATTCCCCGCTGAAACAAACATAAACGTCATATATATTTATCATTTGAGCCATAAATCGATTTACATACACAGATCTCTATATGTGTATATATATATATCAGTTACAAATTGGAGATTCGATGGCGGTGCTTCAAAGAGATAGAAAAGGTGAAGGGCTTGGGATGGAAATTTGGATTTGTTCTAAGTTTTTTTTTTATAAAAAAATTACACATGTCCATATTTTATTGGGCCATATTATGGGGTCTTTCTTATGGGGTAGGATACAATTATTTTCCTTCAGTAAAAGTGACGACGCCTCTTCTATCGTATTAAACGCACTGTCTCATAATTTCTCTCACACCATTTCACTCTCTTTATATTCCCCATACCCCTCCTTCTTCACTCTCACCATCACTCCCACTCCTCTGCTTAATCAACATGTTCATATATATCCTTCTTCTTTATACATATTGAATTTCTTTCCATACATGTTGCTTTAGTATAGTGTTTAATTAACAGTGAATCAAATTGTTTCTTAAAATTTTCATATAAGTATGAACAAATTATATGAAACGATTTTTAATTTCATGAGTTATCAATTAATATGTAACTCGAACATTATTCGTGCATGAGTTATCAAAGTTGTTTTTATGATTTATATGTATTTGTTATAGATTTTTTACCACGTGCAAAACACGTGTTTTAACCTAGTGTGTGTGTATATATATATCCATGGATGTTTCGGTTATTGGTTTAAAGTATCCTCTTCTTTGCACTTAACTTTTACTGGATCTGTTATTAGTTAAATAAAAAATATATATAATTGGTCTGATCTTGTTGGTTTGAGAGGTTTTTAAAATTTAATTTGTTCTTGTATTTGTTTTTATATAAAAAGATAGGTATAATTAGGATGCATATTGTTTTGACCAAGGCCGACCCGGAGATTGCTAAAAAAAATGAGGCCAAGACTAGAGTAAATATGAGGCCCCCTTATAGCCTGGAGTTTTTTTTTTTGGTTGGGCCAAAACTAATTAGTAAATTTTGGGCCTATACTACTAAAAGGGGAATCTTTTTTTTGAGGCCCCCTCTTGGCCCGAGGCGGCTTCCTAGACTGCCTTGGGCCAGGGTCAGTGTAACACCCCATGTTATTTTTCTTTTTTTCTAAAATTATTTTCAATTTATTTTCGGTATTGACGTTACTTGTTCATGACGTCAGGGTTATTCTTAATGTTTCACGTGTAAATTTTTCGCGTTTATGTTTGGATTTGACTGGACGACGTTGCGATTTCTCCTTAATGACTTCGTGGAGCTTTTTTGGTGATTATGTGATTTGACGGTAACATTTAGTGTTCCAGACTTGGCGAAACGTTGATGTGAGTTCTTGTTGTCAACTAAGTGGATTCGTTTTGACGCTTGGCGTTTGGTGCTTCGATTGGGTGGTGACATGCTTAGTACGTTTAAGGTTTTGACTTAGTTGTTCGAGTTCGGCATTTAGTATTTTAGGGATTCGACGTTTTGTGTCCCCTTGTAAGTGGATTAGTGCGTGCCTTGTTTAGCTGGTGTGTTTAGGAGTATTTATATTCTCTTTGCTTTTTTTCTTTGTGTTTGTATGTACGTGTTTGGTTTGTTTGGCTTGCTTTGTTCTTCGTGTTTCTACATGCCCCTATGTGTTGATGTGGCTTTACGTGCCTAAATTGTTTGACTTGTGTACTTAGGAGTATTTGCACTCCCTTGTTTTATTTCTCCATGTTTATACGTACGTGACGAATAGTCTTCGACCTATTTGGTAGACCTCCAATGTTTCCTTGTTTTAGGGGTTTCGATGGGTTCTGTACGTATCCGATGTTCCGGTGGTTGAATTTTGTACCCCAGATCATTTATTTCAGATTATATTATTTATTGGGCATTCCATAGATTTTCCGGGTATGCGAGTCTTCGGTTAGGGATTTTATGATTATTTTCCCTTTAGTATTAAATTAAGGCTAAATGTTTATTGTCACGCCCCGTTATTCCTGAGACTCCAATCGGGAGAATCAGCGAATCCCGAGGTATGACGTCATAGAAAACGACAACCAAATTCAACGATAACATCGAAATACATGGAATGGGAATGGAAATGAAGTATTCCATGTCACCTGAGTGAAAGAAACTCAGTAAAGGAATTCTAACGAAAATCCGGCAGAGTTCCGTTTGTAATTGGAACATCCGGACAACTCAAATTCAACACAATAGCACAACCTGCCCAGAATAACAAGAATAAAGGCAACGGCACGTAGCCCAACATTCCAGAAACCTACTAGGGCCGAGGTAGTGGAAAAGAACACCAATACCTCTCCGAAACCCTTCTAGAAATCAATAGAGCCCCAAATGCTCAAATAAAAATAGAAAGAAAATCAAATGGCGATGCCGAAAAGGTATAAAGGCATCCCAAACAACCACAAACACCCACTGAGCCACCAAGCTCAAATAAGAATACAGAGAATCACACGGTAGTGCCGAAATGATACAAAGGCACCCCGAAAATAATAAATACACAGAATAGAAATACAATACGAGGGAATCTGCCAACAACCTGGCTCCCAACAGAATAAAAGAATATACAAACATAACTACGGAAAGAATAACAAGACTACCGTCCCAAATCACCCGTGTCGTCGCTGCCGAGCATAATCCTTGTTGCGTCCACCTGCAAACCTGAAAATGTTGTGTGTGGGGGGTGAGCAAAAAACCACGCGCTCACCGTAATATCAAAACATCACACTCATAGCCGTCTAGAAAATGCTAACCATCCCGTGTGCATGCATCTATCCTAGGTCAAGTTATCGTCTATCGTGGCACCCCCGCTAATCCGAGATACCCAACAATAACCTCTCAACTAATCTCGAAACTACTCAAAAGTCGTAAAACATAACAGCTCATAAGATATATCTACCACTCGTATATATACGCATATCAAATCATCATATATATATACACACACACATATATATAAGTCCTATAACAGCTAATCCTAACACCTGGTGTAGGAAGGCACCCAGTCAAATACACACTCTCATCTAGAGATACAACCAAAACTAGCTATCTATCAGTCCGTGCACCTAGCACGCTACTCAAGGTTCCTAGGAGGTATATATATAGGTCCCTCCTTAGGAATATCGAAAGGGAATACCCATTTCTCTACATACAACAACCAGTGAACCAACCCGTTCACTCGAAGAAACCTAAAAAGGGAAAGTCCTATCTCCACATCGGATTCGGTAACCAACCGAACTATCTCTAACTCACTCTGCCTATCAAGGCACTAAAAAGGGTACAGATCAACAAGGTCACCTCTAACTCATACCGCCTATCGAGGCGCAAGAAAGGGTTACTGGAGTCATTTAGTCCCAAACAGATGCCATGGCCCTCGGGTTTTTAAAGAAAAATGTTGAACCCCGAAGGATTCAACCGGTTTTTAAGAAAAAGTTAGGACCCGGTCAAATCATATTTGGTTCCAATGCCTCCTAACCCAACCAAACACTAGGAATCGCACTATGTGTGCTTAACTTAATCTCACTTCTCAATATCACCTCAAGGTCACATTCAAATTTATTTCGAAACAGGTTCTAAGACCTTCAACTTAATATAGGAGCTTATACACAAATCCTCAAAGGTTACCAAACTAACACCGGGATTCAAGTATTCCTCGAAACAACTAGGAGGAAAACTTAAATAATCAAACTCTAAAACCATATCTAGACCTCAGAACTGACCTCAAGTCTCAAGAACAGGACAAACTATGTCCAGAGTTCACTAACTTTATCAAAACATATAGGAAAAGGGATTTTCGAGGCACACGGCGAAAAACCATTTGCTACTTGAAACACTTTTAAAGTGGAAGGGTGAGCGACAAGCTCAAAACACACAAGCCAAGAAAAACAAGGTCAGACTACGAGTCTTACCCGACCTTTAACCTGAACAACTCTCCCCACTACCGAAGTGGTCTAACAATCATCCAGTGACAACACTAATCATCGAAAACAAAGGCCTATGTGGCCAAAGGCACAACCACAACCAAGTCTCACTATACGTCTAGCTAACTCAAGGGGAAAAACAATTAATTAACAAGACCTTTATATATATATATAACCACGTAACCACCTGGAACACATGCCAACCGTGGCTCCACTAATCCAGGTTTTTATTATCGTCGAACTTTCTTTCATTCTTTACAATTTTAAATCTTTAATTATTCTTTATATTTTAACCACAATTAAAATATTTATTACAAACACCGCGCCTTAGCGCCAAGGAGAATAATACAAATATTTAATTACTACTCCAACATCACATACTCAACATCGAAAATCAATAATAGCAGGCAAACACATATCCAATAAATGTCAAATATGGATGTAAATGCCATGACAATGCAACTCCAATGCAGCCCTAGCCACTAATATCCAGGAATCCCAAACCGTTCACTGCTGGGGCAACAAACCCACAACATGAAGGGTGGGCGTCGCCAAAGAAAGTGCGGGGACCACAAGCCCGCCCGGGAACCGGCAAGTGAGGCGCAAGCCCTCACCCCCAAATGTCTAGAGGATTGAGAGTTACTAGCTCCCTGGTGCTAGACCACCCCTGGCCAGTTGTTGCGACATTCCAAACGAACCAGACATGCACATGATATAAATGAGGCATGCAACGTGCACCAAAACAATGTGTATATAACAGGGTGCTATATGAATGTCAAAAGCCTCCATACGAATCAAATGTGCTCAATAACACGGCATCAAAGCCAATCAATCTCATATCAATCACGCTTCACAATTTCAAATATACAGTAAATCAATTTCCATTTTATCACAGAAATAATCGGGTTCTGAATTACCCAGTCCCTTGTAGATTCTATATACAAGCATGCTTTTAAATTTTAATTTCCAATAATTGTTTTCAAACAAATCAGCCTCAGGGGAAAAATTTGACAATTTAATACACAATTTAATTTATTAATGATTTCCGAGAAAACCAACTAGGGAACTAAAATCACGTCAATACATCCCTCATCCTCGTGAATACCCCTATCTTATTTCAAATTTCAATAAAATATAAATAAAAGATGAAATATTTATTAAACGGCCCTACGTCCCTCAATATCAAATTGGCCCCGCTCCCACTGTATTTTAATATCAGCTACATAAAAATCCGGGAGCTAATTACAGGTTCAAATTTTTACACAAAATTCTATAAAATCCTACTTTAAGTTCGGGGGTACTAAACCACCTAATTTAATCCAATTTAAAATAGGATTTAATTTATTATAATTTTCCAGAGGATTAATTTACTTAATTTATCAAGGGAATTCCGATTCCCGACTTCATTTATCTATTTATGGATGCTCCGTAAATTCTATAAAATTCCTAGATATTCGTCTACCATTAGGAATTTAATTTCATACTTTTATTATTTATAAACATACAACCCGGGACTACTTAGCATTTTCTACGCACTATTAGTGAGTGCTAGATAAATACATATATATATAAAAATATATATAAATCCCCACCTAATTTAAATACGCTTACAGACAGTCCCGCTTTAACCGACAATGAACAGTGCCGTCACCGGAAATAAGCTTGCCCTCCAAAGTCGTTCGAAAATTATTTTTAACATGCGGAAACGACCGTCATAACGCCCTATTCAATATAATTAAAATTCATTAGCAATCGATAATTAATTCGGAACAAATCTACAAAATTCGATATTGAAAACCATACCGAAAATCTGAAATTCCCGGAGAACCGTTCAACGGTTTCGCTCCAATTTCAGATATATCGTACACGGTACCGAGGCCGAGCTACCTTCAAAGTTTCGTGCCAAACACAGCTCGACTCGGCACTGAGTCAGCCCGACTCAGTCCGACTCGCTACTGTTCATCGTCCCTGCTCCACCACTGGCCGTCATTGGTCATCGCGCCACCGCGGCACGAACCACCCTCGTCACCACAGCGCCGTCGCGCAACCACCAGCACCGTCGCACGACCACCAGCCTCAATCTCAGCCATGGCCGCCTCTACAATTCGACTACCCTGTTCCATATCGCTCAATCGCAACCCAAACTCTCTCTCCCAATTGCGGTCTACAGCTCCGCCGTGAACCACGCTGGCCGTCGTCGACCTCCAGCTCGCCGTCACTCCGGCGAGCTATCCACCACCTGGGTTGCCAGGTTCGGCGACCAGAACATCAAACCAGGTCGTGCCTGGTACACGACCTCTCGGCCATGATGAAGACAAGAGAAACAGATCTGTGTGTGAGAAGATTCGAGAAGAGTAGAGAAGGAGACCGAAAATCTGTGTCTCTGTTATGCCAAAGCTACACACTGATAGATATATACATTTAGGTCAATTACAAAATCAACTCTCCAACTTAGCATAATTGCACAAGTGACCTTGCCATTTTTCATAATTACTAAAATAACTTTCTAATTCTCCATAAATGCACTAGTGACTCCCTTGTTTTCCCAATTCACACTTTAATCCCCAAGACCTATATTATATCTCTCTCTCTATATATATATATCCATTTCCCATTAATATATATATATATAATTGCCCATTTTGATTAATAACAAATGAATAATTATTATTACATATTTTAATTACTAGGTAATAATAATTCCAAAATTTCTCACCATACACATATATATATATAATAAATCTCATCATATACCGGGGACCTCGAAATAATATCACACGCGCCCGTAAATATAAACGGGTCGCCCAATAAATAATATAACTGAAATAATTAATCTAGGGTATGAAACCCATATATATATATAATTATAATTAAATTCGCATAAATAAAATAAGTCCCGTAAAATATACCGGGAACACTCAAATAATTCTACGTGAATCCATCAAATTCACCGGACTCCGAATAAATAATATAGACCCAATTAAAAACTCCGGGGCACAAAATCATCCACTACTTAAATCACCAAAAATCCCACGGTACTCCGAATAACTAATAAAGTCTGAAATAATTAACTCGGTCACAAAATCGAGTATAAATATTTATATAAACCAAATTAAATCATTTATCGCCTAGCGGTTTATACTACACGCTCCCGTAAACTCTACAGATAGTCGAGAAGTAATACAAGTCGAAATAAACGCTCCGGGTACGAGACTCAACTACCCAGTCATCGGGGTCGTCACTAACCCAATCGAATCAAAACCCATAAATACCGAACAAACCCAACGTGTCGTCAAGTCGAAGTACTAAACGCTATAGGTTTAAACAAAATCGCACTAACACTTATCACTTACGTATAATCCTGAAAAACGAATCAGAAAATACAAATACACATAAACACATAAGTCAAACAACCAAAACACATCAATACACAGAGCACGTATATACAAACATAAATAAAACGAGTAAAATGACTATCAATACTCCTAAGCACGTCGGCTAAACAAAGCACGTACTAACCCCATAACTAGGGGAAACAAAAATGTCAAACCCCTAAAGCACTAACTACCGAACTCAAATCACTGAGTCGAAGCCCTAAGCGTCAAGCGTCGAAGCAAATCCATTTAGTCGACAACACTAGCTGTCAATCGTCACCTCTCAATCACGTAGTCGATAACAAGAACATACGTAAGCGTTTCACTAGGTTCGAAATAATATCGTCACGTCAAGCCACGTAATAGCCACAGAATTCCATGAAGAGAGATCGCAACGTCGTCCTGTCGAGTGTAGACGTAAACGCGAAAAATTTACTTGTAAAATACACAGAAGAACCATGACGTCATGAACAAGTGACATCATCACTGAAAATAAATCGAGAATAATTCAGAAATAAGGGAAAATGAAACGGGGTGTTACATTTATCTTCTCATTCCGCATTCGATGCAGGGGGTTTTAGGTCATTTCTTTGTGATGGTTTTTCCGTTGTTGGTGTAACGGACTTTTAGATCGGGTTTCCGATTTAATTGTGCACATATAAAATTTTCATAATATATATGGATAATTATTGTATATATATATTTTGGAATTTATATATATATAAATTAATGGAAAAATAGAAATATATATTGTAAATGCAGAAAAACTACACAATAATAATTGGAGCAAAAATTGGATCCTTTCTCATTCATCAAAGCCATGTATTTATACACAATTATGGAAGATGGGTCAAGCCCATGTATACAAGTTTATCAATCCCTTAAATCAGGGGATTTGATAAACTCTAATTTTTTTTGGACTCTTTATTCTATATTTGGACTACTCATTGTCTTGTGGATTACTTCCAGAATTTTCCATAGGCCCGTTATTTCTTTAGCCCACTTGTTTTCAGCCCATCCATCTTTGGACCATCAATCATCGGCCCATTCGTTGTTGGCCCATCAGTCCTATGACCCATCCTGGTTGGGCCATGCATTATTTTAGCTATTACACAGGCCCCTGAGGTCATGGGCTTTTGTGATCTTTCCTTTCTCAAATCCCATGACCGAAAATTTAAACACCATTATACACATATACACATACATGCACTTTATGGTAGATGAGGGTTTGGTGAGTTGCCAATAAGTTATGAGCATTTATTGGCATTTAAAATGAGTGGCCATTACTCCCTTGATTGAAGCTCCATGACGGCTCATCGTGGGTTGCGCGACCTTCTGACTTCGTGCAACCCTTTGGCCTCCTTCTCCCTTTCTATAAAATCCACTCCATGCATTTCATTTCCTCATTCGTGCTTTGCAAATGTCCTGCTCTCGCCTCTCTTTTCCCCAGCCTCTTATTTTTGGAATTTTTACTTTCCTCACTATCATCGCAGTCTTTTCCCGTCTGTCAGTTCGGACTTTTCGGTAGAACAGAACCCTGCTGCTACACAAAGCTTCCGTGATTCTTCGTTCACCAACTGAGTAAGTCGACCGGTCTTTTCTCCTTATTTCTTTCTTTAATTTTCACCTTTACCTCCTTCTGTCTCTTCTACCTTTCTTGACACCATGTCTGACAGCGATGACAAACGGTCAGTAGAGGAAGTTGTTTTGTCCTCCACTTCGGGCACTGATCCCACTAGTAGTGACAGTCCCCGGTCCACTCGTAAAAGAGCCAAAAAGACAACTCCTCAAAGCACTGACCTTCCGGGTTCATCAACGACTGAACCTGTGAATCCCAAGCCTTCCAAACCGTTTGTAGTGGCCCCACTAAAAAGAGTCCGACCTGAAGTAGACGTTAAACACCTTCGGGCAAAGACCCAAGTACCCGGGGACGTTGATATATCCCCTTACCACGGCTACTTAGATTTTACCCAGAGCCAGGGACTAGCTCCCGGTAGTATCCTGCTATCAGCATCTCATCTTAGGGTTCTAAGATTCCCCCTTTACCCTTTCTTTCACTATACGTTCTTCATGCTAGGCGTGCATCCCCTTTAGCTGAACCCGAAGAACCTTAGAATCATATCTATGCTTCTGTTGTACAACAGGGACTTAGATCTTAACTTAGGTTTGACAGATCTGCTCCTTTGTTACTTTTTCCAGAACGCCCGAGTGAGTAAGGGTAGATACAACCTTTTCCCTTTCCAAGGCCGTAACATATGTACCGATACCGAAAAATTGGATAAAGGATGGAAGGAAAGAATGGTAGTAGTGAGCGGCAACTGGTCTTACCCTTTCTCGCGTATATTCCCGATCCCAAGAGTCTTCGGTGCTATTCATCTACCTATCTACCATCCCCTTCATAAAGTCTCCTGCCTTTGTGAACATTGCAATCTTCATCAGGGAGATTATGCCTATAAATTCCTGGGTTACGAAGATAGGGACCTTCCCCTTACTTTTATAAAACAACACATAGGCCTCCTGAAAACCCATATCTGGGGCAAAGCCCGATCTGGAACTGACCTGCTGACTTTGGAAAATCTAGAGTCGATTTCTAATTTGGGCGCTGCTGTTGACAGGATGGACTTGCCTGACAAATCCCTTTCTTCTAGAATTCCCCAGGTTCCCGAAGGGGTTACCCTTGTGGATGCTGTGCCGTTATCAACAGCACCGCCTGCGGCTTCGGTACCTCCTCCCGTTCAGAGCCCCCCAGCGCCAGCAGCACAGAACCTGGTAGCTCCACCCCCTCCTCCTGTAAATCCTCCAGTTATTAGGACCCGGTCCAGTTCAGCAGGTGGAGTGGCCAATAAAAGGGCCAGATCTCAAGTTGACAATGCTTCTTCAAGCAAAACTCCTGCTGTTCCTGAATCATCCCAAACTTTGATTCCATGGGAGCCGAAGTTCCTTATGCCAGACGGGACTCCGGTTTGCACTGATCAAATCACCTTAATCACCCAGAAGCTCTTCAGGCTATGGCCAAAGGGATCTGGACACCAGCTGATAGGGTTGCTTAGACTAAAATCACCCTGACCGATCTGGCAAAGAAGACTTCAATAATGGTCATGGAGGTAAAAACTTTGTTCACTCTTTTGCACTTGTTTTATCTGTTGCTCGCCCTTTCATGTAATAATCATTTCTTTATTGCGCAGCTTCTCTATGGCATCCAGGCCTACAACAACATCCTGGAGATCGATGTTAAGGAAATGGCCGGTATGAAGGCCCAGATCAAGCAGAATGACACCCACCGGGCTTCTCTAGCCAAGGAGGTAGATGGCCTTCGCCAGACCGTCTCAGAACAGAAAATTCTCTTGGAAACCGGTGACGCGGAAAAACGGGCTTTGCCTGCTGAAAAACTGGCTCAGGCTGCTGAGCTTGAAGAAGCGAAGGTAGCTAATCAGAGAATGGTGGTTGAAAAGGCAGAGCTGGAGAACCTCTTTGCTGCTGAGCGGGCCAAGGTTGAGGTGTGCCGCCTAGGGGGCCTTGACATGTATAACAGATACTGCGTTATCTGTGATATCCGATCGGCCAGAGCTTGGCGAAGGAGGCACGAAATGGAACATATCCCTCTGGAGGCTCGGGAGTTCAAGACCGCAGAGGAATTTGATGCCCATATGGGAGTGCTGATGCCATACGAAAACCCCCTAGCCTCTGAGAACGAGAAACGCTTTGCCGCCATCCTGAAGGGGGAAGAATATCATCCTCCCGATCAGTAGCTTAGGCAGTTTAATTTTATCTGTGCTTAATCCCCCCAGAGGGGTAATTTTGTAGCTTCCTTTTTATCAATGATTTTTTTTTTCACTTTAGTATTTATTCCGTTCTTGTTACGGCTGTAGCGTTTGCACTTTTAACCATTTATGAAACAATTGAGCCTTCGGGCATCTGGCCCCTGAGGCTTTGTCAGTATCCTCTGGTCAGTTCAAATCATATTTTGAACCCAACACTTAAGGCAAATTTTGATAAACATGAAAGCCTTCGGGCATTTGGCCCCCTGAGGCTAGATTTTATCCTCTGGTTAGTTCAAATCAGGTTTGCACTCAAACACTTAGGAAAATTTTAATAAACATGAAGCCTTCGGGCATTTGGCCCCTGAGGCTAGATTTCATCCTCTGGTTAGTTCAAATCAGGTTTGAACTCAAACACTTTGGAATATTTTAATAAACATGAAGCCTTCAAGCATTTGGCCCCTGAGGCTAGATTTCATCCTCTGGTTAGTTCAAATCAGGTTTGAACTCAAACACTTAGGAATATTTTAATAAACATGAAGCCTTCGGGCATTTGGCTCCTGAGGATAGATTTCATCCTCTGGTTAGTTTAAATCAGGTTTGAACTCAAACACTTAGGAATATTTTAATAAACATGAAGCCTTCGGGCATTTGGCCCCTGAGGCTAGATTTCATCCTCTGGTTAGTTCAAATCAGGTTTGAACTCAAACACTTAGGAATATTTTAATAAACATGAAGCCTGGAATACTTGTATAAAGGTAGAATCTTTATTGAAGTAAACTTGAAAATTATAAAGCAGAGGTGCCGGACATCGGGCACAGATGCTTTATAAAAAAGGGTGCTATAGTCAGACACAGTTTTATTTCCTACCAAAAAAAATAACTATCTAAGGATAATACCTCTTTAACCGATAAGCATTCTGAGAGTTGGACTCGAGGCGACCTGTCTCATTCTTCAGGACCCGATAAGCACCACGCCCTATAACCTCAACAATTGTATAAGGTCCTTCCCATGTCTCTCATAATTTGCCCACAATCCCAATCTTTCTTCTGAGTACCATATCGCCAACCTGGAATTCCCTTCTTTTGACTTTCTGATTGAACCGAGCTTTGATTTGCTGCTGATAGGCAGCTAGTCTGATCCCGGCAACTTCCCTTCTTTCTTCTAGGAGGTCTAGATCATAGGCTAGGTGCTGATTGTTCGGACCTTCTTCCCAAGCCTGACTCCTTAAAGTAGGTACCCTTAGCTCAGTCGGGATAACTGCTTCGGCCCCATAAGCCATAGCGAAAGGGGTCTCCCCAGTGGGTTGCCTTAGAGTAGTCCGATAGGACCACAACACCTCAGGCAATTTCTCCAACCATGCCCCTTTTGCGTCTTCAAGTTTTTTCCTCAGTGTGTCAAAAATGGTTATGTTTGTCCTTTCGGCCTGCCCATTTCCCTGTGGATAGCCGACGGAAGAAGTGTTCTGATTGATCCCATGCTTTGCCAGGAATGCTTGAACATTATTGTTATCAAGGTTGGTGCCATTGTCCATCATTATGGTTCGGGGTAGACCGAATCTACAGATGATGTGGCTCCAGATGAACTTTATAATATGGCTGCATGTTATGGTGGGATATGCTTCGGCCTTCACCCATTTGGTAAAATAGTCTGTAGCCAAGAGAACATGTGTGGTACATCGTATTGCTTGAGGGAGAGGACCCACAATATCCATACCCCATCAGGAAAAGGGGTGAGGAACAATTGTTGGGTTCAAGAACTCCGGCGGTGGATGGATGGCATATCCATGAAACTGGAACTTTTTATAGTGTCGGGTATAGACCTCAGCGTCCCTTGCCAGGTAGGGCCAGAAGTATCCCTGGGTGAGAACTTTATGAGCTAAGGATCTTCCACCGGAATGATTTCCACAGGCTCTTGCATGAATCTCTTCCATGACCGCTGAAGCCTCAAAGGGCGTGAGACATCTCAAGTATGGCCCGGAGAAAGACTTGCGGTATAGTTGGCCGTTGTAGAGAGCATATCTAGCTGCTTTCATTCTTATCTTCCGGGCTTCTGATTTTGACTCAGGCAAGGCACCAGTTCTCAAATAATCTGCTATGGGATCCATCCAACTCGGTTCCCATGGGATGACCATTACTTCTTCGGGCGACTCCAAGCTGGATCGGACGATGAAGTCTATTGGTACGGTGCGAGTCATACTTTCTCCAGCCGCGGAGGCCTGGTTAGCCAGATGATCGGCTACGGAATTATCCCCTCTGGGAATTTGTTCAAAGGTTATTTGCTAGAATCCTTCAGCCTCCTTTAGAGCCAAATTTTTGTATGCTTCCATCTTTGGCTCTCGGGTTTCATACTCTCCATTTAACTGTCGTATGACTAGCTGGGAATCATTTCGTACCTCTGCTTTCTGTATTTGAAGGCTTCGGGCTAACTGAATTCCTGCAAGAAGGGCCTCATATTCGGCTTCATTGTTAGAGGCTGGAAACTCCAGTCGAACGGATTGTTGGATTTTAGTACTATCCGGTGTTACGAGTACTACTCCGATCCCTGCTCCGTTGATGTTGGATGATCCGTCCACGAACACGACCCATTGTCCAGGCTCACTTTCTTCTACGGAGTCTGTAGTTTCTGTTTCTAACAGGAAATTAGCTACTGCCTGTCCTTTGATGGCCATTCGGGGGACATAGGTTATGTCAAAAATCCCGAGTTCAATTGCCCATTTTGATACTCTCCCGGATAACTCAGGCTTCGCCATTATAGATCTGATCGGAGTTAAAGTAGGTACTATGATCGGGTGTGCTTCAAAATAGTGCCGAAGACGTCGCTTAGCATTGATCAGTGATAATACCAGCTTATCTTGTTTTGAGTAACGGGTTTTCGCATCGGTAAGGGCCTTGCTGGTGTAGAAGACTGGTGTCTGGTACCCCTTGCCCTCCTTGACCAGAGCGGCGCTGGTAGATGTTGTTGATATGTCCAGATACAGGTGTAACGGCTCATCAGCTTCTGGGGTTGCCAGTATCGGGGGCTTTGCCAAGTAACTCTTGAGTCATTTCAGGGCCTCCGCTTGCTCTGGCCCCCAGACTTCTCCTTTTGCCGCCCTTATTGCTTGAAAGAACGACTTACACCGATCGGTTAGCCGAGAGATGAAACGACTGAGGGTTGCTACCCTTCCGGTTAGCACCTGGATCTCCTTCCAGGACTTTGGCTCTGCTGACTCTACAAGAGCTTTGACTTGCGCCGAGCTAGCTTGTATTCCTGTCCGATCAACTATATGCCCCAAAAATTGGCCTGAGGATACTCCGAAAGAACATTTGGACGGGTTGAGCTTCATATTGTACTTCTTGAGGGTGTCGAACACCTGCTGCAGATCAGTCAGGTGGTCTCCTTTCGCCTTGCTTTTGACCACCGTGTCATCGATGTAGGCTTCTATAGTGGATCCCATCATTCCTTGGAACACCCTTCTGACCTACCTTTGATAGGTAGCACTTGCATTCTTTAGTCCGAAAGGCATAATTGTGTAACAAAATGTACCTGACTCAGTGATGAAGGCAGTCTTTTCCTGGTCCTCCAGGTTCATTCGGATCTGGTTATACCCAGAGTATGCATCCAGAAAACTCAGGCGTTCGAAACCTGCTGTGCCATCTACCATTTGATCGATCTTTAGTAAAGGGAAACAGTCTTTCGGGTAGGCTTTATTCAGATCTGTGAAGTCTACACATACCCTCCATTTGAAAATTTTATTTTGGACCACCACCACGTTCGCCAACCAGGAAGGATACTGAACCTCCTTTATGAATCCTGCTTAAATAAGTTGATCAACCTCTTCAGCTATGATCTGGTTTTGATGGGCCCCTATTCACCTCTGTTTCTATCTAATGGGCCTTGCGCTGGGATCCACATTGAGAGAATGATGGGCTACTGATGGATCAATACCGGTCATGTCCATATGGCTCCACGTAAATATGTCAGCATTGGATTGGAGAAGGGACTCCATTTCCCTTTTTTCTTGTGGACTGAGGCCTGAACCAACATAAGTAATCCTCTCGGGGCAATCGGGGCAAATTTGAACTTCAAGTAGAGGTTCAGCTGCTACTGGTGACCCCGAACCGCCCTCATGTAATTGCTATTTGTCATTGGATGCTGCCTTGGATTGTGACCCTCTTTCCGGTTCCGCCCTTCTTTTTAGACTTTTCATGGTGACAGCATAACACTCTTTCACTGCTACCTGATCGCCCCGGATGTCAATCATGTTAACTCCGTTCGGGTCAATACACCGCATGACTTGATGCATGGTTGAAGGGACTCCATGCATTCGATGAATCCAACCCCTTCCCATGAGGAGATTATATGAAGGTTTTACATCTACCACCACAAAAGTCTCTCGGAGCGTGCGCCTTGCTGCCGTCACTGGCAGTTGGATCTCTCCCACAGGTTCCACTCTTCTGCCATCAAATCCTGCTATCGGGCTTCTAGACGGTATAATCTCCTGAGGGTTGATTTCTAATTTCTCGAAGGTCCATTTGGTGATAATGTTGGCGCTGCTCCACGGGTCAACCATCACCCTCTTGATCAAGCAGTTCAAGACATGAGGGAGATCACCAAAGGGTCATCGTGTGGTGTCTGAATGCTCCGCATATCCGCAGAAGTGAAAATTATCCGGGCATCCTCCTTCGGGCCTCTAAACTCGCTGACCTCCCCAACCCTTCGCAGTTTCTGAGCTTGCCTCATCTGGGACCTCCGAGCCTCTTCTATCTCTGATCAACTAGGTCCTCCATGGACCATGTGGATGACCCGTACGGGTTGTCCCATAGCTCCCTTGGCAGGTGTATGTGATGCTTGGTCTGATCAGACTCCTTCCTTGGCAACATACTCGGTCAGCTCTCCTTTTGCTATCATGGCTTCCACCTGTCTCCTGAGACTTCTGCATTCATTGGCGTGGTGCCCGTACTCGCCATGGAAGGCATAGTCCGTCCTCATATCTCTTTGGTCCATCGGCTGTCGGATGGGAGGTGGCGATCGGTAGATTCCTTTACCCTTTGTTTCTTGGTACAGCTTGGCCAGGGTCACCTTCAAGGGGGTGACCTTGTCCTCAAACCTTGGGCATTTTTCTGTGACTGGGGAGGGCACAGGAGGAGCGCTCGGTTGCTTTCGGTCTGGTGCCCGATCCTTTACCCTGGGAGGTTCAGATGCCCTTGCTTCTACTGTTGCAAAGGCGGTTCTTCTTTGTCGTATGGACAACTCCTTTTCTATTCGGAGGTGCCCTTACGCCCTAGAATTGAGCTCTCCAATGTCTGCTGGTGGCCTCTTGACCAGGGACTGATGGAACTTGGTTCCAGGGATCAGGGCCATTCTGAAGGCTTCGACAGCCGAATGCTGATCGCAGTTGTCAATTGATGACATCTCCACATTGAATCGTGAGACAAAACTTTTCAGGGACTCGCCTTTCTCTTGGATCATGGTGAACAGACTGGAGATAGTCTTCTTCTGTCTTTTGTTGCCGAAGTACTGGGCAATGAATAACTCACAGAGTCTGAGCCAACTTCCAATTGATCGGGGCGGTTGCTTTCTGAACCATAGGAGGGCTGCTTCGGTCAAGCTAGTGGGGAAAAATTTACAGAGTAAAGCCTCGTTCTCATTGTAAACATTCATCTTGGTATGAACGTGGTAGATGTGCTATGTTGGATCTTTTGTACCATCGAACAGGGTGAACTTCGGTAATCTGAACCTCTCCTGATAGGGCACACTGGTGATCGAGATGGTGAACGGTGTCTGGACGGCGTCGATAGATGCCTCGGAAGCCAGATCGATAGGGGTCTGTACCTTCAGATCCTTAAGCACTTCCCGCTGGAATCTGGACATGATTTTCTCCAGTTTTCTCATGGTCAGGACCTCCTCGGGGTTACGTACCCCAAGAACCTGTGTAGATGACTTCGCGTGCTCTTCATAATCGTTGTGGGCTCTAGCTGGGAGGTCGTCTTTGTCTGTCTAGCGGCCTATAGACCGTTCACGCTGGCCGGACTGCTCGTTATCATAGACCTCCTGTGGGTTCTGTAGTTGAGCCAATTTTGCCGCCAGTTCAGCGTTTTGTCTTTCTAATTCGGCAGTCCTCTCCTCTAGGACTCGTCTGATCGGATCTTCTGGTTATTGGCCTCCGTTTGGAGGTAAATCGGTCTGTTGTGAACGCGTGACCGACATTGATGGTATGAATCTTAGCTTTTTATAGAGAGTGGGAAGCTTATTGAAAAAGATTTCAATAATAGGGTTTCCCACAGACGACGCCAATTGTGTAAATACAGAAAAACTACACAATAATAATTGGAGCAAAAATTGGATCCTTTCTCATTCATCAAAGCCATGTATTTATACACAATTATGGAAGATGGGTCAAGCCCATGTATACAAGTTTATCGATCCCTTAAATCAGGGGATTTGATAAACTCTAATATTTTTTGGACTCTTTATTCTATATTTGGACTACTCATTGTCTTGTGGATTACTTAACTTCCAGAATTTTCCATAGGCCCGTTATTTCTTTAGCCCACTTGTTTTCAGCCCATCCGTCTTTGACCCATCAGTCGTCGGCCCATCCATCGTCGGCCCATCCGTCGTCGGCCCATCAGTCCTGTGGCCCATCCTGGTTGGGCCATGCATTATTTTAGCTATTACATATATAGATATACATATTATATGCATATCGTGATAGAGAATTAAAGGATGAGGAAAATGGATTAATTAAATGTGACCACAATTGGCACTTGGGTATCTCACCACCACATACCACATTCAATATTATTCTTTGTACCACACATTCTATTTCTTATCACATGTATTAGACCACACATGTATGTGCTAGTCACACTTATGTGATTATAGGAAAGGAAATGAGATAAGTGACCAAACAAGACCCCACAACCCTCTGCACCTACTATTCGGCCGAGAGAAGCAAAAGGAGGGCTGATAAGGCAATTCCTTGTTTGATTTTTTTGCTGCTCTCGAGTCGATTCGACCAACCCTGTCATACTCGGTGCTTCCCCACGCCGTTAGCTCCAATTTAGTGCATTTTAAGGTAAGATTTTCTTGTTTTTGCCAAGTGAAAATCTTGTTCCTCTCTCCTCTTTTCACCTAGTTATGTTTTGTTTCATCTAACGATCTTCGGATATGTCGTATAGATCGTCAAGGGGAGTATTTTAATCGGTTCAAATTTACCAATCGATGACTTTTTTCGGTGACTTTCGGATCCGACGATTTTGATTGGTGGGTTTTGACGTAAACGTCATGGGCTTTCCGTATCTACCTTTGGCTTGGTGTTCGGCTTAGCAGTGTGGCCGTTGTGCAAATTGAGGTGGAATATTTATATATATATATCTAACTCTTAATCTTAGTGCGTAGGAAATTTTAACATTTTCGATGTATATTTATGTGTATATGGGTTGACACCCCAATTTGACAAGTGACATGGCAGATAGAGAATGAAATGGGCTTGAGTTGATGGATTAAAAAACAAGCTTCAGACTTATGTTTGGGCCGAGACGAAAGAAAGGAAAACTGGTGGAAATGAGCCAAGAGTTAATAATGCAAGGTGAAGCTCATAAGATGAATGTAGTAAAAGGCAAGTTTGTGTTGAGCAAGGAATTTTGGTGCATGGGAAATTGTTAAAGAGATTGGCTTGGTCAAGAGACAGAGTCAAAATAAGGATAAAGTGGTTGCCAACAGAAAAAACTCATCTTAGTTTAAATTTAAATTCCAATTGTATTCAAATTTAAATCTAGTTAGGTTGTTATTTTATACAAATTCTTAGGGAGTTTGTTATTTCATGTAATTCTATAAATAGAGACCTTTATGCTACTTGGCAAGGGTCTCACACCAATTAATCGAACACTACAATTACTTCAATTATCATTTTAATTTCCAAAACTCTCATTTTTATTTTAATTCCTTGCAAAGTCTTCTAAAGTCTTTAGTTTAATCAAGTCTTGTCATTTCGATTCAAGCACCATTTACTTTCTTCAAGTCTTTATTTTAAATTCGGCATTGCAGTTTCAATTATTCAAGTTATTTTGATTCAAGCTCAAAAGCTTTTCTTTAAATTCAAGTTCTTTATTCAAGTTATTATTCTGTTTACTTTCATTCTACATTCAACACTTTTCATTCAAACATGTCGATTGTTTGTGTGAAATATGTGTTTTTCAATGTTACATTCCCAACTGTTAAAAGTCTTCTTCATTGAGGCACAGAAAAGAACCCCAAGTGAGAGTTCCATGTTCTCTCTCTCACGTGCGCCTGTAGAAGTCAAAATCAAAGGAGACTATCTTTGCTTTCCGACAACCTCTAGAGCCGAGGTCAAGGTTCCTAACACGCCCGCGCAAATCGACATAATCGGCTGATCTAGCCGATTTAAGAGGAAACAATATGTTAGCATGCGTTTAAGTTCCTAGTTGTAGACGGAACTTAGGAATTTTTATGAATTCGATGAAACACCTATAGGTGGATTGAATGAAATTGGAGATAGAAATTCCCTTGGCTAATTGATCATTTCTCTGAGAAATTAGAATGATTAAAACCTACTTGAATTGAATTGAAATAGGCGGCCTAGCAACTCCTGAAGTCTAAAGTAGGTTCGTGAAAATTGGGAAAAATGCACTTGAACTTAGAAGTGAGGATTAGTTCCCTTTGAGCTTGTGTTTTATTAAATTTAAAACATGTTAGGGGATATGTGAAAGTGAGAGACATGAAAACTTAGACGTTGTTCTAGTTCCTTTTAAAAACAAATTCTCGTAAATTATAAAGAAATAAAATTGCGAACTGGGTGTCCCTTAGGTGGACTTAATTGTTATTGAAATTTAATTATAAGCATGCTTATGTGTTAAAATTTACAAGGATTGCGTAATTGAGGAACTATTGCATGAAAATGAAATAAATCTTGCTTTAAATGAAAAATGAAAATTTATGTTATATCATTGAGCATGAGGTCCATGTAGAGGCATATCATCATTTGTGTAGCACCGTGTGCATATATTGATTTGGTGTGAGTTGCATGTCTCATTTGTATCATTTATACATATGGACCATTTGGATAGTCGCAACAACTGGCCAGGGGGTGTTCTAGCGACCCAGGGAGCTAGTATCTCCCAATTCAGAGAGCGAGGGAGGACTTGTCCAAACCCGGTGTTTTCGTAATCTATGGCGACCCCACATTCCTTTTGCGGGCTTGTTACCCCTAAGAGTGATCGGATTGGGATTCCTTGTTATCTATTTAACCCTCATATAGATAGGGTTGCACTTGAGTTGCATTGACACTGTCATGAGCATTGACATTGTATTGACATTCACATTGAATATCTACTTGTCATATGATTCACTATTAAGATTACATGTTGTTATTATTTGTCGATATTGAGCATGTTGTACCTGAATTTATTTTAGATTTTTATATTATTCCCTTGGGCGCTATAGCGTAGTGGTTGTGATTGTAGTTATGCATACAGTTAAATCAAGTAAAAAGCTAGAACTTTCTCAATGTGAATAAAGACTTAAAAACTTAAAGTTGGGAAATGAAAAATGTAACAATAATAAGAACCGGGATTAATCGAGCCATGATTGGCATGTGTTCTAGGTGATTTATTGGACTAAGTAGAAAGAGGCCTTGTTGGTGTAACTTTAGCCCTCTAAGTCGGGTTTTTAGTTGAATTGATCATCACCTTATCAATGCTTATATAAGGATTAATTCATGGGTTTGTAGGCGTGGACTATTTATGAATGGAAAGTTATGATAAACGGGTTCCGTTAGGCTAGGAAAGTGGCTTAGGGACGTAGTTTCTGACCTTGATTTCTAAGTTATTTTGAGGGGTAGTTGTGACTCGTGTTGGGCTTAGACACGTATGTAGTAACGGCCAGGTAGGTCCCTTGAGTATTGGTCGGAGTATGAGGTTATGGAGTGGTCGGTATACCACTCTAGTTGATATAGAAAAATGGTTGATTTTGAGGTGTAACTGGGTATGATAGGTTAACACTTTCCCTTTTCTCTGGACTAGGGTTGTTTTTAACTCTATATCTTATTCTGCACCCCATCTGTGGTTAAACTTTGGATTATCCTATGCTTTAAGGATCCGTTGAAAGTAAATTGAGGGACCCATAGGGGTTTAAGTTGTCATACTCATGAGTGAACACTTATTAGTAGTTCTGAAGCAGACGGGTGATGTTTGAGGAATGTGTGGATCATTTGTTTGCGGTATGGTGACATTGAAATCTTAGGGTATTATTGAGATCTTATGGTGATATTGGAAAGTGTGGAATTGGTAACCTTTAGTGCATACATAGTGCATGCCTTTTTTCATTATTTCTTTGTCTTAGTCTCGGATAGGGTACTTGATATTGACTTATGAATACGTAGTGAGATTCCTAGTATTTTGGGTGGGTTCGGAGATGTTGGAATCAAACAGATTTGATCGGGTCCTAAAACGTTTTCTTAAAAATCGATTGAATCCTTTAGGGTTCAACATTTTTCTTTAAAAACCCGATGGTCTTGACATCTGGTTGGGACTAAATGACTCTGGTACCCCTTTAGTGTGCCTCGATAGGCGGTGTGAATTGGAGATTGTCTTTTGGTTGTTGAATCTAATTGAGTGATAGAGTTTTTCGACTTATGTTACTTTTGAGGATTAGATGGTAACAATGTGTATATACCATGTGACCACTAGTTAGTTTTATAAGCCCTCTTTATTATAGGAGGCCTCGAAAGAATAATCATTTAAGTGAATGGATTATTTCACTGGTTATGGTGGGTAAAATGACAGGATTGAGGTTAGAAATTGTGAGGGTGAGACTCTCTAGGGATGATTTGATAGCGGTGCTGTGTAGGAGTAGTGACTTAGTTGTGGGTGTGATTATGGTTATTCCCTTCCAGTCGTCCTAAGGAGTGACCTATTTACCTCCCAAGAGCTTTGAGTGGCGTGCTCGGTGCACGGTGTGATGGATAGTTAGTTTCTGAAGTATCTTTAGATGAGATTGGGTATTAGACTATTTGTATGTATGCCCATGTGTGTAGGATTAGTTATATACGGAATTTTAGGTGTATATATGTTTATAGATATATATATGTTGATTTAACCTGTGTATATATGTTGGTGATATTTCTGTTGATCTGTGCCCTTTTGTGATTCTTGGGTATGTGTGAGGTTATTTGTGGGGATGTTTCGGGGTCTTGGATAGGCGGGGGTTCCATGTGAGACGACCGACCGACCTAGGATAAATGCATGCACATATGATGATTTGTATTTCCTAAACGGATAAGGGTGTGTTGTTATAGATATTTTTGGTGAGCCCTCGAGGTTGTGCTCACCCCCACACAGGTTGTAGGTGGATGCAGCATGACACGTACAATGGCAACGATACAGGTGGTTTGAGACGCTTTCATTTAGACTCGTTCCTTTTATTTGTAGTTATTCATTATATCACTTTTCTACTCCTTTTGTTATTCGGAGGCTAGTGTTATAGTTTGGGAGCCAGCCTGTTGACATATTCCCTTTCGTTGTATCTTTTATTCCATGTGTTTGTTATTTTGGGGTGCCATTGTATCTTTTCGGTACTGTCATGTGGGTTTCCTTGTAATTTTATTCGAGCATTGTGGCTCTATAGGCTCTAGAGGGATTGTGTAGAGGTAGCAATGGTTTTTCTTTCCACTACCTCGGCCCTAGTAGGTTCATAGAATGTTGGGCTGCGTGTCATTGTCATTATTGACTTTGTTATGGGTAGGTCATTCTCGTGTTGTTTTGCATATCCGGATGTTCCATTTACAGACGAAACTTTGCCGGATTTTTGTTAGAATTCACTACTGAGTTTTTATCACTCAGGTGGCATGGAATACCATGTTTTCATCCTTATTCCACGTATTTTCTTGTTATTGCTGATTCTAGTGGTTGTTTTCAGTGAAGTCATACTTCGGGATTCGTTGATTCTCCGGATGGGAGTCTTAGGAAGAACGGGGCGTGATAGCCGGCCCTGGTTTTGACGTTTGATTATGATAAATTAAAGTAAACCACTTTTATTAAACTAGTTGCTAAATAATAAAGGTAGAATAAGTTATCTTTATATTAAGGGTACTTTAGGTATTAAATGAAAATTTTATAGTGATGTCATGTTTGATTTGACTTGAAAGTGACATTAGGGGATGTAAATGATGCGTGTTAGATAAAGTAAGGGGTCAGACTGTATTTTTGCAAACCTCAGGGGGATTGACTGATGTTTGGACAAAGATCAAGGGGTGCACATGAAATTAACCCTAATATATGTTAAAATTTTAAAAATATAGTAAAATTACCTAGACGATAGTGAAAACATCCTAGAGGAGGGGGCGGGGGGGGGGGGGGGGGGGGGGGGGGGCTGAATAGGTTTTTTGTCAATTTTATGACCAATTAAAATTATTTAGCGAAAATTCAATTTTAATTAGTCACAAACCTTAATTCTCAATTTAATTCTCAAAAACAGATCAATCAAGCAAATATGAATATAAGTGCAGAAAATAAATAATGAGAAGACACATAGATTTTTTACGTGGAAAACCTTCAATCGTGCATAGAAATCGTCGATGTAGATGCACAATTGAAGACGTCCAAAAACAAAAGAGAACTTGCATATCTCTAATCACTCAATAATATTCTCTCATCATATGTATATCTCTGTAGAAGAAGAAGATGAAACTGTAGAAAACTTGCAGAGAATTCTTAAAGACGTGCCTCCTCTTGTTGTAGACTTGGGTGTTTATAGACAATGATGATCCAAACCCTAAGATTGCCCTTTATCGTAATTTCACATCTAAACCTTATATTCTGGTGAAAATATTGTATATAGAATGCACTTTGATGTATATAAGTCGTGGTCATATCATAAAACCATCCCCCAAACAATTAGGACATCGCAGAAAAAATAGGCAGAAACTTGCTGCAGCTATGCTTCAAGTGTATCTCCAAGCGTAAAAATGTATTTTCTAGCCACTTTTTGAAACTGAAAGTATAGACATTTTTGTTAAAACCACTTTTCTTCACAACTGTGCCAAAATGACCCTCTTGAACCCATAATACTTTTTGCTTGAAGTGACGGCTTCGGAAAATGTCATTTTCACCCTCTAGGAGACATTTTACCTCAATATGCTCACTTTCGTGCTTCACTTGTATTCTTTATTACTTCAACACTTGATTCTGCCTTTTACAAAGCTTATCGATGTTATTGAAACCAAACAAACTTATCTAACACTCAACATGGTTATTGTCTAGAACATGCCATAAATAAACAATACACAAAAATGTTCTTACAATCCCCCCTTTGGCATTTCTGAGATAAAACCATGTTTTACAATATAGCTTCACAAATAACAACATAACATTTATACATATGAACGCACACCAATAAACATAGATATAAACTACCACCTTGCTTTCATGACGACGAATCTTGTTACCACAACACTGAACAAACCATTAAACACAAGTGAAATTTAATGAAATTTAACCAAACAATGAAATTTAATCAAGCAATCTCTCCCTTTTACTTAATACTTCTCCCCCTTTTTGTCACTGAAATGTGAAACAAAGAGAGTATATGCCATAACAACAATATAGAGAGATGTAAGGAAATACTTAATGAAAAACACCAAGATATAGAACTCTTATTAGATCATATCCAAATTCTCAGGGTAACAGACATCTCTACTATGCATGACCCTACTACTAATGCATGAGTGCAAAATGTCATGAATAAATAAAAACAATAAAATAAAATATTTTTGTTTTTAGAAATCTGTGAGCAAGGCAATAGAGACACAAAGTCAATCATTAACACATCATATTCTCAGATTTAACTCAACCATTATACACACGATATAGAAGAAAATCAACACACATACCTTATAGACTCAAGAATGCACAAGTCAAGTTTGCAAATATATATATGAAAAATTCTTATGTACAAGTATTAAGGTAAGATGAAAATAATACATACTAAACCTGATAATCTCCGTATCAACCGTGATGATAATTCAATCCAAGATCCAAACTAGAAGGCAAAAATAAAAAATACTTTCTCTTTGTCACACAATTTCCTTTTTTTTTTCTCCATCTTTTCAACCTTTTCACCATATCCTTTTTTGTCTTTCTAAGCTTCGGACTTTCCAGCGAGGATTTTTAGTCCCGACCAGTTGGGCCCGAGCTTCTTCCATGGGATTTATGCTCATTAGTCTTCTTCCCTTTTTACGCGAACACTCAATGCTTTATGAGGCAAGAGGCCCGATTACTCATATTGAAGAACTACTTTTTGCATTTTTATATTTTAAAACATCTCATTTTTTTTCTCAACATCACCACAACATTCATACACATGCAAAGAATATTTCATGCATAGAACAATCTAGCATAACTCATGAACCTTCATACCACTTCGGGTTAAATAAAAAAAATAACAGATTCAACAGGCATTATAATAATCACTAAAGCAACTAACATCTAAGATTAAAGTTTTGTAACATAAAATAATCATGCCAAGTGATCATCCAGAAAATATTAGGTCAGACTGATACCTTCACTTCACATCTGCATAATGAGACAAGTAAATGTGAAAATAGAGTAAAATATGACAACTTTTGTACTCTAGCCAACCTCAACAGTCTAAAATTTTTTATTGTCATTTATTTCAAAATAAAATGCATGCATGAATAAAAATAATACAAATGCATGATTACCTATCAATTTTAAGAAAATAAATTGCAATGTGTTCCTAGAATGATAGATACGAAGATATCTATTCTAAAGAAAACATACCAATAGATTTCCTAAGACTTATATGCTTTTGAAAATCTAATGGTTTTGTAAAGATATCTGCCAACTAAGAATCTGTGGATATGAAGTCTAGAGACACTATACCATCTTCAACAAGATCACGAATGAAATGATGTCGAATATCTGTATGTTTTGTCCTAGAATGTTCAACAGGATTTTTAGAAATATTTATCGCACTAGTATTATCACAAAACATTGTCATCGTGCCTTGAGAAAAACCATAATCCTGCAACATTTGACGCATCCATAAAACCTGAGTGCAACAACTACGAACTGTTATATACTCAGCCTCAGCAGTGGAAAGAGAAACACAATTTTTCTTCTTGCTATGCCTAGCAACTAAGCAATTTCCAACATAAAAACACCTTCCACAGGTACTTTTTCTATCATCAACATTACCAGCCCAATCAACATCAGAAAAGGATACGATTTCAGTATTAGTACCTGATGGATACCACAATCCATAATTCACTGTCCCTTTAACATACTTGATAATCCTTTTCACAGCAGTAATATGAGACTCCTTAGGACTTGCCTTGTAGCGTGCACACAAACCAACACTAAAAGCTATATCAGGTCGACTGATAGTCAAATACAACAAACTCCTAATCATACTGCTATAAAGTGTAGGGTCAACATCTTTGCCTTTAGTATCTATACTAAGCTTGACACTGGTACTAATAGGAGTGCGAGCATCCTTAGCCTTTTCTAAACCAAACTTCTTTACTAATTCCAAGGATAACGAGTTTGAGAAACAAAAATTCCATCATTTAATTGCCTAACTTGAAGCTCTAGAAAGAAATTCAATTCACCAATCATGCTTATCTCAAATTCATGTTTCATTTGATCTCCAAAATAATGAGCAAGCTAATAAGAAGTGGAACCAAACACAATATCATCAACATAGATTTGAGCAACAACTGTATCACTTTCAATTTTTTGAATAAACAGTGTTTTGTCCACTCCCCCTCGAGCAAAACCTGTTCCTAATAGGTAATCAGTCAACCTTTCATACCAACCTTTCATGATCTAGACAATAAGGATCTTCAAATCCTTTGGGCAGCTTCACATATGCTTCCTCATGAAGAATACCATTTAAAAATACACTCTTCACATCCATTTGATACAACTTGAATCCAAGATGACACACAATAGCAAACAAAATCCAAATAGATTCAAGTCTCGCCACTGGAGCAAACGTGTCATCAAAGTCTATACCCTCCAACTGAGTATAACCTTGAGCAACAAGCCTTGCTTTATTCCTAAATACAATACAATGTTCATCCTTTTTATTCTTGAATATCCATTTGGTACCATGACATTTATCTCCTTTGGTCTAGGCACAAGATACCACACATCATTCTTAACAAACTGCTTAAGTTCTTCTTGCATAACATTAATCCAATCACTATCTTGAAGAGCTTTTTTAACATTTTTAGATTCCAAGGAAGATGTATAGTATGGATACGAAACCTCATTCCTAGCCTTTCTCCGTGTCACCATCATCTGATCAACAAATCTTATAACATTATCCAAAGGATGGTACAACTTTACCTTTATAGATGGTTCCTTAGAAGGAGTAAGCTGAACATCACAAATTTGATCATGTGATTCTGCATGACTTGAAATATCATGATTAACCACATTGTCCTCTTTCTAAACCTTAGAAGAATCATTATCCAATATAAAGAACGGCTCACTATCTTCTTCCTCAGTAAACATTGGAGACTCATCAACACATGAGTCATCAACCACTACATTTGCAGATTTCATCGTAGTTTGAGTTCTAAGGTTAAACACCCTATATGCTCGACTAGTCAATGAATAACCCAAAAATATTCCTTCATCACTCTTAGACTCAAACTTCCCAATAAATTCACGATCTCTAGGAATATAACATTTTGCTCCAAAAATGTTGAAATATTTCACATTGGGTTTCTTGCCATTCCACAGTTCATAAGGAGTTTTTAAGGTGCCAGGCCTAAGATAAACTATGTTTGAGTTATAATACGCTGTGTTCACCAACTCGGCCCAGAAATACCTAGGAACATTCCTATCTCGTAGCATAACATTGGCCATTTCCTGAATAACCCTATTCTTCCTCTCAACTACTCCATTTTGTTGAGGAGTTTTAGGTGCTAAAAATTCATGTTTTATTCCTCTCTCTTCACAAAACACTTTAATTTCTGAATTTTCAAACTCCCTTCCATGATCACTCCTTACTCTAGAAATGGAACAATTCTTCTTAGTCTGAATTCTTAAACAAATCCTCTTAAAACTTTCAGAAGCTTCGGACTTTTCACTAAGAAATTCAACCCATGCAAACCTTGAGTAATCATCTACCATGAGAAAAATATACTTCTTTCCTCCTTTGATCATGGTCCTAGTAGGACCCATTAAATCAATATGCAACAACTCTAAAGGTCTAGAAGTGCCAATTATATTTATATTTTTGTGCTGACATCTGACTTGTTTACCCTTCTGACATGATCCACACACAATCCCTTTTGCATAACCAAGCTTAGGGACTCCCTTAACAATTTCACTCTTAGTAATTTTTGTTAATTCTCAAAAATTAACATGTCCCATCCTTTGATGCCAAATTTCAACTTCATCAAGTTTAACTTTATTGCATAACAATTCAGAACTAGGAACAATGCAATAGCAGTTATTAGTTGAATGCATACCTTCCATGACACAATTCCCAAAAGAGTTAATGACCGAACACTTATCAGGAGAAAAAGTGACTTTATGATTGTTATCACATATCTGACTTATACTCAACAAATTTTCTATAAGACCCTCTACATAAAGCACATCTTCTAGTTTAGGTAGACCAGGAGTCACAACCGTACTTTGTCCTATAACCTTCGGCTTCTTTCCATCACCAAAAATGACTTTCCCACCATGACACTCCTAGAGAAATTCAAAGAATGACTTATCTCCAGTTAAATGCCTAGAACATCCACTATCTAGATACCAAGAAGTAGACTTGAGTGCTCTAAGAGCATTATGAACTATAAAACAATGTAGCTCACCTTTTCTAATCCATGCTTTCTTCATCTTCGGAGCTCTATTTGCTAATCTTGACAAATTCTTAATTTCTTCATTCAGCATTCGAATTTGATCTTGAACATGATCTCCATGTTGAACTCTTTGTTCCTTCACTGACTTCAACACCTTCCCTCGTAACTTCGAACACCTTGGTTGAATGTGACATCTGACACCATAGTGGTGACATACATGAATGAACCTCTGAACTCTATCAGTCAACCTCCTATGATATCTAGATGTAAGAAAAGACTTGCTTTCAACAGGTCTTTTGACATAGTCTTGAACACTAGGATTCCGATTTGAATTTCCTTATGAAGAACTAGACTGTAAGAACATTTATAGTATAATTTATGTTTGGCATGTTCTAGACAATAACCATGTTGAGTGAATTGTCATGTTGAGAGTTTTGTGTATTTGAAATCGAGTTGTTAGTATGTTCGTTTCTATTTCGAGAGAGGAGTCAAGGGGTGTGTCAGAGCAAAGAAAAGCTACCAGAGGGCAAAAACATCATTTCCAGACATCATCATTTCATCGGAGGGTAAAAATGTCATTTTCAAACATTATTACTTCAACCAAAAGTGTCGGGAGTCCGAGATGACCAATCTAGCTCAAATATGAAAAAACAAGTGTTTACAACAAAAGATGCATCATACCCTACGCTGTCAGAGGCAAAAAAAGACATAATAGTACTAACCTACGCTTTGGTTTTTGGAGCTGGGAATGGACCCTACGCCATTGACCTACGCTTGGGCGTAGGTCCCACTTTGTGGCCACATGGTCACTTGTTATGCAGGAGTTATTTCGGAGTGTTTTCGAATTTTTCCAGTTTTGTCCCTACTTCAAGTTTTTAAGTGATCGGCGACTCCAAATCTCTACGTATAGGCGTATACACATATTTATATCATATTTTAGAGGATTTCTCAGAATATTGTGAAATTATGCAAAAGGGCAAGGTTAGGGTTTTCTTTGACTTGGTCTATAAATACCAATGTTCTATAAGAGAAGAGGCTACAGTTTTTTACGACAATTTTTCAAGAGGGTTTTTAGTGAGAGCTCTACAATATTCTATCGTTCATATTATTCTATAGAGTGATGCACACAGAGAGGTGATTATCGAGTGATTACACATATTGGTGTTCTTTCTTGTGTTGAAGTTCTCCAATCGTGCTTCTACACCGAAGTTCTTTATGCACGATTGGATGAGTGGTTGCTGAAAAATCATCACATCGTCCATTGTAACGAGTTGCATTGATCCATTGAGAAGCGGAACCATCCGAGTACAGAGTAATTCAAGGATTTTAGACCACGAGTAGAGAAAGGAAAATCAGGTGTGATTTGTGAGTCTCTCATAGTGTCTGGTGGAACAAGAGTGCTTTATGAAATACGAATGATTCAAGGGTTTCAGACCGTGATTAGAGGAAGGCATATCAGGAGTGATTGTAAGTCTAAAACTCTTATAGAGTCTGTACTTATTGATTCATAGTGCATTGGTACCTGAGTGTACCTGTGGTTTTTTCCTTGGAACGTTTCATTAGTTTTTCCACAATCTAGGAGAGTCTATTTTCAAGGCGACCATTGTGAAGAAAATCCTTAGGTATTTTTCTAAATGTTTTCGATCTAAGGTTACCGTCATATCTGAAATCATGAGTTTCAAGGAAATTAAACTTGAAGAGTTGGCTAGTAATTTGAAATTGTATGAGATGGAGATGTGTGCTCAATCCTCTAAAAAGTCAAGCAACACAAAAGCGAAGGACATAGCTTTGAAAATCACTAAGAAAGGTCCTAGTGAGTTGGATGAAGAGGGTGAGAGTAAACCAAGTCAGTTTGACATGATCATGAAGCAGTTTCATAAGTTTCTAAAATATTCTTGTGGTCAAGAATTGATTAAAGAATAAAATTTTGGAGATAAATCACATGATTCTAAAAATAGAAAAATCCAAAATAGGAATGATAAGTTTGTTCATAAAAAGAAGAAACCTCAATGTTTTGAGTGTCAAAGGTTCGGTCACATAGCTGCTGAGTGTGCTAATAAGTCAAGAAAGAAAAAAGGTTTGGCTATTACTTGGAGTGATGAATCAGCTAGTGATGCATACAATAAATTGTATGAAAAGTTCGTGCAGGTTAGCAAAGTGTACTAGAAATTTTTGGTTCAATTCAACAATGTTGATAAGGAGAGACAATCCTTAAGAGAAGAATTGACCAAGTCTGAGCAAGAAAGAACTCAGGCTTTGAAGAGGGTAGATAGTCTCAATGAGGAATTAGAAAATCTAAGATTGAAATTGAGTGAGAAATCTACAAGGATTGAGAGTTTGGAAAAGGAATTGAAGGATGCTAACTCAACTATTCATAGATGGTCCAGTAGAACTAAGAAGCTTGATCACATGTTGAGTTTAGGAAAGTCAGCTGGAAATACTAAGGGGTTGGGGTTCAAAGGAATGAGTGATCCTGACATTGTTTCAAAAACAACCTTTGTTAAGGCTTCCCAAGTAACATCTAGTTCTTCTCAACGTGAATCTGATAGGAATCTTAATGCTCGATCTTATGTTAGAAAACCTGTTGAGAGTAAGCCTCCCTTTACCTCTAGAGTTAATAAGGGTTCAAATAATATTTTTCAAAGGTTTATTCCAGTCTGTCATCACTGTGGAGTGAAAGGTTATATTCGACCCGTATGTTTAAAGTTAAGAGGAGAAATTTTGAAATCTGAGCGGAAGCATAGAATTAAAAAAAGACCTAATGTTGAAAGTCAAATTCGGGTGTTGAGTAAATGAGTGAAGAGGTTGATTAGGCTAGCAAATAGAGCACTGAAAATTAAACAAATGTGGGTTAGAAAAGATGAATTGCATTGTTTGGTTGCTCATACTGCATGTCTTGCACGTGACTCTAATTCCGAGAAAGGTCTCGAGTATATATCCACAGATTCTCAGTCAACTGACATCTTTATGAAATCATTAGATTTTCAAAAACATATGTATCTTAGAAAATCTGGTGGCATATTATTATTAGGATAAATGTCTTCATATGTATTATTCTAGGAATATCTTGTATTATGTTTTTATCCTAGAATTGATACATTATCATGCATTTTGTTTTATTTGCATGTTTATTTTTGTTTGTTTTGTTATTTTATTATTATGCATGCATCATGTTTTGTTACTATTAGGATTATTCATGCATGCATCCTTATGACAAAAATTCCATAAAAATTTAAAACAATTCTTAGCATGTTGAGCTTGGCTAAGAGTACAAATGATTGTCATATTTCACTATATTCTCATATTTACTTTTCTTATTATGCTTATGAGAGTTGAAGTTGTTAGTTTGACCTGAGGTTATAGGTTATTCACTTGACATGTTTAAGTATTAGTTTTGGAACTCATCAACTTTGGGTGCTTGTTTTACTTCAGAGATGACTGTAATACTTGTTAAAACTTTTAGTCTTTTTCATCTAATCCAAAGTGATATGTAGGTTCATGAGTTATGCTAAACTGATATATGCTATTAAATACTTTTTGCATGCTTATGAATATTGTGGTGAAGTTAAAATGAGGAAAGAATGAGATCTTTAAAATATAGAAATGCAAAAAGTAATTATTTGATCTGAGTAACCGGATCTCTTACCTCAGTAAGCATTGAGTGTTTGTGTAAAAAGGGAGAAGACTAATGAACATAAATCCCATGGAAGAAGCTCGGGCCCATTTGGTTGGGACTAAAAATCCTCGCTGGAAAGTCCAGAACTTAGAAAGACAAAAAGGGATTTGGTGAAAAAAGTTGAAAAGGTGCAAAGAATAAATTGTGTGACAATAGGGTATTATTATTATTTTTTAAATTAGCAATAAGGTCCAAGTGAATGATTTAATTTCTAGTTTAGGTTTTGGACTGAAGTATCATCACAATTAGTGAAGAAGATTATCAGAATTAGTACGTATTGCTTTCATCTTGGTTGTTTACCTGCACCTGAATATTTTTCATATATGCAAATGATATGTAAAGCTTGCCTTGTGACTGCTTATATCTACAAGGTATGTGTGCTGATTTTCTTCATTATCATGTGTATAATAGCTAAGTCAAATATGCATATATGATGTATTAATGACTAACTCATTATCTCTACTGCCTTGCTCACATGGTTTTAAGAACAAAAAGATTTTTGGTTGTTTTGCATTTTACATTCATACATTAGTCTTAAGTTCATGCATTGTAGGGATTTATGTTACTTGAGAATTTGGATATATTCTAATAGAGTACTTTATCTTAGTATTTAGTGCTTGACTTAGATTCTCTTGAGTATTCTCTGTGATCCTTTCCCTATGTTTTCTTTTTGAGGTTTTCCCTTGTTTCTCTCGTGTGCTTTTATTGTTTTGTTGTTCCTTGTCATTTCAGTGACAAAAAGGGAGATAAATATTGAGTAAGGGGGAATAATGATCTTAGTGGGAGAAGTTTTGAGTAAGGGGGAGTAATGATTTAAGGAGGAGAATGATGATCATTATGTGTGCATTGTTGTTATGGTTTTCTGATGATCATTATGTGGATTTATATCTGTTTTCCACACCTGCGTTTAATGGTTTATTTAGTGTTGTGGTTACAGGATTGGTAGACCGTCATGAAAGTAAGGCGACAATTTATATCTATGTTTGTCGGTGTGTGTTCATAGGTATAAATGTTATGTTGATTGTGAGACTATATTGTAAAAACATAGTTTTGTCTCAGAAATGCCAAGGGGGAGATTGTAAAAATATTTATAGTATTATTTGTGTTTGGCATGTTCTAGACAATAACCATGTTGAGTGAATTGTCATGTTTAGAGTTTTGTGTATTTGCAATCGAGTTGTTAGCATGTTCGTTTCTATCTCGAGAGAGGAGTTAAGGGTTGTGTAAGAGCAAATAAGAGCTACCGAAGAGCAAAAATATCATTTCCAGGCATCGTCATTTCACCAGAGGGCAAAAATATCATTTCCAGACATTATTACTTCAACCCAAAAGTGTCAGGAGTCCGAGATGACCAATCTAGCTCAAATATGAAAAAACAAGTGTTTACAGCAAAATATGCATCATACCTTACGTTGTCAGAGGCAGAAAGAGGCAGAATGACACTAACCTACGCTTTGGTTTTTGGAGATGGGAATGGACCCTATCCCCTTGACCTACGTCCAAGCATAGGTCCCACTTTGTGGCCATGTGATCATTTGTTATGCAGTAGTTGTTTTGCAGTGTTTTCGGAATTTTCCAGTTTTGTCCCTACTTCGAGTTTTTAAGTGATTGGCGACTCCAAATCTCTACGTATAGGCATATACACATATTTACATCATATTTTAGAGGATTTATTAACGTCTTGTGAAATTACACAAAAGGGTAAGGTTAGGGTTTTCTTTGACTTGGTTTATAAATACCAATGTTCTATAAGAAAAGAGGCTACAGTTTTTTACGATGATATTTCAAGAGGGTTTCTGGTGAGAGCTCTGTAATATTCTATCGTTCATATTCTTCTATAGAGTGATACACACAGAGAGGTGATTATGGAGTGATCATACATATTGGTGTTCTTTCTTGTGTTGAAGTTCTCCAATCGTGTTTTTACACCGAAGTTCTTTATGCATGATTGGATGAGTGGTTGTTGAAAAATCATCACATCGTCCATTGCAATGAGGTTGCATTGATTTTTTGAGAAGCGGAGCCGTCCGAGTACTGAACGATTCAAGGATTTTAGACCGCGAGTAGGGAAAGACAAATCATGTGTGATTTGTGAGTTTCTCATAGTATCTGACGGAGCAAGCGTGCTTTGTGAAATACGAGTGATTCAAGGGTTTCAGACCACGAGTAGAGGAAGGCATATCAGGAGTGATTGTAAGTCTAAAACTCTCATAGAATCTGTACTTGTTGATTCATAGTGCATCGGTACCTGAGTGTACCCATGATTTTTTCCTTGGAATGTTTCATTGGTTTTTCCACGTATAATTCTCTGTGTCGTCTCTTGCTTTATTTTCTACACTACATTGATGTTTGCTTGATATTGCTTGAATGATGTGATTTGAGAATTAGGGTTTTGTGATTGGATTAAAATTGACATTTCCGTAATTAAATATTAATTTTTCAATAAATCCATAAAAGCCTATTCACCCCCCTCGAGGCTATTTTCACCATCGTCTAAGTAATTTGATAGATGCTACATGGGAGGCCTTTACAAAGGTGGTTTTTGCAACAACATTCGAATTCGGAGTTACTCCAACAAAACCCAATCCCTTTGTATTTCCTGCAGATTTTCCAACACTCAACATATGATTAAGCTTAAGAGTTCCACTAGACCACTTCTGAATAGTCAAGTTAGCATCTTTCAGCTCTTTTTCTAAATTGTCAATCTTAGTAGATTTCTCAACCACGTCCTTATTGAGATCATCTACTAACTTCAAAGCCTGAGTTCTTTCTAGTTTAGATTTCTTCAAATCTTTAACTATATTGGCCTTTTGAGTTTGTAGGAGATTTTGAGTTTGAGAACTTTTGATTAATTCATCTTTTAAAGAATGTAATTCTTTATCCATGTTAAGACTCTTAGTCAACAGTTTCATGTGATTTTTATGAAGTTGTGCAGTCTTATCAAGTAATTTGTCATAAGACTCTTGAAGCATATCATCACAACCTTCATCACTCTCAGAACCTTTTTCTTCAGACATCGCCGCCCACCTTGTAGCAAATTCTTTAACCTCCTTTCTCTGCACTGTAAACACAGTGAAATTCTCAGAATCATTACCTACTTCTGATTCTGTCGCATCACTAGTTGATCCATTATCATAGTCATCATCCCAACTGACAGCTAATCCTTTGAATTTTTTCAGAGTGTTTGTACACTCTACAACTATGTGACCATATCATTGACATTTAAAACATTGGGGTTTCTTCTTTTTAGGATCAGATTTGTCCTTCCTAGTTTGAGTCTTATTTTTACTTCTAGACTCACCCAACTTATCCCCAAATTTTTGTCCTTGGCCATTCTGTTTTGCCCTAACAAATTTGTTCTACCTCTTAGCAAACATGGCAATATCATTCAGACTCAACTCACTTTCTTTATCAGGTTCAACATGATCCTCCCTAGTGGTTTTGAAAGTTATGCTCTTCTCTTTTGTGCCACTAGCCTTCTTAGGGGGGTTTTTGAACATCTCAATCTCATAAGATTTTAAATTTCCTGCTAATTCTTCAACCTTAATTTCTTTAAGACTCATGACCTCTGAGATGATAGTGACCTTAGATAAAAAACGTTCTGGTAGAGACCTAAGGATTTTCTTTACTATGGTAGTCTCATGAATAGGCTCACCTAGGTTATGACAACCCGTTACAATATCATTTAACCTAGCCTCAAAGTCGGCGTAGACTTCATCCTCCTCCATCTTTAGTTGTTCAAATTGAGAATTAAAAAATTGAAGCTTTGATTGTTTCACCTTCGACGTTCCTTCATGAGTGACTTGGAGAATGTCCTAAGTTTCCTTGGCAATTATGCACGTCGCAATCCTCTTGAACTCACTTAGAGTAATATGATTGTATAATGCATTCAACGCCTTTGAGTTCCAATTCGCGCTAGTCGTCTCGGTAGTAGTCCACTATCTTGACGGTTTTGCTTTCACTTCATTAGTCGCATCGTCTTTCACAGTGGGAGGTGAGTATCCTACTTCTACAGCATTCCACTCCCTCTCATCTAAAGATTTTAGAAGCACTCTCATTCTCGCTTTCCAATATGTGCATTTTGAGCCATCAAACAAATGCGATCTAGATATGGAACCTCTTTCACGAGGCATCTCCATCGTTTAAGTTCAGAATCTAACCCTAGGTAATTAATCCTAAAAGGGACAATCATGTTGAAATTACCTAGACGATAGTGAAAACAACCTAGAGGGGGGTGAATAGGCTTTTTGTCAATTCTATGATCAATTAAAATTATTTAGCAGAAATTCAATTTTAATTAGTCACAAACCCTAATTCTCAATTTAATTCTCAAAAATAGATCAATTAAGAAAATATGAATATAAGTGCAAAAAATAAATAATGAAAAGAAACAGATTTTTCCATCTCTATTTATTCATCTATCTGTTATCATTATTCTTGTAGTTGTATTTGTCTAATTTATAAAAGGTGGATCAAACTATGTACAATCTTCACTTCTGAAAGGTTTGTGTATATGTTAGAAATTTACTCTTTTTTCCTTTTACACTTGATTTCGGTTTTAGTTCTTGCTACATCAATCTATTTTATGAAGTTAGTAAAATTTGAAAAAAGGTAATTTAACTTCTCTGTATTAGGTTTATTTTTCATACCAAATTATAATCATACCCTCTCAAAGTCTCACAAGTTGTCTCATATAATCATATAGATAATACATATATAATAAAATATATATTATATTATAAAACCGGTTCAATTCAATTTTTGGAGGGTAAAAACCGAAACCAAACCGAAAATTTCGGTTTTTGAATTTTGAAAACCGTAATCGAACTGAATCATCTTAAAACCGAACCGAACCGCCGGTTTCGGTTCGGTCCGATTTGATTTTTTTGGTTTTTCAGTTTTGTGTGCAGCCCTAGTGGTATCACTGTTGTAACGAACAATTTCTTCAAATGTGGATTGAAATTCAATTACGTTTAATTCCAATGCCTATCCAAATAATATATCAACATATAGGTTTATTATATAATATTTTTTATAAAAGAAATATAATTACTTTCCGGTTGAACCAAGTAATAATTGTAATAATTGTTCTTTATATATTAGAAATTTAATTTTAAACAAGTGCTCATAAAAAGGGAAATGATATTTCATAAATTCAATCAAAATTAGTTGTCTTTGCTTGGTTCTTGTTTCCTTTTGTAAATTGCACTAACACCCTATGAGGTTTTAGTCAATTCTACCAAGATGTAGGTCAATGCGAGTGCAATCCCAACGCCCCTGAGGTTTGCATTTTGTTACAGTGATACCCCCTGGAAGCATAAAATAACTTTAGTACCCTTAATTACTTTAATTTGCATGTAAAATGTCTAAGTTACCCTATACCTCACCCACCATACCAATCTCCCTTATCACCAAACCCTTATTATTTATACACAATAAGTGTACAAGCAATTTTAACATCTTTCATGCATTTTTAAATTTTCTATTTATTTAAATAAATATAATAATTCATTTACTTAACATTTACTCCAAATGTTACAACACTCTTTTGATCTTCCAACAAAATATATTAATTATTACTAAATCTCACTAAACTATAAATTATTTATAAAAGTCCAAGCGATGTTTATTTTTTCTATAGAAATTTTCTTTTTTAATTTCTCTTGTTATTTATGTATAAGAAATTCTTACTCTACAAGTTACATTATTTTGGATTTCCCACTAAATGTATCAAATATTACTAAATTATACTAAACTATATTTACAACAAATACAAAATTCTTTTTAACTTTCAATAAAATATATTAATTATTTGTAAATCCCACTAAACTATATACTACTTAAAATGTTAAAGCAATATCTATTTTTATCATAGATTTTTTTTGTTTACTCTTGTTATTTATCTAAATAATTATATCTAATTATTTATCTTTCATTCATACTATAATGCTACAAAACTATTTTGAGATTCCCACTAAAATTAAGTTACTATTAGTAAATAATATTAAATATAATTATATTATCAAATCCCCCTAATTAATTTTAAATATAATTTTCATTTAAGATGTTTTTGAATTTTGTATTTAAAATAAAATTATATTTATATATTGTATGTCTTAGTTATTTTTATATAGTTTTTTTTTTATTTTATAATAAGGGTGTGGTGATAAGGGTTGTTGGTATAGTGGGTGAGGTGTTGGGTTTAGGAATAAGTAATAGCATACAATTTAGAATAAATAAGGACACTAAAGTCATTTTATGCTGTGTCCAGGGGTTGTCATTGCAATAAAATGCAAACCTCAGAGGGTGTTGGGACTACACTCGCAACATCTAGGTGGAGTTTACTAAAACCTCATGGAGTGTTAGTGCAATTTACCCTTTCCTTTTTAAGCTTGAAGGGAATAGTATTATAAAACTATGTAATGCATAATGGTTTTTCTATTAATGTTGAACCCTTGCATATGGGTCATTGTTGTGTAATTTTTAGAGCTGTACTTCTTGGTGCTGGCATATCTAATACAAAAAATCAAGTATTGAGTAGATGTATATAAAAAAATATTTAGCTAAACTTTAGTGTATTTACTTATACCAAATAAAATATTATCTATATTAATTATTATAAAAAGGGGAAAAAAAGAGACAAAACACGATAGTTACTACAAAATTTGAGCTCAAATAACACAATAGCTACAGAAAAATTAATCTTGGCGATTTTTCAAAGATTGAGGATCATCTTTTATAGAATTAATTAAGATCCAAACAATTTCTTTTAATCATGATACTTAAATAATTTGTAAAAAATATATAAAATTAAAACAATTATTTTTAACATATTTTTTCCGATAAATGTTATTTTTAAGTTTGAATGAATTACAATGTGCCATTTGAATTGTACTTAAAACAACTATTGAGAATTAAGCAAATTCACACCCAAAACAATAATGTGCCTATGTTAATTCCACTAGTGATAATTATTCATAACTTCGTTCAACAACTAAAGCGAAATTGTGAGTCTGTATTGTCATAATTTTATAGATAATAAAAATTAATTAAGTAATAATCACTCAAAAAATTATTGTATGTGTGTGTAATGTCATAAAATTTTATTTTTTAAAGATAAGCAATTTAAGTTGTAATTACATTGAATAATGAGAATACAAAATTTGAGTGGTAAATAATCCTAGTTGTCACGCTCACACCTACACAAGAATTTTAAAGAGATTTATATATATATATAAATTGATAATTTATTTAAATTTTTTATTTTTAATAAATGGTTGGGCCACAAAATGATCTGGGCCTTTTCTATATTTTTTTTGGGGGGGGGGGGGGGGGGGGGGGGCAATTAACCTACTTCTTATATTTTCCCTTAGACCTATATATAAAAATTAAAAAAACAAAACATAAAATTTTTGTATAAAAAAGAGGTCCCTATTGTGCCTACCCTTGAAGACAAGTTTGTTTGGACTCCTTTAGTTAGGTTCAGTATTGGATCTGCATGGGACAAGCTCAGGTTAAGAAAGCATGAGGTGGATGTGTTCCCCAGTGTTTGGTTTAAATGAAATATTCCTAGACATGATTTTATTCTTTGGACCTGCATACACAATAGGCTCTACACACATGATAGATTGTTCAGAATGGGCCTTACTCACTCCAATAAGTGTATTTTCTGTGCTGGTCATAAAACAAGAAGTCCTTTATTCTTTGAGTGTCATTTCAAATGGAGCTTAACTGCTACTGTCTATGTCCTGTAGAGTGAGAGGTGCAAAAGATTTTACGCTAAGGAGTCAAGATCTGCCTATCTTCTTTAAGTTGAAGTGCTCGACACTATGTTAGAAGACGAATGTTACACATTTTAGGCAATTAATTTGGTATTGTTAGTATCTCTATCTTACTACCTTGGTATTTTTATGCAATTTGTATGTTTAAGCATGTTTCAGGTTCTATATATGTAAAACGAGCTAAATCCGGTAAATTAACTGAAGTACTAGCTTATAACCATTTAAGAACCATGGTCGAGGTAAAATGAAGTGCAAAAATAGACTAAAAGGAAGTTAAAAAGATGAAACAAGTGCATTGGCTTCTAACTTCATCTAATCAACTGCCTTGAATGCAAAGCCTCCCCTGAGGCAAGCGGAAACAACCAAGACGCATGGGGAAAATTTTCAATAAGAATAAAAACATTTGCTGTTTTAGGATCGATCCCATGTTTTTGGGATCGATCTCACCTTCAGGCACTAGAATTGGCAAGAGTTACTCTGGGATAGATCTCCCCAGAATATGGGATCTATCCTAGGTCACAAATCAGGTGGATTTTTGTGGGTCTGGTTTGATGTATTGCACACCCAGAACGTGTTGGGATATATTTTAAATATATTCTAATTAATATTGAAATTTTTTGAGTCTATTTACAAGGATTTGACACCAATCAAAGAGTTCAACTTCAACAAGACTCTATATCTATAAATACAAGTTTTATATCAGATTTGAGGGCTCTCTCTGGATCGCCTCTTTTCTTTGCAACAAAATTAGTGTGTAAAATACATATCATGAGAGTGACAGAGGAAGAGCAATGAGATAAAAGAAGATAAAAAAGAACACCGGAAGATCCATGGAGTTGAGTTCATCATCAACAACGCTATCACTGACACCCATGGGCAACTAAACGGTAACTAGGGTTTCTAGCAAAACCCTAGACCAAGTAATGTAACCTACTGTTTATTTATTTATATTGTGAAAGGGGAAGCTAAAGAGCACTCCTATGATGGTTATGTAGACGAGAGATTTATACTCCATGTTTATATAATAATTTACATTTTTCTATTCTAGATTGAATTTATGTTAATTCTTGCACAACTACACTTAACTGCTACAAGCTAGAACTCCGAAAGTTAGGTTGCTAGTGATCTACATAATGGTGCTTAAAACATGAAACTTTAGTTTGGACATTTCACGCTAAGGGAATATGAAACGGATGTGTCTTTAATTTAACGTATAATAGGATTAGTGTAGGGTAATTGCATGTCTGAATCATATTTGTTTCAAAGATGAATTGTGACTGAACTCGGTTAAATGTAATATTTGTTGGGACTAGAAGCTCGCTTGTAGCAGCACTAGTCTGATTCATAGGAGCTGTCTTTCCCTTTTATTATAGAATGAATAACATGTTTATATTACAAGGCTAGTGGTGGCGTTAAATACACCCTAGACTTTCTTTCTATTAATTTTTCTCAATTTATCTTAATTATTTTATTTAGTTTAGTTGTTAGTTTAATATAAAAATACAAATCAAAATATCTTTATAATTCAAGAATATTATTTTATTAGAATTTAGAATACGACTTAGACTTTGTGGGATCGATAAACCCTATCTCAAGCTATATTATACTACGAACTGACTCGTACGCTTGCGATAGGCAAAACAAGGTCGTATTCAGGGTCTATTTTTAATCATATTTTTAGCCAACCTACTGAGCCAATCACACTGAAGTTTAGAGCTTTCTCTTTGCAGAGATTGGCCTCATCTACTCAGAATTTATTCTTTGTTCATGCTTAGGGTAATCCTGAGTCCATTTTCAGATAGTATGTTGCTGGTGCTCTTTTTGCTTAGGTGCAAGTGGCTCTTTGTTCTTTACTGCTGTTGGTGCATTCACAACACTAGTTTTCTGTATGGTTTAGAAGTCATGTGCCAAGACATGACTAGTTTGGAAGTCATGTGCCATGCTGTATGGTTTGGAAGTCATATGCTAAGACATGCCTTTATTGTTTGGCTTGTCATCTCAAAGAGACTCAGTACTTAGGATAAACCTTCTACTCCATACAATGGTTCAATGGTGTGTTCTCTATGTGAGGAAGATGATGAGAGCCATGATCACTTATTTTTCAAGTGCATGATTCTATTAGGGTTTGGTGTTGGATTCAGCATAGGTGTGGTGTCTATGTTGGTGATTTTTGTTACATGAATGTGGTGAGATGGATGTCTGTTATGTGGAGTAAAGGATCCAACATTATCACTCCTTATGTGTATAGGGTTTGCTTTGCTGCTGCTGTAAGAACATTTATTGTAATTTTTTATGTATGGCATGTTCTAGACAATAACCATGTTGAGTGTTAGATAGGTCATTTTGGTTTCAACGACATTTACAAGTTTTGACAAAGACAAAACCAAGCATTGAAGTAATGATTATTACAAGATAAGTGCAGTATTGAGTAAAAATGTCTCCCGAAGGGCAAAAACGGCATTTCCCAAAGCTATTAATTCAAGAAAAAGTCTCGGGGAGTCAAGAGGGTCATTTTGGCACAGTTGCGGAGAAAGTGGTTTGGACAAAAATACCTACGCTTAAGCCTACGCTTTCAGTTTCAAAAAGTGGTGTTTTATGCTTGGACCTACGCTTCAAGCGTAGGGGACTACGCTTCAAGCATAGCTGCGACAAGGATTTTTATTAATTTTGGCTGGCTGTTACGTATCCTATTATGACTTAGGCTACACTCCTATATATCCTAGGATGTGTATAAAGGATATATACACAAAATTTGACTAGATTCATTCCCAATTATAAGAGGATTAAATAAGGGAGGAGTCTTAGTTAAAAAAGGAAGCAATGATTTCATCAAGATTTTTAGTCAACTTTGGGAGTTCATATCTTGGTCAAACAAGGGTTCGAATGGAGTGATTCTTGAGCCTATCATCAAGAGCTTGAAGTCATTTTTCCAACGATATATTACACACCTCAATCCAATGTGTGTAGCTCTAGATATGATCCAAAGAGTGAGAGGTGTCTTGCAGAAAAAGCTGGAAATTTCAGAATCGGGCTGAAATTTTATAATGACTCAAATTGATTCATGTTGACCCGGATGACCTTGAGTTCGACCCAAACACCTATAAACACATGTATATCATATATTATACATTATATTGAAGGGTTTGACTTACTTGAGTGTGAAATTACACAAAAGGGTAAGGTTAGGATTTCTCTTCAGCATGGTCTATAAATACCAAGTTCTACAAGAGAGGAGGTTACGTCTTTGAGAGATCTTTGCAGTATTTTATCATTTATATTCTCGACAGAGATATTGATATAGAGAGAGAAAATATCATTGAGTGATTATTCTAGTTCTCTCTTGTTTTGGAGTTGATTATATCGTGCTTCTACATCGACGATCTTATGCACGATTGAATCATATAGATTCTGAAAAATCTACACACCGCTGATTGCAGCTTGGTTGCGTTGATTCATTTTTGAAATGAAGCCATATGAGTGAGGAGATCGGAGCGAGAAGCTTCGTGGTTATTTGATCAGTTGAGAAACAGAGCTGTCAAAGTACGGAGCAGAGCGAGAACTTCGTGGAACGCAAGTGAATCTAGACTTTCAGATTCAAGTGAAGAACAACAGATTACATCGGTTGTAAGTAGTATTTTCATAGAGTCTATACAAATTCTTTTATTCATAGTGCATCGATACCCGAGCGTATCCGTGATTTTTACTTGGATTCTTTCCAAGGTTTTTCACGTAAAAATATCATGTCTTTATTACTTTATATTCTGCACTAAGATTATTATTTGCATGATTTATCTTGATAGAGAATTGGATTAAAATTGACTTTTCAGGAATTATTATTAATTTGTCAATAAATCCACAAACAGCCTATTCACCCCCCATCTCGATTGTTTTCATTGATCGTCTAGGTAATTTCAATTAGTATCAGAGCATGATTGCCCTGTTTTGGGTTAATTACCTAGGGTTAGATTTTGAACTTAGACGATGGACATACCTCGTGAAGGAGGTTCCATATCTAGGTCCCCGTGGTTTGATGGCTCTATTTACACGTATTAGAAGGTAAGAATGAGAGCATTTTTTAAATTACTTGATGAGAGTGCTTGACTTACTATTGAGGTAGGATACTCACCACCCACTGTGAAAGATGTTGTTACTAATGAATCTAAGGTAAAACCGTCAAATGAGTGGACTAATGCTGAAACTAATAGTGCTAGTTGGAATTCAAAAGCCTTGAATGCGTTGTATAATGCTGTGACAGAAAGTGAGTTTAAAAGAATAGCCACATATGAAATTGCAAAAGAAGCTTGGGAATTCTCCAAGTAACTCATGAGGAAACTTATATGTGCTCAAAAGTATCCATTTTAAGCCCTTATCTTACTGTTGTTACGTCTTTACAATCCATTATTTGGTATTTTTACGTCGTTTGTGTGTTTAAGTGTGTTTTAGGAGCTTAATGAAGATTATGAGCTAACTTTGGTGAATTAACTAGAGAAGTGCTTGTGTCTGTCCAAAAGTGAGGGCAAAAGAGGTGTTTTCAAGATAAAAGTATCTCCCGGAGGCCAAAAACGTCATTTTTCGGAGCCGCAACTTCAAGAATCATATCGAAGGAGTCAAGGGGGGTGAAACGGAGCAATTATCAAGAAAAGTGGTTTCTGGGGTTGCAAAAAGTGGCTAGAAAGTGAGTTTCTACGCTTGTCCCTATGCTTGAAGCGTAGTGAACAGTGTTTTCAGCACAAAATTTCAACAAACTTTGGGAGCTCATATCTCGGTCCAAAAGGGTTCAAATGGGGTGATTCTTTAGCCTATCATTAGGTGCTTGAAGTCAGATTTCAAACAATATATTAAAAGCCTCCATCCAATGTGTGTAGCTCCAGATATGATCAAAAGAGTGAGAGGTGTCCTACAGAAAAAGCTGAAAATTTCAGATTCGGGCCAAAATCCTATTTTGACCCGGATTGATCCGTTTTGACCCAGATGACTTTAAGTTCAGCCCCAACACTTCTACAAATGTAATATACACATATTATACGTTAGATATTAGGGTTTCTCTTGGTTGAGTGTGAAATTACCAAAAAGGGAAATCCTATTCTCCAAGTTAGGGTTTCCCTCAGATTTGCCTATAAATACCAAGCTTTGCTACAGAATTTTGGGACTTCTCTACACATAATTTTTCATAATATTTTATGGAGATTCATCTATCATTCCAAGGAGGAGCCATTCAAAACCTAGAGATCCAGAGAAGATGACCATGAAGGGCGATTCTACATCAATGATGCAGTCTCCTTCTACCATGAGTAAATAATTCAATATCTAGGGTTTTCTAGCAAAACCCTAGCTAAGTAATGTAGTTCTTTTATTATTTTCAATTATAAAAAGGGGAAACTGTTGGCCATACTGTGATGATTGTAGTAGTCAAGAGATCGTACTGATTTGCAATATAAAATTTTATGTTTGTTCTAAATTATTGTCTAAGATGGAATGAATATATTATTTTGCACAACTATGATTATTCAATATGAGCAGGAACTCGGATGCTTAATTATGGTTTTCTACACAATGGTGGTAATGAAACTTGAGACTTTAGGTTGACACAGGCTGTGCCTTGGTGATTTAAAATAGACATGCTTTAGTTTATTTTCATGCATTAGGAATAGATTAGAGTAACATAATTGGCATGTACTAGTTAGGTCAGTCATGAGATGGGTTGTTGCAATCCGGTTGATGGTATTCTTTTTTGGGATCGTATTTAGCTATTTGTGGTACGACCTGATTCACAGTTATGGATCGCCCTCGTATAATTGATATAGTGATGAAATATATTATGTGGTTAGTGGTGGAGTGATGAAAAACCTAGTTTTCTCTCTCATATGAATCACAACCAATTTAATCTGCTTTCTAGATAATATTAGTTAAAATAGATAATTTGGTCTTTGACCACCCCAACAAACAATTTTCAGAAGTATAATTCAGTGTTTTTAAATTATTAAAGTGAACAATCTCAGTCTTTGTGGGATCGATATCCCTTATTCAAGCCATTTGTTGTTCTACAATTGATACGTGCGCTTGCGTAGGGTAAAACCTAGAGTTGTTAAGGTGTTGTTTTTAACCACATATTTTTATTCACCAAACATCGCATCAGGAACTTCAAAAGTTAAGCAATCAAAACTCCAAATTCTAAATTTAAAATTTGAACAACTTAGGATGGAGAAGGATGAAGTTTTTGGTGACTTTGAGGCTAGGTTAACTGACATAGTAGCTAGTTGTCACAATCTAGGAGAGCCTATTTCCGAGACGACCATTGTGAAAAAAATTCTTTGGTCTTTGCCTGAACGCTTTCGGTTTAAGGTTACCATCATATCAGAAATCATGAGTTTCAAGGAAATTAAACTTGAAGAGTTGGCTGGTAATTTGAAATTGTATGAGATGGAGATGTGTGCTCAATGCTCTAAAAAGTCAAGCAGCACAAAAACGAATGACATAGCTTTGAAAATCACTAAAGAGGGTCCTAGTGAGTCGGATGAAGAGGGTGAGAGTGAACCAAATCAGTTTGACATGATCATGAAGCAGTTTCATAAGTTTTTAAAATCCTTTTGTGGTCAAGAATTGATTAAAGAACAAAATTTTGGAGATAAATCACATGATTCTAAAAATAGAAAAATCCAAAATAGGAATGATAAGTTTGTTCATAAAAAGAAGAAACCTCAATGTTTGGAGTGTTAAGGGTTCGGTCACATAGCTGTTGACTGTGCTAATAAGTCAAAAACGAAAAAAGGGTTGGCTATTACTTGGAGTGATGGATTAGCTAGTGATTCGACGGATTCGGAGGTAGGAGATGAGATTGAGAATTTTACCGTGTTTGCTGCACAAAGTAAGGAGGTCGGTGAAGTTGTTACAAGTTGGACAATGTCTGAGGATGATGATTATGAGGATAATGAAGATCGTGGGGATTTATATGAGGATGCATACAATAAATTGTATGAAAAGTCCTTAGCAAAGTGTACTCAAAATTTTTGGTTCAATTCAACAATGTTGATAAGGAGAGACAATCATTAAAAGAAGAATTGACCAAGAATGAATAAGAAAGGATTTAGGCTTTGAAGATGGTAGATGGTCTCAATGAGGAATTATAAATTCTAAGATTGAAATTGAGTGAGAAATCTACAAGGATTGGAGGATTGGAAAAAGAATTGAAGGATGCTAACTCAACTATTCATAAATGGTCTAGTGAGACTCTTAATCTGAATCATATATTGAGTGTGGGAAAATCTACTGGAAATACAAAGGGGTTGTGGTTCAAAGGAACAATGAGTGATACTAACATTATTTCTAAAACAACTTTTGTTAAGGCTTCCCAAGTAGCATCTAGTTCTTCTCAAGGTAAATCTGATAGGAATCTGAATGTTCAATCTTATGTCAGAAAATCTATTGAGAGTAAGCCCCCCTATACCTCTAGAGTCAATAAGGGTTCGAACAATGGTTTTTAAAGGTTTATCCCTGTCTGTCATCACTATGGAGTGAAAGGTCACATTCAACCCTTGTGTTCAAAGTTATGAGGAAAAACTTTAAAATCAAAGTGGAAGTGTGCAACTCAAAAAGGACCCAATGTTGAAAGTCAAATTCGGGTGTTGAGTGAAGAGGTAAAGAGGTAATCTAGGCTAGCATATAGAGCATTAAGAGTTAAACAAGTGTGGGTTATGAAAGATGAATTGCATTGTTTGGTTGCTCATACTGCATGTCTAGCACTTAAATCTAATTATGAGAAAGGTCTTAAGTATATATCTACAAATTCTCAATCAACAGACATCTCTACAAAATCATTAGATTTTTGAAAGCATATGCATTTTAGAAAATCTGGTGGTATATTATCATTAGGATAGATGTCTTCATACGTATTATTTTAGGAATATCTTGCATTATCTTTTATCCTAGAATTGATACATTATCATGCTTTTTGTATTATTTGTATGTTTATTTTATTTCATTATGTATGCATCATGTTTGATACTGTTATGGTTATACATGCATACATCATTATGACAAGAAAAAATAAAAATTCTTAGCATGTTGAGCTTAGCTAAGGGTACAAATGGTTGTCATATTTCACTGTATTCTTATATTTACTTTTCTTATTATGCTTACGAGAATTGAAGTCGGTTAGTCTTACCTGAAGTTATGTGTTATTTACTTGACATGCTTAAGTATTATTTTTAGAACTCGTTAAACTTTGGGTGCTTGTTTTACTTCGGAGATGACTGTAATACTTGTTGAAACTTTTAGTCTTTTTCATTTAATCTGAAGTGATATGTATGTTCATGAGCTATGCTAGATTGGTCTATGGTTTGAAATACCTTTTGCATGCTTATGAATATTGTGGTGATGTTGAAAAGAGGAAATAATGAGATGTTTAAAATATAGAAATGCAGAAAGTAGTTCTTTGATCTGAGTAACCGGGCCTCTTGCCTCAGTAAGCATTGAGTGTTCGCGTAAAAATGGAAAAAGACTAATGAACATAAATCCCATGGAAGAAGCTCGTGCCTAGTTGGTCGGGAGAAAAAATTCTCACTGGAAAGTCCGGAGCTTAAAAAGACAAAAAGGGATTTGGTGAAAAAGTTGAAAAGGTGAAAAGAATAAATTGTGTGACAATGGGATATTATTTTTTAAAACATAAGCATTAAGGTTCAAGTGAATGATTTGATTTCTAGCTTAGGTTTTGGACTGAAGTATCATCACGATTAGTGAAGAAGATTATAAGAATTAGTACGTATTGCTTTCATCTTAGTTGTTTGTTTGCACTTGAATATTTTTCATATATGCAAATGCTATGTAAACCTTGCCTTGTGACAAACATATCTACAAGGAATGTGTGTTGATTTTCTTCACTTTCATGTGTATAATAGCTAAGTCAAATATGTGTATATGATGTATTAATGATTAACTCATTGTCTCTATTGCCCTGTTAAGAACAAAAATATTTTTGTTTTTGCATTTTGCATTGATGTATTAGTATTAAATTCAAGCATTGTAGAAATTTTTGTTACTCGAGATTCTGGATATAATCTTATAGAGTACTTTATCTTAGTATTTAGTACTTGCCTTAGATTCTCTAGAGTCTCCTCTGTGATCCTTTCCCTATGTTTTCATCTTTCCCTTGTTTCTCTCATTTGCTTTGTTTGTTTTTATTGTTTCTTGTCATTTTAGTGATAAAATGGGGGAAAAATATTGAGTAAAGGGGAGTGATGGTTTAAGGGGAAAAAGTATTGAGTAAGGGGGAGAAGGAGTGTGTGTTTTATGATTATTATGCTTACATGGATATTGTGTTTTCCTTATGATCATTTTATATATTTTTTCCGTACTTGCGTTTAATGGTTTGTTCAGTGTTATGGTTACAGGATTGGTAGACCGTCATGAAAGCAAGGTGACAGTTTATATCTATGTTTGTCGGTGTGTGTTCATAAGTATAGATGTTATGTTGTTATTTGTGAGGCCATATTGTAAAACATGGTTTTGTCTCAGAAATGCCAAGGGGAAGATTGTAATAACATTTATTGTAATCGTTTATGTATGACATGTTCTAGACAATTGCCATGTTGAGTGTTAGATAGGTCATTTTGGTTTCAACGACATTTACAAGTTTTGACAAAGGCAAAATCAAGTATTGAAGTAATGAGGATTACAAGAGAAGTGCAGTATTCAGTAAAAATGTCTCCCAGAGGGCAAAAAGGGCATTTCCTAAAGCTGTCAATTCAAGCAAAAAGTCTCGGGGAGTGAAGAGGGTCATTTTGGCATAGTTGCGGAGAAAAGTTGTTTTGACAAAAAATGGTTGAAAAGTGGTATTTTACGCTTGGACCTATGCTTTAAGCATAGGGGGGATACGCCTCAAGCGTAGCTGCGATAATGATTTTTATTAATTTTGGCTGGCTGTTACGTATCCTATTATGACTTGGGCTATACTCCTATATATATTAGGACGTGTATAAAGGATATATACACAAAATTTGACTAGATTTATTCCCAATTATAAGAAAATTACATAAGGGAGGATTCCTAGTTCAAAAAGGAAGCAGTGATTTCATCATGATTTCAGTCAACTTCGGGAGTTCATATTTCAGTAAAAAAGGGTCTAAATGGAGTTATTCTTGAGCCTATCATCAAGATCTTGAAGTCAGGTTTCCAACAATATATTACATGCCTCAATCTAATGTGTGTAGCTCCAGATATAATCAAAAGAGTGAGAGGTGTTCTGCAGAAAAAGCTGGAAATTTCATAATCAGGCTGAAATTTTATAATGACTCAAATTGATTCATGTTGACCCAGATGACCTTTAGTTCGACCCAAACATCTATAAGCACATGTATATCAGATATTATACATTATATGGAAGGGTTTGACTCAGTTGAGTGTGAAATTACACACAAGGTAAGGTTAGGGTTTCTCCTCAGCATCATCTATAAATACCAAGTTCTACAAGAGAGGAGGCTATGTCTTTGAGAGATCTCTGTAGTATTTTATTGTTCATATTATTCTATAGAGAGATTGATATATAGAGAGAATATATCATTGAGTGATTCTTCTAGTTCTCTCTTATTTTAGAGTTGATTCTATTGTGCTTCTACATCGACGATCTTATGCATGATTGAATCATTTAGATTCTGAAAAATCTATACACCGCTGATTGCAACTTGATTGGGTTGATCCATTTGTGAAACGAAGCTGTTTGAGTGAGGAGATCGGAGCGAGAAGATTCGTGGTTATTTGATCTGTTGAGAAACAGGGTCGTCAGTGTACGGAGCAGAGCGAGAGCTTCATGGAAAACAAGTGAATCTAGACTTTCAGACGTTAAGTGAAGAACAACATATTTCATCGGTTGTAAGTACTATTTTCATAGAGTCTGTACAAATTCTTTGATTCATAGTGTATCAATACCCGAGCGTATCTGTGGTTTTACTTGGAGTCTTTCCAAAGTTTTTCACGTAAAAAAATCGTGTGTCTCTATTACTTTATATTCTGCACTTAGATTATTATTTGCATGATTTATCTTGATAGAGAATTGGATTAAAATTGACTTTTTCGCAATTATTATTAATTTGCCAATATATCCACAAACAACCTATTCACCCCCCTCTAGGTTGTTTTCATTGATCGTCTAGGTAATTTCAATTGCCATTTACTACTAATGGATAGAAATAAATGCTAGGGTTTTGACTGGTAAAATAATGGATTATGCATGCTTATGGAAAATGATTAAAACTTGTATTAGACTCAATTTGTTGTCGTACAAGTTCAAAGATAATCCCAAAGCTAGAGATATTGTTGCTTCTTGGCATCTACATGACTCTGTGTTTGAAGGTTCAATGATCGATATGGTTGCTTTGTGAGTGATGAGTGAAGCTCCTGGGTTTGAAGCTCTTGTGCAAGCTTCTTGGTGAGGCTTTGTAAGCCTGTTGTTTTTTGTTTTTTTGGTGCTTGTTGTTAATGGATTTGCCTCTTGCTCTTGTAGTTCTTTCATTAGTGCTTTAATAAAATTTTAATTACCGAAAAAAAACTAGTTTTCTGAGGTCTTTCTTCAGCTTGGACAAGCCTTGGGCTTAGTCATGTAGCCAGTGCCTTGGGTACGCCACTTTATCCCAATTCATTGACCGAGAAAGGAGATCGAATTGGCTTTGCAAGGGTGTGTGTAAAGATGTCAGCTACAATAGGAATGGTGAAAGAGTTTGACTTAACTATGCCTTCAGGAGAGGTAAGGGTCATCCATGTGGATTATCAATGGACTCCTCCTAGGCGTGGAGGCTTTGGTGTTTTCGAGCATTGGGATAGAACATGTCCTAAAGTTATTACTTCTAAAGAGGTTGTTCAAAATCAGAATAAGAATGGTAATTGAGCTGATGTTACAGAATGGAGAGTTGTCAATAGGTCTAACAATACGGTTGAGGATACCCAAGATAATCTTGTTCCCAATGCTGAAATTGCTCATGTTGAAAGGGTTCATAATGTATCTCCAAAAGGAGGTAACTCATCTAACCCTCTGGTAGTTAACAGTTTCCAAGCTCTCCAAGACATTGATGAGAATGACGAATTTGTTGAGGAAACTGCTCTGGATTCTCAAGCTGTTATTGTTGCAGAAGTTGCAAAAAATCAGTCTGATGAAAAGGTTATTGATATGGCTTTTGATTTTTCCCAAATGGAGGGGGATGAGAGACCTTACTCTACTGATGCTACTACAATTATGCCTTTTATTCATGCTACTGATGCTACTTCTCATGCTAATATGGATGCTTTATCTGAGTTAGAATTTATTTATCCTATACAGAAAGATAGTAATGGTGTGCTATCTATTGATCTTAAGCTTTCTAAGCCTGGTGATAAACCTAAAGCTTCTAAGTTACCTCCTTCTAATATTAAAACCAAAAAAGATAAGAGTTCTACTTCTACTTTGGAGATGACTAATACTTAGTTGGGGTTCGCGGTTTTTTCTTCTTATTTCGATGTCTTTTGGTATTTGGAACATAAGGGGTTCAAATTCCCCTGAAAAACAGAATGAGGTTGGTGTGTTGGTTAAGAGATATACATTTTCTCTTTTTTCTTTGGTTGAAACTAAGGTTAAAGAATCCAAGGCTACTATAATTCTTAATACTATGGTTAAAGGGTGGAATTATATATCGAATTATGATCATGCTCCGAGTGGAAGAATATGGGTTTGTTGGGATCCCAATATGTATACTGTTAACAAGATCCAGGATTCTGATCAAATTATGTTTTGTTTTATTATGGCTACTAATAGCTCTCTCCAATACTTTGGAGGTTTTGTATATGCTCTGAATGATGTTATGGGTAGAAGGAGGCTTTGGAGAGATATTTTGCAGCTGTCAAATTCATACTCTACCTCTCCTTTTTTTCTCACTGGTGATTTTAATGCATTGAGATATCCTTACGAAATATTTGGAGGTTCTTCTGTCTGGGATGCTTCTATGAAAGAATTTGGAGAATGCCTTGATGAAACTTCCTTGCTGGATTTAAAACAAACTGGTATAAGATTTTCTTGGTCTAATGGAATTATTTTTTATTTTTAGAAAGCTTGATAGGGTTCTTGTGAATGAATGTTGGAATGATACTTACCTAAATTCTGAAGTTATTTTTGAACCAAAAGGTCTTTCTGATCATGTTTTGATGCACTTAAAGATTCAGTATTTGCTTTCAAGGAAGGGTGCTCATTTTCGTTTCAATAATCATCTTTTACATCATCCTAATTTCATGGAGACAGTGCAAAGGATTTGGTGTACTTCTACTCCTGGTTCTTATTTATTTCAGATTTCTCAAAAGCTAAAACTCTTAAAACTTGAGCTAAAATGGTTGAACTCTTCTTGTTACAATGATCTTTCTTCCAAGGTTTTAGAATCAAGGGACAAGTTATATGCCATTCAAGCTGTTATTGATGTTGATCCAGCTAATGATGACCTTCATTTGTAAGAGAAAGAGAGCCTGTCAAGTTATGTTCATTTATCTAGAGCCAAGGAATCTCAAAATAAACAAAGGTTAATAATTCAATGGTTGCAGTTAGAAGACAAAAACACCAGCTATTTTCATAAAGTTGCAAATTATAAGAGAAAAGTAAAATTTTATTCTTTCTATCACTTCTAGAAATGACACTAGAATTGAGGATCCTTCTCTGATTGAAAAGGAAGTGATCAGTTTCTTCAAGGATTTGTTGCAAGTCAAAAGTTCTACTTCTATGCCTGATTTGAGTCCTTTTATGCATCATCATCTATCTTTTGATCACATTCAAGAGTTATCTAAACTTGTTTATGCTGATGAAATCAAAAGGGCTATGTTTTCTGTGAAAGATGGCAACGCCCCAGGTAGCGATGGGTTTAATGCTTTTTTCTATAAGCAAACATGGCACATTGCGGGGGCTGATGTGATTAGAGCAGTGCAAGCTTTTTTCCATACTGGTTTTCTGTTGAGAGAAGTGAATACCACAGTAATTACACTGGTGCCCAAGATTGATTCTCCTTCTCTGGTCTCTGATTATAGACCTATCTCTCTGTGTACAACTCTCTATAAGTGTATTACAAAGGTCATTACCAATAGACTCAAAAGTTGCCTTAAAGTTTGTGTGAGTTTGAATCAAAAGGCTTTCATTCCTGGGAGAAGTATAACTGATAATATTCTTTTTGCTCAGGAGCTTTTAAGAGGTTACCATAAAGATCACGGTGAGCCTAGAATTGCTTTGAAAGTTGACTTGACAAAGGCTTTTGATACCTTGTCTTGGGAGTTTTTAGAAGCTGCTCCTTCAGCTTTCCTTTTGGCATAATTAAATTGATCATGACATGCATCGCAACTCCTATGTTCTCAGTGAATATCAATGGCTTTTACAAGGGGTTTTTCCATAGTAACAAGGGCTTAAGAGAAGTGGATCCTTTTTCTCCTTACTTATTTGTTATTGCCATGGAGCTTCTTTCTTGTATGATTGCTATGAAAGTGGTTGCTACAAATGATTACAAGTATCATTGGAAGTGTAAGGATCAAAATATTACTAACTTATTATTTGCTGATGATCTTTTACTCTTTTTAGCGGGTGATTTTGCTTCTGTGGATTGCCTCATATCCATTTTGGAGCATTTTGGGCAGCTTTCAGGGTTCCTCCCCAATAACTTTAAGAGCACTTTGTTTCATGCCAGTATCCCTTTTGATATTCTTTGTAACGTCCGGTATTTTTACGGGTTATTTAAATTTTTTATTTTATTTATTCAATCAATTAAGTGATTATATGCTTATGTGTTTATTTGTTTTAGCATGCCTTACATGTTTTACGAGTTATAAAAATTGTACGTAGCATGTTGTATTTTTATTTTGAAATTAATGAAAATTATTGAAAACGATTTCGGGAAAGAAATGACCGAGGGGTAAATGAGTAATTTCACATTTGGGGCACTTAATGGAAAATGTAGAGACTTTGGGTAAGAATTAGGGCATGAGTGGTGTTTTGGTAATTAGAGAGGATGACAAGGGGTAAAAGGGTATTTAAGAGTCTTGATGGAACTCATGTGAATAACCCTAACTTGGGAAGAATTTGGTCATTTCCACATTTCATGTGGTGTCTCATTCCTAGCCCTTGATCTCATTCTCCCATCTTTGTTTTAGACCCTTGGATCATAAGGCCTTGTTTGGTTGGCACTTAAATGGAATAATCCATTATTCTTGGTCTTCCACTTGGCAAGACATTTTATCAACCATTGGATGGTTTGTTGATTTCCATCTTTTTTCTAAGCCCTTGGATGATAAGGCCTTGTTTGGCAAAATAATGGGTTTTGTGAGTTGTGCAATAACTCTTCCACTTGGCAAAACTTATTCCTAGCCCTTGGATTCATTTCCTTTTTCCCCATCTTTATTTTGGACCCTAGGATGGTGAGAAGGGTGAGTGGAAAATCTCTACACTTATGAGTTTATCTCATTGGCAAGACATTCTCTCATTCACCACAACCCTCTCTATCTTCTTTCATACGGTTCTTTCTAAGCTCTGCTTCACTTCACTCCTTATTCTTCAAGTGGTAGAATTCTTTCTTCCTTATGATGAGAATTTGAAGGAGGTTTGTGCATGAAAGTTGATGTTGGTGCTCCAAGCTTCCTTTTGAGCCAAAGCTTGGTAAGTGATTTCCCCTCCTCTAGAATTTCTAGTTTCAAACCCTAGCTTCTATTATTGGATTCTTGTATTCAATTTTTGATTATGGAGTTGTCTATCTATAGCTCTTGCTTAAGACTCCATTGAAGCTTAGCTATCGGTTGAATTGAGCTTATTGTTGGCTTTAGAGGGTGTTGGGTTGATTCGGCTCACTCTTAGAAGCCTTTACATGGTTTTAGTGTTCTTGCTTGGAATTGAGGTAGGGGAAAAATGATTTATCTTTGTCTTTGTACGAGGGTGTGTGCGTCTATGTGTATATATGTCGTATATATATATATGCAAGTTGGTCTTGATAGCTTAGCCTATGATTTAGGCCTTTGAGAACATGATATTGTGATATATATGCATGTTGTGTTTTATGGCTTATAGATGTGAATTGTAAGCATGTATTGTGATGGCATAGGGGTTGGGATCAAAAACCTTTATGCATTTTGGTTACACTATTTAGTGTCAAAATGTGGGTGTTGGGTTATACGAGATGTGTAAACCTATGTACGTAGTCTTGTGTTGAATCGTTGCAACAACTGGCCTGGATAACCTCCGAACTAGTAACCCGGGAAATGGGGATATAGGGTTGGTTGTTGCCCCATCGTGGTGGTATGCGCCACTCTCGGATCTTCGTAGTATGGGAGTTTCCAGTGGGGCTCTCATGCGACCGCCTTCCTTGTTGAAGTGAGAAGTTTCAAAATCACTTGGGGAGAATCGATACGACACTCTTTCTCGTTATAAATGAGTAGGGTGCGTATTCGTTAACCCCGAATTGGGGCAAATGCATATAATGGGGTATGTTGAGTTATATTGCACTTGAACTATCCCATATGTATGATTATGTTATTGAAGTGGAAGCATGCTATAATTGTGGTAAATTATGTTATGAGCATGTTGGGGAAACTTATTTGTTGGGTTCGATGGGGTTCCGGATTGGCGTGAGAGCTATGTAGAACAAGAGACCGACCTAGGGTTAGTGGCATGAACCTTGGTTGGGTTGAACCACTTGGACTACCGAGATGGAAGCAATGACGTTTCCTCTACTGGGCTAGTGAACTCACCTCACGCCTTATATATTTTTCAGGTGATGATCCCGTTGGGAGAGTTCCGTAGTCTCTCCGTGGACGTGTGACTATATGTCCACCCTTTTGTGCATGGGAGGCGGACTATACTTATTTTGTTGACATTTAGTTGATAAACATGTATTTAAATGTTCTTTTTGTCCATGTAAGTTGAATTTGAAAAACTATTTTATTTTAACCAGGCTAGCATGTTAGCCGAAGTGTTATTCTCAATGTACATCCCTTGGAGCGCTATGCGCAGGGATTATATTCTTTTGGGGCACTTCGGTGCCGAATCGTGGGAATATGTAATTTTGAACAAACTCTATCATGTTTCGCCTTAGGGCGCTATAATGAAAATATGGAATTCTTTTATTTAGAATTTTGAGTGTGAAATGAATTATTTGTCTTGAAATGTGATTATAAGGTATTCAGCCGAAAACGGCATTTTTTTAAGTTTCCAAACCAATCCTTTCATTTTGGATGGAAAAACTCATTTTCGCCTACCCCCGTAAACCCGACTAAAAATTTGTGTTTTGAATTGATTTGAAGTTGTTTGAAAGAACTTTTGATTTTTTTTTAGATTTTAGAGTCGGTGGTTTATTCAAAACGGAGACCGGGGGCAAGACGAATAATTCTTACAAAAATTTAAGTAAGAGATTTCGAGGACAATAATTGTTTCTTTCTAGTTCTTGAGTTTCGGAGATATTAGTAGCATCCTATTAATGTTGACGCTATTTCCTTTATTCTATAAGTGTTCAAGATGGTGTAGAGACAAATATTTCCCTTCTGCAGACTTGTAGTTGATTGGAGTATTAAGGTAGCCGACTAAGTCTTCACCATTACATTTCAGTACATTTCTCTCCTAGATTTGGCATGGTTTAGTCTACTTCTTGCTTGGTGTAGTTGACTAGAACCCTCCTTATAGTCGACTAGAGCTTTGGGTAGTCGACTGAATCTTCAAACCTCCATTTTCGCAAGCTTCTGACTGATTTAGTCGACTATTTACTTGTTTCATTCGACTAGATACTCCTTGTAGTCGACAAAAGGTTGTTTCAGTCGACTAGATACTCCTTGTAGTCGACTAAAGGTTGTTTCAGTTGACTAAATGCTCCATGTAGTCGACTAAAGGTTCTTTCAGTCGACTACAGCTCGCACACTCTTTGACCACTGTTCAGTAATTCGGTCATATCTTTAGCTACGTTTATCGGATGAATGTGTTCTTTAGCTTTTTAGAAATCTGACTTCAAGATCTTGTGTTTAGGATTTTTAATGGCTTCATTTGAGTCATTTTTGAGTGAAAAATGGTCGATTGAAGTTGACGGTAGATTTTTGGACCTTAAGCGTAGGAATGCTGATTTCAAAACGTTGTAGTTTCCACCTCACACGTTGGTTTTTGTTTTCGTTTGTTCCTATGGCTTGTGCTAGGTCCAATATTTGTGTTTGTAATTGGAACTTACCATTTTACCCTCCAAATGACAATTTTACCCTTGGTTGAACATAGGGTGTTCCGACGTTTCGGTTAAGGTACCGATTGTTTCGGTTTACCTTCTTTCCGATCCCGTATGATCTATTTAACATCTTTGAGATGTTTCGTGTCTATTTTAACCTTGTGCGAGTATTTGATGACTTAAAGGGATTTTATTTCATTTCTATTTCTTCTGCATTCACTCCCTTAGCTCTTAGGCTCGGGTTTTGGAGTCCTAGGAATTTTGGGGAGTGACATTCTTTCTCAGATCCAAAGCAGACTTGGCTTTAGAATTGGCAAGCTTCCTGTAAAGTATCTAGGAGTTCCTTTGTTTTCTACCAAGTTGGGAAAAGATGATTGTGATGTTCTAGTAGAGAAGATTTTGAGGAAAATTTCTAGTTGGTCAACAAAATTTCTTTCTTTTGGTGGGAGTTTGCAATTGGTGAAGTCTGGGCTATTTTTTACTCATGTGTACTGGGCCTCTACTTTTATTCTACCTAAAGGCATTCTCAACAATATCACTACTCTTTTGAGAAAATTCCTATGGACAGGATCTAAAATGTGCAAAGGGTTTGTAAAGTGGCTTGGAGGAGGGTTTGTGCTCCCCTTGATGAAGGAGGATTAGGTATCAAGGATCTTGAAGAATGGAACAATGCAGCTATGTCTAAGCATATATGGGATATTTTTAATCCTGACTCTTCCTCTCTTTGGTTTTCTTGGGTTAAAACTCACCTTATCAAGAGTAAGATTTTTTGGGAGCTTGGTGAGCCCCAAAAAATTTCATGGACTTGGAAGAAAATTCTTAATCTGAGACCTCTTATCAGAAATGCTTTCAAGATGGTGATAGGTGATGGAAGGTCTACTTATTTGTCGTACGACAACTGGCATCCTCAAGGCCCTCTCTATGATTTTTGTCCTCCTAGTGCTATTCGATCTTCTGGTATTAGTTCCAATGCCTCTGCCTCTGGTTGGCATTTTCCCTCCTTTAATTCCAAATTTTGGCTTGATTTCAAGGCTGCTTTCCCTCATGAATTTCTTCCTAATTTATCAAGATCTAATCAGCTAGTTTAGGTGCCTTCAAATGGTAAATTCTCTATTCATTCAGAATGGGATTGGTTGAGATTGCATTTTGAATAAGTAAACTGGAAGAATTTAGTTTGGTTTGGTCATTGCATTCCTAAACACTCTTTTTTAGTTTGGGTGGTTAACCTTAATAGATTGCCTACTCTTTGTTTCTTGCTTTCTATTGGGTGGTTAACCTTAATTCAACAAGCTACATGTATTTTTTGTGGCCTTAGGCAAGAGGACAAAGACCACCTTTATTTTCAATGCAGCTTCACTTCAAAGCTTTGGAAGGCAGTGGTTTATAGAGGCCTGTTGGAATGGCCGGATGGGGATTGGGATCATCTTTGGCAATGGATGCTAGCTAACCTTAGAGACAAGTCTCTGGTTTCAATCCTTAATAAGATAGCTTTTTCAGGCACTGTTTATGAAATTTTGGTTGAAAGAAATCAAAGATTATATTCTGAAGAATTCAATTCCTTGGAGCAGCTAGTTAAAAGGATTGTTCATTCCATTAGATACACTTTTTTCTCTCTTACTAAGTTTGCTAACTCAACTCAAAACAGAGAGGTGCTTAAGGTGTGGAACTTGCCTAATTCCATTATTTTATTATGATCCTTTGTTGGTTGGTTTCTGTTGTTACAAAAAGAGGAGTTTTCTGTATATTGTCTGACTTGGTTGCTTGGGTGATCACTGCTCTTATCTTCTCCATGTTGTATATTTCAGTTCTTCTGGCTTTGTGTGTTATTCACTTAATGTCACGCCCCAAATTTCTAAGGACTCCCAAACTGGGACATCCGAGGAATCTGGGTTGTGATCCATAAAATGAGCGACCAATTAAGGTCCTAAACAACCATGAAATGAATGGAATATTATTAATGACAATAATTACGATACAAAACCAAGCGGAAGCTAAATCAAATGATACCCAAGGCACATTGAGGTGCCAAAAGAATACATCTATACAATGATGCACTGATACCAAATACACGAAAGGGATTGGCCAACAGACTGGCTCCCAAGAGATACAACATCTACGGTCCCAATATAGGGAACAAACAAATGAAACAAAAGGACCAACTCTACATATTAACGTCCCGAATCCTATAACAACATCAATGCCACGAGCCATCCTGCACTCCAAGTTGTCCATAGCCGAAACATTTCCTGCAAACTGGTGGTGTAAACCACCAGGCATACCACTGCTAGGGTGAGCTCATTGAGCCCCGTAGGAGAAAGGAATCGTAACTGTCACATCCTACAACCGTTAAAGTCGAGTGCGAACCAACCCTTGTACATGCATCTACCCTAGGTCAGTCAAATGTCCCACAAGGTAGTCATGCTAATACGAGACCTCGGAAATAATCCCCCTAGTCCCCTACCATGCATTAACAAATAGGGCAACTAACACATAATGAAGTCCTAACGTAACCACATATAATAACGCACACCTATACATAAATACATATGCAACTAATACAAGTCACGTAGTATAGACCACTACCTAGATCACTACGACTCGTACCCGCCAGTCCCACACTAACAATCAACACAACATCGATCACCAAAATATGGGAGAAACACTCATATTCATAACACTCCAGGAAGGATAACACTCACACTTCCTAGGCCACGAGCATACCGACCTCCAAAATCTCAAATCAGTATCAACACATACTATCAATCACCTCACATGTCACTACCGACATCTGTAAACCCAACACAGGGTTTAAAACAATCACATCATCCTAAGGGAAGTCACAAAGGTTTCCAAACAATAAACGGAAGTGAAATGGATTGAATAATCCATCACACTGACCGCTCAAAGGTCACATATTCGCCCAAGGGTAAAATAGTCATTTCAAGGGCAAAAATGTACTTTCAAATATTACCCCACCTATTTGGACATAGTTTGAACCATAAAAACAAACGGAACCAAATTTAAAGCTCTGACGCGAGAGATATGAATTTTTGAAAATGGTATTGGACAATTTCGACCCAAACAGCAAGTTAAAGTACCCCTCTTTCACCAAGGGTAAAACAGTCATTTCATATGAAAATAAATGATTTAAAATTTTATATCAAATATTTCGACATAGGTCAGGCCCTAGAAACAAACGATACCTTAATCAAAGCCACGAGGCGAGAGATATGGAATTTTGAAAACGGTATCAGACAACGCCGATATAAATGGAATGTTGAAGTGCCCCTATTTTATCAAGGGTAAAATTATAATTTCAAGTGTAAATGAATTATTTCAAATTTTATCTACAAATTTTGTACCTAGCACAAGCCATAGGAACAAACGGGACCTCAATTTCGAGTTACGAGATGAGAGAAATGAAATTTTGAAAATCAGGAAAAATCCATCCAAAGCGACCCAATCGACTGGCTAGTTCACCCAGTCCTGATGACCCAGTCGACTGGCTCAATGACCCAGTTGACTGGCTAGAAGGGGCCAATCGACTGCCTATATTAGAAAACCTCAAAAATGACTTCCAAACAACTTCAAAGCCTTAGGAATCATGAGACAAAAGTCCTCAACTCATTTAGGAACTTTAGAAATGAAAAACTATCATTTAATTTCGGTTTAGTTTTATCAAAAATACTTTCTTGAAAATTCGTAAAACTAACCGTCTTACCCCCGGTCTTCGTTTTGTACACCACCGACTTTCAAAAGTCAAAATATTTTGTTTCTTGATTTTAAAACCATTTCAAAACTCAAAGTTTTTGTCGGCCTCACGGGGTAGGCGAAAACGGGTTTTCCACTTAAATACCGAATAGACTCAAACACAAGTCTTATGAAAAAATCCGTTTTCAGATAAACAAACCGAAATCAAAGGAAAAACCAAAGCGAATTCGTAGATGCTTAATAGAGTAAGGAAATGATGAACCGAGGTAAAAAAGCAACTCAAAGGGAAGGTAAGTAGCCATATGCAAAAGCACTAATTCTAACCCAACCGTACCTAGTTCGACCTCCAAATCTCTAAACTCCACAACGACTTACTCAAGAATGTCCACAACTTCAATGACATTCCTATCCTTAAGATCGCATAAGGGAACCTAGTGGTCGTTGCCACGGAACCAACTAGTTTCAAATCAAGAACTTCTTCCAATTATTTCAAACCTCAATTTCACATTCGAAACCACATCACTTAGGTTTCTAATAAGATCATATGTGTTGGCTTTGAAATTTACTTTCGATAAACAATTCCAAAATTGATGATAACAAACCATTGAAGAGTGTTTGATACTAATGAATTATCAAGTTTATGTTTTCAGCAAAAGACAGGTGAACGACTCGGAAAGCAAGATCGGAAAGAAAGCTTGAATTAAAGCGAAAATCGGTGAAAGAAATTGAAGCGCAAATGGAAAATAAAATAATTCAACGGCAAAGGCGAAAGTCGAAGACTCAAGACTTGGGGTAGATAGGTCGGGGAGCGATCATTGTAACAAGGTAATTTTATGTGTCAATTTTATCGTATAAGCTGAAGTATAAAATGAACCGAACTTAAATGGAATGAAAAACGCTTTACCGAACTTAAACGGAAAGAAAAATATTTTTATTAAATGTTTTTCAAGTTGTAGTCGACTAGAATAACCCTGTGTATTTTCTAGTAGTCGACTGAAACAATCAGAAGCTACATGTTTTCAACCATTTCAATGTAGTCAACTAAATGAAACTTTGAGTCGACTAGACTACAAGAAGTATTCGACTAAAACTCATTCTAGTCGACTAGTTAGAGCAATATAGTCGACTAGAACATTAAAGTAGTCGACTAGTTTGAACCTCAAATCCTGCAGTTTTTCATAAAATTGTTTCCATGTTTTGTGCATCATATTTAATGGATTTCAAACGGCTCTTGACTTCTCTAATTCAATACTCACTCTCATAACCCTAATGTATTGATATATATAGAATGAGATATGTGTATTGAAAGCCAAGAGATTGAAATATAAAGAGAAAGGAAAACTCTCAAAAATTCTGCAGAAATTTTTCTCTACAAAAGACATTGAAACCAAGCTTTGAAAATCTAATTTTCTCCAAGTTTCTTTGAAAATCAAAACCTCTAGTATCTCTTCTTATTCGCCAAATATCATTCATTGATCATATCCCTTGAGAATACATTTCTAGAGCTATTGTAAAATCACCAAAAACACTTGAGTTTATATTGATTTATCTTTCATAAAAAGCTTTGGGTTTTGAGTGTTTTTATTCTTGAGTGATTTTATTGATTACATACGAATTTGTAATCTCGGACAAGTGAAGTCCACCGATTGTTCAAGAGAGGGTTGTTCTCTTGATTGAGAGACAAGCTCGAGAGGCTTGTGATTATAAAGGTTTGACATTCCACCTGTTAAGGAAGGGTCATAGTGAAAGGATCGGGAAAAGTCTCAAGAAGGGGTACTTGAGCCGAGGAGTAGGAGTTATCGAACCTCGAAAAAATCACGGTGTCAATCTCTCTATCTCTTTGTCTTTACTTGATTAATTTGCATGCTATAATTGCTTGAATATCTTGTATGCTAATTTGTCTTGCAATTAATTGTTAGAGAAATTTAAATTGAATCATCCACTTGTTTATTGAGAAATTGATTTTTAGTTATAGCTTGTTCCAATTTCGAAAATAGTTAGAAATAATTTATTAACACCCTATTCACCCCCCTCTAGGGTTATTTAGTGACTAACAATATGATCATCACTACACAATCGACTCAGTTTACTCATAACCTAGTCTATCATAACCAAAACATCAAAATCACCATTGATGGCACATTGCTACACCAACGCTACCTTAGACCATAAAACCATAACCCACCTTCTCAAGGCTTCAACTCATAGTCAACTCAATAGCCACAACCAACTTTACTTCTCACAAGAATGTCTTTAAACCAACTCATATCACCTCCCTAAGGTTTATAAGCACATAACCATGAGTATAAGCAATTATCTCACATTATACTTCAAACAAGGCATGCAATTCATATTTTCACATCATTCAATTTCATATTTTTGAATATTAATAACAAATTAATTATATACATCAAAATTCACATTAAACATTATCCTCAATCACATAGTGTAATATCATAATACACATGTCAACATAAATCACATATTAGCAATCTTAAATGCAATGTGACTCACACACCTCAAGGTACTCACGTTACCATACCACCCTAATCTAAGGGTCAACATGATCATTCTTTAACACTTCACTTTTTCTCATGAATGAATGTAGATTTATCGTACCGTTCTTCCCAAGTGTTTTTGACACTTACACTTTTAACAAGGAAGACGTCAAACATGACGCGGTCGTGAACCTAGGATTTGGAATGAGTCCTCCCCATAGCGTCTGCGTTTCTTGGAAGATTAGTTCCGTTGGAGCAAGAAGCACCCCATGGCTAGTTGTTACGATGATCCAAAACAAGTCTACTCACGCAGTATACACAAATGGACGTAGACCACACCAATTGAATTCTCTCTACAAAAGGTGAACCCATATGCAATATGTCTTAATAGGCCATGCAACAACATAAATATCTATTTTATCATATTTATAAATAGCATTCCAAAAATGTCAACATGAATGTTTTTCACCATTCAACATGCTTTTAAATTTCATTTAAAACACTAATCAACAAGAATGCCTTTTCATGCAATATTCATCGTCCAAATCATCAAGTTATCCTTTAATACACAAAAGATAACTTTACCTTCCATTTAACATGTTTTTATTCTCATTAAAGCAATTTAATCAACACATTAACTCATTTTCATACATAAGTTTAATGTTCAATATAGAAATCTCCAAATTCACAAGAATGGGAAAACTAGAATAACGCTCTAAGTTCCACATTCCAACTCCATCAACAAAGTAGCTAACCTATATACGCTATCAAGGCTACACTACCTATACTCAAAACCCTATATGTATACTTACTTTTATACATATATACATATAGTAATATAAGCATACTTCCATCTCCAAAACTCAGAACCCATCTAGCATACATCATATCTATCTCAAGTACAACATATCTCTTAATATGGATTATAGCACATTAATACATAAAACCCCCAAATTCATATTTTTCAAGTATACACTTAGCAAAAATATATCTAGGTTTAGGAATCCTAGAATCAAACTCATACTCACACAATCATAAGATGACTAGCTAGGAAGTTTTCCCCTAGCTCTTGAAGAGCAAAGCACAACAACTACCAAGCAGGGCCCATGAAACCCTAGATCTTCCCCAATCGAAATCCAAGGAGCAAACTGGTGGAAAGCTTCACCATGGCCTCCTAACCATGAATCCAACTCCAATACAAGAAGAGAGCAAGAATCATTAAGTGGTTTTAACAAGAAACCCTAACTAGGGTTTAAAATGGAAACACACAAGGAAGGAAGAACACTTACCAATCTTTGGCTCAAACCAAAGAGAAGAACACCATGAACATCTTCCATGTTGATGGTCATACCAAACTCCCAACTTAGGGTGATGAATTCCACCCATTAGTGGAGAAGAACAAAGAGAGAGAAAATGGAGAAGAAAAGATGATGTCTTGCAATGTGGAAGACTTGCAATGTGTAGAGATTTCCCACTCACCCCTTTCACAATCCAATGGCCCAAAACAAAGATGGGGAGAAAGGAAATGAATCCAAGGGCTAGGAATAAGTCTTGCTATTGGAAGACTTATTACTCCACACACAAAATCTATTAATTTGTCAAACAAGGCCTTATCATCCAAGGGCTTAGAATGAAGATGGGAATGAATAAATCATCCAATGGTTGATAAAAGTCTTGCCAAGTGGAAGACCAACAGTAATGGATTATTTCATTTAAGTGCCAGCCAAACAAGGCCTTATGATCCAAGGGTCTAAAACAAAGATGGGAGAATGAAATCAATGGCTGGGAATGCGACACCACTTGAAATGTGAAAATGACCAAATTCTTCCCAACTTAGGGTTAATTACAAGAGTGCCATCAAGCCTCTTAATTACCCTTCTACCCCTTGTCATCCTTTCTAATTACAAATATGTCATTCATACCCCAACACTTAGCCAAAATCTATACATTTCACCAAGTGTTCCAACGAGAAAACGTTACACGAACCTACGTAGTCGTCAACGAATAATAAATCCCAAAGCCGGAAAGGAACGTCCACGAAGTCATCCCACTAGGTCTGAAACTCAAACGCGAAAAATTTACACGTATCGAGAATACACAAGATGTCATGAATAAGTGACGTCACAAAACGTTAATACTTGAAAATGAATTCCAGAAAAGAGAAAGAAAAACGCAGGGCGTTACACTTAAGCTGTTGTATGGTCTTTAGAACCGAGTCGACTTGCATTTATTCTAGAGATTGCTTGAAGAGGGGTTCTGTGGGCTCAAATTTCTGCTTCAGACATGGCTTGGGGCTGTTGTTTGCATGGTATTCTAATTCGAGAAAGTTGTGGGATTCTAGTGACATTATGTTCATCAATGATGAGGCTACTCATATTAGGATGTTATTTGCTTGGCTGTATGATGATATACTATCCACTATTGACACAACTGCTAAAGCTTGGTACTAGTTTTGCATGAAGGGTATTAATTTGGTTGATGCGGATTCTTGCGCTCAAGTTCTTTCCTTGGATGAGGCTATTTTTGTTTATTGGATTTGGTTTAATACCTTTCAATGGGTTTATTTAGTTTTATTTTTTTGGTGGATTTCAGGTTTTCACATATGTATCAGGGGTATGCCCCTATGATCTTTGTAAAGGCTTTCGCCATTATTTTTGTTTTATATTATCTTACAATTCAAAAAATAAATAAATTTCAAGATGGATTCATATCACCCACTTTGACTTTGAGGAGGGGTGTTAGAATATATTAAAGGCTTGGGTCCACTTAGATAGGCCCACATATATTTATATTAGAATTAGGGTTTATAACCTCGACATACTAGTTACCTATTTTATATTGTCTTGTTCACACTCTTTTTCTCCTATATATACATGTTAAATGTTCTATTGTAAACATACCCTGAATCAATAAATTCTTTTATTCTTTCTTTCTTTCTCTCTCCATTATAGTATTTTTATTTCAACATGGGGTATTTCCATTGGGGTATGCCTCTCTTAGTCTGTAAGCCTTTGGTTTTTGTTCTTTTATGCTATGTAGACCTGTCAATGGATCGAAGTCGGATCGGATCAAGGTCAATCCGATCCGAATCCGATAAGCCAATAATTAACCCGATCCGATCCGATAATCCGATGGATTTCTCTACATCCAATGCATATCCGATTATCTCACTTATCGGATCTCAGATCCGATATTTTTTTTTTACAATTCTAATATTCTATTAATTGAACTCTTTGAAATTATATAGCATACAAAAATTAAAAATACCAAATTTGTGACCAAATTACTCTAATTGAGTTTAAAATACATCCATATAAACATTAATACTACTAAAATTTAATAAAATTCCTTTCAAAAAAAGTTAATTACATTGATTCTAACAGTGATACACTTAACACTACTTACATTACATATCAAGTATTACAAAAATCAAATACCACAAAACAACCAGTGGTCAGTGGGACAAATTAGATTGAACTCCAGAACAATAAAAAAATCTTTTATAGGATGCATGGTTCGATTGTAGAACAAAAAATTATAATCGGCTTATGTATGTGCAAAAGTTGCTCCATTCCCTTTCTTCCGAAAAACAATGTCACTTCAAGTTATATTCATGTCCTGCAAAAATATATAAAATGTTAGTTTATGTATAAAAATATTAAAGAAAATTTAAAGTCCACTAATTTTTACTAATTATCACATTATAAATACTTGCCTCGATTAGACCAACACTGGCAAGTTGTGGCAACACAACTCCAAAAACTCCCTGATTCCGAAAAACCTTTATTCTGCATAAAATAGGTAGTAAAGCTAAGCAAACAAAGATCAACTACTAAATGAAAGTACTCTAAATTTTAAAAATTAAACTGAACAAATATTTACCTTTTTGTTTTCTAAATGAAAACCAATATTTTGTCACCGTTAATGCTTCTACGATTTCGGGAAGTAAGGAAGCACGTGATTCGTCAATCACTCTACCACCGACACTAAATGTTGCCTCAGATGCCACTATAGTTGCTTGAATAGCCAAAATATCCTGAGCTATTCTTGCCATAACAGGGAGTTTAACACCATTAACTTTCCACCAATTCAGAATTTTGAAGTTCTCATTTCTCGGAAATAATGGCTCTTTTAAATATTGTTCTAATTCTGACTTCCTATAAAGACATGTGCTAGAAGACCTACCATGCAAATACCATGCATTAAACCCATCCAATTTATTATCCTTGGAAATTCCAGAAGAGTTGGCACTTGTTGAACCCTCATTGCATTGAACAAAGTCAAATTTGGAATGAGGAGAATACTCATTGAAAAGATCAAAAAGAGCACCACAAACTCTTTCCACATATTTATGTGCACCATCACTATAAATCCTACCACAATTATACTGCACCAAATCAATCTTAAATCTTGGATCAAAGACAAGCTATTGCTAACACCAAAGAATACTTCTCCCAATACTTGTTAAACTTTATCTTCATTGGACCAACCATTGCACGAAGAAAACTATGCTCACTTCCTTCCCATTCAGTCAAAAGCAATTGAATATCACAAATTTCAGGAAAAAACAGATTCGATGTTGGATATTCACTTCCAGAAAAAAGAGTTGCATTATAAAATGTTTTCAAGCAACCACTTAAAACCTTTGCCAATTCCCATTCCTCATTGGATGGGTCAAATTTATAACCTCTATCAATTTGTCCCAACCTAACAAACACCTCTTTCAAGCATTAAAAAAGTGAAATTCCACCGAGTAGGGCAATCCATTTTTATCTTGTTTTTGTCCCGCAACTTGAGTTGTGATTTTGCATTATTGAATTTTTGAGTTGGATATGGGGATCTTTTCAAATACTTCACCGTTTCTCTAACTTTATGAATAAAGTCTCCAATCAATTTTAAGTCATCTTGCACAACCAAATTCAATATATGTCCACTACAACGCACATGAAATAACTCACCATCTAAAGGTATTAAAGACTTCTCACAAAGCCAACTTTTCAAGCTTCTCACCATTCCATCATTTACACTTGCATTGTCAACCACAATAGAAAATAAATTTTTATCAAGATTCTAATTTAGAATTAGATCTATGATGTATCTAAAAAGAGTTTCGGTATCATGGGGATATTCTATGCATTTGTAAGCAAGAATCTTCTTGTTCAATTCCCAATCATTATTGATAAAATGAGTTGTCAAACATATGTATCCAATATCTTGGTGATCAGCAGTCCATATATTAGTAGTAAGACTAATTTTACCTGAAAATTTGTCCAACAAATTACTTAACTTTCTTTTTCTCTTTTTCATGAACTTCTAGTATATCAGCCCTTACCGTATTCCTTGACACAAGCTTAGACATTGGTTGGAGTTCATTCACAAATATTTCAAAGTATTCATGTTCAGCCATGTTAAATGGATAATTGTGTTTAATAACCATCTTTGCATAATCCATCCGACTTTTCTCTTGATCAAACTTAAAATTTTGAATTTTAGTTGTTGAGTCAGAGACATTTTTAGCCAAATTCAACATCTGTTGACCAATATTTCTATGTGTTTTTCCACAACATCTAGACAAATGACCTTTTAGGTGGCTGGTCCCTTTAGTGCTTTCTCCTACAAATTCTTTTTTACAATGCTTACACCTCGCTTTTTCTTCCCCCTTTGCATTTGTTATCTTATGAAATTCATACCAAACTTTGGATGTCAATTTCCACTTCTTGGGAAAATTTGGGGCTGAAAGGTCATGTATTTCAACAACATCCCCATCCCCATCATTTTCGTTTCCAGTCATTATGAACAATGGAGCTAATCCTAAAATCACACAGTAAAATTATAAGAAAACAATTGATAAATAGAGGTAGAGGAAAATATAAAAATAGCACTTCAAATTTAAAAACATAGAGAAAAGAACAATAAATCTTGTAGTAAGGTCTAATAATATGAACAAATATAGAACAAAAAATGAAGTCATATATAACGAAAAAAAAGAAAGAAAATAGTTTTTTTTTAAAAGTTGCTTTATGGGGTAGGATCTAAACAAAATGTTGTGTTAGAATTAGTTCAGCAAATTGGAAACTAAAATTGTCAGGTGTACCTCCTTGGCTCCATGACAAACTAGTTCACACAATGCATAATTTTCATTGAATTGAAATCATCCTTTTCATACTTTTCACATAGTCAATGCACACATTTATGCAGTTATAATCACACTGCCAAATATTTTATAGCAAGAAAAAACACCCCCCAAGTATGAAGAAATAAAATTATGAAAAATCGATAACTAATTAATAAAAACCCACTTACAATATACAACATATTGAAATTACAATTTGGCACATAACCCAAACTAAAAATCTAAATCTGATTAAATTTTATATGTAATCAGACAGGGCCTTACAAACACACTTTCGCCCAATTCTATCCAAACAATATTCTTTACCATCATAAACTGACAAATTCATTAAATTGTGTAGTTTTTCTAAGAAAAATATTATGACGTACCTAAAACAGCGGAATTCTAAGATAATTTAGAAAAGAGTCTTATATCCCAATTCTCCAATGCAATTATGTCATCCTTAAATAATATCATGGAGCAACAAATTTAGTTAATTCCCTAGTTTTAAAAGTGAATTGCAGCGTTTGTTTACATTTTTAACCGTTAAAGAATTTATTGGGTATACAGATCGGTAACTAAAAAAAAAGAAAAAAAATCGAGCAAAACCCATCCAAATCCTTACCTTAGTATCAGATCAGAAATGAGCAGTAGGGTTTTGTTGTCATATGACTTTGGAACATATAGATCGGTATTTCTTCCACGCTACAAAATATAAAAAAGTATTAAACAATTTCTTGGGTATACAAATCGGTAACTAAAAAAAAAGAAAAAAATTCAAGCAGAGGAGACCTTGGTAGAAGAAAATTCGAAAAAAAATTCTAGGGTTTTCTTCCTAACCGATTATCCCCAACACACTATTAGTATGAAATAAAGCTCCCTTAGATGAAGAGAGAGAGAGAGAAAAAAAAAAGACCTTGGTAGATGATGAATTGCTCAGATGAGAGAGAGTTCATAGATGGCGAGAAAGTGAGAGGGCAAGAAAGCCTCTCTCGTTATTAATGAGGCCCTCCTTTAGGGGTTTCTTTATAACCATTAGATGAAGAAAATAGATGGTTGTGATGTTAGTAGCTCTTTCATTTATCTCACATTTATTTTAAAAGAAAAAATGACGTGTTGCAACTTGGAACTTGCACCTGAATAAATACAAATAATCTATGGACTTGATAACCTATCTTAATAATAATCTATGGAATTAATATTTAATTACATTATAATTAATTAACAATTTAATAATAATTAAATTTTAATTATAAGTTTACTACTAAATTTATTATAATATGACAATAAATGCATGGAAAGAATAAAAAAAGATAATAAACATTATTAACTTCTATGGAATTGATAATTGTAACACCCCGTGTTATTTTCCTTTTTTCTGAAATTATATTTAATTTAATTTCGGTTATGACGTCATTTGTTCATGACGTTCATATTATTCTTGGTATTTCGCGTGTAAATTTTTCGCGTTTAGTTTTAAAGTCGACTGAATGACATTACGGTTTCTCTTTGAAGACTACGCGGTTTCTCGTTATCGACTACGCGGTATCGTTTCGACATTTAACGTTTAGTACTTCGACTGGGCAACGACACATTTTATTTTATCGGGCTTGTTAGGCGTTCCGACGTTTGGGTTCCTATCCCGGTATATTTAATTGGGATCGTTTATTGGGCGTCCCGTTATTATTTCGGGTTTGCGAGGTTACATTTGGGTGTTCCCGGTATTTTTCGGGATCTATTATATATATATATATTTAATTATATATCTATTGAGTTGGGGTTATTTCGTAATTACGAATAACTAGAGGGTCATTTTTGCAATATTTCATATATATGTATATGCATCCGTATCTGCAAATTGGAAAGATGAACGACCTAGCCTTCTTCTCTCCTTCTCTTTGACGAACGACTGCAGCTTCTTCCACCTTCTCCTTCACGCACAGCAGGTCTGGCTTCTTCACCATCTGTTGCAGCTAGAGAGAGAGAGAGAACCGGAGGGAGAGAGGAGTCGGCTGGAGCGGTGACTGGTTGCTGGTGGTTTTCGATGACCTGGAGCAGCGGCTGGCTGTGGACGGCAACGACGGTCAGTGAGCTGGGTGGTCGCGCACAGTGGCGCAAGGGCATGGACTAGGCCGCGCAGGGCTGAGCGTGGTGGTTCAAACCTGAACCGTGTTCGGTCAGACTGAGTCGGGTCGACTCAGTGGCGAGTCGGGCTCGGTTTTGGCTGATTTTAGGAGGATAGCTCGGCTTCGGTATCGTGTACGTTATATCCAAATTTGGTGCGAAACCGTTGAGCGGTTTGCCAGAAATTTCAGATTTTCCGTATGATTTTCAGTTTCAATTTTTGTAGATTTGTTCAAATTTAATTATCGATTGCTAACGAGTTTCAACTATATTGAATAGGACGGTAAGGTGGTCGTTTAGATATATTCGAAATATTTTTTGGACGAATTTGGTCGGCGGGCGTCATATTCGGGAGACGGTACTATTCACGGTGGGCCCGAAAAGACTGTTCTGTAAGCGTGTTTCAGGTGGGAAATTTTATTTCTCACTCCTCATTATTGACGTAGTTTAGGGTGTGCAAACCCTTAATTATTTTAATATAGATATATTAAATTATTAATTTAAATATCTATAATTGGCTTAGGAGCGAAACAAGGCTTAGGAATTAATTTAAGAAAATTAATTAAATTATCTCATATGTAATTAAATCATTTCCTATATGAATCGAATAGGAATAGACGGTTTAGAAATTCCCTTGATAATTAAATGGGCTAGAGAATTTTGTAAACGTTGGACGTGAGAAACTTAAACGTTATGTTAGGTTCCCTTTACGTTACGTGAATTATTTGCTTTAAATCGTTTAAAGACATGTTAAGTGAAATTGAAATATTTTCTTAAAGAATTAAAGAAAATATATTTTTGGAAACATGAATCGTATATGAAATTGTTTTCATATGATTTACTGCTTTATTATTTTAAAACCATGTGAAAGAGAGTATAGATTCATGTGGTAGCATGTGGATATTGTTCATAAATATGATGTATTACATATTTATGTTGAAGCATGATTGTCATTTGGACCTGGATGCATATTGAGAATATCATGTAGTGTCAAATCATGGTATTGGTATATGTGGGTTGTGAAATCATGTGGGGTGGATTTGTGTCGAATCGTCGCAACAACTGGCCAGGGGGTGTTCCCATCCTACGGAATAATGAGCCGTGAATGGGGTATAGGGTGAGTCGTCTCAATCTCGAAGTCGCGGGTCGTCTCGTGCATCCGTTATACGGATCTTTGGTCACGGGTCGTCTTGTGCAACCGTCTTCCTTGTTGAAAGTGTAGTGTTAAAAACACTTGGGAAGAATCGGTGCGGTACTCTTTCTCCTTGTAAATGGGTGGAGTGCGTATTCGTTAACCACGTGATGTGGGTAAAGGGTGGTGTATGAGTCACATTGTATATGCATGACATTTATGTGATTTCATTTGACATGTATACGTGATATTATTACATGTGATGTTGGAGCAGGTTTAATATGTGTTATTATTGCCTGTTGGATTTTGGAGCATGTTATGTATGGATTTTGTGAAATTAAATTCATATCTTTATAAAATGCTCAGTTGAAAGTGATAAATGCGAAAACATGAATTAAATGAGAAAATTGTTAAAGTATAAATGAAAAGTGTATCTTTATACTTGTGATTATCTACCTTGTGCCCTTGGGGGAGGTTAGGTATATTGGCATAGTGACCTCTGTGGTTAGTTATGTGTTATCTGTAGAGATTTGAGGTTAAAGATTTATTGAGTATCAATTGTGATTTGAGGCCTTAGAGAAGGCGGTGATAGTTTTGTGGTTTCGGTTGGTTGCATATTACTGATCCTGGATGTTTCTTTCCCACTTAGGGGGAGGTATCCTTTATCGTGTTTTTGAGGTTTTGAGTGCGGTTAGAAGTGGTTGTGATTGAACCTGTCTAGTTGAGTGAAAATGACTTCTTGATTCTGTTAATTATCAATTGTGAAATTGGAGTCATTATGAATTGGAAGAAGTATTGATTGAGACTAGTTATTCCCATGGTATCGGCCACTAGTTTTCCCTTTTCATAATATTAGGGGTTTAAGTGATTTTATTAAGTACTCGAGGTACTGTAGCTTGGCAATCTTGTTTCTAGTGCTTAGTTCATTCCTCTAAGCATTTCTTTTATTTTACTCTGTATACTAGTATATGTCTTTGACTTACACGTCATTCCTTGAGTTGTCGGTTACGGCGTGGTGCCAAACCTTTTCCAGGTGTTGTCATTTGATTTCGTGGGGTTGGAAACGGATAGTTGTGTTCTGTGAATCCAACGTATTGTCCTCCTTCATTGTCCTTTCGGGACATTATAGGAATCCTTGTAGTGGTGTTCATTCTTATGTGGCTGTCATTTTGAAAACGGTGTTTTCTAAACTTTTTGTATTTAAAAGGAAAAATCCGTTTTCGCCTACCCCCGTAGAAATGAAAAGTTTTAGTACTTTATAAAAGATCTTAGGATCTTCTTTGAAAAGATTTTTAACTTCTAAAAGCCGGTGATGGCAACTGATGGAGACCGGGGGCAAGACGGTCATTTTTACTATGTGGTTTCTTAAAAGGAAAACTATTTTATTACTTTTCTTGGGATTCTGAGATTTCGAGACTTCTTTCTCAATATCTCATCCTGTAGAGTTTTGAAAGGTGTTCCATTGTTTCACCTTTGTTTCCTATCATTTCTAGGTCTCTATACGAGGATTAGTGTTGTTCAGTGCACACATATAGTGTTGCCCTTCCTTTCTTCTTGGTTTTTGATGTCACCACTTAGGTGATTCGAGTTGTTCCACATGCTAAGGGCATGGGTACAGAGTGGATTGGGTTCCTTGTCCAGGTGTTCTCCCTAAGCACTTGTGGTGTTTTAACCTTGACATTGTTGTCTCGGTTATCTGTTGGTTTAGTGTTGTGACTTCTTTCCCCTTGCTTTGGTTTCCCTTGTTTGGGTGTTTTCATTAAACACTTGCGGTGTTCTTTACCTTGATATTGTTGTCTCGGTTATCTGTTGGTTCAGCATTGGGAAGTCTTTTCCTTCACTTTGCTTTGGTGACCCTGAAGTGGTCGTTCTTGTGAGTTGAGTTCGTGTACTCTTAGTGATTTGATTGGGTGGTTTTCCTCGCCTATAGAGAGAGTGTTAGTGATGTGATTGACCCTATTGATGATAACATTATGAGGTCGATTTGATTTATGGTATGGCGATATGATTAAGGTGATCTAGCCTTTCAGAGGTAGATTTTCCTTAGGAATGGGATGAGGTTTATTATATATATATATAGACGATGATCGTGTTAGTACGCAAGGACGTGAGTGTTTTTCCTCCTGTGTTCTAGGGGAGTGAGTTATGAGTATTTCTTAGTACTAGTGGTGGATTTCGATCCTTGTGGATATTAGAGGTGAGTGTGATTCCCTCTGTTTGGAGTTTCCTGTTAGCGTCGTGAACGCTGGATGATTTGTTAGATTGGACCTTAGGGTCATGTACTTAGTGTATGTTGGTGAGAGTAGTGTAGACTACTGATGTTGGTACTTGGAGTACGAGTCTTAGTTGTATCTTATAGACTCTTATTATGTACTTATATGTATATATATATACACACACACATAAATATATATATATATCCCTTATATACTTATATATATTCATTTACGGTAGCATGTGAGCACGTACCTTGGGTTTTCATGGCTGGATTATGTTGTGGGCTATGTATCTCACTGGGTGGTTTAGCATTACCTAAACTATTAGAGGATGTGGTAGTTAGAGTATCCTTTCCCACTGAGCTTATTTGCTCACAGGGGTATTTCATTTGCCCCCTGGTATTCCCACGCCAGGTTGCAGGAAACATACGGCTATGAGCAGGATGTAGTGAAACGAAAGTTTTCTTTAGTTTCTTGTTACAGGGTTTGGAGTTGCGCAGGGTGATGCGGTTACGGATGCAACACGACTGGGTTTGGGGACGCTAGATCTCTGCTGTCAGTTTCCTTACCCATTGGTTACGAGATTGTTATATATTTCTTTTGAGAGCCAGCCTGTTGGCATATCCCTGTTGATGTATCTTTTATTTCCTGTATTTATTATTTCAGGATGTCGTTGTATTTATTTGGCACTACTACGTGCGATCTGTATTCTTATTCGAGCATTTGTGGCTCTGTTGATTTTAGAGGGTTTGGAGAGGTCTTGGTTTCTTTCCACTACCTCGGCCCAAGTAGGATTGATGAATGTGGGGTTTGGAAGCCATTGTTATTATCAAATTGCTATTGGCAGGTTATTGTGTTGTGGTTGGTTGTCCGGATGTTCCATTTACAAACGGAATTCTGCCGGATTTTCGTTAGATTCCGCTGCTTTGTTTATTATTCATTTGGGGTATGAAATATACCATCTTCTATCATTATTCCATACACTTTCATGGTTAATGATATCTTAGTTGCTCATTATAATGATCACATCCTGGATCCCTGGGATGTCCCAGTTCGGGAGTCTTAGGAATTTAGGGACGTGTTAGCATGGTATTAGAGCAATTTTACCCTTTTGTGGGTGTTTGATGACCTTCAGTCATTTGTTCTCGTTTCTTTTTACTTCCGCATTCACTCTCTTAGCTCTTAGGCTCGGGTTTCGGAGTCCTAGGAATTTGGGGCGTGACAATAATAGTTATGAAGATTAATTTCGGGATCGAATTTATTACGATTTGCGGTATACCATTGAAGTGTTGTTACAGAGTTCCGAACTCTCAAATGGAGGATTATATCTTTCATTTGAGGATTTATTTATTGTAATAAATAAAATAAAAAAAGATAATATAAAGTAGTGAAATTACGTCAATACACTTATACATATATATAAAGTAGTGAAATTAACTTCAATTGAGTTCAATTGACAAAATTCCGAATTCAAATTAGTGAAATTCACTTCAATTGAGTGAAATTTAGTAAATCTCCAATTCAAAGTAGTTTAATTGAATTCAATTGAGTAGAATTGTCAAATTTCCAAATTCAAATTTATTCCGATTTGCATTATACAATTGAACTGGTGTTATAGATTTCAACTACAGTTATGTTTGAATTTAAACATAATTTATAAATTGAGTTTTGTGATAGAATTTGATTCAATTAAGTTTATTGCTATTGAATTGTAATTATAATTGAATTTATATTTAAAATCTATTTTATATCTTTAAAAGTATTGTATAAATTGAAAGTATAAATACTAAAATACTAAAATTATTCACCTTTAGTAGTCATATAGATGATCAATTATTATTAATAAATAATATTTATATATAGATAATTAGATATAGTACCAAATATATACACATAAAATATAATATTTATATTGATATATATATATCGGATCGGGTTATTCTCGGATCGGATTAGGCAAATCCAAATCCAATTTGTTAAGGAATCAGATTATCAGATTTGGATCGTATTCGGGTTATCTGATTTTTTTTCCAATCCAAATCCGGCTAATCAGATTGGATTCGGATCAAAATCCGATCCACTGACAGGTCTAATGCTATGCTGATTTTTTAAAAATAAAAAAAATTGCTTGACTTTTCTGAAAAATAATAATAGTAATAATAAAAGTAGGTATGGAATAAAGTTTAAGCACAACAGCCTCATTCATATGAACATCTCCAATTTTACAAAAGACAAGTGGGACCGAACCCATATGTTGCAAGCCACGTCTTACACAGACAAAAGAGTGACATGCAACATAGCCAACAAAACCAGCTGGATTTCAAATCCTTTGCTGAATGAAGAACTAATGTAGTACTTCGTGTGCGTCTGGAGAAGTTGGACAGAACCCAGAACTGCAAGCCACATTCATACATCCAAAAGACTTGTTGGTAATACATATTATCATATTAATATTCAACAGATAGAAATAATGTTTTTGTTATTTTTGTTTTGTTATTTTTGTTTATTTTGTTTCTATATGTGTTGAATGCAGACATGGTAGTATGTATTACTGCTGTCAAAAAAGAAGATTTTTATTGGATTGTAATATTACATCAGTCTTGATGACGCGGTATCACCGTCCTAACAAATAAATGTGGATTGAAATTCAATTATGGTTGAATTCCAATGCCTATCCAAACAATATATCAACTTATATGTTTGTTATATAATATTTTATATGAAAAAAATATAAATATTTTTCGGTTGAACTGAATAATAATTGTAATAATTGTTCAGCATATATTAGAAATTTAACTTCAAGAAAAGTGCTAAAAAAAAGGGAAAAGATATTTCATAAATTCAATCAAAATTAGCTCTTTCCTAGGTGCTTGTTTCCTTTTCAAGGTTAAAGGGAATATAGTTTTATAAAACGTTATAATACATAATGAATTTTTTGTTTTAAAGAAGTAAAAAATAGATGGGTGAGTGTAGGGGTAGCAATTTGTATCCGTTGGTCGTGTTCGTGTCAGGTTGAAATGGGTTGTGTCGAAAAAGACTGGTTAATATACATGTCAAATATGTTCAACCCTAACTCCACTCAATATTTAAACAGGTAATCCTACCCAATCCATGTAACCCGTTTAATCTATTTATCATAAATATTAAATTGAATTTGATACTACCCAACACGAAATGAATTATTTAACCTATTTACCAGGAAAATCAAATTGAATTTGATATGACCCAATTACAAGTTTTTTTTATATATTTCAACCCATGAAATATATATATATAAATATAATTGTATCAAACGAGTTGTTCGAACTTTGACCCTAACCGACATTAATATTTTCATGTCGGGATCGAATCAACACATATATAACTTGGGCAAAAGGGCATAATATCCCCCTGTGCTTTGCAGAAGTTGCAAAATATCCCCTGTGCTTTTTTTAGCTCCAAATCACTACCCTGTGTTTTTCAAAAGTTGCAAAATATCCCCCTTGGATATGTTTTACACAAAAATATTGACCATTTTGTCCCCTTGTCTTGTAATAACCCATTTTTAGTATTTTATTTACTTTTTTATTTTTCAATATATAATTAATAATTAAAAACTTGACACACATATATTTATTTCTAGAGGTGTTCAAAACTGGTTCGGTTCCTTAAAAATAGGAACCGGAACCAAACCGAACTGGAACAAAAAAAAGCTACCAAAAATATAAATAAAAAAGCTACCAAAAATATTTTGTTAAAAGCTACGAAAACAAAAATTTAATTCATGAAAAAATAAATTTTTTCGTTAAATTATTTGTTAAATTATAACTTACAATTTTTTTTTTAATTTTGTGAAAAAAATATATAAATTTGTATATTTACGAAAAAGATATTCGTTAAATTATAACTTACAAAACAAATATATAAATACTTTTTTTCACGAATTTATTTCGTTAAATTATTTGTTAAATTTTAACTTAGAATTTTTTTCCCATAAATATACAAATTAATATAAAGTTTTTCATGAATTAAATATTTTTTTTGGTAGCTTTCCACGAAATGGTTTTTGTAGCTTTTTTACTTATATTTTGGTAGTTTTTTTTTGTTCCGGTTCGGTTCGGTTCCGGTTCCTATTTTTAACCAACCAAACCGGTTTTAAACACTCCTAGAAATAAATATATGTGTGTGAAGTTTTGTATTATTAATTATATTATTGAAAAAGAGAATAAAAAATAAACAAATATTAAAAATGGATTATTCCAAGACAAATAGGACAAAATGGTCAATTGTTTTGTGTAAAACATATTTAATGAGGGTATTTTGCAACTTTTGAAAAGTACGGGGTAGTGATTTAGAGCTAAGCAAAGAATAGAGGGTATTTTGCAACTTTTGAAAAATACATGATAGTGATTTGGAGCTAAAAAAACACAGGGGATATTTTGCAACTTCTGCAAAGCACAGGGTATTATGCACATTTGCCTATAACTTGACTCATTTTGTCAGGTGAGTGGCTAGTGGGCTCAAAGATTGGACTGAGCCATGGAGAAGACTTAAGCCCCAAGACAAACCCCTAAAAATCCTTTCCTTAATTCCTTTTACTTTCAGTTACATAATAGAAATGAATATATATATATATAGAGAGAGAGAGCTGAATCGCGAAAAGAAGAGGGACGAAAAGAGAAAGAGAAGAAAATCCGGTTTCGTGACTGGTAGGTACGACAGCTTCTTCTTCTCCTTCTATTTTGATTTTAATGAAGACATTTGAAGCTATTGTTCTCTACTACTAGAGTTTTGCCATTTTAATGAAGAAATTTGAAGGTATTGTTGTGTACTGTGCTAGGGTTTTGTGACTTTTTCATTTATGCCTTTTTTATTTTCTGATTATTGATTCTTTTACAGCATGATTTTAAGCTATGTTTTCTATAAGGTGGTAGGGTTCGGGACTAGTTCATTTATCCCTTTTTTATTTTACTATTTTTTCGTTCTTTTAATGGATGATTCTAAGCTATTCTTGTGGGTTGTGCTAGGGTTTCGTGTCTTGTTCATTTATCTCTCTTTTATTTTTCTAAGTTTTTTGTTCTTTTAAAGGATGATTTTTAAGCATGATCCGATTTGTTTTAGCATTTTTTATTTATTTTCATTTGATGAGGAAATTTTAAGCTATTCTTCTTTTGTGAGTTGTTCATTTATCCCTTTATTGTTTTCTAATATTTGGTTCTTTTAAAGCATTATTTTTAGCTATTCTTCTGTACTCTGCCTAGGGTTTCGTGACTTTTAATTTGATGGAACTAGTGATTTTGCTTTTCTTCTTTCTTTTTTTTTGTTAAAGTATGTCATATTAATTTAATTAATTTGTATTTTGTTTCAGATTGCCGCCAAGATTTCAAAGACCATCACGTTGAAAGAGGCGTAGAGATTGTTTATGTCTAAAGAAATGGGTGATTCTTTCTCCTCCATAATGTTTCAATTCATTTATTGATGGCTTGAATTTAATCATATTGCAATTTATTGCATTTGTCTTTCTACTCCAGTTATACAACGTGGTGCAGTTTGCGGCATTATATTTGGTGTGGGGTATGTGCTCAAGTCTGAATTCACTACTTCCTTTTCTACTGCATGGTTGACAGCTTGTATTAATACCTGTAGTGATATAATCTTCACTATTTATGTATCCATTATCTATATCTAGTATGGATTTTGTTGGAACAATTTGTTAAAATTAATGTCATTTTGTAAAATGTTTAGTGGTTTGTATTCTTGTGTGAATTATTATTATTAAGTGAGTGTACCACTATGTCTTGTTTGAGAGTGATTTATTGAGTGTGTGAGTCTTGTATGTCTAGCAAGAGACAAGAGAAAAAGAAAAATCATGTAAGTGTGAGTGTATGTGTGTTGTTTGGTGATGTAGGCTGAGATTTGTGTATTAGAGAAAATAGTTGTATTACTGAAGAAAAATATGAAAAAGATTCCAGAGAGCCAAGGGACTTCTGCTCTGTTTCGTGCCTTCACCAGAATTCCGCTCAAAACTGAATTTTCCTCTGTTTTCCTAACTACTATGCTACTACCCCTTTGAATCTTCTATCTTTCATATACATTAATCTTTAGTTGGTGAAACAAAAGCCAGCACAATTGGTATTAGAGCTTGATTTCGGTCAAGAGAAATTTAAGCGTGAAGATTGTTGATGGGAAACAAACCCGAAAGAAGATTGGTAGCTATGGAAACTTCAAGCAACCAAAATGTTGGAGGACACCAAAATTCAATTCCATCATTTGATGGGAAAAATTATGATTTTTGGTGTGTGAAGATGAAGATCATATTCCTCTCTTATGATCTTTGGGAATATGTAGAAGATGGGTATGATGAACCGGAGGATGCGACAACTTTGATGAATGCTCAAAGATAGCAATTGAAGGAGCATCGGAAGAAGGATGCAAAAGCTCTTGTCTTGATTCAACAAGGAGTTGTTGATACAATATTTCCAAGGGTCATCAATTCAACAAAAGCAAAGGAGGTTTGGGATGTTCTCCAAAAGGAATATCGAGGCACAATGAAGGTAAGAACTATAAAACTCCGATCTTTGAGAAGAGATTTTGAAAATATGAAAATGAAAGATATGGAGTTGTTGAAAGATTTTTTCTCTAGATTTATGGAAGTTGTAAATCAAATGAGAACGCATGGGGAAATTATTTTCGATCAAAGAATTGTTGAAAAAATCTTGATTAGTTTGCTAGAAAATATGATCCCATTGTTGTCGTTGTTGAAGAAACCAAGGAACTTGAAACCTTGAGTGTTGAAGAACTAATGGGCTTTAACAAAACATTTGAGCAAATATTGAGTAGGCGTGCTAAAAAATCAATTGAAAATATCTTTCAATCTAAGCTCAATGTTACCTCAACAATTAATCAAAAAGACCCATCTAGTTTTGATCGACCCAAAGGTGATTCATCTTGAGGAGGAAGATTTGGAAGAAATACAAGAGGAAGAGGAAGGAATAATTTTGATAGAGGCGGAAATGGAGACTACAATAAACAAAGTTGTGGTATTTGTAAAACAAGTCGTCATATTGATAAAGATTGTTGGTTTCGGGGAAAACCTCAATGTTACAATTGCAAGAAATTTGGGCATGTTCAAAAAGATTGCTGGTTGAAAGCAAATCAACAAGCAAATTTCTCCGAAGAGCAAGAAGCTGAAGCAAATACGTTCTATGCTTGTCACACGGCATCGGAACAAAAGAATGATTTGTGGTTTCTTGATAGCGGGTGTAACAATAACATGACCGGAGATGAGAGCATATTTTTGTAGATTGATACTTCGGTGAATTCTCATGTAAAAATGGGAAATCGTGCTTTGGTTCAAACAAAGGGAAAAAGTACCATTGGCATAGAGACAAAGAAGGGAAGAAGATGTATCCGAGATGTGTTACTAGTGCCGGATTTGAAGCAAAATTTGTTGAGTGTTGGGTAACTAGTAAAGCATGGATACTCCATTCACTTTGATGAGGATTCTTGCAAGATTTTTGACAACAAAGAAAAAATTCAGCTTGTTGCAAAATTGAAGATAGAGAAAAATAGAAGTTTTTCTCTCACTTTCTCATATTCAAAAGATGTAGACTTGAAGATGGAGATTGTTGATGAGTCGTGGCTTTGGCATAGAAGATTGGGGCACTTGAATTTTCAAAGCTTGAAGTATCTACAACAAAAGAACATGGTACATGGGTTACCAAGTTCTATCCAAGAAGTGAAAGAAGTGTGTGAAGGATGTGCTATTGGCAAGCATCACCGAGAGCCATTTCTAAAAGAGAAGGCATGGAGAGCAAAAGTACCATTGGAGTTTGTTCATACCGATGTGTGTGGACGGATGCAAACACCAACTCGTGAAGGTAACACTTACTTTATTATTTTTGTCAATGATTTTTCAAAAATGACATGGATTTATTTTATGAGACAAAAATCATATGTATTTTCTATCTTTAAAAAGTTTCAAGCACTTGTTGAAAGAGAAAGTGGCTATTGTATGAAAGAATTAAGAAGTGATAGAGGTGGAGAATACAATTCAAATGAATTTGGCAAGTTTTGTGAAGATATTGGCTTGGAGAGGCAATTAACCATTGGGCACACTCTACGACAAAATGGAGTGGCAGAATGGAAGAATCGAACCATTGTTGAGATGGGAAAATCAATGCTCCATGAGAAGGGACTGCCCAAATCTTTTTGGAGTGAAGTCGTGAATACCGCCGTTTACTTGATGAATAGAAGTCCAACAAAAGCTGTGGAGGGAAAAACACCAATTGAAGCATGGAGTGGAAGGAAGCCATCCTTTAATCACTTGAAAGTGTTCGATTGTATTTGATTTGCTCATGTTCCAAAAGAAGTAAGGCGCAAGCTTGATGAAGTTAGTGAAAAATGTATCTTTATGGGTTATAGCTCAAAATCAATGGGCAATAAACTCTTCAATTTGAAAAACAATAAATTGATCATTTGTAGAGATGTTCTCTTTAATGAGAAGGCTTCTTGGGATTGGAAAGAGAAGAAAGTTCAAGATCAATACTTTCCTCTCAATGAAGAATTGGAAAATCAACAAAATTAAGATGAAGGTGGTCTTGAAGTACAACAAGAAATGCCTCCAACAACAAGCTCACAATCAAATCCAACTTCTCCAACAAGCTCAAGTTCATCATCTCCAAGTTTAACTCCAAGAAGAATGAGAAGTCTTAATGATGTGTATGCTAGTTGCAATTTTTGTGTTCTTGAACCACAAAGCTTTGAGGAAACAATTAAAGAAGAGGCATGGAAGAAAGTTATGGAAGAAGAAATTCAAGTGATTGGAAAGAATAAGACTTGGACATTGTTAAAGAAGTCGAAAGTCAAATATGTGATTGGTGTGAAGTGGATCTTCAAAACCAAATTCAATCCTGATGGTTTTATTCAAAAGAACAAAGCAAGGCTCGTGGCAAAAGGGTATTCTCAACAGCTCGGAATTGATTTTCAAGAAACTTTTCCACCTGTGGCCCGACTTGACACAATTAGAGCTCTTGTTGCATTGGCAGCTCAAAGGGTTGGTTCTTACATCAACTAGATGTAAAATCAGCGTTTTGTTTTGAAAGAAGAAGTTTATGTGGAGCAACCTCAAAGGTTTGTTACCAAAGGAAAAGAAGAGAAGATCTACAAGTTGAAGAAGGCTTTGTATGGCCTAAAACAAGCACCTCGGGCATAGTATAGTGCAATTGATGTTTACTTCAATGAAAAGGGATTTCAAAGAAGTAAAAGCGAGCCAACCTTGTATTTCAAGACACAAGGTAAATCCGGTATTCTTATCGTCTTTCTTTATGTTGATGTTTTAGTTTTAACCAGTAGTGATGAAAAAATGATAAATGATTTCAAGAATGATATGATGAAGAAATATGAAATGAGTTATTTGAGTTTGTTGCATTACTTCTTGGGCATTGAAATTTATCAAAATGAATGATTAGTTTTTATTTTCCAAAAGAAGTATGCAAAAAATCTTCTTGAAAAATTTGGAATGTTGAATTGCAAATCCATTCACTCTTTTGGTGGTGAATGAGAAATTGATGAAAGAAGATGGAAGCAAAAAGGTGAATGCATCTCACTATAGAAGTTTGGTTGGAAGCCTATTGTATTTGACGGCTACAAGACCAGATATCATGTATGCTACAAACTTGTTGTCCCGGTTTATGAACAAACCAAGTCAAATACATTATAGGGCTTCCAAGAGAGTGTTGCGATATATTTAAGGTACACTTGATTTAGTTATCTTGTTTGAGAAAAATGTTGACACAAAATTGATTGGGTTTTGTGATAGTGATTGGGCTGGATGTGTTGATGATATGAGAAGCACTTCCAGGTATGCATTCTCGTTTGGTTCTGGTGTATTTTCATGGGCATCCAAGAAGCAACAAAGTGTGGCGTTGTCTACGGCCGAGGCCGAATACATTTCAGTATCATTGGAAACTTCACAAGCAATTTGGCTAAGAAGAATTTTAGAAGATGTTGGCGGGAAGCAAGAAGAAGCAACTCCAATATTGTGTTTTAACAAATCGGCACTTGTTATGACAAAGAATCATGTCTACCACAGCAAGACGAAGCACATTGCTATCAAGCATCATTTTATCCGAGAGAAGGTTGAAGATGAAGAGATTAAACTCAAGTATTGCAAAACCGAAGACCAAGTTGCGGACATTTTCACCAAAACACTACCGAGAGACAAGTTTCAATTTCTTAGAGAAATGTTAGGTGTTACAAAATGGCATTAAGGATGAATGTTAAAATTAATGTCATTTTGTAAAATGTTTAGTGGTTTGTATTATTGTGTGAATTATTGTTATTAAGTAAGTGTACAACTATGCTTTGTTTGAGAGTGATTTATTGAGTGTGTGAGTCTTGTATGTCTAGCAAGAGACGAGAAAAAGAAAAAGAAATCATGTAATGGAAGTGTGAGTGTATGTGTGTTGTTTGGTGATGTAGGCTTAGATTTGTGAATTAAAGAAAAAAGTTGTATTGCTGAAGAAAAATGTGAAAAAGATTCCAGAGAGGTAGGGCACTTTTTCTTTGTTTTGTGTCTTAACCAAAATTCCACTCAAAACTGAATTTTCCTCTATTTTCCTTACTACTACGCTACTGCCCCTTTGATTCTTCTATCTTTCATATACATTAATCTTTAGTTGGTGAAACAAAAGTTAACACAATTGTGTCTCATTTCTTATTTTGTTTTTATTACAGGCCTATTTACGTGTGGGATTACTTCCATCCCGGGTTCATCTTCATTCGTTGAAAATTGTGTACATATACATATATATATAGAATTTATTTTGGGGTTATCAATTTCCCACATCCACCGAACTACTTGTTTTTTCTTTTTGGGTCGTGGTTCACTTGGGTATCTAAGGTTTTGTTGTTTAGCGAAAATCGGGCATCCTTGAGGTATCCCTTCTTGGTCCACTTATATTTTGACGTCATGCTTGTTTTAATGGTCTATACATGTCAATACTATTGCTACACCACATTCTTTTTATACGTGCTGCTTTGATTCATTATTAGTAATGTGCAAAGACACTCCCCTGAATTTTACTCTCTCTTTAGGAACCTCCAAGAAACTTCTATATTAAAGTTATCCCCTTAACAATCCTCTTTGTTGCAATGATCACTCACTATTAGATTTATGTTGGGTTCTTCACATTAAATAAGAGCCAATGCTTAAACATTTTATTGACAAGTCACAAATCTACCTCTGTTCACCTTATTCTTCATAGGTTGGATTGGTTTCGGAGAATTTCGGAACCAAACCATTCCAATGGGTTAACAAAAATTGGAACCAAAACAAATCGTAACTACCAATGGAAGCGAAACATCAATATCAATAATATTAATAAAAATCATAGTGAGTTCACAATTGATGGCAGCTACTGCTAACGTGTCAGTTCATTGATTTAAAGATTAATTAACAATGAAATGGAAAATGGCGTTGTACTTAACCTCCGACCAATGCTTGCTTGGAAGGGAATTTTCATATCAGAAACCCTCATTTGTTCTAGATGATATTAGAGTGTAGAGATTTGATAATGTAGAGAAATAAGGAGAGTTATAGACTGAGCGTGGATCTCAGATTTGGACTTTGGAGGGAAAAATTATAGGTCCACTTTGCTCTTTTTAGTTGTCCCAAAATAAATGTCCAAGTTAGAATCCCAATACAACATTTCTTCCAACATTCTCATATTACCCTTCTTATATTTTTCAAAACGTGTGGGCTTATAATATACTCATACACATCAACAAGGGCAAAGTTGGTATAAAATAACATAAAACCAACTCCTTTAAAAAGTTCATTTCCCAAAGATGGACCTACAAAATGGGACAGAGGGAATATATAATATAGTATAACAATCCGGCTTATTCTGGTTTTGATGGACCCCAAACTAGGTAAATTATTCTTCACCTTGGGCATCGTTGCTGGATTTCACTGTTCCTCACAATCATTGCATATCACTGGTTCCAATTGGCATTGTGGTGGGTTCTTTGTTGGAACCCAATGTGAAGTAGAATTAGATCGAATAGAAGACAAAAAAGAACTTAACATTTGGGTTTCAAGGTCAATCGAAGACGCACATTCCATTAATATCTTCCTCCAAACAACTATATAAATTTATGTACACATCTCTTCGGTAACCTAATTGTATTTTTTTATTTTATTTTTTGTGGAAAAGTATCTCTTGGGCAACCTTTTTTTTTTGAAAAGGTAAATATATTAGAAAACCAAGCCAAATAGGCCAGAAACACAATAGGGGCAGAAAATCCTTACATGATTGAAAAGCCCCAAGACCACCAGATAGAAAGAATCCAAAGTCCTACAGGAGGGCTAATAGTATTTCAAAAAGTATTACAAAAACCAAGGCAAAGAACAAAGAATCTTGATGCGAGAGAGACCATGGGAGCACAATCACCAGCATACAAGTACTTGGCCAGAAAAGCAGGTCAAATGAGCATACAAAACAACAGCTCAATGGAGGGAAGAATGCATTTCTTATCAAGAGCCAGAGAAAAGATCATGAGAAGATAGAGGGAGGGAGAGACCAGTCCCTCATGATTCCTTGATTTACTTTAGAATCTGTAAACCCTTTTGCAAAGAAGAGAGAAAATTTGGGATTGTTGAGGATCTTAGACTCAAGCTCTTCGAAACACTTGAATTCTCCAGAAAAAACTCTTCTATTTCTCTCCATCCAAATCTCATAGATAGTTGAGGCAATGAAGAGCTTGTTCAAGCAATTGGAGAGGGTTTTTGTGGAGAGGTTAGCAGTTGCCCATTGTTGTAACCTAAGCCAATTAGATATAGGCCAATGGAGACCACCTCTGGTAGAAATAAAATTTCATAACCTGTTGGTGAAGCTGTATTGGAAGAAGAGGTGGTCTATATCTTCAAGTCTAGAGTGGCAAAAATCACAATCCCCTCTAGAAAGTAGACCTATTCTTATGAGAAAGTCCTTGGTCCTAAGTTTGTTAAGAATCACCATCCAAAGGACAAATCCATGCTTGGGTATAAAAGTGGGGAACCATACCAAGTGACACCAAGCTATCTCTAACTATTTGAATAAAAAAAAAATCCACCCTGAATTAATGGTGTACGACCCATTTGAAGCGGACCATATAACCTTGTCATGGTGAGAGGAGTTGAGTGGGAGGTCATGAGGGAACTGGTCTCTAAAAGCTCTCCATATTTTATTGATAGAAATCGGAATGCGCCATGTGTTACCATTAATGAGATTACTAACAGTGGCATTGCAGCCCAATCCAAAAACAAGAATGAGACTAAGGATAAAATCATGATGGAGATGACCATGAGGGAGACATTGATCATACCATAAAGAAGTGGATTTGTCATCGCCAGTAACATGTCTAAAAGTGTCTCTGAAAAGAATCCTTAACTTTAAAAAATTTCCCCAAGTCCAGGAGCAATTGACAGGAGGTTTTATGACCCAAAAGTTGTTGTCTTTAAGCAGGTAAGTTTTCACCCAATTGACCCAAATGGATTGAGAGTGAGGTATCTGAATGAGCTTCCAAATGTGCTTCCCCATAACAGCTATATTCCATTAAATAGGGTCAATAACACCTAGGCCTCCTTCCTCTTTAGGGCAATAGATATCAGACCAAGCAACTTTATTACCTGCATTACCAAGCTTAGAACCAATCCATAGGAATTTTCTTATGATAGAATTGATCTCCATCAGAATAGCCTTAGGCAAAATGAAAAGGGATGACCAGTATACTTGAGAAAAGAAAGGAACTGATTTGATGAGTTATAATCTACCAGCAAAGGAAAGGAAATTGTTAGACCAATTTTGAACCTTGTTTGTGATCTTTAAAGCTAGAGAAGAGCAGTTTTGGGGTTTGAGCTTAGTGGTGAGGAGAGGGACTCCCAAGTATTTGATTGGGACGACACTAATATGGAAGTTAAGGATTTGTTGTATTTCATCAAGCTCAGAGTCTTGGAGACCAGAGGCAAACATCATACTTTTTGAGGAATTTGGGAAGAGACCAGAAAAAGAGCTAAACCAGCCTAAGCCCTCTTTGATAATAGAAACTGAGAAAGCATTACCAATAGAGAAATGTAAGATATCATCAACAAGGATGAGACTTGTCAAATCCAATTCCTTACATTTCCAGTGGTGTTCAAAATCTGAAGAAATAGTTCTGACAGCTAAAACAGTTGTAAGGATTTCTATATCAAGGACAAATAGGTAAGGAGATAAGGGATCTCCTTGCCTCAAGCCCCTAGAACTAGAAAAATATCCATGGAGCGAGCCATTAACATTAGCTGATAATTTTGGGGAGGAAATGCATGTCATGATCCAATTTATCATATAAGGAGGGAAGTGAAAAGATTTGAGGGTTTCCTCTAAACATCCCAATCAACAGTGTTAAAAGCTTTAGAAATATCAACTTTAAGGGCAATTCTAGATGGAGAACAAGATCTATGATAGTTTTTGAGGAGTTCTTGAGCAAAAAGAACGTTGTCTACAATGTCTCTACCTTTAATGAAAGCACTCTGATTAGGACTAATGCAAGTGTTGAGGTGAGGCTTGATCCTATTTGCAATTAGTTTAGATATGCATTTGTAAATGGTGGTGCAAATAGAAATTGGTCTGTAGTCAGAAGTGTTGGAGGGGTTTGCTACTTTAGGAACGAGGGTAATGATGATGGCATTTATCTCAGAAAGAAGTCTCCCACTGTGGAAAAAAGACTTGATAGCAGTAATGATGTCAGTCCCCATAATATCCCAAGATTGCTTAAAAAAAATAGGCATTGTAGCCATCACAACCTGGATATTTGTCATCCTTCAAGGAGAAAAATGTTCTTCTAATTTCATCATCAGAGAAAGGAGCATACATGGCAGTGATTTGTTCCAGATTCAAGGGATTTTTAATATAAGTACTGAGATCAGGAACCATATTATTTTGAACAGAATTCAGGAGGTTCTGGTAGTATTCAACAAACATTCCTGAAATTTGATTAGGATCCTCAATTATGTTGCCTTTAGGAGTGGTGATTGATTGGATGGTATTGATTCTCTTATGATGGGCTGCAACCTTGTGAAAAAAAGAGGTGTTTTTATCACCTAGCTTCAACCAGTGGATTCTAGATTGCTGGTTAAGAGTAGACTCCTCAGCAGCAGAGAGGTGAAAGAGATTATTTAGGCAAGCTCTTTCCTCCACTTTCAGGGATTCATTGAACGGATCAGAGTCAAGCTGAACTTGGAGTTGGTGAAGAGAAGTTCTCCAATTAAGAACTTGAGAAGAAAGATCAGTGTAGCATGAAGAGTTACGGATTTTGAGTTTCTGCTTAAGCCAGTTCAGTTTCTGCATGACTTTGAACATAGTAGAACTATAGACCTTATAATCCCAGACATTACTTGTCATGCCCCATTATTCCTGAGACTCCAATTAGGAGAATCAGCGAATCCCGAGGTATGACGTTATAGAAAACGACCAACCGAATCAATGATAAGAATAAAGTACATGGAATAAGAATGAATACAAGGTATCCCATGTCACCTGAGTGAAATAAACTCAGTAAAGAATTCTAACAAAAATCCGGCAGAGTTCCGTTTGTAATTGGAACATCCGGACAACCCACATTCAACACAACAGAACAACCTGCCCATAATAACAAGAATAAAAGCAATGGCACGTAGCCCAACATTCCAGAAACCTACTAGGGCCGAGGTAGTGGAAAAGAATATCAATACCTCTCCAAAACCCTTCTAAAATCAATAGAGGTCCAAATGCTCAAATGAAAATATAAAGAAAACCACATGGCGATGCCGAAAAGGTATAAAGGCACCCCAAAATAACAATTACCGACTGAGCCACCAAGCTCAAATAAGAATACATAAAACTCAGTGGTAGTGCCGAAATGATACAAAGGCACCCCGAAAATAATAAATACACAGAATGAAGATACAACACAAGGGGATCTGCCAACAACCTGGCTCCCAAGATAATGAAAGAATATACGAGTATGACTACGGAAAGAGGAATAAAATTACCGTCCCAAATCACCCGTATCGTCGCTGCCGAGCATAAGCCGTGTTGCGTCCACCTACAAATCTGCAACCTGTGTGGGGGTGAGCACAACCTCGGGGGCTCACCATAATATTAAAACATCATACTCATAGCCGTCTAGAAAACGCTAACCATCCCGTGTGCATGCATCTATCCTAGGTCGGTCAGTTGTCTCATGTGGCACCCATGCCAAACAAAGACCCCAAAATAATCTCAAATCCACTATGGATATCGTAAGAACTACAGGTCAACAAAAATTATAAGCAACACATGTGTACGTGTATATATATATAGCGTCCTGTAAATAACTTAGCCTGTCACCTAGGCCAATAGACAACCAATCCGAACTCAACTCTCATCTAGAGATATAACAAGAATAACTATCTACTATACCGTGCACCTAGCACGCTGCTCAAGGTTCCTAGGAGGTAAAATAGATCACTCACTAGGACTACCGAAAGTAAATCATTATAACCATTCTTCTACGTACACTAACTAGTGAACCAACCCGTTCACTCGAAGAAACATAAAAGGGAAAGTACTATGTCCACAACGGATTCGGTAACCGACCGAACTATCTCTAACTCACACTGCCTATCTAGGCACTAGAATGGGGTATTGGAGTCGTTTATTCCCAAACAGATGCCATGGTCCTCGGGTTTTTAAAGAAAAATGTTGAACCCCGAAGGATTCAACCGGTTTTTAAGAAAAAGTTAGGACCCGGTCAAATCTCATTTGGTTCCAACGTCTCCAAACCCAACCAAAATAACAGGACACTAGGTGTGCATAACTCAACATCACAAGTTCGGGCTTAAACCCAAGGAATACTACAGGTTGAAGAAGAACTATTAGATTTCAAACTGACAACCATTTGAAAATCACTTTCAAACTTCTTTCAAATCTGGTCCTAAGACCTTTAACATTTATTTAAAAATTTATAAAAATAATTCTGAAAGAATGCCCAAACAAAACTGGGCACAGGAAGGAACTCCAGACAACAAGCTAGGAGAAACCTGGATTTATCAACCTCTAACAATACTGACACCTCGGAAATAACTTCGAGATTTCTAGAACAGGGACAAACAGTGTCCTAATTCACCGATTTTACAAAACAATTTCAAATGGAATTTTCTGAAATTTCTTTCAAAAACAGATTTCTACCGATACTCCCGGTACTGAGAATTCAAAACATATTTTATAAAACAGGTATTTAAACTTCTGTCTTTCCAAAAATAGTTAACAAATCTTGAGGTAAACGAAGAACATGTTTTATAAAAATCCCCAAGCTTTAAGTTTTCAAAACTTTGAATATTTGACTCCGAAGATTCGAACCATAACCGAGGTTTCAAGAACGGGACAAACCATGCCATGAATTCACTAACTTCATAAGAGTACTTACAGAAAGAGATTTTCAATAGACACGACAAAGAACCATCTATAGCTCATTCATTGTCAAAGTGGGAGAATGAGCGATAAGCTCAAAATTTCAAAACCAAGGGAACAGGAATACTCCACCCTACCGGAGAGGTCTAGCAATCATCCTGTGATGATACTAATCACCAATCACAAAGGCCTATGTGGCCAAGATCACAATTTCAACTAAGTCTCAATATACTGCTACCCAGCTCAACTAGAGCCTAACATACGGGGAATCCTTACGCCCCAAGGTCACTTTTCACTTTTTAACTTTAAGTTTTCACGGTTTCCTTTACACGAGGAAATTCACAACTTTCATTATAATTTAACCACGGTTAAAATATCCATCACAAACACCGCGCCCTAGCACCTAAGAGAATAATACAAATCTCTTATAAAAAAATCAGATATAACCTGCTCAACATCAATAAGCAATAATAACAGATAATTTTAACAGATAAACACATGTCAAATAAATGCTTAATATGAATGTCAATGCAATGACAATGCAACCCTAACCGCTAGAGGGTGAAATAAATATCCAAGAATCCCAAACCGTTCACTGCTAGGGCAATAAACCCACAACAGGAAGGGTGGGTGTCGCCAATGAGAGTGCGGAGACCACAAGTCTGCCCGGGAACCGGCAAGTGAGGCCTAAGCCCTCACCCCAAAATGTCTAGAGAATTGAAAGTTACTAGCTCCCTGGGTGCTAGACCACCCCCTGGCCAGTTGTTGCGACATTCTAAACGATCCAGACAGGTACGTGATATAACTGAGGCATGCAACGTGCACCGAAACAATATATATATACCATGGTGCTATATGAATGCAAAATGTCTCCATATGAATTTAATATGCTCAATAACATGGCATAAAAGCCAAGCAATCTCAAACCAAGCATGCTTCACAATTTAAATCACACAGTAATTAAATTCCATTTATCACAGAAATACTCGGGTTCTCAATTACCCCATCTTTATAGATTTTATATGTCAGCATGCTTTTAATTTAATTCTCAATAATTGTTTTCAAATTAATCCACCTCAGGAAAAATTAGATAATTAAATTCGCAATTTAATTTCTTTATAATCTACGAGAAAATCAATAAGGGAACTAAAATCAAGTCTAAATTATAACGTCCCTCATTCTCGTGAATCCCCCCTAACTTATTTTTTTTTAATTTTTATAAAATATAAATAATAGGGAAAAATTTATTTACCGGATATACGTCCACATACACTTTCTATAAACCTATTCCGAGCTCAACGGGTATTAAACCGCCTATATCGATTTAATTTAAATAGGTTTATAATTATTTTAAATCCGATATATAATTTATTTAATTCCTCCAAAAGAATTTCTAACTCTGGCATCATTTAATCCATTTATGGGTATTCTATAAATTTTATAAAATTCCTAGATTTCTGTCTATCACTAGGAATTTAATTAAATATTTTTATCTACCCATAAACATACAACAGAGATATATTAACATTTTCTACGCACTATTAGTGAGTGTCAGATATGCATATATATAAAAATATATATATGTAAATTCCCACTTAATTTAATTGCTTACAACCAGTCCCACCGTGAACAGTACCGGCCGTGAATAGTGCTCGCCGCCCAAAGTTGTCCAATAAATATTTCGAATATGTCAAAACGACCGTCTTACTGTCCTATTCAATATAGTTGAAACCCGTTAGCGATCGATAAATAATTCGGAACAAATCTACAAAAAACGAAACTGAAAAATCATACCAAAAATCTGAAATTCCCGGAGAACCGCTCAACGGTTTTGAACCAATTTCGGATATATCGTGTACGACATCGGAAGCAAGCTACCCTCAAAGTTTCGCACCAAACAAATCCCGACTCGGCACTGAGTCGACCCGACTCAGTTCGACCGAACACAGTACTGGCCACCACTGGTCATTGCACCACCACGACACGAACCACCACCACCACTATACCGTCTCGTATCTGCTCGCGACGCCATCACCACTAGGTCGTCATCGCCGACGACCACCCAGACCCACGACTGAAACCCAGCCCGCGGTTGAGACCCTCTCCAAAATACGTCGTCTACAATCGCAACCACCTCGTGCCACCAGGTTGTCGCTGCTACTTCCTGGCTGTTGCGGTTAAGTCGACAACCTCAACCAAGCTGCCCTTGTGCACAGCTTGTTCTCTTCCTCCCTTTCTCGACAGTTTCTTTCTTGCTTCCTCTAGCAATCGTGAAGAGGACCTAAGTGTTGCTGATAAAGGAGGAGCAAAGAAAAGAAAAAAAATATCCAAAATTAAAGAGGAGTAGGAGGTTGGCAAGGAGAAGAAAGGAGCTCTGGTCAGACACCCATTCCCTCACAGCAATCATACACATGTATATATATTTTGGTCAATTACCAAAACAACTCTTGCTTTTTCCATGATTGCACAAGTGACTTTCCCATTTTTCATAATTACTAAAGTAACTCTCCAATTCCCATATTTACATGTGTGACTCTCATGTCTTACCAATTCACACTTTAACCCCAAGACCTATATTATATCTTTATATATATATATATCCATTTTCCATTAATATATACATATATATAATTGCCCATTTTGATTAATAACAAATAAATAATTATTATTACATATTTTAATTACTAGGCAATAATAATTCCACATTTTATTTATTTAATTATTAATTACCCGCATATATACATATTCCCATGAATATATAATCACAATTAAATACACATAAATACAATAAGTCTCATAAAATATACCGGGGACACTCAAATGATTCCACGTGAGCCCATAAATTTCACTGGACTCCAAATAAATAATATAGGCCCAAAAAAAACTCTGGGGCACGAAAATCATCCACCAATTTAATCACCGAAAATCCCACCGTACTCCGAATAACTAATAAAGTCCGGAATAAATAATTCGGCTATATAGTCGGATACCAACATATATATAAACTAAAATAAATCAAGAATCGACTCGCAATGTATATCTTGCGCCCCCGTAAACTCTACAGATAGTCAAGAAATAATACAAGTCAAAATAAACACTCCGGGTACGAGACTCAACTACTTGATCACCGTAGTCGTCACTAACCCAATCGAATCAACACCATAAATGCCGAATAAACCAAACATGTCGTCAAGTCGAAGTACTAAACGCTACAGGTTTAAACAAAATCGCATTACACTTATCACGTACGTATAAACATGAAGAACGAACAAGATAATACAAATACACATAAGCACGTAAATCAAACATCTAAGCCACATAAATTCACATCAACACATAGGGCACGTAGAAACACGAGAAACAAAGCATGTGCTAATCCTATTACAAGGGAAAACAAGAACATCCCCCTTACAACACTAAATACCTAACTCGAAAGACTGAGTCAAAGCCTCGGATGTCGGACATACTAAGCGTGTCACTACCCAGTCAAAGCACTTGCCGTGAATCGTCACAACGAAATCACGTAATCGATAAGAAAGACTCACGTCAATGTTTCATCAAGCCCGAAACACTAACTATCGGACTCGAACAACTGAGTCAAAACCTTTAACGTCGGATATACAAATCGTATCGTCAACCAGTCGAAGCACTAAACGTCAAGCGTTAAAACAAATCCACTGAGTCAATAATAAGAGCCGACTTAAACGTTTCACTAAGTTTGAAATACTACCGTCATATCAAGTCATGTAATACCCACAGAAGTCCACGAAGTCAACGAAGAGAAATCGCAAAGTCGTGCTATCGAATCCAGAACTTACGTCAACGTTTCACCAGTTCGAAACATTAAACTCACCGTCAATTCTCGTAATTGCCAACGACAATCCACGAAGTAGTCAACAAGTCAATGGTCGCGTCATCCCGTCGTATTAAGACATAAACGCAAAAAATTTACACGTGAGATACCAAAAATAACCATGATGTCACGAACAAGTGACGTCACAACCGAATTTAAATCGGAAATAATTCTAGAAAATAAGGAAAATAATATGGGGTGTTACATTACTAACTATATTGAAAAACTCAGGATGTTGCACAATGTGGTTATTGAACCTAAATGGTTTGCCTTTACATCTGGAATAGGTGTTTATCCTAATGAGAACCAGTGAGTGGTCAGAAATGCCATATGGTTTAAATATGGCCTCGGAGGATGGGAAAGAGGAACCCCAACATTCATTAATGAGAACCCTATCAAGCTTCCTGTAACAAGTACCATTAGTCCAAGAGAATTGGAGGCCAGAATATTTGAGATCCAAAAGTTTAGCTTCATCAAGGTATTTACCGAATTCCTGCATGGTTGGGTTCCAAGTTAAAGAACCTCCTTTTTTCTCATGAAAATACCTAAGGGCATTAAAATTACCAGAGAGGATAAAGGCACAATTTGAAAGAGGGAAGACCAATGGAGGATGTCATTCCAAACCAATTTTCTAAGACAACCATCATTATGCCCATAAGTAAAACTAGACTTAAAATTAAGTAAACCGTCTTTACCCATGATGTTATAAATGATTAACTGATCAGAGGATGCTAAACACATGATATCAAGTTGAAAGGGATCCCATCCCACCCATATTCTACCACCATTGTAGTGATCATAGTTGTTAAGCCAATTCCAACCTCTAAGGAGAGAGTGCATAAGTCTCTGGGCTTTATGAGGCTTAACTCTAGTTTTAAGAATGCAAATAAGACTCAGATTAAATTCTCTAACTATCATTCTAATCTCATATTGCTTACTGGGGTGATTTAATCCCCTTATGTTCCAAGTGCCTAAAAACATAGCTAAATTAGAGATTTGTGGCATTACCTTTGTCAGTGCTGGTTCCACCTTTCACTCTTCTTGGCCTTGGAGCCACAAAAGTAGTTTTGCCTTTGCTTTTTGTTGATTTACCAGTGTCAATGTCACCATTTCCTATCTTCAATTCCACCCTTAGCTCTGGGACAGGATCAGACTCAGGAATAGTGTCTGAGTTAACAGGGATGATAGTCTGATAAGAGGCAACAATCTCCTCAAGATCTTCAAGGGATGCCTCTACAAAGGCATTGAATATATTTGTGGATTCAATCTCATGAGCAGGAATGGATCTTGGTGGTATGGAAGTTGAGTCATCCTGAGGCTGCTTAGTAGAAAGAGGCACATAAATGAAAAACATAAGTTAGGTGGTGAGGGATGTGTGTTACCCATTATTGGTCTAGACCTATATTTAAAGTGTAGGAAAACACAAAGATTGTGGGTTGTTTCTCTCTGGTGTTTACCCTAATCCTAGCAAGAGCCCGCTGATTCTCTTTGGTGACAATGGTTATTTAATGGATAGCATTTGGGGGTTGTTTAATTGTCCTAAGGGCTCACTACCTATTAGCTATCTAGCCATACCACTGATTTCCACTGAACTCTCTACCTCTTATTGCAACTGCCTAGTTGATAGTATGCTACTTAATTAAAGTGACAAATTAGACCTCAAGAGCCTTGTCCTTTGCAGGAAGGCTACAACTAATCCAATCTACTTTATTTAGTATTCATATTTTTTGGACTAACCTCTAAGTGCTTCCAAAGTAAGGTGTGCAAACTGATAAAAAAATGTGCTTAAAAAATTCCTATATGGAGTGGACCAACAATGACAAAGATCAAGCTAAGGTTGACTGGAATCATGTTTGTATTCCTAAGACTGCAGGAGGACTTGGAGTTCAGGTTATCCAACTATGGAATAAAGCCTCAATGCTAAGACACATTTGGACCGCATGTTCTCCTAATACTGACAATATCGAGAAAGAATGGACTCTGAAGAATCTAGTTAAAAGAAAAGGCATTTGGGAATTGCAGATTCCTTAGAACTGTTCTTGGTTTTGGAAAAAACATCTACAAACTTAGAAGTCTTGCACAACCACTTATCAATCATAGAATATGCAATGGTGCTTCTACCATGGTATTCTATGACAACTGGTTGCCATGTGGACCTCTACATAAGGTATTTCTTGACAACTCTTCAAGGCGTAGATGGCAACATATCAGACATTACAAAGTCTCAACTTTATTAGTTAATAGGGTGTGGACTTGGCCTAGACACTTAGCCAACCTTATAGCCCCTCACTGTGACCTATCTAGACTGACCATTCCTAACACCAACATAAATGATAGTATTCAATGGATTCCATCCTCAAACAAAGTATATACTTTGAGCCATACCCTTAAATCCCTTCCCCCTATTTTTCCTTCTATCCACTGGCACAAATTGGTGTGGTTTCAACACAAGATACCTAAACACTCTTTCTGTTTATGACTTGAAATCCAAGATAAATTGTTCACCAAAGACAAACCAGGTTTTATGTACACTATGCAACCTAATGTATGCATTTTGTGTCTAAGTGCAACCGAGAGTCATAACCATATATTTCATTAATGCTCATATTCAAAAACAATTTGGACAATATCCAGGAAAAATGTTATGTTGTCATCTCTATCTAATGAGCTTGATCGAGACGTCGTTGTTCTGCACTTCAAACGATTCGTCTGTCTTCCATGTTTGGCTAGTTAGGCCTATGTAAATGGGTCGAGATTTAGCCCATGTAGCATTTTGGATTGTGTGTAGGTAGTTGGGGAGTGTGGGCCTTCTTGTAAAGGCTTCCCAACTTCTATTATTCTACTTCTATACTTAGGCCATAGTTGGCAACCTGTCTGGTCCTATCCGGTCCGGTTCGGTTTGGTCGTTGATATGAAAATCTGTTTGGTAAACGGTCTAGTCTAATGATCTCAGTTTAAGAAAACTGAAATCAGGCCATGTTTGGTAAACTCTAGGTCCAAACCCACCATCAATAATCCCAAACTCATCCAATTTTTCTTTCTAATTATATTCATGTGTATATATTTATATATAGATGTTATTCTGATCTATATATATATATGTTATTCTTATATATATATTATGTTATTCTGAGAAAATCACAATTACAATCACAAAAAATAAACTATTGCTCTAACCGATCTAGCCTAACTTACACCCTATAATGGTCGTATCTATCAAATCCACTTTCAAATCTCCACAAAAATCCCCCAATTTAGTGATCTATACATACATAAACACATATATATACATATTTATATATATCTATATATATTATTGTAGTTGTTGATTATGGATTTGGATGGGAAGAAATGCGTGTTCCACTAGTGGTGGTGGTGAAGGCGGTTGAAGTGGTGGAGGAGAGAGGTGGCTCCGGTGCTTGGTCGAAGTGGTGGAGGAGAGAAGAGGCAGTCATTCTTGTTTGAGGATTTGTGGAGAGAGGCGACCAGTGTGGTTTTCGTTTTCTGATTTTGGTTAATTATTTCGTGAACCAGACCACTGTGTACCCACAAAAAATCTTGGTCTCAAATTTGTGATTTTGGTTCAATTTGGTCCAGTTTCAATTTTTTAAACTAATGCAAAACAAAAATGTTTTAGTCTCTAAAAACCAAGACCAAATCAAATGCGACCATAACTACCTACCAAACATGGCCTTTTCTTTCCTTTTTCTATCTCCTCTTTGTAATTGTTTTTTTATTTTTTAATGAATTTATTTATTTACCAAAAAAAAACAAAAATTGGGCCGGACGATGAAGAAGAGTGCATGGACTAACCACATGTTGATCCGCAAGAATCCTTTACTTACTCTCAGCCAAATTATATATATATATATCATATATAGAGTAAGAAATATTGATCTTGAAAAGAAAAGGTACGGAAAGAAAAGAGAAGAAAATTCGGTTTCTTGACTGGTACGAAAACGACACCTTCATCTTCTGCTTCTATTTTGATTCTAATGAAGAAATTTGAAGTTATTGTTCTCTACTGTGCTTAGGTTTTCTGACTTTCTCATTTATGACTTCATTTTTTCTGATTATTGATTCTTTTAAAGCATGATTATAAGCTATTCTTCTAGGTTTTGCTAGGGTTTCATAACATGTTCATTTATCCTCTCTTATTTTTTGTAATTTTTTTATCTTTTAAATGATGATCCTTCTGTTTTGTGATAGGGTTTGATGATCTTTAAACATGATTCATATGTTTTAGCTATTCTTTTGGGTTGTGCCTAGGGTTTCGTGAGTTGTTCATTTATCCATTTGTAATTTTCTAATTTTTGGTTCTTTTAAAGCATTATTTTTAAGCTGTTATTCTGTACTATGGTAGAGATTCGTAACTTATAAGCATGATTTAATTTGGTGTAACAAATGATTTTGTTCTATTTATTTTTTTTATCCTCTTTCTGTAGAAGTATCTTGTAACACCCCGTTTCATTTTCCCTTTTTTTTTGAATTATTCCCGATTTATTTTCGGTGATGACGTCACTTATTCATGACGTCATGGTTACTCTGTGTACTTTACGACTAATTTTTTTTTTCCGCGTTAATGCTTGGATTCGATTGCGCGACTTGGCGATCATCACCTTAACGACTTTGTGGAGTATCGATGATGACTATGTGACTGGACAGTAACGTTTAGTAGTTTCGGACTTGGTGAAACGTTTACGTGTGTTCTTGTTATCGACTACGTGATTGAGTTGTGACGATTGACAACTAATGTTATCAACTAAATGGATTTGTTTTGACGCTTGACGTTTAGGGCTTCGACTCAGTGATTTGAGTTCAGTAGTTAGTGCTTTAGGGGTTCGACGTTTTGTTTCCCCTGGTTATGGGGTTAGTACTTGCCTTGTTTAGCTGACGTGCTTAGGAGTATTGATAGTCCTTTCGCTCATTTTATTTATGTTTGTTTATACGTGCTCTATGTGTTGATGCCCTGTGTATTGATGTGGCATTAGGTGCCTTAGTTGCTTGAATTACGTGCTTATGTGTATTTGTATTGCTTTGCTCGTTTTTCATATTTATACGTACGTGATAAGTGTTAATGCGATTTTTTTTAAACCTGTAACGTTTAGTATTTCGACTAGAAAACACGTTTGGTTTGTTCGGCATTTATGGTTTTGATTCGATTGATTCGTTTATCGTATTTGTCACGCCCCGTTATTCCTCAGACACCAATCTGGAGAATCAGCGAATCCCGAGATTTGACGTCATCGAAAACAACAACCAAGATTAACAATGACATCGAAATACATGGAATATGAATGAAAATGAAGTATTCCATGTCACATGAGTGAAAGAAACTCAGTAAAGAATTCTAACAAAAATCCGGTAGAGTTCCGTTTGTAAATGGAACATCCGGACAACCCAAATTCAACACAACAGAACAACATGCCCATAATAACAAGAATAAAAGCAATGGCACACAGCCCAACATTCCAGAAACCTACTAGGGCCGAGGTAATGGAAAAGAACACCAATACCTCTCCAAAACCCCTCTAAAATCAATAGATCCCCAAATGCTCAAACAAAATTATAAAGAAAATCATATGGCGATGCCGAAAAGGTATGAAGGCATCCCAAAACAACAAGTACTGACTGAGCCACCAAGCTCAAATAAGAATACATAAAACTTGATGGTAGTGCCGAACAGATACAATGGCACCCCAAAATAATAAATACATACAATAAAGGATACAACATAAGGGGATATACCAACAGTCTGGCTCCCAAGAGAACAATGAATATGCACAAGGATAGCTACGAATAAAAGGAATAAACTACTAAGAATGTCCCAAGTCACCCATACCATCGCCGCCGTACGCGCCGTGCTGCGTCCACCTGCAAACCTGAAAATGTTGTGTGTGGGGGGTGAGCAAAAAACCACGCGCTCACCATAATATCAAAACATCACACTCATAGTCGTCTAGAAAATGATAACCATCCCGTGTGCATGCATCTATCCTAGGTCAAGCTATCGTCTCCCATGGCACCCCCGCCAATCTGAGACACCCAACAATAACCTCACAACTAATCTCGAAACTACTCAAGAGTCGTAAAATAACACAGATCATAAGATATATCTACCACTCGTATATATGCATGTCTAATCAATATATATATATACACATATATACATAAAGTCCCGTAAACAACTAATCCTAGCACCTGGTGTATAAAAGCACCCAGTCGAATACACACTCTCGTCTAGGGATACAACCAGAACTAATTATCTATTTTACTGTGCACCGAGCACTCCACTCAAGATTCCTAGGAGGTAAGATCACTCACTAGGACTACCAGAAGAGAAAAACCATAATCATGTCCACAATTAATCCATAACTCTTACACATCACCTCTATCAAATCATACCTGGAAAGTCTCACTCTCACAATTTATATCCTCAATACAGTCCAAAGGTATCCTCAATACAGTCCTTTCTGTCTATAATATTTCGTGAACTAATCAATTCACCCCAAAGAAATACAGAAGGAAATATATTATCACCACACTGGATTCGATAACCAACCGAACTATCTCTAACTCACATTGCCTATCGAGGCACTAAAAAGGGTACAGATCAACAAGGTCACCTCTAACTCATACCGCCTATCGAGGCGCAAGAAAAGGTTACTGGAATCATTTAGTCCCAAACAGATGCCATGACCCTCGGGTTTTTAAAGAAAAATGTTGAACCCCGAAGGATTCAACCGATTTTTAAGAAAAAGTTAGGGCCCGGTCAAATCACATTCGGTTCCAATGCCTCCTAACCCAACCAAACACTAGGAATCGCACTATGTGTGCTTAACTTAATCTCACTTCTCTTACCCGAGAAGATCCACCGACAAACACGAATGATCATATTTCTTACCTTAAGGAATGAAACCTTAGAAACACATGTTCGGGTTAAAACCCAAGAAACAATAACACAGGAAAAAGAACTATTAGAGTTCAACTGAATATCACCTCAAAGTCACATTCAAACTTATTTCGAAACAGGTTCTAAGACCTTCAACTTAATATAGGAACTTATAAACAAATCCTCAAAGGTTACCAAACCAACACCGAGATTCAAATGTTCCTCGGAATAACTAGGAGGAATCTAAAACAACCAAACTCTAAAAACATATCTAGATCTCAGAACTGACCTCGAGTCTCAAGAACGGGACAAACCATGTCTAGAGTTCACTAATTTTACCAGAACATGTAGGAAAGGAGATTTTCAAGGCACACGGCTAAAAACCATTTACTACTCGAAACACTTTTAGAGTGGAAGGGTGAGCGACAAGCTCAAAATACACAAGCCAAGATAAACAAGGTCAGACTAACGAGTCTTACCCGACCTTTAACCTGAACAACTCTCCCCACTACCGAAGTGGTCTAATAATCATCTAGTGATAACACTAATCACCAACCACAAGGGCACAACCACAACCAAGTCTCAATATATGACTAGCCAACTCAACTCAACTCCAACTCAAGGGGGAAACAATTAATTATCAAAACCTCTTTTCATCTATATCCACGTAACCACCTGGAACACATGCCAACCATGGCTCTACTAATCCAACTAATCCAGGTTTTAACAATTATTACATTTCCTTTCTTTTAGATTTTAAAATCATTAACTTTTATTCACATTGAGTTAATTTCCACCATTTTTAATGAATTTACAAATACCATCTGCTCAATAACAACAAATACCAACCGAATAAAAGATCAATACATAATCATATAAATGAAAGAAAACTCAATGCCAATGCCAACAACACCCTATCTAACATGGGACAACCGGGTATAATGTCACCAAAGTAACACAACCACGAGGATCATATCAACTCGTGAGAAAAACATACCGTGTTTGGATCACATCCACCCACACCTCCCTGTTCCCGGATTACTAGTCCGCCGGTAGCGATACACCGCCTGGCCAGTTGTTGCGACGACCCGAAAGACTCAATGCAATATGTATACGAATGAGACATGAAACCACACCCAATGCAATATCAATGCTCATGGTGTATGAAATATGTACATCATGCCTCAACAGTGAGTCAATAATCGAAATATAACATTTATCAATTTACAAGTATATGTCCCACAATCCGTTTTATACAACCAATCCACAATATACAATCATTTCCATTTTTAAGAACATGCCTTATAATTTAATTAAAGCAGTAAATCACATCAATCTATCTGAAGATCACCCTGGTTCTCGATTTCCTGATATTAATAAATTCGTATAAACTCGCATGATCTTCATTTAATTTTCAGTAATTATTTTCAAACTATTCCACCACAGGGACAATTTAATTCACAATCCGACTTCATTATATTTTACAAGAAAAAAATAAACTAAAGAGGAAACTAAAACCGTGTCTAAGTTTTAACGTCACGCATCCTCATGGATCCCCTAACATATTTTTAATCTCAATAAAATATAAATAATAGAGGAAATATTTATTAACCGGCCCTACGTCCCTCAATATCAAATCTGCCCCGCCCCCACTGTATTTTAATTTCAGTTACATATATGTAACTGAAATTAAAATATGTAACTGAAATTAAAATATAGTGGGGGCGGGGCAAATTTGATATTGAGGGATGTAGGGCCGGTTAATAAATATTTCCTCTAATATTTATATTTTATTGAAATTAAAAATATGTTAGGGGATTTACGAGAACGTGGAACGTTGAAACTTATACACGGGTCTAGTTTCCTTTTATTTGTTTTTCTCGTAAAGAATAAAGAGGTGGAATCACGAATTAGATTGCCCCTGAGGTGGGCTTTATTAGCCGATGATTATTGGGATATAAATTGAAAGCATGCAAATATATGAAATTATAAAAAAATTGGATAATGGATAATTCGGAAAATTTCGGGAGGAAATTATCATAATTCGTTGTTTCAAGCAAAAACGATTATATATTGTGAAACGATTATATATTTTGATATTGTTGTACAACAGTGATTGAAATATATTTATCATTTGAAAATATTATATATTGATTTTGACTCACTGTTGAGGCATGATATACATATTTCATACACCATGAGCATTGATATTGCATTAGGTGTGGTTTCATGTCTCGTTCATGTATCATTGGTTTAAGCGAGTCTTTCGGGTCGTCGCAACAACTGGCCAGGCGGTGTCTCTCGGTACCGGCGGACTAGTAATCCGGGAATCAGGGAGGCGTGGGAGGATTTGATCCGAACATGGTGTGTTTTCTTTCACGAGTCGATATGATCCTCGTGGTTGTGTTACTTTGGCGACATTATACCCGGTTGTCCCATGCTAGATAGGGTGTTTTTGGCATTGTCATTGCATTATATTCACATTGAGCATTCATTCTTTTATATTGTTGAAAATTTCTGTTATTGAACGGATGGTGTTTGTAAATTTATTATAAATGGTGGAAATGAACTCAATGTGATTAAAAGTTAAAGATTTTAAAAATTTTTAAAAAAGGAAATCTAATAATGTTAAAACCTGGATTAGTAGAGCTACGGTTGGCATGTGTTCCAGGTGGTTACGTGGATATAGATGAAAAGAGGTTTTGATAATTAATTGTTTCCCCCTTGAGTTGGAGTTGAGTTGAGTTGGCTAGTCATATATTGAGACTTGGTTGTTGTTGTGCCTTTGGCCACAATAGGCCTTTGTGATTGGTGATTAGTATTATCACTGGATGATTATTAGACCACTTCGGTAGTGGGGAGAGTTGTTCAGGTTAAAGGTCGAGTAAGACTCGTTAGTCTGACCTTGTTTCTCTTGGCTTGTGTATTTTGAGCTTGTCGCTCACCCTTCCACTTTAAAAGTGTTTCGAGTAGTAAATGGTTTTTAACCGTGTGCCTTGAAAATCTCCTTTCCTACATGTTCTGGTAAAGTTAGTGAACTCTGGACATGGTTTGTTCCGTTATTGAGACTCGAGGTCAGTTATGAGATCTAGATATGTTTTTAGAGTTTGATTGTTTCCGATTCCTCCTAGTTGTTCCGAGGAACACTTGACTCCCGATGTTGGTTTGGTAACCTTTGAGGAGTTGTTTATAAATTCCTATATTAAGTTGAAGATTTTAGAACCTGTTTCGAAATAAGTTTGAATATGACTTTGAGGTGATATTCAGTTGAACTCTAGTAGTTCTTTTCCCCGTGTTATTGTTTCTTGGGTTTTAACCCGAACATGTGTTTCTAAGGTTTCATTCCTTAAAGTAAGAAATATGATCATTCGTGTTTGTCTGTCGATCTTCTCGGGTGAGAGAAGTGAGATTAAGTTAAGTGCACATAGTGCGATTCCTAGTGTTTGGTTGGGTTCGGAGGCATTGGAACCAAATATGATTTGACCGGGCCCTAACTTTTCCTTAAAAACCGGTTGAATCCTTCGGGGTTCAACATTTTTCTTTAAAACCCGAGGGCCATGACATCTGTTTGGGACTAAATGACTTCAGTAACCCTTTCTTGTGCCTCGATAGGCGGTAAGAGTTAGAGGTGACCTTGTTGATCTGTACCCTTTTTAGTGCCTCGATAGGCAGTGTGAGTGATCTTACCTCCTAGGAATTTTGAGTGGCATGCTCGGTGCACGGTATAATAGATAGTTAGTTCGAGTTGTATCTCTAGACGAGAGTGTGTATTCGACTGGGTGCCTTTATACACCAGGGGCTAGGATTAGCTGTTTACGGGACTTTATGTATATATATGCGTATATATATATATATATATGTTGATGCGACATGCGTATATACGAGTGGTAGATATATCTTATGATATGTGTTGTTTTACGACTCTTGAGTAGTTTCGAGATTAGTTGTGAGGTTATTGTTGGGGGTCTCGGATTGGCGGGGGTGCCATGGGAGACGATAGCTTGGCCTGGGATAGATGCATGCACACGGGATGATTAACATTTTCTAGACGGCTATGAGTGTGATGTTTTGATATTATGGTGAGCGCGTGGTTTTTTGCTCACCCCCCCCCCCCCACGCACATACACACATTTTCAGGTTTGCAGGTGGACGCAGCACGACACGTACGGCGGCGATGGTACGGGTGACTTGGGACGTTTTCAGTAGTTAATTCCTTTTATTCGTAGATATCCTTGTGTATATTCATTGTTCTCTTGGGACCCAGGCTGTTGGCAGATTCCCTTGTGTTGTATTTTCACTCCATGTATTTATTATTTTGGGGTGCCATTGTATCTGTTCGGCACTACTATCAAGTTTTATGTATTCTTATTTGAGCTTGGTGGCTTAGTCGGTACTTGTTTTTTTGGGGGTGCCTTTATACCTTTTCGGCATCACCATATGATTTTCTTTATAATTTCATTTGAGCATTTGGGGCTCTATTGATTTTAGAGGGGTTTTGGATAGATATTGGTGTTCTTTTCCATTACCTCGGCCCTAGTAGGTTTCTGGAATGTTGGGTTGTGTGTCATTGCTTTTATTCTTGTTATTATGGACAGGTTATTCTGTTGTGTTGAATTTGGGTTGTCCGGATGTTCCATTTACAAACGGAACTTTGCTGGATTTTTGTTAGAATTCTTCAATGAGTTTCTTTCACTCAGGTGACATAGAATACTTCATTTTCATTCCTATTCCATATATTTCGAAGTCATTGTTAATCTTGGTTGTTGTTTTCGGTGACGTCATACCTCGGGATTCGCTGATTCTCCATATTGGAGTCTCAAGAATAACGGGGCGTGACATATCTCTCATATCATTTAATTGTTTTTTAAGTAATTTGTATCAGTAAATTGTTTGTTTCAGATTGCCAACAAGATGGTGAACCAGATTTGGAAACTGGTGTTGGAGGCGGCGTACGATAGCCTGGGTAATTATGTCTCCACCATAATGTTTCAATTAATTTATAAATTGAGTTTCAAAAATCACAAACAGTGCAATTTTCCGCATCTGTTTTTCTACTCCAGTTTCAACTCCGACTATTATTGGTTGCGGGTTTGCTTTTGCTGTGTGGTATGTTTTAACGTCTCCATTCACTACAATGTTGTCTGCATTGTTAACGGCATATAAATATTAATTACATGAACATATGTATAATATATTATTCATTATTTCTATATCCACTATCTATATCGAGGAATAATTTTGTTGGAACAAATGTGTCTCACATCTTTTTTTGCTTTTAATACAGGATGGAAAAACTCAATGAACGGTTTGTCTTATTCCGCTAAAATTGTTTGTACATATACTTGAGTGTTTGCAGGTATATGAATATTAATTACATGAACATTCTTTCCTTATTTATTGGTCTCCCCTTATATTATATCAAGTGTATAGTACGTAGTAGATGAAATAATTTCCTTGTTAATTCATTCGTGTGTCGTTATATATTTTGGATCCATTTTAGATTTACTATAGGGGATTTCCTCCACCACAACCAGTGAGAGGAATCTTCGAAAAAATGGCTTTTCTACTATTTTGCTTCTTAACCCAGTTGAACCACAAATATTGCAACTAGGTTTATCCAACGGATATTCGCCAGTCTTTGCCCTGCATAAAAGCTTTTCTATGCTTTATATGTCTATAGTATCCCCCCCCTGAACTTTGTTCTGGGTCGGTGGTTAACTTGTATATCTATGTTTTGTTGTTTAGTGAAAATCGGGACCCCTTGAGGTTTCCCTTCTTGGCCCGATTAAATTTTGACGTGATGCTCTTTTTAATCTCTATGCATCTCAGTACCGTTGCTTACTCCACATTGTTTTTCCCTTTTTTTTGTGCTTTAATTTAATATTATTAAAGTGCGAAATCTGTAAATTTTAGTCTCCCCAGGCTCCCCCAAATTTGAATTTTAAAGTTATCCCCTTAACAATCTCATTTGTTGCAAAATTCACCCATGGTCACATTTCAATTGGTTCTTTACCTTAAATGGGCGCGTGATGATGACATGCAGAAGCCAGAATCTTTTACTGACTAGCTAATACCTTTATTCACCTTATTCTTCACGAGAGTCAATTTTGAGTAGGATGCACACGGGTTGGGTTGGATTGAAACTAACATCCTATCTAGGACAAGTTTTGTGAGTGGTTGGGTTGTTGGATTGGATCTGTTTGGGAAAATTTTGAGCCAAAACCATTCCATCAAGTTCATATAATTGGAACAAAGAATTCAGTATCCACAATAAATCAACAATGTTGCAATATCTTTATGGACCATTGTGGAATCAAATGGAAGATGGGTTTGTACTTGACTTCCCATCCGACCAATGCTTACATGAACATGGAAAAGAATGAAGTTCCATGAATTTCTTGGGTACTGAACAGATCGTAATACCGCATCTTGTCCTTGATGGTTAAAACAAATCTCATGATTGATTTGTTGGATTCCATTGGATGTTTTGTTTGTGTTTTTTGTTACCCCAACAAATTGAGATCAATTGCCTTTCCTGGTGCAATACCGAAAGGGTGATTGATGGAGAATCAGGCAAGGGTCGTGAGCTTGAAGCCCACATGACCCACTTTTACTATTGGAAATGTGGGAAAAAGAGATGACTTAGGGATATTTTAGATTTTAGGAATATTTTATTATTTTAGGGTTATTTTAGTATTTTTACTTTTAGCATTTATTTTTTATTTTAATTATATTGGTTATTATTTTTATTTAGGGTTTGAGTTGCCTATAGAAGACTTTGATGTAACATACGTCGTTAGTTTTTGGAAGAATAATTAATTATCGTGTTTTCTCTTCTTGTTCTTATTCTTGTTCTTCTCACCCCAAATTCTATCTCTCTTTTTCCTGTTTCTTTTCTATTTCTTTCTATTGGTTCTGCATCAATTGGTATAAGAGCTTTCTTCTATTAGGTTCTACATCAATTGGTATCAGAGTTACCTTTCTATTTTGTTTGTGGCGGCTACGGTTAGAGTTAGGATTTATGGGTGGCGGATTATGGATGACGGCTAGGGTTAGGGTTGATGAGTGGTGGTTATGGTTATGGCTTATGGGTTGAGGCTATATTAGGGTTTATGAGTAGTGTCTAGGGTTAGAGTTTCCAATGAGAATTGTATGTATTGAACTCGGATCTTTTCGCTCTGATACCAATTGATCCAAAACCAATAGAAAGAAATATAAGAGAGAGAGAAATGAGAGAGATATAATTTGGGGTGAGAATAGAGCAAGAACAACAAGAAGAAGAGAAAACACGATAATCAATTATTCTTTTAAAAACTAATGTCGTTACATCAAAGCCTTTTATAGGCAACTAAAACCCTAAATAAAAATAATAACTAATATAATTAAAATAACAAATAAATATTAAAAGTAAAAATACTAAAATAACCTTAAAATAATAAAATATCGCTAAAGTCTAAAATATTCCTAAGTCATTTCTCTTTCCCACGTCTCCAATAATAAATGTGGGTCATGTGGGCTTCAAGCTCATGGCCCTTGCCCGGTTCTCCTTCAGTGATACCTTGTGGTAGAATAAGTAGAACCCACCTAACATCACATGTGGGTGTATTTCGAAAGCTAGTCCTCCGCGGCCAAGTTTAGATTGCATTCTTGTTTTTCTAAATTTTATATATTTAACAAAAATTACTTTCTTTGCAACCGTTTTTGTTTTCTTGATATTGCAATTTTTTTCACAGCATTAAGTTTGCCTTTTATTTATATAAGAACTATGGCAAAAACGAATTACCTTCTACCTTTAGTTTAGGCTACTGTTATGGTGATTGTGGTTTGGTGATGCCAGAAAAACATTCATACTTGAAGTGATTGGGCAGTGCCGCAGTGGGGAAGGGCTTCTTTTGACATAAATTATTTATTCTCTCTTCAGGGCTGCTAAGAAAGGCGAACCTCCTTTTTTCAGTGGTGAAGTCCCTTGTTTCTTCTTTTCAAAAAAGAAAAGAAAAAGTGCCTTCTTTCTTTCCTTCCTTATTTTATGGGTGGAAAGAGAAAGACCCATAAGGACATTTCGAATTCTATGAAAAATGACGGGCACTACTAAATGTTCAAACATTCTACTAGATATTAAATGTGTTGATATCTTTCATTTATATTTGTTATGGATACGAATCCTAGATCTTAATGTTGAGGGCTTATGTGAGACTTACTAGTACTTTCGTTTGGGCTGTGACATATATGATTGCTGCTTGTGGAGGTCTATGTGTATATATTCAAATTTTTTTAAAAAAAAGAATTAGAAATTTATTTGATTAGAAGTGACTTAACATGAATATATGTATATATATATAGCAAGTTAGAAGCGACTTAACATTTTTATATTTTTATTTTTGTTAGACTATTATACAATTCAATCCGACTCAACTATTGTGCAGTAATAAGAGTTGCATTCTTATTTTATTTTTTTGAAAAATCAGCATTTTATAAAATGGGGGCAAAGGTCCAGAACTGGCTACAAATGATCCAACTGAAATCCACTATAACAACATGACCCAACTAGTGACTAACACTCTCAAGCAAGGCAGGTAGAAACTGATGAACACCAAGAAAGGGAGGTAGAAACTGAGCAAGTCCCAGACTCAAAGCATCCCCCACCAAGCACAACTATGCCACTGAAGCCCTACAGCCCCAAAAACACAAGCATGCTCAAGCAGACAGGACATCAGACTAACCAAAAATAGAGTGAGGCAATTCCCACACCTGAGCCATCCTCATGTTCACTCTAGAAGGTTTAACATTTTGCAAGGAAAGAGCTCTGAACCTTACAGTGACCATAACTTCATTAAACACTTGGTTTCCAGACCTGGCAACACCTACAACAAAATATACTTCTAGCAACAATTATTTTGTAGCAATTGATAAAGTGTTGTTATAAGATATTTCTTACAGCAATTTTTAATAAATGCTACAGTTTAATTGCAGTAATAAAATTTTTGACCATTGACTTACAAATCTTTAATTTCAACTTTTAGGGTCCGTTTGGATAGCATGTTTTTTGTTCTTTTGGCACTATTCAAAAAACAAAACTTGTTTGGAAGGTCAAATCACTGTTCATTTTGTTCTCAAAATGAAAACACTTTCTTTGCACAGTGTTGAAAACATGAGAACACCAAAATGGTGTTCTTTTGTTCTCAGCTTGGATTTACAAATAAAATAAAATTGAAATCGCCACCACCACGCCAGCAACCGCCGCCACCACCACAACCACCAACCGCCTCCACCACCTTTGCCATCACCTCTGCCAGCAACCACTACCACCACCACCACCCTCAAACCACCAATCGACCACCACCACCCCCTAACCAACAATCGACCACCACCACCCCCACGCCACCACCACTCGACCACCACCACGCCACCACCACCATGAGAGAGAGAGAGTCAGTCGAATCTGGGTTTGTGAAGAAAACCTCATAATTCCGATTAGCCACTATTCTCTCTTCAAGGTGATTTCAGATCTAGGATTTTGATTTGATTCAAGTTTCTATCTTGATTTCTTAAACAATTGTTGATGCAATTCGATTTCGATTTCAATTTGAAGTTCCACCAAATTGAAATTAAAGAGAGAGAAAGAGCCGTGGTGTGTGTGAGTTTGTGAAGAAGAGAAATCAAATATTATTTTTTTGTCCGAACATGTTTATTTTTTTATTTTTTTGGGTAAAGAAATAAGAATAAGAACAAAAATTATTCTTATTTTTTCTTCTCAAAACAAGAACAAAAATAATGGTTTCAAACGTAGCCTTAGACCATTTCTCACTCCTCGCTTCCTCACGCGTATCCCTTTCTCACTCCCACAATAGAAACCTTAGAATATTGAGATACACACATATACACACACATCACTATAGAGTATAGATATATTTGACATATATACGCACATCTCTATTGATGAAGAGATTTATGGAAGAGTGAATCGCTGATTTGAAGATTAGTTCGCGATACAACTTGATCCACACCATTGTTGTTATCCTCTTCATCTGCTTCTTCGTTCTCTGGTGGTTCTCCTTTTCAGGTACATCTCAATTTCAAGATCCGATTATACATACATACATATATATATATATTTTTATATTTCGGACACGTTTCTGTTGTAGATTATATGTTTGTGTTTATGTGTAAAAGATTCAATAATTTTAAGATCTAATTTGATTTACTAGCACTTGATTTACACACACACACATATATATATATGTATGTATGTATGTATGTAGATCTGTATGTAAGAGTTTGTACGCGTTTGTGATTGTGTTCTAAATTTAGGTTTTCAAGAGGAATTAGTTGAAGTAATTGAAATCTCCTCTGTTGTTGTAAATGGAGGCTTAGACGTATATAGTATTTGTGACCTTCTTGTCTTATGAGCAACAATTTTACTGATTAATTTAATTTTACTTTTTCCGTGATTTTTTTCTAATTTCTGCTGGTAGTACATATATTTGTGGACTATACATATATTTGTGTTCAGCTGAAAGCAAAGATTGTTAAATAAACATTTTAATGGGGTTTGTTTTCATATAGGAGGAATTTCTTCCAGTTTGAAAATAATCTTAGGAGTTGTGGTTGAGTATTCATGTGGCTAATTGTGCTGAGTTCTCAGCTGTATCTCTTGACCATACTATAGTGAACTACTACTAGTTTTTTTTTCACTAAATTTATTTTATTGAAGCATGAAATTCTGCTGCACAACTTGATTCTGATTCAACCATTATAGTGATTGTTTCACTATTGAAGTAAGATTCTATTATTTGTAAGCTAATTACTGCAGTATTTAAGTTGAATTTGTTTGCATGTTCTGGAGCATTTTAAAAACTGTTTTGTGGGAAATTTAACTGACCAAAGCTTGAATGTTGAAATGCCCAACTTTATTGATTGGTTAAGATTCTATTATTTGTAGGCTATTGGTAGTCTAACTCTAATATGGTGTTAGAGCTTGGGTTTTGAAGGTCTTGGTTCTACTTTTCTCATTGGCATCTGTTTGTTATTTGGCAACTATGAACTTTTGGCTCTCCTTGTGTCAGTCGGGTTCGAATGGATATAAAGTTTTATGGGCTTTATATATATAGGTTGGCTATTTTTCACAGCTTTTGGTGCAATTGGTAGTCTAACAAAATATTAGATAATTTCAAGGAGCTACCATCTCAATTGCTTCTTTTTAATTGACTTGTAATGCTTCATATTGAAGCTGAACTGCATGAATCTTGGTTTATTCTTGGAAAATCAAACCAGAGGTGAAAAAAATCTACTTTTCCATTTAAAGCTAAAAATTACCTTTTTCGCTTGAATAATTTTCATTTTATGTCTTATTTTGGTTTAAACTTTTGGAATTTGTATGATTGATGATGTTTCTTCTCATACCGTATAGGCTACTGTTGAAGGCTGAGATACTTGGAGAAGCGAGCATATTCTTTGTTTTCCATTATTTTCCAGATTTAGTGCTCTAGTAAGTATTCATACTGTTTGTCATGAGCTAGATTTTGCTATATAGTGTTCCATATAGATTTCAAATTTCCATGAAGATATACGGAAATGGGCATTGAGCTGTATTATAATGTTGTTGGTCCAATATTGCTTTGTGGTGTCAATGTAGGAATCTCAAACATTTGTTTGTTCCTTGGATGCCAGATGGTCTACTGGATTGGGAAACAAAAACTATTGCATCATATTTCAATCATTTTATACCTGTTTGTCCCACTATTATTAGTTGCCAGTTATTAATCTTTGTATGCTATTTCTCTGAGTACTCCAAAATACGAAGTACTCTTATACAGATCAGCTAATTGCATATTTAGATCTACAATAAGATAACATCGTTGTAAATAACTGTTCATAGTTGATATCACTGTTTTCTCCATGAAATTCATCATCTAATCACAATCAATGCTAGTTTTTATCCTCCTTAGCTGGGAGATGAGGAATACCACTTTAGTTATCTCTCTAACTTTTTTATTTTGGTTTATTCTTCTTCACGTTATCATGGCCAGATATTCATATTTTGAATTATGCTAGATTTTGTGATTCAAACTACCAGGGGTCATGTACATACATATATCAGAATAGTAATTCTTAAAAACATTTGAAATGTTTTAATATCTATTACCCATATTTCCAATGCATCATCTCCAGCATACAACAGTAAAAAAATTGAATGATACTACAGTGAATTACTTATTTTCGCTTGATGGCGCACACATTATATATTACACCTATGACAATAGTTATATCTTAGTTTTTGAATTCTCCCTAGTGATGCCTTAATCCTTCCTTTATTCTTCTTGAAGGAAATATTTGTGTTGTACAGCGTTATGAGTTTCGTTGCTTGGATTATCTACATTTATGCAGCCTTCTTAACCTTTGATTTATGGGCTTAAATGAGTGCAGTCAGTTTCCAACCAAATCATCTTCTATCTTCATGGATGAGTAGGAACTGAGATGTCCTCTATCTGTTGAACTAACTGCTTTTGATCCTGATTTTCCAGAACCAGCAGCTTGTTTTACAGGTATGGCACACTCATTTTAGTCTCATATGATCTTTCTTCTTATCAATTTATTAGATTTAATCCACTTTTTAGGTAGTTGGGGTTTCTTAATAGAAAGATAATTTGTGTTTCTGAAAGGCACCATAAATTATGTCGGCTTTAAGTCATCAAGCTTGGAACCTTGACTTCTATAATGGGAATGAGAATGTGCATGTATATGTTAAATTTGTATGTAATTGTCGCGTGGGATCAATGACAATCACTCTCTGTTTGCTACACCTCCAAACAGAGATTGTTATATCTGGTGTCGTGCTCAGACTAATATAATCGCGTCCTTCAACTAGCCCGACTGCCCCCAACTAATTATGCCTCCAAAAACTAGAAACATTAACCCCGTATCTGATATTGTTGCTCTGGCTGGTCTTCTTTTTCATTCAGTGTTATGTAGTAGATGAATTCTCTGGCAAAAGTTTATTTTTAGGCAATAAGTGCATCAATTATAATCATCAGGATGAATTTTAAGTTATGAACTTTAGAACATTTCTTGCTATGATGCCATTTTAGTCACCAAAGAGGGGGCAATTTAATTATATATTCCCTAACACCGATGATTTATTTGTCTGTCTAAAATATATAATGGACCACATGTAAAACTTTGTTTTGGTCCGTCCCTGGTTCACTTTGTGGACGATAGAGATATATTTATTTTGTTTTGTGGGAGAGTGATATGTGAAGCTTGAGTCAAGGTAATAGTCTGGCAATAAGATCAGTCGACTTTGTCAAATTTAATTGTTACTAGAAATAGTTATGAAAGATCTCTATGTTCTCTTTGCTCCTCTGATTGTATCACACATTTGGTCTTTTATCTCCTTTAGACTATTCAAACAATCAGATTTTCTGGAGAATCTTTTTTCTTATTCTTTGCCAAAGATGGTACAATACACTTTCTATACCTTAATTATTTAACAGTGAAATATTTATGGCTTATATTGCTTAGATACTATTTTTAGCTTCCGTATGGGAACTATTGCATTATAATCAGTAGTTTTTTCCAGACAGATGGTGTTTGGCTCACAAAGTGGTCGAGGTCGTTAACCAATGATTGGTCGACCTTAAACGCGGGAGTGCCAGAGTCCTAATGTAGACTCAGAGATTTATTACCAAACTATTCCTATCGGGTCAGGTGACCGACCAAGATTGGTTCAGGCGAAAGTTGGAGAGTAGGAATGACCCTCTCCTTAAGGTTGTATATTGCCTAAGTTAGGACTTCAAATATATAAAGGTAGTGATTGAAAAGAAATTAAGAGAGAATAATCAATATACCTGAACTTGAAAACTCTTCTTCATTGAACAAGGAACTGATTACAATGATAAAGGAAAGTACAAACAACAAATTCTGACTGAAAATGAAACACTAAAGATCTAAGTGTTGAGGATAAAATAAATATTAAGCTAAGGAATTTAAGGACTAAGCTGTGACTGATAAGGAAGCCAAATGATAAGCTATGAATGATAAAGAGTAAGGCTTTGAATGGTTGTGGACCTCTTGCTTGTGGGACTTGAAAGAGTATTTATAGAGAGTCTTGATCTGATGATGTCCCTTTCAACTCACCCTTCTAGACATTAATTGCTTGCAGGTTGAAAGTAGCTTCTCAACCACTTGCTGAGCTGCTACTTGAATTAGTTGGATCTACTCCCAATCACATGTGATGGAATCATATCTGGCATGACAATTCTAGTTAGAAACCATGGCCCTTTCAGACTTGCCCACTTTGACAATTACTACTTTCAGCTCTCTTTTATCTTTTGCCTGACTTTGACCAAGGAATCTTCTGATCTCTGATGCACTCTGATGGGTAGTTGAAAAACTTCCATTTGTGGTCTCGGAACGTTGAACTTTCATCTCGATCAGGTCGTAGTTTCCAACCTAAGCTCTCTCCAATCTTCCAGACCTGATTTGTTGGGCTTTTTGGTCTCGATCTCTACAAGCAGTTCTCGTGACCTTGGCCATTGATGACAATATTTCCAGGACTAAATTCATCAAGAAGCTTACTTGTAGGCTAATTTCCTTGGTCGAGAGTCCTTTTAAGCCTAAAGTGAAAAGAAAAGTGGTCGAAAGTCACTTTTAGGCATAGTGACTGAGAGATTCGGTCTTAGGTTGTGAATGATAATGAAGTGAAAGACTGAAAATTCGTCGAGAAGAAACTTGTCGAGAGAGATTCATCGAGAAGGAAAACTCGTCGAGAGAGGACTTCGTTGAGAGAGAAAACTCGTCGAGAAAGAAATTCGTCGACAAGGAACTTGTCGAGAGAGAAAACTCGTCGAGAGAGAATTTCGTTGAGAGAGAAATCGTCGAGAAAGAAAACTCGTCGAGAGAGAAAACTCGTCGAGAGAGAAAACTCGTCGAGAAAGAAATTCGTCGAGAGATAAAACTCGTCGAGAAAGAAATTCGTCGACAAAGAAAAACTCGTCAAGAGAGAAAGCTCGTCGAGAAAGGAATTCGTCGACAAGGAATTCGTCGAGAGAGAATTCGTCGAGAAAGAAAAACTCGTCGAGAGAGAAAACTCATCGAGAAAGAAATTCGTCGACAAGGAATTCGTCGAGAGAGAAAACTCGTCGAGAGAGAATTTCGTCGAGAGAGAAATCGTCGAGAAAGAAAACTCGTCGAGAGAGAAAACTCGTCGAGAAAGAAATTTGTCGAGAGAGAAAACTCGTCGAGAAAGAAATTCGTCGACAAAGAAAAACTCGTCGAGAGAGAAAACTCGTCAAGAAAGAAATTCGTCGACAAGGAACTTGTTGAGAGAGAAGTGGTTGAGAGAAAAATGACTGAAAGACTTTCAAGCCAAAAGTGGCTGAAAGACTTTCAGCCTTAGGCTGAAAATGACAAAGGGAGAGATTGAAAATCATTTTAAAAAACAATGGTGGCTGAAAATCACTTCTTGACCTAAGACCGGAAATAGTTAGGCCAAACATGACCTTTAGAGTAATATCGGTCATGGATTCGTTTTCAATCGCTGTGACCCGAAATATTTTCTTTCAGTGGTTTCTTAACCCGAACCTTCATGGACATGGTTTGAAAATTAGATCATGGATAAATTTTACAAACAATCATTCAAATCATAATCATGTGGCCTAAAGGCTTGGGCATAATTTAGGCGTTAACAACTGCCCCCCAAGTCTACGGAAATGGGCTCATGCCGAATTTTTGTAGAGTTGTATTATTTTCATCAACTCTTGATTCGGCAATTTTTATCCCATTAGCGCAAACACCTAAACCATCCATTCGAATCTCTCAATGAAAATTACTCTTGACAGAGTTTGATAAGCTACTGAAATATTAAATTTCGGTGACTTGTCAAAATTTTGACAATTCAACGAAATACTCATGACAATTTCGGCATTCAATGGTCATGGTTAGCATAAATGAAAATTTCAGAATAACACCACAAGTAAAGTGTAGGAGACTAGAAAGGCCACTAAAAGATGGCTTATTAGAATTTTGACAATTCGCCGAAATACCCATGATAATTTCGGCATTCATTACAGCAATGACAAACAAAGGCATCGAGAATTTCGAAGTATGAACAAAACTCACTTCTACTGAACATACTTTCCATTTTGTCAATTCTATATCCATCTCCTGGAATTAACAATACTATGCAAAAAGCCCGCCATTCGCCGATCTCCAAATTCCACCCTGAGAAGAATTTTGCCGAATTTACTTTTTAACAAACTCATTCGCCCCCCTATGGTCATCAGTTGCAATAGCCTCTTCCATTATGAAAATGAATATGGAGTCTGTGACAAGGAGACCTCCTCCATTATGAAGCTTTCATGCTATCCAAGCCAACACTAGCCAGAAACGTGTGGATCTCTGCAAGAAAAGGCGTGAACGTTGTGCAGAACTTCTCCATATCCGCAGAGACGTCCCCACCGCCTCCTACCACTTCCATGAACTTCTTTCTATCTGGAGCTAGCAACAGAAAAACTTGAGCTAAGCCAGCCATGCCATTTCTTCAAAGTCTTGTCATAAGAATCTGTGCAAGCTTTTTCCATGGACCAATCTTCATGGTCACGTACATTCCGAAACGGCTCGACTAAGAAATCCATCGCTCTTGTCAACCGAAGGAGACCATTGGTATAACTTGATGATTTTGCTGTTTTTGTTTTGACTTCAGCTTGTACCAAGCTGTACAAGTAGGTGAATCTTGATGTGTTGCTATTGTATTTAGCATCCAACCTAAGTGACTGGTTCAGCTGATGAAATATGAACACTATGAGGAGTGTGTTAAACCTCATTTTTCTTTATGCTCTTCTAATGCAGATTGTATAGAAAAATACATTGCTCTATTCTGTTTGCTTTGTCTCTTTTGAGAGGGAATATTTGCAGGTTAAAAGGGCACAACCCTTCTCAATATCTCCAAGTTCTTTTCCCTTATACCCACAAAGCCCAAATGGGAGTTGCACAACTGTAGCTTTTGGCTTCTTCAAAGACGATCCCAGAGCACCTTCGAAACGAGCTTCGAACCTCCTTCTTGCTTAGATTGAACCAAAAGTAAAACAATCCCCAATGTAAACTCTTTCTTCATTGAGCAATCTGTATATTCTTGTGACAAATTGAAGCATTATTAAGCGAAACCGCCTTTGTTGGTCATGAAATCAAAAAACCTCTGAACTTCAACATCAGACACCTCTTAAATCGTAATAACTGGTTGGCATCGCCGAGTCGCCGATCGAGTCCAAGTTGAATGTATTCTTCAGCGATGCAATGGCGTCCGATATGTTACAACTTAGCCTCTGCACCCGCTTTTGCATTACGGACGACTTCTTCATTCTAGCGTTTCATTGAACACCCCTCATGCAAGCGACAACGCAAACTTCTTCTTTGGGCCTGGTAGACAATCACCAAGGCGAACTTCTCCTCCATCTCTGATCATCCTTTGATAATGGCATGTTTTTCTTGACCCGAAACCTCGACGAAACAATCCGCTATAATCCCAAGGACATGGCTGCGTTTTCAAAGGGGTTTGGCAGAATTGAGTTTCAGACGGGTTTGTAATTTTCATGAAGAAATTCTGAATCTTAACTTTGAGATATGAATTCTCTTTTGCTAATGGATTTCAGAATAGTGGAGTTTGAGTTTGAACCATAACATGAGATTGAATGTTTTGGGTTTGAAAAGAATTTTTGAGCAACAAACGAGTTTAGAATCGCCACATGAATTTGCAAACCTGCATCTGTTTCGCCCCAATCCTCATGAACCGAAGGCAGAATTTGAACGGCAGGTACCGAACTCGAATCATGGGTTTCTCTGTCGCTACCAATGGCAGGGGAGCGACGACACCACCGTTGACGGCAGTATGGGAATGCAATTCAGAGTGTCTATGAGCTGCTCCCGATCTGACTTCGCATCATGTAGTCAAAATATTCGTCGTTGGGTTTGTAATTTTGGAGAAGGAAAGAAACTCGCAGATATATACATATATCTGCAATATGGCTATATATATATGTGTACAGATACACATGAATATATATCTTTTGAAATCTATCAAACAGTGAGCTATTTGGTATGATAATTCAACATTTCATGTGTTTGTGCAGAGAGAATAAGAAACGAATCAGATTGCCAGATTTTGACAAGAAGGGCTTCACATGGCAAAAACAGGGGAATCAATTCCTTTTCGTCCTTTGTGACACAATAGGCTTATAGCCTTTGCAGAGCGGACGTGACAAGTCACCCATTTTCCTTATAAATATGGCTTCCTTTTCATTGTGCACTATCACCATTAGGCACATATAGGAGACTTGAAAAAAAAAAACTCTATCAATTTCGTTTCAACCCATATCTCAGACTTGTGTTCTAAAAATCCCATATTATGAAGAAAGCTAATCTTTCTTCTGTTGCCGGTGCCTCAACCCAAACAAATACATCGGCATCCGATCATTCCAAAATTATTATGGACCTTTTGTCAAAATATCTAGACACAAAAATCATCCCAAGTAATAACGAATTTACAAGTGTTTCCGATTCTAATTCCTTTATGCCTAGAATCGGTCTTGCCCCTGCCTTTAAAACTGTCCCGCCCGCTTCACTTTCCGACTACACTCCTCTAGCCGAAAAACGTCTACCATTCCAGCGGGAGTTTCCCACTATTGATTTCACTTCAGTTTTCAAGAATTGGCCCATTGCTCAGCAAGATTGGGTTGATTGGGTGAACCGTGTCGAGCCTCAGTATAGAAAGTTATGGAAATCAGTGGGCATTCATAATGCTATCCTTCTTTCGAAAAAACGAATCCACATGGATAAAGAGGCCCTTCTCTCGTTGCTTTTCTTTTGGTCTAGTTCCACCAATTCATTTCATTTTCGGTGCGGAATGATGAGCCCGACCGTGCAGGATGTATGCTTCCTTACAGGGCTAAGACCCTACGGTGAAGAGGTGAATTCTTGTCTTGTCGTTTCAATACCAACTTATGACTACCCGACCAAGCCTGGCTCTTCCGAGCGTATTACTGCTCACGGGCCTTTCATCAAAGCCAGCAAAGGCAATGGGGTTGTGGTTTCCGCTGAAGAGCATATATCCTTTCTTATATATTGGCTGAACAGGTTCTTGTTCTGCGTCTCGTCAATCACTGTGACCAAAGAATTCACTCGTATAGCAGATGCCCTTCATGCCGGCGACAAACTTGCCCTTGCGCCTTTTGTGCTTTCTTATCTTTACCGTAGTATCGGCGAGTATATAAATTCCAACTTTAGAACCTGTTCAGGCCCTTTCTGGCTCCTGCAACTTTGGACAAATGCTTATTTCCCAGAACTTCAAGATGATGTCGATGACTCAGTTGATGTCCCTGTCCCGGGTTTTCGGTATGCTTCTATGATACCAAACAAAAGGTCTTTCAAATTCTTGTTTTCCTTCTTCTATGATCTCCCTGCCGATCGAGCTCCCTATCTTTTCTTGCCATTCACGCCTCGACCGCGAGAACCTTATTGGTTCGCCTATGCCCCCGGCTCTGCTTCGGATTTCCAAAATACTCATGACAAGGTGTGGGCTAGCTACTTGATTGCTAGAGATCTTCATTTCGGGTGTTCCAGTATCGGCAATGGTAAATGTGGGGTGGAGTATTATAACCCTCCACAGTTTGCTAGGCAGTTTGGCATGACTCAGCTTGTTCCACTCCCACCTTTCCGATCCTTCAACGCTTCATTTCTTGATCGGGAGACATTTGTTACAGACAAAATGGTACGAAAGGTTGCTAGCCGCTATGATGGTCTTTGCAAGCTCTTTTCCATTCAAGCAGTTCCAGAAAATCCTGGCACTTCTTCCTTCTTCGATCAGTGGTGGAGAAACCATATTGAGAAAATTATGGCCGAGGACGTAAAAGTAGTGGTTGAAAAAGTTATCTCTTTCATTCCTAAGCTCCGAAATCCGCCGACTAAAAATAAGTCATCCAAGGAAGATAACACAACCAACCGAGATTCTCCCCCCAAGAAGAAAAAAACAAAGCCATCAAAGAAAGGTAAAAATCCTCATTATGAATTATTTCTTTGTCAGGTCTTATATTTCGCTTTTACTATCAGTGGCTTAAACTTTGCATTATGCAGCTATTATTGCTCACGATCCTTTAGGCATATCTGACCATGAGGCTGGAGCATCGGCAGAGGAGGATGAGAAACATACCAAGAGACTGAAGGTCTTGATCAATCACGTTTTCTTTGTTAAATATACCAACTAGCTATCTTATATCAATTCTTGATCCGATTCTAGGCGGCAAAAACAAAGAAAGGAAAGAAAGCAATTTGCTCTCCTAGGGACATTTCTAGTCCCTTGTCACTGGTCGACGAAGAAAATGAGGGAAACGAAGATGAGGTTGACCCGTTATTATCTCTGGCCCATTCAGCTAATACTAGGCGCTCTGCTAGCCGTGAGGTAAAGATATAAACATGTAAACGTACATTATCATAGTCGGCCGATTATAACTATTCTTATGAGCAGGGGTTTACCTATTCCAACAAGTCATCGAGGAGAAGTGAGATTCATACCAAAGAAGACAACATGGTTATTGAGTATTATTCTCCAGTTGTTGACAAGACCCAGCCGATTATGATTCAGGCGTTGAGTCGGCTCCTAACCCCACTTTGCTTGCCACTAGCCCTCATAATGAAGCTATGGTAAACTCAGGGAGATTTTGAACTTCATATTTATTGCACTACCATTTCATTGGACATTCTAAACTGCCATCTCTTGCAGGGAGCTTTAATTAATTATCCAAGAACTCCTAGCACCCAATCAGCGCATATAACCACTGCCGATAACAATTTCGGCACCTTGATTTATCCCCCATTGGCCGGAGTGAGAAATTTTACTATCTAAAGTTTATTTCCAGATTGTAGTCTTGAATGACTTCACTAACTCATCTTTTATATCAGGAGGGCTCAAGTGCTCCAAGGCAGGAGACATCTCAATATTATGACACAGTTGAAGATTTTGATGCCTATTTTGCCCAAGTTGAAGCCGGGATGTATTCCGACTACCCAATGGGAAATTCGTTTTCGGAGCCAAGGGCCTCATCCATGTCCTCTGCCATCGAGGGAGCGAAGAAACTTTTGGCTACAGTTGCATTCATGGACTTTTCTGAAGTACCGAATTTAGCTACCGATATATCAAATGCCTTGTCGGTGTTGGTAGAGAATCATGATCTAACTCAAGATCAGGTTGAGCAACTTCAGTCGATTAAGGCTCGTTTTTCAGCTCTTGTTTCAAAGTTTCAGACGGCCGCGGAAAAAGCTCAAGATCTTTCGATCCGCATCACTAAAACATTGGAGGAGCAACAAATGCTAGTTACTCGGGCAAAAGACAATGTTTCTCAATATCGTTCTACACGATCGGCCCATACCAAAATGCGTGAGAGAATAGTTGAGATTGAGAAAGCAATACTCCGTCTTCAGGAAGAGCTAGCTGGTACCACCCTCTCTGAAAAACAACTCAATGCCACTATGAAGGAGATTGTCCAGAAGAACAAGAAGGTTGATCAAAGGAAGTCTTCCATCTTGGCAGACCTTCCTCAGTTGAAGGCTGAGAAGGCTAAAGAGGACAAACATGTTGCCAATTGCCAGAAAGAGTGGGATGAGCTCAAGGGCTACTTTGGTTACCTGTAGAATTGACATGTTGCCAATCATGTGGATGTTTTTTTTTTTTTTTTTTTTTTTTTTGTACTAGGTTGATGATGAATCAAATGTATGCCCCTGCGGCACTTTCCTTTCTTGTTGTATCCGACTCATTATGAATCGAATGTATGCCTCTGCAGCACTATCTTTTAATTATTTTTGATCTTTGTTTCTATTGTTTCCCACATTGTAGGATAATATAATTTCAAGTATCGACCATTAATTGGTCGAGGATGACTTTCACCATCCAAATATTTCAAGTGGTAGGCACCCCCTTTCAAGACTCTATGCACCATGAATGGACCTTCCCAATTTGGTGACCATTTCCCATATTTTCGGTCATTCACACCGATTGGGAGAATAGTTTTCCAGACCAAGTCTCCTTCTCTAAATGCCTTGGCCCTGACACGTTTATTGTATGCTCTTGTGACTCGTTTCTTTTGGACTTGAATGTGATCGAGAGCCCTTAACCTCACTTCATCGAGCTCCTCCAGCTCTATCAACATTGATTCATTGTACTCTTCAGGGGTCAATTTATTTTGCAAAGCAAATCTCATAGACCGCACAGTGACTTCCATAGGCAAAACCGCATCGTGGCCATAAGTTAACATGAAAGGGGTTACACCCGTACTTGATCGTTGAGAGGTTCTATATGCCCAAAGTGCTTCAGAAAGAAGTTCATGCCAAACCCTTGGGTTATCCTCCACCATTTTTTCGATGATGCCTTTTAAAGTCTTATTGGATGATTCAGCTTGCCCATTCCCCTGAGGATAGTGTGGAGTTGAATTCAGCAGTTTAATCCCATATTCAGCTGCGAATGCTTGAACTTCTTTACCCACAAGCGCGGAGCCTCGATCTGTCGTGATTGACTCCGGAATTCCAAATCTATGGATAATATGTTGCTTGATGAAACATATCACGTCTGTTTGGTGTATTACTTTCATTGGCGTTGCCTCGACCCATTTAGTAAAATAGTCGGTGGCAACAATGATAAAACAATGTTGCTCAGAAGACGGTGAGTAAACCTTCCCGATCAAATCCATAGCCCATCCCCGAAATGGCCATGCTTTGATAATTGGGTGCATTTCGACTGCGGGGATTCTATGGATTGGTCCATGCTTTTGGCAGGCTTGACACCCTTTAGCGTATGAGATGCAATCTTTGAGCATACCAGGCCAATAGTAGGCATATCGCCTGATCAACCACTTCATTTTAATCCCGGCCTGGTGAGCACCACATATCCCTTCATGAACTTCGGCCATTACCTTCATAGCCTCTTTCCTACTGATACACCTTAAGAGTAGGTCATCTTTAATACTCTTTCTGAAAAGCTCTTTATCTAACAAAATAAACCTAAATGCCTGAATTCTCAACTTCTTGTCAGTCTTCGTGTGTGGATTTTGAAGGTACTGAATGATTGGTGATCTCCAATCATCCTCTTCTATTTCTTCTTCTATTTCAGTTACGAAGACTTCAGCCGACAAACCTTCCCTAATTTCGATTGATGGTAGGGATCTTTTCTTTATACTGATTAGGTTTTCAGCTATTCCTTCTGGCACTCGAACGCCCGATGCCACTTGAGCCAAGTCGTTGGCTTCTTTATTATGTGACCTATAGATATGTTCCACCCTTACATCGTCAAAGTCTTGTAATAATTGCATAGCTATGGAATGAAATGGTTTGAGGTTCCAACTTTGGCATCTAAAGTTTGCAGACAAGTGTCCAATTACTAGACTAGAGTCGCCTATAATTTTGACGGTCGTTGCCCCCATTTCAAGGAGTATTTCAAGACCAATAATCAATGCTTCATATTCTGCTTGGTAGTTTGAACATTTAAAGTCTAAGAAAAAGGAATATGTAGTTTTTCTTCCACTTGGTGAGATTATTACAATTCCAGCCCCTCCCACGTCACTTGTGCTTGAACCGTCAAAAATTAAAGTCCATGGTGTTAGTTCAATAACACATAATTCTTCAGCATCATGGATTTCTGGAGCAACGTCCAGGCATGGATGATCGGCCAAGAAATCAGCAAGTGCTTGGCCTTTCACGGCCTTTTGGGGTGTGTACCTAAAACTGAATTCCATGAGCGCCAGTGACCACTTGCCAATTCGTCCGGAGATTATTGGACGAGAAAACATGTATTTAATCAGATCAGTTGCACAAATCACGTAAACTAAAACAGGGAGCATATATATTCTCAACTTAAAAGCTGCAAAATACAAAGCAAGACATATTTTTTCGATTGGCGTATATTGACGCTCAACCGGTGTCAAGATACGACTAAGATAATACACTACCTGTTCTTTTCCTACTTCATTATCTTGGGCTAAAAGACTTCCGATCGACTCATCGGCAGCTGAGATATACAACTTCAATGGTCGTTTCCTTCTTGGTGGCATGAGAATAGGAGGCTTAGAAAGATACATCTTGATTGCTTCAAAAGCATGCTGGTGATGATTTTCCCATCTGAAGACCTCTTCTGACTTGAGCTTCAATAGAGGAGAAAATGCGTGAATCTTTCCGGCACAGTTTGAGATGAATCTTCTCAAAAAATTAATCTGACCTATCAGCCTCTGTAGCTCCTTCTTACTCCGCGGAGGTTGAGCATCGACAATTGCCCTAGCTTTATTCTTGTCAATCTCTATCCCCCTTTGGTGCACCAAGAACCCCAAAAAATTTCCAGCAGTCACTCCAAAGGCACATTTATGTGGATTCATTTTTAGGCCATGTGACTTCATCCTTTCGAAAGATTTCCTCAGATCAGCTAAATGTTTAGCCTTGGTTGACGATTTTACTACTACATCATCAATGTATACTTCCATAAATTTTCCAATCATGTCATGGAAAATTGCATTCATAGCTCGCTGATAAGTGGCACCGGCATTTTTCAGTCCGAAAGGCATCACAACCCACTCGAAGGTACCTATAGCACCTGGACACCTAAATGCCGTCTTTGAAACATCATCTTCAGCTATGAATATTTGATTATAACCTGAGTGTCCGTCCATGAATGATAGAATCTCATTCTTGGCAGCCGCATCAATAAGTTGATCGGCCATTGGCATCGGATACTCATCCTTAGGGGTAGCCAAATTGAGATTTCGAAAATCTACGCATACCCTTATCTTTCCATTCTTTTTGACTACCGGAACAATGTTAGATAGCCATTCACAATATCTTGTAGTTTGGATAAATCCCGCCTTGAGCAGCCTCTCAATTTCTTCTTTCACCTTCAAAGTTACTTCAGTTGACATGAATAATGCTTGGCCTTGATAGTTCATTAAACAACTTAGACATATCACCTTCAGTAAGGTTCTTACGCATGGTTGCTTTCTTGGGTTTACCATACTTGTCACAACCAATGAGTCTCACTGGCCCCATTTCCTCCTCATATAAAATAGCATCAGCCATATGGACCCGAGCTTCAAACGGTTTATTATCTCCCCACACAACTTGTATTTCATCTCCATCCCAAAAGATCATGAATTGATGGAGAGTGGAAGGAACACAGAAGTGTGGGTGTAACCAATCTCGCCCAATTAATGCATTGTACGCAGACCCGACATCGACTACGAAAAAGGCTGTCATGGTTTTTCGTTTTCCCACCGTCATCTCTAAAGTAACCACTCCTTTGGTTCTTGCCTTGCCCCCAGTAAAATTACTAACCGTCAAATCGGTAGGGATCAAGTCATCTTCTGTCTTCTGCAAGAGTCTCATGGTATTCATTGGAAGAATATTGACTGCAGAGCCATTGTCGACCAATGTTCTAGAGATCGGCATTCCTTCCAAAAATACCCTAATGTAAAGTGGTTTCAAGTGTTGTGACATTCCTGCAGGAGGCTTCTCAAAGATCACCTTAGCTGCTTGAACATTCCTACTTGTCACCAAATCTTCAAGATCTGGCCTTGCTCTTATCACGACAACCTTCTGCCTTTGATTCGAAATGATTGACTCTGATGGGTTCTCTATGATTTCAGGAACTTCTTGGCATTCATTGTCAATTATCTCGACATCTCCTTCCATGACTGAGGGTTGGTCTGCTTTAGCCTCAAAAATGATAGGCAAGGTTAAAACCATGTTGCAATTCACGTTTTCTTCGAAAGAACCAAATATGATTCCTTTCAACCCAGGTTCTTCCCTATCTATGTCGAACTCATCGTCACCAAAATCTGTTTCATCATCAACTTCTTTCATAGAAGAAGATCCACATTTTTCTTCAGTGACTCTTTTATCAGCTGGACTTCCTCCCTTTGATATTTTCTCCAAGTTGCTCTTTGGTTCACGATCAGTTGATTCCCTTCTGAGTAAAGTCACTTTTTCGGACTGGGGCACCGAGTACCTTTCTTCCATTTTGCGTAACTCAGTTTTCATCCGCTGCCATCGTCTCTTTTGCGTACGAGACATGAAAGGCGGTGGACTCTCAGCTCTAGGAAATTTAGGGTGGCGCACTCTCGACCATCGACCTTCCTCGGTGACCGGCGGTCTGACCATTCTTGGCCTTTGGTATGGATGTTTGGTCGAGGCCTTGACATGACGAGTCTCATATATCTTTGGCTCTTTAGGCCTCCAAGTTGCCTGAGTTGAGTTGCTTGCATGATTATAATTCATTTCCCGTATTCTCTTGGGATATTCATCTACATTTGGCCTTTTGTCAGGCCATGTCAGTCGATTGGTTATAGGCACTCTAGGCAAGGGTGACCTTGGCCTATTTCCATGATGGGAGCTCCGGCCATAGCTTCGAGTGTCTCCACGAAGCATCTCTTGACTTCTCCGCGCCTCCACCTTGCACTTCGGGCATAACCCCTGCTTGATTAGCGCCATTTGGGCCTCTCTTAACTCTCTTGCTAACTCATCATTAGGCACTGGAGTTTCGACGGTCATTGGCTTCTTTCCCTCGGCCTTATTCTTTCTGCTAGCCGAGGTATCTTCCAAGTCAATCTTTCTCTGTGGTCTAGTGACCATCGAGACTTCAACCATGTTGCTACTGACCAAAGCTGGAAAAGGATCGCTATCAACTCCCATCACTTCTTTCTTCTTCTCGGGGAATTTCCACGCTCCTTTCTCGATCTGTCCCTGAATCAGATTACGAAAAACAACACAATTATTAGTTGCATGATTCCAGGAATTATGATACTTGCAATATTCTCGACCTTTGATTTCATCAACCGAGGCAATTTTTTGCCCCCCGGTGACTTTGATAATTTTATCAGTCAAGAGATGGTCGAAAATTTGCTCAGCCTTAGTTATATCGAAAGCGTATTGTTTGCCAGCCTCAAAGGTATTTCTTTTGGCAGACGATGTTGATGGTTGAACACTACTTAGTGTTTCAGCAGGTTTAGCCAAAGCTTTACACACATATGGATTTTTTGAAATAATCTCTATAGCATCAACCTCTAAGTCTTCATATACGGTGTCAACCATATGGATTTCATAGTTAGGATCCTTATAGAAGGTTCTTCGAGAAGAATTTTTTCTCTCATTTTCCTCACTCAAGATTTTTTCATACTTTGTGACTCTCTCAGCCAACTGGAATAAATCGCCAAACTCGGTCCCTTCGAATTTCTTTCGTAGCTCGAAATCTAGACTGCTAAGGGCTAAGTTGACAAATTCTTTCTCAGGCAAACTGATTCGGCACCGGTTTCGTGCCTTCTTGAACCTAGCCAAGAATGTTTCAACATCCTCAGCTGGTAATTGGTGAATCCTAGATAAATCAGCCATAGTGACTTCTGGCTCAGCTCTATGGAAAACTTCTTGCATTTGTTGCCAAGTATGTATGGAATTTGGTGGTAGATTTAGATACCACTTGAAGGCAGTCTCAGTGAGTGTGTTGGAAAATAATTTCATCTTACACATCTCATTATTACTAAGTGCCCCACATTGCATGGTGAATCGACCAACATGTTCAAGGGTAGACTGATTGCCTTCCCCTGAAAATGTTGCAAAATTTGGCACTCGATAGTTTTGTGGTAGATCCATTCGATCTATCCAATCAGGAAATGGGTGCCTAAATGTTGGTCGAGTTGCCCTTCTCAATGCTGGTCCATATTGCTCTTGTATAACCTCAGCTAATTGCTCCCGAGTCATAACCATTGGTGGGGCTTGGTTCTGAAAGGGTGCATTTGGCCAAGGGATGTATCCCTCTTGGCCCCCAGGGTTAACATCTTGAGGAGGCACCACTTGAGGTTGAGGATTAGGAAGACGACCATTAGGTGGTTCATTATTCCTCCATCGTGGTTGTTGTTGGCCTACCATTCCCGGTTCTACATGGTGAGCCGGTGGAGGCTGAATGGGAGCTATTGGTCGATGACCATTGAGGATAGGAGGTGGTGGAACACCTCTTGCTGGTTGGATGACTTGTTGAGGAGGAAGTTGCTCTCCTAACCTATCGTTTTGATTCTCGACCCTAGGCGGTTGACCGATAACCTGCCTATCCATACGAGTTACTAAAGCATTAATCACCTCATTCAGTTGTTGAAGTTGATTATTGGTCGTATGGGATGAAGCTACTAGCGGCTCCGTACTTTTGTTGAACTCCCAAGCAACTTGGCGTTGGTAAGATTCAACTCTACTTTCAAAACGTGACACCATGTTGCTGACACTCTCAGCCACCATTTGGTGGCTTGCTTGATGCCCCTCTTCAGGTTCAGACCCGGAGTCTTGCATGACGGGAGCGGGTTGGTTTTCTTCTTGATCGTCCCTTGGAAACTCGGCTTGTCCAGCCGAATTTTGAGACTGTGATCGAGTCTCAACGACCATTCACGAATATGACACTGGTCCCATCGGGCATGCCAAAATTGTTTGGCTCACAAAGTGGTCGAGGTCGTTAACCAATGGTTGGTCGACCTTAAACGCGGGCGTGCCAGAATCCTAATGTGGACTCAGAGATTTATTACCAAACTATTCCTATCGGGTCGGGTGACCGACCAAGATTGGTTCAGGCGAAAGTTGGAGAGTAGGAATGACCCTCTCCTTAAGGTTCTATATTGCCTAAGTTAGGACTTCAAATATATAAAGGTAGTGATTGAAAAGAAATTAAGAGAGAATAATCAATATACCTGAACTTGAAAACTCTTCTTCATTGAACAAGGAACTGATTACAATGATAAAGGAAGTACAAACAACAAATTCTGACTGAAAATGAAACACTAAAGATCTAAGTGTTGAGGATAAAATAAATATTAAGCTAAGGAATTTAAGGACTAAGCTGTGACTGATAAGGAAGCCAAATGATAAGCTATGAATGATAAAGAGTAAGGCTTTGAATGGTTGTGGACCTCTTGCTTGTGGGACTTGAAAGAGTATTTATAGAGAGTCTTGATCTGATGATGTCCCTTTCAACTCACCCTTCTAGACATTAATTGCTTGCAGGTTGAAAGTAGCTTCTCAACCACTTGCTGAGCTGCTACTTGAATTAGTTGGATCTACTCCCAATCACATGTGATGGAATCATATCTGGCATGACAATTCTAGTTAGAAACCATGGCCCTTTCAGACTTGCCCACTTTGACAATTACTACTTTCAGCTCTCTTTTATCTTTTGCCTGACTTTGACCAAGGAATCTTCTGATCTCTGACGCACTCTGATGGGTAGTTAAAAAACTTCCATTTGTGGTCTCGGAACGTTGAACTTTCATCTCGATCAGGTCGTAGTTTCCAACCTAAGCTCTCTCCAATCTTCCAGACCTGATTTGTTGGGCTTTTTGGTCTCGATCTCTACAAGCGGTTCTCGTGACCTTGGCCATTGATGGCAATATTTCCAAGACTAAATTCATCAAGAAGCTTACTTGTAGGCTAATTTCCTTGGTCGAGAGTCCTTTAAGCCTAAAGTGAAAAGAAAAGTGGTCGAAAGTCACTTTTAGGCATAGTGACTGAGAGATTCGGTCTTAGGTTGTGAATGATAATGAAGTGAAAGACTGAAAATTCGTCGAGAAGAAACTTGTCGAGAGAGATTCATCGAGAAGGAAAACTCGTCGAGAGAGGACTTCGTTGAGAGAGAAAACTCGTCGAGAAAGAAATTCGCCGACAAGGAACTTGTCGAGAGAGAAAACTCGTCGAGAGAGAATTTCGTCGAGAGAGAAAACTCGTCGAGAAAGAAATTCGTCGAGAGAGAAAACTCGTCGAGAAAGAATTTCGTCGACAAGGAATTCGTCGAGAGAGAATTCATCGAGAAAGAAAAACTCGTCGAGAGAGAAAACTCATCGAGAAAGAAATTCGTCGACAAGGAATTCGTCGAGAGAGAAAACTCGTCGAGAGAGAATTTCGTCGAGAGAGAAATCGTCGAGAAAGAAAACTCGTCGAGAGAGAAAACTCGTCGAGAAAGAAATTTGTCGAGAGAGAAATCTCGTCGAGAAAGAAATTCGTCGACAAAGAAAAACTCGTCGAGAGAGAAAACTCGTCAAGAAAGAAATTCGTCGACAAGGAACTTGTCGAGAGAGAAGTGGTTGAGAGAAAAATGACTGAAAGACTTTCAAGCCAAAAGTGACTGAAAGACTTTCAGCCTTAGGCTGAAAATGACAAAGGGAGAGATTGAAAATCATTTTAAAAAACAATGGTTGCTGAAAATCACTTATTGACCTAAGACCGGAAATAGTTAGGCCAAACATGACCTTTAGAGTAATATCGGTCATGGATTCGTTTTCAATCGCTGTGACCCGAAATATTTTCTTTCCGTGGTTTCTTAACCCGAACCTTCATGGACATGGTTTTTGAAAATTAGATCATGGATTAATTTTACAAACAATCATTCAAATCATAATCATGTGGCCTAAAGACTTGGGCATAATTTAGGCGTTAACAGATGGATCTCGGGTATAGATGAAAAACAAAATTTGTTATTTATATTGAAAGGTCAAATATAGAGTCATGAACAACCATCCAAAGTGATCGAATTAGTTAAAAATGATGTTTTTCATCTATAGATGATTCTACTCGTTTTTCTTACTTTCAGCATCATTTAACCAAATTTTATATGCCATCAGGATGGTATATGTGATCTTGAGGATGGTGGATGGTATATGTGATCTTGAGAATGGTACATGATTTTGAGGATGGTATATAGTTTGTATGTTATATCTGATTCAAAGCCATCAGTTACTATTTTAAATTGTTGTCATTATACTTTTACTTCCTGGTCTCCCAAAATTTTATATGCCAGATTACAACGCTTGTGCTTGTTTACTTTTTGGTGGGATGCGTCATATATGATGCAGGGGGGTCCGAGTCAGACGATGCCGAGCTGTCAGATTGCTCATTGATGGCGTTGGATTACCTGGAATGGGAGGATCAGCGCAAGGATGACAAGAAATCGTGATCTAGCCTAATTAGGGCGGTTTCCGTGCATGTGTCGGTTTTTTGGCCATTACTCGGGCTACAAGTGTCAGATTCGCGCCCGTGACCCCAATTCGGAAAGCTAATTTCGGCGCGCATGTCGTGGCCACCGAGCTACACTCGGTGCACCTCGTTTCGAGCCCTAAATATTCTATTTTCCTTTTCAAATCTCTAATTTTAGTTAAATTTTGCTATTTATGGTAATTTTCTATTTGTCGATTAGGAAATGATTCTGAACCCGATTTAGGCCAGATTTTTGGCAATCTTTTGATTTTATTCAGTATTTCGTTTTGGTAAGACTTTTAGGGTTTTGCTATTTTTGGCAAAATCCTATTATGGGTCGATTTTTAGCTATTTAAACCCGGCTTGTGGGTTGTTTTCATTCATTCCTGAATATTAAGAATTTTATTGAATTTCAGAGTGTTCTCTGAATTTTGGGTCGAATTTCTCCCATATTTTCCTTGCAAATTACCTATTGCACTAGCCTGCAGAATAATCTCTATTCTGTCCGGCGTCAATATATCCTCTTTTTCTATAATCCATGTGCATATATGAATAGAAGTACATTGAATTTTTCATTCCATGTTGCAGATTGATGATGATGATGATGATTTGGAGGATTTTTCAGGATTGTATATGGGATCTTGAGGATGGTACATCGAGTGAAGGATAATATGATGAAGAGTTGCCAAAAAAACATCTTTTTTTTTTTTAATGTTTTGTTATGAATTCCGAAGATTTTAGACATTTTTTTTTTCTTAATATTGAGATATAACTACACTCTATATTAGATCTTACAATGCATTTAATTCATTTTTCTGATTTGTTGTATTGTGGGGAGCTAATTGTTATGAAATTTGGTTTATGAATGCATGGATTGAATTGATTGTGAAGAGAGATTTATTTGATTTTTGTGGAAATTTATTTTTTGGTTATGAATGATTTAGCAGCACTTCTAAGTGCTGCCTTTTATTGTAGCACTTAGAATTGTTGTGATATCCTAGATATCCTAGCGACACTGGTTGTAACAGTAATTAAAATTGCTGCCTGTAAATGCTGTTAGGGAGTTATGGCAACATTTTTTTCACTTATAACATCACTTAAAATTGCTGCTGAAGACTAAAACTATTGTAGCGAATAACCTTCTATTTCTCTCACTTTGGTTTGTTGTTGAAAAGAGTTCCTCATTTGAGCATCAATCCTAGACATGAACAAGGTACTCTTGTTAAGGTTTGGCATGGGGGCAGACATCTTACTAAAATAGCCAATCTTGTTCATAATAGCTTCAATAGAAACAGAATCACCATGACAGAAAATCAGCAGGTCATCATCAAACATGATGTGATTCAACCTGATCCTCTTACATCTCCAATGATATTTAGAATTATCATCATTCTGAAGTTGATTTAGAAGGCCAGAAAGGATCTCCATAGCCATGACAAATAGGTATAGAGACATAGGATCACCTTGTCTTATACCTCTGCCAAGCTACCATTAATGTTGATGGAGAAGTTGGCAGTGCTGATGCAGGTCATAATTAGACCAATGAGTCTCTGAGGAATGTCAAACCCCTTTAAAACAGCTTATAAAAACTCCCAAGATAGAGTATCAAAAGCCCTTTTAAGGTTAATCTTTAGATCAAGCCTCTCAGGTTTGTTGTCTTTGTGGTAATGGAGCATCACTCTTCTTGGGCAAACATGATGTTATCTGAGATGCTTCTCCCTTTTATGAATGCAGATTGGTTGGGACTTATGCAATCATCAAGCATAGGCTTCAACCTGTTTGCTATTATCTTAGCGATACACCTATAGATGATGTTTCAAATAGAAATAGGTCTGAATTCTTCCACCTTAAAAGGGTTAGGTTTCTTTGGAATGAGGGCAATAGATGTGGCGCATTCACTTCTCTAAGCATTATTCCTGTATCAAAGAAATTTAAAATTGCATTAGTGATATCATTGCCTATTGTAAGCCAAACATGCTTGAAAAACAGTGTTCAACCCATCAGGACCAAGGCTCTTGTCCTCTTTCATGTCGAAAAAAGTGGACTTGATCTCATCTCTAGACACTGGCCTGCTCATCCAATTCTTGTGGCACTGCTTCATGGGATCTTGATAAACTGCTTCAGGTCAGGCGCCAGATTCTCAAGAGGTTGATAGAAGAATAGCTGGTTGAAATAAAGCACAATATTGGACTTAATAAGGCTACCATTCCTCTCAATTTGCCCATCGTCATCAGTCAAAGAGTAGATTCTGTTGGCAGCTTTCCTTTGGCTTACCATCCTATGGAAAAAGGAAGAGTTTTGATCCCCAAGCTTTAGCCATTGAACCCTAGACTGTTGTCTAAGGGTGCACTCCCCAGCCTTAGCAAGTTGAAAAAACCTCATTAAGCATTCATTGCCCTGCCTGATCAAATCCTTGTTCAGAGTGTCATTATCCACTCTAGCATGAATATTCATCAATTGTTTCCTAGTCTCATCAACCTTTTGGTGAAGGTTGTTAAAGTGCAAAGAGTTTAGCTTTTAGAAGACCCTCATTCACCAATTTTAACCTTTTCATAACAGAAAATTTTTATAAGGGTTGCATTTTGAAACTACGGTATTATTTATTTTATGTTTTAACTATATTTTTTGAATTATTTGAGAAATAAACTAATCGTAACAATAATAATATTATGATTTTGATATTATAGGTGTGTATTTGATATATTTTGTTAATATTTCTTAAATTAAGAACAATTTTCTTTTTAAATTTTCTCAATCCATCCTTCTCACGAGCGAATTAGTAGTTGAAAATATATCAAATAAATGGTATGATCTTTGTTGTGATAAAATAGTCTTTGTTGAAGGATGGTGACCAGAAAGTTCTTTCATGGCTTGTCTATGGAGGAGATTTCTTGGAGACATAAATCTCTAACTCTTTGGTTGAAGGATGGTCTCGGTTAGCGTTTGTCGAAGATCGAATTTTGTTGAATAGTTGAAGAGAGATAATGATATAAGAAGAAAGCACAAAGCATTTTCTTCTGAATTTTGAAGTAGGAATAAGAATAGGATTATTGAGAAGTTATATAATCTTGGTCTATTTAAAAATATAAGGGCTTGAGATTGAGAATATATTTTAAAAGAGAAATCTAGTTGGGCTAAAATTTAAAGATGGGACTCAATGTTTTTTTTTTTTTATATAGATGATGGGTCTGTATTTTATGTGGTGGGTTTAATATTCACATGACTAAAAAGAAACCATTCTACACAGAGTGTTTGAGTTTGACTTGTGTATGAATCGAACTTTAAAAATTCTGTTTGGACTATTTTTGTTTAAGACCGAGCTCGAACTACTTATGGATAGCTTAGTTCATTTATACGCCTAATCAACGCTGAATGATCCCCCCCGTTTAAGAGAACAAAGTACTGACTCTTATTATATGGCGTTGAAAAAATAAAATTAATATATGAACTCCTTATGGTCGAAGTCTAACATTGAGAAATCCAAGTCTAACCTCCTGACTTACCTTATCAGGATCCTAAGCTATATCAGGAATATTGGAACCCGCAAGGAGGTGAAACGGATTCAATATTAGGTTGGTAGATATTGTCTAACATGAAACATCTAAAACATTAAAGATAATACATATAGTCCATTTAAACACAAATATTAGGGTTTGCTTGGTATGCAACTATGAAAATAGTTTTCTTACCTTGAGTTGCAAAAACCAGAAAATAACTAAAATTTCTTACTTGGCAACTTGTTTTGTAAAACAGTTTTTGGAAATTCAAGTTCAATAATATCAATTTTTTTCATAAATAAGAAAACAAACGTGTTTTCACTAATATGGAACGTTTTATGTTCAAATGTTTAACTTATTATATATAATATTATTCAATATATAACATATTATATTAAATAATAAAATATCTTTAATTAATATAAAATAACTTTTAATACATAAAATTATATATATTAGTTCGAATTTATGAGACAAAAATATATAATTTATTATATAAAATACTATTATTAAATATTTAATGTATTATATATATAATAAAATATTATTTAATTCTAAATATTTTTAGTTAAATATAAAATTTATATATTATTTTGAATTTATGAGACAAATATACAATTTATTATATATAATTTTATTAATATATTACTTGATATTAATAATATATTATATTAAATAATAAAATATTTTTAATTAATATAAGATAAATTTTAATATATAAAATTTTATATATTACTTTAAATTTATTATAGAAAATTTGTAAAAAAATATTTTATTAAATGTGTGTTATTTGTTACTTGTTCTCAGTATTACAAGAATACTATAATATCATATAATTTGAGAATGTTTCATATTTTCTAACTTATTATATTATACTTTAGAATTATTTTATTTACATTATAAATGCAACCAAATATATTTTTGAATTTTTATATTTTGAAAACTGTTTTGTAATTTTACCAGCCAAGTGAAATTTTAAACTGAAAAAACTATTTTTTGTTCTTTGTTCTCGTTCTTAAAATATTGTTTCCCAGTTTGGATTGGCTTTTCAGAAGCCGTTTTTGGCTTCCTGGAGGGAAAAACTGTCTTGAACAGTGTTTGACAAAATTTTTAGAAGAACTTCTGGACCTTGGAAGAGCGTTTTAAAGAAGATAGGGGGTACCAGCTTCTCAAAACGGTTTCTGCTTCTCTTCTTCTTCTGTAGAAAGTCGGAAGTAAAAAGTATACCAAACGGGGCCTTAGTGTTTCAGTATTTATATTTAAAATTCAGTATATCGGTAAACTTAATTATACTATATTTTAATTCCAAACATGGTTATAATTAAATTTAAATTGTATTTTCATTCCAAGCATAGTTATAGATAAACTCTTCCTCTATAACCTATTTTAGTATACTATATAACCTAATTTAATTACCTCCTTCTATATTCAATCGTAATCCTATTCATTCTATAACTCTTACGTTCTGTTATATATTTAATCCTATTCATTCTAGAACTCTTACGTTCTGTTATATAAATATATATATATATATATAGATATATATTTAGTTCGCTAAAGTATATACACGTAAAAGTACAAAAAACAATTACATAGTATTATAATTATTTGTCTATGTGAAACTTTTTAGATGGATAGACTTCTGTTAGTAACTGATTTATCTATTGGTAAAAAAATAATTATGAAGTTCACGGACATTTCGTCAAACTTTTATCAATATCAACATTTATATATTTTAACTTTGATAAGCACAACAAATATTATAATTAATTAGTTATGTTAAAATTCCTAGACCATTGAACTTCTAAATTAACAATACTTTTGACGTATAAAAAACTGAACATGCATACGTATATTTATAATTGTGTGTTTATGCACATATTTCAGTCTGTCAAATTTTTTTTTTTTGTCTACCTGGTTCATCCCATAGTATATATAGCCTTTATAATTGTTTTTTTATTTTGTTTTGTTGTTGTTTTTGCGATGTTATATTTATTGTTCTTTATAACTATTCATGTCATCAATCATCAATTTGTAGGTTTATGTATTGATCTGGACATGGAGCGGGTTTGATGAAAGAGAGAATGGAGGGTATTTGATTGGTTTTCGTTAAATTTTTCTATCTTATTCAATTTTCTTTAAGAGGATACCAACTAGAGGTTAGTATATTCAATATATATCACCTTGTACTTTCCAAATTTTTTTATGTTATTCACTTTTAACCTTACTTTTTTATAATAAATCCCTCACAATTTATATATATAATTCCTGAAAGTATATTCTGTAACGTCTAGTATTTTCACATCCAAATTAGAACTTTAATTACCAATTAAGTGATTATGTGCTTAACATGTCTTACGTGTATTACTTATTAAATTAAATTCGTAAGTTGCATGTTGTATTTTCATTTTGTGAATAATAAAAAGCGTTGAAAATGATTTCGAGAATTTATTGACCTAGGGGCATATTGGTACTTTCACTAGTGTAAAGATAGTGGAAAGTTCTAAAAATTTGGCTAAGTGTTGGGAAGACACTTGAGTGACATTGTGGTAATTGAAATTGAAGATTTTGGTTAATTGATAAAAAGTATATAAATGACACTTGTAATTAGTTGTAAGTGGGTTAATCATCCTTGACTTTAGTGACACACTTTTGTGTTGCCATCCTCTCAACCCTTGGATCATACTTACTTGATTCCATCTTTAATCTAAATCATTGGATGCTAAGGCCTTGTTTGGCATTCATGTTAGCCTTATGTGTTATGGGATTAGTCTTCCATTTGCAAGACTCATTCTCACCCCTTGGATCTCTTCTCTTCTCTTCATTTCTAACTCAATCTTGACCCTTGGATTGTGAAGAGTTATGCGTGGAGAATTTCTACCATTTAAATTCTTTCATTTGCAAGACTAATTATTGGTCCTTGGATCTTTTCCTTTGAAATTACCTAGACGATAGTGAAAACAACCTGGGGGGGGGGGGGTAATAGGTTTTTTGTCGATTTTATGATCAATTAAAATTATTTAGCGGAAATTCAATTTTAATTAGTCACAAACCCTAATTCTCAATTCAATTTTCAAAAACAGATCAATCAATCAAATATGAATATAAGTGCAGAAATATAAATCATGTGAAGACATAGAGATTTTTACATGAAAAACTTTGAAAAAACTCCAAGTAAAAAACACGGATACACTCGGGTATCGATGCACTATGAATCACAGAATTTGTACAGACTCTATGAAAACAGAACTTATAACTACTGTAATTTGTTGTTCTTCACTCGATGTCTGAAAGTTTAGATTCACTCGTGCTTCACGAAGCTTTCGCTTCAATCTCCGTACTCGGACGACTCTGCTTCTCAATAGATCAAAACCCTATATTCTGGTGAATATAATGTATATATCACGCACTTTGATGTATATAAGTCGTGGACAAATCATAAAACCAACCCATAGACAAATCAGACATTGTAGCAAAATTTACCCAAAATCTTGCCACAGCTACGCTTGGGCTTACGCTTCAAGTGTAGGTCCAAGCGTACCTCCTAGTGTAAAAATGTGTTTTCTAGCCACTTTTTGAAATTGAAAGCGTAGGCATTTTTGTTAAAATCACTTTTCTTCGCAACTGCGCCAAAATGACCCTCTTCAACCTACGATATTTTTTGCTTGAAGTGACGGCTTCGGAAAATGTCATTTTCGCCCTCCGGGGATATTTTTCCTCAATATGCTCACTTTCGTGCTTCACTTGTATTCATCATTACTTCAACGTTTGATTCTGCCTTTGACGAAGCTTATCGATGTCATTGAAACCAAACCAACCTATTTAACACTCAACATGGTTATTGTTTAGAACATGCCATAAATAAACAATACACAAAAGTGTTCTTATAATATCCCCCTTGTCATTTCTGAGACAAAACCATGTTTTACAATATAGCTTCACAAATAATAACATAACATCTATACCAATGAACACACACCAACAAACATAGATATAACCTGTCACCTTGCTTTCATGACGAATTACCAAACTTGTAATCACAACACTGAACAAACCATTATACGCACATGTGGAAAACAAATATAAATCAACATAATGATCATTAGAAAATCATACCAACAATGCACACATAATGATCATCATTCTCTCCCTGAGAATAAACTCCCCCTTTCTAAATACTTCTCCCTCTTAATCAAGTAAACTTAATCAACCAATCTCTCCCCCTTACTTAATATTTCTCCCCCTTTTTGTCACTGAAATGTCAAGCAAAGAGAGTATATGCCATAGCAATAATGTAGAGAAATGTAAGGACGTACTCAAAGAAAAACACTAAGATACAGAACTCTTATTAGATCATATCCAAATTCTCAAGGTAACAGAAATCTCTACTATACATGATCCTACTACTAATGCATGAATGCAAAATGTCATGAATAAAAATAAAATAAAATATTTTTGTTTTTAGAAATCTGTGAGCAAGGCAGTAGAGACACAAAATCAATCATTAACACATCGTATTCTCATATTTAACTCAACCATTATATATATAGTATAGAAGAAAATCAGCACACATACCTTGTAAACTCAAGAATGCACAAGTCAAGTTTTACGAATATATATATATATATATGAAAATTCTCATGTGCAAGCACTAAGGTAAGATGAAAACAATATATACTAAAGTTGATAATCTCCCCACCAACCGTGATGATAATTCAATCCAAGATCCAAACTAGAAGGCAAAAATAAAAGACACTTTCTCTTTGTCACACAATTTCCTCCTTTTCATCTTTTCAAATTTTTCACCATATCCCTTTTTGTCTTTCTAAGCTCCAAACTTTCCAGCGAGGATTTTTAATCCCGACCAACTAGGCCCGAGCTTCTTCCATGGAATTTATGCTCATTAGTCTTCTCCCCCCTTTACGCGAACACTCAATGCGTAAGGTAAGAGGCCCGGTTACTTAGATTGAAGAACTACTTTTTGCATTTTTATATTTTAAACATCTCATTCTTTCCTTTTTTCAACATCACCACAACATTCATATACACGCAAAAAATATTTAATGCATAGACCAATCTAGCATAGCTCATGAACCTTCATACCACTTCGGGTTAAATAAAAAAATTAACAGATTCAGCAGACATTATAATCATTACCGAAGCAACTAACACCTAAGATTAAAGTTTTGTAACATAAAATAATCATGCCAAGTGATCATCCAAAAATCTTAGGTCAGGCTAAGACATCTACTTCACATATGCATAATGAGACAAGTAAATGTGAAAATAGAGTAAAATATGACACTTGTGTACTCTAGCCAAGCTCAACAGTCTCAAAAACTTTATTGTCATTTATTTCAAAATAAAATGCATGCATGAATAAATATAATACAAATGCATGATTACCTATCAATTCTAGGAAAATAATACAATATGTTCCTAGAATGATAGATAATAAGATATTTATTCTAAAGAAAGCATACCAGTAGATTTCCTAAGACTAACATGCTTTTGAAAATCTAATGGTTTTGTAAAGATATCTACTAACTGAGAATCTGTGGATATAAACTCTAGAGACACTATACCATCTTCAACAAGATCACGAATGAAATGATGTCGAATATCTATATGCTTTGTCCTAGAGTGTTGAACATGATTTTTAGAAATATTTTTTGCACTCGTGTTATCACAGAACACAGTCATTGTACCTTGAGAAAAATCATAATCCTGCAACATCTGACGCATCCACAAAACCTGAGTACAACAACTACCAACTGCTATATACTCAGCCCCAGCAGTGGAAAGAGAAACGCAATTTTGCTTATTGCTATGCCTATCAACTAAGCAATTTCCAACATAAAAACACCCTCCAGTAGTACTTTTTATATCATCAACATTACCAGCCCAATCAACATCAGAAAATAATGCGATATCAGTATTAGTACCTACTGGATACCACAGTCCGTAATTCACTCACCATTTGAAACCACCTCACTTAGGTTTCTACTAAGATCAAATGGCCATCACTACACAATCAACCAAGATCACAAACTATCACCCGCCTTCTCAAAGGTCTTAACTCACATTTAACTCCATAGTCCACTACCGACTCTACTTATCACAAGAAAGCCCTTAAACCAACTCATATCATGTAACACCCCATATTATTTTCCCAATTTTCTGGAATTATTTTTTGATTTAATTTCGGTTGTGACGTCATGGTTATTCTTGGTATCTCACGTGTAAATTTTTCGCGTTTATGTCTTGATACGACGGGATGACGCGACCATTGACTTGTTGACTACTTCGTGGATTGTCGTTGGCGATTATGAGAATTGACTGTGAGTTTAATATTTTGAACTGGTGAAACGTTGACGTGAGTTCTGGATTCGACATCACGACTTTGCGATTTCTCTTCGTTGACTTCGTGAACTTCTGTGGCTATTTTGTGACTTGACGTGACGGTAGTATTTCGAACTTAGTGAAACATTTAAGTCGGCTCTTATTATTGACTCAGTGGATTTGTTTTAATGCTTGACGTTTAATGCTTCGACTGGTTGACGATACAATTTGTATACCCGACGTTAAATATTTTGACTCAGTTGTTCGAGTCCGATAGTTAGTGTTTCGGGCTTGATGAAACATTGACGTGAGTATTTCTTATCGATTACGCGATTTCGTTGTGACGATTCACGGCTAATGCTTCGACTGGTTGATGACACGCTTAGTATGTCCGACATCTGAGGCTTTGACTCAGTCTTTCAAGTTAGGTATTTAGTGTTGTAAGGGTCCAACGTTCTTCTTTTCCCTTGTAATGGGATTAGTACCTGCTTTGTTTCTCGTGTTTCTATGTGCCCTATGTGTTGATGTGAATTTATGTGTCTTAGTTGTTTGACTTATGTGCTTATGTGTATTTGTATTATCTTGTTCGTTCTTCATGTTTTTACATACGTGATAAGTGTAATGCGATTTTGTTTAAACCTGTAGCGTTTAGTACTTCGACTTGAAGACACGTTTGGTTTCTTCGGCATTTATGGTTTTGATTCGATTGGGTTAGTGATGACTCCGATGATCGGGTAGTTAAGTCGTACCAGAAATGTTTATTTTGACTTGTATTATTTCTGGACTATCTGTAGAATTTTCGAGTTCGCAAGATATACATTGCGAGTAAATTCGTGATTTATTTTAGTTTATATCCGACTATATAGCCGAATTATTTATTCCGGACTTTATTAGTTATTCGGAGTACTGTAGGGTTTTCGGTGATTTAATTGGTGGATGATTTTCGTGCCTCAGAGTTTTTATTTGGGCTTATATTATTTATTTGGAGTCCGGTGAATTTTATGGGCTCACGTGGAATCATTTGAGTGTCCCCGGTATATTTTACGAGACTTATTGTATCTGTGTATTTAATTGTGATTATATATTCATGGGAATATGTATATATGCGGGTAATTAATAATTAAATAAATAAAATATGGAATTATTATTGCTTAGTAATGAAAATATGCAATAATAATTATTTATTTGTCATTAATCAAAATGGGCAATTATATATATGTATATACACGTGTATATGTATTATTGGTATATCCCGAAGCTTCTATTTCATCATTATCATTAGGAACCAGCATTCCTTTCCTTCACGACACACACGCAGGTAGAGTCTTCTCCCTTCTTCATCACAGACCTGCTCCTCTCTCGTAGTTATCATGGATCGGTTAGAGAGAGAGAGAAATCGGAGCTGGAGAGAGTGGCGGTCGCGTTGCTGTAGGCGTCAACGACGATTGGTCTTGGCGTGATGACTGGCGGTGTAGTCGTGAGCAGCAAGGTCGGCAATGGTGGTCGACGGCGGCATGACTGGTGGTCCGCTGGCTGAGAAGAAGCGATACCGAATCTTGTAGCGAGAGGGTTTGACGGTGGTTGAGGGTCGTCGATCTAGGGAGGTCTTCGTCGGAGAGAAGACTAATGGTGATGATGGCACTGGTGATGATGGCGTGGTGGTACTGGTTCGTGTTGTGGTGGCGCGAGAAGACCAGTGCTGGCCAGAACTGAGTTTGACCGGACTGAGTCGGGTTGACTCAGTTGCGATTCGGGCTCGGTTTGGGCTGATTTTCGGAGGATAGCTCGGCCTCGGTACCATACACGATATATCCGAATTTGGTGCGAAACCGTTGAGCGGTTCTCCGGGAATTTCAGATTTTCGGTATAATTTTAAGTTTTGATTTTTGTAGATCTGTTCAAATATATTTATGGATCGCTAATGGGTTTCAACTATATTGAATAGGATGGTAAGGCAGTCGTTTTGACATATTCGAAATATTTTTTGGACAACTTTGGGCGGCGAGCACTATTCACGGCCGGTACTGTTCACGGCGGGATTGGTTGTAAGCAATTAAATTAGGTGGGAATTTATATATATATATATTCTTATATATATGCATATCGGACACTCACTAATAGTGCGTAGAAAACGTTAATACAACCCCGTTGCAGTTTATGGGTAAATAAAAATGTTTAAATTAAATTCCTAGTGATAGACGGAAATCTATGAATTTTGTAAAATTTATAAAGTACCCATAGTTGGATTAGATAATTTTGCGGAAATAGAAATACTTTGGAGAAATTAAGTAGATTATTTCCCATGAGAAATTAAATAGATTTTATTTCTCGGAGAAGTTGAAATAATTATAAACCTATTTAAATTAAATCGATATAGGCGGTTTAGTACTACTCCCTTGAGCTCGGAATAGGTTTATAGAAAGTGTACGTGGAAGTAGATCCGATTAATAAGTTTTCCCCTGTTGTTTATATTTTATTGAAATTAAAAATATGTTAGGGGATCCACGAGCATGAGGGACGTCAGAAACTTAAACCTGACTTTAGTTGACTTTAGTTCCCTTGTTGTTGATTTTCTCATAAATTATAAAGAAATTAAATTGCGAATTTAATTGTCTAATTTTCCCCTGAGGCGGATTAATTTGAAAACAATTATTGAGAATTAAATTAAAAGCATGCTGGCATATAAAATCTATAAAGATTGGGTAATCGAGAACCCGATTATTTCTGTGATAAATGGAAATTGATTTATTGTGTAATTGAAATTGTGAAGCATGCTTTGTATGAGATTGCTTGTCTTTTATGCCGTGTTATTGAGCATATTAAATTCATATGGAGGCATTTTGCATTCATACAACACCATGGTATATATATTGATTCGGTGCACGTTGCATGCCCCAGTTATATCACGTGCATGTCTGGATCGTTTGGAATGTCGCAACAACTGGCCAGGGGGTGGTCTAGCACCCAGGGAGCTAGTAACTCTCAATTCTCTAGACATTTGGGGGTGAGGGCTTGGGCCTCACTTGACGGTTCCCGGGCGGACGTGGTATCCGCACTCTATTTGGCGATGCCCACCCTTCCTGTTGTGGGTTTGTTGCCCCAGCAGTGAACGGTTTGGGATTCCTTGATATTTGTTTCACCCTCTAGCGGTTAGGGTTGCATTGGAGTTGCATTGACATTCATATTGAGCATTTAGTTGACATGTGCTTATCTGTTATTATTGATTATTGATATTGAACATGTGATGTCTGAATTTTAATTAAAGATTTGTATTATTCTCTTGGGCGCTAGGGCGCGGTATTTGTGATGGATATTTTAACCGTGGTTAAATTATAATGAAAGTTAGGAATTTCCTAATGTAAAGGAAACCATGAAAACTTAAAGTTAAAAAGTGAAAAGTGACATTGGGGCGTAAGGATTCCCCGTATGTTAGGCTCTAGTTGAGCTGGGTAGCAGTATATTGTGATCTTGGCTACATAGGCCTTTGTGATTGGCGATTAGTATCATCACAGGATGATTGCTAGACCTCTCCGGTAGTCTGGAGTATTCCTGTTCCTTTAGCTTTTGAAATTTGGAGCTTATCACTCATTCTCTCACTTTGACAGTGTTTGAGTTATAGACGGTTCTTTGCCGTATTTATTCAAAATCTCTTTCCGTAAGTACTCTTGTGAAGTTAGTGATTTCAGGGCATGGTTTGTCCTGTTCTTGAAACCTCAGTTATGGTTTGGATCTTTGGAGTCAAATATTCAAAGTTTTGAAAACTTAAAACTTGGGGATTTTTATAAGAAAAAATGTGTTCTTCATTTACCTCGAGACTTGTTAACTATTTTTGGAAAGACAGAAGTTTAAATACCTGTTTTATAAAATATGTTTTGAATTCTCAGTACCGGGAGTATCAGTACAAATCTGTTTTTGAAAGAAATTTCTGAAAAATTCTATTTGAATTTTTTTCATAGAAATCGGTGGGTTAGGGCACGGGTTGTCCCTGTTCTAGAAATCTCGATGTTATTTCCGAGATCTTGGCATCGTTAGAAGTCGATAAATCCAGGTTTCTCCTAGCTGGTTGTGTGGGATTCCTTCCTGTGCCCGGTTTTGTTTGGGCATTCTTTCAGGATTATTTTTATAAATTTAAAAATAAATGTTAAAGGTCTTAGTACCAGATTTGAAAGAAGTTTAAAAGTGATTTTAAAATGGTTGTCAGTTTGAACTCTAGTAGTTCTTCCTTCTCGTATAGTTATCCCTTGGGTTTGAGCCCAGACTTGTGATGTAGAGTTAACGCACACATAATGCGGTTCCTGTTGTTTCAGTTGGGTTCGGAGACGTTGGAACCAAATAAGATTTGACCGGGTCCTAACTTTTTCTTAAAAACCGATTGAATCCTTCGGGGTTCAACGTTTTTCTTTAAAAACCTGAGGACCATGGCATCTGTTCGGGACTAATTGACTCCAATAACCCTTTCTAGGGCCTAGATGAGCAGTGTGAGTTAGAGATAGTTCGATTGGTTACCGAATGTAGTGTGGGGATAGTATCTTCCCTTTTTATGTCTCTTCGAGTGAACGGGTTGGTTCATTGGTTATTGTAAATAGAGGAAAGGAATTGAAGATAGAAATGTGAGAGTGACTTCCTCTCTAGAAATTAATTGATAGCGATGATCGAGTTGTGGGCATGGTTATGATGATTCCCTTTCGGTAGTCCTTGTGAGTGATCTATTTACCTCCTAGGAACCTTGAGCAGCGTGCTAGGTGCACGGTATGATAGATAGTTAGTACTTGTTGTATCTTTAGATGAGAGTGGAGTTCAGATTGGTTGTTTATAGGCCTAGGTGACAGGCTTAGTTATTTACCGGACGTTATATATATACGTATACATGTATTGTTTACATTCTTGTGGATCTATGATGCTTATGATATCCATAGTGGATTTGAGATTATTTTGGGGTCTCTATTTGGCGTGGGTGCCACATGAGACAACTGACCGATCTAGGATAGATGCATGCACACGGGATGGTTAACGTTTTCTAGACGGCTATGAGTGTAATGTTTTGATATTATGGTGAGCCCCCGAGGTTGTGCTCACCCCCACACAGGTTGCAGGTTTGCAGGTGGACGCAGCACGGCTTATGCTCGGCAGCGACGATACGGGTGATTTGGGACGGTAGTTTTATTCCTCTTTCCGTAGTCATACTCGTATATTCTTTCATTCTCTTGGGAGCTAGGTTGTTGGCAGATCCCCTTTTGTTGTATCTTCATTCTGTGTATTTATTATTTTCGGGGTGCCTTTGTATCATTTCGGCACTACCCCTGAGTTTTATGTATTCTTATTTGAGCTTGGTGGCTCAGTCGGTAATTGTTGATTTGGGGTGCCTTTATACCTTTTCGGCATCGCCATGTAGTTTTCTTTATATTTTCATTTGAGCATTTGGGGCTCTATTGATTTTAGAAGGGTTTTGGAGAGGTATTGGTGTTCTTTTCCACTACCTCGGCCCTAGTAGGTTTCTTGAATGTTGGGTTACGTGCCATTGCTTTTATTCTTGTTATTATGGGCAGGTTGTTCTGTTGTGTTGAATTTGGGTTGTCCGGATGTTCCAATTACAAACAGAACTCTGCCGGATTTTTGTTAGAATTCTTTACTGAGTTTCTATCACTCAGGTGACATGGGATACCTTGTATTCATTCTTATTCCAGGTATTTTCTTGTTATCGTTGATTCGGTTGGTCGTTTTCTATGACGTCATACCTCGGGGTTCGCTGATTCTCCTGATTGGAGTCTCAGGAATAACAGGGCGTGAAATATCACCCCCCTAAGGTATATGAGCACATATCAACTATAAGCATTTATCTCACATTATACTTTAAAACAAGGCATGCAAATCATATTTTCACAAGCTTCAATTTCACTTAAGCATTTTAATAACATATGAATTATATATCTCAAAATCCACATTAAATATGATTCTCAACCAGATAGAGTAATATCATGATCCATATATAAACATAAATCACATAATAGCAACTAAAATGTATTGTGACTCACACATCTCATGATATACCCTATGCACCCAACACAGGTTAATGAATACGTACTCTGTCTAGTTACTTTTGAGGATACAAGCTCATCAAGTAATGTGGAGTACCGCACTGATTCTTCCCAAGTGTTTTTGACACTTCACATTTTAAACAAGGAAAATGGTTGCACGAGATCCCAGCTTGCGACTCCATGCCCCATGACCTCCAAAGTCAAGAATATGAGCATCTCTTACCACTCCCAATCCCTTATCACATTTCCGGACTTACTAGTTCGGTAGGTGTGAAACACCTCCTGACCAGTTGTTGCGACGATTCAAAACACTACAACCCACACATGATTACACAACCTGCATATACGAATACCATGATTTGACAATACACGATGTACTCGATATGCATCTAGGTTCTCAATAACAATCATGTCCATACACAAGGGTTAATTCACATAAACACGCTCAAACCCTAATTTCACAATTCCAAGGATACACTTAACAATTTCATTTAAGTTTAGAAACCCTAGAATCAAACTCATACCCACACAATCACAAGATGAGCTAGTTAAGAATTTTCCCCCTACCTCATGAAAAGTAAAGCACAACCACTAAGCAAGGCCAAAGAAACCCTAGCTCTTCCCTAACACCGAAATCAAATAAGCATTCCTATGGAAAGATTCACCATAGCCTCCTAACCATGAATCAAACTCCAATACAAAAGGAGAACAAGAATCATAAAATGGTTTAACAAGAACTCCAAAACTAGGGTTTGAATAAAAAACACACAAGAAGGAAATAGCACTTACCAATCCTTGGCTTAAACCAAAAAGAAGAACACCATGAATAACTTCCATATTGATGGCCACATCAAACTCCCAACTTAGGGTAATGAAATTAACCCATAAGTGGAGAAGAAACAAGAGGGAAAAGAGAGAGCAAGATTTTGTGATATAATGAAAGTCTTACAAAGTGATCCTACCCTAAGAGTTGTAGAGATTCTCCACTCACAACTCTCACCATCCAAGGGTCTAAAACAAATATGGGGAAAAAGAAATGGATCCAAGGGCTAGAAACAAGTCTTGCAGTGAAAGACTTAAACCAAAATACACCACCCTTATACCCTTGTCAAACAAGGTCTTAACATCCAAGGGTTAAGAATAAGACAATGAAAATGAATAAAGGATCCAAGGGTTGACATGAAGTCTTACAAAGTGAAAGACTAAGAATAATGCATTCTTGCATTTAAGGGCCATCCAAATAAGGCCCTATGGTTCAAGGGTTGAGAACAAATATGGGAGAAGAAGATTAATAACTATAAGTGATACACCACTTGAAAATAGGAAATGACCAATTTATTCTCAACTTAGGATTAATTATAAGAGTGTCATCATGCCTATTAATTACCCTTTCACCACTTATCATCCTCTCTATTTACCACTATGCCACTCATACCCAACACTTAGCCAAATTTATACACTTTCCACTATGTGTTCTAAATATGAAAATACCAATTTACCCTTCGGTCATTTCTTTCCTGAAATCATTTTTAACTATTCTCATTATTTACAAAATGAAAATACAACAAGTAATGCACGTATTTACACCTATCAAGAAACACCCGTGAAATATGCTAAGCACTGTAAGCATAAAAATCTCATAAGTGCTACACCGAAACGTCTACAATGAACTAGGATAACACGTTCGGGAATGCAACACGATTGCCGAAGCTCCAACGAGAAAACTTTCACGACCCATGTAGTCGCCAACGAACAATAATTCATGAAGCTGGAAACGAAAGTACACGAAGTCATCCCGCTAAGTCCAAAACATAAACGCAAAATTTTTTCACGTAGTAAGATTACACAAGACATCATGAATAAGTGATGTCATAAAATGTTAACATTTGGAAAAGAATTCCAGAAAGGAGAAAGGAAACGCAGGGCGTTATAGTGTTGGCCATTTTGGATTAGCTACTATTTGACTTAATAACTCTTCTTCTTCTTCTCTCAGACTTTTGGTAATTGAGTCCAAGTGAGTATCTATTAATTGTCTAGTAGCTTGAAAGTTACATGAAATAGCTTCACAGTCACGTAAAGTAGCTGTAAAGGTACGTGAGACAGCTCTAAACTTTCTCATCTCAGCTGATAATTCATCATAGAAACTAATCAATTGGGGAGGTGGATTTGGATTTGGATTAAATCCTCCATATTGAGGCTGATTAGAATTATAAGGATAAAATTCTTGATTATAGGATTGAAAGATTGGTTGTTGGTCTAAATATTATGGATCTTGATTAAAGCTTTGATATTGATTTTTCATATTTGGTTGGTGATATGGGAAATTGGGACGATTTATCCAATCCAAATTATATGTATTGTAATATGGAATATTGGCCGGATTGGAAAAGTTGTTAAACATTTTTTTAATTTTATAATAAATAATAAATAAAACTGAAAAAACAAATAAAAAAATAAAATTAAGAAAGAAAATTAAAGTAGATATTGTGCAATAATTTAAAATACACTAAAACCTAATTACTAAAACTAACCTAAAAATAAAGTTTTTCTATAAATTCCGAAATGATTACACTAGAATAGTAATTAATAAATAATATTATTTCTAAAATATCATCCAAATCGGAGCTTATCTTGACCACCAATAAAAATTACCAAATCTTTAGCAACCTTCTTAACAGTTATAAAAATGTGTATTTGACGCCTTAAATGATGCGTTTTATCCCAAAATCATCTGGGCTTACTGTTTATAGTAAGTTTTGTTTATTGGCCCATTTCCACTCGAAAAGTTGTTATTTCTTGCTAAAATCGGACTTTCTGCCAATTTACATGAAAACTGTAGTATCGGACTGTCTCCATGCGATCTTTTGCTTATTCAACCATTTTCTTCAGTTCCTTGGCGGTCTCGGCTCTCGAATGATCTTTATTCGACATTCCAGTTAATTAACCGAAAATAACTCACTTTTTCTATATCGAGCTTGAAACACACTTAACAAGACAAACTGTATAAAAACACCAAAGTAATAGAATAATTAGACTAACAATGTCAAGTTAGAGGCCTAGAATACATAATATTCAACAACTAACAGGAAGTCAATTTAACCCGACCTGGCCGGATTCCGACCCGCTCCGACCCTAATGGGGCGGATTTGGTAAGCTTCTAAATGGGTTTAGGGCAAGTTTGGTATTAAAAATCAAAACCCGAAGCAGGTTCAGGTTTTGTGTAAAACCTGACCCATTTAAATTATAATTTAATATTTTATTATTTATTTTCATTTTTAATATCTATTTTTAATTTAAACTAATAAAAAACATGTGATTACAAAATCTATGTGGCAAAGTAAGACATAAATATATATATATAGTCTTACTTTTTTATAATAAATTCTTTTAAGTTTTCAAACAAATTATTCTAAAAACATCTCATAAAAGTAAATGTCCCCCAAAAAATATTATACTAATATATTTTATTAATAATAAAAAAAGCAACAAAATAATTTAACTAATGAACTTCAATTAATGATAATGAATTCTAATTTTTTTTTTAACCTTTTCCAAGAGAAAAAAAACTTATTTAGACATAGTCCATCAATTAACAATTTTAATTGTGTTATCAAATGAACACAATATATAATACAAATTTAAGAGTTACATGCATATATATATATATATGGATGAAGAATAAAAATATAATAAATTTATGAAGTAAGATTTTGAGTTTATTAACAAAAATAAGTTGTTCTCATAATCAAACTTTTTTTGCCACTATATAAAAGTTGCATAGTGACGAAATAAAGCCATTTTTTTATGAACAATCTACATCCTTATATTCTTCCACCGAAATAATAATTATTTGTGTGATTTAGTCTCTTTTGTATGAGATCCTTCAAGTTCATTGCCGGGTCATTTATGTGTGAGATGTTCTTTCATTAAAAATTAAAAATTTAGTCCAAAATAATTGTAACCGATGGAACCCGTTTATTTCGACGGAGTGATAATGGTATTACCGATTAAAATTCATCGCGGGTTTGGAATGGTAATGGTATTAGTAATTTTCTAACGAAATGATAATGGATTTAGCAAAACTCGTCCCAAACTCGACCCGTTGTCATCCCCACCCTCAGTGAGGTGAAACATATCCAATATTAGGTGTTTAGATATTGTCTAACATGATACACCTAAAACACTAAAGATAACATATATAGTCACTTTAAACACAAACGGTTTCACATCCACATACATATAAATACCTAAGTACACATACATATAAATACCTAAATACACATACATATGCATATTTATATTTATACTATTATATATATATATATTATATAATCCAAATATATGATGCTCAAACATTCAAATTCGGATTTAAAATCAATTACGGTTGAATTCCAATGCCTATCCAACTAATATTTTTGGAATCGCCCTACTTTCTCGACACAACATATATTTATTAAATAATATTATATATTTAAAAAAAATTATAAATATTTTTCCGGTTTCACCAAATAATAATTGAATCAATGTTCTTCATATATTAAAAGATAAATTTCAACATGTGATGAAAATAATAAAAATATAAAATATAAATTCATTCAAAATTGACCACATATACAAGGCCAGCTCGAGCCTTAGGCAAATTAGGCGGGGCCAAAGCCCCAATCAAATAGGGTTGTTCATAACCGATTTCGGTTTCGGCCGGAATGGTGGTCGTGGCAAAGGCAACCATTTGCAAGCTCCATCAACCAAGGTTGCTTCACCACCACAAGTTGTGGTGGCGCGTGAAGTGAGTCTTTCAACACCAGCACGGGATGCAAGATCACATGATGCATGTTCACATGATAAAGTTGGTACACCTATCGATGCAAGTTCTAAGCAACCTGACACAAACTCACTTTCTTTGAAAGTTAGTGAGGGTGAGGAAGCTTTTCCAAGTTGTCCTACTCTACCAGCTTCTCTGAGCCTTTCTAGGGTTGCTTCTGCAGCAAGATTCCAGGAAAAGGAGTTGACCCAGCAAGCCTTAGACAACTCTTCTCATCAGATGTCTACTGAGACCTACGCGCTGGCAAGAATTGCTGTAAAAAATGGATAGGCCTCTGGTGTGAAGTCTTAGGCCTCTATTTTAAGGACTGAGAAAAGGATGGGAAGGATGAGTCTCTCTTATCACCCACCAAAGGAAGGTGCTACGAGGGTCTCTCCTCCTAGGGAGATAGCTTTATCTGGTAGAAAAGAGTGGGAATGTTGCTTGGTGGGCTATTTCATTTATAGAAGGTTACCATTTCTAGTTATTGAAAGCATAACCAAGAAATTGTGGTCTTGAAATAGTCTTCAAGGGGTTTACGGCACAGAGAAAGGATTCTCTGTGTTTTTAAATTTGAAAATAATTAGGAAAGGGATGCCATCATTGAGGGAGGTCCTTGGCACTTAGCCAATCACTTAATGGTACTCCAAAAGTGGAGGAGAGGCATAAGCATGGTAAAAGAAGGTATCATTTCAGTTCCTATTTGGATTAAACTATCGAATGTTCCATCGGAGTACTGGAATCAAGAGGGTCTGAGTCACATTGCAAGCATGATAGGACACCCACTATATGCTGACTCTCTAACTGAAGAAAAGAAGAGGCTAATCTTTGCTCGTATCTGTGTTGAAATTGATGTAAAATCCAATCTTCTAAAAGACTTCCAGCTTGAACTCCTTGATGGGAAGCTTGTTACCATCTATGTGGAGTACCAATGGATTCCACAGAATTGTTCTCAGTGCAAAGTCTTTGGACATAGTGATAAGATGTGCCCAGCTCAGATCTCTTCCTCTCAAGCACAAGCTAAGACAAATCCAAAATAGAGGACCCAGTAGCAATGGGTACAAGTGAATAGAAAAGGGAAAACTACTAGTGGAACTGATGAGCCTATCCAAACTGATGATGTTGGTGTCCAGAAGGGTGTTGTTGATACTACAGAGGCTCCTACCCATAGCCATCTAGAAGTGAATGAGGTAGTTGATTAATAGGATTATGTAGAGGTGATTGAAGCTTATCAATGAATGGATGAGGTTATTTCTCCAAATAAGTATAGTTGTTTGTTGACTTTGGATGGAAGTATAAAGGGAAATAAGAACACTGAGACTGAAAGTCTGATTCATAATGAGATTTCTACTACTCCAAAGAGCACGAACTAGAGCTTAACTACTGGCTCTGGAGGGCAACTGACAAAGGTGGTGAAGAACATGGAGCTCAGTGTCAGATTACCTATGCATAGAAATACCTCAAAGCTCAGTGTCAGGAGCCTATTTCAAAAAGCATAAGAGGTAAGAAGGGTCAAGCTGGGCTTGGAGGTAAGGTTCCAAACACAGCTTCTCAATGATTTGTGCTTGGAATGTTAGAGGGCTAAATGGCCCTATCAAACAGATGGAATGTAAACTTCTTATTTGTTCCTTGAATTTGTCTATGATTGCTTTTATTGAAACTAAAGTCCAAAAATCTAATATGGTTATAGTTCTTAATTCCATTTGCCCTGGATGGGAGTGGTTAGATAACTATGATTTTGTTGAGCTTGGTAGAGTTTGGGTATGTTAGAACCCTTTGAAATGGAAGGTGTCTCTTTTTTATAGAAGTGCTCAAGTTATCCACTACAATATTGTTGATAAGGAGAAATATCTAAGCTCTATTGCTAGTTTTGTCTATGGTGATAATAATCCATATATTAGGAGGGAACGTTGGAATGATCTTAAACATAAGGCTTTTGTTTGGGCTGATAAACCTTGGATTTTGATGGGAGACTTTAATGCCATTAGATTTAGAAATGAAAGATTTGGGGGAACTGTCAAATGAACAAGTTTGATGCAGGAATGTAGAGTTGCTCTTGATTTTGCTGGTATACATGAGTTGTAATACTCAGGCATCAGATTCTCCTGGAACAATGGGCATATTTTCAATAAGATTGATAGGTGTATAGCTAATAATAAATGGCTTGGGGATTACCCTTCTTATGAGGTTCCTTTTGGTGCTTAAGGAATATCTGACCATGCTTACATCTTTCTTATGCCCTCTAACATCACTGTGAGGTTGAGAAAACCTTTCAAGTTTAATAATTTTCCTACTTCTCACTTTGATTTCATCCCCTTGGTTCATAATGCTTGGAATAATTATGTGAGAAGGACTAGAATGCTTTCAGTTATGCAAAGGCTAAAGCTTATCAAGGAAGACTTAAAGAAATTGAATAAAGAGAACTTCCACAAGTTATCTTCCCAAATGGAGGTGTTTAGAAGGAGAGTTCTGAATATTCAAATCCTTGTTGATGCTAACCCTGGTAATAAGGAGCTTATAAGTTTGGGAAATGAATGTTTGAGGAAGTTCTATGAGAAGGCCAAAGATGAGGAAAGCTTGTTGAAGCAACAATTCAGAATCCAATGGCTAAAGCTTGGTGATAACAATAACTTTTACTTTCACAAGTTAGCCAATCAAAGAAGATCTTTTAACATAATCAATTCTATATCTGATAATGATGGCAATGTGCTGAGAGATCATAAGGAAATAAAAAACCTTCTTGTGAATTGTTTTAGTATGTTGTTCACTAGAACTGATACTTATGAGTCTGTCCATAATTTGAAATATCTTTTAAAATGTCCTTTCAATGATGAGCAGAAGGCTTGGATGAGCAGACATGTTACCACTATTGAAGTCAAGGAAGCCTTTTTTCAAATAAAGGGGGACAAGAGCCCAGGCCCAGATGGCCTAAACTCAGTCTTTTTCAAAACTGCTTGGCATATGGTGGGTAATGATATCACAAATGCTGTGTTAAAATTTTTGAAACAGGAAAGATGTTTACTTAAGTGAATGCCACTTCAATCACTCTAACTCCTAAAGTGGAGAATCCAACTGTTGTGGGAGACTACAGACCTATATCTGTATGCAATGTCATATACAAAGTGATTGCCAAGATCCTTGCTTGTAGATTAAAGCCAGCTCTTGATGATTGTATCAGCCCCAACCAAGCTGTATTCATTCCTGGGAGATCCATCACAGACAACATATTCCTTGCTCAGGAGGTCATGCTTCACTACCACAAGGATAACAAGCCTAGCAGAACTGCGATGAAGATTGATTTATCTAAGGCCTGTGACACCTTTTCATGGGAATTCCTTGAAAATGTGCTCATTGCTTTTGAGATGCATGCCAAGCTGATCCAACTAATCATGGTTTTTCTTAAATCAGTCAGATTCTCCATAAATATTAATGGCCAAGTTGAGGGGTATTTTGGTAGTAGCAGAGGTTTAAGACAAGGAGACCCTATGTCTCCTTATCTTTTGTGATAGCTATGGAGGTACTCTCAGGCCTGCTTAACCAATTGCATAGGGATGAGGAGTTCAAATACCATTGGAGATGCCACAAGCTGAAGCTCAATCATCTTGTCTTTGCTGATGATTTGTTGGTCTTTTGTAATGGGGATCCCATAATTGTTAAAGTTGTCATGAAAAAGCTTGATCTCTTTAGCAAAGCCTCAGGTCTTTGTCCAAATCCTTCCAAAAGTTTTGTTTTTATGCCAGGTGTTGATGAAATTAATAAGCACTCAATTCAAGCCTCTACAAATTTCAATGAAGGAGTGTTGCCTATAAGATATCTAGGTGTGCCTCTAATTTCCACAAGACTTAAAGATGAAGATTGCTAGGATCTTGTCAACAGAATCACTAAAAGAATTCAGTCTTGGAGCTGTTGGCTTTTATCTTTTCAAGGAGATTACAACTCATTAATGTTGTGTTGTTCTCCATCCAAGTATTCTGGGCTTCTTGTTTTATTCTGCCTAAGGCCACCATGAAGATGATCTCTAGCATCCTAAGAAGATTCCTATGGAAAGGTCCTGATTTAAAGCTTGGAGGAGGGAAATTAGCTTGGAAAGAGGTGTGCTTGCCTAAAGAGGAAGGGGGTCTAGGAATTAAGGATCTTGTATCATGGAACCAAGCTGTTGTGGCTAAACACAACAGGAAAATTCTATAACCTTGCCAATCTTCTTTGTGGGTTAATTGGGCAAAATCCACCATTATTAAAAATCAAAGTTTCTGGCTCCTCAAGAGTTCTCATAATAGATCATGGTCTTGGAGAAAAATTCTTGGTTTGAGAGATAAGACTAAGAGTTTATTTAGATACAAAGAGGGAAATGGTTCTAAAGTCTCACTCTAGTTTAATGCTTGGTTATTTGAACAGCCTATTGTGGAGTTGTTTGGCATAGATGTGATCAACCTTGCTGGCTTGCCTAGCTAAGGGTGCTAAAGTTGCTTATATTATTCTTAACGACTCTTGGAGCTAGCCTAATACTAACTCTCTAGAGCTTATATACCTAAATTAAGCTACCATGAATTTCCCTCATCCTAACTTTAGCATTGCTTCAGCTTGGGACTACTTTAGATTCAAGAAGCCTACCATCCCTTGGTTGTCTAGAGTTTGGTTTAGTGGTACTGTACCTAGGGATACCTTTGTTTTCTGGACTGCTCTCCACAATAGAATTCTCACTCAAGACATGATGGTGTTCATTGGATTATCTTTCAACAACTGTTGTGTTTTCTGTTCAGGTACTGAAACAAGGAATCATCTATTTTTTGAATGCCAAGTCACTTCTAAAGGATGGTCCTTTATTAGATAGAGAGGCTTACACTGCACCTTCACTTATTGGGATGACCTTGTCCAGTGGTGCTCTTCTATTAAATGGAAATATCTTCATGTTCTAATCAGTAAATGGAACTTGGTTGCCTCTATTTACATTTATTGGTGTGAAAGAAGAAGAAGACTGTACAGGGGAGAGGCTAGGACTGAGTTGCAGCTAGTCAATGAAATCATGGAAATAGTGTTTAGAGCTTTCTCCCTCAGCAGGATCAAGAACAATCTAGTGAATGCTGAGCTAGCTAGGATTTGGCAAATTCCAACCTCCATTTTCTGTTGATGGTCTTAGTCTGGTTTCTGTTTCTCTGTCGTAATAGTGTTTTGTTTGTTCAATTCAGTTGGAGCTCTTGCTTGAGGCCTGATGGCTTTCTTTGGATCAGCCTTAGGTTTTTGCTCTTGAGTGAGGAGGGTGGTAAGTCTTAGTTTTTGCTTGTTTGGTGGGCTTGGGGCATCCCAGATGACTTGTATTAGGAATTTTTCTCTTGGTGTTTAGGCATTTGCCTTCCTTTATACGATGCTGAATTTTCAATATATATATATATGTTAGTAATATAACAGTGCTTATATATTGATTGAGAATTGAAAGTAAGGGAAACATTCATTTTGTTTATTTATTGCTTAACTTCCTTCTCAATTTTTCATTTACTTTAACCAAATTATAGTAAATTTCCTTTCAAAAAAAAAAAAATATTTGAATAAACTTTTTTATGTCTTAGAAAGAGCTGAATTTTCTTATAATTTTTTTTATCTATAATGTTGGCCTTGAAATTTATTCTTGGACAATAAATCCTATTTTGATATTAACAAAACATTTAAAGCGTGTTTGATACTAATGAATTATCGAGTTCATGTTTTCAGTAAAAGACAGGTGAATGACTCGGATAACAAGCTCGGAAAGATAGCTTGCATAAAAGTGAAAAGCCAAGAAAGAAATTGAAGCGTGAAAATAGAAAATCAAATATTCAACGGCTAAAGGCGAAAGTCGAAGACTCAAGACTCAGGGTAGATAGGTCGGGGTGTGATCATTGTAACAAGGTAATTTTATGTGTCGATATTATCGTATAAGCTCAAGTATAAAATGAACCGAACTCAAATGGAAAGAAAAATGATTTACCGAACTCAAACAGAAAGAAAAATGATTCAAACAAGTATTTTTCAAGTCATAGTCGACTAGAAGAATCCTTTGTATTCTTTAGTAGTCGACTAAAACAATCAGGAGCAACAAGTTTTTCATCCACTTTGATGTAGTCGACTAACGACTGAAGTAATCAACTAAACCACTCATCTAGTAAACTAAAGCATTAACTAGTTGACTAAGAGCTCATCTAGTCGACTAAGAGGGACAAAGTAGTTGAATAAAGCTAGCATGTAGTCAACTAAGAGCTCCATGTTTTCTGCAGTTTCGACAGAAACATTTTCCATGTTTTAAGCATCATGTCTAATGGATTTCAAACGGCTCTTGACTTATCATTACATTATTCATTCTTCAAAATCCTAAAGGCTCCATATATAAAGAATGAGATGTATCATTTGTAAGTAAGAGATTACAAGAAGAAAGAGAAAGAAAAGCTTTCATCTTTTACAGAAATTTTTCTGCAAAAAGCTATTGAAACCAAGCAAGCAAAATTTGATTTTCTGCAAGAATCTTTGAAAATCAAAAACTCTAGTATCTATTCTTATTCTCCAAATATTATTCATTGACATATCCATTGAGAATACATATCTAGAGCAATTGAGAAATCACCAAAAACACTTGAGCTTATATTGATTTATCTTCCATAAAAACCTTTAAGTTTTTAAGTGTTTTTATTCTTGAGTGATTCAATTGATTACATACGAATTTGTGATCTTGGACAAGTTAAGTCCAACAATTTTTCAAGAGAGGGTTGTTCTCTTGATTGAGAGACAAGCTCGAGAGGCTTGTGTTGTAAAGGTTTGCCATTCCACCTGTTAAGGAAAGGCCATAGTGAAAGGATCGGGAAAAGTCTCAAGAAGGGGTTCTTGAGCCGAGGAGTAGGAGTTACCGAACCTCAAAAAAATTACGGTGTTAATTTCTCTATCTCTTTCTCCTTATTTCATTAATTCGCATGCTATATTTACTTGAATATCTTGTATGCTAATTAGTCTTGTGATAAGTTGTTAGATAAATTGAATTGAATCATTCACTTGACTATTGAAGAAATTTATTATTAGTTATAGCTTGTTCCAATTTTGAAAAGAGTTAGAAATATTTTTGAACACCCTATTCACCCCCCTCTAGGGTGAATTAGTGACTAACAATTGGTATCAGAGCCTAATCTCTATTAATTTTAGACTTAACCATCTTAGAGAACAATCATGGCCTCATATTTAGTCATTCACGTTGAAGGACAATATAATAATAGAGCCCCATGGTTTGATGGATCAAACTATAGTTATTGGAATACTAGAATGATAGATTTTCTTCAAGCTATTGACTGTTAAATATGGCAAGTAGTCCTTGAAGGACCATTTGTATTAACCAAAGTCGTTAATGGAAAAACCGTTCCCAAATTACCAAATGAGTGGGATAACAATGACCGTAAGCTCATGTCATACAATGCTAAAGCCAAAGTTAATTTAAATTGTGCATTGAGTCCAAATGAATTTAATCGTGTATCTACTTGTTCAACGGCTAAAGAAATGTGGGATAAGCTTGAGGTGACTTATGAAGGTACCTCTCAAGTACATGTATCCAAAATTGACATACTCATGCATGAATATGAATTGTTTGCTATGAAAGATGATGAAAATGTAAATTCTATGATGTCTCATTTTACAAATATTTTGAATGGACTAAAGCATCTTGGTAGAATTGTTCATAGATCCGATGCGTCACGCAAAGTGCTTAGAAGTCTTCTGGCCAAATGGGATGCAAAAGTAACGACAATTAAAGAAGCTCATGACCTCAACACCATTAGTCTCGATGAGATTTTCGGCTCTCTACTCACTTGGGAAATCACGTTGAAATTTCATGAAGACGACACCAAGCCAAGAAAGGGGATAGCTTTACAAGCCTCTACCAAAAATGAAGCCAATGAGATGAGTGAAGAAGAAGTGGATGAGGACATTGCTTTATTCACCCAAAAATTCAAGAAATAACTTCAAAGAAAGAAAGCCAATGCTGGAAGATTCATGAGGATAATCGAATCAAAAGGCGAGCCTAGCAAAAGGGAACCCCCAACTTGTTTCAATTGTGGAAAGTCGTGACACTACAAAAGTGGTTGCTTCAAGCTCAAGAAGGAGAACGAGAAAAGACCAAGCAAGATGGCTATGAATGCCACATGGGATGACTACGACTCATGTGACTCGGATGATGAGGAAAATGGTGAGGAAACGATAAATATTTGCCTCATGGCAAATGAAGAAGAGGTATATTTAAATTCATATGCTATAGATAAATCTAAATTGTCGTATGATGAACTTTTATTTGATTATAATGAATTGCAAGATGCGTTTGAAGAATTATATGATAAATTTGAAAAATTAGCTAGAAAACATATTCTTCTCAAGAAAGCTAAAGCTTCATGTAGTTGTACTAGTTCCAACTTAGAAACTCCAAGCAATGACACAAGCATTGAGCTAGAAAAGGAAAATAATCGGTTGAAAAATACTATAGATCATCAAATAAATGTCTAAGCTAAATTTACAAAAGGAAATGAGAACCTTAGTACTATCTTAGGAAGACAAATAGGTTAATTTGATAAAAGGACAAAAATATTTAGTTCTACATTTACAAGACAATCATCTCATACATCTTCAAGTGATTATAAGCATGTTACATGTTATTATTGCAAGAAAAAGGGACATAAGGCAAATGCATGTTTACTTAGAAAGAAGAAAGTGATAACAAAAATGATTTGGGTTCCAAAAGGAACCATTGCATGCTTACGTAGAAAGGAGAATGTTATACCAAAAATGATTTGGCTTCCGAAAGGAACCATCGCATCTCTCTCTAACCCTAGTGGACCCAAGATAAATTGGGTACCAATTACTTAAATTTGTTTTGTAGGTATGCTTGAAGTCTGCCTTAAAGGAAATGGCTTCTTGATAGCGGATGCTCAAGGCATATGACGGGAGACAAATCAAAGTATATTTCTCTAAAATCTTATGAAGGAGGAAACGTAACTTTTGGGGACAACTCTAAAGGCGAAATTATAGGGATTGACTCAATTGGTATATCTTCCTCTCTTTCTATAAATAATGTGCTTTTGGTTAATGGTTTGAAGGATAACTTATTTAGCATTAGTAAAGTGTGTGACAATGGTTATGAAGTTATTTTTAGGACTAATGCATGTTTAGTTGATAAAGATGGGAAACAATTGTTCAATGCTAAAAGAAATGGAAATTTCTATACTATGTTGCTTTATGAATGTATTCATTGATTAATGAATAATCATTGTTCATGCATCACATTCTTTTGATTATCTTGAAATTGCATGAGAAGAGTGACACATTGATTTAGAGAGAAATTATTTCAAAAGAGTGACTCTTATGAAAATATTTTTTCATTGTGCTTTCAAATGTTCAAAGAATTTTGAAATGAAAAAGAAATGAATCTTCTTATGTACAATAGCTTTACAAATCTTGAAAAATGACATATAATTTATTTTTGCTAATCAAGGGAAGTTATATTGGTTTTCTTGTCAACACTTGACAATTGAACATGAATGATGCATATGGTTGTTTACTATGATTCATATATGAAATAGAGTTTCATTTCTATTATTAATTTCATATTGGTTCATTTACTTGTTAACTAACCATGAGCATATCTCACTATTTGAATTGACAAATGCACTTCATGATAATGCTCTTGAATGATAAATTCAATTGAAGCATAGTGGTTGTAGAAGATTATTCATTTTGTGTTAATGTGCTTATAATGAATTATGCCCATTAATGTGTTAACACAAATGGACCCTAGAGCAAAAAGGGTACCAAAGAATGCTACTTGAGTGTGTTTTGTAGGTATGGATTGATTCCTTACTCAAGAACTATTGATTCTTCATTTGTGATGCTACAACTCAAAAGGGGAGATGAAATCAAGGTCTCTCACAAAATGAGTGGACAATACAAATCATCTACAAGAAACTCTAAGTAAAATGGGTAAAGCTAGCACCATGGTACACATTTTCTAACCTCCATTACTAATGTGCCTTCATTGATGAGATTAAACATGACATACATATACTTATTCAAGTATGTTGAATCATTATTGATATGTCATGGAATAAATTTGATGATCGGTAATGAGGGTGATTGGTTACTTGGTGCATGCAATTGAATATGCTTTTGATGAATTCTTGATTGTAACTTGCTTTGAAATGACGTGGATATATAAAACAAAGTCTTGATCATGCATAAAATTTTAAGAATATATATTCATGTCCACCTCTAGACCATCAAAGCTATTTCACTTACATTTGGTTGATTACTTGAGTAGCTATGTCTTGATATGGGCCTTCATCATTTTAGTGCTTTGTCTAAATTCTCTTGATATGACTTATTGCACATTAAATTGAGGTGTTTGGTTTTGAAGTGAAATTAAGACAGACTTGGGATATATGTTTAATCAAATAAGTCCACACTAGTAAACCTCAAGAGAGCAAAATTTCTTTGAATGATCTTTCTAATACAAATGAGGATAAGGAATATGTGATGAAATTCTATGTGGTTAAATGATTCATCATCCTCTATTATATAACTTCTTAGTGATCATTCTAGAGGTATTTGCATAAAGATTTTCATAAAAATGATATTCATGATGCTTAGCCTTTGTTGTTTCAAATTGAAACCATGGTTGAGGTTATTTAATAAATGCTTAGATCTTTATTATGAAAAGGAACTATAGGTTCCTCTTTGGAGGAAGCATGTTGAAAAGATGGAGATATTGTGCTCAAATGTTGTTATCTTGAATACTTATTGAAAAACATGAATCATGATTCTTATGTGCACATATCATGAAAGACATACGTTTTTATTGTTTTTGTATTATTATTATTATTTTCTCAATGATATATAATATTTTCTATATCTTAAATTTTTTTTATCATTATTATACATGCATACTCTTGTATATGTTATAATGCATATTAATGTTGCAATCTATGTCTAATAGTGGTGACCCAAGGTTTTGACCATTATTATCTCAAGATCTTAACCAAGAAGGATATAGATTATTCTTTGCACATGTGAATGGAATTAAATTTCTAAGAATGCCACATGCCTCTTTCCATGAAATATGTTTTTCTAATGCATTCTTATATGATTTTAAAATAAAAAACTTTCATGTAGAGAATCACAATGCTTTGAAATGTATAAGTTTTAAACAATGTGTTTTAAAACTATCATAAGTCGTGCTTAACTTGAAATATGCTCCAAAAGGGTGTTTTGAATGGCTTTAAGTGATTTTCTTGTGGATGAAGGTTATTTTAGAACTTATATTGATAAACATTCTTTTTGTTGTTTATCATTTATAACTTATCAAATTTGGTTATAAGATTCACATTGGAGTATTATGATTACCAATATTTGATGTGTTGTGCAAAGAAGTTTATCACAAACATGCAAACTATTTCAAAATGAGCATGATAGATGAACTTATTTCCTTCTTAGGTAAAATACATTTAAGTGTCATGACATATTTTCAAATACTCTTTGACACTTAGGTTTTGGGATTATATGGTTTCCTTTGTTGACTACTCTTGAACTTGGATGACTAGTAACATAAATAAGAGTATATATTATGTGTTATTTTGTTCATTATCTTGGTTCATCTCTTATTATTTTAGATAAGTATTTTTACCATATATATAAGAGATATATTTTATGCACTTGAGAAAAATACATATCATTGTCATTACATTAAAATTTTCAAAGACGTGCGTTTATGAGAGATCTTGAGCTCATTTTCATAATTATAATTTTCTTCATCAATATTCTCACCATTTTTCTCCAAGAGAACTCATTGTGTAAAATTCATAGAGCAATGGAAATGCCTTTGAACATTAATGTGTTAGCATTTGTCTTGTGTATTTTTCACTTGCTTATTTTAGAATATTTATTTCTTAGTCATCATCATGATTTTTACTCTATTCACATTACATTCTATGATTAGATGTTGCATATGTGTTTATTGATTTTCATGTGGTTAAGATGGAGGTATTGTTGACTTATTCTTAAGTGCTTATATGTGATTTTAAATGAGCTAGTAATTGTGTGTTTCTCATTTGCATATAGTATATTGAATACTTATGATTTGAACTTTCATTCAAACTTACACACTTAAGCATTAAATCATTTTCATTTGAGTCATTCACTTGATACATGTACTTATTATATGAAAATGGAGTGATTATTCGAAACAAAGCAAGATTGGTAGCTCAAGGTTCCAATCAAGAGGAAGGTATTAACTATGATGAGACTTTTGCACTCGTAGCTAAATTAGAAGCAATTAAAATGCTTCTTGCATTTGTATCATCTAGAAATTTTATTCTTTATCAATTGAATGTCAAAAGTATTTTTCTAAATGATACTTTAGAGGAAGAGCAACCATCCGGTTTTGAAAACTATCTTTTTCCAAATCATATTTTCAAATTGGCTAAAGCTCTATATGGTTTAAAGCAAGCTCCTCTAGTTTGGTATAAGAGACTTAGCGGGTTTTTGACTCAAAATGGTTTTACAAGAAGGAAAGTTGACAACACACTTTTTATAAAAAAAAAAACCATTAAGAAAAATTTGTTGACTGTCCAAATATATGTTGACGACATTATATTCGGCTCAACAAACGATTCTTTATGTAAAGAATTTGCCATAAGTATGCAAAATGATTTTGAAATAAGCATGATGGGTGAGTTGAATTTCTTTTTAGGGTTGCAAATCAAGAAAACCTCGGATGGCTCATTAATTAGCTAATCCAAGTATACTAAAGATTTGCTAAAGTGTTTTGGTATGGAGGGAACCAAACATGTTGTAACTCCTATAAGTACCTCTATTCAGCTTGATAAAGATGAGCATGGTAAATGTGTTGACATTACTAACTCTAAAGGCATGATCGGTAGTTTGTTTTACTTAACCAATAATAGGCCGGTTATAATGTTTAGTGTGTGTCTATGTGCTTATTTTCAATCATGTGCCCATTTAATGCAATAATACAAGCATTATTTGTATATCAAAGAATCCTACTCATCATTCACGAACCAAGCACATCGAGATTAAGCATCATTTCTTATGTGATCATGTTCCTAAAGGAGACGTTGTATTGGTTTTTATTAACACTAAAAATCAATTAGCGGATATTTTCACAATACCTTTTCCGGTGGAATCTTTTTCAAAAATTCATAGAGAAATTGGGATGGCTTTGGATGTTGATGTATTAGCATGATAAATTCTTTATTCAACCGTCACTTCCCACCTTTTTATGTTGCCAAAGGGGGAGAAGTTAGTTGTTTTTTCGTGTATTATGCTTTTGTGTATGCAAGTCATGTTTATGTGTGACTCCATGCTAGTGTATGAAATTGCAAAAATATATTTACTAAGGGGGGGCATGTAATGCACACATTGAGGGGGAGTATCACTTGATACTTCATCACTTACACATAAACACGAAATATTTTGTCAACATCAAAAAGGGGGAGATTGTTGGCCTTGAAATTTATTCTTGGACAATAAATCTTATTCTGATATTAACAAAACATTTAAAGCGTGTTTGATACTAATGAATTATCGAGTTCATGTTTTCAGTAAAAGACAGGTGAATGACTCGGATAACAAGCTCGGAAAGATAGTTTGCATAAAAGCGAAAATCCAAGAAAGAAATTGAAGCACGGAAACGGAAAATCAAATATTCAACGGCTAAAGGTGAAAGTCGAAGACTCAAGACTCGGGGTAGATAGGTCGGGGTGCGATCATTGTAACAAGGTAATTTTATGTGTCGATATTATCGTATAAGCTCAAGTATAAAATGAACCGAACTCAAATGGAAAGAAAAATGATTTACCGAACTCAAACGGAAAGAAAAATGATTCAAACAAGTATTTCTCAAGTCATAATCGACTAGAAGAATCCTTTGTATTCTCTAGTAGTAGACTAAAACAATCAGGAGCAACAAGTTTTTCATCCACTTTGATGTAGTCGACTAAAGACTGAAATAGTCAACTAAACCACTCATCTAGTCGACTAAAGCACCAACTAGTTGACTAAGGCAGCCCATCTAGTTGACTAAGATCTCATCTAGTCGACTAAGAGGGACCAAGTAGTTGACTAAAGCTAGCATGTAGTCGACTAAGAGCTCCATGTTTTCTGCAGTTTCGACAGAAACATTTTCCATGTTTTGAGCATCATGTCTGATGGATTTCAAACGTTCTTGACTTATCATTACATTATTCATTCTTCAAAACCCTAAAGGCTCCATATATAAAGAATGAGATGTATCATTTGTAAGTAAGAGATTACAAGAAGAAAGAGAAAGAAAAGCTTTCATCTTCTACAGAAATGTTTCTGCAAAAAGCCATTGAAACCAAGCAAGCAAAATCTGATTTTCTGCAAAAATCTTTGAAAATAAAAAAACTCTAGTATCTCTTATTATTCTCCAAATATTCTTCATTGACATATCCTTTGAGAATACATATCAAGATCAATTGAGAAATCACTAAAAACACTTGAGCTTATATTGATTTATCTTCCATAAAAACCTTTGGGTTTTTGAGTGTTTTTATTCTTGAGTGATTCAATTGATTACATACGAATTTGTGATCTCAGACAAGTGAAGTCCAAAGATTTTTCAAGAGACGGTTGTTCTCTTGATTGAGAGACAAGCTTGAGAGGCTTGTGTTGTAAAGGTTTGCCATTCCACCTGTTAAGGAAGGGCCATAGTGAAAGGATCTGGAAAAGTCTCAAGAAGGGGTTCTTGAGCCGAGGAGTAGGAGTTACCGAACCTCGAAAAAATCACGTTGTCAATTTCTCTATCTCTTTATCCTTATTTCATTAATTTGCATGCTATATTTACTTGAATATCTTGTATGCTAATTAGTCTTGTGATAAGTTGTTAGATAAATTGAATTGAAGCATTCACTTGACTATTGAAGAAATTGATTATTAGTTATAGCTTGTTCCAATTTCGAAAAGAGTTAGAAATATTTTTGAACACCCTATTCACCCCCCTCTAGGGTTAATTAGTGACTAACATATAATACTTTTCTATTATTTTCTCTTTTACCTATAAAGCAAAAAAAAGAATTTTAAAATAAATTTTATTAAAAATAATATGTATACAAAAGACCCTCAATATACTTTTATACTTTTCGCCTAACCCCTCCAATTATCTTGAGCCGCCCTGCATACATATGTACTTGTTTCCTTTTTAACGTTCAAATATAGTATTATAAAATGATATAATGCATAATGAATTTTTTTAAAAGTAAAAGCAAGGTAGTCAAAATCACGATTCTAGGACCCCAAAATGACTTGAATCGCGCAAAAATAATTCATATATATAGGTAGAATTCTACATGTAACGCCCCGCGTTTTTCTTTCACTTTTCTGGAATTCTTTTCCATGTATTAACGTTTCATGACGTCACTCATTCATGACGTCTTGTGTATTCTCGGTACGAGTAAATTTTTCGCGTTTAAGTTTTGGACTTAGCGGGATTACTTCGTGGTATTTCGTTTCCGGTTTTGTGGGTTGGAGTGTCGCCAACGACTAAGAGGGTTCGTGCAATGTTTTCTCGTTGGATCTTCGGCAATCGTGTTGCGTTCTCGAAAGTTCTAACCTAATTTAGTGTAGACGTTCGGTGTAGAACTTATATGAAATTCTTGTTATATTTTCGTGTTGTAACTAATGAAAATTATTAGAAACGATTTCGGGAAAGAAATGACCTAGGGTATATGAGTAATTTCATATTTAGAGCAATTAGTGAAAATTATAGAGATTTGGCTAATTGTTGGTGTATGGATGGCATAGTTGTAATTAGAGAGGATGACAAGGGGTAGAAGGGTAATTAAGAGGCTTGATGGCACTCTTGTAATTATCCCCAACTTTGGCATATTTTGGTCATTTCCACATTTTATGTGTTGTCTAATTCCTAGCCCTTGATCTCATTCTCCCATCTTTGTTTTAGACCCTTAGATCATAAGGCCTTGTTTGGTTGGCACTTAAATGGAATAATCCATTATTGTTGGTCTTCCACTTGGCAAGACTTTTTGTCAACCATTGGATGGTTAATTATTTCCCATCTTCATTCTAGGCCCTTGGATGATAAGGCCTTGTTTGGCAAATTAATGGGTTTTGTGATTTGTGTAATAAGTCTTCCACTTGGCAAGACTTATTCCTAGCCCTTGGATTCATTTCCTTTTCCCCATCTTTATTATGGACCCTTGGATGGTGAGTGGTGTGAGTGGAGAATCTCTACATATTGCAAGTCTTCCACTTTGCAAGACTTCATCTTCTTCTTCTCCATTTTCTCTCATTTTCTTCCTCCTTGTTCTTCTCCACTTATGGGTGGAATTCATCACCCTAAGTTGGGATTTTGGTGTGGCCATCAACATAGAAGTGGTTCATGGTGTCCTTCTCTTTAGTTTAAGCTAAAGATGGGTAAGTGTTCTTCCTCCCTTGTGTGTTTCCATTTCAAACCAAGTTAGGGTTTCTTGTTATAACCACTAAATGCTTCTTGCTCTCTTCTTGTGTTGGAGCTTGATTCATGGTTAGGAGGTCATGGTGAAGCTTTCCACCGGTTTACTCCTTGGATTTCGGTTGAGGAAGAGCTAGGGTTTCATGGGCTTTGCTTGGTGGTTTTGGTGGTTTGCTCTTCAAGAGGTAGGGGGAAACTTCCTAATTAGTCATCTTGTGATTGTGTAATAGGATAAATTGGATTCTAGGATTTCTAGCATTAAAATGAAATTTGCTAAGTATATCCTTGGAAATATGAAGTTAGGGTTATAGCATGTTATATGACTTAACCTTTGTGTATAGAGTATTTTTGATAGTATTGAATAGGGTTATGAAGCATGCTAGCTAAGTGGTTGTTCTTGAGATTTCTTATATGCAAGTGTGCTTGTATGCCTATGTATATGTGGATATATATATATATATATGTGGGTATTGTGGTGTGTATGTGTAAGAGTAGTTATACATATGTGCATGTGGGTGTTAGGGAGGTAGCCTTAGAATGAGATTAGGCTAGTTCCTTTGGTTAGTACCTTGGAGGTATTTTTGGACTTCATGACATGTTGAGAGGTGATATGTGAAAACTTGCTAAATTGAACTAAAAGCATGTTTAAAAGAGATTTCGAGAATTATATTGGATTCATGTGGATATATATATATATATATATATATGTGAGTTGGTCTTGATAGTTTAGACTATGAATTAGGCCCTTGGGAACATGATTTGTGATAGAAATTATGTTGTGATATATTGCTTAACAAATGTTAAATTGTAAGCCTTGTGAGAAATTGAACGCAATATAATGTTATTTGATAGAAACATGTATTGTGATGGCATATGGTTATGATAAAAACCTATATGCGTTTTGGGGTACACCATGTAGTGTCAAAAGCATGGGTGTAGGGTTTATACGGATTATGTATTCGTAAGTGTAAGTAGTCTTGTGTCGAATCGTCGCAACAACTGGCCAGGGGGTGTTCCCATCCTACGGAATAATGAGCCGTGAATGGGGTATAGGGTGAGTCGTCTCATTCTCGAAGTCGCGGGTCGTCTCGTGCATTCGTTATACGAATCTTTAGGCACGGGTCGTCTCGTGCCAACCGCCTTCCTTGTTGAAAGTGAAATGTCAAAAACACTTGGGAAGAATCGGTGCGGTACTCTTTCTCGTTATAAATGAGTAGGGTATAAATTCGTTAACCTATATTGGGCAAGCGCATATTATGGGGTGTGTTGAGTTATATTGTACTTGAACTATCCCATATGTGTGATTATGATATTATTCCATGTGATGGAGGAGCATGTTTAAATATGAATTTTGTGAAATAATTCATTTGTTATTTAAAATGCTCAATTGGAATTGAAGGATGTGAAAAAATGTAAATTCCATGACTTATTTAAAGTATAATGTGAGATCAATGATTATGCTTATTGCTATGTGCTTTTATACCCTAAGAGGAGGGGGTGATATGAGTTGGTTTAAGGGCTTACTTGTGATAAGTAGAGTCGGTATAGGTTGTGGTCTTGATTGATTGAGTATAATGACCTTATGATCTTGTTAGAAACCTAGGTGATGGGGTTTCGAATATGAAATTGAGGTTGAAAGAATCGGAAGGGGTTCTTGATTTGAAACTAGTTGGTTCCGTGGCAACGGCCACTAGGTTCCCTTTAGCGGTATTAAGGAATGGAATGTCATCGAAGTTGTACTCATTCCCGGTTAAGTCGTGATTGGGTTGTGAATTTGAATGTGGAGCGAAGTGTGGTTGGGTTAGAGTTAGTGCCTTGTGTATAGTCACTTGCCCTTTACTTCAAGTTGCTTTTGAACTTCGGTTCTTCATTCATTTGCTTCATTTGAGCGTCTCTAAAATCACTTGGTTTTTCCGTTGGTTTCGGTTGTTCCCGAAAACGGATTTTTCGTAAGACTTGTGTTTTAGTCTATTCGGTCTTTGAGTGAAAAACCCGTTTTCGCCTACCCCCGTTATGCCGACAAAAACTTTGAGTTTTGAAATGGTTTTAAAATCAAGAAATAAAGGATTTTGACTTTTGAAAGTCGGAGGTGTCCGAAACGGATACCGGGGGCAAGACGATTAGTTTTATGGATTTTCAAGAAAGGGTTTTTGATAAAACTAAACCGAGATTAAATGATAGTTTCTCATTTCTAAAGTTCCTAAATGAGTTGAGGATTTTTGTCTCATGATTCCTACGGCTTTGAAGCTGTTTGGAAGTCATTTTTGAGGTTTTCCAATCTAGGCAGTCGACTGGCCCCTTCTAGGCAGTCGACTGGGTCAACTAAGCTTTTTCCCGTAAGGATTTTGGAACTCTCTGGTCCAGCCAGTCGACTGGGTCAATTGAGCCAGTCGACTGGGTCATCAGACAACCGACTGGGTAAACTAGCCAGTCGACTGGGTCAGCTTTGGGTGGATTTTTCCTGATTTTCGAAAATTCATTTCTCTCACCTCGTAACTCGGATTGAGGTCCCGTTTCTTCCTATGGCTTGTGCTAGGAACAGTATTTGTAAATAAAATTTAAAATAATTTATTTAAATTGAAAATGACTGTTTTACCCTTGGAGAAAGAGGGGTACTTCAACTTTCCATTTGTTTTATCGGCGTTGTCCGATACCGTTTTCAAAAATTCATATCTCTTGCATCAGGGCTTTGAATTTGATCCCGTTTGTTTCTATGGTTCAACCTATGTCCAAATAGGTGGGGCAACCTTCGAAAGTACATCTTTTCCCTTGAAATGACCATTTCACCCTTTGGTGAACATGAGACCTTTGATTGGTCGGTGTGATGGGTTATTCAATCCATTTCACTTCCTTTTGTTATTGGGAAACCTTTGTGACTTATCTTAGGTTTACATGAATGTTTTACCCTTGTGTTGGGTTTATGGATGTCATTAGTGACATGTGAAGTGATTGATAGTATGATTCGATAACGATTTGAGGTTTTGGAGTTCGGTATGCCTGTGGCCTAGGAACTATAAGTGTTACCATTCCTAGAGTGTTATGAATAGGAGGTTTACTCCCATGATTTGGTGATAGTATTGAGGTGATAGTGCTGTGTTGATTGTCAGTGTGGGACTGACGGGTACGAGTCGTAGTGATCTATGACGGGGGTTGTACTACGTATCTGGTATTGGTTGTATATCCTTGTATGTATATATATATATACATGCATATATATATATATATAGGTGTGAGTTATTTCATGTTGCTGTGATATAGTTTCACTATATGCTATTTGCCTATTTGTGGATGCATGGTAGGGGACTAGTGGGATGTATTCCGGGGTCTCGTCTTGGCGTGATTGCCAGGTGGGATATTTGACTGACCTAGGGTAGATGCATGTACACGGGTTGGTTTTCATTTGATTTGAACGGTCGTAGGATGTGATGGTTATGATTTCTTTCTCCTACGGGGCTCAATGAGCTCACCCCGGCAGCGGTATGCCTGGTGGTTTACACCACCAGTTTGCAGGGAACGTTTCGGTTATGGACAACGTGGAGTGCAGGATGGCTCGTGACACTGATGCTGTTGCGGGATTTGGGACGCTATATATATAGAGTTGTACCTTTTGTTTCATTTTCTTGTTCCCTGTATTGGGACCGTCGATATTGTACCTCTTGGGAGCCAGTCTGTTGGCCTATCCCTTCCTTGTATTCAGTATTGTTACATCGTTGTAGAGATGTATTCTTTCGGCACTTAGACGTGCCTTGTGTATCATTTGGTTTAGCTTCCGCTTTATTGTGTATGGAATTACTATTGCTAATAGGATTCCATTCGGTTTATGGTTGTTTAGTATCTTAAATGGTCGCTCATTTTATGAATCACGACCCGGATTCCTCGGATGTCCCGGTTCGGGAGTCTTAGGAAATTTGGGGCGTGACACTACAATTCTACTACAAGTCTGCTATTTTAGAAAATTTTTGGGCTAAAATAAGTGCAATCCTAGTAAAATCGTATAAAATCATAGAAGAAACATACGATTCTACTATTCACAGGTGTTTTAGGTATTTTTTGGCTAAAATAATGGTTTTATTGTTGGGTCATCCATATGAGGCTCAAACGTTAATGATTTAGTGAAATATCTCAATATGTGGCCTTAAAATAATAATTAAAGGTCTAATATATTGAAAAAAAAATTAAGAACTTCGATATGATTTAGACTTTCAAAATAAATATTTGACTATTATGTTAAAAAAAATAAATTAATACTTTTATTCAATTTTTTTAAAAAAATACAATTTGTTTTTTTAAAAAGAAAAATAAGAGAAGGAACTAATGACCATAATTTTTTTCCTTATTGGGAATTATCTACGTTTGCTCATCCATATCGATTTTCATAAACTTAAACTCTGAAATTTTGTAATTCTTGAACAAAATGAGGAGGACAGAAGCAGTGATGATGAAGAATTTAGTGAGATGGATGTCCATGGTGTTGACAATGAGGAGTATAGTAGTAGTGATGTTGGCGATGATAATTTCGATGGTGATAATGACTTAGATGGAGACTTTGACCAAAATAATGATCTTATTTAACTATTTTTTGAAATCGAGATGTTGAAAATTCCAAGTTATAAAGTTATGAATTTATGTTGTGTACGAGTAATTTTTTGTTTCTAAGTTAGTGGTTTTTTATTATTTTGAGTTAGCGTGATACATTGATTGAACTTGATATTAAATTTGTTAAATGATATTTGTATAGACTTCTAGAAATTGTATTTTAATTGTATTTTTATTTTGTTAATTGGTTTTAAAGCTTTTAAGCAAATAGTAATGTGAGATAATTCAAGTATTTTCACCTTGATACGACTTTAGGGTGATGTTTTTATTTATATTTAATAATTTGAGTATTTTTTTGTTGTATTAGATAGATATTAATTCAAGTATTTTCACCTTGATATAACTTTAGGGTGATGTTTTTATTTATATTTGATCATTTGAGTATTTTTTGTTGTATTAGGCAGATATTATTGTTTAAGGAGTTAAACTAAATTATTTTTATAATAATTTAATAGAATCTTACTATTCTACGGACCCTCCAATAATTCTACCTAGACTTCCATTATTGTGACAGCCTTGAATAAAAGATAGATGGGTAAATGCGTACTAGGCCCAAAGATTGGACTGATTCATGAAGAAGACTTAGGGCTTGTTTGGGAAGCCCTTGTTTTTGTTCTTGTTTTTTGGTGAAAGAACAAAAAACTATTATTGGTTTCGTTTTTGTTCTTTGGCTTAAAAAACAAAAAACAAAGAAATGTTTGGGAAGCCTTGTCTGTGTTATTTGGATTTTGCCTTTCTCTCTCTCTTCTCTCAAAGGTTTCTTCATCTTCTTCCTCTGAAACCCCAATTCGATTCCATTGAACCCCCAAAGGTTGTCTAAGCTTCTTCATCTCAAACCCTTCTTCTTCTTCAAAATCCCCTCTTCACTAGCCCTAAATCTCTCTCCAAATCCCCAAAATCATCCTTAAATTGGGGGTTAGGGTTTCAAATTGGGGGTGGTGATGGTATGTTGCAAAGGTGGTGGTGGTGGGTTGCGTGTTAGAGTTTTTACACCCACCTGATGCACGTCAGGTGTGTACAAAATACGTGGTTAAAAACAACACCTTAAAGACGCCCTAGGTTTTACCCTACGTAAGTGCACGTATCAATTGTAGAATAGTAAAGCTTGAGTAAGGGATATCGATCCCACAACGACTAAGATTGTTCACTTTAATAGTTCAAAAACACTGAATTATATTTCTAAAAATTGTTTGTTTTGGTGGTCGAAAGACCAAATTATCTAATCTTAACAAAATTAACTAAAAAGAAAAGTAAATTGGTTATGATTCAAATGAGAGAGAAAACTAGGGTTTTCATAGCTCCACCACTAACCGCATAATATAGTTCATCACTGTATTAACTGTAAGAGGTCGATCCATAACTATGATCAGGTCGTATAGCAAATAGCTAAATACGATCCCAAAAAGGAGTACCATCAACCGGATTGCGACAACCCATCTCATGACTGACCTAACTAGTGCATGCCAATTATATTACTCTAATCTACTCTTAATGCATGAAAATAAACTAAAGCATGTCTATATTAAAATGAAAGAACTGTATTACGTGGCTAGGGTTTTGCTAGAAAACCCTAGATACTGAGTTAGTTGGTCATGGTGGAAGATGACTGCATCAATGATGTAGAAACGATCTTCATAGTCTTCTTCTCCGAATCTCTAGGTCTGAATATGGCTCTCAACAGTAGTAAGTCTGAACGTGAGATAAGTCTCTGCATGAACCAGCCAACCTCCCTAAAGGAACGACCTCTAATGAACTCTCCTCTACATCTCTGATATATTCTCTTCTATATATATTCAATAGTATAGAGATTCCATTTTCAGTCTTTTCACTCTTCATACAAACCCTAACTTCTTATATACATAGGTGTATATACATGTATATAGAGGTCTGGAGTTACAGGCATGTCTTTAAATCAAATCGGGGGTAAAACAGGCAGAAACCATCGAAAAACCAGAAAACTTACCGCAGATACGCTTCAAGCGTAGGTCCAAGCGTACCTCCAAGCGTAAAAATGTGTTTTCCAACCACTTTTGAAACTGAAAGCATAGGCATAAGCATATGTATTTTATGGAAAACCTCTTTTCTCTGTGCATGCACTAAAACGACCGCCTTGAACCCACGATACTTTTTGCTGAAGATGACGACTTCTGGAAATGCTATTTTTGCCCTCCGGGAGCCATTTTTGTCTCGGACAGCCTCTTTGACTCTCCTCTTTGAATAAAAAGAACACACTCTTCAATTAATTCACCAAAGTTAACTCCATTTCTTCATTAAGCTCCTGAAACATGCTTTAACACGCAAACAACGTAAAAACACCAAATAATAGAATGCAAGAACATAACAATAGTGAGTTAAGGGGTCAAAATGTCTAATATTTGATACCTATCACGCCCCTAAACTTACATATTGTTAGTCCCTTAGCAATAAACTCAGTGAACTTTCTTGTGATGATTTCTTTTTTATCAATTCTAACTAATCTAACCTAATCACTTGCTTTCGTGAGGGTCAACGATTACACTTAGCAGGTGTAACAAGCCTTTTAAATTCCTAGGTTACCCCTAGTAGACGAGTGAAATCTCGTGAAGGTTTCCAGTGATGATACCTACAAACATCTCAGTTCTCTATAAATCACGCAGTCATGAGTTCAAACACAAGTTCAATTAAGTGATGATATAAGATAAAAGATAGCATGGATGCGAATACTCCCACTCACTACCGAACAATAATTACATCGAACTTCGTGTCATGAACGGTTCTCACTTAAGTGAATAATTTTACTACTTTCTACTCTCAATCAAGACAACCTTCCGTGATCTTGTGAACACTCGACCATGATATTTCAATTTCTCTTCTCCTACTTCATTGATCAAATTTTTTTCCATTTTTGATAAAAACCTATCTTCCCATATTTCCACTTTTATCCAGACTTTTGAGTGAGGATTTTTAGTCTCGACCAACTGAGTCCGAGCTTCTTCCATGGGATTTATGCTCATTAGTTTTTCTCCCCTTTAAACGCGAATAGTGATATTGGTGATACCAGGGCCCGGTTACTCAAATCGAAGAACTACTTTTTGTATTTTATTTTCTCAAAATAATTTTTTCAATTTTCTCCATTTCAACCATCACATCTCCCCTTCTCCCCTTTTATTGTGGCAAAATTATTTTTTCAACTATATAGTCAAAGATCAACCTATTTCCCATAATGAATGTGTGGTTGTGCTTATAGGTCAATGTCGTCTTTCTTAATTTCAATTTCACTCATTCACTCACCCATGGAAAACCACATCACTTCACTAACTCAATCTAACCATTACTCTTATGAATGGGAATATCACATCACATATTATTCAAACATCATAAACATGAACTCAATCAAATTGTAATACAAATCAATCATGCGTGAAAACAATGAACTGCTCCAAAATTTTAAAATTTCAATTTTTTCCAAAAATTTTATTCCTTGTAATCCTATACCCTCACCCCCAAACTTAAATGGGACCATGTCCCCATGGTCAAAAATAAAGTATGAGATCAGATACAGTTACCCTTGAAGCTCAATTATGGATTGAACATTGAAGCATTTAATCTCCTCCCCCAAACTTAATTTGGATCACCTGTAGATATACGCAACAAAGCACAAATACCCAATCATAGCAAGGGAAAAGAAATTTTAAAAATATCCAAAAATTCTCCTTTTTGTTTTCCGATTTGGCCTTAAAGGTTTACAATCCTATGAAATTAAAATAAAATCAGCAAAGATTTGGCCTTAAGGGCCTACAATCTCTAAAAATTGAAATTTGTAAAAATTAAATGACCTATTATTCTACAAACCAAGGCTAGAAACTAACTTTCACAGCCTAGGACCAATGTTTAACATCGTCGACACGACAAGACCACTCAAAGGGTTATTGACACCCTTCCTCTGTGCAACACTTGCCTTAATCATAGAATAAAATATAGGAGGTGACTCTCCCAGTGCTCTTACTTTTGGACAAGTAGTATTATCCATGATATCAAATATAGAACAGTAATCACCATATAAAGTACCTCCTCTATAACATTATAACTTCACCCCATGCACAGTCAATGTGTCTAACAGATCATCTTTCAATACCTTATGTAATGTTCCCTTCACCAATTCACCACTTTCCATTAAACTAACAAATGCCATAAATTTCGTTCCCGGATCAATATTCTCATAATATCTCAATCTCCGCCATGTATCCTGAACCTTTTATCAAATCCTACTTCTCCATGGGGGTAAACCGATCTAACTTTGTGTGGTCCATCCCATATTTGTCAGAATTTACCTAAAAACACTTTCAGCTTTGGATTACATTGCCGTTTCCGGCCTAGCTCAAGGAACTTAAGACGAACATGCTTAGCATAATGTACTCTTGCTCGAGCTATGTATCTTCGAGCATCCTTATACGCACAACTCCGTATCCCCATCACACTTATCTCTCAATCGCGGATCTTCCAAGGCATATAACTTTTCTATCATGTGTATACCTAACACTGGTTCATCTAGAAAGGTGTCCTTAAGAGAGGGATCTTCTTTAGTAGGTTCTTTAAAAGTTCATGACAATTGATCATCTCTAACAACCTCCACATCTTGCTTATTGGTCATTAAGCTCTTCTCTCGACCTTTAGTGCTGTTATATAACCCAATCTTATACAGTGAGTTATCGGGCACCAATGCCGCGGGTGACACAAATGGAGATTCAGGCAAATCTCTTGACTCATCCCAAGTATCAAACTTTGCATTTGAACTTTCAATCACAACATCCAAGTCATTCCTTGCTCGACTCCTCTGAGGTACCACTTCCTCAACCATCTTATCAATATTAAAACACTCGGTTGGTTCTGGTAATTAATGATTGATATCAAATACATTCATCCTCATCTCTAGATTCCCAAAAGATATATCCATAACCCCTGTTCTGCAATCAACACATGCATTTGCCGTAGACAAAAATGGTCTTCCTAAGATAACAGGGATATGTCTCCTTGATTTGTGGTCAGGTTCTATGTCTAACACCACAAAGTCCACATGATAGTAAAACTTACCCACTTGAACAATGACATCCTCTAGAATTCCTCTCGGTTGTTTAGTTGATCTATCTGCCAATTGAAGCATCACCGATGTAGGATTGAGCTCTCCCAACCCTAGCTATTGATAGACTGAGTAAGGTAATAAATTAACACTCACACCGAGGTCAAGAAGAACTCTACCAATCTTTTGGTCACCAATGACACAAGAAATAATGGGAGTATCGGGATCTTTCCTCTTAGGTGGAGTATCACTCAGTAAGATCGAACTTACTTGTTCAGTTAACAAAATCTTCTTCGGGACCTTAGTTCTTCTTTTACACTTTTGGGTACAGAGGTCCTTCAAAAACTTAGCATAGGGTGGTATTTGGTCTATAATGTCTAAGAGAGGTAGATTAATCTTAACTTATCGGAAGGTCTCCAACATGTCTGACACTTTATTCTTATCACCTTTGGTCAGCTCTATAAGATGTTGAGGAAACGGTGCTTCCTCCTCATATGGTGCCCTTTCTGGATCTTCATCTTCCTTCACTTGAGATTGACCTTTTTGGACTCTGTCATCCTCATTTCTTCGCTCTTCTTCAGCTTTATTTCTTTGCGCTTGTTCCGCCTCCTTTCTTTTTTGTAACCTTTCTTCATGTTCCTCCTTAACTCTACTCTCCACTTCCCTTACACTTCTCAGAGTTGTAATGGCTTAAACTATTTCATAATTATGCTTAGTAAATGAACCACGATCCACTACTTGTTGACTATTTGGATTAACCACTAGTTGCCTAAGCAATATTTCCTCTTCAAGCCTATTCACCACATTAGCTAGTTGCCCCATTTCGGTTTCTATCTGAGCAATGGATTGGGATTTTGAGTTCATCCATTGGATAGCTGTCTGAAAATGATTAGATTGATTTTTTAACTCCTTCAAGGTGTTCATCACCTCTTCTTCAAAGCTAGATGGTCTTAGTGGTGGATTTTGAGTTGGATTTTGATGTTGGAGATGATTTTGAAGATATGGAGGGTACACTTGATTTGGATTGAATCACTGGGTTTGGTTTCCTTGAGGCTGAGTTTGATAATTATATGGTTGGACAACCTAATTATTATTGAATGGTTAGAGAGCCTGAGAATTAGTGGATGACTGTCTGGGTTGGTAATTTGACTAAGAGTTTCGGGCCAATATTGTTGGTTGGGATTGATATGATTGTTGACTCTGTTGAAACCTTAGTTGTGGATTATATCATTGTTGTTCTTGAGGGAACATTGATTCCACATTCGAAGATTGAGATGAAAGAGAAGGATAATTTTGGACATTTGATATGTATGAATTGGTGAAAGGAGCATTGTTTGGGTAGTTCCATGCTACATTAGCATTGACAACAACGAATTCACCACCTTGACACTCATTGTGGGAATAATCGACTTTCTACCTCTGATACTTCTTTTCTAGGGGAATGATTTCTATGGAGAAGCTTTTCAAATCTTTCTAATTCTCTCCTATCAACGCCACTAAATCTCTCACATCATCATGATTCACAACATAAGCTTTCTCAGATCTTTTTATCTAGTGCACCTCTAGACCTCAACTCAGATTCATATTGAATTGAATTCTCACTGATACTTTCAAACAAGTCTAAGAGTTCTTTTGCTGGCCTCAGGTAAATTTCCTGTGTGTTACCGCATTTATCAAATTCTTATGTTTATCTCCTAGTCCCATGAAAAAATTCTTAGCTATATCCTGTTCAGCGAACCTATGGCGGGGACACTTATACAAGATTTCACTATATCTCTCCCAAGCATCATGAAACTTCTCATCAGACAATTCTCTAAAACTTTTGATCATATCTTGTGCCTCTAAGGTCTTTCCTATAGGATAATGTTTCTCTATGAATTCAGATTTAAGGGTTTCCCAATCAAATTTAATTGCCTTGTCTAATTTGATGTACCATCTTTTAGCTTTTTCTCTCAATGACCAAGGAAATAGACGCACTCGCAAATCATTCTTAGACAAGTTATCATATTTAATAGTCAAGGCAACCTCTAAGAAATCACTAATATGCTGGTATGGGTCCTCTATCCTAAGGCTAGAAAATTTTGGAAGCATATTGATAACGCTCGTTTTAATCTCGAAGTGCTTCGCGCCTTCTTCTTCTGGGAAATCAACATAGGAATCATACACATCCGGTGCATAGTATCCTTTCAAAGATATAGCTGGTGTCCTTGGTAGATTGGCTCTTTAGTCACCCATCGCTTCTTTTGACTAACGATGACGCTCTTAAATAGCACGATGTTTTTGATAAAAAGTCCGTTCGATCTCAGGATCAAAAGGTTCTAATTTAATATTGATATCAAAACAAGATTTTTGATCGATCATACATCAAACAAAATTTTCTTTCTACACTTTTTTTTTACTTCAAAACTATTCTAAATATTAACAAAAAATAAAGCTAAAATTATGCACAAAATTAAGATAAACTAAAACTCACATGTGGTCCAATAACGCAACTTTTGCTCTGCCAAATCCCTTTATGCTTTTTGGAGTACCTATCAATCACACAAAAATTCCAACTTTTAGTACACTACAATAACACAATATAAATAAACTACTAAAGGTAATGAACAATGCTTAGTCCCCCACAACGGTGCCAAAAACTTGATGCACGTTAGGTGTGTACAAAATATGTGGTTAAAAACAACACTTTAAAGACGCCCTAGGTTTTACCCTACGCAAGCGCACGTATCAATTGTAGAATAGTAAAGCTTGAGTAAGGGATATCGATCCCACAAAGACTAAGATTGTTCACTTTAATAGTTCAAAAACACTGAATTATATTTCTAAAATTTGTTTATTTTGGTGGTCGAAAGACCAAATTATATAATCTTAACCAAATTAACTAAAAAGAAAAGTAAATTGGTTGTAATTCAAATGAGAGAGAAAACTAGGGTTTTCATAGCTCCACCACTAACCGCATAATATAGTTCATCACTGTATTAACAATAAGAGGTCGATCCATAACTATGATCAGGTCGTATCGCAAATAGCTAAATACGATCCCAAAAAGGAGTACCATCAACCAGATTGCGACAACCCATCTCATGACTGACCTAACTAGTGCATGCTAATTATATTACTCTAATCTACTCCTAATGCATGAAAATAAACTAAAACATATTTATATTAAATCGCCAAGGCATGGCCTCTGTCAACCTAGGGTCTCAAGTTTCATTACCACCATTGTGTAGAAAACTATAATTAAGCATCTGAGTTCCAGCCCATAGTGAATAATCATAGTTGTGCAAAATAATACATTCATTCTATCTAAGATAAGAATTTATAACAAACATATAGTTTTATATTGCAAATAAGTACGGTCTCTTAACTACTACAATCATTACAGTATGGTCAACAGTTTCTTATCGTTATAATTAAAAACAATGAAAGAACTGCATTACTTGGCTAGAGTTTTGCTAGAAAACCCTAGATACCGAGTTAGTTGGCCATGGTGGAAGGTGATTGCATCAATGATGTAGAAACGATCTCCATAGTCTTCTTCTCTGGATATCTAGGTCTGAATATGGCTCTCAATAGCAGCAAGTCTGAATGTGAGAGAACTCTCTGCATGAACCAACTAACCTCTCTAAATGAACGATCTCTAATGAACTCTCATCTACGTCTCTGATATATGATCGTGTATATATAGTCAAATGGTATAGAGATGCCCTTTTTAGTCTTTTCACTCTTCATGCAAACCCTAACTTCTGATATATCTACGTGTATATACATGTATTTAGAGGTCTAGAGTAACAAGCACGTCTTAAAATCGAACCAGGGGTAAAATAGGCAGAAACCATCGAAAAACCACAAAACTAGCCACAAATATGCTTCAAGCGTACTTGGTGTACGCTTCAAGTGTAGGTCTTAGCGTACCTCCAAGCATAGGTGCAAGCGTACCTCCAAGCGTAAAAATGTGTTTTCCAGCCACTTTTTGAAACTGAAAGTGTAGGCACAAGCATAGGTATTTTATGGTAAACCACTTTTCTCCATGGATGCACCAAAATGACTGTCTTGAACCCACAATACTTTTTACTGAAGATGACGGCTTCTAGAAATATCGTTTTTGCCCTCCGGGAGCCATTTTTGTCTCGGACTGCCTCTTTGACTCTCCTCTTTGAATAGAAAGAACACACTCTTCAGTTAATTCACCGAAGTTAACTCCATTTCTTCATTAAGCTCCTGAAACATGCTTTAACACAAAAATAACATGAAAATACCAAATAATAGAATGAAAGAACGTAACAACAGTGAGTTAAAGGTTCAAAATGTCTAATATTGGACACTATCACCGCCCAAGATCACTTTTTGGGTTCACACACACTTTGTTAAAAGCCGTGCACACCTGCAAGTTAGAAATCACACAGAAACACACACCAACATAATTGACACAAAGATATATACGTGGTTCGGCCAAATCAGCCTACGTCCACGGAGAGCACCGTTTCACTATTATCAATGAGAGAATTACAAGGGGTTGATCCACAGATTATACACACGCACACACACAATGTATACTCATGCATGTATCACCAGAATAATATAAGCTTATATTATTCCTAACTCTCACCGGTGTTTCACTCACGCCAAGAAATACCACTATATATATCTTCTTCTCTCTCTTTGTGTTTCATGTGCTTCACTCACACTATGTGTTTCACTCACACCAGTACCAGCCTATTTTGGCTCTCTGGCGTTGGCCTGGCTCTCACTTTTGGTAAACGGAATACAATAGGAGAGTCCCTATATTTATAGGGAATGATGTAAAGGTGTTTTTTCCTTTTAGTCGATGTGGGACAACTTTCAGTCCTTTTAAGAAAGGAGTCACCCTAATATTCATAGGTGCTCAGTATTGGTCATTTTTCACCCCTATCTTGCGTTTGTTATGTTTTTATATTCTATTACTTGGTATTTTTATCCCGTTTATGTGTGTAAGCATGTTTCAGGAGCTTAATAAAGAAACAGAGCTAATCTTGGTGAATTAACTGAGTTCGTGTTCATTTTTATCTCGAGAAAGGAATCAAGAGGTGTGTCAGCAAAAAAAAGCTACCGGAGGGCAAAATGGTTATTTTCCGACATCGTTATCTCACCGAAAGGCAAAAATGTTATTTCCAGACATTATTACTTCAATCAAAAGCATCGGGAGTCAAAGGCAACCAGTCTAGCTCAAATATGAAAAAATGGGTTTTTACAACAAAAATGTATGATATCCTACATTGGCAGAGGGAAAACGAGGCAGAATGGACTACACCTATGCTTTGGTCTAGGAGCTAGAGGGGGTACCCTATGCCCAAGTGTAGGTCGCACATTCTGGTCACGTGACCAATTTATGCGCATGAATGATTTCGGAGTGTTTTCGGATTTTTCCAATTTTGTCCCTGCGTCAAGATTTTAAGTGATCGATGATTCCGGACCTCTATATACATGTATTTTCATCAAATTTTAGAGACATTATTCATGTATTATGAAATTACAGAAAAGGGCAACCATTAGGGTTTCCCTCACTTGTCTATAAATATGAGAGGGTTAGGTTTAGTTAAAGGGAGCTGATTTTTATGCATGTTCATTGAGTTGGGGGATGAGTTCATTGCTTCCATAGAAGAGAATCACCATTGAAGACCAAGAGATCCGGAGAAGAAGATTATGGAGAGCGTTTCTACACTGACAATGCAGTCTCTCTCCACCATGATCAACTAACTCAGTATCTAGGGTTTATAGCAAAACCCTAGCCAAGTAATGTAGTTCTAAGTTTCTATTCAATTGGAGAGAGGGGAAACTATAATTATACTGTGATGATTGTGTTACATAAGAGACCAGTTTGTATTCTTGATACAAGTTTATATATTTGTTCTGATTCTTGTCATAGACTGAATGAATATATTTATCCTACTCAGTCATGGTTTTTCAATATGGGCTGGAACTCGGATGCTTAACACATGATTTTCTACACAATAGTGGTCATAAAACTCAGAACCCTAGGTTGACACAGGCATGCCCTGATAAACTGATATAGACATGCTTTAGTTTATTTTCATGCGTTAATTTACTTTTCTGCATTTACTTTCTGTTAGTAGTTGGCATGCACTAATCAGTTTAGTCTTAAGATGGATTGTCATGATCTGGTTGAGAGTAATCCTTTTTAGGGTCAAGCTGCTAGTGCGGTGCAACCAGATTCACAGTTAATGGATCACCCTCATGCAATTGATATATAATCTGAACTATATTATGCGGTTAGTGGTGGAGTGAGGAAACCCTAGTTTCTCTCTCTCTGAATCACAAGCATTATTTATTATTGCTTTCTGTTTTATTTTCGTTAGCATTTGATAATTCACAAAAACAAACTCTTTTTGGAAAAATATAATTTAGTGGTTTTAGACTATTGAATTGAATAATGCTCGTCTCTATGGGATCGATATTCCCCTACTGGAGCAAAACTGTCTACCACTAATCTGTGCGCTTGCAGAAGGATAAAACCTAGTGTCGTTAAGGTGTTGTTTTTAACCACATATTTTACACACACCTGACGCCCATCAACATATCGTTAAGGTGTAGTTATTGTTTGGTAGTGAGTGGGAGTATTTGCATTTATATTATCTTATGTGCTGTATTGTAGCTTATTTGACTTGTGTGTGTGAACTCATGAATGTGTAATTACAAAAGAATTGAGATGTTTGTAGGTACCATTATTGGAAACCTTCACGAGACTTCACTCGTCCATTAGGGGTAACCTAGGGGTTTAAAAGGCTTGTTACACGTGCTAAGCGTAATCGTTGACCCTCACAAAATCAAGGGATTAGGTTAGAGTAGATAGGTTAGATAGAATAAGAATCATCACAGTCAGTTTTCTCTGAGTTTATTGCTAAGGGACTAACAATATGTAAGTTTGGGGGTGTGATAGGTGCTCAATAATGGTCATTTTTTGCCACTATCTTGCGTTTGTTATGTCTTTACATACCGTTACTTGGTATTTTTATCCCGTTTATGTGTGTAAGCATGTCTCAGGAGATTAATGAAAAAATATAGTTAATCCCAGTGAATTAACTGAGTTCGTGTTCGTTTCTATCTCGAGAAAGGAATCAAGAGGCGTGTCAGAGCAAAAAAGAGCTATCGAAGGGCAAAATGGTCATTTCCCGACATCGTTATCTTACAAAGGGCAAAAATGTCATTTCCTAACATTATTACTTCAACCAAAAGTATCGGGATTCAAAGGCGACCAGTCTAGCTCAAATATAAAAAATGGGTTTTTACAGCAAAAATGCATGATACCCTACGTTGGTAGAGGTAAAAAGGGGCAGAATGGACTACACCTACGCTTTGGTCTGGGAACCAGATGGGGGGCCCTACGGCCAACCAATTTATGCGCAGGAATGGTTTCGGAGTTTTTTCGGATTTTTCCAGTTTTATCCCTGCATCGAGATTTGAAGTGATCAATAATTCTGAACCTGCACATACATGCTTATACACATATTTTCATCAGCTTTTAGAGACATTATTCATGTATTATGAAATTACCGAAAAGGGAAACCATTAGGGTTTCCCTCACTTGTCTATAAATATGAGAGGGTTAGGTTTAGTTGAAGGGGGCTGATTTTCACGCACGTTCATTGAGTTGGTGGCTGAGTTCATTGCTTCCATAGAAGAGAATCACCATTAAAAACCTAGAGATCTGGAGAAAAAGATTATGGAAAACATTTCTACACCGACAATGCAGTCTCTCTCCACCATGATCAATTAACTCGGTATCTAGGGTTTTCTCTCAAAACCCTAGCCAAGTAATGTAGTTCTTGTTTTATATTCAATTGTAGAGAGGGAAAATTGTGACTATACTATGATGATTGTGTTATATAAGAGACTGATTTTTATTCTTCATACAAGTTTATATATTTGTTCTTATTCTTTTTTTAGATTGAATGAATGTATTTATCTTACTCAATCATGGTTTTTCAATATGGGCTGGAACTCGGATGCTTAACACATGATTTTCTACACAATAGTGGTCATAAAACTCGAAACCCTAGGTTAACATGGGCCATGCCCTGACAAACTGATATAGACATGCTTTAGTTTATTTTCATGCTTTAATTTACTTTTCTGCATTTATTTTCTGTTAGTAGTTGACATGCACTAATTAGTTTAGTCTTGAGATGGATTGTTGCGATCCGGTTGAGAGTAATCCTTTTTGGGGTCAAACTGCTAGTGCGGTGCGACCTGATTCACAGTTAATGGACCACCCTCATGCAATTTATATATAATCTGAACTATATTATTTGGTTAGTGGTGGAGTGAGGAAACCTTAGTTTTCTCTCTCTCTGAATCACAAGCATTATTTATTATTGTTTTCTGTTTTATTTTCATTAACATTAGATAATTCACAAAAACAAAATCTTTTTGGAAAAATATAATTCAGTGTTTTTAGACTATTGAATTGAACAATCCTCATCTCTGTGGGATCGATATTCCCCTACTGAAACAAAACTGTCTACAATTGATATGTGCGATTGCAGAAGGGTAAAACCTAGTGTCGTTAAGGTGTTGTTTTTAACCACATATTTTGCACACACCTGATGCCCATCAAATATAACAATCTCCCACTTGATGACTTTGCCTCCATCAATCAACTCCATCAATGATCAGTGCACGATGCCCTCATTCCGGTCTTCAAACTTGAAGACACACTGAAGTTGCGCACAACTTCAGTACCACTTTGGTAAACATGACATTGCTGATAGCTCCTACTGTATGACCAATATCTATCCTTCTACAGAACCTATAAACTCTGTTGCGTTTGGCCACTGTCTTGCAACCACTGCCGCTTCTGACCTCGCCTTGAAAACTTTATCGCGTCTATTTTCTTTTCCCTTTCACTGAGAAACGTTTCTGTTGCTGCATATAAAACTCCTCATTTAGGTCACCTTGGAGGAAAACAGATTTGCTATCTAACAGCTCTAGATGCAAACCCTCTACTTCATCAATGCTTGAACGAATGGGATTCAGTTTCACAACCGAAGAATGGAGAGCTTTCTTCCCTACCGGCAGCTCGATTAGCTTTAATCTCTTATTGAAGATAAGAGACTTCATCTCTTCTTCCATCGCAAGCTCCCACTAGCTCGCTTCTGCTACACTGCATGCTTTATCATCACATTTTGGTTCATCTCCATCTGTGATCAATAAATAATTCAGGTATCTCCAATTCGGCACATGTGGTTGTGAAGTCCTCCTAAACACAAAATTAGGAGTCGAAGTCTGCGGTGTATCATCTTGTTGAGTTCTGTTGTCTCTAATATATTCTTTTGACTGAGAACTCTCACTGTCTAGAACATCTTATATCTCAACATACATAGGATCACTCTATGCTTTATCGCTCCATAACTCTTTTTGTATTTTGTGCTCCAATGGTACTAATAGACCACGATTCATAAGATACGTTGTTGTACTGACTGCTTCTGCCCAGAACTAATCGGCAACCCTGCTAAAATGTGCATTCTTCTGGCTGTCTCAATCACTTTTCGGTTCATACATTATGATACGCCATTCTGTTGTAGTGTACTTGGAACAATCTTCTCTAATCTGATACTGTTCTCATAACAAAAGTTCTTGAACTCGGAGTCTTCATTTTCTCCACCAAAGTTGGATCTTCATTTATTTACCTTCAACCCTGTCTCATTCTCTACCATGGCCTTCCATTTCTTGAACACATCGTATACCTCAGATTTATGCTTTAAGAAATAAACCCATATCCTTCTGGAATGGGCATCAATGAAAGTCACGAAGTAGAAATTTCCGCCAAGAGATAAGGTAGCTACTGGCCCATAGACACCCATGTGAACTAGCTCAAGCTTCTCCACTGTAAGACTTCTGTTGTCCCACAGAAGTCAGCTTCTCCGAAAATTAGCGTCTCCGGAACTTGCTCGAAACTAGGGTTTCTCCTATTTTGATGTTTCATTTTTTTAGTCGTTTTTACTTTGCTTGTTAGTTTTTTGGACTGGGTGTAACAACCCGTGTTATTTTTCTTTTTCCTGAAATTATTTTTGATTTATTTTCCATTGTGATGTCCTTATTATTCTTAGTGTTCGGTACGTGTAAATTTTTCGCATTTGTGTTTAAATTTGATTGGACGACTTCGTGAATTCTCGTACCAGCTACACGGTTTCATCTCGACATTTAGCATTTGGTGCTTTAACTAGGTGGCAACACGTTCTATCGTACGACATTTAAGGTTTCGACTGGATTGTTTTGATTAAAGCATTTAGTGTTTTTAAAGATGTGATGTGGCGTTCAGTGTTTCATTGGTTGGGTTGTATAGCCCGGATTATTATTTCGGACCTGTTGGGTATTCTGATGTTTGGGTTTTATACCCCGAGTTAATTATATCAGTTTATATTGTCTATTGGGCGTCCCATTTATTTTTTGGGCTCACGTGATGTTATTTCAAGGTTCCCAGTATATTCTAGGGATTCATTGTACACATATATATTATAAATTGGAAATATATACATGTGTGGGTATTTATTGAGTATATATATATTTAATTTTATTAAATATATATAATATATATGTAATATATACATATATATCGGTTATTGTAGAGAGAACCACTAAAACCCTTTTTTTCTCCTTTAGCGACACCATCACCACTCCATACAATCAGCGTCTCCACTTTTTTCTTCTCCGTATGATTTCGTAGCTAGGGAGGGAAAAAGAGAAAGAGAGAGGGCGAACTGATATGGGGAGAGGGAAAGTCGCGACCAGAGGTGGTCGCCGGACTGAGGGTTGCCAAAGCATGGTGACGACGACGGCATCTAGGCGGGTCGATGAAGGAGGTGGTGCAACCAAGGGTGGTGGTCGTGCATCAGAGGCGGCGCCTGTGGTGGCCAGCGCGGTGATGCGCGAATAACGTTATTATGGCCGGAACTTTGCCCAATTATTTGGCTACCTTCCCAAGCTCCGATGACTGTGATTTTCGGAGGGTAGCTCGGTCTCAGTGTCATGTACGATATGTAAAAGGTTCTAATTTTTTGTTGAGCGGTTTGTCGGGAAATCGTGATTATAGGTACGAATTTTTGTTTGGGTTATTTTAGATTTGTCCAAATTTATTAACCTATTGCTAATTGGCTATATATATATCATATAGGTCGTCGAGGCCGACATTTTGGTATATTCAAATTTTATTCGGACGAATTTGATTTGTGGGCCCCATATTCGAGCGCAGACACTATTCACGGTGGGTCCCATTTTGGCTAAAATTATTTTGGGGGCAGAATTAAGCACGCGGCTTTGACGACGGGTCAGTCTATCTAGTTCAGTTGCGGACGTGATGGTTTAACGCGTGATGTGCATTTTAAGGTAAGAAAAATATTCTCACTACTGTATCATTTGTTGTGGTTTGGGTGTGCAAACCCCGTACTAGCTTTTATATATATATTTATGAATATAAAAAATCTATAGAAGTGATAGAAGTGAAACAAGAGATAGAAATTAATTTGAGAAATTAAATAAATATTTTTCCTGGTAAATTAATACATATTTGAACTGAATAAAAATAGGTGGCCTAGTAACCCCTTGGGATTTAAAGCGAGTTAGTGAAATTATAAAGTTGGGACTTGAACTTAGAACGTGATATTAGTTTCCCCTGTTGCTTGTGTTTTACGGATTTTAAAACATGTTATGAGATATGTGAAAGTGAGGGACGTGAACCTAGAACGTTATTCTAGCTCCCCTATCTATGTGGATTATTGTTTAATAAATTTGAAAGCATGTAAAAAAGAGATGTGATTATATGCTTATGGATATTTACTTTAATTACATTAAAACAATGTTAAGAGAAATGGAAATATTTTCTGAGTAAATTAAAGGAAACATATTGTTTAGAACATGAATTGTGCGTAAGATTATACCTCTGTGAATTATTTACTTTATTGTGATTTAAAAGCATGTTAAGGGGTTTATGATATTCATGTTGGCATTTTGAGAATATTGTTCATAAATATGATGTAGTACATATTTATGTTGATGCATGGTTCATTTGGGACATAGTTGCATATTGAGTACACTGTGTCGTGTTGAGTGCATGGGTGTTGGTCTATGAGGGTCGTGTAACCATATGTGAGTGGACTTAAGTCACGGGTCATCTCGTGCATTCTATCTTCATATCTCTTAAGTCGTGGGTCATCTCGTGCATTCGATCTTTAGACCTCAAAGTTGCGGGTCGTCTCGTGCATTCTATCTTGAGATCTCTTAAGTCACAGGTCATCTCGTGCATTCGCTCTTTAGACCTCAAAATCATGAGTCGTCTCGTGCAATCTATCTTCAAATCTCTTAAGTCGTGGGTCGTCTTGTGCATTTAATCTTTAGACCTCAAAGTCATGGGTCGTCTCGTGCATTCTATCTTCAGATCTCTTAAGTCACGGGTCATCTCATGCATTCGATCTTTAGACCTCAAAGTCGCGGGTCATCTTGTACATTCTATCTTCAGATCTCTTAAGCCGCAGGTCGTCTCGTGCATTCGATCTTTAGACCTTAAAGTCGCGGGTCGTCTCGTGAATTTTATCTTCAGATTTCTTAAGTCGCAGGTCATCTCGTGTAACCGATCTTCCTTGTTGAAAGTGAAAGAGAGAAAAATCACTTAGGAAGAATCGGTATGGCACTCTAGCCTTGCCCGGGTCATCTCGTGGATGGTTAGAGGGTGTATTCGTTGACCTTAGTGGACATGTGTGTGCCATGAGGTGTTGATATTCTATCCTTGTCACGGGTCATCTCGTGAATGGTTAGAATGTGTATATGTTGGCTCTATTAGATAGGGTGTGTACCATGGATGGTATTGAGTCACATTACATACATGTAGCATTTATGTGATTAGATTTGACATGTAGATCATGATATCAGTACATGTGATTTTTTAAGCATGTTTATTATGAATGTTGAGAAATAAATTCATATTTTTATAAAATGCTCAACTAAAAATGGATAACGTGAAAAATATGATTTACATGCAGTATTTGTTAAGGTATAATGGAATTGAATTCTTATACTTGTGATTATGTATTTTTATGCTCGTTGAGGGTTAAGTATGTGGGATTAGTGACCTCTTTGGATAGTTGAGGTTAGTGATGGACTATAGAGTCGATTTTGAGTTGAGGCCTTAAAAAAGACAGGTGATAGTTTTGTGATCGTGGTTGGTTGTGTGGTAATGACCCTTTGATGTTTCTTTCATATTTTGAGGAATGGATTATCAATCGTATTTTAAGATTTTGGTTGAATTAAACTAGGTGCAATTGAACTTAGTTGATTTTGTGGCAATGGCCATTTAGGACCATTAGCGTCCTTAGTGATTGTGTTTATCTTTGGAGTTGTATTCACTCTTATCTGGCTGTCTTTCGGAAACAGTGTTTTTCATGTTTTAAAATCAAACTCTTTCGTATTTAAAAGAAAAACTAGTTTTCGCCTACCCCCGTAGCCACAACGTGTTTTTGTACACTAAAAAGTGATCTTAGGATCTTCTTTAAAAATATTTTTAACTTCTAAAAGTTGGTGATGGCGACTGACGGAGACCGGGGGCAAGACAGTCATTTTTATTGTTTAGATTCTTAAAAGAAAACCTATTTTTTAACATTTCTCGAGATTCCGAGGCTTCTTTCTTAAGATCTTTATCTATAGTGTTTTGAAAGGTGTCTTCTTGTTTCACCTTTACTTTCGATCATTTCTAAGTCTCGGGTATGAGGCTTATTGTTGAGTGCACACACGTAGTGTTGCCTTTCCTCTTCTTTTGGTTTCTTTGTCCGGTTGTTTTCCCTAAACACTTGTGTTATTCTTAACCTTGACATTGTTGTCTCGGTTATCCGTTGGTTAGCATTGGAATTTCTTTTCCCTTGCTTTGTTTCTTGACCCTTATGTGGTTGTTTATGAGAGTAGTGTTTATGTACTCTCCATAATTTGATCTGTTAGCTTTCCTTATTCATAGTGAGAGCGTTGGTGATTTATTCTTCATATTGGAGATAGTATTAAGAGATTCATATACATATATATATATATATATATATATATATATATATATATATATATGTGTGTGTATTGATGATGATTATTTTAGTACGCAAGGACGTTAGTGTTTTCCCTCTTGTGTTATCGGGAGTTGGTTGTGAGCCTTCCTTGGCGGTAGTTATGGAGTTTCCTTCCTTTGGATATTAGAGATGATTGTGATTCTCTCTTTATCTGGTTAGCGTTGAGAATGCTTGGTGATTAGTTAGTTTGGACTGGGGTACTATGTAGTTAGCATATATTTATGAGAGTAGTGTATACTACTAGAGTTGGTACTTGGAGTGCGGGTCCTAGTTGTACTTTGTGAGACTCATGTTGTGTACTTATATATATATATATATGTATATATATCCCCTATATACTTACATACGATAGTATGTGAGTGCATGTCTTGGGATTTATGGCCGGGATTGGTAGTGTACTATGTATCTTGCTGGATGGTTTAGCGTTACCTAAACAGTCAGAGAATGTGGTAGTTAGGATTTTGTTTTTCTCACTAAGCTGTTTTACTCACGGGTGTTTTATGACCCTAGTATTCCACACCAGTTTGTAGGAAATGTTTAGGCTACGGACAACATGTGGTGCAACGACACTTTTCTTTGTTGTCTTCTTTGTAGGTTTTAGAGTTACACAGGGTAACGTAGTTATTGTTGCAGCACTGTTGGATTGGGGATGATAGTTAGCTCCTATTTTCTCATTATTAGTTTCTTACCCATGTTGTATGGGATTGCCATATACTTATCTTAGGAGCCAGTCTATTGGCATATTCCCTTTTGGTGTATCTTTTATTTTCTGTATTTATTATTTCAGGGTGTCATTGTATCTCTTCGGCACCACCATGTACCTTTGGTGTATTTCTATTCAAGTATTGTTGCTCAGTTGATTATGGAGGGTTGTGTAGAGGTAGCTGAGGTTTCTTTCCACTACCTCGGCCCTAGTAGGATTGACGAATGTTGGGCTGTGAGCCATTGACAGGTTTTTCTGTTATAGTTGTGTATCCGGATGTTCCATTTACAGACTGAACTCAACTGGATTTTCGTTGGATTCCGCTATGTATTTTTATCATTCAATTAGGTATGGAATATGCCACTTTATTCATTATTCCATACGTTTTAATCATTATTGATATTCTGAGTTGGTCGCCCATTTTATGAATCGCACCCCGGAGTCCTCAGATGTCCCGGTTCAGGAGTCTTAAGATTTTAGGGGCGTGACAGTATGGTATCAGAGCTTACTATTAAGTTTCAATCATTCAGTTAAGCATGGAATAAATTATTTTTTATTCTTATTCCATGTATTTCCTTGTTATTGTTGCTTCTAGTGGTCGTTTCCACTGACGTCACTCCTTGAGATTCGCTGATTCTTCGGGTTGGCAGTTTCGAGAATTTAGGGGTGTGACACTGGGCCCTATCTTTGTTAGGTTTGTTTTATTTCCTTCTCTCCCCCTTCTTTTTGTCTAAAAGTTTTATTTAACGAAAAGCAAAAAAAAACATTTTTCTCCTCTTTCTATTTTGATTCTAACGAAGAGATTTGAAGCTATTGTTCTACATTGTGCCTGGGTTTTGTGACCTTTCCATTTATTATGCCTTTTTATTTTTCTGATCATTGATTCTTTTAAACATGATTTAATTTGTTTGAACGATCAACGAGTGATTTTGCTTGTTTTCCTTTTTCTCTAAAAGTATCTCATGTTATTTAATTTAATTAATTTGTATTAGTAAATGGTTTGTCTCAAATTGCCACAAAGATGTTGAAACAAGTGTGGGTGATGACTGAACAAATGGGTAATTCTCTACTAGGGTGATATATATATAAGGTATATATATATATATCTGGATGTTCAAATTTCATAGGAAGAACAGAGTATTGCATGGAAGTGACAATTTAATTTCACACGAATTGTAAGAACATTTTTATGTATTGTTTGTTTATGGCATGTTCTAGACAATAACCAGGTTGAGTGTTAGATAGGTTGGTTTGATTTCAATGACATCGCTAAGCTTCATCAACGGCAGAATCAAGCATTGAAGTAATGAAGAATACAAGTGAAGCATGAAAGCGATCATATTAAGGAAAAATGTCTCTTGGAGGGCGAAAATGACATTTTCCGAAGCCGTCACTTCAAGCAAAAAGTATTGTGGGTTCAAGAGGGTCATTTTGGTGCAGTTATGGAGAAAAGTGGTATTAACAAAAAATGCCTATGCTTAAGCTTTCACTTTTAGTTTCAAAAAGTGGCTGGAAAACACATTTTTACGCTTGGAGGTACGCTTGAAGCGTAGGCCCCCTATGCTTGAAGCGTACCTACAGCAAGTTCTTGGCTATTTTTTGCTACAATGTCCAAATTGGTTGTGGGTTGGTTTTATGATTTTTCCACGACTTATATGCATCAAAATGATGGTATATACATGATATTCATCAGAATATAGGGTTTGAATGTGAAATTACAAGAGAGGGCAAAACTTAGGGTTTGATTCATCATCGCCTATAAATACCTAAGTCTTCAACAAGAGCAGGCCCGTCTTTAAGAATTCTCTACAAGTTTTCACAGCTTCATCTTCTTCTTCTACAAAGATATATATATGGTGAGAGAATACAATTAAGTTATTAGAGATACACAAGTTCTCTCTTGTTATTGGACATTTTCAATCGTGCTTCTACATCTACGATTTCTATACACGATTGAATGGTATACTTGCTGAAAAATTCACACATCGTCTATTACAATGAGGCTGCATTGATTTCTATACACGATCGAAGCAGGAGGCTTCATGGTGATTTTGATATGTTATGAAGCAGAGCCGTCAGAGAATGGAGATCGCAGCGAAAGCTTTGTGGAGCACGAGTGAATCTAGACTTTCAGACATTGAGTGAAAAACAACAAATTACAGTGGTTATAAGTTATGTTTTCTTAGAGTCTGTACAAATTCTGTGATTCATAGTGCATCGATACCCAAGTATATCTGTGGTTTTTACTTGGAGTCTTTCCAAGGTTTTATACGTAAAAATCTCTGTGTCGTCTCATTATTTAAATTTCTGCACTTATATTCATATTTTCTTTATTGATCTATTTTGAGAATTGAATTCAAAATTAGGGTTTGTGACTGATTAAAATTAAATTTTCACTAAATAATTTTAATTGATCATAAAATTGACAAAAAGCCTATTCATCCCCCCCTCTAGGTTATTTTCACTATCGTCTAGGTAATTTCAATTGATATTAGTGCGAGGTTGCCCTGATTTAGGTTAACTACCTAGGGTTAGATCGTGAACTTAGACGATGGACGATGGAGATGCCTCGTGAAGGAGGTTCCATATCTAGATCCCTTTTATTTGATGGCTCGAATTATACATATTGGAAGGCGAGAATGAGAGCATTTTTAAAATCTTTAGATGAAAGAGCATGGAATGCTATTGAAGTAGGATATTCACCTCCTACTGTGAAAGACGACGCGACCAATGATTCAAGACCAAAACCGTCGAGCAAGTGGACTCATGCCGAGACAAATAGCGCTAATTGGAACTCGAAGGTGTTGAATGCATTATACAATATTGTAACTCCAAGTGAGTTCAAGAGGATTGCTACATGCATAATTGCCAAGGAAGCTTCGGACATTCTCCAAGTCACTCATGAAGGAACATCGAAGGTGAAACAATCAAAACTTCAAATTTTGACTTCTCAATTTGAACAGTTGAAAATGGAGGAGGATGAGATATTCGCCGACTTTGAGACTAGATTAATTGATATTGTGATAGGTTGTCACAATCTAGGTGAGCCTATTCCTAATACTACGATAGTGAAAAAAATTCTTTGGTTTTTGCCTGAACGTTTTAGGTCTAAGGTTACTGTCATATAGGACGTCATAAGTCTTAAAGAAATAAAGGTTGAAGAATTAGCTGGAAATTTAAAATCCTATGAGATGGAGATGTTCAAAAATCCCCCTAAAAAAGCTAGTGGCACTAAAGAGAAGATTATAGCATTTAAAACCACTAGGGAGGATTATGTTGAACTTGATGAAGAAAGTGAGTTAAGTCTGACTGATATTGCCATATTTGCTAAGAGGTTGAACAAATTTGTTAAGGCTAAACAAAAATGGCCAAGGAAAAAAAATTTGGAGATAAGTTGGGTGAGTCTAGAAGTAGAAATAAGACTCAAACTAGGAAGGACAAGTCTGGTCCTAGAAAGAATAAACCTAAATGTTTTGAATGTCAATGATATAGTCATATAGCTGCAGAGTGTGCAAACACTCTGAAGAAATACAAAGGATTAGCAGTCAGTTAGGATGATGACTCTGACAATGGATTAGCTAGTGATTCAATAGAATCAGAAGTAGGTGATGGTTCTAAGAATTTCACTGTGTTTGATGTATAGATCAAGGAGGTTAAAGAAGTTGTTTCAAGTTTGGTGATATCTGAAGAAAAAGGTTATGAGAGTGGTGAAGATTGTGATGAAACTCTTCAAGAGACTTATAACAAATTACTTGATAAGACCACACAACTTCACAAGAATCACATGAAACTGTTAACTAAAAGTCTTAACATAGACAAAGAATTGCATTATTTAAAAGACGAATTAGCCAATAGTTCTCAAACTCTAAATCTTCTACAGACCCAAAAGGCCAAGTTGATTGAGGATTTGAATAAATTTGAACTTGAAAAGATTGAGGTTTTGAAGTTAGTAGATGGTCTCAATAAGAAATTGGTTAAGAAATCTACTAAGATTGACAATTTGGAAATAGAGCTGAAAGATGCTAACGTGACTATTTAGAAGTGGTCTAGTGGAACTTTTAAGCTTAATCATATGTTGAGTGTTGAAAAACCTACAGGAAATACAAAGGGTTTGGGTTTTGTTGGAGTAATGCCAAATTCGAATGTTATTGCAAAAGCCACATTTGTAAAGGCCTCCCAAGTAGCATCGAGTTCTTCAAAAGGAAATTCAAATTGGAATTCTATGACTCAATCCTATAACAAAATACATGTTGAAAACAAGACTTTCCTTACCCCTAGATATCATAGGAGGTCAATTGATAGAGTTCATAGGTTTGTTCCTATATGTCACCATTATGGTGTCGGAGGTCATATTTGACTAAGGTGTTCGAAGCTGAGAGGGAAGGTGTTAAAGTCAGTGAAGGAACAAAGAGTTCAACATGGAGATCATGTTCAAGATCAAATTCAAATATTGAATGAAGAAATGAAGAATTTGTCAAGATTGGCAAACGAAGCTCCAAAGATGAAGAAAATATGTTTTAGAAAAGGTGAGCTACATTGTTTTATAGTTCATACTGCTCTTAGAGCACGCAAGTCTACTTGTTGGTATTTGGATAGTGGATGTTCAAGGCATATGAATGGAGATAAGTTATTTTTTGGATTTCTCGAGGAATGTCATGGCGGGATAGTCACTTTTGGTGATGGAGAGAAGTCGAAGGTTATAGGCAAATGTTCCATTGTGGTTTCTGGTTTACCTAACCTAGAAGATGTGTTTTATGTAGAGAGTCTTAAAGCAAATTTGTTGAGCATAAGTCAAATATGTGATAATAATCATAATGTCAATTTTTCTCCTGATAAGTGTTCGATCATTGACTCTTCTAGAAATTGCGTGCTGGAAGGTATGCGTTTAACTGATAATTGTTATTGCATTGTTCCTAGTTCTGAATTATCGTGCAATAAAGTTAAACTTGATGAAGTTGAAATCTGGCATCAGCGGATGGGACATGTTAATTTTTGAGAATTAACAAAAATTACTAAGAGTGAAATTTTTAAGGGAGTCCCTAAGCTTGGTTATGAAAAAGGGATTGTGTATGAATCATGTCAGAAGGGTAAACAAGTCAGATGTCACCATAAAAAGACAAATATCATTGGTACTTCTAGACCTTTGGAGCTGTGGCATATTGATTTAATGGGTCCCACTAGGATAATGAGGAAAGGAGGAAAGAAGTATATTTTTGTCATGGTAGATGACTAGTCAAGGTTTGCATGGGTTGGATTTCTAAGTGAAAAGTTTGAAGCTTCTGAAAGTTTTAAGAGGATTTGTTTAAAAACTCAAACTGAGAAGAATTGTTCCATTTCTAGAATAAGGAGTGATCATGGAAGGGAGTTTGAAAATTCATAAATTGAAGTATTTTGTGAAGAGAGAGGAATAAAACATGAATTTTCAGCACCTAAAACTCCTCAACAAAATTTAGTACTTGAGAGGAAGAATAGGGTTATTCAAGAAATGGCCAATGTTATGTGTAAGAACATTTATAGTATTATTTGTGTTTGGCATGTTCTAGACAATAACCATGTTGAGAGTTTTGTGTATTTTCAATCGAGTTGTTACTATGTTCGTTTCTATCTCGAGAAAGAAGTCAAGGAGTGTGTCAAAGCAAATAAAGCTACCGGAGGGCAAAATTGTCTTTTCCAGACATCGTCACTTCACCAGAGGGTAAAAATGTCATTTCCAGACATCATGACTTCAACCAAAAGTATCAGAAGTTCGAGATGAGCAGTCTAGCTCAAATATGAAAAAATTATAAAACATGCAACATACCTACGTTGTCAGGGGCTGAAACAGGACAAATTGGCTTTGACCTAGTCTGTGATTTTAGAGCTAGAAGGGGACCCTATGCCTAAGCGTAGGTCCCAAGGGTAGGTCCCAATGCTTGGTCACGTGATCACTTGTTATGCATGATTTGTTTTGGGGTGCTTTCAGATTTTTCCAGTTTGGTTCCTACTTCGAGTTTTTAAGTGATCGATGACTTCAGACCTTTATATATTAGCATATACACATATTTACATCAGATTTTAAAGGATTTGTCAAGATATTATGAAATTACATAAGAGGGTAACGTTAGGGTTTTCTATGACTTGGTCTATAAATACCAAGGTTATACAAGAGAAGAGGCTACGGTTTTTTACGACGATTTTTTAAGAGGGTTTTTGGTGAGAGCTCTACAATATTCTATCATTCTTATTCTTCAACAGAGTGATACACATAGAGAGGTGATTATTGAGTGATCATACATATTGGTGTTCTCTCTTGTGTTGGATTTCTTCAATCGTGCTTTTACACCGAAGTTCTCTACGCAAGATTGGATGTGTGATTGCTGAAAAATCATCACACCATCCATTACAATGAGGTTGCTTTGATCCATCCGAGCATGAAGCGACTCTAAGATTTTAAACCACGAGTAGAGAAAGGCAAATTAGGTATGATTTATGAGTCTCTCATAGTGTCTGGCGGAACAAGCATGCTTCGTGAAGTACGAGTGATTCAATGGTTTCAGACCACGAGTAGAGGAAGGTATATCAGGAGTGATTGTAAGTCTAAAACTCTCATAGAGTCTGTACTTGTTGATTCATAGTGCATCGATACCTGAGTGTACCCGTGGTTTTTTCCTTAGAATGTTTCCTTGGTTTTTCCACGTATAATTCTGTGTCGTCTCTTCTTTTATTTTCTACACTACATTGATATTTGCTTGATATTGCTTGAATGATGTGGTTTGAGAATTAGGGTTTTGTGATTGGATAAAAATTGACTTTTTCGCAATTAAATATTAATTTGTCAATAAATCCACAAAAAGCCTGTTCACCTCCATCTAGGTTATTTTCACCATCGTCTAGGTAATTTCAATTGGTATCAGAGCGTGGTTTCCCCGATTTAGGTTAACTTCCTAGGGTTAGATCATGATTTTAGATGATGGAGATGCCTCATGAAAGAGGTTCCATATCTAGATCCCCTTTGTTTGATGGGTCAAATTACACATATTGGAAAGTGAGAATTAGAGTGTTTTTAAAATCTTTGGATGAGAGAGCATGGAATGCTGTTAAAGTAAGATATTCACTTTCTACTGTGAAAGATGACGCAACCAATGAATCAACACCAAAACCGTCAAGCGAGTAGACAACTACCGAGATGAATAGCACGAATTAGAACTCAAAGGTGTTGAATGCGTTATACAATGTTGTAACTCCGAGTGAGTTCAAGAAGATTGCTACGTACGTAATTGCCAAGGAAGCTTGGGACATTCTCCAAGTCACTCATAAAGGAACATTGAAGGTGAAACAATCAAAGCTTCAAATTTTGAATTATCAATTTGAACAGCTGAAGATGGGGAAGGATGAGGTATTTGCAGACTTTGAGGCTAGGTTAACTGATATTGTAATATGTTGTCATAACCTAGGTGATCCTATTCATGAGACTACTATAGTAAAGAAAATCCTGAGGTCTCTTCCTGAACATTTTTTATCTAAGGTCACTATCATCTCTGAGGTCATGAGTCTTAAAGAAATTAAGGTTGAAGAATTGGCTGGAAACTTAAAATCTTTTGAGATGGAGATGTTCAAAAATCCTCCTAAAAAGGCGAGTGGTACAATAGAGAAGAGCATGGCTTTCAAAACCACTAGGGAGGATCAGGTTGAACTTGATGAAGAAAGTGAGTTGAGTCTGAATTATATTGTCATGTTTGCTAAGAGGTTGAACAAATTTGTTAGGGCTAAACAAAATGGCCAAGGATAAAAATTTAGGGATAAGTTGGGTGAGTCTAGAAGTAGAAATAAGACTCAAATTAGGAAGGACAAGTCTGATCCTAAAAGAAGAAACCCAAATGTTTTGAATGTCAAGGATATGGTCATATAGCTGCAGAGTATGCAAACACTCCGAAGAAATCCAAAGGATTAGCTGTCAGTTGGGATGATGACTCTAACAACGGATCAACTAGTGATGCGACAGAATCAGAAGTAGGTGATGATTCTAAGAATTTTACTGTGTTTGCTGTACAAAAGCAAGGAGGTTAACGAAGTTGTTTCAAGTTTGGCGATGTCTGAAGAGGAAGGTTCTGAGAGTGATGAAGATTGTGATGAAACGCTTCAAGAGTCTTATAATAAATTACTTGATAAGACTACACAACTTCACAAGAATCACATGAAACTGTTGATAAAAGTCTTAACATGGACAAAGAACTGCATTCTTTAAAAGACGAATTAGCCAATAGTTCTCAAACTTTAAATCATTTACAGACCCAAAAGGCCAAGTTGATTGAGGATTTGAATAAGTCTGAACTTAAAAAAACTGAGGTTTTGAAGTTAATAGATGGTCTCAATAAGGAATTGGTTGAGAAATCTACTAAGATTGAAAATTTGGAAAAAGAGCTGAAAGATGATAACTCAATTGTTCAGAAGTGGTCTAGTGGAACTCTTAAGCTTAATCATATGTTGAGTGTAGGTAAGTCTGCAAGAATTACAAAGGGACTAGTTTTTGTTGGAGTATTGCAAAATTCGAATGTTGCTACAAAAACCATCTTTGTAAAAGCCTCCGAAGTAGCATCGAGTTCTTCAAAAGGAAATTCAAATTGGAATCCTAGGGTTCAATTCTACGTAAAACGAATTGTTGAAAATAAGCCTTTCCTTACCCCTAGATATCCTAGGAAGTCAACTGATGGGGTCCGGAGGTTTGTTCCTATTTGTCATCACTATGGTGTCAGTGGTCACATTCAACCAATGTGTTCGAAGTTGAGAGGGAAGACTCAGCAATCAGTGAAGGAAAAAAAATTTCAACATGGAGATCGTGTTCAAGATCAAATTCGAATGCTAAATAAAGAAATGAATAATTTGTCAAGATTGGAAAAAGGAGCTTCGAAGATGAAGAAGGCTTGGGTGAGAAAAAGTGAGCTACACTGTCTTGTAGTTCATACTGCACTTAGAGCACACAAGTCTACATCTTGGTATTTGGATAGTGGATGTTTGAGGCATATAACTGGAGATAAGTCATTGTTTGGATTTCTTGAGGAATGTCATGGTGGGATAGTCACTTTTGGTGATGGAAAGAAGTCGAAGGTTCTAGCCAAATGTACCGTTGTTGTTTCTGGTCTACCTAAACTAGAAGATATGCTTTATGTAGAGGGTCTTAAAGCAAATTTGCTAAGCATAAGTCAGATATGTGATAACAATCATAATGTCAATTTTTCTCCTAATAAGTGTTCGATCATTGACTCTTCTGGGAATTACATAATGGAAAGCATGCGTTCAACTGATAATTGTTATTGCATTGTTCCTAATTCTGAATTGTTATGCAATAGAGTTAAACTTGATGAAGTTAAAATCTGGCATCAGCGGATGGGACATGTTAATTTTCGTGAATTAACAAAAATTACTATGAGTGAAATTATTGAGGGAGTCCCTAAGCTTGGGTATGCAAAAGGAGTTGTGTGTGGATCATGTCAGAAGGGTAAACAAGTCAGATGTCACCACAAAAAGACAAATGTCATTGGTACTTCTAAACCTATAGAGTTGTTGCATATTGATTTAATGGGTCGCACTAGGACCATGAGCAAAGGAGGAAAGAAGTATATTTTTGTCATGGTGGATGATTATTCAAGATTTGCATGGGTTGGATTTCTAAGTGAAAAGTCTGAAGCTCCTGAAAGTTTTAAGAGAATTTGTTTAAAAATTCAGACTAAGAAGAATTGTTCCATTTCTAGAGTAAGGAGTGATCATGGAAAGGAGTTTGAAAATTCAGAAATTGAAGTGTTTTGTGAAGAGAGATGAATAAAACATGAATTTTTAGCACCTAAAACTCCTCAACAAAATAGAGTAGTTGAGAGGAAGAATAGGGTTATTCAAGAAATGGCCAATGTTATGTTACAGGGTAGGAATGTTCTTAGGTATTTTTGGGCCGAGGCAGTGAACACAACGTGTTACACCTCGAACAGAGTTTTTCTTAGGCCTGGCCCCTTAAAAACTCTTTATGAACTGTGGAATGGCAAGAAACCCAATGTAAAGTATTTCAAAGTATATGTGGAGTAGCCCAAAGGATTTAAAGATCCTTATTGTCTAGATCATGTTTACAGGTTGAAAAAGGCTTTATACGGGCTAAAGCAAGCTCCTAGAGTTTGGCATGAAAGGTTAGCTGATTACCTGTTGGTGACAGGTTTTACTAGAGGGGGAGTGGACAAAATACTGTTTATTCAGAAAATTGAGAGTGATACAGTTGTTGCTCAAATCTATGTTGATGATATTATGTTTGGATCCACTTCTAATAAGTTTGTTCATTATTTTAGAGATCAAATGAAACATGAATTTGAGATGAGCATGATTGGTGAATTGAACTTGTTTTTAGGGCTTCAAGTCAGGTAATTAAATGATGGGATTTTTGTTTCTCAAACTCGTTATGCCTTGGAATTGGTGAAGAAGTTTGGTTTGGAAAAGGCTAAGGATGCTCGCACTTCTATGAGTACAAGTGTTAAGCTTAGCTTGGATACTAAAGGCAAAGATATCAATCCTACACTTTATAGGAGTATGATTGGGAGTTTGTTGTATTTGATAGTCAGTCGACCTGATATAACTTTTAGTGTTGGTTTGTGTGCACGTTACCAGGTAAGTCCTAATGAGTCTCATATTACTATTGTGAAAAGGTTTATCAAGTATATTAAAGGGATAATGAATTATGGACTGTGGTATCCATCGAGTACTAATATTGATATTGCATCCTTTTCTGATACTGATTGGGCCGGTAATGTTGATGATAGAAAAAGTACCAATGGAGGGTGTTTTTATGTTGGAAATTACTTAGTTGCTTGGCATAGCAAGAAGCAAAATTGTGTTTCTCTTTCCACTACTGAGGTTGAGTATATAACAGTTGGTAGTTGTTGTACTCTTGTTTTGTGGATGCGTCAAATGTTGCTGGATTATGGTCTTTCTCAAGGCACTATGACTGTATTTTGTGATAGCACAAGTGCGATAAATATTTCTAAAAATCTTGTTCAACATTCTAGGACAAAGCATATAGATATTCGACATCATTTCATTCGTGATCTTGTTCAAGATGGTATAGTGTCTCTAGAGTTCATATCCATAGATTCTCAGTTAGCAAATATCTTTACAAAATCATTAGATTTTCAAAACCATGTCAGTCTTAGGAAATCTATTGGAATGTTTTATTTAGAATAGATATCTTATTATCTATCATTCTAGGAACACATTACATTATTTTCCCAGTTGGTCGGGACTAAAAATCCTCACTGGAAAGTCCGGAGCTTAGAAAGACAAAAAGGGATATGGTGAGAAAGTTGAAAAGATGGAAAGGAGGAAATTGTGTGACAAAGAGAAAATATCTTTTATTTTTGCCTTCTAGTTTGAATCTTAGATTGAATTATCATCACGGTTGGTGAAAAGATTATTAGCTTTAGTATGTATTGTTTTCATCTTACCTTAGTGATTGCACATGAAAATTTTCATATATATATATATATATATATTTGTATTACTTGACTTGTGCATTCTTGAGTTTATAAGGTATGTGTGCTGATTTTTTTCTATACCATATGTATAATGGTCGAATTAAATCTGAGAAAATGATGTGTTAATGTTTGGCTTTGTGTCTCTTTTGCCTTGCTCGCAGATTTATAAAAACAAAAATATTTTATTTTATTTTTATTCATGACATTTTGCATTCATGCATTAGTAATAGAGTCATGCACAGTAAAGATTTATGTTACCCTGAGAATTTGAATATGATCTGATAAGAGTTCTATATCTTGGTGTTTTTCATTGAGTATTTCCTTGCATCTCTCTACATTGTTGCCAAGGCATATACTCTCTTTGCTTGACATTTCAGTGATAAAAAGGGGGAGAAGTATTAAGTGAGAGGGAGAGATTGAGATTGTTTGGTTAAGATTGTTTGGTTAAGATTGTTTGATTAATTCAGAGGGAGAAGTATTTAGCAAGGGGGAGTTTATTCTTAGGGGGAGAATAATGATCATTATGTGTGCATTGTTGTTATGATTTTCTAATGATCATTATGTGCATTGTTGTTATGATTTTCTAATGATCATTATGTGTGCATATGTATAAATGTTGTGGTGATGCTGAAAAAAGGAAATAATGAGATGCTTATAAAATAAAAATACAAAAAGTGGTTATTCAATCTGAGTAACTGGGCCTCTTGCCTCAATATGCATTGAGTGTTCGCGTAAAAATGAGAGAAGACTAGTGTGCAAAAATCACATGGAAGAAGCTTGGGCCAAGTTGGTCAGGACTAAAAATCATCGTTGGAAAGTCCGGAGCTTAGAAAGACAAAAAGGGATATGGTGAAAATGTTAAAAAGATTAGGGTAAATTGCAGTAGCACCCCCTGAGGTTTAGGTCAATGCCACTAATATGTCGGTCAACGCCATACTTTGCAATGACACCCCCTGAGGTTTGGTTTTTCTTGCAATGACACCCCCTGGGCCTGTGAAATGACTAGAATGCCCCTTTAATTGTTTCACTTATTACATTAGGGTAATATATAAAGTGTGAAATTACCCATATGCCCAAACACTTCACCCCTCTAAAATTACTAATTACACTTCCACCCCTTAATACAAAATATATATATATATATATATTACGAATATATATATATATTATGAAAATATATATATTACGAAAATATATATATTACAAAAAAATATATATATATTACGAAAATTACAAAATTCTAAATAAACACAAAAAATTCGAAACAAACATATAAAATTCGAAAAAATATATATAATTTGTAAAAAATATATAAAATTTGAAAAAACATATAAAATTGAAAAATATATATAAATTTTGAAACAATATATAAAATTCAAAAAAACATATAAAATTCGAAACAAATGTATAAAATTCGTAAACAATATATAAAATTCGAAAAACATATAAAATTCTAAAAAATAAATAAAATTCAAATATATATATATATAAAGTGTGACTGAAGTGATTCCTACCACATTTGGAAATTCAAATTATTTTGAAATTTGAAATAATTTCAAAATATATATATATTTGAAATTTTCATTCAAATATATTTAACAGATTGCTAAAGTATTTATTTTGAAATAAAAGAAAGAAAAAGTTCCTTAGTTAAGATATTTCTAGCACTAGATTTTCCTTTTTTCTTATTTAAAATTTAAATACCGTTATATTGATTCATTGTTTTTAGAAGTGAAAACAAAGAATGACAGATGAAAGAAAGTAATCATGCAAAGGAAAATTTTATGATATTTTTTACCTTACATTATTTTTATTGAAAAGGAAGAATTTTAGGAAGGAATAAAGTTGATATTGCATAATTCTATTATAAAATTCTTTCCTCTTTAGGAAATGTTAGATATAGAAGGGAGAAAATGTGGTAGGAATCATTTCCAAAATAATTTGAATTTCCAAATGTGGTAGGAATCACTTCAGTCACACTTTATATATATATATATTTGAATTTTATATATTTTTTAGAATTTTATATGTTTTTCAAATTTTATATATTGTTTACGAATTTTATATATTTGTTTCGAATTTTATATGTTTTTCTGAATTTTATATATTGTTTCAAATTTTATATATTTTTTTTAATTTTATATATTTTTACAATTTTATATATTTTTTACAAATAATATATATTTTTTCAAATTTTATATGTTTGTTTCGAATTTTTTGTGTTTATTTAGAATTTTATAATTTTCGTAATATATATATATATATATTACGAAAATATATATATGTAATATATATATATATTGTAATAAGGGGTGGATGTGTAATTAGTAATTTTAGAGGGGTGAAGTATTTGGGCATCTGGGTAATTTCACACTTTATATATTACCCTAATATAATAAATGAAACAATTAAAGGGGTATTCTAGTCATTTCACAGGCCCAGGGGGTGTCATTGTAAGAAAAACCAAACCTCAGGGGGTGTCATTGCAAAGTATGGCGTTGACCGTCATATTAGTAGCATTGACCTAAACCTCAGGGGGTACTACTATAATTTACCCAAAAGATTAAAAGGAGGAAATTGTGTGACAAAGAGAAAGTATATTTTATTTTTACCTTCTAGTTTGGATCTTGGATTAAATTTTCATCACGGTTGGTAGGGAGATTATTAGCTTTAGTATGTATTATTTTCATCTTACCTTAGTGCTTGCACATGAGAATCTTCATATATATATATTTATTTGCAAAAAACTTGACTTGTGCGTTCTTGAGTTTATAAGGTATGAATGCTAATTTTCTTCTATACCGTGTGTATAATCGTTGAGTTAAATCTGATAATATGGTGTGTTAATAATTGGTTTTGTGTCTCTACTACCTTGCTCACAGATTTATAAAAACAAAAATATTTTATTTTATTTTTATTCATGACATTTTTCATTCATGCATTAGTAGTAGGGTCATGCACAGTAGAGATTTCTATTACACTAAGAATTTGGATTTGATCTGATAGAGTTTTGTATCTTGGTGTTTCTCTTTGAGTACTTTCTTGCATCTCTCTACATTATTGCTATGGCATAAACTCTCTTTGCTTGACATTTCAATGACAAAAATGGGGAAAAGTATTAAGTGCGGGGGAGAGATTGAGATTGTTTGATTAAGAGGGAGAAGTATTTAGCAAGGGGGAGTTTATTCTCAGGGGGAGAATGATGATTGATGATCATTATGTGCATTGTTGTTATGATTTTCTGATGATCATTATGTTGGTTTATATTCGTTTTCCAAACGTGCGTTTAATGGTTTATTCAGTGTTGTGGTTACAAGTTTGATAGTTCGTCATGAAAGTAAGGTGACAGTTTATATCTATATTTGTTGGTGTATGTTTCTAGGTATAGAGGTTATGTTGTTATTTGTGATGTTATATTGTAAAACATGGTTTTGTCTTAGAAATGCCAAGGGGGAGATTGTAATAACATTTTTGTGTATCGTTTGTTTATGGCATGTTCTAGACAATAACCATGTTGGGTGTTAGATAGGTTGGTTTGGTTTCAATGACATCGATAAGTTTCGTCAAAGGCAGAATCAAGTATTGAAATAATGAAGAATACAAGTGAAGCACGAAAGTGAGCATATTAAGGAAAAATTTCTCCTGGAGGGTGAAAATGACATTTTTCGAAGCCGTCACTTCAAGCAAAAAGTATCGTGGGTTCAAGAGGGTCATTTTGGCACAGTTGCGGAGAAAAGTGGTTTTAACAAAAATGCCTACGCTTTCAGTTTCAAAAAATGGCTGGAAAACACATTTTTACGTTTGGAGGTACGCTTGGACCTACGCTTGAAGCGTAGGCCCCCTATGCTTGAAGCGTAGCTGCAGCAAGTTTTTGGCTATTTTTTGCTGCAATGTCCAAATTGTTCGTGGGTTGGTTTTATGATTTGTCCATGACTTATATACATCAAAGTGCGTGGTATATACATGATATTCATTGGAATATAGGGTTTGGATGTGAAATTACAAGAGAGCGCAAACTTAGGGTTTGATTCATCATCACCTATAAATACCCAAGTCTTCAACAAGATGAGGCACGTCTTTAAGAATTCTATGCAAATTTTCTACAGCTTCATCTTCTTCTTCTACAGAGATATATATATGGTGAGAGAATATAATTGAGTGATTAGAGATACACAAGTTCTCTCTTGTTATTGGATGTCTTCAATCGTGCTTCTACATCAACGATTTTTGTGCACGATTGAATGGTATAGTTGCTGAAAAATTCACACATCGTCTATTGCAATGATGTTGCATTGATTCATTGAAGAACGGAGTCATCTAAGTACGGATATCAAAGTAAGAGGCTTCGTGGTGATTTTAAACTATTGTGAAGCAGAGCCGTCAGAGTACGGAGATCGCAGTGAAAGCTTCGTGGAGCACGAGTGAATCTAGACTTTCAGACGTCGAGTGAAGAACAACAAATTACAGTAGTTGTAAGTTATGTTTTCATAGAGTCTGTACATATTCTGTGATTCATAGTGCATCAATACCCGAGTTTATATGTGGTTTTTACTTGGAGTCTTTCCAAGGTTTTTCACGTAAAAATCTATGTGTCTTCTTATGATTTAAATTTCTGCACTTATATTCATATTTGCATTATTTATCTGTTTTGAGAATTGAATTGAAAATTAGGGTTTGTGACTGATTAAAATTGAATTTCCGCTAAATAATTTTAATTGATCATAAAATCGATAAAAATCCTATTCACCCCCCCCCCCCCCCCCTCTAGGCTGTTTTCACTATTGTCTAGGTAATTTCACGAATATATACGTGGAAGTGACAATTCAATTCCTAATTTCCTTACATGAGAATTCTTACAGAACTCTGATGTCAAATCGACCGATACAGCCACGCCCCAGATGAGGACTTACCTCGGTAAGACCCCCTCCAATGATGTAAATTGAACCCTCATCTTCTTTAACCCTAGTCAATCGATTCACTAATCTAGGAACACCGATTGGACCCCGTCCCACGTTCAGTACTGCTCTCACTGCCCCATATGATCCATTCTAAGTACATGCCCCAGCCTCTACTTCCGCCACCAAATATAACCTTCGTGGTAGATCCGAATACTTATTTAAAACAAGTGAAGTTCTTTTTTACATAGAACCCCATTTCTCCAATCTCCATGACCCTATTGCCCTAGTCAAACAATTTTTTCCACAAAACTTCCATTGGATTCCTGATTCCCCTAGTCACACCTTACAAATCTATAAAGATATCTTATATCAGACACAATCTATTTTTATCAAACCAGTCCCAGATCGCAAGGATCCCAGTAAAATTATTTCACTCACTTTACATTCTCCAAGTCATCTCTGTCAAAGAGTGGAGAAAACATCCTTCTGAAATTCGGAAACTAGACAATTCCCAAAATTTCACCTATTATGACTATATGGAAGCTTGGTTTAAAATATTTCTTTTTCAAAGTGAAATCTTTAGTCATTCTTGGTTTATCAACTTTGATCACAAGTTTATAAGCCATCTCCTTACTTGGTTTGGTAATTGGTGGGAATACTATGGTGTGGATAATGATATCATTCTTGAACCACTCTGGAAAGAAGTCGTCTATTTTGGTTCGTGTTGTCATCATCTTTATTACTATCAGAGGAAGATGAATCACAAATTGAGAATTGGTGTGAAGTTTTGACCAGATCTTTGAGTTGTGTGTGAAAGAGAGTTTTTATATATTGGTTTTCATTTTTTAGAGTTTTAATCTCTTGTTTAACTAAATTGATCTCAGATTGGAGATCCTGCAAAGTAATGTCTTTCTTAGGGGCGAAACGCTTAAGGGTTTTATGAATGCTGAAATTAGGTTTGTGGACCATAGGTGGTTGGGTCTCTTTATTTAGTGTAAGCAATTTTGTTAATTTTTTAAGGTAAGAATTCTTTAAGTCTGGGTCTTCAACTTGACTGATAAGATCAAGAAGCAGGTGTTGTTGTTCTTCAACCTTAGTGAGGACATTAATAGATTTAAATTTGCTGCGATTTAACATATTAATTGTTTTAGTACAACAACTGTCTTTACAACCAAAACTAATGTCAACTGAGCTGGGACACTCACTAGGGGATTCCGATGAGGAAATAGATTCTATTTCACTTATATCACTTCCACTCATGTTTTTTAATTCTAGAATAGTGCAAATTTGTTACTTAGTGTGATCAGGAATATCTAATTGACTAATTTTGTTCTTCACAGGACAATTTCAAGCATAATGACCTTTTTTGTTGCATTTGTAACAAGTGACTTTAGAAATATCAGGTTTATTACTTTTATTGAAGGGTTTTATTTATGTATTGTATTTTTCTTTATTTTTATATTTATGCTTATCATAGAATTCATTATGTTGGAATTTATGAGTATATTTTTTACGATGACGGGTATGACATTTTGAGAAGGGTTTTAAATGTTTATACCTTTGTGTTTGACGAGAAGGTGCGATAGGTAGTAAACCATATTGTTCACAAAATGATCCCATTTCATATTTGGCTTTCTTTTTTATCTTTATTGAGCTGGTTACTTATTTTCATATCAACGCACATTTTTAACCCAACTTTTTGGATAAGGCTAATGATATTTTCGTAACTTAAGTTATCATATTCAATGACTCTAATGGTGTTGCATAACTTTATTCGTATTTTATGTGAAAAGAGGCTAGGTAATTCGTTTATGAATTTTTCTTTCCAAAATGACTAGTTGATATCTTCTCTTAGTATAACTCTAGACAAGAAGGTATCTTTATACCATCTAAAATCACTAAGAGTAGGGCATCTAAGGTTACTAAGTTGATCATGGACTGTGGAGGTAATATCACTTGGTTTACCAACGAAATGATCAATAATGATATAAATTAATGTGTTAACTCCATCATGGATTCCTAGACCAATATCTTCATTAAAAATTGGGGTTCCTTCCTCAGTTTTTTGGACTGCATGGATTATATTGTCTCTTGCCTCCTGGGTGAGATGTTTATCCCACCAATTTCTTAACATGTCAGAAAATCCAGAAGTGAGTAACTCAACAATATCAGGTTGACTCATATTGTGGTTTGTGAGGTAGCTATTAGCTGCCATTGAAAGGTGATTTAATTTATTTAAAATTTCTTGTTCGGACAGTCCATCAATATTCAATTCATATAATTTTTTAAATGATACAAAAATTGGTTTTGAAAAATTCGTTCTTCATATTGGATATCAACAAGAGTAGGTTGGGGATACCAATTTTTTATAATGCTCGTATGGGTTAACAAGGCCATGTGTGATTCGGTTTATCTCAAAGGCAATTTCTAATTTATGAATATCTTCATATGTGTCTTCCTCAGGGGATAAGCTAGCACTATCAGTGTTGTGATTGGATTCGAAGATAAGAACTGTGAGAGATTTTTCATCTTTAATGATTTGGGTTTCCAAGGCTTTTAATAATATATCTATCTGGGCAGAGGATTCATTTGTGCTTCGTTTGTTAGGTAGACCTTGGCGTTTCGTAAGAAGCTTGATCAGAGGGGTGTCAATTACTTTCGTAATAGGGGTAGAGGAATCAAGTTTGGACTCTATTTTGTCTAATTGAGAACCTAGTGTACTTAAATACCGGATGGTGAAATTGTTTTGTTCAATAATTTTTTTAGTATTAGGATCTATTATTATGGTGACAACCTTAAAATAAGAGGCTGGAATTTTTGTTCCAAGGTGGTTAACAATTAGGCTCTCTAAAGGATGATGGCTGGAAGAAACAATCGTTTTATCATATTTTGTCCATTTGTGTTTTGTAAGAACATTAATTTTTCTGTAGTAATTCTCAAGATAATCAAAGAAATTGACTTCCAACTGATTTCTTATCATGAACATTTCCACTTTTTCGTAATTTAAGTTCTTTTATCATGTGTAACTATTTCTATACAACTGTCGTTTCAATTTATTTTCTTTGGACTTTGCTTCAACTTCTAATTTTAGAAGGTCATAGGAAAAAGATTTACTTAAAACATATAGTTGTGGATTAATAGTGTCTGTCTCAAAATCAGTTTGTGTAGAGGAGTGGTTAGAGATTGAATCTTTAGTCTCTCCGTTCGGGACATAACATGGATTAGACACTTGTTCATCCTTTTAAATTCCTTTTAACCTATGATCACGTATAGGAAAAAGATTTACTTAAAACACATAGTTGTGGATTAATAGTGTATGTCTCAAAATCAGTTTGTGTAGGGGAGTGGTTAGAGATTGAATCTCCAGTCTCTACGTTCGGGACATAACATGGATTAGACACTTGTTCATCCTTTTGAATTCCTTTTAACCTATGATCATGTCTAGGTCTGTGAATTAAAGATTCAACAAATTCTGTATCAGGATTTGTAGCTACATCTCTTTCCATTCTAGGAGTAAACATTTTTGACCTAGAACTAACAGAAGAGCAACTGTACCTAGATTTATCAAAAGTTAATTTTACAGTTCCATCTAGGAATTATTGGACATGTTCAAGATTGCGAACATCATTTTCTATTTTTTTGGGTGATTTTCAGTCTCAAATAGCCATTCATTTGGAAGGGAGACATCTTTCCAAGCAATTGTTCTTGGAATGCGAATATTCGCATCAGAGGTGCTACTTTGAATTAATAAGGTTTGATCCTTAGGACTTTTGACTAGGGCATGAACATTTAAGTTGGTTTTCATGGTTTTGTAATAAACTCGGTAAATGAGACTTAAAGGTTGGGAACCTGAAATCATATCATATCCTGAAGTTTTGATATTTAAAGTTAAAGCTTTTAAAATGTGGGGATCACTTAGACTTAACTTAAAATTAGGGAAACAATCAAAATATACTGGACCATTACATAAACTGGTCTCTATAACTCCAATTAGACTTTGATTATAATCAATGAATCTAGCATCCTTTAGATAGAGAATAATAGATGCATTTTTTTCTTTAGTTGTTAATGGGTCTACTGCCACTTGAACTAAGCCAATATGGATGAAATTGTATCCTCTAGCACGGTGTTGTTTAATTATATCCTGAGAAAATAATTGACATTTTTCATGTTCTTTATTAAGAGCATAGACTTGTTCAACGATTTTGACTGTGTATTTAGTGAGATAGGTTAACTGAATGAAACTGGTTTTGTAGATTTGATTATTGGGTACATGGGGAATATTCCAGTCACTATGACCTACAAGATCTTTGTAAGTATGTTCTTCTTCATTAACTATGTCATTTATGTCACGCCCTGTTATTCCTAAGACTCCCATCCGGAGAATTAGCGAATCTCAAGGTATGCCGTTAGTGGAAACGACCACTAGAATCATCAATAACAAGAAAACTCATGGAATAAGAATGAAAATAAGGTATTCCATGTACACCTGAGTGATAGAAATTCAATAGGGAATCTAACGAAAATCCGGCAGAGTTCTGTCTATAAATGGAACATACGGACAACCCAAAAAAAATGCAACAGCATAACCTGCCAATAACAAGTGAAATAAACTCAATGGCACGCAGTCCAACATTCCAGAAACCTACTAGGGCCGAGGTAGTGGAAAAGAATACCGCTACGTCTACACAACCCCTCTAAAACTGATAGAGCCCCAAATGCTCAAATGAAATTATAAAGAAAGCCACATGGCGATGCCGAAAAGGTATAATGGCACCCGGAAATAATAAATGTCCGAAATAAAAGATATACCAAAAGGGAATAGGCCAATAAACTGGCTCCCAAGAGAAATAAGAATACACCGGAATAAATACGCATAAAAGGAGCAAATCTAAATAAAACCATCCCAAGTCACCCGTACAGTCGTCGTTATACGTGTCATGCTACATCCGCCTACAATCCTACAATCTGTGTGGGGGTGAGCAAAAAACTATGACTCACCAAAAATATCCCTAACAAACACACCCCTAGCCGCCAGGAATCTCTAACCATCCTGTGTGCATGCATATATCCTAGGTCAGTCAGACGTCTCACCTGGCACCCAAGCCAATTCGAGACCCCAAAACAACCCCACAAATAATCCAAATCATATCAAGACTCACCAGAAAATACAGAGCAATAGAAATGTCACCAACCTATATACATAAGTCAAAACAACATATATATAAACATGTACACACATAAAACCCCGTAGATAACTAATCATACCCGCATAGGCATATACAAATAGTCTAATACACACTCTCGTCTAAAGATACTACAATAAATAACTATCTATCACACCGTGCACCGAGCATGCCACTCAAAGCTCCTAGGAGGTAAATAGGTCACTCTTTAGGACTACTAGAAGGGAATAATCATAACCACGCCCACAACTAAATCACGAATCTTACACAGCCCCATTATCAAATCATTCCTAAAGAGTCTCACTCTCATAATTTCTAACCCAAATCATGTCCTCTCATCCACAATAACTAGTGAACTAATCCGTTCACTTAAAGGATCTTTTCTCCAAGGCCTACTATAATAAAGAGGGGTTATAAAACTAACTAGAAATCGTATGGTATATACACATTACTACCATCTAATCCTCGAAAGAAACATAAGTGGAAAAACTCTATCACTAGATTAGATTCGACAATCATAGGTCAATCTCTAATTCATACTGCCTACTGAGGCACAAGAAAGGGGTACCGGAGTCATTTAGTCCCCAAACATATGCCGAGACCCTCGTGTTTTTAAAGAAAACTGCTGAATCCTGAAGGATTCAACCAGTTTTTAAGAAAATGTTTTAGGACCCGATCAAATCTATTTGGTTCCAACATATCCGAACCCACCTAAAGTACTAGGAGTCGCACTACGTGTGTGATAGGTGTCAAATATTAGTCATTTTGACCCCTTAACTCGCTATTGTTACGTCCTTTCATTCCACTATTTGGTATTTTTATACTATTTGTGTGTTAAAGCATGTTTCAGGAGCTTAATGAAGAAATGGAGCTAACTTCGGTGAATTAACTGAAAAGTGTGTTCTTTCTATCCAAGAGGAGTATAAAGGAGGCAGTCCGAGACAAAAATAGTTCCCGGAGGGTAAAAACGGCATTTCCAGAAGCTGTCATCTTCAGTAAAAAGTATCGTGGGTTTAAGATGGTCATCTTGGTGTATTCACGGAGAAAAGTGGTTTTCCATAAAATACCTACGCTTTCAATTTCAAAAAATGGCTGGAAATCACATTTCTACGCTTGGACATACGCTTGAAGCGTAGGCCAGCTACGCTTAAAGCGTATGTGTGGTAAGAGTTTGTGATTTTTGGAGATTTTTGCCTGCTCTACCCTCGGTTCGAGGTGAAGATTGCATGTGACTCCAGACCTCTAAATACATGTATATACACTTATATAAATCAGAAGTTAGGGTTTGCATGAAGTGGAGAGTGAAAAGACTGAAAAGGGTCTCTTTACACCATTGCCTATATATACACGATCATATATCAGTGTGAAGGGGTGGTTGATTTTTGAGGAGACATTCATTATGGTTGTTCAATTGTGGAGGTTAACGTTCATTCAGAGAGGTTCATTCAGACATGTTGTTGTGAAAAGCTATATTCAAACCTAGAGATCCGGATAAGAAGACCATGGAGATTGTTTCTACATAATTGATGCAGTCACCTTCTACCGTGGCTAACTAACTCGATATCTAGGGTTTTCTAGAAAAACCCTAGCCAAGTAATGTAATTTTTTATTGTTATTCAATTGTAACTAGGGAAAACTGTTGACCATACTATGATGATTGTAATAGTTAAGAGACTATACTGATTTACAATATAAAATTATATGTTTTTTCTAAATTCTTATCTTAGATGGAATGAATGTATTATTTGACACAACTATGATTATTCACTATGGGCTGGAACTCGGATGCTTAATTATGGTTTTCTACATAATGGTGGTAATGAAACTTGAGACCCTAGGTTGACACAGGTCGTGCCTTGGTGACTTAATATAGACATGTTTTAGTTTATTTTCATGCAGTAGGAGTAGGTTAGAGTAATATAATTGGCGTGTACTAGTTAAGTCAGTCATGAGACGGGTTGTCGCAATTCGATTGATGGTACTCCTTTTTGGGGTTGTATTTAGCTATTTGCGGTACGACCTGATTCATAGTTATGGATCGCCCTCTTACAGTTGATACAGTGAGGAACTATATAATGCGGTTAGTGGTAGAGTGATGAAAACCCTAGTTTTCTCTCTCATCTGAATCACAACCAATTTAATTTGCTTTCTAGATAATTTTAGTTAAAATAAATAATTTGGTCTTGAACCACCTAAACAAACCATTTTCAGAAAATATAATTCAGTGTTTTTGAATTGTTAAAGTGAATAATCTTAGTTTCTGTGGGATCGATATCTCTTACTCAAGTCATTTTTTATTCTACAATTGACACGTACACTTACGTAGGGTAAACCTAAAGTCGCTAAGGTGTTATTTTTAACCACATATTTTTACACACCTAACGTCGCATCAGTGTGCGTAACTCAAACTCACATATCTTACCCGAGAAGACAATAAGGATAGTAACAACACAAGTGTACGTAAGGTCCGCCCCAAAGGCTGAAACCTTAGAATCCCAAGTTCGGTTAAAAGCCAAGGAAGAACAATGACAAAGAGTAAGATCAACCACGAGAGATCAAATTGAAAACCATTTCGAAATCCCATTTTAAAATTCCTTTAAAACTGGTCCTAAGACCTTTAATATTAATTTTAAAAATTATGAAAAATCCTCAAAGAATACCCAAATAGAACCGGGATCCAAAGGAATCTCAGAATAACTAGGAGAAACCTGGAGTTCTCAAACTCTAACGATGCCGAGATCTCAGAAACAACCTCGAGACCTTAAGAACAGGGACAACTAGTGCCCTGCACTCACTGACTTCACAAAAAAGTTCTCAAATGGAATTTTCTAACATTTCTTTAAAAAGGAATTTGATTTCGATACTCTTGGCCCCAAAAATTCAAACATATTTTATAAAACAATTTTTTCACTTCTGGTTTTCAAAAATAGTTAACGGGCCCAGGGGTAAGTGAAGAACATAGCTTTATGAAAATGCAAAAGCTTTAAGTTTTCAAAACTTTGAGAGAACCTTGGTTTAACCCCAAAAATCCAAACCGTAGCCGAGATTTTAAGGTACAGTAACTAAACAGTGTCTATTTCTCAAAACATTTCCCAAAATGGAAGTCAAAAGTGATAAGCTCAAAAATATCAACAGTCAGAAAAGATACGGTAAGACTAACGAGCCTGGACCGACTTTTAACTTAATAAACTCATTTTTCACTTAGCTCCACATAACCGTCTAGAAATCTACCAGCTTTCGTACCATCATCCATGGTTCTTAATTCTTATTAAACTTTTTACATTCCAACTTAAGGTTTTTAGGCCTTCATTCACATTGATAATTTTCATTAGTCAATTTTCTAACATTCATAAGGGATTTCTATATCTAGAAGCCCAACCAATATTGCAACTATTGCGTCGTAGCACTCAAGGGGACAATATACATTTTTAAAATTTATCCACATACAACCTGTTCCATATCAGTAAGCAATAACAGCAGAAAACGTCAACAGATAATCATATGTCAAATAAATACTCAATATGAATATCAGTGCAATGTCAATGCTAGTGACAGTGTCAATGCAACCCAAGTGCAACCCTATCTACATGAGGGTTAATCAGATAACAAGGAATCCCAAACCGTTCACTGATGGGGGTAACAAACCCGCAAAAGGAATGGTGGGTGTCGCCAAATAGAGTACGGAAACCACAAGTTTGTCCGGAATGGCAAGTGAGGTCTAAGCCCTCACCCCTAACTTTTAAGGATTCGAGAGATGTTAGCTCCCTAGGTGCTAGAACACCCACTGGCCAGTTGTTGCGACTATCCAAACGATCCATACGTATATATGATACAAATGAGGCATGCTACCAACATCGACTCAATATATATGCCCACGGTGCTACATGAATACAAAATGTCTCTACATGGACTCCATTATCAATGATACAACATAAATTTCCATTTTCTATTCAAAGCATGCTTATAATCAAATTATAACAGCAAACCACGAATAATCCATCACGGGAACATTAATTCACAATTTATCAACTCTTTATAATTTATGAGAAAATAAAAGGGAACTAGAACAACATCTAAGTTTTCTCGTCCCTCGCTTTCACGCATCCCCTAACGTGTTTTTAATTTCAATAAAACATAAACAACATGGGATCTAATAACATGTTCTAAGTCCGCGTACAATTTTCACAAACCTACTTTAAACTCAAGGGGTACTAGACCACCTATTTTCACGCAACTTAAGCAGGTTTTAATTATTCTAGTTTTTCGTGGAAATTACTATCTCCCGCCTCGTTTCTAGTCCACCTAGAGGCATTTCAATTTTGAGTTACTACAAACTCCTAAGCCCGTCTATAGCTAGGAAATAAACACATGTTATCACATATACATATAAATACACAACATCAGGAAAATCATAATTTCCTAAACATTTAAAACATGCTCGATAAATAAACAATAATAAAATCTATGGCTCCCTACACTACGAATGTGAGAGTTAGACATATTTAAAAACATATCACACCTAAATTTATGCTTACAAAATAGCCCTGAAACGGGCCCACCGTGAACAATGTTGGTTCCCGAATATGGGACCCGCCGACCAACATTGTCCGAAAATATTTTCGCTAGGACCGAAACGTCCGCCTCGATAACCTATTTAATATATTCAAAACCCATTAACACCAATTACCGAAGCAGAACAAATCTGAAAAAAAACTAAATGGAAATTCGTACCAAAAATTTGAATTTCCTGGTGAACTGCTCAACGGTTTCGCGCCAAATTTGGGTATATCGTGTATGACATCAAGAGCAAGCTATCTTCAAAATTTCACGCTAAACGAAGCATGAATCGGCACCGAGTTGACCCAACTCGTTTTGGCAGAACTCACTGCGTCGCGCCACCACCGGCATGAACTGCGTTGCCGTCACCACCCATTTGCTCGCGACGCCAGCAATGGCCACTACCTCTGAACTTTGGCAAACCCAGCTCTAGATCCCTCACTTCATAACCCCAACTCTATCTCTAAGTCGCGACATCAGTCGCGCCACCACCACGTTGTCCCATCACTCCAGTGCCACCAGGTCGTCGTCGCCGCCAGCTCCATCCGTCACCAGTTCGAGCAACCTCCACCCCAAACCAGGTCGTGCTTCTCTTATGCGACTATCCTTTCGGTCTCCCCGATCACTTTATCTCTCTCTCTGGTGATAGAGAAGAAGAACTGGCACTGATTGAAGATGGATAAGGAAGGAGATCCAATAGTTGAGGGAAAAGAACAACAACAGGTGGATCGCGATGAGGGAGAAGTAAAGGAAAATGATGGTCGTCGTCCAACCACGCAATAATTATCCATAATTATATATATTATAAATACCCACATATTTATATATTCCCAACTAATAATTTATATATACAATAAATCCTGAAAATGTACCGGAAACTCCTAAATAAAATTATGCAAGTCCGAAAAATAAAAAGGATGCCCAATCAATAATATATACTGAAATAAACAATCAGCGGTAAAAACCCAACCTCCGAAACACGGGCTATGTTCATAACCAATCAAATAACTATAAATAACTAGGGCACGAAAAGTAATCCAAAACAATAATCAAGCACAGCCACATCAGTACATAGGAACACGTAGGTACAACCACAGAGTAAACAAGCCAAGGAAATATAAATACTCCTAAGTACGTCAGTCAAACAAAGCACGTACTAATCCCATTACAAGGGAAAACAAAAATGTCAAACCCCTAAAACACTAAATGCCAAACTCGAACACTGAGTCGAAACCTTAAACATACTAAGCATGTCGCCACCTAGTTGAAGCACCAAACGTCAAGCTTTAAAATGAATTCACTTAGTCGACAACAAGAATTCCTGTAAACGTTTCACGAAGTCCGAAACACTAAATGTCAAACGTTGAAACGAAACCACATAGTCGGCACAAGAACCCACGTAAACGTTTCACTAAGTTTAAAACACTAGATGTCACCGTCAAGTCCTGTAATCACCAAAGAAACTCCACGAAGTCATCAAAGAGACAATCGTCAAGTCATCCCGTCGAATCTAGACATAAACGCGAAAAATTTACACGTGAAACATCGAGGATAACCACGACGTCATGAACAAGTGATGTCACAACCGAAAATAAATTATAAAGAATTTTAGGAAAAAAGGAAAATAATACGGGGCGTTACAAATTATGTCTAGGATAGAAGGTAAGTTTGTTCTGCTAGATCGGGAAGACGAAGATCTGAATAATCTACTCATGGTTATTCTAATCTTGACTTATAACTGAAATTTGTTCTATTTTTTTATCATTTTCAATGTTTGCTGCATTTCATAACACATACCTTGACCTAACGACAATACCGCTCATGCCTTAAAACGCCTATAAGCTCACTAAGTAATTGTCACTTCTACGTAATTGGTGGGAATACTATGGTGCGGATAATGATATCATTCATGAACCACTCTAGAAAGAAGTCATCTATTTTGATTCAAAATACAAAGTTCCATCTCATGAAAACCATTTCCTAATCCTTCTGCTCTTTGCAAAAAAATATAAAGTCCCATGGATTTTTAAGTGGCAATAAAGTGTGGCAGAAAATGATTGTACAGTCAAAAGGATACATTACACCAAATGGTGGGATCCCTTTAAAGTTGATCCTATCATACAACAAGTTCAAGAGGAATTCCCAAAACCAAGTCCCCAACCCTTCCAGAGTAATCCATCCACAAAAGTCCTGGAAAAGGCTCAATCAAGCTCTTCGGCAGAAGAATCAGTCAATAAGTCATCCTCCAAAAAGTCATCATCCTCAAAAGTAAAGTTAAAAAAGAAAATGGAGCAACTCCTGGCACAAATCAAAGATGCCTCCTGCAGTGAAGAAGAAGAAAGTTCATCCACAGAGTCAAAATATCGTTCGTATCAAGATGCCCAAGATCCTTTTGATCTTTCAAATGATTAAGAAAATAAGAAGACATTTAGTCATGAAGTCACACTCTACCATCAGCACAAGAAGACAAAAGTATACAGTACCCGACAAGTCACTATTTGCTACAGTAATTTTGGGTCAAAGCCACATTAGTCAAAAGATCACATGATTCACAATATCTTTCTATTGCCTATATAATGAATCAAATGTAATAAGTTTAGTCAAGTTTTAGTTTTCCCTTTCACTTTGTAATCTCTCTCTCCCCTCTTCTGATTCACTAAACCTCCGAACCCAGATAGATAGTTGCATGTCCACTTGTAAGTTCGTTTATTTATGTCTATTGTAATTTTGAATCTATCTATCTTTGTAATATCTAGTCATCTTTTCAGTCAATTGTAATTTCATATTTGTTATAATTAATATAATCTTTGTTATAATTTGTTTCTTGTCAAAGATCTTTAGTGAAGGTCCCTGTGAATCATTCTTGGTTACAAACCATCACCGAACAATCATTTTATATAAATGACATATGATATCGACCGATACAGCCAAGAACATATATATATATTTGGATGTTCAAATTTCACAGGAAGAACAAAGTATTGCAGTCTATAAGACACTTCGTTTGAGGTTGTCGTACCCGTGTCGGACACGTCTCGAACACATGTCTAACACGTGTCCACACGGCTAGAGTTGTCTTAACACTCGATCAAGACATTTCATGAACACGTTTAGGACACTTCGAGAACACGTTTTGAATACTTCAAGACCAAATTTTGAATTAATTAGAAGAAAGATATTAGAAGAACTTTGTCAATCTTTCAAGGTCACCTGATTCAACTTCTATCCAAGCTAATGTTTTCTTTCGGATCAATTTAAACATGAAATTTATAGTTTAATTATGTGTTCCGTGATCTTGCTGACGTTGACTATTGAGCCTCTCAGCATAAATTCTACATCTTGAAACCAATTCAATTGGTCATTTTTTTATTTTTTCATTCAAGAAGTTTTACCCCACCCCCACCTTCTAGTTTTTTTTTCTTCACTGCTGTGTTTCATTCACGGTTTGGTTTTGGTTTATCTGGTTTGGTTTCATATTTTTTAGATCAGATTATCTTTGAGAAGGTTGATCTCTTAAAAATAAAACTAAATCACCAAGACCAAAACCCCCTAAAAATCAGATTTTTTAAACCAACAAAAAATTAAATTTTGGTGGTTTTGTTTCACTTCCACCACCACCGCCGCCACATTAATTTTAATGTGACGGTATATATATTCAATAAAAATTGGAACCAAACCAAACTGCTTACCAAATAGAATTTCATATCAGTGACCAGACCAGGCTGCTTTCTAACACCCCCTGAGGTTTCAATCAATTCCACTTTTGTGTTGACTTTCAAAAATTTTGCACTAACACCCCTTGAGCTTTGGTTTCTCTTGCAATAACACCCCCTGGGCCAATAAAATGACCAAAATACCCTTGATAAAATTCGAAAATATTATATGAAATGTGAAATGACCTTTATCCCCCAACCCCAAATATATACAATTTCGAAAAACATATATATAAATTCGAAAAAATATATAAAATTCGAAAACAAATATTTAAATTTTGAAAAAAAATATTTAAAATTAGAAAAATATATATAAATTTCGAAAAACATATATAAATTTCAAAAAATATATATAAAATTCAAAAAATATATATATAATTTGAAATATATATAATTCAAAAATATATATAAATTTTGAAAAATATTTTAATTCGAATATATATATTTCAAAAATATATATAAAATTCAAAAAATATATATTTTCAAAAACAAAATTCAAAAAATTATATAATTTCGAAAAACATATATAAATTTCAAAAAATATATATAAAATTCAAAAAAATATAAAAATTTGAAATATATATATAATTCGAATATATATATAATTTGAAAAATATATAAATTCGAATATATATATATTTCAAAAAATATATATATAATTCAAAATATATATATTTTACAAAAAAAAAATTCAAAAAATTATATAATTTTAGAAAAATATATATATATTGGTAAAATGTCATAACTTTTCTAATGAAGTGAATCAAACTACTTACCACCAACATCAATTAGTGGCCTTCTTTTATATATATTTTTCCAAAATATATATATTTTTTCCAAAATTTATATGATATTTTTTAAATTTATATAATATATCCGAATTTTATAAAAACAATTCAAAATTTATATATATTAGTTTCAAAATTTATATATTTTTTTGAATTTTATATATATTTTTTGAATTTTATATATTGTTTTTGAATTATTTTTTTTAATTTTATATATATTTTTTGAATTTTTACCCAACAACTCGGTTTGTCATAGATGAATTGTCCACGAATTTTTTGAGATTACCCATTTTATATATATAAATTCAAAAAATATATAAAATTTTAAAAAAAATTCAAAAAAAAAATATAAAATTCGAAATATATATATAATTCAACTATATATATAAATTTTGAAACAAATATATATAAATTTCGAATTATTTTTATAAAATTCGGATAAATTATATAAATTTCAAAAACATCATATAAATTTTGGAAATAATATATATATTTTGGAAATATATATATTAAAGAAGACCACTAATTGATGTTGGTGGTAAGTAGTTTGATTGACTTCATTAGAAAATATATGTCATTTTATCAATATATATATATTTTTCTAAAATTATATAATTTTTTGAATTTTGTTTTTGAAAATATATATTTTTTGAAATATATATATTTTCGAATTTATATATATTTCAAAATTTATATATATATTCGAATTATATATATATATATTTTCGAATTATATATATTTCAAATTTTATATATGTTTTTGAATTTTATATATATTTTTTGAAATTTATATATGTTTTTCGAAATTATATAATTTTTTGAGTTTTATTTTTGAATATATATATATTTTTAATTATATATATATATTCAAATTATATATATATTTTCGAATTATATATATTTCAAATTTTTTATATTTTTTTCAATTTTATATATATTTTTTGAAATTTATATATGTTTTTCGAAATTATATAATTTTTTGAATTTTGTTTTTGAAAATATATATGTTTTGAATTTTATATATACTTTTGAAATATATATATATATTCGAATTAAAATATGTTTCAAAATTTATATATATATTTTTAATTATATATATATATTCAAATTATATATATATTTTCGAATTATATATATTTCAAATTTTATATATTTTTTTGAATTTTATATATATATTTTGAAATTTATATATGTTTTTCGGAATTTATATTTTTTTTCTAATTTTATATATTTTTTTCAAAATTTAAATATTTGTTTTCGAATTTTATATATTTTTTCGAATTTATATATATGTTTTTCGAAATTGTATATATTTGGGGTTGGGGCATAAAGGTGATTTCACATTTTATATAATATTTTCGAATTTTATCAAGGCTATTTTGGTTATTTTATTGGCCCAGAGGGTGTCATTGCAAGAAAAATTAAAGCTCAGGGGGTGTTAGTGCAAAAATTTCAAAAGTCAACACAAAAATAAAATTGACTGAAATCTCAGGGGTGTTAATGCAAATTACCCTTGAATTAAACACCCCACCAACTCCAAAATTCAGCACAATTTGTCCATGCCAGTTTGACCAAATATTTAACCCCAAGTTGAACTTGGACCCTATTTAATCTAAAAGCATTGTTACACAAATTGATGGTAAACTAGTAATCTACAATTTGGAGCAACTTTTGTTTTTCAAAGAAGTTATTTGGAATTTTGGAGTAATTATAGAATGAAAATTATATTATCTATGTGAACTTCACCACGAACAATTACAGTACCAAAGTTATATACCCACACAAACCACCGATCATTGGCACTCACAAGATGATGCTATTTGACATACATTTTTAGAGAACGATGAATTCCCTCCTACAAGCATGTACTGACCTTGAGATTTATTCTTTCTTTCTGAAAAATTTCAAGCAAATATTTTCTGTTTCTTCAGAAAAGAAAAAAAAAAACACTATTGCTGTATTGCACCAATGAGTCTTTGTAAATATTAATCAGTATATAAGTAGCGTTAAAATATAAATCCGGTCAAGAAAGTATAGTTATAAATCTAATAATACCTTCTTGTTTTTGTTCGGTGATAATCCCTTTTCATGGTCAAGTTTGCCAAAGTTGGCAAAACTGAATAGAATAGATTTGGAATTTTGTCTACATAAATCATTTTATGGCATTTTGGCTGTTGGGGGTATTTGGTCATTTTGGCTTCCGGCATTTTGGTTAATTTAGCAAACTCTAAGGGCATTTTGCTCATTTGGTAAACCCTAAGGCTTGGTTTGGTAGGAAGGATTTGGAGTGATTTGAGGAGAAAATAAAAGAAATGATAGGGAATTGTGTGTTTGGGTTGTCACTTATAAGAGAAAAGAAATGATTTGGAGGTATAGGGTTATAACTACAAAGCTCTTGGGTGTTATTAGGAATGGCAATGGGGTGGGTCGGGGCGGGTATCATATTCCCCATCCCCGAACCCGGTTTAATTTCCTCGTCCCGTACTCGATTAATTTTTTTATTTTCCACCCCGCCTCACCCCGCCCCCCTGTTATCCCTGCCCCGCCCCGCCCCGCCCCGCCGCCATGGAACTCTCCATGAACCCGGCCTGGACCTCCATGTTGACGAACTAGCGCTCGAACTGGTCCATGGTCTCCGACATCTTCTGGAGTTTCCGGTGGTGAGGGTGGACTCGAAGGACTTGACGATGGAGCCCATGGATTTGCCGATAGTGGTCATCTTGGCCTGGGTGTCGAGGCGGGCGACGACGGCATCGAGGCGAGAGGAGAGGCGGAGGTAGTTCATCTGCTCGCTCATCGCTTTGCTTGTGGATTGAGTTCTTGGCGTAGATGCAAGCGCCGTCCATGTTCCCCTTCTCCATGGCTTTCTTCACCTTCAGCTTCTCGGATTTCTCCTCTTTCTCGCACTTTCTTGCCTGGCGTTGGAGGCTCTTGGAGGTGAACTTCAGCTCCATGATCTGGTTCATCAATTTATCTGCGTTCCCCGTGATTTTTCTAGGAATTTTTCAGATCTAGGGTTTACTGTGTGTGAGAGAGAGAGTTTGGGGATGTAATTTGATGTATGATTGTTGTTCAGAGTCCCCATTGAGATTAGGGTAAGATATATATATATGGGCTATGCTTGTAATATGTCAAATATATAAGGTTAGTTTAGTAAATAATTAATTAAACGGGGCGGGTCAGTTATTCAAGGCGGGGTGGGGGTGACCCATACCCTCCCCGTTTATAATCGAGTAATTTTTTTTTGCCCCATACCCGCCCCGATTAGTTTAACGGGGCGGGATAAACGGGGCGGGGTGGGGCTGGTCCCGGTCGGGGCGGGTTTTTTTGCCATGCCTAGGAATCCCTAAAAAAATGAGAAGATTTGAAGAAAAAAGAAAGTATAGCAACTTTAAGTATTAAAATGACAAAACTATCATTTATAATTAAAGGGTAAATAGCTTAAAACCCCCCTCAAGTTTACTCTTTTTCCTTACTATACCCCCTCAACTAAATTTAGCCTCCCAAACTTTTATTTTTTTGCACCATGGGCTTGCCCTTCAAACTTTTTACCTTTTTGCCCTCTAAACTTTTTATATTTCCACCTTATATTTAACCCTCTTATAGGGTAAAGTGCAAAAAACCAATTTGTCAAAATTCTATTATATAAGACTATCCTATCCTTACTATTATATTTCTTAATTCTTTAAATTATAAAAATATTATTTCTTTTAGTTAGAATATTAATTCTACCATTTACCTTTAATGTATTAGACTAAATATACTCTCAAATGCTAAATTTTTTTTTTATAAATTCTAATTATTTTATTTGTAAATCAATTAACTTGTTATTAAATTTTAGTTTGATTTAAATCATAAAACTTATTATCCTAGTTAATTTTTTTTATGCCCAATGAAACTTTCTTTTCATAAAATATATTCATAAATAAATCACAAATTACTTAATAATAAACACTTGTTAATTTTCTGTTATATATATAGAGATACTTTATTTGTTAATTTTCTCATGTTATATATATATATATATATATATAGATACTTTATTTGTTAATTTTGTCATGTTATATATATATATAATGTATATGAAATTTGGAAATTTCATAGAACCTACCAAATGTATAGACATGCATTGAAATGCCCTAATTATATATTTAATCAAAGAATATATCAAGTTCTCATCCAACACAAAATAATGAACATCCAAATAATAAAAATTAAATAAAACTAAAAGACTATCGCAATAAAACAGAAAAACAAATAAACATGCCAAAAAGTTAAAGTTACTCAAGTTTAAACATAAAAAAACATTCACCACAAAGCAGAAAAATAAATAGGAGCACCTACAAATTTGAGCACCTACAAGCGACGCCTTTCAAAGGTGGCCTCGCTCAGTTGCAGGCGAGGCCCTAAACCCTCACCTCGTGTCGCCTAGCACCTAGGCGCGCCCGTGACAACACTGGTATGTGTGTGTGAGAGAGAGAGAGGGGGTGGGGGTGGGGGATTTTTTTGTGTTAAATTGGCAGGTTTTGGATATGGTTTTTAGTATATTGAATCTTATTGTTAATTGTGCTTCTTTGATTCGTTGAGGGTTTGTTATAGATTTCTGATCTTCATTTTTGGGGGTAGAAGTGTATGTTTTGCTGTGTGTTTGTGTGCGTGTGTGAGAGAGAGGGGGTGGGGTTTTTTGTGTAGCCCATTGGTTTAAATTAGCAATTTAATCAGATTTCTAATTAACCCAATATTTGTGATTGTGCTACTAAGAAAAGAAGTAGGCCTCTCAATCAGACTGATTAAAGTTGTTTTATTGCATCCGAACAATGGATTTTGGATTGGAGCTCCCAATCCCAAATCCATGGCTTCAATGGACCTCATTGCTTGTGTGTTCAGTTTGCTAGGTGTCTTTATTTTTGTAATGTTAATTGGATTTGTCTTTTGTAATGGTAGGTGGAAGCCGAAAGGCAGTTTTCAAAGGGTGTCCCAGAGCGCCATGTATGTAATATCTTTTATTCAAGCTTATTTATGTCATAGCTCATAGTACTTGTTCTGTTGAATCTTTGGTCATTTCTCTTGTTTTAGATAGAAAATTTTATTTGTTTATCTTCTTTCCTTCCTCTGTCAAAAATGGGCTCCTATTTCAAGGTTTTCAGGGCTTGGAAAGCATCCATGGGTAACGTTAACCTCAACCTATCCGGTAAATAATAGTGGGGTTGTTGTTTATTTGCTTACATAATAGTAGGGTTGTGTTTTTTTGGGGGATTTATAATGTATTGTATTTTTAATTGCAGTGAAGGGTAGCGCAAAATTGGTTTCTTCAACTAGCTTCTCCGGGGGTGTCATTTGGGGCTTGAACAGAGATTATACAAGGGAGAGGGAAGCAAGAAAGGAGAGGGACCTGCTCCAGAAACAGGTTATTTGTTGTTTGCTGATCTTCATTTTTGGGTAGAAATGTATGTTTTGCTGTGTGTTTGTGTGTGTGACAGTGAGAGAGAGAGAGGGGGGTGGGGTTTTTTGGGTTGCCCATTGGTTTAAATTAGTAATTTCATCAAAAAATTTCTTCTGATTTCTAATTAACCTAATATTTTGGATTGTGCTACTAAGAAAAGAAGTAAGACTCTCAATCAGACTAATTAAAGTTGTTACACCATTAAGAACAGCAGTATAGTGTCTTTATATATAGGTCTTTGTGAATATATATGTAATGTTTGTGGTCCTTCTGAGTATCTTCTACTTTGTATTGTTCAATAGACTTCCTGATTTGGTTTTATTTTGGTTTATGAATGATTTTGTGAGGTGTGAATGCTATGTAGGTGATTATATACATGTATGTGATGTGAAATATATATCTAAAAGGCATAGAGAAATCCTTCTGAGTATCTTCTACTAAGCCTCAAAAGATTATTACTCAGACTAGATTATTGGTTTAACAGCTTTGGAAAAATTTCATAGATCTATGTGATTTGGTTTATAGGAAAACATCATGGCTGGACAGAAAGAGGATATTACTCACTTTCGTGAGATGATAGCACAACAGGTAAATAGAAGTTTATCTAGTGACCTTGTGCCAAATCTAATCTCAAGTAGAAATTAATTGCTTCTTATATATTTGATTTGGTTTAACAGGGGACACTGATGGCCTCGCAGCAAGAGGAGCTCGCCAAGGCTCAAAATATTATTGCTCAACAGGTACCATTAACTTCCGATTGTGTGTGTGTGTGTGTGTATGTGCTTATCTGCCTATCATTTCTGTATAAAATGCAAAATAAAAACAGTGCCCTAGCTATTTAATTTGTGCGGGCGGGTGGCTCAGACAAGTGAGTGTGTGTGGCTGTGTTGGGCAGAAGCTGGCGACTTGGAACAACAATTAATTCTTGTTTTCAGGGTACCAAAACCAAATTGTATCATGTATGCACTTTGCATGGATTTTATTTTTGTATTTCAGTTCATTGATGTATGTGTGTGTGTGTATGTGTCAGTTTATGTTGTAGTTGTCTCTTAGACGTTGACATTATTGTTAAGGCATCGAGGATAAATCGTTTTAGTCTCCTGTTAGCTTATCCAGCCATTGTGTGAAAACTGCAATGATTCTACATGTGTAGCATTCAGTGAGAATGCTTTGAGGGGTCCATATATTAGAGCCCCTTGTTTTGGTTGCTTCCAATTGCTTTGGCACCTTTGGTTTAATCGAGTCTAGAGAGCTGTAAACCTGTGTGGTAAAATTAACAAGAAACATAACAGTTTTAGATGCAATGGACACCTTTAATTGTGCTTGACTTTTTGTGTCTCTAGCTATATGGTTTCTAGTGGCAACAGTATTGGTGGTTCATGTCTTCTTCACTTCATTTTTCTAAATTTTATGCCTGTGCCATCAAGTGTTAAAGAGTGTTTTAAGTTTTAACCAAGTTTATTTACTATCTCCTTAACTGCTTGCAGTCAGTGGATATGTTAACAATTTGCAGGATTAGTATTCATTTGAAACTAATAGTGTGTAACAAATTAAATGCAGTATTTACCGTATCTTTCTAATTTCACTGAGTACTTCAGGTAAGAAGCCGCTCTAAATAGGTGATTTTTTTCTTTTTTTATAAAAAACGATTAGTAATTTGAGAATGAGACTAATACAACATTTTTTTTATACGAGTGGGGAATGAAATAATCCCCTGCTCGCGTATAGTAGATTAGATGTTTTCCACTGTCCAACTAAGTATATCAACTTTACAAAGATGTGCAATTTTTTTTTTCCGTTGAACTAGATTATAAGAATAATATAAAGACGACCAATATCTTTTGTTTGAATAAGTTTGTAAGCATACAGTAAAGAAATTTTCAGTTTCTGGAATTGCTGAGTAAATATGAAGTTCTATATCTTTTACTGCCTGCTGTTTCACTCTTTTTCAACATGTGTTATGTGTTAAAATTAGGAACAAATAGATATATTAAAATTTGATTAATATATGTTTATGTGGCTAAGATAAGTTTATCTAGGCGTTTGTTTGTGTGTCGGTGAAGATGAGCATGTGACCAGTCTCTTCTAGTGATCCTAAGCACCAAGTCAGAGCAGTCCTCAGACTTGAGTCTTGTAGATATCAAAGGCACTCCTAGATAGTTAATAGGGAGTTCACCAATGTTGAAATGTGTCAAGGAGTGAATGACAGTCCTTATCTCTTGGGGAATACCTACCATAAACAAAGAGCTTTGGTTTAACAGGGGACACTAATAGCCTTTCACCAAGAGGAGCTCTCTAAGTCTCAAAAGATTATTGTTCAACAGGTACCATGAACTTCACATTATTTATGTGTGTGTGTGTGTATGTGCTTATCTGCCGATCATTTCTGTGTAAACTGGAACATAAAAAACAGTGGCCTAGCTATTTAAGTTGTGTGCGTATGTGGCTCGCTGTGTTGGTGAAGACAAGTTTCTGTGTTTGTGTCTGTGTGTGTGTGACTGTGTTGGGCAGAAACTGGCCACATGGAACCACAGTTAATTCTTGTTTTCAGGGTACCAAATTGTATCGCGTATGCACTCTGCATGGATTCTGTTTTTGTATTTCAGGATAAATCGTGTTAGCCTCCTGTTAGCTTATCTAGGCATTGTGTGAAAACTGCGATGATTCTACAATTTTAGTTTTGACAACCTTTTATTGTTAATTAGTAGTTGTTACATGTGCATCATTCAGTGAGAATGCTTTGAGGGGTCCAGATAATTACTTCAAATATTGGGATAGCTCTCAAATAATGTTCCTCTTTTGTTAATTTCTAGGTTTGCCTATTGGGATGATGAAGAAACTCAAGGGAATTAGTTGTGACCGAAAAATATAGGTACGTTTTTTGTGCAATTATCTTTAGTTAGTTATTTATATGTGATCTTTTCATGTATTTAAAATTATGTCTTATGTTCATGAAGATGTTGAATTACTACCCTTGGTTGAATTTTTTTTTATTCAAATTATTTAATGAATCTCAATGATCAATCTGCATATATGTTCTTTTTATTTACTTCTTCAAATAGATAGAAATCAGAATCCAAATTAAAATTAATCGAGGCCTAGATAAGCCCATGTATTGATATTGAGCATGACTTGCTGATAATGAGAAAAATGAGCCCATGAGATGCTTGCCCGATCCACCCCTTCCCACCCGAACTGCTAGTGATGGGCTTGGTCCCTCTTTTAATCGATGGGTGCACATTGGGCCCCCTTCTTAAGCCCCAAACCGAACCTGGAATGGGCTACACTCTCAAAAGTTCTCCTAAAATGAGGCCCATGAAAGGAATTGGCCAAATTACGCCCCCCTTGATGCAACCTGGCCCACGGGGGTTAGATAGGGTGCATACATGTGAGCCCATTGGAACCAGCACACGACTACTGTGAGGCCCAACCATCTTCTCCCAGTTTGACCTTCCGCTTTACTCCTTCCACGTGTACTCATACTAGGATGACCACCTCCATCCCATCCCGCCACGTGTCGATACCCCACCAAGCGAATCTCTAGTCTGTGTGTTTTCAGATCTCATTTATTTATTTGTTTGTTGTATTTGGCTTTCAAGGCTCCAGACTTGGTCGATGGCAATATTTTGTCTTCCTTTCCAGTTCATGTAGTTTATAGAGTATTACGATTGTTTGGCGCAAATTATTGGATAACTTACTACTGATTTGTGCACTTAACACTCCCATTCAAGGTGGGTTTAGTCAAGAGTTGACATGAATGGATCATCAGCATTGAAAGTTTTCGTTTTCTTGTTTAATTTTTTCAGTTGCTTAAACTGAACAAGCCAGTAATTAGCACTGTCTGTGTCTCTTTTTGAATTGGTTACCACATGCCAACCAAGCAAACCATTTGCTGTGTGTGCTTATCTGCTGATCATTTATGTGTAAAATGCATTGCTGAGAAAATGTGATATGACAGAACACGTTTGACATGATTATATTTATTATATTATTTAGGATAAAGGGCAAGAAATCCTGCTAAACTATTGAGCTTTTGCAAGAAAACTCCCTAATCTAAAAATCACCCCCCAAACTATTTAAAACATGCACTTTACCCCTTAGTTATAATATAAAAATACACTTCCATCCCCTCCTATTTTACTAATTACACTTTCACCATTTATTACAATATATATATATTACGAAAATTACAATTTGAATTCGAAAAAAACATATAAAATTCGAAAATATATATATAATTCGTAAAAAATATATAAAATTTGAAAATACATATAAAATTCAAAAATATATATAAAATTTGAAACAATATATAAAATTCGAAAGAAACATATAAAATTCAAAAAAAAACATATAAAATTCGAAACAAATATATAAATTTCGTAAACAATATATAAATTTCGAAAAACATATAAAATTTTAAAAAATATATAAAATTCAGATATATATATATATATAAAAAGTATGACTGAAGTTTAAGTGGACAAGCCTCAGAGTCATTAGCTAAGGTAACGGATTCTCTCTAGCTCTCTGCAGAGCTATTTCAAGGATCACTTCAAGGGTCACGATGGCGACACATGCCCCATGATGGTGACCAAAATTGGAATCGAACCAATATTTTATTAAAATATTTTAATCAAAATTAAATATATTAATATTTGAATCAAAATTAACAATTCGGTTCCGGTTCTCATTTTTAAAGAACTTTGGTTTCGGTCGGAATCGAAAGCGAACCGCACCGTGAATATATAATATTTGAATCAAAATTAACGGTTCGATTCCGGTTCTCATTTTTAAGGAACCGAAAGTATCTGTTCAATTCCGGTTTCGGTCGGAATCGAAAGCGAACCGGATTGTGTGCACCCCTAGATTTGGGTACCAAGGGACCCTTTAATCGATATAGTTAATCGATTAATTTTTTATTTTTATTTTTATTTTATATAATTTTGATTAAAATATTATTTATATAATTTTTATTTTTATTTTATATTTATTTGTTGAGAGGAAAAGTGATAGTGATGGAGAGAGGAAAGTGGTAGAAAGAGAAAGAGAGTTAGAGAAGATCCGTTACAGTGGCTAATGACTATGAGATTTGTCCACTTAAACTTCAGTCATAGTTTTTTTATATATATTTGAATTATATATATTTAGAATTTTACATGTTTTTTCGAATTTTATATATTGTTTACAAATTTTATATGTTTTTTTCGAATTTTATATGTTTCTTTCGAATTTAATATATTGTTTCAAATTTTATATATTTTTTGAATTTTATATGTTTTTTTCAAATTTTATATATTTTTTACGAATTATATATATATTCGAATTTTATATGTTTGTTTCGAATTTTATATGTTTATTTAGAATTTTATAAAAAAAAAAATCAAATTGTAATTTTCGTAATATATATTTTGTAATAAGGGGTGGAAGTGTAATTAATAAAATATGAAGGGATGGAAGTGTAATTAATAAAATTATTTTTTAAATTATGCACCATATGGGATAAGATTGGGGGGTTTTGTGCCACTTTGAAATATTAGGGGAGTTAGTTGGGAGAGAGAGTATAGTTTTGGGGGGGCATTTACCCTATTATTTATTTGCAAATTTTTTATGTTCTCTAATTGAACATGGATTGAAATATATCAATAAACTATTATTGGATCGTGTCAAATTCAAATTCAATTTCATTTTTTTTTTTTTTTCGTGTTGGATTGTGTCAAATTTAAATTATTTATTTTTCGTGTTAGATGGTGTTAGATTACATGGTCGACACGAATTGCGAATCCTAGTACAAGGGATTTTGTTTTTGTATTTCAGTTCATTGATGTACTTATATATGTAATCTCGAACGTGTAAACATCTAATTTTTCTTATTTTCTGAATTTAAAGGAATGGAGAAGGCTAGAAAAGTTGTTATTCCCCAGCTGCCTGTTGCCAAGACGGAAAACGGTGAGGGTGAGTATTATTTTTAAGGCTGTAGAACTTTCTGAATTTCAATTGTGTTGAAAAATTATAACGATTTTACATTATGATGTTTTAATGTAGGATATGCTTGGTTGGCATTTGGCATTGGAGCTGTGTTCCTATGGGCTGGCGGCAAGAAATAAAGAAAGTGTCACTACCCGATTAGCTTGATTTATCTCTTCCATTGGAAAATTTGGCTTTAGACTTTCTATAGTTTTTCATTTTCTAGCACAATTAACAAGTGGGTTTCTTTTAGCTCAAGTTTGAAGACATAACTTTGTGTCCCATTCACTTCAAATATCATGCTATTGCAAAATTTGAAACTTGACATCCTTATTCATGTTACAGAAGTCCTCCAAAAGATAAAACATTGACTGTGATTAATCTAAGATTCCCTTAATTTATTAGGGATTATATTTATTAGGAGTTTATATAATTTAGAAAGGCTTATATCACTAAAAACAAATTAAATTTGGTTTATTTGTGGTTTTTAAAATTTAGGAATGTCTTGTTTATTTGAAGCTTGTAACAAAGTATGTTTGATTGATTGGATTTGTAAAATCAACGTCTTTGTGGATGGAAATTTGTATTGCCCCGTTGGAGCCCTGCCTGTTCCGCCCTTTTATTTAAGATTTTCGGCTTTTTATTTCATAGGGGACGAGTTCGAATATTGGTGGAAACCCGTCATGTCTTGTCCCGTTTGCATTTACTCTACTGTTTTGCTATATATATATAAATTTATATATATACAAAAATAATAATCTAAATAAAATATTAGTTATTCCTCATTCTCCAAACAAAAAAGAGAAATAGATACTGAGTGAGATTGATGGATGATTTAGTTGACTATATCCAAACAAAAAACATAAATAAATAGTTTGTTAGATTGTTTTGCTATATATATATATATATATATATATATATATATATATATATATATATATATATACAAAAATAATAATCTAAATACAGTATTAGTTATTCCTCATTCTCCAAACAAAAAAGTGAAATAGATACTGAGTGAGATTGTTGGATGATTAGTTGAATATAAGTTAGATTGTTGGATGATTTAGTTGAATATATCCAAACAAAAAAATAAATAGATAGTTTGTTAGATTGTTGGATGATTTAGTTGAATATATCCAAACAAAAAAATAAATAGATAGTTTGTTAGATTGTTGGATGATTAGAGAAATATGAAGTGAGTTCGATTGTTGGGTGATTTGAAAGAAGTTTATAGGTTAGTCTTTTCTTTTCTTTTTTGTATTTTTTATTTGTATTTATGATTTTATTTTACTTTTTATTTTTTATCCATTAAATTTTTTGTTGATAATGAAGATGACACTAACAATCAAGTATTAGAGGGTACGAAATGGGGCAGGCACAAATATAGTGAATTATTAATGGAACGGGTATAGTTTATATAAAAATAGCCTGTGACGAACCTGCGAAGGGTGTAACATTTTAAAAAATAAAATGGGACAGGGATGGATTTAAGCGAACGCGTTTCGTACCCGCCCCATGCCATCCTAGATAAAACCAAAACGTATGTTAAGAAAATTAATTTTAAGTAGAATTGTAATTGGGTTGTAGACTTGTAGTGATATGGTAGAATTAAAATTCATAGCTTCTACTGCTTTATGTAATTAATTATAACTATATTACAATTAAACAATTTAAAATTAAAATATCGGGTCTCACACTCTTTGAACTTTTAAGGGTCTATTTGGAATGATGTCTGGGTCTGACACTATTCATTAACAAATCAAACCAAAGCATATTTGGCCCAACTTGGATTGATTTGAAGAGTACCAAATCAAATGACACCATTCGGGACTAAAATGGAATCACGAAAATACGTGATCTCGTGTGGTTTGGACATTATTCAATGCAAAGATCAAGATCGTAATTTGGAACCACAAACACAACCCATGGTTTGCAATGCTTCGAAATAAATAAATAAATAATAATAATAAAATAAAAAATGAGTAATAAATAATTAAAAATAATAAACAAAAATAAAATGAATAAAAAATTAATAATTAATAACAAATAAATAAAATATTAAATAAAATGAATTAAAATGAATAAATAAATATTTAAATTAGTTTACAATCTATTGAATAAAAATAATTAAATAAATATTTAACTATTAAATAAATTTTATTTTGATTCAATATTTATGAAATCACCAACTCTATCAAACATGCTCTACGTTCTTCAACTTTCATTTTTCTCAAACCAAAACTATCAACCCTAAATATGTTTTCAGTTCAGAATAAAACCACATCACATAGTTTTGCTACACTTCGGTTTTCATTTTTTTCTTGACTACGAATTACGCACCATCTCCCAAACACTCCCTAAGTGCCTGTTTGACAACCGGTGTAGTGTTGGTTTTTGGTTTTGGTTTTGGTTTGGGTTGGGTTTGGTTTGGTGTGCTTTATTCTGAATTGAAATCATGTTTGTTGCAGATGGTTTTGGTGTGAGAAAAAGTGAAACTGAAAAACCAAACTATGCTTGGTAGAGTTAGTATGTACTGAAATTTTGAAACCAAACCATGTTTGGTAACTTAGAATGGTTTGACATTTTATTTATTTATAATAACATTTTCTAAATATATATGTTTTAAAAAATAAAAAATAAAAATAAAAATACATTAAGTATGAATTTGTTTTTACAAAATATATTAAAATTGGATAATAATATTTCACCATATTGCAAGAATTATTCAATTGGTTCATATATATAATTTGAAAATTTATAATATTTTTTCATTTAAAATTTCAATGTTTCTTTTTACGAATTTCTTATTCAATTTTTATTAATTTATTATTAATTATTTATTCATAATATTTTTGTTTATCATTTATTTGGTTTTACTTTATTTATTATTTTTAAATATTTATTACTCCATTTTTATTTATTTATTATTAATTATTAATTCTATTCTATTAATTAAATTAAATTTTTAATTAAATAAATATATATGTATATTTAACTATTTATTTTTTGGTACAAATTTATTTAATATTTAACTATTTATTATTAATTATTAATTATTTATTCATTTTATTTTTGTTTATTATTTATTTGGTTTTACTTTATTTATTATTTAAAAATATTTATTACTCAATTTTTATTTATTTATTTATTATTAATTAATTATTAATTCTATTTTATTTATAATTTTTAAATATTTATTAATCAATATTTATTTATTTTTTATTAATTGTTAATTTTTAATTTTTAATTATTTCTATATTATTTATTTAATATTTTACTCAATTTTTATTGATTTATTATTAATTACTAAAAAATTATTAATTATTATTTTTGTTTATTATTTATTTGATTTTACCTAATTCTATTTTATTTATTTTATAAAATAACAAGCATGACAATGTTGACTTTTGTTAAGAATGGAATGATACACCAATGATGAATTTGGAATTGTTGGTTGGTTTTAATTTGATGGTTATGAGTTGTGAATAGTAACCAAACCAAAACAAGCCTTGTATTGAGATGGGTTGGAAATTGCCTCATTTGGTGCACCATGGTTTACCATTGTGGATCCAGAACCAAGCCTGCCAAACATGGGTTGGGCTACACTTTTCAACCCAAAATAAAAAATATAACATCAAAATCATCTACCAAACAACACCTAAGAGTACTAGTACAGGTGCACGTTTGCACATGTGTAGCTTTAAAAAAAATTACTTTTTAAAATATAATAGTATGATTACAAGATATAACTATTATGTTCTTTTACCTTTTATACACCAAGAAATTTTATCAAGCTTTATCAAATTAGGAATTAGGGATGGCAATGGTGGGTACCCAACGGGTTCGCATATATCCATCATCATCCCATTTAATTTTTTAAAATTTCATACCCTTCACGGGTTTATAACGGGTTATTTTTTCATAAATCATACCCACCCCATTAAATCTTCATTATACCCATGTCCGCCTTGTTTCGCCCCTTTAATATTTGATTGTTGGTATCATCTTCATCATGGACAAAAGAGTTTAGTGGATAGAAAATTAAAAAAAAAAAAAAAAAAACCCAATTACACACAAAAAAAATATATATATAAAAAAGACTAACCTATAAACTTTTTTATAATCACCTAACAATCGAACTTACTATCTATTTCTCTTTTTTCTTTGGATATATTTGGTTACTAGTTTTTCCTTAGTTTGAGATGACGAGAGTTTTATGGGAAAAAATATGTAATAACTAATAATGTATTTAGATTATTATTTTTGTATATATATATATATATATATATAAGTAGCAAAAGGATAAATTTATTATAAACAAGGTGGGGCGAAACAGGTTTCTACCAATACCCAAACTCGCCCCATAATCCACGATGAATTCAATTTCTTTTACCAAACTCGCCCCTACGAAATAAAAAGCACTCCCAAACCCTTAAATAAATGGGCGAAACAGTGTAGGGTTTCGGCGGGGCGGTACAAATTGTCATCCCTATTATGAATAAATAAAACTTAAAATAGCAAAAACAATATTTGAAACCTCAATGAAAGAAGTATTAAGGTCACCATCCTTTCGACAAAAAATAAATTAACGAGCACATAAACCCTAAATCACATAATAAAATAAATCAGACACAATTAAAGACCCGCAATCACAAAGTTAATCTAGTGCAAATTTTAAATGAGACATAGAAGTCTGTAGGGGTTCGCAAGTTATGATGCAAAGATAGTTTTTGCACAAGTTTATCAGCAAAATAACAGCAATGATGCTTTTATTGATTTTGATTTGCTTTACAGAGAAAATGAAAGAGAAATGGAGGAAAAGATAGTAAGTATCAATGGTTGAGAAATGTTCTCTCTTCCTCTAGGAATTTCTCTCTCTAAGTCCTTTGTCCGAAAAAATCTCCTCTTCAAGTGAGCCCTCGCACCTCTATTTATAGACGTCAGTGCTCATTGATCCTCGCGGATTTATATTGCCACGTCAGCACTTGTCTCGCGACATGGTTCTTGCGTACCAATCCGCGATATAAATACCCTGCACAATATCATCTCGCGCACTTGATTTCGCGAAACGGATTCGCGTAATCCTATGCGCGGATTTATACAGTGCGTTATAAATACCTGGCACAGTGTTATCTTGCTTTTGATTACGCAAAACGGATTCGCGTAGTCTTATGCATGGGTCATGTTGTGCATCATGCCCCGTGATCCGCGCCTATTTCATCGCGGATCTGATTTATCCTTAGCCAAGGATGCCGTTATAGCTTTGCCGGGTCATGACCAATCATGCATGTCTTGGTCACGTCCCTGAATACTATCGGCCTCTCTAAGGTACTCTTGCTTAGGATAGCGTAAATAAGGTCGCGACCCACTATTTACTCATCCCCAGCATTTCCCCTAGATTCCGAGTAGTACTCCCTACACGAGCAGCATATAGGGTTATGAGTTTCTGATGCGAGCTATAAAACACATTAGCCCCTCATACTTCCCTCTGTATAATGCAAGCTCTCGCGTAAAACCTATATTTGGGCTATTTCCCCAAGTAATCAATTATTTGGGCCAATTTCCCGCATAATCTTTTACTTGGGCCGATTTCCCCAAATATTTCTAATCCTGTGCCATATCCCAGATAATTTAATCTTTGGGCCATATCCCAGATAAATAAGTCCTTGCGGATCAACCTTTTCGCGTGTTACCACCTTTACAAAGTCGTAACATAGAAACTAAAAATAAACATAAAGAAACAAATTATGGAATCTAACAATTAATTAATTAATTCCGTAAAAAACATAATATTTAATCTAACAATTAAAACTAAGAATAGGGGGAAAAACTACTTGTATGCTCAATTGATACCGCAATAAAATTTCATTCAAGTTCACCAAAATTTATATAAATATAACGATAAATTAAGTACATGTGGGCAAAACATATTTCGTAAAATCTCACAAGGAAAAAGAAATAAATAATGGCAAAGGTAAAATCAACAAAATCATATTAAATAGAATTCAAAAACCCTAAATTGAAAAAAGAAAGAAAAATACCAATGAATATCGTACTTTGAATTGCTCTGGTAATGGGAGGGAATAAGAAAAATAAAAACAAACAAAAAGCTTATCAGAAAACACTAAGGATAAAATTAATATTATTAATTTGTTAGAAGCACCATTGGTGTTTCTAGGAATCTTTTAAAAAATTGATAAAGAAAGAACCGTATAAATGAAGAAGACTTAAAAGAGCAATGACGAAATAATATATAAACATAAGATTTGAGAGAGGGGTACCTGGGCAGCAGAATAGAAAAAGGAAAAAAAAAGATAAATTATATCCATTGATACAAATTTAAAACAGATAACTCTACAAGTTGAATTTTTACAGCAGTTCAAAGTGTGACGTAATTAGGGCACCAAATGAATTGAATCGAATCGAGCTGAACTTTGGGCTGCTTAGGATCGGCTCATTCATTTATAAGCCCTGCTCAGGCTTTATAGATACCCCATTTTTGCATTCCCTTTTTTATCACTAGAATTACACTTCGGGAGGTAATCAATACCCTTTGACCAGTAGTTAATCGGGAAATTGCGGAGTTTGACTTTGCAATATCTCTCAATCTAACCGTCAGATTCGCGATCCGTCTTCTCCGACTAGTTTCTTATAGGATTTAACTCTGGGGAACATTCTATGATGGCCAATCACACACAGACCCACCGTTGAACACTTCCGGGTGTGATATCTCTCTCCTCGATCTTCGATTCTCATATCATTTTCTCCTACAATCATATTTTTTGCTCACACACGTCCATCAGACCCATTCGACCATAGTCCAACCACAGGGGTTTCAACTCCCCACATAGGGGATGTGGATAGAGCTGGAAAAATGAGACACGACATGAACACGATGTGAATTAAAAGGGTTAGGGTTAAAGTTGTATAAGGGTTGACCCGAACACGACACGTTTTACACGATTATTTTATTTTTATTTTTTTCTCTTCTCTAATTGGTCATGGGTTGAAATATATCAATAAATTATTATTGGATTGTGTCAAATTCAATTTAATTTTGTTGATAATAGATTAAATAGTTCATTTCGTGTTGGATTGTGTCAAGTTTAATTTAATATATTATAATAAATAGGCTAAATGGATTATATGAGTCAACACGTGGGTCGACACGGATAACCTGTGGGTTGGGTTAGAGTTGAACATATTTGACACGTTGTAGATGTAGAAAAATACACAATAATAATTGGGTTCAAAATTGGATCCTTTATTCAATATTTGATCATGTATTTATACACAACTTGGTAAACGGGTCAAATCCCTTTCCCAAGTTTATCAATCTCTTAAATCATGGGATTTGATAAACCCCTTTTTCCTTATGGACTCTATGATCCATAAATAGGATAACTCCCTAACTTGTGGGCCACTTATCTTCTAGAAATTTCCATAGGCCTATTATTTCTTTAGCCCATCCTTTTCCGGCCCATTTGTATTTGGCCCATCAGTTCAGTGGTCCATCCTTGTTGGATCATATATTTATTTTGACTATTACACAGGCCCCTAAGGTTATGGGCTTTTTGGCTAATTCATAGCCCATAATCGAAATTAAATACCCTCATATATACACATATATTGTTTATGGTAAATGATGTTTGATGAGTTGTCATGTCATCATTAGGTATTAATGACATTTCAAAATACAAGGCCACTACTCCCTCAATCTTCGCACCATGACAACCTTTAGTGGGTTGTGTGACCTTTGGACTCTGTGCAACCTTTTGACATCCCTTCTCTCCTCTATAAAATCCACCCTAAGACATTTCACTTCTTCACTTTTTCATTTACAGCTTCTTTCTCTCCCTGCTCCTCTCTCTCAGCTATCATTTTTGGAACCCATCTCCTTTTTACCTCTGCAACCCTTTTCCTCGGTCAGTTCAGATCTTCCAACAGAACAGAAGTCGACTTCCACCCGAAGCTTTCCTTGACTCTTCGTTATCAGCTGAGTAAGTCGGACGATCTCTTCCTTTTCTTTAATTTTCACCTCTGCCCCCCTTCTGTCTCTTCTACCTTTCTCGGCACTATGTCTGACAGTGACGACACCCGGTGGGTAGAGGAAGTTGTTCTGTCCTCTACTACGGGCATTGATCCAACCAGTAGTGACAACCCTCTACCTACCCGTCAAGGGGCCCAAGGAATAGTTCCCCAAAACATCGATCTTTCGGGTTCATCATCGAATCCGGGAACACCCATTTCAAGGGGTCCCAATGAATCCGTGTACCCTAAGTCCTCCGAACCATTCGTAGTGGCCCCATTTAGGAAAGTTTGCCCCGAAATAGATGTCAAACATCTTCGGGCAGAGACCCATGTACATGGGGATGTAGACGTGAACCCTTACCCAAGTTACTTAGATTTCACCAAGAGTCAGGGACTCCAGCCCGGTAGCATTCTGCTATCGGCAGTTCACCTTAAGGTTTTAAGGTTTCCCCTTCACCCTTTCTTCCACTATGTATTCTTCATGTTAGGCTTACACCCCCTTCAACTCAACCCAAACAGCCTTAGGATTCTGTCCATGCTCCTATTATACAATAGGGATCTGGACCTTAACCTAGGTTTAGCCGACTTACTTCTCTGTTATTTTTTTCAAAATGCCAGAGAAAGTAAGGGTAGATACAACCTCTTCCCTTTTCACGATCGGAGTATATGCTCTGGTACCAAAAAATCTGATAAGGGATGGAAAGAGAGAATGGTAGTTGTGAGTGGTAACTAGTCTTACCCGTTCTCTCGTATATTCCCGATCCCAAATACGTTCGGTGCCATTCGTTTACCTATCTACCGTCCCCTTCATAAGGCCTCTTGTCTTTGCGGGTTCTGTGACCTACATCGGGGGGAGTATGCATATAGATTTTTAGGTTATGAGGATAGAGAAATCCCCCTGTCCCTCATAAAAGGACGTGTAGCCCTCCTGAAAACAAAAATCTGGAACAATGTCCGATCTGCTACAGACCTTCTGACTTCGGCAAACCTGGAGTCGATTTCTAACTTGGGCGCTACTGTTGATAGGATGGACTTGCCCGACAAACCTCTTTTTGCCTGACGTCCTCAAGTTCCTAATAGGGTCAACTTGGTTGATGACGTACCTCTCTCAACAGCACCTCCGGGGCCTCCAATACCTCCTCTAACACAGATTCCGGTAGCTCCACCTCAGCCTCCTCCGGTAATTCCTCCAATCACAAGGACCCAATCCGGTACAGGCGGTGGAACGGCCAATAAGAGGGCTAGGACTCAAGCTGCTGATACCTCTATGAGCGAAACTCTCCATGCTTAGGAGGCCTCTCGTCCTCCTATTCCCTGGGAGCCAAAGTTCCTTCTACCCAATGGGACTCCGGTCTGCGCTGATCAGCTCACCATCACTCAGCCGAAAGCTCTTCGGGTTATGGCAAAAGGGATTTGGACTCCAGCTGACAGGGCTGCTCAGTCAAAAATCTCCAAGACTGAGCTTCTGAAGAAGAGCTCTACCCTGGCCATGGAGGTACGCAATTTTGTTTCTCTTTTGTGATTTGGCTTATGATCTTCACTACTTTATGTAATAACATGCCTCTTCCTTCCTCTTTTTGTGCAGCTTCTTTATGGGATCCAGGCCTACAACAGTATTGTAGAGTCTGATGTAAAGAAAATGGCCAATATGAAGGCCCAGATCAAGCAAAACAACGAGCATCGGGTGGCTTTGGTGAAAGAGGCCGATGGTCTTCGTCAGAACGTCTCAGAGCAGAAAAACCTTCTAAAGACTACTGAGGCGGAGAAGGGGGCTCTGACTGCCGAAAAGCTAGCCTTGGTTGCTGAGCTTGAAGAGGTGAAAGTTGCCTACCAGAAGATGGCTGCTGAAAAGGTAGAGTCAGATAATCTTCTGGCTCTTGAGCGGGCCAAGGTGGAGGTGTGCCGCCTGGGGGGTCTGGATATGTACAACCGGTACTCCTCTATCTGTGATATCCGAACAGTCCGAGCGTGGCGAGAAAGGTACAAAATGGAGCATATCCCTTTGGAAGCCCGGGAGCTTAAGACCACTGAGGAATTAGATGCCCACATGGGAGTGTCCCTTCCCTACAAAAACCCTCCTGCCTCTGAAAACGAGAAGCGGTTTGCTGCCATTCTAAAGGGAGAAGACTATCATCCTCCAGAGTAGAATAGATTTTCTCAAGTTTCATCTTTACTTACCCTTTTTAGAAGGGTGTTTATGTAATTTCTCTTTTTATTAATGAAAAAGAACTTTTTCACATCATAGTTTTATTTTGCTCTGACTTTCCTGCAATATCCAGTTTTCGGGCATATGGCCCCTGATACTTGTTTCCTCTCTTCTGGTCAGTTCACATCTATGTTTTGAACTCCACCACTTAGAAAAATTTTCAATTTAAACATGAAGTCTTCGGGCATCGGGCCCCTGAGACTGGCTTTTATCATCTGGTTAGTTCAAATTAGGTTTGAACTTAAACACTTAGGAAAATTTTAATTAAGCATGAAGCCTTCGGGTATCCGGCCCCTGAGGCTTGTTCTTATCATTTAGTTAGTTCAAATCAGGTTTGAACTCAAACACTTAGGAAAATTTTAATTAAGCATGAAGCCTTCGAGCATCTAACCCTGAGGCTTATTCTTATCCTATGGTTAGTTTAAATCAGGTTTGAACTCAAACACTTAGGAAAATTTTAATTAAGCATGAAGCCTTCGAGCATCTGGCCCCTGAGGCTTGTTCTTATCCTCTAGTTAGTTCAAATCAGGTTTGAACTCAAACACTTAGGAAAATTTTAATTAAGCATGAAATCTTTTATAAAGTACTAATCTGAAAATGGAATGTATCTTTATTCAAAAGAATTTGAGAAGCATGAAGCAGAGGTGCCAAACATCGGGCACAAATGCTTTATTATAATCAGAAAAAGGTGTCGTATGCAAGACACAGTTTTATTTTACTGTTTAACAAGGAAAAAAACTATTTAAGGATAATACCTCTTCAACCGATAAGCATTCTGAGAGTTGTGTTCGATGCGGTCTGTCTCGTTCTTCCGGACCCAATAAGCACCGTGTCCGATAACCTTAATAATCATATAAGGTCCTTCCCATGTTTCTCACAATTTGCCCACAATACCAATCTTTCTTCTCAGCACCATATCGCTTACCTGAAATTCTCTTCTTTTGACTTTCTGGTTGAATCGAGCCTTGACCTGTTGCTGATAGGCTGCTAGCCTTATCCCAACAACTTCTCTTCTTTCCTCCAACAGGTCTAAATCATGGGCGAGATGTTGGTTGTTTGAACCTTCCTCCCAGGATTGACCTCTTAAGGTAGGTACCCTCAATTCGGTCGGGATAACAGCTTCGGCACCATAGGCCATGGCAAAAGGGGTCTCTCTTGTGGGTTGTCTTGGAGTAGTCCGATAAGACCACAAGACTTCGGACAATTTCTCCAGCCAGGCTCCCTTTGCTTCTCCAATTTTTTTCGTGAGTGTATAAAAAATTATTCTGTTTGTCCTTTCAGCTTGCCCATTTCCCTGTGGATAGCCAACGGAAGAAGTATTCTGATTGATCCCATACTTTGCCAGGAACGCTCGTACTTTCCTGTTATCCAAATTGGTGCCATTATCCATCATTATAGTTTGGGGTAGGCCGAACCTACAAATGATATGGCTCCAGATAAACTTTACTACATGGCTACTCTTGATAGTAGGGTAGGCCTCGGTTTCTACCAATTTGGTAAAGTAATCCGTGGCCAAAAGAACATGAGTGGTAGACCGTATAACTTGTGGAAGAGGACCCACAATATCCATACCCCATCGGGCAAATGGGTGAGGGATAATTGTTGGGTTCAGTAACTCCGGAGGTGGATGAATGGCATCTTCATGAAATTGGCACTTTTTGCAATGTCGAGTATAGACCTCAGCATCCCTTGATAGATAAGGCCAGAAATATCCCCGGGTGAGAACTTTATGGGCTAAAGAACTCACTCTGGAATGATTGTCACATGATCCTGCATGAATTTCTTCCATGACCGCAAAAGCTTCGGAGGGTGTGAGACATCTTAGATACGGTTCGGAGAAAGACTTGCGGTAGAGCTGGTCGTGTAAAGATCATATCTAGTGGCTTTCATCCTTATCTTCCGAGCCTCTGGCTTGGACTCATGTAACGCGTCGGTCTTCAAATAGTCTGCTATGGGGTCCATCCAACTTGGTTCCCATGAAATGACCATCACCTCTCCGGGGGGCTCCAAGCTGGAACGGACGATGAAGTCCACTGGTGTTGTTCGAGTCATGCTTTCTCCTACTATAGAGGTTTGGTTGGCCAGTCGATCTGCCATGATATTATCTCCTCTGGGGATCTGTTCAAAGGTTAACTACTGAAATCCCTCTGCCTTTTTTAGCACTAAATTTTTGTACGCTTCCATTTTAGGCTCTCGGGCTTCATACTCTCCACTCAGCTGTCGTACAACCAACTGGGAGTCACTTCGTACCTCTGTTTTCCGTACTTGAAGACTTCGGGCCAACCGGGTTCCTACTAAAAGAGCCTCATATTCTGTTTTGTTGTTGGAGGCAAGGAACTCCAATCGAACAGATTGCTAAATTTTAATGCCATCTGGTGTCACGAGCTCTACCCCGATCCCTGCTCCGTTGACATTCGATGATCCGTCCACGAGCACAACCCATAAGCCAAGTTCATCTTCTTCCAAAGAGTCTGTAGTCTCTGTCTCCAACAGAAAGCCATCTACCGCTTGTCCTTTGATGGCTGTTCGGGGGACGTAGGTTATGTCAAAGATTTCGAGCTCTATTGCCCATTTGGACACCCTCCCTGACAACTCAGGTTTCACCATTATAGATCTGATCGGGGTTGCTGTTGGTATTATGATCGGGTGTACTTCAAAATAATGTCGGAGACGTCGCTTTGCATTGACTAGTGAAAGTACTAGCCTCTCTTGCTTTGAATAACGTGTTTCTGCATTGGCAAGGGCTTTGCTGGTGTAGAACACTGGTATCTGGTACCCTTTACCCTCCTTGACCAGAGCGGCACTGGTAGATGTTGCAGATATGGCCAGGTATAAATGCAATGGTTCCTCTGCTTCGGGAGTCGCCAGTATAGGTGGTTTTTCCATGTAACTTTTGAGATTTTTCAGGGCTTCGGACTGCTCTGGCCCCCAAACCTCTCATTTTGCCGCCTTTATAGCTTGAAAGAATGGCCTGCACCGATCAGTTAAGCGAAATATGAAATGGCTAAGGGTTGCCACCCTTCCAGTTAGTACCTGGATTTCCTTCTGCGATCTTGGCTCTACCGATTCCATGAGAGCTTTGACCTGTGCTGGGCTAGCTTGTATTCCCGTCCGATCAACTATGTGTCCCAAAAATTGGCCCGAAGACACTCCGAAAAAACACTTGGATGGGTTGAGCTTCATATTGTACTTCCTGAGGGTGTTGAATACATGTTGAAGATCGGTCAGGTGATCACTTTTTACCTTGCTTTTGACCACTGTGTCATCAATGTATGCCTCTATAATAGATCCTATTATACCCTGGAAAACCCTACTGACCAACCTCTGATAGGTAGCACCTGCATTCTTTAGTCCAAAAGGCATAACTGTGTAACAATATGTACCTGACTCAGTGATGAAGGCAGTCTTTTCCTCGTCCTCTGGGTTCATTCGTATCTGGTTATACCCAGAGTATGTATCCAAAAAACTCAGACGTTCGAAACCTGCGGTCGCATCTACCATCTGATCGATCTTTGGCAAAGGGAAACAATCCTTTGGGCGGGCTTTGTTCAGATCGGTGAAGTCCACACAAACCCTCCATTTACCGTTTTTCTTTTGGACCACCACAATGTTTTTCAACCAAGAAGGATATTGAACCTCCTTAATGAACCCTGCTTGAAGAAGTCGATCAACCTCTTCAGCTATGATCTGGTTTCGCTGGGCCCCCATTCGCCTTTGTTTCTGTCTGACGGGTCTTGCGCTGGGATCCACGTTGAGGGAATGTTATGCGACCGATGGATCGATGCCGGTCATATCCATATGGCTCTAGGAAAATACATCAACATTGGAGCGTAGAAGGGACTCCATTTCCTCCTTCTCTTGTGGACTGAGGCCAGAACCAATATAAGTCAACCTTTCAGGGCGATCGAGGCAAATTTGGATTACCAGCAAAGGTTCAACTACTATTGGTGACCCTGCATCCCCCTCCTGTAATTGCTATTTATCATCGGGTACTACCTTGGGTCGTGCCTCTCGTTCCAGTTCTGTCTTTTTCCTCAGGCCTTTCAAGGTGACTACATAACATTCTTTGGCTGCTACCTAATCCCCCTTTATGTCAATCACATCAACTCCATTTGGGTCAATGCACCACATAACCTGATGCATTGTTGAGGGAACCCCATGCATCCGATGGATCCATCCCCTGCCCATAAGGAGATTATATGAGGGTTTGACATCCACCACCACAAAATTTTCTCTAAGCGTGCGCCTTGCTGCTATCACTGGTAGTTGGATCTCTCCCACTGGTTCCACTATCCTGCCATCAAATCCGGCTATCGGGCTTCTAGAAGGGACTATCTCTTGAGGGTTAATCTCTAACTTCTCAAAGGCCCACTTGGTGATAATGTTAGCGCTGCTTCCTGGGTCAATCATTACTCTCTTGATCAAGCAATTTGAGACCATAAGGGAGATAACCAGATGATCGTCATGCGGTGACTGAATGTTCTGCATATCTGCAGAAGAGAAAGTTATCCGGGTATCGTCCTTCGGGCTCCTGAAATCGCTAATCTCCCTAACCTTTTGCAGTTTCTGGGCTTGACGCATCTGGGATCTACGGGCTTCTTCCCACTCTGATCGGCTTGGTCCTTCGTGAACCATGTGAATGACTCATACGGGCTGTCCCATCGCCCCCTTGACAGGCGGATGGGGTGCCTGGTCTGATCGGGCTCCCTCCTTAGCCACGTACTCGGTCAACTCTCCTTTTGTTATCATGGCTTCTACTTGTCTCCTAAGGCTCTTGCATTCGTTGGCATGATGTCCGTACTCGCCATGGAAAGCATAGTGCCTTGACATGTTCCTTTGATCCATTGGTTTCCCGATGGGTGGGGGCGACCGGAAGATTCCTTTACCCTTAGTCTCCTGATACAGTTTTGCTAGTGTAACTTTAGTGGCGTAATTTTGTCCTCAAACCTCTGGCATTTTTCTAGAAATGGGGAGGGTGCAGGAGGAGCGCTCTGCCGCTTTCGATTGGAGACCCGATCCTTAACCTTTGATTCGGATACCCTTACCTCCACGCTTGCAAAGGTTGTCCTCCTTTGACGTAAGACCAACTCTTCTTCTATCCGGAGGTGCCCTTGTGCCCTAGAATTGAGTTCCCCGATGTCTGTAGGTGGTCTTTTGACCAAGGACTGATGGAACTTGGTTCCTGGGATCAAGGCCATTCTGAAAGCCTCAACGGCTGAGTGTTGATCGCAATTGTCAATTGAAGACATCTCCACATTGAATCGCGAGACAAAACTTTTCAAGGTTTCGCCTTTTTCTTGGATCATGGTGAACAGACTGGAGATAGTCTTCTTCTGCCTTTTGTTACCGAAGTACTGGGCGATGAATAACTCGCAGAGTCTAAGCCAACTTCCAATGGATCGGGGCGGTTGCTTTTTGAACCAGAGTAGGGCTGCTTCGGTCAGGCTGGTGGGGAAAAATTTGTAGAGTAAGACCTCATTTTCCTTGTAAACATTCATCTTGGTATGAACGTGGTAGATGTGCTCCGTTGGATCTTTTGTATCGTCGAATAGGGTGAACTTCGGTAATCTGAACCTCTCCGGGTAGGGCACACTAGTGATTGCCATGGTGAATGGAGTTTGCACGACGTCGATGGATGCCTCGGAAGCTAGATTGATAGGGGTCTGTCCCCTCAGATCCTTAAGCACTTCCCTCTGGAATCTGGACATGATTTCTTCTAGTTTTCTCATGGTCAGAATCTCCTCGGGGTTGCGTCCCCCGAGAACTTGTAGAGATGACTCTGCGTGCTCTTCTCGGTCGTTGTTGGATTTAACGGGAGGTTGTCCTTTTCTGTTGGCGGCCTACAGATCGTTCATGCTGGCTGGATTGCTCATCATTCTGGATTTCTCGAGGGTTCTGAAGTTGAGCCAGTTTTGCCACAGTTCAGCGTTCTGTCTCTCCAGTTCGGCGGTTCTCTCCTCCAGGGCTAGTCTAACCGGATCATCAGCCTGCAAGGGTTGGCTTCCGTTCGGAGGTAACTCGGTCTGCTGTGAACGGGTGATTACCGCCATTGATGATGTGAATCTAAGCTCTTAATAGAGGGTGGGAAGCTATTGAAAAGATTTCAATGAATGATTCCCACAAACGGCACCAATTGTGTAGATGCAGAAAAATACACAATAATAATTGGGGTCAAAATTGGATCCTTTATTCAATATTTCGTCATGTATTTATACACAACTTGGTCAACGGGTCAAATCCCTTTCCCAAGTTTATCAATCCCTTAAATCATGGGATTTGATAAACCCCTTTTTCCTTATGGAATCTATGATCCATAAATAGGATAACTCCCTAACTTGTGGCCCACTTATCTTCTAGAAATTTACGTAGGCCCATTATTTCTTTAGCCTATTCGTTTTCGGCCCATCCGTCTTCGGCCCATCAGTTCAGTGGCCCATCCTTGTTGGATCATATATTTATTTTGACTATTACACACGTATATTAACTAGGTCTTTTTCGACACGACACGATCTCAGTCTGACACGAACACGACCCACTGATACGAATTGCCAGCCCTAGATGTGGGCCTCAAAAAATCACTTTTTGATCTTATTATTGGATCGTTGATCGGACTTCACCAGTGGCTTGCCAACACGGCAAAACCTTAAAGGCATATGAGGCACAACCATTTCTGAGTTCGGGACAATCCCCCAACTCAGGGGCAAAATGGTTATTTTAAAAAAATTACTTTTGGAGGAGTCAGACCGGACTTTTTCCTCTGTCATCTTATCCGGAACGCCGGAGATGCTTCGTGTAACACCCCATATTATTTTCCTAATTTTCTGGAATTATTTTTTTGATTTTATTTCGGTTGTGACGTCACTTGTTCATGACGTCATAGTTATTCTTGGTATCTCATGTGTAAATTTTTCACATTCATGTCTCGATACGACGGGATGACGCAGCCATTGACTTGTCGATTACTTCGTGGATTGTCGTTGGCGATTACGAGAATTGACGGTGAGTTTAATGTTTTGAACTGGTGAAATGTTGACGTGAGTTCTGGATTCGACAGCACGACTTTGCGATTTCTCTTCGTTGACTTAGTGGACTTCTGTGGCTATTACGTGACTTGACGTGATTGTAGTATTTCGAATTTAGTGAAACGTTTAAGTCGGCTCTTATTATTGACTCGGTGGATTTGTTTTAACGCTTGACGTTTAGTGTTGCGATTGGTTGACGATACGATTTGTATATCCGACGTTAAATGTTTTGACTCAGTTGTTGGAGTCCGATAGTTAGTGTTTCGGACTTGATGAAATATTGACGTGAGTCTTTATTATCGATTACGTGATTTCGTTGTGACGATTCGCGGCTAGTGCTTTAACTGGGTGGCGACACACTTAGTATGTCCGACATCCGAGGCTTTGACTCAGTCTTTCGAGTTAGGTATTTAGTGTTGTAAGGGTTCGACGTTCTTGTTTTCCCTTGTAATGAGATTAGTACCTGCGTTGTTTCTCGTGTTTCTACGTGCCCTATGTGTTGATGTGAATTTATGTGCCTTAGTTGTTTGACTTACGTGCTTATGTGTATTTGTATTATCTTGTCCGTTCTTTATGTTTGTACGTACGTGATAAGTGTAATGCGATTTTGTTTAAACTTGTAGCATTTAGTACTTCGACTTGACGACACGTTTGGTTTGTTCGGCATTTATGATTTTGATTAGATTGGGTTAGTGACGACTCTGATGATCGGGTAGTTGAGTCTCGTACCTGGAATGTTTATTTTGACTTGTATTATTTCTTGACTATCTGTAGAGTTTACGGGGGGCGCGAGATATACATTGCGAGTCGATTCGTGATTTATTTTAGTTTATATCAGACTATATAGTCGAATTATCTATTCCGGACTTTATTAGTTATTCGGAGTACCGTGGGATTTTTGATGATTTAATTGGTGGATAAATTTTGTGCCCCAGAGTTTTATTTGAGCCTATATTATTTATTTGGAGTCTGGTGAATTTTATGGGCTCACGTGTAATTATTTGAGTGTCCCCGGTATATTTTACGGGACTTATTTTATTTATACGAATTTAATTATGATTATATATATATGGGTTTCATACCCCAGATTATTTATTTCAGTTATATTATTTATTGGGTGTCCCGTTTATATTTACGGGCGCGTGTGATATTATTTCGAGGTTCCCGGTATACGATGAGAATTATTATATATATATTTAATTGGAGTTATATATATATGGGTATTTAATAAATATATTAATGTATTTATGTGTAATTATATATATATATATACATATTGGATAATATGTGTATATCGTGTAAATGGTGTGGCTGAGAACCATCTAACGACTCTCCTTCTTCTCCTTCAAGCAGCGACGACCTAGCAGGGTGATGTGGTCGCCGGTTATGGCATGGCAATAGTCTCAGAGCCACGCAGCCTGAAGAGAGTCGAGCTATGGGGAAGAAGCCGGGAGTGAGAGGGGTGATTGCGACTGGGGTTCTGCGATTTGGCCTGGTGGTCGCCGACTGAGGTAGCAGCGACGGCGACCATGGAGGTTCCTGGTGGCGCGATGGGATGACGGCATGCAGTGGTGGTCACGCTGGTGGTGGCGCGGTCCAGCCGTGTGTAGTGACGAATAGTGGAATGTTCGGTCGGACTGAGTCGGGTCGACTCAGTGGCGAGTCGGGATCGATTTGGGCTGATTTTCGGAGGATAGCTCGGCCTCGGTACCGTGTACGTTATACTCAAAATTGGTGCGAAACCGTTGAGCGGTTCTCCGGGAATTTCAGATTTTCGGTATGGTTTTCAATTTAGTTTTTTGTAGATTTGTTCCGAATTATTTATCGATTGCTAACGGGTTTCAGCTATATTGAATAGGACGGTAAGACGGTCGTTTCGACACATTCGAAATATTTTTCGGACAACTTTGGGCGGCGAGCACTATTCACGGCCGGTACTGTCACATCGGGACTGTTTGTAAGCAATTAAATTAGGTGGGAATTTATATATATATTCTTATATATATATTCATATCTGACACTCACTAATAGTGCGTAGAAAATGCTAATAAATCCTCGTTGCATGTTTTTAGGTAAATAAATACATTTAAATTAAATTCCGAATGATAGACTAAAATCTAGGAATTTTATAAAATTTATAAAATACCCGTAGTTGGATTAGATGATTGGTGGAAATAGAAATAATTCGGAGAAATTAAACAGATTATTTCCCATAAAAAATTAAATAGATTTTATTTCTCGGAAAAGTTAAAATAATTATAAACCTATTTAAATTAAATTGATATAGGCGGTTTAGTACCCCCTTGAGCTCGAAATAGGTTTATAGAAAGTGTATATGGAAGTAAATCCGATTAATAAGTTTTCCCCTGTTGTTGATATTTGATTTAAATTAAAAATATGTTAGGGGTATTCACGTGAATGAGGGATGTTATAACGTAGACTGGATTTTACTTCCCTTGTTGATTTTCTCGTAAATTATAAGGAAAATTAAATTGTGAATTTAATTGTCTAATTTTTCCTGAGGCGAATTAATTTGAAAACAATTATTGGGAATTAAATTAAAAGCATGCTGACATATAAAAAATCTATAAAGATGGGGTAATTGAGAACCCGAGTATTTTTGTGATAAATGGAATTTAATTACTGTGTGATATAAATTGTGAAGCATGCTTGGTATGAGATTGCTTGGCTTTTATGCCGTTTTATTGAGCATATTAAATTCATATGGAGGCATTTTGCATTCATACAACACCATGGTATATATATATTGTTTCGGTGCACATTGCATGCCTCAGTTATATCACGTGCATATCTGGATCGTTTGGAATGTCGCAACAACTGACCAGGGGGTGGTCTAGCACCCAAGGAGCTAGTAACTCTCAATTCTCTAGACATTTGGGGGTGAGGGCTTGGGCCTCACTTGCCGGTTCCCGGGCGGACTTGTGGTCTCCGCACTCTCTTTGGCGATGCCCACCCTTCCTGTTGTGGGTTTGTTGCCCCAGCAGTGAACGGTTTGGGATTCCTGGATATTTGTTTCACCCTCTAGCGGTTAGGGTTGCATTGAAGTTGCATTGACATTACATAATGTTCATGTTAAGCATTCATTCGTTTATATGATCATTTATGGATCTTTTATATTGTTGATATTTGTTGTTATTGAACTGATGGTTTGTGTATATTCATTAAAAATGATGGACATTAACTCGATATGAATAAAAGTTAAAGATTTTAAAATTTAAAAGAAAGGAAATGTAACAATGTTAAAGCCTGGATTAGTGGAGCCATGATTGGCATGTGTTCCAGGTGGTTACGTGAGCGTAAATGGAAATAGGCTTTGGGATGAATCTGCTTACTTTGAGTTGGGTTCTAGTTGAGCTGGTTAGTGATGTACTGAACTTAATTGAGTTGAGTGTGGATATAAATGTAAAGAGGTTTTGGTAATTAACTGTCTCTCCCCGAGTTGGGTGTCTAGTTGCGTTGATTAACGCTTTACAGGGACTTAGTTAAGTCTATGATGTTCGACCATATAGGCCTTCGTAGTTAGTGAGTGGTACTACCACGGGTTGATTGTTCGACCACTTCGGTGGTGTGAGGAGTTTAGAAATTCAAAGGTTGCTCTAGGCTTATAAATCTTGCCGTCTCTCTATTTCAACTGTTGTTATTTATGGGTTTGTTACTCCTTCCTCCCATTTATGGAAGTATTTTTGAGTCTTAAACCGTGGTTATTCCGGTACCTTGAAATCTGGGTCATGGTTTGGATCTTTGGGATCAAACCAGGGTTTTCTCAAAGTTTTGAAAACTTAAAGTTTTGGATTTTTGTAAATCGTGTTCTTTAATTACCCTGGTGCCCGTTGACTACTTTTGAAAGTCAGAAATCAAAAACTTGTTTTGTAAAATATGTTTAAATTCTTGGGACCAGGAGTACCGAATGCACATTCACTTTTGAAAGAAATTTCCGAAAATATCATTTGAAATTGTTTTATAAAATATGTGAATTAGGGCACGGGCTGCCCCTGTTTTAGAAATTTTGAGGTTAATTCCGAGGTCTCGGTATCGTTAGAGGTTGATAAATCCAGGTTTCTCCTAGCTTGTTGTCTAGAGTTCCTTTTGGTGCCCGGTTTTGTTTGGGCATTCTTTCAGAATTATTTTTATAAGTTTTTAAATAAATGTCAAAGGTCTTTAGACCAGATTTGAAAGAAGTTTAAAAGTGATTTTAAAATGATTATTGGTTTGAACTCTAGTAGTTATTTTTTCCCGTATAGTTATTCCTTGGGCTTGAGCCCGGACTTGTGATGTTGACTTACACACACCTAGTGTGATTCCTGTTGTTTCGGTTGGGTTCGAAGATATTGGAACCAAATGAGATTTGTCCGGGTCCTAACTTTTTCTATAAAAAAAACTAATTGAATCCTCCGGGATTCAACATTTTTTTCTTTAAAAACCCGAGGACCATGGCATCTGTTTGGGACTAAACGACTCCAATACCCCGTTTTAGTGCCTAGATAGGCAGTGTGAGTTAGAGATAGTTCGGTTGATTACCAAATCCGGTGTGGAGATAGTACCTTCCCTTTTTATGTTTCTTCGAGTGAACGGGTTGGTTCACTGGTTGTTGTACGTAGAAGAATGGTTATTCCACATCCGTAGTCCTAAGGAGTGACCTATTTACCTCCTAGGAACCTTGAGCAGCGTGCTAGGTACACGGTATGGTAGATAGTTAGTCTTGTTGTATCTCTAGATGAGAGTGGAAGTTCGGATTGATTGTCTCTAAGCCTAGGTGACATGTTGAGTTATTTACAGGACGCTATATATATATATATACACGTACACGTGTGTTGCTTATATTTTTGTTGACCTGTAGTTCTCACGTTATCCGTAGTGGATTTGAGATTATTTTGGGGTCTCTGTTTGGCGTGGGTGCCACATGAGACAACTGACCGACCTAGGATAGATGGATGCAAACGGGATGGTTAGTGCTTTCTAGACGGCTATGAGTGTGATGTTTTGATATTATGGTGAGCCCCTGAGGTTGTGCTCACCCTCACACAGGTTGCAGGTTTGCAGGTGGACGCAGCACGGCTTATGCTCGGCAGCAATGATACGGGTGATTTGGGACGGTAGTTTTGTTACTCTTTCCGTAGTTACATTTGTGTATTCTTTCATTTTCTTGGGAGCCAGGTTGTTGGCAGATTCCCTTGTATTGTATCTCTATTCTGTGTATTTATTATTTTCGGGGTGCCTTTGTATCATTTCGGCACTACCGTATGATTTTCTGTATTCTTATTTGAGTTCGGTGGCTCAGTCGGTATTTGTTGTTTTGGGTGCCTTTATACCTTTTCGGCATCGCCATATGGTTTTCCTTATATTTTCATTTGAGCACTTAGGGCTCTATTGATTTTAGAGGGGTTTTGGAGATGTATTGGTGTTCTTTTCCATTACCTCGGCCCTAGTAGGTTTCTGGAATGTTGGGCTTATCAAATTGTATCAGTTGCTCCCTTCCTTATAATTTTAAACCAAAATACTCCTAATATTTAATAAAAATTGATTAAAATTAAAAAATATATATAAAATTCAAAAAAATATAAAATTCGATAAAAACATATAAAATTCAAAAAATATATATAAAATTTGAAAAAATAAATATAAAATTTGAAAAAATTAATAAAATTCGAAACAAAACATATAAAATTAGAAACAAATATATAAAATTCATATATATATATATAATTTATAAAAACTATAAAATTCATAAAACAATATATAAAATTTGAAAAAACATATAAAATTTGAAACAACAATATAAAATTCGAAAAAAAACATATAAAATTCGAAACAATATATATATGTATAATTTGTAAAAATGATTTAAAATTGAAAAAATGATTTAATGATTTAAAATACCCCTGGAATTTAATGAAAAATTATTTAAAATTCAAAAAAACATATAAAATTAGTAAAACATATATAAAATTCGTAAAAAATATATAAAATTCGAAAAAAAAAATATAAAATTTGAAAACAATATAAAATTCGAAAAAATATATATAAGATTTGAAAAAAAACATATAAAATTCGAAAAAAAGATATAAAATTAGAAATATATATATATAATTCATAAAAATATATATATAATTTCTAAAAATATATAAAATTCATAAAACAATGTATTAAATTCGAGAAAATATATAAAATTTGAAAAAACAAGAAGATGTATAAATAAGAGAATATATTAAGGTTACAAGAGAATACAAGTAAGAATATATAAATTTCGAATTCTATATATTTGTTTCAAATTTTCTATATATTTTTTTACGAATTTTATATATATTTTGATGAATTATATATATATTTCTAATTTTATGTGTTTTTTTTTCGAAATTTATATGTTTGTTTTATAATGTTATATATCTTTTCGAATTTTTTATATATTTTTTGAATTTTATATATTTGTTTCGAATTTTATATGATTTTTTTTAATTTTATATGTTTTTATCGAAGTTTATATTTTTTCGAATTTTTTATTTTTTTAATATTTGTTTACGAATTTTATATATATTTCGAATTTTATATATTTTTTTGAATTTTAATCATTTTTTATTACATTCCAGAGATATTTTTGTCCAAAATTATAGGAAAATAGGATAAACTGATATAATTTAATAAGTGCAGGGATTTTCTGTATAGAAGGGGGGCAAAGTGATTTTTTTTAAACCATAGGGCGTTTACTAAAATTAACTCTTTTTTTTTTTATTCGAACTGTTTAATGAATCTCAATGGTCAATTTTTATATGTTATTTTTATTTCTTCCTCAAATAGATAGAAATCAGAATCCAAATTAAAATTAGAGTTAGCAACGTCAAATCTCTTAATTTGCTCTTTCCATTTTGGATGTTCACGCTTAGCAACGCATATCAAATACATTTTAATTTAGTAGCTCATGACACTCCACTTATGGACTTCCAGAGTGGAGCTGACTCATTCTTCATGGAACTTGTTTTTGCTGTGGCTACTTCTTCATTCCAGAATTCAAATATTCATGGAAGAGAAGGAACAAACGTGAGTGGTAGTCCATGAAACATGTGGTCTTTTGGTCGCATGTTCCTATAATTTATTTGGCGCACTGTCCTGTTGAAGATGATGTCCTAATGGTAGATGTGTTGGGAGTAATTTTCATGTCTTACCCATAATGGGCAAGTTACGAATACTGATGTCTCAGGTAATATGGTTTAGGGTCATTTATTTATAATGGTAGCCATGGTTCGTGTTAGTAGATTAGAAGAACTTAATTAAACAAAAGATAAGTTGTGTTCATATTGTAGTTGGAGGCTTATATATCTTTGTTTATTTGGCAGAAATCCCTGAATGAGGAAGGGAAGAAGATATATTAGGCCGGGGTTAAAATCAACGAAGAGGGCAAAAAGATCGCCGAACAGCTTGTATTATTCTTCATCATTATTGGTCTTATATTAATTTGTTTTTAGTTCTTTTTAGACAACATAAAGTGGCCTACGTTTTTAAGTTACTCTCTGTTGTTTTGTATTTAGTTGTTGCTGTAGCAACAAAATTAAGTTGTGTTCTTATTTTAGTTGGAGCTTTATATTTTTGTTAATTTAGAAACTTATTATTTGAACAATAATGCATATTACATGGAAAAGGATAAGCATATATACATTAGATAGATATGGATATTAGAAAATACCCGATTATTGGTATTTTTAAAAATAACCAATCTAAAACCGATTATTAAAAGATAATATCAGTTTAATATCTTTTTAACCATAGGCAAAGATCGGGTTGATCATTTTATTCTTATTTTGTTTAATAGAAAATCAGAGCGTAACTGGAGTCCACATACCAAGATATTAAACAATATTGTAGCTGCTTTCAAGTCGTCTCTTCTCAGCTTAATAATCTTCTTTTTCGGAATTTTTTTAATTAATTTTCTTATATGATTTGAAAAGCTATGCCCAGGCCCTTCCCAAGGAAGCCAGTCCTCAGGCCCTTCCAACTGGTGAGTATTGTCAATCAGAAACATGGCGAATTCCAGTTTTCTCCAAAATGTTTACTTGATTTACATAATATTACTGTAGGTGGTGGTTATGCCTTCTGGCTAGCTGAGGTGGGGAAGTTTGCTTCCAACATGGCGGGGGCGGCGGTCGGGGGCAGTGGTGTAATACTTTAAGAAGTGATCTTTTCAGGAAGAGTTGTCTTTGATTGTTAATTTTGGCGAAATGTGCATTATTCTCTCAAACTTTTGTACTCATTGTGTTAGTACAGGCATTGATTAGACTCGTAATTTTGGCTGACTCAAGCTACATTTCCTAAGTCCATACTCCAAGGATGAAGGTGAATATTCTAAAGACATGCTTTGCCTATTGAATATGACAAGATATAAATTACATGTTGAAGAAAATATTCACCTACATTCCAATCAACAAGTAACATGTAATCAATGCCTGTCCTAAAATATACCAAAGTTTTTCTGAGTAATCCACCATCAGCCAAAATATTATTTTGGAATGATGGACGTCGAGCCAAGAGCACGTTCATTCCTATATAAAATGATGGATGTAAGAATCCACAATGGATCGTGTCCTTCAAGTTGCATGCATACCCAAAAAACGATTTGAACCGATGACTTAAGCCTATAGCGAGGCTAGGGCGCGGTCCCAATTCTTAACCCCGAGGTAAATTGTCTCTTATTTTTAGCTCTTTCAAAGATTGTTCCTTCCAAAAACATGCCAGTTTTATATCCCGTAGTGGAAGTGCTCCTCCCGAAATTTGATTTAGGTTTATGCTTTATTGACTTATTTCATAACATGGTTCAAGCGTTCAAAATCTGCGGGCTTACTACTCCTTTTCGATTACAGGCCTCAGTATGTTAGTACAGACATTGATTAGACTCGTAATTTTGGATGGTGGATTACTCGGAAAATATTTGGTATATTTTAGTACATGTTGATTACATGTTACTTGTTGATTGGAATGTAGGTGAATATTTTCTTCAACATGTAATTTATATCTTGTCATATTCAATAGGCAAAGCATGTCTTTAGAATATTCACCTTCGAGTATGGACTAAGGAAATGTACCTTTGATTTGTTCAAAGTGATTTTGAACAAGAAATGAATTTAATATATATTTTTTGACATAAAATCGAGGGTGGTGTTGATTATATAATCGTTCTATTTAAGCAAAAATATATTAATAAACTAAAGATGTTTATTCATCTGTCCAAATTATTGTGATGAGAACAAGAAAGTGTTGTTCAATCTTATTTGAATCGGCAAGTTTTTTTTTTTCAATCAAGGATAGAAAAAAAATAGAGAATGGAAGGTGAAGAAAAGATGGGCGTGAATATGTGAAGATTTGTGAATATTTTTTTGGCAAAAGTGCATAATATCTTCCTGTGCTTTGGTTCAGTTGCAAAATACTTCTTGTGTTATTTTTTTGCCCAAAATCACTACCCTGTGCTATTCAAAAGTTACAAAATACCCCATGTGCTTTGCTTAGCTCCAAATCACTATTCTGTTCTTTTCAAAAGTTGCAAAATACCCCCCATTTATACAAAAATATTGACCATTTGCACCCTTCTCATATAATAACCCATTTTTAGTATTTTGTTTACTTTTTTTTTTTTCTCGTTTTCAATAATATAATTAATAATTCAAAATTTCACACACATATATGTATTTATAAGTGTATTCAAAACCGGTTTGGTTCCTTAAAAATAAGAATCAGAACCGAACTGAACCGGAACCAAAATTTCAGTTGCGATTTCGATACGTACTATCATTTTTATATATATAAAAAAGCAAAAAACACAAATATCAAAATATAATATAATTTTATATATATTTCTATATTTAATTCGTAAAAAAAATATATAATACGTGAAAAGTTATTTAAAGCTATCAAAAATATAAGTAAAAGAGCTACAAAAAAAAAAAAAAAATTTTGAACAACTACCAAACAAATATATATAATTTTTTTAATTATAAGTAACATTATGTTGAATTACGGATTTTACTAAATCTTAGCTCTCCCCCCCTTTCTTTCTCTCTCTTTTCCCTCATTTTGTCTAAAAACCAAAATATTAACATATATAAAATTATATTATCTTTTGATATTTGGTGTTTTTTACTTTTTAAAAAAAAAAAAATTATTGTACGAATCGGAACTGGAACCAATATTTTGGTTCCGATTCCAATTTTTAAGGAACCGAACCGGTTTTGAACACCCTATAAATAAATATGTGTGTGAAGTTTTGAATTATTAATTATATTATTGAAAAAGAGAAAAAAAGTAAACAAAATACTAAAAATGGTTTATTACAAGATAAGTGGGGCAAAATGGTCAATATTTTGTGTAAAACATAACCAAGGAGGGTATTTTACTTTTGAAAAGCAGGGTAGTGATTTGGAGCTAAGCAAAGCACAGGGGGGTATTTTGTAATTTTTGAACAACACAAGGTAGTGATTTGGGACAAAAAATAGCACAAGGGAGTATTTTGCAAATGAACCAAAACACAAGGAAGTATTATGCGCTTTTGCCTATTCTTTTTTATATGTATATATATACATATATATTGTTTCCATATAAATTATAATGTTGAGATAAATTTTTTATTACACATGTGAAAAAAGAATTTATTTCATTGCATGCTGAAATCATGTCAGCAAAATAAATTTATTTTATTAGATGGTGATACCATGTCAACAAAATGAGTATCACCGTGAATAATTTCTTCTTCCTTCTCGGTGCCATGACCCATTCCTCTTGCTGTTACATCTCCTCTGTTTGCGTTCCGCTGAATTTCGTAAATTCTCATCATAATTTTCTCTTTTCTCTTTCCGAAATATATATATATATATATATTATACGAGTGTGTATATATGGGTTAGTGATCTTTATATGGTAATTAACCATGTATTTCTCTGATTATACAACTTTCTTTTGTTGTTTGGGCATGGATATATAATATATGGGACTGAATGCGTTATAGTTTTTCAGATTTTTTATTGAGGTTATATATAGTTTGATTCAATTTCGTGCAATTCGTAGAGAAATTTTCAATTCTTATTTTATATATACACTTATACTGCAGTTACATGATGGGCCACAATACTATGTTGTATGTGTAGGGCATACAATAATCAATTAATTAATTAAAGGGTTAATTTCAATAAATCAAAGTATTGAATTTAATCAACTAACTCCTCTTGTGTCTGGATTGTCCCCTATGCTTTACAATTTAATCAACTAACCCCTCCTATGTCTGAATTGCCCCATATACTTTTCAATTTCAATCACATTGTCCTCTACCCTCAATATATATATATATATATAATTTGAAAATAATATATAAAAGATGAAAATTATATATTAAATTTAAAATAAATATATGTATAATTCGAAATATATATATATATATATATATATATATATATAATTCAAAAACAAATATATAAATTTCGAAAAAATATATAAAATTTTGAAAAAAATATAAAATTTGAAAAACATATATAAAATTTTAAAAAATATATATATAATTCGAAACAAATATATAAAATTCAAAAAAATATATAAAATTAAAAAAATATATATAAAATTTGAAAATATATATAAAATTCAAAAAAACATATAAATTCAAAAAAATATATAAATTTCAAAAAAATTATATATTTTGAAAAACAAAATTTGAAAAAATATTATTTTTAGGAAAAAATATATTTATTGGTAAAATCTCATATCTTTTCTAATGAAGTGAATCAAACTACTTACCACCAACATCAATTAATGGTCTTCTTTTATATATATATTTTCCCAAAGTATATATATTGTTTCTGAAATATATATGATGTTTTCGAAATTTATAAAAGAAAATTGAAGTTAATATATTAGTTTCAAAATTTATATATTTTTTTGAATTTTATATATGTTTTTCGAATTTTATATATATTTTTTCGAGTTTTATATGTTATTTTCGAATTTTATATATTATTTTTGAGATTTATATATTTGTTTTGAAATTTATATATATATATTTTTGAATTTTATATATTATTTTCGAATTTAATATATATATTTTTTGAGGGTGGAGGCAATGTGATTAAAATTAAAAAGTATAGGAGGCAATCCGGACATAAGAAGAGTTAGTTAAATAAATTAAAAAACATAGGAGACAATCCGGACACATGAGGAATTAGTTGATTAAATTTAATAGTAGAAAGGATTTATTGAAATTAACCCTTAATTAAATAACCGTTTTAGCAATTAGGACCTCTTCCCTTTCAATTGTGGAGCTAATCCTATGTCTATGTGGTTCATTTTATTATGGATTTCAATTTTGAAATTGGGAAATGGGAATGTTTTACTAGAGGCAATGAATTATTATGAATTGCAGAGGATAAATTCTTATTCGTTCGTGTCAGTTGCCCAAGTAAAAGAAAATGAAAATGAACTTTCTTATATGATCTGAGATTTTTGAATACATTTTTTGTCCTATTACTTTAGACTGAATTCTTTTTGAAGCTAGATTTGATTGCATTGAATTGGCAAAATGTATCGAGGATAAATTACTGAAATTCTTTTTTTTTTTTTTTGTTTTCCGATTTCAATTACAAGGCATTATTTTTCTGCTCCAAACATAATATAACTGAATTTGACATAAACGTTTCTTGAGTTATCTTGATTTTCATCTCAAGCTAATATAAATTATCCCACTTGCCCACAAGAAAGAGAATGTAATTGGGGCTTTTATGAATTCTTATACGCAGTGTAGTAATTGATTATTTTCTTTGTTCATTGTGTTAATGCCATTGAGATTTATCTATTTCAATATTTTTAAAGGTCAATTATACTCCCTTTGTTTCAAATTTTGCCCTTTGAAAATATACTATAGTTTAAGTTTTTAGTGTGACCCATTATTTGTTGAAGTTAACGAAGAAAGAAAAGTTAAAAAATTATAAGATTATATTGTATTAAAATTTTAGGACAGATAAAATTATGAGAGTTGACACTTATTTGATACCAATTATTAGTCACTAATTGACCATAGAAGGGGATGATTAGGATGTTCAAAAATATCTTTTAAATCTTTTTGGAAATTCAAACAAGCTATATCAAAATGACAACTACTTCAAAAAACAATTAAATATTTCAATGACAAATTTAAGTTAATTTGATATAGCAAATTATCACAAGATTATAATAGCATTCAAGATATTGAAATAAAGAGATAGAGATAGAAAGATTGACATCATGATTTTTTCGAGATTCGGTAACTCCTACTCCTCGGCTCAAAAACCCCTTCTTGAGACTTTCCCGATCCTTTCACTATGGCCCTTCCTTAACAGGTGGAATGGCAAACCTTTACAACACAAGCCTCTCAAGCTTGTCTCTCAATCAAGAGAACAACCGTCTCTTGAAAAATCGTTGGACTTCACTTGTCCGAGATCACAAATTCGTATGTAATCAATTGAATCACTCAAGAATAAAAACACTCAAAAACCCAAAGGTTTTTATGGAAGATAAATCAATATAAGCTCAAGTGTTTTTAGTGATTTCTCAATTGATCTTGATATGTATTCTCAAAGGATATGTCAATGAAGAATATTTGGAGAATAATAAGAGATACTAGAGTTTTTTTATTTTCAAAGATTTTTGCAGAAAATCAGATTTTGCTTGCTTGGTTTCAATGGCTTTTTGCAGAAAAATTTCTGTAGAAGATGAAAGCTTTTCTTTCTCTTTCTTCTTGTAATCTCTTACTTACAAATGATACATCTCATTCTTTATATATGGAGCCTTTAGGGTTTTGAAGAATGAATAATGTAATGATAAGTCAAGAACGTTTGAAATCCATCAGACATGATGCTCAAAACATGGAAAATGTTTCTGTCGAAACTGCAGAAAACATGGAGCTCTTAGTCGACTACATGCTAGCTTTAGTCAACTACTTGGTCCCTCTTAGTCGACTAGATGAGATCTTAGTCAACTAGATGGGCTGCCTTAGTCAACTAGTTGGTGCTTTAGTCGACTAGATGAGTGGTTTAGTTGACTATTTCAGTCTTTAGTCGACTACATCAAAGTGGATGAAAAACTTGTTGCTCCTGATTGTTTTAGTCTACTACTAGAGAATACAAAGGATTCTTCTAGTCGATTATGACTTGAGAAATACTTGTTTGAATCATTTTTCTTTCCGTTTGAGTTCGGTAAATCATTTTTCTTTCCATTTGAGTTCGGTTCATTTTATACTTGAGCTTATACGATAATATCGACACATAAAATTACCTTGTTACAATGATCGCACCCCGACCTATCTACCCCGAGTCTTGAGTCTTCGACTTTCACCTTTAGCCGTTGAATATTTGATTTTCCGTTTCCGTGCTTCAATTTCTTTCTTGGATTTTCGCTTTTATGCAAACTATCTTTCCGAGCTTGTTATCCGAGTCATTCACCTGTCTTTTACTGAAAACATGAACTCGATAATTCATTAGTATCAAACACGCTTTAAATGTTTTGTTAATATCAGAATAAGATTTATTGTCCAAGAATAAATTTCAAGGCCAACAATCTCCCCCTTTTTGATGTTGACAAAATATTTCGTGTTTACGTGTAAGTGATGAAGTATCAAGTGATACTCCCCCTCAATGTGTGCATTACATGCCCCCCCTTAGTAAATATATTTTTGCAATTTCATACACTAGCATGGAGTCACACATAAACATGACTTGCATACACAAAAGCATAATACACGAAAAAACAACTAACTTCTCCCCCTTTGGCAACATAAAAAGGTGGGAAGTGACGGTTGAATAAAGAATTTATCATGCTAATACATCAACATCCAAAGCCATCCCAATTTCTCTATGAATTTTTGAAAAAGATTCCACCGGAAAAGGTATTGTGAAAATATCCGCTAATTGATTTTTAGTGTTAATAAAAACCAATACAACGTCTCCTTTAGGAACATGATCACATAAGAAATGATGCTTAATCTCGATGTGCTTGGTTCGTGAATGATGAGTAGGATTCTTTGATATACAAATAATGCTTGTATTATTGCATTAAATGGGCACATGATTGAAAATAAGCACATAGACACACACTAAACATTATAACCGGCCTATTATTGGTTAAGTAAAACAAACTACCGATCATGCCTTTAGAGTTAGTAATGTCAACACATTTACCATGCTCATCTTTATCAAGCTGAACAGAGGTACTTATAGGAGTTACAACATGTTTGGTTCCCTCCATACCAAAACACTTTAGCAAATCTTTAGTATACTTGGATTAGCTAATTAATGAGCCATCCGAGGTTTTCTTGATTTGCAACCCTAAAAAGAAATTCAACTCACCCATCATGCTTATTTCAAAATCATTTTGCATACTTATGGCAAATTCTTTACATAAAGAATCGTTTGTTGAGCCGAATATAATGTCGTCAACATATATTTGGACAGTCAACAAATTTTTCTTAATGGTTTTTTTTTTTATAAAAAGTGTGTTGTCAACTTTCCTTCTTGTAAAACCATTTTGAGTCAAAAACCCGCTAAGTCTCTTATACCAAACTAGAGGAGCTTGCTTTAAACCATATAGAGCTTTAGCCAATTTGAAAATATGATTTGGAAAAAGATAGTTTTCAAAACCGGGTGGTTGCTCTTCCTCTAAAGTATCATTTAGAAAAATACTTTTGACATTCAATTGATAAAGAATAAAATTTCTAGATGATACAAATGCAAGAAGCATTTTAATTGCTTCTAATTTAGCTACGAGTGCAAAAGTCTCATCATAGTTAATACCTTCCTCTTGATTGGAACCTTGAGCTACCAATCTTGCTTTGTTTCGAATAATCACTCCATTTTCATATAATAAGTACATGTATCAAGTGAATGACTCAAATGAAAATGATTTAATGCTTAAGTGTGTAAGTTTGAATGAAAGTTCAAATCATAAGTATTCAATATACTATATGCAAATGAGAAACACACAATTACTAGCTCATTTAAAATCACATATAAGCACTTAAGAATAAGTCAACAATACCTCCATCTTAACCACATGAAAATCAATAAACACATATGCAACATCTAATCATAGAATGTAATGTGAATAGAGTAAAAATCATGATGATGACTAAGAAATAAATATTCTAAAATAAGCAAGTGAAAAATACACAAGACAAATGCTAACACATTAATGTTCAAAGGCATTTCCATTGCTCTATGAATTTTACACAATGAGTTCTCTTGGAGAAAAATGGTGAGAATATTGATGAAGAAAATTATAATTATGAAAATGAGCTCAAGATCTCTCATAAACGCACGTCTTTGAAAATTTTAATGTAATGACAATGATATGTATTTTTCTCAAGTGCATAAAATATATCTCTTATATATATGGTAAAAATACTTATCTAAAATAATAAGAGATGAACCAAGATAATGAACAAAATAACACATAATATATACTCTTATTTATGTTACTAGTCATCCAAGTTCAAGAGTAGTCAACAAAGGAAACCATATAATCCCAAAACCTAAGTGTCAAAGAGTATTTGAAAATATGTCATGACACTTAAATGTATTTTACCCAAGAAGGAAATAAGTTCATCTATCATGCTCATTTTGAAATAGTTTGCATGTTTGTGATAAACTTCTTTGCACAACACATCAAATATTGGTAATCATAATACTCCAATGTGAATCTTATAACCAAATTTGATAAGTTATAAATGATAAACAACAAAAAGAATGTTTATCAATATAAGTTCTAAAATAACCTTCATCCACAAGAAAATCACTTAAAGCCATTCAAAACACCCTTTTGGAGCATATTTCAAGTTAAGCACGACTTATGATAGTTTTAAAACACATTGTTTAAAACTTATACATTTCAAAGCATTGTGATTCTCTACATGAAATTTTTTTATTTTAAAATCATATAAGAATGCATTAGAAAAACATATTTCATGGAAAGAGGCATGTGGCATTCTTAGAAATTTAATTCCATTCACATGTGCAAAGAATAATCTATATCCTTCTTGGTTAAGATCTTGAGATAATAATGGTCAAAACCTTGGGTCACCACTATTAGACATAGATTGCAACATTAATATGCATTATAACATATACAAGAGTATGCATGTATAATAATGATAAAAAAAATTTGGTTCCGATTCCTATTTTTAAGGAACCGAACCGGTTTTGAACACCCTATAAATAAATATGTGTGTGAAGTTTTGAATTATTAATTATATTATTGAAAAAGAGAAAAAAAGTAAACAAAATACTAAAAATGGTTTATTACAAGATAAGTGGGGCAAAATGGTCAATATTTTGTGTAAAACATAACCAAGGAGGGTATTTTACTTTTGAAAAGCAGGGTAGTGATTTGGAGCTAAGCAAAGCACAGGGGGGTATTTTGTAATTTTTGAACAACACAAGGTAGTGATTTGGGACAAAAAATAGCACAAGGGAGTATTTTGCAAATGAACCAAAGCACAAGGAAGTATTATGCGCTTTTGCCTATTCTTTTTTATATGTATATATATACATATATATTGTTTCCATATAAATTATAATGTTGAGATAAATTTTTTATTACACATGTGAAAAAAGAATTTATTTCATTGCATGCTGAAATCATGTCAGCAAAATAAATTTATTTTATTAGATGGTGATACCATGTCAACAAAATGAGTATCACCGTGAATAATTTCTTCTTCCTTCTCGGTGCCATGACCCATTCCTCTTGCTGTTACATCTCCTCTGTTTGCGTTCCGCTGAATTTCGTAAATTCTCATCATAATTTTCTCTTTTCTCTTTCCGAAATATATATATATATATATTATACGAGTGTGTATATATGGGTTAGTGATCTTTATATGGTAATTAACCATGTATTTCTCTGATTATACAACTTTCTTTTGTTGTTTGGGCATGGATATATAACATATGGGACTGAATGCGTTATAGTTTTTCAGATTTTTTATTGAGGTTATATATAGTTTGATTCAATTTCGTGCAATTCGTAGAGAAATTTTCAATTCTTATTTTATATATACACTTATACTGCAGTTACATGATGGGCCACAATACTATGTTGTATGTGTAGGGCATACAATAATCAATTAATTAATTAAAGGGTTAATTTCAATAAATCAAAGTATTGAATTTAATCAACTAATTCCTCTTGTGTCTGGATTGTCCCCTATGCTTTACAATTTAATCAACTAACCCCTCCTATGTCTGAATTGCCCCATATACTTTTCAATTTCAATCACATTGTCCTCTACCCTCAATATATATATATATATATATATAATTTGAAAATAATATATAAAAGATGAAAATTATATATTAAATTTAAAATAAATATATGTATAATTCGAAATATATATATATATATATATATATATAATTCAAAAACAAATATATAAATTTCGAAAAAATATATAAAATTTTGAAAAAAATATAAAATTTGAAAAACATATATAAAATTTTAAAAAATATATATATAATTCGAAACAAATATATAAAATTCAAAAAAATATATAAAATTAAAAAAAAATATATAAAATTTGAAAATATATATAAAATTCAAAAAAACATATAAATTCAAAAAAATATATAAATTTCAAAAAAATTATATATTTTGAAAAACAAAATTTGAAAAAATATTATTTTTAGGAAAAAATATATTTATTGGTAAAATCTCATATCTTTTCTAATGAAGTGAATCAAACTACTTACCACCAACATCAATTAATGGTCTTCTTTTATATATATATTTTCCCAAAGTATATATATTGTTTCTGAAATATATATGATGTTTTCGAAATTTATAAAAGAAAATTGAAGTTAATATATTAGTTTCAAAATTTATATATTTTTTTGAATTTTATATATGTTTTTCGAATTTTATATATATTTTTTCGAGTTTTATATGTTATTTTCGAATTTTATATATTATTTTTGAGATTTATATATTTGTTTTGAAATTTATATATATATATTTTTGAATTTTATATATTATTTTCGAATTTAATATATATATTTTTTGAGGGTGGAGGCAATGTGATTAAAATTAAAAAGTATAGGAGGCAATCCGGACATAAGAAGAGTTAGTTAAATAAATTAAAAAACATAGGAGACAATCCGGACACATGAGGAATTAGTTGATTAAATTTAATAATAGAAAGGATTTATTGAAATTAACCCTTAATTAAATAACCGTTTTAGCAATTAGGACCTCTTCCCTTTCAATTGTGGAGCTAATCCTATGTCTATGTGGTTCATTTTATTATGGATTTCAATTTTGAAATTGGGAAATGGGAATGTTTTACTAGAGGCAATGAATTATTATGAATTGCAGAGGATAAATTCTTATTCGTTCGTGTCAGTTGCCCAAGTAAAAGAAAATGAAAATGAACTTTCTTATATGATCTGAGATTTTTGAATACATTTTTTGTCCTATTACTTTAGACTGAATTCTTTTTGAAGCTAGATTTGATTGCATTGAATTGGCAAAATGTATCGAGGATAAATTACTGAAATTCTTTTTTTTTTTTTTGTTTTCCGATTTCAATTACAAGGCATTATTTTTCTGCTCCAAACATAATATAACTGAATTTGACATAAACGTTTCTTGAGTTATCTTGATTTTCATCTCAAGCTAATATAAATTATCCCACTTGCCCACAAGAAAGAGAATGTAATTGGGGCTTTTATGAATTCTTATACGCAGTGTAGTAATTGATTATTTTCTTTGTTCATTGTGTTAATGCCATTGAGATTTATCTATTTCAATATTTTTAAAGGTCAATTATACTCCCTTTGTTTCAAATTTTGCCCTTTGAAAATATACTATAGTTTAAGTTTTTAGTGTGACCCATTATTTGTTGAAGTTAACGAAGAAAGAAAAGTTAAAAAATTATAAGATTATATTGTATTAAAATTTTAGGACAGATAAAATTATGAGAGTTGACACTTATTTGATACCAATTATTAGTCACTAATTGACCATAGAAGGGGATGATTAGGATGTTCAAAAATATCTTTTAAATCTTTTTGGAAATTCAAACAAGCTATATCAAAATGACAACTACTTCAAAAAACAATTAAATATTTCAATGACAAATTTAAGTTAATTTGATATAGCAAATTATCACAAGATTATAATAGCATTCAAGATATTGAAATAAAGAGATAGAGATAGAAAGATTGACATCATGATTTTTTCGAGATTCGGTAACTCCTACTCCTCGGCTCAAAAACCCCTTCTTGAGACTTTTCCCGATCCTTTCACTATGACCCTTCCTTCACAGGTGGAATGACAAACCTTTACATACGAGCTCACAAACTCGTTTCTCAATCAAGAGAACAATCCTCTCTTGAAAATGTTGGGCTTCACTTGCCCAAGATCACAAAAATGGTATGTAATCAATTTTATCACTCAAGAACAAAAACACTAAAAAATCGTAAGATTTTTATGGAAGATAAATCAATATAAGCTCAAGTGTTTTTGATGATATTTCAACAACTCTAGATATGTATTCTTAAAGGATGAATTTAATGAATAAGTTTGAGAGAATAAGAAGATAAACTAGAGTTTAAAGCTCAAAGATTTGAGTTGAAAATCAAGTTTTTTGCTTCTTGCCTTCAATGGCTTTTCAAGGAGTGGTAGAGAAGAAGATGAAGATTTTTGTATTTTCTCACACACTAAAACTACTCTTTTACAAACCCACATCTCTTTCTATTATATGGAAGCATTAGGGTTTTGAGATTGGATCTCACTCTTAAAGAGGAAACAAGAGCCGTTTGAAAATGTTGAAAAAGTTGGCTCAAAGTGATAGGCAAAATCTTTTGTAAAGATTACATTTAATTATGAAAATAGTGCCTTAGTCGACTACACAATTTCTCCAAACGAATCCTAAATCATCATCTTACTTCATTCGACTACATAGAAGGTCTTAGTCGACTACAAGGCTGGCTTTACTCAACTACTCAAAAAGGTTTAGTCGACTGTAGGATGATTTAAATTTCCTGTTTATCTTCATCATGCTTTAGTCGACTACAACAATGGGTTTAGTCGACTGCAAGGATGTTTAATCGATTACATGAAGTGTTTAGTCGACTATAACTCAATTTGAAACAAAACCTTAACTTTCGTCATGGTTTAGTTGACTATGGGATAAGTCCTAGTCGACTATGGCTCCAAAGAAAACTGATTTTTGAGTTCATTTTTCGTCCATTATGAGTTTGGTAATTTTATCACTTGAGCTTATAGGATTTATCAACACATAGAATACCTTGTTACAATGGTCGCACCCCAACCTATCTACCCTGAGTCTTAAGTCTTCCAATTTCTCCTTTTCATTGATCATTTGGTCCTTTTCCGTTTTTGTGCTTCAATTTCTTTGTCGCTTTTCGCCTTTGTGTAAGCTTTCTTTCCAAGCAAATTTTCGAGTCATTTTCCTGTCTTTTTGCTGAAACACGTACCTTAATTTTTCATTAGTTTCAAACACACTTTAATGGTTTGTTATCATCAAATTTGATATTGTTTGCCGAAAGTGAATTTCAAGGCCAACAATCGCATTCAGGATCAAATGTTTACCCACTTTGCTAAAAGCTATAGCTGTTAGCAAGGGCGCAACTTTATTCCCTTATATTATGGTAGCGCAAAGCCCCACACTAAGTGGCGGATGGACATGAGGGGCTGCACCAAGTGTTGGTGCCAACGAGTTAGGCTGTCAAGCACCGATACCATATGATAACGAGTCCATTAAGGAAGATTGCTGTAACCCATAATTCCAACAATCCCCCCCCCCCCCCAGCAACTACCCCCTGGGGGGACTCGAACCCATGACCTCGCTCTGATACCAGTATTTAGGATCAAACGCTTACCCACTTTGCTAAAAGCTATAGCTATTAGCAAGGGCGCAACTTTATTCCTTTATACTATGGTAGCACAAAGCCCCACACTAAGACCCTGTTTGGAAACATGGCTTGGTACCATTTTTTTTGTTTTGGTGTGGAAAAATGGTACCAACCCATGTTTGGTAAGATTGGTGTTGGTACAACTGTAGCAAACCAATGGTACCAAATTGGGTCATTTTTGGAACCATCAAGTTTGATGATTTTGGGTGGTGCGGGCATTGTAGCACCCCATACCAACTCTACTTGTTGCACCATCTCACCCACACTAAACCAAATCCCATTTTTCTAATATATTAATATATTATAATATTAATATATTAGTATATTAGTATATTTTAATATTACAAAATTTTAATATTTATAAATAAAATGTGAAACCATCACAAGTTACCAAACATGGTTTGGTTTTAAAATTTCAACCCATACCAACTTTACCAAACATGGTTTGGTTTTTCAGCATCACTTTTTCTCACACCAAAACCATCTGCACCAAACATAGTTTGGAACCAAAATAAAATCACACCAAACCAAATCCAACCCAACCCAACCCAACCCAACCCAAACCAAAACCAAAAACTAACACCGCACCGCACCGTTACCAAACGCACCCTAAGCGACGGATGGACATGAGGGGTTGCACCAAGTGTTGGTGCCAACGGGTTGGGATGTCAAGCACCGATATCATATGGTATCGAGTCCCTTAAGGAAGATTGCTGGAACCCATAATTCCAACAAGATTCAAATTGGATTCCGTTCTCACTGATATTGTCAAACAAGTTTAAAATTTCTTTTGCCAGCTTCAGGGTAAATTGACCTTGTGTTGACTTATCTATCAAAGTCTTATGTGCCTCTTCAAGTCCCATGTAAAAAATCTTAGCCACATCCTGTTCAGTGAACCTATGGTGGGGACACTTATACATGATTTCACTATATCTCTCCCAAGCATCATGAAACTGCTCACCAAACAATTATCTAAAACTTTTTATTGCATCTTGTGCTTCTAAGGTCTTTCCTATGGGATAATGTTTTTCTATAAATTCTTTTTGAAGGGCCTCCCAATCAATTTTAACCGCCTTAGCTAATTTGATGTACCATCTTTTAGCTTTGTCTCTCAACGACCAATGAAATATACACACTCACAAATCATTTTTAATCACACCCTCAAACCTCATTGTAGATGCAACCTCTATGAAATCATTTATATGATGGTATGGGTCCTCTATCCTAAGGCCAGAAAATTTTGGAAGCATATTGATCATGCTTGACTTGATCTTGAAGTGCTTCGCTCCTTCTTCTTATGGAAAATCAACATGGAATCATACGCCTCCGACGCATAGTATCCTTTCAGCGACATCTCTGGTGCCCTCTGCTGATTCACTCTTTGGTCACCCATCGCGCTTTCTTCTGTCCGATGACGACGCTCTTCAATATCTCAACCTAAACGACTTAGAGTTCTTTCGATCTTAGGGTCGTAAATAACTAACGCTGTACTTGGATTAGAACGGGTCAATCTAACGGTCATACATTGAACTCATAAATTTTTTTTTTATTATTATTTTTAATAATCACAAAATCACAGTTTTGAGGTCCTAAATGACGTTTTTCGGCCAAAAGTTGACTGAGCTCATTGCGAAGAAGTTATTCTTGTTTAATGGTCAATTTCCACTCAAAAACCTCACCTCATTTGCAAAAATCGGAATATATTTTGTTTTCAGAAAATAAAATTAACTACTTCTAAACTATTCTAACTATTAACAAAAATAAAGCTAAAAATTATGTGTATAATTAAGATAAACTAAAACTCACAAGAAGTCCAACGTCGTAACTTTCACTGCTCCACCAAATCCCCTTATGCTTCTTAGAACACCTCGCAAAAACACACGAATTCCAACTTTAGATACAATCTATAATAACGCAATGCAAATAAACTACTAAAACTATTGAACAATGCCAAGTCCCCGGCAATAGTGCCAAAAACTTGGTGGACGTCAGGTGTGTGCAAAATATGTGGTTAAAAATGACACTTTAACGACATTTTAGGTTTTACCCTTCTGCAAGCGCACAGATCAATTGTAGACAGTTTTGCTTGAGTAAGGGAATATCGATCCCACAGAGACAAGGATTGTTTACTTCAATAGTCTAAAAATACTAAATTATATTTTTCCAAAAAGAGTTTGGTTTTGTGAATTATCTAATACTAATGAAAATAAAACAGAAAACAATAATGAATAATGGTTGTGATTCAGAGAGAGAGAAAACTATGGTTTCCTCACTCCACCACTAACCGCATAATATAGTTCAAATTATATATCAATTGCATGAGGGCGATCCATTGACTGTGAATCAAGTCGCACCGCGCCAGCAGTTTAACCCCAAAAATGATTACTCTAAACCGGATCGTGACAACCCATCTCAAGACTAAGCTGATTAGTGCATGCCAACTATTAACAGAAAGTAAATGTAGAAAAATAAATTAAAGCATGAAAATAAACTAAAGCATGTCTATATCAGTTTGTCAGGGCATGGCCTGTGTCAACCTAGGGTTTCGAGTTTTATGACCACTATTGTTTAGAAAATCACATATTAAATATCCGAGTTCCGGCCCACAGTGAATAATTATGATTGCGTAAGATAAATATATTCGATAAGTCTAAGACAAGAATCAATTCAAATATATAAACTTGTATCACGAATAAAAACGGTCTCTCATCTAACACAATCATCACAGTATAGTCATAGTTTCCCCTCTCTACAATTGAATATAAAATTAGAACTACATTACTTGGCTACGGTTTTGCGAGAAAACCCTAGATACCGAGTTAGTTGATCATGGGGGAGAGAGTCTGCATTGTTGGTGTAGAAATGCTTTCCATGGCCTTCTTCTCCGGATCTCTAGGTCTTCAATGGAAGCAAGTTTGAACTTTGAACGTGAGAACTCTATGAATGAACGTGAACCCCCTTCTCTAAACCTAGCCCTCTCATATTTATAAATAAGTGAGGGAAACCCTAATGGTTGCCCTTTTCTGTAATTTCATAATACATGAGTAATCTCTGTAAAATCTGATGTAAATATGTGTTTAAGCCTGTATGTAGAGGTCTGGAATCACCGATCACTTAAAATATCAAAGTAGGGTTACGACTGGAAAATTTTGAAACAACTCCGAAACAACTTCTGCACGTAAAGGGATCACGTGGCCACAAGGTGGGACCTATGCTCCTGAACTACACTTGGGCGTAGGTCTAGGGCATAGGGTCCCCCTTTGGCTCACAACTAAAGCGTAGCTCAGGTTCAGTCTGCCTCTTTTTCCCTTTAACGACGTAGGGTATGATGCATCTTTTGTTATAAAAACTCGTTTTTTCATATTTGAGCTAGACTGGTTGCCTTTGACTCCCGATGCTTTTGGGTGAAGTAATAATGTCTGAAAATGACATTTTTGCCCTTCGGTGAGATAACGATGTCGGAAAATGACCATTTTACCCTCCGGTAGCTCTTCTTTGCTCTGGCACACCTCTTGATTCCTTTCTCGAGATAGAAACGAACACGAACTTAGTTAATTCATCGAGATTAGCTCTATTTCTTCATTAAGCTCCTGAAACATGCTTATACACATAAATGGGATAAAAATACCAAGTAACGGAATGTAAAGACATAACAAATGCAAGATAGGGGCAAAAAATTACCAATATTGAGCACCTATCAGTTGTCATCTGTAAATATGCAAACATCACATTGACCAAAATGATGACCTTTTGTGCTTGCGTTTTTTCAGTTGTCATTGTCAAGACAATAATAGAAAAGAAAAGAAATAAAAATACAATACAATTTAATTTTGGTGTTGAAATGCTATAACAAAGAAGTCTAATAATGTAAAACTTTTATTAAAAAATTTAACTGATACAGTTTCATTAGATAGACTTCAAAAGATATAAAAAATTGTAAAACTATAGTTAGAGATGAAACCCCAATTTTTCCTTCATAACGTAGATATGGTATGCATGATTCAAAATTAAATCTTACATCTATTGGTCTAAGTGTGAAAATAAAAGCTAATTCTTCAAACTCAATGTATCTTTGGCATCTAAGACTAGGTCACATTAATCAAAATAGGATTCATAGATTGGTTAAAGAAGGTTTATTACCAGTGGAGGCAGAGGAGCCTATGCTAACTTTTGAATCCTGTATTGAAGGAAAAATGACCAAGAGGCCTTTCATAGGTAAAGGAAATAGAGCCAAAGAATTATTGGAGTTGGTGCACACAGATGTTTATGGTCCTTTTAATGTTCAAGCAAGAGGAGGTTATGAGTATTTCATTACCTTCACTGATGATTACTCACGTTTTGGATATATATACTTAATGCACCACAAGTTTGAAACTTTTGGAAATTAGGTAAACTTATCAAAACGTTTCGATCCGATCGAGGGGGTGATTTCTTCTTGGGAGAATTTAAAAGCCATAGGACTTCTGAGGGAATTGTGTGCCAATTGTCTGCACTGGACTGTCCTCAACAGAATGGTGTATCGGAGAGGAGAAATATGAATTTCCTTGAGATGGTTAGATCAATGTTTAGTTTTGCAACACTGCTTTCTTCATTTTGGGGTTTAGCCTTGGATACAACAATATACACCTTGAACTATGTTCCTTCTAAATCTGTGTCTATGACACCTCATGAGCTTTGGTTTGGGCATAAGCCTAGTTTAAAGCATATGCACATATGGGGTTATCCAGCACACGTACGAAAGAGACAGATGGGTAAGTTGGAATCTAGATCGGAGTTGTGTTTGTTTGTTGGCTATCCGAAAGGGACTAGGGGTGGATTGTTTTATAATCCCAAGGAAAAGAAGGTTATATTCAGTACACATGTTGTATTCTTGAAAGAGGATTATATTATGAACTATAAGACTAGGAGCCAGATTGTGTTGGAAGAAATGACCAACACTCAGGTTGTACCACAGGAGGATGCACCCATCATAGAGACTGAGAATGATGTTTTACATGACACTGCATAAATAATACCTTCATCTTCTAGTACATCGGTGTCCACAACGATGCTCCATCGTGGTAGGATAGTTATTCGACCACCCAAAAGGTACATGCTTTTAGGAGAATCTTACGAGGTAATCCATGATGAGCATGAGTCGGACCCAGTGAACTACATGAGGGCACTTACTGATGTGGATGCAAATCAGTGGCAAAGTGCAATGAAATCAGAGTTAGAATCTATGTATTCTAATAAAGTTTGGGAACTTGTAGAACTTCTTAATGGGGTTAGACACATTGGTTATAAGTGGGTCTACAAAAGGAAAAGATGAATTAATCAGAATGTAGAAACATTCAAAGCAAGGTTGGTGGCAAAAGGCTTCACGCAACGTGAAGGTATTGGCTACGAGGAAACCTTTTCACCGGTAGCCATGCTAAAATCTATTCGGACTCTTTTAGCCATTAGTGCTCATTATGACTATGACATATGGAAGATGGATGTCAAGATGGCATTCTTAAATGGCCATCTTGATGAGGACATCTATATGAAACAACCAGACGGTTTCATAACAAAGGGCCAGGAACATCTTATATGTAAGCTGCAAAGGTCCTTTTATGGGCTAAAGCAAGCTTCACGGAGTTGGAACATTCATTTTGATCAAATATTTTGGTTTTGAACAAAATATTGATGAGCCATGTGTGTACAAGAATAAACGGGGTGTTATTATGATATTCCTTATACTTTATGTTGATGATATTCTATTGATTGGAAATGACGTAGGGGCTTTATCATCTGTAAAGATATGATTGTCTAATCATTTTGACATGAAGGATTTGGGAGAAACAACTTACATTCTCATGATCAAGCTTTTGTATGACTGGAAAAAGAGAATGATTGACTTATCTCAAACTTCTTATGTTGAGAAGATTTTGACAAGGTTTGGTATGCAAGATTTGAAGAGAAGTCACTTACCTTATAGGCATGGCTTAACTTTTTCTAGTGATCAGTGTCCTAAGACACCTAAAGAGAAAGAATAGATGAAACATGTGTCATATGCTTCAGTAGTTGGTAGTCTCATGTATGCCATGTTGTGTACTAGACCAGATATCTATTTTGCAGTAGGCATGGCCAGCAGGTTTTAGTCCAATCCGGGTAAAGAGCATTGGACTGCAATGAAATGCATTCTCAAATATTTGAGACTGACCAAAGATTACATGCTCATTATGGAGGTGATGAGCATGTTCTAGTTGGGTACACGGATTCTGATTTTCTATCAGATGTGGATTCTAGGAAATCTACCTCAGGATATGTGTTCACACTTAATGGTGGGGCAATCAGTTGGAGAAGTGTCAAGCAAACTTATGTTGGAGATTCAATCATGGAGGATGAATACATTGTTGTTTCACAAGCAACAAAGGAAGCTATTTGGTTGAAGAAATTTCTCACTAATTTAGAAGTGGTACAACATGCAAGCTCACCAATGGTCCTTCATTATGACAACAGTGCAACAGTTGCTCAAACCAAGGACCCCAGGAATCATAAAGTTAGTAAACACATTGAAAGGAAGTTTTATATACTTAGGGATTTTGTGCAACGCGGTGATATACTTGTGGGCAAGATCGCTTCAGAGAACAATCATGCATATCCATTTACAAAGGCACTGCCAATCAAGGTTTTTGATCATCATTTAAATAACATGGGAGTTAGATGCAAAACAAATTGGCTATGAGGGCAAGTAGGAGATTGATGATTTTGTATGCCCTTTCATAGAAATCTTTTGTTAGAGATTGTGATTGACAATTATTTATTTCATGTTTTTAATAAATTAAATGGTTTAGATTTATAATTGGTGAATTCTACGTATTGGATGATTCTGCATTTGAATCAAGATTGTCTACTTGACTATTTATGTATTTTGTATTTACATGGAAGGTTCATGTATGGAATATACAAAATCAAGTATTATATTGTCATAAATTGTTCATTTACGGTGATAAAGGATGGACTTTTTATTAATGAAGAAATGATTTAGATCATGGATAAGTCGAGCTTATTATGAGAGTCATCGCAACAATTGCTCCTTATCAATGTCATGTCGAATAACTCTTAAGCATGAGAGAGATATAAACTCTTATATTAATTAATAGTTACTTTGATTTATTCGGTAGACCCTTGGGTCTAATACCCGGTACTTTGGGTAATTATTAATTAATAGCTTAAGAATATATTCTCAATAGTTGAATCAATGCTGTAATATTTAGTTTGATTTGATTATTTTGATCACGAGAAAAATTCAGAGGCCTCCATGTTTTTTCTGATAAAATTATTTTTATATATATTTATTTATTAAATATATTATTTTCTAAATGATTTATGTGATCAAAGGATAATCAAAGACTCAAAATAAATGTATTAATTAAGTGGTCGGATTGATGGTATTTATTTATCCGATAGCTAATTAAGTATAGAGGGTTTATTACGTAAATGACTTAGTGGTTAACCATTTTTGGATTGGAGTTCAACTATTTTTATTTAGTGGAATTAAAAATAGTTAATGGGTTAATTGAATTTGGCCAATAGAGATTGACCGGGTCAATTATTAACCCATTGGAGCCAAAATGAATATGGGCCCAATGGGTCCTTACCCCCTAGCCGAATAGTAATTATTAAAGCTAAAAGAAAATGGAAAAGAAAAATATATTTTGTATAGATATACATATGCAGTTAAAATTTGAATTATGAATTCAAATTTTGAACTGTGATATTCGCTATGATATTGTTATATCAGATATAGGGAATATATGTATATGTACAGACTATCACACACTGGTGTGAATGGATCACGTATCATAATAGTGATATTTCTTTCCAAGTTTTTTTTGTTCCCACAATTAGAGAGCTTGAGTATTAATCACACGGGCCATAGGGGTGATTCCAGAGGGTAGGATGGATAGAACGGTAATATTCCCAAAGGCAACGTTGATAGTACGGGAACACTGAGGAAATGAGAATTCTTCCCCTTCTTCAACCTATTGAAGATGGTGTTTTTGAGATCATTGTTCAAAGTCTCTGAGGTATATATATATATATATATATATATGTGTGTGTGTGTGTGTATTCAAGATAGGTCTTTATACGCAAACATATAACCTGTGGACGATTACAAGCTTCCGATAAATTTTTTAAAAACTCCATATTTCCCAACACTGACGTGTAAATATTTCTAAATCCCCATGTGAAAGTAGGGATGTAAACGAGGCGAGTCGAGTTTGAAGGTGTTTGGACTCGGCTCGGCTATGCCAGTAAGCATTTAAGCAAGTTCGAGCTAGCTTGTTTTATAATTGCACTTGTCCCACAAATAAATATACATATATATATATATACTAGTAAAAAGCACGTGCTTTGCACATAATTTAAAAGCCCATAATTTAAAGTCTACATAAAAATAAAAATAAAAATAATACTGCTAAAAAAATTTAGTACAATTGAAAAATAAGATTAATCAAACCACAAATCCTCAAAATATAAATATTAAATAAAATAGTATCTTAAGACAAATGGTTAATAAAACTTCATTGAAATAGTATTGTAAAGAAATTCATATAAATTTAGGCATTTATAATTGAAAAATAAATAAATTAAGCTTGATCGAAACACAATACCTATCAAGATATATATTGAAATTAATAATTAAATATTTAATTATAATAAAATAAAAGTGGGAAAAAATACTAACCTAACTGGTACAATTGTCCTGGAATAGAGTCACAAACAAATAATGGAGCAAAATAAATACAATCAATGAACAACATAAATACAATATAGAAAAAATTAAACTATAATAGAAGAATTACAATGAGGCGACGAGCTAGAGGGAGAGGCTTGAGAATCGTAGGATATTATAAAAAAGAGAGGGATATAGGATTATGTATAGGTTATATTATATTGTTATAAGACTTCTAATTATATTTTAATATAATGACTTTTAATCACATCACAATTAGGTTTATATGTTCAAATGTATCCCTTATACCATTAGAATTAGGATTATTAATTACAACTGTAGATGAGATTCAATATTATAGTTCATTTAGTATTAGAATTGTTAAAAATAATTGTAAATATAATTTATTATTATTTTTATCTAATTAGGATCATAATTATTAATTACAGTTACTGTAACGACCCACGTTTCATTTCTCCTTTCTAGAATTCTTTTCCAAGTGTTAACGTTTGTGACGTCACTTATTCATGACGTCTTGTGTAATCTTGGTACGTGTAAATTTTTCGTATTTGAGTTTCTGACTTAGCGGGGCGACTTTGTGGACTTTCGTATTCGACTTTGTGATTTATTATTTGCTGGCGACTACATGGGTTCGTTGCAACATTTTCTCGTTGGAGCTTCGACAATTGTGTTGCGTTCCCTAACGTGTTAACTTATATTATTGTAGACGTTTGGTGTAACCCTTATATGAATTACTTGTTATATTTTTATTTTGTGAATAATGAAAATAGTTAAAAATGATTTCGGGACAGAAATGAGCGAAAGATAAATGAGTATTTTCATATTTAGAGCACTTAGTGGAAAGTGTAGAAATTTGGCTAAGTGTTGGGGTATGAGTGACACAGTGGTAAATAGAGAGGATAAAAGGGGTGGAAGGGTAATTAAGAGGCATGATGACACTCTTGTAATTAATCTTAAGTTAGGAAGAAATTGATCATTTCCCATTTTCAAGTGGTGTCTCACTCCTAGCCATTGATCTCTTTCTCCCATATTTGTTCTCAACCCTTGTATCATAAGGCCTTACTTGGATGACACTTAAATACAAGAATGCATTATTTTTTAGTCTTTCATTGCAAGACTACTTTATGGCCCTTGGATTAAGCCTTCATTTGCTAGCTTTAATCTTAGCCATTGGATTGTGAGAGGTGTGAATGGAGGATCTCTACACATTACAAGTCTTTCATTGCAAGACTTCATTATTTCTCTCCATTTTCTCTCCTCTTTTCCATCTTGCTTCTTCTGCACTTTTTGTTTGATTTTATCACCTTAAGCTTGGAGTTTGGGGTTGTTCAACATGAAAGTTGTTCATGGTGTTCTCCTCATCGGTTTGATCCCAGGATTGATAAGTGTTCTTTCTTCCTTGTGTGTTTTCTTTTCAAACCCTAGTTTTGAGTTTCTTGATGAACCACTTCATGTTTCTTGAAATCTTCTTGTATTGGGTCTTGATTCATTGTTAGGAGGCTATGGTGAAACTTTCCACCAATTTTCTCCTTTGATTTTGGTGTTGGATGAGGGCTAGGGTTTCTTTGGCCTTGCTTGGTGGTTTGCTTTGTTCTTCACTTGAGGTAGGGGAAAACTTCTTAACTATCTCATCTTTTGATTGTGTAGGTGTGAGAATTTGATTCTAGGATTCCTAAACTTAGAAGAAATTGCTAAGTGTATCCTTAAAAATATGAAGTTAGGGTTCAAGCATGTTTATGTAAGTTAACCCTTGTGTATGGAGTACTTGGTGATGATATTGATAGGACTATGATGCATGCTAATTGTGTGGTTGTTCTTGAGATATCTAATAATAAAGTATGCTTGCATGCCTATATATATGTGTATATGTATGTGGGTATAGTTGTGTATATGTGTAAGTGTAATTATACATGTGTATGAGGGTGTTGGGGATGTAGCCTAGGTAATGAGATTAGGATAGCTCCTTTGGTTAACACCTTTTGAGGATATACTATGTGATTTCCCTTTTGTGAATGATATTTACTTTGTTGGGAATTGATGTTATGTTTGAGATGTGATTTGTGGGAAAGTTGCTTAATTGAACTAAGAGCATGTTAAATGAATGAAATGTTATCCTTGTGAAATAAAAGGACAACTTGGTGATTTGGAACATGAATGATGCATGAGAAAACATTCTTGTTGATTATTGCTTATAAATGTAAAATTGTAAGCATTGTGATTAATGAAGTCCAATATATTGCAAATGAGAAAATCATGTATTGTGATTGAGCATGTTGTGAATCATTGTTTATAAATGTGAAATTGTAAGCATGATGGTTTTATTGAGTACAATATTTTGCAAAATAGAAAAACATATATTGTAATAGGACATGATTGTTATTGAGAACCTAGATGCATATCGTGTACATCGTGTAGTGTCAAATCATGGTGTTGGCATATGCGGGTTTTATAATCATGTGTGGGTTGTAGTGTTTCGAATCATCACAACAACTGGTCAGGAGGTGTTTCACACCTACGGAATTAGTAAGTCCGGAAAAGTGATAAGCGATTGGGAGTCGTAAGAGAGGTTCATATTCTTGACTTTGGTGGTCATGGGGCACAGAGTCATAAACTGGGCTCTCGTGCAACCGCCTTCCTTGTTGAAAGTGTGAAGTGTCAAAGGCACTTGGGAAGAATCGGTGCGGTACTCTACATTACTTGATGAGCTTGTATCCTCAAAATAACTGGACAAAGTATGTATTCGTTAATCGTGTCGGGAGCATATGGTGTATCATGAGGTGTATGAGTCACATTGCATTTGAGTTGCTAATATGTGATTTATGTTTACATGTGAATCATGATATTATTCTATGTGGTCGAGGAACATGTTTAATGTGCATTTTGAAATATACTTGGAGGATGTGAGAATATGATTTGCATGCCTTGTTTAAAGTATAATGTGAGATAAATGCTTATACTTGTTGATATGTGCTTATATACCTTCATGTGGTGATATGAGTTGTTTTAATGGCTTTCTTATGATAAGTAAAGTCGATAGTAGAGTATGGAGTTGAATATGAGTGAAACCTTTGAGAAGGCGAGTGGTAGTTTGTGATCTTGGTTGATTCTGTAGTGATGGCTGAAAACTATTCTTTATTCTACACGGTAATTCTATGAGGATATGAAGATCATCAATCGACTACAAGGGTGGATTCATATCGGGACTCTACCATAAGCTACAGTCCTAATCATGATACCTCCTATAGGTCACAACCTTATCAAGATAACTACAAAGGGTACAACCCTATCAACATCACCGTCTTAAAGTCCCTATGAATATAGGGTCTTGGGCAACCTAAAAGGTACGCCATTACTACCCTCATCATTACTGCTAATTCCATTCCCTAAGGTTTTAAAGTATTAACTTGACCGTTGGAGCCTATTTGGCCGGTACCCAACTGGTACCACTCCCGATCACTGTTTATTCTTTTTGACAGGTACAACATCGTTTTCGACCCGACCATTCTATGCATCAACAGTTGGTGCCGTCTGTGGGAAACAATAGTTTCCTACTTCCAGATAATAATAGAATGGTTAATCTACGAAGCAAGAGTAAGGTTGGTGAGGCCTTTGGACAACCTAGAGATCCTCTTCTTCCACCCAAAAGCCCGCTGCTCCCAACCACCCAAGCATCCCAGACCGGTCTACCTCTGGTGCATCCTCCTTGACCTGATAGCTAAGAGGAGGAACGTGTTTCTCTAGGAGAGCATGAAGTTGGTGATGATCGTTCATCACACAACTCTGAAAATCCTCAATATCCAGACCGACCCAGGCAACGTGACCCAGACCCTCGATAAAACGTTGAGTGTGTGGCGGTGTTAGAGCAACATGGCCAAGCTTTGAGTCAATGGATGAACCAGTTGATCCAGTAGAATGCGGCAATCCTTGAATGACTGGCCACTCCCATTCCTCCTACCCTAAATGCGACTGGGCAGAACAATCTAGATAAAGGGGCAGAGCATAGCCATAACCAGGGTCAACGGAAGACAGTAGTTCGGAGCATGCGAAAAGGAAAGACTCACCCAGATCCCGATGATCTTACAAAAGTTGTGGGTGTAGATCAACAGATCCAAGATCTAAAGGCACAAATGGAAGATATGACGCAAGCTATAAAGGGCAAAAGCCTCGGCATTGTGGACAAACTGCTACAAAAGACTAACTCCCCTTTCGATGCACTGGTGATGAGTGTTCCCCTACCCAACAAGTTCAAGATGCCTTAGTTGGAGAACTTTGATGGATCCAATGACCCCCTTGATCACTTGGAGTTTTTCAAGGCACTCATACATCTACAAGCTATCCCAGGTGCTATCATTTGCTGGGCTTTCCCCAGCACCCTGAAGGGGTCAGCCCGAGTGTGGTTTAATAAGTTAAAGCACATTTCCATTCATGATTTCAACGAGTTAAGCAAGAGAATTTATCGGGCACTTCATTGCTAGATGGAGACACAGAAAGCCCGCCACCTACCTTCTAAATGTCAAGCAGGACAAAGGAGAATCCTTATGAGATTATATAAGCCGAATCAATACAGAGATGTTTTAGGTTGATGAGGTAAATGACAACGTAGCTGTAACGACCTTTATGGGAGGGTTGCAGTCTTTTAGGTTCCTCTTTTCCTTATCAAAGGAACCACCCGAGACCATGGTGGATCTACTTGTTAAAGCCCAGAAACATATGAATGCATAGGATGCTATGAATGCCCGAAAAGGAAAAGGAGTTGAGGAAAAGAATGTCGAGAAAAAGAGGCCAGCAACAACCACCAAGGACGAGAGAGAGGCTAAGGGCTGAAGAACCCAACTAACCCAAGATGATAGGTCGAATCGACCTTCAAAGAGTCAGGATAGGTTCATTAGTTTCACTCCATTGAATAAGCCAATTAATGAGTTCCTTCTTCAGGTTTAAGATGACACTTCTTTATCCTGGTCACACCGGCTGAAGTCGGATCCATCGAAAAGAGCACGTGATAGATACTGCCGCTTTCATCGCGACCATGGACATACAACAGATGAATGCATCAACCTAAAAAATTAGATCAACATCTTGATCCGGAGAGGGCATTTAAGCCGATACATGACTAATGCCGATTAAGGAAAAGGTAGTCAGGATGCCCCATGTAGAAGTCGTACACCGGAGAAACAGCCGGTTCGGGAGATTAGTGTAATTTCCAGAGGGTTCATTGGAGGCGGTGAGACAAGCTCATCCAAGAAAGCGTATGTGATAAGGGCCAGAAGTACGATAGAGGTTCAAGGGGTAGATGTTTCTGCTCCAACTTCCAAATCCCCACGACTAGAACGACATGTCATTACCTACTTCGACGAGGATGTGCATGGAGTTCAACACCCCCATGATGACCGACTGGTGATTACAGTGGTAGTGGCCAATTTTACCATATGACGGGTTCTAGTTGACAATGGAAGTTCTACGGATTTGTTATTCTTCGAAGCTTTCGACAAAATGGGTATAGGAAGAGAGAGGTTGAAACCATCCAAATCACCTCTAGTCGGCTTCTCTGGAGAAAAGGTGTTTCCACTGGGAATAGTGGCCCTTCCTTTGACAGTAAGGGACGTACCAAGGCAGCTCACGATCATGGTAGATTTTTTTTAGTGGATTGTCCTTCTACCTATAATGCCATCCTTGGAAGAGCTACTCTTAATACCCTGAAAGTGGTGACCTTAACTTACCACCTGTTAATGAAGTTCCCAACCGATCATGGTGTGGGAAAGGTACGAGGAGATCAGGCCATGGCTCGAGAATGTTATGCTACCGCTCTGAAAGAAAGAAGGTCATGGGAGGCACTTGCTATCGAAGGCCTCAAAGCAGATGAAACCACTCCGTTACCAGAACCTATGGAGGACCTTATAGAGGTAAGCCTGGAAGAAGAAGGGAATCAAAAGAAGATAAACATCGGGTCATTACTTCCCGATGATGTTAGGGATCAACTTATTCAATTCCTAAGGTAGAACTAAGACATGTTCGCATGGACACATGAAGACATGCCCGACATTGATCCCCAAGTTATGTAACACTGACTAAATATGGATCCTACTGCCAGGCCCATTAGGCAGAAGAAGAGGACATTCGCCCCCGAGAGGAATATAACCATAATTTCCGAGGTCGACTAGTTTCTGAAGGCGAACTTTATCCAAGAAGTTCATTACCTCGACTGGTTATCGAATGTGGTCCTGGTGAAAAAGGCAAATGGAAAATGGAGCTCTTTATCGACTTCACAGACTTAAATAAAGCCTGTCCAAAGGATAGTTTTACTTTACCAAGAATCGACATACTAGTAGAAGCCACTTCGGGGAATGAACTGCTTAGTTTTATGAATGCATATTCGGGATACAATCAGATCCCCATGCACCCTCTCGATTGTGAAAAGACATCTTTTATCACCGACCGAGGCATATACTGTTACAAAGTAATGTCCTTTGGGCTGAAGAATGCCGGAGCAACCTACCAGAGGCTGGTCAACAACATGTTTAAATATCAAATTAGAAGGAACATGGAGGTCTACGTAGATGACATGTTAGTGAAGAGTGTTAAGAAGGAAAACCATCTGGCAGACCTTGAATAGGATTTTGGAGTGCTCAAAAAGCACCAGATGCGCCTAAACCCAACCAAGTGTGCTTTCAGTGTATCATTAGGAAAGTTCTTAGGGTTTATGGTCAGTAGAAGGGGCATCGAGGCTAACCCAAAGAAGATCTAGGCCATCCTAGATATGAAGTCTCCCCAATCAACCAACGATGTGCAACGATTGACAGGGAAGGTGGCTGCCCTCAATAGGTTAATTTCTCGAGGCACTGATAGATGTCTACCCTTATTCAAGGTACTTAAAAAAGCCTTTGAGTGGACTCTTGAGTGCGAGCAAGCATTCAAAGAGTTGAAGAAATATCTCGTCTCTCCTCTCCTGTTGGCCCGAGCGGTACCAGGAAAAGAATTTCTATTATACCTGGTCGTCTCCCTAACGACAGTGAGTTCTGCCTTGATGAGAGACGATGGAGGTGTTCAGAGACCAATCTACTACACAAGTTGAGCCCTGCGGGGAGCGTAAGAAAGGTACCCCACAATGGATAAGTTGGCATTCACCTTGGTTATTTCTGTTAGGAGGTTGAGACCCTACTTCCAGGCTCACACGATAGCAGTCCTCACTTATCAACCACTCAGGCAGGTTCTCCACAAACTAGAAACATTTGGTCATCTGGTGAAATGGTTGATTGAATTGGGAGAATTTGACATCCACTGCAGACCCAGAGCCACAATTAAGGGCTAGGCGCTTGTAGATTTCGTGGCAGAATTCACCTATCCTTTACAAGAGGCCCCTGATATTGGTGGTGAACTAGTCATCCCAGAGGCTGAAATGCCAATGGACCCAGAAGTACTCTGGACATTATTTATCGACGGTTCGTCCAATTCATAGGCAAACGAAGCAGGGTTGCTATTAATCACGCTAGAAGGAGAAAGATTCCCTTACGCCCTCCGATTTAAGTTCAAGGCTACTAATAATGAGGCATAATATGAGGCCTTGATAGCAGGACTCCGGATAACGCAAGCCTTGCAGGCTCCCAATTTAAAGGTCAATATGGACTCCCAATTGGTGGCCGGCCAGGTCAGTGGAGAGTATGAGGCAAAAGGAGAAAAAATGAAGGCTTACCTGCATGAGGTAAAAAAATTAATCAACCAATTCAAGAAATGTGTGGTCTGTCCAATACCAAAAAAAGAGAATGGTCATGCAGATGCCCTAGCCCGACTAGCTATAACTATCAATCCAGAGGATGATATATTTCCCTTGGAACATCTACATCAACCAAGCATTGCCCAGGATGAAACTACCATGATCATGCAAGTAAAACAGGGTATGGAGTGGGCACAACCCATCATCAAGTACATTTGGGATGGGGAATTACCAGAAGACCGGCTGGAAGCCCGAAAGATAAGGTTTCGCTCCACCAAATATGCTCTCATCAACAGAGTTCTTTATAAGAGAAACCTTTCTCTTCCATACTTATGTTGTGTTTCTACTACAGAGGCAAACTACATCCTTAAAGAGATTCATGAGGGCTTATGTGGAAACCATGCAGGGGGAAGATCTTTGGCCTATAAAGCTATAAGACAAGGGTACTACTGGCCGACCATGCAAAGTGATGCATTAGAATATGTGAAGAAGTGTGATAAGTGCCAACAATTTGCTAATGTCCCTAGACTTCCATCTAAGGAATTAACACCTATAATCGGACCATGGCCTTTCGCTTATTGGGGAATGGACTTGGTTGACCCATTGCTTCTGGGTAAGGGTCAGACCAAATTTGCAATAGTGGCAATTGACTACTTTACTAAATGGGTGCAGGCATAACCACTGGCCTGAATTACAGCCAATAATATCAAAGACTTCACCTGGAAGTCAATCATTTGCAGATTTGGTGTCCCTCGGGTTATAGTGACAGACAATGGGAATCAATTCTGAGAGTTTTGCTCGGGTTTGGGAATAAAAAACCACTACTCCTCTCCTAGACCCTGGACACCCGCAGGCGAATGGGCAGGTAGATGTTGCCAACAGAACAATTCTCGGGATGATCAAAAAGCATTTGGAAAAGGCTAAAGGGTTATGGCCCGAACAACTGCCCGCTATACTGTGGGCTGATAGGACCACGACCAAGACTCCCATGGGTGAGACCCCTTTTCTCCTTGCCTTTGGCAATGAGGCTGTGACCCCAGTTGAGATCGGGTTGGAAAGCTATAGGATAAGCCACTATGACCCGGAATAGAATCAAAAGGGATTGGTAGTCAGGTTAGATCTGATTGAAGAAATGAGGGAACAAGCCTAAATGAGGGTTTCGGTCTACCAACAAGTAATGTCATGATATTACAATGCCCAGGTGAAGCAGAGAAGATTTCAGCCAAGAGACCTTGTCCTACGGGAAGTCACCCCATTAACCCGTAATCGCGAAATTGTGAAAATGGGAAAGCTGGCTCCTAATTGGGAAGGTCCCTACAGGGTAACCCACACGGAATGACAATGAGCGTAATGGTGGGAGACCCTCTAAGGAAAGTAGCTACCTCATCCCTGGAATGCTCAACACTTGAGGAACTATTACAAGTAGATGGGAAAGGTAGTATCGGGGTCAGTTTCGATTCCCTATATTTTTTTTATTAGTATCATGTTAAGAAGTTTCATTCACTTAGGTTTAGTTTGCAATAAGCCATCGAGCATTCCATTGTTTATTTGATTTACATCCATTTTCAAAGCAGTTATCCCATCAATTATTAATAAAGGAAATTCTCTTATTTTTACAATAGCCGAGTTTCTACTATGTTAATATGTTTCCACCCAAATAATGGGTCCCTTGTTAGAAAGGGGGGATTGAGTGAAGCTCGGGTTTATAATCTGATATTACATTATTGAAAAGGTATGGTTGAGTGAAGCCCCAAACCTTATAAAAAAAGAGAGATCAAAATACGACTTTTCTTTCAATAAAAACTACCTTAATTAAAAGGTCAAGTTTTGTCTACACAAATCAAAATGCAAAAGCCATGAAAGCAGCTTCATTCATAAATTTCAAAGTACAACAAATGGAAATGAAACACTACTACAACGGATACTACATGGAAAAATGAAAAAGTGACTAATGTCTACGTTAGCCACTAGGACGGAATCCTGTGAAATCCTGTGCTGGATTGCGAGTACTTGTTTGCTCGCGAAGATCTTTAAAGCCACCAAAATAGTACTCCAGCTGCTACTCTTTGAACTCAGGGGAGTGTTTAAACTCCTCGACTCCAGCAATCCTCGCCTCATTAAGCTGTTGGGCTAGAAGAGAAGCCTGTCTCTCTTTTTCCTTTTAGAGGTCGGACTCATAAGTCCCCCTCAACTTGGAAATCTCCACCATTCGGGCAGCCTCAACCCGCTCATAAGAGTCCCGCAGCTCAGTGATCTCCGCCTGATGCTGGGTAGCCATCTGGTCTCTTTCTCTCTCAGCTCGGACGCATATGTTGAGTACATAATTGCTCCTAGTCAAATGCTGAAAAAAAGGAAAAAAAAAGAAAAAAAAATGAGTCGACATATATAATAGTGCAAATGTGGACCATGATTATTTCAGATATACTAACCCATCTCATATCAAGAAGAGAATGCTGATATGCCTCTATAGCAGAGTAATTCTCTAACGACCGAAGGTCTTCCTCCATCAAAGAGTCACAAAGCCTTTGGTTTGCCACCATCAGGCTATTTATCATGGTACCACTCAAAGAAGACTCAGACTTGGGAACGGAGGAGGCATGTAGCCCGAAACCAAGCCCGGGCCGCTGAGGTTGCCCAAAGGCAGGCGACCCCGAAAACTGACCAAACCCAGACTGGATGAAGCTTGGTCCCCTGATCCCTTAATTCAAAGCAAGGTCCAAAGTCCTAACTGGACTAGATGGTGCCCTCCGTGTAAGCTGGTAGGTAAGAGAAGAACTTTTATCGAGGGATGAAAAAGGGGGAACTGGTGGTAATGAGCCCATTGGAGATTGAGCCTTGTGTTTTTTCATCATAAAGCGGTCAATGTCACTCGGATCAAACCAATTGGATGCCTTTGTGCACATAAAAAGGGGGGGGGGGTATGAGAGATGAAGCAACAGTAAAATAAAAATGAATATACCTGCACTGGAGCGAGTAGGAGGAAACACTCGAATTTCACCTACGAAAGGAGAATGAAAATCCAAACTGGAAGGCGACGTAGACATACTGTTACTGCTCTGAGTATCGGTAGCCCTACTAGCGAAAGGGAGTAAGGGTGTGACCACCACGTATGGGACACTACCACCATGGAGACTGAGGCAGAATTTAGCCAAATTGGCTGGCTCCAAGATATTTGCACCATAAGTAGCCAAGTGATAGGTGCTCAATATTAGTAAGTTTTGCCCCTATCTTGCATTTGTTATGTCTTTACATTCCGTTACTTGGTATTTTTATCCCGTTTGTGTGTGTAAGCATGTTTTAGGAGCTTAATGAAGAAACATAGCTAATCTCGGTGAATTAACTGAGTTCGTGTTTGTTTCTATCTTGAGAAAGGAATTAAGAGGTGTGTCAGAGCAAAGAAGAGCTACCGGGGGGCAAAATAGTCATTTCCCGACATCGTTATCTCACTGAAGGGTAAAAATATCATTTCCCGATATTATTACTTCACCCAAAAGCATCGGGAGTGAAAGGCGACCAGTCTAGCTCGAATATGAAAAAATGAGTTTTTACAGCAAAAGATGCATCATACCTTGCGTCGTCAGAGGGAAAAAGAGGCAGACTAGACCTGAGCTACGCTTTGGTTTATGAGCCAAAGGGGGACCCTACACCCAAGTGTAGGTCAGGGGTGTAGGTCCCACCTTGTGGCCACATGATCCCTTTACGTATAGAAGTTGTTTCGGAGTTGTTTCAGAATTTTCCAGTTTTGTCCCTGCTTCGATATTTTAAGTGATCGGTGATTCCAGACCTCTACATACAGGCTTATACATAGATTTACATAAGATTTTAGAGACATTATTAATTTATTATGAAATTACAGAAAAGGGCAACCATTAGGGTTTCCATCACTTGTCTATAAATATGAGAGGGTTAGGTTTAGAGTTCTGGTTTTGATTTTCACACATGTTCATTGAGTTGGTGGCTGATTTCATTGCTTCCATATAAGAGAATCACCATTGAAGACCTAGAGATCCGGAGAAGAAGATTATGGAGAGCATTTCTATACCGACAATGCAGTCTCTCTCCGCTATGATCAACTAACTTGGTATCTAGGGTTTTCTCGCAAAACCCTAGCCAAGTAATGTAGTTTTAGTTTTAGATTCAATTGTAGAAAGGGGAAACTGTGACTATACTATGATGATTGTGTTAGATGAGAGACAGTTTTTATTCATGATACAAGTTTATATATTTGAATTGATTCTCGTCTTAGACTTCAAATATATTTATCTTACACAATCATAATTATTCACTATGGGCTGGAACTCAAATGCTTAATATGTTATTTTCTACACAATAATGGTCATAAAACTCAAAACCCTATGTTGACACAGGCCATGCCTTGACAAACTGATATAGACATGTTTTAGTTTATTTTCATGCTTTAATTTACTTTTTTGTATTTAGTTTTTGTTAATAGTTGGCATGCACTAATCAATTTAATCTTGAGATGGGTTGTCGCGATCCGGTTGAGAGTAGTCCTTTTTTGGGTCAAACTGCTAGTGCGGTGCGAGCTGATTCACTATCGATGGATCGCCCTCATGCAATTGATATATAATCTGAACTATATTATGCAGTTAGTGGTTGAGTAAGGAAACCCTAGTTTTCTTTCTCTTTCAATCACAACCATTATTCATTATTGTTCTCTGTTTTATTTTCGTTAGCATTAGATAATTCACAAAAACAAACTCTTTTTTGGAAAACTATAATTTAGTGTTTTTAGACTATTGAAGTGAACAATCCTCGTTTTTGTGGGATATTCCCCTACTCAAGCAAAACTGTCTACAATTGATATGTGCGCTTGCAGAAGGGTAAAACCTAAAGTGTCGTTAAGATATCATTTTTAACCACATATTTTGCATACACCTGACGTCCACCACCAGGATAGTTCTCGCTTTCTTTATCCTGACCACTTTGGACATTAAAGGTGTGGTGAAATGATTTTTGCTCACTAATTTTTTTTTTTATTGGTACTGGCATTTTATAATAATAATAATAAAAAAAATGGGTAGAACTTACCAGCTACGACAAGGTTTCCCAGTGTCCTAGGAACAGAGGGGCCGTCGTCAACATAGCCAACAACATCCAGGAACTCTCATCCATTTCCCCCAACAAAGAAGAACTGATCCACCAAGTTTTTCTTATTATCTTTCTCAACCGACGGGAAATCATTTTTGTCTTTAAAAAGTGCCCAAGTGCTATTCCTTCCAAGAGTATAAATGGATCAAAACTCGTCAAAAGTAATAGTCAATTTCCGTAAAGATTCCAAAGATGACTAACCCCAAGTATCGTCTTCCACGCGTTGGGGTTGAGTTGCGCAGGAAAAAGACCGAAGTGATGTAAGATCTCCTTTAAAATTTGGGAAAGGGGGAGACGTAGCCCATCCACAAAGAGTGAGGAGTAGAGGACCACCTCACTCGTAGGGCAGTCGTCCTCATTCGTAGGGCATTCATAAGCCCGCTCTTGAGGTTTTGGAAGTGAAAGCCGGACATTGACTGGCATCTGGTAAACCTCAAGAAGCTTTGCGTTAATGGTGGATTTGACATCTTTTACATCTCTAGGGAGTCCTATGAAATATTTTTATAAAATATTTGGGCAAGAAAAATAAAATTTCTAGACCAAGAAAGGAGGACGGAATAAGGTATAGAGGAGAGCTAGAGAAGAGTGCAAGTAAATTAAGCTGAATCTGAAGGTGGAAATTTAAAGATCAAAATATATGACCGTTAAGTATTTTCGGCCATTGGAGAGTTTTAAATATCTTTTACCGCAGTTTAGAATTTTGAAAATCTTGGTTGTAGAGGTCTAGCGGGTTGGTGGTTTAATTATATTGGTTGAGGATCGCATGTTGCCCTCACAAAGGCATTGACCCACTAAATAAAGGGTCCAGTCGTGCCCATTTTGCTTCTACTCCCACTTTTCTTTGAATACATGTGCTTATATAATTATGGCAACCTACCAACCCCACATCACTTTTCTCTCTCCTATTTTGACTTTCTCCACTATATATATATGTGTGTGGTATATAAGAGTGAGTAAAGTGCAACCCACAACCCACCTTTCTCTATCTTCAAAATGACCACCCACTTTTCTTTCTCTTCAAAGTGACTACCCACTTTTCTCTCTCCTCAAAGTGACTACCCATTCTTTATCTCTCCTCAAAATAAGGCACATCACCCCCACACACTCATATACATGTATATGTATATTTATATATGCAGATTTGGATTAATGAGTAGGAGGTAGTAAAATTATTAACTTTGCATCCACATAATTTTTTATAATTGCAAAAGTGACCCACTTTATGTCAACATCTCACCTTTTTCCATGTATATATATATATATGTATGTGGATAAAATAAATAAATTGCAAAATGTGTGAATTCAAGGCAATATTTTAGACATAATACTATGTGTGTTCAAAGAATATTTCGTTCCCTGTACTCGACAAACGAATTTGGGAATGGGAGGCAACTTAGAAGTATTATTTATTCTACACGGTAATTCTATGAGGAGATGAAGATCATCAACCGAATATAATGATGGATTCATATCAGGACTCTACTTAGAAGCTACAGTCCTAATCATGATATGTAATAACCCTAATTTACGTATTTAATTAATTTGATAATTATGATGGGGGTATGTGTACAATTAGTGATTATGATGTGTACTTTAGTAAATATATTGTGTAATTAAGTATTTATGGTGTGTAATTTAAATAGTTGTAATGTATGTAAGTAGATGTATATGTATATACGTATATGTGGTGTGTATGTTATTAATGAATGGATTAGAAATATAAAAGAAAGGAGAAAAAGAGAAGGAATAATGATAAAAGGTGGGAGGTGTGGTGTAAAGGTAATGAAAGTTGGAAAGTGGGGGACATAGTTTAATGTGTGAACCTAATGTCTTTATTTTAATTATTATTATTACTATAGAGATAATTGAATGGAAGTCTTCAAAATTGTATTTTGGAATTCATACGAAAGTTTCATTGTTTCTCAAAGACTTTGAGAGAGAATGGAGAGAATGAGAGAGATTTCTTGGAGAGGAGGTGATGATCTTGGATGAATTTTTGGGCTTGAAGATATTAAATCCAAGCCGGATAATTTAAGGCAAGTTACAACTCTATTGTACCCCTTTGGATTTATAAATCCAAGACCTTTGTGAAATAATATATATAAATAGATATATATTATTTATACATAGTTAATTTTCTATAAAAATAAATATAGAAGTCTTATCATATATATAAATGCATATATATATGGATAGATGATTGTTTAATGATTATTATGATATATTTCATATTCTCTTTAAATTGTATTTTAATTATAAAATACATATATGATCATGAAATTTTTCATCAAATACTAATTAAGAAGCTTTATTAATATTTAAAATTATTTAAATAGGCTTCTTTAATTTTTTAGGAATTTTTAAGAATTATTGTGGCAATTTTCGGAAATTATATATATTCTGAAATCTAGTGTGGGCGGATTTAGTTTACTATGGTATACTCACCATTCCTAACCATATGATTTGGTGGATCTTTAATCCTAGTATTTGATTTAATTATATGTGTGAAATCTGGTGTGGATGGTTCTATGTTACTACGGTGCAATCAATTTCCTTACCATAGGATTAGGTGAACATTTAATCTTATCCCTTGATTTAAATTATAATTATTTGCTATAATCTGGTGCATGTGTGTACACGATAAGTTCTCTATTAACCAATCAGAATCATTCATCTAAATTGGAAATGATCCGATGTAGTGATGTGCACCGTAAGCATGTGTAATTCACTGAAATTATATTAAAACTCCTTAATATTTTTATAACTAGAGATTTACCCCTAAACGTTACTATAATTACATTTTAACCCCTAATTATATTACGGTTTGAGCCCTTAGGTTTATACTAATTATAGTATGACCCCTATAATTTACGGATATTACAGATTAGTCCCCATATCATTTATGAGGTTACAGTAGGATCCCTATACTATACTGTAATTACAGTTTGACCCCAAATCTTTCTTAAAAAGATATTTGGGATCCCTATACTTTAAATAAGTAATATTGTGATTTCGGATCTCATTATTAACCTATCATAAAATATGTTAAGGTTATAATGGTGTTAAATATATTCATTAGAATGGTTTGTCAATGATTATATTATGAAAGTTATTATTTGTTGTTTATTGGATATAATGATTTATTATGTTATTTTAAATCATTATTTATGATTGTGTACATATGTGAAACATGGGATGCACATGGATGTATGAGATGTTTACTTTTATTATGCTAATACGCATATATCATTATTTATGATTGTGTACATATGTGAAGTGAGTATTTTATATGTTTAGTGATGCATATGATGCACTTTTAAATCATAATATTTAATTTAAATAACTATAGAATGAGGATTCCTAAGGAACCACAAGGAGACGGACTAATAAACGCAGTCTCATGAGTACCACGGGACATGATTGAGTTGTAACGATATGATTGAATTATCGAGTACGTGGTTAAAATAGAATTGATAAATTGATAAATCTTATTATTTAATTAAATAATTTTGGATGAGGTTTTTAAAGGAACTATAGGGAGACTGACTATTAACGAAGTCTCATGAGTACCACGGGACATGATTGAGTTGTCAAGACATGATTGAATTGTCGGGTACATGGTTAAAAATATGGTTTGAAAGAGTTTTCTATTGGCATAAACAATTGATAATGAATATTAATAGATTCATTTATATGTTATTGAGGAAGCATAGGATGCCTTGGTTATTTATTATAAAGTTATAATTATATATCTTTTATTCAATTATGTGATACGTATTATAAAATATGTTTATGCATGAGATGCATTGTTATTTATTTTAAAGGTATAAGTAAATATATTTTATTCGATTATGGGATACATATTATAAAATATGTTTGTGCATGGGGTGCATTGGTTATTTATCTCAAAAGGTATAATTATAAATCTTCTATTCTATTATGTGATATACATTATAAAATATGTTTATGTATGGGTGTATTGGTAATTTATTATAAAAATATATATTTATATATCTCTTATGTGATTATGAAATGAAAAGAACGTTCTAAAGATTTTATGGAAAGTGAAAGATAAATCTTATTATATAAGGTCTATCTATCAATGTTGTTTCATTCAGAGATGTTGGCTTTATCGGCCTTCTGTTGGGTTATAGTTGTAGTGGACTTGCTCGTGGGTTTAACCCACCTTGTTGTTATCATTTCAGGTCTGGGACAGTTCAGCCACCGGGTTCAAGTTTTGAGTCATCTCGTTTTGTTCGTGATCGTCTATTCCATTCCTACTTTTGGTTTACAATGTATATTGGTTATAAAATTGTTGTAACTTAGGCACGGTTATTAAAAATGTAATTTTATTTAGGGGTCCTTCTTTAACAGGATTCCCAGGTTTTATCTTAAAGTATTCTGTAAGATTTGACGTTAGTGTTGCTTCCGCTATGATTTTTTTTATTTTGCAAATTTTCTATTGTATTCTGTGTTTATGTACATCAATTGCATGGTATTTCCCGATCTTCGTGTGTGAGCCTGGCCAACTCACGTGCGAAAATTGGGGGTATCACATGATAACTCCTACATGTCACAGCCTTATCAAGATAACTACAAAGGGTACAACCCTATCAACACCACCGTCTTAAAGTCCCTATAAATATAGGGTCTGGGGCAACCCAAAAGCTACACCATTAATACCCTTATCATTACTGCTACTTCTATTCCCCGAGGTTTTAAAGTATTAACTTGACCGTCAGAGCCTATTTGGCCGGTACCCCACCGGTACCACTCCCGGTCACTGTTTATTCTTTTTGACAGGTACGACATCATTTTTTACCCGACCATTCTACGCATCAACAATGGCCATTTGATCATATTAGAAACCTAAGTGAGGGGGTTTCTGATGTAAAATTTAGGTTTGAAAGAATCCGAAGAGGTTTTGATTTGAAACTAGTTAGTTTCGTGGCAACGACCACTAGGTTCCCTTTAGTGATCTTAAGAATTGGAATGCTATAGGAGTTGTGCACATTCTTGATTAAGTAGTTACAGAGTTACGGAAATTGAATGTCGAACTAAGTATGGTTGGGTTAGAGTTAGTGCATTTGCGTATAGTCACTTGTCCTTCCATTCGTGGTATCATTTACTTCGGTTCTTCATTTCCTTGCTCCATTGAGCGTCTCTAAATTCGCTTTGGTATTTCCGTTGATGTTTCGGTTTGTTTCTCCGAAAACGGATTTTTCATAAGACTTACATTTGAGTCCATTCGGCCTTTAAGTGAAAAACTCGTTTTCACCAACCCCCGTGACCCCGACTAAAACTTTAGGCCTTAGAAAATGATTTATGAGTTGTTTGAAAATATTTTGGCACTTAAAAAGTCGGTAGGATGCTAAAACGGAGATCGGGGCATAATGATCATTTTACGCCAAATTTTCATGAAACGAAAAATTTCTAAGCTTATTAGGGTAATATTAAATCTGTTTATAGGGGTTGAAGGTAATTTTATAAAATTCAAAATCTGGCAGAAAGTTTGGTTGGAAATTTTGGGTTTCCAGCTTCAGTTTTCGGTTTTGGTCGGCATTGTCCGACATCATTTTCAAAAATTCATATCCCTTGCCTCGTTGTATTGATTAAAGTCCCGTTTGTTTATAAGGTCTTTTATATATCCAAATATTTGATAAAAAATCTAAAATCATTTATTTTCACTTGAAATGACTGTTTTACCCTTGGTGAAATGGGGGTACTTCAGCTTTCTATTTTGGTTTGCGTTGTCTGATACCGTTTTCAATAATTCATATATCTCACATCGTGACTTTGAATTAGGTCCCGTTTATGCTTATGGCTTGGTCTAGGTCCATATGTTGTATTTGTACTTTGAAATGTTATTTTTAGCCTTTAAATGAATGTTTTACTCTTAGTGAAAGTGGGGTACTTCAGCTTTCCTTTTTTGTCGGCGTTGTCCGATACCATTTTAAATAATGGATATCTCTCATCTCGAGGCTTTGATTTATGTTCCGTTTGTTTATATGGCCTGTCCTATGTCCAAATATTTGATACAAAATTTGAAATCATTTATTAGCTCTTGAAAATGATGTTTTACCCTTGGTGAAAGAGGGGTACTTTAACTTTATGTTTGGGTTGGGGTTGTGTGATACCATTTTCAAAAATTCATATCTCTCGCGTCGTGGCTTTGAATTTGTTTCCATTTGTTTCTATTGTTTTAACTATGTCCAAATAGGTGGGGTAAAGTTTTAAAGTACATTTTTGCCCTTGAAAAGTGACTTCCTTTAGGTTGAATAATGGGTTGTTTAATCATTTTCACTTCCCTTTTGGTTTTCGGAAACCTTTGTGACTTCCCTTAGGTTGAATTGATTATTTTAACCTTGTATTGGGTCTATGGATGACGGGTAGTGACAGGTGATGTGATTGGTAGTATGAGTTGATACTGATTTGTGATTTTGGAGCTCGGTTTGCTCGTGATATTAGAAGTGTGATTGTTATCATTCCTACAATGTTATGAATAGGAGTGTTGCTCCTGTGATTTGGTGATAAGTGTTGGGTTGATTGTCACTGTTGGACTGGCGGGTACGAGTCATAGTGATCCCTTAGGTGGTCTGTATTACGTGGCTTATATTGGTTGTATGTCTCTTTATAAATATATACGTACATATATATATATAGGTGTGCGTTTATTATATATTATTATGTTATGGGTTTACTACGTGCTACTTGCCCTATTTGTTGATGCATGGTAGGGGACTAGAGGGATGTGTTTCCGGGGTCTCGTATTAGCGTGAGTGCCATGTGGGATATTTGACTGACCTAGTGTAGATGGATGTACACGGGTTGGTTCACACTCAACTTGGATGGTCGGAGGATGTGACAGTTATGATTCCTTTCTCCTACAGGGCTTTGATGAGCTCACCCCGGTGTTATTTTTCCTAGTGTCCCAAACACCAATTTGTAGGAAATGTTTCAGTTTGGGACAACATGTGGTGCAACGACACCTTCCTTTTGTTTTCTCGTTACAGGTTCTGGATTTGCCCAGATTGTTACGGATGCTATTGCGGGATTCGGGACTGTCATACGTAGATTTGTTCCATTTTAGTTTCCTTTGTTTGTCCCCTGTATTGGGATTGTTGTTATATTTCTTGAGAGCCAATCTGTTGGCATATCCCTTCCTTGTATTTAATATCATTGCATCGTTGTAGAAATGTATTCTTTCGGCACCTCGATGTACCTTGTGTATCATTTGGTTTTAGGTTCCGCTTGGTTATGTATGGAATTATTGTGATTAATAGTATTCCATTCGTTTTATTTTAATTTATGATCTTAGTTGGTCGCTCTTTGTATGGATCACACCCCGAATTTCTCGGATGTCCTGGTTCGGGAGTCTTTGGAATTTAGGGGCGTGACAATTACAACTCAGTTATAGTAAGAGAATGGAATATAAAAAATAATTTAAAATTTTAGTATTATATCAACTCAATATAATATAAAACAATTAAAATTTAATTAAATCTTAGTGATAGAGTTTAAATATATAATTCATATAATTAAGTGTTGGTGCTTCCAAATAGGTATGTAAATTTTAATTTACAATAAATTTATAAATTAATAAAATAATTTTTAATTTTAAAAAAAAACTAATACAAAAGTTAAATTTAACCATCTCACATTAAATCCATCTCACTTTAATGGAGTGACTTCAACTCGTTAGTTATTTGTTATATCAGGTTTTTAAATTACATTAAATATAGTTTTATATAGTCAAAATCAAATTGAGTTTTAGGGAAGGAATTTGAATATAATTGTATTTATTATAATTGATCGTATTAATGAAAATTATATATAATTAATTTAGAGAGCAAATAAGAAACCCAGTTCTTTTATGAATAAAATTCTATTTAAAAAATCGGCTAGGTCAAAAAATTGTTTCCATTTAAATCAGCTAGGTCAGCCGATTATGTCAATTTGTGCGGGTGTGCCAGAAACCCTGACCTCGCCTCCAGAGGTTGATCGGAAAACAAAGATAGTTTTCTTGAGTTTGACTTCTCAGGCGATGCGTAGGAGGGAGAACATGAAACTCCTAATTTGGGTACTTTTATGTGCCTCAATTAAGAGGACTTAAATCAGTCGAGGATGTAACATTGGAAACCATAAATCTCACACAAACAATTGGCATGTTTGGATGAAAAGTGATGAATGTAAAGTGAACAAAAATAATGGCTTGAATGAAGAACTTGAATTTTTAGAAAAGCTTTTACTTGAATCGAAATAACTTGAACAATTGAAATTGCAATGCCGAATTTAAAAAATAAAGACTTGAAGAAATTAAATGGTGCTTGAATTGAAAATAGCTTTGGAATTGAAATAGCTTAAAATAAAAAATTTTGCAAGAAAACAATGATTGAAAAATGAATGAATTAACTGAAATGTAAATAACAAGGCTTGGAAATTAAAGACTTGACAAGAAAAATAATAACGAGAGTTCGGAAATAACAATGACAATTGAAGTAATTGTAGTGTTTGATTGATTGGTGTGAGACCTCTTGCCAACTAGCACAAAGTTCATTATTTATAATGTTTACAATATAACAAACTCCCTAAGAGTTTGTATAAGAATAACAAGTGTATCCAAATTCAAATTTAAATACTACAACAAGATATAAAACTGAATATCAAACTATAATAACTTATCATACACGAATGTAATCATTCTTCCGATATATGCTTATCTCATCCCTTTATCTTTGGATCTATTTTGAACAAAACTTCTATTCCTTGTCTTTATACTTAAAAGATAAATAATCTTTGTTTTATGAATATTCCCATTCATAGGCATATGTTCAGATTACTCCACTTTCTTGCCCAAACCATTTCTATTTCTTTTGTCCTTCCTAACTGAGAGAACAATTGGGCCTTTATTTCAAGCCCAATTAATCAACTAAAGCCCTTCTTTTTCTCTCTTTAATTTCGGCCTCAAGACTGGGCCTGAAACTTGCCCATGCCAACCCCATTCTCTGGCCCAATTATATCACACTTTCTTGCCACTTCACCTGCCAAAATGGGGTGTCAACAATGCCCCCTAATTTCAAATATAAAATATTTTGCCTATTTTATTTTTGAAATTATCAAACCCACCATTTGTTCCTTCCCGATTAACTGATAAAGCTCAAGAGTCCTCTATTGATTATCACCTAAGGCCTAAACCATCAATTCCCAAAATGCAGCTGCCTCTATCATTAATTACTTCTCTTAACCCTATACACCTATATCTATATATATACTTGTATATATATATATATATATATATATTGCCAACACACACCAAACATATTCTCATTCCAATTCCCTTTTATTTCTGCAAAAACCCTAGCCGATCTAACTTTGAATTCTACCTTTCACAGATTCAAACATGGCACCCAAAATTGACAAGACTGAACTTCCACTAGAGTCATCAACTCGTGATCCTAATTCGAGTGCAGCCAAAATCCACAAAGTCATTGATCTTCTTCCACCAAATCTACTCTATCTTGACGATATAATCCCCTTACCTTCTGGTTCGTTTGGATTAGGGCCAGGTTTTACCCAATATCCCCTAATCGAGTTAGATCCTCACTACCCTTTTGCCGAATCTCGTCTCCCTTTCATTCATGCTCTAAACCAACTCCATAACAACACCAAAATTCTAGTAAATATATGAAATTGGCATTCCCCAACTCCTGATTGGATTGCTTGGGTCAATCGGATGGCCCCTGGGAAATCAGCAATATGGAAGCAACAAGGAATTCATGATGCCATCCTTCTTAGCTGATATACCATGGCAGCTTATCAGGATCGATCCCTCTTTTGTGTGGCTTCCCATTTTTGGTCCCCTACTACCAACTCTTTCACTTCGAGTGTGGGATGATGGGACCTACAATGAGGGACATCTGTTTCTTTACTGGCTTAAAAACCACTGGAGCAGAAGTCAATTGCCTCATAAATACCCCCGATATCCCTTTTGAATTCCCCGAGAAAACTGATGGTGCCAAATCGACAAAGGGCTCTCATGGCCTTTTTTGAGTAAAACAAAGAGCATGAACCACTTCCTGATTTTGAGTAAAACTTACAAAAGTCATAGGAAATATAGCATGCTTAACATTATCAACAATTCTCTTGAGTAGATAATCAGAGGAATTGAAATCATTAGAATACAACCTTCTACCTCTCTTAATCCAGATTTTATAAACTGTGGCTGAAAAAGCCACCTTGTTTAGTAAGGAAACCTGAGAGTTATCAAGAAAATGATCAACCATCCAAGCAAATAAGCATTCCCAATCTTCATCAGCCCAATCCATCAAACCCCTTTGAATTTCAGATTTCCACAACCTTGAGGTAAAATTGCATTGAAAATAAAGATGTTCCCTATCCTCTTGCCTAATCCCACAAAATAAACAAGTGGCTTGCTGCATAAGCCCAATAGATAGGAGAAAATAAAGAGATGGCACCTATCAAGATGAACAATCCAAAGTAAAAAAGAGTGCTTTGGAATACAATGCTTAAACCATATCACCTTCTTCCAAGGAACCTTCTCAAAAGACATTATGAGAAAATCCCATGTAGAATTAATAGAAAATTTTCCATTTGAAGGAACCCAAACCAGCTGGTCTTGTCTTGACATGTTTGGCAGAAAATCATGAGGAAATCCAACTTTAAAATCAAGCCAAAATTGAGAGTTAAGAGCAGGGAAATGCCATCCTGTAGAAGTAATTAATCTACTCACAGTTGCACTAGCTCTGATACCAGAAGACCTAATGGTGCTTAGAACACAAATAACATACAATGGACCCATTGGATGCCAATTATCAAACCATAATGAAGTTTCTTTACCATCTCCTATCACCATTCTGAAAGGAGTCCTGATAAAAATCCTAAGCTTAAGTAGCTTCTTCCATGTCCATGAACAATTTTGAGGTTCACCCAATTCCTAAATAAATTTCTATTTTATTATGTGTGTCTTAACCCAAGCAACCTAAAGAGAAGCATGGTCGTGCTTAATAATATTCCATATATGCTTTGTCATTGTTGTTTTATTCCACTCCTCAAGATCTTTGATACCTAAGCCTCCTTCCTCTAGGGGAGCACAAACTACTCACCAAGCTACCTTACACCCCCCTTTGCACATTTTAGACCCTGTCCATAAAAACTTTTTTAACAAAGTTGTGATATCATAAAGGACTGTCTTAGGCAAGATAAAAGTTAAAGCCTGAAATTACCTAGACAATAGTGAAAACAACCTAGAGGGGGATGAATAGGCTTTTTGTGAATTTATTGATAAATTAAAATTATTTGCGAAAAAATCAATTTTAATCCAATTTCTCTATCAAAATAAATCATGCAAAGATTAATCTAAGTGAAGAAAATAAAGCATAGAGACACACGATATTTTTACATGGAAAACCTTGGAAAGACTCCAAGTAAAAACCACGGATACGCTCCGGTATCGATGCACTATGAATAAGAGAATTTGTACAGACTCTATGAAAACAATACTTACAACCGATGTAATCTGTTATTCTTCACTCGACGTTTGAAAGTCTAGATTCACTCGCGCTCCACGAAGCTCTTGCTCGCTCCGTACTCAGACGACTCTGTTTCTCAACAGATTAAATAACCACGAAGCTTTTTGCTCCAATATCTGTACTCAGACAGCTCCGTTTCACAAACGGATTAACGCTACCAAGTTATAATCAGCGGTGTGTAGATTTTTCAGAATCTATATGATTCAATCATGTATAAGATCATCGATGTAGAAGCATGATAGAATCAACTCCAAAACAAGAGAGAACTAGAAGAATCAGTCAATGATATTTTCTCTCTATATATCAATACCTCAGTAGAAAAATATGAACGATAAAATACTGCAGAGATCTCTCAAAGACATAGCCTCCTCTCTTGTAGGACTTGGTATTTATAGATCATGCTGAGGAAAATCTCTAACCTTACCCTTTTGTATAATTTCATACTCAACTGAGCAAAACCCTTTAATATAATGTATAATATGGGATATACACGTTCTTATAGGTGTTTGGGTCGACCTCAAGGTCATCCTGGTCAACACGGATCAATCCAAGTCAAAATAGAATTTCAGCCCGATTCTAAAATTTCTAGTTTTTTCCTACAAAACACTTCTCACTCTTTTGATCATATCTGGAGGTACACACATTAGATGAAGGTGTGTAATATATTGTTAGAAAGAAAACTTCAAACGCTTTATGATAGGTGCAAGAATCATCCCATTCGGACCTTTTTTTACTGAGATATGAGCTCCCAGAGTTGACTAAAAATCTTGCTGAAATCATAGTTTCCTTTTTGTAGTAGGATTCCTCCCTTATTTAATCCTCTTATAATTGAGAATGAATTTACTCAACTTTCGAGTATATATTCTTTATACACGTTCTAGGATATATAGGAGTGTAACCCAAGTCATAATAGGTCACAATACGTAATAATTTCTCATTGCAAACATATCACTAAACCATCATGTTGTAGCTACGCTTGAAGCGTAGCCTCCAAGCGTAGGTCAAAGCATAACCCTAAGCGTACAAAAACACTTTCTAGCCACTTTTTGAAACTGAAAGCGTAGGTTTAAACGTAAAATCTTCATGAAAACCACTTTTCTACGCAACTGTGCTAAAATGACCCTCTTGACTCCCCGAGACTTTTTGCTTGAATTGACAGCTTTGGGAAATGCCATTTTTGCCCTTCGGGAGACATTTTTATCAATACACTCATTTTTACACTTCACTTGTATTCTTCACTACTTCAATGCTTGATTCCGCCTTTGTCGAAGCTTGTAGATGTCATTGAAACCAACATGACCTATCTAAGACTCAACATGATTATTGTCTAGAACATGCCATACATAAATAATTATAATAAATGTTCTTACAATCTCCCCCTTGGCATTGTTGAGACAAAACCATGTTTTACAATATAGCCTCTCAAATAACAAGCTAACATCTAGACCTATGAACACACACCGATAAACATAGATATAAACTATCACATTGCTTTCATGATGGTCAACCAATCCTTTAACCACAACACTGAACAAACCATTAAACACAAGTGTGGAAAACATATATTAAATGATCATAAGGAAAACACAATATCCATGTAAGCATAATGATTGTAAAACACACACTCTTTATCCTCCTTAAATCATTACTCCCCCTTACTCAAAACTTCTCTCCCTAAAACCATTACTCCCCCTTACTTAATATTTCTCCCCTTTTTGTCACTGAAATGACAAGGAACAACAAAAACAATCAAAGCACACGAGAGAAACAAGGAAAAACCTGAAGAAGAAAACATAGGGAACGAATCACAGAGGATACTCAAGAGAATCTAAGCCAAACACTAAATACTAAGATAAAGTACTCTATTAGAATATATCCAGATTCTTAAGTAACATAAATCTCCACAATGCATTAACTTAAAACTAATGCATGAATGTAAAATGCAAAACAACCAAATATCTTTTTATTCTTAGAACCATGTGAGTAGGGAAGTAGAGACAATGAGTTAGTCATTAACATATCATATACGCATATTTGACTTAGTTATTATACACATGATAGTGAAGAAAATCAGCACACATACCTTGTAGATATAAGCAGTCACAAGGCAAGCTTCATATAACATTTACATATATGAAAAATATTCAGGTGCATTTAAATACCTAAGATGAAAGCAATACGTACTAATTCTGATAATCTTCTTCACTAATCGTGATGATACTTCAGTCCAGAACCTAAGCTAGAAATCAAATCATTCACTTGGACCTTATTGCTTATTTTAAAATAATAATACCCTATTGTCACACAATTTATTCTTTGCACCTTTTCAACTTTTTCACCAAATCCCTTTTTGTCTTTCTAAGCTCCGAACTTTCCAGAGAGGATTTTTAATCCCAACCAACTGGGCCCGAGCTTCTTCCATGAGATTTATGCTCATCAGTCTTTTCCCCTTTTTACGCGAACACTCAATGCTTACTGAGGCAAGAGGCCCGATTACTTAGATCGAAGAACTACTTTTTGCATCTCTATATTTTAAACATCTCATTCTTTCCTCTTTTCAACTTCGCCACAATATTCATAAGCATGCAAAAAGTATTTGAAAACATAGATCAATCTAGCATAATTCATGAACCTACATATCACTTCAGATTAGATGAAAAAGACTAAAAGTTTCAACAAATATTACAGTCATATCCGAAGTAAAACAAGCACCCAAAGTTGATGAGTTCCAAAAATAATACTTAAACATGTCAAGTGAATAACTCATAACATTAGGTCAGAATAACAATTCCAACTCTCATAAGCATAATATGAAAAGTAAATATGAGAATAGAGTGAAATATGATAATCATTTGTACCCTTAGCCAAGCTCAACATGATGAAATTTTATTTTTTATTATGGAATTTTTGTCAAAAGGATGCATACATGAATAATCCTAATAGTAGCAAAACATGATGCATGCATAATAATAAAATAACCAAACAAAAAAAATAAACATGCAAATAAAACAAAATGCATGATAATGTATGAATTCTAGGATAAAAATATAATAAAAGATATTCCTTGAATGATACATATGAAGACATCTATCCTAATGATAATATACCACCAGATTTTCTAAAATACATATGCTTTAAAAATATAATGGTTTCGTAGAGATGTCTGTTGACTAAGAATCTGTAGATATATACTCGAGACCTTTCTCAGAATTAGAGTCACGTGCTAGATATGAAGTATGAGCAACCAAACAATGAAATTCATCTTTTCTAACCCACATTTGTTTAATTTCCGGTGCTCTATTTGCTATCCTAGTCAACCTCTTCACCTCTTCACTCAACACCCGAATTTGACTTTCAATATTGGGTCTTTTCTGAATTTTATGCTTCCGCTCAAATTTCAAAGTTTCTCCTCTTAACTTTGAATATACGGGTTGAATGTGACATTTCACTGCACAGTGATGATAGACTGGAATAAACCTTTGGAAAACATTATTTAAACCCTTATTGACTTTAGAGGTAAAGGGAGGCTTACTCTCAACAGGTTTTCTGACATAAGATCGAGGATTAAGATTCCTATCAGACTTACCTTGAGAAGAACTAGATGCTACTTGGGATGCCTTAATAAAGGTTGTTTTGGAAACAATGTCAGGATCACTCATTCCTTTGAACCCCAACCCCTTAGTATTTCCTGCTGACTTTCCTACACTCAACATGTGATCAAGCTTATTAGTTCCACTAGACCATTTATGAATAGTTGAGTTAACATCTTTCAATTATTTTTCCAAACTCTCAATCCTTGTAGATTTCTCATTCAATTTCAATCTTAGAGTTTCTAATTCCTCATTAAGACCATCTACCCTTTTCAAAGCCTGAGTCATTTCTTGTTCAGACTTGGTCAATTATTCTCTTAAGGACTGTCTCTCCTTATCAACATTATTGAATTGAACCAAAAATTTTGAGTACACTTTGCTAACCTGCACGGAATTTTTATACAATTTATTATATGCATCTTCATATGAATCCCCACGATCTTCATTATCCTCAGAATCATCATCCTCAGACATTGCCCAACTTGCAACAACTTCACCAACCTCCTTACTTTGTGCAACAAACACGGTGAAATTCTCAATTTCATCTCCTACCTCTGAATCTGTCGAATCACTAGTTGATCCATCACTCCAAGTAATAGCCAAACCTTTTTTATTTTTTGACTTATTAGCACACTCAGCAGCTATGTGACTGAACCCTTGACACTCAAAACATTGAGGTTTCTTCTTTTGATGAACAAACTTATCATTCCTATTTTGGATTTTTCTATTTTTAGAATCATGTGATTTATCTCCAAAATTTTGTTCTTTAATCAATTCTTGACCACAAGAAGATTTTAAAAACTTATGAAACTGCTTCATGATCATGTCAAACTAACTTGGTTTACTTTCACCCTCTTTATCTGACTCACTAGGACCCTCCTTAGTGATTTTCAAAGTTTTATCCTTCGTTTTTGTGCTGCTTGACTTTTTAGAGGATTGAGCACACATCTCCATCTCATACGATTTCAATTTACCAGCCAACTCTTCAAGTTTAATTTCCTTGAAACTCATGATTTTAGATATGACGATAACCTTAGACCGAAAAACGTTTAGGCAAAGACCTAAGGATTTTCTTCACAATGGTTGCCTCGAAAATAGGTTCTCCTAGATTGTGACAACTAGTTACTATGTCAGTTAATGTAGCCTCAAAATCACCAAAAATTTCATCTTCCTCCATCCTAAGCTGTTCAAAAGTTTAATTTAGAATTTGGAATTTTGACTGTTTAACTTTTGAAGTTCCTTCTTGAGTTACTTGGAGAATGTCTTAAGCTTCTTTTGCAATTTTACATGTGGCTATTCTCTTAAACTCACTCTCAGTCACCGCATTATACAACAGATTGAAAGCTTTTGAATTCCAACTAGCACTATTTGTTTCAGCAATAGTCCACTCACTCGATGGTTTTACCCTAGATTCATTAGTAACAACATCTTTCATGGTGGGCGGTGAATATCCTACCTCTACGGGCAACCAAGCTCTCTCATCTAGCAATTTCAAAAATGCTCTCATTCTCGCTTTCCAATACGTGTAGCTTGAGCCATCAAACCAAGGGGACCTAGATATGGAACCTCCTTCATGAGGTACGTCCATCGTCTAAGTTCAAGATCTAACCCTAGGTAGTTAACCTAAATCGGGACAACCACGCTTTGATACCAATTAAAATTACCTAAATGATAATGAAAACAACCTAAAGGGGGGTGAATAGGTTTTTTGTGGATTTATTGACAAATTAAAATTAATGGAAAAAAAGTCAATTTTAATCCAATTTCTTTATTAAGATAAATCATGCAAAGATTAATCTAGGTGCAAAAAATAAAACAATAGAGACACGATATTTTTACATGGAAAACTTTGGAAAGACTAAGTAAAAACCATGGATATACTCGGGTATCGATGCACTATGTTTCAGAAAATTTGTACAGACTATGAAAACAGTACTTCCAACTGATGTAATTTGTTGTTCTTCACTCGATGTTTGAAAGTATGGATTCACTTGTGCTCCACAAAGCTCTATCTCCGCTCCGTACTATGACAACTCTGTTTCTCAATAGATCAAATAACCAAGAAGTTTTTTGCTCCAATCTCTGCACTCAGACGGATCCGTTTCACAAACGGATCAACAGAACCAAGTTACAATCAGCGATGTGTAGATTTTTCAGAATCTATATGATTCAATCATACATAAGATCGTCGATGTAGAAGCACGATAGAATCAACTCCAAAACAAGAGAGAACTAGAAGAATCACTCAATGATATTTTCTCTCTATATATCAATATCTCTGTAGAAGAATATAAATGATAAAATATTGTAGAGATCTCTCAAAGATATAGCCTCCTCTCTTATAGGACTTGGTATTTATAGATCATGCTGAGGAGAAATCCTAACCTTACTCTTTTGTGTAATTTCACACTCAACTGAGTCAAACCCTTCAATATAATGTATAATATGTGATATACACATTCTTATAGGTGTTTTGGTCGAACTCAAGGTCATCCGGGTCAACACGGATCAATCTAAATCAAAATAGAATTTCAACCCGATTCGGCAGAACACCTCTCACTATTTTGATCATATCTGCAGCTAAACACATTGGATGAAGGCGTATAATATATCATTGGAAAGTGGACTTAAAGAGCTTGATGATGGGGGCAAGAATCATCCCATTTGGACCTTGTTTGACCAAGATATGAGCTCCCAAAGTTGACGGAAAATCTAGCTAAAATCATAGTTTCCTTTTTGTACTAGGATTCCTCCCTTATTTAATCCTCTTATAATTGGGAATGAATCTAGTCAACTTTAGTGTATATATCCTTTATACACGTTCTAGGATATATAGGAGTGTAACCCAAGTCATAATAGGTCACAATACAACAGTTTTTCATTGCAAACATATCGCTAAACCATCCTGCCACAGCTATGCTTGAAGCGTAGATCCTCTACAATTGAAGTGTAGCCTCCAAGCGTAACCCCAAGCGTACAAAAACACTTTTTAGCCACTATTTGAAACTAAAAGCATAGGTTCAAGCATAAATTCTTCATGAAAACCACTTTTCTACGCAACTATTCCAAAATGACTCTCTTGAGTTCCCGAGACTTTTTGCTTGAATTGACAGCTTTGGGAAATTCTTTTTTGCCCTTCGAGAGACATTTTTATTAATACACTCATTTTTACACTTCACTTGTATTCTTCACTACTTCAATGCTTGATTCCTCCTTTCTCGAAGCTTGTAGATGTCTTTGAAACCAACATGACCTATCTAACACTCAACATGGTTATTGTCTAGAACATGCCATACATAAACAATTACAATAAATGTTCTTACAAAGCCCAATAAACTTGTGTTGAAAATAGAACATATTTCAGTAACTGAAGCCTTCCCCCAAAAGATATAAACTTTAAAGACCAACTTGAAATTCTTCTTGACATTTTCTCCACTAAAATAGCACAATCATCCTTGGTTAACTTAATAGATAGGAGTGGCACACCCAAACACTTGATAGGAAGATTACCCACTTGAAATCCCAAGCTATCTTTAATCTGATGTAGAGTATAAGCATCAATACCAGCATGGAATAGGATACTCTTTTGGAAATTTGGCTTCAATCCTGAAAGACTTCCAAAAGACTCCATCACTGACATCAAACAATCAACATAAACCATGTCCCCAGCTAAAAAATTGAGGAGATCATCAGAAAATAAAAGATTAGTAATTATTTGCTCCTTGCACTTCAAGTGATATTTGAACCCAGAACATGAATCAGCCTTCTTTGTTATCATTCTAGTCAAAACCTCCATAGCAAGCACAAATAAATAAGGAGATAAGGGATCTTCTTACCTTATACCTCTGCAACTATTAAAGTAACCTTTATAAGAGCCATTTATATTAACTAAAAACATGAAAGTAAAGAGGCATGTCATTATGAGCTTAATCTAATGAGTGGGCAACTTGAAAGCAAGAAGAGTAGCTTCTAAAACTCCCAAGATAGATTATCAAAAGCCTTTGTTAAATTCACCTTCATAGCTAGCCTTGGATCCCTATGATCTCTGTGGTACCCCTTTAAAATCTCTAGAGCCAATAAAATATTATCTGTAATACTTCTCCCTGGGATGAAAGCTCCTTGATTGGGGCTCACACAATCCTTTAAACAGCTCTTAAGCCTATTTTCAATGATTTTAGTAATGCACTTATAAAGTGTAGAGCAAAGAGAAAGAGGCCTATAATCTGAGACCTTGTTAGGAGTACCCACCTTGGGCACCAAAGTGATAACAGTGGTGTTAGTTTCCCTGAGCGTGTGGCCAGTGTAGAAGAAGGCTTGCACTGCTTTAGTAACATTGGATCCAACAACATTCCAAGAAAACTTATAAAAGAATGCATTATAACCATCACTACCTAGAGCCTTCCCATCTTTCATAGAAAAGATAGCCCTTCTAACCTCATCATCTATTACTGGTTTGCTCAATTCATTAATATGATTTAAAGAAAGAGGATGCTAAATAAAACCACTTAAATTAGGGATAGCAACAGTACCTCTAGCCTGCAGCAAGTCCTTAAAAAACCCAACAAATTAATTCTGAACAGAGGTAAGATCATCTAATCTGGCCCCAGTCCTGGAAGTTATGGACAAGATAGTGTTTAGTTTCTTCCTATAGTTGGCAATCTTGTGAAAATAGAAAGTGTTTTTATCACCAAGTTGTAACCACTACACTCTTGATCTCTGCTTAGCTTGAGATTCTTCCACTTTAATCAAATGAAGATAAGAAGATAGACAACTTTTTTCTTGCAATTGAAGGTCTTCATTACCTGGATTGGCATTAATAGAATGCTGAATATCAAAAAGCTTGGTTCTACAGTCCACCATTTGTGAAGCAAGATCATTACAAGATGCAGAATTTAACCTCTTCAACTAATTCTTTAAAAGCTTAAGCTTTTGAGAGACTTGAAACATATAAGACCCAGGTATCTTAACAGACCAAATCAGCATGATGAACACGATGATTGTTGAATCTAAAAGGAACTCCTTGCCTCTGCACCAAACCTCCATGAAACTAGCATGATGAACACGATGATTGTTGAATCTAAAAGGAACTCCTAGCTTAACCTCCATGAAACCAGCATGATGAACACGATGATTGTTGAATCTAAAGGAACTCCTTGCCTCTGCACCAAATAGTGGATCTTGAGATGTATCATAGCATGATCAGAAATACTCTTGCGTTCAAAAACAACTTCTTCGTTTGAATAAGTTTCATTCCAACACTCATTGACTATAACTCTATCCAACTTCTGAACACTGTGTCATTTTTCCAGGTAAATCTCATCCCAGAATGCTTAAGTCCAACATAGAAGCTTCATCAAGGCACTCCCCAAACTCTTTCATACCACTGTCCCAAGCTGTTGAACCACCATATTTTTCAAAAGGGTACCTAATGGCATTGAAATCCCCAGAAAAAGAAAGAGGAAAAGTAGTATAATTATATGAAATTTTCAAAATATCCATCCATAAGATCATTCTTCCAATAACATCATTTACACCATAAAAAAAACTCTTAATACAACTAAAAGAAGAGAATGTACCCTTAATGGACATAATATATGTCGGGAAGAACTTTGAATCTTGACAGCAAAATATCTAGAAGGATGCCAACAAATCTAAATTCTACCATTGTGAACATGATCATAATTGGAAATGCAACTCCAGCCTCTAACCAGTAAATTAAGCACTTTACAAGTTTGTTGCTCCTTTATTTTACTTTCAACTAAACAAAAAAGAGGAAACTTATACCTCTTAATCAAATTGCTAACCTCACATTGTTTTTAAGGGGAATTATGACCCCTTATGTTCCAAATTCCAAAAGACATGGGAAAGCAATCAATTATGAAAAACAGTTAAGCATTGGCATTAGCCCTCCTAGTTTTCATACTAGAAGATGGAGCCTTTGCACTTCTATTCTTCTCAGCTTGCTTTAGTAATTTATTTGTACCTTTGCCATTACCATTAACTAAAGAACTAGAACTAGTTGTTGCCACCTTATCTTCCCATTGGCCAACTATCACATTTAAATGATCAACCTTATCAACAAGAACATGTGAATTAGAAACATCTTTATCAGTAGTATTAACCACATTGACCTCAACAATCATATCTTGAGCAAGCACAACTTGAGTTTCTAGCACAACTTCATCCTCATTTGCTACCCCATCATTTCCCTGTAATTGAAGAACTTGAAATTCATTAGAAGCAAGAACATTAGACACATTAACCTTCTCAACATAAGGCACTGCACATTGAGAAACACTTTCAGCATGCTTTTCTATGTTATCAACCTCTAAAACAGGCAAATACTTCCCAGATTTGTCCACAACTCTTCATTCCTAACTCTTCTTCTAATGATCTTGAGAATTATTCTTAACCACATTCAAAATACAAGTTCTCTCCCAATGACCAAACACCTTGCATATACCACATTGAGAAGGAAGCTACTGGTACTCCACTTTCATAGTTTTAATCATACTAGACTTCAAAGTTACATCAAACTCCTTGATTAATTCATCTGGTGCAGAAACCTCCACACAAACCCTTGCAAAGATTACTCTTTCACCCTCTTCTATTGGTAGATCCATACAAATTGGTTTTCCCAGAGCACTAGCCAAATGGCCTAACCCTAATGTATTCCAATACTGCAATGGAACATTTGTTAGCTTTGCCCACAAAGGTATAGTTTTGATCTCCTCTTTATGTAAAGAAATATCTTCATGCCACTTCTGGAGCACCATAAAATGATTGGTAAAATGCCAAGCCCCATTCTCCAACACTTTATCACATTCAAACTCAGTGGAAAATTGAAAAAGGTAAAACCCTTTTTCCACCCCAAACACTGTCTTTAGACCTGCTGCATCCCATAACTTATGAGCAATGGTATTAACCACACTATAAGGCAATATTTTATCCAAAAAATATCCTACTAAACTTGTCTTCCATCTTGTACTTCCTGCATCTAATATCTCTGGAAGAAGAGACACAACAACACGATCCCCTACCTTTAAGGGGGGAAATAACTTAGCTTATGTCTTAGTGCAGATATTGGGTTTAACATTGATGCCCATGTAGCTCCTTTATTTCCCTATGTAGGTTGCACTCCTTCCCTCGCACTTAGAAGAACTTGGAAATCATCATTAGCAGTTGCATAAACTACTTCCGGTGAGTTAACCACTTGCTGAGACTACTGAGATGGTTGTTGAAATTGCACAAGCCGATGACTTGGGCTTGCATTTAATGGTAAATCTTGATATGTTGTAGCCATCATAAAACCCTAACCAATACTTAAGAGCAATCCAAAAACCAGAAACCGCAACCCTTGCAACAAGTTGTGATCAAGTATTATGAAGAATATAAACCCTAGCAATAAATGAAAACTGCGACAAAAGAAACCCTAGCAATAAATGAAGACATGAACGTAATGAAAGAGAGCAAAAGAGTAAACCCTAGAAGAGCTAACCCTAGAAGAGAGACACCATCTGTTGAAAGATAAACTTGATAATGGCCACCTTCAAAGTGTTTATCTACAAGGACCACTTTCATAAGTGGTGAAAATAATTTAGTATTTCTATATGCCTATAAATAGGTTGTGATGTTGTATTATGAAATTCAGAAGCAAGATGTAGAAAATATAGAGAGTGGTAGTGAGAGAAAAAATTAGAGATATATTGTATTGGTTTTGTGAAAGCTTTTCAAATAAAAGTGTGTGATTCTCTCATATTATTGTGGATCCTGGGTAGAAGGAATCACCATAAGTGATTTCCAACAGTGGTATCAAAGTAAGGAAGAAGAGGAATCCAAAAAAGTTTAAAAAACAGAGCCCTCTTACTGTCGACCTTATTTTCACAGTCATAAACTGCTCAAACACGATCGTGTAGCATATCATTGGAAATCTCGTTCAAATACGAATGCAATGATATAAAATTCATCCCATTTACCCCAGGGACGCGCCCGCACCCAACCCAATATGTGACAGGAAAAAAATTGTTTCACTTCCACGCGTCTTCTCCGGCGAGTTTCTAATTTTCCCGACGATTGTTTTCTCTGGCGACTTAACTTTTCAGTGAGCTCCATTAATTCCGGTCATCTTCTCAGGCAAGTTTTCCGGTGACCACCATTTTTCCCGGTGAGTAATTTTTCTTTCCAAGATCCGTTCAATTTCTAATGAAATTTGATTTGGTGTTTCCAGACCTGTTTTAACTTCGTTTTGAGCAAACAAAAAGTCAATCTTATCTAATTAGGACACAAACGTGCAGTCCGTTTACCCAAATTCAGCATCAATATTCAGAACTAAGAACCTCAAGTGTTTAGGCAAATCCAATGACGTCCTCCAATAACTTTTTCCAACCTCAGCTTTCACGGTTAGACAAAACCAATTATGAGAATTGGTGTATTCAAATGAGAGTTCTTCTACCTCACAAGATTTGTGGGATTTAATTTTAACTAGTTATGATGAACTAGTTTCAAAAGAAAACAAAGATCGATTAAGCGAGACTCAAAAGGCAGCACTTAAAGAAGCTTGAAAGAAAGACAAGAAGGCATTGTATCTGCTTTATCAAAGTGTAGATGAAACAAGTTTTGAAAATATTTCCGTAGTCAACACAGCCAACCAAGCATGGGAAATTATTCAAAAAGCACATCGAGGAATCGAGAAGATAATCAAAGTTCGTCTCCAAGTTCTAAGGGGTGAATTTGAACTATTGGAAATGAAAGACACAAAATCAATTTCTGAGTATTTCACCACAACAGTAACTATTGTGAATCAAATCATAAGATATGGCAAACAAATTGAAGAAGGTCGTGTGCTTAAAAAGATTATGCGCTCCCTCAATTCAAAGTTCGAGCATATAGTTGATATCTATTCTAGCAAGAGTGGCTTTTGTGTATTTTGCATATATAGGAGGGTAAGTGAGCTTGACAAAAGTTGGCATCCAACAACCAAGCAAGGTCTTGGCAAACCTTGGCTATGGTATATATAGGGAGGCCTATGGACATGTGTGGGCATGGTTTGACAACACTTGGCTTGATGGCATGGGTCCGTGATGGTGATGTTGATGACAATGTGGGCACTTGTATGTGTGCTTGGCTTGGTTAGCCTTGTGTGTCGCGTCCACCATTCTGTTAACTTGCCCTTGGGCAAAGAATACCTTGAACTGGCAAGTGCTGGAGTAGATGCAATGTGCGTGGATTGGCAAGCCATGCACATATCAAGTCTTGGCAATGCTTGTGTAGATTAGTGACACTTGTGCATAACAAGATGAAAGCAACAATGCATACAAACTGAGCAAAGACTAAGGCATATGTTTACATAGCTTGGTGGTGTGTTGGAGTACACATGGTATGTGACATTCAGACAAGGAATCACATATGGCACAATAGATCCAAAGATATAGGACAGTATGGCAATTTGTTGAGATGGCATATGGTTGCAACTACTTGACATATGTGGCACAAGGCTGGCAATGCTAGCACACCTATTGGGAGAGGATGTCACCCAGATCTTAGGTTTTGGTTTGTATAAATAGTTTTGTGAGTTTTAGTCTATATATGCCCTAATGGAGATTCTGTAAAGGGATATAAAGATAGAGAGTTGTATTGTACTCCATTACAGAGATAGGTGTTCCTTTGTACTATTTGATAATATAGTGAAAGGTTGGAGATATGAACCTCTATAACTCTGTGTGTCATTTACATTACTTTTATGTTATTCATATTCTGTGCATATTTGGCTGAGTGTTGAGAGGGTTAGCTGACTCGATATGCAACCAAGGCCATCATAGGGCAAAATTTATAGTGTAAAAATTGGACCCTGTGACACACGGGATGGTTAGAGGTTTCTGACGGCTAGGGGTGTGTTTGTTAGGGACATTTAGTGAGCCGTGGTTTTGGCTCACCCCTACACAGATTGCAGGTTTGCAGGTGGATGTAGCAAGGCATGTTCAGCGGCGATGGAATGGGTGAATTGGGGCATTTTAAAATAGTTTTGTTCCTTTTATGCATAGTTATCCTTGTGTATTCTTATTTCTCTTAGGAGCCAGTATGTTGGCATATTCCCTTTCATTGTATCTTTATTTCGGGTATTTATTGTTTTGGGGTGCCATTATATATTTTCGGCATCGCCATGTGGCTTTATCAGTTTTAGAGGGGTTGTGTTAAGGTAACGGTGTTCTTTTCCACTACATCGGCCCTAGTAGGTTTTTGGAATGTTGGGTTGCGTGCAATTATCATTTTGAATTCATTATAGGTAGGTTATTATGTTTTTGTTGTGGTTGTGTATCTGGATGTTCCATTTACAAACGGAACTCTGCCAGATTTTCATTAGAAATCTCTTATGAGTTTCAATCACTCAGGTTGCATGGAATGCCTTGTTTTTATTCTTATTCCATGTATGTCATTATTGTTGTTAATTCTAGTGGTTTTTTTCCATGATGTCATACCTCGGGATTCGCTAATATTCGGGATTGGAGTCTTAGAAATAACGGGGCATGACAAATTGATATCAGAGCTTTAGGTTTCATTGTTCTAGGGACGACGGGAAAAGGGTCGATGGAACGTTTGATGTTAATGGTTATCTACGATTTCGATTTGTAGTGTTGGTTTGTGGTTTCTGTGCCTTTCAGTGTTAATGTGTCGAGGATGTGTCTGACTTGATGCATCCCATTGCGATTTAATCCCAATGGAGTAGGACAATACCTCAACCACTTCATTCTTTTTCGTGTCTGTATCACGGTGATAATTACCGAGGAATGTAATTTTGTTGTTCGGTATGATCAACCGGACATGGCTTACGGACTAAGGTATGCCCAGATTTTGAGGACGAAATCTCCTAAGGTGGGAAGATTGTAACACCCCGTGTTATTTTCCCCCTTTCCTAAAATTATTTTTGATTTATATTCGGTTGTGACGTCAGTTGTTCGTGACGTCGTGGTTACGTTTAGATTTGATAAGACGACTCTGCATTTTCTCCTTAAGGACTTCGTGGACTTTTCGTTGGTAATTACGTGACTTGACGTGATGGTAGTGTTTCAGACTTAGTGAAACGTTGATGTGAATTCTTATTGTTGACTAAGTCGATTCGTTTTGACGTTGGCGATTGATGCTTTGATAGGGTGGCGACACGCTTAGTATGTCCGATGTTTTATTAGTATGTCCGATGTATAGGTTTTTACCCCGAGCTAGTTATATTAATTATTGGGCGTCCTGTTTATATTTTCGGACTCGTGAGATTTTATTTGGGGGTTCCCAATACATTTTTGGGATATATTATATATATATATTTAATTGGACATATGTAATTGTTTCTTTTAAGAGATATATAGATATATATATATATGGTATATAGATATATGTATATGTATATGTAGAGGTGTGGGAGTCGGCTAGAGAGAGAGAAGAGCCGATCATCATCTTTGTTCTCCTTTCTCTTTAATCATGTAACATGTTCTTCACCTCCATCATCATCATCATCGCGATCTGAGAGAGATGGGTGGCTGGGTCGCAGCTGAGATCGCAACCTGGTGTGTGGGTTCGCTGGAGTGAAGGGCGGTGATGGCTAGCAGAGGTCGTAGATGATTGTAGCTGGTGGTACAGTGGCGACGTGGCTAAGAAAAAGGTCATGATCTGTTCGCGGTTGGGTTCGTCAGGGAAGAAATTGACGAGGGTGGTGTAGCAAGGTGAAGCTGATGATGCAGCGACCTGGTGGGTCGGCGCGACTGTAGGTGGCGACAGCCGGTGGTTGGCGCAGCAGCGGTGGTCTTGCCAACTAGTGGCGAGTTCGGCCGAACTGAGTTGAGTCAACTCAGTGCTGATTCTTGCTTCGTTTGGTGCAAAATTTTGAGGATAACTTGCTCTCGATATCGTACATGATATACCCGAATTCGGTACAAAATTGTTAACGGTTTGGTGGGAATTTTGATTTTTAGATACTATTTTCCGTTTAGTATTTTTCAAATTTGCTTCGTTTCATTAGGCTATTACTAATGGATTTCGATTATATTGAATAGGACAACTATGTGGTCGTTTCGATCCGAGCGGAAATATTTTCGGACAACATTCGTCGGCGGGCCTATTTTCGGGCGCTGATACTGTTCACGGTGGGCCGTTTCGGGACTGTTTTGTAAGCATTAATTTAGGTGAGATATTTTCTTAAAATATATCTAACTCTCACACTTGTGGCATAGGGAGCCGTAGATTTTATTATTAATTAATTATCGAGCATGTTTTAAATATTTAGAAAATTATAATTTTCCTATTGTGGTGTATTTATATATATATGTGATATCATGCTTATAGACGTGATTTGAGGATTTTCTAAACCCTAGACATATATATATTTTATTTAAATTTTATAATATTGAGCATGTTTTAAAAGTTTATAGAAATGAATATTTTGTCGGTTTCGTGGATTATGTGAATTTAAGCATGTTGAAATTGATAATGTGTATATGTGATTATTTGGTTCTTATTTGTGAGGTTATAAATTTTAAAGCATGTTAGAAGTGAATATATAAATATACACATTATTATGAATGTATATATATATTTATAAGGAAGAGAAAAATGTGTACTTATAAATATATATGCGTGAAGGGAGTAGAAATTGTTTAATGGCCTTGAGAAAATGAGCGTTGACGATTAAAACTTGAAATTTATATCTCGAACCTAGACGTTAATCTAGGCCACCATTTTTCTTGTAAATTTTGATAATTAGGTAAAGCTAAAGGCGTGGATTATGAAAGAGATTATTATAAATTATTGTTTGATTTTATTACAAGCATGTTAAGTAAATTGGAAAGTTCCGATAAGTAAAGCATCGATGAATGTGTAAATAAACCTAAACTTAAATAGATAAGTAATGGAATGAAATTAAATACGTGTTTGGTTGCTTATGTTATACTCTAGCACTCCTGTGTTTTTGATGATATGTATGTGGAAATATCTTTTAAGTTGAGACATATAGACATTAGAATGGATTTCATGCTAGGCATGGTGTCGGTCTTAGGCATGGAGTGTATTGGCGTCTTAGGACGAGTTTGGTCTTTCTTTCTCAAATCTTGAGCGTTCTTAAGATGTCTTATTCTTGTATTGACGTCTCAGGGTGAGTTTGGTCTCTATTACCCCAGTTTATCAGTATTCCCTCAAGATATGTTATTTCTATGGGATCTTATTTCCGTGTCAAGTGGTGTAGACACTTATGTGATTTGCCTTTGTGGCATGTACATGAGGGAACGGTCCTCCACTTGATTACGTGTTTGGAGTAGGCACTCATGTGATTTTCGTTGGGCATGTGCATGAGGGAGTGGACCTCCATTGATTCATAAGCGGATGGGGTAGGCACTCATGTGATTTGCCACTAGTGTGGGCATGAGCTTAGCAGTCCTCCATCTGGCTCACTTGATGTCATCCGGCTCCCTTGTTATCTTAACTCACTTATGATATCTTGAGTCACTTGCGATATCCAACTCATTGGTGTTGTCTTGACTCTCATTGTGACGTAGAGTCCATGGAAGGCTTGTCCTCTTGACTTGTGGTATTGGTGGTCTAGCCAGGTTGCATTTAGTTGAGGGACATTCCTCATACATTGCATCTTAGTGTTGCATTGCTAAGTGTTGTTGTGTGTACTTGGGGTTTTGCCTTATGACTTTTACATTGGTTTGCTATATTGCCTTTAAGCTTGCATTTCATAGTTGGTTATGGATTTATGATCTATTTGACATGGTTATGTATTTCCCGTTTACGCCTTGATATCATTATTGGTTATAGAGATTTGTTTTGTCATTCCTTTAAAACTTAAATAGGCGTATGTATTAACGGCCCTATAGGCCGTTTTACATTTGGTGGTATACGAAGTGATGGAGTGGTCAGTATATCATTCTAGTTGAGATAGAGGAGTAATTGGTTTAGAAGTCTAACCGTTGAATATAAATTAAGGTACCCATAATGGTTTAAGTTATTATTCTCCCGAGTGGACCCTTGTTATTAGATTTGAGGTGGACTGGTGATGGCTTAAGATCGTGTTAGTTTTTCGGTTGTGGTATGGTGCCAAAACTGTTTGTTTATTTACTCTTTTTCTAGAGAGCTAATGGTAGATTTGAGGTTGGTGACCTCTAGTGCATCCTTAATGCACATTTTTTAAAATTTTATTCCTCCCTTGTCTTAGTCTTAGGTAAGAGACATGATACTAATTTATGCACATGTAGTGCGATTCGTAATACTTTCGGTGGGTTCGAAGACATTGGAACTAAACAGATTTGACTAGGTCCTAAACTTTTTTCTTAAAGACCGGTTGAATCCTTCGGGCTTTGGCATTTTTCTTTAAAAACCCGAGGGTCTCGGCATCCGTTTGGGACTAACTGACTCCGGTACCCCTTTAGTGTGCCTCGATAGGCGGTGTAAATTGGAGATTGTCTTTTAACTGTCGAATTAGATTCAGTGGTCGAGTTTTCCACTTGTGTTACATTCGAGGTTTAGATTGTGGCAGTGTGTCCAAGCCATATGACTACTAGTTAGGTTTATAAGCTCTCTTTACTATAGGAGACCTTGGAGAAAAGATTTTTAAAGTGAACAAATTTTTTCACTTATTATTGTGGATAAAAGGACAGGATTGAGGTTTGAAATTATGAGAGTGAGACTCTCTAGGAATGATTCGATTACGGTGTTGTGTAGCAACTGTGATTTAGTTGTGGACATGATTATGGTCATCCCCTTCTCGTAGTCCTAAAGAGTGACCTATTTACCTCCTAGGGACTTTGAGTGGCATGCTCGGTGGACAGTGTGATAGATAGTTAGTTCTTGGTTATCTCTAGACGAGAGTGCGTATTAGACTATTGTGTAAGCCTATACCGGTTTGATTAGTTATCTATGATATTTTACGTGTGTACATGTTTATATATATATTGTTTTAATTTGTGTATATAGGTTGGTGATATTTCTATTGCTCTGTGTTATCTTATGATTCTTGATATGATTTGGATAATCTATGGGGCTGTTTTGGGGTCTCGGATTGGTGTGTGTGCGAGGTGAGACAGATGACTAACCTATAATAGATGCATGCACGAGGGATGGTTAAAGGTTCCTGGCGGCTAGGGGTGTGTTTGTTAGGTATATTTGGTGAGTTGTGGTTTTTGCTCACCCCTACACAGATTGCAGGTTTATTGGTGGATGCAACAAGGCATATTCAGCGGCAATGGTACAGGTGAATTGGGACATTTTTAATTGGTTTTATTTCTTTTATCCGTAGTTATCCTTGTGTATTCTTATTTCTCTTGGGAGCTAGTCTGTTGGTATATTCCCTTTCGTTGTATCTTTTATTTCAGGTATTTATTGTTTCGGGATGGCGTTATACCTTTTCGGCATTGCCATGTAGCTTTCTTTTTTATTTCATTTGAGCATTTGGGGCTCTATCAGTTTTAGAGGGGTTGTGTAGAGGTAGCGGTATTTATTTCCACTACCTCGACCCTAGTAGGTTTCTGGAATGTTGGGCTTCGTGCCATTGTCATTTTGAATTCATTATGGGCAGGTTATTCTATTTTTCTTGTGGTTGTGTATCCGGATGTTCCATTTACAAATGGAACTCTGCCGGATTTTCATTAGAAATTTCTTATGAGTTTCTATCAGTCAAGTTGCATGGAATGCCTTGTTTTTATTCTTATTCCATGTATGTCGTTGTTGTTGTTGATTCTAGTGGTCGTTTTCTATGACGTCATACCTCGGGATTCGCTGATTTTTCGAATTGGAGTTTCAGGAATAACTGGGCGTGACAGATAGTCCCAAAATAAAGGGACAAGAAAAAAAAAGCTAATATGAACAACATTACGTATAATCGTTCTAGTCCCGCAATAACACCCGTGTCACAAGCCATCCTGCAAGAAGAACCTGGAACCTGCAACTAGGGAGAGGGGGAAAGTGATGAGCACGACGGCCCAACAAGAGAAACCCTAGGACAACCTATTTTTTGAGTTCTTCCATAACTTATGAAAGCTTGAACTATCTCAACTTTAGCAAAGACTATATATAAATGTATCATCAATGATGTTCATAGTCTAATGCTAATGATGTAAGGAGTCATGAATGATGTCAATGATAAGCATGGTCCTATATTCTATATGGTCAAGAGTTGAGTTTTCAAGTAAGTTATTTCAAAAATAACTTTACATTAAATGTAGCACTCACCCAAGCTTATTTTACCCATTTCTGTGATCTTCAATTTCTTTAAGCTTTTGGGTTGATGTCTCCATCCTTGTCTTCAATGTATTTTGAGCTCTAAGCACCTTTGTTTGATCTTCTCAGGGATTCACTAACTTTCTTGAGTTTATCTTGAATCAACAACCTATTAAGCACAACTCAAGTAGACATTAAATTCACCACATTCAATGGTTTGTTATCATCAAAATGTCATGTTTACCCATGGTGAAAAACTTGGGTCAACAGATGGCACAGGTATGAATCAATCTCCAAAAATAATTCAAAGAGTAAAGAAAACCCATTGTGAATAGCAAAGATCATAGAAAATCTACTTGAAGAGAGTTGGAAGGAAGTGGAGTGTTTGACCTTCTACTGTGAGCCCTCTTTGATGCAGCTAAAATTTTCTTGTAGTGAGTCACTGTTTTTAATACACACGTCTGTATATAAGAATCCAATTATTATTAAACACTGAATAGGATTCCTCATTGTTATATAATAGACTATACATATATACAACATCCAATTGTTATTGAACACCAAATAGGATTGTGATAAACTTTATCACACTCCAAAAGATCACAACAAAACCTATCACACTTATACATATACGCTTATGTATATATATATATATACAATATACGATAGACCATACATAAATACAACAAACAATGAGCTAACAATCATAACTTGAATAGGAGACTACGAACCCTTGATTATTTTCTTGCGAACTCTAAATACATATACTAATTCATGAAATTAGTAGATAACGCACACCTATTGTTTATGCATTTTCCCCCAATCTCACGTATAATCTTCAAACCCTGATTGCTAAATTTTGGCCATATGAGAAATCTTTTTCTCTTTTTTTACACATTAGAGAGAGGAAACTTGCAACTGAATAGGATGAGAAGATATTGATGTACCACTAGAATGTTTCTGACTTCCCGATCATGAAATGAGTTAGGGCAAAATTGTCAACTTTAAAATTAGATTTTAGCTTCCTAAAACGTAAATTTGAAAAGCAAGTTTTTGAAGCTTCTTTGAAATGAACTTAAAACCACTTCTGCGTTTGTCAAAAATCCTTTTTTATTCCATCACCAAGCATCCAAATTTGTTTTAAAACAAGCTTTTTGGGCTTGGAAACCCATTTGGAGGGGTTGAAAAGCTCCCGCAAACAGACCCTAAGTCTCTCATTTATGGGGAAATCACAGTGTAATACAGTTATTCTGATTTAGTTAAAAAGTTATATAGGAAAATTAAATGTGAATCAATAAGTAAAAAGGGAATAAAAAAAATAATATAAGTATTTCGTGTTTTCTTATTTACCACTAATTAGTTGGAAGAAATAAACAACTTACGATATAAAATGTAGTTAAAGGTGTATATAAGGTCCATTTAGTGGAGTGTTGTAGTTTCATTACGAAACTACATACCTAGGAGATAACGGAAATAAGCCTGAGGGATATGCTTTTTATAACTTTAATGACCAGTTAAAATTATTTGCGGAATATTTAATTTTAATCAGAATAAATAGGTCATAAAAAAAACTTTTTTTAGACTAATAATATTATTCAGATATAAAATAATTTTTTATTAAAAATATATTTTTAATAAAAATAATGAATTTTTAATCAACCTATTTTTGTTTTAATAAAAATAATAAATATTTATTAAAAATTAATTTTTTTCATAAAATAATTAATTTTTACTAAAAAATTCTTCTACACAAAAAGAAACTATTTTGTGGATAATCAGTTGGTGATATCCTAAAATCAATATTGTGATACCTAAAGTACAATTGTTACCCAAAAACTGTGAAGATAATAATACATACCGTTAACAAACCATCGATTGATCCTTGTACCACCGATTGATCGCAAATGTGCTGGGGATAGTTCGCAATTTGCCACTAATCGATCGAGATACCCTAAATGCGAATAACAGTAACACGACCAACGATTGATGTTTTAGTTATTGTCGTTTATTACTTCACATAAACTAATCATCTCCATAATTTATGTCAATCAGACAATAATATAATAGTAGAATTTAAAGCAGTAAAATAACACAGATTTTTACTTGGATACGTTCCAAGGAAAAAACCATGGATACCCTCAGTATCGATGCACTATGAATCAAAGAATTTGTACAAACTCTATGGAGTTTTGGACTTACAATAGCTCTGATTTGTCGTTCTTCACTCGACGTCTGAAAGTCTTGATTCACTCGCGCTTCACGAAGCTTCTTGCTCCGATCTCCATACTCTGATGGCTCCGCTCCTCACAGATCAATGCATGCACAGTGTAATAGATGGTGTGTAGATTTTTCAATATCTAGGTCATCCAATAGTGCATAAAAATCAGAATTGGATAACCCCACAAACTAGAGAGAACTAGAAGATGAATGATCAATCAATATTTTTCTCTATCTTTTTATCTCTCTGCAGAAATATCTTTTTTGTGGAAGAATTGTAGAGCTCTCAAAACTTGTCTTCTCTTATCTTCTCAATATCTACTCATATTTATAGAGAGAGAATTCTTCAATTATGGAATAAAAATATTCAATTATGGAATAAGATTTCTTGATTTCCAAGCCTTTTTCTTGTCTTCCAAGTCTTTTCCTTGTACTCCAAGTCTTTTCTTTGTCCTCCAAGTCTTGGTCTTTTTACCATTAAGTCCTCAAACTTTAAGCAATATACCTAATCTAACCAACATGGTTATTGACTAGACATTCTAATATAAAAATATTCTTACAATCTCTCCTTTGGCATTTCTGAGTAAAAACCATGTTTTACAAAGATATCCCCAAGAGATACAAAATTAAATCTAGACTTATGAACACACACCAACAAACATAGACTCAGACCAGTATCTTGATCTCATGACGATCTACCAATTCCTGCACCCACAACAATGAGCAAACATACCATGAAAAGTAAGCATGGAAAACAATTAACATGAATAAACAAATACAATGATCATAAGAAAATATCAACATCAATAGGCATAATGATCATAAAAGTGTAATCTCTTTAAAAATAGACCAAGCAGGCATATCTAAAATATAATATAACTTAATCATCTCCCCCTGAGAACATACTCCCTATCAAAAATTAATCTCTCGTTCTCCCTAAATAGATAATCTCTCCCCTTTAATACATATTCTCTCCCCCTTTTTGACACCGAAATGCCAAGCAGAGAAATATCGGTATAAACTAAAATTGCAGCCTTTGGGAAAGAGAGGTAGAATAACACTCAATCTATAAACATGGGGAAAAAATGAGAAGAGGAGACTCGAGAAACTAAGTAACAAATCTGCAAGTTCATATCTTGATTCTCAAGTAACAAACATCTGTACAATGCATGACCCTAATACTAATGCATGAATGCATAATGTGATGAAGAAAATAAAATTTTTGTTTAAGAAACTTGTGAGCAGGGCTGCAGAGACAATGAACTAATCACCATACAACCACATTCTCAATATTGACTAATCCTTTATACACACGGTATGGAAGGAAATCAACACAAATACCTTGTAGACACAAGTTTTCACAAGTCATGCTTTATTTAGCATTTGTATATATGAAAATATTTAGGTGCAAGCACACAGGTAAGGTAAGAGAAATATACACTAATTTTGATAATCTCCTCACCATCCTTAATGAAATATAAGCGCAAAAGCCCAAGCTAGAAATCAAATCTCTACTTTGACCTCATTGCCAAGTAAGAATGACGTTTGTGTCTCTAATTTTGTTTTTATTTTTGCACCGTTTTGTATATATATATATTTTCCTTTTCTCCCATTTTTACGCGAACACTCACTTCTTTGTGGCAAGATGCCTGGTTACTCGGGTTGAAAATTCGAGATAATCACTTCCGCCTTTTTATACGGATACTCATTACTTCTTGAGGCACTAAGACCCGATTACTCAAGAGAAGGACCAGTGCTCTAAGGGGCTTAAAGAGACAATCATATAGTATGATTTTTATTTATTTTCCTCTCTTCCTTTTTTTTTTCAATATCACCCCAACATTCATAAGCATGCAATAGGTATTCAAAAGCATAGATCAATATAACCTAACTTATGAACTTACAGATCACTTTTGGTTAGGTGAGAAACACTAACAGTCTCAGTAGGCATTACAATCATCTCGAACCAAAGTGAAACAAACACCCAAGATTAGCAATTTTTTTAAAAAAATAAATATATTATTTAAACATGTCAAGTGAACATCTCAAATTCTCAGGTCTGGCTAAGCAGACAAGTAAATATGAGAATAGAGTAAAAAATGACAACCCTTTGTATCCCTGTCTTGCTCAACATGCTAATTTATATATATATATATATTTAATTTTTTCACTATGCATGCATGACTAATATTAATTATAATAGTAAAATATGATGCATGCATGATAATAATAAAAGTAAACTTTAAAAACTTTCATATAAATGTGTCACTTATAGGACCGAAAATAATGCAAAATGTTCCTAGAATGATAACCAGTAAGACATATATTCTAAAGAAATCATACCAATATATTTTCAAAGACTTACATGCTTATGAAAATCTAATGATTTTGTAAAGATGTCTGTCAATTGAGAATTTGTGAAAATAAACTCTAGAGACATTATCCCATCTTTAACAAGATCTCGTTTGAAATGATTTCGAATATCTATATGCTTTGTCCTAGAATGTTGAACAGGGTTTTTGAAATATTTACGGCGCTCGTGTTATCACAGAAAACTATCATTGTGCATTGTGAAAAATTATAATTTTGTAACATCTGACGCATCCACAAGATCTGAGTATAACAATTACCAACCGCTATATACTCAACTTCTGCAGTGGAAAATGAGACAAAAATTTTCTTTTTGCTATACCAAGCAATCAAACAATTACCAATATAGAAACACACTCCACTAGTACTTTTTCTATATATTATCTACATTACCAGCCCAATCAACATAAGAAAAAGAAGCAATATCAGTATTAGTTCCTGATGGGTACAACAGTCCATAATTCGCAGTTCCTTTTACATTTTTAATAATTCTTTTTACAATAGTAATATGAGACTCCTTTGGACTTGCCTGGTAACGTGCTGAAACACCTACACTAAAAGTAATACCAGGTCGACTAGCAATCAAGTACAATAAACTGCCAATCATACTCCTATAAAGGGTAGGGTCAACATCTTTTCCTTTATGCTATGTTTGGTATGCATGACTAGAATGGAATGCAAATATGAATGGAATGAGAATGAGAATGGGAATGGAATGGAATAACCATTCTCATTCTATTGTTTGGTTGTAAATATGAAACACTTTAGGAATGGAATGAACTTAAAAGAACATTTATCAAAAATACCCCTCTTAGTGATAAATTTTTAATTTTAATTAAATAATATTATTTCATAGTTTTTTTTTTACCAAAAATGGTGAAAGGTAACGAAAATAGTATTGGCAGACAATGCAGGTGGTGGTGGCGGTGGTAGAAGTTAATGACATGGTGGTGAAGGTGGTTAGCTTATTGAAACGTGAAAGGGTTGTTTTAGTAATTTTATGCTTTAGAAGCATTCCTTAAGGAATGGATTAAGAAATGATCATTCCATAGGTTTACTAATGGAATGAAAATCCATTCCTTGGAATGAAATTTCATTCCTTAGGAATGATCATTCTCATTTAATGTGCCATACCAAATCAAGGAATGGATGGAATGAGCATTCCATTCCATCATACCAAACATGACATTAGTGTATATGCTAAGTTTGACACTGTACTCATTGGAGTGCAAGCTTCCTTAACATTTTCCATACCAAACTTCTTTACTAGTTCCAAGGCATATCGAGTTTGGGAAATAAAAATACCATCAGTTAATTACCTAATCTATAGACCTAGAAATAAGTTTAATTCTCCTATCATGCTCATCTTAAACTTATGTATCATTTGTTCCCCAAAATAACGAGCAAGGTTTTGTCTGAAGTGGAACCTAACACTATCTCGTCAACATAGATTGAAACAATAACTATATCATTCTTAATTTTCTGAATAAAACTATTTTGTCCACTTCCCCTTGAGTAAAACCTATTCCCAACAGGTAATCGTTAATCTCTCATACCAAGCTCTAGGAGCTTGCTTTAACTCATAAATAACCTTTTTAAGCTTATAAACATGATCAAGACAATGAGAATCTCAAAATCCTTTGGGTTGCTCCACATATACTTTCTTATGAAGAATGCCATTTAAAAATGCACTTTTTACATCTATTTGATATAACTTAAATCCAAGATGGCATGCAATAACAAATAAAATCCGAATGACCTCAAGTCGAGCTATTGGAGCAAGCGTCTCATCAAGATATATACCTTCTAACTGGGTATAACCTTGCGCAATAAGCTTAACTTTGTTCCTAATAACAGTACCATTTTCATCCTTTTTATTCTTGTAAATCCATTTGGTACCTATAACATTTATGTCTTTAGGTCTAGGCATAAGATACCACACATCATTCTTAACAAATTGTTGAAGTTTTTCTTACATAATGTTTATCCATTCATTATCTTGAAAAACTTCTTTAACATTTTTAGGTTCGAAAAAAGATGTATATCAGGCATATGAAATTTCATTTCTAGCATTTCTACGGGTTACCATCATCTTATCCACTGATCCTATGACTTTATCTAATGGATGGTTCAACTTGACCCTAACAGATGGTTCTTTAGCAGGAGTAGGCTGAAAATCATTATAAGGTTCATTGGATCTTATAACTCTAGGAATATAACCATGATCTAATTTTTCCTCTACAACAACATCCGGAGAATCAGGCTCTAACTCACAGAATGACTCATAATCTTCCCCTGCTGTAGAAGTAAAAGACTCATCAATGCATGAGTCATCAACCACCACAATGATAGACTCCATGATAGTTTGGGTTCTAAGGTTAAAAATCATATAAACGATGCTTGTCAAAGAATAACCCAAAAATATTCATTTATCACTCTTAGAGTCGAACTTTCCAATGGACTCTCGATCCCTAAGAATATAACATTTGAACAAAAACTCGAAAATATTTTATATTTAACATTGGCTGATTCCATCCTAGTTTGGGCTTTCAAACATTTTTTTTTTGTATGTTTGGTGTTGTACCCTTCAAATAGAGACTTGCATTTATTATTTATAATAAATAAATAATTTACATGAATAAATAAATAAATAAGATAATCATGCCTAAATACTTTACCTATCGTGTCTACCTATCCTAAAGAAATATATAACCAAATAGACATTCACCCTAGTTGTCCTATTTACTGAAATCAATGAATCAAAATCACTATATCACCTATATAAATAAACAAAGCTTCCTAAATTATCAAAATGATAAATTTGAAAACAGCATATCCTATCTCTAGTCGCATGCGTTCAACATAATGCTCTATTCTTCCACATCCTTTGATTTTGGTAGTTGACTCTTTATCAATACCTTATTCCACAGTTATCTTCCCTGGACTTTGCTCACATGACTTACCCTTTTGTGGCCCGTGTTTTTGTTAAAGTCCAACTTCCATCATCTCAACCCATTGACCCATTGTCCACTTGATTACTTGGGTCGGCCCAATTTCTCCTTGTCTGGCAGGTGTAGCCTGCCATGTCATCACCAACTTACCCTATGTTTGAATGCCACTTGGCAACTTATTTTGGGTGTCAACACACGTCGAAGTAAGTGGGTTCGGGATGCCATCAAGACGCCATGACGCGCAAATGAGTTTGATTGGAACATGAAGCGAGAACTCGATGTTTTAGGTGAGAACTCAACCAAGTATAATTGAAAAGAACTCGACCTTAGCCGACTTCAATTTTTACACAATTTGTTATGATGCGTTAAATACTCCTATTCACTTAAGGACGTGTTTAAGAGTTATTATTTGTATATTGGTCAATATTTTGCTCTCGATGTAAGTTTCCTTGTGTAGTTGATTATGGTCCTCCTATTTAATGAGTTCGGTGTTGGAAAATTAATGAAAATGCAATTGGCGAAGCAGTAGTTTGTTTTATTCTATTTTTCTACTTTGAATACAGTGGTTCAGCGTTTATATTCAATTTTCTGTTTGCGGTAGGTTTATGACCACCGGATTGAAGATCAAAGGCTCAAATATTCTCAGTTTTTTTCTTCTAAAGAGAAGATCAGGTTGGGAAGAAAAGGTTAGGGCACACACTTGACTTTTTAAAGCTATATTTAGTTATACGAGTGCTAGAGTTTTGTGATTTTTCCCACTTTCCATGTTCCTTACCATTTCTATTTTTTATTCGGGAAGAAAAGGTTTATTAGTTTTGGTGCCTAGTTGCTGTTTTTTCAGTTTCATTATATTCAATGTTTAATAGATTTGTTATAACTGCTAAGATAAATTAGGTATCATTTTGCATCCAGTTCTCACAATTTTCCAACTTTTGTTAGGGCATGCATTTGGCATTTATTTTAGGGTTTTATGATCTTTATGATTTGATATATTGAGTCTATATGGTAGGTTGGTAATGAAGAATCGATCATGTCATTTATAGTGGAATAGAACACGGTATTTCAAATTTGGTAGGTTCGTGTAAAAGAATTAATTGTGTCATTTTTGGCGGAATAGAAGGCGGTATTCCAAATTTGCTAATTTAAATTAGCAAATTGGTTGGTGAAGATGAATTAATTTTGTCATTTAAGTTGGCAGGTTGGTGAAGAAGAATTAATTGTGTCATTTATGGTGGAATTTAACTAAAATGTTACATCGGCAAATTAAATATCAACCAATGTGTAAAACAGGCAAAAAATGTAAAAACATTTCCTTTAAAAATATATATATAATAAGAACATTTAGGGCCCGTTTGGGAACTTGGTTTTGGTCTTGGTCTTGTGATTTTGGTTTTGGTTGTCTTGGGTGATTTTAGGTAAATCTAAAACCTATATATAATGTTTGGTAAGGAGTTGGTTTTGGTATAATTATATATATATATATATACTAATATGTATTAAAAATATATAAATATGAAAAATATATATATATATAATTGGAAAAAAAAAAAAATTCGGGAAAAAATTATTTTTCCGAAAAATATAAAAAAAAAAATTTCGGAAAATAATTAATTTTCGGGAAAAAAAATAATTAATTTTTCCGAAAAATAAATTTTTTCCCAAAAAATAATTTTTTTCGGAAAAAAATTATTATTTTCCAAAAAATTAATTATTTTCCGAAAATTATTTTTTTTCCTAAAATATGATTTTTTTCCAAAAAATTTTTTTTGAAAAATTATATTAAATTATGATTTTTTTGCAAAAACAAATTTTCCGAAAAATATTTTTTCCGAAAAATAATTTTACAGAAAAATATTTTTTCCGAAAAATTTCAAAAAAATTCATATTTTCGGCCATATATATATATTGAGAGAGAGAAAAAAAAAAGTCAAAATTGGTGGCCCAAAATCAGGTTTTAGTGGTTGGTTTTGAAAAGCCCAAAACCAACTCCAAAAACAACCAACCAACCAAACATGGTTTGGTCTTAAAATCCAAAACCAAAACCAAGCCCAAGACCATATTCCCAAACAGGCCCTTATGGGGCAATTGAACAGTGGAGGGGATTACAGCTTTGCTAATTTAAGTTATAGGCAAATTAAACGTGAACCAAATAAAATTGAAGAATAAAATAAATACATTTAGGGGAGTCGAAGAGGGGATTACAGCTTTGCTAATTTAAGTTTATAGGCAAACCTACTATATAATAAGTATAAGTGCATATATGGTCCATTTCATGGAGTATTGTATTTCATTAATATAATTACGATTATAAAATTTTTAAGAGGCTAATTAAATTCTGTCAAGCACAATGTCGGTCTAGATAATATTGAAATTTTGTGTAAGGATTTTAAAAAGGATAATTAAATTAAGTCAAAAACAAAAAGGTTAATCTTCTCTTGAATGTCTTGGATAACCTATGTTGAATCAAGATAACTTTTTTTCTTTTTTTAGCTTTTTTGTCGTTGAACTTGTTAATTTTTAATTTTTTTTTGTCTCATCCCATCCCAACGTCTAATGAAAAGTTCTATTACCAGTTTGTTATAACATGCCCAGCAAATCGATAAAGATTCACATATCACGAGGAAAAATAAAGAAGTCACACAAAAGATAAAAATATTTACGAGGTTCAACACAAATCGTGTCTACATTCTTGATTGAGATCTTACAACAAAAAAGAAAAGAAAAAGATCATGATATATTATTGGGAGATTATATATTTCACCCCTAAAACCCTTAATCTTTCTCTATGATTTTCCGATGTCTCAAATTCGATTCTACAAACTCCAAAACAATTTTACCTAGAATTTCGATTATGACTCCTTTGATCTCAATCACCAAGTCACTTTGAATTCTATATGTTCTTATATATATATATATAGTGGCAACATCAACATACTAAATAGGACCATGACTTATTAGAAAAAAGTTAGTCAAAAAATTATTTGAATCAACCAAGTTGTACCCCAACCCGGAGCACAAATTTTATCACAACATCACAATCCAGTTAAAAAAAGGTTTAAGAAACAACAAATATGATATTTTGGATTAAAGTTAAACGACATTCACCACAAGTAGAAAAAAATTAGGAAACTTAGAAGAGATTCAAGAAATGTCCTTTTCAAGTTGTTTAAATTTATGAACAACAATTTGACTTTTTATAAACAATAATCTAGAACTCTCTGTTTCAGATCGGAATGTGAAAGTGATTAAGTAAAAATACCGTAATGGATGCACAACTTTAATAATACAATTGTATCATCTAATTAAAGACAAAGGTTATTTATCATAGTGAATAGTAAAAAAAAAATATAATAATACGAATACAAAATCAATGAGAAATTAAATTCTTTTATTAAAAAAATTTAAAACAATGAATATATTACCAGACTAAAAAAACTGATAGACTGCATATTACATAAAGTAAAAACAGTAAATTTTAAAAAGAGATTTATAAAGTAATTTTTTTTTTTTAATAACCTTGGTGTCCGGGCAATCTTACTTGCACATCGACTAATCCATGGTACCCGTACAAGGCGATAACGAATTGTTTGCACCTAGTAGGATTTGAACCAACTTCTTGAGGTAAAGTAGAAACTTTTCCTCCAAAACTAGAGTACAAACTTCTCCTCCCTTCACACTCGTATCGTGATTGACGGCTCTTCTTGAGGTGTTTTATCCTATGTGATTAGGGGTTGACCAAAGAGTTTTCCTATGTTTTGGATGTACGTGTTTGAATGTTAAGGTGGCCATTCCACCGTGCATGAGTGATTTCGTGTTAGAAGCACGGTTGTGTATATATGTGCTACCATGGCTAGTATATAGGAGGTTGGTCTTGCTTGTACCTTCGTTGTGATTATAGTTATCTTCATTCTTCTTTTTTTTAGAAGTTATATTCAACTTCTTTCTCTTTTGTTGCTCAAAAGATCATCCACCGATCTCCAATCTCTTTTATCAAATCGGTTTATCTTCAACTAATGATTATTTTTTTGGATTTATATGCATCTTTAGCAGGGCCGACCCTGAAATTTTGAAAATGAATTAGGGCCCTAGGCGAGAGCAAATGTGAGGCTCCTTTAGATGCAAAGATTCATGCGTTAAAAAAATTATAAATGCAAAAAAAATTAGTAAAAAATACATTAAATTTATTAATATTGAAAAATAAAAAACAACTTTCATCTTAGTCTTGTCGTGAAAAATTGTTGTTGTTGCGGGAGTGCAACAATCGCTAGAGTCTTAAGTGTAATTGTGTGAAAAATTGTTGTCGTAATTGTGCGAATGCGATAGTTACAAGAACCCTAAGTGCAGTCACCAAACATTGTGGAATTGCGAGGAAAATCTTCGAGATCTAATCAGGATAATAATTTGATTTGAATTAGACTTTAGTTTCACTAAGTTGAAAAATTGAGATTGTTTTTTTTAGTTCATAGTAATTGAAATGTAAAATTTTGGGGCCTAAAATTATGAAATTGCGTTTGAATTTAGTACAAATGAGTTGTTAAATAAATTATTATTTTTTGGTTCTATAGTAAAATAGTTTTGATTTTTAACAAAATAAAGCCCTTGAATTGGGTCGAAAAACTAATTATATTAAAAAAATTGTAAAGGTATTGTAATAGTTTTTTAAAAAATATAAAATATATACTCAAAAAAAAAATTTGGGCCCCCCAGACCCAAAGGCCCTACGCGACCGCCTTGGTCGCCTAGCCTCAGGGTCAGACCTGATCTTTATGTATGATTGTATATATATGTGTGTATATTTATATGTATGGGTGTATATATAGAATCATATATATATATATATATATATCTCTGTTAGAAGAAATGATATTTTGATAATATGATAATGGAGAAAATATAATAAAGAGAATAAAGAGAATAATAAAGAAGAATAAAGAGATGAATTAATATTATTGAAGTGTATTAAAAGTATATGAATTACAATAGAGATGACTCCTATATATATGAGAGAATGTGTGGTGAACAAATAAATTTGGTGTAGGGGACAAGTCAATCTAATCTAGGTAAGACTAATATTAAACGAACTAGGATTACAATAGATAGATGAATGGGCATAAGCCCTAATATATTCTAGCACCCCCCTCAAACTCAAGTTGGGAATTAAGAGACCAGCTTGAGTTTTGAAACATATTCTTCAAAATCATCCTGACAGATTAACTTTAATGAAAATATCAGCACACTGATCCTGATTCTGATTATGAGTCTGAGATCAATCGAGAGAATAGATGATGATTGATTGATGACAAGATCATAGTTTCTCATGAGACGAGAGAATAAGATCAAAAGAACCCTAAACGGGTGAGATTTTCCAAAACGAATGAGATGAAAATACCCAAAATGGGTCAGATTCCCTAAACGGATGAGATGAAAATAAGATGCTGGCTATAAGAATCAACATAGCGAATACCCTAAAAGGGTAGAGAATGAGTTGGAGAGAGCCGAAAAGACGAGTAATGAAAAATTTGAAGTCAAATATATATATAAAAAAACAATACGGTTGCGTCCAGAGCGGTCCAATTAGATGAAATCAATTACTCATTTGTTAAAATCGGAGTTAAAATGAGCCCGGAATGCACAAAAGATTGAATAAGGGCAAAACTATAATTGTACAAGAACCTGATGACGTGGCACAATTTGGCAGTGAGATGTGTCTGAATCTGGAGAGGACACGTGGCTAGTTATGGAGATGACACGTGGCAAGTGTTGATAAGTCAAAATATTGCAAAAATCTCTCCAAAATATCGTATCACCAAAATATCACAAAAAATTGGCAAAATATCGCTTGAGGCCCATTCATGTTAAAGGTTGAAGGCGCGTGCGGCCCGTGAAATTGAGGATCCTGACGTGTCGACCTTCTGGCGGCACATGGTGGTGCGTGCAGTGGAGTTCGGACCTGTTTTCAGCAACCATGACTTTCTCTGGACATGGGTCGGCTACTTGTGCTGTTTGATTATGATTCCGAGGATTTTTTGAACGTCGACACCATTGATGGAAGGTTCGAAGGTTGAAGCACTAAACTATGTCCACCTGTCGATGTTGAAGGTGATGATGGCCAGTGATCTGTAGAAGATTGCGGCATTGAGGTGATCGAAAAGTGGTCTTGAGGGTTCTGATCTTGAGGGTAGGGTTTTGTTACATGAGATGAGAACAGGGTTATAGAAGAATATGAAGCTTGACAAGGTTGGATTGAAATTAAAGTTGAAGAAGAGTTAACCAAATTAGGGTTTGGTAGAGAGAGAAAAATAAGAGTAAAAATAGAAAAGAGAAAGAGAGAGATTAAGAGTCTAGGATTTCAATTGAAGATCGATGCTGGGGATGGAAGCTGGAGTTCCATCCCTGGCAGAGATGACAATATGCGGAAGGATTACCAAGAACGGATTGACTCTGATACCATGTTAGAAGAAAGGATGCTTTGATAATATGATAATGAAGATAATATAATAAAGAGAATAATAAAGAAGAATAAAGAGATGAATGAATATTATTGAAGTATATTAAAAGTATATGAATTACAATAGAGATGACTCCTATATTACAATAGAGCTGAGCCCGAACATCTCCAAACTCGACTTGGCTTATTTACAACCCTACTTTCTTGTGAGAATTTATAAATATTTATACGTTTTAAGAACATTAAACAAAATAGAAAATATTTATAAATGTTTTAAATGGCTGACCATATTTTTTTTAATGTATATCTATAATATTTTTAAGAGATTAAAAAAAAATTATGAAAGTTCTAGATGATTAGCGATATTGCTGGATCTACTCTATAAATTTACAATCTTACCCGTTATTAGTAAGAATTAAACAATACTAATTTCAGACAAATATAATAATCTGTATTGAATTTAATTGTATTGAATTTAAAAGCACAATTAATATTCATTGGCATTTCTTGCAATGTTTCCTTGATTCATTGTTTTTAATTAGATCAAAACAAAACAAAAACACTAATATATTATATAAGACAGAATTTAATAGGAGAAAAAATGAATAGGTTAAATCTTTTCTTTGAAAACCAACAGTTATATTTGGCATCAAACGAAAAAAACCAGTAACAATTGTATTTGGGCCTAACGAAATAAAAAAAAAAAAGCCATACCTAATAGCTCTCTATATAAGTTATGATATTCATACCTTAAATTTTGATACCTATCACATGACTGTACAATTGTGAGAAAATACAATTATATTTGAGCCTAACGAAATAAAAATACATAAGTATAAAACCCTAAAAAACTCTATATAAGTATTCATACCTAAATTTTTGTAGCTATCACCTGCGCAATCACTAATTATGAAATGACTATCACAATGAGATATGAAGGAGATGAGGAAGACCAACATAAAAGAATTGGGGTGTCTCTTATCATTATCTAATTAGCAATTTATCCAAAAAAAAAATTCAGGTTATGATTCTAAGTTTATCTTTTCTCTTATTTTGTTTTTGTTTGAATTTAGTATTATTGAAAATTAGATTAATGATACTGTTCTTATTTTATTCAGGATCGTGCTTAGCTCTGTCCATCAAGATTGTGTCAGAGCAAATATTTATTTGGTAAGTAAGATTATAAATCCATTTAACCACATGAGCAGATTAAAATCTCAATTTGTGGTATGAAATGTAATTAACTGTATCCAAAATATTGCGATTTTTTAATAAAATAAAGAGGGATTTAAAAAATAATAATAATAATAAAGTGAAACGTTTTACAAAAACCCCTTTGGTAATTATTTTTTGTTTTATCAAATTTCCCCACTAATTTCTTTTTGCCCCTTTCATCCACTATTGATATCGCCCAAAACACTCCGATAACTGTACGGTCTTGCATTAGTTTTTAAACATGTGTGTCTCACATATTATGTTCTTTTTTATTTATTATCCAAAATGTCCCTCAGAACATTATTCTTATTGTTTATTATATATTTTTGTTGCTTCAGTACACTGTACTACGGCCTTTATATCATACAGCCTTTTCTTTTATTAAGAAAATTGCCTCTATGGGGCTGCTCTAAAGAAAGATAAATAAATTAATAAAATATGAAGGACATAGGGTCATAACTTGCACTTTAGTTTAGCTAAAATTAGATAATTATCTTTAATTTAGCACAAATTATTAATTAATTTGTGATATGAGTGCAATCTTGGGTTGGTTGTATTCTTTTTTTTTTTCCTCTCTGTAAATATGTGTATGAATATATGTGTTATTGAATATTTCTAGAAAGTGTCGGATGTTTCCCAGACAGAACTGTCCAGGAAAAGGGTGACAAGCTGAAATGAAGAGATACACGACAATGACAGTACTCTGATCAATACATCACCACTTCGAATCTGCAATGTATCAAGTAGCTTGGATAAGAGTTTTGAGACAATACAACAAGGCAGGATCTGTTTTGCCACCTGGCCTTCTTTGTCCTTGCCGATTCTTAATGACGTGTGGATGTATTTATCGATGGATTTTATTGAAGGATTGCCTCATTCGAATCACAAGACTATAATTTTGGTGGTTGTGGATCGTCTCTCCAATTATGCTCACTTTAGTGCTCTATCTCATCCTTATACTGCCACTAGTATTGTTGATGTGTTTATCAAATACATTGTTCGGTTGCATGGCATGCCTCGCACCATTGTCAGCAATAAAGTGTTATATTCGATGTTTTGCTTGTCAACAACCTCACAATTGGTCTCAAACTACAACAGATTATGTCATTGAAGTATACAACCCTTGTTTAACTCCAATAACCCAATGACCTCTTGTTGACTGGTAAAGAGCAAAATTACTACACTAGTCATCCATTAAGCCTTGTTAATCCAAATATCTAGCCCAGTCTACAATTTGAGACACTTCTGCAAAACTGTCCAAATGGCATGCCATATACTTTTCATTTTACACTCACCATATACTCATTATTCTATGTTAATTAATTAATTATTGTGTTATATCTATATATCTATATATATAGATATATATAGATATATGATATATGTGTTATCAAAATTTTAATTGTGAAGAACAAACTTGTGAGCAGTAAACAGATTTCTTTATTGAATTGAATGGTTTCTGAGTGTGGTTGAGGAAATAAATTTGTATTCATTCATTTATATATTTACTTTATTTTTTTATCATGAATTATTTTTCATGCAATTCATATTGCTCTCAATGTAAGTTTACTTTTGTAGTTGATAATGGTCCTCCAATTTAATGAGTTCGGTTTTGGGAAATTGATGAAAGTGCATCTGGCGATTTATTAAGCATTTATATATTTATTTATTTTTACTTTTGGATATAGTGGTTCAGTGTTTGTATTCAATTTCAAGCCACGGTATGTTCATGACCACCGGATTGAGGATCAAAGGCTGAAATATCCTATGTTTTTGCTCCTAAAGAGAAGATCAGGTTCATATTGGGAATTGTCCAACTTTTGTTAGGGCGTGCATTTGGCTTTTTAAAGTTTTCTTGAGTTATATCGGGCACTAGACCCATCTAATATGGTAATTACCGTCAACGTATCTAATGGATGCACCTAATGGATGCACCGGGGTGGGATCGCTCCCTTTTGTGAGAAGTATACTAGCTGCGGCCTTGATTCTAGTCCATAATTGAACACATAATATTTTTCAAAATGTTACAATATGAAGACATGCCAATATTTGTAGTAGAATGTGTGGGTGTTGAGCACATGTTAGCCGCATGGAAAATCCGAATAAGGAACACTTGCCACAATAGTTATAGGCCAAAACCTCAAACAATTTCTCTATCGAAACTCTTTTTTCCCTCAAGACTCACAAACCGAAATCAATCCACAAGTCACAAATATCATGAGACACCGTCTTACGTCCCACAAAATCTTAAAGAATAATTTATCGAGTCCCAAAATCTTGGGAAACTCTCTTGTGCACCTCAAAACATCAACGATTAATTCAAGTAAAATTTGAGTCATAATTATGCAGTCCACCTCTACCATCATTTTCTTCTTCTTCTTTAGTATATATGGTAGGTTGGTAGGCTATATTAACAGTATCTTTTTTGTGGTATAATAATTCGGTAAAATTTAAGATTTTTAAATTAATCAAAACATTACAGAGCTCCAATTGAATGCCACAATCAATAGTCTTTCATTAATGCTTTATTTTTATTATTTAAGCTAACTTAGAAAATATATAAAGAGAGGAAATGCAAAAAACCTCTATAAAATAAACAAGAACAACACTACCATAATATTTTAGGAAAAAGGAGTATTAAAACTCGGGAAGGTGTCACTGTACTTTATTCTCTAAAAAAAATATATATATTTATTGCAACATAATAGCTATATTTTATATTCTGACATATTCCAATATTTTTATTTTTCTGTATGTCACAACAAGTATACTTGATACTCACGGCAGAAGAAAAACACACCACACACCAAGATGGAAAATATTTACATAGATCAACACAAATCGTACATACATTGTCAATGGAGGTTCGTCGAAAGTTCCACTATGAACAAATAGGATATGTATGTACATTTGTTTGTAATGGCATGTTCTAGTCAAAAATCATGTTGAGTGTTGTGAGCTTGAGTTGGGTTAATCAGGTTGATGTGATCAAATAAGGACATCAAAGGGACATCGAGAAGCTTCTTCAATTACAAATCAAGTATAAAGTAGCCAAGAATACAAGAGAATTGAAAGGGGTATTGGTAGGAAACGATACAATGCGACGAAATGCAAAGAAACAAATTTTTGTACTAGGTGAGAACTCGTCCATAGGTCGAGAACTTGACCTCCCAAAAGTGGGGCCATGATGCTCAACATAGCATCGAAGTTAGTGGGTTTGGGACTCCATCAAGACGCCATAAGGTGCAAAGGAGTTTGATTAGAATATGAGGCGAGAACTCAGCGTTTTAGGCGACAACTCGACCAAGTACAATTGACGAGAACTCGACTTAAATGGCGAGAAATCGTCCTTTGCCCACTTCAGTTTTTACACACGGTTTGTTATGATGCGTAAAGACTCATATTCACTTAAGGATGTGTTTAAGAGTTATTATTGGTATATTAGTCAATATTTTGGAAACTTAATGGTAAAAAGTCCAATCATTGAAGGAAAAGGATTCCAAATCTTAATTGGGGACTCTTCTCTATATATATGAGTTAAAGTAAAGAAAAGAGGTGCGGTGTATGGATTTTGTGAAAGCTCTACGATTATATCATAAATCAAATCTATTTGCAGATGGTGAGAAAAAGAGATTGTTTGATCATCCTATATCAAATTTTCTTTAGTTTTTGAAGGTTATTCAATTGTGCTTCAACGTTTGAGATTTATACGCATAATTCAATGATATAGTTGCTAAAAAATTTATCACACCATCCTGTGCAGCATGTTTGCATCGATCCGTTGAGAAGCGGAGCCATCGGAGTAATGAGATCGGAGCGAGAAGCTTCGTGGAACTTTGGTCTGTTGAGAAGCGAAGCTATCAGAGTATGGAAATCAGAGTGAGAGCTTCATGAAGCGCGAGTGGATCCAGACTTTCGGACGTCGAGTGGAGAACAACAATTAGAGCTATTGTAAGCCATGTTGTAAGAACACTTTTGTGTATTGTTTATTTATGGAATGTTCTAGACAATAACCATATTGAGTGTTAGATAGGTTGGTTTGGTTTAAATGACATCAATAAGCTTTGTCAAAGGTAGAATCAAGTATTGAAGTAATGAATAATACAAGTGAAGCACGAAAGTGAGCATGTTGAGGAAAAATGTCTCCCGGAGGGCGAAAACGATATTTTTCGAACCGTCACTTCTAGCAAAAAGTATCGTGGGTTAAAGAGGGTCATTTTGGCACAGTTGCGAAGAAAAGTGGTTTTAACAAAAGTGCCTACACTTTCAGTTTCAAAAAGTGACTGGAAAATACATTTTTACGCTTTAAAGTACGCTTGGACCTATGCTTGAAGCGTAGCTGCGGAAGATTTTGGGTAAATTTTGCTACGATGTCTGATTTGTCCATGGGTTGGTTGTATGATATGTCGACGACTTATATACATCAAAGTGCCTGCTATATACATTATATTCACTAGAATATAGGTTTGGATGTAGAATTATGAGAAATGGAAAACTTAGGGTTTGGATCATCATTGTCTATAAATACCCAAGTCTTCAACAAGAGGAGGCACGTCTTTAAGATTTCTCTGCAAGTTTTCTACAGCTTCATCTTTTTTTACAGAGATATACATATTATTGAGTGATTAGAGATACACAAGTTCTCTCTTGTTATTGGACGTCTTCAATCGTGCTTCTACATCAACGATTTCTATGCACGATTGAATGGTGTAGTTGCTGAAAAATTCACACACCGTCTATAGCAACGTGGTTGCATTGATCCGTTGAAGAACGGAGCTGTATGAGTGCGGAGATCGAAGTAGAAGGCTTCGTGGTGATTTTGATTTGTTGAGAAGCAGAGCCGTTAGAGTACAGAGATCGGAGTGAAAGCTTCGTGGAGCGTGAGTGAATTTAGACTTTCAGATGTCGAGTGAAGAACAACAAATTACAGCGGTTGTAATTTATGTTTTCATAGAGTCTGTACAAATTCTGTGATTCATAGTGCATCGATACCCGAGTGTATCCGTGGTTTTTACTTGGAGTCTTTCCAAGGTTTTTCACGTAAAAAATCTCTGTGTCTTCTCATGATTTATTTTCTGCACTTATATTCATATTTGCTTAATTGATCTGTTTTGAGAACTGATTCAGGAATTAGGGTTTGTGACTAATTAAAATTGAATTTCCACTAAATAATTTTAATTGTTCATAAAATCGACAAAAAACCTATTCACCCCTAGGCTATTTTCACTATTGTCTAGGTAATTTCAATTGGTATCAAAGCTTGGTTGCCCCGATTTAGGTTAACTACCTAGGGTTAGATCATGAACTTAGACGATGGAGAAGCCTCGTGAAAGAGATTCCATATCTGGATCCCCTTTGTTTGTCGGCTCAAATTACACATATTGGAAAGCGAGAATGAGAGCATTTTTAAAATCCTTAGATGAAAGAGCATTAAATGCTATAGAAGTAGGATACTCACCTCCCACTATGAAAGACGATGCGACTAATGAAGTGAAAGCAAAATCGTCAAGTGAGTGGACTGCTGCTGAGACGAATAACACGAATTGGAACTCAAAAGTGTTGAATGCATTATACAATGTTGTTACTCCGAGTGAGTTCAAGAGGATTGCTACGTGCGTAATTGCCAAGGAAGCTTGGGACATTCTCCAAGTCACTCATGAAGGAACGTCAAAGGTGAAACAATCAAAACTTCAAATTTTGAATTCTCAATTTGAACAGCTGAAGATGGAGGAGGATGAGGTCTTCCCCGACTTTGAGACTAGATTAAATAATATTGTGACATGCTGTTACGATCTAGGTGAGTCTATTCCTGATACTACTATAGTAAACAAATTCCTTAGGTCTCTTCCTGAACGTTTTCGATCTAAGGTCACTGTTATCTCAAAGGTCATGAGTCTTAAAGAAATTAAGGTTGAAGAATTGGTTGGAAATTTAAAATCTTATGAGATGGAGATGTTAAAAAATCCCCCTAAGAAGGATAGCGGCACAAAAGAGAAGAGCATAATGTTAAAAACCACTAGGGAGGATCATGTTGAACCTGATGAAGAAAGTGAGTTGAGTTTGAGTGATATTGCCATGTTTGCTAAGAGGTTGAACAAATTTGTTAAGGCTAAACAGAATGGCCAATGACAAAAATTTAAGGATAAGTTTGGTGAGTCTAGAAGTAGAAATAAGACTCAAATTAGGAAGGACAAGTATGATCATAGAAAGAAGAAACCTAAATATTTTGAATGTCAAGGATATGGTCTTATAGCTACTGAGTGTGCAAACACTCTGAAGAAATCCAAAGGATTAGCTGTCAGTTGGGATGATGACTCTAACAATGGATTAGCTAGTGACGCGACAGAATCAGAAATAGGTGATGATTCTGAGAAATTCACTGTGTTTGTTGCACAGAGCAAGGAGGTTAAAGAAGTTGCTTCAAGTTTGGCGATGTCTGAAGAAGAAGGTTCTGAGAGTGATAAGATTGTGATGAAACGCTTCAAGAGACTTGTGACAAATTACTTGATAAGACTGCATAACTTCATAAAAATCACATGAAACTATTGACTAAGAGTCTCAACATGGATAAAGAATTACATTATTTAAAAGATGAATTAGCTAATAGTTCTCAAGCTCAAAATCTTCTACAGTCTCAAAAGGCCAAGTTGGTTAAGGAGTTGAAGAAATCTGAACTAGAAAGAACTCATGTTTTGAAATTAGTAGATGATCTCAATAAGGAAGTGGTTGAGAAATCTACTAAGATCGATAGTTTGGAAAAAGAGCTGAAAGATGCTAATGTGACTATTCAGAAGTGGTCTAGTGGAACTCTTAAGCTTAATCATATGTTGAGTGTTGGAAAACCTGCAGGAAATACAAAGGGTTTCGGTTTTGTTCGAGTAACGTCAAATTCAAATATTGTTGCAAAAACCACCTTTGTAAAAGCCTCCCATGTAGCGACTAGTTCTACACAAGGAAATTCAAATTGGAATCCTAATACTCAAGTTTATGTCAAAAGACTTGTTGAAAGCAAGCATTTTCTTACCTCTAGATATTCTAGGAGGTTAACTAATAGAGTTCAGAGGTTCATTCCTGTATGTCCCCATTGTGGTGTCAGAGGTCACATTCGACCAAGGTGTTTAAAGCTGCGAGAGAAGGTATTGCAGTCAGTAAAGGAACAAAGAGTTAAACATGGAGATCATGTTCAAGATCAAATTCGAATGCTGAATGAAGAAATGAAGAATTTGTCAAGATTGGCGAATGGAACTCCAAAGATAAAGAAAACATGAATTATAAAAGGTGAGTTACACTATTTTGTAGTTCATACTGCTCTTAGAGCACGCAAGTCTACTTCTTGGTATCTCGGTAATGGATGTTCAAGGCATATGACTGGAGATAATTCATTGTTTGGATTTCTTGAGGAATGTCATGCTGGGATAGTCACTTTTGGTGATGGAGAGAAGTCGAAGGTTCTAGGCAAATGTACCATTGTGTTTTTTGGTTTACCTAAAGTAGAAGATGTGCTTTATGTATAGGGTCTTAAAGCAAATTTGTTGAGCATAAGTCAGATATGTGATAACAAACATAATGTCACTTTTTCTCCTGGTAAGTGTTCGATCATTGACACTTCTGGGAATTGCGTGATGGAAGGTATGCGTTCAACTGAGAATTACTATTGCATTGTTCCTAGTTCTGAATTGTCGGGCAATAGAGTTAAGCTTGATGAAGTTGAAAATTGGCATAAGTGGATGCGACATGTTAATTTTCGAGAATTAACAAAAATTACTATGAGTGAAATTGTTAAGGGTGTCCTTAAGCTTGGTTATGCAAAAGGGATTGTGTGCGGATCATGTCAGAAGGGTAAACAGGTCAGATGTCAATACAAAAAGATAAATATTATTAGTACTTCTAGACCGTTAGAGCTGTTGCATATTGATTTAATAGGTCCCACTAAGACAATGAGTAAAAGAAGAAAGAAGTATATTTTTGTCATGGTGGATGATTATTCAAGATTTGCATGGGTTGTATTTATGAGTGAAAAGTTTGAAACTCCTGAAAGTTTTAAGATGATTTGTTTAAGAATTCGTACTGAGAAGAATTGTTTCATTTATAGAGTGAGGAGTAATCATGGAAAGGAGTTTGAAAATTCAAAAATTGAAGTGTTTTGTGATGAGAGAAGAATTGAGCATGAATTTTCAACATCGAAAACTCCTCATCAAAATGGAGTAGTTGAGAGAAAGAATAAGGTTATTCAAGAAATAGCTAATCTTATGCTATAGGGTAGGAATTTTCCTAGGACTATTTGGGCCGAGGCGGTGAACACAACGTGTTACACCTCAAATAGAATGTCTTAGGTCTGGCACTTTAAAAACTCCATATGAATTGGGGAACGACAAGAAACCCAATGTGAAATATTTCAAGGTTTTTGGAGCAAAATGATATATTCTTAGAGATCGAGAATCCATTGGAAAATTTAAGTATAAGAGTGATGAAGGAATATTCCTTGGGTATTCATTGACAAGTCGGGCATATAGAGTTTTTAACCTTAGAACTCAAACGATGATGGAATCTGCCAATGTAGTGGTTGATGACTTATGTGTTGATAAGAATGATTGATGAATTGAACTTCTTTCTAAGGCTTCAAGTTAGACAATTAAATTATGGGATTTTTGTTTCTCAAAATAGTTATGCCTTAGAATTAGTAAAGAAGTTTGTTTTGGAAAAGGCTAATGATGCTCACACTCCTATGAGTACCACCGTCAAGCTTAACATAGATATTAAAAGCAAAGATGTTGACCCTACACTTTATAGGAGTATGATTGGGAGTTTATTGTTTTTGACTGTTAGTCGACCTGACTTAGCTTAGTGTTGGTTTGTGTGCACGTTACCAGGCAAGTCCTAAGGAGTCTCATATTACTGTTGTGAAAAGGATTATCAAGTATGTTAAAGGGAGAGTGAATTATGTACTGTGGTATCCATTAGGTACTAATACTGATATCGCATCTTTTTCTAATGTTGATTGGGCCGGTAATGTTAAGGATAGAAAAAGTACTAGTGAATGGTGTTTTTATGTTAGAAATTGCTTAATTGCTTGGCATAGCAAGAAGCAAAATTATGTTTCTCTTTCCACTGTTGAGGCTGAGTATATAGCAGTTGGTAGTTGTTGTACTCAGGTTTTGTGGATGCGTCAGATGTTGCAGGATTATGGTTTTTCTCAAGGTACAATGACTGTGTTCTATGATAACACGAGTGCAATAAATATTTCTAAAAATCATGTTCAACACTCTAGGACAAAGCATATAGATATTCGTCATCATTTCATTCGTGATCTTGTTGGAGATGGTATAATGTCTTTAGAGTTTATATCGATAGATTCTCAGTTGACAAATATCTTTACAAAACCATTAGATTTTTAAAAGCATGTTAGTCTTACGAATTCTATTGGTATGCTTTCTTTAAAATAAATATCTTCTTATCTATCATTCTATGAACACATTGCATATTTTTTTCCTAGAATTGATAGGTAATCATGCATTTGTATTATTTTTATTCATGTATGCATTTTTTTTAAATAAATGACAATAAAATTTTTGGGACTGTTGAGCTTGGCTAGAGTACAAAAGTTGTCATATTTTACTCTATTTTCACATTTACTTGTCTCATTATGTATATGTGAAGTAGAGGTATCAGTCTGACCTAAGATTTTTGGATGATCACTTGACATGATTATTTTATGTTACAAAACTTTAATCTTAGGTGCTAGTTGCTTCGGTGATGTTTATAGTGCATGCTGAATCTATTAATTTTTTTATTTAACCCAAAGTTGTATGAAGGTTCATGAGCTATGCTAGATTGGTCTATGCATGAAACATTTTTTGCATGTGTATGAATGTTGTGGTGATTTTGAAAAAAAGGAAAGAATGAGATGTTTAAAGTATAAAAATGCAAAAAGTAGTTTTTCAATCTGAGTAACCGGGCCTTTTGCCTTAGTAAGTATTGAGTGTATGCGTAAAAAGGGGAGAAGACTAATGAGCATAAATCCCATGGAAGAAGCTCAAGCACAGTTGGTCGGGACTAAAAATCCCGCTGGAAAGTCCAGAGCTTAGAAAGACAAAAATGGATATGGTGAAAAAGTTGAAAAGATGAAAAAAAGGAAAAGAGAAAGTGTCTTTTATTTTTGCCTTATAATTTGGATCTTGGATTGGATTATTATCACGGTTGGTGGGGAGATTATTAGCTTTAGTATGTATTGTTTTCATCTTTCCTTAGTGCTTGCACATGAGAATCTTCATATATATATTTATTTGCAAAACATGACTTGTGCCTTCTTGAGTTTACAAGGTATGTGTGCTGATTTTCTTCTATACCGTATGTATAATGGTCGAGTTAAATATGATGTGTTAATGATTGGTTTTGTGTCTCTACAGCCTTGCTCACAGATTTCTAAAATCAAATATATATATATATATATTTTATTCATGACATTTTGCATTCATGTATTTAGTAGCAGGGTCATGCATAGTAGAGATTTCTGTTACCCTGAGAATTTTCTTGACATTTCAGTGACAAAAAGGGGGAGAAGTATTAAGTGAGGGGGAGAGATTATTTGGTTAAGATTGGTTGATTAAGAGGGAGAAGTATTTAGCAAGGGGGAATTTATTCTTAGGGGGGGAATGATGATCATTTTGTGTGTATTGTTGGTATGATTTTCTCATGATCATTATGTTGGTTTATATTTATTTTCCACACGTGTGTTTAATGGTTTGTTTAGTGTTGTGGTTACAGGTTTGGTATTTCATCATGAAAGCAAGGTGACAGTTTATATCTATTTTTGTTGGTGTGTGTTCATAGGTATAGATGTTATGTTGTTATTTGTGAGACTATATTGTAAAACTTGATTTTGTGTCAGAAAATGCCAAGGGGAGATTGTAAGAGCACTTTTGTGTATAGTTTATTTATGGCATGTTCTAGACAATAACCATGTTGAGTGTTAGATAGGTTGGTTTGGTTAAATGACATCGATAAGCTTCATCGATGGCAAAATAAAGGATTGAAGTAATGAAGAATACAAGTGAAGCACGAAAGTGAGTATATTGAAGAAAAATGTCTCCGGATGGCGAAAATGACATTTTCTAAAGCCGTCACTTCTAGCAAAACATATCGTGGGTTCAAGAGGGTCATTTTGGCGCAGATGCGAATAAAAATGGTATTAACAAAAATGCTACGCTTTCAGTTTCAAAAAGTGGCTGGAAAACACATTTTTACACTTGGAGGTACGCTTGGACCTATGCTTGAAGCATAACTGCAGCAAAATTTTGGGTAAATTTTGCTACGATGTCTAATTAATCCATGGGTTGGTTTTATGATATGTCCACGACTTATATACATCAAAGTGCGTGCTATATAGATTATATTCACTAGAATATAGGGTTTGGATGTGAAATTACGAGAAAGGGCAAACTTTGGGTTTGGATTATCATTGTCTATAAATACCCAAGTCTTCAACAAGAGGAGACACGTCTTTAAGAATTAGGGTTTGTGACTAATTAAAATTGAATTTTCGCTAAATAATTTTAATTGTTTATAAAATCGACAAAAGCCTATTCACCCCCCCTAGGATGTTTTCACTACCGTCTAGGTAATTTCACATGTCTTTATAGAGTCTGTAGAAATTCTTTGATTCTAGTGCAGCGGTATGATTATTCGGTCTAACAATCTAAAAGTATTGAATTATAGTTGAAAAAGGTTTTGAATTGTTTTGAGATCTAATACTAATGACCAACTAAAAATAGTATGTAAATTGTGTTTGTGATTCAAGGTACAGAAAAATTAGGGTTTTCATGCTCCACCACTAACCGTATAATATAGCTATTTACTTTCTCAATTGCAAGATGACGATCCATCACCGTGAATCAAACCGTACCGCAAATAGTTGAATACGTCCCAAAAAGGATACCATCCACCGAATTCGCTACACCTAAACTAAGGATAGAGTGTGAGTAGTACATGTCATCTACTTTACTATAATCTACTCTTACATCATTAAATTAAACTAAAACATGTCTATATCACCTCAGATAGGTGCCAAATATTATACATTTTAGGCCCTATATTGCTATTGTTATGTCTTTACATTCCATTATTTGGTATTTTTATATCGTTTGTGTGTTTAAGCATGTTTTAGGAGCTTAATGAAGATAACGACCTAACTTTGATGAATTAACTAAAGAAGTGATTGTGTATATTCAAAGAGAGAGCAAAAGAGGTGTTTTTAAGAGAAAAGTGTCTCCTAGAGGGTAGAAATATCATTTTTTCGAGCCGCAACTTCAAGAATCATAACAAGGGAGTCAAGGGGGTTCAAATGACACTATTCCCAATAAAATTTGGTTTCAAGGGTTTTTCTACATATGACCTACGCATTCAGTAGCTAAAAGTGGCTAGAAAGTGCTGTTTTGACACATCACCTACTTATAAGTGTCAAATATTAAACATTTTGACCCCTTAACTCAATATAGTTACGTCATTTGATTCCATTATTTGGTGTTTTTATGTCATTTGTGTGTTTAAGTATGTTTCAGGAGCTTAATGAAGAAATAGAGCTAACTTTGGTGAATTAACCAAGTATGTGTTCGTTTCTATGCAAGAGGAGAGTGAAATAGATGTTTTCAAGACAAAAATTGCTCCCGGAGGGCAAAAATGGAATTTTCTGAAACCGTCATCTAAAGCAAAAATTCTCGTGGAATCAAGATGGTCATTTTGGCACAATTGCGAAGAAAAGTGATTTTCATAAAGAATCTACGCTCAAGCCTACGCCTCAGAAGCAAAAAGTGGCTAGAAAGTAAGTTTCTACGCTCAAGCCTATGCTCAGAGGGTACGCTCAAGACCTACGCCTTAGGCATAGGGGAGCTACGCTTATGGCATAGGTATGACAGGAATTTTAATTTCTGCTGCAAATGTCCAATCTGCCCCTGTTTTGATTCTACAATATGTATATGACTCTCATACCTTGAAGTACATGCAAAACACCTATTATTCATCAGAGAGAAGGGTTTGGACTGATTGATGGTGAAATTACCAAAATGGGCGACCATTAGGGTTTCCCTAGGCCTTGTCTATAGATACCAAGCTTTGTATCAGTTTGAGGAGAGCTATTTCATGCGTAAAACTTCCAGAGCAGCCTCGGGATTATATATTATTTTGAAGAAAAGATGCCATAGAAGACCGAGAGATCCAGAGGAAACAACCATGGTGGCTGATTCTACATCAACAGTTTAGTCTCTTCCAACCATGAGTGGCAAAACCGGTATCTAGGGTTTTCTAGCAAAACCCTAGCTAAGTAATGTAGATTTTATCTTTATTTTCAATTGTAACGAGGGGAAACTGTGACCGTACTACGATGATTTTAGTAGATAATAGACCGTTTTTATTCTTGACACAAAATTCTATATTTGTTCTATATGCTTATCTTAGATGGAATGAATATATTATTTTACACAATTATGATTATTTACTATGGGCTTGAACTCGGATGATTAATTCATAATTTTCTACACAATGGTGGTAATAAAACTTGAAACCCTAGGTTGACAGAGGCCATGCTTTGGCGAGTAGATATAGACATGTTTTAGTTTATTTTCATGCATTTAGAGTAAATTAGAGTAATTTAATTGACATGTACTAATCAGTACAGTCATGAGATGGTTTGTCGCAATCCAGTTGATGATATTCCTTTTTGGGGTCGTATTTAGCTATTTGCAGTACGACCTGATTCACAATTTATGGATCGCCCTCTTGCAATTGTTCCATTGATAAAACTATCGTACGCGGTTAGTGGTGGAGCGATAAAAATCCTAGTTTCTCTCTCTTGAATCACAAACCAATTTACTTATTTTTTTAGAATAATTTGGTCTTCGACCACTCAAAACAAACAACTTTTGAGAAATATAACTCAATTCTTTTTGAACTGTTAAAGTGAACAATCTTAGTCTCTGTGGGATCGATATCCCTTACTCAAGCTGTTAGTATTTTACAAAGGATACGTGCGCTTGCGTAAAGTAAAACCTAGAGTCGTTAATGTGTTTATTTTAACCACATATTTTGTACACACCTGACGTACATCAAGTTTTTGGCACCGCTGCCGGGGACTAAGCATTTTTCAATAGCTTTAGTAGTTTATGTACATTACGTTATTGTAGTTGTAGCTAAAGTTAGGTTTTTGTGTGATTACTTTGAAAAGCATAAAAGGAGAAAGCGGAGCTTCTGAAGTTGCGTCTTGATTTTTTTGCATTTAATTCTAACTTTATTTTATGTTCATAGTTAAAGTAATTTAGAAGTAGTTAATTTAGTTAGTATTTATTTCATAAAAATTCAAAAATAAAAAAAAATAGTCATTAGTATAGCATATGACCGATAGATCGACCTATTCTAATTCTAGCACTGCGTTAGTCAAGTACAATCATGAGATCAAAAAGACTCTTCATCGTTTACATCGAGCTATTGAAGAGCGTCATCGTCAGTTAGAGGAAGGCACCAGCCAAATCATTGAAAAAGAAGCGATGGGTGACCAAAGAGCCAACCTACCAAGGGCACCGGAGACGTCCCTTAAAGGATATTACGCATCGGAGGTGTACGAGTCGTATGCAGATTTTCCAGAAGAAGAAGGCTCGAAGCACATTGAAATCAAGACAAACGTTATTAATATGCTTCCTAAATTTTCTGGACTTAGAATTGAGGACCTATACCAACACATAAATGATTTCTTAGAGGTAGCCTCTACTATTAGGTATGATAATTTATCCAAGAATGACCTGCGAGTGCGATTATTTCCTTGGTCGTTGAAGGAAAGAGCCAAGAGATGGTATATCAAATTGGCTAAAGCAATTAAAATTAATTGGGAAACCCTTAAAAAAGAATTCATATAAAAACATTATCCCATAGGAAAGACCTCAGAAGCATAAGATACAATTAAAAGTTTCAAAGAATTGCTTGGTGAACAGTTTCATGATGCTTGGGAGAGATATAATGAAATCTTGTATAAGTGTCCCCACCATAGGTTATCTAAATAGGATATAGCTAATAATTTTTACATGGGACTTGGAGATGTACATAAGAATTTGATAGATGCGTCAACACAAGGTCAATTTACCTTGAAGCTAGCAAAAGAACCTTTAGAGTTGTTTGACAATATTAGTGAGAATACGATTCAATATGAATCTGAGTTGAGGTTTAGAGGTGGACAAGATAGAAGATCTGAGAAAGCTTATGTCGTGAATCATGATGATGTGAGAGATTCAATGGCATTGATAGGAGATAAACTAGAAAGAATTGACAAGTTTCTTCAGCAAAGTCATTCTCCTCCTAGAGAAATATTAGAAGTAGAAGCTGAGTATTCTCAAAATGAGTGTCAGGACATAATGGCTGCCAATGCTAATACATCATGGAACTATTCAAATAATGCTCCTTTCACTAATTCATACACCTCAAATGCCAGAAATCATCCAATTCTGTTCTATAAATCTATAAATGTGGAGAACCCACCACCAAGGTTCTAATAAGGACAATCATCTAACAAACAACCAAGGTTCACTGAGAGACAACAGTCATATAATCCACAACCAAGGTTCCAATAGAGTCAACAATCATTTGACTCCCAATCAACAATCATGGCTCAAAATCCTTAGTCAAATTATCAACCTAGATAGCCATCCAATAATTCTCAGGCTTTCCAGCTATTCAACAATTATCAAGCTCTCCAGTCGTTCAATAATAATCAGCCAGTCCAACCATATAACCACCAGACCCAGCCTCAAAAAAGGCAAACTCCTCCACCCGATTTCCATAATGATAGGCTAGACCAGACCTTAATAGGCATTAAGAACACGATAGGTGTTCATACTAAAGCATTGGCACAACTGCATATCCAGATGGGCTAACTAGCTAATAAGATGAATATAAGAGAACCAGGAAAATTGCCTAGTCAGCTAATAGCCAACCCAAAGCTGCAAGAAGCACTAGAGCTTGGATCCTTCACTAATGATCCTCATAAGTCAGTTCAAACAATCACGACTCTGAGAAGTGGGAGAGAAGTGGAGAGTAGAGTTGAGGAGGAACATGAAGAAAGGCTACAGAGAAGAAAGGAGGCCGAACAAGCACAAAGAAAGGAAGCTGAAAGAGTTCAGAAGGATCAACCACTAGTGGATGATAATGTCGATCAAACATTACTCAAAGAGCCAGAAAGGGCAAGTTACGAGGAGGCAACGCCATTCCCTCAGCGTCTTAGAGAGCCGGCCAAGTACGGGAAGCTTAAAGAATCTGATATGTTGGAAACGTTTTGACAAATTAAGCTTAATTTGCCTCTCTTAGATGTTATTGCCCAGATACCACCTTATGCTAAGTTTTTCAAGGATCTCTGCACACAAAAATGAAGAAACAAAGCAAAGTGTCTGAAGAAAATACTATTGACTGAGCAAGTAAGTTCATTGCTTTTGAGCGATACACCACCTAAGAGAAAAGATCTTGGTGCTCCCACTATTCCATGTGTCATCGGTGAACAGGAAATTGGTAAAGCTCTTCTTGATCTAGGTGCGAGTATTAACTTGCTGAACGGTGGTCAAACCTTGATTAGTTTAACCTACTAGGCTTGGGTAATATATGATAATAATGATAATTATAATTATAAGAACATTTATTGTAATTGTTTATGTATGACATGTTCTAGACAATAACCATGTTGAGTGTTAGATAGGTCGTATTGGTTTCAACGACATCTACAAGCTTCGACAAAGGTGGAATCAAGCATTAAAGTAGTGAAGAATACAAGTGAAGTGTAAAAATGAGTGTATGGATAAAAATATCTCCTGGAGGGCAAAAATGGCATTTTCCAAAGCCGTCACTTCAAGCAAAAAGTATCATGGGTTCAAGAGGGTCATTTTGGCGCAGTTGCAAAGAAAAGTGGTTTAACAAAAATACCTATGCTTAAGCTTACACTTTCAGTTTCAAAAAGTGGCTGGGAAACACATTTTTACACTTGGAGGTACGCTTGGACCTACGCTTGAATCGTAGATGCGGTAAGTTTTTGGTTATTTTTCCTGCGATGTCCAAATTGTTCGTGGGTTGGTTTTATGAGTTGTCCACGACTTATATACATCAAAGTGCATGCTATATACAATATATTCACCAGAATATAGGGTTTGGATGTGAAATTATGAGAAAGGGAAAACTTAGGGTTTTAATCATCATTGCCTATAAATATTGAAGATTTGCATAAGAGGAGGCACGTCTTTAAGAATTCTCTGCAAGTTTTTTATAGCTTCATCTTCTTCTACAGAGATATACATATGGTGAGAGAATATTATTGAGTGATTAGAGATACACAAGTTCTCTCTTGTTATTGAACGTCTTCAATTATGCTTATACATCGACGATTTCTATGCATGAATGAATGGTATAGTTGCTGAAAAATTCACACACCGTTTATTACAATGTGGTTGCATTTATCCGTTGAAGAACGGAGCCGTCTAAGTGTGGAGATCGAAATATGAGGCTTCGTGGTGATTTTGATCTATTGAGAAGTAGAGCCGTCAGATTATGAAGATCGGAGTGAGAGCTTCGTGGAGCGTGAGTGAATCTAGACTTTCAGACGTCGAGTGAAGAACAACAAATTACAACAGTTGTAAGTTCTGTTTTCATAGAGTCTGTACAAATTCTGTGAGTCATAATGCATCGATACCCGAGCGTATCCGTGGTTTTTACTTGGAGTCTATCCAAGGTTTTCCACGTAAAAATCTCCTTGTCTTCTCATGATTTAAATTTATGCACTTATATTCATATTTGATTGATTGATATGTTTTTCAGAATTGAATTAAGAATTAGGGTTTGTAACTAATTAAAATTGAATTTCCGCTAAATAATTTTAATTGATCATAAAATCGGCAAAAAATCTATTCACCCCCTCTAGGTTGTTTTCACTATCGTCTAGGTAATTTCAATAATGATAATAGTGTGTAAATAGGCCATTAAAATTGACCTAGTTTTACCTATCGTAAGTGCATGAATCAATTTATAGTATAGTACCAATGAGATAGGGTATATCGAATCCATAGGCACTAATGATTCTTTAACTCTTTTATAATTATTCTAACTAAATTATTAATGATTATTTGTTTGTTTCGTTTTCTATAACTAATGAACATAAAATAAATATGATATATAATTAGTTTTGGTTAAGAACAGTGGAGATAAAGATCTAGGGTATTTCTAACTCCACCACTAACCATATAATATATCCTCTAATTCATTCAATTGTAAAGTGCGGTCCATCATATGTGAATCAAATATAGGGTTGCTAACATTAGCAAAACCCTAATCCCAAAAAAGAACAATTTATCCATCATTGGCACAATCCATTTCTAATCAAGCATAACTAGTACATGCATCTACTCTAAACTACTCCTACTAACATAAATTAAAAGCACGACACTAGTTATCCTTTTCAAGCATGGTATGTCTAAATCAAGATTACATGTTAATAACCACTATTGTGTAGAAAATGATGAGTTAAGCATCCGAGTTCTAACCCATGTTGAATAATCATGATTGTGTAAGATTAAACATTCATTTAAGCTAAGACAAGACATAAGATAAATATAGAATCTTTTAAAAATCAAACGTAATCACTCATCGACACAATCATCACATACGTGTTCTTCAGTTTTCCCTTATACAATTGAAAATAAGAAAAAGTCTACATTACTTGGCTAGGATTTTTAATGAAACCCTAGATACCAGTTTAGGTGTTCATGGTAGTGACTGTATGCATCGTTGATGAGACACGCCCTCCATGGTTGTTCTTCTATCGATCTCTTCCTCTTCAATATCTCTACTCCAAAATATCAAAACTATCTGTCAACCAAGGACTCTTCACTGTAAGGGAGACCCCTATCTTTTATAGAAAAAGATGCGTCTTTGTTTGGTAATCTGATTGTTTCACGATTAAGTCAAGAATGTGTATCGTGATATATCATGAAGAATGGTATATAATCTCATCAAAATAGTCAATATTGCATCCAAAATAGCCTAGATATCATTCCTTGCTGATTTTGGTCAAAACGGGTCCCACCAGTACATATATAAATTACTGACTTGGCTGGCCGGTTTTGGTCTCACCGAGTACTCGATGAAGTTTCCATTGAGTACTCGGTAGCTCCTGGGTTGTGTGCAAATGCGCGCAAGTTCGCAAAAGCTCTTGGGTGATTTTTCCATCCTCCACACAAGTTCGCGGACTTTCGCACTCACTATACCGAGTACACAGTGAAGGGTCTACCGAGTACTTGGTAGTTCTTCACCTTGAATTCTTTATTTCATCCTCTTTTGCTCCGTTTCTCTTCTCGGCTTCATTCCTCTTTATTCCTTTTGCATCATTGACTTGTTTTTGTCCTTTATAGGTCTTTTATCCATGATTTTAGTTCTCGAACAATCTTGATTTAAAAATCCAGTTAATTCACCGAATTAAATTCGTTTTACATACCATCGCCTGAAATGTCTTAAAACACGAAAATCGTATAAAAACACCAATATAATGATATTCTTAAATATAATAATGTATAATTAGGAGCCTTAAATATATGATATTTGGCTCCTATCAAGCCCCCAAACTTCAACATTGCTAATCCCTTAGCAATCATTTTAATAGAAAAATTTCAAAATTCGTAATTATTGTGTTTTTAGTACAATAAATTAAAACTAACTAAGTAACTAACTAATTAATTAACTAACTAACCTTTTCTTTCGTGAAGCTGTACGATTACACTTAGCACGTGTAACAAGCCTTTTAAACCCCTCGGCAATACCAAGTAGACGAGTGAAATCTCGTTAGGGTTAAATATACTACCCACAAATTCTTTCATTATTCATTCTTGTATGCTCATGAAATCAAATAATCATTAAATTATGTAATGCTATAATATCGTCAGAATAAAATGCATACAAGTTATCCCTACTCACTCATACATAATAATTTTCATGAATTAAATTTAAAAAGAATGGTTCCCACAGTAGTGAAATAAACTTGTTAATCTCTACAACCGATCCACATAGTCTTCCATTTTTTTGTGAACATTCTTTATGGTGGACTAATCTCTCTTCTTCTACTTCATTGATCAATCTTTGCCACGACACAGCTTCAATATACTTTTTTCATTTTTATCCCTTTTCGTCTTTCTAAGTCTCCGGACTTTCCAGCGGGAATTTTTAGTCCCGACCTACTGGGCCAGAGCTTCTTCCATGCGATTTTATGCTCGTCAATTTTCTCCCCTTTTTGGGTTGAAGAACTGCTTTTTGCTTTTTTATATTTTTTTCATCTTTTCATTATACTTATTTCTTTTTATTCTTTATTTCTCCCCTTGTTATTGAAACAAATTTATTTTCTCAACTACATAGTCAAATGTCAATAGTTGTCCCTAGAGAATATGTGCATGTGTTTATAGGTCAAAATTATCCTTTTCATTTCAATTTTACTTATTTATTCACTCCTATGGACCACGTCTTAAAAATTCAATTTAATCAAACTATTGCATACTTATGAGTGGGGTAGTTGTATACACAATATCTTTCTAGTCATAACATGTACACAAATCAACTCATACTTGACATCAATCATATATTTTGAATGAAGAACTAAATAAAAAAATTTCAATTTTTTTTTATTTTTCTTATTCCCTTAAAACATTAGCAAATAACTAATTCCTCCCCCCCCCCCCCCCCCCCCCAAACTTAAAGTGAACCATGTCCTCATGGTTTAAAAATAAATAAAGGAAGAAATTGTTACCACCTTTGAACTGTAATTTCATTCTTTGCATTGTAGGGCTCGTATCTCCCCCAAACTTGTTTTGAATGATCTATTTAAAACATAAAATACTATGCAATAACCAAGATCATATCAAGTAGAGAGATAATATTAAGTAAACTAAAATATTAAACATGAAGCATTATTTTAAGGGAATAGAATTTTATTAATAAAAGCACACCTGATTTGGCCTTAGGGGCCTACAATCCTATTAAATTGAAAATTGCAAAAAAAATAAAATAAAATCAAAAGATAAAACCAATCCTAAACGGATTTGGTGGGAAAAACAATAAAACAAAATAATAATGCTTAAAGTAAAATTTACATCCATTCCCTTATTCTTATGAGTTTCCTTATTCCTCTTTAGCCATTTCTAGCTTCTTCTCTTTCTTTCTCCTCTCTCTCTTCTTTCAGTAAATATTGCTGATAACTATACCACCAACTCTTCTCTTCATAAGTAAATAAATGCATGAACTTCAAATGATCATAAGCCTTTGCATACACAATCCTTGAGCCCATAGGCGGTATGAAATCACCTCCCAACTGTTTAGTGATCATAGCTTGAATGAAGAATGGGAAAGGTAACTTCCAATCTTTTGCCCATACACATGGTGTAGGAAGTAGCCATCTCCAATGATTCACCATATGATCATATATGACCAAAGGAATAGATACCCAATGCCTTGTTCAAAATAAGTAAAGAGTTTCCACTGCCTCATACTCGTATTTATTTTTAAGATTCGAAGGGTAAACTTGCTTTGCAAATAGAGTATGAAGAAACCACAATTCAGGGTTAAGCTCAGCCCTAGGTATATTGTGAACATAAGAAGTTGGTTCATATTGAGCACAAATTTCTAGAAACATTCCTCGAAAATAAGGACATGGTGTTTGATATTGACGAAATTGTCCTTCAAGCTCCAGCGGCTCTTTATGTGGAATCCCCCATGCCATAGCAATTGTTTCGGGGGTGACCTCAATCCTCCTTGTACCTCCTTGCACAGTGGTGTAGAAAATTCCACCATTAGCTGTATTCTCAAATCGCATATTTCGATATAAATCACGCACAACATCGGGGAACATCATATCGGACGTCAGAGTGATCAATGGAGTTAACCTCCTTTCTTCAAGCTTAGCCATCGTCTCCTTTATAGCCGGTTACGGATATCCATCTGTGTAGAATAATCGCTCACATGTAATCTTCCAATTACTCAATGAATCTTCACCTTGGACTGCCATGGATTGAAGAAAAACAAGGATTCCTACCACTTGTTCTCTCTCAATAATGTGATGAATATAATGGAGAGGAGAAACCCTATATTTATAGATATGAGTTCAAGTCCTCTGTAGGAGAAGAATGATTCAATATGAGTCCAAGTCCTCTGTAGGAGAGGAATGATTCAATTTCCAGCAGAAATCTGTAATAGGATTGTAATAATGGAAAATTTTGAAAAGGAAATAAGATTTAATGAAAAATTGTCCATAATTGAAAATGATTACATATTTATGAATTTTTTTTTATAAAACTCTTTCTCTTTATTATAATTTACTAAAACTATATATTATATTGTATAAGTCAGTCAAAATCCTATTTTGAATGAAAAATCAAAATTTCATAATTATAGAAATTGATTTTTTAATTTTTAGAAAAATATAGTTTTTCCAGGACTCACCGAGTATTCGGTGAGAAAATTACCAAGTACTCGGTAGTTCATGTACCATAAAAATAACTGATTTTCAAAAACTCTTTTTATTTTTCAAAATATCCTAATTGAAAATTATATATAAAATATATATAATAGTTAGTATAAATATATATTTTTTTAAAATATTATTTTTATAAAAATTAAACTAAATATTAATTATAAAATAATACATAAATAATTATAAAGTTAGTGAAACATAAATATAAATAAGAAATTTGTATATAAAAATAGTTTTTATATAAGTCATACATTTCCCCCAAACTTATTTCTTTATTTCTCATAATGAAAATAGATAATACAAATAATTTGCTCGTTTTCAACTAAATATCCATTCTCATTAATTTTTGAAAGTCATAGGGAAATGAAATTTCCAAACAAAACTGAAAAGAAAATCAAAATGCAAACTACAAAATATCGATTCACAGCTCGGCCTAACGCAATATATATAATGAAAATCTATGCTGGCTTGTGATCGTACTCTCTAGATCCTACTCTAAGATGGTGGTGGTGGTGAATAAGAAGTAGAGCCTACACCTAGTCGATCCATAATGGCCTGAAATCCACGAGTCATCTCTGCTTGGATCTCTGCTTGCTCTTTCTCGATCCTCTCCTGATGGGCTACTATATCGTCAAATTGCTCCTCCACTTTTTTTTTTATTACTTCTTGATTTGCCACAAGTGTTAAATGTTGCTCCTTAGTCATTGGCATTTTCTCTCCTTCCATATCCTCCTTGTGTAGTTTATATTTCATGTTATGCCAACTCGAGAGCTCAAAATATTTACGCTTGTACTCGTTCTTTCCTACCCTTTCCATCGGCACATTATGATCCTTCATTAATTTCATAGCTAAAGTTGGGAATGGAACCGCATTTGATAGAGCCTCAATTTTGGTAGATTCGCTCATATCGACCCATGTTTCATAGATGTTTGTTCAAATAACATTTGGAACAAAAATCCAATGGTCTTTAGCAAAGGCATATAAAGCTTCTTGGAAAATCCCATGACGCTCAATACTATGGCTTTTTTGATGTGCTTAGCAACAAAGAATAATATCAATTATCCACATCTTTGGCACATAATCCTTATTTGCACACATGTGGAATACCCCATGCTTTACTAATTGATGCTGGTGTGATTGAAATAACCTTTCCTTTTACCTCCGTCTCCAACATTTTACCCTGCTCTTCGCCCACGTCCATCACGTTAAGCCAAAATTCATATAATAACAGTTTACTTATATGTGTTGACACGGGTCGTAACAACGACTCTAACCCCCTTGTCTTAATACACCCTATCCCCCAAAAACTACTTCATCATTCTCAAAATCGGAAATTTTTATAACTAGCTCGACATTAAACCCTCTTTCAATGGCCTTCTTCACTAGTTCTTTAATTGGTGCTTCATTCTTGGCCTTGTCGAATGATGAATGTTATGAAGTAGGAGAATCTTGTCTCTTACTTGATGATACGGTGGTTCGTGGTTACTTTTTTGGAACCATGGCTCTATTCGCACATTCTATCGAACACTTAGAGTGTGGTGGCAAGAGAGGTCATGGTTACTTGGCTCTATTAGAGTTTTACTACCCATAAATCTCCCTCACAAGGTTCTCTATAGTTTCATAAATCAATTCCTCACAAAGAACCCTATCTTGGAAGAAGTTTTACTTCTGTTCTTTAGAATATTCAAAAAGATGAAGAGAAGCTTGCAAAAATATTTTTCAAAGATTTTGAAGGTGTAATCGTGTCAGGATTAATCTTGTGTTGTGTCTAGTCTCAATTGTGGAGTAATGAGAGTTTTTGGTTTGGGAGAGAAAAAAGAAAAGTGAGAAGAATGAAGTATGTTTCGTCTTTATCACTGCTGCTCCACCGAGTACTTGGTGGGGATCCTTTGCCGAATTTGAATGTTTTCGAATATCTTCTCCTGGTACCGTCTCTGATCTTAAAATTAAAGTAAATAACTATAAAAATAAATATAGTATTTTAAAGAAAAATAAATAAATAAATAAAATAATCCTAATGATACATACCTATTCAAGAAAACACGAACTCTCCTGAATGGTGCCTCTTTTTAACGTCGTTGGCCCGACATTCGTAGTTTTTATTAATCATTATCATAAGTGGGTTCTATCAAATCGATAGAATCCACACCTCCTAATTTATGATTAATATCTACGAAACATTCCAACTGTTGACCATATTTCTTATATCGCTTCTTTTTCTTACACCTTTGAATTTTAGCGTATTAATAGTAAACAATTGTTTGTACGGAAAATAATTCATTAACGGAGTATTATCCATTGTATTTTCTACCACTATTCTTGATAGATGATCTGCCACTACATTTTTTGTACCCTTTTTATCGTGTATTTCAATATCAAATTCTTGTAACAATAATATCTATCGAATAAGTCTGGGTTTGGAATATGTTTTTGTTAATTAATATTTTAAAGTTGCGTGGTCAGAGAAAACAACTACCTTAGTTCCTAATAAGTATGATCTAAATTTGTCCAAGGCAAATATTACAGCTAGTAACTCTTTTTCGGTAGTAGTGTAATTAATTTGAGAATCAGCCAGTGTTTTACTAGCGTAATATACTACATGTGGTAGCTTATATTTTCTTTGTCCTAATACTGCTCCTATGGCATAGTCGGATGCATCACACATTAATTAAAATGGTAAGGACCAATCTGGTGGTTGCATTATTGAGGCAGTTGAGAATAACTTTCACAAATTCTCAATAGATTCAAGTCATTCTTTATTGAAGTCAAAAGTTACGTCTTTAGCTAAGAGGTTACATAATGGCCGTGATATTTCACTAAAATATTTAACGAATCGTCTATAAAATTCGGCGTGACCTAGGAATGAACGTATCTACTTGATAGATGTAGGAGGGGGTAAATTCGAAATTAATTATACTTTCACTTTATCGACCTTTATCCCAACCTTAGAAATTATATGTCCTAGGACTATACCCTCTTGAACCATAAAGTGACTTTTCTCCCAACTCAAAATAAGATTTGTTTCCTTACATCTTTGAAGTACGAGTGCCAAATGTTTTAAACAATCCTCAAATGTAGTTATAAACACCGAAAAATCATCCATAAATACCTCAAGGAACTTTTCTAGCATATCTGAAAAGATTAACATCATACTTCTTTGAAATGTTGTGGGTGCATTGCATAAGCCAAAGGGCATTCTTCTATATGTAAATGTACCGTAAGGACAAGTAAATGTGGTTTTTCTTGGTCAGTTGGATCAATTGCGACTTGATTATAACTAGAATATCAATCTAGAAAATAGTAATAATTTTCTCCAGCTAAACGTTCTAAGATTTGATCAATGGTAAGGGAAAATGATTTTTCCGTGTATGTGAGTTTAACTTTCTATAATCAATACACACTCGCCACCCCGTTGTGGTTCATTGTGGAATTAACTCACCTTTTAAGTTTGGCACAACTATGATACCGGATTTCTTTGGTACCACCTATGTAGGACTAACCCATGAGCTATTTGAAATCAGATATATTATACGTGCATCAAGTAATTTAACTACTTTGCCTTTTACCACCTTTTTCATATTCGAATTTAATCTACGTTGTATTTCTCGAGATGGTTTAGCATTTTCCTCTAAATGTATACGATGCATACAAATTGAGGGGTCAATTCCTTTTAGATCTGCCACGCTCCACCCAATTACTTCTATATGGTTTGTAAGCACTTTTACTAATTGCTCTTCTTGTTGTTTAGTAAGGAATGAAGAGATTATTATAGGGAGGGTATTGTCTGGACCTAAGAAGACATATTTAAGTTGTTTAGGTAACTCTTCAAGCTCTAATTTAGGTGGAGATGTTAGTGATGGAATTGGTGGAGTACTTGATATAAATGGTAATGACTCATGTGGTTGTTTCCAAGATTCACTGTATAATGTAGTTTCGACAGTTGTGATGTCCTTTATATCATATTATATTTGTTCATTTTCATTTATGTCACTGTCCTTTACTTCCGATAATATTATTTCCAAGTTATCTTTTGCTAAAATTTCTTGTGCCACCTTTTCCACTAATTCATCTATTTCATCAAGATTAAAACAATCCATGTTTTCTAGAAGTTGGTTATTAGTATTTAATACATTTAATCTTAGTTTCATATTCCCAAAAGATATGTCCATCACTCCCATTCTACAATTAATGTAAGCTTTAACTGTTGCTAAGAATGATCATCCTAAGATCACGGGTAGTGTTTCTTTGGACTATGGACAAGTTCTGTGTCTAACATTATGAAATCGACAGGAAAATATAATTTATCTACTTGAACTATCACATCCTCAACTATTCCTCTTGATCATTTGATTGATCTATCAGCTAATTGAAGTACAATCGACGTTGGCTTTAATTCTCCTAATCCCAGTTGTTGGTAAATTGAATAAGGTAATAAGTTGACACCCGTACCTAAATCAAGGAGAGATCTTCTTACTACTTGGTCTCCAATTATGCATGATATTGTTAGTGCTCCTGGATCTTTATACTTTGGTGGTGTATCATTTATTAATAACGAACTTACTTGTTTAGTTAATACTAATTTTTTGGGTACCTTAGCTCTACTTCTATGCTTTTGCGTACATAATTTTTTTAAGAATTTGGCATAAGGTGGGATTTGAGATATGGCATCTAACAAATATCTTTACTTGTTTAAGCACTTCTAAGATTTCATTCATTTTATCACCCTATTTGCCATAATAGTTGGATCCACGGAGACGTTGAGGAAATTGTGTTTTTGGCTCATATTCCTTCTCCGTAGGTTTCTTAAGTGTTTCTTTAACTGGTTCATCTTCTTTTGGATGTGATGTTTCTTTGGGAATGTTTTCCAAAACTTTTTCATGTTCTAATTGTTCCTTAAATCTTTCCTCCACTCTATTATCCACTGTCCTACCACTTCTTAAGGTTGTAATTGCTTGCATGGTTTCATGAGTTGGTTCTTCTAAAGTTCCTAACTCAATCATATGTTGTCCTTTAGGATTGATCACTGGTTGACTTGGTAATTTACCCTCTTCTCTTTTGTTAAGCGTATTAGCTATTTGACCCATCTGTGTTTCTAATTTTGAAATAGCTTGAGAATGCGTATATAACAGTTGGGTATTACCTTGAAGATTTTCAAGGGTTTCTAAAACTTTATCTTCAAAACTAGTTGATCTTGGTGGTGGATTATTGTTTTGGAATTGATTTTGAAATTGATGTTTATTTGATTGGGATGATCGAAATCCTTATCTATTATTTTGGAAATTTTGAGTATTATTGAATTGTCTTGGGATTTGGTTGAGATTTTGAGTACTATTGTTGAATTGTCTTGGAATTTGATTGAAATTTTGAGTTTGGACAAGATTTTTGACGTTTTGAGATCGAAATGATAATAAAGGATGATTATGCCAGCCTTGATTGAAAGAATTTGAGTATGGATTATTATTTATAAAGGCTGCGTGAACATCACATGGTGTGATATATTCTTGAAATATTAGTGGACATCCGCTAGCTAAGTGATAGGGATCAGAACAAATCGAACATAATTCTATAGGAATATTTTCAGTGCTATTCAAAATTGTGTCTAATTTTCTACTTATCCCGGCCACTTGAGTCGTCACATTGTCAATTCTATCCATTTCTTTAGCAGTTTCTATCCTTCTAGGGTTATTAAGCATTGATCTAGCCCTAACTTCTGACGCGTTTTGTTGTGAATTTTCACTCAATAATTCAAATATTTTCCAAACGTTTTCGACTAGTTCTAATGCAAACTTTCCTCCACATGCGACATCTATACGATGTTGTTGTATTTCTCCTAGGCCATGATAAAAATTATGCACCAAGTCATATTTTGTAAATTTATGATTAGGACATTTATCCAAGAGTTCTTTAAAACGTTCCCAAATTTCATGGAATTGTTCACCCAAATTTTGGACAAAATTCATTATGGCTGCTTGGGCTTCGTGTGTTTTTCCCATTGGGTAATATTTATGTAAGAATTATTTCTTAAGCTTCTCCCAATCAGTTTTCACCCGTTCTTCTAAACTAATGTACCACTTTTTAGCTCTTACTTTGAGTGAAAATGGAAATAATCGTACACGTAAGGCATTAGTGGGCATCCCATTCATTTTAGTTGTTGAACTAATTTCTATAAACTCCGTAATGTGTTCACTGGGATCTTCATGTTTATGTCCATAGAATTTAGGCAACATATTTAAAATACTAGCTTTAATTTCATAATGAGATGTTGTTTCTCTTGGTATAACAATGTCCGTTGGTGATTCAAAATTCGAAGGTGTGTAATAATCTTTCAAGAACCTAGTGGTTGTACTTGAGTGTCGCCCATATCGTTAAAATTTAATGTATCTTTTTTAATCCTTTGTTTATTAGTTCTTAAGTTTTTACGATAAGTTCTATCAACTTCCGGATCAAAAGGACAAATGATGGAACAATTTTATGTAAAAATAATAAACTAACTAAAAACAAATTTAAAAATAAATAAAATAAAATAAAATAGAAATTAAATAAGAAGATTAAAGATGAGACTTGTGCAATAATTTAAAGTACGATAAAACTCACAAACGGTCCAACCAAGCAATCGTCACCGCTTTTCTGGTTCCTTCTGCTAATCTCACTGTACCTGTCAAAAATCACAAAGTTTTGTCTTTTAAAAGAAGAAAATAAAAATAAAGCAAATAAAATAATCTACCTATAATAATTATGCAAAAGTATAGAAAATCGTTTAGTCCTCGGCAACGGCGCCAAAAACTTGATCGGTGGTCAAACCTAGATTAGTTTAATCAACTAGGCTTAGGTAATAGAGAATAATAATGATAATGATAATGATAATAGTGTGTGAAAATAAACCCTTAAAGTTGATCTAGTTTTACTTATCGCAATTGCACGAATCAATTTATTGTATAGTACCAATGAGATAGGGTATATCAAATCCACATAGACTAATGATTCTTCAACTCTTTTATAATTATTCTAATTAAATTATTAAGGATAATTTGTTTGTTTGGTTTTCTATAACTACTAAACATAAAATAAAAATGATAGATAATTGATTTTGGTTAAGAATAGTGGATATAAAGATCTAGGGTATTTCTAACTCCACCACTAACCATATAACATATCCTCTAATTCATTCAATTGTAAAGGTCGGTCCATTATATGTGAATCACATATAGGGTTGCAAACATTGGCAAAACCCTAATCCCAATGAAAGAACAATTCATCCATCATTGACACAGTCATCTCTAATCAAGCATAACTAGTACATGCATCTACTCTAAGCTACTCCTACTAACATAAATTAAAACCAAGTCACTAGTTATCCCTTTCAAGCATGGTCTGTCTAAATCAAGATTACATGTTAATAACCACTATTGTATAGAAAATCATGAGTTAAGCATCCGAGTTCTAGCCCATATTGAATAACCGTGATTGTGTAAGATAAAACATTCATTCAAGCTAAGATAAGACATAGAATAAATATAGAATCTTATATAAAATCAAGCATAATCACTCATCTAGAGGACATGAGGAATGCTATGAAAGACTTTAGAAATCAATCTAGCGGTTTTCAGGTAGCCATCCAAACTCTCAACACCTATTCCCAATCAATAGCAAAGTTATAAACTTAGGTTGGGCAACTAGCCAATGCAATGAACCGGCGAGAGGAGTGTAATCACAATATGAGACCGAAAAAGGTGAAACATAAACACCCGAGCCTGTAGAGACGTCTTACGTGCCACCGGCACCATTCCCTCAATGTCTCCGTGAGTCAAACCATTATGGTAAACAAGGGGAGAAGATAAATGAAATGTTAGAAACTTTTAGGCAAGTCAAAATTAACCTTCCCTTCTTAGACGCCATTGCTCAAATTTCAGCCTTCGTAAAATTTTTAAAGGACATTTGCATACAAAAACGCATAAGTAAAACTAAAATTTCAAAGAAAATTATGTTTACTAAACAAGTGTGTTCGGTTCTATTAAGTGATAGTCCACCAAAATGTCAACCTACTTTCTTATTCAGTCTACCAACAATTAGGATTGGGAGAGCTTAATCCCACTTTGGTTGTGCTTCAATTAGCTGATAGGTCAATCAAATAACCGAGAGAAATATTAGAAAATGTGATTGTCCAAGTAGATAAGTTCTACTTTCCAGTTTACTTCGTTATTCTTGATACGGAACCGGTCCACAATCCTAAAAAACATATTCCAATAATCCTTGGAAGACCATTCTTGGCCACGGCTAATGCATGTATAAATTGTAGATATAGTGTTATGGATATTTCATTTGGAAATATGAAATTGCGTTTGAATGTTTTTGACACCAATCAATAGGTTGCTGAGTGTGAGGAATGCTTTAATATAGATAAGATAGATGATTTAATACACAAAGATGTGCCACAAACTCTAGTAGAAGACAATTTAGAAACTGTGATGAAGAGGTCAAATGAACACTTTGAAAACTGGGAGGATCAACAGCGATCCAACTTGGAAGTTATCGTTGCTTTAGAGGCAGCTTTATATTTGTAACAAGGGAAATCACCAAGAGAGTCACCTCGCCCTCCGATTATTTCTCCACAAACATTGGTACCCGACATTACGCTTTCGGATAGTGCATCATATGATTTAACTAAAGATCAGGAGGATAGTTTATCAAAAGATAAAAAAGGTACGAAAAATGCTATCACTAATCATTTATCACGAAATATCATAGAGCCTATCAAGGATGAAACCCCACTTAGAGATTCCTTTCCCAATGAGAAATTATTAAGTATAAATATAGTTGATGAGTTATATGTCTGGGAAGATCCGCGAATAAGAACTGAGCGTGAGGGGATAGGGATTACGCATATAAAGATATTCGGATGTAAATGACTCAGACTAGAACGTAGAACGTATCATGCTAAACATATTCGGCTTAAGTTCTTTAAGCTTGTCCATAAGAGACGACAATGTAATTCCAAATTGAAATTGTTTTTAGGTATACTCCGATTAAGATGGGATGGACCATATAGATTTAAACTAATTTAGCCGCACAGAGTAGGAGAACTCAAGGATAAGAAAAGCAGAAAACAATTCAAAATGAATGGTAAGTGTCTAAAACGTTACACGGAATTGGAACTGAATCCGAGCCTAGTTGAGGTGATCAACTTGGTGGAACAGGAATATATTGCAGTTTAAAGGTAGGAAGACGTCGTACTAACGACATTAAATATCAGTCCTGAACAATGAGAGTTCTTGATCAATGGTTTCGTGTTCGGGTTTGCACAATATTTTTCTTTTCTTATAATTTATTTTATGTTAACGTGTGTAAGTAAAATAGACTAGTGTAATGGTAATTGAATTTGTTCGAATTCATCTCTTCGCGTCCCATGATTCAGTAGCGATATGATGTGGTCCAGGTGTGTACAAAATATGTGGTTAAAAATGACACCTTAAGGACACTAGGTTTTACCCTAAGCAAGCGCACGTATCAATTGTAGAATAGAAACAACATGGGTAAGGGATATCGATCCCACAGAGACTAAGATTGTTTACTTTAACAGTTCGAAAATAATGAGTTATATTTATGAAAAGTTGTTTGTTTTAGTGGTCTAAGACCAAATTATCTAAATTAACTAAAATTATTCTAAAAATCAAAGTAAATTGGTTTATGATTTAAGAGAGAGAGAAAATTAGGGTTTTCATCGCTCCAACACTAACCGCATAACATAGTTCTATCAATGTAACAATTGCAAGAGGGCGATCCATAAATTGTGAATCGGGTCGTATCGCCAATAGCTAAATACGACCCCAAAAAGGAATACCATCAACCGAATTGCGATAACCCATCTCATGACTTAACTCATGCCAATTAAATTACTTTAATCTACTCCTAATGCATGAAAATAAACTAAAACATATCTATATCAACTAGCCAAGGCATGGCCCGTGTCAACATAGGGTTTCAAGTTTTATTATCACCATTTTGTAGAAAATCATGAATTAAGCATCCGAGTCCAAGCCCATAGTGAATAATCATGATTGTGTAAGATAAATACATTCATTCAGTCTAAGACAATAATCATGATAAATATATAAACTTGTATCAAGAATAAATACGGTCTCTTATCTACTACAATCATCACAGTATGGTCACAGCTTCCCTCGTTACAATTGAAAACAAGGACAAAAACTACATTACTTGGCTAAGGTTTTGCTAGAAAACCCTAGATACCGAGTTAGTTGATCATGGCTGAGGCGAACTGTATCTTTGGTGTAGAATCGCCTTACATAATCCTTCTCCTTGGATCTCTAGGTCTTGAATGGTTCCTTCTTCTGAATGGAATCTCCACACCTTGATGGCAGCAGGATTTTTGAATGTAAATTCCTGCCACACCTACGCCTTAGGCATAGGTTTGGTGTACCTTGAGTGTAGGCTCAGGCGTAGCCTGAGCTTAAAACATCACTTCTGGCCACTTTTTGCTTCTGTAGGCGTAGGCTTGAGCGTAGGCTTTTTCATGAAAACTACTTTTCTCCGTAACTATGCCAAAATGACCGTCTTGATTCCACAATAAATTTTTCTTGAAATGATGGCTTCGGAAAATGCCGTTTTTGCCCTCCGAAAGGCCTTTTTGTCTCAAAAACACCACTCTAACTTTTCTCTTGGATAGAAAGGAACGTGTACTTAGTTAATTCACCAAAGTTAGCTCTATTTCTTCATTAAGCTCCTGAAACATGCTTAACACGCAAACAACATAAAAATACCAAATAATGGAATGAAAAGACGTAACTATAGTGAGTTAAGGGGTTAAAATGTCTAACATGTGACACCTATCACACCCCCAAACTTACATATTGCTAGTCCCTTAGCAATGAACTCAGAAATGCTTCCTTGTGATGATTTTTAATCTAATAATCTAACATAATCCCTTTCTTTCATGAGGGTCGATGATTACACTTAGCACGTGTAATAAGCCTTTTAAACCCCTAGGTTACCCTTAGTGGACGAATGAAGTCTTGTGAGGGTTAGATATATTACCCACAACTTCTCCATTCTTCGTAATTATACAATCATGATTTCACACACGCATCAACTAAGTCACAATATAATAAGTAAGATAATATAGATGCAAATATTCCCACTCACTACCGAACAATAACTATCTCGAACTTCGTGTCGTGAATGATTCCCACTAAAGTGAATGACTTCGTTACTTTCTACTCCCAATCCGGACAACCCCCCGTATTTTTGTGAACATTATACCATGGTACTGCAATTCCTCTTGTCCTACTTCATTGATAAAATTTTGCCATTTTTCATAAAAAAAAACTTATCTTTCTATCTTTCCTCTTTTCATCCCTTTTTCTCTTTCTAAGCTCCGGACTTTCCAGCGAGGATTTTTAGTCCCGATCAACTGGGCCCGAGCTTCTTTAGTTGGATTTATGCTCATTAGTTTTCTCCTCTTTTTACGCGAACAATAATATTGGTGATACCAAGGCCTAGTTACTCATATCGAATAATTGTTTTTTGCATTTTTATTTTTTTCAATATATTTTCAACTTTATTCATTTGAACCATAACATCTTCCCTTCTCCCCTTTTATTATGGCAAAATTATTTTTTCAACTACGTAGTCAAAGATTAACTGTTTTTCCCATAGTGAATGTATGTTTGTGCTTATAGGTCATGGTCGTCCTTCTCATTTTCAATTTCACTAATTCACTCACCCATGTAAAACTACATCACTTTCACTCAACTCGATTTAATCATCACTCTCATGAACGGGAATATTACATCACATACTACTTATGCATCATAAATACAAAGTCAATTAACTTTTAATGCAAAACACTCATGCATAAAAACAAGAAATTTCTCCAAAAATTTTCAAATTTTCAAAAACAAATTTCAATCATTCCTTATAACTATTATACAACCAAATATTCCTTCCCCCCAAACTTAAATTAAATCATGTCCTCATGGTTCACCATCATACACATAAGAAAGAATATAGTTACTCTTGAAGCGCAGTTCCAGAATTTCCTCTCTTCATGTCCATTCTCCCCCCAAACTTGAATTGAGTTACATGTAGAAATATTCAACAAAGCACAAATACCCAATATCATAGCAAGGGAAGAAGAAATTCTCATTGCTTTCCGAAAATCATTACTCAAGATAGCACAAGGAATGAGTTTTTTTTTTCTTTTTATTTTTTTAAATAAAATAACAAAGATTTGGCCTTAAGGCCTACAATCTCTAAGAATTGGAATTTGTAAAAAATAAATTACCTACTATTCTATAAGCTGAGGCTAAAAACTAACTTTCACAGCCTAGAACCAATGTTTAACATTGTCAGCACAACAGGGCCACTCAAAGGGCTATCCAACACCCTTCCTCTCTATAATACTTCCTCTAATCATAGGACAAAATATAGGATGCGACTATCTTAGTGTTCTCACCTATAGCCAATTAGTACTATCCATGACATCAAGTATAGAACAATAATCACCATATAAAGTACCTCATTTGTCACGTTCTAACTTCACCCCATGTATAGGCAATGTGTCCAACAGATCCTCCTTCAACACCTTATATAATTTTCCCTCCACTAATTTATCAGTCTCCATTAAACTGACAGATGCCATAAATTCTAGTCCCGGATTAATATCCTCATAAATCTTTAGCCACTGACCACGGCTCTTTAACCTCTCATTTCCAAAACCTACCTCTTCGTGGAGGTAAACCAATTTAACTCTAAATGGTTCGTCTCTTCTTAACCGGATCTTACTTAAAAAAAATTTCAGTTTCGAATTTCACCACCCTCCTTTCTGGACAAGCTCAAGGAACTTAAGATGAACATGCTTAGCATGATGTACTATTGTCCGAACTATGTAAATTAGAACATCCTCATACGCACAATTCTGTATCACCTCACACTCATTTCTTAATCGCGGATCTTCCTAAGCATATAGCTTGTTTACCATGTTTATTATCAACACACGCTCATTTGGAAAGGGATCCTTAAGAGGGGTGTCATCCTTGGTAGGCTTTATGACAGGTCATAGTAAATGATCAGCTCTCACAGTCTTCAACACCCTTTTTATCTTTCAATACACCATCTTTTTTATTCTCAATTAACCCACACAACACCATTTCTTGAAGTGTACTCTCAGGCATAAAATTTTGTGGAGGAATAATTTGAGGTCCAGCCGACTCTCTTGGTACCCTTTCTGGCTGCGAGTACAAAACAACTTCCAATGCCGCGATAACTTCCAAATATTATTGTTGTTGATCCTCCCAGTTTTCAAACTTCGCCTCCACATCTTGCTTATTCATCACTAAGCTCTTCTCTTGACCTTCAGTGTCATCATACAACCCAATCTTATAAATTGAGTTGTCGAGCACTAATGCCGCTGGTGACACAAATGGAGATTCAAGCGAATCGCTTAGCTCCTCCCCTGGTTGCAAACCTAGAGCTCTTTGAAATGCAGTGATCACTTCTAAATTAGAGCGGTGTTGATCCTCCCACGTGTCAAACTTTGCATTTAACCTTTCAATCACAGCATCCAAGTCATTTCTTACTCGACTCTGAGGTACCGGTTCCTTACAAGTCTTATTGACTTTTTTTACATTAAAGCACTCGACCAGTCTATTGATTTTATGATCTGTATCAAAAACATTCATCCTCACCTTCATATTTCCGAAAGATAGATCCATCGCCTCTATCCCACAATCGATATGTGCTTTGGCTGTCACTAAGAATGGTCTTCCTAATATCACTAGGGTATGTTTCTTCAAGTTTTGAACAGGTTCTGTATCGAGAATTATGAAATCCACTGGGAAGTAGAACTTTTCCACTTGAACGATAACATCTTCTAGAACTCTCCTTGCTTGCTTAATCGACCTGTCTGCAAATTGAAGTACGACCGCAGTGGGACTAAGCTCACCCAACCTTAGCTGTTAGTATACTAACTATGGTAGTAAGTTAACACCCACACCCAGATCAAGAAGAGCTCTACCAATTTCCTGGTCACCAATGACACATGGAATTGTGGGAGCACCGAGATCTTTCCTCTTAGGCAGTATGTTACTTAAAAGCAATGAACTCACTTGTTTAGTCAACATGATTTTCTTTGAAGTCTACACTCTGTTTTTCCACTTTTACGTACAGAGGTGCTTGAAGAACTTAACATAGGGTGGTATTTGGTCTATAATGTCTAATAAAGACAGATTAATCTTGACTTGTCAGAATGTCTCCAACATGTCTGACTCTTTATTCTTACCAATTTTGGTTGGCTCTCTAAGACATTGAGGGAATGGTGTTTCCTCCTCATATGGTGCCATTTTTGGCTCTTCGTCTTCTTCCATTTGAGGTTGATCTTTTTTAACTTTCTCAGTTTCTTTTGAGCTTCGTCTTCTGCCTTTCTTTGAACTTCTTTGGCCTTTTGCTTATTCAGCCTCTCCTCATGCTGCTTCTCAGCCTTACTATCCACTTCTCTTCCACTTCTCAAAATTGTGATTGCTTGAACTAACTCATGAGGATCATTAGTGAAGGATCCAAGCTCCAGTTCTTGTTGCTGCTTTAGGTTGACTATCGGTTGACTAGGCAATTTTCCTGGTTCTCTTATATTCATCTGATTAGCTATTTGGCCCATTTGGATATGCAGTTGCTCCAATGCTTGAGTATGAATGCCAAGCATGTTCTGAATGCCTATTAAGGTCTGGTCTAGCCTATCATTATGGAAATCAGGTGGAGGAGTTTGGCTTCTTTGAGGCTCGGTCTGGTAGTTATATGGTTGGATAACCTGAATATTTTTAAATGTCTGGGTAGCTTGAGAAATATTGGATGGCTATCTGGGTTTGTAATTTGATTGAGGATTTCAAGCCATGATTGTTAGTTGGGAGTCGAATCATTGTTGACTCTGTTGAAACCTTGGATGTGGATTATTTGACTGCTGTCTCTCAGTAAACCTTGGTTGTGGATTGAACGATTGTCCTTATTGGACCCTTAGTGGTGGATTATCCACATTTGTAGATCTATAGGACAGAAGTGGGTGATTTCTAGCATTTAAGGTGTATGAATTAGTGAAAGGAGCATTATTTGAATAGTTCCACGATGCATTGGCATCGGCATCCATTATGTCCTGACACTCATTTTGAGAATACTCAGCTTCTATTTCTAACACTTCTCCCGGAGGGGAATGATTTCGTTGAAGAAACTTGTCAATTCTTTCTAATTTTTCTCCTATCAATGCCACTGAATCTCTCACATCATCATGATTTACGATAGAAGCTTTCTCAGATCTTCTATCTTGTTCACCTCTAGACTTCAACTCAGATTCATATTGAATCGTATTGTCACTTATGTTGTCAAATAACTCTAGAAGTTCTTTTGCCAACTTTAGGGTAAATTGAACTGTTGTTACTCCATCTATCAAATTCTTATGTGCATCTCCAAGTCCCATGTAAAAATTCTTAGCTATATCTTGTTCAGCGAACCTATGGTGGGGACATTTATGCAAGATTTCACTATATCTCTCCCAAAGATCATGAAACTACTCACCAGGTAATTTTCTAAAACTTTTAATCGCATCTTGTGCCTCTGAGGTCTTTCCTATGGGATTATGATTTTCTATGAATTCTTTTTTAAGGGCTTCCCAATCATTTTTAATTGCTTTAGCCAATTTGATATACCATCTTTTGGCTTTTTCCCTTAATGACTATGGAAATAATCGTGCTCGTAAGTCAATCTTGGATAAATTATCATACCTAACAGTATAGGCTACCTCTAAGAAATCATTTTTGTATTGGTATGGGTCCTCAATTCTAAGTCCAGAAAATTTCGGAAGCATATTAATAACGCTTGTCTTGATTTCAAAGTGCTTCACACCTTCTTATTCTAGAAAATCAACATATGAATCATATGTCTTTGGTGTATAGTATCCTTTCAGCGACGTCTCTGGTGCCCTCGGTAGGTTGGCTCTTTGGTCACCCATTGCTTCTTCTTCAATGATTTGGCTAGTGCCTTCCTCTGACTGACAATGACGCTCTTCAATAGCTCAACGTAAAGGATATAGAGTCTTTTTGATCTCAGGATCATACTTCACTAACGCAATGCTAGAATTAGAATGGGTTGATCTATCGGTCATACGTTACACTAACGACTAATTTTTTTCTTTTTGAAATTTTATGAAATAAAAAGTACTTCTAAATTACTTTAACAATGAACAGAAAATAAATCTACAACTAAATGCAAAAATCAAGGCAAAACTAAAACTCACAAACGGTTCCAGACGCAACTTCAGAAGCTCCGCTTTTTCCCTTTATATTTTTCAGAATATCTGTCAAGCACACAAAAACCTAACTTTAGCTACAACTACAATAACGCAATATAAATAAACTACTAAAGCTATTGAACAATGTTTAGTCCCCGGCTACGATGCCAAAACCTTGATGTGGTCCAGGTGTGTACAAAATATGTGATTAAAAACGACACCTTAAAGATGCTAGGTTTTACCCTACGCAAGCGCACGCATCAATTGTAGAATAACATCATCTTGAGTAAGGAATATCGATCCCACAGAGACTAAGATTGTTCACTTTAACAGTTCAAAAACAATGAGTTATATTTCTGAAAAGTTTTTTATTTTGATGGTCGAAGACCAAATTATCTAAATTAACTAAAATTATTCTAAATAGAAAAGTAAATTGGTTTCTGATTCAAGAGAGAGAGAAAACGAGGGTTTACATCGCTCCACCACTAACCACATAACATAGTTCTATCAAAGTAATAATTGCAAGAGGGCAATCCAAAAATTGTGAATCAGGTCGTACCACAAATTGCTAAATAGTACCCCAAAAAGGAATACCATCAACCGAAATGTGACAACCCATCTCATGACTGAACTGACTAGTACATGCCAATTAAATTACTCTAATCTACTCCTACTGCATAAAAATAAACTAAAACCTGTCTATATCAACTAGCCAAGGCATGACCCGTGTCAACATAGGGTTTCAAGTTTTATTACCACCATTGTGTAGAAAATCATGAATTAAGCATCCGAGTTCAAGCCCATAGTGAATAATCGTGATTGTGTAAGATAAATACATTCATTCAGTCTAAGACAATAATCAGAATAAATATATAAACTTGTATCAAGAATAGAAACGGTCTCTTATCTACTACAATCATCACAATATGGCCTTAGCTTCCCTTCGTTACAGTTGAAAACAAAGATAAAAACTACATTACTTGGCTAGGATTTTGCTAGAAAACCCTAGATACCGAATTAGTTGATCATGACTGAGGTGAACTGTATCTTTGGTATAGAATCACCTTGCATAATCCCCCTCTTTAGATCTCTAGGTCTTGAATGGTTCCTCCTTTTGAATGGAATCACCACACCTTGATGGCAGGAGGAATTCTGAATGTAAACGTTGAAAAACTCTTTAAACAAAACCTTATCTTTGATGTGAAGCCTTGCATTTATAGACAAAGGTGTAGGCAAACCCTAAGTTATCCTTTTTTGGTAATTTCACCATCAATCCATCAAAATCCTACTCTCTGATGAATAATATATGTTTTGCACGTACTTTGAGGTGTGGGAGTCATCAACTCATCATAGAATAAAAAGAGGGGTAGATTGGTCATTGCAGCAGAATTTAGAAAATTCCTACCGCACCTACGCCTTAGGCTTAGGCGTAAGACGTAGGTGAGGTGTACCTTATGCATAGGCTCAGGCGTAGCCTGAGCGTAAAACTTCACTTTTGGGCCATTTTTTGCTTCTGTAGGCATAGGATTGAGCGTAGGATTTTTCATGAAAATCACTTTTCTCCGCAACTGTGCCGAAATGATCATCTTGATTCCAGAATAATTTTTGCTTGAAGTGACTGCTTCGGAAAATGTCATTTTTACCTTCCGGGAGGCCTTTTTGTCTCGAAAATACCTCTTTGACTCTTCTCTTGGATAGAAATGAATGTATACTTGGTTAATTCACCAAACTTAGCCCTATTTCTTTATTAAGCTTCTGAAACATGCTTAGCAGACAAACGATATAAAAATACCAAATAATGGAATGAAAAGACGTAACAATAGTGAGTTATGGGGTCAAAATGTCTAACATTTGACACTTATCACGATGCGTTAATGGCGATTGTTCATTGAGTACGGAGCAACGGAGGCCATGGAACCCGAAAATAAAACAACTGAAACAGAAAAAGAAAATTGCACAAAATGGGCGAAGGTTCGCCCTGGGGAACGTTTGTCCTGGTGCTTCTGAATCCAATGCAAAATTAAAAATAAAAACTAGTGGGCAATGTGGGAACATTCACTTTGAGTGAACGTTCGCTTTGGTTGCATGGTGTGTGCCAATAAGAAGGTGTAAATGTTCGCCTTTTGGCAAAAGTTCTCCCAGTTGCTTCTGTTAAAAAAAAAATTTCAAAGTTTTAAAATATATATTATAAATATGTTTTACTATATATTAAATATTTAGTACTACTAAAAGCACTATTCCCTTATTATTTGTCTTGGATACTTATTGACATTCCGGAATTTATAGAGATTTTGTTTCTTTCGAATTGGTATGATCCGTGGTATCTATGTTTCTTGAAGCTCTTAACAAGATTGAACAATTCAAGTTTGGGGGGAGCAACTGAACATGACAACGAATTTTTGGAATTACACGTCATTTTGGTAACTCTGTTCTATATTTGTTTTACTTTGTGTACCATGTGGACATGGTTTCACTCAAGTTTGGGGGGATGGAATGTTTAATTTAATATGCTTGAGTATGGGAGTTGGTATGTTAAAAAAATATATTTGAAAAATGATGAGAAAAGAATTGTGAAAAAAACAAAATTTGAACATTTTTTGAACTATTCTTCATGACCATGTATGATTAGTTTGTATTGTAATTTAATTCAGCATATTTTTTTATAATGCTTGATTCATGTGAAGTACAATATTCCCGCTCATGAGGATAATTTTTAGATTGAATTGATTAAAAGACATGGTTTTACATGGATGAATGAACTAGTGAACTCGAAACTGAAATGGATGATTTTGACCTATAGACACATGCACACACTCTCTATGGATAGATTAGTTTATGTTTGAGTATTTGGTCGGAAAAAAAGAGTTTTGAATGCTAAGGAGGAAAAATTGAAAAATGGTATAAAAAAAAAGAAAAAAAAATGCTGCATAAACTTGGGTCTAGTTGGTTGGGATTAAAAATCTTCGCTAGAAAGTTCGAAGCTTATTAAAAAAATTTTTAATAGGTATGCAATAAGTAGTTTCGAACCGATTAATCGGGTCACCTAACACAAAGTAGCAGAATGTTCGCGTAAAAATGGGAGAACACTATTGAGCAAAAGTATAGTGAAAAAATTAAAAATAAAAAATAATGAAAAAAAAAACAATAATGATAGAATATGTGAAGGGAATTAATTTACCATAGAGAGGATTCACTTGAACATGGAAAATTATCCGGATTGGGATTAGATATTAGCTAGTTTGTTTATACTAGTGGTTACCATTCTTGAAATTGATTCAAGCTAATTATTATTCGGTTGTGAGTGGGAATTATTGTATTCATATGTGCTTATACTTTGTATCATTGCTTGATTGAAGAGTTTGCAAAATTATGATTACATGAAAATGAGGAATAGACATAGTTGTGGGTAGTATAATTAACCATCATGAGAACTTCATTCGTCTATTAGGGTGACCTAGGGGTTTAAAAGGCTTATCACGCGTGCTAAGTGTGATCGTTCACCTCCACGAAAGATAAGGTTTAGGTAGATTAGTTTAGATTTAATAATATCATTACATTATGTTTTTAGTTTCTCCATTGAGTTGATTGATAAGGGACTAGCAAAATTGAAGTTCAGGGGCTTGATAGGAGCCGAATGTTACACATTCTAGGCGATTAAGTCGGTATTGTTAGTCTCTATAGTTTATTACCTTAGTATTTTTTATGCAATTTGTACGTTTAAGCATGTTTCAGGTTCGGTAAGTGTAAAACGAGCAAAATCCGGTGAATTAACTGAAGTACTAGCTCATAACCATTCGAGAACCAATGCCGAGGTAAAATGAGGTACAAAGATAGACTAAAGGGAGGTTAAAAGGGTAAAACAAGTGAATTGGAGGCAAGCGGAAGCAACCAAGACGCATGGGGTGAATTTCAAACAAAAATAAAAACATTTGTTGTTTTAGGATCGAGCCCATATTTTTGGGATCGATCCCACCTTCAGGCGCTAGAATTAGCGAGAATTACTCTGGGATAGATCAATATTCTTGGGATATATCCCAGACTCATGTACTGGAAATGACGAAATCTATTATGGGATCAATCCACATTATTGGGATAGGTCTTAGACTTACATACGGGAATTTACAAAACTCACCCTGGGATTGATCCCAAGGCGAAAAAGATGTTTTATGTGGGGCCAGATCAACTTTACATGCACACCAATTCTTCTCAGTATATATGTGAAGTATAGTTAGGCAATTTTGGATATGTTTTAACTTCGGGGTTAAAGGAAAAAGATGTCAACAAAAAGATTCAACACTAATCAACTGAGGAGTGGGTTGCAACAAGGCGTCTATATATATAGGACTTCAACATGAGCTTTGGGGGGCTTCGACACTTCATTCTCAAACACACAAAATTAGTTCGTAGAGAGAAAAGATGTCACGCAACAACGTAGTAGAAGACAGAGGAGATCACTCACCAATGGAGTTGCGTTCACCCCCGAAGATGCAATCACTGATGTCCGTCGGGATGTGCTAAAAATATGTGTTAATAACGCACCCTTAAGACAACCTAGGTTTTACCTATCGCAAGTGCACGAGTCAATTCTAGTATAGAAACAGCTTGTGAATGATTATCGATCCCACAAAGACTAAGTCGTATTCTGAATTCTCGTAAAATAATACTCTTGAATTGCTAGAAAAATAAAATTTATTGGTTTTGATTGATTAACTAATTAACTAAGAAAGCAAATAAAGATAGATTAAGACAAGAACAGTAGAGAGAAAATCTAGGGTTTTCTTACTCCACCACTAACTGCATAATATAATTCTTTAATTGCTCAATCGCAAGAGAGCGATCGATAACTATGAATCAGGTCATACAGTAAAATAGTCAAATACGATCCCAAAAAGGATATTATCAACCAGATTCGCTACAACCCATCTCCGGACATAGTGTAACTATTGCATGCAAATTACTTTACTCTAATCTACTCCTACAACATGAAATTAAACTAAAATATATCTATATCATCTCATCGAGGCATGGCCTATGTAAACCTAGAGTTTCAAGTATTAAGCACCATTGATGTAGAAAATCACACTATATTTATGATAACGTGATTGTGTAAGAAGATATATTCATTCAATCTAAGACAAGAATCAAGAATAGAAATGGTCACACATCTATAATCAATCATCACATTATGGTCACAGCTTCCCCTCGTTACAATTGAAAACAAATAAAAGAATTACATTACTTGGCTAGGGATTTGCTAGGAAACCCTAGATACCAAATTAGTTGTTCATGGTAGAAGGTGACTGCATCGTTGATGTAGAAATGGCCTCCATAATCTTCTTCTCCGAATCTCTAAGTCTTGAATGACTTCTCCCTTTTGATGATATGAATCTGAAAAGAAAGCTTTGAAAATTGGGTAGAAAGAAGTCCCCAAACTCTGTAGCAAAACTTGATATATATAGACAAAGTTGAGGGAAAGCCTAAGGTTGCCCTTTTTCATAATTTCACATCGAACTAAGCAAACCCCTACAATCTGATATATAATATGTCTAAAACATGCGTTTAGAGGTGGTGGGGTCAAACTCAAAGTCATCCGGGACAGATCAATCCGGGTTAAAATAGGATTTTGGCCCAAATCTGAAATTTCTAGCTTTTTTTGCAGGACACCTCTCACTTTATTCATCATATCTGGTGCTACACATTGGATGGAGGTATCTAATAGCTTTTTGGAAAGATGTCTTCAGGCTCTTAATTTTAGGTTCAAGAATCACCCCATTTGGACCTTTTTTTACTGAGATATGGGCTCCCGAAGTTAGCTAAAATTTTGTTCTGAAAATACTATAGCTACGCGCTGCCCGTAGGTTGGGCACAAAAATGGCACTGTCTAGGCACTTTTAGCTACTGGGTCCGTAGGTGGTGCATAGCAAAATCCTTGGAAACATTTTTCTTGATAATTGCTCTGTTTAAACCCCTCGACTCCTTTGTTCTGATTCTTGAAGTTGCGACTCCAAAAAATGACATTTTCGCCATCCGGGAGACAGTTTTCTCTTGAAAACACCTCTTTAGCTCTCCTGTTTCAATAGACACAAGACCTTCTCTAGTTAACTCACCAAAGTTAGATCATTTTCTTCATTAAGCTCCTGAAACACGCTAACTATGGAATGTAGAAATGTAACAATAGCAAGATAGGAGCCTAAAATAGTCAATATTTGGCACCTATCAATCACCAATACTCATGGGCAACTAAACAGTAACTAAGGTTTCTAGCAAAACCCTAGTCCAAGTAATGTAATATAAGCTTTATTTATTTTTATTGTGGAAGGGGAATCTAAAGAGCAATCATATGATGGTTATGTAGACAAGAAATCGAATATTATGTTTATATAAGATTTACATTTATTCTATTCTAAATTAATTGAATGTTAATTCTTGCACAACTACACTTAACCGCTACAAGCTAGAACTCTAAAAGTTAGGTTTCTAGTTATCTACATTACGGTGCTAAAAATATACAACTTTTGTTTCGACAACTCATGCTAAGGGAATATGAAATGGGTGTGTTTTTAATTTAACGCGTAGTAGAAGTAGTGTAGGGTAATTGCACATCTAAATTATGTTTGTTCTGAAGATGAATTGTGACCGAACTCGGTTGAATGTAACATTCGATGGGGACTAGAAGCTCGCTTATAGCAACACTAGTCTGATTCGTAGGAGTTGTATCTCCCTTTCACAATAAATGGAATACCGTGTTTATATTACGAAGCTAGTGGTGGCACTAGATATGCCCTAGTCTCTCTCTTAACTGAATTCCCTTAATTATTTTATCAATTTTTTTTCTTAGTTTAATTTATTACTAAAAATAGTTATAAACACAAATCAACACCATTTTTATCCTTAATTCAAGCATACTAACGTATTAGGGTTCGAATAATGCCTAATCCCTGTGGGATTGATAATCCATGTCTCAAGCTATATTATATTACAAATTGACTCGTACACTTGCGAAATGTTAAACTAGGTCATATATAGGTTCTATTCTTAAGCATATTTTTAGCTGAGCTATTGAGCCGATCAATTTATATCTTTCAAAGAAGGGAGCCATTCAGGACCAAGAGATCCAGAGCAGACGACCATGGAGGGCGATTCTACATCAACGATGTAGTCTCCTTCTACCATGAGCAACTAATTCGGTATCTAGAGTTTTCTAGCAAAACCTTAGCCAGTAATGTACTTCTCAAAAAAAATTTTCAATTGTAACGAGGGGAAATTGTGACCATACTGTGATGATTATTCTAGATGAGTGACCATTTTTATTCTTGATAGAAGATCTTATATTTGTTCTAAATTCTTGTCCTATATTGAATGAATATATTTTCTTACTCAATCATGATTATTCACTATAGGCTAGAACTCTGATGCTTAATTCATGATTTTCTACACAATGGTGCTTAAGACTTGAAACCCTAAGTTTATACATGCCATGCCTTGGCGAGGTAATATAGACATGCTTTAGTTTAATTTCATGCAATAGGAGTAGATTAAAGTAAAGTAAATAGCATGCACTAGTTACACTCTGTCCGGAGATGGGTTGTAGCAAATCCGGTTGATGGTATCCTTTTTGGGATCGTATTCGACTATTTACGGTATGACCTGATTCACAATTATGGCTCGCCCTCTTGCAATTGAGCAAGTAGAAAACTATATTATGCGGTTAGTGGTGGAGTATGGAAACCCTAGATTTTATTTTTACTTTTCTTGTCTTCATTTATCTTTACTACTTTATTAGTTAATTAGTTAATCAATCACAAAATAATAAATCATACCTTCATAGCAATTTAAGAGTATTATTTTACGAGAATTTAGAATACGGCTTAGTCTCTAAGGGATCGATAAACTTTCTCGATCCGAACTATACTATAAATACGATTCGTGCGCTTGCAATAGGTAAAACCTAAGCTGTCCTAAGGGGTTGTCTTTAATCATTATTTTTGTCACCCCTAGACAGACATCAAGTTTTTGGCGCCATTGTCGGGGACTAACGGATATTCTGAATTGTGATAATTTAGTATACTTGAATTGTTTGTATTGTATTATATCTAAAGATGGATTGTGTGTTTTTGCGATGTATACTAAAAAGCGCAAAAGTAACCAGTGGAGCAGTGACGATTGCGTCATTGGACCACTTGTGAATTCTAGTGCATCTTAATTTTACGCATAATTTTAGCTTTATTTTCTGTCCATAGTTTAGAAATAGTTAATTTTTCTTAAAAAAATAAAAAGAAAAAAATGTTTTCGTGTAAACTGTCAGAAATTCCTATTTTCGCAAAACATGAGAGGTTTTTTAGTGTAAAAGGGCCAATAAAAAAAGTCACTGTATTTAGTGAGCCCATTTGATTTTAGGCCGAAACACGTCGTTTAAGACCTCAAATCCATAATTTTGTGATTGTGAGGAGAAGAAAAAGTATAATTTCTATACCAATTCGGCGAGTGCTCCATATTATAATTCATACAATCCGGATTGGAAAAATCATCCCAATTTCCAATACCAACAATCAGGTATAGGAAATTCATATCAAAGTTTTAATGAGGATCCACGATATTTCGATCATGGATTAGGGTATCGACCGTATAGTCAAGATTATTATTCTCAACCATTGAATCAATTCCAATTTGAGTCAAGTGTATATTCGTGTCCGGAGCCGTTGTCTTCTGAAGATAAATTTTTAGCATCTTTAAGATAAATCAGAGTAGGCCTCCGAAGAATTGAGATCGCATATAATAGATACAATTAATACCTTCCAAACACTGAAAATCCTCAACCAAGTTTTAATAGAAGCCAACAACCATTCAGTACTCAGGATTTTCAGTCCAATAATACCCAATTGTTTAAACCCTCCAACCAAAATCCATTCCAGTTCCAAAATCAAAATTTGATGCCTAGATCAACTGGTGATGGACATAAACTGAAGAGCACCTTGAGAAAGATTGAAAATCAATTGAACTCTAATTCTCTAGCTTGGGCTAGGTTAGAAACCCAAATAGGGAAACAAGTCGATACTTTAATGAGAATGGAGGAATTGCTAAACCAAGTGGTAAATAATTTTGAAGATGAGGAAGAAGGGTACAGTGAAACAGAGGAAAGTTTTGAAACTGAGAGTGACGTTTCACAGGACGAGTGTACGCAATCTATTCCTAAGGCAATATTGACCCAAAATCTCGATGAGCTGTGTTTTGAAGATAAACAAGGATAGGATGAGTACTATATAATTGATGTGATTGATAAGGTGATAGAGGACCCATTACCTTATTCTTTGACAAAAGGATCGTTGGACATAGGTACTAAATATGAGATAAATGTAGAGCATGACAAATAAGAGAAAGTATATGATGACTATTATGTGCTTGATGTCTTGCTCGTTACTGAGTGTTCCCAATGGACACCATGGACTGATTTACTTCCCATACTTGCTCCGCCATATAATGGAAGTCTTGCAGAGAGGAAGGGTGTTGGATAGCCCTCTGCGGAGCCATCGTGCCAAAGACATTAAACATTGGTCCTAGGCTGTGAAAGTTAGTTTCTAGCTTAGGCTTGTAGAATAGTAGGTTATTTAATTTATCCAATTTTCAATTCCTTAGGATTGTAGGCCCCTAAGGCCAAATCATTGCAATTTCAATTTGGTTGGATTGTAGACCCTTAAGGCCAAATCATTGTTTATTTCATAAAAAAATAAAATAAAATAATAAAAAACTAATTCCTTGTGCTAGATTGAGTAATGATTTTCGGAAAGCGGTGATTGTATTTCTTCTTCCCTTGCTATTATATTGGGTATTTGTGCTTTGTTGAATATTTCTACATGTAGCTCAATTCAAGTTTAGGGGGAGAACGAACATGAAGAGAGGAAATTCCGAAACTGTGCTTCAAGGGTAACTATATTCTTTCTCATGAGTATGATGTTAAACCATGAGGAAATGGTTTAATCTAAGTTTGGGGGGAAGGAATAGTTGGTTGTATAGTTAGTATAGGGAATGATTGAAAAAAAAGTTTGAAAAAATTTGAAAATTTTTCAAAAAATTCTTTATTTTCATGCATTAGTGTTTTGCATTACAAGTTGATTGAGTTTATGTTTATGATGCATGACTAGTATGTGATGCGATATTCCCGCTCATGAGAGTGATGATTATATTGAGTTAGTGAAGTGATGTGGTTTTACATAGGTGAGTGAATTAGTGAAATTGAAACTAAGAAGGACGACCTTGACCTATAAGCATATGCACACATTCACTATGGGACAACTATGTAGTTGAAAAATTAGCTTTGTCACAATAAAAGGGAAAAGGGGGAGTTGATATGGTTGGAATGAAAACTTTTGAAAATCTTTAAAAAAAAATGCAACAAGTAGTTTTTCGATCTAAGTAACCAGACCTCCTACCACAAAGTAGCAGAGTGTTCGCATGAAAAGGGGAGAAAACTAATGAGCATAAATCCCAAGGAAGAAGCTCGGACCTAGTTGGTCGGGACTAAAAGTCCTCGTTGGAAAGTCCGGAACTTCGAAAGATAAAAAAGGATAAAATGGAAAGTAGAAAGTATGATTTTTTCATGAAAAATGATAAAGTTTGATCAATGAAGTAGAAGAAGAAAGATTAGTTTACTATAGTCGAATGTTCACAAGATCCCGGAAGGTTTTCCGAATTAGGAGTAGAGAGTAACGAAGTTATTTACTTTAGTGGGAACCATTCATGACACGAAGCTCGAGATAGTTATTGTTCGGTAGTGAGTGGAAGTATTTTCATCCATATTGTCTTATACATTGTATCATGACTTGATTAATGAGTATGTGAATGCATGACTACGTGACAATGAAGAATGGAGAAGTTGTGGATAGTATAGCTAACCCTCACGAGACTTAACTCGTCCACTCGGTGTTGCCGAGGGGTTTAAAAGGCTTGTTACATGTGCTAACTATAATCGTCGACCCTCACGAAAGCAAAGGAGTAGTGTAGATTAGTATAAATTGGTTAGAATAAAAACATTCATCACAAGGGAGGTATTTAAAACTTTTCCTGAGTTCATTGCTAAGGGACTAGCAATATGTAAGTTTGGGGGTGTAATAGGTGCCAAATATTGTACATTTTAGGCCTTTAACTTGCTAGTGTTATGTTTTTACATTCCATTATTTGGTATTTTTATGTCGTTTGTGTGTTTAAGCATGTTTCAGAAGCTTAATGAAGACAACGAGCTAACTTTGGTGAATTAACTAAAGAAGTGCTTGTGTCTACTCAAAGAGAGCAAAAATTGTGTTTTTTAAGAGAAAAGTGTCTCCTAGAGGGCATAAATGTTATTTTTTCGGGCTGCAATTTCAAGAATCATAACAAGGGAGTCGAGAGGGTTCAAATGGCAATATTCCCAAAAAACGTTGGTTCTAAGGGTTTTTCTACGCATGACCTACGCATTCAGTAGCTAAAAGTGGCTAGAAAGTACTTTTTTGATGCATCACCTACGCACCATGTGTAGGAACCCCTACGCACCATGCGTAGGGGGGTTTCAACATAGATTTAAAGTCAAATTTGAAGGGTCATATCTCGGTCAAAACATGTCCAAATGGGGTGATTCTTGAGCCTTACATCAAGAGCTTGAAGTCAAATTTCTAGGAAGTTATTATAAGCCTCCATCTAATATATGTAGCTCCAGTTATGATCAAAAGAATGAGACATATCTGCAGGAAAAGGCTGAAAATTTCAAATTCGGGCCAAAATCCTATTTTGACCTGAATTGATCCGTTTTAACCCGGATGACTTTGAGTTCGAATCCACCACCTCTAAGCACATGTTTTAAACTTATTATACATCAGATTGAATGGTTTGGCTCTGTTTGGATGGAAATCATACCAAAGGAGAATCCTATTTTTAATAGGAGTATAACGCAAGTTAGGGTTTCCCTCAACTTTGTTTATAAATAACATGGTCTAGAGCAAATCTAAGGGACTTCTTTCCACATAATTTCATCACTTCAAATTCCATAATTTTCAAATCACTATCTCTAGAGATTTACATCTTTCAAAAAAGGGAGTCATTCAAGACCTAGAGATCCGGAAAGGACGACCATGGAGGGCGATTCTACATCAACGATGCAGTTTCCTTCTACCATGAACAACTAATTCAGTATCTAGGGTTTTTTTAGCAAAACCCTAGCCAAGTAATGTAGTTCTTAATTTGTTTTCAATTGTAACAAGGGGACATTGTGATTATACTGTGATGATTGTTGTAGATGAGTGACCCTTTTTTATTCTTGATACAAGATCTTATATTTGTTCTAAATTCTTATCTTAGAGTGAATGAATATATTTTCTTACTCAATCATGATTATTCACTATGGGCTAGAACTCGGATGATTAATTCATGATTTTTTACACAATGGTGCTTAAGCCTTGAAACCCTAGGTTTACACAGGTCATGCCTCGACGAGGTAATATAGACATGCTTTAGTTTATTTTCATGCAGTAGGAGTAGATTAGAGTAAAGTAAATAGCATGCACTAGTTACACTCTGTCCGGAGATGGGTTGTAGCGAGTCCGGTTGATGGTATCCTTTTTGGGGTCATATTTGACTATTTGCGGTATGATCTGATTCACAGTTATGGATTGCCCTCTTGCAATTTTGCAAGTACATAGCTATATTATGCGATTAGTGGTGGAGTATGGAAACCCTAGATTTTTTTTCTACTATTATTGTCTTAATCTATCTTTACTGCTTTATTAGTTAATCAATCACAAAATAACAAATCATACTTTCATAGCAATTTAAGATTATTATTTTACAAGAATTCAGAATATGACTTGTTGAACTATACTATAATACGATTCGTACACTGGCGATAGGTAAAACCTAAGTCGTCCTAAGGGGTTGTGTTTAACCATTCTTTTTGTCACCCTTAGACAGACATCAACCTCACTGAGGTATGACTTGTGTAAATCTTGAGTTTCAGGTGTTAAGCATCATTGTTTGAAAATCACGGTTTTCTAGAGAACACCAGATACACATGATTGGTTGAGATAATACATTCATTCAATCTAAGTCAAGAATTTGAATAAATATAAAACCCCTTATCATAAATTACTACGGTCTCTATTCTACACAATCATCACAGATGTGGTCTTCAGTTTCCCCTCGTTACAATTGAAATAAATAAATAAACTACATTACCTGGCTAGGGTTTTGCTTGAAAATCCTAGATACCGGTTTAGTTGCTCATGGTTGAAGGAGACTGTATCATTGATGTAGAAATGCCTCCGTGATCGTTTTTCCGAATCTCTAGGTCTTGAATGGCTCCCTTCTTTGAAAGATATAAATCTCCAGAGATAGTGCTCTGAAAATTATGTAATTAGAAGCTCCCTGGATCTGGTCTAGACCTTGGTATTTAAAAAAGTGATTAAGAAGAGTCTTTCTTGTATTAAACTTGTCATTCTTGGAGTAGGATTCCTATTTGATATGTCTCTCCACAAATCTGAGCCAAAATCCTTCAATCTGGTGTATAATACACCCTATACACGTGCTTAGAGGTGTTGAAGTCGAACACAAGTCAAAAGAGTTCAAATCGTATCGTGACTCAATTTGCCAGCCAGACCCTACGCATGCTGCTACGCTTGAGGTGAGCTATGGTTAATCATAGCTCCAAGCATAGGCTAGTTTCCTTAAACGTAGCTCGAGTGTAGTTTTTGATGTTTCTAGCCACTTTTAGCTACTGTATGTGTAACTCAAGCGTAGTACAATTTATGGAAACCGCAATTTATAATTATTGTTTCATTAGAACCCCCTCAACTCTGTTGGTATGTTTCTCGAAGTTTTGGCTCCAAAAAATATCATTTTTTCCTTTGGGGGACACTTTTTGCTTGAAAACTCCTCTTTTGCTCTTCTCTTGGATAGATACAACCAGATCCTTGGTTAATTCATCAAAGTTAACTTGTTGTTTGCTTTATTAAGCTTTTGATACATGCTTTGACATGCAAACTGCATAAAAATACTAAATAATGGAATGATAATATGTAACAATAGTTAGTTAGAGGCCTAGAATGGACAACATTTGGCACCTATCACCACTCCAAATCCTATATGTTTTTATATATATACTACTAAAAATGACGTGTTATGCACGGAATTCCAATGGAGTTGTGATGTCAAGCCTTGGGTTCTCAAGACTCTGAAACCAAAATCCTTGGGACCCAGAGGTTATGGAAAGGGCATAGAATCCGATTTAAGGTATAAGTCGCCATCCAGAACTAGCAAGAGATCGAGAAGAAAAAAGGCATGCCTGTGTGTGAAGGGTACGCCACAAAGCAAAACTAAAAGGAATACCAAATCTAGACACGGAAACGAGAGGAGGAGAAAACAAAGAACCTTAAACAACCTCAATGAGACCCTATATAAGTTCCTAAGAGAACTCGGGAAGATCCCCAAAGAGTTCGAAAACCGTTAAATGGCCTAAAAGTTAGAAATATAATGCCTCATTCAAAGGATCATAACTCACTCAAAACAAAACCAATTGAGCCATTCAAAAGCATAAACAGAAGTTCAATAAGTCAGTTTTCTAACGAGTTACAGAACGTCTCAATCAAACACATGTAGCAAAAGTTACAGGCAAAACAGTGGAGCAGTGCGCAGGCAAAAACTTGAAAAATGTGTTTTTGAATCCGAGCTCCGTTTTTTACGCCGTCTATCCCAAAAAATTACAAATATTAGAAAAGTGAGTTTTTCATTTTGTGGTTTTAAAAAAAATTATCGAGACCTAGGGAAACACAAAAAACGTAAACTTTAAACAAAAACACTCCTTTAGAGTTTTGTGAAATTTTCCGTCCTTCCTTCGGACTCCGTTTTTAATACCGCCGGCTTCTAAAAGCTAAAATCTTTGAGAAAATGAATTTAAAGTCATTTTAAAACATGAAAAATTGTTGAGGTTACAAGGGTGATTGAAAAAAAAAATTCTTTTAAAACCGAAAGGATTCGTTTATAATTTGTGAAAAATGCCATTTTCGGAGATAAACCCTAATATCCACAATAGTGTTCAAGTACAACTAATAACATCAAAATGAAGCAAAATACACCATACTTCTTAAAATACATGCTTTGAGCACAAATAGATTCAAAATAGCACCACGCCATCATAAAACATCTTTTTAATTCGAAATACCACATTTTTACAAAATAAAAGAACCGGCGTCGTGGCACTCAAAAATAATACAAGACGGAAACTGGCTAACACTCTAGCGTCACAAAATAAAGTATACATGGGAACTACTATAAGAGAGCAAGAACAAAAGGGAAAACATGAATGAGATCCACGCCACACTCAATTCTCGTCCGCCACCGGTGTTTTTCCTGAAAAACATTTATAACCAATGGGGTGAGCAAATTTATCTTAGTAGGGAGATGTTATCCACCTCAACCTCGACCTTACAAGACATGCTAACCCGCCCCGTGGTGCATATTACTACCCTAGGTCAAGTCCATTGTCCCACATGGCACTCATGCCGATTCGGGACCCCAAGAATACCCTGGAAGCAACCCCACAATAAAAATAACATGGATTACATCTCAATGACAAGTAACAACATTAAAGTGTAGCAAGGGAATAAATAATAATGCAAAGGATAACCACCAAATGTAAGCTCAAAGGTAAGTTATGATGTCACTAAAAGGTAATGCATTAAGTATACACCCATTATGACACTCCCCCAAGTAGATCACAAAAGACTCAGAACTCCAAGGAGCCTAGGTATCGCGAATACAAGTCAAAGCAGATCCCACATAGGCAACCCTCTCAAAAGGACCAACACAACAAAAGAGAATCCATGGAGGTCCGTATCTCATGCACACGCTTAAGCAAATCACCACTAGATGACCCGTGCACACGCCCGATGCAAATCACACATCCACCTTGGGCACACACCCAAGGCAAATCACATGAGAGCTTACTCCACACAATAATCGACCGGAAATTAGCTTCTCATGCACATGCCATAGTAAATCACCACTAGATGACCCGTGCACATGCCCAAGGTAAATCACACATTCATCTAGGGCACATGCCCAAAGCAAATCAAATGAAAGCACACATTAATCATCACAAGAATAAACTTTAGGTGACTCACACCTTAAGAAACTCAAGAAGAACCAAGAGTGCTAAAAAAGGACCAAGACCCACCCTTAGGTGCCAACACATAGGATCGACACCATGCCTAGCATCAAATGTATTCTAGAATCTAAATATCTTAATTTAGGAATACCCAAACAAGTATAACTATAAAAATACCATTAATAGCATAGATTCTCAATCATTCAAGTATGTCTATAAATCTCAACTATAACACCTCTTCTCCTAAGTTAAAATCCTACGCATGCTATTCAACGTCAAGATTCCTCCATTTACTATTAAGTTCAATTTCATGCTCATAGGTTCATCTATATATATGTATATATAAGTATTTCTTTTATAACAACTAGCATGCTTCAAATATCATTTCAAGTGCCTTTAGTTTATAGTTCACATAGCCACACATGCTATCATGCTTTAAGTAACTAGTATAAGGTATTCTAGCCCCGAAATGAACTAGCATAAAACAAAGTCATGCTTCTAGAAGCATATACAATATAAGGCTCCTATAAGCATTTTAGCAAACACTTGTAAGACATGATTTCATTCTTTAACAAGAACCAATTTAGACACGTGTGTGTATATATATATATATAGGTAGCATGCTTCAACACGACGCAATTATTCACAACCATATGTTCTCTACTAATTAATATACATATCCACTTGAAACCTCTAATCATACTAATTCACCATAATATGCATGCTTCATTAACTATACACATAAACTTGGTAAACAATTCAAGATATCCTACAATTACAAATAGGGTTGGAATCACTAGTGTCGCATGCTCACGATATCAAAAGTAAAAGGGACCGCACATCCCTACCTCAAGTCCAAGTAAACAAGCAAAACTCCAAGAGAGCTCCTCCAAAAGTGAGCCAAAATCTCACCCAAGAGACCTTCAAGCCTCCAAGAACCGAATCAATTGGTGAGAACACTTAGGTTTCTGCCTTAATTAATAAACAAAGGCAAGGAGAATAAACTATCAAGATTCGGAAAACATAAATTCAAGAATGGGGTAATTAGGGTTTTAAAATGGAAACTACCAAGAGAGAGGGTAATACCTTTCAACCTGAGTATCAAGTCAAAGCTTGGAGCATGGGAAACAACTTTGTAGTTGAAGACATCATCAAATTCACAAAGGAAGGAGGTGATTTTGAAGTATAAAGAGAGAATCAAGGAGAGGGCCTAATAGGACTTGTTTGGCCTGCAAAAGAGAGAGGAGAGTGTGGGTTAGGGTGTGTTTGTTTTGGAGAAAAATGACTTAAAGTTCTCAAAATGAACATATGTATATGTATATGCAATTCCACCCCATAACCTTGCAAATCCAAGGGCTAGGAAGAGAGTTTGGAAGAAGAGGATTTGTAAAGATCAACAAGATTGTGACACATCACCTCCTCTAGAATTCTCTTGGAAAATATCTAGCTAAATGTCTCCAATTGCCCTTTGACAAAAATGATTAAAGAAGGAATGAGAGGGGTAGAGTTTACATTGCACCCTTCCATTTTTCCTAAGTTACCCATATCAACACAACTTAACTACCACCATGCCATGGTCTTATAGAGAAATTTAGTAGGCGACACTTAACAAACGTTCCTAGAAAAATCCACTAACTAGCTATAATAACATACTTTGCAAGCAATTACAAAAATACCCTTAAGTGTAAAACTTCCGAAACCAATTTATAAATTCCTTATTGAGTATATATAACGATTAAAAACAATTCGGAACCTAAAACGGACACTGCCGAGACCTACTTCCACCATACACTTTTCAAACGCGTTCCGGGTCTTCAGATAGTTCAAAATTTAAAATAATGCAAAAACAATTCCGAAAAAAATTTCAAAAGGTAAAACTTAAACATATAACACATAGAAACCATTTATATCATCTCGAACATTTAATTTAATTAAAAAAATTAATTCGTGAAAAATTTAATCGTAAGATGAAAGAAAAATCACCGGATGTTACATGTGATAAATAGAAGAATTATTTAATTATAATCAATGATCCTAATTGGACAACAAGATTAACAATAATTCAAAATCTTAGTATCCTATTATAATTAGATATTTAATTTATATATTCAATATAATTTAATAAAACTTCAAAATTATATTTTGACATGTTTAAAGATAATTGTTAGTCACTCATTGACCCTAGAGGGGGGGCTGAATAGGGTGTTAAAAAATCTCTTTCAATCTTTTCGGAAATTAAAATAAGTTATATCAAATTAACAAATACTTCAAGAATCAAGTAATTATTTCAATGACAAATTCGAGTTAATTGATCTAGCAAATTATCACAAGATTAATATAGCATGTACAATATTGAAATAAAGAGATAGAGAGAGAGAGATTCACATCGCGATTTTTTCGAGGTTTGGTAACTCATACTCCTCGGCTTAAGAACCCCTTCTTAACACTTTTCTCGATCCTTTCACTATGGCCCTTCCTTCACAGGTGGAATGACAAACCTTTACACACAAACTCACCAGCTCGTCTCTCAATCAAGAGAACAATCCTCTCTTGAAAATGTTGGATTTCACTTGCCCAAGATCACAAAAATGGTATGTAATCAATTGTATCACTCAAGAACAAAAATACTCAAAAATCCTAAGGTTTTTATGGAAGATAAATCAATATAAGCTCAAGTTTTTTTGGTGATGTTTCAACAACTCTAGATTTGTATTCTCAAAGGATAAAATCAATGACTGAGTTTTAGAGAATAATAAAAGATACTAGAGTTTGAAGCTACAAAATATTTCAGTCGAAAGTTAAGATTTTTGCTTCTTGCCTTCAATGGCTTTTGCAAAAAGTGTTAGAGAAGAAGATGAAAACTTGTAGATTTTTCTCACACATGAACCACAGTCTTACAAACCCACATCTCTTTCTATTTATATGGAAGCATTAGGGTTTTGAGATTGGATCCCACTCTTAAAGAGGAGACGAGCCGTTTCAAAAGGTTGAAAAAGTTGGCTCAAAGTGATGGGCAAAATCTTTTGTAAAGATTACATTTTGTGCCTTAGTCGACTACATAAAAGGCCTTAGTCGACTATACAGTTTCTCCAAACGAATCCTAAATCATCGTCTTGCTTCAGTTGACTACACAGAAGGTCTTGGTCTACTACAGAGTTGTTTTTTGTCGACTACTAAGAGAGTTTAGTCAACTATAGGATGTTTTAAATTTCCAGTTTAACTTCGTCATGCTTCAGTTGACTAGATCAATGGGTTTAGTCGACTACATGAAGTGTTTGGTTGACTACAGCTCAATTTGAAATGAGACATTAACTTTCGTCATGGTTTAGTCGACTATGGGATAAGTCCTAGTCGACTATGACCACAAAGAAAACTAATTTTAAATTCATTTTTCGTCCATTTTGAGTTTGGTTAATTTATCACTTGAGCTTATAGGATTTATCAACACATAGAAGACCTTGTTACAATGATTGCACCCCGACCTATCTACCCTGATTCTTGAGTCTTTGAATTTTTCCTTTTCGTTGATCATTTGGTCCTTTTTCCATTTTCGTGCTTCAATTTCGTTTTTGCATTTTGCTTTTGTGTAAGCTTTCTTTCCAAGAAATTTTTTGAGTCCTTTTCCTATCTTTTGCTGGAACACGTAACTTAATTTTTCATTAGTTTCAAACACACTTTAATAGTTTGTTATCATCAAATTTGATATTGTTTGCCGAAAGTAAATTTCAAGGCCAACAGTCTCCGCTTTGATGATGACAAAATATTTTGTGTTTGTTTGGTAGTGGTGAGACATCAAGTGATGCTCCCCCTCAACATATGCATAAAATTCTTTATTCAAATGCTCCCCATTTGTGAATAAAATTTGCAGATTAATGGGCATTTCGAAACAACTACTTGTTTAGGCACATTTGAGATAAGAAAACCGCATTTCATAGATGATTCGAATTGAGTACAAGCTGTTACACCAATGAAAAAGAAAATAACATCAGTGATACGAACAAACCACACAAAAATATAATTTACTAAAACGGACGATAAAAACGGATACTAAAATAACATAATTTCTCCCCCTTTTTGTCAGCGTCGAGGGGCGTGCAGACGAGGGGCCTCGAGATCAGGACGAAGATCATCAATAGAACCAGTGAGACCAAAAATACGATTAGAGATTTCTTAATCAAAATTATGTAGGCGCTCGTTTACCTTTTGAATGGCTTCCGTATTCTTTGTGACAACTTCATCAAGGTGCTGAAGCACTTGGTCCTGTCGCTTAAGTATGTCCGCATTACACTGAACAACCCCAAGAATTTGATTAAGAAGAACAATATGAGCACTGTCTAATGGAGGAACCGAGGAAGAGGTCTCTTGACGAGGTGCTGAAGGGCCTGTAGTTGGACAAGGACGAGGAGGAGGCATACTATCGGCAATTAAATTTCCTTCGGCATCAAATGTGATTTGCATTTGTTTGACATGAGTAGGGTCTAGAAAAATAGGGTGATGCTCGGACACCTCATTGGGAAAAGAAAAGTTGTCCTGCTGAAGAAGATAGGTAATATGGGCAGGAAAGAAAAGCAGACCGGATGACTTACGCTGACAGGTAAGAATCACAGAGCGTAAAATTGTAGCTAAATCTACTCTATTTCCTATCATAATGCAATAAACAAGAAAAGCCTCCATACGCGACACACTACTGCGACTTCCAATTTTAGGCAAAATAGAATAGGTTATAACATTATGAATTAACCTTGCCTCGGGTAGGAGCATGGATGAGAGAGGACAGGATATCTGCGTGGTCTCTTTGTCGATACAAATTGTCCGAACCGCCTCAATGCAATCAAAATCACCAACAATGTACCAATCCTGCTTTGAGCAATGGCAGACTCCGTCATCAAGAAGCAAAAAAAGGCAATTGATTTCCTTGTCTTGGAAAGTCACATCGCAACCCGCCATATGAACCCGAAGATGTGGAAGAATGTATTCCTTGCGATTTTGCAAGGAAGCATAAAAGGCTTTGACAACTCAGGGAAAGAAGGGAATGTCGAGGGAAATGAAGAAATCCCAACCAATAGCTCTAAATAAATCAAAAGTTCTAGCCCCAATTTCGATGCAGAGAGTTCAAGTGACAATTCGGCACGAGGTAGAAGGACGATGGTCAAAAATGGTGATAAAATGATTGCGAGCACCTTTACCCTCAAGAAGAGCCTCAAGAGGCACGGGTGTATCTGATTCATCTTCCTCGACAACAACTGGTGTAGAGGGAGGAGCACGTGGAGCGGTAGAGCTTTGACCACCATTAATGCATGAGCGTTTATGGGTCAAGCCATAAGTTTTGGGTGCCATTTGGAGATAAAAGAGTACGAATAAATATATGTATAGATATATAATGGTGTATATATGAGAGGAAGAGATTGGGTAGAAAATAAGATTTGGGTGAAGGATTTATAGGGAATTAGATGGATGAGAAGAGATGGGTAAATGAATTTAATGAGAAATAGAGAGGGAATGAATATGGAATAGAGGGGTTGAGAATCTGAGAGAACGGATGTGTGAGAGGGGAAGTCGAGATAATGGAGAAGATGAAGTGACGATTAGGTTAAATAAGAGGCATAGTCGACTAAAGGATGGTTGAGTCGACTATGTAAACCATTTAGTCGACTATAGCTAGGTGTCTAGTCGACTAAAAGAGGTCGAAAGAAAGAAAAAAATGCATGAGTTTGGGATGATATGGGTAGTCGACTATGAATCGTGGTTTAGTCGACTAAAGAGAGAAAACAATTGAAAAAATGTTTGAAAATTTGTGAAAACTTTTGAAAAAAAAATAAAAAATAATAATAATAATATAAATAAATAAATAATACTAAAAAAATTAAAATTTTGAAAATTTTGAATTTTGAAAATTTGGAAAATTTTTGAAACTAATTCTAAAAATAATTTATGAATGAAGTTAGGCTAAAACATCAATATCCATGGCCATTCCGATTTCCTTACGAATTTTTGAAAACGATTTGTCAGGGAGCGGTTTAGTGAAAATATCCGCTAATTGATTTTTAGTGTCAATAAAAATCAATACAATGTCGCCTTTAGCAACGTGATCACGTAAGAAATGATGCCTAATCTCGATATGCTTGGTGCGTAAGTGTTGAATAGGATTTTTAGATATGCAAATAGCATTTGTATTATCACATTTAATGGGCACATGATTGAAGACAAGACGGAAATCAAGTAATTGTTGCTTAATATAAAGAGTTTGAGCGCAACTACTACCGGCTGCAACATATTCGGCTTTGGTCATAGACAATGCAATGGAATTTTGCTTTTTACTTGACCAAGATACTAGAGAGTGTCCTAGAAAGTGACATGTGCCGCTTGTTCTTTTTTGATCCACTCTACATCCTGCAAAATGGGCATCCGAATAGCTAATTAGATCAAGTGAAGTCCTACGTGGATACCAAAGCCATAGTTAATTGTACCACTTAGTAGCGAAAAATACGTTTCAGGGCAAGTAAGTGAGATTCTTTAGGACAAGATTGAAAACGAGCACATAGGCTCACACTAAACATTATATCCGGCCTACTAGCGGTTAAGTAAAGCAAACTACCGATCATGCCTCTATATTTAGTAATGTCAACGCATTTACCATTTGCATCTTTACCAAGCTTAATAGAAGTACTCATATGAGTTATGGCATGTTTAGTAACCTCTATACCAAATTGCTTTAGCAAATCTTTAGTGTACTTGGATTGACTAAAAAATAAGTCGTCCGAGCTTTACTTGATTTGCAAACCTAAAAAGAAGTTCAAGTCACCCATCATGCTCATTTCAAATTCATTTTGCATACTTGTAGCGAATTCTTTACATAGAAAATCATTTGTTGATCTGAATATAATGTCGCACCATATATTTGGACAATCAATAAATTTTTTTAAATGGTTTTTGTAAAAAGTGTGTTATCAACTTTTCCTCTTGTAAAACTATTTTGATTCAAAAACCCACTAAGTCTCTCATACGCTCTAGGAGCTTGCTTTAAACCATATAGAGCCTTAGTTAATTTGAAAATATGATTTAGAAAAAGTTCATTTTCAAAACCGGGTGGTTGCTTTACAAAAACTTCTTCTTCTATGACACCATTTAAGAAAGCACTTTTGGCATCCATTTGATAAAGAGTAAAATTTTTAGATGATGCAAATGCAAGAAGCATTCTAATTGCTTCTAATCTAGCTACGGGTGCAAAAGTATCGTTGTAGTCAATGTCTTCCTCTTGATTATATCATTGAGCTACCAATCTTGCTTTATTTCAAATAATCACTCCATTCTCATATTTTTTATTTCGAAAAACCCATTTTGTGCCAATTATAGTTTGATTTTCGGGTTTAGGAACTAAATACCAAACTTGATTATGTTCAAATTGATTTAGTTTATCTTGCATGGCAACGATCCAAGAATCATCACATTGAGCTTCATGGAAGTTCTTGGGCTCGATTTGAGACACAAATGCCATGTGATTGCAAAAGTCTTTAAGTTGAGATCTAGTGATAACCCCTTTTGACGGATTACCTATGACTTGATCAAGAGGATGATTGTGTACAATCTTCCATGATTTAGGAATTGAGTTTGTCAAGTCATCATCGGATTGATGCTGAACTTCACTATTTTCCTTTTGGCTACTTGATGAGTTGGAGATATTGAGAGTATTTAAACTATCCTCAATCCCTACAACTTCATCTTCACCTAGGTCAACTCTAGGTGATGGTGATTCATCAAAGACAATGTGAATTGACTCAACCATGGTTAGAGTCCTCTTGTTATAGACTCAAAAGGCTCTACTTCTTGAAGAGTACCCTAGGAAAATTGCTTCATCCGATTTGGAGTCGAATTTTTCTTAAGTTATCTTTATCATTTAGTACAAAACATTTACAACCGAACACCTTGAAATACCCAATATTGAGCTTTCAACTATTCCATAACTCATAAGGTGTTTTTCCCAATTTCATTCAAATAATGACTCTATTAATTATATGGCAAGCGATATTTACCGCTTCCATTCAAAGGCTTCGGGGAAGGTTGTATTCATTTAATATGGTTTTAGCCATTTCTTGTAATGACCTATTCTTTCTTTAAAAACATCATTTTGTTGAGGGATTCTAGGGGCTGAGAGATCATGAGATACACCAAGTTCATCACATAATTTCTCTAAGTCTTGGTTTTCAAATTCCCTACCTCTATCACTTCTAATTTTCTTTATTTTTAAATCCTTTTCATTTTGAATGACTCTATAAAATTTATCAAGAATGGAGTGAGTTTCATTTTTATGAGCAAGAAAGTGAACCCAAGTATATCTAGAGTAGTCATTGACTATAACAAGTAGATAGAGTTTTTTTACTAAGCTAGCCATTCTCTCCGAACCAAAAAGATCTATGTGAAGTAGCTCTAATGGTCTAGAAGTGGCAATGTCTTTCTTTCTCTTGAAAGAGGACTTTACTTGCTTACCTACTTGACATGTGCTACATATTTTATCTTTTGAAAATTTAGTCTTCGAGAGGCCTTTAACTAAATTATTTTTGGATAAACGATGAAAGAGGTCCATACTAGCATGTCCTAAACATCTATGCCATAACCAACTATTTTCACTAGATGTGACAAAACATTTAATATCTTGTTCGTGCAATTCACATAGCAACATAGTATACAAATTTCCGTTTCTTTTAGCATTGAACAATTGTTTTCCATCTTTCTCAACTATTCATGCATTTTACCTAAAGATAGCATCATAAACTTTGTCACACAATTGACTAATGCTAAACAGATTATGCTTCAAACCATCAACATAAAGCACATTATCTATAGAGAGAGAAGAGGATATACAAATTGAGTCAATCCCTATAATTTTGCCTTTAGAATTGTCTCCAAAAGTTACGTTTCCTCCTTCATAAGGTTTTAAAGAAATGAACTTTGATTTGTCTCCCATCATATGCCTTGAGTATCCGCTATCAAGAAAACATTTTTCCTATGATGCGGATTTCAAGCATACCTACAAAATAAATTTAAGTAACGTTCATTGGTACCCAATCAATTTTGGGTCCACTAAGGTTAAAGAGAGATGCAATAGTTCCTTTTGGAACCCAAATCATTTTTTTTACTACATTCTCCTTCCTATGAAAGCATGCAATAGTTCTTTTTGGAACCCAAATCATTTTTGTTACAGTTTTTTCCTTTCTATGAAAGCATGCATTTACCTTATGTCCCTTTCTCTTACAATAGTAGCAAGTAATATGCTTACAATCATTTGAAGATGTGTGAAATGATTGTCTTGTAAATGTATGCCTTAATGATTTTCTCTTTTTTAAAATAAGAGCATCTTTGTCAAAAACATCATACCCTAGACCACTTTTATCAAATGATCTTCTTTGTGTTCCTAATATAATGCTTAGATTATCTTTTCCTTTTGTAAACTTTACTAAGACATTTATTTGATCATCTATAGCCTTTTTAAAAAATTATTTTCCTTTTCTAGCTCAATGCTTTTGTCATTACATGAATCAACTAAGTTGGAATTAGTAGAACTACATGAAGATTTAGCTTTCTTAAGTAGAATATGTTTGCTAGATAATTTTTCAAATTCATCATGTAATTCTTCAAATGCATCTTGCAATTCATTATAAGAGAAGAGAAGTTCATCATATGACAATTTGGATTTATCTGATGCATGTGAATTTAAATGTACCTCATCTTCATTTGCCATGAGACAAATATTTGCCATTTTCTCGCCATTCTCCTCCTCATCCGAATCACATGAGTCATAGTCATCCCATGTAGCATTCATAGCCATCTTGTTTGGCCTTTTCTCGTTCTCCTTTTTGAGTTTGAAACAATCGCTCCTATAGTGTCCCGGCTTCCCACAATTGAAACAAGTTGGGGATTCCCTTTTGCTAGACTCACCTCTTTACTCGTTTCTCTTTATGAATCTTCCATCATTGACTTTCTTTCTTTGAAGGAATCTTTTAAATTTTTGGGTGATCAATACAATGTCCTCATCCACCTTTTCTTCAACCGGCTCATTGGCTTCACTTTTAGTAGAGGGTTGGAAAGCTACACTTTTTCTCGGCCTAGTGTCTTCTTCACGAGATTTTAATGTGATTTCCCAAGTGAGAAGAGATTCGAATATCTCATAAAGACTCATGATGTTGAGATCATGTGCTTCTTTGATTGCCGTTACTTTTGTATCCCATTTGGCCGGAAGACTTCAAAAAACTTTACGTGACGCATCGGATCAAGGAATAATTTTACCCAGATGCTTTAGTCCATTCAAAATATTAGTAAAACGAGACATCATCGAATTTACATTTTCATCATCTTTCATGACAAATAATTCATATTCATGCATGAGTATATCAATTTTGGATTCTCGTACTTGAGAGGTTCCTTCATAAGTTACTTCTAGCTTATCCCACATTTCTTTAGCCGTTGAACAAGTAAATACACGATTAAATTCATTTGGACTCAATGCACAATTTAAATTTACTTTGGCTTTAGCATTGTAGGACATAAGCTTACGGTCATCATTATCCCACTCATTGGGTAATTTGGGAACGGTTTTTCCGTCAATAACTTTAGTTAAAACAAAAGGACCTTCAATGACGACTTGCCAAATTTGGTAGTTAATAGCTTGAAGAAAATCTATCATTCTAGTCTTCCAATAGCTATAGTTTGATTCATCAAACCATGGAGGCCTATTGTTAGATTGTCCTTCAACGTGAGTGACTAAATTTGAGGCCATGATCGTTCTCTAAGATGGTTAAGTGTAAAATGAATAGAGATTAGACTCTGATACCAATTGTTAGTCACTAATTGACCCTAGAGGGGGGTGAATAGGGTGTTCAAAAATCTTTTTCAATCTTGTTGGAAATTAAAGTAAGCTATATCAAATTAACAACTACTTCAAAAATCAAGTAATTATTTCAATGACAAATTTGAGTTAATTGATCTAGCAAATTATCACAAGATTAATATAGCATGCACAATATTGTAATAAAGAGATAGAGATAGAGATAGAGAGATTCACACCGCGATTTTTTTGAGATTCAGTAACTCCTACTCCTCGGCTCAAGAATCCCTTCTTGAGACTTTTCCCGATCCTTTCACTATGGCGCTTCCTTCACAGGTGGAATGGAAAACCTTTACACACAAGCTCACAAGCTAGTCTATCAATCAAGAGAACAATCCTCTCTTGAAAATGTTAGACTTCACTTGCCCAAGATCACAAAAATGGTATGTAATCAATTGTATCACTCAATAACAAAAACACTCAAAAACCCTAAGATTTTTATGGAAGACAAATCAATATAAGCTCAAGTGTTTTTGGTGATGTTTCAACAACTCTAGATTTGTATTATCAAAGGATAAAATCAATGAATGAGTTTTAAAGAATAATAAAAGATACTAGAGTTTGAAGCTACAAAATCTTTCAGTAGAAAGTTAAGCTTTTTGCTTCTTACCTTCAATGGCTTTTCCAAAGAGTGTTAGAGAAGAAGATGAAGACTTGTAGATTTTTCTCACACATGAACCACATTCTTACATACCCACATCTCTTTCTATTTATATGGAAGCATTAGGGTTTTGAGATTGGATCTCACTCTTAAATAGGAGACAATAGCCATTTTAAAAGGTTGAAAAAGTTGGCTCAAAGTGATGGGCAAAATCTTTTGTAAAGATTACATTTAATTCAGAAAAACAATGCCTTAGTCAACTACATAGAAGCCCTTAGTCGACTATACAGTTTCTCCAAACGAATCCTACATCATCGTCTTGCTTCAGTCGACTACACAAAAGGTCTTAGTCGACTACAGGGTTGTCTTTAGTCGACTACTAAGAGATCTTAGTCGACTATAGGATGTTTTAAATTTCCAGTTTAATTTCGTTATGCTTTAGTAGACTAGATCAATGGGTTTAGTCGACTACAAGGAAGTTTAGTCAACTACATGAAGTGTTTAGTCGACTATAGCTCAATTTGAAATGAGACATTAACTTTCGTCATGGTTTAGTCGACTATGGGATAAGTCTTAGTCGACTATGACCCCAAAGAAAACTGATTTTGAATTCATTTTTCGTCCATTTTAAGTTTGGTTAATTTATCACTTGAGCTTATACGATTTATCAACACATAGAATACCTTGTTACAATGATCGCACCCCGACCTATCTACCCCGAGTCTTGAGTTTTCGAATTTTGCCTTTTTGGTGATCATTTGGTCCTTTTTCCATTTTCGTGCTTCAATTTTGTTTTCGCTTTTTGCTTTTGTCTAAGCTTTCTTTCCAAGCAAATTTTCGAGTCATTTTCCTATGTTTTGCTGGAACACGTAACTTAATTTTTCATTAGTTTCAAACACACTTTAATTGTTTGTTATCATCAAATTTGATATTGTTTGCCGAAAGTAAATTTCAAGGCCAAGAATCTTCGCCTTGATGATAACAAAACATTTTGTGTTTGTTTGGTAGTGGTGAGACATCAAGTGATGCTCCCCCTCAACATGTGCATATAATTCTTTGTTCAAATGCTCCCCCTTTGTGAATAAAATTTGTAATTAATCTTAAAACATAATTTTACTTGAATTTGGAGTTAGGATAATAATTCCATTAAATTCACATCTAAAATTTTAAGTCTAAATACCAAAATTCTTTAACACTTTTAATAGTAGCATGTATAGATATAGGGTAACAAAAGAGCACTAAATTAGCCAAGCCAACGACCTATTAGAGATAAATTAGCCAAATAAGTCTTTGGATCAACCCAGCAACATCACAATCCAACCAAAAAAATTTTTAAGAAATAACAAAATATGATTTTATGTATTAGAGAAAAACAAAACCATCACAAATACCAAGATTTTTTTGGAAGCTTAAAGAAGTTCAAGGAAAAGATTTACTTGTCAAAATTTCTTTAACTTTACAAACAATTGTAGAACCCTATACCATCACAAATACCAAGATTTTTTTGGAAGCTTAAAGAAGTTCAAGGAAAAGATGTACTTGTCAAAATTTCTTTAACTTTACAAACAATTGTAGAACCCTATTTGACCTTGTATTATGGATAAAAGAGATATGTATGATGGCAGATTTTAGATTACTGTTTTCCCGCATCATATCCGATGTGATTATATATAATTGTATGCACAACTTTTCTAAGTTATGAATATGACAATAAATTTTTCTTTGGGTAAACCATGAGTAAAAAAATGAAACTGGTGTTATTCATCGGAGTAAATAGTGAAAACTTCTAATAGGACACTTCAATTTTTTTAACAACGGTTGTATTTTTAATTCTAGCAAAAAGGAAACAATAAAAAACCCATACAAAATTTAATCTGACAATTTCTTTTATCGGATGGTTTAAAAACAACTATTACATCACCAAAGCCCACTTGTCACCAAGGAATAAGAGAACCCTACCAACTTACAACTCTATATATATATATTTTTTCAAAGAACTTACAACTCTATATAAACTGTCACATAATACCCTAATTTTTCATCGCTATCCCCATTCGCTCCGCGATGGAAAGCACAAGCGCAACGCCGCCCAAAGATGATCACGGGGAAGATGACGAAGTTTTCTGACGTCTATCCTTATCGACTCAGCATGTTACCAAAATAAAATTTTACTGTTAAGATCTTCATTTTATATTCTATATTTTTGTTTAAATTTAATATTTTTGTTACATTTGTTTTTTATTTTGCATTTTTATTTTTGTTTAAATTTAAAAAAAATTATTACATTGGTTTCTGGCAGCTTGTTAGTTTTATAGGATTGTGGTAAGGGGGAGAGGTTTCTCGGATGTGGTGAGTAAGATTATCATTCCGATCCTTCAAAATCTCTAATTATTATATGAAATGAAATGTGATTGGGTGGATTCAAATTTTATATAATATATATGTTGAACATATTATATTGTAAAAGGTTGGACGTTAATTGCTCATTAACTTTAATAATACAAATCTATTAGTACATAGAGCAGATCTCTCGCAATAAGGAAGCGAGCCCACACAAATTTGTGGGCATTCCTATTCTCATCATCAGTATCTCCTGGCTTATCTTATTTTATAACGTGTTTAGTGTATGCCGCATATGTTTGACATACAACATTGCAAATGAATGCACGTTTTTTTTATTTATGTAAATGGATTATATTTTAAATTGGAGCAGACTTGATTCTATCGGAATCCCATAAACTAATAATCAATCTTTGATGGATGTTTATTCCGTCTATCCATATCCGATAATGAGATATCCAATCGGGGATCGGATTATGTAATAATTCACAAATACAAATCAACAAATGATATTTATTTTTTATAATTATTTTATAAAAAATTAAACATCAAATTATCTATTTACTTTACAATACTTATAGGCAAATATATATGGGAGTCAAATAACAAAAAAATAATTTGTAACATATACAACTAATAACATTATTTATTTATATGTATAGAATATATAATCTGATCAAACCATTTAAATTCATATCCGATTTATTAAAGAGATTCTTGGCCTTGAAATTCTATTTCAGACAATAACTTTTATTTTGATATTAACAAAACATTCAAAACCGTGTTTGGTACTAATATGACTTTGAGTTAAGTGTTTCAGCAAGTACAGGTAAATGATTCGGAAAGATCATTAATACCAAAAAGTGACAAGCAATAAGGAAATTCAAGCGCAAAATCGGAAAAGGACAAAAAGGTCAAAGAAAGGACAAAAGCTGGACTCAAGACCTGGAGTAGATAGGTCGGGGTGAGAATATTGTAACAAGGTATCTTATGCGTTGATTGGTCTTATAAGCTCAAGTAATTAATCAAACAAACTCAAAACGGATAAAAAATGGACCTTGAACAATTTCTTGGAGTCACCCAGTCTACTGGCCATGAAATGGTAGCCGACTGGCTGTGACCCAGTCGACTGGCCTAGGGCCCAGCCGACTGGATGAACCAGAGAGTTATAAACATTTTTTATTGTCTGAGGCAGTCGACTGGCATGTCCAAGGCAGTCGACTGGATCATGAGGCAGTCGACTTCTTTAGGCAGTCGACTGACCCTAGCGTTGGGGAAAATATTTTAAATCTAAGCATAGAGGCAGTCGACTGGGTGCTTCAGGATTTTCAGGAAAAGTATTTCTAAACAATATTTTTGCCCAAAAACAAATGGTATTTCTTGCTACTTTTCAGATCCTACTCTCCAAAATGTCTAGGGTGAGATACACTCTCCTAACCCTAGTGATGCACTATATAAAGAAAGAGATATGGATTGAAAACCTAGGGTTCTTGTGTGAGAAATTTTCTGAAAATCATTCATCTCTTATTTTCTCTCAAGAAATTTTTGGAAAATCTTTTGATAGCAAGAAAGATATAAATCTCATTTTTCACTCAAATCATTTTGAAGATTTAAACTCAAGCCTTATGCTTATTCTCTTCTTGAAAATATCTTTTGAGAATATATATATATATCTTGAGTTCTTGAAATATCACCTAAAAACACTTGAGCTTATATTGATTTATCTTCCATAAAAATCTTAGGGTTTTGAGGGTTTTTGTTTCTTGAGTGTTATATTGATTGCATACACAAATTTGTGATCTTGGGTGAGTGAAGCCCATTGTATCAAGGGAGGATTGTTCTCTTGATTGTGTGAAGAGCTAGTTAGCTCTTTTGTAAAGGTTTGCTATTCCACCTATTGAAGGAAGAGTCATAGTGTGAGGATTGGGAAAGTCTCAAGGAAGGGGATTCTTTGAGCCGAGGAGTAGGAGTTACCGAACCTCGTAAAAATTACGTTGTCAATATCTCTATCTCTATCTCCTTACTTTATGTTCTTGCATGCTAAATTTATATTGTGGTAAATTGATTGTTAAAATTGAATTGGGATATTCATTGCATATTTACCTTGTAAGTCAATATAAAGTTTTTGTAGAAATTGCTAGTAAGAATTAAAAATAGTTAGATTATTTTTTTAAACCCTATTCACTCCCCCTCTAGGGTAAATTAGTGACTAACAATTGGTATTAGAGCCTAATCTCTACTTGTTTTAGACTTAACCGTCTTAGAGAACGATCATGGCCTCAAACATAGTCACTCATGTAGTAGGACAATCAAACACTAGGCCCCCATGGTTTGATGGTTCAAACTATAGTTATTGGAAGACTAGAATGGTAGACTTTCTTCAAGCTATTGATTATCAAATTTGGCTAGTTATTGTTGATGGACCTTTCACTATAACCAAAGTAGTAGATGGAGAAACTATCCCAAAATTGCCCAACGAATGGGATAATGATGAGCTAAGACTTATGTCTTTTAATGCCAAAGCTAAGGTTAATCTAAATTGTGCCTTAAGTCCAAATGAATTTAATCGTGTCTCTACTTGCTCCACAGCCAGAGAAATGTGGGATAAACTTGAAGTTACTTATGAAGGAACTACTCAAGTTAAATAATCTAAAATTGATATACTTATGCATGAATATGAATTATTTGTCATGAAGGAAGATGAAAATATCAATTCTATGATGTCTCGTTTCACTAATATTTTGAATGGACAAAAGCATCTTGGTAGAATTGTTCCTAGATCCGATGCGGCACGCAAAGTCCTTAGAAGCCTTCCGGTCAAATGGGATGCAAAAGTGACGGCAATTAAAGAAGCGCATGATCTTAGCACAATGAGCCTCGATGAGATTCTCGGGTCTTTTCTCACTTGGGAAATCACGTTAAAATCTCGTGAAGAAGACACCAAGCTAAGAAAAGGCATGGCTTTGCAAGCCTCTACCAAAAATGAAGTAAATGAGCCGAGTGAAGAAGAAGTGGATGAAGATATTGCATTGTTCATCTAACAAAGTTTTCTTCAAAGAAAGAAAGCCAACGGTGGTAGATTCATAAAGAAGAACGAGCAAAGGGGTGAGCCTAGCAAGAGGGAGCCTCCAACTTGCTTCAATTGTGGAAAGCCGGGGCACTATAGAAATGATTGCTTCAAGCTCAAAAAGGAGAATGGGAAATGGCCAAACAAGATGGATATGAATGCTACATGGGATGATTATGACTCATGTGATTCGGATGAGAAAGAAAATGGTGAGTAAATGGCAAACCCTTGTCTCATGGCAAATAAAGATGAGGTACATTTAAACTCACATACATTAGATAAAGATAAATTATCATATGATGAACTTCTCTCTTCTTATGATGAATTACAAGATGCCTTTGAAAAATTATATGATGAATTTGAAAAGTTAGCTCGAAAACATATTCTTCTTAAGAAAGCTAAATCTTCATGTAGCTCTATTACTTCCAACTTGGAAGTTTCATGCAATGATAAAAGCATTGAGCTAGAAAAGGAAAATAATAGGTTGAAAAATACTATAGATTATCAAATAAATGTCTTAGCTAAATTTCCCAAAGGAAAAGAGAACCTTAGCATTATGTTGGGAAGACAAAGAGGATAATTTGATAAATGTGGTCTAGGGTATGATGCTTTTGACAAAGATGCTCTTATCTTGAAAAAGAGAAAACCATTAAGGCATACATTTACAAGACAATCATCTCATGCATCATCAAATGATCATAAGCATGTTACATGTTATTATTGCAAGAAAAAGGGATATAAGGCAAATACATGTTTACTTAGAAAGAAGAAAGTGATAACAAAAATGATTTGGGTTCCAAAAGGAACCATTGCATGCTTGCATAAAAAGGAGAATGTTATACTAAAAACAATTTGGGTTCCGAAAGGAACTAATGCATTTCTCTCTAACCCTAGTGGACCCAAGATAAATTGGGGACCAATGAATGTTACTTCAATTTGTTTTGTAGGTATGCTTGAAGTCCGCCTTAAAGGAAAAATGATTTCTTGATAGCGGATGGTCAAGGCATATGACGGGAGATAACTCTAAAGGGAAAATTATAGGGATTGACTCAATTGGTATATCTTCCTCTCTTTCTATAGATAATATGTCTTTGGTTGATGGTTTGAAGCACAACTTATTTAGCATTAGTCAATTGTCTGACAATAACTATGACGTTATTTTTAGGACCAATGCATGCTTAGTTGAGAAAGATGGGAAATAATTGTTCAATGCTAAAAGAACCGGAAATTTATATACTATGTTGCTTTATGAATGTATTCATTGATTGATGAATGATCATTGTTCATGCATCACATTCTTTTGATTATTGAAATTGCATGAGAAAAGTGACACATTGATTTAGAGAGAAATTATTTCAAAAGGGTGACTCTTATGAAAGTATCTTTTCATTGTGCTTTCAAGTGTTCAAAGATTTTTGAAATGAAGAAGAAATAAATCTTCCTATGTGCTATAGCTTTACAAATCTTGAAAAATGGTATATAATTTATTATTGCTAATCAAGGGAAGTTATATTGGTTTTCTTGTCATTTCTTGAAAATTGAACATGAATGATGCATATGGTTGTTTACTATGATTCATTTATGAAATAGAGTTTCATTCCTATTATTAATCTCATATTGATTCATTTACTTGTTAAATAATGATGAGCATATCCTACTATTTGAATTGACAAATGAACTTCATGATAATGTTCTTGAATGATAAATTCAATTGAAGCATAGTGGATGTAAAAGATCATTCTTTTTGTGCTAATGTGCTTATAATGAATCATGCCCATAAATGTGCTAACACAAATGGACCCTAGAGCAAAAAGGGTACCAAAAAAAGCTACTTGAGTGTGTTTTGTAGGTGTGGATTGATTCCTTACTCAAGAACCATTGATTCTTCAATTATGATGCCATAACTCAAAAGGGGAGATGAAATCAAGGTCTCTCACAAAATGAGTGGACAGTACAAATCATCAACAAACAACTCTAAGTAAAATGGTTAAAGCTAGCACCATGGTACATATTTTCTAACCAACATTACTAATATGCTTTCATTGATGTGTTTTAACATGACATACATATACTTATTCAAGTATGTTGAATTGTTATTGATACATCATGGAATAAATTTGATGATTGGTAATAAGGGTGGTTGGTTACGTGGTGCATGAAATTGACTATGCTTTTGATGAATTCTTGAGAGTAACTTGTTTTGAAATGACTTGGATATATGAAAGAAAGTCTTGATCATGCATGAAATTTAAATAATATAGTCATGACCATCTCTAGACCATCAAAGATATTTCACTTGATTTTGGTTGATTACTTGAGTAGCTATGTCTTGATATTTGTTCATGGGCCTTCATGATTTTAGTGTTTTATCTAAATTCTCTTGACATGACATATTGCACATTTATTTGAGGTGTTTAATTTTGAAGTGAAATTTGGACGGACTTGGAATATATGTTTAATCAAATATGTCCACACTAGTAAACCTCAAGAGAGCATATTTCCTTTGAATGGTCTATCTAATGCAAATGAGGATAAGGAATATGTGATGAAATTATATGTGATTAAATGATTCATCATCCTCTATTATATAACTTCTTAGTAATTATTCTAGAGGTATTTGCATAAAGATTTTCATAAAAATGATATTCATGTGCTTAGCTTTTGTTGTTTGAAATTGTAACATTGGTTGAAGCTATTTAATATATGCTTGGATCTTTATTATGAAAATGTACTATAGGTTCCTCTTTGAAGGAAGCATGCTGAAAAGATGGCGATATTGTGCTCAAATGTTGTTATCTTGAATGTTTATTGAAAAACATGATTCATGAGTTTTATGTGCACATATCATGAAAGACATATGTTTTTAATGTTCTTGCATTATTATGATTTTCTCAATGATATATAATATTTTCTATATCTTAAACTTCTATATCATTATCATACATGCATGCTCTTGTATATTTTATAATGCATATTAATGTTGCAATCTATGTCTAAAAGTGGTGACCAAAAGTTTTGACCATTATTATCCTAAGATCTTAACCAAGAAGGATATAGATTATTCTTTGCACATGTGAATGGAATTAAATTTCTATGAATGCCACATGCCTCTTTGCATGAAATGTTTTTACCTAATGCATTCTCATATGATTTTAAAATGAAAAATTTTCATGTAGAGAATCACAATGCTTTGAAATGTATAAGTTTTAGAAAATGGGTTTTAAAACTATCATAAGCCGTGCTTAACTTGAAAAATGCTCAAAGAAGGTGTTTTGAATGGCTTTAAGTGATTTTCTTATGAATGAAGGTTAGTTTAGAACCTATATTGATAAACATTATTTTTGTTGTTTATCATTTATAACTTAACACAAATTTGGTTATAAGATTCACATTGGAGTATTATGTTTACCAATATTTGATGTGTTGTGAAAAGACGTTTATCACAAACATGCAAACTATTTCAAAATGAGCATGATAGATGAACTTATCTTCCTTTTGGTTAAAATCCATTTAAGTGTCATGAACATGATTTCAAATACTTTTTGACACTTTGGTTTTGGGACTCTATGGTTTCCTTCGTTGACTACTCTTGGACTTAGATGATTAGTAACATAAATAAGAGTTTAAATTATATGTTATTTTGTTCATTATATTGGTTCATCTATTATTTTAGATAAGCATTTTTACCATATATATAAGAGATATATCTTGTGTTTTTAGCACTTGTGAAGATTACATATCTTTGCCATTACATTAAAGTTTTCAAAGACATGCACTTATGAGAAATATTGAGATCACCTTCATGATTATAATTTTCTTCGTCAATATTCTCACAAAGTTTATCCAAAAGAACTCATTGTGTAAAATTTCATAAAGATATGGAAATTCCTTTGAACATTAATGTGTTAGCATTTGTCTTATGTATTTTTCACTTGCTTAGTTTAGAATATTCATCTCTTAGTCATCATCATGATTTTTACTCTATTCACATTATATTCTATGATTAGATGTTGCATATGTGTTTATTTAGTTTCATGTGATTAAGATGAAGGTGTTGTTGACTTATTCTTAAGTGCTCATATGTGATTTTAAGTGAATCTTCATACATGACTATGTGATTTTAAATGATATAGTAATTGAGTGTTTCTTGCTTGCATATAGTATGTTGAATACTTATGATTTGAACTTTCATTCAAATACATTTACTTGAACATTAAGTCACTTTGCATTTGAGTCATTCACTTGATACATGTACTTGATATATGAAAATCTATGTTGATCATATACCCTATTTGTCTATGAAAATCAAGCAAATGTTTTAGTCATCATTGATGACTTGTGCTAGCATGTCCTCATTGCCATCATGAATGCAAAGCTATGTTTGTAATTTGATAATCATCTTAAGCATATTCATGAAATGTGTGGATAATATAAGTTTGTGTTACTTTAAATGATATATTTTATGCTCACAATTCATTTATGCAACTTGATTCTCTTCTTGTACTTAATTGTATCTATTCTTTTTGATGATGTCAAAGGAGGAGAAAATTAGTTGATGAGTATATGTTGTATGCACATTCTTAGGGGGAGCTTTGCTCCTTGGTGATAGGGGAAGAAATCCCAAACTTTATGCATATGACTATGTGCTTATTTTCAATCATGTGCCCATTGAATTCGATTTTACAAGCATTATTTTTATATATAAAAGAATCTTTTTCATCCTTCACGAAGTAAGCATATCGGGATTAGGCATCATTTCTTACGTGATCATGTTGCTAAAAGAGACGTTGTATTGGTTTCCATTGACACTAAAAATAAATTAGCGAATATTTTCACAAAGACTTTTCCGGAGGAATGTTTTTCAAAAACATTCGTAGAGAAATTGGGATCGCTTTGGATGTTGATGTATTATCATGATAAATTCTTTATTCAACCGTCACTTCCCACCTTTTTATGTTGCCAAAGGGGGAGAAGTTAGTTACTTTCGTGCATTATGCTTTCGTGTATGCAAGTCATGTTTACGTGTGGCTCCATGCAAGTGTATGTAATTGCAAAAATATATTTACTAAGGGAGAGAATTTTTAGGTTGTCTAGGTGTTTGGCTATAGCCTATTTTGTGTAGCATAGGACGTTACCTATGTTTGTTGTTTGTGTTATCTTTAGATTTATTTTATGCTTTATCATTTTGTGGATCATTGTAGGGATAAAACAACATGTACCGAACTTGCAATTTTAATTGAAATATGTTGTTTCTATTATCTTTCAATGCATTACATAAATGAGTATCGAATTGCAAAATTTATTTCCTAAGGGGGAGCATGAAAATATAAATGAAAGATGCACTCTTTGAGGGGGAATATCACTTGATACTTCACCAATTATGCGTAAACACGAAATGTTTTGTCAACACCAAAAATGGGGAGATTGTTGGCCTTGAAATTCTATTTCAGACAATAACTCTTATTTTGATATTAACAAAACATTCAAAACCGTGTTTGGTACTAATATGACTTTGAGCTAAGTGTTTCAGCAAGTACAGGTAAATGATTCGGAAAGATCATTAATACCAAAAAGTGACAAGCGATAAGGAAATTCAAGCGCAAAATCGGAAAAGGACAAAAAGGTCAAAGAAAGGACAAAAGCTGAACTCAAGACCTGGAGTAGATATGTCGGGGTGAGAATATTGTAACAAGGTATCTTATGCGTTGATTGGTCTTATAAGCTCAAGTAATTAATCAAACAAACTCAAAACGGATCAAAAACGGACCTTGAACAATTTCTTGGAGTCACCCAGTCGACTGGCCTAGGGCCCAGCCGAATGGATGATCTAGAGGGTTATAAACATTTTTGATTGTCTGAGGCAGTCGACTGGCATGTCCAAGGCAGTCGACTGGATCATGAGGCAATGGACTGGTCTTCTTTAGGCAGTCGACTGACCCTAGTTGTTGGGGAAAATATTTTAAATCTAAGTATAGAGACAGTCGACTGGGTGTCGGTAGGCAGTTGACTGGGTGCTTCAGGATTTTCAGGAAAAGTATTTCTAAACAATATTTTTGCCCAAAAACAAATGGTATTTCTTGCTACTTTTCAGATCCTACTCTCCAAAATGTCTAGGGTGAGATACACTCTCCTAACCCTAGTGATGCACTATATAAATAAAGAGATATGGATTGAAAACCTAGGGTTCTTGTGTGAGAAATTTTCTGAAAATCATTCATCTCTTATTTTCTCTCAAGAAATTTTTGGAAAATCTTTTGATAGCAAGAAAGATATAAATCTCATTTTTCACTCAAATCATTTTGAAGATTTAAACTCAAGCCTTATGCTTATTCTCTTCTTGAAAATATCTTTTGAGAATATATATATATATCTTGAGTTCTTGAAATATCACCTAAAAACACTTGAGCTTATATTGATCTATCTTCCATAAAAATCTTAGGGTTTTGAGGGTTTTTGTTTCTTGAGTGTTATATTGATTGCATACACAAATTTGTGATCTTAGGTGAGTGAAGCCCATTGTATCAAGGGAGGATTGTTCTCTTGATTGTGTGAAGAGCTAGTTAGCTCTTTTGTAAAGGTTTGTTATTCCACCTATTGAAGGACGAGTCATAGTGTGAGGATTGGGAAAGTCTCAAGGAAGGGGATTCTTTGAGCCGAGGAGTAGGAGTTACCGAACCTCGTAAAAATTACGTTGTCAATATCTCTATCTCTATCTCCTTACTTTATGTTCTTGCATGCTAAATTTATATTGTGGTAAATTGATTGTTGAAATTGAATTGGGATATTCATTGAATATTTACCTTGTAAGTCAATATAAAGTTTTTGTAGAAATTGCTAGTAAGAATTAAAAAGAGTTAGATTATTTTTTGAAACCCTATTAACCCCCCCTCTTGGGTAAATTAGTGACTAACAGAAATCATATTCGGATTATCAATGTTTTCCCTAATTCATATTCGACTAAATAGATCGAATTCGGATTAAAATTCGATCCATTGATATGTCTAACTACATTACCTTAAAATTTTAGAGAAAAAAAAATTAATAAAAAAAAGTTATTATATTAGCTTAAATTTTAAGCAATGAAAAGGTTCTCGTGAAGTACTATGGGGTGGAGGCGGTTATTCCAACAGAATTAAAGGTACCCACGCTAAGAAGTCAAACATGGGAGGAGGGCCTGAACTATCAACACCTGGCCCATGATTTGGATCTGCTGGAAGAAAGAAGGGAAGCCGCAGGAGTAAGATTAGTTGCCTACCAACAGCAAGTTAGGGCCCGATTTAATCAGAATGTCAAAAGAAGAGAATTCCAAGTAGGCGATATGGTGCTTAGAAGAAAGATTAGGATTGTTGGCAAGTTATGAGACACATGGGAAAGACCTTATACAATAATTGAGGTCATCGATCGTGGTGCCTATCGGGTATGGAAGAACGAGCAGGCCGCATTGAGCCCAACTCTCAGAATGCTTACCATCTGAAGAGGTATTCTCCTTAGATAGTTTTCCATTAAATAGTAATATGAGTATATGTGTCCTGCATATGACACTTTTACTGATTATAATAAAGCATTTGTGCCCGATTTTCGGCACCTCTGCTACATACTTTTTAAGTTTTGAATAAAATACCATATTATTTATAAATATGTGTATGATCAAACCTTGCAAAGAATACCATTTTTTCTAAGTGTTGAGTTTAAACCTGATTTGAACTAACCAGAGGACATTAAAATGAGTCTCAGGAGCTAGATGCCCGAAGGCTCCCATTAAAATGAAATTTTTTCCTAAGTGTTGAATTTAAACCTGATTTGAACTAACCAGAGGACATTAAAATGAGTATCAGGGGCCAGATGCCCGAAGGCTCCTATTAAAATGAAAATTTTTCCTAAGTGTTGAGTTCAAACCTGATTTGAACTAACAAGAGGACATTAAAATGAGTTTCAGGGGCCAAATGTCTGAAGGCTCCCATTAAAATGAAAATTTATTCCTACGTATTGAGTTCAAACCGGATTTAAACTAACTAGAGGACATTTAATGAGTCTAGGGGGCTAGATGACCGAAGACTCCCACTAAAAGTAAAATCTTTTCTAAATGTTGAGCCCAAACATGATGCTCGAAGATTCTCATTTAAACAAAGTTTTTAAAAAATTATTTATTTCAGGCTGATCAGACTGAAGCAACATGGACAGAAAACATAAAGCCATGAGAATTAGGAAATACTTTCATTAATATAAATAGAAGTTACAAAAATAACCCTTTTGAGGGAAATATAGGATGACGCTCAGAAAAACCCTAAGTCACTATGTTATGACCTGAAGAGGCAGGTTGTTCTAGAGCTAAAGGCACATGGTCTTCTCCCCACAGAAAGGCGGTGAACCTCTTTTCATTTTCAGAAGCAGGTGGGTCCTGATAAGGAAAAGGAACCCCCATGAAGGCATCAAACTCCTCAGCAATCTTGAACTCCCGATCTACCAGGGGAATGTGCTCCATCTCATGTCTCTCCCGCCATGCCCTGACTAATCGAACATCACATATGGTGACGTACCATTGGAACATGTCAAGCCCACCCAAACGACACATCTCCACCTTAGATCGCTCAAGAGCCAGTAGGTTATCTAATTATGCCTTCTCTACAACAATCTTTTGATAGGCAGCCTTTGCCTCCACCAGTTCAGTAGCCATAGCCCTCCTCTCAGCTTCTCCGGTCTCTAGAATATTTTTGTGCTCAGAAATACTCTGGCAAAGACCACCGGCTTCCTTGGCAAGAGTGATACGGTGCTTGCTCGCTTGGCGGTTGGCCATCAGAAGCCTATTCATCTCCTTGACATCAGCTTCAAGGAATTGGTTGTAAGAATGGATGGCGTAGATAAGCTAACAAGACAAACAAAAATGACGTGTTAAAAGGAAGAAGGAAGAAGAGAAAAAGAAGACTAAGTAAAATTATAACAACAACTTACCTCCATTCCCATCTTAAGGCCCTTATGAAGCAACTCAGTCATGGTGACTTTGGCTTGATGGGCCCTATCCGCAGGAGTCCACACCCCCTTGGCCATCACACGAAATGCCTCAGTGTTGCCAAACATGGTCTGGTCTGCGCAGGTAGGAGATCCGTCAGGAAGGACAAACTTGGGCTCCCAAGATATAGCCGCACGGGGAGTGTCTTGAGCCTGAGGAGGGTCGCTTGTTGAAGCATCAGCAACTTGGGTTTTGCGCCTTTTATTGGCCATCCCACCACTCGTACCAGATGGGGGCCTAGTGTTTTGAACATTGGTAGGAGAAAGTTGTGGGGGATCTAAAGGATTTTGTGCGACTGGGCATACCGGGGGCGCCGGTGGTGCTGCCGAGAGTGGTATGGCGTCAACTTGGTTAGATCCATCGGGGACCTTAGTGCATCTGGCATACAAGGGCCTGAAGGGAAGATCCATCATGTCAACAGCAGCGCCCAAATTAGATATCATCTCCAGATTAACTTTAGTCAAAAGCTTACTAGCGGATTTGACATTGCTTTAGATCTTGGCCTTCAGAAGAGCAAAACGTTCTTTCCCAAGGGCTGGGGGTATTTCATTGTCCTCATAGCCAAGAAATCTATATGCATAATCCCCCCGGTGTAAATCGCAGAATTCATAGAAACACGTGGCTTTGTGTAGGGGACGGAAGATGGAAAGTCGAATAGGGCCAAAAACTCTAGAGACCGGGTATGTCAAAGAGAATGGGTAGAGCCAGTTGCCACTGATGACTACCATTCTTTCCTTCCAGCCCTTATCAGACTTTTCTTTATCGGAACATATGCCCCGAGCTTGGAAAGGGAAAAGGTTTTACCTACCTCTACTTCCTCTAGCATTCTGAAAAAAGTAGCAGAGAAGTAGGTCAGCTAAGCCTAAGTTAAGGTCTAAATCTCTATTATATAGAAGGAGCATAACGAGGATCCTAAAGCTGTTCGGGTTAAGTTGGAGAGGGTGCAACCCTAACATTAAAATAACGTAAGGGAAGAAGGGGTGAAGAGGGAATCTTAGTACCTTGAAATGAACCGCTGACAGAAGGATGCTACCTGGTTCGATTCCCTTACTTTTGGTGAAGTCTAAATGATGTGGGTAAGGGGCCAATAACACATCACCGGGCACCCTAGCTTCGACCTAAAGACGTTTGATGTCCACTTCAGATCGGGAATTTCCCTTAAGTGGGGCAACTATGAAGGGTTTAGGGACAGAAGGATTCGCAGGGTCCTCATCATCAAAGGAGCCTCATTCATTAGACATTTCTGGATTTGTTGATGACCCTAGGAGGTCAGTATTAAGGGGAACAATTTTGGGTATGAAGGTCTTTTGGCGAACAGACGAGGGACTACTGCTACTAGGGGTGTCAAGATCGGTTCCAGAAGACAGAACGACCTCTTCTACTAACCTGGTGTCATCACTATCTAACAGTTTTACTACAGAAAGGTAGAAGAGTGTAGAGGTGATGGAAGATAAGGAAGGAGAAAATGGAAAATAAAGCAAGAACATGACTTACACAAGAAGGGAGATAGAGCGGAAAGGGCCTTCGGTGAAATAAAGTGATATTCCGATGAAATTCACTGACGGATAACACAGAAATCCAATAAAGGAGCCAAAGCTAAACTCAAAGAAGAAGAGTTTTTAGAGAGTACGAGCCTGAATGCTAATTTTTGTAGTGAGGATGACTAAATGATTTGAGTGTGATTTTTATAGAGTACTAGAGTCATGCCAAGAGTCACACATGAAGTCCGAAGGGCGTACACCATCAATGCAACCCCCAAGCACGGAGATTAGGAAAACGTGGGCCATTTATTTGAAAATCAATATCCTCTGTATTTTTTTCTTCTAAAGAGAAAATGAGGTTCATATTGGGAATTGTCTAACTTTTGTTCGGGCACGCATTTGACTTTACAAAGCTATTTTGAGTTATACAGATGTGGGCACTAGGCCCATTTATTAGAGTTGTGTGATTTTTCACACTTTCCATATTCTTTACTATTTCTATTTTTTAGTTGGGGAAGAAAAGGTTTATTAGTTTTGGTACCTAGTTGCTATTTTTTTCAGTTTAATTATATTCAATGTTTAATAGATTTGTTATAATTGTTGGGATAAATTAGTTTTATCGCCAAATTCAAAACAATGCCTGTTGTAATTACACAATTTAAGACCTCAATTTATATATATATATATAAAAAAATTTATTTTACTATAAGTCCAAAAAGAAAACAAATTTGTTTAACAGCCTAATTATTACTAAATTGTAATCCAATTTAACAATTTAGGGCCCCAAAATTTATATTTCACTTACTATTACTATACACTAAAAAAAAAAAGAAAATCAATTCGTCAACCGAATGAAACTAAAATATTAATCCAAATCAAACCATTATTCTGATTAGGGCTAGAATATTATTGTCGAACTTGCACAACTTTTAGAGACTACGCTTGAGGCTCTCGCGCCTACCGCACTCGCACAACGACAACAACAATTTTCACCATACTACACTTAGGGGTCTCGTGACTTCTGTACTCATACCATAGTAATTTTTCAAGACAGTACGAAGATGGAGGTTGTTTTTTTTCTAATAATTTTTTACATTTATAATTTTAAGCATGTGAAACCTTACATATGAGGGGCCTCACATTTGATCTCTCCCTAAGGCCTCGACATATTTTTGGTATTTCAGGGTCAACCCTAGATTGACGGCTCTTCTTGAGGTGTTTTACCTAAAGTGATTCGGGGTCGATCGAAGAGTCTTCCTATGTTTTAGATGTACGTGTTTGAATGTTAAGGTGGTCATTACACCGAGTATGTGTGATTTCGTGCCGGAAGCACGGTTACGTATACATGTGCTACTATGGCTACTGTCACAGCGGTTAATTTTCACCACGAATTTTGGCCCTATGATGACACCAAATCAGACACAGTAACAACACTCTGACTTGGTTTAGCCACTCGCACACTTTTGTTTTGGCATTGTACTAAGTATTTGCACCACACACACAAAATTATATATTTAATACAATATAAATAACAACACCCACAATTTACATGCAACCACAATCAATAATTCCATAACCTTTTTTCTATTAACACAAAATAGTACAACGATTTCTCTCACTCATAGGCCACACTACAACACTTAGAACATACATTCACTCACTCTTTGAATCAATTTGTCATATACAATGTCATACATGTGCCTATATAAGCAAACAGAAAAAGCTACATATTTATGTGGATGACAGCCCCATCCACCTAGGCCAAGTGTTGGCACCATTCAAAGGCTGCCAACACTAATAATGCAGTTGCACTCCCAACCGCTGGATGTCTTGGCATTCTCCTGTAATGCCACATGCCCCCTTGGTGGTTGTATTAGGTTGAGTGTCCAAAACTGTACCAACTGCCTTGTCTGAACCAACCCTTGTCTTGACCAGCCTTGTATTGCCCAAGTGTCTGAGCCAAGTAGCACCAAAATGAGCCATCTTTATGTCAAGCATGTGTCATCAGTGCACAATGCTTGCATTTGCTGAGCCAATGTTAATATCTTAGCCCTTTCATGCTTTTATGCACATGAGAGCACATAAACTTGCCGAGCTTGACCCAAGTGTCTTCACCAGCTAGCATGCACCGCGCCATGCCATGTCTTGGTCTTGTCAATGCCTTGGCACATAGGCATGCCGCCTTATGCCTATGTCTAGAACCTGTCAGCACCAACCTTTGCTTGTTTTAGTGTCACAACCTTGCCCCAAGGGCAAGTTGGCCTAGCCAAAGTTTGGTGTGCACATGGCTTGCCAAACCAAGTGCATTGTATGCACACCAAGGCATGCCAAGCTAAGGCATCACCTTGCCAAAGGCAAGTTGGCACACTCTTGGGCATGCACGCATAGCTTGTCAAGCCATGCATGCTCCAGCATGTTGCCCACCGTGTCATCAAGCCATCATCACCAACCGTGCCACTGAACCATATTAAAATATGCCGACAAGCTTCCCCATACGTGCCTTAGCTAAGGCTTTCCATGGCCTTGCTAAGTGGTTGGATGCCCACTTGAGTCAGGAAAACACTCATTTTCCTATATATGCAAAAAACACAATCACAGCTATGACCATAACAAATATCAGCCATGTCCGAGGTGTCATAACGGACTTTTTAAATCTTCCTGAACTCCGAATCCAGATTTTCTTTCATAGATACTCTTCTTAGGTCGCAAGGATGCTGCAGCTTAGTTCCTGCATTTTTCCAACGCTTCTAAGCCCGACTTCCAAAGTTTGACTTATTTACGAAAACTACCATTGTGCTACCTCCCATGTCACACTGGCATGCCACAGCACACTTCGGGACTTCATCGGGTAATAGCTAGTATATAGGAGGTTGGCCTTGCTTGTACCTTCATTGTGATTATAGTTATTTATACACACACTTATATCCTACTATGTATATGTAGATGTCTATGTATAGTTAGGTGCATGAGTACTCAGTGACTATGTATTAGAGACTTGCTACGTGATTCTGTCTTTGTATATGCACTTGAGGCGTAGGGGCTCCTCTTGGGTCTCGGATTGGCGTGAGTGTCATATGAGAAAAAAGAATGACCTAGGTTAGATGCATACACCATGGGGTGGTTAACACTACTTGGACGGTCAGGGGATGTAGCAATTAGGGTTTCCCTACTAGGCATTCTTGCTCACCCCCCACCCTTCACCACTAGTTGGAGGTTCCAGGCGGGTGCAGGATGACGTGAGGAACGGTGGCAGCTCGGGATCTTTGGGTGCTCCGGTTTTGAGATCTAGAATTTTCGGGGTGTGACACAATATCCCAAATATATTAGTATATTAGAGGAAACATACCTGTGAATTAGTCATGATGAAAGCTCCGGACATTCTGATTATCCAAAAGAAACACTTGACCACTAGTAGTTACTTTTCAATTCTTGAGCAAATCCAACGAGGAAGTGAACTTAACCAGAAGGTAGAAAACAATGATATCCCAAACAGTATGCATGATGAATCTCTTTATGAAGGGCAATACTATTATTAAAAGTGCAATAAGTTTCAACCCCTAATATTTTTTTGATAAATTATATTTTAATTTCAAACATGACTAGAATTAAATTCTACCTCAACAACAAGCTAATTTAAATTTTAAACTATATATAATTTTAGTTGTATTCTAAATCTTTAGGATTCTATCTACCTAATGATATTATCCTTTTTAACCCAAGAAAAGTTCCTTTATCACGGTTGTTACCCTCTGAATGAATATTTGTAAAAACAATACTTTTAATGTAAACAATCAATTTGTACCTTTCAAAAAATAAAAAATAAAAAATTACCATAACAGCCAATTACTTGCGGGATTCTGATTTCCACTCAATCTAAGTTTTGTAATAATTTCATTACAAGGATTCTATGATGAGCGGTTGTTTAATATGCACTAAAATTTGGGGAGTTTTAATCCACATGATAACGTGGTTCTTTCATTTGCTCTTAATGTTCGATCGAGTTCAAAGGTACTTTTGATGAAGGGCTTTTAACATTGCAAAGTTCCTCAATGACTACGGAAAAATTTTCTATACAATATGAAATGAAATGATGGTAATTGATTTTAATTTGATACTATTTTTTTCATTAAAACAGACTTATTTACGTGACATGATTTGATTACATAAAATGACGTGAGTTAGATATTATTATATTATCTCACCATCTCTATACCACGATTTTGTAATTTTATGGGAAATATGAAGAAGTAAATAATGAATAGAGAGAAAATTTATGATATCTCATGTATGAAATCATATTTAATTAATATAAGAATCAGAAGTGTTTTTAAAATCATAAAGATAGTGATTTTGGAGTTTCTGCAAAATAAAAATGAAAGTTCAAATATAAAAACAATTCTGCATGCTTTAATTAGCTCTACCAAAGAATTGAAGTTTAATTCCATGAATTGGTTACTCAATACACGTGGTGCAATTATAATCTCGCAAAGAAAATCGAATAATATTTCCCCAACTGATTATTTCAACTTAAAAAGTCTAATTTAAAAAATACTACTCCCTTCGTGCCAATTTAAGTGTCCACATTCACTATTTAATTCATTTCAAAATAAGTAAACTCAATACCAATTTATTTGGTCAATTTACCCTTCAATCATTCAAGTTATAAAATATCTAAACTACAAACATCACATCACTTGGTGGGACTAATGGTAAAATTGATTTTTCGTTAACTATCACACTAATAAAAGTTATCATCTAAAAAAGTTGGATTCTCTAAAAGAACTTATAATTTGAGACAGATGGAGTAATTCAAAACATGTTTCATATTGATAAATATAGATTTGTCATTGATCAATATAATTGCAGATCAATTTACAAAATCAGACCGTAGGGATTGAATCTCATATTTGTTCTATTTGTAATCTTTGTTTAATTATGTGAAGCTGGAAATATTTGTGTTTCAATTATTAATCCTTTTAAAATTAGATGGTTAGAGTCCGACCCATGTAACTTAAACAACATACATAAGAGCGGTCAAAAGTTTCATCCGACAGAATTATGTAGCGATAGCTCACCATGATCCGACCCGTACAATAAGAAAGGGGAAAAAATCGTTCAAAAATGGTTATCGCATGCACTTATAGCTAGTCATCTTCAACCCTCTTTCCTTTATTTTTATTTTTTTTGAGAAATTATCTTCATTCTTCTTTTTTTTAGAAATTATATTCAACTTCTTTCTCTTTTGTTGCTTAAAAGATCATCACCGATCTCAAATCTCTTTTATGAAATCGGTTTATCTTCAACTCATAATTATTTTTTGGATATCTATGTATCTTTAGGTATGAGTGTATATTATTGTGTGTATATTTATATGTATGATTGTATATATAGATATATATCTCTGCATGTTTATTTAAGGGACAAATACGATTATCAAACAAGCTCCGGAGCTGAGCTCGAGCTTACACAAATTATTTCGAGCCAAGCTCGAGCTGGGGTAAGTTGAGCTCGTTCGAGTCAAACTCGAACACTTACTGGTATAAGCCGAGCCAAATCTGAACATCTCCAAATTCAACTTGGCTCGTTTATGACCCTACTTTCTTGTTAGAATTTAGAAATATTTATATGTTTTAAGAAATTAAACAAAATACAAAATAGTTATAAAGGTTTTAAATGGCTGACCATATTGTTTTAAGGTATATCTATAAGTTTTTTTAAAAGATTAAATAAAATATTTATGAAGGTTTTAGATGATTGGCGATATTGTTCGATCTTCTCTATAAAGAACTGAACAATACTAATTTCACTCAAATATAATAATTTGTATTGAATTTAATTGTATCGAATTTAAAAGCACAATTAATATTCTTTTTCATATCTTAGCTCTCACAGTCTTCATACCCTTTTTATGTTTCAATATGTCATCCTCTTGATCCTCAATTATCCCACACAACACCATTTCTTGCAATGTTTCCTTGCGAAACAATGAATCAATGCCCCTATTCTTAATTAGACTCTTAATTAGACCAAAACAAAACAAAAACACTGATATATTTTATAAGACAAAATTTAATAGGAGAAAAATGAATAGGTTAAATATTTTCTTTGAAAACCAACCATTATATTTTGGGTCAAACGAAAAAAAAAAGCAATAACGATTATATTTGGAGCTAAGGAAAAATAAAAACCATATCCTCTTGTGAGTATAAAAACCCTAATACCTCTTTATATAAGTTACAATATTCATACCCTAAATTTTTGTACCTATCACATAACTCCGCAATAATACGATTATATACAAGATTTGGGGTATCTCTATCATTATTGAATTAGCAATTTACCGAAAACAAATTCAGGTTAGGATTCTAAATTTATCTTTTCTCTTATTTTGTTTTTGTTTGAATTTAGTATTTTTGAAACTTGGGTTTCTGTCGTTATTTTATTCAGATGGTGCTTAGGCTCTTGTCCATCAGGATTGTAATTAAATATGAATTTGTGGTATGAAATGTAATTAGGTAGGGGATTTTTTTTAACAAAATAATAATAAAGTGCAATTTTTACAAAAAACCTCTTTGTTATAATTTTTTTTATCTAATTCCCCCACTAATTTCTTTTTGCCCCTTCATCCCCTATTGATTTCGCTCAATACACTCCGATACTTGTACGGCCTTGCATTAGTTTTTAAACATGTGTCTCACATATTATGTTATTCTTTATTTATTATCCAAAATGCCCCTTAGAACATTATTCTTATTGTTTATTATATATTTTTGTTGTTTATGTACACTTTACTACTCCCTTTATATCATAAACTCTTAGCTTTTATTAAGAAAATTGCCTCCATGGGGCTATTCTAAAGAAAGATAAATAAATTAATAAAATAGAAAGGACTGTAAGATAAAATTATGTCCCACATGATTTTGGACTTCTATTAGGTTGAGATAATTGTTGGTTAATAAATAATCTGATAAGGGGAAAAGTCTTCTACTTTGTGTCCAACTCTGATGGAGAGTGGACTTATTGTTGTAATAGGAAACCGGTCTTCTCTCTACCTATTAAAGTGCATATATTTCATCGGTTATGTACACTTACAGAAACAACACGATAATAGTTTAACGTGTGCAGAAAGGTTAGGAGAGAGGGCAGATTTCTACATACAGTTAACAATGGTGATGGATCAAAACATGAAGGTATATGGATCAAAGAGAGGTTTGCTAGCTATCATCATGAACTGAGGTATTTATAAATTTATTTCGCTTTAAGGTATATAGTGTGAGCATGATGAGATTCGAAGATTATTGAGTTTATGTTCCGCAAATTTATGCTTTATGTTCTTGCATAAATATCATGTTTTAACTTACATGTGGTATCGAGCACTTGTTGAGAACTGATTATGCTCCATTAATATTCTGATCTATGCATATAGTTAATCAAATATGATATCCGAATATATATTATTATTTGTATATATTACTGAATACACATATACGGAAAGATGTGCAGGCATCACTGTTTTGGCCTTAAAGTTTATATTAACTGATTTTAAACCTTCTGTGAATTGAATTAGTATATATATGCATCTATAGTTGTTGTGCATTTAACAGAAAGTTTGAAAATCTTAATCTCTCTCTGGCTTCGATTGTCGTATATTACATATAGATATATATAAGCAATCATGTTTAACTTTGTGATTGAATTCTTGATTCTGTATACAAAACTGAAAGGTAGGTCAATTGTGATATAATTTGTACCGTTACCGATCGATCGAAAGGCGAGCGAACGATCGGGATTGAGAATCCTAAATTGCTTTATGTATACGAATTATTACATGTTTTGTGATACGGTTACGGATCGATGGATCGAACCACTGTGGATTGTTCCCAAAAATTTAGGTTAGTTACTGCCAAAATAATTATGGTTTGATTTATGAATTTTATCAAATCATTTAAAGTTTGCAATAAATAATTTTTTAAACTCCCATGCATACATACATGAGGGTGAATCAATTATTTTGATTCAATTAAAGAATCTCCAATTTAGGAATTAAATAATATATTTATGTATTATTATTGTTTTATGAAATTAAAATAAAATATTATTTTATTTATTTATTATTATGAAAATTATGCATAAATATATTTATTACTGTTTTAAGTCCTAAATATTAGTGGATGTGGAGAAAATATTTGAGTATGTATGTATAATGGTAAATGGGAAGTTGAATGATGAATTAGTCACTACTTGAATTTGATATTTATATAAAAGGGTTAATAAGTCACCAAAGTGGCGTGACCAAAAGAATAAATATCGAATTAAGTAGGATACTAATGACAATAAAATGAATATCATGGTAATTTACCCATAAATGATTAGAGCATACTTTAAATATATAATTGTATTTATTATAGTAAAAAGTATGCTTATTATGTTTAAAAATTCATATCTCCTAATGTCGATATCCCATTGAGGCCAAATATTTTATGAAATATGCAAAATATGCCAATTATTGATTTTGGAAAATTTCATGCAAAAATTACGAATATTTTATTTATGAAAATTAAAATACTATTTCTGAACTAGTTTCGTATTTTTGAAATTTCTCTCTCATGACTGGGTTTTATTGTATGAAAATTATATTACTGAAATCCTCATTCCATAAGCTTTCTGTGCATATATTATTTGCATTTTTTTTTTATGAACGGTTTGTGAGATATGAATTTGAGAAGGTTTTAATGCAAATTGGGGTTAAAATGCAAATTTCTAGAATTATGTGTACGTCTAGAAATTTAACCTTATTTGATATGTACAATAAGTATTATCGTTGTGCCCATACCTGCATACATGATGGAGAATCAATTTTATTAGTTCAATTATGAAAAATTTATTTTAAGTATGTATGCATAATGACTAAGATATTAATAATTGATTGATTAGTCATTACATAAATTAATATTCATGTTATAGGGTTAGTTTGCCGTCAAAGTGACCTAACCGAATGAATGAATATAAAATTTATTATGACATAAAGTTAAATCAATTAATTATTATTTAATTAATTCTTATCTAATTTAATATTTATATTAAAGGGTTAGTTAGCCACCAAAGTGGCCTAACCAGAATTAATGAATATTAATTTTAGTTGGATGCATAATTGCATGTATGGATTAATTAGTCGGTACCTAAATTGATATTCAATTTAATAAGACATAATCTTAAATGGGCAACTTGTTGACTATTAAGTCACTATCTAAATTAAAATTCATATTATAGGGTTTGTTAGCCGCCAAAGTGGCCTAACCAAAAGAATGAATATTTAATTTAGTGGACGCATAATTGCAATACCTCATGAATTATGATGCTTATAATTTAGTTTGAAATTCATGAGTATTGAGTTGATTTAATCGCGAGAAAGAATTCTCCAAAGAGATTAATTTTGAGTAATTAAATGAGCATTAAGGAGTTGAGTGTATTTTTTAATTGGCTATGTATAGGATATCCAAAGATAAATTGCATAGTTTAATTAATAATTACATCACCCAATAAAATATGTATATAAATACATATAAACATCATTATTTGTATTTTATGGTTACTATCAAAGTAGGACCATAGTTATACATTGTATTTATGTACTTATGTGAATATACGTGTTGTTAACTCAAATCATTAATGTTGTGTGCATTTTATGTTATGAGTGTTTTATTGTATCCCTTAATTTGCATGTTAAATATGTTTCGATTCAAATAGAACTAACTTATCATAATTGAGTAAGTTTAGTTCAATTATAGTGTATTAGATTTAATCTAATACTTTAATTTTAGAATGGATTAAATGTTATGTTTATGCAAATAATTTTGAAAGTATTTAAGCTGATTGTTGACTTTATCACTACTATTCATGATTGTATTTTATGGTGTATGATCATGTTCATTTGAGATAATTATTTTTTCTTCCAAAATTGAGAATTTTATGCATGATTGTGAATGAGATATTCTTGTTCAATTTATTCTCAATTTCAAACCTACTCAGTATAGGGTCATCTAAATTCATTATACCGCTATTAAATACAAGTGTCATGTGAATTTATTGACTAGTATGTTTGATTTAAATGGAGGTAAGATTTAAGTAGCTAGTAAGATAATAGTTTATCTCGATGATTCAAGAAGGTAGAATGATTTTGGGATGAAGCCTATAAAAGGAGATTAATGAAACATCACTCCAAAATAAAGGACTTTGTTCAATCTAATTAAAGCATTTTGTGTTTATTTATATATGTTTAAATAAATATAATGAAGTTCCTTCTATTACTGTATAGATTGACTAAAGTATAAATTTTTATTTTTTAATGTGATGCAAGAATCTTTTACTACCTAAACCACAAATTCAAATGAGAATTTCTTACTTGTGAAAAATAAATAAATGTTGTTATTTTTTTAATTCTAATTTGATGGTTTTGGTATTATTGTTAATGATTTTTGGGAAAAACGTACCTTATAGTTATTTATTGACAAAATTTCAGTCTTGCATCATTGTCACGCCCCGAATTCCTAGGACTCCAAACCCGAGCCTAAGAGCTAAGGGAGTGATTGCGGAAGTAAAAATAAATAAGAACCAACGACATTCAATCATCAAATACCCACGAAAGGGTAAAATGATCTGATACCACGTTGTCACGCCCCTAAGATTCCCGAAACTCAATTATAGAGAATCAGCGAATCTCCAAGGGATGACGCTAGTCAAGCGACTACTAGAGTCAACAACAACGAAAAGACACATGGAATAACAATAAAAATATACTCCATGTCAAGTAGAATACTAGAACACAATAGTATCCTTAGATACCAACAGACACGCTCCTAAATCCCTAAGACTCCCGAACTGGGATATCCAAGGAATCCAGGATGTGATCCTTAACATGAATGACCAACTAAGACATCATTAACCAAGAAAACATATGGGTTAATGATAGAAATGGTATATTTAATACCCAAATGAATAATAAACAAAGCAGCGGAATCTAACGAAAATCCGGCAGAGTTCCGTTTGTAAATGGAACATCCGGACAACCAACACAACACAAAGAACCTGCCAATAACAGTTCGATAATAATAATGGCTTCCAAGCCCCACATTCATCAATCCTAATAGGGCCGAGGTAGTGGAAAGGAACCAAAACCCCTCCAAACCCTCTAACACCAACAGAGCCACAAATGCTCGAATAAAAATACAGAAGAGCACATAACTGTACGGAATAGATACAATACATCCTGAAAGAATAAATACAGGAAATAAAGAATACATCAGTAGGGATGTGCCAACAGACTGGCTCCCAAAAGAGATACATAATAATCCCATAACAATGGGTAAAGAAGCTGAAAGCGGATACCTATCGTCCCCAAACCCGTCGTACTGCAACCGTAACTGCATCACTCAACGCAACTCCAAACCTGTAACAAGGAAACAAAAGAGAACTGCCGTTGCACTGCATCCTGCCCATAGCCGTATAATTCCTGCAACCTGGCGTGTGAATACCAGGGGGCAAGTGAAATACCCCTGTGAGCAAATAAGCTCAGTGGGAAAGAATACTCTAACTACCACATCCTCTGATAGTTTAGGTAAAGCTAACCCGTCTAATAAGATATAAATATAGTCCAACTAGTCTCATCCACGCAAATCCAAGTCACACGCTCATATACTATCGTAAACGAGTATACATAAGTATATAGGGAATATATATATATATATATATAAATACACAACATGAGTCTCTAAAACTCGTACTCCAAGTACCCAACACCAGTAGTCTACACTACTCTCACCAACGTACTCTAGGTACACGATACGAAGGTCCAGTCTAACAAATCACCAAATTACTCACAACACAATTCCGAAGATCCAACCGAGGAGATCACACTCACCTCTAATATCCACAAGGAAACAAAATCCCCCAATAGTACCAAGGAAGGCTCAAATCCTACACACCGATAACACAGGAAGGAAAACACCCACGTCCTTGCGTACTAACACAACTATCATCAATATATATATATATATATACAATATATATATAACAAATCTCATCCCTCTCCTAGAGTAAGTCTATACCTCAAGGATGGGATCACCCCATCATCTTACTATGCGAAAACCTCAATGCTATCTCCAACAAGTCAATAAGTCATCAACAGGATAAATCAAATCACTAACACTTGCACTATAAGCTGCAAAACCACCCGATCAATTCACTAAGAGTACAAGAACTCAACTCACAAGAACGACCACCTAAGGGTCACCAAAACGAAGCAAAAAGGAAAAGAGTTCCCAATGCTAACCAACAGATAACCAAGACAACGATGTCAAGGTTAAGATACCACCAGTGAACAAGGAAAGAACACCGAGAGGGAACAAGGAAACCAAAAACGAATGGCCGAGAGTGGAAGTAAGAAAAAGATGAATCCCAGAGATTCAATAGTTTTTAAGAAAAAGGTTTTCAAACTCGAACCAATCCTTTTGGTATCTGTGCCCCTAACGTAAGAAAAACTCATATCACCTAGGTGGTGATACCAACAACCCAGAAAAGAGAAAGGCAACACTATATGTGTGCACTGAACAACGACAAGCCTCAAACCGAGACTTAAAAATGATCGGAAGCAAATGTGAAACAATGGAACACCTTTCAAAACTCTACAAGTCGAGGTTTTGAGAAAGAAGTCTCGTAACCTCAGAATCCCAAGAAAAGTAATAAAATAGTTTTCTTTTAGAAAATCACACAGTAGAAATGACCGTCTTGCCCCCGGTCTCCGTCAGTTGCCATCACTGGCTTTTACAAGTTGAAAATCATTTCAAAGAAGATCTCAAGATCATTTTATAAGTATTAAAACTTTTCATTTATACGGGGGTAGGCGAAAACGGGTTTTTCCTTTTTAAATACAAGAGTTTAGAAAACACCGTTTTCGAAACAACAACCAATAAAAGAAAACACAACTCTATGAATTCCTGTAATGTCCGAGAGGACAGTAAAGGAAGAGCAACCCGTTGGACTCACGGAAGACAACCATCCGTTCCAACTCCACCAAATCAAATGACACCACGAGGAAAAGGTTCGGCACCACACCGTAACCGATAACTCAAGGAATGACATACAAGTCAACGACCACGTACTAGTGTACAAAACACAGTACCAGGAATGCTTAAAGGAAGGGACTAAGCATAAGAATCGAGACTGTCAGACTACAGTACCTCGAGTACTTAATGAATCCCTAATCATAACCTCTTCTCATCAATCAAAATTTCACACAACTCATCACTCGCCTTCTCTAAGGCCCCAATTCATAACTGATACTAACATCAATCTCATACCCCAAATCTCTAACAAGGTCACACAACAAATCACGATCCCAAAATCATTAACCTGCCTTCTCTAAGGCCTCAAATCAAAATCAACTCCACAATCCACCAGTAGCCTCAACTACCCACAGAGATTACTACGTCAATACACTTAACCTCCCCCAAGGATACGAAAGTATATATACTCACAAGTATAAAAATAAACATTTCATTATACTTGATTTATTACCACATGTAATCATTTTCTTTCACATTAATCATTCTCAACTGAGCATTTATAAAATATGAATTTAATTCGCAATATTCATAAATAGCATGCTCCAACAACACATGTAATATGGCACATATACATGTCAAACGAGATCACATAAACAGTGTGCAGTGTAATGTGACTCAACACCCCACGTGATACTCACACACAACACACCCTTCCCAAGGGCAACGGATACAAACTCTGTCCACTCATCATAGTGTAGAGTTACCACACCGACCTTTCCCAAGCGATTTTTCTCTCTATCACTTCAACAGGGAAGCGGTTGTACGAGAGCCCAACTTGCAACTCCGTACGCCATGACTACCCTTGAGTCAAGAACACGAGCCTCTACCTGGACTCCTAACTCACATTTGTCGGCTTTTTAGTTCCGTAGGCGTGATACCTCCTGGCCAGTTGTTGTGATGATCCGACACAAACGTCTACTCATAAACCACACGAAATGAAGTAGACCACACCAAATGAACTCTCTGTCAATGGTGAAACCGTGCACTACACGCACCAACACCCATGTGCTCACACGACATGGTGTACAATCAAATCACATCTCAACATAAATATATCATGCATCATATTTATGTAATTATCCACATGATAATATCAACAAAAATTCTCAAATCTCTTTACATGCTTTTAAAAATACAATAAAGCATTTAAACTATATGAAAACAATTTCATATATAATTCATGTTCTCCAAAAATATATTTTCTTTTTAATTCTTTAGAAAATATCTCATTTTCAATTAATATGCCTTTTCAAAATAATTTAAACAATTATTTCACGTATTCTAAAAGGAACCTAGCACATCGTCTAAGCTTTACGAATCTCTACTAACCCATTTAAGCTCATAAGGGGTTTCTAAGCCGTCTATTCTTATTTAATTTAAATAAGAATATTATTTAATCACATAGGAATAATTTAATAAATTTTCTTAAATTAATTCCTAAGTCCCGTTCTGATCCTAAACAATTAATAGATATTTAAACTAGCAATTTAATATATCTATAATAAATTAAATAAGGGTTTTGCACCCCTAAACTACTTTAATAATGCCGAGTGAGAAATATAATTTCCCACCTAATTTATACGTTACCGAACAGCCCGAACAACACAGTACCGGCGCCCGAATATGAAGCCCGCCGACCAAAATCGTCCGATAATTATTTCGAATATATCGAAATGTCCGTCTTGACAACCTATACGATATATATGAAGCCCATTAATATTTGGTTAATTAATTGGGTTAAATCTAAAATACCCCAAACGGAAACTACAACCTATAAATGCGATTTCCGGGCAAACCGTTTATCCTAAAATCACGAAATTAATATATATCGAATACCATGTATATACGGAGCTACTCACCGAAAATCGGCTCAAACCGATCACCGGAAGGTCGCCGAAAAATTGGCCGAAGCCCAGCCGGATCGTCCCTGTCCACGCGTCCACGCGCGAACCAGTGATGGCCGTCCCTGCTGCGTGCACCAGCCGCAGCTACACGCCCCTGCGCCGCCGTCTGCCAAGGTCGCCGCTGCCGTCCACCGCCCAGCACCGCCGCTCCTCTGGACAGCCGCCGCGTCCGTCCTTGCTCCCGCTCCAGCCGGCCGTTCTTCCTATCTCGCCATGACCGGCGATTCTCTCTCTCTCTCTCTCGCCTGACTGACGACCATGGAGGTGGAGAGAGGTGGTTCAGCCGTTCGTCGTCTAGGAGAAGGAAGAAGGAGCAGCTCGTCTGATGTTGGCGTGAAGGAGAAGCTGAAGGTCTGCATACATGTATATACATATTTATGTACTATTTGCAAAAGCAACCCTCTACATGTCAATAATTGCAAAATTGACCCTTCAAGTATTCGTAATTGCGAAATGACCCCAAAACTATATATATATATAATTAAATATATATATATATACAATAAACCCCAATAATTATCGGGAACGTCCGAACATAATCTCGTAAGCCCGAAATAATAACGGAACGTCCAATTAAAATTATATCGGGGTAGAAACCCAAATGTTGGAACACTTAAACAAGCTCGACCAATTAAAATGTGTCGTCCTCCAATCGAGACACTAATCATTTAACGTCGAATCGAAACCGCGTAGTCGTCCAAAAAGAAACTGTAAAGTCATCCAGTCGACTTTTAAAACTAAACGCGAAAAATTTACAGGTATTAAATACCAAGAATAAACAATACGTCATAACAAGTGACGTCATTACCGAAATTAAATTAGAATTAATTTCAGGAAAAAGGAAAATAACACGGGGTGTTACAATCATATTATTAATAAATGTAATTTATGTTACATGTGGCATTAAAGATGGTCATATATCTAGTGAAAATTCCGTACTTATGTTTTCAATGATTATAATGTGCTTTTGGATTGCATTAGGGTATGCAAACCAGAGCACTAAAAAAGTTGTCACATGAATGTTAGAGCTTCTTGAAATTATTAGTAAAAATATTTATGTTTTCTTTTCATGTTCTATCTTATTCACGAGAAAATATTTATCACCATTATAGTTGACTTTCACATTATGATTATATCTACTTGTTGCATGAAAGTCTCTGCTAATTAATGTTCTTGAGATTTTTTATAACTAGAGTTGAAAAGAAAACAAGTAGACGGTGAAAATTCGTAATGTATGATAAAGTGATGAATATTATAAGATTTACGAAGAAGTGAAACATGTTTTAGTTCATTGTTAAATTCCCTTAATAGTATAAAATTGTCCAGCGGAAGCTAAAGTTCATAATCCATAAAGAAATTGGAATTTAGAACCGTTAGTGGATACATTATTGCTTACCCAAAAGTTTAAAGGGTATAGATTTTATTATCCTAAACATTATACGAAGATTGTGAAAACCGGTAAAGTTAGACATTAGTGGGAGTGGTAGGAATGTGATCATTCAAGTAGTTAGGGTATGAATCCCTTACCCAAGACTTGTAAAGAAATAATTGTTTATCAAGTTGTTGAATCCCTTAACAACGATGAACGATTGAATGATCGAGAACTCCATAATGAAGTTGTTACTAATTGAAGAAAGGATATGTAAGGATTTGGTTTCATATTCACAAATCATTAACGATAATAATTCCTATTAAGGATTGATGCTATGAATAGGGAGTTGAAATTAAATGAAGTCTGAAAATCCGTTGAATTGCCTTAAAGACATAAACGACTCGGGTGTAAATGGGTCTTTAAGACCAAACGTGACTCTAATGGCAATATTGCACGATATAAAGCTAGACTTGTAGATAAATATTTCACTCATAAAGGAAGCATTAATTATAATAGAAACTTTCTCGCATGTATTTAAGAAAGTTTATTTAAAAATTATTATGACCTGATTAGCTCATTATGATTTAGAGTTGCATAATGTAAAATGTAATATTTCTTAGTGGGAGTTTAGAGACTTCGGATTAAATTAAAGGCTTCACATGAAAGATAAGTAACACATGGTCTGTAAGGTTAAGAGGTCAATATATAAATTTAAACAACTTTCCAATTATGGTATCTTAAGCTTAATGATACTATTACTTACTTTAGGTTTTAAAGAAAACACTATTGATTAGTGTATATACCTGAAGGTCAGTGGGAGTACGTTTATATTATGATTTTATATGTTGACAATATTCTTTTGTTAGTAGTGATATGTTTGAAATTAATGTTGTTTCAATAAGGGATATATTTAGCCTAATTATGTTATTCCCGAAGAATGATTTGGAACATAATGACATGTAAATATTCTTTATTTTATGTTTTATAAGGGATGAAAGATTATATATATGCTCACATTTATAAAGACTGATCATTTATAAGTGATTGGTTATTTAAATGAAGATTTTGGTGAATGTGGACCAAAACCTCATTTTAATTTTATTGTTCCTTTGGCTAAAGGAGTAATATCATGGATAATACAAAACAATTATTATTGTTTTGTGTATTATGAAATATGATTGTGTACTATGCTTTGAGGCTACAAATTTTGATTTACTATAGCTTTATTTCAGGACTTTGAATTCCGGTATTCAAGCCGCTGAAAATTTATTGTGATTGTGCCGCAATTATCTTCTTGTATGAAAATGGTAGGTATATTAAGGCTGTTAATAACATTAAGTTGAATTACCTTACCATTAAAGAAGAAGTTCAGAAACAAGAGTGTCTATTGAACACGTAAGCAAATAACTTATGATTGCGAATTCGTTAATGAAATGACTATCATCCAAGACATTTAAGGAGCAAGTTGAAATAATGGGTCTTGAATGTAGTCAATGATTGATGTTATTTTCTTATGGATGCTTATGTGTTTAAAAATTTGACATTTTGAGCTCGATTATTGTGTTTATGATATTCCCGTTGATTAGTGTACATGCATAATTATGAATAAATGATAACAAGAATAGTCTTGGAAAAGACATTATTGTCGGACCTATATTATAATTTCTCAATTATAGATCATGTTAAGTAGGTTGTTAATGTTGTGGTTCATGGAAGGGACTGTGTCGATTTAAGTGACATACAACCGCCATGACTCGCATTAGTAGTCTATTTGTCATGATGTTTATGGTGACCAATTTATGGACTCAATCTAATTTAAAGCGCACTTATGACTATTGTACTAACCACTTAAAATCATATGGTCCAAGTGGGAGAATGTAAGATAAAATTATGTCCCACATGATTTTGGACTCTATTTTATTTATGTTGTGGCACAGTGAGATAGAAATTAGGTTGAGATAATTGTTGGTTAATAAAAAATCTGATAAGGGGAAAAGTTTCTTACTTTGTGTCCAACTCTGATGGAGAGTGGACTTATTGTTGTAATAGGAAACCGGTCCTCTCTCTACCTATTAAAGTGTATATATTCCATCGGTTATGTATACTTACAAAAACAACACGATAATAGTTTAACATGTGCAGAAAGGTTAGGAGAGAGAAACCAATTTTTTTTTTTTTTTGAATGGTAAAACCAGTTTCTTTTAGGGTGTTCTTGTATGTGCAGATTTCTAGATACAGTTAACAATGGTGATGGATCAAAACGTGAAGGTATATGGATCAAAGAGAGGTTTGCTAGCTATCACCATGAACTGAGGTATTTATAAATTTATTTCGCTTTAAGGTATATAGTGTGAGCATGATGAGATTCGAAGATTATTGGGTTTATATTCCGCAAATTTATGCTTTATGTTCTTGCATAAATTTCATGTTTTAACTTACAAGGACATCAATGCAAAGTGTTTAGTCAGAACTTGCACCTTAATTTAGCTTAAATTAGATAATTATCTTTAATTTAGCTCAAATTATTAATTAATTGGTGATATGAGTGCAATCATGGGTGATTGTATTCTTTTTTATTTTTCTTTCCTTTTTCTTTTCTTCTTTGTAAATATGTGTATGGATATATGTTTTATCGAATATTCCCATAATTGGACTCATAGGCCGGCTGGAGGAAATGTCGGCTGTTAATTCCCAAGCAGAAATGACCAGGAGAAGGGTGGCAATCTTGAATGAAAAGATATACGACAGTGACAACACTCTGATCAATACATCACCACTTCGAATCTACAATGTATCAAGTAGCTTGCATAAGAGTTTTGACACAACGCAACAAGGCATGATATGTTTTGCCACTTGGACTTCTTTGTTCCTTGCCGATTCCTAGTGACGTGTGGCTGAATTTATCGATGGATTTTGTTCAAGGATTGCCTCCTTCGATTCACAAGACTATAATTTTTGTGGTTGTGGATCGCCTCTCCAAATATGCTCACTTTAGTGTTCTATCTCATCCTTATACCGCCACTAATATTGTTGATGTGTTTATCAGAGACATTGTTTGGTTTTATGGCATTTCTCGCACCATTGTCAACGATAAAGATCCTAGCTTCCTTAGTAATTTTTGGGAAGCTTTTTTCACTAAGCAGGGTACACAACTATATCGCATTTTAGCTTATCACTCCCAAACTCAGCGAGACAAAGGTTACTAATTGCACTTTAAAGTGTTATCTTTGGTGTTTTGCTGGTCAACAACGTCACAATTGGTCTCAAACTACAACAGATTATGCCATTGAAGTATACAACCCTTGTTTAATACCAATAACCCAATGACCCCTTGTTGCCTGGTAAAGAGCAAAACTACTACACAAGTCAGCAATCAAGCCTTGTTAGTCCAAATATCTAGCCCATCCACAATTTGAGACACTTCTGCAAAACTGTCCAAATGGCATGCCATGTACTTTTCATATACTCATTATTCTATGTTAATTAATTAGTGTCATATATAATTATGCATATATATTAATTGTGAAGAAAAAAATTGGGTTTCGTCTCTAATTACACTTGCACCATTTTTAATTGAGCTTTTACATTATTAGACTTCTTTTTATAGTATTTCAACACCAAAATTAAATTGTATTCTCTATTGTTGTCTTAACCAGGACAATGGAAAAAACAACCACACAAATTCATCATTTTAGTTAAGGTGTTGTTGGCATATTGCAAATGGCACATATTATGCATTGTTCAATTTCTAATTCAAACTCATCCTTGTGTGTTCCTCACTAAACGCCTTATATCAACATCGAATTCAGGTCTTCCCCACCATCCTCCCCCGCCACGAACAGGTCGGTCGGTTTATTCACCGCTGAGGACTATCTTTTATCAAATCGGTTTATCTTCAACTCATGATTATTTTTTTAGATATGTATGTATCTTTAGGTATGAGTGTATATATATGTGTGTATATTTATATGTATGGATGCATATATAGATATATATCTTTGTATGTTTATTTGTGGCACAAATGCAATTATCAAACAAGCTCCAGAGTTGTGCTCAAGCTGGGGTAAGTTGGGCTTGTCTGAGCCAAACTCGAACTTTTACTGATATAAGCCGAGCAAAGCCCGAACATCTCCAAAGTCAACTCGGCTCGCTTACAAACATCCGTTTACAGACCTACTTTCTTGTGAGAATTTAGAAATATTTATACGTTTTTAGAACATTAAACAAAATACAAAATGGTCATAAAGTTTTTAAATGGCTAGCCATATTGTTTTAAGGTATATTTATAAGTTTTTTTAAAATATTAATTAAAATGTCAAATATTTATGAAAGTTTTGGATGATTAAGGTATTGTATGATCTTCTCTATAAATTTTCAAACTTATCTCTTATTAATAAGAACTATAAAATACTAATTCCACTCAAATATAATAGTCTATATTATATTTAATTGTATTGAATTTAAAAGCACACTTAATATTCATTTGCATTTCCTGTGCAATGTTTCATTTATTATTCATTTGATTCGTTGTTTCAGGTTTAAGAAATAATGAATGAATGATTCTATTCAGAAAAAAAGAAAAAAAAAATTGATATATTTTATGATCCAAAATTTAATAGGAGTTAAAATCTTTTTCTAAAAAAACAAAAATTATATTTTGGGCCAAAAAAAGCTCATATCATGTTTAAACAATAACGATTATGTTTTTGGGCTAACGAAATAAAAAGAAAGCCCATACCTGTGTACAACCCCTAACAACTCTTTATATAAGTACGATGTTCATACCTTAATTTTACATGACTGTCATCACGAATAGAAAAGAGTTGTCTATCTCTTTTATCATTATCGAATTAGCAATTTATCGGAAAAAAATTCGGGTTAGAATTCTAAGTTTACTTTTTCTCTTATTTTGTTTTTGTTTGAATTTAGTATTTTTGAAAAACTGGCTTATGATACTGTTGTTATTTTATTCAGGAGGCTGATCAGCCAGATGTCCATCAGGATTGTGTCAGAGCAAATATCTATTACATCTCGTAAGTACGATTATAGATGCATTTTACGACATTAGCATATTAAAATCTCAATTTGTCTTATGAAATGTAATTAGGTGAATCCAAAAATAGTGTAATGTAATGTCGCACATCTTTACCATTTAATATTACAAATGGTTGCACGATTTTTCAATAAAAGAAAGGCGATTTTTTTAAAAATAATAATAATAGTAAATGTAATTTTTACAAAAAAAAAAAAAAAAACCTTCGGTTATTATTTTTTATCAAATTCCCCACTCATTTCTTTTTGCCCCTTTCATCCACTATTGATTTTGCTCAAAACACTCGGTACTTATTCAGTCTTGCGATTTTGAAGATGTGTCTCTCACATATGAATATGTTATTCTTTATTTATTACCCAAAATACCCCTAAGAACATTATTCTTATTGTTTATTATATATTTTATTTGCTTCTGTACACTTTACTACTCCCTTTCTATAATCGCATGCCATGTTGGTTTCATTTTATACTCACGGTATTCATATACTCATTATTCTATGTTAATTAATTACTTATTGTGTTATATATAATTACGCATATACACACACGATATCTATGTTATCAAAATTTTAATTGTGAAGAAAGAAATTGTACACTTGTACCATTTTTTATAGTTAGGTTTTTTAATAGTGTTTTTTAATTATAAGACTTTTTTTATAATATTTCAACACCAAAATCAAATTTTATTCTCTATCATTGTCTTGACAAGGACAATTGAAAAAAAAAATCGCACAAAGTCATCATTTTTGGTTAACGTGTTGTTGGCATATTGGAGATGGCACATATCACGCATTGTTCAACTTCTACTTGAAACTCACCCTTGTGTGTTCTCCTCACTAAACATCTTATATCAACATCGAATTCAGGCAGGACTACCATGCACGAAGGCTCAGCTGGCTAGGATGGCCCGACTCCGACTCCGACATCCTATTTTTATTTAGAAATCAATTAAGAAGATCAATATGAACCATTGTTCTAGACTATTTTGAGTTGCCATATTGGTTTTGTCTCCAAATTTTGAATAAGTTATCTTGAAAACATGTAATAACTAGGGCATCTCTGCTCAATACATGACTTCAACTAAAAGAAAGCAGAGGGATAGAGTATTCACCTCTTATATAATATTGATCTCACATTTCTCTCGAAAGAATAATGGTCTCCAGTTCCGGTATCAAGATGCACAGACAATTCCAAAGTGTCTTGGGATGCATTAGAAATATCACGATACAACTCAAAAATTCTTGCATTATTGCGCGTATGTCCATACAAATTATTCAGGGCAGATTTTTTATTTTTTTTTGAAAAAAGGAGTATTCTTGCATGTCCTTACCTACTATATATAGCTTACGATGGCTTCTGTATCGTAAAGAGGTACCGGCAAGAAAACAGACCACATGGTAAACTGGTCTACAAGTTTGAATTGACAAGAATTCCAGGCCAGCCAGAGAAATAGATCTTTAGTTAGTATTCTCTTTATCATTTTGATTTATAATTAAAATTCAAACATTATAATTTTGATACTTAAAAATTTAAAACAAGCACTTCAAACTATTTGTACGTTAAATTTGGTTCGTTCGTTCCAAGATTCGATATTATTGATAATCCATTTGTTTTTTTGGTGGAGAAGATGCTTTAACATGAGAACAAAAAGTGAATTGAAGGACCTTTTAGGTGTTGTCATTTTTTTAATTCAATTTCAAAAGTTGTCATACCTATTCAAACCCGTCGGCTTCCCACAATCAATCACGAACGTCACTCCCTTCTTCTTTCCCTTAGCCGCAATTCCTGTTCCTCGACTCATCTTCGTCTGCGGCAAGGAATATATGGGACAAAAAGTCCCTTTTTTATCTTATTGTGTTACAGTAATTCATGAACTGTATAGTTAATATTGAACTTCAGTGAAATTACCTAGACAATGATGAACTAAGCCTAGAAGGGGGTGAATTGGCTTTTTATGAATTAATCGATAAATTAAAATTTAATTACGGAATAATTAATTTTAATTCAATTCGATCACAATATAAACCACGCAATAATAAATATAAGTGCAGAAAATAAATAAGAAAATAAATCAGAGACGACGCCAATATTTTTACGTGGAAAAACCTTGGAAAAACTCAAAGTAAAAACTCACGGATACGCTCGGATATCGATGCACTATGAATCAAGAAGTATAAGACTCTACGAAGTTTTAGACTTACAAATTACTCCTGATCTATCTTTCTCCACTCGACGTCTGATAGTCTTGAATCACTCGCGCTCCACGAAGCTCTCGCTCCGATCTCCGTACTCTTTTGGCACCGCTTCTCAAAGGATCAAAGAACCACGAAGCCTCCTGCTTCGATCAAGGTGGTGTGATGATTTTTCAGCAACTAGATCATCCAATTATGCATAACGAAATTCGGTGTAGAAGCACAATTGAAAAACCACAAACCAAGAAAGAACTAGAAAATATATATTCACTCAATAATTCTCTGAAGAAGAATTGTAGAAATCTCTCAAAAGTCACACCATTCTCTTAGGTTTAACTCATATATATAGAGAAGAGTCTTCAATTAATGATAATAATTCTTTTCCAATCAGAATTCCTATTTCCACCATTTAAATCTTCCAAATATAAATAAATATATGAATGATAGTCCAATATACTGATAATAGCTTTAAATCATTTCTCAAAGTAGTTAGGAATTGATTGCATCTCAATATAATACCTCCCAAAAATAAATCTGCGTAGCTACTTACCGAGTACTCGGTGCTTGTTCTACCGAGTCCTCGGTAAACCCGAATATGCGCGTAAACGGCCGCAACAACGCACAACTCTCTGGTGATTTTTTCAACTTTGCGTAAACGGCAGAAAGTTTGCACCTTACCGAGTACTCGGTAACACTCCCACCGAGTACTCGGTGGAACAACATACAAATTTCTCTGAAATATTTGCTTCTTTGCACTACTGCTTCTAGCCATTGTTCCACTGAATATCCTTTGTATCTTCACCACTTTGTACATAGATATTTAACACTTAACAACCCAATCTAAAACAAATAACTCTCAACGTGATTTTTTATCAGAATCATGTTATTAATAAATAAATGTTCTTACAATCTCCCCCTTGGCATTTTTGAGACAAAACCATGTTTTACAAATAAATCATCACGATAAAATAAAATATATGCCTATGAGCACACACCGAAAAACATCGACATAGACTTTTCTTTTGATCTCATGATGATTTACGAATCCTGCAATCACAACACTTAAACAATACCTTGTGAAAAGCAAGTGTGGAAAACAAATAGCAGGAATAATCAATATTAAATGATCATAAACAAAACGAATAATATCAACATGAAACATAATGATCATTAATCAATAACATTTAATTCTCCCCCTTAATTAAATACTTTTCCCCCTTACTGTATATCTCCCCCTTATTAAATACTTCTCCCCCGTTTTGACTAAATATTTCTCCTCCTTTTTGTCACTGAAATGACAAGGAATTAATAAAAATAATAAAGATATTTGAAAGAGAAAACAGAAAGTGTAAACATTGAGAAAAATATACGAGAAAACTAGAGAATCTAAGCAACGCTTATATTAAGACATATAACTCTAAAGATTATATCGAGATTCTTGAATAACAAAAATCTCTACGATGCATGAACTTAATACTAATGCATGAATGCAAAATGCTCAAAAAAATATTTTTGTTCTTAGAAACATCTGACCAGGGCAATAGAGACAATGAGCAAATCATTAGCACATCATATTCGCATATTTGACTTAGCTATTATACACACAGTTGTGAAGAAAATCATCACACATACCTTGCAGTTATGAGCAGTCACAAGACAGGCTTTCCATAGTTTTTGTATATATGAAAAATATTCAGGTGCAAACAAATAACTATGATGAATGCAATACATACTAATTCTAATAATCTCCACACTAACCGGGATGATACTTCAGTCCAAAACCTAAGTTAGAAGTCAAATCTTTAGCTTGGACCTTATTACTTTTAAATGTCTCATAACTTAATCTTTTGCACCTTTTCACTTTATCCCGTTTTGTCTTTCTAAGCTCTAGAATTTCCAGCAATGATTTTTAGTCCCGACCAACTGGGCTCGAGTTTCTTCCATGGAATTTATGCTCATTAGTCTTCTCCTCCTTTTATGCGAACAATCAATGTTTATTGAGGCAAAAGGCCCGGTTACTTAGATCGAAAAACTACTTTTTCCATTTCTATATTTTAAACATCTCATTCTTTCCTCTTTTAACATCACCCCAACATTCAAAATCATGCAATAAGGTATTCAAAAACATCGATCAATCTAGCATAGCTCATGAACTTACATATCACTCCGGGTTAGATGAAAAAGACTAAAAGTTTCAGCAAGTATTACAGTCATCTCTGAAGTGAAACAAGCACCCAAAGATAATGAGTTCTAAAAATAATACTTAAACATGTCAAGTGAATAACTCATATCCTCAGGTCAGACTAACAACTCCAATTCCCATAAGCATAATAAGAAAAGTAAATATGAGAATATAGTGAAATATGACAATCATTTGTACCCTTAGCCAAACTCAACATGTTAAGAATTTTTATGATGTTTTATGTCATAATGTATGCATGAAAATACTAAAAGTAATAATAAAATATGATGCATGTATAATATTAAACAAAAATAAAAATGCACTAAAAATGCATGATAATGTATTAATTCTAGGATAAAGAATAATGCAATATATTCCTAGAATGATACATATGAAGATATCTATTCTAAAGAAAGCATGTCAATAGATTTTCTAAGACTTATAAGCTTTTGAAAATCTAATGGTTTTGTAAAGATATCTGCTAACTGAGAATCAGTGGATATAAACTCTAGAGACACTATTCCATCTTCAATAAGATCACGAATGAAATGATGTCGAATATCAATATGCTTTGTCCTAAAGTGTTGAACATGATTTTTAGAAAAATTTCTAGCACTAGTATTATCACATAAAATAGTCATTGTGTTTTGTGAAAAACCATAATCTTGTAACATCTAACGCATCCACAAAATATGAGTACAACTACTACCAACAGCTATATACTTAGCCTCAGCAGTGGAAAGGCAGACACAATTTTGCTTCCTGTTATGCCTAGAACCTAAGCAATTACCAATGTAAAACCATCCTCCACTAGTACTCCTTCTATCATCTACATTACTAACCCAATCAACATCAATATTAGATCTTGATGGGTACCATAGTCCATAATTAAGAATCCCTTTTACATATTTAATAATACGTTTAACAACAGTAAGGTGAGACTATTTAGGACTAGCCTGACAACTTGCACCATAGTCCATATTTAATAATACCAACATTAAACGCTATATCAGGTCGACTGACAGTTAAGTATAACAAACTCCCAATCATACTTCTATAAAGTGTAGGATCAACATCTTTGCCTTTAGTGTCTATACTAAGTTTGACACTTGTACTCATAGGAGTGCGAACATCTTTTGCCTTATCTAAGCCAAACTTCCTTACTAATTCCAAGGCATATCTAGTTCGAAAAATAAAAATTCCATCGGTTAATTGCCTAATCTGTAGCCCTAGAAAGAAGATCAATTCCCCAATCATGCTCATGTCAACTCATGCATCATTTGTTCTCCAAAATAAATAGCAAGTTGATCAGATGTCGAACCAAACATTATATCATCAACATATATTTGTGCAATAACTATATTACTATCAATTTTTGTGAATAAATAGTGTTTTGTCACCTCCCCCTCGAGTAAAACCTATTCCTATCAGATAATCGGTCAATCGTTCATGTCAAGCTCTAGGAGTTTGCTTTAATACATACAGAGCCTTCTTAAGCTTATAAACATGACCCGGACAATAAGAATCTTCAAATCCTTTGGGTTGTTGCACATAAACTTCCTCATGAAGAATGCCATTTAAGAATGCACTTTTAACATTCATTTGATATAATTTAAATTCAAGATGAGTAGCGATAGAGAATAAAATACGAATAGATTCAAGTCTAGCTAGTGGACCAAATGTCTCATCAAAGTCAATACCTTCTAATTGTGTATTACCTTGAGCAACAAGCATAACTTTATTTCTTATAACAGTACCATTCTCATTCTTTTTATTCTTATATATCCATTTGGTACATATTATATTTATATCCTTAGGTCTAGGCACAAGAAACCACACATCATTCTTAACAATTGTTAAGTTCTTCTTGCATTGCATTTATCCATTCATTATCTTGAAGAGCTTCCTTAACATTGTTTTGTTCTAATATGGATGTATAACAGGCATAAGAGATTTCATTCCTAGCCTTTCTACGAGTCACCATCATTTTATCAATAAATCCTATGACTTTATCTAAAGGATGATTCAACTTAACTCTAGAAGATGGTTCTTTAGTAGGAGTAGGTTGAATATTATTAGAAGGTTCATGTAATTCTATAGAACTATGAGTATCTTCATGATCCATTTTCTCCTCTTCAGTATCAGTAGGAGAGTCATCACTTAACAGGAAAAATGGTTCACTTTCGTTTTCCTCTACAGCAGACTAAGACTCATCAACACATGAGTCATAAAAAACCATATTGGCAGATTCCATCATGGTTTGGGTTCTAAGGTTAAAAACTCTATATGCCCTACTAGTTAGTGAATAACCCAAGAAAATTCCCTCGTCACTTTTAGAATCAAATTTCCCTAAATATTCTTTATGTCTAAGAATATAACATTTAGATCTAAAAACTGGAAATCTTTTATATTAGGTTTCTTGCCATTCCATAATTCATAGGGTGTTTTTAAAGTGCCAGACTTAAGATAAACTCTATTTGAAGTGTAACACGTTGTGTTCACTGCCTCGGCCCAAAGGTTTCTTGGAAGATTCCTTCCATGTAACATAACATTTGCTATTTCCTGAACAACCCTATTCTTCCTCTCAACTACCCATTTTCTTGTGGAGTACGTGGTGCAGAAAAATCATGTTTTATTCCTTTTTCGTCACAAAAAGTATTAATCCCTGAATTTTCAAACTCCTTTTCATGATCACTTCTTACTCTAGTAATAGGATAATTTTTCTCAGTCTGAATTTTTAAACAAATATTCCTAAAGCTTTTAGTAGCTTCAGACTTTTCACTCATAAATCCTACCCATATATATCTAGAGTAATCATCAACCATAACAAAAATATACCTTTTACCTTCTTTACTTAATGTCCTAGTAGGTCCCATTAAGTCAATATGCAATAACTCTAAGGGTCTAGAAATACCTATGGTATTAGTTTTCTTATGTTGACATCTAGTCTGCTTCCCTTTTTGACACGGACCACACTCAAGACCTTTGCCATATCCAAGATTAGGAACACCTTTAACAATTTCATTTTTAGTAATCTTAGTTAAATCATGAAATTTAACGTGTCCCATTCTTTGATTCCAAATCTCTATCTCATTAAGGCTAACCTTATTTCATGCTAATTTAGGATTAGGAATAATACAATAACAATTGTCAGATAACCGTTTACCTTCCATAACACAATTTCCAGAAGAATCAATAACTAAACTGTAACACCCCGTTTCATTTTCCCTTTTTTAAGAATTATTCCCGATTTATTTTCAGTGATGACGTCACTTGTTCATGACCTCATGGTTACTCTGTGTATTTTACAAGTAAATTTTTCGCGTTTATGTCTTGATACGACAGGATGACGCGACTATTGACTTGTTGACTACTTCGTGGATTGTCGTTGACGATTACGAGAATTGACAGCGAGTTTAATGTTTCGAACTGGTGAAACATTGACGTGAGTTCAGGATTCGACAACACGATTATGTGATTTCTCTTCGTTGATTTCGTGGAATTCTGTGGCTATTACGTGGCTGGACGTGACGATAGTATTTCGAACCTAGTGAAACGCTTACGTGTGTTCTTATTATCGACTACGTGATTGAGAGGTGACGATTGACAGCTAGGTTATCGACTAAATGGATTTGCTTCGACGCTAGACGCTTAGTGCTTCTACTGGATGACGGCATATTTAGTTGACCGACGTTTAAGGCTCTGACGCTGTAGTTCGAGTTCGGTATTTAGTGTGGTAAGGGTCCGATGTTTTATTTTCCCTTGTAATGGGATTAATATGTGCCTGATTTGATTGACGTGTTATGTATTTGTGCTTACGTGTTTTGTTTGTTCGGTGTGATTATTTCTTCATGTTTCTAAGTGCTTTTACGTGTTGATGTAGCTGTATTTGATTATTACTTTGGATTCTTTTCGTGCCCTAGTTATTTGTAATTAATCGATGGATCTTGTACGTACCCGTTATTCCGGTGGTTGGGTTTCACACCCCGGACCATTTATTTTAGTTTACTTTATTTATTCGGCGTTACGATTTAAATCAGAATTATTAAGGATGCGTTTGGTTCGTGGGCTTTATTGTTAGGGTCTACGCGGTTTAGTTTCAACGATTGAGTTTAGTGCTTTGACTGAGCTACGACCAGTGATTTTAGGAGTCTCGGTGAGTTCAGACTTTATTCGGGGTTTCGGTGATTGGTTTCGTAACCCGGAGTATTTATTCGGGCTTATATTATTTAGTTGGCGTCCCGTGGACTTACGGGTTCACGTGTTATTATTTGGAGGGTCCCGATATATTTTGGGATTATCGGGTATCCCGTTTATTTTTCGAGTTCGCGTGAGATATGTTGCGAGTCGATTCGGGATTTATTTTGGTTTATATCCGACTATATAGCTGAATTATTTATTCCAGACGTTATTAGTTATTCGGAGTACCGTGGGGTTTTCGGTGAGTTAGTTGGTGGATTATTTTCGTGCCCCGAAGTTTTTATTTGGGCCTATATTATTTATTTGGAGTCCGGTGAATTTAATGGGCTCCCGTAGAATTATTTGAGTGTCCCCGGTATATTTTACGGGACTTATTTTATTTATGCGAATTTAATTATAATTATCTATATATGGGTTTCATACCCTAGATTATTTATTTCAGTTATATTATTTATTTGGGCGTTTCGTTTATTTTTCTGGCAAGTGTTATATTATTTCGAGGTCCCCGGTATATGATGAGATTTATTATATATATTTTATTGGAGTTATATACATATGGGTATTTAATAAATACATTAATGTATTTATATGAAATTATATATAAATACATATTGGATAATATATGTATATCAGGTATTTGTGTGGCTAAGAGAAACCGTTTATCACCATCAAGAACAAGTCCTTCCTCTCTCTCAAGCACAGATCATTTCCTCTTCTACTGGATCGATTGAGAGTGAGAGAGAGAGAGAGAGAGAGAGAAGCTCTTGAAAGGTTGTCGAAGAGGGAGCCGCACGATTTGGCGACCCGGTTGGAGGTTCTGGTCGCCGGACATGGCGACCCAGGTGGTGGGTATCTCGCCGGAGTGATGGCGAGCTGGAGGACCGAGGCGGCGTGCAGCAGCGAGCTCGCTGGAGCTGTTGACGACGCGCGACCGTGGGACGAGCAGGGGCGTTTCGGCTAGAAACTTCGACCATTTTTTCGGTCGACTTCCCGAGCTCGGTTTGGGCTGATTTTCGGAGGGTAGCTTCGTCTCGATGTCAGGTCATCGAGACGAACATTTCGGTATATCCGAAATATTTTTCAAGCGACTTTGGTCGGCGGGCTCTATATTCGGGCGCCGGCACTGTCCACAGCGGGACAAATCGGGACTGTCTGTAAGCGTTTAAATTAGGTGGGGAATTTTATATATATATATATATATGTTTATCTAGCACTCACTAATAGTGCGTAGAAAATGCTAAGTAGTCCCGTTGTATGTTTATGAATAATAAATGCATAAAATTAAATTCCTAAGTGATAAATGAAATTTATGAATTTTATAAAATTCACGAAAATACTCATAGTCGAATAAATGAGGTTGGGAATAGAAATTCCCTGGGAAATTAAATAAATTAATTCCCTGAGAATTTTTTTAAGAAATTAAATCCTACTAAATTTGGATTAAATTAAGTGGTTTAGTACCCCTGGACTTAAAGTAGGATTTTATAGAATTTTGTGTAAAATTAGAACCTGTGATTAGCTCTCGGATTTTATGTAACTGATATTAAAATACAGTGGGAGCGGGGCCGATTTGATATTGAGGGACGTAGGGCCGTGTAATAAATATTTCATCTTTTATTTATATTTTATTGAAATTTGAAATAAGATAAGGGGTATTCACGAGGATGAGGGATGCATAGACGTGATTTTAGTTCCCTAGTTGGTTTGCTCAAAAATCATTAATAAATTAAATTGTGAATTAAATTGTCTAATTTCCCCTGAGGCTGATTAGTTTGAAAATAATTATTGGGAATTAAAATTTAAAAGCATGCTGGTATATAGAATCTATAAGGACTGGGGTAATTGAGGACCCGAGTATTTTTGTGGAAAAATGAAAATTTAATTATTGTGTGATTTAAATTGTGAAACATGATTGATATGAGATTGATTGACTTTGATGCCGTGTTATGGAGCATATTTAATTCATATGGAAGCATTTTACATTTATATGGCACCATGTTATATATATTGTTTCGGTGCATGTTGCATGCCTCATTTACATCACGTGCATGTCTGGATCGTTTGGAATGTCGCAACAACTGGCCAGGGGTGGTCTAGCACCAGGGAGCTAGTAACTCTCAACTCTCTAGACATTTGGGGGTGAGGGCTTGGGCCTCACTTGCCGGTTTTCCGTGCGGTCGTGGTATCCGCACTTTCTTTGGCGACGCCCACCCTTCATGTTGTGGGTTTGTTGCCCCAGCAGTGAACGGTTTGGGATTCCTGGATATTAGTGGCTAGGGCTGGATTGGAGTTGCATTGTCATGGCATTTATATCCATATTGGACATTTATTTGATATGTACTTGCCTGTTATTATTGATTATCGATATTGAGTATGTGATGTCTGAGTTGTAATTAAATATTTGTATTATTCTCTTTGGCGCTAAGGCGCGGTGTTTGTAATAAATATTTTACTTGTGGTTAAATTATAATGATTATTTAAAGATTTAAAATTGTAAAGAAAGAAAGAAAGTTTGACGATAATAAAAACCTGGATTAGTGGAGCCACAATTGGCATGTGTTCCAGGTGGTTACGTGGATATATATATATGAAAAGGTTTTGATAATTGATTGTTTTCCCCTTGAGTTGGAGTTGAGTTGAGTTGGCTAGACGTATATTGAGACTTGGTTGTGGTTGTGCCTTTGGCCACATAGGCCTTTGTGATTGGTGATTAATGTTATCACTGGATGATTATTAGACCACTTCGGTAGTGGGGAGAGTTGTTCAGGTTAAAGGTCGGGTAAGACTCGTAGTCTGACCTTGTTTCTCTTAGCTTGTGTACGTTGAGCTTGTCGCTCACCCTTCCACTTTAAAAGTATTTTGAGTAGTAAGTGGTTTTTAGCCGTGTGTCTTGGAAATCTCCTTTCCTACATGTTCTGGTAAAGTTAGTGAACTCTGGACATGGTTTGTCCCGTTCTTGAGACTCGAGGTCAGTTCTGAGATCTAGAGATGTTTTTAGAGTTGGATTGTTTCAGATTCCTCCTAGTTGTTCCGAGGAACACTTGAATCCCGGTGTTGGTTTGGTAACCTTTGAGGGCTTGTTTATACGTGCCTATATTAAGTTAAAGGTCTTAGAACCTGTTTCGAAATAAGTGTGAATGTGACTTGAGGTGATATTCAGTGGAACTCTAGTAATTCTTTTTCCCTCGTGTTATTGTTTCTTGGGTTTTAACCCGAACATGTACTTCTACGGTATCATTCCTTAAAGTAAGAATTATGATCATTCGTGTTTGTCTGTGGATCTTCTCGGGTAAGAGAAGTGAGTTTAAGTTAAGCGCACATAGTGCGATTCCTAGTGTTTGGTTGGGTTAGGAGGCATTGGAACCAAATATGATTTGACCGGGCCCTAACTTTTTCTTAAAAACCGGTTGAATCCTTCGGGGTTCAACATTTTTCTTTAAAAACCCGAGGGCCATGGCATCTGTTTGGGACTAAATGACTCCAGTAACCCTTCCTTGCGCCTCGATAGGCAGTATGAGTTAGAGGTGACCTTGTTGATTTGTACCCTTTCTAGTGCCTTGATAGGCAGTGTGAGTTAGAGATAGTTCGGTCGGTTACCGAATCCGATGTGGAGATAGGACCTTCCCTTTTTAGGTTTCTTCGAGTGAACGGGTTGGTTCACTGGTTGTTGTACGTAGAAGAATGGTTATTCCCTTTCGATAGTCCTAAGGAGGGACCTATATACCTCATAGGAACCTTGAGTAGCGTGCTAGGTGCACGGAATGGTAGATAGCTAGTTCTGGTTGTATCTCTAGATGAGAGTGTGTATTCGACTGGGTGCCTTCCTACACCAGGTGTTAGGATTAGCTGTTACAGGACTTATATATATATGTGTGTGTGTGTGTGTATATATGATGATTTGATATGCGTATATACGAGTGGTAGATATATCTTATGAGCTGTTCTGTTTTACGACTTTTGAGTAGTTTTGAGATTAGTTGAGAGGTTATTGTTGGGTACCTCGGATTAGCGGGGGTGCCACGGTAGACGATAACTTGACCTAGGATAGACGCATGCACACGGGATGGTTAGCATTTTCTAGACAGCTATGAGTGTGATGTTTTGATATTACGGTGAGCGCGTGGTTTTTTGCTCACCCCCCACACACAACATTTTCAGGTTTGCAGGTGGACGCAACAAGGACTATGCTCGGCAGCGACGACACGGGTGATTTGGGACGGTAGTCTTGTTATTCCTTCCGTAGTTACGTTCGTATATTATTTTATTATCTTGGGAGCCAGGTTGTTGGCAGATTCCCTCATATTGTATCTCTATTCAGTTAATGTATTTGTATTTTCGGGGTGCCATTGTATCATTTCAGCACTACCGTACGATTCTCTGTATTCTCATTTGAGCTTGGAGGCTCAGTTGGTGTTTGTTGTTTTGGGGTGTCTTTATACCCTTTTCGGCATCGCCATTTGGTTTTCCTTATAATTTCATTTGAGCATTTGGGGCTCTATTGTTTTTAGAAGGGTTTCGGAGAGGTATTGGTGTTCTTTTCCATTACCTCGGCCCTAGTAGGTTTCTGGAATGTTGGGCTACGTGCCGTTGCTTTCATATTATTATTTTGGGCAGGTTGTGCTATTGTGTTGAATTTGAGTTGTCCGGATGTTCCAATTATAAACGGAATTCTGCCGGATTTTCGTTAGAATCTCTTTACTGAGTTTCTTTCACTCGGGTGACATGGAATACTTCATTTTCATTCCTATTCCATGCATTTCGGTGTTATCGTTGATTTCGGTTGTCTTTTTCTATGACGTCATACCCCGGTATTTGCTGATTCTCCAGATTGGAGTCTCAGGAATAACGGTGGCATGACATAAACATTTATCAGGAGAAAAATTGACATTATGATTATTATCACAAATTTGACTAATACTTCATAAATTTGCTTTTAAGCCCTCAACATAAAGCACATTTTCTAAACTAGGCATACTAGAAGCCACAATTGTTCATTTTCCTCAAACTCTAGACTTCTTTCCATCTCCAAAAGTAACTATCCCACCATTACTTTCCTCGAAAAAAACCAAACAATGACTTATTACCCATGCCTTTTTCATTATCCATGTCTAGAACATCCACTATCCAAATACCAAGAACTAGAATCATGAGCTCTTAAAGCAGTGTGAGCAACAAAATAGTGTATCTCACATTTTCTTACCCATGCCTTTTTCATTTTAGGAGTTCTAATTGTCAGCACAGAAAAGATTCTTTACATCCTTACTCAAAATCCTAATTTTATTTTCAACATTAGGTCTTTTTTGAGTTGATTGATTAATCATTGAATTCAAATTTCTTGCTCTTAATTTAAAGCACATAGGTTGAATATGGGCTTTCACTCCACAGTGAAAACATGTAGGAACAAATCGTTGAAAAACATTATCAGAAATCTTATGAAACTTAGAGGTAAAGGGAGGCTTATAATTTCAACCGGTTTTCTGACATAAGATTGAACCTTATAATTTCTACCAAATTTACCTTGAGAAGAACTTGATGTTACTTGGGAAGCCCTAACAAAAGTAGTTTTAGGAATGATATTTGAATTACCCGTTGTTCCTACGAATCCTAATCTTTTAGTATTTCCCACAGATTTACCTATACTCAACATATGACAAAGTTTAAGGGTTCCACTAGACCATTTATAAGTAGTTGAGTTAGCATCCTTCAAATTCATTTCCAAAACCTCAATTCTCGTAGATTTCTCATTTATATCAGATCTTAGATTGGCTAATTCATTACTGAGATCATCTACATTCTTCAAAGCATGATTCCTTTCTTGTTCAGACTCAATTAATTTTTTGGACACTTGAGTTTTTTGGGTGTGCAAGAGGTTTAGGGTTTGGGAACTATTGGCTAATTCATCTTTTAAATAGTGTAATTCTTTATCCATCTTTAAATATTTAGTCAATAATTTATTGTGATGGTAGTTAAGTTGAGTAAGTTTATCAAGTAATTCATCATAAGAAGCTTAAGGCATATCATCACAATCTTCATCACCCTCAGAATTTTCATCTCCAGACATTAACCATCAGGTTACAACTTATTTCACCTCCTTACTTTGTGTTGCTAACACGAGGTAGTTCTTAGACTAATCACCTCCATCTGAGTTTGTTTCATCACTAGTTGATTCATCATCCCAGGTGACAGCTAAGCCTTTGAATTTTTTCAATGTGTTTGCACACTCTGCAACTATATAACCTTATCCTTTACACTCAAAACATTGAGGTTTCTTCTTCTTAAGGTAAAACTAGTCATTCCTATAATGGGTTTTATTTTTATTTCTAAAATCATTTAATTTATTCCCAAAATTCTGTCCTTTCCCAGTCTTTTTACCATGATTAGCCTTAACAAATTTGTTTAGCCTTTTAGCAAACATGGAAATATCATTCATATTCAAATCACTTTCTCCATTAGATTCAATCGGATCTTCTCTACTGGTTTTAAAAGCTATGCTTTTTTATTTAGTGCTGCTAGACTTCTTAGGGGGACTTTTGAACATCTACATCTTATAAGATTTTAGATTTCCAGCCAATGCTTTTAATTTCATTAAGACTTATTACTTCTGAGATTAAAGTAACCTTATACCGAAAACGTTAAGGGAGAGACCTAAATGGGCTCTCCTATATTATGACAAATCGTTACGACATTGTTTAAAGCATTCAAGGCTTTAGAATTCCAATTAGAACTATTTTTTTTAGCAGTAGTCCACTCATTAGTCGGTTTTAATTTAGATTTATTAGTAGTCGCGTCTATCACATTGAGAGGTGAATACCCTATTTCTATAGCAAGCCATGCTCTCTCATCAAGAGATTTCAAGAATGTTTTCATCCTAGCTTTCCAATACGTATAATTAGAGCCATCAAACAAAGAGCACCTAGATATGGACCCTCATTCATGAGGTAAATCCATCATTTAAGTTCAAGATCTAACCCTAGGTCATTAACTTAAATCAGGGCAAACCTTGCTCTGATACCAATTGAAATTACCTAGACATTGATTTAGTAAGCCTAGGGGGGGGGGGGGGGGGGGGGGGGGGGGGGGGGGGGGGTGAATAGGCTTTTTAAGAATTAATCGACAAATTAAAACTTTAATTGCGGAATAGTCAATTTTAAGTCAATTCGATCACAATATAAACCACGCAATAATAAATATAAGTGTAGAAAATAAATCAGAGATAACACTAATATTTTTACGTGGAAAAACCTTGGAAAGACTCCAAGTAAAAAATCACTGATACGCTCGGGTATCGATGCACTATGAATCAAGAAGTACAAGACTCTATGAAGTTTTAGACTTACAAATCACTCCTAATCTTCCTTTCTCCACTCGACGTCTGACAATATTGAATCACTCGCACTTCACGAAGATCTCGCTTCGATCTCCATACTCTAACGTCTCCGTTTCTCAACGGATCAAAGAACCAAAAAAGCCTCATACTTCAATAAATGTGGTGTGATGATTTTTCAGCAACTAGATCATCCAATTGCGCATAACGATCTTCGGTGTAGAAGCACAATTGGAAAACCTAAAATCAAGAAAGAACTAGAAAACATATATTCACTCAATAATTTTCTCTATATATATATCTCTGTAGAAGAATATGAATTTGAAGAAGAATTGCAAAGATCTCTCAAAAGGCACACCCTTCACTTAGGTTTAACTCATATATATAGAGAAGAGTCTTCAATTAATGTTAAGAATTCTTTTCCAATTAGGATTCATATTTCCACTATTTAAATCTTTCAAATATAAATAAATATATCAATAATAGTCCAATATACTGATAATAACTTCAAATCATGTCCCAAAGTAGTTAGGAATTGATTGCATCTCAATATAATACCTCCCAAAAATAAATCTGCGTAGCCACTTACCGAGTACTCGGTGGATGTTCTACTGAGTACTCGGTGAATCCGAGTGCGCAAACGAGCGCAAGAGCGCAGAACTTCACTCCCTTCTTCTTTCCCTTATCCGCAATTCCTGTTCCTCGACTCATCTTCGTCTGTGGCATGGAATATCTGGCACAAAAAGTCCCTTTTTTATCTTATTGAGTTGCAGTAATTCATGAACTGTATAGTAAATATTGAACTTCAGTGAAATTATGTAGACAATGATGAACTAAGCTTAGAAGGGGTGAATAGGCTTTTTATGAATTAATTGATAAATTAAAATTTAATTACAGAATAATCAATTTTAATTCAATTCGATCACAATATAAACCACACAATAATAAATATAAGTGCAGAAAATAAATATAAGCTTTGCTCCGATCTCCGTACTCTGATAGCTCCGCTTCTCAAAGGATCAAAGAACCACAAAGCTTCCTGCTTCGATCAAGGTGATGTGATGATTTTTCAGCAACTAAATCATCCAATTGTGCATAACAATCTTCGGTGTAGAAGCATAATTGAAAAACCTCAAACCTAGAGAGAACTAGAAAATATATATTCACTCAATAATTTTCTCTCTATATATAGCTCTGTAGAAGAATATGAATCTGAAGAAAAATTGCAAAGAGATTTCAAAAGCCACACCATTCTCTTAGGTTTAACTCATATATATACAGAAGAGTCTTTAATTAATGGTAAGAATTCTTTTCCAATCAGGATTCATATTTCCATCATTGAAATCTTCCGAATATAAATAAATATATATCACTGATAGTCCAATATACTGATAATAGCTTTAAATCATGTCCCAACTTTGTGCAAACGACCGTAAGTTCGCACCTTACCGAATACTCGGTAACACTTCCATCGACTACTCGGTGGAACAACATATAAATTTTTTTGAAATCTTTGCTTCTTTGCACTGCCGCTTCCAGCCATTGTTTCACTAAATATCCTATGTATCTTCACCACTTTGTACACGGATATTTAACACTTAACAACCTAATCTAAAACTAATAACTCTCAACGTGGTTTTTTATCAGAATCATGTCATTAATAAATAAATGTTCTTACAATCTCCCCATTGGCATTTCTGAGTCTAAACCATGTTTTACAAATATATCATCACGATAAAATAAAATTTATACCTATGAACACACAGACAAACATAGACATAGACATAGACTTTTCTTTTGATTTCATGATGATTTATGAATCCTGCAATCACAACACTTACACAATACCTTGTGAAAAGCAAGTGTGGAAAACAAATAGCAGGAATAATCAACATTAAATGATTATAAACAAAACGAATAATATCAACATGAAACATAATGATCATTAATCAATAACATTTAATTCTCCCCCTTACTGTATATCTCCCCCCCTTACTAAATACTTCTCCCCCTTTTTGTCATTGAAATGACAAGGAATTAATAAAAATAATCAAGATATTTGAAAGAGAAAACTAGAGAATCTAAGCAACGCTTATATTAAGACATAGAACTCTAAAGATTATATCGAGATTCTCGAATAACAAAAATCTATACGATGCATGAACTTAATGCTAATGAATGAATGCAAAATGCTAAAAAAAAAAATTTGTTCTTAGAAACATATGAGTAGGGCAGTAGAGACAATGAGTTAATCATTAGCATATCATATTTGCATATTTGACTTAGCTATTATACACACAGTTGTGAAGAAAATCATCACACATACCTTGCAGTTATGAGCAGTCACAAGACAGGTTTTACATAGTATTTGCATATATGAAAAATATTCAGGTGCAAGCAAACAAGGCAATACATACTAATTGTAATAATCTCCTCACTAACCGTGATGATATTTCAGTCCAAAACCTAAGTTAGAAGTCGAATCTTTAGCTCGAACCTTATTACTTTTAAATGTCTCATAACTTAATCTTTTGCACCTTTTCACTTTATCCCTTTTTGTCTCTCTAAGGTCCAGACTTTCCAGCGAGGATTTTTATTCCCGACCAACTGGGTCTGAGCTTCTTCCATGGGATTTATTCTCATTAATCTTCTCCCCTTTTTACGCGAACACTCAATGCTTACTGAGGCAAGAAGCCCAGTTACTCAGATCGAAGAACTACTTTTTGCATTTCTATATTTTAAAAATCTCATTCTTTCCTCTTTTCACATCACCCCAATATTCAAAATCATGCAAAAAGGTATTCAAAAGCATCAATCAATATAGCATAGCTCATGAACCTACATATCATTTCGGGTTATATGAAAAAGTCTAAAAGTTTAAGCAAGTATTACAGTCATCTCCGAAGTGAAACAAACACCCAAAGTTAATGAGTTCTAAAAATAATACTTAAACATGTCAAGTGAATAACTCATATCCTCAGGTCAGACTAACAACTCCAATTCCCATAAGCATAATAAGAAAAGTAAATATGAGAATATAGTGAAATATGACAACCATTTGTACCCTCAGTCAAGCTCAACAAGTTAAGAATTTTTATTTTATAATTTTTATGGTGTTTTATGTCATAATGTATGCATGAAAATCCTAAAAGTAATAATAAAATATGATGCATGCATAATAATAAACAAAAATAAAAATGCACTAAAAATGTATGATAATGTATTAATTCTAGGATAAAGAATAATGCAATATATTCCTAGAATGATACATATGAAGATATTTATTCTAAAGAAAGCATGCCAATAGATTTTCTAAGACTTATATGCTTTTGAAAATCTAATGGTTTTGTAAAGATATATGCTAACTGAGAATCAGTGAATATAAACTCTGGAGACACTATTCCATCTTCAATAAGATCATGAATGAAATGATGTCGAATATCAATATAATTTATCCTAGAGTGTTGAACAGAATTTTTAGAAATATTTATAGCACTAGTATTATCATAGAAAACAGTCATTGTGTTTTGTGAAAAACCATAATTTTGTAACATCTGATGCATCCACAAAATTTGAGTACAACAACTACCAACAACTATATACTCAGCCTCAATAGTTGAAAGGGAGACACAATTTTGCTTATAGTTATGCCAAGCAACTAAGCAATTACTAATGTAAAAACATCATCCACTTGTACTTCTTCTATCGTCTACATTACCAGCCCAATCAACATCAGAAAAATAAGCAACATTAGTATTAGATCCCGATGGGTACCATAGTCCATAATTAACAATCCCTTTTACATATTTTTATTTAATAATAACGTGCACAAATATCAACACTAAACGCTATGTCAAGACGACTGATAGTTAAGTATAACAAACTCCCAATCATACTTCTATAAAGTGTAGGATCAACATGTTTGCCTTTAGTGTCTATACTAAGTTTGACACTTGTACTCATAGGAGTACAAGCATCTTTTGCCTTATCTAAGCCAAACCTCTTTACAAATTCCAAGGCATATCTAGTTTGAGAAATAAAAATTCCATCAGTTAATTGCCTAATCTGTAACCCTAGAAAGAAGTTCAAGTCCCCTATCATGCTCATCTCAAACTCATGTGTCATTTGCTCTCCAAAATATTGACCAAGTTGATCAGATGTGGAACCAAACACTATATCATCAACATATATTTAACAATAACTATATTACTATCAATTTTTGTGTTTAAATAGTGTTTTGTCAACTCTCCCTCGAGTAAAGCCTATTCCCAGCAGATAATCGGTAAATCTTTCATGCCAAGCTCAAGGGGCTTGCTTTAACCCATACAGAGCCTTCTTAAGCTTATAAACATGACCCGGACAATAAGGATCTTCAAATCCTTTGGGTTGCTGTACATAAACTTCCTCATGAAGAATACCATTTATGAATGCACTTTTAACATCCATTTGATATAATTTAAATCCAAGATGACAAGCAATAACAAATAAAATACGAATAGATTCAGGTCTAGCTACTGTAGCAAATGTCTCATCAAAGTCAATACATTCTAACTGTGTATAACTTTGAGCAACAAGCCTAACTCTATTTCTTATAAAAATATCATTCTCATCCTTTTTATTCTTATATATCCATTTGGTACCTATTACATTTATATCCTTAGGTCTAGGCACAAGATACCACACAATATTCTTGACAAATTTTTGAAGTTCTTCTTGCATTGCATTTATCCATTCATTATCTTGAAGAGCTTCTTTAACATTTTTTTTGTTCTAATACAGATGTATAACACGCATAAGAGATTTCATTCCTATCATTTCTACGAGTCACCATCATTTTATCAATAGATCCTATGACTTTATCTAAAGGATGATTGAACTTAACTCTAGAAGATGGTTCTTTAGTATGAGTAGGTTGAATATTATTAGAAGGTTCATGTAATTATATACAACTATAAGTATCTTCATGATCCATTTTCTCCTCTTTAGTATTAGTAGGAGAGTCATCACTTAACAGGAAAAATGGTTCACTTTCGTTTTCCTTTACAGAAGACTGAGACTCATCAATACATGAGTCATCAACAACCACATTGGCAGATTCCATCATGGTTTGGGTTCTAAAGTTAGAAAACTCTATATGCCCTACTAGTCAGTGAATAACCCAAAAAATTCCCTCGTCACTCTTAGAATCAAATTTCCCTAAAGATTTTCTATGTCCAAGATTATAACATTTATATTCAAAAACCCGGAAATATTTTATATTAGGTTTCTTGTCATTCCATAATTCATATGGTGTTTTTAAAGTGTCAGACCTAAGATAAACTCTATTTGAAGTGTAACACATTGTGTTCACTGCCTCGGCCCAAAGGTTTCTTGGAATATTCCTTCCATGTAACATAACATTCGTCATTTCCTGAAGAACCATATTCTTCCTCTCAACTACCTCATTTTATTGTGGAGTAAGTGGTGCAGAAAATTCATGTTTTATTCTTTTTTCATCACAAAAAGTATCAATTCCTAAATTTTCAAACTCCTTTCCATGATCACTTCCAACTTTAGTAATAGGATAATTTTTCTCAGTCTGAGTTTTTAAACAAATATTCCTAAAGCTTTCAGCAGCTTCAGACTTTTCACTCAGAAATCCTACTCATGTATATCTAGAGTAGTCATCAACCATAAAAAAAATATACTTCTTACCTTCTTTGCTTAAGGTCCTAGTAGGTCCCATTAAGTCAATATTCAATAACTCTAAGGGTCTAGAAATACCTATGGTATTAGTCTTCTTATGTTGACATCCAGTCTGCTTCCCTCTTTGACACGGACCACTAGTGGGTGTCAGGTGTGTGCAAAATATGTGGTTAAAAACGACACCTTAATGACACTTTAGGTTTTACCCTTCTGTAAACGCACAAATCAATTGCATATTGCTTTGCTTGAGTAGGGGAATATCGATCCCACAGAGACGAGGATTGTTCACTTTAATAGTCTAAAAACACTGAATTATAATTTTCCAAAAAGAGTTTGATTTTGTGAATTATCTTATAATAAGGAAAATAAAACAGAAAACAATGATAAATAATGATTGTGATTCAAAGAGGGAGAAAACTAGGGTTTCCTCACTTCACCACTAACCGCATAATATAGTCCAAATTCTATTTCAATTGTATGAGGGCGATCCATTGACTGTAAATCAGGTCGCACCGCGCCAGCAGTTTGACCCCAAAAATGATTACTCTCAACCGAATCGTGACAACCAATCTCAAGACTAAACTGATTAGTGCATGTCAACTACTAACAAAAAAGTAAATTAAAGTAGTAAATTAAAGCATGAAAATAAACTAAAGCATGTCTACTTCAGTTTTTCAGGGCATGACCTGTGTCAACCTAGGATTTCGAGTTTTATGACCACCATTGTGTAAAAAATCACAAATTAAGTATCCGAGTTCCAGCCCATAGTGAATAATTGTGATTGTGTAAGATAAATTTATTCGAAAAGTCTAAGACAAGAATTAATTCAAATATATAAATTTGTATCACGAATAAAAATGGTCTCTCATCTAACACAATCATGACAGTATAGTCAGAGTTTCCCCTCTCTACAATTGAATAAAAAATCAAAACTACATTACTTGGCTAGGGTTTTGCGAGAAAACCCTAGATACCGAATTAGTTGATCATGGTTGAGAGAATCTGCATTCTGAATGTAGAAACGCTCTCCATAGCCTTCTTTTCCGGATCTTTAGGTCTTTAATGGTGGTTCTCTTCAATGGAAGTAAGTCTTCAATGAATGTGAAAATCAGAACTAGGACCAGCCTCCAAAAATAATATAAAACTTATAACTCCACCCTAAACCTAACTCTCTCATATTTATAGACAAGTGAGGGAAACCCTAATGGTTGCCCATTTCATAATACTTGAATAATCTTATAAAATCATATGTAAATATGTGTAGAAGACTGTATCTAGAGGTCTGGAATCACCGATCACTTGAAATATCGAAGTAAGGACAAAACTGGAAAATTCTGAAACAACTTCAGCACATAAAGGGATCACGTGACCACAAGGTAGGACCTACGCTCCTGACATACGCTTGGGCGTAGGTCTAGGGCATAGGGTACAAACCATAACATAGCTTAAGAGTGTAGCTCAGATCCAATCTGCCTCTTTTTCTCTCTGACGACGTAGGGTATGATGCATCTTTTGCTTAAAAACTCATCTTTTCATATTCGAGCTAAAATGGTCGCCTTTGACTCCCGATATTTTTCAGTGAGGTAATAATGTCTGAAAATGACATTTTTGCCCTTCAGTGCAATAACGATGTCGGGAAATGACCATTTTGCCCTCTGATAGCTCTTCTTCGCCCTAACACACCTCTTGATTCTTTTCTCGAGATAGAAAGGAACACGAACTCAGTTAATTCACCGAGATTAGCTCTGTTTCTTCCTTAAGCTCCTAAAACATGCTTACACACACAAACGGGATAAAAATACCAAGCAACGAAATGTAAAGACATAACAAATGCAACATAAGGATGAAAAATGACCAATATTGAGCACCTATCACACCCCCAAACTTACATATTGCTAGTCCGTTAGCAATAAACTCAGAGAAAACTATCTGTGATGATTCTTATTCTATCTAATATATATTCTAACCTAATCCCTTATTTTCGTGAGGGTCAACGATTAGACTTAGCAGGTGTAACAAAACCCCTAGGTTACCCTTAGTGGACGAGTGAAGTCTCGTGAAGCTTTTCAGTGATGGAACCTACAAACATCTCAATTCTTTTGTAATTACGCATTCGTGAGTTCACACACACAAGCCAAATAAGTTATGATACAACACACAAGATAATATGAATGCAAATACTCCCACTCACTACCAAACAATAATTATATCAAGCTTCGTGTTATGAATGGTCCCCACTTAAGTGAATGATTTTGTTACTTTCTACTTCAAATCCAAACAACCTTCCGTGATTTTGTGAACATTCAACTACAATATTTCAGTTTTTTTTCTCCTACTTCATTAATCAAATTTTGCCATTTTTCATTAAAACGTAACTTTTCAACTTTCCACTTTTCATCCCTTTTTGTCTTTCTATGTCTTCGGACTTTCAAGTGAGGATTTGTAGTCCCAACCAACTAGGCCCGAGCTTCTTCCATGAGATTTATGCTCATCAGTCTTCTCCCCTTTAAACGCGAACATTGATATTGGTGATACCAAGGCCTGGCTTCTTAGATCAAAGAACTGTTTTTGCAATTTTTTTTCTCAATTTGTTTTTTAAATTTTCTCCATTTCAACAAAAATAACTCCCCATCTCCCCTTTTATTACAACAAAATTATTTTTCAACTACATAGTAAAAAATCAACCTATTTCTCATAGTGGATGTGTGCTTGTGTTTATAGGTCAAAGTTGTCCTTCTTAATTTCAATTTCACTAATCACTCACTCATGTAAACCACATCATTTCCCTAACTCGATCTAATTATTATTCTCATGAGCGGGAACATCACATCACATACTGCTTATACAATATAAACATAAACTCAATCAAACTATAAATGCCAAACATTCATGCGTAAAAACACAGAATTGTTCCAAAACTTTTTTTTTTCTCGAAATTCTTTATTCCTTGTAATACTATACCCTTACCCCCAAACATAAATCAAACCATGTCCTCATAGTCAAAAAATAAAATAGGAGAACATATACAGTTACCCTTGAAGCTCAATTCTGGATTCCAAAGCAAAGCACAAATCCTCTCCCCCAAACTTGAATTGGATCACCTGGAGATATCATCTATAAAGCACACATACCTAATCATAGCAATGGAAAATAAATTTTATCATAAATATCAAAAATCGACACATGTTTTCAAGAAATCAAAGATTCTCTTCTTTTTTTATTAAATTTTTTTTTTGACAAAAATAATAATAATAAAAAAATGATTTGGCCTTAAGGGCCTATAATCCTAAAATAAAAATAAAAGAAACAAAGACGTGGCCTGAAGGGTCTACTGTCTCTACAAATAAAATAACCTAAAATCCTAAACCTAAATCCTAATCCGCTTATTTTTCTTCATCACTTGACACGACACTCTTCAACCATATCCGGCAATCTGCAGTCTCTTTCAACTTCTATAAATCTTCCTCCGAATATATTTTCATAAATGTCCACTACATCTCATCCAATTCCTTCATTCTATCACCCAACTGCTCAGCAATGATCTTTGATAGTAAAAACGGGTATGAAATCTAATATTCACATTTATCGGCACCCGCCCATTCTCTACTCACAATTGCTCGAGCATACGACATCTCAGCCATAATCAATATTGGAACACACACTTCATACCTATGAGTTAGGGCATACAAAGTTCTAAGCATAGTATAATCTCTTGCACTTGTTCGATTATTAGGCTGAAGTAGAGCCACAACGACACAATCCAAATAAAGTAGATCCGACTTCAACCACCAATTATCACACGTTTTATCTTTCGGATTTGATATTGCATACAATTCCTGAACCATCTCCGCGTCCTTATGTGGCCATACTACAGGATGCTCCTTCAATATTCCTTATAAGTTTACTAGAGTACCGATTGGTATATTCCATACATCGGCAATACTTCTTCTTCCAACCATAATAGGGGCACTCCACTAAATCACTTTAGCCCTTATCACCTCAAATCCTGGCGGTCCCAAAATTATCATATTTTCATAGAATTTTTGGACCAAGCCCGGATATACCTTTTCGCCCGCCAGTTTTTCTAGACTCTTCAATCCTCGTTCTTTAAGGATTTTCCTTCCGGGTGCAACTAATACTCGATTCATCCTCTCTAGATGAAATATCTCCTCAAATTGCAACTGACACTGCAAATATGATTTTGGTGTGGTTTGGCTTCCCTTCTGACCTGTAGCTTCGTTATTCGTGCTCTTCATGACCACATATGGTTCCATCCCTTCTATAAATTTCTCCGGGTCAAAATAATCCTCATTAACATTATCTATACAAACCCTCCTCAAAATAGAAAGAATAAAAGAAGAATAGAAGAAGAATACCCAATATAATGCTCACTCCTTGAGAATTGTGAATTGTGTCTACCCTGTGGATGTATTTATAGATGAATAGTGAAGAATTAGAAGAGAAAAAGGATTTAAAACCCTTAATTGACTAGGAAAAGAGAAGCAATAACGAATCCAACTTCTATTTGCAGTCTCCTTGTCAGATTAGGGTTACTCAAAAAATTTAACAAAAATTCTACACAAATCCTAATACAAGTATAAGTACAGACTAGGTCAAAACATCCCAAAAACGGATAAAATTTTCAAATTTCCTGGCCCACCCATGTACCACCCTACCCTTGGGCGTAGGGTAGGGTTTAAAATTTATTTATTTTAATCATGACATGCTTCCCAATAACCAACGCACCCCCAAACTTAAACGCACACATGTCCTCATAGTGCAAAAATAAAATCACATATACTCAATGTAATAAATATAGTAAGGCACGTATATCAGTAAAAATGGTAAAAAAAACTATCATTTTATACAAAATAAAAAATATCACAAATAGTTAGAGATGATCGTTAAAGCGGTCACAAAAGATCGAACACTGACTCTCCGCTCTATGATTAATCTCTATGGTGGACAGCTAAAATAAGAAAATCTAAAAACAAAATAAAAGAAACAAAACAAAACTACAACTACATAACATCATCCGGATGTGGCTGTGGTAGCATAACTATCATTCCCATATGTCGCATCATAATATCCCACCAATCCATCATCTCACGGTGCTCACGCTGTCGGGCTTGCCTCTCCTCTATAAATGAGCGCTACAATCCCTCAATACGTCCAATCAACTAGTCGTACTGAGTCTGAGTCATCATAACAACACCTTCAGTCGGGGCCTGTGGTGCATTACCTATAAAAGCAGCCTGCTCTACATCATCTTCCTGTGCACCTGACAGTAAAACTCCTATGATCTACATCGGCGAGCATATGTCATTGGACCCTTCTTGATCCACCCCTTGTTTCACGCTCTCTTACCGTACGTAATAAGTGGTGCAAACTTATCCTCAGCATCAATCTGTTATCCCTGATCGAATATCAATTTCATCACAAGGCAAGGAAGAACCATCTAAAACTTGGTAGTCCCGACCTTGTTCTCCCAGCGTAAGTGAATATAAAGCCGGAATAAAGTCTGCCAAAGGGCGTGTGGAATAGAATACCAGTGACCAAACTCGAAAGTGTAGTGCAACGTCAGAAATGGCGTTTAGCACATGGTCTGATGGCTATGTGGTAACACATTGGACCGAACTATCACATCCCAAAGCCAAAACATCGGATGATAGTTGGATTTCTTGGTCCCATTACGCCTATTATCGGCCCACTGGCCCTCAGTTTACAGTATCACCATATCATAAAGTGGCGAAAGTGGGTCTGGCATAGGTGGGAACCTCTCCTCTAGCTTTGCAGGGCACTCATATGGAATACCCCACACAGCAGCAATATTCTCGGGAGTAATCTCAAACTCCCGCCCTTGCACCACTGTCACTAGTCGAGTCCTTCTACTATAATGCCTCATATGAAACCATAACTCGTTAATCATGTGAGCATAAATATGTGGTGTAGCTGGGGCTAGGATCAACAATAATCTGCGCTCCCTCAGTACGTCTATGGTCCAATGTGGAACAGGCTCTATCCGCTCAAGTGGCACAATAGCAAAAGTGTACTCTTGTCAGAACCTCTTCTTCAAAGCCCGAGTCATCAGCATCTCCTTGGAGACCATGGAATGCTTCCATCTATAAGAAATGAGGTCACCCTCATCACCATCAACTACCGGCTCAGGATACGGCACCTCGCCAAGCTCATCAACCTCCAACTCTGCCTCCTGGTCATACTCACTATCACCATTCTTAGTAGTCTGCAAATCGGATGTCTCCGACTCATATAGCAATGGTGATGGCTTGGGTACTAGAGACTATACCCGGAGTCATGATGGTGCCCTCGGTGCAGCAGTTGGAACTATCATCCAGTCATATCTCAAATCTAGCTTAATGCCCTCTGTCGGTGCACTCGCCTCTCAACCTCCTCATCTAATGAATCCGGAGCAACATACACTGGTCTGGGCGCCCGGGTAGTACGATGTACAAGCCTCATACTCTCCAGGGGTGGTGACCGTGATTTGTATCTCTGTACTGTAGTCCCCAATGTAGATGTTCCCTCAACAACCTTCCTTGCTCCTTTTATGCGAGCCATTCTTACAGAATTCGGATTTTTACAAAAATGATCGAAAACTTTCCGGACACCGAATCAAACTCAAAAATATATCTAAGGTATTTTAATACAATGATTAAACAAGACCTCATTTCAAAAATTTTATATTCAACCTGTATCTGAAGCCGAAAACCTAACTTTTTGAGAACGGATTAAAACACGATTTTGATCGGTCTCGTTCATCAATACTAGTTTAGAATAGTTATATTAAGTAATCGAAATCAAAAGAATGGATCAAAACTTACTGAATTGTGAGAAACGGTAAATTCCCCAAAATTGGATTCCGGAAACTTTTCGAGCTCTTCACGTGAATCCGTACACACCGCTCACTAATCTGATGATCCGCCGCTTGGGAATGATAAGAAATATCGATATTCGGCTTTAGGAATGAACGGGAGTCGATTTGGTAGAAAGGAGAGGGAGAAAAGTGAAATTTGAAATGAAAAGCCACGGGACTGAAATTTTGGTGGAAAGGAGAGGGAGCGTAGGTTACCCTACGCTTGGGCGTAGGTCCCAAGGCTAATTATTTTTTTTGGGCCATTTTTTCCTCGTTCTCGATTCCCAAATACTCGAACTTCCCCTATACACACCTATTGACTTGATTGACTTCGATTCATCAAAATTTAGCACTTCGTGGATGAAAATACCCCTCCAAATGATGACAACTATTTCGGACTCGATCTTAAAATTTTACAAAAACTGAATTAAACTATTATTTTACAACTATAAACTAACATCAAAAGCTACTATTTATCACTTAGTACCAATATTTAACGTCGTTGGCTCGACGTTGCCGCATCTCAGTAGTCAGGATCAAAATCATCTGGCTTCGGTACCGGTTCTGTTAAATCAACTGTCTCAACAACACTCTCTATCGGTACAACTTCGATATAATGCTTTAAACGCTGACCATTCACAACAAATCGCTTCCTATTGTCAGGGTCGTCAAGTTCCACCACTCCATGGAGGTAAACCTTAGTAATTCTGTACGGTTCGTCCCATCTTGATTGAAGCTTACCAAGAAACAATTTAAGTCTTGAATTGAACAACCACACTTTCTAGCCGACCTTAAAGCTTTTCTGTCTGATATGTCTGTTGTGGAATGCTTTGGTTCGGGCTTTATATATTTTAGAATTCTTATATGCATTGTTCCTCAACTCCTCAAGCTCTGCAAGTTGGAGTTTCCTCTGAGCACCCAATCTTTTTATATCAAAATTCAATCTTCTGATCGCCTAATATTCTTTGTGCTCGAGTTCCACAAGGAGATGACACGCCTTACCATAGACCAATCTGTATGGTGACATACCAATTGGTGTCTTATAAGTGGTCATGTATGCCCATAGTGCATCATTTAACCTTCTCGACCAATTCTTCAAATCAGGATCCACCGTCTTTTCAATAATATTCATGATCTCCCTGTTCAAAACCTCTTACACAAGGCCGGAAGAAACTGGTTGTCAAAGTGGCTATTGCCGTCACTGATCAACACTCGTGGTATACCAAATCTAGAAAAGATATTGGATTTAACAAATAACTCAACCACAATGTGATTCGCATGCGACGTGGCAACATCCTCCACCCATTTATAAACGTAATCAATTCCCACTAATATGTACTGCTTATCGCCGGTTTTTGGAAACGGTCCCATGAATTCAATGCCCTAGACGTCAAATAACACAACCACCAAAATAGGATTCTGTGGCATCATGTCTCGTCGAGATATGGATCCCAACTTCTGACATCTCAGACAAGATTTGCAAAACTTGAACGCATCCTTGAATATGGTGGGCCAATAAAAACCGCTCTGTAGGACTTTGTGAGCTGTCTTATGAGCACCAAAATGCTCTCCACACTCTAGCGTATGACAAAATGTCAGTATGCCTTGAACTTCACTTTCTGGAACACATTTACGAATTATCTGATCCGGGAAATATTTGTACAGTTATGGATTATCCGAGTTATAAATTTTACTTGGTTGAAGAAACGATCCTTCTCATGCTTAGACCATCCATTAGGAATTCTACCTGTGGCTTTATAGTTGACAATATCTGCATACCACGGTATCTGTTCCATAATAACCATACTAAACAGATGTTCATCCGGGAACTCATCCTTAAGAGGAGTGTGATCCTTTGTGGACTCAACGACAATTCTTGACAAATGATCAGCTACAACATTCTCCTTACCTTTCTTATCTTTGATCTCCAAATCAAATTCTTGTAGTAACAGAATCCATCGAATCAGTCTGGGCTTGGAGTCTTTCTTGGTTAGTAAATGCCTTAGTACGACATGATATGAGTACACGACCACCTTGGTTCCCAACAAATATGACCTAAATTTGTCTAAGGCGAACACCACTGCCAACAACTCCTTCTCAATAGTTGTGTAGTTCATTTGAACTTCGTTCAGAGTTCTATTGGCATAGTAAATCACATATGGCAACTTGTTTTTTCTTTGCCCTAGCACAACTCCGATTGCATAATTTGAAGCGTCACACATCAGCTCGAATGGTAGAGACTAGTCCGGTGGACATATAATTGGGGCAAATGAGAGTTTAACATGTAATTCCTCAAAGGCATGAAGACATTCTTTGTCAAAGTCAAAGACTACATATTTAGCTATTAAATTGCATAATGGCCAGGCGATTTTGCTAAATTTTTTAATAAACCTTCTGTAAAACCCGACATGGCCCAGAAAAGAGCGTATCTGCTTCACAGATGTGGGAGGAGGTAATTTTGAAATCAGATCAACTTTTTCTTTATCGACCTCAATCCCCTGTTTTGATATAATGTGGCCAAGTACTATTCCCTCTTGAACCATAAAATGGCTCTTCTCCTAACTAAGAATTAAATTGGTCTCTTTACACCTTTCAAGTACTAGTGTTAGATGCCTCAAACAGTCTTCAAAGGTTGCCCTAAAGACTGAGAAGTCATCCATGAACACTTCCATAAACGTTTCTACCATATCAGAGAAGATAGACATCATACACCTCTGGAATGTCGTTGGCGCATTACATAAACCAAAAGGCATCCGTCTGTACGCGAATGTGCCATATGGACAAGTTAAAGTGGTTTTCTCCTAATCGGCAGGATCAATTGCCACTTAATTATAGCCGGAATATCCATCCAAAAAGCAGTAGTAGCTTCCTCCGGCTAATCTTTCCAGGATTTGCTCGATGAATGGTAATGGAAAATGATCCTTCCTGGTGTTAGAGTTGAGCTTTCTGTATTCGATACACACACGCCACCCGTAGTCGTGCGTTGAGGAATTAACTCACCCTTTTCATTGGGCACCACTATGATTACCGACTTCTTCGGGACCACTTGAGTTGGGCTTACCCACTTACTATCAGAGATCGGGTAGATGATTCCCGCAACTTCACTACTTCTTTTCTTACCACCTCCATCATGTTTGGATTCAATATTCGCTGCATCTCCCTTGACGGTTTCGCCTCATCTTCCAAATAAATCCAATGCATGCAAATTGATGGATCAATACCTTTCAAATCAGCAACACTCCACCCAATCGCTTCTTTATTCTTGGTCAAGACCTCAATCAGACTCGATTCCTGTTCTGCTGTCAACTTTGATGAAATATTTACAAGAAGAGTTTTGTTGGATTCCAAGAAAACATACTTTCGCTTATTTGGCAACTCCTTAAGTTCTAAAACAGGCGAAGTCATAAGTGATGGAACTGGGGGAGTACTTGAGACTATTGGGAGTGGTTCCACTAGCTCTTGCTTCCAAGGTTGCGCGTATAATGCAATCTCAATTCTATCCAACTCCTTGTTCTGCCATTCCATATACGCATCCTAATCTTCGATTTTTTCATTCGGCACTTAATTTGCCAAAAATTCTTCAAGCTCGTCTATCTCCAGAATTTTAGTCGTGAAATCGTGTACAATATCATCTAGCTCGTCGCACTCATTTATCTGGAAACAGTCCATAGACTCAGGTAATTGATGGCTTCCCTTAAATACATTCATCCTGACTTTCATGTTCCCAAAGGTCAGATCCATGGCTCTGGTTCGGCAGTTTATGCATGCATGCATTTACCGTGGCAAAAAATGGTCTGCCTAAGATCACTAGGATGTGTTTTTTCGAGTCCGAGACAAGTTTAATCTCCAGGATTACAAAATCAACTGGAAAGTAGAACTTCTCCACTTGAACTATGACGTCTTCCAAAATTCCTTTCGCCTGCTTGATAGATCGATCGGCAAACTGCATTACAACTTTTGTGGGACTGAGCTCTCCCAAATGTAGATGTTTATAGACTGAATAAGGAAGCAAGTTAATACTCGCATCTAGATCAAGAAGGGCTTTACCAATTTCCTGGTCACCAATAACACAAGAAATAGTGGGAGCACCGGGATCTTTCCTCTTTAATGGAGTATTGCTTAACAACAGTGAACTCACTTGCTCAGTCAAGAGTATTTTCTTCGGATTCTTCATTCTGCTTTTCCTCTTTTGCGTACAGAGATCCTTGAAAAATTTAGCATAAGGTGGGATTTGGGTAATCACGTCTAAAAGCAGCAGATTAATCTTGACTTGTCAGAACGTATCCAACATATCAGATTCTTTCATCTTCCCATACTTAGCCAGTTATCTAAGACGTTGAGGAAATGGCAGTGCCTCCTCATAGTTTTCCCTATCTGGCTCATCAAGCAATGTATCGTCAACACTCTTATCTACTGGCAGTTTATCTGTTTGAACTTCAGCCTCTCTGCTCTCAACCTTTTTTTGCTGTGCTTTTTCCACTTCCTTCTTTTGAGCTTGGTCAGGTTCTTTTCTTCTATGCAGCCTCTCCTCATATTCTTCCTCCACTCTGCTCTCCTCTACCCTTCCACTTCTCAGAGTCGTAATTGCTTGAACAGACTCGCGATTATCATTAGTAAATGATCCAAGCTCTTGCAATTGCTGAATCTTTGGGTTAGCGATAGGCTGACTATGCAACTGACCTAGCTCCCTAGTATTTCTCTGATTTGCCATTTTTCCTAACTACATGGTGATTTGGGCCAGTGCTTGAGTATGAACACCTATCTAATTTTGGAGGTCCACCAAGGTCTGCTCTATCCTGTTATTTTGGAAACTGGGTGGGGGAGCTTGGCTTGTTTGAGGCTGGAGATGATATTGGAATAGTTGGATAGGTTGGTTGTTATTGAATGGCTGAAGAACTAGAAAATTATTAGGTGGCTGTCTAGGTTAGAAATTTAATTGAGAATTGTGAGCCAGTATAGTTGGTTGAGATTGGAATGATTGTTGGCTCTGTTGGAACCTTGGCTGCGAGGTAAATTATTGCCTTGTTTGAAAATTAGATTGAGAATTGGACCACTGTCCTTGTTGAACTTTTTCTGGAGGATTTTCCACATTTGTGGACTTATAGGATAGGAATGGATGATTTCTATTATTTGGAGAGTATGAGTAGGAGAACGGGACATTATTGGAGTAATTCCATGTTGCATTGACATCAACGGCTATTACGTCCTCACACTCATTTTGAGAATAATCTGGTTCAACCTCATAAAATTATCTTATAGGAGAATGACTTCTTTAGGTAAGAAGTTTTTCAAATCGCTCAAACCTCTCCTCTATTAATGCCACTGGATTTTTCATATCATTATTAACCTCAAATGCTTTTTTTTTTATCTTCTATCTAGTTCACCTTTAGACCTCAGATCAGATTCATACTGAAGGGCATTTTCACTAATATTAGAAAACATCTCTAAAAGCTCTCTTGTAGGTTTCAAGGTCAACTAACCCTGTGTAAAGGCATCTATCAGATTTTTATGCTTTTCACTTAGACCCATGTAAAAATTTCTAGCAACATCCTTATAAGAAAACCTATGGTGGGGACATTTATATAAAATCTCATTGTACCTCTCCCACACATCATGAAATTGCTATCCTAGCAACTATCTGAATCTCGTAATTGCATTTTGGGCTTCTGAAGTCTTTCCTATGGGAAATGTTTTTTCTAAAAATTCTTGCTTAAGTGTTTCCTAGTCAAGTTTAGTTGCTTGAGTCAATTTAATATACCATCTTTTTGCTTTATCTTTTAAAGACCATAAGAACAGACGCACTCTTAAATCATTTTTAGTCAAATTTTCGACTTCTTCTGTCTGACGACTCTCTCATCACCCATCTCGACTTCTTCTGTCTGACGACACCCTTCAATAAATTTTCATAAACTCCTTAGAGTTCTTTCGATCTCCGGGTCATATACAACTAATGCAGAATTTGAATTTGAACATGTCGATTTATCAAACATACACTCAAAACTTCTTTTTTTTCAAAAATTTCTTCTTTTTTTTCTAAAATAAAGAAAATTAACTAAACTACTTCTAAACTTATCTAAATTATGAACAAAAAGTAAAGTTAAAAATTAAATGCAAAAACCAAGTAAAATTGAAACTCACAAAGGGTTCAAACGCAAATTCAGCAGCTTTGTCTTTTCCTTTCACGCTCTTCAATTGTACCTGAAAATCACACAAAAAATTCAAATTTAGCTTTAATCTACAATAACACAATGCAAATAAACTACTAAAGCTATTGAACAATGCAAAGTCCCCAGCAGCGGCGCCAAAAACTTGGTGGGCATCCGTTGTGTGCAAAATATGTGGTTAAAAATGACACCTTAACGACAGTTTATGTTTTACCCTTCTGTAAGCGCACATATTAATTGCATATAAATTTGCTTGAGTAGGAGAATATCAATCCCACAGACACAAGGATTGTTCACTTTAATAGTCTAAAAAAACTGAATTATAATTTTCCGAAAAGTGTTTGATTTTGTAAATTATCTAAAAATAAGGAAAAGAAAACAGAAAACAATGATAAATAATGGTTGTGATTCAGAAAGAGAGAAAACTAGGGTTTCCTCACTCCACCACTAACCGCATAATATAGTCCAAATTCTATTTCAATTGAATGAGGGAGATCCATTGACTGTGTATTAGGTCGCACTGCGCCAGCAGTTTGACCCCAAAAATGATTACTCTCAACCGGATCGCGACAAACCATCTGAAGACTAAACTGATTAGTGCATGCCAACTACTAACATTAAAGTAAATTAAAGCATGAAAATAAACTAAAGCATGTTGATATCAGTTTGTCAGGGCATGGCCTGTGTCAACCAAGGGTTTAGAGTTTTATGACCACCATTGTGTAGAAAATCACAGATTATGCATCCGAGTTCCAGCCCATAGTGAATAATTGTGATTGTGAAAGATAAATATATTCAAAAAATTTAAGACAAGAATCAATTCAAATATATAAACTTGTATCACGAATAAAAACGGTTTATCATCTAACACAATCATCACAGTATAGTTACAGTATCCGCTCTCTACAATTGAATATAAAATCAGAACTACATTACTTGGCTAAGGTTTTGCGATAAAATCCTAGATACCGAATTAGTTGATCATGATTGAGATAATCTGCATTGTCGGTGTAGAAACGCTCTCCATGGCCTTCTTCTCCGGATCTCTAGGTCTTTAATGGTGGTTCTCTTCAGTGGAAGTAAGTCTTCAATGAACGTGAAAATCAGAACAAGGACCAGCCTCCAAAAACACTACAAAACTTAGAACTCCACCCTAAACCTAACCCTCTCATATTTATAGACAAGTGAGCGAAATCCTAATGGTTGCCCTTTTCTGTAATTTCATAATACATGAATAATCTCATAAAATCATATATAAATGTGTATAAGCCTGTATGTAGAGGTCTGGAATCACCGATCACTTGAAATATCGAAGTAAGAACAAAACTAGAAAATTCTGAAACAACTCCGAAACAACTTCAGCACATAAAGGGATCACGTGACCACAAGGTGGGACCTACATTCCTGACCTACACTTGGGCATAGGTATAGGGCATAGGCTACGCTCCTGACCTACGCTTGGGCGTAGGTCTAGGGCGTAGGGTACAAACCACAACATAACTTAAGAGCGTAGCTCAGGTCTAATCTGCCTCTTTTTCTCTCTGACGACGTAGGGTATGATGCATCTTTTGCTTAAAAACTCGTCTTTTCATATTCAAGCTAGATTGGTCGCCTTTGACTCCCGATGCTTTTCGGTGAAGTAATAATGTCTGAAAATGACATTTTTGCCCTTTGGTGCAATAACGATGTCGGGAAATGACCATTTTTCCCTCTGATAGCTCTTCTTCGCCCTGACATACCCCTTGATTCCTTTCTCGAGATAGATACGAACATGAACTCAGTTAATTCACTGAGATTAGCTCTGTTTCTTCATTAAGCTCCTGAAACATGCTTACACACAAAAACGGATTGAAAATACCAAGTAACGAAATGTAATGACATAATAAACGCAAGATTGTGACGAAAAATGACCAATATTAAGCACCTATCAACCACACTTAAGACCTTTGCCATATCCAAGCTTAGGAACACCTTTAACAATTTCATTTTTAGTAATCTTAGTTAAATCACAAAATTTAACGTGTCCCATTCTTTGATGCCAAATCTATATCTCATCAAGCCTAACTTTATTGCATGTTAATTTAGGATTAGAAATAATACAATAACAATTGTCAGATGACCACATACCATCCATAGCACAATTTCCAGAAGAATCAATAACTAAACATTTATTAGGAGATGAATTTACATTATGATTATTATCACAAATTTGACTAATACTTAGAAAATTCGCTTTTAAGCCCTGAACATAAAGCACATTTTCTAAACTAGGCATACCAGAAGCCACAATCGTTCCTTTTCCTCAAACTCTAGACTTCTTTCCCTTTCCAAAAGTAACTATCCCACCATTACTTTCCTCAAAAAAACCAAACAATGACTTATCTCCAATCATGTATCTAGAACATCCACTATCCAAATACCAAGAACTAGAATCATGAGCTCTTAAAGCAGTGTGAGCAACAAAACAATGTATCTCACATTTTTTTACCCATGCCTTTTCATTTTAGGAGCTCTAATTCTCAGCTCAGACAAATTCTTTACATCCTTATTCAAAATCCTAATTTGATTTTCAACATTAGGTCCTTTTTGAGTTGATTGATTAATCATTGAATTCAAATTTCTTCCTCTTAATTTAAAGCACATAGGTCGAATATGGGCTTTCACTCCACAGTGATAATATGTAGGAACAAATCTTTGAAAAACATTCTCAGAAATATTATGAAACTTAGAGGTAAATGGAGGCTTATAAACTCAACCAGTTTTCTGACATAAGATTAAACCTTATAATTTCTATCAAATTTACCTTGAGAAGAACTTGATGTTACTTGGGAAGCCCTAACAAAAGTAGTTTTGGGAATGATATTTGAATTACCCATTGTTCCTACGAATCCCAATCCTTTAGTATTTCCCACAGATTTACCCATACTCAATATATGATCAAGCTTAAGGGTTCCACTAGACCATTTATAAATATTTGAGTTAGCATCCTTCAAATTCTTTTCCAAAACCTCAATTTTTGTAAACTTCTCATTTATATCAGATCTTAGATTGGCTAATTCCTTACTGAGATCATCTACATTCTTCAAAGCATGATTCCTTTCTTGTTCAGACTCAATTAAGTTTCGGACACTTGAGTTTTTTGGGTCTGCAAGAGGTTTAGGGTTTGGGAACTATTGGCTAATTCATCTTTTAAAGAGTGTAATTATTTATCCATCTTTAAATATTTAGTCAATAATTGATTGTGATGGTAGTTAAGTTGAGTAAGTTTATCAAGTAATTCATCGTAAGAAGCTTGAGGCATATCATCACGATCTTCATCACCCTTAGAATTTTCATCTCCAGACATCGACCATCTGGTAGCAACTTCTTTAACCTCCTTGCTTTGTGCTGCTAACACGAGATAGTTCTCAGACTTATCACCTCCCTCTGAGTTTGTTTCATCACTAGTTGATTCATCATTCGATTCATCATCCCAAGTGACAACTAAGCCTTTGAATTTTTTTAACGTGTTTACACACTCAACAGGTATGTGACCATACCCTTTACACTCAAAACATTGAGATTTCTTCTTCTTAAGGTCAAACTAGTCATTCCTATAATGGGTTTTATTTTTATATCTAAAATCATTTAATTTATCCCTAAAATTCTTTCTTTTCCACTCTTTTTACAATTATTAGCCTTAACAAATTTGTTTAGCCTTTTAGCAAACATGACAATATCATTCATATTCAAATCACTTTCTCCATTAGATTCAATCGGATCTTCTCTAGTAGTTTTAAAAGCTATGTTTTTTTCTTTAATGCCGCTAGACTTCTTAGGGGGACTTTTGAACATTTCCATCTCATAAGATATTAGATTTCCAGCCAATTCTTCAACTTTAATTTCTTTAAGACTCATTACTTCTGAGATTACAGTAACCTTATACCGAAAACATTCAGGGAGAGACCTAAGAATCTTTTTCACTATAGTAGTCTCAGGAATGGGCTCTCCTAGATTATGACAATTCATTACTATGTCGGTTAGTCTATCCTCAAAGTCAGTAAAAATTTAATCCTCTTCCATTTTAAGTTGTTCAAATTTAGAATTTAACATTTGGAGTTTTGATTCTTTAACTTTTGAACTCCCTTCATGAGTTACTTGAAGAATATCCGGAGCTTCTTTAGTATTTTCGCACGTAGTAATTCTTTTAAATTCACTAGTGGTAATGACATTGTTTAAAACATACAAGGCTTTAGAATTTCAATTAGAACTATTTGTTTCAACAGTAGTCCATTCGTTAGTCGGTTTTAATTTAGATTTATTAGTAGTCGCGTCTATCACATTAAGAGGTGAATACCCTATTTCTATAGAAAGCCATGCTCTCTCGTCAAAAGATTTCAAGAATGTTTTCATCCTAGCTTTCCAATACTTATAATTAAAGACATCAAACAAAGGGGACCCAGATATGGACCCTCATTCAAGAGGTAAATCCATCGTCTAAGTTCAAGATCTAACCCTAGGTCATTAACCTAAATCAGGGTAAACCTTTCTCTGATACCAATTGAAATTACCTAGGCAATGCTTACTACTAAGCCTAGAGGGGGGGGGGGGGGGGGGGGGGGGATGAATAGGCTTTTTATGAATTAATCGACAAATTAAAACTTTAATTGCGGAATAGTTAATTTTAATTCAATTTGATCACAATATTAAATATAAGTGCAGAAAATAAATCAAAGACGACACCAATATTTTTACGTGGAAAAACTTTGGAAAAACTCCAAGTAAAAAACCATGGATACGTTCGAGTATCGATGCACTATGACTCAAGAAGTACAAGACTCTATGAAGTTTTAGACTTATAAATCACTCCTAATCTGCCTTTCTCCACTCAACGTCTGACAGTCTTGAATCACTCGCGCTCCACGAAACTCTTGTTCCAATATTCGTACTCTAACGGATCCGTTTCTCAACGGATCGAAGAACCACGAAGACTCTTGTGTCGATTAAGGTGGTGTGATGATTTTTCAGCAACTAAATCATCCAATTAAGCATAACGATCTTCGGTGTAGAAGCACAATTGGAAAACCTCAAATCAAGAGAGAACTAGAAAACATATATTCACTCAATAATTTTTTCTATATATATATATTTCAGTGGAAGAATATGAATATGAAGAAGAATTGCAAAGATCTCTCAAAAGCCACACCCTTCTCTTAGGTTTAACTCATATATATAGAAAAGAGTCTTCAATTAATGGTAAGAATTCTTTTCCAATCAGGATTCGTATTTCCACCATTTAAATCTTTCAAATATAAATAAATATATCAATGATAGTCCAATATAATGATAATAGCTTCAAATCATGTCCCAAAGTAGTTAGGAATTGATTGCATCTCAATATAATACCTCCCAAAAATAAATCTGCGTAGCCACTTACCGAGTACTCGGTGGCTGTTCTACCGAGTACTGAGTGAATCCGAGCGCGCAAACGGGTGCAAGTGCACACAATTCTCTGGTGATTTTTTCAACTTTGCGCAAACTGCCGCAAGTTTGCACCTTACCAACTACTCGGTAACACTCCAACCGAGTACTCGGTGGAACAACATACAAATTTCTCTGAAATCTTTTCTTCTTTGCACTACCGCTTCCAACCATTGTTTCACTGAATATCCTTTATATCTTCACCACTTTGTACACACATTTTTAACACTTAACAACCCAATCCAAAATAAATAACTCTCAACATGGTTTTTGATCAGAATCATTTCATTAATAAATAAATTTTCTTACATTAATATTTTTTGAAAATTAGCTTAATTTACCGGTTAAATATATTCAGCTGTTCATCATTTTTCTTCCGGTTTGTAAGTTTTGTTTTGCAATACAGCTTTCAAAGGTTGTTGAGTTTTATGCATTGACAATATATTTCCGGATTCTTATAATTTGTACGGATGTAGAGTTCATGGTGTATCATTTTGCATCACACTATTTATAAGTTGAAATTTAAGGAAATTAAATGATTTCCAGTTGTAAACAGCCTTTTAAAGAAATGGTTTCAAATAGAGTAAGAAAGTAATTGTCGGCATAGGTGGTTGTGAAATGGAGACATTCCATTTGGTGTTCTGGCTCCATATTGTGTAGAATTATATTTTCAAAGTCAATTAGATTAAAAATAAATATGTGCCTATCAGTTTCAAGATTACACCCTGAAATATTATTTTAATTTTTTAACCTTAATAAGCAAAGAGGGTTATTGGTGATGGATTGAAATATAAGTCAACCACCATTTTTACCTAGAGGTTTTCATTTTGCAGGTCTGAATTCTTGGATTTAACTGCAAGGTCATGTATTCTCTATTCCCTACAAGATCCCTTCCTTGCGCTTATGTGGAGTTCGTTGAAGTGGATTAGATGGTGATTGTCATGCCTCTATTGTTATAACCACTCTATTTCCTCTTTTCTGTATCACACGACTAGTACATGTATGTTTATCTTGTTGGAGTGTGACTCATTTTCCTTCAAGAAAAGTTAAACTTAGTCACCAAGAAATCCTTATTTGAGTAGGAGATTGACTTGAAGACTACTGATTCTAATTGGTTTGGGATACCAATTGTCTTGTTCACCAATAAACCTCTCCTATAAATACAGGGTCTAGCCTATTGTATTGAGTGCACATAAATAGAGATAAGAACATATATAGAGTGGTATTTCTTGGTGTGAGTGAAACACCGGTGAGGGTGAGGGATACACGTGTGAATGAAACACTGTGTGAGTTGTTGATCTGTTGATCATCATATTTTAATCCTCTCATTCATAGTGATTATTGGTGTTCTCTGTGGACGTAGACTGATTTGGCCGAACCACGTATATATCTCTGTGTAGGTGTGTGTGAGTGTGTGATTCGATTGCAATTGCTTTTATGTGTTTTTGGTTTGGTCTTGGGTGGGTGTAAAAATCCTAACAAGTGGTATCAGAGCTTTCCAAGTTGAACCAAATCCATATCAGAGTCTTCGGTGGAAGCAGATCGACATCAAAGTGTTCGAGGGTGAAGCAGAACCGAAAACTTCAAATCTTGTCCACATTCGAAATTTTCAATTGCTCGAAATCAAATTCTGAACACATGGTTAGATTTGTCTTGACGAGACGAAGCTGGTACCACAAACCGTGTCAAAATCAAAGTTCGGATGCGCCTGGAATCGCCGTTCAAAATTTCACCGAAAATGTTTGTTCGTCGTTGCTGGAAAAACCTGTCCGGCATCCGGAGCACCGGAGAAGATGACTGGAAAATTTGGGAAGAAGATTATTGATGTCAGCAGTCTGCCATGTTATCAGGGGGCTACCACATCAGCGCTATTTAGTCATTTTGTGCTGAATTATTTTTTGGCCCGTTTGGAGTCGTTTTGACATGTTTTTGATGCGGTCAAAGGCGTTCTTAAATTTTTTGACCACTCCAGACAGAACTATATGATCTATTTTGTGTGATTTGAATCCAAACACTTCGAAAAGGCTCAGTGGGAGCTATGGTAGAAGAAAAAACAGCAATGATCGAAAAGTTTGACGGTACAAACTTTGCTTTTTGGAAGATGCAAATTGAGGACTTGTTATACCAGAAGAATTTGTATTTACCATTGGAAGAGCAAAAGCTAGAATCGATGAAAGAAGAGGATTGGAAAATCCTGGATCGAAAGGTTCTTGGTACGATTAGACTAACGTTGTCAAAGTCCGTTGCGTTCAACATTAGGAATCAAAAGATAGTGAAATCTCTCATGGACACCCTTTCAAACATGTATGAACAGCCATCTGCAATAAACTAGATACATTTCATCAAAAGATTGGTCAATCTGAAGATGTCCGAGAATAGAAAGGTTAGTGAACATCTTAATATTCTCAATGAAATTGTTGGGTAGTTAGAATCTGTTAATATATCAATCTCTGGTGCGATGAAAGCGGCTTTAGTTCTAAGCCAATTGCTAGAGTTGGAGCAACACAGTAGCTACGATCAGTAGCTCTAGCTCTTCAAGGAATGAAAAGTTACAATATGATTCTGTGGTGATTATGGTACTCACAGAAGAAATCAGAAGGCTGACATCAAAATTTTCTAACAGTGGCTCAGCATTGAATGTTGATAGCAGAGGCAAATGTTTGAATAGGAAGAAAGGCGGAAGTCAAAGGCGTGGTCGTTCTAAGTTGAGATAGGAGTCTCGAAATTCCATTGAGTGTTAGAATTGTGGCAAAACTTGTCATTACAGAGACTAGTATAGATCCCCGCAGAGTGTAAAGGAGAACAAGACTGAGACAAATATTGTCTCTGAAGAAGAAGATGATGCATTGATATGTTCTTTGGAGAGCAAGACAAAGTTTTGGGTCTTGGACTCTGGAGTATCATTCATGTCACCTTAAGTTGAGAGCTCTTTGAGAGCTATGCACCTGGTAACCTTGGTGAGGTTCATCTAGATGACAATAAGCCCTGCAGTGTTGTAGGCAAGGTAAAGTACATATCAGACTCAGTGGATCGATATGGAAACTAAGGGATGTGAGACACATTACAGACTTGAGGAAGAACATGATCTCAATTGGCCAGTTGGGGAGTGAATGTTATGTGATCACTTTCAGTGAAGATAAGTGGAAAGTTTCCAGGGGGCTATGACTATAGCACGATGAAATAAAGAAGGTACGCTCTACACAACCACCAGTTTTAGCACAGTGACTGCAGTTGCAGAAGGCAAGGAGGATCATAACTTGTGGCACCAGAGGCTTGTACCAAAGGCTAGCCCGCTAATTATGATGGAGCATGGAATGAAACATTAGGGTTTGGTTGCTTTCCTGGTCCATCCATGTTTTGCAAAAGACAAGTGTGCATATTTGTATCTATACGTATTTGGTTGATTTTCTAGTCCCTTTTCCATGTGATATAAAAGATAATTGTGCCAATTTGTATTTGGTTGCTTGCTCTGTAAATGACATACAATTGTACGAATTTGTATCTATACGTGTTTGATTGCTTTTCTACATGTTTACCTTACAATAGATAATTGATTTATTATTATTGGGATGGGCTCTTACTACTTTCTACCAGAGATGAATCAATAGTTCAATATTGTACTTTGTCAACGGAGATGTTAATAATTCCATGTCCACTAATTAGCACTCAATTGCAAGCAATGTCTAGATCATTAGTATGAGCATTTGATTCGAGCTCATCCACATGCACACTATTTGGCACTTAATTTCTTGCAATGTCAGGACCATTAGTATGAGTATTTGATTCGAGCTCATGGGAGCCAAAAAAAAAGACTAAGGGAATTAATATTCCATAGCTACTAGTGCATTAGAGGAAACATACCATGATTTAGTTACGGCAAAAGCTATGAACATCCCGATTATCAAAAAATAAAAAACACTTTATCATTGGCAGCTACTTTTCATGAGCAAATCCAGTTATCGAAAAAAAAAACTCTTTACCACTAGAAGTTACTTTCATGAGCAAATCCGAACATGTTAAGCGTGCATCCCAATTATCATGCAATTACTTTTCTTGAGCCAGAAGAGAACTTAACAACAGGGAAAAAACAATGAAGTTTGAAAGAGTATGCATGAAAAATCTGTTTAGGAAGTGGAGAAGCTTTTTTCTCTCTCGTTAGTGCTAAATGTTACTTTGTTCGCTTTCCACTTTTATTTCATTGTAAGTGCTGGGAAATTGGATTTATTTATAAAAGGTTACATAGGCAAATTAAATATTAGCCAATGTGTAAAACAGGTATAAAAAAAGTAAAAACATTTCCTATTATTTGTTTTAAAAAAACTACGATTATATTCCAGACTAAAAAACTGATAGACTGCATATTATATAAAGTAGATACAGTAAATTTTTATTTGTAACGAAACACAATAAAAAAAGAGCTTTATAAAGTAGGAACTTTTTTCTATATAACCTTGGTCTCCGGGTCAGCTTACGCGCACCTCGACTAATCCACGGTACCCCGTGCAAGGAGTTAACGAATTATTTATACCTAGTAGGATTTGAACCTGCTTCTTGAGGTCCACAACGATAGTACAAACTTCTCCTCCCTTCTCACTCCTATCGTGATTGAAATAATGCCTATTGTAATTACATAATTTAAGACCTCAATTTATATATATATATATATATATAATTATTTTACTATAAGTCCAAAAAGAAAACTAATTTTTTTAAAAGCCCAATTATTACTAAATTGTAATCCAATTTAACAATTTAAGGCCCCAAATTTTATATTTCACTTACTATTATTATACACTAAAAAAAAAAAATCAATTCGTCAACCAAATGAAACTAAAGTATTAATCCAAATCAAACCATTATTCTGATTAGGGCTAGAATATTCTTGTCGAACTTGCACAACTCTTAATGACTATGTTTAGGGCTCTCGTGCCTACCGCACTCGCACAACGACAACAACAATTTTCACCATACTACACTTAGGGGTCTCATGACTTCCACACTCATACTATAGTAATTTTTCAAGATAGTACGAAGATGGAGGTTGTTTTTTTTTCTAATAATTTTTTACATTTAAAATTTTAAGCATGTGAAACCTTACATATGAGAGGCCTCACATTTGATCTTGCCTAAGGCCTCGACATATTTTCGGGATTTCAGGGTCGACCCTGGATTGACGACTCTTCTTAAGGTATCTTACCTAAAGTGATTAGGGGTCGACTGGAGAGTCTTACTATGTTTTGGATGTACGTGTTTGGATGTTAAGGTGGTCATTACACCGAGCATGTGTGATTTCGTGCCGGAAGCATGATTGCGTATATATGTGCTACTATGGCTAGTGTCATAGCGATTAATTTTCACCACGAATTTTGGTCCTATAATGGCACCAAATCAAACACAGTGACAACATTCTGACTTGGTTCAGCCACTCCCACACTTGTGCTTTGGCACTATACAAAGTGTTTGCCCCACACACACAAAATTATATATTAAATGCAGTATAAATAACAGCACCCACAATTTACAGGCAACCATAATCAATAGTTCACTAACCTTTTACTATTAGCACAAACTAGTACAAGGATTTCTCTCACTCATAGGCCACACTACAACACTTAGAACATACATTCACTCACTCTCTGAATCAATATGTCATATACAATGCCATACATGTGCCTATATAAATAGACAGAAAAAGCTGCCTATTTATATGGATGACAACCCCATCCACCTAGGCCAAGTGTTGGAACCATTAAAAGGCTGCCAACATTAACAATGCAGTTGCACTCCCAACTGCTGGATGTCTTGGCATTCTCTAGTATGCCACATGCCCCCTTGGTGGTTGTATTCGGTTGAGTGTCCAAAACTGCACCAACTGCCTTGTCTGAACCAACCCTTGTCTTGACCAGCGTTGTATTGCCCAAGTGTCGGAGCTAAGTAGTACCAAAATGAGTCATCTCTATGTCAAGCATGTGGCATCAGTGCACAACGCTTGCATTTGGTGAGCCAATGTCAATATCTTAGCCCTCTCATGCCTTTGTGCACATGAGAGCACATAAACTTGCTAAGCTTGACCCAAGTGCCTTCACCAGTTAGCATACACCGCACCATGCCATGTCTTGTTCTTGTCAATGCCTTGGCATATAGGCATGCCGCCCCATGCCTATGTCTAGACCCTGTCAACACCAACCTTTGCTTGTTTTAGTGTCACAACCTTGCCCCAAGGGCAAGTTGGACTAGCCAAAGTTTGGTGTGTACAAGGCTTGCCAAGCCAAGTGCATTGTATGCACACCAAGCTAAGGCATTACCTTGCCAAAGGCAAGTTGACACACTCTTGGGTATGCACGCATAACTTGCCAAACCATGTGTGCTCCAGCATGTTGCCCACCGTGTCATAGAGGCATCATCACCAACCAAAACACAGAACCATGTCAAAATATGCCGACAAGCTTCCCCATACGTGCCTTAGCCAAGGCTTGCCATGGCCTTGCTAAGTGGTTGGATGCCCACTTGAGTCAAGAACACTCCTTTCCCTATATATGTAGAAAACACAATTACAGTTGTGACCAGAACAAATATCAACCATGTCCGAGGATTCATAATGGACTTTTTAAATCTTCTTGAACTCCGAATCCAGATTTTCTTTCACAAATACTTTTCTTAGGTCACAAGGATGCTTCAACTTAATTCCTGCATTTTTCCAACACTTCTAAGCCTGACTTCCAAAGTTGGACTTATTTACGAAAACTACCATTGTGTCACCTCCCATGTCACACTAACATGCCACAACACACTTCGGGTAATATCTAGTATATAGGAGGTTGGTCTTGCTTGTACCTTTGTGTGATTATAGTTATGTATATACATACTTATATCCTACTATGTATATATAGATGTCTATGTTTAGTTAGGTGCGTGAGTACTCAGTGACTATGTATTAGAGACTTGCTACGTGATTCTGCCTTTATATATGTACTTGAGGCGTAGGGGCTCCTCTTGGGTCATGGATTGGCGTGAGTGTCATATGAGACAAAAGAGTGACCTATGTTAGATGCATACACCATGGGTTGGTTAACACTACTTGGATGGTCAGGGGATGTAGCGATTAGGGTTTCCCTACTAGGCATTCTTGCTCACCCCCTACCCTTCACCACTAGTTGGAGGTTCTAGGCGGGTGCAGGTAGACGTGAGGAACAGTGGTAGCTCAGGATTCTTGGGTGCTCCGGTTTTGAGATCTAGGATTTTCGGGGTGTGACACAATATCCCAAATGTACTAGTATATTAGAGGAAACATACCAATGAATTAGTCATGATGAAAGCTCCGGACATTCTAATTATCCAAAAAAAATACTTGACCACTAGTAGTTACTTTTCAATTCTTGAGCAAATCCAACGAGGAAGTGAACTTAACCAGAAGGCAGAAAACAATGATATCCCAAACAATATGCATGATGAATCTCTTTATGAAGTGCAATAAGATTCAGCCCCTAATTTTTTTTTGATAAATTATATTTTAATTTCAAACATGACTATAATTAAATTCTACCTCAACAACAAGCTAATTTAAATTTTAAACTATATATAATTTTAGTTGTATTCTAATCTTTAGGATTCTATCTACCTAATGATATTATCCTTTTTAACCCAAGAAAAGTTCCTTTATCACGGTTGTTACCCTCTGAATGAATATTTGTAAAAACAATAATTTTAATGTAAACAATGAATTTGTACCTTTCAAAAAATAAAAAATAAAAAATTACAATAACAGCCAATTACTTACGGGATTCTGATTTCCACTCAAGCCAAGTTTTGTAATAATTTCATTACAAGGATTCTATGATGAGCGGTTGTTTATTATGCACTAAAATTTGGGGAGTTTCAATCCACATGATAACGTGGTTCTTTCATTTGCTCTTAATGTTCGATCGAGTTCAAAGGTACTTTTGATGAAGGGCTTTTAACATTGCAAAGTTCCTCAATGACTACGGAAAAAATTTCTATACAATATGAAATGAAATGATGGTAATTGATTTTAATTTGATACTATTTTTTTCATTAAAACAGACTTATTTACGTGACATGATTTGATTACATAAAATCACGTGAGTTAGATATTATTATATTATCTCACCATCTCTATACCACGATTTTGTAATTTTATGGTAAATATGAAGAAGTAAATAATGAATAGAGAGAAAATTTATGATATCTCATGTCTGAAATCATATTTAATTAATATAAGAATTAGAAGTGTTTTTAAAATCATAAAGATAGTGATTTTGAAGTTTCTGCAAAATAAAAATGAAAGTTCAAATATAAAAACAATTCTACATGCTTTAATTAGCTCTTCCAAAGAATTGAAGTTTAATTCCATGAATTGGTTACTCAATACACGTGGTGCAATTATAATCTCGCAAAGAAAATAGAATAATATTTCCCCAACTGATTATTTCAATTTAAAAAGTCCAATTTAAAAACTACTACTCCCTCCGTCCCAATTTAAGTGTTCACATTACTATTTAATTCATTTCAAAATAAGTAAACTCAATACCACTTTATTTGGTCAATTTACCAATTTACCCTTCAATCATTCAAGTTATAAAATATCTAAATTACAAACATCACATCACTTGGTGGGACTAATGGTAAAATTGATTTTTCGTTAACTATCACACTAATAAAAGTCATCATCTCAAAAAATTGGATTCCCTAAAAGGACTTATAATTTGAGACAGATGGAGTAATTCAAAAGATGTGTCATATTGATCAATATAAATGTGTCATTGATCAATATAATTGTAGATCAATTTACAAAATCAGACCATTGGGATTGAATCTCATATTTGTTCTACTTGTAATCCTTGTTTAATTATTTGAAGCTAGAAATATTTGTGTTTCAATTATTAATCCTTTTTAAATTAGATGGTTAGACTCCGACCCATGTAACTTAAACAACATACATAAGAGCGGTCAAAAGTTTCATCTGACAGAATTATGTAGCGATAGCTCACCATGATCCGACCCGTACAAAAAGAAAGGGGAAAAAATTGTTCAAAAATGGTTATCGCATGCACTTATAGCTGGTCATCTTCAACCCTCTTTCCTTTATTTTTATTTTTTTTGAGAAATTGTCTTCATTCTTCTTCTTTTTTTAGAAATTATATTCAACTTCTTTCTCTTTTGTTGCTTAAAAGATCATCACCGATCTCAAATCTATTTTATGAAATCGGTTTATCTTCAACTCATAATTATTTTTTGGATATTTATGTATCTTTAGGTATGAGTGTATATGATTGTGCGTATATTTATATGTATGATTGTATATATAGATATATATCTCTGCATGTTTATTTAAGGGACAAATACGATTATCAAACAAGCTCCAGAGCTGAGCTCGAGCTTGCACAAATTATTTCGAGCCAAGCTCGAGCTGGGGTAAGTTGGGCTCGTTCGAGTCAAACTTGAACACTTACTGGTATAAGCCGAGTCGAGTCCGAACATCTCCAAACTCAACTTGGCTCGTTTACGACCCTACTTTCTTGTTAGAATTTAGAAATATTATATGTTTTAAGAAATTAAACAAAATACAAAATAGTTATAAAGGTTTTAAATGGCTGACCATATTGTTTTAAGGTATATCTATAAGTTTTTTTAAAAGATTAAATAAAATATTTATAAAGGTTTTAGATGATTGGCGATATTGTTCGATCTTCTCTATAAAGAACTGAACATTACTAATTTCACTCAAATATAATAATTTGTATTGAATTTAATTGTATCGAATTTAAAAGCACAATTAATATTCTTTTTCATATCTTAGCTCTCACAGTCTTCATACCCTTTTTATGTTTCAATATGTCATCCTCTTGATCCTCAATTATCCCACACAACACCATTTCTTGCAATGTTTCCTTGTGAAACAATGAATCAATGCCCCTATTCTTAATTAGACTCTTAATTAGACCAAAACAAAATAAAAACACTGATATATTTTATAAGATAAAATTTAATAGGAGAAAAAATGAATAGGTTAAATCTTTTCTTTGAAAACCAACCATTATATTTTGGGTCAAACGAAAAAAAAAGCAATAACGATTATATTTGGAGCTAAGGAAAAAAAAAAACCATATCCTCTTGTGAGTATAAAAACCCTAATACCTCTTTATATAAGTTACAATATTCATACACTAAATTTTTGTACCTATCACATAACTCCGCAATAATACGATTATATTTGGCCCTAACCAAATAAAAAAAATATAAGTTACAATATTCATATCCTAAATTTTTGTACCTATCACATGACTGTGCAATCACTGATAGTGATATGAAGGAGATAGCGAGATCAACATACAAGATTTGGGGTATCTCTATCATTATTGAATTAGCAATTTACCGAAAAAAATTCATGTTAGGGCTCTAAATTTATCTTTTCTCTTATTTTGTTTTTGTTTGAATTTAGTATTTTTGAAACTTGGGTTTCTGTTGTTATTTTATTCAGATGGTGCTTAGGCTCTTGTCCATCAGGATTGTAATTAAAATATGAATTTGTGGTATGAAATGTAATTAGGTAGGGGATTTTTTTTAACAAAATAATAATAAAGTGCAATTTTTACAAAAACCCCCTTTGTTATAATTTTTTATCTAATTGCCCCACTAATTTCTTTTTGCCCCTTCATCCCCTATTGATTTCGCTCAATACACTTCGATACTTGTACGGTCTTGCATTAGTTTTTAAACATGTGTGTCTCACATATTATGTTATTCTTTATTTATTATTGGGAAGCTTTTTTCACTATGCAGGGTACAGAACTATATCGCATTTTAGCTTATCACTCCCAAACTCATAGCGAGACAAAGGTTACTAATTGCACTTTAAAGGGTTATCTTTGGTGTTTTGCTGGTCAACAACCTCACAATTGGTCTCAAACTACAACAGATTATGCCATTGAAGTATACAACCCTTGTTTAATTCCAATAACCCAATGAGCCCTTGTTGCCTGGTAAAGAGCAAAACTACTACTACACAAGTCAGCAATCAATCCTTGTTAGTCCAAATATCTAGCCCGTCCACAATTTGAGATACTTCTGCAAAACTGTCCAAATGGCATGCCATGTACTTTTCATATACTCATTATTCTATGTTAATTAATTAGTGTCATATATAATTATGCATATATATTAATTGTGAAGAAAAAAATTGCGTTTCGTCTATAATTACACTTGCACCATTTTTAATTGAGCTTTTACATTATTAGACTTCTTTTTATAGTATTTCAACACCAAAATTAAATTGTATTCTCTATTCTTGTCTTAACCAGGACAAAGGAAAAAACAACCACACAAATTCATCATTTTAGTTAAGGTGTTGTTGGAATATTGCAAATGGCACATATCATGCATTGTTCAATTTCTAATTCAAACTCATCCTTGTGTGTTCCTCACTAAACGCCTTATATCAACATTGAATTCAGGTCTTCCCCACCATCCTCCCCCACCACAAACAAGTTGGTTTATTCACCGCTGAGGGCTATCTTTTATCAAATCGGTTTATCTTCAACTCATGATTATTTTTTTGGATATGTATGTATCTTTAGGTATGAGTGTATATATATGTGTATATTTATATGTATGGATGTATATATAGATATATATCTTTGTATGTTTATTTGTGGCACAAATGCAATTATCGAACAAGCTCCAGAGTTGTGCTCGAGCTGGGGTAAGTTGGGCTCGTCTGAGCCAAACTCAAACTTTTACTGATATAAGCCGAGCAGAGCCCGAACATCTCCAAACTCGACTCGGCTCGCTTACAAACATCCGTTTACAGACTTACTTTCTTGTGAGAATTTAGAAATATTTGTATGTTTTTAGAACATTAAACAAAATACAAAATGGTTATAAAGTTTTTAAAGGCCTAGCCATATTGTTTTAAGGTATATTTATAAGTCTTTTAAAAATATTAATTAAAATGTCAAATATTTATGAAAGTTTTAGATGATTAAGGTATTGTATGATCTTCTCTATAAATTTTCAAACTTATCTCTTATTAATAAGAACTATAAAATACTAATTCCACTCAAATATAATAGTCTATTAAATTCAATTGTATTGAATTTAAAAGCACACTTCATATTCATTTGCATTTCCTGTGCAATGTTTCATTTATTATTCATTTGATTCGTTGTTTTAGGTTTAAGAAATAATGAATGAATGATTCTATTTAGAAAAAAAGAAGAAAAAAAATGATATATTTTATGATCCAAAATTTAATAGGAGTTAAAATCTTTTTTCTAAAAAAACAACAATTATATTTTGGGCCGAAAAAAAGCTCATATCATGTTTAAACAATAACGATTATTTTTTGGCCCATATCTGTGTACAACCCCTAACAATTCTCTATATAAGTACGATGTTCATACCCTAATTTTACATAACTGCGTAATGACTGATTGTGAGATGGGAATCAGTGATGAAGGAGATAAGGGAGATCATCACGAATATAAAAGAGTTGTCTATCTCTTTTATCATTATCGAATTAGCAATTTATCGGAAAAAAAATCGGGTTAGAATTCTAAGTTTACTTTTTCTCTTATTTTGTTTTTGTTTGAATTTAGTATTTTTGAAAAATTGGGTTATGATACTGTTGTTATTTTATTTAGGATGCTGATCAGCCAGATGTCCATCAGGATTGTGTTAGAGCAAATATCTATTACATCTCGTAAGTACGATTATAGATGCATTTTACGACATTAGCATATTAAAATCTCAATTTGTCTTATGAAATGTAATTAGGTGAATCCAAAAATAGTGTAATGTAATGTCGCACATCTTTACCATTTAATATTACAAATGGTTGCACGATTTTTCAATAAAACAAAGGCAAATTTTTTTAAAAAAATAATAATAGTAAATGTAATTTTTACAAAAAAAAAAAACCTTCGGTTATTATTTTTTATCAAATTCCCCACTCATTTCTTTTTGCCCCTTTCATCCACTATTGATTTTGCTCAAACCACTCGGTACTTATTCAGTCTTGCGATTTTGAAGATGTGTCTCTCACATATGAATATGTTATTCTTTATTTATTACCCAAAATACCCCTAAGAACATTATTCTTATTGTTTATTATATATTTTATTTGCTTCTGTACACTTTACTACTCCCTTTCTATAATGGCATATTCTATGTTAATTAATTACTTCTTGTGTTCTATATAATTACGCATATACACACACGATCAATATCTATGTTATCAAAATTTTAATTGTGAAGAAAGAAATTGTACACTTGTACCATTTTTTATAGTCAGGTTTTTTAATAGTGTTTTTAAATTATTAGACTGCTTTTATAGTATTTCAACACCAAAATCAAATTTCATTCTCTATCCTTGTCTTGACAAGGACAATTGAAAAAAACAATCGCACAAAGTCATCATTTTTGGTTAACGTGTTGTTGGCATATTGCAGATGGCACATATCATGCATTGTTCAACTTCTACTTGAAACTCACCCTTGTGTGTTCTCTTCACTAAACATCTTATATCAACATCGGATTCAGGCAGGACTACCATGCACGAAGGCTCAGCTAGCTAGGATGGCCGGACTCCGACGTCCTATTTTTATTTAGAAATCAATTAAGAAGATCAATATGAATAAGTTATAGACTATTTTGAGTTGCCATATTGGTTTTGTCTCCAAATTTTGAATAAGTTATCTTGAAAACATGTAATAACTAGGGCATCTCTGCTCAATACATGACTTCAACTAAAAGAAAGCAGAGGGATAGACTATTCAACTCTTATATAATATTGATCTCACATTTCTCACGAAAGAATAATGGTCTCTAGTTCCGGTATCAAGATGCACAACCAATCGCAAAGTGTCTTGGGATGCATTAGAAATATCACGATACAACTCAAAAATTCTTGCATAAAAAGGAGTATTCTTGCATGTCCTTACCTACTATATAGCTTACGATGGCTTCTGCATCGTAAAGAGGTACCGGCAAGAAAACGGACCACATGGGAAACTGGTGTACAAGTTTGAATTGACAAGAATTTCAGGCTAGCCAGAGAAATAGACCTTTAGTTCGTATTTTCTTTATTATTTTGATTTATAATTAAAATTCAAACATTATAATTTTGATACTTGAAAATTTAAAACAAGCACTTCAAACTATTTGTACGTTAAATTTGGTTCGTTCATTCCAAGATTCGATATTATTGATAATCCATTTGTTTTTTTGGTGGAGAAGATGTTTTAACATCAGAACAAAAAGTTAATTGAAGGACCTTTTAGGAGTTGTCATTTTTTTAATTCAATTTCAAAAGTTGTCATCCCTATTCAAACCCGTTGGCTTCCCACAATCAATCACGAACGTCACTCCCTTCTTCTTTCCCTTAGCTGCAATTCCTGTTCCTCGACTCATCTTCGTCTGCGGCAAGGAATATATGCGACAAAAAGTCCCTTTTTTATCTTATTGAGTTGCAGTAATTCATGAACTATATAGTTATTATTGAACTTTAGTGAAATTACCTAGACAATGATGAACTAAGCCTAGAAGGGGGGGTGAATTGGCTTTTTATGAATTAATTGATAAATTAAAATTTAATTGCGGAATAATCAATTTTAATTCAATTCGATCACAATATAAACCACGCAATAATAAATATAAGTGCAAAAAATAAATTAGAGACGACGCCAATATTTTTACGTAGAAAAACCTTGGAAAGACTCAAAGTAAAAAACCACGAATACGCTCGGATATCGATGCAGTATGAATCAAGAAGTATAAGACTCTACGAAGTTTTAGACTTACAAATCACTCCTGATCTGTCTTTCTCCACTCGACGTCTGACAGTCTTGAATCACTCGCGCTCCACGAAACTCTCGCTCCGATCTCCGTACTCTGATGGCACCGCTTCTTAACGGATCAAAGAACCACGAAGCCTTCTGCTTCGATCAAGGTGGTGTGATGATTTTTCAGCAACTAGATCATCCAATTATGCATCACAAAATTCGGTGTAGAAGCACAATTGAAAAACCACAAACCAAAAGAGAACTAGAAAATATATATTCACCCAATAATTTTCTCTCTCTATATATCTCTGTAGAAGAATATGAATCTGAAGAAGAATTGTAGAGATCTCTCAAAAGTCACGCCCTTCTCTTAGGTTTAACTCATATATATAGAGAAGAGTCTTCAATTAATGATAAGAATTCTTTTCCAATCAGAATTCATATTTCCACCATTTAAATCTTTTAAATATAAATAAATATATGAATGATAGTCCAATATACTGATAATAGCTTTAAATCATGTCTCAAAGTGGTTAGGAATTGATCATCTCAATATAATACCTCCTAAAAATAAATCTGCGTAGCCACTTACCGAGTACTCGGTGGTTGTTCTACCGAGTCCTCGGTAAACCCGAATATGCGCGTAAATGGCCGCAACTGCGCACAACTCTCTGGTGATTTTTTCAACTTTGCGTAAATGGCCGAAAGTTCACACCTCCCATCAAGTACTCGGTGGAACAACATACAAATTTCTCTGAAATATTTGCTTCTTTGCACTACCGCTTCCAGCCATTGTTCCACTGAATATCCTTTGTATCTTCACCACTTTGTAAACAGATATTTAACACTTAACAGCCCAATCTAAAACAAATAACTCTCAACGTGATTTTTTATCAGAATCATGTCATTAATAAATAAATGTTCTTACATTAAGATTTTTCGAAAATTAACTTAATTTATGAGCTTCTACCCATGATTCATGTATCATACAATACGTTACGTATTACCGGTTAAATATATTCATATGTTCTTCATTTTTCTTCCGATTTGTAAGTTTTGTTTTGCAATACAACCTTCAAAGGTTGTTGAGTTTTATGCATTGACAATATATTTTTGGATTCTTATAATTTGTACGGATGTAGAGTTCATGGTGTATCATTTTGCATCACACTATTTATAAGTTGAAATTCTAAGGAAATTAAATGACTTCCAGTTGTAAACAGTCTTTTAAAGAAATGGTTGCAAATAAAGTAAGAAAGTAATTATCGGCATAGGTGGTTGTGAAATGGAGACATTCCATTTGGTGTTATGGTTCCATATTGTGTAGAATTATATTTTGAAAGTCAATTAGATTAAAAAGAAATATGTGCCTATCAGTTTCAAGATTACACCCTGAAATATTATTTTAATTTTTCAACCTTAATAAGCATAGATGGTTATTGGTGATGAATTGAAATATAAGTCAACCACCATTTTTACCTAGAGGTTTTCATTTTCCAGGTCTAAATTCTTGGATTTAACTACAAGGTCATGTATTCTCTTTGTAGGTCTGAATTCATGGATTTAACCACCTTAATAAGCATTTGATGAATTATTGGTGATTGCAGTTGCAGAAGGCAAGGAGGATCACAACTTGTTGTACTAGAGGCTTGGTCACATGAGTGAAAAAGAGTTCGCGGTTATGCTCTCGAAGGGAAAATTACTAGTTAAATCGATTGACATCGACTTCTGTGAGTGTAAGCAGAAGAGAGTTAGTTTCCAGAGCAACAACAGAAGTCTCACAATGGAGAAGCTTGAGTTAGTTCACATGGGTGTCTGGTGGCCCGCAACTGTCTCATCTATTGCTGGAAAGTCCTACTTCGTGACTTTCATTGATGACCATAGGATATGGGTTTATTTCTTGAAACATAAATCTGATGTGTACGATGTGTTCAAGAAATGGAAAGTCATGGTAGAGAACAAGACAGGGTTGAAGGTAAAGAAATTGAGATCCGACTTTGGTGGAAAAAAATGAAGACTTCGGGTTCAAGAACTTTTGTTATGAGAACAATATCATATTAGAGAAGACTGTTCCAAGTACACTACAACAGAATGGCATAGCAGAATGTATGAACGAAAAATTGACTGAGATAGGCAGAAGCATGCGCATTCAGGCAGGGTTGCTGGAACAGTTCTAGGCAGAAGCAGTCAGTACAACAACGTATCTTATGAATCATGGTCCATCAGTACCATTGGAGCAAAAAATACCAGAAGTGGTATGGAGCGGTAAAGCACAGAGTGACCCTATGTATGTTGAGATAAAAGATGTTATAGACAATGAGAGTCCTCACTCAAAAGAACATATTGCAAAAACAATACTCAATAGGATGATACACCGCAGACTCCGACTCCTAATTCTGTGTTTAGGAGGGCTTCACGGCCGCATGTGCTGAATCGGAGATACCTGAATTATTTGTTGGTCACAGATGGAGATGAACCAGAATCTGATGATGAAGCATGTAGTGCAGCAGATGTGAGCCAGTGGGAGCTTGTGATGAAAGATGACATGAGGTCCCTTATCTCTATCAAGATATGGAAGCTAACCGAGCTGCCGGTAGGGAAGAAAGCTCTCGATTCTTTAGTTGTGAAACTGAATACCATTCGTTCAAGCATTGTTGAAGCATAGGGTTTGCATCTAAAGATATTAGATAGCAAATTTTCTTTCCTCCGAGGTGACCTAGATGAGGAGTTTTATATGCAACAAATAGAAAATCTCTTAGTGAAAGGGAAAAAGAAGACACACGCAACAAAGTTTGTAAGGCACATTTAGAGGCGACAGTGGTGACATGACAGAGTGGCCACACGTAATAAAGGTCGCTGGTTCTGAAGAAGGCTAGATATTGCTCATGTAGTGGGAGCTATCAGCATGGTTATGTTGACCAAAGTGGTGATAACAGAGGAACTGAAATTGTGCTCAACTTGAGTGGGTATTCAAGCTTGAAGACAGAAATGAGGGCACTGTAATGCATTGATCTTTGATGGAGTTGATTGTTGGCTAAAAAGTCGTTAAGTGGGAAATTGTTAGAGTGTGACTCCTATTTTTGGAGGGAAAGTTAAACTTAGCCACCAAGCAATCCTTATTTGAATAGGAGATTGACTTGAAGACTCTTGATTCTAATTGGTTTGGGATACTAATTGTCTTGTTCACCAATAAATACAGGGTGTAGCCTATTGTATTGAGTTCACAGAAATAGAGAGAAGAAGAGATATAGAGTGGTATTTCTTGATGTGAGCGAAACATCGGTAAGGGTGAGGGATACACGTGTGAGTGAAACACTGTATGAGTTGTTGATCTGTTGATCATCATATTGTAATCCTCTTATTGATAGTGATTATTGGTGATTTCCGTGGACGTAGGCTGATTTGGCCGAACCACGTATATATCTTTGTCGGTGTGTGTGATTTTGATTACAATTGCTTGTGTGTGTTTTTGGTTCGGTCTTGGGTGAGTGTAAAAACCCTAACATATCTATCTAGTCACAATACTACAAGTACTGTCCTTAATCTTCCAAAATCAATGGATTCCAGAGGACATCCACTTCCGATTGGGACACTACCACCGAAACAAGAACCACCACAATCATGAAGAATACAAGGTCCAATGTGTAGTACTAAAGGGTAGAATGCTAATTATGATGGAGCATGTAGTGATCCATTAGGGTTTGGTTGCTTTACTAGTCCTTCCATGCTCTGCAAAAGACAAATGTGTAAATTTGTATCTATACGTATTTGGTTGATTTTCTAGTCCCTCTTCCATGTGATGTAAAAGACAATTGTGCGAATTTGTATTTGGTTGCTTGCTATATAAAAGACAATTGTGCGAATTGATATATATGTTTACCTTACAATGGCTAATTGATTTATCCTCAATAATGGTATTGGATGAGCTCTTACTTCTTTCTACCAGAGATGCATCAATAGTTCAATTAGTATGAGCATTTGATTCGAGCTCATCTGCAGCCCAAAAAACTAAGGGAATTAATAATCCAAAGCTACTAATACATTAAAGGAAACATACTCGTGACTTAGGTTGAAAGCAGTAGACATCTCGGTTATCGAAAAAGAAAATCCTTTGCCACTAGCAATTACTTTTCATGAGCAAATCCGAACAGGTTAAGCCCCGAACATCCCGATTATCGTGCAATTACAAGAATCTGTTTAGGAAGTGTATTCATTCATTTATTTATTTATTTTACTTTTATTATTATGAGTTTCTTTCCATGCAATTCATATTGCTCTCCATGTAAGTTTCCTTCTATACTTGATTATGGTCCTCCAATTTAATGAGTTCGGTTTTGGAAAATTAATGAAAGTGTATTCGGTGATTTATTAAACAGTATTTTATTTTATTTTATTTTTTCTACTTTCGGATATAAGGGTTCAGTGTTTATATTCAAATTTCTGGTCGCCATAGGTTCATGACCATCGGATTGACGATCAAAGCGCTTTTGGGAAGATCAGGTTCGCTTTTGACAATTATCCAACTTTTGTTAGAGCACATTTGGCTTTTTAAAGCTGTTTTGAGTTATATAGGTGTGGGCACTACGCACATCAATTTAATGAGTTCGGTTTTGGAAAATTAAAGAAAGTGTTTTTGGCGATTTATTAAATCGTATTTTATTTTATTTTATTTTTTCTACTTTCGGATATAGGCGTTTAGTGTTTATATTCAATTTTCTGGTTGCCATAGGTTCATGACCACTGGATTGACAATCAAAGCGCTTTTGGGAAGATCAGTTTCGCTTGCGGGAATTGTCTAACTTTTGTTAGAGCATGCATTTGGCTTTTTAAAGTTGTTTTGAGTTATACAGGTGTGGGCAGGGACGGATTTAATGAAGGACCAATGGCCCCCATTGAAACTTTTTTATATATATATTTTTTACCCTAAAATTTTGGATATTTCATATTTAGCTCCCATTAAAATTCTATTTTTACCTTAGATACCACAGAATTTAAATTTTTTTACAACTAAGCCCCCATTGGAAATTTATTTTAAACCCCAATGAAATAAATATATGTTATTTATACCCCAAAAAACCAAAATAATTTTTTTTAGCCCCCACTGACATGGATCCCTAGATCCGTCACTGGGTGTAGGCACTACGCACCTCTACTAGAAGTGTATGGGAAGAAAAATTAATTGTCATTTATGATGGAATCGAACACGGTATTCCCATTTTGTTAATTTAACTAAAATGCAAATTAAACCAATGTGCAAAAAAGGTATAAAAAATAAAATAAATGTTATTTATGGGGGAACCAAACCGGGATTACATATTTACCGGAAAAAAAAACCGGGATTACAGTTTTCCTAATTTAAGTACACAGGCAAATTAAATGTCATGTGCAGAAAAGGCTATAAAAAGAAAAGAATATAATAAATGTCATTTATGGGGGAATCAAACAGGGTGTTACACCTTTGCTAATTTAAGTACATAGGCAAATTAAATGTCAATGGTATTACACCTTTGCTAATTTAAGTACATAGGCAAATTAAATGTCAAGGGTATTACACCTTCGCTAATTTAGGTACATATGCAAATTAAATGTCAAGCAATATAAAAAAAGGTATAAAAAGTAAAGAATAAAATAAATGTAATTTACGGAGGAATCAAATAGGGGATTACAGCTTTGCTACTTTAAGTACATAGGCAAATTAAATGTCAATCAATGTGCAAACAGGAAATAAATAAAATAAAATAAATTTCAGGCACAAAATATTTGTATTTTTTTTTTTTTTTTTTGATAAGTTGTATTTTCTTATTCTCTACTACAATAATGGAAAGAAATAAACAAGCTGCTATATAATAGGTACAACTTTATATATATGGTCATTTGGTAGAGTATTGTACTTTCATTAATTTAATTACATTATAAAATTTTGGCAAAAATGCAAAATACTCCATTGTACTATAAAAGTGAGCAAATCAATCCCTCAACTTCTCAAAATTGAGCAAATTGCCCACTGGACCCACTTTTTGAATTTCAAATTATCATTGTACTCATATATTAACCTTTTGTAAAATATAAAAATAAGGGTTAACTTTATTTATACCCCTGAGGTTTGTTTTATCTTCAATAAGACCCCCTTAAATTTAACATTATTCTTTAGTTATATAAATTATTTGTTATATATATATTTCACTATAAATGATTTTTTTTATGCCAAAATAAAAAATTAATGCCGAAGATTTTTTTTTATTTCTTTATGCCCATATGGGCTATTATCAGTATTTGTAGTCACGACTCCATTGTTTGTGAAATTACTTAGAACATGATGAAACAAGCCTAGAGGGGGTTAATAGGCTTTTTATGAATTAATTGACAAATTAAAATTTTAATTGCGGAATAGTTAATTTTAATTCAATTCTATCACAATATAAACCACACAACAATAAATATAAGTGCAAAAAATAAATCAGAGACAACACCAATTATTTTTACGTGGAAAAACCTTGGCAAGACTCCAAATAAAAAACCACGGACACGCTCGGGTATAGATGCACTATAAATCAAGAAGTACAAGACTCTATGAAGTTTTATACTTACAAATTACTCTGATCTGCCTTTCTCCACTCGATGTCTGATAGTCTTGAATCACTCGCGTTCCACGAAGCTCTCGCTCCGATCTCCATACTCTGACGGCTCCGCTTCTCAACGGATCAAAAACCTATAAAGCCTCTTGCTTTGATCAAGGTGATGTGATGAATTTTCAGCAACTAGATCATCCAATTGTGCATAACGATCTTTGGTGTAGAAGCACAATTGGAAAATCTCAAACCAATAGAGAACTAGAAAATATATAGTCACTCAATAATTTTCTCTCTCTAAATATCTCTGTAAAAGAATATGAATCTCTAGAAGAATTGCAGAGATCTCTCAAAAGCCACACCATTCTCTTAGATTTAACTCATATATATATAGAAGAGTCTTCAATTAATGGTAAGAATCCTTTTCCAATTAGGATTCGTATTTCCACCATTTAAATCTTCCAAATATAAATAAATATGCCAATGATAGTCTAATATACTGATAATAGCTTCTAATCACATCCCAAAGTGGTTAGGAATCAATTACATAGTAGAATAAATCTTCCCAAAAATAATTCAGCGTAGCCACTTACCGAGTACTTGGTGGCGGTTCTACCGAGTACTCGGTGAACCTTCAACTGTGAAAGTGTGCGCAAGTGTGCAACTTACCGAGTACTCGATGGAACAAAACAATATTTCCCGGATTTCTTTGCTTCTTTTGCATTGCCGCTTCTAGCTGTTGTTCCATTGAATATCCTTTGTATCTTCACCACTTTTTACTTAATTTTACACAAAAATTTCTTACCATATAACACTTAACAACTCGAACTAAAACACTCAACTCTTAACATGGTTTTTTATTAGAATAATGCCATTACATAAATAAATGTTATTACAATCTCCTCCTTAGCATTTCTGAGACAAAAACATGTTTTATAAATATATCCCCACGATAAAATAAAATAAAATCTATACTTATGAACACACACCAACAAACATAGACATAGACTTTTCTTTTGATCTCATGATGATCTACCAATCCTGCAATCACAACACTTAAAAAAACATACCTGTGAAAAACAAGTGTGGAAAACAAATAGCAGGAATAATCAATATTAAATGATCATAGTTAATCAATATCAACATGAAGCATAATGATCATTAATCAATAACAAATTATTCTCCCCCTTAACTGTATCTCTCCCCCTTAATTATAACTCTCCCTCTTACTAAATACTTTTCCCCATTTTTGTCACTGAAATGACAAGGTAATAAATCATAATAAAAATCAAGATATTTGAAGGAGAAGACACAAAGTGTAAACATTGGGAAAATATTCGGTAAGATCAGAGAATCTAAACAAAACTTATATAAAAACATAAAACTCTAAAGAATATATCCAGATTCTCGGGTAACAAAAATCTTTCCAATGTATGAACTCAATTTTAATGCATGAATACAAAATCCTCAATAAAATCAATAAAAAAATATTTTTGTTCATAGAAACATGATGTTTAAAAAAAAAATTCATTTATCATTCTTGTATTCTCATGAAATCAAATAATCATTAATCATGCAAATGCTATAATTTTGTTATAATAAAATGCATACAAGTTATCCTCACTCACTCATACACAATAATCTTCATGAATTAAATTTAAAAGAATGGTCCTGATAGGTGCTCAATATTGATCATTTTTCGCCCCTATCTTGCGTTTGTTATGTCTTTACATTCCGTTACTTGGTATTTTTATCCCGTTTATGTGTGTAAGCATGTTTCAGGAGCTTAATAAAGAAACAAATCTAATCTCGGTGAATTAACTGAGTTCGTGTTTGTTTCTATCTCGAGAAAGGAATCAAGAGGTGTGTCAGAGCAAAGAAGAACTACCGGAGGGCAAAATGGTCATTTTCCGATATTGTTATCTCACCGAAGGGTAAAAATGTTATTTCCAGACATTATTACTTCACCCAAAAGCATTGGGAGTCAAAGGCGACCAGTCTAGCTCAAATATGAAAAAACAAGTTTTTACAACAAAAGATGCATCATACCCAACGTTGTCGTAGAGAAAAGGAGGCAGATTGGACCTGAGCTACGCTTTGGTTTGGACCCTACGCCCAAGCGTAGGTCCCACCTTGTGGCCACGTGATCCCTTTATGTGTTGAAGTTGTTTTAGAATTTTCTAGTTTTGTCCTTACTTCGATATTTTAAGTGATCGGTGATTCTAGACCTCTACGTACATGCTTATACACATATTTACATAATATTTTATACACATTATTCATGTATTATGAAGTTACAGAAAAGGGCAACCATTAGGGTTTTCCTCACTTGTCTATAAATATAAGAGGGTTAAGTTTATAGTGGGGGTTCTGATTATGATTTTCACACACGTTCATTCATAGAGTTCTCACGTTCAATGTTCAGACTTACTTCCATTGAAGATAATTAGCATTAAAGACCTAGAGATCCGAAGAAGAAGGCCATGAAGAGTGTTTCTACACCGACAATGCAGACTCTCTCTGCCATGATCAACTAACTCGGTATCTAGGGTTTTCTCACAAAACCCTAGCCAAGGAATGTAGTTCTAATTTTATATCCAATTATAGAGAGGGGAAACTGTGACTATACTGTGATGATTGTGTTAGATGAGAGATCGTTTTTATTCGTGATACAAGTTTATATATTTGAATTGATTCTTGACTTTTTGAATATATTTATCTTACACAATCACAATTATTCACTTTGGGTTGGAACTCGGATGCTTAATCTCTGATTTTATACACAATGGTGGCCATAAAACTCAAAACCCTAGGTTGACACAGGCTATGCCCTGACAAACTGATATAGACATGCTTTAGGTTATTTTCATGCTTTAATTTACTATTTTGCATTTAATTTCTGTTAGTAGTTGGCATGCACTAATCAGTTTAGTGTTGAGATGGGTTGTCGTGATCCGGTTGAGAGTAATCCTTTTTAGGGTCAAACTGCTGGCGCGGTGCGACCTAATTCATAATCAATGGATCTCCCTCATGCAATTAATATATAATCTGAACTATATTATGCGATTAGTGGTGGAGTGAGGAAACCCTAGTTTTCTCTCTCTCTAAATGACAACCATTATTTATTATTGTTTTCTGTTTTATTTTCATTAGTATTAGATAATTCACAAAAACAAACTCTTTTCGGAAAAATATAATTCAGTGTTTTTGGAGTATTGAAGTAAACAATCCTCGTCTCTGTGGGATCGATATTCCCTTACTCAAGCAAAACTGTCTACAATTGATATGTGCGCTCGCAGAAGGGTAAAACCTAAAGTGTCGTTAATGTGTCGTTTTTAACCACATATTTTGCACACACCTGACGCCCAATAAGTTTTTGGCGCCGTTACTGGGGACTTGGCATTGTTCAATTGCTTTAGTAGTTTATTTACATTGCGTTATTGTAGATTGTATCTAAAGCTAGAATTCGTGTGTTTTTACGAGGTATTCTTAGAAGCATTAAGGGATTTGGCGGAGCAGTGCAAGTTGCGTCATTGGACATCTTGTGAGTTTTAGTTTATCTTAATTATCCACATAATGTTTAGCTTTATTTTTTTTAATGGTTAGAGTAGTTTAGAAGTAAAAAATAAATAAAAAAATAAAAATTGTTAATAGTTAGAGTATAGAAAAAAAAATTTGGTGAAAGATCGAAAATCCAATTTTGATCCCAATGTTGAATTCGAACCTTTTTGAACTTGAGATTGAAATTTTTTTTTATTAAAATCGTCGAGCTATTGAAGAGTGTCATCGTCAGTCAGAAGAAGAAGCGATGAGTGACCAAAGAGCCAACCTATCGAGGGCACCGAAGATGTCCCTGAAAAGATACAACGTGCTGGAGGCGTATGATTCCTATGCAGATTTCCCAGAAGAAGAAGGCGCGAAGCACTTCGAGATCAAGTCAAGCATGATCAATATGCTTCCAAAATTTTTTGGCCTTAGGATAGAGGACCCATGCCAGCATATAAATGATTTCTTAGAGGTTGCATCTACAGTTAGGTTTGAGGGTTTGACTAAAAATGATTTGCGAGTGCATATATTTCCTTGGTCGTTGAGAGACAACGCTAAAAGATGGTACATCAAATTAGCTGTGGCGATTAAAATTGATTGGGAAGCCCTTCAGAGAGAATTTATAGAAAAACATTATCCTATAGGAAAGACCTTAGAAACACAAGATGCAATAAAAAGTTATAGAGAATTGTCTGGTGAGCAGTTTCATGATGCTTGGGAGAGATATAGTGAAATCTTGTATAAGTGTCCCCACCATAGGTTCACTAAACAGGATGTGGCTAATAATTTTTACTTGGGACTTGGAGAGGCACATAAGATTTTGATAGATGCGTCAACACAAGGTCAATTTATCCTAAAGCCGGCAAAATAACTTTTAGACTTGTTTGACAATATTAGTGAGAATGGAATCCAATATGAATCTGATTTGAGGTTTAGGGGTGGTCTTAACAAGAGATCTGAAAACACGTATGAGGTGAATCATGATGATGTAAGAGATTCAATGGCCTTGTTAGGAGAGAAAGTAGACAAGCTTCTCAAGCAAAATCATTCACCTAGGAGAGAAATGTTAGAGGTAGAAGTGGATTATTCCCATAATGAGTGTCAAGGTGGTGAATTTGTTACTACCAATGCTAATGTAGCATGGAACTACCAAAATAATACTCCTTTCACCAATTCATATACATCAAATGTCCGAAATCATCACTCTCTTTCATCTCAATCTTGGAATGTGGAACCAAGGTTCCGTCAGGAACAACAATCATATCCACAACCAAGGTTCCAACAAAGTCAACAATCATTCGAATCTCAACCAAGAATAATGACTCAAAATTCTGAATCAAATTACCAACCCAGAGAGTCATCAAATAATTCTCAGGCTCTCCAACCATTCAATAATAATCAACTTGTCCAGCCATATAATTACCAGACCCAACCTCAAGGAAACTAAAACCAAGGATTCAATCTAAATCAAGCTTACCCTCCATATCCTCAAAACCATTTCCAACATCAACATCTAACTCAAAATTCACTATCAAGACCACCTGACTTTGAAGAGATGATGAGTACCCTGAGGGAGCTTAAAAATCAATCTATTAATTCTCTGGCAAACATCCAAATACTGAACTCTCATTCCCAATCCCTTATTCAAATGGAAGCCCGAATTGTACAATTATCAAATGTTATGGATATGATAGTGAGAATATTTCCTAGTCAACTGGTGGTGAACCCAAAACCACAACAAGTATGGAGCCTGGATTCTTTGTTGAGACTCGTCATGAGATAGTCCAAGCAGTCACAGTTTTGAGAAATGAAAGAGAAGTGGATAGTAAGGCTGAGGAGCAGCATGAGGAAAGGCTGAAAAAGCAAATGATCGAAGAAGTTCAAAGAAAGGCAGAAGAAGAAGCTCAGAAGAAAGAGGCTGTGAAAGCTTAGAAAGATTAACCTCAAGTGAAAGAAGATGAAGAACCAGAAAGAGCACCATATTGGGAAGTAACACCTTACCCTCAACGATTTTGAGAGTCGATTATGTATAAAGAGCATAAGGAGAAGGACATATTGGATCCATGTCGGCAAGTCGAGATCAATAAACCTCTTATACACATTATTGACCAAATTTCACCCTATGCCAAATTTTTGAAGGATCTCCGTACTCGAGAGTATAAAAACAGAACTAAGGTCTCAAAAATGATTTTGTTGATTGAACAAGTGAGTCCGATCTGACTGAGTGATACTCCACCTCAGAGGAAAGATCCTGGTGCTCCCATTATTTCTTGTGTTATTGGTGACCAGAAGATTGGTAGAGCTTCTTGATCTGGGTGCGAGTGTTAATTTATTACCTTACTCGGTCTATCAGTAACTAGGGTTGGGAGATTTCAATACTACCTCGGTGGTGCTTCAATTGGTAGATAGATCAACTAAACAATTGAGAGGAGTTTTGGAGGATGTCATAGTGTAAGTGGGTAAGTCTTACTATCTTATAGACTTTGTAGTATTAGACATGGAACCTGACTATAGATCGAGGAGACATATCCCTGTTATCTTAGGAATACCATTTTTGGTTACGGCGAATGCATGCGTTGATTGCAGAACAGGGAATATGGACATATCTTTTGGGAATTTAAACATGAGGATGAATGTCTTTGATACCAACCATCAACTACCTAAACCAGTTGAGTGTTTTAACATAGAGGGGATGGTTGAAGAAGTTGTACCTCAGAGTAGTGTAAGAGATGATTTGGAGATTGTGATGAAAAGGTCGGAGGTGAATTTTGAAAATGGAGAGGACCAACAATGATCTAGTTAGAAAGATATTGCTGCGTTGTATTCACCATCAGAGAGAGCATCAAGAGAGTCTCTTGGTGTTCAACTTATTCCTCCACAGAAGTTGGTGCCTGAAAGTAAGCTTCCTGAGATGGTGTTGCGTGTGGAGGATGATGAATTAAAAGATAAAACAGGTGTGAAAAATGCTAGAGATGATCAATGATCACGAACTTTTAAAGAACCTACTAAGGATGACCCCCTTTTAAGGACAGCTTTCTAGATGAACAAGTGTTAGGTATACACATGGTAGAAAAGCTATATGCCTTGGAAGATCCGCGATTGAGAGACAAGTGTGAGGGGATACGGAGTTGTGCGTATAAGGATGGTCGGAGTTACATAGCTCCAACAAGAATACATCATGCTAAGCATGTTCGTCTTAAGTTCTTTAAGCTTGTTTGGTAACGACAATGTAATCCAAAGCTGAAAGTGTTTTTAGGTAAACTCAGATAAAGATGGGAAGGACCACACAGGGTTAGATAGATTAACCCCCGTGGAGAAGTAGTATTCGATAAAAGGTTCGAGATACATGGGCAGAGATTGATATATTATGAGGAGATTGATCCGGGACTGAAATTTATGGCATCTGTCAGTTTACTGGAGAGTGATGAGATGGTGGAAGAACTGTTGTCTAAGGTGTTGAAGGAGGATTTGATGGAAGCATTGACCATACAGGGGCTGAAGTTAGAATAAGAAAAATGTGATATTTTACATGGTGATTATTGTTATGTACTCGATGTCATGAGTAATACTAATTGTCTATGGGTGAGAGCGCTTAGAGAGTCACCTCCTACATTTTATCCTTCGATTAAAGGAAGTATGGCAGAGAGGAAAGGTGCTGGATAACCCTTTGTAAAACGTCGTGCCAAAGACGTTAAACATTTATCCTAGGTTGTCTAGCCTCGGTTTGTATAATAATAGGTAAGTTATTTCTACAATTTCAATGCTTAGAGATTGTAGGCCCCTAAGGCCAAATCATTTTTTTATTTCATTTAAAATAAATAAATAAATTTTAATAAAATCCAAAATTGAATTTTCAAAAATTCCTTGAAAAATTGTGTCAATTTCTGGTAATTTTTACAATTTCTTTTCCTTTGTTATGATATTTGGGTATGTGTTAGTTGTATATTTACAGGTGATCCGAATCAAGTTTGGGGAGGAGGTTGAACATTTTGAAGAATCCAGGACTGCGCTTCAAGGGTAACTGTATCTATTCTCATTCTTTATTTTTGACCATGAGGACATGGTCACATTTAAGTTTGGGGGTGAGGGTATATAGTTAGAAGAAAGGAAATTTTTTGAAAATTTTGAAAAAATTGAAAACTTTTAAGGAGTTCTTTGTTTTCATGCATGAGTGTTTCACATTATGAGTTGATTGAGTTTATGTTTATAATGTATAAGTAGGATGGGATATGATGTTCCCGCTCATGAGAGTAATGATTAGACCGAGTTAGTGAAGTGATGTGGTTTATATGGGTGAGTGATTAGTGAAATTGAAATTAAAAAGGACGACTTTGACTTATAAACACAAACACACATTCACTATGAGAAATAAGTTAATTTTTGACTATGTAGTTGAAAAATAATTTTGCCGCAATAAAAGGGGAGAAAGGGAGTTGTTATGGTTGAAATGGAGAAAATTGAAAAAATGTTTTTGATAAAATAAAATGCAAAAATCAATTATTTGATCTGAGTAACCGAGCTTTGGTATCACCAATATCACTGTTCGCATTTAAAGGGGAGAAGACTTATGAGCATAAATCCCATTGAAGAAGCTCGGGCCCAGTTGATTGAGACTAAAAATCCTCACTGGAAAGTCCGGAGACTTAGAAAGACAAAAAATGATGAAAAGTTGATGGGCGTCAGGTGTGTGCAAAATATGTGGTTAAAATGACACTTTAGGTTTTACCCTTCTGCAAGCGCACAGATCAATTGTATATAGTTTTGCTTTAGTAGGGGAATATCAATCCCACAGAGATGAGAATTGTTCACTTTAACAATCTAAAAACACTGAATTATAGTTTTCCGAAAAGAGTTTGATTTTGTGAATTATCTAATAATAATCAAAATAAAATAGAAAACAATGATAAATAATGGTTGTGATTCAGAGGGAGAGAAAACTAGGGTTTCCTCACTCTACCACTAATCGCATAACATAGTCCAAATTTTATTTCAATTGCATGAGGGTGATCTATTGACTATGAATCAGGTCGCACCGCGCCAGCAGTTTGACCCCAAAAGGGATTACTCTTAACCGGATCGCGACAACCCATCTCAAGACTAAACGGATTAGTGCATGCCAACTACTAACAAAAAGTAAATGCAAAAAAGTAAATTAAAGCATGAAAATAAACTAAAGCAAGTCTATATCATTTTGTCAGGGCATGACCTGTGTCAACCTAGGGTTTTGAGTTTTATGACCACCATTGTGTAGAAAATCACAAATTAGGCATTCGAGTTCCAGCCCATAGTGAATAATTGTGATTGTGTAAGATAAATATATTCAAAAAGTCAACAATCAATTCAAATATATAAAATTGTATCACGAATAAAAACGGTCTTTCATCTAACACAATCATCACATTATAGTCACAGTTTCCCCTTTCTATAATTGAATATAAAATTAGAACTATCTTACTTGGCTAGGGTTTTGCAAGAAAACCCTAGATACCAAGTTAGTTGATCATGGTGGAGAGAGTCTACATTGTCGATGTAAAAACGCTCTCCATGACCTTCTTCTCGGGATCTCTAGGTCTTCAATGGTGGTTCTCTTCAATGGAAGCAAGTCTGAACTTTGAATGTGAGAACTCTATGAATGATCGTATGTGAAAATCAGAACTAGAACTCCAAAACAACACACATCTCTAAACCTAACCCTCTCATATTTATAGACAAGTGAGGGAAACCCTATTGGTTGTCCTTTTCTGTAATTTCATAATACATGAATAATGTCTCTAAAATCTGATGTAAATATGTGTATAAGCCTGTATGTAGAGGTATGGAATCACCTATTTCTTAAATATCGAAGTAGGGTCAAAACTAGAAAATTCCGAAACAACTTCTGCACGTAAAGGGATCGCGTGGCCAGAAGGTGGGACCTACGCTGCTGACTTATGCTTGGGCTTAGGTCTAGGGCGTAGGGTACAAATAAAAGCGTAGCTCAAGAGCGTAGCTTAGGTCCAATCTACCTCTTTTTCCCTTTGATGACGTAGGGTATTATGTATCTTTTGTTATAAAAACTCGTTTTTTTATATTTGAGCTAGACTGGTCATCTTTTACTCCCGATCCTTTTAGGTGAAGTAATAATGTCTGAAAATGATATTTTTGCCCTTCGATGAGATAACAATGTCGGGAAATGACCATTTTGCCCTCCGGTAGCTCTTCTTTGCTCTAACACGCCTCTTGATTCCTTTCTCGAGATAGAAACGAACATGAACTTAATTAATTCACCAAGATTAGCTCTGTTTCTTCATTAAACTCCTGAAACATGCTTACACACACAAACGGGATAAAAATATCAAGTAACGGAATGTAAAGACATAACAACCGCAAGATAGGGGCGAAAAATGACCAATATTGAGCACCTATCACATCCCCAAACTTACATATTACTAGTCCCTTATGAATAAACTCAGAGAGAACTGATTGTGATGAGTCTTATTCTATCTAACCTATCTACTCTAACCTAATCTCTTACTTTCGTGAGGGTCAAAGATTAAACCCCTAGGTTACCCCTAGTGGACGAGTGAATTCTCGTGAAGGTTTCTAGTGATGGTACCTATAAACATCTCAATTCTTTTATAATTACACATTCATGAGTTCACACACACAAGTCAAATAAGCTATAATACAACACACAAGATAATATGAATGCAAATACTCCCACTCACTACCAACCAACAATTATATCAAGCTTCGTGTTATGAATGGTCCCCACTTATGTGAATGATTTTGCTACTCTCTACTTAAAATCCAGACAACCTTCCGTGATTTTGTGAACATTCAATTATAATATTTCAGTTTCTTTTCTCCTACTTTATTGATCAAACTTTGCCATTTTTAGTAAAAATTTACTTTTTCCATCTTTCCACTTTTCATCCCATTTTATCTTTCTAAGTCTCCGGACTTTCCAACAAGGATTTTTAGTCCTGACCAACTGGGCCCGAGCTTCTTCCATGGGATTTATGCTCATCAGTTTTCTCCCCTTTAAACGTGAACAGTGATATTGGTGACACCAAAGTCCGGTTACTCAGATCAAATAACTATTTTTTGCATTTTTTTTTCTATTTTTTTTTAATTTTCTCCATTTAAACCAAACCAACTACCTTTCTCCCCTTTTATTATGACAAAATTATTTTTCAACTACATAGTAAAAAAAACAACCTATTTCTTATAGTGAATGTGTGTTTGTGCTTATAGGTCAAAGTCGTCCTTCTTAATTTCAATTTCACTCATTCACTCACCCATGTAAACCACATCACCTCACTAACTTGATCTAATCATTATTCTCATGAGTGGGAACATCACATCACATACTACTCATGCATCATATACACAAACTTAATCAAACTGTAAATGCCAAACATTCATGCGTGAAAACAAAGAATTGTTCCAATTTTTTATAATCTTTTATCGAAAATCCTTATTCCTTGTAATACTATACCCTCAGCCCCAAACTTAAATCAGACCATGTCCTCATGGTGAAAAATAAATAGGAGAACAGATACAGTTACCCTTGAAGCTCAATTTTGGATTCCAAAACAAATTACAAATCCTTCCCCCCCCCCCCCCCCAAACTTGAATTGGATCACCTGGAGATATCATCAACAAAGCACACATACCCAATCATAGCAATGGAAAATAAATTTCATCATAAATATCCAGAAATCGACACATGTTTTCAAGGACTCAAAGATTCTATTTTTTTTATTATTGAATTTTTTTTACGACAAAAATAATAATAATAAAAAAACTAATTTGGCCTTAAGGGCCTACAATTCTAGAATAAAAATAAAAAGTAAAAATAAAATAAACAAAGACGTGGCCTTAAGGGTCTACCGCCCCTACAAATAAAATAACCTAAAAATCCTAAACCTAAATCCTAGTCCGCCTCTTATTCTTCATCACTTGACATGACACTCTTCAACCATATCCGACAGTCTACAGTCTCTTTCAAGTTCTTTAAATCTTCCTCCGGATATATTTTCATAAATGTCCACCGCATCTCATCCAATTCCTTCATTCTATCACCCAACTGCTCAGCAATGATCTTTGATAGTAAAAATGGGTATGGAAGATAATGTTCAAATTTATCGGCACCTGCCCATTCTCTACCCACAATTGCTTGAGCAAATGACATCTCAGCCATAATCAAGGTTGGAACACACACTTCATACCCATGAGTTAGGGCATACAAAGTTCTAAGCATCGTGTGATCTCTTGCACTAGTTTGATTATTAAGCTGAAGTAGAGCCGCAACGACACAATCCAAATAAAGCATATCCAATTTCAACCACCAATTATCACACGTCTTATCTATCGGATCTGATACTGCACATAATTTTTGAACCATCTCCTCATCCTTATGTGGCCATACTATATGATGCTCATTCAATATTCCTTGTAAGTTTGCCAGAGTACCGATTAGTATATTCCATGCATCAACAATACTTCTTCTTCCAACCACAACAGGAGCACTCCATTGAGTCACTTTAGCCCTCATCACCTCAAATCCTGGCAGTCCCGAAATTATAATATTTTCATAGAATTATGGACTAAGCCTCGATACATCTTTTAACCCGCCGGTTTTTCTAAACTCCTCAATCCTCGTTCTCTAAGGATTTTCCTTTCGGGTGCAACTAATACTTTGTTCATCCTCTTTGGAAGAAATATCTCTTTAAATTGCAATCGACACTACAAAAATGATTTTAGTGTGGTTCGGCTTCCCTTCTGACTCATAGCTTTGTTATTCGTGCCCTTCATTGCAACATATGGTTCCGTCCCTTCTATAAATTCCTATGGATCAGAATACTCTTAATTAGCCTTATCCATACTAACCCTCCTCGAAATAGAAAGAATAAAAAAAGAATACCCAATCTAATGCTCACTCCTTGAGAATTGTGAATTGTGTCTACCCTATGGATGTATTTATAGATGGATGACATAGAATTAGAAGAGAAAAAGGATTTAAAACCCTTAATTGACTAGGAAAGTGGAAGCAATAACTAATCCAACTTCTATTTGCAGTCTCCTTGTCAGATTAGGATGACTCTAAAAATTCTATAAAATTTCTACACAAGTTCCTAAAAATAACTTAAACAAATCCTAATACAAGTATAAGTACAAAACAAGCCCAAAACATCTCAAAAAGGGAAGAATTTTTCAATTTTTCTAGCCCACCCACGTACTACCCTACGCATCCCCAAACTTAAACGCACATATTTCCTCATAGTGCAAAAATAAAATCACAAATACTCAATGTAATAAACATAGTAAGACACACATAGCAGTAAAAACGGTCAAAAATTGTCATTTTATACAAAAGCGAAAATATCACAAACAGTTAGAGATGATCGTTAAAGCGGGCACAAAAGATCGAACACTGACTCTCTGCTCTACGATTGATCTCTACTGTGGACAACTAAAATAAGAAATCGTAAAAACAAAATAAAATAAACAAAACTAAACTACAACTACATAGCATCATCCGAAGGTGGCTGCGGTGGTGGAACTATCACTCCCATATGTCGCATCATAATATCCCACCAATCCATCATCTCATGGTGCTCACGTTGTTGGGCCTACCTCTCCTCTATAAATGAGCACTTCAATCCCTCAATACGTCCAATAAACTGGTCGTACTAAGCCTGAGTCATCATAACAGCACCCCCAGCCGGAGCCTGTGGTGAATCACCTCCTATAGCAGCCTCCTCAGCTTATGGCACCTCCACCTCAAGCATCTAACCCGACATACCCTGCTCTGCATCATCCTCCTGTGCACCTGGCAGGAAAACTCCTCCGAATTTGCATCGATGATCATATGTCACTGAACCCTTCTTGATCCATACCTTGTACCACGCTCCCTTGCCATTCGCAACCAATGGTGCATACTTATCCTCAACATCCATATTTAATCCCTGATCAAACATTATCTTCATCACAACACAGGGAATAACCATCTAAAACTTGGCAGTCCCGACCTTGTTCTCCCGGTGCAAGTGAATATAGTGCCCGAACAAAGTCTGCCAAAGGGCATGTGGAATAGAATACCAATGACCAAACTCGAAAGAATAGTGCAGCGCCGAAAATAGTGGGTAACACATCGTCTGATGGCTATGTGGTAACACATTGGACCGGACTATCACATCCCAGAGCCAAAAGATCAGATGATATTTGGACTTCTTGGTCCCATTACGCCTATTATCAGCCCACTGCCCCTCAGTCTACAATCTCACCATATCATAAAGTGGTGGAAGTGGGTCTGGCATAGGGGGGAACCTATCCTCTAGCTCTGCAGGGCACTCGTATGGAATACCCCACGCAGCAGCAATACTCTTGGGAATAAGCTCAAACTCCCGCCCCTGCACCACTGTCACTAGCTAAGTCCCTCTGTTGTAATGCCTCATATGAAGCCAAAAGTCGCTAATTATGTCAGCGCAAATGTGTGGTGTAGCTGGGGCTAGGATCAACAATAATCTGCGCTCCCTCAGTACGCCTATGGTCCACTATGGAACTGGCTCTAGCCGCTTAAGTGGCACAATAGCAAAAGTGCACTCATGTCGGAATCCCTTCTTCAAAGCCCGGGTCATCAGTGTCTCCTTGGAAACCGTGGAATGCTTCCATCTGTAAGAAAAGATGTCACCCTTCTCACCATCAACTACCGGCTTATGATACGGCACCTCACCATGCTCAGCGTCCTCAAACTCATCCTCCTGCTCTACCTGCCCATCCTCACTATCACCATTCTCGGTAGTCTGCTCATCAGATGTCTTTGACTCAAGTGGTGGTGGTGATGTCTTTGGGACTGGAGACTGTGCCCGAGATCGTGATGGTGCCCTCGGTGCAGCAGGTGGAACTATCATCTGACCATATCTCAAATCTAACTCAATGCCCTCTATCGGTGCACTCGGCCTCTCAGTCGCCTCCTCATCTGACGAATCCGAATCAACATACACTGGTCCCAGTGCCCGAGTACTACGGCGTACAGGCTGCGTACTCTCTAAGGGCAGTGACCGTGATCTGTCTTTCTGCACTGCCATCCCCGATATAGATGCTCCCTGAGCAGTCTTCCTCGCTCCTTTTACGCGAGCTATTCCTACAAAATTTGGATTGTTACGAAAATTAGCAAAAATTATTGGAACACCGAATCAAACTCAAAACTATATCTAATGTATTCTAATACGACAATTAAACAAGACCTCATATCAAAAATTTGATATTTATCCTGTATCTGAAGCTGGAAACCCAACTTTTTGAGAACAGATTAAAACATGATTTCGATCGGTTTCGTTCATCAATAATAGTTTAGAATAGTTAGGTTAAGTAAACGAAACCAAAATAATGGAGAAAAACTTATCGAATCGCAAGAAAAGGCAAATTCCCCAAAATTGGATTCCGGAGACCTTTCAAGTTCTTCACGTGAATCCGGACACACCATTCACTATTCTGATGATCCGCCGCTTGGGAATGATAAGAAATATCGATATTCGGCTTTAGGAACGAACGGGAGTCAATTTGGTGGATAGGAGAGGGAGAAAAGTGAAATTTTGAAATGAAAAGCCACGGGAGAGTATTTATACAGTCCCATGACCTACGCCCGAGCGTAGTTCCCAAGGCTGAATTCTTAGCTTCGACCATTTTTTCCTTATTCTCGATTCCCGAATACTCGAACCTCCCCAATACACACCTATTGACTTGATTGACTTCAATTCGTCAAAATTTGGCACTTCGTGGACGAAAATACCCCTCCGAATGATGATGACTATTTCGGACTTGATCTTAAAATTTTACAAAAACCGAATTAAACTATTATTTTACAACTAGAAACTAAGATTAAAAGCTACTCTTTATCACTTAGTACCAATATTTAACATCGTTGGCTCGACGTTGCTGCCTCTCAGTACTCAGGATTAAAATCATCCAGCTCTGGTGCCGGTTCTGTTAAATCAACTGTCTCAACAACACTCTCTGTCAGCACAACTTTGATATAATACTTTAAACACTGATCATTCACAATAAATCGCTTCCAGTTGTCAGGGTCATCAAGTTCCACCTCTCCATTGGGGTAAACCTTAGTAATTCTGTATAGTCCGTCCCATCTTAATTAGAGCTTACCGGAAAATAATTTGAGTCTTGAATTGAATAACCACACTTTCTGGCCAACCTCAAAGCTTTTCTGTCTGATATGTCTGTTGTGGAATGCTTTGGTTCAGGCTTTATATATTCTAGAATTCTCATATATGTGTTTCCTCAACTCCTCAAGCTCTACGAGTAAGAGTTTCCTCTGAGCACCCGATCTTTTGATATCAAAATTCAATCTTCTGATCGCCCAATATGCTCTGTACTCGGGTTCCACAGGGAGATGACACACCTTACCATAGACCAACCTGTATGGTGACATACCAATCGGTGTCTTATAAGCGACCCTGTATGCCCATAGTGCATAATTTAACCTTCTCGGCCAATTCTTCAAATCAGGATCCACCATCTTTTCAATAATGTTTTTGATCTCCCTGTTCGAAATATCCACTTGACCACTCATCTGTGGGTGATATGGCATTCCAATTCTATGAGTGACCCATACTTCTTGCACAAGGCCAGAAGAAACTGGTTGTCGAAGTGACTGCTGCCGTCACTGATCAACACTCGTGGCATACCAAATCTAGAAAAGATATTGGATTTAATAAACTCCTCAACCACAATGTGATTCTCATGCGACGTGGCAACAGCCTCTACCCATTTAGAAACGTAATCAACTCCTACTAATATGTATTGCTTATCGCCGGCTTTTGGAAACGGTCCCATGAAGTCAATGCCCCAGACGTCAAACAACTCAACCACTAATATAGGATTCAGTGGCATCATGTCTCATCGAGATATGGATCCCAACTTTTGACATCTCAGACAAGATTTTCAAAACTCGAACGCATCCTTGAATATGGTGGGCCAATAAAAACCACTCTGTAGGACTTTGGGAGCTGTCTTCTGAGCACCAAAATGCCCTCATTACTCTAGCGTATGACAGAATGTCAATATGTCTTGAACTTCACTTTCTGGAACACATTTATGAATTATCTGATCCGGGCAATATTTGTACAGTCGCGGATTGTCCCAGACATAAAATTTTACTTGGCTGAAGAAACGATCCTTCTCATGCTTAGACCATCCATTAGGAATTCTACCTGTGGGTTATAGTTGACAATATCAGTATACCACGGTATCTGTTCGAATAGATGTTCATCCGGGAACTCATCCTTAAGAGGAGTATCGTCCTTTGTAGACTCAACGACAATTCTTGACAAATGATTAACTATAACATTCTTCGTACCCTTCTTATCTTTGATCTCCAAATGAAATTCTTGTAGCAACAGAATCCATCGTATTAGTCTGGGCTTGGAGCCTTTCTTGGTTAGCAAATGCCTTAGTGCGGCATGATCTGAGTACACGACCACCTTGGTTCCTAAGAAATACGACCTAAATTTATCTAAGGCGAACACTACTGCCAGCAACTCCTTATCGATAGTTGTGTAGTTCATCTGAGCTTCATTCAGAGTTCTACTGGCATAATAAATCACATATGGCAACTTGTCTTTTCTCTGCCCCAGCACAGCTCCAATTGCATAAACTGAAGCATCACACATCAGCTCGAACGGTAGAGACCAGTCCGGTGGATAGATAATTGGGGCAGATGAGAGTTTAGCACGCAATTCCTCAAAGGCATGAAGACATTCTTCGTCAAAGATAAAGACTACATCTTTAGCCAGTAAATTGCATAATAGCTGGGCAATTTTGCTAAAATCTTTGATAAACCTTCTGTAAAACCCGGCATGGCTCAAAAAAGAGCGTATCTGCTTCATAGATGTGGGAGGAGGTAATTTTGAAATCAGCTCAACTTATGCTTTATCAATCTTAATCCCATGCTTTGATATAATGTGGCCAAGTACTATTCCCTCTTGAACCATAAAATGGCTTTTTTCCCAACTAAAAATTAAATTGGTCTCTTTACACCTTTCAAGTACTAGTGTTAAATGCCTTAAATTGTCTTCAAAGATTGCCCCAAAACCTGAGAAGTCATCCATGAACACTTCCAGAAACATTTCTACCATATCAGAGAAGACAAACATCATATGCCTCTGGAATGTAGCTGGCGCATTACATAAACCAAAAGGCATCCGTCTGTATACAAATGTGCCATATGGACAAGTGAAAATGGTTTTCTCCTGATCTACAGGATCAATTGCCATTTGATTATAGCCGGAATATTCATCCAAAAAGCAGTAGTAGCTCTATCCGGCTAATCTTTCCAGGATTTGATCGATGAATGGTAATGGGAAATGATCCTTCCTGGTGTTAGAGTTGAACTTTCTGTAGTCGATACACACACGCCATTCCATAGTCGTGCATTGAAGAATTAGCTCACCCTTTTCATTGGGCACCACTATGATTCCTGATTTCTTCGAGACCACTTAAGTTGGGCTTACCCACTTACTATCAGAGATTGGGTAAATGATTCCCCCATCCAGCAACTTCACTGCGTCTTTTCTTACCACCTCCATCATGTCCGAATTCAATCTTCGTTGTATCTCCCTTAACGGTTTCGCCTCATCTTCCAAATAAATTCGATGAATGCAAATTGATGGATCAATACCTTTCAAATCAGCCACACTCCACCTAATTGCTTCTTTATTCTTGTTCAAGACCTCAATCAAACTCGATTCCTGTTCTGTTGTAAACTTTGATGAAATAATTACAGGAAGAATTTCGTGAGGTCCCAAGAAAACATACTTCAACTTCTCTGGCAACTTCTTAAGTTCTAAAATAGGCGGAGTCGTAAGTGATGGAACTGGGGGAGTACTTGAGACTATCGGGAGTAGTTCCACTGGCTCTTACTTCCAAGGTTGTGTGTATAATGTAGTCTCAATTTTATCCAACTCCTTATTATGCCATTCCATATATGCATTCCAATCTTTAATTTCTTCATTAGCACTTCATTTGCCAGAAATTCTTCAAGCCCGTATTTTTCAAGAATTTAAGTCGCAAAATCATGTATAATATCATCTAGCTCATCGCACTCATCTATCTGGAAATAGTCCATAGACTCAGGTAATTGATGATTTCCCTCAAACACATTCATCCTGACTTTCATGTTCCCAAAGGTCAGATCCATGGCTCCGGTTCTGCAATTTATGCATGCATTTGTCATGGTAAAAAATGGTCTGCCTAAGATCACCGGGATGTGTTTCTTCGAGTCCGAGATAGGTTCCATCTCCAGGATTACAAAATCAATTGGAAAGTAAAACTTGCCCACTTGAACTATGACGTCTTCCAAAATTCCTTTCGCCTGCTTGACAGATCGATAGACAAACTGCATCACAACTTCTGTGGGACTGAGCTCTCCCAACCCTAGTTGTTTATAGACTGAATAAGAAAACAAGTTAATACTTGCACCTAGAACAAGAAGGGCTCTACCAATTTCCTGGTCACCGATAACACAAGAAATAGTGGGAGCACCGGGATCTTTCCTCTTTGGTGGAGTATTATTTAACAGCAGTGAACTCACTTGCTCAGTCAAAAGTATTTTCTTTGGATTCTTCGCTCTGATTTTCATGTTCTGCGTACAGAGATCCTTGAAAATTTTAGCATAAGGTGGGATTTGGGCAATCACGTCTAAGAGCGGCAGATTAATCTTGACTTGTCGGAACGTGTCCAACATATCAGATTCTTTTATCTTCTCACACTTAGCCGGTTCTTTATGACGTTGAGGAAATGGTGGTGCCTCCTCGTAGTTTGCCCTGTCTAGCTCATCAAGCAATGTCTCGTTGGCACTTTTATATACTGGTAGTTTATCTGTCTGAACTTCAGCCTCTCTACTCTCAACCTCTTTCTGCTGTGCTTTTTTCGCTTCCTTCCTTTGAGCTTGCTCAACTTATTTTCTTCTACGTAACCTATCATGATTATCATTGGTAAATGATCCAAGCGCTATCACTCGCTGAATCTTTGGGTTAGCAATAGGCTGACTAGGCAACTGACCTGACTCTCTAGTATTTCTCTAATTTTCCATTTGTCCTAACTACATGGTGATTTTGAAGGTCTACCAAGGTCTGCTCTATCCTGTTATTTTGGAAACTGGGTGGAGGAGCTTGGCTTCTTTGAGGCTGGAGCTGGTATTGGAATTGTTGGATAGCCTAGTTGTTATTGACTGGCTAAAGAGCCAGAGAATTATTAGGTGGCTGTCTGGGTTAGAAATTTGATTGGGAATTGCGAGTCAGTATAGTTGGTTAAGTTTGGAATGATTGTTGGCTATATTGGAACATTGGCTGCGAGGTAAATCGTTGCCTTGGTTGAAAATTAGATTGAGAATTGGACCACTCTCTTTTTTGAACTTTTTCTGGAGGATTCTCCACATTTGTGGACTTATAGGACATGAATGGATGATTTCTATTATTTGGAGAGTATGAGTTAGAGAACGAGGTAGTATTTGAGTAATTCCATGCTCCATTGACATTTGCGGCTATTACGTCCTCACACTCATTTTCAGAATAATCTGGTTCAACCTCATAAACTTCTCTTTTGGGAGAATGACTTCTTTGGGTAAGAATTTTTTCAAATCACTCTAACCTCTCCTCTATTAATGCCACTGGATTTTTCATATCATGATTAACCTCGAATGTTTTTTCAGATCGCGTATCCTAACCATCTCTAGACCTCAGATCAGATTCATACTGAAGGGCATTTTCACTGATATTATCAAACATCTCTAAAAGCTCTCTTGTGGGTTTTAAATTAAACTGACCCTGTGTAGAGGCATCTATCATATTTTTATGCTTTTCACCTAGACCCATGTAAAAATTTCTAGCAACATCTTGATCAGAAAACCTATGGTGGGGACATTTATACAAAATCTCATTGTACCTCTCCCACGCATCATGAAATTGCTCTCCTGGCAACTGTCTGAATCGCTTAATTGCATCTCGAGCTTCTAAAGTCTTTCCTATAGGAAAATATTTTTCTAAGAATTCTTGCTTAAGTGTTTCCCAGTCAAGTTTAGTTGCTTGGGTCAATTTATATACCATTTTTTTGCTTTGTCTTTTAAAGACCATGGGAACAGACGCAGTCTTAAATCATTTTTAGTCAAACCATCACATCTAATAGTTGAGGCTACCTCTAAGGATTCATTGACATGTTGGTACGGATCTTCTATCTTGAGACCAGATAACTTTGGGAGCATGCTGATCACACTCGTCTTGATCTCGAAATGCTTTGCACCTTCCTCTTCAAGAAATTCAGCATATGATTCATACGCATCCAGTGCGTAGAATCCCTTCAATGAGGTATCTGGTCCCCTCTGCGGATTGACTTTCTCGTCACCCATCTTGAATTCTTCTGTCTAACTATGCTCTTCAATAGATTTTCGTAAATGCCTTAGAGTTCTTTCGATTTCCGAGTCATATACAACTAACGCGTAATTTAAATTTGAACGCGTCGATCTATTAGACATACACTAAAAACTACTTCAAAACTTATCTAAACTATGAACGCAGAATTTTCATAAATGCCTTAGAGTTTTTTTAATATTTTTTTTAAATAAATCAAATTAACTAAACTACTTGTAAACTTATTTAAACTATGAACAAAGAGCAAAGCTAAAAATTAAATGCAAAAACCAAACAAAATTGAAACTCATAAAGGGTCCAGATGTAACTTCAGCAGCTTTGCCTTTTCCTTTCAGGCGCTTCAATTGTACCTGAAAATCACACAAAAATTTCAAATTTTGCTTTAATCTATAATAACTCAATGCAAATAAACTACTAAAGCTATTGACCAATGCCAAGTCCTCGGCAGCGGCGCCAAAAACATGATGGGCGTCAGGTGCATGTAAAATATGTGGTTAAAAATGACACCTTAATGACACTTTAGGTTTTACCCTTCTGCAAGTGCACAAATCAATGCATATAGTTTTGCTTGAGTAGGGGAATATTGATCCTACGGAGAGGAGGATTGTTCACTTCAAAAGTTTAAAAACACTTAATTATTTTTTTCGGAAAAGAGTTTGCTTTTGTGAATTATCTAATAATAATGAAAATAAAACAGAAAACAATAATAAATAATGGTTGTGATTCAGAGGGAGAGAAAACTAGGGTTTTCTCACTCCACCACTAACCACATAACGTAGTCCAAATTGTATTTCAATTGCATGAGGGTGATCCATTGACTGTGAATCAGGTTGTACCGCGCCAACAGTTTGACCCCAAAAAGGATTACTCTCAATTGGATTGCGATAACCCATCTCAAGACTAAACTGATTAGTGCATGCCAACTACTAACAGAAAGTAAATGCAAAAAAGTAAATTAAAGCATGAAAATAAACTAAAGCATGTCTATATCAGTTTGTCAAGGCATGGCCTGTGTCAACATAGGGTTTCAAATTTTATGACCACCATTGTGTAGAAAATCAGAGATTAAACATCCGAGTTCCAACCCATAGTGAATAATTATGATTCTATAAGATAAATATATTCGAAAAGACTAAGACAAAAATAAATCCAAATATATAAACTTGTATCACGTATAAAAATGGTCTCTCATCTAACACAATCATCACAGTATAGTCACATTTTCCCCTCTCTATAATTGAATATAAAATTAGAACTAGATTACTTGGCTAGGGTTTTGCGTGAAAACCCTAGATACCGAGTTAGTTGATCAAGGCTGAGAAAATTTGCATTGTCGGTATAGAAACGCTCTCCATGGCCTTCTTCTCCGGATCTCTAGGTCTTCAATAGTGGTTCTCTTAAATGGAAGCAAGTCTGAATTTTGAACATGAGAATTCTATGAATGATCCTATGTGAAAATCAGAACTAGAACTCCAAAACAACATACCCCTCTAAACCTAACCCTCTCATATTTATAGATAAGTGAGGGAAACCCTAATGGTTTCCCTTTTCTATAATTTCATAATACATGAATAATGTCTCTAAAATTTGATGTAAATATGTGTATAAGCCTGTATGTAGAGGTCTGGAATCACCGATCACTCAAAATATCGAAGTAGGGTCAAAACTGGAAAATTCCGAAACAACTTCTACACGTAAAGGTGGGATCTACACTCCTAATCTATGCATGGGCGTAGAGTACAAATCAAAGCGTAGCTGAGGTCCAATCTGCCTCTTTTTCCTTCTGATGACGTAGGGTATTATGCATCTTTTGTTGTAAAAACTTGTTTTTTTATATTTGAGCTAGACTGGTCACCTTTGACTCCCAATGCTTTTAGGTGATGTAATAATGTCTGGAAATGACATTTTTTCCCTTTAGTTAAATAACGATATAGGTAAATGACAATTTTGCCCTCTGGTAGCTTTTCTTTGCTCTAGTACACCTCTTGATTCCTTTCTCGAGATAGAAACGAACACGAACTCAGTTAATTCATCGAGAGTAGCTCTGTTTCCTCATTAAGCTCTTAAAATATGCTTACACACATAAACGGGATAAAAATACCAAGTAACGGAATGTAAAGACATAACAACCGCAAGATAGGAGCAAAAAATGACCAATATTGAGCACCTATCAGCTAAGAATTTTTATTTTATAATTTTTATGTTTTTTTCCTAATGTATGTATGAACAATCCTAATAATATCAAACCATGATGCATTCATAATAATAAACAAAATAAAACTGCATAAATAAAAATGCATGATAATGTATCAATTCTAGGATAAAGAATAATGCAAGATATTCCTAGAATAATACATATGAAGACATCTATTCTAATGAGAACATACCACTAGATTTCATAAAATTTAATGGTCTTGTAGAGATGTTTGTCAACTAAGAATCTGTGGGTATAAATTCTATACCTTTTTCATAACAAAGTTTAGGAAAAATACAATAACGATTATCAGATGGACGCACACCTTGCATAACACAATTTCCAAAAGAATCAATAATAGAACATTTATCGGAAGTGAAATTGACATTATGGTTATTATCGCATATTTGGCTAATGCTAAGCAAATTAGCCTTTAGGCCCTGAACATAATAAACATCTTCTAATCTAGGTAGACCAGAAGCAACAATGGTGCCCTTTCCTAAAACTTTAGCTTTTTCCCAATACCAAAAGTAGTAGTTCCATTATTACTATTCCTGAAATAACCAAACAATGACCTATTTCCAGTCATATGCCGAGAGCATCCACTATCAAAACACCATGAACTAGAATCACATGCTCTAAGGGTAGTATTGGAAGCAAAATAATGTAACTCACCTTTCTTAATCCAAACTTGTCTAAGTTTTGATGTTCTACTTGCCAATTTAGACAAATGTTTTACCTCTGTACTCAAAACCCTAATTTAATCTTCAACATTGGGTCTTTTTTGAGTTCTTTGATTTGTTCTTGAATTCAAATTTCTTCCTCTTAATTTGAAGCACATGGGTTGAATATGACCTTTCACACCACAATGATGACATATAGGAACAAATCTTTGAAAAACATTATTATAACTCTTTTGATACTTAGAGGTAAAGGGAGGTTTACTCTCAGCAGGTTTTCTAACGTAAGATTGGACATTAGAATTCTTCTTAATAGGAGGAATGTTTCTTATATTAGAATTACATTGAGAGGAAATAAATGCTACTTGGGAAGCCTTAACAAAGGTAGTTTTGGGGGCAATATTAGAATTGCTCGTTAATCCTTTGAATCCTAATCCCTTTGTATTCCCTACAGATTTTCCTATACTCAACATACGATTAAGCTTAAAGGTTCCACTAGACCATTTATGGATAGTTGAGCTTACATCCTTCAATTCATTTTCGAAAACCTCAATTCTCGTAGATTTCTCATTTATATTAGATTTCTCGTAGATTTCAAGATTAATGAGTGCGATGAATAGGATTATATCATAGCAGATTTTGCGACTCAAATCCTGGAGAAAGATTAGTTAGAGTCATTTATGACTCGAGAATGGCCGGATGAGGAAGTGGCTGATTGGAAGTCACATTAGAAGCTGTAAAATGAAGTGCTAGATGAGATAGAGACTGCATTATACACTCAACCATGGAAGGAGCCGGTTGAACCACTTCTGATAGTTTCAAATACTACACCAATTCCATCCTTAACTACTCCTCCTACCTTGGAACTCAAGGAACTGCCTGAAAAACTGAAATATGTTTTCTTAGGACTCGATGAGACTCTTCCTGTGATTATCTCTTCAAAAATGTCAGAAGAATAGGAATCAAGTCTGGTCGAAGTCTTGAGTGAGAACAAAGAGGCAATAGGATGGAGTGTTGCTAACTTGAAAGGCATAGACCCCTAGATTTGCATGTATCGCATACATCTTGAGTAGGATGCAAAGCCATCGAGAGAAATGGAACGAAGGCTAAACCCAAATATGAAAGAAGTGGTGATGAAAGAAGTGGTGAAATTTCTAGATGTGAGTATCATCTACCCTATTTCTGATGGCACATGGGTAAGTGCAACTCAGGTGGTGCTAAAAAAGTGGGGCATCACAGTGGTGCCAAACTTAAAAGGTGATACTCACATCTATTATGGAGTGTGTGTATTAATTACAGGAAGCTCAACTTGAACACCAGGAAGGATAATTTCCCTTTGCCGTTCATCGATCAAATCCTGGAGAGGTATGCCGAGCAGAGTTATTATTGCTTTCTGGATGGATATTCTGGCTACAATCAAGTGGCAATTGATCTTGTTTATCAGGATAAAACCACTTTTACTTGTCCGTATGGCACTTTTGCTTATAGACGGATGTTTTTTGGTTTATGTAATACGCCAGCAACATTCCAAAGGTGTATGATGTCTATCTTATCTGACATGGTAGAAACATTTCTTGAAGTGTTCATGGATGACTGCTCAATTTTTGGGGAAACCTTTGAAGACTGTGTAAAACATTTAGAACTGGTGCTTAAGAGATGCAATGAGATGAATCTGATCCTAAGTAGGGAAAAGAGCCATTTTATAGTTCAAGAGGGGATAGTACTAGGCCATATTATATCAAAGCAAGGGATATAGGTAGATAAAGCAAAATTTGAATTAATTTCAAAATTGCCTCCTCCCACACCGGTTAAGCAGATACGCTCTTTTTTGGGCCATTCTGGGTTCTACCGAAGGTTTATTAAAGATTTTAGAAAAATCGCCCGCCCATTATGCAACTTATTGGCTAAGGATGCAACCTTCATCTTTGATGAAGAGTGTTTTCATGCCTTTGAGGAGCTACATACTCAACTCTCAACAACCCCAATTATTCGTCCGCCATATTGGTCTCTACCATTTGACCTCATGTGTGACGCTTCTAACTATGCCATAGGAGCTGTGTTTGGTCAGAGAAAGGATAAGCTACCGTCTGTGATTTACTATGCTAGTAGGACTCCAAATAAAGCTCAGATGAACTATACAACTACCGAGAAGGAGTTGCTGGCAGTTGTCTTTACCTTGGATAAGTTCTGATCATATCTATTGGGCACCAAGGTTTTTGTTTAGTTGGATCATTCCGCGTTGAGGCATTGGCTAACCAAGAAGAACTCTAAACCCAGACAGATCTGGTGGATTCTGCTGTTGCAAGAATTCAACCTGGAAATCAAAGACAAGAAGGGTACGAAGAATATTTTTATTGATCATTTACCGAGGATTATAGTTAAGTCCACAAAGGAAACTACTTCTCATAGGGATTCATTATAGGATGAACATCTATTGAATATGGCTATTGTGGAATAAACACCGTGGTATAATGACATTGTCAATTATAAAGCCATAGGTCGATTTCTAAAAGGATGGTCCAGAATGAGAGGGACCGATTCTTCAGCTAAGTCAAATTCTATATTTGGGATAATCCACGGCTATATAACTATTGCTCTTATCAGATTATTAGAAAATGTGTCCCAGAGAGTGAGGTGCAAAGCATATTGACATTTTGCCACACGTTGGAGTGTGGAGGGCATTTCGGAGCTCAGAAGACAGCTCACAATGTGATGCAAAGGGATTTTACTAGCCTTCCATATTCAAATATGCTTTCGAGTATTGCAAAGCATGCTTGCGATGTCAAAAGTTAAGATCCATATCTCGACGAGACATGATGCCTCTAACCCCAATTCTGATTATGGAATTATTTGATGTATGGGGTATTAATTTCATGGGACCATTTTCGAAAGCAGATAAGAAGGAGTACATACTTATGGGGGTCGATTATGTTTCGAAGTGGGTAGAAGCTATAGCCACCAAATGTGCTGACCATGATGTAGTGGAAGAGTTTGTGAAATCGAATATTTTTTCAAGATTTGGTATACCACGAGTGTTGATTAGTGATGGTGGAAGCCATTTTGACAATCAGTTTCTTCCGGCTTTATGTGAGAAGTACGGTGTCACTTATAGAATTGGTACGTCTTATCACCCCCAATCACAAGGGAAAGTGGAGGTTTCAAATAGGGAGATTAAAAATATCTTGGAAAAGACTGTACGTCCTAATTTAAAGGATTGGCCGAGAAGTCAAAATGATGCACTTTGGGCGTATATGACTGCTTTTAAGATGCCAATTGGTATGACACCGTATAGACTGGTATATGGTAAAGCGTGTCATCTCCCTTTAGAGCTAGAACACCTAGCATACTGGGCTGTTCTAAGATTGAAATTTGATATAAAGAAAGTTGATGCATAAAGGAAACTCCAACTCCAGGAGCTTGAGGAGTTGAGAAATGATGCATATGAAAACTCTCAAATTTATAAAGCTCGAACAAAAGTGTTTCATGATAAGCATATTAGAAATAAAGTTTTTGAGCCCGGCCAGAAGGTCTGGCTGTTTAAATCAAGACTCAAACTATTTCCTTGTAAACTCCAATCGAGATGGGATGGGCCATACAAGATTACAAAGGTTTTCTCCCATGGAGCTGTGGACGGTAATTTAGTCATTTATGTATTTAAGATTGAGTCTGTAAAATCGAGTCGCGAAACCATCGTCATCTAAGTAGGAAGGGAAAATTGAGCCAATAAGATAAATAAGGGTGTAGGAAGCCTTGAGAGTGGATGGGGTTGAAGACAACATTTGAAGACGAATAAAATATTTTTGGGCCATGTGGACCTACGCTTCAAGCATAGGCCAAGCTACGCTTCAAGTGTAGCGACGGGTTTGTCATAAAACAGACCCGTCAGGCCATTCCTCCCATTTTTATTTCAAACTCTTCTCTTTCCCTCGTTTCTCCACCAATCTTCATGAGGTTTGTTTCTACCATTTATTCATCAGATTCCTCATTGTTCATTGATAGCGGATCATCAGATTAGTTTGTGATTCATCCGGATTCGCATGAAGAACTCGAAAAGTCTCCGAATATCAATTTTTGGAAAATCATTATTTCTCTCGATTCGGTGAGTTTTGTTCCATTATTTTGATTTCATATGAATTATTTAACTATTCTAAACTAGTGTTGATGAACGTGTCAAATCGAAATCGTGTTTGATCCATTTTTCAACAAGTTGAGTTTTCGACTTCGAAAGCGGCTTGAATATTGAACTTTTGGTATGAAGTCTTGTTTAATCGTCATATTTGGTATATTTAGATATAGTTTGAGTTTGATTCGGTGTCTGGAATAATATCGCTTAATTTTTGAAAATTCCATATTGTAAGTAAGGCAAAGGTTAAGGGCAAGACGAGGTGAGTGGCCGAGGCAGCCAGACTAGTAGAGCAAGATGTTCGGCAGAGGTCAGGATCATCATCTCTCGACTGAGCACCTATTCGTCGCCGGAGTACACGTGCCTTGAGATCATAGTATGTCCACTCGGCACCATCATCTTCATCATCTTTTGAGGCTGAGGTGCCCGAGTCCACCACACGGGTCTGTGATCTTCACCTACCCTATGGGAGGCTTACAGTAGGTCCAGTTTTGCCATGTGCACCATCACCGCAACCTATGCCTGAGCCGCATGCTAAATAGATGGATGAGGATACCGAGAGTGATAGTGGTGCATAGGAGGATGATGCGGACCAGGGAGATGATGTCGGTCATCTGGATGAGAGGGTACCTGAGACACTAGTGGAGGGTGACTCGGGTGTTTTGACTAATTTTCTACCAGTCCTCCGAACAACTTCGGTTGAGGATTTGCTAGACCGGGCTATCCGGAAGAAGTATCAGTAGGAGGGTACCTATTTGGTGGCCATGTTTGAGAGGCTACAACCATTACCTGCCAGGATGATAGGCCAATTGAGGGCCCACCACTTACTACTTATTCTTGCCTTGGCCACCTCGCATATTTGTGAGGACATGATCCGGGATTTTTGGCTACACATACATCATTACAGCAGAGGGATGAGGCTACGGACAGTGGTCTGAGGTACTAAGTTTGAGATTAGTCCATAGACTATTGTTGATGCATGGGGTATTTCAGACGAGTGTCCGCCCGAGTTAGCTGCTAAGTTCCCACCTGTGCCCGAGATACTCCCATTTATTACCATTGTTGTTATACTTCAGATTGCGGAGGAGTGGGTTGATGGACGGAGGAACTGCACAAAGAAATTGAACTATCACCCGAGTCTCTGGTTTTGGGACGTGATAGTTTGTTCACAGATTATTCCGCATAGCCACGTGACTATGTGCTATGCACCATTTCCGGCCCTCTACTATGCTTTGGAGTTCGAGTGGTGGATTTCTATTCCACATATTTTATGGGGAGGCTTGTATGCGCATTACATCCACCTGTGCAAGGAGTCAAAAGTTCAGCAACGTTTATTCAAGGTCCGATTCCCGTGCTTAGTGATGAAGTTGATATTTGATGCCGAGATCGACATGGATGCGGGTGAGCCGAATCGATTCAGGAATACATCTTCGTATTCCAGAGGGATGTGGACATGTGTCTGAACTCGGTTACATGAGGATACTGTTATGGCACATAGACCATGGTTTGGTCTATTACCAGGCCAGGATGCACAGGCCCAGGCACAGGCTGATGATGCCAGTCAGGCTAATGCAGGTATAACACAGGATGCTCATGCCTCTGATGACAATATCGTTATGCCGACAGTTGAGGAGGAGGTTATTATGCCACAAGAACTTACGGGTGGTACCGTTACCTTATCTCAGGCTCAGTTTATTGCTCTTATGGCATGGATACAGGGATTAGAGCAGAGGCTGGAGCAGAGATTTGATCAGGAGAGACAAGTCTGTCAACGAGATCATAGGCAGTTATACCATAGGGTTGATGGCATGAGGCAACATTTGGGCGTACATCTTCCACTTACACCACCGCCCTGGATTATGAGGCTTAGTGTAGTCTTAGTTTAGATTTTTGTTTTATTTTATTTTATTTTGTTTTATTTTTGGTATCTTAGAGATAAATCGTGGAGTGGGTAGACTTTGTGATAGGGTACTTCATGTGACCGATTTAACGATAGTTCTTTACATGTTTTTAATATTTTCATATTTTATAAAATAAAAATTTTTGAAATCAATTTTATCAAGTTTGATGTGTCCCCTAATTTTTACGCTTATATTCAGTGTCCCGATGTTTTGAATTCTTTCAAGTTTTTAATCACACTATGCGGACATTTGAGTGTTTAAGTTTGGGGGTGCATGTGTTTTATAAATATATGAATTGATCAGAAGGAGGCCATTTAAAAATAAATAATTTTTTTTTCCAAGCCAAGCCTACGCTTGGAGCATAACTATGCTGGAAGTGTAGGGTACCACGAGGATGATTTTGCAAAAGTAAAACTTTGACCCATTTATGGGATGTTTTGGCCTGGTTTGTATATGTATATGTATTAGGATTTGTTTAAGGTATTTATAGGATTTTTTGTAGAATTTTTATAGAGGTTTTAGAATAATCCTAGTCCGACAAGGAAGTGGAATGGAAATACAAGTTGGACTTGGATCATGAGTTTTTTCCACTTTCGTATTCAACTAAGGGTTTCAAATCCTTTTCCTCTTTGAGTATTCTACATCCATCTATAAATACACCCATAGGGTAGACACAATTGAAAATTCACAATAGTTGGGCAATACAGTTAGATTTGATCATTCTATTGTTTTTTCTTCTTCTTTCTATCCTGGGAGTGTTAGGATGGATGGTGATAATGAGAATTATTCTGACCCAGAGGAGTTCATATAGGAGGATGAACCATATGTAGAGGCCGAAAGGTCAAGTAATGGAGCAACATGCCGGAAAGGAAGAAGAACCACACTAAAATCGCTTCTGAAGTGCACACTGTAATTTGAAGAAGTGTTTCATCCAAAAGAGGATGAACCGAGTATTAACTGCACCCGGAAGGAGAATCCTTAAGGAACGAGGATTGCGAAGTTTAGAGCAACTAGCGAGAGAAAAGGTGTATCCGAGCTTGGTTGGAAGATTCTATCAAAATATGACGATTATCGGACCGCCATGATTTGAGGTTATGTCGGCTAAAGTGAGTCGGTGGAGTGCTTCTATGGTGATAGGAAAGATAAGTATTACCGATGCGTGGAGTATACCGATTGGTAGTCCAAGACACTTGGAAGGCAAACTAAAGGAGTATCCTCCGGTATGGCCCTATATGGATGAGGAGATGGTGAGAGAATTGTGTGCTATGTCAGATCCAGGAGATGAGACATGTGAAAATTGGTTGTTGAATTCGGATCTGGTTTATTTGGATTGTGTCATTGCGGCTCAAATTCGACCGAATACTCAGACTAGTATGAGGGAACACACGATGCTTAGAACATTGTATGCCCCAACTCATGGGTATAGAGTATGTATTCCGACGGTGATAATGGTAGAGATGTCGATTGCTCGAGTAGTTGTGAGTAGAGAATGGGCGGGTGCTGATGAATTTGAACATTATCTTCCATACCCGTTTCTATTATCAAAGATCATTGCAGAGCTATTGGGTGATTGGATAGAAGAGTTGGATGAGAGACGATGGACAATTATGAAGATATATCTAGAGGATGACCTTACTAAATTGAAAGAGATAGCGGACGTCTGGATATGGTTAAAGAGTGTCATGGCTAGTGATGAAGAAAATGAAAAGGATGGATACTAAGTAGGGCTAGCTTTATAATTAGGTTTTGATTTGTTTTATCGTGTTTTGTTTTGTTTTGATTTTTTTTAGTGACGGTAGACATCCGGATATGGTTAAAGAGTGCCATGGCTAGAGAATTTTTTATTCCTTGAAAAATTTGTGTGAAATTCTGGATATTTTTTAAATTTATTTTTCCCTTACTATGATTGTGGGTATTTGTGCTTTGTTGTATATATTTACAAGTGATCCAAATCAATTTTGGGGGAGGAGATTCATGCTTTACTTTGGAATCCATAAGTGAATTTCAAGGGTAACTATATCTATTCCCATCTATTCTTTTTTACCATGAGGGTATAGGATTACAAGGAAGGAAATTTTCGAAAAAATTTGAAATTTTAAAAATCTTTTGGCACAATTATTTGTTTTCACGCATGATTGATTTGCATTACAATTTTATTAAGTTCATGTTTATGATGTATGATTAGTATGTTATGTAATATTCCCATTCATGATAGTAAAGATTAGATCGAGTTAGTGGAGTGATGTGGTTTTACATGGGTGAGTGAATTAGTGAAATTGAAATCAAGAAGGACCACTTTGATCTATAAGCATAAGCATACATTCACTTTGAGAAATAGGTTGATCTTTGACTATGTAGTTGAAAAAATAGGTTTGCCACAATAAAAGGGGAGAAGGGGAGATGTTATGGTTGAAATGGAGAAAATTGAAATTTTTTTGAGAAAATAAAATGCAAAAAGTAGTTCTTCAAGCTGAGTAACTGGGCCTTGGTATCACCGATATTATTGTTTGAGTTTAAAGGGAAGAAGACTGATGAACATAAATCCCATGGAAGAAGCTCGGGCCCAGTTGGTCGGGACTAAAAATTCCCGCTGGAAAGTTTGGAGATTTAGAAAGACAAAAAGGGATAAAAGTGGAAAGATAGAAAATTTTTTATTTTTTCGAAAATGGCAAAATTCTGATCAATGAAGTAGGAGAAGAGAAATTGAAATATCACAGTCTAGTGTTCACAAGATCACGGAAAGTTGTTTTGATTGAGAGTAGAAAGTAGCAAAATCATTCACTTTAGTTAGAACCATTCAAGATACGAAGCTCGATATAACTATTGTTCGGTAGTGAGTGAGAGTATTTGCATCCATGTTTGTAGGTACCATCACTAGAAACTTTCACAAGACTTCACTTATCCACTAAGGGTAACCTAAGGGTTTAAAATGCTTGTTAGTTAGAGTAGATAGATTAGAAATCATCACAAGATAGATTAGAAATTGTGGACCCTCACGAAAGCAAGGGAGTAGATTAGATTAGTTAGAGTAGATAGATTAGAAATCATCACAAGATAGTTCCCTGAGTTATTATTAAGGGACTAGCAATATGTAAGTTTGGGGGTGTCATATGTGTCAAATATTAGATATTTTGACCCCTTAACTCATTATTGTTACATCCTTTCATTTCATTATTTGGTATTTTTATGGCATTTGTGTGTTAAAGCATGTTTCAGGACCTTAACGAAGAAATGGAGCTAACTTTGGTGAATTAACTGAAGTACATGTTCTTTTTATTCAAAGAGGAGAGTCAAAGAGGCAGTCCGAGACAAAAATGGCTCCCGGAGGGCAAAAATAGCATTTCCAGAAGCCGTCACCTGCAGCAAAAAGTATCGTGGGTTTAAGGCGTTCGTTTCGGTTCATTCACGAAGAAAAGTGGTTTTGAAGAAAACACCTACACTTGTGCTTACGCTTCAGTTTCAAAAAGTGGTCGGAAATCATATTTTTACACCTGGACCTACACTTGAAGTGTAGGCCAACTACGCTTGAAGTATAGGACAGGTACACTCGAAGCGTATATGCGGCAAGTTTTTGTTAAGTTTTGATGGTTTTTGTCTGTTCTACCCCCGTTCGATTCGAGGACGTGCCTGTGACTCTAGATTTCTGTATACCTGTATATAAACTAATATATATCAAATTTTAGGGTTTGGATGAGGATGAGAATGAAAAGAATGTAAATGACCTCTCTATACCATTGCCTATATATACATGATCATATATCAGTGTAAAAGGGAGTTCGTTCGTTCATTGAGAGGATGGTTGGTTCATGCATTGAGTTTTCTAACATTTAGACTTGTTGTTGTTGAAAGCCATATTTATACCTAGAGATCCGGAGAAGAATACCATGGAGATCGTTTCTACATCACCGATGCAGTCACCTTCCACTATGGACAACTAACTCGGTATCTAGGGTTTTCTAGCAAAACCCTAGCCAAGTAATGTAGTTCTTTTAATGTTTTCAATTGTAACGAGGGGAAACTATTGACCATAATGTCATGATTGTAGTTGTTAAGAGACCGTACTAATTTACAATAGAAAATTATATGTTTGTCCTAAATTCTTGTCTTAGATGGAATGAATGTATTATTTTGCACAACTATGATTATTAACTATGGGCTGGAACTCGGATGCTTAATTATGGTTTTCTACACAATGGTGATAATGAAACTTGAAACCCTGGGTTGACACAGGCCATGCCTTGGCAATTTGATATAGACATGCTTTAGTTTATTTTCATGCATTAGGAGTAGATTAGAGTAATATAATTAGCATGCACTAGTTAGGTCAGTCATGAGATGGGTTGTCGCAATCCGGTTGATGACACTCCTTTTTGGGGTCATATTTAGTTATATGCGGTATGACCTGATTCACAGTTATGGATTGCCCTCTTACAGTTGATACAGTGAGGAACCATATTATGCGGTTAGTGGTGGAGCAATAAAAATCCTAGCTTTCTCTCTCATCTGAATCATAACCAATTTACTTTGCTTTCTAGACAATTTTAGTTAAAATAGATGATTTGGTCCTTGACTACCCAAACAAACCATTTTCAGAAGATATAATTCACTGTTTTTGAACTGCTAAAGTGAACAATCTTAGTCTCTGTAGGATCAATATCTCTTACTCAAGCCATTACTATTTTACAATCGATACATGCACTTGCGTAGGGTAAAACCTAGCGTTATCATAAGAGGCTGTTTTTAACAACTATTTTTTACCCCCTCTCGACAGATATCATAGGTGCGGAATGAATTTTCTAATTTCTGCTGTCATAGGTGCTCAATATTATCCATTTTAAGCCCCTATCTTGTTATAGTTACGTCCTTTCATTCCATTATTTGGTAATTTTTATGCCGTTTGCGTGTTTAAACATGTTTCAGGAGCTTAATGAATAAAAAGAGCTAACTTTGGTGAATTAACCAAGTACACGTTCATTTCTATCCAAGAGGAGATTCAAAGAGGTGTTTTTGAGACAAAAATTCTCATGGAATTAAGACGGTCATTTTGGAACAGTTGCAGAGAAAAATAGTTTTCATGAAGAAGCCTACGCACAAGCCTACACCTATAGAAGCAAAAAGTGGCCAGAAAGTGCAGTTTTACGCTCAGGCTACGCCTAATCCTACGCTCAAGGTACTCCTAACCTACGCCTATGGTGTAGGTATGCCTAAGGTGTAGCTCCCCTACGCCTAAGGCTTAGGTGCGGCATTTGCTACAGCGATTTCACCAAGATTTTCAGTCAACTTCGGGAGCCTATATCTCAGTCAAAACATATCCAAATTGGGTGATTCTTTAGCCTAACATCAAGATTTTGAAGTCATATTTCCAAAACGCTATTACAAACCTCTATCCAATGTGTGTAGCTCCAGATATGATCAAAAGAATGAGAGGTATCCTGCAGAAAAAGCTGAAAAATACAGATTCAGGCCAAAATCTTATTTTGACCAGGATTGATCTGAATTGACCCGGATGACATTATATTCAACTCCAACACTTATATGCACATTTTTTATACATACTATACATTATCTTGAAGGGTTTGCCTCAGTTTGAAAGGAAATCATTCCAAAGGGGAATCCTATTCTCATTAGGAGTCGAACACAAGTTAGGGTTTTCCTCACCTTTGCCTATATATACCAAGGTCTTCTACAGATATAAGGGACTTATCTCCACATAATTTTGGGACTTATTTCTACCCAATTTTCAGATTCATATAATCAAAAGCGATGAGTCATTTAAGACCTAGAGATCCAGAGAAAAAGATCATGGAGGCCGTTTCTACATCAATAATCCAATCACCTTATACGATGATCAACTAAATCGGTATCTAGGGTTTTCTAGCAAAACCCTAGCCAAGTAATGTAGTTCTTATTTGTTTTCAATTGTAACGAGGGGAAGCTGTGATCATACTGTGATGATTGTAGTAGATAAGAGACCGTTTTTATTCTTGACATAAATTTATATATTTATTCTGATTCTTGTTATAGATTGAATCAATATATTTATCTTACACAATCATGATTGTTCACTATGGGCTTGAACTTGGATGCTTAATTCATGATTTTCTACACAATGGTGGTAATAAAACTTGAAAACCTAGGTTGACACAGGCCATGCCTTGGCGAGTTGATATAGACATGCTTTAGTTTTTTTTCATGCATTAGGAGTAGATTAAAGTAATTTAATTGGCATGTACTAGTCAGTTCAGTCATGAGATGGGTTGTCACAATTCAGTTGACGGTATTACTTCTTGGGGTCATATTTAGATATTTGCGACATGACCTGATTCATAGTTTATGGATTGCCCTCTTGCAATTGTTACAATGATAGAACTATGTTATACGGTTAGTGGTCGAGCGATGAAAACCCTAGTTTTCTATCTCTCTTGAATCACTAACAAATTTACTTTGTTTTTTAAGAATAATTTAGTTAATTTAAGTAATCTGGTCTTTGACCACCAAAACAAACAAATTTTCAGAAATATAACTCATTGTTTTTGAACTGTTAAAGTGAACAATCTTAGTTTATGTGGTATTTCTATCCCTTACTCAAGCATTGCTATTCTACAATTGATACGTGCTCTTACGGAGGGTAAAACCTAGCATTCTTAAGGTGTCGCTTTTAACCACATTTTGTACACACCTTGACCACATCAAGTTTTTGGCGCCTTTGCTGGGGACTAAGCATTATTCAATAGATTTAGTAGTTTATTTACATTGCGTTATTGTAGTTGTAGCAAAATTTGGGTTTTATGTGATTGACAAGTGTTCTGAAAAGCATAAAGGGAGAAAGTGGAGCTTCTGAAGTTGCGGCTGGAACCGTTTGTGAGTTTTAGTTTTGCCTTGATTTTTGGATTTAATTCTAGCTTTGTTTTCTGTTCATAGTTAAAGAAATTTAGAAGTAGTTAATTTAGTTAGTTTTTGTTTTATAAAATTTCAAAAAGAAAAAAAAATAGTCGTTAGTGTAGCGTATGACCGATAGATCTACCCGTTCTAACTCTAGCACTGCGTTAGTCAATTATGATCCTGAGATCAAAAAGACTCCCCATCGTTTATGTCGAGCTATTGAAGAGTGTCATCGTCAGTTAGAGGAAGGCACTAGCCAAATCATTAAAGAAGAAGCGATGGGTGACCAAAGGGCCAACCTATCGAGGGTACCGACGACATCACTAAAAGAATACTACGCATTGGATGCATATAACTCATATGCTGATTTTCCAGAAGAAAAAGGTGCGAAACACTTTGAAATCAAGACAATCGTCATTAATATGCTTCCAAAAATTTTTGGACTTAGAATTGAGGACCCATACCAACACATAAATGATTTATTAGAGGTAGCCTTTACTGTTAGGTATGATCATTTATCTAGAATGACTTGTGAGTGCGATTATTTTCTTATTTGTTGAGGGAAAGAGTCAAACGATGGTATATCAAATTGGCTAAAACAACAAAAATTGATTGGGAAGCCCTTAAAAAAGAATTCATAGAAAAACATTATCCCATAGGAAAGATTTCAGAAGCACAAGATGAGATCAAAAGATTTAGAGAATTGCCTGGTGAGCAGTTTCATGATGCTTGGGAGAGATATAGTGAAATCTTGTATAAGTGTCCCCACCATAGGTTCTTTGAACAGGATATAGCTAAGAATTTTTACACGGACTTGGAAATGCACATAAGACTTCGATAGATGCGGAAACAATAGGTCAGTTTACCTTGAAGCCGACAAAAGAACTCTTAGAGTTTTTTGACAACATAAGTGACAATACGATTCAATATGAATCTGAGTTGCGGGCTAGAGGTAGACAAGATAGAAGATCTGAGAAAGCTTATGTCATGAATCATGATGATGTGAAAGATTCAATGGCATTGATAGGAGAGAAACTAGAAAGGATTGACAAGTTTCTTTAGCGAAGTCATTCCTCTCCTCAGGAAATGTTAGAAGTAGAAGCTGAGTATTTTCAAAATAAGTGTCAAAACATAATGGTTGTCGATGCCAATGCATCGTAGAACTATTCAAATAATGTGTCTTTCACTAATTCGTACACCTCAAATGCCAGAAATCACCCACTTCTGTCCTAAATCTTCAAATATGGAGAACCCACCATGAAGGTTCCAACAAGGACAATCGCCCAATCCACAACCAAGGTTCACTCGGGAACAACAATCATATCCACAACACACAATCATGGCTCAAAATTCTCAATGAAATTCACAAGCCATTCAACCATTTAATTATCAAACTCAACCTCAACGAAACCAAACCCAAGGATTCAATCCAAATATCATTTAATTATCAAAATCAGCCTCATGGAAATCAAACCCAAGGTTTCAATCCAAATCAAGCTTACTCTTCATATCCTCAAAACCATCTCCAACATCAAAATCAAACTTAAAATCCACCACCAAGACCACCTAGCTTTGAATATGAGGTGATGAGTGTCTTGAGGGAGTTTAAAATCAATCTAATAATTCTCAGGTAACCATCTAAACACTGAACTCTCATTCCCAATTCATTGCTCAAATGGGAGCCCAAATAGTACAACTAGTGAATGTTATAGATAGGATAGAGTTTTCCTAGTCATCCGGTGGCTATCCCAAAGCCGCAACAAGCACTAGAATTTGGATCTTTTATTGAGCATGTCATAAGACAGTCCAAGCAGTCACAATTTTTAGAAGTGGAAGAAAAATGGATAGTTAGGCTGAGGAGCAGCATGAGGAGAGGTTGAAGAAGCAAAAGGCCAAAGAAGTTTAAAGAAAGACAGAAGAAGAAGCTCAAAAGAAAAAGACTGAGAAAGTTCAGAAAGATCAACCTCAAGTGGAGGAAGATGAAGAGCCAGAAAGGGCACCATATGAGGAGGAAGCTTCATTCCTTCAACATCTTAGAGAGCCGACCAAAAATGGTAAGAATAAAGAGTCAGACATGTTGGAGACATTCTGACAAGTAAAGATTAATATACCTCTCTTAGACATTATCGACCAAATTTCACCCTATGCTAAATTTTTTAAGGACATCTGTACGCTTTTGTTGACTGAACAAATGAGTTTGATCTTACTAAGTGATAATCCACCTAAGAGGAAAGATCTCGGTGCTCCCATTATCTCTTGTGTCATTGGTGACCAAAAGATTAGTAGAGCTCTTCTTGACCTCGATGCGAGTATTAATTTATTACCTTACTCAGTCTATCAACAACAAGGGTTGAGAGAGCTCAATCCTACTTCGGTGGTACTTCAATTGGCAAACAGATCACCTAAATAACCAAGAGGAATTCTGGAGAATGTAATTGTTTAAGTGGGTAATTTCTACTATCTTATAGACTTTGTGGTGTTAGATATGGAACCTGACCACAAATCAAGGAGACATATCCCTGTTATCTTAGAAAGACTGTTTTTGGCTACAACGAATGCGTGTGTTAATTGCAGAACAGGGGCGATGGATTTATCTTTTGGAAACCTCAAGATGAGGATGAATCTATTTGATATCAACCACCAACTACCTGAACCAGCCAAGTGTTTTAACATAGATGAGATGGTTGAAGAAGTTGTACCTTAGAGTAGGGTAAGAGATGATTTGGAAGCTATGATGAAAAGGTCAGAGGCGAATTTTGAAAATTAGGAGGACCAACAGCGATCCAATTTGGAAGTAGCTTTGTACTCGTAGCCAAAGAGAGCATCAAGAGAGTTGCCTGGATGTTCACTTATTCTTCCCCAAAATTTGGTACTTGAAGATACGTTTTTTGAGATGATGTTGTATGGTTTAATGGAGGATCAAGGGGATAGTGTGCTGAAAGAGAAAACGAGTGTGAAGACTACTAGAGCTAATCATTTACCACGAACTATCATAGAGCCTACCAAGGATGTCATCCCTCTTAAGGATCCCTTTCCAGATGAGCAACTGTTGAGCATAAACATGGTAGATAAGTTCTATGCCTGGGAAGATCCGCAATTAAGAATTGAGTATGAGGGGATACAGAAGTGTGCGTATAAGGATGTTTGAATTTACACGGCTCGGACAAGGGTGCATCATGCTAAGTATGTTCGACTTAAGTTCTTGGAGCTCGGCCGGAAGGGACGGCGGTGTAATTCGAAACTGAAATTGTTTCTAGGTATGATCTGGTTAAGATGGGACGTACCATTTAGAGTTAAATCGGTTTACCCCCAAGAAGAGGTAGGCTTTAGTAATGAGAGGTTAAAAAGGCGTGGTCGGCGATTGAAGATTTATGAAGAGATTGATCCGAGACAGAAATTTATGGTATCTATCAGTTTAATAGAGAGTGATGAATTTGTGGAGGGAACATTACATAAGGTGTTGAAGGAGGATTTATTGGACACATTGACCGTATATGGGGTGAAGTTAGAATATGACAAATGAGGTACTTTATATGGTCATTATTGTTCTATATTTGATGTGATGGATAGTACTAATTGTCCACAGATGAGAACGCTAAGAGAGTTACCTCCTATATGTTGTCCTATGATTTGGGGAAGTATTGCTAAGAAGAAAGGTGTTGGATAGACCTTTGAGTGGCCCTATCGTGCCGACGACGTTAAACATTGGTCCTAGACTGTGAAAGTTAGTTTCTAGCCTCGGTTTGAAGAATAGTAGGTAATTTAATTTTTCCAAATTTCAATTCTTAGAGATTGTAGGTCCTTAAGGCCAAATCTTTGTTATTTTATTTTTTTAAAAAAACTCATTCCTTGTGTTATATTGAGTAATGATTTCCGGAAAGCAATGATGAATTTATTTTTCCCTTGCTATGATATTGGGTATTTGTGCTTTGTTAAATATTTCTACAGGTAGTTCAATTCAAGTTTGGGGGGAGAACGAACATGAAGAGAAGAAATTTTGGAACTGCGCTCCAAGGGTAACTATATTATTTCTCATGTGTATGATGATGAACCATGAGGATATGGTTTAATTTAAGTTTGGGGGGAAGGAATAGTTGGTTGTATAATGGTTATAAGGAATGATTGGAAAAAAAAAATTTGAAAATTTGATTTTTTTTGGAGAAATTCTTTGTTTTTATACATGAGTGTTTTGCATTACAAGTTGATTGAGTTTATGTTTATGATGCATAAGTAGTATGTGATGTAATATTCCCGTTCATGAAAGCAATGATTAAATCGAGCTAAGTGAAAGTGATGTGGTTTTACATGGGTGAGTGAATTAGTGAAATTGAAACTGTGAAGGACGACCTTGACCTATAAGTACAAGCACGCATTCACCATGGGAAAAATAGTTAATCTTTGACTATGTAGTTGAAAAAATAATTTTGCCATAATAAAAGGGGAGAATGGGAGATGTTATGGTTGAAATGGAGAAAGTTCAAAATTTATTTTGAGAAATTAAAATGCAAAAAGTAGTTATTCTATCTAAGTAACCGGGCCATGGTATCACCAATATCATTGTTCACATAAAAAGTGGAGAAAACTAAGGAGGATAAATCCCACTAAACAAGCTCGGTCCCTAGTTGGTTAGCACAAAAAATTCTCGTTGGAAAGAGTTGAAAGATGGTTTTTAAAGAAAAATGACATGGTTTAATCAATAAAATAGGAGAAGAGTAATTGAAATACCATGGTAGAATGTTCATAAAAACACGGAGGGTTGTCTGGATTGGAAGTAGAGAGTAACGAAGTCATTCACTTTAGTGGAAACCATTCAAGACACAAAGCTCGAGATAGTTATTATTCGGTAGTGAGTGGGATTATTTATATCCATATTATCTTATGCATTATACCATGGCTTGATTGATGAGTGTGTGAATGGATGAATGTGTGAGAAGAAAGAATGGAGAAGTTGTGGGTAGTATAACTAACCCTCACGAGACTTCACTCGTCCACTAGGGATAACCTAGGGGTTTAAAATGCTTGTTACACGTGCTAAGTATAATCGTCGACCCTCACGAAAGCAAGGGATTAGGTTAGAATAGTTGATAAGTTAGATTAAAAATTGTTACATGAAAGTTTCTCTGAGTTCATTGTTAAGGAACTAGCAATATGTAAGTTTGGGAGTGTGATAGGTGCTCAATATTATCCATTTTAAGCACAAATTTTGCTATAGTTACGTCATTTCATTCCATTATTTGGTATTTTTATGTCGTTTGCATGTTTAAGCATGTTTCAGGAGCTTAATGAAAAATATAGCTAACTTTGGTGAATTAACCAAGTACACGTTCGTTTCTATCCAAGAGGAGAGTCAAAGAGGTGTTTGAGACAAAAATGACTCCCGAAGGGAAAAAACGTTATTTTCCAAAGCCGTCAATACAAGCAAAATGTCTCGTTGAATCAAGACGGTTATTTTGACACAGTTGCGAAGAAAAGTGATTTTCATGAAGAATCCTACACTCAAGCCTACGCATACAGAAGCAAAAAGTGGCCAGAAAATGAAGTTTTACGCTCAGGCAATGCCTGAGCCTATGCTAAAGGTACGCCTAAGGCGTAGCTCCCCTATGCCTATGGCGTAGGTACGCCCAAGGCTTAGGCATCTACTACAGTGATTTCAGTAAAATTTTCAATCAACTTACGGAGCCTATATCTCGGTCAAAACAGATTCAAATTGTGTGATTCTTGTGCCTAACATCAAGATCTTGAAGTCAGATTTCCAAAAACCTATTACACACTTCAATCCAATGTCTGTAGCTCCTTAGATGATCAAAACAGTGAGAGGTATCCTGCAGAAAAAGCTGGAAATTTCATATTCGGGCCAAAATCCTATTTTGACCCGGATTGATCCGAATTGACCCGAATGACTTTATATTCAACTCCAACACTTATATGTACGTTGTTTTATACATATTATACATTATATTGAAGGGTTTGACTGAGTTTGGAAGGAAATCATATCAAAGGGGAATCCTATTCTCAATAGGAGTCTAACATAAGTTAGGGTTTCCCTCACCTTTGCTTATATATATGCCAAGGTCTGCTACAGATCTATGAGACTTCTCTCCATGTAATTTTGGGACTTCTTTCTACCCAATTTTCAGAGCTTTATTTTCAGATTCATATAATCAAAAGGGAGGAGCCATTCATGACCTAAACATCCGGAGAAAACGATCATGGAGGTCGTTTCTACATCAACGATGCAGTCACCTTCTACCTTGATCAACTAACTTAGTATCTAGGGTTTTCTAGCAAAAACCTAGCCAAGTAATGTAGTTTTTATTTGTTTGCAATTGTAATGAGGGAAGCTTTGACCATACTGTGATGATTGTAGTAGATAAAATATCGTTTCTATTCTTGACACAAGTTTATATATTTATTATGATTCTTATCTTAGACTAAATGAATATATTTATCTTATACAATCATGATTATTCACTATGGGTTTGAACTCGGATGCTTAATTCATGATTTTCTACACAATGGTTGTAATAAAACTTGAAACCCTAGGTTGACACAAGTCATGCATTGGCGAGTTGATATAGACATGTTTAAGTTTATTTTCATGCATTAGGAGTAGATTAAAGTAATTTAATTGGCATTTACTAATCTGTTCAGTCATGGGATGGGTTGTCGCAATCCGGTTGATGGTATTCCTTTTTCGGGTCGTATTTAGTTATTTGCGGTATGACCTAATTCATAGTTTATGGATGGCCCTCTTGCAATTGTTACATTGATAGAACTATGTTACGCGGTTAGTGGTGGAGCGATAAAACCTTAGTTTTCTCTCCCTCTTGAATCACAAACCAATTTAATTTTGTTTTTAGAATAATTTTAGTTAATTTAGATAATTTGGTCTTCGACTACTAAAACAAACAACTTTCCAGAAATATAACTCATTGTTTTTGAACTATTAAAGTGAACAATCTTAGTGTATGTGGGATCGATATCCTTTACTCAACCTGTTGCTATTCTACAATTGATTCGTGCGTTTATGTAAGGTAAAACCTAGCGTCCTTAAGGTGTTGTTTTTAACCATATATTTTGTACACACCCGACGCACATCAAGTTTTTTTAGCATCGCTGCCGGGGACTAAACATTGTTCAATAACTTTAGTAGTTTATTTACATTGCGTTATTGTAGTTACAACTAAAGTTAGGTTTTTGTGTGATTGGCAGGTACTCTGAAAAGCATAAAGGGAGAAAGCGGAGCTTCTGAAGTTACGTCTAGAACCGTTTGTGAGTTTTAGTTTTGCCTTGATTTTTGCATTTAATTCTCACTTTATTTTCCGTTCATAGTTAAAGTAATTTAGAAATAGTTAATTTAGTTAGTTTTTATTTGATAAAATTTCAAAAAGAAAAAAAAAACAGTCGTTAGTGTAGCGTATGACCGATAGATCGACTCGTTCTAATTCTAGCACTGCGTTAGTCAAGTACGATCCGGAGATCGAAAAGACTCTCCATCATTTATGTCGAGCTATTGAAGAGCGTCATCGTCAGTCAGAGGAAGGCACCGGCCAAATCATTGAAGAAGAATCGACGGGTGACCAAAGGGCTAACCTACCGAGGGCACCGGAGATGTCCCTGAAAAGATACTACCTGCCGGATGCATATGAGTCATATGCTGATTTTATAGAAAAGGAAGGTGTGAAGCACTTTGAAATCAAGACAAACGTTATTAATATGCTTCCTAAATTTTCTAGACTTAGAATTGAGGACCCATACCAACACATAAATGACTTCTTAGAGGTAGTCTCTACTGTTAGGTATGATAATTTATCCAAGAATGACTTGTGAGTGAGATTATTTGCTTGGTCATTGAGGGAAAGGGTTAAAAGATGGTATATCAAATTGGCTAAATCAATTAAAAATGATTGGGAAACCCTTAAAAAAGAATTAAAAAAATAGCATTATCCAATAGGAAAGACCTTAGAAGCACAAGATGCGATAAATTTTTTTAAAGAATTGTCTGGTGAGCAGTTTCATGATGCTTGGGAGAGATATAGTGAAATCTTGTATAAGTATCCCCACCATAGGTTCGCTAAACGTAATATAGTTGAGAATTTTTACATGAGACTAGGAGATGCATATAAGACTTTGATAGATGCGTCAACACAAGGTCAATTTTCCCTGAAGCCGACAAAAGAACTTTTAGAGTTGTTTGACAATATTAGTGAGAATTCAATTCAACATGCATCTGATTTGAGATCTAGAGGTGGACAAGATAGAAGATCTCAGAAAGCTTATGTTGTGAATCATGATGATGTGAGAGATTCAGTGGTATTGATAGGAGAGAAATTAAAAAGAATTGACAAGTTTCTTCAGCAAAATCATTCCCCTCCGAGAGAAGTGTTAGATGTAGAAGCTGAGTATTCTCAAAATGAGTGTCAGGACTTCACCGATGCCAATGCATCGTGGAACTATTCAAATAATACTCCTTTCACTAATTCATACACCTCAAATGCCATAAATCACCCACTCTTGTCCTATAGATCTACAAATGTGGAGAATCCACCACCAAGGGTTCAACAAGGATAATCATCCAATCCATAACCAAGGTTCACTGAGAGACAATAGTCATATAATCCACAACCAAGGTTCGAACAAAGTCAACAATCATTCGACTCCCAACCAACAATCATGGCTCGAAATGCTCAGTCAAATTATCAGCCAAGACAGCCATCCAATAATTCTCTCACTCTCCAGCCATTCAATAATAATCAGGCCCTCCAACCATTCAATAATAATCAGGTTGTGCAACCATATAACTACCAGACCCAGTCTTAAAGAAGCTAAACTCTTCCACTCGGTTTCCATAATAATAGGCTAGGCCAGACCTTCATAGGCATTTACAACATGCTAGGTGTTCACACTCAAGCGTTGGCACAACTACATATCTAGATGGGCCAAATAGCTAATCAGATGAATATAAGAGAACCAAGAAAATTGTTTAATTAGCCAATAGCCAACCCAAAGCCTCAACAAGCACTTGAGCTTGGATCCTTCACTAATGATCGTCATGAGTCAGTTCAAGGAATCATGACTCTAAGAAGTGGAAGGGAAGTGGAGAGTAGAGTTGAGTAGGAATATGAAGAGAGGCTGCATAAAAGAAAGGAGGCCGAACAAGCACAGAGAAAGGAAGCTAAAAAAGCGCACAGAAATGAAGCTAGAAGAACGGAGGCTGAAAGAGTTCAGAAGAAGCTATCACCGGTGGGTGACAATGTTGATAAGATATTACTCAAAGAGCCAGAAAGAGCAAGTTACGAGGAGGCATCACCATTCCCTCAGCGTCTTAGAGAGCCGTCCAAGTACGGGAAGCTTAAAGAATCTGATATGTTGGAAATATTCTGGCAAATTAAGATCAATTTGCCTCTCTTAGATGTTATTGCCCAGATACCACCTTATGCTAGGGTTTTCAAGGATCTCTACACACAAAAGTGAAAGAGCGGAGTAAAGGGTCCAAAGAAAATACTATTAACTGAGCATGTAAGTTCATTATTTTTTAGCGATACACTACCTAAGAGGAAATATCCCGATGCTCCCACTATTCCATGTCATCGGTGACCAGGAAATTGGTAGAGCTCTTCTTGTTTTAGGTGTGACTATTAACTTGCTTCCTTATTCTATCTACCAACAGCTAGTGTTGGGTGAGCTTAGTCCCACTTTGATCGTACTTCAATTTGTTGATCGATCAATCAAGCAGGCAAGAGGAATTTTAGAAGATGTCATTATTCAGGTAGGCAAGTTCTACTTTCCAGTAGATTTTGTAGTTCTAGATATAGAACCTATCCCTGACTCAAAGAAACACATCCCAGAGATATTAGGAAGACCATTCTTGGCCACGACAAATGCATCTATCAACTGCAGAACCGGAGACATGGATCTAACCTTTGGAAATATGAAAGTATGGATGAATGTCTTCGAAGGGAGTCTTCAATTTCCTGAATCAGCGGATTACTTCCAGATTAATGAATGTGATGAACTTGATGATATCATATAAGATTTTTCAACTTAAATTCTGGAGAAAGATGAGCTAGAGTAATTTATGACTAGAGAGTGGTCGGGTGAAGAAATTGATGATTGAGATGCGCAATTGAAGCTACACAATAAAGAAATTGCTGAAATAGAAACTGTTTTATACACTCAACCATGGCAAGAGCCGGTTGAGCTACTTCTTATAATCTCGAGTACTCTACCGATTCCATCTCTAAGAACTCCGCCTACCTTGGAACTCAAAGAATTGCTTGAAAAGTTGAAGTATGTCATATTAGGACGAGACGAGACTCTTCCTGTGTTTATATCGTCAAAACTGACAATAGAACAGGGATTGAGTCTGATTGAGGTCTTGAGTGAGAACAAAGAGGCAATAGGGTGGAGCATTGCGGATCTGAAAGGCATAGATCCTTCGATTTGTATACAACGCATACATGTTGAGGAGGATGCAAAACCATCAAGGGAAATGCAACGAAGACTGAATCCGCATATGAATGAGGTGGTAATGAAAAAGGTGGTGAATTTGTTAGATGCGGATATCATCTACCCCATCTCTTATAGCACATGGGTGAGACCAACACAAGTGGTGCCAAAGAAATCAGGCATCATAGTTGTACCAAACTCAAAGGGTGAGCTAATTCCACAGTGCACGACCACAGGGTGGCATGTGTTCATTGACTACAGGAAGCTCAACTCAAACACCGGGAATGATCATTTCCCTTTTCCATTTATTTATGAGATGCTGGAAAGGTTATTCGGGCAGAGCTACTACCGTTTTCTATGTGGATATTGCGGCTACAACCAAGTGGCGATTGATCTTGTTGATCAGGAGAAAACTACTTTCACTTGCCCGTATGACATGTTTGATTATAGACGGATGTCTTTTGGTTTATGTAATGCGTCAGCTACATTCTAGAGGTGTATGATGTCTATTTTCTCTGACATGGTGGAAAATTTTCTAGAAGTATTCATGGATGATTTCTCAGTTATTGGGGCAACCTTTGAAGACTGTTTGAAACATCTAACACTGGTGCTCAAAAGATGCAAGGAGACAAATTTAATTCTGAGTTGGGAAAAGAGTCATTTCATGGTTCAAGAGGGTATAGTACTAGGCTATATTATATTGATGCGAGGGATAGAGGTTGACAAAACAAAAATAGAATTAATTTTGAAATGGCCTCTTCCCACATCTGTTAAGTAGATATGATTTTTTCTGGATTCTCAATCAAAAAAAAATTCCCGATAATTATTCTTAATTGTTTATAGGAAGAGAGATGAGATACATTTACCGAAAAAAGAGAGAGAGAGGAGATACAAAAAAAAAAGATTAAACATTATCATTACAAGGCTACTACAACCCAGGGTTTATGGTTACACATCTAGGGTTTCTGGTTTCGTTTCTTCACCATCGTGGTCCTCTAGAAGTTCATTAAGGGACGGTGATCGCTCTTGAACATTTGTAAGTGGCTTGAATAAATAAAGCAAGTTTCTTGAATGTAATTGATTTCGATTTTGTTTTTTTTCCTTCTTTTACTTATATGAAAAAGTCCTATAAATTGAATATTCCATATATGAGGTTTTGGAATTCTTTCTTTTGGTATTGTATACATGCAATAAGTTATGATATTTGATATTGTTGTTGCAATTTTTAAATCCACTTTATGAATTTTAAAAGAGATTGACCCTACAACTGTTGGACTTTTATGGTTTTGTCATTGTCTTCGTGGAATAATTTAATTATATTCCTAGGAGAAGGTGTTAGCTCTCTTTTTTGGGTAAATAAAGAAGGTGTTAGCTTTCTGAAACCCTAAGCACTTAAACCCTAACAGTTCCCAAACGCTATTATTCGGATCATTATAGGTACTTGATTTCATTATAAAAACTGTAACCTTACCTTGTGTGGACTTTAGTAGTCACCCAAGCTTTGATAGATCCATACTCTGTATGAAATGGATTAATTGATAATCTAATCCTAATTCTTTTTCTCATTTTATTCAGGTGAAAAAGTCTAGTAAAATATAGTACTTTTTTTAAAAAAGAAAAAGAAAAAAGATCAACTGAAATATATTAATAATAATCAGCCCAAGGCCTTACAAACTACTCTGGGGCATACCCCAGGATACAAACCTCATTGATACGAAAACAAAAGAACGACCATAAAAAAACAAAGAGCAAACCCAAAAGGCCACACAAGCAAAGATGAACACTACGAAACACATCTTGGAACAAATAGTTATAGCCATCTTCATTGCTATAGACCACTATACACCAGACCATGAACCACATACCAACCCTAAGAGCACAAGGCTTAGCAAATACACAACTACAACCTCTCAGACACAACAACCCCAAACCATGGCCATTTAGCATCATCAAAAAACCTCGACAACCCCATCCAACAACACAAAACAAGCAGCTCCCCATTGATAGAAATCTGCAGTAACACACACTAGAGAGCCACACGAACATCAGCTAGCTTCGAGTCAGCACTGTGAGTGGTAGGTTCCATTCAGCAACAAGATCCCTGTTAGCTTAAGTAACCTTAAACCCATAAATAGGACATAAAAGAAATCTTACAATATTGATCACTTGACTTCCAATCACCTCCTCAGATCCAAACTCCTCTTGGAAAACTCTACAATTTCTCTTCATCCAAACTGTATAAATGGTTGCAGCAAACAATAGCTTGTTCACGACTACATAGAGAGGTTTATTGTTCAAATTAGAAACCATCCACTGAAACAAGTTGTCACAAGATCCATCAGGCCACTATACCATACCCTTCTTCTGGACAAAAGACCACACTCTCTTAGTAAAACTGCATTGAAAGAATAAATGTTCTCGATCCTCAAGCATAGAATGACAATAAGAGAAAGTAGCATTACTAATAAAACCAATAGAAAGTAAAAATTGTTTGGATCTGATTATGTCCAACACAACCAACCAAAGCAAGAATGCATGTTTTGGAATAGCATGCTTAAACCACATTACTCCAAACCAAGGGACAATGCCTTTCCAACGCCTGACTATTTCCCATGTAGATGTGATAGAGAAATCACCTCTAGAGGGAATCCAAATAATCCTACCACTTCTTTGAGGAAAATAATCCTGAGGCACTTCCCATGTAACCAAGCCAATGAAGCATTAACATGCCACTGACCATTGAGAATAACACAAGTGACCTTAGCATACCTCCCTACCCCAGATCCCTTAATCAATTCATCAGAAACACTCGAGCTCAAAGGTCCTTCTAGTAGCCAATTATCAAACCATAAAGAGATATATCTCCCATGACCCACCAGGGAATTAACACGACTCCTAAATTTATCCCTAAACTACAACACTTTCCTCCATGTCCAAGAATAAACATGAGGAACTTTCACAACCCATAAATTATCATTCTTCAGCATATGAGTTTGAATCCAATCCCCCCAAATAGACCTTAACATAGGATTACAAATCTTCCAAAGTTGTTTCACCGTAGCAGCTTCATTCAACTCAAGTACATCATTCACTCCCAATCCCCTTTCCTTCAAAGGTAAGCACACATCATCCTAAGCCACTTTTGTACCACCATTCCCAAATTTAGACCTAGTCAACAAAAATTTTCTCATAACACTATTAATATGATGCAACACAGATTGAGGGAGGAGTAAAATGGAAGCCCAGTACACTTGAGTAGCAAATAATACTGATTTGATCAACTAAAGTCTCCCACTAAAAGATAAAAACTTTGCGGACCAACTTTGAACCCTAGATGTAATTTTGTTCAACAACATAGCACAAGCTTGACTTCTCAAATCAGAGGAAATTAAGGGCACCCCTAATTACCTAACTAGAAGCACCCCAACTGGAAACTGAAGCATATCCAATATAGCTAAAGCACGAGGCTCTATGACCCCAGCAAGAAACACCATCGACTTAAAAATATTAGGACATAGGCCAAAAAAAGAATTAAACTCATCCAATGTATCCTTCAAGCATTGAACAACTCTTACCTTGCCTGCAGAAAACATTAAGAGGTCATCTGTAAATATCAAACTACTGAGTTGTTGCTCTTTGCACCTCCAATGATAGGCAAAATTCCCCCTTGCAATTCTCTGATGAAGAATCCCAATTAGTACCTCCATACCCATAACAAACAAATAAGGGGACATAAGATCCCTTTGTCTGAGACTTCTAGCCCCCATGAAAATACCCATATAAAGATCCTTTAATGTTGATTGAGAATTTTGGAGAAGACACACACACTCCATAATCCAATGTATCATAGTTGGATGCACATTAAAGCTTGCATTTCTAACTCTTAAAGATATTGTTAAGAAGATTATTTTGACCATTAGATATGCCATTTTCCCATTGTCGAGGTTTGCTAAGACTAAAGCAAATAGGAGAGTGTTGTTGTCTTAGGAGCTACCGGATTCTGTTATCTCAAATGATTAAGTTTCAGATTTACTTCAGATTCTTATTGATTCTCAAAAAATTTCAAGCAGTCAAGGGATGGTTAGTTGTGTTCATGCAGTTTTGTTTCTGGTTTGTTTCTGAGCCGCAACACTATTGGTTTTCTGGTTTAGCAGTTATGATGTCAGTGTTTTCTGATGGCAAATGGTTGTTTCATCAAGTTGTCAAGGGTTGGTGTTTTGGTTTAGCAGTTATGATCCCAATGCTTTCTGATGGCGTGTTGTTGCTTCGCTGCTCTCCTTCTATTACTTTGTTGGATTATGTTTGTTAGGGCATGGCTTTGTGTTCTTCTCAAATATGGATTACTTATTCTCTTAGTAGTATTGTAGTGTTGGTTCTCACTCCTATGGTTTTAATTCTTCATTGGCCTAATGTTCAGGGTCCGTTTGGATAGGGGTGTTTTCGTTCTTTTTTACTATTCACTTTATTCTTGGGTTAGAAACATTTCTCATGAATAGTGCATAAAACATGAGAACATGAAAATGATGTTCTTTTAGGATTCCCTAAAAAAAATGCAGAAAGGAGAAATTGACTGCACCACCATACCACCACCACCAGTCGATGCCAGCCAACACCCACCCCGACACCATGCCACCACCGCACCGACAACCATGCCACAACCACCTACACCCACACCCACACCCACACCCACAAATATATATACATACACATACGCATATATATACACACACCTTTGAAACCACCACTAATCGCCGCCACCACCACCGCTGGAACCCTAACCCCCAATTCAATTAATCCAATTCGACCACCGCCATAACCCTAACCCCTAAATTAGTGTGTATATATGTGTATATGCGTGTGTGTGTGTGTATATGCATGCGATGGAGGAGGAAAAAGGGAGATGAGGAAGGCGAGATGAAGAAGAGGAATTGGTCCCAAACAGCCTTTGTGTTTTTATTTTTAAGAGTAAGAAAATAAAGACAAGAGAAGAATTGATTCTTATTTTTTGGGCCCAAAACAAAAACAAAGGGTTGTAAAACAGACCCCCAAAGTTGTGATTTTTAGATTGGAGCTGTTGTTTAACTCTTCTAGAGTTGTTTTTCCTTTGGTGGATTTTTGGTTCCACATAGAAATTTCTTGTACCTAAGGGAATGCCCCTTGTATTTTGTAGGCTTTTTGCCTTTTACCATTAATTATAATATTTACCTTTCAAAAAAAATAATTTTGAATGTAAAAAACTCCAAGACACTGTATCATCTGTTTTCCTTAACTCCACATTCAAAGACACACACCTTAATTTTGTATGGTATTTCTAATTGCAGCATTCCCATAAATTTTAGAATGAGAAGGTTTGTTACACTAGAAGATCCTAATATAAATTGGGAAGATGAAATGTTGGAATGGGCCTCTAGGGTGGAGAATCAAGGTGTGGTAGATGAAAATGAAGATGGGGCAAATGAGAATGATCTCAGTAATGATGATGGTGCTTTAGAAGATACTGTGTTGGGTGATGGATTATATTAAATAGAATTTAATTATGAAAACATTGATCCAACATAGTATCTAAGTGATGAACTAGAAAGCCTATATTCGTCATCCGATGGACATAATAAAGTTATTATGCCACATGCACCAAAAATAGAACGCTCTACTGGGACTAAACTCATAGAAGTGGGAAAGAAATTTGAGTCTGCAGCAAAGTTTAGAAAAGCATTGAGAGCATAATGCAATTGCTGAAAAATATGATTTCGGATTTATTAAAAATCAAGGCACCAGAGTTACTGCACATTGTTCAGTTGGGTGCGGTTGGAGGATTCATGCTTCCATAAACTTAAGTGATGGCAATTTTCAAGTAAAGACAATCAATGGATCACATAATTGTAGTTATACAAAAGTGAATGGACAAGCATCAACTGACTTCTTAGTAAACAGATACATGGAGACCTTGAGGGATGAACCAAGATGTAAACCAAGTGTTATGAAGAATGCATCATTGAGATATTGTAATGTGACTGTGTCAAAGTATAAAGTTAGTAGGGCAAAGAAGAAAGCAAAGGCATACTTGAGGGGGATCATGGACTACGATTTTCAAGGGCTAGGGACTACTGTTGTCTCATTCAAGTCACCAACCCTGGAAGCATTATAATGACCAGAATGCAAAATAGGTCAATAGAAGAAGATCTCTCAAGATTAGAAGGATTGTATTTCTGTTATGATGTAATGAAAAGAGGCTTTTAATTAGAGGGATGCAGGTCATTCATTGGGCTTGATGGTTGCTTTTGAAGGGGCCATATAAGGGACAACTTCTAAGCACTGTTGAGAGAGATGGACACAATGGTTTGTTCCCAATTGTTGTAGTTGTCGTAAGTTCTGAGACAAAGAACTCTTGGAAGTGGTTTATAGAGCAATTGGAGAACGCTTTGGGCCCATTGCAGAGATTTACCTTTATGTCTTATAGACAAAAGGTACAAAATTTGAAATATATTGTTATTGATTCAGTTTTTAATAACTTGTTTTCCTTTACTAATGTAATTTTTTTTATAAGGTTTGGTAGAGTGTTTTGGTGACATCTTGCATGGGACTAACCATTGATTTTGTATGAAGCATATGTATGATAATTCAAGAAGTTACATGGAAGGGGGGGAAGGTTGAGAAATGAGATGTGGGATGCAGCACGTGTATTAGCTAAGGATAAATTTAAATACCACATGCAGCTTATCAAAGACAAAAATAAGGATGCTTATGCATGGCTTGCAAAGGTGCCACCAATGTTGTGGTCAAGACACTAATTTAATGATAACTCCAAGTGCGATTTGCTTGTGAAAAACATATGTGAGACATGGAATGACAACATTGGAGATTATAGGGATAAACCATTGATTTACATGTTTGGAGTGGATTAAAGGATACTTCATGTTTAGGAACAAAACATAGAGGGAGTGGATTCCCGGCAACCAAAGTAGTCGAAAAATCTTTCCACTCGGACCGAAATGACCGCCTTGCTGACCTAATCACTATAATCGAAACCCATTAGTAATAGCCTCACAAAATGGAACAAATCTAACGAAAACCAAACGGAAAAATCGTACCTCTAATATGAAATTCCCGGTGAACCACTTAATAGTTTCGCACCAAATTCAGGTATATCGTATACAACCTCTAGAGCAAGCTATCCTCAAAAATTTGTGCCAAACAAAGCAAGAATCAGCAATGAGTTGACCCAACTCGGTTTCAAACTCGCCACTAGTCATCAGCACCACCGCTGCGCCGGCCAATACCTGCACTTGAATCATCCACTGTCGCGCCATTGCCTGCTCAACGCTTCATCGTTGTCCTCGGTCAAAGGTGAACCCAACCCCAGCTCAAGATTGTGAACTCAGCTTCTTCTTTCTATCAAAAACTGCCACTGTGCCTCTACCACGGTGCTGCGACCAGCGTCGTTGCCATCCCATCACTCCGGCGACCTTCGCCAAGCCTCCACCGTGAACACAAGTCGTTAATTACTCCCCTCTATCTTTGAAATCAGCTCTCACTCTCCTTTCCGATCGGCGACATGTGATGGAGAGGAGAAGAGGCAACCGATAGTGGTCGGTGAAGAAGAGGAAATTAGTGTCGTTATAGCATAAAAATGGAGAAAGAAGCTGATTGCGTGAGTGGGTCTCTCCCAAAGTATTTGATACACATATATCTATATATCATATATATATTTATATATATATATATTAAAATAAAACAATTATATATATACCCAATCAAATATATATATATACAATTAGTCCCAAAAATATACCGGGAACCTCCAAATAAAACCACACGAGCCCAAAAAATAAATGGGACACCCAATAATTAATATAACTAATATAACTAGCTCGGGGTAAAACTCAACCACCAAAACACCAGGTACGTACAGAACCCATCAAATAACTATAAATAACTAGGGCACAAAAAGAAATCCAAAACAATGATCAAGCACAGCCACATCAACACATATGGGAATGTATGTACAAATACAGAGAAAACAAGCAAAGGAAATACCAATACTCCTAAGCACACCGGCCAAATGAAGCATGTACTAATCCCATTATAAGGGGAAACAAAAATGTCAAACCCCTAAAGCCCTAAATGCCGAACTCAAACCACTGACTCGAAGCCTCAAACGTCAGACATACTGAGCGTGTCGCCACCCTATTGAAGCACCAATCGTCAACGTCAAAACGAATCCACTAGGTCTACAATAATAATTCACGTCAATGTTTCACTACTATCACGTCAAGTCATGTAATCACCAATGAAAGTCGACGAAGTCCTCAAGGAGAAATCGAATAGTCGTGCTGTCGAATCGAAATGTAAACGCGAAAAGTTTAAATGTGAAATACCAAGAATAACCACGACATCACGAACAAGTGACGTCACAACCAAAAATAAATTAGAAATTATTTCAGGAAAAGGGGAAAATAACACGGGGTGTTACAATCTTCCCACCTTAGGAGATATCGTCCTCGAAATCAGGGTGTACCTTAGTCTGCAAGTCACGTCCGATTGATCAGACCAAACCACATACTTACATTCCTCGGTAACTATCACCGTGATATAGGCACGAAAGAGAATAAAGTGATTGAGGTATTGTCTTACTCCGTTGGGATTAAATCATAACGGGATGCATCAAGTAAGACATGTCTTCGACACATTAACAGTGAAAGGCACAGAAACCACAATTCAACACCGCAGATCAAAATTGTAGATAAGGTCAACATTGAACATCCCATCGACCCTTACCCATCATCCCTAGGACAATGAAACCTAAAGCTCTGATACCAATTTGTCACGCCCCGTTATTCCTGAGACTCCAATCCGGAGAATCAGCGAATCCCGAGGTATAACGTTAGTGGAAACCACCACTAGTATCATCAATAACAAGAAAACTCATGGAATAAGAATGAAAATAAGGTATTCCATATACACCTGAGTGATAGAAATTCAATAGGGAAATCTAATGAAAATCCGACAGAGTTCCTTTTGTAAATGGAACATCCAGACAACCCAAAAATAACACAATAGCATAACATGCCCATAATAAGTGAAATAAACTCAATGACACGTAGCCCAACATTCCAGAAACCTACTAGGGCTGAGGTAGTGGAAAAGAACACCGCTACCTCTACACAACCCCTCTAAAACTGATAGAGCCCTAAATGCTTAAATGAAATTATAAAGAAAGCCACATGGCGATGCTGAAAAGGTATAATGGCACCCCGAAATGATAAATGTCCGAAATAAAAGATACAACGAAAGGGGATATGCCAACAGAATGGCTTCCAACTACAACACTAACCTCGAAATAATAAGAGGAGGAGAAAAATGAACATAATAGAATAATTACGGATTAAAGGAACAAATCTAATTACAACATCCCAAATCACCCGTACCGTCATCGTTGTCTATGTTGTGCTGCATCCACCTACAATCTTGCAACCTGTGTGGGGGTGAGCAAAAACCACGGCTCACCAAAAATATCCCTACCAACCATACCCATAACCGCCAAGAACCTCTAACCATCCTGTGTGCATGAATCAATCCTAGGTCAGTCAGTTGTCTCACCTGGCACTCACGCCAATCTAAGACCCCAAAACAGTCCCATAAATAATCCAAATCATATCCAGAATTACAAGATAACATAGAACAATAGAAATATCACCAACCTATATACATAGGTCAAAACAACATATATATATATACATGTGCACACGTAAAATCTCATAGATAACTAATCATACCCACATAAGCGTACACAAATAGTCTAATACGCACTCTCGTATAGAGATACTACAAGAACTAACTATCTATCACACTGTGCACCGAGCACGCCACTCAAAGTCCCTAGGAGGTAAATAGGTCACTCTTTAGGACTAGAGAAGGGGATAACCATAATCACGTCCACAACTAAATCACAACTCCTACATAGCACCGCTATTGAATCCTTCATAAAGAGTCTCACTCTCATAATTTCTAACCTCAATCATATCATTTTATCCATAATAACCAGTGAAAGAATCCGTTCACTTAAATGATCTTTTCTCTAAGGCTTCCAATAGTAAAGAGAGCTTATAAAACTAACTAGTAGTCATATGGCTTGGACACACCGCCACAATCTAAACCTCGAATGTAACACAAGTGGAAAACTCTACCACTGAATCAGATTCGATAATTTAAAGACAATCTCTAATTTACACCGCCTATCGAGGCACACTAAAGGGGTACCGGAGTCAGTTAGTCCCAAATGGATGCCGAGGCCCTCTGATTTTGGAAGAAAAATGTTGAATCCTGAAGGATTCAATCGGTTTTTAAGAAACAATTTAGGACCTGGTCAAATCTATTTGGTTCCAACATCTCCGAACCCATCAATAGTACTAGAAATTGCACTATGTGTGCGCAAATCAACGTCATGTCTCTTACCCGAGAATATGACAAGAAGAGCACCAAAGGAAATAAGTATAAGGATTGCACTAACAGCTGAGGCCCTAAAATACCTAACTCTGCTATACAATCAAGGAAACGCTGACGAGGTAGGAGAATGACCACAAGGGTTCAAGATGAAAACCATTTTAAAATCTCCTTTAATTCTCTTTCAAAATAGGTCCTAAGACCTTTAATAATATTTTAACGATTTATGAAAAATTATGAACGAATATCCAAACAACACGTTTGGATAACACGGGGCAAAAATGGCATTTTCCGAAAATAAATCAGAAATAATTTGAGGAAAAGGAAAAAATAACACGGGGTGTCACAATTTATATATAACATGTTCTAGACAATAACCATGTTGAATGTTAGATAGGTCGTGTTGGTTTCAACGACATCTACAAACTTTGACAAAGGTAAAATCAAGTATTGAAGTAGTGAAGAATACAAGTAAAGTGTAAAAATGAGTGTATTGATAAAAATGTCTCTCGAAGGGCAAAAATGGCATTTTCCAAAGCTTTCAATTCAAGCACAAAGTCTCGGGGAGTCAAGAGGGTCATCTTGGCGCAGTTGCGGAGAAAAGTGTTTTTAACAAAAATACCTATACTTAAGCCTACGTTTTTAGTTTCAAAAAGTGGCTGCAAAGTGCACTTGTACACTTGAAGGTACGCTTCAAGCGTAGGGGGCCTACGCTTCAAGCGTAGCTGCAACAAAGTTTGTTCAAAATTTTGCTACAATGTCTGATTTGCCCATGGGTTGGTTTTATGCTATGCCCACGACTTATATACATCAAAGTGGGTGCTATATACATTATATTCACCAGAATATAGGGTTTGGATGTGAAATTACGAGAAAGGGCAAACTATGAATTTGGATCATCATTGTCTATCAATACCTAAGTCTACATCAAGAGGAGGCATGTCTATAAGAATTCTCTGCAAGTTTTCTACAGCTTCATGTTCTTCCACAGAGATATACATATGGTGAGAGAATATTATTGAGTGATTAGAGATACACAAGTTCTCTCTTGTTATTGGACGTCTTTAATCATGCTTCTACATCAACGATTTCTACGCACGATTGAATGGTATATTTGTTAAAAAATTCACACACCATCTAGAGCAACGTGGTTGCGTTGATCCGTTGAAGAACGAAGCCGTCTGAGTGCGAAGATCAAAGCAGGAGGCTTTGTGGTGATTTTGATCTATTAAGAAGCAGAGCCATCAGAGTACGGAGATCGGAGCGAAACCTTCATGGAGCGCAAGTGAATCTAGACTTTTAGACGTTGAGTGAAGAATAACAAATTACAGCGGTTATAAGTTCTATTTTCATAGAGTTTGTACAAATTCTCTGATTCATATTGCATCGATACCCGAATGTATCCGTGGTTTTTACTTGGAGTCTTTCCAAGGTTTTTCACATAAAAATCTCTGTGTTTTCTCATGATTTAAATTCCTGCACTTATATTCATATTTGCTTGATTGATCTGTTTTGAGAATTGAATTGAGAATTAGGATTTGTGACTGATTAAAATTGAATTTCTGCTAAATAATTTTAATTGTTCATAAAATTGTCAAAAAGCCTATTCACCCCCCCTCTAGGATATTTTCATTAATCGTATAGGTAATTTCATTTGGTATCAGAGCGTGGTTGCCCCGATTTAGGTTAACTACCTAGGGTTATATCGTGGACTTAAACGATGGAAATGCCTCGTGAAGGAGATTCCATATCTAGATCCATTTTGTTTGATGGCTTCAATTATACATATTGGAAGGCGAGAATGAGAGTGTTTTTAGAATATTTAGATGAAAGAGCGTGGAATACTGTTGAAGTAGGATATTCACCTCCTATTGTGAAAGATAGCGCGACCAAAGAATCAAGACCAAAACCGTCGAGCGAGTGACCTGCTACCGAGACGAATAACGCGAATTGGAACTCGAAGGCATTGAATGCATTATATAATGTTGTTACTTCGAGTGAGTTTAAGAGGATTCCTACGTGCGTAATTGCCAAAGAAGCTTGGGACATTCTCTAAGTCACTCATGAAGGAACATCGAAGGTGAAACAATCAAAGCTTCAAATCTTGAATTCTTAATTTGAAAAGCCGAAGATAGAGGAGGATGAGGTCTTTGCCGACTTTAAGACTAGATTAATTGATATTGTGACAAGTTGTCACAATCTAGGTGAGCATATTCATGATACTACGATATTGAAGAAAATTCTTAGGTCTCTGCCTGAATGTTTTAAGTCTAAGGTTAACGTCATATTTGAGGTCATGAGTTTTAATGAAATCAAGGTTGAAAAATTGGCTGGAAATTTAAAATCCTATGAGATGGAGATGTTCAAAAATTCCCCTAAGAAGGCTAGTGGCACAAAAGAGAAGAACATAGCTTTCAAAACCACTAGGGAGGATCATGTTGAACTTGATGAAGAAAGTGAGTTAAGTAAAAATGATATTGCCATGTTTGGTACGAGGTTGAATAAATTTGTTAAGGCTAAACAGAATGGCCAAGGATAAAAATTTGGGGATAAATTGGGTGAGTCTAGAAGCAGAAATAAGACTCAAACTAGGAAGGACATGTCTGATCCTATAAAGAAGAAGCCCTAATGTTTTGAATGTCAAGGATATGGTCATATCGCTGCAAAGTGTGCAAACACTCTGAAGAAATCCAAAGGATTAGCTGTCAGTTGAGATGATGACTCTGACAATGGATCAGCTAGTGATGCGATATAATTAGAAATAGGTGATGATTCTGAGAATTTCACTGGAGTTGTTTCAAGTTTGGCGATGTCTGAAGAAGAAGATTCTGAGAGTGATGAAGATTGTGATGAAATGTTTCAAGAGTCTTATGACAAATTACTTGATAAGACTGCACAACTTCATAAAAATCATATGAAACTATTGACTAAGAGTCTTAACATGGACAAAGAATTACATTCTTTAAAAGACGAATTAGCTAATAGTTCTCAAGCTCAAAATTTTCTATAGACTCAAAAGACCAAGTTGGTTTAGGAGTTGAAGAAATTTGAACTAGAAAGAACTCAGGTTTTGAAATTAGTAGATGATCTCAATAAGGAAGTGGTTGAGAAATCTACTAAGATTGATAGTTTGGAAAAAGAGCTGAAAGATGCTAACTTGACTATTCAGAAGTGGTCTAGTGGAACTCTTAAGCTTAATCATATGTTGAGTGTTGAAAAATCTACTGCAAATACAAAGGGATTGGGTTTTGTTGGAGTAACGCCAAATTCGAATGTTGTTGCAAAAACTAGCTTTATAAAAGCCTCCCATGTAGCGACTAGTTATGCACAAGGAAATTTAAATTCGAATCCTGCTACTCGAGTTTATGTCAAAAGACATGTTGAAAGCAAGTTTTTCCTTACCTCTAGATATTCTATGAGGTTAACTGATAGAGTCCAGAGGTTCGTTCCTGTATGTCACCACTGTGGTGTCAGAGGTCACATTTGACCTAGGTGTTTTAAGCTACGAGGGAAGGTGTTAAAGTCAATGAAGGAAAAAAAAGTTCAACATGGAGATCATGTTCAAGATCAAATTCAAATGCTGAATGAAAAAATGAAGAATTTATCAAGATTAGCGAATGAAGCTCCGAAGATTAAGAAGGCATGGATTCGCAAAGGCGAGCTACATTGTTTTGTAGGTCATACTGCTCTTAGAGCAGACAAGTCTACTTCTTGGTATCTGGATAGTGGATGCTCGAGGCATATGACTAGAGATAAGTCATTGTTTGGATTTGTCGAGGAATGTCATGGTGGGATAATCACTTTTGGTGATGGAAAGAAGTCAAAGGTTATAGGAAAAGGTACAGTTGTGACCCCTGGTTTACCTAAACTAAAAGATGTTCTTTATGTAGAGGGTCTTAAAGCAAATTTGTTGAGCATAAGTCAGATATGTGATAACAATCATATAGTCACTTTTTCTCCTAATAAGTGTTCGATTAATGATTCTTTTGGAAATTGTCTTATGGAAGGTATACCTACATCTGATAATCGTTATCGCATATTTCCTAAATTTTGTACTGAGAAAGGTCTTGAGTTTATATCCACAGATTCTCAGTCAACAGACATCTTTATAAAACCATTAGATTTTCAAAAGCATATGCATCTTAAAAAATCTGGTGGCATATTATCATTAGGATAAATGTTTTTATATGTATCATTCTATGAATATCTTACATTATCTTTTATCCTAGAATTGATACTTTATCATGTATTTTATATTATTTGCATGTTTATTTTTATTTTATTTTATTATGCATGCATCATGTTTTGTTACTGTTAGGGTTATACATGCATGCATCATTATGACAAAAATAAAAAACATTAAATAGAAAATTCTTAGTATGTTGAGCTTGGCTAAAGGTACAATTGTTGTCATATTTCACTATATTATCATATTTACTTTTCTTATTATGATTATGAGAATTGAAGTCGTTAGTCTGACCTGAGGTTATGAGTTGTTCACTTGACATACTTAAGTATTATTTTTAAAACTCATTAAACTTTGGATGTTTGTTTTACTTCGAAGATGGCTATAATACAGCCTAAAGTTTCAGCAAGTATTACAGTCATCTCCTAAGTGAAACAAGAACCCAAAGTGAATGAGTTCTAAAAATAATACGTAAACATGTCTAGTGAATAATTCATATCCTCATGTTAGACTAACAACTCCAATTCCCATAAGCATAATAAGAAAAGTAAATATGAGAATAGAGTGAAATATGACAACCATTTGTATCCTTAGCTAAGCTCAACATGCTAAGAATTTTTATTTTATAATTTTTATGGTGTTTTATGTCATAATATATGAAGGAAATCCTAAAAGTAATAATAAAATATGATGCATGCAAAAAAATAAACAAAAATAAAAATGCACTAAAAATACATGATAATGTATCAATTATAGGATAAAGAATAATGCAAGATATTCCTAGAATGATGTATATGAAGATATTTATTCTAAAGAAAGCATGCCAATAGATTTTCTAAGACTTATATGGTTTTGAAAATCTAACGGTTTTGTAAAGATATCTGCTAATTGAAAATCTGTGAATATAAACTTTATATCTTTCTCATAACAAAGTTTAGGAAAAATGCAATAACGATTGTTAGATGTATGTACACCTTTTATAACACAATTTCCAAAAGAAACAATAATATAACATTTATCGGAAGTAAAATTGGCATTATGGTGATTATCGCATAATTGGATAATGCTAAGCAAATTTGTCTTTAGGCTCTTAACATAATAAACATATTCTGATTTAGGTAGACCAGAAGCAACAATGGTGCCCTTTCCTAAAGCTTTAGATTTTTTCCCATTACCAGAAGTAGCAGTTTCAATATTATTGCTCTTGAAATAACCAAATAATGACCTATTTCCAGTCATATGCCTAGAGCATCCAATATCAAAACACCATGAACTAGAATCATATGCTCTAAGGGCAGTATTGGCAGCAAATCAATGTAGCTCACCTTTCTTAATCCAAACCTGTCTAATTTTTGGTGTTCTACTTGCCAGATTAGACAAACTCTTTACCTCTTCACGTAACACTCGAATTTAATAATGAACCTTGGGTCTTGTTTGAGTTCTTTGATTTGTTCTTGAATTCAAATTTTTTTTCCTCTTAATTTGAAGCACATGGGTCGAATATGACCTTTCACACCATAATGATGACATATAGGGACAAACCTTTGAAAATCATTATCAATTTTTTTATGATACTTAGAGGTAAAGGGAAATTTACTCTCAACCAGTTTTCTAACATAAGATTGGACATTAGAATTCTTCTTAATAGGAGGAATGTTTCTTATATTAGAATTACCTTGAGAAGAACTAAATGCTACTTGAGAAGCTTTAACAAAAATTGTTTTGGGTGCACTATTTGAATTACTCGTTGTTCCTTTGAATCCCAATCCTTTAGTGTTTCCCACAGATTTACCTACACTCAACATATGATTAAGCTTAAGAGTTCCACTAAACAATTTATAGATAGTTGAGTTAGCATATTTCAATTCCTTTTCCAAAACCTCAATTCTTGTAGATTTCTTATTTATATCAGATCTTAGAGTAGCTAATTCCTTATTGACATCATCTACATTATTCAAAGCCTACTTCCTATCTTTTTTAGACTTAATTAATTCTTCAGACCATTAAGCTCTTTGTGTCTGAAGTTGATTTAGGGAAAAGGTAGTATTGGTTAAATCTTCTCTTGAGGATCGTCTTTCCTTGGCAATACTTTTAAGTTTAACTATACATTTTGAGAATTCTTGTCTAAGATGTGTGGATTTTTTATAGAGTTTATTGTATGCATCTTCATACGAATCCCCAGGATCTTCATTATCCTCAGAATCTTCATCCCCAAACATTGTCCATCTTGTAGCAACTTCTTCAAATTCCTTACTTTGCGCTGCAAGTGCAATCAAATCCTTAAACCTATCATCCAAATCAGACTCAACATAATCACTAGTTGTAGCATCATCTGATCTATTATCCCATGTAACAGCTAGACCTTTCGTCCCTTTTAACTTATTAGCGCACTCTGTAGCTATGTGACCAAACCTTAACACTCAAAACATTTAGGTTTCTTCTTCTTAGGGTCAAACTTGTCATTCTGATTTTGGACTTCATTTTCTATTTTTATAATCATATGATTTATCTCCAAATTATTGTCCTTTAATCATTTCTTGACCACAAGAAGATTTTAAAAACTTATAAAACTATTTGATAATCATGTCAAACTGTCTTGTACCACTATCACCTTCCTTATCAGACTCAATAGGATCCTCCTTTGTAGTTTTAAAACCTATACTCTTCTCTTTTAACCTACTAGACTTATTAAAGAGATTTTTAAACATCTCCATCTCATAGGATTTAAGATTCCCAATCAACTCTTCAACTTTAATCTCTTTAAAACTCATTACTTCCGAGATGACAGTAACCTTAGATAAAAAATGTTTAGGAAGAGACCTAAGAATCTTTTTAACTATAGTAGTTTTAAGAATTGGCTCTCCTAGATTGTGACAGCCTGTTACTATGTCAGCCAGTCTAGTTTCAAATTCAGCATAAACTTCATTATCTTCCATTTTAAGATGTTCAAATTGTGATTTTAAAATTTGAAGTTTCAATTGTTTAACTTTCAAAGTTACCTCATAAGTAACTTGGAGAATATCCCAAGCTTCTTTTGCAATTTCGCCTGTGGCAATTCTCATAAACTCACTCGCGGTCACAGCAGTGAATAAGGCATTCAAAGCTTTGGAATTCAAATTTGCACTATTAATCTCAGCAGGAGTCCACTCGTTAAATGGTTTTAATTTAGATTTATTCATAGTCTCATCCGTCGCAATAGGTTAATATCCTACTTCTATGGCATGCCAAACTTTTTCATCTAAATCTTTTAAGAACGCTCTCATCCGACCTTTCCAATATGTGTAATTTGAGCCATCAAATAAAGGGTACATAGTAATGGAACCTCTTTCACGAGGTACGTCCATCGTTTAAGTTCAAGATCTTACCTTAGGTCGTTAACCTAAATCAGGGCAAACCTTGCTCTAATACCAATTAAAATTACCTAGAAGACGGTGAACTAAGCCTAGATGGAGGTGAATAGGATTTTATGAATTAATTGAAAAATTAAAATTTTAATTGCAGAAAATAAATATAAGTGCAGAAAATAAATCAGAGATGACACCAATATTTTTACGTGAAAAAACCTTGGAAATACTCCAAGTAAAATACCACGGATATGCTCGGGTATTGATGTACTATGAATCAAGAAATACAAGACTCTATGAAGTTTTAGACTTACAAATCACTCATAATCTGCCTTTCTTCACTCGACGTCTGATAGTCTAGAATCACTTGCGCTTCACGAAGCTCTCGCTCCGATCTCCGTACTTTGACAGCTCTGCTTCTGAACGGATCAAAGAACCACGAAACCTTCTGCTTTGATCAAGATGGTGTGCTGATTTTTCAGCAACTAGATCATCCAATTGTGCATAATGATTTTCTATGTACAAACACAAATGGAAAAACTCAAACCAAGAGAGAACTAGAAAATATATAATCACTCAATAATTTTCTCTATATATATCTCTATAGAAGAAATGCAGAGATCTCACCAAAAAACCCCTTCTCTTAGGTTTTACTCCAATAAATAGAGAAGAGTTGATCAATTAATGGTAAGAATCCTTTTCCATTTGGGATTCGTATTTCCACCATTAAGACTTCCAAATATATAAAAATATGTCAATAATAGTCCAATATACTGATAATAACTTCAAATAATGTCCCAAAGTGGTTAGGAGTTGATTGCATAGCAAGACAAAGCTTTCCAAATAAAATAATTGCAATTCCCAATTTTTGCAGTTCGCCACTTACCGAGTACTCAATGACTGTTCTACCGAGTACTCGGTGAACACGCAATTGCACGCAATGGTGTGAGAACTTGTTGTTGGAAAAATTGTGAATGAGAAATTTGTTATCTTAATTACTAAGGGGTGTGACTATATGACGGTTAGAATACCTTTAACTAAAAGGTGTGACTGTTAAGTCACAATCCTTGGTAGTTTATAAATAGGACTGCACACTTCATTTTCTAGATGCTTCAGAGGACATTATCCTCTTCTTCTTCCTCTCTCTCTTCCTGCATACATATATATATTTTAGAATAGTGTGGTTTGAGTGCAAGACACAGATTAATTGAGTTCGCTGGCTTCTGGAGATTGGAGTGTTACTTCTCCAGAGGCGAAATCCGTTCTATCTTGGGAGACAGTTGCTCATCAACCTTGAGCACCGGAGAGGGAACAAATTTGTCTTAAGAAAACTGTGGTATCACACAGGGCTCGAATTTTATTTCTCTTCTTGCATTTTCATATTTGGGTCAATTTCCTTTTTATGTAATTGTAATTTATATATATATATATATATATACAGTTTATGCATGTCAGATTTATATATATATATATATATAAACAGTATGCTAATATTGATAACAATCTTAAGATAGATTTAATTTCTGTAATAGTGAATTTTATTTCACACATGTTTGATGTGATTTGATATCCATTTACAATGTGTGTTGCTTCATTGTCTGACTATGATTTATTTTTAAATAAATTTGGTTGTTACATGCTAACTGATTTTTGATATATTTATACTATTTGAGAATCTGCATGTTGGCATAATTCTTGATTAACTAAAATTATTCTCTGTGAATATATATAGATATATATTACAGTGTAATCAGCATTCTTAGTTTCTAATTTACATGAGTATATATATATATATATACATCTTTTCATATGCGTATATATATACACGAAATTTTGATTTAAATATATATAAGAAGTTGGAATGAATGAATACACATAGAAGTTGGAATGAAACAGTGCTACCGTTGAAGTGAAATTTATACATTATTACACTATTAAATTTCATGATATATTTGTGTGTATCATATCTGTTATATATTCCTGATATATATGTGTTTAATATCCCTTTATTTGTTTATTACTTGAGAATGGTAACTCATAAGTGTGTCTATCAGCATATTTGAAAGTAGTTTCCAATAGGTGTGTTTATATGAAACACAACTTATTCAAAATTATCCAAATTTTCATGTTACGTATATTTGATTTTCACTAAATTCATATATGTATGAAGTGATACAATGAATGTGTCATAACTAACGGTGGTTAAGAAATTGGATAAGTATGCAGTGATATATGAAATGATACATATATGTATGAAGTGATACAATGAATGATTCATAATAAACTGTGGTTAAGAAATTGGATAAGTATGATATGAAATGATACAAATCCATTCTAAAACGTGACTGAAGAATTACAATGTTTCACTCCCACCAGTAATTAACGAATAGATGTGTCTTCTGTAATAACAAGAAACATCTTACTGTTATTTGTTGTTTTTATTGGTATGTTTGCATGCCATCGGTATTTTAATACTTCTTATTTTTATTAATACTTCTATATGCAACGGATATTTAAATAGTTAAATGACTATTTGGGTTGAATATTGTAGTGGCATGGAGAGTCTCCAAATGTAGTGTTATATATTTTATTTTCTATAAAATGCTATTTATAAAGCATGATTATTTATTTAGGTGCATATTCAACAGCATTCTTGACTATTATAAAAGAAATTGAGATATTTATAATAATGTAGAATTTTGAGAATATATTATTCTACCTGAGAATGTTTTAGAATTATCATGTGAATTCTAAATATTAGAATGCATACGTATATGTGTGTGTATATATATATATATATTGAGGTGTGAAATATATATAACTGCATTTATGTAAATGTGGAAAATTTCCAAATAAATGGAAATTTATATATATGAATATGCATTGTGATAAATGTGTCCTAATGAATGTACTCGTAACTATTTCATGTTTGAATTTGGTTATATATATACATGAAAGGATAAAGTAATTATTAGTCTGAGTATAAAATAGTAAAGATAGTATTACAGAACATGAGACTGTAATTGACAATTGTTGTTACTCATTGCTATATTTGAAAATTGATAATGTTGATTAATATTATTATACCATGCATAAGTAACATATTTATATGCCATATTTTATTACCTCCTATATATTTGAAATATATAATATTGTGAGGGGGTAATGTGTAACTTATTGAAGTTACAATTATATGTTACCAATGTGATATATTTAAGAGTTATAAGCTAAAAGCCTATATGATTGGTAAGGAAAATACTAATAGAAAGTCATGGCAAAATAGTTACACAATTTGAGAATATTGTTTAAAGATAACATAAGATTTATTATGTTAGAGAATGATATTTTATGTTTAGATTTTGAGAATATTATAAAGTATAATATTTTGCTTTAGAATGATTCATTTGAATTCTAAACATGTATATAAATTTATATATATATATTACCCCTATAAATTTGAGAATACTTTATTTGTGTGGGGGTAATGTGTAACTTCTTAGTTACAATTAAAGTTATCAGTCAAGATTATAGGCAAGAGGCCTAAGTGATTGGTAACTGAAAAGTTGATATTGAGCCTTGGCATAAGGATTGCACAACTTATGAATGTTGGTGCAAAATTAGCATAATATTTATGCTATAAATTGCAAAAGTTTGAGATATTATAAGATGAGTTAGATTGGACTCTAAGAGGATGTAAATATTACATCAATAATTCATTGAGTTGGTAATACTAACAAAGTTGGCAAAGAAATTGATTGGCTGAAATTATGAGGAAATATAAAGTTGTGGCCACAACTAGAGCCATCTCATTCTTTGCATTGTGCTGATAATATTATACAGTAATGTATAAAAGATATGTCAATGTAAGTTGGTTTGACAAAGGAAAATGTCAAATAATAAGTGATGAAAAATTTGACAATGAAGTCAAATGGGTACAAAATAAATGAATGTGAGAAATGTGCTTTTGTCAAGAGAAGTCATATGTGATATGTTCTTGCTCTTGGAAGTGCAGTTGTGTCTTGGAAGTCCTCAAAGCAAACATGTATTGCTCGGTCCACAATGAAATCTGAATTTATTGCATTGGACAAAGCTGGAGAATAAGCAGAATGGTTTCATAACCTTTTAGAGGACATTCCAAACTGACAGAAAACCAGTGCCAGCTATTTGTATACATTGTGACAGTCAATCTACAATTGGTAGGGCTCAAAATCGCATGTATAATGGTAAGTCTAGACATATCCGTCATAGACATAATACCATGAAACAATTGCTCTCAAATGGTATAATATTCATTGACTATGTAAAGTCTAAGTATAATATAGCGGATCCGTTAACTAAAGGTTTGTCAAGAGAGCAAGTGGAAAGATCATCGAGGGGAATGGGCTTGAAGCCTCTGGGTTAAAAGACACCATAATGGCAACCCAACCTAGTTGACTGGAGATCCCAAGATCTAGGTTCAAAGGGACAACCGAATTGTGCATGACTTAGTTAAAAGCACTGTGGAGATTAAATTAAACTCCTTCCCATTCATATGATGAGACAGTGCATATTTTAGGGTAAGCTATGCTTTTAATGATGTCTATGACTTGGACAAACCCAAGTGAGGAAGAATTCCTAATAGAATCACCTATGTGAGTAGAAGGGGCTGCTTCTAGGAGGATTTTTTTAAGGAAGAATTCTCTGACAAATACTCATGAAACAAAGTGGTGTCCAAGGCCAAAATGGACACAAACGTGAGAACCAACTGTGTTCAAAGGAGAACTGTGTGAAAGCTATTGTCCTGGTTTACACAAACAGCTGACAGTTCAAGGCATCACGTCCACTGATTAGCTAATAAATCCGATAGTCTTTCACAAGGGAAAGTTCAAGGCTCTAAGGCTACTTATCCTGATACAGTAACCTTTCATTGTACTCGAACTAGTGTCTACATATTCATTTGCATTGTGAAATGATAATTTCCATTCATGTAGGGGATTGTTGGAAAAATTGTGAATGAGAAATTAGTTATCTTAATTACTAAGGGGTGTGACTATATAACGGTTAGAATACCTTTAACTAAAGGGTGTGACTGTTAAGTCACAATCCTTGGTAATCTATAAATAGGACTACACACTTCATTTTCTAGATGCTTCAGAGGACATCCTCTTCTTCTTCCTCTCTCTCTTCCTGCATACATATATATATATTAGAATAGTGTGGTTCGAGTGCAAGACATATATTAATTGAGTTCGCTGGCTTCTGGAGATTGGAGTGTTACTTCTCCAGAGGCGAAATCCGTTCTATCTTGGGAGACAGTTGTTCATCAACCTTGAGCACCGGAGAGGGAGCAAATCTGTCTTAAGGAAACTGTGGTATCACACAGGGCTTGAATTTTATTTCTCTTATTGCATTCATATATTCGGGTCAGTTTCCTTTTTATGTAATTGTAATTTATATATATATATATATATATATACAGCTTATGCATGTCAGATTTATATATATATATAAACAGTACGCTAATATTGATAACACTTGCACAGTTCTCTGGAAATTTACATCACTTTGCATCTTACCGAGTACTCGGTAATATCCCCACCGAGTACTCGATGGAACAAAATTGTGAAAATACAATTTTTATACATTGCGGCTTCATCCAATTCCCTTTGCATCTTCACCACTTCAAACTTGATCAACCCAAACTAAAACTCTCAACTCTCAACATGATTTTTTATCAGAAACATTTCATTACATAAACAAATATTCTTACAGTTTTTTACATATCTTATTATAAAAGTACTGTGTATCATAGGGTGTTATTGTTCAATAAGCCAATAAACACATGCTTGTGATTTTGTATATGATGCTAGGAACAATTTTTCTAACCAACTTTATCTCAAAGTTGTAATATTCATAGTAATATTTACAAGAAATACTTTGTAATATAATAAGTATTATAATCTTCCAAATGATAAAAGCTTCTCACGTATTGTTAGTTTTTATCCCTAGTAAAAACAAATAACAATAGTGAATCTTTGACATATTTCAAGTTCATAAGTTATATTTTAAGTTCTCTTTGTATGCGTCATAAACTTTTTATTTTTAGATAATAATAATTTCTTAAATAAATTTTTAATACCATGTCTAAGATAAGTATATGTGTGGAGTATTGAATTATTAATTACGTTATTGAAAGAGATAAAAAAAAAAGGCTAAATTATACTAAAAGGGGGTTATTACAAGATAAGAGGGCACAATGATCAGACTTTGGAGATAATTTGGTCATATATAAAATTGATCAAGTCCAATGTATAAATGTCAACCGAAAAGTTGAGTCAAAGGAGTAGTGATTTAGAGATAAAAATAATATATGAGGTATTTTGCAAGTTTTCAAAAACATCGGGTATTATGCACTTTTACCTATTATTAATTCAAAATGAACACGTGAATAGTAATATTGTTGGCTTTGAAATTCTATTTCAAGCAATAAATCTTATTTTGATATTAACAAAACATTCAAAACCGTGTTTGGTACTAATATGGCTTTGAGCTAAGTGTTTCAGCAAGTACAGGTAAATGATTCGGGAAGATCGCTAAAGCAACAAGCGATAAGGAAACACAAGCGCAAACTCGAAGAAGGAAAAAAAGATCAAAGAAAGAACAAAAGTTGGACTCAAGACCTGGGGTAGATAGGTCGGGGTGAGAATATTGTAACAAGGTATCTTATGTGTTGATTGGTCTTATAAGCTCAAGTAATAAATCAAACGAACTCAAACAGATTAAAAACGGACCTTGAAAACAATTCTTGGAGTCACCCAGTCGACTGGCCATGAAATGGCAGTCGACTGACTGTGACCAGTCGACTGGCAGTTAAGGACCCAGCCAACTGACTGAACCAGAGAGTTTCGAACAATTTTGATTGCCAGAGGCAGTCGACTGGCCTATCCAAGGCAGTCGACTTACTCATGAGGCAGTCGACTGACCCTAGCCGTTGGGAAAAATATTTTAAATCTGAGCATGGAGGCAGTCGATTGGGTGCTTCAGGATTTTAAGGAAAAGTATTTCTAAACAATATTTTTGCCCAAAAAGAAATGATTTTGCTTGCAGATTTTCAGGTCCTCCTCTTCATATTGTCTAGGGTGAGATACACTCTCCAAACCCTAGTGTTCACTATATAAAGAAAGAGATATGGATTAGATATGGATTAAAAATGCTAAGGTTCTTGTGTGAGAAATTTTTCTGAAAATTCATTCATCTACTATTTTCTCTCAAGCATTTTCTGGAAAATCTTTTGATAGCAAGAAAGATCAAAATCCCGTTTTTCATTCCCATCATTTTGAAGATTTAAACTCAAGCTTTGTGCTTATTCTCTTACTTGAAAATATATTGTGAGAATATATATATCTTGAGTTCTTGAAATATCACCTAAAAACACTTGAGCTTATATTGATCTATCTTCCATAAAAACCTTAGGGTTTTGAGTGTTTTTTTGTCTTTTGAGTGATATATTGATTACATACACAAATTTGTGATCTTGGGTGAGTGAAGCCCATTGTATCAAGGGAGGATTGTTCTCTTGATTGTGTGAAGAGCTAGTTAGCTCTTTTGTCAAGGTTTTGCTATTCCACCTATTGAAGGAAGAGCCATAGTGTGAGGATCGGGAAAGTCTCAAGGAAGGGGATTCTTTGAGCCGAGGAGTAGGAGTTACCGAACCTCGTAAAAATCACGGTGTCAATTTCTCTATCTCTATCTTCTTACTTTATGTTCATGCATGCTTAATTTATAGTGTGGTAAATAGCTTGTTGAAATTAAAGTAAAATCACTCATTACATATTTACCTTGTAAATTATTATTGAACCTTGTTGTATGTTCTAAAAAGAATTAAAAAGAGTTAGAAATTATTTTTAAATCCTATTCACCCCCCCCCCCCCCCCCCCCCTCTAGGGTATTTTAGTGACTTACAATTGGTATCAGAGCTTAATCTCTACTTGTTTTAGACTTAACCGTCTTAGAGAACGATTATGGCCTCAAACATAGTCACTTATGTAGAAGGACAATCAAACAATAGGCCCCCATGGTTTGATGGTTCAAACTATAGTTATTGGAAGACTGGAATGATAGATTTTCTTCAAGCTATTGATTATCAAATTTGGGATAATGATGAGCGTAGACTTATTTCATTTAATGCCAAAGCTAAGGTTAATCTAAATTGTGCCTTAAGTCCGAATGAATTTAATCGAGTCTCTACTTGCTCCACGGCCAAAGAAATGTGGGATAAACTTGAAGTTACTTATGAAGGAACTACTCAAGTTAGAGAATCTAAAATTGATATACTTATGCATGAATATGAATTATTTGCCATGAAGGAAGATGAAAATATCAATTCTATGATGTCTCATTTTACTAACATTTTGAATGGACTAAAGCATCTTGGTAGAATTCTTCCTAGATCCGATGCGGCACGCAAAGTCCTTAGAAGCCTTCCGGTCAAATGGGATGCGAAGGTGACGGCTATTAAAGAAGCACATGATCTTAGCACTATGAGTCTTGATGAGATTTTTGGGTCACTCCTTACATGGGAAATTACCTTGAAATCTCGTGAAGAAGACGCCAAGCCAAGAAAAGGTATAGCCTTGCAAGCTTCAACTAAAAGTGAAGCAAATGAGAGAATCGAAGAAGAGGTTGATGAAGACATTGCCTTAATCACTCAACAATTCAAGAGATTTCTTCAACGAAAGAAGGCTAAAGGTCGGAGGTTCTTAAAGAGCAATGAACCAAGAGAAGAGACAAGCAAGAAGGAGTCTATTACTTGTTTCAATTGTGGTAAACCGGGGCACTATAAAAATGAGTGTTTCAAGCCCAAAAAGGAGAACGATAAAAGGCCAAACAAAATGGCCATGAATGCAACATGGGATGATTATGACTCTTGTGATTCGGATGAGGAAGAGAATGGTGAGGAAATTGCAAATCTTTGCCTCATGGCAAATGAAGATGAGGTACATTTAAATTTACATGCATTAGATAATTCCATTTTGTCATATGATGAGCTTTTATTTTCTCATAATGAATTACAAGATGCATTTGAAAATTTGTATGATGAGTTTGAAAAACTAGCAAAAAAACATAGTTTTCTCAAGAAATCTAAATCTTCATGTAATTCCACTTGCCACACCATAGTTGATGTAAATGCAACTAATGACAAAAGTATGAAGATGGAAGAGGAAAATATTTTGTTGAAAAAGACCATTGATGATCAAATAAACATCTTAGCAAAATTCACAAAAGGAAAAGAAAACTTGAGCATGATGCTAGGAAGACAAAGAAACTCTTTTGACAAATGCGGCTTAGGATATGATGCATTCAACAAAGATGCACTTTTATTGAAGAAAAGAAAATCATTAAAGCATACTTTTTCAAAACAATCTTCATTCTCAACTTCTATTGATCACAATCATGTTTCATGCTATTATTGCAAGAAAAGAGGTCACAAAGCAAATGCATGTTTTCTAAGAAAGAAGAAGAAAATTGTCTCAAAAATGTTTTGGGTTCCAAAAGGAACTATTGCATCTCTACGTGCTAAAGAGAACTTGGTAACTAAATCAATTTGGGTTCCGAAAAGAACTATTGCATCTCTTTCTAACCAAAATGGACCCAAAATAGATTGGGTACCAATCAAAGTCAGGTAACGCTGTTTTGTAGGTTAGCTTGAAGACCGCCTCAAAAGAAAGATGGTTTCTTGATAGCGGATGTTCAAGGCACATGACGGGGGACAAATCGAAATTCATGTCCTAAAAATCTTATGAAGGAGGAAACGTTACTTTTGGAGATAACTCACAAGGCAAAATTGTTGGAATCGGATCTATTGGTATATCTTCTTCTCTTGCTATAGATAACGTACTTTTAGTTGATGGTTTAAAGAATAACTTGTTTAGTATTAGCCAACTTTGTGACAAAGGTTATGATGTTATATTTAGGTCAAATGCATGCATAGTTGAGAAAGACGGAAAGCAATTGTTCAATGCAAAGAGAAACGGAAATTTATATACTATGTTGCTATGTGAATTAAATGAACAAGATGTTAAGTGCTTTGTCACATCGAGTGAAAATAGTTGGTTATGGCATAGACGCTTAGGACATGCTAGTATGGACCTCATCCAACGTTTGTCTAAAAATGAATTAGCCAAAGGCCTCCCGAAGACTAATTTTTCAAAAGATAAAATTTGTAGTGCATGTCAAATAGGTAAGCAAGTGAAATCTTCTTTCAAGAGAAAGAAAGATATCACCACTTCTCGACCCTTAGAGTTACTTCATATGGACCTCTTTGGTCCAGAAAGAACGGCTAGCTTAGCCGGGAAACTCTATGTACTTGTTATAGTAGATGACTACTCTAGATTTACTTGGGTTTACTTTCTTGCTCATAAAAATGAAACTCACTCCATTCTCGACAAATTTTATAGAGTCATTCAAAATGAAAAAGATTTGAAAATCAAGAAAATTAGAAGTGATAGGGGTAGAGAATTTGACAATCAAGATCTAAAGAAATTATGTGATGAATTTGGTGTATCTCATGATCTCTCGGCTCCAAGATCTCCTCAACAAAATGGGGTAGTTAAAAGGAAAAATAGATCTTTACAGGAAATGGCTAGAACTATGTTAAATGAACACAACCTTCCCCGAAGTCTTTGGGCCGAAGCGGTAAATACCGCTTGTCATGTCATAAATAGAGTTATCATTCGAATGAAATTAGGTAAAACTCCGTATGAATTGTGGAATGGTCGGAAATCCAATATTGGTTATTTCAAGGCGTTTGGTTGTAAATGTTTTGTTTTAAATGATAAAGATAACTTGGGAAAATTTGATTCCAAATCGGATGAAGCAATTTTCTTAGGTTATTCCTCAACAAGTAGAGCCTTTAAAGTCTTTAACAAAAGGACTTTAACCATGGTAGAGTCTATCCATGTTGTTTTTGATGAATCACCACCTCTACCCTCACCTAGAGTTGACCTAGATGATGATGAAGTTGTAGGGATTGAGGATAGTTTCAATAATCTCAATATCTCCAACTCGTCAAGTAGGCAAATGGATAAGAGTAAAGTTGGAAATCAATCAAATGTTGACTTGACTTGCTCCATTCCTAAATCTTGGAGGATTGTGCACAACCATCCTCTTGACCAAGTCATAGGAAACCCTTCACAAGGTGTTAGCACAAGATCTCAACTTAGAGACTTATGCAACCACATGGCTTTTGTGTCCAATATTGAACCAAGAACTTCCACGAAGCTCAATGTGATGATTCTTGGATCATGGCTATGCAAGAGGAACTAAATCAATTTGAACGCAATCAAGTTTGGCATTTAGTCCCTCAACCCACACATCAAACTATAATAGGCACTAAATGGGTTTTTCGAAATAAAAAGGATGAAAATGGTGTGATTATTCGACATAAAGCAAGATTGGTAGCTCAAGATTACAATCAAGAGGAAGGCATTGACTATGATGAAACCTTTGCAACCGTAGCTAGATTAGAAGCAATTAGAATGCTTCTTGCATTTGCATCATCTAGAAATTTCATTCTCTATCAAATGGATGTCAAAAGTGCTTTTCTAAATGGAACTATAGATGAAGAAGTGTATGTGAAACAACCACCCGGCTTTGAAAATGAACGTTTTCCAAATCATGTTTACAAATTATCTAAAGCCTTGTACGGGTTAAAGCAAGCTCCTAGAGCTTGGTATGAACGGCTTAGTGACTTTCTACTTCAAAAAGGTTTTTCTAAAGGCAAAGTTGACACCACTCTATTTACAAAAACTGTCAAGAATGATTTGTTGATTATCCAAATATATGTAGACGACATTATATTCGGATCAACAAACACTTCCCTTTGCAAGGATTTCACATCTAACATGCAAAACGAATTTGAAATGAGTATGATGGGTGAGTTGAACTTCTTCTTAGGGTTGCAAATCAAGCAAATCTTGGATGGCTTATTTGTTAGCCAATCTAAGTATACTAAAGATTTGCTAAAGTGATTTGGTATGGAGGAAGCCAAACATGTTGTTACTCCTATGAGTACCTCTATTAAACTCGATAAAGATGAAAATGGAAAATGTGTTGATATTACTAAATATAGAGGCATGATAGGAAGTTTACTTTATTTAACTGCTAGTAGACCAGATATTATGTTTAGTGTATGCTTATGTGCTCGCTTTCAATCTTGTCCTAAAGAATCTCACTTGCTAGCCGTAAAACGTATTTTTCGCTATCTTAACGGGACGATTAACTTAGGACTTTGGTATCCAAGTGGTACTTTACTTGATCTCACGAGTTATTCGGATGCTGATTTTGCGGGTTGTAAAGTGGATAGGAAAAGCACAAGTGGTACATGTCATTTTCTAGGTCACTCGTTAGTTTCATGGTCAAGTAAAAAGCAAAATTTGGTTGCCTTGTCTACGGCTGAAGCCGAATACGTTGCGGCCGGTAGTAGTTGTGCTCAAACTCTTTGCATTAAGCAACAATTACTTGATTTTGGACTTGTTTTCTATCGTGTACCTATTAAATGTGATAACACTAGCGCTATTTGTATCTCAAAGAATCCTATTCAACACTCTCGCACAAAGCACATAGAGATTATGCATCATTTCTTACGGGATCACGTAGCTAAAGGCGACGTTGAATTGGTTTTTATTGACACTAAAAATCAATTGGCAGATATTTTTACTAAACCCCTCTCGGACGAACCATTTTCAAAAATTCGTAGGGAATTTGGAATGACCATGGATTTTGAAGTCATCAGTTAATTTTAACAAATTCTCGTCCACGTTCTCGGCTTTCAAAATTTTAAATTTTTTCAAATTTTTTTTGAGGGCCAGTCGACTGCCTCATATACGGCCAGTCGACTGGATCAACCAGTGAGTTTTTGTGTTTTTAACGATCTTCAGCCAGTCGACTGCCTACATTGGCCAGTCGACTGGGTCATGAGCCAGTCGACTGTCTCCATATGGCCAGTCGACTGCCTCTGCGCGAACCTTGTTTTTATTTCTTCTTTCTTTTCGTCTTCTCTCCACTCTCTCCACGATCTCTCCCATTTCTTCTCTCCTTCTCGCCATTTACTCCTCTTTAAACCACTTTCCCACTACACCACGATCCTCTCCTCCATCATCATCACTCCCCTCTTCTTTTTCAGTTATCTATCTCCATATATATCTCCATATATATATCCATATTCGTTTTTCTCCTCAAAATGCTTTCCATCATCTTGGTTCTCATCTCTCTCATGGCTCCTAATGTCGTGTGCCTCAAGAAACGTGCCCGTAGGGTGGAAGCTCTTCGGCTGCACCTCCTCCACCTCCGTCTCCTGTTCGTGAGGCCACTGATTCCGAATCTGAATCTGGTCCGATGTCTCTGACTGCTCTTCTCGGTGATGAAGACAGTGTTCGTCGCTTCAAAACTCAATTCATTCATCGAAAGTTTTCTCGGAGTCGCATTGTGACTCAACCCTTGTGCGAAGAGATTGGCGCTAATACGTTCAATCTTTTTCACAATATGGGTTGGGATTTCTTTGTTTCCCTCGATGTTCTACATTATCCGCGCGCCGTCAAAGCGTTTTATACAAATTTGCTCAATCCTTCACAACCGAGTCCTCCCACCCGCGCAGTTTGCTCCGATGTTGGAGGCGTCTCTGTTGAGTTCACCGAAGCAGTAATCAATACTGTTTTTCGGCTACCTCCTGGCGGTATCTCATATTACTGCCCATCTATTTGGTACTCATCGAGTGATTTCGATCCTCTCGAAACAATTCGGGCCATTTCTGTGAATAAAACCACCACTGCCATTGCTGAGTTTCCTTCTTCTTCGCTTACTCCCGAGGCTAGACTTGTGCACAACATTATCACGTATTCCATTTTTCCCAAGTCCGGAAGCCGGAGTCTTGTGTCGATTATGGAAGCTTTCCTTGTCTACTGTGTCATGACCGGTCGGAAGGTCAATATTGCCTTCCTCTTCATATCGGCAATCCTCGAGTGCCACAAGAAGAAAGGCGCACTTATTTTTCCTACCCATTTATCCTATCTTCTCAGTTGGAACGGTGTGCCACTTGCTGACTAGCCTACGGAGCACAATCCAATCTTTCTGGACCGCACTCATCTCAAGCAAATGCACATTGGCAAAAATGCCGATGGAGTGTTGGTCTCTCTTAGGGCTGCCCCTCCTGCGGACCAAGCTGGTCCTTCTTTTCCTCGTCCTGACGCTCCTCGTCCTGAGGCACCTCGTCTGGATGCTCCGACTTCTTCTTTTTCGTCTCTTGGTAGCAATTTCGATATTCCAGATTTTGGGTTAGGGGGAAATCCCGAAACTCTTACCCAAATCTTGGAAATCGTAAAGCGCAATGAAGAGGCCCAAAAGCGCAATGAGGAGGTCTAGAGGAAGACGGCCGAGGATATGAAGCATCTTGAGGACAAGATCGACAGCATCGCCACTGCCATGGAAGCCTTTCGTCGTGACCCTCCGCCTTTTTTATGTTGTCAAAGGGGGAGAATGTATTAGGGTGTTTGTGTTAGCCATAGGTCTATTTTGTTGTATTAGGGTGTTTGTGTTGGCCATAGGTCTATTTTGTGTAATAGGACGTTACCTATGTTTTATGTTTGTTGTTCATGCTTCGTTTCATTTCTATGCTTTATCATTTTGCAATGTGTAGTAGTAAAACAACATGTACCGAACTCGCAAATTATGAATTGAAATATGTTGTTTCTATTAACTCTCCATGCATTACGTAAATGAATATCAAATTGCAAAATTAAATTCCTAAGGGGGAGCATGCAAATAAAAATGAATGATGCACACATTGAGGGGGAGTATCACTTGATACTTCACCATTTATGTGAAAACACGAAATGTTTTGTCAACATCAAAAAGGGGGAGATTGTTGGCTTTGAAATTCTATTTCAAGCAATAAATCTTATTTTGATATTAACAAAACATTCAAAACCGTGTTTGGTACTAATATGGCTTTGAGCTAACTGTTTCAGCAAGTACAGGTAAATGATTTGGGAAGATCGCTAAAGCAACAAGAGATAAGAAACTCAAGCGCAAACTCGAAGAAGGACAAAAAGATCAAAGAAAGAACAAAAGCTGGACTCAAGACCTGGGGTAGATAGGTCGGGGTGAGAATATTGTAACAATGTATCTTATGTGTTGATTGGTCTTATAAGCTCAAGTAATAAATCAAACGAACTCAAACGGATCAAAAACGGACCTTGAAAACAATTCTTGGAGTCACCCAGTCGACTGGCCATGAAATGGCAGTCGACTGACTGTGACCAGTCGACTGGCAGTTAAGGACCCAGCCGACTGACTGAACCAGAGAGTTTCGAACAATTTTGATTGCCTGAGGCAGTCGACTGGCCTATCCAAGGCAGTCGACTTACTCATGAGGCAGTCGACTGGTCTTCTTGAGGCAGTCGACTGACCCTAGCCATTGGGAAAAATATTTTAAATCTGAGCATGGAGGCAGTCGACTGGGTGCTTCAGGATTTTAAGGAAAAGTATTTCTAAACAATATTTTTGCCCAAAAAGAAATGATTTTGCTTGCAGATTTTCAGGTCCTCCTCTCCATATTGTCTAGGGTGTGATACACTCTCCAAACCCTAGTGTTCACTATATAAAGAAAGAGATATGGATTAAAAATGCTAAGGTTCTTGTGTGAGAAATTTTTCTGAAAATTCATTCATCTACTATTTTCTCTCAAGCACTTTCTGGAAAATCTTTTGATAGCAAGAAAGATCAAAATCCCGTTTTTCATTCCCATCATTTTGAAGATTTAAACTCAAGCTTTGTGCTTATTCTCTTACTTGAAAATATATTGTGAGAATATATATATCTTGAGTTCTTGAAATATCACCTAAAAACACTTGAGCTTATATTGATCTATCTTCCATAAAAACCTTAGGGTTTTGAGTGGTTTTTTGTTTCTTGAGTGATATATTGATTACATACACAAATTTGTGATCTTGGGTGAGTGAAGCCCATTGTATCAAGGGAGGATTGTTCTCTTGATTGTGTGAAGAGCTAGTTAGCTCTTTTGTAAATGTTTTGCTATTCCACCTATTGAAGGAAGAGCCATAGTGTGAGGATCGGGAAAGTCTCAAGGATGGGGATTCTTTGAGCCGAGGAGTAGGAGTTACCGAACCTCGTAAAAATCACGGTGTCAATTTCTCTATCTCTATCTTCTTACTTTATGTTCATGCATGCTTAATTTATAGTGTGGTAAATAGCTTGTTGAAATTAAAGTAAAATCACTCATTACATATTTACCTTGTAAATTATTATTGAACCTTGTTGTATGTTCTAATAAGAATTAAAAAGAGTTAGAAATTATTTTTAAACCCTATTCACCCCCCCCCCCCCCCCCCAGGGTATTTTAGTGACTTACAAATACTATTGACATCCGAATAGGAAAATATTATACATAAAATATTAATTATTGGATGGTCAATTATATGGAAGGAACAACTTTTCTTCACCATTAGATTAATTTCTCTTTAATCCCCATTTCGAAAAACTAATCTAATGTTTCCATATATTGTATAATTAGATAGTCCATTCGGTATACACCTCATAATTAGCGGACCATTGATTTAAGTAAATAATGATCTACCTAATGTGCCATAACTCGTTAATCAATCGTCGAGAATATACATGAGGTACATCGCATAATCACCCATCTATAAAACCCATAGAAGAATTCTCCATTTTATATATTTATTTACTTACTATTTTTTTATTTTTTTATTAGTTATTATTTATATTTATTATGTCCATATTTATCATCATAATAAATTTTATTTCAAGCTTCAAGAACTAGAAAGGAAATCACATCAATAAAACCAAATCTCAAAGTGGAAGCTTCATTTTCAAACTTCCAAAACTACAAAGGATATCTCAAAGTTTTGAAAACTAAATTTTAATTTTTTTTTCAAAATTTAAAAATCAAAATTAGTTACCAAACAACTTTTTCCCTTTCATTTTGTTATTTTGGAAATGAAAGTAGAAAACCAAAATTGAAAGTGCTACCAAACAGGGACTAAGTTTTTTTTTTTTTTTTTTTTTAAACGAAATTCACACTAATTTCATATAGTAGAAATTTCCACGAGATTACGTAGCGGACCATTGATATAATTTCCCCAAACTCATTTTTGTTAAGTAAATAATGATTTACCTAATGTGCCATATTTGTTAATCAATCGTCCAGAATATACGTTAGGTCCGTCGCATAATCACCCATCTATAAAACCCATAGAATAATTCTCATAGAGAAACCACCCAATAACCTAAACAAATGGAGTCTCTCCAGATTGCATTCTTGGTCATCCTCTTGGTTACTGTTGCATCTGGTTTATCTCTCTTTTTATATCTATGTCCATATCATTATATTTAGGGGAATCTGAATTAATGGTGAAATGCATGGAATTCATGGAAAATTAGTTTATGAGTTCTTTTGTTCCTCCATCGTCGTCTTCTATGAGAGATGATCAATTTATGGCCAGTCAAGATGAGAATAATACATTTGTTTGTCTTGTTGGAGAGAGTCAGAATCCAGACGATGACCTTGATGATGGTGAAGCTACTATGGGTGACTATTGGGATGCAATGATCACTACAGTAGCCTCTACAACTGCCAAGGGTCCCATATGATGCTTGCCATGACGTTTTGAAGATTTTCTTTTGATGTCATTGCTTATGTCAGCTATAAGATAATTGTAATCTTATCTCTTCAGATAATGTAATTTGGTTTATGCCACCTGTCAATCATTCGGTGGAGTATCTTTTGTTGTAGGTCAGATATATCACCTCCATGCACTACCCAATCACTTTGGAAAAAGTTGAGTGATTATTGGATCTGGTCTAGTAAAGTTAGGTTTGAGTCTTTGTCGATCGGGCCCATTGTGTACCCGGAAGATTACTTCTTATCTTTGTTATTCCTCTCTATCTCTATATAAGAGAAAGGTTGTTTGTTTTAGAGGCAAAACTTTTCTTAGATTATTTCTTTCAAAGTCTTTCTTTGGCTCTAAGTTTGTTTTATTTCTCCTTTGAGTCTGTAAAATATATTTGCAAGCATATTGGAATAAAGATATTTGAAAAGATATTTGATTGTAAGTTCCTCTCTCTTCCGCAATTTACTTTGATATTTGGTATGAGCCATATTTGAGTAGAAATACTTGATGATGTATGATCTGTATAGTATGATTTTATATTAGTTTAAACTTTGTTTGTTAAATGTATGCTTAAATTATCATCATCATTTTAGTATAAGGTTATGGGTCATCATAAAGTCGCGTGTTGGAATGTTAGGTCATTTTGCATTAGATTGCATCCAGGACCGTTGTTTCCCATAAATCGTTGACAGTCGAGTAACCATAATATTAAATGAATCATGATAGTTTACGCAACCATTTATCTTTCAAAGTTTGATTTTTATAAAATTATTCTATTATTTTCATATATCATCATCTCTATTCATCATGAGTAGCTCTAGTTCTATTAAGAACAAATAATTGATCTCTTTTGAGAAAAATAAATAATTAATGAATGACTGGACAATTCCTAGGGTAAAACCTAAAACCAAATATAAATATGGTATTTTTGAAATGATAAGTACCATGACAATTAAAACCATGGAACAGACCATAGATCTAGATGATCAGGACACTACACTTAAGTTGTTAAGTTCTAAAGATTTGGAAAATTATGATTCCAATTACAAATTTATTCATATAGGATTAATTCAGGTTGCATTTAGACCATTCACCTTACTTGGAATAAATATCTTTCTTCAGACAACCTTAAGAGATGGTAGATGTCTACTTAGTCTATCTAGTAATATGCATGAGGTCCATCGCATAAATTCTCTATTCAATTTTTTTAAGTCAAGTATTGTACCAAATATTTTTTTAAAATTAACGTTGCTAGAAACTGTTTCTGAATACTGTTGCATTGGTGTAAGATTCAGTGAGCCTCTTTATGTTATAATTTACATAACATCACATGTTAAGTCTATTTTTTTGTTTTTTTGTGTATCATTGTATGTGTGTATAAATATATATATAGATATCGATGAATGGTGCAAAACACTCCTATGATTTCAGAAATGTGTTGAAAATTCCTCTCTATTTCATGTTGTGCAGATAACCCCACTATTATTCCAAAAGTGTGCACTTTGACCCCATGTAACACTGTTATGTTTTGCCAGAATTTAGTCACGTGACTGTCTCAAAACACCCCTATGGTTTCAGAAATGTGCAGAAAACCTATCTCTCAGTCACCGGAAAAGGGCTTGGAAGGGGCTATTTGCACTTTTTGCAAAGTGTAACGGTGTTTAAAAACAATAAGGGAGTTTTCAGCACATTTCTGAAATCTTAGGAGTGTTTTGCGTCATTCACCCATATATATATATATATATATATATATATATATAAACATGTTTTGTAGAAATTTCTTGCTGGTAACTAAATGAAAGATGGTTGGCAGGAGCAGCAGGACAACTACCTTGTACCGAGAAGAGCGAAAAGATCAACTGCATTCATTTAAAGTGTATTGGAAGCGATCCAATATGCAAGAATAACACCTGCAAGTGCTGTGGATCTGAATGTGAAACTCGTGCTCATTAATGTGATCATCCTATGTGAGTGTGGTGATATGATGATAAATAAAGCTCATGAGCTACTATGAGATCAAACACATCTTTAGTGATATATATCAACCTATAACTTTTGTATTGTTTTTTTTTTCAAGGCAAGAATGCTTTCATTAAATCCAATCAAACATGATTGCCATCTATTTGGGCTCTGAAAAGGAGGTATCGTTACTCAGATGGAGGGTACTTGTTAATTTTTAACATTAATTTTCACGAACCAATTTGGTCTATTCACGAAAATATATTAAATAAATTACAATTAAAAAAATTTATTGAAGTATTATTTGATTAAAATTAATATATATGTAAAACTTGGAAAGAGTATTTTGGGTATATTTTAATGTTAGGGGTATTTAGGGCATTAAGAGATCAAGTGATAGTCACACAACCTACTAACAACAGTCAAAGAGGACTGTTTATGCTATTGTCATTCCATAGTCGCAGTTGTGATTGACAACATTTATTGATATAGTTGAGATAAAATTTACTCCTACAGTTGTAGTGTGAGTGGGTTGTTTACAAAAATTAAACCACTTTGCAAAAATAATAAATATATGTTATCAATAATACATTGAAATTACCTAGGCGATTAATGAAACTAGCCTAGAGGGGGGATGAATAGGCTTTCAGTCGATTTTATGATCAATTAAAATTATCTAACGGAAATTCAATTTTAATTAGTCACAACAACCTTAAAATCTCAAATCAGATTAATTAAGCATATATGAATAGAAGTGCAGTAAATAAATCATGAGAAGATAAAGAGATTTTTTATGTGGAAAACCTTGGAAAAACTCAAGTAAAAATCACGGATACACTCAGGTATTGATGCACTATGAATCAGAGAATTTGTACAGACTCTATGAAAACAGAAATTACAACCGCTGTAATGATGTTCTTCACTCGACGTCTAAAAATCTAGATTTGTCCGTGCTCCACAAAGCTCTCACTCCGATCTCTGTACTCAGACGGCTCCGCTTCTCAATGGATCAAATCACCACGATACCTCCTGTTTCTTTGCTTTTCAAAATGGATCAAAGCAACCAAGTTGCAATCAACGGTGTAGATTTTTCAGAATTTAGGTCATTCAATCGTGCATAAGATCGTCGATGTAAAAGCATGATAGAATCAACTCCAAAACAAGAGGCAACTAGAAGAATTACTCAATGATATTTTCTCTCACTATCTCGATCTTTGTAGAAAAATATGAACGATAAATATTGCAGAGATCTCCCTCAAAAATCCCAACCTCATCTCTTGTAGACCTCGGTATTTATAGACAATAAAGAAGTAAACTATAAATTTGCCCTTTCTCGTAATTTCACATCCAATTGAGCAAAACCCTAATATTTGATGTATATTATGTGTATTACACATATACCAAGGTGTAGGAGTCGTTCATGCATCATAGAATAAAAATAGGGACAAAACAGACATCACAACAGAAATCAGCAGAATTTTAGTCGTCGCTACGCTTTAAGCGTATTCCCCTTACGCTTTAGTGTAGGTCTAAGCCTAGGGCAAAACGTAGGGTCAAGCGTAACTTTTCACTTTGTGGCCATTTTTTACTTCTGTAAGCGTAGACTTAGGTGTAGGCATTTTTGTTAAAACCAATTTTCTCCGCAACTGCGCCAAAATGACCGTCTTGAATTCACGATACTTTTTTCTTGGAGTGACGGCTTTGGAAAATGTCATTTTTGCCCTTCGGGAGACATTTTTCCTCAATACGCTCACTTTGCGTTTCACTTGTATTCGTCACTACTTCAATACTTGATTTCACCTTTGTTGAAGCTTATATATGTCGTTGAAACCAAAAAGACCTATCTAACACTCAACATGGTTATTGTCTAGAATATGCCATAAATAAACAATACTCAAAAGTGTTCTTATAATCACCCCCTTGGCATTTCTGAGACAAAATCATTTTTTACAATATAGCATCACAAATAACAACATAACATCTATACCTATGAACACACACCGACAAACATAGATATAAACTGTCACCTTGCTTTCATGACGGTCTACCAATCCTGTAACCACAACACTGAACAAACCATTAATCGCAAGTGTGGAAAACATATATAATGATCATAATAATAATGCATTCATAATGATCATCAAATATACTCCTTCTACCCCTGAGAATATACTCCCCCTTACTAAAATCTTCTCCCTCTTAACCAAATAATTTCTTCTCCCCCTTAATAAATACATCTCCCTATTTTTGTCCCTAAAATGACAAGCAAAGATATATCTCTCAAAACATAGGCAAAAGATAACAGAGGAGACTCTAGAGAATCTATGACCAAGCACTAAATATGAAGATAAAGTACTCTATAAGATTATACCAAGATTCTCGAGTAACAAATATCTCTATAATGTATGACCCTACTCCTAAATGCATGAATGCAAAATGTCATGAATAAAAAAATAACAAAAATATTTTTGTATTTTGAAATATGTGAGCAAGGCAGTAGAGATATCAAGCTAAACATAACCACATCATATTCTCATATCTAACTCAGCCATTATACAGACGGTAGCGAAGAAAATCAACACACATACCTTGTATACTCAAGAATGCACAAGTCAAGTTTTGCAAATATATATATATGAAAATTCTCATATGCAAGTACTAAGGTAAGATGAAAATAATACAGATTAATTCTGAAAATCTCATCACCAACTGTGATGATAATTCAGTCCAAAATCCAAACTAGAAGTTAAATCGTTAACTTAAACCTTATTACCAAAAAAAACACCATTTTCAAATAAATTAATCTTTTGCACCTTTTCACCTTATCCCTTTTTGTCTTTTTAAGCTCCGGATTTTCCAACGAGGATTTTTAGTCCTAACCAACTGGGCCCGAGCTTCTTTTATGGGATTTATGTTCATTACTCTTCTCCCATTTTTACACGAACACTCAATGCTTACTAAGGCAATAGGCCCGGTTACTCAGATTGAAGAACTACCTTTTGCATTTCTATAATTTAAACAACTCATTCTTTTCTCCTTTCAACATTATCACAACATTCATTAACATGCAATAGGTATTTTAAAAGCATAGATAATTCGAGCATAGCTCAAGAACCTTCATATCACTTCAGGTTAAATGAAAAGATTAAGAGTTTCAGCAGGCATTAAGATCATCTCCGAAGTAAACATGCACATAAGATTAAGATTTTAATTGTAAAATAATCATGCCAAGTAAACATTTAAAATCTTAGGACAAGCAGATACCTCTACTCCCATATGCATAATTAGCCAAGTAAATATGAGAATAGAGTAAAATATGACAATTGTTTGTACTCTAGCCAAACTCATTATTCCAAAAAAAAATTCAATTTATGATTTTTTTTTTTTAAAAATGCATGCATGAATAAATATTATACAAATGCATGATTATCTATCAATTCTAGGAAAGTAATGTAATGTGTTCCTATAATGATAAATAATACGATAACTATTCTAAAGAAAGCATACCAATAGATTTCCTAAGACTAACATGCTTTTGAAAATCTAATGGTTTTGTAAAAATATCTGTCAGTTGAGAATCTGTGGATATAAACTCTAGAGACATTATACCATCTTCAACAAGTTCTCGAATGAAATGATGTTGAATATCTACATGCTTAGTCCTAGAGTGTTGAATATGATTTTTAGAAATATTTATCGCACTCGTCTTATCACAAAACACAGTCATCGCGCCTTGAGAAAAACCATAATCCTGCAACATGTGTCTCATCCACAACACTTGAGTACAACAACTACCAACTGTTATATACTCAGCCTCGGCAGTAGAAAGGGGAACACAATTTTGCTTATTTCTATGCCAAGCAACTAAGCAATTACCAATATAAAACACCTTCCACTGGTACTTTACTATCATCAACATTACCGGCCCAATCAGCATCAGAAAAAAATGCGATTTCAGTGTTAGTCCCTGATGGATACCACAACCCATAATTCACCGTCCCTTTAACATACTTAATAATCCTTTTTACCGCAGTAATATGAGACTTCTTAGGACTTGCCTAATAACGTGCACATAAACCAACACTAAAAGCTATGTCAGGTTGATTGGTAGTTAAGTGCAACAAACTCCCAATTATACTCCTATAAAGTCTAGGATTGACATCTTTGCCTTTGGTATCTATGCTAAGCTTGACACTAGTACTCATGGGAGTGCGAACTTCCTTAGCCTTTTCCAAACCAAACTTCTTCACCAATTCCAAAGCATAACGAGTTTGGGAAATGAGTTCATATGTCATTTGATCTCCAAAATAATGAACAAGTTTATCTGAAGTGGAACCAAACACAATATCATCCACATAGATTTGAGCAACAACTGTATCACTCTTAATTTTCTAAATAAACAACATTTTGTCCACTCCCCTCGAGTAAAACCCATTCCCAACAGGTAGTCGGTCAACCTCTCATGCCAAGCTCTTGGAGCTTGCTTTAGCCCATATAAAGCCTTTTTCAGCTTATACACATGACCAGAACAATAAGGATCTTCAAATCCTTTTAGCTGCTCCATATACACCTCCTTATGAAAAATGCCATTAAAAATGCACTATTTACATCCATCTGATACAACTTGAATCCAAGATGACATGCAATAGCAAATAAAATTCGAATAGATTCAAGTCTAGCCACTGGAGGAAACGTCTCATCAAATTCCATACCCTTCAACTGAGTATAACCTTGAGCAATAAGCCTAGCTTTATTCCTAACAACTGTACCATTTTCATCCTTTTTATTCTTGAAAACCCACTTGGTACCAATCACATTTATCTCTTTCGGTCTAGGCACAAGATACCACACATCATTCTTAATAAACTGATGAAGTTCTTTTTCCATAGTAATAATCCATTCACTATCTTGAAGAGCTTCTTTGCCATTTTTAGATTCCACAGAAGATGTATAGCATGCATACGAGACCTTATTCTTAGCCTTTCTCTAGGTCAACATCATCTAATCAACAGCTCCTATAACATTATCCAAAGGATGGGACAACTTTACCCTTATAGATGGTTCTTTAGAAGGAGTAGCCCGAACATCACAATTTCGATCATGCGATTCTATAGGACTAGAACTATCATTATGAACCACATTATCCTCTTTATCAACATCTGAAGAATCATTTCCTAATTGAAAGAACGGTTCACTATCTTCCTTCTCAATAGACATTAGTGACTCATCAACACATGAATCGTCAACCACTACATTCGCAGATTCCATCATTGTTTGAGTTCTAAGGTTTAAAACCCTATATGCCCGACTTGTCAATGAATACCCCAAAAATATTCCTTCATCACTCTTAGACTCAAATTTCCCAATGGACTCTCGATCTCTAATAATATAGCATTTTTATCCAAAAACCTTAAAATACTTCACATTTGGTTTCTTGTCATTCCACAGTTCATAGGCAGTTTTTGAAGTGTCAGGTTTAAGATAAACTCTATTTAAGTTATAACACGCCGTGTTTACCGCCCCGGCCCAAAAATACCTAGGAACCTTCCTTCCATGCAGCATAACATTAGCCATCTCTTGAAGAACTCGATTCTTCCTTTCAACCACTCATTTTTGTTGTGGAGTACGTGGTGCTGAAAATTCATGCTTTATTCATCTTTCATCATAAAAAGTATCAATCCCTAAATTTTCAAATTCCTTTCCATGATCACTCCTCATTCTAGTAATGGGATAATTCTTCTCAGACTGAATTTTCAAACAAATTTTTCTAAAATTTTCAGCAGCTTCAGACTTTTCAAACAAAAATTCAACCCATGTAAATCTAAAGTAATTGTTAGTCACTAATTAACCCTAGAGGGGGGGTGAATAGGGTGTTCAAAAATAATTCTAATTCTTTTCGAAATTTGAATATACTTTAAACAAAAATCAATTTCTCAAAAATCAAGTGGATGATTCAATTTAAACTTTTCTAACTATTAATTTCAAGACAAGATAGCATACAAGATATTTAAGCAATTATAGCATGCAAATAACTCAAGTAAAGAGAAAGAGATAGAGAGATTGACACCGTGATTTTTTCGAGGTTCGGTAACTCCTACTCCTCGGCTCAAGAACCCCTTCTTGAGACTTTTCCCGATCCTTTCACTATGGCCCTTCCTTCACAGGTGGAATGGCAAACCTTTACAATACAAGCCTCTCGAGCTTGTCTCTCAATCAAGAGAACAACCCTCTCTTGAACAATCGGTGGACTTCACTTGTCCGAGATTACAAATTCGTATGTAATCAATAAAATCACTCAAGAACAAAAACACTCAAAACCCAAAGGTTTTTATGGAAGATAAATCAATATAAGCTCAAGTGTTTTTGGTGATTTTACAATAGCTCTAGAAATGTATTCTCAAAGGATATAATCAATGAATGATATTTGGAGAATAAGAAGAGATACTAGAGGTTTTGATTTTCAAAGAAACTTGAAGAAAATCAGATTTTCAAAGCTTGGTTTCAATGGCTTTTGTAGAGAAAATTTCTGCAGAATTTTTGCTAGCTTTTTTTTTCTTTGTATTTCAATCTCTTAGTCTTCACAATACACATCTCATTCTATATATAGCATTGTATTAGGGTTTTGAAGAGTGAATATTGTAATTGAAAGACAAGAGCCGTTTGAACACCATTACAAACAATCCACAAAACAGGGAAATGTTTTCTGAAAAATCTGCAGATTTTAAGGATGAACTAGTCGACTCCTTTGCATTTGAGTCGACTACATTGCTTCATCTAGTCGACTAGATTGAGTTCTAGTCGACTACAATGGTTAATCTAGTCGACTAGAATGAGTTCTAGTCGACTACTTCTTGTAGTCTAGTCGACTCAATGGTCATTCAGTCGACTCATTTGATGTGGATGAAAAACCAATAGCTACTGATTGTTCTAGTCGACTACTAGAAAATACACAGGTCTATTCTAGTCGACTACAACATGAAAAATATTTAATAAAAATATTTTTCTTTCCATTTAAGTTTGGTAATGCGTTTTCCATTCTATTTGAGTTCGGTTCATTTTATACTTGAGCTTATACAATAAAATCGACACATAAAATTACCTTGTTACAGTGATCGCTCCATGACCTATCTACCCCGAGTCTTGAGTCTTCGACTTTCGCTTATGCCGTTGAATAAATTGATTTTCCATTTGCGCTTCAATTTCTTTCACAGCTTTTTGCTTTAAATCAAGCTTTCTTTCCGAGCTTGTTTTTCGAGTAGTTTCCTTTTCGAGTTTGATTTCTGAGTCGTTCACCTGTCTTTTGCTGAAAATATAAACTCGATAATTCATTAGTATCAAACACTCTTCAATGGTTTGTTATCATCATTTTGGAATTGTTTGCCGAAAGTAAATTTCAAAGCCAACAATCTCCTCCTTGATGATGACAAAACATTTTGTGTTTGCTTGGCATTTGGCGAAACATCAAGTGATGCTCCCCCTCAACATGTGCATAATATTTTGATCAAATGCTCCCCCTTAGTAAATGAAATTTGAAGTTTAATAGGCATTTTGATACAATATATAACAATAGGCGCACATTTGAGATAGCAAGAATAAACAGCTTATCATAGATGTTTCAGTTTAATACAAGCTGCTTATACTAATGAAAAACATGGAAAGGAAAACAAACAAGTTCGCAAATAACCATAACAAGTTCGCAAATAACCATAACAAGCCACACAAAAACAGAAATTGCTAATGTCGGATAATTAAATGCATGACAGTACAATAGCATAATTTCTCCCCCTTTTTGTCAGCGTCGAGGGGTGCGTGAGCGAGGGTTCCTGTGTGCAAGAGTGAGGTCATCAAGTGACCCGGCCAAATTTGTAATACGGGTAGACATTTCCTCATCATGAAGGACAAGGCGCTCATTGATCAAACGAATGACTTCCGTATTCTGGTTCACGGTCGTATCAAGGCGCTGAAGCATTTGTTCCTGCTGCCTAAGTAGCTCCGTATTGCTTTGAACAACCCCAAGAAGTTGGTTGAGAAGCCGAAGCACCGTCCAACGAAGGGACCGAGGAAGAGGCTTCCTGGCGCGATGCAGAACCGCTAGGAGCGGTACGCGAACGAGGAGCAGGTGCAATTTCAGAAATGAAATTTCCTTCCGCATCAGAAGAAATATGCATATGCTTGACATGAGTGGCGTCAAGAAAAATAGGGTGATGCTCGGACACTTCATTCGGAAAATTAAAACCTTTCCGCTGCAGTAGATATGTAATATGTGCAGGAAAGAAAAGCGGGCCAGATGGCTTGCGCTGACATGTGAGGATGACGGAACGAAAAATATGAGCTAAATCAACACGGGTTCCTGTCAAAACGCAATAAACCAAAAAAGCCTCCATACGAGAAACACTGCTACGACTACCAGTTTTAGGCAGAATAGAGTAAGTAATAACATTATGAATTAATCTAGCCTCGGGTAGTAGCATAGAAGAGGTAATACCGGCGTTTTGCGAAATTTCCTTGTCGATGCATATTGCCCGAACAGCCTCAATACAATCGAAACCATCAGCCTTATACCAATCCTTGGAAAAGTGGCGGATGCCGTCATTTGGAAGCAAGAAAATGCGCTTGATTTCGCTGTCATCAACGGTCTCGTCTTCACCACATAGATTAAAATGAAGATGAGGGAGTAATTTCTCCTTGTGATTTGCAAGAGAAGCGTAGAAGGCTTTGACGATTCGCGGAAATACCGGAATGTCAAGAGAAACGAAAAAATCCCAACCCATTGCTTGGAACAACTCGAAAGTTCGAGCCCGAATTTCAGTGCATAAATCTTGTGTGACAATACGGCAAGGTGTAGGAGCACGGTGATCAAAAACAGTGATGAAATTATTTCTATTATCATCATCAAGAAGAAGTACCTCAAGAAGAAGAGGTTCATTCGACTCCTCTTCATCAATAGCCGTAGGAATGTGTGGATTGGTGGAGCTTTGGCCTCCATCAATGCGTGAACGTTTCCGAAATAGACCTCGAGTCTTCGGTGGCATTGTAGAAGATGATGCACAAATATATAGAGATATATAGATATATGATGGTGTATATATATAGATGTGTGAGAGAGTGAGAATGATGAAATTTGGAGAAGGAAATGGGTGGAGGATGATGGAAATGTGAAATTAATGAGAGATAGGTGAAGATTTGAGGATATAAGTGGTAGTTGGAGAGGGATTGAGAGGAGAGGGTTTGAATGTGGGTGAGGGTTTGAAGGAGGCGGATGGAAAAGATGAAAGGGGGTTAGGTTTTATAGGGCTTGAGTCGACTAGGGCTAGGTTGAGTCGGTTAGGTAGAGGGTTTGAGTCGACTAGGCAAGGGTTGAGTCGGTTAGGAAGGCAAAGTAGTCGACTACAATAGTGTTTGAGTCGACTAGAATGGGCAATGAGTCGACTAGAAGGTGATTGAGTCGACTTGAAGGTGAAGACCATGAAATGGTGTAGCTACTGATCATTGTAGTCGACTAGAATGGTTTATACTACACAGGATGAGTCGACTAGAAGAGAAAAGGGAGAATAAAAATGATAAAAATAGATAAAAATTAGGAAATAAATACACAAAAATAGCAAAAATATGAAAAATAAATATTATGACAGAAATTAAGATAAAACATCAAAATCCATGGCCATTCCGATTTCTCGACGTATTTTAGAAAATGATTCATCCGCAAGTGGTTTTGTAAAAATATCCGCCAATTGATTTTTAGTGTCGATAAAAACCAATTCAACGTCACCCTTAGCAACATGATCACGTAAGAAATGATGCCTAATCTCTATATGCTTGGTGCGTGAGTGATGAATAGGATTCTTTGAAATACAAATCGCACTCGTATTATCGCATTTAATAGGCACGTGAGAGAAGGTAAGACCGAAATCAAGTAGTTGTTGCTTGATATAAAGAGTTTGAGCGCAACTGCTACCGGCTGCCACATATTCGGCTTCGGCCGTAGATAATGCAATAGAATTTTGCTTTTTACTTGACCAAGATACTAGTGAGTGTCCTAGAAAATGACAAGTACCGCTTGTGCTTTTACGATCAATTCTACATCCCGCAAAATCGGCATCCGAATAACTAATAAGATCAATTGAAGTTCCACGTGGATACCAAAGCCCTAAGTTTATTGTACTACTTAGGTAGCGAAAAATGCGTTTGACCGCAAGCAAATGAGATTCCTTAGGACATGATTGAAACCGGGCACATAAGCATACACTAAACATTATATCCGGTCTACTAGCGGTTAAATAAAGCAAACTAGCGATCATGCCTCTATAATTAGTAATATCAACACATTTACCATTTTCATCTTTATCAATCTTAATAGAGGAACTCATAGGAGTTATGGCATGTTTGGTAGCCTCCATACCAAATCGCTTTAGCAAATCTTTAGTGTACTTGGATTGGCTAATGAATAAGCCATCCGAGCTTTGCTTGATTTGCAACCCTAAGAAGAAAGTCAATTCACCCATCATGCTCATTTCAAATTCGTTTTGCATACTTGTGGCAAATTCCCTACATAAGGAATTATTTGTTGAGCCGAAAATAATGTCGTCAACATAAATTTGGACAATCAACAAATTATTCTTAATGGTTTTTGTAAAAAGTGTGTTATCAATTTTCCCTCTTGTAAAACCATTTTGAGTTAAAAACCCGCTAAGTCTCTCATACCAAGCTCGAGGAGCTTGCTTTAAACCATATAGAGCTTTAGCCAATTTGAAAACATGATTTGGAAAAAGATTATTTTCAAAACCGGGTGGTTGCTTCACAAAAACTTCTTCTTCTATGACACCATTTAAGAAAGCACTTTTGACATCCATTTGATAAAGAGTGAAATTTCTATATGATGCAAATGCAAGAAGCATTCTAATTGCTTCTAATCTAGCTACCGGTGCAAAGGTTTCATCGTAGTCAATGCCTTCCTCTTGATTATATCCTTGAGCTACCAATCTTGCTTTATTTCGAATAATTACTCCATTCTCATCCTTTTTGTTTCGAAAAATCCATTTTGTGCCAATTATAGTTTGATTTTCGGGTCTAGGAACTAAACGCCAAACTTGATTGCGTTCAAATTGATTTAGTTCCTCTTGCATTGCTACGATCCAAGAATCATCACATTGAGCTTCGTGGAAGTTCTTGGGTTCGATTTGCGATACAAAGGCCATGTGGTTGCAAAAATCTTTAAGTTGAGATCTAGTACTAACCCCTTTTGAAGGATTACCTATGACTTGATCAAGAGGATGATTGTGAACAATCCTTCATGCTTTAGGCATTGAGTTGGCCAAGTCATCATTGGATTGATGCTCAACTTCCCTCATTTTCTTTTGGCTACATGATGAGTTGGAGATATTGAGAGTATTTAGATTATCCTCAATCCCAACAACCTCATCTTCTTCTAGGTCAATTCTAGGTGATGGTGGTGAGGGTGATTCATCAAAGACAACATGAATAGACTCCACCATGGTTAGAGTCCTTTTGTTATAAACCCGAAATGCTTTACTTCTTGTAGAATATCCTAGGAAAATTGCTTCATCCGATTTGGAGTCGAATTTTCCAAGGTTATCTTTATCATTTAACACAAAACATTTACACCCGAAAACTTTGAAATACCCAATATTGGGCTTTCGACCATTCCACAACTCATAGGGTGTTTTCCCTAACTTCATCCGAATAATAACACGATTAATTATATGGCAAGCGGTGTTTACCGCTTCCGCCCAAAGGCTTCGGGGAAGGTTGTGCTCATTTAACATGGTTCGAGCCATCTCTTGTAGAGATCGATTCTTTCTTTCAACTACACCGTTTTGTTGAGGGGTTCTAGGGGCCGAGAGATCATGAGAAACACCTAGGTCATCACATAATTTCTCTAAGTCTTGATTTTCAAACTCCCTACCTCTATCACTTCTTATTTTCTTGATCTTCAAATCTTTTTCATTTTGAATGACTCTATAAAATCTTTCAAGAATGGAGTGAGTTTCATTTTTATGAGCAAGAAAGTGAACCCAAGTATATCTAGAGTAGTCATCAACTATAACAAGTACATAGAGTTTCCCGGCTAAGCTAGCCGTTCTCTCCGGACCAAAGAGATCCATGTGAAGTAACTCTAGAGGTCTAGAAGTGGTAATATCTTTCTTTCTCTTGAAAGAGGATTTAACTTGCTTGCCTACTTGACATGCGCTACATATTTTATCTTTCGAAAATTTAGTCTTTGGGAGGCCTTTGACTAAATCATTTTTGGATAAACGATGAATGAGGTCCATACTAGCATGTCCTAGACGTCTATTCCATAACCAACTATTTTCGCTAGATGTGACAAAACATTTAACATCTTGATCATGCAATTCACATAGCAACAAAGTATACAAGTTTCCATTTCTTTTGGCATTGAACATTTGCTTCCCATCTTTCTTGATTATGCATGCATTTGTCCTAAATATAACATCATAGCCTTTGTCACATAATTGACTAATACTAAACAAATTATGCTTCAACCCATCAACTAAAAGCACATCATCTATAGAGAGAGAAGAGGAAATACCGATTGAGCCAATTCCTATAATTTTGCCTTTAGAGTTGTCTCCAAAAGTTACGTTTCCTCCTTCATATGTTTTTAGTGAAATAAACTTTGATTTATCTCCCGTCATATGCCTTGAGCATCCGCTATCGAGAAACCATTTTTCTTTTGATGCGGACTTCAAGCATACCTACAAAACAAGTTCAAGTAACTTTTATTGGTACCCAATCTGTTTTGGGTCCATTTTGGTTAGATAGATATGCAATAGTTCCTTTTGGAACCCAAATTTGTTTTGTTACAACATTTTCTTTTCTATGAGAGCATGCAATAGATCCTTTCGGAACCCAAACCATTTTTGACATAATTTTCTTCTTTCTATGAAAGCATACATTTGCTTTGTGTCCTTTTCTATTGCAATAGTAGCAAGTAACATGTTTATAATCATTTGAAGAAGCATGAGATGATTTTATAGTAAATGTAGAGCTAAGTGATTTTCTCTTTTTCAAAATGAGAGCATTTTTGTCAAAAGCATCATACCCTAGACCGCATTTATCAAATGATCCTTTTTGTCTTCCTAACATGATACTAAGGTTCTCTTTTCCTTTTGTAAATTTTGCTAAAACATTTATTTGATCATCAATAGTATTTTTCAAACGAATATTTTCCTTTTCTAGCTCAATGCTTTTGTCATTGCAAGAAACTTCTAAGCTTGCACTAGTGAGACTACATGAAGGTTTAGCTTTCTTAAGAAGGATATATTTTCTAGCTAATTTTTCGAATTCATCATGTAATTCTTCAAACACATCTTGCAATTCATTGTAATCAAGAAGAAGTTCATCATATGATAGTTTATCTAAATCATTTAAATTTAAATGTACCTCTTCTTCATTTGCCATGAGACAAATGTTGGCTGTTTCCTCACTACTTTTCTCCTCATCCGAGTCGCATGAGTCATAGTCCTCCCATGTGACATTCATTGCCATCTTGCTAGGTCTTTTCTCGTTTTCCTTTTTGAGCTTGAAGCAATCACTTTTGTAGTGTCCCGGCTTTCCGCAATTAAAACACGTTGGGGGTTCTCTTTTGCTAGGCTCGCCTCTTGGTTCGATTCTCTTCACGAATCTTCCACCATTTGCTTTCTTTCTTTGAAGATGTCTCTTGAATTTTTAGGTGAACAAGGCAATGTCCTCATCCTCTTCTTCTTCACTCGGCTCATTATTTTCATTTTTGGTGAAGGCTTGCAAAGCTATCCCCTTTCTTGGCTTGATGTCGTCTTCACGAGCTTTTAATGTTATTTCCCAAGTGAGTAGAGAGCCGAAGATTTCATCGAGACTCATGGTGTTGAGGTCATGAGCTTCTTTGATAGCCGTTACTTTTGCATCCCACTTTGCCGGGAGACTTCTAAGCACTTTTCGTGACGCATCGGATCTAGGAACAATTCTACCAAGATGCTTTAGTCCATTCAAAATATTTGTAAAGCGAGACATCATGGAATTCACATTTTCATCATCTTTCATAGCAAATAATTCATATTCATGCATGAGTATGTCAATTTTAGATTCTCGTACTTGAGATGTACCTTCATAGGTTACCTCAAGTTTATCCCACATTTCTTTTGCCGTTGAACAAGTAGATACACGATTAAATTCATTTGGACTTAAAGCGCAATTTAAATTTACTTTGGCTTTAGCATTGTACGACATGAGTTTACGGTCATCATTATCCCATTCATTGGGTAATTTGGGGACGGTTTTTCCATCAACAATTTTGGTCAATACAAATGGTCCTTCAAGAACTACTTGCCAAATTTGGTAATCGATAGCTTGAAGAAAATCTATCATTCTAGTTTTCCAATAGCTATAATTTGATCCATCAAACCATGGGGGCCTATTATTCGATTGTCCTTCAACATGAGTGACTAAATTTGATGACATGATCGTTCTCTAAGACGGTTAAGTCTAAAATAAATAGAGATTAGGCTCTGATACCAATTGTTAGTCACTAATTAACCCTAGAGGGGGGTGAATAGGGTGTTCAAAAATAATTCTAATTCTTTTCGAAATTTGAATATACTTTAAACAAAAATCAATTTCTCAAAAATCAAGTGGATGATTCAATTTAAACTTTTCTAACTATTAATTTCAAGACAAGATAGCATACAAGATATTTAAGCAATTATAGCATGCAAATAACTCAAGTAAAGAGAAAGAGATAGAGAGATTGACACCGTGATTTTTTCGAGGTTCGGTAACTCCTACTCCTCGGCTCAAGAACCCCTTCTTGAGACTTTTCCCGATCCTTTCACTATGGCCCTTCCTTCACAGGTGGAATGGCAAACCTTTACAATACAAGCCTCTCGAGCTTGTCTCTCAATCAAGAGAACAACCCTCTCTTGAACAATCGGTGGACTTCACTTGTCCGAGATTACAAATTCGTATGTAATCAATAAAATCACTCAAGAACAAAAACACTCAAAACCCAAAGGTTTTTATGGAAGATAAATCAATATAAGCTCAAGTGTTTTTGGTGATTTTACAATAGCTCTAGAAATGTATTCTCAAAGGATATAATCAATGAATGATATTTGGAGAATAAGAAGAGATACTAGAGGTTTTGATTTTCAAAGAAACTTGAAGAAAATCAGATTTTCAATGCTTGGTTTCAATGGCTTTTGTAGAGAAAATTTCTGCAGAATTTTTGCTAGCTTTTTTTTTCTTTGTATTTCAATCTCTTAGTCTTCACAATACACATCTCATTCTATATATAGCATTGTATTAGGGTTTTGAAGAGTGAATATTGTAATTGAAAGACAAGAGCCGTTTGAACACCATTACAAACAATCCACAAAACAGGGAAATGTTTTCTGAAAAATCTGCAGATTTTAAGGATGAACTAGTCGACTCCTTTGCATTTGAGTCAACTACATTGCTTCATCTAGTCGACTAGATTGAGTTCTAGTCGACTACAATGGTTAATCTAGTCGACTAGAATGAGTTCTAGTCGACTACTTCTTGTAGTCTAGTCGACTCAATGGTCATTCAGTCGACTCTTTTGATGTGGATGAAAAACCAATAGCTACTGATTGTTCTAGTCGACTACTAGAAAATACACAGGTCTATTCTAGTCGACTACAACATGAAAAATATTTAATAAAAATATTTTTCTTTCCATTTAAGTTTGGTAAAGCGTTTTCCATTCTATTTGAGTTCGGTTCATTTTATACTTGAGCTTATACGATAAAATCGACACATAAAATTACCTTGTTACAGTGATCGCTCCATCACCTATCTACCCCTAGTCTTGAGTCTTTCACAGCTTTTTGCTTTAAATCAAGCTTTCTTTCCGAGCTTGTTTTTCGAGTAGTTTCCTTTTCGAGTTTGATTTCTGAGTCGTTCACCTGTCTTTTGCTGAAAATATAAACTCGATAATTCATTAGTATCAAACATTCTTCAATGGTTTGTTATCATCAATTTTGGAATTGTTTGCCGAAAGTAAATTTCAAAGCCAACAGTAATCATCCACTAAAACAAATATATACTTCTTAGCACCTTTGGTCATGGTCCGAGTGGGACCCATTAAGTCAATATGCAATAACTCTAAGGGTCTGGAAGTACGAATGGTATTTTTCTTCCTATGCTAACATCAAACTTGTTTACCCTTCTGACAAGGTCCACACACAATTCCTTTCTCAAAACCAAGCTTAGGGATACCTCTAACAACTTCACTCTTAGTGATTTTTGTCAAATCTCAAAAATTAACATGTCCCATTTATTGATGCCAAATTTAAACTTCATCAAGTTTAACTCTATTACAAGATAACTAAGAATCAGGAACAATGCAATAACAATTATCAGATGAGCGCATACCTTCCATCACGCAATTTCCAGAAAAGTTAATGATTGAACACTTATTATGAGAGAAATTGACATTATGATTGTTATCACATATATGGCTTATACTTAGCAAATTTGCTTTTAAACTCTCAACAAACAGTATATCCTCTAGCTTAGGTATACCATAAACCACAATGGTACATTTCCCTTGAACTTTAGACTTCTCTCCATCACCAAAAGTGACTATCCCACCATGACACTCCTCGAGAAATTCAAACAATGACTTATCTCCAGTCATATACCTCGAACATCCACTATCCAGATACCAAGTGCTAGAATTATGTGCTTTAAGTGCAGTATGAACTACAAAACAGTTTAGATCACCTTTTCTGACCCATGCTTTCTTCATCTTTGGAGCTCTATTTGCCAATTTTGACAAATTCTTCATATCTTCATTCAACACTCGAATTTGATCTTGAACATAATCTCCTTGTCGAGTCCTTTGTTCCTTCATTGAAAAAGTATTCCCTTTTAGCTTAGAACACCTCGGTCGAATGTGACCTTTGACACCACAGTGGTAACATAAAGGAACAAACCTATGACCTTCATCAGTTGACCTCTTAGGATATCTAGAGGTAAATTTGACTTTCTTTGAAGATCTCCAGCCACAAAAGATTTAGCATTAGAATTCCCTTGAGAAGAACTAGATGTTATTTGGGAAGCCTTTATAAAGGTAGTTTTCGACACAACATTCGAATTATGTGATACTCCATCAAAACCCAGTCCCTTTGTATTTCCTGTAAATTTTCCCATACTCAACATATGATTAAGCTTAAAAGTTCCACTATACCATTTATGAATAGTTAAGTTAGCATCCTTCAACTCCTTTTCCAAATTCCCAATCTTGGCAGATTTCTCCACTAATTCTTTCTTGAGATCATAAACAATCTTCGAAGCCTGAGTCTTTCCTTGTTCAGACTTATACAATTCCTCAACCAATTTGGCCTTTTGAGTTTGTAGAAGATTTAGAGTTTGAGAACTATTTATTAATTCGTCTTTTAAAGAATTTAATTCTTTGTCCATGCTAAGACTTTTAGTCAACAATTTCATGTGATTTTTATGACGTTGTGTGGTCTTATCAAGTAATTTGTCATAAGACTCTTGAAGCATGTCATCACAATCTTCATCACACTCAGAACCTTCCTCTCCGGACATCTCCCAACTTGTAGCAAATTCTTTAACCTCCTTGCTTTGAGCAGCAAACACGGTGAAATTCTCAGATTCATCACCTACTTCCGAGTCTATCACATCACTAACTGATCCATTATCAGATTCATCATCCCAACTGACATATAATCCTTTGGATTTTTTCAAAGTGTTTGCACACTCTACATATATGTGACCATATCCTTGACATTCAAAACATTGGGGTTTTTTCTTTTTAGGATCTTACTTATCTTTCCGAGTTTGGATTTTATTTCTACTTCTATACTCACCCAACTTATCACCAAATTTTTTTCCTTGACCACTCTATTTAGCCTTAACAAATTTGTATAACCTTTTAGCAAACATAACAATATCATTTAGACTTAACTCATTTTCTCCATCAAATTCAACACAATCCTTCCTAGTGGTTTTGAAAGCTATGCTCTTCTTTTTTATGCCATTAACCTTCTTAGGAGGATTTTTGAACATCTCCATCGCATAGGATTTTAAGTTCCCGGTCAATTTTTCAACCTTAATTTCTTTAAGACTCATGACTTCTGATATGACAGTAACCTTACATCGAAAACGGTTAGGTACATATCTAAGTATTTTCTTCACTATGGTTGTCTCAAGAATGGGTTCACTTAGATTATGACAACCTGTGACAATATCAGTTAGTCTAGCCTCAAAGTCAACATAGACTTCATCCTCCTCCATCTTCAGCTATTCAAATTGAAAATTCAAAATTTGAAGTTTTGATTATTTAACATTCGAAGTTCCATCATGAGTTACTTGAAGAATATCCCACGCTTCTTTGGCAATCTCACATGTGGCTATTCTCTTAAATTCACTCGGAGTCATCGCATTGTATAACGCATTCAAAGCTTTTGAATTCCAATTTGCACTATTCGTCTCAGCAGCAGTCCACTCGTTCGACGGCTTTGCTTTAAATTTGTTTGACGTATCATCTTTCACCGTAGAAGGTGAATATCCTATCTCTATAGCATTCCAAGCTCCCTCATCTAATGATTTTAAAAACACTCTCATTCTCGCTTTCCAATATGTGTAATTCAAGCCATCAAACAACGGGGACTTAGATATGGAACCTCCTTCACGAGGTATCTCCATCGTCTAAGTTCAGAATCTAACCCTAGGTAGTTAACCTAAATTGGGGCAACCACACTCTGATATTGGTAGGCGTCAGGTGTGTACAAAATATGTGGTTCAAAACGACACCTTAATGATACTTTAGGTTTTACCCTTCTGCAAGCGCACAGATCAATTGTAGATAGTTTTGCTTGAGTAGGGGAATATCGATCCCACAGAGACGAGGATTGTTCACTTTAATAGTTTAAAAACACTGAATTATATTTTTCCGAAAATAGTTGATTTTGTGAATTATCTAATATTACTTCAATAAATCTAAACAGCGATCCATTGACTGTGAATCAGGTGGCACCGTGCCAACAGTTTGATCCCAAAAAGGATTACTCTCAACCGGATCGCGACAACCCATCTCAAGACTAAACTGATTAGTGCATGCCAACTACTAACAAAAAGTAAATTAAAACAATAAATTAAAGTAGTAAATTAAAGCATGAAAATAAACTAAGGCATGTATATATTAGTTTGTTAGGGCATGGCATGTGTCAACCTAGGGTTTAGAGTTTTATGACTACTATTGTGTAGAAAATCACAGATTAAGCGTCCGAGTTCCAGCCCATAGTGAATAAATGTGATTGTATAAGATAAATATATTTGAAAAGTCTAAGACAAGAATCAATTCAAATATATAAACTTGTATCACGAATAAAAACTGTCTCTCATCTAACACAATCATCACAGTATAGTCATAACTTCCCTTATCTACAATTGAATATAAAATCAGAACTACATTACTTGGCTAGGGTTTTGCGAGAAAACCCTACATACTGAATTAGTTTATCATGGCTGAGAGAATCTGCATTGTCAGTGTAGAAACGCTCTCCATGGCCTTCTTCTCTGGATCTCTAGGTCTTCAATGGTGGTTCTCTTTAATGGAAGAGAACTCTGTGAATGAACTTGTATCTCCAAAACATAACTAAAAATGACCCTAAAAGCATATATTTCTAAACCCTAATCCTCTCATACTTATAGACAAGTGAGGGAAACCCTATTGGTTGTCCTTTTCTGTAATTTCATAATACATCAATAATCTCATAAAATCATATGTAAATATGTGTATAAGCTTGTACGTATAGGTCTGGAATCACCGATCACTTGAAATATCAAAGTAGGGACAAAACTGGAAAATTCTAAAACAACTCTAAAACAACTTCAGCATGTCGAGGGATCACGTGAACAACATGTGGGACCTACGCTCTTGACCTACGCTTAGGCGTAGGTCTAGAGCGTAGGGCTATGCTCCTGACATACGCTTGGGCGTAGGTATAGAGCGTAGGGCTACGCTCCTGACATACGCTTGGGCGTAGGTATAGAGCGTAGGGTCCAGAAGCACAGCGTAGCTTAGGAGCGTAGGTTGAGTCCAATTTGCCCATTTTCTCTTTGGTGACGTAGGATATAATGCACTTTTGCTGTAAAAACCCATCTTATCACATTTGAGCTAAACTGATCGCCTTTGACTCCCGATGCTTTTCGATGAAGTAATAATGTCTGAAAATGACATGTTTGCCCTTCCGGTGAGATAATGATGTCGTGAAATGACCATTTCGCCCTTCGGTAGCTCTTCTTTGCTCTGACGCACCTCTTGATTCCTTTCTCGAGATATAAATGAACACGAACTCAGTTAATTCACCGAGATTAGCTCTATTTCTTCATTAATCTCTTGAAACATGCTTATACACACAAACAAGATAAAAATACCAAGTAATGGAATGTAAAAACATAACAAACGCAAGATAGGGGCAAAAAATGACCAATATTGAGCATCTATCACACCCCCAAACTTATATATTGCTAGTCCCTTAGCAATAAACTCAGAGAAAATAATCTGTGATTATTTTTATTTTATCTAACCTATCTACTCTAACCTAATCCCTTACTTTTGTGCTGGCCAACGTTTACATTTAGCACGTGTAACAAGCCTTTTAAACCCCTAGGTTACCCCTAGTGAATGAGTAAAGTCTCGTGAAGGTTTCCAGTGATGATACCTATAAACATCTCAATACTTTTATAATTACGCATTCATGAGTTCACACACACAATTCAAATAAGCTATGATACAACACATAAGATAATATGAATGCAAATACTCTCACTCACTACCAAAAAACTATTATATCAAGCTTCGTGTTACGAATGGTTCCCACTTAAGTGAATGATTTTGCTACTTTCTACTTTAAAATCCAGACAACCTTCCGTGTTTTTGTGAACATTCAACTACAATATTTTAGTTTCTTTTCTCCTACTTGATTGGTCAAATTTTTCCATTTTTAATTAAAACGTAACTTTTCAACTTTCCACTTTTCATCGCTTTTTGTCTTTCTAAGTCTCAGGACTTTCTAGTAAGGATATTTAGTCCCAACCAACTGGGCTCCAGCTTCTTCCATGAGATTTATGCTCATCAGTCTTCTCCCCTTTAAATGCGAACATTGATATTGGTGATACCAAAGCCCGATTACTCAGATCAAAGAACTGCTTTTTGCATTTTATTTTCTCAAATTTTTTTCAATTCTCTCTACTTCAACCAAAATAACTCCCCTTCTCCCCTTTTATTGCGACAAAATTATTTTTCAACTACATAGTCAAAAATCAACCTATTTCTCATAGTGAATGTGTGCTTGTGTTTATAGGTTAAAGTCGTCTTTCTTAATTTCAATTTCACTCATTCACTCACCCATGAAAAACCATATCACTTTACTAACTTGATCTAATCATTATTCTCATGAGCGGAAATATCACATCACATACTACTCATGCCTCATATACATAATCTTAATCAACTGTAAATGCCAAACATTCATACGTAAAAACAAAGATTTGTTCCAAATGTTTTTTTATTTTTTCTCAAAAATCTTTATTCTTTGCAATACTATACCCTTACCCCCAAAATTAAATCAGACCATGTCCCCATGGCTAAAAATAAAATAAGAGAGCAGATACAGTTACCCTTGAAGCTCCATTCTGGATTCCAAAGCAAAGCACAAATCCTCTCCCCCAAACTTGAATTGGATCACCTGGATATATCATTAACAAAGCACAAAAACCCAATCATAGCAATGGAAAATAAATTGCATCCTAAACATCCAAAAATCGACACATGTTTTCAAAGAATCAAAGACTTTTTATATATATATATATTTATGACAAAAATATTAATACATAAAAAAATAGATTTGGCCTTAAGGGCCTACAATCCTAAAATAATAAAAATAAAAATAAAATAAATAAAGATGTGGCCTTAAGGGTCTACCGTCTCTATAAATAAAATATCCTAAAAATCCTAACCCTAAATCCTAGTCTACCTCTTCTTCTTCATCACTAGACATGACACTCTTCAACCATATCCGACAATCTGTAGTTTCTTTCAACTTCTCTAAATCTTCCTCCGGATAAATTTTCATGAATATCCACCGTATCTCATCCAATTCCTTCATTCTATCACCCAACTGCTCAGCAATGATTTTTGATAATAAAAACGGGTATAGAAGATAATAGTCACATTTATCGGGCCCCACCCATTCTCGACTCACAATTGCTCGAGCATATGACATCTCAACGATAATCAAAGTTGGAACACACACTTCATACCCATGAGTTAGGGCATACAAAGTTCGAAGCATAGTGTGATCTCTTGTACTTATTCGATTATTAGGCTAAAGTTGAGTCGCAACAAAACAATCCAAATAAAGTAGATCCGACTTCAACCACCAATTTTCATACGTTTTATCCCCCGGATTTGAAACCGCATACAATTCCCTCACCATATCTTCATCCTTATGTGGCCATACTACCGGATGCTCCTTTAAAATTCCATGTAAGTTTTTCGGTGTACCGATTAGTATATTTCATGCATCGGCAATACTCCTTCTTCCAATCACACCCGGAGCACTGCATTGAGTCACTTTAGCCCTTATCACCTCAAATCCTGGCGGTCCCGAAACTATCATATTTTATAGAATTTTTGGACCAAGACTGGATACACCTTTTCACCCGCTGGTTTTTCTAGACTCTTTAATCCTCGTTCTCTAAGGATTTTTCCTCCGGTTGCAACTAAAACTCGATTCATCCTCTCTGGATGAAATATCTCCTCAAATTGCAACTGACACTGCAAAAATGATTTTTGTGTGGTTAGGCTTCCCTTCTGACTCGTAGTTTTGTTATTTGTGCTTTTCATGACCACATATGGTTCCATCTCCTTTATGAACTCTTCCAGGTCAGAATAATCTTTATTAGCATTATCTATACTAACCCTCCTAGAAATAGAAAGAATAGAAGAAAAATACCCAATCTAATGCTCACTCTTTGAGAATTGTGAATTATGAATTATATCTACATTATGGATTTATTTATAGATGAATGGAGTATAATTAGAAGAGAAAAAGGATTTAAAACCCTTAATTGGCTAGGAAAGGAGAAGCAAGAACTAATACAACTTCTATTTGCAATCTCCTTGTCATATTAGGATTACTCTAAAAATTCTACAAAAATTCTACACAAATTCCTAAAAATAACTTAAACAAATCTAAATACAAGTATAAGTACAAATTAGGCCAAAACATCCCAAAAAGGGTATAATTTTTCACATTTTTTGGCCCAGCCATAAACTACCCTACACTTGGGCGTAGGGTAAGGCAAAAAAAAAAAAATTCTCAAAAAACAATCATGACACGCTTTATAATAACCAACGCACCCCCAAACTTAAACGCACACATGTCTTCATAGTGCGAAAATAAAATCACATATACTCAACGTAATAAACATAGTAAGACATGCATATTAGTAAAAGCGGTCAAAACTGTCATTTTATTTAAAAGCAAAAATATCACAATCAGCTAGAGATGATCATTAAAATGGTCACAAAAGAGCAAACATGACTCTCCGCCCTACGATTAATCTCTACTGTGATCAACTAAAATAAGAAAATCCTAAAAACAAAATAAAATAACCAAAACTAAACTACAACTACAAAGTATCATCCAGAGGTGGTTGTTGTGGTGGAATGGTCATTCCTATATGTCGCATCATAATATCCCACCAATCCATCATCTCACAGTGGTCATGTCGTCAGGCCTGCCTCTCCTCTGTGAATGAGCACTCTAATCCCTCAATACGGCCAATTAACTGGTCGTACTGAGTTAGAGTCATCATAACAGCACCCCCAGCCGGGGCCTGTACTACATCATCTCCTATAATAGCCTCCTCAGCCTGTGGCACCTCCACCTCAGGTATCTCAGCCTCTGGCATCTCCACATCATCCTCTTGTGCACCCGGCAGTAAAACTCCTCCAAACCTGCGCCGGTGAGCAAATGTCTCTGGACCCTTCTTGATCCACCCCTTATTCCACGCTCCCTTACCATACGCAACTAACAGTGCAAATTATCCTCAGCATCCATTTGTAATCCCTAATCAAATATCAACTTCATCACAAGGTAGAGAAGAATCATCTGAATCTTGGCATTTCTGACCTTGTTCTCTCAACGCAAATGAATATAATGCCGGAATAAAGTCTGCCTAAGGGCGTGTGGAATAGAGTACCAGTGACCAAACTCAAAAGCATAGTGCAGCGTCGGAAATAGCGGGTAGCACATGGTCTGATGGCTATGTGGTAACACATTGGACCAGACTATCACATCCCAGAGCCATAGCATCGGATGATAGTTGGAATTCTTGGTCCCATTATGCCTATTGTCGGCCCACTGCCCTTCAGTTTGCAGTCTCACCATATCATAAAGTAGCGGAAGTGGGTCTAGCTTATATGGGAACTGCTCTTCTAGCTTTGTAGGGAACTCGTATGGAATACCCCATGCAGCAGCAATACTCTCGGGAGTAATCTCAAACTCCCGCCCCTACACCACTGTCACCAGTCTAGTCCCTCTGGTATAATGCCTCATATGAAGCCAGAACTCGCTAATCATGTCAGCGCAAATATGTGGTGTAACTAGGGCTGGATCGGTAATAATCTGCGCTCCCTCAGTATGCCAATGGTCTAATTTGAAACTGGCTCTATCCGCTCAAGTGGCGCAATAGCAAAACTGCATTCCTGTCGAAACCCTTTCTCTAAAGCTCGGTCCATCAGTGTCTCTTTGGAGACCATGAAGTGCTTCCATCTGTAAGAAACAAGATCACCCACATCATCATCAACTTTCAGCTCAGGATATGGCACCAGGCCACACTTAGCATCCTCTAACTCATCATGCTACTCTGCCTACCCATCCTTACTATCACCACTCTCAGAAGTCTGCTCATCAGATGTCTCCAACTCATGTGGTAGTGGTGATGGCTTGGGGATTGGAGACTGTGCCCGGGGTTGTGATGGTGCCTTCGGTGCAATAGGTGGAACTGTCATCTGGCTAAATCTCAAATCTAAGTCAATGCCCTCCGTCGGTGCCATCGGCCTCTCAACCTCCTCATCTGACAAATCCGGCACAACATACATCGGTCTCGGTGCCTGGGTACTACAGCGTACAGGCCACGTACTCTCCAGGGGTGGTGACTATGATCTATCTCTCTGCACTGCCGTCCCCGACGTAGATACTCCTCAGCCTCCTTCCTTGCTCCTTTTACGCAAGCCATTCCTACAGAATTCGGATTTTTACGAAAAATGAGCAAAAACTGTCCGAACACTGAATTAAACGCAAAACTATATCTAAATTATTCTAATACGATGATTAAACAAGACCTTATCTCAAAATTTTGATATCCAACCCGTATCTGAAGTAGGAAACCCAACTTTTTTAAAACGGATTAAAACACGATTTTGATCGGTCTCGTTCATCAATACTAGTTTAGAATAGTTATATTAAGTAATCGTAACACAAAGAATGGATCAAAACTTACCGAATCGCGATAAACGGCAAATTCCCCAAAATTCGATTCTAGAGACTTTTCGAGTTCTTCATGTGAATCCGTACACACCGCAAACTAATCTGATGATATGCCACTTGGGAATGATAGGAAATAACAATATTTGGCTTTAGGAACAAACGAGAGTCGATTCGGTGGAGAGGAGAGGGAGAAACGCGAAATTTGAAAATGAAAAGCCACAGGACTATTTTATACAGTCCCGTAACCTACGCTTGGGCATAGGTGCCAAAAAAGAATTTTTGGCTTCGGCCATTTTGTTGCTCGTTCTCGATTCTTGAACACTCGAACCTCTCCTGTACACACCTATTGACTTTATTGACTTTGATTCGTCGAAATTTGGTGCTTCGTGGATGAAAATACCCCTTCGAACGATGATGACTATTGCGAACTCGATCTTAAAATTTTACAAAAACCGAATTAAACTACTATTGTACAACTATAAACTAAGATAAAAAAAAATACTCTTTATCACTTAGTATCAATGTTTAACGTCGTTGGTTCGACGTTGTCGCCTCTCAGCATTCAGGATTAAAATCATTCGGCTCTGGTGTCGGTTCTGTTAAATCAAGTGTTTCAACGACACTCTCTGTCGGCACAACTTCTACATAATGCTTTAAACACTGACCATTCACAACAAATCGCTTTCTGTTGTCAGGGTCGTCAAGTTCCACCGCTCCATGGGGGTAAACCTTAATAATTCTGTAAGGCCCGTCCCATCTTGACTGGAGCTTACCGGGAAACATTTTGCATCTAAAATTGAACAACCATACTTTCTGGCTGACCTCGAAGCTTTTCTTTCTGATATGTCTATCATGCAATGCTTTAGTTTGGGCTTTCTATATTCAATAATTCTCATATGCGTTGTTCCTCAACTCCTCAAGCCGTGCGAGTTGGAGTTCTAATCGCCTAATATGCTCTGTGCTCAAGTTCCACATGGAGATGACACGTTTTACCATAGACCAATCTGTATGGTGACATACCAATCGGTGTCTTGTATGCCCACAGTGCATCATTTAGCCTTCTCAGCCAATTTTTCAAATTAGGATCCACTGTCTTTTCAATAATTTTCTTGATCTACCTGTTTGAAACCTCCACTTTACCACTCGTCTGTGGGTGATATGGCGTTCCAATTCTATGACTGACACCATATTTCTTACACAAGGCCGAAAGAAGCTGGTTGTCGAAGTTGCTGTCGCCGTCACTGATCAACACTTGTGGCGTACTAAATCAAGAAAAGATAATGGATTTAAAAAATGCCTCAACCACAATGTGATTCGCATGCGACGTGGAAACAACCTCTATCCATTTAGAATTGTAATCAACTCCCACTAATATGTACTGCTTATCACCGGCTTTTGGAAACGGTCCCAGGAAGTCAATGCCCCAGACGTCAAACAACTCAACCACCAAAATAGGATTAGTGGCATCATGTCTCATCGAGATATGGATCCCAACTTTTGACATCTTAGACAAGATTTTCAAAACTCGAACGCATCCTTAAATATGGTGGGCCAATAAAAATTGGTCTGTAGGACTTTGTGAGCTGTCTTCTGAGCACAAAAATGCCCTCCACACTCTAGCGTATGACAGAATATTAGTATGCCTTGAACTTCACTTTCTGGAACACATTTACAAATTATTTGATCCAGGAAATATTTGTACAGTCGCGGATTGTCCCAGATATAAAATTTTATTTGGCTGAAGAAACGATCATTCTCGTGCTTAGACCATCCATTAGAAAATCTACCTGTGGCTTTATAGTTCACAATATCTGCGTACCACGGTATCTATTCCATAACAGCCATATTGAATAGATGTTCATCCGGGAAATCATCCTTAAGAGGACTGTCATCCTTTGTGGACTCAACGACAATTCTTGACAAATGATCATCTATAACATTCTCCGTACCCTTCTGATCCTTGATCTCCAAATCAAATTCTTGTAGCAACAGAATCCATCAAATCAGTATGGGCTTGAAGTCTTTCTTAGTTAGAAAATGCCTTAGTGCAGCATGATCTGAGTATACGACCACCTAAGTTCCTAGTAAATACAACCTGAATTTTTCCAAGGCAAACACCATTGCCAGCAACTCCTTCTCAGTAGTTGTGTAGTTCATCTGAGCTTCGTTCAGAGTTCTATTAGCATAGTAAATTACATATGGCAACTTGTCTTTTCTCTGCCCTAGCACAACTCCAATTGCATAATCTGAAGTGTCACACATCAGCTCGAATGGTAGAGACCAGTCCAATGGACAGATAATTGGGGCAAATGAGAGTTTAGTACGCAATTCCCCAAAGGCATGGAGACATTCTTCGTCAAAGACAAAGACTACATCTTTAGCTAGTAAATTGCATAATGTCGGGTAATTTTGCTAAAATCTTTGATAAACCTTCTGTAAAACTTGGCATGGCCCAGAAAAGAGTGTATCTACTTCACAGATGTGGGAGGAGGTAATTTTGAAATCAGCTCGACTTTTGCTTTATCGACCTTAATCCCCTGCTTTGATATAATGTGGCCTAGTACTATTTCCTCTTGAACCATAAAATTACTATTTTCCAAACTAAGAATTAAATTGTTCTCCTTACACCTTTCAAGTACTAATGTTAAATGCCTCAAACAGTCTTCAAAGGTTGCCCCAAAGACTGAGAAGTCATCCATGAACACTTTCAAAAAAATTTCTACCATTTCAGAGAAGATAGACATCATACACCTCTGAAATGTTGTTGGTGCATTACATAAACCAAAAGGCATCCGTCTGTATGCGAATGTGCCATATGGACAAATGAAAGTGATTTTCTCCTAATCTGCAGGATCAATTGCCACTTGATTATAGCCAGAATATCCATCCAAAAAATAGTAGTAGCTCTGTTTGGCTAATCTTTCCAGGATTTTATCGATGAATGGTAATGGAGAATGATCCTTCCTAGTGTTAGAGTTGAGCTTTCTGTAGTCGATACACACACGCCACCCTGTGGTCGTGTGTTAAGGAATTAGCTCACCCTTTTCATTGGGCACCACTGTGACTCCCAACTTCTTCGGGACCACTTGAGTTGGGCTTACCCACTTACTATCATAGATCGGGTAGATGATTCCCATATCCAACAACTTCACTACTTCCTTTCTTACTACCTCCATCAAGTTCGGATTTAATCTTCACTGCATCTCCCTTGACAGTTTTGCCTCATCTTCCAAATAAATCCGATGCATGCAAATCAATGGATCAATCCCTTTTAAATCAGCCACACTCCACCCAATTGCTTCTTTATTCTTGGTCAAGACCTCAATCAGACTCGATTCCTGTTCTATTATCAACTTTGATGAAATAATTACATGAAGAGTTTCGTCGGGTCCCAAGAAAACATACTTCAGCTTTTCTGGTAACTCCTTAAGTTCTAAAACAGGCGGAGTTGTTAGTGATGGAACTGGTGGAATACTTGAGACTATTAGGAGTGGTTCCACTGGCTCTTGCGTCCAAGGTTGCACTTATAACACAGTCTCAATTTTATCCAACTCCTTGTTCTTCCATTCCACATACGCATCCCAATCTTCGATTTCTTCATTCGGTATTTCATTTGCCAGAAATTCTTCAAGCTCATCTTTCTTCAGAATTTGAGTCACAAAATCATGTATAATATCATCTAGCTCATCGCCCTCATCTATTTGGAAACAGTCCATTGACTTAGGTAATTGACGGTATCCCTCAAACACATTCATCCTGACTTTAATGTTCCCAAAGGTCAGATCCATGGCTCCGGTTCGGCAATTTATGCATGCATTTGACATGGCCAGAAATGGTCTTCCTAAGATCACTAGGATATGTTTGTTCGAGTTCGGGACAGGTTCCGTTTCCAGGATTATAAAATCAAATAGAAAGTAAAACTTGCCCACTTGAACTATGACGTCTTCCAAAATACATTTCGCCTGCTTGACAGATCGATCGGAAAACTGCAGTACAACCTCTGTGGGACTGAGCTCTCCCAACCCTAGTTGTTTATAGACTGAATATGGAAACAAGTTAATACTCGCACCTAGATCAAGAAGGGTTCTACCAATTTCATGGTCACCGATAACACAAGAAATAATGGGAGCATCAGGATCTTTCCTCTTCGGTGGAGTATTGCTTAGGAGCAGTGAACTTACTTGCTCAGTCAGGAGAATTTTCTTCAGATTCTTCATTCTGATTTTCCTCTTCTGTGTACAGAGATCCTTGAAAAATTTAGCATAAGGTGGGATTTGAGCAATTACGTCTAAGAGCGGCAGATTAATCATGACTTGTCAGAATGTATCCAACATATTAGATTCTTTCATCTTCCCATACTTAGCCGGTTCTCTAAGACGTTAATGAAATGGAGGTGCCTCCTCGTAGTTTGTCCTATCTGGCTTATCAAGCAATGTCTCATCGACACTCTTATCTACTGGTAGTTTATCTGTCTGAACTTCAACCTTTCTGCTCTCAACCTCTTTCTATTTTTCTTCTTCCACTTCATTCCTTTGAGCTTGCTCAGCTTCCTTTTTTCTACGCAGCTTCTCCTCATGTTCTTCCTCCACTCTACTCTCCACTACCCTTCCATTTCTCAAAGTCGTAATTGCTTGAACAAACTCGTGATTAATATTGGTAAATAATCCAAGCTCTTGCACTTGTTGGATATTAGGGTTACCAATAAGCTGACTAGGAAATTGACCTGGCTCTCTAGTATTTCTCTGATTTTCCATTTGTCCTAATTGCATGATGATTTGGGCCAGTGCTTGAGTATGAACCCCTATCTGATTTTGGAGATCCACCAAGGTCTGCTCTATCCTATTATTTTGAAAGATGGGTGGTGGAGCTTGGTTTCTTTGAGGCTAGGACAGCTATATTGGAATGGTTGGATAGCCTGGTTGTTATTGAATGGCTGAAGAGCCAAAGAATTATTAGGTGGCTGTCTGGGTTGGAAATTTGATTGAGAATTACGAGCCAGTATAGTTGGTTAAGATTGGAATAATTGTTGGCTCTGTTGCAACCTTAGCTGCGATGTAAATTGCTACCTTAGTAGAAAATGGGATTGAGAATTGGACCACTGTCCTTGTTGAACTTTTTCTGGAGGATTTTCCACATTTGTGGACTTATAGGATAGGAATGGATGATTTCTATTATTCGGAGAGTATGAGTTGGAAAATGGGGCATTATTGGAGTAATTCTATGTTGCATTGACATCAGCGACTATTATGTCCTCACACTCATTTTGAGAATAATCTGGTTCAACCTCAAAAACTTCTCTTTTAGGGAAATGACTTCTTTGGGTAAGAAGTTTATCAAATCGCTCTAACCTCTCCTCTATTAATGCCATTGGATTTTTCATATCATGATTAACCTCAAATGTTTTTTCTGATCTTCTATCTAGTTCACCTTAGATCAGATTCATACTGAAAGGCATTTTCACTGATGTTATCAAACATCTCTAAAAGCTCTCTTGCGGGTTTCAAGATAAACTGACCCTATATAAAGGCATCTATCAGATTTTTGTGCTTTTCACCTAGACCCATGTAAAAATTTCTAGCAACATCCTGATCAGAAAATCTATGGTGGGGACATTTATACAAAATCTCATTGTACCTCTCCCACGCATCATAAAACTGTTCTCCTGGCAATTGCCTGAATCGCTTAACCGCATCTTAGGCTTCTGAAGTCTTTCCATGGGAAAATGTTTTTCTAAGAATTTTTTCTTAATTGTTTCCCAGTCAAGTTTAGTTGCTTGAGTCAATTACATATACCATTTTTTGCTTTGTATTTTAAAGACCATGGGAATAGACGCACTCTTAGATCAATTTTAGTTAAACCATCATACCTAATGGTTGATGCAACCTCTAAGAATTCATTGACATACAGGTACAGATCTTCATCCTGACTAGAGAACTTTGGGAGCATGTTGATCACACTCATCTTGATCTCGAAATGCTTTGTGCCCTCCTCTTCTGGAAATTCAGAATACGATTCATACGCGTCCGGTGCGTAGAATTCATTCAATGAGGTGTTTGGTCCTCTCCGTGGATTGACTCTCTCATCACCCATCTCGACATCTTCTGTCTGACGACGCTCTTCAATAGATTTTTGTAAACGCCTTAGAGTTCTTTCGATCTCCGGGTCGTATACTATTAACACATAATTTGAATTTGAACGCATTGATCTATCGGATATACACTAAAAACTTGTTTTTTTTTCCAAAATTTTCTTTTTCTTCCTTTTTTAACAAATAAAGAAAATTAACTAAACTACTTCTAAACTAATCTAAACTATGAACAAAAAGCAAAGCTAAAAATTAAATGCAACAACCAAGCAAAATTGAAACTCACAAAGGGTCTAGACGCAACTTTAGCAGCTTTGTCTTTTCCTTTCACGCTCTTCAATTGTACCTCAAAATCACACAAAAATTTCAACTTTAGCTTTAATCTACAATAACACAATACAAATAAACTACTAAAGCTATTGAACAATGTCAAGTCCTCAGCAACGGAGCCAAAAACTTGGTGGGCATCAGGTGTGTACAAAATATGTGCTTAAAAATGACATATTAATGACACTTTAGGTTTTACCCTTCTGCAAGTACACATATTAATTATAGATAGTTTTGCATGAGTAGGGGAATATCGATCCCACAAAGATGAGGATTGTTCACTTTAATACTTTAAAAACACTGAATTATATTTTTCCGAAAAGAGTTGATTTTGTGAATTATCTAATATTACTTAAATTAATCTAAACAGCGAAGTAAATTGGGTTGTGACTCAGATGGAGAGAAAAATAGGGTTTCCTCACTCCACCAGTAACAGCATAACATAGTCCAAATTCTATTTCAATTGTATGAGGGTGATCCATTGACTGTGAATCAGGTTACACCGCGATAGAAGTTTGACCCCAAAAAGGATTACTCTCAACCGGATCGCGACAACCCATCTCAAGACTAAACTGATTAGTGCATGCCAACTACTAATAGAAAATAAATTAAAATAGTAAATTAAAGTAGTAAATTAAAGCATGAAAATAAACTAAGACATGTCTATATCAGTTTGTTAGGGCAAGGCCTGTGTCAACATAGGATTTTGAGTTTTATGACCACCATTGTGTAGAAAATCACAAATTAAGTGCCCGAGTTCCAGCCCATAGTGAAGAATTCTAATAGTGTAAGATAAATATATTCGAAAAGTCTAAGACAAGAATCAATTCAAATATATAAACTTGTATCACGAATAAAAACAGTCTCTCATCTAATACAATCATCATACTATAGTCACAGCTTTCCCTATCTACAATTGAATATAAAATCAGAACTACATTACTTGGCTAGGGTTTTACGAGAAAATCCTAGATACCGAATTAGTTGATCATGGCTGAGAGACTCTACATTGTCGATGTATAAACGCTCTCCATAGCCTTCTTCTCTGGATCTCTAGGTCTTCAATGGTGGTTCTCTTCAATGGAAGAGAACTCTATGAATTAACGTGTATCTCCAAAACAGAACTAAAAATAACCTAAAATCATATATTTCTAAACCTTAATCCTCTCATAATTATAGACAAGTGAGGAAAACCATAATAGTTGCCCTTTTCTGTAATTTCATAATACATCAATAATCTCATAAAATTAGATGTAAATATGTGTATAATCTTGTACGTATAGGTCTGGAATCACCAATCACTTGAAATATCGAAGTAGGGACAAAACTAGAAAATTCTGACACAACTCCGAAACAACTTCAGCATGTCGAGGGATCACGTGACCAACATGTGGGACCTACGCTACTAACCTATACTTAGGCATAGGTCTAAAGCGTACGGCTATGCTCCTGACCTACGCTTGGGCGTAGGTATAGAGCGTAGGGTCCAACCAAAGCGTACCTTAAGAGCGTAGGATGAGTCCAATTTGCCCATTTTTTCTCTGGTGACGTAGGGTATAATGCACTTTTGCTGTAAAAACCCATCTTTTCATATTTGAGCTAAACTGGCCGCCTTTGATTCTTGATGCTTTTCGGTGAGTAATAATGTCTGAAAATGACATTTTCCCTTCTGGTGAGAAAATGATGTGAAATGACCATTTCGCTCTTCGGTAGCTCTTTTTTGCTCTGACGCACCTCTTGATTCCTTTCTCGAGATAGAAATGAACACGAACTCAGTTAATTCACCGAAATTAGCTCTGTTTCTTCATTAAGCTCCTGAAACATGTTTATACACACAAACAAGATAAAAATACTAAGTAATAGAATGTAAAGACATAACAAACGTAAGATAGGGGCGAAAAATTACCAATATTGAGCACCTATCAGATACCAATTGAAACTATCTAGACGATTAATGAAACTAGCCTAGAGGGGGGTGAATGGGCTTTTAGTCAATTTTATGATCAATTAAAATTATCTAGCGGAAATTTAATTTTAATTAGTCACAACAACCCTAAAATCTCAAATCAAATTAATTAAGCAGATATGAATATAAGTGCAGTAAATAAATCATAAGAAGGCATGGAGATTTTTTAAGTGAAAAACCTTGAAAAAACTCCTAGTAAAAATCAAGGATACACTTAGGTATCGATACATTATGAATTAGAGAATTTGTACAGACTCTATGAAAACTGAAGTTACAACCGCTGTAATGTTGTTCTTTACTCGATGTCTGAAAATGTAGATTCGCCCACGCTCCGTGAAGCTCTCACTCCGATCTCTGTACTCAGACGGCACTTTTTCTCAATGGATCAAATCACCACGAAGCCTTCTACTTCGATCTCCGCACTCAGACGGCTTCGTTTTTCAAAATGGATCAAAGCAACCAAGTTGCAATCAGCGGTGTGTATATTTTTCAGAATCTAGGTCATTCAATCGTGTATAAGATCGTCAATGTAGAAGCACGATAGAATTAATTCCAAAATAAGAGACAACTAGAAAAATCACTCAATAATATTATCTCTCACTATCTCTATATCTGTAGAAGAATATGAATGATAGAATACTACAGAGATCTCCCTCAAAAACCCTTTCCTCCTATCTTGTAGACCTTGGTATTTATAGACAATGAAGAAGCAAACCCTAAGTTCGCCATTTCTCGTAATTTCACATCCAACTAAGCAAAACCCTAATCTCTAATGTATATTATATGTATTACACATATACCAAGGTGTAGGAGTCATCTTTGCTTCATAGAATCAAAATAGGGGCATGTAAGAACAATTTTAAGTATTGGTTATTTATGGCATGTTCTAGACAATAACCATGTTGAGTGTTAGATAGGTCGGTTTGGTTTCAACGACATTTACAAGCTTCAACAGAGGTAAAATCAAGTATTGAAGTAGTGAAGAGTACAAATGATGTGCAAAAGTGAGAGTATTGAGTAAAAATGTCTCCCGGAGGGCCAAAACGGCATTTTCTAAAGCCGTCACCTGAAGTAAAAAGTCTCGGGGAATCAAGATGGTCATGAAATTACCTACACCTGACCTATGCCTACAGAAGCAAAAAGTGCCTAGAAAGTGAAGATTTACGCCTGAGTTATGCCTTACCCTACACCTGACCTACGCCTAAGGCGTAGCTACGACAAGAATAATTAATTCACGCTACAATGTTGATTGTGCCCCAATTTGATTTTGTCACGCCCCGAATTTTAAGAGTCCAAACCCGAGGTGAGATATGTGGAATAATGTTTTTAAAATAGTAAATAGGCTATTTTGAAAAAAATATAAATGTTATTTCAAGAATTCATTCCTTTCAATTAAAATTAAAATGAAAAAAAAAACCTGTTGATTTATAAACACGTTCAGTAAAAATTTTGGCAACATGCCCTTTAAAATATTAACTCCCAAAAGCGATAAAACTTGTCGATATATTAAAATATAAAATATAAATCATTTCCAATTCATATTTCGAATCTCAATCTCAAAGGGTCCACCAACCCACCACGTGCCATCTAGATACTATTTCAAATATACATTCCATATTTAAACACACTATATTACATGAAAAGGTTTACAACCTCTGTGTTTTACATTTCAATAGTTTACGAACCCAAAGATAATATATTCAAGAAATATATACACCAAAATCCTTCCACTTCTAAATAAGTAAGCCCAACTATTAGATGAGTAGAAAGCGTCACTCCACGGATACAGCTAGCGTCCAATGGGACTTGCATCTAAGGGTACATGCAAAGGGGTGAGTTCTAAGCCCAGTAGGGGACGGGAATAATAACTAACATGTGGCAAATAGCATAGAAAATTATTATATAACACATTAGATTACAAGTAAAGCAAAAGTAACAATAAAATCAAACCTGTTAGAACCCAAAAGGTTCCTTAAATTTTCCCCACGCCCCAAAGTTAGTTTCTATCTTAAACCCTGTTAGAGACTGTTTCACCCTGGGACCGTGTCCCATGGGTAAGTCTTCGGTCCTTTTAGGGACTGTTGCACCCTGGGACAGTGCCCCTCACGTAAGTCTTCGGTTCCTTTTAGGGTCCCTTTACCCTAGGACAGTGTCCCTAGAAATTTCGTAATCTCTAGGACACAGAGCCCCGCACGTGCTACCCCAATAACCCGCACTCATAGGGGTTGTTTGGCAACAGGTTTTGGTGCCAAATTATTGGTTTTAAGCTAAAAAATGTAGTCCAAACCATGTTTGGTTGGCTTTGGTATGGAGCTACAGTTGCAACCCATAATGTACCAAATGATCCAAATCATGCCCCATCTCAAGAGATGGTTTTATATGGAGTGATTACTATACACACACCCTAAACCCAAACTGACCAACTCATGGTGTGTCATTTTAGAGTAAAATATTATTATCCAATAATTGATGAAATATTGTTATCTAATTTACGAAAGAAAGGAAGATATTTTAGTATTACACTCACTTCCATTATTCTTCAATAAAGTACTGAATAATTTATAGGGAAGTGATGTCAATTTTTTTAAAAGTTGATTAATTCTTGCAATATGGTGAAATATTATTATCCAATATTAATAATTTTTGTTATAAAAAATTAATCCTTAATGTTTTTTTATTTATATATTTGATTTTTTAAAACATATAAAGATTCCTGAAAATTTAATATATTTTAAGCACTGTGGTTTTATTATTTGTGATATATATTACATCAAAGTACTGAATAATTTATGGGGAGGTAATGTCAATTTTTTTAAAAATTGAATAATTCTTGCAATATGGTGAAATATTATTATCCCATATTAATAATTTTTGTTTAAAAAAATTAATCCTTAATGTATTTTTATCTATATATTTTATTTTTTAAAATATATATATTTACAAAAAGTTATTATAAATAAATAAAATGTCAAACCATTCTAAGTTACCAACCATGATTTGGTTTCAGAATTTCAGTCCATGCCAACAATACAAAACATGGTTTGGTTTTCCAGGCTTTATTTTTTCTCACACCAAAACCATCTGCACCAAACATGGTTTCAGTTCAGAATAAAACCACACCAAACTCAACCCAAACTAACACCGTACCGCACCGGTTGCCAAAGTGGCACGTAATGTTAGATTAGTCCAATTTATCACAACATATCAAACCATGTATTCATACATATCACAAACACATTTAACTCGAACCGATTAAACAGGTAACTATTCAAGTTATCTAAATACCAACTAAAACAGGTTACTATAACAATTCATGCGATTACACACATCCATCTCGTACTAAAACAGCATATAAACTATTATAAAGCATGAGCCGTTAAATAAATCAAGTAATTAGCAATTATATACTAAGTTACTATAGCACCAAAATATATGTAGTAAATCCCTGTAATCACTCAGTCCAGATATATCAGGTGTCGTGCTTGTATATCATATTTCAACCCACATACTCCAACTACTTGAATATATATATATATATATATATATATATATATCAGGTGTCCTGAAGGCTACACCAAATAGACCAAGTAATAATTCCAGTACAATTTCAATATCCCTGTAATTTAAGAACCAAAACTCTTAACAATGATAGGAATCAATGTTTAGGACCAAATCAGGAATCTATATCCAAATAGAAATAGAGAAACTTCCAACCATCACATAAATCTACCAACTATCCCAAATACTAGTCCAACTTTGTAAGAATTAATCAATTAATTATATATAAAACAGGTTGGATATGTAACTCATGAGTAAACAGTTTATTTCACATGAATCTCAGAAAAATATATATATAGATTTTGAAAAGAGTAAACCCCCTATCTCAAGTATGAAAGCAAAGTGAAGATTAAGGTAAAATCTGCAGAATTGTTTTCCTTGCCGAGCCGAAACCGAACTTCCCTTTTCCGCTCTTGTTCTCTCCCCCACCACTCTAATGTACAAGGTGATCTTTGGGTATCTTGTGAGGCGGTTTCTAAAAAAACTGGATCAGACCCAAATCAAATGAACCTAATTCAAATACTACATGTACTTGTCTTGAGTTGGGAAGCGGCTGTACGTCTTTTGGATAATGTCGTAGGATCAGTTGATCAAATAATGGTGACCCGTAGAAAGGCGAGGGATGAGGTCTCGTATGCATGCTATACATCTTCTTTAGAACCAAAGAATGTCAAAGAAACTCTTCAAGACAGTGAATGGATTAATGTTATGCAAGAAGAACTTCAGCAGTTTGTTAAAAATGATGTGTGGTATCTTGTGCCTAAACCAAAGGAGATGAATCTGATTGGTACCAAATGGATATTCAAGAATAGAAATGATGAAAGTGGTACTGTTGTTAGGAATAATGCTAGGCTTGCTGCTCAAGGTTATACTCAATTGGAGGGTATAGACTTTGATGAGACTTTCGCTCCAGTAGCTAGACTTGAATCTATTTGGATTCTATTTGCTATGGCATGTCATCTTGGATTCAAGCTGTATCAGATGGATGTGAATAGTGCATTTTTGAATGGTATTCTTCATGAGGATGTATATGTGGAGCAACCCAAAAGATTTGAAGATCCTCATTGTCCTGGTTATGTTTACAAGCTTAAAAAGGCTCTATATGGGTTAAAGCAAGCTCCTAAAGCTTGGCATGATAGATTGACCAACTACCTGTTGGGAACAGGTTTTATTCGAGGGGGAGTGGACAAAACACTGTTTATTCAGAAAATTGATAATGATACAGTTGTTCCTCAAATATATGTTGATGATATTGTGTTTGATTCCCTTTCTGATAAACTTGCTCATTATTTTGGAAATCAAATGACACATGAATTTGAGATGAGCATGATTGGTGAATTAAACTTCTTTCTTGGGCTTCAGATTAGACAGTTGAGTGACGGGATTTTTATTTCTCAAACTCATTATGCCTTGGAATTAGTGAAGAAGTTTGGTTTGGAAAAGGCTAAGGATGCTCGCACTCCCATGAGTACTAGTGTCAAGCTTAACATAGATACTAAAGGCAAAGATGTCGATCCTACACTTTATAGGAGTATGATTGGGAGTTTGTTGTACTTGACTGCCAATCAACCTGATATAGGTCATGTCCTAAGGAGTCTCATATTACTACTGTGAAAAGGATTATCAAATATGTTAAAGGGACAGTGAATTATGGATTGTGGTATTCATCAGGTACTCATACTTATATTGCATCTTTTTCTGATGCTGATTGGGCTGGTAATGTAGATGATAGAAAAAGTATTAGTGGAGGGTGTTTCTATGTTGGTAATTGCTTAGTTTTTTGGCATAGCAAGAAGCAGAATTGTGTTTCTCTTTCCACTGTTGAGGCTAAGTATATAGTAGTTGGTAGTTGTTGTACTCAGGTATTATGGATGCATCAGATGTTGCAGGCTTATGGTTTTTCACAAGGCACGATGACTGTGTTATGTGATAATACGAGTGCAATAAATATTTTTAAAAATCCTGTTCAACACTCTAGGACAAAACATATAGATATTCGACATCATTTCATTTGTAATCTTGTTGAATATGGTATAGTGTCTCTAGAGTTTATATCCACAGATTCTCAGTTAGCAGATATCTTTACAAAACCATTAGATTTTCAAAAGCATGTTAGTCTTAGGAAATCTATTGGTATGCTTTATTTAGAATAGATATCTTCTTATCTATCATTCTACGAACACATTGCATTATTTTCCTAGAATTGATAATTAAACATGCATTTGTATTATATTTATTCATGCATGCATTTTATTTTGAAATAAATGACAATAAATTTTTTGGAAATGCTGAGTTTGGTTAGAGTACAAAAGTTGTCATATTTTACTCTATTTTCACATTTACTTGTCTAATTATGCATATGTGAAGTGAAGGTATCAGCCTGACCTAAGATTTTTGGACGATCACTTGGTATGATTATTTTATGTTACAAAACTTTAATCTTAGGTGCTAGTTGCTTCGGTAATGACTGTAATGCCTGCTAAATCTGTTAACTTTTTCATTTAACCCGAAGTGGTATGAAGGTTCATGAGTTATGCTAGATTGGTCTATGCTTGAAATATCTTTTGCATGTGTATGAATGTTGTGGTAATGGTGAAAGAAGAGGAAAGGATAAGATGATAAAAATAAAAATGCAAAAATCAGTTCTTCAATCCAAACTGATGAGCATAAATCCCATGGAAGAAGCTCGGGCCCAGTTGGTCAGGACTAAAAAACCTCACTGGAAAGTCCGGAGCTTAGAAAGATAAAAGGAGATATGGTGAAAAAGTTATAAAGATGAAAAGGAGGAAATTGTGTGACAAAGAGAAAGTATTTTTGACTTCTAGTTTGGATCTTGGATTGAATTATCATCACCGTTGGTGCAGAGATTATCAAGTTTAGTATGTATTGTTTTCATCTTACCTTAGTGCTTGCAGATGAGAATTTTCATATATATATATTTCCAAAACTTGACTTGTGCATTCTTGAGTTTATAAGGTATGTGTGCGGATTTTCTTCTATACCGTGTGTATAATGATCGAGTTAGATATGAGAATATGATGTGTTAATGATTTGCTTATTGTCTCTACTGCCTTGCTCGCAGATTTCTAAAAATAAATTTTTTTTTTATTTTTATTCATGACATTCTGCATTCATGCATTAGTATTAGGGTCATGCATAGTAGAGATTTCTGTTAATCTAAGAATCTGGATATGATCTGATAGAGTTCTGTATCTTTGACTTTTATTTGAGTATTTTTTTACATCTCTCTACATTGTTGATATTGCTTAACATTTCAGTGACAAAAAAGGGGAGAAATATTAAATAAGGAGGAGAGATTGTTTGGTTAAGAGGGAACAGTTTTTAGCAAGGAGGAGTTTGAGAATGATGTTCATTATGCTTGCATTGTTGTTATGTTTTTCTAATGATAATTATATTGGTTTATATATGTTTTCCACACTTGCGTTTAATGGTTTGTTCAGTGTTGAGGTTACAGGATTGGTAGTCCGTCATGAAAGCTAAGTGACTGTTTATATCTATGTTTATCGGTGTACATTCATAGGTATAGATGTTATGTTGTTATTTGTGAGTCTATATTGTAAAACATGGTTGTCTCATAAATGACAATGGGGAAATTGTAAGAACAGTTTTAAGTATTGGTTATTTATGGCATGTTCTAGACAATAATTGTCACCCAAATTTCCTATGATTCCGAAACCTGAGCCTAAGAGCTAAAGGGGTGAATGCGGAAGAGAAAAGAAACAAAAACAAATGACCTATAGTCTTAAAACACCCACACAAGGGTAAAAATTTCATTACATGCCTAAAATATTCCAACAAGATCTCTCGGGATCGAAATAGGAGCGAACGAAACAAACGGCACCTTAAACGGACCATTTAAACACCCCATGTTCACTCAAGAGTAAAATGGTCATTTCAGGGGTAAAATAGTAATTTAAAAGTATAAAGACAATATTTGGACCTAAAATAAGTTGTAGGAACAAACGGAACCAAATTTTAAGGTTCGAGGCGGAAACTACGACATTTTGAAAATCGGCCGTTGCGACGTGCAAAAGTTCAAAAAATATCGTCACATTCAAATGATCATTATGCCCTCAAAAATGACTCAAATAAAGTTATTCAAAATCCTAACATCAAGAGATTTATGTCATATTTCTAAAAAGCTAAAGAACACCTCCATCCAACACTTGTAGCTCGAGATATGAGCAAAATAGTAAAATAGGGTCAGAACGGGGCTGGACCACAAGTCGGCTGGCTGGACCCTACCAAGTCGACTGGATTAGACATAGAATTTGACATTTTTTACGGAAAAACAGCTTGGTTGCCCAGTCGACTATCCGAAATGGCCCAGTCAACTACCTAGTCCTGGATACTCAAAATTTACCCCCAAACAGTTTTAAACCCTTAGGAAACATGAAACAAAGTCCTCAACTCATTTGAGAACTTTATAAGTGAAAAAATATTACCTAAATCAGAAATGAGAATAAAAATGGTTATTTTTATCAAGGAGACTTCTTGAAAATCCGTAAAAATAATCGTCTTGCCCCCGGTCTCCGTTTTAGCATATCACCGACTTTTAAGTTATCCAATCCTTTTCAAAACAACTCAAATCATTTATAAACAAAAAAATTTAGTCAGGGTTATGGAGGTAGGCGAAAACGAGTTTTTCCATTCAAAACGAAAGGGTTTGTTTGAAAACTTAGAGAAACGCCGTTTTCGGCCGAACTCCTAATAATCATATTCCATGGCAAATAATCCACTTCACATTCACAACTTCAAATGAAATGATTAAAGTTTACATTCCAATGCCCTAAGGTGAAACATGTTATATTTTACACAAAATATATATTTGCACAATCCGGCACCGAAGGGCACCAAAAGAACATATTCCCCGCGTATAGCGCTCCAAGGGATGTACATCGATAATAACACCTCGGCTAACATGCTAGCCAATTCAAAAGAAAATAATTTAAGACATTCGACTTACATGAACCAAAGAAACATATAGATACATGTTTATTAAATTAAGGTCCAACAAAAGTAAGTATGGTTTCAGCACCCATGCACAAAAAGTGAACATAATGCCACATATTCATGAAGAGACTACGAAACTCTCCCAATGGAATCATCACCTGAAAAATATATAAGTCATGGGGTGAGCTCACTAACCCAGTAGAGGAAGCGTCATCACTTCAATCTTGATAGTTCGAGTGGTACAACCCAACCAAGGTTCATGCCACTAACCCTAGGTCGGTCTCTTGTTCCACATGGCTCTCACACAATCCAGAACCCCATCGAACCCAACAAATAATTCCCCCAACATACTCACATCATAATTATTCACAATTATAGCATGTTTCAATCATTAAAACCACAATCACATATATATAGCAGTTTAGATAAAATACGACCAACATGCCCATGGTATACACATGAACACATACCCTACTCTAAGGGTCAACGGGATCATTCTTTAACCCTTCACTTTATACTCATAAGGGAAGGTAGATTTATCGTACCAATTCTTCCCAAATGTTTTTGACATTTCACACTTTTAACAATGAAGACAGTCAACACAATGCGGTCTTGACATAGGATTTGGAACAAGTACTCCCCCTACCATCTTTCTCAGAAGATTAGTTCCGTATGAGCGAGAAGCACCCCCTGGCCAATTGTTACGGCGATCCAAAACACGATAACTCACACCTGTTTACACAACTCGTATAAACCAACACCTATGTCTTTGACACTACATGGTACCCAAAATGCATCAAGGTTTTCACTGATAACCATATGCCATCACAATACATGTTTATCTCAATTTGCATTATATTGGATCCAACTCAACACAATGCTTACAATTTCACATTTATATACTATAGTTCTCAACATGCTTCATCACAATAAATGCTCATTTCATTATGCAATATATTGTGCTCAATTTATCAAAATGCTTACAATCCCACATCAATAAGCAAGAAAACACCACAAGCATTTATATCACAAAATCATGCTTTCAAGGCCCTAATTCATCGTCTAAGTTGTCAAGACACAACTCGTATATATATATACAACATATATACACATAGACGTACACACTCTCGTACAAAGACGAAAACAATTCAATTTTCCCCTACCTCAATTCCAAGCAAGCTACACAAGAATGCCCACTAGAGGTCCAAGCCACTCTACCAACTCAAGTGCTCAATAGGATAGCATCCAACACTAGCAACACACCATATGAACAACACAATTACTATCGTGTCAAGAAACCGAAATTTACAAAAGTGGCTCCAACCACAAGAATCAACCAAACCCTAATGATAACTACTTAGGGTTGGATGGAGAATAAAATCTTATGAGTACAAGATAGGAAACTCGCCACTAGTTCTTCACAAGAGGGAAATCAAGAGCTACTACCAAGAAGACTCACTTGGTAGTTTAAAGAAAACTCAACCTTCTATATCATAAATAAGAGAAGGCTAGAATCAATATCCATAAAAGGAAATTCATAACTTGAAAGCTAGGGTTCTTAGAAACCAAAACCCTAAAATGATTAGAAGACTTACCAAATGGTTTAAGAACACCAACAAGAGCAATCCCTAATAAGCCAAGAGAGAAAGAGAGAGCAAGAGTTTGTGAGAGATGAAAGTCTTACAAAGTGGCTAACCCGGTACCCCTTTCATGTGCCTCAGTAGGCAGTGTGAATTGGAGATTGTCATGTGATTGTCGAATTTGATCTAGTGATAGAGCTTATATACTTATATTACTTTCGAGGATTAGATAGTAGTAGTGTGTTTATACCTTGTGACCACTAGTTAGTTTTATAATCCCTCTTTATTATAGGAGGCCTTGGAGAAAGGTTCATTTAAGTGAACAGATTATTTAACTGGTTATTGTAGATAAAAGGACAGGATTGAGATTAGAAGTTGTGAGAGTGAGACTCTCTAAGTTGTGAGCGTGATTATGGTTATTCCCTTCTGGTAGTCCTAAGAAGTGATATATTTACCTTCTAGGAGCTTTGAGCGACGTGCTCGGTGCACGGTGTGATGGGTAGTTAGTTCTGGTAGTATCTCTAGACGAGAGTGCGTATTAGGCTATTTGTGTATACCTCCATGTGGGTAGGATTAGTCATCTACATGGTTTTATGTGTATATATGTTTATATATATATTGATATGACATGTATATATATATATTGGAGATATTTTTGTTGTTATGTGCTCTCTTGTGATTCTTGAGTATATTGGAGGTTATTTGTGAGGTTATTTTGGGGTCTTGGATTGGTGTGGGTGCCATGTGAGACAACTGACCGACCTAGGATAGATGCATGCACACAGGATGGTTAGCATTTCCTAGACTGTTATGGGTGTGTTGTTATAGATATTTTTGGTGAGCATCGTTGTTGCTCACCCCCACACAAGCTGCAAGATTACAGGTGGATGCAGCATGGCATATACAGCGGCGACGGTACGGGTGATTTGGGACATTTTAATTAGAGTTGTTCCTGTTATCCATAGTTATTCTTTTGTATTCTTATTTCTCTTGGGAGCCAATCTGTTGACATATTCCCTTTCGATGTATCTTTTCTTCCATGTATTTATTATTTTGTGATGCCATTATATCTCTTCGACACTGCCATGTAGTTTTCTGTATGCTTATTCGAGCATTGTGGTTCTGTAGGTTTTAAAAATGGCTGTGTAGAGGTAACAATGGTTTCTTTTCCACTACCTCGGCCCTAGTAGGTTTCTGGAATATTGGGTTGTGTGCCATTGATATTATTGAACTTGTTATTTGCATGTTATTTTATTATGTGGTGGTTATGTTTCTGAATGTTCCATTTACAAACGAAACTCTGCCGGATTTTTGTTAGAATTCACTATTGAGTTTCTATCACTCAGGTGAGCATGGAATACCTTGTTTTCATTCTTATTCCATGTATTTCCTTGTTATTATTGATTCTAGTGGTCGCTTACACTGACGTCACCCCTCGGGGTTCGCTGATTCTCTGAGTTGGAGTTTCTGGAATTTAAGGGCGTGCCAACCCACACCAAGAATACCACTCATACTATACATCGCTACCCAAGAATAATCAGTCGGTGCTCTCCTTGAATAAAATAATGAAAAAATAAGGAAAATGCCTTGTATTACTTGAGTCACAGATTCACACCGTCAGAACAGAAGTATCCTCCAATTAAAAAGATGTGCCTTGCATTAGTATTTATCTCTAAGAAATTGAGGCATTATTTTTTGGCGCATACAATACATCTCATTGCTCGAGCTGTCCCTCTCAAGTATGTAATGTCTAAACCAGTCCTCTCTGGATGCTTAGCGAGGTGGTCAATCTTGATCAATGAAGTTGAGAACGTTTACATCCCACGAAAAGCGGTGAAAGGACAAGTTTTGGCAGATTTTCTAGCAGACTTTCCTATACCAGCGGATTGGGAAATATTTAAAGAATTTCCTAACGAATATGTGTTTCTTGTCAATATTTATCCCCATTGGATGATGTTTTTTGACAGGGCTGCAAGGTCAAGCGGAGCTAGAGCTAGAGTGGTTTTTATCTCGCTAAAATGATAGATTTTTCCTCATGCTTTTACACTAGCAGAAAAATGCTCGAACAATATCGTCGAGTATCAAGCCTTGATCATTGGGCTGCAAATGGAAAATGAAATGAAAATCATGAATCTTGAAATCTATAGAGACTCCAAGTTGGTAATCAACCAACTCCTTAAAGACTATGAGGTGAAAATAGAGGATCTCATCTCATATTATCGTTATGCCTCACATTTATTGAATTTGTTTGATGGAGTCTTACTAGAACATGTACCAAGAAAGGAAAATCGGATCGTTGACGCTTTGGCCAACTTAGCGACAACATTGGCCTTAACTGATGAAGACATAGTCGATGTCCCCGTATGTCAAAAATGGGTCTTGCCGCAAGTAGTCAAAAACAAATTTGAAGAGAGTAATTTGATCTTTTGTCAATCTATTCAAGAAGAAGAATGGAGATGCCATCTAATTAACTTCTTAAAACATGGAAAGCTTCATAACGACTTACGCCATAAAATAGAGATACATAGGCGAGCCCCGCGTTTTATTTATTACAATGATGTGTTATATAGACGCTCATTTAAGGGACTTCTCCTTCGTTGTCTCGTAACAGGGGAAGCTCGTCAAGCAATGGAAGAATGTCATTTTGGAATATGTGGAGTCCATCAGTCTAGACCAAAGCTTTATTTTCGCGTAAAAAGAATGGGATATTATTGGCCTACCATGGTTAAAGATTGTATGGAATATGCAAAAAGGTCTTAACCATGTTAGTTCTACGCAAATTTCATACACCAACCACCAGAACTGTTACATCCTACTGTCGCGTCTTGGCCATTTGACGCATGGGGTTTAGATGTGGTTGGACCTCTACATAAATCTTCCAAGGGTCATTTTTATATCCTCGCAACCACAGATTATTTTTCAAAATAGGCTGAGGCTACAACTTTCAAAGAAGTAAAAAAGGAAACAGTTGTGGAATTCATCAAACTCAATATTATTTATCAGTATGGTGTTCCTCGATTTATAATAACTAACAATGGATTAAATTTCAAGAATAGTTGGGTGACTGACCTTTGTGAAAGGTTTGGTTTCAAGTAACACAAGTCTTCTATGTATAACGCTCATGCCAACGGTCTTGCAGAAGCATTTAACAAAACTCTTTATGATTTATTAAAGAAAATAGTCACCAAATTCAAGAAAGATTGGCATGAGCGAATGAAGAAAGCATTGTGGGCATACCGAATAACGTATCACACACCAACTCAAGCAACTCCATATTCTCTTGTTTATGGTGTGGAAGCAATCTTCCCATTAGAATGACAAATTCCTTTATTGAGAATAGTCATACAATAAGGACTGACGAAATAAACGAATACTATGTTGCGATTAGAAGAATTGGAAGCCTTAGATGAAAACAGGTTAGAAGCGCAACAATAATTAGAGTTCTATCAAGCCATACTTTCTAAAGCATTCAACAAGAAGGTTCGACCTTGATCATTCCAACTCAGAGACTTAGTACTTGTTGTTCACAAACCCATCATTATGATTCGTCGCACTGGTAATAAATTTTTGTCTAAATGGGATGGACCGTATGTTGTGTGTGAAGTCTACACTACTGGCGCATACAAGATAATTGGAGAAGACGGCGTGATAATTGGTCCCATCAATGAAAATTTTGTAAAGCCCTACTACCCATAAAGGGAGATGCTCCTGATTGCATGAGCCTAAATTGCACCATGATCCTAGCCCATATGATCTGAAATTGTGATGGCAAAAAAACAAAATGAACTATGTAATGACTTGATTCCTCTTCTGAGGATACATGGGCAACTTAGAATTTTATTCTGAGTTCAATCATCAAACCAAAAAAAAATGAAAAGATGAACTACGTAATGACTTGAGTCCTCTTCTGAAGATACGTAGGCAACCTAGAATTTTTATTCTGAGTTCAGTCAACAAACTTACAAAAAAATCATAAAAAAAAATATAATAATAACTTCGGCCCGCGCAATCCCTGTAAAGGATGCAATGCATGTTAACAGAGAAACTCGATACAAAGGCATGGAGTGACAAAAACAAAAATATGGTCGAATACTAACTACCATTGCAAGGGTTTTTGTAAGGATATACGCCCCCTGCAACGATAATTTCGGCCCGCGCTATCTCTGTTAAGGACGCAATGTTTGTTGATAGAGAAACTAGAAACAAAGGCATGGCGCGACAAAAAAAACTATGGTCGAATACCAACTACCATTGCAAGGACATACACCCCCTACAACGATAAATTCGGTCCGCGCTATCTCTGTTAAGGACGCAATATTTGTTGACAGAGAAACTCGAGACAAAGGCATGGCGCAATAAAAAAAATATGGTCGAACACCAACTACCATTCCAACGGTTTTCGCAAGGACATATGTAATGTTCCGTTATCTTTCTCATTTTTACGAGTTATTTTTTTTTCATTTTGTTTTGGTTTGTGACATCACATGATTTGTCACTTCCGAGTTTTCGTGTGAGGTTTCTATGTGAGCTTTGTCCTCTTAGTTTTCATCGAGTGGTATTGAGTATGTTAGTGTATGAAGGTTCATATTGGAGTTGGTGTGTTGGGATTAGTTCCCGTGTTTAGCATTCTTTGTTATGGTCGTTGGATGGACCCGGGACATACCTGGTGGGTCCGATGATTCGGTTTTATACCCAAGAGTATTTATTTTAGGTTATTTTATTTATTTGGCATCCCGTTTATTTTTTGTGTTCGCGTGTTCTCGTTTAGAGATTTTCTGATGATTTTCCCTTTATTATTATCATTTATTCCTAAATTGAGGTTAAATGTTTATCTTTTTGTTTCGCACACGATGAAGAAGGTATTAGGCCATTTCTTTGCGGTGGTTTTTTGGTTAATGGCATAATGGGTTATCGGGCATCCCGTTTACTTTTTGGACTCACATGATTTTTATTTGGGGGTTCCCAGTATTTTTTTCGGGACTTATTGTTATTATATATATATTTGGGTATTTATATGTAAATATAAATGATATATATATATTGGATATTTATTGTTTGGTTGAGATACGTCGATCCAACCTTTCTCTCCTTCACGCGCGACGACCCCGATCTGCACTTCTTTCTTTCTTCTCGTCTTCAAGTCGGCCACTGCTTCTTCCTCTCATTCCTCATCGGCTACCACCTCTTTCTTCATCACTATCGCCAGGAGAGAGAGAAAAAGAGGGTTACGCGCCTGAGAGTTAGGGTGCGACCTGATGAGGTGGGTTGCCATCGGGGAAAAGAACCGGCGATGGCTAAGGGCATGGCGGTGGAGCATTGTGCAGGTGGTGGCAACGTGGTATTGGCGCGGCTGCTGGTGGTGACGCGACTGGGGGAGGATCGCCTACTGTAAGGGTTTCTGCCAATGGCTAAGGGAGCTCGTCGGGGCTGGTGGTGGACGCGCAGGTCATGCGGCTAGTGACAGTGGTGGCACAACTAAGCTGTCGCCATGAAAAGAGGAGGCGAATAATAAAGTTCAACCAGACCTTGGGAGGGGGGTTTTGACCACTTCGGACATGAATTTTTCCGATCCAAGGGAGGTTTTTGTTATCCTCGTTATGTTCATTGACATACTAAAATTTGGCATGAAACCATTAAACGGTTTACCGGGAATTTCAGTTTTAAGGTAAGGAAATTTTATCGGATTTTTTTTCAGATTTGTTCCATTTCATTTGTATATAGCTAACATGGTACAATTATGTTAAATAGGGCATTAAGATAGTCATTTCGATCAGACCGGAATTTGATTCGGACAACTTTTATCAGTGGGCACCATTTTCGAGCGTGGACGTGGACGTGTCCAGGATAGAATTGAGCTGGTATCTTAGGAGTCATATTGGTGTATTCGATTCGGGTGTAGGCGTTGCGAATTAACTTGTGGCACGCTTCAAGAGGTAGGGGTGTGTGGTCCCTTGTACTTTTCGGTTTTGTGAGCATGCGGAACTAGTAATTCCAACCCCTAGTTGGAATTGTAGATATTCGGATATTTAGAATTGCATGATAGGTGGCTAATTAAATTGAAAGAATAATTATAAATAAATAATTGTGAAGCATGCATGATTTGATAAAATGGTAATATTAGAATTTTGTGAATATTTATTTATATATGTGAAGCATGTTTGAAATGGCAAAGTACTATAATTTTATACTTGGAATGTTTATATAAATATATATAAAAATGGTGGTTGAGTTGGTATTTGATAAAATGACTAAGTAAATGTTTTGTGGGAGATGCCACGAAAACGTGATAATACTTTAAATTACTTGTTTTCATGCCACTTATGTATTTTATTTGATATAAAAAGGTATGATAGAAATTGTGTCTTGTTAAAGTATGAAATCTTGTCTTGTAAGTGCTTGATAAAATACTTATATGAGCCTTCTTTGGTATAAGCCTCTAGAAGCATGACATTGTTTGATTCTAGTTGATTCCATGGCTTGGATACGTGATACTTGTTATTTAAAGCATGATAGCATGTGTGATTATGTGAACTATAAATTAAAGGCACTTGGATAATATTTGAAGCATGCTCTTATTTAATATTATTAAATAATATTATTTATCCCATGACTAGAACTTATTGTACTTGAAATTTGAAGCATGATGTTAAAGATATTTGAATGATTCCATAATTAATATGGGCTTTGGTCGACTTGGAAAACATGTTGAGGTGTTATAACCCTACTAGTGAATTTATTGATCTTTAAACCATGGTATTGATGAAATTGCAATTAAATATTAATAATAATGTGAAGAGTATGATATGTACAAGTATTGATGAAATTGCAATTAAATAGTAATAATAATGTGAAGAGTATGATATGGACGAGTATAGAAATGAACTTAAACGTGAATGGAAGGACGATTTAATTCAAGCTTTAAAGATGTGATCAGTTATTTTGGAATCATGCTTAGCCACTTGTATTTCATGTTATTCATTTAGTGTCGTTGGTATTATATATGTGTGATATTTCGCATTTGAGATATTTGCATTCTAGTTGGCATTTCATACTAGGCATAGTGTCGGTCCTAGGCATGGAGTGTATTGGTCCCTTAGGGCGAGTTTGTTTTCTCTATTCTCTTTCAGTACTCTTATGATACGTTATTGCTCCTCAGGGCGAGTTTGGTATCTATTTCTCTCGTTTCTGATAACTCTCTTGTGATTGGTTGTTCCTATGGAACATTCTTGTGGCAAGCTGGGTAGGCACTCATATGATTGGCCTTTGGTGTGTGCACAAGTGAGTTGATCCCCACTTGTTTACATTTCGTCGGATATGACTCGTATGATTTGCATTTGGCATGTACAAGAGGGAGCTGACCTTCATTGATTCCAGAGCGGATGAGATAGGCGCTCATGTGATTTGCCACGAACGTGTGCATGAGGGAGCTGTCCCCCATCCGTCTCACTTTTTGCTATCCGTATCACTTGTGTTATCTTGACTCTCATTGTGAGATAGAGTCCGTACGAGGTTTATTTTCCTCATGTGGTTTAAGACATTGTTGATCTAGCCGGACCTTGTCTAGTGAGAGGCATTACTCATTCATGGCATTCTAGAATTGCATTCATAGACGTTATTTTGTGCATTATTTTATGGGTCGTTTTATATTGTTGCTAGACTTGATATGCCTTACTTACCCGTGCCTTTATGTGTACTTGGAGCTTTTACCCTTATGATTTCTACTTAGCTTGCTAGGTTGCCCTTGAGTTGCATGTTCTTTTTAGCTTGGTCTTTATGAGTTGTTGCATTGCCCCTATTTATGTTATTACATGTCATATGGACATGATATACATGTTGTTCTTATTGTGGGGTTGCTTGTGGGTAGTATTGGGGTCCCGGATCGGCGTTAATGCTGTGTGGGACAACTGATTTGACCTAGTATAATAACATGCACCATGGGATCGGTTAGCATGTCTTGTACGGTTGGGGGTTGAAGTTTATAGCGATTCCCTATTGAGCAGTGGTTGTTCACCCCATTATTTATAAACATTTTCAGGAAAAGCACAGGCGATGGATGAGGATTGAGCTTCGCTTACGAATTCCACTTGTTCCTCCTTTCAGTCATTTGTAGTAGTTTCTTTTAGTATTTTGGTTTAGTATGTATAGTTCTTGTATTATTCTGGGAATACTGTATTATTCTTTTGGCACCTAGCGTGCATGTCATGTATCTATTGCCGGGTTGGCACTATATTATTATCTTGGGACTGTAGTTATGTTGTGGGGCTTAGAGGGGTATAATAGTCGACCCCGGTCCCTAGTTACTTATTTTGAGTTGCTTAGGTAGTGTATTGTTATTGTATATGCTTATCAGGTGGTTTGGGAGTGGACCTTATCCACCGGGGGTTCCATTTACAAACGGAACTCTGTCTGATTTTTATTAGATTTGTCAGGTTGTTTTTCTATTTCTCTTTTGGATTATTCAACTGTTTTATCAGGTTATTTTCCACCAAATTGATCCCCGTACAAACGGGACTCGATCAAAATTTCTAGTTTTTTTCGCAAAGTCACACCCGGAGGTTCTTGGGATTCGGTTTTGCAAGTCCAAGGGATTTCATGGCATGACAACATACGCCCCCTGCAACGATAACTTTGGCCCGCGCTATCTCTATGAAGAACGCAATGTCTGTTGACAGAGAAACTGAAGAAAAGGCATGGTGCGACAAAAACAAATTATGTTCGAATACCAAATACCATTGCAAGGGTTTTTGCAAGAACATACGCCCCCCTGCAACGATAATTTTGACTCGCGCTATCTCTATGAATGGCGCAATGTTTGTTGACAGAGAAACTCGTGACAAAGGCATGACGCAAAAAATATATATATATGGTCGAATACCAAATACTATTGCAAGGGTTTTCGCAAGGACATACGCCCCCCTGCAACGATAACTTCGGCCCGCGCTATCTCTGTGAAAAACGCAATGTCTGTTGATAGAGAAACTCGAGACAAAGGCATGGTGCAACAAAAACAAAAATATGGTCGAATACCAACTACCATTGTAAGGGTTTTCGCATGGACATATGCCCCCCTGCAATGATAACTTCGGCCTGCGCTATCTCTATGAAGGACGCAATGTCTATTGACATAGAAACTCGAGACAAAGGCATGACGCGACAAAAAATAAATTTATGGTCAAATACCAAATACCATTGCAATGGTTTTCGCAAGGACATACGCCCCCCTGCAACGATAACTTCGACCCGCGCTATGTTTGTGAAAGACACGATTTCTGTTGACAGAGAAACGCGAGACAAAGACATGGTTTGACAAAAACATCACAAAAAAAAAAAATTAACGGTCGTAAAAAAAAATGAGTTGAAAAAAAAAAAGAAAAGAAAAGAAAAAAGAAATACATGAAAAAAAAAGAATTGGGAAATACGGAAAAAAAAATACATGTTTGTTTGTTTACAGTTGATCCTTCCTTTTGTAAAGCCTGGACCACTCGGAATCCATCAGCCAATTAACATTGCAATATTGATCGAATCGGGGCGGATCTAGTGTAGTAAAATCTAATGATATGCTTTGGCGATGTTACCTACCAAATAAAAGGCCTTCTAGGTGATCGAAATTGTTTAGGTATGAAGATCTACTGTGATAACTCAGCATCCCTTGCCTTCTCCAACAACAACAAGATTGAGGAGAAGTTCTCACGAATCATGGGCATTGAACCACTCTTAACTAATTGTATAAAGAAGCGGTTTTGCCCCTGAAAAGGGGGCGATCCATATGCGCCTTCCAACACGGCTTGATTTCAAACCTCATCATTATTAAATAAAAAATTTCTGATTCTTTTAAGGTTAAAGTGAGCAAGCCTATCTACCAGAATCATTAAAATGACTCTGCTTATTTAATATAATAAAAAGGGGACTGTATTGCGAGACGAAATAATAGAGCTCAAAAATAATTGCTGTTTAGAGTTATATGCATGGTTGATTGACAAAAATCACAAGAAAAAAAAAATGTTAGAAAAACAAAAGGAAAGAGAGAAGAAAATGTTTGAAAAAAAAAATGGAAAAGTTTAAATCCATCTCTCTCACCCACTTTTCCACCGAAGCCACAAACACTCCCATGTATGTATATATATATATATAGACACACCAACGCACAGACGTGTTCAGAGTTTTAATGGGAGTGATGCGGAAATTTTTCCAAGGAAGCACACGGCGAAGGGCGATCAAGCCCAAGATTGACGCCACCACCAACCGCGGTGGCCGTGAGAAGGCGAAGGTACGCATGGGTGTTGTGCGGTTTTCTTCCTGGTTCAAGCCTACTCTAGTTTCGGTCCAATGCCAAATCATGCGTACTAAGATAGATTGTGATGCGATTTCTCAAGTGAGGTTTTCAGATTTCTCCGATTTTGTTTCTTGAAGGGATAGCCGGTGGTGGAGGCTGAAATTGGGGGTGTTCCGTTCGTGTTAGATTTTTATCACGAGTAGCAGATTGTTCCCCAAAGAGTTTATCTATAGTAACCAAGAATTTGCAGAAATTGAGATTGGGAATTTAAAAGTGTTAATTTCAATAAACCCCCTGTACTCTCCAGTTTAATCAACTAACTCCTACTGTATTCATTTTATCCCATATACTATTCAATTTCATCATTATGCCCCTTCACCTCACATTTTGAATCAAAATGTCTAAACTACCCTCAATAGTATAAGGGGGTTTAGTAAAATCAATCATTTAAAAAAATTATTTTTCGAAAATTAATTATATTTTTCGCAAAAATTATAAATTCAAAAAAATATATATATATTTTTCGCAAAAAATTATTTTTCGGAGGAAGTATATTATTTTCCAAAATATGAATTATTTCGGAAAAAATAATATATATTTTTTTAAAACAATTTATTTTTTTAAAAAAAATCATATTTTGGAACATAATAACATATATTTTTCTCAAAAAAATTATTTTTCGGAAAAGATCATATTTTGGAACATAATAGTATATATTTTTCAGAAAAAAAATATTTTTCGGAAAAAATCATATTTTGGAACATAATATATATTTTAAAAAATTCATATTTTAGAACATAATATATACTTTTTCGCAAAAAAAATATTTTTTCGGAAAAAAAATCATATTTTGGAACATAATATATATTTTTCGCAAAAAAATATTTTCGTAAAAAATCATATTTTCCGAAATATATATATATATATATTGAAATTTATAGTTTTTACGAAAAATATAATTTATTTTCAAAAAATAATTTTTTTAAGGGTTGATTTCACTAAATCCCTTTATACTATTAAGGTATGGTAGTTTAGACATTTTGACTCTAAATATGAGGAGGATGGGGCATAGTGATGAAATTGGATAATATATGGGACAAAGTGAACACATGAGGGGTTAGTTGATTAAATTGGATAGTATAAGGGATTTTTATGAAATTAACCCAATTTAAAATCCTAAAGTTCGAAACCGAAGAAGCACGCGGCAAAGGCGATCAAGCCCTTCAAGAAACCAAATCGGAGGTTGGTTGAGAGTGGTTCTCAAAGGTCTATTTGTTTGGATTAATGTCCAAAGCAATTGTTTCTTCTCTAAAGAATTTGTCAATAGAGATCAAAGAGTTACAGAAATAGAAAAAGAAGTGGGTGTTGAAAAAAATTGAGTCGGTGGAACTTGAATTGGGGTTTACAGAAACTGATAATTCATGGATCTCAATCTATTGGTGTAGTCACTCACGCACATGAATTATACATAGTTGTTTGGAATTGCAATGGGAAAAAGAGGGTTACAATAGCATGCAATGAGAATATATGCAGTGGTCCTGGTACATTGATGAAGGAATGCTTAAATGAATGATTAAGGATATTAATTTAAAGAGCCCATTATATGAGAAAAGTGAGCAAAATGACATGGCACATGAAGAAGCATTAATATATATGGTGCAGAGCAGAATAAACCAAGTGACATACATGATAAGATATAACGTACATGGAATTCGCTGTGTATGTTGCTGCTTCTGAGAATTTGGGTATAGGGTTGGATTGCGCCACCCTCAAAGTCACGGTTTGTCCATGCATTCGATCTTCGGATCTTAAGTCGCGGTTTGTCCGTGCATTGAGTTTCACTCGATAAAGAGTGTATATCATCTTCAAGTGAACAACTAGGTGACACTTATATATGTGACTGTAGTGGTTAGTGTGTGTACCATGGGTAGTGTCGAGTCACATTACATTTAAATTATCATATATGTGATTGTAATATTTATGTCGATGCATGATATATTCTTGAATGACTATAATTTGAGCATGTTGGGGGAATTGGTTGTTGGGTTCGATGGGGTCCTAAATTAGCGTGAGAGCCATGTGGGACAAGAAATCGACCTAGGATTAGTAACATGTACCTTGGGTGGGTTGTACCACTCGGACTATCGAGATTGAGACAATGATGCTTCTTCTACTGGGCTAGTGAGCTCACCCCACGACTTTAAATCTTTTTCAGGTAATGATCCCTCCACGACAGGCCTCTAATGTCGATGGTTCAATTGGCACGTTCTTCTGCTAAATTTTGGTGTTTCGATAGCGGTTAATCTTTTGTAGACCATTCACATGCCTTTATGCTTATTTTGTAATTTAAGAACCATGTACTAAATTTGTATAAATTCACTACTTTGACGGCTAGCATGTTAGCTGGGTTGATAACGTTGTACGTCCCTCGGAGCGCTATGCGCGGGGACTTAACTCTTTTGGTACACTTCAGTGCTGGAAATGCTAGTTAACGTCTTGTTTTGTAAAACTATGATTTGTATTGCCATGAGGCCTTTTAATGTTTAACTTCATGAAATTGCATCCTTTTAGTGTTATTATTCTTGTTTTAAATACTATTGTTGATATTAGGTTGTTTCTTGAAAATAGCATTTTTTGCAATTTACAAACCAAACTTTTCGATTTTCAAAGAAAAATCCGTTTTTGCTCACCCCCGTAACCTTGGAAAATTTTCGTATTTTAGAAATTACATTAAACTCATTTTCTCAAAGATTTTAACTTTTAGAAACCGGCGGTACTTAAAACGGAGACCGGGGGCAAGATGAATAATATTACGAAATTCTAGAGGAGCACTTTTATTCTAAGTTTGCGTTTTTTGCATTTCCCGAGGCCTCGGTGATTATTTTTGAAATCCGCAAATAAAAAACCTACTTTTCAAAGACTTGTGACTTTTAAGGACCGACGGGACGAAGAACGGAATCATAAAATTGACCGTGACACATTTTGAACCTTTCTAAATGAGTTGTTTTAGGCAGTGGCTAAGCTTCAAAAAAGAGAAAAATTTTGGGCTTTTTCAAAAAAAACTCAAAAAAAATACTACAGCAGTTTTTTTTGGCACAGTAGTTGCCTAGCGCATGGCATGACATGCAGCACGCAACAGGCCAAGCCAGGCGCGGCGTTTTTCAAAACTGTTTAATTCTTTCCACGTAGTTTCAATTGAGGCGTGCTTGGAGGCGATGGAAGGCTGACATCTTGAACTTGTGTTTAGACTTTTGAATCACTCAATTTTAATTATATTTGAGTGTGTTATGTTCGTTTCAAGGTGACATATATTTTAAACTTTTACATGTCGTGGCTTTTTTAAAAAAAATTCATATTTTCCGGCTCGCTTACCCGAATTCATTTCCAATTCTTTTTATGGCCTTCTTAGAGCCTCCTTTAACATATATATTTTTCAGTTTTTGGTTTGCGGTCCAAGTGCCTCGGTTTTGGCACCCGAACTCATGTTTTACCCGTTTTTGTTCGATTTTGTTTATTTCTTCAGCACTTCGTCTTTTCCCTCGTTTCTCGGGCCCGGTTCGGAACCTGAGGAATATTGGGGCATGACACACTCGATTTAAAAAATACCCCTAACTGCAAAAATTCCGAAACCAATTTCTAAATTCCTTTAAGTATATAAAGATGAGAAAAAATTTTGGAATAAAAAACTGACACTGCCGGGACCTACTTCGACCATACGCTTTTCAAACTCGTCCCGGGTCTTCAGATAGTTCAAATTTTAAAATAATGCAAAAATATTTCAGAAAAAAATTTCAAATGGCAAAACTTAAAATATAACACATATAGAAATAATTTATATCATCTCGAGCATTTAATTTAATAAAAAAATAAATTCGCAAAAAATATACTCGTAAAATGAAAGAAACATTACCGGATGTTACATGTGATAAATAGAAGAATTATTTAATTATAATCAATGATCCTAATTTATAATTAGATATTTAATTTATATATTCAATATAATTTAATAAAACTTTAAAATTATATTTTTAACCTTTTTAAAGATAAAGATAATCAAAATTAAATTGCAGTTGTAATGGTATTTAATAGTTTGTATTTTATTAGGTATAGAATTACCTAATGAGATAGATACTCCTATGTTGTAACTTGTAATGATAATTAATAGTTGTTATATTTTATTAAAATATATAAGTACCTAATCAGATAGATACTCATAAGTTTAAGTGTAAATAATCCAAAAATAAAATTCTACTTGATTTTGGAGTTAGGATAATAATTTAATTAAATTCACATATCAAGTTTTAAGTATAAATACAGAAATTCGTAACACCATAGATATATGGCAACAAAAGAGTACTAAATTAGACAACGACAACGACAACGAGCCTATGTTCTGGCCACAACATCACAATCCAACCAAAAAAAGATTTAAGAAATAACAAAATGTGATTTTATGTATTAGAGAAAAACAAAACCATTACAAATAACAAGAATTTTTTGGAAGCTTAAAGAAGTTCAAGGAAAAGATGTACTTGTCAAAATTTATTTTAACTTTACAAACAATTGTAGAACACTAATTGACCTTGTATTATGGATAAAAGAGATGTGTATGATGGCAGATTTTAGATTACTGTTTTCCCACATCATATCCGATGTGAATATATATATATAATTGTATGCACAACTTTTTTTTAGTCATGAATATGACAATAAATTTTTCTTTGTCTAAACCATGAGTAAAAAAATGAAACTGGGGTTATTCATCAGACTAAATAGTGAAAATTTTTAATAGGACACGTTTAATTTTTGGGTAAATACCACTTACACTGTCACGCCCCGTTATTCCTGAGACTCCAATTTGGCGAATCAGCAAATACCGGGGTATGACGTCATAGAAAAAGACAACCAAAATCAACAATAACATCGAAATACATGGAATAGGAATGAAAATGAAGTATTCCATATCACCTGAGTGAAAGAAACTCAGTAAAGAATTCTAACAAAAATCCGGCAGAGTTCCATTTATAAATGGAACATCCGGACAACCCAAAACAACACAACACAAGAACCTGCCCATAATAACAGAAGTAGAAACAATGGCACGTAGCCCAACATTTCAGAAACCAAATAGGGCCGAGGTAATGGAAAAGAACACCAATACCTCTCCGAAACCCTTCTAAAAACAATAGAGCCACAAATGCTCAAATGAAATTATAAAGAAAATCAAATGGCGATGCCAAAAAGGTATAAAGGCACCCCAAAAACAGCAAACACCGACTGAGCCACCAAGCTCAAATAAGAATCATACGGTAGTGCGAAATGATACAAAGGCACCCCGAAAATAACAAATACACAGAATAGAGATACAATACGAGGGAATCTGCCAACAACCTGGCTCCCAGCAGAATAAAAGAATATACAAACGTAACTGCGGAAAGAATAACAAGACTACCGTCCCAAATCACCCATGTCGTCGCTACCGAGCATAATCCTTGCTGCGTCCACCTGCAAACCTGAAAATGTTGTGTGTGGGGGGTGAGCAAAAACCACGTGCTCACCATAATATCGAAACATCACACTCATAGCCGTCTAGAAAATGTTAATCATCCCGTGTGCATGCATCTATCCTAGGTCAAGCTACCGTCTCCCATGGCACCCCCGCCAACCCGAGACACCCAACTATAACCTCACAACTAATCTCGAAACCACTCAAGAGTCGTAAAACAGAACAGCTCATAAGATATATCTACCACTCGTATATACGCATATCAAATCATCATCATATATATATACACACACACATATATATATATATAAGTCCTATAACAGCTAATCCTAACACCTGGTGTAGGAAGGCACCCAGTCGAATACACACTCTCATCTGGAGATACAACCAAAACTAGTTATCTATCAGTCTGTGCACCTAGCACGCTACTCAAGGTTCCTAGGAGGTATATATATAGGTCCCTCCTTAGGACTATCGAAAGGGAATACCCATTCCTCTACATACAACAACCAGTGAACCAACCCGTTCACTCGAAGAAACCTAAAAAGGGAAAGTCCTATCTCCACATCGGATTCGGTAACCAACCGAACTATCTCTAACTCACTCTGCCTATCAAGGCACTAAAAAGGGTACAGATCAACAAGGTCACCTCTAACTCATACCGCCTATCGAGGCGCAAGAAAGGGTTACTGGAGTCATTTAGTCCCAAACAGATGCCATGGCCCTCGGGTTTTTAAAGAAAAATGTTGAACCCCGAAGGATTCAACCGGTTTTTAAGAAAAAGTTAGGACCCGGTCAAATCATATTTGGTTCCAATGCCTCCTAACCCAACCAAACACTAGGAATCGCACTATGTGTGCTTAACTTAATCTCACTTCTCAATATCACCTCAAGGTCACATTCAAATTTATTTCGAAACAGGTTCTAAGACCTTCAACTTAATATAGGAGCTTATACACAAATCCTCAAAGGTTACCAAACTAACACCGGGATTCAAGTATTCCTCGAAACAACTAGGAGGAAAACTTAAATAATCAAACTCTAAAACCATATCTAAACCTCAGAACTGACCTCAAGTCTCAAGAACAGGACAAACTATGTCCAGAGTTCACTAACTTTATCAAAACATATAGGAAAAGGGATTTTCGAGGCACACGGCGAAAAACCATTTGCTACTTGAAACACTTTTAAAGTGGAAGGGTGAGCGACAAGCTCAAAACACACAAGCCAAGAAAAACAAGGTCAGACTACGAGTCTTACCCGACCTTTAACCTGAACAACTCTCCCCACTACCGAAGGGATCTAACAATCATCCAGTGATAACACTAATCATCGAAAACAAAGGCCTATGTGGCCAAAGGCACAACCACAACCAAGTCTCACTATACGTCTAGCAAACTCAAGGGGGAAAACAATTAATTAACAAGACCTTTTTTTATATATATATATATATATAACCACGTAACCACCTGGAACACATGCCAACCGTGGCTCCACTAATCCAGGTTTTTATTATCGTCGAACTTTCTTTCATTCTTTACAATTTTAAATCTTTAATTATTCTTTATATTTTAACCACAGTTAAAATATTAATTACAAACACCGCGCCTTAGCGCCAAAGAGAATAATACAGATATTTAATTACTACTCCAACATCACATACTCAGCATCGAAAATCAATAATAGCAGGCAAACACATATCCAATAAATGTCAAATATGGATGTAAATGCCATGACAATGCAACTCCAATGCAGCCGTAGCCACTAATATCCAGGAATCCCAAACCGTTCACTGCTGGGGCAACAAACCCACAACAGGAAGGGTGGGCGTCGCCAAAGAAAGTGCGGGGACCACAAGCCCGCCCGGAAACCGGCAAGTGAGGCGCAAGCCCTCACCCCCAAATGTCTAGAGAATTGAGAGTTACTAGCTCCCTGGTGCTAGACCACCCCTGGCCAGTTGTTGCGACATTCCAAACGATCCAGACCTGTACGTGACATAACTGAGGCATGCAACGTGCACCGAAACAATATGTATATAACATGGTGCTATATGAATGCAAAATGCCTCCATATGAATTAAATATGCTCAAATATACACGGCATCAAAGCCAATCAATCTCATATCAATCATGTTTCACAATTTAAATCACATGATAATTAAATTTCCATTTATCACAAAAATACTCGGATTCTCAATTGCCCCATCTTTATAGATATTTATACGCCAGCATGCTTTTAATTTAATTACCAAATAATTATTTTCAAATTAATTCGCCCCAGGGAACAATTTAATTCACAATAAAACTTCATTATATTTTACGAGAAAAATAAATTATAAAGGGAACTGAAACCGTGTCTAAGTTCTACGTGAATCCCCTAGCTTATATTTTCAATTTCAATAAACTATAAATAACAGGGGATAATTTACTCGTCGGCTCTACATCCCTCAATATCAAATCTACCCCGCTCCCACTGTATTTTAATTTCAGTTACATATAATCCGGGAGCTAATCACAGGTTCTAATTTCACACAAAAATTCTACAAAATCCTACTTTAAGTCCAGGGGTACTGAACCACCTATTCTAATCCAATTTAAGTAGGATTTAATTACTTAAAAATTCTCAGGGAATTAATTTATTTAATTTCCCAGGGAATTTCCATTCCCGACCTCATTTATTCAGTTATGGTTATTTCGTGAATTTTATAAAATTCTTAAATTCCACTTATCACTTAAAAATTTAATTTCACGCTTTTATTATCCATAAACATATAACGGGGCAACTTAGCATTTTCTACGCACTATTACTGAGTGCTAGATAAACATATATATATATAAATATATATAAAATTCCCCACCTAATTTAAACGCTTACAAACAGTCCCGCTTTAACCGATAGTGAACGGTGCCGTCACCGGAAATAAGCTCGCCGAACAAAGTTGCGTTAATCCATTTTCGAATACGGAAAAATATCCGCCTCATCAACCTAATTAATATACCCGAAGATCATTAATTATTGATAAGTAATTTTGAATAAATCTAAAGAATATCAACCGAAAATTCTTACCGAAATTCTGAAATTCCCGGCAAACCGCTCAACGGTTTCGCTCCAATTTCGGATATAGCATACACGGTACCGAGGCCGAGCTACCCTCAAAGTTTCGTGCCAAACACAGCTCGACTCGGCACTGAGTCGACTCGACTCAGTCCGAGTGAACAGGGGACTGGTCGACCTCCACAACTCCCGATCAGCAGCCCGTCCGACGACCCACGTTGCCGCGAACCACCGGTCCACCTCCATGGTCGCCGTCGTCCCCATATCAAGCGAGCCCCTCTCTCTCTCCGGCCAAACCCTAGACCGAACATGGTCCCTGCTCGTCCCGCGATCGCGCGTCGTCAGCAGCTCCGGCGAGCTCGTTGCTGCACGCCGCCTCGGTCTTCCTGCTCGCCATCACTCCGGCGTGATACCCACCACCTGGGTCGCCATGTCCGGCGACCAGAACCTCCAACCAGGTCAGGCCTGGTGCGCGACCTCTCGGTCTCCCTTTCAATCAGCCTCTCCTTCCCTGCGTGAGCTCTCTTTCGCCTGCTCCAAGCTCTCTCTCTCTCTCTCTCTCTCAATCTCAAACTGAACCAGAAATGAAGAGAGAAGATGATGGGTATAAAGGTCTGTGCGTGAGAGAGGTTACAGAAAGATGTAGAAGTTTCGGGATACTTTCTCTTCAACTATCAGATACACATCCCATACATCTATTTATCACACATATATTTTAAATAAAAATATATATATATATATACCCAATCAAATGTATATATGTGTACAATATATACCGAAAATATACCGTGAATCCCTAAATAAAATCACATGAGCCCAAAATTATAAACGGGATGCTCAAATATTAATATAACTAAAGTAAATAATCTAGGGTATGAAACCCATATATATTTAATCATAATTAAATTCATATAAATAAAATAAGTCCCGTAAAATATACTGGGGACACTGAAATAATTCCATGTGAGCCCATAAAATTCACCGGACTCCAAATAAATAATATAGGCCCAAATAAAAACTCCGGGGCACGAAAATCATCCACCAATTAAATCACCGAAAGCCCCATCGAACTCCGAATAATTAATATAATCCGAAATGAATAATTCGGTTATATAGTCGGATATAAATATTTATAAAAACCAAATTAAATCATTTATCGCCTAGCGGTTTATACTACACGCTCCCGTAAACTCTACAGATAGTCGAGAAGTAATACAAGTCGAAATAAATGCTCCGGGTACGAGACTCAACTACCCAGTCATCGGAGTCGTCACTAACCCAATCGAATCAAAAACCATAAATACCGAACAAACCCAACGTGTCGTCCAGTCGAAGTACTAAACGCTATAGGTTTAAACAAAATCGCACTAACACTTATCACTTACGTATAATCCTGAAAAACGAATCAGAAAATACAAATACACATAAACACATAAGTCAAACAACCAAAGCACATCAATACACAGAGCACGTATATACAAACATAAATAAAACGAGTAAAATGACTATCAATACTCCTAAGCACGTCGGCTAAACAAAGCACGTACTAACCCCATAACTAGGGGAAACAAAAAGGTCAAACCCCTAAAGCACTAACTACCGAACTCAAATCACTGAGTCGAAGTCCTAATCGTCAAGCGTAGAAACAAACTCATTTAGTCGATAACACCATCTCAAGTAACGTAACCAAAAAAGAAACCCCACGAAGTCACCGAAGAGACAGTTGCAGAGTCGCGTCATCGAATCCAGAACTCACGTCAACTTTTAACTAGGTCCGAAACACTACCGTCACCGTCAAGTCACGTAATAGCCACAGAATTCCATGAAGAGAGATTGCAACATCGTCCTGTCGAGTGTAGACGTAAACGCGAAAAATTTACTCGTAAAATACACAGAAGAACCATGACGTCATGAACAAGTGATGTCATCACCGAAAATAAATCGGGAATAATTCAGAAATAAGGGAAAATGAAACGGGGTGTTACATACACCCCCTCTGATTTGCCTATATCCCAGTTACAGCCCCTATACTATGGTATATCCCAGTTACACCCCCTTAGTTTTGATTCCGTGTATCGAACACCCCCATCCGTTAGTCAACCGTTAGTTGTTGACCGTTATGTGATGATGTCATCAGTAAAAAGGTGATAAATGGTCTATTTTGCCCCTTGTAGTCAAATGACTTATTTAACCCCCTCCCATCATTTAATAATTTAATTTGTATTAAATTTTCAAAATACATATATTAAAATTTGAAAAATATTATAAATTCGAAAATAAATATAAATTTAAAAAATATATAAATTTCGAATTTTTTTTTTTCAAAAAAACATATTAAATTTCGAAAATAAATATAAAAATCACAAAAAACATAAAAAATTTGAAACAAATATATAAAATTAAAACAAAACATATAAAATTCAAAAATATATATTAAATTTCGAAAAAAATTATAAAATTAAAAATATATATAAATTTTGAATTTTTTTTTTTAAAAAAACAAATCTCTCTCCCTCTCTCTCTCTTTCTCTCTCTCTCACACACACCTGCACACAGACAGCACACACACATATATATATACATATATATACACACACATATATATATAGATCTACCGCCTCCCCCCGCCGCCGCCACAACCCCCCTCCCACCGCCTCCCCCGCCGCCGCAGCCGCTCCCCTCCCACCGCCTCCCCTATTTTCGACCCCCCCCACACACACCCTGCACACACACAACACACATATATATATTCATGTATAGATCTATATATATATATGTGTGTGTGCGGGTAGTGTGTTCAGTGTGTGTGTATGTGTGTGTGTGAGAGAGAGAGAGAGAGTTGGGGTATAAATGGGATTAATAAAATATTGAAGGGCAAAAGAGACATTGCACTCAATTCCGTTAGGTCAACTAACGGCCGTAAGTGACAGGGGGTGTAACTGGGATATACCATAGTAGAGGGGGTGTAACTGGAATATAGACAAATCAGAGGAGGTGTAAGTGGTATTTACCCTTAATTTTTTGAAGAACGATTGTATTTTTAATTTGAGGAAAACGAAACAATAAAAAGGCCCGTACAATATTTAATCCTACTCAAAATGAACGAGCGTTCAATTGAAGGGAATAATTTCTATTATCGAGATGGTTTAAAAAACAACTATTATATCTCCAATTCGCCCAAAAAGAAAGCCCACTTGTCACGGTGTAAGTAACAAGGAATAAGAGAACCCTACAAACTTACAACTCTATATAACCTATCACATAATACCCTAATTTTTCATCCCTATGATAATTCACTGCGCGATGGAAAGCACAAGCAAAAGAAGTAGCGCCCAAGATGACGAATTTATTGAATGTCTATCCTTATCGACTCAGCATGTTACCAAAATAAAATTTTACGGTTAAGATCTTCATTTTATATTTTTTCTTTTTGTTTAAATTTAATATTTTTGTTACATTTGTTTTTTATTTTTGTTTCTGACAACAGCGTTGTTAGTTTTATAGGATTTTGGTCGGCCAAAGAGGTTTCTTGGATTTGGTGAGTAAGATTATTGTTCGAACCCTTTAAAATCTCTAATTATTATATGAAATGAAATGTGATTGGGTTGATTCAAAGATAATATAATATATATGTTAAATGGACGTTAATTGCTCATTAATTTTAATAATATATATTTATTATATTATCTTATTTTATAACGTGTTCAGTGTATGTCGCGTATGTTTGGCATACAATATTGCAAAGGAATGCACATTTTTTTATTTAAGTAAATGGATTATATTTAAATCGGAGTAGACTTGATTATATATGAATCCCATAAACTAATAATCAATCTTTGACGGATGTTTATTCCGTCTATCCATATCCGATAATCAAATATCCACCGAGTTATGGTACAAAAGACTCGGTCATATAAGTGAGAAAGGACTCAAGATCCTTGTCAGAAAAGAACTCTTACCTGGAATGAAAGGTACTCCATTACACACCTGTGTCGACTGCATCATGAGGAAACAACACAGAGTTGCATTCCGCAGTTCCCCTCCATCTAGAAAACCAGACATTCTAGATCTCGTACACACGGATGTTTGCACCATGCAAACTAGAACTCATGGAGGTGCCCTCTATTTTGTCACATTCATTGATGATCATTCCAAGAAATTATGGACCTTTGCCTTGAAAACTAAAGACCAGGTGCTGGAAGTGTTCAAACAGTTCCATGTAAAGGTTGAAAGAGAAACTGGAAAAAGGCTGAAGTGCGTACGTGCAGACAATGGTGGCGAGTACAGAGGACCATTCGAGGATTATTGCAGACGCTTCGTCATCAGACTCGAAAAATCAGTGCCAAAAACTCCTCAACATAACGGCCTTGCAGAAAGAATGAACAGAACCATCTGCAAAAGGATCAGGTGCATGTTATCTAATGCCAAGTTGTCAACTCCTTTCTGGGGTGAAGCAATGAGAACAGCGGTTGACTTAATCAACCTATCTACCTCAGTTCCATTAAACTGTGATGTTCCAGAGAAAGTATGGAAAGGGAAAGATGTTTCCTACAAACACTTGAAGGTGTTTGGCTGCAGAGCATTTGTCCACATCCCCAGAGATGAAAGATCCAAGCTTGACGGAAAGGCCAAACAGTGCATCTTCCTAGGATATGCCCACGAAGAATTTGGTTATAGACTCAGGGATCCTATCAACAAAAAGGTCATCAGAAGCATAGATGTGGTATTTTTCGAAGATCAGACCATTGAAGATCTTGAAAAACAGAAGAAATCAGATCTACCTGAAGAGTTACCAGCTAATCTAGACCCGGTTCCTTCACCGAGAGCAGAAAATGATGGGGGAGCTATTCAAGGAGATCCAGCTGATGACGGTGCAAAACCAGAACCAGTTGCAGAAGAAAATCCGGTTGATCCTCAAACAAGGAGATCTTCCAGAGAGCGACAACCGAATCGCAAATATTCCTCCGCAGAGTACGTGATGCTTAGTGACGGGGGAGAACTAGAGAGCTATCAAGAAGCTGTTGAAGACAGTAAAAAGGCGGAGTGGATGAAAGCCATACAGGAAGAGATGAAATCGTTGCATGAGAACCACACATATGACTTGGTCAAGCTACCGCAGGGAAGGAAAGATCTCAAGAATAAATGGGTATTCAAACTGAAGGCTGAAGAAAATAATCCACAACCAAGGTATAAGGCAAGACTGGTTGTGAAGGGATTCGGTCAGAAGAAGGGAATTGATTTTGAAGAAATATTTTCACCTGTAGTGAAAATGTCCTCCATCCGAGTTGTTCTTGGCTTGGCAGCCAACTTGAACCTAGAAATCGAACAACTGGATGTAAAGACCGCATTTTTACATGGTGATCTGGATGAAGAAATCTACATGGAGCAACCTGAAGGATTCAGAACCAGAGGAAAATAAAATCTTGTGTGCAGATTGAGGAAGAGTCTCTATGGGCTCAAACAAGCACCAAGACAGTGGTACAAAAAGTTTGATTCATTTATGGACCAGAATGGGTACAACAGAACCACTGCAGATCACTGTGTATTTGTCAAGAAATTTCCTGACGGAGATTTTATCATCCTCTTGCTATATGTCGATGATATGTTGATCGTTGGCCATGACAGCAGCAAGATCAACAAGTTGAAGAAAGAATTGAGCAAGTAATTTGCTATGAAGGAGTTGGGACCGGCAAAACAAATCTTGGGAATGCAGATCTCTCGAGACAAATAGAAACACAAGCTCTGGTTATCTCAAAAAAGATATATCGGCAAAGTTCTTGAAAGATTCAACATGAGCAAATCAAAACCAGTCAGTGCTCCACTTGCAAGCTGAATATGAAGCAGTGTCCTTCAAGTGAGACGGAAAAAGCAGAAATGAAGAAAGTGCCTTATGCTTCAGCGGTTGGCAGCTTAATGTACGTTATGGTATGCACGAGGCCTGATATTGCTCATGCAGTTGGAGTTGTCAGTCAGTATCTGTCAAATCCTGGAAATGACCATTAGGCAGCAGTAAAATGGATCCTCAGGTATCTTAGAGGAACTACCAATATTTGTTTATGCTTTGGTAGTGGTAAACCTTTATTGGAAGGTTGTACAGATGCAGACATGGCCGGAGACAGTGACTCCAGAAAATCCACATCGGGATACCTAATCACTTTTGCAGGGGGAACAGTCTCATGGCAATCCCGATTACAAAAGTGTGTTGCTTTATCCACCACAGAAGCTGAATACATTACAGTAACAGAAGTTTCTTCAAGAATTGGGACAAGAGCAGGAAAATTATGTCATACATTGTGACAGTCAGAGTGTTATTCATCTTAGCAAAAATTCAACCTTCCACTCAAGGTCCAAACACATCGACGTCAGGTATCACTGGATCCGTGACGTGCTAGAAAACAAACTTCTACAGCTAGAGAAGATTCACACAGATGATAATGGATCAGATATGATGACCAAGAGCTTGTCTAGAGAAAAGATAGAAGTTTGCAAAGAAGAAGTTGGTTTAACACCAGCCCCAAATTGGCAGTAAGGGGGAGATCAGCTGAAGACGTTCTCCTCTGATTCATATGGAAGGGGGAGAATTGTAAGTTTCATATCCTATAAGCATGCTCTCCAAGAGCAAACCCACATGCATGCAAGCCAAACCATCCAAATCACGCATGGCTTCAAGTCAAGATTGGCGGCCAAGTTGATCATGCGTAGGAGGGAGTCTTGGCAGCTTGTGAAGATCACGCCTAACACAAACCCACGCCTGTTGAAGATAGGGTTTTGTTTGTTTATCTACATCCTGTTATATATATATATGGGCAGTGTATGAAGATGTATAACTACAACAGAAAGTGTAGAGACAGAGAGAGAATGATACATGAGTGTAACCACAGAGAGAGTCTGTGATGTTGTAAGGAAGAGTATGTGAGGTAGAGTCGATAGACAGAGTGTTTGTATCCTCCCTCCATTCCCGGTTTTGTTTCGAACCGAAGATAGTGAAACCTCTCTCAAAGTAGACGTACCCATATTTTTGGGGAACCACTATATATTTGGTGTCTATTGTGTGTGTGTGTTTGCATTTGATCTTGGTTTGGACCCAACAAAATCGGAGTAGACTTGATTCTATATGAATACCATAAACTAATAATCAATCTTTGACGGATGTTTATTCCGTCTATCCATATTCGATAATCAAATATTCAATCCGGGATCGGATTATGTAATAATTTATAAATACAAATCAACAAATAATATTTATTTTTTATGGTTATTTTATAAAAATTAAACATGAAATTATCTATTTACTTTACAATACTTGTAGGCAAATATATATGCGAGTCAAATAACAAAAAATTAATTTGTAACATATACAACTAATAAAATTATATATTTATATGTATATAACATATAATCTAATCAAATAATTTAAATTCATATCCGATTTGTTAAAGATATCAGATTCGAATCATATTCGGACAATCAATTTTTTCCCTCATTCATATTCAACTAAATAGATTGAATTCGGATTAAAATTCGATTGATTAACAAATCTAACTATATTACCTTAAAAGTTTAGAAAAAAAAAAAGTAATAAAAAAAAGGTATTATATTAGCTTAAATTTTAAGCAATGAAAAGGTTCCCGTGAAGTACTTGTTTTTAATGATTTTTTTTTTATTTGGTTAGGAGGATATGAATAGTCTATAATCCGGTTGTAGAAATCTGCGTTTACTTATTCAAAGATTAAACACATTTAAAGGCATTTTGCTAAAACTAATAATAAGAATCTAATTTATATGCTCCCGAGAAATTAAAAAATAAAAAAACTTTCTCCTGGTTGCATCCAAGTGGCTAGTAGGACGCTCGTGTAGAAACATATTTTGAAAGTCAATTAGATTAGAAAGAAATATGTGCTAATCAGTTTCAAGATTACACCATGAAATATTATTTTAATTTTTCAGCCTTAATGAGCAAAGAGGGTTATTTGTGATGGATTGAAGTATAAGTCAACCACCATTTTTTACCTAGAGGTTTTCTTTTTGCAGGTCCGAATTCTTGGATTTAACTGCAAGGTCATGTATTCTTTGTTCCCTGCAACCTAAAATGAATATTGACCTGTAGCAGAACTTCCTCAGCATCATATTGATGGCCATGATCTAAGATCCCCTTCCTTGCGCTTATGTGGAGTTTGTAGAAGTGGATTGGATTGTGATTGTCATGCCTCTATTGTTCCAACCACTCTCTATTTCCTATTTCCTGTATTACACGACTAGTACATGCATGTCTATCTATCTTGTCACAAGAGTACTAAGTATTGTGCTCAATCTTCCGAGAGCAATGGATTCCAGAGGACATCCATTTCCGGCTGGAACACTACCACCGAAACAAGAACCACCACAATCATGAAGAATACAAGGCCCAATGTCTTGTACCAAAGGCTAGCCCGCTAATTATGATGGACCACGGAGCGATACATTAGGGTTTTGTTGCTTTACTGGTCCGTCCATGCTTTGGAAAAGACAAGTGTGCGAATTTGTATCTATGCATATTTGGTTGCTTGATTTGTAAAAGACAATTGTGTGAATTTGTATCTATAGTTGTTTGGTTGCTTTTCTACATGTTTACCTTACAATGGCTTATTGGGATGGGCTCTTACTACTTTCTACCGGAGGTGCATCAATAGTTCAATATTGTACTTTGTCAACGGAGACGTTAACAATTCCATGTGCACTAATTAGCACTCAATTGCTTGCAATGTCTAGATCATTAGTATGAGCATTTGATTCGAGCTCCTCCGCATGTGCACTAATTGGAACTCAATTTCTTGCAATGTCAGGACCATAAGTATATGAATTTGATTCGAGCTCATGTGGAGCCAAAAAACTAAAACTAAGGGAATTAATATTCAATAGCTACCAGTGCATTAGAGGAAACATACTATTTAGTTCCGGAAAAGGCTCCGGACATCCTGATTATCAAAATAAAAATAAACCTTTACCATTAGCAGTTACTTTTCATGAGCAAATCGAAAAAAAACCCTTTACCACTGGCTGTTATTTTTCATCAGAAAATCAGAACAGGTTAAGCCCCGAACATCCCAGTTATCATGCAATTACTTTTCTTGAGCCAGAAAGAACTTAACCGCACGGAAAAAACAATGAAGTTTGAAAGAGTATAAATGCATGCCTGAATAATTGATGAACCCATATCTCCAGAAAGGATAAAATGAAGGAAACCGTTTCCTTCATTTTACCCTCCTTATGCTCCCCACAACATCTCTCAGCCACTCTTCACCCCTCCTGCCGGACACCATAGCTTGTTTGGACCTGCTAACAAGCAGAATCTGTTTAGGAAGTGAAGAAGCTTCTCTCTCGTTAGTGCTAAATATTACAATGTTTTTTTTGCTTTCCACTTTTAGTTCACTATAAGTGCTAGGAAATTGGATTTATTTATAAAATAATTTCGGTCAATTATTGAATGGTTTAAAGCCACAAGATCACCAATGAGCAGTAAACAGATTTCATCATTCAATTGAACGGTTTTTGTGTATTGTGGAGGAAATAACTTTGTATTCATCCATTTATTAGTTTATTATTATTATTATTATTATGAGTTGCTTTCCTCACAATTCATATTGCTATCTATGTAAGTTTCCTTTTGTAGTTGATTATGGTCCTCCAATTTATTGAGTTCGGTTTTGGAAAATTAATGAAAGTGCATTTGGCGATTTATTAAGCAGTAGCTTGTTTTATTCTATTTTTCTATTTTGAATTTAGTGGTTCAGTGTTTATATTTAATTTTCTTGTTGCGGTAGGTTCATGACCACATAATTGAGGATCAAAGACTCAAATATCCCCTGTTTCCTGTTTTTTGTCTTCTAAAGAGAAGATCAGGTTGGGAATTGTCCAACTTTTGTTAGGGCAAACATTTAACTTTTTAAAGTTATTTTGAGTTATACAGGTGATAGAGTTGTGTGATTCCGTTTCTATTTTTTATTCAGAAAAAAAATGTTTATTTGTTTTGGTGCCTAGTTGCTATTTTTTTCAGTTTCATTATATTCAATGTTTAATAGATTTGTTATAGCTGCTAAGATAAATTAGGTATCATTTTGCATTCAGTTCTCAGAATTTTCCAACTTTTGTTAGGGCATGCATTTGGCATTTATTTTAGGGTTTTTATTATCTTTATGATATGATAGATTTAGTCTATATGCTAGGTTGGTGAAGAATAATTGATTATGTCATTTATAGTGGAATAGAACACGGTATTTCAAATTTGGTAGGTTTGTGGAAAATAATTAATTGTATCATTTTTGCTGGAATAGAACGCGGTATTCAAAATTTGCTAATTTAAATTTGGTTGGTGAAAATGAATTAATTTTGTCATTTAAGTTGGTAGGTTGGTGAAGAATAATTAATTGTATCATTTATGGTGGAATAGAACATGGTATTACAAATTTGATAATTTAACTAAAAAGTTACATAGGCAAATTAAATATCAACCCAGGTGTAAAAAAGTAAAAACATTTATGGGGCAATAAAACAATGGAGGGGCTTACACCTTCGCTAATTTAAGTTATAGGCAAATTAATTGTTAACCAAATAAAAAATAAAATAAATATCATTTAGGGGAGTCGAAGAGGGGATTACAGCTTTGCTAATTTAAGTATATAGGCAAATTAAATGTCACTCAATGTGCAAAAAGGAAATTAAAAATAAATAAATAAATATGAGGCACAAAGTATTTGTGTTTTCTAATTCCTTACTAAAATAACCAAAAGAAATAAACAAGTACTATGTAATAACTATAAGTGCATATATGGTCCATTCGTGGATTTCATTAATTTAATTACGATTATAAAATTTTGACAGAATTTAAAGAGGCTAATTAAATTCTGTCAAGCACAATGTCGGTCTAGATAATATTGAAATTTTGTGTACGGATTTTAGAAAGGATAATTAAATTAGGGAAAAGTACATAAATTACTGTTAAGGGATCTAAATTAGTAAACATTAAAGTTTTATATTTTATTTTGATAAACTTAACCAAACTAATTACATATAGGTAAACAATTATTCTTGAGGTCAAAAATACCCTCAAAACACTTATTTAAAAAATACCAAAGTACCCACCCTCCTCCTCCACCGCCCCTCCACCACCTCCCGAGTCCCCACCACCACACCAAAACCCCTCAAAATGCTATATTGGGTAATTTAATTCAAAGTTAAAACTAACTTTAACAGCATAAATAAAGCAGCCTAGAACAAAATTTGAAGTTCTTGTTTATGGGTTTGTGTTAATGTGTGTAAATGTAAACAAAACCTATTGTAAAAGAAAAGGTTAAACAGAGAGAAGTTGTAACCTGAAAGTGGGTTGGCGGGAAAAAGCCCCCAAATTATGTTTTGATCCTTTTTTTCCTTCTAATTTATTGGCAACCAAACAGAAGTTTGCGGTCGTTTCAGTGTTGGGTGAAGGTGTTCACAAGTTATCACGCGACAATGGAGAGTCTTGGGTGAAGGTCTCATTTAATTTTATTTGTCCTCATTTATTTAATGTTTTTTTTGTTTTAAACTTTTTATTTATTTATGTTTTACCTGGTAACAATTGTTCCATTTCAATTTTCATGTTATTTTGCGGAATATTAATCTCTGAGGATGATTATTTTCAGTTGGTGAATGATTAAATTTTCCTAAATTTAATACAATTATTATCAGGATGATTGTGGTGAAGGGGTGATGGAGGGGCGGTGGAGGAGGAGGGAGAGTAATTTGGTATTGTTTATCTATATGTAATTAGTTTGTTTAAATTTATCAAAATAAAATATAAAACTTAAATATTGACCAATTTGTAATTTAAATTCTCTAACATTACCTATATGTAGTTTCCCATTAAATTAAGTCAAAAAAGAAGAAGTTAATCTTCTCTTGAATGTCTTGGATAACCTATGTTGAATCATGATAAACTTTTTTTTTTTCTTTCTTGTTTGTCATTAAACTTGTCAATTTTTAAATATTTTTTGTCTCATCCCCTCCCAGCTTCGAATGAAAAGTTCTATTACCAATTTGTTACAACAAGCCCACCAAATCAATAAAGATTCAAAGATCACAAGAAAAAATAAATAAATCACACAAAAGATAAAATTATTTTCAACATAAATCGTGTCTACATTATTGATTGAGATCTTACAAAAAAAATATTATGATATAATATTAGGAGATCTTACATAATAATGTTTCTCTATGATTTTCCGCTGTCTCAATCACTAAGTTATTTGAATTATATATGTTCTTATGTATATAGTGGCAACAATAGTATGCTAAATAGGACCACGATTTATTAGAAAAAAATTAGTCAAAAAGTCATTTGAATCAACCAAGCTGTCACGCAACCCGGAGCCCAAATTTGATCACAATAGCACAATCCAATTTAAAAAAGTTTAACAAACAACAAATATGATATTTTGGATTGAAGTTAAACAACATCCACGGCAAGTAGAAAGAAATTATGAAACTTTAAAGAGATTCAAGAAATGTACTTGTCAAGTTGTTTAAATTTATGAACAACAATTTGACTTTTTATGAATAATAATCTAGAATCCTGTGTTTCAGATCCGAATATGAAAGTGATTGAATAAAAATACCATAACGGGATGCACAACTTTAATGATACAATTGTATCATGTAATTAAAGACAAAGGTTATTTATCATAGCGAATAGTAAAAAATAAATAAATAATACGAAGACAAAATCAATGAGAAATTAAATTATTTTATTAAAAAAATTTAAAAACAATGATCATATTAACATACTAAAAAAACTGATAGACTGCATATTATATAAAGTAGATACAGTAAATTTTAAAAAGAGCTTTATAAAGTAGGAATTTTTTTTTGATAACCTCGGTGTCCGAGCAATTTTACGCGTACCTCGACTAATTCACGGTACCCTTGCAATGCAAAAACGAATTGTTTGCACCTAGTAGAATTTGAACCTGCTTCTTAAGCTAAAGTGGAAACTTTTCCTTCGCAACTATAGTACAAACTTTTCCTCCCTTCTCACTTGTAACGTGATTGACAGCTCTTCTTGAGGTGTTTTATCCAATGTGATTAGGGGTCGACTGAAGAGTCTTCCTATGTTCCGGATGTATGTGATTAGGGGTTGAACGAAGAGTGATTTTGTGCCGGAAGCACGGTTGCATATATATGTTCTACTATGACTAGTATATAGGAGGTTGGTCTTCTTGTACCTTTGTTGTGATTATAGTTATCTTCATTCTTCTTTTTTTAGAAGTTATATTCAACTTCTTTGTCTTTTTTGTTACTCAAAAGATCATCAACCGATTTCAAATCTCTTTTATCAAATTGGTTTTTCTTCAACTCATGATTAGTTTTTTGGATTTGTATGTGTGTATATTTATATGTATGGGTGTATAAATAGATATAGGACAATGCTTAGATCCTCACCAGTGAGAATCAACTTGGTCATTACTCCTTATTTGGACCAATATAATTAAAACACGTGTTATATATTAATTAAAAAACATAAATGGGTATTACCCATTATTTATGGAATTCAACCCGGATTTGAATTATTATTTTTTTCTCTTATTCACTTAAAAAAAAAATCTCATGGGCAGTTTAACGTCTACATATACGCGTACACTTATTTGTATATATAGATTGATATATGCGTGTACACTTTTATTTATATATAGATTGATACATATATATATATGCTATGTATATTGCAATTGAATCCAAAGGATGAAAAAATCTTTTGTATTTCTGTAGTATCATCAATTTGGTGCGGTGAGCGGCACTTTACACACAAGATTTCTGACTTTTTCTCCAAATTTCTATACTTCAATCACTTTATTTTTATTTTTTCTTATTTGTGTTCATAATATTTTGTATCCAATTCATTTATATATCTTTGGATTTTATGAAATATGGAGAAGTACCCATCACAATATCGAATAATATTCGTGGATTGTGACTTTTTTCTTATTTGTGTTTAAGGAAAGTGTACATGTATATATGTATGACGACTCATTAGATTTTTATTTTTTAAAGTGAATAAGAGAAAAAAGAAGAATTCAAATTCGGGTTGAATCCCATAAATAATGGGTAATACCCATTTCTATTTTTTAATTAATATATGTCAAGTGTCTTAATTCTATTGGTCCAAATAAGGGGTGATGACCAAGTTGATCCTCACTAGTGAGGACCCAAGCATTGTCCAAAGATATATATCTTTGCATGTTTATTTATGGGACAAATGCGATTATTAAACAAGCTTTGGAGCTGAGCTCGAGCTTGCACAAATTATTTGGAGCCAAGCTTGAGCTGGGGTAAGTTGGGCTTGTTCGAGTCAAACACGAACACTTTTTGGTACAAGCCGAGCCCGAACATCTCCAAATTTGACTTGGCTGGTTTACGGCCCTACTTTCCTATGAGAATTTAGAAATATTTATACGTTTTAAGATCATTAAACTAAATACAAAATATTTATAAAGGTTTTAAATGGCTAACCATATTGTTTTAAGTTATATCTATAATTTTTTTAAAGATTAAAAAGAAAAATTTATGAAAGTTTTAGATGATTAGCGATATTGTTTGATCTTATCTATAAATTTACAATCTTACCCGTTATTAGTAAGAACTAAACAATATTAATTTCACTCAAATATAATAATTTGTATTGAATTTAATTGTATTCAATTTAAAAGCACAATTAATACTCATTTGCATTTCTTGCAATCTTTCCTTGATTCATCTATTTTTAAGTCGACCAAAACAAAACAAAAACACTAATATATTACATGTTAAATCTTTTCTTTCAAAACCAACAATTATATTTGGGTCAAACGAGAAAAAATCAATAACGATTATATTTGGGCCTAACGAAATAAAAAAAAAACAACCACCATATCCTTGTGAGTACAAAAGCCCTAAAAACTCTCTATATGAGTTACGATATTCATACCCTAAATGTTTGTAATTATCACATGACTGCGCAATAGTGAGATGAAAAACCCTAATAATACGATTATATTTGGGCCTAACAAAATAAAAAAGACATATCCTTGTAAAAATCCCTAAAAACTCCCTATATAAGTAGGATATTCATACCCTAAATTTTTGTACCTATCACATGACTGCGCAATCATGAGATGAGAATGACAGTGTGATGAAGGAGATGAGAGAGACCGATATAAAAGAATTGGATGTCTCTTATTATTATCGAATTAGTAATTTATCAAAAACAAATTCAGGTTAGGATTCTAAGTTTATCTTTTCTCTTATTTTGGTTTTTGTTTAAATTTAGTATTTTTTAAAATTATGTTACTGATACTATTGTTATTTTATTCAGGATGGTGCTCAAGCTCTGTTCATCAAGATTTTGTCCCCGAACAAATATCTATTAGATATGGTAAGTAGGATTATAAATCCATTTAACGACATGAGCAGATTAAAATCTCAATTTGTGTATGAAATGTAATTAGGTGTATCCAAAATGTTGCAAATGGTTGGACGATTTTTAATTAAATAAAGGTGGACTTTTTTAAAAAATAATAATAAAGTGCAACTTTTACAAAAACCTTTGGTTATTATTATTTTTTATCATGCCCCACTAATTTCTTTTTGCCCATTTCATCCACTATTGATTTCGCTCAAAACACTCCCATACTTGTACGGTCTTGCATTAATTTTTAAACAAGTGTGTCTCACATATTATGTTAATCTTTATTTATTATCCAAAATTCTCCTCAGAAGATTATTCTTATTGTTTATTATATATTTTTGTTGCTTCTATACACTTTACTACTCCCTTTATATCATAAAGCCTTATCTTTTATTAAGAAAATTGCTTATAAATTAGTAAAATAGGAAGGATATCAATGCAAAGTGTTTGGTCATAACTTGCACCAGGACCGGCCCTGAGAGTGCCAAAAAAATTTGGGGCCCTAGGCGAGATTTAAAGTGAAATATTTTTTGGGGCCCTTCATTTCACGCTATGCAAATTTTACACGCGAAAATTTATTTTGGGCCCCTTCACTTCAAGGGATGCAATTTTTTTAAAAAAATGTATGCATTTTATGGATTCAAATTTCAAATGAATGGCAAAAGCACTACATAATTACTTTGTGCTTCTTTTGTATAGATTTCACATATTAAAGCATAGAAATACGAAGGGTATGAAATGAATGATTAGTACAAGATACTTTTGAAATAAAAATTAAATTTGAACTTATTTATAAATGTTTTTCAAAAGTAGGACTTATGTGTCCTAGTAAAAAAAAAATAGAGAGAAAAAATACTACTTTAAATGAACTTTCCTTATTGTAAGTGTAATATTGGGTTGAATTCTAATTTATATTGGACTATAACTTAAAAAATCATATTTGGGCATATATTAATACAAAGAGGAAAAAAAATTAAGGCCCCTTTATATGCATTCAAAGTTCTTGTATTAGTTTTATGTTCTCTTTGGGTTAAGTTTGTTTTAATTTAATTATTGGAATAATGGACTGGATTTTATTAGTTTAATATATGGATTGATATTGGGTTGAGTAAGAAATCTTTTATGTTTGGGCCTATACTAACATATATATATATATATATATATATATATATAATTTTGGGCATAATACTAATATAACAAAAAAATATTTTTGAGGCCCCAGGCAGCCGCCTAGGCCCAAGGCCAGCCCTGACTTGCACCTTAATTTAGCTTAAATTAGATAATTATCTTTAATTTAGCTCATATTATTAATTAATTGGTGATATGAGTGCAATCCTGGGTTGGTTGTATTCTTCTTTATTTTTTTTCTTTTTCTTTTCTTTTTTGTAAATATGTGTATGAATATGTGTTATCGAATATTCCCAGAATTGGACTCGTGGGCCTGCTGAGGAAGTGCCGACTGTTAATTCCCAGGCAAAACTGTCCAGGAAAAGGGTGGCAAGCTCGAATGAAGAGATACACGACAGTGACAACACTCTGATCAATACATCACCACTTCGAATCTACAATGTATCAAGTAGAGTTTTGATACAACACAACAACCACTTGGGCTTCTTTGTCCCTTGCCGATTCCTAATGATGTGTGGCTAGATTTATGGATGGATTTAATTGAAGGATTGCCTCTTTCAAATCACAAGGACTATAATTTTTGTGGTTATGGATCACCTCTCCAAATATGATTATGCTACTAATCGCACTTTAAAGTGTTATCTTTGGTGTTTTGCTGGTCAGCAACTTCACAATTGGTCTCAAACTACAACAGATTATGCTATTGAAGTATACAACCTTGTTTAATTCCAATAACCCAATGACCCCTTGTTGCCTTTTAAAGAGCAGAATTACTACACAAGTCAGCAATTAAGCCTTGTTAATCCAAATATCTAGCCCAGTCTACAATTTGAGACACTTCTGCAAAACACGATGTTCATATACTCATTATTCTATGTTAATTAATTAAATTATTGTGTTATATATAATTATGCATATATATTAATTGTGAAGAAAAAAATTATGTCTCGTCTCTAATTGCACTTGCACCATTTTTAATAGAGCTTTTTGATAGACTTCTTTTTATAGTATTTCAACACCAAAATTAAATTGTATTCTCTATTGTTGTCTTGACAAGGACAATGGAAAAAAGCAACTCCACAAAGTCATCATTTTAGTTAACGTCTTGTTGGCATATTGCAAATGGCATATATCATTCACTATTCAAATTCTAATTACCTTATATCAACATCGGATTCAGGCAGGACTGCCATTTAAGCAAAACCTTTATCTCTTTTTTGACCTTCGCTCTTCTATATGTATACACACGCATTTTTTTATTTAACGTGATGGAGCTGATCGTCCCACCATAGACTAAGGTCTACTAGTTCGTTAAATGTTTCATTTTAGAGACAGCTGGTGTTATTTTCACCACCGTCACCACCAATACTTTCCTTTGTCCCAAAACATCACCACCACCACCTCGAACCACTATAATCACCACTTCCCTTTGCCTCAAAACACCACCGCCTCAGACCACCATCTCAATATTGTTGTTTCAACAATGTGCTTTGATTCGACAATGTAACCTGGAATTTCAAAAGATTATTTATATGCAATAGATTATTTATCTGCAATGAATTGCAAACCAACTGCCAGATGCGGCATCCACGTCCTTCTGCTTTAGGGGCTTCTACCCAGGACCGTGAACACCCCCTAATTAAAGCCCACGCCATCAAGCTCTCCCCCACCATCACCACCATCCTCCCCCGCCACGAACAGGGCGGTTTATTAGCAGCTGAGGGCTACCTTTTATCAAATTAGTTTATCTTCAACTCATGATTATTTTTTTGGATCTGTATGTATCTTTAGGTATGAGTGTATATATATATGTGTGTATATTTATATATATATATAGATATATATCTCTATATGTTTATTTGTAGCACAAGTGCAATTATCAAACAAGCTCCAGAGCCGTGCTCGTGCTTGCACGAATTATTTCGAGCCAAGCTCGAGCTGGGGTTAGTTGGGTTCGTTCGAGCCAAACTCGAACTTTTACTGATATAAGCCGAGCGGAGCTCGAACATCTCCAAACTCGACTCGGGCTCGTTTATAGACCTACTTTCTTGTGAAAATTTAGAAATATTTATACATTTTTAGAACATTAAACAAAATAGTTATAAAGGTTTTAAATGGCTGGCCATATTATTAAACAAAATACAAAATATTTATGAATGTTTTAGATGATTAAAGGTATTGTAGGATCTCCTCTATAAATTTACAAGCTTGCCTCTTATTAATAAGAACTATAAAATACTAATTCCGCTCAAATATAATAATCTGCATTTCCTTGTACAATGTTTGATTGATTTTCAAATATTTTTTTTAGAAAAAACAACGGTTATATTTTGGGGCCAATGAAAAAAAGCTCATATTAATACATGTTTAAACAAAAATTATATCCATGCATGTTTAAACAATAACATTGTGGGGCAAATGAAAAAAAATATACGATTGTGACTACAACCCCAGACACCTCTCTAAATAAGTACTGTACCCTAATTTTCTTTTAATACTATCACATGACTGCGTAATCGCAACCCCAAACAACTCTCTATATAAGTAGCATACCTAATTTTCTAGAATTCTATGTTTACCTTTTCTCTAATTTAATTTTTGTTTAAATTTAGTATTTTTGAAAATTTTGTTTCTAATACAGTTGTTATTTTTTTTTCAGGAGGGTGCTTAGGCTAAGTAAGTTTATAGATGCATTTACGACATTAGTAGATTAAAATCTCAATTTGTCTTATGAAATGTAATTAGGTGAATCCAAAACTAGTGTAGTGTAATGTCGCACATCTTTACCATTTAATATTACAAATGGTTGCACGATTTTTTAATAAAACAAAGAGGAAAAAAAAATAGTAAATGTAATTTGTTTCTTCAAAAAAACCCTTTGGTTATAGTATTTTTTTATCAAATTGTCCCACTCATTTCTTTTTGCCCCTTTCATCTACTATTGATTTCGTTCATGTGGAAATATATGACTCAAGATATGAGAGTCATGCATGCATATGAGGTAAGCAATGATGAAATGAGAGAAGGTGATGTAAATGATGACGTCCAAAGAAGCTTCCACAACCATGCCACCTTTCACATGCATGAACCAAAGTCTTCATCAAAACATGCGTGAAGAATTTTGCCATTCTTTCCTCTGCCAGCACATGATTATTATCATTTTGATTTCCTCTTTCAAACCCTATATATATGGGATAAATACATGTTGTATATGGTGTGGTTGATAAGCTCCAATTCTGTAAGAGTATTGGAAGATGTGGAAAGAAAAGAAATCCCGATATATATTTGAGCTACTCCTCCGTGGACGTACCCGATTTTGGAGAACCACGTAAATATCCTTGTGTCTTTGTGTGTGTTTGATTTGAATTAGGTCCAACAGCTCAACACACTCCGGTATTCAGTCTTGCATTAGTTTTTAAACATGTGTCTCACACATATTATGTTATTCTTTATTAATTACCCAAAATACCCCTAAGAAGATTATTCTTATGGTTTATTATATATTTTAATTTGTTGCTTCTGTACACTTTACTACTCCCGTTATATAATGGCATGCAATGTGTTCTTTTCATTTTACACTCACGATATTCATATACTCATTATTGTATGTTTATAATTACTTATTGTGTTATATATAATTACGCATATATATATATACATACAATATCTGTGTTATCAAAATTTTAATTGTGAAAAAATATTGTGTTTCGTCTCTAATTACACTTGTACCATTTTTTATAGTTAGGTGTTTTAATAGAGTTTTTATACACCAAATTTAAACTGTATTCTATTGTTTTCTTGACAAGGACAATTGAAAAGAACAAGCTGACAAAGTCACTATTTTGGTTAACAGGTTGTTGGCATATTGCAGATGGCCAACTTCTACTTGAAATTCACCCTTGTGTGTTCTCCTCACTAAACGTCTTATATCAACATTGGATTCAGGCAGGACTACCATTTGGGCAGAACCTTCATCTGTTTATTTATATTCGCTCTTTTTTCACCTGCATGCAGCCAAATGCGGGCCATTACGTGTACAAAGGCTTGTTAAGTATGCGATTAAAGTCCCACATAAGTTAGAAGTGAGGAGGATTATCGGTATATATAAGTATATATATATCTCAATTGGTGTGAGGCCTTTTGAGTAGAATCCAAAAGCAAATCCGTGCGGACCTGGCACAAAACGGATAATATCACACCAATGTTGAAATATGTGGGGCCCATAATTTCCTTACAATTGGTATCAGAGCTTCAGGTTGAAGCAAAGTAGAAGCCCGTACGTTCTGGTCCAGATTCGAAGATCAGAGTTGTTTGAAATCAGAAACCAACCATACCGGGAGCTTTGTCTCGTCAAGACAAAGTCAGGACTGTGAAGCACGTCGCCATCGAAGGTTCCAGGCATTGCCGCAAGTGACTGCCGGCAAAACTAGTCTGTCCACACGCTCCCTGAGGAAGACGAGTGAAGTCTTCACATCGTGTACTAGACGTTGTGTTTACCGAGTACTTGGCCACTTCAGCAGTGCCACGTCATCAGCAAGAGGCTCGGTGGGAGCTATGGCTGAAGAAAAGACAGCGATGATCGAGAAGTTTGATGGTGCAAACTTTGCCTATTGGAATATGCAAATTGAGGATGTGTTATACCAAAAGAATTAGTTCTTACCATTATAAGGGAATAAGCCATAATCGATGAAAGAAGATGATTGGTCAATCCTAGATCGAAAGGCTCTCGATACGATCAGATTGACATTGTCAAAGTCAGTCGCCTTCAACATCAAGAATGAGAAATCAACAAAGTCTCTCATGGATGCTCTTTCGAAAATGTACGAACAACCGTCTAGAGCGAATATGGTACATCTCATCACTATATTGGCAAATCTGAAGATGTCCAAGGCTCTCGGTACGATCAGATTGATATTGTCAAAGTCCGTCGCCTTCAACATCAAGAATGAGAGTCAACAAAGTCTCTCATGGATGCTCTTTCGAAAATGTACGAACAGCCGTCTGGAGCGAAAATGATACATCTCATCACTAGATTGGCAAATCTGAAGATGTCCGAGAATGGGAAAGTTAGTGAACACCTTAGTGCCCTTAATGAAATTGTTGAGCAGTTGGAATCAGTTGATATGCCAATCACTAGCAAAATGAAAACGGCTTTTCTTATAAGCCAATTACTAGAGAGTTGGAGCGCTACAAAGGTTGCAATCAATAACTGTTCAGGGGTGGAACCATTACAGTATGATTTCGTATTGAGTATGATACTCAAAGAAGAGATCAGAAGATAGAATGAGTTGAACTCTTCTAACAGTGGCTCAACATTGAATGTCAACACCAAAGGTAGAGGTTCAAACAGAATGAAGGATGGAAGTCAGAGACGTGGTCATTCCAAGTCGAGACAGGGGTCTCGAAATTCCATTGAGTGTTGGAATTGTGGAAAACTTGGTCATTATAGAGACCAATGTAGATCCCCGCAGAGTGTAGCGGATTACAAGACTGAAGTGAATCTTATTTCAGAAGATGATGCATTGATATGCTCTTTGGAGAGCAAGACAAAGTTTTGGGTCTTGGACTCTGGATCATCACTCCATGCCACCTCAAGTCGAGAGCTCTTCGAGAGCTATATACCTGGAAACCTTGACAAGGTTTATCCAGGTGATGATCAGCCCTTTAGTGTTGTTGGTAATGGTGAATTACATATTAGACTCAGTTCATCGATATGGAAGCTAAGGGATGTGAGAGACATTCCAGACTTGAGGAAGAACCTGATCTCAGTAGGCCAGTTGGCGAGTGAAGGTTATGTGACCACTTTCAGTGAAGATAAGTGGAAATTTTCTAAAGGGGATATGACTATAGCACGAGGAAAGAAAGAGATATGCTTTACACAACCACCAATTTTAGCATAGTGATTGCAGTTGCAGAAGGTAATGAGGATCACAACTTATGGCACCAGAGGTTAGGTCACATGAGTGAAAAGGAGCTCGCAATTATGTTCTCGAAGGGAAAATTACCAGTGGAATCGATTGACATCGACTTATGTAAGTGTAAACAGAAGAGGATTAGTTTCGAGATCAACAACAGAAGTCTCACAATGGAGAAACTTGAGCTAGTTCATATAGGTATCTGGGGGTCAACAACTGTCTCATCTCTTGGTGGAAAGTCCTACTTCGTGACTTTCATTGATGACCATTCCAGGAGGATATGGGTTTACTTCTTGAAACATAAATCTAAGGTGTATGATGTGTTCAAGAAATGGAAAGCCATGGTAAAGAACGAGACAGGGTTGAAGGTAAAAAAAACTGAGATCCAACTTTGGTGGAGAAAACGAAGACTCCGAGTTCAAGAACTTTTGCTATGAGAACAGTATTAGATTAGAGAAGATTGTTCAAAGTACACTCAGCAGAATGTATGAACCGGAAAGTGACTGAGATAGCCAGAAGCATACACATTCAGGCAGGATTGCCAAAACAGTTATGGGCAGAAGTAGTCAGTACAACAACGTATCTTATGAATCGTGGTCCATCAGTACCATTGGAGAACAAAATACCAGAAAAGGTATGTAACGGTAAATCACAGAGTGATCCTGTGTATGTTGAGATAGAAGATGTTCTAGAAAGTGAAGAACATGTTGCAGATGACACTACTCAACAGGGTGATACACCGTAGACTCTGATTCCTAATTTTATGTTTAGGAGGACTTCACGGTAGCATGTGCCAAAATTGAGATACCTTAATTATTTGTTGTTCTCAGATGAAGATAAACCAATATGTGATGATGAAGCATGCAGTGCAGCAAATACAAGCTAGTGGGAGATTGTGATGGAAGATGAGATAAAGTCCATCAAGATATGGAAGTTAACCGAGCTGCCGGTAGGGAAGAAAGCTCTCCATTCTTTGGTTGTGAAACAGAATACCATTCATTCTAGCATTATTGAAGTAAAGGGTTTGCATCTATAGCTGTTAGATGGTAAGCCTGTTTTCCTCCAAGGTGACCTAAAAGAGAAGTTTTATATGCAGCAACTGGAATGTCTCTTAGTGAAAGGGAGAAATAAGACAGATGAGACATAGTTTGCAAGACGAAATCAGAAGCAACAGTGGTTACAAAACAGAGTGGCCAAACGCAACAAAGATCGCATGTTCTGTAGAAGGCTAGATATTGCTCACGCAGTGGGAGCTATCAGCATAGTCATGTTGACCAAAGTGGTGAAAACAGAGGAACTGGATTTGTGCGCAACTTCAGTGGGTCTTCAAACTTGAAAACATAAATTTTGCATCGTTAGAAACACTGATCATCGATTGAGTTGATTGATGGATGGAAAGAAGTCAAGTGGGAGATTGTTAAATAATGAGTCATTTTCTCGAAGGATCGAGAAGAGAATTGGTGGAGATAAAGGTTGACGCAAGTTGCTGATTGAAGAACTACCGAGTACTCGGTAGGTTCTTTACCGAGTACTCAGTAAAGTGCGAACTCTCGCGCACTTGTGCAAAGTGGTAAAAAAGTGGCAGAGAGTTTCACGCAATTTCGCGCGTTTGTGTGGCCTTAGGTATCCACCGAGTACTCGGTGACCCAGATGTTTGAATTAATTAAGAGAAGACTTTATGACTCCAATTCTGATTAGGATGTGATTCATATTGACTTGTCCATCAAGTTTACCTCTCTTATAAATATAGGGGTGTTCCCTATTGTATTATAGGTGGTTATGTGTGTGACATAAACAGAAGATCGTGGTGCGATTAAGCACAAAAAGTGAGTTTTGTGAGATACAAAGATAAAAAGAGAAGAAGAGATACAAAGTGATATTTTTTGGTGTGAGTGAAACACTGGTGAGGGTGAGCGATGCAGGCGTGAGTATACAGTGTGTGTGTGCATGTGTATGATCTGCAGATCATCCCCCTGTAATCCTTTCATTGATTATAGTGAAACGGTGCTCTCAGTTGACGTAGGCTTGTTTTGGCCGAACCACTATATATCTTTATGTCATTTGTGTTTAGTGTGTGTTGTGTGTGATTTTTGATTCGTAATTGTTTGTGGCTTGGCTATTAGGGTTAGCAAACCCTAGTTTTCATTCTTGGGTGGGTGTAACAACCCTTACAATTGGTATCAGAGCAAGGTTACGATTCGTGGTGTAAACCAATAGGAGTGGGCTAGCGTTGTATCGACCAGCGGTGACGGCGGAGGCCGGGGATGTCCAAGTCGTATGTGGTGGGATGACGTCGTATCAATTAGCGGAAGTGGATTGGTAGCCATGTGGAAAATCCTTGAAATATCGAATGGATGGTGAGCCCTCGGATTAACTCATGATGGGATCCGCTCTCAGGATAGCCGGTACACAAGTGTTTCACGTAAGGCGGTGCCTTTCTACGCAGTGAAGGGATGTTGACTGAGGCAGGAGGCGTTGCACCCACCTCATGGGTGTTGAGACGGATGGATGATCATTTGAAGGGAGGCTCAAACCATGAGTGATGTGGTCATTTGTTCGAGGGGAGGATTGTTAAGTATGCGACCAAAGTCCCATATGGGTTAGAAGTGGGGAGAATCATGGGTATATATAAGTATGTACATATCTCCATTAGTGTGAGGCCTTTTGGGTAGAATACAAAAACAAATCCGTGCGGGCTTGGCCCAAAGCGGACAATATCACACCAATGTTGAGATATGTGGGACCCATAATTTCCTTACAAGGCTCAGTTAGGATGACCCGACTCCGACGTCCTATTTTTATTTAGAAATCAATTGAAAAGATCAATATGAACCATCGTTCTAGACCGTTGTGAATTGCCATATTGGTTTTATCTCCAAATTTTGAAGACGTTATCGAAAACGTGTAATAACTAGGGCATCTCTGCCCAATACATGACTTCAACTAAAAGAACGCAGAGGGATAAAGTATTCACCTCTTATATAATATTGATCACACATCTGTTTGAAGGAATAATGGTCTCCAGTTCCAGTATCATAGTTGTCCTCAAATGCAAGATGTCTAAAGCCAGCTTTTAGGGCTTACCACAGACAATCCCAAAGTGTCTTGGGATGCATGAGAAATATCTCGATACATTTCAAAAATTCTTGCATTATTCCGCGTGTGTGCATACATCTTATTCAATGTAGTTTTCTTCTTCTTCTTCTTTTTTTTTTTTTTTTTTTTTTTTTTTAAAAAAGGGAATATTCTTGCATGTCCATAATTACCTACTATATCGCTTACGGTGGCCTCTACACCGTAAAGAGGTACCGGCAAGAACCCGTACCAGATGGTAAGCTGGCCAACCAGAGAAATAGATATTTAGTTCGTATTTTCTTTATCATTTTGATTTATAACTAAAATTCAAACATTGTAATTCTGATACTAAAAAATTTAAAACAAGCACTTCAAACAATTTATACGTTAAATTTGGTTTATTGGTTTGAAGATTTGATATTATTGATAATCTGTGTGTTTTTTTGGTGGAAAAGATATTTTAACATCAGAATTAAAAGTGAACTAAAAAACCTTTAAAGAGTTGTCATTTTTTTAATTCAATTTCAAAAGTTGTCATACATGTTCAAACCCTTCTTCTTTCCCTTCCGCAATTCCTGTGCCTCGACTCATCTTCATATGCAGCAACGAATATCTCGTAATTCTGCTACTATTGAACAACTAGCCAAACTATAGAAGTTTAAAATTGAATACAAAAGAAATAACTTTTTATATCCCTCCTCCATGTGATGTAAAATACAATTGTGCAAATTTGTATTATGTTGTTTGCTCGGTAGAGGACAATTTTATAGGTGTGTGGTTGTTTTTCTATATGTTTACCTTACAATGGCTAATTGATTTAATGCAACTAGATGGGTTATTTTTACTTTCTACCAGAGATGCATCAATAGTTCAATATTGTCTAACGGAGACGTTAACAATTGCATGTGCTCTAATTAGTATTCAATTGTGGCCCCGTTTGGGAACCTTTGTTTTTATTTTTGTTTTGAGAACCAAAAAACAAGAACAATTATTGTTCTTTTTCTTATTTTCTCACCAAAAAGAACAAGAACAAAAAACATGTTTGGGGCCAAAAAATATATATTAGTTTTTTTTTTCTCTCACACACACACTCTCTCACGGCCGTGGTGGTGATTAGTGGCGTGGTGGTGGTTTTTGAAGGGTATTAGGGTTTTATTGGGGGTTAAGGGTTTGATTGGGGGTTGGGGTTTCAATTGGGGGTTAGCGTTTTTAAGGGGTGTTGGTGGTGGTGGTGGTGGTGGTTGATGGTTGTGGGTGGTGGGTGGTGGGTGGTGCTGATTGGTGGCGTGGTGGTAGGGGAGGAGGAGAACGAAAGGTTTTTTTTATGTTTGTATATATATATATATGTGTATTTAAGGTGGTGGTGGTGTTCGTGGTGGGTGGTGGTGGTTGTGGTGGTGGGGTGGAGCGGGTGGTGGCGTTGGTGGTGGTGGAGGAAGAGAACGAAGGCGTTTTTGATTTTGCAATTTTGTTTTATAGGGAAATCCCAATGTTTTCTTGTTTTCTGCACTATTCAGCAGAATTGTTTCCAAAACAAGAAAAAAGTGAACAGTAAAAACCTTCCCAAACATGTTCTGTTCTCATGAACAATGCCAAAAAACAAGAACAAAAACAAAAACAGGCATTCCCAAACGAAGCCTTACAATGTTGGGACTATTAGTATGAGTGTTTGATTCGACCCCATCCGCAGCCAAAAAAACTAAGGGAATTAATATTACAAAGCTACTAGTAAATTGGAGGTAAACATACCTTTTATTTAGTAAGGGTGAAAGTTCTGAACATCCGAATTATCAAAAAAAAAAAAAAAAAACCTTTACCACTTGCAGTTACTTTTCATGAGCAAATCCGAACAGGTTGAGCCCCGGACATCCCTATTATCGTGTAATTACTTTTCTTGAGCCAGAAAGAGAAGGGGAAAAATGATGAATTTCCAAAGATTATGCATGAAGAATCTGTTTACGAAGTGAAGAAGCTTTTCTCTCTTTACTGCTAAATATTACAATGCTGTTTTTCGTTCCACTTTTATTTCATTGAAAGTGTTGGGAATTTTGATTTATTTATAAAATAATTTCGGTCAATTATTGAATGGTTCAATGCCACAAGATCACATGTGAGCAGTAAACATATTTTTTTATTCAATTGAATGGTTTCTGAGTATGGTGGAGGAAATAAATTTGTATTCATTCATTTATATATTTATTTTTTTTTTTTTTATCATGTGTTGCCTTCCATGCAATTCATATTGCTCTCGATGTAAGTTTCCTTTTTGTAGTTGATAATAGTCCTCCAATTTAAGGAGCTTGGTTTTGGTGAAATTGATGAAAGTGCATCTGACAATTTATTAAGCATTTATATATATATATTTTTTTACTCTTGGATATAGTGGTTCAGTATTTATATTCAATTTTTTTACTATCAAAGGCTCAAATATCCTATGTTTTTGCTCCTAATGAGAAGATTAGGTTCATATTGGGAATTTTCCAACTTTTGTTAGGGCATGCATTTGGCTTTTTAAAGCTGTCTTGAGTTATACAGGTGTGGGCACTAGCCACATCTACTAGAATTGTGCTATTTTTCCCACTTTCCATATACCTTACCATTTCTATTTTTAACTCGGGGAAAAAAGGTTTATTAGTTTTGGTGCCTAGTTGCTATTTTTTTCAGTTTCATTATATTTAAGGCATGGTTGGCCGTTGCGGTATCGATTTCAGTAATGATCGTGGTATCAGTGTAGTGGACTCGGACATTATCGATCTTAAAAATGAATAGCGGATGATTTTTGTTACTAAATAATGGTATTAACACTTTTCAAAAATATTAAGAACCGAGCGATACGTAACTGTAAATAGTAAAATTAATAGGCCCAAGCCCGTTTTGAAAAGTCATGTGTCTAGGCCCATGTATATATTAATGGTTAACTGACCCATAATCTCAAGCCCGTGTAATATGAATAGCCCATCATTACCTTAGAAAATGGGAAGTAATGACCCACTATCAAGAGATAGTGGGTAGTTATTAACCAAGTAGGTCATGACCCCATATAATGGGGAGCATGATCCTATAAATAGGAAAAGTGTTATAGGGTTGAACTATATATATGGCCATTAGTGCCTCAATAAAGCATTCTCTTTTGATGTAAGCAAATTTTTACACTTACATTTGGCGTCGTCTGTGGGAAAGACATAATTTTCCACCTTTAGAATTCTTTCATTATTATTCGGCAAAATATGGTATCTACTCGGTCCACAAATTATGAAGTTAGGTTTGAATAATTCATGAGACGATTGGAAGCTATAGAGCAGAGAAACGCTGCCCTTGAACAACAGAATGCTGAGCTAATCCATCGGGTGGCTCAGGGGCTGTTTCCCCTCCGAAATTCCAATCCAGCCGATGGTACAGAGCAACCAAGGAATGATGAACCAGAGCCCTCCAATTCTCATCATGGGCAAAACGCATCAGCCACTCGAGCAGACAAAATGCAAAGGGAGGATGAAGAATCCTCCCATCCCATAACGAGGGAGGTCCCGACGATGCATGTCCCGACCATGAATGACCTGCATGAAATGGCTGCCAAAATCCAAAGAGATGTGATGAATGATTTAAAGATGCAGACCCCTGATGATATGGCCATCCATGCAACAACAGATATGACCCAATCCCCATTTACAAAAGCGATTGAGGCAACAAAATTCCCGAGGAAGTTTATGTTACCAATTTTTACACTCTACGATGGTACGAAGGATCCACTCGATCACATCTACCAGGTGCAAACTAAATGACCGTATATGGGAGAAACCAAGCACTTCTGTGCAAGGTATTTTCAACCAGTGTGACAGAAGCACCACTTCTATGGTTCAGGAAACAGTCCCCCGGGTCCATCAGCAGCTGGAATGACCTTTGCAGGCGTTTCATCGGTCAGTACTACAACAACCGAAGGCAGAGAAAGATGATATCAAGCCTTTTCACCATGACACAAGAGAAATGAGAGAGCCTCAAGAGCTTTTTATCCATATTCAACGTTAAGATGTCCTCTATTGATGACTGCAACCAGTTGTCAGCAATAGAGGCATTCTGTATGGCAGTCATCCCTGACACAAAATTCCATTCTTCATTAGTGAAACGCCCCCCTGTCAACATCGGCGAGCTCAATTCCAGAGCACAAGGATATCTCATAATAGAAGAAGAGGAAGCAGTTAGGTAAAGAAGGGCCTCACTAGTGATAGTGGATGCAAAATCCAAAAAAAGAATGAAGGATCAGAGGCCTCAATGACCCGGGCCATCCCAACAAACCTCATCATCTAGACTACCAGATAAATGTCAGTGGAGAGAAGAAAGAATAACTCCGCTCAAGACCAGCCTGGGAAAACTCTTTCAAGAAAACAAAAGCAAAGGGATTTTCAGACAACCCCCACCGATCAAACAACCGATGGAGTTGAGGGACATGACCAAACATTGTGCCTTCCACAGTGAGTATGGGCATCATACAAATGATTGCAGGAACCTCTGAAGGCAGGTCGAAGCGATGATCGCCAAAGGGGAACTTGTAGACTACTTAATAAAGGACTAGCCAAGGCCAGACAGGTCAAATCGGACACCACATAACAACTCTACAGCAGAACAACCAATGAGGGTCATCCACATGGTCCAAGGAGGCGAAAAGGACCTTGAGTTCAAGGGAAGCCGAAGGTCAGAGCTCCGAAAGGCACATAAATTTAGGCGTATTGGTGAAATTTATCAAACAACCATCATCCAAGGAGAGTCAAGAATTACGTTCTCAAAAACGGATATGCAGAATGTTCAGACACCCCACGAAGATCCTCTGGTAATTTTCTCTTCTGGTAGCAAATTGTTTGATCAAACGTATGATGATTGATCTAAGAAGCAGCACCAACATCATGACCATGTGGGCTTTTGACAAAATCGGGATTGATATGTCCCAGCTATGTCCAGCTTGGACACCTCTGGCCGGTTTTGATGGGCAACGAGTTGGGCTAATAGAAGTAGTCCAGTTGTCAGTATCGGCTGCACGTCGAACCCTGAAAGAGAGCTTTGTAGTGGTGGACGTCAAGTAATCATACAATCTATCGATGAGACAAGGCTAGATCCATCGGATGCAATGAGTTCCTTCAACTCTCCATTAGGTTATGCGATGTCTTAAACCGAATGGAGTGGATGTGACAGATATCCCTGGAGACCAAGTAGCAGCAAAACAATGTTATTTAGTAACTCTGAAGGATCTGAATCCAAGGAATAAACAAGTGATGGGAGCATCAAAAAAGTCCCAATACGACAAAAATAGCAATTACAGTCAGACCCTTCCTTTGAGGGTCAGGAAAATCAAGCAACCACGGAGCCCCTAGAAGAGGTGAATGTTAGTCAGACAGATCACACAAAAGTCACATTTATTGGTTCATACCTCCAGAAAGAAGAAAAGAACGAGTTGATCCACTTCCTCCAACAAAATTCAAACATATTCGCTTGGTCTCATCTTGATATGCCGGACATAGATCCCTCAGTCGCTCAACATAATTTGAACATGGATCCAGAGGTCAGACCGGTGAGGCAGAAGTAGAGGGGTTCGGTGTAGAAAGGAACCAAATAATATTCGAGGAGATGAGAAAGTTGCTAGAAGCTGGATTCACAAGGGAAGTCAAGTATCCATCATGGCTATCAAATGTGGTGGTAGTCAGAAAGAAGAATGGGAATTGGAGGGTCTGCGTGGACTTCACCAACTTAAACAAAGCCTGCCGAAAAGATTGTTTTCCTCTGCCGAAAATCGATCAGATGGTTGACGCAACATCAGGATATGAGAGACTCTCATTTCTTGATGCATACTCCGGCTACAACCAAATCCCGATGAATCAGGCCGATAAGGAGAAAACATCATTTATAACCGAGGAAGGTACGTACTGCTATAAAGTAATACCTTTTGGACTAAAAAATGCAGGTGCCACTTATCAGAGGCTTGTCAGAAGGATATTCAAAAGTCAGATGGGGATCACGGTTGAAGCCTATATAGATGACACAGTGGTAAAAAGCAAAAGGAAAGACGACCACCTCAGGCATCTCGAGGAAGTGTTCGACACACTCAGAAAATATGGGATGAAGCTCAACCCTGCCAAATGCTCGTTCGAGGTCTCATCCGGGCAGTTCCTCGGCCATATCGTCAACCAAATAGGAATCAAAGCCAACCCCTCACAAGTCAAGGTTCTGATAAGCTGTGAAAAGCCAAAAACGCAAAAGGAGATCCAGATCCTAACAGGAAGAGTAACTGCGCTTAGCCGATTTGTATCCCGACTGACAGATCGATGCAAACCATTCTTTCAGACAATCTGAGGCGAAAAAGGGAGCTTATGGGGACCAAAACATTTCGAGGCCCTTCAAAAATTGAAGCAGTATCTCCAGAATCCACCAATCCTCACCTCACCGAGCCCTGGAGAGCCATTACATCTATACCTTGCGGTATCAGCAGCTTCGACCAGTGCATCATTAGTGAAGGATGATAAAAAATGCAAGAAGCCAGTCTTCTTCAGCAGTAAGTCATTATCTAATGCTGAAACCAGATATACTATGGTAGAATGAGTCGTTCTTTCGCTAATCAACGCAAATAGACGCTTGAGGCATTATTTTGAAACCCATCCAATTGTGGTACCAACCACCCTGCCCATAAGAGCCATTATGACCAAGCCAGATCTGACTGGAAGAATCACCAGATGGGCGCTGGAGATCGGAACGTTCGACATTACATATGTACCAAGAACAACGCTTAAAGGTCAAGCTTTAGCTAACTTTCTCCTTGAAGCAGAACCAGAGTCAACTCCGATCGAGTCAGATGAACCCGAGTGGTCACTTTATGTAGATGGCTCAGTTGGATCAGTGGGTTCAAGAATCGGGCTCGAAATTATAACGCTGGACGGAACCCACATCCAATAGTCAATCCGACTGGACTTTCCTACTACCAACAACGAAGCCGAGTACGAAACACTCTTAGCAGGATTACGACTAGCCCAGAGCCTATGCATCCGAAGACTCCGGATTTTTAGTGACTCACAGCTAGTGGTCAAGCAAGTTTAAGGCGAGTATGACGCAGGGGAGAAGCTGCAACCCTATAAAAAGCTTGCTCAAATAGAATTAGATAGACTGGAGCAATACACACTCAGTCAGATCCCCAGGGGAGGAAATGAAAATGCAAATCGACTGGCTAATATGACATCCGTCAATGATTAGGATTTGACCAGAGTCGCCCTAATCGACTACCTTGATGTCCCGAGCATCCATCATCCAGATATCGTGTGCATAATACCTTGGGAGCCAAGTTGGATGGACCCCATAGCAGAATACCTCAGGAATGACACCCTTCCTGATGATAAAACAAAGGCTCAAAAAATTCGCATGAAATCAGCCAGATATGCCTTGCTGCACGGACAACTTTACAGAAGATCCTTTGGTGGTCCATACCTTCGATGTCTCACACCTTCAGAGGCATCGGCCATTATGAAGGAAATCCATGAGGGTTCATGCGGAAATCACTCTGGTGGACGAGCATTAGCCCATAAAGTCCTGAGTCAGGGATAATTCTAGCCTCATCAATGTCAGAAGGTGCAAGAAGTGTCAATTCCATGGAGACTTCATCCACCCACCACCAGAGTTACTGAATACTATTTTAAGTCCTCACCCATTTGCACAATGGGGGATCGATGCAGTAGGGCCACTCCCAATGGCCCTCAGATCAGTAAATCAAGCGTTAATAGCGACTGACTATTTCACCAAATGGGTAGAGGCGGAATCCTATTCCACCATCACTCACAGACATGTAATCAAGTTCATATGGACAAACATCATTTACAGATTTGGGGTGCCAAGGGTAATAGTAATCGATAACGGAACGAATCTAAATAATCGGTGGACCAGGCAGTTTTGCAATGAACATGGGATTCAAGTAAAAACATCATCAGTCGCGTACCCTCAAGGAAATGGTCAAGCCGAAAGATCCAACAGAACAATACTAAATACCCTGAAGAAGAAGCTGGAAGATTTTAAAGAAACATGGCCAGATAAACTTCCAGAAGTACTCTGGTCCTACAGGACGACATCAAGACTCCCCACAGGAGAAACACCATTCTCAATGGCTTATGGAACAGAGGCAATCATTCCAACAAAGCAAGTAGTGCCAACTGCCAGAACAGAGTTGTACCAAGAGGAATTGAACAACCAACAACTTGTTGAAGGGCTGGATTTGCTCGCAGAAAAATGAGATCAGACCACTATCAGACTAGCAACCTATCATCAGAGGGTCAGAAACGCCTTCAACAAGAAAGTCAGAATGCGTGAATTCCAGGTAGGCGATATGGTTTTAAGAAAGAAGATCGGATTAATCGGCAAGCTCAAGGAGAACATAATGATGGCTATATGGAACCCAACTCTCAGAATGCCTCACGCTGAAGAGTTACTATCATTGACAAGTTCATTATGTTTTTATGAATTAAATAAAAAGGCAGAGGTATTCAAGCCTAGTCTTATTCGTGTGTTTTTAATTTCCAAAACTGTTATTCTGGCTGAGTCAGATGCTGCTATTTTTGTAATTTCCTTATTATAATAAAATATGACCATCCTTTCATTTTATAAATAAGTTGAAATAGCATGATTCATAATACCAGAAGACCTTAATATGAAAATATTCCTGAGTGTTGAAATGACAAAGGTTAATAATCCTGATTCACACTTTCAGAGGATCAAAATTAAAAATATTCCTAAGTGTTGAAATGACATAGGCTAATAAGTCTGATTCACACTTTCAGAGGATCAAAATTAAAAATATTCATAATTGTTGAAATGACAGAGGCTAATAAGCCTTACTCACACTTTCAGAAGATCAAAATATAAAAATATTTCCATGTATTGAAATGACAAAGGCTAATAAGCCTGACTCATATTATCAGAGAAATTAAATATTAAGTGACATAAGCAAATAATATGAAGAGATGGAAAAAGTGCATGTCAAATTAATAAACAAAATTGTTGTCTTGTGAATATTACAAAAGTTGCCCGAAGGGCATAATATAAAGTACAACATTACAAACAAAAATAGAAAAGCCTAAGTATGGCTTGGACCACTGAAGTCATTTCCTAAGGAATCGACATGTTCAGTCGGAGGGAAGAACTCTATAGAAGGGTTGAGGGGGTCAGCAAACAGATATCCTTTGATGAATTCAGTAAAAAGGTTCTGAGCATAATTGGGTTCAGGACTGGTATAGGGCTTCTTCACGCCTAGGAAATCATCCATGGCATCGGGGTCCTTAATCCTCCTCTTTGCTGGATCTTTCACTCCAGCATTAAAGCCTTTTCGCCAGAACTCCCCAGCCACTATCCAGTTGATCCTTGAATAGTGCTCATGCATGTCAGTTCCTCCCTTTTTACACATCTCCAGAGCAGTCTGGGAGATGTCGAACTGATGCTGAAGAGCTTCATGATCAGAGGCAATCTTGTCCTTCTCACTGGATAGTTTTGCATTTAGCTCTTTTGCCTTCGCAAGTTCATCCCCTAATTCAGTAACTCTGGAAGGAAGCTCCCCCAGCTGAGCCCTCAGTTCTCTCTCTCTTTCATCCCTCTCGGTCATATCGGACTTGAGGCGTTCAATCTCCTTAACGTTAGCCTCATAATGCAAACACGAGGCATTCGTGCTAAAAAGAGCCTAGAAAAAGATTGTAAGGGAAAGTGTATCAGCAAAACGTATTAAAGCAAAGAAATCAACTTAAGGTCAGGTAAACACGTACCCCCATTATCTGAGCAGGAGTCCGAGCAACAATGTCGTCAAGATTAGCTTCTCTTTGGACCTCAAGCTCCTCAGGTGTCCAAAGATCTTTTACCCGAGCTATCATTGCAGCCATCGAAGTGATGCTGGGAGCAGCTTGATCAGAAGACCCTGAGCTTTTATCCTTGCCCTTATGTTTCTTCCTAATGGAGGGTCTTTCTTCGACCACAGGTCTGGTCCGAGCAGATGAAGAATTAAGTAAGTCAGGGATAGTGGTCTGAACAAGAGCATACCCGGATGCATCACCCGCTACTACAACAATCACAACTTGAGGTTCAGAATTTGAAGGCACTTGTTCATTCTCCATTAGTAGTAAAGTCACCTCCTCCACCTCATTATCATCATCTTCGAGTACGGGTCTGATCGGATTCAACATTTTACTGAAGCTGGCGCCTAACCTTGATATACCCTGCAAATTAGCAGGAGTAAGCAGGTCAGTGCACGATTTACGGTCCGACCAGGCCTTAGATTTTAGTAGAGCAAAACGGGCCTCTACATCCTGAGCCACTATATCCCTATCATCAAAACCTAAAAATTTATATACAAAATTTGCTCTAAGTTGATCACACCCACAACAGAGACATGACTCCTTATGTATAAAAGAAAATGGAAGAAGGGCCAGACACCCAAAAACTCTTGAGATCGGCCATTTCTTAGAATGAGGATAGAACCACGCCCCCTTCACCAGAACCATCTTTTCCTTGCAGTACTTCTCCGTTTTTTTTGTTCCATTGCAGATTGACTGACCCTTGAAGGCGTAAAAGTTGTACCTTCCCTCACAATCCTTCAGATCCATAATTTTATAACATAGCTGCAGATCTGTCAGACCCAATGCCAGATTCTTATCTCTATTTATCAAAATCAGCATGGATATAATCCGTATGAAATTTGGGTTAACTTGAAGAGGGGCTACCCCTAGGATAAAGAAAATGATATGGAATAAAGGATGAAGAAGGAACCAAAACGCCTTGATCTGAAGAGCAGACACCAACACTTCATCCGGACCCACTTTGTCTCCCATCCTAAAATCATAAGAAGGGTCATAGTCCTTCAGGATCACCTCTTTAGGGATCTTGAAATCCCTCCTCAGACTCTTGATATACACAGTTTTCCTCCTATGGGCTTCAAGAGGTTCAGCCATAAATGGGGCTGATTCAGTAGAGACCCCAACAGGAATGCCTTCAGGTGCATCTCCCCATATAGAGTGAATAGGAACAGAAGCCCCAACGGGCAGAATAGCAGGCGCATCTACCCCATTGTGCGTCTCAAAAACAGAAACCCCTCATGATGGTCCGACACTGGAACTCCTAAGCTAGGTGGGTTCGGGTGATTGATTAAGGGCAAAGATGAAGAAGACGGGTTCACGAAAGGGGGGCTCGGTACATCAGATCCTCCATATTCCCGAGGAATTGTCCCTTCGGTCGACCTTGAAGTGTCACTACCAGACATAATGAAAAAAAAAATATCAACTTACACAAAATGTTCCAGTGAGAAGATCGGAGAAGCTCCGGCAGCCGAACTGTAGATATCAACAAAGACTTGAAAGATGATTGTTTAGAACTACAAGAAATAGATGAGAAAGTGATAATAAGAAATGAAGCCAAAAGAAGGCTTATATACACTCAGACATACCAATCGCCGCTATTAAATGGCTGAGGAGGATTCCCAATGCCTCAAACACGGTGAAAGTGGAACAGACAGCCGTCTTTCTAAAATTCAAAAGTCACACGCCTCTTAACAATTATGATGCTGACGTCATCTTACAGTTGTAAAACAATCATTTTGTTGAAATTCGGGTCAAGCCCATGAATTCATATGCCAGACCCGAATGGGGCTAGTGTAAATAGTAAAATTAATAGGTCCAAGCCCGTTTTGAAAAGTCATATGTGTCTAGGCCCATGTATATATAAATGGTTAACTGACCTATAATCTCAAACCCATGTAATATGAATAGCACATCATTACCTTAGAAAATGGGAAGTAACGAGATAGTGGGTAGTTATTAACCAAGTAGGTCATGACCCCATATAATGAGGAGCATGATCCTACTAAATAGGAAAAGTGTTCTAGGGCTGAACTATATATATGGCCATTAGTGCCTCAATAAAGCATTCTTTTTTTATGTAAGCAAATTTTTACAGTAACGTATCAAACGATAGGGCGAACCATAATTTTGCATCTAGTTCTATGTATTGTTGAGTGTTGTGATTTATGAGGATGAATGCCTTTGTTTTAGGGTTTAAACATCTTTACGAAAATATGGTAGATTGGGTCTAGAGAATGGTACGTTGGTGAAGAAGAATTAATTCTATCATTTATGGTGGAATCGGTATTCCAAATTTGCTAATTTAACTAAAAAGTTACATAGTGAAATTAAATATCAACCAAGGTGTAAAAAAATAAAATAAATATCAGTTATGGGGGAATCAAATAGGAGTGTACAGCTTTGCTTATTTAATAGGGAAATTAAATGTCAACCAATGTGGAAAAGGGTATAAAAAGTAAAAAATAAAATAAATATCATTTATGGGGATTCAAACAGAGGATTACAGCTTTGCTAATTTAAGTTGGTAGGTTGGTGAAGAAAAAATAATTTTGTCATTTATGGTGGAATAGGATTATAGATTTCGGTATTCCAACTTTGCTGATCTAACTAAAAAGTTACGCAAATTAAATGTCAACCAATGTGTAAAAAAGGTGTAAAAAAGTACAAAATAAAATAAATATCATACATGGGGGAATCAAACAGCGAAGGGGATTACAGTTTTGCTAATTTAAGTTACATAGGCAAATTAAATGATAACCAAATAAAAAATAAAATGAATATCATTTATGGGAGAATCAAACAAAATAAAAAGTAAAAAATAAAATGAATATCATTTATGGGAGAATAAACAGGGATTTTAAAAAGGCTAATTAAATTAAGTCAAAAACAAAAAGACTAATTTTCTCCTAACCCATGTTGAATCAAGATAACCTAATTTTGTTTTTGTGGTTGAACTTGTCGAATTTTAAATTGTTTGTCTCATCCCATCTTTGAAAAAAAAGTTTTATTACCAGTTTGTTACAACAAGTCCACCAAATCAATAAAGATTCACAGATCACCAAGAAAAATAAATAAGCCACACAAAAGATAAAATTATTTATGAGGTTCAACACAATTGGTATCTAAAAATTCTTGATGGAGATCTTACAAAACTTTTACTCCATCTGTTCCAAATTATAAGTAAATTTTTGGGGAATCCAACTTTATAAAGATGATGATTTTTATTAATGTGATAGTGAATGAAAAATCAATTTTACTCTTGGTCTCACCAAGTGATATGATATTTTCAATTTAAATATTTTATAATTTGAATACTTGAAAGATAAACTGGTAAATTGTGCATTAACTTTTCAATTGGAGTTCATATTTTGGAATGGATAGAATAGTGAATGTGTAAACTTCGGAGGGAGGATGATATAATATTAGGAGATTATAAAATTCATCCCTAAAATCCTATAACTCTTTCTCTATGATTTTTTGGTGTCTCGAGCACTAAGTCACTCCAAATTCTACATATTCTTTTATATATATATATATATATATAATGGGCAAGAAGAGCATACTAAATAGGACCACGACTTGTTAGAAGAAATTAATCAAAAAGTTATTTGAATCAACCAAACTGCAACGCAACGCAGCCCAAATTTTGTAACAACATCACAATCCAATTAAAAAAGATTTAAAAAACAACAAAATATGATATTTTGTATTAAAGTTAAAAAGATTCAAGAACTATACTTCTAATTTATTTATTTTAACTTTTATGAACAAAAATTTGATTTTTTTTATAAACAATACTCTACAACCCTATGTTTTAGATTACTTTTCACATCAGATGCGAATGTGAAAGTGATTGAGTAAAAATACTATAACGGGATGCACAATTTTGATGATAAAATTGTGCCTTGTGCCGTGTAATTAAAAGTAGAGGTTTTCTATTGTAGCAAATAGTATAAAAATAATTAAAAAGAAAAAAAATAATAATACGATGACAAAATGAATGAGAATTTAAATTCTTTTATTAAAAAATTAAAAACAATGATTATATTATCAGTGCGACAAAACCAAAGTAAAAAATTGATACACTGCAGTTTTATAAAATACAATTTGCTACACAAATGCATTTTTATTCATAGTGAAATGAAGGCTATGTATAAAGTACATAACTTTTTCCTCTACAAATACAACCGAATAGCTACAGTAATTTTTTTTTTGGTAGCCCACTCTATAAAGGAGAGACTTTCCCTCCTTTCTCACTCGAATTTTGACTGACTGCTATTGCGCTATGAAAAGCATAACCACATAGGGTGATAAAAGAGAGGGTAAGAGTGAGGAAGGAGACCAAGACAATAACGGATATGAAAAAGTTGGAGATGGTATATCGACCCGGCAATTTACCAAATAAATTTAAGGTTAGATTCTGATTTTATATTTTTTTATTAGTTGTTTTGTTTAAATTTAATATTATTATGACATTCGTTTATGATATAGTTGTTAAATTTTTAGGATTGTGCGTGCTGGGGAAAAGGTGTCATATGGTGAGTGAAGATTATTATCCGAATATGAGATGTGATTTGTTGGATTCAAATATAGTCAAGTGTATGTTGCACATCTTTAGCACAAATATAGTCAAGTGTATGTTGCACATCTTTAGCATACCATATTGTTAATGATTTTCATTTTTTTTTTAATAAAATAATTATATTATATTATCTTAAATTTTCGGATGTTTTATAAAAAAATATAGGATATTTTCCTTATATATACACCTCACTTCAAAACATGTAATCGTTTTAAGATTGTCATGATGTTTGTTTTTTTAATGGTTGTACAATTGTGAAATACTTGTTTTGAATGAATTTTTTATTTATTTTTTTGTTAATTCACCTGTGAGGTTTACCCTAATCTTGACCCCCTCGGTTTTTAATATTCCCACCTAGACCCTCTATCAATAACCATGTTAACTTTTCTAACCGAATAATGTGATTTTATCATAATATCCGTTATTGTGAAATTTATTTTCTAAAATTTGAAGGGGTCTACTTGATAAATACATTTTTTGGATGATATCGGCAAATTTCGTTTGAGTTCGTTTGGTTAGCGTGAAGTAGTTGGAAAGGAAAATAAACGGAAAAGAATTTAAAATTTGTAGAGTTTTGTTAGCACGAAAAAGAAAATTTTGGGGAAAGTAACTTTCCTGATCTCCTAAATTTTCTTCAAAATATTTCCCGTATAAAACAGGGGAAAATTTTACTTTCTCGCGAATCTATCCATATTATAAATGTAGTTACTAGTATACCCTTAGTTAGTTATTTATATATTGTTGACTTTACTAACACTACTACTTACCAATGTAATATAAACTGTAGATATTTTATATTCTTATGACTCATATAATTATTATCCTTTAATTTATTAATATTTTTATTCTTTCTTTTTCTCTATGTATTAAGCTTTTGTCCTTCTTTTTTTTTTAAATAATTAAATATTATGTTAAAGAAAAGCTCATTGCATTTTAAGTATTTAAAGTATAAGGGTAGTTTTGGAAATAAAAATTATTTTCTTTTCCATTTCATGCAATTCAAACTCACAAAATAATATTTTCTAACAGTTTTCTTCAAACATCATAAAAAGTTCATTTTCTTTTTATTTTCCTTTCATTTTCTTTCACTTTCACTTTCCATCTCATTTCCGCCTAACCAAACAGATCCTTAGTCAACAAACGGAGGGGGTATACAACGGGTAGGTGGAATTAACCCCTTTTTTTTTTCATAAGGAAGATATGGATAATCTATATTTAGGTTGTAGAAATATGTGTGATCCAGAGATTAAACATCATTTCAGAACCTAATTTATATGTCCTGCAAAAATAAACAAAAAAGTATAGAAGAAAGAAAAATAATACAAACAAAAAAGTATAGAAGAAAGAAAAATAATACTTTGCCCATGTTGTATCACGTTGGCTAGTGGGACGCTTGTAGAAGTAGGGGGTGCAAGGTGGGCCAATCTAATCTAGCACAACCCGAATAAGGACCAACATATTGAAAGTTCAAATCAGGTTGAATCCAACCCGAATTTCGTGTTAGGTGGGTTAACGGGGTTTGGTAATTCTTTTTCTTTAATTCGTAAAAAAAATATATAAATTTTGATTTCTATACATACATAACAACAATAACTATTTGTTTTCTCTCCGTCTATATATATATATATATATATGTGAAAAACAAAATCAAGATTGAAATTGAAATTCTCTTTTTGTTTCCCTATATACATATATGTGGTATATATTTATGAAAAAACAATCGTAACAAGAGAGAGGAGGTAGAGAGAAAGGGAACATGAATGTAAAAGTTCTTATCGACGGCTGCATGGTCTCGAGATACGGTGGCAGTTAGAGTGACGACTGGGGTGGGGGCGGCAAGAGAGATAGTTGGGAGAAAGAAACACGATTGTTTGTAGGGTTTGCAACATTATTGTATCAAGCTCAGCTCGAGTTTAACCCGAAATGGAAATGGCTCAGTCCAAATTTAAGATTTCACGGGCTGGGCTGGGCTCGGATTGAGATTGGCTAGCCGTTGTAGCCGTAAGTAAGAGTATATTTTGGAAGTCAATTGGATTAAAAAGAAATTTGTCCATATGAATTTCAAGATTACACCATGCGAACCCATTATCTACTTGATCTGAAATATTATTTGAAATTTTCTGCCTTATTAAGTAAAGAGGGTTCTTGGTGATGGATTGAAGTATAAGTCTAACTTTATAATCTTTTAACACCATCTTTACATAGACTTTTCATTTTTGCAGGTCTGGTCAGTTCTTGAATTTCACGGCAGTGATATGAAAATAACCGATTAGGTGAATCTGATAATTGGTCACGAATCTCAACTGTTATCGGCTTCATTCATGGGACTGTAATACAATCAGGGATTTATGCTATAATCAATTATGTCTAGGATTTTGGAACTAATCATGCTCACAGTAAACGTTAAAAGGTTAAATATACCTGTATCCGTAGCCATTACGCTCTTCGCAATTGTGTTATCTGCAACAACGATCGTAATCTAGAAATCCAGAAGTCTACACACGTAAAATCACCTTTGGGAAACTTGATTTCTCTTTCTTGCCTTACTACACTCACTTTGTAATGCGTTGTATAATGTAGGTGTTTCAGTGAAGTGAGTAATTTGCAATTGTGTATATACGATGGATGTTACACACATTGTTATTGGTAGAGAGAGGACAAGTCTTCTTTTAGTAACCATCATACCCACTATCCATCAACGTGGGTGAAATAGGAGTGATTCCCATTAACATATATATTATATTTACCACTATTAATTTAAAACATAATCCAAATTAATGTGGGACATACATATTATTGTCTTACATTCTCCCACTTAAACCATATTAATTTTCAGTGGTAAATAAAATAGTCATAAGCGTGCAATAAATCACATTAAGAGTCCTTAATTTGGTCACCATAAATATCATGACAAATAGAGTATTAATGCGAGTCATAGCGGTTGTGTGCCACTTATAATATCATTAATCATTGACTTCATTCAAGACTCATTCTTTCAATTTGCTCCTTAAATGTCTTGTATGGTAATCTCTTCATTAACGGATCCGTAACCATAAATTACGTGCTTATGTGTTAAATAGACACTCTTGTTTCTAAACATCTTCTTTAATAGTAAGGTAATGCAACTTTATGTGTTTTAATACCCTTAATACACCTTCTATTTTCACACAAGAAGATAATTGCGGCATTATCACAATAAATTTTCAGTGGCTTGAGTATCATAATTTCAAGTCCTGAGATAAAGTTCTGTAATCGGAAATCATAAAATGTAGCCTCAAATCATACTACACACTCAGATTTCATAATTGAAAAAGCAACAATAACTGCTTTGTTCTTTCCATAACATTGCTCCTCTAGCAAAAGGAAACAATTAACCAAAATGAGTTTTTGGTCCATATTCACCAAAATATTCACTTAAATAACCAATCACTTGATTAGTCTTCATAAATGTGAGCATATAATCTTTCATCCCTTACAAAACATTAATAATAATTCTATAACATAAATGTGTAAGAAAAACTTTATAATTCACGATGTTCCACAACATACTTATGGCATTACATAATTAGGCTAAATATACCTTATTGGAACAATATTTGTTTCAATTAGATCACTACTACCAAAAGAATATCGTCAACATATAAAATCATAATATAAACATGCTCCCACTGACCTTCAGGTTTATACACTAATCAATAGTATTTTCCTTAAAACCCAAAATAAGTAATAGTATCATTAAACTTAAGATACCATTGTCGGGAAGCTTGTTTAAGTCCATATATTGACTTCTTAAGTTTACAAACCATGTGTTCCTTTCCCTTAAGTGCGAAGCCTTCAGGTTGGTCCATATAAACTCCATCTTTTAAACTCCCATTTAGAAAAATTGTTTTCACATCCATTTGATGTAACCCTAAATTATAATGAGCTACTAATGTCATAATGATTCTCAAATAATCCTTCTTAGACACCGGAGAGAAGGTTTATTTATAATCAATGTCTTCTTTCTGAGTAAAACTTTGACAACTAGTCTAGCTTTATATCATTTGATATTGCCATTAGAGTTGAGTTTGGTCTTAAAGACCCATTTACACCCGACTTGTTTGTAACCTTCTGGCAATTCAACGAGTTCCCAGACCTCATTATGTTCCATTAATTTTAACTCATCATTCATAACATTGATCCATTTAGTAGAATCATTGTTACTAATGGCTTGTGAATAAGTAACCGGATCCTTACATATCCCTATATCATAATCAGATTCTTGTAGATATACCACATAATCATTCGAAATAACAGACCTCCTTTCTCTTTGAGGTTGCCGTAATGTTATTCCTTGTGATTCTTCTACAATTTGTTTATTAGTGACAACATCATTAGGTTGTTGATCATTCAATTGTTCCTCGTTGTTATATGGTATAACAACTTGAGGAACAAATTCATAAGTTTTGGGTAAAGGGATTTGTACCATAACTTCTTGAATGATCACATCCCTATTTTCATCAATCCCACTAATGTCACCATTTTCAATAAATCTAGCATTTCCGTTTTCAATAATTCTTGTACTATGATTAGGACTGTAAAACCTATACCCTTTGGATTTTTTTGGGTAACCAATAAAGTACCCACTAGCTATCCTAAAATCCAATTTCTTTTCATGTCGATTATCAGCTCTAACTTCTGCTGGGCAACCCCAAACATGCAGGTGCCTTAAACTGGATTTCCTTCCTGTCCACATTTTAAGGAGAGTCTTTCGAACTGCCTTACTAGAAACCATGTTTAATATATATATTGTGGTCCTTATAGCGTACATCCACAATGATACGGGTAATGGGGAAATACTTAACAGACACCTAACCATTTCCATAAGAGTACGATTACGCCTTTCAGCTACACCATTTTGTTATGGCATACCTGACATAGTGTATTGAGCACAAATGCCATACCTTTCAAGGAGTTTTGCAAATGGACCAGAATGTTATCCCATTTCATCATACTTTCCAAAATATTCACCACCTCTATCAGACTTTACAATTGTCACTTTTCTATCTAGTTGCCTTTCAACTTCAGTTTTGTAAATCTCAAATACATCATCCGCTTGAGATTTTTCTTGCAATAGATAGATAAAACTATAATGTGAAAAATCATCCATAAATGTGATAAAATATTTTTTTTCTTTATCAAAAGATGGAATGTCAAAAGGCCCACAAATGTATGTATGAATTATTTCAAGAAACTTTGTATTTGTTGTGGCTCATTTATTTTTGTGTTTAGTTTGCTTACCCTTAATGCAATCAACACACACATTAAAATCAATAAAGTCTAGATTCGGAAGAATCACATCCTTTACTAATCTATTTAATCTTTCATTAAATATATGACCTAATCTTTTATGCCGCAAGAAAGATGAACTTTCATTTACTTAGTTACGCTTAGTTTCAACATTATGATGCAAGGTCAATAGGGTTTCAGCAAATGAATTATCAATATTTAATTTGTACAACCCATCAACAAGAGTACCAGAATTAATAAAATCAGAACTTTTAAAACAAACTAAAACATTCATTCCCAAATTTAAAAGAGTAGTCATCGTGATCAAGTTTAGAAATAGAAATCAAATTGCGAAAAATCGAAGGAACATAAACTGTTTGAAACAAATCTAAATGAAAACCACTATCTAAAACTAAATGAAAAGTCCGATGGCTTTAACTAGTACCCTTTCCCTATTCCCCGTGTAGATAAAATCATTTCTTAGATTTTTAGTCTAGGTTGTAAGAAATCCCTTTCTTTTTTCGAATCACTGTTAATAATTTATGCAGTCTTCTTGAAAATGTCCTAGTTTCTTACAGAAATGACACTTTATTTCCTTCTTTTGACTAGATTGACCGGAATCATTCATTTTGGGTATCACACGCTTAATGCCCTTTCAAGACCTTTTTCCAAATTTCTTTCTACCTTCTTGACTCATCAGATGAAACACATAATTACTTTATTGCTTAAGTCTTGCCTCCTCTTGAACCAACATACTGACCAATTCATTTACATTCCACTTGTCCTTAATAGTGTTATAGTAAATTTGAAATGGCCCAAACTGAGCAGGCAAAGAGTTTAGGATAAATTGGACGAGAAAGGTCTCATCCACAGTCATTCCTAAAATCTTTAGTTTTGCAGCAAGGTTGGTCATGTGAAGAACATGATCATGCATGGTACGAGTACCATCAAAACGCATAGTAGTGAGATCAACCATTAATTTTCCCGCAAGAGACTTATCAGCGGAGCGGAAACAGTCTCTTATGTTATTCAGATATTCCATGGCATTTTTAGTTTGTGGAAGAGTAGTTTTGATATTGTTTGTAATAGTCATTCGCATGAACATGATGCTCAACCTGTTTGATCTCTCCCAAGCTTTATGGAGACTATTTTCTTCCTCACTGCTTTCAACAGTAATAGCAACAGGTTTCTCAAGATTAAGTGCTAAATCAAGATCTAGCACCCCCAAATGAAACTGAACTTGCTCACACCATTCTGAGAAGTTAGTTTCAGTGAGAATCGGAATAGATGTAGCATGCGAGTTAAGTGAGACGGGAAGAGATACTCCAATAAAGTAACATAATAAGAAAAATGCTCACAACATAAATGTTTTGAGTTAACAACACATAATTTAATCAATTAATATAAATACAATGTATGACTATGACGCTCCTTTGGGTAGTTATCATAAAATACAAGTAATGATGCTTAAAGTGTATTTATATTTATCCTTTATTGGGTATTGTATTATTTAATTAAACTAAGAAAGTCATCTTTGGATATCCTATACTTAGCCAATTAAAAATACAAACAACTCCTTAATGTTAATTTAATTACTAAAAATTAAATCTCTTTGGAGATTTATTTTTTATGATTAAATTAACTCAATAACCGTGAATTTTACAAAAATATATGCATCAATAATAATTCACGAGTTATTGCTATTAGTGTCTTACTAATTTAATATTTATTCATTTCGGTTAGACCACTTTGGTGACTAACTAACCCCATCATATAAATTTGGTGACTAACTAACCCCATCATATAAATATTATATTCAAGTAGTGACAAATTAAACACCCATTTAACATAACACATACATACGCAAATTTTCCTCCACATCCATAAATATTTTAGGAATTAAAACAATAATAAATATATTTATACAAAACAATTTATCAATTAATTCCTAAATTGGAGTTTTGTAATTTGAATCATAAATAATTAATTTTACCATCATGTATGTATCTATGGGAATCAAAAATATTTATTTTGCCAACTTTAAAAGGTTAGAGTAAAGTTTTTATAATTTTCTCAAAAATCAAACCATACAAATACTTTCTTTCATGTATATACATAACAATTATATACATACTCTTAAATAGAAAAATAAATAATTATTACAGAAATATTAATTTTCTGTATTTTTCACTTGTACAAAACTGTAGCTGTTGTTACAATATACACGTATCACTTCACAGTAATCCAAAATTACAGTAGCACAATGGCCCAGAATATACATACAGATTGTATTGGATAAGAATATATATATTTTATTAAAAGGTTATAGAGATTTAAAGCAATTCAATCTCCACCAAAAAACAGAGATATATACAGAAGCGTTACATATTCGGAAGAACAAAGTACAAAGATTCTTAATTCTTTGTTTTAAATACAGTCACAAGGGCATAAATCCAAGACATATATATACATTCAATATATATAAATATATATTCAAATCATGAATCTGTTATTTTCCAAAAGTGATATGGAAATATTCCTAACTATTCTAGGAATATGTAAATCAAGAATCAACTCCAAAATAATCTTTTGTCTATATATATATATATATAAATATTCGCAGAAGGGAGACTTTAAAATAATTGAAATTCTCCATTTTAGAATAGAAAATGTATCATGAGTTTTATTTCAATAACGAGATATATATATATATATATATATATACACAAGTACAATCATATATGCAAAGGCATAACAATTATTTAATTGAATACACCTAAATCACCATATATATTGATTCGGTCCCTTCATTAGGAATACATTAAAATCTACGATAAATATATAGATTAATATATTCCTAAAACAACACATATGTTAAATACAATAAGGGATTTATGCTATAATCAATTATGCCTAGGATTTTGAAACTAATCATGCTCACAGTAAACGTTAACGTTAAATGGTTAAATTCCAAGATTTAGGAATACCTCCGCAGCCACTCTCTGCAGAAATCCAGAAGTCTGCACACGTAAAATCACCTTTGGAAACTTGATTTCTTTCTCTTGCATTACTACACTTACTCTGTAATGCGTTGTATACTGAAGGTGTTTCAGTGAAGTGAGTATTATGTAATTGTGTATATACGATGGATGGATGTTACAGACACTGTTATTGGTAGAGAGAGAACAAGTCTTCTTTTAGTAATCATCATATTCAAGTCTTCTTTTAGTAACCATCATATTCACTATCCATCAACGTGAGTGAAATATGAGTGATTCCCATTAACTGTTGGTGACCAATAACATATATATTATATTTATCAATATATATATATATATATATATATATATATATATATATATATATATATATTGTATTTACCACTATTAATTTAAAACAAAATCTAAATTAATATGGGACATACATATTATTGCGGACATCTGTCTAGTGGGGTGAAATTGATGGGCAACAATGCTTTTCTGCAGCAGCATAGCCTTCCGAATCTATTAGACCAAAATGTATATGTGAGGCAAGACACACAACTCGCGTTGCCTCAGCACATGGAACCGGAGCTTAGTAACATGAACCTTTTGTGTCAGAATATAGTTCTTCGGCAAGGTGGACAGTTTGCAGTGCCGCCTCAAGGGAGAGTGTTGAATGCTTGAAATCCCTCGAGAGAGCTCTGCTATACATTGTGTTTACTTTTGTTGCCCTCCATTGCGAATTTGTATTTATTCATGTTTGGTTGCTTTACTGGTTCCTCCATGCTTTGCGAAAGAGAGTGTGCCTTGCAACTTGCAAGTGGTAAAAAATGTGTCACGAATAGATTAAGTTGTTAATTCAAGTTATTCCTCAAAACAAAATTGAGATAGATTTAATAAAAGAAATGAATAATGGGAAGCGACATAGTGGATTTAAAGGGCGTTTTCTATTGCATAAGATAGGATATTGCGACTTAAACACTAGTTAAAAAAGATAGCTATGGTGATCATCACGACAAGATTTAGTGAACTTCGACAATTATCATTACATTTAGTTTTTGGTAACGTTGAAATAAATTACTTACCCAAAAAAAACGTTGAAATAAATTAATATATAAGTGTAATGCGGAAGGATTAAAGAGAAAAAGTAAACGGTGTAATCTTGTGCACAAACTTACATTAACACTAACTTACACATTTTTTTTTTGGTGAGACTGACAATAATCACCACATTTGTTTAGCCGTTCAAAAGACTATTGTAATAATTAAATATGTAAATAAAGATGTAACTCTTAAATGAATATATAACAATAATTATTGAAATAGATTACAAGAGTATTTAAAAACAAAAAATGTATTAAAGCAAATATAAACTGATTAACCAGTTAGAAGTAGTATAGACATAAAACTAGGCCAAATTACACAAATCTTACCTAAAGTTTGGTCAAATGTCACATAAATAGTGTGTTTGAGGTTATTACTTTGATCTCCCTTATGACACGTTTGGTACGGTTGAATGGAATGGAATGAAAGTGAGAATGGAATGAGAATGATAATGGAATGGAATAACCATTCTCATTCTATTGTTTGGTTGTAAATATGAAACACATTGAAAATTGAATGAACTTGAATTTTTATCTCAAAAATACCCTTCTTAGTATTAAATATAAAATTAAATAAAATAATACTATTTTTAATTTTTTTACAAAACAAATTGTAAAACGTAACGGGAATAATAATGACGGACAATAAAGGTGGCGGAGGTGGTGGTGAAATGGCGGTGGCAGTGACTTATTTTTTTGAAATGTAAGAGGGTTATTTAAGTAATTTTATGTTTTAAAAGTACTTCTAAAAGAATGGAATGACCATTCCATAGCTTTAGTAATGGAATGAAAATCCATTCCCAAGAATGAAATTTCATTCATTGAGAATGGTCATTCACATTCATTATGTTGTACCAAACCAAGGAATGGAATGAATGGACATTTCTAAATGCACAAAAATGCACAACACAAAAGAGAATGCCTTTATTCATTTTTGATTTTCTTTATATACATTTCCTTAATGAGCTTAATTACTGGGCTTACAAAAACCTTGCTGGGCCATCAGCCTGATGGGCCTGACGCCTGATGGGCTCAATTGGGCTGAACATTTCTACTCTTACACAGGCCCGATTCTTTGTGATGGGTCGTCGATCATTCTGGCCCATTAGAAAGGATACAGAGTGGGAATGAGGTACATCACCCCTGATCGGGGTGACGTGGCTGATGCGATTAATGTGACGGCTGTATAATTATTGTAACGTTTGAAATCTGCGGTCCAGATGGCCTCGATTGGCGAGAAGGGAGGTTGAGGAGGCGCACGTGAAGCGAGGTGACGCTTCGCTTCCCGAGCGCACGGCTTTTCAGGCGTCCCTGAGACTCCTATAAATATTGGCTGTAATGTTGAAGATTCATTCCGTTTCACCACTTGAAAATTTCTGAGAACTCTTTTTGCACTTGAGATCTTTACTTATCATTGCCAGAGTCTATCTCCTCTCTCAGGAAAGCGTCCGAAATCTTTCGGGATTCATCCTAGAGTAAGTTATTTCTTTTCATCTTCGCGTCTTTCTTTTCAAGATGTCTGATAGCGATGATACCCGGTTGGGTAGCGACCGTTTACCCTCCTCTGTAAACCCGGATACCTCCCTTAGTTCACCCTCAGTGGAGGTGGTCAGGAAAATTGTATCTAGTCCATCGGAGATTAACCAGAACATCGCAGCAGCTGGGGATCCGGCTGCAGGGGGTTCGGGAGATCAGTTTTATGCTGACCCCCTTCCTCCAATGAATAGGGTAGAGACGGTATTAAAAACGTTAAGGGTTAAATGCGGGGTACCCGATGGGGTAATTATTAAAAACTACCCTAAAAAGTATGATTTTAGGAAGGGTGATGGGGATTTTGGACCACCAAATTTTGTTGTCGGCCTTTCACCTTTAGGTCCTTAGATTCCTGATCCAGCCCTTTTTCCTTTATACCTTAGCTACCCTGGGTTTGGCCCCGCTTCAGGTGGGACCTAACTTCTTCAGGGTCTTGGCCATGATCTTGATAATCAATCGGGATCTGGGCCTTGACCTTAGACTGGCGGAACTTCTGTTATGTTACAAAATACAGGCCCAGAGGGACTGCAGAGGCCGGTACAATCTTTTTCCCCTTAGTGGGAGGAAGATCTGTGATGGCACTGAAAAGTCCAACAAAGGGTGAAAGGAAAGAATGATCTTGGTGAGCGGGAATTGGAGACTTCCAAGCTCATCCAAATTCAAAGTCCCCAGCGAGTTTGACCATCACCTTTTCCCTTCTTTCAAGCCATTCCATAGAGGGTCATGCAACTGCGATCAGTGCAATGATAATTTAGGCCTCCATGTGCTTGAGTTTCTGGGAGCGCCCGATGAATATAAAACTTCAAATTATATCAGAACCCGTTTTGAACTGCTTAAATCAAAAATTTGGGGACAGCCTTTGAGGATGTGTAACAGTTTCCTGACAGGTTTTAATTTGCAGGCCCTGTCTACAGAAATGCTGAGAATCCCGCAGGCAGTGTTGAAAAAGAAGTCCAAGCGGGCAATTGGCCCTCAAGTAACAACTTTAAATCCTGGTGAGAGTCAAAGCGGGCAGGGATCACAAAGTGTTCCAACTCCTCCGGCTGGGCCTAATCTCCTGCCACCGGTGGAGAACACCCCGGTAACTCCACCTCCACCGATGGGAAATGTTCAAATCGGCCAGACTCCTCCTCCAAGATCAGAGGAGGTTACCCGACCTTTAGGGGACGTTCCCACTCTTGAATTTCGTCTGGTTGAAGAGGAAACAAGCCTGACGGGGGCACGACATCCCCGATCAGAGAAGAATCTACCCGAACGGTCTGTCAGGCCCCGAACGACCACATAGTCATCTCCCATCGTACTGGATGATAGTGGGGTTGCAACTGAAGTGGAGAGACCCATGCCATGGGTGCCGAAGATTACACTCCCGGGCGGTGTCTTTCTGGTTGCGGGGCACGCAACCATTGACAACGACGCTGCTCTTCGGGCTATGGGCTCACAGATTTGGACGTCCATTGACCGAAAAAGACTGAGAACCATTGACCGGGAGGAGTTGACCCTGACAGGTCCAGAGATAACAATGAAGGTAGTGCTTTAACCTACAACTTCCTCAATCATACTTAATATTTTATTTGTTTCTTTATCAGGCTAACACTTGTTCTTTTGGCAGATGCTCTACTTGACCCAGGCCTACAATGGAAAAATGGAGGAGGACACCAAGTTGCTCCAGAAGTCCAATGAACTTCTGAGGCTGAAGGAGGACTCCCGGATGAAGGTTGCCAACCTGCTGTCCATATCCAATGAAAAGTTGGATGTCCAGACCCAGAGGGCTATCTCTGTGGAGCAGCAGCTTCGGGCTGCTCAAGATAAAATTAAAGAAATGGAGGCGGTCCGACGGGCCCTTTTTGCTGAAACGGAGGCCTTAAAGGCTGAGAATGAGAGCCTGAAAGCTAACAATGAGAGCTCGACGACCTCCAATTCGAAGCTCCTGGAGGAGAGGGCAGAGATAGAGAATCTCCTTGCAACAGAGAGGTCGGTGGTGGAGATGTGCCACCGGGGTGGGAATGAGATGTACAAGCGCTTCTGCGAAACTTCCCAGTACCAAATTGGGTTCGGTTGGAGGTCATGCTTCAGTGACATGCAGAAACCCGTCGGAGAAAGAACTTTTGCCTCGGTGGAAGAACTGGATGAGAGTTTGGGCATCGCTTCTCCGTACGACGATCCGGTTGGTGGTCCAGACGACGTTCGTTTCTGCGAGTTCCTGACCAAGCCTCTCCCAGGGATGAGCATCACCGCCCCTGCTGATCCTCCAGCTCCTGATGGGGCCGTCGTTCCAGTGAACCCCAATGAGTCGGGAACCGGTGTTGACCCATAGGATTTTTTTGTTTATAAAGTATATTGTAAGCCTTGGCCACCGGGGCCCATTTTGAATGAAAGATAATAGTTTTTGTCTAGTTGACTTTTTGACTTTTATATATCACAATTCCTGTCTATTTTGTTTATTTTTACAAAGTTTTGTGATCTCTTCAGGATCTGTGTTGTGTCCTCGGGCACTTCAGGTCATGCGAAGGTCAATGCAGCACTCAGTTTATTTTTAGAATTTTGATCTCTTAAGGATCCGTGTTGTGTCTTCGGGCACTTCAGGCCATGCGAAAGTCAATGCAACACTTATTTGGAATTTTGATCTCTTCAGGATCTGTGTTGTGTCTTCGGGCACTTCAGGCCATGCGAAGGTCAATGCAACACTTAGTTTGTTTTTGGAACTTTGATCTCTTCAGGATCTGTGTTGTGTCTTCGGGCACTTCAGGCCATGCGAAGGTCAATGCAACACTTAGTTTATTTTTGGAACTTTGATTTCTTCACGATCTGTGTTGTGTCTTCGGGCACTTCAGGCCATGCGAAGGTCAATGAAACACTTAGTTTATTTTTGGAACTTTGATATCTTCAGGATCTGTGTTGTGTCTTCGGGCACTTCAGGCCATGCGAAGGTCAATGCAACACTTAGTTTATTTTTGGAACTTTGATCTCTTCAGGATCTGTGTTGTGTCTTCGGGCACTTCAGGCCATGCGAAGGTCAATGCAACACTTAGTTTATTTTTGGAACTTTGATCTCTTCGGGATCTGTGTTGTGTCTTCGGGCACTTCAGGCCATATGAAGGTCAATGCAACACTTAGTTTATTTTTGGAACTTTGATCTCTTCAGGATCTGTGTTGTGTCTTCGGGCACTTCAGGCCATGCGAAGGTCAATGCAACACTTAGTTTATTTTTGGAACTTTGATCTCTTCAGGATCTGTGTTGTGTCTTCGGGCACTTCAGGCCATGCGAAGGTCAATGCAACACTTAGTTTATTTTTGGAACTTTGATATCTTCAGGATCTGTGTTGTGTCTTCGGGCACTTCAGGCCATGCGAAGGTCAATGCAACACTTAGTTTATTTTTGGAACTTTGATCTCTTCAGGATCTGTGTTGTGTCTTCGGGCACTTCAGGCCATGCGAAGGTCAATGCAACACTTAGTTTATTTTTGGTACTTTGATCTCTTCAGGATCTGTGTTGTGTCTTCGGGTACTTCAGGCCATGCGAAGGTCAATGCAACACTTATTTGGATCTTTGATCTCTTCATTTCAGTAGATTTTTATGATTTATTTTGCCATAATAATGATTTTACTAATCAAGTACTATAGTCTTTTTACCAAAAAGATCAAAGTAAAAACAGGACTTGGCCCATTAAGGATAGTACCTCTTCAGGCGAGAGGCGTTCTGGGAGTTTGGTTCCATTCCGCCATCACTATTCCTTTGGACTCGGTATGCTCCGTGACCGATGACCTCGGTAATGGTATACGGGCCCTCGCAAGGCTCCCTGAGCTTCCCTACGAGCCCTATTTTTCGCCTAAGGACCATATCCCCGACCTGGAACTCTCTTCTTTTGACTCTTTGATTGAACTGGTTCTGGATGTGCTGTTGGTAGGCGGCCAACCTGATCCCGACAGCCTCTCTTCTTTCCTCCAGAAGATCAAGATTCTGAGCCAAGTGTTGGTTATTTGGTCCTTCAACCCAGGCCTCGCTCTGGAGGGTTGGAACCCTGATTTCTGTAGGAATCACAGCCTTAGCGCCGTACGCCATGGCAAAGGGGGTTTCACCAGTGGGTTGCCTGGGGGTCGTCCTGTATGACCAGAGAACTTCGGGCAGTTTCTCAAGCCAGGCCCCTTTGGTTTTTTCAAGCTTTTTGGCCAAGGTGTTGAATATAGTTCGATTGGTCCTTTCCGCCTGCCCGTTCCCTTACGGGTAGCCGATGGACGACATGTTCTAGTTTATACCATGCTCGGCAAAGAATGCTCTAACCCCCTTATTGTCCAAATTTGTTCCATTATCCATCATGATCGTCCTTGGTAACCCGAATCTGCATATTATGTTGGTCCATATGAATTTGATGACGTGGGTACTTTTGACGGTGGGATAGGCTTCCGCTTCTATCCACTTGGTGAAATAGTCAGTGGCCAGAAGGACGTATGCATTCGACCGGATTGCTTTCGGGAGGGGTCCCACTATATCCATTCCCCATCGGGCAAATGGGTTTGGTACTATAGTGGGATGCAAGAACTCAGGTGGCCGATGGATAGCATCCCCATGCATTTGACAGGGATTGCACCTTCGGACATGCTCCTCGGCATCCCAAGACAAGTAGGGCCAGAAGTACCCTTGAGATAGAATCTTATGGGCAAGGGATCTGCCGCCGGAGTGGTTTCCACAAGCCCCACTGTGAATTTCCTGCATCACTGCTCTAGACTCTGACGGTGTAACACATCTCAGGTAAGGACTTGAAAATGATTTTCGGTAGAGTTGCCCGTTTATGATTGAGTATCGGGCAAAATTCCTCCTGATCTTGTAAGCTTCAGCTTTGTTTTCGGGAAGAGTTCCATTTCGTAGGTAATCCATCAGGGGATCCATCCAGCTGGGTTCCCATGGGATAAGCATTACTTGTTTGGCTTCCTGGATACTGGGCCTCTGAATAAAATCCACCAGTGCAACCCGGGTTAGGTCCTCTCCGGCTAAGGACGCCTGATTGGCCAGGTGGTCAGCTTCAGAATTTTCGTTCCTAGGGATTTGGGTGAAGGTTATTTTTTGAAAACCTTCCGTTTCTTTCAAAACGAGTGCCCGATACGACTCCATTTTCGGATCCTTTGTTTCATACTCTCCGTTGATCTGACGGACAACCAGATGAGAATCACTGTGTACTGCTAAGGACTGAATCTGGAGGCTCCGGGCTATCCTTAACCCGGATACGATGGCCTCATACTCCGCCTCATTGTTCGTGGCTGGGAATTGTAGTTGTACAGACATATGAAGGCATGTTCCATCAGATGTCAAGATCTCCAAACCAATCCCTGACCCGGAAAAGCAGGCTGATCCATCCACAAAAATATTCCAGGTGCTCGGTTCGCTTTTTTGGTCCGGCTCTTCAGTGTCGCTTTCGAGTAGAAAGTCCGCTACTGCCTGTCCTTTGATGGAAACCCGGGGTATGTATGTCAGGTCGTATATGCCCAATTCGATGGCCCATTTGGAGATTCGCCTTGAGAGGTCAGGCTTTAACATAATAACCCACAGGGGTGTTACTATTGGGACGACGATCGGGTGGGCTTCAAAGTAATGCCTCAGCCTTCTCTTGGCATTCACTAGTGATAAAACCAATTTCTCTTGCCTGCTGTATCTGGTTTCTGCCTCAGCTAATGATTTGCTGGTGTAGAATACTGGCATTTGAAGGTTTCCGTCCTCTCTGATGAGTGCGGCGCTGGTTGACGCAGAGGATACTGCTAAATACAGGTATAAGATTTCATCGGGAGTTAGTGTGGACAGGATCGGGAGCATGGTCAAGTACTCTTTTAACCTCGCCAGGGCCTCCGATTGCTCTGGACTCCAGATTTCTCCCTTATTCGCCTTTATTGCCTGAAAGAATGGTCGGCATCGATCAGTGAGTCGTGAAATGAATCTGCTAAGTGCAACCACTCTTCCCGTCAAGATCTGAACGTCTTTATGTGTGCGGGGCTCCTTTATTTCTATCAGGGCTTTGACTTGTGTCGGGCTGACCTGAATTCCGGTCCGGTCCACGATCTGCCCTAGGAACTGCCCAGATGATACACAAAAAGAGCATTTCGCTGGATTAAGCTTCATTCTGTGTGACCTGAGGGTGGCGAACACTTGGCGCAGGTGGGTGAGATGGTCCTCCTTCTTTCTACTCTTGACCACAGTGTCATCGATGTAGGCCTCAATTACTGTACCCATAATACCTTTAAAGATCCTATTGACCAATCTCTGGAAAGTGGCACCTGTATTTTTCAGTCCGAAAGGCATAACTTTAAAGAAGTATGTACCTGTTTCGGTAATGAAGGAGGTCTTTTCCTCATCCATTGGGTTCATTTTTATTTGGTTGTAACCTGAATACGCATCCAAAAAAGTTAGACGATCGTATCCAGCGGTAGCATCAACCATCTGGTCAATCTTTGGCAGTGGAAAGCTGTCCTTCGGGCATGCCTTGTTCAGGTCGGTGAAGTCAACACAAACCCTCCATTTGTCGTTCTTCTTCTTCACTACCACTACGTTGGCAAGCCATTCGGGATATCTGACCTCTCTGATGAAGCCTGCCTGGAGCAATCTAGATACCTCATCTGCTATAATTTGGTTCCGATGTGCCCCCATGCACCTTTGCTTTTGCTTGATAGGTCTGACATTCGGGTCAACCCGCAATGAGTGCTGCGAAACTTCGAGGTCGATCCCCGGCATGTCCGTATGCTCCCATGCGAAGACATCAAAGTTGTCATGCAGTAACTGTGTTAGTTCCTTAAATTCGGGATCGGTGAGGTTTGTACCTGCGAAGGTAACCTTTCCCGGGCTGTCGGGCACAACACAGATCGACTGCAACGGTTCAACCACAATTGGTGTGCCTGGGTCCCCCTCCTTTAATTGCTATTTGGAGCCTGAGCTTTGATCCTTGGAGCGGGATGCCACTGGGGCCTTCACCTTCTGGATCTCTTTCAGGGTGACCGCATAGCATTCCTTGGCGGCCACCTAGTCGCCTTTGATATCAATGGTACATGTACCGTCGGGGCATAAACATCTCATGATCTGGTGAAGAGTCGAAGGCACACCTTGCATTCGGTGAATCCATCCCCTTCCCATGAGAAAATTGTACGAAGGTTTGGAATCTACCACGATGAATGTCTCGTTTAGGGTCCTCTGAGCGGCAGATACCGGTACTTGAACTTCTCCGATCGGCTCGATTTGCCTTCCGTCAAAACCTGCGATGGGGCATCGGGATGCCACAACTTCAGATGGATCGATCTCGAGCTTTTCAAAAGCCCATTTGGTGATGATGTTGGCGCTGCTCCCAGGATCGATCATGACTCTTTTCACAAGACAGTTGGCCACCATTAAGGTCACGACCAGAGGGTCTTCATGCGGGGTTTGGATACCCCGAAGGTCTGACACCGAGAAGGTGATCTATGTTTCCCCTGCTTTGTGGTGGGCGTCACTGACCTCGTTGACTCTTCTCATCTTGTGGGCTCTCCGCAGGTGGCTCCGACGTGACCCTTCGGTTGTTTTGGATGGGGGGCCACCATGTATCATATTAATGACCCTTACCGGCTGTGCATCTGAGGGTTTCCGAGGGGCACTGAGGGCACGTTGATCATTGGTCCTTGGTCTGTCTCATTGGACGTAATCTCGGAGTTCCCCGCGAAGCAGTAACGTCTCCACCTGTTGCCTTAGATTGCGGCATTCATTCGTGATGTGCCCGAAATCACCGTGGAAAACACAATGTTTTGACTTGTCTCTCTGGTCGAGTGGCTGCCTCATGGTCGGGGGTTGCTGGAAGATTCCTTTGGCTTTGTTCTCTTGGTAGAGTTTTGCAAGGCTAACCTTCAGGGGTGTCAACCTTTCCTCGAACCTGGGGTGTTTGAATGGTTTCAGGACTGATGATCCTGGTGGGGCAGAGGATCCCGGTGGAGTTGCTCGTTTTCGATCGGTCAATCGATCTTTGGATTGAATCTCAAGACCGATAAAGGCTGACCTCCTTTGCCTGATAGTCTCCTCTTATTCAATTCTTAAGTACCTTTGGGCCCTAGAGTTTAGCTCCCCAATGCCCGATGGAGGGCGCTTGACCAAAGACTGATGGAACTTAGTTCCTGGAATGAGGGCCATCCTGAATGTCTCAACTGCAGAGTGCTGATCACAATTATCCACATAAGAGGATTCGATGTTGAATCGGGATAGAAAACTTTTCAATGACTCTCCTTTCTCCTGTATCATGGTGAAGAGGCAGGATATGGTCTTCATCTGTCTCTTGTTTCCATAATACTGGGCGATGAAGAACCTGGTCAACTGCTACCAGCTACCAATGGATCGAGGTGGCTGCTTCCTAAACCATAATAGGGCGGCCTCAGCAAGGCTTGTGGAGAACACTTTACAAAGCAGGGACTCGTTCACAGCGTACATGGTCATCTTCTGATGGATCTGGTATATGTGTTCTTCGGGGTCCCTTGTGCCATCATAAGGGTTGAATTGGGGCATAACGAAATTCTTTAGGAAAGACTCTTGGGTTATTTCGTGAATGAAGGGTGACTGTATCAATTCAGTGGACGCCTGGATGGCCATGTCGTCTGTAGATCAGGACCTCAAGTCCCCGAGAACTTTCCTTTGGAGTTCATCCATCATTGCTTGAAGTTTTTGGGGGGTTATAGACTCGTCGGCTACTGGAGCCTTTCCTGAGCGCTGAGAAGACTCGGCATGCTCTTCAGGTATGTCGCTGCCCTGCTGGTTCAGGGAATGGTCGACCGTCGCCACCGGAGGGTCATCTGCAACCATCGGTGGTGCAGCAGGCTGTGGAGCCAACCTCACCATGAGCTACGCATTTTGTCTTTCCAAGGTCATGCTACGTTCCTCGGCAGCTGCCAAGCGTTGAAGAATTTGCTCCATGGAACCCTCTGCACGATTGCCCGCAGTGGGTTGAACGTCTGCCTAAGAACGTGTGATTGGCATCTCTGTTCTCCGGGGGGGGGGGGGGGGGGGGTAGTGTGTGAGAGTGGTAGTTGATTTTTGTTTTACCAACAGACTCAACTTTTTGAGATGGGAAGAAGGAGACGATTTCAAATCCCGAAGGTCAGATTCGAAAAAATCAGGGACTCCTTGTTTCCCACAGACGGCGCCAATGTGTAAATGCACAACACAAGAGAGAATGCCTTTATTCATTTTTTATTTTCTTTATATACATTTCCTTAATGGGCTTAATTACTAGGCTTACAAAAACCTTGCTGGGCCATCAGCCTGATGGGCCTGACGCCTGATGGGCTCAATTGGGCTGAACATTTCCACTCTTACAACATTTTATTCCAACGTACCAAACATGCACTTAATTCTTATAGTGGAAGAAGTAAAATTGAGAATGAAATATCTATTATACACTTTATATTTTAATACTTGTATAATAATAATAAAAATTCCATGCAAGGATAACTTGGGATTGAAAAGCCAATTTAAATAAGGGCCAATCATAAATAATAATTAAATAATAATTCATCATTACACGTAGGTTTATTTGGAGAAGACGACTCAATATGAGAAGAAACCATGTTCCTATTTCATATCTATCTGTAGGTTGGCCAAGAATAATTAATTCTGTCAATTATGATAGAATCAGACATTCCAACTTTCCTAATATAATTAAAAAAATTACATAGGCAAATTAAATGTCAGCCAATGTGCAAAAAGGGTATAAAAAATAAGAAATTAAGTAAATGTAATTTATGGGGGAATCAAACAGGGGACTACAGCTTTTCTAATTTAAGTACATAGGCAAATTAAATATCAATCAATGTGCAAAAAGGGAATAAAAAAAAATATAAATTTTAGGCACAAAGTATTTTGTGTGTTCTTATTCCCTACTAAAATCACCTAAAGAAATAAACAAGCTAATATGTGGATTGTTGGAATTTCATTAATTTAATTATGATTATAAACTGTTAAAAAAGCTAATTAAATTCAGTCAAACACAAAGTAGGTCTGGATAATACACAAATTTTGTTATAGGATTATAAAAAGGCTAATTAAAATTCAACTAAAAACAAAAAAAAGAAGAAGATATTTTCCCTTGAATACCTTGGATAACCCATGTTTAATCAACAAGCCTACATCCTAACCTACCATAGTTAGTTACAACAAGTGCACCCAATCAACTCTTTCTATTTTCCAATTTCTCAATCGACACTCCAAATCCTATATATAGAGCGACAAACGCATACTAAATAGGCCCACCACTTACTAAAAAAAATCAGTACCGACCCCAAATATGATATTATGTATTAAAGTTAAACAACAACAAATTTTTTTATGAAACTTAAAAGAGATTTAAGATATGTACTTCTCAATTTTTTTAAATTTACAAACAATAATGTAGAATCCTATATTTTAAATTACTTATTTTTTTATGTCGGATCCTAATGTGAAAGTGTTTGATAACGATATACACAACTTCTACGATACAATTGTACCTTGCCTTTAAAAATAAAGGTTATGTATCATAGTAGATAGTAAAGAAAAAAATAAAAATAAATAATACGAGATCAAATGAATGCGAATTTCAATTCTTTTCTAAAAGAGTTTTAAAAATAATAATTACATTATCATTGGTATATGAAAAAATTGCACTTCAAAATTCCTATTTATTTGTAAGAGATGTGGTTTCGTTGATTCAAATGTAGTCTTATGTATGCCGCACATCTTTAGCATACCATTTTGCAAATGATTTGCATTTTTTTTTGTTAACAAAAAAATATATATTTTAAATTCGGAAAACTTTGACCTCATGTTTTCCTTTAAATTTTCTCTCTTTCTTTCCGGATATTCTATAAGGAATATATATATATATATATATATATATATATATATATATATATTGTAAGTGCAGAAAAATTACACAATAAAAATTTTGTTGGAAGTCCCCTTTCATTAATCAAAGTCCTCTATTTATACAAATTGTGACCAATGGGTCAAGCCCATGTACCCAGGTTTATCAATCCCTTAAATCAAGAGATTTGATAAACCCTAACCTTTTTTGGACTCTATATACTATAATTGGGTTACTTCTTGTCTTGTGGACCACACTTTAGCTTCTAGAATTTTCCATGGACCCATTGTTATTTTCGGCCCACTTGTTTTCGGCCTGTTTGTCTTCCGGCCCATCGGTCTTTGGCCCATCCGTCGTCGGCCCATCGGTCCTCGGCCCATTCGTCGTCGGCCCATCAGTCCAGTGGCCCACCTATAATTGGGCCATATATTTCAACCATTACATATATATATATGTTAAATCCTCACTTAAAAAGATTAGTTGTTCTAAGATTCTCGTAGTGATTGCTTTTTGGCAAAAAAGTATAAAACCCCCTTATATTTTCTAAGGGTTGTAAAATACTTTCATATGTTTTTTTTTTTCTCATTTCACTATCATCACCTTTTTAAAACAAGCAAACTACCCCATTTACACAATTATATACCCAAATTACCCCAAGCTTTCATTTTATCATTATCATTTGTATTAAAATTTAAACAAAATATATATATTAAATTTCAATTTTTTTTTTATAAAATTCCAAAATAATATACAAAATTCAAAAAAATATATATATTAAAATTTGAAAAAATTTATAAAATTCGAAAATAAATATTAAATTTGAAACAAATATATAAAATTAGTAAAAAAATATATATTAAATTTTAAAAAAATTATAAATTTTGAAAAAATATATATTAAATTTCATTTGTTTTTATAAAATTCGAAAAAAAAACATATAAAATTCGAAATAAAAATGATGTACCTAAAAATATAAAAAACTGTATTGCTGCATTTTGTACTTAAAAATGATATAGGTCGACATGTTGATTCTACTTTAAAGAGACGAAAAATGTGAAGAACAAACCCATAAAAATCATGTTTTAATATTAATTTTCTCTCTTATCTAGTGACTCATGATTTACAATCCCCCCAATGGTACTCAGTGAATCAACATATCCAATAAAACAATCCATTTTGATTGTCCTATTGGGATCACAAAGCACCCCAATGACATATAAAATTCAAAAAATATATATTAAATTTTGAAAAAATATAAATTCAAAAAAAAAATATAAATTTGGAAAAATATATAAATTTCAAATATATATATAATTCGAAAAAATATATAAATTTGAAAAATTTGTTCGTTGAATTTTTTTTCCCAAAATTTATATATTTTCTCGAATTATATATATATATATTTATGAATTTTATATGTTTTTTTGAATTTTATATTTATTTTCAAATTTTATAATTTTTTTCAAAATTTAGTATATGTTTTTTCGAATTTTATATATTTTTTTCGAAATTTATATGTTTTTTCGAAATTTATATATTATTTTCGAATTTTATAATTTTTTTAAAAATTTAATATAAATGTTTTTGAATTTTATATATTTTGTTTATATTTTAATACAAATGATAATGATAAAATGAAACATTTGGGGTAATTTGGGGATATAGTGGTGTAAATGGGGTAGTTTGCTTGTTTTAGAAAGGTGAGAATAGTAAAATGGGGCAAAAAAAAGCATAAGGGGGTATTTTGCAACCCTTAGAAAGCATAGGGTTTTTATGCTCTTTTGCCTTATTTTTTTAATGGTTGCACAATAATGACGTAATTGTTTTGAATGATTTTTATTTTTTTATTTCCTTAGGAGGATATGGATAGTCTATAATTAGGTTGTAGAATTTTATGTTTACGATGGAGAGATTAAAGACATTTAAAGTTAATTTATAATCCAATTTATATGTCCCTAAAAACAAAAAACTTTCTCCTTCTTACATTATAGTTGCTAGAAGTAGGGATGCAAGGTAGGCCGACCTGATCCAGCTCAACCCAAACTCGTCAACAACCCGAGACATATTTTAACAAGGACTGACCCGCACGAAGTCCAAATGAAATCGGATTAGGATTTTTTCCTTCTATTTGTGAAAAAACCAAATTTTGGATTCCTACGTACATATATTTTTATACATTAGGAATAAACATGTGTTCTGCACATGGTGAAATACTTATGGTGAATAAATGAAGTACAAATATATCTTATAAACACTATAATTTCAAGAACAATCTTATTCTACTAATTAAAGATATTTTGAAAAATAAAATGTAAGGGGAAACAAAATATTTAAAAAAGAACAAACCTGCAAATTATTAAAATTTTACAAATCAGACATTTGGAGCAATGTAAGCAAATTGGTCATCCACAATAATGAAACCAAATTGGGCAGCCACCTACCTCTTATGTGAAGACCAACAGCAAGTGCTTCGTCCTTTTTTCTTATATATGGTGGGATGATAGAGATGAACAAAATTTATAATATATTTAAAAGTTACGTGTTAGAATTGATTGGCTCATTATAATAAATTTATTAAAGCTACAAAACATGAGATTGAAACCTTATTATTTGTCTTTCCTCTCCTATTTATAGAGAGAAATACGTCTTTTCAGGAAAATTGCAGCCTTTTTGAATGTGGCATCTCTTGGAAAGGGTTTATACCCTTTCTGAAAATGACAGTGTAAAATAAAAATAATATAATTGTATATTATATTATGAAAAGCATTATTGATGCCCTTTTGTAATAAATTTTTAATTATTGTTACACTTTAAATAAATATTTTAATGTTTAAAAATAATAAAAACCCTTTGTATTTTTAGAAGTAGTGTAGATATTGATATGAACAATATCTATTTGTTTTCTCACAGTATGTACATATATACATATGTACATATATATGAAAAAAATCAAGATTGAAATTCTCTTTCCATAGATGATACATTTTGTTTATGTTTATGAAATGAAGACAATAACAAGGAAAAGAGGGATAACCTAAAAGATTGAGCTCCTTATTTGCACACTTTATAATTGCTCCAAAGAACTTGTCTATGTAAGTTTCATAAACTCAATCGGTGCTCACCATTTTACTCTGTCCATCTGTTTCTTTGCTTCCATGCATATTTTTCTTTGATTACAAGTATTATTACTCAAAGCATTTAATTACTAAAAAAAATAAATTAGAAAAGTTAACTTTTGTGAAGATATTATTGGTTTTGGTGTTCATTTCTTTCTTATACATCTTTTTTTTCAGCTCATTTTGCGATCAGTTGAGTTGTATGAAAGCTAATGTGGCATTGCTCTTTGTTCTTCATTTGTACCATTATTTGTCTCTCCCGCCTCTCCTCATGGTGGTTCTGACTAGTTAGAGTTATGGAATTAAATGAATCTCATTTAATTTCTCTCATACTATACGGTCATCTATCTTTTTAGATGCATCTTTTGATTCCTGCTAGTTTGTTGACATTTTTCTTAAGATGTTTTACAAAGCCAAGTTGTTGTAGCCGAGTCTCTGACAAGGAGATGGGGGACTCTACCATTCAAGTTTCATGACTATTCAAATGCTCCAAAATAAATTTAAATTTTCAAAAGCATATGAACTTGTCATTTTGTCCAGATAATACAAACCTCAAACTAAGGTAAATGACCGTCCCATTTCTATCTTCTTTTTTGGTCTCCAACCAAATATGAGTTAAAAGATGCATCTAGCGAAATTAGTTTAGTCAGTGTACCGTCCATTAAGTTGAGTTTCTTTTATGTTGTTAACAAATTAAGCATGGAAGTTGAGAGATGACAAATATCAAGATAAGAAAATTTAGAACCTAGGATCATTTAAGCTATGGCCTTCTCTTTATTCTAGTTAGTGATCATGACCAATTTTTCATGATATGATGTTGTAGGGTACGTGATGGAGGTGTTGGATACAAACAAAGTAAATGAATAAAACTAAACCTATACACACATATTACATATAGCTTATTCATACAAATTGTTGGGTCCAAACCAAGATCAAATGCAAACACACATACACAATGGACACCAAATATATAGTGGTTCCCCAAAAATTTGGGTACGTCCACTTTGAGAGATATTTACTATCTTCGGTTCGAAACGAAACCGAGAATGGAGGAGGATACAATCACTCTACTCTCAACTCTAGACTCTCACTCACAACATCACAGAGAAACTCTCTGTGGTTTTCCCTCGTGTATCACTCTCTGTTTTTCACTCTCTGTTATCTCTCTTCACTTGTAGCTTGTTTTATTCATCTTCATACACTGCCCATATATATAGCAGGTGAAGGATATGATACAAACAAATACATCAACAATAGGTGTGGGCTGCATCTTCACGCGTGAGCACAACTGGCCAAAACTCCAAGCGCCGCTATTCTTGACCTTGAAGCCATGCTTTGTTTGATACGGCAGATAGTTGGTTTTTGGCTTCTCTACATGTGGTTGTTGTTGGATACTGTTGAAGAGCATGCTTGAGGCTGCTTTGAATACACAGGTATGGAACCTTACAATTCTCCCCCTTCCATACCAATCAGAGGAGATCGTCTTCACCTGATCTCCCCCTCATTGCCAATTTGGGGCTGGTGTTAAACCAGCTTCTTCTCTGCAAACTTCTAGCTTTTCTCTGGACAGGCTCTTGGTCATCATATCTGATCCATTATCATCTGTGTGAGTCTTCTCTAGCTGTAGAAGTTTATCTTCGAGCACGTCACAGATCCAGTGATACCTGACGTCGATGTGCTTGGACCTTGAGTGGAAGGTTGAACTTTTGGTAAGATGAATAACACTCTGACTGTCACAGTATATGACATATTTTTCCTGCTCTTGTCCCAATTCTTGAAGAAACTTCTTCATCCACAAGATCTCTTTGTATCCTTCTGTTACTGCAATGTATTCAGCTTCTGTGGTGGATAAGGAAACACACTTTTGTAATCGGGATTGCCATGAAACTGTTCCCCCTGCAAAAGTGATTATGTATCCTGATGTGGATTTTCTGGAGTCACTGTCTCCGGCTATGTCTGCATCTGTGCAACCTTCCAATAAAGGTTTACCACTACCAAAGCATAAGCAAATATTGGTAGTTCCTCTAAGATACCTGAGAATCCATTTTACTGCTGCCCAATGGTCCTTTCTAGGATTTGATAGATACCGACTGACAACTCCAACTGCATGAGCAATATCAGGTCTCGTGCATACCATGGCGTACATCAAACTGCCAACCGCTGAAGCATAAGGCACTTTTTTCATTTCTGCTTTTTCCGTCTCACTTGAAGGACACTGCTTCATATTCAACTTGAAGTGGCTTGCAAGTGGAGCATTGACTGGTTTTGCTTTGCTCATGTTGAATCTTTCAAGAACTTTGCCGATATACCTTTCTTGAGATAACCAAAGCTTGTGTTTCAGTCTGTCAAGAAAGATCTGCATTCCCAAGAATTGTTTTGCCGGTCCCAACTCCTTCATAGCAAATGACTTGCTCAATTCCTTCTTCAACTTGTTGATCTTGCTGCTGTCATGACCAACGATCAACATATCATCGACATATAGCAAGAGGATGATAAAATCTCCGTCAGGAAATTTCTTGACAAATACACAATGATCTGCAGTGGTTCTGTTGTACCCATTCTGGTCCATGAATGAATCAAACTTTTTGTACCACTGTCTTGGTGCTTGTTTGAGCCCATAGAGACTCTTCCTCAATCTGCACACAAGATTTTCTTTTCCTCTGGTTCTGAATCCTTCAGGTTGCTCCATGTAGATTTCTTCATCCAGATCACCATGTAGAAATGCGGTCTTTACATCCAGTTGTTCGATCTCCAAGTTTAAGCTGGATGCCAAGCCAAGAACAACTCGGATGGAGGACATTTTCACCACAGGTGAAAATATTTCTTCAAAATCAATGCCCTTCTTCTGACCGAATCCCTTCACAACCAGTCTTGCCTTGTACCTTGGTTGTGGATTATTTTCTTCAGACTTCAGTTTGAATACCCATTTGTTCCTGAGAGCTTTTCTTCCCTGCGGTAGCTTGACCAAATCATATGTGTGGTTCTCATGTAGCGATTTCATCTCTTCCTGCATGGCTTTCATCCACTCTGCCTTTTTACTGTCTTCAACAGCTTATTGATAGCTCTCTGGTTCTCCCCCGTCACTAAGCATCACGTACTCTGCGGAGGAATATTTGCGATTCGGTTGTCGCTCTTTGGAGGATCTCCTTGTTTGAGGATCAACCGGATTTTCTTTTGCAACTGGTTCTGGTTCTGCACCATCATCAGTTGGATCTCCTTGAATAGCTCCCCCATCATTTTGTGCTCTCGGTGAGGGAACTGGGTCTAGATTAGTTGGTAACTCTTCAGGTGAATCTGATTTCTTCTGTTTTTCAAGATCTTCAATGGTCTGATCTTCGAAAAATACCACATCTCTGCTCCTGTTGACCTTCTTGTAGATAGGATCCCAGAGTCTGTAACCAAACTCTTCATGGGCATATCCCAGGAAGATGCACTGTTTAGCCTTTCCGTCAAGCTTGGATCTTTCATCTCTGGGGATGTGGACAAATGCTCTGCAGCCAAACACCTTCAAGTGTTTGTAGGAAACATCTTTCCCTCTTCATACTTTATCTTGAACATCACAGTTTAATGGAACTGAGGGAGATAGGTTGATTAAGTCAACCGTTGTTCTCATTGCTTCACCCCAGAATGGAGTTGACAACTTGGCATTAGATAACATGCACCGGATCCTTTCGCAGATGGTTCTGTTAATTCTTTCTGCAAGGCCGTTATGTTGAGGAGTTTTTGGCACTGATTTTTCAAGTCTGATGCCGAATCTTCTGCAATACTCCTCAAATGGTCCTCTATACTCGCCACCATTGTCTGCACGTACGCACTTCAGCCTTTTTCCAGTTTCTCTTTCAACCTTTACATGAAACTCCTTGAACACTTCCAGCACCTGGTCTTTAGTTTTCAAGGCAAAGGTCCATAATTTCCTGGAATGATCATCAATGAATGTGACAAAATAGAGGGAACCTCCGTGAGTTCTGTTTTGCATGGTGCAAACATCCGTGTGTACGAGATCTAGAATGTCTGGTCTTCTAGATGGAGGGGAACTACGGAATGCAACTCTGTGTTGTTTCCCCATGATGCAGTCGACACAGGTGTGTAATGGAGTACCTTTCATTCCAGGTAAGAGTTCTTTTCTGGCAAGAATCTTGAGTCCTTTCTCACTCATATGACCGAGTCTTTTGTGCCATAACTCGGTGGGGATTTCTTTCTCCATCGTATTCACCTCAACTCTGCACAATTTTGCTTGAGTTGTGTAGAGCGAGCTGGTCTTCTTTCCTCTGGCCACCACAAGATTATTTTTGGTGAGCTTCCACTTGCCATCACCAAAATGACTGTTGTAGCCTTCATCATCGAGCTTGCCGGTGGAGATTAGGTTGAGACGAATATCTGTAACATGTCTCACATCTTTGAGGAGTAGTTTGCATCCATTGCTGCTTTTCAAAAGAATATCGCCTCTGCCTGTAATTTTAGATGCTCCTTGGTTCCCCATCTTCATAAGTCCGAAGTCACCACTGGTGTAGGATGTGAACATATCCTTTCTCGAAGTTATGTGACAGGAAGCACCCTAGTCAATAACCTAGGTAGAATCTTCGGATGTGAAGTTGACACACTCATCATCTTGAACGATGACGAGCCCTTCTCCGGCTGTTGCTGCTGCTTCTGAGGTACTTTCTTCACCTATATTTCTGGTCTGTTGTCCAGACTGTTCATCTTTTAGCTTCCTGCATTCTTTGATAAAATGGCCTGGCTTGCCGCAGTGATGACATGTTTTGTCTCTTCTAAAAGTAGACTTTGATCGCCCACGATGCTGTGTCTGATTGCGATGGTTTCTGCTTTTGCTTCTACCGCGCCATTCTTTTCTTTCTCGTCTTTCAGTGATAAGAGCTTCTGACTCCGGATGATATCCTTCTTCCTTTCTTCTTGCTTCCTCGTTCAGCATTCTGTCTTTCGCCATTTCCATGTTAATTATTCCATCTACAGTTGAGTTGCTTACAGAGACAATTAGCGTATCCCAACTTTTCGGAAGGGAGTGTAATAGGAATACTGCTTGCATCTCATCTTCTATAGTCATTTTCATTGAGTTGAATTGATCCAACAGCCCCTGGAATTCGCTCATGTGTTCTGACACACTTTTTGCCGTCTTTGTATTTAAGATTCACCATACGGCTCAAAAGATTTACCTTGTTCTGAGATGTCTTCCGTGCATACATCTTCTCCAATTTTTGCCAAAGAGCATAAGCATCATTGTCGTTGGCAAAATTTTGGTAAATGCTTTTGTCGATCCATTATCTGATTTGGGTGGCACATTTTCGGTTGAGTACCATCCAGTCTCCGTCGGTCATGTCCTTCTGTTTGCCATCAGGTGCATCGTCGGTCCTTTTGATCGGCTTCCACAGATCTTTAATATACAAAAGATCTTCCATCTTTGACTTCCACAATGAATAGTTGGTTGCGGTCAATCTGATCATCGCTCCGGATCCTGAATCGTCCATCGAAAATGGAATCTTTAAGCCCTCCTGGCTTGTTTGATATATTCGCAGTGGAATCATACAAAACGGAGTGTACAGTTGTGTCCGGAACGGTCGAAAACCTTAAGATCGCCTCTGACTGAGCTCAATTCCGACTTAGGATGAGTCCGAAATGGTCAAAACAACATCGAGGGGCAAAATTATAATTTTGCAAGTTGGTGATAACGTGGCAGTACACGTGTCGAGTGACGTGGCTGAATGGTGGGCTGACACGTGGCAGTGTCTGGGGGTGGCACGTGGCAGACTGTGATGTCAGTAGTGACGTGACAGCCTTGCTGACGTCATCAATGACGTGTCAGCGCGTGAGGCGCGTGGGTGAGCATGGTCCTCACGCGCGGCTGAGCTTGGAGACGCGTGGGGCGCGTGGTGCGCGTGGTCCTCACGCGCGCTGAAGGAAGAAGACGCGTGGCGCGCGTGAGACCGAGGCTACTGACGTGCCGACTGTGGGGTGGCGTGTGGTGGTGTTTGAGGGTGTTTTCAACGGGAAATGATTCCTTGGTTGATGGGTCGTCCGAAACTAAGGGTGGTGTGGTGATTTGATCTCTGGTATGGTTCGAAATAGAGCTTGAAGTTTCGACTCTGTTGAGCTTTAATGGCTCTGATACCACTTTGTTGGGTCCAAACCAAGATCAAATGCAAACACACATACACAATGGACACCAAATATATAGTGGTTCCCCAAAAATTTGGGTACGTCCACTTTGAGAGATATTTACTATCTTCGGTTCGAAACGAAACCGAGAATGGAGGAGGATACAATCACTCTACTCTCAACTCTACACTCTCACTCACAACATCACAGAGAAACTCTCTGTGGTTTTCCCTCGTGTATCACTCTCTGTTTTTCACTCTCTATTATCTCTCTTCACTTGTAGCTTGTTTTATTCATCTTCATACACTGCTCATATATATAGCAGGTGAAGGATATGATACAAACAAATACATCAACAACAGGCGTGGGCTGCATCTTCACGCGTGAACACAACCGGCCAAAACTCCAAGCGCCGCCATTCTTGACCTTGAAGCCATGCTTTGTTTGATACGGCAGAAAGTTGGTTTTTGGCTTCTCTGCATGTGGTTGTTGTTGGATACTGTTAAAGAGCATGCTTGAGGCTGCTTTGAATACACAGGTATGGAACCTTACACAAATAATAGCCAAATAGATTTTAAGATTGAAAAGCCAATTTAAATAAGGGCAGTCATAAATAAAAATTAAATAACAATTTTTCATTACACACGTTTATTTGGAGAAGACAACTCAATATGAGAAGAAACCATGTTCGTTTTTCATATCCTTATAACTTTTGTTTTAGGGTTTTATTGTCTATAGATCCAGCAGATCGAGTCTATCTCATAGGTTGGTATAATTAAAAAGTTATATAGGCAAATTAAATGTCAGCCAATGTGCAAAAAGGGTATAAGAAATAAGAAATAAGAAATAAGAAATAAGAAATAAAAGAAATGTCATTTATGGTGGAATCAAACAGGGGATTACAGCTTTGCTAATTGAAGTACATAGGCAAATTAGATCTCAACCAACGTGCAAAAAGGTAAAAAAATAAAATAAAAATAAAAATCAGGCACAAAGTAGTTGTTGTGTATTCTTATAAACTTTTAAGTGTACATAAACTTTTAAAAAGACTAATTAAATTCAGTCAAATACAAAGTGGGTCTGGATAATACATAAATTTTATAATTTTAAAAAGCCTAATTAAATTCAATTAGAAACAAAAAAAGGACTAATTTTTACTTGAATGCCCTTGGATAACCATCCATGTTGAATCAACATAGCCAACATCCTAACTGCACAAGGCCAAATCATTTTGTCATTTGAACTTGTCAATTTTTAATTTTTTTGTCTCATCCCACCTTCATGAAAAGTTACATTACCAGTTTGTTAATTAAACAAGTGCATCAAATCAATAAATTTCCGCACCTAAAACTAGGACCGGTAAAATTGGACACGATATGATACGAACACGAACATGACACGACACGGTTTAAGGTTTAAAATGGGTCGATACGAGAATATAAGGGTCAACACGAACACGACACGGATAACCCGAACACGACACGTTTGACACGATTACTGTTTATATTTATTTTTATTTTTATATTTTTCTCTTCTCTAATTGGTTATGAATTGAAATATATCAATAAAATAGTACTGAATCGTGTCAAAATCAATTTAATTTTGTTGATAATAGATTAAATAATTTATTTCGTGTTGGATTATGTCAAATTTAATTTAAAATATTATAATAAATAGTCTAAATGAATTACATAATTTATATGGGTCGATACGTGGATCAACACGAACACGACACGGACACGGACACGACACGACACGACACGAACACGACACGGACACGGACACGACACGACACGACACGAACACGACACGTATAGTAACGACACGATTTCGACCCAACACGATATCGTCCCGACACAAACACGACCCATAATCCGAAATTGATAGCTCTACCTAAAACCGTAACTGATTTTCCAGTGTCTCAATCACCCGGCCACTCCAAATCCTATATGTTCTTATATATGTTAGGCAACAAGAACCTACTAAATAGGCCCACGAACTTACTAGAAAAAATTAATCAAAAAATCTTTTGAATCAACCAGGTTGCAACGCAACACTCGAACCCAATTTCTGCCACAACAACACAATCCAATTAAAAAGAATTTAAGAAACAACAAAATATGTTATAGTTAAAGAATATGGTTGAACTTTCATCATGATCGACTCGGCAAATTACCGAAATAAATTTAGGGTTAGATTGTGATTTAAAAAATTTCTTATATGGTTGTCATCTTTCTTTCTGATACATTTGTTAATTGTTTTAGGATTCATGTAATGTATGTGTCACATCATTAACATACAATTGACTTGCTTTTTCTCTCTCTGTTTTTTCCTCACTTTAAAAGGTGTAGTTGTTCTGAGATTGTCATTGTAATTATTTTTAAAAATTTTGAATGCTTGCACGGCTGTGAAGTACTTGTTTTGAACGATTTTTTTTTAAATGTTTTTTCTTAGGAGGATATGGATAGTCTATAATTAAGTTGTTGAATTATTTGTTTACCAATGCAGAGTTTAAACACATTTAAAGTCATTTTAGAATCTAATTTATATGCCTTTCAAAAAATAAACAAAAAAAGAAAAAGAAAAAGAAAAAGAAAACTTTCTCCTTGCTGGTGGAACACCGACACGAGTAGTAGGGGTCCAAGGTTTTAACAAGGACCGACCCGCCCGAAGTCCAAATGAAATCCGAGTTTTGGGTTGGCGGTTTTACGAGATTTGGTGATTTTTTTCTTCTGTTTGTGAAAAAAGAAGAATTGAATATCTACCTACCTATATGTATATATATATATATATATATGAACAATAACTATTTGTTTTCTCTTAGTCTGTATATATATATATGAAAAAAAATCAAAATTGAAAGTCTCTTTTTCTTTCGGGTAAATAAAATTGAAATTCTCTTTCCATATTACAAAAATGTGTTTTCCTATATACATATAGGATAGATCTGGTTTATATTTATAAAAAAAAAAAACAATAACAAGGAAGAGATGAGGTAGAGAAAACGTAAAAGATCGAGCCCAGTATTTGCACAGTTTATAATTGCTCCAAAGAACTTGTCTATGTAAGTTTCATAAACTCAATCGGAGCTCACCATTTCACTCTGTCCATCTGTTTCTTTGTTTCCATGAATATTTTTCTTAGATTATAAGCATTATTACGTACTCACATTAGAAAAGTTGACTTTTGTGAAAACAGAAAATATTATTGATTTTTGTGGTCATTTCTTTCTTATACATTTTTTTAGCTCATTTTGCGATCATCAGTTGAGTTTTATGAAAGCTAATTTGTGGCATTACTCGTTGTTCATTAGTTTGCCATTATTTGTCTCTCACGCCTATTCTCATGATGGTTCTAACTAGTTAGAGTTATCGAATTAAATGAATCTCATTTGATTTCTCTCATACTATGGGGTGCTCTATCTTTTTAGATGCATATTTTGATTACTACGAGTTTCTTGACCTTTTTCTTAAGATGTTATACAAAGCCCATGGGGACCGCAATCAATCCGTGATTTTTCTTGGGTGGAGTGGTGCAAAATAATTTTAGCTCTACTCACCACCACCATGGGGTCCTCAATCAATCCATAATTTTCGAAATTTATAACCGCAACAGCTTCAGATCCCCTCATATAGCTAGGCTGATGAGGGGACCGCCCCAAGGGATAGTGTTTAATTAGGGGTGCAAGTTGGGCTGGCTCAACCCGGCCCAACCCGAACCCGATACCAACCCGAATTCAAGTAAACCCAACCCGAAGTCCAAATCGGGTTGGTCTGAACCCACCATTTCGGTTTGGGTTTTCGAGTTTTTCAGTTTTCAAAAAAAAAAAGGAAAAAGGAGAAGGGGAAAATTGAAACTGAATTATGTGGTTTAGAATTAGAAGAAAATATTATTTTTTAAAAAATAGAATAAAGTTCTAAGATTAGAGAAAAAATGTAAGAATAATTCAAAAAATAAAAAATCTGTATGTGCATATATTACCCATGTATTATGTATAAAGTTGATAAAATCAACCAACCATTCACACACACACACATATATATATATATATATATATATATGTTAAAAATCACAAGATCTAATGTGTGTATATATACATATCTATATACAAATTAAATTATGAGCAAAAACTGAAAATGAATCTAAATATGTAAGGTTTTAAGACGGAGAAAATTTTGTTTGGGGAAAAAATATCAAGTTCTAAGATAAGAAAAAAATTGAAACAATAATTTAAAAATATTGAAAGAAATTTTACTTAAACATTGTTTTGGATAAAAAATTATAAAAATAAAAGCAAGAATGAAGATATGATGTGTTCTTAAATCTGTATATGTATATATAAACATTGTGTGTATATATATAAGTCAAACCATGAGTATTAGAGAACATAGAGGGAGAGAGTATGGAGAGAGACGGTCAGCGGCGGATGGCGGGAAGTAGCGGTGGCGGATAGCGGGAAGTGGCTGCTGTGAGTCGTGGCGATGAAGAGACACAGTGAGTATGTGAGAGAGAGATGAGCATGGTTGCGTGGGTTATTATTTCAGAGAGAGAGGAGCGTGGCTGCGTGGGTTATTGTTTTGAGAATATGTGTATTTTAGGGTTTCAATTTAAAGCATTTCATTTCAGTCGTTAGATTCAACTTTGAATGGCTTTGATTTTTTATTTTTTCTTAAATTTGGGTTTAGGGTTGGGTTCGGGTTGAACCCAACCCGACCCGATTTATATTTAAACCCATGTTGGTCCAACCCGATTTAGGCCCGATTTGTAATATAGGTGACCCAAGCTCGAAATTTTTTGGGTTGGGCATGGGTTGGGCGGGCCTAGCCCGCCCAAGTTGCAGGCCTATGTTTAACACCGGAAATGTCCTGGAGAGAGCTCTGCCAGGCCATCAAGCAGGGATCAATGCTCAATTATTCCGGAATTTTCAGCAGCAAGCCTTGATATTTCCACGACACAAGGCCCAATGCCTTGCACCAAAGGCTAGACCACTATTATGATGGAGCATGAAGCGATACATAGTGCTAATATCGCTTTAATAGCCCCTCCGTTGCGAACATGTATCTTTACGTATTTGGTTATTTTGGTTGTTTTACTAGTCCCTGCATGCTCTACAAAAGACAAGTGTGTTGATTTGTATCAATACGTATTTGGTTGCTTTACTAGTTCGTATATGCTTTACGAAAGACAAGTATGCGAAATTGTATCTTTGTGTATTTGTTTGTTTGCTTTCCACTTCAATAGATCATACTGAATTGACAATTGCCTTCAAGTGTTGGGAACTTGGTTTTCTTAAAATGAAATATTTTTGGTCAGTTATTGAATGATTCAAAGCATGCATGGTTCGCAAAAACGGTTTCAGTTGGTGTATCGGTTGCGGTATCGGTGTAACGGACTCGGGTCAGTATCGAAGTTACGTAATAATTTCGATTATCGCAATCATGATTTTTTTTAAAACTTACACATGGTGATTAAAATGCACCGATACGCTACTTTTGACAACATAATTGAAGTTTAATGATTTTTTAATACTTTTAAGTAAATTTATATATATTGTTAAAGACATTTAACATTTTTAAGGTGTCATCGATCTTCTTATAAGACTAATACGTAGTATTAAACCTATAAATAAATAAATTTAATAATTTATTAATAAATTTTATAATATCATTGTCATGTCACTAAATTCCTAAGACTCCCGAACTAGGACATCCGAGGACTCCTGGTGTGCTCCATACAATGAGCGACCAATTAAGGATATCAATAACGATTAAAACGTATGGAATAATGATAAAAGTGGTATATTCCATACCCAATTGAATGATAGAAATACAATAGTGAAATTCAACGAAAATCCGACAGAGTTCCGTTTGTAAATGGAACATTCAGAAACGCAAACACACTAGAATAACCTGACAATAACAAAGTGATAATAACAACGGCGCACAACCCAACATTTAATAAATCTACTAGGGCCGAGGTAGTGCAAAGAAAACCACCACTACCTCTACACAACCCTCTATAACCTACTGAGCAATAATACTCGAATAAAAATACACGAAGGCACATGACGGTGCTGAAGAAATACAGTGACATCCTGAAATAAAGGAATACATGGAATAAAAGATACACCGAAAGGGAATATGCCAACAGACTAGCTCCCAAAAGAAATACATGACAATCCCATACAATATGGGTAAAGAAACTACATGAGAAGGAAGACAGTAGCTAATTATCGTCCCCAATCCAGTCGCTCTGCAACGGTAATCGCGTCACCCTACACAACTCCAAAACATGCAACGAGGAAAAACAAAAGAAAGGTGTCATTGTACCGCATATTGTCCGTGGCCGAAACATTTTCTAGAAACTGGCTTGGGAATACCAGGGCATAAGACGTCGGGGTGAGCTCGCTGAGCCTTGTAGGTAAAAGGTAATCATAACTGTCACATCCTCTGACCGTCCAAGAAGTACTAACCAACCTGTGTACATGCATGTACCCTAGGTCAGTTTGTCATCTCCATGCCACTCACGCCACCGCAAGACCCCAAATAACCCCACAAATAACCTAATCATATATCAGGGAAGCACGATAAGACACGAAGCATAGAATACAATGCTAATGATAAATCATTATCATGTACCCATGTACAAAACAGAGTCGAGTATATATATATATATAAATGTATATACCTACCCTAAAGGTAACTAATTATCACGCCTCGTTCTTCCTGAGACTCCCATCTGGAGAATCAGCGAATCCCGAGGTATGACGTCACTGAAAACGATCACTAGAATCAACGATGACGAGAAAATACATGGAATAAGAATGAAAATAAAATATTTCATGTTACCTGAGTAATAAAAACTCAATAATGAATTCTAACAAAAATCCGATAGAGTTCCGTTTGTAAATAAAACATCCGGACAACCCAAAAACAACATAATAGAATAACCTACCCATAACAAGTGAAATAAACTCAATGGCACGCAACCCAACATTCCAGAAACCTACTAGGCTCGAGGTAGTGGAAAAGAACACCGCTACCTTTACACAATCCCTTTAAAACCGATAGAGCCCCAAATGCTCAAATGAAATTATAAAGAAAGCCACATGGCGATCCCGAAAAGGTATAATGGCACCCCGAAATAATAAATGTCCGAGATAAAAGATATAAAGAAAGGGGATATGTCAACAGACTGGCTCCCAAGAGATATAAGAATACACAAGGATAATTCCGGATAAAAGGAACAAAACTAATTAGAAACGTCCCAATTCACCCATACCATCACCGCTGAACACGTCGTGCTGCATCCACCTGCAAACCTGCAATCTGTGTGGGGATGAACAAAAACCACGGCTCACCAAATATCCCTAACAAACATACCCCAAGTCGCCAGGAACCTCTAACCATCCTATGTGCATGCAGCTATCCTAGGTCAGTCAGTTGTCTCATATGACACCCACGTCAATCCGAGACCCCAAAATAGCCCCACAAATGATCCAAATCATATGTCACGAAAAAATATCACCAACCTATGTGTATAGGTCGAACCAACATACAAATAAATACAAACGTATGTATACGTAAAACCCCGCAGATAACTAACCATACCCACGTAGTCGTATATACAACTAGTCTAATACACACCCTCGTCTAGAATTACTACAAGAATCAACTATCCATCATATCGTGCACCGAGCACGCCAATCAAAGTTCTTAGGAGGTAAATAGGTCACTCTTTAGGACTATCGGAAGGGAATCATCACAACCACGTCCACAACTCAACTGGATCACACTTCTACATCATATCGCTATCAAATCATATCTGGAAAGTCTCACTCTCACAAATTCTAACTTCAATCTTGTTCTTTTATTCATAATAACCAGTGAACTAACCCGTTCACTTAGAGAAACATAAGTGGGAAAACATTATCACCAAACCGGATTCGATAACCAACAGAATCATTTCCAACTCACACCGCCTATCAAGGCACATGAAAGGGTACCAGAGTCATTTAGTCCCAAACGGATGCCGAGGCCCTCAGGTTTTAAGAAAAAAATGTTAAACCCCAAAGGATTCAACCAATTTTTAAGAAATAGTTTTAGGACCCGGTCAAATTTATTTGGTTCCAACGTCTTCAAACCCACCCAAAGTACTAGGAATCGCACTATGTGTGTGCAAATCAACATCACGTCTCTTACCTAAGAATATGACAAGGACAGTAACAACACACATGATTATAAGGTTCGCCCCAAAGGCAGAGACCTTAAAATCCCAAGTTCAGCTAAAAGTCAAGGAACAGTGACAACGAAGAGTAAGATCAACCACTAGAGTTCAAACTGAAAACTATTTCAAAATCCCTTTTTAAACTGGTCCTCAGACCAACAATATTTGTTTAAAAATTTGAGAAAACTCTAAACAGATCTCCAAGGCATAACTGGCTCAAAAATAATTTTAGAAACAACTAGAAGAAACCTAGAGTTCTCGAACTCCAACGATACCAAGATCTCGGCACAACCTTGATGTCTCAAAAATAGGGACATACAGTACCCTGAACTCGCTGACTTCACAAGAATGTTTTTAAAAGAAAGTTTTCTGACACTTTTCAAAACAGGGTTGTTTCTGATACTCCCGGTCCCAAGAGTTCAAATCTTACTTCATAAAACAAGTTTCCAACTTAGGGTTTTCAAAAATAGTTGGTGGGACCCGGGTAAACGAAAAACACATCTTTATAAAAAACCCAAAAGCTTTAAGTTTTCAAAACATTGAGAGAGTCTTAGTTTAATCCTATATATCCAAACCGTAACCAAGATTTTAAGGGACACAAGCTAAAGACCGTTTTACTTCTCAAAACACCTTCAAATTGAAAGGAGGAGTGACAAGCTCAAAATACAGGAGTTGTAAGAGAGACGGAAAGACTAGCGAGCCTAGACTGATTTTTAGATTTCTAAACTCCTCACACCACCGGAGTGGTACGTCAGTCACCTCGCGGTAGCACCAATCACCAAAATAAAGGCCTACATGGCCGAAAACCACAACTTCATTAAACACTGATAAGACATAGACCAACTCAACTAAAAACCCGACTCAGGGGAAAAAGTTACGCAACAATACCAAGTCCTAGTTAACTTCCTAGAACCACTCAGAATACTTGCCAATTATGGCTCCATTAACCCTGGTTCTTATTATTACACTTTTCACTTTTTTTAACTTTAAGTCTTTACACTTTCATTCACATTGAGAAATTCTAACTGTAAGGGCCGATGTAATTTTATTTATTTAATTATATAAATTAAAGTAAATTTATATATATATATATATATATATATATAATATATTTATCAGATATATACAACACACACACCACCGCCACACACATGCACACGAACACTGTTATTCTTCTTTTTCCATCACGACAGAAGAGAGAGATCGACTGGGGGGGAGGATAGAGAGGAGGTGACCGAGAGAGAGGGAGGTCGCGGTAGAGGTGCGACTTGGGTGGAGGGTCGCCAGGCTGGGGAAGCTACGTGTTCGCCTGCAAGGTGGGTGTGTTAGCCGATCGGGGTTGTTGTCGCTAGAAAGATAGGAGGCGCGACTGGTGGTGGGAGGTGGCTAGGTGTAGTGGAGAAAGAGGGAGAACTGAGGGGGTTCGGCCAGGCGAAGGGAAGGGGGTTTCGGCCACTTCGGCCATGCCTTTTTCCAATCCAAGGGATATTTTTGTGCGTCTCGGGGTACTCGGCATCATATCTAATTTTGGGACAATTTCGTTGAACGGTTTAGCATAGATCGCGATTTCTAGGTGAGTTGACATTTTCGATTTCATGTTAATTTGGTTGACCTAACGATTGTAAATTTTAATTATATTTTGGTATGTTGTTCTAGGCGTCATGGTGATCATTTTGGTGCGTCGTGGGGTTAAATTGGGCTAGTGGTGCGGAAATATATTATTTGGGTTTTGGTTTGGAAACCGGTATTGGTTCATCGCCGCGGTTGTGCACGCTTCTATAGGTAGGGAAATTCGATTGCTTAGGAATTTAATTTAAGGAATTTAAATTGAAATGAATGAAAACATCATGATTAAATGATAAATAAATTAATTGAAATAATTGTGAAAGTACATAAATAAATTAAATAAGTATTATTGAGAGTTGACATGTTTCATGCTTATATAATATTATTATGGTTTATTGCGCATGTATTTAATTGAATTTGTTATTTAAAAGGTAATTAAATAATAAATTGAAATTATTGTGAACTGATGATAGGATGATGTGTATATGCCTATGTGATTTTATTTTAGCATGCTATGTATATATTAAATTAAATTTATTTGAAAATCATGCTAGTATGCCTAGGGTACTAGAGATAGTATGATGGTACTATTATATGTCATATTAATCTCATGAGCATGTAGTATGTGGGAGATGAGAGATGCATGACTTCATTGAACACCGGACGTCGGGGTATGACCCTCCTGGTGTAGGGATTCTGGGGTACGGAGATTTCGCTTGTTCCTAGGAATTCGGAGTTGGGCCATCCTAGATGAGTCACCGTACGTGTGTTTGTCGTACAGGGTGTGACGCAGTATAGTAGTGTGTGCTATGCTTGAGATTTGGTTTCCGCATTATGATTTGGATTTTGGGGGACGAAATTGCTCGCTTGTTCCTAGGACTTCGGGTTACGGACATCCTAGATGAGTCACGTACAGGATGACGACTGCAAGTTAGCAGTTGGTCGTACGGGGTGACTACAGGGTAGCAGAAAGAGCTATGTCTGAGACTCGTGTTTGGAAATATAGGTAGATATGGATATACATCATCATTCTTATATTATTTCATGATATTAGTGATTGAGACATTATATATGTATAAACTTGTTCTACGATCTTCTTACTGTTGTTATAGATGGACTGATGAATTTTCAGGGTGTCAAGTTATGGATCTCACGGGTATGTAGACCAAGATGAGATGTATATTTTATCGTTGTTCCAGGATGGGATCCAGTTTTAATTTTGGGAAGAGCCAGTTAGTCTCACCAGTTAGGGCAGAGACAGAGGGCGTTTCCCTACTGAGCATTGTGAGCTCATTTTCCCTTGTGTTTATTATTTTCAGGTTATGTGACCGAACAGGGTCGGATGTGGTTGTTGTGATGTTGTTGGCATGTTCGGACCTACCATTACGTTTTGTTGTCCAGGTCATGTTTACGGCTAGTTTGCGTTTACCTTGAACTTTTGGTTTAATGTATTATTCTTTTGGCACCTACGGGTGTATTGGTTTGTATCTATTGCCGGGTTGGCGCATACTTCAATTGTGTTGGGTGTTATTATGTACATTTTAGATTGTGCGTAAGTTGTGGAGCCTGGAAGGGTGGCGGTTCTGTTGTGCTGTCGATCCCGGTCCCTTGTGATATGTTTGGGATGGTTTTTCCGTTGTTTAGGATTTATATATATTGAATTATAGGGTGTATGGAGTAGACTTTATCCACCGGGGGCTTCCTGTAGAGACAGAACTCTGCCCGATTTTTGTTAGATTTGCCAGGTGGCACTCCAGTGATCCTAGACTCCAGTACGGGAGGTCTAGTGCATATTTGGGGTGTTACACTAACTTTCATACGGGATTTAACCACATGCATCAACTACAATTACAACCACTGCGCCGTAGCGCCCAAGGGAAATAATATAAGCCTTTAAAATAAATCAAAGTACAATATGCCCAATATCCACGAGTATGAACAATATGTAATCTCAATAAATAATCATATGGTAATTAAATACTCAATGTGAATGTCAATGCAATGTCAATGCTCGTGACAATGCCAATGGAACTCAAGCGCAACCCTATCTATATGAGGGTCAAACAGATAACAAGGAATCCCAAACCGATCGCTTATGGGGGTAACAAGCCTGCACAAGGAAGGGTGGGTGTTGCCAAATAGAGTACGGAGACCACAAGTCCATCCGGAACGACAAGTGAGGCCTAAGCCCTTACCCCTAACTTCTGAGTATTCGAGAGATGCTAGCTCCCTAAGTACTAGAACACCCACTGGCCAGTTGTTGCAACTATCCAAATGGTCCATACGTATATATGACACAAATGAGGCATGCAACTCACACCAAATCAATGAATATGTCCACGGTGCTACATGAATGCAAAATGCCTCTACATGGACCCAATGTTCAATGATACAACATAAATTTCCATTTTTCATTTAAAACATGCTTATAATTTAAATCATAACAACAATTCATGAATAATCCATTACCAGAACATTAGTTCATAATTTATCTACTCTTTATAATTTACAAGATAAAGAAAAGGGACATAGAGCAACGTCTACGTTTTCTCGTCCCTTATTTTCAAGTCTCCCCTTACCTGTTTTTAATTTTCGTAAAACATAACCAAAAGGGGAACTAATATCAAAGTCTAAGTTAAAAACCATTTTTCATAACTTCCTCTAACCAGTTCTAAACTCAAGGGGAACTAGGCCACCAATTTTTAACCCAGTTTAAATAGGTTTTAAATTATTTTAAAATCTAGAGTAAATTATTATCCTCCACCTCTTTTCTAGCCCACCTAGAGGCACTCCATTATCGAGTTTATAAAACTCTTAAATCTCAAATATAACGAGTAACACAAAGCATGTCATCACATAATTGCAATACACAACAGCAGGAAAATTAAAATTTCTTAAACATTTAAAGCATGCTTAATAAATAAATAATAATAAAATCTATGAATTCCTACGTCACGAGTGTGAGAGTTAGATATATTTTAAAAAACATATCCCACCTAAATTTAAGCTTACGAAACAACTGTGTAACGGGTCCACCGTGAACAGTGTCGTGCCCAAAAATGGGTCTACCGACCAAATTTGTCCAAAAATCTTTTCACTCGGACCGAAGTGATCATCTTGCTGTCCTATTCAATATAATCGAAAATTGCTAGTGATCGATAAATAAATTTGAAAAAATCTACAAAAAATGAAACTAAAAATCATATCGAAAATTTTAATTTCCCGCCGAACCGCTCAACGGTTTCGTACCAAATTCGGGTATGATGTATACGAGACCATGACGCATCAACCTTCCGAATTTCACACCCAATAGAGCATGGAACAACCCGATCTGGAGTCAAGACCACCTGGCCGAAGTTGGGCCTGGTCACCACCATGAACTGCTGCCGCGACCACCATCAACCACCACGCTACCACTACTCTCAGCCGCGTTTGCCACTCGTCACCGTCACTGAATTAGCCGACAAACCAAACCCTAGGTCGCATCACCAGCCACCCCTCTTCGCTCGTGATCTTTCTTCCTCTGACATTCTTTCTCTGTCCCAACCACCTCCAGACGCCACGTAACCACCAGGAGCCACCAACGTCACCATCGCCATTGCTCAAAGCTAGCGACCTCAGCCCTAGCCCTAGGTCATGAACCCCCATCTGGTCGACAGCCTCTCTCTCTATCTTTCGATCTCTATTATTGATCGGCTATGAAGTATAAAAGAAGAAGCATCAGGTTGCGATGAAGGAGAGAAGAAGACGATCGTCTTTTAGAAAAGGAAGTTCTAATCATCCAACCCCCTCTTTCTCTCCGACACTATACACATATACATATATATCTTTTGTAATAAATACCCAAATATATATATATACACAATAATTACCCACAACAATTATTATGTAATAATAATGACCCAAAAATCCTCTAAGTCTAGTATCGAATGAAAATAAAACATTTAGTCTTAATTTAATAATAAATAATAATAATGAAAGGAATTTCCTCAAAAAATCCCTTAACGAAAACACACGTACCTAGAAAATCTACGAAACACTCAATAAATAATACCAGCTGAAATAAAGGATCCGGAGTACAAAACCCAACCATCGGAACACTGGGTATGTACTAACCCATCGAAGCTCCTAAAATAAGGAAACTCTAAAAGTCAAACAAATATGTCTAAGACTACTCGTCACGTAAGTACAAATGTAGAGAAACAAACAAGATAATGCAAATATCCCTAAGCACGCAAGCCAAACAACTAAGTCACGTAAAGCCACATCAACACATAAGGGCATGTATATACTAACATAGATAAAACAAACAAAGAGAACATAAATGCTCCTAAGCAAGCCAGCTAAACAAGGCACGTATTAATCCACTTACAAGGGGAAACAAAACGTCGAACCCCTAAAGCACTAAATGCCGAACTCGTACAAGTGAGTCGAAACCTTAAACGTCGGTCGCTCAAAGCGTGTCGCCCCTCAATCAAAGCACCAAATGCCAAACGTAAAAATGAAATCATGTAATCGGCACTAGAACCCATGTAAACCTCTAGCCACGTCTGAAACACAAAACATCACATCAAGTCACGTAAACCAAAGGACCTCCACGAAGTCATCGAGGAAACAATTGTCAAGTCGTCCTATCAAATCCAGACGTAAATGCAAAAAATTTACACGTTGATGCGACGACAGATGTATAAAAATATGTGGTTAAAAACAACACCTTAACAACTTTAGGTTTTACCTTACGCAAGCGCACATATCAATTATAGAATATCAAATGACTTGAGTAAGTGATATCGATCCCACAGAGACTAAGATTGTTCACTTTAGCAATTCAAAAACACTGAATTATATTTTTTGAAAATTATTTGTTTGAGTGATCAAAGACCAAATTATCTATTTTAACTAAGATTATCTAAAAAGTAAATTAAATTGGTTGTGATTCAAATGAGAGAGAAAACTAGGGTTTTCATCACTCCACCACTAACTGCATAATATAGTTCCTCACTGTATCAATTGTACGAGGGCGATCCATAACTATGAATCAGGTCGTACCACAAATTTGCTAAATACGACCCCAAAAAGGAGTACCATCAACCGGATCGCGACAACCCATCTCATGATTGACCTAACTAGTACATGTCAATTATATTGCTCTAATCTACTCATATTATATGAAAATAACCTAAAGCATGTCTATATTAAGTCGCCAAGGCACAACCTGTGTCAACCTAGGGTTTCAAGTTTTATTATCACCATTGTGTAGAAAACCATAATTAAGCATCTGAGTTCCTGCTCATAGTGAATAATAATAGTTGTACAAAATAATATATTCATTCAATCTAAGACAAGAATTTAGAACAAACATAGAATTTTATATTGCAAATCAGTACGGTCTCTTAACTACTACAATCATCACAGTATGGTGAACAGTTTCCCCTCTTTACAATTAAAAACAATGA